>CM042021.1:25005000-30005000 GCA_023525975.1 Smallanthus sonchifolius | reverse complement strand
CTGCTTAATGGAAAATTCTTCCTGGTAAATTTATAAAATTTCTAAATTGAAGTTTAGTTTACAAATCAATACATTTGACCTCAAAAAGTCAAACTGCATTAAAACTTCATTTTTTTCTGCATGAAGCAGAGCTTCCCCCTAGCAGTATCAAGAGTCGAAACCATTGAGCCTCGATCCACATGGCGATTCTTGTGGATCCCACATCTGCCCGCATGGCAATTTTCGATGACTATAAATGTTCTCAAGCACAAGTGCAGCAGTACAGTTTGATGAACAGATTGTCTTGTTAAAAGTTTCAAGTACCACTGCTACTACACCTTCCCTTGATATCAGAAAGGAGATTTACTTGAAATAAATTCATAGATAACAATTTTTTATTATTTATTTTAGTACAAATATTGTGGAAACATTGAATATTGTGATTACTTTTTTATTTTTACTTTTTTTTATATTTTCCATTGACTTCAAGCAATTTATTTGTTTCCCTCCTTTTAATGAAGAAAAGATTGAATTCTATGAGATCCTTTCTTATTTATCATTTCTTTTTTATGTTTTTATTTATTTATATTATCTATCAGTTTTCTTAATAGTTATTTTAAAGAACACTTAAGTCAACCTAGAAAATTTGTATATCATAATTGATAATTCTATATATGTGACTTAAGATGAAAATCACTAAATAATTGATAACTAAAAGAATCTTTTAAAATATTAAAAAAAGTTGTTACTTTTATCTATAATTATTATATTTAAAAGTTCAAAAAATTGAGAAACAATAATGAGAGGGTATAGCATGGGTGACGTAGAGAAATGGAATTATGGGCAAAGCATGGTATGAGAACATGATTCCAACACACCTAAGCTGTCCCATGATTTTGGAACATGCCCAGCCCAGGTAGTCAGGTACAACTCAATAATACACACACACATACTAGCGGATTATGCCCGCGCGTTACCGTGACTCGATTTTGAATAAAATTCGTATCAAAATGTAAAAAACAAGAATGTCGCAATGGTATAAAAAGAATTTTATAAAATATTATATACCTAAGGCTATAAAAGAAAACCATATTTTGACTTGGTTCGGTTTTAAATAAAATTTATATCCAATCGTAAATAAAATTATGTGAAAGTAGGAACTTTTAGTCTTTTACTTTATTAATGTGAGTCTTGAAAAATGAAACAATAATAATAATAATAGAAAAAAATTAAAAGAAAAATAAAAAAAAAAGTGAAATTACACATGATAAATAATGTGTAGTGTGGTGGTAATACTATTCATTATCTATCATTCTTAATTCTTAACTAGTTTTAAACCCACGCACGCGTTGCGGTGCTAAACTATCAAAAAATTTAACGTCCTCGAAACTTTATACAATAAAAGCCGCACAATCTTTAATACTCATTTCGAGTGCAGAAGTCCTATTTTTGCAAGTTAAAAAAAACAGACCTGTTTTTGCAAATAAACCAAGAACAAACCCATTCTTCGCCTTCTAAGTCCACGGTAGCAGGATGGAATACAGGTCTCCCAAGTATTATCGCCATCGCCGTGACCCTGACACATGACCATAATGCTTTTATGGTCTTAATAACTTAGAGTTTCAAATCAGACATACAATTAAAAATAACAAAGATACTACTTGACAGGTGAAAACCCTACTGTTATTGGAACAACTCAAGGTCATTTGTTTGAACATATATATCCAAGAACCTATAATTACAGCTTAATATGAAGTAATTCAGTAGATCATTAAAAAGAAGGAACTCACATTAAAAAAAACTATAACCAGAAAAATACAAGCAACTGAAATAAATCACAGAATTATACAACTTTATAGAAAATTATCATGTAGAAGTCCTATGAAAACACTTGCAAACAATAATAGACTCTTACCTTGCCATGTCAGCAGTTACCGGTAATTGCAGTTTAAGCAAATTGAAGCAATTTTTCCCTCCTTACCTGAGACAAGTTGTGGGCATTTAAAATCAATTATGTGGATTCATTCAACTCAATAGGGGCTAACTGCATCAAGAGGTAACCAACTTTGATTAAAAATTCCGTCAAAACCGAAAAAAAAGTAAAAAAAAAGAAAGGCCAAAATAAAGTAAGTTAAAAAAATGGCATAAATATGAAATTTTAAGGTTTAGTAAAATTACCTTTTTAACATGTTTTTACCTTGATATGTTCCACCGTAGAGACGTTAACGCAACAACTGTTTGTTGTTTGGCCGGTGCAATTGTTTCTCTATCAAGGCTTGTAATAACATCTTTCCCATAGAGTTGCACTGAGCTTGTCCGCTGTTACAGATAAAGCATAACTTACACCACCATTCACAACCTAAATTAATGTTTCAAGTAGTATGTGGTTATATTGAAGTAGGAAGTATAAAAATGTGTCTTTAATCGAATATAGAAGGACAGTTCCTGATTTGTTTGAGAAGGCCATTAGCAGTGATCCAATCCAATTCGATATAAAGTTTATTATCAATAGTCCAATCCAAAATCCTAGGAAAACAACTATAGCGATCATATTATATCTTTAGTGTATTTTTTTTTTCCTTTTTTAACCATAAACTCAATAAGACGGTTGGCTTCAACGGTTTATTAACACCCATATTTATTGATACGGTCTCTTGGTCATTTATGGGGTCCTAACTTTTAAAGTCAAGTGAAATGACTATTTTACCTTTTTAAAAGTTATAAACCTGACCATTTGTGAATTTTACTAACAAATTAAAAAAAAAAAAACCTACCAACCTTTGTTCCTAGACAACCGACTCAAACAAATCAAATTAATATTTAATCAAATTCCTCCATTTTTTAGAATCCTAAAATTGAAACCCCATAATAGAAAGAAAAAAAAAGACACATAAAAGTGATCAGTCATTGATGCACCTGTTAGTTCAGATTCACAGACAAACACACCTGCATATAGCATTAGACTAACATGTCTGTAAATTAGTGCATACTTCCATATAACCTTCTTTAATTTCTTGAACCAATCTTATTCTCAAATCAGAAATTGAGACTAAAAAAAAAAACAAAAGTAAATAAATTGGAAAAGAGTAGAGGAAAAAGAGGCTGGGAATCTTGAGGGGGGGGGGGGGGGTTGTTGTTGCAGTGTTTTAACGTGAGCTATGTTTTATACATAAAAGAAGAAATTCTGTATTTTTAAAAAGAAAACAAACTGAAAAAACCAAAAAAATTATATAAATTAAGAAAAAAAATAGGAAAAAGAAGCTGACCCGTTAACGATATACAATGTAATACATACCAGCAGCCTCCATAGCAGCTATACATACTTCAAAGATGAACAAAAAGCAACAATGAGGTTATTATCTTAAAATTCTTCGATATAACATTATGTATATTATAAGCTTCTAAAAAACTAAACGACACGTTACCGTACAGTCTGCAGCCTGACCCGTTATCAACAAAGTGCTACCCGTAATCTGACTTCTTACAAACAAAATCCAAGTTGTATAAATGTAAGATGCAATCAACAAAATGCAACCTGCAATCTAACAAAATACAATCTGCAATATCAAACATTTGCTCATATAATCTCACTAAAAAACCGTACTTGAATAATTAAGAAAACACATGAAGTTAGAGTGAATCAATACAATGTTCAAACAATTGCAAACCCAATTGAGCACCAATCATCTGTTGTAACAAAAAAAAAAGAGGAACAATTCGCAGCTACTGAACACCAATCATCTGTTGTAACAAAAAAAAGAGAAATAATTCGCAGATAAACAGTTTCAATAATTAAGCAATGTTTGCTAAATATGAAAAAAAACTTACAAAAGCTATAGTATATTAGTATTCACATAAATATTTTTATTTGTTCAATTACTTTGCGTGTTGAAGTTAATGTTACCCTTTGATTCAATTCCTTGTCATTGGTTTTCTTTTCTTCTCTTTTCTTTTGCTATCTTTTGGTACCATAGGACAATAGAAGTGACCGTAAGTGCATATGTAGTTGCAGTTATATGTCCTATGGCTATATATTTCAATGGTAGGACAATCCACATATGAGTTCAATAAAGAGGATCCATGGCTATATACAATCAAGATCCTCACAATAACATAAATCAAACTTTTAGGTTTTCAAAGTTTTTTTTGTTGATTTTGGCCAATTACAAGTGGAAATTATCGAAAAGAACATATGCACAACAAAATGCAAAGTAAACGAACCTCAAGGCCATCGAAACCCTAGCTCCGTTTCTACAAAATATTCAAAGATTAAATCCCAAATTTACCCATATTTAGCAGGCTCAGATCTGTAACAATTGAACAAAGAAACATAAATCTACCATGGCTGCAAATCAACTGGTTGCAATGTGATAGAAACGGTTGTTACTTTCACATCACCATCCGGATTGCCCCGCCAAGATGTGGATTTTCACAATCTTCGATTAAAAGTAATAATCACAACCTCTTTGTTAAATCAACAACAGTTGTAAAAATCCCAAGCTTACGAACTTGTTAAAATTTTAAGCCCTTTGGGAAGAAACAGAAACCAGACTACAATTCATTAACCTTTTTTATCTAATTGGGCCAATTGTAGACGGTTAACGGCTACCATTATTCAGAAAGCTAAATCACGGTTAGCAATTATGTAAATCCGATAAAAGTGATTTAAATCTAACCTGCCAATAGGGCAAACAAAGGCCTAACCAGTTCCGGAGAAGAGTGAAGAAAGAGGAAGGTAAGAGATACCCATATGTGCTCTTTAAGATGCAAGAAACAAATAGCCGTCGACCAAAGGCACAGAGTCAACACACCACCACCAGCTAGGGTTCCAGAAAACATAGCAAAAATGAACAAGTTGCAAAACCACGACCACCACCGCCACCAAGGGTTCCACAGAACCCCACAACAACGATTGGTAAATGCAAGAGAGTACAAAGAGAGAGAGAGGGCAACAATGATCTAGTTGCGAAAAATATGACTACCACCACACCACCGTCACCTAGGGTTCCACTGAACCCAGCAACAGCGATCGGTAAAGGCAAGATAGTACAAAGAGAGAGAGAGAGGGACAGCTCACCGACGGACGAAGCCTATGAACCCAGAAAACCGGCCGACCAAAGTCAACGGCGAAGAAAACCGACCGACCAAAGTCATCGGCGCAGAAAACCGACCGACCAAAGTCATCGGCGCAGAAAACCGGCGTAGCGGATGAAGATCTCAAAGGCTGCTTCTTTGATGCAGAAGCATGGAGAGGAGAGGAGAGGAGAGGAGTGGAGGAAAGGAAAGCGACCATACCTATATGGTGGCTTCTCAAACATGCATCAGGAACAAAAAGGTAGGCCTTGTAAATGAGTGTTCATTTCATTGACAAATAAATATAGGTATAATAAGTTATATAATATGATTTTTTTTTGTTAAAAGAATTAATATTTTTAATTATTAAATAAAGATGGAAATGAAGTGATGGGCAACTATCAAGTGGCCACGTACATATATGTTCCTGACTGATATTTATTAATAATAAAATTAGTTTAAATAAAGAAAATAGACTATATAATATTTATTTGAATCACATAAATCTATACGTAATAAATAAATAATTAGATGCGTCACGTGTCATAATTTTGTAAGCATGATTCTATTTCTACTTTTTTTTTTTTTTTTGAAAGGTAAACGTTACTCTTACTCTACTTCTACATCAATAATCCTAAACTACACCACAATGCCCAGGTTTGAACCTGATACCTCTCCTCTAAGAGGCATATGACTCTACCAAGTGGGCTAGCCCCACATTGACACAACCAAAATGTCATGGGTTCAAACCTCGTCCAGGGCAATAAAAAAGAAATTCGCCGTTTAAAAAAAAACTATTAAATTTTTTTTTCTTTATTATTTTCCTCATTACTAACTATTTAATATTTCATTACTAAACTATTTAGCATTTCATTTATTAATTAATAAATCTTCATTACTAACTATTTAATAAGAGTTGAGGGTTGAGGCATAGTGGTAAGAGAGAAATCCTACAACCAAAAGGTTATGGGTTCAAACCTTGTCCATGGCAATAAAAAAGAAATCCGTCGTTTAAAAAAAGACTATTAATTTTTTTTATTCAACCTGTGTCACATATATAAAAAGTAATTTCAACGTATACAATTGGCTAAGTTGGTTTCACAATCGCTAACTAAGTCTATTTTTAATAATGTGTCTTTGATGTCGTTAAAATCTCACTCCGTATCATCCCTACATGTTTCCATGCATGTCGATTGTTTAGATATTGTGATACATGAGAAAATAACTTATTTTTTAATTAAATATTTTGTCGTGTTTTAACACGCGTCAAAATTGGATTTCATATTTTATGGCGTTTTAAACTTTTAGGGTGCTTCTCGAGTTCTCGTTCACGGAATTTAATAAATAAGAATATGAATTTCACTTTTGACGTGTTTTGTTTGTAGAAATTGTTAGAATAAGAATATGAATTTTATTTTTAACGTGATTGGTTGAGAAATGAATAGATTTAGAATTGAAATTAATTCATTCAAATTCTTTCATGTAAAAGAATTCAACATTCCTTTCAAATCTATACTATATAATAAATAAATGTTTTTTTATGCCACATGTCGCCTACATATTCATTCTCATCATTTTTTTTCCGCCTCTCACTCTTATTAAATACATCTTTATCTTTTAATAATAATTATATTTTTAAACAAAATACTAATTATACTAATAAAACACAATTATTTTAAATTATCTCTTATTATAAGAAACTTTGAAATCTAATTATGTAACTTTTATTTTCAATCAAATAGTAAATTAAAGTCAAATTAATTTAAATAGTAATTAACGTTTTTTTAAGCCCAATTATATATTAACTTTTATATATTTTAAATTTTGTTTTCTATCCTTAATATATGTAATACACTAGGTTAGAATCACGTGTATTACACGTGTTGAATAAATGTAATGTTATATACTTAGTAATAAAAAATTTATGTCTTTAAAAACCCGTATATTACATGATTTGAATAAAATATTACGTAACAGTTATAAATTCTGTTAAGTTAATTTTTAAAACATTTTTTTAACTGAGTATTAATTTTTTTTATGTAACTGATAAATGTTAATTTATATTAAACTTTAGAAACCCGATGTATTACACGGGTTGAATAAATGCAATATTATATATTTAGTATTTTAGTAATAAAGATTAAATATTACATATTAATGAAAAACTTTTTATAAAAATAATTATAGAAATAATTATTATTTAATAGGAGAGAGTGGTGGGAAACAAAAAATTAAATAAATTTATATAATTAATAGGAGAGAGAAGCGAGAAAAAAAGTCAAGGATGCATGAGAGAGTGACAAGTGTCCCATCAAAACCTTTATTTATTATATAGTATAGATTTTTACACCTGTAAAATATATACATAAAGATTTAAGAATTTTATATATTGATTTTTTTCACCCCGTGTCTACACACGGGGTTCTAAACTAGTTATGAATAAACTAGTAATTTTGCCCCGTGCGATGCAGCAGAAAACATGCATATTTGGTTTAATTAATAAAAAAGTGTCACCGTGTAACCAAAAGATAAAACCATAACATTTCTAAAAAAATTATCTATACATGTTTTACATCGATGGTAGCTATGTACAAATGTCATTATGTTGATCAGTTAAAGGTAATAGGGGCTTTCATTATTCGGATGTGGTTATCGTCCGAATATGGAAGAGTGAAAATAATAATAATAATTATTATAATAATAGAAATAGAAATAAAAATAATAAAAGAATAATAATAATTATGTCTTTTTAAGGTTGAAAAAAAAAATCAAATTCAGGTATGGGGGATCTATAACCTCTTCAATAAGGGGCAACGCATCTAACTAGGGGTGTTTATCGGGTTTCGGGTTGCTCGGGTCGGGTTAATCGGGTTTTTTGTAAATGGATATCAACCCAAATACCGACCCTATTAAGATTCGGTAACTCGGTAATTGGGTTTAAACGGGTCGTTAATCGTTTTTAAACGGGTCACTAGTTTAAAGCAGATTTTTTTGGGGTTATTTCAATGATTCAATTAGTTTGAAGGTGGAATAGCCAAAGAGTTTGGTAAACTTGTGAACTTGGTTAATCTTGATCTATCAAGTTGTGGATTAGATGGTGAGATTCCAAATGAAATATGGAACATTACAAAGTTAGAGACTCCCTTCCCTTCTGACTTCGGTTCTTAAACACCCCCAAAATTATGTTCAGTGGAGGTCTTGAGTTTAATTGCACTATTTTGACCAAATTTCAAGTACTTGATGCCTACAAAAATAACTTCTCGGGTACATTTCCTTTGAGTGTCTCTCAATTAACAACTTTGAATCACTTGAACCTTGGAGAGAATTTCTTTTCCTCTATCAGTTGGAACTAAAGTTGCATCAGTTGAAACTAAGGAATCAAACTAGAAATAAAATACATTTACAATGAAAATTGAATTTCCATTTACAATCATATAAAATAAACCATAGAAATCTTGTAACCATATATTATCAAAACAATAAGTTACGTTCCAGCCATAAACCCAAAACGTATCAATTTATTGTATAAATAAAAACAATCAAATCAACTAAAAAAACCACAAACCGTATCAAGTATCAACCAAAATTATAAATTAAAAGAAAACGTCAAATCATATCAACCAATAAACGTCAGTCTTCACATTGTCACCTTCATGTCTGCTCGTCCATTTCCAGTCCTATATTATATAAAGTAAAACAAAATAAGCATTAAAAATGGGTAAATATAACATGAAGTCATGAACAAACATTACAAAAAAAGATTAATAATAAAAATACCTTTCTCAATTTCTTGAATTTTCTCCCAATCTTCTTCATCAATGAGTTTGTTACTTGAAGTTGAACTACCCCTTAGCCAGTCTTGCGTGCAGATTAAACTCTCAACAATCATCGGAGTCAAAGAACTCCTAAACGGGTCCAAAACCCTACCACTGGTGCTAAAAACCGATTCTGAAGCCACCGTTGACACAAGAATGACGAATAAATCTCGAGCCATCAAGGAAAGAATCGGGAATCGCGAGCTATTAACTTTCCACCATTCTAAAAGATTGAAGATCTCTAAATCCTCCTCAACACTTTCTGACAAAAACTTATCTAACTCACCAACCGATTCAACACTGTGTGTTTTTAGCTTCTCTCTTAGTTTGTTTCTTAATGTTGGTTTTGGTGCCATATCATCCATTT
The DNA here is from genome assembly GCA_023525975.1 of Smallanthus sonchifolius. Taxonomy (NCBI): domain Eukaryota; kingdom Viridiplantae; phylum Streptophyta; class Magnoliopsida; order Asterales; family Asteraceae; genus Smallanthus; species Smallanthus sonchifolius. The sequence goes on along the minus strand of CM042021.1, from coordinate 29,995,766 downwards.
GTTGACTTTTCCTTAATACCGATGAACTTGAAGAATCGATATAACTAGAACTTGGGGAATGAATTCTTATGTAATCATTATACAGTTCATTCATACAATTCATAATAACTTTCCTTTTCTCCTCTGCCAAGTTTTTTGCATAACGATCTTCTAATAGTATATCCAAATATTTTACTTTGTTCCTTGGGTTCAGAATTAAAGCAAAATATAGTAATAAATTCATTTTTTCTAAGTTGCTAAAATATTTATCAAACTTTGTCTTCATTGCCATTGCAATCTTGCAAAGACTAGCATTGGAAATACCATAATCCAGTATGGTCCAAATAGAATAAATATCTTTGACACATGAGTTTGATGTCACATAAAGTGTCCCCGACACCCTCAATGTAACATCGTAAAATGGTTTCAGAAAATGATATAAATTTCTAACCTGTTGCCAATCGGTTGGTGTAGGTACCTCATGACCTGCTTTATTAAGTTCGGAAGTAAAATCAGACTCGTCAAGCTCAAATCTCTCAAAGGTTTTTTGATAAGATTGAGCAACTTCTAACATATGGTATGTTGAATTCCATCTAGTTGGTACATCTCTGATCAAGTGTTTCTTTGTATCGGCATTAACAATCTTAGCAAGGTTGTTGAATTTGTCAAGCCTAGATGGTGATTGTCTAATCCACTTAACCATCCACTTAATTTTTTCAACCGCTTTATCTACTTTTTTAATCCCGTCTTGTACCACTAAGTTAGAATGTGTGCAACACATCTAATGTGTGTCCATTTACCATTTAAAAGACACTTATTTGAATTTTGAAATATCTTTTTCAGGAAATCGATTGCCACATCATTAGAACTTGCGTTGTCAACTGAAATAGTGAAAACGTTTTCAATCCCTCATTCTAGTAAGCACTTCTCAACTGCTTTCTCAATGTCTATCCCACGGTGATTCTCTTGAGGACAAAAGTTCAAGACTTTCTTCCTCAATTTCCATAGCCAACCTAGAAAAAATAGGAATTTTTTAAATTGTAATCGTCTTTTTTGTTTTTAATTTTAATCACATTTTTTATATCTATTTGATTTAAAATTGATAGAAAACGTGGGATTGTGGGCTGTGGCACGGAGTTGGGAAATAGATAAGACCAAGCACATTAAAAGCAATATGGATTTGAGGCCCAGTTAATATTTCCGTCATTTTTAGGGGCCCTATTTATCACTTGTTTATAAACAAGATTTTGGTAATCGGGTTCCTCGGGTCAACCCGATTCTGAACCAGATGATTCATTTACCGACTCAAACTAGGCATGTCGGGTTCGGTGTATGTGGGTAATCGGGTTCGGGTTAATAGGGTTCGGGTGGATTCGGGTCAGGTTCGGTAATCGGGTTTTGGGTAAAAAGGACACCCCTACATCTAACCATCAAGGCTAATTCAATTTTGTTATTAATTTTGAAAGGTAAATAAATAACTTGAAATAGTTAGGTTACTATTCATGTTTTATATTTTGTTACATATATAATTCAAGTAAAATAATTGAAAAAAAAAAATTACGGAACAAGTGGCGACGATAGGTAGGTTACGGCAACAGTGATAGATTCTAATTTCTACAAAAAGAATTAAGCGAAACAAACACTCCCTTAGCTGTCATTAACTAGGATTGGTGGCCCAGTGGCAGAGACAAAGCCTGTTGGTGCACCTAGATTTGTAGGTATTGGGTTCAAGTCTCACACGAGTAAAGAAATTCGTCGTTCTAAAAAAAGTTAGTATAAGAATATATATGTATATATATATATGTGTATCAATAAATACGTACAAAAATAAAAACATCTAATTATTTGTAAATCACTGTTGTGTCTGTCACTAAGCTTGTCAAAAAGAATTATGTGAAGCAAACACTCCCTTAGCTACAAGTAGTTATTATAAGAATATATATATATATATATATAAAGAAATAAGCACAAAAATAAAGCATTTAATTGTTTGTATATCACTGTTCTGTCACTAAGCCTTTCAATTTATGATACGACATGTTAACACGACATAACTAGTCATAAAGTTAAACGGTTAGTGTTTGAGGTAAACGTGTTTAGGTCATAAAATGGGTCGACGTGTTAATGGCACTACATTTATGACTCGTTATCAAAATGACATACTTTTACTCTTTTAAATCTATATCTATACTACCTAATAAATAAAAATCATAAATTACACATGACACAATTCTAGGCTATCTAAAATTTTATTTTTTCGGCTCTCTCTCCTATTAATGATGATATTAAAAGAATATATTTTTAGATATTTAATATAAATTTAAATATGGATACTTATTATTTAATTATGGATAGTTATTGTATTATTAACCAAATAAATTTAATATAAAATAAATTATGGATAGTTATAATTTCTGACTTTTCATATCAATTTAAAATTATGTTCGTTAAAATATTAAAAAAAGGAAGAATAATGATAAATAATTGTTTTTATAAGTGATTTCTAAAACTTTTAAAGAATTTAATGTGGTTGGATGGTTTGAATGGTAAGAATACAATATACAAAATAATTAAAAATTAGGCGGTGTTAAAAAAATATAAGTTTTATTTCTTATTTTTTATATGTATTTATATATTTATAATTGTAATTTAAGTTAACTTATATGTGCTAAAAGGATATTTAAAGATCTAAGTATACTTTAACTGATTAACATTTATCAATTATACAAAAGAATTAATACCCAGTTGAAAAAAAATGTTCTAAAAATGAACTTAACAGAATTTATAACTGTTATACAAAGTTCATTTTAAAGACATATCTTGACGATTGTATGTGTTAACAGATTACATTATATTTTATTCAACCCGTGTAATACAGATGTTTATTCAACCCGTACAATACACGTGTTTTTTTAACTTTTTTAATACTAGGTATATAACACACATCTATTCAACACGTGTAATACACGGACTTCTAACCTAGTAATCAAATATATCATAATCCCCTAACCCCAATTTAGAAATTATAATTATATTTTTATTTTTAACCTTAACTAGTCACAAGTTGCTTGATTTTTTGGTGACTTTTATTTAATCATGTTAAATGTGTTGTGACATTCATGTTATCGGAGTTGTTGCATTTAATAGTGTTAAACATGCCATGTCGTGTAACCCGTTTGTAAAATATGTTTGTCTTAGTATTAAGTAAATGATACGCTTAGTTAAACGTGTCGTATTCAAGTTCAATAGTCACGTTAAACTTGTCGTGTTTGACCCGTTCAACAAAACACAACACGTTTTGTGAGCCTTACATTTCTGATTTCACAATAACAAAACTAACATCAAACAAATTGTTCTTTTATACAAGTATCAAGGTGTCAATCGTGTCATATTAGCAAGAATTTGGTTGACAAGTTGAACTTTAGAATACCACTCATATATTTATTCATGTCAAAAAATTTCAACTCTGGCTCAAACACTTTTAAAGCGTGTGTTTGTTTCATATTTTTGTTGTGTGAGGAATTACCACCCCTAAATTTACAATGAATAATTAGGTGCACGAGATATAGTTTATAATATTAAGATGCCCTAAAATGAGGTTTTAAAATATAAATTATAGGTATTTATACAGTAATATAAATAAATAGAGTCGGAACATGTAATGGCCTTCCACCCATGTATATGCAAATGAAACAAAAATTCTTTCTATTGTTGTAACATGTATAATTAGAAAAAAAAAACTATCAAAAGTTATGTTCTTACATTAGATATGATTAAAACAAAATAAATTAAAGTCTCTAAAATTAGCCAAAAACTCTTGAAATTCGAAATAGGAGCTTCGGATGATGAAATTGGGACTTGACAATTAGAGAAAACCAGTATGCCGTTTGTCACATGATCTGGTTCTTCGAGACATTTTTGCCCATTACTTATTTGGTTAGTATGGATGTTATGTGCTAATTCATACGTTACAGTTGTTAAACTCCTTCAATGTCGTTTGATGCCAGCAATTCTCAACTGACAACGCATGATAGAAGAAAAACAAAACATAAAAGTACATACACATGCTTTTAAAGAGAAATATTTTATTAGTTCCAAACTTGAACCAAAGTATTAGTTTTTGTCTTCATTATTTCAACTTTTCGATTTCGATACAACTTCGACTCGGGTCTAGTCTCGTTTAGCTCCAATCCGAAGTGATCAACACCCCTTTTAAGTCATCAAATACTATTTTCTAACTCTTTCAAAACCCCCAATAATTCTTGTAACACATGATATGTTAATAAAAGCAATAGACATGATGGCAACATTAAAACTAATATTTCAATCAACTTGATTATTTCAACCATTACAAATATGTAATATCATGTCATATTACACTCATTAGAGTTAAGTTACTTGATCCAAAGCCATATATCACTTTGGATAAGCCTTAGCTAAATCTAATGGAAGCTCAATAGCTCTTCCAATTCGAATTTATATACTTCAAAGTCAATGTGAAGTTATCAAAGTGTAATGGTCACACCGAAACGTTTGACTTTTTATAACCGATGCAAGCTTTTTTAGAGTTAAGCAGGGCTGCACCTATGGTAGCTATATGCTGCTGAATCTAAGCAAGCTAACGCAATTGACTTGTCGTCATCAAGAATTTTAGCATCAGTCGAAGGATTTTGCTGCGAATCATGTAGGAATTTATTTATAAGCAGCTTAAAATATAAAAACCATCAAATCAGACAAACATCACTAATGATTCATAACTGGGGTTGGCTAAATGTACCCCTCAACACCCCCCCCACCATTTGATATGTATACGGGCGTATAGCATATGTATAAGGGCTGCTGCATATGGGAGTATACGGTGCGAGTGAGTGATTTGAAAAGATGGAATGACTGATGCGACAGGGCGAGGGGGTGATTTGAAAAGATGGAATGACTGATATAACAAGGGAGTACATTCAGTAAAAATAGAGGGGGTGGGGTAACTTTAGCACAACCCTTCATAATTAACTATGCAAGATCACAATTTTGCAATGAGACTAGTAAGTAATAGTGTTTGTGTTTTAGTGAAATGTCTAAAATACCCTTTAGTAATATAAAAAACAGATGGACTAAAATTAAATCAATACCATCAATAAGTTACCTTGGTTTGAAATCCCCTGATATAACCAACAAGTGCTACTTCAATTTGCTGATCACGGATTTGCTCATTGCTTCCACTGATAAAACACGCCTGCTGAAAACAAAGGTACGCGTTACCACATTTCCTAAGACCATAAAAATCAACAGTGATTTACATCAAATATAACATTTGACCATATTTTGGTCTTACTAAGTCCTACATTTAAACATAAATTCAAATGAAGCAGTTTTATAAGTAAGAAGATCATAGATAAATAGGTTGAAACACACATTGCTTATTTGGTCCTCATACTAACCAATAGTTCTGCCTACTAGAGGTGGCAAAATGGGAAGTTGGGCAGGAAGGGCAAAATGGGAAGTCGGGTTGGCCCGCAAAAACTTCTATTTTGAATATTTAAAATATGCAAACCTATTAAAAATAATTATTAAAATATGATCAAGTTTTTTAAAACAAAGCAATTTAGGAGATTGTAAACACTTTTAAACCATTTGACATGTTTCCTTTTTAAGCTATTTTTTTATTTTACCAGTTTGACCCATTATTAAGAAAATGTTTAGATTCTCACAATGTTTCTCGTGAAAAAACCGCAGCTGCAGTCCCATCTGATGCTAACCACAATCTTAAATCTCTCATGCGAGTCAAAGTCAACCCAACCAAAATAGACACCCCAGGCTTGACCCGGAATATCAGAAGCATTGATATCTGCATAATCCATAAAGCATTAATAAACATCACTCAAATATGTATAAGAGAGTCACACTAAAAAAGGAACAAATGGATGGTGTGGTTTTATTTGATATATAATGTGTTTCTACATATAGGTGGCGCTTGAAACATTTGCTTACAAACGGAAAATAGGGAGAGAAAAATAGATAAAAAATAAATGCGTAGAACGGGTCAAAAGTCGCCCCAAGTGGAATTTTGAATGCCTAGTTGCTTACAACCTTAAAAATTGCTTTATAGAAAAATAATATTATTTCATGTACTACTATTGCTTCTGTAATCGTATTTAACACAATAATTATTTATAAAAATTTGGAAAAGGAAGTGTTTCGGGTTGGCCAAGCCTGAGTTGAGCCATTTTAATATGTGGAAAAAATACCCATTACTGATTACCCTTTTATAACAATAAATGTGAATACAAGTAGGGGTGTAAACGAGTCAAGCTGCTCGTGAGCTACTCGAGATCTGCTTGCTAAAAGCTCGAATCAAGTCGAGCTTAAACGAGCTCGAGCCTGAACTCAAGCTTATATTGAGGCTTATTTAATAAACGAGCCCGAACTTCACATATCGAGCTCAACTAGGCTCACGAGCCTTTTATCTATATAGCTTTTATTTAATATATTAAATAATTATTTACATAACAATTCTTATTATTTATAAAATTATGATAAAAATAATTAAAAAATATATACTATCTTTTATATAAAAGTAATTATAAATATATATATATATATATAAGTAAAAGAACTATTATAATTAATAAATAATAAGCGAGCCGAGCCCAAGCCAAGCTCGAGCTTGAAAAATTACTCGTGATCCGAGCTCGAGCACTTTTAAGTTAAACGAACCGAGTTTGAGCTTAGTTCCTAATTGAAATGGGGAATGTAACAAAGCAGAGTAAATTGTAAACCTGAAATTTCTTCAAGAAATCCATTTTTGTATGATCCCTTAAAATGAATTGGATCAATTGGCAATGCATTCAATACCCCTGCAACCACAAAAAGTTATTTGAACTATTTGAGTGAAGAAAATGAATGGCTTTTTGGTAAATAAACATACAGTCATCAAATGGTGGGAGTCCCCATATTTGTGGCTGAAAATCTAGGAATGAATGAATCACATAATCAGCAATTGAAAATTGATCTGATTCAGTTTGAATCGATGGTACCGCCACCACTTGCATATGTGCAGCCTTTCCAGCTCTAATCCCTACCCTGTTGACATAATTACCTCATTACCCAAAAGCTTAAATCGAAGAACTCCAAAAGTTGCAAATTCTGACTCAATATATAGTTTAAAAGAAGTCTTTGACCTTATGGATTTCAGCTACTATTTTGTAAAGGGAAAAACTCACCCAATAGTAACCAAGTTTCTCATTTGTTCCAGTAAAGTCACTCAAAGTTTTTTTGTCTCTCCAAAGTCACCCAACTTTCATTAGGTGTTCCGGGCTTGTGAATTTTTTTATAAATATTTTAAAATTAAGTGACCTAAATAGAACATATGTGAATCTTGGTTACTGTTAAAAAAAAAGGAGGAACTTTTTGGAGCAGCCTCTCTATCTCAAAGTAACGCTTGCCACCGTCTCACCCTCCCCAGACCCTATTCTCTGAGTGGGATATTTACCGGGTATGTTTGTTTTGTTAGTTTATGAACCTTGGTTACCATTTAGCTATGTTGTCAAAAGCCCTCAGGCGCAGCCCAGCACAACCTTGTCGTCTCGCTTCAAAAGCCCCATTTTTAGGCGCTCAGGTGCATTTTCAATCCAAGTTCAGGCCAAATTTCGGCTAAAAATGTCTGAAACAATTACACTAGCCCTAAACAAGCTTGAACTAGCCCAAAACAAGCCTTAAACATGTCTAAAACCCCTAAAAATGGTACTTCTGTACTATGCGATTTGCTTAAAAAAGCCCTCGCTTTTTAAGCGCCTTGCGCTTGGGCTCCAAGCGAGGCCTATGCGCCTTGACAACATAGCTATTTAGTGATCATTTTTTTCAAATTTAACTTGAAGTAGAACGTATAGTGAAGAAAAAATATCACTAAATAATAACCACCTATGACCTAGTGGTCTAGTGGAATGGTGGTTGCCCCCCACAAAAGTGGTGTGTGAAGTGCAAGATTAGGTGCTATTTAGGTGTAAAAAAAATTTGTTAAAAAAACTAAATATTAACCAAGTTTCATAAATTAAGTCAAATTAGAAAAAATAATCAATAAACTGTAAAAAAATCAAAATATGTTCTATTTACATCATAAAATTTTAAACTTTTTTAACACTTAATAAAAAGTTTCACAATATTGGAACACCTGATGGAAGTTGAGTGACTTTAAAGGGATAAAAAATACGGAGTGACTTTAGTGGAACAAATCGGAAAACTTGGTTATTATCGGGTGAATTTTCCCTTTTTTGATACAACTAGAATAAGTTTTGTCAGAAATAAGAATAACATGAGATCATAAATATTTTCTACCGTGTGAAAAAGACCAGGATTCACTTACAAAGAATCTTCTAGCACAAGACAGCAAGATGCATCCACACCCATTCTGCTAGCAGCCTCCAGAAATCTGATTTGAAACCATTTCTCACATGAAATTTTTATTAAATAGAAATAAGATTTGGGTTGTGTTTTATCTCCAATGAGTCAAAAGTTGCTAAGAGCTTACAGGTCTGGAGAGGGTTTCCCTGATTTGACCTCATCACTTCCAAGAATTACTGAAAAGGACTCTTCCCAGCCTATTGAAACAAAAGCAAACTGAATTTAGTACAAAATATCAATCAGGTAAAAACAGATTAACAGCACTAATTATGCAAGAAATTAACTCTTAGTCTTTACTTTCCACATTAAACTTGGCTATCAAAAGAACAAGAAATCAACTAAGCTTGGTGTAAAAAAGCGCGAGGCGTTTTTGTCCCAAAAGCCGACGCGTGAGGCACGCACATCAGGTACGTGAGACGCGCGTCTATGTACAACCAAATAAGCTTTATTTACAACCAGAAGCTGCATATCTCTCATTTGTTTTACATATAATCCTATTTATCAAGTTTTTCATAATTTCCACATCCGTTAGGTTGTTTAACATATAAACCTCCCACGGACCCTAATTTTGACCCAGGACTATATGAGGCGCGCCTTCATCGCCCTAATGCGTTTTCCTCAGGGTCTCGTGCGCCTTTTAAACCACGCAACTAAGGGAAAGTATACCAAAAAACTTGGGTGAAAACAAGTAGAATGAGTGAATATAACACCTCTTTTGTGCAAGGTGTAACTGATAGATTATTGGGAAATAAGTTCCATAGTAACTGAAACGGTTATATTTGACTATGAAAATTTTTATACGAGTAATCTATACTATATAATAAATAAAGGTTTTTGTATGCCACGTGTCGCCACCATATTCAATCTCATCATTCTTTTCCCGCCTCTCTCTCTTATTAAATGCACCCATATCTTTTAATAAATTAATAATTATACTAATAAAAATATTTATTTTAAATTATCATTTATTATAAAAAACTTTGAAACCTAATTATGTAATTTTTATTTTCAATCAAATAGTAAATGAAAGTCAAATTACATTAAATAGTAATTGACGTATTTTCGATACCCAATTATATATTATTTTTTACATATTTTGAATTTTGTTTTCTATCCTTAATATATGTATAGTAATACATTTTTACACATGTAAAATACATAAATAAAATTTGAGAAATTTATGTATTGATATTTTCGCCCCGTGTGTATTACACGGGGTCTAACCTAGTTATACTAATAAAACACATTTATTTTAAATTATCCTTTATTATAAAAAAAATTGAAATCTAATTATGTAACTTTTATTTTCAATCAAATAGTAAATTAAAGTCAAATTAAATTAAATAGTAATTGACGTATTTTCGAAACCCAATTATATATTATTTTTTATATATTTTGAATTTTGTTTTCTATCCTTAATATATGTATAGTAATACATTTTTACACTTGTAAAATACATAAATAAAATTTGAAATATTTATGTATTGATATTTTTCATCCCGTGTGTATTACACGGGGTATAAACTAGTATTCAATAAAAGAAAACGATAGACGAGACCTTTTTGGGAAGAAACTTTGACTAGTACATTCTTCTTTACAGAATTTGAAGCAAGTGCAAATGGAATTCCATGTTTCTGGAGATGCTTCATGAGGCGATTAACACCAGGAAGTGGTTTGGCTTGCAGCCACCTACAAGAACACAGATTTCAACAAGATTTTAAAGCGATCGCAGTAAATTCATTTCATCAAAACATGTGAATTTCAGATAAAAGGATGTTGATGATCGTAAGCTGATTAATGAATAGGTAGTCAAAAGCTGAAGGCGTATTCAAGGCGCAAAAGGTGAGCCTGTCACCTAGGCGCTTAAAAAGTGCACATCCGAGACAAGCAAGCACACGTGTATTCCAGTTCATTTTTAGCTGTTTTAGACTTTGTTTTTAGAAGCCATTTTTAGCTATTTGATACACGCACGGCGGTTTGGCTGAGCCTTTGCCTCGCCTGGGCACCAAGGCGCACGCCTTTGGCCTTTAACAACATAGATTAATGATATGCAAAAACTGTTCTTAAATATCAAGTTTGCATCATTGAATGTACATATAAAGAGACCTTACTTTTCATGATACATGGGCATGATACTTTGAGAGTATTGTTGAGGTGTAATTGAAAGATCATAGTCCTTAACAATTGCAATTGCTGATTCATGGTGTATCATTCCCATTCTCTTGTCCTCCTTCTCCATATCCACCACTTTCCCATATCCAACCAGAAATTCCTTCAATAGATCCTTTGTCACTTGTTCTTGATACCGAAAAAAGAAAAATCCCAACAAATTATCAAATACCCAGATAAGCAACTACTAGAGCGGGTACAAAAAAAATAAGCTGAAACTTGGGCCCTATATTTAAAGGGCCTCCAATCTTTAGGGTAAGGGGTATACCCTCACAAGAGAGTGGGCGTGAGGTTGCTCACGGCGTGAAGGGGTAAGGAACACCACCCCCCTCTTGCGTGAAGGGGGCGTGAGGGGCTTCACGCGGGTGAGAAACCCATTTGTGAGAACAATGGGTGGGTCCCCCATTGTGGGTGTGGGTATTGGGTGGGTCCCCATGATTAAATATGTGGTATTTCACTCACTTGGGTATTTCCCTTGCCAAGTGAGACCCAAGTGAGGAACTTATCAAGCTGATGTGGCGCCCATGTGGCAGAAAAGATACTCTCACTTGGCTCTCCCAAGTGAGAGTATACCCCATACTCTTAGGGTTTAATTTCGTTTAACTTTCAGGTTTTGACAAGGAGCCGGAGAGTAAAGAATCAGTATACTTGGAATGGTTTTCTTTTCACTAAAACTCACTCCAACTCTAATATGTGTGATTGTGTGCCTTTTAGAAATCGTATACAAAAAATATGAGTCGTCATATTCTCAAGTGTTACGATCCTAAGCAAAAAATAATATATATATATATATACACACACACACATATAATGGAGAGAGATCATGAAAAACCCACGGTTATGCGAAAACCAATTCCAACAATCAGATAATTTATAAATTATTTATTTTTTTAATCTATTTCTAACGATATAAACCAAAAAAATCATTTTACGTATTGTGTTAGATATCACTACGTCAATAGAAAACAGTGTTAGTATGTGTTACATATACGTAACCTAATACGTAAAATGATTTTTTTGGTAAAACATATAATATTACATTGATACGTTAGAAATAAAATAAAATAAAAATAATAATTATTATTATACGATCGGTTTTCGCATAAACCTGTCCTGTGTGTATATATATGCTTCACTAAACCCCCAAATATATTTAAGATATTGAAGATGTGTAGTTGTACTTTATGCTTGAATAACGGTACCCCAAAATGAAGTCAGGAATGTTTGGATGTGGTTTTAGAAAGTGTTTATTAAAATCAGGGTTCCTCAATCAAATAAAGTGAAGGTCAACCATCCATAGTGGAGGAACTAGAATACCTGTGTTGAGAAGGGTGCCGTCCAGATCAAAAATCGCGGCGGAGATGCGACGGCCGTCCATCGCGGTGGTGGTGTGGGGAGGAATCGTAAATGTGGTTGAAGGGAGACGAAGAAGGCATTAATGCTTCATGGTTACGATTACAAACGGCTTTTGAGATTGTGATGGATGATTCGCATGTTGCGCATGGATTGGATTCAACATAGCTTAACATATACAAACAAGGATCTGCCGGTTAAATCTTAAAAATAATTAATCAAATATTTACAAAAATAAATTAGATTCGTTTTTTTAAGGAATATACGATTTTTTTATAAGAACTAAAGAGTTTTTTATTTGAGTAAACTACGGTTTTACTCCCTGGGGTTTGGTTCAAATATCGGTTTTAGTTCATTAGTTTAATTTTATTTTTTCAGTCATCGTGGTTTCATTTTTGTTTCAATTAATGCGTTCTTCGTCTCCCTTCAAACACCCTAAATATCTTGAGCATCCACTGTCTACATACCACAGATTATCATTAGTCCCTGATACTCCCTTTTGTGGTATCTCTAAAATGTTGGCCATGAGTGCATGCGCTGAGGATGGTGCAAATGATTGTGCTTCATTAGAATGAAAGCTCCAATCATAGCATTCTCTTGTAGAAAATGAGCCATCAGTAACAACATACCCGTCCGGTGGTCGGGTGCTTTAATATTATAATATGGCAAAACTAACTTTCTTTGAATTTTAAATAAAACCAGACAAGGTGTCTTATAAAAGCACAACTCTATTAGTTAACAAAAAAATAGGAGAATACAAACAATAAAACAACCAAAAAGCAATAAAAGTATTACTAATAAAGTAATAAAATATGCAATTGCGTAAATGAAACAGATCATTATCTGCAACAAAGTTAACAACTTTTCGAACATAATTAAGATGTTGAACTAATTACCTCACAGCACACATGGTCTACCGATATATCAAAATAACCCGTTGATTGCCTAAAATTAAGATCACAAGGCAGAACACGTTAAATACTTTCTAAAAATTAATATTTCAATTTCTTTTGTCAACAGACAAACTTGTATGGAAAAATAATTTAGCTTACAAGTATGACGGTTGTGCACAATCTCTGCAATCTGTCCGAAAGTGATGCATGAGAAACATGTTGTTAGGTGTGTTGCATGCCAAGTAACAAAATTTAAAACTTCCTTTTGAGTTAGCCGATTCATAAAAATCTTCTACCGGTAACTAAATAATGTGTATTTTTGCAATATTAATTTATAAATTACCATTTTTAAAACATTCACATTTTTTTCCAATGAAAGACATTCACACTCATGTCTTTATTCTGCAATTATGGTGTCAGCCATGAATTTCATCAAGAAACATAAATAAACAATCAAGTGAACACATTCAGAAGTTAACTAATGAACTGGTGATGCCTCATCTTACTTTCATCCTATAGAAAACAGTTTGTTTTGACTTTTGACACAAAAGTCACAACTTATAACTAATTTCAGAAGTAAGACTGATAACAACACATATTTGATCAAGAAACATAATAAAAAAAACCAAAATATTAAACCCTAGAACAAATATATGAACATTCATAAGATGAATCAAGGAATCATGAACAACTTTAACCATAATCAACAGCATAAGTAATGAAAATGATATTGGGAAAGTGGAGTAACCCTAGAACAGGTAACGCAGTGAGAAGAACAGGGTTGAGTTGTAACCAATACCCAACAGGAATAGCACCACGAAGCTCAATCACGGGTAGTGTAGCCAAAGCAAACACCACAGCTCCATCGGGCCAACCCGACCCTCTAAATAAATTAGCAACTTTCAGCCACAGCTCCATCGGGCCAACGCTCATTTGATGACCATGTTCTGGTTGAAGCAAAAAGTATCCAACTCTAAGCAAGTGCAACAAAACCTATAAGAAGAGCTAAGCGTTAGAATTTACTTACAAAAGAAATTACCTTTTTATAGTTTCACATGATCATAATTACTTACGGTTGAATTCTTTCCTCCATTGAAGCTGAATGTGACGTCTTTTATAGTCTATACTGCTAAGGAAAACCATATCAAATAAACCCTGAGCACAAACACTTGAAAGTCCTCTGCAAAGCCATGCTGCTGATCATGCCACCTCGGCTGTAATTAAAGAGATATAATGCACAAATGAGTTCCAAAGTCACTAAAATTTACAGGTTCTAAAATATAAGACGATTTAAAAGAAACTACCAAACGGAAACAACATGGATACACTCCAAGAAAGGACAACTAAATGTCAACTTCCTCTAATCAAACATTGTTATAACTTATAATTACAATTTACAACTAACTTTATAAAGTCCAGCTATCTAGAAGCCAACAACATCAACATAAAATTGAGAGAAAACATAATTGATGATGTATGAAACTCAATCAAAAATCATCTTATAGATTAAAAATGAAGCCACTTTGAATAGTTGAATGAGTTAGGAAATCTCAAAATCATACAGAAGTTCAGATAATGTACCACTTCAACGTCCATTCAAAACACAGATTTGTGGTGCCGAGCCAACCGAAGAACTTCCATTGCTAACCGACGAATCTGTTTATTTATTTATTTTGTTAGCGTGAATGTTACCAACATCAAATATCCAATTTTCTTGAAATTAAAAACTAAACGTAAACGACTTACGAACAAAGAAGTACCTGGCCGCCACTATATATGACACAAATTATTTACAATAAAAATTAAAAATCAAGAATAGACGACGATTTAGCTCAACCAGATCCACCTATTTTGCCACATCTAGTGCAAAGTTAACCAACAGAATGTTATAAAAAGCAAGTTCCGTTAAGTGGGAATATAACTCATATGTTCAGTAAGTGCAATATTTGCTTCAAAGAAAGATTTTATCGTACCAACGTCCTCCTAAATATAATAAAATCGTGTGTGTATGTATGTTCGGGGCTGTGGGCTATAGCATAACACAAGCTACCAAGCATACTTATATCTATGAGCAAAATGGAACTGTTAATGTATCATAATGTTCTTTATTCATTCAGAAGGGGTTCAACAAACCTTTATGTGATATTCCTGGGCTGAAGCAGGGATGATTTCTGATCCAAATTCCTTTGTGGTGGGGAAACGCCATCTGTAAATCAGCTAACTTTGTTCATTATGTAAATCGTTTGAAGATAAAATGTAGACCTTGTTTCTTGTGGGGCGGTGTATTATCTCAAATGGGTCAAATCAAAATACATAGCTAAAAAGAGAAATGATCAAACGGCTTAAGGCTTAAAAGTCAACCAAATTATACTTCTTACTCACAGCGAAACGACCCTCTAGAAACCGCTCGACCCACCCATTTTTCCATCTCTATGTTAAGTAAAACAAATGCAATTTTTAGGTTCTTGAATCTTCACCTAATAGTCTTGATGGTTTACAAAGCTTGATTAATTATTTAAATTGACCTGTCATGTACCTCAAAATATTTAAAAGGATCTCCTTCTTGAAAATGTACACCACCATGTTACCACTTCAAGTACATACAAGTGCAACTTGATTCTTTAAGTCCTCCAAGTTAAATTTCCAAACACTAATTCCTCGTGCATGCTCTTACTGCATATTGCGAATATAAAAAATATGATCATATACTCTTGCTCCAATAAAGTTTTGGAGGAGTCTCAGGAAGTATATAATCTTCTTTTACCACCATTTTTCCAATAGGAGCAAAGACACCAAATATCACTCAAAACTCCTAAGAGTCCTCTTTGCTTGTAGCTTCCTGTCATCTGAATTTGTTATAGAAGAGGGTAAATACAATAAACTGAAAACATAAAAAAATGGAATATTGATTAAATTCCAATCATAAGTACTTTTTTTAAAAGAGGGTTTTTAGATAAATTGATTAAATTCCATGATGGTTGACTTGAAGATACTAATCCAACAAAACTATTACATCAAAGAAAATGATAAAATTTACTGAGACATAAACACAAACACCTGGTGTGCAAAACAAACCTGAAATCACAAGTACTTTTATATCATTTTAGTCCTCTAAAAGAGGGTCTTTGTATAAATCCCATGATTGTTGACTTGACGATCAAATGCACATATGAGAGTGAGAATGAGAAGTGATGCAAGTGTTGATTTTATAGTGAAGTTATCACATCATATATCAAATTTATATAAAAAAAATCAAAGATAAACAACAGATTCAAACAAAAAAGCCAACACACATACTGTGATCTCCATCCTTGTGCTCTTCGACTTGATCGTCTCGTCACCTGGTTCATCACTTCTATTAGCAAATAACTTTTCGATCGATGAGGTAGCAAATCACGTTTATAGTTTAGCTGGGGAGCAGCGGTTCCGCGGGTATATTGGGAGTTGCCGTGCGCGAATGCGAGGGCAACGATGAGAGGATGGTTGGGGGTTTCTGATAGAAAATTGAAATGAGATGAAGATACATTTAAAGAAAGGATGCGAAGGTTGGGGGACGTGGGTGGGGAGGTTAATCACCCCTGGAGCGAACAGGTTGTAAAACGAAATGGTGATGATGACTTACGACAAAATCAAAAACAAAAGAAATGCTGTCAAGGATGGTGATTTAAACTGGATTAGATTCGTTTTACATACCTTGAGGGAGAAGACGTGAGAATTTGAGGGTTTCAATTTGGAAGATGAGCGACATGGGATGGGAGGAGAAGATGGGGGGGGGGGGGGAGAGAACCGCTTCAAAAAAGGTGAGGATTAATCATCTATCTACAGCTGTAGCCTATGGGGTCAGAGGAGCGGTTATAATTAACACGGTCAGGATTAATCCTGAAATGATCTAACGGCTCATGGGATCAGAGGAGCAGTTTCCCTATTCACGGTCAATAATAAGGGAAATTGATGTTGCTGCTTGATGCAAATTAGTAATGGCAGGGCCTTCCTTACTCTGCATTCTTTAACAAAGTGGCCAAACTCCTGACATCTGTAGCACTTTGCTTTACTCTTGTTGAGACCAATCTGTAAGCCTTGACTATTGATGGGAAAAGGTCTTCGATTCTCTAGTAAAACCTTTTATTCCTCATATAAAGCATGGCCATCTGCCAGACGATATCCGTTTCTTCCAAGTCATATGGATGAAAGTGTTCCAGATCTTCAACCACAAAAGATGTATTCTCCAAATTTCCAGCAACAAGTGTTTCCTCGTCTCCATAAACAGATGGAGTAGTGACATGGTAGGTTGGATTAGGTGATTTGATAGACTAATCACTGTGTGAAGTGAACAGTGTTGAAATGCCAGTAACATATTCTTCTATCTACATTGACCCTTCTGAACCTTCTTGTCTTGTTGTAAGGTCCCAAATCCGGTTAACATTACTTGTTGGATTTACTCATAAACACATAGTGAATTAAACTTTGAAATAAGATAAAAGCAGCGGAAACATTGTTTTAAACATAAATATCCATAACATAAATAAACGGGATGCCAGTGTCATCGCTTGGGTAATCTCTTGCCACAAGCTCCGCATCCATCGTCTAAAGCACCTACACTTAACGTGAAGGCATGCTAAAAGTCAGCTAATGTTGGTGAGTTATAATTTTTTTTAAACAAACATTGCATAACCAAAACATTTTCCAAGACATAACATTATGCAATAACAGTAATCATATACTACTAGTGTCAAATATGCGCCTTTTTATAACCGTCAATTCCTTTATGCATTACTCGAGATTAATCGAGGCCCAGTGTATCTCCAGGATGCCCAGTCTCGTTTAGAATCCTAACCTAGACAGAATCACGCCCCACCGTGATAGTAACATAAAAGCTTGTGTGCATCCACATGACATTTACAGGTTAGCTAATCTTGCCGTCCATTCTAGTTGTACAACCGTTTGCTAGCCACAAGGGCTCCTGTATAAGTATGGCAAATCTTCGTGTCTAGGATGCCCAGTCTCGTCTGGATTCCTAACCTAGACACCGTTTCATTCATAGCATTCGTTCATTCATAAAACCATTTAGTTAAAGCATTGTACGTTTTATCAAAACATCTTTCGTTCAAAACCTTTCGTAAACATTCATTTCGTAAACATTTCGTAAGCATGCGATCAGTCCCGAAAACATAGTAAAACCTCATAAAAAGGGACATCTAGAACTTACCTGAGATAAGCACGGTCAAAGGTCTCAAAAGATCTTCTAACCTGTACGTACACATCCTAAGACTTAGCTTCACATACAACGCATACATACAACTTCAAATACCGAGAACATGAAAGTACTCTTAGGCATACCTGAGAACTTGGGAAGTTCTCGGCTAACAAAGAAGTTCCCGGCAAACCATGAAGTTCTCGGCAAACTTAGAAGTTCCTGGCAACCATGAAGTTCTCGGTAAACGCTCCCCGAGAACTAGGCTCGAGTACCTTCAGTTCAAACCCAAAAACCCTAGATTTTGCATGGATTCGGATCTGGTTCGATTTAGATATCAAGCTTGAAACTTTATGCGTTCAAAAAGTTTATATGACATCCATATTGATAAATCTACAACCTTTATCTGATTTTACACGTAAAAACCCAACCTTTTTGGATAAAAAACCCTCAAGAACAAAGATGAAGATTTAGGTTGGTTTCTTACCTAAAAAACGTATAGAAATCAAGCCTCCTCTTCTTTCGATGATCCTCGATCAGTAGAGAAGCCAAAAGATAGCAAACACCCCAAACCCGATTCCTTCTTTACGCTTCCAACCGAGGTCTTGCTCTCAAAACCCTCCTCATTTTGCACAAACTTGCTAGTGGTGGTAATGAGGTAAGCGCTAGGGTTTGTAAGGCTTATATATATGGGGTGTCTTCCCCACTTTGAGATGTTTACACAACCAGCCCCTCTCCTGGTTCTTGTACAAAATTTCGGGTGTTACACTTGTGCAGCTTCCAACTCATAGATTCTCATAATCCCATGAAGTTCTATGGGTGAGAGAGTTTGAGATCATTGTTGCTTCTGATGACCACAATGTACATTCTCCATGGAGAAGGCAGTGATCTCATGAATATATGTTCATTCTTGTACTCAATATTTGCAGACAAAATTTCACTAATGAGACATTTGAATCTCTGAAACTGTTGAGACATAGTATCTCTAGTTATATGAGCAAAAGTTTCATACTATTGCATTAAGAGCTCTGTCATGTTCTCTAAGACACAAGATGTCCCTTCAAAATGATATGAGAGGGCTTTCCACAGTTCCTTTGTACTCTTGTAATGAAGTAAGCCTTGGTTAATTTCATTAGGCAATGCCATTGCAAGAACACCTAGAGTCTTCTCATCCACGTCTATTCTCTTCAAGTCATCCTTTAAATACTTGGACAGATCTTTGCGAATCACCATATGAACTTAAGGTCTATCTTTTATAGATCTCCAGATCGTAGTGGAGACATAAAATTTTTCATTCTTTGCTTCCACATATGAAACTCGTTTCTAACAAGACGAGGGATTTGCTAGTTGATCCATTATTAGCATCCTCCATAGCAAGTAAATTTTGAGACATCGACATCTAACGAGTGTGGAACAAGATTAAACTAATGACTTTTAAATCATCAATTTACAGAACCTCCCTCTGATACAACTTGTCAGGATCGATCAAATGGTTTTTGGACTACAGACTTAGTAAATTGTATGTAGAGTATGCAGCGAAAATAAGAAAAATTAACCAAGTCACTGTTTGATAAACAAAGCAAGTAAATAACATAGAAGAAATGCTCCTAACCTTAGTTGTATTGCTTGCAATAATAATTTAACACTAGTACACTTGATTCGTGTCCTCCTCTTAGGATTTACACTGCTTAAATACAAAAGAGATTGAAAAGCGGTTATGACACACTAACTCTATAGCGGTTACAACCGGTTGATCTAGAAATAACTTCTCTACTAGACACACGTCAAGGGGAATTTCTTAGTATTTGGGTGATTGTTTAGGTATTTAGATAAAGCGGTGGTAATTCTAAAGATTCCCGATTACATTATAAATTAAACAACTAGTTATCTAATTACATAACGACCGACGATCACACGTCTCTGGTAACTGTCCTGACTTGTTAACCTAATCGGCATTAATAGGTCTCTCGGTATGAACTAGTTAAACTCCTTTAACTTGTTTTTCGGCCCTAACTTTGGCATCTACAGTAACTCTTCGGTAGCAACTTTACCATCAGTAGTAAAGTTGTCTTCGACACTAATCTTGGACCAATGGTAACTTTGGTCTTCAACATTAACTCCAACCTTTGGTACAAACTTGTGTCTTTAGTATAAACCTAAATAAGTAGCAAGTTTGTCCTTCGGTAGAAACTTCAAGTAACAACAAAGTACTTGGGTTCTTGGTCATCAGTACTCCTTTATAGTCTAACATCATACAACAATAACTACTTTCACAACGAGAATCTATCACCTATCACTGGCACGAGACTTACGACTGTTATTTATGTACAATTAGTCAAGATTGTTATCAAGATCCACGCAGTTTGATAGCAATAACAACTTAACATAATACTTATTATATAAGGGGACTACTAACCACACACGGAAAATGCTAATCGCACTTGGTCATATACGCATCGTATAGGGCAATACGATGCGTATAGCCCTTCACAAATTCCCGTGCCCGACATTCTCTTACAACCTGTCATTCAAACCTCGTATACGCATCGTATAGGTCAATACGATGCAGTTTAGGATACGAGATTCCTTCTGCCACTAAACCCATCACATCGTACCTTATACGCATCGTATTGGGCTATACGATGCGTATATGGCCCAAATTTTGTGTATTTAACAATGCAGAATTCTCATTCGAATCGAACGAACGTATGCTTTCAAAAAAAAAACTATAAACATGTCTTGGTGGTGGGATGGTAACTACGGTTTTCAGGTATATTCTAACGAGTCGGTGGAAAACAACCCGCAAAGTTCTGGCGTTCAAGAGGTGAACCGGGAGGAGGCCTCGTCCGACGTTTATTCTCATGAACGGGTAAGGCTTCCGGATTTGAACGAGCCACTGAGCAATCCCGAGTTCGTATATGGTGAACCGTCTTACCTTACACAGCCCACGAACGACTACGTATACGGTGAAGTCTCATACCCGACACAACAAACCGACGACTATGTATACGGTGAAGTCTCATACCCGATACAACAAACCGACGACTTCGTGTCCGAAGACGAGGAACAAAACCATCAAAACGTGTCGTATAAAACTGACCAGAATTTTCAGTCTCGTGAACAGTTGGTGGATTGGGCGGTCAGGATAGGACGTGAGAATGGTTACGTCCTTGTCACCCGACGATTGAGGAGAAAAGGTGACGATCCGACGGAACCGTTTATCAAGGTGTAGCTTGTGTGTGACTGTCACGGCGAACGTGCGTCTACTGCCACGGTTAGACGTGCCGGGTAACAAGAAAATAGGTTGTCCCTTTAAATTCGAAGGAGAGTACCAAGAAAATACTGGTGATTGGAAATTAACGGTGAAGGATGACAGTCATAACCACGATCCTAGTCAACATCTTGAGGCGCACTCCTTTGCGAGGAGACTGTCTCAGTCGGAACAACTTTTGGTGGCGAAGTTGTATTCGCAAAACATGTTGCCACGAAACATTCTGGCAACTATAATGTTAGGTTTATATTGAATATTAGCGGGTAAAACTGGGTAGATTAGAGATTTTTGGATTGAAACTTAAGAACTATACGCCACGTATAGGGCCATACGTGGCGTATAGTTCGTCTGAGGAAGACGATGAAGCCATACGCCACGTATAGATCTATACGTTGCGTATGGCTCATGTTCTCGGCAACTTGGCCCGCATATGGCCTGATTGCCCGCGTATGGCTAAGTTTGCCCGGTAACTGGCCTGCGTATGGCTTGGTTGCCCTGCGTATGGCTTGGTTTACCCGGTAACAGCCTATACGCCATGTATAAGGCTATACGTGGCGTATAGGTTTAAAATAAAAAAAATTTAATTATTATTATTAAAAATAAAAAACAATATATTATTATTATTTATTTTTTATTATTTAAAATTAAAAACAATTAATTATTATCAGATATGGCGGATCATGATGATGATATTCATATGGAGGTGCTAGACGATCTTGCGCACTACCCTTTGTATGCCCGGTGCCAGAAGCTCCGGGAGGTGCGGTTGGGTCCAGGGACTGCAGTTGATTGGGCGCTACTCGAGGAGGTACAGGAGGCCGAGCGGGCTAGGGCCATCATCGGCCAGGACATGCCATGGTCGCGTCTTTTTGATCTATCGTTCACGGAGACCTACCGAGAGGTGGTCGTCGAGTTTCTTTCGACGTTCATCTTCTCAGAGGTTGGGCTAGAGCCTCTTCCCGGGGAGGCGCCGGATATGGATCCGGATCATATTTCCTTTTCGATCTTTGGGATCGTTTACCGTCAGACCCTCCGTCAGTGGGCCGTCACGACGGGCTTCTACCACGAGCCTGAGACGGTCACGCCACTTTTTGAAGAGGCGGTGACGGAGGTGGACAAGGAGGAACTCCTTGTTTTTTGGGGCTTGATTTCAGATAGTCCTTGGTTGGTTACCAAGGGGAGGGTCTCGGGTATTAGAGACCCTTTGTATAGATATCTGCACCGGCTTATTTCGACGTCGATCGCACCGCGTTTGAAAAGCCGTGAGTGGTGCACCGATAGAGACCTCTTCTTTCTCTATTGTCTGCTTACTGGCAGGCGGTGCGACCTATCGACGTGCCTTGCACTTTATTTTGCATCTGCCTATATGCGGCAGAAGCGCGGGCTTTTGTATGGCGGTGCTTTCATCACGCAGATCATGCGCTCGGTTACACCATTTGACGTGCATGAGCCTGCAATGTCACCGGCCATTCCCCCTGTCCGATTAGACCGTCGCACGGCGAGCGGCATGCGCATCACGCACCGATTCCCGCAGAGCCTTCGGTTCGTAGGGGCCGTCCAGGACCAGGTTTGGGTCCTGGTGCCGTTGCCGCAGATGCCTGGACAGGGGACCCGCCTATGCCTCAGCCGCTACATGGTGTGGCGTTGGTGGACGGGCCGCCGCACGTCGAGGCCATCCACGACCATCCGCCACAGCATCCTCGACACGTACGTCGGTCTGTTAGGCTGGAGAGGGCTACCCAGGCATTGCTTGATGGCCTTGTTGCCGACTCACGGCGACAGGGTCGTCAACTCGATCGCATGGAGGACCTGATGATGTGGGCGGTTGGACAGATCGTTGATCTGTCACGAGCCGCCGGCATCGAGCCACGCCCACTACCACCGCGACGTCATTATCCGGACGACCCCGTTCAGGATGAGGGCATGGCGGGTCAGGATGAGGGCGGAGGCGGTCAGGGTAACGGCGGACCCGCTTAGCTTTAGTTATTTTATTTGTATTTTGTTTTTTTCGTTGTTATGTATATAAAACATTTTGATGTATATATATTTAATTTTTTGATGTAATGTATATAATGTTTAGTTAATTTGTTTGGTTGTAATGTTTAATATTTTGTTTGGTTTGTAATGTTTAATACTTTGCTTGTTTATACTGTAAAAATATAACAAATGTTTAAAAAAAAATATATATAAAATTTATAAATAGATAACAAACTTATATTAACAAAATTATATAAATTAAAATAAAAATAAACAAAATATAAATAAAATAAAAAAATTATACTTAAATAAAAAATACCTATACGTGGCGTATAGGTCAATACGCCACGTATAGGATTCATAAACGTACAACTCTTCCAACTTTTGAAGCAAAAATATAACCCGTGCCTCATACGCTGCGTATAGGTCAATACGCCACGTATTGGACCAGCCGCCAGACAGAGAATAACACGTGGCATTCTGTTGGCAGTGACTGAATTCTATACGCCCTCGTATTGCCTTATACGAGGGCGTATAGGGCGACGACGGGTCCAATTAGCAATATTCCGTGTGTGGTTAGAATTACCCTTATATAATCAATAAAAGTTATTATTTTTGTATAAATAGTATTCTAATCAAGCTTGAACTTGTTCAAATCAAGTTCGTCTCGATTACATGAAATCTGCAAAGCTGATTCAATCAACTTCGACTTACAAATCAGTGTACAAAACAACACTTAATCAGTCAATCGTGGACACCTTTTTGCTTCAATGCCAAAGTTTAAACGAATTCAACCAAATTCTTTCTCAAATGATCGTCACTGGGTTCATCAAAGACACATATGCAGCAAGCCGGATCCTCACCTTCTCTACCGCCAAATCTTCCTTCATCAACCTCCATTACTCCCGTCAAATATTCGACCACATCGAAAACCCAAATGGGTTTATTTACAACACCATGATGCGATCATACTTGCAGATAAATCACCCAAAAGAAACTCTTCTTCTTTACAAGTTGATGTTAAAGAACATGAAAACTGTTTACCCCGATACCTACACGTATCCTCTATTAATCCAAGCGTCCATCGGTTCGGTTTTGGAGGGAAAAGAGGTACATGATCATGTGGTGAAAATGGGTTTTGATTCGGATGTTTATGTACGCAACACTTTGATTAATATGTATGCTGTTTGTGGTGAGATGATGGATGCACGCAAGGTGTTTGATGAAAGTCCTGTGAGAGATTTAGTTTCTTGGAATTCTGTTTTGGCAGGGTATGTTCAAATGGGTAGTGTGGAAGAAGCTAAGATGGTATATGATCAAATGCCTGAAAAGAATGTAATCGCGTCAAATTCCATGATCGCGCTGTTTGGTCGATGTGGACGTATGAATGAAGCGTATCGGTTGTTTGTTGATATGAAAGAAAAAGACCTTGTTTCTTGGACTGCAATGATTAGTTGTTATGAGCAAGGAGGTAT
Organism: Smallanthus sonchifolius; assembly: GCA_023525975.1. Taxonomy (NCBI): domain Eukaryota; kingdom Viridiplantae; phylum Streptophyta; class Magnoliopsida; order Asterales; family Asteraceae; genus Smallanthus; species Smallanthus sonchifolius. The sequence continues at coordinate 29,971,064 of CM042021.1, read as the reverse complement.
GTATGAAGATGCTTTGGTTATGTTTATTGAAATGAATCGAAGGGGGATCAGTGTTGATGAAGTTGTTGTGATCAGTGTTCTTTCTGCGTGTGCGCGTTCATTGGTTCTTGAGACCGGAGCATCCATCCATGGATTGGTTTTTAAAACAGGAACGTCGTCGTATGTTAACATCCATAATGCTTTGATTCACATGTACTCGACTTGTGCAGATATTGCGGATGCTGAGAAACTCTTTAATTCGAGTTCCCACACGGATATTATTTCTTGGAACTCGATGATCTCGGGCTATTCAAAATGTGGTTCACTGAAGAAAGCACGTGAGGTGTTTGATAAAATGCCTGTGAAAGATGTTGTCTCGTGGAGCGCGCTAATATCAGGTCATTCACAAGCCGGTATGTTTGATGAAACTATAGCGTTGTTCCAGGAGATGATGCTTCGTGGTCAAATTAAGCCCGATGAGACCATTTTGGTCAGTGTGATCTCGGCTTGCACTCGTTTGGCTGCTCTGGAGCAAGGTACGTGGGTGCACGCGTATATTAAAAAGAACGGTTTGGAGGTTAATTCTGTTCTTGGTACTACACTTATAGACATGTATATGAAGCTCGGGTGTGTGGAAAGCGCGGAAGAGGTTTTTTATAAAATGGATGAAAAAGGAGTATCGTCTTGGAACTCTTTGATTCTCGGGCTTGCGATGAATGGCGAGGTGGAGAAATCGCTTGAAATGTTCTCAGAAATGAAAAGATCGGGTGTAGTTCCTAACGAGATAACGTTTGTGGCGGTCCTTGGTGGTTGCCGCCACATGGGGTTGGTGGATGAGGGGCACCACCACTTTGATTCCATGATCAATACACACAAAATTGAGCCGAATATCAAACACTATGGGTGCATGGTTGATCTTCTTGGGCGTGCTGGTTTGCTCAAAGAAGCTGAAGAGCTAATTGCCAGTATGCCCATGGCGCCAGATGTGGCGACATGGGGTGCGCTGCTTGGCGCGTGTAAGAAACATGGTGCTAGTGAAATGGGAGAGAGGGTCGGGTTGAAGCTCATTGAGCTTCAACCCAACCATGATGGTTTCCATGTTCTTTTATCAAATATATATGCGTCAAAAGGAAGTTGGGAAAACGTGGCGGAAATACGCGGGACAATGATTGAAAACCGTGTGGTCAAAACGCCCGGTTGCAGCATAATTGAAGCCAATGGCATAGTTCATGAATTTGTAGCCGGGGATACCGGACACCCTCGGATTCATGAGATTGAGGAAATGTTGGATGTAATAACCGAACGAGTGAAGATGATCGGTTACTCCCCGGATACGAATGAGGTTTGTTTTGATATTGATGACGAAGAGAAGGAAACGACGCTCTTTAGGCATAGTGAAAAGCTTGCAATTGCTTTTGGGCTAATGGTTATGGATCCTTCAACTCCAATTAGGATAATGAAGAACTTAAGGATATGTAACGATTGTCACGCTCTCGCAAAGCTCGTGTCTAAAGCGTTTGACCGGGAAATAGTGGTGAGGGATCGACACGTATTTCACCACTTTAGGCAGGGTTCTTGTTCATGTATGGAATATTGGTAATGACCAGTGGCAATTTATTTACTTATGAATGGGTCGACTTTTTGCCAGATCAGCACAAATTTAAGGTTAGCTGTGTTAGCTGCTCATATATTGTCAATGAAGCAAGCAAATATAACAATTTTTTTAACCATGAGAACCGGTAACAGAAAACTTTACTGGAAAATTATAAACCAAATTGGACAAAATTTAACATACAAAAATCATTCTGTATATGAAACTATTGACTACAAAGGCTGCTGCAAATTTCATGCCAGCTTTGAGAAAGACATGCAATCTACTTACTTTTTCAATTCTAGCCCTCAAACTTTGACTAACGTACACAGCAACCCTCGACTTCAGCTTCTGCACACCTTTAGTCCTTCTACTTCCAAAAACAGCATTTGCAACCTGAAACTTGACCAAACCAAATTTGACACGGTTCTCATAATAATTTGCTTCTGAAATGAATATAGATTTTGGTCCTACCCTATGTCCCAACTCAAGTCATTTGCTCTACCATGTGTCGACCCAACACTCTAAGAACCCGATACACTGGCTCGATGTGCGAACCACCCCCGTCTCCAGCAACAAAACTATAGACCCGATCATGAACCTCCAACCAACTCCTACCCGCAGCTTTCTTCTCCCTCAAGTTATTAACCAGATTCCTCATCTTGGCCCGATCATCCCATTTACCTTCAGCAGCATACATGTTCGCCAGCGTGACATAAATTCCCGACCTTTTAGGCTTCAAATCCAACACCTGGCGGGCAGTCATAACGGGCTGCCCGTGTGCTCTACACGCTCCAAGGAACGCTGCCCAAACAGACTCATCAGGCTTAAATGGCATACTGCGTATCATATCATACGCTTCCTTAAACCTCCCACCACGCGCAAGCATATCAATAACACAAGCATAAATTTCTTGACTTGCACTCGTTTTGTACGCGCTGGTTATCAGTTTAAAGTAACTTAACCCCTGGTCAACAAGTCCAGCATGACTGCAAGCAGTCAGAACTGCCACGAACACGATCATATCCGGTTTTATACCTGAATTCACCATCTGGTTCAATAACGCAACCGCCTCGGGCCCATACCCGTGGCTCCCGAGTGCAATCATCATTGAGGTCCAAGAAACCCGATCCCGACAACACATTTCACTAAAGATTCTTCTACAATCTTCAATGCTTCCGGACTTTGCATGCATGTCGATTAACGAATTTGCTAATGGCAAATTCTGGTCAACGCCTTTCTTGAAGATCCTGCCATGAATCTGTTGACCACAGGTCAAAGCCGATAAATTTGCACACGCTGCTATAACACTCGAAAATGTGAAGCAGTTAGGAGCTGGCCCCTGTGAATCCATTTGCAAAAACAAGTGTAAAGACTTCATTGGGTCGGGCTTCGCGTATCCTGCTATTAGTGTGTTCCATGTAATGTCATCTTTTTCGTTCATTTCGTTAAAACACGTGTGTGCCTCGTGAAAACAGTTACATTTGGAATACATGTCTAGTATCGAATTCATTACTGGAATGTTAAGGTCAAACCCGAGTTTGACAACCAACGCGTGTATTTGCTTGCCATAAGTATGAGATCCGACTCCTGCGCATGCCCTTATTGCGATTGAGAAACTATACTGGTTTTGTTCAGCTTCCTCCTGTATAAAAAAGATGAAACAAATCTTAATAATTAGTTCTTGTAGAAAAATACTGAAAATGAAAACGTTTTGGGTTGTCATATTCAACCCGTTTAATAAATGAGTCGTGTTGGGTTGACCAATTAATTAAGTGGGACAAGTTCGGGTTGACATGTTTAACCCGTCTGATTAAACATGTCGACCCATCAACCCATTTAATTAAACATGTTGATCCGCCAACTTGTTTACAACCCGTATTATAGCCCGTTTTCAACCTGCCATCTCATTTGACTTGTTTAGATAAATGGGTAAAAAGGTCGTGTTCAAGTTGCACAATTTAAGTGTGTCCGGGTTAGGGTTGATGTCCTTGACACAATTAAATATAGGGTTGTGTTCGGGTTCAATGGTTCAACCTGACACGATTGAGGTGACAATTTAGACCAAGCTACTTAAGAACGGCTTGATTCTCATTATGTGTCATCACTAATTGGTCAAACAGGTGAATAAAATAACTAATAGGCTAATAGCTTAAAAGGAACATGTCAAAAAGTCAAACGGGTCGAAAGTTATCCAAACTGTATTTTTAAGACATAATACCTCCTAAATCATTTTATTACATTCTTAACTTATTATGAAAAAAATCTAACTTACTAACTATTTATAAGAAAAGCATATAGGCCAGAACAAAAAGTGTCTCGGGACAACTCAACCCGTTCAAAAAAGTTAACCATTTGACCAATTGCTCATTACATACCACGAACATTCGTCGAAACACTTCAAGGGCCGCAAGCCCGTCATCCCTATGAGTAAATCCCGTTATAAGTGTAGTCCAAGACACCTGATTTTTCACAGGAATCCGTTCAAACACCAAACACGCATGCTCCATACTCACACAACACGCAGCATACATATCTAATATTGCATTATCAACATATATGCTAGTACCAACAAACCCATGTTTCAAAGCCAGTCCGTGAGCCGAAGCACCACAACAAAGGGACTTCATGCCTTTACAAGCCTTCAAAACACTCGACAAAGTGAACGCGTTCGGGTGATCCAAACATCCCCTCATCATATCTTTGAACATCATCCATGCAAAGTTGTAGCGTTCACAAGCTGTGTAACCAGAAATCATGGCTGTCCATGCAACCACGTCTCGTTCAGGCATTTCATCAAACAGTTGGCGTGCTTGTTTGATTAACCCATTATCAAAGTAAGCTTTGATGAGATTAGTGGATAGCTTGGCAGGACATTTTTGTTGAAATGGTGGTGGGTTTGAATGCAATTTGTAATTTTGGGTCCAATTTAGAGTATTACGAGTTAGTACCGGGATTTGATTGTGCAGTTTTTGACGAATCATGATTGTAGTTTTCCCATGTTCATGGTGGGCAATTTTGTGTGAGTTGGAGGTTTCTTGCAGCAGGTAATCATGCAGGTAGGATGACAATTGTTCTAAAAGAACACAAAGGTTGGTTTGGTTAGTAGATATCGTGGGACTTGGCAGTATTGAAATTAAAATTAAAATTTACGTGTTGTAAACGGGGTGTTAACGGTCCGATTTGATCAAAATTAACAAAATATATGGGCTAACTACGGTTTCAAAAAAATACAAGCCAAACCAGCTGGGTTGGGGCCGGTTTTTGCAGTTGATGTTTACCGGTTTTGTACATTTTTTTCGAAAGCACAATTTTATATTATTTTCTTAAACATGATAAGGATGTTTATGAATATAATATATATACATATTTCTAAAATGAAAAAGAAATAATAATAGTATATGTTAAACGACTGGTACAGTTTACATGGCTGGTTTTAAGTTTCAAGCCGTCAAAACCGGACTGTATGTATTTCAAACTGATTGACTTGCTTCAGTTTAGACGGTTCAGTCAGTTTTAACGGTTTATGAACATTCTTGTAATTTCTAAAAGGTAATTCTCAAAACCGCATATAGAAATAGCTCATTGACCAACCGTGTAAATGTGTAATTTACCCCCAAAAGAAATTTGAGTTTTGATTTGTTATAAAAACATTTGGGGATAAATTTTATTAGGCTTTAAAGAGTTACTTAAACAAGACAAAGAATGCATACATAGACTACAGTTCATCTTCAACAGTATAACGATTATTCAGGTTGTTGTATCATGACAGGTGAAATCAAGGTTGTATTCATCATAGGACTCAACATATTTTATTTTGTTTATAACGTGTTATTCATCTAGATTAGTTTCAAATGTATCCATTTCTAGTTTTCACTTTGCATTTCAAGTATATTTATGAATCAAGAGATTCGCAGTAGTCTAGATTCAAATGCCAACAAATCTGCATTGCAACCAAATTCCAAACCCTAATGATCTTACATTTTTAACCCTTATCCTTAAGGGGTAGCGTAGTGGTAAACGAGCTAAGCCCAAGCTCGTCTTGCTTAACTTATGAGAGCTCGAACTTAAGCTCGACTACTTTAAAGCTATCTTTGTAAAACTTGAGCTCGACTCATGAGTAGTCATTCAAGCTTGAGCTCGCTCGCGTGGAGCTCATTTATTATCTCATTATTTATTATTTACTATATATATACCATTTATTTTTTTATAATATAAAATAATATAGATTATTTAGTTATTTTCATTATAATTTTATATAACAATTATTATTATGTAATCTATATAATATATTAAATAAAAACTATATAGGCTCATTTAGGTCAAACCTAGTCAAGCTCAGGCTCAACTCGTTTATTAAATGAGCTCCAATATAAGCTCAAGCTCTCAAGCCAAACTCGAGTAGCTTACGCCCCTAGTGATAAGCATTTGAGTCACTTTGTGCCAACTTTCACCGGTTTTCTACATTTAACCTCATTGGTTAACAGAGTATTGTGAGGTCCTGTGAGTTCTCCAGTACCAGGTTCTCACGGTTATTAAAAAAAATACTTTTATCTTATTGAGTGACCAAGAGTAAATCAAAACAACAAAAACAAATCTTCATCACCTAATATAAGTTTCATATAGTACAATTTGAATCATGACAAAAACCATAAAGAAACTTTTGAATGTAGATTGCTTGCTATCAACTATACCAATACATCAAGATCAAAACAACCATTTTGAAGACAAACAATGAAAAGTTATGATGTATACTCACTTGATCAAAACCCGCCTTCTATTTTCACGAAGAACAGCATCCGGCTTTCTTCACTGCCGACACGTCATCCTTCCCACCCACATTAATCGTCTGCCCTTTTGGCAACGCGGCCTGATCATCACCGCCATCGAGTGCTTTTCTACTAACAATATGATAGATTTGAGTAAGAACTTGTGTGAACGCGTTTTCAACGTTTAATGATTCAAGTGCAGAGGTTTCCATGAAGTAAGTGTGCTCTTTTTCAGCAAATGATGTTGCGTCTTCGGTTTGGACCGCGCGTAAATGGCGTAAATCGGCTTTGTTACCAACAAGCATAATAACAATGTTGGAATCTGTATGATCCCTTAGCTCCTTTAACCACCTCTGTACATTCTCAAATGTGACATGGCGTGTGACGTCATAGACCAGCAATGCCCCAACTGCGCCGCGGTAGTAGGCGCTTGTAATTGCTCGGTACCTTTCAAAGAAAATGGCAAAAGTTAGGAGTGTTAAATGAGCCGTGTTCACTCGCTTAACCTGCCACGAACCTGAAAATCGTGTAAGACACGTGTACCTAAATACGACATGAGTTTTCGTAGGTTGACACGAACACGACATGAGTTTCCGTAGGTTGACACGAACACGACCCGTTCAACTTAAAGATTTTATTTTATTTTATACTTTTGCATGTTAACACTTTAAAAGTATATATTTACAACCAAAAATACAAATGTATATAAAATAATTACGTTTAAACTATAATTTTTTTACTTTTTAAACTTTATCATACAACACTCAATCAGTTTAAGTTTTGACATAGAACATATAATTTTTAGAAAAATATGAACACACCGGTTTGACCTGAACATGTTCCGCTTAGCTAAATGTGTTTGCGGTTTGACCCGAACATGTTCCGAAACTGACCCTAACCCGTTTAGACTAAACCCAAACCTGCAAATTTCATGTTGTTTACCAAATTCACACCACTAGTAAAATTGTAGTACTATATAAGGGTTTACAAGTATGCTTGGTACCAAAGCAAGATGTAACATTATAATCTTCTAGAGGTGACAATTTCAGGCGGTCAATTCATGTTGAATTTTATTGATTACTGATCGAGTAAAATAGAAAACATGGGGGAGACGGGTCAAATTGGTCAAACATGTCGTTAGAAGCCTAAAGCTACTCAAATGCTTACGACCTCCTAAATTATTCATCAAAAAATAAAATTTAGTTTTTTAGTTTATGAAAAATCATCTGTAATAACATTATGGAGCCGGGGGTTTAAACGGGAGCAGCCTCTCTATCCCTTGGGATAGGGGTAAGGTTTGCCCTCATCACACCCTCCCCAGACCCTACTAATAGCGTTAGCTATGTGTGGGATTATACTGGGTACGTTTGGTTTGGTTTGGTTCATCTGTAATAACATTAAACACATCGATTTCAAGAGGTTTTGGGGAATGACAAACCAAACCAGCTCGGTTGGATGGGCCGGCCTAACAGTTTGGTTTTGGTGGCTTAACGGTTTGAACCAACTTGTTTGTGGTTTTTTTTCAAAATTCTTAGAGCTTGTTTGGTTAGTACGAATTCAATGAAATTGGAATTTAAATTTACGTAATAACCCTAACCGTTTATCTTTTTTTCAAAAACATTTGTTTTTTAAATCTAAATTTGGATCTTTGTTTTATATTTTGTTAGATTGAAGGGGTAATTTTGTCATTTTAGATATTTTTACATCTCAATTCCATTGACAAATGTATCAACCAAACACATTATGGATTTTCAAATAAGTACTTTAAATTCCAATTTCAATTCCAAAACATTCCGCGAACCAACGTCCCTTAGTTTGAATTAAAAAGTTTAAAATGATAAAGCTCACCATTATAAAAAATAAACATAAATGCATATTCCAAAAATAAAAAAAATATATAAATAATAAAAGTTAAACAGCTGGTTCGGTTTACACGGCGTTCAAGTTACCAAACCATTAAACCAGCAAACCGTCAAAACCGAACCATTTGGATCTCAAACAGGCCGACTTGCTTCGTTTTGGGCGGTTCAAAAGGATTATTAACATTCATATTGCTAAGCATGGATATTAAGGAGATCTGATATCAAACAACTTATCTACCAGAACCTCAATTTAAACCCTAATAAATCCTACAAAAACCCTAGATTCGAACAATTAATTGCGAAATCAATGAAAACAGGAGGCTAAAGAGATCTGGTGTGTACCTTTCCTGGCCGGCGGTGTCCCAAATCTGAGCCTTGACGACTTTATCATCGACACCAATGCTACGGGTGGCGAATTCAACGCCGATGGTGGATTTGGACTCGAGACTGAATTCGTTTCGAGTGAATCTAGACGAGATTTGATTTTCCGACTCCAGAATCTCCGATCAGAACTAGCTTGAAGAGGTAATCGTAATCATCGTCTGCTCTGTACGCGCCCATTTTTCTTTATGCAATGATCTATCTTCACAATCAAACAGTAAGAATTGTTGCTTTCTGAAGAATGATTTTGCAGATCTAAATGGCGAGAAACAACTAAAATTGGGTTGTGAGTTCGAGAGGCTCAAGGCTTTTGACTGCTGATTTTGGTTTTTTTTATTATTTATAGAAAATTAAATAGTATTTTTTAACGAAAAACTCACGCACACTATAAATCTTCTCGCTTAATGGACTCCTCTACGTCAGAGTGCCCGAAAACTGCCCTATGAGCCTTTCCGTTTCTCTCTATTTCATATGTTCTTCTCTGCTCCTCCCTCTCAACGTAAGAGTTATTGTCATTGTCAAAAATATCGATAACATTGTTTAACGTTTAGTTGGAAAATGAAAAACTTTATTAAAAAAATAATGGTAATCTATTAGGTTTAATTGAGATGATTACACATTTGATCTAATAATGCAACAACATATTCTACGAAAGTTCATACTCATTACGTTAGACACGATATGGAAAATGAGCTAATTAACTTATTAACATATTAAATAATGTTGTTAAAGAATCTAAGGAAGCAACATAGTTTTTAGTCATTGTTGATTGTACTCCCGATACAAGTCATAAAGCACAAATTTCGATTAACTCATTGTCATAAACACATTAAAAATCTTGATTATCTGGTATGATTTAATTGTTAGTTCATACATGTCCAAATATTAGTTTGATGTTAACGAAAATAAGATCATACAAGTTAATTATCACTCAATTAATTATATGATCATATGGTTTGCTCTCAAATCCTTGCATCAACAAAACAAGCCAAGATAAGCATCCCAAAATCCACATAGAAGTCCCACGGTCGATGCCTAGACCGACCCTAGATCGATTGTGACTTTCATGTCTCGGCTCATTGCAATTGATATTTCGGTCATACCATGCATCAACTGTCCAATGAACAGAACCGGCACCCCGCAAGTCTACATCATCATAGCTTTGTCGTTCACAATCTTGGCACCCACGAAGGGTGTACCCTTTATATCTCCACCACTTCCATTGATTATGGAAATAATAACCAATAAGCTTGTTACTTGTATGTTGGTGAGTTCAATGTCATTTTAGCTTAGTTAGATTTACTTAAGACTAAATGAGGAGTTATAATATACATTGATACAAGTTGGGAGGTGCAGAGTGCACACTCGATCAAGACTATGCTAACTTCGGTGCTTAGGAACCTCTAAGGTTGTTAGGTGCGAAGCCCCTCAACCAAAGGAGGATTCCAAGGGGGCACCGCCCCCTTAGGAGGGGTACAAGGGGCAAAGCCCCCGTCGGGAGTCGAACTTGCAAACCGGACCTCGGTAGCAAACGAACTGACAAAACAGTGGAAACTTGCTACTGATCATCGGTAGCAACTTTGTACATCAGTAACAAAAATGACGGTTAGTAGCAAATAGAAGCTCGGTAGCAAACGTGTACCTCGGTAGCGAAATTGGTACTTCAGTAGTAACTTAGTTACTATTGATGGGTTTTTCTACTAATGCGGTTATGAGTGGTTATAAGCGCCAATCGTCACCCCTTTCTATGAAAAGTTGCGACGATTCGTGGTGACTTTTCGTCCCTATATAAAGAATTCATTTGGTCTGGTTTTCATATCGAATTCTCAACGAAATCTTGTACGATTTTACAACAGAAATTCATATTCGTTCTTGACAAATTTATCTATCTTATCCTATTGATAATTTCGTGAGTACCAGTAAAATATTTCAATCTGACAGTGTCCAACATGATTTAAACGAAATGCAATTTATCACCAAACTCAAAACCTACATTATATCCATCGTTTGGGACAAAAATATACCTCCTAAAACTCTTCTTTTGAGTAAGACTCAATTCAATATAAGCATTCTCTTGTCATTATGAAAATATTCCCAATTATAATGGCAAGCCCTTTAGTTTGCATAATAAACACCTTTGCCTAAAATGAACTTACAAGTTACAACTTACTTTTTATAAATTTGTGAATTATTGCTCTATGAATGTGATCACCAATCTATATCATATGAATGAATAAAAGCAAGTGCTACACACTAACTGGGACATTATATTCATATGAATGTTGCATTCTGCATTTGTAATACATGCATAAATATTTGTACCTAGAGTAAATTGACCAAACCCACATAAATTTTGGAAATCCAAACTTTGCCTTATACATATACTTGCCCATACTATCATATCCAAGAATTTGATCAAATCAACCGTTTTGGCTTAGCCTGCTGCTGCTAGTGTGAGAACCTGGGACCTAGACACCACCATGCAGGTTGATCATGGTGCAAAAGTTGATGTTAGCACTGAGCAAATATTACAGAAAATGGACTCGTTTGGCGTGTGTTTAATCAGTTTGAGCCTTGTTACTCACGACACTAATCGCTTCTTCAATCGCTTGAGTGAAGGTGGCGATCTTGTATGTGAAAAATCCCACTAGCATTGGAATCAACTCTAGGTGCATTAATCCATATTCAGGAACTATGATCCTGCAAAACAAAATGAATTTAGAGGTACTGTTTACCCATAAACATGTCTTTGAATGCATAAACTAGCTATATACCAACATCCTTACTTATTTTTGAGGAAAGAGTCCCTTAACCAAATTTTTGTGAGTTTTTAATCCTAATGTGGTTCATATGTGAAAGTTCGGGGGGGGGGGGATCGTAATAAGTCTAAAGATAGATTGATTTAGTTTTTTATTTAAGGTATTGAGTGTTTATTTTTGGCTGTGAATGGGCTGTCATTCGAGCTGTGTTTGAGCTGTGATTTCTTAGTAATTAAGGTTAGGATTAGTATAAAAGAGGGTCATTGTTAGAGTTTAAGGTGTGTGGTTTTGATTTAATAAAAATTAAGAGTCGTGGGTGGGTTTTCCCACAAAAATCGCTGCTGTCTTTTGAGTAATTTCGATCCAATTGTCCAACAATTGGTATCAGAGCGAGGTTTTAAGAGTCGACTTTCAAAGGGGGGAGCAGTCAAGGGCTGCCATAGCATATAACAGCAGGTGGGTCGCTGTTGAGGGCTGCTGATTGGCGGTTTGAAAAGGAGAAAGGGTCAGCAATTTTTTTCTTTGGGCTGCAAAGGGCATTGATCGATTAAGGCTGCTGGTCGACTGCAAAAGGGTTGTTGGTTTACTGTGAAAAGCTGCTGGTCGATTGTGAAGGGCTGTGACCGATTGAAGGCTACTGAAATCCGATCTGATATAGATCGAAGTGTGAAGGCTGTTGCGAGGTTTCAATCGAAAGGCTGTAAAAGCTACCAGAAGGTCTGCGAGACGGACAGCTTTGGGCCGTGAGATACGGCTGGAGCAGATTGATTGTGCGACTCAATCAAAGGCTGATTAGAGTTGTGTGAGCCAACTTTGAAGACGAAGACCTGAACGACTCAGGTTATGATCGTGGGAAGCGATCAAGAGCAGTGATTATGTGAGAGACGAATCTGCATAGTGAAAGGCAAACCTGTGCGAGACAGGGTTATCGACTGTGTGACACGCGAAAGAATCTGTGTGAAACAGAGGTTTAGTGGGTTATGTGCGAGGCAGAACAAAAGTTGTGTGAGGCAGAACAGAAGCTGTGTGAGGCAGATTGGATTTTGTGTGAGACAGAACAGAAGGCGATTCCTGTGTGAGGCAGCGATCGACAGTGAAGAGGACCTGAGTGATTTGGTTATTGACAAAGAATGTGCAGAAGGGATAAAGCAAGTGATTTGCTTGGAGGGCTATGTGAGACGCAAGGCAAAGAGAGATTTTAGTTGTTGTTCAAGTGTTTTTGGTGTGAAGAGTTTGGTCATTTTGCGGGGGAATGTCCAAAAGCCAAAGCATGAGGTAGCCAACTTGGTTCGTGAGGATGCTGGACCGCCTCTACTGTAGACAAAGAGAAAGCCCACATTAGGATTAAGGGGGGTAATTGTGAGTTTTTAATCCTAATGTGGTTCATATGTGAAAGTTCCCGGGGGGGGGGGGGATCGTAATGAGTCTAAAGATAGATTGATTTAGTTTTTTATTTAAGGTATTGAGTGTTTATTTTTGGCTGTGAATGGGCTGTCATTCAAGCTGTGTTTGAGCTGTGATTTCTTAGTAATTAAGGTTAGGATTAGTATAAAAGAGGGTCATTGTTAGAGTTTAAGGTGTGTGGTTTTGATTTAATAAAAAATAAGAGTCGTGTGTGTGTTTTCCCACAAAAATCGCTGCTGTCTTTTGAGTAATTTCGATCCAATTGTCCAACAATTTTGGTATATTAAAGTCCCTAAACATGTAAAAAATACACGAAAAAGACACTCAACCCAATTTTGGTATATTAAAGTTCTTAAACTTGTCTTGAAGACACGTACTTTTGACAAAATAGTTAAAACGGTTACTTTTTACCCCTTAAATTAGTCTAAATTTGATGAAATGACATTAAACTATTTTGCACAAAAGAACTTGTACCATCTTATTTTGACAAATTTAAGAGGTAAGGAGTCATTATTTTAAATACACTTTCACAAGTACACGTATTCTAGACATGTTTAGGGACTTTAATATTAACTAGTAGGGACTTCTTCGTGTATTTTTGACATGTTTGGAGACTTTAATATACCAAAATTAGGTTGAGCGACTTTTTCAGTAAACATAAAAAAATATGTTGGTTTCTTATGATATTTTAAACCTCAAGGAAAAGATAATAGCATTATTATTATTATTATTATTATAAATACAACTTCTTTAATCATATTACACATTAATTAGTTATAGCATTAGAAAAGATGGACTAAAAAGGTTTTTCATGAACGGTCCGACCCAGCCTGACCCGTTTTAACCATCATACCCAACCTGCCCATTTTGCCACTTTCAAATGAAAATAGTTTTTATTTTAAAATAGAAAGAAAGGCTTACCCGTTCCACCGGTTATAGATCATGACTAAGGCAACAGGGACCAATAATCGTGGCTGCCCAATTGCTCCCCTGCAAGTAATTCCTCTCATAAGTGGAACTAAATATATGAAAATTAACACTTTCACTCCAAAATGTTTGATTGTTAATCAAATGTTTGAAACATCCTTCAACAATGACAAAAGATAATTTATGTGGGCCAGAAGCAATAATGTCAAAAGGTTGTAACAATAATGGACAAATATGGAATTTAAGCTTAAAATTCTGTAAATATATCAAATCGATTTCAATAATAATGTAAAAATCAATGTTATCGCGACTAGGCCGGACCAAGAACCGGGCCGGTCCAGTTAAGCCTCTTTGAACCGGCTGGTTACCGGTCGGACCGGGTGGTCAAACCGGATTTCAATTTTTTTTCCTTTCAAAATCTCATTTGTTGATTCATTTACTACTTCACGCTCCATATTTTATTTATTTAAGTCTTTATATTTTATTAAAACTACAAATCCACACCAAAATATAAAATAGTTTCATATTTTGTTTTAAAATAGCTATATATATATATATGTATATAGTTTCAAAATTTAAATTATTTATGATGTCGTCCGGTTTTTGAGACAGGTCTGACCACCTGTAATGCGACCAATTCGGTTATGAAAACATTAGCAAAAGTACGAGAGAAAAGAAGAAACAACGAGCTTACTTGATAACCCCTCGGGCTCCATCTGCCATTCCATCAATGCTATTTCCTAGCATCCGCATATATACCAAAGAACCAACTAATCCAGCACCATAACTGAATACATATGATAACCGTCAAAATTAAACATTAACTTTTCATTCTTCGGGTTTGATAAATGAACAAATATAGAACCTACTAAAGAAGCAGTGGGGGATGTTTTGACGGGTATTTTAGATATTTGAATAAGACACTCTAAATCAAGTATCAATGCTTCATGTATAGAGCAATTTCTTCAAATTTTATTGATACACTTATGATTAAGAACTCAAGATAAAAAATAACATGCATAATATCATATTTATCTAACCAAAAAAGGTTAATATCGAATATACGCATTCCAAATACTTAAAATTTCATATTTACCCATTTTGTTAAATACAACTTATAATTATACCCTTTTCTTTCTTCTTACGCTCCAAACTGCTCTCATATCCTAATACAAGTTTTAAGGAAAGGGTACATACATTTTAAAATAGATATACCTTATATTGTGATCAAGGTTTAAAAGAACGGAATCGCGCCTCTAGGCGTTTTCCCTTCGCCTCACGTGCATAAGCCTCGAGGCGAACCGAGGTGTAAGCCCGAGGCGGAATTAAAAAATAAATATAAAAATTATGTATCTTATAAATATATAATTTTCCTTACTAATTTCATCATAGAAAGTCTAAAATAACATATAAAAATTATATATCTTATAAATATAGAACTTTCCTAACTAATTTCATCATCTAAATCCTAAAACAGCAAGAGGCGCGCCTCGAGGCGTACGCCTTTAACGTTTTTTTGAATGCCTCGACACCTAGAGGCGTACGTATAAACCCCCACCCCACCCCCCCCGAGGCGTCGCCTCAGATACGTTATCTTAACGCCTTGCCTCGAGGCGTACACCTCGTCCGTTTTTTTAAACCATGATTATGATTATTTGTTTGGTAAATATGATATTATACCAAGTTTTGAGGGGGATGTATGAAATTATCCTTAAAATATAAAAGCAATAACATAGAAAGAGCAAATTCAAGTGTTAGAGCAATAAAACATTCAGAATTAAGAATGAAAAAATAGAAATTTGTCATAGAAAAAGTGACATATGAGGGTAGAAGTAAGGCATATTACCAGCAGTAACCATACAAAAATCTTGAAAAATAAAAATTAAAGGATGATCCGGTATGTTTGGATCAGGAAACACAAATTTTCTTATATTTGGAACTTGCAATCTTGGTTTAAGAAGGCGCGCGAGAAGCAAAATGCATAAGGGTGATGAAGGCGTGCCTCGTGTAGTTCTTGGTCAAAAATAGGGTCCGTAGGAGGTTTATATGTAAAAACAACCTAAGGGATGGAGAAATTATGAAAAGTTTACTTGATAAAAGGTTTATATGTAAAA
Source organism: Smallanthus sonchifolius (assembly GCA_023525975.1). Classification (NCBI taxonomy): domain Eukaryota; kingdom Viridiplantae; phylum Streptophyta; class Magnoliopsida; order Asterales; family Asteraceae; genus Smallanthus; species Smallanthus sonchifolius. The sequence continues at coordinate 29,955,278 of CM042021.1, read as the reverse complement.
CATACGAGAGATATGTAGTTTCTAGTTGCAAATAAAGCTTATTCGGTTGTACATAGACGCGCGCCTCATGTATGTGATGCGTGTGCCTCTGAGTGCGTTGCGCTTTTCTACACCAAACTTGCAATTGCAAAGTTACCTTGCTGCAATTTCTGGAGTGTAGGAAACATAAGCCGACACTAGCCCGACACCACCTATAGCCAATGTCAGGATCTGCATCTTGTTCTTTAACTGCAAGTTTGATACAAATGAGTTTATAAAATCATAGGTTAATTTAAAGAACTTGAAGGTTTAAAACAATATAACCTTTTTATATTGTTTCCTCGATTCAGCAGCCAGCAGTTTCGGGTCCCCTTTAGGACGTCTCGCTTCCCTGAACATCACGTCCTATATACAAGAGGATTACAGTCACAAATTTGAGTGCATATTTGTATGAATAAAATTAACTAGAAGCCACAATCTCAACCGATTTAAGTGTTAATAGGGGTCAATTTATGCTAAATTTTACAAATATATGGGTCAACTGTATAAAAACTTGAAATTCAGCAATGAAACGGATCAAAATGTTTAGAAGTTGCCAAAGTATACTCAAGCCTTTTACAACTTTCTAAAATTATATTAAAAAAATAAAAATACCTAGAGGTCACAATTTTAACCAATTTACGTGTGAAAAGGGTCAATTTGAGTTAAATTTTACCAATATATGGGTCAAGTGTGTAAAAACTTGAAATTCAGCTAAAAATGAAACGGGTCAAAATGTTTAAAAGTTGCCCAAAGTATACTCAAGCCTTTACAACTTTCTAAAATTATATCAATAAGATAAAAATAACTAGAGGTCACAATTTCAACCGATTTATTTAAAAAGGGTCAATTTGTGTTAAATTTTACTGATATATGGATCAAGTGTGTACAAACTTAAAATTCAGCTTAAAATGAAATGGGTCAAAATGTTCGGAAGTTGCCCAAAGTATACTTAAGCCTTTACAACTTTCTAAAGTATTTTATTCATAGAAACTGGATCATCATGTTAATAACGTGTTTCATAATAATATTTAATATATTAAGTATTTATGAAATTCAAAAAAACTTTGGATAGTCAATCTAACACTTTAAGAAACCATAAACGTTTACATGTTTCATCTATATAGATAACAAAAAAACGGGTCAAACGGGTTGATTGTTGGCCAACTGCCCAGGGTCTATTTTTAATGTATACAATACAACCTCCTAAATCCTTTTTATTCAAAAGACATAGATTATCATCGCAATAATATTGTTTTTGTAATCACAATGAACACATTAACTTTTTATTAAAAAAATGTTTTCATACACTGCCTCCAGTCGCGGCTTTAGTTGCTCTATCCCATTTGTCTTGTTCACGGCGTGTGGGTGCAGGTCTCCATTTTCTTGACACGGTGTTGGTAACCTAACATCATTGATTCATTTCAATCCACACAAAGTATTAAAAAAAAAAGAAAAAAAAAACCGCATGTGTGTATTATAACTTACTTGAGAAGCCTTAACTTGCTTCTGTGTGATTGGATTTGAAGTTGTTAACTTCTTGCTCAAGTCAACTTCCATACTATAAATCAAGAATATAATTATGTCAAATGGATCAATTATGTCAAATGGATCAACAGAAAAACGTCCCGTCTTATTGAAACAAAAAAATATTATACGAGGGAGATTTCATGCCTGTCTAGGCTCATGGCTCGGTTTAAGCTCAGAAATCCAGATGGCTCTTCCTATTTACAAATAAAACGCAATGCAACAACACCATCAGATATGAGATATGCATATAAAACACCGAATCTATAGTTCCGTTCAAGAGCAAAATAGGTGGCAAATGTCAATTTCATCTTATTTACTTATGAACGGGTCGATTCGGATTATGTTTTCTCTCTAATGCTTTAAACAGGTAAACTGGAAAAATATTAGCTTGAAAGGGAACGGGTCAAACTAATAAAAAGAGTCAAAAGTGGCCAAAAAGTTTTGTAATGTATAAAACCTCCAAAATCATTTTATTCAAGAGATTAGATTACTATTAGTTTGAAATGTATAATTTTGTATTTACAAACTTCTAAAGATTATGAACAAAATTTTTTGGGTCAACCCAATCTGACCCGTACTAGAAAATCAACAGTTTTGACCCGAACCCATTGTGACCTATTACCCAACCCGCCTAAAAGCATTAATTTGTAACTCCTTTTAAGTATTATCTTAACAGTCTGCAAATACTTTTACATTTATGTCTATTTTGAATTTGAGAAGTATGATCTTTTGAAATAGAAGTGGTTCATCAAAAAGCATACTCACAAGATCACTTCCTAATGTGTGATAAACCCCATATACGCATTTGGATCTTTTACACAATATATCATCTGATGCTTCTTATAGAATCAAGTATCAACACCTAACTACAAATTTAGTAACAAAAGTATCTCAAACAGGGACCGCAATGGGGCGGGAATGGATAATCTCAGTCCCATGCCTGCTTGTAAAATTGTGTCCCCAATGGTATACCCGTTAGTTTGTTAAAAGATACCAACTTCATTTCCTTTTCTTACCATTCTAACTTTATATAATTTTATGTTTTTAACAACTACAACAAATTAGCATATGATAAATGGCATACATATCGACATCATCATAAAATGTTTGAAATATCTAAATTATATAAATTTCATGATGATATAAATCCTAAAAAAATAAGATCAAAATATAAATAATATCATCAAATACATATCCCAAAAGAAAAGTTCACTTTCACGTAATAAAGCAAATAGAATGAAGTAGACATGGATGAAGGGAATACTAAAATTTTACAGATATATGGTTCGGGTAAACAGATAAATGGTTTCGCATAATCAGGTGTGGTAACACCTAACACCACACATGTACCCGAACCCATGAATTTTTTTTAGCAATCCCATACCTAAGTAGTGTCTATAGCGCGCTACGTAGCGAAGCGGCCTAATCCCTCTATATGGTGTTTAGCGACTTAATAGCGTGAAAATAGAGATTATTATTATTATTTTAATATAAATAGCAGTAGTGAATAGCGATTTAGGGTTTTTATTTTATTTTGTAGTCAGCGGGCAACGTATTTTAGCTATTTTGGTGGTGTGACTGTTTTTTTATTGATTTTAATTGCTACAATAGTTGACTTGATGTATTTCTAAAATTCTCTACTACTTTACCCTAAACATGAAATAGTGGGCGATATTTTATCGTTATCGCTGCGTAGCTTGTCGCTATTTACCGCTATTCGCTATTGACAACTATGCCAAGTACCCGTCCCGGTTATTTCGGATTTTTCTTTGGCATCCCTAATCTCAACTAACAATTTGATACAATAATAATAAGGAAAAATTGAATTTTAATAATCCAAACTATTATTCACCGGATGTTAATAATTTGACCAGAGATTGTCATGACTGTCAATTCACTTTTGTTATAAAGGGTTGTCTCATCGTATAATCAAATATTTACACTTATTCTCACTTGAGGTTTCTCCATTTAGTTCAAAATCATCATTTAAGCGAAGACAAGTGTAAATCTATGATAATTATGCTGGCATCGGCCCTTGGCAACAAAAGTAAAACGGTCAAATTGTCGTATGGATTAATAGTTTGAATTATTAAAATCTAATTCGTCTAATAATAATAGATTAAACGAGTCTGGAAATTTGAAACCTGAACAGGAGACAAACGAGGGTCAGATAAGGAATCATCAGAATCCCCAATCAATCGTTTCATGTGAGGCATGAAATCTCTGTTCCAAATCAACTCATCTGAGGTGATAGGGTCTTCCTTTTCACCGCCCCAATACTTCCGGAGCTTGGTGGTGGTGGGTGGTCCGCCGTAATCTCCGGGAGCGACGCCGGTGGACCATTTTTGAGGCTTTTTGTTGGGCAAGATGATCTTGGTGGGTAAGGTGGAGTCCTGATTGACCGGCGTTGCTGTGCAGGTTACTGAAAGGTAATGGCAGGTGATGGGTGCCATTGTTGATTGATTGGAGTGGCCGTCTGGACGTTGAAATATAGAGTGAAGACCCCAAAATATCTTCTTGGTTGAGGAATTTTGTGTGGAAGAACCGAATCCACACGGTGATTTGTTATCACTCAAAATATATTTCCCATAATTTAATTATTAAAATCTAGAGTAAATTTCGGTTTTTTTTAACGGCGAACATTGAATGTTGTGACGTCGCACCCCGTCACATGGGAGAGACTCGTACAACTCCGGCCAATATGTTGTCTTAACCGGGCCCACTTGACGTCAGAGTTGGAAAGCATCCAAAGAAAAATCCCACCCAATACGGCTCATTCCGAACTTGAGGGAGAGCCGTTAACACTTTTCGGATGTTCGTTGTGGAGCTTATAAAGTATATCCTTATACTTTAGTTTTATTACTTCGTTGTCCAAAACCCAAGTTGATTTCTTCTCAATCAAAGGTCAAGATTCACCTTTCCAACTTCTCTTAGCAAGATTAATTCTTATTTAGTTGAACTTAATCGTTTCCAACGATTGATTGATTAGCATCCATTCCTTTCATTGGAATTCATAATACCATTGTTTATGGTACATTTTCTCTCAATGGTATATAATTGGAATCTACGCATTTCTTTCTTCATTAATTTGACCTTAATGTCAGATACGTGCGTCCTCTTTTGAATTTAACCAATCAACTGCGAGGTAACTCGTGTCATGTTACTATTTTCTCATTATCAGCTGACAGATATCAACATTTCCATAAGATTCATGCGGTCTTTAAGTCCCTAACTTGCACAACATTGTTAGTCGTTTCTCATAAAGTTCATTAGCATTCATATCCTGATCCTCTCTAAGGATCTACATTTAAGGTTTACATGCTTGAAACCTTTGCGTACTTCTTTCTCATCGGTATGGCCTTTATGTCATCCGTGTGCATCATCCTTTTAACTCCATCAATCATTGTTATGACGCTCATGTCATGATACCGTTTTCCTTACTGTTATTCATGACAGATAATAATTCTTCTATATAAGTATCTCCTATTTGCATAAACTGTCATCTGTTTCCTTTAAGACTTATGAGTCTGATGTCTAACTTTTCTATGTCAAACTAACATGCAGGTGTCTTACCTGTTCTGCGATATAAGACTTTTTTATTGAAACAACTTTTTTATTAATTTCAGCTATTACATTTTCTCAAACTGTGAGTTGAAACTTCCCTGTATAACTCTATCAATTACTATCGGTATACTTCATCTATTGAAAAAACAGGCAATGATCTTTGCAATACGAATGTTAAGAGATCGTTGAAAAGAAGAATTAATGTTTTGTAATAGGGTTGTTAAGCCACTTCAACACTATTTATGATGTGAATAGCGCGCAAGATATGAGAACTTGCTGATCATTTGTAACATGGATGTTACCATGTTGTTGAAAGAAGCATTAATGTTTTGTAATAGGGTTGTTATGTCACTTCAACACTTTTTATGCTGTAAATGTCAAGATATGCAAACCTTTTGAATCGAGGTATTATCGCTACGTATGCCGTGTGCCTTAGCATACACACATACCGGAAAAAACAAATATTCAATATTGCTCGCACGGAGGATAAAACTAGTTATTATTATTAACTAGATTTAAAGTACAAGGGATGGGAATAGTACCTTCACCATAGGAAGGTTGACATGTTTTTTTTTTTGTTTTTTTTTTTTTTTATTATGTTTTCTATATTTTCATTTTTAACCCTTATAGTATATATAATATACGCTTTTAACCCGTTTCATTTCTATTAATTTTGTTTTCCTTTAATAACTTTATTTCGTTAGTTTTTTTCAAAATACGGAGTACGCGACTGTTTTTAGTTTTTTTTTCCAACGTTCCGATATATTTTTTTTTGAAAACGGAGTTGTATTAAAAATCAAGGTTTTTTTATCGTTTATTCAAAACCGATTATTTTTTTGGGATTATAGGCTATAGCAAGTGTCTTACCGGTATGATAACATGACCAGTATTGGTATTAGCGGAACCGGTTTCGATATTCGTTTTTATAATTTTCGGTGAGTCGAACCGATAACGACCAACCGCGTGGCACGGGAGAAAAATGACCAAACTCCCGCCGCGAAGCGAGGGTTAAAAGAACTCGTATATATTTAAAGAGCATGAGGGGGATAGTACCCTTAATATTTTTTTCTAATTTTCATTTTCACCCCTCATACTATATATAATATACACTTTTAACCCGTTTAATTTTCTAATAATTTCGTTTTCCTGTAATAACTTTCGTTCACTAATTTATATTAAAAAATGGAATACGCGGCTTTCTTTAGTTTTTTTTTGTCAACGTTCTGGTATAAATTTTATTGAAAACGGAAATATATTCAAAATAGAGTATTTTTTTTATCGTATGCTATAGCGAGTATGCGTTTCGACGTAAGTTTTATCCCCGCAAACCAGCCGAACCGGTAACAATCAGACTCCCGCCGCGTAGCGCGGGTGAAAAAAAAATAGTTTCTTATTTATATGCCAAAAAGCAGGGTGTTAGAGAAGTCGATGGTAGTGGTGGAGAAGGAAACCGAAGATGAGCGCAGGTGGTCGGGAATGGGGGTATGTGGTCGGGAAAGCAAGGAATACCCGGAGGCAGAGCCGGTCTCGAAGATTCGAATGCCATACACGAGCCGAAAAAAAAGGCCCATAACGAAATATATAATTTTATAAAAGGCCCAATAATTTTTTTTAAAGTCTCGAAAATTATATATATATAAAAATTTTAAATTTTTTTTTGGGCCCTTCAAAATGTTAGGCCCACTACGATGGTGTTGCCCGCAGGCCCATTGGGCCGGCCTTGCCCGAAGGGATTCGATTTTAACAGTTTCTTTATTTATTTAATTTATTATATTTTTTGTTTGAGTAAACTGCCATTTTCGTCCCTGTGGTTTGATCAAAATTGCCACTTTCATCCAATAGTTTGTTTTTTTGTATCTGGGTCCTCATGGTTTTAAAATATTGCCATTTTCATCCTCGTGGTTTTAAAATATTGCCACTTTCATCCAGTCAGCTAACACCGTCCGTTTTTCTCAGTTAAATGAGGGGTATTTCAGTCCTTTTACTTATTTGTTTTATTTTTTCATCTTTTTTACTCTCACTTTTTAATCATCCCCAATTTAACCTCTAATTTAATCATCCACCTGCTGGCCTTCTTCCTCTTTTCCTGACCAGTTTCCGACGAGCACCACTGGAACACCTCCGTCGCTTGTTTCTATGATTAAAAAGTGAGAGTAAAAAAGATGAAGAAATAAAACAAATATGTAAAAGGACTGAAATACCCCTCATTTAATTGAGAAAAACGGACGGTGTTAGCTGACTGGATGAAAGTGGCAATATTTTAAAACCACGAGGATGAAAATGGCAATATTTTAAAACCACGAGGACCCAGATACAAAAAAACAAACTATTGGATGAAAGTGGCAATTTTGACCAAACCACAGGGACGAAAATGACAGTTTACTCTTTTTGTTTTTTTAATAATTAAAGTGTGGGCTTATGGCTTATGAGAGTTTTACTATTTATTTTTTTAACTGAGTGACCAAACATAACATAATATGATGGTTTGAATGAACAGTAGAGACCATATCTGAAATTTCTAATACTAAAGAAAGGAATGTTAATTTTTGACATAACACAACAACGTGTGTTATATTAGAGTAAATTATTTACTCTAATAACAAATAACATGAATAGCACTCTCGGCATGACCGGTCGGAAAGGTAACATTCCGGCCAACATTCTTGGAAGAATTACTAAGGTTTTTATCACAAATCTGCCTGAAAAGTGCAGTGGCAAGGATCTTTCTGAGTTCATTCGGTCATATGGAGATATTTATGATGTGTATATCGCTCGTAAAAGGGATAAAGCTGGTAATCGTTTTGGTTTTGTTTCGTTTCTTGATGTTAAAGACGTCAGGGACCTAATCAGGCAGATAGGTAATACTCGTATTGGCGATTGTTGGCTTAAGGCTAACGTGGCTCGTTTTACTCTTGAAGAAGGGGAAATTCGGCCGGAGCCGGAAATCCCTACGAAGAAAAATATGAAGGAGACAGAGATTCTAAGAGGAGACAGGCCTACGGTTCAGGCTTCGTCTTCCTTTATTTTTGGAAATCGGTCTTTTACGGATACTCTTCTTGGCAGACAAGGAACTTTGAACGTGGGAAAAGCGGTTGCTGTCGGTGATCAGATGAATGCGTTCCAGGGGCTGCATGGGAAGGCGTTGGTGGCTAGGATGACCGATTTGGAAGCTTTGAAGAGCATTTTTCTAATCATGGACGACTTATCTCCAGGGTCTTGTAAGGTGCAATACATTGGAGGTTTATCAGTTCTTGTTTCGTTTGAAGATAACAATGTGGCTACGGTGGTTTGCAAGGCTGCTAGAGAGATGGGTGGGAGATTCTCTTCAGTTGATTTGTGGGAGGGTCAGGTGTTCTGTTACGAACGTTTAGCTTGGCTTAAACTCATGGGTATTCCACTTCACCTTATTTCCGGTGAAGTTTTTGAAGCCGTTGGGAATGCTTTCGGTAAGGTGGTACATAGGCCGTCTAGGTCTGATGATGATAGTGACCTCTCGTATGATTACATTGGTGTCCTGGTAGGAGAGGGTAATAGGATCGATGAGGAAGTTACTTTGACGTGGAGGAACCGGAAGTTTCACATTTGGGTTTCTGAAGAATCTGGGGGATGGGTGCCAGAGTTTTACAAGGTGTCTAACTCGGTGCCGGATCATGTTTCGGCCCCTGAGAATGTTGAAGAAAAAGATGGTATTTCCGGCCAAGAGGTAGAAAATGGTGACGTTAACGCCGAGACGGGTACATCGGAAAATGCAAATTCCGGCGGGGATGAGATGGAGGCGGAAAAGGTGGTAACTGAAATAGAAACCGCTGATATGGAGGATAGTATTGATGGAATTGATATTCAAATTAATGTGGAGGAAGTTACGGGTCAGACTGAGACTTTTGGGGATTTTATTTCTGGAAATTTGTTTAATTTTGATAATGGTGGTCAACATGACGTGGACGTTGAAGAAACAGGGCCTGTGATACACAAACGTAAGAAAAAGTCCATGCTAGGCACAGTGCGCCGGCCCAATCCAGCTTACTCTAGTAGCCTGGAAAAGACTAAAGCTGGTAAGAAGCCCAAAGGTAATGAAGACGTATTTGGGCTTGATCCATTAATTGGTATTGAGTCTGAATTTGCTGTGGAAGACCTTGGAAACCGTGAGCTAGATTCTTTGGATGACTCGGCTGACTTTGTTACACCAACACATGTGGATGAAATTGAAGCTACTATAAATTTGGGTGGTAAGCTGGGTGCCAACCTAATTACGGCTCATGAATTGATTTTGGATTCGATCGTTAATGAAGGTTTACAGGGAGGTAAATTATGAATTGCTTGTCCATTAATATTCGTGGGGTTGGGGTTGTCGGTAAACCCGGGTGGATAAAAAAATTAAAAAATGATTTTGGTATTTCTTTCATCGGTATGCAAGAGTCTATGGTTAGTGATGTTCAACCGGGTTTGGTGTCTAGTTTTTGGGGTGGTTCTGGCTTCGATTTTGAGTTCGTTAATGCGAATGGAAATTCGGGTGGTATTATTAGTATTTGGGATCCTAAAGTGTTTGTGAAAGATTTGGTGACAAAAGATAGTAATTATCTTCATGTGGCGGGTACGATTTTGGCTTGTTCAGTGAGGTTGAATGTGTTAAATGTTTATGCTCCGCAATCTAATGTTGGGAAACGTCTTTTATGGGGGAAGATTGAAAGACTTATTAGTTCTAGCCAAGGATGGTGGATTATTTGTGGTGATTTTAATGCCGTCAGGGAGCGCGGGGAAAGAAAAAATTCTAGTTTTGATCCGGTTTGCGCTCGGGATTTCAATGATTTTATCGATGAAGCTGGTTTACGGGAGTATAATTTGAAAGGGTTGATATATACTTATATGTCTAATAGAAGGGGTGTTTGTACTTGGAGCAGAATTGACAGATTTTTAGTTTGCGATAATGTTTTTAACAGGTGGCCAAATGCTTGTGTTCGGGCGTTAAGTAGAAATCTGTCGGATCACCCCCCTTTGATATTTTCGGTTCTTGATACTAACTTTGGCCCTAAGCCTTTCAGAATGTTCGATTCATGGCTTGATAGACCTGGTTGCAGTGAAACGGTTAACTCGGTGTGTGAAGGTTGGGTGAATAGAGGGCCGGCCGATAGTAATCTTTTGAATAAGTTAAAGCAGCTTCGTGGGCGTTTAAGGAGGTGGTACGATTCTTATAGTGCTAAGGAGAAGGAGGACGAGACCCGGTTACGAAAGGAAAAAGAGGAGCTAGAGATTCAAATGGAGCTTAAGGAGTTGGACGAAACAGATATGTGGATTTGGTCCGAATGTTTGAAAGGTATTGAAGATATTGAGTGGCATAAGACGCGAGATCTTAGACAAAAATCTCGTGTTAAATGGGCTTCGTTAGGTGATGAGAACTCTAACTTCTTCCATAATATTGTCAATGGAAGAAAGGCGCGCAATTCGATTCCGGGTATTATGGTTAACGGGGAGTGGGTGACTAAACCGACTCTCGTGAAGAAGGAGGTTTTACGATTTTTTAGAAGCCACTTTAAAGAACATGTTCGTGTTCGGCCTTCCCTTGTTTGCGATGATTTGAAAAAAATAAGCGACCAAGATAGGCTTGACATGGTTGCTGTGTTTTCTAAACAAGAAATAAAAGAAGCGGTTTTTGACTGCGGGTCTAATAAGGCGCCAGGTCCTGACGGGTTTAATTTTCGCTTCGTCAAACGTTTTTGGAATTTTTTGGAGGATGATTTTTATAAAATCTTGGATGAGTTCCATGACACAGGTGTTATTAATCCCGGATGCGGGTCTTCTTTTATTACTCTAATTCCTAAGGTTAAATCGCCTTTGGGACTTAGAGATTACAGGCCAATTACTCTTATTGGGATGATTAGTAAAGTGATTTCAAAAATTCTTGCTAATCGTCTCAAAAAGGTGTTGGGTCAGGTTATTTCGGAAAATCAATCGGCTTTCTTATCTGATCGCTTTATTCTGGACGGGCCTCTTATGGTTAATGAAATCTTGGATATTTTGAAGAAAAGAAATAGGAAGGCGTTTATGTTGAAGATCGATTTTGAAAAGGCCTATGACAATGTGAACTGGAATTTCTTGGGTTCTATTTTAAATCAAATGGGCTTTCATCCGAGATGGTGCGATTGGATTCAAGGGGTTTGTCATTCTTCGAGAGCCGCTATTTTGGTTAATGGTTCGCCTACTTTCGATTTTAAGTGTGAGAAGGGTCTTCGACAAGGCGACCCGCTCTCTCCTTTTTTATTCTTGATCGTGATGGAAGCCTTGTCTTGGTTACTTGATAAAGCTAAACAGATTGGAGCCTTTAAAGGCGTTACTTTTTCCGATGATGAAGCGGATTTGTCTCACCTTTTTTATGCAGATGATGCTCTTATTTTGGGGGAGTGGAATTGTGATAATATTCAGAGCATTGCCAGGATTCTTCGCATTTTCTATCTTTGTTCGGGGCTTCGGATTAACCTCCATAAGTCGAACATTTTCGGGATTGGTACCGAGGATTCTGAAGTTGATAATATGATGAAATTTCTGGGTTGCAAACGTGGTGGCTACCCTTTCACTTATCTTGGCATAAAAGTTGGTTCTAAAATGACGCGTATTCGTAACTGGGACCCGGTTATTGAAGTTATTCGTAATCGTCTCGTTTCGTGGAAAGCTAGGTGTCTATCGATTGGTGGTCGTGTGGTTCTTATAAAATAGGTGTTAGAAAATTTACCGGTTTATTACCTATCGATTTATAAAGCGCCTAAAGCTGTGATAAGTACTATTGAGTCTATTATGAGACGTTTTCTTTGGGCGGGCTCTAGTGAAGAGAATAAAATCCCTTGGGTGGCGTGGGATATTGTTACGGCTCCAAAAAATAAAGGAGGTTTGGGCATTTCTAGACTTCAAGAGGTAAACGACGCGCTCTTGTTAAAATGGATATGGAGATTCAAAAATGATACAGAGTGCTTATGGAAGAAGATTATTATGGGGTGTCACAGGTCCAGTAGACCTTGGGCTTTGGTTCCTTGTGACAAGTCGTCTAGCGGGTGTTGGAAACATATTGTGAAGGTTGGAGAAGGTACGATGCCGAATAGTTTGAAGCTCAATTCTTATTTCGTGGGGGTTATAGGAGATGGCCGGTCGATAAATTTCTGGGGTGATACATGGCTGAGGGATCGTCCTCTTCGTGATATCTATCCTAACTTGTTTAGACTTGAAAAAGATAAATGGGTTAAGGTTTCTAATCGGCTCCATTGCATTAACAACATCAAATCCTTGGAATGGGGGTGGAGGTCTAATCCGTCTACACAAGCGGAAGTTACAGAATTGTTCCAACTGTTATGTGATATTCATGATTTTAATTGGAAAGGTGGTGAAGATCATTGGAAATGGAAGCATGCTACGGATGGGATATTCTCAGTTTTTTCGGCCAAACATCTTCTGTCTAGTAATATTTTGGGAGATCCAGCCTCGAAGGTCAACTGGAAGGGTTGGGTGCCTCTCAAGTGTAAGATCATGGTGTGGAGGGCGGCGCGTAATCGTCTTCCGACTATCTCAGAGCTATTAAAACGTGGTGTTTCTATTCAGCTTTCCTCGTGCAGGTTCTGCGAGGAAGTTACGGAGACTGCTATCCATTTGTTTACCGGTTGCGTCTTTTCTCATGAAGTGTGGTTTCGTATTGAAGCTTGGTGTAAAATACAACATGGCTTTATTTTTGACATTACGGATCTGTTACAAATGCCGAAGAATTACACTAGTTCCAAAAGTGCGAGGCACATTTTAGGTGGCATCGTTTACACCACTTTATGGGTGTTATGGAATGAACGCAATGATCGGGTTTTTAATAAGAAGAAGCAAAGACCGTGCGAGGTGGTTGAGATTGTCAAAGCTAAGACTTATTTCTGGATACGCAATAGGTCTAGGTTTAAAGATATCGATTGGAAAAACTGGTGTATTTGTCCTTTAGTTTGATGTTGTTCTCGTTTGTTTGGCTCGTTGGTCCTCGCTTTGAGGACTTGTCGAGCGCGTGTTAATGAAATTTTCTTTTCAAAAAAAAAAAAAAAAACAAATAACATGAATACACGGAAATCAAGTTAATCTTTCTACAAGAAACCAAACCAAACCAATGAAACCTACTTCTCCGAAAGTGGAAACCCAATTCCATGTCGAGTTGTTGGAAACACACCAAACAAGAGGCTGCACAACACTCCAACACCTATTGGCAATGTCGACAACAAATCCTCCATATTCTCTGATGGTTTTGGACAGAAACAGTTAACAACATTCTTGTCAAAAACCGCAATCGTCCCAAACACCGCCAACGATAACAACCCATGAAACACATCAATAAACCTCACCTTATACGCCCTCGCCTCCTCAGGCAAAAGCAAAACCCTAGTCGATCCATCAATCACCCACAAACCCGAGAAGGTTGCTATCCCATACCGAACCTTTCCATTCTTGTCACGAAAACTATCCGTAAAACACAACACAAAACACGAGATCCCACAAAGAGACAGCAGGATCGACGTCAAAACCTGGCTAACTTGGGTTCGACACGTCCCTGCATGGGTGAAAACAGGGACTAGGGTTTGAAAAGTGAGGACTGAGCCTGTTGGAAGAAGGTTGGCTAGATGGGCTGTGAGCTTGAATGCTTTTCGGACTGCTTTTCGAGTAACCGTCTTCTTCGGCTTTGGCTTTCCATCCAACAAGGGTTGTTCTTCGTTTTCAACGAGTGTGTTCATGATCTTTGTACACAATTGAATCAAAGATGTTTGTATCAATGCATGATGAACATTCAAGACAGGTTTTGGGGTTTGAAAGTCAGGATTGAGACGAAAAAGGAGATCGAGCGTTATTTGTTTGTTGACTGTTTCTATTATCAGAAGGTTGTGAAATAAAGTTTTGCATTTAAGTGAAGTATTTTTATTTTATATTTATACTATACAAGAAAACATAAATGTTATTTACAAAAATTCAAAATTGAAATTTTGGTTTCTAGTTTCAAAGTATTTGTTATAAGAATATTTTTCTAATAATGCTAACTTATAGCTAGTCTCCTATGATTTATATTTTCAATGTCCAACTTACATTTAATTTATATTAAAACAAAATATTTACATTTTCAAAGATGAAAATTATAATACAAAATTGACTAATAATATACCGATGTGATACCCATCTCTTAGGTTATCCGTAGTGACTATGAGAAATCAGGCGTGATCCTACGTGGATGAGGTGTGGGGGCGCGGAACACCGTCCCCCTTGGACGTGAATGGGGTGCGGGGCGTCAGGCGTGAGGGGTTTTATAAACAAGGTGTGTGTATTATGTATATATATGTGTATATATTTTTGTGTGGATAGTTAAACCACTACACACTTTAGTGATTTGATTTAGTGATTGTCTCATGTTGATGTGGCAATGACGTGGTACGGACGTGAATGTGAAACCAATGATGACTTAGTGTTGTAACTTCCAATTATGAGCCAATGATCATAAAGCTTTATTGGCGGCCATAACTTTCCAATTATGATCCTGACATAAAAATAATCGGGTTTTAAATTTATCAATCTACTTATTTAACAAGCACCTGGTTTTGGGTCGTGTTTGCCTATACTAAAACTAAATGCATCTATTTGTTAAACAAATTTAAAGTAAGAATTAATATAAATTTAATCTATCAACTCTTTGAAGACCCCTTTACAACTTTACTATAAACCCAAACACGTTTAGAATATGGTTAACCCGTATGGTTAACCCGTTTATCACTTATTTATAAGTTGAATACAGTTTTGATTTGTTATCCAAATTAACATGTTTTGAACAAACGTGTTACAAGTGATTTGTTCGTGTTACATGTTTTTAAGTGTGTTCAAGTTATTATTGATTAAGGGCGAGTATTGGTTGGTTCAATTCGGTTATAAGCTAAAACCGAACCTATTGGAGAAGATGGTTGGATAATAATAGAATCTATTGGAGAAGATGGGTGGATTTAGTTTTAATAACCATTTGGTTTCAGTTATAATTGGTTTGATTAATTCTTTTTTGGATAAGATGGTTGGGTTAACTCGGTTAACCATCGGTTAATCGCCAACTTTGGATGCCAATGGATTGAAGCTAATTTCAATTATGGGTGTTCATGATACGATCCAACCCAACCCGTGAAGACCAGTCAAAGGAATCCAAGTTTATTTAGTCGTATGCATACCCACGATTAGTTATGTAGTTTCCATTAGTTGGTACTTGGTAGTTTTCTCCATGACTGCACATCACGTTTATTTTATTCCTGTTTTCTAGTTCAAGTATTTTGTATTTAAGTAACTTGGTTGAAGAAATATGCAAGAAATAAATTAATCAAACACTTATTTCCTTACTATTTTCTATCTGGACTTCTCTTTATTTTCTGGAATTCTAAGATGGCACATAACAGTTCATCGGTTCGATTCAGGTTATTCGGTGGTAACCATAATCGAACCAAACTGAATCCAGTGATGTTCAAACCGAACCAATAACCAAATAAGAATTCAGTCCAATTTTGAACGGAATAAACAGAATTTAAACAAATTGATTTTTTTAATTTAAAAGTATTTTATTATTTTAACTTGTTTAAGTATTATTATAATCCGATAGTATTATATAAAGATAAATTAGTATAAAAAATTTGGATTTAGGATTTAGAAACATACGGTTGAGGAAAAACTTGTGAAGATAAGTTAGTTGATTATAATACTAGTGTATATATCATATTTGACATTTTCATATTTTCATAATGTAAGACACGGGTTTTATTATGTGCTTTTATAATTATTTATCTAATTATTAAATTGATCAGTTGATTTATTTATTTATTATTAACCCATGGTTAGTAATTAGTTGATGGGCCTAATTACTCTGATAGGCCATTAATAGGTTTCCGCTTAGGTGTACATATATAGAGAGAGATAATTAGAGGGAATAAAAAATTAATCGATAATTATCACCACTAAGAAATTCGTCCGTCTCTCTCTCTCTCTCTCCCATAACCGTGAGTTCTTACGAACTCACCTTAGCCATCTTAACCGTACATCCTAAACGGGAACCCGGTCCTTATAAGAGATCATGTCGTCTTCCCTCTCATCGGTTAGCTTAACATGTATGATTTACATTATTGTTTTCCATTAACATGTTAAAGAATTGATCAACATGTGGTATCAGAGCATATGTTGATTAATCAGTTCTTGTTTCATTCCCTAAACTGGAATTAAAGTCGGAGAACAAAAGGTTTTGTTAAAACCCTAAGAAAAACGTTTTATTTTGATGTTTTCGGATCTGGTTTTAGTACCATGTTATAACATTACACGTTTATGATCTCATAAATTTCAAGATCTTAATTTTCGAAATATGTTACGTAATTAAGTTCTAAGATTCCGATTTCAGGCTAAAATCTGATAATAATGAAGAACAATTTTCTCTAATGTTAAATTTTACGAACTGATAAAACTTGGATATATACTAAACACCTAAAAGATTTTCAAAATCAGAATATTATCAAAATCCCTTAGTTTTCTCACATGCCTTATCAGGTGTAAAGATCACGACCCAGTTCACGGTTCTAAGATCACGGTTTATAGTTCACGGGTTTGTAGTTCACGGGTCTAAGTTCATGGGTTTAAGTTCACGGTCCAAAATTTCTCGAGAACTAAATTTGGAGCCGTGAACTCTATTTTTTCCGAGAACTCTTTTTTTTCTCGTGAACCTAACTTTTCCCGAGAACTTAATATTTTCCCGAGAACTTAACATTTTCCTGAAAACTATTTTTTCCCGAGAACTTACTTGAAGCCGTGAACTTAGCCTTATATGTGAGGTTTGCTATTAATTAATGCTTTT
This sequence comes from Smallanthus sonchifolius, assembly GCA_023525975.1. Lineage (NCBI taxonomy): Eukaryota > Viridiplantae > Streptophyta > Magnoliopsida > Asterales > Asteraceae > Smallanthus > Smallanthus sonchifolius. The sequence continues at coordinate 29,938,306 of CM042021.1, read as the reverse complement.
GTTTTGTTAAACCTTAAATTTAAATGTTTTGCAAAACCTTAAAACTTACTTGAATAACACTTAAAAGTTTCACTTATACCCAAAGGTGATTTGATGCATGTGCAAGTTTATTCAAATCTAATTAAGCATTGTCACTTAGTGCATATCTTAATATTAACTAATTGTTTTGTTAAGACCTTAAAACCTTGTGCTTTACAAAACCTTAAATTAGAAAACATGATTAACTTAAATAACACCTAAAGTTTCACTTCTGCTCAAAGGTGATGTGTCACGCTCGTAAAGTTATTTAAGTCTAATTAAGCACTAGTTCGCCCAAAGTACATAAATGTTTGATGTGTTACATTTGGTTTCCGCGAAGCTATTTATGTGCATACTAAACAAATATCTCACTTCTTCTCAAAGGTGATGTGTTACATTCTTATTGCACATACTTACTATTTAAACTTAAATTGTTCCTAATGCTTAATCAATTGGTCATTAACCAAAGTGAACGCCCGTTGTTTTAGTAGAACTTAACTCGCAACTCAACCTAGGGAGATGACTCTAGCAAGCCATGTAACCCGTACAAAACTCGCAAAAAAATCATATTTTTTTGAAAAAAACTCGCATTGAGTGGCTCGATTCTTGTACAGGGGCTGTTTTTGTGCTTCAAAGTGTTATACATTTATCTAAAAAGGTTGTACATGTAAGTAATTTATACATTAAATCATATATAAACCTTATTTATGGCTATATTTTGGGTCTGGGATGCTAAAAACCAATGAGATATATAAAAAAATTATATAAGCACCTTGAGCTTCGCGTACGAAAATCGGTCCGCTTTTGCGATTTGTGCTTCGGATTTAGACCTTGTCGCTTCGGTGCGCTTATCGCTTTTTAAAACCAAGGTTATAATAGACTTTTATCACAGCTTCGTTAATATAATGGTCCTTATTTCCGCCTGCCTTAGTCTAAGTTATCTCATAGACACTCTAAGTTCTTCTTTAGCTATTAGTATCTTATTTTTCTCATATGAAATCCACAACAGCTCCTAATTTAGGAATTGAAACTTTGACTGGTGCGAACTTTTCTTCTTGGAAAGATTCACTGATGCTGTCTCTCGGCTTGATGGAATTCGATCTGCACTCCACAAGCCTGCACCTCCTGATCTCACTGACAAAAGTACTGCTCAAGAAATTATAGTGCATGAGAAATGGTCGAGGTGTAACCGCATGGCTCTTGCCTTAATGAAGAACTCAACCAGTTCGATCATCAGAGGAGCTATACCAGATTCTAAAGATGTTAAGACTTATCTGGCTTCTGTGGAGGATCAGTTCAAGGGGACATCTAAGGCGCATGCTAGCACCCTAATTCTGAAGCTGGTGACTACAAAATATGACAGGGATTCTCGGTATTCGTGAGCACATCATGATAATGAATGACATGTCCCGTAAGCTCAAGGGATTAGACATGGAGACCAGTGACGGTTTCCTGGTGCATTTTATCATGACCTCTCTTCCCAAATCTTTTGAATCTTTCAAGATCAACTATAACACACTGAAAGATAAGTAGATGATGAGTGAGTTGATTGCAATGTGCGTCCAAGAAGAAGAGCGTCTGAAGCTGGAGAAACCGGATGTTGCTTACTACATGACTGTTGATTCAAAGAAGAGGAAGGGTAATTTCTGTAAGTAGGAATTTTCTAAGGTCCAGAAACAAGATACAAGTGTTGCTTCCAGCTCTAAGTACTCCAAAGGGAAGTCTCACTGTAAGTTCTGCCGTAAGGCACGACATAGACAGAAAGATTGTCCAGACTTTAAAGAGTGGCTGACTAAGAGAGGTAATAATCTTTTTATGATACTTGAGTCCTATAACTTACATGTTCCAACTAATACATGGTGGTTTTATTCTGGTTCTATGATTCATATAACCAACTTAATACAAGGATTCCTTACAATCCGGAAGCTGGAATGAAACCGAAGAACACTTAAAATGGGAAATGGAGAAGAACTAGTTGTCAAAGTCGTGGGAACCTTAGAATTACTTATGAAAACGGATTTATGTATTAAACTTTATGATACCTTATATATCCTTACGTTACTCGGAATCTTGTATCAGGACCAAAGTTAGACGTAGACGGTTTTGTTTGTTCTCATGGTCATGGCAAACTTTCTATTATGTTAAATTCTCAAGTGTTTGGACGTGGTTATCTGGATGGTGGTCTCTGTAAATTAGAACTAGATGATGAATTTTCCAAGTCCTTGTTATCATATAATATCAATGAGAACTTACCAAACACTAAACAAAAACGAGACTTAGAAACTTCATCCATGTTGTGGCATCAACGCTTAGGCCACATTTCACGAGAACGCTTGTCTCGACCCGTGAAGGATGAAGTGTTACCATATCTCGATTTTAATGATTTTGGAACATGTGTCAAATGCCTTAAAGGTAAAATGACATTAGTGAATAAGAAAGGTGCCATTAGGAGCTCTAATTTATTAGAACTCATTCACACTGACATTACTTACCCAATTGCTGGCATAACTAGACATACTTCATTTATCACTTTTATCGATGATTATTATCGTTATATGTACTTGTATCTTATTAAGGAAAAATCTAAATCACTTGCGACTTTTAAAGATTATAAAACTGAAGTTGAAAAACAACTTGATATTCAAATAAAATTTGTGAGATAAGATAGAGTAGGTGAATATTATGGTAGACATACTGATGTGGGTCAGGCTCCTGGTCCATTTTATGAGTTTTGTAAAGGCCAGGGGATCATGAACCAGTATACTATGCCCGGTACTCCTCAGCAGAATGGCGTTGCTGAGAGAAGAAACATGACCCTAATGTACATGGTATGCATTATATTAGCCAACTCAAGTTTACCCTCATTCCTCTGGACCGAGGCCTTAAAAGCAACTGTTCATATACTCAACAGGGTTCCTTCAAAATCTGTCTCTAAAACTCCTTATGAACTCTGGACAGAAAGGAAACCGAGTCTAACATATATGAAAGTATGGGGCTGTCTTGCCGAAGCTAAACTCTATAATCATTTCTTAAAGAAACTTGACATGAAAACTGTCACTTGTTACTTCATCGGTTATCCCGGTCATTCAAAGGGTTATAGATTCTACTGTCCTTCTCACGTCACTCGTATTGTAGAAACCAAGCATGCCAAATTCCTTGAGGATTTTAAGGTCAGTGAGAGCAGTGAAAATCCTTATCATGATTTACAAGAAGTACAAGACAACGGGGGGGGGGGGGATTCGTCGCTTACTTTACCTCCGATTACTCCTCTTGTACACGACGTTGCACCGCACCACCTCCTCCACACTCAGATCTTAATGCTACTCATTTTATACCAGAGAACGAAGGCACATCAAAAGACCGACATCAAGACAACGCCGAACCCGATAATCTACTCAGGAGGCCGTCTAGGTCCAAAAGGCCTACTAACTTTGATGATTATGTTACTGATGCGTTGTAGAACACATCTGTGTTTTCCTGTTGGTTTCTAGGTTGTTTTAGTCGTTTATTCTATTCGTTTTTTGTTAGTTTTAGCTTTTATTTAGTAATTCATATCTTTACAAGGTTTTGAGAACAAAGGTGCGGATATCGGGGCTAGATCGTTCAAGAAACGCACACACGGGAAACAAAATGAAAAAGAAAACAAATTCTGGAAAACTAGTTCTTGGAGTGTCGCGAAGAACATGGCTCATGTCTTCAGGAATTCAGGAAAATAAGGGGCCCGACTATTTTGTCCTTGGAGACACGCGAAGAGGGTAATCCATGTTTTGGCGACACGCCAAGAACCATAAATACGGGGGAAAAACCCTAATTTGAGTATTTAAGCAATTTTTACCATTCCAGTCAGAAACTTTGACTTCCAGCCGTCATACTAGCATACTTTGGGATATTTTGGAGTGGAGAAGCGACCGGGGATCAAGAATTGAAGCCTTTGGTGTGCGAATCAAGTGGAAATCAATCATTCGGTTTATGTTCTTCGTCTTCTCTTGTTTGATCAGTTTATTTGACATTATGTTCATGATTTTTATGACTTGTTTGATGTTTAAGAACATGATTGTTGGCTAAACACATATAGTTACCTAGGTTTGATGAATATTTGTTGAGTTTTGGATTACTTTCAGTTTTTGGTTATTGTTATGGATTAATGCTATTGTAACGAATCTTAGTGCAATTGGTTTAATGTATATGCATGCTTAGTTCAGATTTGTCATTGATTAATGTTCCGCATGTGTCTTGTTGAATGTCTTGCAGTTATAGATGCATGATTAGGTCGCTTATTGTGTGTTTGTGATTATTTTATGGTTTTGCTAGACGTAATAATCTATAGGAACATTGGTTTGTGATTTGTCAGAGTTGAGTGTTCTTCCTATTTCGATAGCTGAGAGGTGAGATATAGTCGGGTTGTCTTTGGTATTAGGTTTTTAGGTGTAAAGGCTCTGAGTGGAGGTTTCCCTAGATTTCTTGGTATCTTTGCTATTCCGTGTCTTTTTGATTGTTCTTAGGTTGCCCCTTGCATCCTCGGATGTATTGAGATAGTGGGACTGAGAGGTAATCTATCTTTTGGGTACTTTAGTGTTGTTGGAGAGACTGAAAAGTAATCTGACCAACCGGTGAGTGTCACACGCCCCTTAGGGTTTCCTTTTAAGTCATACCCGGAGAATGATCAGAGATCCACTAGGTTGTCTGAGGGTGTCGTATTCTAAGATCCCGGTTCCATCATAGTTTTCATAGCCGAGAAAAATCCAAGATTCACAGATAGGATTCTTACCTGGTAGTGCCTTTCCCAATTCTTGAGTTCATCTAAGTGTTTTGAGTGATAGTTGGTTGTCTTTAGTTCTTTTAATTATCTTAGACCTTTTTCACAAAATCCCCCCAAACCAAATCTTTTAGTTACTTTTCGGAGTCTAGTTTTAGTTATTTTCAGTGTCTCGTGGGTTCGATATCCGGACTTTCATTAGGCTGTACTACAATCGATAGGTACGCTTGCCTATCATTGTGGTCTAGTTTAAGTGTTTTATAGAGTTTAACTCGAGTGTCTAGGTTAGTTTTTGTTTAGTTTTTAGTAGACCATATCTAGCACATCAATTACATACCTGACTGAAGCTGAAATGGATGCCAAAAAGTTTGTTGATCCTACTTCTTATCATGAAGACATTATGAGTGATCAGTCTTATGAATGGAATAAAGCTATGATTGACGAGCTTGACTCCATGAAGAAAAATGGCGTTTGGGATTTGGTTGAATTACCCAACGGTGTTAAACCCATAGGATGTAAATGGGTCTTCAAAACCAAACTAGATCCGAATGGAAACATTGAACGCTACAAGCGAGATTGGTTACAAAGGGTTTCACTCAGAAAGAAGGAATAGAATATCAAGAGACCTTTTCTCCTGTTTCTTGAAAGGATTCTTTAAGGATCGTGATGGCCCTAGTAGCTCACTTTAATCTTGAGCTACATCAGATGGACGTCAAAACCGCTTTCCTCAACGACGACTTATATGAAGATGTGTTCATGAAACAGCCTGAAGGCTTTAAACCTGAAGGTCAAGAACATTTAGTCTGTAAGTTGAAGAAATCCATATACGGGTTGAAGCAGGCATCACGTCAATGGTACCTAAAGTTTGATGAAGTCATGAAGAAACAAGATTTCCTTAAGAATCAAGTGGATCAATGCACCTACCTCAAGATGAGTAGGAGCAACTTTACTATACTTATCCTTTACGTAGATGACATTCTATTGGCAAGTAATAGTTTAGACATGTTACATGAGTCGAAGCGTTTACTCTCGCATAATTCCGACATGAAGGATCTCGAATAGGCTTCTTACGTTATAGGCATCGAAATACACCGAGATAGATCTAAGGGTATTTTGGGATTATCTCAAAGAGCCTACATTGAACGGGTCCTCACACGTTATAACATGCAACATTGCTCTCCTTCTTTAGCTCCAGTAGTTAAGGGAGATGTTTTTGGTTCTTTCTAATGTCCAAAAACAAAGGTTGAAAAGGAGCAAATGAGAATGATACCTTACACATCAGTAGTTGGGAGCCTTATGTATGCTCAAGTCTATACTCGTTCGGATATCGATTATATTGCTGGAATGCTAGGCCGTTACTAGACTAATCATGGCCTTGATCACTGGAAAGCAGCTAAGAAAGTACTTCGATATCTGCAAGGGACGAAAAACTATAAAGTGACTTATAGAAGAAGTGATAATTTAGAAGTGGTTGGGTATTCTGATTCTGACTTTGCTAAATGCAAAGGTGACAAGAAATCCACTTCGGGGTACATCTTTATGTTAGCCGGCGGACCTATCTCATGGAAGAGTCATAAGCAACAGTTGACAACAACGTCCACTATGATGACAGAATACATTGCTGTGTATAACGTGTCCTGTCATGCAATGTTACTAAAGAATCTGACCACTTGACTCAAAGTAGTTAATTCCATTTCTAGACCATTGACGCTTTATTGTGATAACTCAGCTGCCGTTAGTTTCTCGAACAGTAACAGTTCGACTAGAGATGGATTATATCTTGATACAAAGTATTTGTTCGTACATGAGGGAGTTGAGGAAAATAATCTTTGTATTGATTATATAATGTAACATCCGTAAAATTTTGTTTCATTTTGTAATTTAATAACATTTGTGACATAACAGTTCTCGTTATAACATACGTGTGCATCGTACTATACCAATTATTATACTACAAACGTATGACGACTCAGAGTTTTAAATTCTTTTAAAAACTTTATTTCATATGTTCTTTAAATATATATCTATATATATATTTAAAATAATAATAATAATAATAAATAAATAAATAAATTGTAAACTTTAACACTTAAAAATTGAAGTATTTTTTTTTATAAAATAAATGATATAAGTTATTTAACAAGTTAGATGAAGAGATTGAAACTTGAACCCTCTTATTATGTATAAGCCCCTTCATTAAACCTTTTGAACCCCTCTTGTTGCCTTGAACCCCCCCATTTTGAACCCCCTCATAATCTTGGATCCTGAATCAAGAAGAAGAACAAATTTGACTTAGAAAAGTCAACACCCATTTTCACTCCTCTAATTTCGTTGATTACGTGATCACAACTCATTACTTTTGAATCCCAATCATTCAAGACTGTGTACTAAATGCGTATCAAGCTTTAATTCGAGAAATTAGGACCGAAATCATGGGGATTAGAAACCAATTTGGTAGGTCACATAAATGGTATGAGATTGCTTAATCACCCATGAATCCAACCCTTAAAACCCGTAAATCCCTTCGTTTAACAGCTGCAATCGCGTTTCTAACACCATACATATCTACCTACTTCGATTACAAGCGAGAGCATCTCAAATTCGTTTTTTTTCTCTGTTATTCCGATCGACACAAGCCTCAGGCCTCACACAAACTTTTACGATTTGGCGTTGTTCTCGAAGAACGAATTCAGGGCATCGTTAAACCGGTTCACTCGTCCTCCCGAACTAGTTCAAGTTTAAGACCCGATATCAAGGTGAGATTCATAGCCCCTTTTTTCTTTACTTTTGGGGTGAAACATGTATACCAATGGCTTGATAACTCAACTTTTTACTAAAACAAATTTCTTAAACAAGTAATTACAATTGTATGCTTGATATTTGATTACTATAACATTATTGCAATCATTAACTTGTTTACAAGCCTAAGGGAGTACTAGTATAATCATATAGGGAAACCGATATAACATTTCAACGGCACAATCTTGGGATTATGGATGCAATAACATTTCAACGACACAATCTGTGTGATTGTGGATACAATAACATTTCAACGGCACAATCTGTGTGATTGTGGATGCAATAAGATTTCAACGACACAATCTGTGTGATTGTGGATGCAATAACATTTCAACGGCACAATATTTGGGATTGTGGATGCATATAGCATTAAGGGTTGATTGCAATGAATTTTGTATTAATATGCTTGCACACTTGTTTGAACTTGTACTGAAATTGTTTTATATCTTTTATGTCAATTTATCTTTATAACTTATAAAACCTATGTCTCTCACCAACTTTATGTTGACCCGTTTACTTTACATGTTTCAGGAAATAAGTAGTTGATGACAAAGGATCACATAGGAGAGCTGTTGGACTTAGTTAATAAATCGAACAATACTTTCTTTGATATTTGTTTGTTGATTTGTAACAAGTGTTGTCGATAATTTATGAAATTTAATAATTTATGTGATGCCTTAGTTTCAAACTTTATACCATGTGTTTGAACTATATTTGTGACACCTCGCGTTTCCGCCTTGGCGAGGTGTGACATATAAGTACTAAAGTTATGCTTGCGGATCCGATGACTAAAGGTCTCCTACCTAAAGTATTCGAAGATGGGCTTTTCTATAGACCTTATGTAGTAGCATAATTGTACTTACTCACGTTTCATAATAAAATTTCCTCACTTATTTGAATTTGTTTGTCTCTAAATACGTTTATGCATGCCTAAAGACAGTAACTATACAAATCAACATTAAAGGGCTTATTTGTCAATTTGATCATAAGTTTACTTAAGTCTTAAATTAGGATTTTAGTATGATTAATGGGGGTCTTGAGTTGGATACTAATTCAATGACTGTATTCTTCTGCTACAATTTTGGTTTAAAACTAAAATGAGTATTAAATTTGCGCAGACTTACTAATGCTTATAATAAATGATTACTCAGCCAAGTGGGAGAATGTAAGACACGGTTTTATTATGTGACTTTTATAATCATTTATCTAATTATTAAATTGATCAATTGATCTATTTATTTATTATTAACCTATGGCTACTAATTAGTTGATAGGCCTAATAACTCTAATGAGCCATTAATGAGTTTTCCCTTGGGTGTACATATATATAGAGAGATAATTAGATGGAATAAAAAAATGAATCGATAATTATCACCACTAAGAAATTCGTCTCTCTCTCTCTCTCCCCCATAACCGTGAGTTCTTACGAACTCACCTTAGTCATCCTAACCGTACAACCTAAACGAGAACCCGATCCTTATGAGAGATCATGTCGTCTTCCCTCTCATCGGTTAGCTTAACATGTATGATTTACATTATTGTTTTCCATTAACATGTTCAAGAATTGATCAACACATAAAAAAATTTATTATGGATATAATTACTTCCTGAAATGGTAAAAAAATATTAATGATTTGTAAATCCTAGTTATTCCACTTTGAGTTATTTGTTTTACCGGACTCTCCTTCAGAATATGAACGAAATAAAGAAACTTAAAAACTAAATCGAGTGTAAAACCATGATAATTATGTTACTGGATTATCCTTGACAATGAAAGTGAAAGTTAAGATTGTCACCAATCAAACTATCAGTATAGATTATTATCAGCCAATCGACACACAATTTGTCCTCAAAGAAACATCCTGGTGATTAAATGGTTTACCCCACAATCAAAATATTGAGAGTTCAAATCTTGAAGGGTACGCCATAGTGTATTTTTGATAGAAAATATACGTGCTACTATTAAAAAAAAATCGAACAAAAATCAATTTTTTTTAATAAATATAAAATAAGAGAATAAGTACGGTTTGGGACAATTCTTGGAGGGCACTTTACCGTGAGGGACATCACCCCCCAAAACCCTCGACCGCTGTTAACCCCCTCCATTAAAGCCCTCTCTTCCTTCTCATCCTCCGCAACGCCGCCGGGCTCTAAATCCTTGATAAAGGTACGATATGTTAAAATTTTCTACATATCTTTTGATTTCGCAAACCTAAAACTCTTTCAGTGCTTAAATTTTTCGTAATCTGTATTGTTCTCAAACTTTGCGTGATCAATTGTTTCCGTTTCACCAATTTTTGGTTACAGTGTCGTAGCACGTTGTTTGATTCGTGATTTTATGAGTTCTGGATCGGTTTGAAGACGCATTAAACATTATTCTGAACATTGATGCAAATTCGAGCAAGTTCTTAGTGTGTTTCGAGATCTGTAATTCGTCCTTTTAAGTTTAGTGTTGTTAGAGAGCTTGTTATCTCGTAGCTTGTGTTTTGGTGGTTATGAACTGTGTTAAACGGGTCGGGTCGGGTCTTGTCGTGTCATTTGTGTTACTGATCATGTTATATGTAATCTTGTTAAACGTGTAACCCGTTTGTTAATATGTACGTGTTCGTGTTTGGGTAATTGAAACGTTCAGTTAAACGGTTCGTGTTCGTGTTTGGTACCCGTGTTAATCTTGTCGTGTTGTGTCTGACCCGTTTAACACGACTAGACACGTTTTGCTAGCCCTACTTATAATCTTATGTTCAACGATCTCTTTTGGTTATTTTTGTAGGTTAAACCCATTGCATTTCAAACTGAGAACTCACTACTAGAAAAAAAATAGTTTCCTATGCACATATTCGTCGAAAATGTGTAGGAAACAGATTTTCCGACACATTTGCAACGAAAGGATTTTGTTGGAAAAACCCTAGGGTTACCATTTTCTTAGGAAACACGTTCTTTTCTAGTAGTGACTATTCATGTGTTTTGAACTCAATCCATCTATTGAAGTTATCATTACCTTTTTTGGACTTGTTCTTTGGCTTTGAAGTTGAAACCTTGTTTTTTGACCTGAAAAGCGGAACTATATACAGTGAATTTTATGTGACTATGTGGTTTATATAATATGATGTGTTGTTACATTGCCTATGTTATCTTTTAGGGTAATTTTACAGACAAGCAATCAAGTTTCTCATATGTTTCATTTTAGTCGCTGAAGCTTTTTTGTCTCAAAAAAGTTGAGTGACTAAAATGGAACATATGGGAAACTTGGTTACTATTTTGTAAAGTTTTCCCTATCTTGTAAACAAATTTTTGGTGTCCAAAATATGTTAGTTTGTTATAGTGACTATCATAATATTTGTATCTTGAACTGATGTGATAATGTATTTGGGATTTTAATGCAGGGAAGATGAATCTTAACAATATGAAGGTACCCAGGATGCCTGATGGCCGTGGAGCTTCTGCTTTGATAAAGTTTGGAGCTGTTCTTGGTCTTGGATTGTATGCTGCTGGTAACAGTTTGTACAATGTTGAGGGAGGGCATCGTGCAATTGTATTCAACCGTATAGTTGGTGTCAAGGATAAGGTTTATTCCATTTATTGTTCTTATGGTGCTTCTTTATACATTCATCTTCAAAAAGTTGCCTTTGGCTCCTCCGCTCTTGTCTGTGTATTGTTTAGCTACTAATTATCGCGTATTATTGGTGTCACATTTTCTATGTTAATATATTTGCTAAATTAAAACTCTAAATAGTATTGTTGTACTAAATGCCTACATGTTCAATAAATAGGTTTATCCCGAAGGTACACACATCATGATCCCTTGGTTTGAAAGGCCAGTGATCTATGATGTTCGTGCACGACCCCATCTTGTAGAAAGCACCTCTGGTAGCCGTGATCTACAAATGGTATTTCTTTGTAATTCCTAATACTATGAACTTTATAAATATATATTATTGTGTTCAAGAATCAAACATATACACATGTGGAAGTGTGCTCGCTTTCTGAATATTAGTTGAATTGTGTGAATAAGGTGAAAATAGGTCTTCGAGTGCTTACTCGCCCTATTGCTGATGAACTACCAACTGTTTATCGAACTCTTGGTGAGAATTACAACGAGAGAGTCCTGCCTTCAATTATTCATGAAACATTGAAAGCTGTGGTTGCACAATATAATGCTAGCCAACTTATTACTCAGAGAGAGGTATGCCACATACCCTGTGTCACAACTTACCTCTTGGCATTTAACTGTAATATCTTGACTAAGTAATTTAGTTTTGTGTATTCATGACACAATTTTTTATATTAAAGATATTTTTAATCTCAACTCATTTAGGCTTTTACTTGGGCTGATCCATTTAAAACGTAAAGATTTTATTTTTATTTACTTTTTTTTTAAATTCTAATATTAAATCTCAATGATGCTTGCTTTTCTTCATCACTCTGAAACACATCCCACCGCGATTTCCATGCATAACCCGTCCCCTCCTTCCAATCCCAGCTTATTCTGCCTGCATATTTTCTTTGGATATTTTTTTATAAATTAATATGGTGGGCACAGTGTTGTAAAAATCGTGCCTAGGCGCTAGGCGGCCATTTAACTTGTAATTTTGAGCTAAGCGGACCATTAATCGGAATCGGTCCTAGGCTGGCCTAGGCGGCCAGATTCCGGCGAAAATTCCGGCAAAAACCTGAAATTTTCAGCCAAATTCCGGCGAAAACCTTGGATTTTCCGGCCAAACCCTTCAAATTCCAGCCAAATATGTATAAATATTTAAAAATGAACATTTTTATAAAAATTACATATAAAAATGTGTGTATATATATAAAAAACTGAAAATTACATATAAAAATTCCAATCCGATTAATCCCGCCTAGGCCCCCACCCCACCGCCCGCCTAGCGATTTTTCCAACCATGGGTGGGCGCTTTTTCAGACTACGATGGAGATAACTTTTTACAAGTAACGACATCTATATGAAAACATGTTTGTGTAGGCTGTTAGTAGGGAGATACGGAAAGTACTGACAGAGAGAGCCGCCAATTTCAACATTGCCTTGGATGATGTATCCATCACAACTCTTACTTTTGGGAGGGAATTTACTGCTGCAATCGAAGCCAAGCAAGTTGCTGCACAGGAAGCTGAGAGGGCCAAGTTTGTTGTCGAAAAGGCCGAGCAAGACAAGCGCAGTGCTATCATCAGAGCACAGGTAACATTTGTTATGTTTGACTATTAAAACTCCAAAAACAAGCAAGTGGCAAAATAAACGGGTTGAGGTACGGGTTGAAACGGGTAAATATTTTGCCACGGGTCGTCCCGGAAAATTTTTTTTCACTCCAAATATTTTTATAAATAGTAAGTTTGGGAAATATGATGACAAACTGTTGTAAAATCTTCTGAATGAATGTTTTAGGAGAGGAAGCGGCAAAATAAACGGGTTGGATTACAAGTCAAAACGAATAATATTTTGCTATGGGTCGACCCGGAAACATTTTTCCCCTCCAATTTTTTTTTTGTAGTGTGTGAAATATGATTACAAACTTTAGTAAAATCTTCTGAACAAATGTTTTAGGAGAGGAAGTGGCAAAATAAACGGGTTGGGTTACGGGTCGAAACGGGTACTTTTTTTGCAATGGGTCGACCCGTATACTTTTTTTCCCTCCAATAAGTTTTTATGTAACTAATAAGTTTGTGAAATATGATTACAAACTATAGTAAAACCTTCGGAATAAATGTTTTAGGAGAGGTAGTGGCAAAATAAACTGGTTGGGTTACGTGTCGAAACGGGCACCTTTTTGCAATGGGCCGACCCGGAAACATTTTTTCCCTCTAATATTTTTTTTATATAAATATGAAGTTTGTGAAATATGATTTCAAACTATAGTGAAGTCTTCTGAATAAATGTTTTAAGAGAGGAAGTGGCAAAATAAACGGTTGGGTTACGGATCGAAACAGGCACTTTTTTGCAATGGGTTGACCAGAAACATTTTTTCCCAACATTTTTCTAATAAATAATGAGTTTGTGAAATATGATTATGAACTATATTACAATCTTCTGAATAATTGTTTCAGGAGAGGAAGTGGCAAAATAAACGGGTTGGGGTATGGGTCGAAACATGTAGTTTTTGCTATGGGTCGACCCAGAAACATATTTTTCCTCCAAAGTTTTATTTTATTTTATAACAAGTGTGAAGTATGATTACAAACTTTTGCAAAATGTTTTTGGGGAATAAATGTTTTAGGAGAGGAGGAAGTGGCAAAATAAACAGGTTGGATTACGGGTCGAGACCCATACTTTGTTTCTATGGCTCGACCCAGAAACATTTTTCTCTCCAAAATTTTAAATTTTTCTATAAATAATCAGCGTAAGAAATACGATTACAGACTGTTAAAATCTTCTTATTTATGTATTTTTTAAATATTCACCTTAGGCGACTCTCGACCCATTTGCCCCATTTTTCATTTACGTTCTTTAGTTTTGTTTTTATTTTACCGTTAAAGATGAAACATAACCCAAGGAAAATAATAATAACAGGGAGAGGCGAAAAGTGCCCAACTGATAGGTCAAGCAATTGCCAACAATCCAGCATTTATAACTCTAAGGAAAATCGAAGCCGCTCGAGAAATCGCAGCAACAATGGCCAATTCGTCTAACAAAGTCCTCTTGAATGCTGATAATCTCTTGCTCAACCTTCAGGAAATGAGCCTGGAAAAGCAGTAGAACTACACCAGCTGAATGACTTTCTTTTTGTCGTTTTCTAGAACCCGAGAGAGTGAATAAGACTCGGTTCAGTTTTCAATGGTTTCGTTTTGTTCGGTTTAACCGGTTTGAAACTGAATCCTGAACACCCCTAATGATTTGTGATACATTGATGGTAATCGGTCGGTTTATTAAATGTCGAATGCATTTAAAATAATCTACACGGGACATCAACCAGATATTGTTTCTAATTCAAAAAGGATTAAAACCACTTGTTTTTGTCGAAGCCTATTTCATCTCTACATTGCAACTATGCAAGATGAAAAATGTGGGTTTAACGCAAAAATATGTTGAAAGTTATATATGTACAAAGAGTTTTAAGTGATTGAAAATATTATTTAACTAATGTGTGTTTTCAATTCATTTTATTTGTCTTTTATGTTTTAATCTATTATTCTTTTTTTTTCTTCTTATTTAATTAACTTATTATACTTCATTTTTATTTTTCTAACAAAAACAACCATTGTACTTTTTATTTTTTCAATAAACTCATTCTCTCTTTAATTTGATTGTTTTGTGAATTAGTTGATTATTATTATTTTTTTGGTTATTTTAAGTTCTGTATCCTTATATTTGAAATAATAACTATGTAAATAAAAACAATGGTTTTGTTATTTTTATCTCTATATATTATACATATAATTAGAAATGGATGGTAATGAACTGGTTCAATTAGGGTCTATTACGTAGAAGGTTTTAGTCTGCTATTTTCTTTTTCAATTTTCATGTTGTTTTCTTATATATATATATATACATATATATATATATAGGAAAGGGTTAAAATACTAACCAACTTTTTATGTGATAACCGTGCTAACCACTATAAAACAATCACATAATTTATAAATTATTTTTTCTTTTAGTTGTTAAAATAGTATTTAAGTATCTTGAATAAATATTTTGGATGTAAATACGGAAATAATGAGTCTTACGTATACGTATCAAATAATGTTACATACAAGTGACACATAGTGTTTACATATATGTAACATTAACATAACGATAATTGTTACATATACGTAACATTATGTTTGCGAGTGGTTATCATGGTTATCACATAAATATTGGTTAGTATTTGAACATCCCCCTATATATATATATATATATATATGTTTAGAGTGGCATGACGAACGAGAAGGGGCGCTAGCCTAGCTGGTTCGCGCCCCGCGTCCTTACCTGCGTAACATGGGCTTGTGTTCGAGACAAGAGCCCCCCTCTCTTAGGCTAAGGGTACTACCACAATTTTCACACCTCCACACGTAAGCGCCACATCATATTTTACAGCTTTTCCACACCTCTCTAATTTAATTAATTTTATATAACAACTTAAATAAAAATAAAAACATTACATAAAACTAAAAAACATTACATTTAGAAAAATTAAAAAAATATTACATAAAAAACTAAAAAACATTACGTTTAAAATAATAAAAAAAATTACATTAAAAACAAATCATTGTCTTCTAAATCGTGCCCGGATCTTTGCTTGTAAAGCTAGGACGTCTTGGAGATGTTCACCCGAAAGGTGTTCGGTATTCAATGTCAACACCTTTAGATCCTCCCGATCGTTCGCTTCCTCCCGAAGTTTGATTTTTTCTTTTCAACTTTGTCGTATACGCCGGTAAAACTCTTTAACTTTGCAACACTTTATCCAATTTTTCGTCCGTAACCGAGGATGACGTAGCTATCGTCTTTCCCTTTTACTTTGCTTTGTCCCTCCCGATTGGACTTTGTAGTTCATCCTCCTCATTTTCTTCGAAAAATTCATTGAGATTGATGAAACACCGTGCTTCCGATCTGCTAGTCGGTGTCCCTTCTCGATCGGACGACTTTTTTTTGACCTTCTCGTTTGGGGTCGAATCATCTCCGACACCTTATGCCATTGTGAACAATTCTTTAAAATTTCCCAACAATGTAAAAACTTGAAAGGTTGTTTTTCCACCTCTAGATATTTTTGTAAACAAGCGTTCAAGATATCGATGTCGTTTTCACCACTTTTGTGGTTGTTTTTTTCGGTTAGTATATATACCGCAAAAATTCACCGTTTTTGGACGTAACTCCCGCCACTTTGAAGTTATTGTCTTGTGAGCGGTATTCCCCACGACCCATTTTAATGTGGAACTTTTCTAAAACACGATCCCACATAAATTGACTCGATTGAGCGTTTCCGACTATTGGATCCTCGGATATATCCACCCACGATTTTGCTAACGCCTCTTCCTCGTCGCGTGTCCACTTTCTAGGTCCGGTAGATACAACTAATTTTTTTCTTTTTGCGAGATGATTGGGTTTAGGTTTCGAGAATGACATCCGGTTCGGTTTGGGTTTCGGGAACGACTTCGGTTTCGTTGTCGAATAGAGGAACGTAGTCTTGTTGTGGATTGGGTGATGGAGATGGTGGAGGTTGTTGTGGGGAAAAAGGAGAGAAGGGTTGTTGCAGTTGGTAGTTCCAAAAACCGAATTGTGGGGGGACGCCTTGAAAGTATTGAGTAGGAGGTGGCGGAGGTAACCAAAACGGATTGGTGTTCGATTGGATGAGATTGTTCGGATCCATATTTTTGCTAAAAAATGCGATGAGAAGAGAGAATTGTAGTTTGATTGTGTAGGGTTTTTATAAAAATGATAGTTATTTATATATTTGAAAATTAAATTAAAAAATCAGTTTAAAAAAACAAAAGTTACCGTTGAATGGGCCCCACCACACCCAACGACTCTCTCCTCCAACAGCTCCTTCATCCACGACCGTGGATATCTTCACGGATAGTCTTCCACAACGTGGTCCACGCCAAGTGGGCGTGGTGTTCCACGCCACCCACGCCATCCACCTCAGCCACGAAAGTGTTTTCACGGGGTACTCCCCCTAGCCTTACCGGTTTGCTTTGTATTTTTGATCTCCTTGGAAAACAACGCTTAACTAGGGGTGGATCTATGCTTATCAACTTTGGAAATAGAATGCATTAAACCTAAACTGCAGGTTCGAATGCTTTATTATTATTATTATTTTTTTGAACATCAAAAAGCTGACCACTCAGCTGGCAAACAGATATCATTTCCGCCCGAAGAATAGAACGTGGTGACATGGCCCACCAATCCAGGAGGAAACCCACACGGAAAACCCTGGCTCGCCCAAGAGCAAGACTCGAACCGACGACCTCCCTTATGAAAAGTCACCGGGGTACCGCTAGGGCAATGCCCCTTTAGTGTTCGAATGCTTTATTAATTTTGAATATTTAAACCTAATCATAATAAAAAATGTTAATTCTAAAATTAGCTTATCCATATGTTTTCAAGTGATTACATATATTATTAAGTTGTATATACGTCGGTATGTGTAATTGTTTGGTTGGTTAATTTATTTTATTTTTATTAACATTCAACAGCGTGATTTTTCATGATTTCCGAATACGACGTGTTTTTTTATCTGCGTTTCGATGTTCAGAACCGAGCTGCCGTAATGCGCGGGTAAACACCCGCTAGTTACAGGCGTGTTCTTTCAGGGTTGTATTAGAGTTTCAATTTCTTTCTAAGTCACTTCGTATTAATTACCAACTTCGGTTTACTCACAAAAACCAACTATTCATAAATGTACAAGCATAACATCACATAGTACAAGCAACCAATGCATGTTTTTTTTCCTTCAATTTCAACCCTTATACTATATATAATGTACGCTTTTAGTCCGTTTCATTTTCTATTAATTTCGTTTTCCTTTAATAACTTTCGTTCGTTAATTTTTTTTATAATACAGAGTGCGCGGCTGTTTTTTTTTGTCAGTGTTCCGATATAATTTTTTTTAAAAACGGAGTTGTATTCAAAATGGAGTTTTTTCGTATCGTTGTGTATAGCGAGTGCCGTTACCGTTGTGGGACCGTGCCGATTCGAACATATTATGAGCGAACAACATCATTGTTAGTATTGATATTATCGGAACCCATATCGGTATTCGATTTTATGATTTTCGATAATCCGAACCGGTAAATTTTTATTTTGTTTTTTTTCTTTTTTATTATTTAGTTTTATGTTTCTTTTTTTACCATTATTTTTATCATTACGTCTACGTCTTTATTTAAATGTTTTTTTTTCCTTCAATTTTAACCCTTATACTATATATAATGTACGCTTTTAGTCCGTTTATTTTCTATTAATTTCGTTTTCCTTTAATAACTTTCGTTCGTTAATTTTTTTTCAGAATACAGAGTGCGCGGTTGTTTTTATTTTTTTTTTGTCAATGTTTCCATATAATTTTTTTAAAAAACGGAGTTGTATTCAAAATAGAGTTTTTTCGTATCGTTGTGTATAGCGAGTGCCGTTACCGTTGTGGTACCGTGCCGATTCGAACATATTATGAGCGAACAACATCATTGTTGGTATTGATATTATCGGAACCCATATCGGTATTCGATTTTATGGTTTTCAACGATCCGAACCGGTAAATTTTTATTTTGTTTTTTTTTTCCTTTTTATTATTTAGTTTTATGTTTCTTTTTTATTACCATTATTTTTATCATTACGTCTACGTCTTTATTTAAATTTTAGTAACAATGAACACGACACCCGTCGCGAAGCGCGGGTATAACCATCTAATTATTAACCATTTAAAAAGCATTAGGGGGAATAGTACCCCCATCAATAAGGGTGGCAATTAATTATACGTTTTTAACCCATTTAATTTTCTAATAATTTTATTTTTCTGTAATAACTTTCGTTCATTAAAAAAAAACAGAATGTGCGGCTTTAGTTTTTTTGGTCAACGTTCCGGTATAAACTTTATTGAAAACGGAGTTGTATTTAAAATTAAGTATTTTTTGGTATCGTTTCCTATAGCGAGTATGCGTTTTGACATAAGTTTATACCCCGCAAACCAACCGAAATGATAACGATCAGACTCCCGCCGTGTAGCGCGAGTGAAAAAAACTAGTTATAATCAAATACAAAAACTCAAACTGCGTTAGTAAAGGCTTTAATAGTTACTTGTGAGTTATGAACATCCACATTTTTTTGAAAGACGAACATTGAATGTTGTGACAGCTCGGATAGCAATACCGATTTGATCCGAGCTCTCTTGGAATAAGTTCGACAGCGGATCACAAAATCTTGGTCATCTTCTCGAGGAGTCTGCAGACAGAATTCCAGTGTCTAATGGGGACCATACAATGGATTTAATTTTATATCTACCCTACAAACATATCAAGAAAAATAATAATGGACGGGTCCATAGATTTATTTGTGACCTTTGAGGAGCCGTAAGAAACGGTCTCGCCAACGCATAAATGGTTGGGAGTTCATGTTCTCATCATCTTTAGTAAAATCAAGGTCATCACGAAGACATTCATAACAAGCTCTACCGGGCAGACAGAATTCCAGTGTCTAATGGGGACCGTACAATGGATTTAATTTTATATCTATCCTACAAACATATCAAGAAAAATAATAATGGACGGGTCCATAGATTTATTTGTGACCTTTGAGGAGCCGTAAGAAACGGTCTCGCCAACGCATAAATGGTTGGGAGTTCATGTTCTCATCATCTTTAGTAAAATCAAGGTCACCACGAAGACATTCATAACAAGCTCTACCGGGCAGACAGAATTCCAGTGTCTAATGGGGACCGTACAATGGATTTAATTTTATATCTATCCTACAAACATATCAAGAAAAATAATAATGGACGGGTCCATAGATTTATTTGTGACCTTTGAGGAGCCGTAAGAAACGGTCTCTCCAACGCATAAATGGTTGGGAGTTCACGTTCTCATCATCTTTAGTAAAATCAAGGCCACCACGAAGACATTTATAACAAGCTCTACCGGGCACCCCCCGTCACATGGGAGAGACTCGTCCAACTCCGGCCAATATGTTGTCTTAACTGGGCCCACTTGGCGTCAGAGTTGGAGAGCTTTCAAGAAAAAATCCCACCCAATACGGCCCCTTCCGGGCTTGACGGAGAGCCGAGGCTCAAACCCTGGATCGGCGTGTGTAAAAACCTGGTGCATCAGCCTAAGAGCTAGGTCTCATTTGTGATGCCGCGTAAATTAATGATGGCAGGGATCGAACCCGGGTCCCTTAAAAATTTGAGCCTTACCTCAACCACTACACCACAACCTCTTTGACATGAACATCCACATAGACTAACTATATAAAAACTAACCTCTGTTTCCAAAATATATTTGAGTAAATAATAAATATGTAATTAATTCCCATAAAAATCTCAAAAGTCCCCCTTTTTAACAATGACATTAAATTTAATGTTGGATGCTTTTTGTTAAAACGCAAACTCACAAACCCACTCGTAAATTACATCACTTCATCACTTGTTACGGAATTCGACCAACACATCAAATAACATTGGGTTAGAAGCCTTTGGTTAAAAATAAAAATAAAAATAAAAAACAAAATAAAATAGCATTGTTTAGTTCGAGTGCAGTGTTTTGAAACCCGGACCGGACCGGGAACCGGAGGCTTGATTGGTCCGGTTAGGTGTGTTGAAACGGTCTTGCAGCGATCCGACGGTCGGACCGGTTGGCTATTTTTTTAATCTCTTTCAAGTGTTTTGAATTCGTATTTCGTAGCTAATTGTTAGTTTAAGAGTATTGGAATTGACTTGTTGGTGGTTTTTGAATGATTAATGGTTGTTTGGATTGATTTATTTTTATAATATTTATGACATTGTCCGGTTATTAAATCCGGCCCGACCAGTGGACCGGTAAGGAGACCGGTTCGACGTACGATCCGGTTCTAAAAACATTGTTCGAGTGTCATATTGTCGGTCCACCTGTGACCGATTATGAACCCTAACTTATTAGGCAATAATTAATTGGTATAGTTTCAAACAAGGGAACCCTTCCGTCCTCACTCTTATTTCGTGACTGACATTCTCCTAAGAAAACAGCATCACCACTCAGTTTCTTACAACTTCAAATTCGTGTCTTATCTTTAATCCTCTTAACTATGTACTGTCATTGTCGTACGAGATATTGATTTGTCAGTCAATAAACACACCTAACGATGGAATTGGAACATCATGGTCATAATTAAACATATCTTACATGTTTTCTTTCTGTCCTTTCACAATATTAGAACGATGGAATAATTAGTACTATTGCACAACATGAAAGAAAGAAAATTACATTCGTTTTTACCTTTTAGTGAAGCAAAAATCCGTCTCTTGAGGCTCCAGATAGTTGATCCATGGGTATCCAGTGTACAGGGATTTCTCTCTGCGACCAACCTCTAAGAGTCCAACATGTATGAGAATAAGTATTGGTTCGTGAGAGATTTTATACTTACCTTCGAGTGTGACATGTCAGTCTTGGCCGTTATTATGTAATAAGCACGAGCCTTTTGGCGTGGGTCATGCATTATGCCATTTAAGTGGTTAACTTGGAACATTTAAGCGAACAATAGTGGGTAATAAATGAGCGAAGCTAATATTCGAAGTTAATACTAGTCCATGATCTCCATGGTTTCTGCTCTATTGAACTAGTGTTATGCTGGAATCGTAGCTCCGGTAACGATTATAATGATACAAGGGTTCGGAGCCATAGTTTCGTTTGTATCTGACAAACCTAGTGAACACCAAGAGGTTTTCCCTACCAAGGGCGACGACCACCCTGTTAAACATTATCAAGATTTTGCCCCCACTATGATGCAAGCAGTGGTTTGGTACTAACATATAAAAAAAAATCCGTTGTATATGCGTCAGGTTTTGGGGCCATATAGGTGGCAAATGGGGATTCGAAGCCCGGAGCCCATGTTGATCCCTTGGGTGATCCATGTCCATGACTCTACTCGATTATTAAATTAGCTCCCGTATTTGTACAGGGTTCGGAGAGGGGCCGGATGGTTTTGCGATATGATGTACGCAATCTTACCCTACACTTTATTTATTTAAAAATATAGTTTTTATTTATTTATTTAAGAATGTAATCCTAGGTTGTACTACAATAGCACTACTAGAAACTGGTTTGTTTCCGACGACAAATAATAATAAAATTAAAATTAATAATAATAAAATAAATTTAATAATAATATCAATAAATAATAATAATATTATTAAAGTAAATAATGGAAATATTGATTGTTTGCAATCTCCCAGTCGTAAACCCTGAGAAGTTAATCCCAGGAGAACTAAATATCGTTAATGTTTCCTAGTGAACCGGCGTCCTGGCGTCGTAATCTTAGGTAGTACTACTATAGCACTACTAGAAACTGGGCTGTTTCCGACGACAAATAATAATAAAATTAAAATTAATAATAATATTAATAATAATAATAAAATAATTTTAATAATAATATCAATAAATAATAATATTATTATTAAAGTAAATAATGAAATTATTAATAGAAGTTAATAGTAATAATAAAAATAGTAACAAAAATAAAGTTAATAATAAAAATTAAAAAAAAAATCACTCTTTGTCGGAGATGAGTAGCAACTTTAAATACTTTCAGTATTACTTACTTTTGTTGGAAAAGGGTCTGAAAGTGTAAATAGCTATTTGACCATGTTCATAAGCCAAAATAGCCATTGACTTTTTTTTTTACCAAAATAGCCAACCAATAAGGTCGTGCCATTTGTCAAAATGGCGAAAATTTGGGCCAAATTTTCGCCAACAGCGAAAATTTGAGCCAAATTTTCGCTAAAAATTTGATTTTTCGCAAAAAAAAAATCATGATATATAGAATTTTCGCCATTTTGAAAAATGGCGAAAAAATATGGGATATTTTCGCCATTTATTATTAAATTATATTTTTTAAATTTTTAAATTTTCACCTTTTTTTAATATTTAAAATTTCAAATTTTCGCCACTTTATCTGAAAATTTCGCCACTTTTTTCAAATTTTCGCCATTTTTTTCAATTTTTCGCCACTTTTTCAAATTTTTGCGAAAAAAAAAAAGGAAAAAAAAAAAATATCGAAAATTTCTGGCGAAATTTTATGGCAAAATTTCGCCATTTTGGCTATTTTGGTAAAAAAAAAAGTCAATGACTGTTTTAGCTCATTAACATGGTCAAATGGCTATTTTGGTAAATCTCCCATCAATTTTTGTAAATTTCAGATTCAGGTTCTTTTTTCATAAAGTTAGTACATTCAATGAAATTAATTATCGACTATTGTTAAAATATATATATTTCAAATACCTTTAATAAAGATATGGTAGAAGTGAAAAGAACATATAAAAAATTACAAGAAAGAACTCATACATTTTTAGGTAGGTTGTTATGGCTATTGACAAAATCACCACAGACAAGAATATTATACTTCCTTTTCAATCTCTCTTTCTCTTCAACGTAATTAATTCTTTCTTTATTTTTAAACTAAATATTTTATTTAGAACAGTAGAACACTATAAGCTTTGATTTTTTTTTTCTTATTTTTGTATAAATTCATAAAATTGACTTTTTTTTATAGTAACTTTCGTTTTTTTTAGTTCATATGGTTTACTTTAAATACTTTAAATTGACAGTTATATTCATTTTTTAAAATCTTGATTTGCATTTTTTTGTCACATGAATCCAATTAACTAACTCTATTTTGAAGGGTGTTTTAGTCTTTTTAACTGAGATACAAGTTGTTAATGAACGGTACAACCTTCCGTTTCATATATCAATAAAATTTATTAAAAAATAATGATATAATATTATACAGAATAAATAAATATTAAAGAACTTATTTAATCATGGGGCCCACGTTACATTAAAAGAGCAAAAGCCCTATTAGATTATGTTGTAATTATCAATATTAGAGGATAGTATTATATAAATATGGTTATTATATTTAATCCTCATTGTAACCCTAATTATATACAATTATCAATACATTCACAATTTACACACGCTTAAGGATTTAATTTGGTATCATAGCCAAGTGGCTCTACCATCACCGTCGCATCCTAACCGGAGAATACAAAGCTACCGGTGATTGATATTTGCTAATCATTGCAGCCTTCCATCTTTTCGTTGCCGTCGCACCACAAGCTTACCACAGTCGCAACACACACCGCTGCAAGCATCCCCGTTCTTTCGATCACGATCGTTTTCTGGTTAGTCGTCGCCGCCACTAACCCTAATCTGTGTTTGTTTTTAACTTTCGTCTGAAAGTTTTACCTGAAAGTCACACTTCTTCCTGGTTTAGTTTCACTCGAAAGTCTCACATGAAAGTCACAACTTTCTCTTGGTTTAGTTTCGCCCGAAAGTCCCACACGAAAGTTACAACTTTCGCCTGGTTTAGTTTCGCACGAAAGTCACAACTTTCGCTTGGTTTAGTTTCGCCCGAAAGTCTAGTTTAGTCCGAAAGTCCCACACGAAAGTTACAACTTTCGCCTGGTTTAGTCTCACATGAAAGTTCCCACAATGGCCACTATTACTACAATTACCTCAACTGAGAAAGTTTCCCCAACTCAAACAAGCTTGCTTTAACTCTCTTTCCAAACTATGGCTACTGGAGAACAATGCTTGAGCCATTTCTGATCATCAACAACCTTTTTGGCTATATTAACGGTTCAATTCCCTATCCAGACAAAACTTTAGCAACAAGGTCTGATGCAGCCGCTGCCCTCACAGTTAATCCCAGGTGTCTCACATTGATATCTAATGATGCACATGTACGTATGATTATCATTTCCACTATATCTGAGGCCTCTTTCTCTCATGTTCAGGACATCAATGCTCACGACTTATAGGAATCTCTTGCACGTGCCTATGCTCCACACTGCCTCCATAGAATATACGCTTAAGACACATCTTCTTAAGCTTCAAATGAAAGGGGACGAGACACCCCTTACCTATCTGAGTCGTGCACATGAATGTTCTTTTGCACTTGCCAATATAGGTGAGCCGGTCAAAGACAAAGACCTTGCTCCATTTGTTATCTTAGGGCTTCGAGACAAATACAATGGTCTCAAATCTACCATTCTTGTCCGATCATCTCCTCTGCCATTTAGTGAACTCTATGGTCTTCTCAACACCCATGCCTACATGGTCACCAAACCTCCACCGCCTGCTCCTGCATCTACTTTCACTGCCACTACAGGTATCTCCTCTGGCTCAGCTCAGACTTTCCAACCTCAACCATCACAACAACTCATGGCTCTTTAGCAAATGGCAGCTCAACATGGCTTCCAACTATTACCCAATGCTGCTATTCCTCAAGCTTTCTACAACCATCGTCCACCTCACAATCGTGGTAAAAACAACCGAGGACATCGTGGTCCTTTTCGTGGCAACAACAGAGGATGCGGCCGCCTGCAATCATTATGGTATCAGACATATCCAAGTGATTTTTGAAATCGTGATCCATCCATATTTCGTGATAACCCTGCAACTCATTTTACAGATACTCGCTCCAACTTTGGTGATGCATGTTCTGCTATTGGTACCACATGGTATCCTAACACTAGAGCTAACAACCATGTAACGGCAGACTTATCAGGTCTTGACAGTTCCGAGGATTATTATGGTAACGACTCACCCTATGTTGGTAATGGGGTGGGACTCCATGCTGGTTCCTCCAAATTATCATCTCCTCACAAAACCTTTTCTATATCTAACATTCTTCATGTTTATGAAATAAAGAAAAATCTTCTTTCTATCTAAAGTTTTTGTCTCGATAACAATGTCTTCTTTGAATTTCATTCTTTCTTTTTTGTTGTGAAGGACGAGTCTACATGCACTACCATTCTCACCGGCCCCATTGAACAAGGTCTCTGCTCTATTCGCCTTCCTCAACTACAGTCTCTTCACAAGGCAGCCTTCTCTGCTACTCAGACTTCATCAACTGTTTGTCACCGAAGGCTTGATCATCCACATAAGTGTCTTTTCAATTTTATGCTTTCCCGTTTTTCACTTCCCGTTTCTACAAACTTATCATCTGTCTCATGTACTGCTTGCCATTTAGGCAAATCCACAAAATTGTCATTACCTAATGCTACTTTTCATAGCTCAAATTTTTTTGATTTAACTTATTGTGATGTTTAGGGCCCTACACCTATGTTATCTTTTGATGGACATGGCTACTTCATGCTTTGTATTCATCATTATTATTCTCGTTATATGTGGACTTTTCCCTTAACTCAGAAATACAATGTTTATTATACTTTTAAAAGTTTTGTTACAATGGTTGAACGTCAATTTAATACAAAGGTTAAAAATGTTCAAACAAATTGGGGTGGTGAATTTCGTCATTTGACATCCTTCTTTACATCCCTTGGAACTGTTCACAAACTATCTGCCTTCACACCAGCGAACAAAAATGGTGTTGTTGAACATCGTTACCGCCACCTTGTTGAAACAGGTCTTACACTTTTGTTCAATTTTCCGTCCCTCAATGCTTCTGGTGTATTGCCTTTAACACTGTTGCATATTGTTACACACCAACCGACGACGTAATACGTCAGGGCGGGACATGTAGACTGTTCATGAGCTCAAGGTTGACTAAATTGTAATACATTAAATCCATTTCAATTCAAACAAACATAAACCAATTCCAAAGTACATAAATGAAATACAAATTGTTCTTGAATTAAAATTAACTAAGTCCCAAAGCCTATGTGTAGCAAGCCTTGATCAACCATTAGCACCCAAAACATGAATAAAATAAGGTCAACTATAAAGTTGGTGAGCATACACAGGTTTGTACATAGATAGTATATAGATGTGAATTTACAAATCCTTACATAACATGATAAAATAAGGTATTTATGGGGAGAAACTATTGTGTAACCAAAAGTACAATCAAACCTTTGTAACTAGCATGCAAATTGTGTTGTCGTTAACAATCACCCCAATCTGGGTGGGTTTATCAGACTCAATAGATCTATCATTGTTAACCGTCGACTTGAATAGTTAATGATTGCACATGAATTGCACACAAACAGTTAACACACCTAATACTCAAACATAAAGCTCAAATTTGCACACATGAATGTAAAGTAGATTTGTATTTGTGTAGTTTGTGTAAATGTAAATCATTGAATGTATAGTGTTCATGTTTCACCCAAAAAATGTACAAAAGAAAAAAGGGGCTATGTAAACTCACCTGAATCAAAGGTGTAGCTAGCACGAGAGTCTAGATGGCAAAGTAATCCTTGTAACTCACCACGTTAACCTAGAGTGTAATGTATAGGAATCTAGATTAATAATATGCACAATAGTCTCAGGCCAAGTCTAGGATTTCGGTGGGACTTAGGTGTAGGGTTTTGTAGAAAAGGGGTTTGCGTTTGCGTTTGAATAAGAATGTCTTAGGGTTTTAAATAAATAAATTCTCTTTATTTATTTATTATAAAAATATGAATCATTGAAAGTAAAGTGTAAATATGTATTAGTATATACATATACATATTTAAGAAATATATACTAGATGTCAATTAAACCTAAATGGATAAAAAAATAATAATTTAAACTATTAATTTCTTTTTACTCATTTAATTATGATATTGCATCCCTTTAAAATAAGAAAAATATGAAAAATATTGGTTTGTATATATTTTTGTAAATTACATTGATTTAAATACAAATTAACTCTAAATGAGTTTTATAAAACATGGTAGGAGTATTTATAAAATCTTAGTAACATTTTATAAATTAGGTATTTTGCTTTGTGATTTAATGGTTTATTCAAAAATAATTTGTAAATTGTTTTTATAAATGGGATTTAAACATTTATATTGTAAAGAAATAAAGGTTTCATGTAAAAATGCATATTATTGTACAAACATGATCTAGTTAAAGTTATGTTTATAAAGTAAGTTTTTTATAACTTAATTACTGTTTAAAAAGATTTTTAAAAATAAAAGAACGCCACCCGGCTCGAACCCAGGTGGGTTCTGTGTGTGTATAGCGTTCTACCACGGGACCAGGGGCTCAACCCATGTACTGGAACCGGTTTGACCGGATGTTAACGTGATCAAGGTAGGGACCGGTTCTGGATTTAATACACGCGTAAAAAGGGTCCCGATTTGTGGGTTTCGAACCCATGCCATCTGGTCCGATGGTGCAAGGACTTAACCAGTCGGACCAGATGGTTTTGCTGGTTAAGTAGGAAGTTCAAACAAGTAATTAGAAAACATAACTCAAGCCCCAAATCGAATCGACGTTTATAAAGAACAGAACCCTAGGTTCAGTTTTGGTCCGATCGATTCGGTTGTTACCAATAGGTATGGGGCTAATGGAGAGCACTCGAAAACGATTCAAATGACACAAAACTTACGTGATTTGGTGAAGGGATGAGTGAGAATGACTGGGATGAACATAATCGTTGACTTGAGACTCGATCGGGTTCTAGAGGCGAAATGGGGTGAATGTGCATGATCAGGGAGTTTCTTTTAGGTTGTGCGAAGGTATGTGATTGTTTTAGGTGGATTAATTTCACCTTAATCGTTTGATTTGATTAAGAGTTTGCGAGTACAACTGTGGTTCACCAATTACGCATAAATTTAATGATCTGGGAATGAATTGGGTCATGCTATGGTACTGGATACATGAGGGAATTATTAAACGTGATTTGCGAGATTTAGAACGCGTTTATTGTATGAATTAATGAGGAATTGTTGCGGGTTTGACTCCGCAAAGTCAAACCGGTTTGAATTATTTTTGAATTCACCATTGACCGCGAAAACGAACGATTTGAGTCGCTTAATGGCTATGGAAATGGTCGCATGATGTCCTAGTATACAAGGCAAGTCCCAATCCGACGGGTCTTGACTCAATTTGGTCTTGATTTGCTCGGGGAGGGACTGTTGACTTTTTAGAGTCAACCTTTTGTCCAAGGAAGTCAAAATTTGAATTTTCTTGATGAATGGGTTCAAGTTGAGGGTTCCAAATGTCTAAAGAGGTTCAAGGTATTACCATGGGGTTCAAAACCAATTTATTTGGTTTAAAAAATATATATAATTGTTATTATTTATAAGAGATAAATTTTTATTTTAATAAAATTTCAAATTGTGTAAATTGATCATTTAATAAAAATGTATGTGTATTTATATAAAATTTGGTTTTCTCTTTTATAAACTTATAAAAATTAACTATAAGTTTTAATTGTAATATATAAATATATTTGTATAAATCATTTATAAGTAAAATTTTATATATGTATGTATAGATACATCCATATAATAATTTACCAAAACAAGTGTTGTAGAAATCTATATGTAAACGCAAGGTTTTAATGGTTGAAACGAATATTAAATTATCTAACGATTTATATGCCAAAAAGTGCTTGAATAAATACAGGATTTAAATATAGTGATATTATTGAAATAAATAAGGTAAAATAGAGCCGGAAAGTCATGAATGTTACAGTATCTCCTAGTTGAGGGAATTTCGTCCCGAAATTGAGTTAGTGAAGGTTACTAAATCAGCAAGAAAGTGGGTTTGGGTTCTCAACAAGCTTTGACTGTTAGTTTGAGGAGTTCACAAGATTCGGGTCTGTTTCTCAAGGTCAGGCACGAATGATGGCAGTGGTTTAGTTTGAAGAGGATTAAGGAGATAATATGTTGAATAATAATCTAGATTCTAAGTGTGAGATGCATTACTTGCAATGAATTTGATGGGAATTTGATGATCAGGGTTTGTTTGGGATGTAGTCTAATATGCTCAAGAGTTGCCAGTGGGTAAGAGATTTCTCAACCGTTAGTCTTGGTCAAAAATTCACGTGACACGATCAACGCTACTTCTGATAATTTGATAGGGCACTTATATATAGGAAGTACCATCGGCGTATCCACCATGCCCTTGTCATATCACATTAATTTCGTTGTTATATGTCACGATAGGTTTTAGGTCATAACACATGACGGAATTCACTATGTTTTCCATGCGCTAGTTTTTTTATAATTACGTGTGCACCCGTAATTACTCGAATCATCGCATGGTCCGTATAGATCCTTCCGTTGTGTGTTGGTCAAAAAGGGGCACAAATTCACTTAGTTCATGTCTATTGATTTCACATATGAGTTGCTAATAAGTAACTATGCCCCTACATAGGTAGATCAGTTAGCAACTAAAGAGTAGTGAGGTAGTATAACTTAAAGTTCCATAGTTTACTCGTGTTTGAACAAGAATACGTCAAACACCGAGTTGTTTTAAAGTGCTATAGTTTCCTCGTGTTTGAACAAGAATACGTCAAACCCCGAGTAGCTTAAAGGTGTTATGGTTTTCAAGTTTGGTGAACAAAGTGTATGACCATGCTTCATGTATATTGTGATCAATCAATTCCAACAATTGTAAGCAACTTAGTTTCATATATAATGTAACACACAAGTCTCATGTATGATCTAGTGTTATGGAGCTTGTAATTAAACAGGTTTCATGTGTAACGTGAACAACTTAGCATCATGTATTTTGTAAATCAATAAGCTCTCATGTGTAATGTGAACAACATAGTATCATGTGTATTGTAAGAAATGAATTTCATGTATGGTGTTAACAACTTAGCATCATGTATTTTGTAACTCAATAAGTTTCATGTTCAATGTAGTCAATCTAGTATTATGTACCAAGCAAACAATTGTTATGTGTCATGTATATTGCAAACAACCAAGTTCCATGTATTATGTGTTCAACCCAGTAGCATGTGTATTGCAAATAAACAAGTTTCATGTGTTATGTTGATCAATCCAGTAAATTGTATATTGCAAATAAACAAGTTTCATGTGTTATGTGATCAATCCAGTAAATTGTGTATTGCAAATAAACAAGTTTCATGTGTTATGTGATCAATATAGTAAATTGTAATTTGTAAATAAACTAGTTTCATGTATTATATGATCGTACTGTGTATCTTGTGAACATGCATACGTAAATTATTGAATTCCGTGTGTGACGTATACTAACGAGTTTTGTATTTGATCGAGTGTTGCGGACAAGCGTGTTGTTTGGCGTTCATGTATAATGTGGTAGTTAGGTTCTAGCTTTTTAAATCTCGTTGAGGTTTGTAGGGATGGTTAACGTCTACGCGAAGTGGGTCGTCTCTTGATGTGGCAAGTACACTCATGCATTATTGAAGGTGTAGGGTAACGATGAGGTTCTGAAAATATTCCGAGTAATGTGTTTATGAATATTTGTTTGTAATTAAGAAATGGTTCGTAGATGGATAGGAGGGTGAAAGTAATGGGTTGAATAATATATAATTACACGAAAGCATTTTTACAACAATATTTAAGAAAATGGTGGTTAAATAACTTAACCCATGATTTACAATGGATAAACAAGTAGTTGTATATTAATTTAACCAAGGTTTAGAAATAATTGATTTAACGAGAAAAGTCATAATTATTTATCAATTTGAAATAATGCTTTTATAAGACAGGTCGTATTAAGTTTCCTTATAAGGTGAAAAGTTTTATGGAAAATTTATATTTTTGATACTATCTAAAAGTTTGATAAACATTTTGTTTGAACAAGATAACGTGGTTTGTTTAAATCAAATAATAGGATGATTTGTTTATGAAGGATATTGCTGGTAGTGTACTAAATTGTGGTGAATGAGAAAAGTGATACTTGGGGAATTTCTGATGAAATTATGACAGGTGTAATTCACACTCAATGTGTCAAATTAATGAATAATAACTTTCGAGTATAAAATTTATTAAATGTTGAAATGTTAACCGTTATTCAAAACATAGGGAAATGGTTCTCAAACTGAAAATTTAAAGACAATAATTAAAAATTTCTGCTAACGTCTCTGGTAGCTTTCTACTAGAAGGAAGATAATCACCAAGACGAGCACCGCCATGGTCACTCGGGTAGTCGATCTGGCTTCAGCTCTAGCTGTTTCCGTGCGATTCTCAAGCATTTCTTTGTTGAGGATGGAAATTAACTCCTTTTGATACCCTAATTGATTCACTAGGCTATCCATTCTCTGTCCCTGTAAGTCGTGCCTTATCTCATGTTCCGTTCTTTGCCTCTCAAACTCTGAGACCCTCACATATTGGTGAATGTCATTGATTGGAATTCCTATGGAACCAGTGGGTGCCATGGTATGCCCTACCCAAGGGTTAGAATGATATAGGTCGGGCACCAGATACGGGTCTCTTAGTGGGGGTGGTAACTGAGTGTGTAGGTGGGGTGTCAGATACTGGTTTCTGGGTGGGGGTGTTCCAGATGTTCGAAGTCTTGGGCCTGTGTTCCTAATCCAATCCGCCCTTGCATCAATCCTTGGCCTGGCAGCTGGGGGTATTGGTGACCGATACACGTGTGACCCAATGTCTTCTTCCCAATCAGACTCTGCTCCGGGACGGTATACCGGGGAGGAAGAAGAGTAGGAGTCCATGTCTAGCAGAAAAACAATGAAAAGGTTGTAAGCGATAATAAAATACTGAGTGTCAAACATGGGAGTTCTCATAGGTTTAGAGTTTGACTAGTCATAACATCGAGTCTTCACAATATTATTTTAGGAGTACATTTGGCCTATAAGGAGTGTATCCCTGAGGAGAATTCCCAGGAAAGAGGGGTGGGTCACTAGGACATACTTAAGTACCCTGTCTTTCCATAGCCAGAATCCCTCATGGGCCTACACACTTTTCTGTAAGGCCACAAACCCGGGAGGCCTCACTTATTGGATTTACACACCAACACATAGCACTTAAACATAAGACATACATTATCACAGCGGAAATGATTTAAAATCTCAACATACGCAGTAGAAACATAACATATCTAAACATAACTTTTCAAATACAACTGAAACTTGTCTTAATCAACATAATCAAAAGAAACATAAACAGGATGCCGGATGCTGGTCTTTGGGTAACTCTTCTCGCCAAGCCAAACATCCACTTCCATCTACTGCCACCTACACTTAACTGATGTGCATACTAAAAATCAGCAACGCTGAGTGAGTTCTAACGTTTACTTTAAATCAATTATACAAAAGATTTACTAAAACATACGTATTGGCCAATAAGGCTAAACTTAACACACTTTACTTTTCAAACAGTTTAAAACATATAATAAACCGTCAATTCCTCTTTACTGTACTGCCCTCATAGCTTACATCCCTGAACCGACAAGTACCTGGTCAATGCCCCCATGATCAACGACCATGAACCGACAATACCGCTTATCCGTCAATTCCTTGTCACTACTGTACCGCTCCCATGGTCAACGACCATGAACCGACGAGTACCTGGTCAATGCCCCCATGATCAACGACCATGAACCGACAATACCCTGGTCAATGATCCCATGATCAACGACCATGAACCGATAATACCGCTTAACACTACGGGGAGGTTGCGTGGACCTCCCGAGCAACCGCCGTCACTCATCTCAGTTGTACAACCGTTAGCGAACCCAAAGGTTCTTACTAATGGGTAGAACCCATATCTGACATCTTGTACAAGTAACATCTGTCCCAAGGACCTTTATAGCTGGTACACATTCCCGAAGGAAAACTGTTCACTTTACTGTTCATAAAACTTTCTGTAAATCTTGTTCATAACTTAACATGTATTATGCCTTTGTTTATGTATATAAAAATATAGTAAACGCTTGCCATAAATACCTTTGCTTTTACTGAAATATATCTTAACACATATATCATGCCTTTGTTTATGTATAATAAATATAATAAACGCTTGTCAAATGATATATCTTGCTTACTTGAAAATACTAACACATATATTATGCCTTTGTTTATGTATAATAAATATAGTAAACGCTTGCCAAATAATATATTTTGCTTTACTGAAAACATACTAGCACTTATATTATGCCTTTGTTTATGTATAATAAATATAGTAAACGCTTGCCAAATGATACATCTTGCTTACTTGAAAATACTAACACATATATTATGCTTTTGTTTATGTATAATAAATATAGTAAACGCTTGCCAAATAATATATCTTGCTTTACTGAAAACATACTAGCACTTATATTATGCCTTTGTTTATGTATATGAAAAATATAATAAACGCTTGCCAATAATATAATCATACTTTACTAAAATGTACTTTTGCATCTTTTAAACTTTTTACTAAAATATAGCTTTCCTCTTCAGTTTATAATATATAAAATATAATAAACGCTTTACACTAAGTATGCACACCACCCCTAAAGAAGGCAAAAAGGGGATTAGAACTCACCTGGTATCTTAACTGCAATGGTTTACTAGATCTCACACAATTTGGACAATCATAACAATTGACACGTATCAGACTTAACTCAACGCTAAATGATTTCACTATTTCTGGCTAGGCGAACATACTGACTTCACTAACCAGCTATATATACCCATAGACTTTATGCCTGCGCACTTGGCAAGTGCGCAAAGCCTTGCTCTTGCGTACTTGATAAGTACGCAGACTTTGCTTCTTGCGTACTTGATAACTACGCAGACTTTGCTTCTTGCGTACTTGATAAGTACGCAGGACCTTATTCATGCGTACTTGGTAAGTACGTAGGATCCTCTTCATGCGTACTTGGTAAGTACACATGATCTGCTTCCCCGCAAAAAAACCCTAACTTTCGCATTCGGGTCTGATCACGTCAAGATCCCGAACTTGTTTACATTCAAAATGTTTGCTTTTCATTAAGGAACTCAAATCTATGCTTTTCTTCTAGTTTCACCCGTAAAAACGTTACCTTTTCCTCCCAAACCCGAAAATTCCAAAAACGAACAAAAACTCAGATCTAGGAGAATCGGTTAC
Source organism: Smallanthus sonchifolius (assembly GCA_023525975.1). NCBI lineage: Eukaryota > Viridiplantae > Streptophyta > Magnoliopsida > Asterales > Asteraceae > Smallanthus > Smallanthus sonchifolius. Next base: position 29,903,347 of record CM042021.1, on the reverse strand, counting down.
CTGTAAACGCTTCTTCTTCACAGCTAATCGTTCCAGATACGTATGCCTACGGTCCTATGAGCTCGGATTCGAAAACCGGGACTTTCTCTCTCTAGACTCTCTCTCACTTTCTCTCTCTAGAAATCTGGAAATGGTGTTGGAAGTGAGGGTTTTGGGCTGATTTTGAGGCTTATAAGGGCCCAAACCTTGCCCTTTCGGCCCGTATACCCCGGCCCAAGCCCGCTTCCCCTTTTTATTATTTAAGTTTTTAATTCTCGTGAATTATTTTACGCTCCCAAACTCGGGCTGTTACAAGTCTACCCTCCTTACAATAGGTTTCGTCCTCGAAGCCTGCCATAAGCTAAACTGATAGCTAATCACAGAATGGGTGGCATAAACCGTAGCTATGCAAGGCAGCTTGGTCATGAAGGCCATTGTGATTAACTACCACTTGGAGCTTAACTTTGGGTGATCTCAAATTCTAAGGCACCTTGACTAATGGGGCTAACTAATTTAGTAAGGAAATAATAACGTAAACTTGCCATATCACAAATAAGAGCTTGTAGCGTACCTTACTGAGTCATCTGGTAGACCCTCGCCTTGGCTCTGTTCATGTAGGGTTCCCTCTCTGCACCCTTTCCCTTTCCAGATCCCCCCGCTTCTGTTTCCTTGGGTTTCCTACAATCTCGGCTCACGTGTCCCTGTTCCCCACAATTGTGGCATCTTGGCCTTTCCTGGCAGTCCCGTGATTGGTGTCCAAACTTGCCACACCTGAAACATCCCACCTGACCCGCCTTACATTCACCTCCATGTCTCCTTCCACATTTGCCGCATAGACCCTCAGCTTCTACCCTTGTCCTCCTATCGTTAGGACCCTGGAGTTCCTCAGCAGTTCGCTTAGATGCTTGTTTCTTGGGTGCTTCAGCAATGACTTCAGAGGCGATGTCATCGTACACAACCCCGCTCAGAACGACCACCGACTCAAAGGTACTGGGTGTGTTGGTCTTGACAAAGGTACGGATCTTTGGTGGTAATCCTCGGACATAGTAGTGAATTCTCCTTTCCTCAGTCGTCACTAGATGGGGCACCAGACGCGCCAACTCGTTGTACTTTGAAGTATATTGCCGGTGAGTCATGAGTCCGGCTTGGAAAGTCAAGAATTCCCTTTCCACCTTATGGACCTCGTTCTTAGGAAAAAACTTTTCAGTTACCAACGCTTTCAGGTCGCTCCACCTCATCAATCCGACCGCTTGATCACCCTTAGCCTGTTTCACAGTTTCCCACCAGTGTGCTGCTTCTCCTTTTAATGACTTCGCAGCGAACATGACTGCTTGTTCCGGTCGACATTCACTAAGACGAATGGTCGACTCCATGCCGTTAATCCAATCTAAGGTATCTGATGCTTTCTTCTCCCCAGTAAGCACGGGTGGATCACAGCTCCGAAACGCCTTGTAGTCGCAGTCGCGAGCAGGCGGTGCAACATTCCCTACCAGATTTGGTCCTCCCATTGTTGGAAGCAACACAGGCTCTTCAGTTGTGTTAGGGCTCTCCTTGTCCTTCCTTAAGGCTTCGTCCAGTATGGCCGGTAAGGTTTCCTTCAGCAGTCGGGTAAATTCACGGCCAAGAGCTGCTTGCAGGCCGGCTCAAACTCGAATGTCTGATCATCTCCTTCCGCATACTCAACATCGTGCTGACTGGCTACCGTATCAGTATGGGTAGTGTGAACACTCCCCTCAATCTCTTGGTTGGTTCTAGCTCCACTGTGGCGGCCTGTACGCCCACCACGTCTTCCTCCTCCACCCCCTCTAGTTCCTCCACGTCTAGCCATTTCTAACTGAAAGATAGAGAACAAAAAGATTTAATTTCATCATGCTAGGGAATATGTAGAACACAATAAGTAAGGTAAGATGTTAATATACACTGGCCATCTGCAATTAACCATTACATCACTTCTTGTTGTTCTATTTATTCGCTTTCATGGTTCCACTAAAGCCTCTATTCTTATCTTGGCACTCAAAAAGGTAAAATTTACTTACTATACGCTTCTGATGCTTTGGCTTGAGTTACCCGTACTGGCATCCGCTACTTGGTCCCATTCTCAGTTTAAGTCTGGACATCGGGGATGTCCAAATCTCTCAAACTAAGGCTCTGATACCAACTTGTAAGGCCCCAAACCCGGAGGCCTCACTTATTGGATTTACTCACCAACACATAGCACTTAAACATAAGACATACATTATCACAGCGGAAACAAATTAAAATCTCAACATACGCAACGGAAACATAACATATCTAAACATAACTTGTCAAATACAACTGAAACTTGTCTTAATCAACATAATCAAAAGAAACATAAACAGGATGCCAGATGCTAGTCTTCGGGTAACTCTTCTCGCCAAGCCAAGCATCCACTTCCATCTACTGCCACCTACACTTAACTGATGTGCATACTAAAAATCAGAAATGCCGAGTGAGTTCTAACGTTTACCTTAAATCAATTATACAAAAGATTTACTAAAACATACGTATTGGCCAATAAGGCTAAACTTAACACACTTTACTTTTCAAACAGTTTAAAACGTATAATAAACCGTCAATTCCTCTTACTGTACTGCCCTCATGGCTTACATCCATGAACCGACAGTACCTGGTCAATGCCCCCATGATCAACGACCATGAACCGACAATACCGCTTATCCGTCAATTCCTTGTCACTACTGTACCGCTCCCATGGTCAACGACCATGAACCGACGAGTACCTGGTCAATGCCCCCATGATCAACGACCATGAACCGACAATACCCTGGTCAATGCCCCCATGATCAACGACCATGAACCGACAATACCGCTTAACACTACGGGGAGGTTGCGTGGACCTCCCGAGCAACCGCCGTCACTCATCCCAGTTGTACAACCATTAGCGAACCCAAAGGTTCTTACTAATGGGTAGAACCCATATCTGACATCTTGTACAAGTAACATCTGTCCCAAGGACCTTTATAGCTGGTACACATTCCCGAAGGAAAACTGTTCACTTTACTGTTCATAAAACTTTCTGTAAATCTTGTTCATAACTTAACATGTATTATGCCTTTGTTTATGTATATAAAAATATAGTAAACGCTTACCATAAATACCTTTGCTTTTACTGAAATATATCTTAACACATATATCATGCCTTTGTTTATGTATAATAAATATAGTAAACGCTTGCCAAATGATATATCTTGCTTACTTGAAAATACTAACACATATATTATGCCTTTGTTTATGTATAATAAATATAGTAAACGCTTGCCAAATAATATATCTTGCTTTACTGAAAACATAATAGCACTTATATTATGCCTTTGTTTATGTATAATAAATATAGTAAACGCTTGCCAAATGATACATCTTGCTTACTTGAAAATACTAACACATATATTATGCCTTTGTTTATGTATAATAAATATAGTAAACGCTTGCCAAATAATATATCTTGCTTTACTGAAAACATACTAGCACTTATATTATGCCTTTGTTTATGTATATGAAAAATATAATAAACGCTTGCCAATAATATAATCATACTTTACTAAAATGTACTTTTGCATCTTTTAAACTTTTCACTAAAATATAGCTTTCCTCTTCAGTTTATAATATATAAAATATAATAAACGCTTTACACTAAGTATGCACACCACCCCTAAAGAAGGCAAAAAGAGGATTAGAACTCACCTGTTATCTTAACTGCAATGGTTTACTGGATCTCACACAATCTGGACAATCATAACAATTGACACGTATCAGACTTAACTCAACGCTAAATGATTTCACTATTTCTGGCTAGGCGAACATACTGACTTCACTAACCAGCTATATATACCCATAGACTTTATGCCTGCGCACTTGGCAAGTGCGCAAAGCCTTGCTCTTGCGTACTTGATAAGTACGCAGACTTTGCTTCTTGCGTACTTGATAAGTACGCAGACTTTGCTTCTTGCGTACTTGATAAGTACGCAGGACCTTATTCATGCGTACTTGGTAAGTACGCAGGATCCTCTTCATGCGTACTTGGTAAGTACACAAGATCTGCTTCCCGGCAAAAAAACCCTAACTTTCGCATTCGGGTCTGATCATGTCAAGATCCCGAACCTGTTTACATTCAAAATGTTTGCTTTTCATTAAGAAACTTAAATCTATGCTTTTCTTCTAGTTTCACCAGTAAAAACGTTACCTTTTCCTCCCAAACCTTTAAAACCCAAAAACGAACAAAAACTCAGATCTAGGAGAATCGGTTACCTGTAAACACTTCTTCTTCATAGCTAATCGTTCCAGATACGTATGCCTACGGTCCTATGAGCTCGGATTTGAAAACCGAGACTTTCTCTCTCTAGACTCTCTTTCACTTTCTCTCTCTAGAAATCTGGAAATGGTGTTGGAAGTGAGGGGTTTGGGCTGATTTTGAGGCTTATAAGGGCCCAAACCCTTGCCCTTTCGGCCCGTATACCCCGGCCCAAGCCCACTTCCCTTTTTTTTCTTATTTAAGTTTTTAATTCTCGTGAATTATTTTGCACTCCAAAACTCGGGCTGTTACATTTTCCAACCATCATGTACTAATAACACTATTGTTGGACTCATGGTTATGATGAGAATTATTGTGGACTGGGCCTTGTGGCCCGAAAGTAAGGTTTATGCATTTCAGTGAGCTTCTTTTTCTTGGAGGATAGATGGGCCTCTTAGTTTATTATTAATGGGTATTAGGCCCAATAGTTTAAGTCTTTGTTCACAAGAGGTGATGGTATCATGTGTATGAGTTCAAAGGTGTACGTAGAATTTGGTATGTATGTGTGTGTGTTTAAAACTTAGGATTGCACTTAATGAAACACATAGGTAGCATGTAGATAGTAATGAATATAAGCACAAGAGTTATCAAGTAGTGTGACACATAAACTATTAAGTAGTGTAGCATGTATTGAAATTACTTAGGATAACATGTAAAAATATTCACACGAGTATTAATCATGTAATCATATAGTAACATGGCATATTGTGGGTGTCCTTATAGTCTAGGCCAAAAGTGTCTAATAACCTAATTCCCTATAAACAAGGGTCTGATACCAATCTGTCACACCCCAACCGACGACGGAATACGTCGGGGCGGGACATGTAGACTGTTCATGAGCTCAAGGTTGACTAAATTGTAATACATTAAATCCATTTCAATTCAAACAAATATAAACCAATTCCAAAGTACATAAATGAAATACAAATTGTTCTTGAATTAAAATTAACTAAGTCTCAAAGCCTATGTGTAGCAAGCCTTGATCAAACATTAGCACCTGAAACATGAATAAAATAAGGTCAACTATAAAGTTGGTGAGCATACACAGGTTTGTATATAGATAGTATATAGATGTGAATTTACAAATCCTTACATAACATGATAAAATAAGGCATTTATGGGGAGCAAATATTGTGCAACCAAAAGTACAATCAAACCTTTGTAACTAGCATGCAAATTGTGTTGTCGGTAATAATCACCCCAATCTAGGTGGGTTTGTCAGACTTAATAGATCTATCATTGTTAACCGTCGGATTGAATAGTTAATGATTGCACATGAATTGTACACAAACAGTTAACACACCTAGTACTCAAACATAAAGCTCAAATTTGCACACATGAATGTAAAGTGGATTTGTATTTGTGTAGTTTGTGTAAATGTAAATCATTGAATGTATAGTGTTCATGTTTCACCCCAAAAATGTACAAAAGGAAAAAGGGGCTATGTAAACTCACCTGAATCAAATGTGTAGCTAGTACGAGAGTCTAGATGGCAAAGTAATCCTTGTAACTCACCACGTTAACCTAGAGTGTAATGTATAGGAATTTAAATTAATAATATGCACAATAGTTTCAGGCCAAGTCTAGGATTTCGATGGGACTTAGGTGTAGGGTTTTGTACAAAAGGGGTTTGTGTTTGCGTTTGAATAAGAATGTCTTAGGGTTTTAAATAAATAAATTCTCTTTATTTATTTATTATAAAAATATGAGTCATTGAAAGTAAAGTGTAAATATGTATTTGTATATACATATTTAAGAAAAATATACTAGATGTTAATTAAACCTAAATGGATAAAAAATAAAAATAATTTAAACTATTAATTTTTTTTTACTCATTTACTTATGATATTGCATCCCTTTAAAATAACGGAAATGTGAAAAATATTGGTTTGTATATATTTTGGTAAATTACATTGATTTAAATACAAATTAATTCTAAATGGGTTTTATAAAACATGGTAGGAGTATTTATAAAATCTTAGTAACATTTTATAAATTAGGTATTTTGCTTTGTGATTTAATGGTTTATTCTAAAATAATTTATAAATTGTTTTTATAAATGGGATTTAAACATTTATATTGTAAAGAAATAAATGTTTCATGTAAAAATGCATATTATTGTACAAACATGATCTAGTTAAAGTTAGGTTTATAAAATAATTTTTTTATAACTTAATTACTGTTTAAAAATGATTTTTAAAAATAAAAGAACGCCACTCGGCTCAAACCCGGGTGGGTTCTGTGTGTGTATAGCGTTCTACCACTGGACTAGGGGCTCAACCCATGTACTGGAACCGGTTTGACTAGATGTTAACGTGATCAAGGTAGGGACCGGTTCTGGATTTAATACACGCGTAAAAAGGGTCATGATTTGTGGGTTTCGAACCCGCGCCATCTGGTCCGATGGTGCAAGGACTTAACCAGTCGGACCAGATGGTTTCGCTGGTTAAGTAGGAAGTTCAAACAACTAATTAGAAAACGTAACTCAAGCCCCAAATCGAATCGACGTTTATAAAGAACATGAACCCTAGGTTCAGTTTTGGTCCGATCGATCCGGTTGTTACCAATAGGTATGGGGCTAATGGAGAGCACTCAAAAATGATTCAAACGACATAAAACTTACGTGATTTGGTGAAGGGACGAGTGAGAATGACTGGGATGAACAGAATTGATGACTTGAGACTGATTGGGTTCTAGAGGCGAAATGCGGTGAATGTGCATGATCAGGGAGTTTCTTTTAGGTTGTGCGAAGGTGTGTGATTGTTTTAGGTGGATTAATTTCACCTTAATTGTTTGATTTGATTAAGAGTTTGCGAGTACAGTAGTGGTTCACCAATTACGCATAAATTTAATGATCTGGGAATGAATTGGGTCATGCTATGGTACTGGATACATGAGGGAATTATTAAGCGTGATTTGCGGGATTTAGAACACGTTTATTGTATGAATTAATGAGGAATTGATGCGGGTTTGACTCCGTAAAGTCAAACCAGTTTGAATTGTTTTTGGATTCACCATTGACCGCGAAAACGAACGATTTGAGTCGCTTAATGGCTTTGGAAATGGTCGCACGATGTCCTAGTATACAAGGCAAGTCCCAATCCGACGGGTCTTGACTCAATTTGGTCTTGATTTGCTCGGGGAGGGACTGTTGACTTTTCAGAGTCAACCTTTTGTTCAAGGAAGTCAAAATTTGAAATTTCTTGATGAATGGGTTTAAGTTGAGGGTTCCAAATGTCTAAAGAGGTTCAAGGTATTACCATGGGGTTCAAAACCAATTTATTTGGTTTAAAAAATATATAATTGTTATTAATTATAAGAGATAAATTTTTATTTTAATAGAATTTCAAATTGTGTAAATGGATCATTTAAAAAAAATGTATGTGTATTTATATAAAATTTGGTTTTCTCTTTTATAAACTTATAAAAATTAACTATAAGTTTTAATTGTAATATATAAATATATTTGTTTAAATCATTTATAAGTAAAATTTTATATATGTATGTATAGATACATCCATATAATAATTTACCAAAACATATGTTGTAGAAATCTATATGTAAACGCAAGGTTTTAATAGTTGAAACGAATATTAATTTATCTAACGATTTATATGCCAAAAAGTGCTTGAATAAATACAAGATTTAAATATAGTGTTATTATTGAAATAAATAAGATAAAATAGAGCTGGAAAGTCATGGATGTTACACTTATCTCTTCAATCGTATGCCTTCTCACACTTCCTCTCATATTTGGCCTTTTGAACACTTGTTCAACCGCTCTCCCGATTTTTCTTTTCTAAGAGTCTTTGATTGTCAATGCTTCCCCTATCTTCGACCCTACAACCGTCACAAGATGGACTTACGCTCCACACCTTATGTTTTTCTGGGGTACAGTCCCTCTCCTCACGACTATTGATGCTTTGACCCGTCCACACATCGGATCTATATAGCCAGACATGCCTAATTCAATGAGGACAACTTCCCCCTTTCCACACCTAACCAAACCTCTCCTCCTACCCCTCGATCCAACACATACACTTCCTCTTCTGATTTGACAATACCATCTACTGCTAATCATGAAGCATCCTTTCCTACAAATTTCCAGCAAACTCCACCACCATCCCTTCACAACTCCAATCTGTCATCCCCTTCCTCGAACTCGAACTCCTCACAATATCCTCCCCCACATCCTCATCCTCGTCCTTCAAATATTCGTCAAAATCCCAAACTTCATGCTCCTTATAGTCCTTCAGCTAATCACGTGTCAACTTCCCCTAAACCTATTCCTGAGCCCACTTGCTTTACCATTGCAAACCAACATCCGGACTGGCGTCAAGCCATGACCGAAGAATTTTTAGCTCTTGTTAAAAATGTCACTTGGCCTTTAGTACCCTCTACTCCTAATGATAATGTTATTAACTGCAAGTGGATGCACAGGTTAAAGAAGTACCAAAATGGAGCAGTCACTCGTTACAAAGCTCATCTTGTGGCAAAAGGTTTTTGTTAACAACTGGGTTTCGATTTTCAAGAAACCTTTACTGATACACCAACAATGGCCACTTCGTCAACTGGTTGTTCACAATGTATTTTTACATGGCGATCTTAAGGAGACGGTCTACCTTCAGCAACCACATGGCTTTGTTGATCATCACCAACCGGATCATGTTTGTTTACTTCACAAATCGTTATATGGCCTTAAACAGGCGCCACAGGCATGGTTTCATCATCTGTCACAAGTCCTTCACAAACTCGGGTTTTAAGGATCCAAAACTGATCCTTCTCTATTTACTTACACGTCTAGGGATACAATCATGTACATTCTGGTTTATGTTGATGACATCATCGTCACTGGTTTCAATGCCAAATTTGTCGATACACTCATCAAACAACTCATCCATGCCTTTTCTCTCAAAGACCTAAGTGATCTTGACTACTTTCTCGATGTTGAAATTGTACGCCATGGTCGTGATATTCTACCATCTCAAAGAAAATATATCTCCGAGGTCCTTCAATGAGCTGGCTTTTCAGATTCAAAGCCAGCTTCTTCTCCAATGAGCACCTCACAAGTCTTATCTCTGGGAGACAGTCTCCTATTTTCTGAACGAGTCCGGTAGCGTCAACTTGTTGGTGCACTATAGTATGTGACTTTCTCAAGGCCGGTCATTGCCTTTGCCATCAACATAGTGTGCTAGTACATGCATGTCCCTTCTGACAATCACTGGGCTGTGGTCAAACATGGTTTACTAATTCGCCACAAGTCTGGTTCCACTCTCCAGGCCTTTACTGACGTTCACTGGTAAGGAACTTCCACTATTCAAGCCTTCTCCGATGCTGATTGGGCTGGGTGCTTGGATGAGCGTCGATCCACGGGGGGATTCGCTATCTACTTGGGCTCTAACCTTATCTCCTAGACCGCACGTAAACAGAAAACCGTTGCCAGGTCATCCACTGAGTTCAAATATAAAGCTCTAGCAGATACAGTTGTATAAATTAACTTGGCTAGAAACTCTTCTTCAAGAACTTGGGATAGACACAAAATCTGCTCCCACTATCTGGTGTGTTAATCTTGGTGCAACTTACCTTGCAACCAATCCAGTTTTTCATGCTCGAGCAAAACATGTCGAAATTGACTTTTACTTTATTCGTGAAAAAGTGGATCAAGGAAAACTCAGTGTATGGTTTATATTGATAGACGATCAGATTGCAAACATCTTCACAAAGCCGCCACCAACTCAAAGGTTCATGTTCTTACGCTCCAAGCTACAGGTCGCTCCCCGCCCTTAGCTTATGTAAATATTGTTATTATATAAAACCCCTATTGTAACCCTAATTATATACATTTGTCAATACAATCACAATTTACACACACTTAAGGGTTTAACTAGCCCCCAAACAGCTTTCGTCTTCATCGTAATACCTGGAACGTTTTTTCAAACGTTTTTTCAGTCGATTTTACGGCACACAAGAGCAACTATTTTTCTGGTCTTCAATCATATCATGGTTGATTTCATGAATTGTACCCTGTTTTGCTTCATCTCTCTCAACATGTTTTTCTTGAATTCCCTCGATTTTTAACTTAATATCCGGAAAAGATTGATACAAAGGTAATGCAACCGAAAAAACCCAATAACACTAGATAACTTCTTGGGAACAAATACAATAACACCATCAAATCCTGCTTTCCCATTCTCAACAATTTCATCCTATTCCATCGAAACATTTGCTACTCGTATCACACTGCATGTTCCTGTTCTAAAAAACAATAACATATAAGAACACCCTCTTTCAATATGCTCTTTCCATTCTTATGACTCAAATAAACAGGTAAAGGCTACTTCTTCTTTAAAAAAATTCCTTCTGAAGGGGTGGGATGCACAATAGTGTTGTGTCCGAATTACAGAAGTGCGAAGATTGTCAATGACACACACCGACGAGCTTGGGGGCCAAAATGAATTAATCCCTGTCAGGAAGGGTGACGTTTTTGATAGTTTCCATAGATTATTACACGAAGTGGGTAGAAGCTAGGCTGTTGGTGACAATCACAGAATAACAAGTCAAGCGATTCATCTGGGAGCAAATTATATGCCGTTTAGGCTTACCTTTATACATCATAAATCATAACGGTAAGCAATTCGCTGATAATTTGTTCAAACAGTGGTGTGAAGACCTTCATATCAAGCACTTGAAGCAGATTTATCTTTTGACATTTTTAATTTTAAAGAGATATGAGAAGAGAAACATTTTGAGCTTTCTCTTTGAGTTTGTCAATTCAATTTTTGAGTAATTAATGTTAGTTTCATGAACTTTGTTTAACATGAGGGAAGCATGTGATGAATTTGAATTGTCTTATTGATATAATTATTATTATTATTATAAATACTTTTATTATCATTATCATTATTATTATTATAAATATTATTATTATTATTATTATTATTATTAATATCTTTATAAATATTTTTATTATTACTATTATTTTTATCACTATTATTATAAATATTTTTATTTTTATCATTATTACTATTATTTTTAATATTATTATTATTATTAATAAAATTAATATAATATAATAATAATAATTATTATTATAATATAAAGTTCGACACAATACACTCATATCTACTATAGCATGACCTTAATGGTCTTTGTAACGTGTTGCAGATTAGATAAAGCCGCAAAATAGAAATTATACATGCATATTACATTGACCCCTTAAAATACTTACAAACAATTACACTCAGTTTTGTAGATTTTCAAACAAATTACAATATAACTAAAGATCTTACAGATAAATTACATTATAGTCCTTTATATGTATATGTGTGCTCATGCATTTGCCTTTGACTTGTGGGCACCCGAGCCATGTTTTCCAACCTTCTCCTATTTTGTGCCCCTAAATCCCGAAACGTGGGCATGAAATACACACAATAAGCTATATTTATATGTGAACCCACGAGTTCTGATGGCTAGACGTGGGCAACATACATATAAAAAACCTTCACATGCGTGGCTCTACATTCCGAGCCCAACAATTCAAGCCTAATATGATGTCCTATCGATTAAATATGCATACATGACAAAGTATTTAAATTTCAAGACCAACAATTCTAAGAAACGTGCTAACAACAATCTACTGTATTAATTCTTCACACATACTACACCCAAACAATGATGTACCATACTTGAGGGACTCGACGGTTACCATCTTCCTTATTTATAAATTTTTTTATAGATTAACTTTATGTTTTTTTGTACAATTTTAGAAAAGACCCAACTGTAGGGGTAAACAAATAACCGACTTAACGAACCGTAACCGAATTAACCGAACCGACCAATTAATGATGGTTCGGTTAAGCCATAACCAATTAACCAAAAATTATGGTTTGGTTACGGTTTTGATGTGTAGCATAACTGAATTAACCGAACCTAACCGATTTATGAATAATTTATGAAAAACTTTCAAATCTTACTTGTTTTCTTAATTAATTGGTGTAAGGCCCCAAACCTGATAGGCCTCACATGTTGGATTTACTTATAAACAAACAGTTCTTAAACTTGAATGTCAAATAACGCAGCGGAACTTTCATTTCAAACATAACGTAAACTTGTTCAACATTCTAAAGTCATAAACATTGTCTTAACGTAACTGTAACATAAACACAAACATAACGGGATGACAGTCTTCTTGAACAGCCGGGTAACTCTTCTCACTTGCTAAGCATCCTTGTGCAATCTCCATACCTGTACTTAAACTAAATGTGCATACTAAAAGTTAGCTATGCTGGTGATTTCTAGCTTTTACATAATACATAAACATCAAATATTTGCCAACACATAACATTCAACTTCATTAATAAAAGCGTACGTAAAACATGCAATAACATAATGGGAAAACATAAGTCAACAAATATACATCGAATCATCGCCTTCTCGTAACCGTCAATTCCATACATTACATACCGGTGGAGAAACCTAAGGCTTGTTACCTCTAGGCCATTCAACACCTAGGTTTCCTAAGGCTCGTCACCTCTAGGAAGACCAAACATACATAGGTTCACGTTAATCCTATGAATGACCGTTGTCATTCCCTGTCACAACGTACCAGTTGTACAACAATTGGCCGGCCACAAAGGCCCCTATAAGGGAATTGCCATACATAACATACATAACTTAGATTCCTTAAGGAACCATGGCAGATTCATATATATTGTGACTTTGGTAAAACATTCACTTCCTTTACATCAAAATATAGTTAAAGCATTAGTACGTTTTATTAAATAACCTTTCATTCGTAAACCATTCGTAAACTTCTTTGGTAAAACATTTCGTGAACCCATTTCAAAACTTCACTTTCAAAACACCTTTTGTAAACATCCATTTGTAAAAACATCGTTTCGTATGTATGTACATCAGCCTAACACATCATTTAAAACATTCAAGGGGGGGGGGGGGGGGCTCTAGAACTCACTTGATCAGCTAGCTCAAACGTACTATCTCAACTCAACCGAATACGCTCGAAATCTGAATCAATAGTCAAACGTGTCAATTCTAAACTTCATTCTGATCTAAGCGAAACTAGGGTTAGTTTCGCTCCAACATTCTTAACGAAACTATGACACTTTCGCTTCCTATTCTCGGTGAAACTAAATCAGTTTCGCCCTCATAATCACAACGAAACTAAGCTTTTAGCGAAACTGGTTCAAGGCGAAACTATATACTAGTTTCGCCTTCTCAGGACTAAGCGACACAAGTCAATTTCGCTCAAGGAATAATTTCGCCTTCTCAGTTAGTTTTGTTAGGTCGTCTTCTCCGGAAGAAACCTAGGGTTCCTGCATGAAGACGGAGGCTAAGGTCTGATTAAGCCAAGATAGCAACTTTTTACATTCGAACTTCGTGTTTCATGCTCGTGATGCTAGATCTAGGATTTGTTTTGCATTTCAAATGTAAAAAGGCTACCTTTAATCGAAAACTTAACAAAAACCCATAAAACTTAAAACTCAGATTTAAGGCTGGTCTTTACTTGTTGAAGCTCGATTCCTCTTCCGAAATGATCCAGAGACAATTAGTAAAGATCCTTGAGCTTGCTTGATGCCCAATATCAACTTTCTCTCTCTAGGTTCTATCTACCCTCTCTCTAGAATTTGGATGAAAGGTGAAATGTGAAGAGGGAGTGGTGGCGGCTAGGGCTTGTATGCCCTCCCTTTCCTTTTTCTTTCTTTTCGTTCATTCCGAAACGCCCTCGATCTTTTATTTGTTTTATTTTTCGAATCCCGTTCAAGAAATCCGTCTTTATTTCGGGATGTTATAACTGGGATGATGATTTCGTAATGGTCTAGTTATTAACATGTTATATTCTGTTGGCTTGTTGATAATTCATACATACTAATTGGATTATTCATACATATTTTTAATTGCTAGCTTGTTCATACATTTTACTCATTTAACTAACTAAAAAGTTGAGTTTACCTTGCAATTCAATATACATACAACAATCATTTCCAGTACGTAGGTAGGGGGGTGTATATATATATATATATATATATATATATATATTATATATATATATATATATATATATATATATATATATATATATATAGGGTGCGGTTCAAATGATAACCAATATTTATGTGATAACCACTCTCAAACATAGTGTTACTTATATGTAACAATTATCGTTCAGTTAGTGTAATATATATGTAACACTATGTATCACGTATATGTAACATTATGTGATATATATATGTATGACTCCACATTTCCGTATTTATGTTCAAGATATATGTTCAAATAGTATTTAATAACTAAAAGAAAAAAAATAATTTCTAAATTATGTGATTGTTTCAGAGTGGTTATCACGATTATCACATAAAAAATTGGTTATCATTTGAACTCTTTCCTGTATATATAACCTATCATATGATATTAAATTGTATAACTTTTACTAAATACTAAATATATAATACCTAGTTCACGGTTAACCGACCTATAACCGAACGGAACCCACATGTAAAACCAATTAACTGAAACTGATCGGTTATCATTGTCCGGTTAACTGGAAGTTCGATCATGGTTACGGTTTTGGACTAAACCGACCCAAACCGAACAAATTTCCGATGGATATATCCGTTGGTAAGGGACTCACACCGACAAACGACTAAAAAACATCTAGAGGGAATCTTATCAAAAATCCATACCTAAAAATTCCGAGGGATAGCCATTCGGTTACCTTTCTAGACAAATGGCTAGGGCTGTGCATGGGTCGGTTCGGTTCGGTTATGGGCATTTCCAAAACCGAAACCGAAACCTCGGTTATGTCCATTTCCAAAACCGAAACCGAACCGAAACTTCGGTTATGGTTGGTTCGGTTAACCGTCGGTTATGAATCGGTTATCAGTTAATTCGGTTAATTAACCGCTATAGCAAAAAAAAATTAAGTGATCCTTAATCATGTGGGAATTTAATAGGCAGACAGTGAATTTAAATGAAACAGTATCTAGTACATCATCCAAGCAACACGAATCTTGATCAAGCAAAATTCCATTCATCGAGATATGTCGGAGTATCAAAGGGAGCTAAATTTCACATCAAGATTTTAGTAAAAACATTGATTGTATTAATCATCCATTCAAGTATAGACATAAGCAAACAATAACAAGAATCTTGTTCAAGCAAAATTTCATTCATCAACATATGTAGTAGTATCAAAGAGAACTAAATTTCACATCAAGATTTTAGTAAAAACATTGATTGCATCATCAATTCAGGTATAGGTAGAACGGAACAAGTAGGTCATCTCCCTTTTTGCTTCGATAAATGTCCAATTAGCTATGTATAACCTCTGCTTATCGTTCATACGGTGCTGATACGGTACAACAAATTTGTTCCCAGACCGGTCTCTTTGTTGCATCATCAAGTTGTATGGATGAGAATGCGACTCAAACCCATTATGATAAATACAACTACCTGCTAAATGAGGCACAAGAATCAGAAATCACAATTGTACTTTGCATTAATTTTTTTCTTCAACCAACCAACTTACAAAATGGTTTTTGCAAGATTAATGATCAAACTGGTATACACACAAATAAACCGATAACCAGAAGCTAATCGGAATTATAGCAAAAACATGAGTGGTAATTTAAATTTATTGTAAATGGATTATATTCGGTTCGGTTCGGTTAATTCGGTTATGGCACACACCATAACCAAAACCGACCCATAAATTTCGGTTAATCACTTATGGCTTAACCGAGCCATCGGTTAATTGATCGGTTCGGTTAAATCGGTTCGGTTATGTCGGTTAATTCGGTTATGGTTCGGTTAATTCGGTTATTTGCTCACCCCTACAAATGGCCATGAATCTTTTCAAAAAAAGCCTGTACATGAGAATTATTGTTTTTTACTTCTCCGATGGATTACCATCAACCTTTCTGCCCATCGGAAATTACCGATGGATCACGGATAGGTCCACTAAAATAATAAAAATAATAATCAGTTCAAAATTGGATTTTAACGGATTGCATCAGTGATTTGTCGGTAGTTTTCCGACTGATTAGTCTATTGGTAAATATCCGTCGTTGATAGTATTGTTTTCTCGTATTGTTTGTAACAAATTTATTCTAAATAATATTTTTTAGTTAAGTTACCAAATAGTCAATCTGCATATTTTTCTATTATGTTATAGAACTTGGTAGTTTTCTTTTCAAACATTTTTATCTTTGAAGATATCATACATCATACATGAATAATAAAACAACATTTAGGCAATATACATATTTAAAAAATTAAGTTTTCTTGACCATAATATGTATATTTAAAAATGTGTCACGTATCTTAACAATATCTAAAATTCTAAACTCATTTTCCTATTAACTTTCAAAGTTAATACAAAATTTTTAAACTTTTATATGTTTTAATAACACGTTAAATTGAGCAAATCTAATTTATAGTGAAAAATAATTTGATATACTATATGAAATAAGTAATGTACTTTGTTCGAGGTTTTTTTTTTTAATTTCATCGTAAATATTTTAACCAAATCACTTATTTGTATAATTATTAGTTATAACAATTAAAATATTTTAAGATCTTTTATTAACCCCTAGTCTACCTGGTGAACGAGACAATCCCCAAACACGATGGAAACCATTCGTGTTCTAAACTGACCAATCGTTATTTTGACTTGCAACCTAAAGACTTACGTTTCTTCTTTATCCTATGAACAATCGCTGTCATCGTCGTACGACAATGATTTGTGAGTCAAAAGAGGCACCTAACCTTGGAATTTTGATATCATGATAAACTTATGTTTGCATGTCTTCTTTCCTGTTGTTGGGCCATTTGCCTTTTGAAGGTCGTATCTGTCCTTCCATAAATAGTTGAGAGTCAACAACTGCAGACCATGAATGCAACATATTATATTCTTCAGCCTTTATTCAGTTCACTTACTATTGTAATTGACATGTTGAGAAGATATTGTAACTTCAAAAACCCAAACCATGCTATGGTTAGTGGTGATCCTGCATCATGATACTTAGTTCTAAACTCAAAGACATGATCCATGGTTGTACTAGTAGTAGTATAGGTAGGTGAAACAAACTCATCTTCAAAAGTAAACCGGTATTGAGAAACAAAATTCATATGATTATGTTATGATATCGAGAATGATCACTAGAAATAAACGAGAATGATAAACGAGAGAAAGAAAATGAGAGAGAATGATTGGGGGAAAAATTGATTGATAACTCAAATAATGTTTACAAAGAGCTATTTATATACAATGAAAAGAAAAACTAACAAACTTATCTGAACCGGGAAGTTCGCCCTTACTAAGTTCGCTAACACCCCCCTCAAGTTGGAGGCGTATACAATCCCAACTTGGAAATGATTTTAATGTGTATGGGGGGTGATTGATATAGCATTGTTGTTGTTAATGTGTATCGGGGTAACCATGAAAGTCACTCCATAGTCCAACATGCGATTCTAAATCCATATAACTAGAGCACAACTACTTGAGGATGCAATGTATTTAGCTTCTATTGTTAAGGTGGATACACATGTCTGTTTCTTGCAATGCCATGAAACGAGTCTTCCACCAAGAAACCGTCATCCACTTAAGTTGACTTCTTGTCCAAGTTACAACCTCTATTAGAGGTGCACAAAAGGCGGTTTTTGAACCGAACCGGTTTCGAACCGGCCCGAACCGGTTTGGTCAACGCAAACACTAAACCGGTTTTGACCCAAACCGGTTCGGGTTAAACCGGTTTTGCAAGTATAAAATGTCGAACCTATTGAACCGGTTCAGGTCGGTTCTGGACCGGTTCGGGTTGGTGAACCGGTTTAAACCGGTTTTTTTTTAAAAATTTTTTTTTTAAAATAAATTAAAAAATATTACAACATTACAATACGAGAAAAAGAAAAACATATAGTTCAACGTTTATTCATATTGTAGGGGTTCGGAAATCACAAAACATTACAATATTAAACATTACAATACGAGAAAAAAATATATATATTTTTATTTTTTGGAGTTTTTTTGTTTAATATTAGCCGTCATTCTCGGAGTTACTAGTGGATCCTCGTAGTCTATCATCTTCGGCGAGTTCTTCATTTGTAAGTGGGCTCGCCAATCCTTGGTTAACCTCAGATTCGTGTATGAGTTCTTCAACTTCAATTTCTTCTTCAAGCGAAGCCCTATCTTGTCTCCTATCTACCGCATCCAAATGGTCTTTCAAGCAAATGCACATTTCCATTGCCGCGGGAGTGAGTCTAGTTCTTCGAATAGATAAAACCCTGCCACTAAGAGAAAAAACGGATTCCGAAGCTACCGTGGAAGCTTGGACGGTTAGTAAATCACGGGCCATGGCGGAAAGGACCGGAAAAGTAGATTCGTTTCCTTTCCACCAAGCCAAAATATCAAAGTCCTCAAAAAACATCCGGACTCATAAATGATAAAAAGTTTGTTCCCGTATACCTTCCGAGTTCGCTACTCGGGATGGACCCTCTAGCCCGTTTAGTAAATTCATTTCTCATTTCGTTATACAAATTTAAGTTCACATTCCTCGAGCTGCTACTTGATGCGCCCGCGCCCATCGTATCATGTGGGGTTTGTGTTGTACCATATTTATGTAAATAAATATCAAACAAATCTTGCAAACATTTGTTAAAATAAGTTTTTGTTACGGTTGAAAAATGAATATCTTCGGAATTCAAATCCAAATCGTAAGTTATTTTATCAATCAAGGTTTCAACACCGTAAACATTAATTGTAGGGTTTAATGCGGCGGCACAAGTTATAACCGGAGGCATTTCTTTAAAATATTTAACAAATTTTTCTTTCATCGGTTTTATCATTGTCGTAAAAAGAGTATTTTTATTTTCAAGTTCGGCTAATTTGTTACACATTAGAAATATTTGTTTAAGAGCCAAGGGACTTGTGGGGTAATAAACCCCGGATAAAAAAGTAGTGGCGGTTTTGAAAACTTCGAGCAATTCGGTTAAATTTTCAAGAATGTCCCAACTCGTAGACGGAAAACTTTGAATTTTACGACGCGGTTTTGAGGAAAGCATATCATGAAAAATTGATAAAGTATCTTTTTGACGTATAGCACTATGAAACATTTTATAAGTTGAATTCCATCTTGTTGGGAGGTCCCAATTGGGACCTAAGCAAATCAAACCCGTATCGTTACATAATCTAATATATTCATGGTATCTTTTTTTACTACTACTAAAAACGTCTTTAAGCATGACTCGAAATGCATTACTTATTTCAATAACGGGTTCAACCCCAAGCCCGTCTTGCACGGCTAAGTTGATGATGTGTGCAATACATCGATTATGGAAAAAAGCGCCGTTGCAAATCGGATTATATTTTAATATTAATTTTTGAACCGCATTTGTATTATTTGAGGCATTATCAAAAGATATTGAAAATAATTTATTTTGTAATTTAAAATCGGTTATCACATCATCTAAAATGTGAAATAAATTTTGACCTGTGTGCGGATATTCAAACATATCAAACGCGATTGTACGTTTCATCATTTGCCACGTATTGGGATCAACCCAATGAACGGTAACGCAAATATATGAGTCGGGAATACCATGTGGAGCCGACCAAACGTCGGTGGTTAAGTTCACACCGGTTTCCAATTTTTCAAAACCTAAAATTAATTCTTTTTTTGCTTTTTTCCACATTTTTAGACAATCACGTCTAAGAGTACTACGACTTACTTGATGATAACGTGGTTGAAGGGCTTCTTGAATCATCCTCGTCGTGAGCGGGTTGTCGAAATGGTTGAACGGCAAACCTCTTTGAATAACTAATTTCGCCATTCTATCTCGAACAATATTTGGATCGAAGTTTCAAATTCCACCCTCGCTTGTCATAGATGCTTGACCCTCACCTGGAATATTCTTCAAACTCGGACACGATTTTTCCAGATGAGTTTTTAGAGTAGAATTTGATTCCTTTTTAAAAAAACCACCACATTTTTTGCAACGAGCACGTTCCAACCCGTTAGACAACTCACATAGATCGTAGTTTGACCAAATTGCGGGGTTCCTCGTTGTTGGTATTATTTTCACAACGCTAACTTCGTTAGAGGAAACACCATAACTTGAAGAACCTGTCATTGCGTTTTTTGAAATTTTTTGAGCGTTTTTTGAGCGTTTGAGAAGTGTGATTTAACCAAAACACCCACTACCTATTTATAATGTGTTTGGGGGTTAAAATGGGTCAAAAAACGGTCAAAAAAACGGTCAAAAATTGGTCAAACGGCTATATAGCCGTTTCCAACGGCTAGTTTTTTTTTTGACCGTTAAACCGGTTCAAACCGGTTTACCAAACCGGTTTCTCAAACCGGTTCACAAAAAACCGGTTGTAAACCGCTCGTCGCACAAATAGGTTAAACCGGTTGTAAACTGACGGTTCGTATCGGTTTGAAACCGGTTCACACAAAACCGGTTATGGGGCGGTTCGGGTTCCGGTTCGGAACCGGTTTGGATTTCCAAACCGGTTTTTTTGTGCACCTCTAACCTCTATAATCACTATCAGTGTATGCATATAGATTGAATTTTGAATTTTTAGAATACCAAATTCCTAATTTTTAGGCTCCTTTGAGGTATCTAAGAATTCTCTTAACATCATTAAGATGAGATAATCTTGTAGAGGCTTGAAATATTGCACATAAACACATCAAACATGAGGTCTGGTCTGCTTGTTGTCAGGTACCCGTATTTCAGAGAACCTATCATTGCCCTGTATTGATTCTGATACACCTCCTCTCCTTTTTTGTAAGGAGACATGTGAGTGTTGGTGGTAATAGGTGTTGTTGCAACTTTGAATTATGTGAGTTTAAACCTTTCTAGTATGCATTTGACACATTTTGATTGGTTTATGAAGATGCCATCTTTCACTTGTTTAACTTGAAGACCCAAAAAAAAAAAGTTTAGTTCACTCATTGAACTTATTTCAATATTTGAATGCATAAGAGTTTTAAAGTCTTTGCAAAGTTGTTCATTTGTAGATCCAAAGATAATATTTCAAATCTTTGTTGTTTTGAGATAAATGTAAAAATGGTTTAGGATTAGAACTAAGATCAACACAAGGACATAGATTTATGGTGGTTCAGGTAGATGTAAAAATACCCAAAAGGTCCACTCATTAAGTAAGGTAGTGATCACCTTTACAAAGTCTCACTAATAGGTTAGTGCTCACCCCTTCAATGTTTGACTATCCTGGTAGTGATCACCTCTTTAACATCTCAATAAAATGGTGTGATCACCCCTTTAAACTTCTCACTAGAAAGGTAGCGACCACCTTTATCTTCTCATTTACATGTATGGTGGTCCCTCTTACAACTCTCTTTTAATCACTCTATAATTTACATCTCTATAGTATGATTGTTTATGTATGATGTTACAATAAGTTCAACAAACAACACTATTTCTCTTGATCTCTTACTCTCTTGATCTTGAAGCTAAAATCAGACTGATATAACGACTAAATAATATGAAAGGTATTTAAGGTTTTGAATATGAAAAAGATTAGTCAAGATGGTGGAGTGGATGCTTAAATACTCGAGAGGAAATACAATAAGAAAAGTGGACAGATTCTACAAGGCTGATCCATGGTCGAGCCGTGTATCGACCATGGACCTTCTAGTCCACTTTTAACTATAAAAAACTAAATCTTTGAGAATGGTCAAAATCTAATTTTTTGTCTTTTTGATAGGATCTTAAGCATCGTGAGAATCAACGAAAATCAGGTGGGATAACCTTGACCAAAAGAGATGGGGACGTATGAACAAAGTGTAAAGCATCTTACTTTACCATTAATTTTTGCTTTGTCTTCATTCCCCTTTGGTTGAGTGTTGCCCTATTTTTGTAATCCATAATAGTTTGACCATTTTCATTTTGAAAACTATCCTCTTAGGGAAGATCTCATCCAATATTTGACTTATAAGCTTTATTTCAAAACCATTTTTATAAAATATGTAGCATTGTTTATAAAATCTTAGTGGTTTTAGAAATTGTCCTTGTTTATAAAGTATATTTTTGAGTGATTATAATTTATACCTAGTCCTTGATGATCTTGTAGTTCTAGGTGACTTGTCTTGATTTCCTATTGAACATGAAGTTTGAAAAATTATCGAGAATGAGTATTGTTGATGCATGGTTTGACCGTAACATCATCAGTGGGCCTTGAATACAAAGGAGTGGACATAATGTTGGCAGACGATCCACAGTCTGTTACATATAAGTCATTTGATCACTTTTTGCTTGACCATTCACTTGTTGCATTATAGCTTGATCTATGCAAATGAGAAGTATGTGTTTTACTTATATATAAATGTCTTGGAGTAACACTTAACCTACATGTTTGGATTTTTAACATCATCTAAATCATCTATAATGTGCATGTATGCACCAACATAAATGTTCTTCATTATAGAACATTCTTTGATATTGTATCCACTCTTCGACTTTGTGATAATATTGATATTTTATTTCGCACAAATATTTTATCATTTGTTGAGATCATTAGTGGTGAACCCAACCCCGGGACCAACAGTTATTGACTAGATTTTATGCAAATGATTCCTTATTAAATTGAGAAGCAATATGATTTAGTTATATGCAATCTTATTGCCAAGAAGTTAGTAAGAATGGGGTCTGATTTTTTCACTAAATATCTCTCTGTTCAGATAAATAATATTTGTATTAATACACTAAATATCAACGACTTATTATTTGAAGTGTTTGTATACATTCATAAGCATATGATTTTTCATTTATCTCTATAACAAATACGTGTATGAAAATAATGTCTATAAAAACCAAAAAGACCTTTATCTATTTTTAGGATGTTTCACTTTTCTTGACAAAACAACCCTTTTTGGTACTGTCTCCTCAACTTCCATACCTTCAACTCCTACCATAACAATTTTAATATCTACTAAATAAATGTATGCCGATGATCTTCAGCCCAGATGGTTGACGTAAGATATCCAATAATTCATTAAAATAGGGAGATCTTGTGTTCAAGTCTCACTTGTGACAAAAAAAGGATTCCAGGTTGGGTCAGGGGGTTTTCTCACCTATAGTGAGTTTTCTCCTGAGGGTGGTGGAGATGATCGGCTGAGCCAGTGGCCTGTCAGTGATCCAAATTGATGTTAAAAAAAAAAAACTAAATAAATGTATGTAATGAGTTTTAAACAACTAGATTATTAAACTGCATTTGTACATGTAAAATTAACATCCTCCCTCAATCTTGATTTTGAAAGAGATCCATTATCCTCAAATAAACATAGAATGCACTATTTACTTAAACCTCTAATGTTGACTCAATTTTACAGTTTGAGAGTTCATGCATAACTTTTTCCTTTCTCCAAATGAATGTCATTTCAATCTATTTTTTACTTTTCTCAAAAACATGATTTGTTTCACTTTGACTGAATGACTCGGTTCAAATCCGTCTACGTGAGAAACCAGAACTCTTTAGAAGATTGTTCACTAGGATATGTCTCAGTTGAGACATTAACATTTGTTGCGGTGGCGGCTCGACTTTATAAAGAAAATAAGCCGTCGCTTAGGGCACCCCAATTTTCAAGTTTTAACTTCATTTGATTTTCAGGTTTGACAAAGAAAGCAAAGAATCAATTTATTTGGAAGAGTTTTATTTTTACTAAAACACACTCTAACTCTAATGTATGATTTTATGTTCAACATGTTTTATTTTAAAAATCGTAGACAAAAATATGTATCATCATATTCCCGGATTTTTTTTCTGAAACGGTGTTGTTTCATATTATTCTTTCACAACCGGTGTTATTTTTTTTTTCACTTTCACAAATGGTGTTTCCAAGGTTGCTAACCACGAATTGTGGGTTTTTGTGTTACTTCGTGGTTGGGAACCACGAATTGTGGGTTTTTGTGTGATTTCGTGGTTGGGAACCACGAATTGACTTGTAACCCTCTTTGCTAACCACGAATTGATGAAAGCTCCTCTTGCTAACCACGAATTGATGAAAGCTCCTCTTAGTAACCACGAATTGATTGCTAACTTCTTTTCCCAACCACGACTTGTTCAAACCATAATTCCCATCCACGAATTGATGTTCAAACTTAAATTCCCAACCACGAATTGAACTATTTTTTTGTTTTGATTTAAATATTTGTTTCCTTTTATTATTTTTGTTTTGTTTGTTTTGATTTAAACGGATATTTGTAAATAATAAATGGTTATGTTATAAATATTTTTTATGTGTTATTTGTATATAATGTTAAAATATTTTATTTTAAATGGTTCTGTTAAAAATATTTTGACAGATTTAGAGAATCAGAATCTTACTGTGTGAGAATCTCTGTGAGAGTTCACTATATATTATGACAGGTTCATGTTCAAGATTATGACAGGTTTGTGAGAATCTCTGTGAGAGTTCAATATTATGACAGGTTCATGTTCAAAAGGAATCTCTATGAGAATGTGATAAGATTAGTCACTGTGAGAAATGTGATAAT
Source organism: Smallanthus sonchifolius (assembly GCA_023525975.1). Lineage (NCBI taxonomy): Eukaryota > Viridiplantae > Streptophyta > Magnoliopsida > Asterales > Asteraceae > Smallanthus > Smallanthus sonchifolius. Next base: position 29,878,509 of record CM042021.1, on the reverse strand, counting down.
ATTGGTAAACGTGATAGAAGATGTGTTCAACAAAGCATATAACTTCAACGAAAAACAGATTATCTCAAACTCTTTCATACTCTTTCAACTATCTTCAACGAAAAAATGTGATAAGATTAGTTTCTGTAAGAATTTAAATATCCGTTTAAATCAAAACAAGCAAAACAAAAATAATAAAAGGAAACAAATATTTAAATCAAAACAAAAAAATAGTTCAATTCGTGGTTGAGAATTTAAGTTTGAACATCAATTCGTGGATGGGAATTATTGTTTGAACAAGTCGTGGTTGGGAAAAGAAGTTAGCAATCAATTCGTGGTTACCAAGAGGAGCTTTCATCAATTCGTGGTTAGCAATCATCAATTCGTGGTTAGCAAAGAGGGTTACAAGTCAATTCGTGGTTCCCAACCACGAAATCACACAAAAACCCACAATTCGTGGTTCCCAACCACGAAGTAACACAAAAACCCACAATTCGTGGTTAGCAACCTTAGAAACACCATTTGTGAAAGTAAAAAAAAAATAACACCGGTTGTGAAAGAATAATATGAAACAACACCGTTTCAGAAAAAAAACCCGCATATTCCCTCATACTAGGATCTTAAGAAAAAAAATATATATATTCTTTTACGATAAGGGCATCGGTTTTAGAATCCGCTTTAAACCTTAAAAAAAATTAAGCCGACCCTGTCCACCAATGTGATCTTCACTTCTTGAAAATATCACTAACAGATGATGACATATATAAATCAATCATCAATTAGCCTGAACAAACATCAATATGTATTTTATTTCCCCATATTAACATATGTCAAGACTTTGCAATATTGCTAATATAATAAGTCCGAGTACTTTAACCAATTATAAACATAAAGATGTACAAATCAGTGATAGGAACTTCCTCTCCATTGATTTTTTCAGCATTAAGATCTTATGGCTAAAAGGAAATTATATACTCTCGTTATATGATAATGGCTTAGTCAAAATACAATTATTAACGAGATTGTTTTAATTCAAATACAATCGTTATCTAGACTTTTTTGTTTATTTTTTTGATCTCAAGCTTGGATAAATGAGGAGCGATCTGTATCAACAAATGTTGAAAAATGGCCCAGTTTTTTACTTTCATTCGGGCCATCAAAATGATTGAGTCGCCCCTGATCTGTAGATGTTATCACTGTTAACATCAAGGAACACTCTCATCCCGTTGGCAACAAACAATTATTTTAGAAACCTAGAGAGCGAATGAATATATTATATTCAAGTTTTTCTTGAAATTATTTCTTAAACTCTTTGGAAATAGTACAAGATCTGCCAAAATGATTAAAGATAGACAGAAAGAGACAACACATTATGTATATTGGTTTAGATGAATGAGATAGCACGTTATGTACACCTGTTAAGGTGAATGCTAACGAATTCACCTTGTTCCCTCTCCTTAGATCTTCAACAAGAGTTGGTATTCAATATCATCTCTCTAAATGGGTAGATTTAGTTCAAAAGTTTCTCTTTAATGTGGTAGAGCATTATCTTTTTCTTTAAGTAATGTAGATAACGCTTTTACAAATTCTCAATACTTGCGTAATAAATATAACATAAGTGTTTAAATATTAATGTTAAAACAAGTAACACAAGCACTTCCTCTTTTCTTTTCCCTTCACTCACACCTTTTTATTTTAATTATGGACGATCAACATAGATAAAAGATCCCTTACCCGACAAGTAAACCCGAAATATTCGGATGGGTAATGGGACAATATTTAGCTTAGTTCTAATAATTTCCAAGAATATGAGATGGGTATGGAATTAGATAATATCCTGCCCAATTATCCGAAACATACATAACCGTTTACCCTTACAATACTCGTAAACATTTTCTTTTTTCTTTTTAGTTTCATTTGTTACCCTAGAGAGATATATTAATCCATCCACTCTTTAGTTTTTATATTTCTAATTGGATAATAAAATTATAAAAAAATTAAAAATATAAAAAAATGTATTTCAGAATCCTAACATGAAATTTTTAACAAACTAAAGGGTATACCGAATACCCATGGTGTAACAACCGGTTAAATTTTAAGATAGAAAAACAAATTTCCAAAAAATGGACAACCCAACCCACCACTCTTCTTAAGAAGCGCTTGACTTTTTCGAAATTCAACCATGAAATCTTTGTTTTTTTAAGCATTATTCCAATCCACTCGATCTAGCTAGTCTTCAATTGACCAATCATTATTTTGACTTACAACATCAAAAACTTATGTCTTCTCCTTATTTCTGTTAACAAAGATTGTCAATATTGTCGTACGAGATATTGATTTGTGAGTCATGAAAGGCACCAAACCCTTGGAATTTGAGTATCATGTTAAACTTATGTTTGCGTGTTTTCTTTCCTGTTGTTTGGCCTTTTGCTTTTGATGTTCGTATATGTCCTTTCACAAACTAGAATTAATGATGGAATAATAAATACTAAAAATTACATTAGTTTAGTTTGGATCCCATGTACATATGATTATTACAACATTAAATTCATATGTCAAGTCCCTCATCTTGCTTTTATTCAGTTGACTTACCAGTGTAATTGACTTGGGACACACATACCACCAACTTATAACTATTACTATCTAAGGATGAGGCAGGATATTAGTGCTATAATCATTATTAAAAATGCTGTAAGAGTTGATAGGATCATTGTATGAATCTTGAGAACGAGGGTCCGAAAACACATCGAGCCGATCGTTTGCAATCTCCAAGTTCTCAACTGGACAAAGTTGATCCCAGAATAACTGAAGATCGTCAATGGTTCCGGGTGAGCCTGCATCATGATACTCAGTTGTATACGGAACGTAGTGATCCTTTGTTGTAGTAGTGTAGCTAGATGAAGGGCTGTCATCTTCAAAAGGAAACCAGGATCCAGAAACATAATTTGTATGATGAGTAGTAGACTGTTGTATTTCCTCAACATTATGGGTTATAGATGTTGGTGATGGATTCATGTCACTTTGCTCAGTCTTTTCAGGTGCGCGCTTATGTTTAATCGCGCGTTTCTTGAGATGGGTATGCCAGTAATTTTTTACGTCGTTATCTGTCCTTCCTGGAAGTTTCGATGCAATCGCAGACCACCTATGAACATGTTAGAAAGTTAAAGGAGCTGTATTTTTGGACTTGATTCTTTAAATTGATCAAGAAATATGATATCATAATTTACTTATATGCACCTATTGCCAAGAAGTGAATGAGAATGGAGTATGATTTCTTCTTCTTCCTTTGAGAAGTTTCCTCTCTTTACGTTCGGCTTCAGATAATTCATCCATCTGAGTCTACAACTCTTCCCGTTTCTCGACAAACCTATATGCAAATGAAATACTATCAGAAACTGATGATAGAATATCAACAACTAAAGTATTATTTACCAGCAAATCTAGGCATCTGGGACCAGTTCCAGATGCCATATTTTTCGATATAAGATATCAACTTTTGATCTTCTTCGGCACTCCATGAACCCTTCTTTAAGTCTGTCTTCATATCACTGCTCATTGTCTCCGCAAAACACTTTAGCAAGCGCCTTATTAATTAACTTATATCACTTCCAAAAGCTGATGGATGGACTGCTATATATAAGATACGCTTGTGTATTATTATAGTTCAACAATATTTTAGTTTTAAATCACGTTGGTCAAAGGATACGTCATTAACTTTAAGAAAATATCACACCCTAGAAGTTTCCAAACAAGTACAAAGGACAGTAAAAACTTGAAAACGTTTATATCCCGTACGTTTTAGTAAAAGAAAATTTTTAATTGACCTATTTCTACACTATTATATATAAAGAGTCTTTTAAGGGATGTTATCGTTTCAAGTTTTGGTTTTCTTGGTTCGGTTTTTGAATATTACATCAAACTGAATTCTAATTCAGTTTTGTTTCGGTTTGGATTTTGGGTTGCTCGGTTCGGTTTCCTTGGTTATGTAATGGAAAATCCTTAGCCCAATACATGTAATTCTGTTCAGTTTCAAACGACTTCAGTTTGGTTGGTTGATGTTTTCAGTTTAATCGATTTAAAATTAAATACTAAACACCTGATTTTATTTTTCTTATTGTACCTAAGTAATTGCATTTATCAGTTTTTATTTCTTTTGGATATTTAATATTCATGAAGGAACTGATTTGTTCTTTCTTAAACAATTAGTAGATATTTTAATGACATTAATTATTTGATTATTGTTAAAGTATATATTTTAAATACTTTTATCAATGATATGATCATAGCAGTAAAAAAAGGAAAAGAATCATAGGACAAATAATTCATGCACGTTTTTTTATGTGATTTAAGATCAAAATTTCTTTGCAATGAAATACACTCATGGATAGCTCTAGAGCACGCAACTAAAGCAACCGGTTTAGGCCGTCAAATTTTAAGTGCCCCAAAAATTGAAAAAACTACTTCAATCTATATTTTAACGTAAAATATATGTGATAATTTATTAACTTTTATGTTTTTAGAGAGAAATGATAACCTGTCAACTTTTGTGTTAACATTATACGTTTTCACGCTGCATAAAATTACATTTTAATTAGTAATTTTTATATATTTAGAAAATTTCACAAAAAATCAAAATTTTGATTTTCAATTTAAGCCCCGAAATATGTTGAGCCGGCCCAGCATACACTTGGTACAATTTACATCGGTTACGTCCTATTAGTACGAGAGAAGTAATTTTTGGTGTCGTTATACAAGATTTAAATATTTCTCTCTTTTAAATCAAATGTTTCTATTTAAAACACTAATTAATTACTAAGGACTTGATATTTTGAGATGTCATCCATGAATTTGTATCAAGAATTTACTTGACAATTAATGTTTTTAAGTGTGAAAAATATTCGAATTTCTTTTGAGTGCTATTTGAATATAAGCATTGATTTTCTTTTATCTTTGTATGCATATAACTATGATGTTTGTAAAAAAATCACAATCAAATGATTGTGTGTAGACTAAACGCCACGAAATCAGTCACACATTAATTTATGAGATATCAACATAAAATTTGAATTGAATGTTGACAAAGAACACACAGAATTTGTATATATACACACCAAATCTATTTCCACCATTGCAATATTGAAAAAAACACAGATAAAATAATGTTTTTAATCCAATAATTTTAATTTCAGTTTTTTAGTTATTATAGTTTATTAATTGTCCCAATCAACTATACCTCTCTAACATCATCCATTTATGTGATAAAAACAAAAACAAAAAATTAAAATACTACTCATTACTTAAAAAAACCCTTCTGAAACAAAAACAAATATATTAATCCCCTCCCTCCCTCCAAAGTGGAGCAGAACCGTCAGTCTCTCTCTCTCTCTGCTTCAAACTGGAGCAGAAACCGTCAGCCAACAACCCCACCTGAACATCAACACCAAATCCAAATCGAAACCTATCGAACATCAACACCAAACCAATCGAAACCAATAATTTTATCATTATAGAGAGGAAGATAAAAAATAGAAGTTTGAGAGATAAATTTTTTATTTTTCTTATAGACTGCCATAAGCAGCCTGTGTCTAATTTTTTATAGAATGTTTTCATGACAATAGTTCTTTGTTGCACTTTGTGTCCTCAACTTTCACAGTTTAAACTTCTACCACATCAACTTCCGTATAATTAAGATGAACAATCATGCCTTGCCAATGTGAGAATAGATCACTTGGTAGAGACCCTTGCCTCTTATATTTAAGGTCATGGGTTCAAACCCATACATGGAATGAATTATTTTGGTGTAATTTATGAGTATGAGTAGTGTGGATTTGCCGTTAAAAAAAAACAAATTATCCGTATATTCGGATATCCATATTTTCATATTCGAATAGATCGAGATGTTAGAAAAAATCGAATTTTTTGGAAACGAGAGCCCGAGGTCACCTCTCTTGCTTAAGGTATATTCATTTCTTTTTATATTTTTTTTTGTTTTTGGTTTGTATTTATAGATTTCAAACTCAAAATCTTACGACCGGTAATTTGCGACCGCTAGTTTTACGATCGAGTTGCGACAGTCCACTTTTGTGCATGATTTGTGATTGCCCATTTTGCGACCACCTTGTTTTGCGACGGTCTCTTGGTCGCAAATTTACCATATAAGATTTTTAAAAAGGAACGCCTTTTATTAAAATATATTACAAATCTATTCAAATTTCGAGAAATATATAAATACAAATCAAACCAAATTGATTCAAAATCATTTAAATAAAAATATATATTCAAACACAAATCAAACCAAAAAATCTAAAGGATTCACGTAATGTAATTAAATTCACAAATTACACTTAATCACAAGATTCATGTAATTGTACACTTAACTACAAATCGTATACAATTTATACAAATTAAAAAAATTATACAATCTGTTTCAGCGAAAGTTGCTATTTACCTCAAATGAGCACCTACAAGTTAACTGATAAACAAAGGTAAGGTTTCATACATGTGTCATGCCTAACCAAAAAAATTGGAATCATAGATGTTAATTCCAAGATTAATATTGTCCATAGGGTTGGGCAGTTCTCGGTTTTTATCAAATAAGAGTGAATACCTGACCTGTAAAACCCAAGCCCGGACCGAAATGCTTGCACGTTGATTGGTCTTCGGGTTCTGATAATTGGTTTTCGTTCGGTCCACATGTATATGACACTAATGTGGCCTCCGGCGCATAACCTTGATATTCCTAGTGTTTTAACATTAACAAAGCCCAAATACAAGTTAAGAAAAATATTAAAACTAAGCCCAATTCGTTTAAGAGATTATATCGAAGCTACACTTATTTGGTGAATCTAAGTGTGTATGCCAAAGAAAAAAAAACCAAAGTATGTTAAAAGAAAAACCAACCAAATACAAGTATTCAAATACGTGTGCTTGCTTTCTCAATTCATTTTCAAATGGGTCATGACGTGCACGGCCGGTCCTGAAAAACCTCAAAATGGTACATGTAAAAAAAAATCAGAAATATAAAAAATTGGGCCCTAGCTTATACATATAGATTTTTTTCAAAAAAATTGGGCTTATATGTATAGTTTTTTTTATTTCTTAGTTTTGGGTTTATATTTATAAACAATTGGTCTTATATATATATATATTTAAAAAATAACATATATATATAATATAAAGAAACATTAAAAACTTCAGGCCCTAGGGGAGACCGGGCCCGGGACCATCGCCCTCCTTCTGGGTCGGCCCTGATGACGTGTTGTTTTAAAATATGGTCATTTTGGTTCGGTTAGAACAGGTTTTTGACAAATATAGGTATGTCTCGAAATGACAAAGTATATTTTCAATGTATGTACATATTGAAATAAGAATACTACCAATATACGCCAATCGAACCCGAAGGAACATGGACAAAAGAACAACACACCTTGTTTAGAGTTTGGAAATTAAATCATAGCAACAAGTAAGAAGCTGTTAAAACTTAAAGTCAATCCACAAAATGCAACCCAATTAAGGAAAACATGGAAAATAAATAAATTGTGAGATAAATAGGTTTGCAAGTGCCGCATACCTTGCCAACACTACATCCGAACAATTTAGAGCGCCTGAACCCTGAATTTTTTTCTTCAAAAGTTAATACTGCGCTTTGGGTCGTAACCCTTTTTGGATAGCAAAACTGATCCTACTAAAAACAAAGCTTTGGGTCATACTATGCATGACCCGTTGAACCCTGTTTAGGAATTCCACTGCCTCCGGGGCTAGGAAACCAAAAGTATCAAAAGCAAAAGGGATAAAAACGTGTTGGTTCTCTAAACAAGCTTTCTCGTGTTTAGCAACTTTGCCTGATTCCGCTTCTAACGCAGTATGGCCCGCAACAACCCCATTATTCCTGAGCCCACAAGAGAGGGGACACTCCTGCAAGGTCCACACAAACGTGTTTCCGCCCTGCCCAATCAAACACAAGAATATCAGCCGACCGTAGAGTAGACCTTCCTTTAAGCGGATCTGTCAGAAAGTTCACGGGGGCATCTTTTTTAGCTAAAATTTCTGCCCGGTTAAGAACATCACATAGAACATCACTAACCAAATCATGCCTGTATTTAAACCCAGCTATCTTCTTGCAATGAACCGCATGCTTACCTAAACCCTGAATCCCAAGAAATAAATCAAAGAGTAGTGGAAACCAGCACCGCCTATGATTACCACAAACATACATTGTATGTTTGAGCATCTCACGCAAACATACACTATATGTTTGGTTTCGTGGTCGATTTATTTTTCTAACTTTTGTTCGGTCGGTATCAAAATTTTCAAACCTTTGTCAAAGGTTTGTTTTACGGTTTACACTAAAAAACCGGCCATATAAAGCCGGACCGGACCATAAGTAAGTTATATATATATATATATATATATATATATATATATATATATATATATATATATATATATATATATATATATAGAGTGTGAGGTTTCGCTAAAAAGTCAAAAAAGTGTAAAAAGTGGTTTAAAACGCTCACCCTCACCTTCCCATATATATATATATATATATATATATATATATATATATAGTGAGGTTTCGCTAAAAAGTCAAAAAAGTGTAAAAAGTGGTTTAAAACGCTCACAACTGGCTCATACGAACTCCGATTTCACTCATTTCGGCGGCGTTAGAACCGTCTCATCGAACTCTATGATCTTAGCTTGCAGGGTTTAGCTTTTAGGGTTTAGATAATAGGGTTTAGTTTTTGCCTTAGGGTTTAGCCTTAGGGGTTAGCTTTTAGTATTTAGGCTTTGAGGGGGGGGGGGGGGGTGGGGTGGGGGTTTTAGGTTTTTGGGGGTGGGGTGGGGGTTAGGTTTTTTTTTTTGGGGGGGGGGGGGTTGGGTTGGAGGTTGAGGCTTTTGTGGGGGTGGTGGTAGTGTTTTTAGACGACTTTTTCGGCTTTTTAAGTTTTTTTGTTAGGATTTACGTTTTTGGGGTGGCGGTGGGGGGTTTTAGGTTTTTCGGGGTGGGGTGGGGGTTAGATTTGGGGGGGGGGGGGTGGAGGTTTTAGGCTTTTTGGGGGTGGTGGTGGGGTTTTTAAACGACTTTTTACACTTTTTTGACTTTGTAGAATAACCCTCCCCTATATATATATTATTTTTAGATTTTTATATTATGTATAATTAATTATTTACTTTTTTTTTTGCATTTTGGCTTAATTGAAATGAATGGGTGAACTGTGACTGCCTAAGTGACGTGTTTTGGTTAGTTGATATGGAATTGGGCTAACAACTAATTGAGGTGAACGTGGGCTCATCTCTTCCCTCCACCACTCTTAATTTAACTCAATTTCTTCATCATTGGACTTTATTTAACTCGATATCTCCATCATTGGACTCGAACAACTAATTGAAGTAACTCTTGAAGAATAAGGTAAACTAGAAATTAAGGTCGTTAAGTACAGAAAAGAAACGTATAGAATTACGATGGTTTAGTATAGATAGAAGTACTTATAATGTAAATAAAGTAAATGACACTTAGAAAGACATGCGGGGGAGATAAAAAAAATTTTGCAAATTAAACACCGACGTTGGTTTTTAAGATTATATTAGAAGGGAAATGAATACTTTGCCATAGTTGAAGGACTTATAATGTAAATAAGGTAAATGAGACTTAAAAGGTTTTGAAGAAAGACATGTGGGGGAGAGAAAAAAATTGCAATTGGACACCGACGTTGGTTTTTAAGTGAAAGTAAACCAAAAATTATGCCTGCTTGTTGCGAACCTAGCGACGCGTGCTGCGACAGTGACATTGATGTGGTTAAATAGATAAAAGAGACCTACGAAGTTGCGGCGGTTCGGTATAAATAGAAAAAACTATAATGTAAAAAGGACGTAATATTGAAACGACAAAATCGCTCAAGAACAAAAAAGCTATTGGAAAAAAAAGTAAAAAAAAGTTATTGGAAAAAAAAAATAAAAAAAGAAAAGAAAATATAAAAATGGAGTATGTGGGATTCGAGCCTACGAAGACCAACTCATAGTGTATACAACTTACCACTCAAAGAACAACAACTTTTGGTTATTAGTTTGAAAACAACATATTTAAACATTAGAGTATCGTTGAGTTGGTGCCTCCTATTGAGCTAAGCCCCTGGTAACATACTAAAGAATACTAAAAAATCATAAGAATCATATCCTGAGAACTAAAGAAAAGTAGCAAAAGTAGCCTTGAAATCGAATATGAAACTTTAAAATAAAGACCTATGAGAATTTCTTCTTTTAGAAGCTAGGAGATCTGTAGTGTATTTTCTTTCTCTGCAAACCTCACCACTTCGTCAGCAGGTGATAACTGACATCTTTTTAGGTTTTTAAAAGCATCAGAACAGAATGCTTTTCGCAGCAAATAGAACGAAGCGGATAATATAATGCTTTTCGTAGCAAATTGAACGAAGCGGATAATATAATGCAATCTATCAATTGTTGGCCACAGACCTTGTGTTTTAAGAGTTAGTAAATGGTATTAAACCATTAACTTTTTGGTACATTTCATATGGCCTTTTTTTAAAATATTAGGTGTGAACTAAGCTAAATTCATTAAATTGTAAATCAATATTTGGATCAAGGGGTATACCTTCACGCCACCCCCCAAGTGAGGCTGCTCACGATGTGAGGGCTCAAGGAACACCGCCCTCTTTAGCGTGAGGGGGACGTGAGAAGCCCAAGTGAGGCTCCTCACGACTTGGTTCTCCAATTTTGTACCGTTGAACGGTAATATTTTTTTAAATTTTGGACCGTTGAAACGGTCAAACATATAAAAAAGAAATTCCATTTTCTCATTTTTCACACTATAAATAACCCACAACCTATTTTTTGTTTTACACACAAAAAAATAATCTCAATCTCTACTCTTTGTTTTTCTTAAAAAAAAACATGAATCCAAACAACGCGATGTGGTGGTTTCAACAATACGCATCTCAACAAAACGCGTTCAACATGCGTCCGCAAACGCAAAATGGCAATCACTTTACCTAAAAAAACCGATCCAGATCGTCAAAGAAACGATCCTCGATCGACATGGATTTTCAATGTTCAATATGCTCAAACAGTGAAACTAAGTAGATAGTAACTGTTCGGTTTTAATTTTCAATTGTTCGGTTTATTTTCTTGGTTTTCGATTATCAAAAGTCATTACTAACGGTTTGGCTCACGGTTTGAGCTAAAAACCTTTAAAATCGGACCGTGTACACCCCTGTATTAAAAGTCTATATCAATTACTTATGTGTTTGTCCAACTATAACTATGTTTAATAAGATCGATAAGATTGACTATCATCAACTCTATTCTAATAATATTGACTGTTATTTACTATATGTTTGACCTAACATTCCATATTATGTCATAAGTGTCAAAATTGGTCATAAGGTGTCATAATGGGTTATTACAAATCATAACGATCTATACGGAGTCCGAGTGGATCATATACACCATTGACTATGTATGGCCATGATTCACTATGATTGACTTGCATTGACCATGTTTGACCTAACTTGTCATATTACACCCATTTCTGACTATGAGTCAAGGATTCACCACAATTAACTATTATTTAACCTTCATTAACTATGTACGACTATGAATCGCGATGTGTGAAACTATGTCGAGAAAACCGTCAGGAGATACGCAACCGAGAAATCCATAGCCATATAAATGCGGACTTGATTGAGTATATTTACGATCGTTCGATGACTAGAGTAGTTTTTATATTTTTGGGATGATTAATTAAAAGTTTAGTTTGTATTTTAAAATTTATGTAATTTTTTTGTTTAATTTATTTAATTTTTGTATTTTTTCTAAATTTAATTTATGATTAATATTTAATTAAAATTATAAATTAAATAAACATTTAATTTTCACATCACTCACTTTCACACAGGTATGCCACTTACCATGTGAAAATGTTGTATAAACTCCATATGGTGAGGTGACGCCCACGTGACATGCACTTTATTTTCAGATAGAGTGTTTTCATATGGGTATACCCCATAGCTTTACAACAAGAAAACTGACTTATGTCTCCACTTTGTTTGCTCCATATTAACATAAGTGATTTTTTTGGAGCGGTTGTGATTTGTTTTTTGGAGCGGTTAATATTAAAACCGCTCCAAAAGATACGAACCTTTTTTAATGACAAATTTCATTAACAGAGGACCCAACACTAGGGACAAAACAAACACAGAAATTACATGAAAGAGAATGTATACAAATCTACCCAACTAATATACTTACGCTTCGGTCTATTCGAATACCATAAAAACCCAAGAGATTTAATATTGTGAATGATATCCTCGATGTTGATAGCCTTATTCTTGAACCTTTTATAGTTCCTAGCTAACCACAAGCACCAACACGTCACCAAAATGATCCCGTGAAAAACTTCCTTAGCCTTGACATCAAGCCCACTGAACCGATGCAGCTCAAGAATGTCTCTAACCGAAAACGCAAAAAACGGAGGAACCCGACACCACATACAAATATGATTCCACACCACCGAAGCAACATTGCACGAAGTAAACATGTGCTCCGACAATTCAACATTCTCCTCGCAAAGACTACAAAAAAGATCCCCGACCATAATGTTTTTTTCTAGAAAGCGCCAAGAGAGACGGGATCCGGTCCGCTTCTGCCCTCCAAGTAAAAATATTACATTTAAGGGGCACCCACTTACTCCAATCGAAAACATAATTCGAGCTGAAATCCCTGTCGAAAATCAAAAGCTTCCTAAACGACCCCACAAAATAGCATCCTGAGTCGTCACCCAGCCAAACCCACCTATCCCGATCATCAGACACGGAAACCGCCCGCAACAACAAACAACAACCATTCCATTCGGAACATTCCACATTCGAGCGAGGAGGCCTCTTCCAACACCAAGTAAACGAGGAACTTTGCCCATCCGGATTAACCCTTTCGCGAACCTTACAATTCTTAACACTTTCCAAGCTGAAAAGATTCGAAAAAACATCCTTTAAGGGTTCCCTACGGAGCTAAGGATCAAGCCAAAACCTAATGTCGAGGCCATTACCCACCGTCCCCTTGAAAAGCTGATGAATGCGTAACCCTGAAACCGAGACTTTGGTCTCCAACTTGGCTATATTACTCCACACACCAGAGATATATCTACTGAATGGAATAAAAGACCAACAATTCCTATTAAGGTGGAAAGCCTCTATAACCAATTTCCAAAGTTGAGTGTGTTCTGTTTTAAATCTCCACAACCATTTGGTTAGGAGAGCGCAATTAATGTCTTTAAGGTTGCTTAGGCCTAAACCTCCCATATTCTTTGGAGCCGTGACATGATCCCAAGCAACCCAATGGATCTTTTTCATCTTGCTAGAACCACCCCAAAGAAATCTTTTAAAAAGACTCTCGATGCTATCAATCACTTTAACCGGGGCTTTATACAAAGAAAAATAATAGATAGGGAGGCTCTCTAGCACCGATTTGATGAGAATGACCCTACCTCCTATAGAAAAAGAAGACGCCTTCCAAAGAGAAAGCCGAGATTCAACCGTATCAATAATAGGTCTCCAATTAGCCACTCTATTCATGCTAGCCCTTACTGTTAGCCCAAGATATGTGAAAGGGACCGTCCCAGATTTACACCGAATGACTGCAGCAAAAGACTCCACTTCGTCCGGCTCAACCCTAATACCATAAACATTAGATTTACTCAAATTGATCTTTAAACCCGAGCACATGAAAAAACACCTAAGGATTCTCGACACATTTCTAGCGTTGAAACAAGACCACTCGCCAATAATAATAGCATCGTCTGCAAATAACAGGGGGCCATTATTCGGAGTTTGAACGCCATGAAAAACCCCCACCTCGCACGCCTTACCAACCATCCCATAGAACGCCTCCATAACAATCAAGAATAAGAATGGAGATAAGGGGTCACCTTGTCTCATTCGTTTTGGACATTGGAATTCAAACATGGGGGCACCATTCACAAGAACCGATGCTCTGGCCGACGAGAGGATACCAATTATCCACACACACCATCTCGGGGGGAATCCCATTTGGGCCATAATCGATCTTAAAAAAACCCAATTAACATTATCGTACACCTTATCGAATTCGATTTTAAATAGCATAGCTTTCTTCTTTTTCTTCTTTACCCATGATATTACCTGATTGATGATAAGCGGCCCGTCCAAAATATAACTAAGAAAAGCTGACTGGTTACACGAAATGACCGAATCCAACACCTTTTTAATACGATTGGCGAGAACTTTAGAAATAGTTTTACTGATCACTCCGACCAACGTAATGGGTCTATAATCGTTCAAGTTTTCCAGGTCTTTGAGTTTAGGAATTAGAGTAATAAACGCCGAACCATACCCTCTGTTGATTGTACCTGAATCAAAAAAATCCTCAAAAATGTTAAAAAAATCAGCTTCAAAGATACTCCAAAAGCGTTTGATAAACCTGAAATTCAAACCATCCGGGGCTCGATCCTCCCCGCACTCGAAAATAGCTTGTTTAATTTCTTCAGCCGTGAACTTAGAGGTTAAAAAATTCGCATCCCCTGCCGAGATCTTTTTGAGACTAGGGCAAACAAAAACAGGCCTGTACGGCTGATCTTCTACGAACTGGTTTCGAAAGAACTTAAAAACTTCCTTTTTCACAAAAGAGGGCTTAGTGACCCAAACCCCGCCAATCATCAATCCCGGAATTGAGTTAGACACCCTCCTGCAAATTGATAATACCATGAAATTAAGAGGAATTATCAACCCCTTTCGAAGCCCATTTACACTCCAAACGGGTCCACAACTCCTCCTCAGACAGCTCTCTACCTTCCAAAGTACCATCCATTTCCTCCAATTCAGATTTCAAAAGATCCTCCGACTCTCCTTCTTTTTTGACAGCCTCCTCCCTCCACACTTTGATTTTATTCCTAAGGAATTTGAATTTCTCCAAAAGAAACAAACCCGACGGACCCGAAAAGGAGAAAGATTCACTCGCTTCCAATATAACATTATCAAAATCAGTCTTGTCTAGCCAGGAGTTGAAAATTCTAAACGGCCAAGGACCGTACATGAGACGGGAGGTCGAAAGAACCAAAGGACTATGATCAAACAACAATCTGGGTAAGGCCCTCAGGCAAGCATCAGGCCACTTATTCAGGAAATCATGACAAACAAGCATCCTATCAATTTTGCTTAACTTATTACCATTGCCGGCTAAGAAAGTGAAACTTCGACCTCTCATATTGTATTTAGAAAAATTGTTGTCAAAAATGAACCTGTTAAAATCTCTAGCACACAGAGAATTGAAGACCGAGTTCACTCTTTCCTCCGGGTATCTAACCGCATTAAAATCCCCTAAAGTGATCCATAGACCAAGAGAATTGGCTCTTTTATCAGAGATTTTCGACCACAGAACCCTTTTCCCCACAATAGATTGAGGGGCATACACGTTCATAATATTAATTTCCCCATTACTCCCTTTGATAATTCATTTGATGAGAATGAAAGATCTATGTTAGAATTGTTGGGTTCAGTGGTGATCATCTTGACTTTTGTAAAAACGGGTTTTGACAGAGAAATTAATTAATTCAGTTAACTAATAAATACGCAGCGGAAAATAAAATCAAAACTTATTTAACAGCACTGACAAACCGAACAAGATCCGGTTATGAACACGCAAACACAAAAAAAAACAATTAATCTACTGATGAGACTAAATATAACTTAGTGGTTAATGATTAACCGGTTGAGACACCTAGGTACAACGAACCGATGCTAGATCACGAACCGAAAACGCGAGAACGGGTGACACCGGGGATTGCCAGACAAGGCGGCTTTGGTGGCCGGAAGTGGCAAAGGCTGAAGCCTTTGTTTTTTTTAAGTCAAGCAGGTCAACCCCAAAAATATTTCTTGCGGCTTTTTCCAAATTCTAGGTTAGAAAACAATTATTATTAGGTTATTTTTATATAATAATAATAAACCCTACTAATTGTTTTCGGGCCATAGTCCAAAACGAGATGCAAAAGCCCGAACCCATTTAATTATTTTAATGAAAGATTCAAACAATATATATACAATTATTATTTATAAACTAGTATAAATAATAATTCACGTCTAACGAATATATATAAAATATATCGTCTCGCTATCAGTTCGTAATTACCAGTTAAGTAAGTGGATTTAATGTTCGTTGCCCTAGGTGTAACTCTTACGGGTCATAGCTCGGTCAGCCGCGTTGTCCATCGTGTCGGTCCATAAAATTCAACAATCTCCCACTTGGACGATCCACGATAAATCAACGCAAATAGTCAGCGGCGCTCTAGCTGCACATGGTTGTCCCTAACAAGGTATGACGCTTTAAAGTCATTAACCAAATATCTCGGTGTTAGTAACAGCTAACTAAAGCAAGACAATAGACTTATGGCAATAGTTGTCATTCATCCTTTCCGTATAAAACATCAATTGAATCAATGAGACATGGATTTAGTTCATTCTCATATGGCGTTCAATTATTATTGTTCTCGATCAAGAATCAAAGTGGTCCAATCAAACACACAGTAAGTTTGGGTAAGGCCTTACATTTCACCAGTTTGAATCAACGAGGGCGCCACGATGCCTATCTGTTACATATAATGTAAGAGTACATAATCCCTTATTGACTACATACAACTCCCACTAAACTTTAGATCTGTTCCTAACAAATGCCTTTATGACTGGCAGTTACACGAAAACGGTTGACAGTGATTAAAGAACAGTCCTTGGTAAACGAAAGTTCTAGTATACATCTCAAGTCAGAGGATACTAAATGAGTATACCAATATCAAAAAAACATCTTATGATTAAAATCCATGAAGATGATTTGAAACGAGTTACATCCAACGTCATCCAAGATGAGGTCTGTGAAGTTGGAAGTCAACTCCTTGAGTCCAAGTTCAGAATAGTCTTAATTCAGAGTCGTTCCCATGATTCTGATCGACTACGGATAATTAAGAATACAAGATTCATGGATTAAACGTATTAAAATCGAACACAGTTATAAGAATTCAGTATTGCATTTAAATCAGTAAACCAAAAGAATTCAAAAGTACAACTGTTTAAATGTTCGCACATTCAAAATACTAAATCAAAACATATCGTTAGCAAAACTAAGACCGATAGCATTTCTGTGCTGATCATGCCTTTCCTGAGTCATCGGCTTAGTGAACGAGTCCGCTAGGTTTTGATTTGTGTCTACTTTGCTTATCACGACGTCTCCACGTTCCACAATTTCCCGTATATAATGGAACTTCCTTTGAATGTGTTTGGCTTTGTGATGAGATCTGGGCTCTTTGGCTTGAGCTATAGCACCTGTGTTATCACAAAGTATCTCGATTGGTTGGCGAATACTCAGAACCACATCGAGGTCAGTAATGAATTTCTTCATCCAAGCAGCTTCCTTAGCAGCATCTGATGCGGCTATATACTCAGATTCGGTGGTTGAATCCGCCACTACACTCTGCTTGGAGCTTTTCCATGAGACAGCTCCTCCATTAAGAGTGAATACGAAACCTGACTTGGAGCGAGAGTCATCTCGGTCAGTTTGAAAGCTAGCATCAGTGTAACACCGTACAGTGAGCTCCTCTTTCACTCCTCCAAATATTAAGAACATGTCTTTGGTCCTTCTCAAGTACCTCAGGATGTTCTTGACTGCAGTCCATTGGGCAATGCCAGGACTTTGCTGGAAACGTCTGGTCATGCTTAAAGCATACGAGACGTCAGGTCTAGTGCACAACATAGCATACATGATAGAACCAATCGCTGAGGCATATGGAATTGCTTCCATTTCCTTAATTTCAATGTCTGTGGAAGGAGATTGTGATTTGTTCAACACAGTGCCTTTAGTCATCGGAACACCTCCTTTCTTGGAGTTTTCCATCCTAAAGCGTGTCATCATTTTGTCTATGTAAGTACTCTGAGTTAGCCCTAGGAGCCGCTTAGATCTATCTCTGTAGATCTTGATTCCTAGAATGTAAGCAGCTTCTCCAAGATCTTTCATTGCAAAACAAGATCCTAACCATTGTTTGACTTTGTCAAGCACATGGATGTTGTTTCCAATGATCAGTATATCATCCACATACAAGATGAGAAATGATATAGTGCTCCCACTAGCCTTTCTGTAAACACAAGGCTCGTCTTCATTCTTGACAAAACCAAATTCTTTGATTTTCTGATCAAAATGAAGATTCCAGCTTCAAGATGCCTGTTTAAGTCCATAAATGGACTTATTCAGTTTGCAGACCCTACTAGGATACTTTGGATCAACAAAACCGTCAGGCTGAACCATATAGACATCTTCAGAGAGATGTCCATTAAGAAAAGCGGTTTTGACATCCATTTGTCATATCTCGTAATCATGGTACGCGGCTATGGCAAGCAGTATCCTGATCGATTTGATCATAGCAACGAGTGAGAAAGTTTCATCATAGTCAATACCTTGAGTTTGAGTGAAACCCTTTGCAACTACCCGTGCTTTATAGGTTTGTATATTACCATGCATGTCAGTTTTTCTTTTGAAAATCCATTTGCTCCCTATTGCCCGAGAACAGGGGGTAGCTCAATCAAGTCCCAGACATGATTATCACGCATAGATTGCATCTCGGCGTTCATGGCTTCAAGCCATTTCTCGGATTCAGGATCTGAGATAGCAGATTTGTAGTTTGTAGGTTCGTCATTTGACTCAGCTACTAACAGGACTTTAGAAGCTTCAAGATGCCATAGGTATCTATTAGGTTCTTTACGAGACCTGCTACTTCTGCGAACGCTTGTGTTTATATCCGATTCATCAGCAACAACTTCTTGTTGATCAGACGCTCCGACTTCCTCAGCGGTTGTTTGTGTTTCTCGAATTTCTTCAAGATCCATAATATTATTTCCGGTTCCTCGATTTAGAAGATCTTCCTCGAGAAAGCGTCCTTTCCTTTTGATGGAAACAATGTTTGCATCAGGATGATAGAAATAATATCCGCTTTTGTTGTAGTAACCGACGAAAACAACTTTTTCGCCTCTGGGATCGAGCTTGTCATCAGAATCGCTGGTGACATATGCATCACATCCCATACTCTAAGGTAAGACAAATTGGGTTTAGACCCGTGCCATATCTCATATGGGGTTTTGTCCACCTTCTTAGTCGGTGCCAGATTTACAAGGCGGGCGGCGGTCATAAGAGCATAACTCCAGAAGGAATGAGGCAAGTTAGTTCTACACATCATCGATCGAACCATATTAAGTAGGGTTCGATTTCTCCTCTCGCTCACGCCATTAAGTTGGGGTGTGCCAGGAGGAGTGGGCAGAGAAATAATTCCGTGCTCCTTCAGAGGATTAAGAAATTCTAAGCTGAGATACTCGCCACCTCGATCTGATCGAAGTGTCTTGATAGATTTATCGAGTTGTTTCTCTACTTCGTTTTGAAACTCTTTGAACTTTTCAAATGTTTCATGCTTATGTTTCATAAGATAGATATAAGCATATCGACTATAATCGTCAATAAATGAAACGAAGTATCTTTCATGATTTCTTGACATGGTTCTGAAAGGGCCACACACATCAGTGTGTATAAGGCGTAGCAGATCCTTGGCTCGTTCACCAACATGGGTGAAGGGGTCCTTAGTTTTCCAGCTAAACAAGACTCGCAATTATCAAATGAGTCATGTCCGGTAGGTTCAAGAATTCCCTCGGATTGGAGTCTTTTAATGTTTGCCTTGCTTATGTGGCCAAGTCGACAATGCCAGATTTGATACGTTTAGAAAGATTATATATGTTATTGTCAGTTTGAACGTCAATCTCATAAATACCGTTTTGAGGTTAAGCCTCAAAATAAAAGATATCATTTAAGTAGGCAGAAATAGCAATACCATTAAAAACGTACTTAAATCCTTGTTCAAACAATAAAGAAATTGAAATAATGTTTCTGGTTAAACCAGGTGCAAACAAACAATTGTTCAAAACAACCACAAGGCCAGAAGGACATGAGAGATGATATGTTCCAGTTGCAAGAACTGGTACTCTTTTCTCATCACCAACGATGAGCTCCATGTCGTCTTGTTTCAGCTTCCTCCAACTTTTAGGCTCCTGCAAGACATTAATGATGTGATATCCACATCCGATATCAAATACCCATGTGTTGCTAGAAACAGTAAAAATTTCAATAACATAAATGAGAATACCTGAAGAGGGGCCCTCACCACTGGCCCTCTGCAGCTTCAGCTTGGCTAGATATTCAGGACAGTTACGTTTCCAGTGCCCCATTTTGTTGCATTCAAAGCATTGGCGCTCCTCAGGAGGGGGTGCTTTTGAAGCTTTCTTGTTATTGTTGGTGGCAGGCTTAGCAGCAACATTAACCTTCTTCTTGCCTTTGCTATTAAAACCTCTTTTCTTGGGGTTAGGCTTTTTAACACCAGCAGATCTGACCATCAGAACTTGATTTTTCTTTCCTTGGATATTCATCTCGGCCGTTTTGAGCATACCATGTAACTCGGCCACTGTCTTCTCCAAGCCATTCATGTTAAAATTCATTACGAATTGAGCATGGGAGCTTGGGAGAGAGTTTAAGATGAAATCAGTAGCCATGTCATCCTTCATGGGATATCCAAGTTTGTTCATCTGGTCGATATACCCTTTCATCTTAAGTACATGAGCACTAACAGGTGAGCCCTCTTGCATCGTGCAACGAATGAGATGAGACATGGTTTCATAGCGTTCTTGTCGGGTTTGTTTCAGGAACATGCCCTTAAGTTGCTCAATCATGTCAAAGGCACTCAGGTCCTCCATGCTCTTTTGGAGCTCACGGGACATCCAGGCTAGCATAAGGCAGGCCACCTCAGTGGCATCATCTCTTTGTTTTTCCCAGGCCTTACGAGCGGCAGCCGTGTTACCATCGGGTGCCTCAGGGACTGGTGTATTGAGAACATAGAGCTTCTTGGACATCTTGAGAACTATTCTCAGATTGCACTGCCACGAGAGAAAGTTGGTGTTATCCAGCTTTTCATTCTCAAGGATAGACTTGAGAGCGAATGAGTTATTAGTATTATTATTTTCAGTAGACATCTGTCAAGATAAGCAAAGAAAATAAATTAGTATAAAGAATGTGAAAAATCCTTATTAATTTATGACTCAATTACAGAAATTAGAATAAGGAGTGAGAATCTAGCTAAATCAGTCACTAATGGTAGCTGTGGCATACAACATTAGTAAGTGGGTAACTAGACTGACAATTAGTGTCAATTGTGGAAAGATGCACAACTCTCGTGTATGAGGCCGCTAAGACAAGGCATGTCTATGCATTGATACGTTTAGCCTCATCTATGCCCACTTTTAATCTCTTGACAGCTGGGGCATGTAACAAGAGAGAAAAGTAATAGTCGTCCTAAAACAGATACTTGCGGAAGGGCCGGATGTGTCAATGAAACCCTTGCGCCTTGGAAGGATAAACTACGCATCTAGTGCGGTGCTGTGGCTCCAAACACCGATGTTTCGTTTTATGCTCCAAGTGTTCCTTATAATAGGATGGCATAGACCATTGGTTTTAAATATGGGTTCAATTTTAGTGTTTACCGAATAGGGTCAAACACAACGAATGATTAAATCATACGTGTGTTGTAAAAGCCAGTTTTACTATTTAAAGTCATGACAAATTTGATAAACCCTTTCATCTCTCAGGACACTTAATTTTAAATAACCTACTAAAACTAAGTTTGTCGCGACTTGAATAACCAGTTAAAGTTAATAGTTGAAAACTATTAAGTTATAAGTTTTGAAATTAAATTTAGTTTAAATTGCAAAACTTTAGCGGTTATTTATTTTATAAAAAGAAGCCAGTTGTTATTTTTATAAAATTCTACAAGTTGTAAAATTAGAACTTGTGGTGACAGATTGTGACATTTTAAAACTCCTTTTAAAACGTTTGGTGTTTGGTTGGTTTATAATAAATTTAAGTTATAAATAATTAAAAGCAACCATAAAGCAAATAAATATGTAAATCTTTTAGGGCCAAGTTTGTTTGATCTTGCTAGAGCCAGTTAGCAAGACCAAACGGGTCACGGGGTCCAAAAAAAAAATAAAACAACCACAAGGATGGACTTCCGTGCATCTAGTCGTCTCGGATGACTCCCACTGACTCCATGATTCCTGTTGCGTCTTTAGATTTGTCTTCGGGTTTTTATTACATTACATAAAATAAAAAGTCTATTCTATTACAACTTTGAGCCATCAAAAGTGGGCCAAAACCATAAAACCAAAAACTGAATAATAAACACAAACAACTCAATCACATGGGTCGGGCCAGATTTACATAGTCAACACAATCACATACGGGCAATAAATTTGATCAAATAAAAAAAATTAAAAACGACCAAATTAATAAATAAAAAAATTTGCCCCAAAAAAACAGATCAGATCAGAAACTTCAAGATAGTTAAAGTTTGTGATTAATCTAACCGGTGAAACCAGACCGGTTCCGATTTGCGTGTTATAACTCAGGCTCTGATACCACTGTTGGGTTCAGTGGTGATCATCTTGACTTTTGTAAAAACGGGTTTTGACAAAGAAATTAATTAATTCAGTTAATTAATAAATACGCAACGGAAAATAAAATCAAAACTTATTTAACAGCACTGATAAACCGAACAGGATCGGGTTATGAACAAGCAAACACAAAAAAAATAATTAATCTACTGATGAGACTAAATATACCTTAGTGGTTAATTATTAACCGGTTGAGACACCTAGGTACAATGAACCGATGCTAGATCACGAACCGAAAACGCGAGAACGGGTGACACCGAGGATCGCCAGACAAGGCGGCTTTGGTGGCCGGAAGTGGCAAAGGCCGAAGCCTTTGTTTTTTTTTACTTTTTGGTCGAAAGCTACTCTAAGCCAAGCAGGTCAACCCCAAAAATATTTCTTGCGGCTTTTTCCAAATTCTAGGTTAGAAAACAATTATTATTAGGTTATTATTATATAATAATAATAAACCCTACTAATTGTTTTCGGGCCATAGTCCAAAACGAGATATAAAAACCCAAACCCATTTAATTGTTTTAATGAAAGATTCAAACAATATATATACAATTATTATTTATAAACTAGTATAAATAATAATTCACGTCTAACGAATATATATAAAATATATCGTCTCGCTATCAGTTCGTAATTACCAGTTAAGCAGGTTAAGTAGATTTAATGTTCGTTGCCCTAAGTGTAACTCTTACGGATCATAGCTCGGTCAGCCGCATTGTCCATCGTGTCGGTTCATAAAATCCAACAAGAATCACCTTCCCAAAGCTACCACCAATACTGTCAAAAGACAGCATTGTCCAACAGATTGATGGGAATTTTGAGCCATGCTATACGCTCGAACGGTAGAGATTGGCCTTCCCACGGATCAAGCGAAGAAAACCACACTCTCCAAACCTCTTCTCTTTCTAGAAAACGAAGAACCTCACTGTGATTTTTGAACGAGAGAAAGATGAACAAACCACCAAATTACTGAAAGACCATGTCGCGAATACCAGCTTCCAGAGCTAAAATGTTCAAAGTTCTAAGAGTCTTAAGTCCACTGTTCTCCCCACCAACGCTCTCAAAGAAGTTGGACAAAGCTATGGTGGAGTCAAGAACCACAATCACCTTCTCCGACGGGCTGGCTGCGGGATCTTTCAACAAGGCATCACGAAAGGATTTCTCTCCACGGCATGATGGGAACAAAAGAGGATCTTTGGTGGCCGACTCCCCAGATCCAAAAAGCGGCCGTCTCCTGCCGGAAGGGAACGGAACCCTTGATTCTTTGGTCTCTGATGTGAATCTAGCAATATTCATGTTAAGCTTACTCTTTCCCATCTTCACATTCTGCATCCTCTTTTCAAGCTCCTTTCCATCGGAGACACCTTTAAAACTAATAAACCCAAAAATATTACCATCCCTGTCTTTTTTCCAGGCAATATATGACCCGGAGATAGTCCCGAACTAAGCAAGACCATATTCTAAATCCCACGGCCTTACTCCCTCCGGAAGATTGGAGACAAAGAACTTAACCACCTGAGCACCACCTTGATCTTTTTCCTTTCTTCTAGCTTCTCCGTCCCTAGGGTTCCGGCGACCCTTCACCTCCTGCCACCGCTCCTCAGGAGGTCCTCGAGCGAACATTTTCCTCAACAAAAGATACGAACCTAATTCCACCTTTCAAAAAACGTTTTTTGGAGCGGTTTTTTTAGATATTTTTAATATGTTTTTTTGGAGTGGTAGAATTTTTTTAGGATAACTTTAATATGTTTTTTGGAGTGGTTTGCTTTAAATATCTTAAACGGCTATTTTTTTAATTTTAAATCTACCCTTCTTCTCCATAGATACTCCCTGCCATCTTCAACTATTCTCCAAAATCCAAAATCTCCTCTCTTAACTATTCTCTTCCAATTCTACCAACTAAACATTTAAAGGCAGGGTCGCCTCAACATATTTTATGGACTAAAGCGAACGTTGAAATTAAGACATTCTGTTAAAGTTTTATAAATATATAAAAAAATTTAAAATGTAATTTAATGGAGCGTCAAAACGTATAATGTTAACATAAAAGTTTTGAAATTATCATTTCTCTCTGAAAACACAAAAGTTGAGAATACAAATTAAAGTAGTTTTTTTAATTTTTAGGACCCTTCAAATTTGGGGGCCTAAAGCGGTTGCTTTAGTTGCTTGTACTATAGAGTCAGCCCTGATTTAAGGTTAGAAAATCCATACCTTTACATCAATTATTGTTGTTTTATTAAATACTAATAGATTGTTTTGTATGTATAATGGTTATTTATTTTTTGTTTTAAATTTTTTTGTTAGTTATTTCAAAAGCTCAAGAAATTGATCAAATATCCATTTTTTTCTTCAAGAATTATGATGTGCCATCATTTATATATGTTTTGCATTCACAATTATCCGCATATTTATCACAATTATAGATAAAATGATGAGAATTGATACTTAATCTATGATCAATTGTGTTACAACAGGATAATTTTTCTTGATGTGCAAAAACATGAAGAAATCACTCAAAATCAAGGAGAAATCAGCATTCGCAAATCAATTGAACGAAACTGGAACCAGGAAGTCAAAGCTGGAAGTCAAAAAGACAATAGGGAGTAAAACAAGGCAACGCACGGTCGTGTGTTGCCTTGCATGGTCGTGCAATCCCTGTTTTGCTCTCATGTACTCCTTAAAGCTGCCAGATTCCGCATGAGAAAGGATATGGTACTTTGCACGCCCGTGCATTGCCAAAATCTTTGCGTATAAATAACAAGCTCATTCTAGTGTTTTAGATGTCCAAGATTGAGGGGTGTGAAGGCCCTAGTGCTCTGCTAGAGTCGAAACTCTCTCAGTTTTGGTCCGTTTTAGCTTTTCTTTTTTATTTTCCTTTTCTTTGTTTATTTTCCTTTTCTAACTATTGTAATATGAAATGATTCTTCTCATTCGAATAAACAAGAGGTAACCTATACCCACTCTCCGTTGGTGTTGGAACACTTCCACATAATGTCTAAGGGTTAGTGGAGTCACTTGTATTGTCATTCGTGACTAGTTCTCTTGCGTTTCTCGGGTTGGTTGAATTTTATTTAATTAATGAAGTATTTTTAGTATGTTATGTTCTTAAAGTCTTTCCTATAATCTGTAGGTCCTGAGCAGACCTGAGAACACAGATCTACGAAGAAATTCTTCAAACAGTCCGAATCAAGAGGCAGAATCCCTTGATCCGGTATCACTCTCGAATCAGAAAAAGATAGAGACGGGTGCGAGAATCACATACACAAACATGAATATATAAAAGTGAAAAAGAACAGATAATTAGAGCATAAAACGTATGATTCTTTAATTGATATGAAAAATAAAAGCTTCTCACACACTCAACAATTAGTCTCACCCGAGGTTGAGCTCCGCCTGGGGTGGTGATTCCCTCTACAGACACACACTCCTCCTATGAGATATTCTGCTATATATAGGAGGCCAAACACATATGTCTTGTTTTCTAAGTCACCGCCAACAGGCCTGAAAAACAGGTATCGAAACTACCTAGTTTCAGTTGAACAATTTGTTTAATCGAAGCTACCTAGTTTCGGTTGAACAATTGTTCAATCGAAACTAGTAATTTCGACACTGTAGTTTTGATTGAAAGCATCTGTCTCAATATTATACCCAACAATCTCCCCCTAGACTGATGCTATAAATTCTTGTCCGAGTTTGTCTTTCGTCTTCATAGATTGACTGATGATCTAATGCCTTTCGTTGTGATTCTCCCACTCAAGTGTAGCCCCTCCTACTCATCTTGTAGGAACCTTTCACACTCGATCTTAAAGTCTGAATCCCAAGTATTTAGCAGTAAATAACCATCTTTCTACAAAAATTCTTGACATTCACGAACACTTGATCAACTTGTGCCTTCTCTCCCCCTAAAAAAGGTCAATTTTAAGCGGAGGCTCACTTAGTCTTGCATCTTCATAACTCAGCTAATAATCCGAACCTCCTATTTCTAGGCAAAAGATAAGGGATCGAATCACCATGTAATCAACAATCAATGATCCGGTTCGCCACAAATTCGCTAGACTTTGCTATTCACTGCTCAAACTTGTACTTTATTAAAGGAATTACAGCTGGCTCAGGCAAAACATCATATATATTGCCGAAGAAACAAAATTTTCGAAAACCCAAAAAAGTTGTCTCCAAGTTTTTAGCCAAAAGTCCCCTCTTTCTATGCAATATCCTGTAAAATATTCATCTAAGAAATTTTCTCCAAAATACTCTCTTTTTTTTTAATATCCTTGAGAGTACTTGGTCAGTTCTACCTGTAGTTTCAATAGGCTATACTTCAGTCGAAACAAGGCTAGTTTCGGTAGAGACAGTATCGAAACAAGAAGTTTCGATAGGGAGATTTTTCAATCGAAACTAGTAGTTTCGATAGGAGATTCTTCAACCGAAACTAGTAGTTTCGATACTCTCTAGTTTCCATAGCCTAGTTTTGATGTTTTCTACTTCTGATTTAGGGCATCATCAGTAGTTTCGATAGAACATGTTCAGCCGCCACCTAGTTCCGACCAAAATGTTCAGTCTCTTTCTAGTTTCGATTGAACATCTTCAACATTCAGCTACTTCGATACCCCCAATCCAGGTCTAAAAAATGCTTCAGAAAGCCTTACATCTTAAGATTTTGACAGTGAGAATATAGAACAGCAGTCACGAGCCTGCTACACATCGATTTCTTTATGTTTAACATCTCAATGACTGGTTTTCTTCGATTTTGAAGCAGATTCGAGAGCAATAAAAAGCCACCATGGCTCTGATACCACTTGTAGGTCCTGAGCAAAACTGAGAACACAGATCTCCGAAGAAATTCTTCAAACAGTCTGAATCAAGAGACGGAATCCCTTGATCCGGTTCACTCTCGAATCAGAAAAAGGTAGAGACGGGTGCGGGAATCACATACACGGACAGTAATATATAAAGTGAAAAAGAACAGATAATTGGAGCATAAAACGTATGATTCTTTGATTGATATGAAAAATAAAAGCTTCTCACACACTTAACAAATAGTCTCACCTAAGGGTGAGCTCCCCCTGGGTGGTGATTCCCTCTACAGACACACTCCTCCTATAGGAGGCCAAGCACATGTGCCTTGTTTTCCAAGCCACCACTAACAGGCCTGAAAAACAGGTATCAAAACTAACTAGTTTCGGTTGAACAATTTGTTCAATCGAAACTACCTAGTTTCAGTTGAAAAATTGTTCAATCAAAACTAGTAATTTCGATACTGTAGTTTCGATTGAAAGCACCAGTCTCAATATTATACCCAACATAATCTATCTTAAAAAGACAAGAATAAGTAATCTTTAAACCAACTTAATAACATTAAATCTTGTTGAGTTTCTTAAGCAAGGCTTCTTGTTTGGAAGCTTATTCGAGTTTGTACGGTCTATATACAAATCTTGGTGCTAGCAACGGCCGGGTTAGTTGAAGCGCCCCAAACCGGGTACATCTCATAGTTGGCATAAAACATAATAACATAGTTCTTAAACCATAAATCAAAATCTATTACACGGAAGACTTGTTTCAAACATTCGAATTTATAAACAATAAGTAAACATTGTTCATTCATAAACTATCTGGATTGGAAATGTCAGTAATCAGCGCAACAACTCGATGCCCATGCTATCCAGCCCTCATGGCTGCTCTACTTTACTATCTCTTTACCATTACCACCTATCATGCATACTAAAAGCCAGGTAACGCTGGTGAGTTCTATCTTTACTTTAAACTGTAAAACTTTCTTTTAGGTAGCTTAGTTTTATAAAAAAAATAAAATAAGCTTTACTTTCACTTTCTTTGAAAACACTTTAACTTTTACTTTAAAACTTTACAACGTTACAATTATAAAACTGTTACGTTCTATCTGTTATTAAAACTTTAGCTTTCATGTATGTCTATTGTTTCACTTGTACAGGACAAGTGACTTTATCATACTTTAACTATCACATACGGATCATGGTCCGAGGACCAGATCCCTTTTCTCGCTTACACCTCAGGGTAAGACTTTTACTTTAGCGCTGCCCACACCTCAGGGAGAGACTCTCTTTCTCGCTTGCACATCAGTGCAAGACTCCTTTAGTGTTTCCCACATCTCAAGGTATGACTTTCTCGCTTACACCGAAGTGTAAGACTCATTTAGCATTGCTTACACCGAAGTGTAAGACTCCTTTAGCATTGTATACACCAAAGTGTAAGACTTCTACTTTAGCATGTCTGCAGGACTTTCTACTATGCAACTACTATGTAATGCAATTACACTATTACACAAAATAGAAATATAATCACATAACTTTCAAATAGACAAATAACACACGTTAACACATAAGCATATAACATGGTATCTGTCACTGTCACTATCACTGTCGAGCTGTACCGAAGTACAGCTTCTTTATCGTTCTTTACTTTAACTCATTGTTATCTTTCAAAAACTTGTTTAAAAAATAATACTATACTCTTTAACTCTTTATCTTTCATTTTATAAAAATATATAATTCTTATAAAATATTCTTTAACTTTGAAAACTATCTCTTTAACAGTATGCATGCCAGCCCAAAACCATTTAGAAAAAAGGGTAATAAGAATTCACCTGACTTCTATGGGGTTTATCTCACTTAGCAAGGAAACTTCGAGCTAGGTGGATGCTAACAAATCTGTCAAGGATCACGAATGGAACAAGGTTACAACCTATATGTTTTATTCGAAAACTATCTGTCTAAAATCTTGTTCGACCGAAATCTATTTCGGTCGAAATCTTTTTCAACCGAAAACTATTTCGATCGAAAACTTATGTGTTAGAACTATTTCCTATTACATGGCTTTTTCTTTCGAAAACATCTGTCCGAAATTCCTTTCTGTTCGAAATTCCTTTCTGTCCAAAATACATTTTGATCGAAATGTCTTGTCCGAAATACTTTTCGATCGAAATGTTCCGCCCGAAATCTATAGTGTCCAAATTACTTTTCGATCAAAATGTTTCATCCGAAATACTTTTCGGACGTTTCAGAAGTTTCGGACCATTCATAGAGTTTTCACACGATTCATATGTTCTTGGCTGATTTCTTCGTTTTTGATCCAAGATTCTATCTTTTTACGTTCAAAACTTATATTTAGGTTCCATGAAGCTAGATATACACTTTATAGAGCAATTCTAACGTAAAAATCCAGACTTTGATTGAAACCCACCTTAAAACTCTAAAAACCCATTTTCATTCTAGAATTCGACTCTGAGAACGAGTTGTTACCTGTTATCGTTTGATTCCTTCTTTGCCGACTGTAACCTTTCTGATTTTCATGTTTTTCTTATTTTATTTTATGTCGTGCAATAAAAGACGATTCCGATTCCAATTTTACATCCATTATTTCATGTGCAATAACAAACATACACGCGTTTATTATATTACAATATTAACTAAAACAATCTTACAAACCTCGAGGACCAAACTTGACCAAAACTCAAAACAACATCAAGACTACAAAACTACAGGGACCATTCTTGTAATTATCAAAAAAGTGCACAAGCACGGTCGTGCTTAATCCTAAGCACGGTCGCGCTTAAGCCTCGAACACGGTCGTGCTTAACTTTAACCACGGTCGCGCTTGTTATACAGTTTGACTCCGTGAAAGTCAAACCGACTCAATCTTGTCCAAAAATAGATCGTAAACACGTTTAGAAGGTTGCGAGACTTGCAGAAGAAGATATTCGGTTTATTCAGCCGCATACCCGACCAAATACACATGCAATCGTCCAAATACTCGCAAATTCTAAACCGACTTCTTTTTAAAACGAACCAAGTAATTGGGGCAAGAAATCAAACGAATTAAGTAATCAAATACCTACCCGCGACCTATATAAGCTTCCTTAAACCCTAAATCCGTCATTACATCGTCTCTATCTCGTCTGTCGATCAAGGAAAGCCGCGATCCTCCTTCCGTAGCCGTCTGCACTTGTTGCCCATTCAGAACAGGTTAGTATTAGCCCAATAGATTCGTCTCATCACGTAAATCGAAAGCCTTAAACTCATTTGAATCAATAATACACGATTTGTCCGAATTGAATCTGAGTTTGATAAATAAATGGTTTTAATCAAACTATAAGTTAAACAGGATATAAATCCAATTAAATGGCATGGATAAGTTCGTGAACAGATCCTCCATGAAAACCCTAAGTTTCTAATCAGTTTTAATACAAGAATCAGGCGAATTGTGTCTGAAAAGGACCAGACACGGTCGCGCTCATCAAAGAGCGCGGTCGTGCCTGACCAAGCACAGTCGTGCCCGGGTGTGGCGCGGTCATTCTTAACGACCAAACAAAATCCTGACCTAGTCAAACCCCAGGCGCGGTCGTGCCGGGTACGAGCACGGTCGTGTCTGATGAACAGACCCTTGTTGTGACTTCTGACCAACCACGGGCGCGTTACCGGCCAAGCGCGGTCACGTTTGAGCCGAGCACGGTCGTGCCGTGTACGAGCATGGTCGTGTTCATCCTTTAACAGAATCTTTTATTTAATATATTTTGTATTTTAATCAGTTTTAATGTTATAAAAATTATTTTATAAAATATCCAGAACCAAGTGTTGCTTATCAAAGATCAATCATTCAATATCTCTTTAAATTAAAATCAATAAAATACTACAAGTTTTATAAACAACAATATATTCCATACGTTTTATCTTTAACAAATATTATTTATTTAAACTTATATTTTAAATGTATATTCTATTACTATTGATTAAATAAATAGTATATTCAAACAAACCTTAAACTTAAACAAATCCACTTCCAACATCGAATAACGCAACTCAATAATACGTAAATCATATTGTTCATTAGGTCGAATCTAGCGATCTACAACACACCGCTGTTTTCCATTTGCTTGTGCAATCTACACTCTGCATAACACGTGAGTTACATAGCCCCTCTTTTACTCTATTTTACAAACTTTTGGGGTGGAACATGCGTTCTATTTACATGTTTTCAATTATACACATATACAGTTCCATCCTATGCATATACAATTTTACGCTTTGTGCTTGAGTACTAGGTGTGTAGACCAATTATTATGCTCTTCATGTACAATCATTAACTATCATCCGACAGTAAACAGTGGTAGATCTATTGAGTCTGACAAACCCACCCAGGTAGGGTGACTGTTACTGACAACACAAATTTTGAGTGCAAGTTACAAAGGTTTGATTGTATAGGTCACCCGATAGTTTCTCTCCATAATTGCCTTAATTGTCATGTTGTATTGAACTGTATGCACACAACACGTATTTTGCTATCACACAATAAAACCTATGTATTCTCACCAACTTTTAGTTGACTCTGTTTTAACCATGTTTCAGGTACCAATGTTTGAAGTAATCAAGATATGCTACACATAGGATTTTTGGACCTAGAATTCAATTAAACCAGTTTATTCTATGTAATTTACATTTTTGTTTTGTGGATTGGTTGTGTTTTGATTAAACTTGTTGAATGCAATGAAAACAATTATTTAATATTCAAACTTTAGCAAACCATGAGCAATGAACAGTCTGCATGCTTCACGCCCCGACGTTTCCGCCGTCGGTTGGGGTGTGACAGATTGGTATCAGAGCCTTGGTTATAGGGAATTAGGTTATTAGACACCTTTGACCTAGACTATAACTTTAGGATACCCACTTATGCCATGCTTCATGATTTACATGCTATGTGCTACCTGCTATATGATATATGCTACATGTTTTATATGTATATATAAATAACAACTTAAATAAACAATATCCCTACCCATATCCTAAACCACATATCCTTCATGCCTGCTTCCATGTCATCATCAACATAACTTGAATCATATTCTTAGACTTTGGTCTATAAAATTTTCTTTTACACCCGTTAAGGTTTTTTAGACTTTGTTTAATTGTTAAAGGACACGTGCAATCTGGAAGAGTGACACCTGTATTCTGGGCTTTCTGTCTAGGAAAGTATTTCATATAAATCCCAATCAACCGAGGGATCCGTATACTTTCCTGGGAATTCCCGAGATGAGTGTTTACTTATAGGCTAAAGCACGTCTCCTTGATAATTATCTGAGTTTAAATTAACCTTAATATGTCATAGTACTCGAGTGATTATGTCACTATTTGAGTACAATCCAAACTATGAACTACTTATATCTATTTGTCCTTCTATTTAATCCAAGAAATTCTCACAACTCTTATTGTGTCTAAATCTGTAGAATGCCTCCCCGTCGTGACAACAGCAACAACAGCAATAACACTGACCTGGCTGCTCTACTCACACAGCTGGTGAATCAAATTACCCAAGCCAACAACAACACTAATGGTCATGCCAGTGGGAGTGCTAACACTGGAGGTGGTGGTGGTGCCAACCCGCCACAATGCACCTTCAAACACTTCAACTCCTGTAATCCCCTCAAATTCTATGGCAACGAAGGAGCCACGGGACTCCTTCAATGGTTTGAAAGCATTGAGAGCACTTTCCTCAATAGCGACTGTCCCGACAACCTCCGTGTTCGTCATGCTACTAGTGTCTTTCAAAAAAGGGCGCTTACTTGGTGGAATGGTGAGAAAAGGACTAGGGGAATGGATGTAGCAATGGCACTGCCGTGGGATGAGTTGAAGAGGATCATGACTGAGGAATTCTGTCCTCGAAATGAGATGAAAAAGCTGGAAGCGGAATTTTGGGATCTTGCTCAAGATAGTGGTGAAAGCTTAGCATACACCACCCGTTTCCACGAACTGAGTCTACTTGTGCCACACATGGTTACACCTCTGTCTAGGTGTATTGAAAAGTACATTGGTGGTCTACCTAGACAAATTCAAGATACTGTGGTAGGAGGAAATCCTGCTACTCTGGAGGATGCTATCCGCTTGTCAGCCACACTTACTGACAACCATGTTAAAGCGGGTACACTTACAAGAAAGGGTGTCAAGAAAGTTTCTGACACAACAACACCTCCCGCTCATGTCAAAGAAGTCCAAACTGAACCATACCGCAACACTAGGAAGAGAAAGGTCAAGAACTATGCTGTAATCACTCCGGCTGCTCCAGTAAATCAAGTTGCACCCATGGCTCAAAACCCAGCAAAGAAACCCTATGGGGGCAGCCACCCACTTTGCAACACCTGCAACTATCATCACCCTCCAGGCATACCTTGTCGTCTTTGCAACCACTGCGGGAAACATGGACACACAGCTAATATTTGTCGAGCCAAGGCACTTGCCAACCAAACCAACCCAGCAAATCAAGCCAATAATCAAGCAACTAACCAAGCCATCCCAGCCATTGCAAATGGACGTTCTTGCTTCGAATGTGGCGACCCGAACCACTTCCGTAACCAGTGCCCAAGGCTGGTCAATGTTAACCAAGGCGGAGCTCGTGGGCGTGCTTTCAACATCAACGCCAATGAGGCTCAGGCCAACACTGATGTGGTTAACGGTACGTTCCTTATGAATAATCGTTATGCTTCTATACTATTTGATACCGGAGCCGATAAAAGTTTTGTGTCACTAGACTTCGAACCGTTACTTGCAAAAACCCGGTCTAAACTAGAGAAAACCTTTACCGTTGAAGTAGCCGATGGTAACACCGTTACAATTGACACCATCATTTATGATTGCTCCCTAGAACTAAATAAACACACCTTTCCAATCAACCTCGTACCAATGCCATTAGGGAGTTTTGACGTCATCATAGGTATGGACTGGTTGTCGAAGCACCATGCCGAAGTCATGTGCTTTGAAAAATGCATCCGTCTACCACTCCCATCCGGTGAAACGTTGAAGGTCTTTGGTGAGAAACCTTGCTAAGGACTCAAACTAATGTCATGCATTACCGTCCAAAAGTATGTACGAAAGAAGTGCATGGTTTTCCTAGCCCATGTTATCCAAAAAGAAAACAAAAAGTGGAGTGTACAAGACATCCCCATCGTTCGGGATTTTCCCGAAGTTTTCCCTGATGACTTGCCCGGTCTTCCACCTGTTCGGCAAGTGGAATTTCGCATCGATCTTGTACCTGGAGCAAACCCGGTGGCTAAAGCTCCATACCGGGTTGCACCTTCCGAGATGCAAGAACTTGCAAGCCAACTTCAAGAACTCGCCGACAAAGGGTTCATACGCCCGAGTCATTCACCGTGGGGTGCGCCGGTCTTATTTGTTAAAAAGAAGGACGGTTCATTCCGCATGTGTATTGACTATCGAGAACTCAACAAGCTTACAATCAAAAACCGCTACCCTTTACCTAGGATTGACGATCTCTTCGATCAACTCCAAGGTTCTACCTACTTCTCGAAGATTGATCTTCGATCTGGTTATCATCAACTCCGTGTGCAAGAGGAGGATATTCCCAAGACCGCCTTCCGAACGAGATATGGTCACTACGAGTTCATGGTTATGCCTTTTGGGCTAACCAATGCACCTGCTGTCTTCATGGACTTCATGAATCGCATGTGCAAACCATACCTTGATAAATTTGTTATCGTGTTCATTGACGACATTTTGGTCTATTCCAAGACCAAGGAAGATCATGAACAACACCTTAGGTTGATTTTGGATCTCTTGAAAACCGAACAGCTATACGCCAAGTTCTCCAAGTGTGATTTTTGGCTAAAAGAAGTGCAATTTTTGGGTCACGTTGTCAATGAAAAGGGAATTCATGTTGACCCCGCCAAAATTGAAGCTGTTAAGAATTGGAAAGCTCCTAAAACCCCTACCGAAGTTCGTTCGTTTCTTGGTTTAGCGGGTTATTACCGAAGGTTCATCTCTAATTTCTCCAAGATCGCTGTTCCCCTCACTGCCTTAACCCAAAAAGGTAAACCTTATGAGTGGGGACCGAAACAAGAAGAAGCCTTTCAAATTCTTAAGCAAAAGTTGTGCAATGCTCCTATCCTCACCCTTCCTGAAGGTGAAGATGATCTAGTTGTTTACTGTGATGCTTCAAACCAAGGTCTTGGTTGCGGTCTCATGCAACGAGGCAAGGTGATCGCTTATGCATCAAGACAACTCAAAATCCATGAGAAGAATTATACGACGCATGATCTGGAGTTGGGTGCTGTCATATTCGCGTTGAAGATTTGGAGACATTATCTCTATGGCACGAAATGTGTGGTGTTCACCGACCACAAAAGCCTCCAACATATCTTCAACCAAAAGGAACTCAACATGACGTTGGGTTGAACTCCTCAACGATTACGATTGCGAGATTCGTTATCATCCCGGCAAGGCTAATGTTGTAGCCGATGCACTAAGCCGCAAGGAACATGTCATGCTTCAAAGTGTCAAGATCCATTCCGATATTCAAGTTCGTATTCTAGAAGCTCAACATGTCTCGGTTACCGAGGGCAATATGTATATGGAAATGTCTTGTGGTGCTGAATTCCAATTAGAGACTAAAACCAATGGCTTGCTTTATTTTCTAAATCGTCTTTGGGTTCCCGATCGTGACGATCTCCGAGCATTCATTATGACCGAAGCACACAAGTCTCGATATTCTATCCATCCTGGTGCGGATAAAATGTACCAAAATCTTCGTCCACAATATTGGTGGCCTGGTATGAAGAAAGACATTGCTTTGTTCGTAGCAAAATGTCTCACATGTTCTAAAGTCAAAGCTGAGCATCAAAGTCCTTCTGGTTTACTTGAACAACCGGAAATCCCCGTGTGGAAATGGGAGAATCTAGCTATGGATTTCATCACTAAACTCCCTCGCACTTCGAGCGGTTATGACAGCATCTGGGTGATCA
The DNA here is from genome assembly GCA_023525975.1 of Smallanthus sonchifolius. Taxonomy (NCBI): domain Eukaryota; kingdom Viridiplantae; phylum Streptophyta; class Magnoliopsida; order Asterales; family Asteraceae; genus Smallanthus; species Smallanthus sonchifolius. The sequence continues at coordinate 29,842,188 of CM042021.1, read as the reverse complement.
TTGACCGTCTCACTAAGTCCGCACACTTCTTGCCTATCCGTGAAGACTATAAGGTTGAGAAATTGGCCCGAATTTACATTGACGAGATCGTGAGTCGTCACGGTGTTCCTTTGAACATAATCTCCGATAGAGATGCTCGTTTCACTTCTCGGTTTTGGCAATCTCTTCAAAAGGCACTTGGTACACGACTGGATTTGAGCACGGCCTACCATCCCCAAACTGATGGTCAGACCGAGCGAACAATCCAAACCCTGGAAGACATGCTGAGAGCCTGTGTCATCGACTTAGGTGGCATTTGGGATTCACATTTGACACTTATTGAATTTTCCTACAACAATAGTTACCACACCAGCATCGACATGGCTCCGTTTGAAGCTCTCTACGGTCGTAAGTGTCGTTCTCCCATCTGTTGGAACGAGATTGGTGAAGCACAAATCACCGGTCCCAAGTTAATTCAAGAAACCTCCGACAAGATTATTCAAATCCGTGACAACATTCGAGTTGCGAGAAGTCGGCAAAAGAGCTATGCCGACAAACGACGCAAACCCTTGGAATTCCAAGTTGGAGATCTTGTACTTCTAAAGGTGTCTCCTTGGAAGGGGTTGATCCGTTTTGGGAAGAAAGGCAAGCTAGCACCTCGCTATGTGGGTCCATTCAAGATCCTTGAAAGGATTGGGAAAGTGGCTTACAAGCTCGAGTTACCCCCATCACTTGGCAACGTACATCCTACATTCCACGTATCCAACCTCAAGAAGTGTCTTGCTGATGAAAACCTTCATATACCTCTTGACGATGTGCGCATTGATGAGACGATGCACTTCGTTGAAAAACCAGTCGAGATTATGGATCGTGAGATAAAACAACTCAAGCGCAGCCGTATTCCTATTGTCAAGGTTCGTTGGGAATCTAAACGAGGACCCGAGTTTACTTGGGAACGAGAAGACCAAATGAAGCTCAAGTACCCACATCTTTTTGCTGAAGCAGTAGCCTCAACCAATTGAATTTCGGGACGAAATTCCCTCAACATGGGGATACTGTAACCTTTCTGATTTTCATGTTTTTCTTATTTTATTTTATGCCGTGCAATAAAAGACGATTCCGATTCCAATTTTACATCCATTATTTCATGTGCAATAACAAACATACACGCGTTTATTATATTGCAATATTAACTAAAACAATCTTACAAACCTCGAGGACCAAACTTGACCAAAACTCAAAACAACATCAAGACTACAAAACTACAGGGACCATTCTTGTAATTATCAAAAAAGTGCACAAGCACGGTCGTGCTTAGTCCTAAGCACGGTCGCGCTTAAGCCTCGAACACGGTCGTGCTTAACTTTAAGCACGGTCGCACTTGTTATACAGTTTGACTCCGTGAAAGTCAAACCGACTCAATCTTGTCCAAAAATAGATCGTAAACACGTTTAGAAGGTTGCGAGACTTGCAGAAGAAGATATTCGGTTTATTCAGCCGCATACCCGACCAAATACACATGCAATCGTCCAAATACTCGCAAATTCTAAACCGACTTCTTTTTAAAACGAACCAAGTAATTAGGGCAAGAAATCAAACGAATTAAGTAATCAAATACCTACCCGCGACCTATATAAGCTTCCTTAAACCCTAAATCCGTCATTACATCGTCTCTATCTCGTCTGTCGATCAAGGAAAGCCGCGATCCTCCTTCCGTAGCCGTCTGCACTTGTTGCCCATTCAGAACAGGTTAGTATTAGCCCAATAGATTCGTCTCATCACGTAAATCGAAAGCCTTAAACTCATTTGAATCAATAATACACGATTTGTCCGAATTGAATCTGAGTTTGATAAATAAATGGTTTTAATCAAACTATAAGTTAAACAGGATATAAATCCAATTAAATGGCATGGATAAGTTCGTGAACAGATCCTCCATGAAAACCCTAAGTTTCTAATCAGTTTTAATACAAGAATCAGGCGAATTGTGTCTGAAAAGGACCAGACACGGTCGCGCTCATCAAAGAGCGCGGTCGTGCCTGACCAAGCACAGTCGTGCCCGGGTGTGGCGCGGTCATTCTTAACGACCAAACAAAATCCTGACCTAGTCAAACCCCAGGCGCGGTCGTGCCGGGTACGAGCACGGTCGTGTCTGATGAACAAACCCTTGTTGTGACTTCTGACCAACCACGGGCGCGTTACCGGCCAAGCGCGGTCGCGTTTGAGCCGAGCACGGTCGTGCCGTGTACGAGCATGGTCGTGTTCATCCTTTAACAGAATCTTTTATTTAATATATTTTGTATTTTAATCAGTTTTAATGTTATAAAAATTATTTTATAAAATGTCCAGAACCAAGTGTTGCTTATCAAAGATCAATCATTCAATATCTCTTTAAATTAAAATCAATAAAATACTACAAGTTTTATAAACAACAATATATTCCATACGTTTTATCTTTAACAAATATTATTTATTTAAACTTATATTTTAAATGTATATTCTATTACTATTGATTAAATAAATAGTATATTCAAACAAACCTTAAACTTAAACAAATCCACTTCCAACATCGAATAACGCAACTCAATAATACGTAAATCATATTGTTCATTAGGTCGAATCTAGCGATCTACAACACACCGCTGTTTTCCATTTGCTTGTGCAATCTACACTCTGCATAACACGTGAGTTACATAGCCTCTCTTTTACTCTATTTTACAAACTTTTGGGGTGGAACATGCGTTCTATTTACATGTTTTCAATTATACACATATACAGTTCCATCCTATGCATATACAATTTTGCGCTTTGTGCTTGAGTACTAGGTGTGTAGACCAATTATTATGCTCTTCATGTACAATCATTAACTATCAGCCGACAGTAAACAGTGGTAGATCTACTGAGTCTGACAAACCCACCCAGGTAGGGTGACTGTTACTGACAACACAAATTTTGAGTGCAAGTTACAAAGGTTTGATTGTATAGGTCACCCGATAGTTTCTCTCCATAATTGCCTTAATTGTCATGTTGTATTGAACTGTATGCACACAACACGTATTTTGCTATCACACAATAAAACCTATGTATTCTCACCAACTTTTAGTTGACTCTGTTTTAACCATGTTTCAGGTACCAATGTTTGAAGTAATCAAGATATGCTACACATAGGATTTTTGGACCTAGAATTCAATTAAACAAGTTTATTCTATGTAATTTACATTTTTGTTTTGTGGATTGGTTGTGTTTTGATTAAACTTGTTGAATGCAATGAAAACAATTATTTAATATTCAAACTTTAGCAAACCATGAGCAATGAACAGTCTGCACGCTTCACGCCCCGACGTTTCCGCCGTCGGTTGGGGTGTGACACCGACCTTCACGAACGTTCCAGCAATGATCCACGCCACTAATGGAGGTCTCGGTTTATGTTTTGAAACTTTCTCTCTCTAACCTTATCTCTCTCTCTAAGGTGATAGAGAAGATGGCGATCTAATGAGGGGAAGGAGGAGAAATGCAAGGGTTTTGTCACCCTCCCTTGCGCCTCCCATGCTCGGCCTGACCCAAAGCCCAAACTCTATCAAGCTCGTTCTTCTTTCATTCTTTCTTTATTTCTTTTCCCGTAACGGTCGTTTATTTTTTATCGTAAATTTCAGGATGTTGCATTAGTATAAATTTAATATTATGGGTTGATTGAAGGATTGGGTATTCAACGAGTAGTTCGAGTCATAGCTGGACCTTATAAAGCGTGTCGGTATTTCTTTACTTCTCTTGTGTTAGCTTGCAGAGGACTTCTAGCGGGAGCCATGAGTCTTGATCTTGAGAATGAAAGTTATATTTATTTAAAATATTATTATAAGTAAAGACACCTATTTTAAGAATATAAAATGTTAGGTCTAAGCGTTCATAAAGTAATTTTGGAGAAGGTTGCGTATTCCGACTTTCCAAAAGAAGTTGCACGACTTGGTGTATGCCAGTCGACATGATAATCTTAGTCCGAATAATAAATCACGGGACAACCGACGGACTTAAGGCTCCGTTAGGATCCCGAGATTTATTAGGAACAGTTGGCCGACCGTCGAAAGGGTTAGTACTAATAACTATGACCAACCGTACTAAAGTATAACATTAATTAACAAGTGATAACAACCGAAGTAACACCTTAAATGAGAAAACATTTCTAATTACGTTTCTTATCCTTTTTACTTTATTTTAAAACTAAAACTTTTTTTCCAACTTATTATCCTAGTCAGACAATAGCGAGAGTTGAGTAAGGAATCCGTGTCCATGGTTCGATATTTGGTTCTTACCCAGACTATAATACGCTACGATAGGTACACTTGCCTATTGTGTGTGTTTTAAGTTGAAGTAATTATCATTTGAACTTATAAATTTAAAACCTGATTTTGTGTAACTCTAAACAGAACATTATTAATAGATATATATATATATTATGTCTCTCGTATTTGGTATTAAGTTTTTGAAGTCATTACCAGAGACATATTTATATATATATATTTTTATATACACTAAAACACGACATCAAATTACATTTAAGGGTAGTAAACTTTTAACTTTGCCTCATTTATATATTGTTATATATATATATATATATATATATATATATCAAGTAATATAAATTATTTTTTTTAGTTTATTTTAATTAAATTTCTTTATTTTATTACTATATTTTACTTAATTGTTTTATAACTTCCTTTTGTGTAGTAATCATTAGGTTTTATTTATCTTTGCCCCTACACAACATAAATGGTACATTTTAGATACTATAAAGAGCAAAAAGAAGAAAATTAGTTACCCTCTTATGAACGCAATTGAAAAGTCTTTGTGGGACAAATTTCAATGGGTACTTGTAAAGGTATGTTTTGTAAATTTTTTGTTGATTGATTCTCTTGTATTTAGTAATTCGTTTTGTTAAATGATTCTCTTATTAATTTGCTATAGTGTAAGCAACAATTGGGAGGTTTTGAATGTACGTATATGGTTTTAAAACATATGCTCGAGTTTGTCTTGCAATATCAAAAGAATTTTCCGATAAATGTAAGTAATTTGTAAATATATTTTTTTAATTTATCTTTGTTGTGTTTTTGAGTTAATCGGGTTCGGGTTAATCGGGTTTGAATAACATTCGGGTTATTTGGATTGTTGAGTTTGCTTAATCAAAATCTCCTAATTGGTTTTGAGCAACATTCACCACTTGAACCTTGGGTGTGCATGGACCAATCCCAGTTTCACCACTAGCCTTGGATAAATTAAGGAATTCTTGTTAGTGTTGAATCTTAAAAGCAACAATTTACAAGGAACCGTTCTCAACATATTCTATTTATGTATATCTCACTTTTCTATTTATTTTTTAAAGGTTAAAATAGGAAAGCTAAACATTCTAGATATTTGGGTTGTGGGTTTCTCGGGTTCAGGTGAGGTTAATCGGGTCGGGTTATTCAGGTTGTGGGTTTCTTGGGTTCGGGTTCGGTTAGTCGGGTAATATATATATATATATATATATATATATCTTTTCTATTTATATCTCACTTTTTATAATTATTTTTTTAAGATGTGGAACGACGATTCATATGTTACTCAAGAGGACATAGACAGGTTACTAGCAAACTTAATGCCACAATTTTTTAGAGAGGTGTTTATTGAAGGCGGATTTGATGATATATTTTTGTAGTTTATAAAATTTAATAATTTTGTATTTGAGATATTATTGTATTTATGTATTATTTTATTATAATTCTGAATTTGGTTCTTAGATTTTATATCAAATAGTAGATTTATTGAAAATATTGTCTGTTCGTACTGGATTTAATATTTAGTTTTTTTATGGTTTTTGGATTAACGTTTTTAGGGCGGTTTTGGGTAGATTTTTTAGGGCGTTTTGGGTAGATCTTTTAGGGCGGTTTTTAAGAGCGGTTTTAGGATTTTTGGCTCTTCTTTTAATTGTTTTTTATTTGTTTTTTTAGAGCGGTTATATATATTATTTAGGACGGTTTAGCAAACCGCTTCAAAAAACAATCTTATTTTTTAGGGCGGTTATAAACCGCTTTATAAAATCAAATAAACCGCCCTAAAAACTCATTTGTGTACTAGTGTCTTTTTATCTTTTTTTTAATAGCAAATTCACACACCATTTGCTTCATGATGGGACTTCAACCCTTAACGTTTTTAGGGAGAGATACCTTTTGTTAACACCTTGATACAATTGGGATACAAGACCTTTGGTGATTCTCTTTTTATCTTTTGTACGAGTTTATATCTCTATTTGAAACTCAATTATTTAAATCTTCAATAAAAAACGCCTTTTTTATATAATCATATCTTTAAATTCTTCATTGCATTGATCACTAATTAATGAAATATTTGTCAAACTCATATGGACTATTGAACTTCCCTTTTATTTCCAAACGTTTGAAAATTCTATTTTTTTAATCTGATTGTCTACTTTCAGTCAAATGTTTGGTCTCTAAAGTGACTCAGCTAAGCTCCTTTATTTGTACACAAGACACTTGGTGTTTAGAAACTTCCTTAGAACCATATCAGTTGAGTAACATATTTAGATAATGTTTGGTGTTTGCTGGTTCACCAACTCTTGTTCTTCTTTCCCCTTAAAACGCTCTAAAGCTATGAATACATACAATAATGGCAACATACTCAATGTAAATTGACATTGGGTAAGCTTCAATAGTATTACAAGACATGAACATATTAATGGAATATCATTCAAATTAAATGTTGGATGGTATTATAATCATTGTTGTAAAAGTTGTATGAACTTGTTGCGTCGTTGTACGAATACGGATAAAGAGATTCAAACGACATGTCCTCGCAGCTGGTTCCAAAATCCAAGTTTTCCAAAGGGCAGAGTTGTTTCCAGAAACCTTGAAGATCTTTGATGGTTCCAGGTGAACGAAGATCATAATAATCATCTGTCCATTCAACTTCATGACCTTTACTACTACTAGAAGACGAGCTATCATCGTCACAAGCCTGCAAAAAGAGCGATCCACAACGATTGTATGCATTAATATTATCATCTTCTTTTTTCTCAGCTACATTGGCTTCACATATCCGCGATATATTCATATCTTGTTCTTTTGTTGTTTCACGCGCAAAGTTGTGATTCGCGCGCTTCTTCAAATGGGCATGCCAGTAATTCTTTATTTCATTATCGCTTCTTCCTTGAAGTTTCGACGCAATTGCTGACCATCTGTGAGTAAATTTATGTTAATACCCATATCCATAATTTCATGTGTCCATTTTATTGAAACAAAAGACTAGAATATTGAAACATATGCATTTACCTATTTCCCAGAAGTGAATGATAATGGAGTATGATTTCTTCTTCTTCCATGGAGAAATTCCCTCTCTTTACATTCGGTTTAAGATAGTTCATCCATCGTAGCCTGCAACTCTTCCCGCTTCGCATCAAACCTAATAACGAAACGAATTACAATCCGTAAATCTTTGCTCTTTTCGTGTTTTTTTCAATATAAAATGTAACAAAGTTATTACAGATTATTAAACTTTTTATATATTTACCAGCAAATTTGGGCATATGAGACCAATTCCAGATGCCATATCTGTTGATATATGATTTCAACATCTCATCTTCTTCTTGGCTCCATGAACCTTTTTTAAGACCAGACTTCATGATCTGACCGCTTGGGGATCTCATCGATTACTTCTTGGTAAAGTTGTAATTTGTGTAGATATTTTGAGCTCAAATCATTAAGGTGGAATGCAAGTGATTGTGAGGTAGCTATATATATTGATGAGGAAGCTCCCTCTGCACTTGAACGAAGGTTCCCACATTCAGATAATGATGAATGATGTATCTACCCTTTGCGTAAAAGGATTGTCCTACTTGTTAAAATTCCGAAAAAGGAAACTACCCACAAGAAACTAATTTTCAATGTTTTTAGAAAATTAGACCGGAAAGTTATAACAATAAGACCAAAATTTCTATTTTACCAATCTAGTAATTAATTAACTTCTAAATCAATTTTACTTAATAGATTAGTTTGATCAAATTCCTAAATTAGTTCTTACACTTTTTAGACATGCTTGAAAATCTCCTGTATCTTATATGACTGTAAATTAGATTTTGAAGTAATAAAAGAAAACTAAAAATATGGTCTGACCAACTGGTTAAAATGGAGGGGGTGCCTACACTAATCGATTTGACTAGTATCGGCCTTGTATTGATTTGACCAATCGATTCGGTCCTATCGTAAAAACAATGCTTGTTTCTTTATGGCTTATTTCGGTCCTATCTAAGATCAACCGGTATGGGCACGAAATGAGGCGTGAAGGGGCGTGGAAGGCGTGAAACACCACCTCTTTCACATATGAAAGGGGCGTGAAAACTCGCCCCATTTGAATTTTCACAGGCGTGAAAATGAAATGGCTCTCTCTCTCTCTCTCATGCACGCAGAACACTCATATCACTCAATTAAATTTTATAAAAATAATTAATTCTCACACAACTCACACTCACACGGATATACCCCTTACCATGTGAAAATTGTTGGTGATAAGATGTCGTTCACGTGGCATATACTTTTTTTTCATACGAGTCTCACTCACACCCGGTATACCGGATGACCCTAGGGTATACAAAGTGAGATATTCTCTAACTTTAAATAAAAGTCTTGTCGTTTTGTTTAGTTTTTTTTCTAATACAACAATTATTTAATATAATCTGTCAAGCTTATTAATGTTATAAAAAAATATTTAGGTAGTTAAACTTTAAACTACCGTAGTTTGCTTGTTAGGAATCTTGATTGGTCAAAATAAACATCATCTTACTGAAATCACTATCAACAAACACATTTTTTATTTGACAAAAAATGATAGTTGCTTAAAGCCTTAAAGGTTACAAAACGTATAACATAAATATGCATAGCTAGAAAACAAATCTTTTAAAAAATATAATCTGAAATTGTAGCTACCTGTTTTAAACACGAATTGTGGTCTGAAATAACAACTCCATATAAACTCAAATGAACATAATTATTTTTAAGAATTAAACGGGGGCGTGATAACTTGGCGTGATTTTTTTCACGGGGTGATTCGCCTACTTTAACGTTTATAAAGCCGTTGAACGGCTATATTTTGAAATTAAAAAAAAAGTTTTTTTTTTAATTTTCATTATTCTCATCTCCTATATAAACACAAATACCATTCATATTTTACCTAATCTCATACTATACAAAAAAAGTTTATACTACTAAAATGTCTTCATCATCAAGCGAATAAGCCCGAAAAATGACGTTCGGAGTTATGGCATCGGCGACGATTAGGTGGTGGCAAGAGGCGGAATCGTACTCAAGACCATTAAAACGAAGTGCATGTCTCAACCGTGACCGGGCGGCTGCTAACACACTTTTACTCAAAGATTACTTTGACGAAGGTTGTTTGTACGGAGAGGAGCAATTTAATACCCGGTTTCGAATGAATCGGAAATTATTTTTAAGAATTAATACTGATCTCGAGGGAGACGTGCCTTGGTTCTGTCAACGGGTTGACGCGAGAGGTCGGGTTGACTTCACCTCCATTCAAAAGTGTACGGCCACGATTCGTCAAATGGCGTATGGTACCGCTAGTGATTCGTTTGACGATTACTTGAAGATGTCAGAACGAACGATCATGTCATGTATTTACAAGTTTTCTAAAGCTAGAATTTTATTGTACGGTAAGAGATATTTACGTTCGGCTAGCGACATTCAACAATTATATGCTTTTCATGAAGCTAAACACGGATTTGTCAGGATGCTCGGTAGCATCGATTGCACGCACTGGGATTGGAAAAATTGCCCCAATGCGTGGCGAGGTCAGTTTGCACGTGGGGATCATCCTAGTCCAAGTATTATGCTTGAAGCATTGGCTTCAAATGATCTATGGTTTTGGAATGCATTCTTTGGCGTTGCCGGTTCGAACAATGACATTAATGTTCTTAAACAATCGCCTATATTCGACGATATGATCAATGGAAACGCATCCGACTCATCGTTTGAACTTAGCGGATCGCATTACAAGTGTGGTTATTATCTAGCCGATGGAATATATCTAGAATATGCTACAATTGTCAAGTCTCTTACGTGTACAGAAGGTATTAAACGTAATAATTATAAAAAGGCTCATGAGGCGGCAAGAAAAGATATCGAACAAGCGTTCGGTCTCTTGAAGAATAAGTGGCATATAATAGAACGACCGGCTCGAATTTGGTCTCAAATCAAAATCCGAAACATTATGTATGTTTGTGTGATTTTGCATAATATGATTTTTAGAGGATTAAGTAGTGACAATTTGTCAATACAACCCTAATGAGGAGGTGGTTACGCACAAAGAAATTGATGAAGATCAAAAGCGAGTAAACCGACAATAAATACACAATCGAGAAATTCATAACACACTAAAGACGGACTTGATTGAATATGTTTACGAAAAATCAATTCATTAGGTACTTTTTTTTAGTAATGTATTTTTTTTAATTATTAATGTAATTTTTTTTAATTATTAATAAAATATTATTTATTATGTTTTATTTTATTTTTATTTTTAATGAAATATTATTTTTTATTTTATTTAAATAAAAATTAAAATATAAGCATTTAATTATCACACCACCATAATAACACGGGTATACCCCTTGCCAAGTAATGGGTGGTGTGATAATGAGGGTAGTGACGTGGCGCCACGTGACGTGCACTTTATTATCACACCCCGGCACAAACACACGAGTATACCCCTTCCTCTAAGCATCCTTATTAGTGAGTAAGAAGGTAGTTGTTAAGGCCATGTATTTAGGACGAAGAGAAAGATAAAAACATCAAACAGTAGCAACCATATTGATGGTTATAATTAAGTTGTTAGACACATTAGTATTGTTGAGTCAATTTAGCATTTATGATGATGCCCGATGATTTTGTAAGAATAAGAGTTGTGTCGGTAGGAACCGTCCGTCAAAAATATAAAAGACTAACACTTGTATAATTCCAATTACAATACAAAAAGTAAAAAAAATAGTAAATTATAATACTTTTAAAATGGAAATAAGGAAAAGTACAAATACAGTAAACGAAAACAGATTTCGTGACCAAGGCTTCGTGTTTAACACGGGTCCCTTAAAACAAATTCCGAGTCTCCCAAGAGAACTCAAAAGTTTCCAAAGGTATAACGGCCGAAACTCTTCGTACAACCGGGGAGAACTCTAAACCCGAAAATAGTACCTTGAAAAAAAGATTAGAAGAAGAGAGTTTCTTACAAGTTTGTTGTTCTGTTCAGTTGGTTTCTGTGCGTTGAAATGCCAAACCTGAGTTGGTATTTATACTAAAAAAATCGTAACAGCTGAAAGAAATTAAAAACGAAAATAAAGAGAATTAAATGTCTTCAATTCTCTTTATTTGGTTTTTGAATTCTGATTTGAAACTGTCAAAATCTTAACTCTGAAGAGCTAGTCAACAGGAAACTGTTCAGCAATTACAGACTGCTGCTGTAGTGGGACGTGGACCCGCGCGCATAAACGGTTACATATAAGTTGATCCGGATCCATACGCCATGCCGTGCGCATATCCGAACACGGATACGCGGACTGCACCCGCTAAGCCGCACATGTATATCCGGACTCCGTCCGCGCTGCCACGTGTAGGCTAGTCAGACACTCTGCGTGGACGCCCCGGGTGAAAGGACCCAAACCGGGTTTCTCTCATAGTTGGCACACACAAGCATAAACATAGTTCTTAAACCTTGAATAAACATAATAAAATCAACAACGTAAGTCTTTACATTTTGGAGTTAATTAAAACTTTTAATTCAATATTGTTCAACGTTCATAACATCAAAACTATTAGGATGTCAGCCATAGTCAGCAGCATCTATCCATACTTGTTCAGCATCAGCCATCAAGCAGGCTTCTTTCCCTTGCTACCTGATGTGCATACTAAAATAGTCAGCTAATGCTGGTGAGTTCAAGTTTTTCTTTGACATTATACAAATGTTTTCTTTAAAGAAAACGTCCTTAAAGCATATATATTATATTATTCTTTTAATACAATAAAATCTTTCTTTTTTCTTTCAAATGCATACGTGTTTACTTTGTGCTATTTTTTTTAAGTCATACATTAATGTCTACAAGTTGTTTTCATCTGTAAGCGTGCCTGTGTCCCCGAAGGGACCGAGACAGGTATTATTCACTAAGGCTCAACGTCCAAAGGCCGACACCGCCCCTCTGTGTTCCCGAAGGAACTTCTGTTCGCAGGTAATGTTCCCTAAGGCTCAACGTCGAAAGGCCGATACCCACTATCTGTTCCCCCAAGCGGGCTTCTCATTCTTCTATAACGGCCGCCGCCACTAGAGTAACCGTCGTTACTCATCTTAACAAGTTGTACAACATCCTCGTTACAGTGCCCTATCGAGCATTGTCCTGATTTTTCTCATGGTACGTCATGGTCTCGATCCATGACGCAACATCGACTTCAGGTAGCACTAGTATCAAGGACTATACTACTACCTCAAGACTTGCTACTATGCTTAGAGTAGCACTAGCCTCTAGGACTACGCTACCACCCTAAATCTTTTCTTATCCGAGTCTCATACTCTGATAGATTAGACAATGTATTTGACTTATTTTTTTTCTCTCTGTTTATAAAACATATATATAGTTGAATAAACCATTCTTTCTTATCTTTCTATTTATAAAACATATAGTTTAATAAACCATTCTCTCGTATCTTTCTGTTTATAAAACATATAGTTGAATAAACCATTCTTTCTTATCTTTCTTGAAAAAACATTCGGTTAAACAACAGTTATCTTTCTTTCTTACAAAACTTTCATTTACATAAACCGTTACTTTCTTAGCTTTTCTTGTAAACGTTTAAGTAATAAAATACATTTATTACAAACGTCTAATTCTTGAGTATGCACACCATCCTAAAACAGTAAAATATGGATTCTTGAACTCACCTGACTTTCTTAAGGGTTAACTCACTCTGAAAGACTTCAAGCTAGGTGGGGGCTAAAGAATCTGTTCAAGAGTCACGAACTAGACACATTAATACTAAGTTGTTTTGTTTGAAAACTCTATGTCCGAAGGTCTCATGTAAATACCCAACTTTGAGCATCGGTGGGGGCTAAAGAATCTGTTCAGATCTAAATACCCAACTTTGAGCGTCGATATCTCATTCATTTTAGCTCCATTTTGGACACGGTTTGTTTCTTAGCGAAGGTCTCATGTAAGAGAACAAAAAAAAGGAATAAATAATAATATTAACATTTGTTACATATATTTATTTCGGTCCAAAGTTAACAAAAAAAGTCATTTTTGTAACTTAGTGAAAAAACTCATTTTTCACCCAAAACTCCAACAATGTCTTCGTTTATCATCCACTTGACCTAGTTCGGTTCAACTGTTGGCTCTAGCAAACCAAAAATACTTTATGGTTTGATTCACATTATGTTATGATTGTGTTTTATTTTATGCATTGCTTGAATGCTTGTCATTTAGGTTTAAATGCTTTTATAAAATCAATCAAATGGTTTAAACGGATTAAACATAAATAACACGAATTGTAACAACGAGATTTTTAAAATAGAGATTTTAAGTTATCTCGTGAAAGGTTTATTAAAATAAAGAGTTAATTGCATAAATGGCCCCTGTGGTTTGTCCATTTTGCACGTTTAGCCCCCAAGGTTTAAAAATTGCAATTTTAGCCCAATGTTTTATAACTTTGTTGCGAATTTAGCCCATGGGTTTAAGTTCAGTTACTTTTTAACAAATTATACTGAAAGGTTAAATGGACTACTCAACCTCTATAGTTGAATTTGAAAATCTTTTACCGGTAACTCTTGTCTTATCGTTATTAATTTCGGTGTTAATTGAATTCTTATCATCTGATTATTTTTTAATAATTTCTGGATCGTATCCAGTTGTTCATGCATCTACGATTACGATTTCCAAAATCATAACTATCACTCCCTCGATCTACCTTTTCTTACAGCTTACAACTCAATGTTTGTTGATTTCCTGTTTCTGAAACTTGTTAAAAACTATAATTTAAACATTGGGTGCTAAACGTGAAAAAGTATAATTTGTTAAAAACTAACTAAACTTAAACCTAGGGGCTAAATTCGTAACAAAGTTATAAAATATTGGGCTAAGATTGCTTTTTTTAAACATTGGGGGCTAAACGTGCAAAATAGATAAGCCACAGGGGCTATTTATGCAATTAACCTAAAATAAAACTAAGGAACTAGAGAGTAACTGTTTCAGGAATTGAACTCTATAAAATGCATTAATGTCACATAAAAAAACTACGTAGGTCTCTCTTATTTCAAAGATCGGCAGTTGTCAACGTCAGCAACATTTAAGCTGAGAACTAAAAATATTTGCTCAGGGAAACCTACGGTTGGAGGAGAGTTTAACCCTACAAACTTATTGACGTCATATTAGTTTATTTTTTTAAGGTTTTAAATGTGACATGATTTTATGATTTCTTTAGAAAAAATTATGAAATAAAACAATAAAAATCAATTTCTAATTTAAAAGGAGTTGGTACTTTTTTGACCACGTGCAAGGAAAATGTACAAAACCTTTGTTGTGGGCACCCATAAGCATGACAGTCAAGTTGCCAACCAAATTGCGACTTGACGTCTTTAGATATTTTGGAATGCTAATAAAACGCAATACATATCTTATCCAACGTAAAAGACCCGTTGAAAAATCCAACCTTTTGTTCTGTGATAGCTTAGAATTTCGGTGTATTATACGGGTTAAATAAATATAATGTGATATACTTAGTAATAATGATTTACATATTATATATTTATGATATATTTATAAATTATAGAAACTTTATATAATTATTTTTTTAAAATATTTTATAAAAGGAATGAAAGAAATATTCAATTTACAATCAATCTGTTTTTTTGATTTGGTTTGTAAATTCATTTGGGTTTACTAGTTTGTAAGTTGTAAAATTGGTAGTCTTACTACTATTCATTTCCTTTATTGTTGTGAGATTGTATAATTTTTTTCACTAATTAACTTGTGGTGATAATGAACTCATAAGTTCTCTCTTGTAAATAACATGCATTAAAAACATCTATATAACGAAGATTAATCACAAGATCTTTAATTTGATTCTCACATTTCTTGAAACTTTATATTTTATATTTACAATCAAGTTGATTTATATTTTTCAAGGATTAATTAGGTCTAGTCACCGAAATTAAGTTAATAAATAATATATTAAAAAAAACATAATGCTATTAGAAACTAAAAAACCTACATTTATAATTAGTCTCTACGAGTTTTTTTTAATTATAATTTATAAGTAATTCATTTTCTGCAAAACAAATGAAACACTCTTTCATAAAGTTATCATTAATTAATCTGATTACACAAATCAAACATCGCAAGCTTAATTGAAGAATGTATATCTCCATAGTTATTGTTACAACCGAAAAAACCAATGGTATCTTCTAGACCAATTCCACCATCAATTCAAATGCATATAAACATTTCTTTCCCCCTTATAATCAAAATCATTTAGATATATCCCTACTAATTAATCTTACCAACTTTGACATGTCAAATTCTGAAAACTTATCACACTGATTCAATGTCATCATACGCATAAGTAATTCAGACGTTAACTCATTATTATGACAGAAAAACTCTTGAGTTTGTATATCCTCACCTTGTTGAAACAACTAAACTCATAATAATGATGATAATTGATATTAGTCCTTTTTCATTGGGTTTTCGGGTTAGGGTTAATGTAATTGTAGTTCATTTGACCATTTCATTATCATGTTTAAAAAAAAACAATAGATTTGTTTTACAATTATCGCTCAAGTTCCATACACGAGAGGGGTATGCCTAATTGGGAGGCAAGATCCATGTCAGTGATTAACGCCCGAGCTTCTGCTTGCATATTCTTACCTGAAAAAAAAATAACCTAACCTTGGTAATTCCAGATAACAACACCCCTGTTTTGAGTCCATTTCTAGCTTTAACTACTCATGCTATGGCTGTGGGAGCATCAATTCAGTTCGCTTGTTCCGGTGGGCTTTTATTGATTTTACCAACGAAATTTCATTCAAGATGTGTTGATATTTTCTTTAAAGACCTTGCTGCAATACATTTCTAAACCCCTAAACCATGCAACTTAAAATTTGTTTTTGTCCTTACACAATTACAATATCTCAATGACGGTTTACATTTATTATCATATAAATATAAGTCTTATGGTATTATGTGACATACAGTGGATATAAATATAAGTCTTATGGTATTATGTGACATACAGATGCGGAACTTGAACAATTAAATTTGGGGGTCGAAAATATTACACATAAAAAAACCAAATTTTTTTCACCAAGTAAAGCCCATAAATCCCAAAAAGAAAAACCAATTCTTACACATAAACGACAAAGGAAAAATATTACAACTCAACCCGACGACCTTTAAGGTCTTTATGGATTTGTGGAACAGATTTGAGATTTTAGTCTAGATTAAAAGGGACACAAACCCTATAACTAATATGAAATAAACCTAGTGGATAAATGTTATTCTTAGCCATGCCTTAGTGTTTTCACCTTTTAGGGGACTGAATACTTACATGCACATGGGTTAATGCTTCTTTCTACTTGTCTATTTGTTCCTTTATTTGTAGCCAATCACATATATGATTGTTTGCTCTTTTTCTCGTTTGATCCATTTTTTTCATTCCTATATTTTAGTTCTTTATTTTTTTGGACTCGGGAGGCTTCTTTCTACTTGTCTATTTGTTCTTTTATTTGTAGCCAACATATGATTGCTTTGTAAGACCCCAAATCCGGGATACCTCATGTGTTGGATTACTCATTCACAAACAGTTCTTAAACCTTGAAGAACATAAACACAACGGAAAATTTACTCAAAACATAACATAACTTGTTCATAAAGTCAATGCATAGCCATTGTCTTAACATAACACATAAACAAATCGAAATGCCAGACTTCAAGATCAGATAACCCCTCATCGCTAGCCAAGCATCTATGCATCCTCCACTCCTACTCTTAACCTGGATGTGTATACTAAAAGTCAACTAATACTGGCGAGTTCTAGGTTTACATAAAATGTTCGCTTCAAAAACCCTTTTAACAAAGTGTAAGCATTTAACCTTGTTATTAAAATCGTACATAATCATATCAAAACAAAAACGTAATATAGACTATTCACGTATGACAAATATGCCGAATATGCACCTTCTCGTAACCGTCAATTCCTTATACCGTCAATTCCATTGTCAGCACGGTACTTGACAGAGTACCCGTACCATACTTCCAACACATTTGTAACGAACCAAAAATCCAAATATAGTATTATTTGCCTAAATAATATTATAGGGTGAAAGTAGAAATAAAGCAAAGTCTTAGATTAAAGGTTCATGGGTGAACTCTATTGTAACACCCCAATTTTTTTAAGAGAAATAAAAGCCCAGGGGCCAAAGTGTAAATAACCTAAAGTTAAAGGATCAAAAACAAAAGAAATCTAAAAAAGGAGATGGTAGCGGACCGCTACCAAGCTCTTTAGCGGTTTGCTAGCCGCTAGCCGCAATTAGCCTGGATAACGAGCAGAAGACATGTGTTTGATGACTCGCCGAGAAGGATTGGGTAGCGGACCGCTACCCAAGGTGTGACGATCCACCACGTGCGCAGTACGCCAAACAGCTGGCAGTGGACGGTAGCGGACCGCTACCACCCAGCTTAGCGGTCCGCTATGGGTGGCAGTTTCACCCTATAAATATTTGCATTGAGCCGTTCAAATGGAAACATCACAACACCAACCACCATCACTTTCATACACACGCATACCGAGGAGATCAAGTTGATGGTTACGAGCGTAGCAGTTACGAGTGCGGAACGTTGAAGTTACGAGCGAGGAACGAAGAGACGTTTTAGCAAGGAATGAACATAGGAACTATCGAGAATAATGTAAGTACACTGGACCCGTACCCTAGACACAATTATGTGAATTACGTGCTTAAATGATATATGCTATGTGATATGTGATATGACGAGGGTACGAGGTAATGAAAGGTTAGTCTAGACACTAAACGGTAATAATGGAGTAGCCACGACGTATCCAAGGGGTGGTGGATACGCCGCTGGCACTTCCTATATATAAATCTCTTGTGCTTCATGGTGAAACCATTATGAATGTTTAGGGGTATAGACTAAAATATGATAATAAAATATAATAAACGTACGGGAGAACTTTCGACCGATATATAGTTGACAAACAGAACGTTCTGTCTAAGGAAAGAGTGGTGTATAAATCTCTCCTAGACCCATCACTCTTTCCTGTGAACATCTCTGTTGGAGGTACTACTCTGGAGGATAATCACCCCAGTTTACAATATATGACGAGTATGAATAGATGATGAAAATAAATGAGTACGTGAATATATCATGCATAATGAATATGAATACATGAAGTGCATGAGAAATATGAATACGTGAAATGCATGATGAACATGAATACATGAATGCATGATGATACGTGCATAAATGAATGAGTATGATGGAACGAGTCTAAACCCTAAAATGGAATAACGGAGTACTCACGAAGTGTTAAAGGGGTGGTGGATAAGTCGCTGGTATTTCCTATATATAAACCATTTTTGTGCATCGTGGAGAAACCGTTATGAAGTTTTAAGGTAAGGACCGATTGGGAAGATAAATCAAGCATATACGTGAAATAAAAATAAACTTGACACATTTGGGAAGCTATGAGTCAAAGATACTCAAGGTCCCAAATGAAAAGAGATGCCCGGCCTATAAGGTGGATTTCAATAATAAATAAGAGAACTAAAAAGATTCCAAGCCTACGGGGCTGAGGAAAAGAAAAGGGAACCCCAAGCCTACGAGGCTGAGGAGGAAAAGATTCCAAGCCTACGAGGCTGAGGAATGAACGAGTCTTCAAGATAAATGCAAGGGGTCTATACTAACGAGTATAAGAACCTTGCCAATACTCGGACTGGAGGTACGGCCTAAGATGGTTGCGAGGGGGTTAGCACACCCATAAAATATATGAATGACGTGACCGGAGGTACGTCCGGAGATGGTCACGGGGGCGCCGAGAGCCTGGGAAACTTGAATAATAACAAGAACCTAAAGGGTTCAAAATAAAATGAACGATGCGGTGTACTTACTTAGCGTAAGCTAATTCAAAAATGTTTTTCAAACACTGCAGGAAAGAAGCACGTGGAATGAAGCTTCCTGAGGACGGAACGATCGGAGTTGAAAGATCTCTATATAATATGATGTAATTATATCATCTTTTGTAAAACAATATTATTACAAAAAGTTACCTTAGATAGTTATGGCAAGGTTTTGTTAAACTGGGACCATTTTTCGCATTATAAAACTCTGATAAAATATGAGATAAGTAGGGTGTTTCATCTATACTTTGAGCTAAAGGAGTTATTTTGAGTAGTTCAAGGGGGTAAAATGTAACTTACTAAAAATCTGCATTTTAGTAAATTGGGGGAGGAGAAAACACGTATGTTAGTGTGTGTTATGTGTGTGTTTTTCATGAAAAGCAAGGGAGAAGGGAAGGGGAAGATAAAAGCTTGATTTGCAGGAGTTTGGGTGCAAAGATCGTTGATTTGAAGGTGTAGATAGTTCAAGCTATAATCAAGTAAGTCTATCTTCTTCATCTCCATCTCTTAAACATCCATTAATAGAGTTTTGGTGTGTTTTGGTAGAAAACCCAAATTGAGTCAATTGGTGTGGTGATTTTGGTTAAATGTCGATTATAAAACTTAATCTAAACATCCAATTTCATGATTTGAAATTTAGGGTTCTTGAGGTGAAATTTGGGGGTTTTTTGATTTGGGGATGTTTGAATGTTGAATTGAGGTTGAATAAGTGTCTAGGGAGTTAATAGACACATAATTAACCATAATGCCTTAATTTTTATGGTGTTTGAAAAATGGAATTTTGGTGTAACTTGATTGAATCCTTAACGGGTAAAAATGAGTTGAAAGGTCGAATTGGGTGTTGGAGTTTTGGTTAAGGTTGTGTTAACCAAATTAAGTTGGGATGTTGATCTTTAGATCATAGGTGTGTCTTATTCCAATGTGGTGTATGGATTGGTGATCAATGGATTACTAATTGTAAATGGGTTGTATAGGTGATCAAGTAGCAAGGAAGCTAGCTTGGAGGATCAAGCGGGATCATTCTTAGCAAAAGGTAACTGCATTGCACTTACTTAGTAATGATAAGTGGTAGTAAATGCACGTTCTTGATATACTTGTTGATATTGTTAATTATCATATGTGCAATTATGTGTATGTTGATTTGGTAAAATTTGCATATGGTGTATGTATGCAAAGGGTGGGTGCTTGAGGTCTATGAACCTCATAATGTCGTATGGTGATTAGAGTTAAAGAATTACTTATGAATTTTATGGAGTTATTGTATGTCTATGTTGAATATAAGGGTAGGGTGAAATAGCGGTTTGAAGTCCTTGACTTCACAAATGGAAAGGTGAAATTGGTATCTTTTGAATCCCACGTGTTGGTAAATAACGGATGGGTTATAAAGGTTGTTTGGTGTCGTGTGTGTAGTTGTGTACACTTGTTTGTATGTTAAAGAGTCAGTGTTCGAAGTCTAGGAACCTCGCGTTATTGATTGATGAATTAAGTTAATAAACTTATACGGTTTATTGGTGTAAAATTGACTTGTGTGGTAAAAGTAAAACTTGTATGCTTATTGTAGTTTAAAATTTGTGTAGTTGACTATGTGGTACATAGTTAAACAAAATGGTAGAGTGTGATAATTTGGTGTAATTGTCTTATGTGGTGTATAGTCAAACTAGATGTGACTTATTGGTGTAATTTGACTTAGTGTGGTATGAGTCAAACTAATATGTAAAGTGTGGTGATTTGGTGTAATTTGACTATTATGTGCTAAGAGTCAAAAGTAAAATTCAATTGGTGGAATTGAGGTCATGAACCTCACTTATGTCATTGTCTTTTGAAGTCACTGAACTTCACTTATGTCGTTGAAGCATGAAGTCTTTGAACTTCACTATTGTCACTGTTTCTGAAAGCCAAAGAACCACACACGAAAGTAAATTGAGGTCATGATGTAACATCCATGATTTTTCGGTGAAATTTTTATCTTATTTTTTTAATGACACTTCATTTCAAAACCCGTACTTGCTTAACACCTTATGTCACGTCCAATTTTCAACCTTTCAAAAATAATTTATTTACTATTATACATGTAACCCTGTATATTTTGGTTATAATTATGAGCTTCAAGCCACGTATTAACAGTTCTTTATATATATATATTAACCTTTTATATTGTTAGTAATATTATAAAATGGAATTTCCATATAAAATAGTTTGAAAATAAAATCAATAATGTGTTAGTTTACAAGCTTTAAAAATATATATATATATATATATATATATATATATATATATATTTTATATCCAAATTTCAAGTCTAGGACTTTTCTGAAACAAAGAAACCCCCCCTTAGCCATTTAAACCCTCAACCTTGAACCCCTTTTATCTCAAATTGGACCTTTGACTTGGATCTTTGACCACATCGACCTATTTTGACTTTTGAAGTCAAACAACCCTATTATACTTGCAATTCCAGGCTTTCGTCGATCAATTCCAAATGTTTTGGACATCCCACGTATACCTAAGCTAATATCGATCAAATCCAGACCCAACTAACACCCAATTCAATCAATGTCGCGGCCAAATTTGAAACTCAAAACAGTTTGACTTCTCATAGTCAAACCAAGTCCAATTAGCTTTCAAATCGGGAAATTGGATCATGTTTAGGGCCGCAAATCACGCTCAGACGTTTATTGCATGTATACAAACCGAATTCGTGACCCAATTCGTCCTTAATCAAATGAATCCATGCACAAATCACGCTGACATTTGGTTCCTGTCAAAGCAACTTGGATCGGGCTGTTACGGAGAAATCAATCTGATTAAGCTACCCTCGCACCTTCGTAAACCCTATTTCAAACTTCCTAACCTCTCACGACTCCTGCATTCTGCCAATGAAGCGCTGACAGGATCGAAGAACACCAAGTTTGGGTCATTAGCCGTTCGTTCTCCATACACCATCTTCCCAGGTGATTCATATGTTGTTCAAACTCGTTTTAATACCCAACTCAAAAGCCCCATGATTTCGAGCCTTATTACAATCGAATGTTAATCTGATTTTGCTCAAGAACAATCTAGGGTTTGTTTTCTTTGAATCGGTCAAGCACACATCAAACGAACAAGAAAATCCAATTAAGTTACATCATTAAATTCGGAATCCTTTGATTATCAGAAACCCTAAACCTTTTTCGTTAATTAAACTCACCGATGATCGATTAGGGTTTTAATCAGGGAATCGGGTTTTGGGTTTGGGATGATGATGGCAAATCGGCGATTTGGGTTTGCTTATTTATGTGTAGCGGGTGGGTTATCTGTCAAGGCCTCTGCCCAGTTCTACCGGTTAAAACGCGCGACCCGTATACGTGTGGTCGCGGGTTCTAAACCCACACAGTCCGCCTCTTTTTGCTTAATGGCAGTACCAAATCCGGATCCTTTGCAATTGCATGTTAACAATAAATTCGAACCCGTTTATTTCAAATACCAGCCCCTGGCGCAGTGGTTTATGCTCTCAGCCCTCACTGGGTAGACCCGGGTTCGACCCTTGCAAGCCACAATGATTTTTTAAAATATGTTTTACGACTCCATTTGTTTTTTAAAAGTTCTTTTATAAAAGTTTACACTATTTGGAACTAACCGGTACAATAATAAACAATTTTAAATATAAAACTTTGGTGATTTTTATTAAGATTTACACCATAATCAAACAAATAAAACCCCTTTTCCTTTTATATTTATGATTAATGTATATTTTTGACACATGATTACAAATAAATAAATAAAATAAATTTACTTATTTAAACTATATTCGAATAAATATAATATCACACCACTCTTTAAAGACGTACTATTTTAAATAAATAAATTAAAAGAAAGTTATTTATTTAAATTATCTAAACTTAAACCCCAAAACCATTATTATTTTCCAAACCTACTTTGAACTTACATCTTCCTAACAAATCCGTTTATCTAAATACATATGTCAACATACAAACCCCCGCCCGATGAGCATTAGAACATGACCTAGACTTTGTACACATTATTAATACAAGTTCATACATTTCAGTCTAGGTTAACTTGTAATTTTAAGAATCGTTTGTGCTTCAAACTTGCTCGTGTTATCTACACAATATACACAGGTGAGTATTACATAGCTCCTTTTACTCTTTTACACTTTTTGGGGTGAAACATGAACTCTATACACACAATTGCTTACATTTACACAAACTACACAAACACAAATCCTCTTTACATTCATGTATGCAAAATTTGAGCTTTATGTTTGAGTGCTAGGTGTGTTAACTACTTTGTGTGCAATTTCATGTGCAATCATTAACTATACAAGCCGACGGTTAACAATGATAGATCTATTGAGTCTGACAAACCCACCCAGATTGGGGTGATTGTTACCGACAACACAATTTGCATGCTAGTTACAAAGGTTTGATTGTACTTTGGTTACACAATAGTTGCTCCCCAAAAATGCCTTATTTTATCATGTTATGTAAGGATTTGTTTATTCACATCTATATATACTATCCATGTACAAACCTGTGTATGCTCACCAACTTTTTAGTTGACCTTATTTTATTCATGTTTCAGGTGCTAACGTGTGAGTTGATCAAGACATGCTACACTTAAGTTTGGACTTAGTTAATTTTAAACAATGAACAATGCGTACTTCGTTTATGTACTTGGTTTGTGTTTGTTTTGTTTGAATTGAAATGAATTTAATATATCACAATTTAGTCAACCTCGAGCCATGAACAGTCTAAATGTCCCGTCCCGACGTATTCCGCCGTCGGTTGGGGTGTGACAGATTGGTATCAGAGCCTTGGTTATAGGGAATTAGGTTATTAGACACTTTTGACTTAGACTATAACCTTAGGACACCCATACAATGCCATGCTACTACATGCTACATGATTTCTCCTTGTGTGAATATTCCTACATACTATCATAAGTAAATACACTACCTGATACAATAGTTAATAATTTATGTGTCACACTGCCTGATAATTGTTGTGCTATATCCATGCTATCTATGTGATTCATTTAAGTGTTATCCTATGTTTCAACACACACTTATACACACTTAGCTTTTCATGCACCCTTAAACTCACACATATACCACCTGTTTTGATCTAAATCTAAACTACTGGCCTAATACCCATTAATATAAAACAAGAAGCCCACTTACCTTCCAAGAAGAAGAAGTCTACTACAATATATAAGCCTCACTTTCGGGCCTCAAAGCCTAGTCCACAACAATTCTCATCATGACCATGAACCCAACAATAGTGCTATTAATACATGATGGCTGGAAGAGTGTGTAGGCCCATGAGGGATTCTGGATAAGGAAAGACAGGGTACTTAAGTGTGTCTTAGTGACCCACCCCTCTTTCCTGGGAATTCTCCTCAGGGATGCATTGCTTATAGGTCAAGTGTATTTCTAAAATACTATTATGAAGACTCGGTGTTATGAGTAGTCAAACTCTAAATATTTAACACTCAGTATTTTATTATCGCTTACAACCTTTACATTGTTTTTCTGCTAGATATGGACTCCTACTCTCCTTCCTCCCTGGTATACCGTCCCGGAGCAGAGTCTGATTGGGAAGAAAAGATTGGGTCTCCCGTGTATCGGTCACCAACACCCCCAACTGTCAGGCCAAGGTTTAACGTAAGGAACACTGGCCCAAGACTTCGAGCATCTGGATCACCCCCACCCAGAAACCAATATCAGACACCCCATCTACACACTCAGTTACCACCCCTACTAAGAGACCCATATCTAATGCCCAACCCGTACCATCCTAACTCTTGGGCAAGGCGTACCATGGCACCCACTAGTGCTATAGGAATTCCAATCGATGACGTTCACCAATATGTGAGGACCTCAGAGTTTGAGAGGCAAAGGATGGAGCAAGAGATAATGTACGACTTGCAAGGACAAAGAATGGATAGCCTAGCAAACCAATTAGGGTACCAAAAGGAGTTAATCTCCATCCTAGAAAAAGAAATACTGGAGAATCGCACGGAAACAGCTAGAGCTGAAGCCAGATCGGCTACCCGAGTGACCATAGCGGTGCTCGTCTTGGTGATCATCTTCCTTCTAGTGGGCAACTACTAGAGACGTTAGCAGAAATTTCTATTTATTGTCTTTAAATTTTCAATTTGAGAACCATTCCCCTATGTTTTGAATAATGTTTAACACTTCAGCATTTAATAAATTTTATATATTCCAACTCTAAGGTTATTTTTCATTGATTTGACAAGTAAGTGTGAATTACACCCATCATATTTTCATCAAAATTTTCCAAGTATCACCCTCTTCATTCAGCACGATTTGGTACACTACCGGCAATCTCCCTCATAAACAAATCATCCTATTAGATTTAAACAACCTCGTTATTTTCAAACCAAATATTTATCAAACTTTTAGAGAGTATCAGAAATATAAATTCTTCCATAAACATTTTCACTTTGTAAGAGAACTTAATACAACCTATTTTATAAAAATATTATTTCAGATTGATAAATAATTATGATTTTCCTCATTAAAGTAATTATTTCTAAACCCTGGTTAAATTAATATACAATTACTGTTTAGCCAATAATTTCTCTTGAAAATATTCTCCTTATAATGATTAAAAAAAATTAATTAAAAAAAAGTTTTTCCCATAGATTGTCTATTTATTTAGATTATTTAACTCAATACTTTCACCACTTTATATATCTACAACCAAGAACAATTTACAATTTCCTATTTTCAAACAAAGATCAGTTATTTGTAAACACATTTCCCTGAGTGTTTTCGAAACCCCCTCGTTACCCTTCACTTGCCGCTCCAAGAGACGATCCATACCGCGAAGACGTTAACCACCCGTACAAACCTCAACGAGATTTAAAGAGCTAGAACCTAACTACCACCTCTTACACGAATGCAAAACAACACGCTTCTCCGCAACACCTGATCACATGCAAAACTCGTTAGTATATGTCACGTACGAAATTCAATAACTTACGTATGAAAGTTCACAAGATACATAGCACGATCACATAACACATGAAACTTGTTCATTTGCAATACACACGCTACCAGATTGAACACATAATACATGAACCTTGGTTGTTTGTAATATACATGATACATAACAATTGTTTGTTTGGTACATAATACTAGATTGACCACATTGAACATGAAACTTATTTGGTTACAAAGTACATGATACTAAGTTATGCACATTATACAATATACATGATACTAAATTGTTTACATTACACAAGGAAACATATTTGTTTACAAAATACATGATACTAAGTGGTTAACATCATACATGAAATTCATTTCTTGCCATATACATGACGCTGAATTGTTCACGTTACACATGAAACCTATTTGATTACAAGCTACATGACACTAGATCATACATGAAACTTGGGTGCTACATTATACACGAAACTAAATTGCTTACAATTTTTGCAATTAATTGATTTCATTATACACAAGGTATGGCCATACGCTTTGTTCACCAAAGTTGAAAACCATAACACATTGAAGTTACTCGGGGTTTGACGTATTCTTGTTCAAACTCGAGGAAGCTGTAACACTTTAAAATAACTCGGTGTTTGACGTATTCTTGTTCAAACATGAGTAAACTTTGGAACTTTAAGTTATACTACCTTATTACTCTTTAGTTGCTAACTGGGCTGCCTACCTAAGGACATAGTTACTTTTTAGCAAACTCCTATGTGAAAACAATAGACCTGAACTAAGTGAATTTGTGCCCTCTTGCCCCACACACGATGGAAAGATCTATACGGACCATACGATGATTTGAGTAACTACGGGTGCACACGTAATTATAAAAATCAGCGTATGAAAAACATAGTAAATTATGTCATGTGTTGCGACCTAAAACCTATCGTGATATATAGCAACGAAACTAATGTGATATGACAAGGGCATGGTGGATACGCCGATGGTACTTCCTATATATAAGTGCTCTATCATATTATCAGAAGTAGCATTGTTCGTGTCACATGAAATTTTGACCAAGACTAATGTTTGAGTAACCTCTTGTCCACTAACAGTTTTGAGCATATTTGACAACATCTTAAACAAACCCTGATCATCAAATTCTCATCAAATCCATTCCAAGTAATGCATTACATCTTTACAATCCAAAATATTATTTAACTATTTTCACCTTTAATTCATTCCAAAAAAAAAAAGAATTCATTATTATCATTCATAGCTGAACTTGAGTATCAAAACCTAAAACTCGTCGCCCGTTATACTTCTTAAACCAACCGTCAGAACACATTTACAACCCATTTCCTTCCTGATTCATTAGTCTCCACTAGTTAAATTTCGGGACGAAATTCCTTTAACATGGGGAGACTGTAACATCCATGATTTTTCGATGGAATTTTTATCTTATTTTTTTTAATGACACTTCATTTCAAAACCCGTACTTGCTCAACACCTTATGTCACGTCCAATTTTCAACCTTTCAAAAATAATTTATTTACTATTATACATGTAACCCATGTATATTTTGGTTATAATTATGAGCTTCAAGCCACGTATTAACAGTTCTTTATATATATATATATTAACCTTTTATATAGTTAGTAATATTATAAAATGGAATTTCCATATAAAATAGTTTGAAATAAAATCAATAATGTGTTAGTTTACAAGCTTTAAATATATATATATATATATATTATCCAAATTTCAAGTCAGGACTTTTCTGAAACAAAGAAATCCCCCCTTAGCCATTTGAACCCTCAACCTTGAACCCCCTTTATCTCAAATTGGACCTTTGACTTGGATCTTTGACCACATCGACCTATTTTGACTTTTGAAGTCAAACAACCCTATTATACTTGCAATTCCAGGCTTTCGTCTATCAATTCCAACTGTTTTGGACATCCCACGTATACCTAAGCTAATATCGATCAAATCCAGACCCAATTAACACCCAATCCAATCAATGTCGTGGCCAAATTTGAAACTCAAAACAGTTTGACTTCTCATAGTCAAACCAAGTCCAATTAGCTTTCAAATCGGGAAATTGGATCATGTTTAGGGCCGCAAATCACGCTCAGACGTTTATTGCATGTATACAAACCGAATTCGTGACCCAATTCGTCCTTAATCAAATGAATCCATGCGCAAATCACGCTGACAGTTGGTTCCTGTCAAAGCAACTTGGATCGGGCTGTTACGGAGAAATCAATCCGATTAAGCTACCCTCGCACCTTCGTAAACCCTATTTCAAACTTCCTAACCTCTCACGACTCCTGTATTCTACCGCTGAAGCGCTGACAGGATCGAAGAACACCAAGTTTGGGTCATTAGCCGTTCGTTCTCCATACACCATCTTCCCAGGTAATTCATATGTTGTTCAAACTCGTTTTAATACCCAACTCAAAAGCCCCATGATTCCGAGCCTTATTACAATCGAATGTTAATCTGATTTTGCTCAAGAACAATCTAGGGTTTGTTTTCTTTGAATCGGTCAAGCACACATCAAACGAACACGAAAATCCAATTAAGTTACATCATTAAATTCAGAATCCTTTGATTATCAGAAGCCCTAAACCCTTTTCGTTAATTAAACTCACCGATGATCGATTAGGGTTTTGATCAGGGAATCGGGTTTTGGGTTTGGGATGATGATGACAAATCGGCGATTTAGGTTTGCTTATTTATGTATAACGGGTGGATTATCTGTCAAGGCCTCCGCCCAGTTCCACCGGTTAAAATGCGCGACCCGTATATGTGTGGTCGCGGGTTCTAAACCCACACAGCCTGCCCCTTTTTGCTTAATGGCAATACCAAATCCGGATCCTTTGCAATTGCATGTTAACAATAAATTCGAACCCGTTTAATTCAAATACCAGCCCCTGGCGCAGTGGTTTATGCTCTCAGCCTCCACCGGGTAGACCCGGGTTCGACCCTTGCAAGCCACTATGATTTTTAAAAATATGTTTTACAACTCCATTTGTGTTTTAAAAGTTCTTTTATAAAAGTTTACACTATTTGGAACTAACCGATACAATAATAAACAATTTTAAATATAAAACTTTGGTGATTTTTATTAGAATTACACCGTAATCAAACAAATAAAACCCCTTTTCCTTTTATATATATGATTAATGTATATTTTTGACACACGATTACAAATAAATAAAAAAAATAAATTTACTTATTTAAACTATATTCGAATAAATATAATATCACACCACTCTTTAAAGACGTACTATTTTAAATAAATATATTAAAAGAAAGTTATTTATTTAAATTATCTAAACTTAAACCCCGAAACCATTATTATTTTCCAAACCTACTTTGAACTTACATCTTCCTAACAAATCTTTTTATCTAAATACATATGTCAACATACAAACACCCGCCCGATGAGCATTAGAACATGACCTAGACTTTGTACACATTATTAATACAAGTTCATACATTTCAGTCTAAGTTAACTTGTGATTTTAAGAATCGTTTGTGCTTCATACTTGCTCGTGTTATCTACACAATATACACAGGTGAATATTACATAGCCCCTTTTACTCTTTTTGGGGTGAAACATGAACTCTATACACACAATTGCTTACATTTACACAAACTACACAAACACAAATCCTCTTTACATTCATGTATGCAAAATTTGAGCTTTATGTTTGAGTGCTAGGTGTGTTAACTACTTTGTGTGCAATTTCATGTGCAATCATTAACTATACAAGCCGACGGTTAACAATGATAGATCTATTGAGTCTGACAAACCCACCCAGATTGGGGTGATTGTTACCGACAACACAATTTGCATGCTAGTTACAAATGTTTGATTGTACTTTGGTTACACAATAGTTGCTCCCCAAAAATGCCTTATTTTATCATGTTATGTAAGGATTTGTTTATTCACATCTATATATACTATCCATGTACAAATCTGTGTATGCTCACCAACTTTTTAGTTGACCTTATTTTATTCATGTTTCAGGTGCTAACGTGTGAGTTGATCAAGACATGCTGCACTTAAGTTTGGACTTAGTTAATTTTAAACAATGAACAATGTGTACTTCGTTTATGTACTTGGTTTGTGTTTGTTTTGTTTGAATTGAAATGAATTTAATATATCACAATATAGTCAACCTCGAGCTCATGAACAGACTAAATGTCCCGCCCCGACGTATTCCGCCGTCGGTTGGGGTGTGACACATGAGCTTCACGAGGACGTTTGTGGTGTTTTGAGGTCTTAAGAACCTCAGAAGATGTATGGTCGGGTTGGTAGGAGATTAATTAACTAGTGTGTGCATACATAAGTGGTAAGGTATGTAAGGTGTTTAATATGTCATTAGAAGTTATTTGGGCGTTAATAGATGTTTGGGTTGGGATTACACATGTTTAAGTGTTAATACATGTTGTCGGTAAAAGCCTAAACTTCTTTTGAGCATATCTCAGTCTAGAAAATGAACTACGTAACCCATAAAATATGAATTTGGGGTGCCTTGACGTGAAGAATATGAAATTTGGTATTGCAGACCTGTAGGTAGCGCATGCTGCGCTGGTACCACCGCATATTGCGCTGATAGGTCTGCAGCGGGCGCAAATTGCGTTGAAATCCCACTGTTTTGCACTGAATTAAGTCCGAAAAGTGGCGTTTGGACCCGAGTTAAGGCATTAACTTGTGAAGGGTCCTAAGGGGTGTCTATCATTATTAATGGTTGTTTGTTTGGGTGTTTTTATGTAGGGAGAGCTCCGGTCTAGTCTCAGGTTATGTTTCAAGCTTCGGATTCTCATTGGAAGATCTTTTGATGCGATGATTGTTTGTTTAAGCCTTCCTAGGAGTGCTTAAACCTTACGATTGTCTAAATGGATGTAATTAAGTGGCAAAACTTATGCTTTGAATTTGTTAACGTCTAATCGAGAGTTAAGTCAAACTGTCATAGTTGACTTGTCAAATGTTGAAACTTGTCGTTGTTTTTGGGATTTTGGGTGATATTTTTAAACCAAATTCTTGGTGTTGTCTTTTCATTAGAGTTAACATGTGTTGTTTTGTCAAAGGACATTAATGGGACCTACTTTCGCTTATGTTTTTGATAGTTTCAATTAGTTGAAAATTTTTGGGGGTTACAACAGTACTTCATAGAGTACCCGTGCCATTCTTCCAGCACAGTACTTCATAGAGTACATGTACCAATCTTTTAGCACGATGCCCCAAAGGGTAGCAAGTACCAAACTTCCATGATTATGGTAATCCTTATGATTACCGTCGTCACCCCAGTTGTTAAACAGTTAGCTAGCCACTGTAACATCCAGAATTTTATCGCGTATCAGGTGCGGGTTTTAACTCAAAAGGGTGGCGGGACAAGATGGACCGGTTCGTTAGCCGTTAAATGGGGTTGCACGGGCATGAGGTGGAGGGGGAGCGTCCAAGACCTTAGCCCTCCCCTCCCCTCCCACACCTCATTTCGAACTTCATCTTCTTCCCCCATCTTAGATGGAAACTCCTAGAGAAAAAAGTGACGTTTTGCTTCAAGATCAATCTATTCTCGTTCTCCACTGATTTCTCGAAGCTTTGGTGAAGAAACGAGCCGATTTGAGGTAAAGAACTCGTCTAAATCTCTGTTTTACGGTTTTTTGGGGTTTAAGTGGGTAAAATGAGTTTTATCCAAAATGCTTGGATTTTTACGTGTGATTAAGCCTAAAAACCATAGATTTAGCTTCATGGGAAGTAATCAAACAGTTTGGATGTAAAAAGTTGGGGTTTTGGATCGGAAACAATGGATTTGGCCAAGAACCGTATGATTGGTCTGAAAAGGGCTTGAATGGTCCGAAATGGTTTTCGACCGAAATGGTTGAAAAGGAACATTTCGTTCTGATCGAAAAGCTACTCGGAAGAAAAGGTTTTCGGAAAAAATTAAGTTTTCGGGTTAAAGACATTGCGGGCGAAAGGGATTTCGACCGAAAGGGATTTCAGTCGAAAAGGGATTTCGGATGACAGGGTTTTCGACCAAGTGGGATTTCGGAAGGACCGTTTTGTTGTATCTTGAAGTTAAAACATTTCGTTTATGACCGCTCGAACAGATCGCCTAGCACCATGTTGAGCTTTACACTTAGGAAGGATTAACTAAGAAAGTCAGATGAGTTCTAGATATCCCTTTTTATGAAGTTTTACTATGTTTTCGGGACTGATCGCATGCTTACGAAATGTTTACGAAACGTGATTTGTGAAACGAATGTTTACTAAAGGAATTACGAAATGTTTTGGCTCAAAGGTTTACGAAAGGTTTTGAATGAAAAATGTTTTAATAAAACGTACAATGCTTTAACTAAAATGTTTTACGAATGAATGAACACTTTTAAAGTAAGTGGAATCTGCCAACGATTCTTTTGAGAAGAAATGCGATGAATGAAACCGTGTCTAGGTTAAGAATCCAGATGAGATTGGGCGTCCTAGACAAGAAGATTTTCTATGCCTATACAGGGGCCTTTGTGACTAGCAAACGGTTGTACAACTAGACGGAAGACGGTATTAGCTATCCTGTAAATCTCGTGTGGATGCACACGAGCTTTTATATTACTATCACGGCGGGGTGTGATTCTGTCTAGGTTAGGATTCCGGATGAGAACGGGCATCCTGTACAGACACTGGGCCTCGATTAATCTCGAGCAATGGCTAAAGGAATTGACGCTTACGAAAAGGCGCATATTTGACATGAATGGTTTATGTTTATGTTATTGCATGTTATGTACGATTTTATTAATATTGAATGAATATTATAATTTGGCAAAATATTTTTTATATGTAATGTTTTATGTAAAGTTAGAACTCACCAGCATAGCTGACTTGTTTGTATGTCTTCAGGTTAAGTCTAGACTGCTGTTGTGGATTGATGCGGAGCTTGTGCAGAGAGTCGACCCATGTGACGGCACTAGCATCCCGTTCAATTTATGTTATTTAAATTTAATGTTAAGACAATGCTTTCGCTATCTTTGAACAACTTGTAAATTGAATGATGTTTCCGCTGCACTTTTTATATTTAAAGTTTAATTCGCTATGGGTTTATGAGTAAATCTAACAAGTGAGGTTTCCCACATTTGGGGCCTTACAGCCACAAAGACCCCTATTTTGGAATTGCTATTCATAACATAATTCGCTTCCTTTCGTTTCATATGCTTCGCTTCCATTCCCGAAGAATCATTATGACAGATTCGTTCAT
Organism: Smallanthus sonchifolius; assembly: GCA_023525975.1. Classification (NCBI taxonomy): domain Eukaryota; kingdom Viridiplantae; phylum Streptophyta; class Magnoliopsida; order Asterales; family Asteraceae; genus Smallanthus; species Smallanthus sonchifolius. Next base: position 29,808,753 of record CM042021.1, on the reverse strand, counting down.
ATTATGACTTTTTAAAACTTTCACTTCTTACTTCATAATATCATTTAAATCATTCGTACATTCATTAAATATTGAATAAATATTATAATTTGGCAAAACGTTTTTCATATGTAATGTTTTATGTAAAGTTAGAACTCACGAGCGTAGCTGACTTGTTAGTATGTCTTCAGGTTAAGTGTAGACTGCTGTTGTGGATTGATGCGGAGCTTGTGTAGAGAGTCGACCCATGTGACGAATCTAGCATCTAGCTCAATTTATGTTATTTAAATTTAATGTTAAGACAATGCTTCCGCTATCTTTGAACAACTTGTAATTTGAATGATGTTTCCGCTGCACTTATTCTATTTTAAGTTTAATTCGCTATGGGTTTATGAGTAAATCTAACAAGTGAGGTTTCCCGCATTTTGGGCCCTACAGCCACAAATACCCCTATTTTGGAATTGCCATTCATAACATAATTCGCTTCCTTTCGTTTCATATGCTTCGCTTCCATTCCCAAAGAATCATTATGACAGATTCGTTCATATTATGACTTTTTAAAACTTTCACTTCTTACTTCATAATATCATTTAAATCATTCGTACATTCATTAAATAACTTCGCATCCCCTTTGGAAAAACAATTTATAAACGTACCTTCATAAACATCATTTTGTAAACATCATTTGTAAACATCATTTCATAAACATCATTTCGTAAGCATTCATTTCACATAATATGCACACCAGCCCTAAAACATTATAAAGTATTTAAAAGTGGGCGTCTAGAAACTCACATGTGATACGCAGTAGGTATGTAGAAATAGGGTTAGTAGCTGCTGCGGATCACCCAATCTGCACTGATTCATTCTAAACGGTCTCAGCCCATCGTGCTGTGAGAACTTCAAGTACTCGCGAGAACTTAAAGTATTCAGGTCGACAACTTCAAGTTTGCCCCCTACGCTCCTGCAAGAACTTTGCCTCAATCGATGTATGACCCTTGCATTTCCTTCCTATAACGATTCTTAGCAGAAACCGGCCTCGAAATAGGATCGAACCTTGGTTTTCTCTCCTTTTCTCTCAAAACAGAGAAGCTAGCCAAGAACCTCTCTTCGATTTTCGAGAACTTCCAGGGGGCGGCTATGGGCTTTTATAAGGGGTCTTCCTCCTTGAAATCTTTCATTTTAGTCCCCCATCTTCCCAGGAATTTATATAGCCTTTAAATAATCATTTTTGTCATTTTTAGGATGTTACATGTTAAGTTTGCTCTTTTTCTTATTTGATCTATTTTTTCACGACTATATTTTAGTTCTTTTTTTGGAGTCGAGAGGCCTCGACGACGACAACCTCTCTATACATTGGGATAAAGAAAATGTTCGCCCCCATCACACATTCCCCTTCCCTAGACCTTACAAATAGCTCTGTTAGGATGTTTGTGATTGTATTGTCATCAAGGACATTTTAGTTTATTTAGATTTACCTAAGACCAAATGAGAAGTTAGAATATACATTGATACAAATCAGGAGGTGCAGAGTACATACTCCATCAAGACTATGCTAACTTCGGTACTTGGGAACCTCTAATGTTTTAGGCGCGAAATCCTTAAATAATGGGGGATTCCAAGTGAGCATCTCCCCCTTGACGGGGTCCTGCGCAACGCTGGGGTTGGGGTTGCCCCGATGTGGTCCAAGTGGCAGCTCCCCTGGCAAAAAGTTGCTTGAAATCGATGATAAAAAAGAACCGACCAAACAATAGTGTTTGCCTATTGATGCTCGGTAGTAAATGATCATCGGTAGCAACTATATAGGTCGGTAGCAACTGAAGATTGGTAGTAACTTTGTACTAATGTAGAAACTATGTCGGTAGTAACCTTGTTATTGTTGATGGTCGGTCGTAACTAAGTTACCACTGATGGACGCTTTCTACTGATGTTCGTACTGATGCAGGTACGAGCACTTATAACCGTCAACTGATATCACTTTTCATGAAGAGTCGAAACAATTAATTGTGACTTTTCGTCCCCTATATAAAGGATTCATTGGGTCTGATTTCAAGATCGAATCCATTACGAATTATGTACAAGTTTTTCATAACAGAATTTTCATATTCTTTATTGACGATATCTTTGTGTCTTATTTGATTGAAATCTCATGTGTACTAACGAAATATCTAAATATGAAAGTGTCAAACACGATTTAAAAAAATATCCAAGCAACACGAAATTACAAGCCTACATAGGAGTGAGATTATACGGGTTTCTTATTATTTTAACAACCCGGGTTCAAGTCTTTGTTATTGTGTTTTTTGAGGTGTTCAGAAAAAAAGGAGTGAGAATATTATACCGGCTTTCTTTTGTTGTTGTAGTAGTTGTGGATAGATGTAAAATATTATAAGGAATTTTTTAATTAAATAACATTGATTTACTATATAAACTAGGTTTTTAAATCCACGCGTTGCGGTGGAAGGGTTAAACTTGTAATGCTTCGATTTGACGACTCATCCAATGTTATTGATTCAACAAAAATATTAACGTTCAAACATTACAAAAATATTAAAGTAAAAAAACATACTTATTTTTGCAGTTAAATAATAAAAAAAACAATAGAAAAAAATCAAAAGAAAGAGCTGATTTAAAAAAGGATAGAAAGGGCTATTTCAAGACTCAAACCCGGGTCCATCAGGTTAGACCTATGCACGCCTAACCATCTCAACGAACCCTCTTTTTGGTTTTATTTCAGTTTCAATTTTCATATATGTAAAGAAAAGTTATGCTAAAAAAAAATAATTACTATTGTGTTATATGGCACAACACGATCGGTGTATTAACCACCAGCATGCCACTCTTACAAAATAACTATTCCCCTAATGACTTTTAAATATGTAATAGATTCTTTTTTTCGCCCGCGCTACGGTGCGGAATTCTGATCGTGCTCGGTATATCGCGTTTGCATGAATAAAACTTATGTCGAAAATCAGACTCGTTATAGCAAACAATACCAAAAAAAACGTTGACAAAAAAACTAAATAAGACCGCGCATTCTATTTTTAAGAAAACTTAACGAACGAAAGCTATAACATAAAATTGAAATTAATGTAAAACTAAACAGGTTGCAAGCGTATATTATATGTAGTATGAGAGGCTAAAACGATCGCCTCTCGCTACGCGGCATGCAAGCGTAAAACTAAACAACTTACGCACGCTTGCTATAGCGTACGAGAGAAAAAACTCGAATTTAAATATAACTATGTTTTCAAAAAAAATTATACCGAAACGTTGACAAATAAAACCAAAGAAAGCTGAGCATTCCGTTTAAAAAAATAACGAACGAAAATTATTACACATAAACAAAATTATTATACATAAACTAAATTATTATAAAACTAAATGAGTTAAAAATATATATTATAAAAAGTATAAGGGTCGAATATGAAAAAAAAAAATTAAACGAAGAGGTGCACAGCCCCAAGGTTGCTACTGTTCATCTTATTTGCTTTTTAAATAGGGTTAATAATTATTTTATTTTATGAATTATTATTCTTTACCGACAATGGAAGATGTAATCATACTCAAAGCGTGAGTATGTATTTTTATTTTAAGCCGCCACACAGGCACACATGCGGCCGCCATGATTCCAATCATGGTTGAAACATTATGGGGCCAACCTAATTTAGAAGAATTACTTTGACTTTGAAAATCTAATCAACAAGTGACAAGTCATGCCCCTAACTCATCATACGTGTTACTGTTTTTTGATGTTATTATATTAAATTATTTTTTTTTTAACAGCAACTGTTATATATATAAATATATTGGACCCACCAAGGAGCTGAGAAACAATCAAACATCAAGTCAGATTACAACAGGGAATCAATATCAAAGTATAACCATCTATTTAAAAAAGGGAGTTACAATTGAACATATATTTAATCCACATAAAGGAGTCTTCCTTTATCATCTCCATCATATTTTGAATCTAAACGAACCTTCCATTGAAATTCTTCTCGTTTTGGTATAGCCAAATTCTCCACATCGCAGCCAATGTTACCACCGAGATAGCCTTCTTCCAATGCTTTGAACCAACTTGATTATCTACAAACTTCAGCAGATCTTTGATGTTGTTCATTTGGGTTGGGAATCTCACCCTAATCCAAACGAAGATTTGCCACCAAACGCTCCAAGCGACTATACAACTAACAAAAATGTGGTCAGGCGATTCTTCTTCAAGATTGCACCTACTACATCCCATATCTTGAATACCGATTCCCCGATCCCGCATACTAGTTTTAGCAGCCACCCTCCCTAGATGAGCAAACCAAGCCAAATAATTTGACTTAAGCGTTGCTCAATTATTCCATGTAAATTCATTTCCTTGCACCTGATCCGAGTTCAGCCCCAATATATCTAGCCTTAAACTTTTAACAGAAAAGTCTACCCCGAAACCCCAATATATTAAATTATGTAATGTAATTCATATATATCTTTTTAAACAACCAAATTTTCTATTGAAGTTTTAACTTTATTTTAATCATTTTGTAACAACCATTTAATTTTATTTCGATGTCGTGATAATTAAACTTAAAACAATAACAACTTGAGATTGTATGTTCTCATAACATTCTTCTATGGTTTAATTAAAAAAATTATGTTTGTGGCTCCATAGCTTGAGTGCGAGCTTCATGAGACTTCAAATAACGTGTCACACTCTCATTGAGAGAGTTTACTGTTCAGTTCATAATCATTATTACTACCCTACATGTAACATTAAAAAACTTAACATCAATGTTTTCATTACCGGACCGGACGTCGGACCGGTCTCCTTACCGGTCCATTGGTCAGACCGGATTTAAGAACCGGACGACGTCATAAATATTATAAAAATATATCAATCCAAACAACAATTAATCCTTTCAAAAACCACCAACAAGTCAATTCTAATAATTTTAAACTAACAATTAGCTACGAAATACGAGGCCAAGAGACTTAAAAATGATAAAAAAAAATAAATAAATAAATAAATGTCAACCGGTTCGTCCGGTCCGACCGCCGGTTCACTGCAGGACCGTTTCAGCATATGTAACCAGACCGGCCAGACCACCGGTTCCCGGTCCGACCGGCCGGTGCGGTCCGGGTTTCAAAACAATGCTTAACATAGTTAAATACTAAAGATGTTACTTTGAAAGTAAGGAAGACAAACTAGGATTTTGTTGACTTATAGTTATTGATGAGTGGAAGTGTTTGGATCGGATTTAATAACTAATTGCCAATATGCTAGTTCATTAGTTATGGACACTTAGACTGGTTAGCAGCGCAAAATACCTAATCAGTTACTAAAATGTTATTCAAAGGCTACGACTCTAAGAATTAGAATGGAGAAATCTAGCTCAACTAAAAAAGCACACACTATTTTCATAAAAATTGCTTATATAATCCCACTAATATTACTTGTCTATTTCTCTAATAAACTCGTGACTTCCTCAGCGGTATGAATCGTTTCTTCATCGATAGTAAGTTGCATTGGCAACAACTTTCTTCGGTATTAAACACAAATCAATAGTAAGTTGCTCAATGATAGCAACTTCTGCTTTATCTTTCATTAGTGGTAACTTACTCTTTAGTAGCAACTTGCCATTAGTAGAAACTTTTAACTTGATATTTGAACATCTTTAGTTGTAACTTGAACCAAAAGCATGTTACTTATTCTTTCAGCAGCAACTTGCATCAGTGGCAAGTTGCTATGTCGGTACTAGTTCTATAGGGCTTCATTTTTCTAATGATTGGTTTTGATATGCATTTTATTACTTAGATATTTCTTCATGATATAACAATATCATTCTATCTGATTTGACATGTTGGATATTGTCTCTTACATTAATAATTACTATGTTCTATGTTAGCATGTTTTAATGTGTAACTAGCTTATTCTAAATGTCATCGTTGGTCAAAATTATGAGAATAACTTTAAATAAGAGTATTGTGAATTATTTGGCTGACCACCTAGAGTAACAAAGTTCAAAAATATCATAACTATTTCAAAAAATGGTAATATCTATGTATCCTTGAAACTAAGATACATATTGTAGCTTGATTATGTAAAAGCGTTGCTTTTTGACATGGTCTAACTCTATTCTTTAACTATACAGCAATAAGGCTATAAGGTTTCTAAAAATTGGCCTCAAGTGAATTATGTATTATTGATAACTGTTTATAAGGTTACATCTGGATTAACCCTTGTCTCTACCCCCTCACGATCCTTCAAGTGAATGAATGGTGGATATTCACAAAGCTTTGAGCGAAATTCATCAAAGAAAGGTCTTGGAAGAGGTTTTGTAAAAATGTCTCCCACTTGAAACTTGGTAGGTATGCACTTAGTGTGTAACCTCCCGAAAGAACTAAGTTCACAAACGAAGTGGTAATCAGTATCAATATGTTTAGCCCTTTTGTGAGAAACACGATTTTGATGGAGACATATGGCGATGGGATTGTCACAAAGGAGTGTAGGCCGATGTGTATGTAAAGCATGTAGTTCACAGAGGAGATGAGTGATCTACAGAATCTCAGCAGCAATGTTACCCATAGCCTGATATTCAGATTCATAGGTGGATCAGGACACGGCTGGTTGCTTTTTAGCACTCTAAGAGACGAGATTTCGACTAAGAAAAATCGAGTAACCGTAAGTGGATCGTCTAGTTTCAATGCATCAAGCCCAATCAGCATCCATAAAATCAATTAAGGAAGACTGTTTAGGACGTCGAATATTAAAACCATAAGAGATGTTGCGCTTAACATACAACTAATGCGTTCAACTAGCTGAAAATGGGCCAAAGTTGGAGCAAGAAGAGATTGACTAGCTTAATTTAGTGCATAAAAGAGATCCGGACAAGTAATGGTAAGATACTAAAGTGCACAAGTGAACAAAAAAGTGTAGGAACGTAGAAAACTAGTTAAATGCTTACAAAAATGTAATTTGTGGCAAAAGGGTGGCCACAACCTTTGAATCTAGTAAAGCACTCGAGTAAGAACATCATAAGCATACTTGGATCGACTAAGGAAAAGACCGTCTTAGTCGCGATCAATGAAAGCTATTGTAAAGAATAAACAAAAAGAATATATGTATGAACTATGTGTGAACGAGTAAATCCAACAAGTGAGGTTTCCCGGGATCGAGGCCTTACACTCGTCTTCTCATGGGTGATAGTTCCTCAAACGCTCGTCATTGAAATTCGGTACGTATTACTCTCCGAGGTCAGTGACGTACCCGTCCTCTGAATTGGAGACGTACCCCTTATCTGAATTGGTGACATACCCCTCATCTGAATTGGGGACGTACCTTTATTCGAAATTAGGTATGTTTCGGGGTCAGTGACATACCCCTCCTCTGAATTGGGGACGAGCCCGTTTCCTGAATCGGGGACGTGCTCGTCCCCAATTAGTAGTTAGCTAAAGACCTGTTCGAATGCCCAGTTTCATTCTTCATCCGTCCATGTCAAAGGTTCATCAGCTGGAGGAGAAGAGATTGCAGGTTGTGTAGGTTCAACCAGAGATGAAGAGCTTGTAGAACGTACATGTTCAACCGAAAATGGATACCCTCCACCCATATTTGAGATCGTTAAAATATAATATTTTGAGTGAAATTTGAGGATGGTGAATGAAATGAATACATTGTGGTATTTATAGGGTATTTATACACGTTTGAAACTTCCCAAGCGGATGGAGCATTGTTGGTGCTCTAATTAGTAATTTAAATGTTATATTAGTAATAATTAATATGTAATTAGTAATTTAATTGTAATGTTAATAATAATAATTATCAAAAGAAATTTATCGAAAATTGTTTCTCGTTTTCCACAACTTCTTTTCATCAACTCTAAAAGTTTATCAAGCTTTCCACTATCATCGCCGCTTAACTTTGTAGGCGTGCTTGGTTCTCTTATTGGGATGGACTCATTGACTGGAATTGGCTTAAACTTAGCCTACAAAATAATATAAATATTTTAGTTATAATAATAAACAAATGTAAATACTTTAGATATAATTATTTAAATAAACATACTTTGCTCGAATTTTTTATAAGATTTGTTGCTCTACTCCAGTTCATTATCCCCACATCTCCCCAGCTAAGACATCTTGGTACTGAGAACTTATACATGCTGATGAATGCACGACATTCAGGGAACACCTCGTATATCCACATCTATAAAGTTACAAACAATATAATATATTTTAAATAACGGCTTCCTTACCTTAAACGCCCATGCAAACCCGTTCAAAGAGTAATTCATTTTAACCGACTTATTCTCTTTATTTTTTTGCCCCTCGAAGCAATTATTAAGGCGTGGATACGTAAGGTCCCATAAATAACTACCCCCTTGGTATCGGTTCCAAGCTTCTATATCATCCACTAGTGAGACGAGAAAGTCGTCTAAGTACGATGCTTATTTTTACTTCCTTTAAATCCGGTTTCCATCAATAGTAACAGACTAATACGAACAACATTTGGATCATCATAATTAGATAAATCTTCAGCAAACATGTGTTCTAATTGTTCAACTTTGATTCTATTTCCATTAAAAACCCGATCTTTAAATGTGGATGATAAAATTGTTGTAGAATCCTATGCTATGTCCCAAATCTAAATCCACTGATAAGGCAAAAATCCTTGGATCCAAATAGTATGGGCTGAATGCCAACATAATAATATAAGCCATATGTTATTGTGTTCAAGTCAGTTTTCAACTCTTGCTAAAACATAACATGCAACAAAAGACTATCTGCATGGGTACACTTGGCTTTTAACCAGGAACCAAAACATGCAGTTTTCCATATTATTCTCTGGTCGGCAGTTAATTTGTGTCTAATAACATGAATTAGACACTATCTAAAACATAAATATAACAAAATATACACTTAATACCTTTACATAATCTTCTTCAACAGACATTTTCTTCAACTTAGACACAACAGAAAGCTTCCAAATGAACAGCCGATAACACTAAGAGATGACGGCTAAGTCGATTCACCAACAACAATCTAAGAGATGACGGCCAAGCCGGCGGTTCAGTTAAAATAACAAACACACGCGGGCTACCTTAGCCGTCCGACTGATTGATTGACAGTCCTAGCCGGGAGCGTCCTCGATGCATTTTATACTTGTTCACAAAATAGTAGCACAAGGAAAACTCAGGGTACAGTTTATATTCTTATGCTCTAAGCTACAGGTCGCTCCCCGCCCTTAGCTTGCGGGAAATATTAGATAATATTATAATTAGCCATTATAGGAGGTAGATATAACCCCTTTTGTAACCTTATTGTAATTATACAATTATCAATACAATAACAATTTATACACACTTAAAAGGTTTATCTGGAAAGATATGACGTTATATTTAGGGATTATGGTGAAACTTAAAGTTATATCCAAAAATGTTGTATGTTATCTCAACACCAATGGGCTCGATCTCTTACTAGCCTAAGACCTCAAATTCAATATCACTGCTTGAAACAACTTACGATTCATTAATAACTTAAGGCACTTGATCTTTGATATGAAACGCGAATTCCACTTCCTTCATACGCATATACCATAACTCGTACACCTAGAATTTCGGAAAAGATGTCAATTTTAAGGCTATGGGGAGTACTTATGTGAAACCATCGTCGAAATGATGTGACGGGTGTGGAAAATGTGGAACACCACGCCCCCTTGTGTGGTCCACTAACGTGGAAGATGAATGTGGAGATTTCCACTGGCGTGGAAAGGGAGAGGTGAGGCCAAGGAGTGCGGTCAAGACCAATGATGTTTAAACACATGTATTTTTCAGGTGAGTGGAAAGTGAAACACCACACCCCCATATGTGGATAAAGTGTGCAAGTGATGTGCCGCTGACGTGAAGAGATGTGGAGATGTGGATATATGTGGGTAGCCTAATGTGAGAAAATTTTCACATTCTATGAAATATTCTTACATGGTATGATTTTGTTAAACTATTTTATATTTATATACTTAATGCATTACTACCATTATATTTGAAGGAAATTATGGTGGTTATTTATGCCACCATATATATATTTTTTTGAACGACGAACATTGAATGTTGTGACGTCGCACCCCCGTTACATGGGAGAGCCTCGTCCAACTCCGGTGAATATGTTGTCTTAGCCGGGCCCACTTGGCGTCAGAGTTGGAGAGCATCCAAGGAAAAATCCCACCCAATACGGCCCCTTTCGGGCTTGAGGGAGAGCCGAGGCTCAAACCCTGGATCGGCGTGGGTAAAACCCAGGTGCATCAGCCTAAGAGCTAAGCCTCATTTGCATGGCGCAGAAACTAATGTGGAGGGCAGGGATTGAACCTGGGTCACAAGGAACACCAGGTCTCTCCCTTACCACTCCACCACCAGCTCTTTGGCGCCACCATATTTATATAGCTAGTGCATTATAAGTTCACCGGAAAGAAACACCAAAGTACACTAACAACAAAAAGAAACCCAAACTAGGGAGGGCACCAAGCTATGTGGAGATTCAACCAAATAAAGATGTTACACCGAAGCCAAGCCAATAATCAGGTTTAGAAGCCATCTCTCCCAGTTAGGGTGGAACTTTTTCCCTCTGTTGTCGAGCCAATTGAAAGAAGATACCTTAATGTCTTCAACGGTCTTGTCAATCGAACACTTCTTTGAGAACATCCATTCGTTCCGTGCTTTCCAAAGTATCCAGTAAGTTGTATAACCAATTAGAGTTGTAACCAATGACGTCCGGTCAGAAGTATTTGAACCCTTAATCCCTTCTGCCAATTGATGAACCGAAGCCCACTTTGTGAAGTCAATTGACATCCAATTTTAAATTCTACGCCATGTTTCTTTCGCAACTGGGCAACGAATGAAAAGATGATCCTCATTCTCCACCTCAAGGGAGCATAGGGAACAAAGAGACGAAGGGATCCCAACTCCCCGAATGACGAGGGAAGAGATAACCGGGACTCGGTACTGAAATAGCCTCCACATAAAGCATCTAACATTGATAGGCACCCAACTGAGCTAGTTTATGGCTGTCTTCGAGTCCGTTAACCTGTTGTCTTCAATCCATCTTCGACATGACCATGAAGAAAATTGCCCCCGAGTGATCGGCCGCCCATATCCATTTATCCGGGGAGTCCAAGAAGGTATAGTGACGAATTATATTCTCAAGATCGGAGATTTCTCGAATCTCATTTTGAGACGGCCTTCTTTTTTTTCTAGTTCCAAGTAAACTCAGCCACCGAGTTACCGACCCATTGTAGGCGATCAGAGATTGAGCGGTTTTTTGAACTGTCCATAGCAAACAATTCAGGGAATAAAGTTTTCAAAAGGATATAGCCGAACCAGTTTAGTTTCCAAAAGGAGGCGGTAGAGTTAGGACCAATTCTTCTTCTGATCAGATTGTTAAAGGGGAAATCCGGAAGGTTAAGATCTTTATCAACCGAGGAGATGTGTGACCAAGTATCATTCACTCGCTTCCTACCGATGTCGTCAAGGGAGTTAAATGACACGTTATGGATGGCTTGAATGCATCTAGCCCATAAAGAGTTAGGCTCGTTAAGTGCACGCCATCTCCATTTAGCAAGCAAAGCTGAGTTCATTGAGCTGAGATCACCAACTCCAAGCCATCCAATCTCTTAGGTTTAGTGATTTTATCCCAACAGATCTGGTGGATCTTTTTGTGCGACACGTTCCCACCCCATAAAAACTTCCTTCGAATAGCCTCTAGTTCTTTGATTATCTTTTTTGGTGCTTTGAACATGGAAAAAAAAGTAAAGCGGCAGGCTTCCCAACACTGATTTTGTTAAGGTAAGCCTTCCCCCAAACGATAAATTCCTCGCCTTCCAATTGCTCAATTTCTTTTTAAACTTGTTGACGATAATCGTCCAGTTTTTGGACAACCTAGGGGTGTAAACAAGCCGAGCCGAGCCGAGCCCGAGCCTGACACTAATCGAGCTCGGCTCGTTGGATTATCCTGAAGCTCGAGCTCGGCTCGGTTTGAGCCTATAGATTTTGGATCGAGCTCGGCTCGTGGAGTGAAAATAAAGCTCGAGATCGGCTCGGCAAGGCTCGGTAAGGCTCGGTTTCATTCATGACGATTAAACGAGCAAAAGCTCGGCTCGAGCTCGTTTATAGGAAGCCTTAAATGAGCCAAAACTCGGCTCGAGCTCGATTTGGGGGGTTAAATTGAATAATATATTAAATATATAAGAAAATAATATAAAATTTTACTAGGCTCGTTAAGGCTCGCGAGCCTAAACGATCTTAGAAGGAAAAGCTCGAGCTCGGGCTCGATAACTAAACGAGCCATATTTTAGGCTCGAGATCGGGCTCGGGCTCGTTAAGGCTCGGCTCGTTCGAGCTTTTTACCAATCCGATCTCGAGTAGCTCTCGAGCCGGCTTGATTCATTTACACCCCTCATGTTGGCGCCCAAAGGTAAATGAGGATGGACAGTAGGGAGGAATTCCTGTCTACATCCCATGACAGCCACCATCTTTTTTCCCTCCGAGTTGGACACCCCGACCCAATAAGGTTGCTTTTGTGGTAGTTGATTACGTTTTAGGTTAGTAATGTTTTGCTCCTCCCATTCTTCCAAAAATAGCACATCATCAGCATACATCATATGAGTAATAATTGAGCCACCATTAGGAGTCTTTATTCCTCTAAACAGACCCTTTTCCGAGGTTGAATGCAACATTACCGACAGCCCCTCCATAGCAATAATAAAGAGGAAAGGGGAGATAGGATCCCCTTGTCTTACTCCACACTTCAAGGGAACTCATTCGTAGGGAACCTTTGACAAGGACCGAGGTCCGTCCAGACTTAAGATAACCCATAATCCAGGCCCGCCACTTAACACTAAATCTCATTTGGGCCATGATTGAATCGATATAATTCCATTTAACAGAGTCAAAAGCCTTCGCAAAGTCCACCTTGAACAACATCATTTCCTTTGAAGATCTCTTGGCCCAAGCTTGAATTTCATTGATGAGAATGTGGCCATAAAAAATATTGCAACCTTTAATGAAGGCAGTTTGTTCCAAGCCGATAATATTAGCAATGACTTTCTGAATGCGAGAGGCAAGAAGCTTGCCAAGGACTTTGGGCATAAAACCAATAAGGGAAATAGGTCTGAAGTTGTGCAAAGTCGAGGAGTCTCCCTCTTTTGGAATTAGTATAAGGAAAGAGTTGTTACATCCTTTCGTGATAGTCGCTTTAGACTCAAAATGCTTTAAATAACTCATGAAATCTTTCTGAAGAATACTCCAAAACTTACGGATGAAGTTAAAAGTCAAGCCATCCCGGACCCGGAGATTTGTCTCCGGCACAGTCCAAAATTGTTGTACGAATTTCATTGATCAAAAATTCAGCATCCAGACTTTCTCTGTCCCCAACCGACAGCTTATGAAAGTTCTGATTAACCAAAATAGGCCTAATAGGGGTGTAGTCCTAGAATTTATTAGAGAAAAAGGAGAACACTTCTCGCTTTATGGTGAAGGGATCATCTTTCCATTCCCCATTTATGACCAGCCGTTGCAATCTGTTTCTTGCCTTATTCCCATTTACCATGCCATGGAAAAAACGAGAGTTTTCATCCCCCTCAATGTCCCATTTAATCCGAGCCTTTTGTTTAAGATCCAATTTCCTCTTTGATTCCAAATCATATAAAGACTTCTTGGCATTGATACTAGCATTTGATTCCACACTTGAGAGCCCCCTCTCTTCAGCCTTAGATTCAAGATCCCTTATAGAATTTTCGAGTATCACCTTTGCCTTTTCTTCAGCCAACCTGGACTTGTTGAACCAGCTCCTCAGATCATTTTTGAGGTATTTGAGTTTCTTAGCTAGGGAATAGTCAGGCCTGCCCGAGACAGAATAGGAGGACCAGACATTCTTTACCAAATCCACTAGTTCTCCATTAGTAAGTCAAGAATTATAGAATCGGAATGGACAAGGCCCATAATCAAAATTCTTACAAGATAGGATAACCGGTCTATGGTCAGACCACTTTCGATCCAAGACTTTGACATTAGCAAGAGGCCATGAATTATAGAAAGAACTGCAAACCAAGAATCGGTCCAATTTACTAGAAACCGAGCCATCATCCTTTATCCATGTGTACTTGGCACCCCCTATAGGGTATTCGAATAGACACGCCGCGTCAATGAAATTGTTGAAATCTGTTATACTTCTATCATTGTCTGGGTTGGATGATCCATCCGAACCGCACCTAATAGCGTTGGAATCACCCATGAATATCCATAACCCAGAATAGGAGTCCTTTATTTGTAATAATTCATTCCATAGTGCTCTTTTATCCAAATCATCATGAGGACCATAGATGTTAGCAAAATTAACATCCCTATCCAGCCCTATCCAAGACCCAGACAGAATCAACTAGTTTGAAGAACAAGGGACAGATTTTTTAGTGAAAAGAGAGCGGTTCCAGCAGCAGCATAACACCCTAGACCTACAGTTCGATTTAACCCCAACTGCATCAAAGTTTGTATCACCCAAAAGACTTCCATAAGGAATTTTATTTACATTCTCCTGCTGAGTTTCCTGAATACATATAAGTTGGATTCCCGATTTTATTTTAATTTCTCTAATCCAGTCGGCTTTACGCGAACCGCTTAACCCCCTACAATTAGCGGACATAATATTCATTGGATAAAAATTGGATCACCTTCACCTTAAATGACGCTTTTCACTAGGGATACTTTGTCTTCCAGCTCAATTCCAAGCTCACGGCCCATCTTAATTGTTTCCTCTACCTCTGATGCGGTGTGCTTCTGTCTAAGAACCTTTAGGGCATCATCACCCTGAAGACGCGAATTAGAGTTGTGATTTAGACCCCCATTAGTAAGCGATGAAGATCGATTGGGAACGGAGGAGCGACCATTAAGATCCGGAATGGGGAGAGAAGATCGAAGTGACCCAGAGGAGCCAGGATTTGTTCCATATTCTATATCAATATAATACATATTGAAGGACACTATTATAATTTAATTAAAATTTTAAGACTATTTAACAATGCATAAAAGATGTGAAATTACTATTTAATCCCATTACCATAATTAAAACCCAAATAATTTTATTAAAGCACGATCAATTAATCAAATTTCCTACTTATGTTGAGAAGCCTAACAAGCATTCCCAGCCGGTTCCTTATATTTCTTATCATTATCCTTATAATTACACTAAAAATAACTACTTTTTCTCTCTTCTTATCTTTATTATTATAATTACACTAAAAACCACTACTTTATCCTTATATTTACAAAAAATTTATATCTTTTATCTTTTTTCACTCAGAACCACTTTAAACCATACAAAACTCACTCATTAAATATATCCTCCTGCGGTTCCTCCACTTCGGGCATGTTTGGCTTTACTTTTAAAAAATAACTTATGACTTTTTCAAAAAGTAAGGGGGTGTTTGGGATTACTTTTCAAACCTACTTATTGACTTATTACCTTTTGTAATAAGTCAATAAGTTATAAGTTCGTTTGGATACAGGAAAAGGAGTTTGCAAAATGACTTTTAAAAAAGGGGTGAAAAGTTGTTTTTGAGAAGTAAGAATTTCTAACTTTTCAATTCTCCTTTTGACTTTTCAAGGTAATTTTACTTAAATACCCAACCCTTATATGAATAAGTCAAGCCAAACATTTTTAAAAAAATAACTTATTGACTTATTGACTTTCCCCACCACATAAGTTAATCCAAACACTTTTTTAAAAACTAATTTTTAAAAAGTAATAAGTCAATAAGTCCTTTTATCAAAAAGAACTTTTGAGGTTAAATAAGTAATCCCAAACACCCCCTAAGTACCCACTTACTTTTGAAAAACAACTTTTCTATTCTTTAAAAACCAACTTTTACCCTATTATTCAAACAAACTTTTGACTTATTGACTTCTTGGAGAAGTTAATAAGTCAATAAGTAGTTCCAAAATAATCCCAAACACCCCCTTCATCTTCAACCTGAGTTCATCGATGTATTAGAGCCGGATCTTAAAAGAACTCAAGGATCTTTAGAAAGATCCTCCTACCTCTTGCAGTGCAGGTATTGTATATGTTAGATCCTGATTTGTTCTTTTTTCAAGTCTTCGTTATTGATGTCTTATCTTCTAGGGTTACAAATTGTTTATGTTTCTATGTTGAAAATTGGGGATTTGTGGCTTGATATCTCGGTAAATAAGTACCTCGATTATGAAGGATTTTGATGCGTAAGCTTTTTTATCATAATTGCGAGTTAGGTTTTGTTGATCATACTTAGGGTTTATACTTTATGTCTCATGAATCGCCTTTACGTTGTCAAACCCCCAGTCTTAGCAACTCGGCCAGGGCAATCATCAGACACAAACAGCTTGCTCCATCCCCGTATTATCAGGTTTTACTTACTGTCTTGTTTTTTTTTTTCAGTTCATACCCCTCATATGGTTGTTATTCTGAATTGGTTATTGTGATTTCATACGATTGCAGAAACATAGAAGTCGTATTGGAACTCAGCCTTATCAGGTGATGTTTCTGTACCGCTCTTGTGTTTGCTTTTGATGAATTCGATGGTCAGATTTCTTATTTAGTGTGTTCAACTTATAATTTGTTTTCCCTAGGGTTTGATTGCTGTTTGTAGATTGAATGTCTTTAGAATTGGTTTTTTTAGCCTTTGAAAATCTGGGTTTAGTTGGTTTAATTATATGTGTTTAGGGGGTGTTTGGATTGGTTATTGAATCTGTTGATCTGCTAATTGGTTTTTGAAAAATTAGTGGGAATAAGGGGGTGGACCATTAATAATTACATAAGCTTGAATAACCAATCCCAAACATGTATCAGACATAACAAGAATAGTGGAAATTACATTACCTTGTGAAGAATATGGTTACACAAAGAAACCCAAAAAAAAACACCTATTTTCTGTAATATTAACATTCTTAATTATGTTAAATGGCACACAATACAACAAGATTTACCAGCAAATAGATAAGCTTTTGGTAAACAGTAACAAGTTAGTTTTTATACCTGCTTTTATTTAGATTGGGTGCTGCCTCGCGTCAATTTAAAAGACTGCATCTGTTTGGGTTCTTAGGCGCGCGCTTAAGGTTTTTTTACCTCCTTTTGTTCAAATTAGTTGCGGTCTCGGGTCTATTGAAACATTAATCACGGAGCCCAACTTCAATTATGACTCTGCCCTCAGGTACCTGTTGATAATTTAAAATATTTCTGTGTACATGTCACAACCCACAAAAACATTGGAATATGATGTTTTTAAACTAGGTAAATCAAGACTTTCTTTTGTAACTTCTGCTAATTTTTGGATTTTATTTCCATGCTTGGTCTTTGCAATTGTTTACTATTGCTACATTTGAATGGTTTCTACCAAATGTAGGTTCCATTTACACATCTATGTTATGCTTGATTATTAGTTCAGATTTGGTTATTATCACTATTAAGGTGATTTCTGCTTCTTTTTGTTTGTTTCAGTTGACATGGTCGCTTGTATTTGTCAACGACGACCATTTCATTCATAAAATTTCTAACTTTTTTAAAATAATTTACTAATTAGTTTTTAAAAAATAATATGTATTTAATTTGTAATTTAAACTTGTTATTTAAATTAATACGTAATCAATTAAAAAGATTATTTTTTTTGTAATTTAAATATGTTTTTTTAAATTGTAACATCCCAAAAATAGTAAATAAATAAATAATAACACGATCGAGATTATTATTGTCAAAGAAACGAAAGTAAAATGGATGGGCTTGGGTTCGGCTCGAACGGGCCGAAGAAAGCCCAGCTATATAAAGGACAAGGGCTGCCACAATTCATTTCTTTTCACCACTTGCAATTCTAGAGTGAGAAAGGGGAGCTCGGTTCTAGAGAGAGAAAGTGACGGATCGACTCGGGAATTCAGGAGAACGTTGCTACTGTGTTCGTGATCATCTTCTCTGAACCATAACTCCAATCCAGGTAAGCGTTCGATCATAATCTGAGTTTTTATGATTATTTTAGGATTTTCGGTTTTAGCTAAATAGGTGAAGTTTTATGGATGAAACTTGAAAATGAACAAAGATCTAGCATCTAGAATAAAAAAAACGAACGTTCTGATCAAAGAAAATTTAGATATTGACATGATCAGACCCGCATGCAAAAAGTTAGGGTTCTTACGCCTGAATCAGATCCTGCGTACTTATCAAGTACGCAGGAAGAAGGGTTCTGCGCACTTATCAAGTACGCAAGAAGTAAAGTCTGCGTACTTACCAAGTGCGCATGAAGTAAAGTCTGCGTACTTATCAAGTACGCATGAAGTAAAGTCTGCGTACTTACCAAGTGCGCATGAAGTAAAGTCTGCGTACTTACCAAGTGCGCATGAAGTAAACTCTGCGTACTTACCAAGTGCGCATGAAGTAAAGTCTGCGTAGACAAGTACGCATGACCAAGGCCCTGCGCACTTGCTAAGTGCGCAGACATC
The DNA here is from genome assembly GCA_023525975.1 of Smallanthus sonchifolius. Lineage (NCBI taxonomy): Eukaryota > Viridiplantae > Streptophyta > Magnoliopsida > Asterales > Asteraceae > Smallanthus > Smallanthus sonchifolius. Next base: position 29,790,289 of record CM042021.1, on the reverse strand, counting down.
AGAATGGTTAAGTAAAGTCAGTATGTTTAGAATGATTAAACCGTTAGAGTCGAGATTAGGTCTGATGTGTATTTAACTACTCAATTCAGATCAGAAGTGACGTTGTTGGACCTTTGTTTAGGACAACCTAGAGAAGCTTATCAGGTGAGTTCTATGTGCCCCTGCTATGTTATGTGCAAACCTTATTAAATGTTTTGGGGCTGAAATGTATACACTAAATGAATAAATGATATGAATGTTAATGTGATCATACGTGATGTATTAATATATACTCTTATATATATATAAGAGAATGAATTATGAACAAAGAATGAAACGTATGTTTACAAAGAATGAAGGAAAGAATGGCATAACGTAAATAAACGAAATCTTGCTTTATAATTATTTATATTGCATGTTATAAATGTAAGTATACGTTATGGACGGAAACGAAGCTAACGGCTACTTCTGTAGACGGACGACCACGTGACTATTCTGCAACCGGGAAAGAGACGTTCCTAGCAAGCTAGGACGCACAAAAAGCATAAAAGGGCGGTCGAAGTAAATGCTAAAATAGTATAACGGTTACATAAACAATAGTTCGCGTGGGAAACGGATGCCTTAGGGCAGACGGGCGAAAATGACGGACTACGACGGTAGGACGGTAAAGATGGACGGCCGAAGGTTGGCCGGACTAAAGTTAAGGCGGACGGTTTCTAGGACCGGACGAGTAAAAGGGCTACGACGGTAGCTCAAGGGCGTATGTCTTTGTGATATACGTACCGTAAGATAGGTTGATCACCCTTATGTGTATGACCAATGAAAGTTAAGGAAAGAAAAGGTGAATACATATCTATGTAATCACATAAGAATGAAGAAATAAAAGTAAAAGCTACGAATACGTATTTGTAGAATTGTATGTATATAATTATGTATACTTATAAAGAAAAGAATGTTCACACTTAATAGTTTTAAACTAGAACTCACCAGCGTTAGCTGACTTTTAGTATACATTTCAGGTAAAGGAAGGAAGGGTCGTGCGACGGCGTGAAGGTTACCCGGCACAAGACTGACATCCCACTTTATTTATGTTAAGACAAATGTTATGTACTTAATTTTAAAAGACTTCCGATGTTATGTCATGTCATGTTACGTTATGTAATGAACGAATTCGAATGTTTTTAATTAAAAGTTCAGTAATTAATGACTATGTTTATGAGTAAATCCAACAAGTGAGGTTACCCGGAAAGAGGGCCTTACATAAGTAGTATTTGAAAAAATAATTACAATTTTTTTGTAATTATTTTTTGAATTTTAAATTTGTATTTTTAGTAATTTAGTTAATGTTTTAAAAAAAAAACCCCAATATGCATCATATTGCCTAACAAGATGCATATTGGAGGTTCATATGAAAGAGAACCTAATATGCACCCTGATATGCATCATATTGGGCAATATGATGCATATCAGGTTTCGTATAAGGCTGATATGCATCAACCTCTTCTTTATACGAAACAAATACACTCTAATACGTTCCATATTGGCCAATATGGAGCGTATTGGACAAGTCGTCAGACCCGGACTGATAGCTGCCAGTTCTGGTTGTTTAACGTTGTACCAATATGCTCCATATTGACCAATATGGAGCATATCAGGTGTCAAAATAAGAAAACAAGTGTCTAAATATCAAGATCCATAATTTATCTGGTCCAATGTGGACTGTTCACGTCCCCCATGCAAAGGTGCATAGGTCCGATCGTTGGGACCCCAACCGTCGGTTGGCTTATCCACAACGTCCGACAGCATGTCTGCGTGGTCTTGGGGTTGTCTGGCGCTGATTGATAACCAGGATCCGAAATCGACCATTCCGGGACACAATCTTTGTCATCTTCTATAATCCAACATCGAAACGATTTGTTTTGCCATCTAAGGGTCAGTGGCAGATCTACAAAAAGTTCATGGGTAACGAAAAAAAAATTTGACCGTACTTTCATGTAAATGAAACAAAAAAAAAAATTTGACCGTACTTTCATGTAAATGAAACAAAAAATTTTGGCGGAGGACTGGGGTTTGGTGGAGGCGGCGCCGGGCGGTGGTCTCAGCTCAGGTCGAGCGGCTGGTCCAGTGGTAGGTCTCTGGCTCTCACAGTCTCATAGTTCCCGCTCTCTCTGTCTTCTTCTTGGCCGTCCGCTTGGGTAAGTTGGGTTTGAGAATTGAGACTTTGAGGTATTGGGTTTTAATAAAACATTTGGGCTGGCTAAAATAGAGGTGCACAAACCAGATTTTTTTCGGATCCGTCAACGGTGGTCAACGACCGGATCGGACCCGGTTAAGGGAGTGGAGACTTGGAACCTTTAGGAACTGGACCGGACAAAAAAAAACCGGTTACACCGGATTTTTTTTTTTTTTTAAAAACTTTTTAAAAAAAAATTAAAAAGATACACTATAAAATACATGTTTTATTTATTTTATATATTTTTTTAAGTGATTTAACAATAGTTCGTACCAAAAAATTACAAAAAACATAGTTGAATCACAAAATATATATTATTTTTTATGACTCGTTATTCGTCGTCTACTCGTCTTAGTCTTCGTAACATCTGTTTTCAATCTTTTTCGATTGAGATACGTTGGGCTTCATCATAAGCTTATTCTTCGTCAGAAAGTGGATTCGCCGCCCCTTGTTCTACTTCGAATTCGTATATTTCTTGTTCAATGTCAAGCTCGCCTTCTAGTTTTGCAACATGTTGTAAACGTTCGGCGGCATCCAAATGGTTCTTCAAGCAAATACACATCTCCATAGACTCCGGTGTAAGTCTCGTTCTTCGAATAGATAAATCCCTGCCACTAAGAGAAAAAACAGATTCCGAAGCTACCGTGGAAGCTTGGACGGTTAGTAGGTCCCGGGCCATTGCAGCTAGAATGGGATATTGGGATTCCCTTCCTTGCCACTAACTCAAGATATCAAAGTTTTCAAACTCTTCGGATCTTAGAGTTGAAATAAAGTCGGTTACTTGATATCTTCCAAGCTCGCTACTTGGTGTGCTTCCACGAGCTCGTTTAGTATTTTCTTTTCTTAAAGTGTTAAATAAATTTAGCATCGGGTTCCTTGAACTACTAGAACTTGAACCCGAACCCATTGATTCACGTATGTTTGATGGATCACCACTTCCACCATATTTGCGTAAATAATAATCAAACATATTATTAAAAGTCGAATTGAAGTCCCTTATTGCATTTGATTCAAAATTTGGGTCTTCATCGAACATATTTAAATCGTCTGATATTGATCCAATTAATGTTTCAACACCAGTTACATTAATCGTTGGGTTTAAGGCGGCCGAACATGTAACAACGGCCGGCATATTTGAAATATATTTTTTAAATTTAGCTTTCATAGGTGTTACCATTTTTTCAAAAATAGTGCCGTGATATTCAAACTCTTTTAATTTATTACATATTAAGTATAATTGTTGAAGTATTAGCTAAGACGTGGGATAATAAACTCCTGATAAACATGTAATTGCATTTTTAAAAACCTCAAGCAAATTAGTTAGTTTCTCGATCATATCCCAACTTATATTATCAAATATTTGTGAACAACGTTTCTTTTGCACAAGTTCATCATGGAAATGTTTTAAAGTAACTCTTTGCCTTAAGGCTGATTCAAACATTTTTCATGTCGAGTTTCATCTAGTAGGTACGTCCCAATTTGGACCTAAAAAGATGAAATCCGTTTGTTGGCACAAGTTTCTATAGTTTATATATATTTTTTTTGCTTGTGCTAAAAACTTTAAAAATTTTTTCACTTCTCTTATTTCTTGGACGTTTAAACCGTCTTGCACACCCAAGTTAATGATGTGTGCAACACATCGACTATGAAAGAAAACACCGTTACAAGGCGGTTCATATTTTATTTTTAATTTTTTCACCGCGTTTGTATTATTTGAAGCGTTATCAAAAGATATTGAAAATATTTTTGGTTGAATTTTATAAGTTTGAATTACCGAGTCTAAAATATAAAATAAGTTTTCGCCGGTATGTGGATATCCAAAATAATCAAACGCAATCGTACGCTTCATCATTTGCCACGACTCGGGTTGAACCCAATGTGCGGTAACGCAAAGGTACGATTCGGGTAAACCATGTGGAGCGGACCAAACGTCCGTGGTTAAGTTAATGCCGGTATTTAAATTTTCAAAACCTAAGATTAATTCTTTTTCAGCTATTTTCCACATTTTTAAACAATCTCTTCTCAAAGTAGAAAGACTTACATTGGTTTAGCTCGATTGAAACGTCTCTTGTATCATCCTCGTCAAGCGCGGGTTATCAAAGTGATCAAAAGGCAACCCTCCTTGAATGACGAAATGTGTCATTCTTTCACGAACCCTCTCGACATTGTATTGTCAAACTCCTCCATCCCTACCAATTTGAGTTTGATTTTCACCTTGAGTGTGTTTTGCGTGACTACCAATATGTTTCCTCAAAGTGTTATTTCCCGCAGCACCCAGAATTTTACCACAACGTTTGCAACGAGCCTTTTGCGAACCGTTCGACATTTCGTATAAATCGAAATAAGCTCATATCTCTTGGTTTCGGGAGCAAGGAAGTACTCTCACCACCGTGGCTTCGCTAGTAGAACTACCAACCGAATTTTGAGTGCTTGCGGAAGCAGAAGCGGAAGCCATGGGAGCGTTTTTTTTGCGTTAAAGTGAGCGTTTTTTTACGTTTTGAGAGCTAGGATGTTGTGACGAACTAACCCATACCCCCAATACTTATTTATACATAGTTTCTAGCCTCAAACAACCCAAAAAAATACAAAAAAAGGCCATAAACGGCTATATAGCCGTTTTTTTACCCTCTAACGGCTAGAACCGGTTCCAAAATGTCCGAAAAAAACCGGTTCCAAAATGTCCGATTTTTGTCCGATTTTTATCCGGTCTGTCAAGAACTCCTAAACCGGTTATGGATCCGTCGGTTCTAAAAAAATCCGGACCGGTTTCAAAAAATCCGGTTCTAGCCGGATCCGGTTTCGGATAATCCATCGGATCGGATTCGGATCCGGTTCTTTTGACCACCTCTAGGCTAAAGTCCAAATGTTTTATTAAAACCCAATACCTCAAAACCTTTAATAAAATGTGGGGACTTAGGATAACGTATTGGGTTTTTTTTTAATAAAATTTTGTACTTTTTATAAAGTGTTTAGTTTTTTAAAAAATTTGAGGGGTAACGTAATTTATAACCGGATACATAAAACCGTAAAATAAATTTTTGCACTGCGCGTAAAAGGTTGAGGGGTAGCGCTGGCTACCCCCGGCCCTTACCTACATCCGCCACTGCTAAGGGTAACCGCATCATAGATACGCCCCCTCGTCTCCCGTCAGGATTCCGACACAATCAAAAGTCAAATTACCATCATTGAATGAAGCTTGAGAAGATTGGAGAATTTTACCAAAACGTTCGCTAATGCTGTTCATGACCAACCTATTCCAGAGGTGAGTGGGGACACCGAAAATTCTGATCAATTAGTTTTGTGTCTTTTTCTACTAAAAGCTTACAACTTTGTTTTTTTATTTTTAGTTAAAAGAAGTCACACATGATAATACTACTATCAACCAAGCATGTTTACTCGTGAGACTAAAATACATTTCATTATACTAGGTTAGAAATCCGGTGTATTACATGTATTGAATACATGCAATGTTATATACTTACTAATTAAAATTTACATAATTACATACTTATGACATATTACATTGTTTTTTAATATAAATTCTAGAAACGCTATATAGTTATTTTTTAAAAATGTTTTATAAAAAGATCGAAACAAGTGTTCAATATATAAAAATGTTTTATGAACAAACCTATTTTTTATAAAATTAAAAACATTTTATAAAAAGAATTATTATTTAATAGGAGAGAGGGCGGGAAACAAAAAATTATAAAAACAATTAAAAAAATTTGTATAATTAATAGAATAGATAGGCGGGAAAAAAATATTGAGTATGCATAGGAAAGTGACAAGTGTCATATCAAAACCTTAATTTATTATAGAGTATAGATAGATTGAAGCTAAATATTCCTTATAAACCGAACATCTATGTAGGTCCAGATTTAACTTGAAATCACTGATTTGATTGATTACACACACACACACAGGCGGAAACTGTGTGTATGGTGGTGAAACAGATGATAGAAACAGTATTGGTGAAGATAACCGGCTAACCACACTATGAATCAACACGTAAATGATATGAAAATGTAAGAACACAGTGCATAAACAACTGCAAATTGTATTGATTCAAGAACAATGTGAAAGAGAAGGTTCAGGGTTACAGCCGCTACTCACACCCTAAACATTCTCAAACTAGGCTATTTATAGTAGTGACAGGTATCGAAACTATGTTCAATCGAAACAACTAGTTTCGATTGATCATTTACAAGTGATACACAGACTGTCGAAACTACCATCTATCGAAACTAAGTAGTTTTGATGGCCCAGACTTAGCTAATAAAGCAGTAAATTAAAGAAAACTGAAATTACATTAAATGAAATGACATAAAGTAAACTAGTCTAAAATTATTTAAACATACAATAAATGACAACAACTTATATAAAAGATATGACTCTACAATCTCCCCCTAAGCTGTTGCATTACTGTCTTCAGCTCTTCATCAAGCTGCTGGTCCTTCAGATGTCCTCGGGGTGAATGGTTTAACATCGAGAGATACAACTCTTTGGTAGGCCTTGGCATCAGCTTCGTCTTCATCACTGTATGCCTGAATGTGATTCTGGAATAGTACCTCCAGATCTTCAGGCTGAAATTTCAACAACTCCATAGGCTCAAATATAGTGATGTCTTCCTTGCCCTCACACTCTATTACTGCACTGCCAATGATTGGGTCATAGTACCATTTTCTGAAAGTTTGCAGCTGGACAGGTACAGATTTTGGAATTGTGATGGTTTTGTGAGTTTGGGCAGGCTTGTATCTCAGGAACACATATGGCTTGTTAGTCTTAGGATGAAACCTAGTCTTTGAGATTTTCTTCTGAGTTTTCCTAGGCTTCATTCCCTTGAAATCATTATTGACTTGAGAATGCAGAAATTTCTCAAAGTCATAAGCCATCATGACCTTCCCAGGGTTTTGAAGGGGAAGTTTAGCTAAATCCCTGAGGTCATAGAAAGGAAGGGTTTGGAAGTCAGTCATATTTTTAAAGTGCTGAACTCCCCCTCTATATCTTCTTATAATAAAGAGCTTCCTTTCAGCATCATACTTCCAACCAACTGGAGGTCTCTTTAGTTCCTGATGCTCTGCTATCCATTCATATGTTTTAGGAGTTTCCTCCTGAATTATTTTCTTAAACCAAGACTTTCTTGAAATTGAAGGTTCAGGAGCAACAGAAGGTGGATCTTGTGCTGGACTGGATTCAGAGACTGTAGTGGTTGGTTCAGGAGTGAATGTTTTGATAAGATTAACCTGAACATCTTCTTCGCCTTTTTCATCATCAGATAAGGTTTGAATTTCCTCTCCTTCTTCTGTAAAGTATCTGGTTCTTTCAGTCTCCTTTTCTTCGGTAGTTAAAATTTCTGGATAAAGATCATTATACCCATAGTTTTCAATGTCATCTAAAAGGGCATTCAGCTCATCATCAGATGAGATGTCTTCTTCATCAAGAATCACAGTCTCTATTTCAGTGGAAGTCCCTTTCCCTCTCTTCCTTGCGTCTCTTCTCTCACTTGCTGAGGGAAGGTTTAGTTCTGTTTCTTCAACTTTGACTTCAACTGCCTCTTTTGTCTTTTCAGTATGGCCAGCAAATATAGTTAGTGCAGATTCTGGATTAGTCACAAGGTCAGGAGATGAGGGTTCAACCACAGATGTGGTCTCCCCCTTAGCTGTTGAAGTGGTTGGTTGTTGCTGTAATGGTTTTATTATTGAGGCTTTGAGCTGTTCCACTGCTTCAGCTAAGGCCTTGAATTCTTCCTTTTGCTTTGAGATTAGTTTCTGTTGTGTTTCTAGTTGAGTTTGTTGAATCTCAATTTGATTATGTAAACCCCCAACTTCCAGCTTCAGGTCTTTGACCTCTTCTTGGACATCATGCAAATTAGATTTTAAGGCTTCAATTTCTTCATCTTTCTTTTGAACCTTATCCTGCATTTTCTTCAGTTCAAGGCTTAAAGTTTTAACTTTTGGTACAGGAGAGATTGAATCATGAGGTGGTGATGTGGGAGTAGTATGAATGGGTGATTGTTGTGGAGATGGTTGTGGAGTGGGCTGTGGAGTGGGTTGAGGAGATGGTTGTTGAGTAGGTTGAGAATATGATGAGGATGACAAATTTTCCAATCCAGTTTTGATTTTCTTTACCCTAGGCTCTTCTTCCTCATAATCAGAGCCTGAATCAACTTGCTGTTTGGAGGAAGAAGCAAGATGCTTTGTTCTATCATCTGAATCAGACTTGTAGTAGTCAGATCCACAAATTCCTGGATCCAGAGTTCCACTTGATTCTGCAACTTCCTCTTCAGCTTCAAGCATACCAGCTTCAACATTAACTGCTGGCTCTTGAACTATCTGAATTTGTTCAACAAAAGGAGCCTCTATCACAGGCTCAATGATGGGTTGTTCTTGTTCTTGAACATTAGGGACGTTTATCTCAATCTCAGCTTCATCAATAGGTGCATTACCTTGATCTTGCTCAACTTCCATTTCTTCTTCTTCAGATGATAAGTTCTCTTCTTCAAGATCAGGGTCAATATCAGGGATAAATTCTTCTTCTTCACCAATAATATGACCAAACAGGGGAACATCAGCTATAGCCCTGTTGGTTCTTTTGTTGGTACTCCTCATATAGCTTAGAGTCTTGGCAATCATATGGTCGAACACAAAGGTGTTCCCAACTTGTTGCAGCTCAGGATGAAAATGATTGATGATAATTTGTAAAAATCTAGGATATGCCAGGAATTTCTCCTTCACGGCTCCTGTTAGATTGTCTTTTAACTGTCTGAATATGAAGCCAGAAAAATTGTAATCTCTTCCCTTGATTATCCCCAAAATAGCTGAGCCTAGAGTGCAGTTTGCTGAATCAAACACCCCTTTTCTGATTGATAGGCAGTGAATAAACACGTGCACTATATATCTCCAGTGGCTTGGTAAGGAGTTCTTGATTATCTGGCCACTTTTGAATTCATCTGGATGACCCAATCTTCTGAAGCATTCTTTAACATAGAAGATTGGAAATTCAATGGGTGCATTTGGATTGTCATTAAACTGCGTCACCTCTCTAACTGTAGCTTCAGAAAATAATACTTCTTGGCCAAGCACAGTTGCTCTAATGTGCTCCATATTTTCAACTGTGATGATTTCTGCAGACTCCCAAAATTCTCTTATAGATGTCTCAAACACCGGCAGATTGTTGCTGATGGCAAAGCTGATGTTGGAGTTTGCCAGGAAGTTTAAGACAGGAATGAACTCTGCAGCTTTTGGATCATTTGCATTAAGGAATGCACAGACATTGTGTCTCTTTACAAATAAGAGATCCATACCTGTAAAATTTATCAATTTTGCATAATAAGTTAAGTTTCTGACTACACTTAATCGAAACAAGATGTACCGACACTTAGAAAAAATTTGAAAACCTTACTGTCGAAACAACTAGTTTCGATTGATATGAACTTTATCGAAACAAGTAGTTTCGATATAGACAATAAGCTTTGATCACACTTAGAGAATTTCTGAAATCAACACTGTCGAAACAATTAGTTTCGATGGAGATGAACTTATCGAAACTAACTAGTTTCGATCAGAGATATTAGGGCAAGTTTGGGTGTCGAAACTAGTAGTTTCGATGAAAAACCTTTTTGAGAAATTTTGAAAGTGTTGAACTCCTTTATCGAAACTACTTGATTTTGAAACCCAAACCCCTTTGATTCATGATACTCAGACTAATGTAAGCAAAATAAAGAAGGGTTTAGAGTGTCCTGTAAGTGACGGAACTTCATCTTACCAAATGTGAGACTGTTATCTGCAAGGATACACATTAATCGTGAGTTCAAAGATGATAGAGATGTATGCAAACACGGATAAGCACAAAAACGACTGTTATTATGAAGATTTAGTCGAACAAATTTTAAACTTTGAAATCCTAGGTCTGTTGATTTGCAAAAATCATCCAAAATGAAGTAGTGAGACGTTACCTGATGATGAAGACGATGGTGACGACGGGGAAATCAGGTGATTAATGCTGATATCTTGCAACTCAGACCGATGGTTTGAGAGATTTTGCGAATGTCAGAGAAGACGAAGAGGGTTTGAAAAAGACGAGTGAATATCAGTATGAAGGAAGGGACTGCTTATGAAGGCTTTTAATTTTCGTGAGACAAAAGACAAAAATGCCCCTGTCGAAACAACTAGTTTCGATAGGACAAACTAGTTTCAATATGCACAAAGTAGTTTCGATAGTTCAAATTAGTTTCGATATGTACAACTAGTTTCGATAGTTCAAAGTAGTTTCGATATGTACAACTAGTTTCGATAGTTCAAAGTAGTTTCGATATGTACAACTAGTTCGATCAGTCAAATTAGTTTCGATATGTACAACTAGTTTCGATAGGTCAAAGGCAGAAATAAGACTAACATATATACACTGTTAAAACAGACTTTAACTATAGAAATGAAATTATACACAAGATATTTACACTTATCTTCTTGAAAAAGATCCAACATGAGATCAGATCTGGTCAGTCTCTTGAAACACTTCCTTTTGCAATTAACTACTGTGAGTCCCTGAAGATAGCTGATATTTGTGCAAAGTAAACCCGAACATTTGTTTGTACTAAGATTTCGTGTGATTAAAAGGTACCATTTAAGCAATATACAAGGTGTACCCCACATATTAAAATAAAATGATTTTGAAAACCTATCAATCCTCAAGAAGTACCCATCTTCATACTATCATCTCTTTTTGATTAACCAAGGTACCGTCTTAGTAATGTCAAAGTACCACCAAAATAAAATAAGATATCCAAGTGGATTTAGAAACTTAAAATAAAATATATCCAAGTAGATATTAAAAAGGTACGAGCATTCTAGATCTTTGCGTAAGCAAAACAGAAGAAGTCGTAAAATTATCCAAGCGGATAGAAAAATGTTGAACACCCGAGATCTTTGCGTAAGCAAAACAGACGGGGTCAAATCATCCAAGTGGATGGGAAAAGGATGAGCACCCGAGATCTTTGCGTAAGCAAAACATACGGGGTCATCGGTGGTAAATATCGTTATATTAACGGTCACTTGGCATATGAATAGGAATCCAATACGTAAGCCTGTATCTGATTGAATTGGTTTTCTTAGATATAAAAATGGGTTAGATGTTTCAATAATGGGTTCAAACACAAGTATGAGATATATATTAGGGTTTTCACACTACTTACAAGTTTTAACCATATGTCGGGCCTACCAGCTATACCTCAGTAAACACCATCGCTTTTGGTCCATTCCATGTCCAAGAGATGAGATCAGACACTATCATTTCTCAAATGTCAGATTCAATTTTTCCTGCAACTCAAAACCACTTGTAAGATTATATTTACATCAATTCTTTTCAATATTATATTTCTCCCCCAAAAGATTTGCGTAGAAACTGTACATAAAAATAAAATCTTTTTGGAATTTTCTTTGACAATTAATCAAAATTTAGAAAATAAACTACTATTCACACAATTTACTGAAAGTTGATCATTCCAAGCATCTCCACCAGTTGGGCAAATCTGGTAGAGTCAAAAGCCTTTGTGAAGATGTCTGCGGTTTGTTTATTAGTTTTGACTTCCACAATTTGAATATGCTTCTTTTTCACACAGTCATGGATAAAGTGATGTTTGATTTCAATGTGTTTTGTTTTGGAATGCTGAACGAGGTTTTTGGTGATATGGGGAACGGCGGTGTTGTCACACAGAATGGGTGTCTCATGGAATGTGATCCCATAGTCAAACATCTGATGGTGTATCCATCTGACTTGGGAACAACAGATGGCTGCGGCAATGTATTCGGCTTCGGCGGTGGATTGGGAAACGGTGGATTGTTTCTTACATTGCCATGAGACAAGGCGGTTGCCAAGAAATTGACAACCTCCAGAAGTGGATTTTCGGTCTAAGTTGCAACCCCCGTAGTCTGAATCTGAATAAGCCACAAGATCAAACAAGTCAGTTTTAGGATACCACAGACCCAATTTTGGCTTATACTTTAAATATCTTAAAATATGTTTGACAGGAGATAAATGAGAGAGTTTAGGATTAGCCTGAAAACGTGCACACAAGCACACTGCAAACATGATGTCGGGTCTGCTGGCCGTGAGGTACATGAGAGAGCCTATCATAGAGCGATAGAGATGCTGATCAACGCTTTCACCGTCCACATCAGGAGTCAAACAATGACGAACTTCCACCGGAGTTTTTACAGGGTGGGATTCAGCCATTTTGAACTTGGTCAAAATTTCTTTCACGTATTTTTCATGATGGATAAGGATTCCTGACTCAGACTGATCAACTTGTAGACCCAAAAAGAACTTCATTTCTCCCATGGAGCTCATTTCAAACTTAGATCGCATCACTTCTTCAAATTCTTTGCAGAGACGGGGATTTGTAGATCCAAAAATGATATCATCCATATAAATTTGCACCAAGATTGTATCCTTTTCATCCTTCCGTTTGAACAAAGTTTGGTCAATTGCTCCTCGTGTGAAACCATTCTCAAGCAGATGCTTTGATAAAGTTTCATACCACGCACGAGGTGCTTGGTGAAGACCGTACAATGCTTTGTCTAACTTGTAAACACGGTCTGGAAAATTAGGATCAATGAAACCCGGCGGCTGCTTGACATAAACTTCTTCTTGAACTTTGCCATACAAAAATGCGCTTTTGACATCCATTTGATGGACGGTGAAGTCCATGTAGGCTACATAGGCGAGAAACATTCTGATGGATTTCAAGCGAGCCACTGGTGCAAAGACTTCCTCATAGTCAATCCCTTCTTCTTGATAGAAACCTTGAACCACCAAACGAGCTTTATTTCGAATCACAGTGCTGCCTTCATCCTTTTTGTTGCGAAAAACCCAACGAGTGCCGATTGGAACTTTGTTCTTGGGAAGATCTACCAAATCCCACACATGCAGCTTTGAGAATTGTTGTAGCTCTTCTTGTATTGCTTCCACCCAGCTGTTTTCTAGTAGAGCTGCTTTGATGTTCTTTGGTTCAGCTTGAGAAATGAAGCAAGAAAACATGCTGTTTTCAAATGCTTCACAGGCACTTCGGGTACTAACACCCACATTGAGTGGTCCAATGATGTTATTGGTGGGATGAATCTTGTGAATTCGCAGTTGAGGAATTTCATCTTCTTCCACGACTTCTTCCAAATTGGTAAGATTTTCAGCAGGAGGATCGGCAATATCATTAATAGGATCTTCAGCAGGTGATTGTGGTGCAACATCTACTATTGGAATGGAGTTGTCTTCAACAGTTTCACTTGTTGCACCAGAACCGGAAGACTCCATATTAGATTCAGCATTGGCAACCACAGGAATTTAAGCCTGAGCAGATGAGGAAGAGCCTTGATCATATATGTTCCCTAGATTGTTCACAGAGAAGTAAGGATTAGCATGAGTTGATTCAATAGAGAAATCAGGAAGATTAAATGACTTAAAAACTGAATCGACGTCAAATAGCCAATTGGGACCGTCTCCTGCGTCCGTATGATTGTTTTCATGCCAATTGATATCAATGGACTCCAGCACTATCCTTTTCTTCCTATGATAGACACGAAAAGCACGTTGATTGGAAGAGTAACCAACAAAATAACATTCATCAGCTTTGGCTTCAAACTTGTTGAGCTGATCTGAAGTATTCAACATTGTGCACACACACCCAAATTTTCTTAAGAAATCAATAACTGGCTTACGCTTGTACATGATCTCAAAAGGTGTTTTGTTGCAACTTTTAGTGATAAGAACCTGATTTTGCACAAAACATGCAGTGTTGACCGCCTCAGCCCAGAAAGTCACGGGAAGCTTAGAGTCAACAATCATAGTTCGTGCAGCTTCAATTAAAGTGCGGTTTCTCCTTTCAGCTACACCGTTTTGTTGAGGAGTACGAGGTGCACTAAATTGTCGATAAATTCCTTTGCTTTCACAGAAGAAATCAAGCGTTGCATTTTTGAATTCTGTTCCATGATCGCTGCGGATAGTCTTCACACATAGATTGAAGAGGTTCTCAATTTGAAGCAGATAGGTTTTTAAAATCTATGGCGTCTCATCTTTCTTGGCTAAGAAAAACACCCAAGTGAATCGAGAAAAATCATCTGTTACCACCAGACAGTATGACTTTCGTCCAAGACTCATGACCCTCACCGGACCGAAAAGATCCATGTGAAGCAATTGGAGTGGAGAGTCAATGGAATTGGTGGTTTTAGGCTTATGTGAAGATTTGTGCTGTTTTCCCTTGGAACATGAGATACAGTGTTCCATAGGAGTGAAATATTTTAGAGGTAAACCAGTGACTAGGTTGCCTCGAACCAGTCGGTTCATTGTTTTGAAATTGACATGTCCCAACCTCTTATGCCACAGGAAAGATTCATCTTCGGAAGCCTTTGAGAGAAAACACGATTCAATTCCCGATGGGTTGTTCATATCCAAGTTGTATGTGTTGTATCTTCTGGGAGCACGCATGAGAATAAGTTCTTCCGGAATCACCACTCCCGGCTTCAAGATAAGACATTCCTTTGAACTGAATAATGCATAAAAGTCCTTGTCACAAATCTGTGAAACACTCATCAGTTTGTATTTCAACTGAGGAACAAAGTTGACAAATTCCAGACTATTTACTCCATTTGATACTGTTCCTTGTCCTTCAATCTTTCCTCCTCTTGGGTTTCCAGCAAAAGCAACATACTCTCCTTCAATTTGATGATAATCTTGCAGCAAGTTAAAGTGCCCAGTCATATGTCTTGAACATCCACTATCTACATGCCAGATGTTATCGCCGGTTCTTCTTGATTGACCCTATACACAACAAACCATTTATACGTTTTGACCAAAATTGTTTCAATCAAGAGATTTTAGTGTCAGGATATGACATCTCATTGGAATCAGAATTACAACCATCCTTTGATGAAGCACGGTCATCAAATAGAACATTATTTTTAATTTTCCAAGTTCGTTTTAAATAATTTTTAGCATTTTTAATTCTTTTACGCCTAGATTTCCTACTGTGAGAAGACTTAGGCAACACATATGAATTTAATGAACTTTTGGAAGGCGATTCTTCATTAGAATTTGTGGTTGTCAATTTACAACTTTTTGAAACATGATTTGAGGCACCACAACTAAAACAAACGTTTTCACAAGATATCTTAGCCTGATAATAGTCATCACAAGATGAAGATGATTGTGATGTTGAGGAATCTGAACATGAGACGGTTCTCTCATCAATAACTTTGTCTTGAAGACGATGCGCTTCCTTTAATATGAAAAAGTCCATGTTGCTCATGGTTTCACGTGGTACATCATTCACAATAATTCCTGCACTTTTAAACTTGGTAACACATGGCATAACATTCAAAGATTTAGGAACAAAAGGCAAAGCATTTTTAAATTTAGAAACATCACATCCCAGACCCGTATGCTCAGCAGGCATAGAATCAAAATACAAGTTTTCAACGTGTTCACAAATTTTTAGTTTAGACACGGACATATTATTACATTCATCCGACTCAAGTTCTTTTAAAATAGTTCTTTCATTGGTACTCTCATCACAATCATCTTCGGAATTTACACAATTTAATTCTGCACAAGAAGCAAACCTGTCAGAATCAGAGGACGTAATATAATCATCAGGAGATAATATGCAAACAAAAGGTGTGGAAACATGTGGAGTTGGCATATCAGCAAATCTTCCTGATTTAGAATAAGGAGGTGGATGAGAGTTATACCCAAGACCTTCTGTGCCTTTTCTATTAAATTGTTTATCAATTATTCCAAAGAGAATTTTCTGATCCATATCCATGTGGTCTACCTGTAATTTGGCTTTTTCTGCCTTTTGGACTCTTTCAGTTAAAATCGTATTATTAATGGTTTGAGTATTAAGTTGCACAATTAAAGAGCGATTTTCACCAGAAATGTCATGAATTTTCTTTAAGTGAAGTTTCTCATTTTTTGCCACAGAGTCATACATCACCTTAATGTGATCTCGTTCATCAATCAGGGCTTGATTGATGAAACTGTATTTTTGAATTTCATTTAAGCAAGATCTAGAATTACACAGTTTAGAAATAACCTCAGCAGGCACAGCAGTGAGATCCTCAGCAGGTTCAATCATCACACACTTGCCATTGTCCTCCACATCAGCCATCAAGGCTTTATCAGCAGCTTCCTCAGCTTGTTCTCCCCAATGATAGTGTCCATCAGCTTGACACACAAGAGCTGTGGAACTTGAAGATGTGTTTGTTTTGGGAGGATTGACAGCTTGTTTTCCAGATGAGATCTTCTTTTCTTGCTGATCCTTGGAAGATGGCTCCTTGCAGTTTCTGGCAAAGTGACCCATCTGATCACAATTGTAGCATCTCACCTTCTTGATATCAAACCCAAGTGTCTTTCCCTGCTTGAATCTGTCTATGCCAGTCCTTTTGATGAATCTTTTGGCTCTTAAGGTCAACATGGCCATGCACCAATCAATGTCCATTTTCTCCAAATCATCAGGATTAATCTGCTCCAAGTCATCAGGTTGAAAGCTAACCGGTGTTAGATTTCCAGAAATCAGTGCATCATAGCATGACATAAAAGCAGTCATGATTGGGACATAATCATCAGGAATCATGGTGACAGTCTTTTGAGGAGCAGAGGAGCTGGTAGAATTAATTGTAGCAGCTGAAGGAGGGACATCAGTCTGAAAGTATGGGCTACCGGATGAGCTTGTTCCAACAATAAGAGCTGTGTTTCCAGACTGATTTGA
This sequence comes from Smallanthus sonchifolius, assembly GCA_023525975.1. Lineage (NCBI taxonomy): Eukaryota > Viridiplantae > Streptophyta > Magnoliopsida > Asterales > Asteraceae > Smallanthus > Smallanthus sonchifolius. Next base: position 29,773,319 of record CM042021.1, on the reverse strand, counting down.
CGGGGTGACTGCTCCCTTCTTAATCTCAATTTCATAAGATTCAAGAATGCTATAGACTTCCTGTTGAGACAGAGCACTCAGATTCTCAGTCTTTTTGATCATGATTCGATACATATTCCATTCCTCAGGAAGAGAATCTAAGATTTTCTTGTTTAGATCAAGAGTAGGATACTCAACTCCCATTACTTTCAACCTTGATACAATGCTTGAGAAAACAGTTGATCAAATTAGATATTGATTCTCCCCTTACACCGCTGAACATCGCATATTGTTTTTTGATCAGATCTCTTTTGCTTTCCCTGACATCCTCACTTCCCTCATATCTTGTGCACAATGCAGCCCATAAGTCTTTGGCAGTTGTGTACTCAGCAAAGATGTTGAAAATATCCATAGGAAGAGCCATGGCAATAGTCCCGTAGGCCTTGTTGTCTCGGGCAATCAAGGCAAGATCTTTCTCATCATACTCGGACACTAACTTAGGACGTTGAAAATCAGCAGTGGTAGTTACGGGCTTGTGGGGACCACCGGTGATAGAACTCAACAATGTATAATCGTGAAATTGAAAGAAAAGCTTCATCTTTTTAGTCCAGTCATCAAATTCTCTTGTGGACACAAGAGCAGGTGGTCTATTTCCCCCAGAATGTTCTGTTGAACTTGAAGTGGCCATAATATTCTGAATCGAAACTAAACAGTAACTAGTTTCGATAGGACAACTTCTATCGAAACAACTAGTTTCGATTGGACAATTTTTATCGAAACAACTAGTTTCGATAGGACAACTTTTATCGAAACAACTAGTTTCGATAGGACAACTTTTATCGAAACAACTAGTTTCGATACTGAAAATTTCACAGACAAGTTTCGACAACCACAGTTTCGATAGAGATAAGACAAAAATCTAGTTTCGATAGCACCTTCTCCCGACAAAACGTAGACAAGAAGTTTCAATGATCAACAGAAATCAGAAACTGTCCCCAATAGTTTCGATGTCTTCTTCTCCAAGCTCAGAAAAACTCCATTGATACTAAGCTCCAAAAATCAATAGTGCAGAAATGACAAACCAATCCAGCGAAAACCTTGGTCTAACCCTCCTGATCACTAATCCAACCTCCGATTCTGAAAATACGAGCAAAAACTCTTGGAAATCGATGAAACAGTAGCCGTCAATCAATAAAACAGTACTTCCGAGAATAGATGTGCAAAAACCCAAAATAAGCTCAAAATACCTCACAAATCACCTAGAATCGATCAATAAACCTGATAACACTCAAAAACACTAGAGCATAAAGCTCTGATACCAATTGTAGGTCCAGATTTAACTTGAAATCACTGATTTGATCGATTACACACACACACACAGGCGAAAACTGTGTGTATGGTGGTGAAACAGATGATAGAAACAGTATTGGTGAAGATAACCGGCTAACCATACTATGAATCAACACGTAAATGATATGAAAATGTAAGAACACAGTGCATAAACAACTGCAAATTGTATTGATTCAAGAACAATGTGAAAGAGAAGGTTAAGGGTTACAGCCGCTACTCACACCCTAAACATTCCCAAACTAGGCTATTTATAGTAGTGACAGGTATCGAAACTATGTTCAATCGAAACAACTAGTTTCGATTGACCATTTACAAGTGATACACAGACTGTCGAAACTACCATCTATCGAAACTACTAGTTTCGATTGAACAAACTCAATCGAAACTAAGTAGTTTCGATGGCCCAGACTTAGCTAATAAAGCAGTAAATTACAGAAAACTGAAATTACATTAAATGAAATGACATAAAGTAAACTAGTCTAAAATTGTTTAAACATACAATAAATGACAACAGCTTATATAAAAGATATGACTCGACAATCTATATTACATAAGAAAATCTGAATTTTCTTCTTTTTGTTCGATATGTAATCTCAATGTAAAATCACATAGTGTTATTTAGTGGAAATCATGAAATGTATGTATATCATATCAAGTGCATTCTAGATACCTATCTAGCAACAAAATCAGATATTGAAACATCATTTACAGAATATTGAGATGATCTTGATCTAGATTTTGATATTTTAGTTTTTTCTAAACCATTACTTCCAGTTGAAGAAGTGTACTCTTGTAGGAGTGACATTTCAGGATTAATGTTACTATGCATGAAAAATGCAGGTTCTGCTGGTACGGGAAGCGTGATAGAGAAGCTATTAAGCATAAGAACAATTGTAGCCATGGTTGGACGATCGTTAATATTTTCTTGAACACATAATAATCCAATATGGATACTTCTAATGATATCACGCAATGAACCTGATCCCGTCTTCAATGTAGGATCTATTATATTTGTTGCCATCCCATTCTTCCAGCTTTTCCATGCCTAAAAGATATTAACAATTTTATTCTTAAGATTCTTATACTAAAAAGGTAATATTTCTGTTGAATATACTTCCTCAGAAACATTAAGATCCACTTGATGTATATATGTTGTTTTAGATTTCATAGAATATGTGGATACTTACAAAGCTAAGAAGATCTTCTATGCTATCTTCGTTCTGAAAGCATTGGTTTTTTTGACCTGTTACCATCTCTAGTAATAACACTCCATAGCTAAAGACATCCGACTTTACTGAGAATTGGCCATGCATGGCATATTCAGGCGCCATATAACCACTATAAGAGTGAATAGGAAATAAAGTTAGCATTAACATGCACACACCTACATGTCTTGATTTTTTTGAAATTTGTTTTTAATACAAGAAACTTATTTGTCTTGAAGAAAAAAAATAATGCATAAATAGGCATTGTACCAGATTATTTGGCAACCATGGTACTGAATATAAAACAAATACAAACCTTTGAAAGCTTGTATATTGTTATTAGTTTTAAACAACCTCGCCATGCCAAAATCAGCAATTTTTGGGGTCATTTGTGCATCTAACAAAACATTACTTGCCTTCATATCACGATGAATTATCCTTATACGCGAATCTTCATGAAGGTATAGTAGTCCCTTTGCAATGCCTTTGATGATATTATATCGCTTTGATGATATTAATACCGGTACCGTACCGATAGATTCGGTACCCGTATCGTTACCCACTTTTACATAAATTCGGTACCGGTACCAGTACCATTTAGAGATACACATTTTGTAACGAGTACCGTACCGAACCAGTACCGGTACCGGTACTCACTTTTCAATAAATTTGGTACCGGTATGGTACCGATCTCATCCCTAATTGTCATCACACATCTTACTTTTACACATTTTTGTGACAATTACCGGCTTCTAAAAAGGATTGCCATGTTTGTTAATTACTACACACATATGGTTTTAAGAAAAGCCACATTAGAATATTAATCTTGCAAACATACAATTGACGACATAAAAGGAATGATTGAATATGTGGCACCAACTGGACCACATTAAAAATACGTAAAAACAAGGTATAGTGGTCTGTAAGTTATAATTAAAATAACTCTATTAAGGTGTAATGTTCCCGTCACCAGTTTCATATAAAGAAAGTGTACTTACTAGGTTCCAACAATTCGGCTTGTGTCTCCTTGTGTTTCCTCAGTTTTAAACAACCTCGCCATGCCAAAATCAGCAATTTTTGGGGTCATTTGTGCATCTAACAAAACATTACTTGCCTTCATATCACGATGAATTATCCTTATACGCGAATCTTCATGAAGGTATAGTAGTCCCTTTGCAATGCCTTTGATGATATTATATCGCTTTTCCCAATCGAGAATTGTACGTTTAATTGGATCTAAAACACCAACATTTATGAGGAATAAGTAACAATATTCACTACTACATAAACGTCATTTGCTACCCATGTTTAATTGGTCAAGCATCATTATGTTCTTTACATTACCAAGTGTTAGGACTTTTATGATGTTAATAGTGACATTATAAGGGATGATTTTTGTTAAGAACTTGACATCTCTAAACAAATCTATGCATGCATTTGGTAGAAAACCGATCAAATTTGCCGCTAAGATACAGTAGCAATCCTATATGTCTATTGTTAGTTGCTATGCCATTTCTGTTTTTTGAGATGAAGTTGTGGTATTCAAAACGATAGATGTTATGAACTTACCAAATATCAATTGATCAAGGCTTGCATTTGGCATGAACTCATAAATAAGAAGTCGTTCTCTTCCTTCGATGCTGAAACCTAGCAGTCGTACCAAATTACGATGTTGAAGTTTTGCCACTAACAAAACCTCATTCTTGAATTCTAGGTCACCTTGTCCAGAGTCCAATGCTAGCCTCTTTACTGCTATTTGGTTCCCGTCTTCAAGCTTACCCTAAATATCATATGATAGCATAAAATCACTACTTAAGTAATATGAAGACTCTAAATTGAAACAATGTATAAGATGGTTATCATTGCAAGCATGTAGAAATATAAAATATCTTGTGAAATTAGTAAGAACTTATAAGGGCTTACACAAGCATAAAGTAGTCCACTCTTTAAAGTATAGGAATCAGTTAGTTAGTTACACCTTGTTTCCCGATGCAAGAGCTAATCATATAACTTTTAAAATTTATCTTTATACTTTTAAATGCAAACAATTTTATGCTCCTACATTTTGATCAGCAATCATAATTACAAAAATTGGTGTGAATTTTTGTGTTCTTCATGTCTATAAATGTAATCATTTTATTATGTTATAAGTGTGAAGAAGTTTTAATCTTTTTATGTATTCTTCAAAATCTTGTATAAAGAGTCTGTGCAAACAATGTATTTGTTTTACTGATAATTTTAAAAAATAGATAGGTACATACCTTGTAAACCGTCCCAAAACCACCTCGTCCGAGCTTATTTTCTTCGGAAAAATCATTTGTTGCTGCTTTCACGATATCAAAGTCGTACTGCAAAGATTCCGCCGTGCCAATATCCATAGTTTCAGCTAATAGAAACAAAGAGGAGTTAGAAGTTGCCTTAGTGACAATGCGTTAGACACAACGCAAGACTCTTGCAAACTATTAAAATATTAGTCCTCACACTCTTCAGGGGCTGGTGGAGAATTTGTTTGCCTTTTCTTCTTTCTCAGACTCATAATGATACAAAGTGAAGCGATTAATATAATGCTGACTATCACAATAACGGTTATTATTATCACAGTTCGTGTGGTGTTATTATTTTTTGCTGCAAAAAATAGAGAGTGTTAGCAATGAATATATGATGTTTAGTTTAAACATTTAACAAAACTAAAACCAACCTTTTACTTATGTACATAAGTAGAAGGTTAATGAAATTGCTGTTCTGGTGTAACCAGTTCATAAGACAAATAATCCTAGCTAGTCAATAATTTATTCCTTTGTTTTAACTTTTGTCTAATTGTAAAGTGAACTCAAAATGGAGTAATTTATTAAGTTTACCCGTAAACTAGTCAAGTAATGTTTTCCTTAAACAATTAATCATAATTCGATTATCACTACTAAACAAATGACTACACTAAAATTCCAAAAAGCAAAATAAAAATATATTTTTTTTTGAACGACACCTAGATATTCTAGGATAATTGGGTTTCCCCGGGGCAATATCTAGAACATCCAGGGCAGCCCACCACAGGAGGAACCCCCCCAACTGGGTAAACCCCCTGACCTGGCCACAGACCCTTTTTTTGCTGTTGCAAGGATTCGAACCCCTCCGCTATGAGAAGTCTTAGGGCTACCATTGCACCAAATGGCCAACGGTAAATAAAAATAAATAATAATATCATGCTTTGATAGTTTTATTCTTTTACTAGTTTAGAATCCGTGAAATACACAAGAATTGAAAAATATCAATACATAAAATTCTTAAATCTTTATATATATATTTTACAAATGTAAAAATGTATTACATATACTAAGGATAGAAAACAGAATTCAAAATATGTGAAAATTAATATAATTGGGTTTCAAAAATACGTTAATTACTATTTAATATAATTTGAATTTCATTTACTATTTGATTGAAAATAAAAGTTACATAATTAGATTTCAAAGTTTTCTTATAATAAAAGATAATTTGAAATAAATGTGTTTTATTAGTATAATTAATATTTTTTTTTTAAATATATTATTATTAAAAGATAAAAGATAGAGATGTATTTAATAAGAGAAAGAGACGGTAAAAAAATAATGAGAATGAATATGAAGATGACACGTGACATAAAAAAACTTTTATTTATTATATAGTATAGATATAGATATAGAGGATTAGGTTCAGGTAAAAAGTATTCTAATTTTAATAAGGGTGAGAAGGATATAGGGCCATTAGATCAAATTGTAAAAAAAATTTAATGGTTGAGATTAAATTGTAAGAGAAAAAGTTGTTGGAATGGTATTTTAGTATTTGCCACTTTTGTTGACTTTTTATCAAGTTCCCCACTCATTTTTAAACGTTCATAACTTTTACATACGACATTATTTTTTTAAAAAAATTACACCATAAAAACGAGCGTTTTTTTATCTTTAAAACGAGTATAGTGTCGTTATAAACAAAAACGAAAAAAAAATTACGTTTTCCAGCTCATTGTGTAATTAGTCAGGTCATTGTGTAATACAAGTGCATTGTGTAATACAAGTTCATTGTGTTATATGTATTTATCATTTTGTTTTACGTTTTTCAGCTCATTGTGTAATTAGTCAGGTCATTGTGTATTACAAGTTAATCGTGTAATACAAGTTCATTGTGTAATAAAAGTTCATTGTGTAATACCACGTCTGATCATTGTGTAATATCTGGTAATTGTGTAATGCAAGTTTATTGTGTAATACAAGTTCATTGTGTAATTAGTCAGGTCGTTGTGTAATACAAGTTCATTGTGTAATTAGCCAGGTCATTGTATAATACAAGTTCATTGTGTAATTAGTCAGGTCATTGTGTAATACAAGTTCATTGTGTAATACAAGTTTATTGTGTAATACCACGTCTGGTCATTGTGTAATATAAGTTCATTGTGTAATTAGTCAGGTCATTGTGTAATACAAGTTAATTGTGTAATTAGTCAGGTGATTGTGTAATACAAGTTAATTGTGTAATACAAGTTCATTGTGTAATACCACGTCTGTTCATTGTGTAATGACCTGGTATATTACACAATAACCATTATGCCCTCCATTTAAAAAAAATAAAAGGACACATGTCAAGCCCAGAATTATTTTTACCTTTCTTATTTTTAAAACTGTTTTTACTATAACCTAACCCTATAACCTAACCCTAGATATAGATATTAAATCATAGGATTTAATTCGTTTCTCTTGAGACTTATGTTAAAACAAGCCCAAAACCTGATTGGTCACAAGACATGCTAAAACCATGCCCAAGGCCTCATTCTTCACTAGACGTCTAGACATATGCTCAAACCAATCCGAAGGCCCCATTCGTTTTGGGAATTTATTTGTACTTATTTATTAATGTAATTTAATTTTAATTTATAAAATTTATAATTCTTTTTTCTTTTTCAAGAGTTTTAGCAAAATTTAATATAATTTTTTTCAAATTAATTATTATTACTGACGGATTATCAAGGGTGTAAAACTTAAAGGAACCCGCCAGTAGTCCGCGGTTTGTCATGTGTCGGCATTCCATCGCTACGACATCCGTTGGTATCCATAGTAAGAAAACCACTTCACACGACATTCCAAAAGTTGTCGGTTGGTGACCCTTCGGAATATTCTGTGTGTAATATATTGAAAAAAAGATTACCCACGACCATTTACTGAGATAACCACTTTACCGTTGACGGATTTTTCCGTCGATGATACTCTTTTGATCTGTAGTTACATTAAAACCTAGACCACAGTAGTACGGCTTAAACCTGTAGTTTGTTTTCTGGTGTGCTGTTGGTCATCAATATTGACCAAAGAAACAGTCGATTACAACCACTAGCTTAGCCTAGTGGCAAAGGTGTTACCCAAGACTTCACTAAATTTGGGAGGTCTTGTGTTCAAGTCTCACTTGTGACAAAAAATGGGGGTCCAGGTTGGCCAGAGGGTTTTCTCACCTATGGTGGGTTTTCTTCTGAGGGAAGTGGAGATGATCGGGTGGGTCAGTTGCCCGTCAGTAATTCAATTTGCCGTTAAAAAAAAAAGAAAACAGTCGGATGAGTCCACATCTTTGAATGTGTTAAGAGCATTTCTTTTGTAGTCGAAGTCTTTGGTGCGCACACATTTATTGTAACATATACACGACTTATCAAGAATCAATTATAAGATAAAAATATATTATTTATTATTTTATAGCATATCATCTCTTTTAACTATATATATTGTATCTTATTTCACACAAGATAAGATGGAAAAAATGGTGGTAATAATTCGAAGGAATTGAAAAGTTGCATATTCTATTAAGCTTTGTGTAGAGCTAACTAAAAAGGAAATATGTTATAGTAATTTGTAGCGTTAACTATATAAAATTGTCACATATTTTTATTTCTTACCCCTAACTTAATACACATTAATAGAAAACAGCTAGTTTTCGACGACGGCCAATTTTTTTTTGTTGGAGATTCCGACAAATTTTCAAGAAAAAAGAAAATTATAGCGACCGGAAAAAATACTGACAAATAAAAAGTTGTCAGAAAGTAAAAATAATAATAAAATATATATATATAGTCAGAAACCGGTCGAAAATAGTTTTTGTCAGAAAACTTTGGTCAGAAATTGGTGAGGAAAAAAAAAAAAAAAAAAAAAGTAAACTTCGTTTTTGCTTCATGTGGTTTGATCATTTTAACCATTTTGTTTTAATAGTTTGAAAATGACCATTTTACTCCCTGTGGTTACAGTTTTTACTCTAATATGCTCCCCGTCCCTAACTACATCCATAATTCCGGTTAAATGTTACCCATGTGAGGGGCATAGACAAGACAGAAATGCCCCTCATGAGAGGGGCACGTGGGTAACATTTAACCGGAATTATGGATGGAGTTAAGGGCAGAGAGCATATTAGAGTAAAAACTGTAACCACAGAGATCAAAATGGCCATTTTCAAAATATTATAGCAAAAAAATTAAAATGATCAAACCACATGGAGTAAAAACGAAGTTTACTCAAAAAACAATTTCAATCCTAAATTTTGTTGGAAACTTCTAGGAAAGTATTTTTGTCAGGGGTTGTTGGAAAAATTTTTTGGAAAATTTGAATCCTAAATTTTGTTGCAACTTTTTTTTCAAAAATATTTGGGAACGTGTTTCTAACAAGGTTTTTTCCTACAAGGATTTTTTTTTGTAGGAAACGTATTTTTCCGACGAATTTTTGACCAAATCTCTTGTCGGAAATTTCCCGTCTTCTAGCAATGAAATTCGTCTTTTCTTTATATCAAGATAGTATGAATGTGTGTGTGTGGTGGGGGGAGGTCTTTTGCAACATCCTTATGGGTTATCTTTGGTGTTGTCTCTAAATATGTAGGTTTAGGATTTGAGTGGGGATGATGTCTTTACGGTAAATTCTACAAGAAAGTTGATTGGGTTACGGATGGCATTCGTCCTGGGAATAAGTTTGTCCCTTGTAAAGTTAATGTTCTTGGATGGCGTGTGATTATGGACCGAATTCCTACTTGAACTAACCTTGTGGAAAAAGGGTTTGATATTCATTCGGCACTTTGTTTGTTGTGCGATGCTAATGTAGAAAACGTACAGGGCAGCCCAATGGGCTTAAGCCCTAAAACAATCGTTTTAGGCCCTCATTAAAAAAATAAGAAATAAAGGTACATTTCAAATAAAAGACGAGTGAAAGTCAAATTTTAAATAACTTATTTCATAATAAGTGTAATAATTATAAAGGACAAAATTTATAATTTTTATTGGAAATATTTGTATTCAAAATCAAAGTCCAATTACCCTGTAGTTGTCACCTTTATTACACATGGGTGGTTAGTTAAGTCACGGATGAGTATTCATTGCGAAGATAGGTAGGCCACAGCCCCCACCATCACATCTTTTTGAATAAAGTCTCTTGACAGCTAAAATAAATTAGAGTAAACTCTACTTTTTGTTCCTGAGGTTTACATCAAAAATCATTTTACGTCCTTTTTTTTAAATCTGTTATTTACGCCATCGTACTTTCTGATTTCATCACTTTTCATTTTTGGACCAAACGTCCGTTAGTCAATGGTTAGCCTTCATGACAATGTTATCTTTTCAGTTCATACTTTGAGGCTATTTTGGTATTTTCCACGCCAACACAAAACTCAGATTTCTAGACCATTTTTCCTTTTTTTCCCCTTTTTTCCCGAGTTTGTGTTCAGATTTCTAGAAACCCTAGCTTCCTTATCAACTAAATTATCCCAAACCGACTTATCAACAACTCCTAACAACCAACCATTATTTTGAGACCCGTTTTTGGTTATGAAAACACAAGGAGATGAATCAAAAGCAGAAGCAGATAGAATAGAGTCATTAGGGCACACAAACGGGGATTTCGGTAGATACGAACGAGATGCGATGGGATTTGGCGGAGCGGATTAAAGAGGCTTGTTCGGAAGGGGTGTTGTTGGAGTGAATGATTCCGATGCCTCCGAGAGAAGCCATGGCTACGGCCATGGATGATTCCGTTCGGAAGGGGTGACCATCGGAGAAGCGACGTAGGGGACAGAGAGGTTGACGTTTCGGGAGAGTTTGGTAGATAGCTGAATGGAGTCGGCGGGGTAGTCGATGTAGTGAGGGAGGAAGATGGCGTCATCGTAGGTGTAGGAGTAGCCTTGGGTGAATAATTTGGTGGCCGGAAATCCATCTTCAATATCTCCGAAGTTGTTGGCCATTGTTAGGCGAGGGTTTTAGCGGAAGAGGAGAGTAGGGGTTCCGATGAAGTAACATTGATATATAGCAAGACTAGAGAAGACAAAGACTAGCTTTATGTCTGATGAAGAAGATAGGGGTGGTGATGATGAAGATGGGGTGAGGATGAAAAGTGTTAGACTTTTGTAACCTCAGGGACGAAAAACGTTAAAGCAAAAGAGGCATTTTAGTCATTTCACCAATTATTTAAAAGATCCATAACGGAATGTAAAACTCAGGAATAAAAACTAGAGTTTACTCGACAAATTAATATAAAATGGATCTTCTTGAGTGCTTTCACCACCGGTTCATATTTCAACTTTTAAATTCAATAATAATTAACCTTCGATTAGGACATAAGTGCGTACGCCAAGAACGTTTTTAGTGGTAGTCAAAGTATATATATTATATCACGTAAAAAATCGGTGGATTAAATCAAACATATATTAACTACTTTAGTAATTAAAACTTAGGAATTATAAAACGATATTTACATAGTTACTAATTATATATGCGATTGAAATGTATTTATAATGCTGGGACTGGAAAAAAAATAAGCAGGAAAAACAATATTGAACTCATAGAATCGTGATTATATATATGACGTAACGAGTTACTTATTTGTTAGGTATAAGTATATATTTAGGGTATTACGTACTGTTATAAAGAAAATAGAATTCGTACCTGGTGGTGGTAGTGGTGGTGTGATCGGCGGAGATGGCTGTAAAACAGGTGGCGGTGATGGTGGTGCGCCCCGAGCACTCTGGTTAAAGAATCGATACGTCTCATATCGAAAATTACACATAGGCAGGACAAGTCTTCCTCCAACTTTCCCATTAAACCATTGTGAAATTCGATTGATTGCATCCTCCAAGCAATCACTACACTGTAGCTGGGACAGGTCTGGCGTACACTGCACAAGCCCATAAATCGTTGACAAACCTAGATAACTCGTGTTCCCGCTGGCAAACTTTTGTAGGGAACCGCCTGCGGCCGCATCACCTCTCAGCTCCCTCATTAGTGGCCCCAAAGCACCATTGAACCGATCAATGTCCGTTGCATTTTCGGAGTTAGCCATATACACATAAAACCTTATGTTTCTGGCTCCCAATAATTGCTCGTTTGAGTATTTCAACAAACAGTAATCGTAGTATCCTATTGCATGCTTTTGGATTGGGCAGAGTTGTCGCAATTTAACAATGGAGTCATTAAGACAAGTCCTACACACATCGAGGTTGACATCGCCTCGACAAAGGGCGGCCGAGTTGACTGTATCATTGCCTTGGCCTATGCTGAGATTGTAGAAACCAAAGCCGTTGTTGGTAGTGGGAAGGGTGGAGAGTGCGGTATTGAGATTTCTTTGGTACGCGCTGTTGGCCGTATAGTTAACCGCGCTATCACAGAAGTAGGAAAAGAAATCAGGTTGTGCTAAGGTGGTGGTGTGGATTAAAGATATGGAAATAAAAGATAGCAATAAGAGAAATTTTTCTGCTAGGATGAACATAGTTTCCTGTGATGGAGGAGAGAGGAGATATACAAAGGCTTCTATGTTGACAAGGTCAGAAGAAATATGAGAACAAATTAAAAAGAACACATAAACCTCTAGCATATATGTTGGAGGAGAATGGAGATATACAAGATATTCAAGGAGTTTGAATAATAAATACAAAGTCTTCTCTATTGACTAGGTCAAAAGGAAGGTATGGAAATAAATTGGGAAGAACACATAAACTTTGGACAAATGTAGCGGTGTTAGATGGAATTACGTGTATGCGGTCTCGTGGTACCCGATACGAATCCAAAAATTTGATAAAAACCTAAATACAGTGCGCACCTAGTAATCATATTAGACACATGAATCTTATACGAGTTTTCACTGGTTAACATGAACAGTACCTGTTTAATTTAAATCCATTTTTTTTAAATTTCTACATAATTTATGTTAAATTATAAATGCCTACCCAAGACACTAGATAACATCAAATATTTAAAATTCTCACAAAATAGATTCTCTAATAATATCTTTTGAAGTGGTACCAAAAATTATAATGCAAACTGATAAGTAACTAAAGTTTCATGCATTAAAAGGTGCTATATGTTATATTTATGCAAATTAATATGGGGAATACAAAGATTTTATGTAGCTATGCATGTGCAGGTGTTGGAAGCTTAATGTACGATTTTAGAAGATATTATACGAGATGCAAGAGTTAGATGGAAGACGGTGAAAACGGGGCAAAAATGCAGGATCCAGCTTAGGCCTACGCCACCTGGCGTAATCCTACGCCGCCCGGCGTAAGCCTACGCCGCCCAGCGTAGGCCTACGCCTAACTACTTCCTTCACAGCATGTTTCAGGGAGATGGCGTAAGCTTACGCTGGTTACGTTATTTTGACGCGGATTTTCGGGAAACTGCCGATTTGGAGAGTTTAAGTGGGGGTTTCTTCCCCAAATTCGACATCATATTTTTCTACACACTTTTTGGGCGATTTGAGGCGATTGGAGGCTAGGAAACACCATTCCAAGATCGATTGTGAAGATTGATACCGAATCATTGAAGAATCGAAGATGAATTCCACAACCATGAGCGGCTAATCCACCGGTAATCATTCCCGGGTGGATTGTTTGTAAGTTTTTAGGGTTTTATCATATGCTAGCTTTGAGAAACAATTCTTGTAATCGTTTGGTTTGAAATACTTGAATCTTTGTGTTTAGTATGGTTATGAACTCACGGGAGTCGATAAATCCTTGCACCATTGACCCCGTTAGATGATAATTTCTATTAACTTTGATTTGTGTAGAATCTATTGATTAATCTAATTCTATATTGCATACATTTGTCTCGATTTCATTCGTGAATATTGTTTTACACTATTTGCCAATTATGTATGAATGTTGATGTTCTTGGTTAGATTTGGTTAATTTGATTTGGATAACCATTTGATTGTTTGAACTCATAAGTTGGTGTGATAATCCCTAATTACTTGTGGACTTGAAACCCGGGTGTGATTCCTTTTTAATTATTGTTACAATCTAAACCTTTTATTTGCTACTTGATTTCTCATGATCGTTTAGCTAGTTGATAATCATTGCTTGTTGGATTTGTTAATTTCACCTCAATCATTACTTGTGTTTGGTCAGAAAGACCCATTGCAACATCATAAATCACATTGTTAATTGAAATTAAGCACCGACCACAAACTCTTCGTGGTTCGACACCCTTCTTACCCTAACTAGTTTAAGGTGATTAGGACACTCTAATACGCGTGGTGTTTGTTTGTGTGTGCAGATGACAGATTAGTGCATGCGTACCCGTTCATCCGGGAGAACTTCACCGCTTGTTTTTGAACCAGAAATTGAGAGGATAACAAGGCAAAATCGAACCCAACAACAAAATTTACAACCCATTTCATCGGAACCATCATCTATGGATGGTCGAAGCAGTCATTCTGGAACTAGCATGAGAAACCGTGGCCCAACTCCAAACAGAGGCCCTATCCCTAACGGCCCACCAACTCCACCTCACCGAACCCCAACCCCATCTATACCTATCAATAACAACCAACCCCGTGGGTCGGGTCCAGTTCAACAAAACCGACCCGTTAACATCCGTACCAATCCCACGTACCAAGGAAGAAGGGGACCACAACAAAATCAAACCCCTCCTGGAAACATCTTTGGAGCTCAACCAAGAAATGAAAATGAGAACGATGGTTGGGAGGATGACGATGGTGAATACTTTGGGTATGATGATAATGAAGATGTTGGGAATGGTGATGGGTTTGGATATTACGAGTATGAAGATGGTGAGAGGAGCCAATTTGGAGAATATAACGAGGGGCAAGGCTTTGGAGAGTAAGAAGAGGTGAATTATGTTCACCAAAGGGCAAGACAACCAATGGGTCGAACGGGTAGACCTGAGAGATTTGGTTATCCTCCTAGACAAGAAGGGAGGAGAGTTAATGGGGGCTACAACAATGAAAACCGAAGACAACCAGTAGCCCCTATGGGTGGAGTTAATGGTCGCTTTCGACTGGCTATTTCGGAGAATGCTTCTCCAATTGTTCCACCAATCCCCGGAATGAGGAGGTTCAAGTCAAGACCGAATTACATCAACGTTCTCCCACATTTTCATGGCATGGTTACTGAAGAACCATACACCCATTTAGCCGAGTTTGCCTCCATCTGTAGCACAATTGGAGATGAGAACTTCGATCAAAGCGAGGTCAAACTTAGACTTTTCCAGTTTTCCCTAAAGGATCGAGCAAAACAATGGTTCATTACATTGCCGGCTAATAGCATCCACACATGGGATGAAATGCAACAAGTTTTCTTGGATGAGTACTATTCGGTTGCAAAGACGGATGACTCCCGAATTGAGATTCGGACCTTTCAACAACAAACAGGTGAACCTCTACATGAAGCCTTTACACGCTTCAAAGAGTTGTTGAGGAAATGCCCCCACCATCAAATCGAGTTGTGGGAACTAGTGAAGTGTTTTGTGGATGGTTTGAATCAAGAGGAGAGGTAGTACTTGAAGTCCACAAGTAATGGGACATTGTTGTCTAATCCCGAAGAAGATGATTGAGATTTCTTAGAAAGGATGAGCCAAAGTTCTAAAGCCGAGGCATCGGCTAGCCGAATAGCTAAACAAGCAATTTCTAAGTCCGTCCCGGACTATGAAACAAAAGAGAGGTTAGCATCTATGGAGAGAGAACTGGCATTGTTGAGGAAAGGCGAAAAGAAAGAAGTAGCGGGAGTAAAAGCTCGATTCGACGTTTGTGAAGATTGTGGAGATTTAGGCCACAAAACAATGGAGTGCCCATTTCAAGAAGGGAGACAAGAAGAGGTGAATCAAGTGTATGGTGAGAGGAAGCAATATGACATGAACTCGAACAACTATCATCCGGGATTGAGAAACCATCCTAACTTCAAGTATGGGAACGCGGCAAACCAAATGAACCCAACTTTCAAGGTGTGAATCAAAACACCTCATCAACCTCATATCAACCGCGTCAACAAGGAAACTATAATTCGGGTGGTTATCAAAGGGGCTCTTATAACAATAACCGAAACACAAATTACCCCCCAAGGAATTACAATCAAGATCATCAACAACAAAATGGGTCATCAGGGGGTGATGATGCGGTTAACTCAAAGTTGGATGCATTATTGGAGATGATGAAAGAATCAAAGAAGGAGAATGAAGTGAGAGACAAGTCTTTTGTGGCATTGGAAAGACAAGTGGGGCAAATGGCCGAAGAAATATCTGTGCTAAAGCAAGGTGGGGGGAAGCTACCGAGTAACACTACATTAAACCCGCAACATCAAGGGTCGAGTTCAACCAATGCAAATGTAAGTAAAGTTACGGTTCTTCGTAATGGTAAGGTTATCGATAATAAAGTTGAGTCTCCACCACAATTGGTTGAAAGGGTGGTGGAGGATGTTATTGAGGGTGAGGAAAGTGAAGGCGAAGTGGAATTTGTTAATGATAAAAAACCAATTACTCAAAATCTTGAAAAAATTAAACCGGTTCTTAGAGATGAGTCACCTATTGCTAAAGGAAAGGATATGACGGGTGGTTCCGTTCCTTACCCAGAGGCATTAGTTGAACCATTTAAAGCAAAAATGGTAAATAAAAAAGGACCACAACAAGAAGAAATGTTGGAGATGTTTAGACAGGTCAAAATTAACATACCCCTTTTGGATGCCATTAAACAAATTCCAGCTTACGCAAAGTACTTGAAAGAATTGTGTACACAAAAGCGGAATCATAAATTCTCAAAGAAACTTGATGTAACCGCTAATGTAAATGCTATTCTATCGGGTGCTCTCCCACCTAAACTACAATATCCGGGGGCGCCTATTATATCTATTCAAGTAGGTGATTTCAAAATAAAAAGGGCACTCCTAGATCTTGGAGCTAGTGTTAGTATTCTTCCGGGGAGCCTTTATGACCAATATGATTTTGGCCCTCTTAGGAAGGCCGACACTACCGTGGTTTTGGCCGACTTAACTCCTAAGCTCCCCCGATGAATATTGACTGATGTTATTGTGAAGGTGAAAGATTTTTATTTCCCAGTGGACTTTCTAGTGTTGGATTACGTCTCTTCCGATAGAACAAAACAACCTACGGTTATCCTTGGTCGGCCATTTCTGGCAACCGCAAATGCCCAAATTAATTTCCGAAGTGGAACGGTTGACATGACATTTGGGAACCGAAAGTTGAGATTAAATGTTTTTTCACATATATCTAACTCTCTGGTCAACGATGAATGCTTTATGGCGGACATTGTTGACGGGTACATTCCTCTTTGCGATGTTATTGTAAATGAGGATGGCACCACAGAGACATGCTTTTCATGTGACAGGTTACAGGTTGAGACAAGCAGGGAACTCGAAGAAGAAGAAAAACGGCTTGAAGAAATGGCAATTAAGAATGGGAGACCATCGTGGACTCACCAAGTGGAAAGCTTGTCGGAACACATTGAAAAAAAGCTGAAGCCATCTTTGGAGCAACCCCCAAAGGTCGAGTTGAAGGAGTTGCCAAAGAACCTCAAGTATGCTTTTGTAGGAGAAAACGACACCCTCCCAGTGATCATTTTATCAAATTTGACAAAGGAACAAGAGCAGGCTGTGATGAAGGTGTTAGCCACCCATAAGGCGGAAATTGGGTGGAGTATTGCGGATTTGAAGGGTATTAGTCCCTCGATTGTTATGCACAAGATTGTCACAGATCAAGTTATTGCACCATCTCACGATGCACAAAGGCGGTTGAATCCAAATATGCGGGAAGTAGTTAAGAATGAAGTTCTCAAATGGTTGGACGTCGGCATCGTTTACCCAATTTCTGATAGTACATGGGTGAGTCCAACACAAACCGTACCCAAAAAGGCGGGCATTCAAGTCGTCAAGAACGACTCAGGTTAGGAAGTAGCCACTCGGCCGGTAACCGGGTGGCGGATTTGTATCGATTACAGGAAATTAAATGCAGCTACTTCAAAAGATCATTTCCTATTACCGTTCATTGACCAAATTGTGGAAAAACTCGCAGGTCAGAAATATTACTGTTTTCTTGATGGTTATTCGGGTTACAACCAAATTGCTATACATCCTGAGGATCAACATAAGACAACATTTACTTGTCCATATGGTACTTTCGCATTTAGGCGAATGCCGTTTGGACTATGTAATGCCCCCGCCACCTTCCAAAGGTGTATGATGAGTATCTTTTCAGATATCGTGGGCGAATCTTTGGAGATTTTTATGGATGATTTTTCCATTTTTGGTACATCTTTTGATTCATGTTTGAACCAATTGGAAAAAGTTTTAAAAAGGTGTGTTGAAACAAATTTGGTCTTGAGTTGGGAAAAGAGACATTTTATGGTCCAAGAAGGGATAGTTTTGAGTCATGTGATTTCGAATCGAGGGATTGAGGTAGATCATGCGAAAGTTCAAGTTATATCTACTTTGCCTCATCCCACAAATCTTAAAGGCATTAGATCATTTTTGGGGCATGCGGGGTTTTATAGGAGGTTTATTAAGGGTTTTAACTCAATCACGAAACCATTATGTAACTTACTTTTAAAAGATGCGCCGTTTGTTTTTGATGATGAATGTATTCATGCTTTTAACATTTTGAAACAAAAATTGGTGGAGGCCCCAATCTTACAATTACCAAATTGGTCACTTCCTTTTGAAATCATGTGTGATGCTAGTGACTATGCGGTTGGGGCCGTGTTGGGACAACGGGTTGAGAAGAAACCCGTTGCCATATATTATGCAAGTAAAACTCTTTCGGATGCTCAACTGAATTATACCACAACCGAAAAAGAATTACTCGCAGTAGTATATGAGTTAGACAAGTTTAGGTCCTATATATGGGGAAGCAAAATTATTATCTATTCTGATCACAGTGCTGTCAGGTACCTCATGGAGAAAAAGGATGCTAAACCAAGACTCATAAGGTGGATCTTGTTGTTGCAAGAATTTGATGTGGAGATCCGTGATAAAAAGGGGAGTGAGAACGTAGTAGCCGAAAACTTATCAAGGATCATGGTTGAGGATGAAGAGTCCACGACAGTGATAAATGAATCATTCCCTGATGAGCATATTATGTCTGTTTCATCTGTACCTTGGTTTGCTAATATTATAAATTTTTTGGCGACAGGTGCAATCCCGAGTCATTGGGTAAAGAAGAAGAAGGCCCATTTTCTATCCCAAGTAAAGCAATACATTTGGGAAGAACCAGATTTATTTAAAGTGGGAACAGATCAAATGATTAGACTATGTGTGCCCAATGAGGAAATTCCAAGTGTGCTAGCACATGTGCATTCTTATGCATGTGGAGGCCATTTCAGTGGCCAAAAGACAGGACACAAAATTCTTTCATGTGGTCTTTTCTGGCCAACTTTGTTTAAGGATGCGTTTGAGTTTGCAAAACATTGCATCAAATGTCAATAGTTAGGGAGCATCTCCAAAAGAGACGAAATGCCCATGAAACCGATTCTCATCCTTGACATCTTTGATGTTTGGGGAATTGATTTCATGGGACCCTTCCCAAACTCTTTTGGCAATTTGTATATCTTGGTGGCGGTCGACGATGTATCTAAATGGGTCGAGGCGATAGCCACTAAGACGAACGACCATACCGTTGTGTGTAACTTTGTCCAAACAAACATTTTCTCGAGATTTGGCATCCCCCGTGTCATTATAAGTGATGGGGGATCTCATTTCAAAAACTTTAAATTTGGCAAATTACTAAAACGGTATGGCGTGGATCATAGAATAGCAACTCCCTACCACCCACAAACAAGCGGACAAGTGGAAGTGTCTAATAGGCAAATAAAAGATATTTTACAAAAAACCGTCCGGGCGGACCGAAAGGATTGGTCAACCAAATTGACTGATGCTTTATGGGCTTACCGAACGGCTTATAAAACCCCTATTGGCACGACCCCGTACCGGTTGGTTTATGGAAAAGATTGTCATTTACCGGTGGAGTTAGCTCACCGGGCGTTTTGGGCTATCAAAGAGGTTAATGTGGATTATGATATTGCAGGAAAAGAAAGGAAGTTAAGTCTAAATGAATTGGAAGAATTGAGAAATGAGGCATATGATTGTGCATCCGCTTACAAGGACAAAATGAAGGCAGTTCATGATGCCAAGCTTCGGAAGAAGGAGTTTGAAGTGGGTCAAAGAGTCTGGCTTTATAATTCAAGGTTGAAGTTCTTTTCAGGAAAATTGAAAAGCAAGTGGACGGGACCATTCTTGATCACACGAGTTGGCAACTATGGAGATATAGAGATTGAATATTGTGAGGATCACTTGAGGCAAGTTGTGAATGGTCACCGATTGAAGCCATATCTCGAACTCAACGAGATCAATGGGCCAACAAACCAAGTAGAAACATTCTCATTGAACGTGGTCCCGAGAACGGGGGATAAGACCAAGGTGCGTTTTTATGAAGTTATGGTTCTACATGCACTATTGGCGGGTTCCCCAGTTATGTCATCTAAACATTTGATCATGTGGAATATTTGGGAATCACGTGAAGAAAGAGAAAGGATAGTTATTCCTCATTGTCAGTTGTTATCAAAGTTCCTTAAATGGGCAAAGGTTTTGCCACGAAGACCGGCGGTGCTAAAAATTAAGCATAAACCTTACACCATAAAATCTTTGCAACAAGGATGTTGGAGATATAAGTTGACAGCAAGAACTCATGTGTTGACTGATACCACCACTGCTAGGTTTTTAGAGGAATTGAGAAGTGATGTGTCGGAAGAGGAAGAAATGAACTTCGAAGATGAAGATATTGATCCCACAGGACCAAATATAGGGACAAGTGGTGCAGGTTATGGGTTCGAGCACGGATTTGGGTATGGTGCTGATTACAATCAACCCTTCACGGAAGTAATATAGCAGGCTCGCCCGGCAAGTTATCCTAATTGGGAGGAGGCCTCGCGTATAATGTTTGATAGGCAAACACAGAATCTGGAGGAAGATAGGAGATTTAGAAGGGGGATGATGTGGGCCCAAGAGGAGGAAATAAACAGGAATTTTAGGGACAACAAAGAAGTGCGCCACTACATGATTACCATCAGGGCGTACCATATTCTTCACATCCAGCCCCTACTGATTGGGAAGCTTTGAATCCTTACGACATGGGTGATACATACCAGCGCTACCCACAGAGTCATCATTCTGAGTGGGTGGCGCCGTACCCGACATCGGATGCAAGTGGGCAAGGGGAGAGTGGAGCGGCTCAAGGAGGTCTGAATAATATGAGAGATGTGACTCGATCATTATATGAGTCAGTTTTTGGTCAACCGTTACAGCAGGAGCCATATGATGCTAGGTCGGAAGCATACTGGCCTTACAAGCCTGGCAATGATGATGCCGATGATGATGAGGAGGAAGACGATGATGATGAGGAACAGAACAGGCAGGACAGCTTTGCCTGATGTTGTTGAGCATGTCGAATAGGTCCACGTACTTTTACTTATTTCTTGCAAAAAATTGAACTATTTTATTAATTGTTTTAGTGTGCTTTGTGTGTTTTAGGTTGTTTTGTTATTTTTTTTTTTGTGTTTGTTTTGGTAAGTACTTGGGTGATGCTTGGGTTGATGTTTATGGTCTGGGAATTTACTTCTTGAATTTTGGAGAATGGGTGTTAGATTTGTTTGGCACCCACTAACCGCACTTTTATATTTCATAACTATTTATATTTATATTGGGACAATGTAAGGTTCAAGTGTGGGGATGTGGGAAATCTTGGAAACCATACAAATTTTTCTGAAAGTTGTTTTGCAAAGTGTTTGGTAGAGGTCTTTGGTCATGGTTAATTCACTAAGTACTTGATTAAGTCTTTCCAACAAATGATAAAAAAAAAATTGGAAATGTTGAATTCGGGAGTAACAAAATTGAAGGTGACGGTTTGCATGCATATGTCAGTAACCTATTTTCCACCGTTTCTGTGAGACTTTGAGCCAAATTAACATACATATTCTCTTGTTTGAGTGTTTAGCCACTTTGTTTCACATTTTAGAAATTGCATAGTGTTAATACATGTTGAGACCTTGAACCAATTAATTGCACAAAAATGATAAAGGCATTAGGAGAAACCTTTTTATTTTTAGCCATTTTATGCCTTTACCCGTTAATATCCACTAGATGCCCATTTTGAGCTTATACCTTTTCTTTTGACAAAACCCACAACATTAGCCCATTCACCTTTTTAGCCTTTTATTTTTAAACCCGTGAGTTGGAATCCAATTAATTTAGATTGTTGTTGTTGCGGTTGCAATTGAAAAAAAAATTGAATGAAAAAGAAATACAAAAATAGTATTGGGTCAACATTTTCCCAATGGTTTTGAGTATTAGTTTGAGCTACAATAAAAGATGTTATTGAGTCAGTTTAACTCAAGTTTCATTTGATAGTTTGAAGAAATAAGAGCTTTAGTGTTGATGGGTCATTTATACCCATAGTAGAAATTTGAAAGTTTTAGATTGATTTGTAGTTTCATTAGTCGAATTTCACTCACCTTTAGCCACTTTAAAAATCCTTATCCATACCCGTAACCCTAGCCTACATTACAACCCTTAAAAGACCTTTTGATTTGTGCTTTTTTTTTTGTTGTGTTAGTAGGCGGAGATGTGATCAATATGCAAGCCTATGATAATGTGGTTCATTGTTTGGTTTCGAGTGAAAAATACTAGCACGTCATCGCTAGTCTACATATGAAGCCGAGTGGAGTGATTGATTGTGAGGGGTGTATGCATGCAAAGCCATAACTGGATGTGAGTTAAGCCCGTTCAAGTGTTTCCTTTTGTTTAAAAAGTTATCGATTGTTTGTTGGATTGTAAATCTGTTGAGAGTATAATTCTTATAAATTTTGCATGACTTTGGACCTTAACTTACGTTTAGTGAAAACAATTATTGGAGAATTTGTAATGTGAATTTAAAGCAAAAGACTTTGCTTGAGGGCAAGCACAACTCAAGTGTGGGGATGTGATAAGTAACCAAATTTTCATGCATTAAAGGGTGCTATATGTTATATTTATGCAAATTAATATGGGGAATACAAAGATTTTGTGTAGCTATGCATGTGCAGGAGTTGGAAGCTTAATGTACGATTGTAGAAGATATTATACGAGATGCAAGAGTTAGATGGAAGACGGCGAAAACGGGGCAAAAATGCAGGATCCAGCGTAGGCCTACGCCACCTGGCGTAATCCTACGCCGCCCAGCGTAGGCCTACGCCTAACTACTTCCTTCACAACATGTTTCAGGGAGATGGCGTAAGCTTAAACCACCCCAGCGTAAGCTTACGCTGGTTACGTTATTTTGACGCGAATTTTCGAGAAACTACCGATTTGGAGAGTTTAAGTGGGGGTTTCTTCCCCCAAATTCGACATCATCTTTTTCTACACACTTTTTGGGCGATTTGAGGCTATTGGAGGCTAGGAAACACCATTCCATGATAGATTGTGAAGATTGATACCGAATCATTGAAGAATCGAAGATGAATTCCACAACCATGAGCGGCTAATCCACCGGTAATCATTCCCGGGTGGATTGTTTGTAAGTTTTTAGGGTTTTATTATATGCTAGCTTTGAGAAACAATTCTTGTAATCGTTTGGTTTGAAATACTTGAATCTTTGTGTTTAGTATGGTTATGAACTCACGGGAGTCGATAAATCCTTGCACCATTGACCCCGTTAGATGATAATTGCTATGAACTTTGATTTGTGTAGAATCTATTGATTAATCTAATTCTATATTGCATACATTTGTCTCGATTTCATTTGTGAATATTGTTTTACACTATTTTCTAATTATGTATGAATGTTGATGTTCTTGGTTAGATTTGGTTAATTTGATTTGGATAACCATTTGATTGTTTGAACTCATATGTTGGTGTGATAATCCCTAATTACTTGTGGACTTGAAACCCGGGTATGATTCCTTTTTAATTATTGTTACAATCTAAACCTTTTATTTGCTACTTGATTACTCGTGATCGTTTAGCTAGTTGATAATCATTGCTTGTTGGATTTGTTAATTTCACCTCAATCATTACTTGTGTTTGGTCAGAAAGACCCATTGCAACATCATAAATCACATTGTTAATTGAAGTTAAGCACCGACCACAAACTCTTCGTGGTTCGACACCCTTCTTACCCTAACTAGTTTAAGGTGATTAGGACACTCTAATTCTTTATCTTTGATCGGTCCCTTCGACACCGATCACAAACTACTCACAAAAATTAAATGTCAAGATGCAAAATAAATATATTGTCTTGGGTTTTTAAATTTCTTTGCATTCTATTTTATTTTCACCACTCTTATTGTATGAAGAAATGACATTTTGAATAATATTATTTATTGCTTTCTTTTCTTTTGTTGACAAAATAAGAACATTACAATATATATAACAATGAACAAGTGATATGAGAAATTAAAATAGATAAAACATTATATGAATCTTCAAAAAGCTAATCACGACCGCACATCAATAATTAAACATTTTGTGATGTCAATTACAAGAATTCTTCCACCAATAATAAAACAAGCTGCATAAGCAACACTTGATACTAAAATATCTCTGCCAAATCTATATAAAATCGGATAACGATATGCAAGGGCTTCAAAAAATAAAGAACTTCAACTTTTTGCTGATCATCTATATGCATATCTTTTTCTTTTACGAAGTTGTATTAATAATATTAAATATTTCAAATTCCTACATTCCAATATCAACAGACATCAATAGTAAAGTTCATAGAGTGTATCAATCAATTATATCTCTCAAATCCAAACTTGTTAAAAACCCAAAAGGTACATGCACTGTTACAGAATTTTTACATGACATGAAGGCTATTGCAGATGAACTCGCCTTGGCTCAAAGCCCCATTGATGAAGAAGATTTGATTGTCCATATTCTCACTCAACTCGGTGACGAATACAATCACATTACTGCTGCTCTAAAGGTTAGAGAGACTCCTTTCTTACATCCCGAATTGTTTGACAAACTCGTGGATTTTGAACATTCTCTAAAGGAAATAACACCCACTCCGGTGATACCCACAGTGAACACCACACAAAGACAACCCATTCGGTCTTACACTAACAACAATCCCACTCGGTTCAATAATCGGTCCTACACCGGGGCATCAAGAAGTTCCAGAGACATCCATGACAACAGTCACACTACAATAGCAACAACCGTGGGTCTCGCAATCTACTGCCAATTCTGCAACATACCCAGGCATGACACTAAAGACTGCAGAAAACTTACACGTTTCCTTCAAGACAACAACATCAGCATCTCTGTGCCACTCTCAAATAGCTCGGTTGCCAACACCACCTCGACTCAATACACAGCTTCATCGTCACCCTGGATGTTTGACACAGGAGCATCTCACCATATCACTCCTGACCGCGCATCATTACACACCATGTCAGACTATGGAGGACCCGATGAGATTGTACTTGGGAACGGTAACAGTTTACCTATTTCACACACATGTCACACACACATTCCCACTCACTCTCGTCCTTTATCTTTGAATGATGTTTTTCTTGTTCCCAACTTCTGTAATAAGCTTATTTCTATTGTTAAATTATGCAAAACTAATCATATATCTGTTGAATTTTTTCCATATCATTTTATTAAAACGTTCATAAACTTTTGTAGCATTGTAACTTTGTGTTCAAGCAATACAAAGGCGTTTTCTTATAACTTGCAATCTTCGTTCCCTTTATTCCAAGTCTTCCGTTGCATAACAACTTTGATCCAGCGTCAAAGGCTGAATCAAGTCTAAGTGCTGCACGAGAGTCAAAAGAATAACTTCGTGACATGTGGTATCAGAGCACGGCGATTCATCGGGATGGCATCCGACACAACAAAGACTGTGGGCACCAACGCTGGAGATGAAACCCGTGGACGTGATGACACTCATGCCAGAGGCAAGAAGGGTCATGGTGTGTCCAAGGGTCATGGTGTGTCCAAGGATAAAACCTTGGAAAAACGACTTTGTGATGTCGAGGCATCTATCACAGGACTCGGAGCACAAGTCGGTCTTGCATTCCAACAACTACAAACACTAGAAACTGACTTTGAAGGCTTCTAAGAAGACTTCAAGCACAACAATGGATGTTGCACTGAGTTATCTTTGATGATCAAAGACGAGATCACAAAGCTACGAAAAAGAAGTTGAACATGAGGTACGTGAGTGTCATAAAAGTTTCCTAGACCTGGAATCTAAAGTTAAAGAGTGCATCCAAGCCGTAGTCAACGTAAATGGCAATATCAACCCATTCTCTCCAAGAATCAAGATCCCCAATGTAATCCCCAGGAAATTTCGACATTTATTTGAACTTTTTCGGCATTTGTAATTGCATTATTTTGTGGGTACATCTATCTATTGTAATAAATTATCTCATTTATTATCTACTTTTCATATGTGTTCACACATGCATACATTAAATACAATTATTACAAAATGATAGATATTTATAAGTGTTTGTTAAATACTCTATGAAATAAATAAATACATATGCTAAATTATTTTTCTAAACATATATATATATATATATATATATATATATATATATATATATGAATACAAACCTATAAAAATTAAATTCAAAAATGGAGTTATAAAAATTATACTATTTAATAAATGATTTTAATAGAAATAAACCCATTTTAAAGTACAAAAGATTATATAATTATAATTATAACATTCAATTATAACATTTACATGTGATGGATTTTATAAAGTTATAAATTTAATAATTCCAATCTTATTAAAAGGTTTAGGGTGCAAATTGTAATTTCTTGAAACCTTAGTTCAACAAAAAAACCTAGATTTGTGCTGAAATGTTAAACCTTTGAAACAGTAGGGACTAAAGTGTAAAAATTCCCTTTCCTTCCCCATCTCATCGTGTTTGACCTGAAGTCAACAAATCCCAAATTAAAAACTAAATCGTCCGGCTTCGTGCGTATTAACTCAAATTGATTCCTCAAAAACGTTACTCGACCAAAACCCAACGATAATAATGAAGTAATTTAATCGTAATCAAACCATTTAACTTGAACCGTCCCGTAACCGTCCCATTCAAACTCCCGAATCGATTCACGAGTTCCAGGTGGAATTGGACTTTAAAATCATATAATAATCGTTCACGACACATACCAATTACTCCCTGAGCTCGCAAACACGATTCAATTCAACTAGATCGATCAATCAAACTCCGAAAAACATCGAACCCTCGGTCCAGTCATTCTCCTTCATCGCTCGACCATAACAGGTAATTCTTGTACCATTAGGTTCGTCTCAGACTGTATATTGAATGCCCTATGAATTCGGATTCAAATCTTTAATCAATCGGACGATTTAGGAATCTAGGGTTTACGGTTCTATTTTGGGACGAAGAGCTTTCGAGCTTTCTGGTTAAAACAACGTGAAATCGGGTTCTGGACAGGGCAGCTTGCCTGGTCCATCGGTTATGCGCGCGTGTATGTTTGGGGTCCGGGTTCGACGCAGCTTCGAATCCTAGGGACCGGATTTGTGTTTTAATTACTTTTAACCCCTTTATTACCTTATTTAAAGTTTAAAAAAATACTAATTTAATTTTTAAATAAATTTTGTAATCTTTTATGAAAGAGAAAAATATAAACTTATATTTTCCTTTTTCTATTTTACCTTATTAAAACCGTTGAATTTTAGCAAATACAATGAATTATCTAAACAAAAATATTTTAACTATATTATTTAATTTTAAATTAAGGATGTTATTAAACAGATTTATAATTAATTATTCGAGCGCTATTAAATTCATTTTTCACATAAATAATTATTTTGCTAGAATAATGATTTAAATATTTTAAATCTATATTTGTTGTAAATAACTAATGTACATAATTTGTTTTAGGCAAATTAATTATGACACTTTCTTATTATTATTAAATATTTTTTGAGTTCTTTTAAACATAAAAATGATTATTTTTGAAGAATAATTATTTAAAATATTTTAAACCTATAAAAATACTTAAATAATTATTGTGAATAAATAATTATACAAGTTTCTTTAATTTTATTTAAAGCCTATTATTTACTAATACATTTAAATAAAACATCATTTTATTAACATAAAACAAATCATTTAAACCTCCTCCATCCCATGATTTATTACTAATTAGTTTTAGTAAATATAAAGAGTAAACTTCGTTTTTGGCCCTTGTGGTTTGGCCTGTTTAACCCTTTTAGTCCAAAAAAGAATCTTTTAACATATCAGCCCCTGAGGTTGTATTTTTGTAACCATTTCAGTCCATGACACTAACTCTGTTAACTTTTCTGTTAAGTATAGGGGCATTTTAGTTATTTTATTTTTAAGTAAACTAGTTAATCGTTTCAGTTCAATAAAAAGTTATTTAGGCTTTTTCATAAAACTTTTTTTCTACTTTTTTTAAAAACGTTTTTTTTTATTTTTTAAAATCATTTTTATTTTTGTAAGAACGACTTTTTTGAATCTTTTTAAAAACATTTTTTCACTTTTCTAAAAAACACTTTTTTAACTTTTTTCATAAAAAACGTTTTTAAAAACATTTTTTTACAAAAAAGTTTTTTACTTTTTTCGTAAAATGTTTTTTTAACTATTTTAAAAACTTTTTTTTTACTTAAAAAAAAAAGACATTTTTGAATCTTTTTAAAAACGTTTTTTCACTTTTCTAAAAAATATTTTTTTTAAACTTTTTTTCAAAAAAAACGTTTTTAAAAACATTTTTTGGTTTTTTTTATAAAAATGTTTTTTAGCTTATTCGTAAAATATTTTTTTAACTATTTTAAAAAAGTATTTTTTTAAATAGTTCACTATTTTTAAAACTAGTTCACTCAAAAAAGTAAAAAAAAAAAACGTTTTTAAAATAGTTCCAAAAACATTTTATAAAAAGCTAAAAAAATTTTATAAAAAAAACTAAAAAAATATTTTTAAATCGATTTTCATGAAAAAAGTTTTAAATTTTTTTTTATCAAAAAACGTTTTTAAAAAGATTCAAAAAAGACTTTTTTACGGAAAAAAGAACTAAAAAAATAATTTTTAAAAGTAAAAAAAAATGTTTTTAAAAAAAGTAGAAGTATTTTTTATGAAAAAATCTAAAAAAAGTTTTTATTGAACTTAAAAAATTAACTAGTTTACTTAGAAATAAAATGACTAAAATGCTCCTATACTTAACAGAAAAGTTAACAGCGTTAGTGTCATGGACTGAAATGGTTATAAAAATACAAACTCAGGGGCTGATATGTTAAAAGATTCTTTTTTGGACTAAAATGGTTAAACAGGCCAAACCACAGGAGCCAAAAACGAAGTTTACTCAAATATAAATGTATTGTTATTTAAAACTCTTTCCTATTCCACATATTTATTTAATTAGGATCCCTAATTAATTCTAACTAGATGGTTATACCCACGCTCCGCGGCGGGTGTCGTGTTCATTGTTACTAAAATTTAAATAAAGACGTAGACGTAATGATAAAAATAATGATAATAAAAAAGAAACATAAAATTAAATAACAAAAAGGAAAAAAACAAAATAAAAATTTACCGGTTCGGATCGTCGAAAACCATAAAATCGAATACCGATATGGGTTCCGATAATATCAATACCAACAATGATGTTGTTCGCTCATAATATGTTCGAATCGGCACGGTACCACAACGGTAACGGCACTCGCTATACACAACGATACGAAAAAACTCCATTTTGAATACAACTCCGTTTTAAAAAAAATTATATCGGAACATTAACAAAAAAAAATAAAAACAGCCGCACACTCTGTATTCTGAAAAAAAATTAACGAACGAAAGTTATTAAAGGAAAACGAAATTAATAGAAAATGAAACGGACTAAAAGCGTACATTATATATAGTATAAGGGTTGAAATTGAAAAAAAAAACATTTAAATAAAGACGTAGACGTAATGATAAAAATAATGGTAATAAAAAAGAAACATAAAACTAAATAATAAAAAGCAAAAAAAACAAAATAAAAATTTACCGGTTTGAATCGTTGAAAACCATAAAATCGAATACCGATATGGGTTCCGATAATATCAATACCAACAATGATGTTGTTCGCTCATAATATGTTCGAATCGGCACGGTACCACAACGGTAACGGCACTCGCTATACACAACGATACGAAAAAACTCCATTTTGAATACAACTCTGTTTTAAAAAAAAAA
Organism: Smallanthus sonchifolius; assembly: GCA_023525975.1. Lineage (NCBI taxonomy): Eukaryota > Viridiplantae > Streptophyta > Magnoliopsida > Asterales > Asteraceae > Smallanthus > Smallanthus sonchifolius. Next base: position 29,743,291 of record CM042021.1, on the reverse strand, counting down.
AATTATATCGGAACATTGACAAAAAAAAAACAGCCGCGCACTCTGTATTCTGAAAAAAAATTAACGAACGAAAGTTATTAAAGGAAAACAAAATTAATAGAAAATGAAACGGACTAAAAGCGTATATTATATATAGTATAAGGGTTGAAATTAAAAAAAAACATGCATTGCTTACTTGTACTATGTGCTGTTATGCTTGTACATTTATCAATAGTGGTTTTTTGTGAGTAAACCCAATTTGGTAATTAATACTGAGTGAATTAACATTTACTTATCCTTATAAGAATATGTACTTATACAAATCCCACATCTAGTCCTAAACCCTACAAAACCTTAAAATCATAGAAATCCTTTATTTTCATTCAACATATTGAGTTAGAGTGCAACTATCTATGTAGGTTGATTGTGAGGAAATCCTCACGAAAGCCTGTTCATCTTTATCAAATCATATCATCATTAGCTCCAATACAAGTGAGTTCATAGCCCCCTTTCTCTTTACTATTGTTTACAAATACTCAGGGTGGAACATGTTTACATACTATACATATCAAATTCAATACCATTGTTCTCATGCTAATTACTATGTGCTTTATGTCTTAAACTACTTGTTGACCATACATTTGTTCATGTTTAGTACAATCATTAACTTGCGAGGCAGGCCTATTGTAGTACCTTTTATGATCATTTATACGGGAATCTGATTCATTACATAACACGAACCTTAGCGGGTTTTGTGTATACATCTTACTACTTTTTTTTTTCAAAATGACAATCAGTTGGATTATACCTACAGTTTTCCATTTACACGATTTGATTGTACGCTTTGGAACCTCATGTGTTTTCATATTTATGCCTTAGTATTGCTTTGAACAACATTGAATTTCAAATACTTTTTACTTAACTTTTGTTGGTATCAAAACCTATGTTACTCACCAACTACTTGTAGTTGACATTTACTCACATATTTCAGGTGCACCAGTTTGAGGACCCTACTTGCTCATCTAGGACTTGGACCTAGTTTAATTTAATTACTGTTATGTTTTGAACATTTCATTTTCTATGTAACGAATGGTTTTAAATTGATGAATAAACATTGTCATTGATAATATAGGATCATATGCTTATGAACAACCGTGTCAGCCCCAGCGATAATCCACCGCCGACCGGGGTGTGACACCCAAGCCGTCACCGTTTCTAGGCAAAAGAGAAGCCTGAGCGGTTGATGACTTTGTGTGGGAAATGGAACAATACCTGGGAGGAACACAAGTCTTTGACGATGCCACCAAAATCAAGACCGCATCCATGTACCTTAAATACATTGCCACATTATGGTGGAGACGCAGATACACGGACTGTCACACCCCGGTCGGCGGCGGATTATATGTCGAGGCTGACGCGGTTGTTCAAAAGCACATGATCAACTATTAATTGCGTTACAATATTTAATCAACATTTTAAGTATCCGTTACCAAAGGAAATATAAAACAAAGCGTTCATAACATAGCATAAGTTAAATTCAATCTTTATTAAAGCTAGGTCCATAGTCCTATGTGATCATGTAGTGTCCTCAAACTGGTGCACCTGAAACATGTGAGTAAATGTCAACTACAAGTAGTTGGTGAGTAACATAGGTTTTGATACCAACAAAAGTTAAGTAAAAAGTATTTGAAATTCAATGTTGTTCAAAGCAATACTAAGGCATAAATATGAAAACACACGAGGTTCCAAAGCGTACAATCAAACCGTGTAAATGGAAAACTGTAGGTACAATCCAACTGATTGTCATTTTGAAAAAAAAAAGTAGTAAGATGTATACACAAAACCCACTAAGGTTCGTGTTATGTAATGAATCGGATTCCCGTATAAATGATCATAAAAGGTACTACTTTAGGCCTGCCTCGCAAGTTAATGATTGTACTAAACATGAATAAACGTATGGTCACCAAGTAGTTTAAGACATAAAGCACATAGTAATTATCATGAGAACAATGGTATTGAATTTGGTATGTATAGTATGTAAACATGTTCCACCCTGAGTATTTGTAAACAATAGTAAAGAGAAATGAGGCTATGAAACTCACTTGTATTGTAGCTAGAATTGGTATGAATCGGTAAAGACTGAAATGCCTCGTGAGGATTTCTCACAAAAAACCGACACGTGTAATGGTACTCTAAATCAATGTATGTCTAAATGGTATTAAGAAGATTTGGGGACTTTAGGGTTTCATGGGGGTTTGAGACTGGACATAGGATTCGTGCAAGTTTTATAGGAAAATATGTGTATTTATATTATTAAAATGTGTAGACTTTATCCATATAACTATTTTTCAATAATTAAATAAACAATGGAAAGAGTTTTAAATAATATTACATGTGGTTTGCTAACTAAACACATTGTGGAAAGGAAAATAAATGTATTGGGATTTATAATCATTCAAAATAATAAATAAATTATAATGTGGAAAAAAGGTTTAATTAAATTCATTTTATATGAATAAAATGGTTAATTAAACTATTAGTTAATGTAGATAAAATGGTTAATTAATTTAATTAGTGTAACTAAAATGGTTAATTAATCCATTTATCTAATGTAAATAAATTAATTAATTAATTAATCCATTAGTTAATGGAAAAAACTAAATAGGTTTTAAATAGAATTAATTAAACTTTATATAAAATAATTATTTGGCATAAATATTTAGGTGTTTATTAGTCTAAAAGTATTTAAATAATTATTCTCATCATAATAACTATTTATAAGTTTAAAGGATTTTAATAATGTTTAAACATATAATTAAAATTTCTGAAATAACATATAAATGAATAACATAATTAAATTTGCCTAAACAATTCATTTCCATTATTTATTTATGAATTTAAAATGTTTTATAATATGTTTTTAATTAAACTAAAATAAATAAACATTATTTTATAATTTCTGTTTTTATAAAACTTTCAGAATATATTTATAGAAACTATAAAAATTAAATGGGAATTTTTAAACTTGAGATAGTGTATTAAAATAATAAAAGGAATTAAATCAAAAATAAAAATGGTGCCCGAGACTTGAACCCGCGCCACTTCCGGGTCACACACATGCGCACACACTAACCATCAGACCAGGGCTTATGCCTTGGTCTGAAGCTGACAAGAAATGGTTTTAACAAACAAACCCCAAGTCTCCTTCTTCCCCATATCATTCCCGTAACCCTAGCTTTCCAATTCGTCCGATTGAGCAGATGATCGAAGTCCAATTCATGGGGCTTTTGGTCCTTGCAACAATACGAACTTAACAACACTAAATTTACCTTAAATGAATACAAATTGAAGGAGAATGACTCGATGAACAGGTTTGAGTTTATCGACTCTGATTCGTGCTCAAAGAATGAAATGAGGTGCGATTTAGGATGGAATGAGTTTGCAATGAGTCTCGTTTACGATGGTGGGTGTCTATTTATACCCAATTTAGACTGTAATGGCTCGAATGTTAAATGATTGAGAGTGGGGTTATCGGTTACGAGTTTGGTATTGAAATGTTCATAAAAATTCAATTAAACACAGGTAGTGGATCGATTAGGTGTTCTCAACGTATAGCCGTTATCTGATTTGCTTGAAAATATCTCAGATGCAAGTTCGTGAATAATGGTTCGAAAACCGGCTTGGATGAAGCTTGAACTCGCGACTGGTTTGGGGAGGGGGAGGTTTGGTATTTGCCAAAACAGGTCCCTAAAGTTTCAGATTGTTATCATTTTATGTACAATCTTTAGTTTTAATTAGAAATAAAGTTTCAGAACTTACCATTTAGACCCTGGACTTTATAAAACATAAAATCATTAAAGTTTTATAATTTTTTATAAATCTAATAATTTCTATATTATAACTAAATGTTATAATTACAAAACTATATTTTTTGTAAAATAAAATGGTTTTATTTATATAAAACTTATTTATATAATTTAATTTTTCCATAAATCCCTAAATTTATTTATAGGGTTTATAACAATTGTATTTGTATATGTGTATATATATATATATATATATATATATATAGGTTTAGAAAATAAGTTAGCATATATATATGTATTTGTTTAATAGAATTATACACATTTATTTACATAGTCCCAAATAAATATTTGTCATTATTGAATTTGTAATAATTGCACCCAATGTATGTATGTATGAATGCTCGTGAAATGTAATGGATAAATAAGATAATTTCATTGGTGTAAATCATAAGATAATGGAATTACAAGTGTCGGAACAGTTAAAATAGAGACCGGAATTTCCTGGGGATTACACGGACGTTGCACGAGGTACGTGTACGATTAATAATTGGGTTGAGTTTGTTCAAGAACTCAAAAAGCAATTCTATCCGGTCAATGCTGAGCATGAAGCTAGAAGTCGATTACGAAAGCTCAATCAAACTGGCACAATCAAGGACTACGTTAAGGAATTCATGACATTAGTCCTTGAAATTCCGGATTTACCGGACAAAGACTCCCTCTTCTATTTCCTCGATGGTTTACAATTATGGGCAAGAACCGAGTTAAACCGACGTAATATTCAAGATCTCGCTTCAGCCATCGCCGCAGCTAAAAGCTTGATCGATCTAAAGGAAAAGCGCCCATATAAGCCCATAATCGAAGAACCGGATGACGAAGTAGATGGGGGAGCGAATACATATTACACCCGAAGGATCGAAGCACCAAGACCTCCAAGGTACAACGACAATCAGCACGCAAACAAAGGGTGTTTTCTATGTGATGGACCACACGCGGCGCACAATTGTCCAAAAAAATCAAAATTAACGGCCCTAATAAGGAACGACAATGATGGAACCGAAGAAAACGAAGAGGCTCACTTGGGTGCAATGCAACTTTAGGTTCTAAATGCCTTAACCACATAAGAAGGAAGACCTTTGATGATGGCAAATCAAACTAACCGAACATCGGTCATGGGCAATACGAACACGAAGACAAAAGGGCTCGCTTTGTCACATAGAAATAAATAGACAACCGGTAAAAGCATTGGTCGACACTGGTGCAAGCCACAATTTCATGTCACCAAACGAGGCTAGAATACTCGGGCTAAGAATCACCACACAAGAAGGATGGATCAAGGCGGCAGATGGAGACCCCAAACCAATTGAAGGAGTGGCATGGGGAGTAAAAGTCAAGATCGGAATGTGGACAGGCAAGATGCACTTTTCGGTCGTACCACTAGACGACTATGATATCGTGCTAGGGATGGATTTTTTCCGAGATGCGAAAGCCGTCCCAGCAACATTTATCAATACCCTTTAAATCATTAAGGGCGACCAAGTACATACAACAACCATGGAGTGCGATACAAGGCACCAGGGCAAAACAATCACTTTGATGCAACTCATGAAGACAAAATATGGGGCATTCAAAAGTCGCGATGAGGGCGTCGCGAATTTAGGTGAGGGAGAATGTCACGGAACAAGCTACACAATTCAGCTCAAGACATGGCAGATTGGAAGGCTCCGGATCAGCCTTGAAACATCATGTAATGGCTCTAGAGAAACTTAACCAAGAATGGCTGCCATAGAACACTCTAGAACAACCATGAAAACACCTTACAAATCTGATTTTTCTATGGATCCATTTAGAAATTCAACAACATAAATGATGTAACTTTGCTTATAAGTTTTAGGATGTTACAAGATACTTATCATAGTTTAGTTTTACTAAAACAAAACTGTGATGATATAATGATGTTATCTGCGACTGCTAGAGTTTGGGTGTTCCTTGTCGGGGTTTGATTCGGTTTCTACCATGCTTGAGTAGGCAACGAAACAAGATAAAAAAATTAGTCCGTCATGGACAGAGATACGTGCTCTTATAGCATGACAAACTTAAAAAGAAAGACAAAATTAGTCCGTCATGGACAGATAAGAGTACATTAAACAGGAGATGATAACCACTCTAAAATATTTCTAAAGTGATAAATACTCAAATAATATATAATAATAATCTATTAAATCCAACAAATACGTTTGATTAGATACAAATGATATTACGAAGGTTTGATTAGATCTTTTAAATTAAAGAAAAAATGGTACATTCAATATTTTAAAGTTTGATCAGATATATATTATGATGTTAAGAAGGCTTAGAGGAGATATATAAAATTCTTTTTTAAAACAATAAATACGTTGGGTTTATTAGGTTCTGTTAAACGTATCATTTTTTCCCATTTTCCTTGTAGTGCCCGGTGCCCCTCACCATGAAGCTATCATCTCATATCTCCTAACCTTTTAGTTGTGACCTCATATGATCACATTCTTTTAGTTTTCACATCAATAATAAATCCTTTTTTTTTATTTTGTCCTTTAGTAGAAAAAAGTGTTTTTTAAACTTTTTTGGTACACAAAAAGTATTTTTTAAACTTCTTTGTTCTCATATCATCACATTCTTTTAGTAGACAAAAGTGTTTTTAAACTTTTTTAAAATAAGTTTTGCTATATAAAGTTTTTTATATTTTGAAAAGATTTTTTTTACGTAAAAAAATGTTTCTTTTTTATATCATCTCCTAAAAGAGTTTTTTTACATTGCCAAAAAGCGTTTTTTACAATGCCAAAAGGCGTTTTTTATATTTTATAAAAACGTTTTTTTAAATGTATTATATAAATTTATTTTGAAAACATTTTTTTATATAGAGATGTATAGGATGAAACTCAATGTATATGCGACATCTACAAACGTATACTCAATTGGATGTATATGCGATGTCTAGAATTGTATACTTAACTTCTTTATCGTTCTTCGAATATTGTTATAGATGTATAGAGTATTTATTATCACAATGAAATTAATAACTTATGTTCTCTAGGCAATTTGATCATTATAGGGAACGTGTTTACAAAATAAAAAACTGTAGGATTGGTGTTTTACAAGATGGTTCTGTTCAGTTGAGATTGACGGAAACAATCACAACTATGCAATGTAAACAAGAAACAATGATAATACTGATAAATGCAATTTGTATTAATCTTCAAGGTTTACAAGTTACAGAGAAAACTCTAAGGAAGTACACTTGTACAATAAGAGGATACAATACATATAAAGGAACTTAGAATCAAGACAGACATTTGATTCTAAGGATCAGATCAATCACAAGCCGTTGATCTTTGACAGTTACAAGTTACACTACTATTGGTAGACAACTACAAGACAAACTGCAGCAAATAGTAACAAATAGGTCAAAAGTCTAGAATCTTTGCAGCAGACTTTAGAAGTAGTAGCTTTGTCTTTAATCATCTGCACCAATAACATTCTTTCTGCTGGTAGATGTGTCAGTGTTGCAGCAGAGGTGTCAGTAGTAAAATCAAAACTGTTGATGATTTGCCTATCAGCAACATCAATGTTTGATGCTGCTGATCAGCCTATCGGCAGCAACTTTGGACTTCAGCAGATAAGGCAATCTACAGCATAGATGTTCATCAGCAGGAGATCATAGCTATCCGCAGCAATTGCCTTATCAGCAGTAACATTGTAAGTCAGTAGCAAAATTGTGGAGTCCGCAACATCTATACTTAGAAAATTTTGTAGTTATCAGTTTTTTTTTATCTTTACAAAAACTTTTATTAAAATTATTGTTATTATTATTTTTATTAATTAATTGATTAATGGGTTGAATACATAAAACCAGCTTAAAAAAAAGCTTTTTTATCGGGTTTTATAAAAACATTATATGATTATATTTTATATACGTTTGATAAAAATTTAAAATACTAGTTATAGTTGAAAGTGTTCTTAAAAACGATTTTTGAATCTTACAGAGAAAGTGTTTTTTTAGTTTTTCTCTTAAAAATGTTGTATACGTTTGATAAAAAGTTAAAATACTAATTATTTAAAGAAATGTTATTATTTTAACAGAGTTTTTCTTATTAATTTTCAAAAACGTTTATTTTAACTTTTTATAAATGTCTTTTCTATTATTTAAAAACTTTTAATTTTTTTTACAGAATGTCTTGTTGAAACTTTTTTTTTAAACCATGTTTGAAAATAATGATTTTCCAAAAGGGAGAATATGACAGTTTTTTGTGATTTTTCAAGGGGTGGGGGTGTGACAAGTAAGAGAACCAGGTACGTTTAGCCTACCTAACCCTATATTAATTGTCCATTTTGGTTTTTTGAATAAAATCGTATTTATAAAAAGTAGTTGATAGCAAGCAATATGAGATGTAGATTTTATAAATAGAAAATAAGTTAAATAACTTGTTCGTCCCACATTGATGATTGACCCCAATCTTCAAATCGTGGTAGGAAACGTACAAGGAATATCGGGTCATCTACTCCATTTGGGATGTGCTTCAAGTCAAGGAGAAAATAGTCAATAGTCAATGGAGGAAATTAAATCACACGCTTTGTTTAAGAAAAATAAATAAATAGAAGACATGTCTCTATAAAAAGCCTCGAATCCGGATAGACCATAGTTGGCACAAAACATTAATATATAGTTCTTAAAACTTAAATCATTTATAACATTACAGCGAAAGTACTAACATTACAAAATTCCATACAAATTAAAACATTAAATTGTTCATTGTTCATATACTAGGAATGTCAATCTTCTGAGCAGTTAGCCCGTTGTCCCATGCATTCCAAGCTCTCACGGGTCCTTTCATTCCTTCCATTATCTAACCTAAGGTGTATGCTAAAAGTCATATATACAGAGTGAGTTCTATCTTTACTTTATTAAATAAACGCTTCATCATTTTTTTCAAAACAGCTTAAGTGTTTAAAATAAAATAAGCTTCTCATTCAAACATTTACTTTCATTCAAACATTCTGCTTCCCAAAGTTGGAATCCTTTTGTCATTCGATTCGTTTTCAAAACTCATTCATTTATAACGTTCAGACTAGCTTTTCTTTTAAAACATTTACATTAATTTAAACATTCAGGCTAGTGTTTCTTTCATTCATTTATTCTTTTTCTTATCACCAAATGAACAAGCACTTGGATAATATCATTGCGTCATTACCGTCCCAAGTCTCGAAGGCTTGGTCCGTTGTGCTTGCACGAATGCAAGACTCCTCTGTTTGCTTGTACAAGACTCCTTTGTTGCTTGTCACAAAGATAAGACTCGTCTGTTGGTTGTCCGAAGACAAAACTCCACTGTTGCTTGTACAAAACTTTTTCTTTCTTTCGCCCCGGGGGTAACATGCACATTTAGTCATTCACACACATTTACTTGCTACCACATCAGAAATGACATTAACACATTTGCAAACAATTACATGTATTATCACGTAAGTCAATAACATGTAATTGTCACATTCTATTGGCACAAGTATCGTTCTTTCTTTTAATTCATCATTCATAAAGGCATAAGTTTTCAAAACATAACTTATTCTTTCGTTCATTCATTAAGCATGCATATCAACCAAAAACTTTAAAGAAATTGGGCAATAGAAACTCACCAGTTTTGTTCTTACTAATCAATTCCTTAACTGTTTAGGCTAGGCGGAATGCTAGAAATATGTAGTTAATCAACAAGTGAAAAATATCAATTTAAAACTAGTGTCTCCGACTAGTGTCGCCGGACATTAGTTTCGCCGGACATGCCACCTGGTGACAATGTCGCCACATGAAGATAGCAACATTATTAGTGTCGTCTGATGAACATCATCCTTAAAGAGGCCCGTTTTAACCCAAGTTTGTAACTTTTTACGTCAAAATCATTTGTTTAACATCCATGAAGCTAGATCTGGACTTTGTTCATCATTTAACACGTAAAAATCATACTTTTGAGATGAAAACTCTAGTTTTATCCCAAAAACCATTTTTGAACAAAACATATATTTATGTTCGATCCATACCTCAAAGATGACGATTCTTCGTGTTTTCTTGCTTTAGATTGATGCAGAAACAGATTGAGAGAAATCTTTGAGCCAAAAGTGTTGCTTCTTGACTTTCTCTCAGTAGAACTCTCTCTTTTCTCTCTCTAAAAGGTTTTTGAGTGTTGGGGTTGAATGGAGGCTAAAAATCAGATTTCTTAGGGTTTATTAAACCCTCATGGGCCAAGCCCATGCCTTACAAGCCTAGCCTATTTATTCTTTTCTTTCGTTTGTCCCACGTAAAGGTGTTGGTTTTATGGGTGTTACACACGATCCTAGGTTAAAAGGTTTAAAATTATATAAACTAAGAGTAAGTACCGCGCGTTGTGGTGGAATAAAGTAACATATACATTGATTTACAAAAGTAAAACATATTTCATTCCAAATGTTGTTTTAACATACAACATTCAAAATCACACACGGAGTATCAATACGATGTATATATTTTTTTCTACTTTGATTTACAAGAGTGGGGCGAACGTCTTTTAGAACACATAGAGTTGTCTTGTAACTTCCATTCAAACATAAAAAGTACAATCATGTGAAATCAGTACGGATTCTTTGCTGTCTTTTTCACAAGAGAGCTTTCGTATATCATTAAAAGTAACTAATGGTAAGTATGATGCTTATGGCAAAATTATAGCTAAGAGATAAAAATGTTGCAATTTGTACGTACCAGCGGACTATTGTATCTGCCTTTTTTGTTGGCTTGACAGATGGTGTTGATGGAGGTGGGGCTGATTTTGTGGGCCCGGAGGTAGTGGCGGATGTAGCCGGTGGCTCAAACATCTTATTGACAATGACTGAGGCTCCACTTTTGTAATACTTCTGCGTGATTGTGTTTGAAAGATTTGTGGCTTCCTTCTTATTAACCGTAGCGGCTTTGGCAATACATGTGGGATTCTGAAGTCTTATTTCACAACCATGTTAGTACAACTGATTCCGAGGATAGATGTCCTCACTTCATAAAAAAAGACTGCAGTTATCGAACAGGTTTCATCGGCGATAGTTGTTGTCACGCAGTACCTAATAAGTAAAGAGAACCAAGTTGTAACACCTCAAAGATTACATATCAAACTCAATCACGTGTGTTATGCGTATGAAGACTTCATAAAGTGTATACGGGAAACCATCAAGAAGGGTATAATGGTAAGAGGCAAGCAAAAAACATGCCCATGTGAGTCACATGCCATTTCCTCAATTTTCTAAACAATCATAACTTTTTATACGTCATTATTTATAAAAAAAAATTATACCATAAAATCGAGCATATTTTAATCTTTAAAATGAGTATGGTCTTGATATAGTTTTTTTTTCAAAAAAATCATTTTATTTTAAAAATACTTGAACTGTGCATTTTCAAAATGTCGTTTTAAATCTGGACATGAAGTTTTAGCTTTTTTCACCGGTAACATCACTTTGTTTTAAGTTTTAGCTACATGAAGTCACAGATAATGGAACTATTATCACCCAAGCACGTTTACTCGTGGCACCAAAACACGTTCATTGTATTTGAAGCTAAACATTCGTTATGAACTGAACATCTATATTGCATACGAAAATCTAAATTTTCTTTTTTATGTTCAATATATAATATTCTCAATGTAAAATCACATTGTGTTATTTAGTGCAAACAATGAAATGTATGTATATCACATCAAGTGCCTTCTAGATACCTATCTAGGAACAAAATCGGATATTGAAACATCATTTACAGAATATTGAGATGATCTTGATCTTGATATTTTAGTTTTTCCTAAACCACTACTTCCAGATGAAGAACTGTACTAGTGTAGGAGTGGCATTTCGGGATTAGTGTTACTACGCATGAAAAATGCAGGTTCTGCTGGTACGGGAAGCATGATAGAGAAGCTATTAAGCATAAGAATAACTGTAGCCATGGTTGGACGATCAGTAATATTTTCTTGAACACATAATAATCCAATATGGATACTTCTAATGATACCACGCAATGAACCTGATCCCGTCTTCAATGTTGGATCTATTATATTTGTTGTTGTCCCATTCTTCCAGCTTTTCCATGCCTAAAAGAGATTAACAATTTTATTGAATGGATTCTTATACTAAAAAGGGAAAAGTAGTATTTTTGTTGAATATACTTCCTCAAAAACATTAAGATCCACTTGGTGTATATATGTTGTTTCAGCTTTTGTAGAAAAAGGTGGATACTTACAAAGCTAAGAAGATCTTCTATGCTTTCTTCATTTTGAAAGCATTGGTTCTTTTGCTCTTTTACCATCTCTAGTAATAACACTCGATAGCCAAAGACATCCGACTTTACTGAGAATTGGTCATGCATGGCATATTCAGGCGCCATATAACCGCTATAAGAGTGCATAAGAAAAAAAAAGTTAGCACTAACATGCCCACACACACATACATATGTTGAATATTTTTAAATTCTTTTATTATTAGAAACTTAGTAGTCATGAAGAAAAACTTTAATGTATAAATAAGCGTTGTACCATGTTATTTGGCAACCATCGTACTAAATATAAAGCAAATACACAAAGCTTTGAAAACTTGTATATTGTGATCCACATCTTACTTTTATACAATTTTATGACATTTACCGGCTTCATAAAAAGATTGCCCTGTTTGTTCATTTCTATACACATATGGTTTTATAGAAAAGCCACATTAGAATATTAATCTTGCAAGCGTACACTTGACCACATAAAAGGAATGACTGAATTTGTAGCACCAACTAGACCACATTAAAGATAGATGCAAAAATAAGGTATAGTGGTCCATGAGCTATAATTAAAACAACTCTAGTAAGTTGTAATGTTCACCTTACGAGTTTCATATAAAGAAAGTATACTTACTAGGTTCCAACAATTCGGCTTGTGTCTCCTTGTGTTTCCTCAGTTTTAAACAACATTGCCATTCCAAAATCAGCAATTTTGAGGGTCATTTGTTCATCTAACAAAATATTACTTGCTTTCATATCACGATAAATTATCCTTAAACGCGAATCTTCATGAAGGTATAGTAGTCCCTTTGCAATGCCTTTGATTATATTATATCGCTTTTCCCAATCAAGAATTATACGTTTAGTTGGATCTAAAACACCAAAATTTATGATGATAAGTAACAATATTCACTACAACATAAAACGTCATTTGCTACCCATGGTTAATTGGTCAAGCATCATTATGTTCTTTCTTTTCCAAGTGTTACAACTTCTATGATGTTTATAAGAGATGATTTTTTGTTAAGAACTTGACATCTCTGAACTAATCAATGCATACATTTGGTAGACAAACTGGTCAAGTTTGCTGCTAAGATACATTAGCTACCCTATATACAGGGATGACAGAAAAATCCGAACCCGATGAAAAAACCCGAACCTGATGGGAAAACCTGAAATCCGTACCATTCGGGCCGGCTAATGAGCTGGGTATGGGATTAAGTTTTAAAAAAGTTTCGGGTTCGGGTACGGGCGTAGTATTTAGTGATACCCAGCTCGATTACCCGAAATATATATACCCGATTATCTGAAGGGATACCCGAAATATTTTGTTTATATTTTTTATTTTCCTTTTATTTAAAATACAAAAATCCTTATTTCCTTTTATATTTGCCAGCCAATATATCTTCTTTTTATACGTATATATATACACACTAGCTTAGAACCTGTGTACTACACAGGGTGAAAAAATATCAATACATAAATTTTCTTAAATATATATATATATATATATATCTTATAGGTGGAAAAATGTATTACATATACTAACAATAGAAAACAAAATAAAAAAATATGTAAAAATTAATATATAATTGAGTTTCAAAAATACATTAAATAATATTCAATGTAATTTGACTTTTAATTACTATTTGATTGAAAATATAAGCTAGGTAATTACATTTCAAAGTTTCTTATAATATGAGATAATTTAAAATAAATTTTTTTTATTAGTATAATTAATAATTTGTTAAAAATACATTATTATTGAAAATATGGAAGTGCATTTAATAAAAAAGAGAGACGAAAAAAAATTTATAAGAATTAATATGGAGACGACACGTGGTATTGAAAAACCTTTATCTATTATATAGTATAGATTCTGTATGTCTATATATACATAGTTTTCTACTTTTCTATATATACATAGTTTCGTTGCTAAAGTTTGCAAACAAACAAAAAGTTATTTGTATAGATTCCAAACAAAACAGAAAGTTTATATGCATAGAATTGACATTTCATACATCCTTTTTTGTTAGTAAAAAACGAACTTATTTTTTTGGATATATATATTTGATATAAAAATAGTCATATAAATTTACACGACATATATCCGACGGGTATTGGCTGATACCCGCGAGTATACCTGATACCCGATAATAACAGGTATACCCGATAATAACGGGTATACCCGATACCCGACGGGTAATTACCCAACAATTAATGGGTCGGGTATGGGATACAGTTTTACAACCGGGTATGGGACTGGGATTACCGATAACCGGCCCAAACCCGACCCTTTGTCATCCCTACCTATATATCTCTATTGTTAGTTGCTATGCTATTTCTGTTTTTGAGATGAAGTTGTGGTATTCAAAACGATATATGCTCGTAAGAACTTACCAAATATAAATTGATCAAGACTTGCATTTGGCATGAACTAAGAAGTCGTTCTCTTCCTTCGATGCTGAAACCTAGCAGTCGTACCAAATTACGATGTTGAAGTTTTGCTACCAACAAAACCTCATTTTTGAATTCTCGGTCACCTTGACCAGAATCCCATGCTAGCCTCTTCACTGCTATTTGGTTCCCATCTCCAAGCTTACCCTAAAAATCATATGATAGCATAAATCACTACTTAAGTAATATCAAGACTCTAAATTTATACACCACATATCTCATTTCCACTCTTGTTTCCTTGCATGTAGAAATATAAAATATCATGTGAAATAATTAGTAAGAACTTAGAAGGGCTTACACAAGCATCAAGTTGCCCATACTTTAATCTATATGAATCAGTTAGTTACACCTTATTTCCTAAATCTTAATGCAAGAGCTAAATATATAATTTTTAAAAATCTGTCTTTATATTTTTAAGTGCAAACAATTTTATGTTCGTACATTTTTCCAACAATCATAAATACAAAAATTGTTATGATTTTTTGTATTCTTCCTGGTATGACTTAGGGAAATTCTAACCCCATAATTTTGTTGTGAAGAAGTTTTAATCTTTCTATGTATATTTCAAAATCGTGTATAAAAAAAGTATGTGCATATAATGTATTTATTTTACTGATAATTATAGAAAATTGATAGTACATACCTTGTAAACCGTTCCGAAACCACCTCGTCCGAGCTTATTTTCTTCAGAAAAGTCATTTGTTGCTGCTTTAACAATATTGAAGTCGTAGTGCAAAGATTCCGCAGTGCCAATATCAATAGTTTCGGCTATTAGAAAAAAAAGAGGGGTCAGAAGTAGCACATTTTCCGTGGAGGAGAAAGGTAAGCCTTCGCTATTGACAAAGTCAAAAGGCAGGTATCAGTATAAATTACAAAGAGCACATAAACTTTCCACAAAACGAGTGGAAAATCGTAGAAAAAAAGCGTGTTTGTTACGAAAAACCTAAAAATTGGGCAAATTGAAACCCATTTGTAACAAAACTCCCAAAAATAGAAATCCTAGTAAACATTAGTTGTGCTGTCGAAAAATTACACAATTATATAATTATGATAATATTATTAAAACCCCTTTTCACATATAATTTATCTAAATTTGTCGCAAATGTGCCGTTATTTCCGATGCATTTACGACAAAAAAATATAAAAATTATGAAAACAATAACAGAAAAACTTTTTAATATACCTATAATAATTATTATCTATTTTATCACAAACGTGTCGCAATTTACGACACATATACGACAAACCAGTAATATTTATCATAATTATTTCAAAAACACTTTTTTGATATATTATTATGATTATAATTATTATTATTATGAAAATAATGATAATAATAATAATAAAAATAATAATAATAATAAAATGTGAATAATAAAAATAAAGTTTTAATATTAATAATAAAAATAAAAAATAATAAAGTTATAATAATAATATAAAATTCTAATAACTATAAAGTCTACTAATTATTAATATTATAAATTCGTAACGCCAAATGTAGAAAAGTTTTGAAAAACAAATTCAAAAGTTTAGGAGAAAATTAGGGTTTCTACGCATTTTCAAGAAAAAGTGCGTAGGAAACAGACTTTTTTCTAGTAGTGTGTAATCGTGGACTCATGGGTTGGACCTGACACGAACTTGAACATGATATGAACCTACAAATCGTATCGGAAACATGAAACCTAACATGCCACACGTTTTTACACGTCGAGACGAAAATTGTGAGTCACTATTAAAAAAAACAAGTTTGCTACGAAATATTTCCGATGCAAATTTTATGTCGCAAATTGCGACACACTTACGACAACATAGCGACGATAATGAAAACCCCAGCCTTTGTCGCAAATGTGTAGCAATTTGCGACGCATTTTCGACAAAAGCATTAATAATATTAATAATTAAAATAAAAATACATTTTTAATATATTTAAGAGTAAACTACAGTTTTCGTCCCTTAGCTTTAATGGTCTTAACAGGTTCAATGCACATCTAACACTCTGAGTCACTGACGTTATATTTCTTAATGTTTTTAGTCCAATTTCACTAACGTCGTTAAGTTTTTTAAGTTAGTTCTTGTTAAATGACCAAAATACCCTCTTCTTTCCCATTCCACCACCACCGGCCGCCACCACCACCCACCGACCACCACCTGCCGCCACCCCCACCTGCCACCACCCCACCAGCCTATTAGCCTTATTCTGTACGACCACCACCTGACAGACCTGGCAGAACCTTTGCCGGAATAAATCGAGGCTTTGGTTGTCTCCGATTTAACTCCGCTGTTACAGAAACACCAGGACTCGCCTAAAACCTTCATTGCTGTTTTTAATCCTCAACTGTGGTAGACATTCAGAAGCAGGAATGTAGGGCAAACATTATGTGTGTGAAAACAGTGAGTGTAGGTGGAGAATTTGGGAATGGCGTTCGATGTGTAATAGTTGAAGAAAGCTCGTTATGGGGTTGTTAATGGGGGAGGAGAGAAGACGACGAGAAGCTCATGAAATTCGGCAGGTGGGTGGGGGTGGCGGCAGGTGGGTGGCATGTGGTGGTCGGCCGGTGGTCGTGGTGGCGGCCGGTGGTGGTGGAGTGGGGAAGAAGAGGGGTATTTTGGTCATTTAACAAGAAGTAACTGAAAAGCTTAACGACGTTAGTAAAATTGGACTAAAAGCATTAAGAAAATAACGTAAGGGACTCAGAGTGTTAGGGGTGCACTGAACCTGTTAAGTACTTAATATTTTTTTTGTCGCAAATGCGTCGCAATTTGTGTCACATTTCTGACAAAATCATTAATAATCTTACTAATTAACACAAAAACACATTTTTAATATAATTAGAAAAATTAAAATTGTTTTTGTCGCAAATGTTCAGGAATTTTCAACGCATTTCCAACAAAAAAAACATTAATAATCGTAATATTTATTTAAATTATTAAGTTTAATATTGTTTTTGTCGCAAATGTGTAGCAATTTGCGACGCATTTCCGTTTTCAAATTACTTCACATTCCATTTTATTTTCACTTATGTTGTATTAATAAATGAAATTTCAATAATATCACTAATTGTTTCTTTTTCTTGTGGTGTTCTTTTAGTGAATTTTAACCTTTCTTACGGGGGAGTAACACGTGGTATTGGAGCACCCGGTATACCATTTGAAATTACGCGGTGATTCGATGTGGAGGGGAAAATCACGACGTGAAGCCAAGGGTACACCGCCCCCTCTTGGCGTGACCTTGGCATGATGTGGGTCACGTGGTTTTTTCACGGGAGTTGAATGGAATATAGCCGTTCCAAATGGCTAGTTTTTAAATAAATAAATAAAAAGTTTTTTTATATTAATTTTCCATTATCTCATCTCCTATATACTACAAAAATCTTTATACTACTAAAATGTTTTCTTCAAGCGAAGAAGCCAAGGAAATGGCATTCGGTTTTTTTGCATTGGCGGCGGTTATGTGGTGGCAAGAAGCGGAATCGTCCTCAAGACCATTCAAACGAAGTGCATGTCTCAATCGTGATGGGGCGGCTGCGAACGCACTTTTACTCAAAGATTACTTTGATGAAGGGTGTATGTACGGGGAGGAGCAATTTAATACCCGGTTTCGAATGAATCGGAAATTATTTTTAAGAATTAATAATGATCTCGAGAGAAACTTGCCTTGGTTCCGTCAACGGGTTGATGCGAGAGGTTGGGGTTGGTTTTAGCTCCATTCAAAAGTGTATGGTCGCGATTCGTCAATTGGCGTATGGCACCGCTAGTGATTCATTTGACGATTACTTGAAGATGTCAGAACGAATGATCAGGTCATGTATTTACAAGTTTTGTAAAGCTATAATTTTATTGTATGGTAAAAGATATTTACGTAAACCGTCGGCTAGCGACATTCAACAATTTTATGCTTTTCATGAAGCTAAACACAGATTTGTCGGGATGCTCGGTAGCATCGATTGCACGCATTGGGATTGAAAAAATTGCCCCAATGCGTGGCGAGGTCAGTTTGCACGCAGGGATCATCCACGTCCAAGTATTATGTATGAAGCTGTGGCTTCAAATGATCTATGGTTTTGGCATGCATTCTTTGCGTTGTCGGTGGGAACAACGACATTAATGTTCTTAATCAATCGCCTATATTCGACGATATGATCAATGGAACCGCACCCGACTCATCATTTGAACTTAGAGGATCGCATTACAAGCGTGAGTATTATCTAGCCGATGGAATATATCCAGAATATGCTACAATTGTCAAGTCTCTTACGTGTCCAGAAGGTATTAAACGTAATAATTATAAAAAGGTTCATGAGGTGGCAAGAAAAGATATCGAACGAGCGTTCGGTCTCTTGAAGAATAAGTGACATATAATCAAACGGGCAGCTCGATCTTGGTCTCAAAGCAAAATGCGGAACATTATTTATACTTGTGTGATTTTGCATAATAAGTGGCATATAATCAAACTGCCGACTCGATAGGCACAAACAAAAAAATTGATGAAATTCAAAAGCGAGTAAACCGACAAGAAATACGCAATCGAGATATTCATAACACACTAAAGGCGGACTTGATTGAGTATGCGTACGAAAATTCAAATCATGAGGTAATTTTTTTTAGTAATGTAACTTTTGTTTAATTATTAATTTAATATTATTTAGGTTTAATTTTATTATATTTTATTTTATTTAAATGAATATTAAAAAAAACATTTAATTATCACACCAGCTCAATCACTTTGGTATTTCCTTTGCCAAGGGATGGATGATGTGATAATAAAAGGGTGTGACGTGGCGCCACGTGACATGCACTTTTCCATCACTTGAGACCCCTATCACTTGGGTATGCCCCTTGCTCTTAGTGAATAGTAACCTCCTTATGGGTAAGTGACACGTTGCATGTAAAATTTATCTTTTATCCTATTTTGTTTAAACCACTCATAATATATGTAATATACGCTTTTTGTCACACCCCGGCTGGCGGCGGATTATACGCCGGGGCTGACGCGGTTGTTCATAAGCACATGATCATCTATTAACAAGTGATAATATTATTTCATCATAATTAAAGCATCCGTTACAAATATGAATGGAAAACAAAGAGTTCAAACATGACATAAGTTGCATTTAATCTTTAATAAAGCTAGGTCCAGAGTCCTAAGTGATCAAGTAGTGTCCTCAAACTGGTGCACCTGAAACATGTGAGTAAATGTCAACTACAAGTAGTTGGTGAGTAACATAGGTTTTGACACCAAACAAAAGTTAAGTATAGGTTTACAATTCAATATGTTCAAAGCATGTCTAAAGCATATATGTGAAAACACACAAGGTTCCAAGCGTACAATTCAAGCCTGATAATAGAAAACTAGATACGCAATCCCACTGATTGCCATTTAAAAAAAAGGGAGCAAGCGGATACTCCAAGTTATAGTTGATACCCAACAAAACCCGCCAAGGTCTTGTGGTAAGTTATAGGTTCAGTTTCCCATATAAATGATCATGTTAGGTACTACCTTAGGCTTGGGCTGTAAGTTAATGAATGTACTGGCATGAAACACATGCAATGGTCACCAAGTAGTTCAAATATAAAGCATAAAGATCAAGCACAAGAACATAGATATTGAATTGTTTAAATAGATAAAGTTGATAACATGTTTCACCCCAAAAGCAAAAGCAGTAAAAAGGGGCTATGTAAACTCACCTGTAATGAAGCTAGTAATGATTGGATAAAGATGATTAGGTCTCATGAGGAACTCTCACAATAAACCTACATGGGTAAATGTACTCTAAATTCAATGTATGTCTAAATGGACAATAGGGAAATCCTAAGATTTAGAGTCTCATAGGGTTTTATAGGGTTTGTGATTGGATATAAGATTGTATATAGATTTTATAGGAAAATGTAAGTTCATGACTAGTTTTGAAATAATAAAAGTAGTTTAGAATTTATTAAGATTTCTGATTAATTATATAGCAATTAGGTTTGAATCCATTTATATAATTATTCGAAAAAGTAATAAAATTATGGAATGGGATAAGTTTTAATTAAACTATTAAATAGTCTCTTTGATTTAAATGAATTATAAAAGAGTTTATAAAAAAATATGTAGGTTATAAATGTAATTAGCTGAACTTGTATAGTTATTATCTAAAATAATTATTTAAGTATTTTTTTATAGATCTAAAATGTTTTAAATAATCATCCTTGCCAAAATAATTATTTATGTGTTTAAAAGAGCTTAAACATTTCATTATAATTTGTTTAATAAGCTTTATTAATTTATAAATAAAGTAACATAACTAAAATTGACTAAACAAATCATTTATTTTATTTATTTGAGGATTTGCAAGTGTTTTAATATGTGTTTAATAAAATTGAATAGTTAAAACATTTACTTTATATTTTCTGTTTTTATAAAAATACTAAAATGCATTTGTTTGATCTATAAAAGTTTATTTAGGGTTTAATACATTTTTTTATATTAGAAAATAGCAAAAGGAATTAAAACAGAAAAAGAAGGGGGGGGGGGGCGAGACTTGAACCCACGACCTAAGCTGTGGGAGGCCAGTGACCTAACCAAGTGATCTGGGCGCATGCCTTGCAAGATACGATCCCATTTTACTTTTAAACAGCAGGCCCTATGATCCTCTCTTCCCCATCAACTAACCCGAATCCTATATCCCAACATCAAAATCGATCATTGTTTGTTTGATTAACAAAGAAAAATTAGGGTTTTCGCCAAACCATGGATTGCGAATTCAAGGTATGAATTAATTGGATTTTTGCATCCATGTGCTATGCGTTTAGTTGGTTTAAAGAAACGAAACCCTAATTCGTTCTTGAGTAAAAACATATCAGAATTCGGATGTAATTGGGTTCAGAATCATGGGGCTTTTGTAATAAACATGATTATGAAGCTAGAGGGGTGTTAATTACCTGGAAATCGAACTTAGACTCGCCGGATCGAATAGGTTTGTATTCCTCATGCAGTCGCGATTCGTGTGGAAGAAAAAGAACGAGGATGGTGGATTTTCGAGTGGAATACGATTGACACAGATTTGGGGACTTTGAGACATGGTTACTACTTCCGTTACACATCCCAATCGTTCGAAATTATGGAGTTTAAGTTCCAAAATTGTGGTTCGTATGTTGTAACCGAAATAGGGATTTAAAAGTGTTTAAATCCTCTGATTATGATCAAATTAACTCGTCATAATCACTTGTAATTTGATCAAGTAATGTTTGTGTATGATTACTAGCATTAACAACTTCGAATTCCAAGGGTTGCAACTTATTTGTGTTACCTTTGACTTTGAGAAGTCAAAATTGGATTTCAAGGTTCATGGTAAGTTTGAAGGAGGTTCAAGTGTTGCAAAGGGTTCAAAAGGCTATAGAGAGGGTTCAAAACTCGTGAGTGGGTTCAAATGAAAGTTGGAATTAAATTTCAAAAATTACATCTTGAACCCAAGACATTTGTAGAACATAAATTTACTAAATCTTATAATTTTTATAAAATCTAATAAATTATTATTTTATAAATTAATGTTAAAATAAACGCGGTTTATTAAATGATATAAATCTTTTTTTTTGTATTCTTATTAATGTAAACCCTAATTTTTATAAAATTCATAGATTGACCTTTGATTTTAATATATATATATATATATATATATATATATATATATTTGTATGTTTAGAAATAATTTAGTGTGTATATATATATATATTTAGAGTAATAAAATTTATATAAATATTTATTACTATTGAATTTGAAATAATTGCATTCAATATATGTATGTATGAATTATAATGAATAAATAGGATGTTTTTCCTTAATACAAATCATAAAATAATGAAATTACATGTGCCGAAAAAGTTAAAATAAGGTCGGAATTTCCTGGGGATTACAGTCTCCCCTACTTTAGGAAATTTCGTCCCGAAATTATTTAGGAGAAGGGTCTAAGGAATAGACATGTGTTTGGATTCTCAACTAGCTTTGCTTTTCGGTTTGAGGAGTATAGTTGATGACAAGCTTTAGGTCAGGTCATCGTGTGAGGTATGGATGGTGGTAGTGGATTTTGTTTGAGTGGAAATAAGGAAAAGATTGCCCGAGAATGATTTTATTTTTTTTTTGGATTCAAATGATGGAATGCACCACTTGTAATGAGGATGATGGAAGCTTTTAGATCTAAACTTGTTTAAGATATAGTCTAAGATGGTCGAGTGATGTCACTGGATAAGGATTTCAAAACTACTAGTCAAGGTCAGAGTAATAGGAAATCCCTACATGAATACGGACAACGTTACTTCTTACAATATGACAGGAGCACATATATATATATATAGGATGTACCAGCGGTATATCTACTATGCCTTTATCATATTCCGTTAGTTTCGTTAGTGTATTTCACCATAGGTTTTATGTCATCGCACACGACAGAATTTACTATGTTTTCCATGTGCTGATTTTTATAATTACGGGTGCACCCGTAATTACTCAAATCGTCGTATGGTCCATATAGATCATTCTATTGCGTGTGGATACAGAGGTGGGGGAAACACCCAGAAACATTTAGTTTATTATTGTTTTCATACATGAATTGCTAGTAAGTAATTGTGTGTATAGATGGTAAAGTCAATCAGGGAGTAATGACTAACAAGGTGATACAACCCCATACATGGGTGCCCTAAGTAGATGGTATACCCTCCGGATTACTCATAAAGTTTATAGCTCTCTCGTGTTTGAACAAGAATACATCAAACCCCGAGTAACTCAAAGTTTATAGCTTCCTCGTGTTTGAACAAGAATACGTCAAACCCCGAGTAGCTCAAAGTTTATAGCTATCAAGTTTCATGGATAAAGTGAACGATCATGCCTCATGTATGTAGTGGGCAAATAAATTGCAAACAAGGTAAACAATCTAGTTTCGTGTGTAATGTAAACACTCAAGTTTCATGTATAGCGTAAATAATCTAGTATTATGCATATTGTAAATAACCAAGTATCATGTATCATGTGAACAATCTAGTATCGTGCATATTGCAAGTAATCAAGTTCCATCTATAATGTGATACATCTAGTATCATGTACATTGTAAGTAATCAAGTTATATCTATAATATGATCAATCTAGTATCATGTACATTGTAAGTAATCAAGTTTCACGTATAATGTAAATAATCATGTATTTTGTATACAACCAAGTTTCATGTATATCTTGAACAATCAAGTTGCGGTGATAATGCAACCAATTTAGTCTCAGGTATATTATGAACGTTCGTATGTAAATAGTTGAACCTCATGAGAAATGTAAACTATCGAATCTTGTCGGTGATCGAGTGCTGCGGACAAGCGTGTTGTAGGTAGTTGGTTTCAAGTTTTCAATTTTTGTTGAGGTTTATATGGGTGGTTAACGCCTACGTGAAATAATTCATGTTTTCAAAGTGGCTAGTAAGTTCATACATTTTCGAAGGTGCAAGGTGATGAGAAAGATTTACAGGTATTTAGAATAATACGCACACGAGTATCTGATTTGAGCTTTTTGTTTGTAAATGACAAGTAAATTTAAATTCATCCTTGTTTGTAAATTAATAATTGAACGTAACAGATTGAATAACTAGGTAACTTGGTAAATAAAACCTTTTTATTTATTTAGCTTTCATAAAGACAATGTTGCAAAAGAAAATAATGGCCAAATTAATAATTGAAAGTAACAGATTAGAAATTTACATTGCTTTTCAGGTTCCAAACTCTTCAAATTGGTCAAGACATTGACATCTATTGGTTCTAAGTTAAGGCATCTATTTCTATCTACAATCATGAACTTTAGTACTTACTTACAGTGATGGCGTCGGCGTTGGCTACCCAGACTGACACCCGTGCGTTGGTCCCATAATCAGCTTGTGTTCAGACATTTAGGGATGTTTGAATCTCTCAAACTATTGCTCTGATACCAACTTGTAAGGCCCCTATTTCCGGGTGACCTCACTTATTGGATTTACTCATAAACAAAGTCATCAATACTGAACTTTAAATTTAACATATTCAATTAACAGCCAAAACCATTCACATTTGAGTACATTACAGCGGAAGTCTTAACATTTAACACATACATCAGTGTTTAACAAAAACATAAATCGGGATGTCAGTCTTTAGCCAGGTAACCTTCACGCCTTCGCACGACCCTTTTCTTTATTACCTGAAATGTATACTAAAAGTCAGCGTGAGTTCTAGTTTAAAATGATTAGATATAAACATTATTTCCTCAAAAGTATTCATAAGTTTATACATAAGAAAATAATTACGTATTCTTAACTATTTATTTTCTTTCATCATTCTTGAGTGACTACAGTGATGTGCATTCACCTTTACTTTCCTAAACATTCATTTGGTCATACACATAAGGGTGATCAACCCGTCTTTGACTACGTATGTCACAAAGACATACGCCATGAAGCCACCGTCGTAGCCCTTTGACTCGTCCGGTCCTAGAAACCGTCCGCCATAAAAACCGTCCGGCCAACCTTCGACCGTCCGTCATACCGTCCTACCGTCGTAGGCCGTCCTTTTCGCCCGTCTACCCGAAGGTATCCGTTTCCCACGTGCTACCATGTTTGCAACCGTTCTACATATGATTTGACATTTGCTTCGACCGCCCATTTATGCCTCTTTTTATTTCCTTGCTGATGAAGGAACGTTTTTGTCCCGGTTGCAAGATAGACACGTGGTCGTCCGTCTACCGTAGTAGCCGTTAGCATCGAAGCGTACATAACATTCACGTATATTCATAACATGCAGTATATATATAATATAAGGCAAGATTTCATTCATACTTTGTAAACATACGTTTCAATCTTTGTTCATAATTCATTTTCATATATTTATATATCACGTATGTTCACATTGGCATTCATAACATTTATTCATTTAGTGTATACACTTCAGCCCCAAAAATATTTATAAATCATTTGCACAAAACATAGAGGGGACACATAGAACTCACCTGATCGGCTAGTCCTGTTCTGTCCTAACTGCGGTCCGATGAGCGCCGCACACGATCTGGATTAGTTAATTATACACGTATCAGATCTAAACCAAGTTACATTCCTAACAAATCTGACATAGGCGAACTTAATGCCTAAGTTCGCTTCCTGTGGTCTAGGCGAACATATAGGCGAACTTGTCCTAAGTTCGCTTCTCTTGGCCAGGCGAACTTAATTAGTTAGGCGAACATAATCTTTAGGCGAACTTAAGCTTTAAGCGAACTTAAGCTTTAAGCGAACTTATTCAGTTAGGCGAACTTGTCAAGCGAACATAATAAGTTCGCTTACCCTTGGCCAAGCGAACTTAATCAGTTAGGCGAACATAATAAGTTCGCTTACCCTTGGCCAAGCGAACTTAATCAGGCGAACTTGATAAGTTCGCCTCCACCAAGCGAACTTGACAGGCGAACTTGCTAAGTTCGCCTGCACCAGCAGTCATCTTCCCCAAACAGTCCGAAATTCTCGGATTTGGGTTTGATTATGTCAAAACTTCAACTTTCTTTGCTCAAAACAACTGGTTTTCATTCCAGATACTAAACCCAAGCTTATTCTCAAGTTTCATCCGTAAAAACGTCCTATTTTCACCCGGAAACCCAACCTAAGCAAAAATCTCAGTTTTGGCTCGAATGGTTACCTGGATGACGATTCTGATTTGGAGGTTTCCTTCACGAGTGCAAGAGACACGAGCGGGTGAAATCTTGTGCGATTCTGACACTTTCTCTCTCTATGGTTTTCTCTCTCTAGAATTGCTGAGAGGAGAAGAATGAGGGCCTTGGGCTATTTATAGGGGAGACCTCCCCAAGCCCGGTTCTCGACTGACTCGGCCCGCTTGAACTCGTTAACTTTATTTCTCGTCATTTTTGGATGTTACAAGTCTACCCCCCTTAAAAGGTTTCGTCCTCGAAACCAGTTATGCGTTAAACAACCGAGGGTATAGTTCCCGCATCTCGTCTTCTTTCTCCCAGGTAGCTTCTGATCCCTTTCTGTGCTTCCATTGAACTTTGACCAATGGGATTGACTTGTTGCGCAGTCGCTTCTCAGATCGGTCAAGGATGGCTATTGGTTCCTCGACATAATTCAGACTGTTATCCACCTCGATTTCATCGTAAGGTATGTGCGCTGTGTCGTCAGCTAGGCACTTGCGTAAGTGCGACACGTGGAACGTAGGGTGTATTCCACTAAGCTCAATGGGTAGGTCGAGTCTGTAAGCAACTTGACCCACTCTCGCTAAAATCTTGAAAGGTCCGACAAACCTTGGACTTAGTTTGCCACGTTTTCTGAATCGAATGATTCCTTTCCATGGTGATACCTTTAACAGTACCATGTCCCCCACGTGAAACTCTAAATCCCTTCTTCTCTTATCCGCGTATGATTTTTGTCTATCTTTTGCGGCTTTCATTCGAGCCTTGATTTGATCAAATTTCTCGGAAGTAGCTTTGACCACTTCGAGACTTGCAAAATCTTTCTGCCCAATTTCCCCCCAACAGATTGGGGTTCTACATCTCCTTCCATACAACATCTCAAATGGCGGCATGCCAATCGTTGAGTGATAACTGTTGTTGTATGAAAATTCTGCCAATGGTAGATGGCTGTCCCAGCTCCCACCGAAGTCGATGATGCAAGCCCGGAGCATGTCTTCTAGGGTCTGGATTGTCCTTTCAGATTGACCGTCGGTTTGAGGGTGGTAAGCTGTGCTGATGTTTAATCTAGTGCCCATTGCTTCGTTAAATTTCTTCCAAAACCTTGACGTGAATCTAGTATCCCGGTCGGACACAATCGACACCGGCATACCATGCCTGCTCATAATTTCTTTGATAAAAACTTCTGCTAGTTTTTCAGACGAAGCAGTCTCACGTATTGGCAAGAAGTGAGCACTCTTCGTTAAGCGGTCAACGATCACCTAAATGGTATCATTGCCTTTAGCTGTTCGCGGTAGCTTGGTAATGAAGTCCATCGTGATCTCCTCCCACTTCCATTCCGGTATTGGTAGAGGTTGCATTTTACCACATGGTTTCTGGTGCTCGGCCTTAACTAGTGAACACGTTAGGCACTTGTTCACGTACTCGGTTACATCATTCTTCATGCCAGGCCACCAGTACTCTTTCTTCAAGTCTTGATACATTTTGTTTGTTCCGGGGTGGATAGAATAGCGAGACTTATGGGCCTCATCGAGTATTTTAGCTCTAAGCTCGCCAATCTTAGGTATCCACATCCGGTCAAACCTAGTTCGTACACCGTATGCATTTGAATCCAAATTCCCTTGTTGTCCTACCATTCTTTCTCGTTTTATATTTCTTTCTAACAGTGCTCCATCTTGTGCCTTCGATATTTCACTCATCAAATCTGGCGTTAATATCAGCTGACACGCCTTGATCTGGATAGGATCAGATTGCTCCTTTCTGCTTAAGGCGTCAGCTACTACGTTTGCCTTGCCTGGATGGTACAGTATCTCACAATCTTAGTCCTTTAGTAGTTCTAGCCACCTCCTTTGCCTCATATTTAATTCCTTTTACTCGAAAAAGTACTTCAAGCTTTTATGATCGGAGTAAATGGTGCACTTAACTCCATATAGGTAGTGTCTCCATATTTTTAGGGTGAAGACTAATGCTGCTAACTCTAGATCGTGTGTTGGGTAGTTAACCTCGTGAATCCTTAGTTGTCGTGAGGCGTAAGCAATTACATTTCCTCGTTGCATAAGTACGCATCCCAGACCTTGGCTTGACGCGTCAGAGTAGACTACCAAGTCTTCATTTCCTTCAGGTAGTGTCAAGACTGGTGCTTGAGTTAATCGTGTCTTAAGTTCCTCAAACGCGTTGTTTTGGGTTGGTCCCTATTCGTACTTTACTTCCTTCCGTGTCAGTTTGGTTAATGGCGAGGCAATTCTTGAGAAATCTTGAATGAACCTGCGATAGTAGCCTACCAATCCCAGAAAACTTCGTATCTCTGTTGGTGTCTTCGGGATGTTCCATTCCTTTACTGTCTCAATCTTTGCAGGATCTACCATGATGCCTTTCGTGTTTATCACATGACCTAGGAATTGGACTTCTCTAAGCCAGAAAGCGCATTTGGAGAATTTTGCGTACAATTTTTCCTGCTTTAACACTTCCAATACTTCTCTTAGGTGACAGTGGTGATCACCCTCGTTTTTCGAATAAACTAGTATGTCGTCAATGAAGACTATCACTGATCGATCCAACATCGGTCGGCATATTCTATTCATCAAGTCCATAAACGCTGCTGGTGCGTTGGTCAACCCGAATGACATTACCAGAAACTCGTAATGCCAGTAACGCGTACGAAACGCGGTCTTTGGTACATCTTTTTCTCTCACCTTTAACTGATGATAACCCGACCTAAGATCGATCTTTGAGAACCAACTCGCACCTTGCAGTTGATCAAAGAGGTCATCTATTCTAGGCAGTGGGTATTTGTTCTTTACTGTCTTTTTGTTCAGTTCTCGGTAATCAATGCACATGCGCATGCTGCCGTCCTTCTTCTTTACAAACAGTACCGGAGCGCCCCATGGCGAAATGCTCGGTCTAATAAATCCTTTTTCTGTTAATTCCTGTAGTTGAGACATCAATTCTTTCATTTCTGACGGAGCCAATCGGTAGAGGGCTTTGGCAACGGGCTCAGCTCCTGGCAGTAAGTCAATCTGAAATTCTATTTCCCGATCGGGTGGTAATCCAGGTAGATCCTTAGGGAATACTTCCGAAAAGTTGCACACCACGGGTACATCCTTGAGTTCCTTTGTTTTCATCCTTTCGTCAATAACATACGCCAGATAAGCTTCGCAACCGCGCCTCATATAACTTTCGGCCTTGATCATCGAGATGATGCTAGGCATCGTGCAATTCCAATCCCCATAAACCGTAATTGGAGTGTCGCTTGGAGCCTTGAGGTGTATCCTCTTGTGTTTACATATGATCTGGGCTTCGTTGGCAGCTAACCAATCCATACCCAGTACTACATCGAATCCTCCTAAAGTGAGAAGGAATAATCTAGAGGGGGACTTATGGCCCTCTATTTCTATGATACAATCATCGGTTACTTGGAATACTGCCGAATTTTTACCAACGGAAGTTTGTACGCTAACGGCCTTTACTATGGTGTTGATAGTGCAATCTAGTTTACGACTAAATGCATTGGATATAAAGCTTTTACTAGCACCAGAGTCGAAAAAGATAGCAGCAGGTTCATCATTTACTGCAAACGTACCTGATACGACATCAGGGTTTCCCCTTGCTTCCTCCTCAGTCAAGGCGTAGGCTCGAGTCCTAGCCTTCGGTTGTTCCTTTGCAACTTCCTTTCCCTTTCCCGAACTGGACTGCCCGATTTTCCAGCAATCCTTAGTCTGGTGTCCATATTTTCCGCAACTTTGGCACTTGACATCCTTTAAACACTCTCGGGAGAAATGCCCTGGCTTCCCACACTTATAACACATGGTGGTGCCGATTCGGCACTCGCCAAAGTGGCGTTTTCCACACTTTTTGCAAATTTCATATTCCTCTGACCTTGGTTTCTTAATTTCAGCTGCCACATTCCCTTTCCCGGTGCCCCTAGACGGGTTCTCCCACTTTCTCTTTTGTGTCTCAGGTGTCGGGTCTTCATTGGCGTAGTCGTCGTAGACGATTCCGCTCAGATTTACTGCCGAATCGAAGGTCGTGGGTAGGTTGGCTTTCACATGAACACGGACCCTTTGAGGTAGGCCCTTCACATAGTACTTAATCAGTCTTTCTTCCGTCTCTACTAGGTGGGGTACCAGTTGAGCTAGTTCATTGAATCTTGAAGTATACTGGCGATGAGTCTTGTTGCCAGCTTTGAAGTTCAAGAATTCGTTCTCCACACGATCGATCTCATTCTGTGGGCAGAACTTTTGGATTATAAGCTTTTTCAAGTCTTCCCACGTCATTCTGTTGATAGCATTGGGTGACTTAGTTCTTTGAACATTCCTCCACCAACTTAGTGCTTCGTTAGTGAAAGAATGGGCAACGTACTTAACAGCTTGGTCGGATCGACACTCGCTGATGTTGATGACAGCGTTCATCCTCTCGATCCACTCGAGGGTGGCCACCGAGTCCTTGTTCCCATCAAACTTTGGTGGGTCTCCGTCCTTGAAACCTTTATAAGTGCACCCCCGTTTACTTGATCCCACCTTTATTTCATCCCCATCGCTGTCATATACCTTTTCCTCATTGTTCCCTTCATCATATTCCTTGATTTTCTTTAATGCCTCCGATAGTAGGTCAGGCAATACATTCTTCAAAGTGAGCACGACCTCACGGGCAATAGCATCTCTGACCTCAGGTTCCAACTGTAGAGACCCTTGATGGTCGCCCCCAGTTGGGGTGACATTAGTTTGGTGCACGCTCCCAGTGTTTTCTATGTGCACATCCTCTTCTTCTTGATGTCTTGGATTAAGTGGAGGTCTACCTACTCGGCCAGTACGACCGCCTCGACGTCCTGTCCTTCCACCACCAGCCATAATTCCTAGTTTCCTGATAGTTATAAAGGGAATACATCAATGCCATTTCTTCAGATCATAGTTTTAGAACAGTACGAACAAGGTAAATTTTTAATTACAGTGACCGGTTTGTGATTAGAAATTTACATTGCTTTTCAGGTTCCAAACTCTTCAAATTGGTCAAGACATTGACATCTATTGGTTCTAAGTTAAGGCATCTATTTCTATCTACAATCATGAACTTTAGTACTTACTTACAGTGATGGCGTCGGCGTTGGCTACCCAGACTGACACCCGTGCGTTGGTCCCATAATCAGCTTGTGTTCAGACATTTAGGGATGTTTGAATCTCTCAAACTATTGCTCTGATACCAACTTGTAAGGCCCCTATTTCCGGGTGACCTCACTTATTGGATTTACTCATAAACAAAGTCATCAATACTGAACTTTAAATTTAACATATTCAATTAACAGCCAAAATCATTCACATTTGAGTACATTACAGCGGAAGTCTTAACATTTAACACATACATTAGTGTTTAACAAAAACATAAATCGGGATGTCAGTCTTTAGCCAGGTAACCTTCACGCCTTCGCACGACCCTTTTCTTTATTACCTGAAATGTATACTAAAAGTCAGCGTGAGTTCTAGTTTAAAATGATTAGATATAAACATTATTTCCTCAAAAGTATTCATAAGTTTATACATAAGAAAATAATTACGTATTCTTAACTATTTATTTTCTTTCATCATTCTTGAGTGACTACACTGATGTGCATTCACCTTTACTTTCCTAAACATTCATTTGGTCATACACATAAGGGTGATCAACCCGTCTTTTACTACGTATGTCACAAAGACATACGCCATGAAGCTACCGTCGTAGCCCTTTGACTCGTCCGGTCCTAGAAACCGTCCGCCATAAAAACCGTCCGGCCAACCTTCGACCGTCCGTCATACCGTCCTACCGTCGTAGGCCGTCCTTTTCGCCCGTCTACCCGAAGGTATCCGTTTCCCACGTGCTACCATGTTTGCAACCGTTCTACATATGATTTGACATTTGCTTCGACCGCCCATTTATGCCTCTTTTTATTTCCTTGCTGATGAAGGAACGTTTTTGTCCCGGTTGCAAGATAGACACGTGGTCGTCCGTTTACCGTAGTAGCCGTTAGCATCGAAGCGTACATAACATTCATGTATATTCATAACATGCAGTATATATATAATATAAGGCAAGATTTCATTCATACTTTGTAAACATACGTTTCAATCTTTGTTTATAATTCATTTTCATATATTTATATATCACGTATGTTCACATTGGCATTCATAACATTTATTCATTTAGTGTATACACTTCAGCCCCAAAAATATTTATAAATCATTTGCACATAACATAGAGGGGCACATAGAACTCACCTGATCGGCTAGTCCTGTTTTGTCCTAACTGCGGTCCGATGAGCGCCGCACACGATCTGGATTAATTAATTATACACGTATCAGATCTAAACCAAGTTACATTCCTAACACATCTGACATAGGCGAACTTAATGCCTAAGTTCTCTTCCTGTGGTCTACGCGAACATATAGGCGAACTTGTCCTAAGTTCGCTTCTCTTGGCCAGGCGAACTTAATTAGTTAGGCGAACATAATCTTTAGGCGAACTTAAGCTTTAAGCGAACTTATTCAGTTAGGCGAACTTGTCAAGCGAACATAATAAGTTCGTTTACCCTTGGCCAAGCGAACTTAATCAGTTAGGCGAACTTGTCAAGCGAACATAATAAGTTCGCTTACCCTTGGCCAAGCGAACTTAATTAGGCGAACTTGATATGTTCGCCTCCACCAAGCAAACTTGACAGGCGAACTTGCTAAGTTCGCCTGCACCAGCAGTCATCTTCCCCAAACAGTCCGAAATTCTCGGATTTGGGTTCGATTATGTCAAAACTTCAACTTTCTTTGCTCAAAACAACTAGTTTTCATTCCAGATACTAAAACCAAGCTTATTCTCAAGTTTCATCCGTAAAAACGTCCTATTTTCACCCGAAAACCCGGAAACCCAACCTAAGCAAAAATCTTAGTTTTGGCTCGAATGGTTACCTGGATGACGATTCTGATTTGGAGGTTTCCTTCACGAGTGCAAGAGACACGAGCGGGTGAAATCTTGTACGATTCTGACACTTTCTCTCTCTACGGTTTTCTCTCTCTAGAATTGCTGAGAGGAGAAGAATGAGGGCCTTGGGCTATTTATAGGGGAGACCTCCCCAAGCCCGGTTCGCGACTGACTCGGCCCGCTTGAACTCGTTAACATTATTTCTCGCCATTTTAGGATGTTACAAAAACTTAGACGGGATTTGAAAATTTTATTGTATGTAAAAACTTAGGATAGCATTTAGTGATATCAAATAGGTATTGTGCAAACAGTTCAAATAGTGTAGCAAATAAGGTATCACATGAGTAGTGATTTTTTTTTTTTTTTTTTTTGTAAACATGTAGGTTTTCAAGTAATATAGCACATAAGATAATTCATGTAATGCACTAGATAATATGTAGAATAATTACGCAAAGGTACCCTAAGTTTATAGACTATAGACTAAGAATATGTTCCAAGTAATCCATGTAGTTTCAAATAGTTTCATGTAGTCCTTAGATTGTTGTAGTTCATGTAGGCAGAAGTAGATAGATGTGGGTAAGTAAGTGTATAAATGAGTATAGAGTGGAGTTCCTAATAAAAGACACGAGTTAAACTCATGTTTGGGGACTCCTAGGTTATAGTCTAGCTCATGTGTGTCTAATAACCTAATTCCCTATAACCATGGCTCTGATACCAATCTGTCACACCCCGGCCGGCGGCGGATTATACGCCGGGGCTGACGCGGTTGTTCATAAGCACATGATCATCTATTAACAAGTGATAATATTATTTAATCATAATTAAAGCATCCGTTACAAATAGGAATGGAAAACAAAGAGTTCAAACATGACATAAGTTGCATTTAATCTTTAATAAAGCTAGGTCCAGAGTCCTAAGTGATCAAGTAGTGTCCTCAAACTGGTGCACCTGAAACATGTGAGTAAATGTCAACTACAAGTAGTTGGTGAGTAACATAGGTTTTGACACCAAACAAAAGTTAAGTATAGGTTTACAATTCAATATGTTCAAAGCATGTCTAAAGCATATATGTGAAAACACACAAGGTTCCAAGCGTACAATTCAAGCCTGATAATAGAAAACTAGATACGCAATCCCACTGATTGCCATTTAAAAAAAAGGGAGCAAGCGGATACTCCAAGTTATAGTTGATACCCAACAAAACCCGCCAAGGTCTTGTGGTAAGTTATAGGTTCAGTTTCCCATATAAATGATCATGTTAGGTACTACCTTAGGCTTGGGCTGCAAGTTAATGAATGTACTGGCATGAAACACATGCAATGGTCACCAAGTAGTTCAAATATAAAGCATAAAGATCAAGCACAAGAACATAGATATTGAATTGTTTAAATAGATAAAGTTGATAACATGTTTCACCCCAAAAGCAAAAGCAGTAAAAAGGGGCTATGTAAACTCACCTGTAATGAAGCTAGTAATGATTGGATAAAGATGATTAGGTCTCATGAGGAACTCTCACAATAAACCTACATGGGTAAATGTACTCTAAATTCAATGTATGTCTAAATAGACAATAGGGAAATCCTAAGATTTAGAGTCTTATAGGGTTTTATAGGGTTTGTGATTGGATATAAGATTGTATATAGATTTTATAGGAAAATGTAAGTTCATGACTAGTTTTGAAATAATAAAAGTAGTTTGGAATTTATTAAGATTTCTGATTAATTATATAGCAATTAGGTTTGAATCCATTTATATAATTATTCAAAAAAGTAATAAAATTATGGAATGGGATAAGTTTTAATTAAACTATTAAATAGTCTCTTTGATTTAAATGAATTATAAAAGAGTTTATAAAAAAATATGTAGGTTATAAATGTAATTAGCTGAACTTGTATAGTTATTATCTAAAATAATTATTTAAGTATTTTTTTATAGATCTAAAATGTTTTAAATAATCATCCTTGCCAAAATAATTATTTATGTGTTTAAAAGAGCTTAAACATTTCATTATAATTTGTTTAATAAGCTTTATTAATTTATAAATAAAGTAACATAACTAAAATTGACTAAACAAATCATTTATTTTATTTATTTGAGGATTTGCAAGTGTTTTAATATGTGTTTAATAAAATTGAATAGTTAAAACATTTACTTTATATTTTCTGTTTTTATAAAAATACTAAAATGCATTTGTTTGATCTATAAAAGTTTATTTAGGGTTTAATACATTTTTTTATATTAGAAAATAGCAAAAGGAATTAAAATAGAAAAAGAAGGGGGGGCGCGAGACTTGAACCCACGACCTAAGCCGTGGGAGGCCAGTGACCTAACGAAGTGATCTGGGCGCATGCCTTGCAAGATACGATCTCATTTTACTTTTAAACAGCAGGCCCTATGATCCTCTCTTCCCAATCAACTAACCCGAATCCTATATCCCAACATCAAAATCGATCATTATTTGTTTGATTAACAAAGAAAAATTAGGGTTTTCGCCAAACCATGGATTGCGAATTCAAGGGTATGAATTAATTGGATTTTTGCATCCATGTGCTATGCGTTTAGTTGGTTTAAAGAAACGAAACCCTAATTCGTTCTTGAGTAAAAACAGATCAGCATTCGGATGTAATTGGGTTCAGAATCATGGGGCTTTTGTAATAAACATGATTATGAAGCTAGAGGGGTGTTAATTACCTGGAAATCGAGCTTAGACTCGCTGGATCGAATATGTTTGTATTCCTCATGCAGTCGCGATTCGTGTGGAAGAAAAAGAACGAGAATGGTGGATTTTCGAGTGGAATACGATTGACACAGATTTGGGGACTTTGAGACATGGTTACTACTTCCGTTACACATCCCAATCGTTCGAAATTATGGAGTTTAAGTTCCAAAATTATGGTTCGTATGTTGTAACCGAAATAAGGATTTAAAAGTTTTTAAATCCTCTGATTATGATCAAATTAACTCGCCATAATCACTTGTAATTTGATCAAGTAATGTTTGTGTATGATTACTAGCATTAACAACTTCGAATTCCAAGGGTTGCAACTTATTTGTGTTACCTTTGACTTTGAGAAGTCAAAATTGGATTTCAAGGTTCATGGTAAGTTTGAAGGAGGTTCAAGTGTTGCAAAGGGTTCAAAAGGCTATAGAGAGGGTTCAAAACTCGTGAGTGGGTTCAAATGAAAGTTGGAATTAAATTTAAAAAATTACATCTTGAACCCAAGACATTGTAGAACATAAATTTACTAAATCTTATAATTTTTATAAAATCTAATAAATTATTATTTTATAAATTAATGTTAAAATAAACGCGGTTTATTAAATGATATAAATCTTTTTTTTTTGTATTCTTATCAATGTAAACCCTAATTTTTATAAAATTTATAGATTGACCTTTGATTTTAATATATATATATATATATATATATATATATATATATTTATATGTTTAGAAATAATTTAGTGTGTATGTATATATATATATATTTAGAGTAATAAAATTTATATAAACTTTTATATAAATATTTATTACTATTGAATTTGAAATAATTGCATTCAATATATGTATGTATGAATTATAATGAATAAATATGATGTTTTTCCTTAATACAAATCATAAAATAATGAAATTACATGTGCCGGAAAAGTTAAAATAAGGTCGGAATTTCCTGGGGATTACACTTTTAACCCATTTAGTTTTGTATTAATTTCGTATTTTCTGTGATAACTTCGTCCGTTAACTAAAAAAAACGGAATGCACGGTTTTTCTTTATTTTTTTTTGTCAACGTTCAGGTATAAATTTTATTGAAAATGAAGTTGTATTCAGATTGATTTTTTTTTTGTATCGTACGCTATAGCGAGTGCGTTTCATTGTAGTTTTATCATTTTTTTTTTCGTTTTCACCCCTCATAGTATATATAATATACAATTTTAATCCGTTTAGTTTTGTATTAATTTTATTTTTTTTGTGATAAATATTCCGTTCTTTAACTTAAAAAAACCGGAATCCGCTGTTTCTTTAGTTTTTTTTCTCTTTTTTTGGTCAACGTTCATGAATAGTTTAGAGTAAATTACACATATTGTCTTTTATTTATACTATAAATTATACTCTGTGTTCTTTGACTTCAATAAGTACACCACAGGTCCTTTTCTTAATTACTTTTATACACCCTATGTCCTTTATACTAACTGGTGTTAAGTTTTTCTGTTAAGTATAGACATGTGTCTTGTACATGAGGGAAAAATCATCGTTTTACCCACTAAAGGACTGTTTATGTAATTTTCAATTATCTTCCTCATAAAACCCTAACTCCATTGTTCTTCCTCTCTCCCTCTATATGCAAGAACACCACCGGTCCACCACCGTATAAAATTTTATAAATTGTTTGAACCGTATTGCCGACCAACCCAATGAAACTCATTGCTGACCACCAGTCCAGCTCATAAAACCCTAACCCCATTGTTCTTCCTCTCTCCCTCATCTCCGAAATCACGTCTGATAGATCCACCATAGCCGTGTCCGGAGTCGTGTCCGCATCCGTCGTCATTTTCTCACTTATTTTCTTCTCTTCACGAATGGTTTTCTTCTGAACTCATCGACTAAATTGATCTGATTCAAACTGAAATATTCTAAATCGCCGGCCGTGAGTGACGGAATAAGGTCAGTGAGACTGGCTTCACGCTGGATGCCTGACTTGGAGTACAACTGATGGATGACGGTCGTAGGCCGCCATCCGGCCATCCACAAAAAAAGGCATATGATTTCATCTTGTTGTAGTCCTCATATTGCCTTACTGATTGATTAAGAACTGTGAAGAATTATGGGAATTTTGTGATGGAAAAAGGGGGAAAATAGAGGAATCTGTTGACAGGAATTAGGTATTTTTTTTTTTTTTGTGAATTTTGTTCTTCATATTCTTAATTTTGTGTTTTTGTGAATTTTGTTCTTCATACTCTGCAGAAGTTTATGAGAAATGATGTTGTTGATCTTCTTAAAACCGTTCTTGCTTCTAACGCATTTGATAGGGTAAATGTTTTCTTCACATTTAGATGGAATTTTGGCAGTTTGATTAATCGTATGTGTTAGGAAACTTGATTGCGTCATAACAGTTTAGCTATTTGTAAGAAATCATAGTTGAAAGTTAATTGCGTAAGAACATATGGATATATAGGTGGACCATCCTTTGACAATAAATTGTTTCTGTAGTATTATGTGTAATGTTTAAGAAATACATTTATTGGTCTTACATGTGAACTCATGAGTGATTTGATTTTATAATTGATGATAAATGTCTCTTTCGTATGATGAAAATTGCATGTAGATTAGAGAAAGAACAGTAGGGTTAGGTGTGGACAATGTTTTTAAAACCGGACCGACCGGTCGGACCGAGAACCGTGACCTTCACCGGTCCGGTTACATGCTCTGAGACCGTTTGCTGGTTGAACCGGGCGGTCCAAGCGATTCAGCGGTCGAACCGCGAACCGCGAACCGGGTAGTTTAATTTTTTATTTTTTTTATCTTTTTTTATCCTATAGTCTTTCTACTTACTTCTATTTACAATTTTAACCCAATTTGGCTCTTTCCTTTTAACTTATACGCTGCCACAGGTCCTCCAAAACCCTAATCAAAATTAAAATTGAAGATTCATAAGAATTAAAATCCCTACAGACCTACAACCCTCGTTCTTGACTCAAAATT
Organism: Smallanthus sonchifolius; assembly: GCA_023525975.1. NCBI lineage: Eukaryota > Viridiplantae > Streptophyta > Magnoliopsida > Asterales > Asteraceae > Smallanthus > Smallanthus sonchifolius. The sequence goes on along the minus strand of CM042021.1, from coordinate 29,704,453 downwards.
ATTTAAATAGTTGTATATGTAGTATTTGAAATTTTTTATATTTTTCTATATATTTTTATGAATATTTATATTATTTATTGCGTCATCCGGTTCTTGAATCTGGTCGGACCGGTCCGACCAGTGAACCTCTAAGACGTCCGGTTCGTTGTCCGGTCCGGTTCTGAAAACATTGGGTGTGGGTGAGTGGGTGGGTGATATGATGAAGATGAAGTGAGAAATTACAAAATTAGTCCTTTTGTAGGTAAAAGACCATTATACCCTCATGTGCAAGGCACATATCAATATTTAATAGAAAAACTTAACACCGGTTAGTGTAAAGTAGATAGAGTGTATAAAAGTATGTAAAAAGAGGACCTGTGGTGTACTTATTGAAGTCAAAGGACACAAAGTGTAATTTATAGTATAAATAAATGACAATCTGTGTAATTTACTCAATAGTTTATATTTAAAGCGGAGTTGTATTCATCGTAGTTTTTTTTTTTTCGTTTTCACCCCTCATAGTATATTTAATATACGATTTTAACCTGTTTAGTTTTGTATTAATTTGTTTTTTCTACGATTAATATTCCGTTCTTTAAATTTAAAAACAAAAACAAGTTAACTTATTTATTTAATATAATCGTCGAAATATTGTTGGAAATTACCGACAAAAAGCTTTTGTCGCTAATTCGTCGGAAAATTAGTCGGTACTTTGTCGGAAAAAAACATTTCCTACTGGGTTTTTTCCGACAAACACTTTTTATCGGAAACTTGTCGCTAACGGCCAATTTCGACAAATTTCCCACGAAATCTGCCGTCGAAAATTTTTCAGTTTTTTGGTAGTGTTCTTTAGTATTTTTTTTGTCAACGTTCAGGAATAAGTTTTGTTTAAAGCGGAGTTGTATTCAAATTTGAGTTTTTTTTTGTATCTTACGCTATACTGAGCCTGCGTTTCGACATAAGTTTTATCCAGCAAAGGAGCCGAACCAATAACGATCAGACTACCGCGGCGTAGCGAGGGCGAAAAAACATTCTAGTTACAATTTAAAAATGAACAAGTGAGTTGCGAAATAAAAATAAATAAAACATTACCAAAATCTTTGAAAAGCTAATCACGACTTTATATCAATATGAACAATTTGTGGCGTCAATGAGCTACTTTAATCATCAAGAATTCTTCCACCCATAGCCAATAGTAAAACAAGCTTTGCAACTGGGAATAGACCAAATTTCTCTACCAAATCTACACAAATTTGAATAATGATATGCAAGGGCTTTCTAAAAGTAAAAAACTGGAATAATTAAGGATAAATCAAGTTTTTGCTCATCTATATAGATCTCTTCTTTTCTGAAGTAGTATTAAAATATCGTTTAAAATTCTTACAATATCAACAGCAATAAACGTTAAAAAATAAAGTTCTTGAGCATACCATACAAATAAAATTCATAGAAAAATTACCTTCCTGGTGGCCGTTTAAGAGTTTCAAGGGTTTTGGTGGACCATGCTAGACTCGTGGACGAATCTTTTTGCGGACCGGATTACGTACATGTGTATTCTGTGACGAACCAATTCAGGGTTTGTCCTATAATATATTATTTATATTGTAGGGGATGTATTTAAATAAAATAAGTTGGAAGTTGTTAACTAAATGGTGGAATTACCTAGTTTTTGTAAGAGGAGTCAAAATTACAAGTGGAGGGGATGAACTTGTAATTAAACCAAACTAATTTTATGTGTTGGTGGGGGTGGCGACACAGTGTGTGTGTGTCGTGGTTTTCCAAAAGAGAAATGAGGGAGAGAAGAACCATGGCTAAATATGATGTTGCATGCTTGAAATTGAAGGATTCAATTAGCATATCTTCTTCCATTCATCAAGTAAGTCCTTCTTCATCTCTTAATTTCCACCATTGATGTTTTCTTGGTGGGTTTTGGTAAAAATCAAGCTAGGGGCTACATTGGTGCTTGTTTGTGGTTAATAACTTGTTAAAAGTTAAAACCTAGCTTGATTAATGTTAAAGAGTGCTTAATAACATCCTTTAATCATCCAATTTAAGAATCTTGAATTTAGGGTTCTTAGGGTCAAAATTGGGGGTTTTCGAATTAGGATGTTGTAATGTTGAATTGAGTAATAATAAGTGTTCATTGTGTTATATAAACACAATATCAAGTAGGAAACTCAATTGTTTTGATGAATTATAAATCGGATGAAATTGTAAAAAATGGATGAAAAACTTTAACGGGTCAAAATGGGTGGAATTGACTTAGATAGTTAAAAGCTTGAGTGAAGCTTAATAAACCAATATTAGATGATGGATGAGGGTCATAAGATCTTGGGTGGGTGTTAAACTTCAATTGATAAATGTTGTGGGGGTAATTTAGATTACTAAAACACGTGGGATGCTTAGGTGATCAAGGCGTTAAAGATGTTAGCTTTGAAGACCGATTGAAATCATCATTAGCCAAAGTAAGTGCTTTGCACTTACTTAGTAGTAGATAAGTAGTTTACATCTAAGTAGATTATGTGGTAATTCTATTTTCATGTTGTATGTTGATTTGACTATGTGGTATATGGTCAAACTAAGGTGTGAATGTAGTAGAATTAGTGTAGTTGATTAACGAGGGAATTAGTTAAACTAATGAGTAAAATATGGTAAATCATATTTACATGTCGTATGTTGCTTTTGACTTAATGTGGTATAAGTCATACCATTGTGGAGGATGGTGAAATTGATGTAAAATTGACTTAATTTGGTATAAATCAAACCATTGTAGATAATGGTGAAATTGGTGTAATTAGACTATGTGGTTAATAGTCAAACTTGAATATGGTAGACTATGTGGTTAATAGTCAAATAAATTGTGCAAATGTGATAAGTTGGTGTAATTAGACTATGTGGTTAATAGTCAAAACTTGAAGGTGCAAATATGGTAATTATGTGTAATTAGACTATGTGGTTGATAGTCAAACTTGAATGTGCAAATGTGATAAATAGGTGTAAGTGACTCAATGTGGTCAAGAGTCAACTAAAATGTAGAATGTGGTAACATGTAAGGCCCCCAACCCGGGAGGTCTCACTTATTGGATTTACTCATCAACACATAGCACTTAAACATAAGACATTCATTAAAATAGCGGAAACGATTTAAAACTTCAACATGCGCAGCGGAAATACATAACATGCCCAACGACCATGAACCGACATTACCGCTTAACCGTCAATTCACTTGTCACAACTGTACCGCCCTCATGGCTTACACCATGAACCGACGATTACCTGGTCAATGCCCTCATGGCTAGCACCATGAACTGACAATACCGCTTTACGCTAAGGGGAGTTGCGTGGTTCTCCAGAGCAACCGCCGTCACTCATACCAATTGTACAACTGTTAGCGAACCCAAAGGTTCTTACTAATGGGTAGAACCCATACCTGACATCTTGTACAAGTAACATCTGTCCCAAGGACCTTTACAATCTGGTATACATTCCCATAGGGAATATCTTTACTTTCTTTGAGTTGATCATACTTTAACACGTATTATGCTTTTGTTTATGTATATAAAATATAATAAACGCTTGCCATAAATACATTTGCTTTTACTGAAACATAGCTTAAAATATATATCATGCCTTTGTTTATGTATATGTGATGAGTGGGTAATATTCTTGTTATAATTGTGTTTAAAGTAGCACTATTAATTGATTATTTATGTGAAATCCAATGATGTACGTATACTAAATGCATAAGCGTAAAGTTAGAACGAGCTAAACTTATAAAGTTAAGTTAAAAAGATGGGATTTCAAATTATAAGCTTAATTAATTTTGGTTTAGAACGAGCTAATTTGTAACGTTTTGGTAGGCCCAACCGACTTAAAGAGCTTAAATATCTTGATAGTGAATGTAGCTTAATTTAATAATTCAATCAGGATGTCTTGTGGGTTCTCAACTTAGGGGTGTCGGTAAGGTCGAAACTGTCAATATAGGGTGATAGGTACTACTATAAACAAAAATTTATAAGTTTTTAAAATTTTGGCACACCGCTTTCTTTTTATGAAAATAAATTCGAAAGTTGGTGGCGCCCGCAATCCATAATCTATCAATTGAATGAGCTTAATTAATAAAATTGAGAGTTTGAGTTCAGCCTACGTGTTACCCTCCGGGATAGTGACTTGGTTGATACACCCATGGGCGGGATTTAAGTAATCAATATCTGGATATATAAGTTAGGTTTATGTGTTTCCCTTCGGGATGGTGACTTGAAGGATACACCCATGCTCCGAAGCTTATGTACTTCATTGCTTAAGAACTGCAGCCTACGTGTCACACGTCGAGTTACAGCTTGATTGAAACACCACTGGGTTAGGTTTATTCATAAAACATTAATAAAAGCTCGTTTCATTCATCCATCAATCCATTATCCATCCACCTTAATTTTTTAAAAAACATATAAATTTGTGTTTATAGTGGTGGGAAGTCTATATGGTTTAACCCGTGCCTAAACATGACCTTGAGACGGGATTAGGCTGAGTCGTAGCTTTCTGAGTGTGAGACCCATAGATAGACTGCTTGCTTGGTAATACATAATATAGTAGATCACATAATCGAGGGCTCGATAGGTCGATGGTTGGGTTTAATCGGATTGAAATACTGATTGTTACCGTTAACGCATAATTATATTTGTGCTAATAAAAGAATGATATTGTGAAAGTCAGTTTCCAGTTATGATTCCATTGCAAAATATTTTTTGGGTCGAAAAAAGATAAGTGTGGGGATGTGATGAGTGGGTAATATTCTTGTTATAATTGTGTTTAAAGTAGCACTATTAATTGATTATTTATGTGAAATCCAATGATGTACGTATATTAAATGCATAAGCGTAAAGTTAGAACGAGCTAAACTTATAAAGTTAAGTTAAAAAGATGGGATTTCAAATTATAAGCTTAATTAATTTTGGTTTAAGTTCTAGACATAAGAATTTAATAAATGGAATGTGCAGGTGACTTTTATGTATGGAATATGGGCCATTAAACTAATCATGGTGACTAATTGGAGTATTGTGGGCTGTGTATGGATTAGCAAAAGAATATCCATTTAATTAAAGAAATGGGCCTGTAGGAGAAAAAAAGAAAAGAGAGGAACGCAGCAACAGGACCCGAGAGGGTGTGTGGGGTTTGGATGTTTTTTTGGACGGCAATTAGCAGGACGCATCAGGGAGCCTTTGGCTCTGGCGGCTGTTTGGGCAAAAGGAAGGATAACATTAAATTTTTTGCTGCTTCACTCGTAAATCGATTACAAGAAAGAAGAAGGTTTAAGTGTTTTATTTTAATCTAGTTTGAATCAGAAGAATAACAATCTTAGTTGAGTAATTTTGAATGGACAATCTTGTGGTGACAACATTTAATTTTCTGTTTATTATGTTTGGCTAAACTACATGTGGCTTCCTCCAGGCGGACGGTTCATATAGGTTTCATGTTTTGATTCAGTTTATTTATGTTTTTGGATCTATTTAGTTTCTGATAATAACTGAGTAGATTGATGTATTAGTTATTTTAAACAGTTTATTTGAGTGTGCTTTGAGTTTGCTTGCTTTACGATCTTGTTCGGTTGATGACAAAACCTAGTAGCAGGGTTGGGTGACTAAAGGGGGCAACTTGGCATTCATAAATTGGGTGATTGAATTATACTGGTTTGTGACGGAACTGGTTGTATAGGTTGCTGACAACATCCTGTCTTCAATTACTATTTTAACTGATTTTCCAACACTATGTCTATGTGGTGTCCAATTAAATAACTGAGTTTTGCATAAACCTAGAATCTGAAGTTTGGAGGAGGTTGCATTTTTATTTGATCTGTGTTTTCATTCTAATTATCAAACTAAGCAATTTCACTAACCACTGATTCCTCGTGGATACGATACTCTTCTTACCCTTACTAGTTAAGTGTTTAAGGATTGTTTTTGACCGACCTAACGACATCGATCAAAATGGCGCCGTTGCCGGGGAATCGGTGCGCTTAGTTCTATTGCTTTAGTTTATTGTCTTTAGTTGATTTTAATTCTTATCAAAACTCTAAAAGATTTTCTTTACTTCTGTTTTTTATTTTTTTGTTTAGTTTGTTTATTTCTTCGATCAGAACTACTTGGGTGTGCCACTTGTGCAGGTCGGCATGGACAAGAATTATCATGATGACCAGTATTACTATGAGCCATGCAGTAACTGTGGCATCACTGGCCATTGGGCTCAAGATTGCCCAAGATACAACTCACATGGTGGTGGTCCTGAGCATCAAAGCTATCAGGAAAATTATAATCAAGACTACCACTCGAGCGGACCACCTGAACAAGACAACTATCAATCTGAACTGGATGTCATCCGGTCAGATATGAAGGAGATGGCCAAAGTGGTTCAAGCAGTGGTGCAGAAACAGGAGAGCCAGGACAAAGCTCATCAAGCTTTGGTAGATCTAGTTGCCAACCTAACTGGGGTTGTTGCAAGCATCATCAAAGAAGTAGGTAAGCCTTGCAGTGCACATCAGTCCTCAAGTTCCCAAACCACAAACAGGGCACACCTAAATGATGTAAGTCTTCAACCCTCATCTGATTTTTCTGATGTTGAACATACTCCACCACTGGTAGTAGAGAGAGTGGTGGAGTACAGTGAGTCTGAATCTGATCATAATCAGGATTTAATTTCACAAAATAATCTGAAAAATAAAAATGTGAATAAATCTCTGAAAATTCCATTCCCTTCGGCTTTGTTACCACCAGTGTTCTCACCAGTGTTAAGTGAACGGGATCCAACACAAGATGAAAGATGGGAGAAAATTGAAAATCATAAAATTAATATACCATTTTTGAAAGAACTTAAAGAAAATTCTGATAGTGTTGAGTGCTTGAAAGGTTTGAGTACCCGTAAACGACGGCACAAATGTCCCGAACAGGTAAAGCTAAGTGCTAATGTGAATGCTGTGTTTACGGGTATCTTTCCCCCAAAACTCCAAGATCCAGGGACACCTATTATTTCTATACATATAGGTGAAATTAAAATGGATAGAGCATTGCTGGATCTTGGAGCATCTGTGAGTATAATTCCAGGGAGTCTGTATGATCAGCACGATTTTGGTCCATTACAGAGAGTTAACACCACCGTGGTGTTGGCTAATCAGACTCCCGCGCGGGGGATTGTAAAGGATGTGATTGTGAAGGTAGGAGAGTTTTATTACCCAGTGGATTTCTTGGTGTTGGATTGTGTCAAGAACACAGAGCCAACTATTATTTTGGGTAGACCGTTCTTGGCCACTGTTCAGGCAAATATTAACTGTGCTGAGGGAACGGTAAGGATGAGGTTTGGGGCTCAGAAAATGAGTCTTAAAATATTTTTAAACTTGCTAACCCTGAAAGATAACAAATGTGGATCACCTAAAAAGGTGAATCACACAGTCGAGAATGCTTGTGTTGTGTTTGACAGGTCAGCTGAGATGAAGAATGGTGAGACTCCAGACAATGGGAAGAAAAGGGTCAGAAAGAGAAAGCGAAAAGGAAAGAAACCGCAAGTTCATGATGTAGATCAAGAACTCTTTTCTCTGTTTATGAAGGCGTGGAGAAAAGTGGATGATGAGAGGAATTTAAGTGTGGGGAAGGAGGACTGCAAGCATCCCACCCGACCACCATGACCTAAGTGAGGTACACTGCGTCTGGCTGAGGACGTTAAACTTAGCACTCTTAGGAGGTAGCCTAAGGTATGTTTTACATACATGTCTAGTTAAATGAACTTTGCGGGTGTGTTCAATAGAAACCCTCACGAGACTCAACTCGTCCACTCGGGCTACCGAGGGGTTTAAAAGGCTTGATGCATATGCTAAATGCATCCGTGATTCCTACGAAAGTGAGTTAGGAAATTATTTATTTGTTTTCTTTGTTTTGTGGGTGAGCCGGCCAAGTGTGGGGAATTTTCATGGGTTGTCAAGTGAGTGTGCGTGTTTTCAAATGAATGCTAGCCCGTTTGTAGAGTTTTAGAGGTGTGTGTTTTTTGGTTTATATCGAGTCAGTTTTATGTTGTTATATATTGAGTCAGTTTGATGTTTTGGGTTTGTTTCGAGTTTAGTTTTTCCAGGTTTGGATTGATCCACCCGTACTCAGTCTCCATTCGGGTGGTGATGGTTCGAGTTTGATTTTCATGTAAAAGGCAACCCAATAGCAGATTTTGATGGCGATCGCGAAGAAAATGCTATACGATCGTATGAGTTTGGATTGAAGACAGTTACAGCTTGTAACTAGCTAAGTACTTTCCAATTCTTTATATAGTTTTATTTTTGCATATTTATTTTCATCGTCTCTCATCCTACATTGGGGGCAATGTAGAGTTTAAGTGTGGGGATGAGAGACTGAGTTTGTATAGAAAAAATATATATATATATAAATTGAAAAATCCATAAAAAATAAAAATTTCAAAATCCATAAAAAATAAAAATTTCAAAAATGTCTTTGAATTAGAATTTTGCAAATAAATGGAAAATGATGGCTAGAATTGGTGTCACAACCCCGGGCTACCCCTGCCCGGGCGTCGCGAGACAACGCTGGTATCTGAATGCGGTCCCATATATTTGGGCAGCGGAAGTCTTTGTTTTTACTTGATGCTTTTTTTTTAATAAAATGCAATATAAATAACCTCAAGGGTTAATTCTATACATTTGTCAAAACTTGGGATCCACGTCCCTTTTCATTTCATGATAATAGACATTCAAAAGTCTATTATATAATGTACATCTGCCGAATTAATTCACATAATACAAGCCATTTAAAATGTCTAGGATCTATGTCCGTTCCAACATTTGGTCTTGTATTAGTCTGCCACAGGGATTTAAATATGCCTAAAGATCTTGTCTTTACTGCACCACCCTGAATTTAATGATTTCTTTCATTACCTGTGAAAAATGTTTTGAAAATGAACATCAGCATAAAGCCGGTGAATCACATTTAACTGACACGAAAATGATTTCTAACATAAACCAAATTAAAGCCTTTAAGCACGTTTTCTTTGACGATAAATCTACACATTCAGCAGTCTTTTTCACCTGAAGTATATACCACCTACATACACCGGGTCTCTGCCATGGGGTCAACTGGCTGAGCTCTATGTCTCAGACTGATAGCCTATTCCCAGGGTCGTGATGCTAAGAACCTTGTTCTTAGTCTTACATGATCTGCTAAGGAACCATATCCTCAGTCTTATGATATCCCCTTACATGATCTGTACCCAGCCACGGAAGGGGATTTCACCCTCCTCATGTATACCATTTGATCAAATATACGTATGCTTATGGCCTGAATGCTATCACGTAGATTACCCTTATGATTAAAGCATTTAATTTGTTTCATGCCGTTTTCGTAAATAAAATGGTTTTATCGTTTGAAAAGCGTTAAACGTGTTCACCTTGATTTTGATGGCTGGTAGGGTTGTAGGCTTCGGAATTTGAGCAGAACCTCGACACGTTTCTTCCTAGGGAAGATACGATTAACGAGAATATATATGAGAGAATATATATATAATTGCGGCAATATATATATATGAATAGTTTTAACGATACTTACTTTGCGGGATTTGGACAGAACTACGGCTTGAGTTGGGTGTCGTAGGATTCTTGAACAGCGCTTCGGGACGTTGTGGAGTTTTGAGAGATCGGGTTTGTGTGAAACGAATGTTTGGAAACTGTACAGAATTTCAATCCCGTTGAAGGCCTTTTATAGGCTGATTTTCCAGTCCCTCGCGTACCGCGAGGCCGGCCAAGGAAATCCCTCGCGTACCGCGAGAGGATGAGGTGTCACGAACGGTGCTGAATCAGCATGACACGTGGCGGCTGGTGGCAAGGGTGAATGACACGTGTTTTCTGGCCCTGACGCGTGTACTATTCCCTCGCGTACCGCGAGGCTTGGTTGGAAATCTTCTCGCGTACCGCGAGAAGGTGTAAATCTGGCGTATAAGCAGTCCCCTCGCGTACCGCGAGGTTTTGTCAAAATCTCCCTCGCGTACCGCGAGGGAGTGAAATTTTGAATTTTTTTCTTTTCTTTTTATTTTTTTTATTTTTGGGTGTTACATCCTCCCCTCCTTTAGAATAATCTCGTCCTCGAGATTCATTGAAAGAGATGTGGATACTTTTTGCGCATTTCTGACTCAAGTTCCCAGGTATATTCTGGGCCACGTCTGGAATCCCATCTTACTTTGACCAACACCAATTGTTTCCGTTTAAGCTTTTTGATTTGTCGGTCTTCAATTTGTAACGGTCGTTCAATGAATTTGAGCTTTTCATTTACTTCCACATCTTGTAAAGGCATAAGCAAGGATTCATCAGCTAAACACTTACGTAGGTTTGATACATGGAATACATCGTGTATTCCACCCATCTCTACTGGTAGTTCAAGCTGATAGGCAACAGGTCCGATTTGTTTAATGATTTTGAAAGGTCCAACAAAACGTGGACTTAATTTTCCTTTCTTTCCGAAACGAATAACACCTTTCCAAGGTGAAACTTTTAATAATACCTTGTCACCGATTTGAAATTCTAACGGCTTTCTTCGTTTATCTGCATAACTCTTTTGTCGATCTCTAGCCATTTTTAGACGTTCTCGTATTTGCAAGATTTTATCGGTAGTTTCTTGGACTATCTCTGGTCCTGATAGTTGATTTTCTCCAATATCTGACCAACATACAGGCGTTCGACATTTCCGTCCGTACAATGCTTCAAATGGTGCGGCCTGAATACTTGTGTGATAACTATTGTTGTATGAGAATTCCATTAGAGGTAAATGATCATCCCAATTACCTCCAAAGTCTATCACACAGGCTCGGAGCATATCTTCTAGGGTTTGTATGGTTCTTTCGCTCTGCCCATCAGTTTGTGGATGATAAGCAGTGCTAAGATTCAATCGAGTTCCTAGAGCTGTTTGAAAACTTTGCCAGAATCGAGATGTGAAACGACTATCTCTATCTGACACTATGGATAGAGGCACACCATGTAATGTTACAATTTCATTAACGTAAATTTGTGCCATTTTGTCCATACTCATGGTGTCTTTGATAGATAGAAAGTGAGCTGATTTGGTTAAACGGTCAATGATAACCCAGATTGCATTATTTCCACGAGTGGTTCGAGGAAGTTTGGTAATAAAGTCCATAGTTATCAATTCCCATTTCCAAACTGGTAATTCTAACTGTTGCAATAATCCAGCTGGCTTTTGGTGTTCGGCTTTGACTTTGGAACAAGTCAAACATTTTGCTACGTAGATAGCAATGTTCTTTTTCATACCAATCCACCAGTAACTTTCTTTGAGGTTCTTGTACATTTTATCACTTCCTGGGTGCATGGTGTATTTGGACTTGTGTGCTTCTTCGAGGATTCGCTCTCGAAGATCACCTGTAACTGGTACCCAAATACGTTTATTCATGCGAAGGATATTATCTTCCCCTTTGATCAGTAAGTCAAGCATTCCTTTCATTCCTTCTTTTTCAATGTTACCTTCCTTCAAAGCTAATTCTTGTACCTCTTTTAACTGACTTACAAGATCAATTTGTAGTTCAAGTCTGAGAGAACGTACTCTCTTTGGCTTGACATTTTCTTTTCGGCTCAAGGCATCTGCTACTACATTTGCCTTTCCTTCATGATAACAAATTTCACAATCATAATCATTCAGGATTTCCATCCATCTTCTTTGTCTCATATTTAACTCTTTCTGGCTAAATATGTACTTGAGACTTTTATGATCAGTGTAGATTGTGAACTTAACCCCATAGAGATAGTGTCGCCATAACTTTAAAGCAAAGATTATAGCGCCCAATTCTAGATCGTGGGTTGAGTAGTTTTTCTCATGAATTTTCAACTGACGAGATGCATAAGCAATGACTTTCTTGCGTTGCATTAATACGCAACCTAAACCAGTATGTGAGGCGTCACAGTAAACTACGAAGTCTTCAATACCATCTGGTAAGGATAAGATAGGTGCGTTTGTCAGTTTTTGTTTCAAGGTTTCAAAAGATTCAGATTGTTTGGGTCCCCATTCGTACTTTACAGATTTCCGAGTTAAGGATGTGAGTGGGATTGCTATACGAGAAAAATTTTGAATGAACCGGCGGTAATATCCCGCTAATCCCAGAAAACTACGAATTTCGGTGGGTGACTTGGGAATTTCCCATTTGGATATAGCTTCGATTTTTGAAGGATCTACTTGAATTCCGTTCATATTGATGACATGACCAAGAAATTGTACTTCTGTTAACCAAAATCCGCATTTGGAAAACTTAGCATATAGTTTTTCCTTTCGAAGAAGTTCAAGTATGGTTCGGAGGTGAGTTTCGTGTTTAACTTGGGTTTTGGAATAGATAAGTATGTCATCAATAAAAACTATGACAAACTCATCTAAATAGGGTTTACAGACACGATTCATCATGTCCATGAATGCGGCAGGAGCATTTGTAAGTCCAAATGGCATAACCGTGAACTCGAAATGTCCATACTGTGTTCGAAATGCAGTTTTTGAGATATCGTTATCATGTACTTTCAACTGATGATAACCTGAACGAAGATCGATCTTTGAAAAATGACAAGCTCCTTGGAGTTGATCGAATAAATCGTCAATCCTTGGGAGTGGGTATCGGTTTTTGATGGTAACTTTATTCAGTTCCCGATAATCAATACACATGCGCATTGATCCGTCTTTCTTCTTAACAAAGAGAATTGGAGCTCCCCAGGGTGAAGAACTTGGTTGTATAAAACCTTTCTCAAGAAGTTCATCCAATTGTTTCTTGAGTTCTGCCATTTCTGTGGGTGCAAGTCTGTACGGAGATTTGGCAATTGGAGCTGCACCAGGTACAAGGTTGATTTGAAATTCCACTTCTCGTTCTGGTGGTAATCCAGGCAATTCTTCAGGAAAAACATCTGGAAATTCCGATACGACAGGTACTGATACTATCTTCTTTTCTTTTTCCGGGACCGTAATTGATACTAGACAGGCCAGATATCCTTTTCTTAAGCATTTGGTTGCCTTAAGTATGGAGATTATCTGGATAGGTTTGGTAGGTTTATCACCTTGAATAACTAGAGTTTTGTTGGTTGGTGTAATGAGTTTTACAACTTGTTGATTACAAAGGATTTCGGCTTGATTAGTGGATAACCAATCCATCCCCAAAACAATGTCAAAGCCAGTTATTGACATTGGTAACAATTGTACTGGAATAGTGAAACCAGCCAATGTAATGTAACAATTGTTCAGTGATTGAGATATTTTTATCAAATCACCGTTTGCTGTTTCTACTTCATATGTTTCAGCTAAGGGACTTAAAGGTTTATTTAATAGATTACAAAAATTATAATCTATAAAACTCCGGTTCGCACCTGAGTCAAATAAGACCTTAGCATAAACATTATTAAGAAGAAATGTACCGGTAATTACGTCCGGCGTTCTCTCAGCTTGGTTAGCATTCATGACAAAAGCTCGTACGGTCTTTTTGTTTTCTGGAGTGATCTTGGCTCCTGATCCTCCAGCTCTTCCGGTCCTTGCAAACTTAGGGCAATTAGTGCTGATGTGCCCCAGCTCTCCACAACTAAAACAAGTTATTCCCTTTTTCTTGAAGCAATTCTCAGTAGAGTGACCTGAGACCTTGCAATAATTACAGAATGGAGTTTCAAAAACACACTTTCCACTATGCCTGCGTCCGCATGTTTTGCATGATGGATTGTTAAATGGTAACCCCTTTTGCCCAAAGTTCTTGCTAAATCTTTTGGCCTCGGGTTTTGATTTTATAGAGGATTCGACTTTCTTCTTTTCCTCTATATTTCTGATTAGTCCAGCCGTCATGGTACCGGTCAATTCTACGGTGGACTCAATGGTTTTTGGTGAGACAACCTTCACCAAATCACGGATCTCTGGAACTAAACCATAAATATATCGAGTTATGAGAACTGATTCAGGTTTAGCCAGGTGAGGTGCCAATCGAGCATATTCAAAGAATTTGGTGGTGTACTCTCGATCGTTGGTACCCACCATTCGGTGCTCCAGAAATTTTCTTTCAGCTTGTTCTTTTTCAGTCTTGGGGCAAAATTTCTTTTTTACCTTTGCCCGAAATTCTTTCCAATCCATGGCATTTGCCTTTCTTCTTCCTTTGGCAGAAATGATTGAATTCCACCATTCCAATGCTTCATTTTTAAAGGAGTTTGAAGCATACAGCACTTGATCTTTCTTAGCACACTTGCTAATTGCTATAACTGACTCCATCTTCTCTAACCAGTGAAGAGTAGCAATACCGCCTTCGGTGCCCTTAAATTCATAAGGTTTACAGTCCTGAAAGGTTTTATAAGAACACCCTTTGTGTCTATACCTTTTTGTTTCATTCTCTTCTTCTTCAGAGTCTTCACTACTTAAATTTAAGGATTCTTCAGATCCAGAATACTTATTGCTTGATGTTCTGGACCTTTTCGAGGTTTGAGTTCTACGAGAGCTTGCTACTTGCTCTGTGTTGGTTTTCGGAGGGTTTTCTGTTCTTTTTGAATGAGAGGTTACATAGCTTGGAGTTTTGATGTTCTCTTGTACTTTCTTTATTATGTCAGGAAGTATTTCTCTTATACTTTGTTTAACCAGTTGTTGCAATTCTGGTTGTTGAGTAGCTATTTCAGGATTATTATTAATTTCTTTTCCTTTTTCCTTGGTAATGTAGGTAGCTGGACCGCTATTGTTATTTTGTTGAGACATCTAAGAATACAAGACAAGAATTTGGGTCAAAATTTGAAGTTTATTATCGCTTAAACTTCATCTATTTGTTACAAATACAGAAATATAGATATGCATCTATATCACTTAAAGTTAGCTAATTATACAAATACTATCATTAATTTTAATCGAGAAGCACATCTCCCAAATCTTGATAAAATCTCCCCAGGGTCTCGGTCATAGCACCCTTCTGGATCAACTGATCTGCCACCCATTGTTCTGCGTACTTCCTGTCTTCCTGGGCTAGTTCGTAGTCAAATATAGTTTGTTCGTTTTTAACTACGACTTGTCTGGTGAAGTACAGTTCAGCACGTAGATCGTCAGCCTCCCTAAGAGCACGATCGAGGTGTTCATCAATTGATTTTGGCAGTTCATCATGGTATCCATAACAAGGAGGTGGTTCCCTGTGTCCCATCCTAAGATCGTGATATGCTGAGTTAACAGACCACACGACTTTTCCGTCGGTTGCATACTGACGTCCATCGGAGGGATCTACATAGAAGAAAGGTTCCTTGAAAACGGGATGTTCTGGAATAGGATCAAAGAAATACTTTCCACCACTGCCTTCACAAACGGCAGCCTTGTCGGATTCAGAAATCGAATGTGGAGTTTCTTCACTTGGACTGGGTGGATGTTCTTGAAATGTTCCGGTAGGGTATACTATGTCTAACGATTGAGGTAGTGGCATAGATGTCATAACAGGACGTAAAGATTCTCTTGAATCTTCCATTTCCACTGAATACTCTGATTCTTCCCTCAGAGGTTCAAGCCTTGCTTGAGTCTGCTCCACTTGTTCTGCGACCATTCTGTTCCAATTCTCCGGGGTCGGTAGATAGTGGACATAATCATCATAGCTTGGTACTATTTGATCGTTTCTTGGATTAGATAATTCTCCAGGAAAGAAGTTTGGGTAGTTATGAGGGTAATAGTATGGATCTGTCATCCTGAAATTTATTGGTTATGTTAAAGGCATTTTCCTACCGTTCGTTTAGTAGGCACAACTATTGGTTAAAGCTAAGATACTATCATACAAGTATCTAATTTTGCTAAAACCCTTAAATGCGGCTCTGATACCAACCTGTCACAACCCCGGGCTACCCCTGCCCGGGCGTCGCGAGACAACGCTGGTATCTGAATGCGGTCCCATATATTTGGGCAGCGGAAGTCTTTGTTTTTACTTGATGCTTTTTTTTTTAATAAAATGCAATATAAATAACCTCAAGGGTTAATTCTATACATTTGTCAAAACTTGGGATCCACGTCCCTTTTCATTTCATGATAATAGACATTCAAAAGTCTATTATATAATGTACATCTGCCGAATTAATTCACATAATACAAGCCATTTAAAATGTCTAGGATCTATGTCCGTTCCAACATTTGGTCTTGTATTAGTCTGCCACAGGGATTTAAATATGCCTAAAGATCTTGTCTTTACTGCACCACCCTGAATTTAATGATTTCTTTCATTACCTGTGAAAAATGTTTTGAAAATGAACATCAGCATAAAGCCGGTGAATCACATTTAACTGACACGAAAATGATTTCTAACATAAACCAAATTAAAGCCTTTAAGCACGTTTTCTTTGACGATAAATCTACACATTCAGCAGTCTTTTTCACCTGAAGTATATACCACCTACATACACCGGGTCTCTGCCATGGGGTCAACTGGCTGAGCTCTATGTCTCAGACTGATAGCCTATTCCCAGGGTCGTGATGCTAAGAACCTTGTTCTTAGTCTTACATGATCTGCTAAGGAACCATATCCTCAGTCTTATGATATCCCCTTACATGATCTGTACCCAGCCACGGAAGGGGATTTCACCCTCCTCATGTATACCATTTGATCAAATATACGTATGCTTATGGCCTGAATGCTATCACGTAGATTACCCTTATGATTAAAGCATTTAATTTGTTTCATGCCGTTTTCGTAAATAAAATGGTTTTATCGTTTGAAAAGCGTTAAACGTGTTCACCTTGATTTTGATGGCTGGTAGGGTTGTAGGCTTCGGAATTTGAGCAGAACCTCGACACGTTTCTTCCTAGGGAAGATACGATTAACGAGAATATATATGAGAGAATATATATATAATTGCGGCAATATATATATATGAATAGTTTTAACGATACTTACTTTGCGGGATTTGGACAGAACTACGGCTTGAGTTGGGTGTCGTAGGATTCTTGAACAGCGCTTCGGGACGTTGTGGAGTTTTGAGAGATCGGGTTTGTGTGAAACGAATGTTTGGAAACTGTACAGAATTTCAATCCCGTTGAAGGCCTTTTATAGGCTGATTTTCCAGTCCCTCGCGTACCGCGAGGCCGGCCAAGGAAATCCCTCGCGTACCGCGAGAGGATGAGGTGTCACGAACGGTGCTGAATCAGCATGACACGTGGCGGCTGGTGGCAAGGGTGAATGACACGTGTTTTCTGGCCCTGACGCGTGTACTATTCCCTCGCGTACCGCGAGGCTTGGTTGGAAATCTTCTCGCGTACCGCGAGAAGGTGTAAATCTGGCGTATAAGCAGTCCCCTCGCGTACCGCGAGGTTTTGTCAAAATCTCCCTCGCGTACCGCGAGGGAGTGAAATTTTGAATTTTTTTCTTTTCTTTTTTTTTTTTTTATTTTTGGGTGTTACAATTGGAAACTGCATATGTGAATAGAATTGAAAAAAAATAAATAAATAAAAAAAGCGCGTCTAATTTGTAACGTTTTGGTAGGCACAACCGACTTAAAGAGCTTAAATATCTTGATAGTGAATGTAGCTTAATTTAATAATTCAATCAGGATGTCTTGTGGGTTCTCAACTTAGGGGTGTCGGTAAGGTCGAAACTGTCAATATAGGGTGATAGGTACCACTATAAACAAAAATTTATAAGTTTTTAAAATTTTGGCACACCGCTTTCTTTTTATGAAAATAAATTCGGAAGTTGGTGGCGCCCGCAATCCATAATCTATCAATTGAATGAGCTTAATTAATAAAATTGAGAGCTTGAGTTCAGCCTACGTGTTACCCTCCGGGATAGTGACTTGGTTGATACACCCATGGGCGGGATTTAAGTAATCAATATCTGGATATATAAGTTAGGTTTATGTGTTTCCCTTCGGGATGGTGACTTGAAGGATACACCCATGCTCCGAAGCTTATGTACTTCATTGCTTAAGAACTGCAGCCTACGTGTCACACGTCGAGTTACAGCTTGATTGAAACACCACTGGGTTAGGTTTATTCATAAAACATTAATAAAAGCTCGTTTCATTCATCCATCAATCCATTATCCATCCACCTTAATTTTTTAAAAAACATATAAATTTGTGTTTATAGTGGTGGGAAGTCTATATGGTTTAACCCGTGCCTAAACATGACCTTGAGACGGGATTAGGCTGAGTCGTAGCTTTCTGAGTGTGAGACCCATAGATAGACTGCTTGCTTGGTAATACATAATATAGTAGATCACATAATCGAGGGCTCGATAGGTCGATGGTTGGGTTTAATCGGATTGAAATACTGATTGTTACCGTTAACGCATAATTATATTTGTGCTAATAAAAGAATGATATTGTGAAAGTCAGTTTCCAGTTATGATTCCATTGCAAAATATTTTTTGGGTCGAAAAAAGATAAGTGTGGGGATGTGATGAGTGGGTAATATTCTTGTTATAATTGTGTTTAAAGTAGCACTATTAATTGATTATTTATGTGAAATCCAATGATGTACGTATATTAAATGCATAAGCGTAAAGTTAGAACGAGCTAAACTTATAAAGTTAAGTTAAAAAGATGGGATTTCAAATTATAAGCTTAATTAATTTTGGTTTAAGTTCTAGACATAAGAATTTAATAAATGGAATGTGCAGGTGACTTTTATGTATGGAATATGGGCCATTAAACTAATCATGGTGACTAATTGGAGTATTGTGGGCTGTGTATGGATTAGCAAAAGAATATCCATTTAATTAAAGAAATGGGCCTGTAGGAGAAAAAAAGAAAAGAGAGGAACGCAGCAACAGGACCCGAGAGGGTGTGTGGGGTTTGGATGTTTTTTTGGACGGCAATTAGCAGGACGCATCAGGGAGCCTTTGGCTCTGGCGGCTGTTTGGGCAAAAGGAAGGATAACATTAAATTTTTTGCTGCTTCACTCGTAAATCGATTACAAGAAAGAAGAAGGTTTAAGTGTTTTATTTTAATCTAGTTTGAATCAGAAGAATAACAATCTTAGTTGAGTAATTTTGAATGGACAATCTTGTGGTGACAACATTTGATTTTCTGTTTATTATGTTTGGCTAAACTACATGTGGCTTCCTTCAGTCGGACGGTTCATATAGGTTTCATGTTTTGATTCAGTTTATTTATGTTTTTGGATCTATTTAGTTTCTGACAATAACTGAGTAGATTGATGTATTAGTTATTTTAAACAGTTTATTTGAGTGTGCTTTGAGTTTGCTTGCTTTACGATCTTGTTCGGTTGATGACAAAACCTAGTAGCAGGGTTGGGTGACTAAAGGGGGCAACTTGGCATTCATAAATTGGGTGATTGAATTATACTGGTTTGTGACGGAACTGGTTGTATAGGTTGCTGACAACATCCTGTCTTCAATTACTATTTTAACTGATTTTCCAACACTATGTCTATGTGGTGTCCAATTAAATAACTGAGTTTTGCATAAACCTAGAATCTGAAGTTTGGAGGAGGTTGCATTTTTATTTGATCTGTGTTTTCATTCTAATTATCAAACTAAGCAATTTCACTAACCACTGATTCCTCGTGGATACGATACTCTTCTTACCCTTACTAGTTAAGTGTTTAAGGATTGTTTTTGACCGACCTAACGACATCGAACAATATGAAAATATAGTAAAACCTTGTCATAAAGATATATCTTTCTTTACTTAAAACATACTAACACATATATTATGCATTTGTTTATGTATATAGAAATATAGTAAACGCATGCCAATAATATAGCTATACTTTACTCAAAACGTACATTTGCCTCTTTTAAACTTTACACTAAAACATAGATTTTCACTTTGTTTATTAATATAAAATATGTAATAAACACTTTACACTAAGTATGCACACCAGCCCTAAAGCAGGCATAAAGGGGATTAGAACTCACCTGGTATCTTAGCTGGAATGGTCTACCGGATCTCACACAATATGAACAATCATAACAATTCGACACGTATCAGACTTAACTCGACACTAAACGGTTTCACCATTTATGGCTAGGAGAACTTAAGACAAGTTCCCCTCCCCTGGCCCAGCGAACATATCAAGCGAACTTAATAACTTCGCTTAGACAACCTCAACGAACATGGCAAGAGAACTTGTCAAGTTCGCTTCCTCAAGGCCCGACGAACTTAGCAAGTTCGCCTGCGGGCTTCATCTTCCTCTATCGAACCCTAATCTGCATGCAAATGTCGGCTAAGGCTCAAACTCATCATGACCCGAACTTTTTACGTTCAAAACTTATGTTTTCTAACCGAGTGTCTAGATCTATAATTTATTTTCATTTTCAAACGTAAAAATCTAACCTTTACCCGGTTTTATTTTAAAACCCAACACGGTATGAAAAATCAGATCTAGGAGGGACCGTTACCTGAAATCGCTTCCCGTTTGTTGCTAAACGCTCTAAAGACTTGCACCAATGATCCTTGAAGCTCGGATTTGAAAACCGGGACTTTCTTTCTCTAGGCTCTCTCTCACTTTCTCTCTCTAGGAAAAACGAAAATGGCAGCTATTGGGGGGCTGAGAGCTGATCTTGAGGCTTATAAAGGGCCCAACCTTGCCTTTTTTTGGCCCATACTCGCAAGCCCAAGCCCGTTCCTCATATTCTTGCTAAGTTTTAATTTTTTGCTAACTATATCGGGTCTAAAACTTGGGATGTTACAGCTCTACCCTCCTTACAACAGGTTTCGTCCTTGAAACCTGCCATAAGCTATACAGATAGCAAATCACAGAATGGGTGGCATAAACCGTAGCTATGTAAGGCAGCTTGGTCATGAAAGCCATCGTGATTAACTACCATTGAGAGTCTAACCGAGGAAATCTCTAACTATAAGGCATCTAGACTAATGGGTGTAACTACTAGTTAGGGAAACAGTAACTTGAACTTGTCATAAGAAAACTGGTAACTACCTTACTGAGTCATCTGGTAGACCCTTGCTTTAGCTTTGTTGATGTAGGGTTCCTTCTCTTTACCCTTTCCCTATCCGGATCCCCCTGCTTCCGGCTCCTTGGGCTTCCTGCAATCTCGGCTTAAATGTCCCTGATCTCCATAGTTATGGCATCTAGGCCTGTCCGGGCAGTCATGCGACTGGTGTCCGAACTTGCCACATTTAAAGCATCCCAACTGTCCGAGCTTGCACTCACCCCCATGTCTTCTTCCACACTTACCACATAAACCTTTAGCTTCGACCCTTGCTCTCCTCTCATCAGGACCTTGGAGGTCCTCACCAGTCCGCTTCACTGCTTGTTTCTTGGGCACCTCAGGGATGGCCTCTGCAGAGGTGATGTCATCATACACAACACCGCTCAGAACAACCACCGACTCAAAGGTACTCGGTGTATTGACCTTAACAAAAGTACGAATCTTTGGAGGTAACCCCTGAACATAATAATGAATCCTCCTCTCTTCTGTTGTCACAAGATGGGGCACCAGACATGCCAACTCATTGTACTTAGAAGTATATTGCCGGTAAGTCATGAGTCCGGCTTGTAGAGTCAATAATTCCCTTTCTACCTTGTGCACCTCGTTCTTAGGACAAAACTTTTCAATTACCAATGCTTTCAGGTCATTCCATCTCATCAATCCGACCACTTGGTCACCCTTAGCCTGTTTCACAGTCTCCCACCAGTGTGCTGCTTCTCCCTTTAATGATTTCGTAGCGAACATGACCGCTTGCTCCGATCGGCATTCACTAAGACGAATTGTCGACTCCATGCAATTAATCGAGTCTAAAGTATGTGCTGCTTCTTACTCCCCAGTAAGCACATGTGGATCACAACCTCGAAATGCTTTGTAATCGCATCCACGAGTAAGCGGTGCAACATTCTCCACCAGGACCGGTCCTCCCATGTTTGGAAGCACCATTGGTCTCTCAGTTGCTGGGGTTGTGTTGGGGTTCTCCTTGGCTTTCCTCAGGGCTTCGTCTAGTATGGCTGGTAAGGTTTCCTTCAGCAGTCGGATGAATTCCCGGTCGAGAGCTGCTTGTACGGCTGGTTCAAACTCAAATGGCTGGTCATCCCCTTCCGTATGTTCAACATTGTGCTGACTAACCTCCGTCTCAGTATGGGTAGTGTGAACACTCCCCTCCATCTCTTGGTTTGTACCAGCTCCACCGTGACGGCCTGTACGCCCACCACGTCTTCCTCCTCCACCTCGTCTAGTTCTTCCATGTCTAGCCATTTCTAACTGTAAGATAGAGAACAAAGGGTTTTAACTTCATCATGCTAGGGAATATGTAGAACACAATAAGTTAGGTAAGATGTTAATATACACTGGCCATCTTCAATTAACCATTACATCACTTCTTGTTTTCTATTTATTCGCTTTCATGATTCCACTAAAGCCTCTACTCTTATCTTTACACTCTAAACAAGGAAAGAAACTTTACTTACTATACACTTATGTTGCTTTGGCTTGAGTTACCCGTTACTGGCATCCGCTACTTGGTCCCATTCTCAGTTTAAGTCTGGACATCGGGGATGTCCAAATCTCTCAAACTATGGCTCTGATACCAACTTGTAAGGCCCCCAACCCGGGAGGCCTCACTTATTGGATTTACTCATCAACACATAGCACTTAAACATAAGACATTCATTAAAACAACGGAAACGATTTAAAACTTCAACATACGTAGCGGAAATACATAACATGTCTAAACATAACTTGTCTTAAACAATTGAAACATAAACATGAACATAAACGGGATGCCAGATGCTGATCTTCAGGTAACTCATCTTGCCAAGCCATGCATCCATATCCATCCAAAGCCACCTACACTTAACTGGTATGCATACTAAAAATCAACAACGCTGAGTGAGTTCTAACGTTTACTTTAAATCGTTTATATAAAAGCTTTATTATTACGTACATACTGCCCTTAAGGTAAAACTTTACATACTTTACTTTTCAAATCAGTTTAAAACATATAATTAACCGTCAATTCCTTTACAATGTACTGCCCTCATGACTCTCGGCCATGAACCGACAATACCTAATCAATGCCCCCATGGCCAACGGCCATGAACCGACACTACTGCTTAACAGTCAATTCACTTGTCACAAATGTACCGCTCTCATGGCTTACACCATAAACCGACGAGTACCTAGTCAATGCCCACATGGCTAGCACCATGAACCGACAATACTGCTTTACGCTAAGGGGAGTTGCGTGGTTCTCCCGAGCAACCGCCGTTACTCATACCAATTGTACAACTGTTAGTGAATCCAAAGGTTCTTACTAATGGGTAGAACCCATACCTGACATCTTGTACAAGTAACATCTGTCCCAAGGACCTTTACAATCTGGTACACATTCACATAGGGAATATCTTTAATTTCTTTGAGTTGATCATACTTTAACACGTATTATGCCTTTGTTTATGTATATAAAATATAATAAATGATTGCCATAAATACCTTTGCTTTTACTGAAACATAGCTTAACATATATACCTTTGTTTATGTATATGAAAATATAATAAACGCTTACCAAAAAGATATATCTTGCTTTACTTAAAACATACTAACACATATATTATGCCTTTGTTTATGTATATAGAAATATAGTAAACGCTTGCTAATAATATAGCTATACTTTACTCAAAACGTACATTTGCCTCTTTTAAACTCTACACTAAAACATAGCTTTTCACTTTGTTTATTAATATAAAATATGTAATAAACACTTTACACTAAGTATGCATACCAAAGCAGGCAAAAGGGAATTAGAACTCACCTGGTATCTTAGCTGGAATGGTCTACCGGATCTCACACAATCTGAACAATCATAACAATTCGACACGTATCAGACTTAACTCGACACTAAACGGTTTCACCATTTCTGGCTAGGCGAACTTAAGACAAGTTCGCCTCCCCTGGCCCAGCGAACATATCAAGCGAACTTAATAACTTCGCTTAGACAACCTCAACGAACTTGGCAAGAGAACTTGTCAAGTTCGCTTCCTCAAGGCCCGACGAACTTAGCAAGTTCGCCTGCGGGCTTCATCTTCCTCTATCGAACCCTAATCTGCATGCAAATGTCGGCTAAGGCTCAAACTCATCAAGACCCGAACTTTTTACGTTCAAAACTTATGTTTTCTAACCGAGAGTCTAGATCTATAATTTATTTTCATTTTCAAACGTAAAAATCTAACCTTTACCCGGTTTTATTTTAAAACCCAACACGGTATGAAAAATCAGATCTAGGAGGGACCGTTACCTGAAATCGCTTCCCGTTTGTTGCTAAACGCTCTAAAGACTTGCACCAATGATCCTTGAAGCTCGGATTTGAAAACCGGGACTTTCTTTCTCTAGGCTCTCTCTCACTTTCTCTCTCTAGGAAAAATGAAAATGGCAGCTATGGGGAGTTGAGAGCTGATCTTGAGGCTTATAAAGGGCCCAACCCTTGCCCTTTTTCGGACCATACTCGCAAACCCAAGCCCGCTCCTCATATTCTTGCTAAGTTTTAATTTTTTGTTAACTATACCGGGTCTAAAACTCGGGATGTTACATAACATTAAACTAAAATTGACTTAATGTGGTAAAAGTCAACCGTTGGTGGTAAAACGGTAGATTGGTTGATTACATGAAGTGTGGATACTTCATGAAGGTGTTTACGTGAAGTCAAATACTTCATGGGTGGTAATGAGGTCAAGTACCTCGCGGGTGAAAGTGAAGTCAAATACTTCGCGGGTGACATGAAGTCAAATACTTCATGGGTCGGCATGGAGTCAAATACTCAATGCGAGAAAGCGAGTGGTGGTTCTCGCAATAAACATGTGGATAAGTCAATTTGATGAATGGTGCAACGTTAGGACTTGTATGGGTCAATACGTATCTAAGTTGTTGGTCATTGTATGCCTAAACAATTAATTGGTAGAATTTGGAGTTAAACACTTAAAGAGTGAAAAATGAGTAGCGGTGCTCGGGTTTGGGGGTTGATAATTAACAAGTTTATGTTAGTATATGTGGATACACTTATATGTTGTTAAGATATGAGTTTATGATTGTTTACGGTCCAAAAATGCAAACGGGTCTGAAGACGGGGGTTGCATAGGCTAAAAACTGAAAAATGGTCATGATGGACCTGATAGGGGCGCATCATACACTCGGGGCGTATGATCCGCCCATTTGGTTCTAGTAAACGCTAGAAATTTCGGATTTTCAGCGTTTGGCCCGTCGTTGTTGTAGGGACTTGTGGGAGGTCCCTAGGGCTACTTATCTTCACTAACCATGTTCAAATTTATGTTTTGAATGTAGGAAAAGCTCCGGAGTCATCTCGGGTCTCTCATCATGTGGATTGGAATCTCGTGGACGTGTTTTGTAATTGTTTTGTTAACCTTCTCGTGGGGAGTCTTTACAAACGTTTTGGAGCCGTTAAAAGTTGTGGATAACTTATTGTTTTTAAATTTTGTTTAAACTACTTTTGTGGAATTAGGATACTTTAATTTGTGTTTGTAAAATGAAAAGTGTAGATACGTTAGATGTTGACCTAACTTCGACGCGTTTTAAAATGTTTAAATTGGGTTGGATTTTTGAGTGTTACATATTCGATGGATGGTATGGGTCTTTATTAGTTGGTCATTTTGATTTGAGCTTTGGGCCGTCACTATGTTTGGACTTATAGGGAAAGCTAAATGGACCAGAAGATTTGCAGACCGAATTACGGTTTAGAGAGGGGACCGGATAGTTTTAAAGATTTGCGAAATCTTTTATGTAATTGTATTTATTTTGTATTTGACTTTTAAATTGTGTAGATTTAGTTTCCTAAAGATTATATTGATTTTATAAATTATCGCCATGAAAACGTAGATCTTGCCTTATGGGCACTACAAAGATTTGGACGTACAAAGTTTGAATCTTGACGTCAAATGGGTAAGATCTAAGCTCATGTAGATGTTAGGGTTTGAATGGAAAGAACCTAAGTTCTCGCAGGAGCGTTTGGGCCCAAACTCGAAGTTCTCGCCATTTACGTTTACCGAAAACTTGAAGTTATCGACATGTAAGGTTTTACGCAAACTTTTAAGTTCTCATGAACCTTGTGCGCGAACTTTAAGTTCTCGCGAATGCTTTGAGTTTGTGAATACTTCAAGTTCTCGTATATACCTGAAGTTCTCGCGAACAGGAATGAACGTATACTAGATATATGAAACTGAGACTGTTTAGAACGTATACCTACAGGTTGTGTGATTCATAAGGACTATTGACCTTATCTAGGATCAATTATGGGTGGAACTTATTAGGGGCCAGAGGTAGCCTAGGGCCCCTCATTTTTTTGCTCAGAATTATTGATTTTGACCCACTGGGTTTAATTTATATCAGTTATAGTGTTTGGGCTCCTTCTAATCAAGACCAAAAGCCCAAAATTTTTTGTTTTTTTATGTGTAATATTTTCGCCCCTCCCCCCCAAAATTTAATTGTTCAAGTTCCGCTACTACTGATCAATACCCTACTACATATCACATTTGAGTTTCTATTACCTATTTTCTTATGTTTTTGGGCTGATGTTCATACTTAAATAGAGATTTTGAAATACAGAGTATTATTTTATAAAAATTGCAACGTATGAGCCTTGTTTTGTGCAAGCAATATATGAGTCTTATCCTTAGGTGTAAGTAACAGAGGAGTCTTGTACATGTGTAAGCATAGAGGAACCTTGCCCTTGGGCAATGGCTAAAATGTATTTTGATAGTATAATTGTATGTGTAAGTTCACTTGTTATTTAAGTGAAAGAAAGTATGACAGAAGCAGAGGGCGACACCTTAAGTGGTTTCCCTAAAACAGAGTTTTAACAAATGACAGGAACGAAACGGTTTTTCATAAATTGTGACGTTTGCATAGTTTCAAAGTAATGAGCAAGTTTTGTTAAAACACAACAGAAAGAAAGCTTGTTTTATTTTTATAATTAAACTACCTTAATGATAGACAAAGTTTATGGTTTTTAAAATAACGATAGAACTCACTAAGTGTAATTGGTTTTTAGTATGCATGTCAAGTAAATGAATGATAGGTCAAGGGGTTGTGAGAGCCCGATAGTATGGACCGTCAGGCTGTCTCTCTGAAGACTGACATTTCCTTAAATTGATAGTTTCATGAAGAATGATGTTTAATGTTTTTTGAGTTCCTTGAGAATTTGGTAAAGACTTTCGCTATAACAGATATTTTAATCTTCCACTTTAAGAACTATGTTTTATATGTTCCGTGCCAACTATGAGATGCGCCCAGTTTAGGGCATTTCACCTAATCTGCTACCGATCGACGCAACTGTTTTTAAACGGTTTCCAAGTTTGACTTCTAACACATGGACCCCTAGACTATTACATAATACATAATCTGACCTAAAGTATATTTATGACTAAATACATAACAACCCTTAAGGTTTTAAACCATCGCGATTAACCCTCACATATACACATGTAAATTAGAATCTGTATTTAGGGTTGAAGGGATACGACATTTAGAAGGCAACGCATCGATTCTTCTGTACGTATATGGAAGACGCGCAATTAAAGGGTTAACAATGCCAAATCAAAATTGAAGTTCTTAATCAGTTGTTGTGTTAATTCCAGTGGCGAAGCTTGAAGAAAAACGCAAGGAGGCTGGGATTTTTTTTATATCAGGGGGGCCGGAACTATAAAATTTTCGGCCGAATACGTATAAATTAGCACTACTGAGCGAAAAATCGGCCGAATA
Organism: Smallanthus sonchifolius; assembly: GCA_023525975.1. NCBI lineage: Eukaryota > Viridiplantae > Streptophyta > Magnoliopsida > Asterales > Asteraceae > Smallanthus > Smallanthus sonchifolius. Next base: position 29,676,790 of record CM042021.1, on the reverse strand, counting down.
CGTATAAATTAACACTACTGAGTGAAAAATCAGGGGGGTCGCCCCCCCCCCCCCCCACCGGCCTTAACTATACTTCGCCCTTGGTTAATTCTCCTGGTCAATTGGTATAAGAGCCAAAGGCTCCTTCATCGATCAGTTTTAGTTTTTCAGTTTGTTTATCACGATCAGCTTCAGTTGTTTGAGTCGTTTGTTTTGATTCATCCAATCGTGATAAGTCATTATCATTTCAGTTTTCGAATTAGAAGAAATCATTCAATTTGACAGTTTTTATAGATATCACCAGTTTCGTTTTATAAATCCCGTTCACCTAGAGATCATATGCAGTCACCATCGTTTTGGTTCAGTCCCACCAAAAATCGACAGTTTTACATCATCAGTTTAATCACAAATTCATTTCTGGTGCCTCTCGGTTTCATTTGCAAACAAAGACGAAGGAGCGTTGCAGTCCTTGTCTATCGATCAGAAGACACCAAAGGACAGGCGGATTTTTTAATTCGTTCAGGCGTGTGCGCGTTCTCGATCAGAAAGAAATTCAAAGGCAGACGTTTTTTTTAGTTACTTTTGGACTTGCGTTGCCTCACCACTAGGAGGAAATTGAAGGCCTGATGTTTTGAAATTGGTTCAAATCTTGTTGCACTCCCATTCAAAAGAAGAATCAAAGAAGCATATAAGTCAAATTTTTTGTTTTTTTTAAAGACCAAGTCATCGAGGTTTGCATCCTTTTGAAATCTAAAAATTTACTATTTAAAATCAGTATAACCTTAGATTTTGTCTAAGTTTCGTTCAAGACTATAGATCTTGTTTGTGTTACCTGATTATTGTTTAAGACCAAAAGAATCCACGAGGTTTTAATCAGACATAAAACCTTTATAACCCGTTCTTGTTCGTCGTTAAAAACAACCGTTTTCTTGCTTTTTGCTACTCCGTTTAACCTGCTTGAATATGCCCTTTATAAATAAACTTAACAAATTAAACCCAAAAAATACAATATAATTTATAAACGAATAATACTATAAGAATATACTCATGTTCTATTTTGTAATTAGTATCAATCTATTAATGGTTTCTTTTATGAACAAAAGCTTCTCGTACCACTAGATCAAAATGGGTGCCTTTAACAAATGAAAGAAGCTTGATAATTTCTTTCCTAGACATCAAGTAGCTAGCATGAGTTTCTAGAATATTCTTGACAAAAGCAAGTAGCTAGCATGACTTCTCATACCACTAGTTCTGTTTTTTTTTAATGAAGGCCTGCTTTGTAAAAAAAACAAAAAAGTTCTCATTATACAAGGAATCACATGCAAACTAGAGAATGGAATGATTAGTCAGTTACCTTTATGGTTTTGTAGACTGTCTCCTAGAAGGAAAAAAGAGAATATCCTAGAAATCTCTTTTTTCTTAACAGAATGGAATGATTAGTCAGTTACCTTTATGGCATTTCATATTCTCTTCCTGATCTTAACAGAAATCTCACCTGGATAAGAATGTAGTTAGTTTCGCTTAGTAGTTAGTTTTGCTGAATAGTTAGTTACGTTTGTTAGCTTATTGTATATACAAATCAATTTTGTAATCATTATTTGAGTTATTAATCAAAATCAATTTTCCCTAAATTATTTCTGTCTCACAGCATGGTATCAGAGCATTTTAATTTACTCGATTCTGTGATCTCATCTTCATCTCCTTCCGCATTAATTGATGAGTTTTCCATCTGAATCCTCCTCTTGATTTTAGTGAATTTTTGTCTTGTTTTCTTCACTTCTTGAGTTTTTCCGATCATATTGCTCTTTGTTTTCTCCTTGAAATCAATTGTTTCTGCTGCTATTTCGGATTTTGATCAATCCTACCGGTGGAATAGAGCTTTTTTGAGAGTTATGATGATTTCTGCATGTCTTAAGTCATGCAACATTAAGGTATAATGAATAGAAGTGGCAAAACAAGCGGGTCGAGCAGGTATGATAATGGGTTGCCCGGGAGAGGGTGTGTGTTGAGGACATGTCATTTTAGTACCGGTTATAAAAGCGCGTTTGGTTCCTGCGAATAAAATGAAAAAGAATTAGTGTTGATCATACATGCGATGAAGACACATTTACGAAACATTAACCCTCCAATTTGAACAGGCCCATCAACAGTAAACAATGTAATTCCTGCTGTTCCTATACAAGGCCTGTAAATGTGTACAGGACAAGTTACCAAACCCATGCTAATGTGAAAATTTAAAAGCAATGTGGGAACAAAAAGAACAGAATGATGATATACCAATTAAAACATGATGATTACACCAACGCGTAATAAACTCTTGCATTGTAGGAGCAACAATTAGTAACTAATTTCACTACAATTCAAAATCACAAGTCTCATCAAATTAGGGTACACATTAGCTAAAACTTTCAAACCGTCCATAATCAACTTCATCAACGCGTAATAGAACATGATTATCTCATACAAATTCAACTTCATCAAGGTAAGTTGCATTCTTTAAAATTGAGAAACATATAGTAATATAATTTAAAATATGAACCAAAATATAATTCTCTATAATTAGCTTGCCCAGATGAAATTAGCATCCAACTTACTTATTTACTACAAGTCTGTTGGATGTAAAGTCCCATAAAATCATTCCCTGTATATAATTCTAGTAAAATAAAATGCCATTGAAGTATATAATTGATGAAAACATGATATGATAAAAGTGGCCAGGGTCAAGTGTAATTTGCTCTTGATTCTACCTACCTCCTATATATACATATATAGTGTTTATTAAAAGAAAGCACTCCATCTAATAGAGATACACACGTAAATGTTATTTCTAAAAACACATGTGATAATTAGACAAAAGCGGAAGTAAATGTAAACATACATAAACGATGATACCAAAAAGTGAATATAAATAAAGGGTGCATCTTCATTATAATTGGACATACTCTCTCCATTAACTTCATATCAACCATACTGGGTACCATGATGAAACTTCTTGAATCACATATACTATTTTCAGTTTGTCACCAATGTAAGTTATCGACTTATCGTCATCTAACCATTTAATCATGTCATATTTTTTTAGATAAACATCCTAACCAATATTTCATTTTGTATTATAGGTGTTAATAGAAAACATGGTGATACGAGACCATTTGCTCCACCACCACCATCACCACCACCACCAAAAGAGAAAAATTGGTTGTATTCAACGCAGTGATGGTGAATATTGTTGTTGCGCTGATTTTACGAATGACCACGTGTACTTCTTTGGTAAGATTATGTGTAATGGCTATTGTAATCGTTAGAAAGGGGGTTGTACTCTATAAACATAATAAATAATATTAAGTGATGATTATATAATAAAGAAAAATTATATCTTTATCATACATAATTGTTCGACTGGTATGATTTTCATCTTGGATGTATGGTATATCCATAAGACCTTCTAGGATCAATAGGAAATGAAAGTTTTGTTCTTCTACACAATTTTAACCCAAATCTTTATTTTATTCGTTAATTACCTCCCAAAAGAAACAGATTAACATATACCTGTTTACTCACAGATGAATTGTTTTTGCTATAAACTAGTCCCACTTGAGAGGATTAAAAGATAAACGATGAATAAACAAAATGTATAGAACAAGTCTTCATTCAGTATGTATCTATTCTATATAATAAATAAAGGTTGTGGTGGGACAGTTGTCATTCTCCTATGCATCCTTATCATTTTTTTCCCCGCCTCTTTCTCCTATTAATTATACAAATTTTCTTTAATTGTTTTTTTATAATTTTTTGTTTCCGCCTCTATCTCCTATTAAATAATAATGATTTCTATAATTATTTTTATAAAACGTTTTTTATTTAAAAAAAATAGGTTTGTTAATAAAACATTTTTAGAAATTGAACATTTTTTTCATTCTTTTTATAAAATATTTTTAAAAAATAACTATATAACATTTCTAAAATATGTATTAAAAAACTATGTAATATATAATAAATATGTAATATGTAAATCTTTATTACTAAATATATAACATTGCATTTATTCAATCTGTGTAATACACGGGGTTTTTAACCTAGTTTATAATATATGACATTACATATTGATTTATATGAATAACATGATTACTACGTGCCATTTAATGATCATCCACTACAAGAAACACATGCTGCTACGACGAGGCTATTGCGACGACATAAAGTCGTCGGAACAGGTGATTGCTTACGACGACGTGTCGTCGGTACAAACATGTCCGGATTTTTTAAGAAACCTAACCTATTTACGACCATGTGTTGTCGGTACATGTTGAGCGGGAAAACATGGCGCTCAGTGACATCTTTGCCGCCGAGTGAAAACACTACATCGACGACATGTCGTCGTAATAGGTCGTTTTTTTTTGTTTTTTGTTTTCGGATAAAATAAGGTGAGCAAAATTTAAATAAAAAAAAATCAAAAACAACTATTTACGACGACTTGTCGTCGTTTTAAGGTTTTATAATTTTAATATTGGCTTTTTTCTTTACCTAGGATTCACGTGTTGGTCGGGCCCACCCTATGGAGACGAACTGTCGTCGTTTTAGGGTTCCCGGACTTTGAAAAGGGTTTTATTACTTTTCTTTCTTCTCCAAATCCCATTCTCCTTTCATCCTTCGTTTTGGGTTCCCAGGCGTGAGATTGTGGTCGTCCCCGTCATCCTTCGTCCCCGTGAGCCAACGCACGTCTCAACCTTCTTCCCTGTGAGCAACCGTCGTCTCCGTGGTCCCCGTGAGCCACTCCGTCACAGTCCACGTCCCCGTGAGTTATCCCTGTCACAAGTGTTTGTTCCCGTGAGCCCCCGCTAGTTATTTCTTCTAATAGTAAGTTATACTCGTTTTCTTGGCTTTTTTTACCTCTAAATGTTTCCCGACGACATGTCGTCATATTAGTTAATTTTGCGTTTTTTCCTTTGGGTATATATTATGTATAGGTTTTACGACGGTAATCCATCATATGCTCTAAGATATTAATTTGAGTTTCCATTTATTTAGTCATTGTTCAAAATTATAAGATATTGTTGTTTTTTTTTTATTTAATTTTAGTAACAGAATTATATCTAAATTTTCAGTATTTATGTAGGTTATCAAGATTATTACTTTGTATTTAGAAAAAGAAAAAAAAGTTTAATGTGCTTGCTGTTTTGGTATATATAATTAAATGAATATTAATTAAATAATATCCTAACTTAAATAAGTAAGACATGAAGTCCTAAGGGATCCGGGTTCAATCCCTGCCACCACCATTAATTTCTGAGCCATGCAAATGAGACCTAGTTCTTAGGCTGATGCACCAGGGTTTTACCTACGCCGATCCAGGGTTCGAGCCTCGGCTCTCCCTCAAGTCTGGAAGGGGCCGTATTGGGTGGGATTTTTCCTTGGATGCTCTCTAACTCTGACGCCAAGTGGGCCCGGTTAAGACAACATATTGACCGGAGTTGGACGAGGCTCTCCCATATGACGGGGGGTGCGACGTCACAGCATTCAATATTCGCCGTTCAAAAAGAAAAACTTAAATACCGATTTATAAATTGCAAAATACTTGAGTTCAAGATAATAATGGAAAGGATGAGAAAGAAAAATAATCAATAATGAAGAGACTTTATAACGTTTATAGTATATAATTATTATATTTAAATGCCAAATTGAACATAGTTGCCCACTTACATGTAAATAATCGAGATTGACATTACTTGCTAATGTTATATTCATATTTGGTTTGAAAAACAATTTGCTTATATTATTTGCAAAAGAAAATACTTGATGATTAATTACAATAAAAATTATAACAGAATAATGAAAAAAAATAAAAGAAGCCTTTTTTTAATCAATAATCGTTAGATGGTTGTTAAATAATAAATAATAATAAAAAATAAAAAAGATCCGACACTTTTTACCTTTTTAGGGAATTTAATGTTAAATAGTTTTATTGATTTTCTAGGATAAATACATCTTAATTTGCGCATTGCAAGATTTAAACCTTCGTCCTTTTGGTTGCGGGTAGACCACTTAACAACCAAAATATCCACTTTAAAACGTTTAGGGAATTTAATTTGTTGTGATATAAATATCACAAATTACATCTATTTATTACAAGTTAATTTTCTGTCATGTATAAGGTTAATTTTAAAAACTATTATTATTGTTGTTATTAACATATTTTTTTATTTACTTTTTTAACTTGTGTTATTTGATTATTTAACTTGTAGGTTTTCAAGATTATTTGGGAAGGCCTTGTGTTATTTGATTGAATATCATCTTGATTAAGGTAACACTTAACTATTACACCAAAAATTGTTTGTATTAGTTAACACTTTTCTACTACACCGAACGCGAACACGACAACTCATTCACGTGTTGAGCCGAACACGACCCGTTTTACCCGACAAATTTTTTCAAATATTAATACATAATATACCTAACCAGTTTAATTTATTATATAAAATATTTATTTTTTAAATAAAAAAAATAAACAGGTTAAACGGGTCAAAACGTGACTGCATTATAATACCCATTAGAACATACCCGGCAGAAATTTATCTAATAGAGATAAATTTTGGATTGTCCCCGTTTGGGACTGTTTTTTGAATATTCTATCTCATTTAGGAAATGTATACATTTTAACGGGTTGACTATTTAAGAATAAATTGGTAGTTATTTCTCCTACTCTCCGAGTTTGCGTTTTAGACGCATACTTGGGGAATTAAGGGGAAATGCTGCCGATTTATTTTTAAATAGTCAACCCGTTAAAATATATACATTTGAGATAGAATATTCAAAAAGTGGGTTATGATCCACCACATTTGAATATTATATCTGATATGTTATCAATTAATAGAAACCGTTATGACAAACGATAAGAGTTGGATTAAACTGCGAAATCGAAATGATCCGGTTTTCATAAAAGGTCTTCAAAACTTTATAGAGACTGCAAAAACCATCTAGACAGTGAAGGAAAGATTTATTGCCCGTGTAAAAGATGTGTCAACTGTTATCAGCACCTTCCGACTTCGGTTTCTATCCACATATGTGACTGTGAGTTTCTACAAGCATATGGCATATGGGTTTATCATAGTGAGGAATATGCTAATGCTTCAGAGATAGATGCACTTTGGGCTTCGAAAACACGGGCTCAACCAACAGATCATGAGATGTTTGATGCACTTGATGACGTTATGGCCGAGCAGAATACACATGAAGAAAATATAGATGAATCTGAAGATGGAACTGGAGCTGGTTTAGACCCGGAATTTGATGCATTGTTTCCTTGATAAAGATTTAGCAAGAACTTTGGGCAAAAGGGGTTACCATTTAACAATCCATCATGCAAAACATGCGGACGCAGGCATAGTGGAAAGTGTGTTTTTGAAACTCCATTCTGTAATTATTGCAAGGTCTCAGGTCACTCTACTGAGAATTGCTTCAAGAAAAAGGGAATAACTTGTTTTAGTTGTGGAGAGCTGGGGCACATCAGCACTAATTGCCCTAAGTTTGCAAGGACCGGAAGAGCTGGAGGATCAGGAGCCAAGATCACTCCAGAAAACAAAAAGACCGTACGAGCTTTTGTCATGAATGCTAACCAAGCTGAGAGAACGCCGGACGTAATTACCGGTACATTTCTTCTTAATAATGTTTATGCTAAGGTCTTATTTGACTCGGGTGCGAACCGGAGTTTTATAGATTATAATTTTTGTAATCTATTAAATAAACCTTTAAGTCCCTTAGCTGAAACATATGAAGTAGAAACAGCAAACGGTGATTTGATAAAAGTATCTCAATCACTGAACAATTGTTACATTACATTGGCTGGTTTCACTATTCCAGTACAATTGTTACCAATGTCAATAACTGGCTTTGACATTGTTTTGGGGATGGATTGGTTATCCACTAATCAAGCCGAAATCCTTTGTAATCAACAAGTTGTAAAACTCATTACACCAACCAACAAAACTCTAGCTATTCAAGGTGATAAACCTACCAAACCTATCCAGATAATCTCCATACTTAAGGCAACCAAATGCTTAAGAAAAGGATATCTGGCCTGTCTAGTATCAATTACGGTCCCGGAAAAAGAAAAGAAGATAGTATCAGTACCTGTCGTATCGGAATTTCCAGATGTTTTTCCTGAAGAATTGCCTGGATTACCACCAGAACGAGAAGTGGAATTTCAAATCAACCTTGTACCTGGTGCAGCTCCAATTGCCAAATCCCCGTACAGACTTGCACCCACAGAAATGGCAGAACTCAAGAAACAATTGGATGAACTTCTTGAGAAAGGTTTTATACAACCAAGTTCTTCACCCTGGGGAGCTCCAATTCTCTTTGTTAAGAAGAAAGACGGATCAATGCGCATGTGTATTGATTATCGGGAACTGAATAAAGTTACCATCAAAAACCGATACCCACTCCCAAGGATTGACGATTTATTCGATCAACTCCAAGGAGCTTGTCATTTTTCAAAGATCGATCTTCGTTCAGGTTATCATCAGTTGAAAGTGCATGATAACGATATCTCAAAAACTGCATTTCGAACACGGTATGGACATTTCGAGTTCACGGTTATGCCATTTGGACTTACAAATGCTCCTGCCGCATTCATGGACATGATGAATCGTGTCTGTAAACCCTATTTAGATGAGTTTGTCATAGTTTTTATTGATGACATACTTATCTATTCCAAAACCCAAGTTGAACACGAAACTCACCTCCGAACCATACTTGAACTTCTTCGAAAGGAAAAACTATATGCTAAGTTTTCCAAATGCGGATTTTGGTTAACAGAAGTACAATTTCTTGGTCATGTCATCAATATGAACGGAATTCAAGTAGATCCTTCAAAAATCGAAGCTATATCCAAATGGGAAATTCCCAAGTCACCCACCGAAATTCGTAGTTTTCTGGGATTAGCGGGATATTACCGCCGGTTCATTCAAAATTTTTCTCGTATAGCAATCCCACTCACATCCTTAACTCGGAAATCTGTAAAGTACGAATGGGGACCCAAACAATCTGAATCTTTTGAAACCTTGAAACAAAAACTGACAAACGCACCTATCTTATCCTTACCAGATGGTATTGAAGACTTCGTAGTTTACTGTGACGCCTCACATACTGGTTTAGGTTGCGTATTAATGCAACGCAAGAAAGTCATTGCTTATGCATCTCGTCAGTTGAAAATTCATGAGAAAAACTACTCAACCCACGATCTAGAATTGGGCGCTATAATCTTTGCTTTAAAGTTATGGCGACACTATCTCTATGGGGTTAAGTTCACAATCTACACTGATCATAAAAGTCTCAAGTACATATTTAGCCAGAAAGAGTTAAATATGAGACAAAGAAGATGGATGGAAATCCTGAATGATTATGATTGTGAAATTTGTTATCATGAAGGAAAGGCAAATGTAGTAGCAGATGCCTTGAGCCGAAAAGAAAACGTCAAGCCAAAGAGAGTACGTTCTCTCAGACTTGAACTACAAATTGATCTTGTAAGTCAGTTAAAAGAGGCACAAGAGTTAGCCTTGAAGAAAGGTAACTTTGAAAAAGAAGGAATGAAAGGAATGCTTGATTTACTGATCAAAGGAGAAGATAATATCCTTCGCATGAATAAACGTATTTGGGTACCAGTTACAGGTGATCTTCGAGAGCGAATCCTCGAAGAAGCACACAAGTCCAAATACACCATGCACCCAGGAAGTGATAAAATGTACAAGAACCTCAAAGAAAGTTACTGGTGGATTGGTATGAAAAAGAACATTGCTATCTACGTAGCAAAATGTTTGACTTGTTCCAAAGTCAAAGCCGAACACCAAAAGCCAGCTGGATTATTGCAACAGTTAGAATTACCAGTTTGGAAATGGGAACTGATAACTATGGACTTTATTACAAAACTTCCTCGAACCACTCGTGGAAATAATGCAATCTGGGTTATCATTGACCGTTTAACCAAATCAGCTCACTTTCTATCTATCAAGGACACCATGAGTATGGACAAAATGGCGCAAATTTACGTTAATGAAATTGTAACGTTACATGGTGTGCCTCTATCCATAGTGTCAGATAGAGATAGTCGTTTCACATCTCGATTCTGGCAAAGTTTTCAAACAGCTCTAGGAACTCGATTGAATCTTAGCACTGCTTATCATCCACAAACTGATGGGCAGAGCGAAAGAACCATACAAACCCTAGAAGATATGCTCCGAGCCTGTGTGATAGACTTTGGAGGTAATTGGGATGATCATTTACCTCTAATGGAATTCTCATACAACAATAGTTATCACACAAGTATTCAGGCCGCACCATTTGAAGCATTGTACGGACGGAAATGTCGAACGCCTGTATGTTGGTCAGATATCGGAGAAAATCAGTTATCAGGACCAGAGATAGTCCAAGAAACTACCGATAAAATCTTGCAAATACGAGAACGTCTAAAAATGGCTAGAGATCGACAAAAGAGTTATGCAGATAAACGAAGAAAGCCGTTAGAATTTCAAATCGGTGACAAGGTATTATTAAAAGTTTCACCTTGGAAAGGTGTTATTCGTTTCGGAAAGAAAGGAAAATTAAGTCCACGTTTTGTTGGACCTTTCAAAATCATTAAACGAATCGGATCTGTTGCCTATCAGCTTGAACTACCAGTAGAGATGGGTGGAGTACACGATGTATTCCATGTATCAAACCTACGTAAGTGTTTAGCTGATGAATCCTTGCTTATGCCTTTACAAGATGTGGAAGTAAATGAAAAGCTCAAATTCATCGAACGCCCGTTACAAATTGAAGACCGACAAATCAAAAAGCTTAAACGAAAGCAATTGGCGTTAGTCAAAATAAGATGGGACTCCAGGCGTGGCCCAGAATATACTTGGGAACTTGAGTCAGAAATGCGCAAAAAGTATCCACATCTCTTTCAATGAATCTCGAGGACGAGATTATTCTAAAGGAGGGGAGGATGTAACACCCAAAATAAAAAGAAAAGAAAAATTCAAAATTTCACTCCCTCGCGGTACGCGAGGGAGATTTTGACAAAACCTCGCGGTACGCGAGGGGACTGCTTATACGCCAGATTTACACCTTCTCGCGGTACGCGAGAAGATTCCCAACCAAGCCTCGCGGTACGCGAGGGAATAGTACACGCGTCAGGGCCAGAAAACACGTGTCATTCACCCTTGCCACCAGCCGCCACGTGTCATGCTGACTCAGCACCGTTCGTGACACCTCATCCTCTCGCGGTACGCGAGGGATTTCCTTGGCCGGCCTCGCGGTACGCGAGGGACTGGAAAATCAGCCTATAAAAGGCCTTCAACGGGATTGAAATTCTGTACAGTTTCCAAACATTCGTTTCACACAAACCCGATCTCTCAAAACTCCACAACGTCCCGAAGCGCTGTTCAAGAATCCTACGACACCCAACTCAAGCCGTAGTTCTGTCCAAATCCCGCAAAGTAGGTATCGTTAAAACTATTCATATATATATATAGCCGCAATTATATATATTCTCTCATATATATTCTCGTTAATCGTGTCTTCCCTAGGAAGAAACGTGTCGAGGTTCTGCTCAAATTCCGAAGCCTACAACCCTACCAGCCATCAAAATCAAGGTGAACACGTTTAACGCTTTTCAAACGATAAAACCATTTTATTTACGAAAACGACATGAAACAAATTAAATGCTTTAATCATAAGGGTAATCTACGTGATAGCATTCAGGCCATAAGCATACGTAGATTTGATCAAATGGTATACATGAGGAGGGTGAAATCCCCTTCCGTGGCTGGGTACAGATCATGTAAGGGGATATCATAAGACTGAGGATATGGTTCCTTAGCAGATCATGTAAGACTAAGAACAAGGTTCTTAGCATCACGACCCTGGGAATAGGCTATCAGTCTGAGACATAGAGCTCAGCCAGTTGACCCCATGGCAGAGACCCGGTGTATGTAGGTGGTATATACTTCAGGTGAAAAAGACTGCTGAATGTGTAGATTTATCGTCAAAGAAAACGTGCTTAAAGGCTTTAATTTGGTTTATGTTAGAAATCATTTTCGTGTCAGTTAAATGTGATTCACCGGCTTTATGCTGATGTTCATTTTCAAAACGTTTTTCACAGGTAATGAAAGAAATCATTAAATTCAGGGTGGTGCAGTAAAGACAAGATCTTTAGGCATATTTAAATCCCTGTGGCAGACTAATACAAGACCAAATGTTGGAACGGACATAGATCCTAGACATTTTAAATGGCTTGTATTATGTGAATTAATTCGGCAGATGTACATTATATAATAGACTTTTGAATGTCTATTATCATGAAATGAAAAGGGACGTGGATCCCAAGTTTTGACAAATGTATAGAATTAACCCTTGAGGTTATTTACATTGCATTTCATTACAAAAAAGGCATCAAGTAAAAAAACAAAGACTTCCGCTGCCCAAATATATGGGACCGCATTCAGATACCAGCGTTGTCTCGCGACGCCCGGGCAGGGGTAGCCCGGGGTTGTGACACTTAATAATACCCTACAATCTCCCTCTAGGTTGATGCTACCAAAATCTTTCATTATCATTTCCATTATGATCAACAACTTCAGTATCAACAATCTCCCACATTTATGGTTGCATCAGATGTTAAAATTATAATCAGACGAACATTGCAGTTACTCCACTGTGAAGCAGATCCTCATGAGGGTGGAGTTTGAATTGGAATTTGTATATTCTCGATAAACTTTCCATCTCTCTTTTGATTGATGAATTAGAAGATCTAGGAGGAGGTTTCCTAGCAAGTTATCTTCTGCACGAGTGAGGAACAGATTCTTTTGATCTGGTAACTTTGCCCAACTGATGATCGGCCATCATTACAGCAAATTCTTCAAGTGAGGTGGTGAAGCTGCCGGTCAGCTTCTAGAATACCGCACCTCATGACTTTGTCAACAAAATATGTTCACAAACACAACTCTGAATTCCCTTTAGACAGTTCAAATTATAGATAAAACCGTATTCATCTGCAATATCATGTTGATTTCTTAAAATCAGTTCAATGTGGAAGACGAAAAACAAATAACAAAACTGTATATAACAAAGGAATTTTTTTTAAAAATTCTTTTAACTTTGAAACTATCTAATATATCACAAAATGAACAACTTACTTCTTTTTGGGAGAAAAGATCTGACATGAGATCATACTAGGCTAATAGCCTAAGTCACACTTCAATTTTAAACTCTGAACAAGTAGCTCAAAAGCGATTGCCAATATTCCGTGTCCACTTTAAACTTAAGCACAATTGTTTCCTTCAATGCTTTGTGATAGTTTATCATGTTCTGGTAATTTTAGTATTAAGCTAGTGGTTCCCATACTCAAGAAGCCACAGCAAGAACCTATCCATCCTCAAGATGTTTTGAGTTTTCAGGTCATCACAACTTAAATTGTCCACCAACCATTGATAATAAAATACCATAAATTTTAAGATATATCTATTAGAGCATAACTAGCACGGGTCTATAAACTGTTCAGGGAATCTCTAAAAAGTTTGATCAAGAACATAGCACTACGGACTTACATGTTCAAGAACAAGAAATGGTCAGGAACATAGCACAACTTTGAACTTTGCTTAAATTTGCAACGCGTACCGTTTAAACCATTATAATTCTTTAACTGACATACCATACTCACCTACTTCTAAATCAAGTAGTGTATCAATCTTAAGTGTCTAAAGTAGTAATTCAACCAATTTGTTCATTCAAACAATTCTACACATTTACCGGTTACCGCTTAAAGCCTCGTTTTTCGAAAATTAGATGTTTTATGCCCTCAATCACCACTTGATCAACTTGAGGGACCTAAGTGTCATTCCTAAAAGATTATTTCGTGAATGAGACCATGAGGAGGGTCTTGGAGGCTGAATTAGGGAACCACTCCTTGTCTTCCTCTCCAAGTTATTTCCATATTTACACCCCTCATTCACTTAGTGTAAATAGCACCTCATACTCCACCATTCTCTTCACAACTCTTACTACAACTTTCTACCAAAAAAAATCCCAGCCATATTCTCTCTTAAATTTTGTAAATCTCCTCCACATCCAAAAAGATTTCGCAAAATTGAGGGTATCATTCCTAGTTCATATCTTGTTCTTCGATTTCTTGTTCGTGTCTTTCCTTTAATCTTGATTCTCGTTTTTAATTAATAAACCTACCATAACTATGATTATTTTCTGTTATTTAACTTATATAATATCCTAAATAAGCGGCTAATGACTTATCACAACTTGTTTTGGTGTTTAACACCCTAAAAACCCTAAAAACAAAGCATATGCGTAATTCCATAATCTGGACAGAACACATGTGCCGACTTTGAACGATCATATCTTGGTCATAACTACTCCAAATCAATTTATTTTTTATTCTAGAACTTAGTTTTTAAAGTCCTCTTTTCAGAAAACCAAACCACGTAATTTTTTGACAAGTTTAAGGCTTTCAAACGTATTTTTTTTTGAAGTAATGGTCAATTCTGATTTCTGGACAGCATTATTTTCATAACTTCCTGGGAGCATATCTACCAATCTACACGTCCAAACTTGTTCAATATTTTTGCAAAATAAAGCTTATGTTATCCTCTTTAAAATCATATAAATTAGACATTTTAACTCCTTCTAGAACTCCCTAAAGTGACAAAACAAGAAAGTAAGGTCTATTCTGGACATCTGATATTATGTCACGGTTTTGGCATACTTAGGATACCCAAATTAAAAATTACTCTAAAGTAAAGTTGTTCTAAAAATCATAAAACAAGTCCCTATAAATTTTTAGATTTTTTCTAAAAATATTTGATTAGTTAAAGGTGTCCTGAAAGTTAGGGTCAGATTGCTGTCAAAACATTAATCTTTGATTTCTTTCCATTCTTAGAGATTCTATCCATTTTTAAACCTCTTTGACTTATAAAATAATAAATAAACTTTTTACTACTGATTTATAAACTTCTAACTCTTAATAAATTACATCTTGTTCATTCATATTATTCCTTACTCTTACACAACTCTAATCGTATAGAAACTTCTTAATGAAACAGTTTAACTTTCTCGTTTTATTTCAAGATATCAAGGTGAGTTCTCATAGCCCCTTTTTCTTCTTTATGTTTTGGGGTGAAAACATGTCGTACATCATATTCAATAAACATTTTTAGACAATTCAACATAACAATATTTTCTATATACATTACAAGAATAAACATCGAATACATGATTGCTTATTCATATTCGTAAAGTCCCTCTCATTTATTCATACACAACCATTAACTTTATTAAGCCAACGGTAGTACGATAACGGATCCATAGGTGTGACATACCCGTTCATCGCCCGATAAAGGGTGTTGAATGATCGAAATCCGACATATTCATGATTTGGTGGGTTTTAAATCTCTTAGAGGGCATTCAATCGCTAGGGTTAGTTGTTGACTTCATGTATTGGGTTTAATGTAATGTATATCTAAATCTTGTTTCATGAATTGTATCATACATCGTATATCGTATAATCGTGTATCGTATATCTATTTCTTATATCTTAAAACTTATGATTTCTCACCAACTTTTTAGTTGACCCTTATTTTTACATGTTTTCAGGTGATGATAACAATGCTAGGACATGATGACATGATCAGACATAGGATGCATGATGGACTTAGTTTAATTAAATCAATTTCTATTTCGTATTTGGATTCTTGTTTGTTTTTGAATCAGATGTAAACAATTATTTCAACATTTAATCTTAAATACCTTAGTATCTTTATTACCTTGTGTTTTCGCTATTCAATTTCGTCGCGCTCCCGTGATTCCTCCTTTGGCGGGGTGTGACCGATTGGTACCAGAGCCAGGTTATAGAGAATTAGCTCATACTAGTAACGACCTAGACTATAACCCTAAGAATCACCTACATTAGGAATTGCGTACATACATTCATATCATCATTACTAGCCTTCTTTTTATAGCTACATCTTACTGACGTCTCCAGAAATAGCCACCTAGTCCTGACGAAATGTTACTCGAACCGAGATGACATCGAAACGTGGAACGCTTTCATAGCCCAGTATCCACAAAGCCACGAAGTGATTCGGAGTCGGTGGTATGGAAAGCAGGGTTGGACCCATACTAGAGGATCATCAGCCTAGGAAGAAGATGAAGACCCAGGAGTCTACTGAATCCCACTCTTAGGCCAAACCCAATCCATGATGATTCTCTTCAGAACCAAGGGTCTGGTAGTAGTTGTTGGGATATGTGTAATCTGGAAGGGTGGGTACCTGTACCTGAAAGATTCTGTCTAGGAAAGGTGTGGTGTATAAATCCCTTCCGGACCCGTCACACTTTCCTGGGAATCTTTTACGTGAGTATTCCACTTATAGGCTAAAACATATATTCCTAGTAAGCTACCATACAGACATAGAGTTTTGTTTAGTAATTTATTTCCCTTTATTTAATTCATTTGTACTAAACACCAAGCAATTTACTCTTGTATACCCACTTTCTCCCGACTCGTGAAGACTTCAAGAGAGAGGAGTTATCCAAGCCCAACATCAACAAAAATCGTTACCCGAGATAGACGTTTCACTTTTGGGTTCTTGTAATCATTACGAAAATCCTTAGGGACCCGCTTGAACCTTAGCACGGCCTATAAATATACGTTGAACATCTCCCTGTCCCGATGCCATGGAGACCACGAAACTCGTTACCCTCACCTTCCATAACTAGCCGCTGATCATTTCAAGAATTGTTGCCAGAAGCTGAACAACAATCAGGGTGCTCGTGCTCATGCCTTTACCATTGGAGCAAATGAGGCCCATGATGATCCATCTTTCGTCACTGATACGTTCCTCATAAATAAGCATTTCGTTTTCGTTTTATTCGACACAAGTGTGGACAGAAGTTTTGTCCCCACCAAGTTCGAACCATTACTTATGATAATTCTTGTTGTGCTCGAACCTTCATACACAATTGAGATAGCTAACGATAAGCTAACTCACATGGCAGCTTTAAGCATAAACGATTCTTTGCTTCCGAAAATCCAATGGACATTGTAACATAATAAGAGGAAACTAGGGTAATCTTGCAAAACAAATAATTATTACGGGTGCACACGTAATAGCAAGTTGAAGTGTATGCAAATCCTGTCAATTCTTATTAAATGGCCATTATCTTTAGAAATCTTTGATTTCAATCCCGAGTCATCTGAACGGCAAAACTCGACCGTAAAGACATTTACTAAGAAAATAGACCGTCATCATAAATTCATTTATCCATCTTATCCTATAGAAGTTTCAACAAATTTGAAGCTTTCATGAAAACATACTATAAACCCCTGTTCACCTCATATATAGCTAAAATTAACCTTGTAAGGGGTTACCTCAATTCGTGATTAGACGACAAACCCTCCTTAAATTCAATTCTCCTTTAATATACACGAGTGATCGATTCTTAACCTAGGATGAACCACACCTAAATCTTTTGGACTTTGCAACCGGATAAAAAAAGAAGAAGCTCTCACAGCCATGAAGGAACTAGACTAGCGTGGATTAGACTACACTTAGACATTCATAATCCAAGCCATTCATTCAATCCTGATCCTAATGTATCAGATTCGTAACCCTGATCTTTTTGAGTATATGCCTTCATGACTCATGAGAGAACCGCCTGCTTTGAGCACCTGATTAGCCATATCCAACCAACTAGCACTTTGGGTTATCGTTAAAACCTTATTTACCATTGTTTGAGATCTGACCACTACCTTGTTAACCAGTGCTTCCAACCATAGGAACAATGTACTGAGACCTAGCGCGTTGTAGCATTCATAACTATTGAAGTGCTCATAACTCTGTCCCGTTGATAAAATTCTAAACTCAATATCTCATGGTAAAAGCTCTGGAAAGAGACTTTTGAGGTCCTACTCCTAATTCATGCTACCCGAGTTGGCGACTAGTTTTGGTAGGTGACTGTACACTTTCAAGGTACTGGAAGTGTGGTGGGTTAGCTGCGGTTCACCCTATATAGAAACACTAATGGTACATTGGAAATAGGACTAGGAGCCAAACCAAGAACTAGCCCTAGTTAACAACAACAAGAGGTGGTTGATAATTGGATTAGCAAATCCATAGCCCTCTCAAGAAACCATATTCTATGAAACTAATTCCTAGACATGGTTGTACATTTCCCTATATAGACAACCTTGACCACCTTGCACAACCAAAACTCATTGTAACATCCCAAAAATAAAACGACAGTTACAATAACGGAATAAACGAACGAGGCATGACGGGTCGGGTAGGATGGGTCAGCGGACTATAAATAGCCTATGCCACCCCTTTTTCTCTCATTTGCAACTTTTAGAGAGAGAAAACGTAGAGAGAGAAAGTTGGCGGATCAACCAGAGACTTCAGCAAAGTGTTGCTCCATAACTCGTGAGAAGAACCTCCGGATCAGAAACTCGATTCAGGTAACGATCCGACCTAAATCTGAGTTTTAGTTAGTTTTTGGGTTTTTCGGGTTTTGGGTGAAAAGGTAAGATTTGAACGGATGAAACTGAAAGATAATCATGGATTTGAGTTCCTTAATGGAAAACGAACGTTTTGAATGCAATAGGTTCGGGATCTTGACATGATCAGACCCGAATGCGAAAGTTAGGGTTTTTCGCGAAGAACAGGTCGTGCGCACTGAGCATGTCCTGCGCACTTGCTAAGTGCGTAGGAGGAGGGACCTGCGCAGGAGGAGGGACCTGCGCACTTGCTAAGTGCGCAGGCGGCAGGGTCTACGCACTTGATAAGTGCGCAGGCAGCAGGGTCTGCGCACTTGCCAAGTGCACAGACATCAGAACTGATTAAGTGAAGTCAGTATGTTAGAATGGTTAAACCGTTAGAGTCGGGATTGGTCTGATGTGTATTTAACTAATCAATTCAGATCGGAAGTGACGTTGTTGGACCTTCGTTTAGGACAACCCATAATAGCGTATCAGGTGAGTTCTAGAGCCCTCTTTTAAATATTTTGTTAAATGTTTTAGGCTGGTGTGCATACTTACGAAATGATGTTTTAACGAAATGATGTTTTAACGAAATGATGCTTTAACGAAACGATGTTTACGAAAGGAAATGTTATGAAGTGTTTTTGCCAAAAAGGTTTACGAATGTTTATGAACGGTCTAAATGAGGAAATGTTTAATGAAAAGGGAAAGAGGTAAAGGTTTAAAGAAGTCATTACAAATATAATCTGTCGAATGAATGGAATTGACGAATGAAGTCTGGGAATGTGATTCCCAGCCTTGTGGTAGATTATGGACAGCAAGCCATAGTTACCATAAGAACAACAGGGCAGTGTCTTGGTGACCTGTCGATGGTTTTGATGTTGTACAACTGGTAAGGGAGTAACGACGGTTACTCGGGTGATGACGATCATCCTAAGTGAAAAGGGTAAAGGAAATCAATGACGGCGATACGTAACGGTTGATTTCCAAAGGAAAGATGCGTGTTGGGCAATGACGGCGATACGTAACGGTTTACCCCACGTAATGAATGGTTGGGCAATTACGGCGATACGTAACGGTTGACCCCACGTAGTGTATGGTTGTGGCAATGACGGCGATACGTAACGGTTGCCCACAACACCAAAGGTTCCTTCGGGGACACTGTGACGCGTAAAGTAAGATACAGAATTAGATAACGATAATGTATGACTTAAACGAATGTTAAAAGTTTTAATGAACGATCCATTTAAACGGTGTTTATGATTATGATGTTGATGATGATATGGGTACGAAACCTTTTTAAAGATGTTAGATTATTACATGCTTTTGTGAAAGGTTTTACTGAACGAATGAATGATATGTTTTTGGCAAATGTTGATGTTAAAGTTTTTACGAAATGCTAAAACTCACCAGCGTAGCTGACTTTTTAGTGTGCACATTCAGGTTAAGGCAGGTTATGAGGATGTACGGTGATGCTTGGCTATCGAGAGGAGTTACCCGGCTGACTATGAAGACTGGCATCCCGTTATGTTTTAGTTATGATGTATTTATGTTTTAAACAATGTTTACGCTTTCGCATGTATGAACAATGATGACGTTATGATTAAATGAAATTTTCCGCTGCGTTATTTGATATTTATGTTTAAGAACTGTTTGTGAATGAGTAAATCCAACAAGTGAGGCCTCCTGGGTTTGGGGCCTTACAAGTTGGTATCAGAGCAATAGTTTGAGAGATTCAGACACTCCTAATGTCTGAACTTAAACTGTGAATGGGACCGAAAGCGGATGCCAGTACGGGTAACTCGAGCCACAGTATCAGGTATGAAAAGTAGAGTATGTGTATGTAGTATGCCTTAGACGGGTTAGGAAAGGACTTGTGTTCTGATGGAATCACAAAGGTGGTCAAATAGAAGTCGAAAGGTAGTGTAATGGTTAATTGCAGATGGCCAGTGTATATTAACATCTTACAGTACTTATTGAATTTTATTTGTTAACTAGCGTGATGACATTGGATTTCTTGTCTTATAGAACGAAATGGCGAGGAGAGGGAACGGAAGGCGTGGTGGCCGTACCGGTGGTCGTACCGGCGGTCGAAATGGTGGGAGTGGCAGGATTCCTGCGCGCCAAGAGCACAGTGAAGAAGGAAGTGTTCACACTGAACCGGAGGTTAGTGTGCATGGAACTGAGCAGACACAAGTTGCAGAACAACCTTTCACTTTTGAACCAGAAGTGAGAGCAGCCATAGCTCGAGAGTTCTCCGAGTTGATGAAGAATTCTCTGCCAAGTCTGTTGGCTGAAGCATTAAAGAAAGTTAGTGGGGAAGGCGGATCTAGTGAGGCAACTGGTGCCCAGAACAACGAGACCGACAACGCACCGCCTGCTCGCGGATGCGACTATAAGTCCTTTAAGGCATGTGACCCGCCGGTCCTGACTGGGAAGAAGGACGCGGTGGCTACTTTTGATTGGGTAATACGTATGGAAGCCGCCATCCGTCTGAGCGAGTGTCGAGCTAATCAAGTAGTGAAGTTTGCTGCTAACTCCTTGAGGGAGGAAGCATCCCACTGGTGGGAAGGTGTACGTCAGGCTAAGGGGGATGAGGTTGTTGACTCGATGATGTGGGCTGACTTGAAAACTTTGGTGATCAAGAATTTCTACCCGAGGAACGAGATTGAGAAGGTAGAGAGGGAATTTCTGGGTTTGAAGGCCGGGAGCATGACGCACCGGCAGTACACAACCCGATTCAATGAACTGGCACGTCTGGTGCCACATCTTGTTACGACGGAGGAAAGAAAAATTTCCTGCTACATTCAAGGGTTGCCGAACCAGGTCCGCACCTATGTTAAGGCAAACGCCCCTACGACCTATGATTCGGTAGTAGAACTGAGCGGCGTGGTATTTGATGATCTGGCGCTGAATGTCGCCGCCGTTGAGGAACCGAAGAGGAGACCGAGCTTCTTGAACAAGCAAACTGGTGGAAGGATGTTTAGGACTCGTGATAAGAGGGCTCGGGTGAACGAGCCGACTGTTTGTAAGAAGTGTGAAAGAGAGCATGTAGGTGAATGCAAACTGGGATCTAACTTATGCTTTAAGTGTGGCAAGACCGGGCACTACTCCAGTGAATGCCCACAACACTTCAAGTGCTATAATTGTGGGGATGCCGGTCATCTGATCCGGGAATGCACCAAACCAAGAATGGGTGAAGCCGGGAAAGGGAAAGGCCCGGAGAGGAGGGAAGAGAGGCCCCGAGCAAAGACTCGTGCGTACGCGCTGACGCAAGACCATGCCAGAATGGACCCCGACGTGGCGTCAGGTACGTTCGTCCTTGACAACACTCTTGTTTCTGTGTTATTTGATTCGGGTGCCAATAAGAGTTTTATATCTGCGACTTTTTGTAAGAGAGTGAAGTACGCTGTCAGTATACTAGAAAGGGCCTTTAGCGTAGAAACCGCTGAGGGTAGAACTGCGAGAGTGACCGAGGTAGTTGACAACTCTACGATAAAAATAGAAGGTCATAGGTTCCCTGTCAGATTGTTTGTTATGGTTTTGGGAGGGTTTGATGTCGTGCTAGGTATGGATTGGTTAATTGCCAACGAAGCACAAATCATATGTAAACGAAATATAATCCGACTCAAGGCTCCGGATGGTAGCAAAGTCGAGGTTTTTGGAGATCGTGACGTCCCGATGCCAAACGTCATCTCGATGATTAAGGCAACAGGTTACTTGAGGCGCGGATGCGAGGCTTATCTGGTGTACGTGATTGACAAGTGTAAGGAAGTGAAGGAACTAGACGATGTACCCATGGTACGCGAGTACCCGGAGGTGTTTCCAGAGGATTTGCCTGGGATACCACCCGACAGAGAGATTGAATTTCGAATCGACTTAGTACCAGATGCCCAACCCGTGGCTAAGGCTCCATATCGACTAGCACCAGTGGAAATGAAGGAACTTATGGTCCAACTAGACGAGTTACTTGAGAAAGGATTTATCCAACCGAGCATCTCGCCGTGGGGTGCTCCAGTGTTGTTTGTGTAGAAGAAAGACGGTTCGATGAGAATGTGTATTGATTATCGCGAGTTGAACAAACGTACCGTGAAGAACAAGTACCCGTTACCAAGGATCGACGACCTGTTCGATCAATTGCAAGGCGCAAGTTGGTTCTCGAAGATCGACCTTCGATCCGGGTACCATCAGTTGAAGGTGAGGGAAGAAGACATACCGAAAACGGCATTTCGCACACGTTATGGACATTTTGAGTTTCGCGTAATGTCTTTTGAGTTGACGAACGCCCCTGCAGCGTTCATGGATTTGATGAATAGAGTTTGTCGACCAATGCTGGATCGATCGGTGATCGTGTTCATCGATGACATCCTCATCTACTCCAAGAATGAGGGTGATCACGCGTGTCACTTGAAGGAGGTATTGGAACCTCTGAAGAAGGAAAAGTTGTATGCTAAGTTCTCCAAATGCGCGTTCTGGCTTAGGGAAGTCCAATTCCTAGGTCACGTCATTAACCCGAACGGCATTATGGTTGACCCAACAAAGATAGTAACGGTAAGGGAATGGAATGTTCCTAAGACGCCAACTGAAATCCGCAGTTTCTTGGGATTGGCAGGCTACTATCGGAGATTCATCCAGGATTTCTCAAAAATAGCTTCGCCGTTGACGAAGTTGACTCGAAAGGACGTAAAGTATGAATGGGGTTCGACCCAGGATGAGGCGTTTAAGAAGTTGAAGGAAAAGCTAACTCAAGCTCCAGTCTTGGCCCTTCCCGAGGGCAATGAAGACTTAGTGGTATACTCTGACGCTTCGGGTCAGGGATTGGGATGCGTATTGATGCAACGCGGGAGAGTGATCGCGTACGCGTCACGGCAGTTGAAGGTTCATGAAACTAATTATCCGACTCACAATTTGGAACTTGCTGCTGTCGTATTTGCACTGAAAATCTGGAGGCACTACCTTTACGGGGTGAAGTTTACTATTTACTCCGACCACAAAAGTTTGAAGTACTTCTTCGAACAAAAGGAACTTAATATGAGGCAGAGGCGATGGTTGGAACTGTTGAAAGACTATGATTGTGAAATAATACACCATCCTGGAAAGGCAAACGTGGTGGCTGACGCTCTAAGCCGAAAGGATGTGCCTGCTCCTATTAGAGTGAAAGCTTGCCAGTTAGTGGTAACAGCAGATGTGATGAGAGAAATCGAAAAGGCTCAAGATGAGGCACTTAAGGAAGAAAACATAAAGAAGGAAAGGATGGTTGGCCAACAGGACAAGTTGGAATATAACACCCTTGGTGTTAGGACACATTTTGGACGGGTATGGATACCTATGGGTGGCAAGCTTAGAACCAAAATATTGGATGAGGCTCATAAGTCTCGTTACTCTATCCATCCCGGTACCAATAAAATGTATGAAGATCTGAGGAAGGAATAATGGTGGCCTGGAATGAAACGTGATGTGACGAAGTATGTAAGCAAGTGCTTGACTTGCTCGCAAGTAAAGGCCGAGCACCAGAAACCGTATGGAAAGATTCAACCACTTGATATACCGGAATGGAAGTGGGAACACATTACCATGGACTTCATAACTAAGCTACCTCGCACAGCTAGAGGTCATGACACCATTTGGGTAATTGTGGACCGTTTAACGAAGAGTGCTCATTTCCTACCTATTCGCGAGACGTTCTCGTCGGAAAGGTTAGCGGAAGTATTTATTAACGAAGTAGTAGCACGACATGGGATGCCTTTGACGATTGTATCTGACCAGGACACACGATTCACATCGAAGTTCTGGAAAAGATTTCACGAGGGGATGGGCACGAGGCTTAACATCAGCACAGCATACCACCCGCAAATGGATGGTCAGTCCGAAAGGACCATTCATACATTGGAGGATATGCTCCGTGCTTGTATTATCGACTTCGGTGGCAGTTGGGACAGCCATCTGCCGTTAGCTGAATTCTCCTACAACAATAGTCATCACCCGACGATAGGCATGCCGCCTTACGAAATGTTGTATGGGAGAAGATGTAGGACCCCGGTTTGTTGGGGTGAGATTGGACAGAAGGAATTAGGAAGTCTCGAAGTCGTAAGAGAGATGTCGGAAAGGTTTGATCAGATGAAAGCGCGAATGAAGGCCGCACAAGATCGTTAGAAATCCTATGCGGATAAACGACGAAGGCCTATTGAGTTTGATATTGGTGACAGAGTAATGCTGAAAGTGTCACCATGGAAGGGAATCATACGATTCAGAAAGAGAGGAAAGTTAAGTCCGAGGTTTGTCGGACCATTCAAGATAATGGCACGGGTTGGGGAAGTCGCTTATCGGTTGGAGTTGCCCGATGAGTTAAGTGGGATTCATCCTACTTTCCATGTATCACACTTGCGAAAGTGTTTGGCGGATGAATCGGCTCACGTACCACTTACTGACATCGAGGTTGACAACAGCCTTAATTACATCGAAGAACCCGTGGCCATCCTTGATCGGAAGGAGAAACGTTTACGTAATAAAGTTATCTAATTGGTTAAAGTCCAATGGAAGCATCGAAAGGGATCGGAAGCCACTTGGGAAACGGAGAAGGAAATGAGGGAGTCGTACCCTCATCTATTTGACTTATGATAGGTTTCGGGGACGAAACCTATTGTAAGGGGGGTAAACTTGTAACATCCCAAAAATAAAACGACAGTTATAATAACGGAATAAACGAACGAGGCATGACGGGTCGGGTCGGATGGGTCAGCGGACTATAAATAGCCTATGCCACCCCTTTTTCTCTCATTTGCAACTTTTAGAGAGAGAAACCGTAGAGAGAGAAAGTTGGCGGATCGACCCGAGACTTCAGCAAAGTGTTACTCCATAACTCGTGAGAAGAACCTCCGGATCAGAAACTCGATTCAGGTAACGATCCGACCTAAATCTGAGTTTTAGTTTGTTTTTGGGTTTTTCGGGTTTTGGGTGAAAATGTAAGGTTTGAACGGATGAAACTGAAAGATAATCATGGATTTGAGTTCCTTAATGGAAAACGAACGTTTTGAATGCAACAGGTTCGGGATCTTGACATGATCAGACCCGAATACGAAAGTTAGGGTTTTTCGCGAAGAACAGGTCGTGCGCACTTGCTAAGTGCGCACGGAGCAGGTCCTGCGCACTTGCTAAGTGCGAAGTGCGCAGGAGGAGGGACCTGCGCACTTGCTAAGTGCGCAGGCGGCAGGGTCTGCGCACTTGATGGCAGCAGGGTCTGCGCACTTGCCAAGTGCTCAGACATCAGAACCGACTAAGTGAAGTCAGTATGTTAGAATGGTTAAACCGTTAAAGTCGGGATTGGTCTGATGTGTATTTAACTAATCAATTCAGATCGGAAGTGACGTTGTTGGACCTTCGTTTAGGACAACCCATAATAGCGTATCAGGTGAGTTCTAGAGCCCTCTTTTAAATATTTTGGGCTGGTGTGCATACTTACGAAATGATGTTTTAACGAAATGATGTTTTAACGAAACGATGTTTACGAAAGGAAAGGTTATGAAGTGTTTTTGCCAAAAAGGTTTACGAATGTTTATGAACGGTCTAAATGAGGAAATGTTTAATGAAAAGGGAAAGAGGTAAAGGTTTAAAGAAATCATTACAAATCTAATCTGTCGAATGAATGGAATTGACGAATGAAGTCTGGGAATGTGATTCCCAGCCTTGTGGTAGATTATGGACAGCGAGCCATAGTTACCATAAGAACAACAGGGCAGTGTCTTGGTGGCCTGTCGATGGTTTTGATGTTGTACAACTGGTATGGGAGTAACGACGGTTACTCGGGTGATGACGATCATCCTAAGTGAAAAGGGTAAAGGAAATCAATGACGGCGATACGTAACGGTTGATTTCCAAAGGAAAGATGCGTGTTGGGCAATGACGGCGATACGTAACGGTTGACCCCACGTAATGAATGGTTGGGCAATGACAGCGATACGTAACGGTTGACCCCACGTAGTGTATGGTTGTGGCAATGACGGCGATACGTAACGGTTGCCCACAACACCAAAGGTTCCTTCGGGGACTCTGTGACGCGTAAAGTAAGATACAGAATTAGATAACGATAATGTATGACTTAAACGAATGTTAAAAGTTTTAATGAACGATCCGTTTAAACGGTGTTTATGATTATGATGATGATATGGGTACGAAACCTTTTTAAAGATGTTAGATTATTACATGCTTTTGTGAAAGGTTTTACTGAACGAATGAATGATATGTTTTTGGAAAATGTTGATGTTAAAGTTTTTACGAAATGCTAGAACTCACCAGCGTAGCTGACTTTTTAGTATGCACATTCAGGTTAAGGCAGGTTATGAAGATGTACGGTGATGCTTGGCTATCGAGAGGAGTTACCCGGCTGACTATGAAGACTGGCATCCCGTTATGTTTTAGTTATGATGTATTTATGTTTTAAACAATGTTTACGCTTCCGCATGTATGAACAATGATGACGTTATGATTAAATGAAATTTTCCGCTGCGTTATTTGATATTTATGTTTAAGAACTGTTTGTGAATGAGTAAATCCAACAAGTGAGGCCTCTCGGGTTTGAGGCCTTACACTCATATGCCTTATGACCACTTAACAGTTAGACTTCACACCAACTTGATATCTTCTTAAATAACTATCTAGCACCTTCTAACTTCACTCTTGACCAAGAGTGAGAACTCGTTTCTCTCGATGCTTCAATTTTCAAAACCTCATCTACAAGTTCTAAATCATGCTTTGACACAGACACAAGACATTCTTGTATTCAACGTTCCAGGAATATATAATCCTTACGACGCACTGTAATCATACTTACAAACCCCTAGACCGTCATATCACATGGTCTTCGACATGGACCATTGTCGAATATGCAACACTTCAATCCTCTCACTTAGACAAACGAAAGTGGAAACCTGTTTGAATCATGTATACTAGTGTACCAACATACCTCCTCCTTAAACCTAAATATCAAAATTGACTCCTTTGGGATTATTCGAAAGATCCAATCACCTACTTATTAAACGAACTCATTCAATAGACCATTTACAAGATATTTAAAGCAACTCGTGATCGTCGAAAGAGCTACACCTACAAAAGAAGAAAGCCTCTTGAATTTCAAGTAGGTGACAAAGTCCTATACAAAGTTTACCCTGGAAAGGCGTTGTTAGGTTTAGGAAGAAGGGAAAACTTGCCCCTAGGTACGTGGAACCTTTCGAGATCTTTGAAATGATTGGTCCCGTAGCCTACAAACTCAATCTACCTTCCAAACTTAGTAACATACATGTATCAAAGAATTATCTAGACAACGACACTCTTCATATCCCTTTGGAAGAGGTCCGTATCAACGACAAACTCCATTTCATTGAAGAACCTATCGAAATAATAGATCGTGAAGTCGAGAACCTTAAATAGAGTCGTATACCTATAGTCAAAGTAAGTTGTAAATCTAAACGTAATACTGAGTCCACCTGAAATCGTGAGGACCAGATGAAACTCAAATACCCTCAACAATTTCAAGAAATCATCAGTCTCTACTAGTTGAATTTCAGGGACGAAATTCCCTTAACTAGGGGAGACTGTAACATCCCCTATTTCATTGTTACTTGTAATGACATACAATAATCATGGATTTATGCAACTTGATTCATCTCATGTGAATTCGCACTTATCATAGTCGTAACATAGCGTTTCTTACGTAATGTGATTCATTTCTTCAACTTATATCTATATCATACTCATATATGCCTAGGTAATGCTATCAATGAGAAAACATATATCTATATCATACTCATATCATGCACGGGTAGTGCTTTCAATGAGCAAACTTACAGACATAACATGCACGGGTGCTGTTATTAATGAGTGAACTTGAACTTAATGCGTATCGTTTACTTCATAAACGTTAATTAATAATCACCTACATTCATTTAATGCAACATATCACATATCATATTCATATCCTACAAGTATTTGCATAACATACATGTTACATGCTCACATAATAACTACAACTTTGAACTTTGCTTAAATTTGCAACGCGTACCGTTTAAACCATTATAATTCCTTAACTGACATACCATACTCACCTACTTATAAATCAAGTAGTGTATCAATCTTAAGTGTCTAAAGTAGTAATTCAACCAATTTGTTCATTCAAACAATTCTACACATTTACCGGTTACCGCTTAAAGCCCTGTTTTTCGAGAATTGGATGTTTTATACACTTAATCACCACTTGATCAACTTGAAGGACCTAAGTGTCATTCCTAAAAGATTAATTTCCTGAATGAGGCCATGAGGAGCATCTTGGAGGCTGAATTAGGCACCACTCCTTGGTCTTCCTCTCCAAGTTATTTCTATATTTACACCCCTCATTCACTTAGTATAAATAGCACCTCATACTCCAGGCAAAAAAGAAAATTATTAAAAACCTAATCACTAACTTATGATTGCAGCCGCCACACCCCTTTTAAAATTTGTTTTCTCCTTCTCCTTCACCGTCCGCCACCCGAGACCACAACCATCACCGCTACCTTCATTCTTTCTAACCAATCGAGCTAGCAAGCATACGATGATCGGCTTCACATGGAGACCACAAGCGCATGATAACAGAAGCTTGGCGACGAGGTGAAGGTCTGATAGGAGCCGGTATTGCGCGGGAGAGAAAGAGACGAAGACGACAACGTCTCCTTGATTTCCGGCGGGTAAGGGACGTGAATCGCACCTGCAAACGCAGGTGACCTCGGAGATGGTTGCAGGTATGTCCGAAACAAGTAAGAAAGAGAGGGAAACGAGGCTGTTACTCAAGTTACAGGCGGCGACGGTAAAACTCAAGATGGCGGCGGCTATGCGGGTCTCACAGCGAGGATGGTGGTAGTAGTACGGGTCTCATACTATGGGTTCAGGACGACGGATTCACGACAGAAATGGTTTCTTCGGTGGCAACCTAGTTGGAGGTGGTGAGTGGTAAGCTTGATGGTGGTAGTATGAACTTCACACTGGTTGCAGTTGTTTCAAGGCTGTGTTTCGCGACAATTACCCTGTGATGGCTGTTATGACAGTGGTTAAGGTGGCGGTACAACTGGTGGTTATCGGGTTATGATGAAGGTGGTTAACAGTGGCCGGAGGTGAATGATGGATGGTAGACGATGGTGGTTCGTATGAGCTTCACGGTGTGGTACGGACGGTAGTTAAGGGTGGATTGACATGAGGATAGTGATGGTGACAGCGGTGTTCGGAGGTGATGGTTCATGGTGGTTAAGGTGGGTTCATGGTGGTTCGCGGTGATTCGGTGGTGACGAGGTTGATGACGGGTTCACGGCATGAGAAGGAAAAGGGTAAGATGAGGAGTGACGACAAGAGGTTCGGCTTAGCCAAGATCGGTGTGTTGAGACGAGTTCTTGGACTTTCGAATCATCCGATTCGGAGCCCATCCGGTCTAGTTACGGGTCTAGTAAAAAAAGAGCGGTTCGTGTCAAGGTTCGGGTACGTTACGGGTTTGTGTTTTGAGAACCGTGTTCGAGAAGGTATAATTCTTAAAACCCGTAGAGGATTAATTATTAATATTAGCCCGGGTCATGGGTATCGTATTTGAGAAGGACGAGTAGAGATTTTATTCTACTAACGTTTAATGATAAAGTTTATTAATTTTTAATAATTATCGCTCGTTAAAACGTTTTGAGTACATTGTTATCGATGCTAGTCGCTAAAGCTCGATCGTATGGATTATTGGTTATGACTTGGTGATGGAAATTAGACAAATTGAATTGTCAGTATTAGACCAAAAACAAACGGAACTCTGTCCGATTTTCGTTAGAATTAAAAAAGTATATTTTGTTTGGGGGAAAGAACCCGTTCAGGCGAACTTAACATGTTCGCCTGAAGCAAGGATGGCGAACTTAGCATGTTCGTCTAATGTAGTGGAGACGAACTAATGGTAGCGAACTTATTAAGTTCGCTGGGTATGGATCAGGCGAACTTAGTCTAAGTTCGCCTGTATGTTCGCTAGATTTGTAAAGGGCGAACTTAGCTTTAAGTTCGCCTAGTTCAGTATGGTTAAATCGTTTGAGTCGGGATTAGGTCTGATGTGTATTTAACTACTCAATTCAGATCGTACGTGAAGTCGTTGGACCTTTGTTTAGGACAACCGATATTAACTTATCAGGTGAGTTCTAGAAGCCTTTATTTAAATGTTTTAAATAAACATTTTTTTGGGCTGGTGTGTATACGTAACGATGTGACTGTTTTATAAAACGATGTTTATGAATGATGTATGTGACGATTTATGAAACAATGTTTATGAACGATATTTTGGAAGGAAAGGTTATGAAAGAAGTGTTTATGAAATTTTTTGCCAAAAGAAGTTTACGAAGTGTTCACGAATGAATAAATGATTTTTAATAAAACGTATGAATGATTTTTAATAAAACGTATGAATGCTTTAACTGAATTTTGAAGTAAAAGAAGTGAATGTTTATGAAAGTCACAAACGAACGAATCTGCCATGATTCCTACGGGAATTGAAGCTATGGGTATGTTATGGGCCTTACCTTTTACGGGCCTATGTGGCTGGCCAACTGTTGTACAACTGGGGTGATGACGGTCACCAAGGGGATTACCGTGATCCTAGAAATTGGTACGATTTACCTTGCGGGGTAGTCGTGCTTGAAGTTTGGTACGTGTCATCCTTGTGATGCTGTGCTTGAAGTTCGGTTTTGAATGGCCTAAGTATCGGGCCATAGGTTTCTCCGCCCGAAGGACAGTACAGTGTTGAAGGGCCTAGTGGTGGTGATATTTAGGTTCCTCCGACAGTATGTGATGTATGGAATTGACGGTTATGAGAAGACACAGATTCGATATGTTCGTTGACTTATGGGTTATGATGTGTTATGTTTTGTTATTGCATGTTTTACGTACGCTTTTATTAATAAAGTTAAATGATATGTTTTTGGCAAATATTTGAAGTTAATGTTTTATGTAAAAGCTAGAACTCACCAGCGTAGCTGACTTTTAGTATACACATTCAGGCTAAGGACATGTATGGAAGTTGAACGGTTATGCTTGGCAGGAAAAAGGAGTTACTTGGGTGATCATGAAGACTGGCATCCCGAAAGGAGTTCATTATACTAATGTTATGTTTTAGACAATGTTTACGCTTCCGCATGTTAAACAATGTTATGTTATGTTATGTTATGTTGAAATAAAATTTTCCGCTATGTAATTTGATATTCAAGTTTAAGAACTGTTTGTGAATAATTAATCAAACGCGTGAGGCCTCCTGGGTTTGGGGCCTTACATTAACACCCTAAAAACATAGCATATGCGTAATTCCAGAATCTGGACAGAACACATGTGCCGACTTTGAACGATCATATCTTGATCATAACTACTCCAAATCAATTTCTTTTTGATTCTAAAACTTAGTTTTTAAAGTCCTCTTTTCAGAAAACCAAGCCATGTAATTTTTTGACAAGTTTAAGGCTTCTAAACGTATTTTTTTGAAGTAATGGTCAATTCTGATTTCTGGACAACATTATTTTCATAACTTCCTGGGAGCATATCTCCCAATCTACATGTCCAAACTTGTTCAATATTTTTGTAAAATAAAGCTTATGGAATCCTCTTTAAAATCATATAAATTAGACATTTTAACTCCTTCTAGAACTCTCTAAAGTGACAAAAAAAAAAGAAAGTAAGGTCTATTCTGGACATCTGATATTTTGTCACGGTTTTGGCATACTTAGGATACCCAAATTAAAAAGTACTCTAAAGGAAAGTTGTTCTAAAAATCATAAAACAAGTCCCTGTAAATTTTTAGATTTTTCTAAAAATATTTGATTAGTTAAAGGTGTCCTGGAACTTAGGGTCAGATTGCTGTCAAAACATTAATCTTTGATTTCTTTCCATTCTTAGAGATTCTTTCCATTTTTAAACCTCTTTGACTTATAAAATAATAAATAAACTTTTTACTACTAATTTATAAACTTCTAACTCTTAATAAATTACATCTTGTTCATTCATATTATTCCTTACCCTTACACAACTCTAATCGTATAGGAACTTCTTAATGAAACGGTTTAACTTTCTCGTTTTATTTCAACATATCAAGGTGAGTTCTCATAGCCCCTTTTTCTTCTTTATGTTTTGGGGTGAAAACATGTCGTACATCATATTCAATAAACATTTTTAGACAAATCAACATAACAATATTTTCTATATACATTACAAGATTAAACAGCGAATGCATGATTGCTTATTCATATTCGTAAAGTCCCTCTCTTTTATTCATACACAACCATTAACTTTATTAAGCCAACGGTAGTACGATAATGGATCCATAGGTGTGACATACCCGTTCATCGCTCGGTAAAGGGTGTTGAATGATCGAAATCCGACATATTCATGATTTGGTGGGTTCTAAATCTCTTAGAGGGCATTCAGTCGCTAGGGTTAGTTGTTGAATTCATGTATTGGGTTTAATGTAATGTATATCTAAATCTTGTTTCATGAATTGTATCATACATCGTATATCATATAATCGTGTATCGTATATCATAAACCGTATTTCTTATATCTTAAAACTTATGATTTCTCACCAACTTTTTAGTTGACCTTTATTTTTACATGTTTTCAGGTGATGATAGCAATGCTAGGACATGATGACATGATCACACATAGGATGCATGATGGACTTAGTTTAATTAAATCAATTTCTATTTCGTATTTGGAATCTTGTTTGTTTTTTAATCAGATGTAAACAATTATTTCAACATTTAATCTTAAATACATTAGTATCTTTATTACCTTGTGTTTTCGCTATTCAATTTCGTCGCGCTCCCGTGATTCCGCCTTTGGCGGGATGTGATAGTTAGGGGCACAACCCTAATACCTTAATACCCAAATACTACCCTAAAGTCTTTTGCCAACGTTTGAATTCAACAAACCACACTCGGGTACATATACCGGCAAAAGCATACCCGCATGCCTACCCGAATCGGCGGCGGCGGCGTACCCGTGGTACCCGTGAACCCGCAAGCCACTACCTGAGGGCGCCCCCTTCGCCCTTATATCACTTGAGTTTTGATGAACCTTGATTTGTTTTAATGTTTTAAATTAATGAATGATGTGTTTATGTTTCTTCGATAACTTTTGACTTTGATCTTCCTTTATGGACGTGAGTACTTGATTTCTGGTCACCAATGTCTTAAATCTTATGAGTGTTTTAAGCAAGAAATCGTGTTAAGAATTTTTTCAAAGTTGTATGTTTTCATACAAACCTTTGGTGCTATAGTAGGTTCGGTTGATAAATGATTTAAACTTGGGTTGGTTTGGATTTTGGCACTCAAGCAAGACATTATGAGTTTTAGCTGGACATTGTGTTTTGTGTCAATATTTGTTTGTCAACATGTGGAGGACTCTTAGCCGGAGCCACGGTGCTTTAGGCTTAAGGTAGGAGAAGTATTTATGTAAAGTATGTTGTCGTCAAAATATTTTATTCCAATTTTGAGTAAGGTTATGAATGGACATCCATCTTAGTCTTCCAAAGGATTGAAGGCCAGGATAACCCTACCCTGGATTCAGTCGATCAACTTTACCTCTAAGAAACATAAGGGATTAGCATGGAATTCAGACCAATAGTCAGACATATGGTATTGCATGAATTCTGCAACTAACCACATCCTAACATAGTCTAGTTCGGGCTTCAGACCAGTAGTCAGACATCCGGTGTTACATGAACCCCGTAACTAGCTGCATCCTTAACACCTAAAACATTAGCGTACATCAAGCGGATTCAAACCTAAGCGATACCTTGTGTTGTTGATTGTTTTCTATTCTACCATTTTTCTTCTCTTATTTTATTTTATTTTGTCTCTCCACATTCTATCTACCTTTTATTTTAGTTAGATGATAACAAGAATTGATTATTGGGAACCACTTTGTTCATTGTTTCGATATTTGGTGTTTACCTAATTTATATTACGTTTCGATAGCTTCACTTGCATATTGTGGATAGTTAGTTAAAATAATAATCATTTTATAAATTAATTTTAAAACTTGATAATAGTGTTACAAAAATCTTAACAAAAAATATATTACTAACACAAGCCATAAACATTTTTGTAGACACAAATTAGACTTTTAAAAACAATAACCGTAGCTCAAATAGTGTAGTAACTTTCAGTAGGAAACTCTAAACGACAAACTAGACATCGAGGGCATTAAAATTCATAGGTTATACATTTAATTTAGTTAACATTTTAACCTCCATAGTCCCGTTGAAGAAACACCCCAAAAACTTTTTATTTTGAGTTTAATGCTCATAAATTACCTTAAACTCCAACCTTTTCGATCCTCCATACCAATCATTGTCGTGAGGTTTTCAAATTAATTGAACTATTGGTAACACCTTTGTAAAAATGAATAATCTTACTCATACCAAAAGGTGCAAGTTGACAAATTTATAGACCAAAAGACTCGATAACTTGAAGAAAAAACAAGGTAAAAGGTAGACGAAGATTCAAAAGTTCAAAGTATTTTGTGTAAAGTAATGTTTTCAGAACCGGACCGGACGTCGAACCGGTCTCCTTACCGGTCCACTGGTCGGACCGTCCGACCGGTTGGACCGGATTTAAGAACCGGACGACGACATAAATATTATAAAAATATATCAGTCTAAATAGCTTTTAATCCTTTTAAAAACCACCAACAAGTCAATTCCAATAATTTTAAACTAACAATTACCTACGAAATAAGAAGCCAAGAGACTTAAAAAAGATTAAAAAAAAATATATATAGTCAAGCGGTTCAACCGGTCCGACCACCCGGTTTCCGGTCCGACCACCGGTTCGCTGCAGAAACGGTTCAACACATGTAACCGGACCGGTCAGACCACCGGTTCCCGGTCCGATTTAGTGAATTGGATCTGCATATCATTTTTTTCTGTATTTAAAAATCAAAGAAAGAGAACCGATAAACTAACCTGTAATTTGAAATGATCAAAGGAGTTATGAAGAAAAGAAATAGACGAAAGAGTTTAAATTCAAATTATCATAATCGTTTGTAACCGTGAGACCACTGACGATTGATGAGACAACCGTCTCAAAAGAACTGGTGGCAAGTAATAAACCCTATTGAGACCTAGAAACTCATATTTCCTTTGATATATGCCCATATCCCTTGACAAAGAAAACATATGACTTTCAAACTCATATTCTCATTCTTAAACAACCCTTAAACCCAACAACACCCAAGCTCTTTTACGCTCACAACACAACATATTAAAAAGCTGGTATCCTTGGGTTTAGAAGGTACGAGTGGTTCACAACACAACACAACACTTAATAGTAGTAAACATATCACTTTTTTATGAATCGAATTTATGCAGCTTTAGCGAATCCAACTCTGAGATTGTCATAATCAAAAACAGTGTGATAACGACGCATAAACACATCGCCCAATTTCCTGCATCGATCACATGAATCAAGAAAAATGAGTTCGAAATATCTAAAATAAGAACTGGAATTTTAACAAAACGCACACTTACCAAAGTGGGCCGTGGGGTGGAGGAATATCCAAAGGTACAAAACCACTGAAGCACTCTACATCAGCACCCTTTCCAATCTTAAGTATATACTGCAAAGCAATTAGAAGATATTCTATACATCATCTTCTATAAATGAGTTCTGATATAACAAATATAGGGAGAAAATACATCATCAGGAGAAAGCTCAAATTCTTTGCCACCAATGACGAACGAAATAGTAGGCATTGTTGGAAGTCTTTGACAGTCAACTGTCGGCTCAACAAGTGGCACCAAGTTACATATCTGCAACGTTACATTGGACACATCAGCAGAAAGTTATATGCTAAAAGTTATGAGAAAGGAAACTCACGCTACTCGCCCATCCTGTAACTGTTTGTTTTGTCTGGTTTTTCGCCAATGTCTCATGAATAAACCCAACAATCACCTTACAGATAGTGCACCGTGGGGGGGTTTCTAAATCGTCACCCCTATCTATGACACTTGCAATGCCAATACTACACATCAAACAAGATCAACATCAAGTTGTTGCAAGAGGATAAAATGTTGCCCAGGATCAACTTATGAATAAGCAATTAAAACAATGATAAACTAACAAACTTGATTTTTTTTATACACTTGTTTGTATAGACTCGATGACTCTTTTATAAACCTAAACAGAAACGACACATTCTTGGTGAATCGTAGCACCCATAGAACCATATATACGGTTTCTTTGTTTAACAAATACATACTAGACCCCTTGCCTATTCAGAATTACCTAGTAGACTCTAAAACACAACTATTGACTATTTACATAAACGACCCATTAGACTTACATGGATTAATCAAATTAGAGTTCAATAAAATTAAAAACAGTTTGGTAACCGATTGGATTGTGAGATTTGTTTACCTCTTCAAATGGGTTTTTTTTGTTGTTTTATATATAATATTCAGCTGTACCTTAAAGTTAGAGTAATCTCATACTGTGGCCGATCCAGAAACTTTTTTTAGGGGTTCACTATTTTTAAATGGTTCAATTTCATAGGGCCGGACATAAAAAATTTCGGTTCGGTTCCGTACGATTGTTCGGGTTGGGGAGGGACGGCTCAACCATTTTGGATGCCTAAAGCGAAGAAAAAATTTGAGGCCTTTTTCCAATTTTTTTAAGTTCTTAGTTATGATTTCCATTTCCATTTTATTTCCAATTGGAATTTCGTGAGGGCTTGATAAATGTTAATCATACGAGACAACAACTTTGATTAAAGTGGGTTTTGTTTCAAGCATTCCATCAACAACTGGGATGCTAAGTATGACCTAAACATGCTCAAGTTCATAAACCATTAACAAACAATATCAAAATTCACAGCAGATTAGTTTCTTTATTCTCACACATGCAATTCACTAAATCTCCAAACCACAAATGAAATTACTTAATGCATGAAACTCTTACTTAGAAACAAAAGATTACCTCACTAAGCCTCAATTCTTTTTTTTTTCAACTTG
Source organism: Smallanthus sonchifolius (assembly GCA_023525975.1). Classification (NCBI taxonomy): domain Eukaryota; kingdom Viridiplantae; phylum Streptophyta; class Magnoliopsida; order Asterales; family Asteraceae; genus Smallanthus; species Smallanthus sonchifolius. The sequence continues at coordinate 29,639,255 of CM042021.1, read as the reverse complement.
ATTCTAAATTAACATCTAATTAACATATAATTCAAGTTTCTAACATCTAAATCTAATTCAAGTTTTAATATCAAGTTTCTAATATCTATGCCAAACAACAATAAAACCCTAGATTTTCTTTTTACAAACAACAACAAGAGCAAGAAACCCTCAAGTCAACAAGATAACATCTAAAATCTTAATAACTTTTAACATTTAAACTAACATTCAAACAAGTAAACAACAAACATTAAAATTAACCCTAACAACAAACATTAAAATTAACATTTAATCTAATTATCTAACCTGTGGTATGTGTCTGTGGGCAGCGGAGCACCGAGCAGGCTAGCACCGGAGCAGGCGAGGCGAGCAGAAGCAGTGGGCGAGGACTGGGGTGGGCGGCGCCGGTGGGTGCAGGTGGTCCGGTCACCAGTGGAGTAGTCGACGACAGCAGCCAGCCCAGCAGGTCACCACGCTGTGTGCTGAGTCTTCTGACATTTGTTTTTCCCTAATTCCTCTATCCCTAATTTGTATTCTAGGTCTGGTAACCCAATTGATTAACTAAAGCCTAACAAAAAACAAGAAACAAATTAAACTATTAAAGGGCCTGGCCGTAATCAGCTATAAAAAAAGTTTTAAAAAATGTTGATGAAGGGATTCGAACCCAGAACCTCCATGTTATAATGGAAAGCCTAAACCACTACACCACTTGTTATACTTTGTAAGTGGGTTCACCCTATAATTTTTTAAGGGGTTCACCCGAGTCTCATAGTAAAAAATTCTATAAATTGAGACCTAGTACACCCTAGAACACAAATGCTTAAGAGTGTAACTATTTAATATAATTGGTCGTTAGTGACAAGTTTCCGACAAAAAAATGTTTGTTGGAAAAAACCCCGTAGGAAATGTATTTTTCGACAAAATCTCGACTAATTTTACGATGAATTAGCGACAAAAGCCTTTCGTCGGTAATTTTCAACAATATTCCGACAATTATATTAAATAAATAAGTTAACTTACTTAATAAATTTGTCAAAAAATTTAAGAAATCTTGTGGTCACTTTTTTGTTTTTGTTTTGTCAGAAAGTTGTTGCAAACTTGTGGGAAATTTCTTTTGTTGCAAACTTTTGTAGAAAATATACATGTTTTCTACTAGTGATATTAGTTATAGTGTTTGGCTCTCTCCTAATCCAAACCAAAAGCCCAAATCTGATTTTTTTTGGATTTATGGTCTTTATTTGATGAAAAAAATTTGGTTTTTGTTATGTGTAATATTTTCGCCTCCCCCCATTGCATTGGTGATGACCCAACCGTATCGGACAATTCAGGGTCAATGGTCCAACCTAGGCAAACAAAAGCATGCATGCTTTGTATGATTTTATGAAAAGGTGAAGCGTGTTAGGAACCTGACCTAACTTCACGATCTTCACTCATGGGGCACAATGCAATAATGGGGCATATCCTCTTTGGGTCAAACTATTTTCAAAGAACATAACACATCAAGATGTAAGTAACTTGATCAACTAATAGAATTCATATACGTAAAGACTAGTATAAAACATTCATTACCCCTGATGAAAGCAAATTAAATATCAGGTTACCAAATGCTTCTATTGCACTCTTGCAATACACGCTAATAAGTCCATTCGCCCCGATGGCAAGATTTATCTGTGTGATCACACTCTGAAAGGCAACAAACACAAAAGAATAAGAGCACACTTAAACAAATCGGTCGATCATTAACGTCATTCTAATCAATATTTAGTGAAAAGACAATGATTGCTACCCACCGCGGGGCATGCTATCAGTGAGGTTCCCGAATCTACGATTGCTGAACATCCACTCTCACAAAACCCCAAAAGAAAGCACAGCAGATCATTCAAGATTCAAGATCGAAGATCAAACTTATAGTTTATTATAACATTCCTTGTTTACATACCCGTGGGTTCTCCACCAATAAGTACATCGCTCATATCAAACTAGAAAGGAATAAAACCACAAAAAAAATATTTAGGATACACGATTTATGAAATCGTTAGGAACTATAACTATAGTGTATTTTCAATTGGTGAATACACTATACTACTATAGTAATGGTTCCTAAATATTTGGTGGTTCTTGTTTGAACCCACCAATATAAATATATATTTTAGTAAGTAATGGAGACTAGAGATCCGGACCTGCCAATAACCCTTTTGTGTGACTGGAACGTAAGTGTGCTTCCCCTTGTAGTGCTTCGGATCAACACCTCCAAACACAATTCCACCCTCTTCACTCTCCTCAGCTTGTCGATTCAGCCATAGTGAAAACACGCGGTCCTTAACTAGATGTTGATTGACGCTATTGTCCCTATACAACATAGATATATTGAAAATATTGCACAAGTGGCACCAATTACAAATAGGTGTCATATGTGTGTACGCACTTGAGTTTATTTTAAGAAAAACATGAGTTCAACCGTTAGTTGTAACGGGTAGAGAATATAATCTTATGATTATTGTCTCTGCAAGTGTTAGTGTGTACAAGAAACGAAGTCACAAAAAGTACCTAAATAACATACCACACAGGAAGAGCATTGCCAACAGAGATTTCCTTAAATCCAAGCCCAAGTATACCATCAAACTTCTCGGCCAAAAATGTCACACTAGGCTCTTTTGTTGCCTCAATAAATTCCTGAGTAGGTTATAGATCTCGTTAATTGTCAACTTCGGTTCAACTGCAAAACCTGAGGACAAAGTTGTCGAATTCACCTGATATTTGACAACCAAATCACCAACTTCTACAATGTCGTAACTAAAGTATCCGGATATTGATCCACTTTTATAATGGATAGAAGCAGGTCTCCCTACAAAAATGGAACCAGTATGTGTAGGAAACATCAGGATCAAAGTATTAAAAGTTTGTTAGGCCAACCTGAATATTTGTTATCTTGAGTAAGTTGCTCCATAAAGAAATGACATGTATATGGAAAACTTCTTCATAACCAAATGACAGAAATATCCTCTCTCTAATAAAAGAATCAATTTTAGGATGCGTGTCAATTTTTGGTTAAACCTCAAATTCAATTTCCTGCCTAAACCCCTTACTCATCAAAATTACGTTGTTTTGATTAAATCTCGTTAAAATTAATTATCTCTTTCCTTATTCAACTATCTCCATCATTTACGGATCATTCTTCTTCTACCGCATATTAATACCCGATTTGGTTAAAAAGTGATACGTTACGAGAGAAATCAATTTACGAAAACATAACATTTTTAATTTATTATATGGTGTCTTAAATTTGAGGTGGTTATTATTTTTTTTTTTTAAAATTGTTACTTTTATATTCATTGTTTTATCTTATTTATTGTTTAAAGTTACTAACTATATGTTTTATCCAAGATTTTATTACTCTCAATAAAATTCATTTAACTTATAACTAAATTTTTACACTAATCAATTTACAGTCACAAGCAATATTTTGAGATTTATAAATTATATCGTTTTCATTATTCAACCCGTATGCCCAATGGCAGAGGCAAAGCCTCTAGAAACACCTAAAGTTTGAAGGTCACAGGTTCAATTCCACCGGTGACAGGTTAAAATGAAATTCGCCATTCTAAAAAAAACATATATATATATATATATATATATAGAGAGAGAGAGAATGAATCATTTGAGAACTCTTAAATATTTTGAGAACTCATCAAAAAACAATCAAAACCATTTTTTTTCTTCTTATTTTACTACCTTTATTATTAGAATACCGCATAAAAAGGTGAATTTATATATATAAATTTACATGTATTCATATATTAAAAAAATCTACACATATGTAAGTTTACCACTTACAAATTGTAACATCCCATTTTGTATATTATTGCAAATTCTGGGGTAGAAAACATAACAAGAGGGACAAACTTGGAGGGGAAGTTATGTATACCCTAGGAGGCTTTAAATGGGTGCATCTAATCTCATTTTTCCCTAAGTTCTCGGCCTAGAGGAATGGGAGAAGAGGAAAAGGGAAGAAATCCCGTTTTTAGGAGCCAACTGCCACATAACTCCCTTATTATTTGGATGCTCTTAGGAGTTAATCAACTCAATCAATCACCTCGGTCCTCATGGGAAGTCTCATAAAATAAAGATAAAACGTCTTTGTAGGGATGATAAATGTGCCTTCAAGTACAAATACACAAAATTGTGGTTGGTGGCCCAGTTTTAAAGGAAAATCCTCTATGAACACCAAGGTTTGAGAGGTCATGTGTTCAAGTCTCACTCCTAACACGAACTAAGAAATTTGTCTTTCAAAAAAAAAAAAAAAACAGAAAAAAAAAAAGACTATGAACAACAAGAAGACTTTCTAGGATGAATGTATGGGAAATTGTAGAAAAAGACTGGACAACAAGAAGATGTTAAAGCCATGACTCAAGCAGGAAAAGGAATCACGTCATATAAATAAGCAAAATGATCAGTAGACTCTAATGTTGATTCATATCTAGTTTGAGAAGATAGACGATGTGACAGGGTAAAAGGAGGTATAGGAAATTTTGGATAAGATAGTGATAAAACAAGAGTTTTGAGAAGACAAAGAACAAAGGATATATTTTTCAATGATGCTTACTTAACAATCTCTCATTCAACAAGTACAATAACGTATAAATTCTTATAGACACAAATTAGACTTTTGAAAAGAAAAACATATGTTAATCATAGCCATAAAAACAATAACCGTAGCTTTAATAGTGCGGTAACTTTCAGTAGGAAACTCCAAACAACAAACTAGACATCGAGGGATTGAAACTCATAGGTCATATGTTTAATTTTGTTTACATTTTAACCTTCAAATTCCTATTGAACAAACACGATTTTTAGAGTTGATAGCATGCGGTAGTTAATGGAGATAATTAGTACTTGCATGAGGTTTGAAAGGAACGATCGTGATTTTGTTGGCTAGTCATGCATATTACTTGCTTGTTTTTACATTTACTATCAGGAAACGCTCATTGCACCAGAAACACTCTCCTTTAGCCCTCTTTTCATCCAATTCTTTACTGGTTATTGTTGGTCCAGTGTTGACCGAGTTTACAGGAGGTAAACGTTGCAAAGAATGAACGTTGGAGCTGCTTTGACCGAGTTATAAAGGAAGCCCTGTTGATCAGGAGTTCAGTTGTTTTATCTATTATTATTTATATGCATAAAGCAGTTGTTTTATTTTATCAAGTTCATTAGTCGAAAAATCTGTAATCATTCGGTGAAGCTTTGTAAGCATTTGATTATTGAATAATACGATTACATTCGACTACCTTGTTCTCTACCTTTCTTGATTACAATTGATTATATTGCCTGTACCAAACTAACATTTGGTATCAGAGTTTCAGGTTCTGATCCATCTGTATGCCAAAAATCCTACGCCTCAACACCATGTCAATCGTTACAAACCCTAATCCCGCAAGAGAGAACTCGGTTTCATTCCAGTGCCCTATCCTCACTCCTACTAATTACAATACCTGGTCTATAAAGATGGAAGCAATTATGGACGCCCATGGGTTGTGGGACGCCATCGAGCCACCGACCGGTGCGGTCGTGGATGAGAAGAAATCCAAGCAAGCTCGTGCTTTCATCTTTCAATCCATTCCGGACGAGGTCTTATTGCAGGCAGCGAAGAAGAAGACCGCCAAGGAGGTTTGGGATTCGTTGAAATCCCGATATGTAGGTGCTGAACGGGTTCAGAAAGCTCGGTTGCACATTCTGAAAAGTGAGTTTGAAGGGCTACAGATGAAGGATGGAGAGTCAATTGATGAATATGCTGGAAAGCTTTCGGGTATGGTTTCGAAGTATAACAGTGATGGAGCAAAACTGGACGATGAAGAATTGGTACGAAAATTGTTTGATACGGTTCCGGAGAGATTCATAAACTTGGTGGCTTCAATTGAGCAAAGCTCAGATGTTGAGACCATGCCATTTGAAGAGGCTATCGCACACTTGAAAGCATATGAAGACAGAGTGAGGCTCCGTCAATCACACCAAGCAGCCGAGAACAGTTTGTTGTTCTCTAAATCCGAACCTCAAACGAGTTCTAAAGGACATGGAAAGAGTCGACAGTTTTCGAACCAGAAATCGGGTGGTCGAGGCAAGGCTGACCAGGTGGTTGGAATGGTTTTCGGGGACGTGGCCGCGGTAGGGGTAATCGTGGTGGACATGTTGGAAGCCAAGATCAAAGAAACGGATCGAAAAACAAGGACAAGAGGCATATTGAGTGTTTCAATTGCCACGAACTCGGGCACTATGCCTCGGAATGCAAAGAGCCTAAAGATAAAAGAGATGAGGCAAATTTAGCTCAAGCGCAGGATGAAGAGACGACACTCTTGTTGACTATTCATGGAGAGGATTGGACGGGTTTGGTGTTGCTGAATGAAGATCGGTTCATACCAAAACAAGAAGATTCACGGGTCGGAGAAAATCGAAACGTGTGGTACCTTGATAATGGAGCGAGAAACCACATGACCGGAGTTAAAGAATCATTTGCTGAATTGGATTCTAAAGTTTCGGGGCAGGTCCGTTTTGGTGATGGATCGAAAGTACAAATTGAAGGCATGGGATCATTACTTTTCAACTGCATTGAGAAGTAATATCCTTAGCCTTGGCCAGTTGACTGAAAAGGGCTATGACATACACATGCATGGCAACATACTGAAGTTATATGATGACCATAAAAGACTTGTCATAAAGATCCAAAGGTCAGTGAACAGGTTGTATAAAATTTCATTGAAAATTGCAAAACCCGTTTGTTTGGCAGTACACTTGGATGATGAAGCTTGGTTGTGGCATGCGCGAATGGGGCACGCCAACTTTACAATACTAGAGTCGATGGCTCGGAATGAGCTAGTGGTTGGAATGCCACGTATTGCACACCCAAAACAAGTGTGTGAAGGGTGTTTGGTGGCAAAACAAGTTAGCAAGCCGGTCCCTAAGGAAGCACAGTGGAGAGCAAGTGTGCCATTGGAGTTAGTTCATGCAGATCTTTGCGGTCCGATAACTCCACAAACAAAAGGAGGTAATCGGTATTTTATGTTACTAGTAGATGATTTCACTAGATATATGTGGGTGTATCTAATTGAAACAAAAGATCAAGCATTTCAAAAATTCAAGTGGTTCAAAGCACAGTTAGAGAAGGAGAGCAAATGTAAAACTAAGATGTTACAAACGGATCGGGGAGATGAGTTCACCTCACATATTTTTAACGAGTTTTGCAGGAATGAAGGGATACAAAGACAATTGACGGCCCCATATACCCCTCAACAGAACGGGGTAGTGGAGCGTCGAAATCGTACGGTTGTGGAGATCACCCGCTCGTTACTAAAGTCAATGAGTGTGCCAGAAGTATTATGGGGTGAGGCAGTAAGGCACTCAGTTTATATCCTCAACAGAATAGCAACAAAAGCTGTGAAGTGTACAACACCATATGAACTATGGAAAGGGCATAAACCGGACCTCGAACACCTAAAGGTGTCTGGTTGTGTTGGGTATGCGCGGCTGACAAAGAATCATCTTGCCAAACTCGATGACAGGGGACATGCAATGGTGTACTTGGGAAGTGAAGATGAAACAAAAGGTTATCGGATGCTTGATCCAAGCAGTAACAAAATTGTGATTGCTAGAACAGTGGAGTGCATTGAAAATAAGAAATGGGCTTGGGAGGAGCCTACAACAGAAAAGTCTGTTTCTAGTTGGTCTAACTTGCAGGTCAATGGCCCAAGTGCAGCTGGTCAACCACAAATGCAATTTGGGGATGATCAAAGAAGCCCTAGATCGCCAACTAATTAACACTGATATTCAATCATCTGTATCTCCTGTTTCAGGTACTTGAAATGGGAGTAACTCAATGCCTGAATCATCTACTCCAGCAAGCAATAAAGTATCATTTGACGATACACCCTTTCAAGGGTTTCGATCAATTGGCGGTGTATATCGAGATACCACAGCCATGAATGAAAAAGAAGTCCAAGAGCTATATAAAAATGATGCAGAGCTTCAGTTAATTGATGACGAACCAGTGTCATATGATGAAGCTGCAATTAAAGAAGATTGGGTGAAGGCTATGAAAGCTGAGCTGGATTCAATTGTACGTAATAATACCTGGACTTTAACTCAGTTGCCACCTGGAAACAAAGCAATTGGGTTAAAGTGGGTATTTAAATTGAAGAAGGATGCTAAAGGGAATGTCACAAAACACAAAGCACGTTTGATAGCTAAGGGTTATGTGCAACAGAAAGGAGTTGATTTTGAAGATGCCTTCGCACCAGTTGCTCGCCTGGAAACAATCAGACTTCTCCTTGCAATAGCAGCAAAGGGAAACTGGCTTGTGCATCATCTTGATGTCAAGTCCGCGTTTCTCAATGGGGAACTTAAGGAAGAAGTGTATGTGACACAGCCGGTTGGGTTCGAAGTGAAGGGAAAAGAAAGAATGGTGTACCACTTACAAAAGGCGCTTTATGGGTTGAGACAAGTTCCAAGGGCTTGGAATGCTCGATTGGATAAGTCACTAAAGGAACTCGGATTCAGCAGGTGTACCCACGAACAGGCGGTTTATAAGGTACACAATCCAAGTTTTATTCTTATCGTTGGAGTTTATGTTGATGATTTGATTGTGACTGGATCGAGTGAAGAAAGGATTCATGAGTTTAAGAAGAAAATGAAATCGGTCTTTGATATGAGTGACATGGGAAAACTGTCATACTATCTTGGTATCGAAGTGGAACAAACCAGGATGGGGATATCAATGAAACAGGAGGCGTATGCAGAGAAGATCCTCAAGATGGCAGGTATGTCAAAGTGCAATGCTACAACTTTCCCTATGACACCTAAACTACAGTTAACAAAAGATGAAGATGGGGAGGATGCCGATCCAACACTGTATCGGAAGATAATTGGCAGCCTTCGCTATCTAATCCACACTCGACCAGACCTTAGTTATTCGGTTGGGGCTGTAAGCAGGTTCATGCAGTCCCCAAAACAGAGTCACTTTGCAGCAGTGAAACAGATACTGAGGTATGTGCGAGGTACGGTTGGGTATGGGCTAAAGTATAATGGTGGTGGAGATGACAAGTTATTTGGGTACAGTGACAGTAGCTATGGTACAGATGTTGAAGACCGACGAGGCACGACTGGTATGGCGTTTTATTACTCAAATAATTTAATCACATGGTCATCACAGAAACAGAAGACGGTGGCTCTAAGTTCCTGTGAAGCTGAGTTCATGGCATCCACGTCGGCAGCCTGCCAAGCATTGTGGCTAAGGAATTTGATCAGTGATTTAATGGGAGAAGAAGCACAGGTTGTGAAACTCTTTCTTGATAATGAAGCTGCCATAGCTTTAACGAAGAATCCTGTTTTCCATGGGAGGAGCAAACACATTGACACAAAGCATCATTTCATACCGGAATGTGTGGAACGAGGACAAGTATGTGTGGAACATGTTAGTGGTAATCTGCAGAAAGCAGATATACTAACAAAACCACTGCCCCGGGTCAAGTTTGCTGAGATGAGGAGTCTTGTCGGTATGGATGATCTACACAAAGATGTCAACACTACGGGGGAGAGTGTTGGTCCAGTGTTGACCGAATTTACAGGAGGTAAACGTTGCAAAGAATGAACGTTGGAGCTGCTTTGACCGAGTTATAAAGGAAGCCCTGTTGATCAGGAGTTCAGTTGTTTTATCTATTATTATTTATATGCATTCAGCAGTTGTATTATTTTATCAAGTTCATTAGTCGAAAAATCTGTAATCATTCGGTGAAGCTTTGTAAGCATTTGATTATTGAATAATACGATTACATTCGACTACCTTGTTCTCTACCTTTCTTGATTACAATTGATTATATTGCCTGTACCAAACTAACACCTATTAGTAGAATTCTTTTGTGTATTAACAGGGACTGCTCTAACAAGAGTAGGTAGCAAGGGTAATTTTGCTTCATTACTCATAGGATTTTGAGAAAAAAAGACCCTTATACTTCTTGAGTTATTCATTATGACATTAACTTCTTGTAATCGAGCCATAGTGTAAGCCTCCCTCAATTTTAGAGGTTTGAAGATCTTCACGTGACACTTAATTTCAGGTTTTAGACCTTTAACAAACAGGCTAAGAGCATGTTCCTCACTCGATGTAACTTTGTTCAACAATAGATCAAAGTTATCATATTATTCATCTAATGACCCTATCTGATTAAAGGCTTTCAAGGCACCCATAACATTACACTCAGAACTAGCAATCCGTTAGTTGACTGTTATGAACTTTACAATAATGACCCTCTAAAGTAAATAATTGACATTATGAGCCCTTTAAGAATACAATGTTGACACATTTTATCCCTCTACAATTAGGACATGTAACACTCACGTTCGAAGAAGAAGCTTGAATTATATAGTATATCACTAGGAAACAAAGGAGACGAAAAAATCTGTCTGAAGAAACTAGGAAAGAGTAAAAGTTGTATCAATCGATATTTAGCAACAGTAATCGCCAACGAATTTCTCCATTAGTGATTCTTTTGTCAGTGAAAGGGCATTTTTGTATATATTCATATAGAATGTGACTTTTGTATACAAGAGTCATTCCAATATCCGGTTAATAATTAATTAAATAGTATCTTCATGAGGAATGTGTCTTATATTTGAAGTATGATCTTGGAATATTTATTGATTATAGTGGACTGATTGACTATTAGGCAATCCATGAAGGTATGATCACCGAATTGTCTAGCTAAGTTCTTTCTAAATCATCCCTATTTTACAAAGTCATGCTTTAACCGTGATTGCTATAATATATTTTTCAAGTTGTCATGATAGAAATTTGCAACAATAATATACTAACCATTTGCTTTGTAGGTGCTTGACTGACTTGACTCATATTTTGAGTGGAAAAAGCATGATACCTGCAGGATTAGCATAATCCTAGCACGTTAAACTTTGGTTGATATCATAGACAATTTATTTAGCATATATGCTTAGATATATAGTCTATACAGAGAGTCACTAAAACCGAATTTAAGTAGAGAACAATGAGAATTACATAAACATGTGTACCTATTGCTTTAAATGTTATAACAATCATTAAAACACTATGTATAACTATGTGATTCTCATGTTTCTCTATGTAAAATTGGTTTTATAAAAATCTAAAATTGGTTTTGACATAAGTGTGTTTATTACAAAACCAATTTTAAGTAAAAAAATATGAGAATGACATAGTTACGTTATTATTGCTTTACTTAAAATCATAGGTCGCGTTATTATAAACAATGATTGATTTGTATGTATTTTGATTTTGAAGAAGATTGAAATCTATAATTAATATTGAGATTGGATAGAGAATGACAGATAGGAGAGAGATAAATATTAGGGATTTTATTGATTAATTTGCAATATAATTTCATATTACAATTAATTAAGTACAAAACTTCTATTAAATTACGAAAATGTCATTAAATGGTTAGAACTATTGATCAAACTTAATCAATCGTTAGAATTTGATTTTTATGGTTTTTTCATAAAATTGTGATTAGCATTAGTCGCACCATATAAATATATATATATATATATATAGGGAAGGGTTCAAATACTAACCAACTTTGCTAACCACTATAAAACAATCATATAATTTATAAATTATTTTTTCTTTTAATTGTTAAAATAGTATTTAAGTATCTTGAATAAATATTTTGAACGTAAATACGAAAACAATGAGTCTTACGTATATGTACCAAATAATGTTACATATACGTGGCACATAGTGTTTACATATATGTAATATTAACATAATGATAATTGTTACATATACGTAACACTATGTTTGAGAGTGCATATCATGGTTATCACATAAATATTGGTTAGCATTTGAACCTCACCCTATATGTATATGTATATGTATATGTATATGTATATGTATATGTATATGTATATGTATATATATGTATATGTATAAGGGATGGTTCCCCTAAAAAATACAATTTAGCTAAGAAGCCTAAGAAATAATCTAATCAATTCAATTGAATGATCAAAGGTAGAGATTTAAGTGTAGGAAAAATATGAAAAGGATGGGCATTCTTGAAAAACCCACAATTGTTGACTTTTTTCAAACACCCCTACTTTTTTTTAAACGTACATAATTTTTTCATACGACCTTATTTTAAAAAAAACAATTACACAATAAAATTGAGGGTTTTTTTATCTTTAATTCGAGTATAGTCTTGCTATATTTTTTTGTAAAAACAAAATCGATACTTAATGAAATTATGCTACTTTACGTAAATGTGCGGGTTTCTAGTAAAACAGCACAATTAATTGTGCTACATTGTAAAACAACACAATTAACCGTGTTGTTTTATCATAAAATAACACCAAACATAACAATTAATTGTGTTGTTTTACTATAAAACAACATCAAAACAACACGGTTAATTGTGTAACTTGCTCTTCTTAGCTAACCAAGCACAAACAAAACCAGCACAACAAAATTAGTATATCAAAACAAACATTTTGATGCATAAGCTTTTTGTTATCTACTACTGAACCATTTTGTTGGTGTATGGATGCTTTAAATTTTTATTTTTAAAGAATGCTACCAAATTAGACACATAATAATTGACTAAAAGTAGCACAAATTAAAGAAACCAGCACATTTACGTAAATTGTGCTGTTTTACCATAAACCAGCAAATTTTTAATATGATAAATTGTGTTGCCCGGAAACCAGCACATTTACGTAAAGTAGCACAATTTCATTAAGTGTCGATTTTGTTTTTACAAAAAAATATAGCAATACTATACTCAAATTAAAGATAAAAAAACGTTCGATTTTATGGTGTAATTTTTTTTAAATAATGTCCTATGAAAAAGTTATGAACGTTTAAAAAAAGTGGGGGAAGTTAAAAAAAGTCAACAAAGTGGCTATTACTTAAATACCTTTCCACCCCTTATTTTTCCTACATTTAAATCTCTACCCTTGATCATCCAATTGAATGGATGAGATTGCTTCTTAGGTTTCTTAGTCAAATTATACTTCTTATTTGATCTTCCTCATATATATATATATATATATATATATATATATATATATATATATACTAGGTTAAAATCCCGTGTATTACACAGGTTGAATAAATAAAATGTTATATACTTAGTAACAAAAAATTTATATTTTTAAAAACTCGTGTAATACACGGATTGAATAAACCGGTATATTATATCGGTTGAATAAAATATAATGTAAGTTGTTAACAAACACACTCGTCAAAATATGTCTTTAAAAATGTAATTTGTCGTGACAGTTACAAGGTCTGTTAAGTTAGTTTTTAAAACACTTTTTTTCAACTCAGTATTAATTTTTTAATTTAATTGATAAATGTTAGTTCATATTAAGTTCATTTGATTGATGATATAATAACTATTTATAATTAAATAATAAGTATCCGTAATTAGATTTATACTAAAAATATAAAAATAAATTCTTTTAATATCATTATTAATATGAGAGAGAGGCGAAAAAAAATGATACAAATGAACCAGAAAGTGACACGTGTCAATATAATTTTATTTATTAATGAAAAAATTAATATTTAATATTATTATTTAATAGAAGAGAGAAACAGAAAAATTAATATCTAATAGGAGAGAAAAGCGGGAAAATAAATGTGAGAAGTAACCAGTGAGTGACACGTGTCCCCCGTGATTTTCTTTTGTTATATAGTATAAATATGGGGACTACTAATGGGACACGGGAATTGCTATCTGGACCGGGCTCTATACGCATCGTATAGGGCAATACGATGCGTATAGCCTTCACAATTTCCCAAACCCGACAACATCGTACTCCTAGACATTCCAACCCCTATACGCATCGTATAGGTCAATACGGTGCGGTTTAGGGTACGAGGTGACTTCTGCAACTAGTCATCCATCACATCGCTATACGCCACGTATAGGTCTATACGTGGCGTATAGAGATGTGATGGATGACTAGTTGCAGAAGTCACCTCGTACCCTAAACCGCACCGTATTGACCTATACGATGTTGTCGGTTTGACCAGGAGTCTATACGCATCGTATAGAGCTATACGATGCGTATAGGGGCCAAATTTTGTGTATTTTACCATGCACAATTCTCATTTGAACGTATCGTTCAAAAATTTTCAAACAATTTACGGTTTTCAAAAAGTTATAGCAATGTCTTGGTGGTGGGATGGTAACTACGGTTTTCAGGTATATTCTAACGAGTCGCTGGAAAACAACCCGCAAAGTTCTGGATTTCAAGATGTGAACCGGGAGGAGGTCTCGTCCGACGTTTATTCTAATCAACGGGTAAGGCTTCCCGATTTGAACGAGCCACTAAGCAATCCCGAGTTCGTATACGGTGAACACTCTTACCTTACACAACCCACGGACGACTTCGTGTACGGTGAAGACTCTTACCCGACACAACAAACCGACAGCTTCGTGACGTATAAAACTGACCAGGTATAACATTCCTATATATATGCATACATTTAGTTTGTTGTTTCTTAACTTTTACCGTACCGTTGTTGTAGAATTTTCAGACTCGTGATCAGTTGGTGGATTGGGCTGTCCGCAGAGGACGTGAGAATGGTTACGTCATTGTCACCCGACGATCGAGGAGAAAAGGCGACGACCCGTCGGAGCCGGTTATCAAGGTGTGGCTTGTGTGTGACCGTCACGGCGAACGTAAATCTACTGCCACGGTTCGACGTGTCGGTAGCAAGAAAACAGGTTGTCCTTTTAAATTGGAAGGAGAGTACCAAGTAAATACTGGTGATTGGAAATTAACGGTGAAGGATGACAGTCATAACCACGATCCTAGTCAACATCTTGAGGCGCACTCGTTTGCCAGGAGACTGTCTGAGTCGGAACAACTTTTGGTGGCGAAATTGTATTCGCAAAACATGATGCCACGAAACATTCTGGCAACCATAAGGGAGCAAAACCCCGATAGTAGTTGCATTAAAAAGGACATTTATAATGCAATACAAAAGATAAAAAACGAAACGAGAGTCGGTGAAACTCCAATGCAGGTTCTGGAGCACCTGCTTTCTTCTAAACATTACGTCTACTATACCCGGGAGGATCCCGTCACAAATGTCGTGGAGGAGATATTCTTTGTTCATCCGAAATCCTACGAGATGTGGCGTGCGTTCCCGCATGTTTTGATGATCGACGCAACGTACAAAACAAACATGTATAGACTTCCATTTGTCCAAGTGGTCGGTGTGACCTCCACACACCAGTCGTTCTGCGTCGCTCATGCATTTATATCTAAAGAACGGGAGGAAAACTTCGTCTGGTTGCTATTGCAAATCAAAGGTATGTTGCAAAAGTGTATGGAGCCGCGCGTGATAGTAACAGACAGGGACAAAGCTCTTATGAACGCGTGTGACAAAATATTCCCGGAAAGTTCCAAGAACCTATGCCGGTGGCACATACACGAGAATATCTCAAAACATTGCAAGGCATCGTTTACAGACGAAGATTGGGAAAATTTCAAGTATTCTTGGTCGGTATTGTGTGAGTCTCCTACGCCAGAAGTATACCAGTACAACTTCAACCGGCTTTACGAACGACTGTATGCAGCCAAACGAGGAAGTAAGTTTTGAATATTAAATAATTATTATGGTTTAATTTATTTACAATATTAAATATTTATTAGGTTTTAAATTATTTTTGTAGGAGTTATTGACTATGTGACAAAAAATTGGTTGGACCCATATAAAGAAAAGTTTGTATCGGCCTGGTCCAACAGAAAACTCAATTTTGGTCAACATACCACGAACCGAGTCGAGAGCCAGCATTCGCTCTTAAAGAGCTATATTAGAAATGCTAACAGCTCGCTGGATAGACTTGTTGGGTTTGTTGATGAAATTGTAACAGATCAGTATGTACAATTACAGCATGGGTTTGGAACAAGCCTAATAAGGAAAATGGACAGGCACGTAAGTATTGAATTGTTTGATAACCTACACGGTAAGGTTTCACATAAAGCTTTAAATTTGTTAGAAAACGAGTGGTATAAGTTATCAACTATACGGAAACAAAATGCAACGTGTGGTTGCCAACTTTTCAGTAGTTGTGGGTTGCCGTGTGCCTGTCGTCTGGCAAATATCGAAGCTACAGGTCCGGTCAACCTTTTAATATTTATCTTGTTTTATCTAATTTCAAACTTTTCTGACTATCTCGTTTTAATACAGGTGGCAGAATCCCGCTAGATGCGGTGGACGTCTTTTGGACGAAGCTTGATCTAAAACCGTCGTTTGTCGAGGATGAAAATGTAGACGTGGATAAAGTACTTGGTCAAGTGAGAAACAAAATTATGTCACAACCCGATCAGGTCAAAAAAAGTCTGTTGTCGAGAAACGTAGGGGTGGTATTTCCGATCAATAGTAAGAAGAAGGCGCCTATGGTACAAGAAGATACTCGCGGTCGTCCAACTTTGAAAAAGCAACAACAAAGGAAACAGGATGTCACGAGAAACAGCTCGTTCACAGGATCCCAACAAAGCATATGTGACCCTGCGAGACATAGCTCCTATATTGCGTCACAGGACTCTCGACAAGCGAGTTCAGTCATTCAACACCGTCGTTCAACGACGGGTAAAGGAAAGCAACCACCAGATGATAACGCCCATCATGGGTTTCCATTAATGATTGGGGAAGATGCCGTTAACAATATAAATTGTTTTAAGGATTCGATTCCATCTTTGTTTCATCCCTACATTTCACGTATACAGGATGTAAATCCCGACGGTAACTGTGGTTTTCGATCGGTAGCTGTGGGCTTAGGGTTAAATGAAAACCGGTGGTTATTTATTCGTCAACAGCTTCTACATGAGATGGACAGTAAAGAAGAATGGTGGAGAACTGTTTTCGACAGAATCGCCTTTCAAGAGTATGATAGGCTGCGTCACACAATAGATTGGCAGGATGTGAAAGCCGCGCCAGTTAGTCGTTGGATGTGGATGCCATACACAGGACTCCTAATTGCTCAAAGATTTGGGGTGATTGTTCATCTATTAAGCATTGCCGGTAATCAAACATTTTTTCCATTATGGTTTGGTCCTCATGTTCATGCTCAACATCAAATTGTATCGTTCGTTCACGTCAAAAGTGCTCATTTCATCCACGTCAAGTTAGACGGAGATTTTCCGATGCCCCCTACGAATGCATTATGGAATTTGCACCGAAATGATGATGCAGCAGAATGGGAAAATATATACAGTGATCGTATTGAACGGTTTAAGAAAAAAATGGCTACTGATAGCGATAACTTTTCACAATACGTCACGAATTATGGATGAAGTTTGTTTGTAATAAAATACATGTTTATACTAATTATATCAAAAAAGAAAACAAAAAAAAAGAATACAATTATACTAATTATACTAATTATATCAAAAAAAAAGAATACAATTATACTAATTATACTAAAATACATGAACTATACGCCACGTATAGATCCATACGTACCGTATGGAATTCCAAAGGTCATGAGCTATACGCCTCGTAATGTTCTATACGATGGCGTATAGCGACCGGTATACTCAGAAGAGCCAGCGTACAGCACCAAACGCCCCCCATTTTTAACACACACACACATACGAGGAGACGCTAGATTGAGATTGTCGGGTCAAAAATTTCCTCTTTTACTCGTAAAGGTACGTATTCTAGACTCGTGATATATAATATAGGTTTAATTTTGATTATTAGTCATTAAAATTGCGTAGAAATAGAGATTTATAAGTTGAATTCGATGAACTATACGCAGCGTATAGAATTATACGTGGCGTATAGTTCATCAGAGGAAGAAGATGAAACAATACGCAACGTATGGGGCTATACGCTGCGTATGGTTTAAGTTACCCGGTAACTGGCTTGCGTATGGCTTGGTTGGCCGCGTATGGCTCGTTTTGCCCGGTAACTGGCCTGCGTATGGCTTGGTTGGCCTGCGTATGGCTTGCTTACCCGGTAACACCCTATACGCCACGTATAAAGCTATACGTGGCGTATAGGTTTTAAAAAAAATTATTTTAAATCATTTATTTATATTAAATAAACAATTTATTTATTATTTTAAATAATTTATTTAAATAATAAAAACAATTTATTATTATTTTAAATCATTTATTTATATTAAATAAACAATTTATTATTATTTTAAATATATTATTATTTTCAGATATGGCGGATCACGACGACGATGTTCAGATGGACGAGTTACAGGATCTTGCGCACTACCCCTATTTGGATTTTCCGGCAGACTCGGAGTGGTATGGCCGGTGCCAAAAGCTACGGGAGGTGCGTTTGGGGTCGGGGACGGCGGTGCACTGGGAGCTTCTCCAGGAGGTCCAGGAGGCGGAGCGGGCCAGGGCCATCATAGGCGAGGACACGCCATGGGATCGGCTTTTTGATCTATCATTCACCGAGACCTACCGAGAGGTGGTCGTCGAGTTTCTTTCGACGTTCATCTACTCAGAGGAGGGGCTAGCGCCCGTTCCCGAGGAGGCGCCGGCAGAGGAGCCGGATCAGGTCTCCTTCCGTATTTTTGGCCACCAGTACCGTCTGACCCTCCGTCAGTGGGCCGTCGCGACGGGCTTGTACTTTGAGCCCGAGACGATTTTGTCGGTTTACACCGCGACGGTGACGGAGGTGGACAAGGAGGTACTCCTTGTTTTTTGGGGTTTGATTTCCGATAGCCCTTGGTTAGGTACCAAGGCGAGGGTTTCGGGGATTAGAGACCCCCTCTATAGATATTTGCACCGGCTTATCTCGACGTCGATCGCACCGCGTCAGAAAAGCCGTGAGTGGTGCACCGATAGAGACCTCTTCTTTCTCTACTGCCTGCTTACAGGCACGGGGTGCGCCCTATCCACATGCCTCGCTAGTTATTTCGCGTCTGCCTATATGCGGCAGAGGCGCGTGCTTTTGTATGGCGGCGCTTTTATCACTCAGGTCATGCGTAGTATTACACCATGGCATGCGCATGAGCCTGAGTTGTTACCGCCCATTCTCCCTGTCAGATTAGACCGCCGCATGGCTAGCGGCATGCGCATCACGCACCGTTTCCCGGGGCTCGGCCTACGGTTTGTAGGGGCCGTCCAGGACCAGGTTTGGGTCCCGGTGCCGTTGCCGCCGATGCCTGGACAGGGGGGTCCGCAGATGCCTGACCCGCCACTAGGTGTGCCGTTGCCGGCGCCGCATCAGCCGCACATGGAGCCCATCCACGACCATCCGCCACAGCATCCCCGACACGCGCGTCGGTCTGTTAGGCTGGACAGGGCCACCCAGGCATTGCTTGAGACCCTTGCTGCCGACTCACGGCGACTTGTTGCCGAGTCACGGCGACAGGCTCGTCAGAGCGACCGCATGGAGGACCTTATGATGTGGGCGGTTGGTAGCCTCGTGGATCTATCACGAGCCGCCGGCATCGAGCTACCACCACTACCACTGCCACGTCATTATCCAGACGACCCCGTTCAGGATGACGGCGGGGCCGGTCAGGATGACGGCGGGGCGGGTCAGGCTTAGTTGTTTTTATTTGTATTTAGTTTGTTTCTTCGGTTATGTATGTAAAAACATTTTGGTGTATATATTTAATTTTGTGATGTAATGTATATAGTCTTTTACTTATTTCTTTGGTTGTAATGTTTAATTTTTTGTTTGTTTGTAATGATAAATTATAAATGCAAAAATATAATAAATGTTAACAAAGTTATATAATTTAAATTAAAAAATATAACAAACTTATATTAACAAAGTTATATAAATTAAATTAAAAAAAACAACAAACTTAAATTAATAAAATACCCTATACGTGGCGTATAGGGCAATACGCCACGTATAGAGGTTTTTAAATCGACTTCTGCCAACTTTTGAAGCAAAATTAAAACCCGTGGCCCATACGCTGCGTATAGATCAATACGGCCCGTATTGGACCCAGCCGCCAGACCGGGAATGCGACGTGGCATTCTGTTGGCAGAGACTGAACCCTATACGCCTCGTATTGGCCTATACGAGTGCGTATAGGGCGGCGGCATGTCCAATTAGCAATATTCCGTGTCTTAATAGATTCACCCATAAATATAAAAGTGAATTCAGTTGCAAAACAATAAAATATTGCTTTACTTAAAACCACAGGTGGCGTTATTATAAAAAAATGATTTGGTTTGTATGTGTTTTGATTTTGAAGAAGATTGAAATCCATAATTAATATTGAGATCGGATAGAGAACGAGAAATAGGAGAGAGAGAAATATTAGGGATTTTATTGATTAATTTGCAATATAATTTTAATTTCATATTCTACCCTTGAACACAATTAATTAAGTATAAAACTTTTATTAAATTAGAAAATGTCATTAAATGGTTATAACTATTTATCAAACTTTATCAATCGTTAGACTTTGATTTTCATGGTTTATTCATAAAATTGTGATTAGCATTTGAGTCGCACCATTTATACTATATAATAAATAAAGGTCTTTGTGGTACACTTGTTATTCTCCTGTGCATCTTCGGCTTTTTTTCTCACATCTCTCTCATATTGATTATACAAATTTTTTTGATTGTTTCTAAAAAATTTTATTTCCCGTCTCTCTCTGCTATTAAATAATAATGATTTCTATAATTATTTTATAAAACATTTTTTTTATTTAAAAAATAGGTTTGTTCATATAACATTTTTATAAATTGAACATTTTTTTATTTTTTTTATAAAACATTTTAAAAAAAATAACTATATAACGTTCTAAAATTTATATTAAAAAACTATATAATATGTTAATATTTATTACTAAGTATATAACATTGTATTTATTCAACCCGTGTAATGCACCGGGTTTCTAACCATATATATATATATATATATATATATATATATATATATATATATATAACATATTTAAGCGAATTACACAATAATGAGCAAATTACACAATGAGCTGGAAAACGTAAAACACAATGATGAATACATATAACACAATGATGAAAAATATTTGACAAAATGATGAATACATATAACACAATGATTAAAAGCATTTGACACAATGACCAGACCTAACATTACACATTAACCAAACATGATATTACACAATTACCAGATCTGATATTACACAATGAACTAATATTACACAATGACCTGACAAATTACACAATGAGCTGCAAAACGTATTTTTTTTTCGTTTTTGTATATAACAACACTATACTCGTTTTAAAGATAAAAAACGCTCGTTTTTATGGTGTAATTTTTTTTTTAAATAATGTCATATATAAAAGTTATGAACGTTTAAAAAAAGGAGGGAATTGATAAAAAGTCAACAAAATTGGTCAAGACTAAAATATCATTCCAACAACTTTTTCTTATACAATTTAATCTCAACCATTAAATTTTTTTTATATTTAATTTAGTGGCCATAAATCCTTCTCATCCTTATTAGAATTATAATCATTTTTATCTAAACATTTTTCATATATATATATATATATATATATATATATATAAGTGAGTACAGTTACAAAACAATAAAATATTCGTTTAAGTTTTTTTATTAGTGATTTATATTTTTAAATTTATACCTTTTACATATACGTATGTAGATTAGTACACACAAAACCATTAAATTAATTTGTTCGTATGTGTTTTTTAATAACCTACATATAGCCTAGACAAATATGTGATATAACCCACACATGACTTACACATATGTAGGTTATATACATAAACGAAAAATTGAACTAGTTTATTAAACTTTTTTTAAATTTCGGTCTGAGAAACAATAAAATTAATTACATTATCAATATTATTTTCTTTTATTTTAAAATTTTTAAGATCAAGAATATGAATTTTTTTATTTTGTCATGTGTGTTTGTAATAATTTGTGTTCTGCATAGATCGCTCCGATATGTGTGTGTGTATATATATATAGGAGAACGTTTAAATACAAAGGTTTTATTACACAAACACTAAGAAGGATTTTGAGCATTTGATAAAGAAAATTAAGTGTTGAGGTAAAGTGGGTGACGTTAGCAATGTTTTATGTGTGAAAAGGGTCCGAAGGCCTAGGTAAATTGGAATGAGTTATAATTGTTTACTTTTTTCAGGTTCTTCAAAAAACTTTAAATGAATATAACATTTTTAAATGACAATATCTTTTTTTTAAATTACATTATAAGATCAAACATTTATTGTCTTTAATTTGAATATAATATTGCTTTACTTATTTTTTATTTTTTTGAAAAAACAAAATCGATGTGTGATGCGAATTACGTGCGTTGCGTAATTAATTATATAAGTTGTGTAATTATTTACATATGTATTCGGGTAGTTATTGTGTGTATTTAAGATATATGGTTGTGTAATTATTTATAATGTACGTAATTTATTCGTCATTATGTAATATTTATGTGTCATTATGGCGTGGACGGATTTACCCATCGCCTCGTGTCTTAGTGCCTTTGTACTCTTTATAGGATAAGAGTTCTTTATACAATAACTAAACTATAGAGAGAGAGACGCTCGTACATATATATAAGTATGACAAGCTTACCGAAAGGATGCATTCCGACAATGGTATCCACAAGTTAGCACTACCGGTATCAAAGATGACTTTAAATTTCTGAGGTGGGGTACCAATACCAATCTCACCGAAGTATTGGGTATCCATATAGTTGTTTAGTCGTATGATACCAGACTCGTGCAAATCATGATTACGCAAACCGTGGTCGGAAGCAATACTAATGTTTTCATCTAATTTCACCTTTTTTAGCTTGATTCTAATAAGCCCATAAGTGAAGTTGAAGAGATCGGAGTATAAAGGAAGATCGATAAGAGCAGGAAAGTTGATATTGTTTCCAATTTACCCCCCATGTTGACCTACAAGTTAATCCGCGTTTAAAATATCATTAGCATTGTACTTACAAAGCAAATAAATGACATATAAAAGATATAAGAAGCGTACAAACTGTTACATGTTTTGGGGTCAAAGCTGGTGTTCTGTAACTTCAGGGACTGTTTCAGTCATTTTATGATAGTTTAGGGATAAGTCATTTGTTTAGTTTAGGTGTTACAAGTGTAACTATCTAAACCTGATTAGTATAACCATCACTATGGTTAGTTAGTTCTGTTAATTTCGTTCTTATTGTTCTTTCTAATCCGATTTGGGAACTTCTATTTCTTTGTAATCGTTTGATGCTATCTAGTGAAATCGTTTGGTGTTTGCATCAATTCTCATCTTCAATTGTTCATTTCATTCGTTGGTGTTATTTGGGTTTGATTTGAGATCCAATTTCATAACAATTGGTATCAGAGCTACGACTCGTATTCTTGACGAATTGAAGGTTAAGCGATCATATTGCAAGATTCAGAATGGTCTCTACTAAGTTCGAGTTAGAGAAATTTGATGGTAAAAATGATTTCGGATTGTAGCGAGTTAAGATGAAGGCTCTGCTGGTTCATCAAGGTCTGGTCGATGCTCTAGCCGGAGAAGAGAAATTACTGGTGACTTTGAGTGACAGAAAAGAAAGGCATACTGGAAAAGGTTCATATCGCAATAATTTTTAGTCTGAGGATCGAGTACTGCGCGAGTTTACAAAAAAATCAACTACGGCTGGAATTTGGGCGAAATTGGAGAGTCTATATATGACGAAGTCTCTGGCTAATCGTCTATACCTAAAGAAAAGACTCCACACGTTTCATATGATGTCTGGTTATACTTTCAAGTAACAACATCACCACCGTGAGCCTGATACAACCATCATGTCTTTCATTGTAAACCATATTAACCACTAGACCTCCATCTCCACTACCATGCCCATACAAACCACTATTGTTTCCCCCGTCAATCATAACAACCATCATGTCTTTCATTGTAAACCATATTAACCACTAGACCTCCATCTCCACTACCATGCCCATACAAACCACTATTGTTTCCCCCGTCAATCATAACAGCTACCACTAACCACAATCAATACGATCGCCGGGCTGCCAGCCACCACTATACTAACCATCATCACGTGAAACCATCACTTCGCCACCACTGTTAACCTGTTATCGACCACCATTGCCGTCGTGAGTTTCCATCCAGCCTCCATATCGTCACCATCTTGACGCTGCCATCAACACCTCACTAATCGCTATGACCTGAAGTTACCATATCGTTATCACCGCCAACCACCATGTGTTCCATCACTTGACAACCATGGGCTATGAACAAAGATAATTGTGGATTCCCGGTTAGACTTCACTAGGATTGCTACAAAGATAATCATAGTTTAATATTATTTATATAATTTCAAAAAATTTGCAACGGTATTCTAGAGGCTTCCAAGGTTTAATTAGTAAGGACAAGAGGGGTACAATAGTAACTAACAAAATAGGAATTTACTAGAGATAATTGTTTGAAAATAAAACAAGCAATGGATCCTATCTTTTATAAAAAGTTGCTAGATATTGAGAGTAGGGGGATTAGGATTAGAATTAGTTAGAAACGGTATTTGTTTATGATTAGTTTTAATTAAATACAATAGTTTTATTAGTTTTAAATAAGTTTACTAATATAAACAAGAGTAAATTTCGCTTCTACCCTATTTAACCCTTTTAGTTCCAAAAAAGGCTGAGGTTGAATTTTTGTAACCATTTCAGCCCCTGTTACTAACTCTGTTAACTTTTTTTGTTAAGTATAAGGCCACTTTAGTTATTTTATTTCTAAGGGAATAGTTTAACCATTTCATTCCAATAAAAAACCTAGTTTTTTGCTAATTGTTTTTTTTACTTATTTAAAAACGTTTTTTTTTTTACTTTTTATAAATCATTTTTTTAGTTTTTTTTTCGTAAAAACGTCTTTTTTTGAACGTTTTAAAAACGTTTTTCAACTTTGCTAAAAATATTTTTTAATGTTTTCGTAAAAACGTTTTTAAAAACATTTTTTTTAGTTTTTTATAAAAACGTTTTTTAGCTTTTTCATTAAATGTGTGGTTAAAGAGAATGTTTTAAAACTAAATTTCAAACGGATTAAAAAATATTTTCCCTAAAAAATATAAGAGAAACTTTTCTAAAATAAATTAAAAAATATACATTCTTAAAAAAGTAAAAAAAAAAACTAATAGTTAAAGAAAGATTTTATGAAAAAGCTAAAAAATATATATAGAAAAGTTAAAAAAACGTTTTTAAAAATTTTTAAAAAAGACGATTTCAATGAAAAAAATAAAAAAACGATTTTTAAAAAAGTTTAATAAAACGTTCTTAAATAAGTAAATAGAATATCAAAAAACTAAAACAAAGTTTTTATTCAACTGAAATCGTTAATGTAAGACCCCAAACCCGGGAGGCCTCACTTGTTGGATTTACTTATCAACACATAGAGCTTAAACATAAGACTTTCATTAACACAGCAGAAACGATTTAAAACTTCAACATACGCAGCGGAAATTCATAAAACGTCTAAACATAACTTGACTGAAAGGAAATGAAACTTGTCTTAAACAACTGAAACATAAACGGGATGCCAGATGCTGATATTCGGGTAACTCTTCTCGCCAAGCCAAGCATCCACTTCCATCTACTGCCACCTACATTTAACTGATGTGCATACTAAAAATCCGCAACGCTGAGTGAGTTCTAACGTTTACTTTAAATCAATCATACAAAAGATTTACTAATACATATATACTGCCAATAAGCAAAAAATTTACATACCTTACTTTTCAAACAATTTAAAACATATAATAAACCGTCAATTCCTCTTTACTATACTGCCCTCAAGGCTTACATCCATGAACCGACAAGTACATGGTCAATGCCCCCATGGCTTACACCATGAACCGACACTACTCCGTCAATTCCCTTGTCACTAATGTACCGCCCCCATGGTCAACGACCATGAACCGACGAGTTCCTTGTCAATGCCCCCATGATCAACGACCATGAACCGACAATACCCTGGTCAATGCCCCCATGATCAACGACCATGAACCGACAATACCGCTTAACACTACGGGGAGGTTGCGTGGACCTCCTGAGCAACCGCCGTCACTCATCCCAGTTGTACAACCGTTAGCGAACCATCAAGGTTCTTACTAATGGGTAAAACCCATATCTGACATCTTGTACAAGTAACATCTGTCCCAAGGACCTTTACAAGCTGGCACACATTCCCGAAGGAAAACTGTTCACTTTACTGTTCATAAAACTTTATGTAAATCTTGTTCATAACTTTCACATATAATATGCCTTTGTTTATGTATATAAAATATAGTAAACGCTTGCCATAAAATATAGTTATGCTTTACTAAACATAGCTTAACACATATATCATGCCTTTGTTTATGTATATGAAAATATAGTAAACGTTTGCCAAAATATATATCTTGTTTTACTTGAAAATACTAACACATATATTATGCCTTTTGTAATATCCCAAAAATAAAGGTAAACGAATAAATTAAACGAAAGCTCAAAAGTTAAAACAAAAATGTGAAAAGAAACAGGCGGGCTTGGGCCTTGCAAGTAGTGGGCCGATTAAATTCAATATTTATGACTATGTTTATGAGTAAATCCAACAAGTGAGGTTACCCGGAAAGGGGGCCTTATAAGTTGGTATAAGAGCAATAGTTTGAGAGATTCAGACATCCCTAAATGTCTGGACTCAAACTGATAATGGGACCAACGCACGGATGTCAGTCTGGGTAGCCAACGCCAACACAGTAAGTAAGTGATAAAGTTAATGCCTGTAGTTAGGGATAGATGTCTTAACTTAGAACGCTTAGATGTCAATGTCACTACTAATGTGAAGTCACTACTGATGTGAAGAGTTGTGAACCCGAAAAGCAAAGCAAATTATTAATCACAAACCGGCCACTATAATTAAGAATTTACCTTGCTCGTAGTGTTCCAAACTATGATCTGAAGGAATGACATTGATGTATTCCCTTTTATACCAATCAGGAAATTAGAAATCATGGCTGGTAGAAGAAGAACTGGAACTCGAGGCGGTCGTACAGGCCGAGTCGGTAGACCGCCATTGAACCTAAGGCGTAATGATGAGGAAAGCGTGCATGTTGAACATGAGGAAATTGTGCACGAGGAGCATACTGAAAGTGTGCATGAAACTAATGAGACTCCACCGGAGGATGGCAATGAAGGATCACTATGTTTGGAACCCGAAGTTAGGGATGCTATTTCCCGTGAGGTGGTACTAACTCTGAAAAATGTGTTGCCTGATCTGCTATCAGAGGCATTGTAGAAAAGCAAGGAGGAAGAGAACCACGAGGAGAAGATCTATGACAGTGATGGTGATGAAGTGAAGGTGGTACTAAACACCCGAGGGTGTACTTACAAAGGGTTCAAGGATGGTGACCCGCACAAGTTTGACGGGAACAAGGATTCAGTGGCTACATTCGAATGGATCGAGAGGATGAACGGTGTCGACCCGATCAAGTTGTTAAGTATGTGGCTCACTCTTTCACCAACGAGGCACTGAGTTGGTGGAGGAACATTCAGAGGACTAAGTCACCAAATGCTCTTAGCAGGATGACCTGGGAAGACCTAAAGAAGCTGATAATCCAAAAGTTCTGTCCACAAAACGAGATTGATCGTGTGGAGAATGAATTCCTGAACTTCAAGGCTGGCAGCAAGACTCATCGCCAGTACACTTCCAAGTTTAATGAGCTGGCTCAACTGTTACCCTACCTGGTAGAAATTGAGGACCAACTGATCAAGTACTATGTCATGGGTCTGCCACAGCGGGTTTGTGTCCATGTGAAAGCTAACCTAACCTCGACCTTCGAGTCAGTAGTGAATCTGAGTGGAATCGTCTACGACGATTATGCTAATGAGGACCCGACACCTGAGACACAAAAGAGGAAGTGGGAGAACCCGTCTAGGGGCACTGGAAAAGGGAATGTAGCAACTGAGATTAAGAAACCAAGGTCAGATGAGTATGAAACTTGCAAGAAATGTGGAAGACAACATCTTGGCAAGTGCCGTGTTGGCACCACCATGTGCTATAAGTGCGGGAGGCTGGGGCATTTCTTCCGAGAGTGCTTAAGGGACGTCAAGTGCCAAGGTTGTGGGAAGTATGGACATCTGACTAAGTATTGTAGGAAAGCCAGACAATCTGGTTCAGGGAAAGAGAAGGAACAGGAACAGCCAAAGGCTAGGACTCGGGCCTACGCCCTGACTGAGGAGGAAGCAAGAGGAAACCCTGATGTTGTGTCAGGTATGTTTCTAGTTAATGATGAACATGGTGCTATTTTATTTGACTCTGGTGCTAGTAAAAGCTTTATATCAAATGCCTTTTGTCGTAAACTAGATTGCACTATCAACACCATAATAAGGGCCTTTAGCGTACAAACTGCCATTGGTAAAAATTCGGCAGTATTCCAAGTGACTGAGGATTGCATCATCGCAATAGAGGGCCATAAGTTTCCTTCTAGACTATTCCTTCTTACCTTAGGAGGATTCGATATAGTATTGGGTATGGATTGGTTAGCTGCCAACGAAGCTCAAATCATATGTAAACGAAAGAAAATACACCTCAAAGCGACTGACGGCAGTCCGATTACGGTTTACGAGGATTGGAATTGCACGATGCCGAATGTCATCTCGATGATCAAGGCCAAAACTTACATAAGGCGCGGTTGTGAAACTTATCTGGCGTATGTTATTGACGATATAATGAAAATGAAAGAGCTCAAAGATGTACCCGTGGTGTGCAATTTTCCAGATGTGTTCCCTGAGGACCTACCTAGCTTGCCACCCGATCTGAAAATAGAATTTCAGATTGACTTACTGCTAGGAGTTGAGCCCATTGCCAAAGCACCATACCGATTGGCTCCGTCAGAAATGAAAGAACTAATGTCCTAATTGGAAGAATTAATAGAAAAAGGATTTATCAGACCGAGCATCTCACCATGGGGCGCTCCGGTATTATTTGTAAAGAAAAAAGACGGCAGCTTGCGCATGTGCATAGACTATCGTGAATTGAAAAAGAGGACAGTAAAGAACAAATACCCCCTCCCTAGAATAGACGACTTTTTTGATCAACTACAAGGCGCGAGTTGGTTCTCAAAGATCCATCTTAGGTCGGGTTACCATCAGTTGAAAGTAAGGGAGGAAGATGTACCGAAAACCCCGTTTCACACACAGTATGGGCACTACGAGTTCCTCGTGATGTCCTTCGGACTAACCAACGCACCTGCAGCATTCATGGATTTAATGAATAGGGTATGTCGACTAATGTTGGATTGGTCAGTGATAGTTTTCATAGATGACATTCTCATCTATTCAAAAAACGAGGGTGATCACCACTGTCACCTAAGGGAGGTTTTGGAGGTTCTAAAGTAGGAGAAGCTGTATGCGAAATTTTCCAAATGCGTGTTCTGGCTTAAGGAAGTCCAATTCCTAGGTCAAGTGATAAACCCAAATGGCATTATGGTAGATCCTACAAAGATCGAAATAGTAAAGGAATGGAACGTTCCGAAGACGCCAACGGAAATACGGAGTTTTCTAGGACTAGCAGGCTACTATCGGAGATTCATTCAGGATTTCTCGAGAATAGCCTCGCCTCTAACAAAACTGACACGGAAGGAAGTAAAATATGAATGGGGTCCAACCCAAAACGACGCGTTTGAGGAACTAAAGACACGATTAACCCAAGCTCCAGTCTTGACCCTACCTGAGGGAAATGAAGACTTTGTAGTCTACTCTGACGCTTCGGGTCAGGGATTGGGTTGTGTACTTATGCAACGAGGAAAGGTGATCGCTTATGCTTCGCGATAGTTAAAAATTCACGAGATTAACTACCCCACTCACGATCTGGAGTAGGCGGCAGTAGTTTTCGCATTAAATATTTGGAGGCACTATTTATATGGAGTTAAATGCACCATTTACTCCGATCACAAAAGCCTTAAGTACTTTTTCGAACAAAAAGAATTAAACATGAGACAAAGGATGTGGTTGGAACTACTAAAGGACTATGACTGTGAGATGTTGTACCATCCAGGCAAGGCAAACGTCGTGGCTGACGCCTTAAGCAGAAAGGAAGAGTCGGCACCTATCCGGATCAAAGCATGTCAGCTGATTATAAAACCAGATTTGATGAAGCAAATAGCAAACGCACAAGATGAAGCACTGTTGGAAAGGAATATAAAACGAGAAAGAATAGTAGGACAACAAGGGAAACTGGATACTAATACATACGGTGTACGAGCTCGGTTTGGCCAGATGTGGATACCCAAGATTGGTGAACTTAGATTCAAAATCCTTGATGAGGCCCATAAGTCTCGCTATTCTATCCATCTCGGGACGAGCAAAATGTATCAAGACTTGAAGAAAGAGTACTGGTGGCCTGGCATGAAGGTTGATGTGACTGAATATGTGAGCAAGTGCTTAACATGTTCACTAGGTAAGGCCGAGCACAAGAAACCATGCGGTCAAATGCAACCCTTACCAGTACCGGAATGGAAGTGGGAGGAGATCACGATGGACTTCATTACCAAGCTACCGCGAATAGCTAAAGGCAATGATACCATCTGGGTTATTGTTGACCGCTTGATGAAAAGTGCTCACTTCTTACCAATACGTGAGGCTTCTTCGTCTGAAAAGCTAGCAGAGATATTTATCAAGGAAATTGTGAGCAGGCATGGTATGCCACTGTCGATTGTGTCGGACAGGGATACTAGATTCACATCAAGGTTTTGGAAGAAATTTAATGAAGCAATGGGCACTAGATTAAACATCAGCACCGCTTACCACTCTCAAACCGATGGTCAATCAGAAAGAACCATCCAGACCTTGGAGGACATGCTCCGAGCCTGTATCATTGATTTCGGTGGGAGCTGGGACAGCCATCTGCCATTGGCAGAGTGTAACATCCCAAAATGTCGAGAAATAAAGTTAACGAGTTCAAGCGGGCCGAAGTCGGGCCGGGTCAGTCGCGAACCGGGCTTGGGGAGGTCTCCCCTATAAATAGCCAGGGTCACCACATGTTTCTCTCATTTGCAATTCTAGAGAGAGAAAACCGTAGAGAGAGAAAGTGTCGGAATCGCACAAGATTGCACCCGCTCGTGTCTCTTGCACTCGTGAGAAGAACCTCCGGATCAGAAGCTCGATTCAGGTAACGATCCGACCTAAATCTGAGTTTTTAGTTCGTTTTTGGGTTTTTCGGGTTTTGGGTGAAAAGGCAAGGTTTGAACGGATGAATCTGATAAATAATCATAGATTTGAGATCCCTAAGGGAAAACGAACGTTTTGGATGCAACATGTTCGGGATCTTGACATGATCAGACCCGAAATGCGAAAGTTAGGGTTTTCGCGAAGAACAGGTCGTGCGCACTTGCTAAGTGCGCACGGAGCAGGTCCTGCGCACTTGCTAAGTGCGCAGGAGGAGGAACCTGCGCACTTGCTAAGTGCGCAGGAGGAAGGACCTGCGCACTTGCTAAGTGCGCAGGAGGCAGAGTCTGCGCACTTGCTAAGTGCGCAGGTAGCAGGGTCTGCGCACTTGCTAAGTGCGTAGACATCAGACTGGTTAAGTAAAGTTAGTATGTTTAGAAGGGTTAAACCGTTAGAGTCGGTAATGGTCTGATGTGTATGTAACTACTCAATTCAGATCGTACGTGAAGTCGTTGGACCTTCGTTTAGGACAACCGAGACTAGCTTATCAGGTGAGTTCTAGAAGCCCTCTTTTAAATGTTTTTATATAATGTTTTCGGGCTGGTGTGTTCACGTATGAAATGATGTTTTATAAAATGATGTTTATGAAACTACGTTTACGAAAGGAAATGATTTGGAACGAAGGGTTTATGGAAAGAAAGTTTATGAACGAAATGCTTACGAACGAATGTTATAAAGAAATGGTTTAATGAAAAGGTAAAGGGTTTTGAAAGTGAAGGAAAGGTTTTATGAAAAGAAAACAAAAAGGGGCAAATGTTTTAAAGAAGTCATTACAAATCTAATCTGTCGAATGAATGGAATTGACGAATGAAGTCTGGGAATGTGATTCCCAGCCTTGTGGTAGATTATGGACAGCGAGCCATAGTTACCACAAGAACAACATGGGCAATGTCTTTGTTGCATGTCAATGGTTTTGATGTTGTACAACTGGTAAAGGGAGTAACGACGGTTACCAAGGTGATGACGATCATCCTAAGCGAACGAGGTAATGGGAAATCAATGACGGCGATACGTAACGGTTGATTTCCAAAGGAAAGATGCGTGTTGGGCAATGACGGCGATACGTAACGGTTGACCCCACGCATTGAAGGGTTGGGCAATGACGGCGATACGTAACGGTTGACCCAACGTAGTGGTATGGTTGTGGCAATGACGGCGATACGTAACGGTTGCCCACAACATTAAAAGTTCCTACGGGGACATAGAGACGCGTAACGATACAGATTTAGATAATAATGTATGACTTAAATGAATGTTAATGTTTTAAACAAATGATTGTGTTTAAATATGCGAAGGTTTACGAATGAAAGGCCCTGTTTTCTTATACGAATGTTAAACCCTAATGAATGTTTGAATGATGAACCATTTCTTAAAACGAACGAAAACTAGAACTCACCAGCGTAGCTGACGTTTTTAAGTGTACACATTCAGGTTAAGGCAGGTGATGAGGATGGACGGTGATGCTTGGCTAGAGATGAAGAGTTACCCGACTGCTTTTGAAGACTGGCATCCCGTTATGTTTAGTTATGATGTAAATATGTTTTAAACTATGTTTACGCTTCCGCATGTATGAACAACGACTAAGTTATGTTTAAATGAAATTTCCGCTGCGTTATCTGATATTCATGTTTAAGAACTGCTTGTGAATGAGTAAATCCAATAAGTGAGGCCTCCCGGGTTTGGGGCCTTACAAGTTGGTATCAGAGCAATAGTTTGAGAGATTCGGACACTCCCAGTGTCTGAACTTAAACTTTGAATGGGACCGAAAGCGGATGCCAGTACGGGTAACTCGAGCCACAGCATCAGGTATGAAAAGTAGAGTATGTGTATGTAGTATGCCTTAGGAAGAGTTAGGAAAGGACTTGTGTTCTGATGGAATCACAAAGGTGGTCAAATAGAAATCGAAAGGTAGTGTAATGGTTAATTACAGATGGCCAGTGTATATTAACATCTTACAGTACTTATTGAATTCTATTTGTTAACTAGCGTGATGACATTGGATTCCTTGTCCTATAGTACGAAATGGCGAGAAGAGGGAACGAAAGGCGTGGTGGCCGTACCGGTGGTCGTACCGGCGGTCAAAATGGTGGGCGTGGCAGGATTCCTGCGCGCCAAGAACACAGTGAAGAAGGAAGTGTTCACACTGAACCGGCGGTTAGTGTGCATGAAGCTGAGCAGACACAGGTTGAAGAGCAACCTTTCACTTTTGAACCAGAAGTGAGAGCAGCAATAGCTCGAGAATTCACAGAATTGATGAAGAATTCTCTGCCAGGTCTGTTGGCTGAAGCGTTGAAGCAGGTCAATGGGGCGGGTGGGTCTAGCGCGGCAATTGGTGCTCAGAACAATGAGACCGACAATGCACCGCCTGCTCGCGGATGTGATTATAAGTTCTTTAAGGCATGTGACCCGCCGATACTCACTAGGAAGAAGGACGCGGTAGCTACTTTTGATTGGGTAATACGTATGGAAGCCGCCATCCGTCTGAGCGAGTGTCGAGCTAATCAAGTAGTGAAGTTTGCTGCTAACTCCTTGAGGGAGGAAGCATCCCACTGGTGGGAAGGTGTACGTCAAGCTAAAGGGAGCGAGATTGTGGATGCGATGATGTGGGCTGACTTGAAAACTTTGGTAATCAAGAATTTCTGCCCAAGGAACGAGATTGAAAAGGTAGAGAGGGAATTTCTGGGTTTGAAGGCCGGGAACATGACGCACCGGCAATACACAACCCGATTTAATGAACTGGCACGTCTGGTGCCACACCTTGTCACTACAGAAGAGAGAAAGATTGCCTGTTATATTCAAGGGTTGCCGGACTAGGTCCGCACCTATGTTAAGGCAAACGCCCCTACTACCTATGATTCGGCAGTAGAGCTAAGTGGCGTAGTATTTGACGATCTGGCACTGAATGTTGTTGCCGTTGAAGAGCAAAAGAAGAGACCGAGCTTCTCAAACAAGCGAACTGGGGGAAAGATGTTTGGGTCTCGTGATAAGAGGGCTCGGGTGGGTGAACCGACTGTTTGTAAGAAGTGTGGAAGGGAGCATGTAGGTGAATGCAGACTGGGATCTAGCTTGTGCTATAAATGTGGCAAGACCGGGCACTACTCTCGAGAATGCCCGCAAGGCTACAAATGCTACAACTGTGGGGATTTCGGCCATATGAGCCGAGAATGTACCAAGCCCAGGATGGGGGAAACCGGGAAAGGAAAGGGCCCGGAAAAGAAGGGAGAAGGATCTCGTGCAAAGACTCGTGCATACGCACTGACGCAAGAACAAGCCAAGGCGAATCCCGATGTGGCGTCAGGTACATTCGTCCTTGACAACACTCTTGTTTCTGTGTTATTTGATTCGGGTGCCGGTAAGAGTTTTATATCTGCGTCTTTTTGTAAGAGAGTGAAGTACGCTGTAAGTATACTAGAAAGGGCCTTTAGCGTAGAAACCGCTGAGGGTAGAACTGCGAGAGTGACCGAGGTAGTTGACAACTCTACGATAAAAATAGAAGGTCATAGATTCCCTGTCAGATTGTTTGTTATGGTTTTGGGAGGGTTTGATGTCGTGCTGGGTATGGATTGGCTAACTGCCAATGAAGCGCAAATTATATGTAAACGAAAGATAATCCAACTCAAGGCTCCGGATGGTAGCAAAGTCGAAGTCTTTGGAGATCGTGACGCCCCGATGCCAAACGTCATCTCAATGATTAAGGCAACGAATTACTTGAGGCGCGGATGCGAGGCTTATCTGGTATATGTGATTGACAAGTGTAAGGAAGTGAAGGAACTAGACGATGTACCCGTGGTACGCGAGTACCCGGAGGTGTTTCCAGAGGATTTGCCTGGGATACCACGCGATAGAGAAATTGAGTTCCGAATTGACTTAGTACCAGATGCCCAGCCCGTGGCTAAGGCTCCATATCGACTAGCACCAGTGGAAATGAAGGAACTTATGGTCCAACTAGACGAGTTACTTGAGAAATGATTTATTCAACCGAGCATCTCGCCGTGGGGTGCTCCGGTATTGTTTGTAAAGAAGAAAGATGGTTCGATGAGAATGTATATCGATTATCACGAGTTGAATAAACGAACGGTGAAGAACAAGTACCCTTTACCAAGGATCGATGACCTGTTCGACCAGTTGCAAGGCGCAAGTTGGTTTTCGAAAATCGACCTTCGGTCCGGGTACCATCAGTTGAAGGTGAGGGAAGAAGACATACCGAAAACTGCATTTCGCACGCGTTATGGACATTTCGAGTTCCGCGTAATGTCTTTCGGATTGACGAACGCCCCCGCAGCGTTCATGGATTTAATGAATAGGGTGTGTCGACCGATGCTGGATCGATCGGTAATTGTGTTCATCGATGATATCCTTATCTACTCCAAGAATGAGGGTGATCACGCATGTCACTTAAAGGAGGTGTTGGAGGCTCTGAAGAGAGAAAAGTTGTATGCTAAGTTCTCCAAATGCGCGTTCTGGCTTAGGGAAGTCCAATTCCTAGGTCACGTCATTAGCCCGAACGGCATTATGGTTGACCCAGCAAAGATAGTAACGGTAAGTGAATGGGACATTCCTAAGACGCCAACTGAAATCCGCAGTTTCTTGGGATTGGCAGGCTACTATCGGAGATTCATCCAGGATTTCTCGAAAATAGCTTCGCCATTGACAAAGTTGACTCGGAAAGAAGTAAAGTACGAATGGGGTTCGACCCAAGATGAGGCGTTTAAGGAATTGAAAGAGAAGCTAACACAAGCTCCAGTCTTGGCCCTTCCCGAGGGCAGTGAAGATTTGGTGGTATACTCTAACGCTTCGGGTCAGGGATTGGGGTGTGTGTTGATGCAGCGTGGTAGAGTGATTGCATATGCGTCGCGGCAGTTGAAAGTTCACGAAGTCAACTATCCGACTCACGATTTAGAACTTGCTGCTGTCGTATTTGCATTGAAAATCTGGAGGCACTACCTGTACGGGGTAAAGTTTACTATTTACTCCGACCACAAAAGTTTGAAGTACTTCTTCGAACAAAAGGAGCTTAATATGAGGCAGAGGAGATGGTTGGAACTCCTGAAGGACTATGACTGTGAAATAATGTACCATCCTGGAAAGGCAAACGTGGTGGCTGACGCTCTAAGCCGAAAGGATGTGCCTACTCCTATTAGAGTGAAAGCTTGCCAGTTGGTGGTAACATCGGATGTGATGAGAGAAATCGAAAGAGCTCAAGATGAAGCTTTGAAGGAAGAAAATATAAAGAAAGAAAGGATGGTTGGCCAACGGGACAAGTTGGAATATAACACCCTCGGTGTTAGAACGCGTTATGGACGGATATGGATACCTATGGGTGGCGAACTTAGGAGCAAAATCTTGGATGAGGCTCATAAGTCTCGTTACTCTATCCATCCCGGTACCAATAAAATGTACCAAGATCTGAAGAGGGAATACTGGTGGCCTGGAATGAAATGTGATGTGACGAAGTATGTAAGCAAGTGCTTGACTTGCTCGCAAGTAAAGGCTGAACACCAGAAACCGTATGGAAAGATTCAACCACTTGACATACCAGAATGGAAGTGGGAACACATTACCATGGACTTCATAACTAAGTTACCTCGCACAACTAAAGGTCATGACGCCATTTGGGTAATTGTGGACCGTTTAACGAAGAGTGCTCATTTCCTACCTATTCGCGAGGCGTTCTCGTCGGAAAGGTTAGCAGAGGTATTTATCAACGAAGTAGTAGCGCGGCATGGGATGCCCTTGACGATCGTATCTGACCGGGACACACGATTCACATCGAGGTTCTGGAAAAGATTTCACGAGTCGATGGGCACGAGGCTGAATATCAGCACGGCATACCACCCACAAACGGATGGTCAGTCCGAAAGAACCATTCAGACTTTGGAGGATATGCTCCGTGCTTGTATTATTGACTTCGGTGGCAGTTGGGACAGCCATCTGCCGTTAGCCGAGTTCTCCTACAACAATAGTCATCACACGACGATAGGCATGCCGCCTTACGAAATGTTGTATGGGAGAAGATGTAGAACCCCGGTTTGTTGGGGTGAGATTGGACAGAAGGAGTTAGGAAGTCTGGAAGTCATAAAAGAAACGTCGGAAAGATTTGATCAAATCAAAGCTCGAATGAAGGCCGCGCAAGATCGCCAGAAATCCTATGCGGATAGACGACGAAGACCTATCGAGTTTGATGTTGGGGACAGAGTAATGTTGAAAGTGTCCCCGTGGAAGGGAATCATTCGATTCAGAAAGAGAGGAAAGTTAAGTCCGAGGTTTGTCGGACCGTTCAGGATAATGGCACGGGTTGGTGAAGTCGCTTATCGGTTGGAGTTGCCTGATGAGTTAAGTGGGATTCATCCTACCTTCCATGTATCACACTTGCGAAAGTGTTTGGCGGATGAATCAGCTCACGTACCACTTACTGACATCGAGGTCGACAACAGCCTTAATTACATCGAAGAACCCATGGCTATCTTAGACCGAAAGGAAAAGCGTTTGCGTAATAAAGTTATTCCATTGGTTAAAGTCCAATGGAGGCACCGAAAGGGATCGGAGGCTACATGGGAAACGGAGGCGGAGATGAGGGAGTCGTACCCTCAATTATTTGACTTGTGATAGGTTTCGGGGACGAAACCTATTATAAGGGGGTAGACTTGTAACATCCCAAAATGTCGAGAAATAAAGTTAACGAGTTCAAGCGGGCCGAAGTCGGGCCGGGTCAGTCGCGAACCGGGCTTGGGGAGGTCTCCCCTATAAATAGCCAGGGTCACCACATGTTTCTCTCATTTGCAATTCTAGAGAGAGAAAACCGTAGAGAGAGAAAGTGTCGGAATCGCACAAGATTGCACCCGCTCGTGTCTCTTGCACTCGTGAGAAGAACCTCCGGATCAGAAGCTCGATTCAGGTAACGATCCGACCTAAATCTGAGTTTTTAGTTCGTTTTTGGGTTTTTCGGGTTTTGGGTGAAAAGGCAAGGTTTGAACGGATGAATCTGATAAATAATCATAGATTTGAGATCCCTAAGGGAAAATGAACGTTTTGGATGCAACATGTTCGGGATCTTGACATGATCAGACCCGAAATACGAAAGTTAGGGTTTTCGCGAAGAACAGGTCGTGCGCACTTGCTAAGTGCGCACGGAGCAGGTCCTGCGCACTTGCTAAGTGCGCAGGAGGAGGAACCTGCGCACTTGCTAAGTGCGCAGGAGGAAGGACCTGCGCACTTGCTAAGTGCGCAGGAGGCAGAGTCTGCGCACTTGCTAAGGGCGCAGGCAGCAGGGTCTGCGCACTTGCTAAGTGCGCAGACATCAGACTGGTTAAGTAAAGTTAGTATGTTTAGAAGGGTTAAACCGTTAGAGTCGGTAATGGTCTGATGTGTATGTAACTACTCAATTCAGATCGTACGTGAAGTCGTTGGACCTTCGTTTAGGACAACCGAGACTAGCTTATCAGGTGAGTTCTAGAAGCCCTCTTTTAAATGTTTTTATATAATGTTTTCGGGCTGGTGTGTTCACGTATGAAATGATGTTTTATAAAATGATGTTTATGAAACTACGTTTACGAAAGGAAATGATTTGGAACGAAGGGTTTATGGAAAGAAAGTTTATGAATGAAATGCTTACGAACGAATGTTATAAAGAAATGGTTTAATGAAAAGGTAAAGGGTTTTGAAAGTGAAGGAAAGGTTTTATGAAAAGAAAACAAAAAGGGGCAAATGTTTTAAAGAAGTCATTACAAATCTAATCTGTCGAATGAATGGAATTGACGAATGAAGTCTGGGAATGTGATTCCCAGCCTTGTGGTAGATTATGGACAGCGAGCCATAGTTACCACAAGAACAACATGGGCAATGTCTTTGTTGCATGTCAATGGTTTTGATGTTGTACAACTGGTAAAGGGAGTAACGACGGTTACCAAGGTGATGACGATCATCCTAAGCGAACGAGGTAATGGGAAATCAATGACGGCGATACGTAACGGTTGATTTCCAAAGGAAAGATGCGTGTTGGGCAATGACGGCGATACGTAACGGTTGACCCCACGCATTGAAGGGTTGGGCAATGACGGCGATACGTAACGGTTGACCCAACGTAGTGGTATGGTTGTGGCAATGACGGCGATACGTAACGGTTGCCCACAACATTAAAAGTTCCTACGGGGACATAGAGACGCGTAACGATACAGATTTAGATAATAATGTATGACTTAAATGAATGTTAATGTTTTAAACAAATGATTGTGTTTAAATATGCGAAGGTTTACGAATGAAAGGCCCTGTTTTCTTATACGAATGTTAAACCCTAATGAATGTTTGAATGATGAACCATTTCTTAAAACGAACGAAAACTAGAACTCACCAGCGTAGCTGACGTTTTTAAGTGTACACATTCAGGTTAAGGCAAGTGATGAGGATGGACGGTGATGCTTGGCTAGAGATGAAGAGTTACCCGACTGCTTTTGAAGACTGGCATCCCGTTATGTTTAGTTATGATGTAAATATGTTTTAAACTATGTTTACGCTTCCGCATGTATGAACAACGACTAAGTTATGTTTAAATGAAATTTCCGCTGCGTTATCTGATATTCATGTTTAAGAACTGCTTGTGAATGAGTAAATCCAATAAGTGAGGCCTCCCGGGTTTGGGGCCTTACAAGTTGGTATCAGAGCAATAGTTTGAGAGATTCGGACACTCCCAGTGTCTGAACTTAAACTTTGAATGGGACCGAAAGCGGATGCCAGTACGGGTAACTCGAGCCACAGCATCAGGTATGAAAAGTAGAGTATGTGTATGTAGTATGCCTTAGGAAGAGTTAGGAAAGGACTTGTGTTCTGATGGAATCACAAAGGTGGTCAAATAGAAATCGAAAGGTAGTGTAATGGTTAATTACAGATGGCCAGTGTATATTAACATCTTACAGTACTTATTGAATTCTATTTGTTAACTAGCGTGATGACATTGGATTCCTTGTCCTATAGAACGAAATGGCGAGAAGAGGGAACGGAAGGCGTGGTGGCCGTACCGGTGGTCGTACCGGCGGTCAAAATGGTGGGCGTGGCAGGATTCCTGCGCGCCAAGAACACAGTGAAGAAGGAAGTGTTCACACTGAACCGGCGGTTAGTGTGCATGAAGCTGAGCAGACACAGGTTGAAGAGCAACCTTTCACTTTTGAACCAGAAGTGAGAGCAGCAATAGCTCGAGAATTCACAGAATTGATGAAGAATTCTTTGCCAGGTCTGTTGGCTGAAGCGTTGAAGCAGGTCAATGGGGCGGGTGGGTCTAGCGCGGCAATTGGTGCTCAGAACAATGAGACCGACAATGCACCGCCTGCTCGCGGATGTGATTATAAGTCCTTTAGGGCATGTGACCCGCCGATACTCACTAGGAAGAAGGACGCGGTAGCTACTTTTGATTGGGTAATACGTATGGAAGCCGCCATCCGTCTGAGCGAGTGTCGAGCTAATCAAGTAGTGAAGTTTGCTGCTAACTCCTTGAGGGAGGAAGCATCCCACTGGTGGGAAGGTGTACGTCAAGCTAAAGGGAGCGAGATTGTGGATGCGATGATGTGGGCTGACTTGAAAACTTTGGTAATCAAGAATTTATGCCCAAGGAACGAGATTGAAAAGGTAGAGAGGGAATTTCTGGGTTTGAAGGCCGGGAACATGACGCACCGGCAATACACAACCCGATTTAATGAACTGGCACGTCTGGTGCCACACCTTGTCACTACAGAAGAGAGAAAGATTGCCTGTTATATTCAAGGGTTGCCGGACTAGGTCCGCACCTATGTTAAGGCAAACGCCCCTACTACCTATGATTCGGCAGTAGAGCTAAGTGGCGTAGTATTTGACGATCTGGCACTGAATGTTGTTGCCGTTGAAGAGCAAAAGAAGAGACCGAGCTTCTCAAACAAGCGAACTGGGGGAAAGATGTTTGGGTCTCGTGATAAGAGGGCTCGGGTGGGTGAACCGACTGTTTGTAAGAAGTGTGGAAGGGAGCATGTAGGTGAATGCAGACTGGGATCTAGCTTGTGCTATAAGTGTGGCAAGACCGGGCACTACTCTCGAGAATGCCCGCAAGGCTACAAATGCTACAACTGTGGGGATTTCGGCCATATGAGCCGAGAATGTACCAAGCCCAGGATGGGGGAAACCGGGAAAGGAAAGGGCCCGGAAAAGAAGGGAGAAGGATCTCGTGCAAAGACTCGTGCATACGCACTGACGCAAGAACAAGCCAGGGCGAATCCCGATGTGGCGTCAGGTACATTCGTCCTTGACAACACTCTTGTTTCTGTGTTATTTGATTCGGGTGCCGGTAAGAGTTTTATATCTGCGTCTTTTTGTAAGAGAGTGAAGTACGCTGTAAGTATACTAGAAAGGGCCTTTAGCGTAGAAACCGCTGAGGGTAGAACTGCGAGAGTGACCGAGGTAGTTGACAACTCTACGATAAAAATAGAAGGTCATAGATTCCCTGTCAGATTGTTTGTTATGGTTTTGGGAGGGTTTGATGTCGTGCTGGGTATGGATTGGCTAACTGCCAATGAAGCGCAAATTATATGTAAACGAAAGATAATCCAACTCAAGGCTCCGGATGGTAGCAAAGTCGAAGTCTTTGGAGATCGTGACGCCCCGATGCCAAACGTCATCTCAATGATTAAGGCAACGAATTACTTGAGGCGCGGATGCGAGGCTTATCTGGTATATGTGATTGACAAGTGTAAGGAAGTGAAGGAACTAGACGATGTACCCGTGGTACGCGAGTACCCGGAGGTGTTTCCAGAGGATTTGCCTGGGATACCACGCGATAGAGAAATTGAGTTCCGAATTGACTTAGTACCAGATGCCCAGCCCGTGGCTAAGGCTCCATATCGACTAGCACCAGTGGAAATGAAGGAACTTATGGTCCAACTAGACGAGTTACTTGAGAAAGGATTTATTCAACCGAGCATCTCGCCGTGGGGTGCTCCGGTATTGTTTGTAAAGAAGAAAGATGGTTCGATGAGAATGTATATCGATTATCGCGAGTTGAATAAACGAACGGTGAAGAACAAGTACCCTTTACCAAGGATCGATGACCTGTTCGACCAGTTGCAAGGCGCAAGTTGGTTTTCGAAAATCGACCTTCGGTCCGGGTACCATCAGTTGAAGGTGAGGGAAGAAGACATACCCAAAACTGCATTTCGCACGCGTTATGGACATTTCGAGTTCCGCGTAATGTCTTTCGGATTGACGAACGCCCCCGCAGCGTTCATGGATTTAATGAATAGGGTGTGTCGACCGATGCTGGATCGATCGGTAATTGTGTTCATCGATGATATCCTTATCTACTCCAAGAATGAGGGTGATCACGCATGTCACTTAAAGGAGGTGTTGGAGGCTCTGAAGAGAGAAAAGTTGTATGCTAAGTTCTCCAAATGCGCGTTCTGGCTTAGGGAAGTCCAATTCCTAGGTCACGTCATTGGCCCGAACGGCATTATGGTTGACCCAGCAAAGATAGTAACGGTAAGTGAATGGGACATTCCTAAGACGCCAACTGAAATCCGCAGTTTCTTGGGATTGGCAGGCTACTATCGGAGATTCATCCAGGATTTCTCGAAAATAGCTTCGCCATTGACAAAGTTGACTCGGAAAGAAGTAAAGTACGAATGGGGTTCGACCCAAGATGAGGCGTTTAAGGAATTGAAAGAGAAGCTAACACAAGCTCCAGTCTTGGCCCTTCCCGAGGGCAGTGAAGATTTGGTGGTATACTCTGACGCTTCGGGTCAGGGATTGGGGTGTGTGTTGATGCAGCGTGGTAGAGTGATTGCATATGCGTCGCGGCAGTTGAAAGTTCACGAAGTCAACTATCCGACTCACGATTTGGAACTTGCTGCTGTCGTATTTGCATTGAAAATCTGGAGGCACTACCTGTACGGGGTAAAGTTTACTATTTACTCCGACCACAAAAGTTTGAAGTACTTCTTCGAACAAAAGGAGCTTAATATGAGGCAGAGGAGATGGTTGGAACTCCTGAAGGACTATGACTGTGAAATAATGTACCATCCTGGAAAGGCAAACGTGGTGGCTGACGCTCTAAGCCGAAAGGATGTGCCTACTCCTATTAGAGTGAAAGCTTGCCAGTTGGTGGTAACATCGGATGTGATGAGAGAAATCGAAAGAGCTCAAGATGAAGCTTTGAAGGAAGAAAATATAAAGAAAGAAAGGATGGTTGGCCAACGGGACAAGTTGGAATATAACACCCTCGGTGTTAGAACGCGTTATGGACGGATATGGATACCTATGGGTGGCGAACTTAGGAGCAAAATCTTGGATGAGGCTCATAAGTCTCGTTACTCTATCCATCCCGGTACCAATAAAATGTACCAAGATCTGAAGAGGGAATACTGGTGGCCTGGAATGAAATGTGATGTGACGAAGTATGTAAGCAAGTGCTTGACTTGCTCGCAAGTAAAGGCTGAACACCAGAAACCGTATGGAAAGATTCAACCACTTGACATACCAGAATGGAAGTGGGAACACATTACCATGGACTTCATAACTAAGTTACCTCGCACAACTAAAGGTCATGACGCCATTTGGGTAATTGTGGACCGTTTAACGAAGAGTGCTCATTTCCTACCTATTCGCGAGGCGTTCTCGTCGGAAAGGTTAGCAGAGGTATTTATCAACGAAGTAGTAGCGCGGCATGGGATGCCCTTGACGATCGTATCTGACCGGGACACACGATTCACATCGAGGTTCTGGAAAAGATTTCACGAGTCGATGGGCACGAGGCTGAATATCAGCACGGCATACCACCCACAAAC
This sequence comes from Smallanthus sonchifolius, assembly GCA_023525975.1. NCBI lineage: Eukaryota > Viridiplantae > Streptophyta > Magnoliopsida > Asterales > Asteraceae > Smallanthus > Smallanthus sonchifolius. The sequence goes on along the minus strand of CM042021.1, from coordinate 29,595,272 downwards.
GGATGGTCAGTCCGAAAGAACCATTCAGACTTTGGAGGATATGCTCCGTGCTTGTATTATTGACTTCGGTGGCAGTTGGGACAGCCATCTGCCGTTAGCCGAGTTCTCCTACAACAATAGTCATCACACGACGATAGGCATGCCGCCTTACGAAATGTTGTATGGGAGAAGATGTAGAACCCCGGTTTGTTGGGGTGAGATTGGACAGAAGGAGTTAGGAAGTCTGGAAGTCATAAAAGAAACGTCGGAAAGATTTGATCAAATCAAAGCTCGAATGAAGGCCGCGCAAGATCGCCAGAAATCCTATGCGGATAGACGACGAAGACCTATCGAGTTTGATGTTGGGGACAGAGTAATGTTGAAAGTGTCCCCGTGGAAGGGAATCATTCGATTCAGAAAGAGAGGAAAGTTAAGTCCGAGGTTTGTCGGACCGTTCAGGATAATGGCACGGGTTGGTGAAGTCGCTTATCGGTTGGAGTTGCCTGATGAGTTAAGTGGGATTCATCCTACCTTCCATGTATCACACTTGCGAAAGTGTTTGGCGGATGAATCAGCTCACGTACCACTTACTGACATCGAGGTCGACAACAGCCTTAATTACATCGAAGAACCCGTGGCTATCTTAGACCGAAAGGAAAAGCGTTTGCGTAATAAAGTTATTCCATTGGTTAAAGTCCAATGGAGGCACCGAAAGGGATCGGAGGCTACATGGGAAACGGAGGCGGAGATGAGGGAGTCGTACCCTCAATTATTTGACTTGTGATAGGTTTCGGGGACGAAACCTATTATAAGGGGGTAGACTTGTAACATCCCAAAATGTCGAGAAATAAAGTTAACGAGTTCAAGCGGGCCGAAGTCGGGCCGGGTCAGTCGCGAACCGGGCTTGGGGAGGTCTCCCCTATAAATAGCCAGGGTCACCACATGTTTCTCTCATTTGCAATTCTAGAGAGAGAAAACCGTAGAGAGAGAAAGTGTCGGAATCGCACAAGATTGCACCCGCTCGTGTCTCTTGCACTCGTGAGAAGAACCTCCGGATCAGAAGCTCGATTCAGGTAACGATCCGACCTAAATCTGAGTTTTTAGTTCGTTTTTGGGTTTTTCGGGTTTTGGGTGAAAAGGCAAGGTTTGAACGGATGACTCTGATAAATAATCATAGATTTGAGATCCCTAAGGGAAAATGAACGTTTTGGATGCAACATGTTCGGGATCTTGACATGATCAGACCCGAAATACGAAAGTTAGGGTTTTCGCGAAGAACAGGTCGTGCGCACTTGCTAAGTGCGCACGGAGCAGGTCCTGCGCACTTGCTAAGTGCGCAGGAGGAGGAACCTGCGCACTTGCTAAGTGCGCAGGAGGAAGGACCTGCGCACTTGCTAAGTGCGCAGGAGGCAGAGTCTGCGCACTTGCTAAGTGCGCAGGCAGCAGGGTCTGCGCACTTGCTAAGTGCGCAGACATCAGACTGGTTAAGTAAAGTTAGTATGTTTAGAAGGGTTAAACCGTTAGAGTCGGTAATGGTCTGATGTGTATGTAACTACTCAATTCAGATCGTACGTGAAGTCGTTGGACCTTCGTTTAGGACAACCGAGACTAGCTTATCAGGTGAGTTCTAGAAGCCCTCTTTTAAATGTTTTTATATAATGTTTTCGGGCTGGTGTGTTCACGTATGAAATGATGTTTTATAAAATGATGTTTATGAAACTACGTTTACGAAAGGAAATGATTTGGAACGAAGGGTTTATGGAAAGAAAGTTTATGAACGAAATGCTTACGAACGAATGTTATAAAGAAATGGTTTAATGAAAAGGTAAAGGGTTTTGAAAGTGAAGGAAAGGTTTTATGAAAAGAAAACAAAAAGGGGCAAATGTTTTAAAGAAGTCATTACAAATCTAATCTGTCGAATGAATGGAATTGACGAATGAAGTCTGGGAATGTGATTCCCAGCCTTGTGGTAGATTATGGACAGCGAGCCATAGTTACCACAAGAACAACATGGGCAATGTCTTTGTGGCATGTCAATGGTTTTGATGTTGTACAACTGGTAAAGGGAGTAACGACGGTTACCAAGGTGATGACGATCATCCTAAGCGAACGAGGTAATGGGAAATCAATGACGGCGATACGTAACGGTTGATTTCCAAAGGAAAGATGCGTGTTGGGCAATGACGGCGATACGTAACGGTTGACCCCACGCATTGAAGGGTTGGGCAATGACGGCGATACGTAACGGTTGACCCAACGTAGTGGTATGGTTGTGGCAATGACGGCGATACGTAACGGTTGCCCACAACATTAAAAGTTCCTACGGGGACATAGAGACGCGTAACGATACAGATTTAGATAATAATGTATGACTTAAATGAATGTTAATGTTTTAAACAAATGATTGTGTTTAAATATGCGAAGGTTTACGAATGAAAGGCCCTGTTTTCTTATACGAATGTTAAACCCTAATGAATGTTTGAATGATGAACCATTTCTTAAAACGAACGAAAACTAGAACTCACCAGCGTAGCTGACGTTTTTAAGTGTACACATTCAGGTTAAGGCAGGTGATGAGGATGGACGGTGATGCTTGGCTAGAGATGAAGAGTTACCCGACTGCTTTTGAAGACTGGCATCCCGTTATGTTTAGTTATGATGTAAATATGTTTTAAACTATGTTTACGCTTCCGCATGTATGAACAACGACTAAGTTATGTTTAAATGAAATTTCCGCTGCGTTATCTGATATTCATGTTTAAGAACTGCTTGTGAATGAGTAAATCCAATAAGTGAGGCCTCCCGGGTTTGGGGCCTTACACAGAGTTTTCATATAATAACAACTATCACTCAACCATTGGCATGCCCCCATTTGAGATGCTATATGGAAGGAGGTGTAGAACCCTGGTTTGTTGGGGTGAGATTGGACAGAAAGATTTTGCAAGTCTTGAAGTGGTTAAAGCTACTTCTGAGAAATTTGATCAAATCAAAGCTCGAATGAAAGCCGCTAAAGACAGACCGAAATCGTACACGGATAAGAGAAGAATGGATTTAGAGTTTCAAGTAGGTGACATGGTACTGTTAAAAGTATCGCCGTGGAAAGGGATCATCCGATTCAGGAAACGTGGCAAACTAAGTCCAAGATTTCTCGGACCATTCAAAATTTTAGCAAGAGTTGGTCAAGTTGCTTACAGACTCGACCTACCCAATGAACTCAGTGGAATCCACCCTACATTCCACGTATCGCACTTACGCAAGTGCCTTGCCGACGACACGGCTCACATACCATACGACGAAATCGAAGTGGATAACAGTTTGAACTACGTGGATGAGCCAATAGCCATTCTTGTCACACCCCAACCGACGGCGGATTATACGTTGGGGCGGACGCGGTTGTTCAATAGCACAAGGTTGACTATTAAAGTTTCAATATCTCATTAATAAATAGATTCAAGGGTTTAATTCAAAGAATAAATCAAATACATAGCAAGAATACAAGTCTAATTGATTAAGCATTCTAGGTCCAAGCATCCTATGTGATCACGATAAAGTCTCATGTTGTAGAACCTGAAACATGTGAAAGAATCTGTCAACTACAAAATAGTTGGTGAGATACAAATGTTTTGATACAGTTTAACAAGTATTTGAGAAGAATTTACAATTCACTATGATTATATGCATTCTATAATGTAAGTATGAGGACAAGTATCTTAAACATTGTGCACTTCAACCCTCCAACCAAGTTTAGGCATAACCCGCAGGTTACCCTTATAAGTCTCAAGTTTAAAGTTTAATTCAGTAACAATCACCAAGGGCTCCCCCCCAAAGGGGTCAATCAATCAAGGTGGATTGGTCAAATACAATAGATCTATCATTGTTACTATAGGCTTGATCAAAGTTAATGAATGTGCTAGTTTTAAGTTTAATCTAAGCATACAAATCTCAAGTTTAACATAAGAATAAACATGTAGTCATAGTTGTACAAGAATTGTATAAGTTTAAGAATTTTGAACATGTTTCACCCCAAAAGCATAGAAAGGAAAAATGGGCTAAGTATACTCACTTGGATTGATGAAGAGTATCCGATAAGAGTAAGTTTGCAAGACTTTGAGAGGGAGAATATCCTCACAATAAGCCTAGGAATATAAGTCTAAAGTTTCAAGTATGATCTTATAAGACTAGGACAAGAATTCTAAGATTTCAGGATTTGACTAGGGTTCCAAGTGGGAGATGGGAATGGTTGTGTTTTAAATCGAGTTTAAAATAAAGGTTTTAAATAAATGACACAAGACTTGTATATCAACGTTTAATAAGCTTATAGTTTAGAATAATTATTAATTAATATAATTATTAAGAAAAGTTTTACATAAGTTATGTGATAATAGTTTAAAGTAGTTTTCTATGTATTTTATAAATAACGTTGTACTAATAGATGAAATAATAAATAATCATCAAAGATCGATAATAATTATTTAGAGAATGAACAATTACTAAAGATTCAAAATAATTATTTAATAAATAAACAATGGCTAAGAATAAATATTTAAGTCAATAGATAATTACTAAGGGTTTATAATAATTATTAAAGAATAATTATTAAGGAATGACACATAATTGTTAAGGGTAAATCTTTATTTAAAAGAACAATTACTTTATCTAATTAAAGGATCAATACAAAGTATTTAAGATTTATTAGGTATTTATTTTATAAATTACCTTGTAGACACAAGTTTAAAGAGATAATATGGAGTTATAATTAAAAAATAAATTATATAGAATTTCTTATAAGGTTTGTATTTTGATTATAAGTTTATAAATGTTTTAAATAAGTTTAAAGTCTAAAGTTTCTGTTTTTATTTTATAAGATTTATATTTTTTATGTTTTCTTAATAGCATATAAGTTTTATAACTTTTCTGAAAAATTATAAAAGTTATATAAGTTTTCTATTTAATTTAAAAGTTTATAGATAAGTTTAAAACATATAAGTTTATTAGTTCGGAGAATAATAACAACTCAAGTTTTTTTGACTTTATAAATTATTTTATGTTGTATGTATAAGTTTTATAAAGCTTTAAAGTATTTTTTTTATAAATCTTATGATTTAAAACTATTTTCAAAGATTAAATCTTTATAAGCTTTTATCTAAATTTATTTAAATAAATGATTCCAGAATATGAAAATGTAAATATAAACCATTTTCAAGTTTATAAAGATTTAACAGCATTTATAAAAATCATTAGAAGTTTTAAAATTAAATAAAAAGCACAAAAGAATGCAAAATTGAAAATGGGGGTTGCCCATATTCGAACTCGGGTCTGTCCCGGGTCAGCAAACATACACACACAATTAACCATCCCGACTACGGGTCTCTTTGATTATAAACACGAAAAAATAAATTCTTAAACACAACCCGTGTCATCCCCCAATTCCCGAACGAGCCCTAGGATTTTAATCCTTAAATTCACATCGAATTAGCCTCTTTCATGGTAAATATACAAGGGGCTTTCGATTTTTGGTTGAAAACGATGAAGATGGACACAAAATTTACCTGATTTGGTGTTGATTCGAGGGTGGTTGAGTTCAAGCTTGGGATCGGCGGCTGCGGCTTTAAATCGGGAAATGCGGGTTTGTTTTGATGAAATTGACACTTGAAAGAGATTTGGGATGATGTCGTTGAGGTGTATGGGTTAGTATTTATAGCCAATTTGGCATTGAATGCGTGAACGGGTGGGAAGAGGACGGTTGAGCCGATCGGATTACAATCCGGCTTCACGCGGTCATTATAGCCGAAATTGGGTTTCGGGATGACTTGGGTTTCGGTCGCATGCGGAAGGCGACGCCCGAGGTACAACGAACCTGGACGGAAAACGCGTTTTCGATGAAAGGGGATGAAAACCGGCTTGGGCGGGTTTCGAACCTGAGACCTGTTTCCAAACTGGAAGTTTGGGTTAATTACAGATTCAGTCCCTGTAGTTTCCCTCTTTTATCATCTCATGTATAACTTAGATTAGAGTTTAAAATAAGTTTTCAGGATGGCAATTTTAGACCCTGAGACTTTCATAACATATATATATATCTATTTATTTTTTTGTCTAAATAAGTTTTATTATAAAATAATTTCTAAGTTCCATAACTTATTTATTTTAAAATAAGTTTTATACCTTATTATTTTATAACTTTTGTAAAATGATTCACATAGTTTATTAGAAGTTTAAATAATAAAATGAGTTTATAAACTTGCTAGAATTTAAAGAGTTTATTTATATATATATATATATATAATTTTCATATATATATATATATATATATATATATATACATATATATCTAAGTTTCAAATGTAACAGATTTGCGTAAATGTCCATGAAATGGGTCGGAATATCCCGGATATTACAATTCTTGACCCAGCCGAGAAGCGATTACACAATAAGTCAATAGCTTTGGTTAAGGTACAATGGAAACACAGAAAATGATCAAAAACGACTTGGGAAAAAGAACAAGAAATGAGGGAACTGTATCCTCAGTTGTTTAACTGATAAACGGTTTCGAGGACGAAACCTCTTTAAGGGGGGGTAGAGTTGTAACATCCCAAAAATAAAGGTAAACGAATAAATAAAACGAAAGCTCAAAAGTTAAAACAAAAATGTGAAAAGAAGTAGGCGGGCTTGGGCCTTGCAAGTAGTGGGCCGATTAGGCCCACCTATATAAGGGTTGGAGCAGCCCTCCCCTCCTCATTCTCCTTCTTGCGCAAACTTCTAGAGAGAGAGAGAGGTCTCGGGTCTAGAGAGAGAAAGTAAAGGAAAGCGGCTCAAAAGCTCGGGGATCGATTGTCATCATCTCTGGATCGTATAGCATCGAAAAGGAAGCAAAAACAGGTAACTATCGAGCTTAAATCCGAGTTTTCATAATTGTTGGGTTTCGGGTTAAAGTCGAATAAAGGTTTAGTTTTTACGTATGAAACTCGAAACAAATCACACATTCTGCTTCATGGACGAAAATAGAACGTTTTGAACGTAAAAAGTTTGAGGTTTGAGCACCTCGAATTTGGCCGACCAGATCTAGGGTCTGATTGGAGAAGAAGGTAGCGACAGGCGAACTTATCAAGTTTGCATGGACCCAATATAGCGAACTTATTAAGTTCGCTAGTCTATGTTCGCTTCTAACTCAAAGGAGGTGAACTTACCCAAGTTCGCCTAACTTACTAAGTTCGTTGGTCAAGTTCGCACGTATTATGTTCGCCTAAAGAGGCGAACTTGATCACTGAGTTCGCCTATGTTTAAGAAAACCAACTTACTATGGGCGAACTTGTCATGTTCGCCTATACCCAAACCTTGCGAACTTATTAAGTTCGCCTGCTCATCAGAATAGAAATGTTAAGTGTCGTTTAGGTTCATTAGCTTATCTTGTATGACTTGCTTATACAGATTGTGTGTGACCTTAAGTGACGCTCTTTGACCAGCTAGGTGTATTCAGGAAATCACTCATCAGGTGAGTTCTATGTGCCCCATCTATGTTATGTGCAAATCAATTTAAAATGTTTTGGGGCTGAAGTGTATACACTAACTGAATATATATCATGAATGCCAATGTGATCATACGTGATGTATAAATGCATATATATATATATATATGAAATGAAAGATGTACAAAGAATGAACGTATGTTTACAAAGAACGAATGAGTGAATGACATAACGTGTGAATGAATCCTTGCCCTATATTTGTATATATATCCCATGTTATGAATGTATGTAAACGTTATGGACGCTTCGATGATAACGGCTACTCCGGTAGACAGACGACCACGCGACTATTTTGCAACCGGGACAAATACATTCCTTCATAAGCTAGGACGTATGAAAGGCATTAATGGACGGTCGAAGCAATTGCCTTATAAAGGAAGAACGGTTGCATAAATAATAGTTCGCATGGGAAACGGATGCCCTAGGGCAGACGGGTTAATAGACGGACTACGACGGTAGGACGGTTAAGGCGGACGGACAAAGGTTGCAGGACGGATTAATGTTTCGACGGACGGTTTCTAGGGCCGGACGGTTTATGTAATGGACTACGACGGTAGTTCTTATGGCATTTGTCTTTGTGACTCACGCAACGATTTGACGGGTTGATCACCCATATGTATACGACCAATGAATGTTAAACGAAAGAAAAGGTGAATACATATTCATATGTACTCTCATATGAATGATAAACGAAAGCAAAGGATATGATAATGTGTATTTATATTTGTATTTATGTATATCCTTTCGAAAGAAATAATGTTAATACTTAATTACCTTAAACTAGAACTCACCAGATACATTTCAGGTAACAAAAAGAAGAGTCGAACGAAGGCGTGATGGATACCCGACAGGAGACTGACATCCCACTTTAAATTATGTTAAGACAATGTTTTACGTTTAAATGTTAAGACTTCCATTGCTATCTTATGTATTCAAATGATGTTTGCTTCCTGTACTCATCAGTGTTTTTAATTTAAATTCAATATTCATGACTATGTTTATGAGTAAATCCAACAAGTGAGGTTACCCGGAAAGGGGGCCTAACACCTTTGTTTATATATATGGAAATATAGTAAACGCTTGCCAATAATATAGATATACTTTGCTCAAAACGTACAATTGCCTCTTTTAAACTTTTCACTAAAATATATTTCACTTCGTTTATTAATATATAAAATATAATAAACACTTTACACTAAGTATGCACACCACCCCTAAAGCAGCTAAAAAGGGGATTAGAACTCACCTGGTATCTTAGCTGCAATGATCTACTAGATCTCACACAATCTGAACAATCATAACAATTTGACACGTATCAGACTTGAATCGACGCTAAACGGTTTCACCATTTCTGGCTAGGCGAACTTAAGGCTAAGTGCGCCTCCTTCTATCCTGGTGAATATCCTGACTTCACTATCCAGCTATATATACCCATAGACTTGATGCCTGCGCACTTAGCAAGTGCGCAGGGCCTTGTTCTTGCGTACTTAACAAGTACGTAGGGCCTTGCTCTTGCATACTTAACAAGTACGCAGGGCCTTGCTCTTGCGTACTTAACAAGTACGCAGGGCCTGCGTGTGGGCAGTCCTCTTCCCCACAAAACCCTAACTTTTGTATGTAGATCCGACTTCGTCAAGATCCGAACTTTTTTTGTTCAAAACTTGTGTTTTCTAACCGAGAGTCTAGATCTATACTTTGTTTCCATTTTTAAATGTAAAAACCCAACCTTTACTCGATTTTTCTTCAAAACCCAACATAACATAAAAACTCAGATCTGGAATGAATGGTTACCTGAAATCACTTCCTTTTCGTTGCTAAACACTCAAGAGACTCTTGCTAATGATCCTTGAAGCTCTAATCCGAAAACCGGGACTTTCTCTCTTTAGGCTCTCTCTTACTTTCTCTCTCTAGAATCCAAAAATGGTGAAGTAAATGAGGCTTTGGGGCTGGTCTTGAGACTTATAAGGGCCGAAACCCTGGCCCCTTTCGGCCCATACATCCCGGCCCAAGCCCGATTCCTCATTTTCTTATTTAAGTTTTTAATTCTCATGAATTTTTTTGCAGGTTTCGTCCTCCTTACAAGTCTACCCTCCTTACAACAGGTTTCGTCCTCGAAACCTGCCATAAGCTATACTGATAGCAAATCACAGAATGGGTGGCATAAACCGTGGCTATGCAAGGCCGCTTGGTCATGAAGGCCATTGTGATTAACTACCACTGGGAGCTTAACCTAGGGCGATCTCAAATTCTAAGGCATCTAAACTAATGGGGCTAACTAATTCAGTAAGGAAAACAATAACATAAACTTGCCATATCACAAATAAGAGCTTGCAACGTACCTTACTGAGTCATCTGGTAGACCCTCGCCTTGGCTCTATTCATGTAGGGTTCCTTCTCTTCACCCTTTCCTCCCCCGCTTCCGTTTCCTTGGGTTTCCTGCAATCTCGGCTCATGTGTCCCTGTTCCCCACAATTGTGGCATCTTGGCTTTTCCGGGCAGTCCCGTGATTGGTGTCCAAACTTGCCACACCTGAAACATCCCACCTGACCCGCCTTACATTCACCTCCATGTCTCCTTCCACATTTGCCGCATAGACCCTCAGCTTCTACCTTTGCCCTCCTATCGTTAGGACCCTGGAGTTCCTTAGCTGGTAGGTGGTGAATTCATTGCCGAAGCACCCAATAAGAGAAGGGGAATTCAAGTTTAGTGGTAGGAGCATATTTGAAACGACCGATAAAACTGAAAGCAGTTAAGAGAACAAAATGAAATGAAGTTTAACGGGTCAATTATCATGGTTATACATGCTACAAATTAGATTACTATCAAACATAACTAATATAATAAAAGAAGATGAAGGTTGTATAGGCTCACTTGGTTTAAAAGAGAAAAAGAACTTCGAACAGGATAGTGGTCATCCATAAAGCCCAAAGCGCAAAGACCATTTCTATTGTAGGAATGCACCTTGTATTCTGATTAACAAAAGAAACAAATAAAATCTTACTTTCTGGTTCATGGAACATCACATAAAAAAAGCAATTATACGTGAACATGTAGTATGAAACTATAGTACTTTACACTTTTAACATTCTAAACCACTGAATCACAAGCAAATAAATATGTAATGGTCGTTACGGTAATACCTAAATGTACACAAGCTGTGGTAAGTTAAGGATTAAATGATGGTAAGATTTTATTTGTTTCTTTTATTAATCAGAATACAAGGTTCATTTCTACAATAGAAATGGTCTTTGCGTTTTGGGCTTTATGGATGACCACTATCCTGTTCGAAGTTCTTTTTCTCTTTTAAACCAAGTGAGCCTATACAACCTTCATCTTCTTTTATTATATTAGTTCATGTTTGATAGTAATCGAATTTGTAGCATGTATAACCATGATAATTGCCCCGTTAAACTTCATTTCATTTTGTTCTCTTAACTACTTTCAGTTTTATCGGTCGTTTCAAATATGCACCTACCACTAAACTTCCACATTTGCCGCTTAGCTGCCTATTTCTTGGGTGCTTCGGCAATGAATTCAGAGGCGATGTCATCGTACACAACCCCGCTCAGAATGACTACCGACTCAAAGGTACTGGGTGTGTTGGTCTTGACAAAGGTACGGATCTTTGGTGGCAATCCTTGGACATAGAGTGAATTCTCCTTTCCTCAGTCGTCACTAGATGGGGCACCAGTCACGCCAACTCATTGTACTTTGAAGTATATTATCGGTGAGTCATGAGTCCGGCTTGTAGAGTCATGAATTCTCTTTCCACCTTGTGGACCTCATTCTTAGGACAAAACTTTTCAGTTACTAACGCTTTCAGGTCACTCCACCTCATCAATCCGACCGCTTGGTCACCCTTAGCCTGTTTCACAGTTTCCCACCAGTGTGCTGTTTCTCCCTTTAATGACTTCGCAACGAACATGACTGCTTGTTCCGGTCGACATTCACTAAGACGAATAGTCGACTCCATGCCGTTAATCCAATCCAATGTATCTGCTGCTTCCTTCTCCCCAGTAAGCACGGGTGGATCACAACCCCGAAACGCCTTGTAGTCACAGCCGCGAGCAGGTGGTGCAACATTCTCTACCAGATTTGGTCCTCCCAGTGTTGGAAGCACCACATGCTCTTCAGTTGTGTTGGGGTTTTCCTTGGCCTTCCTCAAGGTTTCGTCTAGTATGGCCGGTAAGGTTTCCTTCAGCAGTCGAGTAAATTCACGGCCAAGAGCTGCTTGCATGGCCGGCTTGAACTCGAATGTCTGATCATCTCCTGCTGCATGCTCAACATTGTGCTGATTGACTACCGTATCAGTATGAGTAGTGTGAACACTCCCCTCAATATCTTGGTTGGTTCTAGCTCCACCGCGGCGGCCTGTACGTCCACCACGTCTTCCTCCTCCACCTCCTCTAGTTCCTCCACGTCTAGCCATTTCTAACTGAAAGATAGAGAACAAAGGGATTTAATTTCATCATGCTAGGGAATATGTAGAACACAATAAGTAAGGTAATATTTTAATATACACTGGCCATCTGCAATTAACCATTACATCACTTCTTGTTTTCTATTTATTCGCTTTCATGATTCCACTAAAGCCTATATTCTTATCTTGACACTCTAAAACAAGGAAAGAAACTTTACTTACTATACACATCTGATGCTTTGGCTTGAGTTAACAGTTACTGGCATCCGCTACTTGGTCTCATTCTCAGTTTAAGTCTGGACATCGGGGATGTCCAAATCTCTCAAACTATGGCTCTGATACCAAGTTGTAAGGCCCCAAACCCGAGAGGCCTCACTTGTTGGATTTACTCATCAACACATAGAGCTTAAACATAAGACTTTCATTAACACAGCGGAAACGATTTAAAACTTCAACATACGCAGCGGAAATTCATAACATGTCTAAACATAACTTGACTGAAAGGAAATGAAACTTGTCTTAAACAACTAAAACATATACATAAACGGGATGCCAGATGCTGATCTTCGGGTAACTCTTCTCGCCAAGCCAAGCATCCACTTCCATTTGCTGCCACCTACACTTAACTGATGTGCATACTAAAAATCCGCAACGCTGAGTGAGTTCTAACGTTTACTTTAAATCAATCATACAAAAGATTTACTGATACATATATACTGCCAATAAGCAAAAACTTTACATACTTTACTTTTCAAACATTTTAAAACATATAATAAACCGTCAGTTCCTCTTTTCTGTAATGCCCTCATGGCTTACATCCATGAACCGACAAGTACCTGGTCAATTCCCCCATGGCTTACACCATGAACCGACACTACCGTTTATCCGTCAATTCCCTTGTCACTACTGTACCGCCCCCATGGTCAACGACCATGAACCGACGAGTACCTGGTCAATGCCCCCATGATCAACGACCATGAACCGACAATACCTGGTCAATGCCCCCATGATTAATGACCATGAACCGACAATACCGCTTAACACTACGGGGAGGTTGCGTGGACCTCCCGAGCAACCGCCGTCACTCATGCCAGTTGTACGACCGTTAGCGAACCATCAAGGTTCTTACTAATGGGTAGAACCCATATCTGACATCTTGTATAAGTAACATCTGTCCCAAGGACCTTTACAAGCTGGTACACATTCCCGAAGGAAAACTGTTCACTTTACTGTTCATAAAACTTTCTGTAAACCTTGTTCATAACTTTCACATATAATATGCCTTTTTTTATGTATATAAAATATAGTAAACGCTTGTCAAAAAATATAGTTATGCTTTACTAAACATAGCTTAACACATATATCATGCATTTATTTATGTACATGAAAATATAGTAAACGATTGCCAAAATATATATCTTGCTTTACTTGAAAATACTTACACATATATTATGCCTTTGCTTATATATATGGAAATATAGTAAACGCTTGCCAATAATATAGATATACTTTGCTCAAAACGTACATTTGTCTTTTTTAAACTTTTCACTAAAATATATTTCACTTCGTTTATTAATATATAAAATATAATAAACACTTTACACTAAGTATGCACACCACCCCTAAAGCAGCCAAAAAGGGGATTAGAACTCACCTCGTATCTTAGCTGCAATGGTCTACTGGATCTTACACAATCTGAACAATCATAACAATTTGACACGTATCAGACTTGACCCGACGCTAAACGGTTTCACCATTTCTGGCTAGGCGAACTTAAAGCTAAGTTCGCCTCTTTAGATCCTGGTGAACACACTGACTTCACTATCCAGCTATATATACCCATAGACCTGATGCCTGCGCACTTAGCAAGTGTGCAGGGCCTTGTTCTTGCGTACTTAACAAGTACGCAGGGCCTTGCTCTTGCGTACTTAACAAGTACGCAGGGCCTGCATGTGGGCAGTCTTCTTCTCCACAAAACCCTAACTTTTGCATGCAGATCCGACCTCGTCAAGATCCGAACTTTTTTCATTCAAAACTTGTGTTTTCTAACCGAGAGTCTAGATCTATACTTTGTTTCCATTTTTAAACGTAAAAACCTAAGCTTTACTCGATTTTTCTTTAAAACCGAACATAACATAAAAACTCAGATCTAGAAAGAATGGTTACCTGAAATCACTTCCTTTTCATTGCTAAACACTTAAGAGACTCTTGCTAACGATCCTTGAAGCTCTAATCCGGAAACCGGGACTTTCTCTCTCTAGACTCTCTCTCACTTTCTCTCTCTAGAATCCAAAAATAGTGAAGTTAATCAGGCTTTGGGCTGGTCTTGAGGCTTATAAGGGCCCAAACCCTTGCCTCTTTCGGCCCATACACCCCGGCCCAAGCCTGCTTCCCCTTTTTCTTATTTAAGTTTATAATTCTCGTGAATTCTTTGACGCTCTAAACTCGGGATGTTACAGTTAAACTAATCCCTTAGGAATAAAATTATTAAAATATCACTATACTTAACAGAAAAAGTTAAAAAAAATTAGTATCATGGGCTGAAAATACAATCTTAGGAGCTGATATGTTAAAAGATCACGTTTTGGACTGAAAGGGTTAAACAAGGCAAACCACAGTGGCTAAAAGCGAATTTACTCTACAAATAATAATATAAATATATTATTAAGATTGAAAAAATCAAAAAATTTAATTTAAAAAAAAATAACAACTTTTGAATCTGTACTACTATATAATAAATATTAGGAGGACAACATTGTAATTTATTTCAAACTTTAAGACGCCTGAGACAAATTTTGCTGCGTAGATTACAAGTGCTCTATGCAACAGTTCCTAATTTGCCTTCATTTAATAAACTTCTCTTAATTAATACATTATTTAATGCACGTGAGATTATTTAATTCACTACATTAAATATTATCTTATTTATAATACTTAAAATTAATATTTAAATTTACATTTACTATTTATATTTTTATAACAAAATGCTATTTAAATTAAGTATACAATTACTAAATGTTTACATAGTTATAATAATAATAATACCCAACTACTTAGACACTTAAGTATATAATTACTAAACATTTGCATATAATAATAATAATATCCAATTATAATCAATGTTAATAATAATAATTCCCAAATATTTAAATGCTTAAGTATATAATTACTAAATATTTACATGGTTATAATAATAATAATGCACAAATATAATCAGTGCTTTATACAGGTCGGGTTAGATTGCGCACTCCAAAAGAGCCTCGCTGAAACTCGCCGCTTTGCGCAGGCCAACCCACTATTATTTTAAAAATGATAACCATACAAAAATGTGTTAGTTGAACAAAGAAGCCGATCATGCGTTAGTTATAAAATTGTTCAAACCGTACTAGCTGCATCGTAACAAAAGGCATAAACAAACGGAAACCGAGTACAACGCACCCAATTGTCGACTCCGCCGCAATGCGCGTGTTCCCCACTAGTTTATATAAATAATACACATTTTTGTTTGAAGATTTAAATCTTTGAATTTTTTTATAAAAAGGTTCTATATAAACCTTTAGATTTACTTACATATAAATCTAGTCTTTATAGTTTGATGGAATTACAAGAATGTTGAAACTTTTCAAAGTTTGATTTTTGTTTGAAATTAGGGCATCCAAGTTACAAACAATGATAAGATCTAAGTATAGCATCACAATAGAATCATAGAATTCAAACAAGTAAAATAGCATATAATTTTAGGAATGTTAAAGAGAGGATGGGTGTTGAGGACATGTCATTTTAGTACCTGTTATAACAAGTGTGTTTGGTTCCTACGAATAAAATGAAAAAGAATTAGTGTTGAACATACGAGCGATGAACACATTTACGAAACATTAATCCTCCAATTTGAACAGGCCATCAACAGTAAGCAATGTAATTCCTGATGTTCCTATACAAGGCCTGTAAATGTTCATTTTTTAAAAACCTCTTACATCTCATTCTTTATCCTTATAATTTTAAAGAAATTGTTAAGGAATTAATATATTTAAGATTCTAGTATACATTTCCTTATAATTTTAAGGATAAAGATAAGATTTAAAAAATTTGATGTAAGACTCTTTTAATTTTAATCTTATTTTTTTTCCCTTGTAATTTAATGATATGGTATATATACCAATAACTGATATGGATACTCTAATGTGGCTAAATTTACGATATATTGTCTCTGAAAAATTAAAACTTAAAAACAATGTGGGAACAAAAGGAACAGAATGATGATATACCACATAGATTTGCATTGAAGAACATGGCATCAACAAAGTTAGCTTCAATATCTGCAGATTTGAAAATGTTGCATTGTTGCCATCCCAATTAAAACATGATGATTACACCAATGCGTAATAAGCTCTTGCATTGTAGGACATTCTTCTGCAACAATTAGTAACCAAAATCACAAGTCTCATCAAATTAGGGTACACATTAGCTAAAACTTTCAAACCGGCCATAATCAACTTCATCTACACGTAATAGAACATGATTATCTCATAGAAATTCAACTTCATCAAGCTAAGTTGCATTCTTTAAAATTGAGAAACATATAGTAATATAATTTAAAATATGAACCAAAATATAATTCTCTATAATTAGCTTGCCCAGATGAAATTAGCATCCAACTTACTAGTTATTACTATTTACTACAAGTGTTAGATGTAAAGTCCCATAAAATCATTTTCAACATTTTTTTATAATCTTACAACCATGTATATACTTCTCAATTCTAGTAAAACAAAATGCCACTGAATTATATAATTCATGAAAACACGATATGATAAAAGTCAGGGGGCGAAGCTATGAAAGGGCCAGGGAGGGCCCCGGCCCCTGCCGTTTTTTCCGTTAGTAGTGTTAATTTTTCCGTTTTCGTTCGAAATTTTTTTTACGTATAAAGCCGGCCCCTGCTTATTTTTTTCGGCCCCCGCTTCTTAGATTTTCAAGCTCTGCCACTAATAAAAGTGGCCATGGTCAAGTAATTTGCTCATGATTCTACCTACCTCCTCTACAATCCTAAAAACTTTCACCACTGAATCTGATTCGATAAAGGTTCCCAGACCTGTAACATGATTAATATATGGGAAAATATCAAAATGGACATTTGACAAAAAAAAAACTTATCAAAAATGGACATGTATAAATAGCCGGCTATTTCATGGACATTGTGAGACAATAGCCGGCTAGGCTTAGCCCGCATAAATTTCCATGCCCACATTCCCTTTTACAGAGTACGGACCAATGGCAAGTCGATATGTGGCCGGCTATAGCATGCAAGTCGACACGTGGCCGGCTAATCCATTTTGCCGGCTAAGCCGCCGCCTTTTCTGAATCCGGCTTGAGCCGGCTAATTAGTAGGCCACTTGTCGACTTGCCATTGGTCCGTACTATGTAAAATCGAATGTGGGCACGAAAATTTATGGCGGCTAAGACTAGTCGGTTTAGCCGGCTATTGTCTCACAATGTCTATAAAATAGCCGGCTATTTATAAATGTCCATTTTTAATAAGTTTTTTTGGTCAAATGTCCATTTTGGTATTTTTCTCTTTATTCTTTGTTATCACCGTATCCCTTTTCATCAAAAAAATTATAAAAAAAATAAAATGTTCTAATATTTAGGGAAATTCTAAATTATATCTTTTAATATGGGTCGTGAATTTTATTTTTCCATAAAATGCAAAAATAATTTCATATTTAAAGATACAATAATGAGAAATTAAAATCTATACTATATAATAAATAAAGGTTTTGATGCGACATTTGTCAATCTGTTATGTATTCTCAACTTTTTTTTTCTCGCATCTCTCTCATACTAATTATACAAATTTATTTAATTGTTTTTATAATTTTTTGTTTCCCGCCTCTCTCTTCTATTAAATAACTAGCTTAAAACCCGTGTTCTACACACGAGGGTGAAAAATATCAATACATAAAATTCTTAAATTTTTATGTATATATTTTACATGGGCCAAAATGTATTACATATACTAAGGATAGAAAACAAAAATCAAAATATGTAAAAATTAATATGTTAATTGAGTTTCGAAAATACGTTAATTACTATTTAATATAATTTGACTTTCATTTGCTATTTGAATGAAAATAAAATTTACATAACTAGATTTCAAAAATAAGGGATAATTTAAAATAAATGTATTTTATTAGTATAATTAATATTTTTTTTAATATAGGTTTGTTTAATAAGAGAGAGAGGTGGAAAAAAATGATAAGAATGAATATGAAGGCGACACGTGACATGAAAAACCTTTATTTATTATATAGTATAGATAATGATTTCTATAATTATTTTTATAAAACGTTTTTCATAAATATGTAATATGTAAATTTTTATTACTAAGTATATATATAACATTGCATTTATTCAACTCTTGTAATATATAGGGTTTCTAAAGTTTAATATAATTAAAATTTATATAAAAAAATTAATACTCAGCTAAAAAAATATTTTCAAAATTAACTTAACAAAATTTATAACTATCACGTAATATTTTATTCAACTCGTGTAATACAAGGGTTTTTAAATACATAATTTTTTTATTACTAAGTATATAACATTACATTTATTCAACCCGTGTAATACACGAGATTCTAACATAGTTTATTATAGAAATACCTTTTTAAGTATGTGTGAACTATGAAATGTTTTAAAACAATTTAGTTTTGATTCTTAAACAAAAAATGGGAGTTACTAATGTATATTTCTATTCTTCTTACATAGTAACCAACTCAATTTAATATATATATATATAGTGTTTATTAAAAGAAATTAAGCACTCCTTCATGTAATAGAGATACACACGTAAATGTTATTTTTAAACACACATATGTGGTGATTAGACAAAAAGCGGGGTATATGTAAACATACACCAAAAAGTGAATATAAATAAAGGTGCATCTTCATTATAATCGGACATACTCTCTCCCTTAACTTAATTTTTATCATATCAACCACACATGGTATCATGATGAAGCTTTTTGAATCACATGTAAAGGTCATCTTTATATGTTATATACTATTGTCAGTTTGTCACCGGTGTAAGTTATCGACTTATCGTCAATCTAACCATTTTATCATGTCATATTTTTTTAGATGAACATCATAACCAATATTTCATTTCGTTTTATAGGTGTTAATAGAAAACATGGTGATACGAGACCATTTACTCCACCACCACCACCACCACCAAAAGAGTTATGCAGAAAATTAGGTTGTCTTCAACGCGGTGATGGTGCATGGTGTTGCTGCGGTGATTTTGTGAATGACCACGTGTGCTTCTTTGGTAAGGATACGTGTGCAGGCCGTTGTAATCGTTAGAAAGGGGGTTGTACTATATAAACATAATAAATAATATTAAGTGATGATCATATAATAAAGAAAAAATATATCTTTATCATACATAATTGTTCGACTGGTATGATTTTCATCTTGGATGTATGGTATATCCAGAAGACCTTCTAGGATCAACAGGGAATGAAAGTTTTGTTCTTCTACACAATTTTAACCCAAATCTTTATTTTATTCATTAATTTGCTCCACCACATTTTTGTTTACTCACATATGAATTTTTTTGCTACCTTTATAACATGCATAATGATCTAATACATGCTATTAATATTAATTTTAAAAAAATAAATAATAATACCAAGTGCATTATAAACATATTGAGAGTTTGATCTTTCACCTAAAATGAAATATTGAATTAGGAGACCGCTCTTTGTCATCACCATCTGAAACGCCCTAAATCGGGTACATCTCATAGTTGGCACAAAACATAACAAACATAGTTTCTTAAACCGGAAATCAGAATCTGTTACAGCGTAAGTCTTTAAATTAAAACATTTATCGAACGATAATGGAGTTTTCTATAACATGAACTATCAGGATTGGAAATGCCAGTCTTCAGTCCAGGAACCCGGTATCCATGCTATCCAGCCCTCGCGGCTCCTTTACTTTACTTTCTCTTTTCCTTTTCTACATGTCATGCATACTAAAAGTCTGCTAACGCTCGTGAGTTCTATCTTTACTTTAAAATGTAAAATTTTCTTTTAGGTAGCTTAGTTTTATAAAAATAAAATAAGCTTTACCGTCATTTTCTTGAAAACACTTTAACTTTACTTTAAAACTTTGTAACGTCACAATTATAAAACCGTTACGTTATATCTTTAATTAAAACTGTACTTTTGAGGTAACCGGTTAGGTCGACCTCCTTTACTCTTTGCAACTTTACATTTCACTCGTACAGGACAAGTGACTATAACATACTTTAACTATCACACATGGATCATTGCCCGAGAGCAAGATCCCTTTTGCTCGCTTACAACTCGGGTTAAGACTTTTACTTTGCTGTGCCCACACCTCAGGGTGGGTCTTTCTCGCTTACATCGAAGTGAACACTCCTTTGCCTGCTCACACCTCAGGGTGAGACTTTCTACTTTGCTTGCTCATACCTCGAGGCGAGACTTCTACTTTGCTTGCCTGTAGGACTTTTTACTTTGCAACTACAATACAACTACTATGCAACTATACTATGTCACATATTATAAAGCCATTGAAACACATAACACATAGACAAATAACATATATTAACACACATAAGCATATAATATGGCATCTGTCACCGATGCAGCTTCTTTACCATTCTTTACTTTGCTTTACTTTTCTTGAAATTACATTTCAAAGATAATACTATTCTCTTTAACACTTTATCTTTCTTTTTATGAAAATGACTTTTTTTATAAAAATCTATGTCTTTCTCTTTCATTTTATAAAAATAACATTTTTACAAAATACTGCATTTCAAAAATACATTTCAAAAATAACATTTCTCTTTCTTTTTATAAAAATAATGTTTCTATAAAATACTATACTTTGCCTTTAAAATCTTTTTACCAGTAGCCATGCCAGCCCAAAACCGTTAGGGAAAAAGGGCAATAAGAACTCACCTGACTTACATCGGGTTTATCTCACTTAGCAATGAAAGCTCAAGCTAGGTAGGATGCTAATAAATTTGTTTCAAGAGTCACGAATGGAACAAGGTTATAACCTACACATTTCATCCGAAAACTTCTATGATCGAAGTCCTTTTCGACTGAAATCTATTTCAGTCGAAATCTATCTCGGTCGAAATCTTTTTCAACCGAAAACTATCAAATTAAAAATATCTTTTACTAGATAACTATTTCATTCGAAATCTGTTGTCCAAAAACTATTTCGGTCGAAATCTTTTTCAACCGAAAACTCTTTCCTTTGAAAGTATTACGTCCGAAAACTATTTTTGTCTGAAATACTTTTCGGACGAGCTATCATTTTCGGACCATTTAAGTCAGCCCGGACAGTCGACATCTGCCCGACAGTCGACAGTCAACCCGGCTCATGCCGAAACGTGCGTTCCAGACTTTTACTCAACAAACGCCAATTAGGGTTTAAGAAACGTACCCATCATCATCGAATCATTATCGTCGTATCATTATCATCATCATCATAGAACTACCCTCATCATTATCATATCATTATCATCACATCATCATTTTATTATCATTGTCATCATAAAACTATCATCATCACATCATCATCATATCATCATGACCACATCATCATACATTATCACCTCAAACCATCTTCTCCATTTCTGTCGTAAGACCACCACCCGCACCACCATGGGGCTGCCGCAATACCACCACCACTAGCCACCTCTAACCGTCTTTCTTCTCCGAGCGTCGTCGTCACCATTTTCCCCTTCACGTGGTCACTGTTAATAATCGTGAATCACCCTCACCATCAAGTTCGAACCACCACCATTAACAACCTCCACCGAGGTGAACCGTCATGAGCCGCTAGGACCACTAGGCTGCCATAACATCATCACCATTCCACCACCGCTGTGAACCACCATTCGTACCACCATCATCCACCATCGGAAGACCGATCCAACCTTCCTACTACCATCGTGAATCGTCGTTAGGTAACCACCACCTTCCGTCACCGGGAGCAAACCACCACCTGTCGTCAACATCTTCATCCTCTCGTGTACCATGGTTAACCACCACCATGAAGGCCATTCAACCACCATAACACCTCTACCTTCATTGTTACCTATTAACAAATGGAATTTTTTTTAAGATTAGTATAATTTGATAAAAAAATTAGGTTTATAGGAAACTCAAAAAAATATTTAGGGTTTTGGGGTATCCTCTATACGGTACAGAGGATTAGGAAGAAGGTTATGGAGTTGTGTCATAGTGTTGCAGGAGGTGCAGGTGGGCCACCCTAATCCTCCATACCCACCAGAGGATTAGGAAGAACTGATTTCAAAAGTTTAACCATGGTTGAAGTTGTGTGGGTTATAAAATTTTATAAAATTTTGGGTTATAAACTTTTTTAAAATAATTTATGGAGTGGTTCTGAAAAGATATTCAAATACATGAGATGTAAATAATGGTTCTGAAAAGCTACATTGGATCCAATTTTTACACAATAATTGTTCTGAAAAGCTGTTGTGAGATTAATGGTGTTGGTGGTGGCAGGGAAATGAATGGTGGTGGTGGTTGCAGTGAATTCACATGTTGGTTGAACGATGCTCAGTATGGCATTCATGTTGGTTGCAGATTTTATTTGTTTGGTAGTGGCATTCATATTGGTTGCAGATTTTATTTGTTTGGTAGTGGTATTCATATTGGTTGCAGATTTAATTTGTTTGGTTGTGGCATTCATGTTGGTTGCAGATTTAATTTGTTTATTTAATTATTTATATAATAATAATTAAATAATAATAAAATATTAACTTTCACAACTTCTATATAATATATACATATTTCCATCCAAACTTATCACAACCAAAAATCTCTATCAATATACATACTTCCTACTATCCAAATTTTATTATCCCACAACTAAATTCTCAATAAAAAATGAACTTAAACTTTGATCTAAACCCTGGTCCCAGAGAAGATAGGATTTTGTACCTCGAAGACGAACACCGAGCCAGAAGCTTGTTCTTAAATCCTGATTCAGGGAAAAAGTGTGCCCTTGATATAAAACGGGGTGATAAAGGTTTTTGGTTGTTAGCTTACGACGATCTAAATCTATCGGGTGATTTTGTTCTTTGTCGCAACATAGTAAAATACATCAAGGAATTCGGCTTTGGTGGTATACTACAATGCAAGTATAAGAAGCTTGATCGGGGTTTAATCGAAGCCCTCATTGAAAGGTGGCGTCCAGAAACAAACACATTCCACCTACCAATTGGGGAGGTAACGGTTACGTTAGAGGATGTGAATGTGTTGTGGGGGTTACCCATCGAGGGAATGGCGTTAACCGGAGTTGAGGATTCCTACACGGACGAGCAAAGAAGAGATATTTGCTTAACTTACCTAGACCTTCCTACCGTTCCGTCCGATTACAAAAAATACCATATGGTAAAGGTATCCACTATAATGAAGCATATTCTGGATTATCCTATAACGGATGATTCATCTGATGAAACGTGCATAAAGCGTGCACGTCTTATTTGCTTATTATTGGCTAGTACAACTGTATTACCGGATACCAATAGTTCTATGGTGTCTTTACATCTACTTCATAATTTAATTGACCCTAAAACTTCTCGGAAACAAAGTTGGGGTGCGGCTGCATTGGCTTGTTTGTACAGAGAGTTATATAAAGGTACCAGGCCGAGTAGGAAGGTCATAGGGGGGCCAATGGCGCTGCTACAGCTTTGGGCATGGACCCGGATTCCTACTTTGGCTCCACAAATCGTCGAACAAGATATTGATTGGAATAAACCATACGGTGCAAGGTAGTTACCTGTATTTGTAATATTTTTATATATAGCGTTTATTTGTATTCTATTAGTAATTATTGTGTGACTTTAGATGGGCGGATAACAGGATTAGTAACTTAGAGACACCGTCAAACGTTATTAGCGCTCATCGAACAGCGTTACAAAATCTCAGGGAGTCCGATGTAATTTTCTTCATCCTAAACTAATAAATATAATTTAATAGTAAATATTAAATATGGAATTTTTATTTGTAACAGTTTGTTTGGATGCCTTACCTAGACGTGTTTGATAAGCTTCCGAAAAAGTGCAAGTCTGGGTTTAAGAGTTGGATGTCACGCTGTTATTTAATTTATTGGTCCGTGGTTGAATATCATCTGGTTGAGAGGGTGAAGAGACAGTTTGGGTTGCTCCAGGAGATCCCTCCCCCATTTCCTGTGGAACGTACGGAGCTGGATGCTCTCCGCAACAGAGTCCGGAAAGGTTCCTTGTACCTTAACTGGGCTACTAAACATGAACGATATATCACACACTGGAACAACTGACATAATTCTGTTGTGGTTGGTCAGCTCACAGGCATGCCTGTTGCACACCCTAGTTACAACGGCTGGTTCCACCGTCACACTGTTATGTACATAAAAGACCCAGGCATGATGGTCGTTCTGTCCCTACCGGGTTCCATGATCATGGTGGAACTTCAAGATATCTGGTATTGTATAATTATTAATTGTTTTTTAATATATCTAACATTAGAAATAAATATATTGTATTATATTTTTATATTTTGTTGGTATTTCAGGTGGATGGGTTAGGCTTCATTCGTGATGAAGCAGTTAGAATGAGGAACATGGGCCCCGATGCTTACTATGATAATTTTGGAGGGGTCCAACAAATGGCTTCTCAGCTCATTGGATCAGTTAGTCAAATTGATCATCCAACTTATTTACAGAGCAGTGAAGTCAATTTTGAACATAACAACACCATCCCCCAACGCGCCCCGCGTCGTCGTGGCCGTCGTGGTCAACAACCATCTCGGTACAACCCCGTTCCTCATGTTGATGATGATGGTGATGATGATGGGCCTTTAGTTTTTACTCACCCTTCCCAAACACACAATTATGGGGAGGGGCCACCACATTTTGGAGGTCCTTCTCAAATGTATGATGCGGGGCCGTCACAAGAGGGGGGAAGTAGTCAAACTTATGGGGCGGGGGGGGCTTCAAATTTTATCGCCACAACACAAATCTTAGGTGAAGGTTACCGCCCCTCGTTTCAGAATTATGGAGGCAGATCATCAAATCATATGGTTAGTAGCGAAAGAAATTTTAACAACAACCAAGAAAATACTTGGTTAGACTCATTGTTTGATTACACACCTCATGTACCTAATATGAATTATGCTTTTAATACACCACAACAACAACCTCGCTACCAACATCTTACACCGGTACCTATAAATTTGGACCTCCAACTGACTCATCCCCATGCAGCAACCGAACATCAGCAGCCCGAATATGAGCAAGCAGTGCCAGAAGAAGAAAGACTGTGACGCGGTGTTACACAGATAAAACCAACTATGTGTTTCACCGGCGGACCCCTAAATCAACCAGGCCATAAACATTAAAATTTTAGTTGATTTCTAAGTTATTGTATTATTAGAAAGATAGCCATGACGACATTAGGGACATAACAACATTAGGGACATAACAACATTACAACATTATTAAGGAGCAATTGACTAATCGGAATCATCAACATCATCAGATGCATCAGATTCCATCCCGCCTTCTCTAAAGATGCGGTTGTATCGTCTTATTTTCCTACGCTCCATTTTCTCGAGTTCCTTTTCGAAATTCCAATCAGGGTTGTTCGGGTCATCAGCTGGTTGGACAGTAGGTTTGGCTTTTTGGTCTTCCTCAGCATAGATACTTTTCATCACATCAGGGTCCTCGAACATCTCTGGATTCATTTGCTTAAAAAGTAACTCATCTGTAGGTGCTAGTTTTCTTCCTGTTATCTCCCAATCTTTTGGTTGCCTAGCATCACACTTTGACTAAAACAATCTAAATTAGTAGAAACATTTAAAAAAAACATATATAGTTAAAACCCAATATTATTAAACACTTACACACATCACTGTGTCATAGTAGTAAAAAGTTGGAGCATAACAATACATGCATAACACCTCAGGCTTTTTTTTGGCTGGCATCACCCATGGATTACCTTAGGTGGGCTATTAGAAGCTTTACCTTTGCCCTTGTTTGCATTAGAAGAGGAATAGGCCATTTTAGTGAATGTGTTTTACCTTTGCTCGTGTTTGTGATGCATCACCCATGGATTACCCATACGTTCCTTTTATAGATAAAAGGGTCTGGCGGTAGGTAGAATTTAGGTTAGAAATAAAGAGGATCACATGCATCACATGCATCTGCAAATTCATAACAATTTTTACTGTTGCCTGACATCCATCACATGCTACTGACATGCATCACATGCATCTGCAAAATCATAATAATTTTTACTGTTGCCTGACATCCATCACATGCGACTGACATGCATCTGCAAAATCATAATAATTTTTACTGTTGCCTGACAACCATCACATGCGCCTGACATGCATCACATGCATCTGCAAAATTTTGTGTCAAGAATAATAAATATAGTACTGTTGCCTCACATGCATCACAACTCCTATATAACAAGTATTTCACCACCATAATTAGCAGTTTAAACCGATCAAATCATTTTCCAACAAAAATCAACTTATAAACATGAATTCTTCTTTCGGTTTGCCTAGTTTTCTAGTAAAACTATACTACGGAGGTGAAGTGTCATATGAAGACGGGGTTGTCATTCCTCATCGAGGTACTCAAACATGTTCGTTCTTTGTTTCAAACAATATCACATATACGGATTTACTTGAAATGATAGCTCATTATATTCAAGTGGATATAAGAACTTTTCAATTAGAGTTAACATTCTTTTTTGAATACGGTGGGTGTTCTCATAACGCGTTTATCAGATCACCAAATGATATGAACATGTTATATCAGTTAGCCACATCCGTACCAAATTTCATAGCACATATACATGTCAAGTGGTCATCCTTATTCGCATGTAACACAACCGAAGACATCAATCAACACATTCAGCAAGTGGAAGATGAAAACATTGAGCTAGGCTACGAAACAGAAGAACTTCGAACAACATACCCCGGCCCAGATGGTGATGAACAAATGGAAGACACATCAGAGAGCGAAAAGTCTCCTGCTGAAGAAATGGATGAATCATCAGAGAGTGAACCAGAGGACGACGCACCAATCCCTCCTTTACCTGAACATCAAAGTCAGGGTTTAACCCACTTTGCTGGACTTAATGTTGTGGGTACAGGAAGGGATGAAGACTATGTTCCGCTAGATAATTTTGGGGCAGAAGATGAAATGGATATTTGGAACCCTCAATATCCAGAAATACGTATAAATATGTATTTCTCTACATATAAACAAGTTGATTACGCGGTTCGAATGTGGAATATCGGTCAAAATAGAGAGATCTATATCTCGGATGCAAGACCAACCATGTTCCAAGCAAAATGTAAAAGCATCAAGGAGCATAACACCAGCCAATCACAAACCTCTGAACCGTGTCGTTGGACATGCACCGCAAGAAAATTGAAAATTTCAAATTGTTTCAAAATGAAGGTTTGGACACCAGCTCATTCATGTTTCACCACTGTGGCTCGCAACAACAACCGGGCCCTAAGATCAAAAGTTGTAGCAACCCACATCCAAGAGCAACTTGTTAAAGATGTTGCGTTTCCGGTGAAACAAATTCATGCTATAATCAAAGAGAAGCTGCATGTTGATATCACTTACGGCAAGGCATGGGCGGCCAGAAAAAAGGCCATAGAAAACATATATGGTAGCTGGGAATATAACTTCTTCGAATTACCAAGCTACATACAGGCACTACAGCAATCAAACCCCGGGACCGTTGTGCAGTGGTTACATCATCCGCACAGTCCAGCTGATTGCTCGGTGTTCAAGTATGTGTTTTGGACATTCCGTCCTAGTATTGAAGCTTTTAATTATTGCATTCCTGTTATCTCCATAGATGCAACCCATTTGAGGGGGACTTACAAGGGAAAATTATTGGCGGCGGTTTCCAAAAATGCAAACAACATGATCTTGCCGCTTGCGTACGCCCTGGTGGATGAAGAAACAAACGAGAGCTGGAAGTGGTTTCTCCAACAATTTGCGGATCACGTTGCGGATCACGTTGCAGATCCCGCAACTCGAACGCTGTGTGTAATCTCAGATAGGCATGCGGGTATAAAACACGCACTGGAAAATTTACAATCATGGAAGCAGCCCAACGCCTACCATCGATTTTGCCTGAGGCATATCAAAAGCAATTTCATGCACAAGTTCAAGAGTGTTAGCCTGAAAAGGATGTGCTGGGAAATCGAAAGCACAACACAACAGAGGAAATACGACCGCCTGATGGATGAGCTCAAAGCAACAAATAAACAAGCGTGGAAGTACCTCCAAGATATTGATAAAACAAAATGGACTGTCTTATATGACCGGGGGAACCGCAGATGGGGTGTCCTCACCACAAACATATCAGAAAGCATGAACAATGTCTTACGTGGTGCAAGGATGCTCCCAATAAAGGCATTAATTGAATATACATTCAAAAGAGACGTTGAGCAATACGTCAAACACTGGGAGATCGCAAACAATTGCTCAACAGAGTTTCCCCCCAAAATGTGGACAATCTTCCATGATAGAGAAGTAAGGGCACAACAACACAGGGTATACCCTTATTCAGCCCGTGATCAGAGGTTTATGGTGGAGACCAACCTACAGACATCGGATGAAACTGGCGGCAGTCCATATACGGTAGAATTTAAGGAAAGAACCTGCTCGTGTGGTAAGTGGCAAATTTATCGCTTCCCATGTAGCCATGCAGTTGCAGTTTCCCACCACTTACGACAAAACCCAAAAGAAACTGCCAATCCAAGGTTCTATACAGATGTATACCGTGCACAATACAACAACCAGTATTTTCCGGTGCGTCATAAAGAAGATTGGCTATACGCTGATTGGCGTCTCATTCCGGATCCATCAAAGATAACTATTGTAAGAGGTAGACGACGTGCAAGGAGGTTTCAAAACGAAATGGACGCAACCTATGCAGAAGAAAAGACGACTCGTACATGTTCGGGGTGTAAAAGACCGGGGCACAGCGTCAACAAATGTCCATATCGGCAAAATCAAAATTAATAGTTTTATTTATATCTCGTGTATTTGAATATCTTTTCCTTTTATTTTATGTACGTTTTATTATTAAATTTACGTTTATTTTGTGTGTGTTTGATTTCAGTTATTACTAATTACTTTTCTGATAATAAAAATTTTATAACAAAAAAACCTCATTTTTTAAATGTGTACATTAATAACATCATTTTTTTAAAAACCCACAGATTTATGAAATCCATCAAACATTATTATAAATGCAAAACCAACAAACATTATTTTATAAAAGTTTATAACCCAAAATTTTATAAAATTTTATAACCCACACAACTTCAACCATGGTTAAACTTTTGAAATCAGTTCTTCCTAATCCTCTGGTGGGTATGGAGGATTAGGGTGGCCCACCTGCACCTCCTGCAACACTATGACACAACTCCATAACTTTCTTCCTAATCCTCTGTACCGTATAGAGGATACCCCAAAACCCTAAATATTTTTTTGAGTTTCCTATAAACCTAATTTTTTTATCAAATTATACTAATCTTAAAAAAAATTCTTAACAAATGCTATCACCGTGATGTCCACTGTCTTCTCCGTGAAACTCGCACCAACGCCACCATTGGTCGTTACCGAAGACGCACCACCACCATCGTCGTGATCTGATGTGTATGAGTTCTCCGCTGCTGCCGGAGCTATGGCAACAGCTCACGTAGTCGTCCCTTGTGCTTTGAAACGAGGCTAAGCTTTCCCGAGCATGGCGCGAAGCCGAGTTAGCCGGATTAGGGTTTGTCGGAGGTGATAGGTGTTGTGGTTACGAGTTGCAGGCGCAGCAATGAAGAAGGAGGAAACGATTTGGTTGTGGCGGCTGATAGATGGAACATTCCTTTTAGGTTTAAAACAAGTTTTCCCCTCAACTTTGCAGAAATCGCATTATCAGCCCTTCTATCTATTTTAGTTGTAAATTTACGCATCAGATTTCGTTCTTGACAACCTTCGTTTTAATTTAAATCTCGTGCTTTAAGTGAAAGAATTTGGGATGTTACACCACCTCATATCTTCTTGTCACTTCCCACTTGAGAAGATTAAAAGATAAATGATGAATAAACAAAATGTATAGAACAAGTCTTCATTCATTCGGTATGTATTTATAGTGTAGCTTAGAATATACATAACATTATATATAGACTTATAAGAATAACATGATCACTACATGACATTTAATGATCATATTCTTACGCATTGGACAAAAAGTATCAATTATACAACAACATTTGAGAACTTTTCCAAAGATATCTCAAATAAACATTTAAGGTAATCAAAATAGCTAAAAAGAATATATTATTGACAGAATTTATTTGAAATGTAATAAATTCTAAATCAAAATGTATATCGACCAACATGTAAAGAAAACTCGAGGCATCATAAATAAATATATTGAAGGTATCCTATTATAAGGTAAAAATAAAACTATGTATCCTTGACAATTATTATTATTATTATTATTATTATTATTATTATTATTATTATAATAGTAATATTATTTAAGTAGCCGATGAATAGTACCAAGCTGCTGAACCAAGCAGGCTGCTAAACCAAGCAGGCTGCTCAATCAAACAGACTGTTGAACCAAACAGACTGCAGAACCAAGCTGGCTGCTGAATCAAGCAGACAGGCTGCTGTTTTTTTTTATTTTAACCCCTTATACTATATATAATTTACGCTTTTAACCCGTTTAATTATGTTATAATTTAGTTTTTTTGTAATTACTTTTGTTCGTTTACTTAAAAAAAATGGATTACACGGCTGCTTTTATTATTTTTTTTGTCAACGTTCTGATATAATTTTTTTTTAACGGAGTTTTATTCAAAAGTGATTATTTTTTTTGTGTTGTACGTGACGACCCGAGCATATTATGAGCGAACATTATCGGTATTCGCTTTGATGGTTTTTGACGGCCCGAACCGATAACGACCAAACTACTGCCGCAAGGCTTTAAATTTCATGTTATTAAAACGCCGCAACCCGTCAAAATTGATTTTCCACCTTTTTTGTTTTTTTCGTTCTTTTTAATATTTTAGTTTTAGGTTTCTTTTTTATTAACATTTACGTCTACGTTTCCGTTTAAATTATCCGCCACATTAACATTGTTTTTAGAAATCGGCATGTGGCCCGCTGCGAAGCGCGGGTGCACTTGCTCGTTATTATTATTATTTTAATTATTATTATTATTATATCTTAAAAGCCAATGTGAATGCCTCTCTCAATATTCACTGTACACTTTGTACAACCACTTATGCACAGGTTACAAATGTTTGATCCGGTGTTTTGTAATATTTGTTTTTTAGTATATATAAATATACAACTGCCAATGAAAATTATAAAGAAAAAAAGAACTCGTCCGTTTGTTAATTGCGCACGTCATCTGGTAATCAGCCCGGGTTCGAGGCTGCTGATTTCCCCACTCAAACCGCTTCTATAATTTTCCACTTCATTCAAAGTTTTTTTTAATTTTTAATATTTTTTTTATTTAAGATTAAGTGACGGTTACGTACTATGTATTTGAATTTTCGACGTGAATTTTTAAACTGTTTTTTTTTAAGAAGTTTGCTACGGTTTCGTTTTGAATATTTGTAATGGTTTACGTTCTTTTAACTGGTTTGCTATAGTTTCGTTCTTTTTTATATAAAGTTTCAAATATTTTAGACATTAACATTTTTTTCCTTTTCGTTCTTTTTATATAAGGTTTTGAATTTAGTAACGCTTTCGGTGCAACGTGTAGTTTTGCGTAAATGTTTTCTTTTTATTTTTTATATAAAGTTTTGAAAACGTTGATTTATTTCGTTGTTTAACTAAAGTTTTTTGTCGTTTAACGCGTCGTAACACGTGAGGTTTTGGCTTTATTCTATATGTTTTTTAGGACGTTAATTTCTTCTACGGATTAACGCGTTGCAGCACCCATTAACACAATACTAGTTAGTCTTCAAATCATAGTATAAATATAATACCATTAACACAATACTAGTTAGTCTTCAAATCATAGTATAAATATAATATTCGATAAAATAAAATTGAAGTAGGTCGAAACAAACCAACAAGCCCAACTAAAACAAACGAGAAAGGGAAATTGAATTAGAGAGAAATCACGCCTATTGAATGAATATATGATGCCTTTAGTGTGTGAGTCAGTTATGATTTTACCTGCATTGTAATTGATATCTTCTTTTCCACTCTCATGTTTGTATTTTTTTCTTCCACCCAATCAAATTTCCTTACTTCCTAAATTCTTTGTTGCTGAATTATATAGTGAGGCCTCCCAACTTTATTCGTTGGTGTACACTTCCATGGGTAAAATTCCACCCTTCTACCCTCAAATTCTATAAATATTAGTGTATCAAGTGGTGTAGAATTCTAGTTCTTCATATTCAAGTATCTAGAGGTAATTTAAGCACACTTTACTTTGGATTTGGTTTGATCCTTGGATCATTCATGATTATATTACCAAGTGTTAGTGTATTATTTGTATGGTCATTCTTGGTTAGCTTTCTTGTATCACTTAAGTTTTGATGAACCTTGATTTGTTTTAATGTTTTAAATTAATGAATGATGTGTTTAGGTTTCTTGGATAACTTTTGACTGTGACCTTCCTTTATGGACGTGAGTACTTGATTTCTAGTCACAAATGTCTTAAATCTTATGAGTGTTTTAAGCAAGACATCATGTTAAGTATTTATTCAAAGATATATGTTTATATACAAACCTTTGGTGCTATAGTAGGCATGTTTGCTAAATGATTTAAACTTGGGTTGGTTAGGATTTGGGCACTAAAGCAAGACATTATGAGTCTTAGCTGTACCTTGTGTTTTGTTTCAATATTCCTTCTATTGTTTTGTCAACTCGTGGAGGACTCTTAAGCCACGGTGCTTTAGGCTTAAGGTGGGAGAAATATTTATGTAAAGTATGTTTTCGTCAAAATATTTTGTTCCAATTTCGAGGAAGGTTATGAATGGACATCCATATTAGTCTTCCAAAGGATTGAAGGATAGGATAACCCTACCTTGGATTCAGTCAATTTTACCTCTAAGAAACATAAGGGATTAGCATGGAATTCAAACCAATAGTCAGACATCTGGTATTGCATGAATTCTGAAACTGATCACATCCTAGCATAGTCTAGTCCGGGCTTAAGAACAGTAGTCAGACATCCGGTGTTGCATGAACCCCGTAACTAGTTGCATCCTTAACCCTAAAACATTAACGTACATCAAACGGATTCAAACGTAAGCGATACCTTGTGTTGTTGATTGTTTCCTATTTTACCATTTTTCTTCTCTTATTTTATTTTATTGTCTCACCACATTCAATCCACCTTTTGTTTTAGTCAGATGATAACAAGGATTGATTATTGAAAGCCACTTTGTTCGTTGTTTTGATATTTAGTTTTTACCTAATCTATATTATGTTGCGATAGCTTCACTTGCATATTGTGGATAGTTAGTTAAAATAATAATTATTTTATAAATTTTAAAACTTGATAATAGTTACAAAAATCTTAACAAAAAATATATTACTAACACAAGCCATATCAAAAAGTGAATATAAATAAAGGTGCATCTTCATTATAATTGGACATACTCTCTCCATTAACTTAATTTTTATCATATCAACCACACTTGGTACCATGATGAAGTTTCTTGAATCACATGTGAAGGTCATCTTTATATGTTGTATACTATTGTCCCCAATGTAAGTTATCGACTTATCGTCATCTAACCATTTTATCATGTCATATTTTTCTAGATAAACATCCTAACCAATATTTCATTTCGTTTTATAGGTGTTAATAGAAAACATGGTGATACGAGACCATTTGCTCCACCACCACCAAAAGAGTTATGTAGAAAAATAGGTTGTCATGAACGCAATGATGTTGAATATTGTTGTTGCGCTGATTTTGCGAATAACAACGCGTGCTTCACTGGTAAGGGTATGTGTGAAAGCTATTGTAATCGTTAGAAAGGGGGTTGTACTCTATAAACATAAAAATAATAGGATTATTGGATTTTAATAATCTCACATGTTACCAATTGGCCAATAATAATCCCAACTGAGAATATTTTTACCACCAGTCCCTACTTTCAAACTATTTTCTTACATTGGACCTCTCGTTAAAAAAACTTAACGCCGTTAGATTTTATATGACGTGGACATCTGCAAACGACCGGGAAGTCGAGCCAAGCAAGCAGTGGTCTCGCGGTGGGTTTTGAAATTGGCTCTGGTGGTGTTTAACTGGTCTCATTAAACACCACCGTTGTCTCTGTTTGGACATGCCGGACAAACTAGACCGGTTAAACACCACCATAGCCAATTTCAAAACCCACCACAAGACCACTGCTAGCTTGACTCGACTTTCCGGCGATTTGCAGATGTCCACGTCATATAAAATCTAACGGCGTTAAGCTTTTTTAACAAGAGGTCCAATGTAACAAAATAGTTTGAAAGTAGGGACTGGTGGTAAGAATATTCTCAGTTGGGATTATTATTGGCTAACTGGTAAAAGGTGAGATTATTAAAATCCAATAATCCTAAATAATATTAAATGATGATTATATAATAAAGAAAAAATATCTTTATCATACATAATTGTTCGACCGGTATATATCCATAAGACCTTCTAGGATCAATAGGAAATGAAAGTTTTGTTCTTCTACACAATTTTAACCCAAATGTTTATTTTATTCATTAACTACCTCCCAAAAGAAACGGATAAACATATACCTGTTTACTCACAGATGAATTGTTTTTGCTACCTTTATAACACGCATAATGATCTAATACATGCTATTAATATTAATTTAAAAAAAATAAATAATACCAAGTGCATTATAAACATATTTAGAGTTTGATCTTTCACCTAAAATGAAATATTGAATTAGGAGACCCCTCTTTGTCATCACCACCTCATATCTTCTTGTCACTTCCCACTTGTGAAGATTAAAAGATAAATGATGAATAAACAAAATGTATAGAACAAGTCTGTTCGCTATTTTAGTGTAACAACAACACGGGTCCAAACAAGAAGGCAAATTTGACTTGTTGGAAGTGTGGAAAACCGGGTCATTTGAAGAGGGACTGTCGGGTTGGGAAATTCAACAAGAATGGTCCAAAGAACAAGAGTGAGGCTGGTCCAAGCGGGTCTAAGGACACCGTTAAGCAAGAAGGTCAGAATTTAGTACAAAATTTTAATTCGGTTCAAAATTATGTGTCACTAATTTCTGAAGCATTTTATGTGAAGGATGATGATATTGCTTGGTGGGTTGATTCAGGTGCAACGAGTCATGTGTGCAAGGATCTTCGATGGTTGAAGACTTTAAACCAATTGAATATGGATCTATATTAAATATGGGAAACGTTGCAACTGAACCAATCAAAGGACTAGGCAAAGTGAAGCTAGTTTTTACTTCTAGAAAATCTTTATGTTTAAACAATGTTTTGTTTATTCCTGGGATTCGAAAGAATCTCTTGTCTGGTGTTGTTTTAAAGTGGTTACAAATAGGTACTTGAAAGTGATAAGTGAATCTTGTCAAGACATGGTATTTTTGTTGGTTTTGGTTATCTATGTAATGGTATGTTTAAGTTGAATGTGGATGCTTCTTTTGTTAATTATGAATCTGTTTGCATGACTTCAACTAGTTCTAGTAATATCTTAAAAGAAACTGAAAGATGGCATGCTAGATTAGGACATGTTCATTATAAAAGATTAAAGGATATGTCAAAAATGAGTTTGATATCGGCTTTTGAATTGAACTATGAAAAGTGTAAAACTTGCATGCTAACTAAGATTACTAGAAAACCTTTTAAAGATGTTGTTACTAGGGATTTAAAGCTACTAGAATTAATACATAGTGACTTATGTGATTTTCATACAACTCTGTCTATAAGAAATAAAAAATATATAGTCACATTCATAGATGATGCATCTAGATTCTGTTATGTATATCTTTTGCATAGTAAATATGAAGCCTTAAATAAGTTTAAAATATTCAAAACAGAAGTAGAGTTGCAAAGAAATAATTTAATAAAAATTTTACGCACCGATAGGGGAGGTAAATATTATGATCCAGGTTATTTTCAATATGTGGGGATTATACATCAAACCACGGCTCCTTATATACCACAACAAAATGGTGTATCTCAGAGGAAGAATAGGACGGTAAAAGAAATGGTTAATTCCATGTTATCCTATTCTGGTCTAAGTGAAGGGGTTTGGGGTGAGGCTATGTTGACAGCCTGCGTCCGACCTAATAACTTGTGTGGCCCAAGCTAGGGCTTGGGGCCTCTAATTTTCTATACAAAAGGTTTTATACATATGCATTTAGGCTTTTATTTAGTGTGTTTTGGGCCTGAATCACAAACAAAATCCATGGTGCAGTAGCAGATGGAATCTCTAAATCTGTAATCACAAAATAGGGAAGCGTGAGTTAGGGTTGGGTGGCAATATAGGACGATCGAGAACTCGAAGAGAGCAATCAACGATGAACAAAATAGCTGTTCATGCTCTCTGCAATAAAATTGCTAGGTGCCAACCCTTGTGGCCTCGCCGATTCTTTTGCAATCGGCAACTTTTTTGAGTTTACAATCTGCTATTCAAGCTCTCTGCAATAAAACAGGTGATATCTGCTCATCTCTTTTTTGTAATTTATATCTTACTGTCTCTTTATTTTATTGCTCATTTGGATTAAGTATTTAAGTTATAACTTAACCATTTTTTAATGGGCAAATGCAATAAAAAACCAACATATTTCTGTTTTTTCTTATAAAAATCCCTCAACAATTTTTTACACATAAAAAACCAATATACTCTCTTTTTTTCTCACAAAAGTCCCTCAACAAATTTTTTCACATAAAAAACCAATATACTTTTTTGTTTTTCTCATAAAAATCACTCGACAACTATTAATTCCAGCGATGAATAAGCAGAAGCAAGGTAAAGGAAATCGATTGACAAATTCATTCTATAAAGAGATTATTTGTAATCAAATTAAATCTATTTTGTAAAAATACCTATAAAATCTATGAAAACACATAAGTAATAAAATCGTTTTGCAATAGAATCGCTTGTTTTTCTCTTGTTTTTGTCGGTCGATTTCCTTTGTCTTGGTTTTACCAAATCATTTGCTAGGGTAAATAGTTGTTGAGGGACTTTTGTGTGAAAAACAATAAAGTATATTGGTTTTTTATGAGCAAAAACTTGTCAGGTGACTTTTGTAAGAAAAAAAAGAGAGTATGTTGATTTTTTATATGCAAAAAAATTGTTGAGGGACTTTTATGAGAAAAAACACAAAGTATATTGGTTTTTTATGGCATTTGCCCTTTTTTAATTTGATTTCCTAATTGATTTAATTGTGATTTGCTCATTTAGGTCTAAGTTTATTGCTAATCCTAAATCTCAGATGTTTTAGTCCTAAATGTCAAGTGTTTTAGCTCATTTAGGTCTAAAGATTATTGTTGTGCAGAATAACCCAATATCCCTATGCAAGTTATTGATTTAACCTTTTAGTTTATTATTAACGGTCCTAAACCCGGATAAAAGAGGGGTTTTTTATAATGACTTTTGAAAGAGGGCCCTAAACTTTTAGTTCGCGTGGGGCTTACTAAATACGTTGAGCCACCCCTGCAGCCTGCTATTTGTTAAATAGGATTCCTAATAAAAAGAATAAGATAACCCCTTATGAACTTTGGTATTGTAAGCCTCCAAAATTTCATTTCTTGAAAGTTTGGGGCTGTAGAGCAGTAGTAAGGCTTACTGAACCCAAAAGAAAGAATTTGTGTGAAAGAGGTATAGATTGCATCTTTATTGGATATGCTGAGCAATCCAAGACATATAGGTTCTATGTCATAGAACCTAAGGACTATGTGTCAATAAACACTGTTATTGAGTCAAGAGATGTAGATTAGGATGAGGACAGATTCTCATCTATACCTAGACCAAAGGACATGGTTGCAAGTTCAAGTAACTCTCAAAGAAGTAACCATAAAGATAATATCCCTTCTACTTCAGCTGAACCAAGAAGAGGTAATAGAGCCAGAAAAGCTAAGAACTTTGGTTCTGATTTTTAACTATATTTTGTTGAAGGATCTAGAAGTGAGATTCAAACTCAATATCAATATTGTTTCAATGTTGAGGAAGATCCTAGAACATTTAGTGAGGCTATGGCATCTCGAGATGTTGCTTTATGGAAAGAAGCTGTTAATGATGAGATGGACTCTATTATAATAATACTTGGAAATTTTCTGCTCTACCTCCTGGTTGTAAGCCATTATGTTGTAAATGGATCTTCAAGAAGAAGATGAACGTAGATGGTTCTATTGATAAGTTTAAGGCTAGATTGGTTATCCAAGGTTTTAGACAAAAGGAAGGAATATACTACTTTGATACATATGCTCCTGTAGCAAGAATATCCACAATTAGATTGTTAGTTGCTTTAGCAACAATTCATAATCTTGTGATACACCAAATGGATGTTAAAACTGCATTCTTAAATGGTGATTTGGATGAGGAGATATATATGAAACAACCTGAAGGTTTTGTTATGCCTGGACATGAGCATAAGGTGTGTAAACTTGTTAAGTCACTATATGGTTTAAAGCAAGCACCTAAACAATGGCATCAAAAATTTTATGATGTTATATTGTCTAATGGTTTTGTATTGAATCAAGCTGACAAATGTGTATATAGTAAATTTGATGCCTCTGGTAAGGGTGTCATAATTTACTTATATGTGGATGATATGTTGATTTTTGTTACAAACCAAGATCAAGTTGATAAAACCAAGAAATTTCATGTCATCCTGCTTTGACATGAAAGACATGGGGAGGTTGAAGTGATACTTGGTATAAGGATTAAACGGGAGAACAATGGTATTTCAATCTCTCAATCTCATTATGTGGAGAAGATTTTGAAGAAGTTCAATTTTCAAGATTGTTCTTCTGTTGGCACTCATATGGATCCGAGTGTTAAGCTCTTGCCTAATAAAGGTGTTGAAGTATGTCAACTTGAATATTCAAGAGCTATCAGATCTCTCATGTATGCTATGATTAGTACTAGACCATATATAACTTATGATGTTGGAAAGCTTAGTCGATATACTAGCAATCGTGGTTCGAATCATCGGCAAGCTATTAATCGAGTGTTCTGTTACTTGAAAGGAACCATGAATTATGGTTTGATTTATTCTGGATTTCCTTTTGTTTTAGAAGGTTAATGCAAGCTGGATTACTAATATGGAAGATCATTCTTCCACAAGTGGATGGACATTCCTACTTGGAGGAGGTGCCATATCATGGGCATCAAAGAAGCAAACTTGCATTACAAATTCAACAATGGAGTATGAGTTTGTTGCATTAGCGGCAGCCGGTAAAGAAGCTGAATAGCTTATAGCCAACCAATTTGATTTATGAGATTCCTCTGTAGCTTAAACCGATATCACCTATATCTATCATATGTGATAGTGTTGTTACTTTGGCTAAGGCTTATAGCCAAGTGTATAATGGGAAGTCTAGACACTTAGGTGTTAGACACAGCATGATTTGTAAGCTCATCATGCATGGAGTGATATCAGTTGAGTTTGTGAGAACTCAACAGAACTTAGCCGATCATTTAACCAAATGGTTAAGTAAAGAACTTGTGCACAAGTCGGCTATAGGGATGGGATTAAAGTCCATCTAAAATTTCTCATGTTGAGATACCCAATTCCCATATAATATGACGTTAGGTGCTTAATTCAATATGGAAGGCTCAACATCTAGAAATTAGAACACAGCAAACATCATCCCAAGGTATGTGTTCAGACCTACAAGTTAAGGAGGTTGAAGGTTAACTTCTTAATAGTTCTTTTGAAAATTGCATATGCAGGTGCAAGAGTAGAAGAACTACCTATATAAGCATGGAGTTTAGCTGCTTCAAGAAGCTAGGATTTGGCTTTGATGTGCTTATTGAAGGATGGGACACAGGCTAGTAAAAATAGTGTTAAGCAAGAATATATAAGTGTGTAAACTTTGTTGTATATTATCTTCATGTATTCATTATGAATATAAAGGGTTCAATCCATAGTGACACCCCAATATTTGAATATTTGAAATGTGTAATATACTAATATGAAATTCAATCATCACGATATTTCATTTATGCATTAGTTTGTTATTTGATGAGGATTTATTTTAGTTAATCATGGATTGCACTAAAATGAGAGAGGATTGTTGGCTATTTTAGTGTAATTGGAAACTAGTTGACCAAATTAATCATATTAAATATTAAACAAGTTAGGAGGTGCGTAGTGCACATTTGTTTTAATTTATTTAATTACCTAATTAATACTTATGGGCTAGTCGGGCGTTGGGGTACCAACAATATGGATTAATCAGGATTAATCGGATTGGAATTTATAAGTAAATTTTCAAACTTATATATATACACACACACACACAAATACAAACATTAACATATTATTATATTAGATTAAATACTTCAAAGATAAAATAGTTTAAATACTTCAAAAATCAAATACTTCTAATATTAAATACTTCAAAATTCATCATCGTCTTGTCCGTATTAGCACAGGTGGTTGTCGATTTGAAGCAACCGGTAGCGATTAGGTTAAAGCAGCAGCGAGAACAGGTCGGAGGTGGAGAACGGCCTTAAGTTTTGCTATTAGGTTAAATAAAAATGCATGTATCAGGTCGTTATCTGGGCTTAATTCTGTTAAAACCTGCATTTTAATTTTGGCCGATTAATCCCGATTAGGGCCGATTAATCCCGACTAGGTCCGATTAGGGCCTATTAATACCGATTAGTTATCCGACTAGCCCAAATTTATAAGGTAATCTACCGATTACCGATTAATCCACAGATTAATCCCGATTTTTACAACATTGTTTAAAATATACATGACATTATATATTGATTTATATGAATAACATGATCACTACATGACATTTAATGATCATCCTCTTACGCATTGGACAGAAAGCATCAATTATACAACAACATTTGAGAACTTATCCAAAGATCTCTCAAATAAACATTTAAGGTAATCAAAATAGCTAAAAAGAATATATTATTGACAGAATTTGATTTGAAATGTAATAAATTCCAAATCAAAATGTATGTCGATCAAAATGTAAAGAAAACTCGAGGAATCATAAATA
This sequence comes from Smallanthus sonchifolius, assembly GCA_023525975.1. NCBI lineage: Eukaryota > Viridiplantae > Streptophyta > Magnoliopsida > Asterales > Asteraceae > Smallanthus > Smallanthus sonchifolius. The sequence goes on along the minus strand of CM042021.1, from coordinate 29,554,061 downwards.
AATATATTGAAGATATCCTATTATAAGGTAAAAATAAAACTATGTATCCTTGACAATTATTTTTTTTCCTTTTCGTTTTTTATATATGGTTTCGAATTTATTGACGCTTTCGGTGCAACATGTAGGTTGGTGTAAATGTTTTATTATTATTTTTATATAAAGTTTCGAAGACGTTGCTTTATTTCGTTGTTTAACTAAGGTTTTTATCGTTTAACGCGTCGTAACGCATAAGGTTTTGGCTTTATTCTATATGCTTTCGAAAACGTTAATTTCTTGTACGGTTTAACGTGCCGCAGCACCCATTGGCACAATGCTAGTTAGTCTTCAAATCATAGAATAAATATAATATTCAATAAAATAAAATTGAAACAGGTCGACACGAACCAACAAGCCTAACTAAAACAACCAAGAAGGGGATTGAATTACGGAGAAATCACGCATGTTGAATGAATATATGATGCCTTTAGGTGTTTGAGTCAGTTATGTTTTTACGTGCATTGTAATTGAGATCTTCTTTTCCAATCTTACATCTGTATTTTTTCTTCCACCCAATCAAATTTCCTTACCGCTTGAATTCTTTGTTGTTGAATTCTAGTGAGGTCTCCTAGGTTTGTGGGCCTTACAAATTTATTCGTTGGTGTACACTTCCATGGGTAAAATTCTACCCTTCTACCCTCAAATTCTATAAATATTAGTGTACAAAGTGGTGTAGAATCCCAGTTCTTCATATTCAAGTATCTAGAGGTAATTTACGCGCACTTTACTTTGGATTTGGTTTGATCCTTTGGATCATTCCATGATTATATTACCAAGTGTTAGTGTATTATTTGTATGGTCATTCTTGGTTAGCTTTCTTGTATCACTTTAGTTTTGATGAACCTTGATTTGTTTTAATGTTTTAAATTAATGAATGATGTGTTTATGTTTCTTGAATAACTTTTGACTATGATCTTCCTTTATGGACGTAAGTACTTGATTTCTGGTCATCAATGTCTTCAATATTATGAGTGTTTTAAGCAAGACAACGTGTTAAGCATTTATTCAAAGTTGTATGTGTCACACCCTGGGTTTAACCTGCCCGAGCGTGCGACCCTTGATTGGTGCATGTTTCTTATTTTATCTCATCAGAGATTTATAAACACGTCGGAATATTTTTATAACTTAGAATCTTTTCAAAAGACGGGGAATTTCCGGTTTCATTTCATTATAACAGGGATAAACCCTGATATTGTACACAAACGTTAAATTTACAAAACCAAGGTTTTACATGAGCCATTTCTTTCAACTGATGTATAGGGTAGACATTCCCTTTTTCATGACATCATTTTCTTTATTTCACATGGCTAATCAAAATCAATTCATCCTTGGTTACCTGTAAAAACGTTTGACAATATTTTATCAGCATAAACCGGTGAATACAAGTATACTTGGAATCATAATCTGACAAGCGTGAATAAATAGAACAATTTGCCCATAGTTTATGGTCAATTTACACAGTCAACGAACTAACCACCAGTCACACCAGGGACCTTGGATATATTTTTAGGTCTATCTGCCTTACGCTTTCAGCGATGGGCTTTACAACAACCAACCCTAGCCCTGTTACAGCGTCTCATCTGTAACACGTGTATATATACGTGACTCTATGGGCTGACTGCTATATAGTAAATCACCTTATGCAAAGAATGGTTGTATAAATTCATTCAAGTCAGAGTATAATCAAAACCATTTTTAGTTTTGAAATCATTTTATAAAAATACAAGTATTCACCTTTTCAGAGTCTCAGCTTAATAGGCTTCTAGAATGAGTTTCCTAGTGGGCAGCGTCTCTGCTTAGATCGTCTAGCTTGGATTCTTCAAATGAGCGTTTCCTAGCTTCTCGTCTTTCTCCTAAGCGAATCGGCACTTCCGAAACTTAAACGTACAAGTGGGAATGGTTTTGTGAGAGTGGGATATCAATTTTGAACTCAGAAGTTTGGAATTTGGATGTGAGAATGGCTTAAACCCGACATTGTTATTTATAGTGTGAAAATGCGGCTGTGACGGACCGTTATGGGTGGTGGAGGTCCGTCACCGCTGGGATCGTAATGGACCATTACCAATTTTGACGGTCCATCACCGCTTTAGGGTGGCGAAGTCAGCTGACACGCGTCAACGTCTAGTTGAATTACTGCGTGACGGACCGTTACGGAGCCATGACGATCTGTCATAGGGTTTATACGCGTCAGATTCTAGCCATTAGTCACTGGACAAGTGGCGCACCCTCATAACACGCGTGGCTAACCCGTAACGGGCCGTTACGGGCTGTGACGGTCCGTTACCGTCCAAATTTTCAACCTTTTTCACTTTTTGGTCCTTGTTCTTTTATATAATTATACTTCTAGTACCTTAACTTTTATTTTTATAATATTTGGCACGAAATTTTACGAATGTTACATTCTCCCCACCTTTTGAAAAATCTTGTCCTCGAGATTTACCGGAACAGGTGTGGATATTTCTTCATTATTTCTGATTCTAGTTCTCAAGTGTACTCAGGACCAGGTCTAGAATTCCAATTGACTTTGACCAGTTTCAATCTTTTCTTTTTCAACTTTTTAGTCTGACGATCTTCTATTTGTAGAGGTTGTTCTACAAATCTGAGTTTTTCATTTACCTCTATGTCTTGAAGAGGTATTATCAAAGATTCATCAACTAAACATTTGCGAAGATTAGATACATGGAATACGTCATGTATTTCACTCATTTCTTCTAGTAATTCTAATTGATAAGCTACTTGTCCAATTCGTTTAATAATTTTGAAGGGTCCAACAAATCGAGGACTTAGTTTACCCTTCTTCCTGAATCGAACAACACCTTTCCAAGGTGATACTTTTAATAACACCTTGTCTCCAATGTCAAATTCTAGTGGCTTTCTTCTTTTATCAGCGTAGCTCTTTTGTCTATCTCTTGCTGCTTTCAATCGTTCTTGTATTTGAGCTACTTTGTCAGTTGTTTCCAGAACAAGTTCATGTCCTAACAATTGGTATTCTCCTATATCAGCCCAACATATAGGAGTTCGGCATTTTCTACCATATAAAGCTTCAAATGGTGCCGTCTGAAGCTTGTGTGATAACTATTGTTGTATGATAATTCCATTAGGGGTAGGTGATCATCCCAACTACCACCTATGTCTATCACACAGGCTCGGAGCATATCTTCTAAAGTCTGAATTGTTCTTTCACTTTGCCCATCTATTTGCGGATGATAGGCAGTGCTCAAGTTCAGACGAATTCCCATGGCTTTTTGGAAAGTTTTCCAGAATCGAGATGTAAAACGACTATCTCTATCTGACACTATAGATAGTGGCACTCCATGTAAAGATACAATTTCATTTACATACAAATGAGCCAATCTATCCATACTGAAGGTTTCTTTCATTGGAAGAAAATGAGCAGATTTAGTCAATCTGTCAATGACAACCCAGATAGTATCATTTCCCCGACTGGTTCAAGGAAGTTTAGTAATAAAATCCATTGTTATCATCTCCCACTTCCAAACTGGTATTTCTAATTGTTGCAATAAACCAGAAGGTTTCTGGTGTTCTGCCTTTACTTGTGCGTAAGTAAGACATTTTTCAACATATATGGAAATATCTTTCTTCATGCCAATCCACCGGTAATTGTCTTTCAGATTTTTATACATCTTGTCACTTCCTGGATGCATCATATATTTTGATTTATGTGCTTCCTCGAGTATTCTCTCCCGAAGATTTCCAGTAATCGAAACCCAGATTCTTTTATTCATGCAGAGTATTTCATCATCTTCTTTAGTTAATTATTTAATCATGCTCTCCATTCCTTCTTGTTCTGTTTGAACAGAATGTTGAGCATCTTTTATTTGAGATATGATGTACACAAAGTTCAAGTTAATTATTTAATCATGCTCTCCATTCCTTCTTGTTCTAAACCTTCTTCTGTTTGAACAGAATGTTGAGCATCTTTTATTTGAGACATGAGATCTACACGAAGTTCAAGTCTGAGAGCATGAACCCGTTTGGGTTTCTCTCTTGCTTTTCTACTTAAGGCATCTGCAACAACATTTGCCTTGCCTTCGTGGTAACAGATTTCACAATCATAGTCACTTAAGATCTCTAACCATCTTCTTTGTCTCATATTCAGTTCTTTCTGACCAAAAATATATTTCAAACTTTTATGGTCCGTATAAACTGTAAATCTAATTCCATAGAGATAGTATCTCCATAATTTCAGGGAGAAAATTATGGCACCTGACTCTAGATCATGAGTTGTGTAATTCTTTTCATGAGTCTTTAACTGACGAGATGCATAGTCAATAACTTTGTTCCTTTGCATTAACACACAACCTAGACCGTTGTGAGAAGCATCACAATATACTACAAAGTCTTCGTTGCCATTTGGCAAAGCCAGTATCGGTGCATGAGTTAGTTTTTCTTTCAGAGTTTGGAAAGCTTCTTCTTGTTTTGTTCCCCATTCGTACTTTATATTCTTACGAGTTAAAGTAGTTAGAGGAACTGCAATCCTTGAGAAATCCTGAATAAATCGTCTGTAGTATCCTGCAAGACCCAAGAAACTACGGATTTCTATCGGAGATTTAGGAATTTCCCATTTGGATATAGCTTCAATTTAGGATGGGTCGAATTGAATACCTTCTGCATTCACTATATGGCCCAGAAATTGTACTACTCTAAGCCAAAATTCACATTTAGAGAATTTAACATACAATTTCTCTTTCCTCAGAAGTTCAAGTATTATTCTGAGATGATTTCCATGATCTTCCGCATTTCTAGAATAAATAAGTATATCATCAATAAAGACAATAACAAATTTATCTAGATAGGGTTTACAGATACAATTTATCATATCCATAAATGCGGCAGGAGCATTAGTAAGTCCAAATGGCATAACCGTGAACTCATAATGTCCATATCTGGTTCGGAAAGCAGTTTTAGGAACATCTTTTTCTTAAACTTTCAGTTGGTGATATCCTGATCGAAGATCTATCTTTGAAAAATGGCAAGCGCCTTGTAATTGATCAAATTGGTCATTGATTCTAGGAAGAGGATAACGATTTTTAATCGTTACTTTGTTTAGTTCCCAATAATCAATGCACATCCGCATTGTACCGTCTTTCTTTTTAACGAAAAGTATTGGAGCATTCCAAGGAGATGAACTTGGGCGAACGAATCCTTTCTCCAGTAATTCATCGAATTGAGTTTTCAATTCTTTCATTTCAGTTGGGGGTAAACGGTATGGAGCTTTGGCAATAGGAGCTGTTCCTGGTACCAGATTGATTTTGAATTCTACTTCTCTTTCTGGTGGTATACCAGGTAATTCATCTGGAAATACGTCTGCAAAACCAACTACTACCGGTATATCTTCAATCTTCTTTTCTTTTGTACTAGTAGAAATCTGAACCAAGTATACAATGCCTCCATTCTAAAGGCATTTAGTTGCTTTCAGCATTGAGATAATTCCCAGAGGTCGATTTTGTTTGTCGCCATAGATTGTTAAAAGTTTTCCAGAAGGAATCTGGATTTCTATGGCATTTTTATCACAAAGGATATGGGCTTGGTTACTGGCTAACCAATCCATTCCTAAGACAACATCAAATCCTGCTAATGTCATAGGAATTAATCGTACAGGTATGGCGTGTCCAGATATTGTGATAGTACAGTCATCTAAAAACTCGAACATTTTGACAAGATTTCCTTCGGCCGTTTCTACTTCATAAATCTTATCTAATGGAACTAAGGGCTTGTTTAATAGATTATATAATTTATAATCTATAAAACTTAAATTTGCACCAGAGTCAAATAATACTCTAGCATAAATATTGTCAATGAGGAATGTACTGCAGCATCACGAGTATTAAGTACGAAGGCTCGTACATTCTTTTTATTTCCTTCATTAGCCCTTGCCCGACCAGATCCTGCTTGATTAAGCTTTGGGCAGGTTGATTTAAAATGACCAGTCTCTCCGCAATTAAAACAATAAACATTTTTCTTTCTTGGGCAGTTCTCAAACATATGCCCGGTCTGCTTGCAAAATTGACAATAATTTTTCTTGAAGAAGCATTCTCCGGTATATGCCTCTTCTTGCAGATTTTGCATTCAGGGATGGAAGAATTAAATCTTCTTATGGTAGGTTGATTTCTTTTTTTCCAAGAAGAATTATTTTTCTGGTTCTCCGTAGCCCTCTTAGCCATTTCCCTTGCCTTCCCTTCTACTTGTTTTCTTATTATACCGTCAGTTAGGATTCCTCCTAACTGTATGGCAGATGCAATGGTCTGAGGCATAGTAGCCTTAACCATATCTATGATTTCCTCTGCCAGTCCCCAAATATATCTCTTAATTAGATTAGGTTCAGGGGTAGATATGTGTGGAACTAAACGAGCATACTCAAAGATCTTGGAGACATACTCCTGATGTTTAGTTCCTTCCATAAAGAGATTTAAAAATTTTGTTTCAATTCTTTCCCTTTCATTAATGGGACAAAATCTTTGTATAACCATTTCCTTAAATTCTTCCCATTCCATGGCATAGACTTTATGCCGGCCCATGGCTTGAATAATGGAATTCCATCATTCCAATGCTTCATCTTTAAAAAGATTTGATGCATAAAGCACCATATCTTCATTAGCACATTTGCTGATGGAGATGACAGATTCGGTCTTTTCTAATCATCTTAGGGCTGCAACTGCACCCTCATTCTCAGCATATTCTAATGGTTTACATCCTTGGAATGCACAGAATGTACATCCCTTCCTTCTCTTTCTTTTCTTACTAACTTCTTCATCCTTACTTGATGAATTGTCTCCATTTGAACTATGGTTTTCTTCATGACGATTATTTTTAGATTCAGCCACTTTATTTTTCAATTTATCTTCCTTCATAGCTTTCAGAATTTTAGGAAGAGCTTCCTCTATTCCTTCTGCAACCATTTTTTTTATTTCAGCTTTTTGTTGCAGTTGTTCAGAATTTTGGATTTGTTTGCTTTTGCCCCTTGTATTATAAGAAAGACCTTGTTTCGACATTCTATTCACACTAGAAATTTTATTAATATTTGAATATATTACAAGGATTGGAAAGGAAATTTACATATAACCCTGATTAAGGGCATTTTCTAGCATTTGTCTTAACGCTCTATTCTGGGCGTCTACAGATGCTAATCTATGATTTTCTTTTTCCAATTCTGCTACTCATTCCTGTAAGGCTCTAATATGATCATTATCACAGCTTTTCTCATTTTCTTGAGGATTTTGTTTATTCGTAGGCTCATAATATTCGTATGGCCTATTTGAATCTTCTCTTTCTTCTCCTTCAGGAACAGAATTATTTCATAAGGGATTTCAGGTAGTCCCTAATAATAATAATAAGGATTATAACATGGAATTTCTCCATAATCCGGATTTTGACTTGTGGCCGTTAGAGCAGAATGAAAACTGATGGGAGGTACATAAGTATTTACTGGAGGTGTTAATTCTCCTAAGCTTTGATATGTACTTCCTGTATGTTTTGAACCTGTTCCCGTCTCTAAATCCGTTTCATTTGTAAGCTGAAAGTCATATCCAGGTGGGGCATATTTTTGAACACAGAAGGGACCTTTTCTTTTTCAAGACATCTGAATAAAGCAAAATACTTTTATTCATACTTTATATTTTACATATCGAAATAATATATTTTCCTATTGATTATATTTAGTAGACTAGGGTGGTTATCATTCCAGAGTGGTACCTCCAACTAATTTGTTCTCAAGAAATAATGACTGGACTAGAAGAGATTTATACATCATTCTTTTCTTAGACAGAACATTTCAGTTTGCCAGATAACTGCATACTAGTCTGATGGTTACCCTTACATCTAATTAATTTATTTCTTTTATTTTCCTTTTCTTCCTCCAGCTGTCTTGATTCTTTCTTTACTTCATCAGTCTCCCGTAAGGAACGATCAAGGAATTCTATGGGTGTTCCAAGATGAGCTGAATGATAGTTATATTGAGGAGGGGGTTCACGAATACCAAATAATATGTCATTAAACACATTATGGTATGGATCATCCGGACCATCAGCAGGTTCTCTGATATATTCTTCTAACATCGTTGGAAGAGTATAAGGATTTTCTTCACCAATTGGATAGGGGTATGGGTCTTAAGTTTCTATTTCAAGTTCTGATTCCTCAGGTATTTCTTGATATACCTCTTCCATTTCTTTTGCAGATACGTGTACATGTTCTGTTGACATTCTAACACGCCTTTTTGGTTTAGTAGATCGACTTGGTCCAGCTTCATTTATTTCTACCTAATTTACTAGAGGTGGAGTATCAATTCTCCAATTCTCAAAATCCAAAGCAACTTCCATCCAGGATGAGCTAGATTGATTTTTATGATAAGATTCATTGTCAGATACAATGATAGGATCAAAAAGGGATTCACCAGTATCAGGAATGATTACAGGATTTTGCATGGATCCAGTAGGATGATAACGTTCTTCCTCATATCGTCCGAATATATAAGTATAGTAACTATTTCCAGACATCTGTATAGTTATCACTTAATTATTATGGAGATCAACCTATTTTTCTTAGCAGGCAATCTATACTGGTTTAAGCTTAGATACCTTACCTGAGTATCTTAATTTGCTAAACCAAATAATATCATAATCAAGTTACAGCTTAGATACTAATTTCTAATATCTAATATGCTGAAACAAATGGCTCTAATACTAATCTGTCACACCCCGGGTTTAACCTGCCCGGGCATGCGACCCTCGATTGCTACCTGTTTCTTATTTTATCTCATCAGAGATTTATAAACACAGCGGAATATTTTTATAACACAGGATCTTTTCAAAAGACGGGGAATCTCCCGTTTCATTTCATTATAATAGGGATAAACCTTGATATTGTACACAAATGTTTAATTTACAAAACCAAGGTTTTACATGAGCCATTTCTGATTTCTAGGGTGGACATTCCCTTTTTCATGACATCATTTTCTTTATTTCACATGACTAATCAAAATCAATTCATCCTTGGTTACCTATAAAAACGTTTGAAAATATTTTATCAAGCATAAACTGGTGAATACAAGTATACTTGGAATCATAATCTGACAAGCGTGAATAAATAGAACAATTTTCCCATAGTTTCTGGTCAATTTACACAGTCAACGGACTAACCACCAGTCACACCAGGGACCTTGGATATTTTTTAGGTCTATCTGCCTTACGCTTTCAGCGATGGGATTTACAACAACCAAGAGTTCACCCTTAGCCCTGTTACAGCGTCTCATCTGTAACACGTGTATATATACGTGACTCTATGGGCTGACTGTTATATAGTAAATCACTTTATGCAACGAATGGTTGTATAAATTCATTCAAGTCAGAATATAATCAAAACCATTTTTAGTTTTGAAATCATTTTATAAAAATACAAGTATTCACCTTTTCAGAGTCTCGGCTTAGTTGGCTTCTAGAATGAGTTTCCCAGTGGTCAGCGTCTCTGCTTAGATCGGCTAGCTTGGATTCTTCAAATGATCGTTTTCTAGCTTCTCGTCTTTCTCCTAAACGAACCGGCACTTTCAAAATTTAAACGAACAAGTGGGAATGGTTTTGTGAGAGTGGGATATCAGTTTTGAACTCAGAAGTTTGGAATTTGGATGTGAGAATGGCTTAAACCTGACATTGTTATTTATAGTGTGAAAATGTGGCTGTGACGGATCGTTATGGGTGGTGATGGTCCGTCACCGCTGGGATCGTAACGGACCGTTACCAATTTTGACGGTCTGTCACCGCTTTAGGGTGGCGAAGTCAGCTGACACGCGTCAGCGTCTGGTTGAATTGCGGCGTGACGGACCGTTACGGAGCCATGACGGTCTTTCATAGGGTTTATACGCGTCAGATTCCGGCCATTAGTCACCGGACACGTGGCCCACCCTCATTACACGTGTGGCCAACCCGTAACGGACCGTTACGGGCTGTGACGGTCCGTTACCGTCCCAATTTTCAACTTTTTCACTTTTTGGTCCTTGTTCTTTTATATAATTATACTTCTAGTCCCTTAACATTTATTTTTATAATATTTGGCACGAAATTTTACGAATGTTACCGTATGATTTTATACAAACCTTTGGTGCTATAGTAAGTCTCGTTAAAAAATGGTTTAAACTTGGGTTGGTTAGGATTTAGACACTCAAGCAAGACATTATGAGTCTTAGCTGGACCTTGTGTTTTGTGTCAATATTCCTTCTATTGTTTTGTCAACTTGTAGAGGACTCTTAGCTGGATCCGCGGTGCTTTAGGCTTAAGGTGGGAGAAATATTTATGTAAAGTATGTTGTCGTTAAAATATTTTATTCCAATTTCGAGGAAGGTTATGAATGGACATCCATCTTAGTCTTCCAAAGGATTGAAGGCCACGATAACCCTACCCTGGATTCAGTCAATTTTACCTCTAAAAAACATAAGGGATTAGCATGGAATTCAGACCAATAGTCAGACATCTGGTATTGCATGAATTCTGCAACTGACCACATCCTAACACAGTCTAGTTCGGGCTTCAGACCGGTACTTAGACATCGGGTGTTGCGTGAACCTCGTAACTAGTTGCATCCTTACCCTAAAACATTAACGTACATCAAGCGGATTCAAACCTAAGCAATACCTTGTGTTGTTGACTGTTTTCTATTTTGCCATTTTTCTTCTCTTATTTTATTGTCTCACCACATTCTATCTACCTTTTATTTTAGTCAGATGATAACAAAGATTGATTATTGGGAGCCATTTTGTTCATTGTTTTGATATTTGATTCTTATATAATATATATTACGTTGCGATAGCTTCACTTGCATATTATTGATAGTTAATTAAAATAATAATCATTTTATAAATTTTAAAACTTGTTAATATTGTTACAAAAATCTTAACAAAAAATATATTACTACCACAAGCCATAAACATTTTTGTAGACACAAATTAGACTTTTAAACAATGTTTTCAGAACCGGACCGAAAGTTGAACCGGTCTCCTTACTGGTTCACTAGTCGGACCGGATTTAAGAACCGGACGACGTCATAAATATTATAAAAATAAATCAATCCAATCATCCATTAATCCTTAAAAAACCACCAATAAGTCAACTTCAATACTCTTAAACTAACAATTAGCTACGAAATACGAATCCAAAAGACTTAAAAGAGATAAAAAAAAATAGCCAACTGGTCCAACCACCGGTCCGACCAGTGGCGGAGTTTGAAAATTTTCGCAGGGGGGCCGGGAATTTTTTTCATATGAGGGGGGCGAAACTATAAAATTTTCGGCCGAATACATATAAATTAATATTACTAAGTGAAAAATCGGCCGAATACGTATATATTAACACTTCTGAGCAAAAAATCGGGGGGGGGGGGGTGGGCCCCCCTCGGGCCTTTTATATCCTCCGCCCCTGGGTCCGACCGTCGGGTCGCTGCAGGACCGTTTCAATATACGTAACCGGACCGGTCAGACCACCGGTTCCCGGTCCGACCGGTCGGTCCGGTTTTCAGAACAGTGCTTTTAAAAACAATAACCGTAGCTTTAATAGTGTAGTAACTTTCAGTAGGAAACTCCAAACGACAAACTAGACATCTAGGGCAGTAAAATTCATAGGTCATACATTTAATTTAGTTAACATTTTAACCTCCACAGTCCCGTTTAAGAAACACCCCAAAAACTTTTTGTTTTGAGTTTAATGCTCATAAATTACCTTAAACTCCAACCTTTTCGATCCTCCATACCAATCATTGTCGTGAGGTTTTCAAATTGAACTATTAGTAACACCTTTGTAAAAATGAATAATCTTACTCAGACCAAAAGGTGCAAGTTGACAAATTTCTAGAACAAAATTCGAAATATTTTGTGTAAAGTCCCATATAACCAGCAGGAGGCTCATTGATGGCATTATCTTTTTCAGGAAATTGGGGATCATACTCCTCCCAATTTCGATAAAAAATGCATTGATCGACGAAGGAATGACGGTCCGATTTAGTGAATTGGATCTGCATATCATTTTTTTCTGTATTTAAAAATCAAAGAAAGAGAACCGATAAACTAACCTGTAATTTGAAATGATCAAAGAGTTATGAAGAAAAGAAATAGACGAAAGAGTTTAAATTCAAATTATCATAATCGTTTGTAACCGTGAGACAACTGACGATTGATGAGACAACCGTCTCAAAAGAACCGGTGGCAAGTAATAAACCCTATTGAGACCTCATATTTCATTTGATATATGCCCATATCCCTTGACAAAGAAAACATATGACTTTCAAACTCATATTCTCATTCTTAAACAACCCTTAAACCCAACAACAACCAAGCTCTTCTACGCTCACAACACAACATATTAAAAAACTGGTATCCTTGGGTTTAGAAGGTAAGAGTGGTTCACAACACAACACAACACAACACTTAGTAGTAAACATATCACTTTTTTTATGAATCGAATTTATGCAGCTTTAGCGAATCCAACTCTGAGATTGTCATAATCAAAAACAGTGTGATAACGACGCATAAACACATCGCCCAATTTCCTGCATCGATCACATGAATCAAGAAAAATGAGTTTGAAATATCTAAAATCAGAACTAGAATTTTAACAAAACGCACACGTACCAAAGTGGGCCGTGGGGTGGAGGAATATCCAAAGGAACAAAACCACTGAAGCACTCTACATCAGCACCCTTTCCAATCTTAAGTATTTACTGCAAAGCAATTAGAAGATATTCTATACATCATCTTCTATAAATGAGTTCTGATATAACAAATAAAGGGAGAAAATACATCATCAGGAGAAAGCTCAAATTCTTTGCCACCAATGACGAACGAAATAGTAGGCATTGAAGGAAGTCTTTGACAATCAACTGTCGGCTCAACAAGTGGCACCAAGTTACATATCTGCAACGTTACGTTGGACACGTTAGCAGAAAGTTATATGCCAAAAGTTATGAGAAAGGAAACTAACGCTGCTCGCCCATCCTGTAACAGTTTGTTTTGTCTGGTTTTTCGCCAATGTCTCATGAATAAACCCAACAATCACCTTACAGATAGTGCACCGTGGGGGGGTTTCTAAATCATCACCCCTATCTATGACACTTGCAATGCCAATACTGTACATCAAACAAGATCAACATCAAGTTGTTGCAAGAGGATAAAATGTTGCCCAAGATCAACTTATGAATAAGCAATTGAAACAATGATAAATTAACAAACTTGAATTTTTTTATACAAATACATATATACTATACCCCTTGACTATTCAGAATTACATAGTAGACTCTAAAACACAACTATTGGCTATTTACACAAACTACCCATTAACTAGACTCACATGGATTAATCAAATTAGAGTTCAATAAAATTAAGAACAAGATGAAGATGGGATTTAACCCTAAACAAACTTGATTAATTGATTGAACACTCCAACATCTGATTGTTTATATGACATCGATGCTTATACATACCACATGGATCTACATAACATTCATTGTAGAGCCAACAATTTTACACAGGGAGGGATGAATAAAGAGATTTGAGAGTAGGGAGAGAATGTGAGTTATGAAATTGTATTATATTCTCTCAGATGATTCTCAACAATTATTTATACCAGTTAACCACAACTATTAACCTCCTAACTAACTCACTGTAGGTATAGATATCACATATGAACAATCCCAACCCCAAGAACACCAAACCGTAACCCAAGAAGAAGATGAAAAAGTTACGGTCGAATGGTACCCGAAAGAAAACGTAAAATTGCATTAAAATTACTTGCTTCATGCTATTACAAGACCCCATATAAATAATCAAACAAACATATCCTAAACCTACTAAAAACTTTATATATAATCCAAAAAATAAACAAACCTACTAAAAGATAAATACCAAACAAATAATTAAATAACATAAATCTTCCTAGACTCATACCAATACTAAACCTAAAAACTTTCAAAACAAACTTCCTTCACCTCCAAGAAATTGGCCCAACCTTTCCTACTCTTCCAAGTTTCATGCTTTAACCTTTCCTACTCTTCCAAGTCACATAAAATCTTCATTATTATCCTTCTGAACTAGTAAACTCTTCTACTGCTTTACTTTATCCTTATCCTTCCACTTGCTACACTCATATTGGAAGTGTTCAAACTCACCACATGCCTAGCACCTAAAAGAGTTTCTATCTCTAGTTCGACGGCCTCTTCCAGAACCACGACCTCTTTGATCACTCCTACTCTTGCCATTAGACCAACCTTCTTGATCTTTCACCTTTTGATTGCTTGTTCCTGCTAAGAGAACCTTATCTTGATCATTCTCTTCATGCTCACTAAAACTCTTCAACTGTTCCACAAAAGCCTTCATACTTCCAACTGCATCTTCAAACAACATCTTGTCATTGTCAGAGTACTGTTCAACAAAAGCTATGATTGGTAAGAACTTACTTGGTGCTTAATTCAACAACTTCCTCACTATCACCCAGTCTTTCAGAACAAAACCAAGAGATCTGAACTTGGTCCTTACCCCGCTTAGCTTTCCTGCAAACATGTCTACCTTCTCCTTCATCTTCATGGCTTCCAATTAAGCCCTCAAAATTTGCAGACAAGCGTTCTGAATCATGTGTGCTCCTAGATGTAGGATTTTGGTATGAAGCTACATGTATTAGGATATCTACAGGTAATGTTTGAAAGATCATTGTCATAGTATTGGCTACCTTTTTTTTCCTCCACTTGTGTACCTACTATTGCACTCACCACATCCCAAAGACTATAGGCCCTGCTCCATCAAAACTGACCAAGTTGTGTACTTTGTTTCACTCAATTTTGGATACTGACTTGCTCACGTACCTAATAATGCTTGGCATGGATATGTTTTTCCTAATCTCTTTCTCCTTCTTTTTCCTACTTTTCCTTCTTTTCCTACTTTTCCTTCTTTTCGTACTTACCTTCCTCCCTACTAGGTTTCCTTCTTTCCTACTCTGTTTCGTTCTTCCTTCTTCCTACTTCGTTTCCTCCTTCCTTTTTTCTCCTACTCCTTCAAAAAATAAATAAACAAGCTCTTGATTGCCTACTAAACAAGAAATATTTTTCCTTGTTTCTTCCTATTCCCTCAGTACCTCAAGAATGTTCTTGAGTGCCTACTCAACAAGAAAGGATCTTCCTTGCTCCTTCCTTCAACCTATCAACTAGCATAACATATCTACCAACACCTCCATCTTCCTTCTATCATAGTATCAAGAGCTTGTAGCTCTGATATCAATTGTAGGTATAAATACCACATATGAACAATCTCAACCCCAAGAACAAGATTACCAAATGGTAGCCTAATAAGAAGATGAAAAGGTTACGGCTTAATGGTACCGGGAAGAAAACGTAAGATTGCACTAAAAGTACTTGCTTCGGGCGATTAATGGACCATATAAATAATCAAACAAACCTATTCTAAACCTACTAAAAAGCTTTAAAGATAATCCAAACAATAAACAAACCTACTAAAAGATAAATACCAAACAAGTAATTAAATAAAATAAACCTTCCGAAACTCATACCAATACTAAACATAAAAACATGCAAAACATTATATTTATTTCATATTAGTTATAGTGTTTTGGTCTCTCATAATTCAAACCAAAAGCCCAAATCTGGGTTTTTTTTGGATTTATGGTTTTTATTTGTTGAAAAAATTTTGGTTTTTGTTATGTGTAATATTTTCGGCCCCCCAAATTTAATTGTTCAAGTTCCGCTATCGGGGGCATGCATTGGTGAAAACCCAACCGTATCGTACAACTCACGGTCAATGGGGCAACTTAGGCAAACAAAAGCATGCATGCTTTGTATGTATGAAAAAGGTGAAGTGTGTTAGGAACCTGACCTAACTTCACGATCTTCACTCATGGGGCACAATGCAATAATGGGGCATATCCTCTTTGGGTCAAACTATTTTCAAAGAACATAACACATCAAGATGTAAGTAACTTGATCAACTAATAGAATTCATATACAAAGACTAGTAACATAAAACATTCGTTACCCCTGATGAAAGCAAATTAAATATCAGGTTACCAAATGCTTCTATTGCACTCTTGCAATACACGCTAATAAGTCCATTCGCCCCGATGGCAAGATTTATCTGTGTGATCACACTCTGAAAGGCAACAAACACAAAAGAACAAGAGCACACTTAAACAAATCGGTTGATCATTAACGTTATTCCAATCAACATTTAGTGAAAAGACAATGATTGCTACCCACCGTTGGGCCTGCTATCAGTGAGGTTCCCGAATCTACGATTGCTGAACATCCACTCTCACAAAACCCTAAAAGAAAACACAACAGATCATTCAAGATTCAAGATTCAAGATCGAAGATTAAACTTATAGTTGATTATAACATTCCTTGGTTACATACCCGTGGGTTCTCCACCAATAAGTACATCGCTCATATCAAACTAGAAAGGAAATAAAACCACAAAAAAAGAATATTTAGGATACACGATTTGTGAAATCGTTAGGAATTATAACTATAGTGTATTTTCAATTGGTGAATACACTGTAGTGATAGTTCCTAAATATTTGGTGGTTCTGGTTTGAACCCACCAATATAAATATATATTTGAGTAAGTAATGGAGACTAGATAATCCGGACCTGCCAGTAACCCTTTTGTGTGACTGGAACGTAAGTGTGCTTCCCCTTGTAGTGCTTAGAATCAACACCTCCAAACACAATTTCACCCCCTTCACTTTCCTCAGCTTGTCGATTCAGCCATAGTGAAAACACGCGGTCCTTAACTAGATGTTGATTGACGATATTGTCCCTATACAACCTAGATATATTTAAAATATTGCACAAGTGGCACCAATTACAAATAAGTGTCATATGTCAGTTGAGTTTATTTTAAGAAAAACATGAGTTCAGCCGTTAGTTGTCATTGGTAGAGAATATAATCTTATAATTACCGTCTTTGCAAGTGTTAGTATTTAGAAGAAATGAAGTCACAAAAAAGTACCTAAATGACATACCACACAGGAAGAGCATTGCCAACAGAGATTTCCTTAAATCCAAGTCCAAGTATACCATCAAACTTCCCGGCCAAAAATGTCACACCAGGCTCTTTTGTTGCCTCGATAAATTCCTGATTAGATTATAGATCTCGTTAATTGTCAACTTCGATTCAACCTTTTAAGCAACTCGATTCCAACTGCAAAACCTGAGAACAAAGTTATCGAATTCACCTGATCTTTGACAACCAAATCACCAACTTCTACAATGTCGTAACTAAAGTACCCAGATATTGATCCACTTTCATAATGGATAGAAGCAGGTCTCCCTGCAAAAATGGAACCAATATGTGTAGGAAACATCAAGATCAAAGTATTAGAAGTTTGTAATGCATGCCAACCTGAATATTTGTTAAGTTTCTCCATAAAGAAATTAAATGACGTGTAAATGGAAAACTTCTTCATAACCAAATTACACAAATATCCTCCCTCTAACAAAAAGGATAAATTTTAGGACGTGTCAGTTTTTTTGTTAAACCTCACATTCATTTTCCCGTCTAAACCCATTACCCATCAAAATTATGTCGTTTTGATTAAATCTCATTAAAATTAATTATCTCTTTCCCTATTCAACTACCTCCACATTTACAGATCATTCTTCTTCTACCACATATTCATACCCAATTTAGTTAAAAAATGACATACGTTATGAGGGAAATCAATTTATGAAAACGTAACATTTTTAATTTATAATATAGTGTCTTAAATTTGAGGTGATTGTTATTATTATTATTTTTAATAAATTGTTACTTTTATGTACATTATTTTATCTTATTTATTGTTTAAAGTTACTAACTATATGTTTTATCCAAGATTTTATTACTCTCAATAAAAATACATTTAACTTATAACTAAATATTTACAGTCATAAGCAATATTTTGAGATTTTTAAATTAGATCGTTTTCATTATTCAACTCGTGTAATACACTTGATTTTAAGCTATATATATACGGTAAAGATCAAATAATAATCCTCTCTTATTGTGTTAACCCAGTTAACTACGCCAAAATCGATCCAAATAAAAATAATTAATAACATTATTAGACCAATACAACGTTATATTCTTTTTTTTATTTTTATAAATTCGCAAGTCTCTGGGCGTTTACACCCGGTGTAAGTTTACATCAAATGTAAAAAACTTACACCTATGGGTTTGTACACTTGTAGCAACTCTACTTGTGACGCCCAAAGTTTAAGGTTAGAAATTGTCAAGTTATAAACCTTGTGGTTTGAAGTGCGAGGGTGCCAATTATATTATGTTACAACTTGGATAGGAAGTCAGTGTTTAAAAAACCCTAACTTGTTTCAAAGAACACGGTTTTGAAGTTTCGAAAATTTGAGAGAGGTGGACGAATCAATGAAACGAGAACCAATGTATGATCAAATCGTTTCGTTTACATTTACTCGTGATGGTTTTGAATTGGTGTTTTGATATGTGTGTGTTTGCGCGCGTGCACGTGTGATCTACTTGAAGAGGGAATTTATCGAGAGTCGTGGTGGCCGGAAGTAACGTCGGCAACTCAACAGTAGCTGCGTCAGCAAAAGCCAACGATAGCAGTGGTTTATTGTATATCTTATATTAATAAACAATGGCGAAAGTCATGATTTAAAAGAAAAGTTTAAAAGAGCAAACAAAGTTTTATGAATGATAATATGAAATGTTTACGAGTAGTAAAAGATGATTTTTAACGAAGAATGAATGTAAAGTCTTAAAGAAAGTCATTTCGTTAACAAGGGAAGTAAAGATAAAGTTTCCTTCGGGAATAAGTACCAAGTCAAGCTACGGTTCCTACAGGGACAAATGTTACAATGTACAAAGAGACAGATAAGGGCTTCAGTACCTATAGTAGGGTTTTGGTGCCTATAGTAGGGCTTCGATGCCTATAGAAGGTCTTCGGTGCCTATAGAAGGGTTTTGGTGCCTATAGAAGGGCTTCGGTGTCTATAGTAAGGCTTAAGTGCCTATAGAAGGGCTCGGTGCCTAACGTAGCACCTATAGAGGAGCTCGGTGCCTATTGAAGGGCTTCAGTGCCAATAGTAGGCCTTAAGTACCTAAGCAGGTTGAGTAGTTACTAAAGGAATTAACGGTATGGTGGCAGCGTCTTGACACTAGTCAGGACTGTTACAAAGTGTTACGGTGATGCATCATGTTAACTTCCGTTAATTGCCGGCCTTTGGACTTGAGTCACCATTTGGGGGCAATTATGGAAAGCAATGGAAAGATAAAGCTAAGTTTCAGTCAAGATAATGAATGTATGAGTTAAAAGACACTATATGTAAAGTTTAGCCTTAAGGGCAGTATGGATGTAAACGTTAAATCTTTTGTATGAATGATTTAAATTAAACGTTAGAACTCACTCAGCGTTTCTGATTTTTAGTATGCATATCAGTTAAGTGCAGGTGGCTGTTTGGATGCTTGGCTGGCTAGAGGAGTTACCCGAAGTGAAGATCTGGCATCCCGTTGTTATGTTTAGTATTTTATGTTTACAATTTTTGAGGTTTTAAGACAAGTTTAAATTCGTACATGACAAGTATGTTAAAGACAAGTTATGTATTTTTCGCTGCTTATTTTATGTTTTAAATCGTTTCCGTTATGATTATGAATGTCTTATGTTTAAGAGCTATGTGTTGATGAGCAAATCCAATACGTGAGGCCTCTCGGGTTTGGGGCCTTACAAGTTGGTATCAGAGCCATGTTTGAGAGATTTGGACATCCCCGATGTCCAGACTTAAACTGAGAATGGGACCAAGTAGCGGATGCCAGTAACGGGTAACTCAAGCCAAAGCATTAGAAGTGTATAGTAAGTAAAGTTTTTTCCCTGTTTAGAGTGTCAAGATAAGAACAGAGGCTTTAGTGAAAGCATGAAAGTGAATAATTAGAAAATGAGAAGTAATGTAATGGTTAATTGCAGATGGCCGGTGTATATTAACATCTTACCTTACTTATTGTGTTCTACATATTCCCTAGCATGATGAAGTTAAATCCCATTGTTCTCTATCTTTTAGTTAGAAATGGCTAGACGTGGGGGAGCAAGAAGAGGTGGAGGAGGAAGACATGGTGGGCGGACTGGCCGTCGCGGTGGAGCTAGTGTAAACCATGAGATTGAGGGGAGTGTCCACACTACCCATACCGATACAGCAACCAGCCAACCCAATGTTGAACATGCGTTAGAAGCCAACCAGACATTTGAGTTTGAACCAGTCGTGCAGGCAGCTCTCGACCGGGAATTCACCCGACTACTGAAAGAAACCTTATGGGTCATACTAGACGAAGCCTTGAGGAAAGCCAAGGAAAACCCCAACATAATCCCATCTACTGAAGGGCTAGTGGTGCTTCCAGCCATGGGAGGACCAATTTCGGTGGAGAATGTTGCACCGCCTGCTCGCGGATGCGATTACAAGGCATTTTGTGGTTGTGAACCACCTGAGCTTACTGGAGAGAAAGAAGCAGCAGATGAGCTGACTGGAGAGAAAGAAGCAGCAGATACCTTAGATTGGATCAATGGCATGGAATCCACCATTCTCCTCAGTGACTGCCGACCGCATCAAACGGTTAGGTTCGCAACTAAGTCGCTGAAGGGGGAGGCAGCACACTGGTGGGAAACTGTGAAACAGGCTAAGGTTGACCAAGCAGTCGAGCTAATGAGGTGGAATGATCTGAAAGCGTTAGTAATTGAGAAGTTCTGCCCCAAGAACGAAGTCCACAAGGTGGAGAGGGAGTTCCTGACTTTGCAAGCCGGACTCATGACTCACAGGCAATACATTTCCAAGTACAACGAACTAGCACGCCTGTTGCCTCATCTGGTGACAACAGAGGAGAGGATGATTCATTACTATGTTCAAGGGCTGCCTTCAAAAGTTCGTACCTTTGCCAAGGCCAACACACCAAGTACTTGGAGTTGTGTATGATGAAATAGCCTCTACCAACGTTGTCCGTAAGTACCCAAGAAACAAGCGACCAAGCGAACAGAAGAAGACCTCCGGGGGCCAAGCGAAGCAAGAGCAAGGGCAGACACCGAAGGGACGTACGGTAAGTGTGAAAAGAAGCATGGAGGCGAATGCAGGTTAGGATCAATGGGATGTTACAAATGCGGCAAGAAAGGCCACCTTTCTTGTAGTTGCCCAGACAAGCGTATATGTTATAAATGTGGTGAGAAGGGGCAATATGGTAATGAATGTATAAAACCGAAGGCCACAGCAAAGGCAAGAGTATACCAGATCATCGATAAGGAAGATGGTGAGAGAGCTTGACGCCAGGTCGGGTACGTATTTTTCTCCTAATCTGTTTAAATTTTTCTGTACACTCAAGGAAGTCCTAGATGCCTTAGAAACAGAACCGACCCAGAATTTGACCACGTATAGCCAAAATTTTTCTGTACACTCAAGGTAGTTAATCACAATGGCCTTCATAACCAAGTTACCCCACATAGCTACGGTTTATGCCACCTATTTCGTGATCTATTATCAGAGTAGCTTATGGCAGGTTTCGAGGACAAAACCTATTGTAAGGAGGGTAGACTTGTAACATCCGGAATTTTATAAGAATCGGGTGCGAGTTAACGTTAGTGGATGGTGGGACTTAATGGATCGGGTTGTGGGCCGAGAATGGGCCAAGTGGGCCGGAGGGTGGAAAATCCTTTAACTTCCCTTCCCCACACCCTCTCCTCCATTTCTTCTCATCATCTTCAACACCATTTCTAGATAGAGAGAAACGTCTAGAGAGAGATTGTCGGTTTTGACCAAAGATCGCCCCAACCTTCTTCTCCAGCATTTGTTTGAAGCTTCTCTGAAGAATCAAGCACAAACAGATCGTTAAGCCTTATACCTAAGCAGAGTAGCTAAGAAAGTCAGTTGAGTTCAAACCCCTTTTTTGCCTACTTTAGAGGTGGTGTGCATGCTTAGAAAAAAGTGTTTATAGTATATTTTATATTAATAAACGATAGAGAAAGTCATGATTTAAAAGGAAAGTTTAAAAGAGGCAAACAAAATGTTATGAATGATAATATGAAATGTTTACGAGCGGTAAAAGATGATTTTAAACGAAGAATTAATGTAAAGTCTTAAAGAAAGTCATTTCGTTAACAAGGCAAGTAAAGATAAAGTTTCCTTCGGGAATAAGTACCAAGTCAAGCTACGGTTCCTACGGGGACAAATGTTACAATGTACAAAGAGACAGATAAGGGCCTCAGTGCCTATAGTAGGGCTTCGGTTCCTATAGTAGGGCTTTGGTGCCTATAGAAGGGCTTCGGTGCCTACAGAAGGGCTTCGATGCCTATAATAGGGCTTAAATGCCTATAGAAGGGCTCGGTGCCTAACGTAGGGCCTATAGAAGGGCTCGGTGCCTATTGAAGGGCTTCAGTGCCTATAGTAGGGCTTAAGTGCCTAAGCAGGTTTTTGTTCCTGATCAGTTACTAAAGGAATTAACGGTATGGTGACAGCATCTTGACACTAGTCAGGACTGTTACAAAGTGTTACGGTGATGCATCGTGTTAACTTCCCTTAATTGTCGGCCTTTGGACTTGAGTCACCATTTGGGGCAATTATGGGAAGAAATGGAAAGATAAAGCTAAGTTTTAGTCAAGATAATGAATGTATGAGTTAAAAGATACTATATGTAAAGGTTAGCCTTAAGGGCAGTATGTATGTAAAATGTTAAATCTTTTGTATGACTGATTTAAAATAAACGTTATAACTCACTCAGCGTTGCTAATTTTTAGTATGCATATCAATTAAGTGCAAGTGGCTGTTTGGATGCTTGGCTGGCTAGAGGAGTTACCCGAAGTGAAGATTTGTCATCCCGTTGTTATATTTAGTATTTTATGTTTACAGTTTATGAGGTTTTAAGACAAGTTTAAATTCGTACCGGACAAATATGTTAAAGACAAGTTATGTATTTTTCGCTGCTTATGTTATGTTTTAAATTGTTTTCGTTGTGATTATTAATGTCTTATGTTTAAGAGTTATGTGTTGATAAGTAAATCCAATATTTGAGCTCTCTCGGGTTTGGGGTCTTACAACTTAATTTCAGGTTTGAGACCTCTTACAAGCAGGCTAAGAGCATGTTCATCAGTCAACTTTGTTCAACAATAGATCAAATTTATCATAGTATTCGCAAGTTGACCCTATCTGATTAAAGGCTTTCAAGGCACCCATAACATTCTCAATTAATGTAGGTGCAAACCTAGCCGCTACCGATCGCATGTATTCATTCCAAGAAATGTAGAGAGGTGTTTACCTTGTGATTTGATGTTGGAAAGATTAATCAAGAAATTTTGTGTAATTAGAAAGTCAAATAAGAAAGTCAACTGTATCAAATATAAAAGTCAAAATAGGCAGAAAAAAAATGCAGGTTTGTGATCCGACGTTTCATAAGTGGAACCCGACGTTTAGGAAGTTGAAACGGTTAAGTAACCGTCATTTGTTTGGGTATAAATATCCGTGCATGTCACTACTAGAAAACATTTATATTTTTTACATAAGTTTCCGACAAGTTACCAACAAAAGAAATTTCCTACAAGCTTGCGACAACTTTCAGACAAAACAAAAATAAAGAAGTAACCATAAGATTTCCTACAATTTTCTGACAAATTTACTAAGTTAACTTATTTATTTAATATAATCGTCGGAATATTGTCGAAAATTAACGACGAAAGAATTTTGTCGCTAATTTGTCAGAAAATTAGTCGGGACTTTGTCGGAAAATACATTTCCTACGGGTTTTTTTCAACAAACACTTTTGTCGTAAATTTGTCGCTAACTGTCAATTCCGACAAATTTCCTACGAAACTGTTGTCACAAATTTTTTATTTTTTTAGTAGTGTGTACCGATATTTAATTGATGTAATATAGTGTGTGTTTCTCAATTTTCCCTCCATTTTTGTTCATACGAGCTCTCTACACAACTTTGTACAGAACCCAAATCTTTGTTCATCCAAATGATCTTAATATAGCATACGATCCTGGGCTAACATTTGACACAGGCATGGTGCCATTGCGTCACTCTTCCTTCAACATGTACTGCCACATATCTCACCTTCAATCTTTCTGATGTCTCATCAATGGAGAAGAAGTGCTCGCGTCGATATAACCAACTCTCTACAATTCCCCCCATTGGTTTCTTAATCAAGAGAATCGATTAGTACTGTTACTTAATCAAGATTCCCCCCATTGGTTTCCATAAATTTCCATTGTCTTCTCCAATTCCTGATGTGCGTCGTTGTCATCGTTCCTTTTGTTGTACTCATGAATAGAGTACCGATTATAGCTTCCAATGAGGATCGGAAGGCTCTGATACCAACTTTAGCTACGGAATTGAGAAAGAAGAAACAAGAGGAGAGAATTTCATCAAATCATAGCTAACCCTTCTTATTACTGACATTCAGTTGATATACACTCAGCAACTAGCAATCAGTTAGTTGACTGTTATGAACTTTACAAAATTGACCCTCTAAAATAAATAAATGACATTATGAGCCTTTTAAGAATGCAATGTTGACACATTTTATCCCTCTACTATTAGGACATGTAACACTCACGTTTGAAGAAGAAGCTAGAATTATATAGTATATCACTAGGAAACAAAGGAGACGAAAAAACCGTCTGAAGAAACAAGGCAAGAGTAAAAGTTGTACCAATAGTAATCGCCGAAGAATTTCTCCATTGGTGATTTTTTTTGTCAGTGAAAGGGCACTTTTGTATATATTCAAATAGAATGTGTTATATTTGAAGTATGATTAAGTGAAAATCTTGGATATATTTAATATTTATAATGGACTGATTGACTATTAGGCAATACCATGAAGGTATGATCACCGAATTGTCTAGCTAGGTTCTTTTTAAATCATCCCTATTTTACAAAGTCATGCTTTAACCGTGATTGCTATAATATATTTTTCAAGTTTTCATGGTAGAAATTGGCAACAAGAATACTAACCATTTGCTTTGTAGGTGCTGGACTGACTTGACTCATATTTTGAGTGGAAAAGGCATGATACCTGCATAATCCTAGCACGTTAAACTTTGGTTGATATCACAGACACTTTATTTAGCATATATGCTTAGATATATAGACTATACAGGGGGTCACTGAAACCGAATTTAAGTAGAGAACAATGAGAACCACATAAACATGTGTACATATTGCTTTAAATGTTATAACAATCATTAAAACACTATGTATAACTATGTGATTCTCATGTTTCTCTACATAAAATTGGTTTTATAATCGGTTTTGACATAAATGTGTTTAATACAAAACCAATTTTAAGTAAAGAAATATGAGAATCACATAATTGCGTTATTATTGCTTTACTTAAAACCATAGGTCGCGTTATTATAAACAATATTGATTTGTATGTGTTTTGATTTTGAAGAAGATTGAAATCCATAATTAATATTGAGATTGGAGAGAGAACCAGAGATATGAGAGAGAGAGAAATAGTAGGGATTTTATTGATTAATTTGCAATATAATTTCATATTCTACCCTTTAACACGTACAATTAATTAATTATAAAACTTCTATTAAATTACGAAAATGTCACTAATTGATTAGAACCATTGACCAAACTTAATCAATCTAGAATTTGGTTTTCATGGATTTTTCATAACATTGTGGTTAGCGTTTGAGTAGCACCATATATATATATATATATATATATATATATATATATATATATACATAGGAAGTTCAAGTACAAAGTGTGTTTTGTCTAAAAAGTGTAGGAAGTAATATATGACTTTGATCAAAATATTCTAATGGTTAAGATTGGTTTAGAAGTTAATTAAAGCCTAAAAGGATTGAATGCTAGTTCCACCATCATTTTTAAACTAAAATAACTTTTTATACATTATTTTTTTTTAAATTACACCATAAAATCGAGTATTTTTTTATCTTTAATTTGAGTATAGTATTGTTATATTTTTTATATGAAAAAATAAAAATGCTCGAAATATGTGCTGATTACCATTATCAACACAGTTATATTATATAACAGTACAGTTATAAATATTAAACCAGCACAGATTATAATCATATAACTGTGTTGTTTTCTGCGCGCATAAATGACGCAAATACCCTCGGTCATGGAATCCGTATTGTACATGTGACGCACTCTCCTTGCTTCCTATCATTTTTAGGCAAAAACCACTTTGTAGTGGAACCTTCCTCTATATATATATATATATATATATATATATATATATATATGAAAGGGTTCAAATACTAACCAACTTTTTATGTGATAACCGTGCTAACCACTATAAAACAGTCACATATTTTATAAATTATTTTTTCTTTTAATTGTTAAAATAGTATTTAAGTATCTTGAATAAACATTTTGAACGTAAATACATAAATAATAAGTCTTACGTATACGTACCAAATAATTTTACATATACGTGACACATAGTGTTTACATATATGTAACATTAACATAATGATAATTTTTACATATACGTAACACTATGTTTGAGAATGGTTATCACATAAATATTGGTTAGCAATTGAACCTCACTCTATATATATATATATATATGTAGGGGGTGGTTCGATCAAAAACCCCCTTGAGTTGGAAAAACCCTGTTTTACATAAGTAAAAAAAAACTTTTTATTTTTTGGATGGATTCTACATTCATTTTTATCAATTTTGGTGAAAAAAATAAAAAAAACGTCGAGCAGTTTTTAAATTTTTTTTTTAAATCTGACGTTTTTTACATATGTAAATGCTATTTTTACATATGTAAATGCTGACGTACTGCATACGTAAGAAAAAAAAACGCTGATTTTTGTTATTGTTACATGTTTTTTATTTTTATTTTTATTCGGCGTTTTTTTCAATTTTTTTTTGCGAACCTACATTTTTTTAGGTAAATAATCAATCCCAAATTTTATAAAAAAAATTTTGAATTTTTTTCAAAGGGTTTCATGGATTTTTACAACTCAAAAGGGTTTTTTTATATATATATATATATATATGGGAGGGTTATTCTATAAAGTTTAAAAACTGTAAAAAGTGTAAAAAATCTTTTTTACCCCCCCCCCCCCCAAAGCCTAAAACCCCCACCCCACCCCCAAAACCTAACCCCCACCCCACCCACCCCCAAAACCCTAACCCCCCCACCCCCAAAAACTTAAATCCTAACAAAAAAACCCTAAAAAGCCGAAAAAGTCGTCTAATAACACCACCACCACTCCCTAAAATCCTAAACCTCCAACCCAACCCCCCCCTAAAAAAAACCTAACCCCCACCCCACCCGCAAAAACCTAAAACCTCCACCACCCCTCCCCCCCCCCCCCCTCAAAGCCTAAATACTAAAAGCTAAACCCTTAAAGCAAAAACTAAACCCTAAAATCTAAACTCTAAAATTTAAACTCTAAAATCTAAACCCTACAAGCTAAGATCCTAGAAGTTCGACGAGACGATTCTAGCGCCGTCGAAATGAGTAAAATCGGAGTTCGTATAAGCCGGTTATGAGCGTTTTAAATGACTTTTTATATTTTTTTGACTTTTTAACGAAACCTCACACTATATATATATATATATATATATAAACAGTTACAAAACAATAAAATAGTCATTTAACTTTTTTTATTGGTGATATATATTTTTAAATTTATACCTTTTAGTACATTAGTACACATAAAACCATTAAATTAATTTGTTGATATGGTTTTTTAATAACCTACATATAGCCTAGACAAATAGATGATATAACTCACACATGACCTACACGTGTAGGTTTATATATAAACGAAAAATCGAACTAGTTTATTCATTTTTTTAAAAATTTCGGTCTGAGAAACAATAAAATTAGAATTGATTACACTGATAGCCCCTGTGGTTTACATGGATTTAACTTTTAGCCCCTAGTAATAGGAAATTACAGGTTCAGACCAATAGTTTGAACATTTGTAACATAGATGACCCTTGAATTGGATGAGAGTTAACTTTATCCGTTAAGTGGACATGAAATGACTAAAATACATGTTATATTTTAAAAAAGAAATTAAGCATTAAATATGGACCGCTACTTTTTAAGTTGTGAACTAAAATATAACTAGTAATTGTATCCGCGCTTCGCGGCGGGAGCGTGATCGTTTTTTCCTGCATGACGTTGGTTTGGTTTGTCAAAAACCATAAAAGCGAGAATCGATATCGGTTACAATAATACAAAAACACTGGCAACAATGTTGTTAGCTCATAAGCGGTTGGGTTTGTCACGGTTACGAAACGTTAACATCGCTCGCTATAGCCTACGATACGAAAAAAAAAATTCGATTTTATATACAACTCCGTTTAAAGAAATTATACCGGAACATTCACAAAAAAAAAAAAACTAAATTGAGCCGCGCATTTCATTTTTTTAATAAATTAACGAACGAAACTGTTATAGAAAAACGATATTAATAGAAAATCAAACGGATTAAAATGGTATATTATATATAAGTAGAAGGGGTGAAAACATAAATTAAAAAAAAAAAGAGCACGTGGACCAATGGGTCAAAAGCACTGTACATTCCAATTCAAAATGTACTAGGGTTATAATACCCCATCATCATCATCATCATCATCATCATCATCATCATCATCATCATCATCATCATCATCATCATCATCATCATCATCATCATCATCATCATCATCATCATCATCATCACCACCAACCCTAGCCCATCCCCCCATTCACGATTACCTCCATCATCAGCAATATTCAACATCAGTTACATTAAAATCTAATACCCTAGCAAACACCACCATCAGATCCCGTTATGACGCAATGTCGCCGGAAATCGCCACCCATTATGGTCGGAATCCTTCATCGGAAAACCGATCTGGTCAAGTATGCACAAAAAGCCATCGGTACTTCGTCATTATCGCCGCATGACACAGAGGTCACCACCATCGCTGTCGGGTGTGGCTGATTAGGTCTCCGAAATTGGTTTCTCGGATGATGGGGTTTATAACAAGCGGTGGGGGATTTCGTTTTCTGATCACCGGAATTTGCTATCCGGCATGGGAGGGAGCCGTGGGTGATGAAGTTTCAAGATTGGGAGGACGGTGGACAGTTTAACCATAGCGACTGACCATAGAGATGGACGACGACTTTCGACGAAAGTTGGGGAGTTCCAACGAGTAGTTGGGTGGTGTACTGGTGGGTTTGAAGATCTTTGGTGAGTTTAAGCAGAATCCCACGATTGAATCGGGCTGGTTGGGTGGCTAGTGAGTGTGTGACGGTGAGGAGGAAGAGGGTGGAATTTTTTTTTCAAATTAGTATTTATTTAAAAAAAAATTAGGATAATAGGGAAAGTCAAAAAAAAATTCGGATAATGGTTAAACCGCTATTAGCAATGGCGGATTAGGAGCAATATTTTAAAAAAAACTGACAACAATATCATCCGCGTTTAGCAATCGCGGATTAGGAACAAGCTCTGTAACCATGGTTAACTTCAACCCAGTCCATGAATGAACAACACAAAAGAAGCCACTTTGGATTCTTTGAACAATAGCAATGGCGGATTAGTGGCTTTTGTGTTGTTCATTCACGGACTGGGTTGAAGTTAACCATGGTTACAGAGTTTGTTCCTAATCCGTGATTGCTAAACGCGGATACAGTTTTTTTCCGATGGCTAATAGCGGATACCAATGGTGTCAGAAAATATTGCTCCTAATCCGCCATTGCTAATAGCGGTTTAACCATTATCCGAATTTTTTTTTGACTTTCCCTGTTATCCTATTTTTTTTTAAATAAATACTAATTTGAAAAAAAATTCGAAGAGGGTGTCCAGCGAGTGTGTGACTGTGGGTTTAAATTAACACAGTTAGCCATGAAAGTGATTTGCAGGTGTGGATCGAAGAAGATGAAGTGGGTGGATGGTGGAGCCAACTTTTTTTAATTTTCATTTTTTTAATGTAAGGGGTCATTTAGACATTTTACACTCACTAAACAGATAAATTTAACTCTCATCCAACTCAGAGGGCATCTCTATTACAAATGTGCAAACTATTGGACTGAACATGTAATTTATCATTCTTAGGGACAAAAGTGAAATCCGTGTAAACCATAGGGTCATTCGTGTAATTAATTCATAAAATTACATTAACAATATTATTTTCTTTTATTTTAGAATTTTTAAGATAAAAAATATGAATTGTTTATTTTGTCATGTGTGTTTTGTAATAATTTGTGCTTTGCGTAGATCCCTCTGATATGCGTATATATAGGAGAAGGTTTAAATACAAAGATTTTATTGTATAAACACTAAGAAGGATTTTGAGCTTTTGATCAAGAAAATCAAGTGTTGAGGTAAAGTGGGTCACGTTAGCAATGTTTTATGCGTGAAAAAAGTCTGGAGACCTAGGTAAAATTGGATAGGCTATAATTGTTTTTTTTTTCAAGTTCTTCAAAAAATTTTAAACGTATATAACATTTTTATATGACAATATTTTTTTTTAAACTTACATTATAAGATCAAACATTTTATTGTCTTTAATTTGAATATAGTATTACTTTACTTATTTTTTATTTTTTTTAAAACAATGTCGATATGTTGTGCGTATTACGTGCATAGTTATTGGTGTACGTAATTATAACCATAGGTCACGTTATTATAAATTATCTTATAAGATGCGTAATTAATTATACAAGTTGTGTAATTATTTGTTCGTGTAGTTATTGTGTGCATTTAAGATATATGGTTGCGTAATTATTTATAATGTACGTAATTTATTCTCTATTATGTGATATTTATGTGTCATTATGGTGTGGACGGATTTACCTCTCGCCTAACATGTGCCGTGGCCTAGTGCCTTTGTACCCTTTATAGGATAAGAGTTCTTTATACGATAACTAAACTATATATAGAGAGAGAGACGCTCATGTGTGTGTGTATATATATATATATATATATATATATATATATATATATATATATATATATATATAGGTATGACAAGCTTACCGAAAGGATGCATTCCGACGATGGTATCCACAAGTTAGCACTTCCGGTATCAAAGATTACTTTAAATTTCTGAGGTGGGGTGCCAATACCAATCTCACCGAAGTATTGGGTATCCATATAGTTGTTTAGTCCTATGATACCAGACTCGTGCAAATCATGATTACGCAAACCGAGGTCGGAGGCAATACTAATGTTGTCATCTAATTTCACCTTTTTCAGCTTGATTCTAATAAGTCCATCAGTGGAAGTTGAAGAGATCGGAGTATAATGGAAGATCAATAAGAGCAGGAAAGTTGATATTGTTTCCATGTTGACCTACAAGTTAATCCGCGTTTAAAATATCATTAGCTTTGTGCTTAAATAAATGACATATAAAAGATATAAGAAGTGTACAAACAATAAACGATTGTTATGAAATCAGATGTGCTACAAAATAAACTTGATTAACATTTAAAGCTTTTTGTATTTAAAGGTATGCTTACAATTGTCATCAAAAAGCTATGATCTAGCCCTAACCGAGACGCAAGCAACATTGGCACCCATACTATTGGATTTTGCATGAAGGATGTACATAATCAAGATTAAGCGGGAGAAGGAGGTACAATATTTTCAGAACCGGACCGGACAGCGAACCGGACGCTTTAGAGGATCACTGGTCGAACTCGTAGTCAGTGTCAATTTCATTGTTCATGGTACTAACACGTTACTGTCGGTTGATATAACCCACAATACCTAAAATATATGCTATCTTGAATACGACTCCGTTTAAAAAAAAATTATATCGGGACGTCAAGAAAAAAATTAAACAGGTAAACACAAAAATTATTAAGGGAAAATCAGATTATGTATACTAAATGGGGTAAACTCAAAACGTTATAAACTTGAGGGGGTTAAACTAAAGTTTTTTGGTGAGTTTTGACATTTATGCAAAGTGTGAGGGGGAGAAGTGGTCAGTGGCAAAACACTTCTGTTTAAGTAAGAGTATAATATTTGAATATATATTTATATATAAATTAATATAAATAAAAACTATAAAAATCATGTCCATGTTCAATCTTAGATAAGTCCATATATATTAGTTCTTATTAGAGGTGCACAAAAGGCGGTTTTTGAACCGAACCGGTTTCGAACCGGCCCGAACCGGTTTGGTCAACGCAAACACTAAACCGGTTTTGACCCAAACCGGTTCGGGTTAAACCGGTTTTGCAAGTATAAAATGTCGAACCTATTGAACCGGTTCAGGTCGGTTCTGGACCGGTTCGGGTTGGTGAACCGGTTTAAACCGGTTTTTTTTTAAAAAAAAAAAATTTAAAATAAATTAAAAAATATTACAACATTACAATACGAGAAAAAGAAAAACATATAGTTCAACGTTTATTCATATTGTAAGGGTTCGGAAATCACAAAACATTACAATATTAAACATTACAATACGAGAAAAAAATATATATATTTTTATTTTTTGGAGTTTTTTTGTTTAATATTAGCCGTCATTCTCGGAGTTACTAGTGGATCCTCGTAGTCTATCATCTTCGGCGAGTTCTTCATTTGTAAGTGGGCTCGCCAATCCTTGGTTAACCTCAGATTCGTGTATGAGTTCTTCAACTTCAATTTCTTCTTCAAGCGAAGCCCTATCTTGTCTCCTATCTACCGCATCCAAATGGTCTTTCAAGCAAATGCACATTTCCATTGCCGCGGGAGTGAGTCTAGTTCTTCGAATAGATAAAACCCTGCCACTAAGAGAAAAAACGGATTCCGAAGCTACCGTGGAAGCTTGGACGGTTAGTAAATCACGGGCCATGGCGGAAAGGACCGGAAAAGTAGATTCGTTTCCTTTCCACCAAGCCAAAATATCAAAGTCCTCAAAAACATCCGGACTCATAAATGATAAAAAGTTTGTTCCCGTATACCTTCCGAGTTCGCTACTCGGGATGGACCCTCTAGCCCGTTTAGTAAATTCATTTCTCATTTCGTTATACAAATTTAAGTTCACATTCCTCGAGCTGCTACTTGATGCGCCCGCGCCCATCGTATCATGTGGGGTTTGTGTTGTACCATATTTATGTAAATAAATATCAAACAAATCTTGCAAACATTTGTTAAAATAAGTTTTTGTTACGGTTGAAAAATGAATATCTTCGGAATTCAAATCCAAATCGTAAGTTATTTTATCAATCAAGGTTTCAACACCGTAAACATTAATTGTAGGGTTTAATGCGGCGGCACAAGTTATAACCGGAGGCATTTCTTTAAAATATTTAACAAATTTTTCTTTCATCGGTTTTATCATTGTCGTAAAAAGAGTATTTTTATTTTCAAGTTCGGCTAATTTGTTACACATTAGAAATATTTGTTTAAGAGCCAAGGGACTTGTGGGGTAATAAACCCCGGATAAAAAAGTAGTGGCGGTTTTGAAAACTTCGAGCAATTCGGTTAAATTTTCAAGAATGTCCCAACTCGTAGACGGAAAACTTTGAATTTTACGACGCGGTTTTGAGGAAAGCATATCATGAAAAATTGATAAAGTATCTTTTTGACGTATAGCACTATGAAACATTTTATAAGTTGAATTCCATCTTGTTGGGAGGTCCCAATTGGGACCTAAGCAAATCAAACCCGTATCGTTACATAATCTAATATATTCATGGTATCTTTTTTTACTACTGCTAAAAACGTCTTTAAGCATGACTCGAAATGCATTACTTATTTCAATAACGGGTTCAACCCCAAGCCCGTCTTGCACGGCTAAGTTGATGATGTGTGCAATACATCGATTATGGAAAAAAGCGCCGTTGCAAATCGGATTATATTTTAATATTAATTTTTGAACCGCATTTGTATTATTTGAGGCATTATCAAAAGATATTGAAAATAATTTATTTTGTAATTTAAAATCGGTTATCACATCATCTAAAATGTGAAATAAATTTTGACCCGTGTGCGGATATTCAAACATATCAAACGCGATTGTACGTTTCATCATTTGCCACGTATTGGGATCAACCCAATGAGCGGTAACGCAAATATATGAGTCGGGAATACCATGTGGAGCCGACCAAACGTCGGTGGTTAAGTTCACACCGGTTTCCAATTTTTCAAAACCTAAAATTAATTCTTTTTTTGCTTTTTTCCACATTTTTAGACAATCACGTCTAAGAGTACTACGACTTACTTGATGATAACGTGGTTGAAGGGCTTCTTGAATCATCCTCGTCGTGAGCGGGTTGTCGAAATGGTTGAACGGCAAACCTCTTTGAATAACTAATTTCGCCATTCTATCTCGAACAATATTTGGATCGAAGTTCCAAATTCCACCCTCGCTTGTCATAGATGCTTGACCCTCACCTGGAATATTCTTCAAACTCGGACACGATTTTTCCAGATGAGTTTTTAGACTAGAATTTGATTCCTTTTTAAAAAAACCACCACATTTTTTGCAACGAGCACGTTCCAACCCGTTAGACAACTCACATAGATCGTAGTTTGACCAAATTGCGGGGTTCCTCGTTGTTGGTATTATTTTCACAACGCTAACTTCGTTAGAGGAAACACCATAACTTGAAGAACCTGCCATTGCGTTTTTTGAAATTTTTTGAGCGTTTTTTGAGCGTTTGAGAAGTGTGATTTAACCAAAACACCCACTACCTATTTATAATGTGTTTGGGGGTTAAAATGGGTCAAAAAACGGTCAAAAAACGGTCAAAAATTGGTCCCAACGGCTATATAGCCGTTTCCAACGGCTCTTTTTTTTTTTTTGACCGTTAAACCGGTTCAAACCGGTTTACCAAACCGGTTTCTCAAACCGGTTCACAAAAAACCGGTTGTAAACCGGTTTTTTGTACAAATAGGTTAAACCGGTTGTAAACTGGCGGTTCGTATCGGTTTGAAACCGGTTCACACAAAACCGGTTAGGGGGCGGTTCGGGTTCCGGTTCGGAACCGGTTTGGATTTCCAAACCGGTTTTTTTTGTGCACCTCTAGTTCTTATATTGATTTTTCCATTTACAAGACTAATTCAAATGGCCCATAAGCCCAAACTAAAGTCTATTGTTTTCTCAATAAGCTGTGCTAGCTGTGTGAACTTTTGTATTATCCAAGCGTACGTATGAATTGTGGTTTTTCCTTGGTTGTCTTTTCCGAACATTATATTATATAATAATATAAAGAAAATTCAAATCAATTCCAGTTTTAGTACTATGGATTCCGGCTTGTGGTTTTATCTTTGTATTAGTTTAGTTATAGGAATCAAGTAAATTTGTAACTAAACAAACCGGAAAAAACACAGAAAATTTTGACGTTATTGGAGTTGCAAGAACAAAAGATTTGAGATGTATAAACTTCAACCAAAAAATGTTAATAATTACGCCTAAAGAGGCCCAACACGAGTAGACCCGGCCCGATGGACCATGAAATTCATTAAGTGTGTTAATGGGTTTAAGGATTTGCACTTAGGGTTTTATTATATTTGGTAATGTCTTAGCTAGCAAGTTATGGTTAGTCTATATAAACGAGTTATGATTAGGCATTATGTATCCAGTTTGTTAGATATATTTTCTGAGTAATAATCGTGTGAGAGTTATTCACCATAATTGTGTGTTTGTGTTTATCGATTCAATCCTTGAATTGGTATCAGAGGTGTGGTTTTGAGAGTCGACCTTCGAAAGGAAGAGTAGAAGGCGGCAAAGGGCTATGATCGGCGGGTGTGAGGTTTTCTGATCGGCAACAACAGAGCTGAAGACAATCAGGAAGCAGCGAGTGATCTGTATGTTTTGTTTTGGTGCTTACGATTAGCAGCAGGTGGGTTCAATCGACTAGAACAAACACCAGTAGGGAAGTCTTTTTGATTGGCGGCTAGGTGACTGACAAAGAAAAAAAAGAAGAAATAAGTTGTGGAGCTACGACTGGAAGACCTATTTGCATTCAGGAAGGACGAAAAGGAGTTCAGTTACAATCACTAACCCTGATCATAAACCCAGACCTGGACCAGAAGGCCGATCGAGTTAAGGGTCAGAAGTCACTGATGAATACATCCCATAGACATAAGAAGCCGCCGACAACCTATGAAGCACCCATCCCAGAAGCGATCAAAGGGCTTGATCAAGGAAACATTCAATAAGCAAGGGTATGTGATTCCCGATTGCAAGCCACAAGTCGGTGACAAGTGGAATGGGTCATCAACAAGTCGGTTGAGATCAATGATGTTGCACTTCCGGGAGAAACAAGGTCAAGGAGGCAAACATGGAGTTGAAGACCACCTAGTTTCAAGTCTGAAATTAGGGGGTGAGTTTGGAGTTGAAAACCACCTAGTTTCAAGTCAGATTAGGGGGTGATTGTTGGTAATTTACGTCTAAAGATGCCCAACACGAGTAGGTCCAAGGCCCGAACCGATGGACCCATGGAATTCATTAAGTGATTTAATGGGTTTAAGAAGCATTAATTAAGGTTTAATTATACATGGTATTGTCTTGGCTAGCAAGTTAGTGTTAGTCTATATAAACCGAGTTATGATTAAGCATTATGCATTCAGCTTTTAAGAGATATTTTCTAAGTAATAAACGTGTGTGAGTTATTCACAATAATTGTATGTTTATGTTTATCGATTCACTCCTTAAAAAAACACCAAGATACACATCAACCAGTTATTTCTCATAGAATTAGAAACAATCAAATAAGGCAAGTCTCCATCGTTGTTTTACTAAAGACAAAGTGAACCTATTAGTAGTTTTGTGAGTTTGTGCAGAACAACTTCTTAGTCAGAAGGTTATGATAAGTTTTTCTTCTCTACTGACTATAATTAAAAGGTCCAACTCGTGTTTCTCTTAAAAAATACCCAACTTTTATTTACAAAAAATAGACAAATTCCAATAAACGGTAGTTAATAGACCCTCTCTTGATTTTGACCCGTGAGTATGAACATTTGAAGACAACTAAAACATTGAATAACACAACATGTTGAGCTTAACAAACGTTGAGAACGATAGAGAGTACCAGTGACAAGCTTTTTACAGATCTCTTGCTCGTTTTAGAGAGTTAAACTCAGATTGATTGCTTGCAACCTCAAAAAAATGAACGAACTCCGCTAAATTTTACTTCTCATGAAAGCTGAAAACTAGAAAGTATTTAGGGTTAGTTGAAAGAAATGATTAAAACTCAAACAAAGACAATATTTTAAAACAGCATGAAAACTGCAAGGAATTAAGGGTTCATACCATTGAGCTGATGATCAATCCCGAAATATACGAATTCTTATAAAAATATAGAGT
Organism: Smallanthus sonchifolius; assembly: GCA_023525975.1. Taxonomy (NCBI): domain Eukaryota; kingdom Viridiplantae; phylum Streptophyta; class Magnoliopsida; order Asterales; family Asteraceae; genus Smallanthus; species Smallanthus sonchifolius. The sequence goes on along the minus strand of CM042021.1, from coordinate 29,516,744 downwards.
GAATTTCATATATAGCATGCTGCGTGTAATATCTTTCAATTCAATTCTAGTCGTTAGGATTACTAATTAAGTTACGTGATGTTTAATTTTGTGATTCCCTAAAGCATACCTATGATGTGGTATAAGTTATAACCACCTTGAAATAAAAACAAAAAGAATTAAGATGACAAGTTAGAAAACTGAGAGGATGGAAAAGTGAGCATTTTTTATATGTTATATATCATACCTAGTATTTTTAAAATCGGACCGAATATTAAACAGGTCGTCTTAAAAGTTCACCGGTTGGATCGGTTGGACCGGATAAATTTATAAATAATTTAAAAATTAAATTATATTAAACAAATCATTAAATGTTTAACATATATATTAAACATTAAAAGTTGAAAACATTTTAAAAACTAAAACAATTTTAAATAATAAATTAGTCATTTGATTAAAAAAATTACGAAATCTATACTATATAATAAATAAAGGTTTTGGAATGCCACGTGTTGCCTCCATATTCAATCTCATCATTTTTTTCCCGCCTCTCTCTCTTATTAAATGCCAATAAAATACTAATCTTTATATTAATAAATCTCCTGACATATTTTGACGAGTGTATGTGTTAACAGATTTTATTGTATTTCACGGGTTTATTCAATCTGTGTAAAACACGAGTTTTAAAAAAATAATTTTTTTATTACTTAATATACAATATTATATTTATTCAAACCGTGTAATACACGGGATTTTAACCTAGTTAATTTAATATAAAATACATTTATAGCACGGGTATACTCAAAATTATTAAATAAATCATTAAATGTGTATGGGAAATAATCAAGAAACATTAAATGCTTTACAACTTTAAAACTTTTCATTTGAAATTGATTTTTTTTAACAACAATTTTGATCACTGACTGACCACTGGTTCACCCGATTATTTTTACCATCCTTAGAAGAAAACCCATCATAGGTGAGAAAACCTCCTGACCCAACCTAGACTCCCTTTTGAAATTGATAAAACAACTTTTTTTTTGTAAATCTACTCTCCATTTTTCTGTATGGTAAAAGTGTAGAACTCTCTTTTTCATGTTTTTAGAGCTTACCGGCCCGGCCCGGCCTGGCCTGGAACCGGACACCGATGCGGTTGTGTTTTTGAACTGCTTTTATTTGAACAGGCCGGTTACATGTCACATTGGTGAACCGGACTAGGTGATCGGACCGGATTTCAAACTTTTTATTTTTATTTTTGTATTATTTTTACCTTCAAAATCTCATTTCCTGGTTAATTTAGTATTTCATGTTGCATATTTTATTTATTTAAATCTTTAGTCGCCATTGAAATTGTAAACTTGCATAAAACAAAAAAAAACATTTTTATGTTTGTGTCTATATAAATAGTTTTAATTTTCTTTTATTATTTATGACACCTTCAGGTTCTTATATCCGGTCCAGCCAATTGACCTCATCGACGGCCGGTTTGTTCTCTGGTTCTCTCTTAAATCTTCTTCATTACTTTCACAATCAATTTCAGGTACAATCAAGCTAAGGAAGAAGTAAATATGGAAATGTCTAAAGGTCGTAATGACGATCGTTCAAATGTAAAAAAGAACCAGCTCCATAAGATGGTTTAGTCTTCATCTGCTTCAGCCACTATAACCGTCCACTTATTTCAGAGTTCAACCACCAAGGTCCACTTATTTTAGAATTCAGCCACCACCGTCGATGCGGTTTAGATCTACAATTTCTTTTTTTTTAATCCTTCTGTCCTGTCCGCCCACGGTTATCGGCCAACCGGTCGAACCTATGAACCACTAGAGCCGGCCGGTTTTTTTAAACGACTCAAATAGGTATGAACCACCAATTTTTTTTAAATCAAATAACTTTTCTGTACTTCATTATTTAAAAAAAATGTATCATAAAATCGAGAATTTTTTTCTCTTTAATATGAATACAGTGTTGCTATATTTAAAAAAAAATGATTTTTTTAAAACGTCATGTAAAAATGGCATTACACTAATAATAACACATGTACATGCAATACCAACACATAAAAAATCATATCAGCACATTGTAAAATGAGATAACAACACACTGTAAACGGGATAATAACATAGAAAAAAGTGTTGTTATAGTGTTTTGTTTTCATTTAATTGTGCTGATATTTTTTTCTTATGTTGTTATCGCATACACATGTGTTGTTATTAGTGCAGTCCCATTTTTACAAGATTAAAAAAAACCGTTTAAAAATATATAACAATACTATACTCATATTAAATATGATAAAAATCTCTATTTTATGATAAATTTTAAAAAAATAATAATAATAAAGTATGTAAAAGATATTTGAGTTAAAAAAAACGAGTGGAATTAGTATTTAATGAAAAAAGTCAAATAAGGGTGTGATTCCCTCTTTTGCCCTTCCATTGATTTCCATTAATGTGCACATGTCGTCATCTCGTTAGTTCTTTACTTTTTATGATAAATGTGTTTTGTACCGGATCCATCCTCCCTCCACTAAATATGGAAAAGATAATAACAAATATTATAAATATACTACAATATATACGGTATAATAAACTATTTCACATCTTTCATAGAAGACCTCAAAATGTATATAAGGATGGAAATGGGACGGGCTTGGAACCGGTATTATTAATCTTAGTCCAATACCCGATTATAAAACCGTGTCACATACCTGGCCGCGGGTATTTGTCTGGTAATTACCCGTCAGGTATTCGCATACTCGCGAGTATCATGTACATTTATTTTTCTATCCACTCTAGTTTTTATATAAATTTATGTTTACAACTACAACAAATAAAAATATGATAAATTACATATATATAAGTATCAATATAAAATATTTGAAATATCTAAAATATGTAAATTCATGTCGATATAAATCTTAAAAGATAAGTTTATACTTTATTGTATACAAAATATAAATAATACTATTAAATACATATTGTAAAAGGGAAAATAATACTATTAAATACATATTGTATACAAAATAATACCGTGTAGGTACCTTAGGAGTCGTTTAAGTGCACTCCAATATATGGAAGTAGGAGCATGCATGAATTGTGAAAGTTTGTTGACAGTAAAGGCAACGTCAGGCCGATATATTGTAAGGCACCAACAACAGCTCTATAATCCGTGGGTGTGGATAGGGGTGTTCCGCCATGCAAGGTGATGGGCTCAGAGCACGTAATGGGTGTGGTCGTCGGTGTACAGTCACTCATATTGTCACGGTGAAGGACATCAATAATGTATTTGGATTAGAATAGAAAGTAGTCGTATTAACCATCCGTCTACCGAAGTAGCCGTACTAACCGTCTGTTTACCGAAGTAGATGTATTAACCGTCTGTCTACTAAAGTATATGTATTACTATCACATAACTATAGACACTTTGTCATTTATCATTAACCGTCCGTCTACCGAGGTAGCCATATTTAACTATCATTCATTACTATACACATTCTCATATATCAATTCATACTTTAAAACATGGAACATTCTTGTAACATCTCGAAAATTCATATGTTAACGGTTGGACTAATGGATGACCTAGACCTTTAGTAAACAGGGTGGTTAGTAGGTTTTCGCGTATAATTTAATTTAACGAGAGTTAGAGGAAACGGGTAACCCTTTAACACACGGTTGTGATCGGAAAGTGTAAAAGAGAAATAGGAGGGAACCGGATGTAAACTGTGGTGGTTTAAATACCACTTAAACGCAAACCCTATGGCCATTCTTGACCCTAGGTGTGCAACGGCTGGAAGGAGGACACAAGGGGGGAAAACCGACGACGGGAAGGAAGAGGACAGTGGCGCAAGGGTGGTCCGGCGAATAGGACTTCCGAATCAAGTGATGTAATTCTCGTTTACTTATTATCGCATTCTTGTTCTTACTTTTCATATCTGGTTACGTGGAAAAAGGGTGGCGGCCGACGTTGGTTACAGTTGTTGGGTTCAGGGCGATGACCACGAGGGGTTACAGGTGGCCGGAGATGGTATGGCAGTAGCGTGTGATGGTGGCAAGCGGCAAGAAGGAAACACGAGGGTGGCCCGAAGGGGGTGGTGGTCGATTGCCAAGAAGAAAGAGAGTGAGAGGATGAATCACGGAGGAACGATTAGGAGGAGAAGCTGTTGTGGTGGTGCCTTACGGAGGTGGTACGACGGAGGAGCTGGCCGGTTGGGAATAACCCGACCACAGTGGTGGTGTAGGGAGGCGACGGACTTGCGGGATCCGACGAGAGGACGATGATGGGTTGCATGAAGGGGTACGGTTGTGATGGAGAAGTTGTACACGACGAAGGTGATGGTATGACGGCGGGCACGGTAGTGCGCGGCGGAGGAGACGAAGGGCGGTAACTGGAACCGGTTAAAGTTACCCGATTAGGGTTTTTGCATGGCATGGTGTGCATGCATGCATGGGAAGTGAACGGTTCGTGTATGCGTATTCTCGTGGGTTAGGGCTTGTATGGCCACGTATGTGCATGCATGAGAACTAGCTCGAATATTCGGTTTCTAAACGAATCGAGGACGATTCGGTTTGTGTGGACACGTGGAACTAGGGTTTCGAGAAAGAAAGAACGAGCTGGCAAGATGACATTGGGGTTTATATTTTATGCATTATAAGACGTAAGTGTAGAACGTATTATGATCATGTGATTGTACGTTTGTCAGGTCGGGATTCAAGTGAGTGGCTGGGGTGCAGAGCAAGGACCGAGACTCAGCATAACCAGTGAGTACATACTTTTATGACGTGTTTTATTACATTAATTGTGTATTGAGCTTTGGGGTCTAACCCGACGAGTTTACGAATTTAAGTATATAAATATGGGCTAAGGGACTATGTGTTACCCTTAAGATGTGTAGGTTAAAGGTGGGTATATGGTCATGGGTCGTGTAGTGACCTAATAGGGGTGAGTCGGGATTGTACTTACGGGTCATGCGGGTACGACTAGGAGGTGTTACAGGGTGTGCACGTACGTGGTGTGTGCTTAGATAACGAGACAAAGTATTTGTATGTGTGTTGCTATGTTAGCAGTGTATTGTGTTATGAGTTAGTCGGGGTGAGTCAAGATATAAGCTAAACGATTATGAATACGGGTAGGATATCTTATCCTAGTGATATGTGTGTGAAGTGCATGTGCAGTTAATGAGTCATGTACATAGAGTGTAACGTTATGTGTTTATACATGTGTTGTGTGTATTGCGTCTTTGTCCTTGTGACACGGCGGGAAGTGTTATTGCATGGTTGTCTTTATGGCATGGAAAACGGGATTGTGGAGGATTGAGTCCTTCGGGAGGTCACCAAAGGTGGAAAATTCTGAGCAGGTTAATGATGAGCTCGGGGTGTGTCGAACGCCCTGACGAGGGTGCAGTGATGAGGTATGTGTTTGTGTGCATATATATATATATATATATGTGTGTGTGTGTTAAATTCCATACAAGTGTTAGGTTATATATACTGTGTATGTGATGATATTGACGTGGTGAATAGATGATATTAATGTGATGTGTAGAGTTATATTGACCATTGTGTGGGGATGAGTACATTGTGTACAACTGTTGCGTCAGTTAATTTGTGAGAGTCTTGGTTAGGGCTGGTTAATCCGGTGTCTAGATGGTGGTTGAGATAATCAGTGTGGGGTTAATTTGTGTGGTAAACTTCGAGTTATCAGAGTGGTAAGTTCGATCCATGTCGGAGAGACTTACTTGGTTAAAATGGTGGGGTGAATCTAGGGTGGTGAATCCTTTGGGATATTGTAAGATAACGGGGTTTATCTATCTATTAATAAATATTACATTGAGACGAGTTGGCTTTTGTTTAAATTAAACCTTTAGAACTCACTCAACGTAGCTGACTTGTATATACGTTAGATTGTTTCGCAGGTGAGTCTGCTAGGCGAGGTATCTTGGCTTGGGAGTGGGGCTACTCGGGTTGGTGCGCATGCATTCGTGAGGTAAGGTTAATAACATTAATGACCTTAAAGGGAAATAGATAAATTTAGAAAGACTTCCGCTGTTTACTTAAATGAAAGTTACGTGTTTTTAATGAGTTTACCTAGCGATGAGAACCAACCGTAGGGTGCCCGGTTTGGGGCCTTACAAGTTGGTACTAGAGCCGAGGTTTAAGAGAAAAACTGGTGTTTTTAAACAAATAAAATACCTTAACTTAAACTGAAAATAGGACAAGGGTGAAACGAATGCCACCACGAGTAACCGCGAGCCAAGAGGTACGTATTTTGAGTTGAGCAGTAATTATTATTTACCGTTTATGTAGTGTTACACTAGGTTAAGTAATTGGTGTGAGTAAGTGATTTATGGTTCCGTGTGGGATCATGATGTGTACTATGTGCGGTAGTAGTATGTAGAACTACGTGAAGTTGTGTGGTGTGATTAAAGGAGACTATGATGTGAGTTGAGTAATGCGAAGTAGCATTAATTGTAACTATGTGAGATTGTTTGGCGTGTAGATATGATTTAGTGATTTTGTGTGTAACCTTGGATGGTGTGAACTTGTGATAAATTTGATGATTTGCTAGATTATTGTGTGGTGCTATGTGAGTTGTGTGGGATGCATGTCCATCCGGGGTGTATGACAGATAGAAAGCTAGTGTGAATATAATGGGGAATGTTTAGAATTCGAGCAGTAATGTGGACCACCAAATTGCATTTGATCACCGTGATTTGGCAGTCTATGATTACTCTCATATTATGAATTTGACGCCCATAGTAGTCACTCCAACGTTCTATCTTGGGCAGGTACTGATGGCCATGGTGATTCGGACTAGATGGATTAGGCGGAGAGCTCTTATCAGGAGATTGATTGAACGACGTACTAGATGTGCGACTATTATCCGCACAGTTAGCATCGGGAGGAGACGGATCTTAGCACCGACAGCTCAAGATGAGCAGGAGTTACCAGCACATGAGGTGATCTTGGCGCTTCCGGCGCCTAATGCCCCTAGTACTACCAGGGCAACTAGGAGAGGTGGACTCAGTAGCTCCTTTTACAGGAGAGGTGGTTGGAGAGGAAGAAATGCATTTGCGATTAGGAATCAGCCTTCGAGGCAAGACTCGGGATCGGGAGACAGATGACTAGAGGAATCCGACGACGAGGAACAAGTGGGTGATAACTTTGATTTGTTCAATGATTAGAGCAGTGGTGGTTACCACGAGAGGACTATAGCATTTTGAGTAGTGGCCGTCAAGCACTTTTGTGACGAAATATTTGTCTTGGTTTTTCAATTGCATGATTTTAACCTTGACAGTGAATCTTACCATGGGATGGTTTAAAACGTAGTTAATGACAATTGCATATATGATAGCTTGCTATTGGTGGTGCAGTATTAATTATGTGTGATTATGTGATCACCTTTTTGAACCACGTAAGTTCATGCTAAATGTAATCATTGATGTGATGCTAGAGCTTGGTTGATTTGACTGTATGAGTAGACCTGAGTTTTGATTATTTGTGTGTGTCTACGGTCTTAAAGTAGTGTCACCTATGTGTTACGTCTAGGTGATGTTCAAAGTGTAAGGGGTGCATTGCACCTTGTGTAGTTGTTCGGGACGAGGTCATGTGGGAAATCTTAAATATACATCTTTGGTATGCATAAATGTTCAGGACAAGGTCCTGTGGGAAAATTGTAGCTACATACCTTATGTTTAGGTATGCATGTTCAGGACCAGATCCTATAGGGAAATAAGATATTTTTATATCTTGTGTATATGAATGTTTAGGGATGTTTTGTGTCTAGACTGAGTAGTGTGTCGTCTTGAAGTATGGGTACGACCCGTATGGTTACGACCGAGTAAACTCTGTGTAAGTATATGATGACGTGTGGCAGGGGCTACCGTTGTAGTAAGTAAGAGATAAGGTTCAGGAGTTTGTGTGTCTATAAATGACGAGGTCATATTTTATGCACGTAGATTTACTCAGATCTAGCTAGTTGTGTATGTGCACTTTGTGCGAATTAGAAGGTTGAGTTACTAATACACGTGTAGAACAATGTGTGTTCTATAGTTATGTGAGTCAGTGTGTGTCCTTGTAGTACACGCTTAGTCGTGCATAGGATGGGTGATTAGTGTGCTCAAGTATAGTATTTCTTTCTTGACGATTTTCTCGACGTTGATACATCGAGGTGGTGCGAGAAGTTTTGACGTCTTTCTAGACGATCGGTGAAGTGCTCTTATGAGATGCCTATGCTTATATCTCGGGGATTCGGAGCACGAAGCCAATGGGCGAAGCTGTGAGAGTAGATGATGAAAGCGTTTACGTGGACGCTTAACCAGAAATACTTATGATGAGATCAAGGTGACAACACTAAAGACTTCGGCACGAAGTTAATGAGGTGACAAAAGGTATTCATGGAAAACTTTCCATATGCAGGATCCAGTCGAGGTGAGATACCAGAGGAATAGAGATATTTTTCCCTGAACAAGACAACGGATAGCTGAAGATTGTGAGCAGACGGACTTCATGTTCGTACATGATAAATGAGACACGGTCGGTGATCGCATGGTAATGGTAGAGCAACATAGAGAAAGGTGAAACTCAGGAGGGGTAAGTGCAAGATTGCACATAAGTGATTGGAAAGGAGATGCCTACGCTGGTAAACGTATGGCTAGTTTAAAGTGAATTCATGTGGAGTATTCAAGTGAAGCAAATGTTTGGCTGTTGAAACAGACATGACGATGATAAGTAAGTTTCAAGAAACGTCGAGAGCTGGTAAAGATGACCCTAGTGTTGGGTGTATGTGCATACTTAAGGGATATTGAATGTGTGACAATGAATTAAAGAGATACTTTGGTAGAGGAGTTCGGTGGAGACCAATGTAGCTTTGCACGAGCTCCTGGAGATTGTTAGAAAAGGGCAGAAGCAATGCCCTTATGGGTAGAGCAGTGGGATTGAGTTTGAGAAATCATCGCCAGATAGCAATTGGAGCATAAGAGAAAAGCGTGAAGGGCACGCGATAGTAAAGCAACTATTACTCATGTCTGTGAAAGGTAAGAAACCTACTCGGGGAGGTGATCATTGGGATGACGAGATCATCAGGGATATATAAGAAACAAAGGCAATAGTGCTCGTGAGCTGATATGGCATGTAACAGTGAGCGGATAATTGGCGGTGTTGTGCTGTGTAGTACTAGAGATAGTACGTACGATGTTGTTGAAAACAATAAAAGCAACAAATTATTGTCAAAGACAATGATGACGAAACCTTCTTGAAAGGGTTAGTGGCTAGAAAGAAGAGATAAGAGGGAATGGGTAGGTGAAACCTACGAGTCCCAAAGTCGAAAGCGAGCAACGGAGAAGATTTCTTCGAACACCAAAGAGGGTGGTCATATTGTAAGGCAAAGTAATGCAAACGAATAGTATGAAGATGAATGCTTGACACCGAATGGATTTGGTGCACATGTAAGAACAGCAGGATAAGTTGTGTTGGTTTGTGCCGACACTAGGATTCGATGACGAATCCTCTTTTAAGGAGGGTAGACTTGTAACATCACGAAAATCCATATGTTAACGGTTGGGCTAATGGATGACCCGGACCTTTAGTAAACAGGGTGGTTAGTAGGTTTTCGCGTATAATTTAATTTAACGAGAGTTAGAGGAAACTGGTAACCCTTTAACACACGGTTGTGATCGGAAAGTGTAAAAGCGAAACAGGAGGGACCCGGATGTAAAATGTAGTGGTTTAAATACCACTTAAACGCAAACCCTAGGGCCATTCTTGACCCTAGGTGTGCAACGGCTGGAAGGAGGACACAAGGGGGGAAAACCGACGACGGGAAGGAAGAGGACAGTGGCGCAAGGGTGGTCCGGCGAATAGGACTTCCGAATCAAGTGATGTAATTCTCGTTTACTTATTATCGCATTCTTGTTCTTACTTTGCATATCCGGTTACGTGGAAAAAGGGTGGCGGCCGACGTTGGTTACAGTTGTTGGGTTCAGGGCGATGACCACGAGGGGTTACAGGTGGCCGGAGATGGTATGGCAGTGGCGTGTGATGGTGGCAAGCGGCAAGAAGGAAACACGAGGGTGGCCCGAAGGGGGTGGTGGTCGATTGCCAAGAAGAAAGAGAGTGAGAGGATGAATCACGGAGGAACGATTAGGTGGAGAGGCTGTTGTGGTGGTGCCTTACGGAGGTGGTACGGCGGAGGAGCTGGCCGGTTGGGAATAACCCGACCACAGTGGTGGTGTAGGGAGGCGACGGACTTGCGGGATCCGACGAGAGGACGATGATGGGTTACATGAAGGGGTACGGTTGTGATGGAGAAGTTGTACACGACGAAGGTGATGGTATGACGGCGGGCACGGTAGTGCGCGGCGGAGGAGACGAAGGGCGGTAACGGGAACCGGTTAAAGTTACCCGATTAGGGTTTTTGCATGGCATGGTGTGCATGCATGCATGGGAAGTGAACGGTTCGTGTACGCGTATTCTCGTGGGTTAGGGCTTGTATGGCCACGTATGTGCATGCATGAGAACTAGCTCGAATATTCGGTTTCTAAACGGATCGAGGACGATTCGGTTTGTGTGGACACGTGGAACTAGGGTTTCGAGAAAGAAAGAACGAGCTGGCAAGATGACATTGGGGTTTATATTTTATGCATTATAAGACGTATGTGTACACCGTATTATGATCATGTGATTGTACGTTTGTCAGGTCGGGGATTCAAGTGAGTGGCCAGGTTGCAGAGCAAGGACCGAGACTTAGCATAACCAGTGAGTTTCTAATCCCCCACTTTAAATGATTTTAATGTTTTGGGGCTATCGTACATACTTTCAAGACGTGTTTTATTACATTAATTGTGTATTGAGCTTTGGGGTCTAACCCGATGAGTTTACGAATTTAAGTATATAAATATGGGCTAAGGGACTATGTGTTACCATTAAGATGTGTAGGTTAAAGGTGGGTATATGGTCGTGGGTCGTGTAGTGACCTAACAGGGGTGAGTCGGAATTGTACTTACAGGCCGTGCGAGTACGACTAGGAGGTGTTATAGGGCGTGCACGTACGTGGTGTGTGCTTAGATAACGAGACAAAGTATTTGTATGTGTGTTGCTATGTTAGCAGTGTATTGTGTTATGAGTTAGTCGGGGTGAGTCAAGATTGAGCTAAACGCTTATGAATACGGGTAGGATATCTTATCCTAGTGTATTGTGTGTGAAGTGCAGGTGCAGTTAATGAGTCATGTACATAGAGTGTAACGTTATGTGTTTATACATGTGTTGTGTGTATTGTGTCGTTGTCCTTGTGACACAGCGGGAATTGTTATTGTGTCGTTGTCCTTGTGAGACGGCGGGTATTGTGTTTGTATGGTTGTCTTTATGGCACGGCAAATGGGATTGTGGAGGACTGAGTCCTTCGGGAGGTCACCAAAGGTGGAAAATTCTGAGCAGATTAATGATGAGCTCGGGGTGTGTCGAAAGCCTTGACGAGGGTAACCCTGACGAGGGTGCATTGATGAGGTATGTGTTTGTGTGCATATATATATATATGTGTGTGTGTGTGTGTGTTAAATTGCATACAAGTGTTGAGTTATATATACTGTGTATGAGATGATATTGACGTGGTGAATAGATGCTATTAATGTGATGTGTAGAGTTATATTGACCATTGTGTCGAGATGAGTACATTGTGTACAACTGTTGCGTCAGTTAATTTGTGAGAGTCTTGGTTAGGGCTGGTTAATCCGGTGTCTAGATGGTGGTTGAGATAACCAGTGTGGGGTTAATTTGTGTGGTAAACTTCGAGTTATCAGAGTGGTATGTTCGATCCATGTCGGAGAGACTTACTGGGTTAAAATGGTGGGGTGAATCTAGGGTGGTGAATCCTTTGGGATATTGTAAGATAACGGGGGTTATCTATCTATTAATAAATATTACATTGAGACGAGTTGGCTTTTGTTTAAATTAAACCATTAGAACTCACTCAGCGTAGCTGACTTTGTATGTACGTTAGATTGTTTTGCAGGTGAGTCTGCTAGGCGAGGTATCTGGGCTTGGAAGCGGGGCTACTCGGGTTGGTGCGCATGCATTCGTGAGGTAAGGTTAATAACATTAATGACCTTAAAGGGAAATAAATATATTTAGAAAGACTTCCGCTATTTACTTAAATGAAAGTTAAGTGTTTTTAATGAGTTTACCTAGCGATGAGAACCAACCTTAGGGTGCCTAGTTTGGGGCCTTACAATTCTTTAACCCGTACTTTAAAACATTTAAGCATAAATCTTTCATTAACACATAAGTATGCACTCCAACCTCAAATAGTTATAAAACATTTAAAAAAGAGCTCTAGAAACTCACATGTCAAGCTATCCTCTATGTAGTTGGAACTGGTCCAATAATAGTTATTCACTATCTGAATTGATAGAACAAAACATTAAAACCTACACTTTCCATCTGTTAAGTAAAACTAGTTAGTTTCGCTTTCTATGGCTAAGCGAAACTATGAACCCATCGAAACTACCATCCCAGCGAAACTATGCCTAAGTGAAACTAGGGTAGTTTCGCTTCTCTGATATTTCGCCAATTAGTTTCGCTCCATCATCTTCTTGAACATAATTTAGGGTTTGCATGTTAATGCCGGCCAAATCATGAAAACGATCAAGATTCAAACTTTTTCATTCAAAACGGTTTGTCTACCCCTCGTGAGTCTAGATCTATGTTTCTTTTCTCATTCCACACGTAAAAACCCGACATTTTTGTGTAAAACCCCAAAACCCAAGTTTGAACATAAACCCATATCTAGGGTGGGTTGTTAGCTGTCGATGCCTGATTCTTCTTGCAACGTGGTCTAGAGATGAAGACTGATGCTTCTTGAGCTTCCTTGACTCCAAAATCGACTTTCTCTATCTAGGCTCTCTCACTTTCTCTCTATGGGAATGGTGGAAGGTGAGGATGGAATGAGGGCAAGGGGATGGCGGCTAGGGTTATGCCCCTCCCATCCCTTTTGGTTTTCGTCATTTGACTCTTTTAGTCCCTTTCGTTCCTTGTTTATTCTCTTTTTTTTAATTTTTATTTTCCCGAGCTTCGTTTATTAAAAATGTTTTTACTATTTATTATTTTTGGGACGTTACAAGTTTTGTGGCTGGAGCGGCTATGGGCCATGAAAACAGAAAACCGGTTGATGCAGGCTAGAAGTGTTGGATGTTTGAGCAAGAGCTAGTGTAACATCCCAAATAAATAGAAACTGAATAATAGAAACAAAATCGAGATCATAACGTGGGAACAAAATGTATAGAACATAAAAGGCACGGAAGGGCTGTAACACCCAAAAATTTCAACCCAATTTAAACATTATAAAACACGCGAAAGTTAGGTCCCAAAACGACATTTAACGTATCCACACGTTAAGTTTTACAAACATGACTTAAACGAACATAATTTGGTTTAACAAAAGTTACTAACAAGTTACCCATAACTTGTAACAACCCCAAATAGTTTATAAATACTCTATACGAGAATATTAACAAAACCAATTACAAAAGATGTCCACGAGAATCATATCCACTTGATGCGAGACCCGAGATCACTCCGGAGCTTTCCCTACATTTAAAACATCAATTTGGACATGGTTAGTAAAGATAAGTAGCCCTAGGGACCTCCCACAAGTCCTTATAACAACGACAGGCCAAAACCCTGAAAATTTGGAATTTCCAGCGTATACCAGAACCAAATGGGCGTATCATATGCTCCGGGCGTATGAGGCGCTGCACGGGCGTATGATGCGTTGGCAGCAGGTCAAACATGCCCAAAATTTGTTTTTCAGCCTATGTAACCCCGTTGACTGACCCGTTTGCATATTTAAGCTATTAACCATCATAAACTCATGTTTAAACTACTTATATGATCACCCACATATACCAACATTAATTGGTTAGTAATCCACCCCAAAACCCAAGCACCACTACTCGTTTTCCATCCTCGAAGTGGTTAACTTCAAGTTCAATCAATTAATTGTTTAGGCATACAACGACCTATATCTAAGACATGTATTGACTCATACAAGTCCTAACATTTCACCATTCATCAATTTGACATATCCACATGTCTATTGCGTGAACCACCACTCGCTTTTCCGCATGCAGTATTTGACTCCATGCCGACCCATGAAGTATCCACACTTTATGTCACCCGTGAAGTATTTGACTTCACTTTCACCTGTGAGGTACTTGACCTCACTACCACCCGTGAAGTATTTGAATTCACGTAAACACCTCCATGAATTATCCACACTTCACGTAATCGACCAATTTACCGTTTTAACACCAACGGTTGACTTTTACCACATTAAGTCAATTTTAGTCTAATGTTACCACATTCTACATTTTAGTTGACTCTTGACCACATTGAGTCATTTACACCATTTAACCACATATGCACAATCAAGTTTGACTATTAACTACATAGTCTAATTACACATGTTTACCACATTTGCACATTCAAGTTTGACTATTAACCACATAGTCTAATTACACCTATTTACCACATTTGCATATTCAAGTTTGACTATGAATCACATAGTCTAATTACACCTATTTACCACATTTGCATAATCAAGTTTGACTATTAATCACATAGTCTAATTACACATATTTCACCATTATCCACAATGGTTTGACTTATAACACATTAAGTCCATTTTATATCAATTTCACCATTTATCCACAAATGGTTTGACTTATACCACCCTAAGTCAGTTTACAACAAATCACCACATTGTATATTTTAGTTTGACTATATTCTACACTAGTCAACTACACTAATTTACCACGTTTAGTTTGACTATATCCCACATAGTTCAACTACACCACTTCTACCAAGTGTCATTCATTAATTTGACTAATTTCCTTATTATGTCAACTACAACAATCCTACCATATTCATACTTTACTTTGACCAATTATCACATGAGTCAAAATCAACATACAACATATAAATAGAAATAACAATATATCTACTTACATGTAACCACTACTTATCTACTACTAATTAAGTGCAAAGCACTTGCTTTTGCCAATGAAGATTCCAATCCATCCTCAAAGCAAACACCATTATTGCCTTGATCACCTAAACATTCCACACGTTTTAGTAATCTAGATTACCCCCAAGGCATTCATCACATGTAGTTTAACACCCACCCAAGATCTTATGATCCTCACCTATCATCTAATCTTGGTTTATTAAGCTTCACTCAAGCTTTTAACCATATAAGTCAATTCCACCCATTTTGACCCGTTAAGGTTTTTACCCAATTTTCACAATTTTAATCAATTCATAATTCACCAATTCAATTGAGTTTTAAACATGTATTTGTGTTTATCTAACACCATAAACACCTACAAATACTCAATTAACTAATCCAACACCCTAATTGAAAAACCCCTAAATTGGGTCCTCAAGAACCCTAATTTTCAAAACCTCTAATTTGGTGAAATTAACATGAATTGGTTGAACTTCTAGCTTTAGTAATGCTAGATTATCAATCCTTTTTCAACCAAATATCCATTACAACCCCAATTCCTGTCTATTAGGGTTCATCCACCCAAAACCCTCAAGAACAAGAATTTATGGAGGATTAAGGAGAGAAGATGACACTTACTTGATTAATGGGAATGATTGTGCATGTTAAAACTTCCAATTCAAGCATACAATCCCGGGTTCTTGAGCTTGATCCTCTCCCCCCTTTCTCCTCTTTGAAGAACTCGCAAAGACATCTCCCAATTAACACAATTGGGAATGTGTAAATTACACAACAACCCTTCTACTTGTTAATTAAACCCCTTTGGCACCAAACTAGTTAATTCCAACAATTAGAAGGCACATCCACTTTCATTTTATTTAATTTCACCCCCTATAATATAAATAATATATTATAGGACAAACACGGAAATTGGTTCGTTACAAGGGCCTTGGCCATGAGCCAGCCCATGGGCCCGAAAACATGAGGAGACCATCTTTTCTCAGCAGCCTCAACCTCTCCCTCATTTCCACCTTGTTACGCAAGTTTCTAGAGAGAGGGAGAGAGATCTGCTAGAGAGAGAAAGTAAAGGGATCAACCCAAGAAGTTCGGGAATCATCACGCATCATCTCTGGAACGTCTAGCAACGAGAAGGAAGCGAAAAGAGGTAACCATCTTGCTTAGATCTGTGTTTTTGTGCATTTTTGGGTTTCAGGTAAAAAAGGTAAAAGGATATGTTTTTACATATGAAACTTGAAACAAATTACATATTTGAGCTCATGGATGAAAAAGAAACGTTTTAAACATAAAAAGTTCAAAGCTTGCTCTGTCACACCCCCAAATTCCACTAACGGAATTTTACCGTTTTGGAAGGTGACAACCAGGATCTCAGACATCAGTTACTTCAAACGACACTACATGGGACTTGAAATGTAATAACATAGAAGATCAAGGTTCAGAGTGTATATACGGAAGCGTTAAACGAAAGTAAACGCACAAAACAACGCGCCCAAATCCAAATACAAACGAAACATAAAGATTGTTCAATAGATAATTATTTAAGTTGAAGTCCAAGACACATGCATGACTTAACGTGATCCTGACTGCCAACCTGAGAAAACATGTAAGAAAACGAGTCAACACTATGTTGGTGAGTTCACAGGTTTCAATCATTTCAAATAAAGCATTTGCGGATTATGTACATTCAATATGTATATCAATAGGTTGCATGCCTATATTCATGTTTTGCTAAAGCGCTCGCAACCGAAACTGACAGTGTGTTTGTTTGTTTACCTCCAGTCAGGTCTATCAACTCTAACTAATGTGTTAAGGTCAATATAACACCCGTTCGACCTCCAATCGAGTTAGCGCGACTAACGCGGGTGGGGTTTGTCAAACCTAGTAGTACTACCAAAATTACCTCACTCATACCATATTAACGGTCCGACGTGTGTGAGGAATTTTCATGATAGTGTGTTACGCTTAGCCTCAACAGTGATATCATATGAATTACAATAACCCAAAAAGGGTTGTGACATATTTTCTCCCCCAAATAAAAAGAGTAAAATGGGTCGTGAAACTCACCTGCGTTGCGTAGTAGGTAGTATCACACAAGTATGAGATTTGAAATCTCAAGTATTAGCCTGCGCGGCTTACGTATGCCCTAGAATTATAAACACATAAGTTAGGGACGAATAAGATTTGTGACGACGACACGGAAGTTAGAACGCCTTAACGCATTCTAAGGATTTAAGAGTAGACGAACGTGTCTACGGAATTCTATATTTTAATAATATAATTAAGATCGAAGTGTTACGTGTCGTACGTTAATAACGAATAATAAATTCTTACGTTTGATTCGTTTACAAAATTTAGGAAAATAATATAATTTAATATATTATTTTTAGGTTCGTAGGATTAAACAAATAATCATTTGTGTGAAAAAATAATAAATATATTATTTTTAATCGAATGTCTAAACGTGGGTAAATAATATTACAATCATATTATTAATTAGTTTAAAACGTCACATGAGATAATTAAACGAGTCGAAATAATATAATTTATATATTATTTTATAATATGAGTCACGGGTTGAAAATAATATAAACATATTATTTTATACGAAGTTAGGGTTTGAAAATAATATAAATATATATTTTTTTTAAAAGTGGGAATAATAATAAAATAGGTTATAAAACAAACCCGAGCCTATGGGTTGTTTCTCAGGCTAAAACACATTTATATAATAATATACAATTATAGGAAAAGATTTTATAATTAATTAATGCTTA
Organism: Smallanthus sonchifolius; assembly: GCA_023525975.1. NCBI lineage: Eukaryota > Viridiplantae > Streptophyta > Magnoliopsida > Asterales > Asteraceae > Smallanthus > Smallanthus sonchifolius. The sequence goes on along the minus strand of CM042021.1, from coordinate 29,498,979 downwards.
AAAATAAATAAAAACCAAAACAGGGGGAGGGAGACTCGAACCCGGGTCTCCTCCCTGTATGCATAAATGATTAACCAGTCTGCCCGCTAGGGACATCGCAACATGATTCGGATCTAAAAGGTTTTAATCAATAACTCCAGTGGGTTCTTCCCCCTTATGCGATCGATCCCAAACCAGTCCCAAATCCCTCGAATTCGATAACGATCGAATAAATCAGCAAAGGGGTTTTGTTAGCTGAGTTCATGCGAGTCTGTAGGTGAGGTTTAGTTGAAGTTATAACAAGTTTAGGATCGTTTAATTAAGGATTTATTGACCGAAAAATTTAGTTATGAACACAGTATCAAATCGGTCAAATTGGATGATAGAAATCGATGAAATCATGGGGCTTTTATACTTTAGGATGTTGTGAAACTGATGATACAATTTAATTGGATTTAAACAGGGTTTAGAGTTGAATTCGATTAAACCCGTTTCGCATGAACCCTAGAATTTAGATCATATTCAATTCGATAATGCATGCCTCTCAAATCATAGGGCTTTTGATCTAGACGTCGAGACGAGTCTGTGGACGTGATCAATTTCAGTATTTGTTATCGAATTGATATGGTTCGATTAAACCTGAAAGTAAATGAACCCTAGAATTGGTTCACGTTGAGTTCGATAATGTAAGCCCTGGAATTGATAGGGCTTTTGATTTATGAATTGAGACGAAACTAAGACTGTAACAATTATGTAGGTCCCTCGGGTGTGGCGGATCGTCACATGCAAGTGGGTCTACTAGTCGGACCGGGTGCGGAATACCCGTGACTAGGTGGAGAGTCAAACAACACAAAGTAAACCAACAAGAGAATCACTTTAAACGTTCTTTCTATTATAAACACTTGAAGGTTACAGAGAGAAGTATTGAGATTACAATTTGCATATTTGCTACTATGACTGCGTACTTATCTACTGTCAACCTATCCTATTTATACTAGACCTTATGCCTGCGCACTTAGCAAGTGCGCAGGGTAAAATGCTCTTGCGTACTTAACAAGTACGCAAAGGTATTCTTGCATACTTGCTAAGTACGCAGGAGCTTTCTCCTGCGCACTTACAAGTGCGCAAAACACCTAGAGAATTATGCAACATTCAATATGTAAAAGTAAATACAAATCGATAAACTAATACATAAAGACTCTTACATACAAAGACAATTACAAACATTAAAGTACAAACTAAGACTCTATCTATCCAGAGTGTTTGTCACAGGAAAGTGCTTCAACAAACTCCCCTTGACAACAGCTCTGGATAATCTTCAGTCTTCAGTCTTCACATCTTCGGTCTTCACAACAGTTGATCTTTAGCTTCCATCTTCTTCTTGTATTCAAGGCAGAACTTAATCACCTTGTTGTATTTAGAAGCAAGGAGCTTTGTCCATTCATCAGTGTACACGCAATACATGTCTGCTAGTGCCTCCAGATCTTTCACAAAAAAGTTGATGAAGCAGACTTCATCAAATATTCTGATCAGTTCCTTTGGCACTATGTTCCCACTCTCTGAACGTACCTTCCCCATAATCACAGCCTCGCCTGTCTTTGGATCTACGTACCAGTACCACATGTCACCAAGAATATCTTGAGATAACTTGCTCAGGGGAATCTTAGTTTCACATAGCACTGGCTTGTATACTAGTTTCTTTATGAATTTCTTAGTCACAGGATGTCTTGCTTTCTTATCCTTGACTCTCTTGGGCACCTGAGGCTTGAACATCTCGAATTTCCCAGATCTTGCTTCCTGCTGTAGAACTACCCACAAACCCATCGCCACTGCGTGATTAGAATGACCCAGCAGCTCTCGGTTTGCTCGGTTAGCTAGGTCGTATTTGGGTAAGGAGCTGAACGCTTCACTAGTGGGTTTCAAGTATTGAACCCCGCCAGATCTTTTGATTGCGAACAGCTGCTTATCCTCCTCGAACCTTACAGCCAAGATCATCCCTGTTGCTCCTTGTTTGTCTATTATAGACGTCTTTTGCCACACAGGAGCTGGACCCTTTGATGAAGTAGAATGCATATCTTTTTCTTTCGGTACCTCTGGGTCCACAGGTGTAGGGTCAACTGGGGAGGCTTCAGTCGAGGCTTCCACATTACTAGCATGCTCGACTGAACCTGTGTCGAGCTGAGCTTTGAAGGATGGAAATTCAAAGATCTCTCCATCTTCTAACTCGTACTCTCCTTCCCCGTCACCCTTGGGAATTTCAATTACAACATCCTCATCATCATCATCCCAATCATCACCAGAGTCGATCTCTCCTTCTTCTAGATTAAAGAGAGCATCGATCTGTGCTTCCTTGGAATAGTCAGGCTCTAGGTATAGGATCTCATCATCAGATAAGTCCTTAAGCACGTCAGCCGCTGACTTTCCTTTCTCACCACCACCACCAGATGTATCACCACCTACTTGATGAGTAGACTCCCCCTGAGCCATTGGAATAGCAGAGATAGGCACAATTGCTAAAGCTTGGTGCTCACCTCCACTAGGACCGGCTTCGGGATCCTTGTCTTCATTGTCATCCTTAGTCAAGTCGACAGGATGACAAGGTTCATCACCGGTGGGTGTCTTTTCTTTCTCTTTCTCCTTCTCTTTCTCTTTCTCCCCATGAGCATCAAGCTTTTTGGTCAGTTCGGCAATTAGTTTGACCATCGCTTCATGCTCTTTCCTCTGTATATCAAACCTCAGCTCCAAGGACGACATGTGACCCAGAATCATTTCATTTGTCTTGATTAGGAGCTCGTTCTGGGCCATGACGTTCTTCAGTCTTTCATCAGTCCCCGTTCTCTGGCTACGTAGGATTCTAACTTTGTCTACCAATGAATTAATCTGTGCTTGTTGAGCATCAGACTCCTCCTTTGATTTCCGAATAGTTTCCAATAATCCAGCAACTTGGGTTTCCAGAACATCTATCCTTGCAGCATTCGGATCAGGATGTCTGGATGATGACGCCTCGACATTGTGAATAGGGGAGGAGAAGATGGTATCGAAGTCAAACCCTTGTGTGAAATATCCATAATTGAAGGGTTGACTTAGAGGATCAATGGTGGTTGTTGGGATTGAGGATGTGATGAGGGTTGTAGGAGTTATGGTAGGGGTGATGGTGACTGACTCCATGAGAATTGGAGTAGTCACCGCCACCTGAGCAGATGTGGTAGGGAGGGTCACTATCACAGGAACCTCCTCTGTGATTGAAGTGACGGCCATGTCAAGTTGCACATGTGGCCTCCTCCTCCTACGGTATAGTTGCTATGAAGGTGTGGTGGAGGCTGAATCAGGACTAGCAGCTGAAACTTGTACTTGCTGTTGAGCCTCCACCTCACTGGGGATAGAAAGTTGTTGCCTATCGCCCCTGTTTTTATGAATGCTTTCTCATCTTTGTCTCTGTATAGAAGCGTCAGAGTCAGAGTCTGGCTCATATTCGCTGCTAGAAGACTGTCGCTTTCTCTTGGAGGACGACTCAGGTAGGGTTACCTTTGTCATTCTCCTTGGGTGTACCGGCGATGGCGCATCATCGGAATCAGAAGAATCTGACTCTATCTCTTCCGAGTCGGATCCCTCAGCACCATCATTTCCTCCTTCTTCGTCGTCTCCATTATCAGACGATCCATCTTCACTTTCCACTTCCTCCTGTTGTTGTTGTTGTTGTTCATCGGAGTGTTCACTCAATTCAGGCTCCGAATCGTGACTATACCATCTCCAGTCACCTGGTGCCACATATGCTTCATTTATGAGGTGGCCAAAGAGTTCTGTATGCACATGGGTAGGTTCTACACTGCCTGGCTTTAAGAATTGTGCAAACAATCTTTTGTCCACCCTCTTCACTTGCAGTCTCTCCCCTATAGCAGGTAGGTTTGGCAATGCGTCGTTAATCAAAAGTTGCACAAACCTAGGGTATAATAAGAACCTAAACCTCTCCGACGTGTTGATCGGGTCATTGATGGCTTTGAATATGTAGCGGGAGAAGTTGTAGCCCTTATTGAGAGATAGGCCAACCATGGCTGCTACAAGGTCATGACCCATGTCATCCTTTCCAGCTTTCCTTGAGGAGATGCACATGATCATGACGTGGGCGAAGTATCTCCATTGGTCTAGCACCCACATCTTCTTATATGAAGCATAGTCTCTTGCCCCGACATATCCCATTCTTTGCCTCCAACAGCCGTCCACAACGTAGTCTGGATAGGCTGTCGGGTCGGTCGAGAGATCTCTGAATTGTAGGACCCTTCTAATAGTATCTTCAGAAAATGCGATAGCGTGACCAGCAACGGTAGCCCTGATAACATTGGAAGTTACCGTGCAATCATGATCCGCAGTCTCCTAAAACTGCTCCGGATAGGGTCTTGAAACGATCGGGTCAGCAGAAATAGCGTAGCTGATTCTTGAACGGTTCAAGAAATCAACTATTTCTCTATACTGCAGTGCTGCACCCTTCCATTCTGGGTCAGTGTTAGCTAACAGATTGAATTCATTAGTAAACGCCCGAGCCATAATCTGCAAAAACACACAGAAAACATAATCAGAACAACAAGTATCATTAGAAATGAATAAACATGACTTAGTATAGCAGTTACTCTTTGAACTGAAATTTTTTCCCAAGTGTTGGTCCTGCGTACTTAGCAAGTACACAGGAATTTCCTCTTGCATACTTAACAAGTACGCATGAAATGCTTCTTGCGTACTTGTTAAGTGTGCAGGAAACGCACTTGGTGAAAAATTCCAGAATTTGAAAATTTTAATTGATGTTCAAAAATCGATTTGTATTGGGTCACCACAAGGTCGGAATCGATGATTCTAGCCTATGGGACCAACAACAACACCAAATACTTGCTATACTTGACCAATTTTGACCTAAAAGTCGACCGAAACCACTGTCGGTTCAAATTCGAGGTCAATGACAAAATCAAGAGCTATACGGACAAATTACATGTCGATTATAGTTTCTAATCAGGTTTTAGTGATAAATATTTACCCAAACAACCCAAATTTTGCCCAAAAAATCACGGAATAAACCTAGATTTTCTAAGTCATTGAATCGGTCCAAAGTCACGATTTCGTGGATGGATTTAGACTAGATTCTCACCAATTTGTTGTTATATGAAGATGAAACTAACAACGGGACGAAAAATCAGTTTAGGAACACTTTAATTTTTGAGTAAAAGTCGGAGGGAATTTGAACCGGTTTGAAAGTGATGAAACTCTGAAATTTTTCTAAGTCCAGTTTATATATCCCACGCAAAAAGGTCGTGCGTACTTAGCAAGTGCGCACGCTTTAACTCTTGCGTACTTACAAGTACGCAAGGCTTAACTCTTGCGTACTTGTTAAGTACGCAGGGCTTACTTCATGCGCACTTACAAGTACGCACAAACCCTTAAGTGCGCAAACTTTCAATTCAAATTTATGAAGATTTTCAAGTCAAATAACGAACAAGATAAAAATACTCAATTATGAGGATTCAAATATAATTCAGGAAGGTTAAACGCAAATACTTTTGGCTTTTCTGAATAAAATTGAACTATGCATACACTTAAAATCTTTTTGATCTTTTCTCATAGAAATGTACAAGTATTCACACAAACTATTTTTATCAAAGACAAGAGCAGAGGATCATATCAGGCTATCTTTTAGCAAAAAACGATACAATATAAACATCAAAGAATATGGGATCATGTCATGGATTACTATTTATTCATACATAATAAGCACATAAACAAGTAATTCAAGTTGACAATATTATAAGATTTGAAACTATATGCATCTTTGTATCACGTTCTTGTGTATTAAGGTATTAATTATAAGATATACAACGAGTACCCCACTGATATGCTACAATAATGTAAATTGCACTATCTCAAGGCATCTAAGATTTTCCCAATGATTTTCTAAATTTTCAGAATGAAGTTACATCTATTAGCACAGGAAAAATCAAGCATAATCCATAAGGATTATCAGTAATCATAAGATTTAGAATCGAGTGATTCATATGTCTTGGTTTCATTTGATTTTCTTCATTGAATATCGGTATGATGATTCGGGATAATGAGTATGGTGTTTGAATAAGGTAAAGGAATCCAACTTTTATCTGGATTTGATTTCAATGAATCAGGAGTGATTCAAGGGTGAATACATGCTCAACGGTTAATGTAGAGACATGTCTTGATTCAATCTCTCCTTGCATACTTGTGAGTATGGGCAGTGAGATGAACCGCATTAATTGTGCTAACAACATAACCCGAAACTGACCTCAAAAGAAAATTATTGCCAAAATCTAACATCCTTTATCTGATAATGATCTTTTCTATTCTTTTACACACACACACACTAGCAAACATGGGTTAAAATCACAGTTGTAATTTAGACTTTAGTTTCCACACTACTAGTGATTCAAAGACGCATACATCCTACTGACAATTCAAATTACTTGTAAATAAGCAAATTAAAAAAAACATAATAATTTAAAAAATTAAGTAAGCATGACGCAATCATTTCCCAAATGAGCAGTCTATGACGTATAGATCATTTCTGATGTACTATCATTTCCTCTTTTCTCAAGTTAACTTTGAAATTTTCTTCATTTTCTATTTTGTTTTTGATTTTGTAAAATATTTTGAAAATTAAAAGAATTATACAGAGAATTTAAAAGAAATTAAAATTTAACTTCCATGAATTGAATTGATTTAAGAAAACAAGTTTTCACTCTGGATTGAACAATCCTATCAAGTTGACAAGAAGCTCAAAACGGGATCGATCAAAAGCCTTTGTGAAAAGGTCAGCAAGATTGTCATCCATGTGAACCTTTACAAGTTCAATTAGATGCTTTTCAGCACAATCACGGATGAAATGATGGCGAATTTCTATATGTTTAGTTTTAGAATGTTTCACCGGGTTATTTGTGATAGACATGGTGGCATTGTCGTCAATGAATAATGGAGTTCCAGTGAAGTTTAAGCCATAGTCTCTCAATTGCTTATGAATCCACAATATCTGAGAACACCCGCTTGCCGCAGCAATGTATTATGCTTCACAAGTTGAAACAAAATCCGTTAACTGCTTCTTGCACTGCCAGGAGACCAGTCTGTCTCCTAAGAATTGACATCCACAAGAAGTTGACTTTCTGTCTAGGTTACAACCGTCATAGTCTGAATCAGTGTAGGCTTTGAAGTCGAATGACTGCTGCTTAGAGTACCAAAGACCCAATCGGGGTTTCCCTTTCAGATATCTGAAAATCCTCTTCACGGCTATCATATGTGACTCCTTCGGTTGTGACTGAAACCTTGAGCACAAGCACACAGCAAACATTATATCGGGTCTTGAAGCTGTGATATACATAAGTGATCTGATCATCCCACGGTACAATCTGCTATCTACATCCTTTCCATCTTTGTCAGGATGCAGACCATGACTGACTGGGATAGGTGTGCCATAAGTACTGCTATCATTCATCTTGTATTTTGACAAGATGTCCTGCACATACTTGGTTTGATGTAGATAAATGTCATCCTCTCTTTGACTGACTTGCAGACCCAGGAAGAACGACAATTCACCCATATTACTCATTTCAAACTTAGACTTCATCACCTGCTCGAATTCCCTACACATCCCTTCATTGGTAGATCCAAAAATAATGTCGTCGACGTATACTTGTACAAGAAGAATGTCACGTCCTGCTTTCCTAATGAAGAGAGTCGAGTCAATCTGTCCACGGTTGAAACCATTAGATAGTAAATGCCTAGATAATGTCTCATACCATGCCCGCGGTGCTTGATGAAGACCATAAAGTGTTTTGTCGAGCTTATACACTTTATTGATATTATGCGGATCTTCAAAGCCGGGAGGTTGAGTGACATAGACCTCTTCATGAATTTTACCATAAAGGAAAGCACTCTTCACATCAAGTTGATAGACCTTGAAGCCAACATAAGTGGCATAAGCCAAGAATAGTCGAATGGCCTCAATTCTAGCAACTGGGGCATATACTTCCGTGTAATCCAAGCCCTCTTGCTGATAAAAACCCTGAACAACCAATCTTGCTTTGTTCTTCACAATAACATGACGATCGTCCATCTTGCATTTGAACACCCATCTGGTTCCAATCGGCTGAAAACCTTTTGGCAAGTCAACCAAATCCCACACGTGCAACTTTTGGAATTGAGACAATTCATCTTACATTGCCTCAATCCAGCAGTTGTCCGCGAGAGCCTCCTTCACATTCTTCGGCTCTAACTGGGACACGAATGCAGCATGCAGACATGTTTCCATGACACTAGTGTCAAGTATCTCTGTGTAAAGACTAGTGTTCTCAGTGATGGTTCGATGATGAGTCTGAACACCGGCATAAGGATCACCAATAATGTTGTCGGTTGGATGATTCCTATGCACTCTCCTCTCCGGTACAATCGGTTCCTGAATTTCCGAATCGAGATTCGTGCTTAACTCCCTCATTTCCTGTATTCCAGAAGAAGAGGATTCAATGTTAATTGGATCAGCTGGAGCTTCATTTCCTACAGTTGTGTTAGGATTGGCTTGAGCGTCATCTCCAACAACATGAACATCTTCACTGTTATCACTGTCATGAGTTCCAGATGCAGATGCAGCATTGGAATCAGGAGTTATAATTGGTACAGTAGCACGAGTGGAAAAACTGGAGTCATCGCCGCCACCCAATAATTCATAAACATTTACGGCGTCAACTGCAGATAGATCAGGAAGATTGAATGACTTGAATAACGCATCATAATCAAAACCCCAAGCTGGACCTGTAGGTTCTGGTGGAATGCTGTGTTTACTGTAATCAACTTCAAACCATTCCTCGACAGTACGAGTTCCTATATTGTACACTCTCTTGCAAGGCGAGTTGGCAACGTATCCTAATAAGATGCCTTCCACCGCTTTTGCAAGAAACTTAGACTGGCGGTCTTTGTACTGTAGCAACAAGGAACAGGGACTACCAAAAGGAACTAGGTAATCAAGATTGGGAAGTCGATTGTTGATCAACTCGTAACAAGTCTTGTTGTGCCTCTTCACAACCAGAACTATGTTTAAGACATGACAAGCTGTGTTAACGGCTTCTGCCCAGAAAGTGACAGGAAGCTTTGCATCCGACAGCATAGTCCTTGCAGTCTCAATCAGTGTTATGTTCTTCCGTTCAGCAACTCCATTCTGCTGAGGCGTGTACAGCGCGCTGAATTCGTGACGGATCCCTTTCTTGAGACAGAAAAGCTCCATCAAATTATTCTTGAACTCAGTTCCGTTGTCACTCCTTATTCTGCTAAATTTCAGCTTGCAAAGAGATTCCAAGCTCAGGATCAAGTATTGAAGAATATCAGCAGTCTCGTCCTTAGTACCTAAAAAATGCACCCAAGAAAAATGTGAGAAATCATTAGTTACAACCAGACAGAACGACTTACCTCCAATACTCCTGATACTTATGGGGCCAAACAGATCCATGTGTAATAGCTCCAAAGGGGTATCAATAGAGTTTTGGAGGTTGGGCTTGTGAGACTTCCGTTGCTGTTTTCCCTTTTTACAAGGCATACAGTCATCTGCAACGGTAAATCTCAGCTTAGGAACCCCGGTTACCAAACCGTTTCAGACAAGATGGTTCATTTTACGATACGAAATATGTCCGAGTTTCCTATGCCACAAGATAGAGTCAAGCACTATCGCTTTGGTAAGAAAACATGTAGCAACTGATGAGGTGGTTGTTGCCACGCTCATATCGATCTGATAGGTGTCGTTTGTCCTTGGCGCTCTCATCAGGATCCAATCTTCAGGAACTTCAAAACCAGGTTTGAGAATCAGGCATTCTGACTTGTCAAACATCACCGAGTACTCCTTGTCACACATTTGGGAGACACTCAACAGGTTATGCTTCAGTTGCTCGCAAAAGTTGACATTGTCAAAGCTGACACAATCGTTCGAAACCACGCCTTGACACGTGATATTGCCGCCTTTTTCTCCGGTAAAGGCCACATAGCCGCCTCTGAATGGTTTAACATCTTGAAGCAAGGCCATGTTTCCTGTCATGTGCCAGGAGCATCCACTATCTACATACCAGCGGTTAGAGATAGTACCCTTTCGGACGTCCCTGCACGAGTCACAAAAGAATTAGTTAGATTTAGAGACCCAAGCCATTGTGGTCTTGGGTCGTCCATCCTTTTCAAAAGAAACTACCTCTTTTAACTCATAGTCATGATGACTGTTCAAAATTGATGAATCTTTAAAAGAATTAGAACTAGGAGATTGAGAATTTTTGGATTTGGCAGTCCAGGATCTCTTTTGTTTCTTAACCGGAACATGAGACTTTGATTCAACTATAGCAGGTGAACTTGTGGAAGCTTCACCTGATTGAACTGAAGTCAGCTGTTCTAGCTTTCTTAACCTCTTGTTCCTTCTCCTTCTCTATGGTTTAGAGAGTCTAGCCACAGGTTTCTCACCAGTACGTGTACTACCAGAGGTAGATACATAAGGTACAGCAGGTTGCGTTAGCTTTCTTGAAACAGATGGTTTAGCTTCAGATTTGATCTTAGGCTTTACCATCGGTTTGACCAGTGGTTTCACCACATTTTGTTTTGGACATTTGGGAGATTTCACTGATGGCGACTTAGGGATAACAGCTGGTTGTGAAACAGCAGGCCGTTTCCCTTGGTTCTTTGAAGGACAGTTCACAAAAATGTGACCAACCAAGCCACAGTGAAAACAATTCCTCTTGTCTATATAAGTTCTCTGTAAGGCTCATTAGATCTGGCCTTAGATAACTCAGCATTATGATCAGGAGGAGTTGGTTTATGAACAGGAGTCTGAACCTTTACAGTTTGGTTTTTGGGAGTATAGTATTTTTGCAAATTTTCTTTGTAACCAAGCCCATAGTGAGCTGAAAAAGCCTCTTTCTTTACTTGGTTAAGATTTTTTTAACCCCCATAAAGAATTACCTTTAGTTTTTCATTTGTTTCAATGATATCGGGTTCAATTAAAATGCAATTATCACCATTAGTGATAATGTTTTTCTTTACTTTCTGTTCAGTTAACAACTCCTCAGATACTACTCCTTCAGAGCAAGTGTTAACCGACCCATCTTCAGAAGCAGTAACGAACTCCTCACTAGATGTGGAGTTAGCCTTACTTGAGGATTCATCCTTTTTAGGGGAATCATCCTTATCAGAGGACTCATCTAGACAAGTAAGATCAAAGTCTATTAAGCTATTGACAAACTTCCTGCTTACTGGTGGAGGAATGGCATTAGTACCCAGCCCTAACCCATTCATTTGTCTCACTACAGATTCGTAGTGTTCCACGACAAAACGAGAGTTTTTCAACTTCTCATTAGTACATTTTAACTGCAAGATCTCATTTTGCAGTTTATTAATTTCATTGTTCCGTTTTTCTAACCCCTTGTATGCAACATCCAAGTGAAGCTGTTGATCGCTTATTTTTAGAGAATATTCACATTTTTCTTTTTTCAACGTTTCAATTGAATCTTTAAAACGTTTTTCGTTTTCTTTATAGTTTAGAGCTGCCATACTTAGGGGTTCGATTTTGTCTTGAAGCCTAGACATTTGGAACATGAAATAACAGAAAAAGGATTAGAATCTACCTCAGACGATGAACTTGTTGCTTCTCCAATGGCCATGAGAGCAACAGCAGTAGTCGATTCCTCTTTATCAGCTACAGAAGCTTCCTTTTCTTCAGCTTCCTTCTCCTCCTCTGTAGCAGCAGTAGTAGACTCTTCTAGGTCAGCCATAGAAGCTTCCTTTTTCTCAGCTTCCATCATCTCCATGATCTCAGCCATGAGACCAACCTGGGTTTGTACAATGATGGCATCCTCCAGATGAACACCCCAATCAAAGCTTTCATCCTGTTGAGCTACCAGTGCATTGGACGTTCCACTTTGGCTATGATTGTGGTTGTTTGAGTTGTTGTAGCCATGGCTGTTTCCTTGGCTAGGTCTGGTAAAACCCGAGGCCGGTGCTCTGTCTTTTTGACATTCACGAGCAAAGTCTCCATAGTTCAGACACTTGTAGCATTTGGCCTTGGATTTTTCAAAACCAACCTTGGCATTAGAATGTCCGCCAATGAACTTTCTTCCTGTTCTGTTCAGGAAACGCTTGGCTCTCCTCAATATCATGGCCATATTCCACTGAATATCCATGTCCTCCATGTCATCAGGATCCACTTGATTAAAGTCTTCTTCTATTGTTTCAGGATCCGTTAGCTTGCCGCCAATGAAGTTCTCATAAGCAAGCATACATGATGAGAATAATGCTACATGATCTTCAGCTATTTTGGCTATAGCTGATTGATTAGCTGAAGTTGTAGCGGGAGGATTTCTTGAGGTATGTTGATGATGAGACCCCATCCCTGATCCATATGCATAGCATGCATGAACACCACAACCATTTGAGTGGTCTTTTTCAGCAGAGTTTCCAGTGAAAAGGGTAATTCCAGAGCCCGATGATAGAAGGGTCTTGTATCTGAGATCTTCCTGAGCTCTCCTTTCTTTTTAGGTTCATGTCATGAGCTTGAACCTTTCCAATTGCCTCCTCTATTGTCATCTCATAGAATTTTGGATTCTCCCTCATCAGGGTTGTGTACATTTCAAATTTGGGTGGCAAAGCATCCAAAAACTTTTCCACCAGCTCTTCATCAGGATACCTGAGTTCAAAGGATTCAAATCCGTCTGTAGATGATAGAATCTAGAGATGAGGTCATCTAATGATTCATTTTCCAAAAATCTGAAGCATTCATACTGCTTCTGGAGTAGATCCCGCTTACTCTTCTTGATATCACTATTTCCTTCGAATCTTTTCTGTAAAGCTTTCCAAAGATCCTTAGAATTGTCATAACCTCGGAAACTGTGGAACAACTCCCGGGTTAATGCCATAGTGATTGAACCAAGAGCCTTCTTTTCTCGATCATAAGCTTTCTTTTCTTCGTCAGAAAGTTTAGAGATAGGTTTGGGCATGGTTTCATCAAGATAGATGTGTGTGGGATGCTTATATCCCTCAAGGATTGGTATCCATAACGATGAGTCGGTATAAGAAATGTAGTGCTCAAAACGTGCCTTCCAATTAGAATAATCATTTACGTTCGGCAACTTTGGCGGTTTCTATGGTGTACCGATCTCATTATCATAGTTTAAAAGGTTTCCAAGATTCTGAAGATTCGACATAGTGAACACTTAGGCAAATTTCAGAAAAATCAGACACAATTGCGCACTTGATATTGGCCTTGCGCACTTGAGAAATGGTCTTACGTATTTAAGATTTGCTCTTGCGTACTTGATAAGTACGCAGGAGTAAATGATAAGTACGCAGGATATAAATTAAGTTCGCACAAGATCAGTCTTGCGCACTTGTAAGTACGCAGGAGATTAGTCTTGCGTATTTAGTAAGTGCGCAACAGAACTGTACTTTTTGCCAGAAATGGTAAGTACGCATAACACCTTTTTAGCAACTCTCACCAAACTATTCCGGTCACTGGAAAATCGCCGGAGATGGTAAAAATTGGACTGATGAACAATGCAAATGAGCCAAAGGGTCAGAAACTTGTTTCTAACCAACCTTTGATACTCAAATCACTCAAATACACAACAAAATTCGGTTTTTTGAGTGATTTTTGCTTCTAAAATAGTGCTCAAGAGCTACCCCTATTTTATCACAAAAATCAACAAAAATACCTCCTTTTCCTTGTAAAATCTCTGTAGAAACTCTCCAAACTCACTCACAACACTCAAAATCAGGAGCAATGCTCTGATACCACTTGTAGGTCCCTCGGGTGTGGCGAATCGTCACATGCAAGTGGCTCTACTAGTCGGACCGGGTGCGGAATACCCGTGACTAGGTGGAGAGTCAAACAACACAAAGTAAACCAACAAGAGAATCACTTTAAACGTTCTTTCTATTATAAACACTTGAAGGTTATAGAGAGAAGTACTGAGATTACAATTTTCGTATTTGCTACTATGACTGCGTACTTATCTACTGTCAACCTATCCTATTTATACAAGAGCTGATGCCTGCGCATTTAGCAAGTGCGCAGGGCAAAATGTTCTTGCGCACTTAACAAGTATGCAAAGGTATTCTTGCGTACTTGCTAAGTACGCAAGAGCTTTCTCCTGCGCACTTACAAGTGCGCAAAACACTTAGAGAATTATGCAACATTCAATATGTAAAAGTAAATACAACTCGATAAACTAATACATAAAGACTCTTACATACAAAGACAATTACAAAAATTAAAGTACAAACTAAGACTCTATCTATCCAAAGTGTTTGTCACAGGAAAGTGCTTCAACAAATTACCAGAATGCGATTCGAATTGATGGGGATCGAGTAAAACAGTTCCGACTTGTACGGGTTTGATCTCCGGCGACTTCTGTTATGATTCCGGTCCAATTGAAACGTGCAAAGGTTCTAGAGGTATGCGATTAAGGTGTGAGATAGCTCGAATTGTAAAAATCATACGCGAATTTACCTATTTTGATGAAGGGGTCGACGGTTTCGACCGAATTGGTTTCATTAGCCATTAATTGGCTTATTCGCGATTGATGGGGCTGTTAATGGTCGTGATGATTGTTGTTAAAGGTATGGATGTTTTTCAGTTACAATATCAAACGAGAATTGATAGTGGGATTCGAATTTGGAATCAAATGATTACGGGTTTGACTCCTAGAAGTCAACAGGAAACAAATTCATTTGATTTTGACTTTGAGAAGTCAACTGATAGAGTTTTGGGACTTGGCAGATTCAGTCCCTGAAGTTTCATGTGAATTGGAGTTTTAGAGTTTGACAGAATTAGCCCTTGCGGTTTGTATAGAGTTAAGAACTAGTTTGTTTGACTTTCAAAAGTCAACAGAATAGAAATTTTGACTTTGCAAAGTCAACAGATTTGATTTATGAGTATTTACATAACTAGTCCTTGTAGTTAGAGTTTGAAGGAATGATAGAAACAGTCCCTGAAGTTTGAGTTTGGGTTACAAAGGTTACGATTTAACTGGAATAGTTAACGGAGTTGGACTAAAAAGTCCGGATTGTCACATCATCCCATCCCGAAAATTAAAATTAAAATAAAAAAAAATTTAAAGGTGTCACATCATCCCCTAGTTGAAAGAATTTTCGTCCCGAAAATTAGAATAGTACCTTAAGAGTTTGAAGTGGATTGCTTGAACAGATGCGGATACTTGCGTATCATCTAATCCTCGCGATCCCACGTGAATTTCGGTCAGCGTTTCGAGTTCCAACGAACTCTGACAATAGGGATTTTACTGCGTTTCAGCGTTTTGATTTCCCTATCCATGATTTCCACCGGTTCTTCAACGAACCGCAGTTGTTCATCGATGTGTAGTTCCTCAAGAGGAACCGCGAGTAATTCGTCTGCTAGACATTTCTTCAAATTTGAGACGTGAAAGAAATCGTGTACACTACTAAGTCCTTCCGGTAGGTCTAGTTGATACGCTACTGGCCAATTCTCTTTACTATCTTGAACGGTCCAACATAACGAGAATTCAGTTTGCCTCGCTTCCCGAAGCGAATTACACCTTTCCAAGGTGAGACTTTGAGTAGAACCATGACGCCTACTTGAAACTCTAACGGTTTACGACGCTTATCGGCGTAGCTCTTTTGACGATCACGAGCTGCCGCCATACGGTTTCGGATTTGAACGATCTTTTCAGAGGTTTCAAATATAAGTTCGGGACCTGTAAGTTGGCTATCCCCAACTCCAGTCCAACAGATAGGAGATCGACATTTACATCCGTACAATGCCTCGAATGGTGCTGCCATGAAGCTAGTGTGATAACTGTTGTTGTAGGAGAACTCCACTAGAGGTAAGTGATACTCCTAAGTGTTACCGAAATCGATCACACAAGCTCGTAGCATGTCCTCTAAGGTTTGGTTCTTAGATACCCAGTCCATTCCGACAATTACGTCGAAACTACCGAGTGTGACCGGCATGAGATCAATGTCAAATTTATGACTAGTCAGTTCAAGTTTACAACCCTTAAGAACATGGGTTGCTTCTATTATTTGTCCGCCGGCTATTTCTATGGTGTATTTGTCCTCTAATAGGGTTGGGGTTTTTCTTAGTAGGTTACTAAGTTTATTAGTCATAAAACTTTATCAGCACCAGTGTCAAATAGTACAGAAGCAAAATAGTTGTTTAGAATGAACTTACCGGTAACCATGTTGTGGTCATAACGAGCTTCTTCGGATCCTAGCACAAAAGCTCGCCCCTTTGCACCATTCCCTCCATTATTGCTCTGGTTGTTATTATTGCCTTGGTGGTTGTTGTTGTTGTTGTCGTTTCCACCCTTCTTTAATTGTGGACAATCCTTTCGGAAGTGTCCCTCTTTTCCACATTCAAAACAACCCTTGGTAAGACCCGGTTGTTGGAAGGGCTGCTTGGCTTGTAATTCCCCTCTGCAGTCTTTGGCAGCATGGCCCATCTTGCCACACCGCTGGCAACGGTTTTTGTCACAAGAACCGAGGTGATGGTAATGACATTTGCTACACCTGGGTGTCTCCCAGTATAACCACTCTGATGCTGACCCGAAGAGGTCGACTGGTTGAAGTTCTTCGTAGGTTCAAATCTACGCTGTTGTTGTTGTGGCTGATTCGGCTGAAATCCCATGTTGTTATTGCTACCATCAAACTTCCTCTTGTTGTTGTCAGTAGACTTGGATGCTGACTTCCTGGGAGGTAGTGTCCCTTGGGTAACAGCTTGGTCCGTCAGATTGTGAGCAAGACGGATGGTTTGTTGGATGGTAGTGGGGTTGGATGAAGTAACCATGCTCTGGATTTGTGGTACTAATCCACTGATGAACATTTCTATCCGCTTGTAAGGTGGTGTAACCATGTGAGGACACATCCCCGCTAGCTCGTGCGAGCGAGTAGTGTAGAGTTCTATTTCAGAACCCTCCATTTTCAGATTCCAGAATTCTCCCTCGAGTTTCTGAATCTCATCCCGGGGACAGTACTCTTCCTTCATCATGATCTTGAAATCTTCCCATGGTGATGCATTGGCCATGTCCAGACCTAGCATCTGACCTGTGCATTCCACCACGTGAGGGCAGGACCCTATAAAGTTCCCGATGCAAATTTGAATCGGTCGGCTACAGGGCAGTTACACATGGAGAACACAGATTCAATCTTTTCAAACCATCGGAGTAATCCGACAGCTCCCTCAGCTCCACTGAATGTGTGGGGCTTGCACTCCATAAATGTCTTGAAAGTACAGACATGCTGATTGCTCTGATACCAATCTGTCACACCCACAAATTCCACTAACGAAATTTTACCGTTTTGAAAGGTGACAACCAAGATCTCAGACATCAGTTACTTCAAACGACACTACATGGGACTTGAAATGTAATAACATAGAAGATCAAGGTTCAGAGTGTATATGCGGAAGCGTAAAACGAAAGTAAATGCGCAAAACAACGCGCCCAAATCCAAATACAAACGAAACATATAGATTGTTCAATTGATAATTATTTAAGTTGAAGTCCAAGACACATGCATGACTTAACGTGATCCTGAGTGCCAACCTGAGAAAACATGTAAGAAAACGAGTCAACACTAGGTTGGTGAGTTCACAGGTTTCAATCATTTCAAATAAAGCATTTGCGGATTATGTACATTCAATATGTATATCAATAGGTTGCATGCCTATATTCTTGTTTTGTTAAAGCGCTCGCAACCGAAACTGACAGTGTGTTTGTTTGTTTGCCTCCAGTCAGGTCTATCAACTCTGACTAATGTGTTAAGGTCAATATAACACCCGTTCGACCTCCAATCGAGTTAGCGCGACTAACGCGAGTGGGGTTTGTCAAACCCAGTAGTACTACCAAAATTACCTCGCTCATACCATATTAACGGTCCGATGTGTGTGAGGATTTTTCATGATAGTGTGTTACGCTTAGCCTCAACAGTGATATCATATGAATTACAATAACCCAAAAAGGGTTGTGACATGTTTTCTCCCCCAAAATAAAAACAGTAAAAGGGGCCGTGAAACTCACCTGCGTTGCGTAGTAGGTAGTATCATAAAAGTATGAGATTTGAAATCTCAAGTGTTAGCCTGCACGGCTTACGTATGCCATAGAATTATAAACACATAAGTTAGGGACGAATGGGATTTGTGACGACGACACGAAAGTTAGAACGTCTTAACGTATTCTAAGGATTTAAGAGTAGACGAACGTGTCTTCGGAATTCTATATTTTAATAATATAATTAAGATCGAAGTGTTACGTGTCGTACGTTAATAACGAATAATAAATTCGTACATTTGATTCGTTTATAAAATTTAGAAAAATAATATAATTTAATATATTATTTTTAGGTTCGTAGAATTAAACAAATAATCATTTGTGTGAAAAAATAATAAATATATTATTTTTAATCGAATGTCTAAACGTGGGTAAATAATATTACAATCATATTATTAATTAGTTTAAAACGTCACACGAGATAATTAAACGAGTCGAAATAATATAATTCATATATTATTTTATAACATGAGTCACGGGTTGAAAATAATATAAACATATTATTTTATACGAAGTTAGGGTTTGAAAATAATATAAATTTATATTTTTTTTAAAAGTGGGAATAATAATAAAATAGGTTATAAAACCAAACCCGAGCCTATGGGTTGTTTCTCGGGCTAAAACACATTTATATAATAATATACTATTATAGGAAAAGATTTTATAATTAATTAATGCTTAAAAATATATAAAAACCAAAACAGGGGGAGGGAGACTCGATCCCGGGTCTCCTCCCTGTATGCATACATGATTAACCAGTCCGCCCGCTAGGGTCATCGCAACATGATTCGGATCTAAAAGGTTTTAATAAATAACTCCAGTGGGTTCTTCCCCCTTATGCGATCGATCCTAAACCAGTCCCAAATCCCTCGAATTCGATAACGATCGATCAAATCAGCAAAGGGGTTTTGTTAGCTGAGTTTATGCGAGTCTGTAGGTGAGGTTTAATTGAAGTTATAACAAGTTTAGGATCGTTTAATTAAGGATTTATTGACTGAAAAATTTAGTTATGAACACAGTATCAAATCGGTCATATTGGATGATAGAAAACGATGAAATCATGGGGCTTTTATACTTTAGGATGTTGCGAAATTGATGATACAATTTAATTGGATTTAAACAGGGTTTAGAGTTAAATTCGATTAAACCCGTTTCGCATGAACCCTAGAATTTAGATCATATTCAATTCGATAATGCATGCCTCTCAAAGCATAGGGCTTTTGATCTAGACGTCGAGACGGGTCTGTGGACGTGATCAATTTCAGTATTTGTTATCGAATTGATATGGTTCGATTAAACCAGAAAGTAAATGAACCCTAGAATTGGTTTACGTTGAGTTCGATAATGTAATCCCTGGAATTGATAGGGCTTTTGACTTCTGTTATGATTCCGGTCGAATTGAGACGTGCAAAGGTTCCAGAGGTATGCGATTAAGGTGTGAGATAGCTCGAATTGTAAAAATCATACGCGAATTTACCTATTTTGATGAAGGGGTCGACGGTTTCGACCGAATTGGTTTCATTAGCCATTAATTGGCTTAATTCGCGATTGATGGGGCTGTTAATGGTCGTGATGATTGTTGTTAAAGGTATGGACATTTTTCAGTTACAATATCAAACGAGAATTGATAGTGGGATTCGAATTTGGAATCAAAGGATTACGGGTTTGACTCCTAGAAGTCAACAGGAAACAAGTTCGTTTGATTTTGACTTTGAGAAGTCAACTGATAGAGTTTTGGGACTTGGCAGATTCAGTCCCTGAAGTTTCATGTGAATTGGAGTTTTAGAGTTTGACAGAATTAGCCCTTGCGGTTTGTATAGAGTTAAGAACTAGTTTGTTTGACTTTCAAAAGTCAACAGAATAGAAATTTGACTTTGCAAAGTCAACAGATTTGATTTATGAGTATTTACATAACTAGTCCTTGTAGTTAGAGTTTGAAGGAATGATAGAAACAGTCCCTGAAGTTTGAGTTTGGGTTACAAAGGTTAGGATTTAACTGGAATAGTTAACGGAGTTGGACTAAAAAGTCCGGATTCTCACATGCTCGATTTGAAAAAGTTGGCCAGGTCTAGGGTTCTGGTTGGGAAGAAAGCTCACGCTGGCGAACTTAACAAGTTCGCCTGGAAACCACTTAGTGGCGAACTTGATATGTTCGCTAGACCATGTTCGCCTAATCCCCAAAGAAGCGAACTTGCCCATGTTCGCTTAACACAAGCCCTAGCAAACTTGCTATGTTTGCCTATGCCAAAACTGGAGAACTTACTCAAGTTCGCCTAACCCTAAGAATAGAAACGTTAATTGTCGTTTAGGTTCATTCTCTTATCTTGTATGACTTGATTATACAGATTTTGTCTGACCTTAGTGACACTCAATAACGAGCTAAGTATACTTCAGGAACCGCTTAATCATGTGAGTTCTATGTGCCCCTATGTGTTATGTGCAAACCAACTTTAATTATTTTGGGGCTGAAGTGTATACGTGATATGATATGAATGTTATATGTATAGCCAAGCGTGTTACATGATGATACATGGTGAATGTAAGAACGACAGACATGTTTAAGAACAATGAAATGAAAGAACATCATTACGTAAAAGAATGAAATCATGCTTTATATATATATATATACATATTGCTTGCTATGTATGAATGAACGTTATGGACGGAAACGATGATAACGGCTACTTCGATATACGGACGACCACTCGACTGTTATGCAGACAGAATTAAAAGTCTAGAAAGGTAGACTAAACTAGGGCTACTACGGTAGTAATCGGTCGCTAAATCGATGCACGGCTGCGTATATGGTTCGGGTAGGAAACGAATGCTTTAGGGCATACGGGCGAATAGACGGACTACGACGGTAGGACTGTTAAGACGGACGGCCGAAGGTTTGTCGGACGGTTAATGCAGACGGACGGTAATGAAATGGGCTACGACGGTAGTTCGAGGGTGTTTATCTTTGTGACTTATACAATCGTAACGACGGGTTGATCACCCATATGTGTATGACTAATGAATGTGCATCAAGGAATAAGCATGTATGGATCAATATATGTACCCATTTATAAATAACATATGAAAGCAGTAAAGAAAAGAAGTACAAGTATTCATATATATGCATTTATTATGTTAATGACTGCTCGTTTTAAACTAAAACTCACCAGCGTTAGCTGACTTTTAGTATGCACTTCAGGTAGCAAGAAGAAATGACGTGCGAAGGCGTGATGGCTATCCGGCACAAGACTGACATCCCATTCTATTTGATTATGTGTTAAGACCATGTTATGTTATGTTAAGACTTCCGCTATTATGTATTTGACTTATTGTACGCTTCCGCTATGATGAATGTTTTTAATTAAAATATCAGTGTTCGATAACTATGTTTATTAGTAAATCCAACAAGTGATGTCTCTCAGGAAAAATACTTTACATCTAGTTCCTCTTTGATAAGTTTTTCGTGCAGTTCGTTGAAGGATATGGGAGTATCCCTAGCATGGATGACATCAATGGTGGATTTGTAACCTACTTGATCCAGGCCATTAAGAATGATGTCGATGAGATCCTCTGGGTCAGTTTTCTTATCTAGTAGGGAGAGTTCATCAACCGCCGTCTTCACGGTTTGCAGGTAATCAAAAATAGACCGGGTAGGAGTTTTTGAGCATTGTTTTAAGCGATACTGGAGTTGCTCTATGTGCCATCTGGATGGTGACGCGTAAGTGGTGGCCAGGGTGATCCATGCTTTAAGGGATGTTACAACATTGGTAACAATTGGTACGATTTGGGCTAACAAACTGCCGACCAGGGCTCCAAACAGGAGGCGATCTTGCCGGAACTGTCACACCCCGTGTAAGGCCCTAAACTTGGGTAACCTCACTTGCTGGATTTACTCATAAACACATAGCAAATTAAACTTTGAAATTAGAATAAAAGCAGTGGAATCATCATTCTAGTTACAAATTGTCTTAAACGTAGAGGAAGCATTGTTTTAAACATAATTATCCATACCATAAATAAACGGGATGCCTGTGCATCGCTCGGGTAATCTCTCGGCACAAGCTCCGCATCCATCGCCTACAGCACCTACACTTAACCTGAAGGCATGCTAAAAATTATCTAACACTAGTGAGTTCTAATTTTAAATAAACATTTCATAACCAAAACATTTGCCAAGACATAACATTCGTAAATCATGAATAAAATCTCCCCCTCTACTTCACTAAAATGGCAAAAGTCACATTCAACTTTGTTAAAAGGCCATTTTGACCTCTCAAATTTCTAAAGTTTCGAGTTTACCTTATGTAGTATATATCATCCGATTTATCCTTAATAACTTTCGCGTTTGTTCGTTTATTTTTTCTTGACGTCCCGGTATTTTTTTTTTAAACCGAGTCGTATTCAAAATAGTATAATTTTAGGTATTGTGGGCTATATCGACTGACGGTGACGTGCTGGTACCATAAACAATGAGACCGAGACCGACACTGACCGAAAAGCATCGGTACCGTTATCTAACTGTTTTTTATCTATGTTTCGATATCCACAACCGACTCGCCGTAACTTCATACGTTTCTTTTATGTATTTAATTACGATTCTTTTTGTGCTTAGCCACGTTAAGGTCCGCCTCCAGCCGCGGAACGAGCGGCAAAATTTATTTCTTTTTGTACTTAGCTACGTTAATGACACCGTCTAAACCGTTTAAGGTCCGTTTTCGGCAGCGGAGCGCAGGATAAATTTTCTAGTTTACACTTATAAGTCATCTTTTGACTTTTCCAACATGACTTCCTTTTTTCCCTAATGTTCATAACTAGTAGTCGTAAACCCGAGCGCTACGTCTTGGACGTTGATATTTTATATACAGATATTTTATAGGTCATATATGTTATTTATAATATACTAAATCATACTTGTTTATTCATAATTTACAAAAAGTATAATGGCACGTCTGAACTATGATTTTCTTGTATATCCCTAGTCTCATTATGCTTCATTTTCAACTATGTTTAACTCAAAACATACTTAATGACTAGTCTTATGATGCTTCATTTTCAACTATGTTTAACTCAAAACATACTTAATGACTACCCGTAACAAACACCGCCTTGTACCACAATCAAAAACTACCTCGATTCAGGGAGACTGAAGACGAGGAAGGCAGCGCGATGGTAGTTGAGGGCTAAAACGTTTTGTAACATGACGAAAAATACGTTTTTATCTCTTATGGTATTTTCAAGACAAAATCTTCTATTTTGGTAAAATCACTTCCCAAAAAAATGAAAAAGAAACTATGAGAGTAATTTTATTTTAAAAATTCATATTTATAACATTTTTTTAGTAGCTTTTATAATAAATACAAATTTTTCATCCAACAAAAACCTTTTTTCATCAATGGAATTATTTTAGAAAAATGTTAAAAAGTTAATGATCGATGATGTCTGAAATTATCATCAAGTCAGACAAATGTTAAAATTAACATCCCATTCACATATAATGCAACATTTGCTTGGAGAGCAAGAAACAAAAAAACATGAATAATGTTTGGGAAGCAAGAAGGAGCATGAAAACAACATCAAGAATCATTAACAAAAAAAGAGAATCCACCGTCTAAGGCTTTTCTTGAAAATTTCACTGATATTCAAGAACTGTTTGTAAACAAAAAAAAACTAGGGTGCAGTTTATAAATTTTCACTTTATACCCGTTTGCTTGATCGAGCTTGCGAAGCTCTTGGAGGGTGTTTTTTTCCTATCGGTTCTATTGATGCCATATAGTATGTGCAGTAGGTGCTCATAAAATCCATAACAACACTCGTCTATAGGTTTGTATCTACTGGATAGCAACCAAGAACACGAAGAAAACGAGAAAGTTCCTGCAAAAAATGTATATTTTATAAAAAAAAATTATTACATTCGTATTATAATCATATAGCCCGAATGCTGCCATTTGTTCAATGCGATAAACTGAATAGTATGCTACATCTTTAACAAGAAAATGACTACTTTTGACTTTTTAGAGTCAAACATGCTACTTCTAGGACACAAATTTGACTTACATTTTTGTAATTTTTGATCTCCAAATTGCTTTTATTTTTAAATTTTGTATATATTTATGTGCA
Source organism: Smallanthus sonchifolius (assembly GCA_023525975.1). Lineage (NCBI taxonomy): Eukaryota > Viridiplantae > Streptophyta > Magnoliopsida > Asterales > Asteraceae > Smallanthus > Smallanthus sonchifolius. Next base: position 29,474,788 of record CM042021.1, on the reverse strand, counting down.
GTCATGTGAAAAAAATATCAGAAAAGGATATAGATCTTAACGATTTGAATGTTAAACAGTACCTCATTTGACTCTTAAGAAGTCAAACATTGACTATATTATAGACAGAAGTAACTTTAAAATGGTATGGTTTTCATATCTAGCAATTCAAATCTAGTCCTTATTAATTCAAAATTGAGGATATATATTTAGCATTACGTATCCAACTGTCTTTTGTCTTTTACAGTTTTCACTTTGAAAATAACTCATTTGACTTTTAAGAGACATATGATATGAACTATGAAGACCAACCTGTAGATGACCAAGAGCGTATTGGGCACGAGGCTCTGCCATTGAAGCTTCAAAATCAATGTAGAAGAAATAATCGAAGTACCTGTTTCAGTTAAGTCAAAAGTTAAAGAATTAATATGCACAATTTAAAGTCAACGGGAGAAAAGAGCACAGAAAGAAAGTCAACAGTCAACTGGGAAGACTGAACTCACTTGGCACTCCCCTTGTTGCGGTCATCAACTATTCTAACTGGGCGGTTTCTTTGCGGCCGGCTCTCAATCTTTAAGTCAATTTGGAAATTAAAAAAAAGTCAAATGTTGACTTTTTAATCGAAGAAATTTGTAAAAAAATGTTACCTTGGATAAACTGATGCCCCTGAGAGCAAAAACTGCTAAAGCTTTGAATAATACTCCCGGGCCTTCTTCTAATGTAAAGACGATGCTTGTCTTTAATAAAAAAAATAGAAAAACGATCATTAACACACCTAAACAATGCAACTAGACACCTGCCAGTGTAAGTTGCGCTTTACCTGGTCCCACTGATTAGCAGGTACTGGTGGGGCCCGTCAGGTTTCCCTAACGGGCTCTCATATTAAGAAAAGATGCAAGATTCTTTACCTTATGTGGTTTGTCAGTTCCCGGGATTATAGGTTCCCTAGCTAGAATTAGAAAGCGCGTGACATTATCTGAATCATCCTACCAAAATAATAAATGCATTATCAGATGAAACAGGCTTATGAGATTACAAAGAAACAAATAAGATACCTGAATTTTGTTTGAGAGAATATGGAGCCCATATGTTTCTGCTGCTCGAGAACTGGCGATTGCTCCAGTGTCCCGTGCCCCTTTAGTGGCTACAATCTGTTGCAAATCTTAAAGTTAACTGAAAAATAGATTAGAAAAAACGAAGAATATATAATATATTGAACAGACTTTCAGAGTTACCTTAGCTGCACCAGCAGTATCTTCAGTATTAACTTTACCAACATTTAATTCATTCATCATCATCTTACATTGATCAAGAGCCTGCATTATCAACTTAATGATATCACTAACTTCACTTGAATTTACCATAATAAGAAGAATTACGATATTACACTCTCGTATATCTCGGTTGGCATGCTTTTAGGCTGTTTTAGACTAGTTTAGACTGTTTTTTTGACTTGTTTAGGCCTGTTCAAACAGGGTTTCTTTTTTTACAGATTTTTGTGCGCGCCTTTGACTACCATGTTCTAAAATTTGGATTTATTTATTTTTTTGTAACTTGTCATTTATTAAACAACCAGAATTTGTCAAATATTCAAACATCTTATTGTAAGATTTTCAAAAACCGATCTTTTATTAAAGATGATTATCTGATTCTGATTATTAAATATCACATAATCGATGAGCTACACGAACCTGAGGATGGCTTAAAACACACTTTAAATCCTCTTTTTGTACGTCAGGTAATCCCAAAAGGCAATGATCAATACTGAGTTGCACTTCACCTACAATATGCAGCCTATGGCGAAGAAATAAATCATAATTTCTGTGAGCACTTCCAGCTACAGAGTTCTCAATTTGGAGTATGGCTCGGTCCACTAACCACAACTCAACTGCCTGCAAATCCTAACCGTATTAAGCATTGCAAACTAAAATAAAAAATAAAATCGTTGTAGTAGTGATACATATCATAGTAGTGCATACCCTGGTTTAAAGTCACACGCGGGAAAAAAACACAAAATGGAAAATATAAAGAATACCTTAAAGACAGATTCAAATTCTTTACATGGAACTGTCTCACATTTTGGATAGGCTTTAAGTGCAGCAGCCTCACTATACGCTCCGGGTGCACCCTATTTAAGAATCATAACAAACACGTTAATATTAGAGAAAGTCACGAAAGTATCCATTTTTTTAGTTTGTTATACCTTTATGGTCATGTCAGAATAATTTCACGCATATAGTCATGAGATACGTGAATCTTTGGTCATGTATCTACTCTTAACTCGCCTAAACCCTAAGTATCTGCATATGATTAGCGAACAATAATACATATGTGAATATGTGAATCTATGTGCGATATGGTGTCTTGTATCACATCAGTTTAAGTCGTTATTGTTGGGAAAAAGTCTGATGTGCAAGTAAAAGTAGATACAAGTCTGATGTGCAAGTAAAAGTAGATACAGACTCAGTTGCGTATCTTACGGCTAAATTAGTGATTTGTTTCTGACACTGCTATATAGGTATAATACCCTCAAGAAAATGATTATTTTCATGATTTTCACTAAATATTATGTCTTAGTTTAATGTTTTTGGTACGGTTACCTTGTAAGCGACCCGGACTTTTGAACCGTCACTATTAGGAGCGACAAGATCTGATGAAGATAACGGTTCTGCAATAAGAAAAACATTATGGTTAGATTGTAAGCAAATATGCTACTTAGGGTTTCTAAATATGTTATTTGTGACTACTATTTCTAAACAAATATTTTGAACAATAGTTGCCCAACTTCTGTTATAAAAAGAAGTTTGAGATGTGCTAATAATGCATTCCCAGCATTCAAAAGGAAAATTCTTTAACAATTATATAAACCCTAAAAGCAGAATCCAAGAACACCATCCAAAATTAATATGGATTTGTTCCAAATTTGAAAAAAAAAATTCTGAAATCTATATACAGTACTAGTTATGAAGGTCAAAACAGTCATGTCTTGATGCATAGAATTCTGAAGCCAACATTAGCCTTGATGCTAAAAGTTCAAACTATTATTTTTTTTTCTATTTTGCTCAAAAACAACTGCATTTTAACAATTATGAAAAATCCTGAATGCAGAGAACAGCACCCAAAATAAATATGGATTTGTTCCAAATTTGACATAAAAAATTCTAATATCTATAATTCTATATACAGAACTACTTATGAAGGTCAAAATAGTTATGTCTCAAATAAAATTAGAAAAAAATAAATAAAAATATCACATGCATAGAATTCTGAAGTCAGCATTAGCCTGGATGACAAAATAAATAAATAAATAAATAAGTTTATTTTGCTCAAAAAGATCTGCATTTTCCTCTGACTCCAAACCTAGTACATTCCAAAAGCAAAATTGACAAAAATAGTAAAACAATTCAGCAACAATTTCTTGTCTTGGTTGATTATATATCAAATATTCTTTAAAAAGAATTAATCCCAAATCAATCTTGAAATTCTAAGCGCCCTTTTGAGATTGAAATAAAAAGTTGTGGCTTTTCTGTGAAATGAATGGATTAACAAGTGCTCCTATATCTATCTGTTTGTGGGTCAAGTAATTCAAACTTTTTGAGGCACAATTCAAGAAAAATACTAAAACCCAAACAAAAACAAACCCTAAAATACATTTCAATTGTAACTGAGTCAACTCACTTGGTAAATAACTCAAATCTTTATGACACTTGGTAACCTGGGAACCATCAATTCTTCCATCTCCTGAATTTAAACCCAAATCAGAAGGCTTTTCATCTTCCAAATGGGGTCTACTTTGACCCAAATTTGCACTCAAACAACCCCATTTCCTCAATTTAGAAATTGTGTTCTTGTTTTGAAGAAGATGAGTGACACCCCATTTAGAATGAGCATAATTTGCAGAAAAACAGATTGGTACAACGTTGGAAGACATGTCTTTTGTTACCAATTTTCTAGATTTTGAAGAATGTATGTTTATATAGAGATGTAACTGTTTAAGTGAAACTGCCACCTTTGTGTATGAGAACATATCTCCAGTTTTTATTTTTTATTTCTTTTTTTGTCATTCATGAGGTGGTTGACCGTATCTTCTAATATTAATTACCTAATATTAAATTTTAAATCAATATGACTATCCGTAATGGTAGGGTGGATTTTCTATGCCACGTAGGCGTCACGTAGACCATGGTCACCCTCACCCTCACCCAAGTGTGTAATGGTGGGGTGAGAGCATATAGCATTTTCACCCTAAAAAACAACCGTTTCTTGGCCTCCCCACCCTCCAACGCCCATGATCACCACCACCTTACCCTCACCACGCCCACCCTCACCCCCACACGACGCGGTGTTCCACGCTCGTGGTGGGTGAGGTGGCACCACGCCTCCACCACCACCCATGTACTACGGACAGCCTAATAAAAACAAAACACGAGTTATATATAGAATAATAATAATAATTTTTGTTATTAAAGAAATGTGGATTGTATAGTAAAGTTAAAATAGTAGTTATTAAGATTAATTAATAATTTATTTATTTTCCTCTATCTTTAGATTAATGATTTCCTTAAATGTGACGACATTACTTATTAAATTCAAGCACAACTTTTAAGATATCAATGTTTCAGCAATTTCTCGTTTATTAAATATAAGCAATTATTATTATTCCATAATTTGTGAGGTTTTTGTAATTACTTTTTCATTTTTTTTTTTGAAAGGCAATTACTTTTTCATATTAAGTTAAAGTTTAAATTAATGGTTATTTCATATTATTTATCAGGAAAGATAAGAACAATATAATGTTATCCAAATCTATGTATATGATATGATCTTTTTTTCAAGATATGCAAAAGTTTTTTAAAATTCATGTCTAAGAGATTGTAATATGTGCATTAACTGATTTTTTAACTTATAAATATTAAAGAAATGAAAAGCCATTTAACAAAATAAAAAATTTGTCAAAAATTTCAGATCTAAAGAAATAAAGACATTCAAATCTTGACTGAACAACAACAGAAGATACAAAATCTCTCGATAAAAAAATACAGACTCTCAAAGACAAAGACAACATACATTACTATTAAATTACCAATGTGATATAATCTAAAGACTAATTAGAAGAATGCAGACAACTCAAAATCGTATCTAGATTCGTCAACATGACGAAGAAAACCCTAAATCAGACGTACGAAAGTGAGAAAGATCTGGTGTGTGTGTGTGTGAGAGAGAGAGAGAGAGAGAAGTGTGTGAGAATTATAACTCACGCTCTCTCTCCTCTCTTATATAGGCTCCCTGTCCCGACGCCACCTATACCGACGACATTTTTCGTCGAGATAGGTCACCCTATATCGACGACATGTCGTCTGTATAGGTCAAAACCAAAATTTTGGTAGGGAGACCCTATAGCGACGACATATCATCGGTATAGGGTTGAGGCAGCTTGGAGGGAAAACTGACGCCCAATGAATTATTGAGGAAAACTTGTACCGACGACATGTCGTCAGTATAGGTTAATTTTGATTTTATTTTTGTTTTTTTTTATTTAATAAATTTTCGTCGGTCAAAATTTTTTTTTAAATTAAAAAAATTCTGGAAAACCCTATGGCGACGACATGTCGTCGGGATAGGGGTTTTACCTTTATTGACTGGTCAACATCCTACGAAATTTGTGCCGACGACATGTTGTCGCTATAGGCTACCTGTACCGACGACAAGTGGACCTATGCCGATGACACGTCGTCGCTATAGGGTGCAGCGCGAACAAATAAGGAAAACAGAAAGCAGACCTTCATTTCGAACAATATGTTTGTGTGTCGTTATTGTTAAATGTTTGAACAATTTTTATGTTTGTGTGTCGGACAACTTTATGTTTGAATATTTTGTTTGTGTGTCGAACAGGTTTTTGTATCGAACAATATGTTTTAGATTTCAATTTTTGAATGGTTTGAATTATCTGATTTGCAGGTTTTTGTAATTAGAAATTAAATATTTCTGGAAAATTTTGAAAATTAAAAAAAAAACAGAAAAACTTATCCCGACGACATGTCGTCGGCATAGGTATTTTTCAAATTTAATTAAAAAAAATTGGAAATTGCCTATACCGACGACATGTCGTCGGGATAGGTTGGGTCTGTCTCGACGACTTGTCGTCCGGATAGGGACAGAACCTATACTGACGACACATGTCGTCGGTATAGAATTTCTTTTTGCATTTTTTAATTAAACCCTATAGCGACGACATAGGTCGACCTATGCCGACGACACCTATACCGACGACATCTTTGACCTATTGGTACGAAGCAATCCCGACGAAGCCTATACCGACGACTTGTCGTCGGTATAGGTCAAAACGGCCTATCCCGACGACTTGTCGTCGCGATAGGGCTAGATTTTGTCGTCCCTATAGAGTGTTACTGTTGTAGTGACACTACAAACAGATATCCAATCAAATACACATGACTCTCTAAACGGTGATACCGTCAGGTTTGAAACTCCAATCTTTTAGCAGCTTGTGGGGTCTGGCGTGTATTTGTGAGAGTAAACATGTCATTGTGGGTTGCCATCCGAATCAACGAGCTACAAGATCTCTAAGCCCAGCTCAGCATCAGCCCAATAACTTTTCCAGTTAGCTCAATCTGTAGTTTAGATAGCCGGGGGCGGATCCAGGAATTTTTTTTCAGGGGGTTCACTGTTTTTAGATGATCCAATTTCATAGGGCCGGGCATAAAAATTTTCGGTTCGGTTCAATTGGTCGGGTCGGGTCGGGCAGGGGCGGCTCAACCATTTTTGGAGGCCTAAAGCAAAGAAAAAAACATGAAAATTATGCTTCAAATGTTCACAAAATCAACTAATTTGTATTTAAGAGTTATCTACTCATTTGTTTCTATCAATTTTTTACCTCTAATCATATGAATGCTCAAGAACACACATTTAGTTCAAGAAAGAGTTCTTAGTTTTATAGCTTCACAATCGGATCAAGCGAGCAGCAGTGGGCGGCGTCGTAAGGGGGTTCACCCTATAATATTTTAGGGGGTTCACCCTAGTTTTTTTACCTACCGTTACACTAAAATTTCAAAACTCGAGGGGGTTCCTGTGCACCCCCCTCGCTTCACTACATCCGCCCCTGTAGATAGCCCAAATGCTCTAGTCCAACCCAACAGCTCATTGCAACTACATACAAGATATAACAAAAGAAATTGGATTATAAATTGATTAATATACTATATTTTCAACAAATTTGCAGATAAATATGCTGCTCATGAATGCTCATCTATGAAAACTTGAATGTCTACGACTATAAAAATGAGTATAGATGAAAATTTAGTATATGTATCTAGTTATAAATGCATGATTGGCTCTTTGCTCATGATATATCTTGCATGTGTTAAGAAGATATATGTGCCATACGGGTACTTCTAACCTTGGGTTTTGGTATCCTAAAGACTGGATTTTGATGTAACTGGCTACACATAATATTATTATGTAGAATACAAGATAGATATGTTTGATAATGGTTTCTCCTCTTCATTTGTCAGTATAAACATTCGAATATAAAGAGAGGGAGATCCACAAAAGTCTCCTATGATTGTGGATCCCCATCAATACAAAATCACCAATCATTGATTCATTCCTAAACTTAAGGTTGACTAATCAAACACATAAATGCATAAATAATAATATAATAGTTTCCTTTAATATTCCCCCTCAGCTTGATCGTTGATATGCAGTAACGTTCAAGCTGGACCTGAATCTCTCGAATAAATATCTTGGTACGCCCTTGGTGAAAATGTCAGCGTACTGTTCTGGCGATGGGACATGAAGCACTCTAACGTGACCTATCTGAACCTTTTCACGAACAAAGTGGATGTCCATTTCAACGTGCTTGGTACGCTGATGTTGCACGGGATTGCCGGATAAATAAACCGCTGAGATGTTGTCACAAAATACAACTGTGGCTTTGTTTGTTGGAGTCATTAACTCAAGAAGGAGATTTCGAACCCATGTAGCTTCTGCAACGGCGTTTGCCACCCCCCGATATTCGGCTTCCGCACTTGATCTAGAGATGGTCGGTTGACGTTTTGAGGACCATGAGATCAGGTTATCACCAAGAAAAATACAATAGCCAGATGTAGAACGTCGAGTATCTGGGCAACCCCCCCAATCTGCATCCGAGTAGGCAACTAACGAGTGACTCGGTGAGGCAGATAAACGCAAACCAAGATCGATGGTTCCATGTATGTAACGTAAGATTCGTTTCATAAAGTCGAAATGAATATCTCTCGGAGCATGCATGAATAGGCAAATTTGTTGTACCGCGTATGATATGTCGGGCCGGGTAATGGTGAGATATTGAAGTGCTCCGGCTAAACTCCGGTACAACGAACCATCCGCTAATGGAGTCCCGTCGGTAGCACTAAGTTTGGAGTTAGTGTCGACAGGAGTGTGACAAGGTTTGCAAGCGGTCATGTTTGCCCTATGAAGGATGTCCCGGGCATACTGAGTTTGAGCGAGGAATAAAGACCGGTGATCCCGTGCAACCGTGATGCCAAGGAAGTGATGGAGTGACCCTAAGTCAGACATGGCGAATTCGCTGGATAGGTTGGTGATAAGCAGTTTGAGAAGGCCAGGATGGTTAGCCGTGAGAACAATATCGTCCACGTAAAGAAGGAGATATGCTAGGTGGTTACCATTCTGGTAAATAAATAAAGATGTGTCACACAAGCTGTTACGAAAGCCCAAGGTTGTGATGAAAGCCGAGAAGCGAGTATACCATACCCGCGGTGCCTGTTTTAACCCGTAGAGCGGCTTGTTTAGACGACACACGTGATTGGGTTGAGCGGGATCCACAAAGCCAGGTGGCTGGTACATGTAAACAGTTTCCTGAAGATGGACATGAAGGAATGCGTTTTTGACGTCTAGTTGATGTATCGGCCATGATCGGGAGACGGCTAAGGATAGAACTGTACGAATGGTAGCCGGTTTGACCACCGGGCTAAATGTTTCGGTGCAGTCGATGCCCACGGTTTGAGATTTTCCATTACACACGAGGCGAGCTTTGTATCATTCCAATGAGCCGTTAGCATCAAATTTGTGACGGAATAGCCACATTGAGCGGATGACCGGACTGTTTGCGGGCCGCGGAACTAACTCCCATGTATTATTAGCCTGCAAAGCACTATATTCATTGTTCATGGCACGCAACCAATTATGGTCCGATAAGGCTTTGGTATGGGAAGCAGGGACGGGTGAGATGTTTGTGGTGGCCGCTAGATTGTAGCAAGGGTTAGGTTTGGAGACACCGGTTTTGGAGCGGGTTTGCATGGCATGGTCATTTGTAGGAGGCGGGGGTGGAGGCGGGTTTGGTTCCACTTGAAGGTTGGATCGATTGTGCATGGTTTGGTCGTTTGTTGGAATTTGGGGTGGTTGACATGCATGGGGTGGTGGGGTGACATATTGGGGTGCATGTGAGGTAGGGGAGTTGAGGGTTGGTGGGCTATGGTCTACAGAATGATCTATGAAAGAAGGGGTGTTGGTATTATTAGATGTGGAATTATTATTTGAAGTGGTAGGTGTGGTGGTGGGAATTGGTTGAGTGGCAGTAGGGAAGGACGAGGTAAAAAGGTGAGGGTTGATTGGAGTGGGGTCATCAAGGAAGGTGTAGGTTGTGGGGAAGGTTAACTCAGTAAATGGAAAATTGTTTTCATCAAAAATCACATGACGAGAAAGATGTACACGACCTGTGACGGGATCGTAACATCGGTAACCGCGGAAGTCGGATGGAAAACCAAGAAAAACACACCGGGCGGATCGGGGCAAGAGTTTATTTGGTTGAGTGGCAGACATATTGGGGTAACACGCGCATCCAAAAATACGAATGTGATCATATGTAGGTTGGCGGAAGTAGAGGGCAGACGCAGGTGTTTGGAAATTTAGACGCGTGGTGGGTAGGATGTTGTGAAGGTATGCCGCGGTGTGTAACGCCTCAACCCAAAATTTGGTTGGAAGGTGGGCGCGCACAAGAAGAACCCGAATGATATCATTTAAGCGACGAAGCATTCTTTCGGATCTACCATTTTGTTGGGATGTTTGAGGACAAGAAAACCGAAAAAGTAGACCGTTTTGTTCGGCAAAAGTTTTGAAATTATTATTATCGAATTCACCTCCGAGGTCACATTGAAAGGTTTTAATGGGTAAGTTAAATTGGGTTTGGATGAGTTTGTGAAATTTGGTGAATGTGTTAAAGGTGTCGGACTTGAATTTGAGTGGGTAGACCCAAACATAATGTGTATAGTTATCAATCAAAACCATATAGTATTTATAACCAGAATTACTTAAAACCGGAGATGTCCACAAATCACAATGAACAATATCAAAAGGTTTAAACGTACTGGAAACCGAATCCATAAAAGGTAAACGTTTACTGTTTGACACTTGACAAAAAGAACAAATGGAAGAGTCAACAGTTTTATTGCATGAAATATTAAAAGTACGTTGAAGATGGTGTAGCACGTTCGCTCCGGGATGTCCGAGACGATCATGCCATGGTGGATGAGTGGTGGATGATAGCAAAGCAAATTCTGGCTTGGTGAAAGGGTAGAGATCTCCACTGCTATTGTGGCGGGAAAGGAACCGTCCATCCTTGAGGTCCTTCAAAGAAAAACCAAAAGGGTCAAACTCAACGGAAACCTGGTTATCAATTGTGAATTTACGAACAGATAAAAGATTTTTGATAACAGATGGTGAGTGAATGATGTTATTAAGTTTGTAGGTTTTATTTGGGAGGGTGTATAAGCCATGACCGGAACCAGTGATGGGTAGGCGTTGGCCATTTCCAACAAATATAGGACTTGGAGGTAATGAAGATGGGGTTAGTATAGTACCTGGATCGGATGTGATGTGCGACGAGGCCCCGGAGTCCATGTTCCGGTGAGGCTCTTGATATTTTAGACTCATGGCAGAAAGAGCGACACCAATGTCACTTGGGCAGAGAGCATTTCCATTCTGTTGACCGAAACCTGGAGGGGGGTTTGGAGTTGACTGTTGGGCTAAATGGGCCTGATGTGATTGTTGAAGATTTGTATTTTGCTGTTGAGGGTAGTGGGTCGGATGAGACGGATAAGGGGTGGGTGGTGGTGTCCAGGGATCTTGGGAGGAAGGTTGTTGGCCCATGTTGTGTTGTTGTTGTGAGACCGAGGAGTGTTGATAATGTGTGTGCCAAGAGTTGTTTCCACGACCACCATCCCAAGAGATTGAACCACGACCACCATTGGATGATGGTGGACGGTTGGTGGCTCCTTGTCGGTTGGTGCCACGGCCTCTAGCTGCTTTAGCCGGGTCGTAGTTTCGGCCCCGATAGCCATTAGGATAAGGAGATCGGGTTGAATCGGTTTGAGCAGGGGTATTCGGTGCAACAGTACCGTGTTGCGACTGTTGTTGGATCTAGCAGAGATCCGAGTTTGCTCGTCTTTAATCATGCTCCGAGCTTCATCCCATGTCAGTTTGCTTTGATTTATGATTGTCGCGATGGTGTCGTATTCAAGGGGAAGTCCACGTACCATTTGTATAACCAGGCGGCTTTCATTGACCGGTTGATCGACATCGCGTAATTGCTCAGCGAGGTCCTTCAAGGTTTGGCAGTAATCGTCAAATGACGAGCAAGAATTGAGATTAGTGTTTGTGAATTTGGTTTCAAGTGTGACAGCTCTTACGTGTTTGTTGTTGACAAAGATTTCTTGGATCTTTAGCCAGGCGGCTCGAGCCGTAATATCGGTGTCAAGGACACGGGCTAGAAGATTGTCGGATAAAGTGCTATATATCCATTGGAGGATGAGAGCATCGAGTTCGGACCAGGCAGGGAATTTCGGGTCAGATTCTTCAGGTGGTTCGGTGCCGTCTATGTGATGGAGAACTTTGTAAGCACGAACATGGAGTTTGAAGAGTTTAACTCAAGATGAATAGGTTACTTTCTTGCCGTCTAGAGTTCTGATCTTATTGTTGATGTTTGTGACAGTGTAGGCTGGATGTAATGGTGGTTTTTCGGATGGGGTTGTATTATTGGTGGCTAAGGAAGCATTGGGTGAAGACATAGTGTGAAGATGGAGAACCAGGAAGATGAAGTGAACGAAGGATGAAAGAAAAAAAAATTAGGTTTTGTTTATGGCTCTGATTACCATGTTTGATAATGGTTTCTCCTCTTCATTTGTCAGTATAAACATTCGAATATAAAGAGAGGGAGATCCACAAAAGTCTCCTATGATTGTGGATCCCCATCAATACAAAATCACCAATCATTGATTCATTCCTAAACTTAAGGTTGACTAATCAAACACATAAATGCATAAATAATAATATAATAGTTTCCTTTAATAAGATAGACTTACGTTTTAATTTAATTGGCTACACAGAATCGAATTATGTAAAATGCAAGATAGATAGAAAACACCTAGTATGGAGGTTTGGAAAGTTGTTAATTAAGCTGCCCGCCTGCCCCTACAAAAAGCAAAATTCAGTTCCTACATCAACAAAACAAACAGAAAAATAAGCATACCCAGTAAATCTCACTAATGACAAATATATTGGCACGGTATGGGTATGGGGTGTAACATATGGTTTTAGAGGCTGTTAATTTAGACTCTTTTCACATGTGAACCATATGGTTAAGTGTGTGCTATGTATGTGTATGCGTGTTTAGTTAATCAAACTAATTAATTGAAGAGAGGTATAGATAATTCAAGATTTTGAATTTAGAAGTGGTGGGGATAAGCTTTCACCCGTAACAAACTTTCCCCCTATCTCTTCCACTACTCCCATTAATCGACCCATGCTCCCCTCTTCCCCCCAGTCATTTGATTGGTTTTCTAGACAGAGCCGAGAGAGCGAGAGAGGTGAGGGTTGTGGTGGCAATCAATTGTGGTAGCGACTATAGTGTGGGGATAGTTGGTGGTCCAGGACGTTTCCAAGAATGGTGTGTGGCGGTTGTTAGTGGTGAGCGTCAGGTAGTATTGCAACCCATGAAGAGAGAGAAAGAGAGAATTGGTGAGTTTATATGTGTGTGTGATAGAGGGTTGTCAGGGTTTTTGTGCGGTGGTACACGACAGCGATTGGCAGTGGCGAGGTGTGTGTGTGTGTGTTTTTAGTGAGAGAAAAGGTGGTGGTGGAACCCGATTACAGTTTTGTGTGATTGAAGGAAGGTGATCGGGTGGTGTGGTCGTATTTCGAGGCTGGCTAGACGAGAACTTATCGGTGGTGGTGAGTAGTGGTGGCCGGAGACGACGTTGGCAAGTGGCGGCTTTGGGTGTTTTGAGTCCAAAAAGAGCGTTTGAAAAAACTAGAGATCGTTTATACAATCTAGGTGAGTTATATATGCCCAATTTAAAGTGTTTTAAATGTTTTCAACTGATTCGAATACAGTGTGTATATTAACGGTTTAAAATGGTTAATTAAACACAGGAATAACGGGTTTAAACTTGGAAGCGAGGTTTTAATTGGGATAACTTTGATAATGTGTGTTAATGATTCTTAGTATGTGTTTTGAGTGGTAATTCAGTTATACAAAGAAAGTGTGATTATGTGTGATGTTTCAATATGATTATAGTGAGGTTTGGGCGTGGGGTTTAGGTTATGATATCTAACCGTTAGTGTGATGTTTTGGTGTCCTATTGCATAATAAATAATCCGTGAGTATTGATTAAGATATGCATGGTGGATTATTAAAGTGTGCGTGAACAATGAGAGAGAGAGTGTGTGTGTGTGTGTGTGAAATGACTTGTGTGTTGTTGATTGGGATAACTTAGATAGAATTGGTGTTATAAGTGAGTTATGTGAACATATTAGTGAGTTGGTGTGAATGGAGTTATATAGAATACTTTACATGAATTTATTTTACGTAAAGAAGTCTATATAAGGAAGTCCACATGAATGAACCAATATAATTGCACTAACATGGGTGTGCTTATATAATCATATCTATGCAAGTTAGTTTCCATGAGTGTGGGTTGTGTGCGATGAATAGTGTGGTTAAACATTTGTTTTAATTAAAGTTTGAGTAAAAGTGTTTTAAAAGCTTATGATGAATGTTGAGCTAAAGGTTGGGATGTTGTAGCTTGAAGAGTGGGAAACGTGTTGACTAGTATGATAGTGTGTGAGCGTGTGAAGTTCGTGAGGGTGGCAAACCAATGTGAAGTACCCGACGATTGAAAAATAGTGCGAGTCTCACGTTGATAGTGTATGTCGGGCCCAACTATATCCGATACCAGTATGTAGTTAACATTTAATTTTTATAAAGTGTGAATTATTAAAACAATTGTGGAAAGTGTGTGGTTTGTTATTATGGGCTGAGGTGTGGGTGTGATTATCTAAAACTAAATCATTTAAAAAAATATGTTTTTGAAAGATTAAATGACGTTTTGATAATAAGTGTATTTTATAAAATATAGACTCATCAACGAAATCTGATATGTTTTAGAGCATTCCTCGTAGCTTTTTTATCATTATCCTTATAATTACATTAAAAATCACCAACTTTTCTCTTCCTTTTTCAATTAAATAATACTTTTTATACCTTTATCATTACCTTTTCTCTCTCCTCCACTCACAACCACTTTAAAAAAATATTAAAAAATTTATACATGTGAAAAATGTTTTCACAAAGATACAAAAAAATTATATCTTTATTTCTCCTCCACTCACAACCATTTTAAACCACTCCATAAAATATACAAACCCACTCACAAAAATATAAAGAACTTGATGTGAATGCTCTTAGTATGTGTTTCAAGGTGAGTTAAGGTGAGATGCGTCATGGCATCTCTGGCTATCTGACGAGGGCACTTTACATCCTATAATAGAAAAGCGTGTTTTGTAAAGAGTTTAATTATAGGGTTAAACTATGAAATGTGAGTTTTGTAAACTATTTTATTATGTGTTGTGAGTAAATCCAACGCATAAGTTGAATATGTTATTGTTGAAAGCCAATGTTATAACTTATTTGATGCAAAACCAACTCTTAAGATTATGAGAGATTCTTTGGTTGCCAACCTATTACTACTATCAACCATTCGCCTCTGAATAGGAAAGGAAATCCATTCATAGACACATATGGTATGGTTTCCTAACCGAAGGAAATCGAAAATTGATAGACAATGATGTCGGGCATGGGAATTTGAGGTTCCATATGCACAATCGTATCGCTTCTTCATTTTCTTTAACACATATTCGGAATCAAAATCAACATTATGTTTTGCATCAATTGAAGATTGAAAACATCATAATTATAACTAATTTTTCTACATATACCAACATTTGTTTTTAATCTAAACACATCTATTATGTGGATATGGGGGCAGCCGTCCTCCATAAAAAAAAAATTTAGCCTGATTGACTCACGTAAAATTTTGCAATCGTCCCCCACAAACTTTCGAAACCGACCCCCATGAATTTTGAAACCGACCGCTAAGAAAGACCAAATTAGAAATTTGTAAGTTTTCAAATATAAATAATTAATCTCAATTAAACACTAATATAGTAGTTTATATAAAACAATAACTAACTAATTAAATTACAAGTTTATGATTTAAGTATTAAGCCCAATTCCAATCTCAAATTCTAAATTCAAGTCTTAACTCTTAAGCCCATTAGCTCACACACAATCTCAATTCCCAAATTCAAGTTTTAACCCTAATTCTAATAATCAAATATTGATTCAAACGTGAAAACTGAAACGACGACACGGTTAAAAAAAAAGGAAGCCGAAAATAGTCGACCGGGAAGGGAAATCCGACTAGAATTCTGGAACAAAGACTAGTTTTGCATGTATGCCATATTGCCATTCATTCCTAAAAGTGATTTTGATGCCTTGATGGATTGACGAATTCTGCAACAGTCATCCAAAATTTTTTTTGATGCTTTATTGATTTGTTTTAGTTTAATTAATTTTGATGGTTTAGTGGTTTACAAAAAAATTACAAGTTTGTGATTGAATATTGGAATGAGATTTAGTGATTTCATTTGATTTACAGGAAATATGAGTCATATAATTGAACGTTTTCTCAAAAGAAAAGTTGAAGAGTCATCTTTTAAAACTCCCGAATATGTTGACGTGAATACTCTTTCCTCGGATCCTGCTTATTGGAAACTAATTTCATCCTTTCACCCTAATCAACAGGATGAAATTAGAAGAAATTTAGTTTCATTATCTTTTTGTTATATGATCCGAACCGATTTGACCCGAACTGGACCGAAAAAAATTATATAGCTCTACCAATCGTCTTCAAAAATTTCCAATTTGTTATATGATTCGAACGGATTTGTTACATTAAAGTCAAAAATATCACCAATTTCAAAGCATTATAAACAAAATTTAAGACCATAATTAATGATCATACAAAAAAAAAACAATTACTATTGTGCAAGAATCAAACACATCTTTTACCCCTAATCATAAAATGATAAAGTAAAGAAATGAAATCTAAGATAAATTCTTTCTCGTTAAGACACAATTACGGGGTGTTTGGATACGCATTTAAACTGATAATCTAACATCATGAAAAGCATAGATAATCAAGAACCCGTTTGAAATCAAACAAGAAACAGGAAATTCGATTATTTAGAGACTAAGTTGACTTTTCCGGTGAAGGTGAGGGGTACACTTGTCATTTTCCATTTTTCAATATATTGGATTTTTCAATATATAACTTATTGTGTGCATTATATACGGTTCTAAGGCCGGAAACGTTACCGGGGTTCTATTTTCTTAGTGTTGACAGTATGTTACGCGGCTTTATGTTTTGCTCTATCATCTGCTTCACCATACCAAGCTACTTTTCAGACAGTCTCGTTGCAAATGCATGCCCCTCCAAATGTTCAGTGGGTTCATGGTTATGTGTATCGTTTCTCACCACTAATATCCAGCCACCCTGTTTTATTTCGTACTTTCCTTTTAGTTCAAACGAGCAGTCTATTTTTTTGGTGGCAGTCTTCTAACTGTGGGTGCTCCTTTGTATTTGTCGTCACGATCACATCTAAGCCATACATTCATGACATCACCGTGGCCGCTTTCCTAGATCGTTTGGTGACAATAACATAACCATTCTCACATACTCTCATAGAAGCCCAATCCACCAACTCCTCACAAGACCCGAACACCTGAACAAAACAACAGTATGTTTTAGGTAATACCGGAAACCCGAGAATAGATGCAACAACAACACCAACTCATCACTATAAAGCTAACGACTAATAACGAAAATATATGTTGTACCTGATCGGTGTCATAAACCCCTTATCACCACCTGATTCATCGTCATCATAATAGTTAGAAGCATCACCAAATAGTTAGGAAGAGACTGGCCGTCGCCATCACCCCGTAATAGTTAGAAGCTTCAAAGCCATAATAGTTAGAAGCATCACCAAATAGATATTTGTTGTGCCACGACGTCATCTCAAACGATTTTTCTTAATAGATTATCGAAATGAATAGAAAAAATTCAACGAAGAAAATAATTAACATATAATGATTTGTATAGTAATTTTGACGGAATCTTACGTTGTGACAACCCAAACTTTTTATTTCAGACAACTAGCAACTTGGATTAATTTTCGGGACGAAAATTCTTTCAACAAGGGGATGATGTGACATCCGACATTTTCTGATTAACTCCATTAACACAAACATCGTTATCTCAAACATTTATTTATTCAAACTCAGTTATCTGAAACATTCACTCATGCATTACATTTAATTAGGATTAGTTAGATGTGTCAGTTTCACACAAACACTCACGTATCGGTAATTTGTAAAATTACCGGATCACACACGAGTCGAACCCGGAACGTTGGTGAACTAATAAAAATAATTGCGAATAATTATTTTTAAAATAAATTATGTAAATTTATGATTATGTGAATTTATGTGTTTAGTGATTTTCTGTGAATTATGTGAACATTCGTGTAATCGCGTAAAATTATCGGATATTAATTTTACTGGTTATTTTTATAGATATGGAGCTTTTATAAAAATAATTATTTAAAAGCCATCTTTATCTAGTGGATTAATTAATTTTTTTTAAATAACCTAGAGATTATCCATACCAAATTTAAAACCCATGCAATCCACCATATAAGGAATTTTATAAAAAAAAATAAACCTTAATCCCTTCTCTCTCTCTCCCTATCGTCGATCCCAACCCCCAACCCCCCCCCTCCCCCTTAGCCGAAACCAAGAACAAGCCCAAACACCCCTCGTTTGATCTTCAATCTCGCAATTGATCTCGTATTCGGACTCCTCTAAGCGTTTCTAACAATCCTACGTAAGTTGTTTCATCCAATTTTATGATTTTAAGATTTCTAAAATCTTGATTCAAACCCTAGTTCATCCAAACATGATTTTTTACAATAAAGATGGTGACTTTATCATTGTTTTGCATTTATTTGATGTTTTTATGGTTATTTGAAAAACCCTAGTTTCATATGATTAGTGACTTGTTAAAATATTAAACTTTTTGATTATGTGATGGTGTAGAATTGCATGTTAGATGTGTTTGATGCTTATTATGGCTATAATCATGTTAGATATATTGTATGTAATGGTTTTGATGCTTTGAATCTTGTTAAACAAGCCTAGAAATCATAACTTACTTATAATAGAAACTTTTTAGAAATTCTATCTTGCATACTAGACATGTGTTAAATGATATGATGATGTTTATATGCTACTTGATCCATGTATAAGTAAATTGTGAAACTAGATTTCTAATACCTAGCTCGGTTTTGCAAACTTATTAAAAGAGGAAACTTTAATCGTCTAAAGTGTTCATAGCTTGCTAATTATACATGTATGACATGGTTTAATGATTGGTACATGTTAGTTAGGATATAATAACATGTTGTAACGTGTTATATAGTTCAAAGCACGCATGATGTTCATAACTTGCTATACTTGGGAACATTAGTTGAAGTATGATTTGCATGCTAAGTTCAAGGCTTTTATTTTGTGTTATGTCAAGGAACATATTGATCATGCAAACGTGTTATAAGTGATTAACATATAGAAACCAAACTTTGTGTTTATACATTATATTAAGGTAGGAACTTTGATGAACGTGCATGTGTAGACATAACTTGATATGCTATGATAGTTATGAGTTGTGTTGCATGAAACTTGGATTACTTGTGTACTATGGGTTAATATTCAAATCAAACATTAAATCACTAACGGGTCACCAACGGGTCGTCGGGTCAAACATGTAAATATTTTCTAAACACTTAAACAATAGTATTGTTTGGATACTAATCATATCAACTTGCACGAACACACACTTATAGACCTACGAATTATAGGTGGCAGTTAGAGGTTCAGCTGTTTTACTTAGCTTTCACTTACATTCACACCCAGGTGAGTTTCATGGCCTCTATCTTTACTTACTTTCCTTTTTGGGGGAGAAAGCATGCACGCAAACATTTTGGGTTTTGTATTATTGTATTATCGCTTGTTTACTAAAGTGCAAACATACCAATAAGTCCTTACATTCTCGAACCATTAGTATTGGAACATAGCGAGGTGATTTTGAGTCGTACTCCCCATCCGAGTTAGTCACGCTAACTTGACTGGAGGTCAAACGGGTGTAAGATTAGCCTAGACATTTGCCATTGTTCGGTAGATATGGCGGAAGGCAAACAAACACAAACAGTCAGCTTCGGTTTCGAACACTTGTAGTAGCATGACATAGACTAGCTATCTATCGGTATACATTAATTACATTATCTAGCAAACATCGAACTTTTATTTACTTGCAAACTCTATGAACTTACCAACCATTGTGTTGACACTTTTAGCATGTTTTTCTCAGGTCGCTAAGGTATTTGAGCACGAGCATAGGACATACATGGAGTCCCATCATTTTCAAACATTGAACTTATTTTAATTATTTAAACTGCATGGTTTCGGCGCCTTGTTTTGCGCATTGCATTTTTACTTGTATTTGATTTTATTTACGCTTCCGCAACATTTTCAAACTTAAAGATTGTTGTCTCGTGAATATGAGCAGCAATGGTATTTTATTTAAATTTATATAAAGTCGTTCCGGGTAACTAATAACTAAGATCCTGGTGTGTCACGCGCCTCTCGGTAAAACTCCGCAGGTGGATTTTGAGGGTGTGACATACGTCATGCCAAATAATTGGCACATGTACCGAGGAAATTTAACTTTACTACTACGACAAGAACACCACAAATAAGAAATCGAAATAATGGAATCAAGAAACATTTCTTTACTAACTCCACGACGCCCAAAGATTTCTTCATTCCGAGCTCTCCAAATGAATCACCATGTTGTGAAGAAAATTGCTTCAATAACGAGCTTCTTTGGTTTAGAAAAATTAGCCGTGTCTATCCACCAAATAATTGAAAGAGGACATCAGGAAACTGAAAGATTAATATCAAGCCAACGACCAACACCATCCCATGTTTTAGAAGCAACAGTACAAATTCCAAAAAGATGAGTCACATCTTCAACCGAAGTAAAGCAAAAAGCACACATAATGGTCTGAATTTCAAAACCTTTCCTACTTAAGTTCTAGCGAGTAGGCAAGCGATCCAAAAGAAGTCTCCAAACATGAATATTCACCTTCTTCGGGGTAATATTATTCCATCTCGTAGAATGAGGCCCCCATATGGAAGGTAAGTACGATCAATATACTTTCTAACAAAATTCATCGAAAACTCATCCTCCAAATCCAAATTCCACACCAATTTATCCTCAGAAACACCCATATTAATAATCTCCAAAGCTGCCTCTAACTCACTAAATTGAGAGGATTCCACCTCTCCCCTTGGGTCACGCCTCCGATCCCAAAATGAACCGGAAGAACTCAGTCGCTCACTAATCTTTGTATCCTTTTGCTTCTCCAGATTATACAGTCTAGGAAAACAGAAACATAAATGCACATCATCCAACCACACCTCTTTCCAAAATAAGGTAGAAGCCCCATTTCCCACTTTTTTTCTTTATCGACCCCGAAGGAATTAAACCTTCATTATCCAACTCACGAACAATTTTAATAATCTTGGGCCAGATCCCATTGCCTTTAATCATACTTGACATCCCCGTATTATCAAGGTTATCCCCATATATATTCTTTTGAACCCTAACCCATAACGAATCAGGACAATTTACATATCTCCATCTCCATTTATAAAGGAGAGCCCGATTAAAACTCCACAACCTGCCAATACCTAGGCCCCCTTTATATTTTTCAGCAAGAACTAAGTCCCATTTAACTCACGGAATTTTACGGTTCTCACCATCTCCCCCCCCCCCCCCCAAAATATCGCTCTCATAGCTTCGAGCTTTTTTCTAACCGCAACAGGTAAATGAAAGAGAGACAAAAAATATAAGCCAATGGATCCAAGGACTGAAGTTATAAACACTGACCTCCCGCCAATTGATAGCATATTCGCTTTCCATTTGGACAATCTCTTATCAAATTTTTCCACAATCGGTTTCCACCCCTGAATATTATTCATATTTGCCCCTACTGGAATACATAAGTAGATGAAAGGAAATTTCTCTACTTTACACCCAATAATCTCAGCAAAAAGACCGACCTCTAGAAGCTCCACACCGACCCAAAAAGACTGGACTTATGAAAATTTAGCTTAAGACCATAAGCTAAATAAAAACAGTTAAGCACCATCACAATGTTATGTAAATTTCCCATCGACCAATCCCCAAAAATAATAACATCATCTGCATAAAAAAGATGGGAAACATAAAAGTTACCTTCACCGGTCACCACACCAGAAAATAAACCTGCATGAATACTGTCTTCAATATCAGCGTGTAATCCCTCCATGGCAATAATAAAGAGAAAAGGGGATAACGGATCTCCTTGTCTAAGACCTCTCTCTAATTGGAATTCCTGAGTAGGGCTACCATTTATCAAGACGGAAGCCCTAGCCGAAGACAAACAATCATAAATCCACGATGTCCATCTATCGCCAAAACAGAGGAAAGACATATTAGAGAACAGATAATTCATACTGTAGGCCGTATGGGAATACATATTGTTTGACTAAAGGGAATACGGGCCGTATGATGCAATACGACACGATATATTCATACCGTAGGCATGCATAAATTGTAAAAAGTTAACCTTGTATATTATAGATCTGTATAACTTGGGTATTAAAATTTGAATGAGTAGAAAGTTGAGCTCATGATCGGTTCGTAATCCGAGCTAGACTTTTAGCTCGTGTCTCATAATCTTTAATCTAGACTGGAAGTTGAGCCTGAGGCGAACAACATTATATAAACTTTACCAATTGATATTAAATACTTAAAGTGTTACTATATATAGAAGACATAAAATTAAGAACGAAAATGCCAATGAGGCCTTGTTTCATTTGATGGTAACACCTCACTAACAAAGAGATAGTTGGCATCTTTTCTTTGGACAGCCTAGCTACCCACATGCTCCCTACTTTTAGTTCTCTTTTTAGTTTTATGCTACCTTTGTTTGTTTATTTATTTATTAATTATTTTTTTATTGAAAGCTCAGCAAAACACCAACCCTCACACTGATTTCCCCACAAACTTATTTCTTAAGTTTCATTCGGTCCATCAGATCTGCAATCATTCTCTCCCCCTCTCTCTCTCTCAAGGTACACTCTCTCTCTCTCTCTAGTTGTGATTATCTATGTGTACTAAGTCAAGATTGATGTTCATGACATTGATTCTTATATGATAAGTGATGAATATATCATGTTGAATGTGGTCTCTCTTTTTGGTATATTCTTTCAATGTTTTTGATCTGAACACACCGGTTAAATCAGAAATTGGCTACATAACTGATCTCTTTGATCATATTTGAACTGCCTCATTTGGAAAAGTGGATTGTTGATTTCAAACTTTTTGAGTTTTTTTTTATTATTTTTCCTTTTACATTCTAGTGTACTAATTAATTTTCAACTTTAAGCTTCGTATGTTGTGTATTTTATTCTATTTTTATTTTCTTAACATTGTAGAGTCTTATTTAGTTTCATATTTTATTTTAAATTAGTCACTACTACACAAATGAGCAATTGCGACCGAAATTTGTGACCGACAAAACGGGTCGCAAAATTAGCAACCGTTTTAGCGACCGAACCATTGGTTACAAAATTAGCCACAGAAATAAAACCGGTCGCAAAATTAGCGACTGACTTGTTTTGGCCGTAAAACGGTCGCAAATACGGTCGCTAATTTTATAAAATAATAACAAATAATATATATAATTTCTAAATTATTTATGACATCATTCATTTTTTAAAACTGGCGCGACAAAACATTCTTCTAAGCTAAAATAATAACTTTTAGATTTTTCTACTTATTAGTTATAATATATGTATCTGATAAAGTTCTTAATTTCTTTGTTTTCATGTTCTAAATATTAATAGGACCACTAGCCATGGCAAGTGAGGCACCAAGCTGGGCAGATCAATGGGGTGCTGGTGGGATTGGTGCTATCGATGATGAAGAAAAGGTCGAGGCCAAGAAAGAAAACGGTAACAACAAGAAGGGCTCAACAACGTTTGGTAGAGTGAATACTGTCGCGAAAGAGGGAGCCAAGAAACTCAAGAACGGGGCGTCGAATGGGATGAAATGGCTAAAAAACAAATATCAAAAGAAGAATTCAAAATCAGATTCGAAATAATAAAATTCTTTTGGCTCTGATTTGTACCAAGACTGTATTATCAAGATTCAGATGTGCAAACTTAATGTATGAAGTTATATCTAGACGTTTTACGAGATTATATGTATCAATAACTTTTGTTCAATATAGCGTGGTAGCGTTTGTTTTTCTAAATTATATTTTTTGGGTTGTTACGGGTGTGGGTGAACATTCATATTATAAAAACTCTATTTTAACCCACTGTTATTGTTTTAACCCAATTAATTTCGTCAAAATAAATCAAATCATTATTTTTTTAATAACATTATTACACCAGTACAACGTCGTGTTCTTTTTTGCATTTTTGTAAATTCGCAAATGTAAGGAAAGTTTGCATCAGTGTAAAAAATTGCTTGAAAACATAAAATATATATTTTTCAACAAAAAGTAGTTCGCAAGTGTAACGGGTTGTGAACTACCTTGTATTCCATCCCGTTTCAAGTATTAGCAAGCACATAAGGAGAAACATCAAGGTTGGATCGTATCATCCAAGGTAGTTCACAAGTCGTTAAGGGTCTAAAACCATAAGTTATGGTAAGTTTTACTTGCATTTGCATGCATGTAGGTCTTGATGTTTGATCAAAATTCTAGGTGTTCTTTGAAGACTTCCAGCCGATTTCCATCTCAAAACTCTCTTGATTCAGCTTCTAATCCTCTGTCCAAGTGTGGTATACCTTCATCTCTTCTTGCACTTAATAAAATAACCGTTTAAAAAGCGCATTAACCTAATTTATGGCTAAACCGAGATTTAAAGCTTAGAAACCTTAAAATACTTAATTTCCAGAATATTATAACTTACAAAATTATATTATAAAAGATACAACGAATTATATGAGTATTAACTTAATTACAACGCCTAAATACGAATTAAACGTGCCTAAATACGAATTAAACGTGTTTAAATACGCGAATATCATTATTAAGTACTTATAACACCAAATATAAAGTAACCGTTGGTTTATGACCAATAATATGATATAAAAATAGTATATAAAAGTTAGATGTGAAAAACTTCTTGAAAAGCAATTAAAACCTAAAGTATCACACATAACCTACATATTAAAGAACCTAAAAACAAGCATGATGCATGAGCATCGGATATAATCGGACCCGAACCCACACGCGATGGGGGCCGTTGGAGTTGGTTGAAGGTGGCGGCTTCTGATGTGGTGTAACCGGAAGGAGCAAGCGGATCTCCCTTGCGTTGGAGGCGGCGTTCGGGGAAGAGCTCATTCGGAATTCCGAACGGAGGCGGACAAGAATCAGGTGGGCCTCCCTTTTTAAAACCCATTTAATATTATTTTTTTTTCATAAACCATACACACACTTATATCTATATCTATACTACTTAATAAAAAAGTAACTTTGATTGTCACATGTACCTATTTTACGCTTTCTTAAACTACTTTTTTCGCATAAATCATTCTTCTAACAATTATTTTATTTTTTTGTACGGTGTATTTTTGGAAGTTTCATAGACTTAAATACCAAATTAATTGATTAACTAATTATATAAATTAATTTGAATTAAATTGGTGAATTGTAACTACCCGTTTAAATTTTCCTCATTCATACGGAAAATTTAAAATTTGAATAAATCTATATCTATATCTATACTATATAATAAATAACGGTTTTTCATGCCACGTGTCGCATCAATATTCATTTTCATCATTTTTTTCCCGCATCTCTCTCCTATTAAATACACCTCTATCTTTTAATAATGATATATTTTTAAAGAAAATACTAATTATACTAATAAAACATATTTAATTTATATTACCCTTCCTTATAAAAACTTTGAAATCTTATTATATAACTTTTATTTTCAATAAAACAATAAATGAAAGACAAATTACATTAAATATTAATTAACGTATTTTCGAAACCCGATTATATATTAGTTTTTACATATTTTGAATTTTTTGTTTTTTATCCTTAGTATATGTAATATATTTTTGCACCTGTAAAATATATATATAAAAATTTAAGAATTTTATATATTGATATTTTTCACCCCGTGTGTAATAAAACACATTTATTTTAAATTATTTATTATTGTAATAAACTTTGAAATCTAGTTATGTAACTTTTATTTTCAATCAAAATAGTAATGAAAAACAAATTACATTAAATAGTAATTAACGTATTTTCGAAACCCAATTATATATTAATTTTTACATATTTTGAATTTTGTTTTCTATCTATATATAATACATTTTTGCAACTGTAAAGTATATAAATAAATATTTAAGAAACTTTTTACCCCGTGTGTAGTACACGGGTTCTAAACTAGTATTTTAATATATTTATATTATTAAAAAATATTAAACTTTAAAATTTAAATTATAAACATTTAAATTTTAATTTAATTTTGAATTTTCAAATTAGATATACATATATATATATATATATGTATATATATATTATTCTTAAATCATTTAATTTTATAATATTATTTTTAACGGCAAGTTTCCAACGACTATATTCTACCGGATATAAATTCAGCGTATTCCCACACTCCAAAGATTATATTTTTTTTATTTCTCAAATATTGGTGGAGGGTATCAATTTCTAGCAAACTTTTCGCCTCCGGTACAATCTTCAAACCCTTCTTGTACAACTGATGAACCATTGACCTGGACTGATGAATAGTGAAATTGGGCATTTGATCGGGACTTTGGCCAACTACGAATTGGGGACGAGCACGTCCCCAGTTCGAATGAGGGGTACGTCCCTAGTTCGGATGAGGGGTACGTCCCTAATTCAGATGAGGGGTACGTCCCCAATTCAGAAGAGGTGTACGTCACTGACCCTTGAGACGAATACATACCCAATTTAGATGAGGGGTATGTCCCCAATGTCACACCCCGGCCGGCGGCGGATTATACGCCGGGGCTGACGCGGTTGTTCATAAGCACATGATCATCTATTAAATATGATAATATTTATTATTCAAATTAAAAGCATCCGTTACAGAGGAAAATGAAACGTTCAAAACACAATTTAAATTAAACTAGGTCCAAGTCCTAGGTGAGCAAGTAGTCCTCAAACAGGTGCACCTGAAACATGTAAGTAACTGTCAACTACAAGTAGTTGGTGAGATACATAGGTTTTGACATCAAACAAAAGTTAAGTATAGATTTCAATTCAATATGTTCAAAGCATGTCTAAAGCATATATGTGAAAACACACAAGGTTCCAAGCGTACAATTCAAGCCTGATAATAGAAAACTAGATACGCAATCCCACTGGTTGCCATTTTGAAAAAGGGAGCAAGCGGATACTCCAAGTTATAATTGATACCCAACAAAACCCGCCAAGGTCTTGTGGTAAGTTATAGGTTCAGTTTCCCATATAAATGATCATGTTAGGTACTACCTTAGGCTTGGGCTGCAAGTTAATGAATGTACTGGCATGAAACACATGCAATGGTCACCAAGTAGTTCAAAGATAAAGCATAAAGATTAAGCACAAGAACATAGATATTGAATTGTTTAAATAAATAAAGTTGATAACATGTTTCACCCCAAAAGCAAAAACAGTAAAAAGGGGCTATGTAAACTCACTTGGATTGAAGCTAAAGATGATAGGTTTGATGGGATGGATAGATTTTGTGAGAATTGTTCACAACAAACCTACAAGATAATTTGTATCCTAGGTTTAAATAGATTGAATAAGATAGCGAAATTTTAGGGTTTTAGGGCTGAAGATGAGTTTGTATATATTTTGTAAATTAATATTTGAATTTAAAGCCATTCATAATATTAATTAGGGTTGATTAGGATAAAGTAGTTAACTTAGATGATAATCAATAAATGGAGTTTTGGAATGATACAAAATAATATATTTGGTTTTATTTATAGAATAGTTTATAAATAAGTTTAGATATAAAAATGATTAGTTGAATATTTAGATAGTCTCATTTAATTAAGGATTATAAATGAGTTAATAAATAAATAGGATTTAAATGAAATAAATGGAATTTGTAAAATTATTTATTTAAAATAATTATTTAAGTATTTTATAGATTTAAAGTATTTTAAATAATTACTCTTGCCAAAAATAATTATTTTTATGTTCAAGAGAATTTAATAATGTTTAAATACTTAATATTAATAAACATCATTAGTTCATAAAATAACTTAATTAATTTGTCTAAACAAAATATGTATATTATTCATTTAGGAATTTATAAGGTTTTATAATGTGCTTTTAAATCAAATAAATAACATCGATTTGTATTTTCTGTTTATATAAAAAAAAAGTTTACAGAATATATTCACATAATTTATAAAAATTTAAATTGGATTTTTTTTTAAACATTTGAATAATATATTAAAAGGGTTGGTTAAAAATATAATTTTAATTAAAAAAATAGATAAATGTTATTTTGAAATTTCAGTTTTAATATAAATTTATAATTATAGGATTTGTAGAAATTTTACTGGGAATTTTTAGAGATTAAATAACGGTTCAAAAAGGTAAAAGAAATAGATTTAAAAAAAATTAGGCAGTGGCCGGGACTCGAACCCGCGCCCCCTGCCGGGTCGATCACACACGCATAACTTAAGCGCTGGACTGGGCAAGCTGCCTTGTCCAAATAGCGGTTCGCGTTGGAGTTAACCCGTAGACCCCAGCCATCATCTTCCCCATTCCAAACCATAAACCCTAGCCCTCGATTCGCCTGATCAGGCTGATAATCGAACCTGCATTCATAGGGCTTTTGTTCCCTACACCCATACGAACTCAGAGACTCAAAATTTACCTGAAATGGACAAGTGGAGAGGGAGAACAGTCCGATGAACCGGGTTGGGTTTTTCGACCGAAACCCGAGATCTGGAGACGATAAGTGAGAGATTCAAAGATACAGGAAGTTCGTATTGAGTTTCGTCGATGATTTGGGATACCTATTTATACACGATTCAAGCGGGAATGGACCGATCGATTAGGGGAAAATCCAAGGGTTTTTAGTTACGATTTTTGCTCTTGATTAGCTCTTGAAAGTTCGATTAATTCTGAGAGACGGATCGATTAGGTGTCCCGCACGTTTTGCCAGTTTCAGATTTGCGTAAAAATATTCCCTTCGCGAGTTCGCTATTTGGGTTCAAGAACCGGCCGTCACAGGGTTTCGAACCCGTGACTGGTCTGAGACAAAAAGAGAATCCGGATTTTGCATAACAGGTCCTGAGGTTTCAAGTGTTATCATTTCATGCACAAAACTTGGATTTTGGTTTAAGTTAAAGTTTCAGAAATTACAATCTTAGCCCTAAACTTTTATAAAGTATGAATTTATTAAATCTATAATTTTTTATAAAATTAACTAAATCATTTAGTTATAATTAAAGGTTATGAAAATAAAAATGGAATTTCCTAAATAAGATAAATTTTTTATTAAAACACATAAATTCAAATTATTTATTTGTTATTAATGGAATTGAAGTAATTGTATAAATATATTTATATAATTAAAATGGTTTTATTAATCTTCACTTACTTGAAAGTGAGTATTAATACAATCTTGTAATTATAATTTGATATTTTGTAATTTATTTATGAATATATGTATTAATATATTCATGTAGGTTTTGAAATAAATGTATGTATTTATTTAGTAGAATAATAATAAATATTTATATAATTGCTTTTAAATAAATATTTATCATTTTGTGATAATGGCATTAAATGTATGCATGTATAAATATTATATAATTTATTGCAATGGATAGATGTACCCACAAAATAAGGGATTTACAATGCCGGAATTTCTTGGAGATTACACCCAACTCAGACGAGAGGTATCTCCCCAACTCAGGCGCGGGGTATGTCCCTAACTCAAAGGAAGGGTACGTCACTGACCCCAGAGAAGAATACGTGCCTAAGTCTGAAGACAAGAACATAGATGACGAGCTTCCCATGTACCATGATCCATGGGAAGATGAGCGCTCGTGGGATTCGGATAACTCGTTTGATTCATTCGAACATCTTTAATTTTTAGTTTATGTAATTTCTAATTTTTAAGATGTTAAATTTTTAATTTTTAGTTTATGTAATTTCTAATTTTTAAGTTGTTAAATTTTTAATTTTTAGTTTATATAATTTTTAATTTTTAGTTAATGTAATTTTTAATTTTTAGTTAATGTAATTTTTAGTTTATCTAATTTTTAAATTTCGTTTATTTTTATTTTTTGGAAATATAATATTATTTAAAATAATACGAAATTTAAAAAATAAGATTATAATAAATAAGTTTTTTGGTATATACAATATAAATGTAAAAGTAGGTGTTGATATGGAAATATATGGGTGTTTGAAAGTGGATGTATGGTTAGAGTAAAAAATGAGTTTTTGTAGGACGAATGAAAATCTGATGTGACGTGCTTAATTTGAAGGATGGCATCCACCATTGTGGATGCTGTAAGTAAGTGATTGGGTTGCTAATTTTGTGGTTAATCCTACCATAAAAGATGAGAATAATTTGAAATGACTAGAAAATGTGATAATAGTGGTAATATTAAGGTGGCTACCAATAGCGAAGAAGCTGCCAAAGTTAGTGAATGTTTTCCCCACGCTTCACTATAAAAAAAATTAATTGTCGTTTAGATATTTACGCCCCAATTTTTAGAATTTACAGGTTTAATAAGGTGAATAAAAAATTAATATACTTGAAAATGTTTTCTGTATACTAAAACTTATTTCAACTTTAATACGTGTGATTGTGTGTCTTGAAGAAATTGTGTACAAAACATGTAAATCATCATATTCCCGTGTTACAATTCTAAGAAGAAAAATCACTTGGGTTTTGAGGTCTATGGTTTGTTACAATGCATTGTAACGAAAATTTTTAACAAAATTTTTTTACAAAACATTGATGTACATGTTTTGTTACAATTTTTTTATAAAATTGATGTCTATAGATTTAATAAAATGTGGAGATTTTTTTTCTATAGCATTAGGTTTTTTATAAAATTTTGGACTTTTTATGAAGTGATTTTTTATAAAGAATTAGGTTTTTTATAAAAAAATTTCTTCTAGTTAACACATGGGAATATGATGATGTACATGTTTTGTAACAAAACCCAAGTGGTTTACATTTTTTTTGTAAAAATGCATTGTAACAAAACATGTACATCAATTTTTTTTTATAAAAATGCAACGAGGTCTATGGTTTACAACTATATGGATATCTAGTTAAATTAATGATGAACAAGAAATGACCTAATGTTACCTTCGACCCAGGTGGTACAGGTTCAGAGGCGGGCGAAACGACCCGTGAAGTTGAATTGTTTAGGCGGGTCATGATAGTAATGAGTAGGAATCAGGTTGATGTTCCTTTCGATCCAGATGGTTGTAGTCCGGATTAGTATTGTCAAGCTTACATAAAAACTTGAAGACAAGTTTTTTTTCAAAGACGGGGGTATGATATTGCAGTAGTAACGGATTTCATCAGACTTGAACCCTCACCCGATGGTGACCCGTTGGAGTTGGTTGGAAGGTGGCATTTTTTTAGAGAAGATCAAATGTTATCTTTTATTTTTATTTGAGTTTAATATTTTGGAATTGTTTCCTTTTTATTTAGTTTCCTATGATATGGAACTATTATTTAAGCATGTCTAAATGATAGAATTAGGCAACTTTTGGATTCTAGTTATTGTAAATAACACATTTGAGGTTTCATTGAACCATTCCGTTCTTCAAGCTTTTGATCTAATCATATAGTTATCTAGCTATTTGATTGCTTCCACTAATAGTTTCATGATACATTGGGTTTAAATGCAAATTTAAACACTTTGTGATTTATGAACTCACTAATTTATGTTGACACAGTTTTTTTGAAATCTTTTTTAGCACACATCTTAGACGATCAACGGTGGGATTAGTTGGCATTACGGGTTATGGCTTTTGATGCAAGCAAAACGCATGCTTGATGATGGAAGACTTGTTGATTATAAAATTTCATTGATAGGAACTCGAAACATGATGTAATATTAGTCTTTCATTTGAGATTGTAAAACATTTGAGTTATTAATAGAAAGACTTATGATTTTAGTTTTCGTTGTGTGTTTCTGTACCATTCTTCATGACTAACTGGTGCCTAGGACTGAGGTGTGACAATGTATTCAACTTACATTTTATAGATTGGTTCACTATTATGATGCGCGGCGTCCTATGAGATTTATGGATCAAGCTAAACGTTGTTGCAATACAAACAACTTTAATGTCAAAAGCTAATACACATTCTTTGAGGTATTTTAACCGAGAGAAGGGAATATTCGAGGTGGTTACTTAAACAGGAAGAAATGTCCATGTAGGTAATTTGGAACAAAAACTTGAGTGGAAGCTATTTAAGTATCTATGTTTTCATGTTTTGAATGAATGTGTCGAACTATATTTGAAAAGTTAGTAATATGTCCATAAATGCTACCCAATTATGTATTATTGTGTTACTTGGCTATATGATTTTTCTCCATTTCTTCATGAAGCATATTGGCCACACCCATCATCTATTAGAAAATTGTTTTCGACTTCAGATCTAAAACGAGATAAAAAGGGTTGTCCTCGTCAAAAAGGCTACAAAACGGAATGAACAACATTAAAGAAAGGAAAAATGCTAGCCTTTGTGAAATTTGTAGACTACGTGGTCACAATCGGACAAGATGTCCCTCTAAGCCTAGAAAAGAGGACAGTGATTCCCGAACGGGTCGAGTTTCTTTGATTTTTGTGGAATTCCTGTTTCGTGTTCAATTTTTTAAGTTTATTTGACATGATATTTTTGGTTTCTCAAAACTCCCTTTTGACCAAAACAAAATCTTTTGTATTTGACATGTTTCTTGTAAAGTGCATGATTTGTATTTGGCATGATTCTATTGTGTCTTTTAAAGTGCATGTTTTTTTTCATGTTTCTTTTGTTTGTATTTTTCTTTTATAGAAATATTATGGGTTGATGTTCAAATGAGCTTTCCCATTAAAGTACCTAGCTAGGTCTACCTGTTGTTGATAATTTAAATCTGGCAAGGAATTGTAAGCCGTTCGTTGACAAATTCAACAATAAATTGTCAATGTAGAAAGCGAACATTCTCTCATCATGTGGAAATTTAACTCTTATTCAATCGGTTCTTAGGAATCTTGTAATTTATTATTTATCCCTATTCAGAGCACCATGACACGTAATATAATCTCTTGAAGGCATTAGAAGGCGGTTCCTTTGGGAAGCATACGAAGGCAACAAAAAAATATCATGGGTGGCGTGGGATAAGATTATGGCTTCAGTCAAAATGGATCCCTCAAAAAGTTAACCTTTTTGGCCGGGGGCTAGGTTAGATAGAATCCCGACCAAGGTTGCATTGGCGAAAAGGAATATATATTTGAACACCATTGTTTGCGATAAATGTGGGGGCAGATCTTGAAAATATGGATCATCTCCTTGTTCATTGTCAAATAGTTGATGTGGTTTGGAAGAAAATAAAAGATTGGTGTAAAATGAATGTATTGGCTTGGAACTCAGTGATGGAAAGAATAAAATTCAAAGGAAGGACCCAACGAAGCAAGACTTATAAAAAAGAGTAAAGTGTCATTTTCGTCCATATGGTTTGGTCATTTTAGCCACTATAATTCAAAAACTTTATTTAGCTTTTTCGTTCTTAACTTTTCAAAATTTAGTCATTTTCATCCAACTGACTAACTTATGTTAGCTTTTTAACATTAACTCAGGGACAATTTGGTATTTTCAAAATATTTTTTTTATTCCTATTTTTTAAGCAGTGATCTATACCAGACTAGCAAATCCAAGCCTCCATCACCATCATCAAACCCAGACAAGAACCAAATCGAGTCGTTCGTTGGAAAACAAAATCACAGAAATTAATTCTTAAGAAACCAAATTGAACACCTCCTTCGTTGGGAAACAACAAGCCTTCACCATCATCACCGCCTCCCCTCACGTTTTTCCGGCCACCCACCACCTCCCCTGAAAATCCTTCAACCTTCTCCTGAAAAACGACTCGCCGCCACCCCCTTCGACTCAAATCATGATTTACAGAGAAACAAAGAGACGGACGATATATATAAAGAGAAACAAACAGCAACATCATCGTCATCTCCAAACCCTAGATTTCTGGTTCTGATTCCGGCCACCCAACTCGGCCTCTCTCTGTTCTGATTCCGGTCAAGTTGCAGGTCTCCCTCGCTTCCTCTTTATCATCAATACATGGTAGAATTGGGTGATTATTAAACCCAGGAGACGACGGGGAAGAATGTGTAGCCGGAACGGGTGTTTTCGTTGGCCGACGACAGGGAAGAATGGGTAGCCGGCAGAAAGGGGGATTTAGGGTTGTCGAATGGCCGATCTTACCGGTGACTTTCTTCGAATAGGTGGCGAGGTAGCTGTCCGGCGGAAGGATGAGGCGGCAAGGGCGTCTTAGATCGGCGGAGAACTCGCCGGAAGTACGGTTGAGGTCGGAGAGGACGTCGGTAGGGAGCAAGCCGTGGGATGGGAAGCCGTGGTGGGTGAGTACAGAATGAACGGTGGTGAGTGGGGTAGGGTTTGAAGAAGATGTGGATATGAAGAGAGTGAGAGGGAGGATGAATAACATGGATTTGGCCATGGTGTAGTGGTGCACAAAAAAACCGGTTTTTTTTTTCCATCCGGTTCAATCCGGCAAACCGGTTAGGGACAAACCGGTTTGAGGCTAACCGATTCGGGTTAGGTTTAACCGCCGGTTACAAACCGGTTTAAATCATTTGGAAGGGCACCGGGTTGAGGACCGGGTTTTATGAACCGGTTCGGTAAACCGATTCAAACCGGTTTTTTTTTTAAATATATCCGTTACTCAACGGATTTATAGCCGTTAGAGTCGATTTTAGCCTTTTTTTGGCCCCATTTGCACTCTTAAAACACTATAAATAGGTGGGGGGTGTTTAAGGTTGATCACACCTCTCTTTACACTCTCTAATATTTAAAACCGTTCTTTAACCGCTCAAAAACGCTCTCTAAACTTTAAAAAAAAAGCATGACAAGTTTTGATGTTGGTGGTAATACTCGAACTCATTTATGCCTCCTACCGTTTTTGAGGAGTTTGATATTTTGGCTTGGTGGAAAAAAACGAAGCTTCGTTTCCGATTCTTTTCGCCATGGCCCGTGATGTACTAACCGTCCAAGCTTCCACGGTAGCTTCGGAATCTGCGTTTTCTTTTAGTGGCAGAGTCTTATCGATACGAAGGACTAGACTCACCCCCCTAGCGATGGAAATGTGCATTTGCTTGAAGGACCATTTGGATGCGATGGATATGATACAAGACCAAACTTCTCTCGAAGACGAAATTCAAGCCGAAGAAATCATACACAACAACGAGGTTGATCTTGGAATATCCGAACCAGTCACCGATGAAGAACTAGCCGAAGATGCAAGGCTACGAAGCTCCAGTTCCGAAGACAACGCACAAGAATAATCAATCAATATTCCAAAAAATAAAAATATATATTGTCATTTGTAATGTTTTACAATTTTATAATTTTATCTTGTCATGTTTTTTAATTTTCGAACTTTCCAAATATTAATAAACGTTGAACTTTATGTTTTATATTTGTTATATATTTTTTTTATATTAAAAATATAAAATTTATTTGAATTTATTAATTTTTTATTAATAAAAACCGGTTTACCACACAAACCGGTTTCAACCCAACCCTAACCGGTTTAATAGGTTAGGGTTTTTCTTACCTCCAAACCGGGTTAACCCGAACCAGTTTAGGGCCAAACCGGTTTTGATTAATCGTTAACCAAACCGGTTCGGGTCGGGTCCGAACCGGTTCGGTTAAAAAAAACCATTTTGTGCACCTCTACCATGGTGATCTGTAATTTAAGAGAGAGGGTGCATATTATTTGAGAGAGAGACGAAAGGGAAATAAAAAAAGGGAATAAAAAAGGATTTTTGAAAATACCAAATTGCCCCTGAGTTAACGTTAAAAAGTTAACAGAGTTAGACAAGTGGATGAAAATGGCTAGATTTTGAAAAGTAAAGGACGAAATGCTAAAAAAAAAGTTTTTGGATGAAAGTGGATAAAATGGTCAAACCACAGTGACGAAAATGACACTTTACTATATAAAAAATAGTCAAAATATTACCCTAGTTACGTTGTGGTATCTCTGGAATGCGAGAAACGATAGACTCTTCAACAACATACTAAAGGACCAGGAGAAAATCACGAATGAAATCAAGACATTCATTCGTTTGGATTAAAAATATGGCAAGATTTACCACATTAACATGAGAAGATTGATGTAAATTTGATACAAGTTTGTAAACTTGTATGAGGTGGGTATCCCATATTTGAGCATCTTACTTTGGTGTGTTATGAGTTAATAAAATCACTTTTAGGTGTTAGAAAAAATCTATTTAGGGATGCAAATTACTTGTGTAATAAATTTTAACATTTATTTAAGCATCTCATATGCAAAAGTTCACTTTGCAAAACATGTCTTTGAAGACCGAAAGAAAAATAATATAAAATAATAATATACAATTAGTTTTTCAAAAAGAAAAACATCAAAAAAATTTATTTTTTATTTTTATTTTTAAAACAAATCTCCATCTGATGAATAAAATAATATTTTAGTTTAAGATAACAACGAACAGATACATATATGTGGGTTGAAAATCTTTATTAACTAGTTTTTTCTCTCGCGTTACGCGGCGGAAGTTTGGTAGTTATCGGTTCGGCTCGTCCACGGGTGATAAAAGTTAAGTCGAAGCATATATACTCGCTATAGCATATGATACAAAAAAAACTCGGATCGCTCAGAAAAAAGATACTAAACAAAGCCACCCATACCGTTTAAAAAAAAAATAACGAAAGTTTACTAAAAAAATAAACCCATTAAATTTTTGTTATAATTTTATAAAAAATCAAACTTGAGGGAAAAAAAACTAAAGTTTACTCTATTTAAGTTTTGTGGAAAATCTAAAAAAAAAATCAAACTTGAGGAAAAAAAACTAAAGTTTACTCTATTGAAGTTTGTGTCAAATCTAAAAAAAAGAACTTTTTTGTCAAAAAAATAAATCCAAAACTTTTGTGTGATATCTATAAAAAAAAATTTTGGGGTAAAAAAAAATACTGTTCAATCCCCGCGCCACGCGGCGGGAGTTTGATATTTATCGGTTCGACTCGTCCACGGTGATAAAAGTTACGTCGAAGCATAGACTCGCTGTAGGGTACGATAAAAAAAAACTCGGATCGCTAAAAAAAAAATAACGAAAGTTTAATAAAAAAATAAACCTATTGAACTTTTGTTACAATTTAAAAAAAAATCAAACTTGAGGGAAAAAAAACTAAAGTTTACTCTATTGAAGTTTTGTGGCAAATCTAAAAAAAAAATAACTTTTTTGTCAAAAAAAAAACTAAAACTTTTGGGCCATATCTATATAAAAAAAAACTATTCAATCTAACGACACAGTGATAAAAGTTACGTCGAAACATAGACTCGCTATAGTGTACGATAAAAAAAAACTCGGATCGCTCACAAAAAAAATACTAAACAAAGCCGTCCATACCGTTTAAAAAAAATAACGAAAGTTTACTAAAAAAATAAACCCATTGAACTTTTGTTACAATTTTATAAAAAATCAAACTTGAGTAAAAAAAACTAAAGTTTACTCTATTGAAGTTTTGTGGCAAATCTAAAAAAAAATAACTTTTTTTGTAAAAAAAAAAAAACTAAAACTTTTGGGCCATATCTATAAAAAAAACGTTTGGGGTAAAAAAAACTATTCAATCTAACGACAAATAATATGTTTTTTAATTTTTTATTTGACAGTAAAAGACGACAATTTTTAAAAATAATCATCTTTCTTTCAAATAACGCGTAATTAATAACTGTACAACAGCCACTAGCTTAGTTTAGTGGTAAATGTGTATACTCAAGACTTCACTAAAATGGGGAGGTATTGAGTTTAAGTCTTGTGACAAAAAAAAGGTTCAGGTTGGGCCAGAGGGTTTTCTCACCTATGGTGGGTTTTTTCCTGAGAGAGATGGAGATGATCGGGTAAGTCAGTGGCTCGTCACTGATTCAAATTGCCGATCAAAAAAAATTAATAACTATACTGAAATAATAAATATTAATCTTGATTTTAACAAAATAATTATGAATTACAATATGGCATATTTTGAGAGAATAAAAAAAAGTTAAAAAATTAATAACTATACTGAAATAATAAATATTAATCTTGATTTTAACAAAAAAAATTATGAATTACAATATGGCATATTTTGAGAGAATGAAAAAAAAAAGTTAATTAGACAATATTGACTTACTTTACAATAATATGATTAAGCTCTAAAACCAATTCGTGTTATAACGTGTTTCAATTTTTTTTTAATGGCAACACCTAGATATTATAGGATAATTAGGTTTCTTCGGGGCAACACCTAGAACATTCAGGGCAGCTTATCACAGTAGGAACCTCCCCAACTGGGTAAACCCCATGACCTGGCCACAGACCCCTTTTTTGCTGCTGTCAGAATTCGAACCCAATACTTTCACTATGAAAAGTTTTGAAACTATAATTGCACCAAATGGCCAACGATACATGTTTTAAATAACAATTTAATATAATAGACCATAGAGATAAAAGAAAAAAGATGAGTTCATTTCATATCATTTTTAGGTGCCCTTCAATACTAACAAACACCACATATATAAGTTGTTTAGTAGTTATAATATAATAACAACCACTAGTTTAGCGTATTAGTAAAGGTGTATACCTAAGATTTCACTAAAAATAGGGAGGTCTTGGGTTCAGGTCCCACTTGTGACAAAAAAAAGAGGTCCAAGTTGGGCAGGGGGTTTTCTCATATGTGGTGAGTTTCCTCTTGAAAGAGGTGGAGATGATCAGGTGGGTCAGTGACCCGTCAGTGATCCAGATTGCCGTTAAAAAAAAAGTTATAATATAATAAATATAAAATTATCAAGAAAATAACAATTGGAACTTTTGAAAACC
Organism: Smallanthus sonchifolius; assembly: GCA_023525975.1. Lineage (NCBI taxonomy): Eukaryota > Viridiplantae > Streptophyta > Magnoliopsida > Asterales > Asteraceae > Smallanthus > Smallanthus sonchifolius. Next base: position 29,436,112 of record CM042021.1, on the reverse strand, counting down.
AGAACAAATAATATTTATAACATTAGTTATATTTTAAATTTTTATACTAGAAAAATTTAGATATATTTAAATTATTGTTAGTTCAAAGATTTATTATCATAAAATTCATAGAAGTTTTTTTGCATATAATTTATAAAAATTTAACACACATTTGGTAAACATTTTTTCGATTGACACGCATTTGGTAGACATTTTTTCAATTAACACCGATTTGATAAATAATTTTTTCAATCAATCACACCTATTTAGGTGAAATCACACTCATTAATAAATATTTTAAAAATAATACTTGATAAATATTTATTTTTATCACACCCGTTCCACTAAAAGCTCCTAAGTTCTTTTGTACTTGTGTTAGCATTATCTTTCATTTTGTAGAACATATTTTTCAATATTTTTATTCGAATTAAACTTGGACTATTATACCTGAAACCAAGAATATAAATTTATAAATGTAATTTTTTATTGTGTGTTAGAAAGGAAATCATCTTAAATTAGTAAATTACCAACTAGATTAAAGACCAAGCTTTGTGAACAATAGTTCTGTAGTTCATAGCTGTTGCTAGTGGTGCACAAATCGGTTTTTTAACCCAAACCGGTTCAACCTGACCCGAACCGGTTTGGTCAACGAAAAGTCAAAACCGGTTTGGGCCCAAACCGGTTCGGGTTAAACCGGTTCGGGTAATGGAAATATGTAAACCGGTCAAACCGGTTTGGGTAGGTTTTAAACCGATTTGTCCTTTAAACCGGTTTTTATAAAAAAAAAAAAATCCAAATAAATTTTATATTTTTAATATAAAATCCATAATAAAATATAACAAAATTAAAACATAAAGTTCAACGTTTATTAATATTTGGAAAGTTCGGAAATTAAAAAACATGACAAGATAAAATTGTAAATAATTACAAAAAATATAACAAATATAAAACATTAAGTTCAACGTTTTATTTTTTGGAATATTGATTGATTATTCTTGTGCGTTGTCTTCGGAACTAGAGCTTCGTAGCCTTGCATTTTCGGCTAGTTCTTCATCCGTGACGGGTTCGGATATTCCAAGATCAACCTCGTTGTTGTGTATGACTTCTTCGGCTTGAATTTCATCTTCGAGAGAAGTTTGGTCTTGTATCCTATCCATCGCATCCAAATGGTCCTTCAAGCAAATGCACATTTCCATCGCTAGGGGTGTGAGTCTAGTCCTTCGTATCGATAATACCCTGCCACTAAAAGAAAACGCAGATTCCGAAGCTACCGTGGAAGCTTGGACGGTTAGTACATCACGGGCCATGGCGGAAAGAATCGGAAACGAAGCTTCGTTTGTTTTACACCATGCCAAAATATCAAACTCCTCAAAAACGGTAGGAGGCATAAACGCTAAAAACTTTGTGCCAATATACCTTCCGAGTTCGCTACTCGGGGTGGTACCTCGAGCCCGTTTACTAAATTCATTTAACATTTCGTTATATAAATTCAAATTAACATCTCTCGAGGTACCACTTGATGATGTACCCATTGTATCATGTGGAGTCGGAGTTGTACCATATTTATGTATATAAACATCAAATAAATCTTGTAAACATTTGTTAAAATATGTTTTTGTGCCTTGTGCAAAATGGATGTCTTCACTATTCAAATTCAAAGCGTAAGTAATTCTATCAATCAAGGTTTCAACCCCGTAAACATTTATGGTAGGGTTTAACGCGGCGGCGCAAGTTATAACGGGAGGCATTTCTTTAAAATATTTCACTAATTTTTCTTTCATCGGTTCTATCATTTTTGTAAAAAGATCGCTTTTATTTTCAAGCTCAGACAACTTGTTAGCCATTAAATATATTTGTTTTAGTGTTAATGGACTTGTGGGATAATAAACACCGGATAAAAAAGTGGTGGCGGTTTTAAAAACTTCAAGCAATTCGGTTACGTCTTTTAAAATATCCCAATTCGGAGACGGAAACTTTTGAATTTTACGACGAGGTTTTGAGGCAAACATATCATGAAATAGTTCTAAAGTTTCTCTTTGTCGTAAAGCGCTATAAAACATAATATAAGTCGAGTTCCATCTTGTCTCGACGTCCCAATTCGGGCCTAAGCAAAGATTATTCGTATCACGACAAAATTTAATATAATCATGGTATCTTTTTCTGTTACTAAAAATATCTTTAAGCATTTGTCGAAAAATATATGTTAAGTTTGAAACCTCTTCAATTGCAAGCCCGGCTTGCACCGCCAAGTTAATGATGTGTGCGACACATCGACTATGGAAAAAAACGCCGTTGCAAACGGGTTTATATTTAATTTTTAGTTTTTGAACCGCATTTGTATTATTAGATGCATTATCAAAAGACATTGAAAAAAGTTTATTTTGTAATTTAAATTCGTTAATAACACCATCCAATATATAAAATAAATTTTCGTCGGTGTGTGGATATTCAAACAAGTCAAAAGCGATTGTACGCTTCATCATTTGCCACGTATTGGGATCAACCCAATGCGCGGTAACGCAAAGGTACGAATCGGGTATACCATGTGGAGCCGACCAAACATCGGTGGTTAAGTTTACACCGGTTTGCAAATTTTCAAAACCCAAAATTAATTCTTTTTTTGCTTTTTTCCACATTTTTATACAATCTCGTCTAAGGGTTGTGCGACTTACTTGGTGATAACGAGGTTAGAGTGTCTCTTGAATCATCCTTGTCAAGCGCGGATTGTCAAAGTGGTTGAACGGCAATCCTTCTTGAATCACTAACCTCGCCATTCGATCTCGAACAATATTTAGATCAAAGTTTCAAATTCCTCCTTCGCTTGTCATCGATGCTTGACCTTCACTTGGAATTCCCTTCAATGACGGGCAAGATTTTTCCATATGCATTTTCAAACTAGTGTTTGAATCTTTCCCAAAAAACGCACCACACATCTTGCACCGAGCACGTTCCTTCCCGTTTGACAACAAACATAGATCGTAATTGCACCAAATTGCCGGATTTCTCGTTGTTGCTCGAATTTCCACAACGGTAACTTCGTTTGAGGAACCACCAACACCAAAACTTGCCATGCTTTTTTTTTTGAGTTTAGAGAGAGTTTAGAGAGCGTTTTTGAGCGGTTAAAGAGCGGTTTTAGAGATTAGAGAGTGTAAAGAGAGGTGTGATCAACCCTAAACACCCCCCACCTATTTATAGTGTTTTAAGGGTGCAACAAACTCCAAAAAAAGGGCCAAAATCGACCCCAACGGCTATTTTTTGCCCGGCTCGAAAACCGGTTTAAACTGGTTTTTAAACCGGTTTATCAAACCGGTTAGGATGAACCGGTCCCTAACCCGATCTCATCCAGGAAGCTTCAAACCGGTTTCAAACCGGCGGTTTTTGGGCAACCCGAACCGGTTTGGCCCAAACCGGTTTAAGCCAAACCGGTTTGCCGGTTTGGACCGGGTTAAAAAAAAAACCGGTTTTTTTGTGCACCACTAGCTGTTGCCAGGTTTTTAGATTACATGCCACTGTTACCAGCCCAAAGCAAAGAACCCTGCCCCAATAGTTGGCCCAGTCCAACCCCGTCAAAAGCCCACAAAGAAACCATCACAATGTATGGGTTAAGTAGTGGTGCACAAAAAAACCGATTTTTTTTTTAACCCGGTCCAAACCGGCAAACCGGTTTGGGTTAAACCGGTTTGGACCAAACCGGTTCGGGTTGCCCAAAAACCGCCGGTTTGAAACCGGTTTGAGGATTTCTGAAGAAAATCGGGTTGGGACCGGTTTTGGCTAAACCGGGTTAGAAAACCGGTTTGAATTGGTTTTTTTTAAATGAATTAAATATCATTTATTAAATGAAATAAATAGCATTAAATAGCATAAGATATCATTAATAGCATTAAATAACATTTATTAAATGAATTAAATAGCATTAAATATAATTAAATATCATTTATTAAATGAATTAAATAGCATTAAATATCATTAAATAGCATTAAATATCATTAAATAGCATTTATTAAATGATTTTTAAAAAACATAGTAATTAGCATTTATTAAATGATTTATTTAATTAAATCAAAAATTAAAAATATAAATTTTTTTTTTAAATAAAAACCGGTTTAAACCGGTTTTTTAACCCAAACCGGTTTAAACCTACCCGAACCGGTTTGACCGGTTTACATATTTCCACCTCCAAAACCGGTTTAACCCGAACCGGTTTGGGCTCAAACCGGTTTTGACTTTTCGTTGACCAAACCGGTTCGGGTCGGTTTGAACCGGTTTGGGTTAAAAAACCGATTTGTGCACCACTAGGGTTAAGTAATGATATAAAAAAAATGTGTAAAATGAAATGGCCAGGGGCTTTGTCCTGGCGGTATCCCGATGACATTCAAATGGGAGGTTACGGTTTGAATCCGGGCTATAACAAAAAGAGGGGCTGTGGACAGGTCAGGGGGTTTACCCAGTTGGTGGTTCCTCCTGGGATGGGCTACCCTGGATATTCTAGGTGTTGTCTCGGGGACACCCAATTATCCTACAATAACTAGGTGTTGCCGTTAAAAAAAAAAGATTTGAGAGGTCGTGCTGCCTCCTAAACTTTTTTCGTATATTTAATTTAATTTCTAAAAATACTATAATTTCAATGTTATAAATATAGAAAATATATGAATAAATTGTTCTCGTTTAATATAAAGAGGTAATCTAGTTTGATCTTATTTCCAGATTCAACGAACCCACCTAACATTTCCAACAACCGCAGTTATTATTTGATCAAATGAATATACGTCATCACGGCAGAACCAACCAAGGGTCAGAACTTGTAGGTTTTCTTTTTTCTAAAATCTACGGCTTTTAAGAAATTGTTATTTGTAGTCTGTGGATAAGAGAATTTCGTAATGATCATCCGAAAAAAAATTAAAAAGATATGTGCTCAATCATCATCTTCATGAATAAGTCACCATTCAAATCTTCAAACTAGGGTTCATGGAAAAGCATTAATGGCAGCAAGAGAAAAGGCATTGGCACAGGTCAAGATTCTCCAAGTATTTATTGAAATTCAGAAACATGCCACAGATCTTTCTGCAGCTACCTAATTACTGCTTTTTAATCAATTCGACTATAACATGACTAGCAAAATTATGTGTCTTATTCTCAAATTAATAATTTACTGTTTCCATTTCCGGTATAAGATGAAAAAAGAAATGTTGTCACGTGCTCATGGCGTGAGGCTGACTTTAAACGATTGAGGTGGTGATATTAATGTGGCTAAGCAAAAAAAAATACGTGGTTAAATAAATTTTGTCCCGCGCACCGCGGCAGGAGGCGGACCTTAAACGGTTGAGACGATAACATTAACGTGGCAAAGCACACAAAGAAACGTGGTTAAATACATAAAAGAAACATATGAAGTTACGGCGACTAGGTTGTGAAGATCGAAACATAGATAAAAACAGTTATATAATGGTACCGATGTTTTTCAGTCGGTGTCGGTCTCATTCTTCACGGTACCAGCACGTCACCGCCATGTGATATAACTCACGATACCTAAAAATACTCTATTTTTGAACACGACTTTGTTTTTAACAAAATTTGTACCGGGACGTCAAGAAAAAAAATTTAACAAACAAACGAAAATTATTAAGGAAAAATCAGATTATATATACTACAGGTGGTAAACTTGAAACTTTAAAAACTTGAGGGGATTAAAGTGACATTTTAAAAAGCTGAGGGGCCATTTTTGACATTTAACACAGTGGAGGGGGTGATGTTGTCGGTGGCAAATGCCACCGATACTTGATTTTAAGTAATATACTAAAAAATAAACCCACGCGATGTGGGCGGGTTTACGAACGTCCTACGTGCGTTGCGACAATTACACTAACGTGACTAACTACATAAAAAAACGTATAAAGTTTTCGCGACTCAGTTCTAGAGATCGGAAAATAGACAAATTGCGGCGCAAATATGAGTTAACAGTGAAATGAAAAATTCGTTAAAGAAGTTACTAACAAGGTAAAAACAAAATAGAAATATAAAACAAAATTCTTTACAAATGAATATAAAAAATGCAAAAGTAAAAAAACAAAATAAACCCGGTTTGTCACACCATAGACTCGAACACGCGTTGTTGGGTTTAGCAGAATATTGTAAGAAAATAAAATTAGTAAAACACTGATGAGTTAAAAATGTATATTATACATACTACAAGTGTAAAGTTAAGAGTTTTGAAATTTGAATAATAAGTTAAAAACGTATATTATATATATTACAAGTGTAAGAGTTAAGAAATTTGAGGGATATATTATAATTTTTAGAAAGTTTAGTGTTATTATTCGAAAATGTAGAAAGTTAAGGGATGTATATGAAAAGAAAAAAATAGAAAAAAAAATTTCTATTCGTTACCGACCATACAAATTAAGGTAGGGTAATATAAATTTTAATTTAAGGAAAACTTCAAATAAAAGTAATCAAGTTTCATCATGTGTTTCGTTTTAGTCACTTAAACTTTTTTTTTTGTCTCATTTTTGGCACTCAAGTTTTTCATCTGATCCATTTTCGTCACTCAAACTTTTTTGTCTCATTTTAATCTTGCGGAATTACGATGTTAACATGTTACCTTTTTTTTTGGATTTTGTTTTATGAATATGGTGAAAACGTTGTTTTACTCTTTTTGGATTTTGTTTTATGAATATGGTGAAAACGTTGGTTTACTCTTTTTGAATTTCATTTTCACTAATCCATAAAAAGAAATCCAAAAAAGGTAACTCGTAACATGGTAATTGTTAGGAGTTAGTTTTTACATGCAGGATCCTGAGTCTAGTGTGATCCGGAATCCAAGATCCTTGGTGACTTCAGTATCCTAACCTTTAATAGTACTAACGGTTATTTGTCCCCTATTTCGATTTATGTTTGCAGGTAAAACGTGTTTATCCACTCATCCCTGAAGAATCGATCTAGGAGTTAGAAAGAACGTGTGGAACATGCGTGGAGAATCTTCAAACGGTCATATAGGAAGACTTAGTAGACTCCGGGATTCTCGGATAGTTTGTTAAGTTATTTTTTGTATTTAATCAGCAGTAAGATCGATTAGAACACACAACAATACACATTAGCAACACTTAGCTCTCTCACAATCCGCTGTAACACTTAGCTTTCGATCAATTACTGCTCTTATTGTACCCATTTTCAAGTCTTAATAAAAGTTCAGGAGGCAAGTGACTTTCAGTCACTTCTCGAGGTTTTATGTCGGAGATCCTTAGGGATTAACGACTTTCCTCGTATATTATCGTGTCAATCTTTACATTCACGTTCGTTATTTCACATTTTGATCAAGCACACTACCTCACATACTAAGTTTGGTTACAAAATTAGTTTTAATAATTTTTACCCAAAACAGTAATTATGAAATATTGGAACAACATTTGAAACTTGATTCACTAAAATGAGACAAAAAAAAATTTGAATTACTAAAATAGAACATACGAGAAACTTGAGTAATAAAATAAGACAAAAAAATTTAAATAACTAAAATAAAACAGATAAGAAAATTACTTACTATTTTGTAAATCACCCCAAAACATAATCAAATTTATTTACGTAAGCAAAGTTATTAGAAAAACTCATGGAGTTGATGTAAATAATAATGTTTTCATTTCCATGTCTTCCTTTCTTGTCAGCTATATTAATTGTTAGCATGCAACTGCTGTATGAATTTAATTCACGATTTGAGTCGACGACCATATATTGTTCATATATGCCAAAACTTATGCTACTTCATTCGTAAAAAAGAATCTGCATTTAATACTGATGACAGATTAATTCTTTAATTTTAAACAATATTTTTAAATCATATAATCATTTTACATTATAATTAGAAAAATTGAATTTTAATAATATATCTAACCTTTGACCCGTTAGTCGATAATAATGCATACTGTCAATTTGTCTGGTAACAGTGCTAAATTTCATTTTTGTTGACAATGGCAGTATTACTAGTATAATCATTCTAAATTTACACTCGATTTTGCTCAAAATAATGATTTTGAAGTAAATAAATAAACGTACAAGCGAAATCGAGTGGAAATAAAGTGTAAATCGATTACAAATTTATGATTATTATGCTACTGGACTACCATTGTCAACAAAAGTGAAAATTAGGAATATCGTCGGTCAAATTGCCAATATGGACTATTATTGACCAATATGTCATTGTTTGGATTATTAAAATCCAACCTTATAAGGGTATGTGTTATACATTTGTCGCATGTGCGACAATGTATGCGTGGCTTGTGCGGCGTCATAGGCAACACCCCCATGTCCTCGCATATTTAGGTTTTTGTGGTGCTTCATCGCTGTTGTTTCTTTTATTCTCGCCTCACCAAAATCGAACGTTGGAGCCAAAGAGAGCAATTATCCAAATGTTATTTCAATAAAAAGAAATTAACTTAATTTTTACCCTAGAAATACCATTCAAATTTTCTTAATTTTTATACAACTTTTCTTTAATTCTTTTCTATAAAATCTCATCCCCCTCTCTGAAAAAATTGAATCCATACGAGTCAAACAATCCGTTCAAACAAGGTAATCTCTATCGTTCCTACTTTGATCAGACCCAATTTACACCGAATTCCCATCCGGTATATCCCCAAACCCCGCAACTAGGATTTGCGGGGTGGTCCCAACAAAATTTTCAAGGTTTCCAGCCCATTACCCAATCCAATCCGCAACCCATTACCCAACCCAATCCCCAACCCAATCTCCGACCCGACTCACAACCCGATTTTCTACCCGACTCTATGCCCGAAACCCAACCGAGTGCTTCACATACCAAAAGAAGCTATAAAAAACCCATCACTACACGTAGTACGGGTCCTGCACCGGCTCAACCATTGTCTATTGAGGAGGAAACGGATTTGGCTAGTGCTTGGACCGATGTTTCGGAGGACCCAATCACCGGTAATATATATATATATTTTTAAACTTTAACTTTTTATTTGAACGCTAACTTTAATTTATTTTTAGGTAACGCACAAACGTACAACCATTTTGGGTGGGACATAATAAAAAAACTTCACATACCTATGAAATGTGAAACACCCACTTTTCGTTCATTTTGAAATATCAAAGTTTTTCCCAGTTTGCAAAAACTTTTGCCACAACAGTGGCAAAGTTATTTTATTACAAAACACATTGTTATTTTACAACCATATGTTCGATATTTCCAAAAGACTAAAGGGATTCATGTCTTCGCTTAGCCACATCCTTGGAAGGTTCAACCATCCCGGGTGCTTTTTTATGAAATGTTTGTAAACGTTTTTATATCAACTTTCGCTAAGTACACCACATCTTCTTTTCAAAAATCATTCCAGGTCATCATGAACGCCTTGGCCCCAGGACCCTTTACATGATCTTCTCATAATCATATTAGGTCAATAACATGTTTCCTACTTACGAGTTAGTATGCTTACTATAACCTCAGGGATTTCCTACGTTCGATTCCTCGCTCAAACACTTCACCCAATCCGACACACTCACAACGCGTCACACTCGACTTGCTTAATCGTATTTAGAAGTGAGGGAAGTGGTTTGGGTATTATTGTGATTCAAATGAAAACTCGAGCGCCTAATTTGTAGGATGGCCTCGCCACCCATAGCGGACCGTTATGATGCCTGTAGCGGACAACTACCGCCTCACTAGCCAGCCGCCAACCTTGTTGCCCACGTAGTGGCCCGCTACCGACCCAGCCTCCGCGAGTCAGCTTTTTCACGTGTCATCTCCTGAGTTTCTCCTTCCTCCGCACGTAGCGGACCGCGAGGGCTATGGTAGCGGTCCGCTCCCGGCCCATTTTCCATATTTTCACTTTTAGTCCTTGGACTTTGGTTTATTTACATATCTAGTCCTTCTGGCTTTATTTCTTTAAATTTTGGGGTGTTACAAAACGTGATGAATGCCGGTTTAACAAATAACTTAACTAGAAATGGCCAGCTATGAGACGAAAGTTGTCAACGTTTAATGGCATCTACAACAACCTCTACAATCGACGGAAAAATGGTCAAAGTGATTCAGACATTTCGAAAGTGGCTACTAGTGTTTAGCGTGAATGTACCAATGGCCAAGCATTCAACCTAATAGACGCATGGGAAATTGTAAGGCATTCTCCTAATAGGATTGTGGTTCTCGATATGAGCGATACATGTCGTTCATCTAAACTGACGAAGACGTCCAAGTCTAGCACAGCCGCGGTTCCGATGTACAAAGAGAGTCAATTGACCTCAACGGTGAGGATGATGAGGACAACCCTTTAGAACCACCTGGCCCATCGGGAAAAATAAAGCAAAGCGGGCGACATCTTCATCTTAATCGGCCACTAGTTTTATATCGGAAAGGTGGACACAATTTAACGATATACAAATATAAAGGCTTCAGCTGAAGGGAAGTGGCCGAAAGGGTAGATTTAAACACGTTGACAGGAACAATTGATCATTTAACCAGAAAGGCTCAGGTTATGACTGAAAAATTGATAGAGCGAATTGCAAACATATATGCTTGATGTTTTATTTATGTATATTTCTAAATCATTATGTAATGCCTATTTATTTTTAAATTAATGTCTTTATGTTTCTAAATTTGTATCTATTTAATTTTAATTATAAAATTAATATTATTTTTATCATACAATATTATTTTATTATTTATATTAAAATAAAAAATAGTGAAAGAGCTAAAGTGAAACACATGTATTAGACCAAATGTAGTGGGCGTGTGTGTGTGAGGGGGGGGGGATGGTGTGAACCACCTGGCTATGAAAGGGCATGAAACACCGCCCCCGAGGCGTTAGATTCGATCAAATCGCGGCCGGTTGATGGTGAGATGTGTGTGTGTGTTTGTATATGTATATGTGTGTATATATGTGGATAGTGAACCATTACACACCTTAGTGATTCGGGACGTGATTTCCCTTCTACTGACGTGATGGGGCATCTTTTCACATTTTAGTGAAACCATTACACATTGCCTTACATATGTGAAAAATTGAGTGAAAAATGTTGATCTGACGCTAAGGTGGAGCTTAATGCTATGCTTCAAACTTCAAAGCCATGAAAATAGGCAATAGATCTGATGCCACGTTTAATAGAAGACCACATAAAACACAACGCTTCATTCAAGTAATTCACATACATAGCATAGAAAAGTACAAGGCCTGAAAAACAATTAATTTTAAGTGTAAACTTCGCTTTTTCGTATCTGAGAATTGGTCGAAATTGCCATTTTCATCCAACTTAAAAAGCTTTAACACTTTTGGTCATTGCATTTCATTTCCTAACTGTTTTCGTCCTAAATCGTGACGTCATCTAAAGAATTCGTTAACTTCTCCCCATAAATTCCTTCTCCAAAAGTGGTGTGAAGGATGTGGAGAGCGGGTGAAGAAATAATCCATAGGAGATAAGGAGGCGATGGTGGTAGTGTTAATCCCGCCAGCGATTTCTTCCCACTACTCATCTTGTAGTGGTGGTGGTCGGAGATTGCGCGGGGAAATGGAGGATCGAGACGTAAGCTCATCTATATAGCTGGATGGTGGTACTCACTGACAGTTGTACACGGCGCATTTCGATGTCAAAACCTTGTTGTGTCTATCCTTCCTTCCGGACGCCCTATAAACCTTAACGACCGGGACGACGGCCATCCACAAAGCCTCACAATGCCACCACCCCCCTCCAACAACATCAACTCCTTCTCGTCCTCCGCCAACACCTCCTCCATCATCAACATGGTTATGCAACATGAAATTCCCTCTATTGGTAGCTATCTTTTACGGATTTAAAGAATTATAAGTATTTGTAGTAATACCATTGGAAGAAACCGTCTGAAATTTAGACACCTTAAGCTTCTTTGAATTTCATCCACTCCATAACCAGCTTTATGAACACAAGACAATTGGTTAGCAAAGAAAGAAGAAAAAACCCGTTAATCGTATCTTACATGTTCAGAGAGAAGAAAAAAACTAGGGTTTTGGAATCCAGCTTGAAAGGACAAAAATGCTGCTCACGTGACGGGCAGGGGGGGTTCGTTATAGGACAAAAACAGTTAAAAAATGAAAATGCGATTACCGAAAGTATTAAAACTTTTCAAGTTAGACGAAAGTGGTAATTTTGACCAAACCATAGGGACGAAAAGTGAAGTTTACTCTAAATACATGTATTGTTTACATAATTCAATAATTTATATATAAATATACTGCTAAAATCATGCTAGTAGATACATAGAGGATAGTAGATTGATGATGTTAATAAAATATGTTATTCAAATAGATAATTTTATTTTGTATATTTACTAAAAAGGGTAGTTCTGCAAATTTCACGGCACATCGTACAATAAAATTGTTCACTTTAACAAATAAAATCAGTTACAACTTAGAAAGCAGAATGATATACAGTTAAATAATTTAGATTATGTGGATTGGGTTTTGATGATCGGTATTTTCATTCAATATGTGGTTTTAAAGTTAAAGAATTGACGGTATGCATAAAGGACAAAGACAATAAGTGAGTTTCATAATTCTCACGTGAAAATAGTTATTATAGTAGCATTCACGTACACTCACAATTTTTACTGTGAAGAACTAAAGTAGGCTTTTAGAGTGAAAAAATATTACACCGGATAAATAGAGTCCGGTTACTTAAATTTGTAAATATAATTCAAAACGTAGCGTAAATATCATATCATTTAAAAAGGTAATATATTTTCTGTTTATTTATCATAAAAGTCCTTTAATAATTTTTTACTCGTAAAAAAGTTACAGTTTTTTTTAAAAGTCCTTAACAACTTTTTAATCATTAAAGTTCATTCACATGTTTTGAACAAACTTGTGAAAAAACATTTTACAATCTGTACATCCGGTTGTTGCTTACGTGTACTTTTTTTTACAGTACTTGTAAATTTTATTTTTTTATCTAAAAAGACTCGAAAGAAAAGAGAGAGACTTGAAAGAATATAGAAATGATGCCCTTGGAAATAAATAAAAACATGATGAACTTATAAGAAAGAAAATAATACAAACATTAAAGTTCATTCACATATAGAAATGGTGACCTCAAAATAAGAATTCAAGAACATAAAGAACTTGAAGAAAAGACCGAAAGAAAAGAAAGACACCGGAGAGAATATAGAAAGTAGTTTTTTGTTTATTTCCAATGATGCCTTTCAAACTAAGAGGAGCCTTCCTTATAAAGGCAAGAAAAGGGCACCAGTACATAAGCGATCATGTCATCATCAACAATACAAGAAACAAGACAAGAAACATGACCTAAGCGCTTATTAAGAGTAATTAAAGCTTACATTATTCTCAAGCACACTTGTTTCTTGTACCCAAGACTTCATTAAAATAGGGAGGTCTTGGGTTCAAGTCCCACTTAGGTTGGGCCAAGGGTTTTCTCACCTATAGTGGGTTTCCTCCTGAGGGTGGTGGAGATGATCGGGTGGGCCAGTGGCCCGTCAGTGATCCAAATTGCCGTTCAAAAAAATTAATACAATACAAAATATTAAGATCACACGACTACTTTCTTCCGAACTTCTCGGGTATGTGAAGCATCTCTACTATAAACTATGGTGGGTTAAGATGATACGGGTTGTTTTTGGGTATGTTTGCCAAACATACGTATGTCATTTGTAGGAACACTAATGTCATGAACTTGGTTGAGAAAGAGTATTTCTTGAAGTGCTCTACAATGGCATTATCCCATTAATCAGCATGAGGATCATCTTCTGCCAAACGTCATTATCAACTAAGACATTTGGCGGTATGTCCTCAACGTGCACCTCATTTTATTTTGCTAGAGCTTTGCGGGTATTGATCCAGTCTTCAAGGTAATTGAGTTTATAGTAGTAGCTTGAGGGGTTCATATCATACCATGAATGGATGAAAGTTGACGGTGCTCTATAAATTCCTACTTGGCCCTTTTGGATGTAGCGGCTAGGTTTCTTTAGCAGAACTGTGCAGTGTTTCCTTGGAGACGAGAGCATAATCTGTGCCCATTTGTGGGCCGGAAAGAACCATTGGGGGAACTTAAGTGTGTGCATTATTCTTGCTTCTTTTCTTAGACACTAAGTGTAGAAATAAATACTGATGACTACAAAATTCTCTATGTACAAATGCTGCTGATTTCAGAGTTTACTGCTGACCAACAAAACTTGTTCTTCTGCTAATCCTACTTGAAAAGCACAACTTCTACCGGTTCTGGAAACTAGGATGGATCTGGCTTTCCAAGGATGTCAACTAAAGACTACCTAGTAGATCCCTAATCATTCTCATGGTGTCACAAACTAAGATACCTAAAGTTTACTCAACTCACCAGATGGTTGGATCACCTCTCGGGTATATCCATCAATGATAAAGTACCCACGGGACAGATTACCTCTCAGTCTCACTGCCCTCAATACATCGAAGATGCATGGGGTAATCTCAAGATAACAACTATGACACGAATAGCAACAATCACTAGACACCTAATACCGGCTTCCTCTCAGACATCTGACACTCGGATTCCTAATGACGAAGACTGGATAGCCTTATCTGCTGAAGACTAGAGTTGCTGCGGATAGGCTTCTCAGCAGCATCAACACTTGATGCTACTGATAGGCAAATCGTCAGCATCTTTGGATGGTTACATCTTGCTGCTGATCAACAACTCTACTGCTGATAGTTATTCATCCATTGAAGATCAAACGTTGCAGCTGACCATCCTTGCAAAAGCAAAATCAACCATTACCACTGACAACTTTCAGCTACACCACTGACACACTCCATGCAGAAAGAATGTCACTGGTGCAGACAATAAAGCATTACAAAGCTCTTCTCCAAGAATGCAAGCAATGATGCCTAAGAAGACGTTTGAGTAAAGTTAACCTTTGTAGTTATTATTATTGTCTGTATATGTAGAATAGCTTCAATACCAGATCAACGGTCTGTGTTAGATCTGATCCTTAGAATCAAGGGTCTGTCTTGATTCTAAGTTACTATATAAGTAGTACTTAGAGTCATTGTATACAAGAACTTTTGCTTAAGAGTTTTCTAAGTAATCTTGTAACACTTGAAGCTTAATACAAAATTGCATTTATCAGTATTCTTCTTGTCTACTTGTTTACTTTGCTTAAGTTGTGATTGTTTCCGCCAATCTCAATTGGAATAGAACCATCTTGTATTTACCGATCCTACAAGTGGTATCAGAGCTTTGGCTCACAGATTAAACAAACTCACATTTGTTTAATCATTCTCTGGTTCTATTCTTATCTATCTCTTTGCTAAAAGTCACTCATTGTCTAAAAGACAGAAATGGCTCAAAACAATGGATTTGAAGATATTGGAAGCATCAACAGACCACCAAGACTGGTGTCTGGTGAAGACTACGATATGTGGAAGAACATAATGGAAAGCTTCTTCTGCTATCAGGATGTGGAAATCCATTAAAGATGGACCATACATACCCATGGTGTCCTCTGTTGATTCCAGAGGTGCACTAGTTCCCAAAGAACCCTCCAAGTACTCTGATGAAGATATCAAGAAAATGGAGGTAGACTTCAAACCTTGGGAGCCATTCAAATGTGCTTACCAAATGAAGTTTTTCACAGCTTCAGAGGTTACAAAACTGCTAAGGAGCTATGGGAGGCTCTTGAGAAGATGTTTGCTGGCTCAGAGGAAGTCAAAGAAAACAGAAGGGACATCCTGAATCAGCAGTACGAAAACTTCGTCTGGAAGGAAGGTGAGTCCCTAACTGTTTTATATAACAGATTTACTTATCTTGTAGGTGAGCTGCAGTGCTCAAAGGTGAAGCTGGAGAATGAAGATATTCTAAAATAATCATCAGGTCTTTACCTAGCTGCTGGACACTCTACACAGTGTCCATTAGAAGAACTGAAAATCTGAAGACTCTCCAAATGACTGAGCTCTTTGGTATGCTGAAAACCTATGAGCTAGAGATGATTCAGGCAAAAGAACGAAGCTCAAGCTATCAAAATGCCTCAACATCCACCACTACCTCTGCCCTCCACTCTGACCACTCAGGTCCTAGTTCCAGCAACTACTATCCTCCCATTGTCATCCATCCACAAACTCCAACATCTCAAACAAACATCTCACCATTTCTCCTAGAAGCTCCTCCTCAAACCTCAACCTCTGTTGCTTTTGTTTCTGAAAACTCAAGCAACATGTCCTTTATCAAGGAGGATCTGGAATGCTTCCATCCAGATGACTTAGAAGAAATGGACATACATCACTCGTATGCCATGCTCTCTATAAGAGCAAAAAGGTTCTACTCTAGAACCGGAAGACCCATTCCAAGCAACAACTCCAATACCAGAGTTGGATTGGATAAAAGCAAACTAAGATGTTACAACTGTAACCAACTGGGTCACTTTGCTAGAGAATGCAAGGCACCAAGAGCCAATCCAACTACTCCTCAATCAAGACAAGCTCACCAAGCCCAACCCAGACAACAACAGCAACAAGCTACTCCTCCAGTTCAAACTACAGCCTGTGCAACTGTTGGAACTTCTGACTTCGAATGGAGCTTCCAGTATGAAAAGCTGCCTGCCAACAACCAAGCGCTTATGGTAGACACAACTGAGATATCGCCTTGTATTGATAAGGTGTTAGGCTACAGAAAGCATAATCAAAGATCAAAATGAAGAGGTTAATCAAATGAAACCTGAATTCATAAAGGTAGAAAACAATTATAAAGAAAAAATTAACTGCCTAAAGAAAGAGATTTCATTACTAAAACATGAACAAAGCAATCTTGAAACTCAGATTGATGATCTACTGGCTAGACTAAAAGCTACCAGAGCAGAATTGGCAGAACAAAAAGTTCATGTTGATAAATATGAATTTGCATCTAAAAATCTGCAAAGACTTTTAGATGCTCAAATTAATGAAAAGGTAAAAACTGGTCTGGGGTATCATGGTGAACAATACCAAGCCGTTGCACCTCCTGCTGACTACGTTTCCATCCATGAACCAAGCTTCAATCTCTCAAATCTTGAAAAGGCTAACCGAGATCTTGATCCTTCAATACATGAACCACTGGTGCAAGAATACACTACCTCATCAGAATCTGAGTCATCTCACTCAGAGTCCACTAAAACTGAGGAGATCTCATCACCAGTACAAGTACCAAAGCCTGTTCTTGAAGTCATTCAAACAAGTACTCCTGTTCCTTTACCAGCCGCTCCGGTTCCTATACCTTTCAACCAAATCAAAATTAGCTATCCTCCAAAAGGAAGAAAGCTAAATGTTGAAAAGGGGCAGTCTTCAACCTCAAAGCCTCAAAGAAAGGTGTTTGACATATGCCATAAGCCTGGAGAAAGAGTTCCATGTGTTCAAAAGACATTGGAAGAAGCTACTTTTGAGCACAACAAAGCTCACCCTTGGAACTTCAAAGATCTTTTCAAAAGAAAGGATTATGTTTATCTTTCAAGGGACAAACTGGCAAAATCATGCTTTGTCTGTGGAAAATATAACCACACTGCAAGCACCTGTTTCTACTACCTTCAGCAGCAAGGAAACCTCAGGCAACGTGCTTTTGAGAAGACAAAGAAGAACAAACAGGTAAGAAGGTTTGAAGCAAAGATAACTCAATTCAGAAACTCTCTTTCTCCACCAAGGGAGCAGTTGTCAAAATCTCAACAGACGTGCATCATCTGTGGTGAATTAGACCACTTTGCTGCAAATTGTCAATTTAACCCTTTCAACCAGATCCTTCATCAAGCCCCTCAAAGACGAAAGGTAAAGAAGGATCAACATACAGCGGTTGTTAAACCATCAGAAGCCAGAAAAAATGTTGGTAATCAAGTGAAGCACAAGCAACCTAAAGATAAGCTTTCAGCAGCAACCAAATCTGCTGCTGGTCAAGCAAAACCATCAGCAGCAACAACAGCAGCTGATGAGAAGCCAAAGCCATCAGCAGCAACAAAATCTGCTGCTGATAAGCCAAAATCTGCTGCTGCTAAAAAACAGCCATCAGCAGTCAAAGCAAAATCAGCTGTTGACAGAGAAAAGAGAACATGAAGACAATCTCCTCAACAATGGAAAACCAAGATCCCAATTTCTATCACTCCAAGACTTATCATTGGTTCCGCTGAATGCACACATGATAAATCTAACATTCCAAGAACCCTTTTCTTCAAGGATGCAAGCTCTTGGACTCCTCCCACTAACTAGATCTCTATCATGTGCAGGAACTGCCAGGTCACAAGAATAACACTTTGGTGGTAGACAGTGGTTGTTCCAGGCACATGACAGGCAACAGATCCATCCTCTCCAACTTCAGACATTTCAATGAATGATATGTTGCCTTTGGAAGTGACTCAAAGGGAGGATCCATTACTGGACAAGGAACCGTGTCCAACGAAAGAATGAGCATTAATAAGGTCAACTATGTCAAAGAATTGGACTTCAATCTCATGAGTGTTTCCCAGGTCTGTGACCAAAAGCATTGGATGATCTTCACAGATAAAGAATGCTTTGTACTGTCTCCAGGCTTATCCATACCTCCTCTAGAAAAGATTTTATTAACTGCTCAGAGAAAAGAGAATCTCTATGTACTGGACATGAATGAAGTCACTCCATCTGGGAGTGTTTCTTGTTTTCTGTTAAAAGCTTCAGTTGATGAATCAGCTCTCTGGCACAGGAGATTAAGTCATGTTAGTATCAAAACTATTAACAAACTGTTAAAGGACAATCTTGTCAGAGGGCTTCCTGACAAGGAATTCAAGCTAGAAGACCACTGCATTGCTTGCTTAAAAGGGAAGCAACACAAGAGTTCTCACAAGCCCAAGACCTTAAATACAAATGACACTCTACTACAGCTGCTGCACATGGATCTCTTTGGCCCTACAAATGTCATGTCAATGGGCAATAAGTCATACTGTCTGGTGATAACTGATGACTACACCAGATTCTCATGGGTATACTTCTTGAGAACTAAAGATGAAACTGCTGAAATTCTCAAATCCTACATTCTTAGGGTAGAGAATCAAAGCAATCAAAAGGTGAAGATCATAAGGTGTGATCAGGGCACAGAGTTCAAGAACCACACTTTAAACTGTTTCTGTGAAAGCAAAGGGATAGAAAGACAATACAGTGCTCCAAGAACTCCTCAACAAAATGGAGTTGCTGAAAGGAGAAACAGAACTCTAATTGAGTCAGCAACATCTATGTTGGCTGACTCAAACTGCCTCTCACCTTCTGGGCAGAAGCAGTTAGCACAACCTGCTATGTGCAAAATAGAGTTCTCATCGTCAAGCCGCCCCTCAACAAGACACCTTATGAACTTTGGTTTCAAAGAGTTCCCTACATTGGGTTTCTAAAGCCCTTTGGGTTTCCATGCACCATTCTCATCACACATGGGGTTCTTCCTAAGTTTGGTGCCAAATCTGATGAAGGATATTTTGTAGGCTATTCCTCTCAATCAAAGGCCTACAGAGTATTCAATTCAAGAACAAGAATTGTGGAAGAATCAGCAAATGTGGAATATAGAGAACACATCGTCTGTGAGCAAGGAAAAGGCCCAAACTGGCTCTTTGACATAGACTCCTTCTCCCAAATATTTGAGCCTCTCACATTCTCAAATATGGAGTCTAACTCTACACAAACACCTGCCTCCACTTCATCCACTGACTACAGACTGAATTTTCCCAAACCTTCTATCCGTCTGCGAAGACCATCCATTGATCCTCCATCAGTTATGGAAGCAATTGAAGCAAGCGAAGCCGAAACAAGACTCTCAATTGTCACCAGCAGCAGCCTGTCTGAAACTAAAAATTTAGATGAAGACTCTTCCACTATGAATGAAGAGACCCCTAATCAAAATCAAAGCAATATGGGGAAAGGGATACAACTGGAGGTGGTACCAGCACAGAGGATCCATAAAGAACATCCTCAAGAAAATATTATTGGCCAAGTCCATCATGGAGTTCTCACAAGAAGCAAATCTCACGAGACCAATATATGCTTGTTTTCATGTTTTCTATCTCAGGTGGAACCCAAGAAGATAGAAGAGGCACTCAAACACATCAGCTGAATTGAGACAATGCAGGAAGAGTTACTGCAATTCAAAAGGCAGGATGTCTGGAAACTTGTTGATCTTCCACCAGGTCAATATGCAATTGGCACACGATGGGTTTTCAGGAACAAGAAAGATGAGAGAGGCATTGTAGTAAAAAACAAAGCCAGACTTGTAGCTCAAGGCTACACTCAGGAAGAAGGAGTTGACTATGATGAAGTCTTTGCTCCTGTTGCCAGGCTGGAGGCCATCAGAATCTTCCTGACATATGCTGCATCCAAGAATTTCACTGTCTATCAAATAGATGTAAAGAGTGCCTTTCTGTATGGAAAGATTAGTAAGGAAGTATACGTCAAACAGCCTCCAGGATTTGTAGATCCTGCACATCCTACTCAAGTGTTTAAACTAGACAAAGCTCTGTATGGCTTACATCAAGCACCAAGAGCCTGGTATGAAACTTTGTCAGGATATCTACTAAGAAACAACTTCAGAAGGGGTGCTATTGACCAGACCTTGTTTATCAAAGATGAAGGGGGAGAAATCTTACTAGTTCAAATCTATGTTGATGATATCATCTTTGGATCAACAAGGAAAAAGTTGTGCAAAGACTTTGAGATTCTGATGCACTCAAAGTTTGAAATGAGTTCAATGGGTGAACTAAATTTCTTCGTGGGTCTACAAGTCAAACAAGTCCCAAATGGAATCTTCATCAGCCAATCCAAATATGTAAAAAGCATTTTGGAAAGATTCAAGATGGCTGACTGCTCTGCTGCAAGAACCCCTATGCAAGTGCACCATCAGCTGACTCTAGACAAAGATGGCCAAGACATTGATCAACATCAGTACCGTGCAATGATAGGTTCTCTCATGCATCTCACTGCCTCAAGGCCAGATATCATGTTTGCAGTATGTCTCTGTGCAAGATTTTAAGCAGCTCCAAAGGTTTCACATCTTCAAGTTGTCAAGAGAATTATTAGATACCTAAAAGGAGCCTCAAGACTTGGGCTTTGGTACTCTAAAGATGACAAGTTCAATCTGTATGCATACACTGACAGTGATTACGGGGGATGAAACTTGGACAAAAAGTCCACATCAGGGGGATATCAGCTTCAAGTTGCTGTGCACAAGTCATCTGGATACAAAATCAAATGCTGGATTATGGGATGATTTTCATGGCAACTCCAATTCACATTGACAACATGAGTGCTATATCAATCACAAACAATCCAGTGCAGCACTCCAAGACAATGCACATTGACATCAGGTATCATTTCATAAGAGATCAAGCTGAGAAAAAGAGGATTATTTTAACCAAAGTTCATACAAATGAGCAATATGCTGATTTGTTTACAAAACCTTTTGATGAAGCTAGATTTAGATATTTAGTTGAATCCATTGGTATGATGAACTTTGATTAAAATCTATCTCTAAAATTCTATTTTAAAATGTGTTTTGTCTTTTGTTGTAAATAAAAGTTATAAGTCAGCAGCATTTCTGTCCTTCAGCTGCTGACAGGTTTAATCTTCAGCAGCAAAGGAATTGCCACCGACTGCTTTAAGTTATCAGCAGGAACAAGTTTCCTACGGATAGCTTTAAGGTTGTCAGCAGCGACATCCTTGCTGCAGATCATTGAATCCATCAGCAGCAATTGAGTTCGCTACTGACAGACTTAACCTTCCGCAGCAACCAAGCTTGCAGCGGACATGCTTATTCATCCACAACAACCAAGTTTGCTGCTGATGGGTAAATTTAAGTCCAAATTAACTTTTACCCGCTGTAAAAATTAACGTCAGTCTTTACCATGACTGCCTTGGTGTATTACAGCTGTAACAGTAAAAGGTGAATGAGGTTGTACTGTGCAAGTCATTTTGCTTTTTCCCACCTCTGCCGTTATAAGAACAAATCAAATTTCCTTACCACCTCTTCACATTCAATTTCACCCTAAACCCACATCACTTTCTCTCAAGTCCCCACCACATTCAATGCTTTCCATCCTTAAAACATTCAAAACCTTCCATATTCTTAAACCTTCAAACCTTCCCTCCAAAATCAAACAACAATGGCAGACATCAATAACCCTGACAATAAGTTCTCCCCGTACCACAACCTTACAGCATACTTAACCAAGGGAAAAAAATCCGAAGGATTCGATGATATGATCGACTTCCTATGCCGATCAAAGATCCATTTTGCCCTCACAACCAACCCTACCATATATATCCCTCATATGGAGGATTTTTGGAATACCGCCGTCTACTCTACCGAACAGGGGATTCCCCAAATAAAAGCCAAGGTAGATGGCAAGGACATCATCATCTTTGAAGCTGCCCTCCGAAAACATCTTAAGCTTCAAGATGAGGGAGCAACCATCTCATACTCAAAGGACGAGTACATGAGGACCTTTGTATCCATAGGGTACAATGGAAATCAAAATGAGTATACAATAGAGAAGGCGCTGATGGGCCCTCCATGGAGGTATCTCTTCCACACTCTTCTCCAATGCATATCTCAGAAGAGAAGTGGATGGCATCAAGTGAGCTCCGCACTTGCCTCTGCTTTCCATGGTATGATTACTGGCCTAGGTTTCAACTTTGCACACCTCATCTTTGAGGGTTTGAGATATAACCTTCAAGAGGGTGCAAAGCAACATTTTTTTATGTACCTAAGATTCTTACAGGAGGTTTTCAACCAGGAACTAAATGACCTTTCAAAACCTGCAAGAATCTACATCATGTTGGGACATAAAAATAATATTTTTCAAAGTATGAGAACTGTTTCCAAAAAGTTCTCAGGGGTCAATGTTCCATTGTTATCTACAATGCTAAACATATAAAGTACCCCGGGTGACAGTTCAACAATCCCAGCTGATACTGATCCCACACCCTCCACATCACATCCTGAACAACAATCTGCTTCCACCATTCGAACCCCTGTGCATACTACTAAGGATGTACAGGTACAAAAAGTACTTACATCTGTTTTGGATGTTATCGTTCAACTGGAACAAAGGGCCCCAGTTGCTACGACATACACCAGAAAAAGGAGCAAGAAGACTCCTTCTCTTCTTGTCTCAAAGGCCCAAACCCAACCTCTAAGCCCTCATTCAGAATCCCAACATTCTGATGAGAATACCAAAAGGGATAGCCACAACACTAGAGAGACTTCCTTGGAAGCCTCTCTATTAGGATCAGGATCACATCCCAGATCTATAGAGCAACCCCTGAGCCATTCTATTATTTCTCTTCTCTGAACCTAAGTGCAGAGGCACCTGGTCAAGATGATATACCTTCTCCAACAACCACTATATCGGAGGTATTGATTGACTTGGTTGCAGGCGCACCCAACCCAGGTTCATCACCCAAGAAGGTTCACTCTGGTAGTATTGATAGAGTGAATGTGGAAAGGGCTATCACTACTCCTGGTACATCAACTGCCCAGGAGAACAGTGATAACATAGCTAAGACCCTAACCACGGCAACTCCAAGTGAGGATGTTTCCTGTGAAACACTATTCACTGAGAGGAATCCCAGGCGCCAAGAAAACCAGGGTGATGGGGATGCAGAGGTTAGGCCTAAGGCACCATCTAGCTCCAAGGATTCCACAACTGTGGATGAGGACAGACTGAAACTTCATAACTTGGAATTGACAGTCAGGGTGGCAATGCTAGAGGCTGAAGTGTCCAAACTAAGACACCAAGTCTCTATGCATGAAGCCCATCAATGCCCAACTGTGCCTACTCCCTCTCTTGTATCAGTGGGAACTCAAACATATATTGTAACATCCCTGATTTTTCGACCCTATTTTAACTTATTTTTAACTAATAAAATAACAACACGACATTGAATCATATACTTGTTCAAACCTACACCTCATTAATCGTTAGCCGATCGTATTCAATTCAAGGATTTAGAACTCATAATCAAGTGGTAATACCTCTCAGAGTTAATCCAGTTAGTAATCCCGTTAGGTGTTCTGTTAAATCCTAACCAAGCTAATTCTGTCAAAGCTGAAGTTACAAGGGCTGATTTTGTAAATAACCAGAAACCCTAGTAGGCACGGTCGCGCCACGTTTTGGCACGGTCGCGCCTCGTGTGGCACGGTCGCGCCTCTTATAGGCACGGTCGCGCCTCACACCAGTTGAAACGTAAATGCGGTTTTAATCGCTCGATCGTTGAGTTCCG
Organism: Smallanthus sonchifolius; assembly: GCA_023525975.1. Taxonomy (NCBI): domain Eukaryota; kingdom Viridiplantae; phylum Streptophyta; class Magnoliopsida; order Asterales; family Asteraceae; genus Smallanthus; species Smallanthus sonchifolius. The sequence continues at coordinate 29,411,915 of CM042021.1, read as the reverse complement.
TAACCGTTCCTCACTTCAGTTCCATTTACGAGAGTAATAGCATTTTCAATTACACAAACGTCCTAGTTTAATTCCTTTAGACTCAAAAAATCGTTCAAACATTTCAAAGAAAACATAAACCTTTTCTTCGATCCGAATCCTCCCAACCAAACAGAAGATTCACAATATACGATCCTCCCTAAAGCTTCAGAACACATTGAGTTAGCCGGAGTTGCAACAGAAGACGTCGGAGATCAAACCCGTCATCGCCGGAACTCATCTTTACCGTACGCTATCAATTCATCGTCTTTCCGGGTAATTGAAACCTCCTACACTTTCGATTTAGTCTATAGATCCAAAGCCCCAAACTAATTTGGGCTTACAATATACAATTTAACACGAACCCGAATCTAGGGTTCATTCCAAAATGATTTAATCGAATACTGCTTTAAACATGTTTTAAACACAATTAATCTACACCAACATACTCGTACTAACCTTGTGAATGAAAGCCCTATACATTCCAGCACTATTAATATAAGAATCAATCAATTCGTTTTGGTTTTAAAAGAGACACGGTCGCGCTAATCATCTAGCGCGGTCGTGCCTCGGGAGACGCGGTCGTGTCGACTTCCAGCGCGGTCGTGCTTCCTGCTCAGACCCAGTCAATGCTCGTTGGCTAGACTTGATCGTACCCCAGAAGCATAGACACGGTCGTGCCTATCGAAGGCACGGTCGTGCCTAGTCGTTTGGCTAGTTGTCCTCTGTTTGACCAACACGGTCACGCCCTGTCTAGAACGGTCGCGCCCGCCCTAGCACGATCGTGCCCTATCCTAGGCACGGTCGTGTGTGTTGGCAGAATGTTATTAATTTTTATATTTCTAAACAATTAGTATTTCATATTAATTTCTAAGAATTTATAAAAATCTGTATTATTTTTATTTAGAAAAGATCAAATATTTAATCTTAAAATAAATGGAAATTATTTAAAGTTCAACATTTAATTTATAAACCCTACATTTAAATAATATTTTAAATGTCTAAATTACATTATATAGATAAATGAATAAGGTAATAAATATTTATTTGATTTATAATTAAACAAAAACATTTATTTAGTTACATCTAACACTTACATTATTTTCATAAACAGTAATTATTTAGTTTACATATTTAATTATTCCAAACTCAAACCTTATTCAAAAATGTTCTAAAAACATTCATTTCAAATCTTCTATTTTATACAATACTTTCAAGTATCAAACACTAACTTTATCCAATTTAACTTTAGATATAGACTTAGACTATTGTGCATTATTAATGCAATATGCATTACACTCTAGGTTAACATTGTGCAATACAAAGGATCACATTACTATCTCGTATCTCGTGTTAGCTACGCTTTCGAATCAAGTGAGTATACATAGCCCCTTTTACTTTTTTACATTTTTGGGGTGAAACATGAACACTATTCAACTTACATGTTTACATTTACACAAACAACACAAGTACAAATCCTATTTACATTCATGTGTGCAATTTGAGCTTTATGCCCGAGGGCTAGGTGTGCTAACCTTTTGTATGCGATTATGTGCAATCATTAACTTTTCAAGCCGACGGTTTTCAATGATAGATCTATTGAGTCTGACAAACCCACCCAGATTGGGGTGATTGATACCGACAACACAATTTTGCATGCTAGTTACAAAGGTTTGATTGTACTTGGTTACACAATAGCTGCTCCCCATAAATGCCTTATTTATCATGTTATGTAAGGATTTGTTTTACAAACTATATGCTATCTATATACAAACCTGTGTTATACTCACCAACTTTTTAGTTGACCTTATTTTATTTATGTTTCAGGTGCTTTCATATGAGTTTGATCAAGACATGCTACACATAGGCTTTGGACCTAGTTAATCTTAATTCAAAAACAAATTGTATTTCATTATGTACTTGGAACTTGATTCATGTTGTTTGAATGGAAATGGATTTAACATATTACAATTTAGTCAACCTTGAGCTCATGAACAGTCTACATGTCCCGCCCCGATGATTCCGCCGTCGGTTGGGGTGTGACAGATATATCCCTTTTCACTGATGAAACCAAAAAGGGGGAGGTGGTTACCAAGGAAGATGATGCTGACAGCCTCGAAGAATGGATACAAGAGCAGACTGTGTTTCAAAGTTCCCTATACAAACCTGCTTTTGTTCAAATCCATGACTTGCCAGACTCAGTAGATGAAGAGGAAGATGTCACTGAGGATTGGAAGTTAGTTGTTCAAGCTGTTAATGAGGTGCTACAAGAAGAAACTCTCCATGAAGACACACCTCCATCATTCAGCCTTCTTCCTGAAGCTGCAACCATAATAATTCATTCATCTACCTCCCAACTCTTTCCAACTTCAAAGAAGCTAGAATTTGACTCCATTCTAGCTTGGGGATATGATGAAAGAGCTGAGAGATTCTGGATTGGATGGGAGTTTAGTGGAGTAGAAGTGTTAAACTGGAACTCTCTTAATGCCCTCCAAGTTCTTAATCTGTATCTGACAAAATGTGTCAACACTTCATCAGATCTCTCAGCAGAACTTTCAATCAGCATGTTCTATGACTTAATGGAGGATAACATGCCCTGGTTTAAAAGAATACTAAAAGAAGCAAACAGGGCAGCTTATCCTGAATCTTCATCAGCAGCAGAACAAAGACTGGCTCCGAGAAGACTTGACATAATCAGGAGCAGTACTTTAACTAAAGAAAAGGTTATCTGTTGGAGAAGATTCATGTATAACATAATGGTCAGGGATGTAGAAGTGCAAGGATGGATAAGCACTGACTCCCATGACTTCACCTTCTTCCTGAGCAATGGATCTTCTCTCTCAATCAACATCAAAGAGATCTTGCTCCTACCTTCAGCTTTCCTGCACAAATTCTTTGAGCTCAGATCACTCATCTTCAATGTCAACTCCTTAGAAAGTCAAGAAATGATCAAAATCATCAAGGCTTCTCTTTATAAGGAGGAATCTGGATCTGACTCAGACCTATCCTTTCTCTCTTCTCCAACAGTTAGACTGAACACAGAAGAAGAATCAGAGAGAAGAGACGAGGAAAAGATGAAAGAAGCATGGAAAGAAGTGACAGGTACGGAATGGAAAGAAGATGAAGAAAGTTCCCTTCCCTTATCCATTCCCCAACATGCCAATGAAGCTAAAGCTGAGATCTCAACAGCATCTACTACACCTACTGTTGTGGTCCATGAAGCTGAAGCAGAGGCATCCAACAAAGATAAGGGAAATGGACTAATGACCAAAGAAGATGAAGAAAGAATTCAGAAGGAGAAGAAAGAAAAGGAGGATAGAAGAAGAAGAAGAAGAGAAAAAGAGAAGATGGATGTACTAAAGAAAGCCCAAGACAGACTCACGGCCATTCTCCTCAGAGAACAATAGATCCAGCTGTATGCAAAACAGCTGGATGATCTGAAAGTAAAGATTCCTGCAGTTTATCAAATTGAAGAAGATGAACCTCTTGCTCTTCAACTGCAGGAACAATTCGATAGTGAAGAAGAAGAGATACAGAAGAAGAAGAAAGAGGCTAAGTTCAGAATAACTGATTCTGAACTAGCTAAAGAAATGAGAGAGGAATGGGTAAAGGCTCTGATTTCTCAAGGTGAGGATGTAGACTACCTTGAGAAACTATCAAATAAAGAAATGTACAGAGCCTTCATGGGTCAGCAGGGTCAATTGGCAAACAAGAAAAAGGTTGAAGAAGAAGAAAAATCCAAACAAAAGTCTAAAAAAACCATTGCCTTTAACCGAAGATCCCATGAAGAAAGGAAGATCATGATTGACTTCCTTAAGGCTAGAGGAGAGAGTGGAAAGAGGCTAGGTCCTATGAACTTCATGAACCTGCAAGCCCTTTACCTTAAAGTTAAGAAGGATGAGGAAGAAAGACTGGAGAAGAAAGGCTCCAAGAAAAGGGTAATCATTCAAGAAGAAGAAAGGAAAACAAAGAAACCCAAGCCTTCTCCCTCACCCAACACTTCCTCAATCCAACAACCCTCCACTCTCCATCCTAGACCTCCATCCTCTCCACCGTCAAAGTCCAAATCCTCACACCCAGCTCCTACTCATCAACAACCTCCCAAAAAGAAAAACAAACCTACTTCCAAACCAGAAGACTCAAGAGAAATAATCAGATGGTCATACAGCTCTCAAGACCAATGGTTTGAAGTTTTCAGGGGGAGGACAGAAGTTAAAAGATCAATTTATACCTATGTTGATGAGGTACTACAGCTTCCAGATTCTGATCTAAGAAGAATGATGGAGTTAGGTGAAGTCAATGAGCCCATGAATGAAGGTGGGAGACATCTGCTGCTGGCAATCAAACATCACTTCAACCCCAGCAGAGATGAAATCCTTGATGTCAAACCTCTCCAATCTCACTCTCCATTCATCAGCTGGTCCTACAATGCTAAAAAAGATGAGTTCACATTGACAGATGTTAAAGGACAGAAGATGAGATGTTCAAGCAAAGCTATCTTCAAAATGGCTAGCAAAGACATCAAGACTCTATCTGAGCTTCCTCTTAACAATCCTAGCAAGGACCAGAGAGGATATGAGGTTGAAAGAATTGTCAGCCACATGCAAAAGCTTCAGCAACAAAAGCAGTAAGAGAATTTTGGTAGCATCAGTATAGGGGGAGTTTGTAGAAATAAAGATTGATGGCTACAAAATTCTCTAAGTACAAATGCTGCTGATCTCAGAGTTTGCTGCTGACCAACAAACTACTGCGGATAAGCTTATCTGCAGCGGATACTTGTTCTTCTGCTGATGAACAAATCTGCTGCGGATAGCCTTATCTGCTGAAGACCAGAGTTTCTGCGGATAGGTTTCTCAGCAGCATCAACACTTGATGCTGCTGATAGGCAAATCATCAGCAGCTTTGGATGGTTACATCTTGCTGCTGATCAACAACTCTACTGCCGATAGTTATTCATCCATTGAAGATCAAACGTTGCAGCTGACCAGGCTTGCAAAAGCAAAAGCAACCATTACCACTGACAACTTTTGGCTACACCACTGACACACTCCATGCAGAAAGAATGTCATTGATGCAGACAATAATGCATTACAACGCTCTTCTCCAAGCATGCAAGCAATGATGCCAAAGAAGACGTTTGAGTAAAGTTAACCTTTTTTCTGTCCTTGTGGGAATCTTTGTTGTACCAGTAGGGTACTTTACAACTTGTGTCTGACTATTTATCTAGTTTGGTGGATTATGTTTTTTGGTTAGGGTAATGTTGTCTTGCCTTTTGTGACGTAAGCGTTTCTGGGAATCGATGCAAGTTTTAAGAAAATGTTGTGGGTTGTTCTGGTTTATGCTTGAAAATATTTGGTGAGGCTGGGATTCTGCTATGTAGATTGGCATAACATCTCCTAAGTCAGAATCACTTGATTCAGAGCTGTCACTCGAGGATGAATCTTCACTTTTGTAGTAGAAAATAGAGTAGATTGTTTGGACTCCTCGTTCATCATCTAGCGATTATAGGGACTCTAGATCAGATACGTCAACCGGTCTATTTTGTTGAGTGTTTGAAGAAGGGCTTGGGTCTTCTTCTTGTCCTTGCAGTCTCTTGCGAAGTGTCCCTTTGGTTGCAGATGTAGCATCGATCGGTGTTTCGACCTCTCATTGGTTTTCTGCTTAGGAACTTCCATTTTTTCTTGGATCCTTCTCTTTTACTGAAATGCCTTTTTTTCTCTTGGGGAGTGGTTGCACTAAACCTTTTAGAAAAACTAGACTTTCGGGAAGGGTGGGAGCAAGTGTAGGCTGACTCATCTTTACACTAGATCATGAGATGCTTATCATCGTAGGCAGAGCCAAGGCGTTTACCAATTCTTTCGAACTCTACTAAGAACCTTTTTTGGTTGCATAATTTGGTAAGAGCATTTAGAACTAACTGGTTGTAACATCCCAAAAAAATCCAAGAAAGAATAAGACTTGAGAAACAAGAACGACAAATAACCTAAAGTTTAGGGTTAAAAATGAAAAATTATAAAAATTCTCATGTAACGAACCGTCATGGATGGTAACGGTCCGTTACGATCTATGACGAACAGTCACGAAAGATAACGGTCTGTTACGGGTTGAGTAAGGATAAGACAAGGGAATGGCATGTATCAAGTGACTCATGATTGTGATCTGACACGTGGAAAGCTTATGGCGGACCGTCACGATAGATAATGGTCTGTTATGAGTCATGACGGACTGTCAAGAGGGATAACGGTCCGTTACATGGTCAGGAAATACTTAACGGCTAAGGCAAAACGATGACGGACCGTCACCGGCATTAACGGTCCATCACTGACCCGATTTTCAGCCTATAAACACTTGAGTTTGGCCGTTTAGTTGAGAGCATCATAGTCACTTACCTACACTTCTGAGAACGTGCAAGAAGATTAGTGCGAAGCTTTAAAGTGCGAGTACGAGTGCGGTACGCTGCGAGTGCGGTACGCTGCGAGTGCGGTTTGGATTCGGAGAGACGTTTAAACAAGGAACGAGCGTAAAAAAGACCTGAGATTATAGTAAGTAAACCGGACCCGTACCTAGTTTTGGGATTATGTGAATCCATGCTTTGTGTGATACTAAGGTACATGTGAATGATAAATTAATCCAAACTCTAAATCTGAATAATAGAGTATCCACGAGATGTCAAAGGGGTGGTGGGTACGTCGCTAATACACCGTTTATATAAACCTCTTTATACCTCTGGGAGAAACCATTACAAAGGCTTAGGGTAGGAACTATTGCTAACTAGAAATATAAGAATATATGCTAATTATATGTGAATACGTGATGGAAGCATTAACTCTAAGTAAAGGAGTATTCACAAGGCATTAAAAGGGTGTTAGGTACACCCTATATATAAAACTCTTTAATATGTCAGAGAGAAACCTTTACGAGTAATTAGGGTAGTGACTGGTTGGAAAGCATGATAAGAAATCATGCTATACGTGATAAGAATGTGAATGTGAATATGAGGTGTTAACAAGTCTAAACCCTAAAACTGAGTAACCGAGTATTCATGAAGTGTTAAAGGAGTGGTGGGTACGCCACTGGTACACCCTATATATTAACTTCTGTAATACATCGGGGAGAAACTGTTACGAGGCTTTAAGGTGAGGACTGGTTGTGGATGTAACAAGCACATTAAACGTGTATGATAAAAAAAAGTATGAATGCATGATTGTAAATAAGTGGTTGATAAAATGGGAGGCTGTGAGTGTATGATACTCAAGATCCTATAAACAAGGTGCCCAGTCTACGGATGGAAGATGGAAGGGCCTTGTATAGAAAGAACATGCATGGTTAATGTAAGAGGCCCCATCTACGGGTGTAAGGACCTTGTAATCTACATGGCATAGGTAACGTCCGAAGTGCCATGGGGCCTGTGTTCATGGAAAACTGATTAAAAGACGTTACCTAGGTACGTCCGAAGGGTCACGGGGGCATGTGTGCCTGGTGAAACTAAATTAAAATCGATAAATGACGTGGCATAGGTACGTCCAAAGTGCCACTGGGCCGATGTGCCTGGTGAAACTAAATAAGCAACTTAAAGAGTTCTATAAATAAAAGAAATGACAGTATACTTACTTAGCGTAAGCTAATGTAAAATCGTTTTCAAAACACTGTAGGGGAAAGCACTCGGAATGAATAAAGCTTACTGAGGATGTGACATTTCATAGTGAATAATCCCTAGATCATATATATTATAATATTGTTTATAAGAGAATATTTTATATAAATAAAATATACCTGTGTCACTACAGTGATATGGTTTTTGAAAACTTGGGGACCAAATTTCTCTGCAATCTATGATATTTTAAAAGAACAAAAAGTAGGGTGTTTCACTGGTATAGCTCTCCAAGTTAAGCTTGTTCGACTGTGATGTTTTTTTTGTTTTTTAATGCCTTGTACGCTTTATTTAATAGGGACTCTGGGAAGGAGTTTAAGAAGACTTGCTTGAGATTCACATCATCTACGCCATGGAGGCAGTAGAATATTTTTGACATTCTATTGTAGTGCTTATCAAGGTCTTTTGGCGGGAAGGAACAACATTTCATCTTTATAAACTCTTCTCGGGCATGAACTGTGAATTCTACTGGATTTCTAATGAACTCATTGTATACTACGTGCATGAATTCTTCTAGGGATCAGGATTGTTGAATCGGTATCTGTGTATATTCACCTAGGCTTAAATACCAACCTTTATTCCTTACTTAACATCTGGTCAAAAAACATTTTATGACCATTTCGTTATCATATTATTGGACCTCAGCTGTGCACCAGTTTAGCATTTCGACACTCATGACGCGCCATTTTGATGGTGGGATGTCGTCAAAGGTGAATTGTTGTTTTGGACTACTACATTGAAGTATCATGCAGGCTCCGTTTAGTAAAAAACCAAGTGGTAATATATCTATTTTATATCATAAATGATTCTTATTTTTAAAAGAAATCTTCTTTTGTAAGTAGAAGTTTTTTCAAACTCTTATGTTAATCAATTAAGTAATATGCATGAACCCAATTTTTTTACGGAATGCGTGAATTGAAAAAAAAGGGAAACAAAAAGAAATGGTAATGGGAGCATTTTGTACTATATGTGCAAATTAAAAATCGAGCGGATCTATACCCGAAGTAGAGCATAAACCTAAAAATATTAATGATGTTACTGCTTGAATAGGGATTATAAATTTTACCATTTTCATCTAGTAAATAATACTTAAGTATTTGAAAATTTTGTTTTAAATTGTCAAGTTGCAAATATTAGTTATCATGATCTGATTATAGGTTATTAAATGGGAAAATAAATCAAAATTATAAATTGGAAAGCCTGTTCCTAAGGCCTTAACAAATTCCTAATTGAAATTAATCTGTGTTTTGGAAAATGTTCTTGCTTGGTGTTGCTGTTAGAGAAGCGACATCTTCTAAATCATAATTAAAATTGTTTCTTTCAGTGGTATCTCAATCCGTCATGAACAAGTGTTCAAAGGCTTATTTAGAAGCCAACTCGTCATAGGAGGTTGTTTCTTCATTAGAACGAGGGTCTATCTCTTCATCAGAATGGAAGGACGGCTCTCGTCTGAGTGGGGGGTAATGACTGGGGCAATTATCAGTAATGATGTCTGTCTTTCTCAGTTTGTGGATTGCAGAAGAGAGAAAATTGGATTCTCATTTACAATTGGTAGCATTTTTGGGTTTTAGATGAGGTCGTCATTAGGATATCATCTTAGTTTTTCTTGGTTCCACTTGTGGAAGTGTTATCGGCTTTGGTTGTGGGTGGTTTCTGTGTTTACCCGCTCGAGGAAGTACTCCGATTTGAGGATGCTTCCTTACTTTGATTCGAGCTTGTTCTGTAGCCCAAAGGTTAAGGGATGGTGTTGTTTGTGAGAACGGTCTAAAGGTAATGGTTGTGGGTCAAAGGTTGTTCTGAAAAAGATGTGATAGGTAAACTCCATGGGTCATCGACCAAGGTAGAAACCCTTTGTTTTTTGTGCTATCTCTCTAGATCCACAATATGCGTTTAAGGAACTTCATTTCGGCTTCCCTTTGCACAAGGCTGGTTGGACTATCTGTAGTAATTCATTATGAAGTCCAAGAATTTTAGCTTGTACTTCATATATGAGACTGTCCAAACTGTGCGCCCTGCTGACCAAGGTTTACCGGGTCTTTTTTGAAGTTTTCTTTGTGGGCCAGAATGGTTTTGAGAACCTTGTTTGGAGCACCAACGTTTTCACTTTGCCACTTTAGTGTGGCTTCTGCATCAGTAGTTAGGTTTGTAGCGCCTGCAGGACCCATGACAGTAGAAGCTTGGATCTTCCGGTTGTGTTTGTTTTTTTTGTTTGGTGATTTCAAATATGGTTAGAACAGGGAATTCTGCTTAGTAACTTGGGGATGAGGTGGATAGGGTGATGACATAACATTCCTTTGGTTGGGTAGGAAGGGAGTTGGGTGATGAAGGTTTACATGTCTTTGGTTTTGCTCTTGGTGGCGAGTTTCCATAAAGGACATAATAGTCAAACTTTTCTGGTGGTTCACCAAGAAGGCCAACGTTAGGATGTCCAACTCCATATCTCTTTTCATAGATCTTTGTGATCCTTTCTTCTTTTTCAGGATGTCGTCATCATACTCGACCTTGTCTGCTTCTTCTAAGCATGCTTGGAAGTTGCATACGTTAAAGGGGAAATGTTGTGTCTGTTTTGGGGCTTGTACTGGCAGCATCATATGCATCATGGAGAAAACATCTCTCCATTTTTACTTTGCAAACCTGAATTTAACAAGTCCGTCTTGGTGTCTAACAAAATCTAGAGCTGATGTTGTCTAGTCCTAGAGATTGGAGAATTTGTTCCTAATTAGTTATCTATTTTTGTAGGAGAAGTGATGTAGTGCGAAGCACACATCTTTATTCCTTTTGTTTTAGTGCGTTTTTACTTAGTTTATCTTTGTTTTGAGTCGTTTTTGAATACTATTGAGTCTGTGTTGTGTTTACAAGTGCTCGTGAAGATTACAAGTGAGTACATGAAGAAACCGAGCAAAAGACTGAAGCCCAAAAGATCAAAGTCAAAAAGTTGAAATTTCATGCTCTCGCGGTACGCGAGAGAGGAGGGACCAGAGCCTCGCGGTACACGAGGGAAGCAGAAAGCGCGCCCAACTTATTTGTTCCTCGCGGTACACGAGGAACCCATGCCATTCTCTCGCGATACGTGAGAGACCTGTATTCCGTGAAAAACCCCTAAATTGAATTATATTAGATTTCTAATGCCATTATTCAAGAGAGTTCGGTTGTTTGCCGTCTTGAGAAGAGCCAAGGGCGATTTTGGGTGCAAGGAAGCAGAATTGGATGTAAGATCGAAGCTTTTGGATTCCGGGTTTGTTGTAATAGCGTTTTTGGTTTTCAAGATTCAATCTTGTGTCTGTTTTCTAAGATTAAACCTATAACTATGTTCTTTTACTTCTGTTTGGTTGTTTAGAACATGATCGTAGGCTAAAACTCATATAGTGCCTAGGTCTTATGATGATTATAGGTTCACTTGCCTGTCAGTGCGATTTAGTCGAAGGTACCCCATTTATTACTTAGGAGTCTAGGTTAGGTTTTGTTAGTTTTTATGTAGACTGTCTGGGCAGGTTTTGCGTTATTCATCGACATCAAGAAGCTTCACAAGCTCTTATCTGGATAGCTACTTAGGAACATATGTGCAAGTTGGTGGGGCGTTTGAATTAACATCGATGAACAACGCATCGCTATAGTTGTTATGCTCGAGGACCATGATGTCCAAAGAGTGGAGGAATATAGTAAAACTTTTAAATTTTGATGAAATTACGTTTATGTCCTTTCAATATGTATTATAATATTGTATATATATGTTTGTTTATCATGCTTTATTTTATAAATTATTCTCATCAAAATAAGATAAGTGTATTTATTTATAATAATATCCATAATTACATTAACAGTTTATAATATAAAGATTACACGCTTTCTAATTTTCAACTTACTACAACTAAAACTTAATTCAAATGCATGATTATGTGTAATACTTCATGCCACAGGTGTGGAGGAAGTCCATGTGACAACAAAAGAAGACAATAAGTAGTCACAATCAGACCAGAAAGGAGCAACGCCCCTGACCACTCTCACAAAACCCCTCTAATGCCCCCTCTCACGGAGGGGCGTGCGGTGTTCCACGTCTCTCACGACTGCCACGTCCTCCTCTCACAAGCACTTTTACACATAGCCTAATACTAATTAAAAAAGCAAGATAAATTAATAACAGAAAAAATGAGTTTTTGAAATATACTTGTGCAATCAAACTTTTGATCTTCAATATCTTTATAATACTCCTTTATTCAACTAACTATTATGAGCTGCAAGATACTTGTTTTTTACTTCTTGATTGTCTCATCAATTGAGTAAATTTATAATAACTTTGCACATAAATTATCATATCGTACGTTACAATTTGAAATAAGTGAGTAATTTCTTGGGTTCTTGTTCTTTTTTTGTTTTATGCTAAATATTTTTGACAATTGACATGTATTTAAACATAAGCATTACAATTTTCGTACAATGGATAAGTATTAGGTTTAGTCGATTTGAAATTCAAAAATTTGAAGAGAAATTGAAGAGCCAAACCTCATAAATGCAAATTCAAAGCTTCAAGCATGCTTTTGCATCAGTTTTCTTGGCTTTGCTTTTTGAGAAAATTATGCCCCCAACCTCCTTTTCTGTTGTTGGGTTGTTGGCTTATTCAATGCGCACCCCCCTCCCCCTACCCCTCATCTTCTCTCTGAGTGTGTATATATATACATACATATACGAGTGACATATTTTGTTCATAAATAGATAAGATTCCATGGTCCTTGTTTTAATACATGCCTTCTTTTTCTTCTCCTGGTTCTTACTAGATATCAACTTCTCTCTCAAAACCCTATTCTTTAAAAAGAAAGTAGTGATTTTTGTGAGGATTTGTGTGCTTGATACTATCAAGAACTTAATGATCTTGGAGGGGTAGTGTACGTGTATGGGTACAACAATAATACGAGATGTTGATACGGTTCAATCAGAAATCAATGCTTTTTAAGGGTTGTAGAGCCTCGTTTTTTGATTGAGCCGTGCCAATATCACGTATGACTTCTTCAACTACTGTATAACACACAACTCTCACCGATCTTTATCAAGCAATCTTTATGAAATGTTTTTTTAGTCTTTATTTCTTTGAAGTTTATATATCTCTTTGTAGGTCAAATATTAACTCCCGTTTTAATTGTTTTATGTTCGTGTATCATATCACTAATAATTTATATAATATTTATTTTTTTTATTTTACTTGGTTGTTTTGAATAATCTATACTACCTTATAATGCATATTGGACGGGCAAAAGGGTAATTTTACCTAATTTTAAAACACCATCTTAAATAATACTTGTTAAACACAATATACAACTACATCAAAGCCTAATCCTTTAAAGCTAAACCAAAAGTTTTTTTTTGACTTTTTAGCTTGTCCCACATCGGTGGTTTACCCAATCTAATCATAGAGCAAACCACTACAAATAGAGAAACCTCCTTACTTGAGAAAATTCAAACATTTGTTCCATGCCCTTTTTGGTTAGGTTGGTAAACAATGAATATTTTTTTAGTGCAAAAATTTTGATATTTAACTGAGTTTCGAAGCTTGTTTGAAAAAAAGCTCATCTTGAAACCGTTCCGTTTGTAACATTTGTTCCATGCCCTTTTTGGCTAGGTTGGGTAAACAATGAATATTTTTTTAGTGCAAAAATTTGGATACTTAATCGAGGTTTGAAGTTTGCTTGAAAAAAGCTCGGGCTTGAAACCGTTCCGTTTGTAAACTTGCTGACTTGAATCGGCTTGGTTTGTAAACAAGCTGAGCCCGAGCTAGGCTTGGCTCGGCTCGGCTGGTGAGCTTGTGAGCTAGGTTTGAAGCTTATAATAATAATAAAAATAATACCCAAATATAATCAGTGTTTAAGGCAGGTCGGGTTAAATTGCGTTCTCAAAAAGAGTCTCGGTGACACCCGCTGCTTTGCGCCGGCCAACCCTCTAGTAGTACATATATGTCGAAGAAATAAGAGTATTTGATTTCAATAACTGAATTGAACTCGGTTGGAAATAGAAACGTGGTTTGTAGTTAGGCTAAAGTTCTAAAATTTGTTACTTTTAAATAGTGATTTGTTACGAAAAAAATATCGTTTAATCATTATAATAATTTGAATATATAGGATTATAAGAAAATAAAATATATTTTCCTGAAGTAGTTTACATATGTTTATGCATAACATATAGTACGCCATATCTTTTCCATGTTCGCCATGGAGTTATACTTTATTTTCTGACTGGGTAACAATTCTTGTTTTTTATTAATTTTTGTAAATAAAATTTACACATGTATAAATATAATATATCATTTCCCTTCTTGAATCGTCTTTTTACGGTAGATATTACATTTTAAATTGAACTCTCGGGTAGAGTTGGCAAAAAAAAAAACCGGTTTCAGAACCGAAGCTGAGGACCAGAAGCGGTTCCGGTTTCTACATGGCCAACAGTGTACCCGATTTGGACCCGAAAAAAACCGATGGTTCCTATCCGGTTCCATAATTTTTTGGCATTCGCCGGTCCCTACCAGGTTCCGTAGTTTTACGACAAAAAGACACGTTAAAAGCTTATCACAATAGTCTTTTGGAAAACGCTTGAGCCGTACCGTTTCCGGAAGAGGGTTATGAAAATATTCTATATCTCACCGAATTTCTTGACGTTTTCAAAAACACAACTACAAAATTATCAAGGTTTATTGTCCCACTAGTAATTTGGTGCTTTCGGAATTATATTTAATAACTTTAAATTTTAAAAAATTGAAAATGAAAATGAAATGTTTAAAGAAATTGTAGCACCAATGAAAGAAAAATTAAAAAATATTTCAAAAAATTACCACTCGTTTTTACTTGTGCCACCACTTTAAACCCGATTTTAAATATTACGAAGGTTGAATGTTTGATAGACGAAATAAATAACAATTTAGATTTGCATGAAGAAAACCCAAATTTTTCAAAAGAAACAAAAGGTTTTTTCAATCATAATCTTAAATCAATATATGAGTTTTATTTGATAAGATATGGGCCGGACATAAACATATTCGCGTCAAGGGAATCGAGTTCGAATAGCTAAACTTGAACGAGGAATGGCGGAAGCAGAAGCTCAAAATAACATGTTGCGACAAGATTTAGAAAAAGCTAGGAATCGTAGTAATCCATAGGCATATAATTTTTTGTATTTTCCTGTAATGATACTTTGTGAATAAATAAAATTTATATATCAAAAGTTTTCGACTTTGATGTTATTTCTGAATTGTTCATATAGAATGTCGAAAAGTGGACCATTTAATAATACTCGAGGCAATAAGAAGCAACTCATAGACAATAATAATGAGCAAGATGCTCAGAAGGCCGAGTTGCAAAAGCTTATTGCTACGGGAATTGAAGAAACTATTCCCATGATTATAGCAACAATTAAATTAAATAAAGCCGTTAAAAGAGAGGGAACTTCAATATAGGGTTCCCGAACTAAGAAAACCGAAGGAGAATATTTCAGCAACATACCTCCAAATCAAAAAGGATGTATGAAGAACGTCATGATTCTTCTAAGGAGAATCCTGAGATTAAACATGAATCTCCCTATAAGAGGCAGAAGAATACAAGATGTTCATATAAGACATTTAAAGCCTGCAAGCCATACGAGTTTGCATGTAAAGAAGGAGCAGTAGCCGCTTTGAGGTGGCTAGAGAAGACCGAATCCATCCTCGTTATCAGCAAATATGCTGAAGAGGATAGGGTTCTCTACGCTTCCAACCTTTTCAAGGATCAAGTCTTGGAATGGTGGAACACAATAATCTCTACAAAGGCCGAAAAAAAGTCTATGCGTTAGACTAGCCTACTTTCAGAGAAAAGGTGGAAAGGAAATTTTGTACCTTAAATGAAAGGGAGCGAATTGAGAACAATTTTCTCAATCTCAGGAGGTGGGTACTAACCACCAGGAGTATGTTACGAAACTGTTCGAATATGCTCGGCTAGTGCCACATCTAGCCACTCCCAAATCTAACTTCATCAAAAGATATATTTGGGGCCTGGCTCTCGAAATCAGAGTCATGGTTACAATTTCTAAACCTTCAACGATGGATGAAGCCATCGAATTGGGTGCCCTTCTCACCGACAGAATGGTAATAAATCGAGAAGAAAATAAAAAAGAAAGAAGGCACTCAACCTAGTAAAAACGAGTCCAAACGATCTGAGGGTAACTACAGTCGTAAGGAAACTCGTATCCCAATCCTATAATGTCGAATCTGTAAAAAGAGGCATTTTGGTAGATGTGGTTTTAGACCCTTCTACAATGTTTGCATAATCTCGGGTTATTCCATAGAAAATTGCTTCAAGAAAAAGAGGGCTATTATTTGTTATGGATGTGGAGAGCCGGGGCATATTAGAACTGAATGCCCAAAATTAAATAAGGCAGGAACATTAGGAGCAAAACCCGTTAAGGGTGTTAAGAAGAATGTTAGGGCTTTCGTTCTCAATACTCATGAAGCGGCCATAATACAGGATGTTATTACCGGTAGGTTCCTTGTCGGCAATAATTATGCTAGGGTTTTATTTGACTATGGTGCAAACTAAAGTTTTATTAAATTCTATAAACTATTAGATAAACACCTAGCTAGATTAGAAAAATCTTATGAAGTCAAAACCACAAACGAATATTTAATCCGGATCTCCAATTCCTTGAACGACTGTAAGATTATTCTATCTGGACATGTCATACTTATGCAATTATTACCTATGAAATTGGCGGGTTTTAGCATTGTCTTGAGAATGGATTGGTTATCCGCCAACCAAGCTAGAATATTATGCGACAAGAAGGCCATAGAACTTCGTATGCCTACCGGTAAATTGATAACCATCACTAGAGATAAATTATCCAACCCTGTTGAAATAAGCTCACTCCTTAAGGCAAAGAAATATCTTAACAAGGGATGTTTGGCATACCTTGTATCCGTAACAACCAGTAAGAAAGAAAGGAATTTAGAAGATGTACCAGTTGTATCAGAATATGCCGAAGTATTCCCTGATAAACTGCTAGGCATACCGCCGAATCGAGAAGTGGAGTTTAAAATTAATCTAGTACCGGGAACGACTCCTATAGCCAAAGCCCGATAAAAAATTAGATCCAACCGAGATGGCGGAATTAAAGAAACAACTTGAAGAATTGTTAGAGAAAGGCTTCATAAGACCGAGTTCTTCACCTTGGTGAGCTCCGGTATTATTTGTCAAAAATAAAGACGGTTTGATGCGTATGTGCATTGACTACCGTGAACAGAACAAGGTTACCATAAAGAAGAGGTATCCGCTTCCACATATCGATGATCTTTTCGATCAACTCTAGGGAGCGTGCAACTTCTCTAAAATAGACCTTCATTCAGGTTTTCATCAGTTAAAAGTTCAAGAGGAAGACATATCCAAAACTACATTTCGAACCAGATACGGACATTTATGAGTTCACAGTTATGCCTTTTGGACTCACTAATGCTCCGATAGCTTTTATGTATATGATAAAACGAGTCTGCAAACCTTATCTGGATAAATTCGTTATCATATTCATAGACGATATACTTATTTATTACAAGAACAACCGAGAACATGCAAATCACCTAAGAGTAATACTTGAATTGCTAAGGAACGAGAAATTATATGCCAAATTCTCGAAATGCGAATTCTGGTTATCTGAGGTATAATTTCTCGGGCATGTCATCAATTCCAATAGCATTCAAGTTGACCCTACCAAAATAGAAGCTTTAACTAAATGGGAGATCCCAAAGTCACCAACCGAAGTTCGGAGTTTCTTAGATCTAGCGGGATATTATAGAAGATTTATCCAATGTTTGTCACAGACTGATGTCCCTCTCACTTCGTTAACAAGGAAATCTATTAAATACGAGTGGGGACCAAAACAAACTAAAGCTTTTAAAACCCTCAAGCACTAATTCTGGCTTTGCTAGATGGATCAGAGGACTTTGTGGTCTACTATGATGCATCACACGCCGGTCTCGGTTGTGTGTTAATGCAAAGAAACAAAGCAATAGCATATGCGTCACGATAAACCGAAAACTCATGAACGAAACTACACGACTCATGATTTAGAGTTAGGTGCCATAATATTCACGCTGAAATTATGGAGGCACTATCTCTACGGAGGTAAGTTCACTGTGTTCACTGACCATAAAAGTTTGAAGTATATTTTTGGTCAGAAAGAGTTAAACATGAGGCAGAGGAGATGGTTAAAAATCCTAAGTGATTATGATTGCGAAATCTAGTATCATGAAAGCAAGACAAATGGAGTAGCCGATGCCTTGAGCCGTAAAGAGAGAGAAAAGCCAAAAAGAGTTCATGCCTTGAGACTTGATCTTCAGATTGATCTCATGACACATAAGCTCATAAATCAGCCTTGGAAGAGGCAACTATTGAGAAAGAAGGAAAGAAAGGAATGTTTGACCAGTTGGTCAAAGGAAAAGATGACATCTTACGTCTGGACAAAAGAATCTGGGTGCATGTTATTGGAGGCCTTCAAGAACAAATTCTCGAAGAAGCTCATAAATATAAATGTACCATGCACCCGAGAAGCGACAAGATGTACAAAAATTTGAAAGCTGATTATTGGTGGATAGGTATGAAAAAGCGTATTGCTTTATATGTTGCAAAATATCTTACATGTTCTTAGGTTAAGGCAGAACATGAGAAACTGTCTAGATTATTGCAACAAATTGAATTACATGTCTAGAAATAGGAAATGATAACCATGGACTTCATTAAGAAACTTCCCCGAACATGTCAAGGAAATGATACTATCTGGGTTATCATAGATAGACTGACTAAGTCTGCCTATTTCTTACCAATGAAAGAAACTTTTAGTATGGATAAGTTGGCACAGTTATATGTCAACGAAATTGTGTCATTGCATGGTGTGCCGTTACCCATAGGATTAGATAGAGACAGTCGGTTTACATCTTGATTCTAGCATAGCTTACAGAAAGCCTTGGAAAAGCAATTGAACCTTAGCAATGCCTATCATTCTCAGACGGATGGGTGTAGTGAAAGGATTAATCAAACTCTGGAAGATATGCTTCGAGCTTGTGTGATAGATCTTGGAGGAAGATAGGATGACTACTTACCTCTGATGGAATTGTCATAAAATAATAGTTATCACGCAAGTATTCAGGCTGCACCATTTGAAGCCTTATATGGCAGAAAGTGAAGAACGCCTGTTTGTTGGGCAAAAATTTTAGAAATTCAAATGCCGGGTCCTGAAATAGTTTAGGAAACAACTGACAAAATCTTACAAATTAGAGAATGATTGAAAATGACACGTGATAAATAGAAAATTTATGCTGATAAATGACGAAAGCCGTTAGAATTCAAAGTGGGCGACTGAGTACTACTAAAGGTCTCACTTTGGAAAGGTGTAGATCGATTTGGGAAAAAGGGAAAACTAAGTCCACAATTTTTTGGACCATTCAAAATCATGAAACGAATCAGACATGTCGCATATAAACTCAAATTACCAGAAGAAATGAATAGAATATATGATGTATTTCACGTGTCAAACCAACACAAGTGTTTGGCAGATGAATCTCTGGTAATGTCTCTACAAGATGTGGAGGTTAATGAAAAATTGAAATTCTTAGAATAACCATTGCAAATCGAGGATGACAAATAAAAAAGTTGAAAAAGAAAAGACTGGTGTTGGTTAAAGTGAAATGGAACTCCAGACGTGGATCTGAGTACACGTGGGAATTGGAGACCGAAATAAAAAATAAATACATGCACCCCTTTCAATAAATATCGAGGATGAGATTTGTATAAAGGTGGGGAGGATGTAACACCCGTCAAAAATTGAGGTCCTTATTTGTCGAGAAAGAAACCCTAGGGACTGGAATTGCCATATCCTAAAGTCTAAGAATTGAAAAATGGAAAAAATTAAAGTTGGGCAGGTAGCGGACCGCTATCGAGTGCCTAATGGTCTGCGAAGTAACGAGAAAGGAATTCCTCTCATGCTGACACATGGATGTCAGAAACCCAAATAGGGGCATGCTTAGCGGACCACCACCTGATCCTTAGCGATCCGCCACAACCACCATTCCTTGGAGGTCAGCTAAGGAGGTCTGTTATTGCTGAAAGATGTTGGGTGGCGGACCGCTATCCATTCCGTAACAGTCTGCTATGCCGCAATTTCTGGTGATGACACGTAGCCCTAATGACACGACTGAGCTTTGGTGGTAGCGGACCGCTACCCCCTTGCTTAGCGGCGCTACCCCTTGCTTAGCAGTCCGCTACGGGTCGAGAATTCAGCCTATAAATACCTTCATTCGGCTTCCCACTGTCAAACACAGAAACACAATATCACTTGCACACTTCTTGGAAAATGTGCTATCCTCAATATTCGTGTCGCACTCCCGGTAATTCTTCGATACTCGCTTATTTACGACACTCGCTTATTTACGACACTTTTGATAAAACGCTCCCCCACTTAAATCAAGACGCTAGGATTCTGCGTAGAAGCCAGAGCGACCATTCCAAGCTAGTACCAAGCTACTTTAAGGTGAATATGTTTATCGCTTTCAAAACCTTGAAACAATTTATGATTACGAAAATGGCAATGCATGTGTTAAATATTTTGATGCATAAGGATATCTATGGGAAACATTCAGTGCATAAGTATACGTAAAACTTGATCAAGGGACACACACATTATAGGTGAAATTACTATAATGGGGCTGGTATTTATCTATAACGTTGACGTAAGATGGAGGTTCCTTTGAAACCACGCTGTAAGTAAGACTGGTAATGCCATCTATCTCATTATAGGGGAAATACAAGTGTATGCAGTGGTATGTACACTCAGATAAAATACTTCTGCTAGATGTGTAGATTGTACCAGATTATGGTAAAATGTTTTAATATTGTGTTTGCCAAATGATTTTATGTCCTGATGAATATATTCACCGTGTTCGCGCAGAGGTATTATTTACCAAAATATTTTCAGGTAATCAATGATTATCTGTTGAGGTTGGTCCTAAGGGACAGTCTCAGGGGATAAATGTAAAGGATGTTGACTCCCTAGGCACAGGAGATAGCCTTGTAGGATATAATTCAAGAGCAGATGTCTTATGATGGTGATTTCCTAGACATGGGATACTCCCTTGATATTCATAAGGATAGATGGTGAAAGAATAAACTCCCTAGATACCTGGCTGACAAAGCTTAGTATTGAAAGGATAAACTCCCTAGGCATAGGATAAACTACATTGTGGCTCTAAATAAACGTGTTGTGATGCACGAGATAATGTAAATGGTTTGAAACCATGTTTGTAAACAGAGGGGTGTTGAAGTCCCCAAGAAATGAAAAGATTTCTTTATCCTCAAGAATTGGAAACGTTCAATATCAACCCTCGGGTTGAGGTTTTGTGCAAAGATCGATCCAAAAGTATTTTTTGCTGCAAAACACTCTGTTTTATCCAGAAAGATAATATAAAGTAAGATTGGAGGTGTCAATCCAGTCGCACGCCCGGGGTGTGACATTGTGTGTCCTTTCCACCTCCTCTAAATCCTTATTTATAAGCCACCAAGTTAGGGTTTTAGGAATCTCCATAATTAAGACTTTGATCCATGTAATTATCCTATAATCAGTTAACTAACAATTAGTTAATTTAATTATAATCATATTTAATATAATTATAATCATAATTAAAAAATACCGTAATTAATGAATATGTTCCAAACATATTTCTAATGGTTTATTATTAATCCAATTAATAATAATGATAAATGTTTCATAAACAGTTATTGTGTCCAACCGTTCATTCATACAGCTAACTTATTTCCCAAATAATTGTATCGCCTTTCGTAATATACGTATAATGGACTATATTAACCGTTAATATAACCAATGATAATAATCGTTGGCAAAAGTGTAACCTTTTGGATCTTACCTCGTTAGCAGTATTGTCAGATGTCGTTACTCGGGTATACTAGTCCAACATTTAATTCATGTTCTCAAAAATCAAAATTAGTATATGAGGAATGAAATTCAATATGGTATAGTGACAATTTATCATTCATTATTGAAGATCTTGATCACTTCCATCCAGATGATCTAGAGGAAATAGATACTCTGCATAAACTATAAGTTAATAATTAGACTCAACAAGTTCTCCAAAAGAACTAGTAAAATCTTTCATGGTCTGGACAATACAACGAAAGTCGGGTTTGACAAGTCAAAAATTAAATGATACAACTATAGCAGACTTGGTCATTTTGCTAGAGAATGTAAGATTTCTCAATCTGGTCAAGTTCTTGCGATAACTTATCCAACTCAAAGGTCACAATCAGCTCAAACATCGATTCATCTTGTATCAACTACCAAACTTGATAATGGACAAAACTCCTTCACACAAGACCAATTTGACTATAATAGCATGTTTGATAAAGGGAATTATGCATTCATGGCTGAATCAAGTGCATTTTAATCTCGTCTCAGCAAGTATCTACTACTTTAGATACCATTTGGATTGTAGATAGTGGAAGCTCAAGACATATGACTAGAAACAAATCTATGTTGCAGAGCTTTACATAAGAAAATGGAGGTATTGTCTCTTTTTGAGATAAAGCAAAAGGTCATATAATTGGGCAAGGTGTAATCACAATAGAAGAATTAGTTTTGAGGAGGTAAATCTTGTTGATTAGCTAATATTTAGCATTCTTAGAGTCAAACCCCAAAATAAGGGCTAGACTACCAGTTGCATTTACTCACTACATACTCGTTTACAATCAACCCATCTTAAGTTTTAAGGTCCACAATAAGGCTATTTAGGAGGGGCAATGAAGTATGTTAGGGAACCTGATAGGACTTCTCATTTAATACCAGGAAATTGAGACTATATATTTATTACAAGTATTGTAATATTTTAATAACTAATGGAGTTATGTTTGTTGTCTAATTTTTTTATAACTGACATGTCATCTCTAATCGGGTTGGAGTGTTATACTTTTAGTATACTCGTCCATATCAATCCATATGAATCACTTCTAGTGGTATGAGATTGAGGATTTTGATTTTTATATATGACAAAACTCATTGAGTTTTCCCATTCACATCATAAGTCTTCATTTTCAAATTTGAGTGATCGTAGACCTTGAACAAGCTGTAGTCATAATATTGAGGTTATTTTCTTAAAGTTAAGATGGGATAGATTTTTCTGCCATATTCATCTCCCATCACTCTTTTCATTTAAAATTAGTCAGACTGGTTCAGAAGATGAGATAACATTGAAGTTCAGATAATAGATTAACTCCTTCTTATTCGAGTAGTGAAAACTGTTAGCATAATAAGTCAGTTTATGGGTCAGTTTATGGGCCAGTTTATGGGCCAGTTTATGGGCTTTAGCCCATTTAGCTTGTAAGGCTTTGCCCTCCTATTTAATGTTTGTTTTCTCTTTATTGTAACCCAATCTTCACTTGAATAATATTGAGCCTCCATCTTTCTCTATACATGTTTATTAGTTAACATGGTATCAGAGCTGATTTGATCCATGCTTGATTGAAGACTTTTGTTGTCACTTCTGCTCTGTTATTGATTCGGTCGTTTTGGTTTGTTCGTTGTTGAAGTATTGTTTGTTGCTGCTCGTTGTTGCTACTCACGCTAGCTTGTTGATTTGTTGTCTTCGTGTTTGCCACCTTCGCATTCGTCTGATTACTGATTCCGCTCCGCCGTCATCAAAACTAGGTAACACTATTTTTTATCTGCTACCGAAACTACCCTATCGAAACTACCCAATAGAAGCTACTATTCTGCTTGATTCTGCTGTCGTTTTAATTTGATAATATGGCTAAGAAAGATGACTCTCTTCAATCCATTAGTACTCGTTTGGATGGTAAAAACTACGTCTATTGGAGTTACATGATGAAAAACTTTCTTCGAGGGAAAAATATGTGGGGTTATGTCACAGGTACTAAGGGAAAGTCTACTGATAAGTCTAAGGCTGCTGAGTATGCCTTAGCTCTCGATACATGGGAAACGGATAACTCTAAAGTTATCACTTGGATCAACAACTTTGTAAGTCACTCCATTGGTATTCAGTTGGCTAAGTATGATACATCTAAGGAAGTTTGGGATCATTTGGAAAGGCTGTATACTCAGTCTAATTTTGCTAAGCAGTATCAGTTGGAGTTTGATATCCATGCTCATCAACAGAATGAGATGAGCATTCAAGACTTCTATGAAGCTATGTCGGATTTATGGGATCAATTGGCACTTACGGAATCCGCAGAACTGAAGGTGTTTAAACCTTATATTTCTAGAAGGGAGGAACAACGTTTGGTATAGTTTTTGATAGCATTACGTTCAGATTTTGAAGGACTGTGTGGAACCGTTCTTCATCGTTCCCCTCTTCCAACAGTTGATTCAGTTGTTCACGAGTTGATTGCAGAGGAAATTCGGTTAAAATATCAAGTTGATAAGGGTCCTAAAGTAACTACTACTCCAGCTGTGTTTGTCGTTCCCCCTAATCAGTTTAGACAAGGTGCTAAAGTTGTTTTTGATGAATGTGCATTATGAAAAGTGAAAAATCATTGGAAGTCTCAATGTCCGTTATTACTTAGCAGAAAGAATCCAAACTTACAGAAGCCCCCACAACAGAACAGATCAAGTGGACAATTTCCGTCTCGCTAATCTGCTTTTGTTGGTTCGTCTGGTCCATCTTCATGGACATTTAGACCACCTCAGTTTACTGCTGCTGCTACACCACCATCTGTAGAAACTGCTAAACCACCGTCTGCTTTAGATCCGCAGGTTTTTAAACAGTTTAGACAGTTTCTTGCCGCCAACCCTACCGCCATGTCTGCTACGGGGCTGTCTTCATCTGGTACCTCAGGTATTTCGTCATCGTTATGGATTTTGGATTCTGGTGCCTCACATCATATGCCTCCCTATCTGTCTTCTTTCCTTTCTTTGTCTCCTAATTCTCTCGTTTCTGTAATGTCTTCTAGTGCTACATCCATGTCGGTAGAGGGTGTTGGCTCTGTGTCTACCACTCATGTGTCTCTCAATGATGTCTGTTATATTCCGAAGCTTGCCTTAAATCTTGCTTCGGTCAGTCAGTTGTGTAAGTCTGGGATTTGGGTTTTCTTTTGTGACTCTGTTTGTGTTGTGCAGGATCAACACACTCAGAGGGTGATTGGAATCAACCGTAGGGTTTGAGATTTATATGTCTTAGAAGAACTCAAAGTGCCTGCACCTGGTGTTGCTGCCTCTACTGTTGATTTATCTTCTTTTCATTTAAGTCCTTTGTCGTACGAATTTTATATTTGACATTCTCGTTTGGGACATGTGTCCGCATCTCATTTAATATTTTTGGTTTCCACAGGTGTTTTGGGTCAGTTGAACACTTGTGATATTTCTGATTGTGGTGGTTGCAAACTTGCTAAATTTTCTGCTTTACCTTTTGATAAAAGTACTTCTCGTTCTGTTGAACCTTTTGATATTGTTCATTCTGATGTGTGGGGACCATCATCGGTATCCACATTATTATGTTTCCTTTATAGATGATTACACTTGTTATACCTGGGTGTACCTTATGAAACGTAGATCTGAGTTCTTTGACATTTACAAAACCTTTAGGGCCTATGTTCAGACGCAACATTCGGCTGTGATAAAGTGCTTCAGGTGTGACTTAGGGGTGAATACACCTCTAATGATTGTACTCAGTTGCTTGCATCAAATGGTACCATACACCAATCGTCTTGTACCGACACCCCTCAATAGAATGGTGTTGCTGAAAGGGAACATCGCCATCTTATGGAGACCGCTCGCTCATTCCTTTTACCCGCTGAGGTACTGATAGCGTGTTTTTAGTAACAAAAATATTTTGAGATATTAGTTTCACAAGATCAGGTTTTAAATTTATAAAATGATAATTACTTTAACTTAAAACAAACAATAGACAAGTGTACCTATCGCAGCGTAATATAGTTTAGGTAACAACCAAGTATCGAACCAATGGACACGATCGAGTTCCAGTACTCAACTTTTGTTATCGTTTAGTTGGATCAATTAGTGAGTGGGTTTTGTGTGCTTTGTGAAGTAGAATAGGAAATGAGATAAACGTAAATGACGGTAAAGTAATAACAGAAAAGTAAAAAATGTGTGTGATGTGTGTAGCAGAAATGTAACAAACAGAAATGTAAATAGCAGAAAATTAAATATCTTGGAAATGATCAGGTCACGAAGAGTATTGCTTCGGGCTTCGAATCAGCTTGGTACGTGATAATGTTAAGTTGACTAATCTAGTGATATGACTACTACAAACTTGTGATCCGGGTCACCGCTAGAGCCTCGTCATCACGACCGTTGATTCACAAATTAAAATCTTTAAATTAAAATAGTAGTGCCTCCCGTTAGGGATAACAGTTACCCTCAACCATTCGAATGGTCATCTCCGGGTTGGTTTAAGATGTCGCACGTAAATGCTTTGTATTAAAGTTAAAGAGGAAGAGCCTCTCTACTCTAGACTACAGAAACGGACTTTCTTTAGCTCTGGTTGGGTGTGTAAGGTATGCTCTAATGAAGAACTCAAGCAACCTATTTATAGGCCTCAAAATGAGCAATGCACGACCGTGCATTGGATTGCACGGGCGTGCAAACATCTCGGGAATCAAATAGGGTACACAGGATGGTGTACTAGAGCCTTGTGGAGCAAGGAGGCCTTTGCACGGCCGTGCAATGGGATGCATGGCCGTGCATCCCTCCTCTGCTTCCCAGTTTCGTCTTTTAGCTACTTGTTGACTTCTTGTTGTCAAATTTTGACTTCTTGGGGGTCAAAGCTCGGGAATGATCTTCCCAAAGGCTTGATTTCTTGGTGTTTTTGACTGGTTTCATCTTGGTTTATATTTAGAACATCGAATAACCTGCAATTATGAAATATTAACGTTTTAAGTATGAATTGCAAGGTTATTAATCAATTAGTACCATAATATGGGGATTATTATGTATGCAAAACATGTATAATTTAGGACATATCATAATACCCCACACTTAAACTTTGTTTGTCCTCAAGCAAACTCATGCATGATCATACCGATAACTAAAAACTTTACAAATGGTAATGGAGCCCCAAGTAGTTGAAAACTCCAGGATAACTCTTGAGGATAACTCTTGAGTTGCTTATCTATTTTTGTATGATGGAATCCATGAGAAGCCTACTAGAACTTCAATTATGCATAATCCCTCACTCCTCACAATGTTCACTCAATGCTAGGGTTATATATGTATGGATAATATAAGTTAAGTGAAACACTCAAGTTCGAATCGAATTATGCAATGGTCATAAGATTGTATGCAAATCAGGTCTCCACCAACTAACTAAGTAGTATGAATGAATCAAGAGGACTTTAAAAGAGTTGTAATGTGGCTAAAATAAAAATATGGGTGAAAATGAAAATCTTTTTGGATTTTTAGGGATTTTTAAAGGGTTTGAAAGGGCTGCAGCTATCGTGAAACACAGCTACGGCTTCCTGGCTTAAAATGGAAAATACTAACAGGTCCCTCTACAGTACTCATGTCATGAGGGTATAACTAATCTGAGGGCTCGTTTATGGTCAGATTGTCAAGACCAATATCTCTTATCTTTCTCAATTCTTCCCTCACTGTGTAGTACACATTACTGTCTTTCCGTATGGATCCTTCGGCTTGTAGCCTAACAGCTCCTACTTTGATCAGATGCATATCCTCATGTTGTGAATGAGTTTGATTCTTTCTACACTTTTGCGTCGTGGCTCCGGTTGCCACACTTCACACATTTGTAGTATCTTTTGGCTCTTCTTTTGGCGGCACTTTTTGACAAACCACAGAATGGTGGCAGTTTTCTTGCTTGCGCCACCGTTTTCTTACATCACTAGTTGATTGGAAAATCATCTCTCGGAGTTCGGTTGGTAATTCAAGCATTGCGAAATGAAGGCAGAAAAGCAAATTAAAATCAAAAGAATGCATATCTAGTTCTTTAAGGTTTAGCCGGTAAAAGACCCACTTCTCTCTTTCTTTTTCTTTTCTTCTTTTTCTATTTTTTTCTTTTCTTTTTGTATCAAGACAAATTCTTTAATAATTCTTTTTCCTCAATTTCCTTGAAATAATATTTTCATAAATTCCTTGCAGATATTTTGGCTGTTTCTTCCTAATACATCCACCTTCTTGTATACTTCAATTCTTCTGAGTAAAACAGATTCTTTCCAAAATTGTCTCAATGGAAATGAACTTGAAATAATGACATAAGATAATTTTCCCATTTTGAAGACATTCAGCCAATAACTGGTGTTTACGAAAAGTTGGTTGGTTGATAAATGTAGGTAGTAGAAAAGAAAAGGCTAAGGCTCAGAGGGCTATTTAGCGGATAATATTTTTGGGATTTTTAGGTTTAAGGATAATATATAAGGGTAATAAAGTCCTAGGTGCCTCAATCACTTTCATACTTCTACTAGTTCATGGTCTTGATAGCTATAAGTCACACATGTTCTAATTATGCATAGAATCCGATCGGATAAACTCAATATACCGAATGAAAGAGCATGCAAAAAATAATGATAAGAATGCTCCTGAAAAAGCTCAGATTATTCTCACATGGAAACAGATGGGATAGTGTTTAGTGATTTGTTATACATAATATTCTTTTGTTTCTACTTGCCATGTCTTCATTTTATTTAATTAAGTGCGAACTCAAAGAGATTTTAGGGTTAAAATTTTTGAAAATTTTTCAGGTTTTATAATAGGTAGGTTTTTTGTAATGTTTTAGTCAAATGGGTAGAAAATCACAAGTTAAAATTTTACTGCTTTGAGGTTACAAGTAGTCCTGAATCTCTAATTCCCCACCTCACACTTAAAACTGTGCATTGCCCTCAATGTACAAATGCATGTAATGGAATGATATGCAGGAATTTAAATGCATGAAGTTTGAAAGAAAAAGAAACTGATACTCTCCTGGTAAATTCGGTGTATAACCTAAGGCCAAAACTTATTGCTGCTGTCAGGCTGTGCCTATCAGCTGCTTGTCAACACTTCGCTTTAAAGACTTCATCTAATTTCTCAGAAATTTGATGTGGTTTCCGGTTCCCAACTCGTAGAGGTGGATTGTAACTCCTCAAAGAAGTAGAGAAACTACCTGGTGATGTTATTCTACCTGACACACAAAGGAAAACATAAAAGCAGACAAGAAAAATAAAAGGTAGTAGTTAAGCTACTAAGGTCCTAGTATCGAGAAGGCATACCTGGGGGCTGAAGTAATAGATACTTAAATTTGGAAAACCAAACTTGAGGTCCATGCTTTCTACCGTATGCACCAACTTCTCAATTTATTCATGATCATCGGGTTGCCTCCCGGAAGCACCACGTTTATTTAAGGGTCGTTGGCCAGATCCGTACGTGCTGCATCAGTCTTTCTTCAGGTGGGGGCCATCGACTTCCCCTGTGTCTCCTGTTCCTTCATTCAAGTCCTTTAGTTTTGGTAGCTTATCAAAGTATTCATCGATCCGGTTATTGTTGTCAAAATTTTTGCCAAGATCTAGTTTCTTTCCTTTGTTGAATTCTTTGGCTTTCTTCAGCTGGTAGTCTAGATTAGTATCGATGAATTGTGCAATTTCAAAGGGATCATTGGATAAACACTCATTTCCTTCGATGCTGTAGGTCACTGATTGTTTTCCGACACAAAGTGTCAAAATTCCTTCATTCATGTCAATGACGGCTCGGGCGGTAGCTAAAAATGGGCGACCCAAAATCAAATGTACAGAATAGTCGGGTCCCATTTCTAAAACCATGAAGTCGGTAGGGAAGACAAACTTCCCGACTTTTACTAGTAAGTTCTCAATGACTCCTATAGGTGATTTAACCGAACCATCCGCAAGTTCAATGGTTGAATTAACAGGTCGCGGATTCCAAATTTTGAGTCTTTGAAACATGTTATATGGCATTACGTTCACACTTGCTCCCAGATCAGCGAGTGTGAAGTTTATCGGAAGTGGTCCGATAGAACATGGTAAAGAAAACTTTTCGGGATCTGAAAGTTTCTTTGGAAGGCATAAGTTCAATGGTTGAATTAATAGGTCGCGGATTCCAAATTTTGAGTCTTTGAAACATGTTATATGGCATTACGTTCACACTTGTCCCAGATCAGCGAGTGTGAAGGTTATCGGAAGTGGTCCAATAGAACATGGTAAAGAAAACTTTTCGGGATCTGAAAGTTTCTTTGGAAGGCATCTTTCAATGAGAGCGACACATTGAGTAGCCTTTTTAACTGCCTCTTCCATGTTTCTTTTGTTAGTAAGAAAATCTTTCAAGAAACGTCCATACTTAGGTATTTGTTGTATGATGTCCAGGAAAGGAAGATTGAAATGGATTTGACTTAATAGCTTGATGAATTTCTCATATTGTTCGTCAGTCTTCTGCTTTACTAACCTTCCTGGGTATGGTATGTGAGAATGGAACGCTCTTTTTGTCTGATCTTTTGGAGGAGTATTCACTGGAGCAGGAGGTGGGACTACATTTGATTGTGATCCTTGAGTAGCTGTCTCTGCGATATGCGGATGAAGTGGTACTCCGATGAATATTTCTCTCCTTGGTGATTGAAATTCTTCTTCTGGCATTGGTGGTTCGAGATAAACCTTGCTATTTTGAAGAGTGATAGCACTTACATTTGCTTTTGGATTGGTTTCAGTATTGCTCGGGAGGCATCCTAGTTGTCTTTTGGATAGGAGTTTTGCAATTTGTCCTAATTGCGTCTCAATGGACTGAAGAGTTGCTTTCTGTGTCCTAAAATCAGGTTCGTGAAGACTAAACCTCTCCTCATATTGTTTGTGATGGGAATCCGCTAGAAGGGCTTGACTTTCAGTTGTAGAGATTAACTTAGTTACCGCGTCCTCCAAGCTTAACCCATTACTTGGCTTGTTAGTTCCTTGAAATTGTTGACGAGGCTGATAGTTTTGAGATTGTCTTTGTTGAAACTGTTGTTGTTGTCCGAAGCCAGATTGTCCCTAATTTTTGTTATCCTTCCGGCTGAAGTTCGGATGGTTCCTCCGTCCAGGGTTATAAGTGTTGTTGTAGGGGTTGTTCTGCAGGCGGTTTGTTCTGATAAAGTCAACTTGCTCAACATTGGCAGTGATGCTTTTTACTTCTTTAGTAGCCTTAGTGGTTGCCTTGCCCTTGCTAAGCTGATTGAGTCGAGCGGTGAGGGCGTCTATTTGAGCAGAAAGTGAAGTGAGTATCGACAGAATGAACTCCTTGCCTAGCTCCCCTGTTACTCCTTGGATTACACCATTGATAGCTATTCATAGCTATTTCCTCAATTAGGTTGTAAGCTTCTTTTGGCCTCTTGTTTCCAAAAATACCACCTGCAGTAGCGTCGAGTGTCTGACGAGCTTGATTGTGCAATCCATTGTAGAATGATGATACTTGTAGCCAAACTTCTAGCCCATGGTGAGGGCATTTCCTCAACATGTCCTTAAAACGTTCCCATGCCTCATATAGTGATTCACCACCTTCCTGGGTGAAAGTGGTGATATCATTTCTCAGTTTTGCAGTTTTCGCTGGCGGGAAGTATTTTGACAGGAACTTCTGAGCTAGATCATCCCATGTAGTGATTAACCCGGTAGGAAGAGAGTTTAGCCATGCCTTAGCTCGTTCGCTTAAGGAAAAGGGAAACATTCGGAGGCGAATTGCGTCATTCGAAACTCCGTTCAGTTTGAAAGTGTCACAAATTTCAAGGAAATTTGCAATGTGGGCATGTGGATCTTCATCGGGTAATCCATGGAAAGTGCATGATGACTGGATCATGTGGATAACATAAGTTTTGATCTCAAAGTTGTTAGCGTCAACCGTTGGCCTTGTGATATTAGACCCCAAAGCCTCTAGTGACGGTCTTGCGAAATCGAAAATAGTGCGGTTTTCTACGGCCATTCTTCTCGTACGGTTTTCTCGTATTCGGCGTTGAAAGAATCTTTCGGGCTCTGCTAAAGGCTGATATAAATCAGTAGTGGAGCTATGGATCGTACACTGCCTGCAACAAAATGTAAGAGAGAAACAAATGGAAAATGATAAGGCTAATCCGTTAACTTGAATTTTTCTTGAAATCACTGTGTTCTCGGCAACTACGCCAAATACTTGATAGCGTGTTTTTACTAATAAAAATATTTAGAGATATTAGTTTCACGAGATCAGGTTTTAAATTTATAAAATGATAATTACTTTAACTAAAAACACACAATAGGCAAGTGTACCTATCGGAGCATAATATAGTTTAGGTAAGAACCAAGTATCAAATCAATGGACACGGTCGAGTTCTAGTACTCAACTTTTGTTATCGTTTAGCCGGATCAATTAGTGAGTGGGTTTTGTGTGCTTTATGAAGCAGAATAGGAAATGACAGTAAAGTAAATAACAGAAAAGTAAAAACGTGCGTGATGTGTGTAACAGAAATGTAACGAACAGAATAGTAAATAGCAGAAAAGTAAATATCTTGGAAATGATCAGGTCACGAAGAGTATTGCTTCGGGCTTCGAATAAACTTGGTACGTGATAATATTACGTTGACTAATCCAGTGATATGACTACTACAAACTTGTGACCCGGGTCACCGCTAGAGCCTTGTCCTCACGACATTTGATTCACGAATTAAAATCTTTAAATTAAAATAGTAGTGCCTCCCGTTAGGGACAACAGTTACCCTCAACCCTTCGAATGGTCATCTCCGGGTTGGTTTAAGACATCGAATGAAAATGCTTTGTATTAAATTTAAATAGGTGATTATATCTTGTTCACCGGGAAGCGGTGTAACAATGGGACCGAGTATAAAGACGTACCGTTCCCGACATGAGTTCATCAATTCTTGGTCACATAATAAGTTCGTATAAAGACGTACGACCTTAATAATGTTGACCAAGCCTTGGCTTATCAATCTCTGCTTGTATAAAGACGTACAAGCTACAAAGGAAGTTTGATTAAAAAGGTTTTACGATCTTACACTTTAAAATCAAGAACGCTTTCAAATATAAAGACAGATTTAGACAGTAATGAAAGCCCACCAAATGGTGGTTTTAAGGACGAATAATTAAAGACATAAACATACCACTAGATTAATACGCAAACATTAACAAGCACCAAACATCATCTTCACCCTAGAAATACAAGAAATTTAGCCACGAATTGTAACACCCAAAAATTTCAACCAATTTTAACTTTCAACGCACGCGGAATTTAGATCACATAAACGCCCTTAACAAAACAATACATGTTATTTACAACAAAAAAAAACGACATAACTTGTTTTAAAACATTCGACTAACATCTCAAAACGACGACAAATTTCAATATTTAAGAGATAACTCAAACAAATTTAATGAACCCCAAACAATGAGTTCTAACTCCAACCGTTAACACACAACAAACCGAATGAGAATCCAATACCACCACGAAGCGTGACCCGAGACTTCAAACCGGAGCTTTACCTGCAAAACACCATGTATAACACCATTAGTAATGATATATAACCTCCTTTAGACCCCCATGGGTTAGACCCAAGCAAATACCCCAAAAATGGAAAGTTTTAAAGAAATAAAATTTCTGACATTGCCAAGTGCAAAATCAGACATGGCCATGTGCACCTGATGCTCACAACCATTTTCAGACATGGCCATGTGTAAACTGACATAACCATGTCCACCTGATGAACTAAATTTTTTTGACATGGCCATGTGCGAAATCAGACATGGCCATGTCCACCTGCAACAAATTTTAGTTTTTTTCGCCTTTTCGACCCTCCCAACTCGACCCCCGGTCCTTTTAAACAACCAACAACATTTTGTGAATGTTTTAAACTCCTCATACAAGAACCACTACTCGTTTTCCATTCCGACCCGTTTGCATCTTTATGCAATACAACACCAATATAACATGTATGACAACAACACACACACATGTTTACTCCCACCCATTTATCATCTTTTAATTGGCTTACAACGCCTTGGTTTGAGAACCACAACTCGTCTTACCCGTACATGGAGTATTTGACTTCAAGTCCACCCTTTGAAGTATTCCAAACTTCTTATTGGGTTTACGACCTCTTGGTGCGTGTACCACAACTCGTCTTACCCGTACTTGGAGTATTTGACTTCAAGTCCACCCTTTGAAGTATTCCACACTTCTTATACACCATTTCACCAAATTTTCACATTTTGTTGACTTTATACAACATAGTCAACTACATCAATTTAAACCACATTATGCATTTAAGTTTGACTTTACCAAATAAGCCATTACGCCAATTTCAACCACATTATGCATACGTTTGACTTTTACCACATATGTCTTGATACCAAAATTTTAAACCACAATGTGCATACTACCTTGACTTTTACCACATAAGTCATTACACCAAATTCAAACCACATTATGCACATAAATTTGACTTTTACCACACAAGTCAAATTACACCAAATTCACCATATTTGCACAATCAAGTTTGACTATTAACCATATAGTCTAATTACACCAATTTTAACATAATAGTTTGACCTTACACATCTAAAGTCAAATTAATCCAAGTTTACCATTATCCACAATGGTTTGACTTATACCACATTAAGTCATTTTATATCAGTCTCATCACATTTAGTTTGACTATATTCCACATAGATCAACTGCGCCACTTTTACTAATTGTCATTCATTAGTTTGACTAATTTCCACATTATGTCATCTACAACAATCCTACATATTCACACTTTACTTTGACTATTAACCACATAAGTCAAAATCAACATATAATACATAAATAGAAAAAACAACACATGTATTTACATGTAAGCACTATTTATCTACTACTAAGTAAGTGCAAGGCACTTACCTTTGCCAATGAAGGTTCCAATCGGTCTTCAAGCTAACATCTTTAACGCCTTGATCACCTAAACATTTCACATGTTTTAGTAATCTAGATTACCCCAATACATACACTAATTGGAGTTTAACACCCACCCAAGATCTTATAATCTTCACTATCATCTAGACTTAGTTTATTAAGCTTCACACAAGCTTTTATCCATCTAAGTCAATTCCACGTATTTTGACCCGTTAAGGAATCACCCAACACTTTAATCTCATAAATCACCCATTATGAATGTGTTTTCTACTTGGTCTAGTGTTCATGGACATGCCACAACACTCATACACCACCCAAAACTCTCTTAACCCAAATGACCCATTAAGGATTCACCCAAGTTACACCAAAACTCCAATTTTACAAATCACCATAAAAATTGGGCTTTATGGTTAATTATGTGTCTAATAATTCCCTAGACACTTACCCAACCTCAATTCAACATTCAAACCCCAATTTGACCTCAAGAACCCTAATTTTTGAATCATCAAATTGGATGATAAAACCAAGTAATTCTTGATTCTCCAACATTAGCAATGCTAGATTAAGGTTTATAATCAACATTCAATACAAATCACCATACCAATTAACCTAATTTAGGTTTTCTACCAAAACCCACCAAGAACACTAAAATAGAGATTTAGATGAAGAAAATGAAGCTTACTTGATGTTTGGAAGAAGATGAACACTAAAAATCATCACATTCCTCATGCAAATCATCAATTTCTCGATCTTTGCTCTATCCTCTTCTCCCACATGTCAAAAATGAAAGAACACACACACAATGTGTGTGTTCTGCGACATTCACTCCATCAAGTGAATCAGCTTTGGCTGATTTACATAATTAGTCCTTGTAGTTTGAAAGTTGACTCCTTGCTCCCAAACTTAATAAAAACTCACTTTTGTAATAAACCTCCAACTTCCATTATAATATATTCACACCCTTCCAATAATATTAAAACATATTATTTTATAAAACCAAAAATTGGTTCGTTACAAATCACACCCCCTAATTTTGGGTTTCGTCCCCGAAACCCGATCTAGCAAAGATTAGGGTAACACTCGAATATCTATCGACAGATTCCCGAGTTGCTTCCACCCCTTATCTAATAATACCGCTGAACCAACACTTGGTTAATCCACTTATACCATAAGGTTTCACCTAGCTACCTAAGGTAGCCACTGGTTTCTCTAGAAGAAACATCCATCATCTATTACCTCAATACCATTATGAGAAGCAACATCCACTTCTCTCGCCATACATTCTCGTAGATGAGCCACGAGGAATGTATCATGGAGTCTACACGATCGCCCGAGTAACTCCTAACGGCATACCACTTAACAACTAAAGTGAAGTCTGAACGGTCCAACAAAACGGGGACTTGGCCTCCCACGTTTCCGAACCCGATACACCCCTTTATAAGGGAAACTTTTATATCACCAAAGATTTGAATTTCAATACACCTCCTCCCTAAATCTATTTAGGGTTTTCTATCCACATTGAGTGGATTTTTCAATCACACTCAATAAACAAGGTCTTTCGAGCTAAGTCTTGAATCATACCATAATTCTTAGTTTCACGACATTCAATACCACCCAACCAAACGGTATTCAACATCGTTCACCATTTAGTAATTTCAATTATTGGCATATGAATACTCAAATGGTAGATAAGATGACACACCATCTTTCAACCAACGGTAACTAGTCATCTGATTTCCTCCAAATCTAAGAAGAAACTTACACCTCAATCCTACTCAACAGGTACGAATGTACCATGTCGTATCTTGAACCAAAGTTCTCCGACCACTCAGAAGAATAGGTTCCCTTTTGGTATTTGGCCTTAACCCGTAGGCAAGTGAGACACTCATAACCACACACTTGATTATGCTTCTTTACATCCCCACCCACCAAAAATTAATCTCCAAAAACGAACATACAATAACCTATGAGACCTATTAGTCTCGTTCTTCACCAAATAAGTTCAAGGACTTCAAGAACACCCATGAAGTTCAAAGACTTCAAGAACACCGATGACGTTCGAGGACTTTAACTCAACCTTCTAATGCTCCCCCTCCAAATTCTCCCCTTTGAAGTTCAAAGACTTCATTTTCAATCACCGTTGTGAAGTTCGAAGACTTCTAACGCCACTTATGATGTTCTAAGACTCCAAACACAATTTACCCTTGATTACCTCAACCATTGTCGGGTCAACATATATTTTTTTTAGAATTCACCTCCTTATCCTAAAATGGATTTCCACCCAAAGCCAAAATGGCGCACCAAATCATTCCGAAGAAAAGCCTCTCCTTTCAGGGAATTTCAGAAAACTCATGAATATAATGAGTTTGAACGACTTGCTTCAAAGATAAAAACGACTATCATCGAATAAACGACCACTGTATTAGCATACATGGGTCTACAAACCTTTCACATTGATCCACATAAACCGCGTAACTTCTAATAAGCCAGAAAGTTACACCCGCGATCCCATAGTATTTATAACGGAAATGATACCATTCATGGGATAACGTCTTCCTCTACCTTCATTGTTGAACTAGGACTTAGACACCTATTCAAACCCGACAATTGTACGTATACATTCATCCATTCTTCGTTTCCTCAAGAGAACGGTTACACCCCAAGAAGAGACATTCGGGTATAGAACCCTCATGAACTTCTTCACAACTGGAACATCAAGTATTCCATTACTCCGGTGGTGTCAATGGCATAAGCCAGGCATACACCAATTCATGCGCCATGTGTTTCACCGTTTCTAGGCGAGAACAGACCGACACGTCACCCTTTAGTCATACGCGACATTGATAAGGTTATTAAGTAACCACACAATTCACACTACAATCGAAGAACTCCATTCCATGTGATTGTTTCATCCACATCTTTCGATTCATACTATTGTCAACATTATGAATCCATAATGTTGGTCGCCTCCAAATCCCCCGATTCACATATAACCTCATCCAAAAATATACCAAAAGACTTCAGTCCTGTCTATGGTAGTTAGAAAAGTTCAGCTTGACAGCCTTAAAATTTCTATTTTCTTCCCCCTTTCCATTGTGTGCTTTAATCGGGACATTCAAATTCGAATGTGTCGTGATTTATAACCATCGTAGCACACATTATTATGACTAGAACACTATGGCGTAGTGTGTCCCATCATTCCTACACATATGGCAACAACAAGTATTGCCTTCCCAAAGGAATTTCTAGCTCGGCTAGAATATTTGGCTTGCTTGAAGCCACCACTAATTCCTCTTCACACCCCACTAGCTTCCTGAGTTTCCTTACATCACATAATAATCAACTCCATATGATCTGTATACCATGAAGGAGAAACCACTCTAGAAGTCAACGATAGCATCGAGAAAGTCGATCTATCTTCATTCCTTTCGATACTCCAAGATTTGGGCAAGACCACACATAGTCATACGACATACCCATAATCATTTGATTATCTCACCTGGTCTAACGCACGTGAAGAATCTCCCAATTGCAAGATCCACAACGGCTTATGGAAAAAACTAACTCAAGAACGTCTCTTGAGTTCACCATGATGCATTACCTTCACGCTTTTAGGTCTTTCCCCCTTACGGAGAACTCCCAACTCATATCCGCCATTTTCCAAAGTCAACTCTCCACGAGTAATACTCCATCCGCCCATCACAATGGATTGCTTCAAGCCAATACCATAATAGTGATGTATCGTTTGTTAACCAGAGAACAAACTCCTACTATTTTACTCATTTGACTCGCACACCACAAACCCCTTGTGAAGACAAGTTTTTCTTCCTCCACGCATTCGACTACGTTTGTTGATTCTGCCCTTAAGGCTTCATGCGGTTCTTCAAAGTACCGCCTTAATGAGCTCCTGTGTTCCTTGAAGGAAAATCGACATGACATCATAGAAAGCTTTAGCCATCCCCTACTAGAATGTTGCTTTCTAATTCTCCCAACTAACTCCATGCTACTCCCCATCCCCGAGGTGATACACGCGTAGACTCTTTCGTACATGAGTCTTTAAGACAACTCTCATTGACTATTTCCGCCTACTAACATCCGTCTCCGACAGTCATTCCCCAACTGTGTTAAAACGATCAACTCATCATACGTGTATAAGCATAACTATAGGCGTCTATCTTAAGTTATACTCCTGTATGTATATAAGTATATCTACATCTATAAACATATAAATACATATATAATCACCTTCACTTACTCCTTGGTGATGGTTGTTATTACATAGCCATCATGAAAACACGTAGGCATGATACATTACTAATTATCCTGGCCAGACATGATTAGTAATATACTATGCCTAATTATATTCATTTTCCCCATGTGATAACTCCCAAGACAAGTTTCGGCACACATAATTCACGTTGGACACCAATTATAATGACCAACGACAATAATCATTACTAACCTTTCACCCTTAAGCTTCGAGTCTCGGCCATGCCTTCGTTGGATTCTCATTACACCCATCTTATCAAGAGCAATAAGTTTGAGTCAGTGTCTTGCACACCCAAATCCCTCAAACCATTGCTCTGATACCAAGTTGTAACACCCAATCATTTCAACCAATTTTAACTTTCAACGCACGCAGAATTTAGGTCCCATAAACGCCCTTGACAAAACAACACATGTTATTTACAACAAAAAAAATGACATAACTTGTTTTAAAACGTTCGACCGACATCTCAAAACGACGACAAGTTTCAATATTTAAGATATGACTCAAACAAGAACTGTTAACACACAACAAACCGAATGAGAATCCAATACCACCACGAAGCGTAACCCGAGACTTCAAACCGGAGCTTCACCTGCAAAACGCCATGTATAATACCATTAGTAATGATATATAACCTCCTTTAGACCCCCATGGGTTAAACCCAAGCAAATACCCCAAAAATGGGAAGTTTTAAAGAAATAAAATTTCTGACATGGCCATGTGCAAAATCAGACATGGTCATGTGCACCTGATGCTCACAACCATTTTCAGACATGGCCATGTGCAGACTGACATAACCATGTCCACCTGATAAACTAAAAATTTCTGACATGGCCATGTGCGAAATCAGACATGGCCATGTCCACCTCCAGCATATTTAAGTTTTTTCCACGTTTTCGACCCTCCCAACTCGACCCCCGGTCCTTTTAAACAACCAACAACATTTTGTGAATGTTTTAAACTCCTCATACAAGAACCACTACTCGTTTTCCATTCCGACCCGTTTGCATCTTTATGCAATACGACACCAATATAACATGTATGACAACAACACACACACACATGTTTACTTCCACCCATTTATCACCTTTTAGTTGGCTTACAACGCCTTGGTGCGAGAACCACAACTCGTCTTACCCGTACTTGGAGTATTTGACTCCAAGTCCACCCTTTGAAGTATTCCACACTTCTTATTGGGTTTACGACCTCTTGGTGCTAGTACCACAACTCGTCTTACCCGTACTTGGACTATTTGACTCCAAGTCCACCATTTGAAGTATTCCACATTTCCTATACGCGATTTCACCAAATTATCACATTTTGTTGACTTTATACAACATAGTCAACTACATCAATTTAAACCACATTATGCATACAAGTTTGAATTTACCAAATAAGCCATTACGCCAATTTCAACCACATTATGCATACATTTGACTTTTACCACATAAGTCTTTACACCAAAATTTTAAACCACGATGTGCATATTACCTTGACTTTTACCACATAAGTCATTACACCAAATTCAAACCACATTATGCACACAAATTTGACTTTTACCACATAAGTCAAATTACACCAAATTCACCATATTTGCATAATCAAGTGTGACTATTAACCATATATTCTAATTACACCAATTTCAACATAATAGGTTGACCTTACACATCTAAAGTCAAATTAATCCAAGTTTACCATTATCCACAATGGTTTGACTTATACCACATTAAGTCAGTTTATATCAATCTCATCACATTTAGTTTGACTATATTCCACATAGATCAACTACGCCACTTTTACTAAGTGTCATTAATTAGTTTGACTAATTTCCACATTATGTCATCTACAACAATCCTACTTATTCACACTTTACTTTGACTATTAACCACATATTTCAAAATCAACATACAATACATAAATAGAAATAACAACACATGTATTTACATGTAAGCACTATTTATCTACTACTAAGTAAGTGCAAGGCACTTACCTTTGCCAATGAAGGTTCCAATCGGTCTTCATGCTAACATCTTTAACGCCTTGATCTCCTAAACATTCCACATGTTTTAGTAATCTAGATTATCCCAATACATACAGTAATTGGAGTTTAACACCCACCCAAGATCTTATAATCTTCACTATCATCTAGACTTAGTTTATTAAGCTTTACACAAGCTTTTATCCATCTAAGTCAATTCCACCAATTTTGACCCGTTAAGGTATCACCCAACACTTTAATTTCATAAATCACCCATTATGAATGTGTTTTCTACTTGGTCTAGTGTTCATGGACATGCCACAACACTCATACACCATTCAAACACCACCCAAAACTCCCTTAACCCAAATGACCCATTAAGGATTCACCCAAGTTACACCAAAACTCCAATTTTACAAATCACCATAAAAATTGGGGTTTTATGGTTAATTATGTGTCTAATAACTCCCTAGACACTTACCCAACCTCAATTCAACATTCAAACATCTCCAAATCAAAAACCCCCTCAAGAACCCTAATTTTTGAATCATCAAATTAGATGATAAAACCAAGTAATTCTTGATTCTCCAACATTAACAATGCTAGATTAAGGTTTATAATCAACATTCAATCCAAATCACCATACCATGTAACCTAATTTAGGTTTTCTACCAAAACCCACCAAGAACACTAAAATATAGATTTATATGAAGAAGATGAAGCTTATTTGATGTTTGAAAGAAGATGAACACTCAAAATCATCCACATTCCTCATGCAAATCATCAATTTCTTGATCTCAGCTCTATCCTCTTCTCCCCCATGTCAAAACTGAAAGAACACACACACAATGTGCGTGTTCTGCGACATTCACTCCATCTAGTGAATCAGCTTTGGTTGATTTTCACAATTAGTCCCTTTAGTTTGAAAGTTGACTCCTTGCTCCCAAACTTAATAAAAACTCACTTTTGCGATAAACCTCCAACTTCCATTATAATATATTTACACCCTTCAAATAATATTAAAACATATTATTTTATAAAACTGAAAATTGGTTCGTTACACGAATGGCCATACTAACTAGCGTAACGCTGAGTCTCGTAGGCTCCCCTGTTGCAGACAAAGAGGAGGAGCCTCTCTATTCTCTACTCTAGACTACAGAAACAAACTTTCTTTAGCTCTGGTTGGGTGTGTAAGGTATGCTCTAATGAAGAACTCAAGCCACCTATTTATATGCCTCAAAATGAGCAATGCACGGCCGTGCATTGGATTGCATAGGCGTGCAAACAACTTGAGAATCAAACAGGGTACACAGGACGGTGTACTATAGCCTTGGGGAGCAAGGAGGCCTTTGCACGGCCGTGCAATGGGATGCATGGCCGTGTATCCCTCCTCTACTTCCCAATTTCGTGTTTTAGCTGCTTGTTGACTTCTTGTTGTCTAATTTTGACTTCTTGGGGGTCAAAGCTTGGGAATGATCTTCTAAAAGGTTTGATTTTTTGGTGTTTTTGACTGGTTTCATCTTGATTTATATTTAGAACACCGAATAACCTGCAATTATGAAATATTAACGTTTTAAGTATCAATTGCAAGGTTATTAATCAATTAGTACCATAATATGAGGATTATTATGTATGCAAAACATGTATAATTTAGGACATATCAGGTACCTAGTGTCTTTTGGGGAGAAGCACTCCTGACCGCCCAACATGTGATTAATAGGATCCCTACTTCTCACAATGATGGGATGTCTCCATTTGAAAGTCTTTTTGGTGAACGCCCAGATTTTGGTGTGTTACGGGTTTTTGGATGTACTTTCTTTGCTCTCCGTTCTCATGTTGAACGAGACAAATTGACAAATAAGTCAGCCTTATGTGTTTTCTTAGGCTATACCAGTGATCCCAGAGGATATAGCACGGGACAGAAAGGATATCGTTGTTTTGATACTGTAAGTCAG
Source organism: Smallanthus sonchifolius (assembly GCA_023525975.1). Lineage (NCBI taxonomy): Eukaryota > Viridiplantae > Streptophyta > Magnoliopsida > Asterales > Asteraceae > Smallanthus > Smallanthus sonchifolius. The sequence continues at coordinate 29,369,172 of CM042021.1, read as the reverse complement.
AAGTTATATGTATCAAGGCATGTTATGTTTCTTGAACATATTCCCTTCTATTAGATTTCAGCTAAGTCACATGATGTAACAAAGTCAGATCTTCAGAACATTGATCCTTTTGCTAGCAACACTAATGTCTCAAACTATGATGTTCCACATTCGTCTGTTGATCCTAATATGTCTGCTCCATATACGTCTGTTGCACATGATGTGCCAGCTCATGAACCATCCACTTCATCCGGTACTACTACTGATCCTTCGCCGGTTGAAACTAGAAATCCTCCACCTCCGAGAAAGTCTACTCGTGAATGTAAGTGTACCCAACTACCAGACTTTGCATACTCTACTTACTCTGTTTCGTTTGGTTCATTTATCATGAGCATTCATCATCTGTCTGAACCATAATCATATAAAGAGGTTGTCTCCAAACAACTCTTAATCAGACTCACACATGGGATTTGGTTCCTCTACCACCAGGTAAACATAAAGTTGGTTGTCGTTGTGTGTATAAGATTAAAACAAAGTCTGATGGGTCTGTTGAATGATACAAGGCCAGACTTGTGGCAAAAGGATATTCGTAAACGTATGGTATGGATTATGAGGAGACTTTTGCCCCAGTGGCAAAAATGACGACAGTTCGTACTTTAATAATTGTTGCGTCCGTTCGTCAGTGGAAGATCTGTCAAATGGATGTCAAAAATGCCTTTCTGAATGGTGATCTTCATGAGAAGGTTTACATGACTCCACCCCCGGGAATAGCTCATCAGCCCGGTGAAGTTTGTCGGCTTCGAAAAGCTCTATATGGGCTCAAACAGGCTCCTCGTGCCTCGTTTGAGAAATTCTCTACAGTCATCACTTCCCTTGGTTTCCTTCCTAGGAATCACGATTCAACATTATTTGTTCGATGTACGAATATTGGACGCATTCTCTTGTCTTTATATGTGGATGGTATGATTATTACTGGCAATGATTATGATAGCATTGAGTCTTTGAAACGTGAGTTGGCTCACCGTTTTGCTATGAAAGATTTGGGACTATTACAGTATTTTTTGGGGATTGAGGTAGCCCAATCTAAAAAGGGATACATTCTCTCTCAGACGAAGTATATTTTTGATCTGTTTCAACATGCGAGACTCTCTGACAACAGAATTGTAGACACTCCTCTTGAAACCAACACGCGTTACTCTTTCACTGATGGTGTTCCTCTATCTGATCCAAGTCTATATCGTACCATTGTAGGCAGTTTGGTTTATCTTATAGTTACTCGCCCTGATATTGATCATGCTGTTCATGTGGTTAGTCAGTTTGTTACCGCTCATACTTCTGTTCACTCAGGAGCTGTTATTTGTATTTTAAGATATCTCCGTGGCACTCAGTTTCAAAGTCTTCTGTTCCCCTCGACATCTTCTCTGGAATTGCGTGCCTATAGTGATGTTGATTGGGATAGTGATCCTAATGATCGTAAATCCACTAGTGGCTTCTGTATCTTCCTTAGTGATTCCTTAATCTCATAGAAAGTAAGAAACAAGATGTTGTTTCTAGGTCCTCTACTGAGGCTGAATATCGTGCTATGGCTGTGACTACATGTGAAATTGTTTGGTTACGGTGGCTTCTGGAAGACATGGGGGTTGTCGTTTCCTCGCCTACCCCGTAACATTGTGATAATCAAAGTGCTATGCAGATCGCCAAGAACTTTGTCTTTGATGAATGGACAAAACATATTGAGATAGATTGTCATTTTACTCGTCATCATCTTCAGCTCGGGACCATCTCGCTTTCCTTTGTTCCATCAGATTTTCAGATTGCAGATGTTTTCACCGAGGCTCAATCGGCATCTCGGTTTCGTTTTTTGTGTGACAAACTCTCAATGTTTATTTCCGTTGCATTGTGAGTTTGAGGGGGGATGTTAGCATAATAAGTCAGTTTATGGGTTAGTTTATGGGCTTTAGCCCATTTAGCTTGTAAGGCTTAGCCCTCCTATTTAATGTTTGTTTTCTCTTCATTATAACATAATCTTCATTTGAATAATATTGAGCCTCCATCTTTCTCTGTACATGTTTATTAGTTAACAAAAACGATTTTGCTAGTAGATTCACTGACAACTTTGCATCTATCTTTATAAAGCTCCACTTTGAATCCTTATCACATAATTTTACCAGGCTTAATAAATTGTGTTTCTAGCCTTGTACATAGAAGACTTTTTCAATAGCGACATCTCCATTACTAATAGAATTGTATCTCATCGTTCCCATCTCCAAACTTGACCAAACGCCTCAACTATTCAGTAAAGTTGTTGTGCAAGTATATCTCCGGTCATGTGCTTAGAGCATCCGGAATCACAATATAAAGTTGCACATGATAGATTTGAAATACAAGAGATTAGAGAGATTTTGGGACCCAAATTAGTTTAGGTTTTCATAGTGGTTAGAGGTAATGGTTTTGAATCATGACTTCTTAGGGTTAATCATATTTGAATTAAATTTTTCCATTTTTGATGATACAACGTTTTTGAAAACATGAATGGTTTTTATGTTTTTATGTGCTTCTAACAATTTACAAAATTTCAAACACGTGTAAGTACTGGACGTGAAATATCGTGAAGATTTCATACTTACTCTTTTTATAGCAGGAGATTCTTTTGATTTTGACTTCACCAGAAGCAACTTTTTTAATCCGACTGGTTTTTTTTATTACAAATTTGGCATTTTTTTTATGTCTGACTATTGATTTTATATCAATTACTTGAGGTCTTCTTATATTTTACTTTCAGTTTTTAACTCATAATTTTACTTTAACTCAATTTCTAGAATTGCATAACCATAATCTTGTTGAGAGATCAAGGAAAGTTGAGAGACTGGCTCTTCTGAACTTTCTAACAAATCTGATCTTGAGATTTCCGTGTTACTCGAAACATTCAGATTTAAAAAATTAAGTTTGGTTTTGACAAAAGATGGAAATGGAGTATCAAGATCATTTGTGTTAGAAATTGAATTGTTTTTAAGTTATCTAATGGGCTTAGAGCATTCACAGCAGGTTTGGTATAAACTTGTGAGTGAGTTTTGTATATTTTAAAGAGTGGTTTAAAGTGGTTGTGAGTAGAGGAGAGAGAAAAGATATAAGGTTTTTGTAAATATAAGGATAAAAGTAGTGGTTTTTAATATAATTATAAGGATAAGGATAAGGAGAGAGAAAAGTAGAGATAAAAGATAGAAAAAATAGTGTTTTTTAGTGTAATTATAAAGATAAAGATAAAAAATATAAGAAGGTGTTGTAAATGCTCTTAGATGTTACAAATTTGAGTATAAGCTTTATGAGTTAATGTCAGAGAAAGTAGTAAATTACTATCATATCCTAGCCGATGTTTATTGATAATGGGTGCTCGTACCTTATCATTTAATTTTTGCGCCTCTTGAAATGTAGAAAGCTTCAAAGATTGAGCATGTAGATTTCTATATAATGTTTTTTTTGTTCATTTTCATAGTAATATCCTTTGCTTCAAAATTCAATTTGGCTCTTTCCAAGGAATTGAATCTTTTATTAATATAAGCCTTTTCTTTTTTAATTATGGCTACCTCTGTTCTGAGTTCTTTTAGTTCTAACAATGAATCTCTAAATATCTCTTTTAAAGTAATCTTTTGATCTATCTTCTCTTTTTATTTTTCTTTTAAGTTTTCTATATCTGAAGATGATTTAGATATAACATTAAGAGACTGAGATTTAGTTGTTAGTGTACCTTGTCAGAGCTTGATGAATTTGATTTAGATGTTGAATCGTCGTGACGCATAGATGAGCTGCTTCATCTTCAAGAGGTTCTCAGACCTAATTTTCTCTTTCTGCCATAAAGGCTTTCTCCCTCTTCTTGGCGTTCATATTTTTTCTTGTAATACCCTGCATCTTTTATCATCTTTGACTTGCAATCTAGAGCATAATGTTCTAGCTTGTGACATTTGAGACACATGATTTGATATTTCCTCATCTCTTTTATCAGAGATCCATTATTGGGCTTCCGATGTTCATGGTTTCTAGAGTTTCTTCTAGAGCGATTCATAATAGGAGTTTTCTTACCAAACCAATTGTTGGTAAGGAGTACTAGTGACTTGGTTATTTCAGCAAGATCATTATCTGATTCTGATTTTTCTCTATCTGGTCCATTCGACAAGATCAGTGCTTTCTTGGTCTTCAGTGACCCATCCTTACTTGTTGACTTACCGGAGCACGTTTCCGATAATAAGGCGAGAGATCATCTTTTTATTGTCGATTCTTCTAGAATTCCAGCTTCATGTGGATGAAGTATGCCAAACAAGTCGTGAATAGGTATTTCTTCAAAATCTTTTGCTTGTAATGTCGGCGTGACTGATTTCCATTCTTTTGGTAAGATGTGAAGAAATGCAATGTTCTTCTTTGCATTTATTTTCATTGTTATTCCATTTTAGGGAATTAGTAAGAAAACAAAATCTATTGTAGAGTTGTTCCATATTTTATTCTGGACTCAGCCATTTAAGCACTTAGTGATTCTATTCTTTTTCATCTTTATGCCACCTTTAAAGAGTTTTTCTAACTCGCCACACATATGTTTAGCATATTCACATGAATCTAATTCTGAAAGATGTCATTGGGAATAGCTATAATGAGGAGTGATTGGGCTTTCTTATGAACTTCTGCTTTTCAACTCTTCAACACTATAAATTTCCAGAGGAAGGCGTTCAGTGGTTGACAAGACTGTTCAACAATATCTTCAAAACCGGGAAGATGTCAGATCAGTGGAGGCGTAGTGTCTTAGTACCCCTATATAAAAACAAAGGAGATGCTCAATGTTGTGCTAACTACAGGGGGATTAAGCTCCTATGTCATACAATGAAATTATGGGAAAGAGTTATAGATACAAGGATTAGACGACAAACCCAGGTTACAGCAAACCAATTTGGGTTCATGCCAGGCCGGTCCACTACGGAGGCGATACACATTTTAAGAAGACTAATGGAAAAGTACAGAGAGAAGAAACATGATTTACATATGGTGTTCATCAATCTTGAAAAGGCGTACGATAGTGTGCCTAGAAGATTGATCTGGGGAAGTCTGGAGGGAAGAGAGATCCCTAGTAAATATATTGAGGCAATTAGGGATATGTATCATGAGGCTAAGACATGCGTCCGAGCACCCGTGGGGGATACAGACTTTTTTTCGGTGGAAGTGGGAGTTCACCGGGGGTCGGCACTAAGCCCCTTTCTCTTTGCAGTAGTTTTGGATGAGTTGTCAAAGTCGATTCAAGATGCAATTCCATGGTGCATGCTTTTTGCTGATGATATCGTGTTGATTGTAGAAAGTAAAGAGACATTGAACAACAGACTAGAGGAATGGAGAACAGTCTTAGAGCACAAAGGTTTGAAGATAAGCCGATCTAAAACCGAGTACCTTCACTGCAACTTTAGTGGTGCAAACCTCGACGAGGAGACCCAGATTTCTATTGAAGGTGGGGTTGTCCCTAAGACACTGAAGTTCAAGTATCTAGGATCTGTCATCCAGAGTAACGGGGACATCGACAATGATGTAGTCCATCGGGTGCAGGCTGGTTGGTGTAAATGGAGAGCGGCCTAAGGTGTTTTGTGCGACAAGAGGTTCCCAATAGGGTTAAAGGGTAAATTTTATAGGGTAGCAGTTCGCCCAGCGATGCTATATGGAACCGAGTGTTGGGTCATCAAGAAGACACAAGCTCGAAAAATGGATGTAGCTGAGATGAGGATATTGAGGTGGATGTGTGGACACACAAGAAAGAACCAAATAAGAAATGAAGTTGTTCGGAAGAGATTGGGAGTCACATGTATCTCAGATAAGATAAGAGAAGGAAGATTGAGATGGTTTGGACATGTCAAGAGGAGACGGAGCACAGATCCAGTGAGAACGGTGGAAACTCTCGTTGTAGAGGGGAAAAGGAGCAGGGGGAGACCGAAATAACGTGGGATGAGAGGATTAGGCTTGATTTGCTAGATTTACATCTCTCAGAAGACATGATCCATGATAGGATTTCATGGAGACGTCGTATTAGGGTTTTAGGATGAGTGACCCGTTGTGTGGGAGAGTAGAGTTGTTTAGCAAAGATTTTACGTATGTCTTGTTTCTTGTTGGTGTGTTGTGTTTCTTGTGACTAATATACTCTAGTCATACACTGCTAATTGTTAGATTACTGTTAGATTTATTTTACTTTATTACTCATTAATTTTATTTATATTTTTATCTTTTTCTTTCCCATGGAGCCGGGGGTCTAAACGGGAGCAGCCTCTCTATCCCTTGGGATAGGGGTAAGGTTTGCCCTCATCACACCCTCCCCAGACCCTACTAATAGCGTTAACTATGTGTGGGATTATACTGGGTACATTTGGTTTGGTTTGGTTTGGTTTGGTTTGGTTTGGTTTGGTTTGGTAACACTATAAATTTCCAGATTTTAGTTTTGTGGAAGCCAAAAGAATGGTCTGTGGTGGAAACTTCTAGTAAACTGACCATAGGGATGGTGGGTCCATTTTTGATAGTTTTGTACAACACTAGATTAATTTCTTTTACAAAGTTGATTATATAAGTATTCTATTATGTATATTTTTCTCAAACTAATGTCGGAGGCTTGGTTTTAGAACCAATGTTCATCGACATGTTTCAGGGTTGATAGTTCGTCATTTTAAAAACAAAGCTTTCGATCAGAGAACGACACAACAACAAATTTAATTACAAACTTGAGTTGCCGAAGAATAGAGCTTTGTTTTTTTGAAAACAAAGTAACCGAGCATATGTGGATATTGATTTATCCAACTTGCTCTGATACCATATGTTGGTCCCGGGTATGGATAGACTACTAATAATCTCAACACATGATAAACATCTGTGCAGAATGAGAGATCAAAACTATCACAGATTTGAAGAATAGATTTGGATATAAAGTTGATTTTGTATTAAATAACAAATAACGTTACAATTGAATAAAACTTTAAGTGTTATCTAGAAAACTTAAGAAACACACATAAGTATTTGGATGGGTACGCCACACACTTGATTTGTAAGTAAGGATGAGCAATTGGTACCGAGTACCGGTACTGTACCGAACCGGTACCGTACCGAAACATTCGGTACCGGTATCGGTACCCACTTTTCCATAAAATTGATACCGGTATTTTCGGTACCGGTACCGTATGTTCCGGTACAGTTTTAAGATGAACATTTTGTAACGAGTACTGATACAGTACTGTAAGACCCCAAACCGGGCATCCTACAGTTGGTTCTCATTACTAGGTATTCTCTTTAAAAGTACTCATTTTCTTATAGAAAAATACAGCGGAAGTCTTTCTAAAAATAATAATCATCTTTTGTACACATTTTCACTAATAACTTTACCTCACGAATGCCTGCACATCAATCCGAGTAGCACCGCTCCCAAGCCAAGATACGTCGACTCCAAAGCTCACCTGCATCACAATCTAACGTACATACAAAGTCAGCTACGCTGAGTGACTTCTAATAGTTTAATTTAATTAAAAGCCAACTCGTCACAAAAGTTATTTAAACTTTATTCAAGACCCTCCGGTCCATATCAAACAACTTTATAATTTATTATCATAGAGATAACCCCTGTTATCTTATTATATCCAAAAAGGCTCACCACCCAGACTCATCCCACAAGCATAACCTCCTAAACTTCACCGACATAGATCAATCTTACTACCTTGGTTACTCGTAATCTACCACCCATGTTAACCAGAAAACCTGGTTAACACCACAAACCCTAGACACCGACTTACTCAGCCTTGACCAAGGCTCTCACAATTCAACTGACACGACAGTTATAAACACCACATCATAATCCCGACACAACGGTCAATCTAACTCTACTCGCCTCATTAATATCATCTATACATCGCATTTTGCACACATAATAAATATAACTCATCACTTGTATGCAATTTAACACACACACACACACACACATATATATATATATATATATGCACACAAACACATACCTCATCACTTACACCCTCGTCAGGGTTACCCTTGTCAGGGCGTTCATCACACCCTGAGCTCATCATTAACTTGCTCAGAATTGCCACCTTTGGTGACCTCCCGAAGGACTTCGTCCTTCACAATCCCGTTTGCCGTGTCATAGAGACAACGATGCAAACACAATACCCGCCGTGCCACAAGAACAACGACACAAAACACACAACATCAAGCACATAAGCCACAAAGTCTACTAGCATTTACATGACTCATTAACTGCACCTGCACCCCGCACATAGCAGTAGGATAATGTATCCTACACGTAATCATAAGCTTTTAGCTTATATCCCGACTCAACCCGACTAACTCATAACACAATACACCACTATTATAACAGCACACATACAATTACCATGTACGTGCACACCCAACAACACCTCCTAGTTGTACCTGTACGACATGTAAATACAATCCCGACTCACCACTACAAGAAATTAGGGTGTTTACCTACACATAATATGTGTAGGTATAAGCCTATTATGTGTAGATAGTTGTCTTAACCTACACATAAATTAAGTGTCACGATATGTTGCCTCGCGAATGTTGGTATAGATCATTACCCACACATAAGTTATGTATAGGTATATGGCATGCTATACCTACACATATATGTGTGGCTAAAACTAATTAACATGTGTGGTTAAAAGTATTACCATTTGTTTTGGTGGCAGCTGACGTGGAGCTGACATGACAGATGACGTGTCAACTGACATTGCAGATGACGTGGCAGATGACACATGTCATAAAATATGTGTGGGTAAAAGTAATATTATGTGTAGGTAAAAGTGGGAGATATGTATGTATTAATTTCAATATGTGTAGAAAGAAACATAAATGTGGTGGTAAAAATATATTTATGTGTAGATATTAACCACGATATATGTAGGTAATAGTCTTCAAATAGATACGAACAATTACAAAAATATGTAGGTGTAAATAGAAACATATGTGACCAAAATTACCAATCTTAATTAAAAATGTTAAAATATCATCGTTCAAACCACAAAATGAAAGTACTAGTTGTAGAAATTTAAATACACAAATTAACAAAACAAAAACTATGCATAAGTCACTACGAGTTTATCAAAAATACTAAAACTACTTCACTCATCAATATTTTCACCACACTCTAATGTATCACCTTGAGATGTTCCTGATGTCTTTGGTAGGAGAGGCATGATATACTCTTAATCAGTGTTTGTTCCATAATAACCAGGTTTATTGGAGATAGGTCTGTTTACAAAGCAGGAGGCATGATGTGCTTGTTGCTCTTGCTCTGGTTCTTGAGATTGCTATGCATTAATAACCAGGTTTGTTGGAGATGGGTATGTCTACAAAACATTTTACAAAGTAGAATAACTAGTAAGTATGAATACATATGCAGAAATTAGTGAGCTGGTACCTGAGATTAGAGGTTGGATCAGGTTCATGGCTTGAGAGCGGAGGGATTGGATCTATTGCAGCAGTATACATATGCAAAAATTAGTGTACCCAATAAGAAAAAGCAAACAGTCACATACACACACTGTCACATACAAGTACATCGTCCATCTCTATGTTATCCCCCTTGTCTACCTCCTAGGCTTCACATGTTGTTAACTCTACCATAATCAACCATATAATCAAGTATTAGTAATGCAAAATATATGCAACTAGAAAAAAGAAAAGATGCTAAAATTAGCATTAACCTAAAGTGCTCTTTAAAGATTGTTAGTGTTTAAGCGTGCTACAAAGTAATTATTCAACTTAAAATTTGATGCTTTCAAGAATTTACTCATTTGACCCATTTGTGAAAAAATATAGACAAATTAACCCATTCATAAGTAAATAACCAATTTTACTTTTATCTTTTCACCATAGTGCTCTTTAAATGTTTTTTCCCAAAAGAAGTCCAAAATAGTTGGTCATGCACATTTCAACAGCCAAACCCTTCTCTAATCACATTATTAAAAACCACATGGTACGAAATATGTGTTCATCAAAGTTGTTTGTCACAAGACGTAACCAAATTAAAGGAGTTACAACCTTGCAATTGGACATATGCTTGGAAATTGCAACATCACAAGGCTACAACAGATGGCATGCATGATCTCCAAAGAGGTTGAATAAAATTGGCTGCATGGCATCCCTGACGAGCAAGGTTAAGCAACAAATTAACACAACTTAATAATGAAAAAGAAATGTAAATACTCCATGCTCTCTGACTTGCAGCTTGTCTCATATATAAACAGACAAACAGTGAGACGACACACATTCTTCAAAAAAAATAAAAAAAAAAATAAAAAAAATTTGGGTAAACAAAATTGCTAACGGGTTCATTTGGGTGTACTCAAAGTACACAATAGGTCATTATTATAAAAACCTGCTAACTTAATATGGGTCCAGTCTGACCAGAACCCATTTCGACCCAAACCCAACTCGATGAGAACCCGTTAACCTACCCTACCCGACCCGCCCGCTATGCTTTGCTTAATAAATTATATATACTCAGTTAATATGTGTCTTAAGTATCTCAAGACCAATCATACAAACAAAGAATTGTAACTCCACAATAAGAACATGCATACACTGCATTTTGTTCTAAAAAAATATCTAACAAAGAAAGAATGAATAACATTTGAGAATTATAATTGTACTGCAACTGATATACCTGTAACAGCAACAAGTTTGCTTTTTACATCCCCATCAATCTGCAAAGTAGTAGTCTTCTCTATTACATTATGTATAATTGAGGTGTCAGATGGAACTAAAGCAGCTAAATCTGGAGGTTGATCTTTCCCTAGATTAGCCTAGAAAAACAATTATCGCAAATCAAAAGCGAAAAAAAAGACTAAATTAATTAGCAAAGTAAAAAATAAATCTTTTGTTACCTCAAGATCAACATACTGGCTTAAGAAACTTATCAGGATCTTGTATGTGAAGGACTTCAACCAGAAACATCAACAGTGAAAAGTTAAAAACCTAAAATGGCGAAAGTTCAAAGAACATACATGACTGTAATCTACTTTTTAAGAATACTAATACTTACAGTTGAGGTATCATTGGAGAGTGGGTGGAAGAAACATCACTCGTGGGTTTTAAAACCCTGGTCTAACAACAACGAAACGTTCCTTCAAAAACAAAATAATATGTTACGCTAATTGAAAATTGGGGAATACCTATCTTACAATTTTCCATATGAATTAACGAATAGTTAACCAAGATAATACAAAGAAATATAATTTGATTAACTACCATGTATATAGAAAACTGGGTGAACCTAGCATTTGACACAGAAATAATCAAAAACACATATCAAAGAGAATTTCATCACTTGAATTTCAAATTTGAACATTTTGGTCCAAAAGATCCAAATTAACCAACCATTTGGACTTTGACGGTAGTCGTTTTATGTGATCCATGAAATCCGGCGTGTGTATGACTCATGACGATTAAACAATGGCAAAATCGTTTTATTTAATTAATTTATCTACATAATTATTTACAAAGATTATGTGCTGGTAAAAACATATTCAATTACCCACACATATATTAGTTTCTAACATATGTGTAGATAATTTACCTACACATAACGAAAATTTGTCACATGTGTGGATAATATAACATTTAACTAATCGTCAATTTTGGAGGGAAATTTTTTCCACCAACGCCAAGTGTAGCTAAAATGTATTACCAACATATATTAAGTGTTAGTCATTAGGAAAAGATATCGTCAACCATTACCCATACATACACAAACATGTGTAAGTATTGACCTACACATTTACATGTGTAAATTATGTGTGGGTACTTACTTATTCTAATTTAGTTTTAATTTTTGTTTTAAATATTTATCTTCATGCCATACTATTTTTATTTTCACATTTTAATTAACACATTTTGGGTAAGTAATATGTATCTAATATCTACACATATTGTACATTTTTAAATATGTGTAGGTATTAATTTTGCCAAGTCATTTTCAAAAACTAGAATAAAATTTTATTTACTTAATTTATCTACATATTTATTTACAAATATTATGTGTTGGTAAAACATACTCAATTACCCACACATATTTTAGTTTTTTACATATGTGTAGATAATTTACCTACACATAACAAAATTTTGCCACATGTGTGGGTAATTTAACATTTAATTGATCGTCAATTTGGGGGGGGGGGGGAATTTTCCCACCAACGCCAAGTGTTGATAAAACGTATTACCAATATATATTAAGTGTTGGTTATTACGAAAAGATGTCATCAACCATTACCCACATATATACAAACATGTGTAGGTATTTACCCACACATTTACATGTGTAGGTAAATTATGTGTGAGTAAACACCCAAATTTCTTGTAGTGCACCCTTACTAGATCACTATACATCGTACCACCAATAGTTCTATAACCAGCCCACCTACTCTAGGTACAAGACCCGCACACTTAGTCTCGTATTTAGATATTCAAATACATAGCTCATTAATTTAAAACTCAAAACACGTAATACGTATAGTTTCAAAAACACGTTTGATCACACACTCTAAGGACCCCACGTAGACCCTTAGTCAAATTATTACACAAGTAGCCCATAAACACTTCTAAATCACATCGTGACTTGTGTCACGTTTAGTTAATAGCATATAATGCATGAGTATGTACGATAACCCTAAAAAGTTTAAAACATTTAAAAGAGAGGATTAGAAACTCACTTGTTATACTTAGTCTCAGCCCTTGCTCTGCAACTCGTCCGTCCACGCTCGAATCCAAAACCTGACAAACGCGTGATCACATGATCCGAGCACGTTCTAAACATACGTTACATAACGTATAAAGAAATAAACCCTAAAACTCGGCCTTGACTACTCGCCATCCCAGCTTCTCAAATCCCTTCTTCGAGTATGCGCGATCTGAGTCGTCCTTGACCCGCTTAGAACTTGGATACTTGAGTTAGTTTCTCATGCATGCTCGTACATGATCATGCAAACCCTAAACCCCCGAACATGCACGTACAGGAGCCGGGTTCCATACACGCATGCAAGCCATGCAACGAAAAACCTAACCGGGTGTTATTCCGGTTTCCTCGTCGTGTACCACCACGTCACTCATTCTCATCGCCGTCCTCGTCTACTAACCTCGTGCGCCTTCAACCGAGCACCACCGCCATGCCCCATGTTGTTTGCGTTCGGTTACCATCCCTCTCATCGTCCTCGTTGGCACAACACCAGCCGAACAACACCACTTCATCCTCCACTGCCAGCCTTCACCAAAACTGCCACCAATGCCCTGTGACAGCCGTCAAACATCGTCGTCTTGCTCCGCTCCTCCGCAGCCAACCTCTCTCTCTCCTTCTTTACGGTAGTCGGCCTCCACACCCGTGGCCTCCATGTTTCTTCCGGTCGGCTGCTCCCATCGCACGCCACCCTCAAAAGATGTTGCCACTTACTTACCCTCGTAACCACAGCCGCCGTCATCCCCGTCGTAGCCGCCACCGGCCTCCCCTCTACTCTTCGATAACATCCACGCATAAAATAACAAACCTAGAAAGTAAAGAACGAGGTTACCTCAATGCGTAGTGAGTTTCCCAAGCTTGACGCCGTCGTAGGACCACCGTGATCCATCGTCATCGTCCTCTCTCCTCATCGGATCCTTCTCCTCTTGTCTTCTCAGTCGTAAACTCTCCCTGGGTTAATATGCGACCTAGGGTTTTCCAAAAGGTGGTTTATAAACCTTCACATATTACATTCGGGCCCCTCCTCTCTTAGTTTGTGCGTTTCGATCCCAAACCGTTCCTTTTTTCGCTAACCGGGTCCCCTTAATTCTTTAAATTTGGTTTTACGTGAAAACCCCATCAACCGCCTCGTTTGCTACCTGTTAGCCCATGTCATTAAAGATAGATTTTGAGGATGTTACACGTACCGAACCGGTACCGTACCGATAAATTCGGTACAGGTACCCACTTTTCCATAAATTCGGTACCGGCACAGTACCGATCTCATCCCTATTTGTAAGCGTTGAGTAAACTGGATTAAATACGTGAATCGGCTTCTAGTTGAGATTGAGAGGCAATTTTGGTGTGTTTTTTATGGCGTGATTCAACCTAGTGGTCTATTTGTATGATTTGGCATCCTTTTTTTAATATCCTATGTTACCATCAGCTGAGTTACATAGATGTTGTCTCCGAATCTTCTAGAATGTTACACGTTATTTAAGCCTCGTCAACCAGTGCACGGTGTGTATTGGTAAAGTTTAGATCCTTCACTCTTTATCCGGAGAAGACTAAGTCTTAGAAAGTTCAGAGGCTTACTCATGGTCTTTAGGTTATACGTTACATATCATTCTAAAGTATTATTCAGAAGTCTCAAAAGTTAAAGTTTAGAGTTTCTTAACTTTGACTTAAGCGACAGAAGTTTTGGTCTTCTCAACTTTTTCTTCAATACTTCTAGGTTTACAAATGATAAATCCTAACATTACCTTTTATATTTTTTAGTTTCTTAAATTTATAATATGGCCCCTCAAGTTTAATTACACTTAACTTTTACACCCTAGACTTTTGTATTTTTATTTTTCTTTTTTTGCCCAATGACCTTTTGACACGTGGTCACTCACAATTTTTTAGTTTTTTTATTTCTCTTATAACTTTTAAAATATGATGTTTTATAAAATTCCGAACATACCGTTGCGATGTGATTATTTTTATCTATGTTTCGGTGCAAATTTCATTTGAAACGGAGTTTTCGTGATAATATACAAGTCATCGAAAAACGAACGTACAAGCCGTCGAAACTGCTTCAATGTTTCGTTTTTTTATAGTTGTTTCCCTCTTTTAGCATATGATGTTTTGTAAAATTTCAGATTTTCCGTTTTGACGTGCTTATTTTTATCAGTTTTTCAATGTGAATTTTTTTCACGGGATGAATATTAGTGTATAGGTCATCGAAACGTAGTCTTACAAATTTTATTATATCAACCGCTAGTTATACCACATTACAAACAACCACCCTCCAACCTTGACCATCCACCACCGTCACTCGCCTCCCTACCGGCATCCGTACAAGCCACCTCACACAACCCTTTTCTGTTGTGGCACTCCTTTTCCCTAGTCAACAACCCCCATCCCATTCCCACACCAAATCGTCCTGAAATCACTCCTAAGTTTACCCCAAAACACCATTGTTACTATATGGGTATTTCATATTTGTACGTGTGAAGAAATAAATATACGATGTTGGACTATATGAAATATATTAACAGCTTACAAATTTTTTTATTTATTAAAATCTCAAAAATAATATTAATAACATCACATTTAATCATAGTTAACTTACATTTTAGTGTGAACTATCGGTTCGACTCGTTTGCGTGGATAATACTTACGGCGAAACACATATTCGCTAAAGCGTAGGATGCCAAAAGAAATAGTAAAATCTGAATACAAAACTTTGTTATCAAATTAACGAACGAAAGGTATAACACAAAAGCGGAATTTAAGAAAACTGTGCATCCCCTTTTTTTTTAAATTAACGAACGAAAGGTATAACACAAAAACGAAACTAATAGAAAAATGAACGGTTAAAATCGTATATTTATATATAATATAAGGGGGTAAAGCGTAAAATAGAAAACAAACACATGGCACTTTGCAACTTGGAAGGTTACTGTTCCCTGGCGTTCTCCTTTAAATTAGTTAGTTAATTACTGCTTAACAAAATTTACCATTACAAAACTTTAGAACTTAAGTTCTATGAGCTTTTCAGTACCATATATTTGATTATGTAAATGAAAACAGAAAAACTAAAGACTTAAACTTTAATCACTTTGCGCTAAAAACTAATGACTTTCACCGACGATCCTATCCCTCGGAAATCCATGGGTGACACTGAGTTTAATTTCTTGTAGTGGTAAAACAAAGTAACATAAACAAAATGAGGGAAATAACCTTGCAATCTTTGCAATATAATAGAGATGATAATTGATCATGGAATATCATTCAAGAAAACCAGTCTTGGTTAAGATGGCATTCCTCAATTGACTGAGGTCTCTTCCCTTGAGTGTTCTCCCAACACCTTCACACATTGAAAATGGGGCAATCTGACTTCTTGCCACCCTTCTGTTGATGTATTCATGTGGTGGCATCATCTCATCATCACCATGAATACCGCTGACATCATAATCATCTTTATAGCATCCATGATTTGAACCATTTGGCTTTTCCTTGTAAATCTTTGACCAGTCAGGGATCCTCATTGGAGCTGATGATTGTTGTTGCTTCTGCTGTTGTTGATGATGAGGTATCCTGCTACCCTTTGATAGTGTTCTTGGAGCACCAACACCATCAATGGAGGTCCATGCATATCTTTTGAGTTTTTCAGATTTGTTGAGTTTGGGATTTGACTCTACTTCTATCCTTTTGCCAACAGCCCAAACTCCATCTTCTTGAAAGTCTTTATCTTTTATCAAGCTATCCTCATGCCAATCTGCCATCTTCCTACAAGATTCAAGAAATTACCCAAATGAGTCTAATACTGTTTATAAATGCTACCCCCTTTTCACCACACTCCTTTCTAGAATTCCATATTCTCAAGTCCAAAACAATGCTTTTTGAATAACTTGTATGTTCTGTATCACAATCTGTGCACTAACATTAATTTATAAAACTAGCCTTGGAAAAGGCGGTGGCCTGTTTAAGGGCAAACCCTGAAACCCACCTGATTTGTTTGTTTCTCAGGGCAAAACTTGTAGGTTTCTATGTGTTTTTGTGTGTGTGTGAATTCAAGAAAGAATAATAGCAGAAATCCAACTTGCATTCTCACTAGATATACCTAATGTTTACACAGGAAAATCACGAGGATAAATATTAGAAAAAGTGTGTTTATTAAAATAGTAACAAACAAACAAACATATCTAGTAAACTTCCACCAATAGTTAGTGGTGCACAAATTGGTTTTTTAACCCAAACCGGTTCAACCCGACCCGAACCGGTTTGGTCAACGAAAAGTCAAAACCGGTTCGGGTTAAACCGGTTTTAATAATGGGAAATGTCAAACCGGTTAGGGTTGGTTTTAAACCGGTTTGCCCTTTAAACCGGTTTTTATTAAAAAAAAATTCTAATAAATTTTAAACTTAATACTTAAAGTTCAACGTTTATTAATATTTGGAAAGTTCGGAAATTAAAAAACATGACAAGATAAATATATAAAATTGTAAAACATTACAAAAATATAACAAATATAAAACATTAAGTTCAACGTTTTATTTTTTGGAATATTGATTGATTATTCTTATGCGTTGTCTTCGGAACTAGAGTTTCGTAGCCTTGCATCTTCGGCTAGTTCTTCATCGGTGGCCGGTTCGGATATTCCAAGATCAACCTCGTTGTTGTGTATGGTTTCTTCAGCTTGAATTTCATCTTCGAGAGAAGTTTACACCGGTTTGCAAATTTTCAAAACCCAAAATTAATTCTTTTTTTGCTTTTTTCCACATTTTTATACAATCTCGTCTAAGAGTTGTGCGATTTACTTGATGAAAACGTCGTCTAAGGGTTGTGCAAATTTTCAAAACCCAAAAACATTTTTCCACATTAGAGAGTGTAAAGAGAGGTGTGATCAACCCTAAACACCCCCACCTATTTATAGTGTTTTAAGGGTGCAAATGGAGCCAAAAAACGGCTAAAATCGACCCCAACGGCCATATAGCCGTTCCCCAACGGCTATTTTTTTGCCCAGCTCGAAAACCGGTTTAAACCGGTTTAAAAACCGGTTTATCAAACTGGTTTGTTTGAACCGGTCCCTAACCTGATCTCATCCGGAAAGCATCAAACCGGTTTTAAACCGGCGGTTTTTGGGTAACCCGAACCGGTTTGGTCCAAACCGGTTTAACCCAAATCGGTTTGCCGGTTTGGACCGGGTTAAAAAAAAACCGGTTTTTTTGTGCACCACTACCAACAGTAGGGTTTGAGAAGTGTGAGATGAAAGCAAACCTTACCTATATCCCAATGAATATAAAAGCTGCTTCGAAAAAAACCCTGGCTAAAAAAAACCTTCATTTTGAAAAACTAAAATTTAGTAGTAAAAAAAAGAAAAAAAATAGTATTAGTAGCATAAGATAAAAAACAAAGATGCATAACAATCCTAAGACTAAAAGCACACTAAATACCAAAAGTATGCCTAAAACTAGAGGCACCCGAAGACTAAATGTAAACCTAAGAAGTTGCTGACATGGCACCAACAACTAAAGGCATCCTAAACGAAGTACATGCCAAAATACGAAGTCCCAACTAGAGCTACATGTCTTTGCTAATACTAAAACTATATTGGTCCTAAAAATCTTTAACCCTTATCCATCTTATTCAAAAACCCTATCACTGATCATGTCATCAGAGAGGTACAAATCTAACAAATCTTTCCTAATCTACTCATCCCAAGTAAGTTTTGGTCTCCCTCTACTCCTTTTCCACTCCACTATGAGAGTTTCCACGCTCCTCACGGGTGCCGACATCTGTCTCATCCGCACATGCTCGAACCATCACAATTTCCCCTCCCTTATCTTCTTCGAAATTCGTGCTACACCTAATCTATACCTAAAAACTCCATTGCTAAGCCGGTTCAGCCTTGTCTGCCCACACTTCCATCTCAACATCCTCATCTCTGCCACCTTTCAATTATGAATTCGATTGTTACACATGTTTTAATAACAAGAAAAATTATCACAACAAGACAATGTAAACATTTGTGGTAGTACTTTTGTGCCGATGTCTAGTCGATGTAAATGTTATAACACTTTTACACCAACGCGATTAAGTTATATATGCACAAAAAAATAGTCCACACGCGCGTCTAGTATTAATTGAGATTTTTTTATAAAAGATTTTGTAACGGTCAGTCTAGAAAAAGTATCAATATTTCTTTTAATAATATATTTAATCAACGCGGCTATTTTTAAAAATTTTCGGTGTTGGTCTTTTTTATTTTTCTTTTCCCAAATGGGAAAAAAAAATATTCAATCAAGCAGATAAAGGGAATAGTTGCATATTATCTGTCAAATAGTTTATGGTACAGTGGTTGAGCTAAGGCCCGAAATCCCAAGGGACCCGGGTTGGATCCCTGCCATCACTATTAATTTTCGCGGCATCGCAAATGCGGCCTTGCTCTTAAGCTGATGCACCAGCGTTTTACCCACGCCGATCCAGGGTTCGAGCCTCGGCTCTCCCTCAAGCCTGGAAGGGGCAGTATTGGGTGGGGTTTTTCCTTAAAAGCTCTCCAACTCTGACGCCAAGTGGACCCGGTTAAGACAACATATTGGTTGGAGTTGGACGAGGCTCTCTCATATGACGGGGGGTGCGACGTCACAACATTCAATGTTCGCAAATTCCAAAAGGGGAAAATCACATGTTTCAAGAAACCGAAAATAGGGTTATGGGGA
Source organism: Smallanthus sonchifolius (assembly GCA_023525975.1). Lineage (NCBI taxonomy): Eukaryota > Viridiplantae > Streptophyta > Magnoliopsida > Asterales > Asteraceae > Smallanthus > Smallanthus sonchifolius. The sequence continues at coordinate 29,349,738 of CM042021.1, read as the reverse complement.
AATGAAAGATATATGAGACGAACTGACAAATAACCAAACAACAGAAGAGTTAAAATTAAAACCTGTAGAGAGAATCTAAGTGGCTCATTTACTTGAGTGAATACATGTGAACAGAAACAACTTTTTGTCTCTGCAAAAGAGCCATGGCATTCTGTAGGTAAAATGTATAGCATGTATATGCAACCTTTGATTAATTAAGAAAGCTTCAATTTTATTTTACTTTTGTTGGGAAGGTTTAAGTGACTTAAAAACTAGATTCTTTTGTATCTCACTGCTTTTGTTCGCTAAATCAAAAATAATTTGTTGGTGTCAATATTAAAGAAACCTCAACTTTCTTTGGTTCTTTTATATGGTACAATTGAACAAATCAAAATACTTTGACAAATATAAAGATAGAACTGGATTTACCCTAGAGTGTCAAGTGACAATTCTTTATCTCTAATAGTTCACACTGAATTTACCACAGTTAGAAAACCTGACGGAGACTGAAAATTAAGATTTGTCTTCTTTGTTTTAGGCGAAAAACATCTTTTGGTTTTCACAAATCAAACATTGAAGATATAAACCTTATACTCTCATCGCATATCAAAACTCTAAAAAAATTAGATTCAAAAAATGATGCTTAAGCGGTCGTTTCTTTTTCTTATAAATTAGAGACGCCATGTTAAACCTAACTAGGTAAATGATATATACTCTTAATATTGTAAAGAATAAGAAAATATACATCGTTTACAAAAATAAATCATCAAAGACTCTTTAGACATGCATTCCAATTGGGACAATTTCATATATACTCTTACAAACATTGATAAATATCTTATATACCTAACCAAAATTAAAAAATATCATATATACCTAATTTAAATGATTTTTTACTTCATTTATGACCACTCTATCTATATCCATTATATGATTTTTTATACTCTACTTTTTTTAGTTTTTTTTTTCATATATACCCAATTTAAATGATTTTAGTTTTATCCCATTTGTGACCCAATTTAATAATTGGTTATCTAATTTAAATGGGTTTTTACCTAATTTTTTACTTCAAGATGACCATTTTATAGTAGTTAAAATAAAACGGCTTCCTTCATATATGATGTATAAATGATATAAAAAAGAATTGGTAAAATTATAAAAGAAAGTGAGAAAGTTAAATACAATATTTTTTAAGAAAACTATTATCTTTGGGTGAATAAATGTTAAGTTAAAAATAAGTAAATATAAAATTATTTGTGGGTAGATAAATCTTAAAGATATATTTTCCGCTACACGAGGATCGGGAATAAAGCTCTATATCAGGTTGTGCGTAATACTAGCGTGAGAGGAGGGGGCAAAAGCCACGTGGAGGAGGTGAGGGGCGTGAAACACCACGCCCCCCCGGGCGTGAGAGGGGGCGTGGGGGGCTTATGTGAGTATACTCACATACGTGAGGGGATGAGGGGTGCAAGTGATGAGATGGCCCAATGAGACGAAGGTGGGGGCGTGGTATGCATTACGCATAGTCTCAACAAACCTCTTTTCTAGATATTTATGAGAGTTTAGTGTATAGTATTACATTGATATTATGGATTTCAAGAGTATGCATTCGTCTTATTCTAGTAAATTCTAGGGTATGTTTTCTTTATTCGTGGTTTAGTCATGATTGATATGTCTCGTTAGTTGTTTGTGTTCTTTTAATTTGTTTAATATATGAAATTAAACATTGATAAATATTGTGTCCGTTTATATTGTTCTCGATATCTTTCCCCAAGTTAAATCTGTAAATTGGTATTTTTTTTGTTATGAAATCTTAGTAAATTAACAGGATCAAAATGTATTTTATCTACTTTGCAAAGATGGCCTTTCCCACATGGTGACCCAACAAAAAGTTGATCAAACAAATATTTAGTTACATGTTGAGATAAGAGCATCTAAAATAGGGTAGACTAGAAACGTCTAAACACGTTTCGATAAGTCAGCTGTCAAATAAGAAAAACATTATTTTTTAAAAACAATAATTTCTTTTCGGAAAACGTTGTCATTCACCACAACATTTTACCTTTATTTTTAATAACCAAACTAATCATTCAATAAATATATATTTTTTTAATCTCTAGTTACTTTATAGAGTTTATAAATTCATAAAAGATTGTAATTTTTTTTAAATAAACATAACTTATTTTTCAAAAAGAAAAAATTAACTAACAAGAACTAGAAAAAAAAATTTTCCTGCCGTACTCCCATTTTTCCGGCAAAAACTAGAAAAAAAACCACCTACGGCCCCATATGAATCGGCCCGGCACATTCGCCCACAAAACCAACTATCGCCAAACCAACCCAACTAGATTTATACCCGTCCGTTGGTCAGAGAGCATCTTACATAATTTTTTTAATACATTTTTTTTATAAAAAGGGTCAAAATGCACATTTTACTATATACAAATATCTTATATAGAAGCCTTTATTTACTTTACATGTATAAGAATTATTTTTGTGTATATATGTTAGTAAACTCCTTAATAATATTGTATGGTTGCATAATTTAAAAAAAGAAAAATTACATTTTTTTCTAAAACCGAGACATGACATTTACAAATCTTTGCACATAAACTTATACATAATAACATCAATTGCTGAAAGTCTTGGCAATATCTCCGACATTATTATAACAAATGAAAGTTCCGACATGGTTGCTTATTTCTATAACATGTAGTTGGAATAAAAAAATACAAGTACACACATAGTTATATGAAGTACTTCGGTTCGAGTATGTAAGTGTAGCTGGTTGACCTTGTCAACCGAGTATGTTGGGAAAAGTTTTTTCCATGTTTAAATACATAAAAACAGTAAGCAACTTCCCATTACCCTACATGAATGTGAGGTTAAAAAAACTATTTTTATTGGATAAATATAGTTCTACGATTACATTTTCTGAAAAATATAAGACTAATACATTATGTAATAAAAAATAAATAAAGTGTGTCTGTATAAGAACTATTACAAGTTAAAGTTGGGAAAAAGTTCTACTATTTTTTTAACAATAAACACTAAGATCGGAATGTATTTATATATATATTTCTTAAATTAAAGACTATTTGTTTGATCTTAGAGCTTGTTAAAAAAAATTATGTACTTTGTTTGAGAAAATGAAAACTAATGAGAAGAAATAACCTTTGTTTAGGTTATGTAACATTGTATCGTTACAATATACTTATGTTTCACTTCCTAAAAACACAATATTTTTTAAATATATTAAAGAAAAGATATTACCTCAAGAATGATTTCACAATGGATTTGGTATTTGTAGGGGCTGAAGTTCCGCCCGTATGCGATAAACTCTACACTATCACATATCTTGCTGAATAGGTTCATAAAGTTAGGAATTCAAAATTAAAAATAATATCAAAATCAGAAAAAGAACTTAACAGTTTAATTTATTTAAACAAAAAAATATTAATACATATGAGCACACATCATTAACCTGAATTTAGAAAATATGTGGTTATAAAATACCTCATAAATGTGTTTGCATCTTTCTTGAGCCCGCAAGTCTTCTTACACGCCATGTTTAAGAATTATGAAGTATGAAAACAAAGAAAGTATCTTCCCTGCAAACTGTATTTATAGGCATTTAAAGGTGGACAAACCCACTACTACCTTTGAAATTTACGAATGACAGAACTCCCCACTAACTTGTTAAAAGTTTCTAGTTAAAAAAAATTACAGATATATATTATAACCATTTTTATTTTTATATTTTATTAATATTTTGTTCTTGCTTATCAATAAAAAAAACGGTAAACTTATATATTTATATTTACATATTTTCATAAATTTTGAGTGTTTAAATATCCCACTTCCTATTTTCAACCATTTTTATTCTTTTTTATTTTTAGAATAGTTTATTACTGGTTATCAGTAAAAAAAACTTAAAAATTATATATTTCTATTTACGTATTATCATAAATTTTTAGTGGGTAATTACCCTACTTGCTATTTTCGGAGCAGGTATGTTTGAGTTACCATTTTTTTGTTGTCAAATACTATGATAACTGTTTTGAATTGCTGTGATAACCTTAAAAAAGTTTATATAAGTGATAACCTTAAAAAAGTTTATATAATATTTTTTAAAATATTTTCTTTTATAAATAAAATATATAAATTTATAAAATATTGTGCTGGGCCAGCGACGGGTTGACATATTTTGTTTACAATATTTTTTTATTTTTATAAAGCATGTTGGCATGCACATCTTACTTTTAAAAATATCTTAAACAGAACGATTTTTTTATTACTATAACTGAAGTATAATACAACTTCAATAATATTAGTCTGTCTCTATTTCAATGTAATTTAACTGGTTTTTAATCTAAGCATGGATTATTTACAAAAGTATAATGTTTTTTTATTTATATTTTATGTATAGATCTAATTCAAAGATAATATTTTTTATTTATAATTTATTCGTTGATTGATTTTTAGAAAGGCAATTTACATTTTTGGATAATAAAATGTAAATTTAAGAAAAAAAATTCAGTTTCCCAAGATAAATAATATTAAATCTTCCATAAAAAGAAAAAACTACACTCACCTTTTACCAGCTGTTTTCTCTACACTCACCAAACCCAAATCGCTCACCCCAAATCGATCCGCCCAAACCTCAAAACCCTAAATTTCTTCTCTACACTCAACCCCCCCCCCCCCAATCCAAAGAAGTCGTTTTGAAGATTGCCTATACATCCGGCCAATCTCTAGTTGTTGAGCTCGCATCTTGATCGTACAATCTTCAAAACGTCATCGATTTCTTTTTCCGGTTGCTTAAGAACTTAAAAACGCGTTAATCAGATCGTTGATTCTGCCTTCCTCAAGGTATTCTACATGTTCTTCTTTTAGGTAGAGCTTCATTTTGGTGTACGTAACACCACTTGCTGGAAAAAGCAACCGGATGAGTTAACACTCTCAAATTCGTTTCCGATGTAAGGTATGCTATGTTCATACCATTTGCTGAAATTAGCATATGTATTATTTTTTTGCTGCTGACTATTATTTATTTAAGTTTTCTAGTGAGTATTATGCAATCTACAATAAGAATGCTTAATCAATTACTTAATTTATATCTTAAAGGCATTTTAGGGTTTATTTAGAAAAAAATCCTTCTAAATAACAGGGTGTAGGTGGTTCATTCGTAATTTATTCATGTTAGCCAAATCATTCTGAGCTATGTCAATTCAAACATTGTTGTGACCGTGACATCCTGCAAAGTTCGATTGTTTAAACGTTATATGTTTTCCATTAAATATTTATGTTTTTATATATCGTATAGACACATATAACATATACTGGTTTTATATTTATTTAGGTTGTCCTTCTTTAATGACAACTGTGGGTTCCCAACTTAATTTTAATCTTCCGGTACCTCTTGTAGATTCCTTTAATAACTTGTAAGTTATTAAATCATTACATGTATATGGTGTTTTTAAATTGATGCCATTGAACCATGTTGTTTAACAAAGAAACATTTGCAGAGAATGTACCCCTGTTATTTTCAAAAGGAATGAAGAACATGATGGTGGCTTTGAAGTTACCAGCATACCTGACATATATTCAAGTTTATATGAAGGGGTTAAAGAGGTAATGTGTTTCATTCGTATAACATTTCTTTCCTTTTTTGTTAAGACATCCTAATGTCTCTATTGTTATTATATGTTATTCGTTTTCGGTTAACTTGATGAATTCAACATGTTGCTTTTTTTACTTGTAACAGATATTAGGTTATCATTTGTTTGGTTCTCTAATTCATTGTTGTTTTGGGGTACTTTCGTATACCTCTTTACAGTTTGTTCGTTTTTCTAATACTTAAATATATGTTATTAATCCATTCAATTTTTATTAGAGCTGTAAACTTATTGCAAACCACAATTGTTGCTGTATTTAGTGAAAAAAACACTTTTTTAATCTTATACTTATTTTTGTTTTTTTTTTAAATTTATGTGGATGCCTGTTTTTTGGCAACGGGTTAAAATGCAACGTTATTTGTCAGCTGCTGAAGTACATCCTCCTTACGTTTTACAAGAAACTGCTGTACCCAATGATTCAAAACATACTCTACAAGGCTCTCTTTTTCTTATCATAAAACAACATTCTACTCGATGAAAGTACTTTGTAAGGATCTCCACCTCTTGCTTACCTGACAGTTTGACATTCTTAAATTTGTTTTAACTTCTCATACAAAATAATATGAACTCAATGACAATTTATTTTTAAAACAATTCCAAATATTAGGAAACAAAAGTCCAATTTATATAAAGAAGTAAGTGAAACAAAAGAGCACATGTATAAAAACACATATTTAACACGAACACAGGCTGTAAGATCGACCTATAAGTTTAATAGAACTCGCCTCGGGCATGTTTGGTTCATAGACGATTGAAGTTAAATCCGTAGACTTCAAAATATTCACTGAAAAAAAATGAATAGCATTACTAAAGTTATATGACGCAATGAGCGTAATATTAAGTAAAAAAAACACTTAACTAAATTAAAACATACTCTCAGGTAAATGAACCAACTTCACCCGAGATGCATACACAATATATTTCCTCGAGATAGCTCGATAGATTTTCCACATGTCAGTATGCCTCGAGTCGAATAACAAAAACTGTATTATACGACCACTAATACAAATTACATCTTGTTAGTAAACAAACGAAGATGATACAAGTTTATGTAGTAATGACATTGGACACATTTTAATAATTTAAAGTAATAACTACTTACGACGCATCTTGAAGAAATATGACAAAAAGATTCCGACCAACATTCTCTCACCCATGATAATTCTGCCAACAACATCTACAAAAAAACATAAGTCTTTATATTCTATTCAACTAAAAAAATCTCTATAAAATCAACAAAGTAAATGTATGTATATAAATATAGATACGGATACATACCTATGATTAGGTTCTAGGGTCTCCTATCATGCATTAATGTTTTGATAGAAGGGACTAATGGATACAAACAAAAGCCGTCTGGCACCTTACTTAATACGGGAATCAGTTTAGAGTCTTCCTTAATAACGATCTTATAATCACCACAAATGAGCTTGTAGTTTTCATATTTTGGATAGTCTTGATATCTGAAATTCTCAATTTGAAATCGATGCAACACAAATACATTGCCCACTAAATTCATGTCATTGTAAAGGTGGATTAAATGTGATGGGACGAAAGCAACCATTTTTTGCCTCTACAAACAAAAAATACTTTAATTTCAAATCTATAAAGAAAATATTATTTAACAAATTAACAAAAGCTTACGTATTGATCAAGGAAAATAACAGCAAAACTGTTTTTATCCACAAGAGAAAATATGAACTCAACCCAAACAAAGTTAATAGTATACCAGACTCCATATTGGATGAGCGGTGAAAATGAGTCAACAGTGTAGTGAACATCCATTTTCAACTACAATTTAAAATTTAACAAACCTGTAAAAAATAAAATACTATGAAGTCAATAACAATTTTATTTCTGCTATAATTGTTTAGAAAATAAATGTGTCTAAGTTGCTTGATTGACCTTTGTTCGATTAGTAACTGTCATTAGGACAATTTTAATCCAAGAAATATACAAATATTTGGTATTTATATAAAAGCAATAAGTCATTAAATTAGTTTACAACTATGTACTTATACTAACCTTTAAACAAAACAGATATGTACACGGAAAAACTGTTATAACCAGAATTTAAATTCAAGATTTATTAAACATACAGAATTTGCATATTCATCCAATTTTAACGTCATTGGTTTCGAATTATCGATCTGTTTCATGTTAGGTGATACGCCTTCGGATGCTTTCTTTGGACTCTCTACCGAATTCACCTTCTCTTGACCAGTTACTTGCTTATCCTTCATCTTAAAATAAAACTAATTATTAGATTTTGAAAAATGATAATTTTAGAATATAAAAACAACAAACATATGCAAATATTGAGAATCAATAATAATTACCTTGACTTTACAGATGAACAGGAAATTTTGTAGGGAAAGTTCGAACAAAAATGAGATTAAGTTGGTATTTATAATACAAATCAAATGATTGAACCCACTCTCCCAATTACCTAATTTTCAGGAGGTGGTTTCAACCCACTCACACAGGAAGTATTTTAGAAAAACTCAATTTTACATATATATAACCCAAATATTTGTTATACACTCTAACGATAAATGATATCTTAAAAGATAAATAATGACTTTTGCCACTAACATATTTTACATAATTTTAGCACTTAATTGGTAGTATTTTTAAGAAATAAATAATTTTTAACTTTTAGTAAATAATTTTTAACTGAATAGTTAATATTACATATGTGTGTGTATATAAGTTTAAGGAAAAAAAAAGTATGTTGTGATTTAATGTAAAACAAAAATTAATGTAACTATAATAAAACACAATAATGGGAATTAAATATAAGGTAAATATTATAAAATGTACAAGTTTATTATTACTTCAATTAAATGTTGCCTTTTTCTTACGTATTCGTGACTTATCTATAAGTTTGTTATTATGTTATAAAGTAATTTCAAATAAAATAAGCTCAGGTTGACATATTTTAAAAAATATGTTATTCCCCTTTATTATTGTGAATAAATGGCGTAACAGTTATTTAACGATTGATATAACATTAAAAAACATAACCTTAAGATTTAAACTTTGAAATTTAAACATAATTTGGTGGTTGCTTTAACGCACAAGTAAAACATTGGCTACATTGAAGAAAATACCAATAACAAACATTTAATAAAACAATAAACATTAATATAAAAAAACCATATGTAATTTTAACTTTTAGTAAATAACTTTTTTATGAAATAACTCAACTGAATGAACCCACTCTTCCCATTACCTAATTTTCGAGAGGTGGTTCCAAGCTGGATCGGTGAATTCAGCAGAATTTGAAAGACTATTTTTTTTAGCATTTTTAATTTTTTTTTAATATTTGCGATATTATATTTATCTATATTTTCAGGATTACATGACTTTTAAATATTCGAACATACTGAAACGTGTTAGGTAAATAAAATATTAAGGATAATTGTTTTCGACATACTTTACATATCTTTTTAAATAATTATTTTACTTATGTGTTAACAATATATTTAACAATATATTTTTATAAAATAATCTACTTGTTTGTTCAATTCAAAGTTTTACTGTAACCATTCTGTAGGTTTATTTTTTATATAAATACAATAAAACAAAGTTGTGTTTTTGGCTTTAATTTTTTGTTTGTGTTATTGTTTTTTTATTTTAACGTATGTGTTTTAAATTTTGTTTTCATTTTGTTTTATACCGCCTCACTTGCTGTTGTTCTGAATTATTATTGTTTTATTTTTTCCTTTAAAAATCAGGTGTTCAATCGGTAGATTGAAGGTATGTATTCCTTATTCTGAATTCTTATTATATTTTTTGGTTTAATTTTTTGTTTGTGTTATTGGATGAATTATTATAACTTCAATAAATTTTAAATTTTCAGGATTAAAGGGTTGTAATCTGATGTATGATAGTGCATGGTAAGATATTATCATACAACGGACCTGATCAACTCTCCTCTGATCGAACGGCTGTGATCATCATGGCACACACAACCGCTAATTGGCGGTTGGAATTAAGACGGCTCAGATTAAATATCCTGATTTCGAACGGTTCAGATTAAAACGGCGGTTTAGAGAAACATCCGGCGTCAATATTAAGAGGTAATAGGCAATAGGTTAAAACGCCACATCACCAACAAAAAAAAACGATCTATTGGTGATTCTCTAAACCGATGTTAATACGTCATATGTCGTCTGGATAGGCGTCGTCAGGGGATAAGGTGATATCCTTGTAGTGTAATGAGTAGGTAATTATACCTGATTAATTATGATGATTCCGTGGTTGAGCGTAGTAAACTTTGGATTGATATTGGCTTGAGAGAACTGAGAATTGTTTTTTTTTTTAACCAGATATACCATAGACCTCATCAACAATCATATCAATTGTTTTTTTCATTTAATTATAACAAAATTTCAAGTTTTCAAGTGATTAGTAATCGGTCCGTTATGGTGGAATAATATTCATTTGAATCATTACCTTATTCAACGCCTTAAAGTTGTACTTTAAAATTGGTACATCTGTATATAATATTTTTTTAATATTACAATATAAAATGACATAGAATTATATAAAAATAAGAGTTAAATAGGGTTTTAGTCTCTGTGGTTTGATCCAAATAACCATTTTAGTTCAAAAGTTTAAATTTGACTTTTTTAGTCCTATATTTTAATTTTGTATTAGTTACAGTCCATTTCACTAACACTATTAGATTTTTTCTGTTAAGTATTATATAAAAAGACCATAATACCCTTATTATTAAACATGTATTTATAAATAGAAATTAAAAGAAAAAACAAACAAAATAAAAATAACTCTTTCCTCTTTCTCTTCTCTCTCCTCTCTCTCTCAAAACCCTACTTCACCCTCTAAACTCCATCACCGCTAGATCACACCACCAAACTCCAAGCGACACCCCACGCCGCCATGTTTTTCGGCTAAACCACCCCTAACCAATGATCTTGCACCTGACGAGGTAGATGTAAACAAATCTGAATCGCCGCTAACCAGATCGGGATTAACAGACCCGACTGCTCCATGGAACACCACCCATCGACTGCTCCATGGGACCCCTCTGCTCCATGGAATGCCTCTGCTGTATGAATGTGGTGTCAACGGGGAGCAGGCCGACGACAGAACCCTAGCCGCATCTGCCACCGTGAACCACTACAACCCTTGGTGGTCGCCGGAGATGGGGGCTCTCCCGTTCTCTCTCTCTCTAAGATTCTCTCTCTCTCTAAGATTCTCTCTCTCCTTGCCGTCGTCCATTGTCAGGGACCACCGTCGTCTATCTCTGCCATATCACTGCCAAGGGTCGGCCAGAGAGCTGCCCAATGTATTTAAATCAAGGGGCATAGAGTATTCATGTTATTACTTTTTTCAGTTAAATAAGATAGCTTCGCAAAATGCTTGTGAAGTTTGTAAACAATCAAATTTAAAGAATCGAATTTTACATAGTGAAAGGTTAAACTTGTGCAAAGTCAAAGGTAAAAGTTTGAAACCAATTCAAACTACAAGAACCGTTTAGCAATAAAACCAAAAGAATCCTACAAAACTGCCGTTGTTCACCGGAATCCTCGTCAGTTTGAGATCTCGCCGGAGGAAAAAATGGGTGGAATCGTGGAACTTTTGCCGGAAGAGTACGGATACATCATCCTCACCATCGCGGCCTACTATCTCCTCAACCTGTATATGCAAATTCAAGTCGGCAAAGCTCGAAAGAAGTAATAATCCCCATTACAACATCACTTAGAAACATGTTCCTAGCTTAGTGGTAATAACCAAGTTATAGGAAACTAGTCAGAACCTTACCTCGGAACTATCTACTGTGTATTGGGCCAGAAAAGCTGGAAACCGGACTTGTCTACGCGAACCGGGGCTCGGAATTAGCTTCTCAGAACTTGACTATGTGTTTTTGAGTGTGGTATTGTGTGAGAGTGCCTAAAACTGATTTCCGACCTTTCTATTTATAGGCCAACCTCGGGTCCGTAGCGGACCGCTAGGATATAGGGTGACGGTCCGCTAAGCAGTTAGGGCGGCTAACTTTTGCTTAGCGACCAAGTAACGGACTGTTAAGCTCTCCGGTAGCAGACCGCTAAGCAATATTGCGGCTGGCGGACCACTAAGGTCCACCTGATAGTCCGCTACAGGGTTTCCACGCGTCAGTTTTCACTCGTTAGCTAGCTGACGCGTGGCAGCTCATCATTGCAGCCTTGTTCTACACGTGGCGGACCGCTAGGCCAAACGGTAACGGTCCGCTAAGCCCCATTTTTCAGATTTTTTTCATTTTCAGACCTTGGACTTTGAATTATTTTCAATCTAACCCCCTAGGTTTTCCTTAAGCTCCATTTTAGTCTCCAATATCCATATGCTGAAATTCGGGGTGTTACATAAATAAACAAAACACGAAAAAACTATATGAATATATACAAGCCTCTTCAGAACAAAAGGAAATTTTGAGAAGAATGACGAAGTTAACTCCTATACAATAAAGGGTTTTTGAACGGTGATTTTTTTCTTGTCCTAAACAAGGTTTAACCCATAATTAACCTATAGGTTATGAAACTCTTCTTTTATCACTAGGCCCCAAGCCCCATACAACAAAGATAGTGAAAGTCGATAAAACCTAAAATAGTTTTGGATAAATTTTAGTAACCATGAATCAATAGTTAAGAATATCTTGATAATTGATATGACATTGATTTGGACCCCCTTTCATAAGAAAATACAGTGAGCGAAAAGGAATATAATTATTTTCTATAATATATGGAAAAAAAGAGTTTTATTATAACAATTACTGAAAATTATTTCTTATCCTTCTGATTTTAAAGAGTTTTATGTGTGTGTTAACAAATTTTCTAAATAAAAAGAAAAAAAAATAGTGTACAACAGGGCAAACGAGGTGTGCTAGCAGTCCAGCTCAGAGAGTCTGAGATTAGGTTTTGTTTTCACATTATTTATCAAACTAACACCTTTCCACATGCCGTATGATATCACCACATGTAAGCCTATCACACTTGTGTTTATTATTTTTATTTTTACCCATATACTTTCAACATTTTTTACTTCCACTCCTTGGACTTGCTTAATCCCAATGGTTGTGCTCACACACCTACTCATATATACTTCTCTATTGTTCAAAGAAATCATTCTTCCCCCGGCAAGCTAGAAACTTCCCTTCTACATTTAGGAAGACCAACATAACATTCAGGAACCATGAATTCAAACCTTAATGGCATAAACTCCCTTTGTTAGGCATTGAGAGAAATTTTGAGGAATTACCCTTTTGAGAGGTTAATATGTATTTATTAAAGATTAAAATAACATATGATTATGAAAACTTTGAATTTTAAGCATTTAATAGGTTGTTTTAGTCATAAACTTGACGTATGGGTTAGAAAAGATGGAATAAAACAAATATAAATGACAAAAGAAGTTGAAACATAAATTCAAAAGGTGTGAGTTTAAATAATTACCATGTTGCACCATCACTGATCCAAACCATCTTAATTTTTTTTTGCAAAGCAAACAACATAATTTTTTGCATAAATGGGCTATCAAACATCTAGAGATTACTTATGGGGCTTCTCTCTTTCAATTATCACAAATAGGGCCGTCGCCATTTGAAATGGCGACACCTTCACTTATTGGTTTCCCAATCATCGTAAAGAGTCAGTCTGGTCAGTGAAACACAAACCTGTCAACCCAGCCCAAAAATTTGTCGTTCCTAATTGTCAAATCCACTTCAATTCTGCGGGGACCACGAACAAGAAAAAGGTGTCGCCATTTGAAATGGCGACAACTTTTCATATAGTCAAATCATAGGCTTGAGCTTGACTTTTTTTCAATGATTGGGATACCAGAAGGCATCACCATTTCAAATAGCGACAACCCTATTTGTGATAATTGAAAGAGAGAACCCCATTTATGCAAATAAAAAACTCCAGACACCGGGAAGAATCCTCTTGGGAGATAGATGTTATCTAAATCGGGTCCAACTACCCCACCAATCCGGATCGAACCCCCAACCCAGGAGGAAACCCATAACTGGAAAAACCCCTAACTCAACCCAAATAATTGCTCCAGGTGAGACTCGAACCCAAGACCTCCACTATAGGAAGTCTTAGGGCTACCATTGCACCAAATGACCAACTGTCCATGATTATGTTACTAGTTTCTTTTTTTTTATGTAACCCTAAATTATATGTGGTAGAACATTAGTTCCGATTTTTAGATTATTTAAGGTGAAGAACCTGTTTTTATAGTGATTATATAAATCCAATAATACCTGTTTTTTACCTGTACTAATTTCAAATTATACAACTAACAACTTGATCAAGATTATCTCACTTATTCACATGCATCATATCTCTCTCCAATATAATACCTACAAGAAACCCATATTTTTCTATAAATATCACCTTTAAAAATCTGTTTCCCATCTCATTTTTGGGTGAGTAGAAGAAAATGAATATTTGTGGCAAATCATATGCATACTCAAAGATGGAAAAGGAATGTCCAGAAGAGATAAAGAGCAGAAAAGCTCAATTCTTGATCTATAAATCATTGGAAAAAGCGGATGATTTGATCCGGAAAAGTCGAAAACCTTCTTGGCTGAAAGTAAGGATTTTCAAACTGAAGATCAAGATCGGGAAGAAGATGAACAAGTTGAAGAAAAACTTGTTGGTAGTAAGCAGAAACGGAGCTGCGAGAGTTGGTGTTCTTCAACAATGGAAACGCTTCGTTACGGTTAGACAGGCAATGTTCAAGATCCCCACTGTATTTTCTTCAATTCAATAATCAAATCTTGTATTCGTTATACATATTTCTGTAAAATATTGAGTTCTTTCTTGTGTCTATTGAAATCACACACACATTGCTGTATATAATTCGTTTGTCTTCTGAGGATTATAGTTACAACAATTTTAATTTCTTGTTTCAATTTTGAAAGCTTTTGGGTTATAACCGTATACACTACTAGAAAATTGAGGATTACCAACAAAGTATGACCTACGGCCGGGGTACTTACGGACAGATCCCACAAAAATTCAAAAGAGTAAGAAAAAAGTATAATATCACTCGGTGATTATGACGGACAACGAACACCATAAACCTGGAAAATGACTATCACCGACAACCACCAACGCCGGTAACATTCCGAATAAGAGATTGTGGGAAAACATAACATGTTTTATGGACCCGAATCCATTAGTAGGAAACATTTTCTTTTCCAAGTGAAATCCCCTAGTATATGAAAGAGTGAAAAAGTGTTTTCGTTGAGGATACCTAAAGAGAAAGTTTAGATTTCTTACATTTAGCCTTCGTTGCTTCACTCTCCTAGGAAGAACTTTATCTCTCTATCTTATAGATGTAATAGGATTTAAAATTCTTCTTCTTAGAGCTTTCCCTCATATTACAGCACTAAAGGCATGGAGGAAGCATTGAAAGGAAGGAATGAAAACCTTACTTACTCCCCTATACCTGAAGGACATATCAAAGAGGATATAACCATAAGGACGAATATAAAGAAAAACTTGAGGCTAGTTGAGTGAAATACGGCATGAAACCAGTACTAGAATTGAGAGCAGGAGGGGTAACGAATGGTTTAGCAGGAGCTGAATAAGTCTCGAAAGTTGCCGGCTTCACCAGTCAATTATTCTTTCTTTAGTTGTTGTATCGCAAAGTCCTCTTAATTCGACTAGAAAAGGTTTCCGCCACTACAAGGGTAAGACCCTTTCCTGACGACATAGTGTAACCCTATCCCGACGACAAGTCGTCGATATAAGGTGCGCAGACCTATCCCAGCGACTTGTCGTGTGGATAGGTTTCGTCGGTAGAGATTCGTAGTAATAGGTCAAACAAGTCGTCGATATAGGTAGGCCTATACCGACGACAAGTTGTCGGTATAGGGTTAATTAAAAACTATACAGACGACATGTCGTCTGTATATATAGGTCTTAAACATATCCGGACGACAAGTCATCGGCATAGAGTGGACCTATACCAACGACATGTCGTCCCAATATGCCTGGAGTTAAAAAATGATCTATATACAGACGACATGTTGTCGGTATAGGCCTTTTTTGTTCTTTTTAATATATATATTTTTTTTAGTAAACTCCGGTTTTAGTCTCTGTGGTTTGCACAAATTCCCTATTTTAGTCCAATAGTTTAAATTTCTCTTTTTCAGTCCCTGTGATTTACAATTTGTGTCAATCAGCTACAATCCCCTAATGCCATCCGGTTGCTCCGTTAGACAGCCCTCACATGCCACTAACGTAAGGGGCATTTTAGTCTTTTTCACACACTTGATTAGGTTTTTAAATATAAAATCAGTCATTGTGTAACATCCCGAAATAATAGAAACGGGTGAATAATGGCAAAGAATGAAATTTAGAATAAAAGGAAGGGGATACGGGCACGGCTTGGCCACATGGGCTGAAGGGGAGCCCAACTATATAAGCCACAAATCATAAACCTCTCCTCATTTTCTCCTTGCATGCACCATCTTTAGAGAGAGAGTGAGAGATCGGGTTAGAGAAAGAAAGCTCTGGTTTCGGCTCAAAGGCTCCAGACACATCACTCTCAATCTCAGGATCGTTTAGCAACGAAGAAGGAATGAAAACAGGTAACAACAAACACTCAGATTCGACTTTTAGTTTGAAAATGGGTTTTAGGGTTTGTAATAAGCTTTCATAAAAGATGTGATTTTTACGTGTGAATTAGCATAAAAAGTAGGTATTTAGCTTCATGGAAGCTAGATACAAGTTTTGGACGTAAAAAGATCGAATCTTGGATCAAAAACGATGAAATCAGCCAAGAACATACGAGTCGTACGAAAACTCTATGAATAGTCCGAAAACTCTATGAATGTTCTGAAAACTCTGAAATCGTCCGAAAAGTATTTTCGGATGGAACATTTCGATCGAGAAGTATTTTTCGGACAAGACATTTCGGTCGAAATGTATTTCGAACAGAAAGGGATTTCGGATGGAATATTTCGAACGAAAATGCCAAGTAATAGAAAATAATTCTAACATAGATGTTTTCGATCGAAAGAGATTTCGATCAAACAAGATTTCAGACAGATTGTTTTCAAATAAAACATATAGGTTACCTTATACCACTCATGACCTTTGACAGATCTGTTAGCATCCCACCTAGCTCGGAGCCCCCTTGCTAGGTGAGATAAATCCCGTAAGAGTCAGGTGAGTTCTATGTGCCCCCTTTATGTTATGTGCAAATCATTTTAAATGTTTTGGGGCTGAAATGTATACACTAAATCAATAAATGTTATGAATACCAATGTGATCAAACGTGCTATATATATATATATATATATATATATATATATATATGAAAATTAATGATGAACCAATAATGAAACGTATGTTTACAAAGAATGAATGAAAGAATGGCATAACGTAAATGAATGAAATCATGCCTTATATTCTAAATATTGCATGTTACGAATGTATGTAAACGTTATGGACGCTTCGATGATAACGGCTACTTCGGTAGACGGAGGACCACGTGACTATTGTGCAACCGGGACAAATACGTTCCTTCATCAGCTAGGACGTATGAAAGGCATTAATGGACGGTCGAAGCAATTTCCTTATATTATGTAGAACCGTTGCATAAATAATAGTACGCGTGGGAAACGGATGCCTTTGGGCAGACGGGCGAATAATACGGTATACGACGGTAGAACGGTGAGGACGGCCGGCCGAAGGAATCCGGACGGTATAGCATGACGTATGGTCGAAGGAATCCGTACGATCATGGAGGACGGACTATGACGGTAGACGGGCGTCTGTCTTTGTGACTTACGCAAATCAATGTTGGGCTGATCACCCTTATGTGAATGACCAATGAATGTTTAAAGAATGTAAAGGTGAATACATATAATCATGTGCTCACATATGAATGATAAATGAGGGCAAAGGATTAAGTAAATGTGTATTTATATATTTCTACATATACATATACGCATACTTATAAAGAATTAATGATTATAGTTGATTGTTTAAAACTAGAACTCACCATCGTTAGCTAACTTTTAGTATGCATTTCAGGTAGGAAGAAGAAAGGTCGTGCGAAGGCGTGAAGGCTACCTCGCAACAAGACTGGCATCCCACTTACTTAAATTTCATGCTAAGACGATGTTTATGTTTAACATTAAGACTTCCGCTACCATGTTATGTAATTGAATGCTTTCGCTGTGTTTGAATGTTTTTAACTAAAAGTTCAGTGATTAATAACTATGTTTATGAGTAAATCCAACGAGTGAGTTTTCCTGGAAATGGGCCTTACAAGCTGGTATCAGAGCAGTAGTTTAAGAGATTCAGACATCCCTAAATGTCTTGACTCAAGCTGATAATAGGACCAACGCACGGATGTCAGTCTAGGTAGCCAACTCTACGCCTGTACAGTAAGTAAGTAATAAAGTTAATGCTTGTAGATAGGAATAGATGCCTTAACTTAGAACACATAGATGTCAATGTCACCACTGATGTGAAGAGTTTCAAACCCGAAAAGAAAAAGCAAATTATTAATCACAAACAGGTCACTTTAATTAAGAATTTACCTTGCTCGTACTGTTCTAAACTATGATCTGAATGAATGACATTGATGTATACCCTTTTACTTATCAGGAAATGTAGAAAACTATGGCTCATAGAGGAGGAACTGGACGCTGAGCCGGTCGCACTGGCCGAGTCGGTAGACCACCAGGGAACCGAAGGCAGGAGGAAGAGGAAAGTGTGCACGTGGAACACACTAAGAGCGTGAATGAAACAAACGTGACCCCATCGAGAGACGACAATGAAGGCTCCCTACGACTGGAACCCGAAGTCAGGGATGCTATCACCCGTGAAGTCATACTGACTCTAAAAAACGTATTACCTGATCTGCTATCTGAGGCACTGAAGAAGAGCAAGGAAGAGGAAGAAAAGAACAATGAAGATAAAGTGTATGACAGTGATGGGGATGATGTGACTGTAGGACTGAACACCCGAGGATGTACCTACAAGGGATTTAAGGACGGTGATCTGCCCAAGTTTGATGGAAACAAGGATTCGGTAGCTACTTTTGAATGGATTGAAAGGATGAACGGTGTAATCAACATAAGTTAGTGTCGACCCGACCAAGTCGTTAAACATAAGTTAGTGTCGACCCGACCAAGTCGTTAAGTACGTTGCTCACTCTTTCACCAACGAAGCACAGAGTTGGTGGAGGAGCATTCAAAGAACTAAGTCGTCAAATGCTCTCAGAAGGATGACCTGGGAAGACCTAAAGAAGTTAATAATCCAAAAGCTTTGTCCCCAGAACGAGATTGATCGGGTGGAGAACGAGTTCCTAAACTTCAAGGCTGGCAACAAAACCCATCGCCAGTACACCTCCAGGTTCAATGAACTGGCCCAACTGGTACCTCATTTGGTGGAGACTGAAGAGAGATTAATCAAGTACTACGTGAAGGGCCTGCCCCAAAGGGTCCGCGTTCATGTGAAAGCTAATCTGCCCTCGACCTTCGAGTCGGTAGTAAATCTGTTTGGAATCGTGTATGACGATTATGCTAATGAGGACCCAGTGCCGGAAGCACCAAAGAGGAAATGGGAGAACCCGTCTAGGGGGACTGTAAAGGGGAATGTTACAACCGAGGATAAGAAGCCAAGAACTGATGAGGGCGAAACTTGCTCCAAATGTGGAAAAAAACACCGCGGTGAATGTTTGGCTGGCTCTACCATATGCTACAAATGTTGTAAAGCTGGTCATTTCTCCCGAGACTGTAGGAGTGGCATCAAGTGCCATAGCTGTGGTTGGTTAAGACACGCGGCTAAGGATTGCAGGAAAACCGGACAATCTGGTTCGGGAAAGGAGAAAGGAAGGGAAAAGGAGCAGCCGAAGGCTAGAACTCGGGCATACGTCTCAACTGAAGGAGAAGCGAGAGGGAACCCTGATGTCGTGTCAGGTACGTACCTAGTTAATGATGAAAATGCTGCTATTTTATTTTATTCTGGTGCTAGCAAAAGCTTTATATCAAACCATTTCTGTCGCAAACTAGACTGCTCAATTGATACCATAGTAAAGGCTTTTAGCGTAGAAACCACCGTGGGTAGAAACTCATCGGCATTTCAAGTAACTGAGGATTGCATGATAGAAATAGAGGGCCATAAATTTCCTTCTAGACTATTCCTTCTGACCTTAGGAGGATTCGATATAGTATTGGGCATGGATTGGTTAGCTGCCAACGAAGCCCAAATCGTTTGTAAACGAAAGATGACACATCTCAAAGCTACTGACGGCAGTCCGATTACGGTATACGGGGATTGGAATTGCACAATGTCGAACGTCATCTCGATGATCAAGGCCGAAAGTTACATGAGGCGTGGTTGTGAAGCTTATCTGGCATATGTTATCGATGATAGAATGAAAAACAAGGAACTCAAAGATGTGCCCATGGTGTGCAACTTCCCAGAAGTGTTCCTAGAGGATCTACCTGGCTTGCCACTCGATCGGGAGATAGAATTTCAGATTGACTTACTGCCAGGAGCTGAGCCCGTTGCCAAAGCACCCTACCGATTGGCTCCGTTAGAAATGAAAGAATTGATGTCTCAATTGTAAGAAATGACAGGGAAAGGATTTATCAGACCAAGCATCTCACCATGGGGCGCTCCGGTATTGTTTGTAAAAATAAGGACGGCAGTATGCGCATGTGCATCGACTACTGTGAATTGAACAAACGAACAGTGAAGAACAAACACCCACCGCCTAGAATAGATGACCTCTTTGATCAAATACAAGGCGCGAGTTGGTTCTCAAAGATCGATCTTAGGTCAGGTTACCATCAATTGAAGGTAAGAGAGGAAGATGTATCGAAAACCGCTTTTCATACGCGTTATAGACATTATGAATTCCTCGTGATGTCTTTCGGACTAACCAACGCACCGGCAACATTCATGGATTTAATGAATAGAGTATGTCGGCCAATGTTGGATCGTTCAGTAATAGTTTTTATAGACGAAATTCTCATATACTCAAAGAATGAAGGTGATCACCACTGTCACCTAAGGGAAGTATTGGAGATTCTGAAGCAGAAAAAGTTATATGCAAAATTCTCCAAATGCGCATTCTGGCTCAAGGAAGTCCAATTCATAGGTCATGTCATAAACCCAGACGGTATTATGGTAGATCCTGCAAAGATCGAAACGGTAAAAGGATGGAACGTCCCAAAAACGCCAACAGAGATACGAAGTTTTCTTGGGTTGGCAGGCTACTATCGAAGATTCATTCAGGATTTCTCGATAATAGCCTCACCACTGACGAAGCTGACGCGTAAAGGAGTAAAGTATGAATGGGGTACAACCCAAAACAACGCGTTCGAAGAATTGAAAACACGGTTAACCCAAGCTCCAGTCTTGATCTTACCTGAGGGAAACGAAGACTTGGTAGTCTACTCTGACGCTTAGGGTCAAGGATTGGGTTGTGTACTTATGCAACGAGGAAAAGTAATTGCTTACGGCTCGCGACAGTTGAAAATTCACGAAGCTAACTACCCGACTCACGACCCAAAGTTGGCGGCGGTAGTTTTTGCGTTAAAGATATGGAGACACTATTTGTACGGGATTAAATGCACCATTTACTCCGACCACAAGAGCCTGAAATACTTTTTCGAGCAAAAAGAATTAAACATGAGACAAAGAAGGTGGTTGGAGCTACTAAAAGACTACGAGTGTGAAATATTGTACCATCTAGGCAAGGCAAATGTGGTGGATGATGCCCTAAGCAAGAAAGAAGAATCAACACGTATTCGGATCAAAGCATGTCAACTGATTATAACCCCAGATCCAATGAATGAGATAGCAAAGGCACAAGATGAAGCACTGTTAGAAAGGAATGTGAAACGAGAAAGAATAGTAGGACAACAAAGTAGTCTAGAGACAAATGAGTAACGAGTACGAACTCATTTTGGCCGGATGTGGATACCTAAGATTGGTGAGCTTAGAGCCAAAATCCTTGATGAGGCCCATAAGTCCTGCTACTCTATCCACCCCGGGACAAACAAAATGTACCAAGACCAGAAGAAAGAATACTGGTGGCCTGGCATGAAGAACGATGTGACCAAATATGTGAACAAGTGCCTAACTTGTTCGCTAGTTAAGGCCGAACACCAGAAACCATGCGGTAAAATGCAACCTTTACCGATACCGGAATGGAAGTGGGAAGAGCAATGGACTTTATTACCAAGCTACCGAGAACAGCTAAGGGTAATGATACCATCTGGGTGATCGTCGGTCGCTTGACGAAAACTGCTCACTTCTTACCATTATGTGAGGCTTTTTCATCAGAGAAACTAGTTGAGTTGTTCATCAACGAAATTGTGAGCGGACATGGTATGCTAGTGTCGATCGTATCCGACAGGGACAGTCGATTTACGTCAAGATTTTGGAAGAAGTTCAATGAAGCAATGGGTACTAGACTGAATATCAGCACCGCCTACCACCCTCAGACAGATGGTCAATCGGAAAGGACCATTCAGACCTTGGAGGACATGCTCAGGGCCTGTATCATTGATTTCGAAGGGAGTTAGGATAGCCATCTGCCTTTGGAAGAGTTTTCATGTAACAACAGCTATCACTCGACCATTGGCATGCCGCCATTTGAGATGTTGTATGGAAGAAGATGTCGAACTCTGGTCTATTGGGGGGAAATTGGATAGAAAGACTTTGCAAGTCTCGAAGTGGTCAAAGCTACTTCTGAGAAATTCGACCAGATCAAAGCACGCATGAAGGCCGCTAAAGACAGACAAAAATCATATGCGGATAAAAGAAGACGAGAGTTAGAGTTTCAGGTAGGGGACATGGTACTATTGAAGGTGTCACCATGGAAAGGAATTATCCGATTCAGAAAACGTGGCAAATTAAGTCCAAGGTTTGTCGAACCTTTTAGAATCTTAGCAAGAGTTGGAAAAGTTGCTTACAGACTAAATCTACCCGACGAGCTCAGTGGAATTCATCCTACATTCCACGTGTCGCACCTACGTAAGTGCCATGCCGACGACACGACTCACATACCCTATTACGAGATCGAAGTGGATAATAGTTTGAACTATGTAGAAGAACCGGTAGCTATCCTAGACCAAGCTGAAAAACGACTACGCAATAAGTCCATTCCTTTAGTCAAATACAATGGAAACACAGAAAAGGTTCAGAAGCTACGTGGGAGAAAGAGAATGAAATGAAAGAACTGTACTCGCATTTGTTTGACTAGTAACGAGTTTCGGGGACGAAACCCCTTTAAGGGGGGTAGACTTGTAACATCCCGAAATAATAGAAACGGATGAATAATGGCAAAGATTGGAATTTAGAATAAAAGGAAGGGGATACGGGCTCGGCTTGGCCCCATGGGCTGAAGGGGAGCCCAACTATATAACCCACAAATCATAAACCTCTCCTCATTTTCTCCTTGCATGCGCCATCTTTAGAGAGAGAGAGTGAGAGATCGGGTTACAGAGAGAAAACTTCGGTTTCGGCTCAAAGGCTCGGGAATCATCACTCTCAATCTCAGGATCGTTTAGCAACGAAGAAGGAACGAAAACATGTAACAACAAACACTCATATTCGACTTTTAGTTTGATAATGGGTTTTAGGGTTTGTAACAAGCTTTCACAAAAGATGTGATTTTTACATGTGAATTAGCATAAAAAGTAGGTATTTAGCTTCATGGAATCTAGGTATAAGTTTTGGACATAAAAAGATCGAATCTTGGATCAAAAACGATGAAATCAGCCAAGAATATATGAATCGTCCGAAAACTCTATGAATGGTCCGAAAACTCTGAAATCGTCCTTTTCGGATGGAACATTTCGATCGAGAAGTATTTTTCAGACAAGACATTTCGGTCGAAATGTATTTCGAGCATAAAGGGATTTCGGATGGAATATTTCGAACGAAAATGCCAAGTAATAGAAAATAATTCTAACATGGACGTTTTCGATCGAAAAAAATTTCGATCGAAAGAGATTTCGAACAATCAAGATTTCGGACAGATAGTTTTCAAATAAAACATATAGGTTACCTTATACCACTCATGACCTTTGATAGATCTGTTAGCATCCCACCTAGCTCGGAGCCCCCTTGCTAAGTGAGATAAATCTCGTAAGAGTCAGGTGAGTTCTATGTGCCCCTTTATGTTATGTGCAAATCATTTTAAAAGTTTTGGGGCTAAAATGTATACACTAAATGAATAAATGTTATGAATACCAATGTGATAAAACGTGCTATATATATATATATATATATGAAAATTAATGATGAACCAAGAATGAAACGTATGTTTACAAAGAATGAATGGAAGAATGGCATAACGTAAATGAATGAAATCGTGCCTTATATTCTAAATATTGCATGTTATGAATGTATGTAAACGTTATGGACGCTTCGATGATAATGGCTACTTCGGTAAATGGACGACCACGTGACTATTGTGCAATCGGGACAGAGCTAGGACGTATGAAAGGCATGAATGGACGGTCGAAGCAATTGCCTTATATTATATAGAACGGTTGCAAAAATAATAGTACGCGTGGGAAACGGATGCCTTGGGGCAGACAGGTGAATAATACGGTCTACGACGGTAGAACGGTGAGGACGGCCGGTCAAAGGAATCCGGACGGTATAGCTTGACGTATGGTCGAAGGAATCCGTACGATCATGGAGGACGGACTACGTCGGTAGACGGGCGTCTGTCTTTGTGACTTACGCAAATCAATGTTGGGCTGATCACCCTTATGTGAATGACCAATGAATGTTTAAAGAATGTAAAGGTGAATACATATAATCTTGTGCTCACATATGAAAGATAAATGAAGGCAAAGGATGTAGTAAATGTGTATTTATATATTTCTACATATACATATACGTATACTAATAAAGAATTAATGATTATACTTGACTGATATTTTTGTCAAAATTATGTGTTGTTTTTGTTGCAAAAGTTATCTACAGTTTTAGCACCTGTTTGTATAGAAATTCATTCAAGAAAAAAAAAAGCACATGATGATATGGTATGCAACATTTCAGTCAAGAATGTTTGACTAAATTACCAATGGTATGCACCTGTATGTATGCAGCTGTTTGTATACCAAACCATCAGGTATGTTTGACTAAAATACCATACCATCAGGTATGTTGTGACACAATTCATTCAAGAACAACCAAAGAAGCAGCTAAAATACCTGTTTAAACTTAAACCACATCCATATAAGACCAAAAGATAAAGCAACAGCTAAAATTTAAACCACATCCATACCATCAGCTAAAATTAAACAACATTGTTTGTTACAGCAAAGAAAGTTAAAAAATTACAGGGGATTGCCAAAAGATAAAGCAACGTCCATTCATGATCATACAAAAGAAAGTTAAAACCATTGTTTGTTAATAACCCCTAGTACAAACGAAACATAAACTGGAGTGCCTGCAACATCTTAAACAGGTGATGTCCTTTGTGAATCACCATGCATTGTCTGTCATTTGCATGACCTTGAGTTGTGATGTAACATCCATGATTTACCAACTCTATTTTTTTTTTAAAACAACCCTACATATAGATCTTGTGTATTCATTTTCAAATTTTAAAACTTTATAGTACTATAACACATAACATGTGTATATATATATGTATATACAAATAACTATGTATACAAATTATATTCATGCATCTAAGCTTAATAATTTAAACCTCATATGAATTTTTGTGTAACAAGTATACAACATACATTAGAAATTTATAAAATAGTTAGTATTGTATTTATAAAAATTATCGATTCAAACTTCATAAACTTTTATAAAAGAAATCATATCTTTTATATATAAACATATATATATATATATATATATAATCCTATTTTGAAACCTCACTTTTGGGAATTTCACCTTGGACCCCAAGTTTGAACCCATTCATTATAACTAACCTATTTTGACCCCATGCATCCCATTTTGACTTTAAAGGTCAAATCTTGCAAGTTAAATTCAAGATCAATCAAAATGGGGATCAAGTGACTTGCCTCAGATGCTAGGATGATTACCAACTGCTTCTAAACCCTTTTGATCTGTAAATTTATCTCCTGCGCGGCTAATTTCATAATTCAAACCGACTTGGGCAACTTTGACTTCCCCAAAGTCAAACTGAGAGGAACTCGGTTTCCAATCTAGAAAATTAAACGCGTCCAATCCCGGAGATTGCGCGCTGATTTATCTTGCAGGTATTCAAGCCTTTTTCGAGACCCAATTCATCCGCAATTAATCGAATGGACGTGTATAAAGTGCCGACAACTATTACACACAAATCGCAAACGAATCTTGTATTTGAGAGGCAATTGAATGAAATTATTTACTCACACACCATCAAAAACCTTATTTCAAACTCTCTCAACTCTCAATTAACTGGCATTACACCTCGGAATCTCTGTCAAGCTCCAAGAGCGCCGAGCCTTAGCATACGACCAATCGCCTTCGATTCGCAATCATTCTAGGTAATCGATGCATCCTTTTACTCGTTTCAATATTCTGATTAAAAGCCCTAAGGCTTCGGTCTCACACCTGTGTCTGACCTGAACCAATTTTGGGGTTAGGGTTTCGGGAATGCGATTTGGGGAAGAGGATGGGTTGGGGAGTTCTATGTCTAAAACGTAATGCATCAACATCCTGTCAAGGCTTTAAGCCCAGGTGATTTGGTTAAGCACTTGTCCCCCCTACACTCCTGGTTGCGGGTTCGAAACCCACGCCGCATCCCCCCTTCCTTTTTGCTTCTGTTAACACCATCCGGCCCTTGGCAGGTTTCACATTAATACTTTGTTTACTCGGTTTCTTTCAGAACTTGCCATAAGGGTCCAGTGGTAGTTTCGCCCCGGACATACAAGAACCACCCGGGTTCGAACCGGGTGGTCCACATTCATTATTTTTGGACAGTTTTAACATTTTATTTATTTATAAAAAAATCTTGTTATAAAACCTAATACCAAATGGAAATAAATTGTGCAAAAATAATCTGATTTTTAAGTTAGAAATATTATTTTCCATATTTAAATGATGCTAAAACCACACTTACAATATAAACAAATTATGTTAATTGAATTTATTAATACCTTTATATTACTCATTTTTATAAAAAATATATATACACTATCATTTAATAATCAAACTTTTATATGCATATTAGGGTAAAACTTAAACAAATAACACTCTTTCTAAATATATACTAACATATATATTTACACTATCCCTATTTTAAAAAAAAAGGGAACATACTATTTTATTTTAAATAAACTATTTAGTTTAGTTACCTTTATACACGTTTAGAATTAAATTTCTAAAAGATATATATACTAAAATATATATCTACACCCTATTTTGACACATTTTCATGGATAAATAAATAAAATAAATTTATTTATTATATAATTCCACGCTACTTCTAACTAAATAAATAAAAAGAAGTTTATTATTTAATTTATTTATTTACTTATTCAAACCTAAACCGTAAATCATTTACTATTAAAACCATATATACTTCAAACTTACATTTTTATTAAAACTCTTACTCAAATACAAACACAAACATATACACACCCCTTTACTTAATATAATACGAACCATTTGTACAAGTCCCTATACACTCTCCCCTTGAAACCCTTGATTTGGCCTTAGACTATTGTGCATGTTATTAATCTAGATTCATATACATTACACTCTAGATTAACGTTGCGAGTTACAAGGATCACACTACTACCTATTCTCTTGTGCTATCTGCATCCTTGATACAGGTGAGTTTACATAGCCCCCTTTTTATTTTGTACTTTTGGGGTGAAACATGATTTACTTTTTGAAACTTTTTGCATAGACTTAAATACAATTCAATAATATGATATTATGTGTTATGTGCTTTATGCTTGAATGTTATGAGTTAAGACTACATATACATGACATTAGTATAATCATTAACTCCGTACAAGCCAACGGTTAACATTGATAGATCTATTGAGTATGAAAAACCCACCCGGTTAGGGTGTTTGTTACCGACTTTACATTAGGGTAACCTGCGTGTTATGCCTCAGTCACAAGGATTGATTGTACACACCTAGTTTAACTATAGAATCTCCATAAATGCCTTATACACGTGTATCGTATGAATTGTATAAAATACTTTAAACTTGGTTATGTGTCAAAACCTATGTATGCTCACCAACTTTTAGTTGACCTCGTTTTCATCATGTTTCAGGTACTAATGCTTGAGAATAAGTGCAAGATGCTTCACTTAGGACCGATGGCCTAGAATTTAAATTAATGAGACTATTTATGTATTTCCATTTTCCTTGTAACGTTGGATTTATGTTTATTTGTGACATGAAATTTGATGTTTAATTATTTAAACTTTAGCAAACCTTGAGCTTTTGAACAGTCTACATGTCCCGCCCCGATGTATTCCGCCGTCGGTTGGAGTGTGACAGATTAGTATCAGAGCCTTGGTTATAGGGAATTAGGTTATTAAACACTTTTGACCTAGACTATAACCTTAGGACACCCATACTATGCCATGCTACCACATGCTATATGATTACTTCTTACGTGAATACTTTTGCATGCTATACTAAGTAATTACATCATATGATACAATACTTAATAGTCTATGTGTCACACTACTTACTAACTTTTGTGCTTACATTCATTGCTATCTACATGCTACCTATTTGATTCATTTAATTGCTATCTTAAGTTTCAACACACACTTATACACACTTAGTTCTTCATGCACCCTTAATCTCACACACATAATGTCACCATCTCTAGTGATCAAAATTTAAACTATTGGGCCTAATGCCCATTAATAATAAACAACAAGCCCATTTATCCCTCAAGAAGAAGAAGCCTGCTAGAATGAACAAGCCTCACTTTCGGGCCTCAAAGCCCAGTCCACAAACAATTCTCATCATAACCATGAGCCCAACAATAGTGTTATTAATACATTATGGCTGGAAGAGTGTGTAGGCCCATGAGGGATTCTGGCTAAGGAAAGACAGGGTACCTAAGTGTGTCCTAGTGACCCACCCCTCTTTCCTGGGAATTCTCCTCAGGGATACATTGCTTATAGGTCAAGTGTATTTCTAAAATACTATTGTGAAGGCTAGGTGTTATGACTAGTCAAACTCTAAACCTATGAGAACTCCTATGTTTCACACTCAATATTTCATAATCACTTACAACCTTTTCATTGTTTTCTGCTAGACATGGACTTCTACACTCCTTCCTCCCTGGTATACCGTCCCGGAGCAGAGTCTGATTGGGAAGAAGACATCAGGTCACCCGTGTATCGGTCACCACCACCCCCAGATACCAGGTCAAGGTTTGATGTAAGGGCAGATTGGACTAGGAACACCGGCCCAAGACTTCGAACACCTAGATCACCCCCACTAAGAGACCCGTATATGGTGCCCGACCCGTATCATCCTAACCCTTGGGTAAGGCGTACCATGGCACCCACTAGTGCTATGGGAATTCCAATCGATAACGTTCACCAATATGTGAGGACCTCAGAGTTCGAAAGGCAAAGGATGGAGCAAGAGATAATACACGACTTGCAAGGACAAAGAATGGATAGCCTAGCAAACCAATTAGGGTACCAAAAAGAGTTAATCTCCATCCTCAAAAAAGAAATACCGGAGCATCGCACGAAGACAGCTAAAGCTGAAGCCAGATCGACTAACCGAATGACCGTAGCGGTGCTCGTCTTGGTGATTATCTTCCTTCTAGTGGGAAGCTACCAGAGACATTAGCATAAATTTATATTTATGGTCTTTAAATTTTCAGTTTGAGAACCATTTCCCCTATGTTTTGAATAATGTTTACCATTCCAGCATTTAATAAATTTTATATTTTTCCAACTCTAAAGTTATTATTCATTGATTTAATACGTTGAATGTGAATTTCACCCATCATATTTTCATCAAAATTTCCCAAGTATCACCTTCTTCATTCAATACGATTTAGTACACTACCGACAATCTCCTTCGTAAACAACTCAGATGTAAACAACCTCGTTATTTTCAAAACCAAACGCTTATCAAACTTTTAGAGAGTATCAGAAATATAAACTTTTCCATAAACATTTTCACCATGTCAGGAAATTTAATACAACCTATTTTATAAAAAGTATCATTTCAAATTGATAAATAATTATGACTTTTCTCATTAAAGTGATTAATTTTTAAACCTTGACTACATTAATATACCACTACATGTTTAGCCATTGTAAATCATGATTTAGGTTATTTAACCTCTGTTTTCTTAAATAATTTTTATTAAAAAAAAGGGCTTTCGTGTAATTATCTATTATTCAACCTATCACTTTCACCCTCCTATCCACCTACGAACAATTCCTTACTTACAAACAAACTGGTTATTCATAAACACATTACTCGGAATATTCTCAGAACCTCCTCGTTATTTTGCACCTTCGGTAGTGTATGAATGTTCTTGCCGCTTCAAGAGACGATCCATACCGCGTAGACGTTAACCATCCCCATCAACCTCAATGAGATTTAAAGAGCTAGAACCTAACTACCACCTTATACATGAACGCCAAGTAACACGCTTCTCCGCAACACTTGATCACATACAAAACTCGTTAGCACATGCCACACACGAACCTCAATAACTTACGTATGCACATTTACAATATACACAACACGATCACCTAATACATGAAACTTAGTTATTTTCAATATATCCAATGCTACACTGACTACATAATACATGAAACTTGATTATTTGCAATACACGCCCTACTGGATTGATTACGGAATACATGAAGCAGAGTTGTTTGCAATATACATACATTAAATTGATCACATGATACATAACAATTGATTGTTTGATACACAATACTTGATTGATCACATTGAACATGAAACTTATTTTGGTTACAAAGTACATGATACTAAGTTGTTAACACCATACATGAAATTCATTTCTTACAATACACATGATACTATGTTGCTTACATTACACATGAGAGCTTATACGTGATGCTAAGTTGTTTACGTTACACACAAAACCTATTTGATTACAAGCTACATAACACTAGATCATACATGATACTTGTGTGTTTACATTATACATGAAACTAAGTTACTTACAATTATTGTAATTGATTGATCACAATATACATGAAGTAGGGTCATACACCCTGTTCACCAAACTTGAAAATCCTAACACATTGAAGCTAATCGGGGTTTGATGTATACTTGTTCAAACGCGAGGAAGCTGTAACACTTTAAAACTGATCGGTGTTTGACGTATTCTTGTTCAAACGCGAGCAAACTATGGGCCTTTAAATTATACTACCATATTTCTCTTTAGTTGCTAACTGACCCGCCTATTAGGGACATAGTTACTTATTAGCAACTTTTATGTGAAGACAATAGACATAAACGGAGTGAATTTGTGCCTCCTCTTGACCCGCACATAACGGAATGACCTATACGGACCATGCGATGATTTGAGTAATTACGGGTGCACACGGAATTATAAAAATCAGCGCATGGAAAACATAGTGAATTTTGTAGTGTGCTGTGACCTAAATTCTATCGTGATATATAACAACGAAACTAATGTGATATGACAAGAGCATGGTGGATACGCTGATGGTACTTCCTATATATAAGTCCTCTATCATATTATCAGAAGTAGCGTTGTTCGTGTCACGTGAAGTTTTGACCTAGACCGATGTTTGAGTAACCCCTTGTCCACTAACAGTCTTGAGCATATTCGATAAACCCTGATCGCCAAATTTCCATCAGATACGTTCCAAGTGACGCACTTCACCTTTAGAGTCTTCGACAGTTCTCTCCTTCAATTCATTATCATCACTCATATCCGACCCTGAATACTAGAATATGTGTCTTGCCGCCAATTATACTCCTTAAACCAACCGTCATAACACATTGAGAACTCAAAAACTCTCACCTCTTTCCTGATTCAGTAGTCTCCACTAGTTAAATTTCGGGACGAAATACTCTTAACATGTGGAGACTGTAACATCCATGATTTACCAACCCTATTTTTTTTTTTTTTATAACAACCCTACATATAGATCTTGTGTATTCTTTTTCAAAATTTAAAACTTTATAGTACTATAACACATAACATGTGTATATATATATGTATATACAAATAACTATGTATACAAATTATATTCATGCATCTAAGCTTAATAATTTAAACCTCATATGAATTTTTGTGTGACAAGTATATAACATACATTAGAAATTTATAAAATAGTTAGTATTGTATTTAAAAAAATTATCGATTCAAACTTCATAAACTTTTATAAAAGAAATCATATCTTTTATATATATACATATATATACATATATATATATATATATATATATATAATCCTATTTTGAAACCTCACTTTTGGGAATTTCACCTTGGACCCCAAGTTTGAACCCATTCATTATAACTAACCTATTTTGATCCCCATGCATCCCATTTTGACTTTAAAGGTCAAATCTTGCAAGTTAAATTCAAGATCAATCAAAATGGGGATCAAGTGACTTGCCTCGGATGCTAGGATGATTACCAACTGCTTCTAAACCCTTTTGATCTGTAAATTTATCTCCTGTGCGGCTAATTTCATAATTCAAACCGACTTGGGCAACTTTGACTTCCCCAAAGTCAAACTAAGAGGAATTCGGTTTCCAATATAGAAAATTAAACGCGTCCAATCTCGGATATTGCGCGCTGATTTATCTTGCAGGTATTCAAGCCTATTTCGAGACCCAATTCATCCGCAATTAATCGAATGGACGTGTATAATGTGCCGACAACTATTACACACAAATCGCAAACGAATCTTGTATTTGAGAGGCAATTGAATGAAATTATATACTCACACACCATCAAAAACCTTATTTCAAACTCTCTCAACTCTCAATTAACCGGCATTACACCTCGGAATCTTTGTCAAGCTCCAAGAGCGCCGAGCCTTAGCATACGACCAATCGCCTTTGATTCGCAATCATTCTAGGTAATCGATTCATCCTTTTACTCGTTTCAATATTCTGATTAAAAGCCCTAAGGCTTCGGTCTCACACCTGTGTCTGACCTGAACCAATTTTGGGGTTAGGGTTTCGGGAATGCGATTTGGGGAAGAGGATGGGTTTGGGAGTTCTATGTCTAAAACGTAATGCATCAGCATCCTGTCAAGGCTTTAAGCCCAGGTGATTTGGTTAAGCACATGTCCCCCCTACACTCCTGGTTGCGGGTTCGTGACCCACGCCCGCATCCCCCCTTCCTTTTTGCTTCTGTTAACACCATCCGGCCCTTGGCAGGTTTCACATTAATACTTTGTTTACTCGGTTTCTTTCAGAACTTGCCATAAGGGTCCAGTGGTAGTTTCGCCCCGGCCATACAAGAACCAAGCGGGTTCGAACCGGGTGGTCCACATTCATTATTTTTGGACAGTTTTAACATTTTATTTATTTATAAAAAAATCTTGTTATAAAACCTAATACCAAATGGAAATAAATTGTGCAAAAATAATCTGATTTTTAAGTTAGAAATATTATTTTCCATATTTAAATGATGCTAAAACCACACTTACAATATAAACAAATTATGTTAATTGAATTTATTAATACCTTTATATTACTCATTTTTATAAAAATATATATACACTATCATTTAATAATCAAACTTTTATATGCATATTAGGGTAAAACCCAAACAAATAACACTCTTTCTAAATATATACTAACATATATATTTACACTATCCCTATTTTAAAAAAAAAGGGAACATACTATTTTATATTAAATAAACTATTTAGTTTAGTTACTTTTACACACGTTTAGAATTAAATTTCTAAAAGATATATATACTAAAATATATATCTACACCCTATTTTGACACATTTTCATGGATAAATAAATAAAATAAATTTATTTATTATATAATTCCACGCTACTTCTAAATAAATAAATAAAAAGAATTTTATTATTTAATTTATTTATTTAGTTATTCAAACCTAAACCGTAAATTATTTACTATTAAAACCATATATACTTCAAACTTACATTTTTATTAAAACTCTTACTCAAATATAAACACAAACATATACACACCCCTTTACTTAATATAATGTGAACCATTTGTACAAGTCCCTGTACACTCTCCCCTTGAAACCCTAGATTTGGCCTTAGACTATTGTGCATGTTATTAATCTAGATTCATATACATTACACTCTAGATTAACGTTGCGAGTTACAAGGATCACACTACTACCTATTCTCTTGTGCTATCTGCATCTTTGATACAGGTGAGTTTACATAGCCCCCTTTTTATTTTGTACTTTTGGGGTGAAACATGATTTACTTTTTGAAACTTTTTGCATAGACTTAAATACAATTCAATAATATGATATTATGTGTTATGTGCTTTATGATTGAATGTTATGAGTTAAGACTACATATACATGACATTAGTATAATCATTAACTCCGTACAAGCCAACGGTTAACATTGATAGATCTATTGAGTCTGACAAACCCACCCGGTTAGGGTGTTTGTTACCGACTTTACATTAGGGTAACATGCGTGTTATGCCTCAGTCACAAGGTTTGATTGTACACACCTAGTTTAACTATAGATTCTCCATAAATGCCTTATACACGTGTATCGTATGAATTGTATAAAATACTTTAAACTTGGTTATGTGTCAAAACCTATCTATGCTCACCAACTTTTAGTTGACCTCGTTTTCATCATGTTTCAGGTACTAATGCTTGAGAATAAGTGCAAGATGCTTCACTTAGGACCGATGGCCTAGAATTTAAATTAATGAGACTATTTATGTATTTCCATTTTCCTTGTAACGTTGGATTTATGTTTATTTGTGACATGAAATTTGATGTTTAATTATTTAAACTTTAGCAAACCTTGAGCTTTTGAACAGTCTACATGTCCCGCCCCGACGTATTCCGCCGTCGGTTGGGGTGTGACATGTGACCCTTTTTTTTCATTTCCTACATGTAACTGTTTGACTAACCCTAACCATTTTTCCCCCTCACCACTGGCTGACTTATTTCCTCTACACTCATTTTCCTATTCTTTTTGGGTCTCCCAACTTGGGTGTGATGTTTTGGAGGTAACAGTTTTGTTGGGCAAGCGGAGGGTGTCTACATATCCCTTCCATTCATTGGTTCAACTGTATTTGCATAAACCTTTTTCTAAGTGTCTAACCAATACACCTCAGATACCCATCTCCCTGTGATTCATACATCAATTCCATGTTCAACCATGTTCCACAACACTGCCACTGCATGCTTACATGGCATTGCAGTTAGTTCTCATTTTCTACATGAGCAACTTTTTTCATCCATGTTAACTACAAACTGTTCTAAGGAATAAGGATGGCCCACTCACTTGATATTTTCCCAATCTGTGACACCCAGCATTTCAGGTCAATATCCATATCGCATAATTTCATGTTCATGATTTATATTTCCTGGTTTATTATTTTGACAAAGTATTTTCAGGGAGTCTAGGAAAGGAACACACAGTATATTTAGTAATTTTTGAGAATTACTAGGAAATAAGTAATTTTAACCCGCATGGTGCGTTCGTTGGTGATTAACAAAAATTTTATTCCCGTAAAGTCTAGTAATATGTCTTAATATAAAAAAACATAAATATTGGTGACAAAACTATTAAAAGTGGACACAAAAATGTTTATTTCATGGTGACAAGTTATTTTTGTGTGCATACATATATATTATAGTTACAGTATTAACTATGACGGGTTAAATTAGTAAGACTATTAAAAATAGTCAAGATACAAAAATATAGGGTTTTTGACATTTAAAAATTCGTACACCGAGTGTTAAATCACGGGATCACATACCGGGTATATACTACCTAAAAACCTATCAACTAAATGTTAGATTTAAACTACAAGTTGGAACAAGACCCAACCCCCCCCCCCCCAACCCCTTTCTCGACCGAGACCCACCAAGTGGGGCCACCCACTCACCAAACAACCACCTAAACCTATCTATTTCATGATCTTGTGTCATAAAATCAATACTCATTCAAGTGTTAGGTTATCCAAGGTCAAATACATCTAGTCTTCAACTCATGCAATGATGATGGTGTGTTAGACACTCCACCTCCCTCTCTTCTTGATATGTATCGACACACATATGCACACACACACTTCCACTCTTTCAAAATCCAAAGAACACAAGTCTAGAAAGTTAGTTAGAAGATTGGAGATTCAAGGAAGATTGGAGCTAAAAGTCAGTTTTGCTAGAGTACCAAGCATCCATCATCATCTACTAGTGAAATCTTCACCTAGCTTGACTAGTGGTGAGAACCCGACTCAAATCCTTTCTTTTCATCTTTATATTCTCGGTTAAAACATGTTGTTCACCATAAAAATCAAGGAGATCTAAAGAGTTAATGAGTTTTTTAAAAAAGCTTAACTTTATTAAGTTTAAAAGTTAGGCTTTTTGTATAAATATATATATATATATATATGGGCCGAAAATAGTGAAGTTATATGTATAATTTGTTGATTTGATAATTTTAATGATAAGTTGTTGATTCGTGTGATGTCAAGTTTTAAAGCAAAGAGAAACTAGAATATACATACATATATATATGGGCCGAAATATGCATGCATATATATACATATATATATGTTTGATTTGGAAAACAATTTGGAAATAACCAAATATATGGATACATGAATAAGAATGTTAATTTAATATATATATATATATATATATGGATGTGTTCTTGATGATTGGATGATTATGTTAATAAGTTATAGATTAGAAAAAGTCTAAATTAATACTTGAAGAAAAAGTAAAATATATGTGCATATATATGTGTACAAATTTGGTAACTTGGAATATTGTTAAGTTTGAAATAATATGTTCATATAAGGAGGTTAAACGTATATACGGGTGTATGATCATAAGTTGTAGAACTTGGAAAATGGGTAATAATGTGCATGTAAATATATATATATACACAAGTCATGATATATGAATGATGGAAAATTGTTAACTTGGAATGAGTTATGAAATGACTAAATAATGGAAATCATATATATATATATATATATATATATAACTTGTTTATATTTGATAACATGGAACGTTGACATGGGCGCATAAAGTAGAAAATTAAATAAATAAATGATCGCATGTTGTCTTGAAACATAGTTAAGCGCATGTTGAAATATGGTTATACTTGTGTGCACATATTGATAGAAACAAATGCATGTTGAATGAAAACAAAATAAGAAATGTCGTTCGGAACAAGTAGTTGCATGTGGACGTGTTAACTTGGTTTATGTGCACGTAGGATAATGGACATGCGTAGAACGTACTTGAAAGATATTTATTATATTATATAATTATTGGTAAGAAATAATTATATGGTTATACATGGACTATAATATGAATATATTATAAGATGATGCAAAAATAATATTTATTTTTGATAAACGTAACAAGTCACCAATATGAAAATATAATATTTTCTCGGAAAATAAGTAAGCGTCTAGACTGGAATAATAATCACCAACGAGTCGTCACTATAAAACAATTTTATTAATTAAAGACGTACTTAACGGGATTCGTTAAGTCGGGTGAACAACTTGCGTCTAAGACGGTTAGTCTTAACACGTAAGGTATCCTTGTGTAGTTAGGGTACGGATAAGCGGGGTTTACGGTTATTCAAGTTTTTGCTAGCATTCTGTCAAGGTGAGTTTCACGGCCCCCTTTTAACTCTTTACTGTTTTGTAAACATCGGGGGAGAAATATACTTAACTAATTATGTTTTGGAAAAACATGGATACTCTGGTTTAACTCCTTGTGAGTTGCACTGTCCCTTTTTTTTCTAAGTGTTGAAAAGGTTTTGGGTAGAAAATATACTTATAAACTATTTTCACATAAATGAATGAACAAAAACCAGATCGTTATGTGTGCATTGAGGGAACAATTATAGAGCTCATAAAGTCCCCTAGAACAAACATATTTAGTAATCATTAGCTATGGTCTTAGCCTGGGATTATGTGGATAGTACTATTGGGGGTGACGCCCCCGGTCATGGTTAGTCGCGCTAACCAGGGGTCCATATGGCCAAATGACCGCATATCGTCTTATTCTCGTGGTATAGCGAGGGAGGGGCATTCATTGTCATGGTTTGGTTACGGTCTCGTGCATTTACATATTTTTTGTATTCCTTGCAAGCTTACAAATGGGGTCAATTGGTCAGGAAATGTTCAATTCATTGGTTATATATATGTACTATTTGATCGGAAAACTTATTCATTTAAACATTTGTAAACGTTGGAACTACAAGAATATTTGATCAAAACTTGTGAACTCACCAACCTCGTGTTGACACTTTTAAGTATGTTTTTCAGGTAATTGAACGAGGTCTCAATGGTTAGCAATGTAGGATTACATGCATGCATGAACGTATACGGCTTTTTGGGTGATTTCCCTTGTATAACTCATCGTTATGGGTCATACTTGTGAAATCTTAATCTTTTGTAAACTCAAATAGATATTTTGGGATGTAAAACTTTAAACTTGATTTTGTATCCAATCATTATGTATGTGTTTGAGGTAATCATATGCTTTGGAAACCAATGAACGTTACGCCTCGGGTTTCCGCCTAGGCGGGGTGTGACACAATCCACTCCAAATGACAGTACAATCACTAGCCTCAGATTTTATGATTTCAAATAATTTTGTTGCATTAGGTGTTAGAGGACCAACACACTTAGCAATAAGTTTATGCACAATAAAAATTCTCTTCATAAGGTATTCTCTTATAAACTCTAAGCATGTTATCATAGGTTTATCCCTACCTCCTACTAACTGCCTATTAAACACCTCACATAAATTGTTCAACAACACATCACTTGTTGCTCTTCCTGCATATGTAAAATGCAAACTATTATAAGCAAAAGTATCATACCACTTTGCAAACTATTATAAGGAAAAGTAGTTAAATGTGCAAAATATTATAAGGAAAAGTGTCATACTACTAAAATGGGCTCTACACCAGTGTTTTGGTGGATTTTTTTCTCAACCACTCATATAAGCCTTGATCTGTTGATGAAACTTTTTGCATAGCCATCTCAAAATGTGGAACATTAGTTGAGGTTGCACACTTCCATATCAAATTCTTATACAGGTGACCCCTCTATTTAGGATTCACGTTCTCATGTATATGCCTTAACAGAACCTATGTTCAGCACTAGGGAAAACTTTGACTAAAGCTCGTATGATGCCCTAATATGCAAAAAAATCAATTAATGTAAAATAGAATACAAGTCAAATTAATATATAAACAAATCAAATAATATAAAGATCTCATACCTTCTGCCTGTCACTAATGAATGTAAAGTTTAAATTATAAGCCATATCTAGATCATGTCCTAGACATTCCAAAAACCAAGTCCAAGAATCCTTGTTTTCTGCTTCTACCAAGGCATAAACAACAGGATATATGCCATTATTTGAGTCTAAACCCACTGCAGTCAAAACCTGTCGAGGATATGGACCTTTCATGAATGACCCATCTAAACCCAATAAGTCTTTCCCACAGCTCTTAAACCCTTTCTTCAAAGCCCTAATATAGATGTAGATCCTCTTGAACTGCCTAGTTTCACTTGCTGGGTTGACTTCCTTTTCAACCTCCAATGTCACAGTAGTTTTTGGGTTTGCTCTTTTAAGTTCTTCACAGTAGTTTCTAAGAAGTTCATACTGAATCTTGTAATCTCCTATAATCTTTTGAGAAGCCAATGCCTTTACCTTAAACATTTTCTTTGTTGTAACTTGGATATGGTATTTCTAGTGAATCTGATCTTGAAGGGCTTTCATAGGAATAGTTGGGTTCACTTTAATAATGCTTTCAATTTCTCTTGCCAACCAACTTATAGTGCATAACCTAACATCTCTTGTTTGAAGACGTATGTGTTCATTAAAGAATGTCTTCACAAGCCAAGTTTCTTCACTATTGATGTTAGATATATGTAAAAGCCAGGGGCAAGTGGGTGTTATAAATGTGTTTGTAGTTTTGTTCAAGAAATGCTTTGACCCACCTACTTTTGGGGAATCTCTAGAAGTGTTGGACCCACTTGCTTTTTGTGAATTTACAGTTGTAACCTCATTGGCTTCAGAATTTACATTTGTACCCTCACTTGTTTTTTGAGAATTTACAAATTCAAGATTTATCCCTTCACACACTACCTGAAACCTGACTTGATCATTTCTTGTAATTTTCAGTTGTATCCTACTTTCCACTGCATAAGTCTTTAATAGTGTCCTAATTTCATCCCTGGTTGAGAACTGTTGCCCAACATAGAATGGCTCTGCCACTTCATCCCTGTTTCTCCTAACCTTCTTCAAAGCCCTCTTCAAAGGTGGGTTATCCTCATCACTAAAGCTATAAAAGTCTTCTAAATCCAAATCATCTACCTGATGATCATCTTCACTTTGTTGATGATCATGCTCATCACCTACATCCATATCAACAAAAGCTCTAAACTTCTCCATATCAACATCAACATCATCAATCATGTTTTATGTGTCAACTAAATAATCTAAATCATCGTCATCACCCTTATCACCCTCATCATCTCCAGCCTCATTATCATCTCCAGCCTTATCATCCTCATCACCCTCATCATCTCCAGCCTCATTATCATCTACACCATCATCATGTCCAGCCTCATCACCCTCATCTAGTCCACCCTCATCGTGTCCACACTCATCATGTCTAGCCTTATCATGTCCATCCTCATCATTAGCATATTCAATAGGTCTAGAGTCAATGATTTCATCCATAAATTCTGCTACAACAATTACCTAATCTTCATTTTGTTCATCTAAAACCCTAACATCTTCATTATGACCTAAATTGACAACCCCAACATCTCCAGCCTCATCCCCAACATCTCATTAACAACACCAACATCTTCATTAACATCCCCAACACCTTCATTTAAAACCCCAACATCTTCATATTCATTTGGTTCATCAGCATGCCGTTGTATGTATAGAGTGCGCCTACCTCTCCTATCTTGTGAGCTACTACTTCCTACTTCAGAATTTCCTACTCCAAGACCACTAATTTCCTCAATCATAACGTTGGAAAGTCGTGGTGACATGAAATAAGTTTCCACATTTGTATGATCATGTTCAGTATATACTTCCATTACTTTCCACTTGTCAACATATTTCAAAAAACTCATCACATCAACATCGTTGCCTAGGGCGCCCAATCCAAAATTTAAATCTTCATTTGGTATCTTAAAATGATAAAAACATGAATTCATCCTCAGCATAACCTAGATCCATCATCATGGCACTAACCTTA
Source organism: Smallanthus sonchifolius (assembly GCA_023525975.1). NCBI lineage: Eukaryota > Viridiplantae > Streptophyta > Magnoliopsida > Asterales > Asteraceae > Smallanthus > Smallanthus sonchifolius. The sequence continues at coordinate 29,308,638 of CM042021.1, read as the reverse complement.
TGTACTAAGAATTCATCGCAATCAACCAAATCAACAAAATTTACCTGATCATTTACATACTCTATATGCGGGAATTTGGTGAAAGCTCCTCCATGGTGAATCTTAATCGAGAACAATTCAGGGTTTTGAACTAAAATAAAAGATAAGGAAAATGTTACAACTGGTTTATAGATAACATTTAGAACTCATCAATGTGTAACTTTTAAAACTAAAACTCATCATATAGTTCATGTGGATCGTACTCTTCCCCTTTACTACGAACATTCTAGAGCCTTACCACCATAGTAGCGACAGTGCGAGAGGATCAACAATTGCTAAACCCCTAACTGATTTTGTGAGCTTTGGGACGAAGACTGATTTTTGGGTGTTTAACAATTGAAGTTTGAATGAGCTCAGGGACGAAGATGATTACCCCACAATGCAACAAATATAATTACCCCCAAAATCTCTTTCTTAGTCGGCTGAAAAGTCGAACTATCTAACCAATCCGTAAGCTCACATAAGAATCTCAACACAGGAATTTTCACTTCTAGCCACATTTCAACCAAATCCTAAATTTTCTTAACCACCCCACATTCATCAAGCACCTGGAAGTTTGTTTCCCTTCGACATAAGTATATGTATGTGAATTATTCTCATCTAGTATTTGCGTCGATTATTATTATAACAAAAAGATTTCATTATTTAAATATATTTTTAGATATAAGATAAATCATATTTAATTTCTATGAACCATGAACCATATTTAACTATCAGGGTTTACTTGATATAATTTTCATCCAATGAACATGATAACCTTGATGAATATGATAACATGATAACCTTATATGGAACAGATTGTTGGGTTATCAAGAAGACACATGCTTGAAAGATGGAGATAGCAGAGATGGGGATGTTACATTGGATGTGTGGGCACACCAGGCAAGACTGGATAAGAAATGAGGCTTTTAGAGATAGGTTAGGAGTAGCTAGTATAGCAAATAAAATTAGGGAGGGGTGATTGAGATGATTTTTACATGTGAAGAGGAGACAGATGACGATGACAGTTCGAGTAGTACAAAACCTTAATATAGATAGGAGGAGGAGTAGAGGCAGGCCAAAAAGACATGGGCTGGGAGGATTATGTAAGAGCCTGTTCCCGGGAAACCTCACACATTGGATTTACTCATTCACATCATAGTCTAATAACTGAAAATCATTCATTAAGCGGCGGAAACATTGTCAAATAACATGCATCATAAATCGTTGTCTTAAATTTAAACATAGAACAAGATGTGAGTCAAGGATCAGGTAGCCTTTGATCCTGGTCCAGTGCATCCAAACCAATTCCTCATTCTCTTTCATTTACCTTAAGTGCATACTAAAAAGTCCACTAACGTTGGTGAGTTCTAGTTTTTAATATATGAATGGATCATTTGAGAACTCTTAAATATTTTGAGAACTCCTAAATATTTTGAGAACTCGCAAGACTAGTAAAAAAACCAATCAAAACCATATTTTTTTTGTTTTTACTACCTTTATTATTAGAATACAACATAAAAAAATGAATTTATATATTTAAATTTACATTTATTCATATATTAAAAAAAATCTACACATATGTAAGTGTTTACCATTTACACATGTGTGTAAATTTTTTTAAGAATAATTTAGAGAGAAGATATGAGTTAAATGGAGAGATAAATCATTTTTTATGTTGTATTTTAATAATAAAAGTAGTAAAAAAAATGGTTTTAATTAGTTTTTTGGCGAGTTCTCGTGAGTTATCAAGTATTTATGAGTTTTCAAGAGATCCTAACCCTATATATATATAACTAGTTAACATATGGAACCATAGCTCCTAAACATACATCATATGGAGTCATAACTCCCAGTCATACGTTATATCAAGTCGTAGCTCGTCATCATTCATCATATTTAGTTTTAGCTCATGAACACACATATCAAACAAATTAGCTTAACACACACGGGGAAAAACCTTCTCGTATCATATTGGTGTCAACCGCATTTGTACCTACTACGTATGCAGTCATGCATCGAAAGCTCCTACCGTCTACACAAAGTAGATGTAAATAGTCTATCATACTCGACATAAACATACCGTCTGCATAGTAGCCGTACGTCACATCGTCTACCAAAATAGCCGAAGTAGCTCCTACCGTCTACACCAACTGGAGGCAATCTTACTGCTCACTGGTGTAGTCGTAAACATAGCGTCTACATGGAGTAGCTGGATATCGTCTACCGAAGTAGTCGTTTCCCATTCGAATACGTTATGCAGTCGTGCATCGAAAGCTCCTACCGTCCACGTATGTGGCCGTAAATAGTCGATCGTAGTAGACATTAACATAACGTCTCCATAAGTACCGTCTGGTCATCCGTTTACCTCAAAGGTAACCGTTACACATACGTGTAAGCACATAAGGAAATCATTTGTTTAAACATTCAACTTTTCATAGTATGGACATAGCCATGTTTATAAACATTTCATAAATAAGTTAAGTATGCACCTCAACCCAAACATGTATAACACTTCTTTAAAGGGCATCTAGAAACTTCCCTGAGATACGTAGCAGGTATATCAGGCCTAGGCATGTCAGTAGTCTCTATAGATCTTTTAATCTGTACGTGTACATCCTAAAGGGCTTAGTTTCATAAACTAAGTATTCGTTTGCTTCCTTTACGAGAACTCGGAAAAGTACTCGCAAACATTATCCCGAGAACTTTGGAGTTCTCGTCTAAGTATGCGCTCACGAGGTTTGCGCAAGAACTTGAAGTTTTCACGACCAAGGTGGCCGTGAACTTCATGTTCTCGGCTTAGGCTTCTGCGTGAACTATGCCCGAGAAATACGGGGGAAAAACTTTGCCAAGAACTATGAGGCCGTATACTTTGAGAGAGAAGTTCATATACCCTAAAACCCTAGTATTGCATGGGTTAGATCCAAATGAATTTAGCCATCAAGTTTGGAACTTTATATATTCAAAGCGTTTGTATAACATCATTAACATCAAATCGAAGGGCTTTACTCCATTTCATAAATAAAAGCATAGTCTTTTTTATTAAAACTCCTCTTTTACTTAGAAACCCTCAAAAGAACAAAAGATGAAGATTTAGGGCAGATTCTTACCTCAAAACGTGTAGAAAACTTGTATCTTCTTCCCCTAGAGATCCTTAGCGGTGATGAAGTCAAATGGTAGCTCGATCTTGAATCGATTCTCCCCCCTTTTCCTTGGCCGAGAACTTACCTGGATTCTCTCTCAAGTTTGCGTGAAATGGTGAGGGTGGCTTGAGGGTGTTATGAGTTGAATAGGGGAAGGCTAGGCATGTAGGGGTGTTTCTCAAATTACCCAAATAGTCCTTCAACTCCAAGCATTTAATAAAACCTCCTTTATTTTATTCATTTATGATTTTTAGGATGTTACAAGCTACCCACCTTACAAGAGGTTTCGTCCTCGAAACCTGCTATAAGTTAAATAAATGAGGGTACGAATCCTTCATATTTCCGTCAATCTCCTATGTAGCTTCTGACCCTTTTCAGTGTTTCCATTGTATCTTAACCAATCGGATCACCTTATTACGTAGTCGTTTCTCCTTTTTGTCTAGTATGGTCAAGGGTTCTTCGATATAGTTCAGGCTGTTGTCAACCTCGATGTCGGTAAGTGGTACGTCCGTTGTTTCATCGGCCAGACACTTTCGCAAGTGTGACACGTGAAATATCAGATGAATCCCACTTAACTTTTTAGACAACTCCAACCGATAGGCAACTTCTCATACCCGTGCCAATATCTTGAATGGTCCGACTAACCTCGGACTTAACTTCCTTCTCTTTCTAAATCGTATTATTCCTTTACATGGCGACACTTTTAACATTACCTTGTCCCCAACATTAACATTAAATTCAATAGGTATTCGTCACTTTTAATATAATTATTTCTTCGTTTAATCTTTTCTTGAGAAACAAGCATGTAGATTCATTACATATTAATAATTGTGTATCGTTGTTTTTTTTCTTATTTGTGCTATTATCTGTACTACACAGGTGCATGCTGCATAATTTTTGCAGGAAATTTACCTTAATTGTTCTCAATTTTTGGTGACGTGTGTATTGAATTTCTAAGTGAAAGAATGACTTAATCGGTCATTACTTTTTGAATTTTTTGTTGATAACTTTATCATTCATCTGATTCAGTGATCAATTTGGATATTTTGTATGCATTTAAATCCCGACATAAAAAGATAGTTAAGGGCCATTTGACTTATTTAGAAATATGAACAAGTCTTGACTCTTGACTCTCCTCATGTGGTGATTATCAAATGAACATATCTCAGGTTTGTGTCTTATAATCCAGTTTAATTAGTTTAATCTAAAACTAATTTTCATTTAGAATTTTGCTTGATTTATGCCAAACTTATTTATCTTTAAACGTGTTTATTTGATGCTCCAGGTATTACATCGGTGGTTGCATATATGCTAATATACTTGAGGTCACTGTCACGGAACTATTTCATCAAGGTATCTATAATAGTTATTATTATATTAGATAAAATCTTTTACTTAAATTATTTTTGGGCAGATATGCGCATACAAGTGATCAATCTCCGTAAGAAGGTGAAAGAAATATTACAAAACTCAGATGATTACTAGACATTTTTAAATTACATTTTGCATTATGGCAAATAGAATATTACTCGACCTAACTGCAATCGTTGGTAAACTTATGTACACTTTGTATCATCATCAAGATTTACTAATTAATTTCTAATAGTTAGTCATTACAACTTGTATATGGTTTTTATTGTTTAAACCGTGTAATACACGGGTCTATAACATGGTATATATAATAAAAAAGGATATGGTTTTTATTGTTTAAACCGTGTAATACACGGGTCTATAACATGGTATATATAATAAAAAAGGATTCAAGGATTGTCACTTGATTCATATATTTAACTTTTTAAATAGATATATAATATCTTTTTTATTTAATCATATATTTATACATACAAGGGGTTCTCATAGTTTTCGGAATCTTATAAAATTAGTTATAACGGATTACTGTTGGAAACTTCCTTAAAATACTAATTTATGTGGGCGACAATCAAGAATGAAAGATTCGGCACCAAAACGTAAAGATCATGAGAAAGAGTTGTACGGTACATATAGTTCATGCATTACTCATCATTAGATTTTGTAATTAAACCCCTCGACTTGTGTCATTGAAAAAAATTAACCTTTATAATAAGGTGACTCGTACACCTTCATAAAACGGTTAAGATTTTGAAAGAATAATCAACATTAGTAAATACATTACATGTGTTGCCCATTATATATTTGTGATGCCACATCTCGGCTTGGCCCAAGATGCTGGCACGTGTTGGATTTACTCACAAACATATATTAATACAGAGATCGTATGTAGCGGAAAATTCTAACTTTTATTTCGTTAAACGATGTTTTGTACAAACTAAAAAAAAATACGTAGTCCGTACTACTAATATATATGCCAGCCTTTCTTGCCTCTTGTCACATAGTGTTACTCTGATGTCTCTATTCTTGCTCCTTACTTTAACCGCAAGAAGCTACATTCTTTCCTGATATACATGTTAAAGTGCGTCAGCTAACGCCGGTGAGTTCTATGTTTTACATAAACGTTTTATGTCTCTCTTTTCAAACAAAATGATGACACGTTTAGACATGGACTTCTGCACCACTTATAATAATCATTGCAATTCCTACCAAAGCACCAAGGACTGCTCTCTGAGGTCACGTTAACCTCTAAGTGCTCATCATCACTTATCTCTACCAAATTGTACAGTTACTCTTTCTATTCATCTCGTACAGGGATATAGCAGCATTTGCCTTGTTAATCATAGCCAAATTACAAGACATTAGGTGGTCTTTGGCCAAGCATGGCAAAATATTTCTTCCTAGGCCCTTAAGGCCAAGACATTCTTTTTGACATGGCAATTCATGCCAAAACTCTTTTTCTGTCTCAGTCATGGCAAATCATGCCAACACTCTTTCTTTGTTATGAAAAATCATGTCATAACTCTTTCTATCACTTAGCATGGTAAACCATGACAAGATCTCAAAACGTTTTACGTGTCAAAAACATTTCTATTTCCAAAAAATTTCTCTTGTTTAAAAGTCAATTTAAACAATCGTTATTGCAATCTTTCTTCAAAGAAATGTTTACAACAAAGCCTTGATTCAAACCATAAATCTTTCACAACATGCATACCGGCTCAAAGCATTTTAAAAGGTATTTAAAACAAGGGCCTCACGTAAAATCTTTCATCATGTATATCAGCCCAAAACATTTAAAACAATTTTAAAAGTGGGCATCATAAAACTAACGTAAAACCTTTTCAACATGCATCTTTGCCCAAAACATTTAAAATATTTAAAAAGTGGGCATCAAAGAACTCACCTTTAGCAGTATCCCTACCACAGTATTTTTACTTGGCTATAAGAAATAGCACAATCACCTGACTCGAGGTCCTAAACCATATTATCATTACGTAGGTAAAAATACAACCTATCTTAGTGGTAAGTAACCTAATCGTAAATAATGCAAAACCTTACCTCCGAACTATCTATTGCGTATTAAGGACGAAAAGCGGACAAATCGTACTTGCAGACTCACACAGTGCCGGATATCTCAATCTCATATCGTAGTGTGTGTGTGTGTGTGTGTGGAAGGTGTGAGGGATGTTTTGAATGATCTCCCATTGCTAATTCTTATATATGGTGATTTAGGACCCGTAGCGGACCGCTAAGAAGTGGGTAACGGACCGCTACCGCCTCTTGGTCAACCATCTTACTTGTTCACTACTTAGCGGACCGCTAAGCTGCTCGGTAGCGGGCAACTACCGACCCTGATTCAGCGAGTCAGCGTGCCAGGCGTCACATCCTCGTTGCCCCATCCTTATTGTGGCATAGCAGACCGTTATGTCTTTGGTAACGGTCAAGGGAGAAGCTATGAAGGGGCCAGGGAGGGCCCCGGCCCCTGCCGTTTTTTCCGTTAGTAGTGTTAATTTTTTCGTTTTCGTCCGAAATTTTTTTTACGTATAGAGCCGCCCCTGCTTATTTTTTTCGGCCCCCGCTTCTTAGATTTTCAAGCTCCGCCACTGGTAACGGTTCTCTATGCGGACCGTTATATCTTTGGTAACGGTCCGCTTTAGGATTACGCGAGTCAGTTTTCACCCGCTAGTCACCCGCCACGTGTCATTCCCGTACTGATTGCTTTCTGGTCACGTAGCAGACAGTTAAGGACCCGGTACCGGTACGCTACCGTCTCCTTTTCCATATTTTTACCTTTGATCCTTGATGTTTGGTGTAATTATTATTCTAGTCCTTCTACTTTCATTTTTTTGGATTTTGGGGTGTTACAACATTAGTATATGTTTTATTGTATATACTGCAGGCGATACTAATAAGACTTTAATGTATGCATTGCTGCATACATTGCATATGTTTGGTTTTTTTTCTGTTTATTTTAATCTAACCTTTTTTGAGAAAAGATATAGATGCATGAGAAAGAGAACTCGCATTTGTTCTAGTTTGATTTCTATTCCCATCATATATAGCTATGTAAAAATCCAAATCAATATCCATTTGTATTGATTTATTTTTATTTTGATCATACGCAAGTCTCATTCGATTGGTTCTCGATCGATTGTGATTTCAATCCAGTTTAGATATGTAAAACGGAGGAGGAGTGTAACATCCCAAAAATAAAAATGAGAAATTAAGATAACGGGTTTAAACTGGAACATATGGAATGAACAGACAAAGGTACGCAGGCCGGGGATGGGCCGAGTTTGTCGCGAGGTGGGCTTGGGGAGGGGAGGCCTCTCCCGTAAATACCCTAACACACACATTCTCTCATTCCTGCATTTTAGAGAGAGAAACCGTAGAGAGTGAAAGTGTCGGAATCGCTCAAGATCGCACCAGCTCGTGTCTCCGGTGCTCGTGAAGATAACCTCCGAATCAGAAGCTCGATACAGGCAACGGTTCAGCCTAGATCTAAGTTTTTGATTACTTTGGGGTTTTCGGGTTTTGAATAAAAATATGGTGTTTTTACATATAAAACTGAAAGATAAACATAGATTTGAGATCTAGAATGAAAAGCGAACGTTTTGAATGTAAAAACTTCGGATCTAGACGAGGTCGGATTTGCATGCAAAAGTTAGGGTTTTGTGGGGAAGAAGGCTGCCCGTAGGGCGAACTTATTAAGTTTGTCGGGCACTGATGGGGCGAACTTGATAAGTTCGCTTACGGCAACAAGGGGAGAACTTGATTATGTTCGCCTAATAAGTTCTCTTGGCCAAGTCAAGCGAACTTAGAATAAGTTCGCCTATATGTTCGCCTAGACTGTGGGCAGCGAACTTAGCCTTAAGTTCGCCTAAATCAGAATGAGTAAAACGTGTAATTGGGATTAGGTCTGATGTGTGTGTAATTAATCAGTTCAGATCGTGTGTGACGCTTGTTGGACCTTTGTTCAGACAAAACGAGACTAGCTTATCAGGTGAGTTCTAGAGACCTTCTTTTAAATGTTTTAATGATGTTTTGGGCTGGTTTGCATACTTACGAAATAAGATTTACAAAAAAAATGAAGTTCAGAAAAGTTGTTTTAAAAATGAAGTATGAAACGTGAATATGAAATATGTTGCCAAAAATGAAGTTTATGAAAGGTTTACGAATGAGATATTGTTTAATAAAACGTATGAATGCTTTAACTAAAATGAGGTAAAGGTTTTTATGAAAGTCACGAAATGAACGAATCTGCCACGAGTTCCTTCGGGAACTAAGGTATGTATGCATGTATGGGCCTTACCCTTATGGGGGCCTTTATGGTTGGCTAACGGTTGTACAACTGGGGATAATGGGATGATGACGGTCACCATGGGTATTACCGGGATCCCTGTTGAGGTATTGTTCTCTGCGAGGGAACGGTACTTGAGATGAGGTACGTGCTATCCTTTGGGACGCCGTACTTGAGGGGAATTGACGATTATGACTGGTTAAGGGTGGTACGTGTGCTCTATGAAGCCACGTGCTGTAATGTGGAATTGATGGTTACGAAAAGGCGTATATTCGGTTTATTGATGACTTATGTTTAATGTTATGTTATTGCATGATTTATGTACGCTTTTGTTAAATATATGAATGTTATGTTTTTGACAAATGTTTATGTTAAAGTTTTATGTAAAGCTAGAACTCACCAGCGTAGCTGACTTTTAGTATGCACATTAATGTTAAGGATAGGTACGGAGGGACGGTGATGCTTAGCTAGCGATGAAGAGTTACTTGGTCGACCTACGAAGTCTGGCATCCCGTTATGTTTTAATTACGTCATGTTTATGTTTTAGACAATGTTACGCTTCCGTATGTTGAACAAGTTTTTAATTATGTTGAATGAATGATCCTGTTGTGTTATCTGATATTCAAATTTAAGAACTATTTGTGAATGAGTAAATCCAACAAGTGAGTCCTCACGGGTTCGGGGCCTTACAAGGAGCAAACTGATTTGCCATAATTTGGTGCGAATGAGAATGATTTTACCTTTCCAGTGATAAAAAATAAGCGTTCCGAGCCTTTGATCAAAGTATTATAACATGAAGCTAAGGTGGTCTTAAAAAGATGGTTCTTAAATTTTGGGTGATTTTTATGGTACCCAACTATGTGTGTGGGGTTCAAATTAGAACCATCCCAAAGTTGGGAACCATTTTTAGGAACCATTTTTCATTCATGCGATTAGATGCTAGTTAATGGTTGTGAGCTCTTTTTTTTTAACACTCGAAGGGTAAATTCATCTGCATCTACATAAATTATCGCACGGTGTCAAACAAAATCAAATGAGAACAACCGAATCAAATTCAAAAAGAACAAATTGAAAAGTATAATCAAAATAATAATCGAGCGAGAACAATTGAATTTAAACCAGATTTGTGGCTAGATCGTTCGAAACAAAACAAAATAAAACAAAGGAAAACGAATCAAACGAGAACGATGACAACAATAAACATCAAATAGCAGAAAACATAGAAATAATAGAAGTATCATCATTAACAAAGTCTTCCGCCTTCCAAAAATATCATCATTAACACATTAAGATAGTAGTGTGTGGAGCAGTGCATACACGATACAAGTATCATTTGTAACCCATATAGTGTATGCAACAATGCATATAGTATACTAAGAATGCATATGTGTTGTATGCAACAACACATACACCATATAGAGTTTACATTAACATATATATTGTGAGTAACAATTCTTACACTATACTAAGAATACATATGTTGTGTATGCACTAATGCATACACTAAAGTATCATCAGTAACACATGCAGTGTATGGATCAATATACAACCACAATTAGAATACATAACAGTGTATGCCAAAATGTATATATTAAAGTATCATCAGTAACACTTGTACTATATACATTAATGCATACACTAAAGTATCATCAGTGATGCAAACGATATGTGTATCAATGCATACACTAAAGTATAATCAGTCTCACAGATATAGTAATTGTTAATACATACATTGTCCTATTAATGCTTAGCTTATTTATGATACTGCCATTACCTGAAATTCCTTTGTCATACAATGTATTCAACGTTGCATACATTATACTGTTAAAGTTTATGTGTCATAGTGGGCAAATTCAAGAATTGAATCAAATGGTTTTATTTTAAAGGGTCACATTTTTTCAATTATTTATGATTTTGTCACCTTCTTGTTTTTTCTGTATTTTTCAGCAAATAAATATCACATCATATTTTACTTAATTATAAAAGTAGCTTTAAACCCGTGTGTTACACGGTAAACCTTAGTATTACACTGATGAATATCATCGTGCAGATTTTTTTTTACTATGAGATCACTTTCAAACGGGAATTTTAATGATTGTTATTTTCCGTATGGTACTAAATTTTAAATTCTTGTAATGTTTTTATATCAAAAGAGTCGACACACCAAACAAACATATTATATATATATATATATATATGTGTGTGTGTGTGTGTGTGTGTATGTAGGGGAGGGTTCATGAAAAAACCGCATAATTATGCGAATACTACTAAGAAAACCAATTCTAAACAATCATATAATAATTATTTTATTTTATTTATAAGAGTATCATTGTCATATTACACATTTTTACCAAAAAATCATGTTAAGTATTAGGTTACGTATACGTAATAAATAGTGTTACATATACGTAAACAGAAACAAAAAATTGCATTTACGTATACGTAAAACACAATACGTAAAATTATTTTTCTAGTAAAATGTGTAATGCACTACTAGAAAACATGTATATATTTTCTACAAAAGTTTCCGACAAGTTATCGACAAAAGAAATTTCCCACAAGTTAGCGACAACTTTTCGACAAAACAAAAACAAAATAGTAACCATAAGATTTCCTACAATTTTTCAACAAATTTATTAAATAAGTTAACGTATTTATTTAATATAATAGTCGGAATATTGTTGGAATTACCGACGAAAGGCTTTTGTCTGCGGGGGTGTTTTTCGAACAAACACTTTTCATCGAAAACTTGTTGCTAACGGTCAATTTCAACAAATTTCCCACGAAATCTGCTGTCACAATTTTTTTAGTGTTTTGGTAGTGATATTACATTAGTACCTAAGATATAAATTAAAAGAACTATAAATTATTTGATTGGCTCTTGATTGTTTTCACGGTTTCACGTAACTATGTGGTTTTCTCATAATCTCTCCCATGTATACATATATTTTGAATATCCACTTATTAAAAATATTCTTTTATATAAACTAATACAATACACAGAAACTCAAATTTCCTTTTTTTAATTGTAACTTACAAAATGAATGATTTGAGTTTGTGGTGTTAAGTTTTAACCATTGTGGTTTGGATGCACTGATAATGAACTAATTTCAAACTTTATGGACTGTTTCTGCAGTTTCTACGATCTACACGTCCTCTTATTTAAAATTATATTATACATCATATGTGACAATAGGACCCTAAACAGAAGCTCCCTCTCGTCACTAATCACTCACCAATGAATTCAAGCTCCACTCAACATGATGATCTCATGGAACCTGTTTTATCAAAGCACCGGAATCCACCAGAGGTGCCGCCCGTTACGGGCGGCGTGGTGTCAGAGCTGGAGGAGATATTGTCGGACACAAGCTTTAATTCCTTCCGAAAATTCCAAAAGGCGATCACAATCGAGCTGTATAGTTTGTTCCGGCTAGGAGGTCCGGCGATCGTTGTGTATTTGCTGAACAACGTGACGTCGATGTCGACCCAAGTCTTCTGCGGCCACCTTGGTAACCTTGAGCTAGCGGTGGCATCACTCGGCAACAATGGCGTCCAGGTTTTCGCGTATGGTGTCATGGTAACGAAACAACACAATAAAACCAAAAATATTAATCCTTTTAGGGTTTATAGCTATGTTACTAAATTAAATTATTGAATTTTTTATAAAGATAATACTCCATCCTTAAAAAAAATTATAGACTAAATTACAATATTTGTTCTTTATGTTTACCCAAATTATGGAATGACTCTTTTAAAGTTTTGATTTTCACTTATTGTCCTTTATTTAAAAAGTTTCCTCGTTTTTTGTCCTTTCCACTAACAGGGTCTAAGTTTTTCAGTTAAATCATCTCATGTGCACTGCACATGAGAGCAAGAGCATTTTAGTTATTTTACCCTTAAATAATTATATTAACACATTAAACAATTACTATTAACATTTTTTATGGTGAGGTCCAGTTGAAACCAACAAGCATTTACCCTACCCTCATCGTCTCCCCTCCACCCCATTTCTCTTCTTCATCAACCAAATTTCCAGCCCCTATCCAACCCTCCCTCAATCCATATGTTTTTTTCTCGTTGTATGCTCATATCCGAACGACAACGGCGGAGGTGTTGGGTGCGAACGACGGCAGCATCGAGAGGCGGAGGTGTTGGGTGCTTTCGCGCCTGTCATGGAGGCGGTCCCGGTGGTTGGAGCCGAAATCGACCCTGGATTGGGTGAAACGGATTGCTAACATCAACCTACACCATCCCATCTTCGTATTTCTCCGGTCTAGTTAAAGATCTGGCCAAATCGGGTAGAGAAAATGGTGGCTAGCGGCTGCATGTGGTCTTCCAGCAACACACGATTTTTCGACCAAATCGTTTTTCCGGCAAGGAGAGTATGACGAGGCTAGGGTAGTGGGGGAACAGACCTGGTTCAAATTTAGGTAGTAGCGTTCCAGATGTTGCGTAGCCGGAGCAAAGCGCCTCGCAGCATAAGCCGCATGATATACGTCGGATTTTGGCCGGATCTGAGCCAGGGACGGCGGTGGTGGGGAGGTTGCTGACGGGTGATGCTATCTAGTGGTGTGAGGGTTGTGATACTACTGGAAAAAGGTAATCGCCGGAAATGTTGGTTGTCGAATTTTTGGTTGCAGATCGTCACGTGAAAGAGAGGTTTGTTTGGGTTGCAACTTGATTGGCCGGAGATGAGGGCTGGCAAGAGAAGGGGAGACCAAGTGAAAAAGATGAGTGGAAGGTTTGACTTTGGTGGGCCCCACAATTAAGTGTTTTTTCATCCCTATGGTTTGCTAAAAATTATCATTTGAGTCCAAAGGTTTAAATTTTGTCATTTGAATCCAAATGTTTCAAAAAAATTGTCATTTGAATCCATTTGACTACACCTAATTAACACCGTTAACATTTTTTGTTAAAACTTCCCCACTTGAGGGGTATTTTAGTCAAAACAATTACAAAATAAAGAACCAACCCCACATGAGGGTTTTATAAGTTCAGTCTCTTTAGGTAATCGCAAAAAACGAATTCCTAACCCCAAAATCAATCTCTTTCGTCCTCATAATCAACAACAAACGTCGTAATCGCAATCGCAATTTCTTTAAGATCGAAATATTATATGTATTATATGTTCAATCTCTTTAGGTATTTTTTTAAGATCGAGAGACAATGAGGCAGATTCAAAATATTATATGTATTACTTTTGTTAAACGTTCCCAACTTGAGGGGTATTTTAGTCAAAATAATTACAAAATAAAGAACCAGTCCCACGTGAATGGTTTTGTGTGTTCAATCTCTTTATCAAGCCATATGGGGACTAGGGCTGTTCAAAAAACTCGTAGGCTCGGCTCGTGGCTCGCTCGATAACTGGCTCGTTAGATCGATCGTGGCTCGCTCGTTAGATCGATCGTGGCTCGCTCGTTTAGCTCGTTTAAAATAAGATTATTAATAACAATCATAATAATAAATAATATATAAAAGAATTGAAAAAAAAACAAAAATAATACATATAATATTTTGAATCTGCCTCATTGTCTCTCGATCTTAAAAAAATATAAAAAAAAATACCTAAAGAGATTGAGCATATAATACATATAATATTTCAATCTTAAAGAAATTGCGATTGCGATTACGGCGTTTGTTGTTGATTATGAGGACGAAAGAGGTTGATTTTAGGGTTAGGAATTCGTTTTTTACGATTACCTAAAGAGATTGAACGTATAAAACCCTCATGTGGGGTTGGTTTTTTATTTTGTAATTGTTTTGACTAAAATACCTCTCAAGTGGGGAAGTTTTAACGAAAAATGTTAACGGTGTTAATTAGGTGTAGTCAAATGGATTCAAATGTCAATTTTTTTGAAACCTTTGGATTCAAATGGCAAATATTAAACCTTTGGACTCAAATGGCAATTTTTAGCAAACCACAGGGATGAAAAAAACACTTAACTCATAAAAGATTTTTTAATACTAATTAAATTACAAGAATTATCATTTAGATGTAAAAAGACTAAAATCTCCTCATGTGCACTGCACATGGGGTGATTTGACTAAAAAACTTAACCCCTGTTAGTGGAAAGGACAAAAAACGAGTTAATAAGTGAAAGTCAAAGCTTTAAAGGACCTATTTCATAATTCAGACAAACATAAAGGACAAAAATTATAATTTAGTCAAAATTATATATCAGTTTATTTTAAATTATCCACCAAAAGTGTACTTTTGGAAGAATTTATTATAAATTTAGTTATTACAAACACAATATAGAAATAGGGCTGTTCAAAAAGCCCGTGGCTCGTGGCTCGCTCGAAGTTCGCTCGAAAAAAGCTCGGAAAAAGCTCGGCTCGGGAAAAGCTCGGTTTTAAACGAGCCGAGCCGAGCTGGCTCGAATTCTAAACGAGCCGAGCTCGAGCTAGGGTTGGCTCGGCTCGGGCTCGGCTCGTGGGCTCGGCTCGTGGCTCGGCTCGTCTAAATAACTAATATATATATATATATATATATATATATATATATATATATATATATATATATATATATATATGTTATATATGTGTTATATTTGAAATATGATGTTTTGATTTTTTAAGTTAATTTGTTTTCAAGAACTCTGAGTTTTGGACTAAAATTTTACTTTATCTACAATTGTATTTACTCTCTACTTTGTAAGTTTTGGGTTATCTATGTTTTTTTTTGTATTTTATATATTGTCCCTTCCATCTATTTAGTTTTTTGAAGACAATCAACTTCAAACCGAGAATAAAATATTTTTTTTTGTTGTTTATATATATATTAATATGTAAAAAAAAATTTAAATAAAAAAAAAAAAAAAACGAGCTAGCTCGACGAGCCACGAGCTGGCTCGAGCTTTTTACGAGCCGAGCTCGAGCTCAACTTTTCAGCTCGGAAAAAAAATCAAGCCGAGCCGAGCTGGCTCGTTTAATTTCGAGCTCGAGCTCGAGCCAAGCCTGGCTCGGCTCGGCTCGACTCGTTTACAGCCCTATATAGAAATCGATCCTGAATCGTAAGTTTTTAAAATCTTCTTTTTAGAATTTAGATACTTTATATTTCAGAATAAAAATCAGTATTAATTAGACGGATGATCCATATATATGGTTTTCATGTTTTATGTTTTTGGTTCAATATTTTCAAAAATTATGGGTTTTGTATATATTAGTTTGTCAAAGAGTAACGCGTTTGACTTTTATCGTCAATACACGTTAAAAAATCTATTCAATTCATGTCAAATTACCATTTTTCCTATTACTAAAAAATACAAAAAGAAAGAAGTAGCGTCTTGAAGAAGGATGGGGGGGGACGGCTGTCTAGCTGCCACCGCTAGGGATCCTGATGGGATAACTAGCTCTAAGCTTGAAACATGCAGGACGGTTAATGGGCATCATGAGATGGATGTAGTACTACTCAAGTGGGTATAGCACCCCTGGCGGGGTCCAAGGGGTAAAGCCCTTGGTGGAGATCTCGCTGGCCGGCGCAAGCGGTGCCTATGGCGATCGAAAAATCAATTATCATAGTTGAAAGCCTTTGTAGCTAACTTATGGTTTATTTAGTTGGTAAAAACTACACCATCAGTGATAATAAGTGACAACTAGTTGATTATTAGTAATCTGTTGCTCAATCGTAACTAATTGCTTAGTATCAGTAATTGATTGCTCAGTAGTAACTATATGATTAGTAAGAATAGATGTTTTTATCTTAACGACCAACCATAAGCAACAACCTAGTTCCAACTATCAGTAATTACTACTTATAGAAGCAAATCATCATTAGTAACTACGTTCCTAATGACAAAAGCCAACCACTAGGAACCATTAATAACTAAGTACAGGATATAACAATCAATTATTTTAACCACCAAACTCACACTGTTTCTTGAAGCATTGTGTCATTTTAGTAAAACATGGTGATGATTCACAACCTTTAAAACATAATTTTTTGTCGTATTTCATGTAGAGTTTCACAATAGAAACATACATACTAGTTCCTCATTTTATCTAATTGAGATTTCGAGTGACCAATCGAAATACTTCAATCTAAAAGTGATAACACGATTTAGAAAAATCATTCAGAAAATTACCTACTATATAACCTACAATCCCTTCCTTGAATAATGACGTTAAAAGCATGTGCACAACCCCTAGGAAAGCCTCACATATGCCAACTTTATGATTTGGGAGTTTAAGTTAAACAAAACAACCATGAAGACATGATCTTGTCTGAAATGAAACAACCATCACGAACTGACGAACCTTAACCCTATCCATAGATGAGCATATCACATAGATGAGAAAAAAGAGTCCACACAATAATATTATATTCAAGACATCACAATCCTCACAAAGTCTTGTTGCCATTCCTCTTATGTTTCTCTACATTTTTGCCAAATCTCTGTTGCTTTTAATCGGTCAATCTCCGGAGATTGCCAACACAGCTTCCGTCTTCATCCTTGGACTCATCCCGCAGATCTTCGCCTACGCCGCCAACTTCCCAATCCAAAAGTTCCTTCAAGCTCAAAGCATTGTGAACCCGAGTGCCTACATTGCAGCCGTGATGCTTGTGGTCCATGTATTTTTGACATGGATCGGGTTGTACGTGTGGGGTTGGGGCTTGTTGGATGGATCACTGGTGTTAAGTTTCTCGTGGTGGGTGATTGTGGTGGCACAGTTTGTGTATATAGCGACGAGTGAGAGGACTAAGGAGACGTGGACCGGGTTTAGCATGCATGCGTTCTCGGGACTTTGGGCTTTTTTGAAACTATCATCTTCATCTGCTGTTATGTTATGTCTTGAGATGTGGTACTTTCAAATATTGATTTTGATTGCGGGTTTGCTCGAAAATCCTGAAATAGCGTTGGATTGGTTGGCGGTATGTGGAACGATACTCGGATGGACGTTAACAGGGGCGGATCTAGGTGAAGGGGGGGGGTGCACAGGAACCCCCCGAGTTTCGGAATTTTAGTGTAACGGTAGGTAAAAAAACTGGGGTGAACCCCCTAAAATAGTATAGGGTGAACCCCCTTACAAAAAAAACCGACCTGAATCGAATTTTTTTTACTTCCGACCCTATAAAATTGGAGTATCTAAAAATAGTGAACCCCCTGGAAAAAAATCCTAGATCCGCCACTGGACGTTAACGATTTCAATCGGGTTCAATGCAGCTGCAAGGTAATTTGTTTCCATCATAATACACTTGATCTTGATTAATGTCTTTTCGCTAACAATAAAATCTGGATTTCGGATTGGGCTTATTCCATAAACCCTAAGCCTGACACGAAAATAATCAGGTTTTTATGTCAGTTTAAATCATTTAATTATATGAGTAGTGTTTGAGTTAACATGGTTAACATGTTAAAAGTTAGAATATAATATATATATTTTATAAGGTTAACCCGTTAAATAATTAATTAAACTTTTAACTCATCTATATAATATAACCTATTTACAACCCGTCATCGTAAAATGACATGGTGTGGATGCTTTTGACAATAGAAAATTATTTTGAGGCGAAATTTCTAAAAGATTATCCCGAACTGATAAGAAAACTTGAAACCTGAAACATATGGGATTAGTTTTTTGTGGGTTTGGGACGAGTGTGCCCGTATGATTACTTAAAAACGTTTACCCGCATCAAAAATTGAATATGTTAATATATTATATAATCTTAAAAAAAATATAATAAATAGTATGTTAAATTTCTTAAAGTAGTGAAATTGTTAAAATTATGGAATTATTAGAAATGTAGTATTTGATATTCTAGTCACTTTTGAAGTGAGTATAAGATAGGGCTTTGAGTAATAAGCATTTCAGCGGGAAATTTTTTATTATATAAGATTATAAACAGGTATACCAGTGGTAAACCGGATGGATAATGAGTAATTCACTACTTCAAAACATGTGTATTTTCTACAAAAGTTTCAATTCAGACAAGTTACCGACAAAAGAAATTTTCCACAAGTTAGCGACAACTTTCCGACAAAACAAAAACAAAAATGTAACCATATGATTTCCTATAATTTTCCGACAAATTTATTAAATAAGTGAACTTTATTTATTTAATATAATCATCGGAAATTACCGACGAAAGGCTTTTGTCACTAATTCGTCGAAAAATTAGTCCGGACTTTGTTGGAAAAACATTTCATACGGAGTTTTTCCAACAAACACTTTTTTGTCGAAACCTTGTCGCTAACAGCTAATTCTGACAAATTTCTCACGAAATCTGCTATCGCAAATCTTTCAGTTTTTTGTAGTGTAATGGGTACTTAACGGATCTAAACTAAGTTTTAATTAATATTCTAAACACACATGGGATGGACAAAAAAAACTCATCAAAATTTTAAGCACCCCCACGTATGAATTGATAAACTTCATTTGCTTTACTTTGCTATAAAAAATCTTTTGCGACAGCTACGAGTTGTCTCTTGGTCATTCAAAGTTGCTTATTTGACGGATTATTTATTCATGTTTTAGTGACAAAACAGTGTATATATGACAGTGTGAGAGTTAGCAATGAGCTAGGTGCAGGACATCCTAAATCCGCAGCTTTTGCCGTTGTAGTGGTAACTCTTAGCTCCTTCGTGATATCCGTTATCTGTGCTATCAGTCTCTTAGCTCTAAGACATGTCGTAAGCTACGCTTTTACCGACGGAGAAACCGTCGCAATGCAGTCTCAGAACTTACCCCTCTGCTTGCGGTTTCCATACTCCTTAATGGCATCCAACCTGTCCTTTCAGGTATGAACCTTCCGTTAGCTAGATGTGTGTCATTTGTGACATATGAATCCGTCATAAATAGTTTGATTTTGTTGAACATTTAAATAATTAGGGGTTGCGGTTGGATGTGGATGGCAAACATGTGTTGCATATGTTAATGTCGGATGTTATTATGTGGTTGGAATTCCACTTGGTTATGTTCTTGCCTTCAAGTTTAACCATGGTGTTAACGTAATATCCATTTTAATATATTACTAGTTTTGAATTTGAATATAGCACCGTGAAAACTTTAACTAGCTTAGAAACCCGTGTAAGTATATTATACAGGTTAAATAAATAGATATTAAATAGTTAGGAATAAGCGAAAAAAAATTAATGAAATAGTTGAGAAAAAAAAATTAAATAGTTGAGAAAAAATAAACAGAAAAAAGAATCTTAAGCTTACAGAATTGTATAACACGTGGCGCAATCAGTAACTTATTTATTCACAATTATCAAATTTTGGGAGTTGATTTTCTGGTGTACTATTTATATCAAATTTAAGCTACAATCCGACACTTGTGATGCAAGGCAATGAGTCCAAATTTCAATTTTTTAACTTTTTCTTTGAATAAGAGGTGGATTGATTATCTCCTTCACTCAAAATTCTACATTAAAAGTTCTATACAGTGCCCCCAAAGAAAGTCTTTTTTAAATATTCTTTTCCTCCTAACCTAATGAAATATGACTTTACAAAAAACTCTCTAGTTTAATTTTTATTTACTTATAAATTTAACTTAGTTAAAAGTATTAATGAAATAATTTTTTTCTTTATATTAAAATTTTATTTACTTTTTATTAAAAGCTAAGAAAACAAATGAAAAAGAAAATGTTATCTTTAAACGAAAATCTAACATACTCCCCAGCTTATTTTCTACTCTCGTTATACCAAAACTAGATGAATTTATATAATCTTCCTTGTGAACTCGCTATAAAATAAGAATTTTGAATTACCGATAATTTGTTATTTTTCTTTGACCTGGTCTTTTTTGACCCGACATATTTTAACCCGACCCATATTTCACCACCACGTAACGAGATTTTCTGGATTCGCCATGTGTGTTTTAATACATTTTTCTCATTCTCCACACCATGTGGCTTCTATTATATTTTCTTTTTGCATAAAGTACATGAGATCCTTGATAATATCTCTCTATTACCTACTAGGTTATATACCCATGTATTATATGACGTTGTTTAATTGGAAAATAAAGTACAACATTGTGTAAAAAAATTAAAATAATGTGTAAAACAAGAAATAAAATTCAAGAGTATTCTTTTAAAATTGTGAAATATTATATTTCTTAAAACATAAGTTTGATTTTATAAATAGTTTGATTTTGTTGAACATTTAAATAATTAGGGGTTGCGGTTGGATGTGGATGGCAAACATGTGTTGCATATGTTAATGTCGGATGTTATTATGTGGTTGGAATTCCACTTGGTTATGTTCTTGCCTTCAAGTTTAACCATGGTGTTAACGTAATATCCATTTTAATATATTACTAGTTTTGAATTTGAATATAGCACCGTGAAAACTTTAACTAGCTTAGAAACCCGTGTAAGTATATTATACAGGTTAAATAAATAGATATTAAATAGTTAGGAATAAGCGAAAAAAAATTAATGAAATAGTTGAGAAAAAAAAATTAAATAGTTGAGAAAAAATAAACAGAAAAAAGAATCTTAAGCTTACAGAATTGTATAACACGTGGCGCAATCAGTAACTTATTTATTAGGTATAGATTGTGATACAAAGTAGAGTTACGTAACCGTATAATCGACGTTTTATCTTGTCAGCATATATACAGTGGTTATATGATTCTAGTATTTTTTTAATTTTTATATAAAATTGGTTTTGTATCAAACATGACACGTGTAACATAATATACGATATAACTCGATGCTAAAATATATATTTTTTAAACTATTTGTATGATTTTCTTTCTTAACGAAATGCCGCAGGGAATTTGGTATGGGCTGATTGGCGGTATGACCATGGAGACGATTATATTAATATGGGTTTGTTGAATAATAAAAGAGCAAAGAATTGTTGACTTTGACTTCATTATTCAACAATTTTCACCATTAAGAAAAGTCAACCTACTCCAAGTAGCTCCAAACACTTAGAAAACTTTGCACCAGGAAGAACCTTAGTTAGCATATTAGCAGCATTGTCATTGGTGCTAACATCTTCAACTTTAACTTCCTTTGCATTTACTATATCACGGATAAAATGTAGCTTTACACTAATATGCATGATCCTTTCATGAAATATCCTATTTTTAGATAATCTCAGAGCCCCTTGATTATCACATAGGACCATAGTGTCAACTATCTTTACACCCAGCTCAAGGACAAAACCCTTTAGCCAAACAGCCTCCTTTATAGCTTCTGTCAAAGCTACATACTCAGCTTCTATACTAGACAAAGCTACTACATGTTGCAAGCTAGCTTTCCAACTCACAAGGCTACCCATTACCTTAAAAGCATAACCGAATATTGACCTTCCCCTGTCCAAATCCTTTGCATAGTCTGAGTCAACATAGCCTAAAATTAATTCTTTCCCAATAAACTTCTCACCAAAGATAAGCCCAACATCTCTGGTCCAATTCAAGTATCTGAATAACCATTTTACTGCTTCCCAGTGATGTTTCCCTGGATTGGTTAAATATCTACTAACCAGACTAACACCATACCCAATGTCAGGTCTTGTGCAGACCATTAAATACATCAGACTTCCAACAGCATTAGCATAAGGTACCTTCTCCATATAAGCCAATTCCTTATCAGATGATGGAGCATCTCTAGCAGATAGTTTAAAATGCTTAGCCAAGGGTGTTTTAACTTGCTTACAGTCAATCATACTATAATTCTTTAACATTTTCTATATGTAAGATTTCTGGGATAGCTTCAATATACCCTTGCATCTATCCCTATCAATCTCCATTCCCAAAATCTTCTTGGCTGGCCCAAGCTCCTTCATTTCAAACTCCTCTTTTAGCATCTCTTTGGTTTCTTTAATCACCTCTATATTCTTACATGCTATCAGCATATCATCAACATAGAGAAGTAGGTATACAAACTGTTCTGGTTCAAATTCTTTGCAGTATACACATGCATCATAACTGCTTCTCTTGAACCCATTTGAAATCATATGATCATCAAATTTCTTATACCATTTTCTGGGTGCTTGTTTCAACCCATACAATGACTTTTGAAGCAAACAAACCCTGTTGCTCTCACCATTCTCCTCAAAACCTTGAGGTTGTTCCATGTATATCCTCTCCTCCAAATCTCCATGTAAGAATGCAGCTTTCACATCCAACTGTTCCAACTCCATATCATGAATTGCAGTTAATGCTAACACCACTCTAATTAAGGAATGTTTAACAACTGGTGAAAAAATTTAATTGTAGTCAATCCCAGCTCTCTGGGTAAATCCTTTGTCTACTAACCTTGGTTTTCTTATACCATTGTCTGGGTGCCTGTTTCAACCCATACAATGACTTTTGAAGCAAACAAACCCTGTTGCTCTCACCATTCTCCTCAAAACCTTGAGGTTGTTCCATGTATATCCTCTCCTCCAAATCTCCATGTAAGAATGCAGCTTTCACATCCAACTGTTCCAACTCCATATCATGAATTGCAGTTAATGCTAACACCACTCTAATTAAGGAATGTTTAACAACTGGTGAAAAAATTTAATTGTAGTCAATCCCAGCTCTCTGGGTAAATCCTTTGTCTACTAACCTTGGTTTTCTTATACCATTGTCTGGGTGCCTGTTTCAACCCATACAATGACTTTTGAAGCAAACAAACCCTGTTGCTCTCACCATTCTCCTCAAAACCTTGAGGTTGTTCCATGTATATCCTCTCCTCCAAATCTCCATGTAAGAATGCAGCTTTCACATCCAACTGTTCCAACTCCATATCATGAATTGCAGTTAATGCTAGCACCACTCTAATTGAGGAATGTTTAACAACTGGTGAAAAATTTTAATTGTAGTCTATCCCAGCTCTCTGGGTAAATCCTTTGGCTACTAACCTTGCCTTGAACCTTGGTTTTTCAACCCCTGGAATTCCTTCCTTCCTTTTAAATATCCACTTGCAAGGTATAATTTTTTCTCCATCTATTCTTTCAACCAGTAAACAGGTCTTGTTTTTCTTCAGTGAGTCAATCTCATCTTGCATTGCACCTTGCCACTTTTCTTTATCTTTAGATGTAATTGCTTCATTGAAACTCAAAGGATCTGTGGTATCTTCAAGTTCAGCAGCCATGAATACAAAAGCAGAAATGTCTTCTTCACTTCTGTATCTCAATGGTGGTATAATGTTCCTCCTTGGTCTATCTCTAGCAATATTATGTTGACTTGATTCACCCCCTGAACTTTTAGTTTGTGAGTTTTCAGAATCATTCTCCGCTGGCTCCACCTCAACTTGAATTCCCTGACTATCATCAGATTCATCAACCCTTCTTTTTGCCTTGTTTTCAATAATATCATTGTAAACAATATCTTCCTTGAATACAACATCTCTGCTCACTATAACTTTGGGACATCCTTCATCTAATCTCCAAATTATATATCCCTGGATAACCAAGGAACACACACCTTTGGGCTCTATGGTCTAACTTTCCCTGTTTGACATGTGCATAAGCTAGAGCTCCAAATACTTTCAAGTTGCTATATTATGTCTTTCTTCCAAACCAAACTTCCATGGGGGTTTTCATATTCAGGGCAGTGGAGGGTGATCTATTCATCAAGTAGGCTGATGTGGTTACAGCTTCAGCCCAAAATTTCTTGGGCATTCCAGAATTTAACAGCATGCACCTCACTTTATTTAAGAGAGTCCTGTTCATCCTCACAACTAGCCTATTTTGTTGAGGGGTCCCAGGGACTGTGAGATGTCTTGCTATCCCATATGATTTACAAACCTGATTGAATTGATTATTACAAAATTCAAGTCCATTATCTGTTCTAAGTTTCTTAATCTTTCTTTCAGTTTGTGTTTCAACCATCACTTTTCATTCTTTAAATTTTCCAAATGCCTCATCTTTATGTTTTATAACATATACCCACACCCTCCTATAATGACCATCAATTAGGGACAAAAAATACCTTGCACCACCTAATGATTCTGTTCTTGCTGGGCCCCATAGATCTGAATGTACATAATCCAGCAATCCTTGACTTGTGTGATTGCCTTTTGAGAATTTCACTTGGTGGGATTTCCCCATAATGCAATGTTCACAGAATCCTTCTTCACTTCCTTTCAGTTTACCAAACAGTTGTTGTTTCTGTAACTCTAATAAGCCTTGGTCACTGATATGACCTAGTCTTTTATGCCACATCATAGCCTCATTATTAGTATCTTGTGTCACAGCATTATTAACTTCTTGTATGATTTTCCCATCTAGAATATAGATGTTATTCTCAAATCTGGTTCCTGACAACATGACCAATGATCCTTTCACCACTTTTGCTTTACCATTTTTTAAACTCACCCCATATCCTTCCTTTTCATAGAGTCCAAGTGAAATTAAATTCCTAGTTAACTCTGGTATATATCTTACATTACCAAGAGTTACACTAGTTCCATTATCTAATTCTAAAATGACTGACCCATGTCCTTGTATCTTACACGGTCTGTCATCTCCTAACTTCACAATACCAAGATCCTCCATGACTATATCTTTGAAGTAACCTCTATGAGAAGTCATGTGATATGAGCAACCTGAGTCAAGAATCCATTCATCATTACTCTTTCCTTTGGACACCACCAACACTTCTGAGCTTTCATAACCATCAACGGAACCCTCTGACACATTCCCTTGTCCCTTTTAATATGAAGAATCAAACTTCTTCTTTTTTCTTTCAGGACAGTCTCTTTTTAAATGACCCTCTGAACCACATGTGTAGCATTTTCTATTGAATTTGGACTTGGATCTTGAGAAACTTTTCCCCTTTGTAAACCTTTGTTCAGTCCTCCCTCTCACAAACAACCCATCACCAGACTCATCTTTGATATCTGTTCTTTTCTTAAGTTCTTTTGAGTTGAGGGCAGCAAGAACCTCTTCCATTGAAAGAGTGTCTCTTCCATACATCAAGGTATCCACAAAGTGCTCAAAAGACTGAGCTAATGAGGTCAAGAAGATAATTGTTTGATCCTCATCATCCAAAGTAACTTCTATATTCTCAAGATCTAGTACTAGTTTGTTAAATTCATCGGTGTGGTCTTCAAGAGTCTTACCAACAGCCATTTGAAAAGTATAGAGTCTCTTTTTCAAGTAGAGTCTGTTTACGAGTGATTTTGTCATATAGAGACTTCCAACTTTGCCCAAATTCCGGCAGCAGTTGTCTCCTTCGACACCTCCCTTAATACACGATCACCTAGACTCAATATTATTGCACTGTGTGACTTTTCCATTATCTCTTTCTTCTCTTTATCAGATAAGTTAACCACAAGATTGCCTTCACCGGCAAGAGCATCTACTAAACCCTGATGAACCTGGAGTGCTCTCATCTTCAATCGCCACAACCCAAAATCATTTTTCCCATCGAATTTTTCCAATTCAAACTTTGTGGACACCATCGTTACCGAGCTCTGATACCAATTGTTGTAATCAAGATCAACACCAGAGAAATTAAGATACAATAGAACCAAACAATTTCTTTATTGAATGAATTTGAACGATTACAAAAGACAAAGTAGAAAACTGAATGAACAAGCTCCTTAACTAATTGATCTGACCTAACTTTTATCCCCAAATCATTAACAAACTAATTAACAACTCAAGAATGAAAACAACAAGACTGGTCCTCAAGAAAAGGACAATTACATAAATACCCCCTGTACTTATGAAACTAATAAAAGAGCAAAGAATTGTTGACTTTGACTTCATTATTCAACAGGGTTACATTCCGAACGAATTGGAACAAAGAGATTTTTTTATTTTATAAAAAAAGAAAGAATTTCTGGGAATAATTTAGACTGATTTCTTTGTTAAAATAGTAAATAACTATGAAATTTGCAGGTGGAGAAAGCAAGAAATCGTGTGAATCAATGGTAACACATGAAAATTGAAGATTCGCTAAATAGTTAAAACTTACTTCAGTTTTTTTAGTTTTGCAATTTGTGTGAATCTTTGTTATAAGTTGTACGTGATAATTTCTAATTAGTGATATTTAATCATATTTTAATTAATAAAATGTGGATGTTAGTGAAGCCGGTTAGTGTGTAAAAGAGGACATATTTTGTGTTAAAACTAGTGACCAAGATTTTGGAAGATGAAAAGATATTGTTGTTGATTTTCTTTGCTAACCAAAATGGTCGGAAAAAGGGTACTCATGTTTGGCATGGATATACACTCAAAGGGCTTAACTCTCTACACGACATAAGTATATACCGTGGGTTTTGTAGTTCGTGATAACCGGGATATCTTTGAAAATCGTGTAAACGTTTTAGATTGAATATTTTGTTGGTACATACAAATATTTAGTCGGATAATTCTTAAAGAGATCAAATTTGATACGGATGAACAAATTTGATACCGATGACCAAATTTGATATTGATGACGAAAGTTGCTAGTCGTGTACAGATTGTGAACTAAATACATCGGTTTTTGTAAAATGTAAATTGTATAAGCTACTAATTAACCTATTAAGGAACATGTTTACGTGCAGGACTTTATGTGAGGGATGTTGAAAGTGTACACTTGGTTTGAAACATGGAAATACTTAGATTACTCGAGATGGCATATTTCTTGGATATTCACTATGTTGGTGATCAAGGTCATTTTAGTTTAGTTAGATTCACTTAAAACCAAAGAAAATAAGTATAAAAATTATTACATGTTAGAAGGTATGAAGTGCATACTTGTATAAGACTATACTCATTTCAGTGACCTCAAATTCAATGGTTCAAGGGGGCAAACCTCCTAGTGACCAAGGGAAGTTTAAAGGGGACACCACCCTCTTAGTAGGGTATGGGGTAGCGCCCTGATAGTCGGGGCAGCCCCTGATGGGGTCCAAGGGGCAATGTCCCTGGTGGGGGTCATGCTGCCTGATTAGCGTGAAATTTTTTTACTTTGCTTAAAAGATGTTTCTTTGTAAATGCACCAGATCTGCATGGATGATGAAAAGTTGTTTGAATCGATGATAAAAAAACTAATGAAACAGTAGTAGTATCAGTATAAAAGTGAAGCTTCGGTAGTAATTAATCATCGATAGTAACTTGGTGATCACTAGTAACTCTATTACTGTTGATGTAACTGTAGCGACTACAATCAGTTATAACCGTTAACTGTCATCTCATTTTCATGAAGAGTTGCAACGATTCATTGTGACTCTTCGACCCCTAAATATAAAGTATTCTTTTGGCTAGTTCAGACATAGAATTCAATATGAATTATGGTATAATTTTCAAATAGAACTTCTATATTGGTTCTTGACAATTTCTCTTTATCTTTCCGATTGCAATTTCGTTTGTAGCAACGAAATATTTCAATCAGAAAGTGTCAAACACGACTTAAAGAGATATCCAAGCATTTCCAAAATTCAAAACTTACACACTATCGAGCTATGATACTTCACCATAGGTCTACGTAAATCCCCTTATTCTTATGTGTTCTATAGCAGGTTACATGGTGAAAAAGGCTTATAGTTGGACGATAAGCCTACAATGAAAACATTGTAGGCGTATGCTGCTTTTTCTACTGATTTTCCTAGAGGTTTTATGTAGAACACAGGTTATGATCCACACGATCAATTGAACACCAGATTTCATAGAAACTTGTTTAACATTATGGTCGATCTTTACAAGACAAAGTGATTCTTCAATATAGGGTTCGTATTTTCCCAAATGGTCACAATGGTCACAATGGTCGTATGTATATACCTAGGGAGGGAACGACGTGTTTCATCTAAACCGTCGTGACCTTTACATGTATACTAAAACTACATCTAGATCCCTAGACTCCTAGATAATACAATTTTGACACCAAACTAACTATACATAAATTACATAATTGACCCACTAACTTTTGTATCAAACTTGATTAGCAATTAGGCTAACATTTTAGATTTTTTCACAAATATTTTCAACTCATGTATTTACTTAGTTTACATGCTAATTTGTGTTATGCATATCTTAGGCGAAGAAGCTTCTCAAGATCTAAAGTGAAGGTTCATCACCGAGTTGGCAAGTGGTCTTGTAAGCACAACAATGTATATAACTCGATGATGTTGTGTAACATTTTGAATTATGTTTTGATTACCGATATTGTACACCCTTAAGCGACTTCGAGATTTTGTGAACTTATTAGGACCTATTTCAGAAATATTGACTTTTTGGGAAAGTCAACACATTTGACTATCCTCTTTAGGTAAGATGATTCATTGGACTTCTTTATTTAAAACAATGTTTATGAAAGATATTCTGGTACAAGATTATTTATGAACAAAATATTAGAAGTATGTTGCACACTTTTTTTTCTGCACAACCACCTCTTCTTGTGACTTCTTTCCTCTCTACTATCCGCCTCATGGTAGCAACTGCAACTCGATGCGTTCTAGAAGTGTACCCGTTTACCGAACGGGTAGGGTGTCTATAAAATGAAGAAACGGGTACAAAAACCCCTCTCATGAGTGAAAGGTCCCTTTTGGCTTTCGATCACCTCAGTGAAATCGGCGTGTAGGAAAACCAACCGAAAAATTCCATCCAGTTAATGTCCAACAAAGAAACTAGGGGGGTAAACTGTAATTAAATGAAAGTACAAGGTATGTCTTGCAAATATTTACATGAACTCCCTCTTTCTTTACAAAATTCTTATTAAATAACACTATGCAAGAATGCTTAAACAAATTTCCATAACAAACTCTCCATCACTACTAACTAAACTACCATGCAATCTTTTTTTTCACATATGCAACTTTAAACAAATTTCCCGCCAAAAATCTTCACGGTTTGCATATTCACCGATGGTTATCGGGCCTCTCGGGCAGGTTAATTTTCAAGAGTCTGACCTTTCAACTATAAGTAAGCAAGATCTTGATCCATTAGATAGTCAATGAATAGTCACAAGAATGAAAGTCATTGCGTAAACAAGAAGCAACAAAACGTCATCGTTGTATAGACCTGTTGGTACAAATACAGATGCATTAGATGTAGGGGTGTCAACTTCTGACACGACATGAAAATATCATGTTAACCCGTTTATTAAACGGGTGGTGTTCGGGTTGACCTGTTTAATTAAATGGGTCATGTATGGGTTGAATTGTTTAAACCATTTATTACAACCAACTAACCCTATTATCACATTTACAACTTGATTACACCCCGTCAACCCACTTGACTCGTTTAGATATATAGGTTCGACATGTCGTGTTCAAGTCCCATGATTTTAAATGTGTCCGAATTAGAGTTGATATCTTTTACACGAATAAATATACGGGTCACGTTCGGGTTGGGCAATTCAACCTGCCAACCCAAAACCTGTCAACCCTATTGGATATTTGGTTTATTATTATGAGCCCACGAGCCCATTAGGTATCTAGGTTTTGCATATCGTTCTCTATATATTGTAATGCATTATTCAGTAATAAGCAATTGAGTCTTTTACCATCTTACCATGGTATCAGAGCCTTAGGGCTACGCAACATACAAAGATGCAAACCTAGATACCTAATGGGTCCATGGGCTCATAATAATAAACCTAATATCCAATAAACCCAACACGATTGACACCATTTAAGTGCAAGGAATTAAAATAAAGAATAAAAAAGGAAAGTCGACAGAATTTGAATTTACCTCTTTGTCCAGCGGCTGCTGCAGGAAGTGCAGGGATCTTAACAGCTGCAAGATCAAAAGGAGGTTGACAAAATGAGTTTGATACAAGGATATTGAAGTTGATAACAAGGGTAATTTCAGGGGCAGAAACGTACTTTTGTTGCAAGATGAAGGGGCTGGATGTGAAATTGAAGGCCACGGTGCAGGAATGTGATCATTTAGATCACAAAGGAAGCTCACCTGTGAATATCTGTCAAATGTTGCATCTGAAGGCAAGCTAGGAAGAAGACATCCAGACTCTATTTCATCCATACAAACAAGTATAACATGTTAGATATTTGACTAGTGATCAAACACTTCAAAATGTTGGTTCTACCCATTAGTATACTACTGTGGCATTTATGTAATTTTTTAGGGGCGTTTTAGATATTTTAACTAAGAGAAATGATACATCAACCTAATGCCACATGTCATGAATCTCCGAGTCCTTGAAAAGCGCCCACTTCTTCAGAACCTCACGGGTTCATGTCATGTGACATTTGGTTGATTTTTAAAGGTTGTGTCTAAAGGAACACCACTGACACACTATACTATACAGACACCACTGACATGTCATATGGACCGTATGGTCATACAGCCCGTATGATATGGCGAAAACGATCATACGGGTCGTATAACGTGTTAGACTGGTACATCATACAGGAATAATTTTTTTATAAGGATCGTGTGAGGTGGTGTAATCAAACTATACGGCCCGTATGATTTGGTACATACTGACATAAAAGTATGATTTGGTACACACTGACATAACAGGGACTGACGTGACAACTGGCAAAGCATATGTATGACCATTTTCACCATGTCATACGGCTCGTAGGATGTCTGGTGTCTGTATAACATCACTTACAACAGCCCCCTTTTTAGGTTAATGTATCGTTACTCTTTAACTAATGTCAAAACACTATCGAAAAGGGTTATTCTATCATGAAAATTTCCAAAAAATAATAACTTATAAAAGTGCTAATGAGAGAATTTTTTTAAATACCTTGCATTCCATTGGCTGCATATGAGTTGTAGATTCCAACATGTCAAGAAATGATGTAAA
This sequence comes from Smallanthus sonchifolius, assembly GCA_023525975.1. Classification (NCBI taxonomy): domain Eukaryota; kingdom Viridiplantae; phylum Streptophyta; class Magnoliopsida; order Asterales; family Asteraceae; genus Smallanthus; species Smallanthus sonchifolius. The sequence goes on along the minus strand of CM042021.1, from coordinate 29,277,158 downwards.
CTATCAGCTTCGAGTAATATTACCCAAAAGATTCATATTAAATAAATTAAAACAAAAAACAAACCTTGGAGGGAGAAGTCTTGGAGCGTTATATGACAAAGATTATAAACATTGTTTGTTATATTTTCTTTTTGTAACTTCTTCCCAAGAGAAGCCGCACAATTCATCGCTTGCAAATTGGTTAAAAAGCTTTGCTTTTGCAAGTGAGATACATAACTTCCCATCGCACTACAACACGATGTCTGGTTGCTAATCTCATCTCCACAACCTCGTGCAACAGATCGAACATTTGGCAAAACCAATGGGCAAACTGGAATCAACAAAACAACATATTTCTTATTTCAAAAGTAGTTGGCTTTGTTACCAACATACATACCATTTGGTTATAAAATAACAATTATTGTAACATCCGTCCCCTCATACCAGCCAGTATTGTCCACTTTGCACCCTAGGAGCTCACGGCTTGTTTTAGGTTGCATGAGTGGAGACTTCCTAGGAGTTCACTCATCCCGGAATTATTCCCACCCAAGCACGCTTCATTGTGGAGTTCTCTCATCCACAACCAATTCGCCCAAAATGCGTTGTTGGTATTTGAGGCAGGACATTCCTTATTACCTACTATCTCTCCTTATGACCTAGTATCTCTCCTCTGGGCAGAACAATGTGGGATTTTCTTAAGGTGTTACAATTATACACCATAAATCCCCATAAACTACTGTACTTGCAACGTATTTCAAAAAAGTTCCCATTTTGCCCCAACTCTTTCCAATGTTGAAGTGGAGTTCCTGAACATTTTCAATGTTGAACTCCATCTCCATTTAGTTGAAAATACAATTAAATAAAGTTATTTCGTAATGACTACAAATAGATAAATCTTCCATTTGACATTTTCACAAAAATGATTGTAAATGGTATGAAATGTTTAAACTGTATGCAAGACGACGAAAGCAAGGGCAAAATGGGAAATCTTGAAATATATGGCAAAATGGGAAATCTTGAAATAAATGATTTAAAAGATCAAATGAAGCATGATTGGCTCACCTTTATTAAGATTGCAATTAGCTAAACCTCTAAGGACTTCTTTGGCTCGTGACGGTTCAAGTTTACTTGCTAACCATCTCAAAACAATACTTTTGCAATCATTAATCACCCGAGTTGAGATATCTGAAAGACGTTGTAGCCCCATTGCATCAGATTCATAAGAAACAGAAGCAAGATCCATGGCAGCTTCTGATATAGCATTTTGACATGTCTCCTGACAGCACTCGTTAACAAGATCAATCTTTCCACAATTAGCAAGAATCTTAGATGTGTTGATCATTTTTTCAAACCCATCAACATCTTTGACCGGGCAAGAACCTTCAGTTAGGTTTGATGAACCAATGGAACAAATGTGCTGCAAACTGTTATCTGCACCTTGACCCGTGAGAATTAGGTCAATGTCAGAAAGACAGTGTTTAGCGAGAGTTGAGTTTAGAGAAAGATTTTTGGTTGTTTTACTGGATTGACCAATGAGAATCACAAGAGTTGCTTCAAACTGTGGACAACATACTACATTGGCAAGGTATGGAGCAAAAACAGTGAAACAATCAGTTGCAGTCATGCTCATCATGGTACCTATGGCATCAAAGTCGAGCGTACAGAGGCCTGGAAGAAAAAAAAAAAAAAAAGAAAAATAAATACTGTTTATTTTTTAAAAAAATGAAATTCAGTAAGATTGGAGGTGGCAATTTCAACTAATTTACATGCAATCAAAAGTCGTCCAAAGTGTAGTTTTAATGAATAAACCCTCCTAGATCAATTTATTGGAATAATATACTTTGGTAAGCATATTAGTTATTTACAAAAGGGAATATCCCACCCAATAGTAACCAAGTTTTTTCAATGTTAAATTAAAATCACTCACTTTTTTCTAACAACAAAACGACTCAACTTTTAATATTTTTCCTTTGTTGTGAAATTCTTTTTATAAACATTAAAAAAATTTAAAACTAAGTGACCTAAAAGTAACATATATGAAACTTGGTTACTATTTAGTGATTATTATTTTTCAAATTTAACCTGAAGTGGGAGGTAATCGTGAAGAAAAAAAATTCACTAAAAAATAACTGAGTTTCATAATTGTTTTATTTAAGTCAAGTTTTAAAAAAGTAATCACCAAATAGTAATCAAGTTACATATATATTCCATTTAAGTCACTTAATTTTAGAAAACTTGAATATTTATAAAACAAATTCACAACAATGGAACAATAAATGAAAGTTAAGTGGTTGTTATCTCATGATTTTATCCCTTTACAAAAAGTATAAAATATACCAACTAAAGTGTTCCGGGTCAGCTCAACCCAACCGGACCCGTTTTGACTCCTTACCCGACGCATTATGCCACCACTAAGCTAGATACATAGGGTGTGTGAAACGAACCTGATAACTTTGGGGTGGTGTTGTTTGTCATTGTGAAGGGAGACAGTGGAGATGGTGCAAGAAGAGGATAAAGGGGTTGAGGATTTCCAGTGGGAGAAATCACGGGCAACAAGTTATCCACTTTGTTATCAAATATTACTGAGTTTTGTCGTGAGCTGCAATGGGAGTCGTTGAAACCTGTCCAAAAGCTCATGCGTCAATAAAAAAAATAGCAAAATTAATAATACATTTGTCATGTAAATATAAAGAGGTGCATAGAAAGAAATTAGCATGTATTGATTTGACTAATAGTCACACACTCTACCAAGTCATTGCAACAAGAGAATGTAGAAACTAGATATCGTATATACATATGTTTCCAACTTAATTACCTATGTCTGCAAATTTTGTAGGTAATTTTGTTACATTTCGGGAAAGGTTATGTGTATTTTGCCAATGGAATTAAGAAAATAACTACTGCAATTAACCATCAAAATTCATAACACATATAAAGATTTGTACTAGACAGCATCATCCCAACAAGCATTAGCCCACCTCAACCATGTGAAAAGTAGGTAACAACCCAAGGAAATAAATAGCTTCAATAAATGCCAATAACTAAAAGTGGTTGTGTGCCATAAAGATTGAAACAAACTGCTTCTTTAGTTTAATAGATTTTAAGCTTAACTTGCATGCACACAACTCTTATATATAGGATAATTGGTCTATAAACTAATGCAAAGATAAACATAAATCCATATGTTGAGCTATTTCCCAGGCGTTTTCTAGGGGTGTTCATGGTCCAGTTCAACCGGTTTTCACTCAAATTTTGGGTCAAACTGCTAACTACTGTTCACGTATACAATACATATATACAATTATACATAATTGCATCTTCCAAAAATGAAAAATAAAAAAGATACCAAACGGCAGGTTCGGTTTACACGACCTGTTCCAAGTTCCAAACCGTCAGTTGGGCCGCATTTCAAAGGCAACATATTTATTTTTTTATTTGTGTTTTTACTTGAAATACAAAATTGGGATTTCTGTAACAATTCAATTTGTGACATCTGTAACAAAGTTAATTATTAAATACTGAAGTTGAGACTTACTAAGTTTGACTCCAAAAAGTCAAAATCCCCCAAAATTCAAAACCCTAGAATTAGTTCTACCTTCATGAAAGTGGCATGTCCTCTTGAATTAGAAAGTTAATACTTTAAATGCAACTTCAACAACAAAGAAATAAAAGCAAACCCCTCAAATCTTACAGCATCCAATCAACTAGCAACCATTATTAACAGATCAAGCACATTATCGTTCAAAACAAAATAAACAGCAAATACGCAGGCAATCCATCAAATCAGAAACAATAATTAGAGCTAACCCTAATTCACATTCTTAAAAAACTTACAGAAAAGCAGCAGAAATAAGAAAATGAGGTTCTGAGGTTTAATTTCAGCCATGCTTGATGGGTTTTTGTGAGCAGAAATAAGAGTATGAATTTATTGTGATGAAAATGCAAAATTAAAGAGGGAGGAGAGTTGAATTTGAAGAAAGATTTTGAGAAGTTTGTTGAAAAAGAGATGGAGGCATAAATGAGATGCAAGTGTGTGGGGACGATGGCATTGGCAGTAATTAGTAGTAGCTGTCCATTTATGTGTCATGAGCCCACAATAAGAAGCAAAAGATAATAATAATAGATGATTTCTGTTGGGAGTAATTTATAAAAAAAAAATCATCTTTTAAACAATGTTTTCGGAACCGGACCGGGCTGTGAACCGACCGGGCTGTGAACCGACCGTTTTTCTTTTCTTTTTAACTTGTTGTCCACGCGTCAGCATTAAGTGGCGCCAGGTTTTTTTTATCATTTTCCACGTACATCGTCTTTTTACTTTCTATCCCTCTTTTCTTTTAATCGGTTTGACGATAGAAGTTCTTTTCGGTTGTTTCTTGCATCATCATGTGATATGTTTTGATAGTAGTAAAGTGGAATCGCTTCTGCTGTTTATGTTTTCTTCAGTTACAAGTAATATCGACGATGGAGAATGTGTTGTTTGTTTGTCGAAATTTTAGGCGGTGGATCAACTTCGACTTTTGTCGTTGTGTTGTCACGTGTGTTCGTACGGAGTGTATTGATGCTTGGCTTAATCAAATCAGACGTGTCTGCTTTGTCAGTCTACGGTAAATCCTACCGAAGATGATGTACCGAATAAGGTACTTTCTGTTGTCGATAGAAGCGGTGGTGCCGGCGACGAAAATAGAAATAACAGTTTTAGATTCTTTCTGGTCGTTTCTTGCCTAGGTAAGCTTCCCATTAGGGTGGGGTATGCATCCATCTCATCCCTAAAGCCACATAGCATCACATTATATTTTTTATCATTTCTCAATCCTTCCATAGAGGGGTGGGATTCATCCCTAAACCATTTTTAGTTAAATTAAATAAAACATAATTAAAATTATAATATTAATTAAAATTTAATAAAAACTAATATTAAAAAAAATACAAACTCTAAATCATTTATTAACTAAAAAAATTACATAAACTTAAAATAATCTTCTACAAGAAGGAGTATCATCTCGTGTCGGTTTTCGTCAAATCCTACCATTCATTTTTTTTCTGATATCAGCATTTAACTCCTCTCTAACAACATACATGGTAATATCTCCTCGGTTGAACTAATCAAGTATCTAGATTACCAGACGGGATTTTACAGTAGTACCACAAACCGATGAAAGAAGCCCGTATCCAAACTATGTTATTATAAGGTCCATATCAAAGACCTTAAACTCATTGACTTTCATATATAGTCCACAAAAGTTACGACGATGTTGTCATATGTTCGGTCTGGCGTCGCCTTGAAATTACCACCATGATAAACTTTGAGGCAAAAATATTGTGGCATGTTCTCATAAAGATCTTCAACAACCAATTCTTGGTCATACTCATTTAACGATCTAAGAGTCCATGAATCAGAATAAAAACCATTCTGGTACGCGTATCCGTCTTGCTGGTGTTCATGTTTGTGTGTGAAATAAAGGCTTGTATTTATAGTAATTTAAAATATAACCATTGGAATATAGTTGTTGAAATATAGCCGTTTAAACATAACATTGTATTTAGAATTTTGAAAAAGTTAATGAGCATGAGTTATTAGATATCAAATTAAATGTTAAATGAAATAATAATAATAATAATAATATATTTTTATTCATTTTCTTCGGTATTGAATCACCGTAGTCAACCCGTGAATTCGTGGTCTTGTCGGTACCGGTAGGGGTGGGATCGTGTCCCGACTCCCTTCCCGAACCCAACCCGCCTCACCTTATGCCCTGCATTTAGTGCTTTCTGAGTTTCTTTGTGTTCCAAGTTTTCCTTTTGGGTTAGACTGTATTTCAAGAAATCTTTAAATCCATGTTGTAAAAGCCTCTATTTGTTTCTTAGGTTTTACTTTCCTCTTTTCATTTTACAAAATAAACCATGGATTTAGAGAAATTTAAAGAAGGAATTGATGGTGAAACTGCCATCAAGAAATCAAAATCAAGAAGCCTTGGTTCTTCCCTAAAAGCTCCAGCGGTCAACTAAGTGGGTTAGGGTCAAAGTCAAAGGAAGGGGGTGGTAAAACCGAACCGAACGAAGCCTTGTTCGTTCGTTTAGCATTTAACTTGTTCATGAACGGTTCACGAACGCTAACCGAACGAAATTTCATGTTCGTGTTCGTTCATTAAGGAAATGGATGTATTCACGAACTGAACCGAACGAAGCTTTGTTTGGGACTTTTGATGTCAATCCTAATGTCTTCCAAACTGAACATTTAATAAGATCATTTTATCATCAAGTTTTATGTACTTGTATCGAACTGATAACTAGTTATCTAACTTCACCATCAATTTTAGAAAAAAGAAATAACATGTTTATTCCAATTTTAGTTTTTTTGAGTCATTAAACCCTAAAAAAGTAGTGATGTGTGTTTGTATCTTATAACTGAAATAAATTACAGATGGAAGCCAAAATTAGGGAAACTTACATAATTTAGGATTGAGAACTTAGAAGCCATAATCGAGTAATCGTGGAATAGAACTACAAAAAGGCAAAAGGTTGTGGGAATAGAGGAACGACGCATAAATGAGACTAGGATTACTTAGGCCCCGTTTGGTAACCTCTGAATCAGCTCATTAAGAGCTAGGTGTAGTGTTTGTTTCATAAAAAAAAACCCTCTTAACCATTCAGCTAACCATTTAGCCCCAACACATCTCTAAATGAAAAAATAACCTAATTTCTCCCCCATTTTGCCCATCTTCTCCACGTGACCTCTGCTGCTCCCTCCGCCTGCTACCCTCCACCTGCGCACCCCCTCCGGCTGCCACCCACCACCTGCGCATGACTCCACTCCACCTGCTCACCCCCTCCGCCGCTGCTACTGCTTTGTTCATCTCTCTCCCTCACCACCAGCCCTCCGCCTGCTGCCACTCGTCCTCTCCGGCCAAGGTACGTTCTCTGCTGTTTGATTTTGTACTTGAACCCTAAAACTGCTTGGTTTCTGCAAATTGGTTTTTTTTGTTCTTTGGTTTCAATTCTCCATATATATAATTCTTAGTTTGTTCTAGAATTTAAAAGATTAAATAGTTGGTTGTTCTGCATATATTTATCAATCTTAGCTGACTTTGGCAAGAAGTTGGTTTTATGTGAATACCATTTTGGTTCTGTTTCTTGTAAAATGTTAATCGGTTTCTAGCTGAACTTGGAAATATGTTTTTTTGTTAATCTGTTTTTATGTGAATACCATTTTGTTTCTGCATTAGGATTAATTGGAAATATGTTTTTGTTAATTTGTGTGAATACCAAAAATGTTTTTGTTAATTTGTGCCCATGGGTATTAAATATCGACAGGTGCGTTAATTTATTAAATATCGACAGGTGCGTCATAGAATACATGCCGCAGGTGCCTATAAAGTAGTCATTCTACACAGTCGTTCAGAGGTCCAACCAAACAACACTAATGGTTCAACACTTAACTGGTTTAGAGTCTCTTACCCATTCAGACCTCTTACTGGTTCAGCACTTACTGGTTCAGCACTTACCGGTTCAGAAGTTGCCAAACAGCCCCTTAGTTAATTGTTAGATTAATAAAATAAAATAAAAAGTAAAGAATACAAAAAATTTAGATAAAATAAAACAGAAATATACAAAATTGTTGAGGTAGGATCTCATTCTATTTATATAAAATCATTACCTTTTTCATAAAAGATTTTATTTTAATTTAATTTTTAGAAAATCATTGAGGTATTTTTCTTTCAAACACCGTTGGAAGACTTTTCAAATTCCAAATACTGTAAGATTTTTTTCAAACGAGGACATTCCGGGAAAAAATAAGTCAACGGGACAAATTGGGGGACAAAAAAAATAATAAGGACATTTTAGGGATTTTCCCTATTAGGAATGTTATTGCTCATGGTACTATTTATAGAGATGTTTATAATGGTCAAAAATATTACATGTAAACATTTTTTTATTATAATTATTTTGAATTAATTGTTGTTTGGTGTCTTAAAGTTTGATGGGTTTTAATTCTGTATCAGTGGCAGAAGTAGGGTTATGTTTAGATGCAGTTGATGATTTGTTCCAACTTCAATACTTTGGTTTGAAATGAATAACGACATTGCATGTCTTTGAAGACTTTAAGTCGACCTTAACTTTCTAACAATTCATGGCAAAGCCTAAGTATAAGTATTTGGCTAAGGAGGGTGTCAACTTATAAGACCGGGAAACATGTAAAAAAAAAATACTTCTAATTTATGTTTCTAAAAATCTTATTTTAGATTATGTTTCTTAAACTTTACAACCACAGGGGTAAATCATTGACCCTCAATCTAAACTATAATGGTCGTAATATGAACCAGCTTTCAAGTCAATTTATACGCACAAATGTTCATTAATTTTTGTTCTTTGGTTATGGAATGTAAATAAATATTGAGTTTTATCAACCAAGTTGTTTGGTAAAATATATACAAATACTAACTACAGTATTTTTATTTTTATTTTTTTAAAGAACAAATCCTTTGCTGTCACGTGGCAGCAGGTTGCCTGTTACTATATATTCATAAGCGTAATATGTATATATATGTAGTATAATATTGTATTTTTATTTTATTTTATATGCAAAAGATTTTTTATACTTCTGATGATATCATAAAATAACATAAAACGTGTTTTGTCGAATAAAATAAGAAAATAAAAAGCAAATGCAACGTTTGAAATTAATAGGTAGACAACTAAGTCGGTGAGTATTAACAAACCAGATAAAAATAAGGCAAAAGGTCAATGGCTGCAGATAAGTTTATTGATTTTTAATCATCTTTTTATAAAACAATATGCCTTTCACACTATGGCGTTCATACAATTATTTGGCTTTGGCTTCCTGATATGGCATGGCTTGGCTTGGCTTTGGGTGTTTAACATTTGATTACAAATTGAGTAAACCCTGAAATAAACCGAATTAAAATCGTTTAAAATCAAACCAAATTACATATTTGATTTTTGGTTCGATTTTCAACTAAATCAAATTAGTTAGTAAGTCGTCCAACAAGTGAAGCATTCTCATTCAACACTTTGAGCCTTCAAGTGAATGAGTGATCGAGTCCATCTTCGAGCCATCAAGAAACTAATGATGAAATTTCATTCAGATGATGTCAAATATTCAATTAGGATTGAAACCAAACTTAACTGAATTCAAATTCGGTTTTTTAGTTCGGTTTAAAACCAAAACTGAATTGAATTCAAATTTGGTTTTGACCATTTTGAATTAAGTTCAGTTCCTTTTGACATAAAAAATAATCGAGGAACCCTATACCCGAACTGATTAACAACCCTAATTTGTTCTTTTAATGTTATTACTTATGTAGTTTCTTGATGCGACTTGATTTAGTTCCATACTCCATACCAATAACATACACCAAACCGATTTTTCTTAACCACGTAAAAAACAAGCGGTTTTCAAAAAGACACATTACTCTGATTAAGACATGTTAGTCTTAACCGGTTCAACGAGTGTACCATGAGAAATACACGAGAGAAATGTTTTTCCACCCCTTGTTTAATTGTCAAACAACTAATATTTAATTATCATAATTCCAATAAACATTTCTAAAACACATTCTTCTCTTAAATCCCTTGTTTAACAACTCATCATGTGATTTCAACTTTACCAAATAACTAATTTTCAGCCGGCTTAGCGACCGTCAGCCAAGCCAAGCCAAGCCAATTCTGTCATGTTAACATGGATCCTGTCAAACATACACGTATGACAGTTTCTACAAGAACCCACGTTGCCATGTCTTTGGTCAACCCCTTAATCATCCCCCCACCCCCACCCCCACCCCTACCCCTCTTACTATATATACATGAAAACCCAAATCCTTGAATCTTTCTCTATTTTTCCATCTTTATTCATCAAAACCCTCTACACCAATCATGGGTAACTGTTGTTTGAAAGGTTCAAGATCATCAACAACGGTGTGGGCTGACGAAAATGATCAATGGGTGTACTACTCTGACCCCGATCTTCAACAGAAACAAAGTCTTTTGAGTGATCAAACAACCGATAACAGCAACCAGACAGAAGTTAAGATCATGTTGAGCAAGAAGAAGCTGGAGGAGTTGCTTGGTAAGATGGAGGATCTTCATAACATCCCTGTCAATCAAATCTTGGACCGTTTGATTGATTCTAGTGATCGAGTTGAGATCGATCATCATCATCATCATCATCTTCAGCAGCATCCATGGAGGCCCAATTTAAAGAGCATCCCAGAAGAGAATTAGAACAATTTTGGTGTTCTTGTTCATCTGTGTTGGTTTTGTTTTTGTATTTGTGTAAATATATGACAGAAGTTATACAAAATTAATTCCCTCCCATATTTGTTATAACCGGCAAGAATGATGAAATAAAAAAAATTCTTACAACACTATTAGATTTAATTACACAAAAGGTGCCCTGTAACCGAAAGATAAATGCGTAACATGTGAAAAAAATATCGTAATGTCTTTTACATCGATAGTAGCTCTGTACGATGTTATGAAAATGAGTGTCGAATATGTTTTTTTCATTAACCCGTGGAAGGTAGTAGGGATTTTCACTTTTTTTAATGTGGTAATCATTCGAACCTGAAAAACTGGAAAAATAATTACAATTTTAACCTTTTTGTTTTTATTTGTTTCTTTTGTCTTTTAAATATTTAAGAAAGTTTTAATTAATTAATTTTATTATAAGTATTAACTATGGGTTGAATATATAACACCAACTTAAAAAAAATATTTTTTATAGTTTTTATAAAAAACTCTATATGATTATTTTTTAAAGACGTTTTGTAAAAAGTTAAAATACTAATTAGATAAAAGTGTATTTAAATACGTCTTAATTTAGTTTTTCGGTTTTGGCGGACGGTGGTGGCGGGTAGGGGTTTGTAGTAGTGGATGTTTGCGGCAATATGGGTGTTCAGCGGTTTGGTTTATTCGGAAGGGGTAAAATAACAAGTTTTAAAGTCGATTTTTTCAAGCGGAGAGGTACGACAAGTCGACAAGTAAAGGAGGATGATACGTATAGCCTGACTCTTTCTTATTTTGATAGATGAATACAACCCTCTGTTTATTAGGCTATACGTAGTGGTTTCACGCCCCTTTCTTTCACGCCTTCCACGTCAGCGCCACATCAGCACAGGGGTTTTCACTGCCCATAATCAATAACATGCGTAGTGGTTTCACGCCCCGCATTAAATTTTAATCATTAACTAATCATTTAACTAAAATACAAATAAATTTAGTTAAAATATAAAGATAACAAAATACAAATTTATTTAATTAAAAAACAAACATATTAAAATACAGAAAATCAATCTTGAATAAATATTTTGAACGTAAGTACGGAAATGATAAGTCTTACGTATACGTACCAAATAATGTTACATATACGGGACACATAGTGTTTACATATATGTAACATTAATATAATGATAACTGTTACATATACGTAACACTATGTTTGAGAGTGGTTATCATGGTTAACACATAAATATTGGTTAGCATTTGAACCTCACCCTACATACATATATATATATATATATATATATATATATATATATATATATATATATATATGTGTGTGTGTGTGTGTGTGTGTGTGTTAACCATGATAACCACTCTCAAACATAGTGTTACGTATATGTAACAATTATCATTATATTAATGTTACATATATGTAAACACTATGTGTCCCGTATATGTAACATTATTTGGTATGTATATGTAAGACTTATCATTTCCGTACTTACGTTCAAAATATTTATTCAAGATAATTAAATACTATTTTAACAATTAAAAGAAAAAATAATTTATAAATTATTTGATTTTTTTATAGTGGTTAGCACGGTTATCACATAAAAAATTGGTTAATATTTGAACCATTCCCTATATATGTATATATATATATATATATATATTAAAATTAAAATAATTAAATTTTTTTTAAACGGCTATATTCCTTTTCAACGGATAGTTTGACTGAAAAGTCAAACAAAATACAAGTTCAGCGCCCGTGAAATGCCCCACGCCCACCCTTTTCACGCCACTTTCACGCCTGGGGCGGTGTTCCTGGGCGTGAAAATCATATGTGGCTCACGCCACCCCCCTCTACGGATGGTCTTAGTTAATTTCAGTTTTCTTTCCCTTGTTTTCCGCCCAAAATTCAGATTTCCTTCGTTTAGCCCACTAATTTCTCATCTACGAGCTATTTCATAAAAAAGTCTGTACAAGTAAATGAGAATTAAACGAAATAAATGGATCACGTTCATATTATTACTAAAATACTCATCTTATCCATATTTTTCTAAAGCAAAAAAAGTTCTAAAAACAAAAAAATATATATATAAAAAGAAATAATTATCTTCACCATCTGATTCCTTTGCGTTCATTCACATCAACAGAAACTTGATAAAGTAAGTTGTTCAAATCTATGTATGTTCTTATAGACATCATCATATAATTGTCATATTCTTTTCAAGAATCACAAAAAAATTATCTTTTTCTTTTTTCTTTTTTCATATGGGGTTGTGTTTCTTGATCTTTAAATGCAAGATGTTCTTAATTGATTTGTATTTTACATGAAAAAAACAAAAGAATTGACACTAGAATTCGAAGAAATATCGAATCTTGATGGATTTCTTGATCAAGAAAGGTCTGATGATCAAGAATTGAAAGAAAGGTAATCCATACCCATGGATCATGTAGAATCTAGGACAATTTGAAGTATATTTTGTTTGATTATATCAAGATGTTTGTAGAATGAATCAACCGAACATGTCGAAGACACCTTCTTCTAGCGCGCTCGAGCTTCCTGTAAAACGTAAACGAGGTCGTCCACGAAAGGATGAGAGCATGCCACGAAACGAAAAGAGGCAAATACAAACATCCATATCACCATCACAACCACCAACTATTGTCGCGGTCCAACCACCGCAAGTAACAATGAATCATGTTGGTGACAACCATAACATGGTGGGACAAGTGGTTACAGGTGTGATAGATGGTCTCTTTGATGCAGGATATCTTATTTCCGTTCGTGTAGGGCCGAACAATACCCTCCTTAGAGGTCTTGTGTTTCAACAAGGGCATTTTTGTCCAACCACACCAGCAAACGACGTCGCTCCACACCTAAATATGTGTAGAAGAGAGAGTTTTCAAATTCCCACCTTAAACCAAACTCAGTTATGTACTCCATCATGTGCAAAACAACCACCACAACTAGCAATGCCGGTAACAAGGCAAAATTACCAAACTAATCCTATGTTGACCGGAGGAAGTAGCAACTCTTCTCTACCACCACCGGAGAATTTGAGGATGGTGGGACAAGATGAGTTTATGCAAGTTTTTGACGTCTCTAAGATGGTAGAAGAACCACCAAAGAATGATGATTGTGGCCGTGTGTTGAAAAATGATAGTTTATTATCTGATTCTGATCTAATGGCTGAAAGTTTTTATAAAAACGACATTGTCAAGCACGCGAGTCTTCCTTGTGATGCACCTGTCATTCAAGATTTTGATCACGAATCTGCAATTGATGACGCGAATAAGCAAAAACAACATGAAAGAGAATATTCGGTGTCTCTAACGTGCGTAGAGACAGCAATGGTAGAGCCACCACCATCATTTGAAATAGATGAAAGTGAAAAACAAGGTATGTAATCTCCGGGCCGTATCCATATTGTGACATCAATAAAAAGTTTTATATGTTATATAGTATCTGATATTTTTTTTAACATTACGCAAGTAAATTTTTTTTTGACTGTGGCACACATAATCTCAATAGTTTGTTTAAGTTTATGTTTCAATAATTTTACATGTGATATGTTGATTTTTTTCAGGTGAAGTGAGCAAGATTAATGTTAATCAAGTTCCAACTCAAGGGCTAGCAACCGATCTCTTTCAAACAGATTAGGACAAACAAGTATATATAGGTAACAATACCAATGTATGTGTCTATATAACGTTTCATCTATTATACAAATAAAGGATGAGAAGATATATCTTATTCATTTTTTTTTATTTTGGTTTTTGAGGGTTTCTATATAAAAAGTTATGATGCTTGTATAAATTAATTAAACTAGTGTGCGAAACCCGTGCTGCGGGAGTGTTAAAATTTGTAAAGACCTGTACACATTCACCCGGCAAAAAAATCATGTTGAAACCCCGATAAAAATAAGCACATCGAAACGGCAAATCCAGAATTGTATAAAACAAAACAAAACAAAAAAAACTATAACAAAATGAAATCTTCAAGCAGATTCGTCGACTTATACGTTCGTACTTCGATTACTTGTACATTATCACGAAAAGTGAGTTTAATTTTGTAAAACATTATATTTTAAAACTTATAAGAGAAAAACAAAATATACCCAAAATTACCATAAAGACTCAATTAGAAGCCACCGACAACTTCTACCCCATACTTTAGTCAATTGGTAAAACTTACCTCTTCAATTTATAAAGTTTAACTTTGACTCCCTCAAGTTTTTCAAGTTTTGTGTTTACCTACTTATATATAATCTGATTTTTCCTCGATAATTTCCGCGTGTGTTTATTTATATTTTTTGTTTTTGTTGACATCCCGTTGTAAATGTTGTTAAAAACGGAATCGTATTCAAAATAGAGTATTTTTTTAGATATCGTGGGTTATATCGACTGACAACCGTTAAAAATGAGACCGAGACCGACTGAAACATATCGGTACCGTTATCTAACTGTCTTTTATGTATGTTCCGACCTCCACAACCAAGTCGCCATAATTTTATATGTTTCTTTTTGTGTTTAGCCACATTAATGTGACCGTCTCAACCTTTTAAAATCCACCTCCCGTCGCGGAGCGTGGAGCAAAATTTATTTAACCACGTTTCTTTTTGTGTACTTACCCACGTCAATGTGTAAGGCCCCAAACCCGGGAGGCCTCACGTATTGGATTTACTCATCAACACATAGCTCTTAAACATAAAACATATATCTCTAGCAGCGAAAACGATTTAAACTTTAACATACACAGCGAAAATACATAACATATCTAAACATAGCTTGTCTGAAACTACATGAACTTTAAACAACATCAAACTAAAACATAACATAAACGGGATGCCAGATGCTGATCTTCAGGTAACTCTTCTCGCCAAGCCAAGCATCCACTTCCATCTAATGCCACCTACACTTAATTGATGTGCATACTAAAAATCAGCAACGCTGAGTGAGTTCTAACGTTTACTTTAAATCAATCATACAAAAGATTTACTATTACATATATACTGTCAATAAGCAAAAACTTTACATACTTTACTTTTTAAACAAAATCAGTTTATACACATATAATAAACCGTCAATTCCTTTACACTGTACTGCCCTCATGGCTTACACCATGAACCGACAAGTACCTGGTCAATGCCCCCATGGCTTACACCATTAACCGACACTACCGCTTATCCGTCAATTCCCTTGTCACTACCGTACCGCCCCCATGGTCAACGACCATGAACCGACGAGTACATGGTCAATGCCCCCATGATCAACGACCATGAACCGACAATACCCTGGTCAATGCCCCCATGATCAACGACCATGAACCGACAATACCGCTTAACACTACGGGGAGGTTGCGTGGACCCCCCGAGCAACCGTCGTCACTCATCCCAGTTGTACAATCGTTAGCGAACCCAAAGGTTCTTACTAATGGGTAGAACCCATATCTTACATCTTGTACAAGTAACATCTATCCCAATGATCTTTATAGCTGGTACACATTCCCGTAGGAAATCTATTCACTTTCTGTTCATAAAACTTTATCTGCCTTGTTCATAACTTAACATGTATTATGCCTTTATTTATGTATATAAAAATATAGTAAACGTTTGCCATAAATACCTTTGCTTTTACTGAAATATATCTTAACACATATATCATGCCTTTGTTTATGTATATGAAAATATAGTAAGCGTTTGCCAAAATATATATCTTGCTTTACTTGAAAATACTAACACATATAATACGCCTTTGTTTATGTATATGGAAATATAGTAAACGTTTGCAATAATATAGGTATACTTTGCTCAAAACGTACATTTGCCTCTTTTAAACTTTACACTAGAATATAGTTTTTCACTTTTGTTTATAATATATAAAATATAATGAACACTTTACACTAAGTATGCATACCACCCCTAAAGCAGGCAAAAAGGGGATTAGAACTCACATGGTATCTTAGTGGGAATGTCCTACTGGAATCTCACACAATCTGAACAATCATAACAATTCGACACATATCAGACTTAACCTGACACTAAACGGTTTCACCACTTCTGACTAGGCGAACTTAAGACAAGTTCGCCTCCACTGACCCAGCGAACTTATCAAGCGAACATATCAGGTTCGCTAATACAAGGCCTGGCAAACTTAACAAGTTCGCTACAACAGGTTCCAGCGAACTTATCAAGTTCTCCCCACTCTGACCCGATGAACTTAGCAAATTCATCTGCAAGCCTCTTCTTCCCACTCAAACCCTAACCGTAATGAGAACGTCTAGGTAATATATACTTCTTTAATTATAAAGAAACTCGGACAGCGTTCCGTTTGTTTTTATCTAAAACCCGACAATACAAATTGTCCAATTCCTTTACCAAATCCATCATTAATAGTCCATAACGAATCGTGTTATAACATTCTAGCATCGATAACCGTCATAACTATTCGGTTGATAAATGACATTTATTATTAAATAATTATTCTTTTGTCAAATATAATATTTACTCGTATACCTCAACACGATGCTCATAACCCGACCAAAAATCTAATTAACATTCCACGGGTTTAGAGATTTTGCAAAAGACTTTGCTCGCACGAATTTAAACTTGAACCATGACCCAATTCATTTGGAATTAATCAAATTGATCCGTACATCAAGCTCGTAGCCTATTCCTGTCATTTCCGGATCAATTGAACGATTGGAGTGAAATTGATATATAAACACCCCTCCCAGACCTTCGCAAAGTCTTTTGCAAACTCTCTAAACCCTTACACGCTTCACATTTCATCTCTAGTTCGCTATCAAGCACCAAGATCAGCAGATCCTTCGTCTCAGTCGTTCTCATTCGATACACCACTATTTCAAGTAAGTTTTAGCATCCCTAGTTCGTAATGAATCAGCGAACAATAACCCTCTGTCAATTACAGAAGACAGAAGGTATCTAACTCAAATTGAATTTGAGTTCTTGTTCGTTTTTGCCCTTAAACTGATTTGGGAATTTATTTGATTCTTTTAATCGTATAAAGTTTTGTGGGTTCCTTATATGACCAGCGAAACCACCTGGTCCGATTGGTTAAGTCATTGCACCATCGGACCCGGTGGCGTGGGTTTGAAACCCACAACCCAGGTCCTTTTTGCGCATGTACCTGTCCTGAAACTCGGCCCCTTTGCCCCACTTTTTTAATTTTCAATTAAACCGAGTAAGTATCAGGACCAGGCCCTTGATCCAGTGGTTGGGCGCTTGCCCTCACCCAGGAACAACCCGGGTTTGATCCTGACTCACTGCTTTTTTTTTAAATCGTTTTTAACAGCAGAATAAATTTATAGAAATTATTTTATAAAACCCCATGCCATTTGGAATTGATTTGTGCCATAATAAACAGATTCTAAATAAGAACAACAATTTTACAATTTAAATGGTTTTAAAACTTTATTTACAATATAAAAATTTTATAAAAATTCATTTTAAATAAAATTATTAGTTTTTAATTAAAACATTTAAGTTACTTATTCTATAAAAATTGTGAAATGATTTTCTAAAATACATTATCACTTTGTAAAGAATTTCATAAAACATTGTTATATTTTTTTAAATAAATCATATTACATTAAAATCCATTTACGGTTAAAGTTATATTTAAAATAAATATAATTTCCTAAATATATACTAATACATATATTTGCATTATTTCCTTTAAACACATTTTTATAATAGCAAATGAATAAATAAAAAGAATTTATTTATTTAAGTTACATACCCATTTTACATAAAAACCCTAAAACAAATATTATTTTCTTTAAATCACATATATTAGATCTCACATTTTATATTAAACTTTTTATTCAAATACAAACACCAATTTACACACATCCATTTCATGGGATTACATAAATACTTTGGTACAAGTCCCCGCATTCATCCTACTAGAATTTTACTCAATTCCTTTAGAACATTAGACTTTGCCTTAGACTTTTGTGCATATCATTGATTAGATACATGTAATTCACTTATAGGTTAACATTGTGATTAAACTAATCACTTGTGCTACCTACTGCTCGTGTTATCTACAAACAACTTATACAAGTGAGATTACATAGCCCTTTTTATATTTTTACATACTTTGGGGGTGGAACATGATTTTTCTTTGAAAACTATTTGCAATTACAACATACAATTCTACATTTATGACCATATGTGTAATTTGTCCTTTGTGCTTGAATGCTATGAGTTGAAACTACATATACATTACATACACGTGAAATCATTAACTATGTACAAGCCAACGGTAACATTGATGCTATGAGTTGAAACTACATATACATGACATACACGTGCAATCATTAACTCTGTACAAGCCAACGGTAACATTGATAGATCTATTGTGTCTGAGAAACCCACCCAGGTAGGGTGATTGTTACCGATAATACATTAGGGTAACTTGCGTGTTATGCCTTATTCACAAGGTTTGATTGTACACATAGTTTGACTATAGATTCTCCATAAATGTCTTATTTACCATGTGTCATATGAATTGTATATCATACTTGAAAAACTACTTAAGATATCAAAACCTATGTATACTCATCAACTATTTTAGTTGACCCTCTCATTTAAAACATGTTTCAGGTGAAAATGTTTGAAGTGCAAGTTTATCATTTAGGAGCTTATGGACCTAGTGACAAATAAATTGGATTCATTGTTAGCCTTTGTTTATTTGAACATATGTATTTGTACTTTTAAATCGGTTTAATAAATTTATGCAATTTAGTTTGATCATGAGCTTTTGAACAGTCTACATGTCCCGCCCTGATGTATTCCGTCGTCAGTTGGGGTGTGACAGATTGGTATCAGAGCCATGGTTATAGGGAATTAGGTTATTAGACACCCATGGCCTATACTATTACCTTAGGACACCCATCTTATGCCATGCACTGTGTTATATGATATTTGCTACATGATATGTGCTACACGTTTACTACCTTATGTGATGATCTATTGTGATGCTCTATTTTTTTGACTACATGCTATCTATTTGGTTCCATTAAATGTCATCCTAAGCTTTACTATACACTTATTATGTTCAAGGACACCATACACCCTCATTCTTACACACTGGGAATTATATCACCATCATCATTTGTAAACAAAACTTAAACCCTTGGGCCTAATACCCATTAATAAGAAACTAAGGAGCCCACTTACCCTCCAAGAAGAGGAAGCCTGCTGGAGCAAATGAACCTCACTCTTGAGCCTCAAAGACTAGTCCTTAATGATTCTCATCATGACCATGAGCCCAAACAATAGTGTTATTAGTACATGATGGTTGGAAGAGTGAGTGTAAAACCATAAGAAATTCTGGCTAAGGAAAGACCAGGTACTTAAGTGTGTCCCTTGTGACCCACCCCTCTTTCCTAGGAATTCTCTTTGTGGATACACTACTTATAGTTCAAGTGTTACTTCTAACATACCACTGTGAAAACTCGGTGTTATAAGTAGTCAAACTATGAACTCGTGAAAACTTCTATACCTAACATTTAGTATTTTTATCACTTACAATCTCTTCCCTTTCTTTTCTGCTAGACATGGAATCCTACTCTCCTCCCTCCCCGGTATACTATCCCGGGACAGAGTCTGAACAGGAAGGAGACATCGAATCACCAGACCATCACTCACCAACATCCCCAGCTGCTAGATCCATGTTTGACATAAGAGCAGATTAGGTTAGGAGCACTAGCCTGAGACTTCGAGCATCTGGATCACCTCCATCAAGAGACCCATATCAAGCACCTCACCGACACAACCAGCTACCATCCCCTCTAAGAGACCCTTACCTAGCACCCGACCCATACCACCCTAACCTAAGATCAAGGCAAGCCATGACACCCACTAGTTCTATAGGATTCCCAATTGATGCCACTCACCAATATGTGAGGACCACTGAATTTATGAGGCATGGGATGGAGCACGGGGTAAGACATGACCTGCTAGGTCAGAGAATAGACATCCTTTTGCGTCAAGTGCTGTACCAGGAAAACCTGATTACAAATCTAGGCACCCACATTAACATGATGGAAGGAGACCGAGAAATACTTGAAGCACGTACAGAAGCAGCTAGAGCTGAGGCTCAGTTTGCTATAAGAGTAACCATAACGATATTCATCTTAGTACTCTTCTGCTTTCTCGTAGAGAGCTACCTAAGACGCTAGCTAGATTTTCTATTTTTGCCTTTATTTTCCCGTTTGAAACCACTACTTTATGTCTGGATTAAGCTTTTGACATTTTATCAATTAATGTTAAGTTTTATATTATAACTTAAATGCCATTATTCGTCGATTTAATATAACCGTTATATTTTCATCAAGATCACCTAAACATCACCTTTACATTCCTTGCAATTTAGTACATGTACCTAAGCCTCCCTTGCAAAGTAATCATTTTATTATTTAAAAAACATCATTATTTTGTTCAAACAAAACATCTATCAGGCCCTTAGTTTATAAATGTTATTTGGAATAAAAATCTTCTATAAACCTTTTTCATCTTGTAAGAAAACTTAATACAACTTGTTTTATAAAACATTATCTTAATTAATTACGACTTTTACTTCGTTAAATTAGTTATTATTAAATCTTGACTTAAGTTATTAAATAATTTAGCCATTATTTTCTCTTGAAATATTCTCTTTATAAAAATTAAAATTAAATAAAAAGGTTTTTCGTTTAATTATCAATTCAACTTATTATTTTCACCATTTTATTAATCTACAAACAAGAATAAATTACAATTACTTGTCTATCTACAAACAAAAAGCACAAATCAGTTATTCGTAAGCACATCACTCAAATACCTACAAAACCTTCTTGTTATCTTGCACCTTCGGAAATGCATGAGCGTACTAGGCACTTCAAGGAGATGGAATTATTTCGCGTAGGCGTTCACCATCCATATAAACCTCAACAAAATTAAAAATTAAAACCCAACTACGCACATTATACCTGAACGCCAAGCAGCACGCTTGTCCGCAACACTCGACCACCTACAAAATTCGATAGATTTCGTTACTCATGAGATTTAATAACTTACATAGGAACATTCGCAAAACACATAATACTAGATTTATCACATGATACATGAAACTTGGTTGTTGCAATATACATGATACAAGATTGTTCACATGATACATGAAAACTTGGTTGTTGTGATATACATGATACTAGATTGTTCACACGATACATGATACTTGGTTATTGCAATATACATGATACTAGATTTATCACACGATACATGATACTTGGTTGTATACAATACACATGATATTAGATTGTTCACATGATACATGATACTTGGTTGTATGCAATATGCATGGTACTAGGTTATTTATGAAACTAGATTGTTTTCATTGTTGCAATTGATTGAGTATATCATACACAAGGCATGATTATTAACTTCATCCATGAAAAATTGAAAGTTGTAAAACTTTAAAGCTACTCAGGGTTTGACGTATTCTTGTTCAAACACGAGGAAACTGTAAAACTTTAAAACTACTTGGGGTTTGACGTATTCTTGTTCAAACACGAGGGAGCTATGGAAATCTAAGTTAAAGGTTGTGAGAACAACCCTATTTAACAAATATTCTGAAAGGTTAGATTACCTACTTGTGTCAAGTCGGGCTTCCACAATACCCCATAGGTGTCATGTGTATGCTGGTCAGAATAATTTTCTGCCCCGTTACAACAGTTAGTGCATAGCACTCCTGACGTAAATTTTAAGTAATTGTGAGACTGAATTGTACAATGGATCATGAGATTATGCTATAATCTCCCATAATAATTGTGCAATTATTGTAAGTGTTGGTTGTGGTAACGCTCAATTCGAAGCCTTCGTGACCGGTAGAATCTCAAAGGATGAATGTGTGAAAATCTTCGTCGTTTAAGATCCACTAAGGATTGGTTGAATTCAATTTGAATTTCTGTTGTTCCTCCAGAACTGCGAGAATGCTATGCGAACATCTAATTTAAGAAGTCAGATTTGTTAAGATCCAATCCTTAATCAAGTGATTGAGAATATGGGTTGATCATTAGCTTGGACAGCAAGACTCACTAAAGTTCTCATGCACTGCAAATTATGATTACGTGTGCACCTGCAATGATAATTTACTTTGCATGGTCCTTATAGTGTTTCTTCTATCCCAAGCTTATAGTCAAAAGGGATTTGAAATGTTTGTTATATCGTGTTTGCACGCTTGCGCAGGAGTGTGTATTATTCTATCGGATTACTCTTAACTGTGTGTACCAATCCTCATGAATCTGCCTACTATGGTTGTAGCCGGATGAAGTAATGGTAGGGAGGCACCACCAGTGTCTCTCAAAATAAAATGTGTATGGTGGAAGTCAGGCACTATGTGTAGGGTAGAGATCCTCAAATCAGTGTCGAGCAACTCATGCTCCAAGTTTGTATGTACGTATGGATCCACATGATCCAGATGAATATATGGGTCTCCTGACCCGTGGAGTTCTCTCTCGTTTAGTCCTGCTTATATATCTTGGGTTCCCTTCTGTCTGGGCAATCCTGTCTGCCATTTCTCATAGCGAAAGTCTAGGCATCCACTCCGACAATACATGAAGAGAAGTATTTATACCGCACGTATGTTAGAAAGAAAGTTGACTCCATGGCTGGAGTAGTTGTAGGTGTGGTGCAGGTATAGGTACAGATTTGAGTACGGGTTCGGCTTGTTGTGATGCTAAGATCGGTGACTGGCGATTACTACCGCCGTCGCCCAAGTACAGCTCGTAACTCGATCTTCTAGGGTTACAGTGTGCTGAGTACCCGTCATCCTTGATTCGTAATCCGAATAGTGACACTTTGTTGAGAAACATCGTAGGTGTCTATTTGTACGTGTTAAGTGTTTGTTACGTGTGCCACGTAATTGTATTAAGTATTAGTGTAGCTAATGATACCCTAGTGTAACTTTATACACTAATAGTCTACACAAGTTGTTCGGCCACTGTTGGAATTTCTATACTCGAGTCGTAGTTGTTCTTAATGCAATGTAAGTCTTAGAAATCTTGGTCCCTGAATGAGTCTGGTTAAAGCCTAGGGGTCACTAAGGAAACCTAATTTGCTAAAACCATTGGCTCTAATACCAATCTGTCACACCCCCAAATTTATTTACTAAATAAATTAATAAAGGTTGCAACGATTGGTAATCATTATACAACAGCAAAAGCTAAAGTACAAGTTTCCAAGTATCGAACATCTTTACAAATACTAATATGAAATAAAAAGATGATCTAAATACTCCTAGATCAAAAATAGACTTGAGGTTTGACAATTTGTTTCTTCAGCTTCTATGGTTTAATCTAATGAGCTAGCCTATTCCAACCGAGCCTTAGCTATATGCTACCTAAAAAACATACTTAAAAGTGTTAACACAAAGGTTGGTTAGTTCACAGGTTTAGTTGTCTCAATGTAAATCAGTTTTCCTTGAAAACATTGATATCGTGTACGTGGCCATAATATAAAACCGTTTCCTTTGAAAACATGTGATGACTTCAGAGTCATATAGTAAAACCATTGAAAAGGTGTACATGGCCATATTATGAAACCGTTTTCCTCGAAAACATGTGATGACCTCATAGTCATAAAGTGAGTCGTTCTCACAATGAAAACTTAGTGGTGACGTCATAGTCATAAAACAAGTGGTTTTCCCATTAAAAGCAAGTGAGGACCTCATAGTCATAAAACGAGTGGTTTTACCAATGAAAACATATCCAATTGTACGCAAATAGTTCCAAGTGTATATGATAAACAACCACATAATGTTGACCTATTTGTAAACTAGCTAGGAATACAAATAATATGTTCATACATGAGGCGTAAGTGCGTAATCAAACCATGACAATTGTTCTTTCGCCCATTTCATTTAATATCAGATGCTATGCGGCCATAAATCCTCCAGATTGCGGTTAGCGCG
This sequence comes from Smallanthus sonchifolius, assembly GCA_023525975.1. Classification (NCBI taxonomy): domain Eukaryota; kingdom Viridiplantae; phylum Streptophyta; class Magnoliopsida; order Asterales; family Asteraceae; genus Smallanthus; species Smallanthus sonchifolius. Next base: position 29,252,957 of record CM042021.1, on the reverse strand, counting down.
ACTGACCATGACCGGGGGACGTCACTACCCATAGTACTATTCATAGGACCCTAACAGTTAATGGTTACTAAGTTGTTCCAGAGGACTTTACAAGCTCTATAATTGTTCGTACTCATGCAAACATAAAGGTCGTTGGGTCGAGCTCTTGAATGATTATGACTGTGCGATCCGATATCATCCGGGTAAAGCTAACATGGTAGTTGATGCCCTAAGTAGAAAGGAAACCAAGCCCAGGCGGGTTCGAGCACTACAGCTTACTATTCACCCCGGATTACCTGAAAAAATCCGAATTGCTCAACTTGAAGCCTTGAAAGAGGAAAACCTACCACTGGAAGGTATACGCGGTATGGAAGCATAACTCGAGGTCAAATCTGACGGTATTCGCTGAGCGAATATGGGTTCCAATATTCGGAAATTTAAGGGAACTGGTCATGGATGAAGCTCATAAATCTCGTTACTCTATTCATCCAGGTTCCGATAAGATGTATCATGACCTAAAGGTACTGTATTGGTGGCCTAAGATGAAGGCCGATATAGCCACCTATGTGAGCAAGTACCTGACTTGCGCAAAGGTCAAGGTTGAATATCAAAGTCCTTCCGGTCTACTCCAGCAACCAGAGATTCTGTGACATCCGGCATTTTCAGGTTAACTCCGTTAACTCAAACCTCGTTAGTTCAAACATAATTCATTGCAAACTCAGTTATCTCAGTTAGTCGCACGTACATTGCATTTAATTAGGATTAATTAAATGTGTCAGTCAGTTCGCACACATCGGATCGCACTCGAGTCTAACCCGGAACGTTGGTGATTAATCGAAAGTAACATTACGAACAATTAATAATTTATATTTAATATAAATTATGAGTTTTTATGATTTATATGTGATTACGTGAATTATGTGAATGTTATTCTTTTCATACGTGTTTATCGTGTGTTAATCGTGTTTATTATTTTTATAAATATTAGAGTTTTTATAAAAATAATAATTGGAAGTTTTTAATCATTATTAGTTATTATTTAATTAATTAGAGTCTATGGGCTTTAATTAAGCCAGAAGCCCAACTTAAAAACCCATAAACACAATTAAGGATATATATAAAATTTTTAAAAAAAAAGATAAACCCTAATCTTTTTTTGTTGGATGGTCGACTTCACCCTCCCATCCTCTCAATCGACCGAACCAAGAACAAGCCAAGAGAACGTTCGTTCGAGCCCCAATCGTGAACCCGGAAGTAGATACGTGCTAGTCTAGGCGTTTCTAACGTCTCTACGTAAGTCGTTTTGTTCAATTTCATCACTTTTTGATTCCTAAATTTTAGAAAAAAACCCTAGTTCATCCAAACATGGATTTTTATAATAAAAATGTTAACTTTATTATTGTTTTGCATGTATTTGTTGATTATATGGTTATTTGCAAAACCCTAGATCCATGTGATTAGTAACGTATTAAATATTGAAACTTTTTGATTATGTAATGGTGTAGAATCGCATGTTAGAAATGTTTGACACTTGTTATGATTATAATTATGTTAGATAAATCATACGTGATGGATTTGGTGCTTTAAATCTCGTTAACAAGCTTAAAAACCCTAACTTACTTATAATGGAAACTTTTTAGGAATTCTATCTTGCATACTAGAAGTAATTTGAATGATATGAGGATGTTTATATGCTACTTCATACATGTTTAGATGATTTGTGAAATCAGATTTTGAATACATAACCCGGTTTTGCCAACTTTCCAAATAAGGAAACTTTAATTGTTAAAAGTGGTTATAACTCGCTATTTAGACTTGCATGATATGGTTTGATGATTGGTACATGTTAGTTAAGATACAATAACTTGTTGTAACGTGTTAAGTGTTTGAAATCACGCATGCTAGTCATAGGTTACTAAAGTTGGAAACTTTGTCTTGAATTATGATTTACATGTTTAGGTTCTAGACAATTGCTATGTGATGTGATGAGCTAGAACATGTTAGAGTGATACTACAAACATATCAATGATGATAGTTTCCAGGAAACACGAGTCCCGAACAAACCTGCTATTTATAGAAACCTGCTATTTATAGAAACCTGCTATTTTTGGAAATCATGCTTGTTTGTTAGAACAATAAGGAATTGTTGCTAAGTGTTACCTGCATGATCTTGTGTGTATAGTATAGAAGTATTATACTGAACAAACATTTAATCGTTAAACGGGTCACCAACGGGTCGTCGGGTCAAACTTGGTCAAACATGAGTCAAACTTGTAAACTCTTTTCAAACACTTAAACAGTGGGATTGTTTGGATACTTAGGGTTCGTATCAACATGCACAAACACACACTTATAAACCGGTGTTTATAGGTGCCAGTTAGTCGTCAAGCATTCTAAGTTCGCTTTCTTTCGCACATACTCTAAGGTGAGTTTCACGGCCCCTTTTCTTACGTTTTAAACTTGGGGGAGAAAACATGGGTACGAACATTTAGATCTTACATTTCTTTTATATCACTTGTGTACTAAGCGCAAACATATCATGAAAGTCCTTACTTATCGAACCGTTAGTATATGGGTTAGCGAGGTAATCTTGAGTAGTACTACTGGGCATTGACAAGCCCCACCCGCGTTAGTCGCGCTAACACGACAGGTAGTTGAACGGGTGTAACATTGACCTAAACATTCACCATTGATTATGATAGTCATGGTGGGAGGCAGTATAAACATAAACAGTCAGCTTCGGTGTCGAAACGCTTTAGTAACATGTACTAGGTTAGCTACCTGTGATATAAATTGTAAATTGTATTATCTAGTAAACTTTACAAACATTTAAACCTGTGAACTCACCAACCTAGTTTTGACACGTTTTAGCATGTTTTCTCAGGTCAATAAGGTACAAGCACAAGCTAAGGCATGCATGCATTCGAAGTCCATCGTTTTCAAACTCAATAACTTCTTGTTTTATTTATCGTTGGATTGTTTACTTTTGGCGTAACTGTTTTGGCGCATGCTTTTCATCTACTTTTTTGCTTCCGCAAGTCTTACATTAAATCAGTGTTTTCATTACTAGTGTTGCATCGTGACTACGAGCAATACTAGTGGTTTTTATTAAACTCATATAGAGTCGTTCAACGTAACTAATGACTGAGATCCTGTTAGGTCACGCCCCTAACGGTAAAACTCCGTTGGTGGATTTTGGGGGTGTGACAGATTCCCATGTGGAAATGGTAGCAGATATCCATGGACTTTATCACAAAATTGCGACTAACTCCTACCGGATGTGATACCACTTGGGTAATAGTCGATCGTTTAACAAAGTCCGCTCACTTCTTAGCAATCAAGGAAACCGACAAAATGGATAAGCTTACTCGTATTTACTTGAAAGAAGTAGTCTCACGGCACGGAGTGCCAATCTCTATCATTTCGGATCGTGATGCACGATATACCTCTCGTTTCTGGCAATCGTTACATAAAGCTTTAGGCACGCGTCTAGATATGAGCACAGCATACCATCCTCAAACTGATGGCCAGACAGAGCGTACTATTCAAACCTTGGAGGACATGCTATGAGCATGTGTGCTGGATTTTGGTAACACTTGGGAGTCTCACCTGCCGTTGGTGGAGTTCTCCTACAACAACAGTTATCACACTAGCATCAAGGCAGCTCCATTTGAAGCACTATATGGACGGAAATGTCGTTCTCCTATTTGTTGGGCCGAGGTTGGGGATAGTTAACTTACAGGTCCTGAACTCGTACTTGAAACTTCTGAGAAAATCGTTCAAATTAGAAACCGTATGGCAGCAGCTCGTGATCGTCAAAAGAGCTATGCCGATAAGAGTCGTACACCGTTAGAATTTCAAGTAGAGGATATGGTCTTGTTAAAAGTCTCACCTTGGAAGGGTGTCATTCGTTTTGGGAAACGAGGCAAACTAAATCCTCGCTATGTTGGACCATTCAAGATAGTGAAGAGAATTGGTCCAGTAGCGTATCAACTGGACCTACCTGAAGGACTTAGTGGTGTACACAACGTCTTTCACATCTCAAACTTGAAGAAGTGTCTAGTAGACGAGTCACTCGCGGTTCCTCTTGAGGAACTACACATTGATGAACAGTTGCGTTTCATCGAAGAACCTGTAGAAATCATGGATAGGGAAGTCAAAACGTTAAAACGCAGTAAAATCCCTATTGTCAGAGTTCGTTGGAACTCGAAGCGCGGACCGGAATTCACGTGGGAACTTGAGGATCAGATGATGCGTAAATATCCTAATCTGTTCAAGCACTCCACGTCAAATTCTTAAGGTACTATTCTAATTTTCGTATTCTAATTTTCGGGATGAAAATTCTTTCAACTAGGGGATGATGTGACACCCTAGAAAAAAAATTTTATTATTTTAATTTTCGAGACGAAAATTCTTTCAACTAGAGGATGATGTGACAATCCGACTTTTCAAATTAACTTCGTTAACAATTCCGTCAAGTTTTCTATTAAAACCTAACCCAGTTAACTCAATGTTAAATCCAAAGGAACAATTCTGTCTTTTCCTAATCTTAAACTCCAGGGACTGATCCTGCCAAGTCCCTAAACTCAATTTATTAACTCTCAAAGTAGAAATCAAAGACAAATCAATCCTATTGACTTTTAAAGTCAAACCCGTAACCAAATCGACTCAAATCCGAATCCCACGATCATTCATGTTGAAATCTGTAACCGTTATGCACTTGATAGCCATAATCGATCATAATTAGAACATTAATCTCAGTTATTGATTCGAATTAATCCCAATTATGGGCATTAATCTCGCAACCGTCGACCACGAGCACACCTCTATCAAATCCGTCCATTCCTGTTATTCCTCTCACAAATCGACCATCTGCATACGTTATACGACACTCTCAGGAGCATTTGCATACGCTAGTTCGGTTGGAGAAACTACGGGAGTCACCGGAGACCAACCCCGTCGCCGTCGACACTCGGTGTAGTCGTTCTCCTTCAATCCGAATTCGTTTCTAGTAATTAAACTCTCCATTAGCTTTTTTTCAATCTCTAGAATGAAATCCCAGTCGCGATTACCTTAGCAGGTGGGACTGGTTAAGATGGGGTGTGGGTTCGAATCGCGATCAAGGAAAAGGGATTGGGGTTTGGAAACATTAAAACCTTTTCGGAAGCATTCCAGTCGCGATTACCCTAGCGGGTGGGACTGGTTAAGAGCATGTGTTGGTGTGGGAGAGACCCGGGTTCGAGTCTCTCCACACATTTTTATTTTTAAAACAATTTCCTTTTATTATTTTAATGTTAAATCAATTGCTATATTACTATATTAATATATGTAAATGAGTTTTAGACCGGAAAACCACCTGAAGACTCGGGTTTGATTTATTAACCCATTTTTATATTATTTCCACTTTTAAAAATAATATATATTTATGTTATTATCGAATAAAAATAATATGTCTATATTATTTTCAAACCATAACTCCTAGTATAAAATAATATATAGTTTTATATTATTTCGTCTCGTTTAATTAATTCATGTGACGTTTTAAAATTTTAAATATTATAATTTGTATATTATTTACCCACCTTTATATATTCGATTAAAAATAATATATTTATTATTTTTCCCCACAAATGATTATTTGGTTAATTCTACGAACCTAAAAATAAGATGTTGAATTATATTATTTTCCTAGGCTTCTAATTAACGACAAAACACTGGAATATAATTATTGCGTATTATTTTGTCATTCGTTGCGTAACGTATACATCTTAATTACTAATTAAAGAATTCGTATTTCCGTGGACACGTTCGTCTACTCTTAATCATTAGAGCGTTTCCTTAGGACGTTCAATCTTCCGTGTCGTCTTCACAATTCCTATCTTTATCCCTAATGATTATGTTGTAATTCTAGGGCATCCGTGAGCCGTGTCAGGCTAACACTCGTGGTTTCAACCTCGTACTTGTGTGATTACTACCTACTCAATCCTGGTGAGTTTTCACGGCCCCTTTTACTGTTTTATCTTGGGGGAGAAAACATGTCGCAAACTATTTTTGGAATATTGTATTCATATGTTATCAATGTTAAAGCTAAGCGTAACACGCTATCACTGAAAGTCCTCAACGCACGTCGGACCGTTAATATGGATCTTAGCAAGGTAATGTTTAGTAGTACTACTGGGTTTGGCAAATCCCACCCGCGTTAGTCGCGCTAACTCGATTAGAGATCGAACGGGTGAAATGTTAGCCTACTCACATCGTCGGGGTTGATAGACCTGGCAGGAGGCAAATAAAAAAACAGTCAGCTTCGGTTGCGAGCGCTTGAGTTAAACATGAACATAGGTTAGCTACCTATAGATACATATTGAATGATCAATAATCTGGTAAACGTTTATTTATATACTGAAACCTGTGAACTCACCAACCTCGTGTTGAAATCTTTTCTTACATGTTTTCTCAGGTCGCTAAGATAAGGCACAGGTGAACATATAGGACATGCATGGAATTCTCCTATTGATTGATGTTTTATTAAATTGTTTGGACTTTGTTTTGAATTATGTTTGGTTTGGACTTTTGGACTTTTGGGCGCGTGTGTTTTGCGCATTTACTTTTCTTTACGCTTCTGCATTAAACTCTGATTAATATGATATTTTCATTTGAGTCCCATGTAGAGTCGTTCGATGTAACTAATGACTGAGATCCTGGTTTGTCACTTCCCAAAACGGTAAAACTCCGTTAGTTGAAATTTGGGGTGTGACACAAATATATAAGCAAATATTTTGTACAAGTATGTTTCTCCCCCCGATGTTTCTAAAACATTTAAAAGTAAAGAGGCGCCGTGAAAACTCATCTGGTGTCCGATGAAATGCTAGAAAACGATAATTGTTCCTATTTTACATTGACTATTCGTACCCTAATTACACATGAGGGTAATGTATGTTAAGACTAAGTGTCTTAAGTGCAATTTGTTCACCCGCTAAAGTTCATCCAGTCCAGGATGTGTTTATTTTTAGAAAAAAGGTGTTTCGAATTACGACCCGTTGTTGACTAATACATATTCATGTCACTATCTACGCACGTATTATACTTACACAATTAAGTACAAATGTAAGTTGTGATACTTATGTAGTTATATATATTCTCAATATATATAACTTATTTTTAAGAAAATATTCCCATTTTCGTCGTTCTTGTGCAAATAATATAACTTTTATTATTTATGTCCCTTAATATTCGTTTTTATCAAATTTCGGGTTTAACACGACTATGATCACATATAATTATCCATATCGTCAAATAATATTTATTATTCATTAAAGCTTCATCGTAAACCCTTTATTAGCAAAACGTATGCTTATTGATACCTTGATATACTTATATATCTATATCATGTCTTCAAAACCCATAATGTATCGTACGATATATTATTATTCAAAATACTATTTGATTCCTTTCTACGTTTTTATTCATCAAAAATGAATACGTAGGTTTTCAATATTTATTTCGTTCCAAAAGCATATTTAAGGTATTATTATTCCAAAATACCATCCATACGAGTTACTTATGTTTTCTTATAATATGTTTATAGTTATATAATATATGTTTTGCAAAGCTCGTTTTTATTCCCCAACAACCAAACCATATATATATATATATATATATATATATATATATATATATATATATATATATATATATATATATACATGTATTGTCAACGATAATCAAGTATTCTTTCAAAACTACATTGTTTTATTATTCAAGTTCCGTATAACGTGCGTTTTTAAATCTCTAAATGTATGGACCAAAAAGTATTTGTTTTTAACCATTTTGAAACAGCATACATATTATGAGCTTATATCCATACATGTTTACATGTTCGATATTACGCATAATAGTATATCTATATGTTTTTCATGATTTTAGATGACTAAAAGTCCAAAAAATCTCAAGATCTAAATATTATCCTTCTCAAGTTTTGAAATACTTATGGTTTAGTATCTTTTATGAATAAAACACATATATATATATATGTGTATATATATATATATATTCGTACGATTTACACATACACGTATTCTTACATTTTTAACCACTAGATCTAGCCTCTTTTTCGTAATTTAGATGTTTTTATAAAACCATTTCCTTAATAGGTGAACAATATGCACATTAAACCATAGATCTAAAGAAAAGTAGGAGTTTGTGTAGTGTTATACCAACTAGAGTTGTAGATGGCGGTTTTGAGGAGAAAAAGAGGAAAGATCTTCGGGTTTGTTGCTAGTATTCCTCAAGAAAGCCTTTGTATTCCTCCTTAGAACTCCAAAGATGGTCGATTCTTGCTTGATTTCTAGTAGGCGGCTCGAAAACTTGTGTGTGTATATGTGTGGCTAGAGAGCCGAGAAGAGAGAGAGAATAGAGATTTAGGTGTGTGATCTTCGGCTCCTAGCTTGAATCCCATGAGATCTCCACTTGAATGCTCCTTGAAACACCAAGTGTGGATGAATTCTTCTTGATGTGGATGAATTCTTCTTGATTCTTGGTGCATAATACTAGCATCCAAGGTGTGTGTGTGTGTGTATTGATCTAGGGCCGAAAGGGAGGAGAGAGTGAGATAGAGATTGAAGAGTGTGATTTTGTATTAGATGTGTGTATATATGTCGATTGGTTGAGTGTGGAGGTGGTGATTCGATAGGGTCTTGACATGCCATCATGAGGAATATTTGTAATCATGTTTTGAGTGTGAAGATGGATGATGGTTGAGTGGAGTGCTAGATAAAAGAAAATGATGGTGATGTGCTGGTGATGGCGTGAAGCAATGGATAAAAGAAAGACTTGATTTGATGTCTTGAGTGTTGTGGTGGATAACGTGGGTATTTAATCAAGAGAGCTGGTATTTGAATCACCTAATGTGTATACCTCAATAGAATAATAGTTGTACTATATAAGTCGTTCGTGTTTTATATAGTTTTAAGTTCCAACTAATTAAGCATAACGTATCCTTAATTATATACAACTAGATGTTTATATATTTATATTTATCTAGTTGTTACGATACGTGATGATACCTACGAGATGTTCGTCATAAATTTCTACGAGTGTTTGCGAACTTTTTAATTATTCGCTTCGCAAAATATATTGTACATATATTTCAGACTTCTACTCGTCGTACTACTTATTTTTGAATTTATTACTAATGTTCGTATCCTGCGGGGCATTCATATATTTATATACACATATAAATATTAAAAAGAGATGGAGGTTGAGTGCACTCCTCGTCATGATCATGACGATGTGATTTTTGAAGGTTGCTTGCACTCTTTGTCATAATCATGATGATTATGACGTTTGAGTGGAGTGTAAGCAAAAGGGGTAATGATGACGATGATGTGGTTGGTGTTCATGGTGGTTCAAATGCGCTACATTACCCGCAATTAATACCCGATTTAATAATTAAGTCTCGAAGTTGTCAGTATATAATATATATATACATATATATTCTTATATATATATATATATATTCTCTTAGTTTAGACGCGTTAACGAACTTGAATGAGAACGTTCAAGTTTTACGTATATTTTTACCCGTAAATGTGTTCGCTCACATTTATACGCGAAAAATAATTATTTACAACGACAACTCTAGGAATGTTTTTACAAGAATATTTTTATATATTAAAGATTTAGTCTTCGGAACATGATCGTTTATTTAGAAAATAATTCTAAATATTTTTCCGTAGTAATAATTAATTGCTATTGTTTGTGTCATACAGACTTTACGTCCGTATGAACCTGCAATTCTTATAATTATTACAGTATGAACGATCGATGCATTATGTTCGCTAGACTTTTATCGTTCGAGTGTACGATTTTGAGTGATTCAGGAAACATATTAATGTAGACACATTTTAGTCATGTACGGACGATGTTCTTGGAAATGTCGGGTGTCACAATTACTCTTTAGTTTTCTGTTTGACCTTACTATCTAGGGACAAAGTTATTTTTTTGCAACTCATATATGAAAACAATAGATATGAACTAAGTAATTTTGTGTCCTCTCTTGACCCGCACACAACGGAAGGATCTATACGGACCATGCGACGATTTGAGTAATTACGGGTGCACACGTAATTATAAAAGTCAGCGCATGGAAAACATAGTGAATTTTGTCGTGTGTTATGACATAAAACCTATCGTGACATATAGCAATGAAACTGACGAGATATGATAAGGGCATGGTGGATACGCCGCTGGCACTTCCTATATATAAGTGTTCCTGTCACATTATCAGAAGTAGCGTTATTCGTGCCACGTAAAGTTTTATGTTATTTTGACCTGGACCAATGTTTGTGAAATCTCTTATCCAGTGACAATTCTTGAACATATTAGACTACATCATAAACAAGTTTCGATCATCAAATTCTCATTATTCTCATTTCAAGTGATACATTCTATCTTTGGAGCCCAAAATATTCTTCGACAGTTTTCTCCTTAAACTAAATCCACTAACACTATTCATGTCTGACACAATGACCAGACCTGAACCTTATCATCAATTGTACTCCTTAACCCAATTTTCAAAGTTCATTGAGAATCCAAACGTGGCCCAGAGTTTACTTGGGAACGCAAGGGTCAAATGAAGCTCAAGTATCCTCATCTCTTTCCTGATTCATTAGCCTCCATCACTTGAATTTCAGGACGAAATTCTCTCAACTTGGGGATACTGTAACATCCATGATTTTCCCGGTATCATTTTTATTTTATTCTATACAATTATGACATTTTATTTCAATTTCATACTTGTTCAACACAATAAGTCACATAGATTATTATTTATTGTATAACAATTCAAATTTCAACCTAGCATTTACAAATTTTTATCTAATACATAACATATGGGTGTATATTTATATAGGTATATTTAAATACTTTTGTGTTGGTTAAATCAAAAACTTATGAGCTTTAATAACATATTTACATCTTTTTATATACATATATATATATATATATATTTGTTTATAAACATTAATAATTATGTATATACTTAATCATATTAAATAAACTTTTACACAATTTGTAACTTAAATAAAGTTAATCAAGTCATGAACCATCTCACAAGCCTTGAAACCCCCCCCCCCCCCACATATTATTTGAACCCCTTTATTTGAACCCTTTCACCTAAATTGAATCCATTCAAGATATTGAACCATAACCCCCCCCCCCTTTGACTTCTGAAAAGTCAACATGGACGATTTTCCTTTCAATTCTCCACCTTAATCGATTAAACTTGAAATCAAAGACTTGCCTTGTATGGATGATTGATCCTCGATCAATTCTCAACCCAATTATCAGACCAATTTAACGGATTTCACAGCTGGAATCATTTGCACATGGGTTTGACTATCCAGAGTCAAACCGAACTAATTTCGTTTTCAAATCAGGGAAATTAACGCGTTTAATGACCGTAAATCACGCTCAGACTTTGCTCGCACGAATTTAAACTCGAACCACGACCCAATTCGTTTGGAATTAATCAAATTGATCCGTACATCAAGCTCGTAGCCTATTCCTGTCATTTCCGGATCAATTGAATGATTGGAGTGAAATTGATATATAAACACCCCTCCCAGACTTTCGCAAAGTATTTTGCAAACTCTCTAACCCTCACACTCTTCACATTTCATCTCTAGTTCGCTATCAAGCACCAAGATCAGCAGATCCTTCGTCTCAGTCGTTCTCATTTGATACACCACCATTTCAAGTAAGTTTTAACATCCCTAGTTCATAATGAATCAGCGAACAATAACCCTCTGTCAATTACAGAAGACAGAGGGTATCTAACTCAAATTGAATTTGAGTTCTTGTTCGTTTCTGCGCTTAAACTGATTTAGGAATTTATTTGATTCTTTTAATCGTATAAAGTTTTGTGGGTTCCTTATATGACCAGCGAAACCACCTAGTCCAACTAGTTAAGTCATTGCACTATCGGACCCGATGGCGTGGATTCGAAATCCACAACCCAGGTCCTTTTTGTGCGTGTACCTGTCCTGAAACCCGGCCCCTTTGCCCCATTTGTTAAACTTTCAATTGAACCGAGTAAGTATCAGGACCAGGCCCTTGGTCCAGTGGTTGGACGGTTGCCCTCACCCAAGAACAACCCGGGTTCGATCCCGGCTCACTGCTTTTTTTTTAAATCGTTTTTAACAGCAGAATAAATTTATAGAAATTATTTTATAAAACCCCATGCCATTTGGAACTGATTTGTGCCATAATAAACAGATTCTAAATAAGAACAACAATTTTTATAATTTAAATGGTTTTAAAACTTCATTTACAATATAAAAATTTTATAAAAATTCATTTTAATTAAAATTATTAGTTTTTAATTAAAACATTTAAGTCACTTATTCTATAAAAATTGTGAAATGATTTTATAAAATACATTATCAATTTGTAAAGAATTTCATAAAATATTGTTATATTTTTTTAAATAAATCATATTACATTAAAATCCATTTAGGGTTAAAGTTATATTTAAAATAAATATAATTTCCTAAATATATACTAATACATATATTTACATTATTTCCTTTAAACACATTTTTATAATAGCAGATAAATAAATAAAAAGAATTTGTTTATTTAAGTTACATGCCCATTTTACATAAAAACTCTAAAACAAATATTATTTTCTTTAATTCACATATACTTAGATCTCACATTTTATATTAAACTTTTTATTCAAATACAAACAACAACTTACACACATCCATTTCATGGGATTAAATAAATACTTTGGTACAAGTCTCTGCATTCATCCGACTAGACTTTTACTCAATTCCTTTAGAACATTAGACTTTGCCTTAGACTTTTGTGCATATCATTGATTAGATACATGTAATTCACTTATAGGTTAACATTGTGATTAAACTAATCAGTTGTGCTTCCTATTGCTCGTGTTATCTACAAACAACTTATACAAGTGAGTTTACATAGTCCATTTTTACATTTTTACATATTTTGGGGTGGAACATGATTTTTCTTTGAAAACTATTTGCAATTACAACATACAATTCTACATTTATGACCATATGTGTAATTTGTGTTTTGTGCTTGAATGCTATAAGTTGAAACTACATATACATGACATACACGTGCAATCATTAACTCTGTACAAGCCAACGGTAACATTGATAGATCTATTGTGTCTGACAAACCCACCCAGGTAGGGTGATTGTTATCGACAATACATTAGGGTAACCTGCGTGTTATGCCTCAGTCACAAGGTTTGATTGTACACCTAGTTTGACTATAGATTCTCCATAAATGCCTTATTTACCATGTGTCATATGAATTGTATATCATACTTGAAAAACTACTTGAGATTTCAAAACATATGTTCACTAACTATTTTAGTTGACCTTCCCATTTAAAACATGTTTCAGATGAAAATGTTTGAAGTGCAAGTTTATCACTTAGGAGCTTATGGACCTAGTGAAAAATAAATTGGATTCATTGTTAGCCTTTGTTTATTTGAACATATGTATTTGTACTTTTAAATCAGTTTAATAAATTTATGCAATTTAGTTTGATCATGAGCTTTTGAACACTCTACATGTCCCGTCCCGGCATATTACGCCGTCGGTTGGGGTGTGACACCGGTTTCCGCCGCGGAGCGCGGGATACAATTTCTAGTTAATTATAAACATCAAAATAATTAAAAATTTAAAATACTAAAAAATAAAAATAACATAAAAAATGCTAATGGGTTACGGATTGAGATGCAAAAAAACCAGTTTGGAAAACCAAACCAACCCGAAAGGTCAACTGGTTTGAGTGAAACCGGTTTGGCATTTTATATGGGAAATTGGTTTGAGTAGACGACTTTGGCTAAACCGGTTTTGAAACCGGTATGTGCCGTTGAAAAAAAATATAACTGTTGAAAACGGCTATATAGCTATTTATGATTGTCTTTTTGGGTTTATTTTTTTTTACTATTTTGCCCCCATATGTTAGTATAAATATTGGTTTAATCACAATTCTCAAAAACGCTTTTTACATTCTCAAAATTACAAAAAAACGCTCTCGAAAGTCGAAGCGCTCTCAAAACAATGGTTTCCCCAAGTCAACAATCATCCGTTGGTGTTGGTGCTTCCTCTAGCTAAGTAACTGTTGTGAGGATTTTACCAACAACGAGGCAAAAACATATTTGGGTATATTACGATTTGTGTGAAATGTCAAAACGGTCCACAACGAGCTCAATGCAAGTTGTGTGGTATGTTTTTAAAGAAGAAATCAAACTCGAGTTTGAAAAATCATGTTGAAAATCATGTAAGGCATTAAAAAGCGTTCTGGGTCAAGGTCAAACATCAATGTTAAACGAGGGAGGAATTTAGAATTTTGACGTAAGTATGGTTCGAGAAAGAATGACAAAGTTGGTGAATCAAGAGGGTTTATCGTTCGACCACTTCGATAACCCACGTTTAACAAAGCTGATTCAAGAAACGCTTCAACCACATTATCATCAAGTAAGTCGCACTACCCTTAGGCATGATTGTTTATGGTTTCAAGGTTGGAAAAGTGAAATTCGTTATATGATATATCAACTTTAGTTATATGATTTTTAATTTTTATTTAGCATATAGTTTAGTTTTTTTCTAATAATATATATTATTTATTAAAAAATCTAAATACATAGTTTTGTTTTCCTTTCGTTTATTATTCAATAAAAAATTTATTATAAACCGATTTTAAATATAAAGTTTATATTAGTTAAAACATAGACAAATAATAATCCAAAATTGTGTATTTAGATATTCTTAAGATAATATATCACATATTATTAGATAAAATAAACTAAATCATACGTTAAATAAAAAAATACTCATTTTTCATAGTGTTTTAAAAATAAGCCATTTTAAAAAAGAACCTCCATCTTCATGCCATGTTAGTTGATGGGTCGATGTTGTATAGAATAGAATAGTCACGTATTAAAAAATTATCAAGTTAGTTAGCAGTATATTAATTAGCAAATGATGCGCTTCATGCATGCACTAATTGCACCAACTAGCTTCCAATTGCAAACTACCGGAGATATAAGATAGATGGAGAACGGCTCAACATTGAAGAAGAAATATTGGAGATTCCGGCGGAACCAAGAGATGAATATGTCGCCGGAGATAACCATTAGAGGTGTTCGGTATATGATCATGTCAAAACTCAACAAATCCGACACCAGACCCGTCATCCCTCTCGCCCATGGCGACCCTTCTGCTTTCCCGTGCTTCCGTACTGCCCAGATTGCAGAAGATGCCATCATTCACTCCATTCGTTCTGCCAAGTTTAATGGTTATGGCCCTAACATCGGTATACTTCCGGCAAGAAGGTACTCCCTCTTACACTTGTACTCCTTAGTTATCGGTACACTGGGTCAGACCGGAAACTGGATACAAAACTGGTCCGGCTAAGCCTTTTTTAACGGTCCCTGTTTGAACCGAGGTGGTTACTGATCGGACTGATAGAACCGATGAACCGGGTGGTCGGATTGAATTTTAGCTTTTCTTTTTTTATCTTTTATTCTTTAAAATCCTATTACCTACTCATGTACAACTTACTCCATACTGGGGTGTAAATGAGCCGAGCAGAGGCTGAGCTTGCCTAAACTCAGGCTCGGCTTATTTATTATTTATTAGTTATTTAATTATATTTTATAGTTGTTTTTGTTTATAGTTTATAAATATACGTTTTATATATAATATGGTTATATATTTAAATATTTTTATCATATATAATTTTATATAAAATAATTAATAATATATTAAAATATATTTAATACATTAAATTAAAATTATATATATTAAAGGTTCGTTTAGGCTCGCGTGCCTGCTCGAGCTCGTTATGTAAAGCTTGGGCTCTAGCTTGTTTATTAAATGAACACCAATATAAGCTCGAGTTTTTAGCGAGCCGATCTCGAGTAGTTCATGAGCAGCTTGGCTCGTTTACATCCGTAACTTCATATTTTATTTATTTAAGTTCATATTTTGTTAAAATTTCAAATCCACACCAAAACATAAAGTAGTTTCATATTTTGTTTTACATTAGTTATTTTAATTTTTAAATTATTTATGACGTTATCTAGTTTTAAAAACAGCCCGACCCAGTAAGACTAAGACGACTGGTTGGGTCCGGTTATGAAAACATCATTTTAACCACGTTTGGATCTTGTTTCTGGTTTCGTTTTAAATTCGTCTTTAGTTACTACAAAGAGGCAGATTCACTTGAATCAATAGTTTATAAATCTTGAAAAAATGATGTCTTAAAAAGATGATCAACTTTGTATTCTTTTGTAGGGCTGTTGCAGAATACCTTTCTCAAGATCTTCCAAACAAGTTAACAGAGGATGATGTGTTCTTGACAGTTGGTTGCACGCAGGCGATTCAAACCATATTAACCGTGCTTGCCAATCCCAAAGCGAACATTCTACTCCCTAAACCCGGGTTTCCATACTATGAAGCTGTTGCTAACTCATGTCATTTGGAAGTCCGTCATTTTGACCTTCTTCCAGAGAAAGATTGGGAAGTTGACCTTGATGCGGTCGAAGCTCTTGCAGATGAAAATACAGTTGCCATGGTTATAATTAACCCCGGAAATCCTTGTGGAAATATTTTCACATGTGAACATCTAGAGAAGGTGTGTTATTGTTTAGTTTTTTTTTTCTGGGTGATGACAGAGTCTCTGAGGTGCCAATTTCAGTTCATTTACTTATGAATCGTTCATAATGAATGTGTCGATTTGTGTTGTGTTTTATCTTAAACGGGTCAAATAAAAAATTTATCCAAAAAGGAGGGTGTCTAAGGGGTTGAAAGCGGAAAGCCAATTTGTGTTTAGTTTTATTTTCTAAGTTAGTTTTTTATTACTAGGTTGCCAAAACAGCCAAGAAACTTGGGATATTGGTCATTTCTGATGAAGTTTATGATCATCTTGCTTTTGGGAAGAACCCTTTTGTTCCAATGGGAACCTTTGGATCAATTACACCTGTCGTTACACTCGGGTCCATATCGAAAAGGTGGATCGTGCCTGGTTGGAGACTCGGGTGGCTTGCCATCAATGATCCTAATAACATCCTTAAGGAACACGGGGTCTGATCACTTTCTCATTTGTACATATATGCGCGTGTTTTGAACATACTTATTATCCATCGCGCTAACTTGATTTTTTTTCTGTTTTTTAGATTATTGATTGCATTACGCGACATCTCAGTATATCTTGTGACCCTTCTACCATTATTCAGGTTCCTTAATAATACCACATGCCTTAATATTCCATCCCTTTTGGAATGCATATATAAATCAATGTACTTGATGTTGCATAATCTCAACTATTTGTTCACCATGCTTCCCTTTCAATAAGATCTCAAGTATGGATGTGAATTTCTGACATGACATGACTAACATGAAATTCGTGGGTTCGGGTTTAGTCTAAATGATTTCGGGCCCGTTTTGGGTAGAATCCGCAAACACGTTTAACTAAATGGTTCAAGTTGACTTGGTTTGCGGGTTGACCCGTTTCACCTGTTATTCTTATAAATTAAAAAAGTTTGTTTTATGTGAAAACTTAAACTTAGGTATTTTATTCCAAAATTTGAAAGATAAAAGAAAAATAAGCATCACGTGTTATAGTTTCAAACTAAGTGTTCTATACGTATTTTTTATTGTAAATTTGTAATTTTATAGTTTTAATATGCAAAAATATATTAAAAAAAATCAGGTTAAGCGGGCAATGTACGTGTCAACCTATGAATACGCCATGTCATGTTTAGGTTCAATGGTTCACGTGTCACACAATTTCTAGGTTCATGTGGTATTTGGGTTCAAGTCAGGTTCGACCCGCGAACACGACCCATTTAGCACCCCCTAACCTCGAGTTCAATTCATGTGCAGGGAGCGATTCCTGATATCCTCGGGAAAACCAAAGAGGATTTCTTTCTAAAAATCATAAATATAATAAAAGAAGCTGCGAATATCTGCTACGAGGGACTTGCAGATGTCCCTGGTGTAATTTGCCCGAGCAAGCCCGAAGGATCAATGTTTGTTATGGTAAGAACATAGATGCAGAGACATATTAAAAGATCTCGGATGATTTATGTTATAAGGTTATGTTTTCGGGTTGTGAGTTTTAAGAGAGATCAGTACATACTAATTGGTGCTAACAAGAGTTTTCTTACTTGTGGCTTATGTTTGAAAGGTGAAACTAGATCTATCAGTGTTTGAGGATATCAAGGATGATGTGGACTTCTGTCTCATGCTTGCAAAAGAAGAATCAGTTATAATTCTACCAGGTAAGGTTAAAACTGAAGCGTAACGGGTTAAAACATGTAATTTTTGGTTCGTGTGTGCGTATAGTCATGTCGACGCATAAACACTTTTTTCCTTTTCTATTTGTAGTTTATAAATAATAACAAATTTTATATTATCATAAAAGCTATATTATAACAATAATTGTGACATCCGGCCCCTCGTTCCAACTATGGAGTTCTAATGTGCCTAAAACACATTGATGATATTTGAGGTAGACATTACCTATGGCCCAGTATCTCTCGTGAGTAAAATGATTTGAGATTCGCCTGCGATGTCAAGATAATAATCCAACTTTTTTAAAAGTGATTTATGAGATTTTATGCATCTGAATACGCTTTGTGAAATTTTGAACCCATTAGTTTCATTATAGTTAAATTTGTTTATATTTTTGGCTATTTGATTCAACATGGATATATAATCCGGATGAACCCTTTAGCTAATTTGCTTCTTTATCATTCAGGTATAACTGTAGGGCTCAAAAACTGGCTAAGAATAACATTTGCTATTGAGCATTTGGCTCTGGAAGATGGCATCAAGAGGCTTAAAGCTTTTTGTGAAAGGCACTCCGATTAAGCATAAATTAAAGCGTCGAATGCTTTGATCATGTCTAATGTTCTTCGCGTTGGTGTTAAATCCGATTCATGATATTATTTATGTATGCTTCCATTTTAGTTGAAAGAGTGAGTTTGATATACCTGATTGCACTTTTGGCCCCAAACTGTGAGTGTAATTAATCAAAATAAACAGTCTATATTTTAGTGTAATTAAGTACACAAAGTTTCTCTCTATTTTTTTTATATATTATGCCTTTATTTTAGTTATTTCATAACAGAAAGGTGATATAAATTATCATGTAAAATATATTATTAAAAATATACTTTTTTAAAGCTTTTAGGAACTTAACGCTTCACGCCTTTTAAAACCAAGATTACAATATCAGTTTATTAAGGTTTTACGAAATAAAAACTTCTGAATGATGTAATTTATTAAAGAAAATATTATAGGTATTCTTAATACATGAACTTTTACCTCGTTTAACCCGTTTTTTATTTTATCCAACTTTTTTTTTAAAAATTACTTAAACGGCCCGTTTAACGGAAAACATAACCCGAATCTAACCATTTACTACCCTACTAGCAGCCGGCTATTATGTAAGAGCACAAATACACCAAATATCAAAAAGTCAACCAAGTTGAAGATTATTCACAAATTAGTTAGAAATTAGCTGCACATAAATACAGAACCATGTTTGTATTGGTCCATTAATATACAATACAAACTCGATTCAGTATTTTTGTACAGATAATAACCCGACAACAAGCCTAGACAGCTACAGTCCAAGAAAAACAAACAGGCGGCGCAACACAAACCTATGAAACTTTTAAGGAATCACATGATCTCAACCACAGCTCGGCCGACAATACTTCCACGGTTTAGATCTTCATATGCTTTCCCTGCCTCTTCAAACTTGCATTTTCTTGAAACAGCTGCTCCAAGATTGAATATGCCACTTTCTGCAAGTTTCACAAGCTTTGGAAGATCGTGTCGGGCCCTGCCTCCATACGAGCCCATTACTTTGATCTGTTGTACCAAAATAACAAGTAAAATCAGAAGTTTTGTGGAGTTGGGGATGGAGGTTATTTCTGTAATTTCAACGATAAGGCCAAGGTCACAGTGTTGGAAATTATGAGTGGCAGTGGGTTGTGTAACGGGTCAAAACTATACCTTGTGTTTCTTCAACCCAATATGATCCGTGAGAAAAACACATTTGATCCCATTTTACCCAGAAAAGTTATATCGACTTGATTGACCCAGAAAAGTTATATTGACCCGATTTGACCCAAAAAAAGTTAGATTGACCTGATTTGACCCAAAAAAGTTATATTGATCCAATTTGACCCAAAAAAGTTATATTGACCCGATTTGAGTCATTTGACCCAAAAAGGTTCTATTGACCTGATTTGACCCAAAAAGGTTCTATTAGCCCGATTTGACCCAAAAAAGTTGTATTGACCCTACTTGACCTAAAAATAGATCGTGTTGACCCGATTTGACCCAAAAAGGTTGTATCGACCCAATTTTGACTCAAAAAGGCTGTATTGACCCGATTTGGCCTAAAAATGGTTATACTGACCCGATTTGACCCAAAAAAATTATATTGATTCGATTCGAGCCAAAAAACTTGTATTGACCCGATTTGACCCAAAACAACTTGTTTACCCGATTTGACCCAAAAACTTGTATTGACCCTATTGGACCCAAAAAACTTGTATTTACCCGATTTGACCCAAAAGCATTCAAAGAAGCAAATGTGCATAAATGATATTAAAAAAAACAAAAAGCATGAAAATATATTGGGCCTGTCACATACCTGTCTCCGGACCAAATGGTTTATATCAATTTCACCTTTGGCTCCAGAGAGTGTAAGACCGATCATTACAGCCTTTCCACCGTCTCTTACACTTTGTACACACTGCATAAATGTTTTAGGATTTCCCAATGCTTCAACAGCAGTATCGACACCCATCCCTCCAGTTATTTCCTGTCCAAAAATATGTCAATATTCAAGTTGTTACCACCCCGAATGTTAAAAATGGTCCGGTTCACGAGCTGGGTTTTCTGGGCTTGTTGGTCTCGGTCCGGTACGCTGCCCATGAACAGGCCCAATGGCAATAAATCAAACGGTGAAAAGAACATGGATGCCGCCTTTTTGTTATAATTTAGAGATCAGAAGATATAATATAGTAGTATGAATGCCAATTCAAATCCAAATTTTGAAAACAAAGGACCCTTTAATGATATTTAAATGTAAATTTGTTTTTAAAACTCTGAATAAAAAATTAAAAAATTAGAAAGCAAGTTTGACTAAAGATAGCATTGAACTTGATACTAGCTTTCTTTTGACAATATTCAAATGTAAAATCCAATTGAAGGGCAAAATGGTCATTTTACCATTTCACGTCACCATTTTGGTTGGATTTGGTGAAAATGACACCGACTGAATGTCGAGTGGCCTCACTTAAGACTTTTTATAGTTCACCGACTAAATGACAAGATAAAAAAATAAAATAAAATAAAAAATGGATAAACATACTTTAATCTTTGCAACTGCATCTTCAGTTCGAGCATTTACAACATGAGTAGCTCCAAGCATTTTAGCTTTCTCGAGTTTCTCATCTTGTATATCTACAGCAATAATCTCAGATGCACCAAACGCGCGTGCTATCTGCAGGCAACTGCAACATTCATCTAGCTATAATTTAATAACTATTACAGTTGATATCTGATTCTTATTATGCAATATCACATAATCACTTTCAAATGGCAAATCCGTAAATAATGAAAATAAATATTTTTATATTATGGGTAGTGATATTATTATATCTTATATTCTCACCTTGAACCAACACCACCAACACCTATAACCGCAACCGCGTCACCAGGCCGAACCTGTGCTGCATGGGCCATAGCACCATAAGCAGTAAAAACTGCACAACCGATTATAGCAGACTCTGAATAAGGCAGTGAGTGAGGTAGAATAGCCAGCCCGTGTGCAGGCACAACTGCATATTCAGCCATCCCTCCCATACTGTACATATACACCGGTTTTCCTGCAAAATAGCATAGGCCGTTGACCAAAATGAATTATAATGATAAAATAATTTAATTAATGATAAATACATTGACTATCATTAAAAGCACTCGATTTCAAATATAAGTTGAACTTCAAATGTGGTGTTTGAAACTTTGAATGTGTGTTATAATCAGTTTTTACGGTTTTGTGGTCGTATAATTATTTTTGGACAGTCAGTTTCATACATGCTGCAAACGAAACTTATTATTTAATAAATATTAGATTACTTATTTATCACTCCTTTTTACCCACATTTCTTAATAATATTAAAAGACATATAATTAATTAATTATTGGAAATATATATGATATACTTTTTTGAAAAGAGGAAAATGCTGAATATAGTCAAAAGAAATGTAATGTCTGGAGTAAAGACACGATTACCACTGCCACGCAGAAAAAGCCGAGTTTCCCCATCATAAAGTGTCCCTTTTGCACGATTATAAGCAAAGAAAGCTTCACATAAATCATCTTGGCCCTGTTTAGCAAAATTTAGAAAATATTTTATCATTATAGGATTCATGTCAAAGATCGAAAGGGTACTCAGTCAAATGTATTGTAGGAGTGTCAACTGGGTCGGGTTGGTGGGCTGAATCGTTGAACCTGAACAAGATATCAACCCTAACCTGTGCAAACTTAAAATTGCGTAACCCAAACAAGACTCATATATCTAAACAAGTCAAACGGGCTGTAATCAAGTTGTGAACATGTTAAACGGATTGGTGGGTTGTAATAAATGGGTTAAACGGGTTGGCGGGTCGACCTGCTTAATCAAAATGGTTAAACAAGTCAAGCAAAACACGACCCATTTATTAAATGGGTTAGATTTGACTCAGATGTGTGTTATTCAACTATATAAAATCTCATTATGTATTAGTATATAAAATGTTAAAACGTGTCACCTTAGTGCAGAAGAAACAGTTACCGCAAGGCATAATGAACGCACCCACAACACGAGCTCCCACAGGAAGTCTGTACAACAAATTATACAACATCATATACACATATTCAAGAAAGCAAGTATACACATCTTACCACTTGTCAAACTGAAACAAGAATTACAACCTTTCAATTACTTTAGTGTCGGTCAAAGGCCCGTGTTCAACAACCTCACCAGTGATCTCATGTCCCACAACACACGGGCTAGGGAACGGGAGTTCACCTTTGAGCACATGAAGATCGGAGTGGCATACACCACAAGCTGCAGAATTCAAATTGTCATTTGACTACAGTGCGGGCAAAGAAGTATAATCATTAAGGGATCAAGATAGTAAATTATCTATTAAGTGTTGTATATTAAAGTACATCAAATTATTAAATATAAATCAAGCAAGACATCCAAGATGTACTAAAAGAACCTTCAAGGGGTGGCACAATGGTCAGCACCTGATTCCCTCTAACAGAGGTCCAGGCTCCAGCACAATGTAATACTAGTGTCAGGGTATTGGTGGGACCCATGAGTTTTCCAAGACAGCTTCTCACGGTTATAAAAATTTGTACTAAAAGCTATTTTTCATAACAATTTGAACACACCATACTTAATACACTTTCTTTTTGCCTCAATACGGGCGGTAATACACTTTCTTGCCTCAATACGGGTCGTATTGCATTTTTTCGCCTGCAATGCCGCCCGTATCGATGTCCGGATGAGACTGATGTCTGGAACATTGTCAGTTTAATTACACGGCCGTATGATGTGACAGCCCGAAAACAGGGGTGGTGTACCAATATTAGCTCCATATCAAACAACAACAATCACATCCAAACAATCAATTCATGAAATAACCCCAAATCAGATGAAATAATTAGGGCACAAATTTTGAACACTGTTTTACAGAAATCAAAAGAACAATAATTAGTCAAAATTGGAAAAGGGTTGTGGTCAATTATCATACCTTTGGTTTTGATAAGAACTTCGTTGACTTTAGGGCGAGGTATTTCAAAGTCTTCAAAAGTCAAAGGCTTATTTGGTTCCCAGAAAACAGCTCCTCGCATATACGACGGTCCACCGGTAACATGATACGATGAATTCGAGATCGTCGAAAACGATGCCGTTTTCGCATCATCTGAAGAAGGTGAAGAAGACATCACTGATCTCCTCCATTGATTACAAGGGTAGGTTGTTGTTGATCGAGAGGTGTTGACGAGAGTTCGGACTAATTTGTTGTATCGATTGAAACCCATCTGAGTTTTTGATATCTTGGTTGCAGAATGAATATAGCAATCCGTCTAGTGAAGAACGTCAAGTAGTAAAACTTGGTAGTTGGTAGGATGATGACTCATGTTCTTCATTATCCGGATCAAATATTTTTCAGTCACGCCTAATTCTGAATTATAAATTATTGAGTAAATTACACTTTATTTATACTATAAATTACTATACTTTGACTTCAATAAGTACATCACGGGTCTTTTTCTTACATACTTTTATACACTTTATGTCCTTTACATTAACTGGTGTTAAGTTTTTCTATTAAGTTTTGACATTGCCTTCCACATGAGGGTAAAATAATCATTTTACCCTCAAAAGGACAATCTATGTAATTTAAAACAAAATTTTATTTTAAATTTAATCCATGGGTCCCACCTTTGTGTCTTCATCACCTAACCCTCTCCTCTTGCCATGAAACCTTGACCGATATTCACCGGCCACCTCTCCTCCAACCACCCTCCTCCTTCAAAAGCACGCTTCTTCTTAGACACATTATTATTAGACATATCAAACAGCTGAAGATTGGGCATAAATATCAAGTCCGACCACCCGGTCGCTCATGGATTGAACCCTCTTCAAAATCGTTGAAATCGAAATCCTATCACCACCTCGTCGCTCATGGAGAGTGGGACACAAATGTAATCAAGATCCCATGTTTTCTTTGTTCCCTGTTCTCAGATCTGAGCAACGGTTCATATAAGTTCAGATGGTTCTTGGTTCGCAACTTAGGTAAAAGGAGGGGAAACGGTTTCAGGTCGTCGGAAACAGTGGGGTGATGGTTTTTTGAAAATGGTGACGGTGAGTGGGGTTCTGAATGAAAGGCCCGTAATATCCAGATTGAGTGGAGGAGTGATTGCGTCATCAAGGTCAATCAAAAACATTTATAAAAACTACTACTTATCTACCTTTGACTGTAGACAGGGAAGTAGTGTTGTCGAATCCACAGGGAATCAGTGGAAAGATTAACTGCCTAATTTAGTAAATTTTAATTAAATTAAATCAAATAAAGATGTAACTCTCTCCAAACTTCAGGTTCTAGGTTTATGCAAAACTCAGTTATTTAGTTGGACACCACATAGACATAGTGTTGGAAAATCAATTAAAATAGTAATTGAAGACAGGCTGTTGTCAGCAACCAATACAACCAGTTCCGTCACAAACCAGTATAATTCAATCACCCAATTTATGAATGCCAAGTTGCCCCCTTTAGTCACCCAACCCTGCTACTAGGTTTTGTCATCAACCGAACAAGATCGTAAAGCAAGCAAACTCAAAGCACTCCAATAAACTGTTTAAAATAACTAATACATCAATCTACTCAGTTATTGTCAGAAACTAAATAGATCTAAAAACATAAATAAACTGAATCAAACACAAAACATATACGAACCGTCCGTCTGAAGAAAGCCACAAGTGGTTTAGCCAATCATAATAACAAACAAATCCAATATTGTGAGTATCGAATTCATCCCTAAAAACTAATAACTAAAATTCTTTATTTCACAATTCAAATAAAAAGCAAAAAACTAAAATTAAAACTCTCCTGTGCATTCCTTCCAAGAAACGTGCGCCAGGCACTCCTTTTGTTCCTTCTTTTTGTGCGTCCCACTCTCAGCCGCCACCAGGGCTCCCCTCTGATGCGTTCGATAACTCCCCCCTTATTGCTGTCTCCTGTTTCTTTTCTGCGTGATGTTTTTAGGCCAAAAGGGCTGAGCCCATTTCTTTAATTAAATGGACCTTCTTTTGCTAATCCATACACAGCCCACAATAGACTCCAATTAGTCACCATGATTAGTTTAATGGCTCATATTCCATACGTAAAAGTCACCTGCACATTCCATTTAGTATATTAAATTCTTATGTCTAGAGCTTAAACCAAAATTAATTAAGCTTATAATTTGAAATCCCATCTTTTTAACTTAACTTTATAAGTTTAGCTCGTTCTAACTTTACGCTTATGCATTTAATATACGTACAACATCATTGGATTTCACATAAATAATCAATTAACAGTGCTACTTTAAACACAATTATAACCAGAATATTACCCACTCATCAAGGAGAAGGGTGGAGGTCTGCTCCTAGGAGATGATGGTGGCGGTTTAAGCCGGTGATGGCAGTTTCAGGCTGTCACACCCCAACCGACGGCGGAAACGTCGGGGCGGGACATGTAGACTGTTCATAAGCTCATGGTTTACTAAAGTTGTAATAATTAAATAATAACTTTCATTTCATAGCTCAAGTAATCAAGTACAACTCTTACAAGAATAAAAATACATGAATAACTTTATTAAATTTAAAACTAGGTCCTCAATCCTAAGTGAAGCGACTTGAAATCTTAACTCAAACACTGTACCTGAAACATGATAAAATGAGAGGGTCAACTATAAATAGTTGGTGAGCATACATAGGTTTTGACACCACAAGTAAAGTCCAAATGTTTTGTGTACAATTCATATGATGCATGGTTTATAAAGCATTTATGGAGAATCTAAGTTAAGCTAGATGCACAAATGAAACTTTGTAATTGAAGGGCATAACAACACATGTTATCCTAATGTAGGGCATAACAACACATGCTATCCTGATGTAAATGTAGGGCATAACAACACATGTTATCCTACTGTAGGGCATAACAACACATGTTATCCTAATATAGGGCCTAACCACATGTTAGCCTGAAGTAATGTATTTGTGTTTGCACGTATATATCATGTATATGTAGCCTTAACAATTAGCATTCAAGCATAAAGCACAAATAAACACATATGATCATATTGTAGAATTGTACGTGTGAAATTGCAAATAGTATTTGAATATAATCATGTTTCACCCCAAATATGTAAATACGAAAAAGGGGCTATGTAAACTCACATGATTCAAGGGTGTAGCTTGCACGCGAAACTAAGTAGCAAAATGATCCTTGTAACTCACCACGTTAACCTAGTGTGTAATATATATTAAATTAATAATGTGTACGATAGTATAGGTCTAAGTCTAGGGTTTAATTGGATGTGTGTACAAAGAATTGTATAGGAGCGTTGAAAATTATGGTTTGTACTTGCAGATGTGTTGTGTAAAATGAAAGGTTAATAAATGGTTTTGAAATAATTGAATTAAGGTTTAGGGTTTGATTAACTAAATAAATCAAACAAGTGTTATATATTTATTTAGTTAGAAAATAGTGTAGACATTTATGTTTAAATATAATTTAAATAAACAATTAAATAATTGTTACTTCATTTACTTTTTTATAAAAGTATGTAAAATTTATTGATGTATAATTTAAATAAATAAAATTTTTATTTTATTTTATTTATTTATGTGTAAATATAAAATTGTGTAGTTTATGTATCAAAAATATCAATAAAATGTGTATTTAATCTTTTAGTGTAAATTAAAATAAATAAATTTTATCTATTTATTATTCTTGCAATATATACTTGATTGTTTTAATTAAAATTGATATTTTATAGATTTAAAAAAAAATCAGTTGTGTTTATTTGGGAATTAATTTAAATATCTAAGTTTTTTGTTTTAAATATTTAATCTACCATTTTTAACCAATAATTCAAAATAAAAACAAATTTATATTGAAATTTTATAAATCTGATCTTATTCTGTTAAAAATATTGCATAGTTTATAAAAATAATTTTTATAAAATTTTTAGGGTTTTGGAAAACGGGTAAAAAAAACAAACAGGTCGCAAAGGTTCGAACCTGGGTCTGCTAGGGAATCCGGTGGGTTTTACCGCTGGACCAAGGGTCTGATCTTGTAATAGGTTTGATCGTGAATTTATTTAACAAGCGCCTGAGGCGTGACCGGGTTTGGGTATTTAAATGAGGTGCAAAAAGCCGGTCGGTCATGCGGGTCGTGGGTTTCGAACCCACACCACCGGGTCCGATGATGCTTGGTCTTAACCAGTCGGACCGGGTGGTTCGCTGATTATACTGAAACAAAATAATTTAAATACAAAAACCTAAATTTATCAAATCCCCAATTCAGAAAAGTATAAAAGGTCAAGAACCCTAATCAAAATTGCACCCGATAACATCGGTCATGCCGAATTGATAGAGGGTTAATGATCGCCAGGGTATTACGAACTAGGAGCACTAAATCTTACATGGAATGGTGATGTGACTAGAGAGAACGACTGGAACGAAAACTCGACTGTTCTTGAAGTTTGACAGAGTTCCAGAGGTGTAATGCCGATCAATTTGTGGTTGGGAGAGTTTGTAAGAGGATGCGCAAAGGTGAGGGAATGATTCAAACGGATTAATTTCACCTAAAAAGTTTGATTCGATTTGGGTTAGTAGGGAATAGTTGTCAACACGAATTACGCATGAATTAAACCGTAAACTGATGAATTGAGTCGACATTAGGGTCTGGATTCATACGCAAATAGTCCGGGCGTGATTTGCGGACGCTTAAACGCGTCCAATCATTTGATTTGAAACCGACTTGGTTTGGTTTGACTCTGAGGAGTCAACACTGCTTGAATTCGAATTAAAACGCGTATAGGGTGGAATTGAAATGCAATTTGGGTTTAGGAAGGTTGATAATCGATCTGGTATACAAGGCAAATCCGAACCCGACGGGTCTTAACCCAATTTGGCCTTGATTTGCTCGGGGAAGGGCTGTTGACTTTTCAAAGTCAACCTTTTGTCCAAGGAAGTCAAAATTTGAAATTTCTTGATGAGTGGGTTCAAATTGAGGGTTCCAAACGTCTAAAGAGGTTCAAGGTATTACCATGGGGTTCAAAACCAATTTATTTGGTTTTAAATATATATATATATATATATATATATATATATATATATATATATATAATTGTTATTATTTATAAAGAGATGAAATTTTTATCTTAATAAAATTTCAAATTGTGTATATGGATCATTTAATAAAATGTATGTGTATTTATATAAAATTTGGTTTTCACTCTTTATAAACTTATAAAAATTAACTATAAGTTTTATTTGTAATATATAATTATATTTGTATAAATCATTTATAAGTAAAATTTTTTTATTTTTTTGTTTATATATGTATGTATAGATACATCCATATAATAATTTACCAAAACAGGTGTTGTAGAAATCTATATGCGAGCGCAAGATTTTAATGGTTGAAACGAATATTGATTTATCTAACGATTTATATGCAAAAAAAAATGCTTGAGTAAATACATGATTTAAATATAGTGTTATTATTGAAATAAATAAGGTAAAATTGAGTCGGGAAGTCATGGATGTTACACAGGCGGTGGCGTTGTGGTGGTTATCGGTTGAAGAGGAAAGTGCAGGGTATTTGTCTGGTTGGGTGAAGAAGAAAGTGAGGGCTTAAAATTTTTAGGCTACATAATTTATTATTTTATTATAAAATACTTATCATTCAAAAATAAACATTATAATCCAAAAATTCAATAACAAATATAAATGTTAACCTATTATTAATGCAAATATTTGTAACGCATATATGCATGTGCACTATATATTATATAAGTTTATATGTATATATTCGGTTCGGTTTTCAAAAAATACAATACCAAAATCGAACTGTAATTTTCGGTTTTCAAAAACTACTAAACCAAACCGTAGGTTTTTAGTTTGGATCAGTTTTTACGGATAATTCAGTTTCGGTTTGGTTAATTCGATTCCTTCCATTAAAAAACTTAGGAGCACAATTTTTTCCAGATTCCTTTCACTCCTCTCTTTAAAAAGGACTCGGGAACACAATGTAAACCCTGTGTAAAGATATTTGCGTTCATTACACTCAAGCTATTCATATCTTACATTTAACCCGCTCTTCTTAAATAAATCAATTTCTAAGTTTATTTTAGTCTTATTTTTAATTATACACTTTAGATTCTGACAAAGTGACACAAAATTCTTCCGGTTTAAGACTTTTTATACCATGACTTCATAAGTTCTTGAATGAGTCTTGGATATCCTTCTTAGGATGGATTGATTACTTAAGGAAAAGTTTATGGGTGTTGTTCATGATTGGACGCGCTTTTAATAATTTTTAGCACTATTCTTAGATCCAGAATGGATGACTGGCCGGACCAAGAACCGACTACGTAATCGGTCCATTTGATTCCATTTGAACCACATCTATTTGAACTGTCGATTTACCTATTAGATCAGTTGAACAAATAAACAATACCAAGTGGTTGGACTATATTTTATTTTGTTCCCTTTCAATATCTCATTTACCGATCAATTTACTACTATAGGCTTTATATTTTGCTAACATTGCAAATCCACACCAAAAGATATGTAACACCTTAGGCAAATCTCATATCGTTCTATTCTGTTCTGTCCACGGGAGAGATGCTGGGTTCATAAGGAATGCCTCGCCTCAAATACAACAACGCGTTTTGGGGCTTAATGTAGTGGTTGAGAGGAGAACTCCACAGTTAAGCGTGCTTGGCTGGGAGTAATCTAGGGGTGGGTGACCCCTTAGGAAGTTTTCACCTGGGCAACAAAAAACAAATCTGTGAGCTCTTAGGGGGCAAAGCGGACAATATTGTTAGTACGAGGCCGGATGTTACAAATGGTATCAGAGCCACTCCCGTTCTGTTCTGTTTACGATAGTGGGGCAAACCTCATCGAGGACGATGAGTCCCGGGGGGGTGTTTGTAACACCTTAGGCAAATCCCATATCGTTCCATTATGTTATGTCCACGGGAGAGATGCTGGGTTCATAAGGAATGCCCCGCCTCAAATACCACAACGCGTTTTGGGCTTAATGTAGTGGTTGAGAGGAGAACTCCATAGTTAAGCATGCTCGGCTGGGAGTAGTCAAGGGATGGGTGACCCCCTGGGAAGTTTTCACCTGGGCAACCAAAAACAAATCCGTGAGCTCTTAAGGGGCAAAGCGGACAATATTGTTGGTACGAGAGGCCGAATGTTACAAGATAAAAGTAATTTCTTATAATACTTTAAAGCGGTTATATACATACATTAGTTTTTAAATTATCTATGTTGTTCTAAAATTTCAAAACTGATTCCAACAAGGAACTAGCAAAAACACCGTTTTGACCAGTCTAATTATAAAAACCTTTGTTTTTACACCCATATAATGCATAGTCTTAAACAAAATTGACCAAACCCAATGATATTCTGGTGTGTTAAATTGGTGTCCTTCCCTAACTTCGAAGAGATTGAGGGTTGAAGTCCTGCGAAAGAATATGGTGTCAGAATTATAAGTAGATTAGACGGTTAAAAAAAGGGAAAACTTCATTCAATAGTAACCAAGTTTGCTAAGTTGTTTTTAGTCACTCAAAGTTTTTTTGTTCCTCTAACTTTTACTAAGGGTTATAATCACATGCAATATTTTTATAAATGTTTAAACTTTTTAAAATTGAATGAGGCAAATGAAATATATATGAATATTAGTTACCAATAAATAAAAATTTGATTCTAATTAATTTAAAATAGGAGGTAATAGTGAGAAAAAAAATTCACCAAATAATAAACAAGTTTCAAAATTGTTATATTTAAGTCGAATTGAAAAAAATAATTGCTAAATAGTAAACAAGATTCATATATGTTTCATTTATCTCCTTCAATTTAAAAAAAATAAAAAATTTATAAAAATATTACATATGATTAAAACACCTATTGAAAGTTAAGTGACTTTAGAAGGATTAAAAAAACTTTAAATGACTTAATAAAACACTTGAAAAAATTGGTTAATATTGTGTAAAGTTAGCTCATGGCAATTTGTAAGTTGTAACCCTTTATGGTTTAATTTTTTTTTAAGACGGGGGTTCCCCGTATATGGGTCGGGTTAGGTTTACGATCACTCATTTCGCATACTACCCCAAAAACCTAGGGCGAGAGTTGAAGAACCAGTTCGATAGATGGCAGGAGGTAATGGGTACGGGAATGGAACATACAAAGGCGTTCATTTGCATCAGCCTAAGCGCTGGCATACCATCACCGGAAAGGGCATGTGCGCCATGATGTGGTAATTTACTCCACCTTTTCTGCTTTTGATTTCGTTTGTAAACTCGCGATTCCGCTGCAATATCATCCGATTGAGTTTTCTCCTGTGTTTAGCCGCTGATTGATGTATTGTGTCTAGTGTTAATTTCATGTTTTTTTAGTTTTGGTTGGTCAAATCTATGATGTATCACAAGTTTGATTTTGGGGGCCGAAATTGAAGTTGTATTGATAGGATCTGAAGATCTGATTGAGGACACGGTTGATTGGGAATTTCACATAATCTATTAGGAAAAGATTTATAATCTAGCACTCTTTGTATTGTTGAATGTATTTATTGATAATTTCACGAAAAAAATGCAATTTTCTTAACTTTGAAGTGAAAGAGTAATACAAGTGACACCAGGTGTCAAATGTGTTATTATCATATCTGAAATGTAATTTGCAGCCCTGAAAATAACAACTAATTTAAAGTGGTTCCGGTGTGTTATAATTTCCTCAATACTATTACTATCTTGAATTGATCAGTCAAAAAATGACCAATGCTGTCAAGCTGAATGTTCATTCTGGCAGTTGATGTACGTACCCTTTGGAGTTCTGAATGTTCTGCTGTTTATTGGAACTTTCTGCAAAGAATGCATATGCTAAGTAACTTCTATAGGAGTTTTCTTTTATGAATTGGGTTTATCAGATGCCGATAAGCGTAAGGCTTTATAACAGTTATGTTTGTATTGTAATTTGAAGTATAGGAATTTATCTTTGACAATCATGATTTATAATACTTGTTTATACTTTGTTTTTTTTCTGAATTCTTTGGTTAAAATAGTGAATTTCTTGATATTCATGTTGGTTGTTAAAATACATGCACTTTTTGCAGGCTTGTTTCTTTTATGAATTGCTATAACCTTTATAGATCTAACTAGATAAACCTCTTTCTTGCTTTTGATTGTTGTGATCTCTCTAGGTTATTATTTACTTTATAATATCTTGGATTATGAAAGTGAATAAGTGCATTATTGCTGGCCATTGGATGAGAAGATAGACGAATCACACATTGTTGGCTTTGAATTCTTAATATCATCCCTTCACACTTAAATTCTTGATGTTCCTTAATCAGTTTATATGTAGTAAATAGCAATATGGATAAACGCCTAAACTAGTCGCTTTCTTCACTATCTCCATCATCATCAACATCAATTCCAAGTACCACATCTTCACCCTCGTCTCCACTCACGCCAATGTCCTCTTCATCATCTTCGTCAATTAGTTGACGTAATCTTTTAGATGGTGCTTTTCTAGCGTAAGTCATAGGAGTAGGGGTGGTGGAAGAAGAAACACCCTTTCCTTTGGATTGATGGACATTTGTTCTTGTTGAATAAATCGGTTCAGATGCCCCGGAAGCCTTGCCAACAGCACGCTATGTCAATCCATCCCTTTCAAACACAAACTCTGAAGTATCTTCATCCTCATCACTATCCATAATACCAACGAGCCACTCATTACTTTCATCAATTTCTTTTAGAAGTATAGGATTGGTGGTGTTCCTTCTTTCATATCGTTGTTTCAATCCACGATTAAACTTTACGTACACCAAGTCGTTTAATCGTTTTTGTGCCAGTCGGTTTCTTCTCTTGGTATGAAGCTCTAAAAGTAATAAATTTTAATTAAATAAAGACTAGAAAAAAATTAACTAAATAATAACTAGAAATAATAAAGTCAACTTACTTGTTGGAAGAGGCTCCAATTTCTCTCCCACCTCGTGGCACTACATGTGAGACTAAGAATCCGAATGGCAAACTTTTGCAACTCTGGAGTATCGCATCCAAAGCTATCCCACCAATCCGCTATTAACAGATGAAAATCCATGAGTTGTCTTTAAATAATTTGGAAATCATAAAAATAAAGTTGTTTTTACCTGGAGATCTTGTTTTTCTTTGTCGTATAGCCATTGGATCGCCAAAAAGACCACCTGCCTCTTGATATAAATCCAACTGGCTACTGATTATGTCTTGAGTTTCTAGATCAACAACTAATCTTCCAATGCATGCAATCATACCTCGCATAACCGGTCCAGACTTTGCTTTCTCTTTATTGTCATAATACATTTCAGGATTAAAAAAAAATCCCGTAGCATGTAAAGGCCTATGAAGTTGACATTCCCATCTTTTGTCAATGATCTCAAATGCTTTTTTATACTCTTCTTTTCTGTTCAAGAAACTAGCTGCAATGGCGTCCTTAGCCCTTGTTATAGCTTCATATATGTACCCCATGGCTGGCTTCTTATCTCCATCAACAATCCTAAGGACTTTAACAAGCGGTCCTGTCAATTTGAGAGCATATACAATGTTTCTCCAAAATTTTTCTTGAAGAAATGTAGATTCTACTTTCTTCCCACCCACTTCCTTTGCCCACTTGCTATCCTTCCACTCATCAGACACGATCATCCTTCGCAAATTATTCTTTTACTTGTGCATTTGTGCAAGGGTGACGAACGATGTTGCAGAACAAGTAACCGCGGGCCTATGCAAATTTCTTTGATTTGTGAACCTTCTCATCATGTTCACAAGTCTAGTATGATTGTATATATAGCCATTCGCGAACATTGCGTTTTTCAATCAGTCCTTGATCTTTGTAATCTTTCCTATATCCTCTAACATGAGATCAACACAATGAGCTGCACATGGTGTCCAATACAAATGCTTTCTTGAAGCTTCCAAGTATATACCTATGAAGAACAATAGGAGAAAATTAACATCATACAAGCATAAGTCTATAACATATTAAATATCATCATGCTTTGTTATAAGTTACTTACCCGCCAATTTATAATTGGATGCATTATCCGTCTCCACCTGTACTACATTCTCCTCCCCAACTTCGTCAACCATGTCTTCAAGAATCGCCAACAAACTTTGAGCATCCTTCGTAATCATGCATCCATCGACTTCACAAATACCGACCCTTTTGGAGAATTGACTAAAAAGTTAACAATATCTTTTTGAACTGTGGAATCACGCCATCCATCTGATAAAATAGAACATCCTTTGGCAGCCCATTCTTTTTTGTGATTATCAATATCCAATGTGATGCGTCTACTTCTTTGGTAAGTAAAGGCACCCTCAAATCATGCATAGTTGGTGCTTGAAATCCCGGACCAAACTGTGCCACAACTTCCAACATAATTTTAAAGCTATCATAGGTGGCCGTGTGAAAAGGAATACTCGCGTCGTAGAACCACCGACCTATCTCCCTGCAAACTTTGGTCCTCAGTTCTTTTTTACAAATTTCATTTATGGTTTGTCTTCCTCCTTTCTCACTTTTCCTACCTTTTAGTATGGCTTCGGGATTTTGAGTAAAATATTTATCTACAAGCCCTTTTTGCCTTGGCTTTTTTGGCGCAGGTGCTTGGCTCGAACCACTTGACTTCTTTACCTTTGTTACCACACATTCTTCCTCTTCCTCACCCAAATCATAGTCATCAACCATGGGGTCATATGTTTGTTTAGACTAAGCTTTTTTCAACATATACTCCTTCATCTCTTGTCGTACGTGTTCGGGACACCTACCACATGCTAAAACATCTCTAAATCCATCAATTAAGTGTATACCCCACCAGATGATGGTTTTCCACAAAACTTGCAAGTCCAACGATTTTTGTTTGTCGGGTCTTGTGTGCTATATTTTCTACTCGGGTGACACATAGTAGTTGCTTGAACACCTTCACGACCATCAGTAGCCATTTAACTGAAAACAATAACACATGATACATACAGGTCAAAGTGTCAAACTACTGTTTACTGAATTAAGCATTTAAACTACTGTTTGACTTTTCAGGTCAAACTGAACATAAGAACTGAATTAAATATTTTAACTGAACACAATAACAGTATAACACATAATACATACAGGTCAAACTGAACACAAGAACACAATAACACCACCATCAGTAGCCATTTACTGATTTAAACATTTAAACTACTGTTTGACTTTTCAGGTCAAACTAACAGCAATTAAAGGAGAGAATCTGCATGAAAAGAAAAAAAATGTTTGACTTTTCAGGTCAAACTAACAGCATGAAAAGAAAAAAAACACGAACAGGCAAGAGAAGATCAGAAGAGAGAATCTGCAAGAACAAAAACAACATGAAAAGGAGAATCACGAGTATTACCTTGCAATTCGGCTGTGGAGTGGAGGAGAAGAGAGAATCGCAGCTTGGACCACCACCCCTGATTTTACCGCTTTAGGAGAATTAGGGTAAGAATTGGGAATTTGGGATGATATTAGCACCTGATTTTACCGCCCATAGCAGTTCTATCGGGCCCTATCGGGCCTTTATTTACCCAAAAAATAATAAGCCTGCTTGTTTAAAAACAGCCACCAGCCCAATAGTCCAAGTCGCACGAGTCGTGTACAGAACTCGACCTTTTCCTTCGCTTCACGGTTCCTGGAAAATCGACCAACTCGCACGAGTCTTGTACAAGGTTTGAGTTGTGTGACAAGACTCACAGAAAGTGGCGCTCTATGTCGAGTTGCGAGTTAAGCGCGGGTGGCGGCGGGGTGCGGTGGCGGGGGGTTGGGGGGTGGTGGCTGTGGTGAGCGGCGGCGGGCGGTGGCAGTGGCGGTGGTGAGCGGCAATGTTGATTAGCACGACAGCGGGTGGTAAAGGCCGTGGTTATATGTAGTATTTAAAAACATTCCTATGAAATCCTTCAAAACATTGAAGGATTTTGAATTCCATCAAGTGTGGGATTTGGATGGAATTAATTCCAGTTCCAAATCTATCTCATAGCCAACCAAACACACTAAGGAATGGAATTTAAATTCCAATTCCATTGAATTCCAATGAATTCCATCCAACCAAACGGCCCCTAAGGGCCCAAAGTCAACATGGTTCTGTACCATGGAGGTAAACCTAGGATAGTTTTCTTGATAAGATGACTGGCACTTGCTATATGCAATAAAAAGTTATTTGGACTTGGATAAGTTGTTTATTGATATGGAGAAGACATGTTATTATGCTATTAATAAAGACCCCCTATCACAAACAGTGCACCATATGAAGATTTAGCTTTGATCTGCTTGCCTCAGCCCCCAAGTTATCTGGAATTAGCTTTTTATTCTTTCCAATCTTTTGAACATACAGCTCTCATATAAGAACTCAATATCTTTTGTGATCTAAATTTTCTACAGAAAGAAACTAACATAAAGATAAAATGATACTTCCTCCATTAATTTCTTATGGCTACATCTCCAAATTCTTCCCAACATTTCATACGGTTGCATCTGTGCCTCGTCAAAACACGGTACAACCACAAAGCAGTTCATATACACTTGCTTGAATTGTACCGACGAGTAGGAAAGAGAGCTCTGGGTGTATGAAATGTACGAAAGGAGCTGACTTTAGCTATGAGTGCGTAAGGATGTTATTCATGTCCCAGAGTCACTGGGTAGTTCTCCTTTATGTAATTTATATTCTTGACCTCTGTATTTCGTTTTGGCTTACAACTTGTATTGGTTACTTTTTAACCTACCCACCATAACTAGTTTCAGGTAAAAGAAGTGAATAAATACATTTTTTGAGATGGACGCTGAATTATAAGGTTTAAGTGCAATGATTCAGTGATCAAAATCTAGATCAAAATTCAAAAGTACTAATTTTCAGAATGGAGGGACTTAGACTTGCTAAGAATTGTGTATTGGATATTGCCATCCCAACCTGTACTCTTGCTGCTAGAAGTTATCTGGGTGGTAGGAGAATTTATAAGGAACAATTTGAAGCCTAAACACAGTTTATTGTTAGTACGATGGAATGGAAATTTTATGAGCTCATAGCACCTTTGTTGGATCATAACTTTTATCTACTCAAATATCTCATTGGCTATAACCATTTGTTGCATAAAGTTCATGATGGAGGTCTTGATTATTATATTGTATCCATCATACTTTCTGAAATACATTTTTTGCCCTACTACTTGTACAATGGAGGGGTTTATTATGCTTTTACTGCTGCTTTGCTTGTTAATAGACATATTTGTTTTTGTTAAACATTTAAATGACATTCATGTATTTGGTAGGTATAACTCTTTTATGTTAAGGTTTGACAAACCAGATATTGCTTGATGCCATGATGGGAATTAACTTCCTTAATTAAAGCTTACCATATACGACGTGTTTCAGGTTTTGGATTCTTTATCGGGCTAAGCAAGACGGCCCTGTAGTTTTGGTGAGCATCAATTTATTACTTCTTTTAGTTTATTAGAAACTGTAGGTACTCTGCTGTGTATAAATGATTAAAAAAGGAAAACACTATTACATATGGATAAATGATTACTGCTCTTTGAAACGAGGGAAAGATACAGCTACTTTTCTCATGGATGTTCAAGCGGTTTGAATAATATTTCCCATAAAATGACTGCTCTAACGCTATAACTATTTCCATTGCATAATCTTGTTTTGTGGATGTTATATTGATACCGCCCAATAGAAAAAGCTTGAAATACCATTAAATTGATTTTGGTTTTACACATTTAGGGATGGCGGCATCCTTGGGAAGGGCATGGACATGGACATGGACATGGAGATGAGCATTAGGTAATATCTTCTGCTGCTTATGAAATACATACGTGGTAAAATATAATCCTGGAACTTGGAAGTACATTTTGAGATTGGTTTATCTCCCTAGGTATAACTGATCATAATTGAAAGGATTCTCAGTATTTGATTTAGAAAAATGATAAACAAACCAAAAACATCGGGCCAAATCCATTCGATTCATGACACACGTCTTAGTCATTTTCTTCTGGTCAACTTTTCTTTTGGATTTGTCATGTGTCTCAATCTTCTTATTGGGAATATTTTGTTATTGATATTTTAGGTCTATGTATCATTAGTCTTTGGTTTATTAATGATCATGTATTTGATGCCATGCTTTTTTTTTGTCTAATACTTTATTCTCAGGTGTCGCAGTGATCAAAAGTGACCATAAAACTATCTCGTGTTTTATTTAATGATTGCGTCAATACGCCTTTCAGTACAACCTATGTTTCTGAGATACCATGCTTTTGTCTGTTAAATAAAATGATGACTATCGTGAACGAGTTATGTTTCGACTTTTGTTGCTCTTGTTCACATGGCAAATTTGGATCGTCTCGGTAAACTAACCATCATTTATTGATTTAAGGTAAGTTTTTTTTTTGTTATTAGTCTATTTAGGAATGTAGTTTTTTCATCTGAAGTTAAAAGACTGGTTGATAAAAGATGATCGAATCGAAACTAATGTGCTACTGGTTAGAAACAAAATGGAACTGGAAAACGGCATATACTTGTCTGGGTTGGTTATTCAGACCTTTTTGGTTATTTAGGTTGTGTTATTAAGGTTTTGGTAGATCACCAATTCACACACAACCCAAATTTGTGACCACGCGACTTGAAAAACCATAACTTTCTGTTCCCATGAATTGGGCACTTATACAGTTATACGACGACTTGAAAGTAGGGATATAGTCAGGCCCGAGCCTGAGCTTTATGATATTTGAGTTCAACTCGTTTAAATTTTGAAGCTCAATCTAAGCTCGATTTGAGTCTACTATTTCATAATCAAGCTCGACTCGAAACACACCATTAAGGATCGAGATTGGCGTGAGCTTGTTTGTATGTCATCAAAAAAGATATTAACACGACTACAAGAAATCCCCGATTATTAATAAGATGAGACTTGCTAGCTTATTAGGTGATTATGTGAAGATCGATGAAAGGTGTGAGCAGTGTCTCTGTATCGGTGAGTCTTTGACTTGAGGACCAAGGATAGGTGTCGTTGCATCAATTAAGGAGGGTGAGGTTACGAGTGAGGGCGTTGATGGTGCGGACTAATGGGTCAAGGGTAGGCCATAGGCATGGGGTGTTGCCGTGGTGGACAAGGGTGGTCAACACACCAATTCTCAATACAATATAAATGAGACTTAAATTTATAAAAAAAAACTTGTTTAGGCTCGTGAACTAAAAGAAAACAGTCTCATTACATAGAGCTTAAACTCGGGCTTGTTATCTAAACAAGCTTTATATGAGGCCTGAACTCGGGCTTGAGGCTCGCCATGTTTATTAATTCAATCTTGAGTAGATCATGGGTGGCTTAGCTAGTTTACTTCCCTACCTGCCAGTGGGTTTTGAATTACAATTCTTGTGTAAGTAGTTAACTTGCCCATACAGGGGATGACTCGCATTAGAACCAGCACTAGTGTGGTGGTTCTTTGAACGTAACAAGTCTCGTTATAGTTTTATACAACACTAGTCTGGTTATGGTTTTGAACAGAATAAGTCTCCTTACAATTTTGAACATAAAAATAAAAAAGAAATTAACATGATGACGTTAGGTTTACACAGGAAGAGACCCTAACTTTTTTTTTCCTCTTCTGATTTGGTGCCTTGTAAGGCGTGTTTATGGTCTGATTTGTCCGGTTTTGATGAAGATTCTAGTTTGAGCATTAATTAAGGTTTTGGAAAACGACAAAGCAAGTCGGGCGGTTGTTGGGTTTGCTAAAATAGTACAGTGTTGGCGATCAACCAGCACCAAGTTCAAACTGTTGACCGAACCATTAAACCGGCTGAACCTGTCGAGTTGCTTTAGTTTGAGCGCTTTAGTCTTTTTGAACGGTTTATTATCACTCCTAGCCCTCAATGCGGGAGAGTGAGTGAGGGCGTGCGTGATGTATATGTCATAGGGTTGCTTTTACCAAATGTTTGATAAGAGAGACTTTTAATTGATTTGAATTAATTGAGAGTATTTTTAGGGATTAATATGAAATCTCTTTTCCAACTCTTCATTCTTAATTTAATTCTCTACAAGTATTTATGTATCATGGTTGTATAATTCACATCCCTTTTCTTATGTTTCTCATTTAAATCATGGTCTACCCAAATATTAGTTTAAATACTTGGGTTATTTAAATAATCAAATTTAGATTTGGCCTATTTGGTAATTACATAATTAAGGAGTGAAAAGAAAGGGAAGCTAGGGCACCGTTTGGTCATTGAATTCCCTGGAATTGGAATTAGAAAACATTCCTTCAAAAATCATGTTTGATTGGGTAGAGGTGGAATTGGAAAATTTTCCATCAAATCCCATCAACCTAAGGAATCTCACTTTCCTTCCCACATATGATGGAATTATAAACATTCAAACGGAATGCTAAAATATTACCAAAACACCTTCTTATACCAAAATCAAAACCCATATTTAAAAGACCTGTCATAATTTTTTTCCTAAAGCTACGAAAGGGATAGACACCCAAAATAACATATTCACCATTTTAGTAAACAAAAGCAAGCAAAAGTCTAATGTCCTTCAAAACGTAAACAATAATTATGAAGAGAGGGCTAAAAGTTATTTCTGTAATTTCAATTTTCCTTATATTCCAATTCCTTTAGGTAATTTATCAACTAAACATCTTATCATTTTTTAATGGAATTAATTCCAATTCCTTTTAAACATTCCAATTTTATCATAAACATTCTATTAACCAAACGGCCCTAGGGGTGTTGTTTTTCAAAACTTCCGTTCCTCTTACTAGAGAAAAATAGAAAACAAAAAAAGAACATTTTTTAATATTTTGTATTGATAAAATATATCTTACAATATAATTTATAAATTAGTTACACAATTATAAAACTATTAGTTTTTATTCCTTTTTAGTGTTTTCTACTTAACAAAGGACATATATGAGATGAATTACAATTTCATAAGATTTTAATTTAAAGTTTATGAATTTTGTAATGACAATTCTATAGCAGTTAGAACTCAAGAGTCTTAGAGAAATTGGATATGCCATTGAATTAAGTACAAACAGAAACTCACATAATTATCTTCCAAAGTACATATTTTTCAAACCCTAAACACCCTCCAAAATATCAAAGACAAGCCAAAGCAAAAAAGATGGAGAATCACAAACAAAAGAATACTATAACTTCCACTTCCCCTTCCCCTTTTCTTTTCAAACCTTCAAATATGCTCTGTAATTATGGTGTTAATTAACTTATAATACTAATTGTATCTCTTCATTCTTATGGCACATACCCCTCTTGCCTCTCATACTCTTCCATTGTGTCAAACTCATATTTTGACTCTTTATTATTATTATTCTTATAATACCCTTCACCATTGTCATTCACTTCTTCCTCATAACTAGTTTCATGGTTATTCACATTGTTGTTTGTATCATAAGAGTACTTACCATTCTCCAAAAACCTTGTGTCACTCAATCCTTGTTGCTCCACCATGTACCCGTTGTTGTTGTCGTCGTTGTTGTTGCTGTTGTTTTCCTCTTTAGGGCTTGTGTAGTCGTTGCCATTGTAGCCGCTATTCTCATTTGTGAAGGTCATGTAATTGTTGTACTTGCCATTGTTTTCGACGTAGCTATTGGTCTTGTAACCATTGTTCTCGTTCATAGAGCTTGAGTATTCATTGCCATTGTCGTTGTAGTTGTTGCTATACATATTCTGGTTGTAACCATTCTCATTGTTGTAACCATTCTGGTTATAGGCATTCTCATTGTTATTGTAACCATTTTGGTTGTAGCCATTCCCGTTGTTGTAGCCATTGCCGTTGGTGTTGTAACCATTTTGGTTGTAGCCATGGTTCTCATTCACGTAGCTTGAGTAGTCATTCACATTGTTCGAATAACCATTATTGCTAGTAGAGTAACTCTGACTACTCAGCAGCTTCTCAAACGGGGTCTCCTTTTCCGAACTAAACTCATTTGGGGATTCATTCTTCGAATCCTCCTGGGACGACGTGTGGTATTCCTCTGAGGAATACTCACTCGACCCTTGACCATAAAGACCATAACCATACTCCTCCTCAGCTGGTGCCGGTGCTGGAGCCAACAACCATGGCTCCTTCTCCGGCACCAACCCTGGAACCAGCACTGGAGCTGGAGCAGGTGATGGTACCGCTGATGAGGATGTTATTGGTGAATTTGAAAGGTAATGAATGACCTTGGTGAAGAACTTGCTCTCTCTAGCATGTGGTTGGAAAGAGAGTGAAAAAAGTATGAGCAAGAAGAAGTGAAAGGAGAAGGTGTTAGCAATAGAGGCCATGGCACTAAATCTGAGTTTGGCTGGCAAGATTTATGATCACAAAGTGTTGGATTTATAAGGGGTTTAACCGGATTGACAGGCGGGGATTGAGGTGGTGGGGTACCCTTAAAATGATGGAGTCTTCCTGCATGTTCATATAATGAGAATGTTTAAAGGGGTGGAGTGGGGTGGGGTAGGGTAGGTTTTTGGATGCACCCAATTTACGCTACCTTAAATTATTACAATGTCTTTTTAGTTTACTATGGCAGACAAGAAGTACATCAATGTTTGATATCCATACCTAATTTTTTAAAAGTTTATTTTGATAAATACTTGACAAAATAATGGTCTGTTTTTATAGGTAACTTTTGGTATTAATAGTAGGTGTAACTAGTAACTACTATTGAGGCTGGTATAACTATGAGCAATTAGTGTATTCATTGTGAATTAAAATAGAAACTTTATAGTTGGAG
Organism: Smallanthus sonchifolius; assembly: GCA_023525975.1. Classification (NCBI taxonomy): domain Eukaryota; kingdom Viridiplantae; phylum Streptophyta; class Magnoliopsida; order Asterales; family Asteraceae; genus Smallanthus; species Smallanthus sonchifolius. The sequence goes on along the minus strand of CM042021.1, from coordinate 29,209,290 downwards.
ATTGTAATGCCATTCACTAGCGTATGGCAATTATTTTTGTCATTCACTAAATGCAACCCTGCCCCCTATTGATGCGATTCGATCTCACATGTATACGAGCGTATAAAATATGTATACAGGCGTATACCATACGTATACGGAATGTATAGCATATGTATACGGCCGTATAACAATGCAAGTGAGTGCTTTGAAAAGATAGAATGATTGATGTGAGAAGGGAGGAAGGTACATTTAGTAAAAATAGAAGGGATGATATCTTTTCATAAGTTGTCCCTTTCATTTGAGACATAGTTTGATCACTACAAACTACTTGTAGGATTCGGATACCATGCACTAGATCGTCGATAACAAAAAAAAGAAAGACCAACTTTTAGATAACTTAACTTATTTGGGAATGAGCCATCGTAACTGCTCGCCATCGGAATAGGCTTTCCAGTATCAACACGGTTTATTCTCCATCTTTCATCATTGCATCAATATTAAATACTAGAATACCTAGTGATTAAAAGATTTTAAGTGATTGTGTAAATTACCTCCTTCAAGGAGCATAATTTCTCACAAGTTATTCATATCAGAAAAATTTATGTTTTAAAAGACAATCATGAAATATTATCACTAAGAATATGTATTCTTCTCGGTATTAGTACATGTGTTAATCGTTATGTTGTTCAGGTTTTAGGTTATACGGTCGTGTTGATCTAGTCTTAAGCATTATTGTTTTTCTAACCGAGAGTTTTTATAAAAGCTTATTTCCAATCATCAGCTTTGCAGAATGTTTTCTCCCTCTTGGTTTATTCTATTCTATAATTTAGTTTTTTTTTAATAATCTATAATATTTAAAAAGAATCTGAATACACAATTTTGTTTAATTTTTTTTATCGCGGTATCAATATACATTTTATTGAAAACTAAGTTCTATAGAAATAAAGTATACTTTGGTCACTTGATGTTAAAAATACTTTATTTCAGATAAAACTCAATTTTTAATAACATTTATAAAAAAATATACTATGTAATTAGATGTTTTAAATCTTAAATTCTACAAACTAAACAGAAATAAAAAAAAAACTACAAAAGTGAATTCGTGGTCTTGAAATGTGAATTTATTTTTTTTTCGTTTCCAGCATATGAATTTCTACTCATCATTTTACAAGACAATAATAAACTCTAGTTTTACATATCATTTTTTAATCCTACTACTTTTATAATAAAAAAATTCAGAATAAAAGATATTACACTGTAAGCTTCAAAACATAATCTTTCTTAGATAATATATAATTATCATTAATGCTATAAAAAAGATTTTAATATTTTCTTTTTTACAAAAGTGTGTAAATATGAAGAAAACAAATGCGTATTTAATAATTAGTTATATATTCGAGAATTTTGATGATAGAACAGATTTATCATATTTTTATATGATGAAAAATACGATAAAATACTTTGAACAAAAAAAATGCAATTTAAAGTGGAAACGAAGAGAAGTCAAAAGAAGAAATTAAAAAAAAGTAAAGGTATTTGACCATCTTTTTACTTTTACTTCGTATTCCCTTTTCTTTAATTAATTAATTAATTATATATATTATATTTATATATCATATAATATAAATAATCAAAAGGCATTGGGTTTACGATTTAACTCGTCTTGGCGCAATGATCGGAAGAAGGAGATAGTCAAAATTCGTTGCATAACCACTCCAATTAGGTTTGACTTTATTACCAAATTTGCGCGGGTAACACATGTATACCATGACTTAGATTAAGAACCAATAATTTACACATCCGATGTTAGGCTATGTGTAGTGGGAGCGTGGAAGGGGGGCTTGATCCACCTGGTCTCTTCATAGGCGTGGAACACCGCCATGTGTAGTGGCCAGTGGGGGCGTGGAAGGGGGGCGTGATCCACATGGTCTCTTCATAGGGCGTAATTGGGGGCGTGCGTGGAATCACGGGGGAAGGGGGCAAACCAAACTCAAACAAACCCAATCACAATCTGACAACTCATTATTTCTTTTTTAATTAAATATTTAGTTTAGTATTTAATTATTAAAAAATAATTGCGATGCGTGAAACCACTACGCACCTTAGTGATTTTGTCCAGTGATTGCCCATATGTCAAGGCGTGAATCACTTTGCCGTGAAACCACTACTGATGACCTTACAAATTACATCTGAATAATTTAAACATTAAGTATAATTGAAACCACTTCATGTGTACGAGGACTGTGATAATTTTAGTGAATTTAATATATTAAAGGTACTAAATTAGTCGAGATATATCCAAATAATTTTGATTATGAGTAAAAAAACAAATTTGAGTATGAACTTCCGTACTATATTTATAATGTGAAAAAATATGAAAGATTTGTTAACTTAAATAGAGGATGGAAACATATTTGATCATAATATGAACATCCATAATTCTTAAATTTGTTGCAGGTTTTGAATGCACCAAAATGAGTTATAGAAGATCACATTGAGAAGGAATAAGTGGGCCATGTGCCATGAATATATATGGCTCCATAAGCGATGTTTCCCTCAAAAATTGTTTTTTTTCCTATAAAATTGCCAAGCCCATTGGGCCAACCCTTATTCCTAGAAAAATTCATAATAGGCTATAAATGTGAGATTGACTAAGTGAAACTACCAAGTTCATAGAAGAAAAAATTAATTAAACTATTAAAGCCACAGCCCACAAATGATTGTAAACTAGTCATTTACCCGGGGTGTGAATCGTGCGTTGCGACACGTTAAACAATGTATGCTAACTTTATAAAAAGAGAGGAAAGCTAAACTGTTATATAAATCAAAGTATTCAAATACGGAAAAAGACGGACAACAAACAACTTCAAAACTTTATAAAACTAAACCTTGAAATAAATCAAATTCTTTGAAGAGCCACACGCGTTGAGGTGCGTTAACACGCACGTAGCGGCATGTTAAAACACGTAATGTATATAAATAAAAAAGGAAAACGCTTAATAGAGCGTTGATAATATTAAAAATACTATATTGAAAAACAAAACCTTTTAAAAAATTATTGTGTACAAAAAAAATAAGCATATTTAAAACTTGGTAAGTTATGACTTAAAGGATTACTTTTATTGATTATAAAAGTAAATTATGAAAAAAAGAGTTCTAACAAATCTATTTATTTTATAATAAAATAGTGTGCATGGAAATAAACGGACTCCGGTGGAAGCACAACATTTCACTTTCGAACCGGAAGTGAAAGCGGCCCTGGCACGCAAATTTACCGAGCTGAAGAAGGATTCCTTGCCAGACTTGTTGGCCGAGGCGTTGAGGTAGGCTAATGAGGCAGGTCTAACCCGACAACGGGTGCCCCCACCACTGAGGGTGTCAACGCACCGCTTACTCGCGGTTGCGACTATAAGTCCATCAGATAAAAATTACCCATGTATATCTAATACATAAAATATTAAAAATATTTTTACTAAAAGCTATAAAATTTATTTTTATATTTATTTAAAAATAAATCAATTATTACATCATCCGGTTCGACCTGTTGAACCGATCCGACCAGTGGACCGGTTCGACGTCCGGTCCGGTTCTAGAAACATTGATTTTATTTGACACGAAATAAATAAATGTTTTGATTGTTATTATTTTGTAGAATAAAATATTTTAAATGTAAATTACAAACTTTATTACATGTAAAATTTGTTGAATTATAAAAATGTAATACGCTCCATACAAAAGAGAGATAAAGTAGAGTCAGGGAGGGAGTTGAGTGAGAAAGAGACAAAAAAAAAAATAAAAAGTTGTAGAAGAAACAAAAGATGCTTGTAAAATAGGCATTGTTGCTTTCTATTTTGGGTTTTGTAAATTACTAATTTAACAAAAAGAGTAAATTATGGTTTTTGTTTATGTGGTTTTATCAAAATAATAATTTTAGTCGATTAGTTCTAATCTGACTTTTTATAGTAATTGTAATTTTATTTTTGTTTCAATTAAAACGAGACATGTCAGTTAATATTTTATAAAAAGAACATAATGTCAGTAAAAAAAATTAAAACAAAAGGAAACATAATGCCTCCATGACCACGTCACAGGTAAATACCCAGTCGCTCACCTCCACTGCCTCTGACCTCCTGAACTCTCCACTCACTCTCTCTCTCTTGTCGATCTCACAACCCATCTCTCTATCTTAAGTTTTAATCGGGAAGGTCAAAAGCTTCATGAACTTGTTTGAATTCATTACCAATTTGTATAAAAAAATTACCGATTTGTATTTTTGTTTAAAGAATTGATGAAGATAATAGCGGTGATTTATGTTTTGATTTCATCATGGAGATCTAAATAAACACGTTGGGGGGAGATGAGTCGTCAATGGTGGAACAATGACGTTTATATTTCGATTTATGAATCACCGATGATTTCTGTCTCGATTTTTGAAAGTTATTTAGAGCCTATCAATTGGTTCCAAGAATTTTGATGAAAATGATGATTTTAACAATTTTCGACACGGACTTGTTAACACGATACGGAGTTAACAGGTTTCGTGTTTAAGCTTAACATGTTTTGTGTATTAGACAGGTCGACACGATAAAAATCGTGTCTTAACATGTTATAACCTGTTTAGACATTATAACAAACCTGCTTATATTTTAAAAAATATAAATATTTATTATTTATTTTTAAACAAAACCTAAGATCATTCATTTGTAGTTTCAAATAATTTATTCAAGACAATGGATAACAACATTGAAAAAATATGAAAAATATTGGGCCGGCCGTTAATAACAAATTTAGCTCTACAGTCTACATACAATTGGTGCCGTGAGAAATTTGGAAAGGAGCACCGTTACACGTGTTTGAAAAATATCCTCTGCCGGCAAAACTTACTTCCGATCACCGACCACGATGAAGGCTGTAGTAATCACAACTCCGGGAGGTCCAGAAGTTCTCAAACTGCAACAAGTGGAAGATCCAATAATCAAAGACGACGACGTTTTGATCAGAGTCGAGGCCACAGCTCTCAACAGAGCTGATACGCTTCAACGGCAAGGGAAGTACCCTCCGCCGAAAGGAGAGAGTGAGTATCCCGGACTAGAGTGTTCTGGAACCATCGAAGCCGTCGGCAAAAACGTATCCCGGTGGAAAGTTGGAGACCAGGTGAGTTACTTAGGGCTCGACCTATTGTTTTTATAAATATGTTCAATCGAGCACGAATTTAGCTTCCTGTAAGGAATTTTGGCGCTTGAAATGCATGTTAGGGTTTGAATTTTGAGATTATTGTAGATTATACTTATGAAATCTTCCTTGTGTAGAATTATAGATGTTAATGTTCAGAGATTCAATCAAATTTGACCTGAAATTGTTCAATCAAGTACAAATTTAGCTTCCTGTATGGAATTTCGAAGTGTTTGAAATGAATGTTAGGGTTTGAATTTTATGATTATCGTAGATTATACTCACCGAAGCTTTCTTGTGTGTGTTCATAAGGTGAACACTGAGCTTGCTTGTGTGTGATTTGATGTGTAGAATTATCAATGCTAATATTCAGAGAATTCAATCAAATTTGACCTGAAGTTGTTCAATCAAGTACAAATTTAGCTGTACGGAATTTCGAAGTGTTTGAAATGAGTCTTAGGGCTTGAATTTTGAGATTATTGTAGATTATACTTACAGATGCTTCCTTGTGTGATTTGATGTGTAGAATTATCGGTGCTAATATTCAGAGAATTCAATCAAATTTGACCTGAAATTGTTCAATCAAGTACAAATTTAGCTTCCTGTACGGAATTTCGAAGTGTTTGAAATGATTCTTAGGGCTTGAATTTTGAGATTATTGTAGATTATACTTACAGAGGCTTCCTTGTGTGATTTGATGTGTAGAATTATCGGTGCTAATATTCAGAGAATTTGATCAAATTTGACCCGAAGTTGTTCAATCAAGTACAAATTTAGCTTCCTGTACGAAATTTCGAAGTGTTTGAAATGAGTGTTAGGGTTTAACTTTTGAGATTATTGTAGATTATACTTACGGAAGCTACCTTGTGTGATTTGATGTGTAGAATTATCGGTGCTAATATTCAGAGAATTCAATCACATTTGACCTGGAATTGCTGTTCCATGAGCATAAGCATCTTTATCTAGAAAATTGGGATTGGGACCTTTGAGAAGATGTTGAGTACAAATCTAATCAGTTTTGGTATCTGTATATGCAGGAAATTTTTCTGCTGAGAAAGTTGTTTAGATGACTAGATGTTCATGTCATTAGATAATCTGCAAATGCCATATACATTTGAGTATAATTTTGCACCAGTTGTCCTGTCAAGTGTCATCATTCTTGTTCTTCATGTCCAATAATATGGGAATGTTGAATCGTAGGTGTGTGCTCTTATAAGTGGTGGAGGATATGCTGAAAAAGTGGCTGTGCCTTCCGGTCAAGTCCTTCCTATCCCGTCTGGTGTTTCTTTGAAAGACGCTGCTAGCTTCCCAGAGGTGGCGTGCACCGTTTGGTCAACTGTTTTCATGACAAGCAAGCTATCTTCAGGGGAAAGATTTCTGGTAAAGTGTACTTTCTCCTTTATTTCAATTTGACTTGTGTCCACCAACTCCCAAAATGAGCCGATGGGCAATTCCACAAAAGGCTTATGTAAGTTTCGGTTTGACTTCCAAGATTGTGTCAAACATATATACAATACCTTCAATACGGGCTATAAGTAGAATAATGTTATGACCCCAAATCCATAAATTAGTTTATTTATAACAATTATTATGGAAGGAAGTAGTGGTGTAATGAGTCGAGCTCGGCTCGTGATAGTTTATTAATTATTTAATTATATTATTTATATATTTTTATGATTATATATATAATTATAGTTTTTAGATATAACATAGTATATATTATTTAATTATTTTGTCATAAATTTTTATATAATAATAATAATTATATAAATATATATTTAATACATCAAATAAAAATCATATAAATAAAGGCTCATTTAGGCTCTCGAGCTCAATATGTGAAGCTCGGCTCGATTTGAGTTTTTAGCGAGTCGATCTTGAGTAGCTCACAAGTGGCCAAGCTCGTTTACACCATTCGTAGGTAGGCAAGATGAATTATCCCCAAAAAGGAGATTTTAATTTTCAAACAGTCAAAAAATAAAATAAAAAAGAAATTGTTGGGAATTTCAAATTTCACTCGCAAAACATATTTACTCAGAGCTTATAAGATTTTCAGATACATGGTGGTTCTAGTGGCATCGGTACATTTGCAATTCAAATTGCCAAATACCTGGGCATTAAAGTGTTTGTCACTGCAGGTAAACTCTCCTTTTTCCTATATGTGCACTGTTGGTTCAGTTAATCATGGTTATCTGCAATCATACAACAATCATTTATATATTCTTTTTTTTCTTTGTTTAGGGAGTGAGGAGAAGTTAAAGGCATGTAAGGAGCTTGGAGCTGATGTTGGCATCAACTACAAAACCGAAGATTTTGTTGCACGATTAAAGGAGGAAACAGGAGGGAAAGGTGATAACGGTTTGCCTCAAATGTTGACTTTTCAAACCATTGTCCTGGTGGTTCTTTGCAAAAAATATTATTCTTTTTCATTTTTACAAGAACATTTGCTAGTTTACAATGAACAACCAACTATTGTGGTTAAACAAATATCAATTGCTCAATTTACATTCTTAATGTCTGACCTTGGAAGAACCGAACAATAGGTGTTGATGTTATACTGGATAACGTTGGTGGACCCTACTTCCAGAAAAACCTAGAGAGCTTAGGTATCGGTGGCAGGCTTTTCATCATTGGTTTCATGGGTGGAGTGAAAGGCGAAGCAAATTTATCATTGATGCTCGCAAAACGGCTCACTGTACAAGGTATACACACTAAAGACCCTTTTGTCTATGCACATGTGTTCGTTTTGCAAATTTTGTCTTCAAAGATGACTGAAAAAAAATTGTCAAATTTTGTTCGTCGTTAGCATTGACTGTGTAAATTTGGGTAGGAAGATTTTTTTTCCTTTTTATCATTATTGAAGGTTATTTCTTGATGAAATTTGGTCGATGCAGCTGCGGGTTTGAGAAGCCGAAGTATAGAAAACAAAGCTGAAATAGTGAGTGACGTCGAGAAGAATGTTTGGCCTGCAATCGCACAAGGGAAGGTGAAACCTGTTATTTACAAGTACTTCCCTTTATCCGAAGCAGGAGAGGCTCACAAGCTTATGGAAACCAGTACACATATTGGCAAGGTACTCCTGCTTGCATGAAGCGTCTGTTCATACTCTCAATGTTACAACAACACTTTTTATTTTATTTCTTTTGTTTTACGTTGCGTACATCAATAATAGCGCGTGTTTGAAGTAATAAACGGTCTTGGATGATATCATCATTAATTCATTATACCTGTCGGATCGATAGATTAGAACGTAATGCGTGAAACGTCTTGGAAATAATGAAATTCATTCATGATGTGCATGATACAAAGGGCAATGGGGCAGGGAAATTGTCTCTTCAATATGAGATTTGTATGCTGGTTGGTAATAGTATCAAAAATCAAGTACAAGGTTAAATAATAAACAGTTAACGGTATCTCTAATCCATCACAACGGTGCGTCTAACTTTCTAGCTTTGATTTAGCTGTAAATGAGTTTTGACGCAAAGTTGATTACAATGGTGTACCCAAACTTTCAGGTTTGATGTATACAATGGTGCATTTAACCTCTTATATTGTAATCTTGGTTTTAAAAACGATCGAACATAATTTAAGAACGAGACATAAATAATATAAACATTTAAAACCATATAAAAATAAAAATAAAATAGAACCTGGTCCGACCGATTCAAATGGAGACAGTTAAAGAAGCATAACCACACCGCGTGAAAATACTGTTTTACCATCATTTCAAAACCCTGGATAACAAACAAATGGCTTGCATCTTCAACGATGTTGAAGATTATCAATCTATTGAATACATCCTTTTCTCATTCCAGCCAATCAGAAAGAAAAAAAAGTAATATTGTTTCAAGAACTACATAAAGCTTCAATTGCCAAGCTTTTTGTCACACCAGGACACGGGTTTCCAAATTTAGCCGTTGCAACAGGAACCGAACACTTTGTCTTCCCTATACAATCCTGCATTGTTCATCAAACATGGCTTTATGCTCATCAATCATAAAAATCCAGATGAGAGTCATGTTTATGCTACCAAATGCTATAGCCTATTAGACTAGTTATGTACACAATCAACAGACAATCCATTTATGGTTTACCTTGGTATCAAAGCCAACAAAATTCCAAAATATGTTTACGTTCCAAGCTATAGGTCGTTCCACAGAACTTGCAGGAGCATATTAGACTAGTTGCGTACTTATATGTAATTATCATAATCTAGAGGTATCTATGTGTAATATCTATCTATATATGACTCTATATATAGAAGGCTGTGTAACCCTACATATTAGACTAGTTACGTACTTATATGTAATTATCATAATCTAGAGGTATCTATGTGTAATATCTATCTGTATATGACTATATATAGAAGCCTGTGTAACCCTATTATGCACACAATCAATATACAATACATTTATGGTTTAACTTAGCCGGATAGTTAGTATATGTTGTTGAATTAAATCAAACAAAGATGCAACAACAAACAATCAAAATGAAATGACAACTCTAGTACCTGTTGGACTATAGACAAGATATCTGTATGGCAACTTCCTTGAGTAAACATGCCACAATCTCCTTTGGGATTCCCGAAACTCGCAAACCGAATGGATTTAATTTTCCAGCCTTGGTCACAAGTTAACCGGACTTCAGGGGTTTGAGAAGTGGAATTAGAGTTAGGTTTCCAGAGATCAATGGGAACGGAATCATCCTCCGAGACATGACCACACACCTCCTGCCCGATTCGTGTCAGCACAGAAATTTTTTACGGATCACCACCAAGCTCTTCATGAAGAACCAGCAAGTTTTCACCGGCATGCACCCAGGTTCGTGGCACGTGATATCTAGACATATTTTCTTTAAATTATTTTACCCACTTTATAACTCTTACAATATTTTGAGTAGGGGTGTAAACGAGCCGAGCCGCACGTGAGCTACTTGAGATCGACTCGCTAAAAGCTCAAATCGAGCTGAGCATAAACGAAGTCTACTCACGAGTCGAGCTCGAGCTTTAGAAATAGAGCTCTAAACAAGCGAGCTCTCTTAAGTTAAATAAGCCAAACTCGAGCATAGGCGAGCTCGGGCTCGGCCTGGTTGGTCACACTCCTTTACACACTAATTTTGAGTATGCTACTTACAATATCTGAGCAGGTAGGTCACACTTCTTCTGACATTTTTGTGCATCATAGGTTCCCCTGTAGTCACAATGATCGCACCCCGTCGATGGTGAAAGGTAAGTTGACCAATATCGTCCTATATTTTGACCATTGACCCAAGCTTGACCTTTCCCCATCCCAGCAAGGTTCAGTGATATAGGACCTTTTCCTTCAGGGGTGATGAATGTGGACTGACAATAAGTGATAGAAATGAGTGTTGATCACACACATGAATAGACGATTTTAAGAATATATTACATACTTTATACCAAATGAGAGACTGATTAATAGGTAACGAAGCGCCCCGGGTCCACAGGGAACTATTAGCAAGATTGGTTTTATCAAGTCCAAGGCTTTCTCCTTCAGTTCCCACCTGAATGCAAATGAATGTTGTATATAAAGCTCGATGCTTGAGATAATGTCATAATAACAGACAAAAACTAATAGTCGATGTTAAACATGAACCTGGTAGGTCCACCCGTTAGATGAATAGTCCTTTTTCGCGTTCTTTAGGTCAGTAAGGATGACTGAGTATAGGCCCGCCCCCATGACATCGAACCATGGACCATAGTTCTGTAGAAAAAAAATATAGAAGATCTAAGACTTTATGAAAATTGGATATCTTAGAAACAACATTGCCTTTTTATCTTACTATAATCCTCTAGACCAATAACGGGTTGGCGGGGTCGCAATTAAGCTGTAGACGGGTTAAACGGGTTGGTTGGTTGTAATAAATGGGTTAAATGGATCATAAACGAGTTGACCTTATGAAATATAACTTTTTTTGTTCTAATTTTAAACGCGTTGACGACTTGTTTAATTAAACACGTTAAACAAGTCAACCCAAACCTGGCCCGTTAATTAAACAGGTCAACCCAAACACATGCTTATTAAACGGGTTAGAAATGACAACCCAAAACCTAATTATTTTCATGTCATGTTCGTGTTGTGTCAGGAATTGCCACTGCTACTTATACTTGAATCTTAAAGAAAGATATATGACGAGTCATAATACGAGATGAATCAACATTCCTAATTGACTGACTCATTGCTTATACCGATTACCGACTAATAAATACGTATAACTTTGTTTAATTGTACATCAGTCTTTTTGTGATATTGAAATCTAAAACTATGTAGATATGGGCAAGTAACTAGAAAAGAAGAAAGAGACACCTGTACACCAATCAACATACTAATTACATCCAATGTGTTGTTTCCTTGTTCAAGACTAATCTTTTCACTTATGTTGAAGCTTGCATCATCATGATAACCATATCCAAATGCTACAATTGATCGAATATAAGCAAACAACACATACCGCGTGAGTAGCTAATCTGAGTTCAATATGCATAAGAAATACGATAACTACCCTCTATAGTAATTGTACCTAAAACTTTTTTGTTCAGGAAAACCAGAGCAGCATGTCCCAAACTCTGAATGAGCAAAAATGCATCTTGCTTTTCATCTGCTTCTATGCTGCGTACATGACGGAATATTATCATATAAGTAGTCACATTACAACGAATGATAATATTTTAATTACTTACTACATATATATTAAGATTAGCTACAGATTACTGATACGAAGTTGCTCCAAGAGTTGACGAATATGAGCAACTGGATGAAGAGAGAAATTTGGGTCTGAGAGTTGGTTAGCGGTTGGATAAAGGCAAGTGGACTAAAAAGGGGCCTAACTTAAAACGAGTTACGAGCCCATAAGATATGAACGGAACTCAACGGGCCAGACGTTGTGGCAAACCACTACCCAACTCTCAAACCTTAATTTCTTCATTAGGAGCTCCAATTTTGCCTTTGACCGTTGTCCCCAATTTTAGTCATTTTGATTGATTTTGGTTTTCATTGTAAAAACGTGTGAATCGTGGATTTCATTGATTTACTCGTTTATTTAGGTTTTCAATTTCAAGTTTAGGTTGTTAATTTCAATTTCCCAACATATTGTCAATGTGATGGTTTTCTCATTCATAAATTTTCCTGTGAAGAGTATTCTCTTTTATCTTTTGTACTTCTGCTCTGTCAGTTACCTTGTACTGTACCATAGAAAATCGTGAACGAGTCGTTACTCCAAACACCCACTTTTTCCATGTACCAACTCCAAGGTGAAGTTGACAGTGATAATTCATTCACACTGGCACTAGGAGCAAATGCGGCTTCACCAACACTTTTCTGAGCAACAACCTTTACCCATATTCAACATAAAGAACAGGTATAAATACATCTGATTTCAGATTTTGTTAAATGAACCAAAAAATATAGACATAAGCTTACCTTTGCTGTGTTGAAAATAACATTCTTACAATCTGGAAGGATGCTCACGGACCATGCAGGGAGAAAATACGATTTTCCATTAAATGTCACGTTTGCACCATAATTTGCAAGAAAAGCTGCACAATCATCAGCTGTTTTATAGTATATATCCGCCTGGTGAATAAAATCTATTCTGTCAGTGAGAGTATACACAACGTAATATTTAATATAAATCTAAATATACAGTTTTGTTCAGTTTTTTTTGTATACATTGATATAATGTTATTGAAAATTTAGTTGTATCCAAAATAAAGTATTTTTTGGTCTAGCAATATCCAAAATATACTTATGTTGGATACAACTCAATTTTCAATAAAATTTATATCGAAAAATATTCATGCTTTAGCATACCTGTAAGTTTATACCAAGAGATTGATGAGCATGATCTCCATTTACCAAATACTCCTCACATTGTTTTATTGCCATGTGTACGTCCCGCAAGTGACCCCACTTTGGCTGCCTTATAAATCCTGCAAAAGTTATCCTCATTAATCTGCTGCTACTTCAATACAGCTAGTAGTAGCTCTTTTAAAATCAGAAAATTACCATACTCATTTATTGGAGCATCATAATCATAGCTTGTAGCAACCAGAGGGCCTCCAGCTGTTCGCCCGAAATTTGTTCCACCAAAATACTGCAAGGGTTTTTGAAGTTAAGTACATGTCTATGTTAAACTAATAACCGTTGACATGAAGCAAAAAGAATCGGTTGAGTGTACCATATAATAGTTATGGAAAGTGCCTCCTTTCTCAAAAAACCGTGCTACAGCAAAAGCCAGGTCTTCAACGGGTCGGTAAGGAACAGGGTAACCAAATGAAAGAAACCTGTAAAATAAAAAAAGAATAGGATACTGTTTGTATATTTGCTTTCATGGAGAGTAGCAGGACAAAGCAAAAGGTTAACTGTACCATCCAGTGTAGTCCTCTGTCCAAATCTTTGGCTTTGAAAGAGAATTTGGGGTGAACGTATCACAATAGAACCCGTTACATGTGTTTATCTGCATTATGGCATGTCGTTATCCTAGAAACTAGATATAGTTTCTAAATGTTGACTTCAAAGAGGTATAAATGAGCCGAGTCGCTCGCGAGCTACTCAAGATCAACTCGCTAAAAGCTCGAATCAAGCCAGATTTAAATGAGCTCGATCCTAATATGGAGCTCATTTAATAAACAAGCTCGAGCTAAGAGCCTATTATTTATATAAATACAGTTATTTTTATTTAATATAAATGCACAATTACATAAAAAATACTGTTGTATATATATATATATATATATAATTATGATGAAAGTAACTCAATATATATATTATTCATAGATATAAAACTATAATTATAAAAATATAATTAAATAACAAAGGAGTTGAGCCCAATCTGAGCTCAAGTTTAGAAAACTACTCACGAACCAAGTTCGAGCTTTATACACAGAGCTCGAACCGAGCCGAGCTCGAACTCTCAGTTAAACGAGACACATTCAGGCTCAGTTCGTTTACGACCTAAATATATTTCTCCATGAAACATGCATCTATAGTACTATAAGTTGAGATAATTTAACTTACGGTAGGATCAGGTGCATCACTCTGTGAGCACATCACCCAAGGAACAGATGTGTTAGATTTAGAGCAGTTTCTGCTGCCCATTTTACATATAGCTCGCCACCAACACCATACGCCCACTCCACATTTCCATATTCATTCTCGACCTGTTTTATAGAACAAACCACACCATATAGACCCAGAAGCAAAAGAGAGACAGAACTTCAAAAGTGTTCATTTGGAACCGATGAGCAGTGTCAAAAGGAATAACCTGAGCCAGGATAATTGGGCCTCCTTGTGATGCAAAAAGATTCTCCTCTTTCATTAAGTTAACAATCTTTGCAAGAAAAAGTTCCATTTCTGCCTGCACCATAATTTCATGTTAAAATCTGCAAGTTCATGAAATAATTGCTCACTAAAAAGCCTGGAAAAACAGGCGGGTCAGGTAACGGGCTCAGGTCAAACTGGTTCAGGTTAAACCGGTCGTTTCTAGAAAGTAAAATTTTGGTTCAGGTCAAAACGGGTCTGATTAAAATGGGCTCGGGTTGAAATGGGTCTTTTAGAAAAAATAAAAAGTATCAAAATGGGTTCTGCTTGCTATATTTGTTTTTATGGTGGCTAGTGGTGCCAGGTAGAAGCAGTGGTGGAAGCGGTGGTGGAGAGGGCGGCTTGCAGGTATACCCACTAATCTTCCTCATTATAAGTGAGGTAATAGTAAGAAGAAGAATCAAAAGACAATTGAACAAAAGCTTTAACATTGTATGTGTTAATGGAGTACCTGAAAAGGCCATTTGTGGTCCGGAACTGAATTCCTGGAATGAAGTGTAACCAAAGAGGGAATCCTCTGCTCACCACAACACAGAAATGAAATGAAAATGGATGAAAAGTTTCAGATTCAACAAAGATGTAAAAACAGACCAGTAAGATTTGGCACTGGCATATGGGCAAAAGTGTACTTTAAAACTAGAAATTTTAACAAGAAATAACTGACCCATAATTCCATTCGGCACATGCATATGGGCCGATACGAAGATGAACAAACAGGCCAGCATCCTGAACCGTCTTCACAAACCTAACCAAGTCAAACCGCCCTTCAAAGTAGTACTGTCACATAAAGAAAGTAAGTGATGGTCATTACAATAACTAACTTCAAAAAAAAACTTCGGTTTTCCCTTATTATTCAACATATATCATGAAAACATAATCTTCATTATAAAACATATACATATACACATTCAATACTATACCTGCCCCTTCAAAGGCTCATGATAATTCCAGAAAACATAAGTCTCGATGACGTCCAATCCTCCTTCCTTTGCTTTCTCAGTGATATCCGGCCACATCTATAACTCAAACAGAGATAAACCAAAAAGGGTAATTGTATATTGTCTGATACGGGCTCTATATATAGAGTTTCATATTGCACATAGATACCATATAGACTATGATAATTACACTAATGTACGTAACCAGTCTAATACTCTCTCGCAAGCTAAGGATGAGAAATGACTTGTAGCTTGGATTGTAATAAAGATAAAGGCAAATTGGATTTTAATAATCCAAACCATAGTTGTCAAAGGTGACCTAGGCGTGCGCGGGCGAGGCGAGGCGAGGTGAGGTGCAGGAAAAACGCCTTGCGGCCATCTAGGCGCTCTTTCAGCGAGACTCCGTCCAGATTTCGGCTAAACCCTGCTGGCAAAATTCTACAAATTCCGACCAAACTGGTCTAAAACATCCAAAAATGGCAAAGAAGCAGCCTTAAATAAGCCTAAAACCCCTAAAAATGGCATGTTAATGCTACGCGCCTTTCTTATCTCCGGCCCTCGCTTTTTAAGCGACTTGCGCGCTCACCCTTTGCACCTTGAGTGTGCCTTGCACCTTCGACATCTATGATTCAAACTATGACCCATTGGCTGATAATAATCCATACTGATAATTTGACCAGTGACACTCATAACTTTGACTTTTGTTGCCAAAGGCAATCCCACTCACATAATCATCATAAGTTTACATTCTATTTACACTTGATTTCCACTCGATTTCACTTACAAGGAATGTACATTTCCCAGTTTTGCTCATAATGAGCGAAATCAAGTGTAAATCTATGATGATTATACGAGTGGGATTGCCCTTGCCAACAAAAGTGAAAATTACAAGTGTCATTGGTAAATATTACACATCGATACGTTTTAGATTATGATAATTACCGTTAAATACATAACAAGTCTAATAAACATCAAACACAATCTCATATGATACACAGAACAAAATACCACTAACATGACAAAAACATTAAAGAAAAAAAAATTGAACTCACTTCAGGAGTGGCTCTAGGATAATGAACGGAACCAGACTGCAAAATTCTCCTTCTCCCATCTATAACCAAAGCTTTACTGTCATAAGTTACAGTCACAGAAAACCCTAATTCACAGAACCAAGCTCCGTACAGTACAATTACGAACAAAATCAACCCTAACATCCCATCGTTCCCCATGAACTCCGTTAAAAATTCAAAATTACAGAAAGCTAACATAAAGAAGAATCTATACCGTCTAATTAATAGAAATAATTGGATGATTGGTTTCATGTGATTGATTTGTAGCATTTGTTGAGATCGAATTGAAGAATCAAAATTAATAAGACAGAAAATAGAATGGATTTTGTATTATACTTGTTGAGATTACTTGAAACGATGATCCCTAAACTTGATTCGAATCGATCATGATTGTAAGATTGTTATTTGCTAGGGTTCAATGGGTACGACAGTTGTGTGTTTTTGTTGCTTTCCCGCCATTCTTAAGCGTGGCTGTTACTTGCCATTTAGGAGCACTAAAATACAATTAAAAAAGAACAGATTTAAATTCGGATTACTTAGGGGCCTATTATGCTCCCCAAAGACCAGAAATTCCAGGAAATTTGACTTTTTGACTTTAACTTGCTCATGCTTCGTATCCAACTACTTTGCTTTCGTTTTCCGCTCATTTAGCACATAAACCTGGGAGGCACACACATACATCAAACACGTATAAAACCAAACGAAGATACAAACTAAAACAACTAAAACGAACACATAAACCGGCGTTATTTATCCTTACATCAGAGTGTATAAATAGCATATGGAGGTGTGCGATTAGATGTTCCCTTATTTAAATAAACCAAATTAAAAGAAAAAAAGTGATGTGACTCGATTCAAGAACCGAATTTTGAATTTGAAACAATCTTTAATCCGAATTCAAAAACCAAATAACATATGGGTATTAGAATTCGGTTCGGTTTGAATTTCCCTATGCCATAATTCTAAAACAAATTATCAAATCTCATAAAATTAGAATTCAAATTTTGTTTTAGCAAACTGATCTTTTCTTTTAGAAATAAAAACTACGATAATTCTATTTAACGCAATAAATAATAATGTATTTTAGATTTCATTACTATATAGATATTGTACATATATACATTTACAAGTTCATGAATAGTATCTTCACCATTCATATTTTGACATCCAGCAAAAATAGGTTATGTATATATGTGTTGAATGAAAACTAAACCAGAATTGGACGCTACCCTGGTGCTTAACAACGCCCCCCTTCACACGGGTTTGGCTGGTTATTTTGGATTTTTTTTTGTTTTGTATTCAGCTAACTATTAATTAAATGAGCTAGTTAACAACTTTTTCATCATATGTGTGCTATGGTTTAGTGGTGTGTCCCATGTCCCGCAACCTTGTTTGGGTTAAAAAAAATATAAAATTATATTTTTTTAGTTATTTTTATAATTATAATTTTTTTATATTAGTAGTTTATTAATTATTATTACTATTGCAACTATATTTGTGTTAAAAAAACCACCATGTAAGATACTTGCTCATATATATTTATGAATGTTACGGCTTTATCTTTTGATTACACGTGACATCTTTTGTGTACTTAAACTTGTTATTGTTGTAAATAATGTTTTTTTTTGCTAACTTACAGGTTTCACATGCATACGACACAAATTTGTCGTGTACCGTACCGCAACCTAACTTTGTTGCTTGCAATTTTATGTTTGTAACTTATACGGAATACCTGACACATCATGCGGAGGAATACCACTAGCCTGATTACAATTATCCAAATTATAAGAAAGGGGAGCTGGCTTGCTTTTTTTTTTTATATAAATAAACAAATTACCTAAAATGAAATTCAAATAAAATTTAATTTTACTTAATGTAACTTACTTCAATTAACATTATTTTTATTTGATTCATTTTTATTTTGTAATATCCTTTGAAATAGAATGAAAACTTATATCATGACCCCTTTTCTTGTTTTATAGTTTTCAATACAACCTTTTTTTTCCTTGAAAGATTAATTTTTCTGATAAAATACATTTTATTGTTGAAGCATTCTTGACAGATTTATATTTATAACATTAAAATCCACCAAAATGTCATGAGCTACCTTTTTTAATGTAATACTATTAAATTAAAATATAATTAATAATCAAAATTATTCCTTTATATCAATTAACAAGGTAAATTTTCATCATATTTTTAAGGTATTTAATATTTTATTGCAGGATAAATCGGCATGGGGCTGTCACGGGGGGTGAAGGTGGGACACAAACACAAGTGTTTTAATAAATTATGCAATGTCTTGTGGATTTATAGTATATCCCAAATTGTGAGATTGGTTGATCGTTGAGATCAATGAAATCTATATATCTAATAAATAAATGTTTTGATGGGACATTTGTCACTCTTTCATGCACCCTTAACATTTTTTTCTCGCTACTCTCTCCTATTAATTATACAAATTTATTTAATTGTTTTTATAATTTTTGTTTCCCGTCTCTCTATTCTATTAAATAGTAATGATTTCGATATTCTTTTTTATAAAACTTTTTTCATAAATATGTAATATGTAAATCTTTATTAGTAAATATATATATAACATTGCATTTATTCAACTCGTGTAATACACCGAGTTTCTAAAGTTTAATATGAATTAACATGTATCAGTTACATAAAAAAATTAATACTCAGCTAAAAAAAAATGTTTTAAAAATTAACTTAACAGAATTTATAACTGTCACATAATATTTTATTCAACCCGTGTAAATACACGGGTTTTTAAAGACATAATTTTTTTTATTACTAAGGATATATAACATTACATTTATTTAATCTGTGTAATACACGAGATTCTAACCTAGTGTATGGAATATAAGAAAGTTATGTTTAGGAAAATATTTTCAAATTTTGTTTAAACAAGGTTTGGTTTGTCCCATGTAAAGATTTAGTTTGTCCCATCTAGGATATGATGATGTTTGAATCTAACAAGGGTACATAAACGGGAGTCCTTAGCAATAAGAAAGAGATGGGGTCCAAAACGTGTGGAACAGACCCTTTCACATGCGCATCGTGACTCTAACTGTAGGTGATGGGCGTAATCTGACGTTGTGATTAGATACAAACCAGAAAACCACAAAGAAAGTCAGAAACTTCATATTCTCTACCCTTTTAGAAGTCAGAAGTACAAAAACTTTGTTACTAATTCAACCAGGTTATCACCGCTATGTACAAGAGTTGGTTAACATTATACATCCAAGATACAATTCGTCAATAACCTGTTGTACTTAAAGGAATATCAGCGAAGTTGTTTTGAAGATAGAGAGTACTCGTCTTAAAGTAACAAGTAGTAGTAGCAACAACATTTTTGATACCCTAAAAACAATTTATGTAATATGGTGGTGTCGATGTATACGTATAACATTCTTGGAAAATATAATGGAAATAACTAGGAATTTACATTGGAAAACAAGATGAACGAGTAGAGTGCTTTAGTGTTTAAAAAACCTAAATTGTCATATGTACCTAGCTAGTATCAGGTACATAAATTACATAATTGTCATAAGTGTATACTAACTTTAAAAAACTCTATGTACTCACCTTACCAAGTTTAGGTTCCAGTTAGATTAGCATGCATAAAGGTTGATTGAATACCTAATAACCATTTCAATAAGTATGCTAATTTTAGCAATAATTGCTTTAAATTTTTTGGCCAGTTTTACCTTTTTCAAGACCAATTCAACTATTGGCATTCATTAGGTCATGTTCAGATACCAAAAGGCGGATTTAAGCTTAAATTTGCTGAATTTCAACCCGACCCGACCCGTTTGGTTCAAAATCACCAAAAATTAGTCTGTTCCATACGGATTTTAAGGTTTACAAACATTTATGGAAGTATAACGAATCGCTCAAAATCAATTTTAGAACGTTCGGCTAACCAATTCACCATTTTCACCAAATTTCACAATTATACTTTGGATTTTCATTTAAAGCAGGACCAATATCAATTTCAACTCATTTCAATCATAATTTAAGAATTATAACCAAAAATTAACAAAACTCCACTTTTGGTAAATTTAGTCAGTTTTCACTGCGAACACATATAGCTACAATCTTGGTTTACATAACCAAGACTGAACTTAACCAACAATAGCTACTTGTCCAGTTTCTAAAAATTCTACATATGGGTTCAAAAACCACTTAAAATCTATAAAAATGAAGATCTGAGTTGCAAGAACTTAGCTAAATTACTTCTTCTTGTTTCCAATAAGTTGTAGGGGTTGAGACTATGATTTCTTCACTGTTTTGAAGTTCAATTCACATCTGGAAATTTGATTGATTTGTTTGGTTTTGCAAAATACATACAAACTAGAACTTTGCTTCCCTTGTTTCTTTTTTAGTTATGTGAGAAAATCAACCTTAGGGTCATGTATAAGCATCAAGGGGTATTTGATTTTGCCATAATGGCAATTTCAGCCCCTTGAGTAACCGAAAATTGGATATTTACATTTCTAACCCTAATTTCACCATTTCACGACATTTTGGTACATTTTCCAAAATAATTAAAGTGGAATTATACCGACAAAATATAAATAGGATTTTATCATTGTTATATGAATAATAATAATATTCCCACTACAACATGTCACAAGATGTTACAGGTTTGAGACTAAGCCAGTTCTGAACTGCTATTGACTGTTTGAACATGTTTGGTTTTTGGTCCATTATCTTCTGTTATCGGGTTTTTGTCAGGTTTAGCAGTTAATAAAGCCATAGTATAAAATCATAAATAAATTTCACACTTTCTTGAAACTAAAAGTTCATGCCTTGTTCCAATAGCCATATTGACATCTAAAACATAATATGTGTGCTATATAGAAGACGATATAATGAAAAGCTAACCTTGTTGTAGTTTAGATCCTTCATAAGAAAACAAGCTCACTGCATTTCTGTAGCTTACATCTGCAACTTCTTCTTTAGACAGATCAAGCAAAGATGCAACATAAGAAAGCACAAACTGGATATTGGCTGGATGATTAAGCATCTCTTTCAGGTCTCCATTATTTTCATCTTCTTCCACCAAAAAAATGGATTCTGAACCGTTCAGTCTGGGTACTGCATCGGGTGCATCAGTCTCCAGTAAAATCCTATCAGAAGGTACCGCTTTCAGCATTTTCTTCGCCTTGGTTTCTTTCATTGACATAAGAAACCCCGAGAATGAAAAATACGCACCGAGTTTAGCAAACTCAGGAACCATCTCTGCAGAACCTAAGTACGAGTGCAAGATTACACCTTCCGGGAATGGCCCGACAGATTTCATTATATCAAGAAGATCACCAAACGCACGCACACAATGAACAGCCGCGGGTCTTTTCAGTTCTTTAGCAAGTTGAAGCTGCACGCAGAAAGTTTGAACCTGATCAGTGAAATCAATCGTCTTTCCATGTGATCCTTTGTCCAAACCGATCTCTCCTACTGCAGCTGTAGGGTTTGCATCAAATAATTCCCGTAAAGAAGTCAGCCAGTTGGGGGTCCGGTCCATGATGAACCACGGGTGTAGCCCGAATGATGGAATTATACAAGGGTAGTTGTCACTCATCTCCTTCACCAAGTGCCAGTCTTTCTCACAGACCCCATTAACTGCAAAATGATGTACGCCGTTCTCTAGAGCTGTCTTGATGAGCTTCGGGGCTTTGTTAAAGATTTTGGGGTCTTGTAGGTGGCAATGAGCGTCGAAGAGTTTTATCATGCTTTAAGATCTAATCTTGCTTCACTTTCTTGATAAATGATGTATTTTTCCCTGTCCCACCATCAAATTTTTTTATTTTTGGTGGCAATTTCTGAAATGACCCGAACAGAACATAGAAATAATTAGGTTTTGGGTTGCCATATCCAGTCCATTTAATAAACAGGTCGTGTTCGGGTTGACCTGTTTGACCCTTTTAATTAAACAGGTTGACATGCCAACCTTGACGTGCCAACCCGTTTAACCCATTTATTACAACCCACCAACCCGATTATCATGTTTACAACTTGATTACTCCCTGCCTACCCGTCAACCCATTTGACACGTTTAGTTAAAAAGGTCGTGTTCTTGTTACATGATTTTAATTGTGTCCGGGATAGAGTTGGTGTTTTTCACATGAATAGATATATGAATCGTGTTCAGGTTAACCAATTCAACCGTCATCCCGCCAACCCAATACCAATGACACCCCTAGTTTTTTTTATAACAATTAGGATTTTTAAACCGTAAATCGATATGTTCCATTTGGGTTTAGGGTTTAGAAACTAGGGTTTATGATAGCAGTAGCTATATGAACATCATCAAAACCATAAAAACATACAACTCATGCCACTCAATACTCAATACTCAATTATCATTACTTCTCTTCCCAGGTTGCAAGAGGGATTGATACAAAAGCTTTATTCATTTATTTGAAAGAAAAATCAAACAAAAAAAAGTTATAATCCTGTTTCTCCTTTTTCAATTCCAAAGCTTTCCTCCCCAAATTAAAAAAAAAACCCTGATGAATTAGGGTTTTGAATTGAAACTGAAGCAAGTTAGTCCTGAACTAAAACGGCTCCAATTCGGTTTCTAGCATGATCAAATGATCAATTAAACTTCAAATCAAAACAGAAGCGTCTCCCGGTTCGATTTCAATAAATTAAGATTTGCCAATTAACAGGTGTGTTTTCTTTAATTCATGTTACAATCAGATACGCAAATGAACACAGAAGCATGTACTATCAATGAAGACGATGAATTTTACAGAGATTAATGAAAGTATGGCAATAATATATACAAAATTGGCACAAAATCACAATGGTTTGAGGATAACTTTACCTGTATGGATCGACGTATCCACTGGTTCAAACGAGCGGATGAACTGCTTACGGACACGCATGGCGGTATAGAAAAGAACCGAATGAAAGAGAATGTACAAATTCCGAAGCATAAGATACAAGTAGTTATGGGGATTTTTTTTAACAACAAATTTTTACACCTAAATTCCAAATTTTTACACCTAAATTCCAAGTAAATTTATATTTGCATTTACTTAAACTCACACCATTTTTATGAAGGCAAGCACCATACCACTAGACCACTGGGTCACTAAACGGTGCGTGGTTCGGTTAATAACCTGACGGTTCCGGTTCGGACCCGTTAGAACCGTTTGTTTCTTATTTAGATATAGGGTCATTTACATATATCCCCTTCCTAACTTTATTTATTACATATTTACCTAACCCCTAATTTTAATTACATATTTCCCCTTCTAAAACATATATATTACATATTTACTCAATTCATTTAAAATTGACTTATTGAATTACTATTTTACCCTTAATGAACCAATTAAAATAATATTTACACATATCCCTTCCTAAATATATCATTATTAGGTTTTAAAACATAAAAGGGTAAATATGTACTTGTATAAAGATTGGATAAATATGTAATTGAATTTTATGGTTGGGTATATATGTTATTAAAAGACTTAAAAAGAAGAAATATGTAAATAACTCTTACATATATTAGCTATACCGGTTTCAACGGTAGCATCAGAGTCCACTTTTAGTACCGGGGGACGAGTACTAAACTCGTATAGAAGTTCGTTATCGCCTTCTCTTGTTCAAGCATTAATCTGTACGCAAAATTGGATTCACAAATCAAGTAAAGAAATCAACGAAAGCGATGATTTTGAGAAACTTGAAGAACTTGCCAACGGTTAGTTTATTTGATTTTATGATTTGCTATGTAATTGTAATTCATGAAAAGTTATAGTTTCTAATCGTTACTTTCTTTAGGCCCATATCTTAATCGGTTCGGTCCAACAATTAATCAAGAACCGACCCGTTTAATATGGTTCGGTCCAGAACTGAACCGTTTATATACGGTCAGGTCCTCGGTTAACATATTTTCATCCAAACGGTTCACGATTCCGGTCTGGTTCGAACCGAATGCTCAGCACTATTCATTATACCTCTAAACTTAAAAATATAATATTTTCTAAAATCATATTGGTTTGCTTTTTTAATGATTCATGCATATCAATGTCTTAATCGTTCATATATACACGGGTGTGTTTTAATTAGGCATGTCAATCTTTACCCAAACATTTTAATTTGAGTTGTTTTGGACACTTAAATACAAGTCTTTGGGTCTTTTTAGGTCAAACATTATTTATAAGGGGTCTTAATGGGTAAAGTTAAAAATGAGAAAAAAAGAAAATGGGTTAAGATGGGCCATGTAAGAAAAGGAGACGGGTCAGGATGGGTATTTGGAAAAAAAAATTGCCTGACATTCGCTGCCGCATACTCTTTGCATCTCATTCGATCTCTATCTCTTCGGCTCCCTCTTTTCCGCCCCGAAATCTGGCAACTACCACAACCAAATCAACGCTACCACAACCAAAACCACCTCATCTTCCAATTCCGACCACTCCGTTGCATGAATCTCACCCCAGATCTTGTCACTTCCGCTACCATGATTTGCGACCCGACATCCATCGTTGATTCAAGATTCTGAAGTTTGAGCAGCTGTGATTAGATTTAGATTTACTGATTTTCACCATTAAAGATTCTGAGGAGACCGACGATAATGAGTTCACGGAAGAGGGGAGAGATCGTCGATCACATCTGAGATAAAGGGGATTCTCAAATTAACCAATTTAGATCTACTGGATTTCACCATTAAAGATTAGAGCAAGTTGTTTTCAATTGAAATTTAGCCAATTTTGCTCTTGATTTATGGTTTTCTTGAATTGATTCTCAATTCTGTTAGTTATGATGATGATTCTGATTTTTTGATTGAGAAATTTTTTATTTGCTGTGGGGATTAAGATGAGACGCACCTGATATATATGTATATATATACTAGTGGGGTCCCCGCGCTACGCGGCGGAAATTCGATTGATGTCGGTTTGGTTCGTTACGGTAAACGATTGGAACCGGGGCACACGGTATAACAAACAAAAGAGAGAACGTAAAAAATAAATTAGTTACATACTCAAAATGATATAGAAATGTGTTTAACATCAATCGAAACAACAAATAATGATACCGGTTCCGATAATACCTACGATGGTATCGATGTTGTTCAATAAATATCGGTTAAGTTTTAAAATTTATGACAGTAATATTGATTGAATATATTTTTGTAAGTTGGGTTCTAGTATTATTTAGTGTTTTGAGTGAATAAAAAGTAAAATGAGTAAGATTTTGTAAAATGGAAAGTTTTGATGGTTAAAATAAAAATGATGAATCTTGTATATGAATGATTAGCGCTCCACAAATTGTTCATCTCCTTTTACCTAATTTTTAATGGAATGGGTTAAATGATAATTAATAGGGTTTATAATTATAAATATGAGTTACAAGGTAATTATACACATTTGAGGCTTTGTTAATGTGTACATTAGGCAATAAAATAGATACAATGTGTCTTAATTTTTTAAGTAAATTAGATGTCTATCGTTCTAATCTCTATTATATAGTAGTATAGATGTAGGGTTTATTACATTAAAATATAAATAACTTTCACCCTGCAAGAAAAAATGTTTTCCACATCATATGTAGCATACTCTTAAGGTTGTACCAATGTATGCAAACTTCTATAGTTCTATGGTAGGTGAAATGATGACGCGGCACACCACCACATCATAAAAAACAGGCGCCACACAATGATAAAAAAAAAAATTTTGGATGTCACATACAATGGAAAAAACATCTTCCTTACATACATTGTAAAATATTGTTTTTGCAATCATGGTTAACAAATTAATTATCTCTAAAACCATAAAAAAGGGCATGTTTCAACCCAAATCTATTTTTGACCAATTAACCAACATGTTCGACCCGTCCATATTCCACCTCTACTATTATAGCAACACTTAATATAAGTTCCGGCCGGTGTTCTTTCTTTAGGAAGTATTTGTTGACCTAGCCAGGTGGCAGGTATAAAGTTGCAGTCAATTGAACCCCATCTCGTCTTTATAAAAAGATTTGAAATAAAAGTAAACAAAAGAAAGGACGAAAGTAAAAATGATTTTTGGTAAATATTCCTGGAAGTGTTTGACCTTTCGTTTTCAAGTCGCGGATAATCAGTTTCTAGCGTTTGGGTATGGTGAAACTAATTCTAGTCATCTAATTATTTAGACGTCAAATTATCAGTTCTGGGACAGTTGCAACAAAACTGATTCTGATTATCTAATCTTTAGGGGTAACTTTACCTATTAAGTCCTTAAATAATTATAATTTGCCAAACACACAAACAACAGATTATTTGATTATCACAACTTCGAACAACAAAAGCTCATCAAAACACTATCTCCCATAGCCAGTTTTGTCACAGTTGATTATTCTATATTTCACAATCGCTTTCAAACACCATCTGCCACATGGCACGTTAAAAGAAAATGGTCTATGAAGTGAACTAAGTAACATATATTTCTCATCAGGAGATGGATCTAAGGATGTATATATAGAGGGCTCCCCGAATAACTTCATAGTCCCATCTAAAGACACCAAAACAAGCTGTGAAGTGGCCTAATATTCAAATAAATCTTCATTATATTCATATTTGAGTAAATCTTGGTAGGTCCGGGCTTGAACAATGCTTTTCTGTTCATTTGATTGGATTTTAGGACCTGAGGGGACTAAAGATTTCTTTGGTGGGTTCCTCCAGATGCTGGGATTGTACAAACTAAGAGAGTTGAATTAATCAACCATATGTAACTGAAAATTCAAAGTGGCCTTCCATTGTCTGCCAAGTAATGCTAGACAGCGAATCATCATGGCACTTCTCAGCTGCCTTTTCGAAACACCTTTTCGGTGTCTGAAAAAAAAAGTCAACAAGTAACAAAATTAAGAATGTCAGAGTAACATACAAAGTAAACATAACGGACTTGTTAGAGAGTATGTATAAAGTCAACGGCTTACATATACTGTAGCTTCTGAAAAGGGTACTTGGAAGTTAAGCGTCTTATTGAGTGCCTTTATTCCCGCTAGATTGAAGCCAACTAAAAATCCTGCACAAGTCATGCTACTTGCCAACAGTAGCAGGTGTTCTTTCAGCATGCCTTTGGTAACCATTGATACTGAAGTTGAGAGGCGCTACAAAATAAGAAAAAATGGGTGGCTTTTCAGGATAAAAAAGAGACTAGAAATATGGTTTTAGAACTTTTTTGTCTTAGTGGGCAAATTGCAATCATAAGAAACACATTTTAAATTCATGTCACATGTTTCTAACACCCAACCCACACCAAGTTGGAAGTTCAATTAAAAATAAGCACATAGAGACCTGAACATCTTGCTCAAAAGCACAAGCTATGCCAAGAACAACATCACCGCTTTCAGCATGCCTTTGGTAACCATTGATACTGAAGATGTTCAACTTGCTTGATTGCATTATGAATAAAGTGTGTTATGTCGATCAAATGGATTACTGGAAGGCATGCATCCATAACTGTTTTTCATGCATCACCGCTTTTCTTGACAGCTTCTTTCTCAAGAACAACATCAATTGCTATTTCACCTTTTTGATCCTTTAAAGGATTTTTTATCCACGCTATTATTTCAGGACTTACCCAGGTAATATTGGCTTCTTTGACCCGTGGATCACCTATACAATAATGTAACATCCCGAATAAATAGAAAACAAATAAAAGAAAAGCAAGGTAGGCTTGGCCAAGGTTCGGCCCATGGGCCCGAAATATGAAGGGAAACCCTTCTAATCAGCGCCCTCGCCTCAGTCTCTCCTCATTTCCCTCATTTGCGCAAGGCTAGAGAGAGAAAGAGAGAGCTCGGATCTAGCGAGAGAAAGTTCGGGATCAAGCTCAAAGTCTCGAGGATTGTTGCTCACCATCTTTGGAGCGTATAGAAACAAGAAGGAAGCAAAACCAGGTAACCATCATGCCCAAATCTAAGTTTTAATAACTTTCGGGTTAAAATCGTGTAAAGGTTTAGTTTTTGCGTATGATATTCAAAATAGACCACATAATCGTGTTCATGGATGAAAAAGAAACGTTTTGAACGTAAAAAGTTCAAGGTTTGATCGATTAGAAATAATTGGCCAGATCTAGGGTTTCTGATTGAGGAAGAAGACTGATGCATCGAAACTACTAGTTTCGATATAGGTAAATTCATCGAAACTACCTAGTTTCGATATAAACCCATGACCCGAAACTACTAAGATTTTACATAAGTTACTTATCGAAACTACCATAGTTTCGATATAAACCCATGACCCGAAACTACTAAGATTTTACATAAGTTACTTATCGAAACTACCATAGTTTCGATATAAACCCATGACCCAAAACTACTAAGATTTTACATAAGTTACTTATCGAAACTACCATAGTTTCGATATAAACCCATGACCCGAAACTACCATAGTTTCGATATGATTCATCCATTGAAACTACTATGTTCAAACATAGTAATGTCTAGTGTCATCTAGGAGCACTACCTTATGTGTATGACTTCATTATATATATTGAGAGATACCTTAGTGACGCTCAGTAACCAGCTAAGTGTATTACAGAAACCACTCATCAGGTGAGTTCTATGTGCCCCCTACGTGTTACGTGCAAAGGGTTTTAAATGATTTTGGGGCTGAAGTGTATACATGATATGAATGAATGTTATGATATGTGTTATATGACAATGCATGATAGTTATATGTATGACAGATATGCTTATGAATAAAGAAACATAGCAAGTATGTTATAAATTATGAATGAAAGTAATATATAACACAAAAGAATGAAATCATGCTTTATATATATACTATATATTGCATGTTATGAATATAGGTGAATGTTATGGACGCTTCGATGCTAACGGCTACTACGGTAGACGGACGACCATGTGACTATCATGCAACCGGGACATATACGTTCCTTCATCAGCTAGGACGTATAAAAGTCAATCAATGGACGGTCGAAGCAAATTCCTTATCAATGATAAGTAGAACGGTTGCATGAATAGTAGTTCGCATGGGAAACGGATGCCTTCGGGCAGACGGGCGAAAGGACGGACTACGACGGTAGACACGGTAGACGGACGGCCAAAGGTTGTCGGACGGTAATGAAGGACGGACTACTTAGGTAGACACGGTATGAATTACGGCGTACGACGGTAGGACGGAGCGTCTGTCTTTGTGACTTACGCAATCAATGACAGGTTGATCACCCTTATGTGTATGACCAATGAATGTTCAATGAATGCATATGCACCTATTTGCGTGTATAGTCAATGTATGTTCAATTAAACCAAAGATGTATATATATATATATATATATATATATATATATATATATATATTTATATGTACATACAATGAATGATAAATGAAAGAAATTCAAGTGTTAATATATATATATATATATATATATATATGTATATATAGTTATACTTATAAAGAAATAATGTTTATGCCTACTTGCTTTAAACTAGTAGTATACATTTCAGGTAACAAGAGGAAGGGTCGTGCGAAGGCGTGATGGCTATCCGGCATGAGACTGACATCCCATTTTAATTTATGTTAAGACAATGTTTATGTTTTAAATGTTAAGACTTCCGTTGTTATGTACTTGAATGATGAATGCTTCCGTTGCGTCTTGAATGTTTTAAAATGTTATAATTTGGTATCATTGGCTATGTTTATGAGTAAATTCAACGAGTGAGGTTTTCCTGAAAGAGGGCCTTACAAATAACAAATTATTCATAAAACCCACTCCCAACCTTTAAATAACTAACATTTCGAAATAAACAAGAATCATTAAAAGAAATACCTTTTATAATTGAATTTAAAAGAATAGGGCAAACTGCATCAGCAAAAATGTGTGCAGTCTTCTCTAAATGGATATCAGGAATGTCTTGCAAAAAGAACTTTAAGCATGGAGTCCACTCAGATGACTACTGAAATGAACATTCACTGCAAAACAGTATCCATAGTTATATCAATAAAGCATATAAGTATAAGATTTTTTCTAAGAGCTGAATTATCAGGCTTTCATCTCGTGCAGGGTCAACAAATACCCCCTAAAAAAAGAAGCAATAATTAAGGAGGAATTGTTTCAATTAGTGAGTAACTGAAGTTGGAAAACAACCGCTTTAAAATCCAAAGTGAAAATAAACATAGAAGCAGTGGTATAAACAAACCTGATGATCAGGAACTTGAAGAATATTGCTCACATCCTACAATCAAAAACCTATAAATGAAGAACACACTAAAGAAAAAGAGGCCTACAGATGATAAGATTAGATGGAAACCAACCTCAAACATAAGTGGGAAAGTAGTGGAAATTGCTCCACCGTACAAGTGTCTTTGTGGGAATCATTCCATTTCACTGCAAAAATCAATAAGGGTTTAGATCTACAAATATTGGGATTAGAACTTCAATTAACAAGGAAACTTTGATTTCTTGCTTCAAAATTGGCATGACTGATTCAGAACTAAAATATTTTATATTTTTTATGTTTTCTTCAAATCAATTGTAGGTTTTAATTTTTTTAGGGATTCTTCTAGATTTCGTATTTTAATCCAACAAGTATGTGAAACAAAATCAAATTATTGATGAATTTTGGCGAAATTAGGGGTTTTAATCCATGATAACACAGAAAACCGTATTCACGTTGATTGATTCAAATTGAGGGCTACTTTTTAATCAATGGATTCTTGATCAAACAACTAAGAAACAAAGTTTATCCTAAGAGTTTGTAGAAACCTTTTAGTCTTTGTAGAAACCTATTGCCTTACAATAAACAGATGTCGCGATCGAAATAAACAGATGTTTTCGAAAACAGAAAAATAATCGATTAAGATTTCAATCAGAAACCATAGAACACAAAATTGAAAGTAAAACTTGGATTTTCCTTAGAATCGTTACAAGAACTATTTGATAAAACAACTAAGAAATAAAGTTTATCCTGAGACTACAAACCTTTCTTGGCCTCTTGTATCCATATTTGGCGTGATCAGTTACGAAGATGAACAACCGGTCATTGAATGGCAGTTTAATGGAGTCGGCTCAGGAGTATCGCCGGGTTTGTACCTTAATTTGAGTAGAAACATGGCGGGCGAGAAGGACTGTCGCCGGAGAATTGAGTGCAGGAGAGAGGGACGGTCGTAAAGAAGCAGAGTAGATGGCTTTTAAGTTTTAACATTAAGGGGGTGTTTGGGATTACTTCTCAAAACTACTTATTAACTTTTCTAAAAAGTTAATAAGTAGTTTTGAAAAGTAAGTAGGACTTACTTTTCAAAAACTACTTATTTCTTTTATATTTTTATCTCATTTTGATTTATTCAAATAAACTTTTAACTTATTAACTTTTAAAAAAAGTTAATAAGTAGGTTAATAAGTAATCCCAAACACCCCCTAACTACAGGAGATAAGGATAAAAAAAAGTTGTAAAAAGACATATCTGTCCATTTAATATCTTTTATCTAAGCTTTAAGTGTGTGGGTTAAATGGTAATTAGTAAGATTTAATTATTGATAGGGATTAGAAAGTAATTGTACACATTTAAGGCATTACCAATGTGTATACTATGCAAAAAAAAGATACAAGGTGTCTTAATTTTTAAGGTAAATTACATTTATATCCTCATAATATCTATTATATAGTAGTATAGATAATATGGTCATTTAGTAGTTTAATATATATATATATATATATATATATATATATATATATATAGGTTCAAATAAGAATTAGTTTTTTGCTAAGAAATCTAAGAAATGATAAAAACCTTAAGAAACGATATCAAACTAACTCCGATTGAGCTAATTTCAGCGGCGTTGGAACCGTATCGTCGAACTCTACCGTCTTAGCTTTTAGGGTTTAGCATTTAAGGTTTAGATTTTACGTTTGAATTTTAGGGTTTTAGTCTTATGGTTTAGCCTTAGGGTTTAGCTTTTAGGGTTTAGTTTTATGGTTTAGGTTTTTTTAGGGGGTGGGTGGGGGGGTTAGGTTTTTGGGGGTGCGGATGGAGGGGAGTTTAGGTTTTTGGGTCCGGGTTAGGGTTCGATGAGACGGTTCCAACGCCGCTGGAATGAGCTCAATCGGAGTTCGTTTGCCCCACTTCTTAGGATTTCTTAGCGAAAAACCACTTCTTAGTGGAACCGTCCCCTATATATATATATATTTAATATTATAGACTGTGCGTTAAAAAGATCCATATCGAGTCTTTTTGGATGATATGTATTATGAATATATGGTTAAAAGAAGTGAAATTCATATATACATTGACAAATATAAGAAGTGAAAAGCTTAGTGATTGAATCTCAAGCTAGCAGCTGCATCATTGTTTAAAACAACCCATTTTGACCCGAACCGTTCTGACCCGAACCAAAATATCATTTTTTTTAAAACAACCCGTTTTGACCCGAACCCGTTCACCCACCCGCCCAGTTTGCCAGGCCTAGTTTTAATCATTTACGACTCTTTAAAGTTAGTTATTTGATTATGTGTTATTTAATAAATAATTTTGACTAATATTTTGGTTTCTTAACCTAATTGACCATATGATTTGAAGTTCATCTTTGTTTATACCTCTATCTTGTACTCATGTTTTTTATTTGCGATAAGCCTGCATCGAGAGCACGTACTACACAACATGAGTGTTGAAGAACCCATGCGTCAAGCACGTTTATGAGAAGACCTGGACCTTGAACATTTGACTCTTCACATACTCCCTCATCTCCAAATCATTCACGCCCTTATGCATATGCTTCTTCACCGGATTACACATTCAAATGATTTAGTTTTACATTGGCTTAATGGCTTCATTGCTAGAGGGGCGCTCCACATTCACACAATCGACATCAACATCTGTAATATCGTATAATGTTACTCTATGTGACACTCCTATAATAATAGTCTCACCCACTCCTAAAATATTGATCCGCCTTAGATTCATCAAGTGCTCCAAACTCCCGACCTATGTGGTACTAAGAAGTGTTTACACTTTTTGATACATATTACATCCTTAAACATTACACACTCTAAAAGTAAGCACAAGAACTCGTGCATTGTGCATATTTTCTAGTAGACGAAAACCTTAAAGTTTTGACTCGTCACACTAAGCCTTGATGTTTTGATTATTATATGGGGTTACATCAAACCTAAATTAAACTAATACATAAAACGGTAAATTACATAACAATGTATTTTATTCAATTTTTATTTTTTAAATGATATGTTCTATTTTCGTCATTTTGGAGAGCAAAAATACTATTCACAATAGGGGGTTCCATACGCTGTGACAATGGCTTGTGTGCATCTGGTTTTGTTATGAAGTATTAACATTGTCCTTAATCTTGTTTATTGTTTACTCTTTATTAGTTTTAGTCCTATATATGATTCTTTAGCTCCCATGAACAATATCATCAACTTGTTGTGTCTTGTGTATATTTCTCAACATTGATCACCATGATACCAGTTTAACCAAGAAATCAGACCAGCAAACGTCAGCATATAAAAATCAGACTAAATTACTCAGTTAAATATTGCTCTCTAACCTATTTTCAGTGATATTTGTTTGTTTTTGGAACTCATTTTGGTGTTTTGGGACGATATTAGGTTTGTATTAGTCAATTTTGAATGTGTTTTTTCTAATATATTTAATTATAATTTCTATAAGTTATATATATTAGTAAAGATGATGGTCGGTATGAATAATGCTACCGTAACGTGACATTGTTTGGTTGGCCTATTTTTTTCACGACTTAGTATGTGTATGTATATACAGTTTTACGCATGCCATAAACAGAAAGCAGGCCCTAGCCTGTTAGTATGAGCGCTTCTGGCTCCCGACCCACTCGGGTTCTGACTCCCTCCCAACATTGCCGGTTCTTTGACTTTCCATTGTAGGTTTTTTTTTTTTTTTTTTTTACTTTTATCAATTAATTAAATATTTAATGTTTTTTAAAGCTTTTTAACTTATTTAACTAATTAATTAAAATTTTAATGTTTAATGTTTGTTTGTTTATTTTTTTTTGAAAGGCGAACATTGAATGTGTGACGTCGCACCCCCCGTCACATGGGAGAGTCTCTTCCAACTCCGGCCAATATGTTGTCTTAACCGGGCTCACTTGGCGTCAGAGTTAGAGAGCTTTCAAGGAAAAATCCCACCCAATACGGCCTCTTCCGGGCTCGAGGGAGAGCCGAGGCTCCAACCCTGTATCGGCGTGGGTAAAACCCTGGAGCATCAGCCTAAATGGCCTCATTTGCAATGCCGCAGAAATTAATGGTGGTGGTAGGGGGAACCCGGATCCCTTGGGACTTCAGGTCTCACCTCAACCACTACACCACAGGCTAAATAATATTTTTTCCTATTTACCTAAATAATATTTTAAATGCTTTAATATTTTAGTTAATTATGATTAAATTTTATTTTTTTTTTGCTTTTTTGTTATTATTAATGTAATTATTTTTTTGTTATTTACCTAATTAATTTTTTAAATGTTTTAGTATTTTAATTAACTATAATAACATACTATATTTTTATATGGGTAGACAACGGTTTTACACGTTTTTATTTTTTCGTTAATCAAATTTTTATGGTTCGCTTTCGTTTTTTAACCATTCATTTTTTTACAACGAAGTAATTTTTTTCCTTCTATTTTCCTAGATAATTTTTTAAATAATTTAGTATTTTAGTTAATCATGATTAAAATGTTAATGTTTCTTTAGCTTTTTCTGTTATTGTTTGAGTAATTTTTTTTTTGCTATTTATCTAAATAATTTTTTAAACGCTTAAATATTTAATTAATTAAATAACAAACTACATTTTTATCTAGGTCGTTAACAGTTTTACACGGTTCTATCTTTTCGTTAAACGATTTAAGGTTCATTTTTGTTTTTCTTGACATATGTTTTTACAACGAAATCATTTTTTCATGATTTCCGAATATATCGTTGCGACGTGTTTTTTTATCTATGTTTTGATGTTCAGAACCGAGTACGGCGCGGGTACGAGCACTACTTTATTCTTAAATGATGCTTTTATGATTTTCGACGAGCGGTACCGATAAGATCAAACTCCTGTCGCGTAATGCGTGGAAATTCCTGCTCCGTAATGCTGAGAAAAAAACGACAGCGCTCCTCCACGAAGCGCGGGGTAAAAATAGTAAAATACTAGTTAAAGCTAAAACTATTTTAAACTCCAATTCAAGAACCCAAACTATTTTTCACTTCAACAATAATTTAAGCATAACACAAGGACCAAAAATGTAAATATTTATGTATGGAGAGAGGCCTGCATATCTACGCAAGCCCAAAAGGCTTCCAAACAGAAAAAAGGAATCTTTCATTCTTTTTTTAACAAATTCAAAAAGTCAAAATCCAATCAAACAACATACTATTCTTAAACCTCCAATCCAATCCAATCCAATCCCTGCAAATTATTCATCATCATCTTCTTCAATCTTCACAAAACCCGCGGATTCATATTTACAGAGATTATTCAACATGAACGAGAAAGCACGCGTCACTAAAGGCCTCGATGAAAAACACCGAAAGGTTTGCTTTCCGTCACCTCTTTTGAGCTTTTTCTATTTCATAACAAAATCTCAAGTCTCAGTGGTTTATCCGATGAGTTATGATTGATTTTGTGTTAGTTTATACGATTTTGATTTTGATAATTTGATTCTATTGTCATGATCCAATTCCTCCAAGTTATTCCGTCGTGTATCTACAATCGAATGGTTTGAAATCAGCAATTAGGTTTATGAATCGTACGAGATTAGGTTTTCTATGTGATATATCAATAGCTGATTGGAGAAATTGTGTACGATTCGGTGCTTTATAATCGATGTTTAAGCTCTTATTTTCATTGATTTGATCACCTTCTGATCAAATCGATGCAGTTTTCAGTTTTCGATGACTATTCACATGAGCTGGCTCCAGATTTCGCGATTAATTAGCAAATCCACAAAAAATGGCTTAATTTTGACTTGAAATTCAAACATTACTGTTCAAATTTCAAATCTGCAATTGAGCTTTGGTATTTCGGATTCATGTTGATTATCAGTTATCACAATCTGTTATAAATGATTTTAAATGCCTCCATGTCCTTTATTGTTCATTAAATTATACTCAGGCGCATTAAAAAGTTGTTTGAAAGGTCGAAAGGCTAAAGTTTGCATTTCTTGTGGTTACAAGTTTTTATGCATGGTGTACAAGTTTTGAAGCATGCTATCTTGTTGGAATATTTGGTAGAAATTATTTGACAACTTATCAAGGTAGTCAGTTTCTTGTAATGGAAGTACAACTAGACATGCAGGGTGTACAAGTCTGGAAGCATAAATGAGTGTTTTCAATAATTGGAATGTCAAATGGGTGGTTGAAAATTTAGAGAATAAATAATGTAGCGAGTAGTTGGCCAAATTCATCTATCAACAGAAAGTCAAAATTTTTATTTTTATTGAAAGTACAACCACTAATGCATGGTGTAGAAGCTGTGAAGTGCAAATGAAAGGTTAGAGTAATTGAGTCTCTAATATTAATATACTATTCTCTAGAAATTGTAACTTATATAAGTTATTTCTCGAGCTCTTGTGACTTGTGAGTAACTTTCAAGTTGGTTATTTATTTATCAATTATTTAATTATTTTAGTTATACCATATATAATTATTTTCGTCCCTGTGGTTTGGTCAAAATTGTCACTTTCATCCAATAGTTTGTTTTTTTGTATCTGAGTCCTCGTGGTTTTAAAATATTGCCATTTTCATCCTCGTGGTTTTAAAATATTGCCACTTTCATCCAGTCAGCTAACACCGTCCGTT
Source organism: Smallanthus sonchifolius (assembly GCA_023525975.1). Lineage (NCBI taxonomy): Eukaryota > Viridiplantae > Streptophyta > Magnoliopsida > Asterales > Asteraceae > Smallanthus > Smallanthus sonchifolius. The sequence continues at coordinate 29,171,992 of CM042021.1, read as the reverse complement.
TTTCTCAATTAAATGAGGGGTATTTCAGTCCTTTTACATATTTGTTTTATTTCTTCATCTTTTTTACTCTCACTTTTTAATCATAGAAACAAGCGACGGAAGTGTTCCAGTGGTGCTCGTCGGAAACTGGTCAGGAAAAGAGGAAGAAGGCCAGCAGGTGGATGATTAAATTAGAGGTTAAATTGGGGATGATTAAAAAGTGAGAGTAAAAAAGATGAAAAAATAAAACAAATAAATAAAAGGACTGAAATACCCCTCATTTAACTGAGAAAAACGGACGGTGTTAGCTGACTGGATGAAAGTGGCAATATTTTAAAACCACGAGGATGAAAATGGCAATATTTTAAAACTATGAGGACCCAGTTACAAAAAAACAAACTATTGGATGAAAGTGGCAATTTTGACCAAACCACAGGGACGAAAATGGCAGTTTACTCTATAAGTTATTTCTCGAGCTCTTGTGACTTGTGAGGAACTTTCAAGTTGGTTATTTATTTATCAATTATTTAATTATTTTAGTTATACCATATATAATTATTTATATATATATATATTTATAATTTTAGTTTTATAGATAACATAATATATATTATTTAATTATTTTTATCATAATTATATTTATTATGTAGCTCGGGCTCGGTATAGGAAGCCTAGTAAGCTCGATGTATGAAGCTCGGGCTTGGGTTCGAGCTCGTTTAAGCCTAGCTTGATATGAGCTTTTAGCAAGCCGATCTCGAGTAGTTCACGAACGGTTCAACTTGTTTACACCCCAGCATTTTTCCTTTTTTTTTAAAGACAAATTTCTTTATTCGTGTAGGAGTGGGACTTGAACCATCACCTTCTCAAACCTTGGTGTTTCACTAGGCCACCAACCCCATTGGTAGCCCTGTTTTTTTCTAAAAACTGAAAAGCCTGTCAAACTCTTTAGGAATTATCGATAAAATTTTCATTTATTTGCAAACCGGCAATATTAAGAAATTTACAAAAAAATGTGACATGATGTTGTGATACATTAAACAAATAGAAAAATTACAAATTAAATCAAACGATTGTAAGACCTTTTTTGTGTTTGTATTCACTTGTATGAGTTAACATAGCTGTCAAGGGATGTTTTCGTAGATGCCAAGATGATACATTGGATCCTGGGCCCACTTTTGTGAGTTGTAATTCTTGTAAGACGTATCATAACATAAATTTTAATGATTAAAAGTTTTAAGGAAAATAAACGTGTTTAGTTGTTTGACAGTTGAAAATGGCTGTTTCTGCCTCAAATTGTTGCCCTTTAGTGTCATGAAATTCCAACAGAATCTCACATATGTTCTTAAAAGTTGCAACTTTTGAGAGGATTAAATACAAAAGCAAAAGCAAGACATGCGAGAGCCACATGTATCTATTGCTTTAACTATGATACATAATGTGATTATGTATATGCATAACCAACCGTGTCTCTTTTACTCCCCCTGGGTTTTAAAAAGAGCGCCGACCTCAGGTGCGAGGCGCGTGGAAAAGCGGCATGACTATGAGGGTTAGTCTTGAGGCACGCTTCTTGTACGCGGAAGGTTTTGTGCATTAGGGCGTTGTACATATAGCTTTTTAGGTTGTATATATAGGTAATTTATATATTAAACCCTATATAGAGCTTATTTATGTCTAAATTTTGGTAAGTGATTTTAGAAACCTATGGGAAAAAAAATTATATAAATAAATTGCGCCTTGCTAAGAAAAGCGGTGTGCTTTTGCACCTGTGCCTCGGCTCAGGACCCTATCGCCGGTGCACCTCACGCTCTTTAGAACCAAGCTCCCTCCCACCTCGTCTTTAAAACACTACGTACAAGTACTTATGCGATTTTCGCCGTCCCCAACTTAAAATTGGTTTTGTAATGGACGCGCCCGTAGTTATAAACTTACACTTACCTTTTAACGATGACAAATTAAGGCAACATTCTCATTGACCCATGTTGCAGATACTTGAGGGGTTACTTAAATTACCAGAGAACCGGGAATGTGCTGACTGCAAAAGCAAGTAGGTGGCATGGCATTTTAGCACAGTAAAAAGATTAACTTAAGCGTTACATTTCAAAAAAATTGTTGAAATGTGCAAATTATTCAAATATATTTATTATGATTTCAGGGGTCCAAGATGGGCTAGCGTGAATCTTGGGATTTTTATATGTATGCATTGTTCTGGTGTTCATAGAAGTCTTGGAGTACACATATCAAAGGTCCTGTTCCATTACCAAGAACTTATGAAGTAGTTATTTGAATTTTTGTTGATTTTGTTTTTATGTGTTTTAGGTGAGATCGGCTACACTCGATACATGGCTACCAGATCAGATTGCATGTATACAAGGTGAATTGTTAGATCTTGTGCATCTAGCATTCATGAAACTGTTCACAACTTCCTTCTTTACTAAGTATAAATATAATCAATAATTTGAACTTTTAACCTTTTTATTTAACTTGGGGCGCATTCAATACCAGTTATAAGTAAAGCACCGTGATAACTGTAATAAACACATGTACATAACGCTTATCAAATGTAGTGGGAGAGAGAAAGATACACGGTTATGCAGTTACATAAACGCCTTATGTATCACATTTAAAGCAATAGTACACGTGTTTATGCAATCTCGCAGTTTTCTACTTAGATTGGTTCTATAATAAGCATTGCCCTATTTGACTTTAGCATTCAAAACAACCCTTGTATTTGCAAAAGTCCTGTAAAAAAGTTATACAGGGTATGTTCAAAGTTTTTGTCTCGATTCCTACAACTACCATGCTATCATGGTCTTTTTGAAAAACCACTACGGTTACAATTGTTGAGCTTTTCTGTTTTTCTAGTTTTTTTTTCTCTTGGGAATTTTGCACCCACAATAGCTTATTAAGTACAATAGTTACCAGTCTAGAATTTCATGTTTGACCATAGTTTTAGTTCAGTATTTCTAGTAATTTTCTAAGAATTAAAAAGAAAAAAAAAAAGAAATTACAACAAAGAAATGGAGTTATATCTTGTTAACCAACGATTTGTGCTTATTGCAGCCATGGGAAATAATAAATCAAATCAATATTGGGAAGCTTTGTTGCCTCCTAAATATGATAGAGTTGGGATTGAAAATTTTATTCGTGCAAAGTATGTTTCTCTTTCAAACTGTAGTTTCTTAATTAGGTGTGCTCACTGTCCAGTTCTGCAGGTTTTGATGAGAATTCTGGACCGAAACGCTAACTATGATTTATGGAAACAACAAATCAAACCGACCAGGTTGGGTCAGCCGGCTGGACTGGCCGGTTTTAGCTGATTGACGGTCCAGTTTTGGTGGTTAGAGACAGTTTAAACCGATTTTTCTTTCTTTTCTTTTTTTGAAAATAGTTAGTTTGTAATAAAACTTCTAAATGGTAAAGACGGTTAATGAATATAATACATGTACGTAAATAATGCATATTTAAAAAAATAAATAAGGTTAAAATACGTTATGCAAAGCCGGCTCCAAGTTTCAAGCAGTTGGCCGAACTGTTAAACCGTCAAAACTGAACCGTGAGTTGAACCGTATATATCTGAAACCGGCCGAACCGGCCCACTTGCTTCGGTTTGGGTTTGGGCGGTTCTGTTGGTTTCAACAGTTAATAAACACCCTAGTTTCGTTTAGCATTTTCACAAGAATGATCTTAATTTGTAAAAAGAAAAGCCAAGCTTGATGTTTACAATGTGATTTTCTCCCTTTCCACTCTATTAATATGCCAACTTTATTTGTAAATGATTTTGATCAGGTATGTAGACAAGAGATGGGTTTCTCGAGATCGAAAAGTTGAACCTCATTCAAGCATAACACGAGAACAGCACGCCCCTGTTTATAAACACGGGCCCACGATCAGTACCTCGACTAGGGTCATCGTTCATTTGCCCGAGCAAAAGCAAAGCCCTCAGCTTCACAGTTTGAACAAAATCACACCTCCTCTTCCTCCTCGTGTTCTTGAACAGCAGGTATTAATGTTATCACTTAGTTTTTTAATCTGCTTTAGCTATTATTTGACTTATTTTTAAAGAATTTAGTAACATCAGTTGACTCGTGGTGCGTATAGGTCATTGTTCAGCCAAAACAAATTGAACCCGAATCAAAAACAGTGGAACATAAAGTTGTTGAGATTGTATCGGATCGGAAGATTGATGACTATCATGCTACTGATTTATTTGATCTTCCACAAGCAAGAAACCAAAGTAAGATCCTTTTGCTGTTGTTTTAGGCTGTACCTGTAGGTGTTCACACACCTGTTGGAACCGGCTGGTTTGAGATCATGGTTGGTTTTGGTGAATGTTGGTTTACCAAAACCGACCATTTAGCCTTATTTTTATTTTATTTTAGAAAATGAAATTATGTATATGTATCATATTATTGAACATCTTTTCATTTAAAGAATTTTGATACAAACTAACAACTTTAGAAAAAAAAATCAATTCAAACCGCAAAATCGCTAAAACCTGCTGGTCTGGCCAACTCACCAAACTAGCCGGTTTAGTTTGTCATGTTCTAAAACCGTACCTGTAGAGGTGTGTTACAAGACGGTTGGGATCGACTGAAATTCCAAACCTAAGCAAGTCGACCGGTTTGAGATTTATGCGGTTCGGTTCACGATTTGGTATGCCGGATCGGCCAATGGTTTGAAAACTGTAACCGTCTGTGTAAAATCGAACCGACCACTTAGCCTTGCTTATTTATTTTGGAAAATGCAATTATGTATATTTATAATATTAATGAACCGTCTTTATCATTTAATTTTTTTTAATACAAACTAATGATTTTAAAAGAAAATAAAAATAAAAAATATATTCAAACAAATATCTAAAACCGGCCGGTTTGGCTGACCCACCCAAACTGGCCGTTCTAGTTTATCATTTTCCAAAACTATTGTTAGCGGGTTTGGCCCATAATTTTTGTCAAAACAGACAAAACCACGTAAACACTCTAGTACCATGCGTATTATGAACCATATCTTAAAGGGTATTTTAGTCTTTTAAATCCCAGGAAACAAGGATACTATTTTCAGCTGTATTCTTGATTAAAAGATTTATTTAATCTAAACATTTTCAGCATCTAGTCCAATGTTACCAGTGGCAGAAGACAAGAACCTAAGTAACAAAGTACAAACAAAATCCGAATTTGAGGATCTTTTTGATGGATTAGATTGGGTCACCCCATCTCTCACCCAACAACCATGTAAACAAGACATCATGAATCTTTCCGAAAAGGTATGCTCACCAGCATATATGTTCAAACCGAGTCATTCTGATCAAACTAATAGCAACATTTTAACATTTTCCGACAGCCAACTATGGTGCCACCATCTTCCATTCAGCGACAACTAGTAGTTCATACTCAACCGCAATCTAAGCTCACGGGTAATCATCAAAATGGAATGAACGGGTTCGGGTTCCACCGACCTATTGGATTTGGGAATCCGGGATTTTACACTCCATCCAGGTAAACGTTTATCTGTATTATGTGTTTTGTGTGTTGTGCATTCACACATGTAATTTCAGTTAGGGGTGTTCATAAACCGTTGAAATCGACCGAACCACCAGGGTTTGAGATTTATATGATTATTGTTTTGACAGTTTGGCGGTTTAATGGTGTGACAAACGGGTTGGAGCGTTCTGAACCGAACAAGCTTTGTATATGTGTTGCATTCATGAACCATATTTATCCTTTTAAAAATTCTAATACAAACTAATATTTTCTAAAAAATAATAAAAAAAATGCTTAACGGTCTAGCGGACCCACTCAACACGGTCAGTTTGGTTTATCATTTTTTGAAAAGTTCGGCCCATAGTTTTCGTCATAATCTGCCGAACTGGACATTTCTCAGCCAAGTACAGGTACAACTTTTCATCCATATTGTACAATCCGGTTGTGTTTCTTGTTTTGCAGTATGTATGGTGCAAGTCAGGTTGCCCCAAGCATGAAACCTATAGGGGCAAGTAGACCACCCAAGGGACCGTTAAGCATACCGACTCAGTTAGGAGGCGAATACGACTTCTCGTCTTTAACGCAGGGGATGTTTGCCAAGCGGTAAATTACCCCCTTCTTTAACTTCAAGTCCATAATCATTTAGAAGTAGAAATTTATATCAAGTTTTGATTAATTGCTTTGGAGTTTAGCTTCTTTTTTTTCATTCATTTGAATTTGGCATTTATTTGTGTTGCTAAAAGCGAAATAATAAAAAAATATTTCATTTCATTAAACCAAGAAAATATATAAAGTAAACACTAGTTCTATACTTTTAGTTCTATGCCTGTCGTTTTTCGTTTACCTTTTAACTTTTAGATTCTAAGTTTCAGTCTTTAGGCCCAATAAAGATACTTGTTACCTTTTTCCAAAAAGGTTTTGTTAAGCAAATGAAAATTTTAATTGAAATGAAACTAAAGAAGATGGTAAATAGGTGACCTCACCTTCATAGATTCGTTACTAGTATCGACCTCAATGTGTGAGACTTTCGCAACAACGTGAAGTTTGGACTAAAAAGTGGGGACGAAAGTCCCTTGGTTAGTATGTATGCAAATAAGGAACATAGAGAGTGTGGGACGGAACCAATGAACCATATCGTGAATAAAGTGTAGATCAATCTCAAAACGTTTGATTCTCTGATGAAAAACTAGATTGACGGGTAAGTAGATGGCACCAATATTTTCACACTATAGAGTAGGTGGATAAGGAAGGGAGATGCGCAACTCATAAAACAGAAGAGACATAATCCACCAAAGCTCAAAAGTAGCATGGGAGGTAGTGTGGGCAAGGGCATGATACTCGGTCTCAATACTGGAGCGAGCAGTAATAAGTTGTTTCTTAAAGCTCTAGCTTGTGAGGTTGAGTCAATAAATAAGCTAAATAATAAAATGATATTTTTTTTAAAGTCATATCAATTTGTTTGAGTGAAAGCATGTTAAATTATAATTATCTATTTATCATATGATATGTCGACGATTAAACAAAGATGATATTGAATTTGTAAATAAACTTAACTACACATGCGTTATTTGATTTTTTAGTCTAAACTAGTATAAATGATACAAGATGTATATTTTCGTGATCTATATAATAGTATTAATACATTAGTAATTAGTAACGCAGATTGGATTTTAATAATCCTAACTATAACCTATTGGTTGATAATAATTCATACCATCAATTTGGTCGGAGACAGTCGTAACTTTTACTTTTTTGATAATAGTAGTGCTAGTAAAATAATCATCATAAATTTACGTTCCATTTACACTTGATTCACATTTGATTTCACTTGTACCTTTCTCCATTTCACTTATACCTTTCTCCATTTCACTTAAAATCATCATTTTGAGCCAAAACAAGTGTAAATGGAGCTTCATATACATCTTGTAAATTTATAATGATTATTTTACTGTGACTGCTATTGACAACAAAAGTTAAAGTTCTATTTTCAGGGCGTCGTCCCTTTTATATAGAAAAAAAAAGTTAAAGTTAGGTTTATCATTGGCGAAATTGATAGTATGAATTACTATTGGCCAATAGGCTATATTTTGAATTATTAAAATCCAATTTATCTTAATAAAACAAACTGAAAATATACGTAACCGTTACATACAATATTATTATCGCTATTTTATTATTATTAAAGTAATGATATATCTACAAGAGGGCAGAGGCAAACCCCACTAAAATAAATACCCAAATCCCTATTCTAATAAAATATTAAATATTGTGTCACTTGTCAATAGCACATTCATAGTCACATCCATTTTTTTTCTCAACACCACATTTACATCCATTATTCAAATATTTCTATATTTAGCTTAATTTTTTTAGAAAATTATATAAATATTTTACCAAATCAATTCATCATTATTATCATTGACTCAATTTTTTTTAAAACTATCATCAAAAGTGAATATTTTAAAAAAAATAAAAAATAGGAGATTTAAAAAAACAAGTTTTTAAAGTTTCATTATTAAAAAAACGAGTTTTTAAAATTTTATTATTAAAAAAGCAAGATTTTTTAATTTTACATAAAAATTTTGAAAATACTACTTTTGTATTTTAAAAATAAATATGTGGTAGAATAAAGTTTACTAATATTTAATTTGTAGTTTTTTAGTTAAGTTTGATATTTATAAATAAATTTTTTATTTTGATTTGAAAATTTTAATAGTTATTTTTTAATTAAAACTAAGAAATTTATAAACATTTATTCTTAAAAGTGTATTATATTTTAAACTTTAATTTTTGTTTAAATGACGAGATTTTTTTTTCAAAAAAAAATATGTTTGGTTTCAATTTTAATTTATTAGTTTTAACTTTTTTCATATTTAATTTTGGATTTTTAAATTTAAATTGTGCCGCTATATTAAGGAGTTAGATTTTTAAATTTTGAAGTTTTAAAATTTGAATTTAAAACATGATATATTGTTGAAATTTAAAGTTTATTTGTATTTTTTATTTTACTTTAAATGAGAGATTAAATATTAAAATTTAGCGAGATTTTTCGTATAATAGGCGAGATTTAAAAGTAATTAATTTAACTTTGATACGTAAATTTAATTACAAGTTAAATATTTGTAAATATGTCACAACATTAAGGTTAAAGTTTCTACAAAAAAATTGATAGAGTTTCAGAAACTAATAAAATTGAGAAACAACGTATGCAAGGAAATCGTTGACCAATTTGATTGTCTTCGACTTCTTTTACTCCCTGCTAGCTTCAATCAGGTCTGCACCATTTGTAACTTTTTTTAGAATGGTTTTTGCTATTTTGTGTTTTCAGTCATTGAGGAAAAGAAACTTTATTCTTTGTTGCATTTAGTGGGTGTTAAATATGGAAAAGTTACCAATACCACGTCAAATATTGTATACAATATTGTATTTTCAAATTTGTAAATTATCATTATAAGGTTTCATTTGACATGTAATTTAATATATTGTAAAAAGTACATCACTTATGAATTGTATTTTCATGTATTTTTTTATGTTTTGATTACTCTCATCCATATCATCTTAAGATTTAATAAAATGAAAAATTACCAATACAATATCAAATTTGTATAAAAATAGTTGTTAAAATATTTATCAATATAATCTTAATGTTTCATACCGTGTAACATATGGGGTTAAAGCTAGTGTATAATAAAATATAATTAACTCTATTTAAATTCTTATTACACCTGGGATATTTTTATTAAAACAATCATTATTTAACCTCTTTGGTTTTTAATATAGTATATCCTTACAATAACAAATGCATAACTTTACGAAACACGTGTTGATTTCTGGTAAAGTCTATATTTTTGTTTCCCGTCTCTTTCCTGTTAAATAACGCTCTTCTAATAAATAAAGTGATTTTAAACAATTAAATATCTAAAATTTATTCTAATATTTTTTTAAAACTTAGTAAATCATAAGAAGATTTCAATTATATCTTATCTTAAAATATAATTTTATAATTCCTAAATCTTCATAATTTGTTATTTATAATTCTTAAATCTTCATAATTTGTTATTTATAATTTATTAAATCTTTATTATTTCTTATTTCACTAAATACTGATGACATACGGCACACAAATTTTCATAGAAACTACTGATTTACAAGAAATTGCTGTCACACCCCAACCGACGGCGGATTATACGTCGGGGCGGACGCGGTTGTTCAATAGCACAAGGTTGACTATTAAAGTTTCAATATTTCATTAATAAGTAATTTAAGATTCGATACAAAGAATAAATCAAATACATAGCAAGAATACAAGTCTAATTGATTAAGCATTCTAGGTCCAAGCATCCTATGTGATCACGATAAAGTCTCATGTTGTAGAACCTGAAACATGTGAAAGAATCTGTCAACTACAAAATAGTTGGTGAGATACAAAGGTTTTGACACAGTTTAACAAGTATTTGGAAAGAGTTACAATTCACTATGATTTGTGCATTCTATAATGTAAGTATGAGAAAACAAGCATGTTAGACATTGTGCACATCAACCCTCCAACCAAGTTTAGGCATAACCCGCAGGTTACCCTTATAAGTCTCAAATTTAAAGTTTAATGTAGTAACAAACACCAAGGGCTCCCCCCCGAAGGGGTCAATCAATCAAGGTGGATTGGTCAAATACAATAGATCTATCATTGTTACTATCGGCTTAATCAAAGCTAATGAATGTGCTAGTTTTAAGTTTAATCTAAGCATGCAAGTCTCAAGTTTAACATAAGAATAAACACGTAGTCATAGTTGTACAAGAATTGTATAAGTTTAAGAATTGTAAACATGTTTCACCCCAAAAGCATAAAAGGAAAAAGGGGCTAAGTATACTCACTTGGATTGATGACGAGTATCCGAACAAGAGTTAAGTATTTGCAAGACTTGGAGAGGGAGAGTATTCTCACAATAAGCCTATGAATATAAGTCTAAGGTTTCAAGTTTGTTCCTACAAGTCTAAGGTAAAAGATTTAGGATTTTCAAGATTCGACTAGGGTTCCAAGTGGACGGCGGGAAAGTTTGCGTTTATGAAGTTTAAATCAAGTTTAAACCAAGGGTTTTGAGTGAATGACTCAAGATGTAATAAGTTTATTAGTTTTAGAATAGTTATTTAAAAGGCTCACAATTACACAAAATAGGTGATAATAATCGAACAAAGTTTTCTCAGTATTTATAAATATATTAAGGGTAAGACTAAATAATTGTTAAAGATTTATAATAATTATTTAAAGAAAAGAAAAATTAATTATCAAAGAATAATATATATTTAGAGGGTAATTACTATTCACAGGTTAATGATAATTATTTAAAGACTAAATAGTTATTTTAAGAATATGAAATTTTTAGAATTAAATAATAATTTACAAGAATAATCAACATAAATTATTTAAGATTTGTTTAAGTTCCTAAGTATTAAGTATTTATACAAATTAACTTGTAAATAAATGAGTTTAAATAAATAATGAACAATTATAAGTTTATAAGGTATTAAATAGAATTTTCTATAATGGTTATATCTTAATTGTAAGTTTATAAATATTTTTAAAATCTAAAAGAAAACCATAAGTTTATAAGGTTTTAAATAGAGTTTCTATTAATTTATAAGTTTATAAATGTTTAGAGTTTTCACTTAGTTTTTATAAAGTTTATAACTTTATAATTATTTAGGAAATAAATAAAGTATAATTACTTCTCTCCTTTTATATAAACAAATAGATTTATGTTTATATACATTTTATAAAGTGTATAAATTTATAAATTCTATAACTTTTCTAAGCTTACAAAAATTATATAAGTTTAAAAGTTTACAAGTTTACACTAAAGATTAGAATAAAAGAACCTTTTTAAGATACAAATAATAATGAATAGTTTTTTTGTGAGATTATAAATTTTATAAAAGTTTTAAAAGCATTTTTATGAATTTAAAACCAAAATTAAAGATTTAATTAATTATAGGTTTACTAAGTTTTAATTAATTAAAAATGTTCCAGAATGTAAAAGTGTAGATAAAAATCGATTTTTAAGTTTATAAATGTTTAACAGATTTTATAAAAATATTTGGGAAAATTAATTCTGACAAAAAAAAATGAAATACATAAGAAAGGGGGCTGCCCGGATCGAACTCGGGTCTGCCCCGGGTCGCCAACACACGCACACACTAACCGCCCGACTACGGGTCTCGTTAGTTTATTACACGAAAAATCAAATAGATAAGCAACATCTCGATTTATCCCCAATTTCTCATACGAACCCTAGGTTTTGAATCTCGAAATACGAATCGATTTGCCCTCTGTTAATGGAATTAAACAGAGGGCTTTCGATCTATGCAGTGTAACGAGCAAAATGACCACAAGGATTACATGGAATGGTATCGAATCGAGGGAGAACGAGCTGGGGTTTAGCGTCGGCTGTCGCGGCTTCGAATTGGCAATTGCAGATATGTTTTGAACGAATTGAGAGTGTAGGGAGTTGTAGTGGTGTATCGTTGATGTGTAGCAACTGTTATTTATACTTGATTTCGATGATTAATGCTTGAACGGTTAGGGAGATTACGGTTGGGAAGGTAGATTCAGATTTGAGTTCGCGTTGTGTTTAGCATTAAATTCGAGTATTGAATGGCCTTGGGTTTGAGTCGCACGCTGGGGGCGAGTCTCGGGTTTCGTCGAATCAAGCCGATAACGCGTTTTTGAATTAATCACGATCAGAACCGGGTGGAGTGGGATTCGAACTCGAGATCATTCCAGTTTCTGGGAGTTTGGTCTTTGTGCAAGACAGGCCCCTGAAACTTCCAGTTTTATCATTTTGTGTTTAAAAGTTAGATTTTAGTTTAAAACAAGTTTCAATAATGCCAGTTTAGTCCCTGGACTTTTTATAAAAAAATAAATATGTTTTATTTATTTTTTTTATAAATCTCTCTAAAGTTTCAAAAGTTTTATTATTTTATAATTTTATAATATAATTCATTAGTTTATAAGTCTCAAGATAAAAATAAGTTTATTATATTATTTATAATAATGATAATTGTAAACGTTATAAAGTTTTTAAAAAACTTTAACATATATGTATATATATGTATTTTTATATAAATCTTATGTCTTCATATATATATATATATATATATATATATATATATATATATATATATATATATATATATATATATATATATATATATATATATATATATATATATATATATACATACCCCAAATGTATATATTTATCAAACATATTAATGTTTATAAATAAAAATAGATTTTAAACAAGTTTTCAAGACTTAAATTTTGATACGTGCAAAGATTAGGAAAAATATGACGAAAATTCTCGGATATTACAATTGCATTTATTCAACTTAGTAATATAATATGTACTTAATGATAAATATATTGCCATATATTATTGAATGAAAAAGTACGTCTCCGTAAAAAAAAGTTTTGAACTTTTTAAAGAGTGAATTCATTAAGAAGAGATGACCTAACCTCACATAAAACTATGTGTAGTGGAATCACTAAAAAGTGATTCACGTCCCTTCACGTCACGTCACTGTCATATCAATAGAAGGGTAATCACTAAACACGATCACTAAGGTGTGTAATGGTTTCACTATTCCTATTAATTTAAAACTTAATTTTTTTAATTTAAACCACTAAAAATGAATCCGATTGGTTGGAAATATCTCACCCGTGCCCCATGCCCGGTGTTCCCTTCACGCCAGCACCCTTCACGCCAAAAGGGGCGTTGTTTCACGCCAATTCATGGGCCAAGTGGACCACTCCCCCAATCCCGCCCCTGCTACACATAGCCTATACGCGGTGCAGTGGTATGATGTTTGTTTCTCATAAAAATAAAGAATGAATTCATTAAGAAGAGATAACATAACCTCACATAAAACTGTGTAGTGGAATCACTAAAAAGTGATTCACGTCCCGTCCCGTCACGTCACTGCCATATCAATAGAAGGGTAATTACTAAACACGATAACTAAGGTATGTAATGGTTTCACTATTCCTATTAATTTAAAAATTATTATTTTTTAATTGAAACCACTAAAAATGAATCCCATTGGTTGGAAATATCTCACCCGTGCCCCATGCCCGTTGTTCCCTTCACGTCAGCGCCCTTCAGGCCCAAAGGGGGCGTTGTTTCACGCCAATTCATGGGCCAAGTGGACCACTCCCCCTAATCCCGCCCCTGCTACACATAGTCTATACGTGGTGTAGTGGTATGATGTTTGTTTCTTATAAAAGTGATGTAAGTTTAAATTCTTAAAAATATAAAGTTAGATGATATTTAAGTATAAATAATTTACTTTTAAAAAAGACACCTAATGTCACATCATATCACTAATATATTCATCCACTCCAAACTTCGTTTGCTTTTCAATTTTCAGATTCTACATAATCGTCCATAGTAAATTTAAATTAATTTTAAACAATAAAAGAAGTTAAAGTTTAAATATTTTAATGTATATTTATCCTGCACTAATTTTTTTATTTTAAATTAATTTTAACCTCCAACTATATTTTACTTCAATCCAACGGTTCCGTTTAATCTCCCCATAAGCGCGTCACTAAATTGAGGATATCATCATTAATATCAAGTCCATCGGTTTTTGAATAAATCTAAGTTTAAGTTCATTTCTTGGACTTAATGGTGTAAATTTGATTTGATATATTTGTTTGGTTTTATGTTGGTTTTGCCTGCATCGTTTTTTTTTTTGGCAGAGTTGTAAATAAAATTTGCCTTTAAAGAAAAAGAAGCATGTCATTAGTCTAGGGCTATCAAGAGTCAATCGAGCCGAGCCAAAGTCATCTCGAGCTCGACTTGGCTCAAAATCTTCTATTGGACTTAAAACTTAAACTCAAACTTGATTCGTTTACTAGCGAAGCTAGCTTGTGCCTCTAAATCAAATAAGATGAAAATAGATTTGTTTCTAGACAGTAGTGTCCCTCTCACCATCTCCCTAAAATCAAACATGACACGCTATTGGTTTATTGGTCGAGCCAAACTAAAAAAAATCAAATGACGTCATAGTTATTTAAAAAAAATATTTAAGTATTATATAAAACTAAAAAAAAATACAAAAATAATAAAAAGGGTACTTTTTGTGAAAGAAGAATAAAATAATTGAGAGAAAATTTAATTACATAAAACATTTGATTAGATTACGGGGTAAATACTCTCGTATATGTATTAGTGGTCTTAAGTTCAAATGTTTGAGCATTCAAAATATATTTTGATAATAGAGTTAGAGTTGGGAGAGTATTTAGTTTTTATGTCTAGAATACAACATCAAACTCTTCATAAAAGAGCTGGTAATTCAAATTTTATAAGGTACAAACTTAAGTTTAGAAACGTAGTTATAAAAAAATATATTCAAACTTGATCCAATCAGTGAAATATTTAATCGTTACCCGCTAAAATCAGCCGACCCATAACATACCCAATCCTATCGAGCCCTAGTTCCCGGTCCACCAGGCAGATGCAATCGAGCTATAAAAATATGAAATAACACCTTTGAGTCAACCAAGCTAGTGTAAACAAATTTTACCAGCGAACACACGCTCTACTTTACCCCTACTCTTTTTTTAAAATCATCACACCTATATTTCGTAATTCCATTATATGAAATATTTGATAATTTATGCATTTTTTATTTAAGAATTATTACTTTTCTCATATTTAAGACCCCGTTGAACAGGTTGACTATACAGGCATATAGTCGGTTTCTGATTCTCATAGTTTAAGTTTCATTTTGTTCCTCAACTTTATATTGTGATCTATAGACCCCCTGACTTTTAGTCTTTTAATTATTTTATTTGGGCAAACTCTCTTCAAGACTTCATTGGTTCTTCTTGTATCTACGAGTTTTGATCAAGTTTCTGATGAAATTATCTTGAATTTTTTGTTCAAATTTCTGAATTCTTTATATATTTTGTACTAAAAACTCTTATTTATTAAAAATATTCTTAAACATGTAAAAATTATATTTTTTAATAAATAATATATTTGAAAAGAGTTGAGTTTTATAAAATTTAACCACCAAGCCTTCTGGTTGAGTGGTAACTCCATGACTTTCCACATATGAGGTCATGGGTTCGAGTCTCGCTTGTGACAAAATGTTTCAGGTTGAATCAATGGGTTTTCGCAGTTGTAGATTTCCTCGTGACGTCCTGGATGGTGTGAGGCCGGGTCACCAGACTTCTACTCTCCGGGCTTTTGATGTTAAAAAAAAGTTAGAAAAACAATCTTATGTGTGATAAATGATAAAATCATATTATTAAACTAATGATTTTGAATGTATTGATTTTCTTCAAGTATCGTGATTCATATTTATGTCATTTATTTTAAATTTCAATGCAGCATATTACATTTTATAACTATTTAATGAAGTTTAATAATTTCAAAGAATTTGTTAATTTTATAATTATTTAAAATTTGTAAAAAATAGTTTTATCATGAAACATGAATAAATAAGTTATAAAGTAAAAAAAAAGAACAATTGTATTAAAAAACAAATGATCGCTCTAGAGAAGATGAGAGATAAAGTTGTAAACGAGTCTATTCACTCATTAAATACTTGAGACATTAAAAGTTTGAATCAAGCCAGCATGAGCCAAGCTCAAGCCTAATTTGAAGTTCGAACAGAGCTAATTATTTAAAGCATCCAAAATAGGAAGGGCTATAAATACCCAAAAAAACATGTTCTCTCAATGCCACGTTAGATTTCCACCAATCATTCAAAAATATCAAATTTCCTATCCAATAGTAAAGGCTAAAAAATGTCGCCACATCATTAACAACTTTTACATTTATTTTTAAAAAATCTATTTTTTTTATTTTGTACTACTTAATATAATAAATGTATCAAAAAAATATAAAAAAACATATATATTTAAATATTATGAGTTTGAGAGGAAATTTTAAAATTTAAAATTCAGTGATGAAATATAGCCGCTTGAAATTTTAATTTTTTAGAACTTTAAAAATTAAAAATTTATAGAACTTTAAAAATTAAAAGTTTTAAGCTTTTAGAACTTTAAAATTCAAAATTTTAAACTGATAACTTTTAAGATCTATAAAATTTGTTGATAAAAATTATAATTTGATAATATTTAAAATTTTGAAATTTATAATAAAATTATAATTTATTAATATATATATATATATATATATATATATATATATATAACTGAAAATCTTTTATTTAATACTATCTAACCCGCCCTAACACTCATAGCCCTAAAATATCTCGTTTGAGGTCGTTTGTCTAGAAAAAAAGTAAAGCAAAAAAAAAACCGATCATGCTCAAAAGACGCACCAATAGGCCATAAACAACCAAAACGTTAAATAACCTCTAAAAACGTGGATAACTCTCTATTAGTCATGTTCTTAGGCTCGTGAGCCTAAAATAGAATATATATAAATATTTTATATAATACATTATAAAATTACATAGTAAATATTGCTCTATATATTAAGTCATATATATAATTATAATTAAAAATAAAAAATTTGAATATAAATAACAATAGTTAAAAGAATTATTAAGGGCATGTTTGAGATTACTTTTGGAACCTTCTTATTAACTTATCAATTTTTCTAAAAAGTTAATAAGTTAAAAGGTTGCTTGGGTAATTCAAAAGAAGGTGTAAAATATGAGATGATAGGTAAAAAATCCAAAAGAAAGGAGCTACTTAATTTTGAAAATGACTTCTCCAAAAGTCATAAGAAAATTCCAAAAGTAATCTCAAACACCCTCTAAATAACAAATGATTGCACAAGGTAACAATCTATACTATATAATAAATAAAGGTTTTTCATGCAACGTGTCGGCTTCATATTCGTTCTCATCATTTTTTTTTCGTCTCTCACTCTTATTAAATACACATCTACCTTTTAATAATAATAATATATATTTTAAAGAAAAAATACTAATCTTTATATTAATAAATCACCTGACATATTTTGACAAATGTATGTGTTAACAAATTATGTTGTATTCCACGGGTTTATTCAACCAGTGTAAAACAAGAGTTTTTAAAAAATAAAATTTTTATTTTCTTAATATATAATATTATATTTATTCAAACCGTGTAATACACGAGATTTTAACCTAATGTATTAATGAACCAACGATATAATATTATAATCCACTCATAATGATGTACTCTTAGTGTTATTTACTGTGTGATCTTATAATATCAAAACTCAAAGGACTAATTACAATGAAAACCATAAACTAAAGGGGCTAACATGTAAATATCTATTGTTTTTATACTGTGTGAATATCCTTTCCAATTGCATCCGAATCCCCAGCTCTCAGACATTCTCTCTCCTCTTACTCTCGCACACACACTTCACACACTCCAAAATTCGAAATGGTGGCGTCATCGTCAAGCAACTCATGGACTCTCCCTCTAAAACTTCTGTTAATCTCCGCCGGAGTCCTATCTGTCGCCATAGCGGCGAAATCAGCAGCTCCGTTCATGTTCAACTTCGCCGTGAACGACCTCCCGGCGATTTGGTCCGGCGTCGCCTCCTGGCTGGAACCTCCGTATCTGTACGTTATCATTAACGGCATCATCATAGCTATCGTCGCCTGCACTCACTTCCAACTCAATCACCATCAGGAGAATCAATCTCAGCAGCAGGTTAACTATTATCCGCCGATCAATCTTCCACCGTCAGATCTGACGTCATTTCATTTTAGTTTCGGTTTAAAGGAGCCTCCACCTGTTACTTACGATATTGAGCCTCCGGTGGTGTATGAAACCAACCGCGCCGATGTGGATGTTGAGACGGTAACGGTGAACGGTCCACGTGGCGTTGGAGGAAATGAAGATGACTTTAATACTACGAGATCCACGTGGAATCCACCGCCGGAGTTCAATTTTCCGGTCAAAGAGAAACAACTCGTAACTTCTAGATTCACTCACAATCGGAAACCGGCGAAAAACATTGTGGAAGGTAAATTTCGTGAATAAATTGTAGTTTTACAATTTTCATTCAAATTTTTCGATGAATCTGAGTTCATAATCGTTAGATTGATTACGTCAACGACCTAACGTTGAACAGGTGCAAGAGCACTGAGAGTGCTGAAGCCGAAGAAGCACGAGACGTTGGACAGCACGTGGAAGATGATAACCGACGGCCGTCGCATGCCGTTGACGAGGCAGTTCCGGAAGTTAGACACCTTCAATAACCTCCACCACGACCGTCCGTCCGACGATTCAACGGCCGCGGAGAAGACAAAGGTGGTGAAGAAATCGGAGACGTTCACGGACCGTACGACCTACGAAAACCAGAATCACTCTCCGAAACCGGCGTCGGCAAACTTGTCGCCGGCCTCCGGCGGGAAGCTGAAGAAAGAT
Source organism: Smallanthus sonchifolius (assembly GCA_023525975.1). Classification (NCBI taxonomy): domain Eukaryota; kingdom Viridiplantae; phylum Streptophyta; class Magnoliopsida; order Asterales; family Asteraceae; genus Smallanthus; species Smallanthus sonchifolius. The sequence continues at coordinate 29,153,125 of CM042021.1, read as the reverse complement.
CTGTCGCTGAGTCAGGACGAGTTGAACCGGCGAGTTGAAGCGTTCATAAAGAAATTTAATGAAGATATGAGGCTGCAGAGACAAGAGTCCCTTAACAAGTATTTGGAGATGGTTAACCGTGGGGCCCGCTAATTTAGAAGATGGTTAGTTGTGGGGCCCGTAATTAAAAAATTGGTTAAATGTGGGCCCCGATGGTAAAAAGGTCTAGTTATTTTAAATACTGAAAAAAGATATATATGTTTTTGCCCATCTAAATATCATGGGTTTTGACTTTTGATGAGGGTATAGTTAATTATTTATTAAAATAATTATATACAGGATGAATTATTTTAGTTTCATTTTTGTTTTTTGTTTTCGGTTTTTTTTTGTTTTTACAAAGTGGATGGTGAATTTATAAATGTAATGATATAATGTTAGACTAGCTTAGAATCTCGTGCATTACACGAGTTGAATAAATATAATATTATATACTTAGTAATAAAAAAAGTTATGTCTTTAAAAACCCGTGTATTACACGGGTTAAATAAAATATTACGTGACAGTTATAAATTTTATTAAGTTAATTTTTAAAACATTTTTTTAGATGAGTATTAATTTTGTTTATGTAACTGATAGGTGTTAATTCATATTAAACTTTAGAAACCCGGTGTATTACACGGATTGAATAAATGCAATGTTATATATATTTAGTAATAAAGATTTACATATTACATATTTACGACATATTACATAGTTTTTTAATCCAAATTCTAGAAAACTTTATATAGTTATTTTTTAAAAATGCTTTATAACAAAATAAAAGAAAATTTTAATTTATAAAAATGTTTTATGAACAAACTTAATTTTTTTAAATAAAAAATGTTTTATAAAAATCATTATTATTTATTAGGGGAGAGAGGCGGGAAAAAAATTATAAAAACAATTAAAGAAAATTGTATAACTAATAGGAGAGATAGGCGGAAAAACAAAGTTGAGGATGCATAAAAGAGTGACAAGTGTTCCACCAAAACCTTTATTTATTATACAGTATAGATTTTATGGTTGTGATTATAAAGTAACAATTTATAAAATTAGTATTTTTTTATTGTTTAACCTTGAATTATTATCTAATTATCAGACTCTAAATATAGAAAATAAGAAATAAAAAATTAGAATTGAATTTGCAAAAAAGTTTAATAAATAAATTAGAAATATAAAAATTCTTAGTACGTCGAAATTTATTTTCAAATAATAAATAGCATATGCGGCAGTGCGCAATAATACACATATAGTAATCAAGTTTTATATATGTTTTGTTTAGATTATTTAATTTTTTAAAAATTCAAAGTTTATAAAAAAATTCACTAACAATATAACAATAGTGAAATTTGGGTGACCTTTGTTGTTAGAATAAAGTGTTACTGATATTAATAAACATTAAAGAAACTTATTATTATTGGATAAAATATTCTTTTAATAATACATTACATATAACAATTATGAATTATAATTATATTTTCTTATTTAATCACAAAGTTAACAATTTTTAATACATTAAAGTTAATGAATGTCTTAATTCATCAATAATACAAATACCATACACAACAAAGACTTGATTATCACATATAATATATAATATATCAATTATTAAAAATAAAGATTGATCTTAATAATGATTCAATTCGGATAATTTAGTTTTCTATACACATAACTATAACCGAATCATAAAACTTGTTTATAGAAAAACCATAACCTAACCATTAGTTTCTTAATATTTTTTTGGAAGGCATTAGTTTCTTAATTAGTTCATTTAATTTAGTTTATCTTTTTAATTATTATTCACTTATTTGGATTTTTACCCACACTTATTAAGGTCACTGTAAAATAAAATTTTATAAAGACAAATTGTTATTATTAATAGGGATAAAACCGTAAAATAATTATCAAGCTTTAATATCGTTCTAATTGAGTAATCATACCATTTTTTAACTATAATACCAATCAAGTTTCATTTATTATTTTACTAGGTTAGAAACCCTGTGTATTACATATTTACACGGGTTGAATAATTGCAATGTTATATATACTTAGTAATAAAGATTTATATATTACATATTTATGACATATTACATAGTTTTTTATTACAATCTCTAGAAACGCTATATAGTTAAAGAAATGCTCAATTCATAAAAATGTTTTATAAACAAACCTATTTTTTTTAAATAAAAAAATTTGATAAAAAAAACTATAAAAATCATTATTATTTAATAAGAGAGTGAGGTGGAAAACAAAGATTATAAATACAATTAAATTTTTTTTTATAATTAATAGGAGATAGAGGGGAAAAAAAGGTTGAGGATGACATGAGAGTGACAAGTGTCACACAAAAACATTTATTTATTATATAGTATAGATATAGATTGTTGTGAAAACTTTTTTTTAAATGTTTATTTAAAAAAAAATAAGTGACTTAAATATGTATATATATATACACTATCTAATAAATAAAGGTTTTTTTCATGCCACTTGTCGCTTCCATATTCATTCTTATCATTTTTTTTCCGCCTCACAATCTTATTAAATACACCTATATCTTTTAATAATAATAATAATATGTTTTTAAAGAAACTACTAGATTATACTAATAAAACACATTTATTTTAAATTATCACTTTTTATAAGAAACTTTGAAATTTAATTATGTAACTTTTATTTTCAATCAAATAGTAAATGAAGTCAAATTACATTAAATAGTAGTTAACGTACTTTCGAAACCCAATTATATATTAATTTTTATATATTTTGAATTATGTTTTTTATCCTTAGTATGTTTAATACATTTTCACAAATACAAAATATATACACAAAGATTTAAGAATATTATGTATTGATATTTTTCACCCTGTGTGTAGTACACGGGTTTTAAGCTAGTATATATATATACATGAAAATTGATTACTATTTAGCGATTGTTTTTTTCAACGTAAATGGAACAGTTGTGAAACTTGTTTATTGTTTAATAAATATTTTTTTCTTTACAGTTACTCATATTTCATGTTAAAGTGTGACACCCGACATTTCCATGTCATAATCTGTACATAACATAAACGTGTTTGCATTCCCAAGTTTCCCGATTAACTTAATTGCATGAATTATGTCCTAAAGTCTAGCAATAGCCATGCATTAATTTGTTCCTTATTTTGGTAATTTTAGGAATTACCAGGTCACGTATACGCATAACTCAACTAATACGAACGTTGGTGACAAACCTAAAGGTCCAAAATAATGTCCAAAGATCCATAACACATGAAATATATGTTTATACATTCAAATATATATTTTAAAGTTCACATTTCATAAAACGATTCGTAACGACGTATTACGAAGTTTTCACCGCCTACCATCAACCCTTAACGTAACTGCACGAAATAAAATATATCCATATCCAATACAATACATGAATTCAGTGTTTTTCACTAAACTAGACATAAACTAGTTAACTTTAGTTTAAAATGTCATCAAAGAATCGAGAACCGCATTAAATTACCGTTCCGAGCCCTAACCGCGATTAACGCACCTAATGACCTAAATATCTACACTAACTAACCATCTAACCACCCAAACTACCCCACCCACTCCCCTTGACCAGAAATCTCGGCCAAAGGGCCATGTGGGTCCACCCCACACCCTAAATTTCAACATCTTCTACTTACTTAAGCAATCTCCCATACCCATCTTTCAAGTCATGTCCTTAAAGCCATCCACCCCACATCACTTTTCCATCATTCACTCATTTATCCACTCCAACACTTCACACCCTCTCTCCCTCCTCTCTTTGGATAGAACATAAACAAGAACACACACTCTCCACTTTGTTCAAATAATCATCCAAGATTCAAGGGAGATTCAAGGGTTTTAAGGTGTTTCTCAAGAAGAATAGCAAGGTTTTTGGGCTTGGAACTTCCTTCTTACTCCTTTATTCTATCCTACTTGTTGTGAGTTCCTATCTGTCTTCATCCTCTTCATTTTTACTAGCACCAAGTTGTTGTCATGCATAAAACTCCATCCAAAAGAATAATGCTCAAAAACTAGCTTAAAGCAGGATTTACATCTTTTAAACAAAACGTTCTTTTAAAAACTCATGGATCTAGTGGTTTGGATGAACAAATCTGGACAATGGACTTTAGAACATGTCATATCTAACTTAAACATCAACCATTTGGTAAACAAGAGTCAAAACAAGTACAAAATTTGAATAGTTGTTGAAATTGAGTGTTATAGAACCAAAACAGTGAGCTGGCAGAATTTTAAACCGACTTTACCATGCCATAACTCGGTCCATGCTCACCCAAACTTGTCGAATCTTAGGTCTAAAATCAAGTACAAAGAGTCAAGAGTCCAACCCAAGTGGTTTCTTGAAATTTCGTTGAGTTTTGATACCCCAAAATGGTCATACAAGAAAGTGTGTCAAGGCTGTCCTTTTCGACAGAATTTTAGCATCACTTGTGAGAGTCATAATTTGGTCATAACAAGTCTAAATAACCTGATTCCACTTTCTAAAGTTAGTATTTTATGTACATAGTAAAAATTGTTGGAAGTAATGAAAACATACCGGACGCAATAGTTGGAAGCAAAACTGAATCGTCTCTCTGGACGCAATCTTCATGTTGTGAAGAACGCACCACGACGGTCAGGGGACGAACGCCCTGACGAACTGAATCGATCCCTCCATCCCTCCATCGTTTGGAAGCTATTGTTTCTAGAACTTTATAGAGTGATTTTTTGGGAAGCTAAATGATTAAATAATAATTAATTCATGAATATTGTGTTAACGATTAAAAAGTTCGAATTCAATTGAATTTATTAGCGTTCGATATGTTTGTGTTAACATCGACTTGGTTTGGAAATTGGGGATATATGTAATTGATATATTTAGGAAAGTGAATATATGTAAATAGTACTTTAATTGGTTTATTAAGGGTAAAATGGTAATAAAATATGTTTTTTTTAAATTAATTGGATATATATGTAATATATAAGTTTTAGGAAGGGAAAATATGTAATTAAATTTTAGGATTGGGTAAATATGTAATAAAGAAACTTATGAATGGGATGTATGTAAATGCCTATTGAATTTATTATGATTATGATAGTTTTAAAAATAGATAATATACTATCAGCTATAATGATCCAACAAACAATAATTATGAAAATGTAACGAGTATTGATAATCTTAGATTCATATATATTCGATTGTAAAATCATGTCATATACTCGACTCAATGTCCGAAGGGTAATTATCAGTTATTTTGTTAAAAACTACACCGTCGGTATAGGGTATACCCGTTAATTTTTGTATAAATTTATGTTTTTAATAACCGTAACAAATTAAAATATGATATATTACATGCATATCACCATCACCATAAAATGTTTAAACTATATAAAATATGCAATCGTGTTAAACGGGTCGTGTTACTGATCGTGTCGTGTTACCAAACAGGCGAGTTATCTTAGGGGAGACTTGAAATTGGTTTTAAGGGACCCGTGTTAAACACGATTCTTCAGCCACTACCGTCAACAATTGTTTTGCTCATTGTGCAATTAAGGACAAAATTTAATACTCAAGTCAAGAATACTTCAAGAAGTTTTGTTGAAATACCCGCTAAAGACACCGGTTCGAATCAAGTTAATTATATAATTTATATTTTATATTATTTTTCATTCGGTTTTGTAAACCATATTATACTGGTGTATTTTCATTTGTACGCGAAGAAAAATATTGTCTATTCTTAAAATGTCGAGATAAATTCCAAGAGTCAACATTATTTGTTTTAGGGTGTGCACCTAAAAAAACAATTCCAAAAAGATTAGGATACTTTTGTTTATTCAATGTGGAATATAATACATGTGACCCGCGAATATATTATTTGTATAGACCATTAGAAACTTTAATGTTGATGAATATATATACTCACTGGTAAGTGAAGTAATATATTTTTATATGATTTTAGCTTATACTTCTATCATTATATAATATGTTATGAAAGCTTATTTATTATGTGATGTATGACTATTTCTTAAACAAAATCCCCAAGTTGCTTAAAGTAGAATGAAAACAAAATCGATGAGATTGAAATTATAATAGAGAACAAATAGTGTATTTATCGATAATTACAATATATCAATGTATTCATTGCTTTGTTCCACTCTTGGATGCACTATAGTTTCTAATAGCGTATTTAGCGACGTTTACTAAATAGAAATCTGTCCATCGTTTATAGATCTCGATCACAACTCGAAGCTTGTAGAGGAGAATCAAGAACAGATCGTTGAGGAGATAAATAGTATCGATATGTAGACAAATTCGCAAACTATATGAATAGATTTAGAGCCAAAAATAGAAGAAAAAGATTGTATGGTAGAAAGTCAGTTTCAAGTATTTTGTTGACAAATGTTAAATATTCTAACAATTTAAATTACCAAAATCTTAAATTGAAATTATTCAAGTAGGTACAAGATAATATAATATTAATTTAAATATTATAATATATAATTAATACAACTTTTTTGTGTATTATTTATACAACTTTATAATGAGAAAATCACGAATTTAGAATTTTTTTAGATGAAATATACCACTATAGCCAACCAGAAACGACAATTGATTTTGTTAGTGTAAAGAATTTCGATAATCACCTCATCGATAAAATACTACTGATTCATAGTGACCTCTATATATTTATATTGTTTAGATATATGGTTTATAGATGCGTCCATATTTCATGCATTAAATATGAATACTAGTAGCCAAACACACAAACATTACATGGATCAATACACGAAGCAATTACGGGTATGATTTGAATTCATTAGCAAAACGTACGTTTAACTGATAATACGCGATGAAAAGGTGACACGCAAGAGGCTTTTCACGTACAATGAAAACTTAAGCAAACATTTCATGTAATATGATAATAAAAGGTGATACGCAACCATTGTGTTGTGTAACACCTTACTATAACGGTGATTTCTTTCTCACGTAGCTACAAAGGTATATCCCACCCTATAAATAATAGTTTCGTAATTTTTATTTTATAGTTATCTTTAACAAATTATTTATTTGTCAAATTAAAAAATAGAAAACAAACCGGTGGGTCTACCGATTCGACCAATTTGATCATGACATGCAAATTATCCACATTGACCCATTATTCATCAAAAGAGAATGGTGTACTTGTGGACACAAATTATATGACATGTTTTCCAAAGGACACACTCGTACTTGCCTACATTATGAGGGTGTTTGAACGTGTTACTAGAAAAAAAAAATAATTTCAATGAATATTCATCTTTAAAACTTTTATTATTTTATTTACATACCTTTTTCTATTAAAAAATAAATATATATAAATGGATCGACTAAGTTTCGCAGCAAATATTGAATGTCACATCAATTAGTAGACCCGTAGACCCTAATGGTCTGGGCGTGTTTATTAACAAAACAAAACCAAGGACCCGTCATAATGTTTGATGAAAGAGTATACCAAAACATGTCGGTGTCAGCATTTAGTGCTATCAGTAAAACCGTCACACGTAATGAGAACATACAAAAATATGAGGAATTGAAATCTTTGTTGTGTTTCATGAAATGAAAAACAATCAAATCAAAGAAAGCAACACAATTGACAATTCTATGGTTATGCACATGAATCCGTTGTATTTGCATTTTCTAAACTTTCGAATCAAGGGTTTGAGTCAAACTTGTTGTTAAGTGAGGCAAATAAAAATCTTGTTTTTGTGCCTATACTTTGTCATGTCAATTTTGTCAATTTTAGTACACCTGACGAAAATGATTTATTTATACCGAATTTATATTTTGAGTAAATTACAAAAATCGTCTCTGAGGTTTGGTCCAATAATCACTTTTCGTCCGATTGGAAACTTTTTAACACTTTGAGCCACCCACATTTATGATTTTAACTGTTACCGTCAAATTGGGTAACAGTGACTAACGATTGTGTTAACACACCCTCACGTGCACGTCACGTGAGAGGCAAAATTTTCCTTTCACCACCAATTTTGGAGTCATGCTTCCCGCTCTTCTTCTCGAACTCCCATCATGATGGTGTCAAGCTTAAATCAATCGACCGAAACCCTAGGCACGCAAATGGTCTCAAGCTTAAATCGATCGAATCTTGTTGTTGGTCTGAACTTCGAAACTAAGCAGGGAAGGCTGCACCTGGTTTGACATTGCAATTGCCAAAGCAGGGAATGTTTTCCACAAACACAAAATCAAAATTGGTGGTGAAATGCAATTTAAACAACCCATAATAGACCTAATTCAGATATGCAATCTAAACAACCCATCCAAGTTATCCATGGCTCTGCTGCATAATAGAAATAATCATTAAAGATTATAAACATTTCTTGGAAATTTCCAGTTGTATGTGGGAGATATTACCAGGTAGTGCATGATGGGAAACATGATCTTGTGTCTGCTAACATATTATTAACAAAACACGCAAAGTTTATATTTATGTTGAACATTTCATCACTAATGGTTAATTACATGAGAGAAATATGAATTAACGTACATGGTTCTGATATGGAACATCAGCACCCTGAGCTTGCAACCTAGTCTTCAAAATTTGAGTTGTTAACTTGCAATCTAAACAACCAGTCCATCCAAGATGTTTGACTATTTCAAAGTTCAATTGAGTTGTTCCCTAGCAGTTGCAAGTTCGATTGGGCTTAAGATCATGCATATTTTGTTACCATCCAACCCATCCAAGTTGTTTGACTATTTCAAAGTCAAACATGGTATTAATCCCATGATCCATAGGCAATACAAGACCCATATGACAATAAAACAATAAAAGATAAGATCCATTTGCAAACTACATATATTTATCACAAAACTTACACCATGGTAACCATGATCCATACTACATACCAAAAAACTTACACTATGGAAACCATGAAGTATATATGTCCATCCTATATATATATTTACCAAAAAACTAAGCCAAAACTACACCAATGCTAACCATGAAGTATAACAATGGTATCCCCCACCTCAGTTTGCACCTCAACCTCAGGATCCACATCCACAGCTCCATCAAACAAATCAACCACATCCTCATGAAACAACCACTCATCCAAGTTTCCTTCCACAACATCATGAGCATGATCATCAACTTCATGAAACAAATCAGCCACGTCCTCATAACACAACAAGTCAACCACATTCCCTTCATCACGTCATGTCTTGTTCCAGATGGCCCAACATCAGGTGCTACAAAGAAGGTGGACACTGTTGTCTCACAATGCTGAACACACACACATACACACACACACACACACATATATATATATATATATATATAAGCTTAAACTCCCTTTGGACTTAATCAAACAACCTTTTGAAATCTTTCTCATTACCTAAGGGACTTAGACCATATTCCAAATCCATTTCTGGAATCCTAAAATGGTAGATAAAGACTATGACTTTTATAACCTAGAGCCTCTACAATTTTGTCCAACATAGTTATATTGAAATCACTAGCTTCTACCATGTCAATGTAACTGACATGTCATACCATACCTCCTCCCATTCAAATGCATAAATTTTCCTCCATGGAACAACCGAATACTAAACTTGTTAGGTTCATTTGCTGTAATTATGTGAAATGCAACATAAATAGTAAAATTTTAGATAAAAAAAGCACCATCTTTTATGTTAATTTTAGCTTCAAAAGCTTTGAAATTGTATTGTTTACCATAGCACTCTTTAGGCTCCACGAAATCTCTTGCTTCAATACTACGCACATTCCACAGATGATTAGCCATATGCACTTATGAAGAGATCCTCGGAGTTGGAAATGGCGATGCCGGATTTGGAAATGGCGGGAAATGGCCGATGAGAATCTCAGCGACGAAAACGAAGAAGAATGAGAAGTTTGGGTATGGCCGAAGGTAGGGTTTAAAGTTTTGGGACGAAAAGATCGATTAGTGTAAGACTCGGGCTCGGCTCGGCTCGTTTACACACCTACGGGTTACCTATATAACATGTAGCTGATAACTTTTTTTTAATTATTATTATAATTAGTTGTATCAAAATTTATTAAATTTTCAACCAATTATTATTATATTATTTTTATTGTAAACTCTGATTAAGAAAGTAAAGAACCACACCTTACCCATTACCTAGTGGTGCTTGTCCCCATAAAAGTTGTATAAATTCTTATTCTTGCAAATATAACATTATGTATATTTAGGTGTAAAAAATTATTCTTAAAAAAAAAGAATCACGCCAAACATTAATGTTCACTACGAAGGGAGTTGTGTTCATGCTTGATTAATCATCCAATGATAAACTTTTGGCCTCTCTCTCATGATAAACTTCTGGCCTCTCTCTCCTCTTTTAGTAACCTAGTTATAATATGATTTCATGTTACGAAAATATAACCCGGTTTTCTATCACAAATTCAAATATACCGTAAGTAATGAGTATATGGTTTTAATGCTTCGGTCCCATTATACATTAGATGTTTCTAGGTCGGGTGTTGTAAAGGATACACCATACCCTGTCAAGGTTTCGAGTCATTGATATGACGTAAATTATACATGTTTTGTATGCATAATTATCCCCGAATTCATCACAATTAGAGATTATATGATAATAATTGATGCCTAATCCATCCATTTGTGTTCCGATAGTATAATTGACTTGGATATGCAAAATTATGAAGAAAACACTCAAAATCAAGGTGAAATCAGCATTCAGAAGCCAACTGAACGAAACCGGACGCAGGAGGTCAACTCTGGAAGTCAAAAAGTCAACAGGGAGGATTTTAGGGAAATGCACGACCATGCAAATCCAAAATCCCTCCCTGTACTCTCCTGTATTGCCAGATTCCGCACGTGAAAGAAAATGGTACTTTGCACGCCCGTGCAATCCAATGCACGTCCGTGCATTGCCAAAATCTTAGCCTATAAATAACAAGCTCATTTTATTGTTTTAGGTGTCCATTACCAAGGGTTGGGAAGGCCCTACAGCTCTGCTAGAGCCGGAACTCCCTCGGTTTTGGTCCGTTTTAGCTTTTCCTTTGTTTATTTTATGTTTTTAGTCTTGTAATACGAAACGATTCTTCTTGTTCAAGCAAGCAAGAGACAAACTATACCCACTCTCCCTTGGTGTTGGAACACTTTCACACATTGTCTAAGGATTAGTGGAGTCACTTGTATGGTCATTCATGGCTAGTTCTCTTGTGTTGCTCGAGTTGGTTGAACTTTAATTAATTAATGAAATATTTTTAGTATGTTATGTTTTTAAAGTCTTTACTATGATTTATCTTAAAAATACAAGAATAAGTGATCTTTAAACCAATCTAATAATCTTAAATCTTGTGAGTTACTTAAGCAAGACTTATTGTTTGGGAAGCTTATTCGATGTTTATTCGGTCTATATACAAATCTTGGTGCTATCACGGCCAGTCAGTATAAATTTAATATTATGGGTTGATTGGAGGTTTGGGTATTCAGCAAGTCGTTTGAGCCCTAACCAGACCGGGCGGTTTGTGTCGGTATTTATTTACTTCTGTAAGGCCCAAACCAGGCACCATACAGTTGGATCTCATCACTAGGTAAACTCATTAAAAACACTTTAACTTTCATTTAAATAAACAGCGGAAGACTTTCTCGAAATAATGCTAACCTTTAAACTCGGTAACTTTCATAACGTTACCTGACGAATGCATGCACACCAACCCGAGTAGCCCCGCTTCCAAGCCAAGATACCTCGTCTAGCAAACTTATCTGCAAAACAATCTAACAAACATACAAAGTCAGCTACGCTGAGTAAGTTCTAATAGTTTAATTTAATCAAAAGCCAACTCGTCTCATTTATTATTTATCTCCACTCAAGACCCTCTGGTCTTTAGAAAATAGTTTTACAGATTTTCTTCACATAGATAACCCCTGCCATCTTATAATATCCCAAAAGGATTCACCACCCTAAATTCTACCCACCATTTAAACCTAGTAAGTCTCTCCGGCGTAGATCGAACTTACTACTCTGATAATACACAATTTACCACATATATATTAATCATACACTTGCTAACTCATCCAACCTCTATACACCGACTTACCAGTCCTAATCAGGACTCTCATAACGCAACTGACTCAACAGTTGTACACCATATACACTTAATGGCACAACGATCAATCTAACTCGACACACCACATTAACATCATCTATTCATCACATATATATATCCTCTCGTACACAATTAATATAATTCATCACTTGCATGCAATTTAATACATATAAATGCAAACAAACACATACCTCATCATTGCACCTTCGTCAGGGTTATCCCCATCGAGATACTCGTCATAAGCTCAGCTCTACCCTTGTTACAGGGCCCCGCCACTAAACTCAGCGACACACTCGTCATCTTATGATGACTAACCAGCAACCACGCGGTGACTATATCATCTACCATACGGAGACTGACACGTCACACGTACAATGATGACCCCGAAGGACTCCGTCATCCATACCACTGTTAGCCGTATACACGGACAACAATGCAAGCACACAAAGCAACACATATATACACATGACACTACCTGGACATGTACTGCGACTCACCACCCTTTCACGGATCACTTACGTGTGTAAACCAACACATACTTTAGACGTATCCCCTTAACGTCTAGACACACTACTCAACCCTTTAGAAATAACTAATTATACGACACACGAACAACATACTGACTTCTATCCCATATATACTATGAACACCCCATAGACTCATGTAGACACGATACTCGTCGTGTCACAGGGACAACGACACAACACACACAACATCAGGCACATGACACATAACATCATACTAGCATCTACTTGACTCATTAATGAACCACGTACGGGTTCCCATGCTAACTTTCCTTATGTGTCCATCACTGGTTTAACTAAATTCCCGACTCACCCTGACCAACTCATAGCCTGACACACACAGACCATCACAACTTTTGTTCACCCACCCTAAGGATCCCATAACGACCCTTAGCTTCATTATTACATAACGATCTCATAAAACACTTCACGTTTAACTCATAACTCGTAATATGTTAGTTTAATAAAAACATGTGTGTATGTACGATAGCCCCAAAACAGTAAAACGTTTAAAATAGGGGGATTAGAAACTCACCGGTTTGAAGATCCAACTCTAGCACTGCAACGACTCCCTAACCCGAAACTCAAACCTGCCAACGTAAGGCCACGGGGTCAGAGTACGTCCTGAACATGTGTTAATTACGTACAACATAAATGTTCCCGACCCACGCCTTATCTACTCGCCCCTTCGTTCATGCAAAAGCCCTAACTCCCCGAGTTTACTTGGAATGGGTCGTCATGGATCCGCTTAAGGCTCGAATACATGAATAGGTTACATGCGTGCATGCATGCACACCATGCAAACCCTAATCGCCCATCATCTCATTATTGTTGCCAGGTCACCCCTATGGGAACCGTAGCTCCTCGCACACGCACGTACTCGAACCGGTTCCCCTACGCATATGCATGTTACCATGCAACGTTAGCTGGGGGGGAAGATTCTATGCATGAGTGGTTCTTACCAACCTCCCATCGTCATTGTCGTGTACAGCCAACACGTTCCATCCCCTTCCTAGCCATAAGAAACCCTATCCGGCTTCCCTTCCTCACGTCGGGTCACCACGACCACCACTACTCCCGCCGTCCGACGCCGTGACTTACCACCACAGCCGACTCCCGTAACCACCCTCACATTCCGCCACCTCTATCACATCCGGCCACCGCCATCATCTCCTCCCTTACCATAGTCGTTAACCACGGCCGAACCACACCAAGTAAAACCCTCAACCTGGTTCCCGTACCACCCACGCAAACAAACGCCAAAAATATATGTACTGAGATTATAGGAGGAGTACCTCGATGAGAAGTCAAGTCCCTCGCTCAAAGCCGACGTGAAACGCCCTTCTTCCTGTCATCCCTCCCTTCCCCGTTTCCTCTTGTCGTCACGCACCTCCTAGGCCGAATGGCCTAGGGTTTCCTCTAAATGTTGCTTTTAAATCTTACAATGTTACATCCAGGTCCTTGCGTCTCTTCCTTTGCACGTTTTGAATCTCTATTAATCCATCTATGGCTAGCAGAGTCCCTTGTTTTTCCATAATTCCAGTTATTACCTGAAAACCTTGCTAACCGGGTCCCTTTATCTCTACAAATAGAGTTTTACGTGAAACTCTCGCCAACTTTCTCGTTTACCGGAGATACGGGTCGCCCTTTGGCCCGGATCATAAATTGATAGATTTTCGGGATGTTACAACTTCTCTCGTGTCGGCTTGCAGAGGACTTCTAGCGGAAGCCATAGGGTTTGATCTTGAGAATGAAAGTCTTATTTATTTAAAATAATATTATAAGTAGAGACAACTATTTAAGAACATAATTTGTTAGGTCCAAGCGTTCATAAAGTAGCTCTAGAGGGAGTTGTGCATTCCGACTTTCCAAAGGTAGTTACAAGACATGACGTACGTCAGTCATTGGATAATCTTAGTCTGAATAATGAATCACGGATAACCGGCGGACTTGAGACCCCGTTCAGGGTTCGGAGATTCATTAAGGAACAGTTGGACGACCGTATCCACTGTTCCGTTACAAAACACTAACTCCCATATCGAAAGGGTTAGTACTAGTAACTATGACCAAACTTATTTTAATTATAACATTAATTAATTAGGGATAACAACTAGAGTAATGTTTTAAACAAGATAACCTTTCTAATTACATTTCTTATCTGTTTATTTTCCTTTTAAAACAAACCCATTTTCCAACTTATTATCCTAGTCAGACAATAGCGAGGGTTGAGTACAGGATCCGTGTCCATGGTTCGATAATTGGTTCTTACCCATACTATACTACGCTGCGATAGGTACACTTGTCTATTGTGTATGTATTTAGTTGAAGTAATTATCATTTTAATTTATAAATATAAAACCTGATTTTGTGTAGCTCTAAATAGAATATATATTTATTACTACTAAAAACACGCCATCATGTCTTTGACGTTGTTTCCAGGGTTATATATATATTCACATTTTTATCTATATATAAAACACACTATCAGTCATCAACAAGTTTCCGTATAAAACACGATACATGAGTTCCTTTACATCTGACCATTTAATGTGTTCTCTTTACATCTCATCATTTAATTCATTTGATTATAGGTTAAGTTGACCCGTTTTAACATAAACACCTCTAATCATGTTTCAAACACAACTCAGTTTGGCTCGGCTCAACTCGGCTTGACCCAACTCGAGTCAATTCGGACAATGGCATATGATCAAGGGAAGGCATTCTTTTTCCACCGGTCCACCACTGGCCCATTGATGTCAACATATGAATGAAATGGGCCCAATGCCAACAGTAACAGTTCGGCCCTGTTTCACGCCTAACAGTAATTTCATAGTTAATTATAATATAACATTTTTAAAAGCCAATTATTACGGTTCTTTTTTTCCATTTTAAATTTGGAAATAATTTTCCACTTTATATAGACTTTTAGCACCAAGCAATAAAATATACCATATATGCACATATGTTTGAAAAAGATGTTACTTTTAAAAACCATCGTATAAAAGTTTCTGAAAAATATTCAATACAAGTTTATACAGAAAGTTTTAATCGAACTGGGCTTAAAGGAGCCCAACCCTAAATTAAAGCTTATTTAATACTAAATTAACATATTATTTATATAAAACAAAATGATTTTTATTTAATAAAATAAAATATACAATTATATAATGAATATTATTATTATATATATAATTATGAGAAAAATAGTTAAATAATATATTTTTATGTTATATTGAAATATTAAAACTATAAATAAATAAAAAGTAGTTATATATTATATAAGTTAGATAAAATAAATGAGCTTGAAACGAGCTTTCTTAAATTAAATAATTTCAGGTTTGATTACACCAGCTACAAAAGTATAAAATTTAACGAATTGTTTGATGTGATCTTACATCATGATTAAATTATATCTACAAAAGCATGTGGTATGGGTGCCGTGAGGCTCACCGTGAGCAACCTTTACGGCGTGAAGGAGGATGCAAACACCACCCCCTTGATGGCGTGAGGGGGTGGGTGAGAGCTTGGAGTGAAGTTCTTCACGGGAAAGAAGAGGTGTTGAGATCCATCAAGAAATTGTTTTTTAATAGAAAATGTCTACCTCTTTCTTCAAAATTGCATTTAAATGAATATTAAATTAAAATTTGCATTTAATGCTCACACCACCCTCACTCACTTGGGTATACCCTTTGCCAAGTGAGAAATGTGTGAAACTTGATGGAGATGACGTGGCGCCACATGGCAACCATTTTCCCCCTCACCACATCCTCACTCACTTAGGTATACCACATGCTTTGAAAGTATCACTCCGAAAAATACAGGATAAAGGTATAAGTATCCTATCTAAAAGCGTTGAGATATTTTAAGGCATCAATAAACCCAAAAATGACTGGTAGATATTTCCACCAAACACCAATAATCTCATAAAAAACGATAAAATCAAACAAATTTTTAAATGGACAATAATAATACGATGTTTGTCATTAAAAATGCATAATCAAAATACAATATCCCTACAGTTATTCTATACGGGTTTCTCTTTTTTAAAACAGAACCATTACATCATCTATAGAAACATTTCTAAACAATTCTTTTTCAATATAGCAAACACAACTATCAATCAAATTCTCATCACCAATCCGATTACGTAAATCCGACTTCACGTACTTCATTACAGAAAAGCATCTGTCAACACTTGATGTTGCTACGGGTAAAATGAGAGTCAACTTCAATAAACGGTACTCTTGAGGGGGCCGCTATTTTTTTTACTAATAGTTTATTAGGTTTAAAAGTTTAAAATGGGTGTTGGGTTAGGTTTGTTTATTAGGGGTTTAAATTGTTTATTGAGCTTATTTTTTTTAAATGGTTAATTGCTTATTGGATTAAAGACTTAAAGAGTTAAAAGGATTGGTTTAATTATTTTAAAAGATTTAATGGGTTATGGACCAATTGTATTATTTATAAAATCTAAAAATCTTAAATTATTTTTTCATGAGGGTCGATGTCAAATTTTTATGGGGGTCGGTATCTAAATTTTATTAGGGTCGCTCGGAAAAATAACACATATAACAAAAAAAAATTGATCATGGGTGTCGGCGGACCCATCTTATAAAAGGTAGGTCTGCCATTGGGTTACGCTAGAAATACCCCAAACAATATAAAATCTAGGAAGGAATACAAGATCACTGTGATTTGCGGCTGAGATTCACGCGGTGACATTTTGGTATAATGGGAAGATCCAACCAAAAAGCCTGCAACGAAGGTAAAAGAGGCAGTGCCTGAATCTCGTCATCAAATTTAATATCAACCGTACCTAAATGAGTTATGATTGAATTAAACTCGTTGATGTGAACTGCAACCGAGACACTTTCTTTCATTCTCATGTTGACTAACTGCCGAACTAAAAACACCTTATTCGAGGCAGAAGGCTTTTAGGACATGTTGGATAAAGCCTTCAATAATCTGGACGTAGTCTTTTTGTTAACGATGTTATACGCAAGGCTCTTCTCTAACAAAAGTCTGATCACTCCTAAGGCTTGTCGATCCATCAAATCCCAATCTAAGTCTGACATAACTTTTGGTTTTTGACCCGACATAGGCAAATATAGATTCTTCTGATACAGGTAATCCTCAATCTGCATTTTCCAGAACCTGAAATCATGTGCGTCAAACTTGTTGATTATAGTCTTCCCGTCTTCTTCCATGATATCCAAAAAACAAACGAGTCTAAGCTCTGATACCACTTGTTAGGGATCGGGTAATACAGTTGTTCAAGTCTCTGAACTTTTATGTTTGACATTTTATGGTTAAACCCGAACGAATCTGGTCAAACCCCACGGAATCTGGTCAAACCTTGTTTCTGGTCCATGATCCTCCTGATCAAACCAAAGAGACATAGCAAACGACTGTTGTTGACCCGCAACAGTTGACATGCAGCGTTGACCAGCGGCGGAAGCCGGAACAAACAACGATGGTGACCGGTGGTGATTTGCGCAAACAACAAACACTCGTACACACAAATCGCAAAACAGAAAATAGAAGAACACGGGAATTTACGTGGTTCAGTCTAAACTGACCTACATCCACGGCTACACTAGCGAGTCAATTTTATTATCTGAGGTGTTCGAAGATTACAATGCTATATATGTATAGACTAAAGATTAGGATTCTAAACTTGAAGATTAACAAACGGTCTAATTTTGGCAATTGCCAAAAGTCAACATTGTCATAGGCTGCCCTTTGATCGCAGCCTCCACAACCCAACAAACATGAAAGTGGCGTTGTATAAACTATTAGTAGAATTTTATTGTAATTGTAGGAGACCTTATTTTTCAAGAAGTGAAACTCGAGTCGGAACTTACCAAGCGAGTTTCATGCGACTTAAACTTGGATACATGCATATGATACCATGCTATTTATCCTATGACGGGACACTTTAATTTTGCTTGCTATGTTCTTTTCAGGCCCGCCTTTTTTTCTTCTCATATCTACCACATAAAGGATACGCGATCCCACAAACGTTCGCGCACCTAACTTGTCGATGACATGTAGGACCACCGACTACCCAAAATCATGCAACCGAACAACAAACCAAACTAAACATGGTTAAAAACAAGAAGAAAGATGGCGAACACTAGTGGTTTAACAATAGTTTACAAATGAATCATAGTGACATTGTGGTTCTTTTTTCTGTTCACATGAATGAGAATAAACAAGGCCTGACTCGTAAACTGATGATTAGAAACGGGTAGAAAAAATGAGAATCACTCGAGTGTTGTATATTACATGTAACAAGAGATTTTCACGCCATATGTCATGAAATAACCTAGGATTTGGATGCAATGATCTGTAGTATCTCTTGGTGTAAGCTGCTGTTTGATACAAGAATGCCACCCGGAGGGAATAACGCCTTGCGCTCAACTTCATCTGCAGCAAGATTGAGTTGATCTCCATTCCAGTCAGTAACCTGTCACATGTTCATCAATGTTTCAAAAACACATCAGAGTATAGGTCTGCGAGTCATACATCAACATAGGTTAAAATATACATACATATATATGTATATATAGATGGACGTTCAATACAGGACCAACTTTAAGTAAAGAACTGTAAGAACCGTTATACAGTTGCACAGAAAGATTAAAATTACCTTTCCTCCTGCTTCCTGCACACATATGACTCCAACAGCATGATCCCAGACCTAATTTTCAATGTAAAGAAGCTAACTTCAGTTCCTTCAATCTTTTCTCTTTAAGAAATACGTACGGATCCTGTTTACTTTATGCGAGGATATAGATACTGGACACGTAAAATGGGACTTTTTTTTATAAAAAAGTAGTGTTTTTCAAAAAAGTATTTGTAAAATTTTGGTGGGTTTTGTTTTCTGATTTGTATTTCTAGGGAATCCACAGTTTCAAACCACGAATTCTCACTCCTCAATCTCACAAAATATAGATTTTTTATTTTATTTTACTTTTCTTTTCAATTTTTATTTAACATATAAGTTAGTTTTTTCTAATAATCTGTAATATATCAAAAAATCTAAATACACAGTTTCGATATATATTTTATTGAAAAATGAGTTGTATCAAAAATAAATATTTTCTCTGGTAATATAAAAAATATTTTATTTTGGATACAACTCAGTTTTCGATAAAATTTATACCGAAATGTAGACAAAAAGGAAATAACCAAACCGTGCATTTACATTTTTTTTAATCTTACAAATTATTAGAGAAAAAATAAATTATATGTGAAATGAAAACTGAAGAAAAAATTTAATTTTGTGAGATTTCAGGAGAGAGAATCTGTGGTTTGAAACTGCATATTCACTAGTCTACAAAGCAGAAAAAGAACCATCCATTTTTACAAATACTTAAAAAAAAACACTAATTTTACAAAAACATCCATAAAATGAAGATCGAATAGATTATGAACTCGTACCTTGATCACTCTTTCAGCCCTTGCATGTTGAATGAAAACAGACGCCCTCCCCGAAGCTACCATCAGATACTTGCATAAACTGAATTCAAAATAGTAACCATATAGCATTAATAAAGCAAACCTTCTATACAAGTAACCATCACATAAGTTAAAAAAAAAGAAAAAAAAAGGAAAACCTTCCACAACACGTAGGCAAAAGAACAACTTCCTCATCCCGGACATTATCCACATTGGTTGTTGAACTGAAGGAAGATGACAGTGGCAATGACTCCCATGTTTGGCTCTCTGAAATGCAATACCGTCCTTTATGAACCAAAGTGTAGCCATCAACTAAGCATCTGGACCAGTTAACCGCCAGGCTCTGTAGATCGGGTAGTCCCTTGGCCCATGTTCCACAGCCAACATGTGCAACCATTATGATTCCCGACTCGTTTTCATACTCTGGGGCCTTAGAAGCGGGTTTATCTCCCCGCCAGTTGGGGCATCCCATAACTCCCAACACAATCTGTCCTTCTACCACAAGAGCCAAACCTACCTTTAATGCAGGGGAGTTAAATATAAATATAGAAAGGATCAAACAATGAAACTCATATTTTTTGTAAGGGCTAAAACGGATTGAGCCAACACGCAAACACTTTTTGTCTATTTTCTTGAATTTTATAAATGATTGATTTGTTAGTTAAATTAAAAAAATAATTTTATTACAATAATCTAACTTTGTTTCATAAAGTGATTTAGGAGGTTTTATGCATTTGAATAAACTTCTATTAACTTTCGACCCGTTTGGCTTGTTTGACCCGTTTGTCATGTTTCCTTTTTATTTATATCTACTAGCATAACTCGTTTGACAAGATAGAGATAAAACATAACCCATATCGACCCATTTGTCATGTTTCCTTTTTATTTATATCTACTAGCATAACCCGTTTGACAAGACAGAGATAAAACATAACCCGGATCGACCCATTTGAAGGTGAATGGATCAAAATTTCCACCCTAAAGGTCGTTAAAGGTTAGTGAACTACGAAAATAGAGATGTGGTTAAACTTGAAACAAACAGGATGTACAATACTACAATCTGCTAAGTTCAATAATGTGCGGTTGATTATAATCAAGAGTGTAAAGTGGATTGGAAAATATATACAAGTGAGAAACCCTAGAGAAACCTATGTTGGGCCCATGGGTTAAATACAACTAAACCCTAATATTAAACTACTAATAGTTATAATTAACAAATAACAAAGAGGATCCGAAACTTACCACATATAAGGCCTCACTACCCTTGACAAATCCCCGGGTGCCATCAATAGGATCCAAAACCTGCAAAAGGCCCGTTCATCAAATCAAATGTGGCAGCTCGGGTCCAAATAAAGCATAAACATACCCAATATGTGGCGGGTTCAGGTCCAAATTCTCCTCTTCGGTCAATAGCTTCAAGTACATCAGCTTGTGTTAATGCTTTATCTTGGGAGCTTGTTTTATCGGTTACCACATTTACAACAGAATCTACAAGATTATTTGACCGTAAGAATGCTGAGTCCTCCTCGGCCACCAATGGAATGGAAGGAAATAACTTCCCAAGCTCTGCCATGATTATGGAATAAGATACATAGTGAACAAACCATAGTAGTCAAAGGCGCACCCAAGGCGCAATGTGCTAAAAAAGCGAGGGCTTTTTTAAGCTATGCGCACAGTATAAACATGCCATTTTTAGGGGTTTTAGACATGTTTTATACTGGTTTACGCTAGTTTAGACATGTTCTGGACATTTTTAGATGTTTCAGATATGGAATTTGGCCGTTGAATGCATGAAGAGATTCATCTAGAACATCAAAAATAGTATAAAGTGAAGGGACCAGATGCATATACCGAGGCTAATTAGAGCTTGAACTCCAAAATCTGACGGATGACTGGTCGTTTTTTTCAAGAATCCTTCCGTTACTTGTGAACAAAGATCGCTTCACCTGAATCATAAAAAGTGGTTTATGTTGTTTAACACTGGATTCTTAACTTACACAATCAAGATGATCACATTAAACATGATGAACAATCAAGAAAATATAACACAAGTTATAATCCAATTCCATATGAGAAGACAAGTTATAATTGGATTTGAATAATCCAAACTATGACCCGTAGATAATAATTCATACTTGCAATTTGACCGGTGTCCTAACTTTCAACTTTCACTTTCTGTCACAAAAGCGCTGTCCTAGTAGCATAATTATCATATATTTACACTCGATTTACACTTTATTTGAAATTAAAGAAATAAGAAATGTATATATGATGAGCTTACGTCAACACAAAGACGGCAAGCTCGCTCGACGGCGTCGACGGCGGCTCTCAGCTCACTGTGATACTTAGCATTCTGGGCGGCAGATGGAAGGCTCGATCTGCAGAAAGCAAAATAAGTCAAAATCCAGTCGATTAGAACCTTAGATTTTGGGGTAAGAAGCGGAGTGATAAGAATTAAGTGGAAGATACCTCACGCTGAAGCGCCGGGGAGACAATGACGACGAGAATACAGTGAATCGAAGGTGAGGTTGTAGCAATTTGGTTGTAGGGTTTTGAAGCCTTGCGTATTGAAGGAGATCCATGGCGGAAATTTAAAAACGGCAGTGGTGGTTAGTTGTTGATAGGTGATCCGAGAACGGTGTAGTCCTTCGGTCCATTAAATATATCGAAATAATTTTTGTTTTTATTAAATTATTAAATAAAAGCAGGATGTTTATATTTCGCTATCTGCGTGTAGTGGTGCACAAAAAAACCGGTTTTTTTTTTAACCCGGTCCAAACCGGCAAACCGGTTTGGGTTAAACCGGTTCGGGTTGCCCAAACACCGCCGGTTTGAAACCGGTTTGAGGATTTCTGAAGAAAATCGGGTTGAGACCGGTTTTGGCTAAACCGGGTTAGAAAACCGGTTTGAAAACCGGTTTGAACCGGTTTTTTTTAAATGAATTAAATAGCATTAAATATCATTAAATATCATTTATTAAATGAATTAAATAGCATAAGATATCATTAATAGCATTAAATAACATTTATTAAATGGCATTAAATATAATTAAATATCATTTATTAAATGAATTAAATAGCATTAAATATCATTAAATAGCATTAAATAGCATTTATTAAATGATTTTTAAAAAACATAGTAATTAGCATTTATTAAATGATTTATTTAATTAAATCGAAAATTAAAAATATAAATTTTTTTTTTAAATAAAAACCGGTTTAAACCGGTTTTTTAACCCAAACCGGTTTAAACCTACCCGAACCGGTTTGACCGGTTTACATATTTCCACCTCCAAAACCGGTTTAACCCGAACCGGTTTGGGCTCAAACCGGTTTTGACTTTTCGTTGACCAAACCGGTTTGGGTTAAAAAACCGATTTGTGCACCACTATCTGCGTGTGGTTTGATTTCGTCCAATGAGAATTTCTAAAGGTGTGTGGGGGTGTTGCCTGACTACACATCTATACTATATAATAAATAAAGGTTTCAGTGCCACGTGTCGGCTCCATATTGATTCTTATCATTTTTTTCCCGTCTCTCTCTCTTATTTAATGTACTTTTATCTTATTTAATGCACTTTTATCACTTATTATAAAAAACTTTAAAAATTAATTATGTAACTTTTATTTCAATCAAATAATAAATGAAAGTCAAATTATATTAAATATTTTTTAAACCCAATTATATATTAATTTTTACATATTTTGAGTTTGTTTCTATCCTTAATATATGTAATATATTTTTACACCTGTAAAATATATACACAAAAATTTAAAATTTTTATATATTAATATTTTTCAACCCGTGTGTAGACACGGGATCTAAACTAGTAGCCTAATGTTAAGACCATCTACAACGCATATTCCACGGACGTTCGTGGGCTAAGGTGCCACCGAAGTGGAGGAGAACAACAACGAATGATGCGATATTTCATGGTGAATGTTTGTGTCCAATGACGGTAGAAAGGAGAATCTGTGAGAGAGGGATGAGAGGGGGGAGGCGTTCGTGGTAGCTAGGGGTCGACATGACGGTCCATGGTGTTTCTCCCACTGTAGATGCTTTAAGTGTGTGTAATTGGGATTTAGTTATTACCAAAGAGAAATTTGAATAAGTTTCAACATGAGTTAGGAGGTATGGAGTGTACGCTCGTCCAAAGCTAATATGATTTCTGGCTTTGACAAACACTAGGGTCAAGGGGGCAGTGCCCCAAGTGGGGGTAAGAACAAATTATCAAAGTTCAAAGCCTTTGGAGTTGGCTTCTGGTCTACCTATTTGGTAGAGTACTAAGTAGGAACCGAGCGATCAATATTAATTAAGCTATCAATGGTAACCAGTGCTTGTGCTGAAAGCCAACCATACAGTAGGAAATATCGGTGACCAATTATCAGAATTAACTACCAAACTGACACAATGTTTCATGAAGCACAATGTCGTTTTAACAACAAATGTGGTGATGATCCGCAAGCTATAAATATAACAATAGTAACATTTAGTTAAAAGAACAAATGAGGATGATATATATCGCTTTGAAAATAATAAAATTCATACAAGAAAAACGAGGTTCCTAACAAGACACTTTTAAAGCTTCTCGAGTCAAAAAAATATGTCTTTTGAACTGTTTTTATTAGCACTTTATTTTAACGGTAAATATTATTGTTTTAAGCGCATAACTACAATGAATTGGAAGGGACACCTTATACATCATTCATTGTACCATATCGAATAGGATGCAATTTCTCTTTTCAAATATTTCATTCACTTTTGTGGCGTGTAAGAATGTGTTAAAGTAGAAGATTCATTTGGGAGATTTGATAAATATTTCATAAATGCTTAGATGGTTTTGAACACAAAACAGAATTGGCCTGGAACACCGCCCCTAGGGCGTGGGACGGGGCTGTGAGTGTGGTCACGTGCGTTGCCCTTGCTTTCTGCGTCGATTTCGCCCAATGAGAATTCCCCAAGGGACATGGGGCGTTGCCCGACTGCACATAGCCTAATGTTAAGACCATCTGCAACGTATCTTTCGCGGATGTCCGTGGGGCGTGGAGGAGAAGAGCAACGGATGATGCAATTTTCATGGTGAATGTTTGTGGCCAATGACGGTAGGAAGGAGATTCTGTGAGAGAGGGATGAGTGGGAGGAGAATCTGAGGGTGTTTATTCATTTCAGAAAAAATTAATAGCTAAATCTAACGTCATTAGAAAAATGGACGAAAACCATTATGATTTTTAAACCTTAGGCCAAAACAAAATAAACCTTGATACTGAAATGGTTAAGGTTTACAAACCTTAGGGACGAAAAACGAAACTAACTCTAATTAAAATATTTTTGAAGTTGTCAACATAATCAACTCACGATTGTGAAAATATATTTATACAGAATGATCAGTATTTTTTTTACTATTTTATTACTAAGTATGTTAACAACTTTATAGTTATGTGTATTCTCCTTTATATTGAAAAAAAATTAGGAATTAAACAGTAACTTTAATATTTTAATTTTTTTTACTTAATCTTTTAGGTTCAGCTTCCTATCATATAAATTAGAGTTAGTCTACATTTTGACGTCGCCGTAACGCGGGGTGGTTCGAGTTACTATACGTTTCGATGCCGCCGCAACGTGGGGCGGTAGAGTTAGTCTACGTTTCGACGCCGCCGTAACGCGGGGTGGTTTGAGTTACTATACGTTTCGACGCCGCAACGCAAGGCGGGTAAATCCCCTAGTTTTATTAATATATAACTTTTACTATGTTAGAATCCCGTATATTACACGAGTTGAATAAATCAAATGTTATATACCTACTAATAAAATATTTATGTATTTAAAAACCCGTGTATTACACGGGTTGAATAAAATATAATATAATATGTTAACATATACACTCGTCCAAATGTCTTTAAAAGATGTACTTTGACATGACAGTTATAAATTTTATTAAGTTAATTTTTAAAACATATTTTTTTCAACAGGGGTTTAATTTTTTTATGTAATTGATAAATGTTAATTTATATTAAATTTATTTAATTAATGATATAATAATTATGCATAATTAAATAATAAGTATTCATAATTAGATTAATATTAAATATTTAAAAATATATTTTTTTAATATGGAGAGGCGGGAAAAGATTGCCAAAGAATACACAAAGAAATGACACATGTTTTCGTAAGATTTTTATTTATTAGTATAAAGATAAAAAAATTTACTGAAGTTGATATAAATGAAACTAAATTAATTTATATTATCTTTAAAATAAACATACGTAATTAATAAAACTTCGATATTTAAAAGTTTAGAGAGAAACGTATAGTAAAATTTGTAGCGAAGTCAACCAGGTTCCCAGTTTGACATTTTCTGACATGTCAAAGTTTCATACGCTGTCGTTTCAACTGCAGAAACAAAACAAGCGGACACGTAGGACCATCATTATGATTAACTTACGAATATTATCCAAGCTACTATAGTCACTTTATGGTGTAGTTTTCACTTTACTACCCTCAACTATTTAAGCTACGCACATTGCTCCATCACCTTTCCAAATTAAAAAATTTGCCATATGGAGACGAAAAAAATATATTCCAAGTTCTAATTATAATTCACTCAATTGGTACCATATGACTCTTTGTTTTATCTTGCTACAAAGACACTTCGATCTAGTTTCAGGACTTTAAGCAACAATGTCTAGAAGACGACTCATTCAGTTAAGATTTCTCTTAGTTTTTGTGTTGCTATCTTATCTTCTTGAGCTACGAACAGAGCTGTAACATATTGAAACGACCCGTTAGAAGGTCTACGAGACCAGGGTTATGAGGACACTCCAATAATCAAGTCAATATACACATACAAGAAAGAAATGAGTATAATTATGTGTAATATCTCATATGTAAATGAATTATGGAAAACAAACAAATAAAAATACCTAGTAAATCTCACTCATAGCTAGCTATTTGTAAGGTCTGGGGGAAGGTGTGATGAAAACAAACATTTCCACCATCCCAGGGGTAGAGAGGCTACTCTTAGTGAGATCCCTAACTAAAAAAAAGTCTTTTGTATTTTTTTTTTGTTGCGTACAGTTATAGTCTACAAATTTCGTTTTTTTGTCGTTAATAAAAGAATAACTTACACTTTTTGTCCTTTATGTTTATGTCAAGTTTCAAATTTCGTCCTTAAAGTAAGATAATACAATAAATTGTTCTTTATGTTTAAACATGTTTGTACGTTTCGTCTTTTACACTAACGTCCGTTTATTTTTAATGTTAAATGAAGCCATGTGTCTCTCGTTAAAAAGGTTGAATTTCCTGCCACCCCCTGATGCGTCCATTTCTTAAAACAAATGAATATAGAGGGTAGTTAAAGGAAAATAAATATAAGAGATAAAAAGGAAGCATTTTGTCACGTAGATTTAACGTGAGAGAGAGTAAATTAAGTGTGTGTGTGTGTGTGTGTGTGTGAGAGAGAGAGAGAGAGGGCTTATTTTAAGAAGGCTGAAAACACGCTTGTTTTTAATCTGATTCACCGGAGATGGCAATCGTTGACGATAGACCTTCGTCGGACGGCGGCAGCAAAGTTTGGGGATTATTTAAGCTACCGTTTCGGAGCACTAACAACAGTACTACACATACAACCTCCTCGTCTTCTTCGTACCAAATTGAAGGATCCAACGCTCACAGCCATAGCTCCACCACCTCCGTCTCATCGGTGGCTAGATCTCTGCTTCCAACACGACGTCGTCTCCGACTTGATCCTCGGAATAAGCTCTACTTCCCCTGTACGACCACTCGCCTTCACTACTTCTCCCTTTTCTCCGATAATTACTGATTTTTTAGTATTAATTGTTCTACATCTGGCCTATCTGTTTTTAACTCAATAAGATCTACCTGAATTTGTTAATTGATTTGAATTTTCTGTTTGTAATATTGCTTTATTTGTAAGTGTTGCTTATATGTTTAGGGCTTGAAGATAGTGAAATCGAGCCACATTACTTCCCCTGACCGGAGTTGAGCTGTAGGCATCATAGAACCCGTTAGAAGGGTCCCGAGGCCGTATCCTCGAGTTGAATAAATGAGATATTAAATAGTTACCGATGAAGATTTAGGAATTTTAAGATTATTTTTGAGATAAGATATATTGAAATTACTTTTAAATAGTGACTAATTATATCTGCGATTGATTGATGTGTATTTATAATACCAGGATTAAGAAAAAAATAAGGAGGAAAAAGAATATTGGTCTCACTGAATTGTGTCACGTGGCGTAACTAGTTATTTATTAACTTAGGGGGGGGTGTGTGTGTGTATATATATAGGGGACGATTCCACTAAGAAATGGTTTTTCGCTAAGAAATCCTAAGAAGTGGGTCAAACGAGCTCCGATTGAGCTCATTCCAGCGGCGTTGGAACCGTCTCATCGAACCCTAACCCGGACCCAAAAACCTAAACCCCCCTCCACCCGCACCCTCAAAAACCTGAAACCCCCTCCAACCCCACCCCGAAAAGCCTAAAACCCCCACCCCTACCCCCCAAAAACCTAAACCCCCCACCCCACCCCCTCCAAAAACCTAAACCCCCCACCCCACCCCCTCCAAAAACCTAAACCCACCCCCAAAAACCTAAACCCCTCACCCCCACCAAAAAAAAAAACCTAAACCATAAAATCTAAACCCTAAAAGCTAAACCCTAAGACTAAAACCCTAAAATTCAAACGTAAAATCTAAACCTTAAAAGCTAAACCCGAAAAGCTAAGATGGTAGAGTTCGACGAGACGGTTCCAACGCCGCCGAAATTAGCTCAATCAGAGTTCGTTTGCTATCGTTTCTTAAGGTTTTTGTCATTTCTTAGATTTCTTAGCGAAAAACTACTTCTTATTTGAACCTCCCCCTGTATATATATATATCGTAAGTATGAGATTAGTGAGCATTCAGAGGGAGAGAGATATGAAGGGAGGTGGGAAGAGGAGAGGGCCTCTAGAATGAGGGTTCTCTTCTATAAGGGAAGTGTGCCAACCCTAAGGCACATTCTACATTTGCAAATTAGTTGAGATTGAGTTTATTTAGTAGTGGTGGATGAGCATGTAACTTACTGAAGGGAAATGCTAGAAACAATCAATTTGAACATCCACACCAAGTTCATTAGTCTTTGGACACAGGTTCACGATGAGGCGTTACAGGAATATGGTCTTTTGCCATATTTAACACCGGGAAAGATTTAGACACAGTCAAGCATCAAATTATAACCAATCAATATGGACTATGGCATATATGTTTCAGTTATAGTTAAGAAAAATAAATAGATTGATTATTGAAACAAAGAAAAATGGAAAACAAGTGACAAACAAGAAAATAAAGAGGTATAGTAGTTCACAAGAAGAAGATATATAGAGAGTTAACCTAGGGATAATACGTATCGAACCATTTCCCTTTAATTGATCTTACATGTGCTCTATGAGTAGTTGTTGATGGTTAGTTGTAGCATAGTTGTCAATAGTGAATAGCGGTAAATAGCGACAAGCTACCGATATGCTACGTAGTGAATAGCGGTAAATAGCGTCCGCTATTTCATGTTTAGCGGTAAAGTAATAGAAAATTTTAGAAATACATTTAGACATTTAGTCAACTATTGTAGCAATTATAATAAAAAAAACAGTCACACCACCAAAATAACTAAAATACACTATCACTAATCATCTAAATCTTCATAAAACAAACAGAAAGCAAAATCAAATTGAAAGTAGTAATTTGACTCGTAAATAATTGGAGAACGAACGTAAGCAAATTCAAATTGAAAGCAAAATCAAGTTGGAGAACAAACCTGAAAATCGAACTGGAGAGAAGAAGAACGAACTGGAGAGAAGAATGAACCACAGAAATCGAGCTGGAGAAGAAGAACGATCTGGGGAGGAAGAAGAACGAACTGGAGAACTCGGAGAAGAAGAACGAACTGGAGAAACCTGTACTCGGTCGCTAGTCGCTATACACCAAATAAAAACCCTAGCGCTTTTTATATTAAAAAAAAATTTAAATCGCTAAATTCCCGCTATGTCGTCGCTATACACTAGATAGCAGGCATCATCCGAAACGCTACATAGCGTGCTATAGCGCCCACTATGATCGCTATTGACAACAGGGAGTTGTAGGGAGAACTGTGAAACAATACTTCTACTAGACCCTCAGTGCAAGTTAGCAATATTTATTTGAACGGTCTCTCTGCAAATTTTTTTCCTATTGCCTAAAAATAAAGAAAGGAAAAAAGGTTATAAAAGCTCCCTTTTGTTCTAGTTTCTACTTCAGGAGGGTATGTAAACTATTCATTGTGTAGTGATAAACACAGAGAGGAAAACAAGGACTATCCTGGACAGCTCTCCACTAGAACTTTTTTAATGTTCCTAGCTTAGAAAACTAATGCCTTGAAGATTTGACACTGAATCTGCCTTCTGGCTGAAGTAAAAAAACACTAAGTAGTAAGTAGAGATTGTAGGATGCTAACCGTGATTTTGTTATTTAGTTACCACTTACCAGACTGAATTTAGCATCCATAGATATATCGAGATTGCAGAGGGTCATTTAGATGACACGAATCAAAGTTCAAACATAAAGAAAGCGGCAATCTAATCAATCGCATACTTCAATGACTTGAATTCCTTTCCTTTTTATAGCATTTTGTCATTTCCAGCTTCTATGTGCATGGGTCAGTTCTCCTTTAGGCTGATTTAAATATATATTTTTTAGAATGCTCATAGTTGGTTTATTATTGTTGTTATTAATATTTTTGCTTTATTTACATGTTCAATAACAGATCATGTCTATTTTCCATCTTTAACTTTCTAGATGAACCTGGTAAGCAAGTCCAAAGTGCTATTAAGATAAAGAACATCAGCAAGTCTCATGTAGCTTTCAAGGTATGGCCATAAACTTGTCTAATAGTTTTCTATATTCTTGTATTAGTTGTACAAGCATAATACCCAAGTTTTACTTTTATAGATCTTTTTAAACTCAAACCCAACTTTAATATTAATGCATCCATCTAATAAGTGCTGTTTGCTTGTATTGCTAAAGTTTCAAACAACCGCCCCGAAAAGCTGCTTCATGCGTCCTCCTGGTGCTATTCTTGCTCCTGGCGAAACTATTATTGCAACCGGTAATAAAATTTGTGTACATGTTTTTTTTAAGGTTGTAAGTATTAAACATTATACAAGAAGGTTTATTTTTTTTTGGCAGATATAATGTAATTTGGTGGATTATCATTATAATTTTAAATTAAATACTAGCCTCTTTGTCTATGATTATTGATTGAGATATTCATTTTTCGTTTTGATAGTTTTTAAGTTTGTGGAGCCTCCCGAGAACAACGAGAGACCAATGGATCAAAAGAGAAAGGTGAAATTCAAAATCATGAGCCTGAAAGTGAAAGGGATGATGGATTATGTACCTGAGCTGGTGAGTTGTATAACCTTACTTGCTCTTGTTCTTGATATTGTCTTTCTAAATTATGATTATAAATTTATAATGTTTCCATTTGGTGTTTTCAACTGAATATCGACTGAAACTCACGAGTATCAAGTATGACATAATTTGTATATGTTTTGCTATGTAATCGACTAACCGTCAACTATGGTTTACAATGTCTCACTTATAATGCATATGAATCTAACCCGAACGGTTGAATATTAAGTTTGTTCTGCTTGGACTCAGTTTGATGAGCAGAAAGATCAAGTGGCTGTGGAACAGATATTGCAAGTTATTTTTCTAGATGTGGAACGTCCCAGTCCGGTAAGTTCAGTTATGATGCATTTTTATTAGTGTTGACAATCCTGGTGGGTTGAATTGTTGAACCCGAACAACCCATATACTTATTCGTGTCGAAGACATCAACCCTAACCTGAACACACTTAAAGTCATCTAACCTGAACACGACCCGTTTAACCCATTTATCTAAATGAGTCAAATGGGTCAAGCGAGTTGTAAATGGGTAGACGTGTTGTCATCAAGTTGTACACAAGCTGACGGGTTGTAATAAATGGGTTAAATGGGTTGACGGGTCGACCTGACTAGTTAAATAGGTTAAACATGCCAACCCGAATACGACCTATTTAATTAAATGGGTTAAATAGGTCAACCTGAACATGACCTGTTTATTAAACAAATTAGATTTAACACCCCAAAACCTGATTCTCGATATTTTTTAAACCTATTTCTGTTTGTAGGCCCTGGAAAAACTCAAGTGGCAATTAGCCGAGGCCGAGGCTGTTCTCGAATCCCGCAAGAAACCTCCCGAGGAAGTCGGGACCAAAATCGTTGGTGAAGGTCTTGTCATAGATGAATGGGTGAGCTGAGCTCTCATTTCATTTATAATAATAATAATAATAATAATAATAATAATAATAATAATAATAAAAATAGTAATATAAATTTATGAATAAAACGATCTTTCTCATTTTCATGCTCCTTGTAGAAAGAAAGAAGAGAGAGATATTTGGCCCGACAACAAGTTGAAGGCGTGGACTTGGTTTAATAACCAAAAAAGGTTGGTTCTCTCTTAATCGTGCAACTGACCGGTGCTCAACGAGTTGGGCAGAAGACGATTGTGAACATGTTTACAATGTAAAAAGCTTTCGCAAGTCGAGTCTGTAACTTGAACGGTTTATATCGTATATTGTTGTCACACATTCCACGTGTTTGATTCCACAAAGGTGATGTTCAGGTTTGCACCCATCACTTCATCATCAAATCTAAGATTTCGTGTTTTGCTTTGCCTATAATTTATCAAGTCAACACAAACATTGTCACACAAAGAAAGTAAATGTCTTAGTTTTAACTCGTTGATGAGACAATTCGAGTTATGTTTTGTGTAAGATAGGAAGAAAGAAATAGTCATGTAACACCCGTTAAGCACGGGCATGCTTGGGCAGAGACAACCTTGCCAATGGCCGGTTCGATGAATTGACACGTGTGGAGTGCACGACCGTGCAAGTGCAGCGCTCCAAAAATTAAATTTAAATTTGACACGTTTCTGACGTATGGGCCACCTCACTTGTTAGTTATTAAGAGTACAATAGGAAGGTGATCATTTGCGGAAGCTCTTGTCAACATAAATCTACTTCATAGATTGGTAGGTAACCATCATTCAAACTCAAGAAATTAGGGTTCTAAGCACAAAGTGGGGAGATTGGGTATGAAAAAGACTGGTGTCGGTTGACCTTGACGTCGCCTTACTACCACCGCCACTGGTCGGAATAGTTATCGACATGGGCTGCCGGGGAAGGCAATTCTTGAGATCAAACTATGATGGTTTTGCAAAACCACCTACCAAGTGGCGCGATCTGATTGGTCAAAAATTTCTATATATATAGAGGGGCTTGGATCCAGATTAAGTTGCTCGTTTTGTGCTCTTGAGTCTCTCCTAGTGAGAGAATCTAGAGAATTTGGTTCTTTGAGGGTACCCCATGTTTTAACGGTCGTTCGAGTGTTGGAACTGCTCTTAGTATATTTCGGTGTGTCAGTGGTATAGTGGGTATACATGGAAATACGATAGTACCCTTATAAAATACACCTGGTATACCAGGATTCTTTTAGAGAGAGAGAGAGGTGTTGCGGCGGTGCTCGCAGAGTGCTGAGAGGTAGTTACAAAGTACTAGGTAAGACCGCGCACCTAATCCTAGTAGGTTATGTTTATTTCCGGCCATAATGTAGTATCCTGGTTAGGGATGGGTAGTTATGGAGATCGGGGTTGTGCATGAACGCGGTTGCGCATCAGGTGCCTGATCGCGTTAGGCAGCCTAGTAGTCGGCACTGACATGTAGGATTGAATGCCAAGTAATGCCAGAAGTAGATAGGTTGTGCACGGTTGTGCAGTGTAGATTGAATAGGCACAACCTATAGAGTAGAGAAATAGTGATAAATTAAACCATAGAATAGTATTGGGATGTGAACATGATTCCTAGGGGCTAGGGTAGAATCATTATAGAGATACTGTTAATATGCAGAATTGTGACCATGTTAGGATGTCTTCGTTATAGGATATCTGAATAACGTGGGTGTGGGATTGGACTAGTCAAGTGCATAGCGGAGACTAAGGTGAGTTCTATGACGTGGCCTTTTTTACATTGTTTTGGGCTAAAATACATGCACATGAACTATGTTCGCTAAATTAGTTTAAGCATGAGTTGCTTGGAAATGATTTGTTACAAACTCCAGGATTTTCAATAAAACTTTGTTTGATATGCCTTGAACTATGAAACATTACGCGCTAATACAATTCAAACACTTGTCTGGGAATCCATTGTCATTTTGCAAAGACTCGAATTTGAGAAGGATTTTGGAAATGTTGTTGAAACGGTTTGGCACTTGGGATGAACAAAACAATGTTTTGGGAAATAGATTGGCACATGTAACTCTATGTAACCCATTTCGTGCGTTGGAGGGTTGCTTGACGCTACGGGCCTTTGGGCGGGTGACTCCACGTGTAACATCCCAAAAATCCAGCCATAAACGGTCAACAGTCAAAGGGACGTCAAACGTAAAGCTACGAATGGTATCGGTAACGAAACACGATACCAAAAGCTTAACGGAGGAGATGGGATCGAAAAATAATAAGTTGGGATGAATTTCGGTTAAGAAACGTGAGCTAAGAACTTAACCGGATGCGAAACGGAAAGACTATTCGCCCGAAAATAGCCCAAAACTTCATATAGGCATATCCCGAGCTAGAAAATGAGTTATCGGAGTCATAATATATAAAAATGGGGTATTTCGACGAGGAGAATCTGAAAATGAGGTATGTCGGACCGCTAAGCATAACGGTCCGACATGTGTTCCAGAAGCAAATCAGGAGGCTGGGACGCGTGTGTTTTGATGACTCAGTTCCAAGTTGGACCGATATGATTTACACGTCGGTCAAACATGTGGAAGTCGGACCGATATGATTTACACTTCGATCCGATATGTGGATGTCGGACCGATATGCTTTACACGTCAGTCCGATATGTGTTCCTGAAGCAAAAAAAAGAGGTTTTGACACGTGTCACTGACTTCAGCCGAAGTCGGACCGACTTGGCATGACATGTCGGTCCGATATGGACCCCCAAACAGCCTATAAATAGATTCTTAGAGCCGTTCAAATGGAAACACAACACACACCAACACCATAACACACACCAACACCATAACACACCCACACACACACCCTAAGAAGGATTAGAAGACCCGATGCTGCGCGTTTAAGTGCGAGTGCGGTGCGCTACGATTGCGGTTCGAGTTCGGAGAGACGTTTAAGCGAGGAACGAGCGTAGGAAACAACCCGAGATTGTCGTAAGTACACTAGAACCGTACCTTAGATAAATGTTTATATAAATTATGTGATTATGTGTTATGTGCTATATGTGGAACTAAGGTACGGGGAAGTAAAAGAAGGTAATGGGAATTAGTCTAAACACTAAACGAGAATAATGGAGTAGCCACGACGTATCCAAGGGGTGGTGGATACGCCGCTGGTACTTCCTATATATAAACCTCTTTGATACTTCGTGGTGAAACCATTATGAACGTTTAGGGGTATAGACTAAAAGATATTAACGAAAATATAGTAGACGAACGGGAGAAGTTCTTATTGGTATGTAATTATCTGACAAACGGAATGTTCTGTCTAAGAAAAGAGTGGTGTATAAATCCCTCCTGGACCCGTCACTCTTTCCTGAGAACATCTCTGTTGGAGGTACTACACTGGGAGGATAATCACCCCAGTTTACAATATATGATAAGTATGAATAAGGGAGGGCTTAATTCTAAATAAAGAAATATATGTGATGTATTATAGGGGTGGTGGGTATGCCGCTGACACACCCTATATATAAACCTCTTTAATGATTCATAGAGACGCCTTTAGGAGAAATTAGAGCAAAAATTGGATAAAAGCATGAGGAAGTCATGCTATCAAATAAATGATGAGAAATGCTTAATCTTAAGCAAATGAGTATTCATGAGATGTTAAAGGGGTGGTGGACACGCCGCTGGTACTTCCTATATATAAACCTCTTTAACGTAACATGACAAACCTTTGTAAGGGATTAGAGCAAGAGTTAAGATAAAAACATAAAGATATCATGCCACAAAATGAGAATTAGATGGGAAAACTTAATTCTAAGTAAAGGAGTATTTATGGGACGTTAAAGGGGTGGTGGATACGCCGCTGGTACTTCCTATATATAAACCTCTTTAACGTAACATGGAGAAACCTTTATAAGGAATTAGAGCAGTGATAAATATAAAAGTATGACAAGAGGTCATGCTATATGTGTGAATATGCAATGTGTGTTAAATGTGAATACGTGAATGCATGATAGATGATCATGCCATATGTGTAAATATGAATGTATGATGGAAACGAGTCTAAGTCTTAAAATTGAATAACGGAGTACACACGAAGTGTTAAAGGGTGGTGGATACGCCGTTGGTACTTCCTATATATAAGCCTCTTTAGTGCATCGTGGGGAAACTGTTACAAAGTTTTAAGGTGAGGACTGGTTGGGAATAAATTGGGAGGCTGTGAGTCTATGATACTCAAGATCCCAATGAAAAGAGATGTCCAGCCTACGGGGCGGGTCTCAAGAATGAATGGAAAAAGGTGTCTAGTCTACGGGACGGAAGGGTCTTAAATATGAATGGAAAGGTGCCTAGTCTATAGATGAAAGGACCCGGTAGAGGTGCCCAGTCTATAAGGCGAAAGGACCTAAAATGAATTATAATAAAATATACGAATAACGTGACCAGAGGTACGTCCGGAGATGGTCACGGGGGCACCGAGAGCCCAGGAAACTTGAACAATAAGAACCTAAAGGGTTCCTAATAAAATAAACGATGCAATGTACTTACTTAGCGTAAGCTAATTCAAAAACGTTTTTCAAACACTGCAGGTTAAGAGCATATGGAATGAGGCTTCCTAGGGACGTGGCCGGTCGGAGTTAAAGGATTCCTATGTTACATGATGTAATATTTAAAGACAATATTTTAATAAAATATACCTTTGTCATTATAGTGACAAGGTTTTGAAAAATCTGGGACCGTTTTCCTCTTTAAAACTCTGATAAAATAATGAGAAATAAGTAGGATGTTTCACCACGTAAATCCTTTCATGCGGTGTAGGGTAGATGGATCTTATGAGCCTTCAGGCTAGGATTCTCATGTGAGGACCTTTGGTAATTGAGATTGATGATTACTCATTAAGGGGCATGCATACAGGTACAACATATCGGATAGTGAATGTAATGACCTTGTGGGAGTGATTGTGATAAGCTCGGGGGAGTGAACTGATCATGGAAGGTGACCGTGATAGGCCTCTATGACGTGAAGATGGGTGACGTTATCATAGAGTAGTTGGCTCTAATATGTAACTGTAACCCAAGTATTATAGTTAGGTTATCATAGAGTGGATGGTTCTAATAAGTAATCTTGACTCTGCAAAAACTCAGTAGTGCCCTAAGGAGATGGTGACCGTAATACCAAGAAATATTTTTATGTGAATGAAAACTTAAAACTCATTAGCGTTAGCTAACTCGTTTTAACATGTATTTCAAGGAAGATGTATTCCAGGTAAGAGTTAGTTCCTTGCATGGACTTTGAGTTGGCAAGATAGAAGACATCTGGATGGCTATTTGACGAGGCTAGTATTTGGCTCAAAGAAACTCAAATTTCATAGCCTTAGATTGTATTAGAAAGGCTCTGATTGTATTTTTGGTTTAAGAACTTTATAACTTTCGTTGTGTATTAATAAAAAGGCTATGATTATGTAAATCCAACTGTGTTCGTCATGCCCCGGGAATGGGTTTGTGACAAGTTGGTATCAGAGCCCGAAGTTTAAGTGAATTAGATGTTATATGTTAGTATCTAGACTTAAACTGAGATTCAGGGACCGTAAGAAATGCCAATACAGTTAAATACTCAAATGTTCTACATATACATAGAAACAAAGATGTTCGGGTGTTCTACATATACACAGAAAAATATGGTTAATGTTGATTTTACATAGAAATAAATAAGCAATAGATTTTCAACTATTGTGAGAACCTAGTAAAATATAAAACTTATGGGGAATTTCATATATACCCATACAAACATAAAGTGGCAGATCTAGGAATTTTTTTCATCAGGGTCGGAGAATTTTTGGGGTCGATTGTCAATAACTAAATATTAGTTTTTTCGGGTCGAGTCGAATCGGGTCGGGTCACACAATAAAACACAAAATCATATTTTTTTCATTTCCGATTGAAGTCCATCCTCTTGTTTTTTGCTAGCAATAGTGTTACCCGTTTCTTCTGTTGGATATATGATGTCCGATCGTCAATTAAGTCAACGTTACTATTAAGGTACGATCCAAAGAGTTACACCTTAGACAACGAACAAATATATATAATATTTAATTGTTAAATATTATTCACGAAAGACAGATTTATTAAAGTGGTGAATAAATATTTAGAGAAATATTTATTTGGAGATTAAGATAATTAATTATGAGATTGATTAATTATGGGGATTAAATGTTTGAATCTATTAAACGTTTAAAAGATTAGATTTTACTGATTATTAGAAAGGTTAATAATTAAACAGTTAATTATTATTGGGTATTAACTGTTAATACAATAAGAGACTAGAGTGTAACTATATTGGTTATAAATATAACATTATAGTTAAACCTAAACCCTAATCACCCAACCCCAAAATCGGCGCCCCCTCCCATCCTTGCGAGTCCGACGCCGAGCCACCACCGCCGTCGTGCGTCGCCGTGCCGGCCACCTTTGTCGCAAGCCGCCGCCGTGATCGGCTCCCCTTGTGTAACCGTGTGACGTGTTTTGCTGCGGTTTTCGTGTACGTGTCATATAGCGTGACATTCGTTGTACTAAGGTGTTCTGATTTGGTTATCGTCAAATGTATTATCGTAGAACACCCTATGGTTGATTATTTAATATTGTTTATACGCGTGTAATCGGATCACTGAAAGGAATCCAGATCTGATCTGGTAAAGGTACTATTTAATCGCTTTCGTAAAATATATCTGATTTATTTATTAAAAAAGTTTAAATAATTATTGTTTTAAAAGTTAAAACTGGTACCCTGATTCCCAACAGTGGTATCAGAGCCACCTTTACGCGCGTTTAAACATATTTGTTTTTTATCGATCTATTGTTTTATTTGTCAACTTTTGTTTGACAAAAGATCGAGCCTTTTTCGTTTGTTATGATTGTGTTGAATGAATCGAGCACCAGAGACCTGTGGTTGTATTGTTTGTTGATTGGTTTTTTCTCTTTGTATTTTTATGGGTTATTTAGAACCCCGATGTAATAGTTAGGTTTATTTTTATTTATTTATTTTTAGTGTATTTGTAAATAAATATTGTAATCCTAAAGAGATGAAGACTAGAAGACCAAGGCGGACAATAACAGGATTAAAGATGCAGATCTTGGACTAAGTGGGAGATATCAGATTTGTTGATTTTGTTATCCCTTAGACCAGTCCGGTTTATCGTTTGATGGCTCGAACGAAACCGGACATTTTTTCCTGGTTGCTCGATTCTACGTTTTATTTATTTTTGTGGTTGTGATAAAATTATTTAGGATAATAATTAAAACACAAAATTTTATAAAACTTTTTACACAATTTAAAACGACGAGATTATTAAATTGTTTATTTTTCTCGGAAAGGTAATTAAAAAAAAGGTGTTTTATTAAAAAGTAAAAACGAGTTTTAAATTTAATAGTTTTATTTAAACATCTTCAATATCTTCAACATATTCAAGCACTTCAATAAAGTAACCAACCGAGTAAGTGTTGTATGATGAGAATTTCAACGAGTATCTCCGGCCCTTGTAAGAGAAATTTCTTGATTCAAGCCACTTCCCGTACCAATCTCATCTTCCAAATTCTTTTTTTGAAGTTCTCGAAGCTTGTCTACTCGTTTGCAAGATGCACAAACGACATTCGTCAAACACCCTACCATTTCGAAAAGCCTCTAAACACCCGTATGTTTGTTTGCAACCGCCACAACAACTAGTTGAAGTTGGTGGGCAAAACAATGTACATAAAATGCTAAAACATTTTCTTGCAAGATTAAAGATCTCAATCCGTTGAACTCACCGACCATATTACTTGCGCAATCATAACCTTGACTTCTAATCTTCATTAAACTCAATCCATATCGGGCAAATAAATCATCAATAGCACGTTTGAGAGATAATGCATATGTATCAACTACATGGACAAGACCAATAAACCTTTCTTTAACAACCCCATATTTATCAACATATCGAATAACCACGACGATTTGTTCCTTTTTAGATACATCACTTGATTCATCAACTAATAAAGAAAACACATCATCACCTAGATCATCAAATATTTGTTTTAATACTTCTTGTGCAAAACAATGTTTAATGTCTTGTTGAATTTTTGGAGATGTCATTTGTGTTACATCCATGCATTTTCCGGCCTTAATTTTTATTTATTTTATGCAATAATAACATTACACTGAAATCCCGTACTTGTTCAAATGCCTTAACTACTACTTTAAATATATATATATATATATATATCAATTTAAAATTTCAACCTTACCTTAACGTACTATCTTCTATTACATATATGTGTAACATATGTATATATATTTATTTATGTATACATGTACTTTGTTATCATAAACCAATAAAATGTGAAATTTAGGAATCATTAAGTATGGATTTACACCTTTTAGGTATTTATTTATAAATATACATATGTAATTACATATATAATGCATGTATATACACATGTTTATACCTTATTTTGATAATTAATGAAACCTATACATCCTTTATCACTTTTATTAAATAAACATATGCATTATTACAAAGAGGTAAATAAATAAATATATATATATATATATATATATATATATAGGGGAAGGTTCCGCTAAGAAGTGGTTTTTCGCTAAGAAACGCTAAGAAGTGGGTCAAACGAACTCCGATTGAGCTCATTCGAGCGGCGTTGGAACCGTCTCATCTAACTCTAATCCGGACCCAAAAACCTAAACCCCCCTCCACCCGCACCCCCCAAAAACCTAAACCCCCCCTCCAACCCCACCCCGAAAAGCCTAAAACCACCACCCCCACCCCTCCAACCTCACCCCGAAAAGCCTAAAACCACCACCCCCCACCCCTCAAAAACCTAAACCCCCTCCCACCCCCCCCCAAAAACCTAAACCCACCCCCACCCACCCCTAAAAACCTAAACCCACCCTAAAATCTAAATCCTAAAAGCTAAACCCTAAGGCTAAAATCCTAAAATTCAACGTTAAGATCTAAACCCTAAAAGCTAAAATGGTAGAGTTCGACGATACGGTTCCAACGCCGCTGAAATGAGCTCAATCCGAGTTCGTTTGATATCGTTTCTTAATGTTTTTGTCACTTCTTAGAGTTCTTAGCCGAAAACAACTTCTTATTTGATCTTCCCCCTATATATATATACATTGATTTTGTTAAACCATTTACACAAATTATGATATTTATATATAAAAAGGAAATGTATTCTCTCATAAAAATCTATAATTAAACAAGGAGTATATTTTAGGTTTTATAAGCTTTATAAAAGCATTTTTAAACAATTAAATTAAATTAAAAACAAATAAAGATGATCTAGAACCTCCTCTATAAGCTTTGAACCCCCTCAAACCCTTTTGAACCCCTTTATTTGAACCTTCTTCCACCTTTTGAACCCTGGAACCATTCCACCCTCAATTTTGACTTGTAAAAGTCAAAATCAGGTTCTAGTTCCATTCAATTCCTAAATTGATGAGTTGTGGCTCTCTCAAACCCTTTTACCATAAATTAACAACCGTTACAAACTTGCAAATATCGAATTAATGGAGAAATCGAAGCTGTTGAGAACCAATTAAGTGCTTTTCGGTTATAAACTTGAGACACGAATCATCAATCAAACAACAGTTAAACTCGTCGATTCAACGACTGAAACGCGTCCTTATCTCACCCTTTATGTATCTAAACCGATTTCAAGCCTCAACACCTCAAAAGTTCACTATCTCCCTCTCTCGGTTTTGCGACAGCAAGAGGAACACAAAAACCTCATCAGATTCGGCAATTCAAACTCGATTCCAGGTATTCATCACTTCTTCATGTACGATTTAACACCCCATTCCTAAAACCTTTGATTCTGGAACGATTTGACTCGGACTTGGGAGATTAGGGTATCGCTATGTGCAGGTGTTTGGGGAAGATAGGTTTTGAGTCTGACGGATCAAAAGCTTATTAAATCTGTTTAAGTCAAGCCAAAATGCCCAGGTCTACAGGTTAATCACAACACAGGTCACGGGTTCGAACCCGGACCTGCGCCTTTTTTTTTCTCCTTTACTCTTTGTTGTTTTGATGCATTTTATTCACACACATACATATATTTACATATACACCCAAGTATCTTTTTCCATGTATAAAAAAAGGGTTAAAATGTATAATAATTTTGACACTATACTTAAATTTTATAAATTATTGTTATCGTGTTTTGGCTAATAAAATCAAATTATTCTTTTTACAAACTTTCAAGGATTATATAATTATTATCTTTTAAATTTAAAAAGTATACTAATAATTTATTAAATAGCAATATTTTTTACTTTCATAATGGAAATACAAGCATCATTATTTCAATATCATTATACATTTCAAAAACGCGACAAAGGTTAATACGTTTTTATAAACCCTATCATTATATACATACCTTTTAGATTCATGAAGTGGTCATGTAGGCAACGTCATCATTCCTTTTTAAAACAAAAGGGGATAGATATATATGTTTCACTTAAACCTCTAAAAACAACATATTATTATTAACTCGATGCTAATTGCATTATGATGTAATGCGAAACACACATATTTATTTCTAGAGTTTTGTGCGTTTTTGATTAGTTTTGTGTTTGTTTTGAGTCGTTTTAATGTACATTTGAGTCTATTGTATGTTTACAGGAGCTCGTGTGGAATACAAGTGAATATTGTGAGGAAACCGAGCAAGAGAATAAAGCCGGAAGAAATAAAGAAGAAAATGTGAAATTCCAGTCTCTCGCGGTACGCGAAGGGAGTCATACCAGTTCTCGCGGTACGCGATGGAAGTCAGATACGGCCGCGACTTTTTTGTTCCTCGCGGTACGCGAGGAACCCAGCCTGATGTCTCGCGGTAAGCGAGAAACCCAAAATCCGTGAAAAAACCCTAAAATCAATTTAAATAGAATTTGAATGCCATAATACAAGGAGTTCGTATCTTTGCCGTCAGAGAAGAGTTCTAGGGAGATTTTGAGGCTGGAGAAGAGGATTGAAGTGAAAAGATCGAGTCTTTGATCCCGGGTGCGTTAGTTTTAGCGTTTTCGGTTCCAAAAATTG
The DNA here is from genome assembly GCA_023525975.1 of Smallanthus sonchifolius. Lineage (NCBI taxonomy): Eukaryota > Viridiplantae > Streptophyta > Magnoliopsida > Asterales > Asteraceae > Smallanthus > Smallanthus sonchifolius. The sequence continues at coordinate 29,109,598 of CM042021.1, read as the reverse complement.
AACCTTTATCTTTGTTTCGTGTGTTTGAAACCATGGTTGTGTTTGATTATGCTATTCTAGTTGTTTTGAGCATGATTGTAGGCTAAAACCATTGATACTGCTTAGGTTACGATGAATATTTGTTAAAGTTGTGATTTTTATTGGTTTTGGTTATTTTGAATGGACTAATGATTTTGTAAGCGATCTTTGTGTGATAATTATGATGATATAGCATGTTTAATTCTGATTGTGTGATTAATTATAACTCCGTATGCTTATTGTGGTTGTCTGCCACTTTGATTTGCGTATTCAGGTCATAGATCTTAGGGTTTGTGATTGTTGAGTGGTTTGCTAGACGTAGTAACCATAGGAGTTGTGTTTGATTGCTGATTAGAATTGAATGTGTGTCCTATTTCAATACCCGAGAGGTGATAATTAGTTGTCTAGTCTTCGTCATTAGGAATCCTAGTGTTAACAGTTTGAGAGGGCGTTAGTATTAGGTGTTTAGTGATTGTTGATAGTTCATGTCATAGTTATTATCTTGAGATTACCCCGTGCATTCTTTGAATGCATTGTGGACAGTGAGACTGAGAGGTAATCTGTCCTGTGGGTACTTTATCATTGTTGGAAATACCTGAGAGGTGATCTAACCATCTGGTGAGTTTAGTACACTTTAGGTAGCTTAGTTGGTGACATCCTAAGAGTGATTAGGGATCTACTAGGTAGTCTTTAGTTGTCATCCTTAGAAACCCAGATCCATCATAGTTTCCAGATCCGGTAGAAGTTGTGCTCTGCAAGTAGGATTCCGACCTAGGTAGTATTCTTCCCATCTTTTGATTTCACCATAGTCTTTTCTCTTGATTGTTGAGTCGTTCTAGTTTACTGCATTCTTAGTTAATCCTTAGTGTAGTCACCACCCCCCGAACCAATTAAATCTTTAGTCCGAGTCAGATTCTAGTTTTGTTATTCGTAGTGTCTCTAGGGTTCGATATTCCGGTTTACCATTAAGCTGTGCTACACTCGATAGGTACACTTTCCTGTCAGTGCGGTCTAGTTCATAGGTTTTCTATTTATTACTTAGGAGTCTAGGTTAGGTTTAGTAGTTTATTTTATAGACCGTCCGGACGATATTAAGTTTTTGGATATTAGCAATTATACGATTTTTTTTATAAATAATAACAGACTACTCTTTTGCATGATTAAATCTTTTATCTCAAATGGCATACTTATAAGTATTATTGTATTATAATACTTCAACATGATGACTTATTTAAACTAATCGTTTTAATAGAATATTTATTTAACAATTAATATCCATAGATACCACCTAACATCTCTTTTATAAATAAAACCCATAGAACATTATTTCATCATCACTTTAACTACTGCTAAAATCCGTGTCTTTCCCTTCATTCATTCGTTTCAAAACCCTAAAACCTCAACCGTTCCGTTCTTATTTCTTTTATTTATTCCTATATTAAAACATGTACAAACTATTGATCCATAAACTTCATCAAAAAACTTAGGTTAAGCTTGTGGTTAGCTAGACTCTTGTGCGACGACAACTTGTTTGTGTGATTATCAAGCTTCATATTGCAAGGTGAGTTTATATAACCCTTTTTTTTCTTTTCATACTTTTGGGGTGAAACATGTCTATAATTACATTACTTACACAGTTCAATACCTATATTCTCATACAAAAGTCTTTATGCTTTATGTCTTAAACTACTTGGTAACCATACATGTGTTCATGTCTAGTACATACATTAACTTGCGCGGCAAGCCTAAGGTAGTACCTAACATGATCATTTATAGGGGAATCCGATTCATTACTTAACACGAACCTTGGCGGGTTAGTGTATACATTTTGGTACTTCACGCAGTCCGAGGGACTGTGCATACATATTACACTGTTTGATTGTACACTTTGGAACCTCGTGTGTTTTCACATTTATGCTTTAGACTTGCTTGGTGTCAAAACTTATGTTACTCACCAACTACTTGTAGTTGACATTTACTTAACATGTTTCAGGTGCACCCGTTTGAGGACAAGTCTTGATCATATAGGACTATAGACTTAGTTAAATTTAATCCAAACTTTGATTATGTTATGTTTCTTTTGTACAATGTATATCTTATTTCCTTGTAATGAATATTTAACATGATGGGATAAATATTGAAACTTATTAAATAGTTGATCATGTGCTTTTGAACAACCGCGTCAGCCCCAGCGTATAATTCGTCGCCGGTCGGGGTGTGACAATTTGGCTATTCCCCGATGCATTCTCTAAAATAACCTTACCAAGAGCTTCATTTTTTTCTCCCATTAATTGTAAAAATTCCAAGAAGTTTCCTTTGTTTAAAGAATCTTTTGATTCATCGTGACCACGAAAAGGCAATCCTTGGTTCAACAACTTTTTGACAAGAGAAGTTGAAGCACTTGATCTCATTCTATATTCTTTCTTTTATTTATCACTATGATTATCAAATTTAACTTGTATTGATTGATCTTGTCTAAGCAAACATTTTGCATTATTGTGCTTGCTATTAACATCCCCCACATGAAGAACCAATCTATCTTTTTTATTCCAAGCATTAAACCCATCAGTAATAAACGCATCTTTGTGATCCTCAACTAGGTCCTTAAACAATAGCAATACAAACAAAATACTCGATCAGCTTTAATACTATACTCTAACCAATTTGGATGAGTTTTAAACGTCTTGCCTCGCGACCAGCCATTTTTTTTTTGTAAATCATGACCTTTTGGTTGACATGGTCCTTTAATTAGGTAAGTCCTTCTAATTTCGTCTCGTTGATTAGGGTGATAAGATGAAATTGGTGGACGTTCGGCAAGATCCCATGAAAGATTATCCAAATCTATGAAAGCGGGAGTCTTAGAAGTTAGAAGATGAAGACTCAAGTTTTCTTTTAAGAAACCTTTCAATATTCATATTCCTAAAATTGAAAAATCAAACCCAAATCAACAAATAAGTTTCACATTTTGACTAATCACTAATCAAATACACACATAACATATGAATTCAATTAACCTATAAATTAAATTAAAACACAAATAGAGAGTGAAATGAGAGCTATGGCTAAATCACTAACCTGCTGTTCAAGTTAAGTTTCTTTCAAGTTTCAATTTCAATTGCTTCCAAGACTCCAAATTAATATTCTTTCAAATGCTTCTTGAATTTTGAGTCCCGTCGATGACGAAAGAAAACATTAAATTTTAACTTTCAATTTGAAATTTGAAATTCTTTCAACAGCTTCAAATCCTCGATCGTCGCTTGGTTCTTGAGAGGTAATGCCGCTATTTTTTTTCAATACTAATTAAAAAAATTTAATGGGTATTAAGTTTATTTATGGGTTTATGTGTAATGTGTTATTTAGGCCTATTTTGTTTAAATGTTAATGGGTTAAACTATTAAAGGTTTGGTTTAAGGGGTTAATAATTAATGGGTCAATTGCTGTAGGGTTAAATGTTTGGTTTAATTGATTTTTATTTATAAAATCTATAATTCGAAAAAATATTTCTTTGGGGTCGGTGTCAAAATTTTATGGGGGTCGCTCAGAAATATACCATATATATAACAAAAAAAAAATTATCGGTGTCGGCCGACCCGTCGCCCACCTAGTAAGTCCGCCAATGCAAACATAGGTAAATATCATATATAGCCAACCAAAACTAAAATATCATATATACTTAATTTAATTAATTTTTTTTTACTTTATAACCATTCTACCCTTATCCATTATATATGATTTTTATAACCTACTTTTTAGTTTTATCTCATACGTAAAAGATCGTCCGTTCTCTTATTTTTTACAGCGACCATCGCGATTCTCCAAACCAATTAAGAAGGCGTCATTTCAGAAGGAAAACGATTGCGAGAAAGTTATAAGTGCTATAAAAGAAAATTGCTATGTATGATGTATAAATGTTATAAAAGAAAATAGGTAAATTATAAAAATACAAGAAAATTAAATATAATATTTTGATAAAACTATTGTTTATAGTTAAATATTAGAATTCTAAAGTTAAAAATGAGTAAACGAAATTTTAAAGTTAAAACTAGGTAAATATGAAATTTTAAAGTTTTAGAGAAATAAGAGTAAAATGTTTATCTCTTAAATTGTTTTTAATGAAATGAGTATATATGATACTATCACATGTTTATAAGGGTATATATGATATTTTTAGTTTTGATTGGGTCATTGGGTATATATGATTTTTTTTTTAAGTTTGTAGAGATATATATAAAATTCTCCCTAAAATTTATACCTTTTACGTGTGCTATATAAAAATTGAGTTTATTAAACAGAATATATTACTACACTTTTAAAATGTTAGTAACACTTTCTAATGTGTAACTTACACATTTGCCACTAGGGATGGTAATGGGTCGGGCTTGGAACGGGTTTACGTAATCCCAACCCCATATCCGGTTACAAAATCTTGTCCCATACCCGGCCCAAAACCCGTCGGGTTTCTTTACGGGTAATTACCCGTCGGGTATCGTGTATCCCCGCGAGTTTCGGGTAAACCAGTTAGTTTGTAAAAAATACCCGTTGGGTATACTCAACCTAAAACCTGTCGGGTATCTATCGGGTATATATAAAGTTGTAATTAAAATAAAAAAGAAAGAAAATAAAATCATGTTTGGTATATACATTTAAAATAAATACGGTATATATATATATACTTAAAATAAATGCGGTATATACACTTAAATTAAATAAAAAAGAAATAAAGATATGTCGGGTATATAATCGGGTATATGTTATCAGGTATCGGGGCGGGTAAACGGGTATATCACCATATCCCATACCCGTCCCAAACCTGAGAAAAATTTCAAATGTAATCTCAAACCCGGTCCCATACCCGATTACCCGGCCCATACCCGTCCCGAATGTTTCGGGTTTTGGGTTTTTCCATCGGGTTCGGGTTTCATTGCAATCTCTGTTTGCCACCTAAGATTATATTAGTTAGAAAATCTAAACTGCTAATTTTAACGACATAAGATCATGAACATAAATTCTCAATACTTTTTCAGCAGAACTGACAAACCCGACTAGTAATTATAACTACTACTTGGTATGTATAGAATCGGGTATGGGATGCGATTTTACAACTTGGTTGAGATTAGGAATACAAAAACATGTTCCAACTCGACCTCATGCCAACTCCGACATCCAATTAATGAAAGAGAAAATCATGAAAGCGATATAGGTTACTTGAGGTGGCATACATATAGTCATGTCAAAGAAAAATAGACATGTCATATATCACGTATCTACTTTTACTCGTGTATCTAACTTTTTTTTCATTAATGCATACCAAAGTTACATTAGCAAATAAAATACAACTATATATTATTTTTCTTCCATAACACAGCGTTTCATTACATTCAACATACTGCTTTATTACAACCGATTATCTGATTCTGATTTTCGCTTAATTAACTTCAAAATCGACATCAAATTACCTTCAAATATTCTTGAAACAAACAAATTTGGCCAGAAAGTAGATGATTCTCGACACAAGTTCTGAATTCAAATCAGTTGAACGAACTGGAGACCTACTTACACACAAAGATTCTGAATTCTAACAATATAAAGCAGAAAGAATAACATGTTCATCACCGGTTCACCCGACTACCACATGAAACTACTAATCTTATCGATGCCGATTTTACCCCCGATCAAGAGTCTGACGTATATACATCTTGTTCATCATTTGCAGCCTCCAAATTCTAACCATCAAGGGCCTTTCTGTCAAATTCCCAGATTCAGATTCGGGCTTTTTCGGGTGTCGAACTCATAGGGTGAGAACAAAAGGCGGCGCATCCCTGCGTGGGCCCGCCACAGACCGATAGACGTACACTTTATGAGCCTGGCTATCATCACTACCTTCCTCGTCTCTCATGACCTCAACGTTTAACCTCGGTTTTTCTCTAGCCAACATACGACACGCGTTCATAGTCACATTACAAGCCGACATCCACAGGGATCGCATTGACTCATATTTGGTCAAACCCGAAAGCAACGCAGCGTTTCCAAACGGGCAGTCGCGTATCTCGAGCTTCCTTAGTTTCGGGCAGCCTTTTAACACACACTCCATCGCCAAATCACTACTTCCTGCAAAAGCCACAGAAAGTGTTTCCAGGTTTTTCGCGTGTTGCCCGATGTACTCGAATGTCCGGTCAGTTAACAGACCAGAAACCGCGAGCCGTTGAAGCTTGGTACAAGTTTTCACAATGGCACCAAAAGCTTCATCCATTGGCTCCTTGGTTAGATAATCGGGTTGGCCCGGGTTCATTATGCAGAGGCGAAAGTGAGTGAAATCCGGGCAGTTTCGGGCAATGGTGGCTACAGCAGCATTTGTCATTTGGCGACAGAAGTAGAGGACGTAGCGGAGCTTCGGGCAGCCACGGGAAACGGACACGAACCCTGATTCGGTCACACCAAGGAAGATTTCTTGGTCAAACGGGTCAGCCGGAAAGACCCGGAGTTCTTCGAGTAACGGGCAGCAGGATCCAACCGCTTCTAGACCCTTGTCACCTACAGTATCAAGAAGCTATATCGAAAGGCTTCTATTAGTTCAATGTAGGAGAGGGTTTCAGAGAAAACCAGATGGTTATGTGAAAATTAGAGAAAACCAAAGAAATCAATAATATAATTTATAAATTAAGATATTTGAAATTTTAGTAGTTTTAAAACTTCTGATTTTGTAATAAATTAATATATAACCAAAATGATGATTTCTGATTTTTTGACTGTTGGAAAAATTTCTGATTTTTAATAAAATTAATATAGGAAAATAGCCAAAATGACATTTCTGGTGAAAAAGGATACAGATTTCTGACATGGAAATAGAAGTCTTAAATTAGATAAATGGAAGGGGTAAAGAAGTAATTTTATTTTAGTGCAAATTCATATATTCCCCGGAAAACTTGCATTATCGTATTTATTTAAAATACTTAAAACTTCATATTTATCAATTTCAACAAATACAATTTATAATATGACCATTATACCCTCTCTCTATTCTTACACTCCAAACGCTCATATCCTAATGCAAGTTTTTAGGCAAGAATGTCATAAATTTGAAAATGAATATATTTGATATTATAATTTTATGTTGGTTAACTAGAGCTAGGGATGTATACGAGCCGAGCCACTGCGAGCTACTCAAGATCGGCTCGCTAAAAGCACGAAACAAGCCGAGCTTAAACGAGCCCAAGCCGGTACTTGAGCTTATATTGGGGCTCACTTAATAAATGAGCTTGAGCCCGAGCTTCACATATCGAGCTCGACTAAGCTCGGGAGCCTTAATATTATTTATATAATTCTTATTTAATATATTAAATATATATTCACATAATAATAATAATTATTATTATATATAAAACTATGATAAAAATAATTACATAGTATGTATTATATTGTTGATATAAAAATATAATTATAAATATATATAAATAATAAACAAGTGGAGCCTTAGACGAGCTAAACTCGTTTACACTCCAAACTCTCATATCCTAACGCAAGTTTTTAAGAAAATGGTATAAATGTCATAAACTTAAAAACGCGTATAATAAAGCTACTTACCCAGAGGCGACGAAGACTTCTACAGTGAGTAAGAAGATTGGCAAGTTCACCACTTTGTAAAGTTGCATAACTCAGGTTCAAAAAGGTCAAAGTAGCACATACGGGATAGATAACCGGGAGATAAAGAGGAGTAGCATCCCATAAACCCGAAAGAGTGACTAACTTTCTACAGTTACTAAACATATTTTTGAACTCAGTGACCGGGCCCGAGATGAGTTCTTGCATAAAGGTTCCAGTACCGAGTTCCATCAACTGTGGACAATGTAACAGAAGCTTTTGCAATTGATCTAAGCTTATATTCCGGTTTACTTTTAAAACCCGTAATGATTTGCATCTGCAAACGAGCTTCTCAAGGGCATCAAAACTGACTTCACTGTTTAAGCTTGCAAAGTTTAGAACTTCGATTGATTTTTGGCTTTCTGGGAAGCACCTTAACCAATGCCCGCCAAGATCATCTATTCCATTTTCTTGAATATCCAATTCTGTCAAGTTCCTACACAAAACCATTTTTTTACCTCAAATTGAACACTTAGAATTTGATTGAAATATTAAATTAATTTATTAAAGATACTAGTTAAATATTAAGTATGGAATTGAAATATTAAACTTCAAATTTAAATAATAAATTCCAAGTTAAATTGTTAAATTAAACCATCAATTATTAAATACTGAACTAAAATACTGTAGATCAAATTAAAATATTAAATACTAAATATTAATTTGAATTATTGAATATACATAACAAATAATAAATACTAAAATTATTACTGATGAGATATTAAATATTATCTATTAATTATTAAAATACTGAACTAAAATACTGTAGATCAAATTAAAATATTAAATACTAAATATTAATTTGAATTATTGAATATACATAACAAATAATAAATACTAAAATTATTACTGATGAGATATTAAATATTATCTATTAATTATTAAAATGTTAAATATAATATATTAAATAATACTTCTTAAATTAAATATTAAATAATATATACTATATTAAAATACTAAACATTAAATATTAAGTTGATATAATAATTATTAAAAAATTATGCATATTTCAAATCCCTCACCATATGATTGGAAGGGTTTCTAAATCCCTTGTTCATGGCACTTAAATAGTTAAATTCCTTTCATTTTACCTACTCTGCACACTATTGGGATTTCAGTTTCAAATCCCATGAAATTTCACAAATATCCCACCAACCAAATTCTCCCTTAGTGTTTGGATGCACATTTGAAAAGTAATATGTGGATTGAATACTTGTCAATTGTAAAAAAAAAAAAAAGGCAGTATAAAGTTACTATGTGTTTTTTCATTTTGAAATTGTGATAATGAGATAACTAAGTGTTTGCCAAATTTCTGATCATATATAATAAATAGATAAAATGACATTTTCAAGAAAAGAATAGACTGTTGATGAAATGAAAATAGAAGTTTCTTGAATTAGATTAAAACAAGGAGCAAATAAGTAATTTAACTGTTGACATAAAACTGATTATTTGACCCAAATAGTACCATAATTAGAAGCAGAACTAGATTCAACTATCAATCCAAATGCATAAAACCATTTATAAAAAGCTAAACAAGAAAAACCATATTGGCAATTTGGCATGTGAAGGTAGGTGAAGAAGAAAAGAAATCATTCTCATTAATTTACTATATATCTCAAATCAAATTGTAAACATCATTATCCAATTTATAGATTTTTCTGTTGAGAATGACATCAAGAACATGCAGCCCATTAAATAGGTCAAATGTCACAATCAAGAAAGCAACCAAAGAAAAGGCAAAGAAAAAGAAACAATAAAGTAGTACCACCTCAGTTTCCACTCAAACTCTCTAACCCAAACAAACCCAAAAAAATGAACCATTCACTAATTCTTGAAATTGAGTTGTACCTTGTGCAGTAAACATTGTACATCTCTTTCAACTACATTGTTATCCATGGAATGAAGTACAAGGAAATCAATGGTAGTGATTTGTTCTATATGCAATAAAATGTGTACCTTATCAGGAAAAATGTCTGGCCAAATTTTTTTTTTGAACGGCAAACATTGAATGTTCGCACCCCCCGTCACATGGGAGAGCCTCGTCCAACTCCGGTCAATATGTTGTCTTAACCGGACCCACTTGGCGTCAGAGTTGGAGAGAATCCAAGGAAAAATCCCACCCAATACGGCCCCTTCCGGGCTTGAGGGAGAGCCGAGGCTCGAACCCTGGATCGGCGTGGGTAAAACCCTGGTGCATCAGCCTAAGAACTAAGCCTCATTTGCATGCCTCAGAAATTAATGATGGTGACAGGGATTGAACCCGGGTCCCTTGGGACTTCAGGCCTCACCTCAACTACTACACCACAAGCTTGAGCAGAAAGATTTATATATCATGCCCAATTTTATCAGCTAATCAAGCACAGAGACATGGTCTTTTTCTACACAAATCAAACCCTATCTTGTAAGGACACCCCCACCGTTAACTCCCACAGCCAAATCAGACACCAAGATGTGATCTTTTCCAAAAGAAATCAAACAAAACATGCAAATATCTTACTTTCTCTACCCTTTTCATTCATATCCATTAAATATATTCTACTTTTCATTTTGGATCATCAACAGTAATAAGAAATTAATAATCATCTTTATTTTTATTAATGATTTATCTCTAAGTATGCATCAGAAAGAAGCTTTATTAGGTAATAACCATAATCCAATTTTCCAATAATATCAGCAGAATCAAGAATAAGTTTGATCTGGTTCCTTTAAAGTAAAAAAAATAAATAAATAAATAAATAAAATTGAAATAAGATCTTACTTGCAATGAGAAGCAATAGCTTTTAATCCATCAGTACTAAATCCATCACAGCTCAATAGCGACAGAGCTTTAAAACCATGAAAACTCGTCGCTAAAAACTCCAAACTCTCGTCGCTAACAGCCATCCTCTTCAGCCGGAGCTCCTCCAGGAACGGATACGCCGTAGAGAAAACACTGAGCCACGGATGAACATCGGCTCCCCAATCCTCCGGTACCAAATTAAAATCCGAAAACCTAGGTTTTCCTTTAAGAGTCACGCTCCGGATTCTCGGAAACCTAGCGGCCACAATCTCCGGCGACACGGAGTAGCAGTTTCCGATAAACACATGCCGGCGGCTCCACCGTTCGGCGTTGTACCAGTCTTTACAAACGAGTGACACAGAGCTACGGTCCTTGTGCGAGTCAATTAGAGATAGAACTCGCTCTAACACCTCGTCCGGGAACGGACACGAACGAGTCGACTCAAACGATTCTACACCGGACTCGACCGAGTCAACTCGGTCAACCGCTTTGGCTCTCTTCCGATTTGGATCCATACTTGGCTGCAATGTAAGAAGCCCTGAGAAATCCAGATTCAGTGAAATGATGGGGGAAAGTAAATGATATACGTACCAGTGGTTATCGGAGGATTTGATTTACATGATGAGAAAAGCTATTAATGGAGCTCTGTGTTGTCGTTATCCTTCTCTCTCTCTCTCTAGTTTCTCTCTCCAAAAACACAGAAGAAACTAGCAGGTTATTGGCGATTATAAGACAGGTAGGAGATGAAAAGAAAATGTTACAATTTTAGCCCCTAGACTATGGGATGATATGCGGTTTACTACCTCAAATGATTATTAGCCTCCATTCAACCCATTTTCTCCAATTTTCAAATTTTCTTTTATTTTCTTTTCTTTTCTTTTCTTTTCTTTTCTTTTGTCTTTTCAGTCTTGGATTCAAATTTTTATATATATTTAATTAAACGGGCTTGAATGCCAAAGCCTGATACCAGTCCGTTAAAGCCCGATAAAGCCCGGACCAACCCATCTACAAATGGTCCGGTCCTCGGTCTCCGATTTACCCCTTTAACGGTCTCGGTCCCGGTTGGTTCGGTCAAAGCCCGATGCTCAACCCTAGTGTTAGTGGTCAATGGGAAGCCACCGACAAAGTCATTTTTCTATGTTTAATAATTGATTTTCCATGTTCTAATGAAAGCTTAGGCTGGCTGGTTAAGTCGATGTTACTAAAACTCTTCCTTACTAGTGAGTCGCAGGTTCGAACCCTGCGTCCAACATTTTTTTTTGGTTTTTTTGTTTCTTTTTTTTTTTTAGATTTCTTATTTGTTTTACACTGACCACTTCTCCCCCCTCCCAACACTTTGGTTAAATGACAAAACTCACCCCCCAACTTTGTAAATTGTTAATTTACCACATCAAGTTTCTAAAGCTTCGCGTTTACCCCTTGTATTCAGTGTAGGGTATTTTTTAAGTGTAGGGTATTTTTTTGGTGTCGTGGGTTATATCGACTGACGGTAGACCGACATCAACTGAAAAACATCGGTTCCGTTATATAACTGTCTTTTATCTATGTTTCAATCTCTACAACCGAGTCGCCGTAAATTCAGACGTTTCTTCTATGTACTTAACCACGTTTTTAGCCATGTTAATGTCATCGCCTCAACCGTCTAAAGTCTGTCTCTCGTCACGGAGCACGAAGCTACTTTTCTAGTTAACTAATAATCAATAGTAACTCATCTGTAAAATTTAGCCTTTATCAGCATCCACTTTTTCGTGAGCACCAAAACACTTGCTTCAATTTTAACATACCATTAATAGTAAGTAATTTGCTTTTAATCCATCAATATAAAACACTTCATTAGCGGTACATTTATTCCATCAATGGGAACATGTTATAAGTAGTGAGTCCATCATCTAGGAATCATCACAAAGTTATATTTAACTACTTATAACATCAATTCTAGGATCATATTATCCCAAAATAACATAAACAAAATAAGAAGTTTAAGATTTAACTTTTAATTCTGAAAAAGTCTAAAGAAGAAAATGTTGATGTGACTAATCTAGGGTATGTATTCATAAAAAGGGAATTTGTGTTGATATGGAGAACTTAAAAACCAATGATGAGATGATAAATAAAAGGGGAAAGCTTAGAAGGAAACCCTAGTAAGCTTTTAAGAAGTTATGCTGTCACATCCTCAAATTCTATTAACGGAGTTTTACCGTTTGATGTGTGATAAACCAGGATCTCAGACATTAGTTACTTCAAACGACATTATATGGGATTTAAAAAGTCATAACATAAAAGTTCAGAGTTAATGCGGAAGCGTTTAATCAAGAAAGTAAATGCGCAAAACAAACGCGCCCAAGTTAAGAAATAACAGAAAGTATAATAAGTGTTTGAATGTTTGATATGTGTTGATAATAACAATATGACACCATGCATGCCCTAGCGTGCATCTGCTTAACGACCTGATAAAACATGTAAGAAAAATGGGTCAACACTAGGTTGGTGAGTTCACATGTTTCAATATTGTAATAAGAGCGTTTACCGGATTATGTAAATTCAATATGCATGTATATAGGTAGCTAACCTATGTTCATGTCTTACTAAAGCGCTCGCAACCGAAGCTGACTGTTTGTGTTTGTTTGCCTCCCGCCAGGTCTATCAACTCTGGCAAAGTATTTAGGCCAATATTTCACCCGTTCGACCTCCAATCGAGTTAGCGCGACTAACGTGGGCGGGGCTTGTCAAACCCAGTAGTACTACTAAACATTACCTCGCTAAGATCCATATTAACGGTTCGATGTGTGTGAGGACTTTCATGATAGTGTGTTACGCTTAGTCTCAATAGTGATATCATATGAAATACAGTAATCAAAATAGTTTGTGACATGTTCTCTCCCCTAGTTTAAAACAGTAAAAAGGGCCGTGAAACTCACCTGAGTTGAGTAGTAGATGGTACTGCACAGAAATGAAATTGGGACCACAAGTGTTAGCCTGGGAACGGCTTACGTATGCCCTAGAACTATACACATAATAGTTAGGGAAACAATGGGACATTTGTGATGACGGCACGGAAGATTTGAACGTCTTAAAACGTACTTAGGATTAACGGGTAGACAAACATGTCCACGGGAATAAAGGTTTCTTAATTTAATAATTAAGATAAAAGCGTTTCGTGTCGAACGTCTCTAACTACGAATATAATATTATTTAATAAACATTCGTGCGTTTGTACCATTTAATAATGGTCTAAAAAAATAATATAGATTATTATATTATTTTAAACTTAGAGAAATAACACGATAATTAATTGTGTAACAAAAATAATAAAACTATTATTTTTATTTGGATCATAACAACGTGGTTAATAATATAAATAAATATATTATTTATTAGTTTGAAACGCTACACAGTGTTTATTAACGTGGCGAAAATAACATATAAATATATTATTTTTAACTGGAGTCACGGGTTGAAAATAATATAAATATATTATTTTAAAAGTGGGGAATAATATTAAAAATATGTTATAAAACCAAACTCGAGCCTACAGGTGGTTTTCCGGGCTAAAACACAGTAGTATATTAATATAATAATATAGGGTTTGAATATATATAAAAATAATTCAAAGAAAATGCCTAAAAAAAATAACACAGGAGACCGGTTTCGAACTCGGGCCTCCTGTGTGCATGTTCAAAGTTCTAACCAAGTCAGCCCGCTAGGGAATCGCACTGATAACCGGATCCAATTGCTTTAACATATAAGTCTAGTGTTCAACCCCCCCCCCCCCCCCGCATACATGTTCGAATCCAGTCCTAAATCCCTCAATTTTGACCACGATCGAGCAAGATAGCTTAGGGGTTTTGTTTATTGGTCTATTATGAATCTGGGGTTGGGTTTAATTTCAAAAACAACATGTTCAAAGGCGTTAGATCTCGATTTGAAAACGTCGAAACCCTAGGTATGAACCCAGGATCAAATTGATCAATTTCAATAATGAAAACGGTTGGAATCAGAGAGCTTTCATTGATTAGGATCTTGTGAAGCCATTGGGATGGTTTAATTTCATTTAAAAAGTTGTTAGTATCAAAATCCCCAAAATGTTTTTATGAACAAACCCTAGATCTGGATCGAGGTAAATTCGATGTTACTAGTTTAAATTAGCATAGGGTTATCAATAAACAAGGTATTGTGATTCTAAGGGTGTTATTTAATTGAATTAAAACAAAGTCTGGGATGGAGATCGATTAACTGAAAATCGGAAGAGCCCTAGAATCGGTTTGAGTTGAATTCGACAATGTACGCCCCAATTAATACAGGGCTTTTATTCTAGAGACTGAAACGAAGCTAATGGTATAGGAAATTACCAGTATTCGATTCGAATTGAGTGTGATCGGCTAAAACCGATGCCGACGATGACTGGTTTGCTTCCCGGCGAGACTGACCACTTTTTCGATGAAACAGAGGTGTGCAAAAGCTTCAGGGAGACTCGTCTAGCGTGTGTAGGTGTTTGACTTGCGAGGATAACAGATAAAACAATCGAATTTGATGATTAGACTTAATGTGTCGACGGTTATGGTTTGATTACCCATAATTGGGTTTGATTACGAATTAATGTCGGTGTTTAAGGCTTTAATTAGGTTCGTTAATGTCGTGAACGTGAATATCAGTTACTAATCGCAACGAATTTCGGTTGTGAAGTTTGAATTGGGATCAAAGGCCGCGAGTTGACTTTCAAAAGTCAACTGAAATTGAGAATTGGTTAAATACAGGTTTAGTCCTTCTAGTTTCTATGTGTTAAAGTTTAAATATTAGCAGAAACGGTCCCTGAGGTTTGAATTGGGTTAAGAACAAGTTTGTTTGACTTTCAGAAGGCAACAGGAACACAATATTCAAATTTTGACTTCAAATGTCAACAGAATTAGGTTTGGACTAATGACACAACTAGTCCCTATAGTTTTAGTTTAATATCTGACAGGATTAGTTCCTGGAGTTAGAGATAAGGTTAAGTAGGTTAGGATTTAACTGGATTTGGTTAACGGAGTTAACCTGGAAAGTCCGGATTGTCACATATGCCGTTAAAAAAAACTATTCTTATCTTTTTGCAATCAATATTTTCATTTCATTATCGAACCGTGGGGGGACTCTGGACCCGATTAAGGTAACAAAGTCCTCCAACTGATAGACCATCTACTGTAAAAAAAATAACTTCATCTTATTGTTATAAATATATATTTTTCTTTAAAAGGACTTGCATAAACAAAACTAAGAGAGCATGTATGTCTAAGTGTATATCTTATTATTATAAATATATTATTGTGGTTATTAATAATTGTATAGATAAACTCTATTATATATACTTATCATGTATTCAAATAGTTGTTAGAGTTATAGGTTGATTGAGTTTCACCCTTATATGATATATACCCCCATTATATCTAATTGTATTATATGATATATACCTTGTTATCAGCACGAGTTGCTTTTAGAGTTGGATCACATTGTCATAAGGTAAACATTATTTAATTAATTTTTTTCTTTTTGTCTTGATTTTCTCACGATCAAGTCATATTCAATTTTGAGAAAAACTTGAATATATTATTTATACTAGCTTAGAACCCGTTTTTACATGCGGGGTAAAAAATATCAATACACAAAATTCTTAAATCTTCATGTATATATTTTACAGGTGTAAAAATGTATTACATATACTAAGGATAGAAAATAAAATTCAAAATATGTAAAATTTAATATATAATTAGGTTTCGAAAATACGTTAATTACTATTTAATGTAATTTGACTTTCATTTCCTATTTGATTGAAAATAAAAGGTTACATAATTAGATTTTAAAGTTTCTTATAATAAGAGATAATTTAAAATAAATGTGTTTTATTAGTATAATTAGTATTTTCTTTAAAAATATATTATTATTATTAAAAGATAGAAGTGTATTTATTAAAAGAGAGAGACGGGAAAAAAATGATGAGAATGAATATGGAGGCGACACGTGCCATGAAAAAACCTTTATTTATTAAATAGTATAGATTATTTCCTTCTCTAGTTCTCTTCATTCTGTCAAGTCGCAACGTATAAGCATAAATATGAAAAATTTTAATTTTTTTTATAAAATTTTATGGTTCGCAAATACATTTTTTGGGTGTTCTATTCTTCATGGTATGGATATATAATTTAAATTTTAACTTTACTTTCTCTTCGATTCTTGAAAACTAAGTTTATATGTGTTTTTATGGATTCATAATTCAAGTATTGCAAGAATGGCGTTTTGTTATATTGAGTAATTATATTCCAAAAAAGATTTATGAGATGCTCATAATTCTTATACAATTTTTGTTCTACTCTTCATGTGTTTTTAAAATGACATGTTTTATCATCAAAAGTATATCACTTTATTGGTTTTTTGGTTCATCAAAGCATATCATTTTATTGATTTTTTGGTTCAATGTCCTTTAAACAATTTGTATGCATTGTTCTTATTACATTTTTCATCATAAACACATTATATAATTATTGATAAATCAATAACTTTTCATGGATATTAAGGACATTACATTGATGAATCTTACTTGTTTTCTTATGGTATGTTATAGTGTTGAAAACGGCATAATTTTATTATATTAACACTTTGCAATTGTATATGTCTTCTAGATGCTAATATTATTTATATAGATAGTATAGAATACAAATAATATAATGGTGAAGTTGTTGGAAACCAGGCCCAAGAACACAAACATAATATTTGATCTCAACCAAGATCGACTCTTTTATTAATATTGAAAACTAAAACCACACTTTACAATGTCCCCTAAATCTTTTATTTATACTAAAACTAAATTAATACTAACCCAACTCAAACTCAATTAAATAATCAAATAAATAAACTCAATTCTAGTCTAATACGAACTCAACCAATTAATAAATTAATATTAATAATTATCTTTAATCAAGATTAATCCTTCATTCTCCCCCTTAATCTTGATTTGTACATCCCAAATCACTTGGGTCTTCCACGCCACTTCCGAACTCACTTTTCACGGGTTTCTTCTACACAGGTATCGCACCTTCATCCGCAATCTGAATCACTCAAATTCTTCACCCCGTTTCACATGGTCTTCAATCCTGTTTCACACAGAACGTTCACAGTCTTTTGAACGATCTCTCACATATCAGATGTATTCTTCACTTCGTTCGAACCGCTCACGGGTTCTAATACTCCTTCACTGGTATCACACCGTACCACCCTGCGCACAGGTAAACACTTTGTAGATCCCTACACCCTTCACAGGTGATCGATCTTTCACTCAATCTGAATCGCTCAGATCGAAATCTTTCTTGGTTGACTCGCACAAACCTTCGTTGCTTGGCTGTCACAGCCGCTACTCACCACCACTGACAGCTAGTCACCACTGGACAGACATCTAACACCACCACCGCTTGCTCCCGTCGATGACTACTACTCGAACACCACCCAACATTCACCGATCATGCATTAAATATGGATTCCACCATTGTTTTTCTATTAAGAAACAATTGGAATTTGTATTCTTATCCAAATCCACCGATTCGCTATTCTTCATCTTTACGTAATTTCCAAACAAACAAAATTAATATTTGTTCAACTACCAAATTATCAAACTTATTCCACGTTTTCTCTACAAGTGACCTACTTAAACTTGTTGTAGCAGCCAATGGCTGCTGCCTTCTCGACTCCACGTTACGAATCTCAAAACAACGTTCTTTCATCAAGCTCTGGTACCAGTTGTTGGAAACCAGGCCCAAGAACACAAACACAATATTTGATCTCAACCAAGATCAACTCTTTTTATTAATATTGAAAACTAAAACCACACTTTACAATGTCCCATAAACCCTTTATTTATACTAAAACTAAACTGATCCTAACCCAACTCAAACTCAATTAAATAATGAAATAAATAAACTCAATTCTAGTCTAATACGAACTCAACCAATTAATATTAATTTACAGAATCAACTACCAGACGCATTCACTGACCTTTAAAGAGTGGCTACGTCACATATGCTAGCTGCTAATGCTCCAATTAATATTAGTGTCCTTAAAGGACAACCACATACTTGTAATGAGTCTATGACATGTGTGAACTGTGGTACACCAATCAACTCTAGGGATAAAATTTCCACAAAAATTGGAGCAAGTAATGAAGATGGTTAAGTCGATGTATAATAAAAGGATATCCTGAAGAGACACTAGACATGATGGTTACAGAAGAACCTCGGGTACTAGAAAATAAAGAGATCTCACTAAATTATATCATGTCTAGAAAAGTATAGAATTCAAACAAATCGACGTCGATGATACTTTGTATATAATGTAACGCTTGAAATGACAAAATTATAAGGATCAAGAACTAATATCTCCCTATGATTGAAAAGTAGAAATGATTGGCCAAAATGGAAATGCGCAAATAAGGCATAATTGATTTCTCTTACGGGATAGAAAAGTTTTGGCCTGGTAGTCCATACACATGAAGTTGTCAAATATGTTAGATATAAGCAAAGGTCTTTTATGTGAAAGGATTATATAAAATAACGAAATAAATATATAAGGCAAAATTGACGGCACAAGAATTTTCGTAAAGACCTATAATTGATTATCAGGATAAATTCTCCAATGGTGGATGCAACGATTTTCCAACATCTCCTTAGTATGGTAATACAAAGAAAGAATTGATATGCGTCTTATAAAGTTATGATTCACATGATATCAAAATTTACAAGAAAACCCCTGAATGATTTATACTGCTAAGATCATGTAGAGTAAGTTATCGAGAACACTAAGATTGTTATATACATATTTGGATCTGAATACATTATCTTTGTTGTACACGTTTTTTAATTGAATATAGTTGGAACTCTTAATGACTTTCCTAAAGCAGTTGAGTGCTTAAAAGGTAATTTGAAACATCTGAATGATGTAATTCTTGTGCACCAATAAACATACTCAGAAGAAACTAAACTTGGTGATCATGATATCTCAATAAACTATGTATGTAAATGGTACTATATTAGAAGTGAATAGATGTTATCAATTTTTACAATTGATTTGCTAAATGATGAAGTTTGTGTACCAAAACTCATCAAGTGTGAACGCACATGCATAATTAGTCCATGATGGATTGTAAATGTCTCAAGCATTTATATAAAACCTTAAGAATTATATCATAACAAGTTTTATATATCGACTAAAATAGTTGGGTCAAGTGTTGTATGATCGACTCATTGATTATCTTGGAATATAAGTATATAAATATGTTGTAAATCGTTTGTATGTTTTATTAAAAGAACAGTCATAGGTTTTGCGGTTATTATAATATATGTTGATAATATTGTTGTATAACCTAAAGAGATCAAACATTTGTATAAAGATAGTTTATCCATCAATCAAATTGCATCTAGAAGATGTTGAAATCTATAGTACATAATAAATAAAAGTTTTTTCATGCCACGTGTCCCCTCCATATTTATTCTCATCATTTTTTTCCCGTCACTCTCTCTTGTTAAATGCACCTTTATCTTTTAATAATAATATATTTTTAAAGAAAATACTAATTATAGTAATAAAACACATTTATTTTAAATTATCTCTTATTATCAATGTTTTTAGAACCGGTCGGACCGGATTTAAGAACCGGACGACGTCATAAATATTATAAAAATATATCAATCCAAACAACCATTAATCATTTAAAAAACCACCAACAAGTCAATTCAAATAATCTTAAACTAACAATTAACTTCGAAATACGAAGCCAAGAGACTTAAAAAAGATTAAAAAAAATACTCAACCGGTTCTTCTTGTCCGACCACCGGCTCGTCCGGTCCAACCGCTGGTTCATTGCAGGATCGTTTCAACATATGTAACCGAACCGGCCAGACCACCGGTTCCCGGTCCGACCGGCTGGTCCGGTCCGGGTTTCCAAACACTGCTTATTATAAGAAACTTTGAAATCTAATTATGTAACTTTTATTTTCAATCAAATAGTAAATGAAAGTCAAATTACATTAAATAGTAATTAACGTATTTTCAAAACCCAATTATATATTAATTTTTATATATTTTGATTTTTTTTTCTATCCTTAATATATGTAATACATTTTTACACCTGTAAAATATATACATAAAGATTTAAGAATTTTATGTATTAATATTTTTCACCCCGTGTGTAAACACGGGTTCTAAGCTAGTATATTAATATAGACAAAGCTTGTACTTATAATCATCCTGTAAGTACATTTAATGATGTCTAATTACTTGATAATTATCATCTCCTATCAAAGAAAAAGAAGAGAACATTGGTCCTGGAGTACCATAGTGAATTGCAAGTGATGTCTTAATGTTTTATCGCTAGTCACGATTAGACATATCAATTATATCGTACCCAATGATGAGATAATAAAATATGGTAACACCTTTAAGGTACTAGATATGGATTTATATTTTACAAATCCACATAAACAAGTTTAGTTAGTCTTGCAAATGTAGGTAATGTAACGAAATACGGTCGTGGACCTTGTGGTATTCACTTACGAGAGGAGGCACTGGAAGTATTACATGAAGATGATACAACATTGCTCATCAGAAAGAAGTGCATGAAAAGATCAGTCGACAATTTATCATGTTTATCCACAAACCACCAACAACAAAAGTGTTGAGCTTTCACAGAAGATCGATGCACATCACATAAATGATATATAAACGACGGGAGTATTATACAAGTTGCACTCTTTTTCCCTTCATTAAGTTTTGTTCCCTTGGATTTTTTTAATAAGGTTTTTTATGAAGCAACATAACTAATCCAGTAGCATCAGTTTATCTTACGGTCCTGAAGTACCGATTAAACATCTTCCTGAAGTACGTTGTTAATTGTATGTAATACGCTATACACTCTTTCCCCCTTAGATATGGTTTTTTTATCCCACTGGGTTTTCTGGCAAGGATTTTAACGAGCCAACATCTCCAAACGTATTAAGTTGACAACCGATAGGGATTCTTATAAATATATTATTGTGGTTATCAACAATTGTATAGATAGAATCTACTATATATATATATACTTATCATGTATTCAAATAGTTGTTAGAGTTGTAGGTTGATCGGGTTTCCACCCTTATATATACCCCATCGAATCTCATTGTATTATATTATTCAGTTAATCAATAAAATATCATATTTCTTTCTCTTTATAATTCTTCTTATATTGTTTTATTATTAGGCTAGTTTCACATAACGTTATTTTATTTGTTTATATATTGTTCAAACTCCAATTCTGTAGATGTATTGGGTTTTGTCGTCATCATTTAAAGGGAGATTAATAGTTCGAGTTTTTATGTTTTATAAATTGGTGATAACAAACACACTACAAAATTAAAGTTATGCAAATAATAATCTTGTAGTAATGTTTGTTTTAGACTTCTGTTAATTTTGTAATCACATTACTCTTTTTTTTTATCATTTTATAATTATTCATAGAAATTTGATTAATTGTTATCACTAACAAAAAGTATTTCAATTTATTTAATTAATTTTTTTTACAAAATCCATTTATATTTGAAAATAGGAATGTATATAAGTAATAATGTATGTTTCATTTCCATATGATCACTAGTCCACAAAGTTAAAGCTGACAATATCTGCAGAGAAGAGACCTAACCCACCCCCACCTCCAAACTATATCTTCTTAAAAACATCTAGCAAATCACATTACGACACGTGTACAGGTAACATGGATAGAACCAAGAGCCCTGTAGTGGGGTCGCAGCTGTTGCACCGTGCGTAGTGCGCATAAAGTGCACGTTAGTAGCGTCACCTGCAAAATAATACATATTTAATTAATTTTATTGCTGTTTCTCGTAATTAGAAACTGAATTATATTAAAATGAGTTAAGTACGATTATAATTAATGACGACGAGGTTGTCGGCGTAAGTTAAAGAAGTGTACCATCGTTTATGCCTACTGTACAAGTGGACTTTGCATAGATCTTGTTAAGAATAATTTTTCGTTGGGTATAATTATGCTTGTTTTAGATGTTTTACTTCTACCCCTCAAACTATTTAATTAAGTTAATATAAGCCCATGTTTGTTTTTGTTTAACTTCAAAATCTTATACAAACTAATTAATTATTATTATACATAGAGTTACAATTCTTATTTCCGACACTTGTTGTTGACACTCTCTCCCTTCAATATCAGAGTTACATCAGATTTTATATTACATCTCTAAACAATCCATAAGAGAGATGTGGTCATCATTCACAGTTTCACATCCATAAATTTTGGGTTTAAATAAAAATGAATGTAAAGTAATTAATAATAGAGTAAACTTTGTTTTTGGGTCATGTGGTTTGGTCAAAATAACGGTTTTGGTCCATTAATTTTAATTTGAATTTTTTGCTCTCTTTGGTTACCTAATTGTCTCAATCAGACCCCTGACACTAACTTCGTTAGTTTTTTCTGTTAAAGATAAGAGTATTTTAATTTTTTTTTACTAATAAAGACTAATTGTGTTATTTTCTTAAATTAATATAAAGACCATTTGTGTAAATTACACAAAACAAAAACCAAGTCTTTGGCTTGCTTAAAACAAAAACCCTACAACTTCAAATCCACTCCCCCTCCCCTGCCACCACCGGCCATACGGATGCCATGGAAAGTTCTCCCATGCACAAAACAAGAAGTCTCTTAACGCATCCCAATCTCCGCAGTCTACACTCCGATCAAACCCTTACCCCCCCCCCCCCACCCCTCTCCTTCCTTACTCCGCTCTCCGCTGCCGCAACTGCCGATCGGTCCTCAACCCTTTCTCCATCGTCGATTTCTCCACCAAAATCTGGATCTGCTCCTTCTGTCTCCACTGCAACCATTTCCACCACCACTACCAATCCATCTCCGACGACAACCTCCCGGCGGAGCTCTTCCCCCACTACACAACAATCGAATACGAACCCCAAAACGAGAGACCCCTTTTTTGAAGAAGCCAAGACCGGTCTACTTGAGTTGTTGCGGGTGTTAGGGATGGGCTTTCGAAGGAGATGTGGTATAATAAAATGAAGATGCAAAAATGGGATTACATGGGTACATGAAGTAAATCAAGAATAAAAATCAACGAATTTAGGAACCTGTATTAATTTAAGAAAATCAACGAAGTTCTAGGGTTTTTGTTTTGGAGAAGACAAAGACTTGTTTTTTATTGGTGTAATTTACACAAATGGTCTCTATATTAATTGAAGAAAATAACACAATTAGTCCTTATCAGTATGAAAAGACTAAAATACCCTTATCTTTAATAGAAAAAACTAACAGAATTAATGACACTGGTCTGATTGAGACAACTAGGTAACCACATGGAGCAAAAAAAAAGTCAAATTGTAACTAATGGATCAAAACCGTTAATTTGACCAAACCACAGGGGTCAAAAACGAAGTTTACTCTTAACAATATCTAAAAATTAAATTTTATTAAAAAAAATATAAACTAAAAATAAAATTACATTCTCCTTTATATCGATTTACCTTTTGAAATGAACAGTAATTTTTTTTTAGATTATAGAGGACGCCGTTATCATTGAGGTACCGTGAGGAATTCGACGCCGCCGCCGTTACCATTGAGGTACCGTGAGGAATTCGACGACGCCGCAACGCGAGGCGGGTAAAATTCCTAGTTTCATTTAAAAGTAAGAAAACTAATCGTCAAGGTTGGATATTAAAATTACATAAATTAAAATTACAAAACCAAACCACTGGTTTTTAGTTTGGGTTGGTTTTTTCGGTTAATTCGGCTTTTTCTCACCCCTATATTTCGAAATGGTTGGATATTTCTCTTCCTGAATTGAAGCATCCGGATATTCTTATCAATTGGATTGATTCGATGAGAGGTAAGCAGGTTAAGGAGATGTTTGTAGCTATCATTTTGTCGTCTTGGTGAGTTATGCAGAAACTATGTTGTTTTCAAGATGACAAGTAAGCCAAAAGAGATGATATTTGAAGCGATAGTTAATTATTCGTTTGTTTGGTTTGTGCATAGGAATTGTAAGTTAAACTTGAAGTGAGTAGATTGGTTGAGAAACCCTCTAATGTTCTTGTAACTTTTTCCTTCCCTGGGTAGTAATTTGTTAGTCGGTGATGTTATAATTTTATCTTTTGGTTTGCTTAAAAAAAAATTAGGATATATGATTCGATTAGATTTGCTTTGTACTCATACTTATTGTACTCCTATAAATAGTTGATCAATAATACACAATACCTTATAGAATTTTCATTACTATACATTTCTATATGGTATCAAAGCCTTAAGGTTATTACCTTTTTATTCTTCCCCCTTATATCTCTCTTCGTCGCTTTTACCACCTGGTCGTCATCGGACCTCTTCCTCCATCGTCCCTTGTGTGCGACTTTATTTTTCTAATAATAAGACCCTACGGATTAAGTTACATATTTCATCTATGTATTTTAGCAACGCTCATATTTTTCAATTTGTTACCCCAAATTATATAACCTAGTGCCGAAATAATGAAACTAGAAATTTAATATATGTTAAAATGTAAGTTTGAAATGTGAGGGGAAGCTGATGTAGATGTTATACCACTTTTATTGCATTTGATACAAGTGACTTTAGCATGTGGCTTATGTAATTTTTTAATGTTACATTTTAGTCCTTCTAAAAACTATAAAATATACCCTTCCACTCCAATTAAACTTACCATTTAAACCTTGAACTTTTTCAAATGTCCTTTTTTTTCCTTGTGGATCACAAGTTAACATGTGTCATATTTATAAGTTTTTTTTTTCGTTTGTAACTTTTAAAATATGATATTTTATAAAAATATGAATATACCATTTCGGTGTGTTTATTTTTATATACGTTTGATGTAAGTTTCATTTAAAACAGAGTTGGGTGTGATAATGTAAAAGTTGTCTAAGCGCCTATGTACACGTCGTCGAAGTTGTATACATAGCCATAACCCGAGGGGTGAGTTTATGTAAAAGTTTTGACTTTATTTTATAAAGTTTGGGGGACATTAGTTTTTTCGTGGTTTAGCGAGCCGCAACATGCACGGTTGGGGTGGGTTTATTGTGTATTGTTTAATCCAGACGGTGAGTACTGTACCCAAACTTTCTGAGCATAATGCATTTAACGCGCTCTGTCGTAACGCGCGGGTAATCATACTAGTTTAATAAAATCATTAACTCAATTTATGAATTAAAAAC
This sequence comes from Smallanthus sonchifolius, assembly GCA_023525975.1. Classification (NCBI taxonomy): domain Eukaryota; kingdom Viridiplantae; phylum Streptophyta; class Magnoliopsida; order Asterales; family Asteraceae; genus Smallanthus; species Smallanthus sonchifolius. The sequence goes on along the minus strand of CM042021.1, from coordinate 29,083,914 downwards.
TAAAATGTTATGTTGAGTATATAAAAGGATACCATTACCAATATCAATTTCATAGTTCATACAAAACACTAGAAGATGATATTGTAACATTGTTTCAACCAAAATAAAATAAAATAAAAACATACAATTGGTAAGCCGAATTGATAGTGATTAGGAGTTAGGACTTGAAAACTTATTACTTCTTTAAAGTATGTACATTAATTATTCAATTTTTAAGTATATAAAATATTTACTCTTATTTAAGCAAAATTAATGCCGTTAAAAAAAATTAAGCAAAATTAACGAATTTTCAAATCATATAAAAATTACTAGTTTTTAAATTATATAAAATAAGTACTCTTATTTGAACAAAATTAATATTTTTTTTTATAAATTATATAAAATAATTACTATTCTTAAACTGTAAGCCATATAGAACCAACAAGCACAACAAATTGGAACATAACAATATCTTTAATTTCCCTTTTTAATAATAAATCAAAATAAAGAAAAGTTATAATTTGTAGACATGCTTACTTTAAATTATATTATGTCTATTTGGCTTTTATTGACTTGTATTTCACCAATAATTCACTCATTTTAATTATGCACCCTTTTGCCATTTAAATAAACTCCTCATATACTAAAAAGAAAATTATCACTTTTGAATGTTAGGACGCTACGTTATACCTTACTGAATCATCGACCATGTTTTGTTGGTACTAAATAACATCAAACTAAAACAATATCTAGTATCCATTAAGGGTGTTGATCGGTTCGGGTTACGGTTTTTTCGGGTTGATTTTTTTTGGAACCACAATCCAAACCGAACCTAATCCGTGGAAACATATTCGAACCTAAAACCACTTTATAATTCGGTTTGGTTTTTGGTTTAAACCTACCAAACCGAATTAGCTAAAAAAAGCATTTTTTCTTTTCTTTTGAGTAGCCATAACAAGTTTGGTTTAAACAACACAACATTTTAGGAAAGTTTAAACAAAAACATACATTCATCAAATAACAAGTTCGGTTCAAACAACACGACTAAAACATCCAAATTGCTTTCTTCGTTCGTTTCTATAGCTTCTCTTTAATATTTCTTTTTGTTTTAATCCAAAGTCTCAAGACCCCAAAATACATTCTTGTTCTTTCTTTTGTTGTTGCACAATTCCAAAACTAAACAAAAAATGATTTTAATTTCTTTTTTCCTTTAAGCTGCCAAAATTTGATTTAACTTAAAAATACTACATATATATTAACTTATTAACATTTCTTAACCTCATATTATGTTGAGTAGCTTTGAGCCTTTGAACATGTTTCACCATTAACACGTTTACCTTCATAACTAAGCGTTTTTTAATCCACTATAAAATATGGATTAAAATAGTGGTATAACTCAATTCAGTTTTTTCGGTTCAAACCGAATTCAAAGTCTTGAAACCTAAACCAAACCAAAAACCATGATTAATTTAAATAACACCTAAAGTTTCACTTCTGTCCAAATATGATGTGTCACACTCGTAAAGTTATTTAAGTCTAATTAAGCACTACTTCGCCTAAAATACATAAATGTTTCTACTTATGCCCAAAGGTGATGTGTTACATTTGTGTTCCGCGAACCTAACTATGTGCATACTAAACAAATGTCTCACTTATTTCCAAAGGTGATGTGTTACATTTTTATTGTAAATACTTACTATTTTAACTTGAATTGTTCCTAATGTTTAAACAATTGGTTATTAACCAAAGTGAACGCCCGTTGTTTAAGTAGAACCTAATTAATCTATTAGTTTGGTGTTATAATAGATTTTATCACATCTTCATAAAATAATTGTTCTTAATTAGAACCTTATTTAATTTATTATTTCTGTCTGCCTCAGATTATTACCCCATAGATCATTCTAAGTTCTTCTTTAGCTATTTGTACCTTATTTTTCACCCTAGCTTCTAAGATGAGTTTTGTTTAATTAAGGGTTTCCATAAATATTTGTTCTTATTGAGTCTTGATTATCCCTTAAGACGTGACACTCCTGCTGCTCTTTCTGATAAAAGTACTATAGAAGAAAACTAGAGCATAAGAAATAGGATAAGTCAAACACAATGTCTCTTATGGTAATCAAGAACTCATTTCATGATTGCTATCAGGGGAGCTATTCCAAATTCTGAATTTCCTAAGACTAATCTATTCTCTGTGGAAATGGAAGAATCAAAATAATTCCTAAGATCCATGCAAACATTCTAGTTCTAAATAAAGGGTTAAGTGGCATCCGTGAACACATCATAATATACACTGACATGACCCATAAACTAAGGGCTTATACATGGAAATCAGTGAAGTTTTTCAGTGCGTACATAATAATTTTACACTAGTACGATTAGTTGCCTTAAAAAAATCAACTATAACACTTAGAAGTACCAAAGGAAAATGAGTGTATTGATAGCAACATACGTACAGGAAAATGAACACCCAAAACTGGAAAATCGGATGTTATTCACCTCACTACCAATAAACCTAAAAAGAGGAAGAAAAGTTACTATAGAGAGGATAGTTCTAAGGTCCAGAAACAAAAATACAAGTACTGCATCTGGTTCTAAGTTATCCAAGGAGAAGTCTAACTGCAAAAACTATGTCATTATACTAGGCATAAACAATGAGACCATCCATAAGCCAAGGGACTAGCTGGCTAAGATAAGGTAGTTACTAATTAATGATTTTTGAGTCCGCTAATATTAATATTCCAATCAACACATAATACGTTGAGTCTAGTTCTATACATTTCCTTACCAGAATTCAACTAATAATTAAGATGAGAAGTTAGTGGTGGATTTAAATGTTAAGGCTACATAGAACCATAAAATAATTGATCTTTGTATTAGGCTTTATGATACCTTACATATTATGGAGAATACTCGGAATTTAGTATCAATAATAAAGGTACACTTTGACAGTTATGAGGTATGTATGGCCAAAACAAAGTCACCATTAACTTAAACTCTCATATTATTAGTTATTATTATCTGGATAGAAACCTTTATGACATAGAACTAGCTGATACAATAAACTTTCACAACTTCTGTTATCATGAAAATGAAAATTTAACAAAAGATAAATGAGACCTATGCACTTCATCCATTAAGACCAAATTTTGTGAGAAATCATGACCAGGTCGATGCAGGATGAATTGTTACCAAATCTCATTCCCAGTGACTTTAAATCATGTGTTAAACGCCCTAAATATCAAATGGCTAAGGGAATAAATGAGGGTTCACAAGAAGTTATCTCAAATGGAATATTCGGACATAATTCATTTATCATTTAGAAGAATATTTACTTGTATCTAATCTGTTTCCTATGGCCCAAAGCTTTAAAGATATCAATTCATATATACTTAATAGAATTCCTTCTAAATTTGTCTCTAAAAGGAAATCAAGTCTAAAATATATGAAAGTTTCCCACCTCACGCGCATCATTGAAATTTGTCATGTGTAGTTCCTAGAGACCTCAAAGGTCAGTGGGAGCATTGAGTGTCCTAATTATAGCTTGTGAAAGTTACAAGAGGTGGGGGAGTGACAAATTGATCTTACCTCAAATTACACTTCTTGTACAGGACACTACTACATCACAGCTTGTCTCCTTAGAATCTAATGCTACTCCTAACAAAGTCTCATAGATGCTAATATGAGGGCAAACTTAGATTTCTTAGAAAAACTAAAGTAATCCTCAACAAGAGAAACTAACATACACATCGTTAAGTTGTTTCTCTATTACAATCTATTGGTCTTCCAATGTTAGATACAATGTTAACCCTAAGCATGCTGAATTACTTAAAATTTCTAAGGTCAGTGGAGCAGTAAAAGTCCTTATCATGACTTTCCAGGAGTACAAGAGGCGGGGGGAGAGACTCGTTAAATTTAACTCCGTATTTAACTCCGACTACACCTCTTGTACACCATACTGCATCAACTCCTACACACTTAGAAACTAATGTTGCTCCTAATATACCTGAAAATAAAAGTATATAACCAAGAGCTAATCTATAAACTTGAAACTCCCAATAATCAACTCAGTAGGTCATCTAGGTCTAAAAGGCCTACTAACTTTCATGATTATGTATCCTACCTGACTGAATTTGAACCGGATGCTGGAAAGTTTACTGATCCTACTTCTTAAGTTATTAGCATAAATCAATCTTCTTAATGGAATAAAGCTATTATTTGCAAGCCTGACTCCATGAATTAGAATAACATTTGGGATTTGGTTGAATTACCTAAAGGGTGTTCATAACTAAACTAAATCCGGATGGAAACACATGATTGATTGCTAAAGGTTATACTTAAGAAGGAATAAATTATCAAAGAACCTTCTTACCTATTTTACAAAAGTTTTCTTTAAGGATCATTATTGTTCTAGTAGCTTACAATAACTTAAAGCTATATTAGATGGACATTAAAACAACTTTCCCTAACATTGACCTACATGTTCATAAAATAACCTGAAAGTTCTAAACTGAAGGTTAAGAATACTTATTCTATAAGTCAATGAAATCCACGTATGGGTTGATTGAAATCATAATGCAACTCTCTTTATCAACAACTAAGTGAATTTGTACACCTACCTCATGATGAGTGGGAGCAACTAATGTTACATTCTTTTGACAAGTATATGTTACATGAGTCAAAGTATTGATTACTCATATTTTGACATGATGGATCTCGAAGATACCTCTTAAGTGATAAGTATCAAAATACATCGAGATAGACCCAATGGGACATTAGTTTCGTCCCATAAGCTTTACACTAAGAGGATCCTTACACGTGTAACATTTAAATTGTTCTCCTTTAGAGGCTAATAGGATAAATGAATTTTTTTTTCCTTATGCTTCATTAATTAGAAGCCTTATGAAGGTTAAAGTCTATACTTGTTTAGATATTGCTCACATTGCTAAACACTAGACTAGTCTAGATTATTGTAAAGCATTTAATAGAATGTTACAATATCTTTAACAAACGAGAGACTATAATTTAAAGAAGAAGTGAAAACGGTTGACTACTCTTATTTTGTTGTATTCAAAATATCAACTTTGGGGTATATCCTTATGTCAGCAGACAGACCTATCTCATGGAGGAGTCATAAGGAACTGTTAACAACAACCTAAGTTTCAATGATATAATATGTTGCTGATCACAATATAATTATCACTAAATGTTGTTGGAAAATTTATCAGTAGACTCATAATTTAGTAACTCCACATAAATATCATATCGAAGACTTATTGTGATAAGTCAGCTACCCTTGCTTCTCGAACAGTAACAGTTCGAGCGGAGCTGCATTAAATTTCGATACGAAATTATTGTTCGTTTGTGAACAAGTAGAGGAAACTAAATCTTTGTATCGAATACATTCATGATATGCTAATAGATCCAAATAACTAAAGGTCTATCACCCATAAGTCTTATGTAAGAGCTTATAATTAAGACAGGTTTACTAATGACCATACATAATTGCATATCGTACTATAAATGATTAATTATTAAAATTTCCTCACTTGTTTGAATTTGTTTGTCTCTAAATACGTTTATGCATGTCTAAAGACGTATAGACAGCAACTATACAAATCAACGTTAAAGGGCTTATTTGTCAATTTGATCCTAAGTTTACTTAAGTCTTAAATTGGGATTGTAGTATGATTAATGGAGATCTTGAGTTGGATACTAATTCAATGACTGTATTTCTCTGCTACAGTTTTGGTTTAAAACTAAAATGAGTATTAAATCTGCGCAGACTTACTAATGATCATAATAAATGATTACTCAGCCAAGTGGGAGAATGTAAGACACAGTTTTATTATGTGGCTCTTATAATCATTTATCTAATTATTAAACTGATCATTGATTTATTTATTATTAACCTATGACTAGTAATTAGTTAATAGGCCTAGTTACTCTTGATGGCCATTAATGGGTTTCCCCTTGGGTGTACATATATATAGAGAGATAATTAGAGAGAATTAACTAATGAACAATTATCACCACTAAATAAATTCGTTCCTCTCTCTCCCATAACTGTGAGTTCTTACGAACTCACCTTAGCCATCCTAACCGTACACCCTAAACGGGAACCCGATCTTCCTGTGGATCATGACGTCTTCCCTCTCTACGGTTAGCTTATCAGGTATGATCATATTATTTGTTTTCCATTATCATGTTCAAGAATTGACCAACAATTCTACTAGGTTAGAAAACCATGTATTACACGGGTTAAACAAATTCAACTTGTTGTAAACCATCAGTTTTTATGAAGATTTGTATGTTGGATGTTATCAGCCATTAGTGAGATAATAAATAATGAAGATTTAAGAATTATAAATATCAAATAATGAAGATTTAACAATTATAAAATTATATTTTAAGATAAGATATAATTGAAATTTTCTTATGATTTAGTAAGTTTTAATAAAATATTAGAATAAATTTTAGATATTTAATTATTTAAGATCATTATAATTTAATAAGAGAGAGCGTTATTTAATAGGAGATAGAGACGGGAAACAAAAATATAGGCTCACCAGAAGTCAACACGTGGGAGATAAAGTTATTCATTTATTATAATAAGGATTGTTTTGTAACTTTTATAAACTATTATAACCAAGTACATCTATGGTTATCCGTAATGGTTTCATTAAAAGGTGATTAACGCTCTGCCACGTCGCTGCCACATCAGCACATGGACAATAACTTGACAGAACCATTAAGCTACGTAATTGTTTCACTGACACATCGTCACCCATTGCATTAATGAGTGGATTTTTTTTATTTTTAATTCATTTTATTAATTTTTTTAAACAATTACTTATCATCCGAAACGTCGATCCAAACATGTTACAAAAACACTTACGAGACCAATTTTTTTTTTAAAACAACTCCATTTTCATTAAAATTTATACCGGGATGTTAAAAAAAAGAACCTGTGTATTTCATTTTTTTTTTTAATAATTACCAAGCATGAGTTATTTAAGAAAAATAAAATAAAATCTAAATATAAATATTGAATAAAAAAATAGAAAAATGAAATGATAAGGTGTCCATTGTTGATTGGTGAGAGATTTGCCCCCTTTCACCTTGATTTGCCTCACGTCTTAAGCCGCACGCCCCCTTTTCATGTCATAGGGGCGGTGTTCCACACCCTTTCATGCCGTCACAGTGGATCACGCCCCCGCTCACAGCTATATTACGAATAGCCTAAAGAAACAGTACAAAATTTGGCTATACTTTATGATTATTGTCAAGTTTAATGTGAAAAAAAATTACAAACACTAACCAAATTTTATAACTGTTATATTTAGTTCATCCCACTATAATAATAAAAAAATATTAAAACTAGTGGTTTTAAAATTAAAAAAAGTGATATAATTAAAAATAATAATATTAAAGTTTTGAGCATCTACAACCATGCATTTAGAAACAAGACATACCCACTTAAATGATAAGGATAACATCAAGTGGGTGAAGAGGCCCTAAACATAACTTAATGACACATGACCATGGAGACATGGGTGTGATGCTTGATTAGTAATAAAGTAGACTTTTGTCCCCTAAACTTTAAGAAGCACATGTTCTTTCTCTCATTCTATGAACCGATCTTTTCCTCTATCATTGTCAACGGGTGTTATGTCCAAATAATGGTATATTCTAGGGGGTTTGACACGTTGCTCGCGACTTTATTGACTAGTTCGAGTTCGATCGATTCACACCATCGATAACAATTTTAACTTTGTATCTTAAATATTCGGGACGAGTTTTGTATGATAATTTATTTTTTATTCACAATTTAACACATGATTGATGGCATTTTATATTTTATATTTAGTATGTTTTAGATATCTTTAAGTTTTACTAAATATTAGTCGTGATGATAAATACTTTATAATATTATTAGTAATAATTTAATAAACATAGACACACCTCTTTTATAGATCAAACAAGCACACAAGTACACACAATGAATTAGCACACTCATTACATATACACACACATGCACACAATTGGTTTGTCACTTTTAGATGTCACTTATCATATGATAAAATTACAATTATTATTGTTTGTTATTTATATAAATATCTAAAGCTGCTAACGGTTATCGGTTGTGGCAGTTATTTCTGAAAAAATAGCAATGGTTCAATGCACCGATTCACCCCTATAAATAGATATCAATTTGGTCAGAATTAGGTACACAAAATTTCAAACATAATTCATATTCATTCTTGTTCTCTCTTATAATCATCCAATTGAATATTCGTGACTACCTGTAAAATAATTCAATCTAAAAGTGCTTACAATTTTTAGAGAAATCTCAGTTTCACGAATCACAAAACCTTCAATAAAAATTAACAAATCACACAAATTGAAAGACAAAATCCAACATAAAAAAAATAGATTGTTAGCGTAATGTCAATGTGAAACTTTTTATTGTAACCTTATGGTGATCTACCATAAAGCTACGGTCCTTATGTTACAAATCCAATCTTACATCATTCAGGGGTGGCTCGACTATACAAAAAATAATACGTCGCTTAAGGCCTATAATATTTAAGGGACCTCTAATTTATGATTTAATTTCGTTTAATTTTCAGGTTTTGACAAAAAGAATATAAAATGAGTATACTTAGAGGAGTTTTCATTTGATCAAAAACTCACTTCAACTTTAATATGTGTGATTGTGTGCAATTTAAAAATTGTATACAAAATACGTGAATCATTATATTTTCACGTATTAGGATTTTAAGAAAAAGAAAATTTTTTTCTATAAGAGAGGCCCCGATTTTATAATCCGTTTAGGCCCCTAAAAAGGCAATGTTTTGAAACCCACACCAGATCGGCCGGGAATCGGTCCCTAAGGCCGTCCGGTTAGGGGTACTTGGGCCGTTCTCAAATGAACTGGTGCACACAAAATCACATATAATCAAATTAGAGTAATGCACAAAAGACCATCACTCCACTATCATTACATGGATCCAAGACATGCTCTCCATATGTAACTTCCATGTTTTAAACATTCTGCAATGTAAGCTTTGGTACTATACTTCCAAGTTACTAGCTCCTTGCTAGTCAAATTTTTTTTTTTTTTTGCTTTTAATTCTCGATTTAACATATGGTGACCGTTACAATTACAAACTAATGGCAGGTAGACGGGCAACAAGCTGTGCCGCTACCCCCTTCTGAATAGCAAATCCTACTCTACTAAACACAAAGTTCCCCCATAAATATATGCGGTGTTACTGCTGACCACCCGCTGAACCCGCTTAAGGAACCGCACCGCATCAGGGGTGAGAGCGCCAAAGGTGTCAAAGGCAAACGGTACGAACACGTGCTGATTCACGAGGCAAGCTTTTTCGTGCTTAGCTACTTTACCCGCCTCTGCCTTGTTTATCGCCTGACCCGCCTTAAACCCATGGTCCCTTATCCCAACTAGGGGGGACACACCTGTCAAATCAACACATGCGTGTTTCCCTCCTTCCCATCCAAAAACAAGAATGTCAGCGGGCCGAAGGGTTGATCTCCCATCTAATGGGTCGGTCAAGAAGTTCACCGGGGCTTCCTTTTTAGCCGAGATCCCTGCCCGCTTAAGGACATCAAAAAGCACATCTCGAACTAGGTCATGTCGGTATTTGAAGCCCGGTAATTCTCTGCAATGGACAGCATGCTCCCCAAAAGAATCCAAGCAAGCCTTCCGTCAAACGGGACACGGGTCATCAACCGGGAAAAGGGGTACCATCAGCCGGTATTTGAGGATAGCCCGATATTCCACTGGCGACATACATTGCCCTAAACCTTCGATGGGAACAACTGACAGGAAATCCTGAGCATGGGGGGCTCGCAAACACTCGAGCACGGCTCGCTGCCGCGGGGACAAAGCGAACTTCTCTTCAAATGTCTTGACAATTTCACTATATAAAGCATCGTTGTTTGTCGTTCAAAAAACCTTCGTTGTTTGTCGTTCAAAAAAAAAGCATCGTTGTTTCTCTTCAAATGTCTTGACAATTTCACTATATAAAGCATCGCAAACACCTTGCTAGTTGAATTCAATAAAACCTTCGTTGTTTGTCGTTCAAAAAAAAAGAGGAGATACCACCGAAGGTGGATAGAGTTCATTCCGCAACGTGTTACAAATGGTCAATTTGGCTAGTTGTCAGGTCACACAACCCGTAACCTTTATTTTATCAACTTTTGATTGAGATTAATTTAAAAACATGTTTTGAAGCTTCTTTAAGAAGTGTTAGACCATTTTGGTCCACAATTTCACAATGACATGTGTTGGATCCGTATTGGTCTCTTCTTGGTACGGACCTATCTTCTCATAAATCTCATGCATACAGACCGTACTCTAAAACCATACGGTCTATACTCTCTCCGCTGACTTTGACTTTCTTCTTCTTTAATTATTGACTTTTCAACAACTTCTCACGAACACTCTCTTTTATTCTCATACTTCACTATAAAACTTACAAATCCAAGATAAATGCAATTAGGTATCAATTTTTATAAGATTTTCCAATAAAAAGATAAAAAAATGCAGAGAAATGTGTGTAAACACATCACATGTGTTGTTGCTAGATGGTGTCAACCCTCCATTGACTAGGTATTAATCTCATGAATTTATTCAGCAGGTCTTCATTCTTGTACTCTATACCAGATGATTTGAGTTCACTTATAAGACAAGTAAACCTCTCAAACTGCTGGGATAAAGACTTTCCATTGATGTATGAGATCAACATCCCATACTATTGAACTACGATCTCACCTCTATTAGCAAGCACATCGTGTACCCTCCAATAACTCACAAAGGTTGTCCCAGAGTTCTTTCCATTGATAAACGTCATTGCGCAATGCCATAGCCAACATACTTAATGCGTTCTCATCAATATTCATCTTCTTCACATCATCACTAGTGAACTTGGAAGGTTCTTTGGGAATAGCCTTGGCATTAGGATCCGAGGAAGACACCATAGGACATAGTATGGAATGCCACATAGCTACATCGTAGATGACCATAAAGTGCGTTTACAATAGAGATGTAATACTTAATAACAACTTGAATTTAACTTGGAATCCTTCTTAACCATCAAATTTGGTTAAGAAGGATTCCAACACCCACCCATACTTTCTCAACTGAAATTATGACAAAAATAAACCACTCATATTTCTTAGGTCATTAAACACCAAACTTGGGTTTATTCAAATTAAACCTTACATCTTTGACTTTAGTTAAGTTTTTGGCATTTAACATATTAAAATTTTTAAGCTCAAGTCAACAAAGTTATATAGGAACTTCTTCCATGAAATTTAATAACAATCCCAAACGAGATATTACTCAATTGTGATGATCAAGTGGCAAATGTGACCTCAAATATCAATCAATGGCCTTTAGATGTGATAGAGGTCGTTTTATAGAAACGTAGAAATTTTTGTGGTTGATAAATCTTGGTCCCTGCATGATTGCTCTTAGGTTGTCAATTTGCTATGATTGATATTTTTGTTTCCAAATCAAGTTGGATGGGAACATGACATTTTGCTATTATTTAGTTATTGAAATCAATTACTTATATTTTATATTTTTGTTAACTTCTTTCCAAATCTTTATAAATTAGGATTAGTGTTTTGAATGTTGCATCAAAACTACACAGTTTTGTAAAAGCCTCTAGGATTCATAATTATAGCACCTAATAAAATAGAAAGAACACGAAGACAACAAAATCGAATCAAAATTTGTTAACGAGTAATGACTCTGGTCTGAACATACTACACAACATTGTGTTTTATTGTTAACTCGAAAGCGTAACAAATACAAAATGGTAACGGGAAGGATACGTGCTCCCGTTTAATACACATTTCAACAACAAAGAGTAATATACGTTAGCAAAACAAAAATGGATCGAGCAAAGGTATATATCATGAAAAAAAACTTGCCATTATGATAACTGGAAATATAGGGACTTACTGCATGCTTTGTATTCGCTGAAGTCAACTCATATTTGACTGGAATCCCGCCCGAAGATGAAACGCCTCATCCAGTCTGACACCACCAGTGATCGTGTACGCCAACTGACTTGCTTGCTGTATATGTCAGGTCAAGCAAAAGTAAAAAAAAAAGTCAAACTACCGTGTTTTGCGGTGGGTGGGTGGGTGGGAGGGTGGAGGGGTGTTACCTTGCATACACAGAATACCAAAGCCACTGAGAGCTGTGGCCAATAGACACCCAATCACCTGGGAGTTGTGCTGCTGTTTGTTCACCCCCTAATGGGGCAAATTGACCAAGATGCTTGTACCTAGATACAAGTCATAAGGCATTAATATTTGACTTTTAAGAGTCAACACGGCTATATCGCGCAGTGGATCGACACAGACTTGCCCACAAAAATGACTGATAAAAAGGATATTTCACATCAAAAGTCACCATCAAACTTGTTTAGACTAGAGGGACATTCAATGCAAACCAATTTTAAGTAGAGAATTGCCAAAACCGCATAATCACTTGTACCTACCGCTTTAACTATGATACATAAGACGGTTATGTAACCGCATAACCATCCCACTTTATCTAGCAAGCAATACACACAAGTGCTTAAGCGGTTTTGCAGCTCTCTACTTAATATTGGTTATATATTGAACATACCTCTATGTAACTATTTCACAAACTCTTTTCCAATATCCATGAAAAGATGATTGCTTTATCCTTGCTTGGTGGGGACTTTTTAGAGATATTCCTAAAATGCCATCACAGTTTGAGCAAGTTATCTTTGATGGGTGGTTACATGACTACACTCTTTATGATGTAGATCTGTCTCTATATGTGGTATAAAATGATGAAAGTCCTTCAGGTATTGTGTATTATTGATCAACTTTTTATAAAAGTACAATGCGGATAATTACAAAGGATATCTAATCAAATCATATCTCGTAATTATGTTAAAAATAATTACAATGAACTCTAACTAATACAGTTTGTCTAATATGTACCTGAATGGACGGAATCTATGTCGGCCAGACTCTCTAAAACGAAGCGGGCCTTCTGGATTTTTCGTGCATTGTTCCATGCGGTTAAAACAATCAGCAAGATAAGAACCTTGCTGAGCTGCAACCTGCAAAACAGTCACTAACCACATAAAGAAAAAGAAAAACAATAGATGAGTTAAACCTGTGGACAGATGTTATACCTGAGCTGTTGCTGGAAGATTCTTCATCTGTGAATCAACTTGAGAAAGAGCCGATTTAAATTCTTCAACGTTCAGTTCAATCGACTCTTTTGCAACATCTCCTTTGGATTCTTTGAGTAGATCAACGAGACTGCTCATCTGTTTATTGTTCAGATAAAGTTGCACCTGAGGATACCTGTCACATATGTCATCAAGCGCTTCTTGAAACTCTTTGACTGTAAGTGTTCCCGAGTTGTCCTTGTCTGCCTTTTGAAATATGGCTGAAATATCCTCCTGATACATGATTTTATAACTAAAATTTAGGGGTGTGAATTTCTGACACGAACACATGAAATTCATGGGTTTGGGTTTAATCTAAACGGGTTCGGGTCAAAACCACGAACACGTTTCTCTATACAGGTGGTGTTCAGGTTGACCTAGCAGGTTCACAAGTTGACCCGTTTAATTTTATACTTGTTCTTCTAAAATGTGTTTTATGTGATAACTTAAACTAACAAGATATTTTGTGTCAAAATTTAAGAGAGAATAAAAAATGAGCATCAAGTTTTATAGTTTAAACATAAATATATAAATTTGTATTTTTTGTTGTAAATTTGTAATTGTAGAGTATTAATATGAAAAATAATATAAAATTTCGGGTTAAATGGGTCGTGTATGTGTCAACCCGCGAAAACTCCACTCGTGTTCGGGTTCGGGTTCATATGAATGACAAGATTTTCAGGTCCGTATCTTATTCGGGTTCATTTGAGCCGAGGGTCTCGCTGGGAGCAGCCTCTTTATCCTATGGGATAGAGGTAAGGCGTTCCCTAATCCCACCCTCCCCAGAACCTACTATGAGTGGGATTTGACTGGGTACGTTTGTTTGTTTGTTTGTTTATCTTATTCCGGTTAATATCAAATTTCCGGGTTGGTGTCGGGTTAAACCCGCAAACAGGACCCATTGAACACCCCTAACTAAAATGATGGATGTAACAAGAGAAAGTTAAAAAAGCCAAACTAATTCGGTGTGTGTAATAACTCAAAGGGTGCATCGGTAACTGTAAACGGACCATGACTTTACGCTGATTGATTGTGGCACAATCTCCAAGTGCATATATGCTGTTGGTACCTTCAACTCGAAGCCATTCATCAGTAGCTAATACGCGTCTATTTGCCTATGTGGGAAGAGGCACAAATCTTGTCACAAGATGTAATCATTAAGTTGGAAAGAGGAAATAACAACCAAACTAAATTTCAATAATACCTGCCCAATCTGCTTCATGAAATTCATTACAACAGGACGAGTTGCAATACACGTTGACCAGACAGCCATTCCATAGGGTATAGTAGAGGTCTCTCCGGTCTTGATCACTTTGGTAGAAATTTATTTATCCGATACTTTCACAACCATCTCCCCGGTCCTCAAATCTATACCATCTCTGTGAAATTTTTCTTCTGCAAAAGTGGTGATTCGTTTGTCAAACCTGCACAAAACAAGAAACTAATTGCGTAAGTGATGCGGAATTGATCCAGGAGTTGGAAGATTCATATTTGGAGCAACCGAATAAAAGCAAGTGCTAGAAAATGGCCCAACTTAAAACGGGCATAACTTGATCCATCTAGGGTTACGGGCCCGTAATATATGGACTAAAACGGCGTAACGGCTGGACATTGTGACCTCGGACACAGATCCTCTCGTCTGGAGCCCTGATTTTAACTTTTACCGTTCTCCCAAATTTTAGCAATTTTTTTTATTTTGATTGTAAAAACCCATAAATCTTTAAAATTTTTTAGGCAGTTAATTTCAAGACTAGGACGTCAATTTTGAATTTTCAAGATTTGACAAAACATGTCAAAGTTATAATTTCCTTATAAAAAGGGATTGGTGTAATGGTTTAGTTCATTCTGAAATATATCAGCTATATTCAAAGGGCATTCTCTTGTTATCTTTTGTGCTTCCGCTCTGTGTTCAATATACATGAAAAGCAAAAAATGAAAAAAAGTAATATTGGTTTCCTTAAACAGTAATAAAGGCTTACATGTTCAAGATATGGTCAGTTGCCTCAAGAAGCGTAATTTTAATCAAATCTTTAACAGATGGGTACAACTTCACCAAATCCTCAGACACAAAATCGTGAAGCTCGGCTGCAAACTCCACTCCGGTTGGACCGCCACCAACAACAACAAACTGAAGAACTCTTTTCCTCTCATCATCACTCAAAGTAGGTAAGCTTGCCTTTTCAAAACAGTCTATTACAGTCCTCCTGATCTTCTTCAACTTCCTGAATCATAATTAGTAAAATAATTAAGATTTTGTATGTTGCAAAACCAGACTATACAGTATGCAAGTTCAAGATTTGATGAGTGATTTACCTTCAAATAGTGACAGTTTTCTTCTACACCAGGAGTGTTAAAGGTGTTAACACGAGCTCCCATGGCAATGACCAGGTAATCATAATCTACAAAAAATTCTTCTTTATCCTCTTGACTTGAACGGCAGTAAACTTTCTTGTTTTTTGCATCAATCCTATAGCATTCAGCTTCCCAGTAATTAACATTTAAATTCTTCTGTTATAGATTGAATAGCCATTGGTCAGTAGCTAAACCATACTAACTATAACTTGAAACATGTCCACACAACAAGTAGGAAAGAATAAAAACATGAGATACTACACCGGTTTGTGTCTCAAGATTATAACGTCTGGTCTTTCAAAAGATACACTCACTGACTAGCGCCAAACATGATAGCCAGAACAAAAAAGTCCATTGAAATTACCAAAAATGCTAGTGTTTAGGGTAGGGGTGGCAATTCCTAACACGAACCGAAACATGACAAGAACGCGACATGAAAATAATCAGGTTTTGGGTTGTCCTAGCTAACCTGTGTAATTGAACATGTCAACTGCCAACCCGCTTAACCCATTTATTACAACCCGCCAACCTGTTTATGACCCGTTTAACATTTTTACAACTTGATTACTACCTGCCAACCCGTTTGACTTGTTTAGTAAATTGGTTTCGGATTTTAAGTGTGTCCAGTTTAATGTCTTTGACACGAATAAATATATGTGTTCGTGTTTGGGTTCAACAATTCAACCGATGTGGCGATGTCCAACAAACCACCAACCAGCTAACCCGACATGATAGAAACCCCTAGTTTAGGGTAGCTTTATATTGTATTATGATAGATTAGTGGCAGAAGCCACAGAGAAACCATTTTGATTACCTTCTTGACGATGTTGCGAATTGGTTCAACAACACTGCGAGCTTCCACTGTACCAACTGTAACACTTGGTAGTAAAGGTGTGAAAGCAAAGTAATTCCGTGGTGATATCACTTGGATGTCATAAGAGGGATTCTTGAGATTCTTCAAGAAACTTGTTCCAGCCCAACCAGTTCCAAGTACCACCACCCTCTTTTTGTCAATACTTGCCTCTGGTAACTCATCAATCTTTGCACCAGTTTGTATGTTCGCCTCAGAATAAGCCACCAGACCCCCACCGCTACAATGTTATATTAGATATGAACGGAAGTTTTAGCAAATTGAAGCATAATTTTCTCAATAACAGTACGGAAATAGAAGCCAACAACATTTTAGTAACTTTTTTTCTTAAACTATGTATCTAATTAGTGTGTCAACTATATAACACTAATCATCAATCTAATTCAGACTAGAATACAATCAATCTAATCAAATTTACACTATAATCTAGATCTAATTTACACCTAATGTCAACAGCACTAGATCACCGTGAATCAAGCAATAGGATCAACAAGTATCGAACTATGGAATTAAACTGAGTTTGACGGAGTACCTGACGGCGAAAACAACGACAAATCTCGATATCGAAGGATATTCACGGAACGTTCTAGAAAACCTCTCGTAGAAACTCAAATTCCTCATTGCTGCTTCAGAATTAGTCAAAATCTCACAATTTCAGATCTAGATACTTCAACAACAACACGATCATCCGTCTATATTTACATGTGAAAAACTGAAAATAGAGAGAGAAAGGCACTTTACCGTAAAGAGATGAGTTGAAGATGTCACTGTGTTTGTACTTTGTAACTCTTCGCGATTTCGTCGGAAAGAGGCGAATCTTCGTCGGTGACTGATGGTTTGGGGGTCACGTGGAGAGCAAGAGGAGTGGACACGTGGATATCGGTGACGGGGAACGGAAAAGCAGGATTCCGATCGATCTGGAGGCAATAATTACATGTGAGTGAACGTGGCACGTGGTTGGCGCTCTCGTTAAATTATTTTCACGGAAAAGGCCCCCCGCTTTTGAGTTGGTTTTACTTTTGCAAGGTTTTTGCTAACTATTTTTAAGAAAATTAATTCAAATAAAATATTATTTTTAAGAATATTCTAATTATTTAAGTACCTTCAGAGCCGGTCTCAAGGATTCGAATGCCCTACAAGAGCCGTAAAAAAAAGGCCCATAATGAGCAGAGCCGCAAAAAAAAAGGCCCAATAATTTTTTTTAAAACCTCAAAAATTTTAAATATATATATATATATATAATTTTTTTAAAAATATTTTTTTTGGGCCCCTCGAAATGTTGGGCCCCCTACGGTCGTGTTGTCCGCAAGTCCTTTGGGCCGGCCCTGAGTACCTTATACTATATTTTACATAGGCATTTAAGTATTTTTAAGTTTTACTACACACATGATTGAGATTTGCTTAATAATACAATACATACATGAAGTCGGCCTTTTAAGTTTTAAGAATTAAAATATTATCGCTTATCGTATTTATAATTTCTTCTATTATAAGTGGACAATAAGTCCAAACAATGAAACCAAATCGTTAATAATTGTTTGATTTGGTTTTAATTTTCAAATGTATGACCAAAAACTATTATTAATGGTTTGACTCACGATTTAATCTTAAAACACTTAAAACTAAATCGTAAGCATTCCTAGCTACAGGATTGAACGGTGGGTGTATTTAGATTCCTTAATTTTATTGATTGTTTCACTCTTCAACTTATGTTGTTGTAGTTTTAACTTTTAATATAATAACTCTAAGTATAATATTATAACTATTATTATTATTATTATATTCTATTATTTATAAAAAAAATTTGTTTACTTTTTAATTATCAAATAATTTTGTTTACCACACATACACGACAAACAACATCACACGTTAATATGAGACTTGACACTTTAATCGGTAATAGACATATCGGTAGTATACCTAGTAAAACTTGTGAGCTACATAGGGAAAAGATCTGAATAAAAGAGTCTATGAACTTGTTAGGATTTTCTTTGTTAACCTAATCACCGGTTGTAAATCGCTAGGGCGCTTATTTGTTCAGATCTGATAAAGAGACTTTAAGTCATAAGGAATTGGTTATCAAACTTGTTTCATGAAATTAGGGTTTTAACATGTGTCTATAGCATTAACTCTCTGGTTTTTGTGGGATTAACCCCAGTGGGCTCTAATTTGTTCTAACACTTCACATACTGTTTTTGTTCTTAATAATAAATCTTTAAAACAGTTTTCATAAGTAAAATCAATCTTGTCAGTCATTCCATCTTGGATGAGTCAAAGACTAAACGGTTGTCTCTAAAATTTGATTTTCACAAAGTTCTTAGATTTCATGTTTGTTTGTTTCCTTTTGCAATTATTGGTTCATTAGTCTAATATATTTTTCATCAGTCAAATATTAATAGAGGATTTAGTATCAGGAGTCGACGTGTCCATAGATTAATATCCGATTTGTTTGTTTCCTTTTACAATCATTATATTTACCTACGAATATTACTTACGATGGATTAATAAATCTTATTAAATATTATGTTCAACTTGGTTTAAAGCAATCATGTAATAATATGTGCTTGTTCACTCAAAATATCTTGTTTTAATTTTTCAAATGTTATCCATTATACATCTCTTCATTTCATATTTTATAAATATTTAATAAGTATTTTTATTTTATACTTTTTCCTGACATAAATATTCATCAAATGTTAAACGTTAAACTATTACCATCATTGTTATTTTTATTTACACTATTATTATTTTAAAATTTTAAATAATTTATTTGGGTATTTCACACATATACATTAAGAAAATAAAATGTAGTAAAACGAAAACATACAATAAAACTCTACAGGTAGAGTCAAACGACAGCTTACTTGATTGAATCTATTGTGAAGGCTTAGTATTTTGATACGTCGAATTTCATAGATTGCATTATGTTTTGTATAGGATATTTCAATAATGAGTACTTGTGATTATACGTGTGGCATGATATTTTAGGTGTGTATATGCTGCTTATTTTGAAGTGGTCGAGAGTTCAAGTCTAAATTTCACCCAGAATATGAATAGAATATATGATTGTGTAAGATTACAATTCAAAAACAATGTGACATCATTTTTTTCTAATTCAATCTAATACAAGTATACAACTATGAGAGAAGGAGGGGAAAGGAGATAATGAGATATAGAGATGTGCAGGAATAATAAACAATACAAAATGCCATGCAAACTCCAAGCGGCTTTGACTAGTCATAGATTAGAGACTAAATTGTTAGAGAATCATCCTTTCGAACCACCTATGCTAAACAACTAGACTACAATTATTAGATAATGATAGTTCATGGACGAAATTTTAATAAAAACCAATTTGATGACACAAAAATACAAAATACATATATGTATATAATATATGATTATGTAAGCTTACTGTTCAATTTCTTGTGGGAAAATGTCAATTTCGATCAAATTATCTTCCTCGTCTTGACAAAATTCAATACTTCTCTTTCCGTAACGATCTAGTGAAATTTCAATAAGTTCTTCCCTTTCATCTTCTTCTGCTTCCCATTTGAAAAACACACCCTCATGTGTTTCCCATTTTTTGTTTACCGGAAAATCATCATCTGACGAGCTATCTGTCTCACTTTCTGGGTAATACATTAATAATGATGAAGATCTCTCACACCTTAACACACATGGATCGCTAGAAACCATGTTGTTTTCATTACTATCCTCGACCTCTTCTTCTTCTCCTTCATATGCTTCATATATGATCTCTAATGGTGCTTTCATGTTCCATTCAATAAATTTCATTGTTGTTTCCACTTGCATTGAATTCATTTCCATTCTTGTCTCTCCTTTTTCAACCACTTGTGATGATTCCATAGAACTTGTTTCTAGTGACTCCCCTTTGTAGCAATCATCTTGGGAATTGGATTTCGGTCCTAAATCATGCTCAAATTCTATGTTCATTTGATTGGATTGTAGGTCTAAACCAGAATTAGGCTTGGACCCCACGTCGGTTTGATTAGATCCAAAGCCTAATTCCACTTTAGCCTTGAAATTTATGTTGGTTTGGTTATGATCTACCATGTCAAGAAATCTTTGTTCCAAAGAAGTCGACTCTAGCCCAAAACTTGAATGCAAAGCCAAGTTGCCACCATCGTTAGACGACTTCTCATAATGTTTATCTTTGTGATCAAGAACTCTTGGTTCCAAACGATTGGGTTCCTTTTCCAATCTCTCATTTGCACTTGAGTCAAGAATTCCTATTCCTTGAGAACTTAGATCCTTCCTCGACCTCTCGTTGGCCCCTAACTTGAGAAGGAAAAGGAGTATGATTCCCGTCGAGTTGAGCAGGGGCGAAAGAACTACTCTTAGGAAAAAAGATGGAGCATAAATAAGAATCAAAGTGTATAGAGTAACAATGGTGTAGAAGAGTGGGTGTGAGCAAAAACATGAGAATGTTGAAAAGAAATCATGGATGGAATTGATGAAGGAAATGGAATTGGATTCCATTGATTGTACTTGTGACTTGTGAGGAATTCAAGACCGGAATTGGAAGTAATCCATTAACAAGCGATGGTGATGGTGTCTTAAAAGTGAATATATATACATGTGTAGTGAAATAAAGCTAACCTTTTGGAAGTGCGTAAAAGCAAGGCATGGAATAATAAAGTTATGTTCTTATGGGTTAAAATAATTTAAATAGCTATTGAAATTTTATATGTTTTTTACTTATATATTTAATTTAAAAATTTGAAACTATAGGTCTAACTTTTAGTTATATATCATGTGTTTTTATTTACATATACTTTTTTCACAATACACGGTAAAATAAAAAAAGTTATGCCACTCGGGTTCGACAGGTTTTGATGAAAATCATGGCTCGAATCGCTAATTATTATTTCTGAAAACAGTATACCAAACCGGTTGGGACGGTTGGTCGGATCAGCCAAACAACCAAAATGGATTAGTTTGGTGGTTCTAACCGAGTTACTTTTGTTATTTTTACTTGAAATCGTTAGTTTGTATTGAGTTATTAAAAATAATAATAAAATGTTTATGAATATTCTACATAGCATAACTGCACATTTCAAAAATAAAAATAATAATAAATGTTCAAACAACCGTCTGCAAGTTTCAAACCTGACTTTTTAAATCGTAAACCATTAACGAGCCGATTTGTTTTGGTTTAACTATTTGATTAGTTTCAATAGTTTATGAACACAACTAGTTTATGTGAATACTAGTGGTCAGAGCCGGCCCTGGGGTAGGCTAAGCCGGGCCGTCAGCCAGGGC
Source organism: Smallanthus sonchifolius (assembly GCA_023525975.1). Classification (NCBI taxonomy): domain Eukaryota; kingdom Viridiplantae; phylum Streptophyta; class Magnoliopsida; order Asterales; family Asteraceae; genus Smallanthus; species Smallanthus sonchifolius. Next base: position 29,062,176 of record CM042021.1, on the reverse strand, counting down.
ACGTTTTTTTCGGGGGCCTAAAATTTTTACGGGGCTTGTATATATATATGTTTTTTTATAAAATTTTAAATACCGGTTTTATATATTGGGTCATTTTTATGAAAAGTTAAAATATATTGGGTCCTTTTTATAATGGTTAGGCATTTTAATCTTTATAATGGTTGGACCAATTTAATCTATATAATGGTTGGGCCTATTTAAACTTAAAACTCATTGACCATTAAAAAAAAAGAACAAATTCTGCAAATAGGGTGAGCCGGTGGTTAGCGCATGTTTGCCTCCCTCTCCACGTCTGAAGTCTCCAACGACTCCACAAAATTGCTTGCTTCAGTTTAGTGCATGAGCCTTCTGCAAATAGGTTGCTCGGTTAGCGCACGTCTCTTCTATAATAGGTTGGGCCTTTTAGTTTAGTGAATTAGTATCAAGTTATTTTCCTTATTTGCTTTATCCCTTTGTTTTGTTTTTTGATAAATGATAAATTGATAATTGCCAATTTGCCATGAGTTTTATTATTTGATAAATTGATAAATGATAATTGCCAAGAGTCATTGGGTATTTCATATTTGGGTTTAAGTTTTTTTGTTTTCACATATGATAATTGATATAAATATATAATAGACTTATATTGTTTTTGTTTATTCCATGACTCATTATTGACCTATAAATTGTTAATTAATTGACTTGTAATTTTATTATTAGTTAGAATTGTAAATGTTAATTGTTGAATTTTGATTTGATTTTTAGAAATCATGTCTCCTAAACAATTATCCGGTGCTCAAAAACGTAAAAGGAAAAAACTAGATGAAGCAATGACAAAGTCTCAAACCGGTGCTCTATTGAAGTTTTTGCCTAAACCGCCTAAAAAGAATGTTGAAGAGCATGTACAAGTAGAAGAGGGGGACGAGCAAGAACATGTTGAGAGGATAAACTGCGAAGAGGTGATCAAAGAGTTTGATGTCAAGAATGCTAGGAGAGCTTCGCGAATCATCGGTTAGCTATTACGGTATGTAATATAACATACTATATTTTTTCTATGTTTATTGCTATAACGTTAATCGTCGCTTAAAAAATATTTACTTTATATATTTTCTTCGTATGGGCCTTTTTTTCGGCTTCGGCCAAGGCACTTAAATCCTCAGGACCGGCCCTGCTAGTAGGTTCAAGAAATATATTTATTATTTAAACACTACTCGTATCAAATAAAAATACATGAGTTTAGTCATATTTGGTAAATATATATATATATATATATATATTAATTTAAAATTTTATTTTTGGTAACACAAATAATTTTATGAATTTTGATTACAACAAAATTATTTTTTGAAAAAGAAATAAGATTAATAATTAAAAGAAAAAAATAGAACATATTTTACTGGGTCTAAAAGTTATGGCCAAATGGATAACCACCAACTTGTACAAAAAAGGCACTGAATGTTTTCGCAGCAAGACACTTAAATATCATTACGTATTTTTATTTTTTTATAACTATCTTTTATAAAATATCTTATACATTTGAGACATGCATATTTGCTTCTTTGAATGAATTCATTTCAAGAAATTCTTATTTATTAATTAAAATAAAGTTATTCTTACATGTTAGATAAAACCCTCCCTCGTAAATTTAAGATTTTATCCGAAAAATCTCATTACAAGGTAAATAATTTTTGGCTAGAATAACATTCAATCACACATGTATCGATTTGTCAACTAGCTAATTTTTGAAGTGGAACGTATAAAATGTGGTATGGGTCCTATTGAGTTCTCCGGCATTCAGTGGCGGACCCAGAAATTTTTCTATGGTGGTCGGATTTTTTGGGCTATTGTCTTTCGCTAAATATTAAGTTTTTGTAGTCCGGTTCAGGTCACATAGTACACACATTGTCACTAATTATAATTAACAAATAGCACATATGTCATAACATTATAGCAAAATAATATGATAAGCAAAATTTAGGGAAAAGTAAAAAAAAAAGTAACCTGAAATTGTGACGAGGCAGGGGCGCAAGGCTGTGAGCAGTGAACCGAGACGTTGATGGATAGGAATCAGCCAATCAGGATTGCCGCTACTTAGATTTTTTATTAGGTTAAATTGTTTAAAAATTTAAATGAGTAATGTGTTAACTAAGGGCTTATTGGCCTAAATGGGTAATGAGTTAATTAAATGTGGTATAATTGTTTAATTGGCTAAATTTTTAGTCCAGTTTAGTCAAAATGTACAATTAAGTTATTAGTTTAAATGTGGGTCAGTGTTAAAAATTAAATTTTCTTGTGGTTAGTGTTAAAAGTTAATTTGTTAGTGTTAAAAGTTAATTTTTCTTGTGATCAGTCAAAATTTTATGGGGGTCGGTATCAAAATTTCTTGGGGATCGGTCGAGATTATACCGCATATATAACAAATATTTTTTTTCATGAGGACCTACCCTACCCAATGCCGACATCTTTAAAATTATATGTCGTATTTCCAACTCATGAGATAATCTTGAACAGTCATACGAATCCTGGACTCAGTTTACCCCGCTTCTAAAATCAAATCTTCCTTGGTGAAACCTTCAACATCGCTCGATCTCTCATATCTAATGCAATCGGTCTTCTGCTTTTGTCGGCATATAATTTCTATTGACGTTGAGGTGCTTTCAGACCCATGGAGTTCTTGTTGACTCACTCCCCACCCCCCACCACCAATATGAGGTTTTACACTTTCTACCTTATAAAATTTCGAAAGGAGATATTCCAATATTTGAATGACAATGCTCGAATGATAAATGCTATCTTTTGTAATATAGTTCTCTCGTTGTAATCATTGATTTTTGGGTGCTAACCAACAACTTTATGCCCAAAATCATCCTAAATTTTCCTCCAGAAATGATAATTAAACCTTGTATGTATCATAATACATGATATATACACGTTGATTACTGTAATCCTAATTAAGCTATGATTATGGTAACAACTATCCAATAATATATACAAAAGATATTACATGATTAATGATATTCTTGCTATATTTACACATATGTAACAAGTTACATTCACCGACAATGACATATTCCTTTCAACATGGAACTTCTCCTGGCCAGGAAACCCTTGTTCTTCCTTCTCTTACATCACTTGCTCAATAATCCACCATCAAGTACAAGTCATAGATATTGGGGCTGGTGGCCCAATGACAGAAGAAAATCCTCTAGGAACATCAAAGTTTGAGTAGGTCATGAGTTCAAGTCCCACTCCCGCACCTGCAGAATTTGAACGCTTGACCTCTTGGATAGAGGGGTGGCACTATTATTTACAACTTAGATGGTGGTTTTGTTCTTGTTAAACATCATGAAGTCTAGATATGTGTTGGTACTTGGTAGGAGTGGTGGTGGTTTTGCTAGTGGAAGGTGGCGGTTGATTGGTAGCTGGTGGTTTATTAATAACAACAAAAAACAAAGTTAAATATTTGATAAAAGTAAATGATAAAATCATTAACTAGATAAAATTTGTTATGGTTATTTAGAATAAAATGTTTTGTTTTAGTTATGATTATTTAAAATAAAATGTTTTTATACGATCTTTGAAGAAATAAAGGAGTTAAACAACATGATGAAGAAAAAGACACCGAAAGAAAAAATAACTGAGAAGAGAAAACCACATAAACACATTTTTGGGTCTTTTATTTTTTGATTTGGTTAGCTTTTACTAACCAAATCGGTATATATTACAATTTCCTTCTTGTTCAAAAAAAAGAGTGAAAGCGGCTCTAATGTAATTAATTGAAGTAAGGTAAATTAGATTTTAATAATTCAAACTATAACCAATTAGTCGATAATAATTCATACTAATAATTTGATAAGTGATTGTCTTAACTTTCATTTTTTAGTCAAGGGCAGTCCCAGTAGCATAATAATCATAAATTTACACACGGTTTACACTTGTTTCCGAACAAAATAATGATTTTGAATGAAAAAGCGAAATCGGGTGGGAATTAAGTGTATGACTGTCATCGATCAAATCACTGGTATGGATTATTATCGCCAATAATACTTTGGATTATTAAAATCCAATTTGATGAAATTCCCAATTTTTGAAGGGGAAATCTTGTTATTCAACTAATTTATTTCAACGTTCAAAAGTGAAGTATAAATAATTTTGTTTAGATGATAGTCATCTATTATTTTTACGACTAAAAAACAAGAGAAAAATTAAAATTAACAAGAAAGTTGATTAAATATCTTAAATTTAAATTTGGTAACATGTGATACGAGTAATTTTCTTGTCATAAAAAAAATAATAAAAGCTTTTTTATGACAAATTAAGGAGTTGAATTTTATTTTTAAGAACTATAAGGGTGGAGGTTTATATTTTAATAAATTTAAATGTAATTTAAGTTTAACAAAGTTTTGCTAATTCACTCATTTAATTACTAACTACACTTAGTTTTATTTAACTTTAAAATCTATTTAAATATCTTTTGCAAAAAATCACAATGAAATGAAAATCCAAAACATAACAAGGGTTTTTTCGCTGGCTCCTTTAGAAAGAAAAACAAAGTGTTGGTCTTTGTCAAGGAAAGAAGGGGTGTCACGATATAGAAATTAAAATTAATGCATTTTGGTTTAGCAATTAAATAATGTTTTCTCTCACCATCATTTTCAACTTTTTTTTGTTATAAGCAATAAAATAAAATATATATTTTTTTTTCCAAAGTACAAATTCTTCCGTTTTATAAGATAAGACGTAAAAGATATGTCTTTAACTGTTTAAAAAGTACGGGTTTTATTAAACAAGTTGCACAATATAAACAAAGCATTTTAGGGTTTTAGATATGTTTTAAGCTTATTTCATGCCCACCTCTTTAAATGTTTCAGACCTCTTCAGGCTAGTTTTTGAAAGAATTTGGCCGGAAATTGCTCATATGTGCCTTGATGGAAGCAAGGTGATTTGGTTGCGTTGCGCCTAAACGCCTAGGTGAGCGCTTTGTGCACCTTTGACTATTATGAATGTATACCAAGTATGATGCTCGGTTTACTTGAATTTATTGTAATTTTTAAGTTATATAATTCCTTATACGATTTGAAACACGACATGATACGAAAATAATTAGATTTTAAATTGACTAATATAACTTGTTTATTAAACGGAACATGACATGTTTAACAAACTGGTTAATCCGTTAACCAATTTAAGTTTATGGGTTTTTAAATTTCCTATATTTTAAAAGGGTTATTTAATAGTTGATACTTTTTTTTATTTTTCTTCTTATTATTTTTAATTTTAAAGTGAAATTAATTTTTCTTTTTAAACTATGATCTCTTCATTTGCACAAACTTTATTCATACTCCAACTGTCTATTCTCACTTTCCCATCCTATAATTCTTTCCACTTGGTTTCTTTAATCTCGAACTAATTATATAAAATCAAATCTATTAACTGAGAATGAGAGATAATGAATAAAACCAATTAAAAGGACATTAATTACAAAAAGAAAATGTTCATATGAGCTAGTCATTAGTTGTTTAAATTATTACCAAGTCACTCGTTATTACTCACATTCACAAATGAATAATAAGCGCGTCAACCACAAAAGACATGAAAAATTATTTTTAAGAAGTTAAGGTAATATATTTTTTTATCAAATGTTTTAACAAGTTAAATCATGTTGAAAGACATGAAAAGAAACGGTTTTATCATTCAATTTTACAAGTTAAATAATTGTATAAATGATTAGGAATTGGTGTAATTTAGGGATAGGAGTAGATGACTATGTGAGTCTTCGTTCTAAAAAATTATATAAAAATAAAGTTTAGGAAATTACTTGCATAAATGTTTTTTTTTATTTTGCCCTTATAAATTAAAGTAAACTTTTACATTTTTAAAAATCAACAATTAGCTTGTAATAATACAATAAATTTCAAGTTCACGCATTATAAAATGACAATAATTTGGACCATTTTGTATGTAAATGAAATTGGGCAAGTGTGAAGCAATATTGGTTCATGTATCTGTGGGGGTTCACATCTCTTGATGATCCAACTTTATGATGTCAAAATGTTTCTTTACATTTGTGGGTTTCATTGACATTGACTACTCAATCTACTAATTATGTACCAACTAAAACATTTAATAATAACTTATTAATTTATTATAATTAAAAGTGTCATTTCTGTTAATATGATCATACATGTAATAAACCACCCCCACCCCACCCCAAACCAAACCAAACCATACCATACCATACCATGTAACACCCAAAATTTCAACCCAATTTAAACTTTCAAAACATGCGGAATATAGTTCCCATTACACTCTTGACAAAAAAAAACACAGGTTAACTAAAACAAAATGACGACGACATAGTTTTGTTTAACAACAACCGACCAACGTTTCACAATAACAAGGTTTAACAATCCCAAAAAGTTAGTTCAAATAAGTTTAGTGACTTCCAACAAGGAGTCATAACCCAAACATTTACAACCAATCCAAAATATCGAGAATCCAACCACACCCGAAGCTTGACCTGAGACATCAACCCGGAACTTTCCCTACAATCAAAACACAACAAATAAAACCATTAATAATGATATAACATTGCACAACAACCCTCAAGTGCTTAACTCCCCAAAACTCCAAAAATTGCTAATTTCAACAACTGGGGTATGGGTTGACGTTTGACAGATGCCCACCGGCGTCCCATACGCCAGGCACAGGTCTTCACACCCAGTTTTTCAGTTTCTGCCATTTTCGACCCTCCCGGCTTGACCCCCAGTCGTTTTAACGATTCCATAATGATATGTCATTATTCTAAATATCATATAACACTTCATTAATACTCCATGAGGATTCATGTGAATCCCAAACAAACCAACAAGTTTTAATCAAACTAGTTAAGCTACAATTGCAAAGCTTAAAGCTTCTAAACGCCAGCACACACATGTGAGGTTCGGAACCTCAAGTTATTACCCACATGTGAGATTCTTAGATCTCCAACTCCAATCATACTTGTGTGGTTCTTTTAACCACGAATACATACTACTCTCGTGAGGTTCTAGATCTCAATTACACCCGTCTTTGTGAAGTTCATAACTTCAATTACTACATATAAGGTTCTTAAACCTCAATGACAATCTTTAACATACTACAATAAACACATATACACAAGTTACACAAACCATACTTTGTATTTAACATGTGGGGTCCAAAGACCCCAATCCACCCATTTGTTAGTGAAATTCAAGACTTCAATCTTCTATAACAATCCCATCCCTTGCATACAAACATAATCATTCATAACATCATTAAACATATAAGCAATTCAAATACTTTTCACCATACTACATTGTGAGGTTCATGGACCTCAAACACCTTCCCCTTGCATACAATCCCATATGTAATTTACTAATTCAACATACGCATAATTACACATATGATAGTCAACAAATCATCATGTATAACAATTATATGTATTTACTACCACCTATCAATACTAAGTAAGTGCAAAGCACTTACCTTTTGCTAAAGATGATCCCGCTTGATCCTCCAAGCTAGCTCCCTTCCTACTTGATCACCTATACGACTCGTCTATAATTAGTAATCCATTGATCACCAATTGAAACCCAACACTACTTTGTGATCCAAATGACCCGTTTGACTTATAATAGTCAAATTTTCAAATCCATCAATTCACCATCTATGTTCACCATAAGCTTATGCCCACTAATTTAAACTTGACTTATAATTCTTTATATTAAACAAGTAAACCTTGTTAATCACCCAAGTTTTCTACTAAACATTTTGGTTTAGGCATTTAATCAAACACCTTATGGGCATAAACTTTAAATCACCATTTATCATTCAAATTTTAGGGATTTCACCAAATGTTGTGTCTATTAACACCATAGACACCTACCAACCTTTAATTTAACAATTTAACATCCCAAAATCAAAACCCCCAATTTACAACTCAAGAACCCTAATTTCTCATAATTGAAATTAGATGATTCTAGGATGTTAAAAAAACTCCAACACCCTTAGACAAGTTAGATAACAAGTTGAAACAAGTTATCTATCAACAATTTCACTCAAATCAGCCCCAAATTCGATTTATACCAAAACCCACCAAGAACACCGTTGAAGAAGATTCATGGATAAAAGAATGCTTACAATTGATGTTTGGAAGAAGAGGATTGCATCAAAACCCACTGATTTCACATGCAAACTTCAATTTCGGATTTTGCTTCTTCTCATTGTCTCCTCTTGATGGAAATCGCAAGAACACACACACATATGTGTGTTCTGCACATCACACCCCCATAAAATACAAAAAAATCCGAATTTAGACAAACAACCCCTCATCTTTCAAATTTGATTCTTTTTTACTTAAAACTAAGATTTGCTCAATTGCAACTAAACCCTTCATCTTTATTTTGGTTTAATTTCATCATTATAATATAAATAATATATTATAATATAAACCCGAAAGTTGGTTCTTTACAAATCATCCCCCCTAATTTTGGGTTTCGTCCCCGAAACCTACCACCACATACACATAAAAGGAAGTATTCTAGTCCCCTTTCTTTACTTTCCCAAAAGTTATATCCATCTTTCGTAGTGCTTCCAACAACCAACACATGGTTTAACTCTTTATTGCAACAATTAACTAGCCTCACTAATTAAGAAAATCACTGATTCCCCTAGATGAAACATTCATCATCCTCGTCAATAATGCCATGAGAAACAACAACTTCTTCTGTCAACCATCTGTGAAAGGATTTTGTGAAGTGTGTTTAATAGAATATACTCGACTCCTCTAGTAATTCCAAATGGAAATCCACACCATTAAAGTCCATTAGTTGGATGACCCAACAAAACGGGGACTTAGCCTCTCTCATTTTCAAACCCGAAAGACCTCCTTTCAAGGGGAAACTTTGATAGTACGAAGTTCCCACTTGAATATTAACACACCTCCTCCCTATAATCGACTAGGATTTTCTGTCATATCTTCAGCGGATTTGCAATCGTGCTCACTTACAAGATCTTCTACACCATGTCTTGAATCACACCTTTGATTCTATATCCAAGTAAATACCTTCACTCCAAAAATATTTGGTATTCAACACCATCCACCATCTAATAAATTGAACAATGACATGTAGATACTCCAATTATAGCTAATTTGTCACCATGATAGCTAAGATCACCGACTTTCTTCAATTGGACAAGTGAAACCGATATCTCAATCTAATTCAAATGATATGGTCACACCATGTAGTATCACACCCTCCAATAAATCAACACTCCTCGATCATTCATAAGAGTAGGTTTCCTCCAAGAACAGGAATTGCATACTCTTCGGTCAAAAGACCTTCTATTTAACCACATCGTAACATGTTACCATCTTTTTTCATATACTCTTGTAGTTATACTACTACAAGCTTTTCTTACCACACATGGGTATAAGATGTGTTGAGGCTTCCCACACAACCTTCCCTAGTGTTTAACCTTAATCCACAATCCAACGAGACATTTGTCAACAATCTCGACTATGTCTCCTTCCACCTCTTGCCACCAAAAGATTATGCTCCATAACCAAACATTAATGTCACTCCGCATGTAAAGATTTATAAGATTTATGAATCACCTCATAACAGTCGCCAATACGTTCGACAACTAAAGAATCTAAGTTCTATCACATCGTTTCTCCCACCTCATAATTGGAATTTCCATAACCTCTACACCAACCCATCCATTGAGGTTTAATGTTTCAAGTGTTTCATACTGATGAGATTCAAGGATCCATCACCTACATACAGCACTCCTTTGAAGCTCGAGACTTCAATTCAACCACCTAACATTATACAGTCACCCGTTCTCCCCTCAAGTTATCTCCTATAGTTGCTACGATCAAGCTTACAACTATCTAGGAGAATACGCGATAATCCCGCCTGATGCATAAATACATAATCAAGCCTATTGCGCGAGGCACTAAAATAACCGACAATCATACACAATCGTACAGTTTCTCCAAGTAAGGACATGGCAATTTCTTTATCCAATTCCTCTTTTATAACCTCAAAGACAACTCCTTATTCATGACTCAAACACTCAGTTTATTTCCAATGACTTAATCATAAGTTCGCTTATGAGATTCAAGGATCTCAATCACACAATCCTCTTTTGAAGTTGGAAGACTTGATTCTCAAACACCGTTGGTGAAGTTCTAAGACATCAAACACCACTTGTGAAGTTCTAAGACTTCAAATAATACTTGTGAAGTTCGAAGACTTCAAACACAACTTGTGAAGTTCTAAGACTTCAAACACCACTTACCCCTTGTTTATCTTTATCATTAATGGGTCTATAATTAAGCCTTCACCATATTCCACCTTACTCAAAATGGATTGACCAAAGCCAAAATGACACACCGCAATCTCATGGTATCCGCAATGGATTTCATAACCATTTAAGGGATATTAACCTCCTCTACATTAATTGGTTGAATCTAAGACCTAAGTCACTTGTTCAACCCCGAAAATTGATGCACAACACATTCTTCCATTCTTAAACTCTACAAAGAATGGTTATACCCCAAAAGACACTCATGTGTAAAACCCTATTGAACTTCTTCACAACTTGAACATTAACTTTTTCAATTACACCGGTTGGTACAAATGGCATAAGCCAAGTATACACCAATTCATGTGCCATTTGTTTCACCATCTATAGATGTGAACAGATCAACATGTCACCTCATAGTCACACATGACATTGATATGGTCACTAAGTAACCACACAAGTTCCACTACAATCGTAGGACTCCATTCCATGTGATTGTTTCACCCGCACCCTACAAACATCAAATTATACACTTTTCAACAATTAATCCCCCATTGTTGATCGGTTCCAAATCCACTGATCTACATGTCTTCTCATCTGAAAATAAAACCACATGACTTCAGTATCGTCCTTGGTAGTTAGAAATGTCTGACTCGAAGGCCATAGAATTTCTAATTTCTCTCATTTATCACCCTTGTGTTTTAAATCATGTAAGGCCCCAAACGGGGCACCCTACAGTTGGATCTCATCACTAGGTTAAACTCTTTAAAACATCTAACTTTTATTTAAATAAACAGCGAAATTCTTTCTCTTAAATAATAGTATCTTTAAACTAGTTAACTTTGATAACATTACCTGACGAATGCATGCACACCAACCCGGGTAGCCTTGCTTCCAAGCCAAGATACCTCGTCCAACTGACTCTCCTACAAAACAATCTAACGTACATACAAAGTCAGCTACGCTGAGTGAGTTCTAATAGTTTAATTTAAACAACAGCCAACTCATCTCTTTATAGAATTATTTCCATTCAAGACCCTATGGTCCTTAGAAGATAGTTGTATAGATTTTCATCATATAAATAACCCCCATTATCTTATAATATCTCAAAGGATTCACCACCCCAGACTCTACCCACCATTTTAACTCAGTAAGTCTCACCGACATAGAACGAGCTTACTACTTTGGTAACTCACAGTTTACCATATATATTAACCATACGCTGGTTAACTCGACCAACCTCTAGACACCGACTTACCAGTCCTAACCAGGACTCTCATAAACCAATTGGCTCAAAAGTTGTACACAATGTACTCAGCCCGACACAACGGTCAATCTAACTCGACACATCACATTGATTCCATCTATTTATCACATCAATACCATCTCATACACAATTAATATAACTCATCGCTTACATGCAATTTAACACATATATAAGCACACAAATACATACCTCATCACTGCACCCTCGTCAGGGTTATCCCCGTCGGGATACTCGTCATAAGCTCAGCTTCACCCTTGTTACAGGGCCCCACTGCTAAACATAGCAACACACTCGTCATCCATGATGACTACCCAGCCACCACACTGTGACTATATCATCTACCATACGGTGACTGACACATTACACGTACAATGATGACCCCGAAGGACTCCGTCCTCCACATCCCTATTAGCCGTATACACAGACAACAATGCAAGCACACAAAGCAACACGTATATATACACATGACACTACCTGGACATGTACTACGACTCACCACAATTTACGGATCACTTACGTGTGTAATCCAACGCTTACTTAGACGTATCCTCATAACGTCTAAACACATTACCCAACTCTTTTCGAATAGGAAGTTATACGACACACAAACACCATACTAACTTCTAGCCCATACATACTATGAACACCACATAGACTCATGAAAACACGATACCCGTCGTGTCACGAGGATAACGACACAATACACACAACATCAAGCACATGACGCTTAACAGCATACTAGCATTTACTGGACTCGTTAATGAACCACATACGGGTTCCCATGCTAACTCTCCTTATATAACCATCACAGGTTTAGCTAAATTCCTGACTCGCCCCGACTAACTCATAAGATGACTCACACGGATCATCCCAACTCTTGTTCACCCACCCTAAGGACCCCATAACGACCCTTATCTTCATTATTACATAACGATCTCATAAACACTTCAAGTTTAAACCATAACTCGTAATACGTTCGTTTAATAAAACATGCGAGTATGTATGATAGCCCCAAAACAGTAAAAACGTTTAAAAGAGGGGATTAGAAACTCACTGGTTACGCTGGATCCCAATCCCTGCTCTACACCCCGTCCGTTCACGCTCGAAGCTCGAACATGTCAATGCATGATCCCATGATCAGACAGGTTCAAAACTTACATTGAATAACGTAAAACAATAACTAAACCCCGACGCTCGGCTCGTCATTCCAACGTCTCTTTCCCACGAGACCCAGCTTCCTGGTTCACGCGTAACATAGTCTCCCGTCCTTAACAGGACCTGTGCACCCGAGTCCCCGCTTACGTGCACGCACATGCAGGTGCCATGCAAACCCTAGTTCCACGAACATGTGCTCACCCAAGCCGGTTTTCTACGCATGCATGCATGCACGCCATGCGTAAACCCTGACCGTCACCATCATCGTGTGCTATCATCTTCCTTGTCGGGAAACCCTAGCCGAGTACCACCTCCACCGGATCTGCGTCCAGTCCTGCTCACCACCGTGTCGTGTCTCGTCCACCGGTTACCACTAATCACCACTGCCACGCATACCGTATTAATCCTTGCGCCAATTCTAGCCGGCTCCGTCATCTCCGGTTACTTCCGAGACCACCGCGTTAGCCGCTGTGTTCGTCCCCTTCATTCCTGTCACCCCGTGCTCCTTCACAAATACTCGATATAACCACCGCATGCTACCATGCTCACCTTCGTTCCGGCCACCTCCTCTCATCTCCACCCTGTCGTCGACGCCTCCTACTACCCTATGACTACCACCACCATAGTCGAGCACCGTCCTCCCTCTCATCTTGTTCTCAGCCATGAATCTAAAGATCCAAACCCTAATCGGGTTCCATACCAAGGAAAACACAAACAAACATGCGTAAAAGCATAAATGAAGAATACCTTGGTTAAACATGGGGTTATCTGCTCAGATCTGTCGCGAACCCTCCTCCTCCGACGTCTCTCTCTTCTCCTTTCTTTCTCGCTGCTGCCGTCCGATGCAAGCCTAGGCCGATTGGCCTAGGGTTTGCGCAAAGAGGGTTTTTAAATCTCTTAACGTTTCGTTTCGGGTCCCTCCTAAACTCCTTTGGCGCGTTTCCAACCCGAACCTTTAAAATAACGGCTAAATGGGTCCTTTAACCTTATACACTAAGCACCACGTGAAACTGTTATAGTCAAAGTTGTAAAGGAAATAAGGCCATGTTCCCTCATTGACCCGACCCATTTAGATAGATAAGTTTTCGGGATGTTACAAATCAAGACATTCACTTCGAATGTGTCCCGATTTATAAAAAAATGCAGCACATGATATTAGGAATATAACACTATAGGTTAGTGTGTCCCATCATTCTCCACTTGAGTTACCTTCCACACTTACAGCAGTAATAAGTATTGCCTCCACAAAAGGTTTCTAGCTCGACTAAAATATTTGACTTTCTTGAAGCGACCTCTAAAAACTCCTTACGGTCCACTTGTCTCCCGAATTTGATCTTTCTGCAGCATATAAAAAAAATCGGCTCTACCAGAGTTGTTCACCATGCAAGAGAGTTCTTTCTAACTCGTCAACCGATAGTATTGAGAAGCCGCTCTAACTTCGTTCTTCTGACACTTCAAGATTAAGGGAAAACTACGTTTTGTTATACAACATGCCCTTAGTTTTAAATCAATTCACCGGTCCACCAATACATGAAGGAATTCAACCAGATACACGATCCACTACATCTTGTGGATAGAAACATTTCAATGGCGCCCCTCGAATCACCCGACGCATTGCTTTCACGCCTTTCAACTTTTTTCCATATGGAGAAATCTCGACCAAATCTTCACCATGGCCCGGAGTCGAATCACCAAAAACCGTATTCTATCTGCCAATCACAATGGATTGCTTCCGAAGCCAATTACCATTATAGTGATGCATCGTTAACTATCCACGAATAAACTACCATCATTTAACTCCTTTGGTTTACACGCCATGAACCCCTTGTGGAAACAAGGTTTTTCCTTCCTCCTTAAGTCACCACAGTTATTCCTTCCACTCCTTAGACTTCATAGGTTTCTTCCAACGGCCCACCTTGAAGGGCCCTATCTTCTTTGAAGGAAGGTCAACACGACATGGTAGAAAGCTCTAACCGTCCTCCACTAGAATGATGCTCTCTAACTCTCCCAACTAACTTCAATGTCCTCACTATCCCAAGGTGATACACGCGTAGACTCTATCGTACCTGAGTCCTTAAGAAAATTCCCATCCATAAATTTCATCTACTAACACCTTACCCCGCTAGTTATTCCCTGACTATGTTTTGTTTAAATTGTAGTTGTTTTACCTACGTATAGGCCTTTAATCATACTCTATAAGGCTTTATCTCCCAACTATGTGTATATATAATCACCACCGCATAATCACCCAATATACATACAATACATACATATATATCCACATATAGACACCCTCACCTAATCCTTGTTAATGTTCATTATTGTATGGTTATCATAAGGGCACTTACACATGTTATCTTATGAATCACACTGGTCAGGCATGCTGTCACACCCCCAAAATCCACTAATGGAGTTTTACCGTGAGGCGTGTGATAAACCAGGATCTCAGTCATTAGTTACGTCAAACGACACTATATGAGTTTAACAAAAACCATTAATGTTCAGAGTAAATGTGGAAGCGATAAATAAAGTATTTAATGCGCAAAACAAACGCGCCTAAAATCCAAGTTATTAAAGTAGACATGTAAATAGTTTAAATGTTTGAAATGATAAAAGGACTTCAATGCATGTCCTAATTGTGCACCTGTGTCGTAGCGACCTGAGAAAACATGTAAGAAAAGTGTCAACACTAGGTTGATGAGTTCACAGGTTTAATGTTTGCCAGATTATGTACATTCAATATATATCAATAGGTAGCTAACCTATGTTCATGTTACTAAAGCGCTCGCAACCGAAGCTGACTGTTTGTTGTGTTTGATGCGTCCCACCATGTCTATCAACAGTGGTGATGTGTTTAGGTCAATATTACACCCATTCGACCTCCAGTCGAGTTAGCGCGACTAACGCGGGTGGGGTTTGTCAAACCCAGAAGTACTAATCAAGATTACCTCGCTAAGTTCATATTAAATGGTTCGATGTGTAAGGAATTTCATGATAGAGTGTTACGCTTAGTCTTAACAAGTGATAATATAAGAATTACATGAATCATATGTTTGCGTCATGTTTTCTCCACCTAATTTAAAAACAGTAAAGGGGTCGTGAAACTCACCTGAGATGTGTAGAGTGTAGCAAATAGCACCACAACAAAGAATGCAAGTGAACTGCCTACGAATGCCCTAGAATATGATTGTGATAGTCAGGCATACGTATGGATATGTAACGACGATATGGGAGGATCGGATGTTCTAAATACCCTAATGATTAGCAAAAAGGGACCTTGATATCGGGATTTAGAAATCCCTAGTTTGGTATCTAATAAAGACGTGGTATGTGTGAAAAACTAGACACAAGGTGGACAATTTACTACATTATAAATAACACGTTTTCGTGAGAGAAATGATTGTTTAAACTATAATATAGATAAATATATTATTTTATAAATAAAATGTTAGTTAATTTAATTAGAAAGTTAATCCCGATCACACGATTGTTTCCCGGTAACAAACCGAACCAATATAATATTAAAATAATATAGGAATGGGTTTTGTATAAAATAATTGCATAAAAATTGTTCTAAAACAATAAAACACTTGGGGAGGATCGAACCCGGGTCTCCCCTGTTCAACCCCAACGACCCAACCATCCGGACTACTCTCCTGTTTGTGAACAATACCCAGCCTAAATGCTTATGACCCTAATCCGCGTTTGTGGTTCTTCCCCAATCCGATTTCCAAATCCAAATTCGATTTTAAGATGCACGATTGATTCGATAGCGATAGGGCTTTTGTAACCCAGTTGATTTCGAGTTTTTCTATACTAATTGATTGGATTAACACGTTAGTTTCAACCGATTTCTTCAAGTTTTTAAACCCGAAAACCCTAGGTTTATTTAAGAATCAAATACACGAATTTGGATTAGGTTTGATACTGGAATCATAGGGCTTTCAAAGCTTGGGGAATTGCGACCCTATCCATATAATTTAATTTGATTATAACAGGGTCTAGGTGCTAGTTCGATTACCCGGTTCATACGATGAACCCTAGAATCGGTTCTAGTTCAATTCGATGTTGTAAGCCCCAATTGTGTTAGGGCTTTTGTTGTAGAGATGAAAACGAAACTGTAGGTGTATTCAATTACCTGAATTGATGGGGTTCGACTAAATCGTTATACGACTTCGGGTTACTTGGTCTCCGGTGATTCCGACTGCTTCTCCGGTGAAATTAGAATGTGCAAAAGGTTCAGAGGGATGCGATTTGAGTGTGTGAAGTGTTTGATTGCAAAATGGTGAACGAATTTGATCGAATTCGATGGTATTAGCTCTAATCCTTCGGTTACGGTTTTAATGAGACTTAATATGATTAAATTGCAATCATTATCGATAATAATGCATAGAAACGGTTTGAACGTGGTCAAAATCATCAATGCCATTCACTATAGTCACGAATTCGAACAGACTTGGGGGTTACGGATTAAATTTGGATCAAGAACACCAAAATTTGACTTTTAAAAGTCAACCAAATCGGATTTGAGTTAATTGCACAATTAGTCCTTGTAGTTTCTGTATTGATGTTTGGGTTTTGGCAGATTTGGTCCTTGGAGTTTGTAATTGAGTTAACTGGGTTTGTTAGATAACGGAGTTTAGGTTAAAGGGGTTAACCTGAAATTGTCGGGTGTCACACATGATTGGTAACATAATATGCATAATTGCATTTATCATCTCCTTATAATCACTTATCATGACAAGTTTCAGCACACATAATTCACCTTGGACACCAATTATAACGACCAACAACATTTATCATTACTAACCTTTTGCCTTTAAGCTCCGTGTCTCGGTCAAGCCTCCATTGGATTCTCAATTCACCCACCACATCAAGATCATTGGGTTTGAGTTTGGTGTCTCACACACCCAAATCCCTCAAACCAGTGATCTAATACCAAGATGTAACACCCAAAATTTCAACCCAATTTAAACTTTCAAAACATGCGGAATATAGGTCTCATTACACATTTGACAAAAAAAACACATGTTAACTAAAACAAAATGACGACGACATAGTTTTGTTTAACAACAACCGACCAACGTTTCACAATAACAACAAGGTTTAACAATCCCAAAAGGTTAGTTCGAATAAGTTTGGTGACTTCCAACAAGGAGTCATAACCTAAACATTTACAACCAATCCAAAATATCGAGAATCCAACCACATCCGAAGCTTGACCTGAGACATCAACCCGGAGCTTTTCCTACAATCAAAACACCCCAAATAAAACCATTAGTAATGATATAACATTGCACAACAACCCCCAAGTGCTTAACTCCCCAAAACTGCAAAAATACTAATTTCAACAACTGTCGTATGGGTTGGCGTTTGACAGATGTCCACCGGCGTCCCATACGCCAGGCACAGGTCTGCACACCTAGTTTTGCAGTTTTTTCCATTTTCGACCCTCCCGGCTTGACCCCTGGTCGTTTTAACGATTCCACAATGATATGTCATTATTCTAAATATCATATAACACTTCCTTAATACTCCATGAGGATTCATGTGAATCCCAAAAAAACCAACAAGTTTTAATCAGACTAGTTAAGCTACAATTGCAAAGCTTAAAGCTTCTAAACGCCAACACACACATGTGAGGTTCGGAACCTCAAGTTATTACCCACGTGTGAGATTCTTAGATCTCCAACTCCAATCATACTTGTGTGGTTCTTTTGACCACAAATACATACTACTCTCGTGAGGTTCTAGATCTCAATTACACCCGTCTTTGTGAAGTTCATAACTTCAATTACTACATGTAAGGTTCTTAGACCTTAATGACAATCTTTAACATCCTACAATAAACACATATACACAAGTTACACAAACCATACTTTGTATTTAACATGTGGGGTTCAAAGACCCCAATCCACCCATTTGTTAGTGAAATTCAAGACTTCAATCTCCTATAACAATCCCAACCCTTGCATACAAACATAATCATTCATAACATCATTAAACATATAAGCAATTCAAATACTTTTCACCATACTACATTGTGAGGTTCATGGACCTCAAACACCTTAAACACCCTCCCCTTGCATACAATCCCATATGTAATTTACTAATTCAACATACGCGTAATTACACACATGATAGTCAACAAATCATCATGTATAACAATTATATGTATTTACTACCACCTATCAATACTAAGTAAGTGCAAAGCACTTACCTTTTGATAAAGATGATCCTTCTTGATCCTCCATGCTAGCTCCTTTCCTACGTGATCACCTATACGACTCGTTTATAAGTAGTAATCCATTTATCACCAATTGACACCCAACACTACTTTGTGATCCAAATGACTTGTTTGACTTATAATAGTCAAACTTTCAAATCCATCAATTCACCATCACCATAAGCTTATACCCACTAATTTAAACCTGACTTATAATTCTTTATATTAAACAAGTAAACCTTGTTAATCACTCAAGTTTTCTACTAAAAATTTTGTTTTAGGCATTTAATCAAACACCTTATGGGCATAAACTTTAAATCACCATTTATCATTCAAATTTTAGGGATTTCACCAAATGTTGTGTCTATTAACACCATAGACACCTACCAACCTTTAATTTAACAATTTAACATCCAAAATCAAAACCCCCAATTTACAACTCAAGAACCCTAATTTCTCATAATTGAAATTAGATGATTCTAGGATGTTAAAAAAACTCCAACACCCTTAGACAAGCTAGATAACAAGTTGAAACAAGTTATCTATCAACAATTTCACTCAAATCAGCCCCAAACTCAATTTATACCAAAACCCACCTAGAACACCATTGAAGAAGATCTAGGGATGAAAGAATGCTTACAATTGATGTTTGGAAGAAGAGGATTGTATCAAAACCCATTGATTTCAAATGCAAACTTCAATTTCGGATTTTGCTTCTTCTCCTTGTCTCCTCTTGATGGAAATCGCAAGAACACACACACATGTGTGTGTTCTGCACATCACACCCCCATAAAATACCAAAAAATCCGAATTTACACAAACAACCCCTCAACTTTCAAATTTGATCATTTTTTACTTAAAAACAAGATTTGCTCAATTGCAACTAAACCCTCCATCTTTATTTTTGTTTAATTTCATCATTATAATATAAATAATATATTATAATATAACTCGAAAGTTGGTTCGTTACACACCATCCTCCCCTCAATCTTTTTTAAGAGCCATAAAGGTCATCAAAAAATAAATAAAACCTAAAAATATTTTTTTCTTATTTACAAAACAATTAAAAAAGGTTACAAAGTAGGTAACATACTATACACAATTTAGGTGACATATTTTTTCCATAATTAAGATAACATAATATATGTAAATAAACAATCAAGATAAAGGACAAACAAGTCAATCAAAAGTCATTTTAAAATAAAAAAGTTATTTCTGATTATTATTGCTATTATCATTAAAATAATTCTGAAACAAATGTATTCGAAATCTCATGTTCAACTTCTTCCCTATCCCTATCGAAGTAAACACAACCATGACATTCGTTCACAACCACCACCACATCTTCCCACCTCTAGTGACCATTACTTATGGCCTCCAACAAGGCCAACACCGTCACTCCCATCAATTCAAACAAACACGTTCGACTACATCTTAAACCACTACAAACAACCATTTCCCACCACATTTACCCATCAACAACCACCTCCTAGACCTTATTTTCTTCTTCTCCCGTTGATGACCAGATGATCATCAATGGTTCATAAACAAACAAACACGTAAACATACACACCTATGTATATCTAACACATAAAATGCATATCATATCCATTCATAACCCTAAAAATAAGATCAATCCATAACACCTACATCAAACCCTCCTACCAATTCCAAATCAAAACTCTATAGAAATAACTAGAAATCAGATCTGAATGGGTGTTTCACATGTAAGTGTGTCACCGATGAAGGAAGAACTAGTAGGAGGAAATGTGTGTCATCGGAGAAGAAAGTTGGGGTAGGGAAGCCGAAAGTGTCTCAAGGAACAAAGAAAGAGTATGGTTAGGCCTTTATCCTCTTTGAAGGTCACCTACCTAACGCAAATTACATTTTATCTAATCTCATTAGTTACCAGAGTATTAGTGGCGTATCATGAGTTTACTAGTAACGAGTTCTCACAATAAAAATAAGATAGTAGGGTTAGGGATTTCAGTTTTTTATATTTTTACTATGGAAATCTAAATTACCTTCACTAAGAACAAAATCAAGAAAACTACTAATTACCTTAATTATTAAATCAAGCATTGTATATTACATTGTTTTATAGTTTGCATCAAATAACCTATTAATATAAAATTCTACTTAAAAAACTTAACCATACAAACACATTATGTGTTAGAAAGAAATGAAAATGACACACCCAAACAAAAAAAACCAACGTATCATTTCCATTGGAGACTAACCCCACATAATAAAGGAGAGTCGCTTTTAGAAAAATAAAGATAAATAAAAGAAATTAGGTGATTTGCATTTAGCTCAATTGGATTTAGTATTTTCATTTGGAAATTTGACGTTGTATTTCATATAATAGGTAATACATCATAAAAGATCCTACTAATTTTATAATTTAATATTTGTACTTATATAATTCAAAATGACTACCTGTATTTTCATTTGCAAAAAAAACTTTAAATCTCTCTTTAAATATCGATCTTTTATAATGAACAATAAGCACTTAGATTTGAATACTCCACACTTTTAATGAGTGAGAAAGATAAGGAAGAGAGTTCAACCATGACAAGATGGCCTAAGAGACCTAGGTTCAAACTTCCCCTAGGTAAAACATCTTGAATAGTCATCGTCGTTAAAAAAAAGGGAGTTCAAAATATGTAATCAGTGTGTTCTAGATTGTCGCGTTAGAGTTAATTCTTTATTTGTAATAGTGTATCCATAGTGAAAACACTATATAGTTTCTAGTAATGTATTACCTATTGTTTACTTGCATTCCCTGATGAATAGAACGTTGTTTTACGTTAATTACGAAAATGTTATTGCATTCACGTAGTGTATTTAGTGGTGAATCCAATGAATGTACCAATGTTACTCTTTATGTTTACATTAGTGTATTCACGGGTGACTACTATATGTTTTCGGGTTAGTTACAAAAAAACACTACATAACACATATATATACATCAAGTAGATTTAAGAGCTAAGAAATGGTTTTTATTTTTTAAATGATTTGATAATGTTTAATAATTCTTATATATAATATCTAGCCTTCCATTTCAATAATGGTACGTGTAAATAATGAAAAGAAGTTATTGAAAAGGAGAGGCACTATGATGTGTTGAAAATGAAAAGTAAATAGAAGTGATATAAAGAAAATTATTGAAGAGGGATGGGTGCATAACTTTAAATTGAAGCATTGATTTGAGGCACTTTTTGGTACTTTGAATAGAGACCAGCCCTCGGAGAGACACACAAAAGGGCTCAATATCTAGCAATAGAAAAGTTGAAACCATTTATCATTATATAAAATCTAGAGTCATATTTTGTTATAATAAGATAGTCTTATAGCAATGACTAATTAGTCTTCAATCTTTTTATACTTATTAAAATGGTAAGAATATTTTATTGAATCTTGAATACAGAATGCGTACAACAGAAGGCAATGAATGGAAAGGGCAGTTCGCCTTCTGGTCCAACGGTATGGGGGTGACGGATTGGACCTTGGCCTTTATAAGGTCATGTGTTCGATCCCGACTCTAGGGGGTTTCCGACAGTGGTGGGTCTCCTCCTGGATTGGTGATATACATGGTGCGACTGATGTATGAGCTTCCCACTATGTGGGACGTGCTAGTCGAGCTTTCGCTGTTAAAAAAACAATGAATGGGAAGGAGGAAATTATGGACTTAAACTAGGTAGGTTACAATAATAATATATTGACCAAGACTAAGACAATTTGATTTAAATTAAAATATTGAATTTAAATATTTGGATGATCGGTAATACGTCCCCGCAAGATGGAGGATCCATAGGAGACTCCAATCTTGGAACGAAGATGAACAAAGATAACACGGCTTAGGGGCTTGGTGAGAGCATCAACAAGTTGATCCATGGAGTTGATGTGAAGCACTCGAAGAGAGCCATTTGTAACTTTTTCTCGAACAAAGTGGTAGTCTAACGCTACATGTTTCATCCTTGAAAGATAAACCAGATTGGAACATAAGTATGTGGCCCCGATATTGTCACAATAAAGAGTTGGAGGCTGAGTCGTTTGAATACCAAGTTCATGCAATAGATTTTGCACCCAAAATACTTCAGCAGCCGCATTGGCAAGAGCTTTGTATTCCGCTTCTATAGAGGAACGGGATACCGACTTCTGATTGGCAGAATGCCAAGAGATGATATTTCCTCCAAGGTATAATAAGTAAGCTATAGTGGGGCGTCCAGCGGTAGAGACTCCACCCCAATCGGAGTCTGAAAATGCTTTTAGGTCAAGATTAGCAGCCCGTTTCAAGAAAAGTCCATGATGTATTGTCCCTTTTAAGTAACGTGGAACTCTTTTCAAGGCTTGCCAATGAAATTGAGATGGAGCATGCATGAATTGTGAGAACTTATTAACCGCAAAGGAAACATCAGGTCTTGTAAATGCAAGGTATTGAAGGGAGCTCACTAGTTTGCAATAAGGGGTTGGGTCGACCGGGGGAGAGCCATCCATGAGGGTCAGAACAACTAATGAAGATAGGGGTAGTAACCTCTTTGGCACCATTCATGTGAAAATGGGCAAGGAGGTCCTGAGTATGACGATGTTGAGAGAGGAAGAGGCCGGAAGTGGTGGGAATAACTTCGATGCCAAGGAAGTGGTGTAAAGGGCCAAGATCTTTGATTGAAAAACGGTGGGCAAGGGTTTGAACGAAATGGTTCAGGAAGGTGGTATCATTGCCGGTGAGGACGATATCATCAACGTAAATCATGAAATAACATGTGACACCATCACGATTGTAGACGAAAAGAGATACATCGGCTAGATATTTGTGGAACCCAAAGGTTGTGAGAAAGGTAGTAAGCTCAATGTACCAAACACGCGGTGCTTACAAGACCATAGAGAGATTTTTTAGTTTACATATGTGATTTGGAAGTTGTGGGTGAGTGTAGCCAGGAGGTTGGGTTATAAACGCCTCTTCATGCAACGTCCCATGAAGGAACGCATTGTTCACATCAAGTTGACGAAGTGACCAGTTTCTTGAGAGGGCGATGGAAATATTGTGTTTTTTATTTTAAAAAAATCAATTTTTTGTTCTTAATAATTTAAATATTTATACTTAAATTTGGGCTATAACTTTTAAAATATTGTGTTTTTAAAGTCCCAAATGTATCATTGCAACATGTTTATCTACGTTGTTCAGAATCGAGCCGCCGTTACACAAACCCCACCACAGCGTGCGAATATTTTTTATTAGTGAATCTTTCATTTATAATGGTTGAGAACTTTTTTATCCGAATCTTTCATTTATAATAGTTGAGAACCTTTTTATCCCTTTTCACCTTACTTTTCATGTTGTTGGATAATTTTTTTTAGACTAAATTACAATTTTTATCTTTTATAACTATCAAAATTATGGAATGGGTTCTTTAAAATTTTGACTTTCACTCAATGTCTTTTTTTTTAAAAGTTCTCTCATTTTTTGTCCTTTTGACTAATTAGAGTTAAATATTTCTGTTAAGTTAAGGGTATTATTATCTTTTTAGCCATAAAGGACAATTCCTATAATGCTAAAGTTTACTTTATTTTTTTTCTTTTCTTTCTTTTTCTTTTATTCTTTTTATCATTTTTATTTTATAAAT
The DNA here is from genome assembly GCA_023525975.1 of Smallanthus sonchifolius. Lineage (NCBI taxonomy): Eukaryota > Viridiplantae > Streptophyta > Magnoliopsida > Asterales > Asteraceae > Smallanthus > Smallanthus sonchifolius. Next base: position 29,037,587 of record CM042021.1, on the reverse strand, counting down.
TTTGTTTAAAATTTTATTAATTAATTAACCAATTTATTTATTTTATAAACATATATATATATATATTTATATTTTTTATTTAATTTATTTATTTTCGTTTGTTTAAGTAATATACTTTTCTCACTTTTATTTTAAAGATTTCTTTAAAATTTAATTAATTAATTAATCAACTTATATGTTTTATAAAAATAGATTTTTTTTATATTTTTATAATTTTTTTATTTTCTTTTTTCATTAAATTATTTACTTTTATCATTTTACAATTATTATATTTATTTATACTATTTTTTTATATATTAGAGAGTTAATAGGAGTTTAAAGTTTAAAGTTTGAAGCTCTAATAGATCGAGTAATTGCCGATTGTTGATTGAAGCCCCTGACGGCGTCTACTCAAATTCTATTTCCTTACCGCTAATTTTTTTAATTAGGTTTAAAAAATGTTTTAATTTTTAGTTGGGTTAAATGAGTTTACAATTTTAGATGGGCTAAATGAGTTTAGATAGGCTAAAACTAAAAAAGATGTTGAGTTGGTTTTTTAAAAAATTTACTGGGTTTTAAAATGTTATTTGTTTATAAACTTCATATGTTTTTGTTTTAAAATAAATTTAAATATGTAATATATTAAAAAAATTACAAATTTAGTCCCCCGAAAAACCGGGCCCTATGCGGCCGCACATCCCGCACCCCTAAAGAGCCAGCCATGGTCCAAATATAAGTATGTCATTTTTTGGATCAACTTTGTATCAACTTAGATATAAAAATTATTGCGTTTTAGATCTATGTGTTTAACATGCAACTTATAATGATATTACTAGTGGCATATGTTTTTATAGGGTCACACACTGAGCACAATACGATGACTACATTCAATTATGATTTGAACCTAAACAGCCCGAATATATTTCGATGTATTATTATTTAATTAAAATATTACATTTATAGAGGAAAGTTCAAAAGGAAACTAAGAAAAAAGAGGGAACCTCAACCATAAATTCTATGAAGGAGGAAAAAAAACTTAGGGAAGCTGAATCGTAGGAGTAGAACCCGCGACCTCCGCAACGAACACAATTAGTTTAAACCATTGAATTAGAACTTAGTTTTGGTAATAATCCAATTCATAGTTCTTATATTCAGAATATTTCTTTACGTTTCAATGTTTTTTTTTTTTTAGTTTTAGTTTTTATGGTTTATCTTTGCTTTAGGGTTAGTTTTTTAGGGTTTAGCTTTTAGTTTTTTTTTGCGTTTAATGTTTACCTTTTAGGATTTAGTTTTAACGTTTACATTTACGGTTTAGCTTTTAGTGTTTAGCATTTAGCTTTAGGGTTTACTTTTTAGGGATTAACTTTTAGTTTTTAGCGTTTAACTTTTACGGTTTAGCTTTTAGTTTTTTGCGTTTAACGTTTAGCTTTTAGGGTTTAGCTTTAACGTTTATCTCTACGGTTTAGCTTTTAGTGTTTAACATTTAGTTTTAGGGTTTAGCTTTTAGTGTTTAACATTTAGTTTTAGGGTTTAGCTTTTAGTTTTTAGCGTTTAGCTTTTAGCGTTTAGCATTTAGCTTTTACCGTTTACGATTTAGCTTTTACGGTTTAATTTTTAGCATTTAACATTTAGCATTTAGGTTTTAGCTTGTTTTTTCCTTGTTTGAAATATGTGGCTGAGAATGATTCTTTAGTTCCCTCATTTTTTAGGGTTCCCTGTTGAACCATCCCCTACACTTATAATATATAGCCTCACATAGTTCATAGTTGTAAGACTTATTATTTGAGAGACAATAATACTCATACAAGTTTTATGTAATATGTTTATTATTTAAGGTAAATATAAAGTTACATTTTCAAAAGTTTTAAACATTTCAAAACATAATCTTTTATACAAAATGTATTTTGTGTTAAAGATTGAGTATTTTGAAAAGGCAAAAATAGAGTCCAAATGTTTTGGGTGAAGTGAGTTATACATTATACAAGAAATGAATTATATTTTCTTGAGTTTGATCAACAACTCTAGTTTTTGCTTTGACAAGCAATTTACTAGATAAAAGGGTTAGAATGTATGAAAGTGTACACTTGCTTTATCACCACCTCTTTTTTTTTTTTTATAGGTGAACATTGAATGTTGTGACGTCACACCCCCCGTCATATGGGAGAGTCTCGTGCAACTCCGGCCAATATGTTGTCTTAACCGGGCCCACTTGACGTCAGAGTTGGAGAGCTTTAAAGGAAAAACCCCACCCAATACGGCCCCTTCCGGGCTTGAGGGAGAGCCGAGGCTCGAACCCTGGATCGGCGTGAGTAAAACCCTGGTGCATCAGCCTAAGAGTTAGGCCTCATTTGCGATGCCGCGAAAATTAATGGTGGTGGCAGGGATCGAACCCGGGTCCCTTGGGACTCCGGGTCTTACCTCAACCACTACACCACAACCTCTTTGGCCTTTATCACCACCTACTCAATGTTTCTGCCGCGCACCGTCACCATAAAAATACATATAGCGACCTGACCCATTTTGACCCGAGCACCCGAACCCATTTCAAATGGTTACACAACCTAACCCAACTCGCCATTTTACCACTCAAACCAACAAATGAAGATAAAATAATTATTTTCCTTACAATTTGGCTAGAGAAAATCTAACATTTAAAAGTTTCATTCTTCACTAATTCAAAAGTTATATTTGCAAGATGCAAATTACATTACAAATAAATAAATACAGATTCATACCATCTCTTTCACTACTTCCTGTCTATCCTAAATGTAGGCAAATTGCCACATCTACACAACTCTTTACACATTTTCTACAACATAAACAGAATCGGTACCACCCTAAAACCGAACATATCATCATTCAGTTACAATTCCGTATCTCGAAACAAGGCCACTGAGAGGTGGGCCTGTTTTTTCCCGCTCAATCGAGAACGAGCTACTCTTGATTGTCTTGGAGCGTTTGGAGTCTCGACTTCATCAACACCGGGTGATTGATCTAATGAAAACCGAAAAGCCGGGACCTTTTTTGGTGTACTGTATGCAAAATGCAGTTTCTTTGCAATCATAACCTGCGTCATAAATCATTTGACATATTAGAAACAATGCATAAAACCCTAAAATTGAATCGTTGAATCTGAACATTTGGAATTTGAAATTGGAAATAGAACTTACAGCTTCTCTAATCTGTTTGGATACATGAAATAGTCTCTTTAGATCATCATGTTCCACACCACATATAACCTTAATCTGAAAAAATAAGCACACGTTAATTGGATCCAGAGGTGTTTATAAACCGTTGAAACCGATCCAACCATCCAAACCTAATAAAGTCAAATGGTTCAGCCGACTTGAGATTAATATGGTTTGTTCACGGCACGGTTTTGCCGGTTTTACAATGTCCAATACAGTCTGAAACTTAGAACCGGTCATTAATGAACTTTTCCAATTTACATTTTTTTTCATAAACATCATTATCATTTAATTTATTTTTATTTTTCTACCGTTGGCCATTTGGTGTAACGGTAGCCTCAAGACTTCCCATAGTGGAGATCTTGGGTTCGAATCCTGTCAACAGTAAAAAAAAAAGGGTTTGTGGTCACGTCTGGGTTTACGCAGTTGGGGGTTCCTATAATATCCGTTCAAAAAAAAATTAATTTTTTTAATAATAACCAACTCATTTAAAAGAAAATAAAAATCAGCTTAACACTATTAAACCGTCAACCAGCTAGACAGCTAAATTGGCTATATCATCAAACATTCATAGAATTCAAGCTTACAAGACTATCCTGAGGGAGAGCTTCCATCAACGATCTTTCGGAGCTAAAACCGCCACCAACCGATCGTTTCTTCATCGGCGAAACAACATATTCCGAATCGATACCCATTTGATTCAAAATCAAAACCCTCTTTCTTCCAAACGAGCTCGTGCGTCTCACTAACCCTAACCCGCAATTCGTCCCCATCGCCATTGAATTCCTGAAATTCCCATCAATCAGATCAGAATCAGGAACAAGATGAACCCCTAAATCAAATTAAAACATGAATTTCGAAAGCACAAACCTTGTTTTAAAGCCTAATTTCTTGAGGTAGTAAATTGGGATTGATGTAACCGTTGTTGTTGAGAGGGAAACAATACTAAATCTGCAAATCTTGTGGAGGGGTTTAAGGGGTTTTGTATGGGTATAGAATTAAAATCGGATTTTACCTTTTTTTTAATTTGAAATTTCGTGGAAAGACTCGAACATTCTGATATTTTCACGTTTGTGTGTTTTACAGGAGGGAAGTAGAAAACTAGCCGTTGGGGAATGGAGGATTGTGATTGGTGGGTTTGAGCTGACGTGTGGATTTGGTCGGTTTGAGTGGGTGAGGGTTTAGATTTTGGCTAATTGAGAAGGGACACGTGTGTGGTGGTGATGGTTTAGATGTTGACGCGTTTAGGGGAGTGATGGACGGTTGGGATTTAGTGAGCGTACGTGTGGAATCGATTACGGTGAGTTTGTTCTATTTCGGCGGCTGTAACACGGTTTCACTAGAGTTGACCCATGTCAACTTGTCAAACGCGGTTAAATGATTATGAATTTATGATTTATGAAAAAAAATGAATTGTTATTGAGAGATTTTTAAAAATTGATGGGAAAATTTAACGTTAAGGTCATGGGTTCAAGTATTACTCTCACAGAAATAAAGAAATTTATTTTAAAAAATAGTAAGATTAGTTGACGATATGATATATATTTTATTTAATATATATAAAAAAATGATAATTTAAAAAAATATTCTAAATTGATTTTCATTCAATAATAAAAGGACGATTACAATAAAGTGGCAGGTAAACGGGCAACAAGCTACGCCGTAACCCCCTTTTGGATAGCAAAACCGATCCTGCTAAAAACAAAGTTTTGGGTCTTAGGGGTTGAAAAATTACAATGCAAGACTCACTGAACCTTGTTCAGTGATTCCATAGCCTCTTGGGCTAGGAAACCAAATGTATCAAAAGCAAAAGAGATAAACGTGTTGATTCTATAAATAAGTTTTCTCGTGTTTAACAACTTTGTCTGTTTTCGCCTTCAATGCATCATTGCCCGCAACAAACCCACTGTCTCTTAGCCCCACAAGAGGGGACACTTCTGTAAGGTTCACACAAACGTGTTTCCCCCTGCCCACCCAAACATAAGAATATCAGCTGACCGTAGAGTAAACCTCCCTTCAAACATATGTTAGGAAGTTCATAGGGGCATCCTTTTTAGTAGAAATTCTTGCCCGCTTAAGAGTCATTTTTATTATTAGAAAATGATTAATTCGTATGACCATTTTTATAAGTAAAAAAGTCATTTTTATAACTATTATAAAAGAAGATAATGTTATGGCCCGATTCAATATTTATATGATTTAGGGTTTCAGTTATTTGTGTGTGTGTATATATATGTGTGTGTGTGTGTGCGTGTGTGATGTATGTAAAGGTTGCGGGGAGTCTCTAATGAAAAATGTATTTCCTCATATTCTTTCTCTCTAATTTCCTTTCCCACGTTATCAACACTTGCTCTAAAAAAATGTTTTTTTGTTCTGGTCGTCAAGATCATTTTTGGTCTTAGTTGTCTCTTAATCTCGTTCACTCGCCATCGTCTCTCTCCCTCCCTCACATCCAATGATGCAATTTGGTTTTCAAAACATGAAATAGGATCATTCATCAGTTTGTTGTTGATCGTGGCAATATTTGCCGGCGTTAATGGGTTTTGTAAACTAGGGTTGATGGTAGCTTGTTTCTTCCGTCGCTTATCGATCTAAGAGCAAAAATAACAAGCTTCTACTTAAAAGCATCAGACACGACAAGTCGGTGCTAGCCCAATCCCTAAAGCAATGTCATCACTAAAATCTTATAAATGTTATCACTAAAAATCTTAATAACTTATATAAATAAATTTTGTATTGTCCTAGAACATAGTTTTGAAATTTCATGAATACATTATTTGTTTGAAAATTAATGTTTCCGTAAAAAGAATATATGTATATTTTTAATCAAAGTATGAGCTTGATTTATGAATCAAGTTTTGTTATCGCGTCCATTGTTGCATGTATTTGACCTTCACTTTTCGACAACTGACCCCCTACTTTCTTGAACCATGACCGAGGGTATTTTTGTGAACCACATTTTTCATTTAAGTGATCAAGTATGTAAGACACGATTTATTGTGTGGCTTTTATAATCATTTATCTTATTATTAAATGATCAAATTATTTATTTATTTATTATTAACCTATGGCTAGTAATTAGTTGATGGGCCTAATTACTCTTAATGAGCTATTATTGAGTTTCCCCTTGGGTGTACATATAAATAGAGAGATAATTAGAGGGAATTGACTAATGATCATTCAATTACCATCACCACTAAATCGTCCCTCTCTCTCTCCAAAACCCTGAGCTCTCAACGATCTCACCTAAGCCATCATAATCGTACACCCTAAACGGGAACCCGATCCAGACCAGAGATCATGACGTTTTCCATATCATCAGTGAACTCAGCAGGTATGATTTACTTTATTGTTTTCCCTTATCATGTTCAAGAACTTATCAACATGTGTTATCAGAGCAGATGTTGATTAGTCAGTTCTTGTTTCATTCCCTTAACTGGAATTAAAATTGGAGAACAAAGTCTTGATTAAAACCGTTTGGAAAATCGTTTTATTAAGTTTCACGGTTTTCTGCTTATGTTAATATATCACGGTTTTTTGATCTCCTAAATTCGAGATCTATAAAGTTTTTCGAAATCTGTTAAAATAATGTTCAAGATTTCGATTCCAGGTTTTTATCTGATATTACTGAAGAACAATTTATCTGATTTTCATAAGTTGTTCTTCATGTTCTTCATTAGTTTCGATGAAAATCCCCTTATTTTGGGATAGATTAGGATGTTGATTGTGTTTTTCCTAAAATCTTGTAACTTAATCTCCAATATTTTGAATTAAAATATTATTTTATTATTTTAAATAAAGAAACTTTGATATACTTAACAACTAAAAAGATTTCAAAATTTAAAACACAATCAAATCCCTTAAATATCGCACTGCCTTATCAGGTTCATCATTCACGGTTTTAGACTCTCACGGGTTTATGTTTACGGGTATAGTTCACGGGTTATGTTTTACGGTTTAGACTTCACGTTTTTACTTCACGGTTTATGATTCACGGGTTTAGGTTTATGGGTTATAAGTTTACAGTTCAGAGTTTACGGGTCTCAATGATCACATTTTACAATTCACGGTTTATAAAGAATGGAGTCGTGAACCTTAGTAGAGCCGTGAACCTTTTGCTGAACCGTGAACCTTACCATGAGCCGTGAACTTTCCTGAACCGTAAACCTTTCCTGAACCGTGAACCTTCACCTAAGCCGTGAACCTTACTGAATCGTGAACCTTCACCTGAGCCGTGAACCTTACTGAATCGTGAACCTTTACTAATCCGTGAACCTAATTTTTTCGAGAACCCTATGATTCCCGAGAACTCAGTTATTCCTGAGAATCTTAGCTTTTCCCGAGAACATTCATGAAGCCGTGAACTTAGCCTTACATGTGCCTAAAAATTTTCCCTGCGCGGGCGCGCTACCCCCTCCGCACCCCCCGAGAACCCAGTTCGATCTGCGCTAACAGGGGGTTTGCTATTAATGAATGCTTTAGTTTTAGTTTTGTTAAACCTTAAAACTTACTTGAATAACACATAATGAAACACACCACTTTTAGAAACACGTAAGTTTAACGCGCGGAAGACTAAATCCCAAGAAATTTTTTTTTTTTTTTTTACTCCTCGCGTACCGCGAGACATACTAGCCACCTCCCTCGCGTACCGCGAGGGAGTCTCAGAAACGCAAACCCGGAAACCCGGTCTCTCGCGTACCGCGAGAGAATCCTCTAAGGGCTCTCGCGTACCGCGAGGGACTCAAAACTCAGAGAGTTTCAGTTTCCTGCAGGTTTTCATACTTAGCCAATTTTTCCAACTTTTATCAAACACTTGACACCCAAAAATTTCCAACACTTGGGTTTTGACCAAACACAAACATAACACATTACATATTCACCAAAACATGTTTCAAGTGTCAAACACACCACTTTACAAGGATTTTACACAAATCCTCAAAAACACAAAAATGCATACGAGAATCCTTCACGCTTGGACATTGACATAGACCTACTTCGGAGCTTTCCCTGCATAACCACATTGACATAACACCATTAGTAATGATATAAACATATCAAACAAGTATTTACAACTTGCTTTCACCCTTTTCACCCATTTGACCCATTTGACCCATTTGCACCCATTTGGTCAACTAAGGCCCCTTACACTAGACTTATATACCACATAAGTCACTTTCACCACATTCACCATTATTCCACAATGGCTTGACTTATATACCACATAAGTCAATTACACCAATCTCACCATTATTCCACAATGGTTAGACTTATATTCCGCATAAGTCAATTTACACCGACTTCACCATTATTCCACAATGGCTTGACTTATATACCACATAAGTCAATTACACCAATCTCACCATTATTCCACAATGGCTTGACTTATATACCACATAAGTCAATTACACCGATTTACCACATTTTGTTTGACTTTACACCACATAAGTCAATTACATTAATCTATCACATTCCACCCTTTTAGTTTAACTATATACCACATAGTTAACTACACCAATTCAACATATTCTACATTTTAGTTTGACCATATACCACGTAGTCAACTACACCAATTTAACATATTCTACATTTTAGTTTGACCATATACCACATAGTCAACTACACCAATTTAACATATTCTACCTTTTAGTTTGACCATATACCACATAGTTAACTACACCAATTTAACATATTCTACCTTTTAGTTTGACCATATACCACATAGTCAACTACACCAATTTAACATATTCTACCTTTTAGTTTGACCATATACCACATAGTCAACTACATCAATTTAACATATTCCACATTTTAGTTTGACAATATACCACGTAGTCAACTACACCAATTTCAACTACATTATGCATACAAGCTTGACTTTTACCACACAAGTCAATTTTGCACCATATATGTTTATTAACTTAATTCATCAACATACAAATAAACGCATATAAGATATTTGAACAACCAACATGTAGTTCAAATATGTTCAATTTCCACCATCTATCATTACTAAGTAAGTGCAAAGCACTTACCTTTTGAGTTAGAAGATCCCGCAACACCTTCTAGCTTTGCAATTTGATTACCTAAACAAATTCACCTAGTTTAGTAATCTAACATACATCAAAATTTCATTACAATTGAGTTCACAACTCAATTCCACATTTCCAACCCAAATTGACCCGTTTGGGTTATCCTCATAACCAAACACCCTCTTTCACCACAAACTCACCCACTTGAGTTTCATTATCTTAATCTTAACACTAATTTTTCTTTCAAAAATTATTATTAAGTTAATTTGGTGTTTGTTCAAGTGTCTAACATCTTAAAAACACTTAATCTTCATTCATTCATCATTTTAGCATCATGATCCAAACACCCCCAATTTCCACCATATGAACCCTAACTCCTCATAATCAAAATCAAAGGGTTCTAGGATGTTAATCATCATTCTTTAACTTTAGTTTAGCTAGATTATCAATAATCTAACACCATATCATCACATGCATACATAATTTCGGATTTCACCCAAAACCCACCAAGAACACATTCATGGTGAAATCAAGAGGAAGAGAATCACTTACTTGATGTTATGAAGGTGTTGTGTGAGCCAAAACCTTCACAAAACAAGCCTCAATTGCACGATTTGAGCTCAAAACCCGGTTTCTCCTCTTGCTCTCTTCTCTTGAACGACCAACACCTCCAAATGAGGTTAATTTTGACTTCTTAAGTCAAATATGGCAGATTTGCCATATTTGCACTTTGGCCCCTCAACTTTCATTTCATCCAAAAGTTAGTTAAAACTAACAAAACCCCGTTACAAATTTGAAACCCACTTGTTTCAACTTATTTCTAAAATATTATTTTCACCATAATATTAATTAGAAATATTAATTTATTTAAAACGAAACCCGGATTTTGGTCCGTTACAAATCACCTCCCCTTATTTGGGTTTCGTCCCCGAAACCCGACTTCACATAAAAAGGTTCGGATAATATTTGAGCATTTCTTCTTCGGTTTCTCAAGTCATTTCCGTTTCCCCTTCTATGTTTCCACCTCACCAAAACTTGGCTAATCTCCTTATTGCGTAAACGCTTCACTTTTCTATCCAAGATTGCCACCGGTTCTTCCACATAATTCAACTTTTCATCCAATTCAAAATCATCCAATGGGACAAAAGTAGATTCATCCACCAAACACTTTCGCAGATGAGACACATGAAATGTGTTATGAAGTCTACTTAGTCCCTCCGGTAGCTCCAAACGATAAGCTACCGCACCCACCTTTGCTATCACCTTAAACGGCCCGATGAAACGAGGACTTAACTTCCCCCGTTTCCTAAACCGTATCACCCCTTTCCAAGGAGAGACTTTCGAAAGCACAAAGTCCCCCACTTGGAACTCAATCGCCCGCCTCCTATTATCCGCATAGGACTTTTGGAGATCTTGAGCCGCTTTCAAGCGTGCTCTAATTTGGTCAATACTATCATTAGTTTCCTTGACCGCCTCGACATTACCAAGCTCCCGTTGACCAATTTCACCCCAACACACGGGTGTTCGACACTTTCTCCCATACAATGCCTCAAAAGGCGGCATACCAATACTAGAATGGTAACTATTGTTATAAGAGAATTCCGCCAACGGTAAATGGTCGTCCCAACTACCACCAAAATCCAAAGCACACGCTCGCAATATGTCCTCGAGCGTTTGAATCGTACGCTCGCTTTGACCATCCGTTTGTGGATGATAAGCGGTGTTAAGATTCAAACTAGTCCCCATATCCTCATGGAATTTCTTCCAAAATCGAGAAGTAAATCTCGTATCACGATCCGATATAATCGACATCGGTACACCATGACGTGACACAATTTCCTTCACATACATTTCCGCCAATCTATCCGAAGAGTATGTTTCCTTTATAGATAGGAAATGTGCACTCTTCGTCAACCGATCCACTACTACCCATATCGCATCATAACCCTTTCGAGTCTTTGGTAGTTTAGTGATCAAATCCATAGCTATATTCTCCCATTTCCAAAGCGGTATTTCAAGCGGTTGAAGCTTTCCATACGGCTTTTGGTGCTCCGCCTTTACTCTTAAGCATGTGAGACACCTCTCCACATACTTAACAACACCGCGCCTCACAATCCCTATGTTGGACAACCCAACGAAACGAGGACCTATTATCCCATGATCTTAAACCCGAATCACCACTTTTCAAAAGAAAACTTTAAAACTACCTCACCAATCCACCCATTGAGACTCAAGGTCTCAAGTTCATACCTCTTGGGATTCGAGGATCCCAATACCCATATATAACACCCCTTGAAGCTCGAGTCTTCAACTCAACCATTCTTAATCGATAAAGCATGCAACCTCCTCAAGTAAGGATACTACAAATTCCTTACATGAATCCTCTTTTACAACACTGGAAGGAAGATTCCTATCCGCGACCCAAACATCCTAAGTACCCCCATTGACTTAATCATAAGTCATTCCTTTGAGATTTAAGGATCTTAATCACCGAATCCACCTTTGAAGTTCGAAGACTTCGCTTTCAAACACCGTTTGTGAAGTCCAAAAGACTTCCAACATTATTTATGAAGTTCTAAGACTTCAACCACCATTTATGTACACATTCCAACTATGTACATTTCACCCCTTTTATATACATATTTCACCTATGTATATCACCGATCGCGTACAATGTACATTTTAACATTTACCCCTTGACCATAAAGTCCACAAACCACGAGACCTTTTGTCAGACTTATCCTACCACTGACTGTCAGTGCCAAAATGCACTCTTCCACTTTCCTTTTCCACCGAAAAGTTTATGTGCTTTAGAACAAAGCACACAGGTGCAATGACCCTAATCAAACCCTCTTTCTCAACTGGAACACTAAGTATCCCTTTATATCCCCGGTTGATGTCAATGGCACAAGCCATGTGTACACCAATTCGTATACCTCGTGCTTCGCTGTCTCTAATGAGCACAGATCAACACGCCACCCCTTTGTCACTCTTGACTTCAAAATGGTTACAAAGTAACCGAACACCTCTTTTACAATCATTGAATCGAAATCCATGTGATCGTTTCATCCACAACCTCATGTTATTAAAACATGTAAACATCAACATTATGACACCTTTAATGATGATCGCCCGAATCCACCGATCTGCTTAGCCTTTCATCAAACACAACGATCGAAAAGCTTCACTCACGACTATGGTGATTAGAAATGCGTGACCCATAGGCCTAAGCAAATTTTAAATTTTCTCCCCATTTGTGTTATCCTCCAGACATATAGCAATGTCCGGAATTTCTTCCCATAAAGGGTTTCTAGCTCAGCTAGAATGTTTCGGCTTTCACGAAGCCACTTCTCATTTACTCTTCGTTTTCCACTTATCTCCTGTGTTCAACCTTTCCCTGCGCATTTAATAATTGACTCCACCTGAGTTGTACTCCTATACGCAAGGATCCCCTTTATAACGTCAACAGATAGCATCGAGAAACCCGATCTATCAACATTTCTTCGATGATTCCAAGATTCGAGCGACTTCGACCAGTCATAAAACACTTGCCCGAAATCTTATTGATCACCTCTGCTGTCCACTGCACATGAAGGAACTCTTCCACTATGCCACCCACCATGGCTTGTAATCGATGGTAATTCAACATTATCTCTTGAATTCCCCCGATGCATGTGCCTTCACGCCCTTATGCCTTTCTCCTTATGAAGAATAATTCACCAATCCTCCGCCACGTCCCGGAGTCGACTCATCGTGCGTAATACGCTCTCTACCAATCACAATGGATTGCTTCAAAAGACAAGACCATCATAGTGATTCATCGTTAATTAATCAGCTATTAACTCTCACCCTTTAACTCCTTTGGTTCGCACACCACGAACCCTCTAGTGAAAACAAGGTTTTCCTTCCACTTCGGTTCACCAACCGTAGTTCTTCCCGCTCTCTAGGCTTCACACTGTTCCTCCCAAGGATTACCTCAAAGAGCCCTATCTTCCTTGAAGGAAGATCGATACAACATGATAGAAAGCTCTAGCCATTCTCCGCTAGATTGATGCATTCTTTTTTTTTTCTCCCAACCTATTCCATGTTCCTCACCACCCACGAGGTGATACACGTCTAGACTCTAACATACTTGAGTCCTTAAGATGACTTTCATCCCCCATTTCTTTTACTTACACAAGTGCCCCTTAGTCTCCCCGACCATTTTTTTTTAACTAAGTTATAGATGTTCTACCTACATATAGGTCTTTAATCTACCCACTTGTTAAGGCACTATATCTTATCTAGGTGTATATGTATTACCCCCATCTAATCATCCATATACATACATACATACATACATACATACACATATAACCACCTTCACCTACTCCTTGCTAATGTTCATTGTCATATGGTTATCATAAAAGCTCTTGCACATCTCGTCTTATTAATCATATTGGCCAGACATGTTTAATAATGCGTTATGCCCAATTGCAATTATCATATTCATATAACAAATCACAAGACAAGTTTCGGCACACATAACACTTTACCAATCATTCATACACCATATACATAACCACCTTATCAAATCATTACCAACCTTTCGTTTCCGTAAGCTCCGAGTCTTAGTCAAGTCCTTCATGGATTCTCGTATCATATCCCCCTTATCAAGAGCATCCGGTTTGAGTTTAGTGCCTCGCGCACCAAATCCCTCAAACCATTGCTCTGATACCAAGTTGAAACACACCACTTTTAGAAACACGTAAGTTTAACGCGCGGAAGACTAAATCCCAAGAAATTTTTTTTTTTTTTTTTTTTTTTTTTACTCCTCGCGTACCGCGAGACATACTAGCCACCTCCCTCGCGTACCGCGAGGGAGTCTCAGAAACGCAAACCCGGAAACCCGGTCTCTCGCGTACCGCGAGAGAATCCTCTAAGGGCTCTCGCGTACCGCGAGGGACTCAAAACTCAGAGAGTTTCAGTTTCCTGCAGGTTTTCATACTTAGCCAATTTTTCCAACTTTTATCAAACACTTGACACCCAAAAATTTCCAACACTTGGGTTTTGACCAAACACAAACATAACACATTACATATTCACCAAAACATGTTTCAAGTGTCAAACACACCACTTTACAAGGATTTTACACAAATCCTCAAAAACACAAAAATGCATACGAGAATCCTTCACGCTTGGACATTGACATAGACCTACTTCGGAGCTTTCCCTGCATAACCACATTGACATAACACCATTAGTAATGATATAAACATATCAAACAAGTATTTACAACTTGCTTTCACCCTTTTCACCCATTTGACCCATTTGACCCATTTGCACCCATTTGGTCAACTAAGGCCCCTTACACTAGACTTATATACCACATAAGTCACTTTCACCACATTCACCATTATTCCACAATGGCTTGACTTATATACCACATAAGTCAATTACACCAATCTCACCATTATTCCACAATGGTTAGACTTATATTCCGCATAAGTCAATTTACACCGACTTCACCATTATTCCACAATGGCTTGACTTATATACCACATAAGTCAATTACACCAATCTCACCATTATTCCACAATGGCTTGACTTATATACCACATAAGTCAATTACACCGATTTACCACATTTTGTTTGACTTTACACCACATAAGTCAATTACATTAATCTATCACATTCCACCCTTTTAGTTTAACTATATACCACATAGTTAACTACACCAATTCAACATATTCTACATTTTAGTTTGACCATATACCACGTAGTCAACTACACCAATTTAACATATTCTACATTTTAGTTTGACCATATACCACATAGTCAACTACACCAATTTAACATATTCTACCTTTTAGTTTGACCATATACCACATAGTCAACTACACCAATTTAACATATTCTACCTTTTAGTTTGACCATATACCACATAGTCAACTACACCAATTTAACATATTCTACCTTTTAGTTTGACCATATACCACATAGTCAACTACATCAATTTAACATATTCCACATTTTAGTTTGACAATATACCACGTAGTCAACTACACCAATTTCAACTACATTATGCATACAAGCTTGACTTTTACCACACAAGTCAATTTTGCACCATATATGTTTATTAACTTAATTCATCAACATACAAATAAACGCATATAAGATATTTGAACAACCAACATGTAGTTCAAATATGTTCAATTTCCACCATCTATCATTACTAAGTAAGTGCAAAGCACTTACCTTTTGAGTTAGAAGATCCCGCAACACCTTCTAGCTTTGCAATTTGATTACCTAAACAAATTCACCTAGTTTAGTAATCTAACATACATCAAAATTTCATTACAATTGAGTTCACAACTCAATTCCACATTTCCAACCCAAATTGACCCGTTTGGGTTATCCTCATAACCAAACACCCTCTTTCACCACAAACTCACCCACTTGAGTTTCATTATCTTAATCTTAACACTAATTTTTCTTTCAAAAATTATTATTAAGTTAATTTGGTGTTTGTTCAAGTGTCTAACATCTTAAAAACACTTAATCTTCATTCATTCATCATTTTAGCATCATGATCCAAACACCCCCAATTTCCACCATATGAACCCTAACTCCTCATAATCAAAATCAAAGGGTTCTAGGATGTTAATCATCATTCTTTAACTTTAGTTTAGCTAGATTATCAATAATCTAACACCATATCATCACATGCATACATAATTTCGGATTTCACCCAAAACCCACCAAGAACACATTCATGGTGAAATCAAGAGGAAGAGAATCACTTACTTGATGTTATGAAGGTGTTGTGTGAGCCAAAACCTTCACAAAACAAGCCTCAATTGCACGATTTGAGCTCAAAACCCGGTTTCTCCTCTTGCTCTCTTCTCTTGAACGACCAACACCTCCAAATGAGGTTAATTTTGACTTCTTAAGTCAAATATGGCAGATTTGCCATATTTGCACTTTGGCCCCTCAACTTTCATTTCATCCAAAAGTTAGTTAAAACTAACAAAACCCCATTACAAATTTGAAACCCACTTGTTTCAACTTATTTCTAAAATATTATTTTCACCATAATATTAATTAGAAATATTAATTTATTTAAAACGAAACCCGGATTTTGGTCCGTTACACATAATAGCTTCACTTCTGCCCAAATGTGATGTGATGCATGTGTAAATATATTCAAGCCTAATTAAGCATTGTCCTAATATGAACTAATTGTTTTGTTAAAATCTTATACTTTACAAAACCTTAAATTAGAAAAACATGTTTAACTTACATAAACACCTAAAGTTTCACTTCTGCCCAAAGGTGATGTGTCACGCTTGTAAAGTTATTTAAGTCTAATTAAGCATTAGTTCGCCTAAAATACATAAATGTTTCAACTTCTGCCCAAAGATGATGTGTTACATTTGTGTTCTGCGAACCTAATTATGTGCATTCTAAACAAATGTTTCACTTTTGCCCAAAGGTGATGTGTTATATTCTTACTGGACATACTCACTATTAAATTGTTCCTAATACTAAACAAATGTCTCACTTCTGCCCAAAGGTGATGTGTTACATTGTTTAAGTAGAACCTAATTAATCTATTAGTTTTGTGTTATAATAGATTTTTTTATCACATCTTCATAATATAATTGTTCTTAAGTAGAACCTTATTTAATTTATTATTTTTGTCTGCCTTAGATTATTACCACATAGACCACTCTAAGTTATTCTTTAGCTATTTGTACCTTATTTTCACTCTAAGTTCTAAGATAAGTTTTGCTTAATTAAGAGTTTCCATAAATATTTGTTCTTATTGAGTCTTGATTACCCCTTAAGACATGACACTCCTACTGCTCTTTCTGATAAAAGTACTACAAAAGAAAAGTAGAGCATAAAAATAGGATAAGTCAAACACAATGTCTCTTATGGTAATCAAGAACTCCTTTTCATTATTGCTATCAGGGAAGCTACTTCAGATTCTGCATTTCCTAAGACTAATGTATTCTCTATGGAAATGGAAGAATCAAAATAATTTCTAAGACGCATGCAAACATTCTAATTCTAAATAAGAGGTTAAGTGCCACACGTGAACACATCAAAATATACACTGACATGACCCATAAAGTAAGGGCTTATACATTGAAACCAGTGAAGTTTTTCAGTGCGTACATAATACTTTTTTTCCACTAGTACGATTATTTGCCTTAAAATCAACTATAACACTCAGAAGTACCAAAGGAAAATGAGTGTATTGATAGCAACATACGTACAGGAAAAGAAACGCCTAAAACTGGAAAATCGGATGTTATTCACCTCACTACCACTATACCTAAACAGATGATAGTTCTAAGGTCAGGAAACAAAATACAAGTACTGCTTCCAGCTCTTACGTTCCTCAAGGAGGAGTCTCACTACAAAACTATGTCATTATATTAGGTATAAGCAATGAGACCATCCATAAGCTAAGGGACTAGCTGGCTAAGATAAGGTAGTTACTAATTAATGATTTTTGAGTCCGCTAATATTAATATTCCAATCAACACATGATGCGTTGAGTCTAGTTCTATACGTTTCCGTACCAGAATTCAACTAATAGTCAAGATGAGAAGTTAGTGGTGAATTTAAATGTTTAGGCTACATAGAACCATTAAATAATTGATCTTTGTATTAAGCTTTATGATACTTTTCATATTCTGAGAGAATACTCAGAATTTAGTATCAATAATAAAGCTACACTTTGATAGTTATGAGGTTCGCATGGCCAAAACAAAGTCATCGTTAACCTAAACTCTCATTTTATTGGTTATCATTATCTGGATAGAAACCTTTATAACATAGAACTAGCTGATACAATAAACTTTCACAACTTTTATTATCATGAAAATGAAAATTTTAACAAAAGATAAATGAGACCTATGCACTTCATCCATTAAGACCAAATTTTATGAGAAATCATGATGAGGTTGATGCAGGATGAATTGTTACCAAATCTCATTCTCAGTGACTTTAAATCACGTGTTAAAAGCCCTAAGGGAATAAATGAGGGTCCACCAGATGTTATCCCAAATGGAATATTCGGACATAATTCATTTATCATTTAAAACAATATTTACTTGTATCTAATCTGTTTCATATGGCCCAAAGCTGTTAAAGATATCAATTCATATACACTTGATAGAATTCCTTCTAATTTTGTCTATAAAATTGCTTATGAAATTTTGGAAGATAAGGAAATCAAGTTTAAAATATATGAAAGGTTCTCACGTCACACGCATCATTGAAACTTGTCATGTGTAGTTCCTAGAGACCTAGTGTCCTAATTATAGCTTGCGAAAGTTGCAAGAGGTGGGGGAGTGACAAATTGGTCTTACCTCAAATTACACCTCTTATACACGACACTGCTCCATCACAACTTGTCTCCTTAGAATCTAATGCTACTCCTAATAAAGTCTCATAGATGCTAATATGTGGGCAAACCTAGATTTCTTACCAAAACTAAAGTAATCCTCAACAAGAGAAACTAACATAAACATCATTAAGTTGTTTCTCTATTAGAATCTATTGGTCTTCAAATGTTAGATACACTGTTGACCCTAAGCATGTTGAATTACTTATAATTTCTAAGCTAAGTGGGAGTAGTAAAAGTCCTTATCATGACTTTCCATTAGTACAAGAGGCGGGGGGGGGGGGGAGACTCGTTAAATTTAATTCCGAATTTAACTCCGATTACACCTCTTGTACATCATAATACATCAACTCCTACACACTTAGAAACTAATGTTGCTCCTAATATACCTGGAAATGAAAGACCCTAACCAAGAGCTAATCTATAAACTTGAAACTCCTAATAAACCCAATAATCAACTCAGGAGGTTATCTAGGTCCAAAAGGCCTACTAACGTTGATGATTATATATCCTACCTGACTGACTTTGAAATGGATGCCGGAAAGTTTACTGATCCTACTTTTTCTAATTAAGTCATTAGCATCAATCAATCTTCTAAATGTAATAAAACTATTATTAGCAAGCATGACTCCATGAATTAGAATAACATTTGGGATTTGGTTGAATTACCTAAAGGGTGTTCATAACTAAACTAAATCCAAATAAAAACACACGATTGATTGTTAAAGGTTATACTCAAGAAGGAATAAATTATCAAAGAATCTTCTTACATGTTTTACAAAGATTTCTTTGAGGATCGTTACTGTTCTAGTAGCTTACAGTAACTTAAAGCTACATTAGATGGACATTAGAACAACTTTCCCTAACATTGACCCACATGTTCATAAAATAACATGAAAGTTCTAAACTGAAGATTAAGAACACTTATTCTGTAAGTCAATGAAATCCACGTATGGGTTGATTGAAATCATAGTGCAACTCTCTTCATCAACAACTAAGTGAATTTGTACACCTACCTTAAGATGAGTGAGAGCAACTAATGTAAACTTGTCCTTATATAGATAGCATTCTTTTGAAAAGTATATGTTACATGAGTCAAAGCATTGATTACTCATATTTTGACATGATGGATCTCAGAGATACTTCTTACGTGATAAGTATCAAAATACACCAAGATAGATCCAACGGGACATTAGTTTTATCCCATAAGATTTACACTTAGCAGATCCTTACACATGTAACATTTGAATTGTTCTCCTTTAGAGGCTAATAGGATAAATGGAAATTATTTCTTTATACTTCATTAATTAGAATCCTTATGAAGGATAAAGTCTATACTCGTTTAGATATTGCTCACATTGCTGAACATTAGACTAGTCCAGATTATTGTGAGGCATCTAATGGAATATTATAATATCTTTAACAAATGAGAGACTATAAATTAAAGAAGAAGTGAGAACTTAAAACAATTGACTACTCTTATTCTAACTTTGTTGTATTCAAATGTAACAAAATGTCAATTTCTGGGTATATCCTTATGCAGCAGACAGACCTATCTCATGGAGGAGTCATAAGAAACTGTCAACAACAACCTAAGTTTCAATGACATAATATGTTGCTGATGACAACATAATTGTCACTAATTGTTGTTGAAAAATTTATCAGTGGACTCATAATTTATTAACTCCACATAGATATAATATCGAAGACTTACTGTGATAATTCAGCTACCTTACTTCTCGAACAGTAACAGTTCAAGCGGAACTGCATTAATGTTCGATACAAAATTATTGTTCACTTATGAATTATGAACAAGTTGAGGAAACTAAATCTTTGTATCGAATACATTCATGATATGCAAATGGATCCATATAACTAAAGGTCCACCACCCATAAGTCTTTTGTAAGCACTTATAATAAAAGACGGGTTTTACTAATGACCATATATAATCGCATATCGTACTATGAATGATTAGTTGTTAAAATTTCCTCACTTATTTGAATTTGTTTGTCTCTAAATACGTTTATGCATGCCTAAAGACGTATAGACAAGTAATTATACAAATCAACGTTAAAGGGCTTATTTATCAATTTGATCCTAAAGTTTACTTAAGTCTTAAATTGGGATTGTAGTATGATTAATGGGGGTCTTGAGTTGAATACTGATTCAATGACTGTATTTCTCTGCTACAGTTTTGGTTTAAAACTAAAATGAGTATTAAATATGCGCAGACTTACTAATGCTCATAATAAATGATTACTCAGCCAAGTGGGAGAATGTAAGACATGATTTATTGTGTGGCTCTTATAATCATTTAAATTATTATTAAATGATCAAATTATTTATTTATTTATTTATTAATAACCTATGGCTAGTAATTAGTTGATGGGCCTAATTACTCTTAATGGGCTATTAATGGGTTTCCCCTTGGGTGTACATATACATAGAGAGATAATTAGAGGGAATTGACTAATGATCATTCAATTACCATCACCACTAAATCGTCCCTCTCTCCCTTCAAAACCGTGAGCTCTCAACGATCTCACCTAAGCCATCCTAATCGTACACCCTAAACGGGAACCTGATCCAGACCAGAGATCATGACGTCTTCCCTATCATCGGTGAACTCAGCAGGTATGATTTACTTCATTGTTTTCCCCTATCATGTTCAAGAACTGATCAACAAAGTAATTATATATACACACACACAAATACAAACATTAGCATATTATCATATTTGTTCAAAATCTAAAATACTTCCAATATCGAAGCATATTGGTGGTCAACACTTGCTGACTGAAACAAGAACAACTCACAGAAGCAAGGAGGTAGCGATTAGGTCGGAGCAGGTTGGTGACTGAAAAAGAAGCATATAACGATTAGGTTAGATAAAAACCCAAGGATCCATGTATCATTGTATCATGTGTTTATTTGGGCTTATTTTCTATTTAAAACCCATTTTGCAAACTCGGTCGCCTAGGTCCGATTAGGTCCGCCTAGCTATGCCTTGCCCCGATTAATCCTGATTTCCGATTAATGGTCCGACTAGGCCAAAATTACATAGGCATCCACCGATTTCCGATTAATCCTTCGATTAATCCCTATTTTTATAACACTGCCTAGATGTTTTAAGTTCTGGAGCAGTGCAAGATGGAGGACAGTCTTCTACAATGGGAGTTTTCGGTAGCTGCTTCTGGACTTGGGCTTGGAAATGGATATGCAAAACAAGGAAAACACAGTGAGCCTCGCCACGGGGCAGAAGGGATTTCTTCACGTGAGTACCCTCCGCTGTGAGAATAAGTATCTGTTGGAAGGAGGAAAAGAGAAGGGAAATGGTGAAGTGAAGTGTCGAATAAGTCAATATCTTTTGTGATTGAGTGAGCTATTTATAATATTCTCATAGCTTAAGTATCGGGATTGGAGCGACATTCCAGGTAACCTGTAGTCCACATCCCTCATATGACCAAGCTTACCTGGACCGTTATACCATTTATAGTGTTAAGGAGCTCCAGACGCTTGTCCATATAGTTGACTTATGTACTGGTTTCATACCTGACCATTTGTCCGTTATGGGTCCAGGTCTTATTAGTATCCTTTGTCTTTATAGCTGACTTGCCTCTGATACACTGGCCATGTACAGGACTGGTTGTCTGTTACGGTTTAGGTTTAGTTGGTACCATTTGTCTTCATAATTGATCTTTTATCTCTAATACCTTGACCATGTAAGTTAACCTTTCTCGTAAGAGATCTAAGTACGGATTTTGGCTTCTTACTGTTTTGTCTCATTATTCGCCTGGTGACATTATCTGGTACCCAATCGGATTCCCTCCGTATACGATGCGTGTCTTATAGTTTGGTGTTTCCCTCTTGTATTTTTCTAAGTGTTTGTGTCGATGAAAATAGATAGCTTACTGTGTTCCTTACCGAAATCAAGTGTTCTCGGAGTTCCTTTGGGCCGCTGCAGGCTAGTGAGCCGGGACTGAGCCTGAGCCGGGGCTGGATACGCGCCGGGGCTGGATACAAGCCGAAACTGGACACGGACCGAGATTTAATACGAGCCGGGACTGGGCTTACCTTGTTACTCTTTCCCAGCCGTGACTGGTCTTCCCTTGCTGCTTCTTCCCGACCGTGACTGGGCTTGATCAAAACCTAGATTTTTTTAATATTTTTATAATTTATTTATTTTTGTTTTTTTATTAAGCTATTTACTATTATCATTTTACAACTGTTAAAACTTTTTATACTATTTTTTATATATTAGAGAGTTAGGGGCTGTTTGGCAAGTGCTGAACCATTAAGAGGCCTGAATGGTTTTGAGTTGAACCATTAAGAGGTGAGCTTTTAGCGAAATAAACACCCCTTACCTCTGAATCGGTCAGAGGTAGCCTCTTAATGGAATCATTAAGACTATCAAACATCCCTTACTAGGAGTTTAAAATTTAAAGTTTATATTTATAATCATACACTCAATCTTGAGGCCTTGTTATCGGTCGAGCAAATGTTCAACGAATGCTTGTTTGTTCTATAGCATATTTTTAACCCAATAGGGTTTTAACTAAAAAAGTTGTAAACTAATGAAACAGGCTAAATTGATTCAATATCAATGTGTTATGTGTATTGGTTAAAATCTAATTAAGTCCCAAATTTTTTATAAACTAATGCCACACCCCTACATTTTACCCTGATATTTTCAACTCTTCTTTCACTCAATCAACGTCTTTCTTATCTTTACAAGAAATAAGAACAAAAAAAAAAGCAATAGGCTATTGGGCTTGAGAATTAAGCTAAAAGTATAAATTTACATTTAGTTATTTATTTTTATTCGGTTAAAATGGTTAACCGAATAAACCAAATTAAAAAAATCTGTCTAATCGTTAACCTAACCGCAAACCGAATTCCCAATTTGGTTTTCGGTTAAGAACGTACCAAAAAACCGAATTACAAATTTGGTTTGGTTTTTTTTAATACGAATACAATTCGGTTTACGATTTTTTTCGGTTTTTGTAATTTAGGAAACTATATTGGACAAAAAATTGTAATTTATTCTAAAAATAACCCAATCCCCCAAACCCTTCTCCAGTTCTCCTACCCACTGTCAAGAAAAAAGAGTTCGCCGGCTGCAGTCTACACCGCTAAGCCCCCGTCGCCGTTGCTGCGCCTCCACGGCTCCACTGACAATCCACCACTGCTGCAACAGGTTTCTTTTTTAAAGGAAAATTATAATTTGGTTTGTGATCAATCAATAATTTTACTTGAGACAAAAATTAACTAATAATAATTATACGATATTATTTTCTGACCCGAATCATTTAATCCGAGCCGTTTGACCACTCAAGAAAATCCCCTCACTGATTTTACAAAAATTGCAGCGCGCAAACACAAAATCATTCAAAGATCGAGAAAACCTCATATACCGCCCCTTCCAAATCCATCGGCAGTTCAACACTCACTAATCGAGATGGAAACAGATGAAGAAGATGTTTCAAGAATCGTTCCTTTTCAGCTTCAATTCGACAAGCCAGTAGTTTCACAGGTCAGAAACTTTTGTACCCTTTCATCAATTTTTTTTTTTTATCAGAAGTTAAAATTTTGAATGTTAATTAGGGTATAAAGCCAGCAATTTGTATATTTTTACCAAAGAAATTTGTTTAATCAACAATTTATCAAGATTGATTGATTGTAGCTGATCAAAACCTAGAATTGGTGTGTTTATGTGTGTGTGTGCGTATTTTTTTCCCCCAAATTTAAACGCTTTTTTTATGAAGTTAAAGTATTCAATTTGAAGACATAATATTGAATTTGTGAAGATTAAAATAGCTGAATGGAACCCGGAGAAAGATTTGCTGGCTATGGTTACAGAGGATTCAAAGATTTTGTTGCATAGGTTTAATTGGCAGAGGCTATGGACTATATCTCCAGGTCACTTCTAACTCTCTAATTAATTTATTTTCTGTTTCTCATTGTTAGTATTATCATTGAGCTCTATATGGGTATATTGTTGTAACATAAATGAACTAGAAATGCTATTAAATGTGATTTGTATTAAGTTAGTTTCATGCACTAGCAAACAAAAGTTTTGAAATTTAAACCCAGTATTTTGATCATGATTAATTTGGGTAATTGGTCACAACTAGAGCAAATTTTGGGGCTAGATCTTGTCTTGGATTTACTTTTATTCTCTTTCAGTAAAGATTATCAATATGTTTACACCAATTTTTTTATAGAACTTTTTGACTTTATAATTTGCTTGGTGTATCTTTAACCAAACAGAAGTGTTTGATTGTTGTTAAGAGTATAGGGACCTGTTATGTATAATGATAAGTGTATAGGGACCTATTATGTATAATGATAAGTGTATAGGAACCTACTCATGTAAATAGTTATTTCATTTTAGTCCCTGTCTCTCCCTATATATAGAGAGGCTTATTTGTATTCTAAATTACTTCTGAAATACATACAATCGGTTTAATACCAGTTACATGGTATCAGAGCTACGACTCTAAATCCGATATCCTGTTTCCGTCCCGTCACGATTCCGGTTACTAATCACAGCCTCTGCCTCAGTCCAAATCTGTCCCGGTCACTACCAGTTCATTCCCGGTCACTACCAGTTCCTGCTCGTACCTGCTGTTATCTCGAAATCTTTTTTTGAGCCACTGTTTCGAGTCACCGCCGCCACCACTGTTCTCAGAAGGTAGCGATTTAGCTACCCCTGAAAATCCCCCGCCGGACCACCGCCTCACGCACTGCCAAGCGCCGCCCACGCGCCGCTACGTACTTGTCAAATCCCGGCCATTTTCCAGCAAGTGAGATCTCACCTCCTGTACCACTGTACTCCCCTTGAAATTCCAATCAAAACCCAACCATTTCCGCCGCCAACCGCCGCCGGAATTTGACCGGAGTCCTCGGATTTTTTGTTTTCTGTCCTGAAACACCTGAGGAACCATTTTACCACATCTTGTTTCCTGTTTATTGTCATTTATCACCTGCAAAGTTAACTAATTTGCAATCCCGTTCCATTTTTGATATCATTATTTTTCAAATAGGGGGGAAGAGAAGTCTACAACTGTTTCAGAGAACCAGATTGCCCCGATTGCCCCTGGTATCATCAATTTTGCCTCTGTTTTGCGTATCCCTGTGAAACTCGACTCCAATAATTGAAGTTCATGGAGTCTATTTGTTCAAAAAGGCCTTGCAAGCCTGGACAAAAAAGATCATCTGACTCAGCCACCTCCAGATCCGGTTCATGTGAATGGCGTATTGATGATAGAGGGATCCAGATGGCTCTGTGGAATGCTATGGAGCCACAGATCCTCAATATTGCTCAAAATTTCACTACTGTGAAAGGAATGTGGGATCACCTGTCTTCGTCCTTCTCCGCGAAGGAATCTTTATCTCATGCGTATTCGGTGATTCAGGCCTACACCCGAGTTGAACAGGGTGATTCGATTATTTCACCGCTTTCGAAGCTTCAAGATGAACTACGTGTTCTACTTCCACCGACCACTGACTTAAAGGTTCAGGAGGAGCGTAACACCAAAATGGATGTCATGATGTTCATTGCTGGTCTAGCACCAAAATATGCTAGTGCTCGACCATTGTTACTGAGCAACTCTGCCACTATTTCATCTATGGCATCCACATATCATCTCTTACGAGAAATGTATGGTTCGGATGCACCCCCTTCTGACGTATCTGCAATGTAGACATCCACTAGTAAAAGTTACGGCAGAGGATCTCATATGACACAGAGGAAGGGTATTGGACGTGGTGGTGGTATCGTTTGTCACTATTGCCATGAGCCTGGTCACACAAAGTACAATTGCCCGAACCGTTCTGCTGGCTCTCAACCACCTCCCCGTCCTAAAGCACGAATGGTCACCCATGATGAGCCTGCTACCCAACTTACTGATACTGCTTCTGCCTACACAATCAGCAAAGAAGATTATCATTGCTTCCAGCAACTGCTTACTTCTCAACCAATCGCTCCTAGTGCCCAAGCCAACTCGACCAATTCAGGTACATCCTCTAACCGTGACTTATCCTGGGTGGTTGATTCGGGAGCTACTCATCACATGACTGGGAATCAAGGTATATTGTCTAAGCTACATAATACATCTCACCCGCCGGTTCGACTTGCTGATGGATCCTCGTGCCCAGTTCGTGGTATTGGATCCATTAGTAATTCGAAAAACCTGAGACTCTCCTCTGTATTGCTAGTCCCCAAGTTCCCTGATAACCTTTGTTCAGTAAGTCAGCTCACTAAACAAAATAATTGTTCTGCAACCTTTCATCTACTCACTGTTTCTTTCAGGAACGAACCGACTGATTGGCACGAGTGTTGAATCAGGAGGCCTCTACCGTCTGTCCTTATCGTCACAACCAATAGCAAACATATGTGATTCCAGCATTAGGGAGGCTCACTGTCGGCTAGGTCATCCCTCGACAGCGGTTCTGAGGTAAATGAGACCGGATTTCCCAGCTTCTTTTGATTTTCATTGCGAGTCATGTCAGCTTGGTAAACACACTAGGCGTTCCTATCCTCCAAAAGTGTCTAGTAGAGTCTGTCACTTGTTTGAACTTCTGCATTATGATGTTTGGGGTCCTTCCCCCGTTAAAACCCCTTTAGGTTTTGAGTACTTTGTTACTTTCATTGATGATTATTCTCGTGTTACTTGGGTTTATTTATTGAAGTCTCGCAGTGAAATTAATTTGACTTTTCGTAACTTCCATTCGTATGTTCAAAGTATCTTTAACACTTCAATCAAAACTCTCCGTACTAATAATGCAAAAGAATATTTATCCACTGATTTCTCTACATATCTCAAAACACATGGTATAATTCACAAGACATCTTGCGCGTATACATCTCAACAGAATGGTGTTGCTGAACGCAAGAATCACCATTTGCTGGATATTACTCGCACACTCATGATTCATTCTCACGTTCCTCATCGATTATGGGGTGATGCTGTCCTTACTGCAGCCCACCTAATTAATCGCATGCCCTCTTCTGTCCTTGCTGGTAAAACCTCGTTTTCTGTCCTGTACCCTATGGGAAATCCTTTTCCCCTCACACCCCAAATTTTTGGATGTGTGGCTTATGTTCATGACCATCGTCCAGGAGTCACTAAGCTAGACCCGCGGTCCATCCGTTGTGTCTTTCTTGGTTACTCCCATGTTCAAAAGGGGTATCGGTGTTACAGCCCCTCCCTTCGTCGATATTTTACCAGTGCTGATGTAACTTTTCATGAGTCCTGTCCTTATTTTTCCGAGTCTTCTGTCTCATTGCCTGACCTGTTTCCTGATCCTGATCCTGTTATACCCGAGTACATCACTGTTCCTACCATTCCTATATCCCCACCTGCACCTCCGGTCTCAGTCATCACCGATCCGATTCCTGCTACATCTGACCTACCAACAGAACTCCCGCCGTTGATTTTCACGTATGCCCAGAGACATAAGGATAAGTTAACAGAGGCACCTGTTTCACAACCACCCCAACCTGGTACGTCCTCAGTTCCACCACCTGAGCCTGATATACCTGATTCACAACCAGACCAACCTGGTACGTACTCAGTTCCACCACCTGAGCCTGATACACCTGATTCTACTCCTGTTACACCAGACACACCTGCTTATGACCCTCCGGGTGCACCCTTTCCTGACATCCCAAAACTTCGACACGCCACTCGATATCCAATTCAAGATTATGTTGCTTATTCCCACCTCTCACCGGAATCCCATGCCTATACTACTGCTATTGACTCCTACCCAATTCCTAAGAATGTGATGACAACCCTTGCTCACCCAGGGTGGAGACAGGCTATGGAAGAGGAGATCAGGGCCCTCAGGGCTAATCATACATGGGATCTTGAACCACTACATCATGGAAAGCGTATTGTTGGATGTCGATGGGTATTCACAGTTAAACTACACCCGGATGGTTCCTTGCATCGCCTGAAGACCCGACTAGTTGCTAAAGGTTACTGTCATGCATATGGCATTGATTATGATGAGACCTTTTCTCCTGTTGCCAAAATTCCATCTGTACGTATTTGTATTTCCCTTGCTGCCATTCATCATTGGCCGCTCCATCAGCTTGATGTCAAGAACGCTTTCCTTAATTGTGTTCTTGAGGAGGAGGTATATATAGAGCAGCCACCTGGATTCATCGCCAAGGAGGAGGCCTCGAAAGTATGCAAATTACATCGTTCTTTATATGGCCTTAAGCAGTCCCCTAGAGCATGGTTCGGTCGGTTCTCTAATGTTATGGGAGAATTTGGAATGGTCCGCAGTACATATGATCACTCTGTATTCTTTAGACATCGGCAAGGCAGAAGGATTATTTTAGTGGTCTATGTTGATGACATCATTATTACAGGAGATGATGAGGTCGGGATTACCGAGCTTAAACAGTTTCTTCAGTCTCAGTTTCAAATTAGCGACTTGGGTCGACTTCGGTATTTTCTTGGCATAGAGGTATCTCGCTCTCCACAAGGAATACTTCTCTCTTAACGGAAGTATGTCCTTGATATGTTGACCGAGTGTGGCTTACTGGGTTGTAAACCTGTTGATTCTCCGATGCTTCCTACGGGGAAGCTCCTTCCAGAGGACGGAAGCCCAATGAAGGATTCTGAACGATATAGACGATTAGTTGGAAAGCTTAACTATCTAACATTTACACGACCAGATATATCCTTTGCTGTTAGTATTCTGAGTCAGTTCATGGCCACTCCATACACTGGACACTGGGATGCTGCTCTGCGTGTGTTACGATATCTCAAGACTACACCAGGTCTAGGGATCTTATATTCTGATCAAGGTCATTGTCGTGTGGGTGCCTTTACAGAAAAAGGAGACGGGTGCATATTAGGGTTCTCAGATGCTGATTGGGCAGGTTGTCCTATTTCACGAAGATCTATGACTGGGTATTGTGTATTTGTTGGAGGAAATTTGGTGTCTTGGAAGAGCAAGAAGCAACACACAGTATCTAGATCAAGTGCCGAATCAGAATATGGAGCAATGGCAGAGGTTACATCAGAAATGATATGGACTTGTCGTCTTCTCAGAGAACTCGGGGTTGTTTCTGATAACTTGATGAGGTTATATTGTGACAGTCAATCGGCTATACACATAGCCAAAAATCAAGTATTTCATGAGAGGACGAAACATATAGAAGTCGATTGTCACCTTATCAGGGATCGTGTGATGGGCACTAGCACTGATCCTCCATCCATTCAGCCGGTTCATATCAAGACAGAATTTCAACTTGCAGACATCTTCACGAAACCACTCCGAAAGGCACAGATGGATTTTATATGTAGCAAGTTGGGCATGATTAATATCTATGCTCCAACTTGAGGAGGAGTGTTAAGAGTATAGGGACCTGTTATGTATAATGATAAGTGTATAGGGACCTATTATGTATAATGATAAGTGTATAGGGACCTATTATGTATAATGATAAGTGTATAGGAACCTACTCATGTAAATAGTTATTTCATTTTAGTCCCTGTCTCTCCCTATATATAGAGAGGCTTATTTGTATTCTAAATTACTTCTGAAATACATACAATCGGTTTAATACCAGTTACAATTGTTAACTTTTTTGATATTGATTTTACAGGAAGGTGCATAACATCTCTATGTTGGCGTCCAGATGGTAAAGCAATAGCTATTGGGCTTCAAGATGGAACTATTTCATTGCATGATGTTGAAGTGAGGCTGTTTTTTGTATTTAAAATTAGAGTTTATAGTGAAAAGTAATGAATTATATTAATTAAAACTTGTGCATTTTATTAAGCAGAATGGGAAGCTGTTACGAAGCATGAAATCCCACGCTGTTGCTGTTGTATGCCTTAACTGGGAGGACGATGAAGGCGAAGAAATTTCAGTATGATTTTTTGAAAATATTTTAGACTCTTTGAATAATCAACACTTCATGATTTTTATTTTTTAATGCTTTTTTATTTGTGTTGTTCAGGATGACAGCTTTGTCTCAAAATATGAAGATCGAACCTCTCGTTTCTTCCCCCCTGCCCCAAGAGCTCCTCGTGTGCCTGGACTTGTGCCTGGAGAAACGGGTTTTATGGATGAAAGTGAAAATTTATCACAAGAATTATCAAATTCTTCACATCAGCGGTTTAACATCCTGTGCAGTGCAGATAAAGACGGAATCATAAGCTTTACTATATTTGGCATATTTCCGATTGGGAAAATTGTAAGCTTTAATGTTCCTCCCTTCACTTTGTGGGCCCATCTTTTTTTCTCCTCACTTCAAGCAAGTATGATCCAC
The DNA here is from genome assembly GCA_023525975.1 of Smallanthus sonchifolius. Classification (NCBI taxonomy): domain Eukaryota; kingdom Viridiplantae; phylum Streptophyta; class Magnoliopsida; order Asterales; family Asteraceae; genus Smallanthus; species Smallanthus sonchifolius. Next base: position 29,006,692 of record CM042021.1, on the reverse strand, counting down.
TACTTGAAAAAAGAAACGATGAAAAAGAATGTAGCCTTGATCTTTAAAGATGAGTATGGGTTTGCATCTTGATTAATGTTTTGCTTTACATGGTTTATTTTGGTTGGATTGCAGGATATACATGACTTTTCTGTTTGTTGTCCACTTGCAAACAAGCATGTTGACTGCAAATTGCGGAATGCTTCAATCTGTAAGGTAATACCTTTACCACTTAGATAAGTTTTGTTTCAGTTTCATTTAGAATTACTAGAGGTGGCAAGATGGTGGGTCAGGTAGGTACATATCAAAATGAGTGTTTTTTGTATGGGTGTGAAGCCGGTGGGGTGGGGTTGGGTTGACCTGAACCTTTTGTTCAAGAATATTATCTTTAATATGAATATTCATTGTGTCAAGTATGATTAAAAATATGTCTTATTCCAATAACAATCTAATTGTTTTTGAATAAAATGGTTTAGGAGGTTTATGCACTTTGGGTGACTTCCGGTTTGTTTGACTTAATTTGACCCATTTCCTTTTAAGTTGTTTTTTTATTTTTTTTTATTTTACCATATAAAAAACACCCTGTTAATAAGTAAATGGGTACCGTTGGCCATTTGGTGCAACGGTAGCCCCAAGACTTCCCATAGTGGAGGTCTTGGGTTTGAATCCTGGCAACAACAAAAAAGGGGTCTGTGGCCAGGTCAGGGGGTTTACCCAGTTGGGGGGTTCCTCCTGTGGTGGGCTACCCTGGATGTTCTAGGTGTTGCCCCGGTGAAACCCAATTATCCTAGAATATCTAGGTGTTGCCGTTCAAAAAAAAAAAATAAGTAAATGGGTCAAAATTGGACCTCTAAGAAATAGGTCTAAATGAATATCTTTCAATCTCAATGTAAACGAGCCTTACCTTAATTGATCGGTATTAACAAAATGTTGTGTAAAATTGTCATGTGTACAGATGGTGTTATCCAAAGATCTTTGTCATTTGACAATATTATGCTCTGGTGATCTTCAAGTTCCAGAACATGATTTGCATGGGTTTCATTGCTTTACACTTGACACTTCAATATTCTATAAAAGGTAATTTTTGAACTTATAGTAAAACTTGACTACTCCTTCGTCCTACAAAATTTCAGAACTTTCCAATTTGGGACTTCTCATGAAAATAGTATCATTTCTCTATTTGGAATATTTTCAATGTTAAACTTACCTACTTGCTCATTGTCATCATTTGATGTTATAAATCTTATTCCACAAGATTTTCTTCTTTAGTCAATGTTAAAGGGTAACTATCTCATCAACTGTTACGAATAATTTGATGGAGGATATATACCAGTAGTCTTATGTTTTCGGGTCTTTTTTTTTTTCATTCTCTAAAGAATGTCATTAGTTGTCATAATATGTGACACTCTTCAACTGTTTCCGAGAATGTCTTTTGTCTCACTATTATGGTAGTGATCACCAGTTCTTGTTCCACTAAAATGATAGTGATCACCAATACAAATGAGTGTTTAATATTGTTTACTGTCGAGCTCACAACCTCACTCTTCTCTTGCTCATTGTGGATCTTTGATCTTGATGATGGATTGTGAAAAAAGTAAAGACCACTTTAGAATATATGCGATACTGTAATTTTGCTTTGCAAGAGTTAAGTATCAAGTGTTGGATTTTTTAGGAGATTGAAAATCAAGGACAAATCTGATCATTTGTTTTTCTGTAATCAGCCATTGCTCTTCATTTGACTTATACAAATTTGTAAATTCTGAATTCGATTTGGAAGGTTAGTAGTGTTCATGGACCAAAGCACACTTAAGATACTTGCCCAATTTGTATTAACTTTAGCCAAATTGTATGCGTAGTGTCTTCAAAGTAGAAGTATGGTGGCTATCTTCTTCTCAGAGAAGATACTACCAACACTTGTTTAACCGAAGTTTATAAAAAATAAATCATTCTTGTAAAATATTGCTTAGTTTGATCCTTTTATAAAAGGTTAATTATTTGAAAATGTAGTTTCTTATTAAGTGAACTTTACTTAATCTTAACAAATTCCAGTTTCCTTGGTTCATCTTGTATTTGATCTTGTTAACCTTTGTATTAGTCTTCCATCGTGTTTCTGTTCTATTTTGACTTGGGTGACGAAAGGGTTCTTCCATGATAACTGATGTGTACATAGTTTTATATATTAGTGCATTTCCTTAGATTTTGTAAATTTGATGTCATCACAATAAGTGGAGGTATATTTATAAAAATATTAACATGAGGAGAAACATCAAAATTTCCCCTCCATTTCTTCCTTAAAAAAACTCGATAACATGATATTCTATTTGTCTTTCCCTCACTTTCTCCCCAAATTAAAACTTGATAACAGTGATAGGGAATACTAAAATCACCAATTATCAGTTAACTTGAAAGTTTATATGTATGTAATTTTTAAATGTTGCAGGAGAAATGAGCTTCACCAGGTTGCTCAACAGGCTTCAAACATTGAAGATTTAACAGAAGTCATCCGAGCTTCACTATCTGTCATGTCTAAGCAATGGTCCGATGCAATGCACACATTTCATGACAAATTTGATTCCCTATCTAGTCTCATTCAGGACCATGGTAATTAGTAAAAGCTTTAAAAATCAAATCCCAAATGTTTTAATATCTCATTATGATGGTTTTTGACTTTTTCTAACTTATCAAACATAGGATTGGACTCGACCCCGCAAGAGGAGTTTCTTAGCCTTATAGGTGGCGCCCGCACGAGTCCAGCTGTTCACCAATTTTTAGTCAACTCTCTTGGTGAAGTGGTACATCAATGTTTACTAGATTTTGTCAATTATAAAATTTACACAAATATTGAGTAATATTTTATTATTTTTTGAATTGCGGGAGATCTTTTGTTCATGAAAGCTTATTGCTGATTAGGGTCTCAAGCGGATAACAAAGTTGGTTTGTGGAGCTGGAAAGGAGCTTCAGGTTATTGTTCTTGAACATCTAGAGGTAAATTAACATTTCTCAAGTTTGTAACTAAAACATTTCTCAAGTAGGAGATGATAGTGATGAAAAATAATCACTAAATAATAACCAAGTTTCATAATTGTTCCATGTAAGTCAAATTGGAAAAAATAATCACTAAATAGTAACCAAGATTCATATATGTTCCATTTAGATAACTTAATCTAAAAAAATATTATTTATAAAAAAATTCACAAGATTGGAACACCTAATGAAAGTCGAGTGACTTTAGAGAAACAAAAAAAAAACTATGAATAACCTATAGTGGAACATATGAGAAACTTGGTTACTATTGGGTGAAGTTTTTCCTTATAAAAACTGTATTTTGGAGGGCTTTCAATCCGTTTGACCGGCTCAAACCATTTCGCATGTTTCTTTTCTAGTTAAATCCTTGACCCATTTGACCCATTAGAGATAGATTATAACCCAAGCCGACCTCTATTGTTAAAAAACTTGTTTTGGCGTTCAGCCTGCTGCAGAGATGATTGGATTTAGATTAGGGGAACTGAGAGGACTTTCTAAGTGGCGTTCACGTTATCAAGGTGTCGGTTTGGATGAGACTTTAATAGATAATGCAACACAGAAGGCGGGGATGTTGCTCATTCAAGTCCAACGCTTTATGAGGGTTTTATCCTCTGCAGTCCAACAGGTTATTATTTTAATTCAAATAATCCTCATATTTTGTCATTAATAAATATTTTACACAAAAACAATGCAGGAGTCAAACATTGTAATTTTATCAAGACAGTTGGAGTAGTCATAATAATAAAAGCAAAAACGATTTTTTTTTCTTTGCAGTTTTCAAACTTCTTCAATTGGCTTCACAAATGTGTGAAAATGTTAATGTCAGAACCAAGTGACCAGCACCAGCTTCCGGCGTTCAATAGGTTTGTTGTTGTTAGAGGTGGCAAAGTCAACCAATTCACTTAAAAAAGGGTTGATTCGAGTTAGATTTTATCTCTAACGGGTCAAATGGGTCAAGTTTGAAGACTTACCTAAAAGTGAAACGGATCAAATTTAAAGACTTACCCAAAAGTGAAACGGGTCAAACAGGCTGAAATTTGCCCGAAGTGTTATTCAACCTCTTAAAATTGTTTTCTTCAAGCAAATTAGATATTATTAGTATAGTTTATAAAATCATATTTAATACATTAATCATTTGTAGAATTCTAAAGGGAAACAAAAGTTGGTAGGTCAACGCAACAACCCTTTATATCCGCATTAAAAAGTGCTCGTTTTGACTCGTTACTGAGCCTGGCCATTTTGCCAACTCTTCCACCTATCGTTCTTGTAGTTCTCTTTCTATTAGTGATCATCAAGATTTTACTTATCTGCATCCCACTTTGTTTTGGCAGTGAACTGGTTATTTTATTTTTGAAGTATTTATATGATCAAGATCCAGTAAGGCGATTGCTCGAATCAACTGAAGTTGACCATAGTATTGAAGTTGACTTGTAAGTAACTTATCCAACAAACTCAGTTCAACTTGGGTGACATTTTACACAACAAGCATGAACCTTTTTAGCTCAAAGTTCACCCACATGTGAGTTTGGTTCTGAGCATCCTTGTATCGTCCAACTTCTTTTATATATTTAACAACAGCATATTATCTTTAATTATTTTGTACCCTTCTATCAAAAATCGGAACTAATTACCTTTCCTTAAAAATGAATTTGAAGTTTGTCTTTCTGGAAAAGTTATAGTCTGAAATTACCTTTTTGCCCTTCCAGTAGTCATTACAAAGTAATACCATTAATTATTCAGGGAGACGATGGAAAGAGTACAAGAGTTGGCTCATTTTGGGGGTTTCACAGATTTTGAGTACCTGCGAAGAACGTTAGCGAAAGAATTTCAACAAATGGAGTCTTGGTATGCTTTCTATTCCTGTTTGACCTTCAGAGTCAAACTAACTAATTTTATGTTGATGTTAAGTATATAACAAGATTGCATTGGCCATTAGCACAGGGTTTCTTTTTAAAATTTGAAATCCTAAAGTAATGACTTAATCGTTGCAGTTTCAAAGAGGCGTTCCAAATGCCTTTCACTACAATTTCCAAGAAGATACTCTGCCAAAACTTGTTGCCATTGTTTCCAATCGAATCGTTGTCAAAATCTGCATCCTCCACTGTTCCAACATCCATATCATATTACAAGGCATGTTAATACTTAATAGGCGATTATGCCCCCTAAAAGCAATCATTATCAGTATCTTTGGACCCCCACCTCCCATCATTGTTTCTTATGCTAATAATTTGCTACTTGATCGTTTTAGGAAGCAATGCACGAGAAACAACAGAGTTTTGTGGATTATTTATCTTTTATATTACCCGATGAGCCTTCATCAGAGCTTGCAAATTGCATAGTCGTTACAAGGTGTTTAATGAATAATGATCTAGAAGCTGTGTTGCTATGTGTTCCTGAGGGCTATCATTGTGTAGATTTGTCTCTATATAAGGTACTTTACATGTTAGTCCACGTCACATCTTTATATTATCCCAAAACAGTAGCAACATGCAACAAACAAAAACCTTGAGTTGTTTTCTACAAGTTTTTTGACTTTTAGTCAAATGTCTAAAATAGTAAAATACCCTTCACGATGATATAAAATGGAGCGATCTTGTTGACCAAATCCAGATAAAATCAGTAGTTGAAACTTTGTGAAGAAGGGCAATGTTGTCATTTTTGTGGGATATAGGGGTGCACTTTACTAACATTTTGCTGGTAACAGGAATGTCAACTTGTTCTACTACTGAACGGGCCGTCTTCCTTTTCTGAAAACTTGGAGAAGGCTTGTATGACAATTGTGCAAGCCGATGATCTTCCATTTGTATCTATACCTAGTTTAGATTCTTCAAGCCTTTGGAAGTTGCATGAGCTGAAGGTACAAATCCTCTAAAAGTTACAAGAACATAATAGCATTTTTCATTTCACTTTGATCTCAAGATAAACGGCTATAATTTTTTTAGGACATCTGACATTTTCGTTTTGTGGGTCCCACTTATTACGGTGTGAGAAAAGAACAAATATGTGAATGTTTCATCGAAATGAGGATGAGACTCGCAAAATGCAAAATGAACTAATGAAGAAAGAGAACATAAACTACATGTGGCAATTTCAACCCGTTTACTTATCAATGGGCGATTAAATTATGTTTTATCTCAAACGGGCCTTATTGGTAAAATAAAATTTTGCATAAAAGAGTGTATATTTATTGTCTAAAGCCCATAATATATTTTTGTTTCATAAATAAAGAATTATCATTAAAATAATATAACTTTCTCTATCATATTTGAGACACTAATTATTTGCTAAACAGATAAAAGTTTTGGACAGAGTGTTTCGTCCACCCGACCCGATTCATCCCGTACAAAGGGTGGCCCCGTTTCGACATGTTACCTGACTCACCCATTTTGCCACCTCTAGGATAATCTTATAAAGCCCGCCCTCGAGTAATAAATATCAATTTGATAATCTTGCTTCCCTAAATCTTGATATGATCATTTCAGGACTCTGTTGTATACTTGCAAATGGATAGTTTGAAAGTACGAGGAATTCCGCACTCTGTGATTGCTCCTCTAGCAGTTAGTGGTAAGTACCTCTTTCAACAAATCCAAGTTTTTTTTTCTTTGACCCGTCTCTAGTTATGTGCATCTGGTACATACATCATCATGATTCATGTATCCATTTACTCTAGTTATGTGCATTTGGTACATACATCATCATGATGTATCCTTGTACTATTCTCTGTTTTTGTAATAACCAAAGATGCATTTTATAAATGTTCAGCATCTAGAGGTGTTGCTTGTGTCTTTGCATCGAGAAAGCGCGCTCTAGTTTACATCCTGGATGAAGATGAAGATGAAATATCAGATGCGGATTAGCTTCATTATGTTATCTATTTCTTTTTCTAGTTTTATGTATTTTTATTCAACTGTTTTTGTTCGACAAGCAACCAATTTTCTCCGTGTGAATGTGTATATCGAGGGACAGGGTAGAATCGCGTGTCGTCCATCTTTAGTTTCAGGTTACTCTTTTTGGAGTAATCATATCATAAATCATCTGGTTTTAAGGAGTTTTCACAACATGTTTTGAAGCAGTTCATGAGGTTACTTTTTTTTTGTTTTGATATGTTTGTAGTTATATCTTTATAGATGAGTTTATAATCCTTAAAATGAAAATAATTAGTAAACTATAAATTTCCTCATTTGGATGATACCCAAATTTTGGTAATGAACTCAACAATTTGAATGGTGTAAAACATGTAGAGTATACTAAAATCATTATTTTTAAATAAATCAAACATGAAATTTTTACAGGATCATATGTTTTATTTTTGGAATTTTCTGTTTTTCAATTATATTAGAAAAATAAAACTATTATTATTAACTAAGAAAATAAAAATAAAAAATTATTTTTGATATATTTAAATGATAATGACTTAATAGGTTTTGATGCAAATTCCATTATTAAAAATTGTATCATAGCATACAACAAAAGGTTGTTATGTTACATATTAACCACTACAACACAAGAACAACACAACATACAACAAATCAATCACTATAGGACTGAAATCAGACACTTTTGTTAGGCTTCCAGGTACCCGGGCCTCAATCCTCGACGAATTGCTAATAAAGCTTAGCCCGCGATTATGATACAACAAACACCATTCCTATTGTGGAGTCCAAGACCGAAAGGATGCATTTGAAAGGATGCATTTGAAACCGGCTGCAAATGAAGTTGTATATGTCAACCTGATACCACTGTATCTTTCATGTTTAACCGCCAAAACAAGCCGTGAATCGACAAAACAAAACAGGGTTGCTTTAAAAACAACATAAGGATTATGGGTCATCTTCCAACTCAACTATTTGGGCCCGTCTTTCGGCCGCTTGTTTCCTTATAAAGATTCCCCACCTCAAAGCCGCCTTAAGTTTAAGCCATCCCACCACAGCCTTCCCAGAAGAACGGGTTTTATCCACATCAAACCCATGCCCGAAACTAGGTGTGTTTGGCATATAACCTGTTGAATACGGATAATAGTTTTCATTAACATGACTACCGGAGGTTTGACCTTGACCTTGACCTTGACCACCACCACCACCCATGTTGAATAACCGAAGCATATGCTGCATATCTTCATTTTCAAGCATTTCATGACTTCTCATACGGATTTCTTCTTCAGGAAAGTAATCGTCCGATCCTCTAAACGAAGAACTCAAATTCAATGTGTTGGTGTTGAAAGAAAGGAAATTAGGGGTGGATGGCTGTGTCAATCCAAGGGCCAGCGTGTTGTTATCATTCCTGGGAGGCTGTTGTGAACCGTTGAACAAGGAATTGTGAAGAGTGAATGAAGTTGTATCGAATTCAGTAGGTGCATTCAGATTCATGTTCTGTGACTCCGCAGCATATCTAGTTGTGACACTACTCTCATAACCTGCACAAGAAAGAATAAACGTCCTGTTATTCACAAGGGTATTTTAGACATTTCACTGATAGACGTGAAAGAAAGCAAATAAACAGTTACCTCCAATGGTGACACCTGGATTTGAAGTGGGTTGTTCTTGAGTGGCTGGAGGTGGTAGACTGAGTTGATGATCAAATGAGTCTGAATAGTTTTGTTGGCGCGTTCCCGTATCAATTTGTGCAGCAGGCGTTATTCCCTGATGAGCTCCTAAAAATGATTTTCCATCATATTCCACCACATGCATCCAGTTATCATATGCCTTGTTCATCAAGGAATCTACAAAAATCTGCAAATATAAAAAGATTCACATTCATTAAAGACCTTTTCTTGTCTTTTTTCTTGGACCCGCAAGGGGCTAACCCCTTGACCCCCCGCCTGCTGACCTGGCAGCATGACCCAGGCCGCATTGCTGCCAGCCATCATGGCGTCTATGAGTTCCTTCAGGCAACCGTTAAGACTCCATAACTCAACAATGAGGTTACTGACCTTTTGATTATCAGAAAGGGCATCGGTTGCATAGTAATGGCCATCAGCAACTAAACCACTTAATTCATAGATGTTATTGAAAACGACACCAACATTTCGCACATCATCGGAATAGTAAACGTAAAGTTTGTGGCTCAAAATACACGTCTTTGAATGCTCCACGAGAACGTCCCACATTTTATTTGACATGCCACTCCCCAATACCTACAAATGATTCCAAGATAGTAAGATACCACGCATGGGATGTTTGGATTCAAACCTGAGCTCTGTTAATATGTAATGTTATTCTTGGTTTTAAAAAGCGTGAGGCGTACCGAGGCAATAAGGTCCCCGAAGCCAAGGCGAAAGCGCATGCATCACGTACGTGAGGCGCAACATATTTTGTATGATGTTTTTTTTATATTTCTCATAGGTTTCTATCATCACATGCTCAAAATTTAGATATAAATAACCTCTACATAGGATTTAATATATAAATAACCTATATGTACAAGCTAAAAAACTATATGCATCTCCTAATGGACAAAAAATGCCCATTGCCTGCACCTCAAGCCTGTTTTACCTGTGCCTCATGTATGATTGTCGCCTTACACAGTCGGAAGCGCGAGACTCATTCCATGAGGAGGCCTCGCGCCTAGGCACGCTTTTTAAATTAAGATTTTATTTAACCCTTACATAATTAGTTTTGTTGCAGCGGCTATGAAAACGATTATGGGATTACTTGCCTATATAATCAAAAGTAAGGAAAAAAACAATAATCATACATTTCGCAACTTCTTTTGATCTCTCACTACGAGGCGCAGAAAATCTTCTACACTAAATATGCCTGCTTTGTTTAGCTTCTTGTGAAATGATCCATCTTTCCCAATCTTCTCCAATCTCCAAACTTCATCCGCTAGAGCGGGTGGATAATGTTTCTTGTATACTGTAGATCCAAATGTAGATTTCTTAACATCATATGTTACTGTTCATTTAAATGCAATATTTATTTGAGAATTTAGATGGTTATAGTACCAATATAATTTTTATAATCATTTAAATGCAATATTTATTAAATATCGGGCAAAAAAGTGTCAAGTCAAGTCAACCCAACCCAGTCCGACCTATTACCAAACACACATTTTGCCATCTCTAATGAAAAAATTAAAAAACAAAAAAACTCACGTTCTCCTCGGTGATCCTTAACAGTGAACGCATCCGTTTTGGCCTCATGTATACGAACCCCTTCATGGTATCCTGAGGCAACTTTAAGCCCGAGTCTGAACTTCCTACTTCTTATCCAACTAGAGTTGTCTGTAAAAGTCAACTCCCCTAATGTCCCCACACCTTCCTTTAATACCACTTGTAATTCTCCAGATAAAAGTGGTCGTTTTCCTTCTCTCTCTTTTACCATATGTGTTTCAAATTCTTCTTGAGTCCATCCTTCTTCATCCTCGTTATTGAAATCACCTTCGAGCACAACAATATCTAGTTTGACCGAAGATTCGGGGCCAGATGTCACAACATGGCCCGAGTTGGCATCGATCAACACCACATGGATTGCAACACCTCTTTCTCCTTCTACTTTTCCTCCTGTGAAAAGGGAGAGTGATAATTTGGACTTGAATTGTAGTTGTAAGTCTCTTCCATCCGGTCCTTCTATTCGCTTTGGAGAAACCCTGTTTAAATTTCCAAATAAAAATTTAACAAATAGGAATTCTTGCTTTGTCCCATGAAAACTCTAGTCTTTAACCGCCCACACAAGAAAATTTGTTGGAGCATTTAATGTAACAGAATCTTGTGGACCCGAATGTTCAAATGGGTAATATTAAAAGCTTAAATGATTATTTAATACAAAAGCATGAAGTAGCAAACGATACAAAGATAGAAAGTACTCCATCTGTCCCATGAAAATTATAACCTTTACTTAACACTTACTTGAAGTCAAAAGTTTGACCATCTGTATAGAATCTAAAATAGTCTTTAGTGAAGGCAAATAAAGAAAGCTTATTGGTCCAAATCAATGTCATTGATTATTTTTAACGATCCCAAGACATAGATTGTTGCAAATCTCATGTTCTGGAGTAAAACAAACAACTTTGAGGGAATCATGCAATCCACAAGAAAAAAACTAACAAAAATAACAATTAGAATGAGAGAGAACAAAAACTCTCACACAGTCACACTATCTCATCAAGAATCTTTGGTAAAAACTAAAAAGCCGAAAGGCAAGATGAAACTTCTAGTAGCCTATACTGCCAATATCATGTGAAAAATGTAACATTATTGTTTAGTAAGAGATTAAATGCCTAAATTAGCCTTCAATCATGGAAAAACAAAGATGAAAATCATGTACCTTCCATTAAGTTTTGCCGGGCCCAACTTTGCTAAGGCGCGCTCCACTTCTTCACTAACCTATTTAATTAGAAAGCCAAATAGAATTAATAGTAATTACAATCAAACAATAGGTCCATAAGTTATATCTCAAATAAATTCTTCTGTGAATATAAACAAATATTAGAAAAGGTGTAATAGTTTATTTTTCTTCTTTCTTTTATAAAAGTGACCAATATCCATCCTGGGACCCACGAACCTGACAGGTAATGAGTAACAAGTATGGGACATAGTTTTACAATCGGGTATGAGACTGGGATTACCAGAACTGTCCCACTGACATCCGTACTGTAACATACTTAAATTCATATGTAAGTTAATATATTGCGGTTTTCACAAGACCAAGATACATATAGAACGACTAGGAGTTAGAATTAAAGGTTCGTTTATTAATCAGATATCACATAAGAAACATGGAACAACTAGAAGACAATCTTCAATCCGGATATTTACAATTTTCACTTGGAGAAAGAATCTTACAACTCTTCGAAGAATAGGCTCCAATGATGAACAAAATTTCTGCAAACTATCCACCTTCAGAGCTTCAACAATGACACTGCATAAACATGTTGGCTTAATTATTTATATAAAAATAGAATATAAATATCCCAAAAAACTATAATACCTAAAAAAATTTGAATCTTTAGAAATATATTGTTGACCTTTACTCATTGTAGCTAGGGTGTCAATCGTGTAGGGTTGGCGCGCTGACAGGTTGAATCGTTGAACCCGAATACAACCCGTATATTTATTCGGGTCAAAAACAACCCGGACACACTTAATAATAGTGTAATCAACACGACCCGTTTAACCCATTTATCTACGAGTTTGCGTTTAGTGGCTTGTAATCAAGTTGTAAGCATGTTAAATGGATTGGCAAATTGTAACAAATGGGTTAAACGGGTCTTAAACGGATTGACACATCGACCCGAACCGACATGATTATTAACTGGGCTAGATATGGCAACCCAAAACGTTTGCCACCTCTATAGCCTTTAAATCTTGCAAAATAGTCAATCATATTTCATCAATTGGATATTGAATTTCCTAGAATGAGATTCCATTAATTGTAAACATGTTAAGAAACTGATTGAAGACATGTTTTCTCTCCATATTACAACATTCTAGCTCTTCATTTAAGAAAAAATTTGCAGGTTTGAAGTTAATTTAAAGTTCCATTGACTTATTTAAGTCAAAACAACATAAATAAACACATGACTAGCATTAATTTCCCAAAAGCTAACAATAAACACTACCAAACTATACTGAATTAGACCAAAAATCAGCACAATGATTAAACAAATTACATAATACTTTAACCAAAAAAAAATAAACAACAAAATCCCACTTCAGATATTTACAAACAATTTGAAAAAAAAAATCAGAAAAATAAATAAAAATAAATTCAAGAAATTACCTAGCAAGAGCTGGTCTTTTCTTTTCAGGTTGACCTTCTTCACTACCACTGGGATCTAATCCCCTTTTCTCCATTAACTTTCTCTGCATTTTCTCTGCTCAAGAACACAACCCCCTCTTCAGATCTGGTCTAACCCTAATTGAGTTTTACTAAAAATTGAAATTGAAAAAAAGGGTTTTTTTTTAGCACTCAAAAGGGATTCCAACAAAAGATTAAAGAACAAGAAAGATGGAAAATTAAATGAAAATTTTTCGACCTTTTTTGCTTTTCTTTTGATAATTTACCAAGAACTATCAAATCCGAAGCTGGGAACTTTGATTTTTTCTATTTGATATTTATTCCACCAACAAATAAAAGGGGATTTCCATTGTGGTGGCTGAAGATATTGCATATCCATCCATGATGATTTGTGGAGTTTCACTAATAACCCCTATGTGGTTTTGAGTTTTGACCATATATCTACTATCCTTGTTTTGTATCACAAAAGTTTTTAAATTTGTTTTTCTTTTCTTCATGTAAAGTGGATTTTATATTAGAGTATCAGGTATACCCTCACGGGTGGGAACCGTGAGGGTCTTCACGACTTGAGGGGGGTGTGAGAGGGTTGGCGTGAGGGATTTCACGAAAGAAGGGGGATGTGAGGGGGTTGGTGTGAGATGGCATCAAGTGATTGGTTGAGATCTCAAGTGAGGGGGCTTATTTGAGGGGAACACCGCCCCTTCTCAAGTGAGGGGGCTCACTTGGGTTTGGTGTGAGGGTATACCCCTTGCCCTTATTTTATCAAATAGCAAAATAAATTTATGTGCAGGAGTAGGAACTAAAAAGTATAAAGAAACACCATACATATTTTATCGAGACACAAATGATGATACGACTCGTATGATTTTGTATACATCCCGTATGAGGTTGTGTTCGTTAAATCATACGGCCCGTATGATGTTGATTGCCATTGAAATGATGAATATGACCACTCACAAGGTTATACTGCCCAAATGACGATTTTTCGTCACATCATACGGCTCGTATGATATGACAAGAATGTTGTTGTACACTTTTAGGGATGGTGTCTAACAACATCTAATAGTTATATCATAATTGACATAATATTTATATCAATATGAAGTGTATACTTTGTCTTCAAGAAATTTGATGTTATCACTTTGTAGACATCAAATAAATGACACATGAAATTAGGGTGTTCATGGGCTTACCTTTAATTATTTCTTTCTTGACAAGAGAACCACGTTCACATAAGTAGTAGGTTGGGTGGTAGATCGGTTATAGGGGTATTTCGGTATATAAACTAGGGCAACAAAGTGGAGCATACGGTGATGCCAATAGTGTCACTGAGTTTCTCGGCCCTTTATCTTAGGATTAGTCGGTTCGATTCATCGATAGGGGTAGGGAAGAGATATAACTCAGCGGTACAATTTCACCTTGACGTGGTGGAAGTCACTGAAACTGGTTGTACCATTCAAAGTGAAACAAAGTCGTCTAATTTGTTATTTTTATTGTTCAGTTTTGACGGTCTAAAGCGATATCGTTTAGCCTGTTTTATTATTTATACTACATTTTTGGATCATGGAATTATGTATTTGTATATTGAAAATTTTAATATTAACTAATGATTTTGAGTAAAAAAATCAGGCAAAACCGTTAAACCACCAGTCTAGCAGACCCTCCCAACCCAATCGGTTTGGTTTGTCGTCTTTTGAAATTGTAATTAACAGTCTGACCTATATTTTTTATCAAGACTGACATAATTGGCCGGTCAATACACCTGCTTTGAAATCATGATTTACAAAATTTCTTATTAATGTGATCTAGATATGACCCACTGATATACTATACCAAAGCATTAGGAGACAAACCAACTATAGGAACTTATACAACATGATCATATAATTAAGGAGACTAATGTCAACATTTTCTATTTAAACATGTAACTATACAATCCCAAATAGTTGATAACTTTATCTATGATGTATTAAGTCCAAAAAAGTGAGTGCTTCAAAATAAATAAAATGTAAAAGACGAGGGGCTTAAATGTAAATAAATCCAAACAACAAGCACACATTCGATGTATCCATCAGTTTGGATCATCAGCAAATGCGCTGGATATGACCCATTGACCTTCTCTGCCATTTTGCAGTCAACTTTATCTGAAATATCCCAATGTATAACAATTAATGCACAAGATACACACAGGCCACAGCTATAACACAATTCCAAAAAAAAAAAAAAACCTTTTTACGTTCTCTTCAGAACTAGACCGGATAGCGAACATGCGGTTTTAGAGGTTCACTGATCGGTTGTATCGAATGTCGTGATAAATAATATAAAAATTAAAACCATGTATATAGATAAAAATATAAAAAAACATTTTTTGTTTTGACGGGAATTTGCAATTTTTATGGCATATAAATGCTTAAATAAACAAAATATGCAACTTAGAATACTAAATTAATCAAAAAATGAGATGTTAAAAGAAAAAATACAAAAAAGATTATAAAAAATTGAAATCCGATCCGACCAGCCGGTCCGGTTCACCGGTCCGACCAGTAACCTGCCGATTCAAACGAAAGCTGTTTAACTACACACAACCGTATCGGTTATATGTCCGCTTCCTTGTCCAACTGGTCGGTTCAGTCTGGTTTCGAAAAGACTGCCCTTTTATAGTATGAATTTGACACAAGCAAGTGGCAAAAGAATCAAACTTCCCATGTTGTACAACATGCATAGATAATTGTACTTTGTGTTTGATGGCACAAACTTTTTTCATGCAAACCGTACAAGTAATATTATAGCACGGTGCAAGATATAGGAGCCCTCTTTTGCACTTTATTGTCATCAAACATCTGGGCTGTACATAATCTTTAACGAAAAATCACCAGTTCAGTCATTTGACCAAGTCAAATTGACAAAATAGCCTTCGACTTCTCAGCGAGTCAGTTCTCACCCACCGCACTAGAAGAGTACTCCACCAGGGAGATGTTGCCACCCTCAGCCGTATTGCCGTGCCACACTCACGCCAAAGTACCGTACGATCACGACAAAGTACCGTACGGCCACGCTAGGCACCGCACGCGTCACTCCTTTAATTTTTAAAGCTTTTATATACTTTATTTTTTATAAAAATTACACCATAAAATCAAACATTTTTTTTTATTTTATTTAAAGTATAGTATTACTATATTTTTGTAAAAAAAGATCTATAATTTTATTTAAAAAATCTGGCAAGATATTTATATTTCTTTTTAAAAACTTTTGGCGTGTGTGGTTGTTGGTTTAGCCCCTTGATCGAATAATCCTAGCAGAAAATAAGAACA
The DNA here is from genome assembly GCA_023525975.1 of Smallanthus sonchifolius. Classification (NCBI taxonomy): domain Eukaryota; kingdom Viridiplantae; phylum Streptophyta; class Magnoliopsida; order Asterales; family Asteraceae; genus Smallanthus; species Smallanthus sonchifolius. Next base: position 28,990,641 of record CM042021.1, on the reverse strand, counting down.
CCACACGGTTATTTGTGGAATCCATCCCACGACGCTTTTTATATATTAATGAAAACACACTTTTACAAGAGTCTTTAGGATCCTATTTTATACTAAAACTTAACCAACTTGATCAACTTTTACAACTAGACTAAAGTCCCTAAAAAAAGCAAGTTACCAAACATTATCTTCCTAGATTTGCTAAATCTTTTTATTTTATTCATTCCTTCCTTTTATTTATCAAGATTAGTTAACAACATGGTTGCAGAAGTCGCTAGACGCTTGCAGGTCGGTCGACTGGGGAGTTGCGAGTACTCGGCCTAATTGGGGAGTACTCAGGGAGTATTCGGACATGGTAAATTACAAAGAAATTAATTTTCGGAAAATTATATATAAAAATACGTGAATATTAATATAAATCAAAAGGATACATGTTCAAATACTTAAGTATTTCAAAAATTGATATTCATTCTTTAATATTATAGTCATAGTAATAATTTTTGGTCTGTTTAGTATGGGGTAATGGAATGGACGAGTGAATAGAATGAACGAGGTAATGGAATGGACAAATGAATGAAATAGACCATTCTATTCCATTGTCTTGTTTGGTTATCATGAGGGAATGGAATAAATCATTACTTTATGTTGTTTGGTAGGCTAGAAAAGACGAAGGAATAAAATCGGTGGTGAGTGACGGTGGTGGTGGTGGGTGGCGGTATTGGGTGGTGGTGGGTGACGCTGGGTGATGGCGGCGGTGGTCGGTGGTTGTGGGTGTGGGTGGGGGTGGTAGGAGGTGGTGGGTGGTGGAGGAGGCGACAGTGGTGGTGGTGGGAGGTGGCGATGGGTGGTGGTGACGGTGGTGATGGTGGGAGGTGGCGGCGGGTGGCGGCAACAGCGATGGCGGCAGTGGGAGGTGGGGGTAGGTGGTGGCGGTGGTGGTGGCGGCGAGAGATAGCGGTGGGCGGCGACGGCGATGGTGGTGGGTGGTGGAGGCGGTGGTGGTGGTGGGTGGTGGTAGGAGGGTGTGGTGGTGAAGAAGGGTGAAAGAGGGGATGTAATGAAAAAAACAAGGGGGTGGATGTAATGAATTTGAGGGATTTAGAGGGAATGGCATTCCGATTCCATTGCATCGTCCAACCAAACACCATTTTTTTCATTCCCTCGTAATCTTCCATTCCATTTCACCTCTCATCCTACATACCAAACGCTACCTTAATCCTGCATACCAAACGCTACCTTAATTCTCGTCTTCCAATGTATCTCCGTGAAAAATAGCGAAAATCCAACAATAATTGGTGAAAAACATCTAAAATCGGTGATAAACAGTGAAAATCAGTGAAAAACAGCGAAAATCGATGAAAAACAGTGAAAATCGGTGAAAAACAACGAAAATCCGAGTTGGACCGAATCCGAGTAATGTTGACCGAGCTGAAGAAAAGGGCCTCAGCACCCTACCGAGTACTCGGCCGCCTAGGCCGAGTTTTACAACACCGGTTAACAATCATCCTCTTAATCTTGATTTATACACATTCTTCACAACAACGTTTGTTCCATGTCTTCCTAGATCATCTCGACTTTCCCCGGACCCCCGACCTCCATAAAGTCTTCAGTCGACCCTTGTGATCTAACCTTCGCTGCCTCGGTACATCAATTCCTTCATGGGTTGTAAGCCACATGCTATCAACCACCAACCAAAAGAAAAAAAGGGAGAATTTCATATATATCCATACAAACTTGCTAAATATCATATATATCCAAACCAAACTTTAAATATCAAATATATCCCTCTCTAATAGTTAAAACTTCATATTTATCTATTTTAATATATTTTATTAAATATAATTCATAATATGACTATTTTACCTTTTAAGTTTATTTAAATATCAAATAGATAATACTTAAATAATATATCTACTCATTTTAATAGAATTCATAATATATTTTGTTTTTTTTTCTCTTTCTTTTTTTTTTTTTACGTTTTTCTGCTCTTTCCCTTTTTCTTATGTGATTTTTAGTACTTTTATTTTCTTTTCTTTTTACAATGACTTTGAGCAAAAATTTCAACTTTTACAGTGATTAACGTTTAATATTTAGTATATATTAGAAATGATGAATTAAAAATTATTAATGAAATAAAAATTTAAAACACATGCTAGAAGCATAAAATGTTCATATTCTTCTATTGCTTTTACCAACAATAAAGTTTTTGTGCACATGAATTGGTGATTAACTGATTAACATCGTGATTGTTTCTCAAACAATAAATCAAAATAGGTCACAACAATCAATTTTCATTATTTTTCTTAAGAACAACGGAATAACATAGGGATGAATCAGAGATTAATTGAAAAGAATAGAAAAGGATTAAAATGATATATTTGAGAAGGGTAACTTGTCATTAAGTTAAAGTTTTTTAGAGAATGATATATTTGATATTTAAAGTTTGGTTTGGATATATATGATATTTAACAGGTTTGTAGGGATATATATAAAATTCTCTCAAGAAAAAACAAAGCATGTTGCTTATACTGTTTTTTCTTTCACCCGCTAAATGTGAGTATGTGACAAGATTCAAAGCCACCTACTTGACGAATCCTTCCTGTCCGTTTTATAGCACTTTCGGTTGGAATACTCTGCCAAAAGAACTAAGCCACATGTTGTTCTTGTCCTAGGAGAGGAAGAAAACCAGTTGAAGATTCCTGATATGTTTTCGGTTTGATCAAACACGTTGTTCCTCGTGAACACCATGATTCGTGTGCAGTTGTAACAGGCTGCTACCCTCCTGGTTGCGACCCAAGTCAGCCGACCAAAAGCAATTGTTGTCCCTTTTTTTTCTTCTTTCCCATCCGTCACCAAGATGCTTCAGCAGCCCTTTGACGCCTCAAAAAGACGACCCCAATGGACGCCATGCAGCCAAAAGCCGCTCCCCTCTCAAAAGTCGACTCTCAAACCTGCTCTGATACCAAATATTGATTTAGCTCCTTGATAATCGAATAATCCCAACAGAAAATAAGAACACAAACAAAGACACGGTTATTTGTGGAATCCCTCCCACGATTCTTTTTTGATATTAAATGAAAACACACTTTTACAACTATTTAGACTCCTATTTATACTAAAACTTAACCAACTTGATCAACTTGCACAACTAGACTAAAGTCCCTATAGATTTGCATGTTATCAAACCTTATCTTCTTAGATTTGCTAAATCTCTTTATTTTATCTATTTCTTACTTTTAATTTATCAAGATTAGTCTAAGAGTGGCAAGGCAAGGCAGTACTATACTTACGTTCGTGAAATGCCACAGGGGACAACATATAGGTCTCTGGTTTTGAAAACGGCAACCGCCAAACACTTTGCCAGTTTGACTTGATCAAACTATTCTAGTGATTTTCCCTAATGCATGAAGTACAAGTCTATTATTGCACAACAGCCAGAAACATGAAATCTCTTTTGGTAACTATTGCCATCAACTTAACATAAGCAATACCAAGAGAAAGCACACATCTTGTACCCTATGCATAAATAGTAGTAATCTGCATAAAAAATCAAATCTTTTTGACCATTTCAAAGCTACAAAATGATAAATTCTGGAAATTTATAAAACTATTAGTGCCTCTTTTCGACCTTTTTCTTGCCCTTTCTTTTATCCCTTTTGGTTAGAGTCTTGGGGCGCGATCGTCTTTTCTCAACTTTCTTGAATGGCTTCTTCTTTATCACAGGTAAATTCGGCTTTTTTTCCGATCCTAGGGGCAGTTTGGGTATTTCTGCAAAGTCGTCTTCACGAGAGATCTCACTTGTTGTCACCATGACCTTGACATTACCAGTATCATACACTTTTGTTCCTATGATCAACAGGAAGATAATTCAGATGGAGCTGAAAGATCATTGTAAAATGACTATTTTGTCCCTGACAGCAAAAGGATGATGATAGTCCTTCTGCCCCAAACACGAAAATCACTTGCATAGCCTTTCTTGGAGGGCATTTAAGGCATTATGTTTATCTCTCAGGTCAAATGGGTAAAATCATAGAGTTCAACAAAAAGTTTGATTATTATTGCAATAATAAAATTTTCATCATCATATTTAACCCACAAATTATCATAAATTACCAGTTTTGATCCAACCCGTACCAAAATTACCAGTTTTGACCCGTTACCAACCTGCCCGTTTTTCCACCTCTAAAATTTCAAATGATGTTTGATTTCATTTGCTTCTTAAGTCATCAAGAAGCACATTTTTATTAACTTGAAAGCTTCAGAAATAACTATCAAAACACACAACTTGCGCGCATACCAGAAATCGATGTTAGATGCTCATCATCACCATCATCGCTGTCTCGTTCATCTTCTTCTACGTCATCAACTTCATCATTTTCATTAGGTTCGCCATCTGGATCAGGTGGAGCTCCACCAAACAGAACATACTCTCTGTCTAGTTTTCTCTACCAATAATGTAGAAAATCAAGAAGGTAAGTTTAAGAAAGTTTTAAAACATGACATGTGACCATTACTGGATAAATTTCTTAACTATAAGTTGTAAAGAGTTTGTAATGAAAATGCATCCATCTTTTTGATTAATATTAGGCTAAAATATAAACACTGGCAAATTAGAAGGACCTAAGGTGTCAAAAATACATATTCGAATCACACGTCAGCTTCCATATGTCAAAAATACATATTAGAAGTAGGAATGTCAGTAATCGAATCGCACTTGAAAAAACCAAATTTCAATTCGATTTTTAAATCGAATTCGAATTTGTGATTTTCGAACTGAACCGACCCGGGTATCTGAATTCGAATTCTATACACGCATATACACACACACATATATCATTGGTACCTTTTTGCGCAGCTCAATACGCTTGCGGCGTAAGGCTTCCTGTTGCTGATTCTGTGCTTCCTTTCTCCTCTTCTTCTTTCTCTTGTGAAATCCAGTCACGAAATCACTATACAATACACCCGGTTAACAATTAGATTGTAGGAGAAAAACATAGCTCGATTCGGATTGTGTTTTATTTGAAACAGGTCAAATTTTTAATGAAAAATAACTAAAGGGGAACGGGTCAGATGGGTCGAAAGTGCAGAAAGTCTCCCAAAGTCTAACTCTAAACTGTTTTATTCAAAGATTTATATTATTAATGTAAAGATATTGTCTTGTAACCCAAATTAGTGAGTTATCTATTAGAATTATTTTTACACAAAGGACAAGAAAGTGTGATTGACCCGTTTCAACCTGTGCTAAATAATGGCTCATTACGACCAGAACCCTTTTTGAACAGTGACCCAACCCGCCCATCTCGCCACCTCTCATAAATATGCTCCAAGTTAAGTGGAAGGACCAATGAACTTGAGCTTTCTAATTAAACAAAAGAACCATTCTAAGTTTTATATCAGAATGTCATAAAGTAACCGCAAATAAATCAACCTATTTATCCATTGTAGCATTACAAAATTGTGAGTTTGTAACTATAATGTTCATTTATCAGTTAACAAATTCAAGCCAAAGATCTACACATAGTAAACACTTCACAATCAATATGTGTGAAAAATCTTGAATTTGGGCCTCTTGGCACATCATGATATGCTATAAATCAATCAAAATTGCTTCAAATCTTGAAATTCATCATGTTACATTGGAGATTAAATAAACAATCATCAAGAAATCAAATTTGCTTTAAAACTTGCACTTTAGAATCAAAAAACTTCAAATGTTCTCCCAATTTCTCATACATACATACATACAAAGCATAGAGGCACCCTTTGACTATTAAAGTCAAATGGGTAAAATCCATCTTCAAAATTAATGAAAATCAAATCAAAATCTGGTAACTAACCCTAGATGAAGTTTCAAATTTTGATTTTTTTTCAGGGAGTAAAAGGATTGATTGATGGATACCTGAGGTCCTTTTCGTTGAAGGAAACCGAAAGGGCTTTGTTCTTGAGAGCCCTCTTCTTGATATGGTGAGCTTGTACCACATGCTGGTGTGATTGTTCATCGTCGCCCTCCACCTCCATCGCCGCCGGTGAACAAGTGCCAAACCCTTCAAACTAACCTAAAGATGGGGTTCGCCCTTGTAGACTTTCCAATTTCAAAAGGGCTAATTATGGATTTATTAATTAACTAGGTTATAAATGTAATTTATTTATACTTAGTAATAAAGATTTAAATATTACATACTTTTCTAATACAAATTATATAAACGTTATATAGTTATTTTTTAAAAATATTTTATAAAAAGAATGAAAGAAATGTTCAATTTATAAAAATGTTTTATAAACAAACTTATTTTTTTAAATAAAAAATGTTTTATAAAAATACTTATAAAATTCATTATCATTTAATAGGAGAGAATGGCGGGAAACAAAAAATTATAAAAACAATTAAACAAATTTGTATAATTAATACGAGAGAGAGTCGGGAAAAAATGGTTGAGGATACACAAAAGAGTGACAAGTGTGTTGTGTGTGGTAGATTAGTGTGGTATGTAAGTGGATAGGATGATGATCTAAACTTAATCATTTAATAAAGTGTTTTTGGAAAGTATTAAATAATGTCTAATCATTTAATAAAGTGTTTTTGGAAAGTATTAAATAATGTCTTGATAATGAAAGTATATTTTGGAAGTTATAGAATCATCAGCGTAAGCGACCCGTTTTAGTATGTGTTTCAGTGTGAGTTAAGGTGAGCTATGACATGGCATATCCGAGCTATTTAACAAGGGCAGTTGACATCTTATAGTGAGTTGAAATGAGTTTAAAATTCCGAGGGTTTAAATTGTAATTAATGTAAGTTGATAAAGTCTCTCGCGATGTGTTATGAGTAAATCTAACAAAACACCGCGCACTCTATGATCAAAACTTTTCGTATCTCATTGTATACCAACCCATATGAGTTGATTAAAATTTCACCTTTTGAAGGATCGGTGGTAGTTCTTTCACACAAACACCCCAAGCATAGTTCAAAACTATTATCAAACCTTGATTTGTTAAGTAAACAACCTTAGAGGGTAAATTTTTTTGTGAATGCTTAAATTTATGATAGCCTCGTTATAACATAAACTTGTCATTTTGATCAGTGAAGCGAGGAGGTGGGTGTTATATACGACTCCCCCTCTATTTTTGTATCAATAAGAAGTGTATAAACCCTGGTTGTTAAGATTTCGATTTTGATCTCAACATTCTTATGATTTTACTATTTTAAACAGCAAACTATGTTTACCTTTCCCGATTAATTTCGATATTTATTTGTCTTGAATTAGTACAAAGTCACAATCTTTTTTTATTTAAAAGAAGAAAAGCAAACGGTGAACGGTAAAATTCATTTGGTTTTCAAATTCAACGGTTCAACACCCTTAAAATCTAAATCTTTAATAACCTAATTTATTAATATTAGTTTCTTTTAAACTTATATTGCACTATTAGTAGCATGTTTAAACTTTGAACATTCTATATATATACAAATTACAACCTTTATGGACAATGTTTTAATATTTTTTTCTTAACTAAATATGTTAGCAAACTAAATATTAAAGAAATGTGAACTTGCCTCAACCTTTCAATCCACACAGGTCTGATTCCCACACAACTGTAATTTTTTTTCTTTTAGGCTAGGCCCATTTATGTTCCTTTCCCATTCCCACAACACAATCCCACTGCCTACACTTCTTTTGGGCCAGGCCCATTTATTCTTTATTCGAACTAAATACATTTCAAGAACAATTCTTAATCGTGGTTGGCTGGTTTTAACGGTGGTGCCACGTGGTGTTTGATGATTGACTATTTTTTTTTATTTCCCACGGCTTTTGTGTGTGTATAAAAGATTAAATGGAATAGTTTAAACACAAAAGTCCTCCTGGCCTAGCGGCAAGCAAGCACTCCGTGTCCCCCATCTGCCCAGGTTTGATCCTTGGGGGTGGCAGTAATATGTTTTATCTTTTTTGTTATTTTTTAATCCATTTTTTTAGTTTTATTTCTTCCGGCCTTTTTTTTGTTTTTTTTTCTAGGGTTTAACGATTTGTTTTAGTAGCAAGAACATTTTATATTTCTTTTATTTTTACGTTGCCAATTTAACACTCCCGTTGTGTCAACGTTTCAAAATGTACAACCACAACTTTCGACTATAGTTTTGAGGATAAATTCGTGACTCGCCGCGTAACACGGGTATCATAACTAGTTCACTCACAAAATTCAAACTTAGTGGATTAGCCAAAGTGATATTAATTATTAAGTAGAACGTGTATTGTTTAGTTAAGGAAGAAGAGACGAAGGAGGAACCCAAAATTATAGCTTCAAAATTATAGCCAAAGTGGTTTATTTTAGTAATGAAGTCTTTATTATTTTTATTTTTGTTTTTAAAAAATACTACATTCTTATTATATTTGTTTTATTTAGTTAGATGTTTGTTTTACAACTAAATTACTGTTATTTTAATAAAATATATATAAAATTCTAAGAAACAGATTGTTAGACATATCCAGAATTATGACCAAGTTGAAGAAAAATTATGGTGAAACTTCACAATAAAATGATTAGATTTTTTTATACGAAAAATATTTAATTGTTATTGTATTAGTATAACCCAACATAAATAAAATGAGAACAAATAAAAGTTTCTATTTTTTAAAAAAATTTACGTTAAGAATTGATATATATAACTTGGCAATGCCACAATTTCAAACATCTTCGACCAGGGGAGCGAGTGACAAGACACTTTGGTTTCACAAGGATCGAAAATGAAAATAAAGGCCGACGGAAATATGCTACTCAAAACTTTCCATTACCGATTAACCATAGCCAATCAAGAGCGACACCCAAAAAAATTCCTCCTAAAAGAAACACCACCAAAATGTTTCCTAAAGCGTTCGCCTCAGGACCCTGAAGAAAAATTCACACAAAAACACAATCTATGAACAAACTATGCTAAAATATATATAATATATTTTGTGTAACATCAACTCACCGTGTAACCTTTAGGAGCTTCGGTCATGACACATACAGTGAGATAACCATTTGTTAATCCGAGCAAAGATATAAGCATAATCATCCAACCTTGATCACCATATTTTGCAGTGAAATAGAAAGCAGGGACGAACAAGAAACGTGATAATATAGCAATCATTAGCCACTTTCGTGATTTAATCTTAATAGATTTGATTAGAGGAATGTATCTTGCTATAAAATCCCAAACATTGTACATTGCGATTAGAACAAGCGGGTACCTATGAAAAATACCATTGTTAGATTGACAACTAAAAAAAGCCATGGAGTAGGTGTAGCAAAATGAGTGGACTAACAGATTCGGGTTATTGATTTGACTAACTTATTGATTTCACCCGTTTGGAATAAAACCCAAATCAAAATCAACCCATTTATAAGTAACTGGGTCAAAATTATACACTCTAACGAAGGACTTCAATAAAGAAACACATTCTATCTAGATTGGTTTTATGAGAATTACCATGAGCCCAAGCTATGTTTTCCTGTGTTTTCAAACAAGAAGCCTGGGAAAATGGAGAGGGTAAGGACATATATCAAGAACAGATCCAATGCATAATCGATGTTCTTGATCAACAGTTGTTTGTTGCTCAATCGCTCGGGAGCCTTATCATCATTTTCAGCCTACAAAAATATAAAAAAAATAAACGATTTTCTCTTATACGCTTGAGGAATGATTTTCAGACTCTGAAATATATATATACATATCTAAGGAAAATTGAAAAGTTACACTTCTGTTTGGATCAGTTTGGATGCCTGCTGCAGCAAGATCAGATGCGACAGTTTTTGACCCTTCTCGTGCTGCTTTAGTGCGATAATACTTCACAATCGGTAATTTAGCAAACACAAACGCGTAGAGTAAAATGCATAGAAACTCAAAGAATGTAGAGATTGCAAGGAATAACACTGCAGAAAAAAAGATCAAGATTAAAGATTGGAACTTCCAAGGGATAAAAGCATGAAATAGTAACCAAATTTCAGTATTGTTTCACAAAACCACTCAAGTTTCAATATTATTCCATCGTTGTGAAATTTTTTATAAATGGTTAAACTGAATGACCTAACTGAAATTTGAACTAGTTTACTATATAAATTGTAACCAAGTTTTATATTTGTTCTATTTAAGCCACTTAGTTATAACCATCTATGAAAAATTTCACAATAATGAAACAATACTGAAACTTGAATGGTTTTTGTAGTTCAAAGAAGTTTTGAGTGACTTTAACAGAACAACAAAACAATATTGAAACAAGAATCAATGAAAATAATATGACACTCACTAGTCCCTTTTCGTAGACCATTGGAAGATTTGTCAAATGCGGCTTTTGTAATTAGCCTTAAGCCTGAGGTTAGAACACCTGATGCTGCTAAACCAGCAAAGAAAGACTGCAAAATCAAAATTTTCAGTAATTTTGAGGGATTAAAGGAAAAACAAAGAGCCTGATTTTGAATTTGACTTTTATTGCAAAATCTTACTTGGATGAATTCGGGCTTCATGAAGGCCAAATCTCCAACCATTCCACCTTGAACATGAGCATCAGCAACTCCAAAACCCGCCACAAAAACACATATGCAGATGTAATTTCCTATTCCACCTTTCCCAGATGAGGCTAAATCTATCTGTAAACATGTTTAGAAACTAGAACAATATTTTGTTGCATTAAAAAAATGGAAAATCATGAGAATAAACAAAAGAGGCATTATTTGATTGGTTTGCGCCCGTTGGTGCGAAAGTGACCATAATCTGTGCAAAAGTACATAATCTTGAGACACGTGGCATGTTCCGATTGGATGTAATCATGATTACATAATCATGTGTATTGTGTAATCATGTTTTGATTGGTAAACAAGTTTGGTCAAATGTTTATTCTCATGATTTTCCCAAAAAAAAACAAACTGATAAGGTCCAAAAGGCCAAAATCTGGCTTACCACAATGAGGGCTAGAGTGCATAAAAAGAACAATATGTATCCTGCAATGTTACGTTTCCTGGTATCGACTCTCGATTCATTATACGCAAGTAATGCCATTGTTCCTAAAGCAAACGGTTGGTAGACAAGGGTAAGTACCCTGGATGGATGATAATCCTATACAATAAGAAGAAATGAACACTAAATATTACCAAATTTATGTATTCCAAATGCCCAAAATGCCAAAATATATAAAAAGTTTTCAAATTTATGTATCTTGAATCCTTTTACTCACTGGAAATACTGCATAGTAGTAGTCTCCTATGGTTAACATACTATTCCATGCCACCAAAGATCCAAATCCGAGAATCCAACATACTACAATTGCAACTGACTTCCCCTGAAAATTCAAGATATTAACAAAACCTAAAATATTTAGAGTTCAAACTTCAATTATTTGGCAAATTCTGGCTACAATGTTTGTGGACATGATAAAAAATCATAGGATTTTTAGCACAACTACAATTATTTGGCAAATTCTGGCTCCAATGTTTGTGGAGATGATACAAAATCATAGAATTATTAGCACAAACTAGAATTATTGGGCAAATTCTGGCTCCAATGTTTGTGGAGATGATAAAAAATCATAAGATTTTTAGCACAAGCTACAATCATTGGGAAAATTCTGGCTCCAAACTGTGTTGAGATGATAAAAATCAGAGGATATTTGAGCACAAACCTCAAGTTTCAGTGGTGTTCCATCAGGACCACCAGCACCATTCATGGCTGACAAACTGCATAAACAGAAAAAAAAAAAAAAACATAAGTTTAACATAATCTTTCATAGAGTAAATATCATCAAATATAATATTTTTGAAACCCCACATGGAATTTGCAAAAAAGTTTTGATTTTTAGACTGATCTAAATCAAAACTCCCCTTTTGAAAGTCTGATAGTGTGTGTTTTTTACACAGAAAACAAACAAATGGACATACATATCCACAAAGACGCCAAGATTCTTGTTTTATGATTCCATAATTTACCCTTTCATGTAACCAAAAAGACACACAAAATCAAGAATAAGATTCAAGAACAAGATGACAACTTACCAGGGATGAACTCAAGTGGGTTTACTGTGTGTTAAGGTGAAGTGTGTGAATCTGATGATAAAAGTTGAAAACTGGAAAGATACCCTCTTACTTTATAGACAATTAGGTTGAAATATATTGAGAGATTCAAAGAATACGGAATCTGTTGATGATGAAGGGTAGAATTTTAAAATATTGTTTTGGACCAAATCAAAAGGTGAGATCCAATGGGATAAGAAAGGCGCATGGTAGTCTATGGGCTCGCCGGAAAAACAGTGCATTGATTTTATGACAAATCAATTCTTTTAAAAGAGTTTGAAATATATTTGGTAAAAAAATAATTTAATATTTCGATTGTGATACTTTGTTTTTATTGTTTTATATTATTACTATAATTAAATTAAAGTTATAGGTTTAATAGTTAGTTATTTTTTAAATTTATAGACTTATTGAACTTCTAAAAGGTAATTCTTATTAACGATTTATGAGTTTACTATGTTAGAAACTCGTGTATTACACGGACTGAATCATTAAAAAAATATAATTGATAATACACTTATATACTTCTCATTACTAGTACACTAAGGTTTCACGTTTCAAGACTGGTTCAAGAAATCAGGGGGGCGGGGAGGGCGACCGTCTGGGGCCCGGTCTCCTGAGGGGCCCGAAGTTTTTAATTTTTTTTATATATATTTATAAAAAATTCTATATATTTAAAGTTTTAAACCCAATCGCATTAACATTAGTTCATTACTTTTAAAAGACCCAACTTGTAATTTAACCATTATCTCATTAACCCACATAGTAATTAAAAAGACTCGGTAGATTTTTAAACTTAATAAAAAATAACAAAATAATATATATGTTTGGGCTGGCCGGTTGGGGCCTTTCACCTTCCGAATCAAAAGATGCAGCAGAACTGCAGAAGACGCAACGCAAGTGCAAGGCTGTGAGGCAGCGACTAGCCGAGCAGACCAGGGAGTCGCCAACAGGGACGATCGGGAAATCAGAGCAGGGACTAATCAACTCGAGGTATGTATGATTGATTGATATTTGACTGTATGATTCGTTTGTTTAAGTTTTTTGATTTTAGAGTTTTTTCCTAAAGACTATGGTTAGTCATTGTAGGTTAATGATAATTGATTAATTGAAAGTTGATTAATTAGTTAAACCCTATTAATATTTTTTTTTAGAAATATGCCTCCTAAAAACAAGTACCTATCCGGGTGTGAAAACCGTATTAGATTACAACTTGTAGGTTAATGATAAAGGATTAACTTTTAAGTCATTGTCTACCACTCGTTGGGAAAGTCGTGTAGATAGTGTTACACCTATTAGATTACAACTTGTCATTTTGGTACAATACTTTTGTTTTAGTAATTATTGTTATAACAGTTATTCTCGTATTAAGATTTTTTATATATGATTATTGAGTTTATATTATAGGGCCCGCTTTTTTTTACATGTCCCGGGCCCAAAACGTTTTGAGGATTCTCGGGACCGGCCCTGCAAGAAATATGTCACATTCTGTAGCTAAAATTAATGATTCACAAGTGTTTGCATTCGTGTTTTCAAAGTGATTATTGTGAGTTTAGAAACATAATTTAGAATCAAACAAAGTTGTTAACTAATTGATATGGACAATAATCAATTTTCTTACAAAACTATAAAGTTCATACACTCTTTTTAAATCCATTTGGGTGCATAGAAAAAGAAGAAAAACGAAAATTGAATGAAAATTAATTAATGAAATTAGGGGAGTAATTTTATAAATCAAAGAGATTGATTGTAAGGAGGTGAGAGCTGATGGAAAACCCAAAATTAGGTGTACAGAAAAATGACACATGTCATAATAGTTAGTGATTTATTAAATAAGGACATGTTGAAGTATAGGATCTTATAAGCGGTTAAAATAAGATTACAAATGTATAAAATTTTAATAAATTTTTAGGATTTAAAAACAAGTTAATTTAAATGCAATTTTAATAAAAACTTGTTTTAATATATTTTTAACACATCCATATTTAAAACTACCGACTATAATCATATTTTCCTCTAACTTAAATCCATAATTCCAAGCATTTTTTTTCTTAATAGAATTGTAACAAAAATAAATGTAGTACAAGTTTTCTTAAGGCATCTGCAATGGAGCTCTCACGGACGTCCGTGGGCTGAGGTGGAAGCGAAGCGTAACCGACGTGGAAGAGAAAAGCCAATGATGTAGCGTGGTCCCGAGGCAAAAGTTCGTCCCTACGGATGACCAAGGACGGATTGTAAGAGGGAGGGGAAGCCTGTGGGAGGTTTTTGGGACTCACCAATGAGGAGGTTTTTTGACGAGAGAGCATTGCAGATGCTCTTAAAAACGGATAACATAACCCTTTACTTTTTTTTTCTCTCTTAAGTTTATATGTTTAATCGGTACACGTTGAGCTAATTGAGTTATTTTTGGTGTATATTTGTATTTTTATACATATGGATGGAGGTTTAAATGACTACTATTATCTATATGAGACCGCTCTATTACTCCAAAAAACAAAAGATGTTTAAAAATCATCAATGACCTTACAAAGACGTCATATTTTTCCATTAATGTGACATAATTTATGGACAAATATGACGTCTTTGTAAGGTCGTTTATAAATTTTAAACTTATTTTGTTTTTGAGAGCAATAGAGGGGTCTCATATAGATAATCAAGTTTTAGTAATTGAATCATAATAAAAAAAATCGTAATAAACTAATAATCAAATCGAAATAATCATACCAACTAAGAGACTAATTGTACGGTTAAGGTTTTTCTATAACCCAATTGTATGGTTCATTAGAGTTAATATGTATAAATAATCAAAATAACCAAACCAAACCCTAGTAAAACACAATCTTTATATTTTAACATTTTACAAATAATATATTATAGTTTAAAAAAGGTTTCTTTTTCTTATGATCTATATAAGTAATATGTCATGTGCCTTTCAGTATCTTTTATAAACTAATAGGTTTGTTGTTTTTCGTTTGACTTAAAATTTGGTTAGATTTATTAACTCAGATTAACTTGAATCGACCCCGATTAACTTGAATCGACTCACACACGGTTAACTGAATAACTCTAACCTTATTCCCATGTAACTCAAAATAAAACTTATCAGTTAAATAAAACATAAGTCATGATTTGTTTAACTCATAACCAAAATCGAAACTAACACGTGCACACCTCTAGTTCTAGTTCTAGCACAACTAGACCTAAAATTATTTTAAGATTCACATCTACCATGACTACAATTTAGTAAAATAATAATTTTGAACAAATATATCGTATTGTAATTGATTAAATATAGAATCTATACTTAATAAATAAGTAATGGTTGTATCATATGTATAATTCTATGAGCACATTTTTCTTTTTACTGCTTATTTTTTCTCAATCTCGGTATTATAAATACAAATCAATCGCATGCATAATTAGTAACTATTTAAAATAATTTCAATTATATCTTATTTTAAAATATTATTTTATAATTTATAAATTTTTATTACTGATATTTAATGTTTCTTTTATTCAACTCGTTTAATAACCTGCTTATATAAACAAAGTAGTATAAATTATCGAAAAAACTAGTAGGTTTTAACCCGATTTCGAAAATGTGTGGGTCCATCTCCTAAAAAAAACTGATAAAAATGTTAACATGTCATGTGATTATAATAAATTAATTATTTTATATTTTATTGTCAAAATCGAAAATTAAAAAAGATTCTGGTATGTGATTTGACTTAAACGGCGAAAATATAAAATAAAAAAGGTGTGTACACACCACACTCGAGAAATTGAGAGCAGCCGCTTTCCAATTGGTGACAACGAAAAGCTTTTAAAGCATTCAAATGCACATGCTAACAGATTAGCCTTTCAAAAAAAAATGCTAAAAGATTAATTTAATAAATCAAACGTTTAGATTTTAATAATGGTTGTACCGATTAAATCGGACTATAAGAATTCCTAATTAATTTTAAAATTTAAATACTATATTAAATTACTAGGTTAAAAATCTGTGTACTACACGGGTAGAATAATGAAAACAATATATATATATCATAAAACTGCAAATACTACTTATAACTGAAAGTACGCTTTACATATTATAATGACAAAATAAAAAATTACAATTATAAGTCACAAATCGACAATACTTCTTTGTATACAACATTTGATATTTGATTGGTAAGTTTACCATCCTTGTCTAAGATTAATCGTTTAAAAAAAACTTGTAAGAATGTTTTGACCCGTTACCGACTCACCTATGATTCGAATGTTTTGACCCATTACCGACCAACCCGTCCCTGTTGCCACCTCCATATTATATCCATCTAATGGATGATTAAAAGCACCACCATTTCTATATAAATATATACACTTGTGTGTCATAGAAAAGATAAAATAATCCTCAAATCAAAAGATGTGATGCATAGATTGTAAGAAGTCACAAACCAGTATCCTTAATACAAAAAAATATATGGTCCACCATAATAGATATCAGTGTACGCCCTGCAACTTCTGTTGATCGCTGCCAGAAGAATGAGTTGCTCGGCGTAAGTATAATAGTGCACCAAAACAATTTGGATTCACATCTTCTCTACTTCAAGAACACTTTTTTTGTATGTAAAGCTGTAAAAAAACAGAGTTGACTGAGGAAAAAAACCTGGTAAATTTGTCATATGTATAATCATAGTTAGGTAATAAGTGATATCTCTTCAAGCAACATTAGCCGAACACACATGATCTCAAGACCTTCAGGTACCAAAAGAAAATCTCTTATATCATATTATAAAAAAGAAAAACCATAATGATATGAACTTGATAATCCCTACCAGTGGTTTTACCATTTGATGAGATTTTACTGAGTATGGTTGTTGAAATATTAATGTAACAGGAATATCACATAAATACATAAACCATAATGATATGAACTTCTGACATTTTATGTTTTACCTAAGTTAAATATATTAAACAACAAAAACTTGTTCATTAATAGATTAAAAAATAAAACATGGAGTAATAATCATTAAAAAGTAAAGGAAACATTCAATAAAACATGGAGTAATAATCATTAAAAGGTAAAGGAAACAATAAATATTTAGAATTTTCTTGTTTAACAGAATAATTCTTATTTTCTTGAATTTACGCTGCATGATAACATGATTAATTTGCAAAATCGATTTAGAAATTTTAGATGAAACTGGTTGATTCACATTTGATAGAATATGAAGATGAAGAGCAGATGTAAAAAAATTGAATCAACTACAAATGAGAAGGAAATACCTTAGAGAGAATGTTTGGAATAAAACATAAAAAATAATTTTATATATGTAAATTTACATGAATTCGTATATTAAAAAAAATGTACACATGTGTACAAATTTTTATAAGAATAATTTAAAGAGGAGAGATGACTTAATTGGAGAGATAAATTATTTTTTATATTGTATTTTAATAATAAGGGATAAAAAAATATTTTTGATTTTTTTTTACACGAGTTCTTGTTGTTGTCACGTATTTATAAGTTCTCAATAAATCTTATATGCTGACTGTATTTTAAAATACTAATAAAATATATTATTTTCTTAAAGCGGATTAAGAACATGTTTTTTTTACCTTTATATCTTATTCTAATATACAGATTTTTCTCTCATGTTGATTCTTTTTAATTTATTATTGTAATTGTTCTCTTATTTCAAAATAATTTAATTGTTGCACATACGCATGCTTTTTTTGTTGAAAGATCATATTATGATGTTCACTACTAAGGTGAAGGGGCACCTTACTTGGCTTGGGCCAAGTAGAAGAGATAGAGGTCGGGTAAACGGGGAACACCGCCCCCATCAAATCGAGTAGGGCAATCGAGTAAATGGGCCAAGTAAATTTACTCGCTTGTGGGAAACCAATATTGAGCCGGGTAAACGGGGAACACCGCCCCTTTAACGGGTGTTACCAACAAATGGTAAGATTTATTTTCAAATTATATATATATATATATATATATATATTTAATTTTCTAAGCTAACGTTTCAAATTATTTATATATTTTTAAAATTTTATAGAAACAAAGAATACCAAGTGGAATGATTTGGACCTTGTTGAGGAGGCTTTACGCCATTACAAGAAAGTGTACAAAAAGACATTCACCAACTTGAAATGTTGGGAGATTGTACGCAACAATGCTAAATGGGAATCCATAGCATTGATGGGTGAGGATTTAGAAGGAAGTCACTCCTCAAAAAGAACAAAAACTTCTGAGTCGAGAACCTCAAGTGATCAGGATGGTTTTACAAACGTCTTTCCCGACCTAAACGTGAACGCCGAACCGCAAGACGACACAACACCGACAAGGCCAAAACGTCCGGGGAAGAAATCGGCCGAAAGTTTATCTAGCAAGGGAAATTTGGTAGACATAGTCGAAGAATACAAAAGTATGAAAACGTTGGAAAAAGAAAAAAATATATTCAGGATAAGATGGCGGAAGCAAAATTAAAAAGAGAACAAACGGCGATTGAGCTGATGATTGAAAAACAAAAAGACGGTGACATCAAAACGTTCACCGAATCGCATGATCATCTCGTAGAACCGTACTTGTCGATTGTATTACAACGTAAACGTGAAATTGCGACAAAGTATGGATGGCAATGCACCTTTTAGATTTTTTATTTTTTTGTTAATTTTCTAGTTTTTTAAATTTTTATTTGTAGGCTTTTTATTTTTCTAGTTTTTTAATTGTATTATGTTAATTTTTATTTAAATGTTTTTTTTTTAAAGTTGGTGAGTAAATGAGCAGTTTGAGTAGGGTGTTTCTAATTAAATCTAAGCAAATGAGTAGTTTGAATACTTTTAAGCTGATAGAATTCTATTAGACAGTTTGGTGAGTAAATTTTGTTGGTGAATAGGGTGCCCCCTTCACCCTAATAAATTATTTACTATAATAGGACATTGAGGACAACTATATAATTCATATATATTTCATTAACTAGCTTAGAACCCGTGTCTACACACGGGGTGAAAAATATCAATACATAAAATTCTTAAATCTTTATGTATATATTTTACAGGTGTAAAAATGTATTACATATACTAAGGATAGAAAACAAAATTCAAAATATGTAAAAATTAATATATAATTGAGTTTTGAAAATACGTTAATTATTATTTAATGTAATTTGAATTTCATTTACTATTTGATTGAAAATAAAAGTTAAATAATATAACACACCATTCTTAAACACGCGGAAGCATAAGTAAAAACCCAGGAAATTTTTTTTTTTTTTTTTACGTCCTCGCGTACCGCGAGGGACCAGACCCACAACTCTCGCGTACCGCGAGGGGGCGTCAGGAAAGCAATCCGAGAGACTTGTCTCTCGCGTACCGCGAGAGAAACCTCTCAGGTTCTTCGCGTACCGCGAGGGACCAGATTTCCAGAAAGTTTCAGTTTTCTCAGCAGCTTTTCTACTTAGCCAAAATTTCCATCTTTTACCAATATCACTTAACAACAACTTTCCCATAACATAAAAATTGACACAAAACCTTTATCAACATGGTCACACACCAAAAACAAGTTTTGTTTATCAATTTACAAGCAAAAAGGGGGAATTCTACTAATTCATCAAAAACATAAATTTTGCATACGAGAATCCGCCAACGCCTTGGACTTGACTTTGACTACTTCGGAGTTTTTCCTACATTCACCACATATAACACCATTAGTAATGAAGATAAATTCATAACAAACAAGTAAATTCCTACTTGTTTCACCCATTCACCCATTTGACCCGTTTCCACCCAAATTATCATTTAGGCTATATATTATTGCACCCTTACTACAAGTTTCAATTATGATCAACACATAATCCATTTCCATTATGGCACAAAGGCCATAACTCCGTTTCATTTATGATCAACACATGATCCATTTCCATTATGGCACTAGGCCATAACTCCGTTTCGTTTATGATCAACACATGATCCATTTCCATTATGGCACAAGGCCATAACTCCGTTTCGTTTATGGTCAACACATGATCCATTTCCATTATAGATTATCACTATAACTACATTCATTCCTTGTACATACTAAATCATTCACAATTTATCATATCACAAGTATGCACAAAATCACATAACACATAATCCACAAAATTCACCATTTATCATCAATACTAAGTAAGTGCATAGGCACTTACCTTTCGGGTTAGAAGACCCCGCACCGCTTTCAAGCTTTGCAATTAGATTACCTAAACACATTCATCTAGTTTAGTAATCCATTCATTTCTCCATTTTACAATTTAATTGAGCTTACAACCCAATTCCCACAATTCAACCCAAATTGACCCGTTTGGGTTATCCCCATAACCAAACACCCCCTTTAATCAAGAACTCAACCACTTGAATTCTCTTTCCAATACCTTGACACTAATTTTTCATCAAACTAGTTTCTTTAAGTTCATTTGGGGTTTGTTTAAGTGTCTAACACCTCTATAACACTTAATCATCATCAATTTATCAATTTTTCATCAAAACCCCAAAACCCCCAATATCTTCCATATGAACCCTAACTTTCAAAAATCAAAATCCAAGGGTTCCATGGTGTTATTCACCTTCCTACACCTTTAGTTTAGCTAGATTATCAATAATCTAACACCATTTTACCACATGCAACATAAATTTCGGGTTTCACCCAAAACCCACCAAGAACACAACATTGGTGAATCAAAGAGGAAGATTAGCACTTACTTGATGTTAGGAAGGTGATGAGTAAGCCAAAACCTTCTCAAATCAAGCTCAAATGCACGAAATTGGCTTCAAACTCGTTTTCTCCTTTTAGCTCTCTTGAGATGAACGACCCAATTTGCCAAATGAGCCTAATTTTGACTCTAAGGAGTCAAATATGGCAGATTTGTATAATTACAACATTAGTCCTTCCACTTCCAATTCACCCATATCCTTCCATAACTAGTTAAAAACTAGTGTAACTCCCGTTACCAACTTGAAACCCGCTTGTTTCAATTTATTTCAAAATATTATTTTCAACATAATATTTATTTAGAAATATTAATTATTTATAACGAGACCCGGATTTTGGTTCGTTACAAATCTCCTCCCCTTATTTGGGTTTCGCCCCCGAAACCCGACTTCACATAAAAAGGTTCGGATAGTATTTAAGCATCTCTTCCTCGGTTTCCCAAGTCATTTCCGCCCCCTTTCTATGCTTCCATCGAACCAATACTTGGCTAATCTCTTTATTGCGTAACTGTTTCACTTTCCTATCCAAGATTGCCACCGGTTCCTCAACATAATTTAACTTTTCATCCACCTCAATATCATCCAATGGAACAAAAGTAGACTCATCCGCTAAACACTTGCGTAAATGGGACACATGAAACGTATTATGAAGTCTACTTAGTTCCTCCGGTAGCTCCAAACGGTAAGCTACCGCACCCACTCTAGCAACAACCTTAAACGGCCCAATGAAACGTGGGCTTAACTTCCCCCGTTTCCTAAACCGTATGACCCCCTTCCAAGGAGAGACCTTTAAAAGCACAAAGTCCCCCACTTGAAACTCAATCGCCCGTCTCCTATTATCCGCATAGGACTTCTGGCGATCTTGCGCTGCCTTTAAGCGAGCCTTAATTTGGTCAATACTAACATTCGTTACATCAACCACATCCTTACTACCAAGTTCCCGTTGACCGATTTCACCCCAACACACGGGTGTCCTACATTTCCTCCCATACAATGCCTCAAAAGGCGGCATACCAATGCTAGAATGGTAGCTATTGTTGTATGCAAATTCCGCCAACGGTAGATGGTCATCCCAACTACCCCCAAAATCCAAAGCACACGCACGTAACATATCCTCGAGCGTTTGAATCGTATGCTCGCTTTGCCCATCCGTTTGTGGATGATAAGCGGTGCTAAGGTTCAACCTCGTACCCATGTCCTCATGGAATTTCTTCCAAAAACGAGAAGTGAATCTCGTATCCCGGTCCGATATAATCGACACCGGCACCCCATGGCGTGACACAATTTCTTGCACATATAAATCCGCCAATCTATCCGATGAGTACGTTTCCTTTATAGGAAGGAAATGCGCACTCTTTGTCAACCGATCCACAACTACCCAAATTGCATCATAACCCTTTCGCGTCTTTGGTAGTTTGGTGATCAAATCCATGGTAACATTTTCCCACTTCCAAAGCGGTATTTCAAGCGATTGCAGCTTTCCATACGGCTTTTGGTGTTCTGCCTTTACCCTTAAGCATGTGAGACACCTCTCCACATACTTAACAATATCACGCCTCATTCCCGGCCACCAAAAATGACTCCTCAAATCATAAAACATTTTTGTGGCCCCCGGATGGATAGAATATTTGGATTTGTGCGCCTCATCAAGAATAGTTGTCAAAACACTTGACAACCTAGGAATCCAAATTCTATCAAAGCACGTCTTCAAACCCGTGCTGTTTTCCCCAAGCTTATCAACGTAAGCAACCATCCGCTCTTTCTTTAAGTCACCCCCGAAGGCTAACAATTGAGCCTCCCGGATTTCATCAATTAGGGATGATGAAATTGTCATCTTAAATGACTTCACCTTCAAAGGTGCATGACTCGACTTCCGGCTAAGTGCATCCGCCACAACATTCGCTTTTCCCGGATGATAAAGTATTTCACAATCGTAATCCTTGACCAGTTCAAGCCACCGCCTTTGCCTCATGTTGAGGTCCTTTTGGTCAAAGAAGTACTTGAGACTTTTGTGATCCGTGTAAATCGTACACTTAGCCCCATACAAATAATGCCTCCAAATTTTGAGTGCGTAAATCACGGCCGCTAGCTCCAAATCGTGAGTAGGGTAGTTCACTTCATGAGTCTTTAATTGCCTAGATGCGTAGGCAATCACCTTCCCCCTTTGCATCAAAACACAACCCAACCCCGAATGCGAGGCATCCGAATACACAACAAAATCATTGGTCCCGTCTGGCAAGGATAAAACAGGCGCCTTAGTCAACTTTTCTTTCAAGAGTTGAAAGGCAGATTCTTGCTCGGAACCCCAAACAAACTTAGTCTCTTTACGGGTCAACTTCGTCATCGGTAAGGCAATCCGAGAGAAGTTTTCGATAAACCGCCGGTAATAACCCGCCAACCCCAAGAAACTTCTAATCTCCGAAGGCGTCTTCGGTGGAGACCAATCTTTAACCGCCTCTATCTTGGATGGGTCGACAGTAATCCCTTTATCATTAATCACATGACCCAAGAATTGAATTTCGCGTAACCAAAAGGCACACTTGGAGAATTTAGCATAAAGTTTCTCCTTTTGCAAGACTTCGAGAATTTCACGCAAATGGCAAGCGTGATCACCTTCGCTCCTTGAAAAGATGAGAAGATCGTCAATGAAAACAATGACCGAGCGGTCGAGGAACGGTCTACACACCCGGTTCATAAGATCCATGAAAACCGCGGGTGCGTTGGTTAAACCGAAAGGCATAACTGTAAATTCATAGTGACCGTAACGAGTGCGAAAAGCGGTTTTAGGAATGTCATCTTCTTTCACCTTCAGCTGATGGTACCCGGATTTCAAATCAACCTTAGAGAACCACGACGCCCCTTGCAATTGATCAAAAAGGTCGTCAATCCGAGGTAAAGGGTACCTATTCTTCACAGTCAACTTATTCAACTCCCGATAATCCATACACATCCTCATGCTCCCATCCTTCTTTTTAACAAAGAGAACGGGCGCACCCCAAGGTGAGACACTTGGGCGTATGAAACCTTTATCAAGAAGTTCTTGCAATTGCTCCATAAGCTCTTTCATTTCTGGCGGTGCTAATCTATAAGGCGCTTTGGCTACCGGTTTAGCACCCGGCATCAAGTCGATCCCAAACTCTATCTCCCTATCCGGCGGAACCCCCGGTAACTCGTCAGGAAACACATCCGCAAACTGATTCACGACCGGCACATCGTGAATCTCTTTTACCTTTCCATCCACATCCATAACACATGCCATGAACGCCTTGCACCCACGCGCCATGTACTTGGTTGCCTTCACAAAGGAGCACAACCTCACCTTACCTTTCTTATCACCTTCAATGTAGATGGACTCTCCCGACGGGGAATCAAGTTGGATCGCCTTCGGTCCACATAAAATACTCGCCTTATTCTTTGACAACCAATCCATTCCCACAATAACATCAAAGTCCCCCATGGTCATAGGAATCAAGTCTATAAGAAACGTCTCACCCCCCGCTCGTAGCTTACAATTCTTAAAAATGTCAAACACTAGGAAGCTCTTGTTATTAGCCGCCTCGATTTCTAAGGGCTCATCTAACTTGCTACTATGAAAAGAAAAGTGCTTAACAAATTTCAGAGACACAAACGAACGACTAGCCCCCGAATCAAAAAGAACTAGTGCAGGTAAAGAGTTAATCTTGAATGTACCTGTCACCATCTCTGGGTCAGTCTTCGCCTCTTCCGCCGAAATGTGGAAGGCTCTACCCTTAGGCTTTGGCATCTCAACACTCGCTCCGCTTCCACCTTGCTTTAACTCGGGACAATCCGCTCTATTGTGCCCGGGCTTGTAACAGTTGTAGCATATACGGACTTGGCTTGGACATTGATTAGCCAAATGCCCCGGCTTTCCGCATTTATAGCAACTTGAAGAACCCTTCCTACATTCCCCATAATGCACTTTTCCACATAACTTACAACCTTGTGAAGAGGATTTAATAAACGGCTTCTTACTAGGGCTCCCGCCCTTGATCTTCTTCATTACCTGATCCACAATTTCCCTTTTTCTCTTCTCACCCCTAGCCTCTTGCCTCTTTAACTCCACCTCCCTTTCCCGACACCTGTTTATTAAATCAACAAGCGTGGTAAATGAGGATGGAGATATGCTATCTCTGAATTCTACTGTTAGCATAGCATAGAATCTATCAATCTTGGCCTTTTCGGTAGATACCACATCCGGACAAAACTTAGCCCGATCAAAGAAGGCCCCAGCCAATTCGTCAATTGACTCAGTCGTCTGTCTCATGAGGAGAAACTCCTCAGTCATCCTGTCCACCGCGGCTTGTGGGCAGTGGTATTTCAGAAAAGCCGCCTTAAATTCCTCCCAAGACATGGAGGTCACCCCAGAAACACCTCTCTCCCTACGGAGATTCAACAACCATTCCTTTGCCCTCCCAGTCAACAGAGGCACACTAAACATTACCCTGTCCTCGGGTTTACATTTAGTCGTTTCGAAGTTCGACTCCATATCCACCACCCACCGGTGGCTAAGTATCGGGTCCACCTGACCGTCGTATTCCTTTGGTTTAATTACCATGAAATCCTTGAGAGTACAACCTCGAGGTTCCTTTTCTTTTCCCTTCATGACCTCTTCAAGAGAGAGCTTGATAGTCCCCCTCATTTCCTCCATCAAGAGATTCGTGGCTTGCTCAAACGCCTTGGCCACTTCTTCTTTTATCATATTTTGGATTCTTGTATCCAACGGTTCTTCGTTCACATCAACATTTTCGTGGTGGTCACCCTCGTCCGTCATCTCTTAACTGAGAAATAGAACCAAAAACACCTTAACATTCCTACACTTTCAAATCACCTAGGGTATCCGTCACACTTATACACTTATATGAATTAGGTATATATATATATTTACCTACTTATATACATACATATACGATCACCTTCACCTAATCCTTGCAAATGTTCATTGTCATATGGTTATCATAAAAGCTCTTGCACATCTCGTCTTATTAATCATATTGGCCAGACATGTTTAATAATACGTTATGCCCAAGTACAATTATCATATTCATATAACAACTTACAAGACAAGTTTCGGCACACATAACACTTTATCATTCAATCATGCGATTATAGCATATCTACATATCTCTTTTATCCAATCATTACTAACCTTTCATTTCCGGAAGCTCCGAGTCTTAGTCAAGTCCTTCATGGATTCTCGTATCAATTCCCCATATCAAGAGCATCCGGTTTGAGTTTAGTGCCTTGCGCACCAATTCCCTCAAACCATTGCTCTGATACCAATTTATAACACACCATTCTTAAACACGCGGAAGCATAAGTAAAAACCCAGGAAATTTTTTTTTTTTTTTTTTACGTCCTCGCGTACCGCGAGGGACCAGACCCACAACTCTCGCGTACCGCGAGGGGGCGTCAGGAAAGCAATCCGAGAGACTTGTCTCTCGCGTACCGCGAGAGAAACCTCTCAGGTTCTTCGCGTACCGCGAGGGACCAGATTTCCAGAAAGTTTCAGTTTTCTCAGCAGCTTTTCTACTTAGCCAAAATTTCCATCTTTTACCAATATCACTTAACAACAACTTTCCCACAACATAAAAATTGACACAAAACCTTTATCAACATGGTCACACACCAAAAACAAGTTTTGTTTATCAATTTACAAGCAAAAAGGGGGAATTCTACTAATTCATCAAAAACATAAATTTTGCATACGAGAATCCGCCAACGCCTTGGACTTGACTTTGACTACTTCGGAGTTTTTCCTACATTCACCACATATAACACCATTAGTAATGAAGATAAATTCATAACAAACAAGTAAATTCCTACTTGTTTCACCCATTCACCCATTTGACCCGTTTCCACCCAAATTATCATTTAGGCTATATATTATTGCACCCTTACTACAAGTTTCAATTATGATCAACACATAATCCATTTCCATTATGGCACAAAGGCCATAACTCCGTTTCATTTATGATCAACACATGATCCATTTCCATTATGGCACTAGGCCATAACTCCGTTTCGTTTATGATCAACACATGATCCATTTCCATTATGGCACAAGGCCATAACTCCGTTTCGTTTATGGTCAACACATGATCCATTTCCATTATAGATTATCACTATAACTACATTCATTCCTTGTACATACTAAATCATTCACAATTTATCATATCACAAGTATGCACAAAATCACATAACACATAATCCACAAAATTCACCATTTATCATCAATACTAAGTAAGTGCATAGGCACTTACCTTTCGGGTTAGAAGACCCCGCACCGCTTTCAAGCTTTGCAATTAGATTACCTAAACACATTCATCTAGTTTAGTAATCCATTCATTTCTCCATTTTACAATTTAATTGAGCTTACAACCCAATTCCCACAATTCAACCCAAATTGACCCGTTTGGGTTATCCCCATAACCAAACACCCCCTTTAATCAAGAACTCAACCACTTGAATTCTCTTTCCAATACCTTGACACTAATTTTTCATCAAACTAGTTTCTTTAAGTTCATTTGGGGTTTGTTTAAGTGTCTAACACCTCTATAACACTTAATCATCATCAATTTATCAATTTTTCATCAAAACCCCAAAACCCCCAATATCTTCCATATGAACCCTAACTTTCAAAAATCAAAATCCAAGGGTTCCATGGTGTTATTCACCTTCCTACACCTTTAGTTTAGCTAGATTATCAATAATCTAACACCATTTTACCACATGCAACATAAATTTCGGGTTTCACCCAAAACCCACCAAGAACACAACATTGGTGAATCAAAGAGGAAGATTAGCACTTACTTGATGTTAGGAAGGTGATGAGTAAGCCAAAACCTTCTCAAATCAAGCTCAAATGCACGAAATTGGCTTCAAACTCGTTTTCTCCTTTTAGCTCTCTTGAGATGAACGACCCAATTTGCCAAATGAGCCTAATTTTGACTCTAAGGAGTCAAATATGGCAGATTTGTATAATTACAACATTAGTCCTTCCACTTCCAATTCACCCATATCCTTCCATAACTAGTTAAAAACTAGTGTAACTCCCGTTACCAACTTGAAACCCGCTTGTTTCAATTTATTTCAAAATATTATTTTCAACATAATATTTATTTAGAAATATTAATTATTTATAACGAGACCCGGATTTTGGTTCGTTACAAATAATTAGATTTCAAAGTTTCTTATAATAAGAGATAATTTAAAATAAATGTGTTTTATTAGTATAATTAATATTTTCTTTAAAAAAATATATTATTATTAAAAGATAGATGTGTATTTAATAAGAAAGAGAGTCGGGAAAAAATGATGAGAATGAACATGAAAGAGACACGTGGCATGAAAAAACCTTTATTTATTATATAGTATAGATGTGATAAATTTTGGAGTAACAGAGGTGATCGAAAAACCGCGTAACTAAATCATAATTAAAAAAATCCATAATTATTAAACCAAAGTAAATCAAGCTTCCTCCGTAAGACGTCCACCGCATCTAGCGGGATTCTGTCACCTGTATTAAAACGAGATAGTCAGAACAGTTTGGAACTATAAGAAATGTGATAAATCGTAAAAAGTTGTATTTATGACATGTAGCTTCGATCTTTGCCAGACGACAAGCACACGGCAACCCACAATTACTGAAAAGCTGGCAACCACACGATGCATTTTGTTTCCGTATAATAGATAACTTCCACCACTCGTTTTCTAACAAATCTAGAGCTTTATGTGAAACTTTACCGTGTATGTTATCAAATAATTCAATAGTTTCGTGGCTGTCCATTTTCTTTATCAGGCTTGTTCCAAACTCATACTGTAATTGTACGTACTGAGCTGTTACAATTTCATCAACAAACCCAACAAGTCTATCCAGCGAGCTGTTAGCATTTCTAAGATAGCTCTTTAGGAGCGAATGCTGGCTCTCGACTCTGTTAGTTGTACGTTGACCAAAATTGAGGTTTCTGTTGGACCAGGCTGATACAAACTTTTCTTTATATGGATCCAACCAATTTTTAGTCACATAATCTATCACTCCTGGAAAAATAATATTATAAATTCAAAAATATTATAAATTAAAAAGATATTATAAATTAAAAAATAACCCCGAATAAATAAATTAAAAATAATACATATGGATAAAAATAAAAAATTACTTCCTCGTTTGGCTGCATATAGTCGTTCGTAAAGTAGGTTGAAATTGTATTGGTATACATCTTGCGTGAGAGACTCACACAATACCGCCCATGAATAATTGAAATTTGTCTAGTCTTCGTCCGTAAACGATGACTTGCAGTGTTTTGAGATATTCCCGTGGACGTGCCACCTGCATAGATACTTAGAAATGTCCGGGAATATTTTATCACACGCTTTCATAAGAGCTTTGTCACTGTTTGTTATTATCACACGCGGCTCCATACACTTTTGCAACATACCTTTGATTTTCAGTAGCACTCATACGAAGTTTTTCTCTCGTTCTTTGGATATAAATGAATGAGTGACGCAAAACGACCGGTGTGTGGAGGTCACACCGACAACTTGGACAAATGAAAGTCTATACATGTTTGTTTTGTATGTCGCGTCGATTATCAACACGTGTGGGAACGCACGCCACATCTCGTACGATTTCGGATGAACAAAGAATACCTCCTCCACGACATTTGTGGCGGGATCCTCCCGAGTATAGTAGACGTACTCTTTAGAAGAAAGCAAGTTTTTCAGAACCTGCACTGGAGTTTCACTGACTCTCGTTTCGTTTTTTATCTTTTGTATCAAATTATAAATGTCTTTTTTAATACAACTACTATCTGAGTTTTGTTCCCTTATGGTTGCCAGAATGTTACGTGGCAACATGTTTTGCGAATACAGGTTCGCCACCAAAAGATATTCCGACTGAGAAAGTCTCCTAGCAAACGAGTGCGCCTCAAGATGTTGAGTAGGATCGTTGTTATGACTGCCAACTATCACCGTTAACTTCCAATCACAAGTTTTTTCTTCATAGTCTCCTTCCAATTTAAAGGACAATCTATTTTCTTGCTACCCGCACATCTAACCGTGACATTAGACTTACGTTCGCCGTGACGGTCACACACAAGCAATACCTTGATAACCGGTGCCGACGTGTCGTCGTCTTTTCTACTCGATCGCGGGGTGACAATGAAGTAACCATTCTCACGTCATCTGCGGACAACCCAATCCACCAACTGTTCACGAGACTGAAAATTCTACAACAACGGTACGGTTAAAGTTAAGCAACAACAAACTATATGTAAGTATATATAGGTAGGAATGTTATACCTGGTCAGTTTTATACGACACGGTTGAATTGGTTTGTTCCTCGTATTCGTACTCGTTAAACGGTTGTGTCGGGTAAGAGACTTCACCTTATACGAAATCACTAGTGGGTTGTGTAGGGTAAGAGGGTTCACCGTATACGAAATCGCTAGTGGGTTGTGTAGGGTAAGAGGGTTCACCGTATACGAACTCAGGATTGCTTAGTGGCTCGTTCAAATCTGGAAGCCTTACCCGATGATTAGAATAAACGTCGGACGAGACCTCATCCTGGTTCACACTTTGAACGCCAGAACTTTGCGGGTTGTTTTCCAGTGACTCGTTAGAATATACGTGAAAACCATAGTTACCATCCCACCACCAAGACATGTCTATAGTTTTTTGAGGAAATTGTGGAAAATTTTTTTGAAAGATATGTTCAAATGAGAAATCTCAATGGTTAAATACAAAAATTTTTGGAGCTATACGCATCGTATAGGGGTACGATGTACCTTCTGCAACTAGTCAACCATCACATCACTATACGCCGCGTAAAGTGCTATACACGGCGTATAGTGATGTGATGGTTGACTAGTTGCAGAAGGTACCTCGTACCCTAAACTGCATAATATTGGCCTATACGATGCGTATAGAGGTTAGAACGACTAGGTGCACGATGTTGTCGGTCTTGGAAATTGTGAAGAGCATATACGCCTCGTATTGGCCTATACGAGGCGTATAGGGCCCGGTCCCCTTAGAAATTCTCGTATCTTGTTAGTAGTCCCCTTTTAAAATCCATATTTGTGGTCTATATGATTATATATGTATAAATAATTAAACCAATCCTATCAAAACCCCGTATTTGTATTTGTACTTTTTACAAATAATATATTATAGTAATAAACCTTTTATATAACTTTTTTTTTTATAAATAACATATCACGCATCTCCTAATTCTTTTTTATAAACTAATAGGTTTGTTGGAAAGTTTAATGTTTTTATAAAAAGTTTCGATGGAATGTTTAATATTTCCATGAAAAGTTTCCTAACTTTCGTATGTGAACCTTGCCCAGATTGATCGAGTGCTCTAGCGTATGTGAGAGTCAATACTTTCAAACTTATAGCAAATAGAGTTACTTTCCTCAGGTAAGTTCTATAGTCCCCTTTTATGACAATTGCCAAATTTCAGAACCAAAAACCTAAATATTCTCAGCTAGGCCCAATAAGGCCGAATAAAAATTAAAGCCCAATAAGTATCCAAGACCGTTAGATGTTCAAATTTACACAATCCGAAATATCATACGAGTCACACGGTTTCATCTAATGACTCGTTATGCGATTCAATATTTTTAACGTTAAACACGCCAGACATCAGTTTATTGCCGGATACTCGCCAAACTGATTAACTAAGATAACAAATTATTAATATTAATCATTAATATTCATTTGAAAAGACTATTCGGGAAAATACGCGCGTAGTACGTTTATGCGAACGTAAACCGCGTCAGATGCTAGTAAGACTAACGATAGCGGTATGGTTATTATCGATACGTACAGTGATACGACAAATATTGTAAATACTTATTTTAATATTATTAGTAAAATAATAAACCCTAAACTCGGAGCGCGAAACATTTCAAAAGAACGAAAGCGTTAAAAACGCGGTACCGACGCATACCGGTTCGTACAACAATTGAAACGTAAATTTTCATGATTTAAATACGTAAATGATAATTATTAATAACGTCTCATAATTTAAATATTTTAAAACAATAATCCAGAAAATTTAGTCAGAACGGAGACCCGAACGAAGTCGCGTTATCAGCAAACCAGTATATTTCCCTTGAAAAATCCCCACCCAAAACCTCCTTACTCACTCTGTACCCCATTTGTCACCTACACACTTTCAATCTTAGAGAGAGATAGTGAAATGGGGAGCGCCGGCGAAGCCCATGGCGGCGCGCGACGAGATGGTGGCTACGACGGTGGGACGACGACAACCACCACAGGCGGTGGCGTATAGCGGAGACACAGCCATCCGGCGCGTGTCAACGCTAAAATCCGCTAAACCAGAAGTTGGGAGACCGATGGTGGCGTCGTTTTGAGCATACAAGTGGTGGTGACGCGTTTTCAAGGCCAACCGACGAACTCCGGTAAGTAAATCCCGACTCACGCGCTTCAGATCTGATTAGATTCGTAATTTCTAAGTTTGTATCAAGCATTTTAGGCGGAAATTGGGGTGGTTTTAGTCGGAGACGGTGGCTGCCGGCAGCAGAGACAACCTCCGGCCGCCGAACGGTGGTAAATAGTGGTGGTGGTGCGTGACCGAGCTGACAAGAAAACTTTGAGTTAAGAAAGTGCCCACTCGGTCCAGATCCGCGATATCCAAGGTGAGGATCACGTTGTATTTGATGTTTTTGTCAAGAAAACACCCACTAATGATAGATCTGTGGTTGTATGTTGATTACCGGCGAAATCAAAATATTTCGGTGAATTCTGCCCAGTAAATCCGGTGAAACGTCGGCGGACCGAAGTGGTACGGGTGGTGACAGCAACAATTAAGGGTGAAGATGACCTGTGGGATATGTTTGGTAACACTTTTTGTATACTGGTGGTGTTTGGTTACAGGTCAAAGCCTGGTCAAACTTAGTCAACAAAAGTCAAACTGGTCAAACCGGTCAACACGGGTCAATGGGTTCGCGTATGCGAACCGAGCGAATGGAAAGGTAAAAACGCACGCTTAACGCCTTACGTTTGATTATGCGAGAAATAAACGTGTGTGAACGGTTATACGAGTTGATCTCTAAAAGATCTGATAACGACAAAAATAAATATTAAGGCGACGTATATATTAACAATTCGTGTTAACGTATGATTTGATAATTGAGATCCGTACAACTTAAAAGTATAATGTATTAGACGATAAATACAAAACGAACATGTAATCGGTAAGATGAAACGTTGATATGACTACCGATCGTTATATATATACAAATAATAATTATTACTCTAGCCATATAAATATTTACTAAATGTTTACTAAATATTTACGAACCTGAATTATTATTAATTATACATTCACATAGCTATATACGATAGTGTACATGACAAACTAGTATTTTTAAATATAACTATCGAAACATATTCAAGTGAAGAAACCTGACTCGAATTAAGCAACTAATATTATCGAATGTTAAACCAACATCATATACTGAATCGGTAATAACGTTAAGAATCAGCAGAGATCAACCGCATGATAACTCCAAACAAGTTTAGAGTTGTTTTATAATATTAGGGTTAGTCCGTAATTCTCATCAAGTATCTACATGGATTGTATGACTTGAGTAGAACATAGACCAGCTACTATCGTATTACGTGGACTTTGGTTCCCGTTGTTATATAAAGGATATCATCGTTCTTAACACATTACCAGGTGAGTTTCACCAGTCGAGCTGAGCCGAGCTGGCTCGTTTAATTTTGAGCTCGAGGCAAGCCTGACTCGGCTCGGCTCGTTTACAGCTCTATTCACGACCTACTTTATCTCTATAAGAACGGCGCGTTCCGAGGTGTGAAGTGGGAGAGAATGAATGTCATAATTGGGGTTTTGAATAAGACGACCTTTTTATTTTTTTATTTTTTTTTCTGCTCTCTCTTTAGCCCTCGTCTCTTATCCCTAGGAGGTCTTCTCAACTAGCAGGTTTTTCGAAAAACTCTATTTATTCTGGTGTGGATGGCAGGCAGGCCTATATTTCTTGGTTTTAATAGGACTCCTTACAAGCGTTGTTTCTATCTATAAATCTAAATCGAAATATTATATTATATAGATATAAATTAATCTTGATCCTGTAATCAAAGAAAGATATAGTGAATTCTTATCTTGTGACTTAGAAAAAATGGTTCTCCTTTTACTTGTTTTACAAACTTTGGGGGAAAGGCATACTTACAAAATTTTTATATGGTAACAAGAAAACAAGACTCGACCTTATGTTTGCATGAGTTAACACATGTAGAGCTCGTAAAGTCCTATGCACCAACATAATTATAACAATTAGCTATAGGTTAGACTGAGATTCTATGGATAGTATTATTGGCATTGACACCCCCCGGTCATGGTTAGTCGCGCTAACCGACGATCCACTTGGTCGAATGGCTGCATAGTGTCTACACAAGGTCTCGTTAGGTACGAGCGAGGGGCAAAAACACAGTGTCTGGGTTTGATTATACCTCATGTATGAACATACTATTCATATTCTTATATAGTTTACGGATGGGTCAAACACTACTTATTTTGTTTAACTTATACATAAGGTCAAATATTTTCATGTAAATGGTTTTGCCAAATGTTTTTGAGGAAAATGACACATTTTATGACTATGAAGTTATCACGTGTTTTCGGGGAAAACGACTCAGTTTATGACTATGAAGTCATCACTTGTTTTCTGGGAAAACGACTCATTTTATGATTATGAAGTCATCACATGTTTTCGGGGAGAACGACTCATTTTATAACTATGAAGTCATCACATGCTTTTGAGGAAAACGGTTTCATGTTACGACCATGTACACATTATCAATGTTTTCAAGGGAAACGATTTCATATTATGGCCACGTATACATTATCGATGCTTTCAAGGAAAGCCGCTTTATATTGCGACAATTAAACTTGTGAACTCACCAACTTAACGTTGACATTTTTAAGTATGTTTTTCAGGTAACACATAGCTATGGCGTGGTTGGAATAGGTTAACCATTTGGATTAAAACCCTAGAAGCCGAAGACCTTGTTTGATCAAGATAAGCTTTTAGATCACCCATTACCATGAAGACGCATGATCGTCAAAACTCAAGTCGATTTTGACATATATGGTTTTAGGTCAATGTAATAATTCATTTTAGTATTTGTAATGGTGTTCAATACTTGAGAAGTCTTCAAATAGATTCCGTTGTTACGTAATGGTACCAATTGTTATAATATTAATTTATCTATTTATTTATTAAGTAAATAACTTGGGGATGTGTCATCTTTTTTTACCTGTTTTTGGGTGATGTGTATGCTTAATAAAGTGTTTTAAAGAAACTGAATGAAGGAATGTATTTGATGAATGATTGGGCATGTTAAATGAATGCTGAAGTAGTTAATGTGTTATGTGATAAAGTATATGATAAAGTATGTGATAGAGTATGTGATAAAGTGATGTATGTGTTAAAGTATATGATAATGAATGGCTAAAGGAGTCTTGTACGCAAATGATAAATGAGTCTTGTATATGTTGTAAGTAAACAGTTGATAAATGAGTGTTGCCTATGTGTAAGCAAATGATAATGGAGTCTTGCCTATGTGTAAGCAAACGATAAAGGAGTCTTGCCTATGTGCAAGCAAATGATAAAGGAGTCTTGCCTATGTGCAAGCAATTGATAAACGAGTCTTGTATTTTCTACAAGCATTGTTATGTGGTAAAGTTAAAGTAAAGATATAATGGTATTTATACCGAATGTGATATAGTTATAAGAGTAAATTACCGTTTACGTCCCTGTGGTTTACACGATTTAACACAATGCGTCTCTAATGTCACACCCCCAAAATCCACCAACGGAGTTTTACCGTTAGGGGCGTGACATAACAGGATCTCAGTCATTAGTTACGTTGAACGACTCTATATGAGTTTAATAAAAACCACTAGTATTGCTCATAGTCACGATGCAACACTAGTAATGAAAATACTATTTTAATGTAAGACTTGCGGAAGCGAAAAGTTAAATGAAAAACATGCACCAAAACAGTTGCGCCAAAATAAACAATTCAAAGATAATTAAAATAAATAATTCTTGAGTTTGCAAATGATAGACTTCGTATGCATGCATGCCTTAGCTCGTGCTTGTACCTTAATTACCTGAGAAAACATGCTAAAACGTGTCAACACTAGGTTGGTGAGTTCACAGGTTTATATGTTTGTAAAGCTTACTAGATAATACCGTATTCAATTATATCATAGGTAGCTAACCTAGAACATGTTACTAAAGCGTTTCGACACCGAAGCTGACTGTCTGTATGTTTGAATTGCCTTCCACCATGACTATCACAATCAATGGTAATGTTTAGGTAAATGTTACACCCGTTCGACTACCTGTCGTGTTAGCGCGACTAACGCGGGTGGGGCTTGTCAGTGCCCAGTAGTACTACTCAAGATTTCCTCGCTAACCCATATACTAACGGTTCAATAAGTAAGGACTTTCGTGATATGTTTGCGCTTAGTACACAAGTGATATAAAAGAAACGTAAGATCTAAATGTTCGTACCCATGTTTTCTCCCCCAAGTTTAAAATGTAAGAAAAGGGGCCGTGAAACTCACCTTAGAGTATGTGCGTAAGAAAGCGAACCTAAAATGCTTGACGACTAACTGCCACCTATAAACACCGGTTTATAAGTGTATGTTTGTGCAAGTTGATACAAACCCTAAGTATCCAAACAATCCCATTGTTTAAGTGTTTGAAAAGAGTTTACAAGTTTGACTCATGTTTGACCAAGTTTGACCAAGTTTGACCCGACGACCCGTTGGTGACCCGATTAATGATTTAACGTTTGTTCAGTATAATACTTCTATATTATACACAAATGATCATGCCGTAACACTTAGCAACAAATCCTAATTGTTCTAATCAAACAAACATGATTTCCAAAAATAGAAAGTTTCCAAAAATAGAAAGTTTCTATAAATAGCAGGTTTCTATAAATAGCAGGTTTCTATAAATAGAAAGTATGTTCGGGATTTGTGTTTCGTGAAATTCATCATTGTTAGCATGCTCGTAAGACTACTATAACATGTTCAAGATTGTCCTATCACATAACCATTGCATAGAACTAAACATGTATGTCAAAATTCCAAATAAAGTTTCCATTTTTAGTAACCTATGACTAGCATGCGTGATTTCAAACACCTAACACGTTACAACAGGTTATTATGTCTTAACTAACATGTACCAATCATTAAACCACATCATGCATGTCTAATTAGCAAGTTCTAACTACTTTTGACAATTAAAGTTTTCTTATTTGGAAAGTTTGTAAATCCGGGTTATGTATTCAAAATCTGATTTCACAATTCATCTAACCATGTATCAACTAGCTCATAACAATCATCACATCATCTTAACCATGTCTAGCATGCAAGTTAGAAAACCTAAAAAGTTTCCTTTTTTAGTAATTTGTCCATTACACGTTCAAATCACAAAATTAACATGTCAAATCAATCACAAATCTTTCAACTAATATAATTACAACTATACAAATCATAATCCACGTCTAGCATGCGATTTCTATCCTTCACATAATCAAAAAGTTTCAATATTTAACAAGTTACTAACCACACGGATCTAGGGTTTTGCAATTAACCATAAAATCAACAAATACATGCAAAACAATAACAAAGTTAACATTTTTATTATAAAATTTCATGTTTGGATGAACTAGGGTTTGACCTAAAATTTAGGGATCAAAAAGTGACGGAATTTAACGAAACGACTTACGTAGAAACGTTAGGAATGTCGAGAGGAGTCCAAATACGCGTTCAATTGCGAGATCGGAGATCGAACGGGGGCTCCTTGGCTTGCTTCTTCAATTCGGTCGAGAGAGGGAGAGGGAGAGGAGGTCGACGACAATGAGGGGAGGTGGTTAGGGTTTATGTTTTTTTTTTTTTATAAAAACTTATCCTTATCTAATGGTTAATGGGTTTTAAGATGGGCTTCTAGCTTAATTAAAGCCCATAGGCTCTAATTAATTAATTACTAACTCAATTAATAATTAAAACATTCAATCTTTATTTTTATAAAACTACTAACTTTTATAAAAATACTAAATACGATTTACACACGATAAACACGTACGAAAACGATAGTATTCACATAATTCACGAAATCACATAAAATCACATAAGTTTCATAATTTATATTAAATATAAATTATTAAATGTTCATAATGTTAATTTCGATTAATCACCAACGTTCCGGGTTAGACTCGAGTGCGATCCGATGTGTGCGAACTGACTGACACATTTAATTAACCCTAATTAAATGTAATGTACGTGCGACTAACTGAGATAACTGAGTTTGTAACGAAAAATGTTTGAACTAACGAGGTTTGAGTTAACGGAGTTAACCTGAAAATGCCGGATGTCACATCATCCCCTTGTTGAAAGAATTTTCGTCCCGAAAATTAAACGAAGTCCGTAACGTCTGAAACAAAAAGTTTAGGTTTGTCACATCATCCCCTTGTTGAAAGAATTTCGTCTCGAAATTTAGTTAGTACCTTCCGTGTTTGCCGTTGAATGTTTGAACAGGTGAGGATACTTTTTCATCATCTGATCCTCGCGTTCACACTTGAACTCCGGTCCACGCTTCGAGTTCCAGCGAACTCTGACAATAGGTATCTTACTGCGCTTGAGTGTCTTAACCTCTCGGTCCATGATCTCAACGGGTTCCTCAATGAAACGTAGTTGTTCATCAATTTCCAACTCCTTGAGTGGAACTACAAGTGTCTCATCTGACAGACACTTCTTTAGGTTTGATACATGAAATACATTATGTACTCCATTGAGTGCATCGGGTAGGTTCAGTCGATATGCTACTGGACCGATCCTTTTCTCTATCTCGAACGGTCCAACGTAACGCGGATTTAACTTTCCTCGTTTCCCGAAACGAATCACACCTTTCCAAGGTGAAACCTTTAATAACACTTTGTCACCCACTTGAAATTCTAGCGGTTTTCTGCGCTTGTCTGCATAACTCTTTTGACGGTCACGAGCTGCCGCCATACGGTTTCGGATTTGCACGATTTTCTCTGAGGTTTCATGCACAAGTTCAGGACCCGTAAGTTGGCTATCTCCAACTTCAGCCCAACAAAGTGGTGATCGACACTTTCTCCCGTACAAAGCCTCGAACGGTGCTGCTTTGATGCTCGTATGATAACTATTATTGTAAGAGAATTCCACTAAAGGTAAGTGAGTCTCCCAACTGTTTCCGAAATCGATCACACAAGCTCGTAACATGTCTTCCAGGGTTTGAATGGTACGCTCACTCTGGCCATCTGTTTGAGGATGGTACGCTGTGCTCATATCCAGGTGTGTGCCTAGAGCTTTCTGTAACGATTGCCAGAAAATCGGGCGTCTCTGTCAGAAATGATGGAGATTGGAACTCCATGTCGAGATACTACTTCTTTAAGGTAGAGACGAGTTAACCTTTCCATTTTGTCTGTCTCTTTGATAGCAAGGAAATGAGCTGATTTGGTTAGGCGATCCACTATCACCCAGATTGTGTCACATCCAGAAGGGGTTCGGGGTAATTTGGTTATGAAATCCATGGAAATCTGCTCCCATTTCCACATCGGTATTTCCGGTTGTTGAAGTAATCCGGATGGCTTTTGTTACTCCACCTTGACCTTGGAACAAGTCAGACACTTGCCCACGTAGGTGGCTATGTCGGCTTTCATGTTCGGCCACCAATACAAAACCTTGAGATCGTGATACATCTTGTCGGATCCCGGATGGATGGAGTATCGGGATTTGTGAGCTTCATCCATGACTAGATCTCTTAGGTTTCCATATACTGGTATCCATATTCGTTCCGCGAAGTAACGAATACCATCTGTTTTAAGCTCCAGTTGTTTCTCCATACCACGAGTGGATTCCAATTGTAAGTTCTCCTCTTTTAAGGCTTCGAGTTGGGCATTACGGATTTGTTCGGGTAATCCTGTATGAATAGTGAGTTGTAATGCTCTAACCCGTCGGGGTTTAGTTTCTTTTCTGCTTAGGGCATCGACTACCACATTAGCTTTGCCCGGATGGTACTTGATTGCACAATCATAATCGTTTAATAACTCGATCCAACGACGTTGACGCATGTTCAACTCTTTCTGCTCAAAAATATGTTGAAGACTCTTGTGATCGGTGTAGATGGTGCACTTGGTACCGTACAAGTAATGTCTCCATATCTTGAGTGCAAACACCACGGCTCCTAACTCCAAATCGTGAGTCGTGTAGTTCTTTTCGTGGATTTTTAACTGTCGAGAAGCGTATGAGATAACCTTGTCGCGTTGCATCAACACACAACCGAGACCTTGGATGGAGGCATCGCAATACACCACGAAGTCATCCGTTCCCTCGGGTAGAGACAGGATGGGTGCGCTACATAGTTTCTGCTTCAGTAGCTGGAATGCTGATTCTTGAGTCTCACTCCAATTATAGGGTTTATCTTTTTGGGTTAAAGAGGTGAGGGGTTGGGCAATCTTTGAGAATCCCTCGATAAAACGACGGTAGTATCCGGCCAATCCTAGGAATTGCCGAACTTCGGTTGGAGTTGTTGGTGCTGCCCAATTCTTAATGGCTTCCACTTTGGCTGGGTTGACATGTATTCCCTTCTCATTGATCACATGTCCTAAAAATTGAACCTCGCAAATCCAAAAATCGCATTTGGAAAACTTCGCGTATAACTGCTCCTGTTTCAGTAGTTCAAGGAACAAACGCAGATGCTCCTCATGCTCTTCCTGACTCTTAGAATATATGAGGATATCGTCAATAAAAACAATGACGAATTGGTCCAGATAGGGTTTACACACACGGTTCATGAGGTCCATGAACACCGCGGGTGCGTTAGTTAATCCAAATGGCATGACCAAAAACTCGAAATGGCCGTACCGAGTTCTGAATGCAGTCTTGGATATATCTTCATCTCGAACTCTCGGCTGATGATATCCAGACCTTAAATCGATTTTTGAGTAGAAACTTGACCCTTGAAGTTGGTCGAATAGATCGTCAATACGGGGTAGTGGGTAGCGGTTCTTGACTGTTACCTTGTTCAACTCTCGGTAATCAATGCACATTCGGAAAGTTCCATCTTTCTTTTGACAAATAGGACTGGAGCTCCCCATGGCGATGAGCTCGGTCGGATGAAACCCTTATCGAACAACTCTTGCAGTTGAGTGGATAGTTCCTGCAACTCGCTTGGTGCCAGTCTATAAGGTGCCCGAGCAATAGGCGCTGCTCCGGGTGTTAGGTCAATCTGAAATTCGACCTGACGATGAGGTGGAAGACCAGGTA
Source organism: Smallanthus sonchifolius (assembly GCA_023525975.1). Classification (NCBI taxonomy): domain Eukaryota; kingdom Viridiplantae; phylum Streptophyta; class Magnoliopsida; order Asterales; family Asteraceae; genus Smallanthus; species Smallanthus sonchifolius. The sequence goes on along the minus strand of CM042021.1, from coordinate 28,949,513 downwards.
GGTCTTCAGGAAATACTTCTGGAAATTCGCGAACGATTGGGATATTTTCTAACTTTTTCTCCTCGGTAGACTTGTCAGCAACAAGGGCCAGTATCGCGGTATGACCCTTACGCAGACACTTCTGAGCTTTCATGAAAGATATGATGCCCATGGCTGCACCACTTCTTTCGCCCTGAACAGATAGGATTTCTCCACTAGGAAGGGGTACACGAACGATTTTCTCACTACAGATGATCTCAGCTTGGTTTTCAGACAACCAATCCATGCCCACAATTATGTCAAAACTGCCAAGTGTAACTGGCATGAGATCGATGTCCAGTTTGTGACCAGAAAGTTCTAACTGACATCCCTTGAGAATGTGGGTTGCCTCGATTACTTTACCGTCTGCTATCTCTACGGTATAATGGTGTTCTAGTAAAGTTGGGTTTATTTCTAGCTGACCACTAAGTTCTCTAGATATGAAACTCCTATCGGCGCCAGTATCAAAAAGTACAGAAGCATAATGATCGTTTAAGAGAAACATACCGTTCACCACGTTCCGATCATTCCGAGCTTCTCCCGATCCAATCACAAATGCTCGGCCCTTTGCACCACCCTGGTGGTTATTACCATTCCCATTACCACCCTGATGATTGTTGCCATTTCCATTCCCGTTCCCGTTTCTCCTCAACTGCGGACAATCCTTCTTGAAATGCCCTTCCTTACCGCACTCAAAACAACCTTTGGGTGCGTTTCCAGGTGGTGCCTGTTTGTTCTGTAGGTCCACTCTACAATCCTTGGCCGAATGGCCCATCTTTCCACACCGCAGGCAACGGTACCGGTCACATGTCCCATGATGGTGAAAGTTACATTTATTGCACTTCGGATACTTGCCATTATAAGAACCCTGATTCTGCTGAGAAGAGTTAGACTGATTGTTGTTCTTTGAAGATTCAAACTTACGGTGTTGCTGTTGCTGAGAAGGTGGGTTTGACTGGAAGGTTTTGGGGAATGAACTGTCAAATTTTCTCTTGTTGTCAGCTGTCTTTGATAGTGTACCTCTAGGTGGTAGGGTGCCCTGAGCTACTGCCTGATCGGTCAGCCTGTGAGCCAACCTGATTGCTTGCTGGATCGTAGTCGGATTAGAGGACGTCACCATGCTCTGAATTTGCGGGACCAAACCATCGATGAATTTCTCAATTCTCTTGTAAGAAGGTGTTACCATTTGCGGACACAAGTTCGCCAGTTCATGCGAACGAGTGGTGTAAGCTTCAATTTCGGATCCCTCCATCTTGAGGTTCCAGAATTCGCCCTCCAGTTTCTGTACTTCATCGCGGGGACAATACTCCTCCCGCATCATATCCTTGAATTCATCCCATGGCAAAGCATTTGCCATTTCCAGAGTTAACATTTGCACCTGTGAGTTCCACCAAGTAAGGGCCGGACCCTCAAGAGTGCCAGATGCATACTTCACCTGGTTGTGCGGCGGGCAGTTACACATTGCAAACGCAGATTCAGATTTCTCCATCCAGCGGAGTAAGCCAACAGCCCCTTCGGCTCCACTGAATGAATGAGGCTTGCAATCCATGAATGATTTGAATGTGCAAACCTGCTGGTGGTTATGCTGACCTGAATTGTAAACAAGAATGCGCTTTAAGAATACTATATTCGAATTTGAGTTTAGAATGAATGATGACTCACTAGAGCCGGAAAAATTTCTGCTTTACCTCCAGCATTAGTAGTGGCTTGACTAGCTACTACTGCTTCAGCCACATGCTCATTTATGAGTGCCGCAAGCTCGGCCGCAGTCATGCTAATGTTTCCTCGACCACCGCGTCCTCCGGTGCGTCCACCACGTCTATTTCCTCTTCCAGACATTATCTTTACATTCACAACATACAATAATGAGAAAAATATACATCGCATTTTTATCATCATACAAGTACCAGTAAATAAAGAAATTTAAACCACAACATCTAAAATTTCAATAATAGTAATACTTGATAAAATAAATTGTAACGATTACAACTAAATTCAACCAAACATCAAAATTCTAGAAACATCTGTTGGATGGGAACAACCCTGCCCATCTAGGTTCAAAAGAAAAGACGTAAATAAGTAATGAAGATAGATGATCAAATGTCACTGCCAACTGATGTAACATCGGATGCTGCATCATCATCCTCATCCTGATTTCCTGCAGGTGCATCCTCTGGTACATCCTCTGGTGCAACTCCTGCTGCCTCAACTGCTGCAAGTCGTGCATCAACCTGCTCAATCCTAGTGTGGAGTATATCTAGGTTCCACTCTGTAGTGTTCAGCCTGTCCTCCATATCCACACATCCATTTGCTAAGTGCTCATGAGCTGTATCAGTTGCTGCTAAATCTGCAGTCAGTTTGGTGATCCTCTGATTCATCACCATCCCTCGCTGAAGTATGCTAGTAATCTCTCCAGCTGCATCTCTCATGTTCCGGATCTCCCGGTCCATCCTAGCCACAAAGGCAGCTATCACCTGCTCATAGGGGTACTGCAATGGTGGCAAAGCTTGTACAGAAGATGATGAAGAAGAAGAAGCAATGTCAGTAGTGAGTGGAGGTGAGACTTCCTCCTCGCGGATCCAGTTCCTGATCCTATCGGGATACCAATCCCAGTCCTGCGTGTTGCCTCTGACACACACATGAATAGGCTCATCATGCCCTATTGTGGTGTTGATCGGGTTGAGTCGACGTCTCCTCGACTCTGGCAAAGGTACTGTAGGAACATCGTCCTCCTGAACGACTGGGGATGCTGGTGAATTGGGTGGGGTCGACATTTCCTGTAACGGGATGAGTGAGTGCCATGTATGAGTGTAAGTGCTGTGTAACTAATGCATGTACGTGGTTATAGTCTAGTATGCATTTCCTAGTTCTCTAAAACCTGTCTCTGATACCAATCTGTCACACCCCCAAAATCCACCAACGGAGTTTTATCGTTAGGGGCGTGACATAACAGGATCTCAGTCATTAGTTACGTTGAACGACTCTATATGAGTTTAATAAAAACCACTAGTATTGCTTATAGTCACGATGCAACACTAGTAATGAAAATACTGTTTTAATGTAAGACTTGCGGAAGCGAAAAGTTAAATGAAAAACATGCACCAAAACAGTTGCGCCAAAATAAACAATTCAAAGATAATTAAAATAAATAATTCTTGAGTTTGCAAATGATAGACTTCGTATGCATGCATGCCTTAGCTCGTACTTGTACCTTAATTACCTGAGAAAACATGCTAAAACGTGTCAACACTAGGTTGGTGAGTTCACAGGTTTATATGTTTGTAAAGCTTACTAGATAATACCGTATTCAATTATATCATAGGTAGCTAACCTAGAACATGTTACTAAAGCGTTTCGACACCGAAGCTGACTGTCTGTATGTTTGAATTGCCTTCCACCATGACTATCACAATCAATGGTAATGTTTAGGTAAATGTTACACCCGTTCGACTACCTGTCGTGTTAGCGCGACTAACGCGGGTGGGGCTTGTCAGTGCCCAGTAGTACTACTCAAGATTTCCTCGCTAACCCATATACTAACAGTTCGATAAGTAAGGACTTTCGTGATATGTTTGCGCTTAGTACACAAGTGATATAAAAGAAACGTAAGATCTAAATGTTCGTACCCATGTTTTCTCCCCCAAGTTTAAAATGTAAGAAAAGGGGCCGTGAAACTCACCTTAGAGTATGTGCGTAAGAAAGCGAACCTAAAATGCTTGACGACTAACTGCCACCTATAAACACCGGTTTATAAGTGTATGTTTGTGCAAGTTGATACAAACCCTAAGTATCCAAACAATCCCATTGTTTAAGTGTTTGAAAAGAGTTTACAAGTTTGACTCATGTTTGATCAAGTTTGACCAAGTTTGACCCGACGACCCGTTGGTGACCCGATTAATGATTTAACGTTTGTTCAGTATAATACTTCTATATTATACACAAATGATCATGCCGTAACACTTAGCAACAAATCCTAATTGTTCTAATCAAACAAACATGATTTCCAAAAATAGAAAGTTTCCAAAAATAGAAAGTTTCCAAAAATAGAAAGTTTCCAAAAATAGCAGGTTTCTATAAATAGCAGGTTTCTATAAATAGCAGGTTTCTATAAATAGAAAGTATGTTCGGGATTTGTGTTTCGTGAAATTCATCATTGTTAGCATGCTCGTAAGACTACTATAACATGTTCAAGATTGTCCTATCACATAACCATTGCATAGAACTAAACATGTATGTCAAAATTCCAAATAAAGTTTCCATTTTTAGTAACCTATGACTAGCATGCGTGATTTCAAACACCTAACACGTTACAACAGGTTATTATGTCTTAACTAACATGTACCAATCATTAAACCACATCATGCATGTCTAATTAGCAAGTTCTAACTACTTTTGACAATTAAAGTTTTCTTATTTGGAAAGTTTGTAAATCCGGGTTATGTATTCAAAATCTGATTTCACAATTCATCTAACCATGTATCAACTAGCTCATAACAATCATCACATCATCTTAACCATGTCTAGCATGCAAGTTAGAAAACCTAAAAAGTTTCCTTTTTTAGTAATTTGTCCATTACACGTTCAAATCACAAAATTAACATGTCAAATCAATCACAAATCTTTCAACTAATATAATTACAACTATACAAATCATAATCCACGTCTAGCATGCGATTTCTATCCTTCACATAATCAAAAAGTTTCAATATTTAACAAGTTACTAACCACACGGATCTAGGGTTTTGCAATTAACCATAAAATCAACAAATACATGCAAAACAATAACAAAGTTAACATTTTTATTATAAAATTTCATGTTTGGATGAACTAGGGTTTGACCTAAAATTTAGGGATCAAAAAGTGACGGAATTTAACGAAACGACTTACGTAGAAACGTTAGGAATGTCGAGAGGAGTCCAAATACGCGTTCAATTGCGAGATCGGAGATCGAACGGGGGCTCCTTGGCTTGCTTCTTCAATTCGGTCGAGAGAGGGAGAGGGAGAGGAGGTCGACGACAATGAGGGGAGGTGGTTAGGGTTTATGTTTTTTTTTTTTTATAAAAACTTATCCTTATCTAATGGTTAATGGGTTTTAAGATGGGCTTCTAGCTTAATTAAAGCCCATAGGCTCTAATTAATTAATTACTAACTCAATTAATAATTAAAACATTCAATCTTTATTTTTATAAAACTACTAACTTTTATAAAAATACTAAATACGATTTACACACGATAAACACGTACGAAAACGATAGTATTCACATAATTCACGAAATCACATAAAATCACATAAGTTTCATAATTTATATTAAATATAAATTATTAAATGTTCATAATGTTAATTTCGATTAATCACCAACGTTCCGGGTTAGACTCGAGTGCGATCCGATGTGTGCGAACTGACTGACACATTTAATTAACCCTAATTAAATGTAATGTACGTGCGACTAACTGAGATAACTGAGTTTGTAACGAAAAATGTTTGAACTAACGAAGTTTGAGTTAACGGAGTTAACCTGAAAATGCCGGATGTCACATCTAACACGAATTTTTAACGCTTTGAGTACCTGTGGACTGTGGTATACAATTTGTAACACTATGAGTCCCTGGATCTAACTTTGTTAAAAATTCCTTTTAAATTAAGGTGAAATGTCCGTTGTACCATTTTACTATATAACAGTTTGCGTCCCTAGAAACATGTAATATCTGTTTGCGTCCCTGTCTGAGTCCCTGGACCTAACTCACCCGAAACTACTACATTCGCCCAAAACTACTAGGGACGCATTGTGTTAAATCGTGTAAACCACAGGGACGCAAACGGTAATTTACTCTAAAAGTTACATAATTAGATTTCAAAGTTTCATATAATAAATGATAATTTAAAATAAATGTAATTGTGTATGTTGTTGGTTGATGTTTTTCTTATTCCTAACTACCTTATATAGCTTGCGTCCAACATATGTTCCTCACCAAGATGAATCCTGCTATATTCTATGACATGTTCCTCACCAAGATGAATCCTGTTATGTTCTATGACATGTTATTAGTTGATCCTGCTATGTTCTATGACATGTTGTTGTTCAAGTGTCCGTACCTTAAAAGTGAAAGCAAAAACCGAAAGAAATCCTTGCGCGTGAAATTAACGTTGCAAAAGCATTGAATCACCATCTCAGTATCGTAGGCGGCGGAGTTCAGCAGCGGTGGAGGTAACAGTGATAAAAGAAAACATGTGAGATCGAGAGGGAGCAAAAACGTGTAATTGCAGCTGTGAACTTGAGATCATTTGGCTCGAGAATGTTTATGGAATTTGAGTGGGTACAGAAATTTGAAATATCAAAAATGTTTGGTCAAAAATTCTTACGGAATAGCTACGAACGAGAGGTATAAGAAATCAAGTAACATTCGTCAGTTTCAAGTTCCCAATGATGGTCATTGGTGGCCAAATAATTGCTATCGACGGTTACTGTTTTGAACGAGAGTAACGGTTTCAAGTTGTGGGTTTCCTTCGGTTACTGTGTTAGTATAACTACAAAGATGGTAAGCATGAGATTCAGAAGAAAGTCTAATGGATTGGCGGCTAGTTTAATATCTTCAAACAATTAAACCAAGAGTAAATTACCTTGGTTTAACCAAGGCTTGGTGAGGAACATATGTTGTACGCAAGCTATATAACTTTTAGAGTAAATTACCGTTTGCGTCCCTGTGGTTTACACGATTTAACATAATGCGTCCCTAGTAGTTTCGGGTGAGTTAGGTCCAGGGACGCAAACAGATATTACATGTTTCTAGGGACGCAAACTGTTATACAATAAAAGGGTACAACGGACATTTCACCTGAATTTAAACGGAATTTTTTAACGAAGTTAGGTCCAGGGACTTAGAGTGTTACATATTGTATACCATAGGTACTCAAAGCGTTAAAAATTTGTGTTAGGGACACATTGTGTTAAATCGTGTAAACCACAGGGACGTAAAAGGTAATTTACTCTAGTTATAAAGTTATTTATAATAGCACTGGTATGTTAAAGTTTTTACCTTAATGGTTTATGCAAACTAGAACTCATTCAGTGAAACTAACTTTTAATATGTACATCAGGTTAAAGTGTAGTTAGGTTATGGAAGTTTAGAGGGCTTGAAAGGCTTGGATGGAAAGGCTACCCTACCCGAAGACTGACATCCCGATATTTATGTTCTGTCTTTAGACAATTATGTTGGTTATGTTATGTTATTGAGTTTTAAGACTTGAAATGTTATGTCTGAATGATTTTCGCTGCGTATGAATGAAATTTCCAGTTTAAAAACTATGATTGTGAATGTGTAAACCCAATTATTGAGACCCCTGGGTTTGGGGTGTTTCAGTTCAGATTCCAGCATGTAGGAGGTATATTTAATAAAGAACAAATTGAGTGATGGAAGAAAGTAGTTGATGAGGTTCACGAACATCCCACCAAGGTACCATATATTAATTGTGTTAATTTGATATCAAATGTATAAGTTTATTTCATTTCTTAAGCTTAATTGAGACAAGTAATCTAATTTGAACAAACATGCAGTGTATGAACCTGGTGGTGGTGCACCAATATCACCTACCAAAAAGGCAATATCCAACAAGTGAAAAATATTAATGCCAGATGCAACCTATGGTCCGCATCCACATCCCCGCCCATTGGCAACCCATGAAACACCAGACGTCTTGGAAGACTATCGTTTGGCAGCCATTAATGCTATTGAAGCATGTCCTTTTGTTATTTACTTACTTTCTATCTTTTTATTTAATTGATTTCTAACTAGCAACTATTTTTTTTTTTTTAATGTAGGCTTTTATGGCATTGAGATGGAATCAATGACAAAACAGATGAATATGGTGGATCCTTAGCAAACCGCTGCAAATTCTTGCTGCAAGTGGTACAAGCAGTAGCTGCAGCCTTCGGTGCAGACCGAGTTGGTGTTAGAATCTAACCAACAACTGACCACCTAGACGCTATGGACTTTGGCCCACACAGCTTAGGGCTAGCAGTCATTGAGAGACTGAACAAACTCCAATTTGAATTAGGGTCAAAATTAAGTTATCTTCATGTGACTCAGCACGGCTTATGGTCAAACTGAATCAGGAACCCATCAGAATGAGGAACAAGTTGCTGAGTTGATCAAAACTTGGAGAGGGGCTTATGTTGAAATTTCTATCTGTAGTGGTGGCTACACTAGAGAACTAGGGCTGGAAGCTGTGGCTCATGGGGATGCTGATTTGGTGGCTTATGGTCAACATTTTATAATGAACCCTGACCTAGTTTTAATGCTCAAGCTCAATGCACCCTTGAACTGGTATGTGAGGGCTACTTTTTATATCCATGGTCTTGTTATAGGGTACATCAATTACCCTTCTCTTGAGAAAGAAAGTGAACGACCGTCACGCCTGTAACGTTGAGCAAAATAAAATATTATTAGTTGTATTCAGTTTGAAGGATTCTGAATTGGATCTTGACTGTATAGTATTTGGGAGATATAATTATATGTATATGTGAAAACAGGAACTTCCCATTTCTCTTATGACTGTGTTTCTATTTTTTAATTTTTATGGGGAGATAAAGGGGTGAGGGTGCTGAATAGTCCTGTGATTATGGGGTAATAAAGAGATGAGGGTGCTAAAAAGTCGGAGGAGCATAACTGCTTCATCAGAGTTTATGTTTAAATACTTTGTTCTTGTTTCTAGTTTCTTTGTCTTGGTTTTTATCTAATTTAGTTCTGTGATCAGAATTGTGGAGACTTGCCCCTCTCGAATCAGGCCAACTATCCTTGTTCTTGTTTATTTTAATCAATCAAATTTCCGGTTTCTATCATGTTCTTTGGGTATTGGCATGTTATTTGCCTCATGATATAGTATATGTAGTATCATTTTTTGTTATCCCTATCATTGTATAAAACAACAATTACAATATGTTATTATGAATTATGCATCTTGCTATCAAGTACTTTGTGTGAATTGCTCGATAGCATACTGTGAAAATCACTCAACAATAATAACAAGTTTTATTACGAACGCGAACCCACCGTGAAGCACGAGGAGTTTTTACTAGTCATTGTTAACGCAACAAAATATATTTGACATTATAAGAAACAAATTGTTAAATATTACAAATATACATCTAGAATTATTATTTAAGTATAAAAAACATAAGTTAAACTTCAAAATAAAATGGTAGGATACTTTCTATAAGAAATATATTGTAGTGATGTGGTAAAATAACTCAATCTAGATAACAAAAAAAAAGTTGTCAATTTTTTTTAATATTTGAAAGTATAAATTGTATACATTAAGCATCGAAATATAACGTGGCAACATTACAACTTTAGAGCATCTTCGATCACCATACAACAAGAATTTGGTTTCACAAGGATCGACAAACAAAAATGCTAACAATGTTCATTGAACATGGGAAAAAGAAAGAGTTGGTCACTCAAAAGCTTCCATTGCCAATTATCCATAACCAATCAAGAGCGACACCCAAAAATATTCCTCCTAGAAGAAACAACACCAAAATGTTTCCTAAAGCGTTTGCTTCTGGACCCTAAAGAAAATTCACATCAAAACATAATTATGGGTAAACTATGCTAAATTATTAAAAATAAAAAATAAAACGTTTTGTGTAATATCGACTCACCGTGCAACCTTTAGGAGCTACCGTCATGACACATACAGTGAGATAACCGTTTGTTATTCCGAGAAAAGATATAAGCATAATCATCCAACCCTGATCACCGTATTTTGCAGTGAAATAGAAAGCGGGGATGAACAAGAAACGCGATAATACCGCAATCATTAGCCATTTCCATGACTCAACCTTAATAGATTCGATTAGAGGGATGTATCTTGCTATGAGATCCCAAGTATTGTACATTGCGATTAGAACGAGCGGATACCTATGAAAAATACCATTGTTAAATTTACACTTTGGGCAACGAGCAATTTGCAGAGTCGTCTTTATATTTCGATTAGGTCAGTTATAAGTAGTTTAAAAGGTCGCAACTATTTAGATTTGAGTGGTCTAGTTGGTTGGTTCAAATGGTCATGTCGTGATGGTTCAGTTGTAAACGATTCAAGTGGTTCCTGTGCAACGTCGATTCAGTGATAGAATAAAATAGTTACTTATTTGCTCTAGTGACTGAGTCAGAATTCGGTGACACTTGAATTGGTTCCTAATTATGTCACTAATTGATATGTTAAACAAAACTTATGTTTGGTTGTGTACTTGGTTGTTGTCACGTCACGAGAAACTCACTTAATCAAAAATTCTTTTTCTCTTGTATACCAGATTGCTAAACAGCCGTGTTAGGATCCAAATATGATTCTTTAGTTACTTAAAAACCGTCATAACTTGGTAGTTCAACTGTTCGGTTCGTGGTGCAACAGTTCATACGGATGAAAGTCATATATAGTCAACCCATTTGACTATTATCTCTAATTGGTGTACACTCTAATTAACAAAGGATTTAGATAAAGAAACACATTCTAGATTGGTTTTATGAGAAATTACCATGAGCCCAAACCATGTTTTCCTGTATTTTCATACAAGAAGCCGGGGAAAATGGGGAGAGTACCGACATGCAGCAAGAACATATCCAACGCGTAATCCATGTTCTTCAACAACAGTTCTTTGTTGCTCAATCGCTCAGGAACCTTAGCATCAATATCAGCCTGCAAAAACACAAAAAAGTAAAATATTCTCCCTTCTGAAATTATATCATGTCCAAGGAAAATTGAAGAGTTACTCTTCTGTTTGGATCAGTTTGGATGCCTGCTGCAGCGAGATCAGATGCAACAGTTTTTGACCCTTCTCGTGCTGCTTTAGATCGGTAATTTAGCAAACACAAACGCGTAGAGTAAAATGCATAGAAACTGAAAGAATGTAGAGATTGCAAGGAATAACACTGCAGAAAAAAAATATCAAGATTAAAGATTGGAATTTCTAAATCTATGAAAATGATAAGACACTAACTAGTCCCTTTTCGTAGACCATTTGAAGATTTGTCAAAAGCGGCTTTTGTAATTAGTCTTAAGCCCGAGATTAGAGCACCTGATGCGGCTAAACCAGCAAAGTAAGACTGCAAAATCAGAACAATTGTATTTTCAGTAATTTTGAGGAAAATAAAGAGCCCGATTCGAATATGTTTTTTAGTGCAGAATCTCACTTGGATGAATTCGGGCTTCATGAAGGCCAAATCTCCGGTCATTCCACCTTGAACATGAGCATCAGCTACTCCAAAACCCGCTGCAAAAATGCATATGCAGATGTAATTTCCTATTCCACCTTTCCCATATGAGGCTAAATCTGTCTGTGAACATGTTTAGAATAATGTTTTCTTGAATCAGACAAAAAAAAAAAACTGGTCAGTAGGGATGAAAACGAGCTCAGCCGTTCGTGAGCTACTCGAGATCGGCTCGTTAAAAACTCGAATCAAACCGAGCTTAAACGAACTCGAGCCCGAGATCGAGCTTATATTGGGGCTCATTTAATAAACGAGTTTGAGCCTAAGCTTCACACATCTAGCTCGAGCAGGCTCGTGAGCCTAAATGAGTCTTTTATTTATATAATTATTGTTATAATATTATAATAAAAATAATTTAATAATATATAAATTGTTATATATAAAAATTATAATTGTAAAATTATATAAATAAATAATAAATAATAAGTTAAACGTTCTAAGCTAGACCTTAGGCAAGCTCTGACTCAGTTCGATTCGTTTACACCCCTGCTCAGGTCCGAAAAGGAAATCTGGATTACCACAATGAGGGCTAGAGTGCATAGAAAGAACAATATGTATCCTGCAATGTTACGTTTTCTAGTATCGACTTTTGATTCGTTATAAGCAAGTAACGCCAATGTTCCTAACGCGAAGGGTTGGTAGACAAGGGTAAGTACCCTGGATGGATGGTAATCCTATACAAGAAGAAAGAAATGAACACTAAATAGTACCAAATTTATGTATTCCGAATGCCCAAAATGCCAAAAATATATAAAAAGTTTTCAAATTTATGAATCTTGAACCCTTTTACTTACTGGAAATAATACATAGTAATAATCTCCTATGGTTAACATACTGTTCCATGACACCAAAGTTCCAAATCCAAGAATCCAACATACTACAATTGCAACTGACTTACCCTGAAAATTCAAGATATTATCAAAAACCTAAAATATTTAGAGATTAAACTACAATTATTGGGCAAAATCTGGGTCCAAAGTTTGTGGAGATGGTGAAAAATCATAGGATGTTTGAGCACAAACCTCAAGTTTCACTGGTGTTTCATTAGGATCAGCAACATTCATGGCTGGCATACTGCATAAACAGAGAAGAAACAATGAATCTTTCACCTAGTAAAGATTATCAAAGATAATGTTTTTGAAATCCCACATGGAATTAGCAGAGTTTTTTTAGGCTGATTGGTACAAAAGACCCTCTTTTGCATGTGTGTTTTTTAACAAAAAACAAACAAAATAACATTTATAATTTTCCCAACAAGAACAAGATAACAACTTACCAAGGATGGACTAAAGTGTGTAAATTTGACAATAAAAATGGAAAGCTCTACAAAACTGGAAAGACACCTGAAAAATATATAGAGACTCAAAGAAAATGGACTGTGTTGATGATGATAATCAAGGGTAGGGATTTGGTATTTTGTAGAATTTAAAAATATTGATGATGATGAAGGGTAGCCACCTCCGGCCGGAAAAAAACAGTGAAATGATTCCATAGGAAATCAATTCATTTAAAATGGTTCATATATATATATGGTAAACAAAATAAAGATTTAATATTTTTATCAGAAACGAACGGTTCACGAATATAAATGAACATAAACGAACATAAATGAATATAACTTAACGAATATATACAAACATAACTGAACTAACATATACAAACATAACTTAACGAACATATACAAACATAACAGAACGAACATAGTTGGGTTTAGAATAGGCTTAGTAATAAAAAATATCTTGAATTATTTATTGAGAAAAACAAACAAACGGACATAAACGAACTTATATGAACGAACATAAATGAACGTTCACGAACGAGGCGCATGTTCATGTTCGTTCATTTAACTAAATGAACAAAAAATGGGTTCATGTACATTCGTTTATTAAATAAACGAAAATAAACGAACTTCCAGTCGAACGGTTCATGACCGATTCACTGAAATGTTCGGTTCATTTACAGGCCTAGTTCATAAATTAAAGGTTTGACATGTGTATACTAAAGAGGGTTGCTATAGCTACACTACCCCCTCTGCACAATACGGCCCGTATCGAGGCAAAAATCGTGCGATACATCCACTTTATTCACGATTTTAGAAAGTAATCAATAAGAATCCACTATCAAAAAATATTACATTCTGCTTACGCTCAAACATTCAAAAGAGTTCAAAGGAAGAAAATCAGTAGAAGCTAGATGATTAAAATCATGAACCTTTGATAAAGGTACTCAAACACTCATCACTTTATTCACGTAGTTTTATATATAATAAATTAATATTTTGTCTATATATTTTATAGATGATAAATAAATGTGTATAATATTGTAGAGTAAATTATAGAAATTGTCCTTTAGTTATATATTAAATTGCACTCTATGTCACTTGTTTTCAATAATTACAGAGATTGTCTTTTTTTTTGAAAATTTTACACACATTTTGTTTCTTCCACTAACTGGTGTTAACTTTTTCTACACATGTCATATAATTATAATAAACTAATTAATAAACAAATATTTTATGGCATGATTTGCCTTCTAAGGCCAAAGTATCAAAGAAAAAAGTGTGAATAATCGACAATTTGAGGCAGCTGCTTTCAAATCGGTGAAAATGAAATGTTTTTAAACATTTCTGCATTGGAAAGCAACTACTAAAACGACCCAATATATTAAAAAAGCTATACCCGCGAGTTGCAGCGGGGCACGCGTAGCGGCGACTGAATTCTTAACAACGTAGATAAAAATAAGAACATTACAACGATACATTTGAAACTTAAAAAACAATAATATTTTAAAAGTTATAACCCATAATTGTACCACATGTTTTCTCTCTTTTACCTGATGCGTGAACCACTAACAGGAAGACATGTGGCCGGTGTTGTTCATACCGAACACGGTCTTTTATATATAATATATATTGATAAGAAAAATAAATAAATCATAATACATATTTTAACTATTGTCGTTTAGCATAGGAGTAATAAAAAACGTGGCACCTACATCAAACTCAATATTTTTTTTAGAGTAAATTACACAAATCGTCATTTATGTTTATACCTTTTTTATAAAGTGTCCTTTAGCCAAAAAGTTGACAGATTATCCTTTACATTTAAAAATCTTGCACATTACGTCCTTTGCCCCTAACCCAATTAATTTTTTCGTTAAGTATTGTCATGTGCAAGGCACATGAGGGTACTTTGGTCTTTTTACCCATTTATTTAAAAATATCTTAATAATTATTTTAATTAAAAATTTAATATATATGTACATCTATATATATATATATATATAAACCTAATATAAAAGAAGCATACCCCCACCCACCCGTCATCTCCCTCCTCACCTGCACCACCACTTGCACCTGCCACCACCCTCCACCATCTCCTCCTCACACCTGCACATGCACCACCCGTTATCTCCCTCCTCACGCCTGCATCGACACCACCACTTGCAACTTCCACCATCTCCTCCTCACACCTGCACCTGCACCGGCACCACCATCTACTCTGCCGTGTCTCTCTCTCGTTCTTTTTTTGCAAGGATTCGGACATAGATCATCCTTTAATGTGCTTATTTTGATATGGGTTTCCCCTAATTCTGTGTTTGATTTCGGACAAAAAATGTGCGTCATAAATAGATGACACACAAAATGCGGGTCATCTTCATTCTTGACAAGGCCTTCCTTGACACGCATTGTGTGTCGTAAAGACGTGTCATAAACAGATGACACACAAAATGCGTGTCATCTTCATTCTTGACAGGGCCTTCCTTGACACGCGTATGACACGCAATGCGTGTCATTAAAGGTATATTTTCTAGTAGTGTTAAATACTTTTCATGTCATGACCCTAATATTGCTGAAGCAATTCGGTATTCTTCTAAAAGATTTTTGACACCAAGATCTAGAATCTGGATAGAATTAAGTTTGCAGATTTCATCTAGGATTTTGCCATTAAGTTTGTTTGAATGAAAGTTGAGAAGCTTCAATGTTGTAGCTTCTCCACCTATTGGTGCATGCATGCCTCCAACGAATCTGTTTTCAGAAAGTAATCGGGAACCGGATCAGGGGCGAATCTTTCTTAGGGCCCGGGGGGGCCCCGGCCCCCCCCCGATTTTTCGCTCAGTAGTGTTAATTTATACGTATTCGGCCGATTTTTTGCTCGACAGTGTTAATTTATATGTATTCGGCCGCATATTTTATAGTACCCGGCCCCCCCGATAGGAAAAAAAAATCCCGGCCCCCCCCCGGGTTTTTATTGAAGCTTCGCCACTGAACCGGAAGGCACCGAATTTCAAAGAACCCTATTATAAGTTCCATGGCAATTCGACGGTGATGATGATATTGATTTTGTCGTGGATGATGGTGCAACTACACATTGATCTTTACTCGTCTCTTTTGATTTTTCTAGGTTTGTAAGTGGAATTTGAAGAACCATATATTTTTTTGGATAATATATAATCATTTAGGTGGGTTTTGTAGGACGGTGGAAGTTGGTGGCGACTATGGTGTGGAGGTTAGCGACGACTATGGTGGTGGGCTTTGGTTGAGAGAGTAAATTTTTTTAGAGTAAATTACACTTTTTGTCTTTTATAGAGTAAAATGATCATATTGCCCTCATATACAAGACACATGACTGCTTTAACTAAAAAATGGTTAACGCCAGTTAGCGGAAAAAACATAAAAGCGTGACAACTTTTCAAATAAAGTACACTTAATGTAATTATTGAAATCAAATGACACAACATGCAAATCGCCCCTTAGTTAAATGACACAATATGTAATTTACTCTCTTTTCTTTACGTCTATATTAACAATTGGTTAACTTTTTTTTATATTGTTGTAGATGGAAACATCAAGCAGCAAGAATCCGGTCGTTAATGTTGTTGAATTAAGCTTTTGTTAACAAAAATCTTTAGTCCCAAAGTTTCAAAGCCAATTTTTTTCAGCCCAAATTATAAAATCGAAACGAACCCATTACAAAAAGCGAAAAAAAAAACTGACACCGAACGATTTCCAAAAGCCCAAAAATTGAAATTTGGTGAACCCAAAACCGATCCAAATCAACCCATATACACCTCTACACCAACTCGCTAAGCCCATCACGTTTAAGAGAAAAAAAATAAAGATTTGTTCTATTTGAGACTTTCATCAGAGTCAAAGTAGGGCTCAATTTAACGGGAGGTACGATGATTACCCTAAAATATGGATTTGCCCTTCAGAATCCCTAAAATTGATACTTTTATTTATCACAAAATATAGATTTGCCCTCAGAAATCCAGAATCCCTAAAATAAGTATCAATTTTAGGGATTCGCCGTTCATCTTCCCAAGCAACGATCGACATCTTTCCTGAGATGCAGAGAGGTGATGATGGAAACTGATTTGGATTTATGAGGTGATTTCTGTTTGTCTCATTTTTACTCATTTAATTTTGACTCGTCATTCCAGTAGCAGATCGGCGATAGAAACCCTAACCCTAATTTTGACTTCGTCGCCTGTGCAGATCTTCTAATCTCCCATCAATAATTTCAAGTAAGTTACTCTGTCTTCTCTATGAAGATGTAAATTGTTACATACAACCAATATATACTACTTTTTTTTTATGCAATTGTGTTTTTAAGTTTTCTAGATATGGATTCACAAGACCAAGATAAGAACTTCGTCAACCTTCTTAGCCAAGTTCCTCAACTCGGTCCCACTTATGGTGGGCAAAGTAGAACCTCTCCGGTGACCGTTGACGAGTCACCTCCACCCTTACCCCCTGACAATCCAACCGGCTTTAAGAAATCAACCAGGGGTGTCAACTTCAGCCCAGAAGAAGACAAGTTACTTGTCTCCGCATGGCTAAATTGTAGCGTTGATGCCGTTCAACGAACAGATGAGAAACAGTCCCAACTCTGGGAAAAAATCTTTAAGTACTTTCAGCAAAATAAAGAAACCGCAACTGAGCGGACAATGAAGTCTTTAATACATCGATGGTCACTTATTCAAAAGGCCACAAATAAATTTTGTGCTAAGCTAGCTCAAGTTGAAGAGTTAAATCAAAGTGGCATGACCGAGCAGGATAAGGTAGAAATTCCACACGCTTACTTGTTTTGAGTGTCTTTAATACTTAGCTATATTTTTATTTGTTTTTCTTATATGTGTTTTATTTGTTTAAATACAAGGTTGAGAAGGCGAGGATTATGTACTATTCACTAGAAAAATGCCACTTTCAGTTCGAGCATTGTTGGCACCTATTAAAGGACCAACCTAAGTGGATTTCGCGCGCCGATGTAAAGCAAAGGAAGACGATGTTCTCATCCCCGACCCCAACCCCAATTCGATGTTCCATTCCTATAGATGATCCTGTTCTTGATCTTGAGACGGAGAATGTGATAGAGAGGGAAGTTATCGAATGGGACCGACCAATGGGTAGGAAAGCTGAAAAAGAAAAACAAAAGTCCCAAGGCACTCAGACAGAGGAAACTATCCAACTCAAAAGGTTGAAGTGTACTGTTTTAGAGGAGTCAGATGTTCAGGAGGAAGAGTTTTATCACCTTGAGGCCGAGAAGATGGAGTATGACAAGGAGAAAGAGGAAAAAAAATTGCATCTTGAAGATGAAAGGCTGAGGCTAGAGGCAGAGAAGTTGAGGATTGAAGTTGAAAAGGTGCAAAGTAAAATCCGTCAAGAGGACGAAAGATTGAGGTTGAAGGCCCAGAAACTGGAACTTGCAAAGAAGGAATTAGACCAACGAATTATGATGGTGGATGTGAGTGTCATGCCAGAAATGCAACGACTATATTTCGAGGAACTTCAGAAGGAAATCATGATAAGACACAGTCATGCTTAAGCTAATCAACTTTGAAGACCGAAAACTAGTACATATGATTTTGAATGTTTAGTTTGCTTGATGCTAACCTCTGTTTTTGTTGGTACATGGAAACATCATTGATTATTTTTGGTGTAGTTGGTTTTAAGAGTCACAAGACTACTATGAACACGTTGTGAGCTCTGTGTATGTTGGTGATTAGTTTTAGAATTTGATGTTGGCCTTAGAACTTATAAATTTATTGGAGTTTTTTATATTGGTCTTTAACCTTATGCTTTGGATAGTCACAAATTATATAGTCAAAACTGTATAAACATTTAGTAGAAATAGATATTTGAAAAAAAAAAGATAATTAGACTAGTGTAAATCTACGAGGATTGTGCCGTGAAGTGAAAGTTAACAGTAGTGCTTTTAGAACCGGACTAGCCGGTTGGACCGGGAACCGGTCACAGATTTGGTCCGTTAGTGCCTATTTAGACCGTTTACATTTGAACCCGCCGGCTACCGGTCGAACTGGTGAACCGGACCGGATTTCAATTTTTTTATTTTTAATCTTTATTCCTTCAAAATCCTATTTTTCAATTAATTTAGTATTTCATAATCTACATTTTATTTATTTAAGTCTTCGTATTTTCTTAAAATTGCATTTCTATACCAAAACATATAGTATGTTCATATTTTGTTTCAAAAACTATATATATATATATATATATATGGAAAAGATCAAGAGAAAACCACGCGAAAACCAAGTAAACCAGTTCCAGTCAATCACATAATTTAGAATCCTTTTTATTTTATTTTAATTCAAAAGGTATTTGAGTAAACTTATCTTCAAATATTTTTGGTATCCGTTTTAATTTTAATTAAATCCATTGTTTCTCTCCCTAAAAATTAGGTATTTGTAACTTGAATAAATTATTGGTTCCACATTCATTCCATAATTCGAAATCACTATTCGAAATTAGTTCTATAATTCAAAATTAGTATCTCAATGTATGTGGTTTCCGATCAAACAAGCGGATGAAAGGAAAAAAAAACGTCGAACACAACTTCTGACGGCACTTTGATTTCCTGCGGATCTCCAATCACTTTGCTGTTTGTATTTCTTTTCAAAATGAATTCTAATTAATTGTTGTGATAGTTGGATTCAAGTGTTTTCCTTTTACAAACTTGAGTAATGCATAGAACACGTGTTTTTCTTTTACAAATTTGGTTGTTATTAATGCATTTTACACGTGTTTTCCTTTTACCAACCTGCGTAATGGATTCAAATTACAAAATCCTAATGCGTAGAAGACGAGTTCATCAGATGGTGTTCATTATGATGATCTTTATTTATTTTTCGTATAAGCTACATATACGTAACTCGTAAGAGCTACGTATATGTAACACAATTCTTCTTCCCTTTTTTGTTTCTGTTTACCCATGTTACATGTATCTAAACTTGAGTTTTTTGTTTTTCTCATCTGATTCGTATATGTAACTCGTATTAGCTACGTACGCATACGTAACTCGTAACATTCACATTATCTCCATATGTAACATGTTTACAAATACGTAAACATATATGTTGACTTGTTTATATATACGTAAGCGTATATATGTAGATCTGTTTAAATATACGTACGTAAGCGTATATGTAAACTTGTTTACATATACGTAAATGTGTTTTTTTTATTTGTTTGATTATAATTAGTGAAGGAGAAGAGAGGAGAGTTAATAGTAAATTTAGGAATTTTAGTTAATTAAAGATGAAAGTTTCTAAATTAATATTTTTTTCTTTTCCCATATAACCCTTAAAATCCTTAAAAAAATGCTAAAACTATTAATTTAATTACAATCATGTCACTAATCAATCTTAACCATAGATCAAATAAATCAAGGGCTATAAAGTGATTATTTTAGTTTTTTTTTCTAAAAGAGAGTTTTCTCTATAATCCTCCCCTATATATATATATATATATATATATATATATATATATATATATATTTAAATTTTCTATTATTTATGATGTCATGTGGTTCGACCACCAGTTCGGTTATGAAAAAGTTGGTTAAAAGTTTATACATTCACTATTATTATTTAATTTAAAAGTGGGTTTCGGAGCAACTTGTCACACCCCAACCGGCGGCGGAAACGTCGGGGCGTGAAGCGTGCAGACTGTTCATAAGCTCATGGTTGACTAAAGTTGTAATATATTAAATAACCAATTCCATTTCATAGTTCAAGTAATCAATTAGAATGTTTACAAGAGTCAAAATACAAAATTTCTTTATCAATTTAGATACTAGGTCCAGTTCCTATGTGTAGCATCTTGGATATGAGCTCAAAGCTTAGTACCTGAAACATGTTTAAAACGAGAGTGTCAATTATAAATAGTTGGTGAGCATACATAGGTTTTGACACCACAAGTAAAGTTCAAATGTTTTGTATACAATTCGTATGATACATGGTTTAAGAAGCATTTATGGAGAATCTAAGTTAAGCTAGTTGCACAGATGTAACCTTGTAATTGAATAACATACCAATGTTAACCAAATGAAGGGCACAACATACCAATGTTGGCCCAATGGAGGGCATAACATACCAATGTTAGCCCAATGAAGGGCATAGCAACACATGCTATCCCGTTGTATGTGTAGTATAATTGCACGAGTATGTCATGTGTATGTATTGTATAATTGCACGAGTATGTCCTGTGTATGTGTTGTATAATTGCACGAGTATGTCATGTGTATGTATTGTATAATTGCACGAGTATGTCATGTGTATGTAGCCTTAACAGTTAGTATTCAGGCACAAAGCATAAATAAACACATATGACCATATGGTAGAATTGTACGCACGTAGTTGTAAATAGCGAGTTGTTGAAGGAACATGTTTCACCCCAAAATATGTGTAAAAAGGAAAAGGGGCTATGTAAAACTCACTTGTGTTGGGTAGTGTAGTTTGCACAGATCAACAAAAATACCAAGCGTGTTGTAGGTCGCTACGTTTGACCTATTGGATAAACGTATAACGCGTGTCATTGTTTGTGTTATTTTTATGTCGAAAAATGGATTTGTATGTTTAGGGTTTGTTTGAAATAAATAAATAATTTTATTTATCTATTTAGTACATTTTAAATAGTAGTGATATATATATTCTTTAAAATGTAAATTTAAATAACTGATATATATTTATATTTATTTAAATATAAATTTAAATAAATAATATTTGTTTAAGTCAAAATATACATTTGTATAAATGGTTTTATAAAAATGATTATATAAACTCACGATTTCATCGGTTTCGAACTATCGGGAATTATTCATTTTAAATCTCTAAATCAAGGATTTGGTTTATAAATGATTCCCGGGTCTTGGGATTTTATAAAATAATTTTTATAATTACATTTTGAAATTTTTTTAGCTAAAATATGTTAAATAGACTTTAAAACAGAAAAATAATTGATTCTGGTCAAGGAGCACGACCGTGCTCAAGTAGGGCACGACCGCGCTCGTTGCCGGGCGTGACCGTGGTGGTCAGAGCGCGCCCGTGGTCGAGTCAGAAGGTACTACAGAGGTTCTGGACATGGAGCACGACCGTGCTCGTATCTGACACGACCGCGTCTAGTGTTTGTTTTTGGTCAAGACTTGTTTGCTCGGTAAGCACGACCGGGCCACACCTGGGGCACGATTGTGATTGGTCAAGCACGACCGCGCTCAGGGATGAGCGCGACCGTGTCGGGTCTTTTCCAGACCCAAATCCGTCGATTCTTATATTAAATGTTTCTGTATTCTTAGGGCTTTCACTTAGTGGATGATTGCGAAGCTATCTATGTGTTTTAATTGGATTTATTTCGTGTTTAAAAGGTAGTTCGACTAAAAGTTTAGTTTCGGCTTTTCGTTAAAAAATCGGACAGACTTGAGTGTTTCTACTACGAATTGGCATAGGGCTTTCGTAGTAGAGGATGATACGAAACTATTGGTGTATTACTTACTTGAGATTATTGGGCAATTGAATGCGGTCAGCTACGGGTCGCGTTTTCGGGCGTCTTGGCGATCGATCGGGCTCCAGAAGTTGTATGAGTGTCGAGTGAATGCTCCGAGAGGTCGAGAGGGTGCATGTGAAGGTGTAGGAGGCATTGGATTCTCCTTATAACGTGAAATCTCACGAATTCGTGAGTGGGGTAGGTGTGGATTTGAAATGGGTCGATTGGAGTACGAAATTGGAGACGTGTTTCAGATGGTGTACAGTTGGGTATGGTCGGACGCGTGAAATCCGGCCTTAATGCGATTTGACTCAACGAGTATGGACCACTGACTGACTCTGCGGAGTCACGTGGTTTCAGCAGCGCGACCGTGCCTGTATTAGGCACGATCGTGTTTCGTCCCTTTAGGCGCGACCGTGCCTGTATCGAGGCACGATCGTGTCTGACACTTTTTATCGTTTTTGAGATTTTGTCAGATTTGGTCCTCGAGGTTTGTGAGATCATGATGTTTTGTTTAAGTTGTTATTGTAACAGAATGGTTTGTATATGTAACTGCATCGTGGTTTGTTTGTACACGAATCGAAACTGAAATGTGTTTGTTTATTGAAATCAAACGATTACATAATGAAAATCAGAAATGTTACACAACTGATAAGATTGTTGTTGTGTGACTTTGAGGTCATGGGTTCAAGCCGTGAAAACAGCCTCCTGCACTTCACAAAGTGTAAGGTAAGGCTGCGTACATCAGATCGCAAAACGACTCGGCCCTGCGCAAATACGAGAGACAAGTTAAGCATTGGGTACTCTTTTTTTTATTTGACTAAATTACAATTTTTGTCCTTTATGTTTTCCAAATTTATGGAATGGGTCCTTAAAAAATTTTTATTTTCACTCACTGTCCTTTATTTAAAAACTTCTCTTATTTCTTTTCCTTTTGACTAACTGAAGTTAAATATTTCTGTTAAGTGAAGAGCATTATTGTCTTTTATCTCTAAAAGACAATTCTTGTAATGTAAAGTTTACTTTATTTTTTTGTTTTCTTTTCTTTTATTCTTCATTTGTTCTTTTTATCACTTTTATTTTATAGTTTTTATTTAAAATTTTATTAATTAATTAACCAACTTATTTATTTTATAAAGATATATATTTTTTATTTATTTATTTATTTTCGTTTGTTTGAATAAGTAATATATTTTTCTTTAAAATTTTATTAATTAATTAACAACTTATATATTTTATAAAAATAGATTTTTTTTAATATTTTTATAATTTATTTATTTTCTTTCTTTTATTAAGCTACTTACTTTTATCATTTTACAATTATTATATTTCTTTATACTAATTTTTATATATTAGAGAGTTAGTATGAGTTTAAAGTTTATTTTGTAATCATACACTCAACCTTAAGACCTTGTTTTCAGTCGAGCAAATGTTTAATAGATACTCGTTTGTTCTATAGCCTATTTTTAACGCACTAGATTTTAACTAAAAATTTGTTAATTAGTAAAACAGGTTGTCAAGGGCGAGCATTGGGGCCATTCAAACCGGCTCTAACATTTTTAGGATTACCTAAAACTGTCACGTAAAAAAAATATGTTAGAAGGGGTTCTAGTGACAACCTGTGCCGGTTAAGTCGGTATTCGTAGACTTGTAAATGAACTGAACAAGTACAAACTGAACCTATTCGTTTCGTTCGTTTAACTTAACCAAGCAAACGACCGAACACGAACAAATAATAAAATTTTAAAGAAACGAAAATAAAGAAAATTAAATAAAAAGTATATATCTTTATAAAATAAAAAAAGATGGTTAACTAATTAATAAAATTTCATGATTGAGTGTATGATTATAAAATAAATTTTAAACTCTTACTAACTCTCTTTAAAATTTAAACTCTTACTAAAAGTAAATAGCTTAATAAAAAAAAAGAAAATAAATAAATTATAAAAAAAAATCTAGTTTTATAAATAAATAATTTGCTTAATTAATTAATAAAATTTTAAAGAAAAGTATATTACTTATTCAAACAAACGAAAATAAATAAATAAATAAAAAATATATATCTTTAAAAAATAAATAAGTTGGTTAATTAATTAATAAAATTAAAAAAAAATCTATAAAATAAAAGTGATAAAAATAATAAATGAAGAATAAAAGAAAAAGAAAGAAAAGAAAAAAGTAAATTAAAATAAGTATTACAAGAATTGTTCTTTAGGATTAAAAAACAATAATACTCTTCACTTAATAGAAATATTTAAATCTAGTTAGTTAAAATGAGAAAGAAATAAAGAAAATTTTTCCCAACCGCTAACGTTTTCAAATCCACCCACATTATCCGTGAGGAAGAAAGTAAAGAAAAGTGATGAATCATTGACGCTTATTTTTCAAAAATCCATCTCCATTTTCGTACTTGCTGCCTGATGGCTTCGACATTGGTGCTGGCTGTTGTATTTTTGTTGGATCTCGTTGCTTTTTCACTTGCTGTCGCCGCTGAGCAAAGGAGAGCTTCTGTCAGTCCATTTTCGTTCCAGGGCATTAGCCATCTTCTTATTCATTACATGCTGGTAAATTGCATTCTTGACCTTATACCTACCTAGAAACGGTATGCTTTACTTTTGAAGTCAAACAATTATATTTACAAAAAGTCAAACTGTACCTCCTATCATAGTAAATGACACATTGTTATAATTAGAGGACATCCTATGTTGTGAAGAATTACCAAATTTTTTAAAAGTAAGTGGTATTTCCCCAAAAGATAAACGAACAAACCGTTTTCCATACTTGGTTTAAAAAGCGGGACGCTCTGAGGTGTTTTTGTCCCAAAAGCCGAGGCGCGAGGTGCAGGCATCACGTTTGTGACGCGTGCAGTGCAACCAAATAAGCTTTATTTACAACCAGAAGTTACGTCTCTATCATCTGTTTTAAATATCAATCTATTTATCAAGTAAACCTTTTATAATTTCCTCATCCCTTTGATTGTTTTTACATATAAATCTCCTACAAACCCTAATTTTGACCAATTTTGACCCAGAACTACATGAGGCGTACCTTTTTCACTCAGATGCGTTTTCCCGAGCACCTTTTTAAACCAAGTTTCCAAGCTATCAAAAATAAGAAGAGGTGGAAATTTTGACCCATTAACTTATGAATTGATTGATACAGAGTATGTTTTATCTCTAACGGGTCAAATAGGTAAAATAAACTTAAATTAGCTAAAAAGGTAACACTGGGTCAAAAGTCATCCAAAAATTATATCATATTTTTAAAAAAGAATTTAATTAACATTTGGCACGATGATTATCTATAAAAGAAAATA
The DNA here is from genome assembly GCA_023525975.1 of Smallanthus sonchifolius. Classification (NCBI taxonomy): domain Eukaryota; kingdom Viridiplantae; phylum Streptophyta; class Magnoliopsida; order Asterales; family Asteraceae; genus Smallanthus; species Smallanthus sonchifolius. The sequence goes on along the minus strand of CM042021.1, from coordinate 28,924,134 downwards.
ATTAGTTTTGGACAAAAAGTGTTTCGGGTCAACCCAACCTTCTTCGACCCGTACAAAAATTACCCGTTTGGACCTGTTACCCAAACCATATCCAACACAGACTGTGCTCTATCATCGTCATCTTCCATAACCCGTTTTCCATCGTCAATTGTTCATTGTTTTTGTATTGATCTTCATCAGGGTGACATTCATCATTGCTGAGGTGTGCTTGCTTGCGGGTTCTGTCAGAAACGCGCATCACATAAAGTACAGGACTGTACTCTCTGCCAACCCTCCTTCGTGTGAGACCCTGAGGAAAGGCGTGTTTGGTGCTGGGGCTGCATTTGTGGTTTTCACTGGTATCGCCTCTGAGCTTTATTACGTTTTCTACTCGAAATCAGATGAAGGTGTCATCCCTACCAGAGATACTGGCATAAGAATGGGAGCATTCAACTGAATCATTTTCATTAGTTTTATCCTTGTTAATTTCCTTTTATGCGTGTAGATGATACAACATTTGTTATATTGTATCCTTTTTTTTCTGACTTAAGACGGCTTAAAGTATGAATATTTGATGCTAGAGTAAATTACACAGATTGTCCTTTAATTATACTAGAAATTACACTCTTTGTCCTTTGACTTCAATAAGTACACCACAAGTCCTTTTTTTAGATACTTTTGCACACCATATGTTCTTTACACTAACTGATGTTAAGTTTTGGCATTTATAATGGTCTTTTTACCCGGTAAAGGACAATTTATGTAATTTCTAAAACATTCCCCCATCCTCTTCTTCTTCCTCCAAACCTTCCTCCCATCCCCTATGTGAACGACGGTGAAGAAGGAGGTAGTGGTCGTCGGCCGTGAGGGAGATGGTGATACGCAGATCCATGTTGGTAACTCTAGTGTAATAGGTTTCAAACCTCATTCTCATTACACACTAGTACAAAAAGGATTTTTTGGGGCGTTTAAAAATTTTTTTAGGGTGGTTTGGTATTACCACTAAAAACCTTTGAACCTATAAACCACCTGTATAATTCCTACAAACCGCCTCTATTGTTCAATGTTTCATCTAACCTTCTCAAAGCTCCCGTTTCTCAAAAATCTAATTCAATTTTTATATGTTTGGCGCTCATGAAAATTACTTTTCCCTCGTTTTGACTGAGAAGAACCCTCCCTCCCTCAAAAGTTCTTCCTCGAAAAAAAACCCTCCCTCCCTCGTTTTGGCCGACGCCCTCACTACCGACAGAAAGCTGCCGTCCCACCGCCTCCCTCACAAATTGAAGCTCTCTGAATCACCGCCATCGTCGAAGGCTGAATTGTTCCATGTCTGCATATCTTTCTTGTCATTGATCGCTTCTGGGTATTCGCCAAGAACGCTCATGTTTACTTCCAGACGGAATTTGAAACTGAAGGAGATTTGATTAGGGTTTGGTGAAGAGGGAAGGTTAAATTAGGGGTGTTGATTTTGTGAGCGTTGGAAAATATTAGACGTTTGGGTATGCGCTCCTCAATTTGACGCTCCAATCTGATTTAAGGGGTTAATAGTTAATTCTGCGGAGTTAAAGGAGAACCATCTTCCTTCTTCACCGACGTTCACATACAGAGGATGGGGGAAGGTTTGGGGAAGAAGGGGATAGGGGGAATGTTTTTAGAAATTACATAAATTGTTCTTTAATGTGTAAAAAGATTATTATACCCTCATGTTTGCACATGTCAAAACTTAACAGAAAAATTTAACACCAGTTACTGTAAATAACAGTGGGTGTACAAAAATATTTAAAAAAAGGACTTGTGATGTACTTGTTGAAGTCAAAGAACAGAGAGTGTAATTTCTAGTATAATTAAATAACAATATGTGTAATTTACTTTTGATGCTAAGAATCTCATCAGTAGTTAGAGTTAGTTGAGGATTTTTATTTGAGAAACTATGTAAGTAGATCTGCATTATTAGGATCACACTTATTTATAAGTTCGACTTGATTCAAACTCGCTACTTATTTATAAGTTCGACTTGATTCAAACTTCTAGCGAGTCTATCTTGGTAGCTCACGGTACCCTATTCTTAGTTCTTGCAAATAGTTCTAGGCTCTCACCATGGAGCTAGCCTTTATGAAAGTTTCTCCCTAGGCATGGGAATACCCATTTTTTTGCTCAATGATGAATTGTGAAACATGACATTTTAAAACCTTAAGGTCACTTATAATTTATAAAGAGTTATTCTTGAAATCTTATATATTAATAAGTGATACTTGAAATTTAAATATTGGGTGATAATCATATAATTTAATTAATTTCTTTGCATAACTAAAGTATTAATAAAATTTTGAATATTAATTTAATTGCAAATTTATATTATAAATAAATATTAAATATCTTTTATTAATCTCCTAAATAAATATTTTTTATATTATTTTCAATTAACAATATTCTGTTTTATTAATCTAGAGTGCTTAACTTTAAGTTTGACTTAGACCGTTCGGTATGGACACTCCTATGTTGTGGAAGGGATGAGATGGGGAGGGGCCTATCGGTGAACACCGCCCCTCTTCTAGCAGTGCCGCCCAGAATAGTTTTTGGCGTTGAGAAACACACGCCCAAATCATCGCCGGCTTCCTTAACTTTGTAAAAGTTTATTTGATATTTTTTGGAAGGAAGTATAAAATGGATTATTTTCTTAATAGAGTAGAGTGAAATGGAGTGTTATGTGACACTAACATGACACAGAATAAAAGAAATCAGAGAGTAAAGTACACCCCTAGCCTTATACTTATTTTTTTAACAGCAAAGGTACGGACACCCGGGATCATCCTGGCAAACAGATCACCATTCGGCTCGAAGGACAGAAGCGTGGTGACCCGGCCTCACACCACCCAGAAGGAAACCCACAACTGAGAAAATCTTCTGACTCAACCTAGGACTTTTTGTCTCAAACGAGACTCGTACATATTACCTCTCATTTGGAAAGTCATAAGACTAGCATCCTAACAAAAGTCTCGAACCCTAGCCTTAATACAAATACGAGTTTCGACACAAACAAGAGTGAAATGCAAGAGAATCTTGTATCAACTCAAACAATGGAGATGTATCATAGACCCATGCCTCTCTCACATGCATGTCTTTCAAATATTCACCTATCATAAGCTATAGTAGACCTAGTCCTAGATACTTTTGCTAGCGATTGACTTCAATCTTGGTATAGCATCTTCCTATTAAAACATTAAATTATTTTATTTTAAAGTTTTCTACAATCAAAACACTAAATTTAGTACAAGTTTTTAAATTTGATTTATTTTTTATATTAAATTTACCAAATTTAATAAGTTTTTTCTGACCTTTTTTTTATTATTTTTAAAATTTTAAAAAATAAATATTTAGCATTTGAATACATATTACTACATTTCTAATTAATTTTACTTTTTTAATTAAGTTAATATAAATGTAAATGTGCATAAATATAACTAATTTATTTTTCTAACTAGTTTAATTATTAAATATAATTACTATAATTTTATACGTAAAACAAAACTATTTATTTAAGCCAGTTACTCAATTTATACGAAAAAAATTATAGTTTAAAAATTAAGCCAGTTACTCAATTAATGCCATTAAAAAAACTTAATTTTTAATAGTGAACTTTAAATAATTAAAGACCCATGTTTAATTTTTTAATTTTTAACCCAATAACCATTATAGGCTCATGTCCAATTAGTTTATATCATTTGTTTAACTCAGATTAAAAAAAACCGCTACATCAATTTGTTCCTATTCTCGATGGTAACCGAAGAATCATGATCCGAAAATTTTGTTCCTATTATGTGACTCGACCTAACCTGGCTTGATCCGAAAATTTTGACTCGGGTTATTATAAACTCGAGTATCGAAAAAAAATAAAACCATTGTAAAAAGCTCCTGACTCCGCCAACGCCTACATTATTTGATTTACAAAACATAAATATAAGAATCAAACAATTTTAGAAGAAAAAAAATATGAAAAACACAAAGTACAAATACCATGCATAACTTTAAAACAGTGTTTAATAATCATACAAGTCATTGTACCCCTCAAATCATCAAGTTTCCTAAATTTAAATCTTAATAGTATCTAGTTGAAGATTTGATACAAAATCAATGAACACTAAAACAAAATCATAATTAAGATACATGACCTTTGATGCAATGATCTCCCCATAAATTAGGTTTTAAATGTTGGATCCTCCCATAGTGTATTCAAATCTTCAAGAACCATAGTATCAAGATCATTCCAACTCAAATCACTTGTTTGTTGAGAACAACTTGATATGATCATGCTTGTTGCACTACTTAAATCATCATCTTCATCATCATTTTCGAACATTTTTATAAAAGATGATCTTGGAATAGTTGAACTAGGGTTTGTATCAAAATCCCAAGAAACCAAACCCTTTAACTCTTCAATATTTGTGTATGATTCATGATCATATAATGTTTCTTTGGGGTCATTTAACCTTGGGAGAAGGTTATCTTGATCTACAACTGCCATGGCAGTAGTGGCAGTCATGACGACAGGCCGTCGGAGCCGCTTGTTTTTTCGGTCACCACCCACGGGGACGTTGCGAAGAAGGCCTCCTTTGGTCCAATGCCTCTTGCAAGCTTTGCAAAAGTATCTAGGTTGAGTTTTGTTGTAGTTGTTGTAGTAACAAAACTTTGTGTTGGTTGAGTCACATCGTGGGCATGTTAAAGGGTCGGGATGTTGTGTCTTTGGTTGTGTTCTTAAAGATCGACGTTTTCGTGACTCAAAACCCTCGGATTCTGACATGGTTCCAATTACACAATTGGTTGATATGAAAGTGAGGTTGCTATTGGTTGTGAGAAAGTGAATGACAAAGGTGATGTAAAGATTTAAGGAAGAAGAGGATGCTAGGGAGAAGAATAGTGAAATATGTAAGAATGTTACACATACAAATAATTTCATCAAACAAATTAAGTAAAAAATACTTGTAATATTATATTATTTTATTTAAATAATAATACTTATAATGTTATTTGTGTTTAACATGTTTAAAAAAGAAATATGTAGACACATGCTTTTTATATGCGCACATATTAGAAACCTGAAGTGTCAACGACGGACACTTCTGTTAAAAATTCGTTAGTGATAGTCGTTACCAACAAGAATCCGGCGGTGAGAGTTTGTCATAAATTTGGACGTGGGTAGTTATTGGTCTGAGATTACCGGTGGATTGCCGACGTAAGGCCGATGGTGTGTACCAAAATCCAAAAGTAACTAAAAATCTTGAATTTGGTGGATCCAGTCAATGATCCGTTGGAAATGTCCAGCGATGATCATCCGTCGATGAAAATACAGTTTTCTAGTAGTGTAGGTTATTACTCGTGTTGTCATATGTATTTAAAGCCTAGTTTGTAGCAATGTAACTTTGGTTTGAATATTTTTAATATTAGTGAATTTCTTTTCCATCAGAAAATTTGTAATTAAATTGATATCATATCATCAACCTTGATGATAAGATTATTAAAATCATCATTTTAAGAGTATCTTCATATATGAGACTTAATAAAAAAAAAACTTGGCAAAAGGGTTGATGACAATAACTTTTTATATAAGTATAAACTTTTATCTATATATGTTAAAAGTATGTTTACAAAGTTTAAACGAAACAAAAGTAATCAAAATTGGTAAGTTGGAATGGGAGGATTGAGACCATTGGTAGTGCTTTATGTGTCATTTGGTTTCTTAAGGTATGAGTGTACCTAAAACCCTTTATTCCCATTCTACCCCTATATATTTACATAATGACAAGAGTTATGAATACATGTTTGAAATATCTTATTAATCTTGATTCATCTATGATGCAAGTGAACTATATCCTTGTACATTTAAAAATATATTCGAATGTGGATACTAAGATTTTTTTTCTTCTAAAATAACATAATAACAAACCACATTATGTTAATAATCAATTATGTAAAATCATAGCATACGAACTCATAATTTTTTCAAGTTTTCAAATGCGTAGCAATGGTCGAAAGTTTTGAACAAAAAAAAAATTATTTACAACGGTTGTGAATGATAACGATTTCCTAAACTGTTAAAACTAATTTTATGACAACTATTTTTTTCGATACTTGAGAGCGTATAAAAATTAATTTAATGGATATTAATGAGAAAATATAAATATACAAGTAACACCCATATACATTATTCTTTTCTAATAATAAATATAAAATTACATAAAGACAAAATAATAACAATAATAACATTAAGAAAGTAGGATATGGGGATATGAAAATGAAAGAGAATAGAGATTGGCCGGTTTGTCATGTTTCAACTAAAAGTAAATAAGTGTACTACACGCTTTCATTTCCTATTATATAGACTTCTATAAATATAATACTAGTTTATTTTTAATGGAAAATTGACTCTTATTATATTTTTTACACTAATAATTTTAAACTACTCTTTTACTCGGGTTTAAACCTGGAACCTCTCTTTTAAAAGACATGTCATTATTAGTATTTAAACTATTTTAGTTAGTAAAGATCATTCACAATGACTTCTCTACCCACGTTCTCTATAGTTTAGCTAAAAACCATTTTTTTTCTCTAAATTTTGTTAATCTTTTAAAAACTTCTCACATCTTATTCGGCTATTTTTCGTATCTATCTTTATTCAATTAAATAATACTTCTTTATTCTTTTTATATTATTTTTTCTCTTTCTTATACTCACAAACATTTATAAATATGCATATAGAGAATAATAGTGAGTCTCTATATTTAAAGATCCATCGTAACATCTCTAAATTTTTTCTCTTTTTTAGAAAATGAGATGCAAGTAGATTTTTTACCATTCTCTATTTTTTTTCTAAATTTTAAGGGTGTAGACATGAATAGAGACTCCAATATGAGTGCTCTAAACTCTTGAAACTTTGTAAATAAAAATCAAAGGAATTAATGTTTATTAAAGGGTAAATAATTTATGGAGTAACAACTTAATAAAAGAAGAAGAAACATTATTTATTTTTAGATAAATTTATAACAAAAAAATGTTTTTATTTTAGTTAGAAATAATTGCACGAACCGTATGCTTAAATTTTGGATTTATTTTTGAAGTATTAGAAGTATATATTTAGTTTTAATGATTTAAGACTTTTGGGTTTTCATCATGGACAAAGGTTTTTTTGGTATGACAGCTAGTCTTTTTTTTCTTTGTCACTCTTTTCATGCAATTGCTTCTTCTACACCTTACTTAAACACTAACACAAACATATTTAATAAGCGAGTTACATAATAAATCCACGTTTAACACGATGAGTACCATTGGGGTCCCAGTAACAGAGACAAAGTCTCTTTAAACATCTGTTTTTGGAGGTTTTCAGTTCAAGTCCCACAAAAAATAACGAAATTCGTTGTTCTAAAGATATTAAATAAAAAATTCGTCCTTCTAAAAAAATTAATAGATGAGTGGGAGGTGATTGTTTTGCACTTCACCTTTTGGAGTTTAGAAAATCTTGTACCGTACAGCAAGATAATCATGTGAGAAAACAAAAGTTGTAATTTACTAGAGTAATCATAGTTATTTCAGAAGTAGCACAATAATGATAAAAAGACCTCGTACGGTCCGGTCCGGTCCAGGAATCTTAGTTTGGTAACAAAATTTATTACGTTTTTATTAATGGCAAAATTTATTTACTTTTTAGCCATAAACAAATCATTAACAAACTTCAAAAAATATGAAATCACAAAATATTCAATAATAAAACTTTTGGGTTATAAACGGGTTCGGGTCACACGTTCAGCTAAATAGGTTGAGTTCTGCTTGATCTGGTAAGTTAATATTGTTTTTTTTTAAATGTGTTGTTATATCATAACTTAAAATCATTAGGTATTTATGCTAAATATAAAAATTAAAATCACTTCCATTATTTAAACATAATTGTTTTATATGCATTTTTTTAATTGTAATTTAGAATAAACCATAACGAATAAAGAATCGGTAGAGGGTGATAATGCATAACATGACGCGACTAGTGACAAACACCATAGAGATCGTACGGGACGGGTTTTCGGGTATGAGATTAGTCGTAAGAAGTTTCGACCTTCTGAACACTATTATACAATGTACCATCCAATCATCACTTTTTCAACGAGACCCTTAGCACGAGCTCAACACCTAATTAGTGCATTGAACCCGGACTACAATGGTATGATACCACTCAAAACCGATACCCCCACATGTCGAGTTCAGGGTGGGTCGATCCAAACCTTCAACACAATATACTGGAAGCGGGAAACAACACTATTACTAGGCAAAGAAAGCACAAGACACCCTTTAAATCTAGCATAACGCCTCTAAAAATAACATGATAGATTCAAGGACTTAACGGATAAACATAGTCGATATAATGCATAAACATAGTCTAAACATAGTCGATAAAATGCATAAAACGTGAACCTTTTAGTCATCGATCTGAACGAGACAGTTTGGATGGGTTGCAAAATGAGAACTGACAAAGGACGATTAAAAAGCAAGTACATGATTACTTTTTCTTATCATAGGCCTCTATGTTCTGTGGTTCACATTCTGGACTAAAAAGACGAACCAGTAATGCTGTGCTTGCGCTCACAGTGATGGCCCCGGTACCAGCCCACCTCAGACTGCGAGGAACGTTCACTCTAGGACCTGCAACATGACAACGCACTCAAGTATCAAAAACGATATAACTACAAAGTTGACAAAATAAGTGAGTTTCAAAATAAGGTAGCGTTTGGTATGCAAGAATGAAAGGTGAAATGGAATAGACGACTACGAAGGAATGAAAAAAATAGTGTTTGGTTGGACGATGGAATGGAATCACCCATTCCACAAGGAATGTCATTCCCTCTAAATCCCTCAGATTCATTCCATCCACCCCCTTTGTTTTTTTTCATTTCATCCCCTCGTTCACCCTTCATCACCACCACACCCTCCTACCACCACCACCACCACCACCCACCGCCACCCACAACCACACCACCGCCACCTCCCACCACCACAACCACCGTCAGCACCACCCACCGCCACCACCGCCACTGTCGCCTCCTCCACCACCACCTCCTACCACCGCCACCCCCACCCACAACCACCCACCGCCGCCGCCATCACCCACCGTCGCCCAATACCGCCACCCACCACCACCACCGCCACTCACCACCGATTTTATTCCTTCGTATTTTCTAGCATTACCAAACAACATAAAGTAATGATTTATTCAATTCCCTCATGGTAACCAAACAAGACAATGGAATGATCCATTTCATTCCTTTGTCCATTCCATTCCCTCGTCCATTCCATTACCCCATACCAAACAGACCCTAAGATTACACAGTAAAATAATATTAAAGTGTGGAAAGTAAGGGTGTAAACGAGTCAAGCTGACTAGTCAGCTACAAGATATCGGATCGCTAAAAGCTCGAATCAAGCCGAGCTTAAACGGGCTCGAGCTTGAACCTAAAAGAAGATTGTTTAATAAACGAGCCCGAGCCTGAGCTTCACTTATCGACCTTGAGCTGGCTCATAAAATTATGATAAAAATAACTAAATAATATATATTATGTTATATAACAAATATATAAAAATAATTATATATATATATATAAATTAATTATTAATAATAAACGAGCCAAGCTCGAGCTTGAAAAACTACTCACGAGCCGAGCTTGAGCTTCAGAAATGGAGCTCGAGCTCAGCTCGTTTACACCTCCAGTGGAAAGTAATCTTTCAAGTTTACCAATGTACTACGTCATATGCAAGAAGTACAAAATACCAGTCAAGCATAACAAAGAGCAACAGAATAGAAGTTGAACATAGGCGACAGACCGTAATGCAATCGACAGAGAATCCAAAATCCAAGAGCTCCACCAACACTAAAAACCCCAGCAGTATGCCTCATCAACCTCGAACAAGGTTTTGAATCAGATCTCATTAGCTCACCATCAGAAAAACCAAACAAACGCCTCAACGCCATTGCTTTAATCAAAGGCCTTCCACACAGCAACAAGTAGTCTACTAATAAATTATTCAACAATGCTAATAATGAACTTCCACAACCTGAATCCAACAGGAAAACACACGTCTAAGAACTGTAGATTGTAACACAAATAAGCAGCATATCTCTAAGAACACACACACACACACATATATATATGCATACGCACTAAAACCAATGGCATATTGTCATCATAGTCCTTTTGCATTCTACTTCTTTAAAGTTCTTGATTTTATGTCATGAAGTCTTTAAATTTGCATTGGTAGCAGAACCATGTTGTGTACCAACTTGGCAGTAGATATAAAAGGAACTACATGGAAATAACTATTAATACTCTGCATGACCCATACCCACGTCTCTCTTCTTGTGCATGGCAATCTCTCAACTACACGGGTCCAAGCGTGGATGTTGTACACATCAAATCACTAATCGTCAGATAATCTGTGGGATTATCATGTTTCTTGTAACATGACAAACTATATAATTATCATTTTATTCACCATAGAAACAAATGTAGTTTTGCTTTGCGCTTTGGTGTGTCCACAAACCTAGATGGCATCTTTATGAAGATGGTTTTCCATTACAAATACATTTTCTAAATATTCAAAAAAAAATCCCACTCCCCAAGTTCACTGATGCATAGATGAGAAACATAGTGTTTTACATCTGTACAAGATTTGTGTGCTTTTTACTCGGGAGTGTTTTATCTTTTAACAATGATAAATTGCAGCACCTAGTATAATGAACTAATGATTATAGTATATATGAAGAAGACAAGACACAAGATCATTTAGCTGCTTAGAAATTACTAATTCCATTATATGCACTAAGAAGACTTGCAGCTAAAAGATAGGAAACAAGCAGTTGCTTTTTCAAAAGCAAGGAAACCAAGGTATTTTATTTTCTTAAGAAAGAAACCAATGTAAATTGTCATCCCCCTACCAGTGAAAACGCTGCATCCGTTTTACAAAATTTGACAACCAACTTCCTTTTATGGGTTGATGGGCATGAGAGTCACCAAAATTTAACTATATGTAAAACCTAAAAAAATTCCTCATTTTCAATCAGGGAATATTTTAAACCGAAAACAATACTAATAAATCATTATATCCATGTTGCATGACCTTGGTTTTAAAAAGCTCACCAAAGGTGCTCGGAGTAGTGCCTCAGGACTTGAGGCGGCGCTTCATACATGTGTGGGCCAAAATTAGGGTCTGAAGGAGGGTGGTATGTAAAAGTGATGCAACTTTTGTTTATATATAAAGCTTATTTGGTTGTACATAGAGCAAAGCCTCGGCTTTCGGGACCTAAAAGCCTCAGAGTGCCTCATGCTTTTTAAAACCAAGTGCATGACCATATACAAAGATGCCCGAGAAACTACTACCAAATAAAATCATATGCACAAATAACCATAACGATTAAAATATAACTATGGAACACTGACAAATTAAGGTAATTGCAGTGAAGAAATTTACCAGCTACTAAGGAGCAGAGACGTTGGAATTACTGTTATTATTAAGACTAAGGGTGCTGTAAAAACGTGAGAAACGGTGGCGAGTTACGGGTTTAGGAAGATAATGTTTCTTCTTAAGACCGAAAATCTCCTGGACCAAAGGGATGTGAACCAGTAGAAGCTTCCAAGCCAAACACCAACCAAGAACAAGAAAGGAAAGTACAAATGACAAGGCAAGGACCGGACGGACAACAAAGAAATTCAAGCGGTCTGAATATGCAAGTGAGCAGCCAAGAGATGATTCCATTTACCAGAGATAAAACCTTCTGCCTGAAAATAATTAACCTGAGTTGAGTGTAATTTGGCACAGTTTGGGACTAGCAAGTAGAAACTAGGCAATAGTCAAAAGTGCAAGTAAGCAAAAGCATCAAAGCCAAGCAGACCAAGTTCCAGGACCTTGTCATTGTATCGCATAGTGATTGATAGGAAAAAAAAATGTTATTTACCCTAGTGGTTTGGCTAAAATTCAACTAGATATCAAAATGTTACTAGGAATTGATTATATATTAACTAGGATTCAGAATCTGTTTTACATTATGTATAAGACCAAGTGTAGTGGAGTGGCCCCCTCGCCACCTCACCATTTTCCAGCACCAAACACCGAAACGAGTGCGCCAAGGGCACCTCCACCAAGCCCATAACGGGTGTGAAAGAGGAGAGAGATGAGGCCCACTCTTTGATCAATCAATCACTACATTTTTTTTTCTTTTGTTTAATTTTTAGTTAAACCGTTACACCCTTGTGAAGGTGTAGTTTAGTTAAAGGCCCACTGCCTGACATGAACTTTTGCACTTTTTAGTTAAACCACTGCACTTGGTCTAACAAGCTAGGGTTTATTATCATTATATTTTTATCATCTAACACCTTCTAATCTTCTATATCTAGTCATCTCTTTGTACTTCAAATTCAAATATCTAGAGCACTTAACAGTATAAAAAGACATAAATCTTTGTTTAGTAACCGTGAGAATCCGTTACCGAAACCTGCTAACCAATGGGATCAGGTCAAACACAGCTTGCGTTCGACATACTATTTGATTACATTGCTGTAACTAATTGATTGATATTGTCTTGCTTAGAAACCAGATGTAATGATTTAAACTTGATTACTCATTTGGAGCAAAGGTTTATAGTTTATCATCTAAATAAAATCATACAGTTGTCAGTTTTTGCAGCTAGATCAGATCAGTGTAACTGTAAGTGTGGTTTACTGAGTCAATTCAAAACAGGATATTATCATCCAAAAAGTAAGTATGAACATTGAAGAGGGGAAATTCAACGATGAATACATGCACACAATTACAGATCGAATAAATACAAAAGTAAACGATTACCTGTGTGTGTTGAAGAGATTGAAGGAGAGAGTAGAAAGTGTTTTTATTAGGGTTTTCTCAGACTCCTAAAACGATGCCGTTGAGTTGTGGAAGATGTGTACGGTTTGGTGAGATAACGTGGCGATATGTAGAACACAAAAAGTAAACGGAGGTGGCGGATCAGAACGGCGTTGACGGTGGAGTTTAACGGCGGCTGTGGGAGACGAAATCTAACGGCGAGAGAGAAGTTTTTTTACAGGAGACTGAAGAACAGAAAATCTCCGGTAGTGTTTGTTGATTAAAAAAAAAAAAGGAGTAAACTTCGTTTTTGGTCCATGTGGTCTGGTTAAAATAACGGTTTTAGTACATTAGTTTCAATTTAACTTTTTTTGCTTCCTGTGGTTATCTAATTGTCTCAATCAAACCCCTAGCACTAACTCCGTTAGTTTTTTTTTTATTAAAGATAAAGGTATTTTAGTCTTTTTACTGATAATTACTAATTATGTCATTTTTTAAATTAATACAGGGACCATTTGTGTGAATTACACAAAATAAAAACCAAGTCTTTCTTTGTCACACTCCACCAAGGCGGAAACGCGAGATGTCACATATTTAGTTTATAGCATAAGGTATAAAGATAATTGCTAAGGCATCACATAATTCATTATTTTCATATTTAGTATTCAACACTTGTTTCAATACACCAACGAACAACTATAATGAAAACATTGTTCAAATTTATTAGCTAAGTAATTGAGCAATCTTATATGATCCTTCACTTCCTAGTTATCATTTCCTGAAACATGTAAAGTAAATTGAGTCAACATAAAGTTGGTGAAAGACATAGGTTTTATAAGTTATAAATATAAATTGGCATAAAAGATATAAACAAATTCAATACAAGTTCAAACAATTGTGCAAACATATTAACACACAAATTTATTGCAATCAATCATTTTGTTATTTGCATCCACAATTCCAAAGATTGTGCCGTTGAAATGTTATTGCATCCACAATCCTAAAGATTGTGCCGTTGAAATGTTATTGCATCCACAGTCTCAAAGATTGTGTTATTGAAATGTTATTGCATCTGCAATCCCAAAGATTGTGGCGTTGTTATATCGGTTTCCCCTATATGGTCATACTTTGTAAACAAGTTAATGATTGCAACGTTATCATTTAGTGTTCAAATATCAAGCACATGATTGAAATACTTGTTTAAGAATTTGTTTTGATATAAAGTTTAAGTTATCAAGCCATATGTACATGTTTCACCCCAAAAGTAAAAGAAAAAGGGGGCTATGAATCTCACATTGGTATTGTGACTTAACTTGAACTAGATCGTGAGAGCGAGTGAACCGGTTTAAAGATGCCCTAAATAAATAATTATACAATGTTAATATATATAAACGGTTAAAAGGAATAGGAACGGAACGATTTGGGACAACATGATTTGAAACGAACGAGCGAACGAAAGAATATTAAAGATACGAACTTTCATGATATCAAAATAAAGTGATAATATATAAATCAATTCACATGAAATAAAGTTTTATAGATTTTATTTATATGAAAAACATATTTTAGTTATCAAATATTAGTTTCAATTTTAATATAATAAAGGTCTTATTAAGACAATGTTGGATCAATGTAGTAATATTATATGGATAACATTATAAATAAATAAATTAGTTATACAAGTTTTATAGTTATGAAAATTCTAATTAATAAGATAAATTACAAAAAATATCTTTCAACTATTAATATCATAGTACTTGTGAAGGTAATAATAATAGGACAAATATATTAATAAAATAATTAGTAAAATTTACATCATTTATAATGCTACTAAAAAAACGTATTATTAATAATCTATTTTTGTTTATATATACATAACCCTTCGTTTACTAAAATTCATGACGTCACAAAACGCGAATATTTTATACTCTACGAAAATAGAGTTCATATATTATGTGTTATGCATTTGTAGTTAATCAAAAGTTTTTAGGATACAAAATATATATACATATATATATATATATATATATATATACTTTTATTCACTAGAAGATAATAATTATAAACCTTTGAAAAGTTTTATAAAAAAATTTGTTTATTAATTAAAACTTAATAATATTGGTTATAATATATTAATGGGGGGGGGGGTGAACTAAGCAAAAACAAAAGAACACAAAAAAAGGGTCTGCCCGTGTTTGATCCCGCGACCACTGCTGAGAAAGGGAAGTGTCATAACCGGTTGCTTTGGGCTTTATGCCTTGCTAAGAACAGAAGCATCTAGTTTTTTTAATTAACCAGTCCCAGACACTTTTCTTCCCCAACTCAAAAACCCTAGCCCCAAAATCAACCTTGATTACTCACAGATCAAACCCAAAACTTTGGGGCTTTGAAAGGTAGCGTACAAACAAGATGAAACATGGTTCGTTTACCTGAAATGAAACTGATTCGAGAGGCTCTAATCCCTTATACAGATCGCGACAGAGAGAGGCAGAATGAGCAAATTTTGAGGCACTTTCGAGTATTAGATGGTAGGGATATTTATAGGGTGGTGAAATACGCGTTTACACTGAGATTTAGCACGAGATTTACAGGATTACGGAGCTTGATTTCGATGATTAAGCAATCTCATACCTATTTACGTGACCTACCAAAATGGTTTCCAATCCTCACGATTTTGGTCCTAATTTCTCAAATTGAAACTTGATACACATTCAATACACGGTCTTGAATGTTTGGGGTTTAAAAGAAATGAGTTGTGATTGCGGATTCAACGGAATTAGAAGAGTGAAAATGGGTTTTGATTTTTTACAAGTCAAACTTTTTTTTGAGTTCTAACCAGGGTTCAACAAAAGAAAGGGGGTTCAAAATTAAGGTTTTAGGAGGGGTTCAAGGCTTATTGAGAGGGTTCAAGACCCAAATCTTTGATAAATAATTATACTATTTAATTATAAACTTTATTTTTTTATAAAACTTGTATATATACATGTATATTATTTTTCTTTTTGCAAAATAAACCCTATTTTATAAATTTATAAATTTAATGTTGATGATCAATTTATTTTAACAAAATATATATAATATATTTATAAAGGAAGTATGAAATAAAAGTTTAAACACTCAAAACTCCGAATTGACGTACGTTTGTGATGTAATAATTGATATAGTACGATGTACACGTATGTTATGACGAGATTGGAGTAATATAGCGGTCACATTATTAATTAAGCACAAAATAAAATAAATTATTAAATGCAAAAGTCACGGATGTTACATTCTTCCCAAAACAAAAACCCTAGATCCTCGTCTTCCACCCGTCTCCCCCTGCTCCCCTCCCCCAACCCCTGCCACCACCACCAACGCCTCCCCCTGCTCCCTTTCCCCTAGACCCTCTTTGATCAATCAACCCAAATTACCGTCTCCTCGATCCACTATCGTTTTCAAGATCACCCTTTTGGAGTACTTTGAAAGAACCACCGGCTCTGCGTTGGAATTGGCTTTGGCATTTCATCGAACAATTGGTGTTCATAAAACATTTTTGAGAGATTATATGAAGTTACAAAAGATCTGCCCACTCCCTGTTAAACAGACCACCGCCGCCATCACCTTAGAAGCCCAGGTGGCCGGAAACCGTCGTAGGCCTTTCCCACTCCCCCTCCTCCTTTCTCGGTTTCCGGACATGCCACCAGAGGTGGATCCCACCGGGGATGATTGGGGGCTCCCCTCACTTCTTTCTTGATTGTGACGTTGTGCCTGCAAACTTTGTTTGCTGTAAATGTGGTGATGGTGGCAGCAACGAGTTTTGTGGTTTAAGCGATGGTGATATTATGGTGGCGGAGGAGGAATGGTGGATCCAGTTAGGGATGGTGGTGGCTTGCATTTCAGTGGCTGGTTAATTTGTTTTGTTTGGTTGAAGGATTTTGTAAATTTTTTGATGTCTTTATGCTAGGTTTAGATTTTGTGTTATTTTGGTGTAAGAGGCTTTCTAATATGGAGCAAAATGGTGTAAATACATGAAGATGACGATAATGAAGGGGAGAGGTTGGGTTGTGGGGGTCTTCGATTTTACGCTGGTGGATGGCCAGCGGTGGATGGCCGTGAGGGATGATGATGATGATGAAGGGGAGGGGAGGGGTTGGGTTTTAAGTATTTTAGTAATTTACATAAATGGTCCCTGTATTAATTTAAGAAAATGACACAATTTGTCCTTATCGGTAAAAATACTAAAATACCCTTATCTTTAACAGAAAAAATTAACGGAGTTAGTGCCATGGGTCTGATTGAGACAATTAGGTAACCACATGGAGCAAAAAAAGTCAAATTGAAGCTAATGGACCAAAATCGTTATTTTGACCTAACCACATGGGCCAAAAACAAAGTTTACTCTTAAAAAAAATGTAAACTACTATTCTAATATCCTTAAAAACCAATGCTGGTGGCCACTCTCAAGCCACCAACAAAGGTTTAATAAATAACCTTCAACTTTCTATATTTTCATATACTACTATTTAACTTTCTAAATTTTTAAATATATCCTTCAAGTTTTTAAAGTTTCAAGTTTACCCTGAACAAGATTCTTAACTCTACCCCTCAAATTTTAAACTCTTAAGTTTACCTATCAAATTTCGTTTCTTTTTTCTTTTTTTATATTCGTTTGTAAAAGTTAGTTTTTTCTATTTTTATTTTGTTTTTACTTTATTACTAACTTCTTTAACAAATTTTTCGTTTCAATGTTAACTTTTATTCGCGCGACAATTTATCTGTTTTTCGATCTTCAGAATAGAGTCGTGGCAATTTCATACGTTTCTTTATGTACTTAGTCACGTTATTACTACTTGCCGCAACACCCATAACGAGGTTCACAAACCCGCCGCATCGCGTGGTTTTAATTATACAGTTAAACATGTTAATGTCACCGTACGCCGCCGCCCAACGCACGGGTCAAATTTTCTAGTATTTAACAAATAGCATCATAAAATATCGCATTTGACATCGTTTATAGTTACATATATTGAAATAAAAAAAGAAAAAAGTGTCTGCTTATTGGGTTTGTTATATGAACCTTATCTTTATAAATTGAGTTAAAAATATAAGGTTTTCATATAATTTGACACCCCAACTTATTCCCTAAAATATAAATTAAATTTTAAGACTCATGTGTCGTTACTCATATTTAAGAATTCATTATTCATTTATCATCCTTCTTTCCCTGTATTTTTGTGTGTGTAAAAAGGTAACAAAGAGTAATAAAAAAACTATTTGATTGAATAAAAATTAAAACTGGTAATAAGATGTAGCACGTTTTTAAGAAATGAACAAATTTAAAGATAAGGGTGATAAATTGTAAGGATTGTAATGAGAAACTCAACGTGCCCACACAATCACAAGGTTTATTTATTTCCTATTAATTCTCATGGTTTTTAAAACTTGTATTTTCATCCGATTCGTTAACCATTCATATTTTAACTTTAAATAATGGGTATTTTTTTCTTTTTATACATCTATTTATTTTTAACCCTTGATATAACAGTTCTGAGGTATCATAATTATTGATTATCTGCATGGAGTTCCAGTTTGGGCTATTAGGGTACCCAGTATAGGAGGCGTGAGTGTGATTTTCACGCCCTTTCACACAAGAGAGGGATGGTGTTCCACGCCCCTCACCCCATTCACGCCCCATCTCAGCCAATCAAGTACCCACGCCCCCTCACTCTTTCCTTTCTCCTGTGAAAATTCCCACGCCCCTTTCACGATGTTGGGGGTGGTGTTTCACGCCCACACTAGAGGTGCACAAACCGGTTTTTTTCCGGAACCGGTTCCGGATCCGATCCGGACCGGTTCCGTCAACGATGGTCAAGAACCGGACCCATTGGAACCGGTTCCGGATCGGATCCGGTTATGGGAGTGGAGACTTGGAACCTATTTGGAACCGGTTCCGGATCGGATCCGGTTTTATCCGATTGGAACCGGTTTTTATGGAACCGGTTCCGGATCGGATCCGGTTTTATCCGATTGGAACCGGTTTTTTTTCCGGATTTTTTTGTGTCCGATTTTGTCCGGTTCCATTTTGTCCGATTTTTATCCGGTCCGGACAAAACCTTGGAACCGGTTCTGGATCCGGCGGTTCTCAAAAAATCCGGTCCGGTTCCAAAAAAACCGGTTCTAGCCGGATCCGGTTTCGGATAATCCATCGGATCGGATTCGGTTCCGGTTCTTTTGAGCACCTCTAGCCCACACCGGATACCCTTAGTTCAGATACAATCAATTCCCTTGTTGGCCTTTCTCTTAATTTCTTCATTCTACCACTTCCTAGCACATCTCGCAATGCCATGACCACCCACTCCCACTCCCACTAACAGCGGGGAAGGTGGATGTGGGTGACCCCAATCAAACCAGAAAACATAAATTTTACGTAAAAGACATAATATCATTGTCTACATGTCGTGTGCTTCAAATGTCCTCCTATCAATTTCAACAGACAAAGAAAATCAATTTTAACTATAAATAAACTCATTGCAGCAGCCACCAATTTGATACAAAACTACGTCATGAACAAATGTAATCCACTCTCAGACCGTCTTCGACTTGGAAGCCTTCTTATTCTTCACTGATCTCCTTCGAGTGGAAGTACTCTTCATCCCAATGAAGAACATCAGTCCCCCCAACAGCGCCAGATTCTACAAAATGGAAAATTATATAATACCAAAAATGGTGGTAACTAAAGAGTTACTCCAAACATAATCTAAAAAAAAGGAGGGAGGAGCATTTAGGGGTGTGAATTTCTGACATGACACGACCCTAACATGGAATTCGCGGGTGTGGGTTTGGTCTAAACGTCTTCGGGTTAGTTTCAGGTCGAACCCTTAAACACATTTATCTAAACGAGTGGTGTTCGGTTAACCTGTTTAATTTTATAATTCTTTTAGAAAAAATTTGTCTTGGGTCATAAGTCATAACTTTGTAATTTTATATACATTTGCATTTTTTTTTCTTTTTTGAAAATTTGTAATTTTAGAGCGTTAATATGCAAAAACATAATATAAAATAAATTTTCAGGTTAAACGGGATGTGCTCGTATAAACCTGTGAAGGCCAACCTGCGAGCATGACCCGATGACCCATTTAACACCCTTAGACGAGATGTGTCGTTCTAACCTCTGTAAATTTAACAAAAAGCTGAGTGAATTCCGTCTTCTCCGTGTCATAGTTGTAGAAATCATACAAGATTGGAGTAGCAATCAGCTGGTGCAGAATCTGAAACAAAAGGTTTCTTGTTAGCAAATGATCAAGAATATGATGTTTTATAATCAATCAAATCAGGAGTTAGTTACCAGGAGAAAAGCACCAATTGTGTTGTCAAAGATGAAAAGGAGGCTTCCAATACCCTTCAGGGCTATAGCTCCAGCAACCAGGGATTTGATCTATATCACAACAGTTTAAGTGTGTCCAGCTTAGTTAGAGTTGATGTCTTTGACATGAATAAATATATGGGTCATGTTCTGGTTCAATAATTCAACCCGGCAACCTGCCTACCCAACACGATTGAGACCCCTAATTTCTTACCTCGAATTCTGGAACTTGGAAGCCCATGTGGGTTGTGAAATGCTCTGAGAACACGGGGAGCTTAGACGCAAGGGTTTTTGCTGCTGATCCACCATCAATGCCAAATTCGTTAAACCTACATTCAACACAAGGTCAAAACGGGAAAACTAGCCCTTGTGTTTTGTAAAGTTGTATAAAACACAATATAAAGTAATATTCAAATCTTAGTAATCAAAAGCGAGCGCCTTGTGCGCCTAGGCGCGATAAATACGCTTTGATTTTAAGGCGAGCGCCTTGTGAAGCTGAAGAAGATTTTGATACTTTATTTTGAACATTTTGTTATTCAAGTTTTGGAATTACATTTGAATTTTGACTATTTTAGAACTTTTGATAACAATGAGATGATATTTAATGTTATATAATAGTTTTCTTTATTTTATTTGAAGAATAGTATTATTTTTAAGTATAGATCCCTTTTATTTAAGTGCGCTTTTTTTCTCGTACTCTCGCTTTTATTTCGCATTGCGCCTAGCCCTAGGCGAGGCCTATGCGCCTTGAGTGCGCCCTTTGATAACTATGATTCAAATGAGAACGGTTTACAAGGATCTAGCTTTATCTTTAAAATTTACAATTTTCAATTTTCAGATCGAAATACGAATCAGTGCAGGCAGATATAAAGTAATCAATCCAATCAGATCTGAAGTTTATAACAAACTTACTCTTGCCAAGCAGAGAGAACGAAGACGGAGACGAAGAGGACACGGCCGAGGAAAGAAATGAACGCCATGGATGAACCTCTCAAGGTTTCTCTCTCTACACAACAAGGAAAAGAGGTTTAGAGGAGAGAGAGAGAGAAATACCCTGTTTAAATTTTCATCTATCTCTCCAAAACAACTTTAGTCCTTTAGTTATTTAAACTTGTCAGCTTGAGGACATTAGGTTACTAAATAGACAGTTTGCCCCCTATACAGTTCTCTTTTGTTTCATCACATAAAGAATACATACCCATTGAAATGTCAATTACATGAAACTTAAAAATACTTAACTATACTTTTAAAAGCTTAATATTTTTTTGTAACTTTAAGTTTACAACAACTTCAACATATTACTTATTTTTCTAAGATCTATGCGACTATGTCTAATAAATATGTAACTGGTTGCGCAGCGTGACACAATTTGTGAGCACAAATTTTTTTTTCTCGCTTATTTTTTTTCATTTCTAACTATTTAAAATTTTCTTTATAATTCCTACACATGGTTTTTTTTTTCTATACATACATACATACGCAATATTCTTTAAGTTTCATACCTAAATACTCCTCCCCGAATATTTCAAGTTTTCCGTCAGTTTCGGTTTTTTTTTTTCGTCATCGCTAACTCTATACATACATACGTAATATTTTTTATTTATTAAGACAAAAATTGTACGAAATTATTAATTATAATTAAATCGTAACATAAACCAATAACAATGATTTAAATATCTACAATTGTTTTACCAATTTGTTTTTAAGTTAGGACTTTATCACATGCTTCGTAATATTTTCTTTCTTAACTAAAAGTGAACAAGATCATATAATTAGAAATTAGTTCTAGTAATTTTATGCGGTTTTTTAGTTCATAAAACGATTAAAACGTTTTAAAGAAAAAGTGAAGCAACATACAACAAAAACAGTTAAACTAATTGGTGATGAAATTTGATTCAATCTGAAAACCACAGGGACTAACTTGAGAGTTTAAGATAATTAAAGGGGGTAAAGTTATATTAAGCGATTTCATTGCAATGAAAGAAGATTTACCAGGAAAAGGTGTTCCACGACCTTTTGTTCATACGACAAGACGCTTCTTTCACGAGGGTAAAGCGTGTTTTGAAACTTTCATCACGTAGTGTGGGAAATCAAACAATATATTAATTTCCAGATTATGTTTAACTGGTGTAAATACCCGCGCATCCCCGTGACGGCGTTGAAAAATTACGTCAAAACATTAATAAAAATAAGTATGTCGATTCGCCATGTGCTGCAACGTTAACAAGACCCAGTGATCGCGCGTTCATGTTATGTCGACATTTGTCAAATTCATGTTCAAAGTAAAAACAAAACAAAACATTTACACGTGGCTCGTTAAACTGCGAAATCAATCAACGTTTTCGAAACTTTGTGTAAAAAAAATCAAAAGCATTACGTAAACTCACGCGTTAAAAACAACCGTTTTATACCCGCGCGTTACAGCGGAGGCGTAAACTCTTGACATGAAACCAACGTTTAAACGCTAAGACCCATGTGTTGAGGTGGAGCCGTTCGAGGACATTAACGTGTTGTGGTGTTGAAATTAACATACTTTAGTACATAAAAGAAACGTAAGAATTTAAGGAGGGTCGATATTAGAGATTGAACCATAGAAGGAAAAAAGTATTTAAGAAAAGTAATCAAAACTAAAAAAATAAGAAAAAAATAAAAAGCAACAAAAAAAAAATGTTGGATACATGATTCGAACCTGCAACCTAAAAGCAAGGAAACATTTAATAAACATAACTCTAATCACCCCCACCACATAAAAGAATGGAAAATCATTTATAAAACATAAAAGTAAGACTTTGTCTGTGGCTTCCCATTGGTCACCGATAATGCATTTTAAGGGTAAGTATAACACCTAACTAGTTGGTTCCCCGCACTCTGCAGTGGTTGTCGGGCCGATCGTCAATAAAATTTAAATGAAAACGTACGCGCAACGGTAAAAATAATGTTTATAAAAAAGAAATATAAAACTAAATAATAAAAAAAGGGAAAAACCAAAAATAAAATATTACTGGTTTGAGTAGTCGAAAACCATAAAAGCGAATACTGATACCGATTCCAATAATACAAAAACCGGCAATGATGTTGTTCGCTCATAATAGGTTCTCCTCGTCATGGTACAACAACGGTAACGACACTCGTCATATACTACGATAAAAAAAACTCGATTTTTAATTCAAGTCTATTTTAAAAAAAAATATAGCGGAACATTGACAAAAAAACCAAAAATAGACGCTTACTCCGCTTTTTTTTAGTTAACGAACGAAATTATTAGAAAATTAAACGGGTTAAAAGCGTATATTATATATAGCATGAGGGGTATTAGTAAAGCGAAACAAAAGGAAACCGAGAATAGAGGTGCATAAAAAAAGTTGGTTTGAAAACTGACCTAAACCGATTGTTTAACTGGTTTGAAACTGGTTCAAACCATCGGTTTGAAACCGGTTTGTAAACCTATAGATTGAAAACGGTTTGAAACCGGTTTAACCAGAACCAAGCTAGTCAAAACCCCCTCAAAAACTGATTTCAAATAGGTTTTAAACCGGTCAAACACCCTCTCAACCTGGTTTTAAACCGAATTAGTTTGATACCAAATCGGTTTTGATTTTTGCTGACCAAACCGGTTCTAGTTTGATTTCAAACCCATTCGGTTTGAAAAACCGATTTGTACACCTCTAACCGGGAACGTACTCGTGAGTAATCATATTATAGAAAATCATAATGTGTTTGAGTTTTTAGATCTTGTTGGGCCCTCAATTGGTATTAGAGCGAGACGGTTTTGAGAGTCGTTTTCCAAGAAAGGGAGTAGTTCCCTTTGGCTACAGGGCTGAAAAAGGAAGAAGAAGACGGTAGTAATGGTTTTTTACAGCGCATGATGAAAAAACGGTAGAAGGGGCTGTTTTTTCTGTGCAGTAATCGATGACCAAGAAAGAAGAACAAATTGAATACATCAGTAAAATCGCAAGAAAGATAGCAACAATGAAGCAAGAAGAAAAAAAGCATGATGAAAAAACGGTAGAAGGGGCTGTTTTTTCTGTGCAGTAATTGATCAAGATTATTGAAATTTTGCATTTCTTCACGAAGTTGTGAATTTTTTTATTACTCTTTTATGTTTTTATGCAGGTGTATTGATTAATAAAAAAGTATTTTCTAGGTTTTATCAAGATTTTTGAATTTTTACATATTGATGAACATGTAAAAACTAAAAAGGGAAATATTGAATTATATATCTTTACGGTATGATTCATTGAGGCAAAACTTGATTCTTCATCGGGGCGGCTCAACATATTTTAGGGCATAAAGCGAACATTAAAATTGTGGTTTTTTGTGAAAGTTTTTTAAATATATAAAAATTACTAAAATATAATTTTATGCAGCGTGAAAACGTATAATGTTAACACAAAAGTTAATAGATTATCATTTCTCTCTAAAAACACAAAAGTTGATAAATTATCACATATATTTTTACGTTAAAATATAGATTGAAATAGTTTTTCAATTTTTGGGACCCTTAAATTTTGAGGGCCTAAAGCGTTTGCTTTATTTGCTTGTACCGTAGAGCCACTCCTGTTCTTCATAAGCAAGTTTCCGGTTCGACCGCTCACTGAACCCAAAAACCAAAATATACAAAAAAGAAGTTTCTGGTTAGACCGTCTGCTGAACCCAAAACCTGAAAATTTGTAAAAATATACAGAAAATGTTTTCGGTCCGTCCCGCTGAATATGCAAAAGACTGATTTTGTATTTCTAAAATATAAAAAAAGTTTCTGGTCGGACCTGCTAACCAGGTTACACGTTCGACCACGCCGCCTGGTCAAAAAACGAAAGATTTAAAACCATCGAACAACGGAGGGTCCAATTCCTGTCCAATCTGGTCATAAAACATCTTGTGTCCAAAACTTCAAGTCTAGAGCTGTAAACGAACCGAACGTTCAGTGAACCGTTCGGCGGGAAGTTCATTTATGTTCGTTCGTTTAATAAATGAACGAACATGAACAAGGAATTCATTTCGATTAGCTAAATAAACGAACATAAACAAAGATCTTGTTCGTTCAATTGTTTCATGAACATGAACAAGGAATTCATTTATGTTCATTCGTTTACGTTTGTTAATGTTCGTTTATTTATTTCATTCATCAAATATTTTTTATATATTTAAATTTAATTTAAACTTTTTATATTTTTATATATTTTGATTTTTATTTTTGAGGCAATTTCATATATACTCCTATAAATTAGGAAAATATCAAATGTACCCAACAAAAAACTAAAATTATCATATATATACACTTACAAACATGTATAAATATCATATATACCTATTTTATTAAAAAAAATTTAAGAAGTGACCATGTACCCTTGTTTTTATAAAACTTTAAAATTTCATATTTTATCCATTATTAACTTTAAAATTTCGTATTTGCCCGTTTTTAATTTTAAAAATTTATACCTCCCCTAAATTTGCTCCATTCTTCCGTCAATTATTTTACAAAATTTTTGTATACATAAGTTTGTCTCCATTTTCAAATCACATCTTTTTTTACGATTTTCTGTATGTTTTGAAACAATCAAATTGATTTTATATTTTTTTCCTTTAAAACTAATTAGCTCTCAAGAATCAATATTGTATGAACAAATGAACTTATGCAAAATTCTGCAGGCATACCATTTTGATTTTGAATTAAACAATAATTTGTTAATTGCTTCTCGTTTTTGCTCTATTATTTTCGTTTGATAACTACAAAGTGTCATGATTTAATTATTATTAGTACTAGTTTAGAACCCCGTGTCTACACACGGGTGAAAAATATCAATACATAAAATTCTTATATTTTTATGTATATATTTTACAGGTGTAAAAATGTATTACATATAAGACTGATGGTTGTGGGGCTTTATTGAGAGTGGATTCATCCTCTAATATCACGCCATGTGGCGCTGACTGGATGCTGACTAAGCAATGGATAAAGCCCCTGCTAAAGCACTTGAGGGTGTTGTGGTGCAGGTGAGCGGGGGCTTTATCGAATTAATTTTTTGTTCCTTCCAACGGCTCCTTCTCCCGCTACCACACCCACGCCCACCCCCTAGCGCCCCATAGCGCCCCCAGCCACTTGACACCCTTGCGGTGTTCGCCACCAAGGTGGCTCGCGCCCACCCCCTTGCGCCCCCAACAACGGGCCACAACCATCAGCCTAATAAAGATAGAAAATAAAATTTAAAATATGTAAAAATTAATATATAATTGGGTTTTAAAAAAACGTTAATTACTATTTAATGTAATCTGACTTTCATTTACTATTTGATTGAAAATAAAAGTTACATAATTAGATTTCAAAGTTTCTTATAATAAGTGATAATTTATAATAAATGTGTTTTATTATTATTTTCTTTAAAAATATAATTATTATTAAAAGATAGAGGTGTATTTAATAAGAGAGAGGCGGGAAAAAATGATGACAATGAATATGGAGGCGACACGTGACGTGGAAAAACCTTTATTTATTATATAGTATAGATTCTTGAAATGAATGTTAATATTTTTATAGATAGGGGTAAAATGATAATAAAGTAAAAAAATCATTTAAATTAGGCATATATAATATTTTTAGTTTTGGTTGAGTATATATATGATATTTGCCCATGTTTATAGGGTATATATGATATTCTTCCTTTATTTTATTACTCATTAGACCTTTTAAACATTTTTGGGATAACTATGGTTATGTAATATTTCAAGTATTTTAGGATAATTATGTCTAAGTACTTAAACTTGATTTATTTTTTGGATGGTTGTGTCTAATGTTTACGATTAACAATATTGTTTTTAATTTTTAAACTAGCATGTGTTCGTTTATGTTTATTTATGTTCATTTGTGTTCGTCTGTGTTCGTTTAGAACGTTAACAAACAAACACGAACAAACCTATTTACTTAACGAACGAACACCAACATGTAATTTTGTTCGGTTAATGTTTGTGAATCGTTCGTGAACAAGTTCAATGCTAAACAAACGTACACGAGCAGAGCTTCGTTCGGTTTTGTTCGATTCGTTTACGACGCTATTCAAGTCTATTACCACACCCCATATGAAAAGACCGGGTAATAAGTAATTGAGAGTTCTCATACATCTAAGTACTTAAGTATTGCTTTCTGATTTTCACTCCACCCTTTCTTCTTATTCTTCTCCCTCATTTCAATAAATCAAATCTAATAGCTTATCTAAATAAAAAGATGAAAGGTATACACAAACATACAAATCAGAACTCAAACTTCATTGTATTTCATATGACTTGTTGCTTCGCTACCCCATTGTCACCACCGTTACAACAGGGTAGCACAAATTCAGGTATCTCCTCCATTTCATGATTCTAGTCGACTTCTTAACCTCTACAAAAACCGAATCGACGAGGTAGTTAGTTCAAACTCACTAAATCATCAAGTTTGAGTATAGTGAGATATTTATGTGCAATTAAGAAATGATAATTTGTCAAGTGAAAGTGTACAAAACCAATCATTGACATCAACCTTCTAATTAGTTACTCAAAATCATCATTTTCATGTGAAGGCTTCAAAAATCCACTTTAATATCACTACAATGCAAAAGTCATATGAAATACAATTGTACAACTTTTAATGCCCAAAGTACAAGAAACTAAAGCTTGAACAACCTAAACTCAATGAACTGCATACATCATCATTCAAGAATCAACAATCAATTTACAACCCATTTACACCAAATTCTTGATCATCTTATACCACATCCAAACATCAAAAGAATCCGACTTATCGATCATGTACAGCGAATGAGATCTTTGGCCTTACGAACTAACCTCGAATCGTATGGTTAGTTCCTGTTGCATTGCACAAAACACAACGATCCAAGAAAATCTTCTTAACAACACTCCCTTCTTCCACTCGAAACCCCCTACTTTGCTTATTCCAAAGATGAAGCGTATAACTCTGGTTCCTAATCTGCTCCAACACCCCATTCAACCACCGCGATTCACTCTCATTTTCATTTTTCGCCCCACGAAACAGCACCCGAATCCTGTCCCAATTCACAGGATAGAACGCGACCGGGGGCAAAACAGTAAATTTATAACCAGGCCTCCCTTGCAGCCTAGAAACCACCCTGGAAACCATGTAAGGACCATTATGCCCCCATTTGTTACCATTGACAGATAAAGAAAACTCCTCAATAAACTTGTAAAGTAGAGGATGCATTTTGTCGAACACCATGACTGCATTATTCAACCGGCTCCAGGTTTTCGAATTGGGACCCATTGATTGTGCTCCGATCGAGTTCTTTAGCTTTGTGAAGCTCCTCAACACGATGACGTCAGAGTCGATGTAAACTCCACCGTATTTGTATAGCAAACAGAGACGAAGAAGGTTCGAAATGTTTTGACCTAATGCGATGTCGCCGGTGCGGATTTGGCCTCTGATTAGCCGGGAAAACCAGGATTCTGCGGTGGTGTTCTTGAACAGGAAAGTGAAATCAGGGGAGATTGATGTTACTCGGAAGCCTTTGTCGGTGAAGGGTTTGAGAATCTGGCGGCCTTTGATGGAATCGAGCGAGTTTGATACGATTAGAAGGCAGGCGTTTGGGTGGGATTTGAATACGGATTCGATTGAATGAATTGCGCGTTGGTTGAAGGAATTGGATGAAGATATCCACGTCATGAAGAACCGGATCTTGCAAGAAGGGGTTGAGTTTGAGTTTGATACGTTCTTGTTGGAAAAGAATTCGTTCACTCTTGCCGGAAAATCTTCTCCCCGGCGGCGAAAGGAGGCTCCCAAACCGGCGAGTATTTTCAGGAGCTTCTTGTTTCTGTTTTCCGATAGGTTCTCGGATTCGATCTCGAAACTGAGAGATTTACGCAGATGTGGGAAGTAGGTGTACATTCCGGCGCCGGCGGGTAGGAATTCCGGTGTTGGAGTTTCGGATGGGGGTTCTTGTTTGACTGCGTGCATGGAATGAGACGGGGAAGATACGGAGATTAGGTTTCTTGAGGGTCTGGATGTTTTTTCCGGCGAGCGGGCGGTGGGGCCCAGTGAGGGGATCTTGAGGGAGAATATTGAGGCGCCGTTGACGGACAAGAGGAGAAGGAAAACGAGGGGGATGAAAGCGAAGAGAGATCGCTTCTTGTTCATGGTGGTGAATTCGATTGAAGAGTGTTGTTTCATAGTGGTGCTTCAATGGCGATGGCGGGAAGGTGTTTAAACTCTAGTTTGTTGGAAAAGTCAAAGAAATTTGACGGTGGGGTGGTGATGTGAAGGAAGGGGGGCTTTGTATTTATAGCAGGTGAGATTAGTTGGTGAAGGGGGATTCTATGGAAAATAAAAGTATAAAACTAAAAGTTTATTATTGTAAATAGAATTTGATCAAGAATTTACACATAGGATGTATTGCTCATTTACTCTTAACTAGATTAAACGATATGAATAGTGTTTTCTGTATACGTGTGCATTTTGCTTTTAATTTCATGACGCGTGTATTTCATCACACGCCGCTCTTTCTTTCTCTCATTATTTTCTTCATCACCGCCTCACTACTCTCTCTCTCTTTCTCTATCTAATTTTGTAGCAGATCTTCGTTTGCATTTAAACTAACACTAATGTAGTTGAATATCCGCGCTTCCAGACGGTTGTCAGGTCGCCTAATTAGTTTAGAATATGTTCGGTTCGTCACATTACCAAGTATTGCTAACGGTAACGACACTCGATATACGTTATGATACAAAAAAAAACTCCATTTTAAATAAACTCTGTTTTCAAATAAATTTATATCGGAACGTTTAAAAAATATCCTTGATTTGGTCCCATTATCAGTTTAAGTTCAGACATTGGGGTTCCGCCGCTGACGCCGGGTTGACTGTTAATAAAATTTAAAAGAAAGAGTAGGCGAAACGTTAAAACAATGTTAATAGAAAAGAACCTAAAACTAAATAATAAAAGGGGAAAAAGTTCGGGTCGTCGAAAAACATAAAAGCGAAAACCGAGACCGGTTCCGATAATACAAATATCGACAATTATGTTGTTCGCTCATAACAAGTTCGTTTCGGCACGGTACCACAACGGTAACGACACGCAGTGTATGCCACAATAGCAAAAGAAACTCAATTTTGAATACAACTCCGTGTTAAAAAAATTATATCGGAACGTTGACAAAAAAAAACAGTCGCGCACTCGCTTTAAAAAAAAGTTAACGAATGAAAGTTATTAAAGAAAAACGAAATTATTAGATAATTAAACGGATTAAAAACGTATTTTATGTATAGTGTGACGGGTGAAAATGTGTGTGAGGTGTCAAGTATTGATTGGTTCAATTAAAATAAATCTTAAACTAAAATGTGTCCAATGCCTGTGGAGCCACTCACGCCAGAAGGGCAACGCCCCCGACTCACAGTAGGGTGCCGCGGTCTGTCACGCCATGCCCGCCTACAGGGCATGGTCCCACACACACTCACACTAGTATAACACGTAGGGCAGTAAACGAACCGAATCGAACGAAGCCTTATTCATGTTCGTTCGTTTAGCATTTAACTTGTTCATGAACGGTTCACGAACACTAACCGAACGAAATTTCATGTTAGTGTTCGTTCATTAAGGAAATGTATGTGTTCACGAACGGTTCACGGACGGAACCGAACGAAGCCTTGTTTGGGACTTTTGATGCCAACCCTAATGTATTCCGAAATGATATAAAGTTTTATGTACATGTATCGAACTTACTTTACTTACTTAATTGTTATGGTAAAAAATAAAATAAAAATTAAAGAATATAAAAAGTTTAGATAAAGTAAAATAGAAATATACAAAAATCTTTAATGAACAACATAAACAAACGAACATTAACGAACACGAACGTAAATGAACGTTCACGAACACGTTACTTAACGTTCACGAACACAAATGAACTAACGAGACCTCTGTTCATGTTTGTTCATTTAATTAATCGGACGGAATTTCTTGTTCATGATCGTTCATTTATTAAACGAACGAACGTAAACGAACTTCCAGCCGAACGGTTCACGAACTGTTCACTGAACGTTCGGTTTGTTTACAGCCCTAATAACCCGTAGCCTAAAGATTAGTATACTATGCTCATTCTTATGTTTGTTCTCGTTACTTTCATGTAATACAATGTCTCTTTTTAAATAATACTCGTTTTCAAGGAAAAACTCTAATAATGTATTTGTACTTACAATCATTCATATATATGTTCATAACTAGGTTTTCCCCCTTCGCGCGTTGCGACGGGGAATTCTTACGTGTATACAGTGCAATACCACTGTTAAATACATTCATTTTACCTAAACAAACTCATACTTTCCTTTTATTAACATCCTAAAATGGTAAATAATTAGTTATACAAAGTAGCAAATTTTTGTTCCGAGATCTTCAATCCAAAACTATTGTAGACGCATTTTTCCTATACACAATGAAAAATTAGTATGGTTAAACGAAAGCAAAACCTTTTATTATATTAAAGATATACAAAACTTCAAACGGGTCAAAGTAACACACATTTTAATTGATCTTTGTAATCAAAACACACTCTAAACGGGTCAAAATAACCCTAGCACAATGATCAAAACCCAAAATCCCTTTAAATGATCTTAAATCTCATCAAACTTATCAGCAGATCAAATGTGAGTTTTTCCATGAATGAATCATGATCCCTTCAATTATACCGAGCAAAACTATTTATAGATCCCTAACAATGAGAAATATCTGATCCTGCTATTATATCAAAAGAATACAACTCACTAAACCAACCAATCATATCCAGCCTTATACAAACATGAACCTCATCATCAAAATCAAAATCGGATATCCGCAATTGGAACAGAAACTTGCATTGAATTGAGTCCAATTTTCACCATATCCAAACAAATTGACAAAATGAAGAATGGCAAACAAAAATCTAACATGAAACAATCATTCAATACCTATCATCTCAAATTCATGAAAACAAATTATAAAACAAAAGTTCCAATTTTGAAGCATTCCTATTAACGTAAAAGCATCAAGAACACCAAAATGGCTCCAAAATTGAAAATCAAAAGTTTCAATTTTGAAGCATATCCATTAAGACAAAAGCAGCAAGAACACCAAAAAAGCTCAGAAATTAAAAAATAAAATTATGAAATAAAAGTTTCAGTTTTGAAGCATACCCATTAAGACAAAAGCTGCAAGAAAAACCAAAAAAACTCATAAATTGAAAATCATGCCTCCAAATGTCGAGTTTCTTGTTCAATCCAGCCGAAATTCTATGCTTCCCACTTGTATCTGCAGCCATCGATGATTTCTCGCTCAGTCGAGTACCTATAAACACCATTTTGGTTATTTTTTTCAATATCTCACAATCACTAAAACTTCTGAGCATGAATTTTGACTTCAGTAAGCGAAAGTCAAACTGTACATGCTGATTTAAATCCAGCCTACTAAATTCTGTAAAGAAACAAAGGAATCCTGAATTCACATAATAATTAACTCAAACAAAGCTTCAGGTTGCTTCATTGGATCAAATTCGTTAGACCGAATAATTTTAAACATGACAAAAGAGATGCATATCTATTTCAAGGTCAGAGAGTTTTCTAAAGATAAAAAAAGAGCTTGTTACATGAACTTTAAATGTAGAAACCCATTTTTTTATAAATTTCATAACGCAATGGACCATGGGACATCATTAAATTCATATCATACACCAAATGGTACAATCACCTTCCAATTTTGATGTCATAGAGCTCCTCTTTAGAAGTGGCTTCATTCTTCTGCAGGCAAGAGAAGGTTAGTAACTTAGTATCATAAATCAGCCATAATTTCGAGGGCATTTTGGGAATGGAAATTAATTAAGGACAATTAGAATGGTAAAAGATAAGGATGTATACATCCTGTTAGAGACCGACCAAACTGCCCAAATCGAACCAAACTGCTCAAACCGAACCAAATCAGTCTGTCTAAGATCTATATGGTCCGGTTCACAGTTTAAAAAAATTGGTTTAACAACTTGGTTCAAAGAGCCGGCCATGTAAGCAAACCGGCCGTTAACCAAACTGCTCAAATCAAACCGAACCAAATCAGTCTGTCTAAGATCTATATGGTTCAGTTCACAGTTTAAAAAAATTGTCATGTAAGCATACTGGCCGTTTACCTTTACTACTTATTTTTTAACTAATTTTGGAATGTGCAATTATGAATATGTATAATAATGATGAATCTTTATCATTTATAAATAATTTGTTTTACAAACTCTAAGTAGTCTTCAGGGTACTACTATATGTGGCTAGGAAAACAGATGTTATTGGTGGTGGAGTGCATAGCTATATTTGCTGGAGATGAAATAGCGCTGGCACCACACGTGGCTTTGGAAAGAAAGGGATGTGTGGCAGGCTTATACCTTAGCTTTTTTATTTGCACCTTACTGTTTAAACAGGTTGCTAATTTTTTTTTTTTTTTATAGGTAACTTTTATTTTTTAAGTGGCAGTTACATCTACAAATCGGAGATCCGTACCCCTTAACCTGACCACTACGTTGTCTGAACCGGGCTCGCGGGTTCAGAACGAGAGGCATAGGCTATCACCGGGAAACCATGGAGCCTGCTGCCACTTGACAACAGTTACGCCGCTACACGGGACAAACCACGCTAGCGTAACGCACTCCGGACTAAAACCCGGGTTGGCTCGGACTCGAACCTGCGTGGGCAGGTTGAGTCTTCATCGCCATAACCACACCACTTTTTACACTCACATTTCACTATTAGATTATTTATTTTAATAAACTATCTCTTTCTAAACGTAATCTAAATAAGTTATAGTAACAAATCATAAACAATTTATTAAAAAAATTAATTGAAGATGAGACCCACAACCCTAAGGATAATGCTCAAAAACACTTAAAAAGCATATTTTTATAATGAAAGGATGAATCTCATTTGAATCCTTGTGATAAAGATAAATGTCATCTCGTCTTTTTGCTCATGCTCTGAACTCTCATTTGTTAAAAACAAAAGCAAACTTTATTTCATAGACACAAGGGTCTACCTACATCACCAGTAATCTACGAACGGCATCTACCTCTCCATGTCGGCCTGTCAGAAGATGGTCTTAATGAGTTAGAGTTATACAACTTAGACAACCACCCAAATGGCGACCCGAAGGCCCCCGGAGGGGGTATGGCAAGATCCCAGAAGGAAGATGAAGGAAGGCAACAGATCTGGGAGATGGACCTCATACTACGTGGCAAATCTACCAGAAGGAACGAAACCTGAAGACTTAAAGACCTGCTTTAACCAGTTTGGGAACGTGGTGGACATATACGTAGCATCAAGGAAGGACAAATCAGGTAGCTGTTTCGGTTTTGTTCGATTCTCCATGGTAGAAGACAAATGGGAATTAGAGAGATCAATGAGGGAGATAAACATGAAGAACCTTAGGCTTTCAGTTAATTTGGCAAAGTATGACAGGGATGGGAACCCAAATGCTAGGGAGGAAAAGAAAACTCAGGCGAAGGAGGTGGGTAACCAAACCTAAATGGGGTGCCTGCCCACTTGTGGAAAAGAAAACTCAGGCGAAGGAGGTGGGTAACCAAACTCAGGCGAAGCAATATGGGAGTAGTGGGGGGGCTGAGGATACCCGAGATAAACCGTTCCTACGAGCCTTGCTTCGAAACAAAAGGCAGGGTCCGGTGATAACAGTACCTGAAGTTGCGGACTATGATGTGCTTCAGTGGTACGACTTATCTGTGATGGGGAAAGCAAAGGATTTGTTGCAACTTTGTAGTCTCCATGAATCACTGTGTAAAGAAGGATGGGAAGAATTGAAAATAAAGTACTTGGGAGGTCTACATGTTCTTCTCACATTCAAAAAATACTCGGATGCCAATGAATTTGTTGAGAATAAACTGAAATGGAGCAACGGGTTCTCTATGATTTGGTAGTCTGGAAGGGGCAAGACTATCGCCAGGAGCGGATCGTTTGGTTGAAAATAAATGGGGTGCCTGCCCACTTGTGGTAATCACATATTTTTGATAATATTGCTTCCTCGACGGTGAAAGTGATCGCTCCGTCACATGCTTCCTTCGAAAATGGTGCTCTTATTACCGATATGGTAGGAATTATTGTTGGGAGTGACTGGAATATCCAGGAAGAAATTATTCTGAAATGGCGGGAAAAATCCTACAACATCAGGTGTAAAGAAGATGACGATGACCGGTGTCCTGGATGGTGTAGTAAAACCAAGGTAACAAAGGATGATTCGGGGCAGGAAGAGGGCTCCGGCCGGCAGGAAGGCACTGAAGAGTCGGAATTCAGAAGTTCGGGTCCTAGTCCAGCTAAAGCATTTCCGATGCATGGGGAATCTAAGGAGTCTGGCATGGGAATGGTGGAGGAAAACATAAATGTTGTAGACCCCAATGTCGGTAGTAATAAAAATGCTTTTTCTTTGAATCTGGGAATCGCGAAAAGAAGGTGGCCCAAGTGCACTCCACTGGACAAAGCATCAATGTTTTGGCCCAAAGAATTATTCTACCCATTGGGCCCAAGCCAAGGAAGAGGCCCAGAACTGAATTCTCTGATAATGACCCGTTTCTCCTTGACGATATCATTGAAGGTTTTAGAAAGAGTATTGACGCACCTGGAACTAATCTGATCAAACCTTCGATTCCGGATTTAAATTCCTCCATGGGAGTCTCTGTGAATGAAGTAACTGGAGACAGAAGGGGAATAGATTCTGATCAAATTGCTAAACCTAGCGTCGATAGTCAGACCGGGAATGGGGGTGATGCATGCATCTCCGAAGAAATGGAAGCTACAATGGAGGTGGGTCAAGTGTTGGGTGTGGACCTAAGGA
Source organism: Smallanthus sonchifolius (assembly GCA_023525975.1). Classification (NCBI taxonomy): domain Eukaryota; kingdom Viridiplantae; phylum Streptophyta; class Magnoliopsida; order Asterales; family Asteraceae; genus Smallanthus; species Smallanthus sonchifolius. The sequence continues at coordinate 28,888,096 of CM042021.1, read as the reverse complement.
ACAAGGCAGACTTGGTTAGATCGGCAATCCTAGGTGAAAGGGTAAGAAATGGTTGCCCGTGAATTGCCTAACCATCAATTGCAGGGGGATTGGGGGATCGAAAAAAGCAAGTTGGATCAGGGAAATTTAGCAAAGGTACGTAATTCAGTTTATAAGTATCCAGGAAACACAATTCGAAAACTCCGGCTTGATACCTTACGAAAAAATATGGGGAGATAGACAATTTGAATCATTTGGGGTGAAATCTGAGGGTAGATCAGGTGGCTTATGCTGCTGTTGGAATAAGTCATTATTCAAGGTATCAAATATTAAATCCTCCCCGAACTACATATGGGTCTCTGGTGATTGGAAATGTATAAATGGGGAGGTAAATTTGGTTGATGTTTATGGGCCACAAGGTAGTAATAACAAAAAGGAACTCTGGAATGATCTGATTAGATTAAAATTAGCCTCAAGTGGAATGTGCATTTTCATGGGTGATTTTAACGCCATTAGGATCAGTGAGGATAGATCTACCTTTCCTCTATCGGATACTAGTACGGTTGATTTCAACAATTTTTACGATGAAGCATGCATGTGGGAATATAAAATGGGTGGGGCAAGATTCACTTGGATGAGAGATGATGGGTCGGTATCAAGCAAACTTGACAGGTTCCTGGTGTGTAGCTCATTTCATAACTCCTGACCTCTAGCATCAGTTATGGCGTTGGAGAGAAAGTGGTCGGACCATCGTCCGGTGGTCCTGGCGTGTAAGAATATGGACTATGGCCCGTATCCATTCAGATTCTATAACTCATGGTTATCCCATAGTGAACTTCCGAGGGTGGTACATAAGTCATTGTCAGCCTTGGTATTCAAAGGAAGAGCAGATTATGTACTTTCAAAGAAACTCAGTTGTCTCAAGAATGATTTAAGAGGTTGGTGCAATAAATCGATGCATGACAGAGATGTGGAGTCAAAAGAAATCGAAAAAAGGATTGTGGAACTCGAAATAAAAGCTGAGACATCGGGACTAAATGATGAGGAAAGGGAGTAGAGGCTAGTTAACAAAAAAAGAATATTAGAAATCCATATACAAAAGAATTTGGACTTAAGGCAGAAGGCTAGGGTTAAATGGATGGTGGATGGAGACGAAAATACATCATTCTTCCATGGTATGATTAATGGGAAAAAAGGTCGTAATAGTATCAATGGGCTGTGAATTAATGGTGAGTGGGTGACTGAATCAGCTACTGTTAAACGGAAAATACTGAATTTCTTCAAGGATAAATTCGAGGAGCACACCCCCTCAAGGCCATCCTTTTGCAATGCCAACTTGGGCAAACTTTTTGAACTGGAAAAGATTGGGTTACAAGTGGCATTTTCGGACTCATAAAGGAAGCTGTATGGAAATGTGTAGGTGGCAAAGCTCCGGGTCCGGACGGGTTAACTTTTGATTTCATCAGATAATTCTGGGGTATCATTGGGAAAGAAACTTTATTATTTATGAAACAATTTGTATCAAGGAAGACTATTACAAAAGGATGTAACTCCTCCTTTATCACACTAGCCCCGGAAAGCTGTGACCCGGAATCAATCAATGAATTCAGGCCCATTTCATTAATTGGTGTATTGGCTAAAACCCTTGGTAAATTATTAGCTATTCGCATCCAAAAGGTGATCCCCTCAGTGATTGGTCAGGAACAAACGACTTTTATAAAAGGTCGGAATATTTTTGATGGGCACATCTTAATCAACACAGTTCAGGCTTGGGCAAAGAAAACTTCTGCTAATTTAATGTTGTTCAAGGTAGACTTTGAGAAAGCTTTTGACTCATTGAATTGGGGCTTTCTTGACTCGGTGATGGACCAAATGAACTTTGGAAGGACTTGGAGAATGTGGATCCATGGATATCTCAAGTCTGGTCGGGCTTCAGTGTTGGTAAACGGTTCCCCATCTGATGAGTTCCCTATGAAGAGGGGGTGAGACAAGGGGACCCAATCTCTCCCTTCCTTTTCATAATTGCTATGGAAGGGCTTTCGGCTATGATGAAATCGGCTACCCAAAATGGTCTCTTTAAAGGTATTTCTCTTCCAAATAGTGGTCCGCTTATCTCTCACTCCATGTACGCGGACGATGTTTTCTTTATTGGGGAATGGGAGGTGGGAAACATTAGAAATCTTAAATGTATTTTGAGATGCTTCTATTTGGTTTCTGGGCTTAAAATTAATTTTCATAAAAGTAAGCTAATTGGGGTGGGTGTACCGGAGAATGAGGTGAAAAACATTGCCTCCCAAGTTGGCTGCTCGGTGGATTCCCTCCCCATTGCTCACCTTGGGCTGCCTATTGGGGCAAACATGAGACTTTCCAAAAACTGGGGGCCGGTTATAAAAAAGTTCAAAGATAAACTCAGCAATTGGAAGGCAAAAAATCTATCGTTTGGTGGTAGGCTCACCCTAATAAAGTCGGTTTTGGGTAGCCTACCTCTTTACTTTCTGTCCATGTTCAAAGTTCCTCGTAAGGTTAATAAAGAATTGGAATCAATTAGAAGGAGATTTTTATGGGGTGGTAACTCTTCAACAAAGAAAATACATTGGGTAGCTTGGGATAAAATCGCTAAACCGAGAAATTGGCGCAATACCGGCTTCCGATGGCAGCCTCTTTAGTTGTTAGATGAGTCCCAATAACTTCTACCTTATGCTCCTTATGTTTACTTGAATCGGAAAAGGAGGATCACACTTTCATAAGTTGCCCGATTGCTAGAGAAACTTGGTGCAGAATTGGGAGATGGACGGGGATGAACTGCTCCACTCAGTCATCCGTTTCTGAGCTCCTGGTACACTTAAAAAGCTGGACGGGATCAAAGGAAGGGAAAAGGAGACGATGTTTGATCGGATATTGCATGCTTTGGCAAATTTGGAAGACGAGAAACAAATGGGTTTTTTCAAAGGCGAGAAGATCGATAGAGAACATGGTTGAGGACATAAAAGTTTTGAATTTCAAATGGAGAGAATTAATGGGAAACAATAGTCAATGCAGCTGGGAGAATTGGTCAACTAATCCGTTAACGGGTATTGGATAAGCATTGGGTGATTGATTAATTAATTTATGTTGTACTGTATATAGTTTTGGTGTATGGTGTTTTTTTGGTTTCGATGTAATTGGGGTATTGCTAGTTCCCCACTAGCCTTTCTATGAGAACTCTCATTGTTGCCGGTCAAAAAAAAAAATAGAACTTAGACTATGCTTACTCCTATCGTGAAGGTGCTGCCTAGATGGGCCGTCCCTGAAAAATTAAGTATCCGGCTCGATATAAAAAAAATGCCCCTATTCCCCATTCAATATGCACGTATATAAAAATAATACGGCCCAAATTTTATAATTTTTTTTTAATTTTGTAAGTTATTTAAAAAAAAATTTGCCCCTAAATTTTATAAAAAGTTTTCAGATTTTATAAGATATATAATTTTTTTTAAATTATGTCTCACTCGTAGACATGCCCCCGTGCAGCGGCCCAACCTGCACCTCCATGTGGGCCGGCCCTGACCTCACCACACCACGGGTGTGAAACACCGCGCCGGGTGGAGGTGAGGGGGGCGTGAGAGGGGGAAGGTGAGGGTGGTAACGAGCAACTTCAATTTCGCACAAATGGTTCCTCCAATCAAAACAAGACAACTAATAACATTAATAAATAATTAGTTTATTAATTAATTGTAAGACACGATTTATTGTGTCGCTCTTATAATCATTTATCTAATTATTAAATGATCAAATATAATTACTTATTTATTTAATAACCTATGGCTAGTAATATGTTACATTTGATAGGGGTCCAGTTACACCATTTGAAGCTGTATGTGTTACCCGCTCCACGTTCTTTAGCAAGCTGTATGTGTTACATTTGATAGGGACCAAAGCCATTTGTCGTCTTCATTATTAACCGTAACTTGCCTTAGCATCGAACAACACTGTTGCCATTCCGTGATCTCGATTGATGTTTGAGGAGCCCGTTTCCACCTCCAGATCCAGTTTATATTTTGATTTTGCCAAGAGTAACAGTCAATGATTTTGCTTTTCTTCTTACTCTCAAGGGAAAATAAGGCCGGGAACACCACCTTTAGCGGTTCATCAGTTAGCCATGTATCGATCCAAAGTTGTATTTTGTCTCCTCTGCCAAGTTTACCTTTGATAAGGTTGTGCAATTTTTTACCTGCAAAACTGAAATTAAGAGTAAATCTTGCAATATTATTCCAAGCTCCGGATAATGACTTGATAACCGGAATCATAGACCAAGATCTTTTTGTGTTATGCAGCGACGAAATCACCTTTCTCCATAAACTGTTTTCTTCAACCTTGAATCTCCATGCCCATTTTGCTAGCAGTGCGGAATGAGCATCTTTTAGAGGACATAAACCCAAACCACCTTCATCTTTAGATTTTGTGACTTTCTCCCATGCTATCCAATGGATTTTATTCTTGTCTTCGCATCCCCCCAAAGGATTTTTTTTCGGATAGACTCCAAATTTTTAATTACCTTGCACGGAGCCTTGTATAAGGAAAAGAAATATGTTGGAAGGCTTTCCAAAACTGATTTAAGGAGTGTTAACCTGCCCCCGATTGAAGCTTTCCAAAGAGATAATCTCTTCTCAAAGACTTCCATAACTGGCCTCCAATTGTTTATTCGATTCATGTTGGCCCCCACCGTGATACCCAAGTATGTGAAGGGGACATCAGCCATTTTGCAACCCAAGATTGTAGCCATATTGCTTATCTCTTCCGAAGCCACCCCCACACCATATAAATTAGACTTGTGCATGTTTATTTTTAGCCCGGAGCATAAATAGAAACACCGCATGATCCTAACAATATTCTTAGCATTAGAAGTCGACCATTCACCAACAATGATTGCATCATCCGCATAAAGCATGTGAGAAATAACCGGGCCATCATTAGGGGTTTTAATGCCATGAAGAAAACCCAAATCACAGGCCTTATACAACATACTCGAGAGGGCTTCCATCGCTATAATGAACAAAAATGGGGATAACGGATCACCTTGCCGGACACCACGTTCACATTGGAACTCGAAAGTGGGAGACCTGTTAACCAATGTTGAGGAACGAGCGGAAGAAAGAACTCCTGTGATCCAAGAACACCATTTATCCGGGAAACCCCATTTGAGCCATTACCGAGATTAAGAAGTCCCAATTAACACTATCAAAGGCCTTATTGAAATCAATTTTGAACAAAAGTGCTTGAGACTTAGACTTCTTAATCCATGAAATAAGCTCATTAATAATTAATGGCCCATCCAAAATGAATCTGTTTTTAAGAAAACCCTATTGTGTCTCCGAAATTATCGAGCCAATGGCTTGTTTAATTCGATTCGCAAGGACTTTTGAGACAACCTTGCTAATAGAGCCAATCAAGTTAATCGGTCGTTAATCATCTAAGTTAACAAGATCAATACCTTTGGGAATAAGAACTATGGAAGAAGATCTGCAACCCCTGTTAATAACACCTTCATTGTGAAAATAATAAAGGATCCGAAAAAAAGTCTTCCTCCAAAATATCCCAGAATCTTTTGATAAATTTAAAGTTGAATCCATTTGGGCCCGATCAGAGCCACAATCCCAGACTGCCCGTTTAATTTCACTAATCGTAAATGGCATGATAAGAGAGGCAGCATATTCAACCGAGAGGGTTTTTAGGTTTGAACAAACCAAGTTTGGTCTAATCTGCTGTGTTTCCGAGAATTTTGATCTAAAGAAATTAAGAGCCTCTTTTTTTATCCTATTCGGCTTAGTGCACCACTCCCCATTTATAGTTAGTCCTGGAATCGAATTACGTGAAGCTTTGTTATTTATGATCCCATGGAAGAATGCCGTGTTATCATCCCCATAAGTAGCCCATCTGATTCTCGATCGTTGTTTCAAATCCCTAGTTTTATGCTCCTCTAACTCCAACAGGCCGTTCTTGCATTCCATTCGAATCCATTGTTCTTCATCAGAGAGGTTCCTAGTTTCCAAGATTCCATCTAGGTCCTCCATTTCTTTCCTCATATTTTCCTTCAGTTCTCCTTTTTTTTTATATTCTTAGCCAGCCAAGTCTTAATTGTCTCTCTGAAAAATTTAAAATTTTCAGCCAAGTATTTATCCGAAGGACCAACAAATTTGAAGGAGGAGTTGGCATTACGAATGATAAGATCAAAATCTGGTCTGTCTAACCAGGAGTTGAAGAAACGGAACGGTTTAGGGCGCCAAAATTGAGAGGATTTGTGATAAGGGTTAACGGGTAATGGTCGGATAAGTATCTGGGAATTGCCCTATAACAGGCCTCCGGCCACCGTTTAATAAACTCCGGACACACCAGAATTCTGTCTATCTTACTCATCTTCATCCCATTCCCTGTTATAAAAGTAAATTTCCTACCCTTCAATGCATATTCCTGCAAACTTGCATTATGAATAAACTCGTTAAAATTTCTTGCACACGCTTGGTTAAATTTAGAGTTCAATCTCTCCTCTGGTAATCGAACATCGTTAAAATCTCCCAGGATAATCCACATACCCTCGTGAGCATCTTTAAGATATCCAATTTGTGACCATAGAGATCGCTTCCCCAGCGCATCATGAGGAGCATATAGATTAATGATGTTGATGCCCAAATTAACCCCTTTGATTGTACCCCTGATGTATATGAAATTTTGCCTTTTTGTGACGCATTGTCCATTAAAAATACGAGGATCCCAAAGGCAAATAATGCCCCCAGATCTGTCATTGGCATTCAATTGCTCAGATTTAAAAGCCCGATCACCCCAATATTTCGAAATATCATAATCCTTAATGTCTGAACATTGTGTTTCCTGTATAGCCATGAAAGAAACCCCTTGGGATTTTTTTTGTTTTTTTGATCCAATCTACTTTAGCATCACTCCCCCTATATTTTATTGAGATAAAATTCATTGATAAAATTTTTGAATTCCTTCACCCACCACTGACTCTCTGACCTGGAAATGGAAGTTCTGGATATCAATTGCTCCGATACCTTGACCCACCAGAACCGTGTCAGCGACTTCTTGTTCAGTATTCATCACGTGATCCTCGCTAGCTTCATTCTCTTCCACTTGTTTCTGGTTTGGCTCCATCGGAGCTGAGAAACTTGGGGTTTCCTTTACAAAGTCAACTGACGCCCTGTTGTTGAGGTCGAAATTCAGAATTGGGGAAACCTGTGGGGTATTTTGTACTTCCTCGTTTAGACTTTGCGTTCCGATTGATTTATCCAAGCCCAGAAGTTCATCAAGCCCAAAAGGATCGGAATCCGTCCTTGATCGTTTCCTGGGCCTAGATTGGAGTGAGAAGGACATGGACTTATCACAACTTTGGGCTTTTGATGAATTAGATGAACTATGGCCCACTGCCTTATTATTGCCTTTATCAGCGGCATTGAAACGATAAACTTTGTTCGCCGTTTTCCCAGAGTTGGCATTAATGCCCCCATTATTATCCATATTGTTCCCGATGTTGATTGGTTGTTCTTCCGATTCAACTGTTGCCTTTCCAGCTTCCGAACGACCGTTGTCAGAATTGCCGGATTCTCCCACTCCGGTATGGACTCCGACAACATCTTCCTCCCGACCATTGGCTTGAGACATGGCTTCTTCCAGCGAGTCGGTTATAATGTTATCAAGGCAGTCCGGAACCCATTCTCCTGGCTCCTCATGAACCCATATTTTATATGACTTGGCATTCCATTTTAGAGTAATTTCCTCTGTAATCTTTCGACCTTCTCCGACAAGAACTCCGATACAGTCATAAGACAAGTTTTTTTCTTCGTCGTCCATCTGAGACGGTTGAATCACCTTACCGACTTGTTCACCAATCTTTTTAATGACAGTTCGGTTCAGGAGATGTAGCGGGATACCATACAGTTTAAGCCATGCTATCCGTTCATATGGAAGTGATTGCCCCCTCCACTCATCCAGCCGAGAGAACCAATTCTGCCATAGCTTACCATCTTCCAAGAACTTCCTCGCATCAGCATGATTTTCAAAGTCTAACAGAAGATTGAATCCCCCAATATATTGAATATTAATATTCAGATAACCGGCTTCTGTAAGCAGTATGCGAATGGTTCTTAGTACCATGAAATCTTTAGTTTTTGCAATAAGAGCCCTCCCATGCCACGATTTGAATTCGTGTATTTCTGTCTCCACCTCGATGATCTTCCCATGCTTATCCTGTTCTCTATTGTTATTCATAAGTGCATCCCGGAATGTCCTTCCACCGTTTCATTGTTTTGAACTTTTGCAGCCGAGTTGAAGGGGTTGGGCCGGGTATGATATGCATGCTGATTGCGTGGAGCCCTGTCCTCATTATCCATGGAGTATTTGGCAATGTTGACTTGAATTTTCTACTGCCCCATCTTGATCGAACTAATGTTTTTCTCCAACTCTTTTTTGTTTCTTACATCTATGAAGCTTACAAAGCCAAATGTATTACCCTTCTTATCCTTTTTCCTTGCAATATATGCTCCTGTCACTTCCCCATATTGGCCAAATACAGTTGTGATGTCCATCGTTGAGCATCGTTCCGGTGGGTTCGATACAAAGAACTTCGTAATCGATCCCCTATATTGCCCTCTTTCCTTTGTGGTTGAAACTCTTTGTCTCCTTGTTCGTTTTCCTTGCACTTCATGCCATTCTTCCCCTTGCCTTCCTCCCTGTTGGTTTTCCCAAGAGGGTCTTCGAGAGAACCCAACCTTCATCTTTTAAACGACGTTTTTTATTTACCTAATTACTCTTATTGGGTTTTCCCTTGGGTGTACATATTAATAGAGAGTTAATTAGAGGGAATTGACTAATGATTATTCAATTACTAGCACCACTAAAATCGTCCTTCTCTCTCTCATAAAATCGTGAGTCTCAAGAACTCACCTTAGCCATCCTAACCGTACACCGTAAACGGGAACCCGATCTTCCAAACCGGATCATGGCGTCTTCCCTCTCTGCGGTTAGCTTATCAGGTATGATTTATTATTACTTCATGGTTTTCCCTTATCATGTTCAAGAACTGATCAACATGTGGTATCAGAGCGTATGTTGATTAATCAGTTCTTGTTTAATTCCCTAAACTGAAATTAAAATCGAAAAACATGTTTTGATTAAAACCGTATAAAAAATCGTGCTTACAGCTTCACGGTTTTTTTTGTTAATATAACACGTTTTTGATCTCCTAAATATCGAGATCCTTAATGATCAAGAACGTTTTCTTATGTTCTTTAAACCGTTCTTGATATTTTCATCCTAAAACTGATGAAAAATCCCTTATTATGGATTAAAACTGAATTTTGATTGTGTTTCCTAAAAATCTTGTAACTATATCTCTAAGATTTTGAATTAAAATATTATTTTATTATTTTAAATAAAGAAACTTGGATATACTTAACAATAAGAGATTTTCGAAATCAAAATACAATCAAATCCCTTTATTTTCGCACTGCCTTATCAGGATCAATCTTCACGGTTTTGTTTCACGTTTTTTTTGGTCTTCATGGCCTATGTTTCACGGGTAAGGTTTACGGATTATAAGTTTACAGTTCATAGTTCACGGGTCTCTATGTTCACGGGTGTTCAAGTTCACAGTTTGAGTTTACGGTTTAAGTTCACGGGTTATTTTACAGTTCACGGTTTGTGATAATGAACCGTGAACCTTCCATGCGCCGTGAACCTTTTGTTGAACCGTGAACCCTCACTTTAGCCGTGAACCCTTAATGAACTGTGGGCCTTCACCTAAGTCGTGAACCCCTCACCTGAGCCGTGAACCCTTATGGAATCGTGAACCTAGCTTTACTTATGTGCCTAAAATTAATGAATGCTTTAGTTTTAGTTTTGTTAAACCTTAAAATTAAATGTTTTCAAAACCTTAACACTTACTTGAATAACACCTAAAGCTTCACTTCGATCCGCGCTAACAGGGGGTTTGCTATTAATGAATGTTTTAGTTTTAGTTTTGTTAAACCTTAAAATTAAATGTTTTCAAAACCTTAACACTTACTTAAATAACACCTAAAGCATCACTTCTGCCCAAAGGTGATGTGATGCATGTGTAAATGTATTCAAGCTTAATTAAGCATTATAACTTAGTGCATGTCATGATATTAAAACATAATTAACTTAAATAACACCTAAAGTTTCACTTCTGCCCAAAGGTGATGTGTCACGCTCGTAATACATGAATGTTTCTACTTCTGCCCAAAGGTGATGTGTTACATTTGTGTTCCGCGAACCTAATTATGTGCATTCTAAACAAATGTTTCACTTCTGCCCAAAGGTGATGTGTTACATTCTTACTGCACATACTCACTATTAAATTGTTCCTAATACTAAACAAATGTCTCACTTCTACCCAAAGAGGATGTGTTACATTGTTTAAGTAGAACCTAATTAATCTATTGGTTTGGTGTTATAATAGATTTTTTATCACATCTTCGTAAAATAATTGTTCTTAAGTAGAACCTTATTTAATTTTATTATTTCTATCTACCTTATATTATCACCTCATAGACCACTCTAAGTTCTTCTTTAGCTATTTGTACCTTATTTTCACTCTAGTTTCTAAGAAGAGTTTTGCTTAATTAAGAGTTTCCATAAATATTTGCTCTTATTGAGTCTTGATTATCCCTTAAGACATGACATTCCTGCTGCTCTTTCTGATAAATACTACATAAGAAAACTAGAGCATAAGAAATATGATAAATCAAACACAATGTCTCTTATGGTAATCAAGAACTCTTTTCATGATTGCTATCATGGGAGCTATTTCAAATTCTGACTTTCTTAAGACTAATATATTATCTATGGAAATGAAAGAATCAAAATAATTCCTAAGACGCATGCAAACTTTCTAATTCTAAACAAAAGGTTAAGTGGCATCCGTGAACACATCATAATATACGCTGACATGACCCATAAAACTAAGGGATTATACATGGAAATCAGTGAAATTTTTCAGCGCGTACATAATAATTTTTCCACTAGTACGATTAGTTGCCTTAAAAATCAAATATAACACTCAGAAGTACCAAAGAAAAATGAGTGTATTGATAGCTACATACGTACAGGAAAAGAAACGCCTAAAACTGGAAAACCAGATGTTATTCACCTCACTACCACTAAACCTAAAAATAGGATAGTTCTAAGGTCCGGAAACAAAATACAAGTACTACTTCCAGCTCTAAGTCCTCCAAAGAGAAGTCTCACTGCAAAACTATGTCATTATACTATGCATAAACATTGAGACCATCCATAAGCCAAGGGACTAGCTGGCTAAGATAAAGTAGTCACTAATTAATGATTTTTTGAGTCCGCTAATATTAATATTCCTATCAACACATGATGTGTTGAGTCTAGTTCTATACGTTTCCTTACCAGAATTCAACTAATAATTAAGATGAGAAATTAGTGGTGGATTTAAATGTTAAGGCTACATAGAACCATGAAATAATTGATCATTGTATTAGACTTTATGATACCTCACATATTCTGAAGAATATTCAGAATTTAATATCAATAATAAAGCTACACTTTGATAGTTATAAGTTTGCATGGCCAAAACAAAGTCACCATTAACTTAAACTCTTATATTATTAGTTATCATTATCTGGATAGAAACCTTTATGACATAGAACTAGCTGATACAATAAACTTTCACAACTTTTGTTATCATGAAAATAAAAATTTAACAAAAGATAAATGAGACCTATACACTTCATCCATTAATACCAAATTTTATGAGACATGACCAGGTCAATGCATGATGAATTGTTACCAAATCTCATTCTTAGTGACTTTAAATCATGTGTTAAACGCCCTAAATATCAAATGGCTAAGGGAATAAATGAGGGTCCACTAGAAGTTATCCCAAATGGAATATTCGAACATATTTATTTATCATTTAGAAGAATATTTACTTGTTTCTAATCTGTTTTCTACGGCCCATAGCTTTAAAAGATATCAATTCATATATACTTAATAGAATTCCTTCTAAATTTGTCTTTAGAATTTCTTATGAAATTTTGGACGATAAGGAAATCAAGTCTAAAATATATGAAAGGTTCTCACGTCACGCGCATAATTGAAACTTGTCATGTGTAGTTCCTAGAGATCTCAAAGATCAGTGGGAGCACAAAGTGTCCTAATTATAGCTTGCGAAAGTTACAAGAGGTGGGGGAGTGACAAATTGGTCTTACCTCAAACTACACCTCTTGTACACGACACTGATCCTTCACAACTTGTCTCCTTAGAATCTAATGCTACTCCTGACAAAGTATCATAGATGCTAATATGTGGGAAAACTTAGATTTCTTACCAAAACTATAGCAATTCTCAACAAGAGAAACTAACATAAACATCATTAAGTTGTTTATCTGTTAGAATCTATTGGTATTCAAATGCTAGATACAATGTTTACCCTAAGCATGCTGAATTACTTAAAATTTCTAAGGTCAGTGGGAGTAGTAAAAGTCCTTATCATGACTTTCCAGGAGCACAAGAGGCGGGGGGAGAGACTCGTTAAATTTAACTCCGAATTTAACTCCGATTACACCTCTTATACACCATAATGCATCAACTCCTACACACTTAGAAACTAATGTTGCTCCTAATATACCTGAAAATGAAAGCACCTAACCAAGAGCTAATATATAAACTTGAAACTCCTAATAAACCCAGTAATCAACTCAGGAGGTCATCTAGGTCTAAAAGGACTACTAACTTTGATGATTATGTATCCTACCTGACTGAATTTGAAATGGATGCTGGAAAGTTTACCGATCCTACTTATTCTAATTAAGTCATTAGCATCAATCAATCTTCTAAATGGAATAAAACTATTATTAGCAAGCTTGATTCCATGAATTAGAATAACATTTGGGATTTGGTTGAATTACCAAAAGGGTGTTCATAACTAAACTAAATCCGAATGGAAAAGCACGATTGATTGCTAAAGGTTATACTCAAGAAGGAATAAATTATCAAAGAATCTTCTTACCTGTTTTACAAAGGTTTCTTTAAGGATCATTACTGTTCTAGTAGCTTAAAATAACTTAAAGCTACATTAGATGGACATTAAAACAACTTTCCCTAACATTGACCTACATGTTCATAAAATAACCTGAAAGTTCTAAACTGAAGGTTAAGAACACTTATTCTGTAAGTCAATGAAATCCACGTATGGGTTGATTGAAATCATAGTGCAACTCTCTTCATCAACAACTAAGTGAATTTGTACACATACCTCAAGATGAGTAGGAACAACTAATGTAAACTTGTCCTTATATAGATGACATTCTTTTGACAAGTATATCTTACATGAGTCAAAGAATTGATTACTCATATTTTGACATGATGGATCTCGGAGATACCTCTTATGTTATAAGTATCAAAATACACCGAGATAGATCCAATGGGACATTAGTTTCGTCCCATAAGATTTACATTAAGCGGATCCTTACAAATGTAACATTTAAATTGTTCTCCTTTAAAGGCTAATAGGATAAATGAAAATTATTTCCTTATGCTTCATTAATTAGAAGCCTTATGAAGGTTAAAGTCTATACTCGTTTAGATATTGCTCACTTTGCTGAACACTAGACTAGTCTAGATTATTGTGAAGCATCTAATGGAATATTACAATATCTTTAAGAAACGAGAGACTATAATTTAAAGAAGAAGTGAGAACTTAAAACAACTGACTACTCTTATTCTAACTTTGTTGTATTCAAAGGTAAAAAATGTCAATTTATGGGTATATCCTTATGTCAGCAGACATACCTATCTCATGGAGGAGTCATAAGAAACTGTTAACAACAACCTAAGTTTCAATGATATAATATGTTGCTTATCACAACATAATTGTCACTAAATGTTGTTGGAAATTTTATCAGTAGACTCATAATTTATGTAACTCCACATAAATATCATATCGAAGACTTACTGTGATAAGTCAGCTACCCTTACATCTCGAACAGTAACAGTTCGACCGAAGCTGCATTAAATTTCGATACAAAATTATTGTTCTCTTGTGAACAAGTAGAGAAAACTAAATCTTTGTATCGAATACATTCATGATGTGACAACCCGACTTTTCAGGTTAACTCGGTTAGTAAATCCTGTTAACTTCCTGTTAAAAACCTAACTCCGTTAGCTAATCCAGTTAAATTCAAACTCCAGGGACTAATTCTGGTAATGTTTAATCTCAAACCTTAGGGGCTGGTCCTGCGAAATTGTAAAACTCGATTTATTGACTTCCAAAGTCAACAGTCAAAGAAAAACGAATTTGTTGACTTTTGAAAAGTCAAACCCGTAACCATAGTGACTCAAATCCGATTATCTTGATCTTGTCGATTGAAATTCGTAACCGAAATCGATTTCAATGATAATCACAATCATCATGGAACATTCAATCTCAGTTAATTCACCGAATTAAACACAATTATGGTGATTCATAGCATAACCGTCGACTTCACCATTTCTATTCTCGAATTCGCTTCAATTCGATTACTACAATCGAAATTGACAGTCTGCACTCCTAAACCGAGCCCTTCTAAAGCCACTTCACACGCCATTTTGACCAGAAAGACAGTCGCGGTCGCCGGAGTTCGAATTCGGTCGTGGTCGGAACGGTGGCACTCGATCTCCATCAATTCAAGTCGCATACTGGTAATTCCTTGCACGATCACTTTCGTTTCAATCTCTAGAATAAAAGCCCTATGCTAATTAGGGTGCACATTATCAGAATCATCATGATCCCAATTCTAGGGTTCATCGCAACCCGTTTTGATCGTACTCTACCCTAGACCCATTTTCAATTCAATCAAATCATACTATTAGTTTCGCAATTCTCATTCTAATGAAAGCCCTATGATAATTGTAACAAACAACATCAATTTTGTCAAGATCCGTAATCTAGGGTTTGTTCTTAAAACATTTTGGGGGTTTTGATCTTAACGACGATCTCAATGAAATTAATTTAAATCAGTGTTTTCGCAATGTTCTATTAAGTAAAAACCCTATGAATCCAACCATTTTTAACATCGAATTCAACTGAATTGATTCTGGGTTCATACCTAGGGTTTCGATTCTTATTTCTGTAATTAAACGATCCTAAACTTGCTAGATTTACAATTAAACGAGTTCACTAATTCGCAATACCCTGTACTACAAAACCCCTATGCACTTGCGTTCAATCGTGATCGAAATCGATGGGGATTAGGGGTGGTTTGATTCGGATCGCGACTAAGAGTAGAAGGGAGGGGGTTTGGAATCATTAAAACCATTTCAAAAGCTTCCTTGTCACGAAACACTAGCCAGCCGAGATGGTTAAGACTTAATGCCTATACGCAGGAGACCCGGGTTCGAAACCGGTCTCCTGCAAACATTTTTTTGGGCATTTTCCTTAGAATATTCTTATATATTTCAAACCCTATATTGTTATATTAATATATTAACGTGTTTTAGCTTCGGAAACAACCCGTAGGCTCGGGTTTGGTATTATAACCTATTTTTAATATTATTACCCACTTATAAAATAATATATTTATATTATTTTTAACCCGTAACTCCTATTATAAAATAATATATATATTTATATATTATTTCGTCTCGTTTATTAATCTCGTGTAACGTTTCAAACTAATTAATAATATAATTATTTACTCACGTTTATTATCATATCATTCATTTCAAATACTTTAAACAGTTTATTTAATTACATTAATCGACGCTTGTTGAGTGTAATTACTTTTGATTTCATATTAACGTTTACGCTTCCGCATTAACTCTGAACTTTTATGTTTTGACATTTCAAGTCCCATATAGTGTCGTTTGATGTAACTAATGACTGAGATCCTGGTGTGTCACCTTCCAAACGGTAAAACTCCGTTAGTGGAAATTGGGGGTGTGACAGATTGGTATCAGAGCCATTGGTTATAGAGAACTAGGATTGCATACTAGACTATAACCGCACACATGCATTAGTTACACGGCACAGACACTTATACGTGATACATATAGCAACTATACATTGCAGTGCAGGCATGTTAATACCGTCCGTATCACCCTCAGTTGGCGAGGGACACATCATTTTCATTGCATCATCATTCCCAGTGACGACACTCGGGGAATCGCTAGAACATCATCCACTCCCGTCCGAGGGCAGCGAGACGGAGCCTTCGGAGGAGTCACTTGCATCACCGTCACTCGTTGGGCATGGTGGGCTTTCTCATGTTCATGTTATGGACGACACTCAGCACTAACGCATATCTCTTTGGGAATTGGGATCATCGGAGGCGAGTCCCTACTGTACCCGCCAGCAACAATACGCCGAATGAAGGCAGACCGTTGCACGCATTATTGCAAAATCAATTGACACGTAGATGTCATCATTTTCCGGAGCCTTGGGCTCGCGTCTTTGATCGATATTCTGTTGAGAATAGATCGAACACAAATCTGAGAACGCATTGCTCAATGCATACTCAAACCCTATCTTGACTCAGTTGAAAGGACGGCTACTTTGCTGCTTCCTGTAACTTGTATTCATGAATTAGTTTCATTTCTCGAAGTCGCATTTCGTGTACATGTTTGCTTCATGCTCTCATCTACAATCCACTGGATTGGACTCTTGTATTGTGTTTCAACTCGAGTGAATACTCGGATCAAACGATTTCTTGACTACTCATCCTGATATGAGTTCTAATTGATCAACTTATGGTTGATGACTAAACTTTTCGATGACTTATCATATCTGACAACACTCTGTACTCAGCAATACAAACTAAAGGACATTATAGCACAGGACGGGGAGAACTAGGGTGAACATGCAAAGCAAATTATCATTACGGGTGCACACGTAATAAGAATTTGAAGTGCATGTAAGTCCTGGTGAAACCTAGTGTGTGGATAAATGGTCCTAATCAGTGATCTACAAACTTAAACTTCCACTGTCAGTAGAAGTTCTTGTAACATACTCAACGACTAGTTGGTATCGTTAAACTCGTTCAACAGTTTATAGACACATAGAACTATCATTAATGAAATCCATCAATGTTATTCTCACTCATGTAAGAGTCTTAGTGAAATTAAGACACTCATCTAAACGTGATCACAGAAACCATCTTGATTGAAACTCTAATAGAATCTCATAGCAAACTTATCGATTCCAACTATGTACACAGAATTTGAGAAATTCTTTCTATGCTAACACGTTATTCCTTACACTCCAACAATAGATCGCATTTGACCTTATTACCTCATCTTGTGACTAATCCTTAGTCTAACTTCGAATTTTACTCCAGCATATTCAATTCTGTAAACGGATTTCTTTCTTCACGAAATGATCCCGTTGATCCAATGACATTAGGAAACGAAGATTTAACCTAACCAACCATCTGTTGAACGCAATTACTCGAACATACATCCTATCTCTTATGCTACTGGAATCTATATCTCATTATACTTTTCTTTCCTACATGTGAACCTCTTTCCTTAGCCTATGCGTTGACTGACACTTGCTTTATAAGCGCGGGTCTCACTAGAAGTCTCAACACGATTTCACAAATTCCATATTAGTGTGTAGTGCTCTAACTCTATTGAAAGCCAAGTATACTATTGAGATAGCAGACTGTAATATCCCGCATCGGTTGAGGGGGAGAACAATACGTTCCTTATTAGGAGGTGGATACCTTCTCTATTGAGACTCGTTTTGCCTGGGCGAGCAACTCGTCGGGTAAAAACAAAACCGCGAGTTCCTGGATGGGCAACCCATCGGGGGCAAAGTGGACAATATCTTAGTACGGTTTGCTTGGGCTGTTACTCAGAAAATCGAAACAACTCGCATTCTTACAGATGTAAACTAGTATTGGTTAGTCATAAACTTGACATTGACCTTCTGCCAGTTACACTTGGCAGTTTCGACCTTATTGTCGGTATGAATTGGTTATCCAAGAATCGACCTGAGGCCAACTGTTGTGACAAAAATATTTGCCTTCCTCTCCTTAGAGGGGAAATCCTTTTTGTCTAAGGCAAAAGGAGTGGTGCAGTCATAAGCATCATATCCTTCATGAAAGCGCAGAAATGTCTACTTAAAGGTCATACTGACATTCTGGCTCTCGTCTCCGAGCAGCCATATGAGGAGAAGAAGATTGATGACATACCGATCGTTCGTGATTATCCGGAATTATTTCCCGAAGATCTGCCTGGTCTTCCGCCGCATCGTCAAGTCGAATTCCAAATTGATCTAGCACCCGGAGCAACGCCTATTGCTCGGGCACCCTGTAGACTTGCACCTAGTGAATTTCTAGAACTATCCATACAACTGCAAGATTTGTTGGATAAAGATTTCATCCGACCTAGTTCATCGCCATGGGGAGCTCCAGTCCTATTTGTCAACAAAGCAACGACCCATAATCGTTATCCTCTACCCCGCATAGATGATATATTTGATCAAATCCAAGGATCAAGCTTCTATTCCAAGATAGATCTTAGATCTGGTTACCATCAATTGAGAGTCCGAGATGAGGATATCTCTAAGACTGCTTTCAGGACAAGGTACGGCCACTATGAGTTTATGGTTATGCCTTTCGGATTAACCAACGCACCCGCGGTATTCATGGACCTCATGAACCGTGTGTGTAAACCCTACCTTGATCAGTTCGTCATCGTTTTCATTGATGATATCTTCATTTATTCCAAGAACAAGGAGGAACATCTACGTTTAATCCTGGAGTTACTTAAAAAGGAGCAGCTGTATGCTAAGTTTTCCAAGTGTGAATTCTGGATCCGGGAAGTTCAATTCTTAGGACATGTGGTTAACGAGAAGGGAATACATGTCAATCCATCAAAGATTTAAGCCATCAAGAATTGGGCAGCACCGACGACTCCGACGACTCCGACTGAGGTGCGACAATTTCTGGGATTGGCTGGTTATTATCGGCGATTCATCGAGGGATTCTCTAAGATTGCACAACCTTTCACTGCCTTAACTCAAAAGGGTAAAGCCTATAACTGGGGCGATAACCAGGAGTCAGCATTTCAACATCTTAAGCAGAAACTTTGCAGTGCACCTATTCTAGCTCTTCCGGAGGGAACGGATGATTTTGTGGTGTATTGTTACGCATCTATTCAGGGTCTGGGTTGTGTGTTAATGCAACGAGAAAAGGTGATCACATATGCATCGCGTCAGCTAAAGATTCACGAGAAAAACTACACCACTCATGATCTAGAGTTGGGAGCCGTAGTTTTCGCACTTAAGATATGGAGACACTACTTGTACGGTACCAAGTGCACCATCTACACCGATCACAAGAGTCTTCAGCATATCTTTGAGCAGAAAGAGCTAAACATGAGACAGCGTCGTTGGGTCGAGCTCTTGAATGATTACGACTGCGTAATTCGATATCACCCGGGTAAGGCTAATGTTATAGCCGATGCCCTAAGTCGAAAGGAAACCAAATGAGTTCGAGCATTACAGCTTACTATTCACCCCGGATTACCTGACAAAATCCGTAGTGCTCAACTTGAAGCTCTGAAAGAGGAAAACCTACCGCTAGAAGGTACACGCGGTATGGAAGCACAACTCGAGATCAAATCTGACGGAATTCGTTACTTTGTCGAACGAATATGGGTTCCAGTGTTCGAAAATTTAAGGGAACTAATCATGGATGAAGCTCATAAATCTCGTTACTCCATTCATCCGGGTTCCGATAAAATGTACCATGATCTAAAAGTACTATATTGGTGGCCAAAGATGAAGGCCGATATAGCCACTTATGTTAGTAAGTGTCTGACCTGCGCGAAGGTCAAAGTTGAATACCAAAAACTGTCCAGTCTCCTACAACAACCTGAAATTCCCATGTGGAAATGGCAACAAATATCCATGGACTTCATTACCAAATTACCCCGAACCCCTACCGGATGTGATACTATATGGGTAATTGTGGATCGCCTAACAAAATCTGCTCACTTTCTAGCAATCAAGGAAACTGACAAAATGGATAAACTCACTCGAGTATACTTGAAAGAAGTGGTCTCTCGGCACGAAGTGCCAATCTCTATTATTTCGGATCGTGATGCACGATTCACTTCCCGTTTCTGGCAATCATTGCATAAAGCATTAGGCACGCGTCTAGATATGAGCACAGCATACCATCCTCAAACTGATGGCCAAACTGAACGTACTATCCAAACTCTGGAGGACATGCTTTGTGTGATCGATTTCGGTAACACTTGGGAGTCTCACCTACCATTGGTGGAGTTCTCCTACAACAACAGTTATCACACTAGCATCAAGGCAGCTCCATTTGAAGCACTTTATGGGCGGAAATGTCGTTCTCCCATTTGTTGGACCGAGGTTGGGGATAGCCAACTCACAGGTCCTGAACTTGTATTTGAAACTTCCGAAAAGATCGTTCAAATTAGAAATCGTATGGCGGCAGCTCGTGATCGTCAAAAGAGCTATGCCGACAAGCGTCGTAAACCTTTGGAATTTCAAATAGGTGACATGGTTTTACTCAAAGTCTCACCTTGGAAAGGTGTCATTCGTTTCGGGAAACGAGGAAAACTGAATCCTCGTTATGTTGGACCTTTCAAAATACTAAAGAGAATCGAACCAGAAGCGTATCAACTGGACTTACCCGAAGGACTGAGTGGTGTACACAACGTCCTTCACATCTCAAATTTGAAGAAATGCCTAGCTGACGAATCTCTCGCGGTTCCTCTTGAGGAACTACACGTTGATGAACAGTTACGCTTCATCGAAGAACCTGTGGAAATTATGGATAGGGAAGTTAAAACGTTAAAGCACAGTAAGATCCCTATTGTCAGAGTTCGTTGGAACTCGAAACGCGGACCGGAATTCACGTGGGAGCGCGAGGAGCAGATGATGCGCAAATATCCTAATCTGTTCAAGCACTCCACGTCAGAGTCTTAAGGTACTATTCTAATTTTCGGGACGAAAATTCTTTTAACTAGGGGATGATGTGACATCCAGAAATTTTTATTTATTTATTTAATTTTCAGGACGAAAATTCTTTTAACTAGGGGATGATGTGACAACCCGACTTTTCAGGTTAACTCGGTTAGTAAATCCTGTTAACTTCCTGTTAAAAACCTAACTCCGTTAGCTAATCCAGTTAAATTCAAACTCCAGGGACTAATTCTGGTAATGTTTAATCTCAAACCTTAGGGGCTGGTCCTGCGAAATTGTAAAACTCGATTTATTGACTTCCAAAGTCAACAGTCAAAGAAAAATGAATTTGTTGACTTTTGAAAAGTCAAACCCGTAACCATAGTGACTCAAATCCGATTATCTTGATCTTGTCGATTGAAATTCGTAACCGAAATCGATTTCAATGATAATCACAATCATCATGGAACATTCAATCTCAGTTAATTCACCGAATTAAACACAATTATGGTGATTCATAGCATAACCGTCGACTTCACCATTTCTATTCTCGAATTCGCTTCAATTCGATTACTACAATCGAAATTGACAGTCTGCACTCCTAAACCGAGCCCTTCTAAAGCCACTTCACACGCCATTTTGACCAGAAAGACAGTCGCGGTCGCCGGAGTTCGAATTCGGTCGTGGTCGGAACGGTGGCACTCGATCTCCATCAATTCAAGTCGCATACTGGTAATTCCTTGCACGATCACTTTCGTTTCAATCTCTAGAATAAAAGCCCTATGCTAATTAGGGTGCACATTATCAGAATCATCATGATCCCAATTCTAGGGTTCATCGCAACCCGTTTTGATCGAACTCTACCCTAGACCCATTTTCAATTCAATCAAATCATACTATTAGTTTCGCAATTCTCATTCTAATGAAAGCCCTATGATAATTGTAACAAACAACATCAATTTTGTCAAGATCCGTAATCTAGGGTTTGTTCTTAAAACATTTTGGGGGTTTTGATCTTAACGACGATCTCAATGAAATTAATTTAAATCAGTGTTTTAGCAATGTTCTATTAAGTAAAAACCCTATGAATCCAACCATTTTTAACGTCGAATTCAACTGAATTGATTCTGGGTTCATACCTAGGGTTTCGATTCTTATTTCTGTAATTAAACGATCCTAAACTTGCTAGATTTACAATTAAACGAGTTCACTAATTCGCAATACCCTGTACTACAAAACCCCTATGCACTTGCGTTCAATCGTGATCGAAATCGATGGGGATTAGGGGTGGTTTGATTCGGATCGCGACTAAGAGTAGAAGGGAGGGGGTTTGGAATCGTTAAAACCATTTCAGAAGCTTCCTTGTCACGAAACACTAGCCAGCCGAGATGGTTAAGACTTAATGCCTATACGCAGGAGACCCGGGTTCGAAACCGGTCTCCTGCAAACATTTTTTTGGGCATTTTCCTTAGAATATTCTTATATATTTCAAACCCTATATTGTTATATTAATATATTAACGTGTTTTAGCTTCAGAAACAACCCGTAGGCTCGGGTTTGGTATTATAACCTATTTTTAATATTATTACCCACTTATAAAATAATATATTTATATTATTTTTAACCCGTAACTCCTATTATAAAATAATATATATATTTATATATTATTTCGTCTCGTTTATTAATCTCGTGTAACGTTTCAAACTAATTAATAATATAATTATTTACTCACGTTTATTATCTCGAAGAAAAATAATATATTTATTATTTTATCACGTAAATGATTATCGTATATTCCCTACGAGTTCAAAAATAGTATATATGTTATATTATTTTCTTAGATCGTTATTAAATGATACAAACACATAAATTTAATTAATATTATTCGTATTAGAGACGTTCGACACGTAACGCATTTATCTTAATTATTATATCAAGAAACCAAATTTCTCGTAGACACGTTCGTCTACCCGTTGATCCTTAGAATGTTTTAAGACGTTCTAATCTTCCGTGTCGTCGTCACAAATCCCATATGTCCCTAACTTATGTGTTTATAATTCTAGGGCATACGTAAGCCGTGCAGGCTAACACTTGAGATTTCAAATCTCATACTTGTGTGACACTACCTACTACGCAACGCAGGTGAGTTTCACGGCCCCTTTTTACCTGTTTTACTATTGGGGGAGAAACATGCTTACACACAAACGTATTTTACTTGTTTTCCTGTTAAGGAAGAAACAAACATGAAACACCAATTATCATACTTTTACTTGTTTTCCCCGTTGGGGAGAAACAGGTACGCAAGCAAATATTGTTTTTCCCGCCAGGGGAGAAAACATGACGCAACTATTTGATTATGGTACTTTATATGATATCACTGTTGAGACTAGGCGTAACATGCTATCACAGAAAGTCCTCATCTTATTTCGAACCGTTAATATGGATCTTAGCGAGGTAATGTTTAGTAGTACTACTGGGTTTGACAAATCCCACCCGCGTTAGTCGCGCTAACTCGATTGGATATCGAACGGGTGAAATGTTAGCCTACTCACATGTGCCAGAGTTGATAGACCTGGCATGAGGCATACAAACACAGTCAGTTTCGGTTGCGAGCGCTTTAGTAAAACATGAACATAGGTTAGCTACCTATAGATATGCATATTGAAAGAACATAATTTGGCAAACATACTCTTATTGTAAACCTAAAACCTGTGAACTCACCAACCTTGTGTTGACACTTTTTCTTACATGTTTCTCAGGTCGCTTTGGCACAGGTTGCGCACTTAGGACATGCATGGAGTCCTACTGTCATATCATTCATTTCAAATACTTTAAACAGTTTATTTAATTACATTAATCGACGCTTGTTGCGTGTAATTACTTTTGATTTCATATTAACGTTTACGCTTCCGCATTAACTCTGAACTTTTATGTTTTGACATTTCAAGTCCCATATAGTGTCGTTTGATGTAACTAATGACTGAGATCCTGGTGTGTCACCTTCCAAACGGTAAAACTCCGTTAGTGGAAATTGGGGGTGTGACACATGATATGCTAATGGATCCAAATAACTAAAGGTCTACCACCCCTAAGTCTTTTGTAAGCGCATATAATAAAGACAGGTTTTACTAATGATCATACATAATTGCATATCGTACTATCAATGATTAATTATTAAAATTTCCTCACTTAGTTTGTTTGTCTCTAAATACGTTTATGCATGTCTAAAGACGTATAGACAACTAACTATATAAATCAACGTTAAAGGGCTTATTTATCAATTTGATCCTAAAGTTTACTTAAGTTTTAAATTTGTGCTATAGTATGATTAATGGGGATCTTGAGTTGAATACTGATTCAATGACTGTATTTCTCTGCTATAGTTACAGTTTAGAACTAAAATGAGTATTAAATCTCTGCAGACTTATTAATTCTCATAATAAATGATTACTCAGCCAAGTGAGAGAATGTAAGATACGATTTATTGTGTGGCTCTTATAATCATTTATCTAATTATTAAATGATCAAATATAATTATTTATTTATTTAATAACCTATAACTAGTAATTAGTTGATAGACCTAATTACTCTTAATGGACTATTAATGGGTTTCTCCTTAGGTGTACATATAAATAGAGAGTTAATTAGAGGGAATTGACTAATGATTATTCAATTACTAGCACCACTAAAATAATCCCTCTCACTCTCATAAAACCATGAGTCTCAAGAACTCACCTTAGTCATCCTAACCGTACATCCTAAACGGGAACCCGATCTTCCTAACCGGATCATGATGTCTTCCCTCTCTACGGTTAGCTTATCGGGTATGATTTATTATTACTTCATGGTTTTCCCTTATCATGTTTCAAAAATTGATCAACATTAATTAGTTTAAGATTAAATTTCATTTTTCTCTAATAACAAGTGCAGGGTGGGCGACCGTTCAGGACCCGTTTTTTTTTGGGCCCAATTTTTTTATATTATATATATATATATATATATATTAAAGTGAATAGAGAAAGAAAAGAGAAGATTGAAGAGATAATAAATACAAAATCGGAGTTTTAAACTCCGGCGGGCGACCTGCAAGTTGAAGATCGAGAAGAAGATGGTTGAAGTGATAATATGAAAGAATAAAAAAGATAATAGCTAAATAAGCTAAAATAATAATAAAAAATGACAGTGAGTTGACAGGAGTGATAGGAGCTAGAGCCTTAGACGAACTTTTTTTTATACGTAACTTTCATTTTTTACGTGGCAGTTACATCTTCAAATCGGAGACCCGTACCCCACAACCTGACCACTACGTTGTCTGAACCGGGCCCGCGCGGTCAGAACGAGAGGCATAGGCTATCACCGGGAAACCATGGAGCCTGCTGCCACTTGACAACAGTTGCGCTGCTACACGGGCCGAAACCCGCTAACGAAACGCACTCCGGATTAAAACCGGGGTGGCTCGGACTCGAACCTGCGTGGACAGGTTGAGTCTTCATTGCCATAACCACTAGGCCAAAGCCTAGTAGTTAACCTTAGAGGACCTTAATTCACTCAATTGATCACTAAGTTTTAGTATTATATTAATTTCTATTTTTCAGATTTAGAGCTATTATTGTATGTAAGTGTTTCTGTCACTATTTAAAATGAACATATTCATCATGTTGAAATGTTTCTTTGAACATATAACTATAAACTTACAAAAGCCATAATGGAGACATGGCATCCACATGTTACAAGTGTGGGATGCTTTGTTGACTTCATCATTATGTCATCTTGGATATATATTTTTTTTGACTTTTACGTAGCCTAGGCCCTAGGGTGCTATAATAAGAGATCGAAAGACAAAGGCACTTCTTAAACCATCCAACCTGTGAGACGTGTGAGTTTTTATTTCTTTTTTGTTTTTTTTTTATTTTTATCCTTTGTAATATATATAAAATACGTTTTTAACACGAGTGAGATTCTCCTTGACAAACGAATCTAAAAATTAGGAGTGTCATTTGTCAAATTGCTAGTATGGTTTATTATGAGGAAAAAGATCTTTGGATTATTAAAAATCCAATTTGCCCATCTTAGAATGCAAATCATTGTTATGTTTTTAGGTTTCTCAGACTATAACCTAAGTTAAAATTGTTTTGAAAAAGTTGTTAACAATTTTTTTTATCAACATTCCGATATAATTTTTTTTCGGAAACATACTTGTATTTAAAATCGAGTTTTTTTTGCAATCGTGACCTATAGTGCGTGCCGTTACCGTTGTGGTAACGTGCCCAAACGAATCTGTTATGAGCGAACAACATGATTACTGGTATTGGTATTATCAAAACCAATCTCGGTCTTCGTTTTTATGATTTTCGACGACCCGAAGTTTTTCCCCTTTTTATTATTTAGTTTTAGGTTTCTTTTTTATTAACATTATTTATATCGTTGCGCCTTCGTTTTCGTTTAAATTTTATTAACGATCAACCCGACGCACGCGACGGGGCCCCAGCGTCTAAACTTAAACTGATAATGGGACCAAATCAATGATTTTTTTAAACATTCTGAATAAATTTAATTAAAAACGGAGTTTTATTCAAAATTAAGTTTTTTTTCGTATTGTAGCGTATATCGAGTGCATTTACCGTCGTGGTACTGTGACGAACCGAACCTATTATGAGTGAATTAGACAACCTGACACCCTCTGCGAAGCGCGCTAAGTAAATAAGTAAATAAATAAATCAGATTTAGTGAGCGGAAACAGTTTGTACAAGTTAACGGTTCTAAACCGAGATTCCGCCAGTGTTGGGGGGTTTTTGTATCATAGAGAGTCTGTATTTTATTTGACTTGGCGAGAAGTGTTAGAAGGCATATGAACAGTGAATTGACTTTTTTTTTTTTTTTTTACATTTTCATTTTAAACTCTTGTACTATAAATAATATATGCTTTTAGCCCGTTTCATTTTCAATTAATTTTGTTTTCCTTTAATAGCTTTCGTTCATTAGCTTTTTTCAAAATACGGAGGGCGCAGCTGTTTTTAATTTTTTTTTGTCAACGTTCTGATATATTTTTTTTTAAAACGGAGTTGTATTCAAAATCGAGTTTTTTTATCGTTACCTATAGCGAGTGCCGTTACCCTTGTGGTACTGTGACGAGCCGAACCTATCATGAGCGAACAACATCATTTTCGGTATTGGTATTATCGAAACCCATATCGGTATTCGATTTTATGGTTTTTGACGACCTGAACCGGTAATTTTTTTATTTTGTTTTTTTTCCTTTTTTATTATTTAGCCTTTTGTTTCTCTTTTACTAACAATATTTTTACCGTTGCGTTTACGTTTTCATTTAATTTTTATTAATGATGGTCCGACACCAGCTAATATCTAGTTTGGTATAAATGTTAAACCGAGCATTGATCAACGCTATTAAATACCAATAAAAATAATATTAAAAAGGTTGAGAAGAAGTTCAAATATTAGAATATATATATGTTGATGATCTGACGTTACGTATAGATATACAATAACGAATAGAAAAAAAATTAGTATGACCCTCCAGATAAAAGGTTATAGTTTTGTCAATGTATATAAAAATATATTTTAAAATATTATCTCAAGAAAAATTTAATGGATTGACAATGCTAGTTATTGATAACGATTACTTAGAGAGTATAAATATGAAAAGTTGATCAACAACTTTATTTCTAAGAATTCTCTGAGAGTCTTTCGATTCGTTTAATTATTTAACAAATTATTTTGTTCCAAACGTTTTGTTTGGTTTATTTGTATAACAATTATCGTAGTATTAATAATATATATAACTTTATATTTTATGGGCCCATTTTTTCTAGTCGTACAGGGCACTCGAAATCTCAAGTAAGGGTGTTCATTTTACCCGAAACCCGAATACCGAACCCGACCCAAATTAACCCGAACCAGATTAATATGGAACCCGAACAACCCGAACCCGTTTAAGATGGAATCCGAACCCGAAGATAGTATTTGGTCTGGTAATTGGGTTAAAAAAAAAGGTTAATCGGGTTAACCCGATTAACCCGAATAATAATAAAAAGGTATTTTATTATTAATAGTTATTTGTAATCTTAGCTCAGTATAAATCTAAACATTTTTAATGTTTATTTTATTTCACTTTTTTTAATATATGATTGGAAACGGACGAGCAGACATGAAGGTGAAAATTTGAAGAGTGAACACTGTTAATGAGTTTATTGGTTGATACGATATGTCGTTTTTTTAGTTTATACGATTGGTTGATACACTTTGGTTTTATGCTTATTTTATTTGATTTTTTTTAGTTAATATACGTGTTTAGTGCATGGGTTTGAACGAAAAATCATATTAAGAGTGTTTTTATTTGACATTTTGTGATTATTATTTAATAAATATCATGTTAAGTTAAATAATAAAGTATGCATTGTAACTTGTATTTAGAAACCCGAATATCGATTAACCCGACCCGAATAAACCCGAAACTGATTAACCCGAATCTTATCTGGGTCGGTAAACGGGTAGGATTCTTATAACAAAAAACCCGAATAAACCGAAACCCGATTAAAAAACCCGATGAACACCCCTAATCTCAGGGCCGGCCCTGGGCACGACGATGATGAGGGTGGTGGTAGCGGCGACGATGATGAGTGTGGTGGTGGCATTGAGGGGGCGGCGGTGATGACAACAACGAAGGTAGTAGCGGTGATGATGAGAGAGAGATTTTGATTCATTTGGTTGAATTCTTTTACTATTTAGAAAGTAAGAACAAAGAAATTTCTTTACTATTTAGGAGGAATAAAGAACTTTAGGGAATTCACTTCGGTTTCAATTATTTTGTTATCTAATCAAACATATTATCACTTGAATTAATTTCGCATTAGAATTTCATTAAATTCAAGAAAACCAAACAACTAAACAAATTAAATCTGAATTTCATTTCATTAAATTCCAAAAGGCCAAACAACCTAAAGTTGACTTTGGTCAACCCATATTGTCAAATATCGGTAACTGAAAACTGACATCGTAAAATGCGTGAATTAATGAAATCCATGTTTCACACTTTTTTACCATCTAAGTAAAATAAATCAAAACAACGAATTAAATATCAAAGTCAAAATCGAAACTCTAGAAGGAATTTGAGATATTGTCACAACACACAACTGTCTGCCCATTACACCGTTTCCATCCATAATTAACTGGGCCCATAATTCCAGATGGATCAAAACTCAAAAGTTATGTCTAGCCCACATGCTTTGACCCGGTGAACGGTTGCTCCAAATATAAGAATGTCAATTCTTGTATCAGCTTCGTATCAATAAGACAACAACTACCACAAACAGTGACGGTTTTACGGCGTATCCCACTGCATAATTGCTAAAAAAAAGAATTAATTACACGGATGGCCTCTGTGGTTTACCCAAATTTCACTTTTGACCCATAAGAATGAGAAATTACAAGTTTGGCTCAAAAGTTTGCACGATTGTAACACCCATGACCCCTGGGTTGGATGTTCGTTAAGTTTATCCGTTAAGTGAGTATAAAATGACCAAAATACCCCTTACATTAAAAGAAAATAAAAAACAAAGATTAATAATCATAAATCCCATCCTAAACACCCCCTTTCTTCATCCTCAAACTCCCACCTTCCTCCACCACCACACTTCATTTTCCCAATCAACTTCCATTTGTAAATAGATTTACAGATTCAGTATGCATTGAGTGAGATCATGACTTCGAATCCAAAACAATTCGTCTCTTACCATCAGGGGTAAGACTATGAGTAATGCTAGGGTGAAGGTGAGAGCACACCATGTGCCACGTAGGCGACACGTAGACAGTGTCAGAACTCAACCTCACCTTCACCCAGGTGTGTAATGTTGGGGTGAAGGTGGCCAGTTTTTTAATAATTACATAATTATTATTTTTTTAATTTAATTAATTTATATATATTATTGATATTAAAAAAAAATAATACTATTTAAATCATAAATAAATAAAAAACATAATTTAATTTAATAAATTAAAAATTAGATTTTGTAAAATTAAGTATTACCGTATTATATATGTTTATTTCTTAAAATTGCCTTCATTTTGTCTTCTTCGCCACAGATTTATATTGACCTCTACTCTCTAACTTTCTTCATTTGGTAAAGTCATTTCTCCGAGACTTTTGCCATTAACAAGCTTCTCTTTCAGTTTCCCTTCAATCATCCGTTGAAAAAAACTCACATTTACACCACAAAACACACACTGATCTCTGAGCAAGGTTTCTTGGTTTCTTGTGGGAGTTGCTGATTTAGATTAGAAACAGAGTTCTTTGAAGAAAAAATTGTGCTTTTTTGTGGTTCTTGAAGTGGGGAGTGAAGGGTGCCAAAAGTTGTTCAGAGTCTCTGGATGGCTTATTTATGATACTGAATCAATGTTTTTTTTTGCCCAACGGCTCTGTGGACTTCTTTTTTGACTTTTGTTGGTGGTACCAGGCTTTTGTATTTGTAAAAGACATTTTTTGGATTTATTATTATTAATCTTTGTTTTTTATTATTTTTAATGTAAGGGGTATTTTGATCATTTTATACTCACTTAACAGATAAACTTAACGGACATCCAACCTAGGGGCCATGAGTGTTACAATCGTGCAAACTATTGTGTCAAACTTGTAGTTTCTCATTCATAGAGGTCAAAAGTGAAATCTGGGTAAACCACATAGGCCATCCGTATAATTAATTCAAAAAAAAAATAAGGCCCAAATTAGAATGTTGTGACATAAATAAATTGGGTGCCTCCACTAAACCAAAACCACAACACTATATTTTCATGTTTATTTTTTATTTTAAATCTTAAATTCTTAATCCTAATCTCTAAATTTGTAAACTCTAAAATTGATTTGGAACTTATAAGTTATATGTTTAATTAGTTTAGAAAAAAATGTTAGATAGAGTGTTATTTAAATTTTTTAACGTAAAATATAAAGTATAATTCAAATATATAGTTAATTACTTTCTTGAAATAACAAAATAGATAAAGAAAAGACGGTTATAATAAAATTACAGATTAGATTTAGTTTATAGGTTTACAAAAGAATCTTAAACCACTCTTTGGATTAGTAGGATGTGCGGTTCAATGTGTTTAAGATTGATTTAGTTTGGTGCGGTTTTCAACCTATTTTGACCCGACCCTGTTTTCAAAACCTCTATTTTTTGCCCCGTGACCAAAATTTCTGGATTCGCCACTGACCACAAAGATGCTGGCTTGGGATTTCTATACCTGAATAAACTTGATGCAAACTGTCTATCAAAATCTATATACATGTAAAAGAATATACGAAAGAGTTGTAAGCTATTTGCATGAAAACAGTATCCACTTAGGGTATCAGGTATACCCTTACGGTGGTTCCAAGTGAGCCCACTCACGCAAGAGGGGGCGGTGTTTCACCCAAGTGAGCCCCCTCACGCCACCTTTCACCCAATCACACACTGCCACTTCAACCTCTTCCCCTCACCCAAGTGTTTCTCATGCAAACCCCCTCACACCCCCTAACTCCATAGGGGGGCGTGTTCGTGACCCCACTCACGTCGTGAAGCCCCTCACGGTTTCCAACTCTTTGATGCTTGATCTAATGTACATTCCCTCATTTACTATTTTCGATGCTTTTGTTGTGTTCATGTTCCATGCATCTTAAAAAACAAGAATTCACATGTGAAAAAAATAATCACATTTTATTTATTTGAATAGAAACTATAAAATAAAAAGAATGAAATTATAAAAAAATAAAGAAAAAGAAGAAACAAATGCATGAAGCGATGCCACTGTTATGCCTTTATTTACAAGAAATTCCCTCAAGGCATCATCATCAAGCCACAATAAATAATCTTTTTAAATATAAATATGGTATCTAAATTTATGAGTTTTAATCCTATAAATTATTTCTACATTTTTTATTTTTAATTATAAATTTAAATCAAGAAAATTATTATTCATAAATTTTATAATTTCATATTCATCTCAATTTTATCATTTTATTCCACACTCGTTAATATAAATAATAAATTTAATCAGTTATATATACAATAGCTTAAAATAAAAAATATATATAATTATGAGAACATAAATACACCTTTGGTAATATATTTTTAAAAATATATAATCAAATAAATAAAAAGATTAATAATATATTTTTTTTTAATTTATGTAGCATACTCATCAATCAAGGTATCACATGTTGCTTCCTCTATATATAGTCACTCAAAACACCAAAATGTCTTTTTACAAATAACTCCAATAAATATATATCCAATTACTGTTATACCCCTCTCAATCCAAGCTAACACACGATGAAGGCAGGGGTAATCGTGGTATTGGGTTTTCTGTTGTTGGTGTTTAACGTATCACCGTCATCTTCTTCCGATGATCGGCGTCAAAAATGGTGGAAATGGACGTCGTCTTCACAGGCCGGAAATTCAATCTGTTCGTCCGTCGTACTTCCCCTATACGGCAATGTTTATCCTCAAGGGTAAATTACTTCATACCTGCTTATTGATTGAATTTGAATTACAGAGTAAATGCTCTGAAATTTCGATTTTTCATTTTGATTTCGATCAATGGTTTTCGGGTTATTTGAATTTGGTTTGGAAGTGAAAACGAATTCGAATTCGAATTCTAAAATTAGAAAAATGGTTGATTCAAATAAACAAGAGAGGAAAAAATAAATATATGATATGATAAATAAAAAAGATAAATAATGTATGAATTTATGTATAAAAATGAACAAAATATATATTTTATATAATTCGAATTCGAGTATTCGGGTTGATTTAGTTTGAAAACCACAAATTTGAATTAAATTTGGAAACTGAAATTTAAACTCGAATAAGCTGTCACACCGATTCAAAAATTAGATAGCCTAGTTTTCTCGAGTCAGATTCAAATACTAAACATTCTAAAAGAATCTATAATAAACGGTTGAAACTAGTCAAATGGTTAAAACCGAAGCTAGTCAACGGTTAGAGATTCATGATGACAAGATATCTTTTTTATAAAAGAATATATCATTAACCATTGAAATCGACTAAACTGTCCAAACCAAAACAAATCGATCGGTTTGAGATTCATGACATCAAAATATCTTTTTTTACAAGAGAATCTATTATAAACCGTTAAAATCGACTAAACTGCTTAAATCGAAACAAGTCAGCTCGTTTGGATCATGACATCAAAATATCTTTTTCTACTATTTTCAAGGCTTTAGGGTGTGTGTATATATTATCAATATTCATTTCTTTAGCTATCCACCTAGCACTAAAAATACACATTTGGTAAATTTGAGGCTAACGACTACCCTAAATCATTGCTTGTTTTAAGGAATCATGACGATTTGCTCTTAGATTTAGGCAGTTCTTATGTATGTGAATATATTGTCACGTGAAGTTTCTATTTATGGTAAAAAAAACAAACAGGTTCTATTATGCTCAGATAAACATAGGACATCCTCCGAGGCCGTATTTTGTGGATCCCGATTCGGGCAGTGATCTGACGTGGCTTCAGTGTGACGCGCCATGTGTACATTGTACTCAGGTTATTATTGTTAATGTTATTGTTCATGATATGATCGGTTTTTACACATTTGACTCCTTTCCATTGATACGATGTTTTGGTATCGTGTCTGTGTGTTTCAGGCACCTCATCCTTATTACAGACCAAACAATGACTTAGTTCCGTGTAAAGATCCACTTTGTGCATCATTACACCATGGTGATCATAGATGTGACGACCCGGATCAATGTGATTATGAGGTCGAGTATGCCGATGGGGGTTCATCTCTGGGTGTCCTTATCAACGACGTATCCCTTGTCAATCTTACTACTGGAGTTCGAATCACTCCTCGTCTCACTATCGGGTCTGTAACACTGTTTTCTTCATCGTAATTACCTATTTGTCTATCCTCTCTATTTATAGTTGAAGTTTCTAGTGTGTTTGGTGTCTTGAGATGTGAACACACGAACCTAACACAAAAACCGTGGGTTTGAGTTTAGTCTAACAGGTCTGGATCAGTTTCGAGTCAAACCCACAAACACAAGCAGGGCTGTCCCCGAGAAATCAAGTATCCGGCTCGACATAAGAAAAATGCATCCATTCCCCCTTCAATATGCACGTATATAAAAAAAATTTAATAATACGGCGATAATTGTAATTAAAATAATAAAAAAAATAAAATTACTATAGAAAAGTGTCTAGTTACATATCTAGATACTTAAACACAACTGTTTTATACACATTTGTACTTTTCGTTACAAATTTATAATTTTAAAGTAATAATATGCAAAATAATAATAATAACAAGATTTGGATGCCAACAATCTTGATAAAACGCACTGTTCATGCCAATAACAATAATTTTTCCCATGTTAAACGGGTCAAGTTCGTGTTAACCTGCAAATAAGTGTGTTGTATTCAAGTTCACGAGTCTCGCATGACTTTCGGGTTGTGTAACATTTTAAGGTTCGTGTCAGGTTCGATCCACCAAGCATGACTGCCCACTTCTAATTTAAGAAGTATTTGGTTTGTCAATACTTTCTCTTGTGTTTTTGACAGGTGTGGATATGATCAGATCCCTGGTCCATCTTATCAACCTCTCGACGGGGTTCTTGGGCTCGGGAAGGGTAAAACTGGAATTGTATCACAACTTCACAGTCAGGGTCTAATCCGGAACGTTGTTGGCCATTGTTTTAGCAGCCGTGGAGGCGGGTTTCTCTTCTTTGGAGACGACGTATACGATCCTTCACGTGTCGTATCAACCCCTATGTCACGCGATTATAGGTTCGAAGCACCCGTATGCGGACTTTTGGTAAAAGTTAATAGTTTTTTTATGAAAACTTGATACATTTTGGTTTCAGAAAGCACTACTCACCTGGGTATGGAGAAGTAATTTATGGTGGAAGACCAACTGGGCTCAAGGATCTACTTGTAATTTTTGACAGTGGAAGTTCATACACATACCTAAGTTCACAGGCTTATGAACGCTTACTTTATTTGGTAAGTTTTCATAAATATCTATATACTATATAATAAATAAAGGTTTTTTCATGGCACGTGCCACTTCCATATTCATTCTCATAAAAAAATTTTCCCGCATCTCTCTCTTATTAAATACATTTACACCTTTTAATAATAATATATATTTTTAAAGAGAATACTAATTATACTAATAAAACACATTTATTTTAAATTATCTCTTTTTATAAAAAAACTTTGAAATCTAATTATGTAACTTTTATTTTCAATTAAATAGTAAATGAAAGCCAAATTATATTAAATAGTAATTAACGTATTTTTAAGAATATATACATAAAGATTTAAAATTTTGTGTTGACATTTTCCACCCCGTGTGTAGACACGGGTTCTAAGCTAGTAATAAGAATATATTATTAATATTATTATGGCAATCGTGCCTAGTTGGCCGGGTTGAAGACATGAACCCAACCCATGTATGTCAAAGACATCAACCCTAACCTGAACATACCTAAATCGTGCAACTCGAACGCAACCCATGTAACCCATTTATCTTAACGAGTCAAGCAAGTAGGTTGGTTGTAAACGGTTAAAACGGCTTGGCGATTGTAATAAATGGGTTAACTGGGTGGAAAATGGGTTGACAGTTAACCTTATAAAATATACTTTTTTATTCTAATTTTGAACAGGTTGACATGCCGACTTGTTTAATTGAATTGGTACAAGTCAACCCGAGCAGGGCCGCTTAATTAAACGGGTTAAACATGTCAACCCAAGCACAATCTAATATTAAACGGGTTAAATATAACAATCCAAAACTTGAATATTCTCGTGTCTTGTTTCGAGTAATGTAAATTGCCACCCTTTGTTATTATTATCATTATGTAGGTAACAAAAGAATTGAGTGGGAAGCCTGTGAGAGAAGCAGTAGAGGACAGAACGCTGCCGTTTTGCTGGAAAGGAAGAAGACCATTTAGAAGCATAAGGGATGTGAGGAAGTACTTCAAGCCTTTGGCATTGAGGTTTTCTAGTGGCTGGAGATCTAAAACTCAGTTTGAAATTCCCCTAGAAGGATATCTTCTAATCTCGGTATCTCGTCTTTCTTAACCTCGGTTTTCAAACCCGATACATTTTCAACTAAATAACAAAAGTTCTAAGATTTGGGCCGTTTTTCTGGGCAGTCGAAAGGGAATGTATGCTTGGGAGTTCTTAACGGTACTGAGGTTGGGCTTCAAGATTTCAACATAATTGGAGGTAATTTCTCGTTCTTTCATCCCGTATCACTAATCAACATAGATGTGGCAAGTAGGGGAAAAAAGCGTTGAGCTGCGCGTGAGCAACTTGAAATCAGCTCGCTAAAAGCTCGAATCAAGCTGAGATTAAACGAGCTCGAGCTTAGAGCTTTTTATTTATATATTTTTTATGTAATATATTAAATATATATTTTCATAATAATTATTATTATCTATAAAATTATGATAAAAATAATTAAAAAATATATATTATGTTAAATATAAAAATTATAATTATAAACATATATAAAAAATATAAATAAAGAATAAAAGAGTTGA
Source organism: Smallanthus sonchifolius (assembly GCA_023525975.1). Lineage (NCBI taxonomy): Eukaryota > Viridiplantae > Streptophyta > Magnoliopsida > Asterales > Asteraceae > Smallanthus > Smallanthus sonchifolius. Next base: position 28,851,592 of record CM042021.1, on the reverse strand, counting down.
TCCCGGGCCGAGCTTCAAAACTACTCACGAGTCGAACTCGAAATAAAGCTCTAAATGAGCCCAACTCAAACTCTCTTAAGTTAAACGAGCCAAGCTCAAGCTTAGGCGAGCACGGACTCGGCTCGGCTCTGCTCGGCTCAGCTCTTTTGCACCCCTACTAGTGGCAAGATGGACGAGTCGGGTCACAAGTTAAAATGGTGATATAAACAAATGTTTTACTTTCGGTTTGCATTCTGCAGATATATCGATGCAAGATAAAATGGTGATATACGACAATGAAAAACAAACCATTGGATGGACTCCTGCTGACTGTGACCAGTCACCGAGGCCCGACACAATGAGCATTTGATTAATAACTCGATCATATAAGGATGTAAAAGGGCGTACCTGGTATCCGGAATGATATATACTCTGTATAGGTACAAAAACTGATAAAAGAGGAACTTAGTTCATAAAAAAACATTTAAACATGTAAACTTTTTAATACACAATTCAGTCTACTTGTCTTTTAAACTAAACCGAGAGTAGAGCACATCCATTTTGGTAGACAAGAAGTGGCTCGATGACATGAAGATGCAGCTTCTAGCTTGTAGGTCAAATAACTTTTATGCTATTAGAGGCCAAGAAACCAAAAATAATAGCTTGTAAGATCCGAGAGCTGAAAATAACAAAAAAAATGTGTTCAAACTTCAAACAATTTCACGAATGACGAAACATAAATCTTGGTAAGCAAAGTTGTAGTTGTTATACGTGTTTTTCTTCTTTTTATAGCACAGATTTAGACTAGTTTCATACTTTCAAATTCATCTATGACAATTGTTGGGGATTTGGCGGTTTAACGGTCCGGCTGATGGTTTGGAACTTGGAACCTTCTGCGTAATCCGAACTTTTTATTTATTTATTTAATTTCATTTTTACAATATTTTTTTATGTATATGTATTATATTCATAACCATCTTTATGATTTTAAAAATTTTATTACAAACTAACAATTTTGAAAAAAAAAATAATAAAAAATCGTTTCAAACAGCCAAAACTGAGCCATCAAAGTTCAAACCACTACCAACCCGGCAGGTTTGGATTGTCAGTCTTCCGAAACCATTGTTACTTTGTTAGTGATTCGGCCCAGAACTTTTGTCAAAACTGGACCGTGAACACACTAATACTGATATTTGTAACAGCTGTGGTCCTACAAGACAAGTCAATATATGCTTTGTAGTTGAGGAAAAAGTGACAAGAGGTGCTGAAAGGAACTAAACAGAGCGCAGCTTTACCTTTGCAAAGGATTTAGGAATATAAGAAATCAATAAGGCAAACCCTAACAAAGTTATAAATTACCATTAAACTTAATAACATCATGACTATACTGTCAACTACCCGTGTCAAACTATAGGGACAAAGCACCTTAGCCAAACAATAACAAACTAATGAATCATTAAAATCAAAATCAAGCAACAGATATGATTGCAGACAAATAACTCCTGCCAAAAAAACAAAATTGCAAAATCGACCAGGCATGTAGTTTTGGAGTACGTCAGTATGGGTGAAATACCTAAGCTACCCTTAACAACGACAAAATAAGGCGTCAAAATCAATTATACTAAATATTCTCTAATAATTACCAATAGGTAAAAAGTAGTTTTAACTTGAGAACCTAAGGGAGCATTTCAATAAATTTAGCACAACCCCGAAAGAAAACGGTTGCAACTAGTATCTCAAAAAGTGAAGATGCATTCCACCAATCCACCCTCAAACCAGCTCCCAGACTACCTCAAACTAATGAGAAAATTACACATTGGAAGTAGTTTGTGTACAATGTCAGAGACGAAAGAATTGCAAAAACCCCTTTGCCCGATCTTACCAGTCATTATGTTAAAGTATAGGGATGAGTGAATGACAACCTCACGTACCAAGGTTCTTCAACATTGTGTGTGCTGGGAAGTAATTTTTCAATGTGGTTTTGCCCTAGCGTTTATGCAAAAAGATCAAATTTTACCCTACAAATGCTCAAATGGTACTATTGGCATTTCCATTTACAACAATAAAATACTTTGCAGACTAGATAATCTGTGTTTAGAGTTTAGACTTTTAGGAAACCCTCGAAAGCAACCGGAAATACTATAACATGCGCTTAATAAACACGAATCCCTGCTTCCGGAACTACACGGACATCAGATTTGTTACTGTGTTGTCATTATAATCATCTACTATTTGACAGTGTATAAGTTCAAAAGAAAAATGTAACACAGGCTGATGAATCAACTGGTTTCCAATCTTAAGCTGTTTATCTAATCATAATTCAAGATATTAACTATGGCAATCAACATAGCCCTTGAACCATATCAAACACAAATACACAATAACGTTGAATTATGTAAGATTTGTATATGAAGTTGCAATTTGACCTAGAATTACTGAACACCAAACAATGTCTAATTCAACGAAAATAAGTACCTTCAGTTACGAAATCATTTGCAATAACGATCAGCCTTCTTCTTCACTCTGTCGTCAAGTGCCTCCTCAACCGACTTCACCTTCGCTTTTGGATCATATCCGAACTTCTTAGCCTCCACAGGAAACAGGTCATCGTACTTCATTTTCTTCGCCGCATCAATCGTGTAAATACCGTCATCTCCTCCAGCTTCCGCGGCGGAGGAGCCACCGGCCTCTCCCGCAGCAGCAGCGGCGGCGTCTCCTGTGAGAATTTCTTCGGTGAAATCAGCGTTTGAATCCGATGATTTCTTGTGCTTTTTCTTCTTCTTTTTGTCGATTGATTTTGTTCTGGAAGCTAGGGCTCCTCCTTTGAAGGTCAGCCTGCCCCCTTTCACTCGCTCGTATGCATCCGACATTGATGAAGGAAAACCAAACCCTTCTTTTCTTTTGGCGTTCTGTGTTTATTGTGTTGTATTGTTAAAAGTGACAAGAAAAAAAAGGAAGCTTTAAAACCCTATTATATATTGGAACTCTCCCTCAAGTGTGATTTTTTTTTGTTGTGGTCTCTCTTCTTTTCTTGTTTTTTTTCTAAATGAAGAGCCCAAAGTCATCTATTTAGGCTGATCCGTAGGGGGTACTGGTGAATCTCTTATGTCCTTGTTTGTAGCTTTCTTTGGGACAATGCACGGTATATGCAAGGGTGTGCCTTGTGTTAGCCAAGAGTTGACTGGTTCTAGAATTTTCTTGCTTGGCCCGACTCAATTTTTAGGGGGCACGACCGTGCATTGGTAGGCACGGGCGTGCCTTTCCTCTGAACAAATTGTTGACTTTTCTTGACTTTTAGTTTCATTTATACACGCGAGGTCAATTAATCTGCAAAATTCAAAAGGGAAGCAATTAAGTATGCTTTCTGATGTGATTGCTTTTGAATCGATTGGATATGTGGATGATTATGCATGTATAATTTGATGCATATCAATGTAGAACTTCAAGGTGATGTTGAAAGAGTTGTTATAAGTGATGAGGAAATTCAAGGTGATGTTAAATGAGCTGTTGTAGGTGATGAGGAAGTTCAAGGTGATGTTGAAGGAGATGTTTGGTTAAAACAGATTCCAATTAGGTGCTACAACAGGACCTCAGTTTGAGAAGGTAATGGAAACAATAAGAAAGCAAGTTTCATCTCTACATGTTTAGCTAAAACATATTCCATCTAGGTGATGGGCCACATCTCATTTTAATGGTAAGACAAATTCCATTTGTGTGTAATCCAGTTTTTATCAACTAGCATAATGTGTGTAATGCTTTCAAGGTTTACTAAACAGCAAGTGTGATATGCTCTTAAATAACTTGTGTGAAGTGTTTGACAGCCAATTAGTAGGAGCCAGAGACAACTCTATAATCACTTGTTTATACTTTATAGTACATTAGAGAGTACTTGATGAAAAGAATTGTTATGGTGCACAAACTGATTGCAAAATGTGATGGACCATTGACACCCATCGTAACAAATACTTTCAATGAAATAAAAAACGAAGTCTCTTAATACACTGTTATTATGGAAGGTTACCAAGTAAGTCTCTCAAGACAACGTGTGATTCTGAAATGATGTTAATGCAATGTTAGTAATGTTCTCAATACATTTTCACAGGTAAGTGGACCTTGGTTAGACCAATGTGTGGTGGTTGTGCAACAAAAAACATGTAGTTGTAAGAAGTGGGAGTTGACTGGCATTCCTTGCAAGCATGTAGTTGCAGTAAATTGGAAGATGACAGTGAATGGCATTGAAGTTGGAATTCTAGAAACATGGGTCTATGAGGTTTACTGGCTAGAAACATGGAAGAATGTTTATGCGAATACAACAAATCCAGTCAATGGTGTAGATATTTGACACCATATTCCCGCCCTACAAATTTTACACCTCCTAAACATCACAAACAAATTGGTAGGCCAAAAAAGAAAAGGAAGAAGTCACAAGAAGAACTGCTAAGCAACATTGCTAGGAATAGGAAATTCACCAAGAAAGGAGGTTCCATACATTGTCGTAAATGCAAAAACAGTGGACACAATTATAGGACTTGCAAGGGTTAGTGTGCTCCACAAGCTTCACAAAATGCTTCACAAGGTGCTCCACCAGCGACTCTTAGTTATTGTGTAATGAAGTAGTAGTATAATGTCATGGTCTTTTGAACAATGGGTTGGTCTTTTGAACAACAGTCTTATGAACCAATAACAACTGTATTTAGTCATTTTGAACCTGCATTGTATGGTGTTTTGAACAAGGTTATTTATGCTTTGTTTTGGCATTGGGTATGCTATTTTATTGTGTTTCACCATTGCATTCCATTAGCATTGCATTAGTATATCCATTTCATTAACATTGTACTATGTTTGTCAAAAACAAAAGTAGTATTACCATTTCAAACATATTTCATTAGCATTGACTAAAGTCTTAGACATGATTTTAGTAGCCAAAAAGATACCAAACTAACCTTTACAACAGTATAGATCAACGAGTGATAAAGTAGACCGCAAAGAACACCCTACTAACAACCAAACCACATTTAATTCTTTTGATTTCAATTGTCATTCTCTTACCCATTGCTTCATGGTTGTTGATTGATCTTAACAATCCAGGAATGATTTCAATAGATCTTGCACACATGGGAGGATCGGCCCAACTAACAAAACCACATTTTGATCGTTGTTCATGAATTTCGAAAATTTAGGTCTTAACATTTATTTGGGACGACGTTAGGTCTAGGGACGAAAAGGTTGTAAAATGCAACGTCAACTACTTAAAAAACAACATTTTTGGGTTTAGGACTAAAATGGTTAAAATCATCAAACCACATGAATGCTTTACTCTTATTTTAATTTTATTATTTTTCAATTTATTTTCTTGCAAGTCATAAAAAAAAAAGCAAAAATGATTTATTTGGAACTCCACATGAACAGAGATGAATATATAAACCGAGAGCACCGTGACAGCCCGGATTCCAACAGGCGACAGTCATACCCACCGAGAATCGAGAGAGATGTCGTCCGATCCATTTACCGTTAACGGCGAAGAATCCACAATTCCACCCTCCGGCCACTTCGACGAAGGTTACTTCGATGTCAACAATTCCTACTCCACCGCCGATGCTCCGCCGTACAACGGAGAAGAAATTTCTCATCAATCTGTAGACGCCTCAGATCCGTTCGGATTCGGTGATCCCGATCCTAACACCTACTCCCAGCCTGGATCGTCTCCCTTCGATGTTTCCTCTGTTCCGATCTCGAATGGCAATGGCAGTCATGGCTACAATATCGGAGAGGATACTGATGGAATTTTCACCTCCGATGGACCACTGCTTCCGCCTCCGAGTGAAATGAAACGCGATGAAGGATTTGCTCTTCGCGAATGGCGCATGTGAGGTTCCTTCTGCACTTGATTTTGTGCATTTTCGTACTGATCTTAAATTACCTATTCTAGATCTTGTAATATTTCTATCGGATCTGTCATAATTCTGTTTGAATTTCAGCAATCTCGTATAGGTAATTTAACGACCATTTGGCAATTTGAATGTTGCTTTCGATCTAGTGTTCACTGGATTGTTTCAGGAGTTGTTAGGGTTGGATTTGAGATATGAATCATAAGGAAGAGTAGATCTATGGAGTGTTCTGGATAATAAGCAATCATTTGACCATGGATTAATGTGAATTGCCAAATTCGTTGTAAAAAATGGACAGATGATCTTCAATTTTTTTATGTTTTTGGTTCTTACATTGTTAGCCTTCATTTAATCTGTTGATTTGGATTAAGGAAGTAGGGATGAGAATTTCGAAGAAATTCAAGAAGGTTATATTGCATTAATTACACATCAAGATCCATATGATCTTCACTGCAAGTAATTATGGTCTGGCCAAATTATTCTGGTCAGTATTTTAAATCTAGATATGCCATAGGACCAGATTGGCAGATGTTCGGTGATTCAAGTAGTTGATAGGTATATTAATATTCAACTAACATCTTAAGGAGTCCTTTTCGGGGGATATTTTCAAAAGCGTTTAGGTGTTTCTATCATATGTTTATTTGTTTAATATTGTTCCAAACTGTAGTTTTCTTGATTTTGTTAAATACTGTAGAAGTGTGCTGGGAAAGACTTCCACAAGTTAGTACTACGCTAAATTAAGCATCAGACTGAGAGATGCAAGTTGGAATACAACACTAATGAAATTTAAGTTAAAATCATATAAATCAGGTATACAACCAATATTTTGGGCTTTGACCCACCATCAAACTTAACAGTGAAGAAGGCCAACTAGCAGGACCGATTATTGGTCATTAGGCTTGATGTTTTCTTAACAACATAATTTGTTAGTAAGTGTATCGCTCAAGACTTAAACATGTTACTTTATGGTATCTATGAATGGATCAGGTTGATAATTTAACCAAGGTGTTGCATTCTGGTTTTAGCCAGTACTTGGCACTTCCAATGATCAGGTTTTGGGTTGTCATATCTAGCCCGTTTAATAAACAGGTCATGTTCGGTAGAACCGGCAATATTGACCCAAAGTAGGGGAAATGGGTTGGTTTGGGTAAATAATTTTTGTATTTTGGGTTGAGTTGGCGACACCATAACACAGAATGGGTTGAAATGGGCAACACCTTAATACATTTTGGGTCAAGATGGATCATCTAAAAACTATGTAAATTTAGAATGAGTTCAAACGGGCAACGGGTCAATGACATGTTTGACGAGAAATCACTTAAGATTACCACCGTCACCACCGCAACCACCACCACCGTCAACCAACCAACCAATGCCACCATAACTACCACTAGCACCACTGCAGCCGCCACCACCTCCTTCACCGTCATCATCACCACCACCACTGACACCACCGCGACGCCGTCACCACCATCGCCATCATCCGCTAGTGCCACTTTTTGGTTACAACCCATTCTGATCCGAAGCAAATTTATACTTTTAAAAAACAACCCGTTTTGACCCGAACTCATTTGGTCATAAACCGTTCTGACCCGAAGCCGTTCTGACCCGTTACCGAACCCAACCCACCCGTTTTGCCAGGTTTAGTGTTCGGTTTGACTTGCTCAATTTAATTAAAAAGGTTGACCCGTCAACCTGTTTACAACCTGCCAACCCGTTTGACTCATTTATATAAATGAGTTAAACGGGTGTTGTTCAGGTTACACAATTTCAAGTGTGTCCTGGTTAGGGTTGGGTATATCTTTGACATGAATAAATATATGGGTTGTGTTCAGGTTAAACGATTCAACCCGCCAACCTGACACTATTGCCACCCCTAGTTTTAACCTTAGCAGACGGAGTACCATAGTCATAAAATAGCTTGGGTTTTAGATGTTAGGTCCTTGGATGTTAAAGATCATTTCTTCTTCATTCTACATCTTGTTTCATGTAAATGTCACCCATGTTCACATCTTGTTTCTACATTGTATAAATTGAAAGGTTAGCCTTTCTATGAACTGTAGAAACACTGTAAATGATTATCTTGAAGACTTGAACCTCTTGGGCATAACAAGGTGGTTGCAAACTTGCTAAGCAAGAAATATGTTTTAGCATGCAATTTTGTCTTTCTTGTGCAGGCTAAATTCAATTCGCTTGGAGGAGAAGGAAAACAAGGAGAAGGAATTACGAAGTCGGATCATGGAAGAAGGCGAAGTGTACAAACGAGCTTTCCTTGAAAAGAGACTCCAGAACATTGAGACTAACAGACTCACCAATAGAGAAGGAGAAAAGGTAATTCGGGATTAAAAGGATGTGAGTATGTGACAAAATGGGCCGGTGGGGGTCAAATTGGGTTCGGTGCCAAACTGGTCAGGTCGGGTTGGGCCCACCACTCCATTTTTATGGATGATATCCCTTTTGTTTAGGAGGTTTAAGGAAGCATTTGAAAACACTTCGGGTGACTTTTGACCCATTCCTTTTTTGCTAAGTTTTCATAGTTTACCATTTGTTTAGGAGGTTTAAGGAAGCATTTGAAAACACTTTAGGTGACTTTTGACCCATTCCTTTTTTGCTAAGTTTTCATGGTTTACCATTTAACTCCTGGTTATAAAATACAACAGGAAACGACAATTAGTTAAATGGGTTGAATTTGCCTCCTCTAAGAGCCGTCATGCATGTTTGCTTTAGCCAAATAAGAACTAGTGTGATAAAAAGTTCAGCGAAACCTATATTCGTGTTTTCTGATTTCAGATCATTTTAAAATTTTGAAAGATTTAATCACCTGATCATTGGTTTCCTTAAAAGATAAAAGAGAAACGGGCATCAGGTTTTATTAGTTTAAACGTAATTGTTGTATACACATTTATATGTTTGGTTATAAATTTGTATTTCTAGAGTATTAATATGCAAAAAGGAAAGTAAAATAATATATGGGTTAAACGGGCCTGGGGGTGTAAACGAGCCGAGTCAAGCCCGAGCTCGGCTTGTTTAACTTAAGAGAGCTCGAGCTCGGCTCGTTTATTATTTATTAATTATTTAATTGTTTTATTTACATATTTTTATACTTTTATATATATAGTTATAGTTTTTGTATATAATAATAATAATATTTAATACATTAAATAAAATATATAAATAAAAGGCTCGTTTAGGCTCGCGAGCCTTCTCAGGCTTGATTTGAGTTTTTAGCGAGCTGATCTCGAGTAGCTCACGAGCGGCTTGGCTTATTTACCCCGATAAACGGGCCATGTTTATTTCAACCCACAAGTATGTGTGTCGTGTTCAGTTTAATATGTCCGACATGAAATTTTCGTGCTTGTGTTTCGGGTTTGTGTCGGGCTCGACCCGCCAACCCGCGAACATGGCAGTTTTTACTCACATATCTGTGATTTAATTTAATTTTCAATAATTTCATCATTTTTGCTTTAAATCGGTATCCTTGTTTGAAACAGTTATATGTAGCAAAGCAAGAGACGTTCCACAAAGAAGCAGATAAACAGTACTGGAAAGCAATAGCCGAGCTGGTTCCTCGTGAGGTCCCTAACATCGAGAAGCGAGGCAAGAAGGATAAAGACAAGAAACCATCAATTGAAGTCATTCAGGGACCCAAGCCCGGAAAACCAACTGATCTCTCCAGGATGCGACAGATTCTGGTGAAGATAAAGCAAACACCGCCAGCACACATGGTTCCCCCACCGCCTCCTCCCGCCAAGGTTTCTAAAGACACAAAGGATGCAGCAACAGCAACTGTATCTGCTAAAGATGACGCCACCAATGGAACCATTGAAGCTTCGACTGCACCAGTTGTCCAACCTGTCACCGCCATTGCTGCCAACTAATTTCTTATCGTCGGGCCGTGGTTGGTGTGAATGACTGTATAACTTTCTTGTGGTGGTTGATTGTTTACAGAAATGGTTATAGTTTGTGTTTGGTGGGTTGTATTGTTTTCATTACATTGGTTCTGAGAGTTGATTCTATTATTCATTTTGTTTATAATAATGGTGTTTTAATATAAAAATAATTCCTTTTAATATGTGGTTCTATTATTCTAGACTAATTTCTATCTTTGGTTACACATGTATCTAAAGTGACCATAAATAGTCATCGAAACCTGTTTATAAAAAAAACATGGGTGGTGGATAAAAGATCATTCATTATGGGCCATTTGTTGGATAAGAAACATGATGTATTCATATGATAAATTTATAAAATTTCATGTTTATTGATCATTTTTATATTTTCCAAAAGTGGTCGGTTCTAACATTCTTATAATGTTAGGGAACATTTTACTTGTCTAAGTGTCACACTTATATGGAAGAACTTCATATAGACGTGTCCTACCGATTTTAGTTTTCCATCGCTCATGACATAACTATGTTGAATAATCCACAAGGGTTTTGGGCCGGGCTTTTTGGTGTATGCATTCTTAGGTTTGTTACGACACGAGTTATAAACACAAGAAAGACCCGTCTTATGTGATTTGGTATTACATATAATCATTGTATATGCTTGAACCGACGTTGTCCACTTTATGGTAAATAGACACGAAGTTAACAACTTAACAAACACGACCATGGATATCGATATCCGATTCTACCAACATTTGTGTTGTGAAGTGAAGTGAAAACATGTTTTCTGACGTCTACCCGACCGGTTAGGGTTTGTAAAGAATTTTTTTATTAACTTTTGATTATTCATGTAAAAGAACATTAAGTTTTGAATTAACCATCAATAGATGGTTGAATATTCCAATCCAAGTGACTAGAAGTCAAATGCGCAAGTCCCAAAAAGTCAACCAACACAAAAAGAGGAGAAATAACAAAACAGAATAGATAAACTGATAAACTCTTGATGATTATATTATGAGAACAAAAAATGATATTCCAAATGCAGTTGAAGTCAATGAAAGTGATTGACTTTTGATTTAAGAAAAAGTCAAAATTGATTCAAGCCTCTTGGCTCCAAGCCCAATTAGCATGACTTCCAACCCTTGGCATGCTTTTGGTCTTTGCAAAGAGATCAACTTTGAAAGTGGCTCCACACATTGCACCCTCACTGTCAACCCTTGAGATTGCTTTCATTTTGTTCTTTGGATGCTCAAAGTTCATCAACTCTCCTCCTGTGTGGTACAAGCAACCTGCATTCCATCCATCCATTTTCATGTTTAGTAAATTACCATGTTGCCCTTTTCCCCTTTAAAATTTAACAAAAACATCTCTCTCTCTCTCTCACACACACACATGCTAATTTTCCTGAGGGTGTCAATTTCTAACACAACACGGATATAATTATATTTTGGGTTGATCAATATTACCTGTTTAATAAACATGTGTTTGGGTTGCATGTGTAATCCATTTAATAAATTGGCCATGTTTGGATTATACTGAAGTTAAATGGGCTAACCCATCAACATACTGTAAAACTAAAATTAAAAAAGGTACAACTTATAACTTCAATCCACCAACCCGTGCACGAGCCATTTAAAACATGACTACAACCCATTTACAACCCCTCAGCCCGTTTGACCTATTTATATGAACGGGTTACACTAGTCACATTTTGATTACATGGTTTTAAATGTGTCCCAGTTGAGGTTGATGTGTTTGACACGAATAAATATATAAGCCGTGTTCGGATTTATTATTTTCAACCCATCCGCCCGAACCGGCTAGCCCGTCAACTGACATGATAACCACCCTTATTTTTCCCATAACAATTTGTGAAATCTCTTTTAATACAAAAAGTTTTAATTCATAAACTACATTTTATTTATGATTCAACCAATGGATGCACCTAAGGAGAAGACATAAGTACCCCTACATACCAGTTGGGAAGGGAGCAAAAGACTTGAAGCAGCTAGACTTTATAACCTCCAAATTATCAGAAATTACAACAGACCCATCAGCAGCTATCCCCCAGAAAAGCATCACTCTTCCATCATTACTCTGTTCAAGTAAAATGTCAAAACTCAAAATCCCTTTTGATTTTACAATTTACATATTCATTTTCTTTTAGAAAGAACTTACAAGTGAAATAAAGACAGTTTTGGCCTTGAAGTCAAATACCACAAAACCAAAACTGCCTTCAAGGTCCTTTAGGACCGAGTGGGCCGGGTATGGGCCTCGATCTCGAAGGGTCTTGTAGGCTTGGATCACAAACATGGACTCATTTGTTCCCTTGGCTAGCCCATACTGCTTGTTAAGCGCACATAAATTGTTCAAACTACCCAAGAATATGCAATATACATCATCCACACTACAAAACAACCTACAAGATGGAGAGAATTTAGTGAAAACCTACAAGATGCATGGTTAACTTATAAGAAACCGCGATTTGGTCTTTGATTAAGATCTAAACAATATTCAAATCGCTTTCCTTAAATAATTAACATAATTGATATCTTTTAAGCCTTTTGGGCTTAAATATATTTATCTCGTAACACAATATAATCTTCAAAAATAAACCTTTATTCGTCATAAAGACCAAATAGTTAACATAATGAACCTTGCAAACAAGAAGCGACGTCATGTGATAAATTGTATTTATTAAGGAGCTTCTCACTCGCATCATAAAATATATCATGCCCGTTAGATGGACGTAAAGAAGGCCAATAAATATTACGTATGTACGTATAAATGTATATATGCATGCATGTATATATATGATGTATCATATATATTACCTTTGTGTGGCCAAAAGGGACTGAGAAGAATGAGCAAAGGCTAATGAAGCATCATTTCCCAAAGAGATGTTGGAAACATTATTTTGATAAGAGGAGAAGAAGGCTTGAAGTGGTGATTGATTGCTTGATTGATTCGGGTTAAGGCTATTTAGCTCTTTTGGCGGCCTTATAATTCCGTTCTTGAATACTCCTAACATCTTTCTTTCTTTCTGTTTTTCTTGTTGTTAGTTATCTAACGACAACTCGAATCAATCAAATGCGTGTTTTATATGCAAACAATACACACAAAAATAGGAACATTGGATGGTCTCAAGATGTTTGCTTGTGTTTTTGGTTATTTATAGATATATACAACATTTGAGAGAGAGAGAGAAATACATGTTGCTAAATATAGACATTTTTTTAAGTCATTACACTATGTAAAAATGTCACTTCTTGAGGTATTGTCTAGTGATGTGTGGGTGTCAAAAGTTATATCAAGGTTTGATCTAAAGCGTTCTAGGAAATAAATATGATTAATTTTCTTTGGGATCTTTGTGCTTTATTACTATGCTTTTTCACAGGGAATATTGATGCTAGATTTAGTTTCAAGGTGCTCAATTTACCACCTAAAACTATTTATTCAGTGTGTGGTTTGACAAATTTATGACATTTAGGGTGTTTGGTCTATTGATGCTAACTGTTTCTCATTTTCTATCTGACAAGTTGTGCCTAATTGATTTTTTTATAGAGTCCAGTACCAGTGGGGAGGTCAAGGTCTGAATCAATGGTATGGATTTTGAGTATTCAATTACTAATTAATGATGGTAGATAGTTCATTACTGTTTTTAATTATTCTTTTTAATGTAGTTGTTCGGTGATCTTCATGCAATCTATGTGCTAATTGTACCTGTTTAAGATACATATGGAATTCAAATTAGTGTCTTAGTTTTGGATTTAGTTTTGAACTGTTACTTTATCTGATTAAAGTGGATTTGTAATTTTGTTTGTCTGATAATCATGTATCATGTTGTTTATTATGGATTGCTAGCCTCGAGATTGAAGAGCATCGTTGCGTTAACCTTGCAGGTTATTTAGAGATGATATTGAGGTTGTTGCGGTCAAGGTCCCTTTTATTGATTCCATGTACATTGTAACTGTCTTTATTGCTCAATGATTCCTTTTGATTAGTAATTAGTCTAAATGTCGTGCAACTTAACTTACAAATATACTTTAATTAGACATACTATTAGATATGAAGGTTAGAAAAATGTATTTGAAAGATGGCCATGAAATGAAAGTCTTTTTCCAGCCTTACATGTTGAAGTATGACTCTACTCATGGCCCATTTAAAGGAACCATCAAGGTTGTTGAAAAATCCACTTCAGAAATCAATGGGAGGCATATAAAAGGTACTAGCCAAAGGTATGTAAATTGTCTTTATTTACTAAATTAGCATTTATATATTTGTTACATGTGAAATGAGATTTTATATATTTTATCCTAACATTAACTTCATACGTGTTCAGAGACCCTGCAAGTATTCCTTGGGGTGATTTTGGAACCGACTATGTTGTAGAATCTTCTAGAGTTTAAAAGACATTTGTACCCCTGGGTTGACTTTTCTTCATGTCAGTATGCAGGCTGGTGCTAAAAAGGTTATCTCAGTTCCATCAGTGAATGCTCCTATGTTTGTTGTAGGAATAAACGAGGCCGCCTACAAGCTAAACATGGATATTGTATCCAATGCTAGCTGCTCCACTAATTGCTTGGCTCCTTTGGCCAAGGTACAATTTTTTTTTCAGTTTTCTGCAATTGTGATTTGTGGGCATCATTTTATTGAATTCATGTTTTGATATTAAATAAAACAGCACTTATATATCAAAATAGTCTTTGCAACTGTTGTTGAAATGCTACTTCTGTATAGGTGGTTCATAAGGAGTTTGGTATTGTTGAAGGTCTGATGACAACTGTGCATGCAACCACAGGTCAGTTTGTGCCTTTATGTTTGTGCACATACATGTATAAACCCTCTTTTTTTCTTGGTGCAATTTCACGCGACACATGTAAATTCCTTCATTTTTCAATACACCACGTTATTACAATCCAAGAATCTACTTTTCTTTGCAATATATATTGCTTTATGGTTAACTGTAAATTTGTTTCTATTGTTTGGCCAAAAGAAATAGGATTTTATCTTGGAATTCTAAAGTTGAAACTTCTGATTTATATGGGCAGGTTGGCCAGTTTGTGAACTACATGATAGAAGCAAGAAATGAGCTAAAACACAAGTAACATTTTCTTACCATTCATGTTACTCTTTGGTTATTATTTATCAGTAAGCCCATAAATGTTGAAGCTTCAATGTCAGAAATGGATGCCGAGAAAGCAAAGAAGAACAAGAAAGCAAAAGACACAAGAAGGTGCTAATAATAACAATGGAATTCAGGAGGAAACCAATCAAAAGACAACCCCTGAAAAGTAATTCTTTTCTAAATTTCTTTTGTAATTGGTCTATCGAGTGTACAAGTGACCTCATTATTTATTTTTATGGAACTTAATTGTTTCTTGCAATTTTTAAAAAAATGTTTGCATCAGTGGCGAAAAACAAGAAGAGCAAACTGCCGGAGAGCACACCAGATTCAAAAGTAAATGGATCAACTTTCGACGCTAAACCAAGTTAAAAAATACAAAGTTTGTTATTTTAGTTCATGGTCCGGTTAAGGTTAGCCATTAAATTACAAGAATTGATTCTTCAATCATCACATGCTGATTGGAACCATTAATTGAGGTTCTCTTTTTCATGAAATCTTTGACCTAAATTCAGCTTCATATTAAAGAAATGAATCATTTTTCTTAGCTTATTTCCAGCTGGTTAAATGTACAGAGAAAGATCATTGCTTTCTTTTTTGGTCAGTTCATTCACAATGGCTACACTGCTTTATTGACGCTATTACAAGGATGGTGCCGAGATCTGCAGGTATTAGTTACTTATTTTGGTAGGTACTCGAAACTTGGAGGATCTTGACTGAGGTTTTGGAAATAGTTTGTAATTGAAAGTCCAGTCGTTTTGTATCTGAAAATAGTTTGTGTATTTTGGATGTTGGAAAAAACTTTTATTTGCAAGTTTAATGTTTGTGTGCAAGGCTACATGTTAGTGTTTAGGTTGTCTTATGTAATGCACATGTTCACTTGAAGATGTCTCATGTTATTATTGTTAAAGTGTATAACATTGTTAAAACGCGCGGGAGCTAAGCAACTAGTTATGTTTAAATTATAAAACTTGATGTACATTTTTTTTGATTTTTTAGATTTTAGTATAAAATACCAAATCAGTTTAAGTTATAACATAAAACAATTTTTTTTTTGAATTTATAAAAATGAACAGATTAAACAGGTCAACCGTGAAATCTAGAGACTATAAATTTCGAACTCAACCATTCACTTCAGTTTAAGTGAGTGGTTCGATTTCACCTACGTATATATACATCATATTTCAAATAACACTCAAAGACATTATACATGTTTTATATAAAGAATCATTTTCGATTTGTTTATATCATTAAAAAACTTCATTTTGTTTATTATTTATCTATGCAAGTATATGAGATTGAAACCTAAGTAGCCGTCATGAAATGGTTCTATGGTGTAGTGGTTAGCACTCTGGACTTTGAATCCAGCGACCTGGGTTCGACTCCCGGTAGGACCTTTTTTTGTTTTTGTTTTTTTTTTTTTGACTTGTATTCAATTTAGACTTGATTAATTTCAACAAGTTTTTATAGTTTTGTAACAACAATTCAATTGAAACGATATATGTAAACCATTTTGACCGATTATAACATATAAGATCACACACCAAAAATTCTATAACAAATTCGATTACCCATTATAAAATCATATAAAACTATCTACAACTTTTCCCTCAAAGTGTCGCGTAACACCAACTATCTTTGAGTTATAAATCATTTCTAACATGTATAATGGTTTCTCTACGTTTGATGTGATTATAATGAGTGAACATAGTGTGTAACTATATCGTTGTTAGATCATTTCTTTCTTCAATGGAACATGGTGTGATACACGGGCGGAGACAAAGCTTGTACAGTGGGGGGCGAGGCACCTGCATCAGAAAATTTGTAAGTTTTTTAATAGGCCCATTCTCAAATATCTTCTAGGCCCCTTTCATTTCCTTGAAAGTGATCTTGTGAAACTGGAACGATTGCCCTGAAATTGATCGAGTGAATCCCTAAACGCGTCTGGGTTCGCTTGTTGCTGACAAATGTATGATTTGATTTCAATCTTGTAGTGTTGTTGTCACTGTAAGACCAAGAGGGTTAGGGTTTGAATTTGTAAGTGTTTCTACTTTCTGTGTTGAGAAAAAGTTTATATTTTTGGATCTTTCATATTTCCAATAGGTGTAATGCGAGAACACAACCGAAAAATTTATATTTGCCACACTTGAATCTTCTTTAATAGGGTATCGCAAGACCCTCGTATTTTATTGTGGTAGAGCACCATTAGGTGATCAAACTGATTGGCTGATGCACAAGTATCGATTATGAGATGATATTTCTGGAGGGATACCAAGTTTTCAAGTAAGACTTTCTTAAAATGTGCACCTTGATTCCTTTAATAAACGATTTTTTGTTTAAAGATCTTGTAGTAACACATTTAATAACGAGTTGAACTCACAAGGACAATTTGCTTTGTGCCGTGTCGTGTGGTGAAAAATAGTGCTGTAAAAACGAGCTATTTTACTAGTGAATTGAAAACCAAGGAAGGAGGAAGTAGTTCTAATGGGATTATCATTGAGCCCATGGTTCCTCATATTCTCCATAGAGGATGACATGTAATAACACTTGCCTCCAACACTTGTTGTTTAATTTTTCCTAATTTCTTTTGTGATCTTATATGATTTAATAAAATTTTGTTGACCCGACCTTTATGACATCACATGTTTTTGGTCTCCATTTATGAAAAATCCAGAATCCGTCACTGGTGGGACATGACACTGTGATAGTCACATTTTTACGAGATAATTGGAATATGGATTAAGATACATGTCTGGCTTTGGAAAAAAAAATTTCTTTTACGATGTTTGTTCTTTTGAGGAAAGACATATTTAACCTATGGTACTACAATTTTCTAGGGTTTATAGGACAAATATCATTTGTGTCAATTGGTTTGTTGGGGGTACACTAGAGAGCAACTATGTGAGTTCACACTAGAGAGTAAATTTCGGGAAGGAATACAGATTTTGGCTAAATTAGGGATGTTAATGGTCTAGTCGGATGGTTTTGTCAAAAGTTATAGGACGATGCTAACTATGGTTTTGAAAAACTGCAAACCAAACCATCTGGGATGGTTGGGTCGATCGACTTGGCCAAAACTGCGCGCTTGATGGTTCCAACTAGTTTGTTTATGGAAAATCAAGATCTTTACTTTGCATTAAAGTTTTTAAAAACAGTACAGAAAATTCATGAATATTATACATATACATAATTACACATTCTAAAAATTAAATAAGTAAATAAATAATAAAGATCGGTTTGCTTTACATGAATGACAAGTTCTGAAGCGTAAACTAAACCGCTAAACTCGGTTTTCAAAGTGTAGTTTAAATCGTATAAATCTCAAACTGGTTTATATAATTTAGACGATTCAAACAGTTAGAACGGTTTATATAGAGCTCAATCCAAATAATTGAGAATACATATTACGGAACAAGAGATTTTATTCTTCAAAATATATGTTTTATATAAAGAATGATTTTAATTTGTTTAGTTATTTCCGGCTCTTAACTTATTTGTGGCCTTCTATCAAATTTTGGTAACATATAGAAGTCTTAAAACAAGATGATGTCACAAAATGGTTCTATGGTGTAGTGGTTAGCACTCTGGACTTTGAATCCAGCGACCTGGGTTCGACTCCCGGTAGGACCTTTTTATTATTAACCTCTTTTTGGCTTGGTTACGTCTAAACACTGGTTTAGCTCATGGACTAGAGCTCCAGATCTCATCTAAGATGTAACCTTATTTGAGCTCGCGACTAGGGTCTTTTAATAAACCGTTGAAACAGACATAACCGTCTAGACCAAAGCATATCAGCCGGTTTGAGATCTATGTGGTTCGGGTAACGGTTTGAAATCTATATGGTACGGTTCACGGTTTAAGATTTATATGGTTTGGTTCACAGTTTTATATTTATATGGTTTGGATTGAAACCAAACTGAACCTACCGATTAGTCTTATCTATTTATTTTTCAAATATATAGTTATGTATATGCATTAGTAATGAACCATCTTTATGATTTCGAAAGTTCGAATACAATGTATATGATTTAAAAAAAATGAAAAAATAAGTTCAAACCCCCTAAAACAACCCTAACCCAACATAACAGTTTGGTTTGTTGTTTAATGAAACAATAGTAAGCGGTCTGCCTCAAAATTTTCACCAAAACCGACCGAACCGAATCGTGAACTACCCTACTTATGAGTCTAAAAAATGGAAGTAAACCATCCACATGAAATGCAAAAGAACAGCTATTAACTCTATTGCTTATCGAGATCGACACCAAAGAAACTTTTACATGTTATATAATATTCAATACTCGTTTATATGTGTAATGTACGTATCCGACCTAGGGTGCCACCGATTCATCATATATTTTTAAAAGGGGACACGACTAAAAAAATCATGGGTCAGCCATTAGTCATCCACCCCATGATGTCTTGCCTTGTCAGCG
The DNA here is from genome assembly GCA_023525975.1 of Smallanthus sonchifolius. Taxonomy (NCBI): domain Eukaryota; kingdom Viridiplantae; phylum Streptophyta; class Magnoliopsida; order Asterales; family Asteraceae; genus Smallanthus; species Smallanthus sonchifolius. The sequence continues at coordinate 28,832,280 of CM042021.1, read as the reverse complement.
CATATTAAAGTTCAATAATCTATTTTATGATATAGACAGCCCGTACGACTAGACTAATCGAGTACTGTTTAGTTGAAACTCAAAGACCGACATGTCGTATACGACCAATTTTATTGTTTGTTGAAGTACTTGAATTTTTTTTTTTTGCGATATGTTATAATTCGATGAATCTAAGACATTTTTTTTCTTCTAAATCTTCAATTAAGCACGTTTTTAAGACGTTTTAACTTTTAACTACAATTTCTAATATTAAAATATAAACCATTCCCCGGACTGAAAGTTTTGTATATTTCTTGATGCATTCTAAAAAAAAAAGGTATTGTGGTGTAAATAAAATTTTGAAAAATAACTAAAAATAAAATTTTGAAAAGTATTTCAAAATGACTCACATTGATAGGAATCATGGTTTTCTGTGTCGTATGCAACAAGTTTTTACAGTCCTCGGTGGACAACCCGTTATATAGTCCGTAGGATCGAAGCTAGGACGACAATTCCTGGTGTCAGGATTCCTGACACGACACAAAAATAAACATGTTTTGAGTCGGTTAACACGCCCAGTCAAACAGGTTGGCCCGAACATAACCCGTTAAATAAACGAGTTAACCCGACCACAACTGGTTAAATAAATGAGTTAACATGCTAATAACCTATGTAAATGGTATTTAGAAAAGTTCATACTTAGATTTTAGAGATAAAAAATGTCAAAATTTATATCTTTTAATTTTAATTTTTCCTCTAACTATTCATTTCCAATGAAACTAATTTTCCCTGTTGAACATTATCAACTCTTTCATTTTCGACAGTTTTGTTTAATTAGTTCTAACCACAGATTCATCAATCATTTTCAGTTGACTCCTTTAATCTCGAGCGAAATATTTATAATCAAGTTTTTTGATTGGGATATAAGGAATAAAAAATAATTAAAAAGATAGCAATTACAAAAAAAATGTTTGTTTGAGCTTGCGTTATTGTTTGATTAAATTGTTAGCAAGTCACTAGGTATTGCTAATATTCAGAAATAAACATTAAGCGGGTCGAACAAAGACATGACACTAACACGACCCAATTTTAAGTGTGTCAAACACAAACATGACACGAATAAAATATGGGTTCGGGTTCATCTATCCAACCCCCAACTTGCAAACCTGAAATCCTTCAACCCGTTAACCCGCTAACCCGATGTAGGGAAAATGAGTTCTTTTTATCAAAAGAAATAATAAAATAATAATAACGATACTCTCGTTATTCGTAAGAAATAATCTAGTACAATATTGTATACAAAACAAATTAAAAATAATGAAAAATAAATGTTACGTAAACGTAAAATAGTCCAAACCAATGTCTTCAACGACAACTTCAACAATGCCTTCTTGTAATATCCTTGGCTGCAAGAATGAACAAACTAAATCGGATGGTTATGGCTAAGGATTCACGTTCAATACAGGTAACTTAAAACAAATTTAGAGTCTCCCCTAAGAAAACTCGTCTGTCTCCCAGGGTACAACAACCTAAGGAGTATGCACTGCCGGAGATGACTCATGCACCCGAGGTATCAACGAGTGAAATGGTGTTTTCGTGTTTACAAAAAAATAAGAGAAGTTGTGGTAGTGGAACGAATTAGAGAGTTCTCCTCCCTAATTTTGCTAGAACAAGGAGGTTGCTCGGTTTTCTTGATTTGGTGTGATTGAGAGTAAAAATTTGTTTTTCTCTCTTATTCAAAATGAACCATCTTGTTTAATTTATATCCACACAAAAGAAATTGAAACTGCAGATTTGATAATGTAACAAACATAATTTAATTGCATTGATGTATTAAAGTGGTCAAACGTTTAATTCATGACAATTGTTGAAACTGCTTTGCATTAACCGAACAGTGGTAACTTACGAGCAATAGGAAGTGGGAACTGTAGCTACAGTCACAACCGACGAGTAGTTGCAACTTGCAACTACCTCGGACGGTAGTGAGAACGAGCTCAACAGCAACAACAGTGGAACTGCATACACCTAGCAGCAACAGGAACTGGCGCACAGCAGGGGCAGCAACTCGTGACCCACATCAGTGGAAACTGAGACATTTCCCGAGTAGTGCCAATCGCATACCATGAGCAGCAACTGACGACCCGTATCAGTGGCAAGTGCAAAATGTGCCATCAAAGCGTCATATTGTGCCCATTGCTCACGCCACGCGCACGAGGGCGTGGGCGAGTTAGGGTGCTTCAGTGGCAAGTGCAAAGTGAGCAATCAAAATGTCATATTGTGCCCATCACCCATGCCACGCGCGCAAGGGCATGGGCGAGTTAGGGTGCTTCACACAGTTAGGTCCCCACTTGCGTTTACCTTTAAGGAAACAATATTCTTAGAAAGCTCTCAGTGGTATACCACTCTAAGTTTTGTCCTTCCACCTATGTGGGATAAGTTCCATCCATTTTCCTTTCAGTTTTCATAACTTTGGTTATTCCAACTACTCAACTTCGAGCATCGATATCTTATTAATCTTATCTCTATTTTGGACACAGTTTGGTTTGTGTGAAGCTCTTACATAATAGAACACAAACCTAGTAAATAATAACTATATTAATCGTAATTACATATAGTTACATGTGTCCAAAGTTAGTGAAAAATCACGCTTTCACCATTTTTTCTCAACATAAGAAGCCCGCGAAGACTCCAATGGTCAAGTTATTAAAATCCTCAACAAAGGGTAAACAAGCTGCATGTTTATATGAACATAACAAGATGCAAGTAATATTAAGAGAAATATGCATTAGAGATGCAGGTGAGAGTCGAGAAACGTCAGGAAGGACCCTTTTTCTATGGGTTTAACTGATATAAGAAGGCTTAGGATCTTCGTACACCCAAAGATGTTATTTTGACACCCAAATCCTATACGAGTAGTATACGAGGCACAATACGACTCATATTGGGGCTATACGATTCGTAATGCGACTAGCATTGGGGCTATACGAGTCATATTGGGCTATACAAGTCTGGTAGGTGTCAGTCTGATGTGACATGTCTTGTGGGTGTCGGTTTGACTTTTTGGATTATACGACTCGTATTGGACTACACGAGTCGTATATAGGATGTCAAAAAAACATGATGGGTGTATTAATAATAATAGGACCCTATTAGAAAGGTGGCAAGTGGTGTTGTGAAGTGTCACTCACCCAAAGATATAATACATTAATTAATACCTATACAAAACAATAGAAATTGGGTCCAAAGATTAACACATGCTACCCATCCTACTTTATATCCTAATCCATCAACAATTCAACATCATGATGATATGTCTTCTTTATACATGTGACGTGACTTTATAGCAATAGTAACATTCCAAACTAATTTTAATAATTTAAAACATAAACCAAACACGATTAATGACCCACTCTAACATGCTTGTTACATAACGTGAGATCTTGGCAAAACTCGCATTTTTACCATCTCAAGATTCATGGTTAATCGTATGTAGATCGATAGCATGAAAGTTACTTACCTTTATTGTGTCCTGATGGCTATGTTGACCAGTTCTTGAAATATGATAAGGGAAAACAAAGAAGTAATAATAAATCATACCTGATAAGTTAACCGTAGAGAGGGAAGACTTCATGATCTATGATCTGGATCGGGGTCCCGTTTAGGGTGTACGGTTAGGATGGCTTAGCGTGAGAAGTAAGCTCACGGTTTGGAGAGAGAGAGGGACGATTTAGTGGTGATAGAGATTGATTGATTCATTAGTCAATTCCTCTAGTTATCTCTCTATATATGTACACCCAAAGGGAAACCCATTAATGGTCCATCAACTAATTACTAGCCATAGGTTAATAAGTAAATAAATAAAACATTTGATCATTTAATAATAAGATAAATAATTATAACAGCCACACAATAAATCATGTCTTACATTCTCCCACTTAGCTGAGTAATAATTTATTATGAGCATTAGTAAGTCTGCAGAGATTTAATACTCATTTTAGTTCTAAACTGTAACTATAGCAGAGAAATACAGTCATTGAATCAGTATTCAACTCAAGACCCCCATTAATCATACTATAGCACAAATTTAAAACTTAAGTAAACTTTAGGATCAAATTGATAAATAAACCCTTTAACGTTGATTTGTATAGTTAGTTGTCTATATGTATTTAGGCATGCATAAACGTATTTAGAGACAAACAAATTCAAATAAGTGAGGAAATTTTAATAATTAATCATTCATAGTACGATATGCAATTATGTATGGTCATTAGTAAAACCTGTCTTTATTATAAGCGCTTACAAAAGACTTATGGGTGGTAGACCTTTAGTTATTTGGATCCATTAGCATATCATGAATGTATTAGATACAAAGATTTAGTTTCCTCTACTTGTTCATAAGCGAACAATAATTTCGTATCGAAATTTAATACAGCTCCGCTCGAACTGTTACTGTTCGAGAAGTAAGAGTAGCTGACTTATCACAATAAGTCTTCAATATGATATTTAAGTTGAGTTACTAAATTATGAGTCCACTGATAAATTTTCCATCAACATTTAGTGACAATTATGTTGTGATCAGCAACATATTATGTCATTGAAACTTAGGTTGTTGTTAACAGTTTCTTATGACTCCTCCATTAGATGGGTATGTCTGCTGACATAAGGATATACCCATAAATTGACATTTTGTTACCTTTGAATACAACAAAGTTAGAATAAGAGTAGTCAATTGTTTTAAGTTCTCACTTCTTTTTTAAATTATAGTCTCCCGTTTCTTAAAGATATTGTAATATTCCATTAGATGCTTCACAATAGTCTAGACCAGTCTAGTGTTCAGCAATGTGAGCAATATCTAAACTAGTATAGACTTTAACCTTCATAAGACTTCTAATTAATGAAGCATGAGGAAATAATTTTTCATTTATCCTATTAGCCTCTAAAGGAGAACAATTCAAATGTTACATGTGTAAGGATCCGCTTAGTGTAAAGCTTATGGGATAAAACTAATGTCCCGTTGGATCTATCTCAGTGTATTTTGATACTTATCATGTAAGAAGTATCTCCGAGATCCATCATGTCAAAATATGAGTAATCAATGTTTTGACTCATGTAACATATACTTGTCAAAAGAATGTTATCGATATAAGGACAATTTTACATTAGCTGCTCCCACTCACATTGAGGTAGGTGTACAAATTCACTTAGTTGTTGATGAAGAGAGTTGCACTATAACTTTAATCAACCCATACGTGGATTTCATTGACTTACAGAATAAGTGTTCTTAACCTTCAGTTTAGAACTTTCAGGTTATTTTATGAATATGTAGGTCAATGTTAAGAAAAGTTGTTTTAATGTCCATCTAATGTAGCTTTAAGTTATTGTAAGCTACTAGAACAGTAATGATCCTCAAAGAAATCTTTGTAAGACAGGTAAGAAGATTCTTTGATAATTTATTCCTTCTTGAGTATAACCTTTAGCAATCAATCGTGCGTTTCCATTCGGATTTTGTTTAGTTATGAACACCCTTTAGGTGATTCAACCAAAATCCCAAATGTTATTCTAATTCATGGAGTCAGACTTGCTAATAATAGCTTTATTCCATTTAGAAGATTGATTGATGCTAATGGCTTAATTAAAAGAAGTAGGATTAGTAAACTTTCCAGCGTCCATTTCAAATTCAGTCAGGTAGGATACATAATCATCAAAGTTAGTAGGCCTTTTGGATCTAGATGACCTCTTGAGTTGATTATTGGGTTTATTAGGAGTTTCAACTTTATAGATTAGCTATTGGTTAGGTGCTTTCATTTTCAGGTATATTAGGAGCAACATTAGTTTCTAAGTGTGTAGGAGTTGATGCAGTATGGTGTACAAGAGGTGTAATCGGAGTTAAATTCAGAGTTAAATTTAATGAGTCTCTCCCCCCGCCTCTTGTACTCCTGGAAAGTCATGATAAGGACTTTTACTACTCCCACTGACCTTAGAAATTTTAAGTAATTCAGCATGCTTAGGGTCAGCATTGTATCTAACATTTGAAGACCAATAGATTCTAATAGAGAAACAACTTAGTGATGTTTATGTTAGTTTCTTTTGTTGAGGATTACTAATTTAGTTATGGTGAGGAATCTAAGTTTGCCCACATATTAGCATCTATGAGACTTTGTTAGTAGTAGCAATAGATTCTAAGGAGACAAGTTGTGATGGAGCAGTGTCGTGTACAAGAGGTGTAATTTGAGGTAAGACCAATTTGTCATTCCCCCACGTCTTGCAACTTTCGCAAGCTATGATTAGGACACTCGGTGCTCCCACTGATCTTTAAGGTCTCTAGGAACTACACATGACAAGTTTCAATGATGCGCATGACGTGGGAACATTTCATATATTTTAGACTTGATTTCCTTATCTTCCAAAATTTCATAAGAAATTTTATAGACAAATTTAGAAGGAATTCTATCAAGTGTATATGAATTGATATCTTTAACAGCTTTGGGCCATATGAAACAGATTAGATACAAGTAAATATTCTTCTAAATGATAAATGAATTATGTCCGAATATTCCATTTGGGATAACATATGGTGGACCCTCATTTATTCCCTTAGCCATTTGATATTAAGGGCGTTTAACACATGATTTAAAGTCATTGAGAATGAGATTTGGTAACAATTCATCCTGCATTGACCTGGTCATAATTTCTCATAAATTTTGGTCTTAATGGATGAAGTGAATAGGTCTCATTTATCTTTTGTTAAATTTTCATTTTCATGATAACCAAAGTTGTGAAAGTTTATTGTATCATTTAGTTCTATGTAATAAAGGTTTCTATCCAGATAATGATAACCAATAATATGAGAGTTTAAGTTAATGGTGACTTTGTTTTGGCCATGTAAACCTTATAACTGTCAAAGTGTAGCTTTATTATTGATACTGAATTCTGAGTATTCTTCAGAATATGTGAGGTATCATAAAGCCTAATACAATGATCAATTATTTCATGGTTCTATGCAGCCTTAACATTTAAATCCACCACTAACCTCTCATCTTAATTATTAGTTGAATTCTTGTAAGGAAACGTATAGAACTAGACTCAACGCATCATGTGTTGATAGGAATATTAATATTAGCGGACTCAAAAATCATTAATTACTAACTACCTTATCTTAGACAGCTAGTCCCTTGGCTTATGGATGGTCTCATTGCTTATGCCTAATATAATGACATAGCTTTGTAATGAGACTCCCCCTTGAGGAACTTAGAGCTGAAAATAGTACTTGTATTTTGTTTTTGGACCTTAGAGCTATCCTCTCTATAGTAACTTTTCTTCCTCTTTTTAGGTTTAGTGGTAGTGAGGTGAATAACATCCGGTTTTTTAGTTTTAGGCGTTTCTTTTCCTGTGCGTATGTTGCTATCAATACACTCATTTTTCTTTGGTACTTCTGAGTGTTATATTTGATTTTTAAGGCAACTAATCGTACTAGTGGAAAAATTATTATGTAAGCACTGAAAAAAAAATTTCACTGATTTCCATGTATAATCCCTTAGTTTTATGGGTCATGTCAGCGTATATTATGATGTGTTCACGGATGCCACTTAACCTTTTATTTAGAATTAGAAAGTTTGCATGCGTCTTAGAAATTATTTTGATTCTTCCATTTCCATAGGTAATATATTAGTCTTAGGAAAGTCATAATCTGAAATAGCTCCCTTGATAGCAATCATGAAATGAGTTCTGGATTACCATAAGAGACATTGTGTTTGACTTATCCTATTTCTTATGCTCTAGTTTTCTTATGTAGTATTTATCAGAAAGAGCAGCAGGAATGTCATGTCTTAAGGGATAATCAAGACTCAATAAGAGAAAATATTTATGGAAACTCTTAATTAAGCAAAACTCTTCTTAGAAACTAGAGTGAAAATAAGGTACAAATAGCTAAAGAAGAACTTAGAGTGGTCTATGGGGTAATAATCTAAGGCAGGCAGAAATAATAAATTAAATAAGGTTCTACTTAAGAACAATTATATTATGAAGATGTGATAAAATCTATTATAACACCAAACTAATAGATTAATTAGGTTCTATTTAAACAATGTAACACATCACATTTGGGCAGAAGTGAGACATTTGTTTAGTATTAGGAACAATTTAATAGTGAGTATGTGCAGTAAGAATGTAACACATCACCTTTGGGCAGAAGTGAAACATTTGTTTAGAATGCACATAATTAGGTTCGCGGAACACAAATGTAACACATCACCTTTGGGCAGAAGTAGAAACATTCATGTATTTCAGGCGAACTAGTGCTTAATTAGACTTAAATGACTTTACAAGTGTGACACATCACCTTTGGGCAGAAGTGAAACTTTAGGTGTTATTTAAGTTAATCATGTTTTAATATCATGACATACACTAAGCTATAATGCTTAATTAAGCTTGAATAAGTTTACACATGCATCACATCACCTTTGGGCAGAAGTGAAGCTTTATGTGTTATTCAAGTAAGTTTTTAAAGTTTTTGAAAACATTTAATTTTAAGGTTTAACAAAACTAAAACTAAAGCATTCGTTAATAGCAAACCTCCCTGTTAGCGCGGATCGCTGGGGTTTGCGGGGGGCAGCGCACCCCCGCGGGGAAAAATTTTTAGGCACATAAGTAAAGCAAGGTTCACGGTTCCATAAGGGTTCACGGCTCAGGTGAGGGGTTTACGACTTAGATGAGGGTTCACGGTTCATTAAGGGTTCACGGCTAAGGTAAGGGTTCACGGTTCAACAAAAGGTTCACGGCTCATGGAAGGTTCACGGTTCATTATCACAAACCGTGAACTGTAAAACAACGAGTGAACTTAAACCATAAACTCAAACTGTGAACTTGAACACCCGTGAACATAGAGACCCGTGAACTATGAACTGTAAACTTATAATCCGTAAACCTTACCCATGAAACATAGACTGTGAATACCAAAAACCGTGAAACAAAACCGTGAAGATTGATCCTGATAAGGCAGTGCGAAAATTAAGGGATTTTGATTGTATTTTCAAATTTTGAAAATATTTTAAATTGTTAAGTATATCCAAGTTTATTTATTTAAAATAATAAATAATATTTTAATTCAAAATCTTGTAGATAAAATTGCAAGATTTTTTAGGAAAAACACAATCTAAACCTTAATGTATCCCAAATTAAGGGGATTTCATCGAAAATAATGATGAACACGAATAACAGTTTATGAACATCAGATAAACTATTCTTCAATAATATCAGATAAAAAAAACTGGAATCGAAATTTTGAACATTATTTTAACAGATTTCTAAAACTTAATAGATCTCGAAATTTATGAGATAAAAAACGTAATATTCTAATAAAAACAGAAAATCGTGAACTTAAAAAAAACGATTTTCCATCAGGTTTTAACAGAACTTTGTTTTTCGATTTTAATTCCAGTTTAAGGAATGAAACAAGAACTGATTAAGCAACATACGCTCTGATACCACATGTTGATCAGTTCTTGAAACATGATAAGGGAAAACAATGAAGTAATCATAAATCATACCTGATAAGCTAACCGCAGAGAGGGAAGACTTCATGATCTCTGATCTGGATCGGGTTCTCGTTTAGGGTGTACGGTTAGGATGGCTTAGCGTGAGAAGTAAGTTCACGGTTTGGAGAGAGAGAGGGACGATTTAGTGGTGATAGAGATTGATTGATTCAGTCAATTCCCTCTAATTATCTCTCTATATATATGTACACCCAAGGGGAAACCCATTAAGAGTAATTAGGCCCATCAACTAATTACTAACCATAGGTTTATAAATAAATAAATAAAACATTTGATCATTTAATAATAAGATAAATGATTATAAGAGCCACACAATAAATCGTGTCTTACAGGCCAATGAATTCATACCTGAAAAAACTACAAATAATTTAAACTATTGGGCGTTAGCCTGCGCGCTACGGCGTGGAGCGCGTTAACATTGACAAAAAAAGCATATAGCGATGATATATTCGAAAATCATGAAAAAGTCACGTTGTATAATTAAAAAAAACGAATAAAAAAATCGTTTAACAAAAAGATAAAACCGTGTGAAACCGCCCCAATAAAAAAAACATAAAAGTAAAACCGGTCAAAAAAAAGTTATAAAGAAAAAGATAAATAAAAAACTAAAATTAAAAAAAAATGACATGTGTTTTACATCGATCGAAAACAATAAAACGTAGTAAGATCAAGTTTAGACCTTTTGAATCCGGTCCGAGTCCGTCGGTCGGTTTTATAATGCTATTGCTAACTAACTTAAAAATCCGGGGATCGGCCTACATTTGAATTGGAAAATGCCAAGATGGTTATAATCTTTTTTTTTTGAACGGCAACACCTAGATATTATAAGATAATTGAGTTTCTCCGGGCAACAACTAGAACATCCAGGGCAACCCACCACAGGAGGAACCCCCCAACTGGGTAAACCCCCTGAACTGGCCACAGACCATTTTTTGTTGTGGCCCGGATTCAAAACCAAGAACTTCACTATGAAAAGTCTTGAGGCTACCATTGTACCAAATGGCCAACGATAGATGGTTATAATCACTCATCCTTACTTACTTAAAGTGCTTTTTTTAAAATATTTTAATAAGTATAATTCTTGATTTGTATAAAACTAAAAACATGATAAATAAAAGTTACTTTGCTAACTTAATTAACGATTTACAACATAAAATTGAGATTTGAGGCATGCCAACGCAACCTAACCATCCTGATCACAAAAGCACTTTGTTCACATGTAACGTGGTTGTGTTACATGCTTAATTTGGTATAAACTGATAAAGATTTAATAAAACGAACATGTTGTTTGGAATAAATATAAGTTTCTAACACATGATCTTGTTTTCTATATTTTGTAAAACTTTGGTTTGAACAATTAGAAAATCCGACTAAGAAGAAGTAAACCAACGTCATGTTATGTATATATTTTTAACAAAAAGGATAAGGTTTGTATTAATTCCACCAGTGACGGATCTAGTGGCGGATCTAAGATCTTTTTTTTACAGGGGTCACTATTGTGCACCTCTAAATCGGACCAATCCCCATCTTTTTCTTAAAAACGGCCCAGTAAAAAACTAATAGCCCATCTTACTTGTAAAATAAAACAATTTTGTTTTTAAAAAGTCTCTTACAAGATTCGAACCCATGCTATTTGGTTGCAGGTATACATGAGGATTACCACTCTACCAAGTATAAACTTTGATTTTATTTTACACCGATTGGGGTCATCTTTCAAAAACCAATGGTCAATCGACAATCAATATCACATATTGCATATAAAAACGAAAAAATTATGGGGTCACTTGACCCTAGTGCTCATAACATGGGTTCACCCCTAAATCCAACGGTAGCTTAGTGATGAATATACAACTTTGTAACATCCTAAAATGACGAGAAATAAAGTTAACGAGTTCACGCGAGCCGAAGTCGGGCCGAGTCAGTCGTGAACCGGGCTTGGGGAGGTCTCCCCTATAAATAGCCTAAGGCCCTCATTGTTCTCCTCTTTACAATTCTAGAGAGAGAAAAACCGTAGAGAGAGAAAGTGTTGGAATCGCACAAGATTGCACCCGCTCGTGTCTCTTGCACTCGGGAACGAAACCTCCAAATCAGAATCGTCATCCAGGTAACCATTCGAGCCAAAACTGAGATTTTTGCTTAGGTTGGGTTTCCGGGTTTTCGGGTGAAAATAGGACGTTTTTACGGATGAAACTTGAGAATAAGCTTAGGTTTAGTATCTACAATGAAAACCGGTTGTTTTGAGCAAAGAAAGTTGAAGTTTTGACATAATCGAACCCAAATCCGAGAATTTCGGACTGTTTGGGGAAGATGACTGCTGGTGCAGGCGAACTTAGCAAGTTCGCCTGTTAAGTTCGCTTGGTGGAGGCGAACTTATCAAGTTCGCCTGATTAAGTTCGCTTGGCAAGTTCGCTTGGCCAAGGGTAAGAGAACTTATTAAGTTCGCTTGGCCTAGGGTAAGCGAACTTATTAAGTTCGCCTAGGTCAGAGGAAGCGAACTTAGGCATTAAGTTCGCCTATAAGTTCGCCTAGTCCAGTGGAAGCGAACTTAGGCATTAAGTTCGCCTATGTCAGCTGTGTTAGGAATGTAACTTGGTTTAGATATGATACGTGTATGATTAATTAATCCAGATCGTGTGCAACGCTCATCGGACCGCAGTTAGGACAGAACAGGACTAGCCGATCGGGTGAGTTCTATGTGCCCCCTCTATGTTATGTGCAAATGATTTATAAATATTTTTGGGGCTGAAGTGTATACACTAAATGAATAAATGTTATGAATGCCAATGTGAACATACGTGATATATAAATATATGAAAATGAATTATGAATAAAGATTGAAACGTATGTTTACAAAGTATGAATGAAATCTTGCCTTATATTATATATATACTGCATGTTATGAATATACGTGAATGTTATGGACGCTTCGATGCTAACGGCTACTACGGTAGACGGACGACCACGTGTCTATCTTGCAACCGGGACAAAAACGTTCCTTCATCAGCAAGGAAATAAAAAAGGGCATAAATGGGCGGTCGAAGCAAATGCCAAATCATATGTAGAACGGTTGCAAACATGGTAGCACGTGGGAAACGGATACCTTCGGGTAGACGGGCGAAAAGGACGGCCTACGACGGTAGGACGGTATGACGGACGGCCGAAGGTTGGCCGGACGGTTTTTTTATGGCGGACGGTTTCTAGGACCGGACGAGTCAAAGGGCTACGACGGTAGCTTCATGGCGTATGTCTTTGTGATATACGTAGTAAAAGACGGGTTGATCACCCTTATGTGTATGACCAAATGAATGTTTAGGAAAGTAAAGGTGAATGCACATCAGTGTACTCACTCAAGAATGATGAAAGAAAATAAATAGTTAAGAATACGTAATTATTTTCTTATGTATAAACTTATGAATACTTTTAAGGAAATAATGTTTACATCTAATCATTTTAAACTAGAACTCACCAGCGTTAGCTGACTTTTAGTATACATTTCAGGTAACAAAGAAAAGGGTCGTGCGAAGGCGTGAAGGTTACCCGGCTAGAGACTGACATCCCGATTTATGTTTTTGTTAAACAATGGTGTATGTGTTAAATGTTTAGACTTCCGCTGTAATGTACTCAAACGTGAATGTATTTGGCTGTTAATAGAATATGTTAAATTTAAAGTTCAGTATTGATGACTTTGTTTATGAGTAAATCCAATAAGTAAGGTCACCCGAAAATAGGGGCCTTACAAACTTGGTGATTCGATGTAAATTACTTTATGGAGAACAAAACTTTGGATATATATCATATGTACATTGCCATCTGTTGCTGCATCCAAATCCGGGTAGGGTTTGATATGAGATTGGACCGTGTCTAGCTATTCCGATCTTAGATCTGAGCTGCAACGACAAAGGAGATCTATGTTAGAGGGCCCAGAGGGACTAGCCCTGAGGGCACTCCGACGCTTAAGTCAGTGATTTGTTCATAATAATCAAGTATATAAGATACATGAGACATATAAGTATATATATCAAAGATAAGAGAGGGAGTTATAATATGAATCTACCTATGGTGATGTGGTTAGCCATGACAGGGAAGGGAACCATGACCCATTCCTTATCATGCAAGGAGTCCTTTCCTGTCAAGTAGCTGAGAGGATGGTCTTGGTCAGGACATGCTTGTTGGATGAAGATATAAGAGATGCTAGTGGTGGTGTTATGTCTTCTCCATGGGATCCCTGATATGCATGAGGTGAGCTTCTATTTATAGAGGCCAAATTGGTAAACCCTAATGGGCTTGTCTAATATGGGTTGGTTCAGGCCCAATGGACCTAGTGTTGTATTTAATGAGCTTTAGTCATTAAACCCACTTCCATGTTGCTGGGTAATATCACTCAAGCTAAGGTAGAGTTAGTGAAACATGGTTAGTCTAAGCTAGGAAAGGCTGGCCAGATTAGCCTAAGGCAAGGTATTGTAAGAGACGAGGTTAAGACAAGGCCAAGGTAGATTTTGGTGAGGTGACGCTCGGTAAGGTAACACAAGGCCAGATCTATTACTTCTCCTTGATCGTAGACCTACCTACACCATCAGCCCCCCAGTTAGGTGCGAGCATGATTCTAAGTGTGGTTGTGCCTGACTCAATTTATACTTTTCTCTGGCCCTAGTGCCCCACATTTTCTTTCAAAGTTATAAATGGTTCATGACGTGGGGGTTAATCTGAAATGACCGTTAATGTGGCGGGGAGTAAGTGGCTAGTAATTTCCGACAAACTTGCTAAACCTCTCATGGAATGAGGTTTTCGTGACATATGGTCAACTGAGGTAACCGTGACATGTGTTGAAGTCAGGTTTCCAAGTATGGGTCAAGGTAGGGTTCTCCTCACATGTGAAGTTGTCATCTTGTGTAGCGAAGTAGAGTTCCCACAACATACAGTAAAGTAATGTTCATTGCATGAAACCATGTAGGTAATGTTCTTGGTCTTTAATCAGGTAGGGTTTCCATGGCATGTGGCTAGGTAAGGTTTGTAGCTAGTGGCCATGTAAGAATCTTGTCCTTTGATCCTGTGATGCTTCCAAAGTCAAAGTTGGGCAAGACCATGCCAGGTTGCTGTATGGCAAGGCCGGGTAATGTCGGTTCAAGACATGTAGCATATATCCAGATGTAGGTCATGCAAGGCTTGGAAAACCAAGTAAAGCCAAGTCAAGTCCTGTAGATTATGGTAAGGAGAGGAAAAGAAAAACAAGGTAATGTCAGGTAACGTCAAACAATGCCATGTAGGCTGAGGTAAGGCAAGTAAAAAGAGAAGCAAGGCACGCTTTGGTAACATTAGGCTATGCCATGTAGGTTGAGGTAAGGCAAGGAAAATCAAGGCAAGGCATGATCAGGTGATGTCAGGCCCTACCATGTAGGCTGAGTTTCTTCGTGGTTATAAGCTTTCTTTCGTCGTCAGTCTTTGCGAGATCTTGGTTGGTCTTTCGTATTCTATATAAAACATAATGAGGTAGGCTTGGTATGTGTGACTTGTCTTGGGGATATGAAGGTTCTCTTTTAGGTGCAATACATTGACTTCCCTTGACTCTGAGTGGAGCACCTTGACTTCGTGGTTCAATGCTGCTGCTCCTTGCCATATGTGTTGATATACATGCTGTGATGAGCAAGGAAAGGAAAATCCTCTGATGTAATCTTGACCTCATGCTTTTTCCCTTCTATGAGTTGTACCTTTCTAAGCATTTTTGAATCTTTATCTTAAGCCCTTTTTGAGAAAATGGCCTTGTCAACTGGCTAGGAACTCCTTGTTAAAAAGTTGGCCTTTCTAAATAGCTAGGTCATCCTTGGCAGGGTGCCTACTTATGTCATCAGCCCCCAGTTAGGTGCGAGCATGGTCCTGATCATGGTTATGCCTAACTTGATCAATAATTTATTTTTTTGGTCTGAGCTTCTCCTGTTTTTCCTGATGTAGAAGGTATGGTGAAGACGAGGCCATTCCGGTCTTTTAGGTCAAGCTAGGAATCTTGAAAAAGCAATTGAGGTTTAGCCCTGACATGCTTGGCCAGGACAAGTGTGGCCATAATATGTTTTGTCATGACAAGTGTGGCCATGACATGTCTGGCTAGGATAGGTTGGCCTATCAGTTAGCTGAGTAAGATTCTCCTAGCAGCCAGGTAAGTTCTCATGGTGAGTGCCCTTGTTATGAGGCGGAGTAGAACTGCAAGTAAAACGGTGCAAGGCAATGCACTCGACTAGAGCAAATAATAAGTGAAGTTCAGTCCTCATGAACATCATGTCTCATGGTGCGACATAAGGCGAGGCGCTTGGCCTTTAGAAAATATATAAGTTTAGGCTAGACTTCATGATGGAACATCAGGTAAGGTGCTCGTCCTTAAGTAATATGTCATGACTTGCTGCTGAAAGGGAAAGAGCTTCCCTAGTTTGGCCCTGTGCCATTTATCCTTTATACATCTTTGTTTTGCTATGTTGTTTGCTTGCTGTTGGTGAAAAAATTGTTGTCTCGTTTGTGAGGGCTTTATTATTGCTGCCTCTTTAGTGAGGGCTTTTTGCTGCTGCCTCGTTAGTGAGGGCTTTTTATTGTTTACCGCGCGGTTTAATACATGGGTAGGTCAAGGCTGGATCACACGGAGCCAAATTGTATTAGGAGCTCACCCTTTACATGAGAAGGTCAAGGCCGGAACTCATGGAGCAGTATTATGAGGTGCTTACCCTTAAGTAATATGTCATGGTGATCTTGGCCTTGGCAGGCAAGGCGAGGTTGCGCTTTGAGAAGGCAAGGTGACCTGAGCCTAGATATTTCGAAAGTCAGGTTGATATGACTTGGAACTTTAGCATGACATGATGATCTGGGCCTTGGCAGGCAAGGTGAGGACAGTTGACTTGCGCTTTGAGAAGGCAAGGTGACCTTAGCCCGGAGATTTCGAAAGTCAGGTTGATATGACTTAGAGCTTTAGCATGACATTGTGATTTGACTTGCGACTCTAACAAGACTATAAGACTTGGCTTGAAGCTTTGGCAAGGCGGTGTGGCTTGACTTGAGGTTTTAGCTGGGCAAGTTGACATTTGCTGAATCATTTGTTGAATGGAAGGAAACCTGGTCTTTGCCAAAGGTTTCCCCCTCATAAATACAGTGACTTTTTAATCATATTTTGAACATGCACTCTTCAAAGTGTGTCAGAAAAAGATAACATGTCTTTTCATCAAAGAATTGTAAAAAAAAATGACACATTATTATTAGTATTATCTTGTACTTTTATATATATATATAAGTTTTGATACTGACAACTCATTATGTCTATTAAAATTTTATCTATTTGTAAGAAACTAGATTTAACTTTCAATAAAAAGTATAAAGCTTATCTCAGACATACCATGCCAAGGTTAAAATGATCAAAATGTGTTAGACACATGTTATATAAAAATTATGTTCAAAACTTTAATTACTAGTTTTTTATTCTTAATAAAGTCTCGTGAGTTGTACTTTATTCGACATAACTTATACCATGTTTTAAATTTTCCCCTCTTCACATATTTGACCTATCAAACAGAACAAGAAAGATAAGTACAAATATTCATTTTTGAATATGACACATATGGAGATGACTCGACATGCTATGCATTTTTTTACAACAAATACGCAATCTTTGGTGGGACAAAAATGAACTAGAAGATCCATATCTTTTGAAATTAGTATCTTTCAGTTTCTGCTGTAAAAATGATATGCACCTTTTTTATCTTAACTTTAGAAATATAAAAAATAAAGAATTATGGTGCAATCTTTCAATACTTGAAATAAAAAAGTATATGTTAAATATATTTATATTCATGTTTACTGGACCCTTTCTTGTTCGGTGAGCGAAAAATGTCAAACAAATGTAAAACACAATGAAACATATCTTTGTTTTATGCTATAAGTTTATGAGAACTCACAAAACTAGTTTTTTATTCTAAGAAAAAAGTGGGTGTGTCATTCATGATTTGATGTGTTTGGTAAGAGGTATTTTACAAATATGATAAAGATAAAGAAATGGTAAAAGTATTGTCATTTGTATTTTCCCAAGTTGAAAAAAGTTGTCTAACACATTATTTTCTATATTTTATTAGCAAGAGCTAATAGGTTATACACTTATAGGGTTTGACCGGTGTGTACTTTTATCATCATATGTACCCAACATCGTGAATTCCAACTTTCTTGAAGTGTCCAGTGAAACGAAAAGCTAGTTTACATTACCCAAACATATGTTAGGTATTATGAGTTGTAATGTAAGTTTTACTAGTTATACTACATGCATTATAACTTGTACTATGTATTAAGTGGTAAATGAAAAAAAGTTTAATAACGAAAGTATACGCGTTGTCATGCAACCATTTCAAGTTAACTCACAACCAGTCAAGGAAAAAGATAATTAGGGTTACGTAACATCAGTATGTGTCTAGTATGTCTTTATGAGAACACATATATTGATAATACTTTTTGCATGCATAAATGTGTTTTTCTAAATGCAGTGTTTCCTGTAATCACTTAAAAAGAAGTTTTTCTTTTTATATGTTGTCGTGAAATGGACACCAATATTTACTTTTTTTCGAAAAGAAATTGCATAGTGCTAGGAACGGAAGAATCTAGTATTTCTAAAAAAAAACACTTTAGACATATTTAACATATTGCATCAGTAGTTTTAGCTCCTTTAAATTTCAGTATATATTAACGTAGAGAGCAGTGGCGACGCTTGAAAAAAAACGCCGGGGAGGCCGAGGCGGAATCCTATAATTTTTCTTTCCTATCAGGGGGCCGGAACTTAATACCTATAAAATTTCAGGCCGAATACGTATAAATTAACACTATGGAGCGAAAAATCAGGAGGGGTCGGAGCCCCCCGGCCTACACTAAGTTGCGTCCCTGGTAGAGAGTACATGTGTACCTTACACTAGGAGGGGAAGGAAGAATTATTATCTTAAACTGAGAAAACACAGATACGGTGGAGAATCTTGAGAAAGACATAACCGCTATGATAGCGAGAGGAGATGAAGACGTAGATCCGCGCATCCCGTAAGGGGCATGAAAAACACGAATCTGAGTTTGGTAGAGACCACGAAACATATATAGTTCGTGGCCCCACAGTGGGCGCCATTTGTTGCTGCATCCAAATCCAGGTTGGGCTTGATATGATATTGGACCATGTCTAGCTATACCGATCTTGGATCTGAGCTGCAACGATAAAGGAGATCTACGTTAGAGGGCCCGGGGGGACTAGCCCCGAGGGCACTCCGACGCTCAAGTTAGTGATTTGTTCATAATAATCAAGTATATAAGATACATGAGACATATAAATATATATATCAAAGATAAGAGAGGGAGTTATAATATGAATCTACCCATGGTGATGTGGTTGGCCATGACAGGGAAGGGAACCATGATCCATTCCTTATCACGCAAGGAGTCCCTTCCTTTCAAGGAGCTGAGAGGGTGGTCTTGGTCAGGACATGCTTGTTGGACGAAGATATAAGAGATGCTAGTGGTGGTGTTATGTCTTCTCCCCGGGATCCCTGATATGCATGAGGTGAGCTTCTATTTATAGAGGCCAAATTGGTAAACCCTAATGGGCTTGTCTAATATGGGTTGGTTCAGGCCCAATGGACCCAGTGTTGTATTTAATGAGCTTTAGTCATTAAACCCACTTCCATGTTGCTGGTAATATCACTCAAGCTAAGGTAGAGTTAGGTGAAACATGGCCAGGCCAAGCTAGGAAAGGCTGGCGAGATTAGCCTAAGGCAAGGTATTGTAAGATACGAGGTTAAGACAAGGCCAAGGTAGATTTTGGTGAGGTGACGCTCGGTAAGGTAACACAAAGCCAAATCTATTACTTCTTCTTGATCGTAGACCTACCTTCACCATCACCATAATTGTGGTACATGCCAACATTTATGGAGAACAAACCTTTGAATATATTATCATACTAGTTTAGGCCAAGGAGAGTACCCCGTGAAAACGTCATGGATCTGACCTGTCACGCGTGGCCGGCGTGGAACACCACGCCCCCTTGGCGTGGTCCACGATCGTGGAGCCCCTACGTGAAGATCTCCACAGCGTGGAAATGGACTTGTAGTCGTTGGTGGTGGGGCCTACCCTCTCAAATGGTCGGCTTCTTATTCTCCGGTGAAATCTCCATTGCTGCTTCTTCTGGGTTTTTTTCTCCGATGGTAGGCTAGGCATCGCTTCTTCTTCGTTTTCTTTGAAAACCAATTTAGGGTTGGGATGGTGGGCTACCATGAAGCCCAATTAAAGGTCAATTAACTTGTTAAAGACTAATTATCTATTTAGCATAAAGTTATTATTATTATTATTATTATTATTACTATTATCATCATCATCATCATCATTATTATTATTATTATTATTTATTCTCGGTGAACTTTTCGACGGCACAAAATTATTATTATTATTATTATTATTCAGCACAAAATTATTATTATTATTAATAATAATATTTTTGTATTAATTATTAAAACAAATAAATATTAAATTAAATTAGAAAAAGAAAATGATGTGGCAGTGTGAAAATGTGGAACAATTTCTCTCAAATGTGGAGAATGTGTAAAAGCTGTAGAATCTGATGTGGCGCTGACTTGGAGGAGTGTGGAAATGTGAAAATGTGTAGGCAGTCCCCTTGGCCTTAGGCCAAGGGGAGTACCACCGTGAAACCCACCGTGAAGGTGAGGTGGCAAGCGTGGTAGCGTGGAACACCACGCCCCCTTGGCGTGGTCCACGAGCGTGGAGCTCCCTCGTGCAAATTTCCACGGCGTGGAGAAGGGAAGGGTGAAGGAGGTGGAGTCAAGGAGTGGGGTCAAGACCAATGGTTTTTAAACACATGTATTTTTCAAGTTGGTGGAAAGTGTAACGCCACGCCCCCCAAATGTGGATACCGTGTGGAAATAATGTGGCGCTAACGTGGAGGGGTGTGTTCGTGAGAGCTCACGGTCATGGAGAGAAAGAGGGACAATTTAGTGGTGATGGTAATTGAATGATCATTAGTCAATTCTCTCTAATAATCTCTTTATTTATATGTACACCCACTTATATCGCCTAGACGGTCTATATAAAAACTAACAAAACCTAACCTAGACTCCTAAGTAATAAATGGAGTACCTTCGACTAAACCGCACTGACAGGTGTCACACCCCAACCGTGCATGATAACCACAGGTGCGACTTAATTGATAAAAGAACACAATGGAATAAAGACAATTACTATTAAAGTTTCATAATATAAAAAAAACTCAATTACATAAGTTTCAAATTAAACCAAACAAATCACAAGTTCAAAAGACAAACAACTTAAAAGAAAATTATTCAATTGATATCTAGGCAAATCCTATGTTTTCTTGACTTGACCTATCCATGAACTTAATCACCTGCAACATGTACGAAAAACAAGTGTCAACTAAAAGTAGTTGGTGAGAAATCATAGGTTTAATAAAAGTATAAGTTTGCCAAAAGTAACAATTCATATTTCAAGATCATCATATATCACATAAATAAAACAAACACATGATTAGCAAATCCAACCTAAAATGATGAATAACGAATAAATAAAACGAATAAGTGGTACAACTCGCAAGTTGCACTGATAACGAATAAGATGTCCAACCAAAATTTGTCCATAAAGTATATGCGGTTTCCATCCTATGGCCCATATCTGTACTACAGTTGGCTTGAAAGTTTCAAGTTAAGGATTTGCAAGTTTAACATTTATCATGTTGTGTTCATTTACTCATATAGATATATGATTCGCTTGTTTTAGAATTGTTTGAAAACGTGTTTTAATGCGTGCCAACGCGCACATGTTTCCCCCAAAACAATTTGAATAAGATGGGGCTATGAAGTCTCACCTTGAAAGCTAGACGAGATAAGAGACTTGAACAAATAGACGAGGTGAATCACGGACCAGACCCTAAACAATTAAATAAACTATTTTTAGGGTAGGTTCGATGGTTACGAGTGTTAGATAGGCGGTCCGGGTCATAAGGTTATGAATTAGATGCAAAAATAGAGTTTTAGTCGATTTTCAGATTTGGACAGCAAAGTAGCTGAACAGAAACGGATTTGTTAAAAATATCAAACGACGTCCAAAAATTATAAAATTTTACAGGGAATTAGTTTAAGTCGTCCAGAAGAAGTTTCGTTCAGAAATTTTTTATGTTTGAGACTTGGATCATAGCCAAAACAGTCAAACAAGACAGAAGGTACTGAAAAAGGTTTCTGTCCCGTTTTAGTTACTACAGAGTCATACTTTTTAATTAGAATGGAAAGAAAATTCGACGAACTACGTCGTGGAATTTGAGTTTGCTCATTTTTGTTATGATCAAGTTATGCCCAGTTAAATTCGGCGCAGTTTCTGCCCAAGATCAACGGTTGCACTTAAGTGGTCCGTTTAGGGTTTTAATATTACCGAACGCGCAAATAAAAATTAGACGAATGTTATTATGTTATTATAATACATAATATAATCAGATTAAGTTAGCCAAAATGTCCGGTGTCACCGGTGTAGCCATGATATTCACAGAAGCGTTTTGGAGAATCACAGAATGCAATCGGCATAGCCGACATGAGCAAGCAGATTCTATATTTAATTAGCGTGTGAGTTCTTATAAGTGATAATATATATAAAATAACATTTTTTTAAGTTAGCAAGAACATACTAAAGCATCAGCAGAGCCACTTTTGCAATAGTTGTCTTGAGGATTCGCAGAATGTGACGGCATAGCCGTCATTGCAAACGGGATCCTTTGTTTGTTAGTTGGTGATGTTAGCTTGATTTATTAGTTTGATTAAGATTATTAGAGGGTTTTTAGGTCTGAGGTTTCACATCAAGTGATCATGGATAGAAAATAGAAAAAGATTGAGGGGATGAAGAAAGAATGAAATAAAAAGACGGTATTGAACTTCAGAGGGTTACTTACTTGTTTGATCTTCAAACTCTTGGAATCCTCTAAGGGATTTTCGAAATCTTCAAGGTTGGGAAGGGATTTCACAACTTAGGAGGGTTTGGGAGTATTTGAGAGAGAATTATCAAAGAAAACAAGATCCTAAGCCTTCTATTTATACTAATGATTGAAGGGGTGTAAATATGGAAAGTCTTGGAAAGCAATTTAGGGTTTTAGGGGCTCAAATCTGCGAAATTTTACTCAATGGGGCTGGGTTTTTGTGATTTCTTGCATGGGCTAGGTCCAAGAGTAGGTGGGTTGGGTCCTAGCTTGACCCGGTTGAATGCGCGCATTCAAAAATTGCGATTTTAAGCATTTCTAAGCGAAATCGGAAAATGTTTTCAACATGAAAGTTGATTGTCATAACAAAAAGAGTATGTTTAGCTAAAAGCATTTAAGTTAAAGTTACGTTATTCGCGTATGGTAGTTGGCGGTCAGTGGGCGAGAAAACGGATTTTTTGATCGTTTTCGAATTTCAGGATTTATTTAAGGAAAGTTTTGCAAACAAACTTTGTTTAAATTAAAGAAATGAATATGTTAAACATTTAAAACATAAATTAATGTCATGTTAGACGAATTTGTCGGTTGTGGACGGTACGTAGTTAACGACGGTTTAAAAGGCGAACGATCGCACGAAAGTACTAACTAGTACTTTTAAGCATCAAATCACTTTGAATGAGTTATAAAAACATGTTTGAGGTGTATGGGGGTGGTTCATGTGTATTTAATGTGTCGTAAAGATCAATTAAGTGTACGTGCGATCAATGAATCACTCACAGATAAGTATAAGTCTTTGAAATCAAGCATAAACGTAATGTTTCACATATGAACTAGTATTGTAACAATGTATGGATAGGATTTCAAGTAAAATGAAATGTCATGCGGATTTTCATTGATAAGTCTAGAACGAGTACAAGTACTGAAAATCAGAAGTGTCACAATAGGAAAATGTACCTATCGAGTGTAGCACAGCTTATCGGTAAACCGGAATATCAAACCCTAGAGACACTACGATAACTATACTAGACTCTGACTCGGACTAAAGATTGAATTGGTTTGGAGGGTTTACTACACTAAATATTAAACTAATGAATGAAATAAACTAAGGAACAAGAACTAAGATGAAATCAGAAGATGGGAAGAATACTACCTAGGTCGGAATCCTACTTGCAAAGCATAACTTCTACCGGTTCTGGAAACTAGGATGGATCTGGGTTTCTAAGGATGTCAACTAAAGACTACCTAGCGGATCCCTAATCATTCTCAGGGTGTCACCAACTAAGCTACCTAAAGTGTACTAAACTCAACAGATGGTTGGATCACCTCTCGGGTATTTCCAACAATGATAGCGTACCCTAAAGACAGATCACCTTTCAGTCTCACTGTCCACAATACATCCGAAGAATGCACAGGGTAATCTCGGGATAACAACTATGACATGAACTAGCAACAATCACTAGACACCTAATACCAACGTCTTCTCAGACTATTAACACTCGGATTCCTAATGACGAAGACTAGACAACTAATTCTCACCTCTCGGGTATTGAACTAGGACACACACTCAATTCAAATCAGCAATCAATCACAATCCCTATGGTCACTACGTCTAGCAAACCACTCACAATCACAAACCCTAAGATCTATGACATAGACACGCAGATCAAACTTGCAGACAACCACAATCAACGCAGAAATTGAAATCAAATACAAGATCAGATCTAAGCATGCAATAACATCATAATAATTAACTCAAGATTGTTTACAAAAGCATTAAACCATCAAACGAATCCAAAACCGATAAAAACTGAACTTTAACAAGTATTCATCAATTGACCTAGGCAATATTATAGTTTTAGCCTAGGATCATGTTTAAACAAACAAAAACAGAAGTGAAAACAAGATTCATGGTTTCAAACATTCAAATCAAAGGTAAAGATTCAAACTTGCAAACCCGAAACGCTTAAACAACAAACCCGGATCTCAAAGCCTTCACCTTTTCACTCCAATCAGCCTCCTATGCTCCAAAAATTTCCCTAAACCCTTCTCTGGACAGCAATAACTTGAACTCCCTTCATAATGGGATTAAAATTCTATTTAATTTGAAAAACTAGGGTTTTGCGGAAATAACTTCCCTCGCGTACCGCGAAAAAATATGCTAGGTTCCTAGCGTACCGCGAGGAACAAAATAGTCGGGCGCGATTTCTGAGATCCTCGCGTAGCGCGAGACATTGAGGCTAACCCTTCGCATACCGCGAGGAACTTGTTTTTTCACATTTTCTTCTTTTGTTCTTCCGGCTTTCATTCTCTTGCTCGATTTCTTCACGTATTCACTTGTAATCTTCACGAGCACCTGCAAACATAACAAAGACTCAATAGTACATTAAAACGACTCAAAACAAAAATAAAACTAACTAAAAACGCACTAAAACAAAAGAATAAAGATGTGTGCTTTGCACTACATCAAACATCCCCACACTTAACCTTTTTTCGTCCTCAAAAAGCTACAAATGGAATCACAACTCAGATCTACTTAACAAACATGAATTACCAATTAGCAAAATATACTCACGCGTTGAAAAGCAATAATCAGTATTTCTGTCCGATTAAACCCAAGCACCACTTTCTAGCCCCCGTAATGTGTTCTAATATTCCAATTTATACAGCTATCAATCAACCTATGTGACTCTCACTCAGAAGTTACAGCTCTACCTAATCCCGTCTCACGGTCATGTCTAGGCACGGATCAAACCATATAGATTTACCCTACCACGTTAAACTAAAATTTACAGGTTTCAGAAATCAGATGAAATATGAATGAATGGATGATAAATGAGTATTAATAAGAAAATTAACCTTCATCTACATGCGTTTCAACCAAGTCACTATCCCGGAAGGTAACACATAGACTAAGTCATAATCATGAAGCACATAAGAATCAACCCAGTGGTGTTTCAATCAGGCTGGAACCCGACGTGTGACACGTAGGCGAAACTTAGGTTTCAATTAAATAAGCTCAAGAATTATGGAATATGGATGCGGGCTCCACCGAAACTCGGATTTATTCTCATAAAAAGAGAGTGGTGTGCCATGAAATTTTAAAAACCTCTAAATTTTAACTTAACGTGGTACCTATCAACCTATTTTGACAGTTTCAGTATTACCGTTACTCTAAGATGAATACCCACAAGATATAATGATTTTAAATCCAATTAATTCCTAAACAACACTCACAGGCTATTTAAGCTATCAAATCGGCTGGGTCTACCAAAACATCACTAATTAGACGCGTTTTCTATTATTTAACCATTTAAACTCACAAATAGATCTAGTTGTACTATCATTTTCCAAGTATATGCAATTATTTCCAAGGACATTTTTCAAAATTTTTATATATTTTTTTTTATTTTTGAATTTTTATAAACAAGACAAACTAGCTAACTAGACATTCACATCCTCACACTTGAAAGACACATTGTCCTCAATGTGAAACAAAACACAACTACAAATAAAAATGAAAAAATAAAACAAAACATGAAGCGACTTAGCTAGTAATGTAGCAGTGAACAAATGTGCAGTTTCGTTCTTTCATGTGTGCACCGTATAGCATTTCGGTCGCGGTTGCACATAAGCTGCCGGGTTGCCTTTACAAATTTTGTATAAGTGATGATCAATCCTGCCCGAATGGAGATTGAGTACGAGCGGAATGATATAACTTGTAAAATAAACCTCATAACAAACCCGCAGCATTAAACTGACTCAAATAAATTTAAAGACTCGACTGACTCACTAAGAATTTAAGACTCAAGATAGATAGATGCAGAAAAACATACTCGATGGGTGGCAAACACATAGACATGAATGCCACAGCAAGGCAGGTCATCGGTCACGAACGGGTTCAAGTTTAACATGGTAGTGGTGGTGGGATGGTATGAATGGTAATGGATGGTAGATGATCCATGGTAGATGAAGAATGGTGGTATAGTGGATGATGGGTGGTGGTGGATGGTTAGTAGTGGTGAATGACGGTGTGCGGTGAGGGATACCATGGAAAACAAGGAAAAAAAGCACTTCCAGGGGTGCCCCGCGTACCACGAAGAATAGGCGGCCACTCCTCGCGTACTGCGAGGGAGTGGCATTTAAGCCGGCAATGTCTTTTGTCTCTCGCGTACCGCGAGAAACCTCAAACACACCCACGCGTACCGCGAGGGACCCCTGGTGACAGAAAGTTAAGGGGGTTTTTATACTTAGAAAAATTTTCACCCCTTAACTTCTTCTCACCCAAATTCCAATAGAACCCTACTCCAAGCATAAAAACCAATGTAAAAATACCTAGAACTTCGCTCCTGATGATTTCCTTTGCCGAATCGAACATGAATCCTTGCATAAACTGACACAAACAAAACATATACCGAAAAACACCGAAAAATACACGGACTCAGACCAAGTAAAGCACACAAACTCTACATCCCGGGTACTTGCCCGAGACTCAAACAAGCCTATTGGGAGGCTTCTCCTTGATCCTAACCGACACCGCCTTCATCCTACGCGGCCTACCGATCCTCCAACTCTTCAACATCCTCATACTCCTATCAAACAGTGGACCTATATCACTCAGGTCCTTCCACCACAGTTTGTACCTACCCGGTCCGAAGATGATACGCATCAAATATCCTAGCAGTTTCTTACCCCTCGACGTCCCCACACTTGGGGTTTGTATTGCCCTAAACTCACATGGATCTTTCAACACACAGGTTCTCTTACGGGGTGGCCTAGACTTAGGGGTACTAGAATTATGCCTCGGCTCAGAGTTCTCCCCTAAGAATGTGCTAAGGATGTGACTTCTAAGCCTCCACCAGGATCTCCGGGATCCTCTACAACCTCCACCAACTTCCCCACACTTGGGGTTTTACCTATGATTTCTTTGAATTCTGCCATCATCTCCCGCAGATCATCAGGTACCTCATCGTCGTAATCGTCCAGCTCATCTAACAATCCTTCTAACTCTACCGCCCACTCAGATGGTTCTTCTAAATTAGGGGCGGGTTCATCTACTTCTATCTCTGGATCAGAGTCCCAATGGTTGTCCGTGAAGGCCTCAAGCATGCACACGGAGTGGCTATGCTTGCCAACATCCCTCTCGGACTTAGCAGTATCGAATGTGATCATTCATCCCCCACACGGAGTGTGAGTTTTCCGTCAAAGACGTCGATCATCACCTTGGCGGTACGTAGGAACGGACGTCCTAGGATGAGTGGAACTCTATCATCCACTTCCATATCCAGAATGACGAAATCCACGGGGAAGACAAACTTACCTACTTTCATTAACAGATTCTCCACAATTCCCCGTGGATACTTGACTGAGCGGTCAGCCAAGGAAATGCTCATGTGCGTAGGCTGCGGCTCACCTAAGTCTAGCTGCTTGTATATAGAATATGGCATCAGATTGATGCTATCACCTAGATCAGCAAACGCGTGGTTCAACGGTAAACTGCCAAGCAGACACGGTATCGTGAAACCACCCGAATCCGACAGCTTCTCAGGCAACTGGTTCTGAACCACTACAGAACATTGCTCACTAAGTGAGACTTTAGAGATCCCCTCCAGGTTCTTCTTGTTGGAAAGAATATTTTTGTCACACCCCTAATTTCAACTAACGGAGTTTTACCGTTTGGGAAGTGACGAACCAGGATCTCAGACATTAGTTACTTTGAACGACTCTACATGGGACTCAAAGTGAAAATATTATTTAAATCAGAGTATCAATGCGGAAGCGTAAAGAAAGTAAATGCGCAAAATACACGCGCCCAAAACCAAAGTCCAAAGTCCAAAAAGTCCAAACGTCCAATTAAAACAAGTACAATAGGATAATTCAAACAAACACAAATAAGTTATAATCAAAGCAGTTGAATCCCATGCATGCCCTAACGTGCACCTGTGACTTAGCTTAGCGACCTGAGAAAACATGTAAGAAAATATGTCAACACGAGGTTGGTGAGTCCACAGGTTTCAATATAAGTAAATAAGCGTTTACCGGATTTATATTCATTCAGTACGTATCTATAGGTAGCTAACCTATGTTCATGTTCAGCTCAAGCGCTCGTAACCGAAGCTGACTGTTTGTTTATTGCCTCCTGCCAGGTCTATCAACACTGGCGGTGTGAGTAGGCTAACATTTCACCCGTTCGATATCCAATCGAGTTAGCGCGACTAACGCGGGTGAGATTTGTCAAACCCAGTAGTACTACTAAATATTACCTCGCTAAGATCCATATTAACGGTCCGATATTAGTTGAGGAATTTCTGTGATAGCGTGTTACGCTTAGCATTTAACATTGATATCATACGAATTAAAAATCCAAAATCGTTTAGTCATGTTTTCTCCCCCAAGTTAAAACAGTAAAAGGGGCTGTGAAAACTCACCTGCTTTGCGTTGAAGGTAGTTTCACCCTAGAGGTAAGTTGGAACCACAAGCGTAAGTCTCAAAAGACCTACGAATGTCCTAAAATTATAAACACATAAATTAGGAATGATAATGGGAATTGTGACAGTGACACGGAAAGAAGCGTCTTAAAGAACCGCTCTAATATTCAAGAGTGGACGGAAGTGTCCACGGAGTTAGGGATTGCTTTACGCGACGAATGACAGAAATAATAATAAATAAAATCGGTTGTTTTGTCATTCATGAAAATTGAGAAGATAAATATATATATATATATATACGAGTAAATAATATAACTAATTATATTATTATTTAGTCTCAATCGATACACGATGTTATAAAATGATTCAAAATAATATAAATATATATTATTTAATAATACGGGTCACAGTTTGAAAATAATATAAACGTATTATTTTATACGAATTTACGGCTTAAAAATAATATAAACATATTATTTTTACTTGATAATAATAACAATATATTATTTATAAAAGTGGGTATAATTTATAAAAATATGTTAATAATTCAAACCCGAGCCTACGGGTTGTTTTCCGGGCTAAAACACATTTATATAATAATATAATATTATAGGGTTTGATTTTTTTTATTAATTAAATATTACAGAAAAATGCTTAAAAATAATTGTGGGAGCCCGGTCTCGAACCCAGGTCTCTCCCACACACGTACACTGCCTTAACCAGCCCCGCCCGCTAGGGTATCGCGTACAAACCATGTTCTGTTTGGTTTTATCAATCAAACTCAGCGTTTCCCTCTTCCCATATATTCACGCGATCGAACCAGTCCCAATCCGTCGATTTCGATGATAATCGACCAAAACTGCAAAGGGGGTTTGTTAAACAGATGCTTGCGATCTTGTGTGAGTGATTAATTTCAAAAGCAATAGGTCTATGGTCGTAAAGTTTAAGAAAAACGGGCCGTAACCCTAGATACGAAGGTGAATTCAATTTAACAAATTTTGATGTTAGAAACTGTTGGATTCATAGGGTTTTCAATAAAAAAGGGATTGCGAAACTATCCATGTTGTTTAATTTGATTGAGGTAGTCACTGAGATTAAAAGCCCCAAAATAATTTATGACGAACCCTAGATCACGGGTTGAGTAAAATTCGATGTTATAAGTTAAAATTAACATAGGGTCTTTACAGAGAATCATATGGCGATTCGAACCGTATAAATTAATTTGATTGAGGTTGAGTTTAGGGTCGAAACCCCCAAATCAATTTTATGAAGAACCCTAGGTTCTGGGTTTCGATTAATTCGATGCTACGAGCCCCGATAATCATAGGGCTTTCATTCAGGGTGTAAAAACGAAGCTAAGGGTAGGATCAATTACCAGAAACGTTGATGAATTTGTGGTGATCGAGTAGAACACAGGTCCGGATGCGCAAGCTTGTTCCCCGACGGCCACGATTTCTTTTCCGATAGAATTGATGAGTGTAGTAGCTTCAGAGGGACTCGTACAAGATGCTCCAGTGATCAATTTGCGAGAATAACATACGAATGATGCGAATTTGGTAGAATTGATGAGGGTGTCGACGATTACAAAAATCGTGATCATAATTCGAGTTTAATTTGAAATGATTATGATTAAGGCCCTAATAATGATCGATTATTGCTATTAAGATTTGTTTAAGTTATGAATTCCAACGGATTTGAGGTTTATTTTGTGAATTTTGGTCAAATGGTCACGAATTTGACTTCTGAAAGTCAACAGGAACCAAACTTCCAGATTTTGACTTTGAGGAGTCAATTGATTTGATTTAGCATATTCACACAACTAGTCCTTGTAGTTTTAAGTTTGATTTGTGACAGAATCAGTCCCTGGGATTAGATTTAGTTAATTAAGTTAAGGTTTAACTGGATTTAGTTAGCGAGGTTAAGTTTTTAACAGAAAACTTAACGGAATTGTTTAACGGAGTTAACCTAAAAAGTCGAATTGTCACATCATCCCCTAGTTGAAAGAATTTTCGTCCCGAAAATTAAATAATAAAAATAAAAATAAAAATAAAAAAAATTTCCCGGGATATCACAATTTTTGAGGAACTTGCCATACTTAGGCATATGCTGGAGGACCTCTATGAATGGGAGATTGACCTTGAGTTGTTTAAACATATCAAGGAAGGTATCGTATTCCCTAGCGTTCTTATATGGCAGTACGCGTGCTGGGTAAGGAATACGACTCAAGTCAACCCCGGTGGACTTCATCTCCACCCCCTTCTTCTTCTCCACTGCCCTCTCGGCAGGCTTCTCCATCTCTATCTCTTCATCCACCGGCTCTTCTTCTACCACCGGTGGGATCTCCTTTTCTTCGGCCATCTTAGCATCGATTGCAGCAAATCGAGCTCTCTAATCTACCTTCTTAACTTCCTCTACCGAAGGTATGCCATACTCAATGGAGTGGGAGTCATCCTCTACAACCTCTTTCTTCTCCACACTCCTGACTGACACGACCATCACTAAAGTGTTGGAGCTTGAAGATGGACCTCCCTGTCGATCTTTTAAGCTCTGAGCGATGTCTCCTACAGTGCGTTGCAGATCCTAGAATGCCGACTGTTGATTCTTCAAGAGAGTGTTATGGCTATCCAATCTCTACCTAGCATCCCTGTCATTTTGTACTAAATGAGCAAGCAATTGTGTCTGATTCTCTATCATCTCCTCAATATTCCTTGTGTTGACACTGCTTCCTGAACTTGCTCCCCCTTCAGCTCCTCCATACTGCTGCTGGCGACCATTAAACCCAGGCGGGTTATTTCCAGATCTCTATCCTGGGCCAAAAGAATTGTAGTTGTTATACCCTCGGTTCTGGTTCTGGTTGCTTAAATAGCTCACATGCTCCTGATTATTTACGGGGAAATCTCGGGTGTCGTGGCCTCCCCTGTACACTTGACACCGCTGAGCACTGAGCTTCAGCTCCTTAATCTCGTTAGCCATTGAGGCGAGTGCAGCAGCCACGCTAGTCTCAGGAGTGACCTGATGCACACCTCTAGGAGAAGAGGCGGGTGCTCTAGCAGTAGGAATGGAATTCCTAACAGGATGTGGATGCTGTTGTTCGGCTTGAGCGAAGCTCTCGAATATTTCCTCGCACTCATCAGGCTCGAGTCTCTCCATGA
Source organism: Smallanthus sonchifolius (assembly GCA_023525975.1). Lineage (NCBI taxonomy): Eukaryota > Viridiplantae > Streptophyta > Magnoliopsida > Asterales > Asteraceae > Smallanthus > Smallanthus sonchifolius. Next base: position 28,800,197 of record CM042021.1, on the reverse strand, counting down.
TATGACCTCCCGCAGCTGTGTTGAACATTTGTTGCTTCTCGAAAGTGAGGCCATTATAGAACTTCTCCACCAGCTCCCAGTCGAAAAGACCGTGCTGAGGACATCGGCTCAACAATGCGTTGAACCGCTCCCAGGCCATGTGATAGGGCTCGTCGGGGTCCATCCGGAACGAATGGATTTGGTCCCTAAGGCGAGCGGCCCTGGAAGGTGGATAGTACTTCTTGAAGAACTTGGCTTCGAGATCCTCCCATGTGGTGATAGAATTGTCTGGGAGAGTGTCGAGCCAAGTAGATGCACGCCCAGAGAGGGAGAATGGGAAGAGACGCAAGTAGATAGCGTCCTTAGACACACCCGTGATATTGAATGTATCACATATCCGCGTGAAGCGGGACAAATGTCCGGGTGCATCCTCATCCTCGAGGCCATGGAATTGAGTAGCATGAGTGATCGTACTCATTACATGTGGTGGGATCTGCCATGTATTGGTGTTCGGAATAGTGGGGCGAGTGATCAAAGATCTCACGCCCGTGACCCCATCACTGGTCCTTTGGTGCACAGTACGTTTCGATGGTGGGTCAGCGTCGCCCATGATAGGAAATGGGATTGGGCTAGTAGAACGTACATGGGATTTGCACAACTCCTTTAAACGCTCCTGAAAGTCGCAAGTGCGCTCGTGAAGCTCTCGTTCGGGCTCTGGACAAGCTGAATAAGGTGGTGATCCCTGCGAACGAGTATTGTGCATAAACTGACACAAGAAGAAAAGAAAACAAATGTAGACTAAAAAACATAAGGACTCGATCCTATGTTAAACACTCAGATAGCACGTAGGACACGCATAGAAGACAAGCAAACACACAAGACTCAAAAGAAAAAGAAAATAAAATAAACCAAAAATCAAACAAAGAACTAGTCAAAGTCAATATTGCTATTGCCAAGTGTCCCCAGCAACGGCGCCAAAAACTTGATGTCGCCCAGACGGTCTATATAAAAACTAACAAAACCTAAGCTAGACTCCTAAGTAATAAATGGAGTACCTTCGACTAAACCGCACTGACAGGAACGTGTACCTATCGAGTGTATCAAAGCTTAACGGTAAACCGGAATATCGAACCCTAGAGACACTACAACAACTATACTAGACTCTAACTCGGACTAAAGATTGAAGTGGTTGGAGGGTTTACTACACTAAATATTAAACTAATGAATGAAATAAACTAAGATCGACTCAACTATCAAGAACAAGAACTAAGATGAAATCAGAAAATGGGAAGAATACTACCTAGGTCGGAATCCTACTTGCAAAGCACAACTTCTACCGGTTCTGGAAACTAGGATGGATCTGGGTTTCTAAGGATGTCAACTAAAGACTACCTAGCGGATCCCTAATCATTCTCAGGGTGTCACCAACTAAGCTACCTAAAGTGTACTAAACTCAACAGATGGTTGGATCACCTCTCGGGTATTTCCAACAATGATAGCGTACCCTAAAGACAGATCACCTTTCAGTCTCACTGTCCACAATACATCTGAAGAATGCACAGGGTAATCTCGGGATAACAACTATGACATGAACTAGCAACAATCACTAGACACCTAATACCAACGTCTTCTCAGACTATTAACACTCGGATTCCTAATGACGAAGACTAGACAACTAATTCTCACCTCTCGGGTATTGAACTAGGACACACACTCAATTCAAATCAGCAATCAATCACAATCCCTATGGTCACTACGTCTAGCAAACCACTCACAATCACAAACCCTAAGATCTATGACATAGACACGCAGATCAAACTTGCAGTAAAACAACAATCAACGCAGAAATTGAAATCAAATACAAGATCAGATCTAAGCATGCAATAACATCACAATAATTAACTCAAGATTGTTTACAAAAGCATTAAACCATCAAACGAATCCAAAACCGATAAAAACTAAACTTTAGCAAGTATTAATCAATTGACCTAGGCAATATTATAGTTTTAGCCTAGGATCATGTTTAAACAACCAAAAACAGAAGTGAAAACAAGATTCATGGTTTCAAACATTCAAATCAAAGGTAAAGATTTAAACATGCAAACCCGAAACGCTTAAACAACGAACCCAGATCTCAAAGCCTTCACCTTTTCACTCCAATCAGCCTCCTATGCTCCAAAAATTGCCCTAAACCCTTCTCTAGACGGCAATAACTTGAACTCCCTTCATAATGGGATTAAAATTCTATTTAATTTGAAAAACTAGGGTTTTGCGGAAATTACTTCCCTCGCGTACCGCGAGAAAATATGCTAGGTTCTTCGCGTACGGCGAGGAAAAAAATAGTCGGGCATGATTTCTGAGATCCTCGCGTACCTCGAGACATTGAGGCTAACCCTTCGGGTACCGCGAGGGACTTGTTTTTCACATTTTCTTCTTTTGTTCTTCCGGCTTTCATTCTCTTGCTCGATTTCTTCACGTATTCACTTGTAATCATCACGAGCACCTGCAAACATAACAAAGACTTAATAGTACATTAAAACGACTTAAAACAAAGATAAAACTAACTAAAAACGCACTAAAACAATGGAATAAAGATGTGTGTTTTGCACTACATCACCCACCGTTGGCCATTTGGTGCAATGATAGCCCCAAGACTTCCCATAGTGGAGGTCTTGGGTTCGAATCCTTGTCGTAGCAAAAAAGGGGTATGTGGCCAGGTCAGAGGGTTTACCCAGTTGGGGGTTTCTCCTAGGGTGGGCTGCCCTGGATGTTCTAGGTGTTGCCCCGGGGAAACCCATTATCCTTGAATATCTAGGTGTTGTCGTTCAAAAAAAAATTTATATGTACACCCAAGGGGAAACCCATTAGTGGCCCATTAAGAGTAATTAGGCCCATCAGCTAATTACTAGCCATAGGTTAATTAGTAAATAAATAATTATATTTAATCATTTAATAATTAGATAAATGATTATAAGAGCCACATATAAAATCGTGTCTTACATTATCCCACTTGGCTGATTATTCATTTATTATGAGCATTAGTAAGTCTGAAGATTTAATACTTATTTTGGTTTTAAACCAAAACTATAGCAGAGAAATACAGTCATTGAATCAGTATTCAACTCAAGACCCCCATTAATCATTCTACAACCCCCAATTTAAAACTTAAGTAAACTTGGTATGAAATTTATAAATAAGCCCTTTAATGATGATTTGTATAATCAGTGTCTATATGTCATTAGGCATGCGTAACATATTTAGAGACAAACAAAGTCAAATAAGTGAGGAAGTTTCATTAATAAAAGTAAATAAGTACAATTATGCTACTAAATAAGGTCTTTAGAAAAGCCCATCTTTGAAACATATATTATTCGAAAACTTTAGGTGGGAGACCTTTAGTCATCGGATCCGCAAGCATAACTTTAGTACTTATATAATCAATACAAAGGTTATTTTCCTCAACTCGCTCACGTACGAACAGGTACTTTGTATCAAGATATAATCCAGCTCCAGTCGAACTGTTACTGTTCGAGAAACTAACGGCAGCTGAGTTATCACAATAAAGCTTTAATGGTCTAGAAATGGAATTAACTATTTTGAGTCCAGTGATCAGATTCTTCAGCAACATTCCATGACAGGTCACGTTATACACAGCTATGTATTCTGCCATCATAGTGGATGTTGTGGTCAACTATTGCTTATGACTCTTCCATGAGATAGGTCCGCCGGCTAACATAAAGATGTACCCCAGAGTGGATTTCTTGTCATCTTTGCACTTAGAAAAGTCAGAATCAGAATAACCAACCACTTTTAAATTGTCACTTCTTCTATAAGTCAGTTTATAGTCTTTCGTCCCTTTCAGATATCGAAGTACTTTCTTAGCTGCTTTCCAGTGATCAAGGCTTGGATTAGTCTGATAACGGCCTAGCATTCCAGCAATATAAGCGATATACGGACGAGTACAGACTTGAGCATACATGAGGCTCCCAACTACTGATGCATAAGGTATCATTCTCATTTGCTCCTTCTCAACCTTTGTTTTCGGACATTAAAAAGAACCAAAAACATCTCCCTTAACTACTAGAGATACAGAAGGAAAGTAGTGTTGCATGTTGTAACGTGTGAGGACCCGTTCAATGTAGGCTTTCTGAGATAATCCCAAAATGCCCTTAGATCTATCTCGGTATATTTCGATGCCTATAACATAAGAAGCCTCTCCGAGATCCTTCATGTCGAAGTTATGCGAGAGTAAACGCTTCGACTCATGCAACATTTCTAAACTATTACTTTCCAAGAGAATGTCATCTACGTAAAGGACAAGTATAGTAAAGTTGCTCCCACTCATCTTGAGGTAGGTGCGTTGATCCACTTGATTCTTAAGGAAACCTTTTTTCTTCATGACTTCATCAAACTTTAGGTACCACTGACGTGATGCCTGCTTCAACCCGTATATGGATTTCTTCAACTTACAGACTAGATGTTCTTGACCTTCAGGTTGTTTCATTAACACCTTCATTCAAGTCGCCGTTGAGGAAAGCGGGTTTGACATTCACCTGATGTAGCTCTAAGTCAAAGTGAGCTACTAGGGCCATCACGATCCTTAATGAATCCTTTCGAGAAACAGGAGAAAAGGTCTCTTGATAGTTGATTCCTTCTTTTTCTGAGTGAAACCCTTTGCATCCAATCTCGCTTTATAGCGTTCAATGTTTCCATTCGGATCTAGTTTAGTTTTGAAGACCCATTTACATCCTACTAGTTTAGCACCGTTGGGTAATTCAACTAAATCCCAAACATCATTTTTCTTCATGGAGTCAAGCTCGTCAATCATATCTTTATTCCATTCAGAAGACCGATCATTACTAATGGCTTCATGATAAGAAGTAGGATCTGTAAACTTTCTGGCATCCATTTCAGCTTCAGTCAAGTAGGTAACAAAATCATCAAAGTTAGTAGGCCTTTTGGACCTAGACGACCTCCTGAGTTGATTATCGGGTTCAACATTGTCTTCATGTAGGTTGTTTGATGTGCCTTCATTCTCTGGTATAAAAGGAGTAGCATTAGGATATGATTGAGGAGGAGGTGGTGCAGTGACGTGGGGCGCAGTGTCCTGTACAAGAGAAGTAATCGGAGGTAAAATAAGCGACGAATCTCTCCCCCCACGTCTTGTACTTCTTCTAAATCTGGATAAGGATTTTCACTGCTCCTACTGACCTTAAAATCCTCAAGGAATTTGGCATGCTTGGTTTCTACAATACGAGTGACATGAGAAGGACAGTAGAATCTATAACCCTTTGAGTGATCGGGATAACCGATGAAGTAACATGTGACAGTTTTCGTGTCAAGTTTCTTTAAGAAAGGATTATAGAGTTTAGCTTCGGCAAGACAACCCCATACTTTCATATATCTTAGACTCGGTTTCCTTCATGTCCAAAGTTCATAAGGAGTTTTAGGGACAGACTTTGAAGGAACTCTATTGAGTATATGAACAGCTACATTTAAGGCCTCGGTCCAGAGGACCTGAGTTGGCTAACATACTGCGTACCATGTTCAATAGGGTCCTGTTTCTTCTCTCAGCAACACCGTTCTGCTGAGGAGTACCGGGCATGGTGTACTGGTTCACGATCCCCTGGCCCTTACAAAACTCATAAAATGGACTAGGAGCCTGACCCACATCAGTATGTCTACCATAATATTCACCTCCTCTTTCTGATCTCACAACTTTTATTTGAAGATCAAGTTGTTTTTCAAATTAAGTTTTATAATCTTTAAAAGTCGCAAGTGATTCAGATTTTTCTTTAATAAGATACAAGTACATATAACGAGAATAATCATCGATAAAAGTGATAAATGAAGTATGTCCTGTTATACCAGCAATGGGGTAAGGGCCACTAATATTAGTGTGAATGAGTTATAATAAGTTAGAGCTCCTAGTGGCACCTTTCTTATTTGCTGATGTCATTTTACCTTTAAGGCATTTGACACATGTTCCAAAATCATTGAAATCGAGAGATGGTAACACTTCATCCTTTACGAGACGAGATAAACGTTCTCGTGAAATGTGGCCTAAGCGTGCCACAACATGGATGAAGCTTCTAAGTCTCGCTTTCGTTTAGTCTTTGTTGAGTTTTCATTGATATTATATGATAACAAAGACTTGGAAAATTCACCATCTAGTTCTAATCTATAGAGACCATCATCCAGATAACCATGTCCAAACACTTGATAATTTAACATAATAGAAAGTTTGCCATGACCATGAGAACAAACAAAATCGTCAATGTCTAACTTTGGTCCTGATACTAGATTCCGAGTAATCTCAGGAATATATAAGGTATCATAAAGTTTAATACATAAACCAGTTTTCATTATTAATTCTAAAGTTCCCACAACTTTGACAACTAGTTCTTCTCCATTCCCCATCTTAAGTGTTCTTTGGTTTCTTTTCAGCTTCTGGATTGTAAGGAATCCCTGTAAGGAGTTGGTTACATGAACCATAGAACCATAATCAAACCACTATGTATTAGTTGGAACATTTAAATTATAGGACTCAAGTATCATGTAAAGATGATTACCTCTCTTGCTCAGCCACTCCTTAAAGTCTGGGTAGTCTTTCTGCCTATGTCCAGCCTTGCGGCAGAACTTGCAGTGAGACTTCCCTTTGAAGTTCTTAGAGCTGGAAGCACCATTTGCATCTTGTTTCTGGACCTTATAAGATTCATTCTTACGGAAATTGCTCTTCCTTTTCTTTGAATCAGCGAACATGAGATAAGAAACATCCGGTCTCTCTAGCTTCAGACGCTCTTCTTCTTGGACACACATTGCAATCAACTCACTCATCGTCCACTTGTCTTTCTGTGTGTTGTAGTTGATCTTGAAAGCTTCAAAAGACTTAGGAAGAGAGGTCATGATAAAGTGCACTAGAAAACCGTCACTGATTTCCATGTCTAAGCCCTTGAGTTTACGGGACATGTCATTCATCATCATGATGTGCTCACGAATACCGCTAATCCTGTCATACTTTGTAGTCACCAGCTTCAGAATTAGAGTGCTAGTATGCGCCTTAGAAGTTCCCTTGAATTGATCCTCCACAGAAACCAGATAAGTCTTGGCATCTTTAGAATCAGGTATAGCTCCTCTGATAATCGGACTGATGGAGTTCTTCATTAGGATAAGAGCCATGCGGTTACACCTTGTCCATTTCTCATGCTTTATAATGTCCTGAGGAGTGCTTTTGTCAGTAAGATCAGCAGGTGCAGGCTTGTCGAATGCGTGATCGAATTCCATCATGCCGAGAGACAGCATCAGTGAATCTTTCCAAGAGGAAAAGTTTGCACCAGTCAAAGTTTCGATTCCCAAGTTAGGGGCTGCAGTGGATTTTATACGAGAAAAATTAAGATACTAATTGATAAAGAAGAACTTAGAGTGTCTATGTGGTAAATTAGACTAAGGCAGGCGGTTATAAGGACCATTATATATTAATGAAGTTGTGATAAGTGTCTATTATAATCTCCAAAATAATAGATTAGTTAGGTTCTACTTAAACAAATGTTTCACTTAAACAATGTAACATATCACCTTTGGGCAGAAGTGAAACATTTGTTTAGTATTAGGAACAATTTAATAGTGACTATGTGAAGTAAGAATGTAACACATCACCTTTGGGTAGAAGTGAAACATAGATCGTGATGGAAAAAAAACGTGAAAGCTAAAACCGTGAATATGAACCTGTTAAGGCATGTGTAGGGATGGCAGTGAAACCCGAACACGATGGAAAAACCCGAAACCCGAAACATTTGGGACGGGTATGGGGTCGGGTAATCGGCTATGTGACCGGGTTTGGGATTACTTTTGAAATTTTTCGCGGGTTTTGGACGAGTATGAGATATGGTGATATACCCGTTTACCCGTCCCGATTACCCGATAACATATACCCGTTTACACGATTATAAACCTGACATAGTTTTTTTATTTATTGATTTTAAGTATATATACCGTATTTATTTTAAGTATATATAATGTATTTATTTTAAATGTATATCCCCGACATGATTTTCTTTCTTTCTTTTTTATTTTAATGACATTTTTTATATATACCCGGTAGATACCCGACGGGTTTTGGGTCGAATATACCCAGCGGGTATTTTTTACAAAGTAACGGGTTTGCCCGAAACCCGCGGGCATACCCGATACCCGACAGGTAATTACCCGATGGGTTTTGGGTTGGGTATGGGACAAGGTTTTATAACCGATTATGAGGTTGGGATTACTTCCCGGCCCAAACCCGATCCATTGCCATCCCTAGGCATGTGCGATATTTAAGGGATTTGATTGTATTTCTAATTTCTAAAATCTTTTTAAGTTGTAAAGTATATCTAAGTTTCTTTATTTAAAACAATAAAATAATATTTTAATTCGAAAACTTGGAGATAAAATTACAAGATTTTAGGAAAAACACAATCAAAATCATTATTCATCCCAAATTAAGGGGATTTCATCGAAAATAATGATGAATACGAAGAACAATTTATTAACATCAGATAAACTGTTCTTCAATAATATCAGATAAAACCTGGAATCAAAATCTTGAAACATAATTCTTTAATAGATTTCGAAAATATTTAAGGATCTCGAATTTTAGGAGATCCAAACCGTGATTGTAACACCCCGACCCTTTTTGGGCTGACGTGTCACTCAATTCAGTAATATAGAGACATAACTAATATTATATTGAAACCCAATCATTCAATGTCATAATAGTTCTATCATAAATGTTCTCCGACATAAAGTAAAAACCTTAATATAACTTTATTAATCTTCTTGTCTTTTCATATTATCTCATCACACTGCCCGGTTCCCTTGAGTACCTACTTAGAACAAAAGAAACAAATACAAAGAAATCCGGCTGAGCTAACAATGCTCAGTAACGGAGTAACAATAGCAATAACATAACAATGGCTAGCGGAAACGAATGGTGATCACAATAGTTGTCAATACGGTACTTAATGAGTGAATGAAGAAAAGCAAGTGAATGTGTATCATGCGGAAATACTCATGTGAGCCAATACAATACATAAACAATACTTACAATTTGTGTACATTGGCTGTAGCCCTAATGCACCATAATATGAGACGGGGAATGTGGGCACATACACTACTGATGTCTCATCAATAACAATACAATATTTTCCTATGATCGATCCATACGCCTCTATAATCACTCATCACACCAATATCAATGTAGAGACGCTGTGGACTAATCGCACCGCCACAGATAGTGCACGCCATTGTGCCATAATGACGCCCTATGGTCCCCATGGGCGGATATGCTCGGGTATTGATTCAATGAACAATACATCAAAGATCATACAATAATGGTTACTCAAAGGTCAAAGAAATATCATAAGGTCAATAATTAGATTTGTAACAATAATCGTAATCATATCAATAATCATGCCAATGGAACATGCGATAATGAGTGGATGATCTATCGCATGAAATCATGAGTTCAATACGAACTTGTAAACGATAACAATTCAGTTCGAGGACATAACGAAAATGATGCTACAGAGAGGGACCACGGAATCCGTACCTTAATAATGAATTGCAGTAACTATAATACTCCTTACGCTTGAATCAACGTTGTGAAACCCTACAATATCGTCGTGTGTTACTTTATTAAAATTTTCCTTTTGACTTGTTTGATTAATGGATTTCCGATGACAGAGTATGTTAACATACGATTTCTAAGACCTTATTATTAATTTAATAACTTTCATCCATAATCTAAACTAATCGATTTACGAATGTTAATCTAAACTTCATGATATGTATATATTATAAATTTTGTCTTTAAAAACATTACTGTGATCATAATCACTTTATTAATTAGTAATCACCAATATTTACTTTAACTAGTAGCAATTTACGAAGATACAGTTTAATGATTGAATCAAACTTGCCATTCCTTTATTTACAAAACTAAGAATTAAGTAACATAAATTCATGAATTTCATTTAAATCATTTGTTTTAAAAACACCAAGTTGCAAAATAGATTCATGAACTTGAGGGGTCCCTATATACATTTCAGTAAACTTTGAATACGTTTAGTTTAATTTACGGTCTGATGGATTAAGATAGTTACCTTTGTTCGTGCTCGCGACTGGTGGCGGGTGCTCGTGGGCTTGAGAACGGCGGTGATGATGCAGCTATCTACGGCACCGAAAAGAAACACTACACTTGCGCGTATGGCAGAGCCGAGAGAGGGAACGATGGTGATCTTGGTGATGCTTTTCGAACATTTCGTCGTCAGCCGTTTGTGGTGACCAGTAAGGTGCTGCCAGAATAAGAATCGAGAGGGGGAGATGACGGAAAGAGGGTATCGATGGTATCATTGTTTTATGGTTTGTTGTTGGTTATAACATATAAGCGCACAAAGGATTATTGGCAATTCATGATAACCAACGGTTACGTATCTGACCAAACGGAGAGACTACTCATACAAAATCCTTGAATTCAACATTTAAAATGGAACTTAATGATTAACGTTTCAAATTTTTATACGGTTTTCCGTTTTAATTTAATTTGCAATTACAAGTACCTTAGTATCATTTATTGGTTCATATATATAGACGTTATATAATTTCTTATATTTTTATTTTATAGTTTTAAAATAAATTTATTTTTGTTTTCTTTTCTCTGAATCAATTTAAATAACAAATTGATGGTAGTATTTTCATGTCTTATTTAACTGTACTTTATCCACAATTTGACTTTGTGTTTATTATTATTATTATTATTATTATTATTATTATTATAACTCTCCATTTGACATAATCTTATAAAATTTATATTAAACTTATAAAATTTTGGGTATTACAATTCTACTCCCCTTAGAATAATTTCGTCCCCGAAATTTAAAACTACTAACCACAAAATGCTAAACACTAAAGCGCAAACTATTTCAGGTATTTCAATACTCTACCCCTAAAAGAAAATTCGTCCTCGAATTTTAGAAAATAAACAACATCAAAGGATTTCATATATTCGAAATAACGATACGCATACATGTCACGAACATAATCGATCATATAGAATACAGTAATTATATCAAAGATCAGAATTTATTCAATAAGGAAGTACACACTTAGATTTCAAATAGATTCGGATATTGAGAACGAATCATTTCCTTCAATTCCTACGTGGATTCACGTTCAGGATGATTCTTCCATAGAACTTTAACAAACGGTATTGTCTTACAACGCATAATATGTTCATGTCGATCTAGAATAGTTTCAGGTTCTTCTTCATAAGACAAATCCACACGTATAAGATGAAGTGGATAATTCACAACGTGAAGAGGGTGGTAATTATAACCACGTAGTAGTGATACATGAAAGACGTTATGCACATGCGATAATTGAGGAGGTAACGCCAATCGATACGAAACTTCACCTACACGTTCCAATATCTCAAATGGTCCTATGAAACAAGGACTAAGCTTCCCTTTTATACCAAAGCGTCGAACACCTCTCCATGGGGAAACTTTTAGGAATACCTTATCACCAACCTTAAAATCCAATGCACGTCGGTGTCGGTCCGCGTAGCTTTTCTGTCGATTTTGTGCTTCCTTAAGTTTCTCACGAGCAATGGCGACCTTATCATTTGTTATCTGTACCGGTTCAGGACCTTCAATCAATTTCTCACCGACTTCATTCCAACATATCGGTGCCCTACACTTCCGACCGTAGAGAAACTCAAAAGGTGCCATGTCGATGCTAGCTTGCCAACTATTATTGTAGGAAAACTCGATCAGAGATAAGTACTCATCCCAATTACCCGTCCATTCCGGTGCACATACTCTAAGCATATCTTCTAAGGTTTGAATCGTGCGCTCAGACTGTCCATCAGTCTGTGGATGGAAAGCCGTGCTGAATCTTAACTTTGTTCCCCAAGCCTTCTGGAAACCCTTCCAGAACCTTGACGTGAAACATGGATCTCTATCACATACAATCGATGATGGTGTGCCATGAAGTCGAACAATGTCATGAAGGAATATCTCAGACAACTTACTAACAGGGTAACCTTTCTAAATGGGTAAGAAATGAGCTGACTTTGTAAGTCTATCAACTACAACCCATATAGCATCATTCTTCTTAAGAATTCGTGGTAGTCCCGTAACGAAATCCATAGATATATCATCCCACTTCCACACCGGAATATCCAGAGACTGTAACAATCTACCAGCCCTCTGATGCTCAATCTTCACTTGCTGACAAATCAAACATTGGCCTACATGTTTAGCCACATCTTCTTTCATACCGTTCCACCAAAAATGTTGCCTCAAATCTCTATACATCTTGGTGGATCCTGGGTGAATAGAGTATGGTGAACTATGTGCCTCGGTCAATAATGTATCACGAAGATCGGAATCATTAGGCACACATAATCTCTTTCCACACCATATGACTCCTTTCTCGTCAACACGGACTTCCGACTGCTTCCCAACTTCCAAGTTCTGTAATATCGCCCAAAGTTCATCTTCATGTTGTTGAGCTTCCTTTATCCATGTGATAAGGTTCGGTTCTACCGTAAGTCTGGCTAGATAACCATCAACCTCACCGAACTGCAATCCAACATCCATTCGTTGAAAGTCCAAAAGAATATGGGGTTGAACGCCAAGGCATGCTAAACTACCTGAATTCTTTCGGCTTAGTGCATCAGCCACAACATTCGCTTTACCAAGGTGGTATTGAATGTTGGCGTCATAATCCTTGAGTAATTCCAACAATCTCCTCTTCCTCATATTAAGTTCCTTTTAAGTAAAAATATATTTGAGGCTCTTATGATCGGTTAAGATGTAGCAAGTCTCCCTGTATAGGTAATGTCTCCAAATCTTGAGTGCAAAAACTACAGCTTCTAGCTCTAAATCATGTGTCGGGTAATTCACCTCATAGGGCTTAGCTGTCGTGAAGCATAAGCAATGACTTTCCCATGCTGCATGAGGACACAACCAAGCCCTTTCTTTGAGGCGTCACTATAGATTTGGTATCCGCCTGAACCTGAAGGAAGAGTAAGGATAGGGGCGGTTACTATTCATGCACCCCATTTCGATGATTGCAACACCAACAAATATTGGAACCTAATTTCAATGATTGCAACACCAACAAATATTGGAACCGCCCCTAGTTCATCTTCAACGTCGACCACCTTTCCCCATCCATGAACTCAGCCGCGACCTCCTATTCATGCACCCCATTTCGATGATTGCAACACCAACAAATTCCGGCCCCCACCACACCCCATTATATATGCATCCATCGTAGCTTATTCAACTCCAATGTGTGTTTCAATTTTATTTTTTTCTCCGCACATGCATTAATTTGTATGCATATTGTTATTTATTTTAAATGTTGGAACCTAATTTCATTTGATTTTACTTAATCCTGAGTGTATTTCAAATTTATTTCAAAATTATGCAGCTTAGTTCTGTTCAGTTTTTTCCATTTAGCGCTTGCTTTGATTGTAAACATACACGTACAAAATCTTCGCTGCAACGCATAGGCTAACCCTCTAGTTATATAAAAAATACAAATTTTGACAATGTACAATGCAGTGGCGGACCTAGAATTTTTTTTTCATGGGGCCAATTGGGAGGCTTAACCAAAATTTTATGGGGGGCAATCGAGATTTTAGGGTATAATTTACACTAATTTTTTTTAAGGAGGGCACCTGCCACCCCTTCTTTGGGGTAGGTCCGCCCATGGTACAATGACAACACATTACTGGCAAATTAAGACTTGGTGGACCATATGTGCGACATGTGTCGTAACCTAAGAGTTACGTCTTGGATATAGTTGAATGTTCTTTTTATTTCACACAGAAAGAAGTAGAAATTATAAAATCGTTGCGTGTGAGCTTCTTGAGGCATGACAATGGTTAAGCAAGGAGCAAATATAAAATTGAATAGCAAGTTGCAATTTGATCGAAGGTCACAAGTTGTGATGAATGGTCCCAAGAAGTTAAAGGAGAATGACATAAGGAGCCAAGAATGATATTTCATTTTTTTCTTATTAATTTTTGTCCCACGATATGAAAAGGTTGATCGAATGTCACGAGTTGTGATGAATGGTCCTAAGAAGTTGGTGAGAATGGCACAAGGAGCCAAGAACGATATGAAAAAGGTTCACAAACCATCTTTATGAATCTTTTTACAGTTGTCCCTTTGAAATCAACTTTTTGTCTACGTTTTCTATCCTTTTAATTTCGTAAGATAAGGCAATCTAGTCATTTGACCTTGCAAGATATTTCTTATTATTATTTAAGAAAGAAAAAGATTGTTGGCATTTTATTAATGAGGGGTGTACGACATGATCGTGATTAACACTTTTTAATGATGATTTGGTTAATAAAAAGCCCTTAATACCAATTGAACCGCTCATAAACACCCATACTATATAAAAAGTTACAGTTTAACAGTGTCTTAGACTTTTTAATAATGAAAGCAGTCCATATACATGTTAAGAGGGTTGTGTTGGATTGATTATGACTTGTAACTAGTTAAAAACCTAAAACATTTAAAAAAAAATAATTAGTTCCATGTTTATTTAAACAAAAAAAGGTCGATGTTACATTGAAGGTTAATCTTGATAAAATATGAGAATTAAAAGGGTTAAGGTTGTGAGATGGCTAAAGAATAATTGCAATTGAGATCTTCAAGAAAAAGGAAAAGATTGGGTCTTTTATTTGGTAATGTTTTGGATGGTAATATTTAATTTAGGAAAATAGTTTGAGTATTAAGTTAGAGTTTTATTATAAATAGATAGTTGGGACTAATTGTAATGTGTAGTTTTCAGTTTTGATTAATAATCTCGTGTTTTATTGTGTGATTGGTGTCTGGTTTTCTAACAATTGGTATTAGAGATTTGTGTCTGCAGTTTTTAGAGTCGTTTTCGATAATAAGGAGCACCTCTTTGACTGGAAGGCTGAAGATGAAGCAATCCAATGATTGAAAGAAGAAAGAAAAAAGGAACAACATCAGTCTCCTTTCTGGTTACTAGAAGGCGGCGAGAGGCGTTGGTTGGTGCTATACCAGCAAGAAAAAAATAGAAATTTTTTTTTTGTTGTTGTGCGATTTGGAAAAAAAAACGCCTAGTTTCTAGAAGTTTTTTTTACCATGTCAGTAGTAAAAAAACTAAGAGAAGAAGTGATTCGGTCTTAGTGAGCTGTCAACCTGATCGTGGTCTGTGTGAAACGATCAAGAGAAGAAGCAACCGACTGGATCTGTGAGAGCAACCGGAAAGAAGTAACAAAATACTTGATTGGATCTGAGTGAGCGGTCATAATGGTTTGTTTGAAGTTGTGAATCTGATTAAAGAATGAGCAATCAGATCCAAGTTGTGTTCTGTGTGAGACAACTGACGAGCAAGAAAGAAGAAGAAGAAGATTGGTTCTATGTGAGCAATTAAGAAGAAGAAGATTGGTTCTGTGTGAGCAATCAAGAAGAAGAAAGACGATCTGTATGACAACAAAAAGAAGAAGACAACCAGAGTGATTCAGGTTGTATGTGATCGAGACTAGAAAAAGACGAAGGCAAAAAAAAGAAACAAAAGGAGGATGGGAGATCTACAAATTGTCGCGCTGCTATACCGGAAGAAGAAAAAAAAAGAGACTAGTCGGGATTGCTCTAAAGAAGTAGCAGGACCAATATCAAGATTAAAAGGGAGATTGAAGGGTTAATCTTGATAAAATATGATAATTAAAAGGGTTAAAGTTGTGAGATGGGTAAAGAATAATTGCAATCGAGATCTTCAATAAAAAGGAAAAGATTGAGTTTTTTATTTGATAATGTTTTAGATTGTAATGTTTAATTTAGGAGAATAGTTTGAGTATTAAGTTAGAGTTTTATTATAAATGGAGGGGAGGTTCCAGATTTAAACTGAGCACATGTCTCTTATAGAGGAGGTTCCAGGTTCAAACTTGGGCAATATAGGCACATGTCTCTTAGAGGTAGGTGTTGAAAATCGGATATCCAAAATTTTCGGATAGTTGAATTCACTATCTGAATCCGTATCCGAAATTTCGAATATCCGAATTCAGATATCCAAAATTTTTGATATGGATTCGGATTCGGATAGTGAAACGGATATTCGTTTAAGTTTTTTTTCTTTTTTCCATCTATACCTGCGTTTTTTTAGCAATAGGACCTACGTTTTTTTTCTTTTTCAAACTGGGTAGGTTGGGTTCGGGTCCGGTTATTAAAAAAAACCAGGTTGAACCGGGTTTTGCAAAAAAAAACTTGGTTTTTGTTTACGACGCGAATACGTTTTAGTTGTTTAAAACAAGAAGAAAACTAAACACATAACATAAAATCTAAATATACTAAATAAACATCATCTTTATGAAGTAATTAAAAAAACATTAAAAAAACAATTTTTGAGTAATTTACGAAATTACGACGCGAATACGTTTTTTTAAAATAAGAAAGCTAAACACGTAATATAAAAACCATATACTTCATATTGATTGTATTTATAACACTTTTAGGAAACAATATTTAATTTTTTAGTTATTTAATATTTCTGATATTCATATATCCGAACTATCCGAAGTTTTTAAAAAATGCTATTCGAATCCGAAAATTCTGATATCCGAATTTTCGGACAATTCGAATTCAGAATTTCAGGTTTTTGGATCGGATATTCGTATTCGGGTATTTTTAAACACCCCTATTTAGAGGGGAGGTTTTAGGTTCAAACCCGAACAATTAAGAACTTTATAATTATTTATGTAAAGTAAAGTAGTAATAACATTTACATTTTAAAAAAACTTACACTTTTGCTAAATTTAAATAGGCTATGGTTGTTAGAAAAATTAGTAATAAAAAACGACTCATTAATTTGAAATTCTAGAATTTAAACCAACGGAAAATAGTAAATCATATAGGACAGAGTCATAAAGCATGATAATCAATTCCATCAACTCTACGCACGCAGGGGCGGCTCAGGGTCAAACAAGTGAAGCTAGGCGCCCTACTTGAATAGGGTCCCAATTTTTAAAAGATTTTTTTATATTTGTTCTTTGCTTGGGCCGTGTAAATAGGTTAAGTCTAAGAGTCCAACACAAAAGACACCCGTGACCCGTGACCCGTGTAAACAGGTTTGGTCACTGACTCCCTGGTCACAA
This sequence comes from Smallanthus sonchifolius, assembly GCA_023525975.1. Taxonomy (NCBI): domain Eukaryota; kingdom Viridiplantae; phylum Streptophyta; class Magnoliopsida; order Asterales; family Asteraceae; genus Smallanthus; species Smallanthus sonchifolius. The sequence goes on along the minus strand of CM042021.1, from coordinate 28,783,036 downwards.
TCGCACACTGCGGTGCCGCCAGACTTGTACTCAGATGATTCGTGGATTTAGGGAGAGGAAGAGACGCGAACATATGAAGAACTCAACCATGTATCGAAAATCCAAAAGTCTATCTTTTATTGAAGAATGAAAGGTTCTTTTTCTGTAAATTTCAATATCAGTCTCTTTTTCTTTGAAATTAGAAACCTATTCTCTAATCTTCATTCTTCTATCTTATCTAACACTTGGAGATGGAAAGCTAATAATAATAACGAACCTTTAACTCCTTCATATATATTTTATAGTTTATTATTGTCGGTTTCAAGCCTGGATTAAAGAGGATGGTTTATAACATTACCTTTTTGGAAAGAGGCCTCCGATTTTTAGTTCGTTTTAAGCCACCCCTGTACTCATGGATTATATAGAATTCATTATGTATCGAAACATGATTTTAAAACAATTTATATCTCATAGATAGGTAAATATATCCTATTTATATTTGGAAAATTTTAAAAAAATAGAAATTGAAAAAACTATATTTATACCCCTAGTTCTCAAACGGCACCACCACTTTTTTTCCACCTACTTTTATAATTTTTTTGTTTTTTAATTTACAGGTATTTTTGTCATTTTCAAAAATATTTAACAGAAAATTAACTGACATCCACTCCAAGGACCAGACATGTTACGTTTATACATAATTTGGTAGGGATGAGATTGGTACCAACAATACCGATGCCAAATTTCTTGAGAAGTGGGTACCGAATACCGTACCGAGTCTATTGATACGGTACCTATTCGGTAGGGGTGAGCACATAACCGAATTAACCGACCCATAACTGACCTAACCGAATCGAATTAACCGAACAGAACAATTAACCGATGGTTCGGTTAACCATAAACAATTAACCGAACAGAACAATTAACCGATGGTTCGGTTAACCATAAACAATTAACCGAACATATTGGTTCGGTTTTGGTTTTGACGTATAGCATAACCGAATTAACCGAACCGAACCGAATATACATATAACATGTTTAACAAGTTTAAGCTTCTAGTTTCATCTACAAGTTTAAGCTTCTATTTTTATCTACAAGTTTAAGAAAGAACAAACTCCTAGAAGTAAAAACCACAAAATTAGAGCATATTATCATTCAATAGTTTGATAATAGCATGTTTTTTTTTAAATATTTCCATGGAAGGCTGGGCAATTGAGATGACAAGATTAGGTGCTTTTTGTCAAAGAATAAACCTACCCAGCTGCATGGTTCAAGGTCTGTTTAATATGGTTTTTATGAAAACTCCTATTTCTTTAACTAATTATCTTCATATCTAATTGCTTAGTCAATTGTTGCTTATCTAATTATTATAAACTTTAGAAGCTTAGCATTTAATAAAGGTGTTACTAAATGTTCTAAACATTTGCCTCTTCTTAAAAAAAATAATATGAATTTATGTCTATTTTCAAAAAAAAATTATAGATAACTAATGTATTAATTATTAATTTATGATTGGGAAAAAAATATTACTAACATAATCTCATGTCTTTTACTAAAAAATGCGATTCGTGATTACGGAATGAAAGTGGTTAATTAACCGCAATTAACCGAAACCGACCCATAACCGACCAAGCGGTTATGGTTATAGAAGAGGGCATAACCGACCAACCGGTTATGGTTATGGAAGAGGCCAAAATCGACCCATAACCGACTTTGCACACCCCTACTATTCGGTACGGTACTCGTTACAAAATGTTCTTCTCTAGATGGTATCACGGTACCGGTACCGAATACCGATACCGAATTTTTGAAAAAGTGGGTACCGAATACCGTGCTGATCTATCGATACGGTACCGAAACTCAGTACCAAATGCTCATTCCTATAATTTGGGGATTGACAGTGTAATTTTTTAAACTTAGGGGTCAAATCCAAAATTTAACCATACCAGAGGGACTATTAATGTACTTTAAAAGAAAATTTAGATTCACTGAATACTTTTTCATTTTAAAAAAAGTATAATAAATACATTCAAACATGTGTAAAATGTGACCTGTCAACCTAGAAAACAACGTTTGGACAAGAAGTGAAATGTTTTAAACATGAAGGACTGATTTTATAAATATCCCAATATCTTCAATTCACCCTTCACCTATAAATACCAGACGTTCGACTTCATTCAAAACGGGCGACGGAAACCGCAACTTGCCCACCGTATCTCATCCTTCTAGAATTCTCTCTAAAACTCTCTCTAGATTTCGATTCAATTGTATGGCACGTAAGTTTCTTGCGAAAGAAGTCTCAGATTTGTGCGTTGGAAAGCAGCCGCTGAGGTCGTTGCTGGCCACCGCAACCGTCGCGGACGCCGTCGCTGCACTGAAGAGGTCCGGCGATATCAATATAAGTGTCTGGAGCTGTAATCATTCCGATTCTAAGGTGACCGGTAACGACGTCGTTTCTTGTCGGTGTATTGGAAAGATCTGTATGGTTGATGTGATTACTTATCTCTGTAAAGAGGAGAATCAATCGCGTCCTTTTGAAGCTCTTCAAACGAGTGTCCTGGATCTGGTTCCCAAAGTGAAAGGCCAAATTAGGCATCTGGAACCTAATTCGAGGTTTGTTTTTTGCTTCTGGCCTAATTTATTTAGGGTTTTTCTTCGAATTTGTGTCATTAAATCATTGTTCTTTCATCGGAATCTGCTTGATATGTAAATTTGATTATTCCGATCCAAATTGATCCAGAAATGTTGCCGGAAATAGAAATTCATACAAAATCTAATTATGTATATCAAAATCGGTCTAGATTTTAGGTTTTGAGGATCTAATCTCGTAAAACACTAACCGATTCAAATTTGATTTAGATTTTAGTTTTGCAGGTCCTAATTATGCATAAATTTGATTAATCCGATTCAAATTTGATCTAGAAATGCTTGATATGTAGGTTTGATTGTGTCCTTACGAAAACACTTGATGAATCTCATATAGCTAAAAATTAGGAATTCAATCAGAGGAAACAGTTGATGATTCTGCATTTGCTGTTTATGTTAATTCTAGTTCATAGGGCTGTAAATAAATTGAACGTTTAGCGAACCATTCGGGTGGAAGTTCGTTTACGTTCGTTTGTTTAATAAATGAACGAACAAGAACAAAAATGAGCACGAACAAATTCATTTCTTTAACAAATGAGCACGAACACAATTTTCATTTTGTTGTGTTCTTAACCGTTGGTTTGTCGGATAAAATCTTAACAAACGAACATGAACGTCTAGTTCGGTTCGGTTCGGTTCGGTTCAGCTTGTTTACAGCCCTGTTATTTCATCTTCTTCTCACAGTCAGTTACATTCATGGTGCTTTCATTGAATTTTGGTTTTCTGTTTTCAATTTTACCAGCTTGTTACAGGCAATAGATTACATACTGGAAGGGGCTCAGAACCTGGTCATACCAATACAAACCACCACAACATATAATCAAAGGAAACACTACCTAGTTACCAATCCTTCTCCTTTGAGTGCTACTACTGCACTTCACAATGGCAAAGAATTCTGTTGGCTGACTCGAGAAGACGTTATCCGTTTCATCCTAAACTCGATCCGTGTCTTCTCCCCGATACACACGTTCACAATCGAATCACTCAACATAATCAGTACAGAAACCCTAACCGTCCACTATGACGACCCTGCGACTTCTGCGTTACCCTTGATCACCCACTCACATTTAAACCAAACATCTGTAGCAGTAGTTAACCAAGACAACACTTTAATAGGTGAAATTTCCCCTTTTGCCCTCTCCTGCTGTGATGAAACCATCAGTGCCGCCATCACCACCCTATCCGCCGGAGAACTCATGGCATACCTTGACTACATCAGGCCACCCGAGGATCTAGTCCACTTGGTTAGAATGAGGCTGCAGGAGAGAATCTTGACTGGGATGTTGGATTTAATGGATGATTATTACAACACTTCATCTTCTTCCTCGTGTTCAAGTTCAGATGAGGAGTTTGGGGCGGGGAAGAATGGCGGCATGGGGCGGAGTTATCCCGGGAGGCGGTCAGAGGCGATAGTTTGCAACCCGTGGAATACATTGATGGCGGTTATGGTTCAGATGATTGCTCATCGTGTTAGCTATGCTTGGGTTGTTAAAGAGGATTACGGTTTGGTGGGAATTGTAACGTTTACGGAGATTTTGAGGCAGTTTAGGAGTATTGTTGGTTCATCGAATACGAAGGTACAATAACAATAAGTGTTTTCTATATTTTGTAGTTTCAAATGATGGACACATTTTGTTGATCCAGTTTATTAAAGGTAATAAAAATTGGGATACGGTACGTTACAATAATTTGGATATTTGATTTGATTCTATTAAGGTATGGCATCTAGGTTGTGAACTCGAATGTGATATTTTGTTTAATATTATGATGCTTTAGGAATAAATGTGTTTTGAATGCTAAAAGTATTAAAAATGTCTTACGGTAAAGTTTGATGAAGGTTATGATGCATGTGACATTTTAAAAGTTTTTATAAGTTTTGAAGGTGGAGTTTACTAGTGTATAAGTTTGCAAGTTTATAAGCTTACGAGTTACATGTTTATGAGATTGCATGTGTATAAGTTTGCAAGTTTACAAGCTTACGAGTTACATGTTTACAAGTTTTCAAGTTTATAAAAATGTTTTATAAAACGTTATGGTCCTACGAGACACCTGTATTTCATACTAGTATGAACATGTGATTTTGCTTTTATTGTTATACTTATACTTCATATGACCTGATTTTGCATATGAAAAATCCTTTTTCTAAGATTACATATTCTGGTTTATCACCCTTTATCTGCTCTGAGCAATTTGCTCAAACGTACCTGTGGTTTTCTAATCGGGAAAGATAAAGAAAGGGTGCTAGAGAGTTAAAGAGACAAGTGAAGCAGTAAATTTAATTATTCAACCTTTAAAGAACATGGGAGAATAGTACCCCCTCCATTAAACGTCTGGCACATGTAAAGTCAGCCACGTGCAATAGTTTTATTTTTTTGTTTTTTGTTTCAGCTCATACTTTGTTTGCATATGTACTTATAAAACGGAACTAAAAACACATAAGTGGGCTGGTTGGAGTTGTTTTGGACGCGTGCGCTATCTTACCTGGGTGACGTCGTTTCGAATCTCGGGAGACTTTTTACTTTTTTTTTTGTTTCAGCTCAAGTATTGTTTGAATATGTGGATTTAAAAACATAACTAAAACACTAAAGTGGGCTGGTTGGAGTGGTTTTAGGCAGGCGTGCAGTTGTAATCCGGGTGTTGCAGGTTCTATCCCGGGAGACATGTTTTTTACCTTTATTTTTTAAATCAACACTCTCTTTCAGTTTTTTATTTTTTTATCTGAAAAGGTAAATATGTTTTTTTTACTTTTAGGTTTTTTTTTTTAATGGTTGAACGTTAGTTTTTTCTTTGAGTCAATAACATTGGAGGGGTCATCAAAACGGAGCGTTACAAGTTTTAACCTTCCCGCCGCAACGTGCGGGTTTAAAAAGTTTTTTTGTGTTTGAAAAAGAAGTTGTATTCAAATTCGGGTTTTTTTTGTATTGTAGGCTATAGTGAGTCTACGTTTCGACGTAAGTTTTATCCCCGCAACCAAGGCAAACAGATAACGGTCTAACTCCCGTCGCGTAGCGCAGAGGAAAAATCTAGTTATATTAATTTTGTAGATCCTTCAAAATTATGTAAGGATTTAATAATTTATGGAATTACTTTGTTTCTTATTTATGTATAAGTCACAGATAACCAGATTCCAACAACCGTTACTATGTTGCAGATCCGCCTTGGTTCACAACATATTTCGATCTCAATTTCATGTTCGTATTTGATAGAATTAATTACATGGATTTCACTTTTGACCCTGTGCTTAGGAAATTACAGGTTTAGTCTAATAGTTTGCAAGAATATAACCAAGGCCGGCCCCCAAGGGGGGACAAAGTGGCCTACCGCTTCAGGCCCAATAACCCCCGAGGCCCGAAGTTAAATTTTTTTTTTATATATGTGTTTTTTTTTAAATTCAATATATATTGTAAACAAAAAAAAATTCAATATATAGAGGCCCAGATTTTTTTTACATGTCTCTGGTTCAAAACGTTTTGAAAATTCTTGGGACCGGGCCTGAATGTAACAACGAAGGCTCCTGACATGGATGAACGTTAAGGTTTTCTGTTAAGTGAATGTGAAATGACTAAAATGCCCTTAAAATTAAAAAAAAATAAAAATAAAATTACTAAATACTTGTGAGCCCCACTCCTTCAACCCACTTGACTCACATGCTTCATTTTCCCCACCACCATCGTTTTTTTTTCTGGCAAGTTACTCCGGCGGCCTGAAAATTCCGGCCAAAAACTCAATACAAACTTGGTTATAAAATCAAAAACTTAATACATACATGGTTATAAAATTAACAGAAGTGGTTATAAAATCTTTCCCCATCCCTCATCAACCTATCAGCAAAAAAAAATTCCTTGTTGAAGTCAAACATGAACCATCCGCCTCTCAATTTCGTGATTGGGCAAAGGTCACTGAAACCAGAAGGAATCAATTTTGGCATCAAGATGAGAAGATGTAGTAGCAGGAGATTTCTGCCGGCACCACCTCGCCTGAAAGCCTCCATCACCAAGTCTGAAAGTAGGCGAGGGAACTTTCGACGCGTAGTGGGAATTTTCGACGCGCAGCGGGAATTTTTTTTTTACCGTTTTATGTATCCAGATATCCCTAAACGAAATTTTAGACACCCCTAGAATTTTTTCCTAGATCCGCCACTTTCTAGCGACCTACCCGAGATTTCGGTCAACTGGCCATTTTCGATCACCTGCTGTGAATCGCAAACCAAGGTACGTATTTCAAAAACCGTCCACTCTCTTTTGATTTAATTTAATTGCCATCAACCAATTAAATGCATTTCTTTGTTTCCTTTTTATAATTTTAAATTTATTATTCCATTTAAACTTAATGAATATACTAAGGGCACTACTAATAGGGCTATACGATGCGTAAAGGGCCAAATTTTGTGTATTTAACCATTCATAATTCTCATTTGAACGTATCGTTCAAAAATTTTCAAACAATTTCCCTCAAAAAGTTATAGCAATGTCTTGGTGGTGGGATGGTAACTACGGTTTTCAGGTATATTCTAACGAGTCGCTGGAAAGCAACCCGTAAAGTACTGGATTTCAAGATGTGAACCGGGAGGAGGTCTCGTCCGACGTTTATTCTAATTAACGGTTAAGGCTTCCCGATTTGAACGAACCACTAAGCAATCCCGAGTTTGTATACGGTGAACACTCTTACCTTACACAACCCACGGACGACTTCGTGTACGGTGAAGTCTCTTACCCAACACAACAAACCGACAACTTCGTATACGCGGAGAACAAGCCGGCTAACGACTCTGAATACGAGGAACAAACCCATCCAACTGTGACGTATAAAACTGACTAGGTATAACATTCCTATATATATGCATACATTTAGTTTGTTGTTTATTAACTTTTACCGTACCGTTGTTGCAGAATTTTCAGTCTCGTGAACAGTTGGTGGATTGGGTTGTCCGCAAAGGACGTGAGAATGGTTACGTCATTGTCACCCGACGATCGAGGAGAAAAGGAGATGACCTGTCGGAGCCGGTTATCAAGGTGTGGCTTGTGTGTGACCGTCACGGCGAACGTAAGTCTACTGCCACGGTTCGATGTGCCGGTAGCAAGAAAACAGGTTGTCCCTTTAAATTGAAAGGAGAGTACCAAGTAAATACTGGTGATTGGAAATTAACGGTGAAGGATGACAGTCATAGCCACGATCCTAGTCAACATCTTGAGGCGCACTCATTTTCCAGGAGACTGTCTGAGTCGGAACAACTTTTGGTGGCGAAATTGTATTCGCAAAACATGATGCCACGAAACAATCTGGCAACCATAAGGGAGCAAAACCCAGAGAGTGATTGCATTAAAAAGGACATTTATAATTCGATACAAAAGATAAAAACGAAACGAGAGTCGGTGAAACTGCAATGCAGGTTCTGGAGCACCTGTTTTCTTCTAAAGATTACGTCTACTATACTCGGGAGGATCCCGTCACAAATGTCATGGAGGAGATATTCTTTGTTCATCCGAAATCCTACGAGATGTGGCGTGCGTTCCCGCACGTGTTGATGATCGACGAAACATACAAAACAAACATGTATAGACTTCCATTTGTCCAAGTGGTCGGTGTGACCTTCACACACCAGTCGTTTTGCGTCGCTCATGCATTTATATCTAAAGAACGGGAGGAAAACTTCGTTTGGTTGCTACTGCAAATCAAAGGTATGTTGCAAAAGTGTATGGAGCCGCGTGTGATAGTAACAGACAGGGACAAAGCTCTTATGAACATGTGTGATAAAATATTCCCAGAAAGTTCCAAGAACCTATGCCGGTGGCACATACACGAGAATATCTCAAAACATTGCAAGGCATTATTTACAGACGAAGACTGGGCAAATTTCAAGTATTCGTGGTCGGTATTGTGTGAGTCTCCCACGCCAGAAGTATACCAGTACAACTTCAACCGGCTTTACGAACGACTGTATGCAGCCAAACGAGGAAGTAAGTTTTGAATATTAAATAATTATTATAGTTTAATTTATTTTCAATATTAAATATTTATTAGGTTTTAAATTATTTTTTTAGGAGTTATTGAGTATGTGACCAAAAATTAGTTGGACCAATATAAAGAAAAGTTTGTATCGGCCTGGTCCAACAGAAAACTCAATTTTGGTCAACATACAACGAACCGAGTCGAGAGCCATCATTCACTCCTAAAGAGCTATTTTAGAAATGCTAACAGTTCGCTAGATAGACTTGTTGGGTTTGTTGATGAAATTGTCACAGATCAATATGTACAATTACAGTTTGGCTTTGGAACAAGCCTCATAAGGAAAATGGACAGCCACGTAGCTATTGAAATGTTTGATAACCTACTCGGTAAAGTTTCACATAAAGCTCTAAAATTGTTAGAAACCGAGTGGTACAAGTTATCAACTATACGGAAACAAAATGCAACGTGTGGTTGCCAACTTTTCAGTAGTTGTGGGTTGCCGTGTGCTTGTCGTCTGGCAAATATTGAAACTACAGGTCAGGTCAACCTTTTAATATTTATAATGTTTTTTTCTAATTTCAAATTGTTCTGACTATCTCGTTTTAATACAGGTGGCAGAATCCCGCTAGATGTGGTGGACGTCTTCTGGAGGAAGCTTGATCTAAAACCGTCGTTTGTCGAAGATGAAAATGTAGACGTGGATAAAGTACTTTGTCAAGTGAGAAACAAAATTATGTCACAACCCGATCACGTCAAAAAAAGTCTGTTGTCGAGAATCACAGGGGTGGTCTTTCCCAGCAAAAGTAACAAGAAAGCGTCTGTGGTACAAGAAGATACTCGCGATCGTCCAACTTTGAAAAAGCAACAACAAAGGAAACAAGATGTCGCGAGAAACAACTCGTTCACAGGATCCCAACAAAGCATATGTGACCCTGCGAGACATAGCTCCTATATTGCGTCACATGACTCTCGACAAGTTAGTTCAGTCATTTAACACCGTCGTTCAACGACGGGTAAAGGAAAACAACCACAAGATAATAACGCACGTCATGGGTTTCCATTGATGATGGGGAAAGATCCAGTTAACAATATAAATTGTTTTAAGGATTCGATTCCATCTTTGTTTCATCCCTACATTTCACGTATACAGGATGTAAATCCCGACGGTAGCTGTGGTTTTCGATCGGTAGCTGTGTGCTTAGGGTTAAATGAAAACGATGGTTTTTTATTCGACAACAGTTTCTACAGGAGATGGACAATAAAGAAGAATGGTGGAGAACTGTTTTCGACAGAGTCGCCTTTCAAGAGTATGATAGGCTATGTCACACGATAGATTGGCAGGATGTGAAAGCCGCACCAGTTAGTCGTTGCATGTAGATGCCATACACATGACTCTTAATTGCTTAAAGATTTGGGGTGATTGTTCGTCTTTTAAGCATCTCCGGTAATCAAACATTTTTTTCCATTATGGTTTGGTCCTAACGTTCACGCTCAACATCAAATCGTATCGTTCGTTCACGTTAACAATGCTCATTTCATCCACGTCAAGCTATACAGAGATTTTCTGATTCTCACGCCGAATGCTCTTTGGATTTTGCATCAAAATGATGTTGCAGCAGAATGGGAAAATATATACAGTGATCGTATCGAACAGTTTAAGAAGATAATGGCTACTGATGCATAGAACTACACACAATATGTAACGAATGTTGGATAATGTAATTTAATAATAATTATGTTAATAAAATTTTATTATTAATTTTTATATTATTTATATTATTAAAAAAAGAATGTAATTTAATAATAGTTATGTTAATAAAATTTTATTATTAATTTTTATATTATTTATATTATTAAAAAAAGAATATAAAAAAAGAATGTAATGTAATAATATTTATTATTAATAAAATTAAAAAAAACAAAAAACATTTTAAAAACAAAAAAAGTTTGTACGCCACGTATAGTGCAATACGTGGCGTATTGCCTTTAAATGGAGGGAAACCCTGAAAATTTTAAATTTCAGATATTTTTGAGTTAATACGCTGCGTATAGAGCCATACGCACCGTACAGAATTCCAAAGGTCATGGTCTATACGCTACGTATTGTACTATACAAATCGTATAGATCTAAGATATACTCAGAACTCCCATCGCACAGGGCCAAACGCACCCCCATTTTTACACAAAACCTTATACAAAGCCAAGAGAGATTCTTGATTATCGGCTCCAAAAAGTTCTATTCTACTCGTAAAGGTACGTAGTCTACACTAATATAGCTTTTATTTAGATTATTACCCGTTCAAATTGCGTAGAATTAGCATTATATAAGCTGATATTGATGAACTATACGCAACGTATAGCCCTATACGTGACGTATAGTTCATCTGAGGGAGAAGATGAAACCATACGCCACGTATAGGGCTATACGTTGCGTATGGCTAAAGTTTCTCGGTAACTAACATGCGTATGGTCTGGGGTTGCGCGTATGGCTTGGTTTGCCCGGAAACTGACCTGTGTATGGCTTGAGTTGTCTGCGTATAGCTTGGTTACCCGGTAACACCCTATACGCCACGTATAAACCTATACATGGCGTATAGGTTTTTTTTAAAAAAACTTTTTTAAATTAAAAAAAAAACCATTTATTATTATTTTAAATTATTTATATTAAAAAAACAATTATTTATTATTTTTAAAATATAAAAAAGTTAGTATTATTTTAAATTATTTATTTATATTAAAAAAATTATTATTATTTAAAATTATTTATATTAAAAAAAATTTTTTTATTATAATTAATTTTAAAAAGAAAAAAACAATTTATTATTATTTTCAGATATGGCGGATTACGAGAAAGATATTCATATGGAGGAGTTAGATGATCTCGCGCACTACCCGTATTCAAAAAACATCATAGGCGAGGACACGACATGGGATCGCCTTTTTGATCTTTCATTCACCGAGACCTACCGAGAGGTGGTCGTCGAGTTTCTTTCGACGTTCATCTACTCAGAGGAGAGGCTGCAGCCCCTTCCCGGGGAGGCGCCGGACCGAGACCTACCGAGAGGTGGTCGTCGAGTTTCTTTCGACGTTCATCTACTCAGAGGAGAGGCTGCAGCCCCTTCCCGGGGAGGCGCCGGCAGAGGAGCCGGATCAGGTCTCCTTCCGTAGTTTTGGCCAGCAGTTCCGTCTGACCCTCCGTCAGTGGGCCGTCGCGACGGGCTTTTACTTCGACCCCGAGACGGTTTTGCCAGTTTACACCGCGGCGGTGACGGAGGTGGACAAAGAGGAACTCCTTGTTTTTTGGGGTTTGATTTCCGATAGCCCTTGGTTAGGTACCAAGGCAAGGGTTTTGGGGATTAGAGGCACGGGGTGCGCCTTATCCAACGCATTAGAAAAGCCGTGAGTGGTGCACCGATAGATACCTATTTTTTCTCTACTGCCTGCTTACAGGCACGGGGTGCGCCCTATCCACATGTCTCGCAAGTTATTTTGCGTCTGCCTATATGCGGCAGAGGCGCGGGCTTTTGTATGGCGGCCCTTTTATCACTCAGGTCATGCGTACTCTTACACCATGACATGCGCATGAGCATGAGCCTGAGTTGTTACCACCCATTCCCCCTGTCAGATTAGACCGCCGCACGGCTAGCGGCATGCGCATCACGCACCGATTCCCGAGGCTCGGCCTACGGTTCGTAGGGGCCATCCAGGACCAGGTTTGGGTCCCGGTGCCGTTGCCGCCGATGCCTGGACAGGGGGACCCGCAGCCGCAGCCGCAACCACAACCTTAGCCGCACGTCTAGGCCATCCACGACCGGCTGCCACAGCATCCCCGACACGCACGTCGGTCTGTTAGGCTGGACAGGGCCGCCCAGGCATTGCTTGATGGACTTATTGCCGACTCACAGCAACAGGCTCGTCATAGCTATCGCATGGAGGACCTGATGATGTGGGCGGTTGGTCGCCTCGTGGATCTGTCACTAGCCGCCGGCATCGAGCCATCACCACTACCATCGCCACGTCATTATCCGGGCGACCCCGTTCAGGATGAGGGCGGGGCGGGTCAGGATGAGGGCGATGACGGCGGGGCGGGTCAGGCTTAGTTGTTTTTATTTGTATCTAGTTTGTTTATTCTGTTATGTGTGTAAAAACATTTTGATGTTTATATTTAATTTTTTGATGTAATGTATCTAATGTTTTAGTTATTTGTTTGGTTGTAATGTTTAATATTTTGTTTGGTTGTAATGATAAATTATAAATGTAAAATTATAATAAATGTTAAAAAAAATAGATAAAAAACTTATATTAACAAAGTTATATAAATTAAATTAAAAAAGATAACAAACTTATATTAACAAAGTTATATAAATTAAATTAAAAAATATAATTAAATAAAAAAAATCTATACGTGGCGTATAGGGCAATACGCCACGTACAGAGGTTGTTAAATTCAAAATCTGTCAACTTTTGAAGCAAAAATATAACCCGTGACCCATACGCTGCGTATAGAGCAATACGTCACGTATGAGACCCAGCTGCTAGACAGGGAATGACACGTGTCATTCTGTTGTCAAAGACTGAACCCTATACGCCTCGTATTGGACTATACGAAGACGTATAGGGCGGCGGCATGTCCGATTAGCAATATTCCGTGTCCCATTATAATCTCCATTAAATGCGTAATTACACTTTTGTTTGAAGATTCCCTTTAATATAACAGGAACTTTATGTTTGGATTCACAATCATTTTAATATTATATTAAAATGAAATTTAAGCAGCTCGAATAAAAAATAAAAGAAATTCTAATATTCCCGTTCGAATACTTATAACCAATAATCAAATATCGGATGGCTAAAAGTTGACATGGAATTCAAATACTAAGAAATCGATAGCATACTTCAAGTATTCCAAGAAGTCTGAATCATTTTAGCATTCTATAACTAAAATTAACTTGTTCTGACAGCCAGTTTTGGCATTATCGAAACAGAGTTTTTTTCTTTCCCAAAATGTTTACGAAGGCACCTTTTTAAACCGTAATAAATTCTCATTATAGACACAATTTTAAAGTTTACCAAACTCGGGTGACATCTCTAGGCACAACTATCTCTAGATGTCAAAATCAATTTGACTGTAAATAGTCTAAGGAGAGACAATCTTTGACAGAAACTAGACTACTCTTTCTTACGAAGTCTAAAGTCATAATCTTTTTTCGCCACCACCTCCACGAAGACATAAAAAGGGTATACTTCACCATAGAGTACTTTCTTGACTTGTGGAGGAATTTCAAAAATATGTATGATCACTAGAAGTTGGTCCTCCTCCTAAAAGCTCGCTGTATAATTTCTCCACTTGCATTTGTAAATTTTAAGACGGTTAGCAAGTATAACTCTAATACTTTTTGCATTACCTCCAAATTGAAATTATGTGGAACATCACCAATGTTGGCATGTTTGATAAGACGTTCTCCACGTCTCACCCTCAAAACCTGCCCATGTTGCAGCATCACCGGGAATGTGTTTTCATAAAATAATCGTAAGATTTTAATGCGATTCCTAGAAAAGGAAAATGAAAACACTTATATTAAATGAAAACAAGATCTTAGCAATAGTCGTCAACAGACTTCCCCTCTACCAAAGACTCACATATCATCTGTAATTTGGCGACGACGGAGGGAGCTAACGCATCGTTGTGACGAATCTGTGAAAAGTTGGGCCTCTCTCCATGCAACATGTACGTGGCTTCATCGAAAGCTAGTGCCTCTTCCTTAGCGAAGTCAAATGAACCCAACCAAAGCCGTCAATAGTTTTTAGGTAAACAAATATCTGATGCTGATTTCCCCCAACTCCTTCTCACACCCTTATAAGGTTTCGGAGTAACCTGGTTATCACGAGAGACTAGTGTATTGAGGAGACTGAGTATCTCGTCGAAGGATGTGCAAAAGATTAATTTGAAGATGAAGAATTTGAAAGAAGATGTTTAACCTTATTTAATAGATCATCACTCGCCATGGCTAGAACTTCTATACATAGACATTTCAAAGTTGTACTTTTAAGATTGTGGACAACTCCAAACATAGACATTAGTTTTAAAATCATAGACAAGTAAACGCCCAGTAATTTTAAAACTATAGCTTTAAAATGTTTATGTTTGGAAATTTTAGTCATGACGAGTGATGATCTATCAAATGTGGTTAACCTTTTCTCTCAAATTTTTCATCTTCAAATGAGTCTTTTGCTCATCCTTCGTTAGGATCCTTAGTCTCCATGATGCACCGGTCTCTCGTGATAACCAGGCTACCTACGAAACATTAGTTGTGTGTGAGAAGGAGTTTTGGGAAGTCGTGCCTCTCTCCATGTAGCATGTATGTGGCTTCATCGAAAGCTAGCACCTCTTCCTCAGCGAAGTCAAATGAACCCAACCAAAGCCGACAATGGCTTTAGGTAAACGAATCTCTGATACCGATTTCCCCCAACTCCTTCTCTCACCCTTGTAAGGTTTCGAAGTAACCTGGTTATCACGAGAGACTAGTGTATCGAGGAGACTGAGTATCGTGTCGAAGGATGTGTAAAATACTAATTTGAAGATGATGAATTTGGAAGATCACTCGCCATGGCTAGAACTTCTACACATAGACATTTCAAAGTAGTATTTTTAAGATTATGGACACCTCCAAACATAGACATTAGTTTTAAAATCATAGACAAGTAAATGACACATAGTTTTAAAACTTTAGCTTTGAAATGTCTATGTTTGGAAATTTTAGTCATGACGAGTGATGTAACATCCGGCCTCTTGTACCAACAATATTGTCCGTTTTCCCTCTAGGAGCTCATAGATTTGTTTTTTTGTTGCCCGGGAGAAAACTTCCCAGGAGGTCACCAAATCATGGATTAGGGATGAGCATTTGGTACCGAGTACTGGTACCGTATCGATAGATTCGGTACGGTATTCGGTACCGAGTAACGATACCGTACCGATAGATTCGGTATGGTATTCGGTACCCAATTTTTCAAAAATTCGGTATCGGTATTTTCGAAACGGGTACCGATAACAGTTAGAGATTATCATTTTGTAAAGAGTAATGATACTGTACTGAACCGGTACCGTACCGATATATTCGGTACCGTACCGATATATTCGGTACCCACTTTTCAAGAAATTCAGTATCCGTATTTTCGGTACCGGTACGGTACCGATCTCACCCCTACCCTGGATTACTCCCACACGAGCACGCTTAACTGTGGAGTTCTCCTATCATGCACAGCCAATGCGCCCAAAACGCGTTGTTGGTATTTGAGGTGGATAATTCTTTATGAACTCAACATATCTCATGTCTACGGCCGATGTGAGATTTTCCAAGGGTGTTACAAACACCCCTTTTTGGACTCATCGTCCTCGATGATGTTTGCCCCCACCATCCCAATCAAGGATGTGGGATTTGCCTAAGGTGTCCCTCTAAACACCCCCGATGACTAATCATCCCCAATGAGGTTTGCCCCACCATCCCGAACGGTACAGGAGTGGCTCTGATACCATTTGTAACATTCGGCCTATCGTATCAACAATATTGTTCGCTTTACCCACTACGAGCTCACGGGTTTGTTTTTTTGTTTCTCGGGAGAAAACTTCCTAATGGTCACTCATCCCTGGATTACTTCTACCCAATTATACTTATCTTTTAAGATAGGGATAAGACTTGCCCTCATCTCACCCTCATCAGACCCTCATCAGACCTTACTGTTTGAATGAGGTTTTTACTGGGTATGTTTGTTTGTACGTTTTCTTGTAATTATCCTAGTTAAATGACACGACCTACAGTAACACAAGTGATCTATTTTTAATTACAAATTGATGACTCTAAATGTTACTAATTAAAAAGATAACGTTTCTTTAAATACAATTATTAGTATTATAATTTTTTTTGAACGGCAATTCACTTTGTATTAATTAGGAACTTCACTTTACTCACAGAAAACCACTATTTATAAATGTACAAGCATAACAGCACAGAGTACAAGCAAACAATGTATGTTTTTTTTTTTTTTCAATTTCAACCCTTATACTATATATAATATACGCTTTTAGTCCGTTTCATTTTCTATTAATTTCATTTTCCTTTAATAACTTTCGTTCGTTAATTTTTTTTTTCAGAATACAGAGTGCGCGGCTGTTTTTTTTTGTCAATGTTCCGATATATTTTTTTTTAAATACGGAGTTGTGTTCAAAATGGAGTTTTTTCGTATCGTTGTGTATAGCGAGAGCCGTTACCGTTGTGGTACTGTGCCGATTCGAACATATTATAAGCGAACAACATCATTGTTGGTATTGATATTATCGGAACCCATAACGGTTTTCGATTTTATGGTTTTCGACGATCCGAACCGGTAAATTTTTATTTTGTTTTTTTTCCTTTTTATTATTTAGTTTTATGTTTCTTTTTTTTACCATTATTTTTATCATTACGTCTACATCTTTATTTAAATGTTTTTTTTTTCAATTTCAACCCTTATACTATATATAATGTACGCTTTTAGTCCGTTTCATTTTCTATTAATTTCGTTTTCCTTTAATAACTTTCGTTCGTTATTTTTTTTTCAGAATACAGAGTGCGCGGCTGTTTTTATTTTTTTTTTGTCAATGTTCCGATATAATTTTTTTAAAAACAGAGTTGTATTCAAAATAGAGTTTTTTCGTATCGTTGTGTATAGCGAGTGCCGTTACCGTTGTGGTACCGTGCCGATTCGAACATATTATGAGGGAACAACATCATTGTTGGTATTGATATTATCAGAACCCATATCGGTATTCGATTTTGTGGTTTTCGACGATCCGAACCGGTCAATTTTTATTTTTTTTTTCCTTTTTATTATTTAGTTTTATGTTTCTTTTTTATTACCATTATTTTTATCATTACGTCTATGCCTTTATTTAAATTTTAGTAACAATGAACACGACACTCGCGGCGAAACACGGGTATAACCATCTAATTATTAACCATTTAAAAAGCATTAGGGGGAATAGTACCCCCATCAATAAGGGTGGCAATTAATTATACATTTTTAACCCATTTAATTTTCTAATAATTTTATTTTTCTGTAATAACTTTCGTTCATTAAAAAAAACAGAATGTGCGTCTTTCTTTAGTTTTTTTTGTCAACGTTCCGGTATAAACTTTATTGAAAACGGAGTTGTATTCAAAATTAAGATTTTTTTGGTATCGTTTCCTATAGCGAGTACGCGTTTTGACATAAGTTTATACCCCGCAAACCAACCGAAACAATAACGATCAGACTCCCGCCGCATAGCGCGGGTGAAAAAACCTAGTTTAATTTAATTACTTACAATTACCAAACTGGTAACTATTTATGCCTAAGGTACAAGCCTCTATTGCGTGACATTTCTTACTTTATCCACTCCACCGCCACAAATATATGTTCAAAAATTATAGTAGTCGAGTATGGGAGAAAGCATGTTTAATTTTTTTATAATTGATTATTTTATTATTATGATTAATTTTGAGGTTATTTTGTTTTTCTTTGTAACTTTTAAAATACGATGTTTTATAAAATTTAGAATATACCGTTGCGACGTGCTTAATTTTATCTACGTTTCGGTGTAAATTTCATTCGAAACGGAGTTGGATTTAATAATGTATAAGTTATCAAATCATAAACGTTAAACGTACGAGTCATAAAAAATACTTAAAGGTTTCAACTTTTTTTCAGTTCTTTTTTTGTTTTCCAGTCACAAATTTTAAAATACAATTACCAAATTGGTAACTATTTATGCCTAAGGTACAAGCCTCTATCGCGTGACATTTCTTACTTTATCCACTCCACCACCACAAATATATGTTCAAAAAATTAGAATGGAGAATGCATGTTAATTTTTTTATAATTAATTATTTTATTATTATAATTAATTTTTAGGTTATTTTGTTTTTCCCCTATCACTTTTAAAATACGATATTTTATAAAATTTTGAATATACCGTTGCGAAGGAATTTCATTCGAAACGGAGTTGGGTTTAATAATGTACAAGTCATCAAATCACAAACGTTAAACGTACGAGTCATAAAAAATACTTAAATGTTTCAACTTTTTTTAGTTTTCTTTTTGTTTTCCACTTACAAATTTTAAAATATGATGTTTTATAAAATTTCGAACTTGACGTTGCGTCATGCCTACTATCTACGTTTCGACGTGAATTTTCGTAAACCGGTTTGTTTTAAACCATTCAATGCTCATCTCCAAATATTACGAATGTGGGGTTCCTCTTTTTTATTTTATCTACGTTCCACCACAACGTGGTCCGTATGAACAGTAACTTTATTTTTTTATTCTAATTTTTATTTTTAGTTAAATACAATTTTTTAATAAAAAGAAACAAATAGCGTCCCTGGTCCAATGATTCACCTACGTACACGTACTACAACCCCATCCGTATCTACATTTCGAACCCGTCTCAGAATGCGTCATTTTAATTAAAAAAACGAAATGATTTACTCTTACAACTTTTAAATTATGATGCTTTATAAAATATCAAAATTAAAATGAGACGTGCCTATTTTTATTTACGCTTCGACGTGATTTTTCGTAACATTATTTTTAAACCAACCAGTTTTTTAAACATTTTTTAAACCGTCTGGTGCCTGTCTCAAAATACACTATTGCGACGTTTTTTATCTACGTTTAAACCGATCCGTCGTAATACCCTCCGGCGTGCTTTTTTTATCTACGTTTCGATATAAAAAAAATTTCGAATAACTTCACTTTCGTATACAACGAGGTAACTTTTCCGTTACTATCAAATATACCGCTGCAACGTATTTTTTTAACGTTACGTAGAATATACCGTCATGATTTGCTTATTTTTATATATGTTTTGAACCCGTCACGAAGCGCCGGTAGCAATGCATTAGTTAGTATTATAATTAGTACCATTACATATCAAAAACAAATCATTAAAAAGCTTCAAAGTTCCACCGGCTTCTTATCCACGTGTCAGCTTTACATTCACCAAGTTCTTCTTCTCCTTCAGTTCTCTCGAGAAGTTACCACTGATCCCACTCGTTCTAGAGAGAGAAAGTATTTCTAGGGTTTCTAGAGAGAGAAAGTCATAACGAATCAGCAGATGGTGTGTGAATTCGTCTAAAACATCATCTCGTGAAGAAATTTATACAAAAAAAGATGTATGTGGGATCCATGAGAAGATCTTTCAAGGATTCTCTCAAAGTTCTTGAAGCGGATATTCAACATGCCAATAATCTGTAAGAAGTCCCCAATTTCACTCCTTTTTCATGTGGTGTTCTTCAATTTTCGATATTTTTCTTTTTATTTTGTAAAATTGATGTTCTGTTCATGAATCCTTCAATTTAGTTTC
This sequence comes from Smallanthus sonchifolius, assembly GCA_023525975.1. NCBI lineage: Eukaryota > Viridiplantae > Streptophyta > Magnoliopsida > Asterales > Asteraceae > Smallanthus > Smallanthus sonchifolius. The sequence continues at coordinate 28,763,082 of CM042021.1, read as the reverse complement.
TGGGATTTTGATATTTCAGGCGAATTTAGGGTTTTTTCAGGTGGATTTACGAGTTAATTTTGACTCATATTTGGTCAAAATTATATACATGTATTTGGTTTCCTTTGACTAGTGATTGCTTGCATATGGGATAAAGGTATCTCATTTTTTTAATCAAACAGAAAAATCCTCAATTTTGAATTTCAAAGAGTATTTGAAAACATTTTTTTTATTTTTATTAAATTATTAATCAACATTATGTGGGTTGCTTCTATGCTGGCCAATTTTGATGTATTTAGACTATGAAATAGTAAAAAATAAAATAAAAACCTAAAAATTTAGTAAATATTGTTTAGTAGCTTGTTTCTGGTGAAAGATTGAGGTTGATCCAGAATGGTTCACCAAGAAAAAAGAGGTCTGCATTATTTTCAAAAAAATTAAATTAGAAAAATGCATTTTCAAAAGGTTGAAGTTTGAATTTGATCCTGAATCTTTGAAGTGTAGAAAGATGCACACTTTGACTTTTGAGGTTGAATCTACTATGTATACTATGTCTTACGTTTAAGATTGATGATTGGTTTTTTTTTTTTGCTAGATTTGTTGCTGTTGTTGTAATTGTGTGTTTGATTGATGTACAGTGGTGCAGGGCATCTGATTTTTCGAGGGAGTATGATGGTGCGTGTGTGCAGATGAGAATGTCGTATAGCCCGGCTGCACAGTTTTTCCTTTTCTTTGTTCAATGGTCAGACTGCCACCTCGCCGGTGCTCTTGGACTCTTGAGGATCCTGATATTTCAGGTCATAATTTCAAACCCAATCGAGTATTTTTCATTTCAAGGATTTAGCAGTTAATATGCACTGATAAAGTTTCCTGCTTGCACATCAGGTTTATGAGGATGGCACCACCACCATGTCTACACACAAAAGGAAGGCGAGCATAAGAGAATTCTATGGTATGATCCAAACTGCCAAACGCCTGACTTTCTTTTACCCAAGTCAAACCTCAACCCCTATTCCAACTTTTGGTTTCTTTCATTGTTCTAAATAGTGCTAAATGGAGTTAAGCACACACTCATAAAGGATTCATTTAAGGGCGTACCTGGTGCTTGACATAGCTCATGCATTTGTGCAGGGGCGGGGGAGGGGCCGGATCGCTTCGCGATCTGATGTACGCAGCCATGACCTCAAGATCACAAAGCAGTAACCTTACCAGTTGCTACAAAGCCCGCCCTCCTTAAAGGATTCATTTAACCATATATATATATAGGGACATGTTCAATTAAGAACCATAATTTTGGCGAGAACCAAAAGAACCATGCATTTATACACATATTTAAGGATGCATGTATGCATTTGTGTATGAATGCATGGTTCTTTTGGTTCTCGCCAAAATTATGGTTCTTAATTGAACAGCTGCCTATATATATAATTATCACAACATAAATGTTTATACATGATATAAAAATTTGTTGCTATATTATTTACTATAATAATAACTAATAAATGACTAGTTCCATTGTTCCAAAACTACAATTACATTTTTTTTGAACGGCAACACCTAGATATTCTAGGATAATTGGGTTTCCCCGGGGCAACACCTAGAATATCCAGGGCAGCCCACCACAGGAGGAACCCCCAACTGGGTAAACCCCATGACCTGGCCACATACCCTTTTTTTGCTGTGGCCATGATTCGAACCCAAGACCTCCACTATGGGAAGTCTTGGGGCTACCATTGCACCAAATGGCCAACGGTAACTACAATTACATATAAAAGGATTGGAAAGATTACCTCTTGGTGAGTAGCTTGTTCACAAATTCACTAATTATATCTTGAAACACCTAATTGGCCATAAGAGGTTTCTTTAACTATTTTCTTTTTCTTATTGTTTCATGGGAGTTAATATTTAGGATGATGTGATGAATAGGAATCATATATCCATCATTAATGCAACTTCAAAGTGGTGTAACGGATTCAGAAGAAAGAAACCAGAAGAAGGTATGCATGGAAAGGTACAGAAAAAGAGAAGATGACGATTACAATCATTGTTCTGATGTTGACATTGAACGGGAAGAAGAATGTGGTATTTGCATGGAGATGAATACCAAACTCGTCTTACCCAAATGTAACCACGCCATGTGCTCAAACTGCTACAGTGACTGGTATGCTCCTCTACACACACACACACTGTTTGCGGGTCAATCGCACCCAACCCAGTTTCTGCCGGTACCAAAAAGTACTTTTTCGACCCGAACATGTATTATTAACCAGTGTACAAAAAGTTCTTTAGCCCACTGGACATTTGTGATCTTATGATTAAACCTAGAAGCTGCAAAATGGGAGGATTGGTCATTTTTAATTACCGGTCGGGGTTGGGTTAGCCTGAAACACTTTTTGGGAAAAAAAGCTTTCAACTTTTTATAGATAATTAAACTGAGATATTATTACAGAAATCACTTTCTTTCTGGAATTTTGAATAAATTAGTTTGGAAGGGCTTTATGCATTCATAATATACTTTCAGCACCTTTCAACCCATTCGACCCGTTTGCTTTATAGCAATCTTTTATTTGACCCGTTTGGCCTATTACTTCATCGAATATTTTAGTTTTCATTATCATCCCGAAAACTTAAATTTCATATTTTTTTCACATGATACGATTACGTTATGGCAGGCGTTCAAGATCACTATCATGCCCCTTTTGCCGGGTCAGCCTAAAGAGAGTTGACTCGAGTGAGCTGTGGGTATATGTTGACCATAAAGAAGCCATTGACATGGCCACAATAACAAGAGAAAATATCAAGAGATGGTTCATGTACATAGACAACCTGCCTCTTGTTATTCCTGACTCAAATTTTGACACCTACGACTCGCATTTGATGTAACCACATTAACCCCTGCATCTGTACTAATTTACATATCTACCCCCTTCGTCAAATGAAGACGACCCGAGATTTGTGTGGGTCGGTATAGGCTTTTATAAATGTAATGGGTTGTTGATTGTTGTTTAGATGAGCCCTGCCCAAGTTTGTTGCGGGCACGGGGTTGAAGCTAAGATAGTTTACTTGCAACATAAAATGGTTGTGGTGGTAATTGTATGTAGTGAATATGTATATGCTTGAATGTTAAAATGTGTATTCCCTGGGTGCTTACGTCCCAGAGATCATGAAAGCGAATCCTACGCCTTGGCAATAGTAAATGTACAATAGATTTCGGGTTTGCATTAAAAGTCTATGAACATCTCTATTTCTGTGTTGGGACTAATGGTGATAAAATGAAAGGGTCGGGTCATGTTGATCTGTGTTAACCTGGACATTAGACGCTGTCTTTTCAAGCCTTTTTAACTTTTATGTAAATAATTAGTGTGTTAAGTATGATTCAGTCAGGTTTGGATCTATCTGTTTGAGCAATTCGTCAAATGGAAAAATAGAACTCAAAAATTAAGATCAATAAGAGTGAAAAATGCTAAAATCACTAAAGTGCAAAACTCACAAGTAATGTAAAATCTTAGGACTCGTCACAAGTTGTAGAGTTAACAGACTGGTTCGACTGGTTTTTATAAAAACTTGGGTCTGAGTCATTAACTACGGTTTTAGAAAATAACAAACCAAACTGGTTGGATTAGGTGGGTATGGTTTACACTGATTTTTTTCGTTACAAAATTGTTACTTTGTATTATAATTTTAAAATGATAAAGATTGTTCATGAATACATATGCTATCATTTAACATTTTCTAAAAATAAATAAATAATAAGGTTAAAAGATTGGTTCGGTTTATACGACTAGTGTCACGTTCCAAGCGGTCGGGCAGGCCGTTAAAACATTAAAACCAAATCTCATAAATCTTGAGCCGGCTGACTTGCTTTTGTTTTAACGATTATGTCACTTACAATGGTTCATGGACATCCCTAGCGTGATGTTTGCCTAACGGTCACTAGCTATCAGTCTGAACTCATTATAATCCTCGGCTCCTCGCTCCATCTTCACTCACCACCATCACCGGCCACCACATACCATCCTCCGATTCTGTAAGTTATTATTCCTCGCATGAATGACTTTTCACAACACGAACCTAGCACGAGTTCAGGTTGACCCGGGCATGATCCATCAACCCGAACCTCAACATTTATGGATAAACTACCATGACTTTTTGCATATATAAAATAAATACCAGTTAGTGTAATCAAATCCTTATAATTATATATCTGAAAGAGGGGGGGCAAACTAAAAAAATAAACAGTTTATATTTAACTGGTTTGAAAACAGAATCTCACTGATGTTACAAGTTCACTTCAGTGGAACTGTGTTTGCAATTTAAACACCAAAGATACCTCTGGTTACTGGAAAAAGCACACAGTTGAATGCAGCTATTTTTGATGGCTCAGAAAATCTTTCATGTGCCCATAGATTTCGGTTTTCACTATAAGACGCATCTTTTTCGAGTCTTCACACAACAAACTGCTGAATTCTCTTGCAAAATTGCAGGCTGCTTCAAACGCGTCCTATAATATCCAGGGGCAAATTGGGTATTATAAACCAAAGATTTACTGGAAATACCTACCATTTGACGGTTTGTGATATAGCCCCTTAAAACTTGATATAACATCATATTTAGTTACTTGACCAACAAAAAAATACGATATCAAATACGTAATTTTGAATTTAACTGGCATTTATACTCTTCCAATGAAACTTGCATTAAACAACTAAACGATGAGATAATAACTAGGAATTAGTAAACAACTAAATGCCAATCAACAGCATTTGAAGAAGCTGTTTATAGTTGAAGAGGGGCTTGCGGTTGGTGTATCGGGCACTTTAGTACTATATCTTTTGTACCATAAAAGTTCCGGGTTCATAGAGTTGCATTGCTTATGTTTCTAGCAGAAGTATTAAAGATCTCCTACTTAACCAACAGTCATCATTACATATTAGTGATGGTATGGTTTTCTTCACTAATTCTTGTATTTTGTTACTAATAAAGGGTATTTTAGACTTCTAGTTAATGGTAGTTAGGCATTGTAGTTTGGTGCCTTTAAAAAAAAAGGCATTGTAGTTTGGTGAAATGTTTTGGCCCTACAACCAACAAAAACTCTTGTATGTCAAGATTAGTATCATGAGCATTTTGTAACGGTCACAAATGAGTAAAAAGGTAATTTTGGATGCAACTTTGCCAAAGAAAAAAAGGAAATGTAACAATCTCCATTTTGGAAAATCTTATAGTAATTTATGTTTCTTTGAAAATAGATTAGAATAGAGGTGATGGGGAACCTGATCCATGACATTTTCTAGCACAGACGGCATTCTTTCTGCAACACGAGGATGGGCATTCTGCTGAAGAAATGAAACTATCTGCATGTATATCCACAGAAGAAAGATAGAATGAAACATTTGGGTAAAACAGTTAAGACTGTTATTTAACTGTGACAGCCTTAACCAATGGACTTGTGACATGTGTGCAGAATCCATAGTGAAATTTTCGACAAACTAATATCCAGAAAAGGGCGCTGCATTCTCTCATGTTTTAAATTGGATTTTAAGCATGTTCAGTTGCACCATCCCTATGCTCTAACTCAAAAATTCGCCCAGACTTCTCCATATGCCGCTCGAGTGGCGTTTCACCGAGTCTTATCCTGAGTTCTCCTTGCGGACAAGGAGCCTTCAAGTGGAAGGGAATGATACGTGCCAACCCATGTAACCATGCACCCTACCCCTCACGGCGCCATGCACACATTGCCACTTGCCATATGCACTGTTTCTTACTTGTTTCCTTCAGTTAGTTCCTTTCTTTAGTAGGAGTGCTAGGTTAGTGGAGTAGTTAATTTCTATTACGTCCACGTAGTTATTTTTCTGCAAATTGATTTCAGTTGTAAGCCTTTAAAAGGCCTTGAGAATTATGAATGAAGATTATTATGAATTGAGTCAATTTTCTCCTAATATTCTCTACCCCAAAAGGGTTCATATCAAATTGGTTTTGTATTGAACGGACCTCTCTCTATGTGTGTGTGTGTGATTGTATATGTATTTGATACTTTCCTGATCTGCTGTAATGCCAATTGAAAAGGGTTTGTACAAGTTCTCTTTTATAATGGATCCAACAATAAGGTTAGGAAGTTGATATTCTACCCTGCACAAAAGTGAGAGAGAGGATAGACTACTAGGTAGTATACTACTGCCTAAGTGCCTATTTTTCTTTTTTAAGAGGTCAACATTAGAATCATTCAAAAAATTTATACTTTAAGGTCTGGGATGTGATAGTTTGAAGATTTCAAAAAATAATTTAGGCTTATTATTCACTTATATGCATACTCAAAACACATAGCTCACAAATTCTCAATGGCTGCTCATTGCTTGTCAAGCTTGAGAATCAAGCACGCTTGTCTAACTCTAATATAAAAATGCACCCGGTTTGAGATGCAGTAACAATGTCTAATGATGTTTTAGTAAACATTACAATGTGTACTTACAGAAACAAAATGATAGCAGAGCTACCCAAACAGTTGAAATGGTTATCCTATTGCAAAAACTTAGGTGGTAATATTAAGTTTGTTAATAATTATCAGAAATTGCTTTAAACTGATTGAAAATTATGTTATATAATCATCAATAATTACGTTTAAATGTAAATCGATACCTCGCCAGTAACATGAAAGCTAAGTTCAAGCAGAAATGAGATAAGATCTGCACCTCTATCATGTTCATAAAAAAGTTCAAGAAAGACTCCTACTATAAGGGAAGAGTATTTAGAGATGATAGAAAATTTTGATGTCAAAAACAGCTCGATGCAGAAAAATGCAACATGTATGACAAGATGAGCAGCTACGGGTGAGAGATAACAACAGATAAGCGATTAGAATATCATCAATATGTTTATATTATACGTTATAAATTATCAAAAAAGCACCAAAAGAAACCTGATTTAGTTTAGAAATTGGGTCAACCAAGTGATCCGATATGATAATACCTCAGAGTTACTAATATACTCCCTGATGATATACCAGAGTTGTGCATTGGTATCCATTAGCTGTAAGGGAAACAAATGGTAATTAAACTTAATAAAATACGGAGTACACGGTATTACAGCTATATATTTATCGTACCAGAAACTGGAAACCGCTCTCAGTAAGCCTAGGATCTTCTTTGTCTCTGTAAAATTGTGGATCAACCTTGATATGTGAGAATCCATAGTGTTAAAGATCAAATTAGCATTCAATATGATCCGCATCGCAATGATTATAAAAATTACTTTGACTTATCAAGATCAACGGTTACAACTTGCAAGTAAACAGGGAATCAGTAAGTAGCAAGAAACCAACACAGGCAAATGAGAACCATCAATGAGCAGTTACAACTTACCCGTGAATAGTATGCTCCCGGAGGTTCCTCTAAAACATCAGGTTTAACAAGTAAGTGGTCTCCTTTTTCCTGCAGACAAAATAGACCCTCAGAAAAAAATAGACAATTCGTAGGGAAGAAAACTTATAAATCTCCGCTAAGAACTATATAGGAAAGCTACTTCAAACACTTATTTTTCTAGTTTTGCCATGTGGAACATGCTTTCTTTTTATCTTATTCATTTGAAAAGTTACAGGATGTTAAATGGTAAACAAACATGCCATAATGTAACCCAAAATACCCACGCAGATAATTTGCATAGATATACAAATGGAAGTTTCCATGAACAGTTGACCTTATGAAACAGATCTTTGTTTGCTAACTGATTGCAAGTCAAGAAGGCCTCCGCCTACATACCCTATTAATGGATCCATCCACCCAGGTTCGATGCCTGGCGTTGGATATTTTTTTCTTTTTTCAACTTTTTTGTCTAATTTACATTTTCACCCCTTCTATTTTATATAATATACACTTTTAAGTCGTTTGATTTTCTATTAATTTCTTTTTTCTATAATAGCTTTCATTCGTTATATTTTTTTTAAATGGAATGCGCTGCTGATTTTAGTTTTTTTGTAAATGTTTCGGTATAGTTGTTTTTTTAAACGGAGTTGTATTCAAAATCGAGTATATACTTTTTTTGTATCGTAGGCTATAGCGAGCAACGTGTTGCCGGTGTTTTGGTATTATTGTAGCCGATATCGGTGCTCGCTTTTATGGTTTTCGACGAGCCGAAACGATAACAACCAAACTCATGTCGCGTAATGCGGGGAAAAAACGACCACGCCCCCGCCGCGAAGCGCGGGTACAATTGCTAGTTCTTAACTAAAATTAAAAGACTATGAAGATTTACGACTTACACTTCTCTCAAACCATCGCAGATGTAAGATTTCTTGGAGTAGAAGAAACTCATCGACCCAAACGCCCTTGTGTACTATCTAAAATATAAAAAACAGGATTTTTTATGTTAAATTACATAAAAACAAAAAAATTATTCAATAACTATAAAAAAAATACAATTCTTGTCCTTTAAACATATATAAAATTGCACGTTTTTTCATTAATTACACGAATCATCCTTTACGTTTAGGGTTTGTCATGGATTTCATTTTTTTGATGGAGAATGAACTGTTAAATGCAGAGCAATTTGGTCTTTTTATCCCACAGGACTGTTCTTGTAATTTACTCAAATCAAACAATAAAGAAAATAGTTAAAGAAAAAAATAAATCCAACCCCATCTCAGAAGCTTTCTTCTCCTATCTGGACCCACAAACAATCAACCTTTCTTCTCCTCCCAGGGCACTAAACACTTGCTGCTGTTACAACATCTTCAGCCATACTAAGAAAATAGCAGCTCCCAAACCTGTCCTGAAAAAAAAACCTGCAGCTTGGTTTTAACACCCCCTCTCCCCCGCCCATTGTTCCAACTGCTTTGGATTATTAGCAATTACTTACTTTTATCAATTATTTTCTCAATCTCAAGTGGATCTACTATCTGTTATAGAAAACAAAAAATCATGCCACGGAGATTAAAATTCAAGATAAACTAAGCTTAAAGACAACAATTTTGACCCATTTACATATGAACCGTTAAGTTTAGGTTGTGTTTTTATCTAAATGGGACAAGCGGGTAAAACCGGTTAAACATGTTGAAAGTCATCCAAAGCCTATTTCTAATGCATACAGCCTACTAAATTGTTTTATTCAAAAGTTCAGATTATTGCTTTTATAATAGCAACAATAATCTTAAAGAAAAAGAAAAAAAATTGAACATAGTGTTAGTGAGTCAATCCAACCTGGCCCGCCCGTTTGACCCTTCCTAGAAAGTCATCCATTCCACCCTTAAGTGAATAATCTTTCAAGAGTAACAACCCACAGAACCAAACTAGTAGAAAATGTGAATCCAGGAGAATGTTGGATTTCTGTTCCTGATTGATGAGATGTTAATAAAAACAAGAAACGCCAACCCAATTACAAGAATCTAGGGCATTCCAATTTCTGTTTCTGATTGACGAACACACACACAATGATGCAAAACATAGTTCAATTGCAGATCTGTATGGAAAAAGTTGCTTGAAGATTAAACGAGTAAGAGTATGCAAAAAAGGAGTAGACTGTAAGTCAAAACTTCAGATCACATGTCTTCTCCAATTGATCTTCTTTCTCCATTCTCCAACATCTTTTTCTGTTCACTGCTAAACATAACCTAGAGTACATACAAAGTAGGGGAATTGGGGGACCTAAGAAATTGGTGGCCTAGCCGCCCAGGCAAGGGCTTTTTTGCCCAAAGAATCAGGCTGGCCCTGTGTTCATATATACATGTTAAAATAATAAGTCGATACAAAAACACAAAGCAAATTTAACACGAATCCAAACTGACATGAAACTAAACCTGGTGGAAATTTGGTCAACACAATTATTTGGGTTGACCGAATATGATATATCAACCCGAACCCGACCACTTTGTTTATGGATTGATTTGTTATTAATAAACAGGTATTTGAGCTTGGTGCCAGGCGTTCAACGCCATACAGACCCAAGTTCAAATCCAATGACTAGGCCATGTCAGCCTCCTTGCAGGGAAAGTTCACCCGGTTTCCGTAGGGTAGGGTAGGGTAGGGTTGGGTTGGAGGGCGTCTATTGAGTGCCACAGATTAATGAGGCTCCTAGTGTCAGTATCATGATTTAACAAAAGAAAAAATAGTCAAAATTATCACCTCTACTTGAGACATTACTGAAACTTTCATGACTTTTCGTGTATATAAATTAACAAAATTAATTACCGGTTAGCATATTTAAATTCTTATAATTATATAATTAGAAGAGAGGACAAATATAAAAAACAACAATTTATATTTCAATGGTTTTGAAAACTGAATCTCATTAAAGTTACAAGTTCATAACAGTGAAACGACTTTGCAATTTAAACTCCAAAGATCATCAAATTTCATGATTTGAAAGTTAGGGTTTTTGAGGACCAAAATTGGGGGTTTTGATTTGGGGATGTTTGAATGTTGAATTGAGGGTGGGTAAGTGTCTAGGGAGTTAATAGAGACACAACTAACTATAAAGCCCCAGTTTTTATAGTAATTTGTAAAATGGATTTTTGGGTGAAATTAGACGAAACCCAAACGGGTCAACTTGGGTTGAAAGTTGATTGTTGGGTGTTGGAGGTTTGGTTAAGATTGTGAAAACCAAACTAAGTTAAGGTGTTGATCTTTAGATCTTAGGTGTGTCTTGAATCTCAATTTGGTGAATGGATTGAGATCATAAGATTTCTAAATGCAAGTTAATTGCTAGGTGATCAAGGCGTTAAAGGAGCTAGCTTGAAGACCAAGTGGAATCGTTTCTAGCTAAAGGTAAGTGATTTGCACTTACTTAGTAATGATAGGTGGTAGTAATGTACATACTTGATATACATGTTGATATTGTTGATTATCATATGTGCAAATGTGTATATGTTGATTTGGTGAAATTGCATATCGTGTATGTATGCAAAGAGGGGGGTGTGCTTGAGGTCTATGAACCTCACAATGTTGTATGGTGATTAGAGTCATAGAATTACTTATGAGTTTTATGGTGTTATTGTATGTCTATGTTGAATGTAAGGTAGGGTGAAATAGTGGTTTGAAGTCTTTGAACTTCACAAATGGAAAGGGTGGAATTGGGATCTTTGAATCCTACGCGTCGGTAAATAACGGATGGGTTATAAAGGTTAATCGGTATTGTGTGTGTACATTTGTTTGTATGTTTAAGGTTGGTAATTGAAGTCTAAAGAACCTCACACGTGGTAATTGAGGTGTAAGGCCCCAAACCCGACACCCTACAGTTGGTTCTCATCACTAGGTAAACTCATTAAAAACACTTAACTTTCATTTAAGTAAACAACGGAAGTCTTTCTCATTTTAATTTTTCTTTTACACTCGATAACTTTCATAACATTACCTGACGAATGCATGCCCACCAACCCGAGTAGCCCCCCTTCCAAGCCAAGATACCTCGTCTAGCAGACTATCCTGCAAAACAATCTAATGTACATACAAAGTCAGCTACGTTGAGTGAGTTCTAATAGTTTAAATTAACAAAAGCCAACTCATCTCATTATTTATTTATCTCCACTCAAGACCCTCTGGTCATTAGAAAATAGTGGTATAGATTTTCATCATATAAACAACCCCCGTTATTTTATAATATCTCAAAGGATTCACCACCCTAGACTCTACCCACCAATTTAACTCAGTAAGTCTCTCTGACATAGAACGAACTTACTATTCTAATAACTCACAACTTACCATATACATTAACCATACACTGGTTAACTCATCCAACTTCTAGACACCGACTTACCAGTCCTAACCAGGACTCTCATAAACCAACTGACTCAACAGTTGTACACAATGTACTCAGCCCGACACAACAGTCAATCTAACTCGACACACCACATTAATTCCATCTATTTATCACATCACTATCATCTCATATACAATTAATATAACTCATCACTTGCATGCAATTTAACACATATATAAGCACACAAATACATACCTCATCACTGCACCCTCGCCAGGGTTATCCCCGTCTGGATAATCGTCTATACCCTTGTTACAGGGCCCCGCCGCTAAACATAGCGACACACTCGTCATCTATGATGACTACCCAGCCACCACGCAGTGACTATATCATCTACCATACGGTGACTGACACGCCACACGTACAATGATGACCCCGAAGGACTCCGTCCTCCACATCACTATTAGCTGTAAACACGGACAACAATGTAAGCACACAAAGCAACACATATATACACATGACACTATCTGGACATGTACTACGACTCACCACCATTTTCGGATCACTTACGTGTGTAATCCAACACTTACTTAGATGTATCCTCATAATGTCTAGACACATTACCCATCCCTTTACGAGTAGGCATTTATACGACACACAATCACCATACTGACTTCTAGTCCGTATACACTATGGACACCACATAAACCCATGCACACATGGTACACGCCGTGTCACGAGGACAACGACACAATACACACAACATCAAACACATGACGCATAACAGCATACGAACATCTACCCGACTCGTTAATGAACCACGTACGGGTTCCCATTCTAACTCTCCTTATATAACCATTACATGTTTAACTAAATTCCTGACTCATCCCGACTAACTCATAAGATGACACACACAGATCATCACACTCTTGTTCACCCATCCTAGGGATCCCATAACGACCTTTAGCTTCACTATTACATAAAGGTCTCATAAAACACTTCAAGTTAATTCATCACTCATAATACATTCATTTAATAAAATATGTGAGTATGTACGATAGCCCCAAAACAGTAAAACGTTTAAAAGAAGGGATTAGAAACTCACAGGTTATGCCACGTCCCAATCCTTGTTCTGTAACTCACCCGTCCACGCTCGAATCCCAAACCTGACAAACGTATGATCACACGATCAGGATACGTTTAAAACATACGTGGGATAACGTATTACAATATAATAAAACTCCGAGTCCCATCTGCTTGTCAATCAAACTCCATGAAACCCTAGTTTCATGTCACCTTCATACCGGGTCGTTCGTGACCTGTTTAGAACTCACCCGCTCAACCGGGTTTTCATGCACATACGTAAATGGTGCCATGCACGGTCTTGTTTGGATAGAAGCCCAATCCACGTGAACACGTCTACCCGAGTTGTGTTCCTCTCGCGCATGCATGTACGCATGCCATGCAAGACTCACGTTGGGAACCCTAACCAGTCCCCGCTCCTACCCTTCGTCTCCTCCACCGTACGCAACCATGCGCCGTCACCACTGTGGCCAAACACTTAATTCGTCTCCCTGATGATCATCGTCTTCGTTATTCCCATCCTGTACCGCTAACTTGCCGCCATGCACCACCATCATGGTGATGTTGTCCCTACACGTCTAACGCGCCCCCACCGTTCTCCGCCTCACGCTGTCGTAGCACGCTACCACTGCAGCCGTCATAGCAGTCCCGTCAACGGCTTCACTTCGCCCCCACGCTGCTCCCTTTTCTGTCCTCGGGTCAACCCTCCTCAGCCTTCACTCTCCGTCCTAGTCGTGCACCTCTACTACCTCACCACCGACCGCTTCTTTCCTGCACAAGCATCACAGTTGGTCTTCCCCTTCATCGCCGCCGGTCGTGACCACCAACCTCAAACCCTAGTCGAGTTTCTAACAAGGATGTAAACAAAATACGGGTATAATCGTAAAAGAGGATTACCTTGGCTTGAATCGGAAACCACGTTCGTCAGACCATTCCCCCGCTAACACCTCCTTCTTCTCCTTGTCGGCTTGCTCCCTTCTGCCGTTTCGCGCAACCTAGGCCAAATGTGGCCTAGGGTTTCCCATAGTAAGGTATTTATGTGTTTAAGATTTACATTCGGGTCCTTCACCATTCGTCTCGTGTATTATAAATCCCGAACTATCATTAAACGGCTTAACGGTCCTTTTATTCTCGTTGAGTCATGATTTACGTGGAAATCAATGTTAACCGAGACATTTGATACTTTAGATTTGGTTTTAAACGTGAAAACCTTGCTCACCATTTCATTTACTAGGGATTTTAATAATAAATATACGACTTTTCGGGATGTTACATGAGGTCATGAACTTAATATGTGTTGTTGTTGCTTGAAGTCTTGAACTTCACTATGGTCGTGGTGATTTGAGGTCTTTGAACCTCACTGGGGAGTTAAAATGATATCATATAGAGGAGTTTGAAGTCTAAGAACCTCACAAGGTAGTCAATTGAGGTCATGAACTTCACATTGTCGTTTGTGGTGCTTTGAGGTCTTTAGAACCTCACAAAGAAGTATGGTTGGGTTAGTGGGAGAGTAACTAACTAGTGTATACATACATAGGTGTAATGTATGTAAGGAGTTATATATGTTAGTTAGAGTTTTTGGGTGCTAACTGGTATGGGTGGGATAATGAGGCGATTGAAGTCCATGAACTTCATTAAGGAGGTAAAGGGGAGGGATTGGGATCATTAGAATCCCATTAAGTTGGTGTAATTCGTATAATAGAGGAATGCCAAACTTGAAATAAGCATATCTCGAGTTAGAAAATGAGTTACGGAAGCCGTAATATATGAATTTGGGGTACCTCGACGTGAGGAATTCAAAAATCAAGTTTGTTGTGCAGGTGGGGGCGTAATCTACGCCCTACCCAGCGTAGCCTACGCTGGATTGGTTTTGCCTACGCCCTGGGTTGGTTTTAACTCATTGGAGGCTATGGGAACTTGTATATATCATTACTAACATGTTTTGTGATATTCCCATGTAGGTAAAGCTCCGGTTTGAGGTCTCAGATCAAGTTCATGGTGGATTGGATTCTCGGTTCTATTGGGGTGTTTGTTGTTATTCTGAGTTAGAACTCCTTGTTGAGGAGTCCTTGAACTTATTTTGAACTATCTTTTAGATGGTTAAACTTGTCGTTTTCCTTAAATTGTCGGTTAGTTGTTTTGAATCAATTTATGTCATTGTCGCTTTTTCGTAATTAACATGTGTTGTTATCAAAAGTGTTTTTTGGGACCTACTTCTGCGCGTTTTTGAAAGTTTTAAGTTGGTTGAAATTTTGGGTGTTACATATACACTGCACTCTTTTTCCCTTAGCTAAAGTTTTTCACACTGAGTTTTATTTAGCAAGGTTATTAATGAGACAGTACTTCAAAATTATACTCCAAAGTTTTTTTATGAAAAGTGTCATCCAAGAGGGAGTGTTATGAAATATTATTGGAAATGGATGAACACATTTTTCAATCTAGCTTCATGCATATTTGTACTTATTTGTACTCCAAATAGTTTATCTTGTTTACTTGTCTACCATTTGGTTAATTTTTTTGTAGTATAAATACCACCTCAAAGTGAATGAGAAAGTGCATCTCATGTATACACTTTTATAAAGTTATGCATCTTTCTACTTCTTATTCTTATAATCCTCTTTAAATCTCTTAAGTTACAACACTAATCTTGTGGTAATTATAGTTATATTATAACAGTTCTAACAATTTAGCAAGAATCTATTTTAGACTAGGTTAAAATCCCGTGTATTACATGGGTTGAATAAATGTAATTTTTATATTGAGTAATAAAAAATATATTTTAAAAAAACTCGTGTTTTACACGGGTTAGAATAAATATGTGGAATACAATATAATTTGTTAACACATACACTCGTCAAAATATGCAGGAGATTTATTAATATAAAGATTAGTATTTTCTTTAAAAATATATCATTATTATTGTTAAAAGATAGAGGTGTATTTAATAAATGAGAGGCCGAAAAAATGATGAGAATGAATATGGAGGCGACACGTGACATTAAAAACCTTTATTTATTATATAGTATAGATATAGATATAGATTTTGGATAGGGCAGAAAAAAACAACCTAACTTTAAACCAAATCAATTATTAGCTTGAATAAAAATATAGTTGGACTTAAATTTAGAATATCCAAATTAAGTTTCCGCATGTTTATTGGATTAGATGGTTTTTCAAGTTAATTTGAATTACACATATATTTACATCCAAACGAGTGTGATTAAATGGATCAAGCTCACAAGATTTTTCTAAATAAAAATAAAGTAAAAAATTAAATCACCCCAAAATGTGAATTCCATCTAGCAGTGTAACATGTTACATGTCACAAAATGTATGCAGCTGATCAAAATCATTATTATTATCGTTATCTTTCTTAAAGTATATATACAACAAAAATTGATAAACCGATAAAACTAGCACGTATATAATGTCGACTATCGTGACCTTCGTGTGGACAACACTCATCTTGCATAAATTTTTCTATCCCGTAAACAATTTCTCTAAACGGGGAATGAAAAGACTAATGACTTCATTTTGATATACAAATATTTTTAGTCTCCGATCGACCCAACAACTTTCCTATGTCGTCTTGACCCGACTCTTCTCTGGCGTCTTGGTGATGGGATCTTTGTGGGATTACTTACAATATGTTCCAAAGATGTCTCTAAAGTGGTAATGTTTGGTGTTTCATCAATTGGGGTGGAGGGTGGCGGCACAAAAGCAGCAAGTGCGCCAGGAGGTGGCGGCAGTGGCGGCCAATGCTCGAGGATATCTCGATGGTATCCCTGAGAGAGAGTGGAGGAACCAACAGGATCAGCATTATCCAGAAAGAAAGTTGTATGAATTAGATGGGAGATCAAACACTTAGCATGGTGTTGACATTTGAGGTCAACATAAATATTCTTTGAATCCAAAATTATATCAAAGTTTTTAGAATCTTGAGAAATGGTATGTAACCATGTTCAAACTATTGTAAATATTTCAATATGGTAACATCTATTGCTAAGTTTGAAACTAAATCCTGGTCAAAATCGTATCGAAGAAAAAATTATTTTGACTCTGAAAGTCAAAGTGCATCAAGATGAAGTGAATTTTATTACCAGAACTACAAATTTTTGCCTTTATTGACATTTGAGGTCAACGGAACTATTCTTCAAATCCAAAATATATTGAAGTTTTTAGAATCTTGAGAAAAGTTTTAAAACCATGTTCAAATTATTGTAAAGTTTTCACTATGATAACATCTAATGCTAAGTTTGAAACTAAATCCTAGTTAAAATTGCATTGAAGAAAAAATTATTTTGACTCTGAAAGTCAAAGTGCATCAGAATGAAGAGAATTTTACTACATGAACTACAAAGTTTCGCCTTTATTGACAGTTGAGGTCAACATAAGTATTTTTTGCATCCAAAATTATATCAAAGTTTTTAGAATCTTGAGAAAAGTTTTAGAACATATTCAAATTATTGTAAATCTTTTAATATGGTATCATCTAATGCTGAGTTTGAAACTAAATCCTAATCAAAATTGAGTCGAGGAAAAAATTATTGACTCTAAAAGTCAAAGTGCATCAGGATGAGGAAAATTATACCTGCACTACAAAGTTTCGGCGTTGACAATCCCAAAACATATGAATGGTCCAATTCGTCTTAGACGTGATCTTATCCCTCACTGTTGAGAAACTAATCTGATCTCTTGAAGTAAAGCGGTCAACTTCATTGAACCAAAGACAAGTAAAAAGGTTTGAGATAGGAATATGCTCTCTTATCACCACACATCCTTCAGGAACATCTGCATGATTAAATGTGCGTAAAGTGATTATATGATATTGAATAATGTTAATCAAATAATTAGTTGTAATCAAACGAGCGGTAGAACATAATGTTGTTTGGATGTGCTTATGTTGTTTGAAGTTGTGATCACAAAGGTATATATAAAAACTTAGTAAAAATGTAAATTTTTTTAAAAATAATAAAAGGGTGTATTTATGTACCACTTCTGATAGGAAGTTTGGCCTCCGAATATGGGGTTAAACCCTCGGTTTTATAAAAGTTGACCTGGAAGTCGATGGAGGCGTTGTCATACTTGGAGGCTGCTTTATTAGCTTCGGCTTCTACAAACACATCAAACCGCTTGTAGTGTCTAGATATTGCAAAACTAGCATTCTTCCTCCATAAGAACCTGAAATCATATCCGGTTAGGAACTCTTGGATCCTCTACCGTGTGGAGACCATACTTCATATTGGACCAAACCCGTAGGTGAACTAAATGAGTTGACTGTAGCAAAATGACTAAAATAGCCTTGGAAAATGGAAAGTACATTCAATATTCATCAGGTTGTGCTAAATGTACCTCCTTCCCTAGTTATTTTTATTGAATGTACCCTGCTCCCCCTATCACATTAGTCATTCCATCTTTTCAAATCACTCAGGGGCTGTTTGGCAAAATCTGAACCATTAAGTGCTGAACCATTAAGAGGTCTGAATGGTTTAACATGGTTCCAAAGTTGAACCATTATGAGGTAAAATAAACCATTAAGAGGTGGGTTTTTAGCAAAACAAACACCTTACCTCTGACCGATTCAGAGGTAAGTCGTAAGCCTCTTAATGGAATCATTAAGAGGCTACCAAACAGCCTCTCACTCGCGTATGTATACACCCGTATAAATTCGCTTATACCCCCGTCTACAAACAAACAAACATACCCCAGTAAAATCCCACTCAAAGAGTAGGGTCTGGAGAGGGTGGGATGAGGGCAAACCTTACCTCTATCCCATAGGGTAGAGAGGCTGCACCCAGAGAGACCCCCGGATCGGAAAGCATACTAAACATGAATACGATAAACAACAAATAACAAATATCCAATATAAAAAACGTATATGAGAACAAGACATATAAGTTCGTACCATAAGCAGACAAAAGGGGCACTAGGCATAATAGTCCCTAAATATAAAATGTAAAGCATACAAAAAACATACACGAACTACATGTCATAACCATATAATTAAGTAGCCATAAAAGATACAAGAACAATAAGGCATACAAATCCGTGTCATAACCATGTAATGCGACTATGACGTACGTCCCTAAGGCTAAAGTGACTAAAGGCGCACCTGCAACTAAGGGCAAACCTAGAACGAAGCTAGCATCAACATCTACGAGTAAAGGCAACCTAAAGGTAGCCTAAGTGACGAATCAAGGCCAAACCTATACTCATCCCTAGAAATCCCTAACCTTTATCCGACGTCTCTACGAACTCCTATCACTGATCATGTGTTATATGCCCATACATGTCAAATCAAATCACATCAATAGGGGGGGGGTATAACAAGCATACATGTAGCCAACCCCTATTCATATAGAAGGAAATCTTATGATCTAAATGAAAGCAAAACATTTGCGATTAGTGGTAGATATGCATGACGTGTACATAAAACATAAATCTACTCGGGTTTTTCATATTAATGCAACTCTAAGTTACTATCCATATATGAATGAGGAGTGTAGCCAAGCCCATTTTGGTAAGAACCCATTTTGACGTGAACCAAATTGATATTTTTTAAAAACGACCCATTTTGACCTAAACCCGTTTCGACCTGTTACCTAACCCGAGTTGCGTTTAGCCAGTCTTAGCTTAAACTTTTAGACATATGGGATTGAATCTTACATAAGAAGAGCACATATTAATATTACATTAAAAGATAATTTTTTAGAAACGACCCGCTTTGACCTGAACATGTTTCAACCCATTAACCGACCCAGCCGCTTAGCCAAGCTTAGCTTAAACTTTTAGAACAGAAGGGATTCAATCTTACTTAAGAAGAACACATATTAATATTGCATTAAAAGAATAAAGATAATACCTCTCAAGAATTTGATAAGGATCCACAGCAAGCTCGAGTTTCCCATCCACCCATAGGGAATAACGAGCATTTGGGAAAAGCCTATGTAATAGAAGTTTTGGAACCTGCAAATATGTAACTTTATGAGAAACATTGCCAATTTTATGGAAGACTAGAGGTGACAAGATAGGGCTTGTTGGGTAACAGGTTGAAACAAATTCGGGTTGAAACATGATAATTTAGGAGCTATCAACGGGTAGAAACGAGCAGGGTTGACCAGCAAAACAATGTTTTCTCCACTTTGTAGAACATTTTATCAAAAACAAGTTAATTCAACAATGTCCAAGTGATTTAGGACGTCGTATGTTTTATGGGTGGCTTTCAACCTGTTTAGTTAGTTGTTTTATTTGGCCCTTTTGAGATTAAAAAAAAAACAACCCAAATCAACTTATTCTTAAATAAATGTGGCAAAATTACATAATGAAATATGGAGGACCAGAAATATAGCTATACCTTCCCATTGCGTCTTGGATCAGTATACGGTAAGTTGTGGACAACAACAATTCTCCATAATCCAATCCTTCTGGTATCATCAAGATCACTTGAATTTCTTAAAAAACTAGCTGTTTCTTCATCAACAAACATGAAAAAGCAAACATTTTTCTTTGCGGTTTCACTGATGTTTTTGGGCTGTTGAATCAAATCATACGCGCCTGCCAAACACCAAAATTAAAAAAAAAAACTAGACTCTGAAAGAAGGAAAGCTTGAGCAGAGTGTTATGATATGATACCAAATATGGCTGATGCAACCACCACTTCCCTACACTGATCCATCTCAAAAAGATCCGAATCATCAATATCAAAGCTTGTTTTGAGCCCCGGCTTATCTCCTCTAACAAATCTGTTTGCATAGTTATGTACCAACCAAAGAAGAATCAATGGAAATAAACATAGCCTCTTTCAACAAAACTGAGGTGGCAGTATCGACCCATTTATCTCTAACCGGTCAAACGGGTAAAATAATATGATTGGTAATACAAAAACCAGTCAAATGGGTCGAAAGTTTCCCAAAGTGTATTTTTAGCAAGTAAAAGCCCCTAAATATTTATCTAGAACATTTGGATTATTACTAAAATAATGAAATTATTGTAATCATATTTGACACAGAAACTATCTATAAAAAACATAAAATTTGGGCAAATGGTGTTATGGGTCAATCCAACTCGGCCCATATCAACAAATTACCCGTTTAACCGAGTTTTGGGGAAAATTATACCCGCAATGGACAGTCATTGACTCTTTTATGTCATAAGATTCAAGTCTTTGCTTCAAAGAAGGATATCCACCGAATTCTGAACCTCCAAACTCACTTTTGGTGAGATTTTCTTCATGAATGTATGTCAAATTTTGGAGGACCGGAGAAAATGATGGTGCTTTTGGCATTAATGCAATAGCTTCTTCCACAGGAAGGTAACACACAGGACATGCTGACAAGCAAAAAAAAAATATTTTCTTTTCAAATAAAAAGAAACAGAAAGTCTAAATGGAGTGTGAGATTATGAAAACTCACGTCGTGGGCCTGTTCTTTTCTTGTCTGCGGGTGGTGGCAGCATTGTGAAGGTTTCACAAGGATGACCATGAGGAAGGGTGTATCCAGTGAAATAAACAGGCGGTGGTGGTGGTGGCGGGGCGGTTGTCATTGTTTTATCATCATTTAAAGTGATCTTCATTTCGTGATTCGCCAATGAAGAATTAATAGCTTTTACTGTGTCTTCATCAACACTCATTGGTGAAAGATTTGTGATGGAGTTGTTCTTGAAATCTAAACTTTGAACATTGTGAACTTCTTGTGTAACTTCACCTGCAAATACCCTCATATATTAACTCTTAATTGATCAAATTCAACTACAATTGAACAAAATGAAGCGAAAAATCTTTAGAATAACAAAAACCCAATATTAGGATAAGATCAACCAAAATGTAGTAAATATTGATTAAAATGTGTGGTGGTTGGGGGGAGGGGGTGTTAAATTGAGCTAAAAATGCACAAAAGTAGTACAATACACAATGACCCAGAAACCAAATTGAGCTAAAAACTATCAAAATTTAGTAAATTTGATAAATTGCTAAAAAAATGCTACTAAGGGGGTGTTTGGGATTACTTTTGGATCCTACTTATTAACTTCTCCAAGTAGTCAATAAGTTAAAAGTTTGTTTGGATAAGGGTGTAAAAGCTATTTTTTGTGAGAAGGAGAAGTTGTTTTGGAAAAGTAAGCAGGGACTTACTTTTCCAAAAAGTCAAAAGGAGATTTGATAAGTAATCCCAAACATGCACTAAATTGAGTAAAAGTGTACAAAATGCAGTCAAATTAAAAATCCAGAAATGAAATTGAGCTCAAAATTAATCAAGTTGCTAATGAACAGATGGAATCAAATTGAGCTAAAATCTAACAAATTCAAGTAAAAAAATGAATGATTTCAAGACAATAAAAACCAAACCTTTGCCAACATAAAGAACCCACAGCATAGCTGCAATTGAAACAAGGCACAAGAACATCATTCCCACTTTCTTTCTATGCACAAATTTAAAGATCCACATCAACAAACTCTCCTCTTTATTAACAAACATCTTGGAACCTTTCCTTGAAGCAATCGGCGGTGTTGACTGGTTGGGTTTCTGCTGCAAGAACACTCCCCCATTTTGAATCTGATGTTGGTGTTGCAATAAAGACCCATAGCTTGAAGATCTTTGACCCAATGACCCACTAGTCATTGTTGTTAACTTCCTCTGTCACACAATGCCCACCATAAAAAAGCAGGAATCTTTACCTCATTTACAGCCCCAATTGGTATTGGTTTTTGCAGATCTGGATCGAGTTCTTGTGTTCTTGATTGATTGTGTAAAAAACCCAGAATGATTTCGATAATGGGTTCGTCGATTGAAGGGGTTTTCTTGTGGAATCAGCAGGCGGGCTCTGTTTTGGGGAAGAAGATGATGATGTGCAGAGCATTTATTGAGCTCCTCTGTTATTTTCAGTTGTAAAAGATCCTTTTCAAGATGTTATCATTTAATTACCGAATTTGATTCTCATTGGAATTGTGCTGATATTTTTATTTTTATTTTTAGTGGAATTTGCCCTAAAATGAAATCATATCACACCTTTGATGTAGGATTATAAATGGTTTTGGAAAACCTAGCACCAATTATAGGGACAGAAGGCCATAAACAAGTTTAATTTTGACTTTTTTTATTTAAATATTGTAACTTTAAAAAAAATTATTAGAATTATTGTGTTGAAGTACCGATCATAGACCAGGTTTCAGCCCCTTGAAGTCCTCATCTTACGATAGCCAGTGGACTTATTTTATTCGGATGCCATGATATCTAAAAGTTAAAACCACGGTTAGAGACATGGTTTCTTAAAACCGTTGTTTTCATAGTCATATCTATCGTCATTAAGTTGTTGAAATCATAGATTTGTTAGGTTAGTATACGTCAAGGAACCACATGTATCCAGTTTATGAGATGGTATCAGACTATTGCTTAGAATTGTTTATTAGGCTATGTGTTATACTCTTGTGAGGGAGTAGGACGTGGAACACCGCCTCCTTGGGCGCGAGTGAGAGTGTTGCCTCTGAAATGTGAGTGTGGTCAGGGCGTTGCCCGTGGAAGTGAGAATAAGATTGTCGCGTGGACGAACTCCACACCCTAGGGCATGAAGTATAACAAATATACTTAAGGTGACTGTGATATATAAAATTACGATGAAGATTCATATATTTGGTTTGTTGGATCACTATTATGGCTCTTAGCTCTTCAACATACCTAATTATTAAACAGATCTCGAAGAATTAAATCAACCAGCATTAAAACATCATGAGTTTATAATTTTAGCACATTAATGTAATCATATATGTATAATAGTTTGGAGGAGGAATATTAAAGTACAAAGTATGTTTTGTCTAAAAAATGTAAGAAGTATTTAGACATTTGATCAAACTAATCTAATGACTAAAATTGATTTAGAGATTAATTAATGGCTAGAGGGGTAAAATAGAGATTTTGTCATTGAGTTGACTTTCCTTTTCCATTAAATACTAGTTCCATCATCTTTTTTAAACTCAAATAACTTTTTTATTCATTATTTTTTTTTTAAATTACACCACAAAATCGAGCATTTTGTTCTCTTTAATTTGAGTATAATATTGTTATATTTTTTATATAAAAAATGAGATTTTTTTAGAAAAATAAAATGTTGCTCGAAATCTGTGTTGGTTACCATTATCAGCACAGTTCTATCGTATAACAGCACAATTATAAATGTTAAAGTAGCACAACATATACCATATAAACGTGTTGTTTATCAACGCGCATAAATGACGTTAATACCCTCACCCATGGAATCAGTATCGTACACGTGACGCATGCTCCTTGCTTCCAACACTTTTTAGGCAAAACTCACTTTGTAAAGGAACATTCCTCTAGTTTGGAGCATGGTGAAATATTCCTACAATTTAAACTTAATAATAACTACATAAGATAAAATTGTTAAATTTTTTGTTTATTTTTAAAATATTTTAACTACTGCTTTTAAATAAACGAAAAGTATTACTTTTATAATCCCAGGAATAAAAATAGAATATTCATAAACTCACAACAAAACACGAACTCACTACCTCTTTCGAAAACAAGTCTAGAAAATCCAAGTACAATGAACCCTTACCAATATAGATTTTTGTATGATTGTATAATAGCTGGCTAAGCTTTTTCGAATTATTAAAATACAGAAAATAACTTAAAAATGAAAATGATTAAAAAAATACACTTGTATCTTAATGAGGGTAAAATTCGAATCTCACTTGCAGAACTCAAATCCAAAATGTTCAGGTTAAGTATTTGAGATTATGAGTGGTTAAAAAAAGTATTTAAGTTTAGGACCGTATTAGAAATTTATTTTAAAATTTCTTTTAAGTTTGGAAGAGTACGGTATTAGGTGATATCA
This sequence comes from Smallanthus sonchifolius, assembly GCA_023525975.1. Classification (NCBI taxonomy): domain Eukaryota; kingdom Viridiplantae; phylum Streptophyta; class Magnoliopsida; order Asterales; family Asteraceae; genus Smallanthus; species Smallanthus sonchifolius. Next base: position 28,738,494 of record CM042021.1, on the reverse strand, counting down.
GAGACGGACCCATACACCGGGTACAGGGACAAATAGGGATGGCACATGAACTCGAACGCCACGGGAAATTCTGAAACATTCTATATAGGTAATGGGATGGATATTAGTGTGGAGGAGACGCCTACAGGTAAAGCTCGCGGGTAGTAAAGGGTTGAGCGGGAACACCGCCGCAACCGGCACAAGTAAGGGAATCGGACTCAAAATTGGGTTCACGAAGCTGTACTTGAAGCCGCATGATTTATGGGTTTTAAACGTTATTTTTATTTTAAAAAAATGCAAGAGTAATTTTGGGTTGAAAGATGGACATCCCCTCGATTTAAAAAAATGCAAGAGTAATATAGACCTATACGAGTCGTATATGTGGTGTTAAATGAACGATTTGGGTGTACCGATAATAGCACCCTATAATTAAAACATTTTCTATTATTTATATGTTATTTATCCTGGAGTGTGTTCCTCCCATGTCCCATCCATTGTATTTTAATACTTAGAAAAATATTTCCATTTAAATGTTTTATTTAATTTATTATCAACCTTTTCATACAAACCGTCTCTTAATGGTTGGGTTGGAATCTACGTGTAGGGTACTGAATGTGCACTCATTTATTGGAATGCGATTTTACTTTTGAAATAAAAGAACGATTTTGAATTATAAGGGAACATAAATGATCGTCTTTTTATCCTATAATACAATAAAAGAAAAAATTATACTTTTGAATCATGAAATCCCCAATTCCCCATCACTTAGAAGTCAAATCAACATACTTTTATAAACCACAAATTTCAATTAAAACCAAATGTGCGTTCTTTTACCAGGGAAAGATCCTCATAATGAAACACACACACCGCATATAAAACGAACTGTCTTATAACATAGTAACATACGAAACCTAAACAATGTTCTTTAAGAATGCTACAATTTCGCTTTAGATAGCCCTTTGATGCTCTCGTACTTTTTGTCCTTATTTTTGTTCTTTGACGCCTTACGATCTTCTAGAAAACATGCTGACAAATGATGATCACCTGACTTCATGGTAACAACCCTTATAAATATCGTGTCAAACTGAAATTCATATAAACACAAATGAATAACATACATATCAGTTATGAGTAAATACACATTATCCCTATAAAGACACTTTCATCTTTTTTATACAAGGTATGAAGGTACAATGGCTTCTTTCTTAGTGGAACTAACCCACATTATGTTGTGTTTAATGCTTGTTATTGCAAATGTGTGCCCACATTACCCTCTACGATGGTTTGATTTGTGAACCTTAACTCATAACCATCATTACCCAATCATTTGTCTCTATGGACCCCATCGCATAATCATTCATTTGCTGGAAGGCACGTCATTTCAAAATAATTCAATTTATCATACGCGAAGAACTATAACACGAGCATACTTAAAAACATAAATGTCGATATAACTTTACAAGACTATTACACAAGTATTCCAAGCTAAGATTGGTAAATAGCATATGAATTTAACCTAAAGTTGTTTAATATGGACTATGCATCCACTCTTTCACTTACAAAGCCTTATAGTGTCGTAATAGTGCACATTCATACTTTACTCATATGATGACATACTTTATACAACTACTTTAAGTTAACAAAACTTTATCACAAGTAGGCGCAAGTGCACAACATTTACATAGAAGTGTGGGACGCACTTACCATTCTCTAGGGCTTCCAAAGCTTCCTGCTCGGTTTTCAGACCTTCTCCCAAGCCTTCGAGACAACATCTAGACATTCTAAAGCTTTCCCTATGGCCAAGGTGTTTTTCAGTGCGTCCCCTTAGCATATCGAGCATCTTAATCTTTAGCATATCACACAAGTGTAGGGTTATTTCATCACTAGTAACGCATATCGTACAAGCGTAAGGTTATTCACCATTGAGATGGCTTAGGTTCTAAGGAACATGTCTTAAAACTAACATAATGTGGATATGAAGTCATCAACATGGCGCACAATGTCAACGACAACGTGAGGATAAGGCACATGAGATCTTAATAGAAACCATACATGACATCACATCCTCTCCTAGGCTCATGCTATGCCAACAATAAGGCATACTTATGTCATGACCTTGAATGATTAATCATAATCGGATTATTATGGGTTGAAGCTAAGGTTTGTTTTGGTTTAATTATCGAGTTGTTAGGTCTAGATAATTATTGGTATTTTATTTAATTAATGGGTTATGTTTATCAGTTTATTAGATAGGATTAGGTAGTTGGTTTTTAAATATTTATTTAATGAGTTTGAGTCGAATTAGAACTGGAATTGTAGTCTAGTATGATTAGGATTATTTAGAAATAAATAGAGTTATGTTGTATAGGTTTTAGTGTGTCGAGAATTCTAATAAGAAAAGTGTCTATAAGTGGTTTTCAATCAATAAACGTGTTCATGATTCTTGGGCCTGATTTCCAATAAACCTTTCTTGGTAGCATCATACGTTATTCGCATGACATTTTGATGTCACCACTTACCACCGTCCTTTTGCTTGCCAGTCCTTCCCCGCTTAGTCCTTTTGGCACTCACTAGTTGTATTAGACCATCTTCGATGGATCCTTCTTTCTCTTAGTTGTCCACCCGCCATGCGCACCTCCTATTAATCCTTTTGACTTGCACATCTTAGCTTGCTTCTTTTTGCTCACACTTCGTGGCTCGCTCATATAACTTGTCCCATGCTCGTTCATTCTCTTTCTTACTTCACCCATTCTATTTTATTTTAAATCAAGAGTAAAGTTCTTTTTTCGTCCATGTGGTTTGACTCAAATTGTCATTTCAGTCCATTAGTTTAAATTTTATGTGGGAGACATTGTACTTTCAGAAAATTACCATTTTGGCCCTCTTCCCTTTAACACCATCTATTTTCACTTAGAATGAGAGGTATTTCTGTCTTTTTGAAACCATCCCTAAAATATATCAATAAATCAATATTTTTTCATAAAATCACCGTTTTTTTGCTTATCCCTAAAATATATCAATAAATCGTCAAACTAAAATATATCTGATTTTTTTGCTTAATCCTAAAACATATTAATATTTTTTTGGTGCTGATATGCATAAAGAAATAAACAATATTTAAAAGATAAACTCAACTTTTTAGTTAGTTAACTGAGTAAAAAGTATTAACAAGCTATCAATTAAAAATCTAGATGATTAATCCAATTACTAAGTAAGAATTATCAACAAGCCAACAAAATATAACAAGTCATAAAATAGTCCATTACAAAATAATAATGGCAATTAATTAAGAAAAAAAAGCAAGATTTTAAAAAAATTCATAAATTATTTATAAATCGGTTCGAATTGGTTAATTCAGTTATGTCACACATCAAAACTGTAACCGAATCATAGTTTTCAGTTAGTTGGTTATGACTTAACCAAGCCAGTGGTGGCTCAACTATATAAAAAAAATAAGCGGCCGCTTAGGGCCCCCGTATTTAAGAGGCCCCAAAACTTTAGAATTTTTCCATCCTACCGTTTTTTACTTGCACATTTTATAAAAAAGTTATATAACATTTTTATAATCTTTTACAAACTTAATTTGTCTTATAAAAATCATTATTGATTTTAATTTTTTTAATAAAAATGTACTTTTATAAACAATCAGTTTATGATAATTATTTATTCTTAACATGCTCCATTTGACTTCAATGATCATGCATCTTGAAGTTGACTATGTTGATCTTGTATTTGATATTTTTAATGTTGTATTTGATCTTCTTTATCTTGTGTAGTTGTATTGATTTTGTATCCCATATTGGTCTTCCATCTCGATCGTATTTCTTCTTGTATTTTCACATGAATTTGACTTCTACGATGAAGAAGTTCTTCATGATCATCAAATGTGGTAAGAGTCAAATACCATAAATGTTTGTATATTTTTATTTTAAAGGGTAAATTAGTCTACTTATATCAAATTATATACCATTTGTATATATACCATAAATTAAGCCCGCGCGATATCGTGGGTTTGCGTACTTTGTTACACGCGTTGCGCCATAAATTAAGCCAGCGCAATGTCGTGGGTTTGCGCACTTTGTTACATGCGTTGCGCCTATAACATTAACGTGACTAAGTACATAAAAGAAACATATGAAGTTGTCGCAACTTGATTTTGAAGATCAAAAAATATATAAATTGCGACACGAATAAGAGTTAATATTGGAACGACAGATTCGTTATAGAAGTTAGTAACAACGTAAAAACAAAATAGAAATATAAAAAAGGTAATTTTTACAAACGAATATAAAAAAAAGTAAAAGAAAAAAAATGAAAAAACCCGGCTTGTCACACCTAGACTCGAACCCACGTCGGCGGGTTTAGCAGAGTTATTGTAGAAATATCAAATCAGTAAAAAATGAGTTAAAACGTATATTATATACTAGGTTAGAAGTTCATGCATTACACGAGTTGAATAAATCCAGCTTGTTATAAACCAACCGTTTCTATGAATATTTGTATATTAGATGTTATCAGGCATTAGTGAAATAAGAAATATAAATAACAAATAATAAAAATTTAAGAATTATAAATAACAAATAATGAAGAATTAAGAATTATAAATAATAAATAATGAAGATTTAAAAGTTATAAAATTATATTTTAAGATAAGATATAATTGAAATTTTATGATTTAGTAAGCTTTAATAAAATATTAGAATAAATTTTAGATATTTAATTATTTAATATCATTATCTATAGAGATGAGCAAAAAAATCGGTTTGTAAAATCAACCCGATCTTAACCCGAAAACCGGTTCAAGATAAACTGGTTTAGTCCAAACCGGTTCCAACCCGTAACAACCCGCTTGTTTAAAACCGGTTTACACTTTTAGGGGACAAGACCGGTTCATTTAAACCGGTTCATTTACACTTTTAGGTTTTTAAACCGGTTCGACCACTGAATGAAAAAAATAGCCGTTATTCAACGGCTATATAGCCGTTAGACATGGATTTGACCTTTTTTGGCCTTTTTTTACCCTTAATTCACTATAAATAGGTGGGATGTTTAGGTTTAATCTCACATCTCTCTACACTCTCTAATCTCTAAAAACGCTCTCTAAACTCTCTAAAAAAAAGGCAAGTAGTGTTGGTGCTTCCTCAAACGAAGTTACCATTGTGGAAATTTGACCAACAACGAGAAATTCGGCAATTTGGTGCAATTACGATCTATGTTTGTTGTCAAACGGGAAGGAGCGTGCTCGGTGCAAGATGTGTGGTGCGCTTTTGGGCAAAGATTCAAACACTAGTTTGAAAACTCATATGGAAAAATCTTGCTCGACGTTGAAGAGAATTCCAAGTGAAGGTCAAGGTTCGATGACAAGCAAAGGAGGAATTTGGAACTTTGATCCAAATATGGTTCGAGATCGAATGGCGAGTTAGTGATCCAAGAAGGTTTGCCATTCAACCACTTTGACAATCCGCGCTTGACAAGGATGATTCAAGACACACTCCAACCACATTATCATCAAGTAAGTCGCAAGCAAAAAAAGAATTAATTTTGGGTTTTGAAAATTTGTAAACCAATGTAAACATAACCATCGATGTTTGGTCGGCTCCACATGGTATACCCGATTCGTACCTTTGCGTTACCGCGCATTGGGTTGATCCCAAAACGTGGCAAATGATGAAGCGTACAATCTCGTTTGACTTGTTTGAATATCCACACAATGGCGAAAATTTATTTTATATATTAGATGGTGTTATAACTGAATTTAAATTACAAAATAAACTTTTTTTCAGTGTCTTTTGATAACGCATCTAATAATACAAATGCGGTTCAAAAACTAAAAATGAAATATAAACCGATTTGCAACGGCGTTTTTTTCCATTGTCGATGTATTGCACACATCATTAACTTGGCGGTGCAAGACGGGCTTGCAATTCACAACGTTTTAACCTTAACAAATGCTTTTAGAGTAATGTTTAAAGACATTTTTAGTAGCAAAAAAAGATACCATGATTATTTTAGATTTTGTCGTGAAACGAATAATGTTTGCTTAGGTCCGAATTGGGACGTCGAGACAAGATGGAACTTGACTCGTAAAATGTTTCAAAGTGCTTTACGACAAAGACTAACTTTAGAAATGTTCCATGAAATGCTTTCCTCAAAACCTCGTCGTAGAATTCTAAAGTTTCCGTCAACGAGTTGGGACATTTTAAAAGACGTAACCGAATTACTTGAAGTTTTCAAATCCGCCACCACTTTTTTATCCGGTATTTATTATCCCACAAGTCCATTAACTCTTAAACAAATATTTTTAATAGCTAACTAGTTGTCGGATCTTGAAAATAAAAGCACTCTTTTTATAAAAATGATAAAACCGAAGAAAGAAAAATTAGTAAAATATTTTAAAGAAATGCCTCCCGTTATAACTTGTGCCGCCGCGTTAAACCCTACCATAAATGTTTTCGGGATTGAAACTTTGATTGATAAAATTACTCACGCTTTGGATTTGGATTGTGTAGACTTCCATTTTGCACAAAACACAAAAGCATATTTTAACAAATGTTTACAAGATTTGTTTGATGTTTATTTACAAAAATATGGTACAACTCCGACTCCACATGATACAATGGGTGCTACATCATCAAGTGGTAGTTCGAGGGATGTAAACTTGAATTTATATAACGAAATGCTAAATGAATTTAGTAAACGGGCTCGAGGTAGCACCCCGAGTAGCGAACTCGGAAGGTATATTGGCACAAACTTTTTATCGTTTATGCATCCATCCGTTTTTGAGGAGTTTGATATTTTGGCTTGGTGGAAAACAAACGAAGCTTCGTTTCCGATTCTTTCCGCCATGGCCCGTGATCTACTAACCGTCCAAGCTTCCACGTTAGCTTCGGAATCTGTGTTTTCTTTTAGTGACAAGGTGTTATCGATACGAAGGACTAGACTCACTCCCGTAGCGATGGAAATGTGCATTTGCTTGAAAGACCATTTGGATGCGATGGAAATGATACAAGACCAAACTTCTCTCTTGAAGAAGAAATTCAAGCCGGAGAAATCATACACGACAAACGAGGTTAATCTTGGAATATCCGAACCAGTCACCGATAAAGAACTAGCCGAAGATGCAAGGCTGCGAAGCTCCGGTTCCGAAGATGACATACAAGAATAAACAATAAAAAGTCTAAAAAACAAAAATATATATTGTCACTTGTAATGTTTTCTAATTTTCTAATTTTATCTTGTAATGTTTTGTAATTTTTAAACTTCCCGAATATAAATAAACGTTGAACTTTATGTTATATATTTTTTAATGATTTATTTTTAATTATATTGAATTTTATTGATTTTTGTGATTTTTAAATAAAAAGCCGGTTTAAACCGATTTAGGTGACAAACCGGTCTTGAACCGACCCTAACCGGTTTAGGGGGTTTGGGTTTTCCTGCCTTGTAACCCGGTTTGAACCGACCCGGTTTTGAGGCAAACCGGTTTTGACCTTCCGTTGACCAAACCGGTCCGGTTCGGGTTGAACCTGTTTGGTTTAAAAAACCCGTTTTGTGCACCTCTAATTATCTATACTATCTAATAAATACAGGTTTTTCATGTCACGTGTCGCCTCAATATTCAATCTCATCATTTTTTCCCCGCTTCTCTCTCTTATTAAATACACCTATATTTTTTAATAATAATATATTTTTAAAGAAAATACTAATTATACTAATAAAACACATTTATTTTAAATTATCCTTTATTATATGAAACTTTAAAATCTAATTATGTAACTTTTATTTTCAATCAAATAGTAAATGAAAGTCAAGTTACATTAAATAGTAATTAACGTATTTTCGAAACTCAATTATATATTAATTTTTACATATTTTGAATTTTATTTTCTATCATTATTATTTGTAATACATTTTTACACCTGTAAAATATATACATAAAGATTTAAAAAATTTATGTATTGATATTTTTCAATCCCGTGTGTATTACACGGGTTCTAAGCTAGTTATTTAATATGAGAGAGGACGGGAAATAAAAATCTAGATTTCATCAAAAGTTGACATGTGACAGATAAAATTATACATTTATTATAATAAGGATATTACAGTGGTAAATTTGAGAGTTTAGAAATTCGAAGGGTAAATTTGAAAATTTTGTGCAGTAGTAAATTTAAAACTTTAAAAACTTAGGGGGTATGTTTGAAAATTTAAAAAGTTGAGGAATATTTTTTGAAAATGTAAAAAGTTGACGGGCGTATATCAAACGTTGTAAAAGTTAATTTTTGTTTTGATAACAATAAAAACTACATCATTTGATAAATGCATGCAAGCGATTTCTTAACTATTTCATTCTGAAATTATTTTTTATTATTTAAGGGTAAACATAATACAATTATTTGTATAACGATTACAACAATTGAAGTGAATACAATCTCTCTCAACGATTATTTTCGTTAGTTGTATACATATTTTGTTGATTTATATATAACTAGGTTGTAAACCCGTGTACTACACGGGCTCAACAACAAAAATGATAAAATTAATAAAAGTGTAACAATTTTTAATGATTTAAATTACATATTATTACCCACAATTAAAAGTTACACCAATAGTTCTTCTTGTAATTAGGGAAACAAGTTTGTAAATTATTAATTGATATTGTTTTAACGACGGTTAAATATGGTATGGTTATCATATATTTGTGAAATTTGATTGAAAAAGGTAAATATTTCGGTCGTATATATGAGCAGATTGGTTCAAATGTTAGATTTAAAAAAACCGCTAAAAATAAATTTGAAGGTTTTATTATTAAGCTTAATGTTAAATTTTAGAGTAAACTTCAGTTTTCGTCCCTGAGGTTTGCACAAAACTTCAGGTTTCGTCCCTCTATAACACATTTCATCCATAACGTTTTATGTTTAACAGTTTTCGTCCATTGTCATTAACTCCGTTAAGTTTTCGGTTAATTTTTGTGCAAATTTACTAATATACCCATCACCCCTTCTTCTTCTTCATCAGACTCAATAAAATGTATATGAGACTCAATAACATGAATGACACTTTCCTCTGGTGCGACCTCCCTCAGGCCACCGGCTCTCCGGCACCACCTCCCCCTGACCGACGACGGGTCTTGGTGGCTACGACAGAAATGGTGGCGGCGGTGGTTAGGGATTCCAAGAAGCAAAGACAGAGGTGGAAACGGAACGAGGATGGTATTCCGACGACGTAAACGGTTTTCACAATTGCTTCTTGGGTCTGATGGAGTCAAAATTGAGTCAAAATGTGGAGTGTAAAAATATGGAGTGTAAAAAAATGAGTCAAAATTGCTTCTTGAGTCTGATGGTTGAAGAAGAAGAAGGGGTGAGGGATATATTAGTAAATTTGCACAAAAACTAACAGAAAACTTAACAGAGTTAACGACCAGGGACGCAAAGTGTTAAAACATTAAACTTCAGGGATGAAATGTGTTATAGAGGGACGAAATCTGAAGTTTGGTGTAAACCTCAGGGACGAAAACTGAAGTTTGGTGCAAACCTCAGGGACGAAAACTGAAGTTTACTCTAAATTTTATTTTAACATTAAATAAAACACTAGTAAAGTAACAATGTTTGAAAATAACAGATTAATATAGTATCCAAAATCACATATATAGTTTTATGTTCACCCAAAATTATAACAAACCTGGTTTTTCTTTTCCTTTTGAGTGAGGACTGAAAGCCTTTTTAAGGGAAGAAAACCAGCCCTTTCTTCCCAATTATATCATCATATCCTAAAACTCATCTCCATAATAATATCAGAAAAAAATATAATGATACAATACAATTCTAGATTGCATAGAAAGATATGAATTTTGACATTTAAAAGTCAAACTCATTGTTTATCAAATTAATATTTTGTTATGCGATTACTACGTTTAACTCCAACTTTTTTTTGTTCTACCTAATAATAACTTCTTTTTCTTGCCACTTTTTTTCTTGAAATTTTTAAGAACGTGTATCAATTTTAAATATCAAAACAAACTGGGCATTTGACTTCAAAAGTCAAACAAAGAGTTTTTGGTAACAAATGTTGAATTGTCTAATTATAATATAATTTTCAGACTAACAGCTCAAAGATTCTTGAAATTTCAAGAAAATTAGCTGGACTGTAGACATTAAACCAAACCCTAATCCTAAATTTCTAATTCATCAAGAACTTGATAAAATCCATCAAAATTGATATATAAAACTAAATACAAAACAGCTAAATCCACATTTCAAGAAAACCGTCAAGATCCAATCAATAAAGCAACACCCACAGGGGATGGAAATCAAAACGAAGAACACCAAAATCAATAAATATTGCTTTATTAGAATAGTAAGATAAGATAAGATATACTGTTGAACCTGTATTAAATCACATGTTATATATCTTAAAATTAATTGGAAGAGCAAAAAGACTAAGCCCTTTTGTAAACAAGCACCAAAATGGACTGATACCCCATATTTTCTCTGTATGTTGCAAATACATGTGGTATGGTGCAATGCCAATCACGCCATGACATTCTGATAAGTTAAAAACGTTACATAACACCTTCACGAACATAAGTAGTTATAATTTTCTATAAATTATATCTTCTAATAATATATTAAGTATAGCATATTAAAGTGACTAAGTAACAAATAAAGTAAAGAGCATTATCGTCAATTATCTATACTATCTAATAAATAAAAATCTAGGAGGACACTTGTCACATTTCTAGGTCTTTCATTCTTATTTTCCCGCCTCTCTCTCCTATTAATAATCAATTTCACTATTTTAGGCTAACTAATTAATTATTTGTTTCAATTTTTATCTTTTGAATTTAAAATTGTGTTTATCATTAACTAAATTGTTCAATCATATTTTTATTAATCCTACAAATTGAAAACAATTTTATAACTAGATAGGATCCAAATCAAAAACTTTTAATAATATATTTACAAATTCATAAATCAAATATTTGTTATGATTTGTTAGATCTCATGGTTGAAAATGGCTTGATAGGATTCTAAATACTATGTCGAGTAATATATGCACCTTAGTGGCACTTGAAGTTTTCCTTGAATTAAGTTTATATCATGACTTATTTTAGATATTTGCATATGTTTATATATGTTTTGTAGATGTGACAACTTCGACCTATTTTCTTATGAACGGGCCGATTTGGTTTATGTTTTATCTCTACCGGGTCAAACGATTGAAAATTAAATAAAGGTAGTCTAAAAAGAGAAGTCAGATCGGTTTATATTTCATGCAAAATAATTATATTCAGATTACTATATTATAATCAGAATAATATAATTTTTTAGTCATATTTAACACACTAATTTTGTGAGCCTAAGATTCTTTTTTCCGATTATTTTATCTCAATTATTTAATATTTTCTTTATTAATAATTACTTTATTTAATATTTTATTTCTCAATTATTTCTATTTATTACTAACTTTTTTTTAACACCAAAGCAAGAAAATATATTAACATTCTAGCAAAGTACCAGAGGATAGATTACAAAGAAGATTAAGAAAAGAAATTAAAATTAAATCAACTATTCAACTCTAAAAACTTCATATTCCCCCTGTTTTTGACCCATAAGTAAGCGTTTAATTTAATCTCCCCGGTCACTTTTCCAAGTCTTCAATGTGCCTCACTAAAAATTAGGTCGTTCCTAGCCCTCTAAATACACCACATAGTAGATAAAATAATCATGCGGCATGGTTTCTTGTAATGAATATTGCCCCTAAGATCTTTTGAAAAGCCCCACATCTCCTTAACGGTTTGTTTCCGTGGCCTTGCTATGTTGCACCAACTCCATATTTTACTCCAAATTTGGTTTGCTCAGTTACAATTTATTAACGGATGGTCGGCCGACACCACTCCATATCCACACATTGCACACAATGGATTAACTATTTAATATTTTCTTTACTTAACCCGTGTATTACACGGGTTTCTAACCTAGAATCTATTATAAGGAAAAGGTAAAAAAAATTTAATGGAACAAAATTAGTTAAATTAATAATATATATGTATTATAAATAAAAATATTTATACGTATTAAAGTTTTTGATTTCTATACAAGGAAAAATATTTTAGTTTTATTAAAATTATAGAGATTATAAAAGTTGTTTTTCAAAAAATTTTGTTTTTCATATTCCGGCCAGTTCCAAACCGTAAAACGGACCGTGAAACCGGTTTTCCAAACTTTAAACGGTAAACCAAACAGGTTCACTCTTAAACCGGGTCGAACCGGTTGGTTTAGCTTGATCTGGGCAGTTTAAACGGTTTTTTAACACCCCTACTTTCACACGTTACATTGAAGCAAGTGGGGGTCAATCGGGCTTTAAACAGAAGTGGGCAGTCGTCCTGGTGGTTCACGCATCCCTTCTTCACCCGCAAGGCACATGTTCGATCCTCAACCCCACCCCCACCCCGGTTCCAGTACTTTTCCCATGTTAGGTTGAGTTTTTGCTTTTGTTTTTTAAATTTTTTTTATTATCTTAATATTTATTATTAGTTTTAGCCATATTTTGTTTTAGTATGGTCTTGTGCAAGGCACATAAGGGTAATTTGGTCTTTGTACCCATTTATATAAAAGAACAAAAATATAAAACCCATCTCTCTCTCTCTCAACACATACACTCTCTTAACTCTCTCTCTCTCTCTCTCAACATTTTCTCCATCACTACACCACCACCATCCGACCACCACCACCCCGACCTCCGAGAACCACGAGCACCACCACCTCAACCTCCGACAACCATGAGAACCATCATCGTCGCAACCACCATCCGACCACAGCCTGAAACCACCACAATCTTCGTTAGATCCAATCGTCATTTCGTTCACAACCATCTAAGAAGGCAGTGAAGGGCAACACCACCTCTCGTTAGACCCAATCGTCATTTCATTCCTGAACCATTAAACCATAATTCCACCCCTGAATTTCCCTCAATTCATCAGATCAAACCGATTTCATCCGATCGTCAATTTGTTCCTGAACTATTAAACCCTAATTCCACCTCCCAATTTCTTCAATTCATCAAATCAAAGCGATTTACGTGAAGACGACTGTCACAGGGGAGGACAGGGACTGCCGGAGTTACGTGAAGACCAAATTGCCGACTGGTTGTGAATTTGAAGTGAGAACATAGTGAAGACCAAACGTCTTCAACATGAAGACCAAACGTGAAGACCAAATTACGAACAAGAAGCTGCAGATCTGAAACAAAAGGCTTCAACATGAAAACCAAACGTCTTCAACATCAACTCTCTTTCTCTCGCAGGAAAAACGAATAAGAAGCTACAGATCTGAAACAAAAAGCTTCCAATTTGGGTTCAATTTGAGATGGGTTGTCGTTTAAAAAATGAGGTCAGTGGTATCATTGATTGCGGTGGGGTTGCGATTGTGGAAATGTACCGATTTTGTGGTGGGAAGAACACTCCGATCACATTGTCTTTTGGGTATGAAGGGGTGGGGTCGTCATTGATGGCCTGAAACTCGACGAAGAAGAAATGGGTTGGGGTTGGATTCTTGTTGAGATATATATATATATATATATATATATATTTCTTTTAATTAATATATTTTTTAATTAAATGAGTAAAATTACAAAAGTACCCTCATGTGCCATGCACATGACCAGACTTAACTGAGAAATTTAACTAGGTTAGGGACAAAGGACATAACGTGTAAGATTTGTAAATGTAAATGATGATCTTTGTCAATTTTTTGGTTATAGGACATACAGTGAAAAATGATATAAACATAAAGGACGATTTCTGTAATTTACTCTTCTTTTATTTAGGCAAATTGGATTTTAAAAATCCAAACTATAACCTACCGGTCAATAATAATCCATACTATCAATTTGACGGGTGACAGTCCTTACTTTCACTTTTGTTGTTAATAGCAGTCCCAATAACATATTCATTATAAATTTACGTTCTAATTACACTTGATTTCTACTCGATTTCGTCTGTACGTTTCTCCACCTCTCTTAAAATAATCATTTTGAGCCTAATCAAGTGTAAAGAGAGCGTAAATTTATGTTGATTATGTTACTAGGACTGCTATTAACAAAAATGAAAGTTAGGACTGTCACCGAACAAATTGATAGTATTGACTATTGATTATTATCAGCCAATATGTTATAGTTTAGATTATTAAAATTCAATTTGGATTTTATTTAACATCAAACTTAGGTTTAACCAAGTCTAAACTTCACATTTGACTTTGTTGACTTTTTAGTAATTTGACAAACTTTAAATATATCATTTAAGTCAACGTAGTTTAAATAAAAATTTCATTAATTATATTAAATAATATATATCCTGAATATAACATTATAAAAAAATTAAGAACACTATTTAAAGTTTCTTCTTTAAAGGTAAAATCGATTCCCTTTAGTTTCACTTTCAACTTAGTTTATTTTTTGACCATTATCACAAGGATTCGATTTTTCGTTCAAACTTAGTTTTGTCAAAGTTACTTTTTGGTCCTTGGCAAACATTCTTGACCATCAGAAGCTCATGTGTTAATATTTGACCTTTATAGTAATTTATATAAGAAACTAGGTTAGAAACTCGTGTATTACACGGGTTGTATATTAAAAACGATATAACTCATGTAAACCATTTTCCCTTGAAATCATTGCAAATGAATAGACATTTTATAATTGACGGAACTAAAATAAATGTTCATGTGTACAACAGTTGAGCAAACCCACAGCAGTTGAGCAAACCCACAGCAGTTGAGCAAAATGGCATCTCCATGTGCACAATAAATAAAAAAAGTTAGTATTATATACATATTCCAAGAAAAAAACTGCATAAAATGTAATTTATTAGCATTAATCAACATAGAAACTAATCAATTCTGCTGCTCATAAACAAAAGACCATGTTTGACTTCTGTTGAATCTTATCAAAGACCTGCAAGCTATCCTCATAAAGCATTACTCCATCAATTCAAGTGTATAAGTTGTTTATCCACATATATCCAACCCAAACCATCCCAATTTGTCCCAATTATGACCCTTTGAACAGACTGAAAAGTTTCAAAAAAAGATTAGCTCTTATCCTTTAGTTTGTAAGAAATCAAAGCATCCCTATAGTGATCGGAACGTGTAAATTACTGATTAATTGTATAGTGATCAGAATGTGAATAAGATGACTGCTAAACATAATCTCACTACGAATGCTAAACAGACGATCAGTTCTTATCCTTTAGTTTGTCTTATTATCGTTTTCTTCTAAAAGTGATTTGTAATAATCCTAATAGCACTTATAATTTGAAGGCATCTGTACATGTGATAACCTATTTGTGAAGGTTTTCACTTAATTTAGAAGATAAGGCAACTTTGTAAAGGTTTCCCCAGAAAATTTTGTGTGAACTTGTTCCTGCACATTTAAAAATCTATGCTAAACCATAAATTGAACATTTATCCAATGCTTTGACAGCCCAACATAAATCTAAAAGCCTATACTATGCAGGTATTCTACTTGTCATAATTTTGTATAAAGAAATACTTAAATTGAAGTGTATATATGAACATAGAAATTCAATTATATCTGAATTGAGTAAACACGCACACACAAACATGTCCTAAGTTGAATCAAACACACAGATTAAACTCGAAAATAAAACCGTTAAATAGAAATTCTTATACAATCGAGCATCAAAGAGTCATAAAACGATATAATCAAAGTAAAAAATCCTTACTTTTGCTCTGCTTCCCCATTACGATTCAGGTATCCAATTGATTGTTCACTTGTGCAAAAGATATAAAGGATGTAAGATTACCCAAAACCTGCATGCTGAAAAACCAAAATATGATTCACTTTGTCATTGACTTATTTCTTATTAAGCGGTTCTTAAAATCAAAACATTATAAGGCCACTAAATTTGTTTTACAGCGGCACTTGCGGTTCTGCATGAAGCCTACAGAGTTCACAATAAAAAGCTATGGGAGCTGTTGGTTGTTTACCCTCCAATGGCTTCTTTGGTATAATAGCACAACCAATATGCTGTCGCACGTTGCATTTTTTATCTACACACTGAGGAGTAAACAGAAAGATATTAGCATGAATTAACATGAATTAAAACTAATTTAACCATTTTAAACATCATGAATTTAAAAAAAGAATAATGGAGAATGAATCGACTAATGAAACCTTTATCATTGAATCTGCTTCTAAATTACTTTAACATAGACAACAAACTTTTTCTATTTGATAAGTATCTTTAGCTTCCTCCTTGAATGTTGTATTAACTGTGACATTTGAAACATTTTGATTTTTTGATGCAAAGTCGATGCCCATGGAACCTGTAACTTTCTGGGGATAAAGGAATAAGAAAGTTTTAGGGACATAACAAATAGGCCATGGAAGATGAATTGGAACACTGTAAGGCATTTATTTATAAGAAATAAGACATAATTATCAAGTAAAAACTAAAACATTAAAGAGGTGATGATGGTATGAAACCTAGCTTACAGGCTTAAGGAAACTAACAGAGCTTACAACACTACAGGTACAATAGTAAGAAATTCCCTGTTACGAGTTAGCTGCTTGCCATTGCCTCCAGATATAAAGGATGTAAAGTAATTAGAATATATAAAATTACTTGGAATAGCAGACGTCTCCATTGCCTCCACATAGGACTGCCACAATATGAATATCACCGTAAACGGTGACCGAACACTTTACAGGTTGCACATTCCATTCCTCCACAAGTATAGCCCTAGCTCGATCGCAAAGCGTTTTCACCTCCGATTCCGTCAATAGTTTGCAATCCATCAATTGCTCTATCTGCCGATCTATCCACGTGCGAAGACATTTTCCCCTTACCTTTTCCGATCAAATATCAACAGATCTAAGATCAACTCACAGGTAAAAAGAATAAAAATTACCAGATCTCTACGAATCGGTGATTTTATAAAGCAAAATTCAAAACAGCATACAATTCAACACATCAAGGACGCGAGCGTTGGATTTTAGTATCGTTTTATGGCATAATATAGATTCATTGTATCCACAGAGAATGCTAGAGGATAAATGGAACTATGTAACACGGGGGATGTTTTTTAGGGTTTGGAGAGAAAGGGGGAGTGAAACGGGTTAAAACAAAAAAAGTGGGTTGGATATAGGATCCGCGTGTCCCCATAATCTGGATCTTTTAGTTTAGGCGGGAAAACACTATAGGGAATGGCTTACATGAGTGCCAAGTGTCCCATTTATTTTTATTTATTATATGTTAAGATATGTTCCTCTTTTTTATATAAACTAGGTTAGAATCCCGTATATTACACGTGTTATATATTCGAAATTATATAACTTATAAATTTATAAATATCTCATAACTTATTAGACTATTATGATCTTCTCGAGATATGTCAAGTACAAATGTGTGTATATAACAAATTAGTATTTTTCTTTAGTTATATTTTGATTTCTTATTATACATTCTTATTTAATATAATTAGTATTTTTCTTTAGTAATATATTTATTATATCAATATTTTTTAATAAGATAGATGAATATTTATTAGGAGAGAGAGACGGGAAAAACCAATGTGAGAAAGCATAAGAAAGTGACAAGTGTCCAAGTTAAACCTTTTATTTATTAGTATAGATTATAATAATACTCAAGTTTAATACATTTTGTATGCCTGAATAATATCTGAATCATGTATTTACTTTCAGATTAAAGTATTTCATGAGTATATGAAATCTTCAATCGGATAAGACATAATGTTAATTCAAAACAAACGAGCACGTATGAAAACGACGTGTTAAAATTAGACAAAATGAAACATTTGTATATTGGTCGAACAATCACGATGAATTGTTGCAACTCTTCATAAAGGGGGGGGGGGTGACAGTTGACGGTGATAAGCGCTTATAACTGTAACAGTTATATAACAGTTAAACCAGTAGAAACTTTAGTATAAAGCACCATACTACCTACCATCATTTGTTACTATTGATTACTTAGTTCCTACTGATGCAAAGTTGCTACGGATGTACTTAGTTATTACTGAAGTACCCAGTTACAACTGATCTTAGTTTCTACCGAATATCATAGTTGTTGTTGATGCTCATAGTTGTTATCGATGCTAATAGTTACTATCGATGATCAATGACAACTTACTATTGTTTAGTCAATTCTTTCTGAACATCAATTTCATGCAACTTTTCGCCATCCTCGAGCGACCCTTGCCAGGGGTGTTGCTCCTTGGAACCCATTGGAGACTAACCTCTGACCCTATGTTAGGTGTTGCACCAAACCCCCCGCCAGAGGTGCGGTGCCCCCTTGAAACCCTCGTTGGTTTAAGGGCGAACCTTAGAGGTTCCATGATTCCAGAATATAGAATATTCTTGACTGAGTGTGCACTCCATACCTCCTAACTCAACTAATATATATATTCTAACTTCCCATTTGATCTTAATGAAATCTAATTACATAAAATAACATTAGTGACACTAAACCACCCATAAATCACATTTATAATTCAGGTCACTATATTTTGGAAATATGATATGATAACATATTTTCATCTACTTTTTAAACTTCTTGGTCACTATATTTTGCACATAAAAACCAACACACTTTCTGTTTTTTCTCACATAAATTCCTCAACAAATTTTTGCACATAAAAACCAATATATCTCTATCTTTTTTCTCACAAAAGTCACTTAACAAATTTTTGCGCATAAAGAACTAACATACTTTTTTGTTTTTCTCACAAAATCCCCCGACAACTATTTACTCTAGCAAATAAATCGGTAGAAGCAAGTAAAAGGAAATCAATTGACAAATTCATTCTATAAAGAGATTATTTGTAATAAAATTAAGTCCATTTTGTATAAATACCTATAAAATCTATGAAAACACATAAGCAATCAAATCATTTTACAATCGAATCGTTTGTTTTGCTCTTGTTTCTGTCAGTCGATTTAATTTATCTTGCTTTTACCGATTCATTTGCTAGGGTAAATAGTTGTCGAGTGACTTTTGTGATAAAAACAAGAAAGTATATTGATTTTTTATGACCAAAAATTTGTCGAAGGACTTTTGTGATAAAAAAGAGATAATATATTGATTTTTTATGTGCAAATATTTATTGACAGATTTTTATAAGAAAAACATAATGTATATTGGTTTTTTTTATGGCATTTACCCATATATTAAAAGGGGACTACTAACCACACACGGAGAATGCTAATCGGACTTGGCCATATACGCATCGTATAGGGCAATACGATGCGTATAGCCCTTCACAATTTCCCATGCCCGACATTCTCTTACAACTTGGTCATTCAAACATCGTATACGCATCGTATAGGGCAATACGCTGCAGTTTTGGGTACAATGTACCTTCTGCCACTAGTCACATCACCTCGTACCCTATACGCATCGTATTGTGCTATACGATGCGTATAGGGCCCAAATTTTGTGTATTTAACCATGCAGAATTCTCATTCGAACCGAACGTATGCTTTCAAAATTAAAAAATTGTAAACATGTCTTGGTGGTGGGATGGTAACTACGGTTTTCAGGTATATTCTAACGAGTCGGTGGAAAACAATCCGCAAAGTTTTGGCGTTCAAGAGGTGAACCAGGAGGAGGTCTCGTCCAACGTTTATTCTCATCAACGGGTAAGGCTTCCAGATTTGAACGAGCCACTAAGCAATCCCGAGTTCGTATACGGTGAACCGTCTTACCTTACACAACCCACGAACGAATACGTATACGATGAAGTCTCTTACCCGACACAACAAACCGATGACTCCGAAGACGAAGAACAAAATAATCAAAATATGTCTTATAAAACTAACCAGAATTTTCAGTCTCGTGAACAGTTGGTTGATTGGGCTATCCGGAGAGGACGTGACAATGGTTACGTCATTGTCACCCGACGATCGAGGAGAAAAGGCGACGATCCGACGGAACCGTTTATCAAGGTGTGGCTTGTGTGTGACCGTCACGGCGAACGTGCGTCTACTGCCACGGTTAGACGTGCCGGGTAGCAAGAAAATTGGTTGTCCCTTTAAATTGGAAGGAGAGTACCAAGAAAATACTGGTGATTGGAAATTAACGGTGAAGGATGACAGTCATAACCACGATCCTAGTCAACATCTTGAGGCGCACTCGTTTGCAAGGAGACTGTCTCAGTCGAAACAACTTTTTCGCAAAACATGTTGCCACGAAACATTCTAGCAACTATAAGGGAACAAAACCCAGAGAGTAGTTGCATTAAAAAAGACATTTATAATGCAATACAAAAGATAAAAAACGAAACGAGAGTCGGTGAAACTCAAATACAGATTCTGGAAAACCTGCTTTCTTCAAAAAAATACGTCTACTATACTCGAGAAGATCCTGCCACAAATAGTGTGGAGGAGATATTCTTTGTTCATCCGAAATCGTACGAGATGTGGCGTGCATTCCCGCACGTGTTGATGATCGACGCGACATACAAAACAAACATGTACAAACTTCCATTTATCCAAGTGGTCGGTGTGACCTCCACACACCAGTCGTTTTGCGTCGCTCATGCATTTATATCAAAAGAACGGGAGGAAAACTTCGTCTGGGTGTTACTTCAAATAAAAGCAATGTTGCAAAAGTGTATGGAGCCGCGTGTGATAGTAACAGACAGGGACAAAGCTCTTATGAACGCGTGTAATAAAATATTTCCGAGCTGTTCCAAGAACCTGTGTCAGTGGCACATACACGAGAATATCGCAAAACATTGCAGGGCATCATTTACAGACGAAGACTGGAAAAATTTCAAGTATTCATGGTCGGTATTATGTGAGTCTCCCACGCCAGATATATACCAGTTAAACTTCAACTGACTTTACGAACGTCTGTACGCAGCCAAACGAGGAAGTAAGTTTTAAATATTAAATATTTAATATTTTCAGTATTTAAATATTTATTCAATATTAAATATTTTTCCAGGAGTTATTGATTATGTGACTAAAAATTGGCTGGACCCGTATAAAGAAAAGTTTGTATCCGCGTGGTCCAACAAAAACCTCAATTTTGGTCAACATACAACGAACCGAGTCGAGAGCCAGCATTCGCTCTTAAAGAGCTATCTTAGAAACGCTAACAGCTCGCTAGATAGACTTGTTGGGTTTGTTGATGAAATTGTATCAGATCAGTATTATCACTTACAGTTTGGGTTTGGAACAAGCATCATAAGGAAAATGGACAGCCGCATAGCTATTCAATTGTTTGATATCCTGCACGGTAAAGTTTCACATAAAGCTCTAGATTTGATAGAAAACGAGTGGTACAAGTTATCAAATATACGGAAACAAAATGCAACGTGTGGGTGTCAACTTTTCAGTAGTTGTGGGTTGCCGTGTGCTTGTCGTCTAGCAAATATCGAAGCTACAGGTAAACTGTTCTGACTATTTAATTATTATTATTATAAATTAATTCAATTAAAAAAAATATAATAAAAACAATATATTAATATTATTATTATTTATTATTTAAAATAAATACAATATATTATTATTATTATTATTTATTATTATTTAAAAAAAAATATTATTATTATTTATTATTTAAAATTTAAACAATATATTATTATTATTATTTATTATTTAAATTAAAATATTAAAAACAATTAATTATTATCAGATATGGCGGATTATGATGATGATATTCAGATGGATCAGCTAGACGATTTTGCGCACTATCCTTTTCTAGATTTTCCGCCCGATACAGAGGCTTATTCCCGGTGCCAGAAGCTCCGGGAGGTGCAGATGAGTCCGGGTACGGCGGTGGATTGGGCCCTCCTCGAGGAGGTGCATGAGGCCGAGCGAGCTAGGGCCATCATCGGTGAGGACACGCCATGGTCGCGTCTTTTTGACCTTTCTTTTGAGGAGACATACCGAGAGCTTGTCGTCGAGTTTCTTTTGACGTTCATCTATTCAGAGACTGGGCTGCAGCCTCTACCCGGGGAGGCGCCGGATATTGAGGATCCGGATCGTATTTCTTTTTCTATTTTTGGGGTCGTTTACCGTCAGACCCTCCGTCAGTGGGCCGTCACGACGGGCTTGTACTACGAGCCTGAGACGGTCTCGCCGCTATTCTCCGAGGCGGTGACGGAGGTTGACAAGGAGGAACTCCTTGTTTTTTTGGGGCTTGATTTCAGATAGTCCTTGGTTGGGTACCAAGGGGAGGGTCTCGGGTATTAGAGACCCTTTGTATAGATATCTGCATCGGCTTATTTCGACGTCGATCGCAACGTGTCTGAAAAGCCGTGAGTGGTGCACTGATAGAGATCTTTTCTTCCTTTTCTGCCTGCTTACTGGGAGGCGGTGCGACCTGTCCACGAGCATGGCGCTTTATTTTGCTTCAGCCTAATATGCGACAGAGGCGCGGACTTTTATATGGCGGTGCATTCATCACGCATATCATGCGGTCGGTCATACCATTTGGCCACCATGAGCCTCAGATGTTACCGGCCATTCCCCCTGTCCGATTAGATCGTCGCACGGCGAGCGGCATGCGCATCACGCACCGATTCCCGCAGGGCCTTCGGTTCGTAGGGGCCGTCCAGGACCAGGTTTGGGTCCCGGTGCCGTTGCCGCAGATGCCTGGACAGGGGGACCCGCCTATGCCTCAGCCGCTGCAGCGTATGACGATTGAGGACGAGCCGCCACACGTCGAGCAGGTCCACGAGCATCCGCCACAACATCCCCGACATGTACGTCGGTCTGTTAGGCTGGATAGGGCTACCCAGGCATTGCTTGATGGCCTTGCTGCCGACTCACGGCGACAGGGTCGTCAACTCGATCGCATGGAGGATCTGATGACGTGGGCGGTTGGACAGCTCGCGAATCAGTCACGAGCCGCCTGCATCGAGCCACCCCCACTATCACCGCCACGTCATTATCCGGACGACCCCGTTCAGGGTGAGGGCGGGGCAGGTCAGGGTGACGCCGGAACCGATTAGGTTTAGTTCTTTTATTTGTATTTTGTTTATTTCGTTGTTATGTATGTAAAACATTTTGATGTATATATTTAATTTTATGATGTAATGTATATAATGTTTAATTTACTTGTTTTGTTGTAATGTTTAATATTTTGTTTGGTTTGTAATGTTTAATATTTTGTTTGGTTTGTAATGTTTAATATTTTGTTTGATTATACTGTAAAAATATAATAAATGTTTAAAAAAAATATAAAATATATAAAATTTATAAAATTTATAAATAGATAACAAACTTATATTAACAAAATTATATAAATTAAAATACAAAATAATATATTATTATAAAAAAATATAATTAAATAAATAATCCTATACGTTACGCCACGTATAGGTTTATTTAACACCAAATCTTCCAACTTTTGAAGAAAAATATTGAGCCCTGCCTCATACGAGGCGTATAGGGCAATACGAATCGTATGAGACACAGAGAATGACACGTGTCATTCTGGTGTCAGAGACTAAACCCTATGCGCCCTCGTATTGACCTATACAAGGGCGTATCGCGCGACGACGGATGCAATTAGCAATATTCCGTGTGTGGTTAGAATCGGCCTATTAAAATTCACAAAATGATAAAAATAGTTCCTCAATATAAAACACATATAAAAAGTTTAGAAATAGAACGAAAACATTAAATGGTTAAATGATCAAAAATAGTAAATCGTCGTCGTTTCAAATTCCAACCCATCTCCATCTCCATCTCCATCTCCATCTCCATCTCCACCGCCAACTGTCATTCTTCTTCAATCTCCCCGCCATGAACACCAACCTCCGATCTCTTCACCTCCTCATCCTCCTCTCCCTCCTCCTCCAATCCCCACCGTCCACCGCCGTCAATTTCATCATCAACTCCTTCAACTCCACCTCCATCTCACTCTACGGCAACGCCACCATCCAATCCAACATCCTCACCCTCACCAACTCCACCCCTGTCCAAATCGGCCGCGCCCTCTATCCCCAAAAGATCCCCACCAAAAACTCCTCGTCACTCCTCCCCTTCTCCACCTCCTTCATCTTTGCCATGGCACCCACACGAAACACCCTCCCCGGCCACGGATTAGTCTTCATCTTCACCCCCGTCACCGGGATCCAAAACGCAAACGCAGCTCAAAACCTGGGCCTGTTTAGCCGAACGGTTGATGGTAATTCAAGCAATCACGTGTTCGGAGTTGAATTCGATGTGTTTAGGAACGAAGAGTTTAGGGATATTAATGATAACCATGTTGGGATTGATGTGAATTCTTTGACCTCTTTCAATTCATCTGAAGCTGGGTATTATGAAGATCAAGATGGGGGGTTTAGGGTTTTGCAGCTTAATAACGGTAGAAACTATCAGGTTTGGATTGATTATAAAGATTTTATGATCAATGTGACTATGGCTCCTGTGGGTGTGGACAAGCCCACCAGGTGTTTGATATGTGTCCCCTTGAATCTTTCTGATGTTTTTGAAGATGAAATGTATGTGGGATTCACTGCTTCAACCGGGACGTTGACTCAAAGTCATAAGATTTTGAGTTGGAGTTTTAGCAACTCGAATTTCCCGTTGAGTGATGGTTTGGTTACCGAAGGATTGCCTTCGTTTGTGCTTCCTGGTGAGGCATTTTATAAGTCGAATGGGTTTGTAATTGGTTTGCCTTTAGGGGTTTTCTTTGCTTTAATAGGTTGTGGATTTGTTACTTGTGTGTGGATCAAGAGAAAGAAGAGGATAGCAAAGGAGAAAGGCGATTTAGAGGATTGGGAATTGGAGTATTGGCCTCATAGAATTGCGTTTCAAGATATTGATTTGGCGACGAAGAGTTTTAGTGATGAGAATGTTATTGGAATTGGTGGGAATGGGAAGGTTTATAAAGGGGTTCTTGGTGGCGTAGAGATTGCTGTTAAACGAATCAGTCATGACAACGATGATGGTGTTCAAGAGTTCTTAGCTGAGGTTTCGAGTCTTGGAAGATTAAAGCATAAAAACTTGGTTGGGTTAAGAGGATGGTGCAAGAAAGAAAAGGGTAGTTTGATCTTGGTTTATGATTATATGGAAAATGGGAGTTTGGACAAAATGTTGTTTGATTGTAAAGACGATGTCAAAATCTTGAATTTAAATGATAGGATGAAAATCTTGAAAGACATTGCAAACGGGATTTGGTATTTACACGAAGGGTGGGAAGCGAAGGTATTACATAGAGATATCAAGTCGAGCAATGTGTTACTTGACAAAGAAATGAATGCAAAGTTGGGTGATTTTGGGTTAGCCCGTATGCACCAACATGGTCAAGTGGCTACCACAACTCGGGTGGTGGGTACAGCAGGGTACCTAGCACCCGAGGTGATTAAAACAGGGCGAGCCTCGACACAAACCGATGTTTTTAGTTTTGGAATTCTAATTCTTGAAGTTATATGTGGAAAACGTCCAATAAAGGTGGGAAACATCCCTTTGGTCAATTGGGTATCCGAATTAACGCAAAAAGATGAACTTGTTAACGCCATAGACGAGAGGCTAATGGCTAAGAGTGGGCTTGACCAACAGGAGGTCAAAATGGTGCTACGTTTGGGACTATTGTGCGCGCACCCGGATGCAAAATTGAGGCCTACAATGAGACAAGTTGTTAAGGCATTAGAAGGGAGGACCAAGAATGAAGTAGATGAAGATCAAGGTAAAGGTCAAAGTCAAAGGGATGGGGAAGATGTGGAAGTTTACTTGTTAGACAGGATGAACTCTCAAGATTTATGGTCAAAATATGCTCAAATACTAAATTCAGAATCATCATCATTTTATTCACATCCAACATTTGGGGAGGTTAGAAATGGGATTTCTTCTACCATGTGAATTACATAATCTGTTTTTATTTATTTTTACTTATTCATATTATTTTGTATTACTTTATTATGTATTTATTTATATTTATGCGTAGTTAATGGGCTTATGTATTTATGTGTAGTTAATGAGCTTGAATGAAGCATTAGAAGTCCTTTTATTAACATTTTTTAAAGTAAAACAGTATGGATTTTAATATTTTTCTGGAATTTTTTTTCTTATATTTGATTGTGTCCAGACAGGCATTTATTTTAGATAAAATATTCGGTTGATAAAATAGTTTTCATAAATATATAAATTAAATATGAGCAACATGTTGACAACTTTGTTCGTTTGGACAAAGATTTTATTTAAATTAAAAAGTTGTAGTTTGAAAAAATGTGAAGATTTGGATTCTTGTTTGGTTGGACTTTGGAGGAGAAGGAAGAAAAGTCAAAGTTGATTTATATGTCTTGATAGCTTTAGGCCGCGTTGGATATATTCATATGTTATTAAATATGTGTCACTCTCTTTGGGATAGAAAAATATCATTTTGAAAGTAAAATGAAAGGGCGAATATTTATTACATTGACTAATGTAATTAAGGAAATTTGGTTTTTAATAATCCAAACTATGACTTATTGGTTGATAATAATCTAAACTAACAGTTTAGCTGGTGATAATCTCAATTTTCACTTTTGTTGTCAATGACAGTCCCAGTAATATAATCATTATATATTTACATTCGATTTTCACTTGATTTCGCTTGTATGTTTCTCCATTTCATTTAAAATTATCATTTTAAGCGAAAATAAGTGTAAATCTATGATGATTATGCTACTGAGACGGCCATTGACAACAAAAGTGAAAGTTGGAATTATCACTAACAAAGCTGTTAGTTTGGATTATTATCAGCCAATGAGTAATAGTTTGGATAATTAAAAACCAATTTGTTTATAATCAAAGCCTATACTGGTTCGTGTCATTTTTAGGTCAAATTCACAAACACGTTTAGTTAAACGGGACGGGTTTGAGGCAACCTGGTGGGTTCATAGATGACCGGTATAACCAGTTTAGTTTTATATTTTCTTTAAAATGTGTTTTATGTCATCACTTGAATTGATTAAATATTTTATGTAGAAATTTAAAAGAGAAATAGACATTATTAATCATAATTGTTTTATACATATTTATATTCTAGGTCGTGTATTTTTAGAGCACTATACTACTAATATATGCAAAAATGAAAGATAAAAAATTTCAGATTCGATCGTGTTCGTATTAACCTGCAAACACGCGCTTCATGTTTTGATTAATGTGTTTGACACAATTTTCGCATTCATGTTGTGTCCAGGTTTATGTAAAATTTACAGATCACGACCCGTTTACTACCCTTACTTCTAACTCCCTTACATTTACCCCCATCATATCTAATCTTGTGACCTAACCAGTGAACAATATTTTTCATCTTCGTTACCAACACCAATGATCAATCATGAGTGAAGAACGACGGTGAGATGAAAGAAAATATGCGAAGACATGGATTGATTTGCAAAAGAAATTTTGTGATGGAATTGATGCTCTTCAAGGTATGTTTTCAATTATGGTATTTGGGGTTTGGAATTAGAATCGATCTTGATGAACACACACCAACTATTATTGAAATCACTTTTGCTATAATTTTTTTTTCTTGAGAACTATAAAGATCATATCTTTCTTGAACATGAAAAGCAACTGTTTGATATTTATAGTCAAAGGTACAAATACTGTGACATATTAGGCGAATCCTACATTGTTGTGTTATATCCACATGAGAGATCTGAAATGTTCCGTCTCAAATATCACAACGTGTTTTAGACGTATTAGCTCTGGATGAGAGAATCCCATAGCAAAGCATACTTGAGTGGGAGCAATCCAAGGATAGATGGCCTCCTGGACAGTGGAAAGTCTCCACCTGGGCATCCAAAAACAAGGACGTTTTTTTGGGTAAAGCTGGCAATATTGGGCTACCAAAAACAAAGCTGTGAACTCTTTTTTAGCAAAGCAAACAATATTGGGTGGCATGAACGAGCTCATGTTATACATACTTTTGAAATTTTGGAGTCAATGAGTAGTCAAACTAAGGTTTGAAGTCATTAATACATGGCATATTCTTGCTGACACTATGAAATGTTCTTAAAATTTTTTTGTTTCAAAAGCCTAAACAAGGGAAAATTCATATAGTGCTAAGGTACACCTATTTTGGGCTTAGTTCAGTTAGCTAAGGCCCAATTCTTGGTTGGCCCATTTATTCCTCACTGGACCTATCTAAAGAGAGAATCCCTCTCTAGAGAGGTGCACAAAAGCCGGTTTTTGAACCGAACCGGTTTCGAACCGGCCCGAACCGGTTTGGTCAACGCGAACAGTAAACCGGTTTTGACCAAAACCGGTTCGGGTTAAACCGGTTTTGTAAGTATAAAACATCGAACCTGTTGAACCGGTTCAGTTCGGTTCTGGACCGGTTCGGGTGTTTTTTTTTTTTTTTTTAATTATAAAATATTACAAAACATTAAAATACGAGAAAAATAAAAAAATAAAGTTCAACGCTTATTCATATTGAAGGGGTTCGGAAATCACAAAACATTACAAAATTAAACATTACAATACGAGAAAAAAAAAAAAAATTTGGAGTTTTTTTGTTTAATATTAGCCGTCATTCTCGGAGTTACTAGTGGATCCTCGTAGTCTATCATCTTCGGCGAGTTCTTCATTTGTAAGTGGGCTCGCCAATCCTTGGTTAACCTCAGATTCGTGTATGAGTTCTTCAACTTCAATTTCGTCTTCAAGCGAAGCCCTATCTTGTCTCCTATCTACCGCATCCAAATGGTCTTTCAAGCAAATGCACATTTCCATTGCCGCGGGAGTGAGTCTAGTTCTTCGAATAGATAAAACCCTGCCACTAAGAGAAAAAACGGATTCCGAAGCTACCGTGGAAGCTTGGACGGTTAGTAAATCACGGGCCATGGCGGAAAGGACCGGAAAAGTAGATTCGTTTCCTTTCCACCAAGCCAAAATATCAAAGTCCTCAAAAACATCCGGACTCATAAATGATAAAAAGTTTGTTCCCGTATACCTTCCGAGTTCGCTACTCGGGATGGACCCTCTAGCCCGTTTAGTAAATTCATTTCTCATTTCGTTATACAAATTTAAGTTCACATTCCTCGAGCTGCTACTTGATGCGCCCGCGCCCATCGTATCATGTGGGGTTTGTGTTGTACCATATTTATGTAAATAAATATCAAACAAATCTTGCAAACATTTGTTAAAATAAGTTTTTGTTACGGTTGAAAAATGAATATCTTCGGCATTCAAATCCAAATCGTAAGTTATTTTATCAATCAAGGTTTCAACACCGTAAACATTAATTGTAGGGTTTAATGCGGCGGCACAAGTTATAACCGGAGGCATTTCTTTAAAATATTTAACAAATTTTTCTTTCATCGGTTTTATCATTCTCGTAAAAAAAGTATTTTTATTTTCAAGTTCGGCTAATTTGTTACACATTAGAAATATTTGTTTAAGAACCAAGGGACTTGTGGGGTAATAAACCCCGGATAAAAAAGTAGTGGCGGTTTTGAAAACTTCGAGCAATTCGGTTATATTTTCAAGAATGTCCCAACTCGTAGACGGAAAACTTTGAATTTTACGACGCGGTTTTGAGGAAAGCATATCATGAAAAATTGATAAAGTATCTTTTTGTCGTATAGCACTATGAAACATTTTATAAGTTGAATTCCATCTTGTTGGGAGGTCCCAATTGGGACCTAAGCAAATCAAACCCGTATCGTTACATAATCTAATATATTCATGGTATCTTTTTTTACTACTACTAAAAACGTCTTTAAGCATGATTCGAAATGCATTACTTAATTCAATAACGGGTTCAACCGCAAGCCCGTCTTGCACGGCTAAGTTGATCATGTGTGCAATACATCGACTATGGAAAAAAGCGCCGTTGCAAATCGGATTATATTTTAATATTAATTTTTGAACCGCATTTGTATTATTTGAGGCATTATCAAAAGATATTGAAAATAATTTATTTTGTAATTTAAAATCGGTTATCACATCATCTAAAATGTGAAATAAATTTTGACCCGTGTGAGGATATTCAAACATATCAAACGCGATTGTATGTTTCATCATTTGCCACGTATTGGGATCAACCCAATGAGCGGTAACGCAAATATATGAGTCGGGAATACCATGTGGAGCCGACCAAACGCCGGTGGTTAAGTTCACACCGGTTTCCAATTTTTCAAAACCTAAAATTAATTTTTTTTTTGCTTTTTTCCACATTTTTAGACAATCACGTCTAAGAGTATTACGACTTACTTGATGATAACGTGGTTGAAGGGCTTCTTGAATCATCCTCGTCGTGGGCGGATTGTCGAAGTGGTTGAACGGCAAACCTCTTTGAATAACTAATTTCGCCATTCTATCTCGAACAATATTTGGATCGAAGTTCCAAATTCCACCCTCGCTTGTCATAGATGCTTGACCCTCATCCGGAATTTTCTTCAAACTCGGGCAAGATTTTTCCATATGAGTTTTTAAAGTAGAATTTGAATCCTTTTTAAAAAACTCACCACATTTTTTGCAACGAGCCTGTTCCAACCCGTTAGACATCTCACATAGATCGTAGTTTGACCAAATTGCGGGGTTCCTCGTTGTTGGTATGATTCTCACAACGCTAACTTCGGAAGAGGAAACACCAAAACTTGAAGAAGTTGCCATAACGTTTTTTGAGCGTTTTTTGACCGTTTTTTGAGCGTTTGAGAAGTGTGATTTAACCAAAACACCCACTACCTATTTATAATGTGTTTGGGGGTTAAAATGGGTGAAAAAACGGTCAAAAATTGGTTCTAACGGCTATATAGCCGTTTTCCAACGGCTAGATTCAAAAAATTAACGTTAAACCGGTTCAAACCGGTTTAACAAACCGGTTCCTCAAACCGGTTCACAAAAAACCGGTTTTAAACCGATCCTCACGCAAATGATCCAAACCGGTTTTAAACCGCCAGTTCCTACCGGTTTGAAACCGGTTCACAAAAAACCGGTTCGTGGGCGGTTCGGTTTCCGGTTCCGAACCGGTTTGGATTTCCAAACCGGTTTTTTTGTGCAACTCTACTAGACACTATATATAACATTTACAATAAATATGATGCTTGTTCATCTTTTATAACGATTTACTGATTATCTCTTATTTACAATTCGGTCAATGCTTGTTTATCTTTTACAATAAGTTATCTCTTATTTTAAGAAACTTTGAAATTTAATTATGTAACTTTTGTTTTTAACTAAATAGTGATGTAAGTCAAATTATATTAAATATAAATTAACGTATTCAAACTGTGTAATATACGGGTTTTAAAAAATATAAACTTTTTATTACTAAGTATATAACATTACATTTTATCAACCCGTGTAATACACAGGTTTTTTAAAATACAATTTTTTTATTACTAAGTATATAATATTACATTTTATCAACTCGTGTAATATACGGGATTTTAACCTAGTGTGTATATAAGAAGGTTTGTCACAATAACCTTCCAATCATCTTTCTAGGCCATCTATTGTTTGATTTTAGTTTACTTTTATGAAGTAGTATGGGGAGAATAAGAACATGAAAAAAGCGAATAGAGAATTGCATTATTCTATCTCCAAGGAGACATATTTATAGTATAAAGATGGAGTAAAATCCAAGAAGATTATCTCCTAATATGATTTAATCATATCTAGGGCATATGTACATCAAATACAACATTTCATGTAATTATTTTCATATTTGCACTTTTAGATATGCTATAATATATTAAGGTATATGATGTTAGCTTTAATTGATAAACCCAAGTTTGAAAGTTAATGAGTCAAAATTGTAATTAGTATAAAGTTTGTATTTAGAGTCAGATTATGTAATATTTAGAAGTCTAAGGATCTTAGTGTTAGATTGGCAAATTAGAAACTGATACGTTGAAAGGAGACGTCGTTTGTGAATCAACGCGTCACTCCAATCTAGGGTTACAAAATACCGATTGCTGAAAACATTCAAATTGTTCAATCAATTTAAGTTTCGATTTTGTTTCATTTTTCCTTCTTAATTTGTGTCTCTTGATTGAATGATTGAAACATGATTGCCTGGGATTCTATATATGACATGTAATATCGCTATGTGAGACTCTTTTGTGGTTTTATTCCCTTATACCTGATCATGTTGATTCCTTGCTCCCTGTTTCTTTTTCTTTGATGATATTTTTCTGAACCGATCTATCTACCCTACTTTAGATATTCCTTGTACACATTTTCCTCTCGAGGCGTATTTCTCTAAAACAAATCTTAGTCGCAGAATTAGCAGTTGGTATGTGTGGCCTAGTCACTCTCTTTACATCATATGTTTGACAATTTCTAATTCTACATTATTGTTTGAACTTTCACTTCATATTCTTTAGTGTGATGATACATATCGGATAATGAAACTCATTTTAATCTACTCCAATTCCATCGGGTTATTCTCCCCCTAAGACGGAAAAACAAATTCATTACAATCATTGTAAAGCTATATGTAAATCTCTCATTGATTGGCTAATCACACATACTTTATGTTACTATTTTGTTAGCCATTTATAGATGTATCGATCATGAGGTCCTACATATATCTTCTTATATTATTTCTATAAAAAGACTAAGGTGAATAATTAACTTCCTTTTAAGAGTGAGCAAATAACACATGTAGGACCATTACATTTAAAGAATAATGTGGTCCTTATATAAGTACACATCATGATTAATGGTTAACAGGTCATGACAATAAATAAATTATCATAATCCATAAACTGCTCCACCAAATAAAAATTTAATGGCACTAGTCTTTTTGTAAATGTGTAATACAAGATGACGATACTATCAAAACTTCACATACTTACCTTTGATGAATCAATAAACTATCTCATATGAAAATAAAGCATAAGATAAATAAAGGGCCTACTATGCATACACCACCTCCGTTATGCTTATACGACTCGTATAAGTGCTATATGGGTCGTATAGACAAAAGTCAAACCTACAGAACGTGCAGACACGTCACATCAGTCGCATCCAGTGTTGCACAATACAGTCGTATTGTGTAAAAAAAGCACAATACGACCGTATGGTGTAAAAAAGCACAATACGACCGTATTGTTGCCCACATTGTGTCAAAATTTGCACAATACGACCGTATTGTGTAAAAAAAGTTGAGGATGTACAAATAGCATATGGGGCTATACCAGTCGTGTAGACAAAAGCCAAACCAACAAAACATGCAGACACGTCACACCAGTCGCATCCGTGTTGCACAATACAATCGTATTGTGTAAAAAAAACACACAATACGGCCGTATTGTGTCAAAAAGCACAATACGACCGTATTGTTGCCCGTATTGTGTCAAAATTTGCACAATACGGCCGTATTATGTAAAAAAGCTAAGAATGTACAAATAACATATGGGGTATACGATTAGATGTTTCCTAAATAAATCATATAAATATAACAAACTTTGCAATTAACCAACTACACTAGAATACGAAATCTTATTATTATATCTAGTCTATTAGTTATTCCTTGGTAATAAAATCATTTTCAATATTATAACTACCGCAAGTAAATTTTTTCTTTACCATTTTTTCCTTTTATTCACGAGGGATGATTGGTAAATTCCCATAAGATGTTTGAATGTATGACGTCAGTAAATTCTCATAATGATGTTTTATTTGCTGACTTATTTATATTTTTCATCCTTTTGATTCTTGTTTACTTCTTTCTTATCATGTAACTTTCGATGATCGATCAAATACCTGGAATAAACACTGCAAAAACTATCAGTTGTGTTTATGATCATGACCTTTACCTTAATCATAATCATTACACGTTCACGTTCACTTTACAAAACGATGTTTAACCAATTGCACGAGTTTTATAATTTTTTTTATTAGAAGCTTATTATCTGTGTAGACGTAAAAAAATTTCTTACTACCTTCGACATTATATCAATTGTGGGGGAGTTACCCTAATATGAATATTTACTAAACATTTATTATACAAACGATAGAGTTTCATTTATTATATATGTTGTTTTTACTCTTTTATAAGATACAAAAATTATATAAAAAGAGAAAATAAAAAAGTGTTGTTACTTGATTTCCAAACATGCCCTTCGTCCCCACTTAATTATTTTCTTCTCATTTGTTTATCGAAAATATTAGTTAATTAATTCAGTTATCCTCTACTCTCACCCGCACAGTAACATCCATGTTATCTAATTTGTGTTCTCTTTCCACCATACAACACGTAACACAAGTACAACACACAATAGTATCCGTGCGTACCTTATTTGATCCCACAAATCACACAACATATTTTCATATTCGACCACTTTACTTTGAACAAAGACTAAATAGCTCCCTACACATATAAAAATAAAAAACTATCACAAAACATTGCATAATATTAGGGATGACAAATGAAACCGACAACAAACCTGCACCAATCGAGACGGCTCAGACGGGTATTCAGGTATGAGGCCGGGTTTAAAAACTTTTTACCAGTTATTGGATGGTTTAGTATTAGATGATACCCTGGTTTCGTGAAACATAAATACATGTTTATCCAAATCACAAACATAAACATTTTATTTTTATTTATCATTTGTTAATATAGTAATCTACTGATCCATCACTAATTAGTTTTTATAATTATAATTCATTGGGTAATAAAATTATATAAAAATTGAAATACTAAGAAATGTACTTATGAATCATAATAGTTAACTTTAAACAAACTAGCGGGTATATCATATACCCGATGAGTAATGAGTAATCGGGTACCCGACATGTATGAGCCTGAGTATGAAATACAATTTTATAATCGTATATGAGACTACGATTATGAATGTCCGTCTCATTACAATCCTTACACAATATAAGATTGAACTAGGGAGACACAACTAACTTTCTGGTTACTTAATTTTAATCATCCATTATTTGTTTGTATACTCGTGAAAAAATACACCTTTATTTTATTTTTTATAAAAAATAAGAAAGATATCACTTCTATTTTTACAAAAAACTAGTTTGAATACCCGTGCTATGCGGTGGGTGTCAGTTCGTCTAATTCACTCATAATAGTCACAGTAGTACAACAGTTACGACACTCGATATAAGCCACGATTCGGAAAAAAACTCCATTTTGAAAATAACTCCGTTTTCAAATAAATTTATATCGGAACTTTTGACAAAAAAAAGTCACGCACTCCGTTCTTTGAAAAAATTTAACAAACGAAAGTTAATAAAGAAAAACGAAATTAATAGAAAATTAAATGGGTTATACCCGTGTCCCGCGGCGGGTGTCGGGCCAATCGTTAATAACATTTAAGCGAAAACATAGCGTACTCGCAAAAATAATGGTACTAAAAAAGAAACCTAAAGGTAAACAATAAAAAAAGGAAAAAAATTTGGGGTCGTCTAAAACTATAAAAGCGAAGACCGAGACCTGTTCCGATAATACCGAGACCAGCAATGATGTTGTCCGCTCATAACAGGTTCGGTTCGTCACAGGACGACAATGGTAACGACACTCGCAATAGGCCACAATCCAAAAAAGACTCGATTTTTAATACAACTCCGTTTAAAAAAAAATCATATCGTAACGTTGACAAAAAAACTAAAATAGTCGCGTACTCCGTTTTTTGAAAAAAATTAACGAACAAAAGTTATTAAAGGAAAACAAAATTATTAGAATATTGAACGGGTTAAAAGCGTATTTTATATATACTATGAGGGATGAAAATAAAATAAAAATCTAAAAAAAAAAATACTTTACAAAAAAAAAACAAAACAGTAACAAAGCCGTTAAAAAAGTTTATCGTTTGAAAATTAGAAGGAAAAAAAAGCAAAACGTTTAAAAAAAGTGTAAACAAAAAGTTTTTCACAACCACGTTATACGTAAGTGCTTAGATAACTTGTACACTATCACATGCAACTCCGTTTTAAATGAAACTTATATCGCAACGTAGATAAAAATAAGCACGTTGTAACGGTATATTCAGAATTTTTTAGAATATCATATTTTAAAAGTTGTAAATGAAAACATAAAAGGATGAAAAAGTATATAAACATGACATTTGTCATGTTATTATTGGACAAAAAAAATAAAGAGAGAGGTGGAGGCGTGAGAGAGAGTGTGTGTGATGTAAAAAAACATATGTTGACATAATGATGATGTCTTGCTTAAAGAAGGTTACATTTTGTCGTAATACAATATACCAAAAGTTATATAACATGTAAATTATTATTTGATTCCTATGACGTAACATGTGGGGAAGTCATCCACATGTTATGTTGGTCGTCTTTTCCTAGTAAACTCACTTCTTTTCTATGTAATTTTCATGTTCTATGTTGTATTCATGTCCAACTTACAAAATGTTTTTGGACATTGTAAAATGAGATGTATTATTTATAGTTGAAATCGTGAAAACTTGATTTCTACCGAAAGTTATTAAGAATGGGAATTTAAACAATAGGCTAGTGCTAAATGAAAAATATTGCAACGACTTCATAAATTATATATATAACTTAAGAGGTGAAAGTTGGTGCACTCTTGAAATTAACTGTTCACTTTTTATGCGTATTGTACAACCCTGTTATGCATGGTTGGAGAGTTTTTTTTTTATAGAAAAATACCAAAATGGACATTTGACCAAAAAACTTATAAAAAATAGACATGTATAAATAGCCGGCAATTTCATGGACATTGTGAGACAATAGCCGGCTAAACCGGCTAGGCTTAGCCAGCATAAATTTTCTTGCCTACATTCCCTTTTACAGAGTACAGACCAATGACAAGTCGATATGTGGCCGGCTATAGCCTGCAATTACTTGGCTTGTGCCGGCTAAACCGGCGCCTTTTCTGAATCCGGCTAATCCATTTTACCTACAATTACCCGACTTGAGTCGGCTAATCTATTTTGCCGGCTATAGTCAGCTAAGCCGGCCACGTGTCGACTTGCCATTGATTCATACTCTGTAAAAAGGAATGTGGGCACGGAAATTTATGTCGGTTTAGCCGGCTATTGTCTCACAATGTCCCTGAAATAGCCGGCTATCTATACATGTCCATTTTGATAAGTTTTTTGATCAAATATCCATTTTGATATTTTTTCCTTTTTTTTTCTTTCTATATACAAAACATATCATTGTTGTAGGTAAACAAAAGGGACCTCAGCCCATCTGGTCAGTGTAGTGTTATCACTAGGGGTATAAACGAGCCTCGTTTAACTTTCAAAGTGCTATATTTTTAAAGCTTAAGTTCAGCTCGTGAGTAGTTTTTCAAGCTCGGCTCGTTTATTATTTTTTAAGTAATTTATATATATTTTATATTAGAATTTTTATATATAACTATATTATTTATTTTTTTATAGTAATTTTATATAAATATTTATTCAATATATTAAATAAAATTATATAGATAATAGGCTCGTTTAGGCTCGCGAGCCTGCTCGAGCTCGATAACTGAAACTCAGGCTAGAGCTCGTTTTTTAAACAAACTTGTTTTTAGGCTCGAGCTCTTTTAAGCTCGCATCAATTCAAGCTTTTAACAAGTTGATCTCAAGTAACACACGACCCGCTTGACTAGTTTACACCCCGCTTATCACTATTCACAACCAAGAGGCGGAACGCGGTTTGAAACCGACATGTGCTCCCCACATATATTCAGCTTTCATTTTTGTTTTATCTTAGACCAGCTTACTTTTCATTTAAGTCCATCTACTTTTACTTTATCTCACTTTAAGTCCTTATACTTTTCCTATCCGTTCTCTTGAATCATTTAATGTAATATTCAATTCAAATTTCGTATTTATTATTGTTACAATTTCATAGTTTTGTGGTGTCTTCAAAATAAGAATTTAAAAAAGTATTTATAATTGTACGCTCTAAGTGCATTTATCACACTTTTGCATTACTCAGCTACCATTTTTCTTCTTTTTAAAATAATTTTCAAATGATTTCAAGTTTATAACCTTTATGTATTCATTTAACTTTTGCTAATATGGTGTGATGTATACTTTAAGTGATGTATACGTACATATGAGCCAAATTTGATAAGTAAAGCCTAAATGGGGACATGGTTATGTGTTCAAGCTTGTTTATAGCTGTTTTTTTTGTTATTAAGGAGCTTCTTTTTAACCACATGTCAAAAAACAACTTGCACCATATTTTAAAAATTTTGGTAATTCATTTTTGGTTATCTTTATACATGGAAATATTTTGTAATCATACATTCTCTTTTCTTTGACTTTAGTTATCTAACACTCATTTTTAAGGGTTCATTTTAGACTTGTTTCACACACTTACG
Source organism: Smallanthus sonchifolius (assembly GCA_023525975.1). Taxonomy (NCBI): domain Eukaryota; kingdom Viridiplantae; phylum Streptophyta; class Magnoliopsida; order Asterales; family Asteraceae; genus Smallanthus; species Smallanthus sonchifolius. Next base: position 28,700,261 of record CM042021.1, on the reverse strand, counting down.
TCTCCGAGATTTCGAGTGCCCCAGACGAGTATTAAAAATGGGCTTTTAAATATAATTTTTTTCCAAATATCGATGATAATTGTAATAACAATAAACAAAAAAAGGTTATCTATGTATATACACATAATTTTTTTAAAATTTCCCCCCCCCCGCGAAAACGGGCCTCAAGCGACTGCCGATGCTAGCTTGAGCTCCGAGACACCCCTGGTTTCACATGTGATAGAGTATGGGCGTGTGCTAGTGTGTGGGCTGATTTTCATGCCAAGTGTGCATGAGTGTGTCGCGTATATATTAATTATATATGTGAGCGTGTTAATTAATTTTAAAGTAAGTAAATTAATTATTAAGTGTGTGAAGATAAGTGAGGAGGAGATAAGAACAAGCTCAAATTTGAAGAGGTTGACTTGGACTCCAACCAACGTACCTCATATCTCTCCCCATGATCCCATTAGTTGACTCATTATCCCCCTCTCCTCTCATTATGATCTCGTCAGTCCCAAACAACCGAGAGAGAGAGAGAGATTAATGGTAAGGGTGGTGCGATCGGTGGTGACTTGTGAAGGCTAGCTACTGTGTGTGGTGGTGTCACGATGGTGGTCCATCGGTGGTACATGCTGGATATGGGCAGTTATTGGTGGTGAAGTGTGTATGCAAGCTAGTGAGAGAAAATGTGGTAGGGTCTGTGTGTATGTGTGATTTAAGGGACGTTGAGGGTGAATGGAGGCTGCCAAGTCAATGGTGGTGGCTCACTGATGACAACCGAAGTAAAGGTGGTGACCGGCGGTGGAAGTGGCGGTTTAGGTGTTTTTGGGCCTAAACGAGCGTGTGGAAAGTGTGAGATCATTTTGTATGATCTAGGTGAGTTCTATATGCCCTATTTTAAAGTGTTTTGAATGTTTTGGGCTGATTCATGTATGGTGTGCATTAACGATTTAAAATGTAGGATTAACAGGGTAAACTAGGAACATGTTTAGTGTGAGAATTCGGGGTTGAATTCAACGTGGGAAATGGTCAAGGTTTTAAATGAGATATTTGATGTGTGAAAATAGTAATGTAAAATTTATTAAGAAATTTAGTTACACAAGTTAAGTTTTAAATATGTAATTACCAAGGAACTAAACTACTCACAAATAGACAAGTGTACTTATCAGAATGCAATATAGTATCGGCAAGTACCATATATCAATTTGTAGACATAGTGATTCCTAATGCTAAATCCTTTATTGATATTAACCGATGTAAAATGGGTGATTTGATTAAACTGCAAGAATAAACAACGAATTGTGAAACTAAGGAAATGCATATAAGAGAAACAATCACCTAGGTGTCGAATCCTCTTAACCAGAATGACTGTCTGGAATGAATTTACTTATGATAATTGTTCCTTAATGGACTAATCCCTTGTTAAGGATGCAACTTTGTCGAATAGAACCTAAAGCCATTAGACTCACTACCTGGTTATCCTAAACCCTATTACAATGAAGAATCAATAACTGTGTGAAGTGCTCGAACAGATTAGATCCTATTAGGGATTGTAATCTCACAATAGAAGAAAGCTAGTGCTACACACACACACACACACACTAACACTCTAAGACTATGAAGCAAACTCTTATTAAAACCTACTTATGACTAACGCTCTAAGACTATGAAGCAAACTCTGATTAAAACCTACTTTTGAAGCAAACTCTGTTTACCCTAAACCCTATTACAATGAAGAATCAATAACTGTATGAAGTGCTCGAACAGATTAGATCCTGTTAGGGCTTGTAATCTCATAATAGAAGAAAGCTAGTGCTACACACACACACACTAACACTCTAACACTATGAAGCAAACTCTGATTAAAACACACACACACACACACACACACTAACATCACTATTTTCACACATAAAATATCTTATTTAAAACCCTGACCCTTCCCACGTTGAATTCAACCCCGAATTCTCACACCAAACATGTTCCTGGTTTACCCTGTTAATCCTACATTTTAAATCGTTAATGCACACTATACTACTCACAAATAGACAAGTGTACCTATCAGAATGCAATATAGTATCGGCAAGTACCATATATCAATTTGTGGACACAGTGATTCCTGATGCTAAATCCTTTATTGATATTAACCAATGTAAAATGGGTGATTTGATTAAACTGCTAATTAAAGAAAACAAGAACAAACAACGAATTGTGAAACTAAGGAAATGCATATAAGAGAAAAAAATCACCTAGGTGTCTAATTCTCTTAACCAGAATGACTGGCTGGAAGGAATCTACTTATGATAATTGTTCCTTAATGGACTAATCCCTTGTTAAGGATGCAACTTTGTCGAATAGAACCTAAAGCCATTAGACTCACTACCTGGTTACCCTAAACCCTATTACAATGAAGAATCAATAACTGTATGAAGTGCTTGAACATATTAGATCCTGTTAGGGCTTGTAATCTCACAATAGAAGAAAGCTAGTGCTATACACGCGCACACACACACACACACTAACACTATAAGACTATGAAGCAAACTCTGATTAAAACCTACTTATGACTTAGAACCCCATAATCACAACCGAATAGATAAACGCCCTAGTGATTTACAATCTACCCACAACGTGAAGAGTAAAAGTCTAACAAGTTCCTATATCCTTTTATTAGACCTAGGCCCAGGCCGAGTACTCCCCGGGTACTCTCCGCCTAGGCCGAGTACTTCTCGAGTACTCCCAACTCCGACTAGGGAGCGCCTAGCGACTTTTTCAACATTTCCTAATACAAGGCAATACACTAAATTAACCAATTATATTCCTGATTTAGCTATTACCCCATTAAGGTTTCAAGCCCTAGATTTGCAAATAGAAAAGTTAACAATTTAAAGATAACTAAAATAAACCAAGGAGCATTAATTCTCTCAAGATCAAAGGTAGTCACACAAACCAGCTATATAATCAACAGAAAAGATCATACAAATACATTATAAGAGTATAAAACTAGAATTCTACTAAAATTATACATCCATAAGTTAAAAGTCAAACCATAAAGTTAAAAATTGCAAGATTCATCTAAACCTAGATGATTATAGAGATTTTAGCCACTCATAGTGATAAACAAAGTAAAATCAGTTCTAAACATGTCTGGAAATCAAGAAAATGAATGCTAACGAAACCGATTAACACGTTTAAACGCTAACCGAAGGCTAAGTCTTCAATCTTCAAGCCTCTAGACCTTCAATCCGTAGCTTCTGCTTTAAAGGGTTCCTCATTTTACAAACATCTATTCCTATCAAAATGGATGACATGATGCTTAAATACTAACAAAGTAGGTATTCTGACTTTCCCTACATACGGGCCGTACACCTTCATACTGTTCGTACCCAGTCTTTTAAATTGTAGCGGCGGAATCTTCGCTTGCCGTACATGTTTTCTTCTGGTACAAACCTATCTTCTCCATCATACGGACCGTACCCAAACCATATAGTCCGTACCTATTCCTGCTGACTTTGACTTTCTTCTTCAAAACTTAACTGTTTAGTAGCTTCTCACGAACACTGTCGTTCATTCTCATTTTCAATACTTTCAGCACCAAACATGCAAATCCATGATAAATGCAATTAAATGTCAATTCTTATTAGATTTATAAATAAAACAGATCAAAACGCAGAGAAATGTGTGTAAATCATATGTCTAAATTGGAACACATCAATATTTAACCTTGATAATGTGTGTTAACGGTGTTAGAATGTGATTTTAAGTGGTGGTTTGGTTATACGAATGGTGTGTGTTTATGATGTTTTAGCATGATAAATAGTGAGGTTTTAGTGTGGGTTTTAGGTTATAATATAACCAGAAATGTATGTTTAGTGAGTTATTGCATGGTATATAATCTGTGGTGTTGATTATGATGTGCATGGGGTGTGTGTGTGTGAAATGTGAATAATCTATGTTAACAATGAGTGTGTGAAGTCCATGACAGTGGTAAATCAATGTGTGTGGACCTAACTATATCCAATACCTATGTGTAGCTAACATTTGGATTTTGTGAAGTGTAAAGTGTGAATTAATAAAACAAACGAGTTAAAGTAAAGTGTGATGTGATGTGAGTGAGTAAACTAAGAGTGATGTGTGTCGTGTGTTATTATCGGCTAGGGTGTGGTGTGGTTATCTAAAATTACTTATTTAATAAGGTGTTTTAGAAAGATTAAATGATGTTTTGATAATAAAGTATGTTTTAAAAGTTATAGACTACCAACGAAAGCTGACCTGTTTTAGTATACATTTCAGGGTGAGTTAGGTGAACTATGGCATGGCGTCTTCGGGCTATTTGACAAGGGCAGTTAGCATCCTATAGTGAGTTTGGAATGAGTTTAAATTATGGGGTTTAAACTGTAATTAACGTGAGTTGGTAAAGTCTTTCGTTGTGCGTTGTGAGTAAATCCAACCAAAGTCATACGCCCCGGTTTTGGTGTGTGACGAGTTATCATTTAAGGTAATATTGTTTAAATATTGAGTAAATTACAGAAATCGTCATTTATGTTTATACCATTTTTCATTGTATGTCCTTTAGCCAAAAAAATATCAGAGATCATCCTTTACGTTTAAATTTGTTACGGTTTACGTCCTTTAGCCTAACGGGGTTTGTTGATTCCATCCAGATCTGATCAAAGGTACATCACTAACCTCACTGTCCTCAATCTGGCGATTCAACCTCCGCCGTTGGATCCCCGACCTCTTCTGGATCAAACATTGGCCAGAGCTGCTGTACCTAGTTGTGCATCCACCGGTAAGATCTGTTTCGTCTAATTGAGTATTTCCTATTTCATTTGCTGCTGCAGATTCAGTCTTTTGCTCCATAGCAGATGGAAGATCTTGCTATTTTGAATATAGTTTATACGATATACATATAATTTCTGTCTTGTAGGTATTTACGAGGCCCTTGGACTGAGAGATGGAGGGTCAGACTACCTTCGAAAAGGTGTCTCTAAGGTGAGCTGTTGGTTTGGGTTGATACTCTTTGTTTCTTTATGAGATTAAAGATGCTCATGTGATATTACTTTTGATTTGTTTGAATAGGCTGTTGCAAAAGTTTAACACTATTATCGGCCCTTCTCTCATAGGCAAGGTTTGTTCATGAATCACTAGGTACAACAGCTCTGGCCTCAAAAACATGGGATAGGTCTTCGTATTTGTGGTTTCTGGTGGAGGGTGGTGGCAGGTGGTGGTGGCGGCGGCGGTGTTGATGGTGGGTCTGAGTGGGTAGACGTGGAGGATTTGTGGTGGTGAATAAACATAAAATTAGGGTTTTAAATTTTAATTTGTGGGTAAAAAGACCAAAACACCCTTATGTGTAAGACACATGACTAGAGTTAACTGAAAAACTTAACACCCGTTAGGTTAAAGGACGTAAATCGCAACAAATTTAAACGTAAAGGATGATCTCTGACATTTTTTGGGATAAAGGACATACAGTGAAAAATGGTATAAACATGAATGACGATTTCTGTAATTTACTCTTAAATATTCATATAAAAAGGTTTGAAATATGAATGTTATAATACGAAGCATGCTGGTGATCTGATTATTTCTAGATCTAAGTGCATTAGACTTCCAAGATTCATAGTGAACATCGAGCTCAACATTGAGTTTTTTTTCCAATGATGACAATTAAAATCACTGATTCAAAATAAGTAACATAAAACCATAAAACCTCAACCTTCTTCTAAATCCACAAAAACACATTTACCTATTAGGCTATTACACCTCTTTTAAAAATTCTAACTAGATAGGCGATTTGAGTGGCGCAAGCATAAAACCCATAAAGATTGTGACATATTTTGCCAAGTTTTTAATGTTAAAGGGGGTAGAACGAAAAATGAAAGTAAAAAAAAATTCTGTGATTGTGACGGTAGCATTTTCTCTTTCTCTCTCTATATACACATAAATATTATTCCTTTATTTTCTTTTAATATTATTTGTCATCCATTTAATATTTTTCCTTTACTTGACTTTGTAGAAACAATAACCACCGAGGCCCCACCCACATCACCACCACGACACCGTCCACCGCCCCATCCACCGGGTCCACCGAATCATCATCAAACTCGTACCATCACACAAAGATCCGTATAATATACCACCACTACCACCACCCCCTCTTTAAAATTTTTAAAAATTAAATATTTTTATTTATGGGTTCCTTTTCTTTCCTTCTTATTTCCATTCACATTTAAATAACAACACCTAAAAATTAAATCTTTTTTTATGTTCTTGAACATCTCTCTTTTTAGGTCATAAATCCTCTGGAAGCCATATCAAGTTATATACCCTTTTGGTAGGTTTTTGATTTGATTGTTTGTGTTTTTTAGTTTTTTAGTGTTTTGGGGGCAAATAATTGTCTCCATCTTATGCAGTCATGCCTGTTTCTTGATTTATTTATTCAATTATTTAAATTATTGTTTGTTAATTTATGGTTTTGTGGGTTCTTTCAGGCTTTGAGGGTAGGTGGTGTTTGACTTTTGATGCTCAAAAGTCATCATCTTTAATCCAGGGTTTGTGGATTCCATCCAGATCTGATCAAAGGTACACTCCAATCTGCTTTTGATTGTGTTTCTTGAAATTTCAGCTAATTTTCATGATTTCTTGAAGAACATATATTGTGTAATTGGGGATATGGGTTTGCTTTGATTAGATTAGATTAAGGATTTGCTGTATTTATGGAGTTATCTTGTTCATAAAAGGCTTGATCTTGATCGAATCGAAAAGAAAACCAGAGTAGGTTAGTTCATCTTAGAGGGCAACAATGGATGGGGAGGCTAATTCTTGGATTAGAAGAACAAAATTTTCTCATACAGTTTGCCATAGGTTAGATTCTGCAAGATTAGCCTCATTTCTAACCGATGTTGAACCGATTCGACTCGCGGGTATGAAAACAAGGCTCTCAAAAGCTCTTGTTGACCCTAAACCCGCAGAAATCCAAACAAATCCGGTTACAAACAAGTATAGAACGGTTACCCCGCCCCCGAAAACCAATCTTCCCGAGACCTTTAAGGAAGCAAGGTCTGATACTAAACGGTTCTCAACCCCACATCCTCAAAGAGTGGAAACCGAGAAAGGGTATAAAGGGAAAAAGATGTTTCAAAGAAACATGACGACCGGGGTTGATTTAAGGTCGTCCCGTGATGGCGTGAGTCCGCTTAAGAACTTTAATTCGATGAAGGTTAATGACAAAAGGAAGATGAAACGGGATTATTCGTGGTCAAAGTTGTTTGACCATGGTGGAGGGAAAGTTAGTTCGGTTGAAACGATTGATGGTTTTATGGTTGATCTATCGAAGCTTTTTCTCGGCCATAGGTTTGCTCATGGTGCAAATAGTCAACTTTACCATGGAATATATAAGGATGAGGCCGTTGCGGTTAAGATAATTAGGGTTCCTGATGATGACGAAAATGATGAACTAGTTGTTCGACTTGAGAATCAATTTACAAGAGAAATAAATCTTTTGTCCCGTCTCCACCATCCAAATGTCATTAAGGTGATATATCTTTTGCTCTTTGTTTTTTTCCTACAAACTGTATAAAATTTTATGTTATATATTGAAATGTATACTCTTATTTGGGGGTGTTTGGATGTGCTGTCATACTGATTATTGCGATTTTGAAGTTACAATAGTTGGTTTTGAGCCTTTTTGGCTAAATCGGTTGTTAAAGGTGTAAATTTTTGACACGAAACAAACCTAACCCAAAATTCGCAGGTTTGGGTTTACTCTAAACGGGTTTGTGTCAGTTTCGGGTCAAACCCGCAAATATGTTAAGCTAAACGGGTCATGTTCGGGTTGACCCGTTTATTTAAAAAAAAGTGACCTTTTGTTATAATTTAAACTAATTGGGTATTTTATGATAAAATTTAAAAGATAAAAAGTGAAATGAGCATCATGTTTTGTTGTTTATAGGTAATTATTTTATTTACAATTGTATTTTTGGTTTTAAATTTGTAATTTTAGAGTAATAAGCAAAAAAATAAAAAAAAAAATATATTTTTTGGGTTAAATGGATCCAGTTCATGTCAACATGCCAGTACGTGTTGTGTTCGGGTTCTTGTATCCGGCATGATTTTCGGTTTCATGTTGTGTTCTGGTTCGTGTCAATTTTTTAGGGATTCGACCCGACAACCCACGAACACGACCCGTTTAACACCTAAATGATGTTTTTCAGATTTTTTAGATTCAAAACAACCATATTTGGGTAATCAGATAAGGTGTAGCTATATAAAAACTGATTATTAAGCTATGCCCAACCGGTTAATTCTTATTAGGGGGTGTTTGGATATGGGTTGAAATTGATTATTGTGATTATATAGTTACAATAATCAACTTTTAGTCTGCCTAAATTGATTATGATTATGATTTTCTGCAAATAATTGAATCATTTTCTTTAAATTTTCTTGTGGCGGTAGTTCGTGGCGGCATGTAGACAACCACGGGTTTACTGTATCATCACCGAGTACCTCTCGGAAGGCTCGTTGAGGGCATACCTGCATAAGCTCGAGGACAACACGGCCAAAGAGAAGCAGTATCTTCCATTAGAAAAGCTAATCAAGATGGCTTTAGACATCACTCGAGGGATGGAATACATCCATTCTCAAGGCGTTATTCATCGGGATCTCAAACCCGAAAATATACTAATAAATGAACATTTTCAGCTCAAAATTGCTGATTTTGGGATTGGTTGTGAGGAGGCGTATTGTGATATTTTGGCCGATGATCCGGGAACGTACCGTTGGATGGCCCCCGAGATGATCAAACAGAAATCCTACGGTCGGAAAGTTGATGTGTACGGGTTTGGACTCATTTTATGGGAGATGGTGGCCGGGACTATACCGTATAAAGATATGACTCCAATACAAGCTGCATTTGCAGTAGTTCATAAGGTACTACATCTAGGGGTGTGAATTTATGACATATAAATTCGTGGGTTTGGTTTTACTCTATACGGGTTCGGGTCAGTTTTAGGTCAAACCTGCGAACATGTTTAGCTAAACGGGTTGGTTTCGGGTTGACCTACGGGTTCACAGGTTGACCCGCTTAACCTGTTTAGTTATTTTAATTTATTTAAAATGTGTTTTTTGTCGTAATTTAAAATGATTGGGTATTTTCTATTAAAATTGTAAAACTAAAAGATAAATTGACACTAACGTTTATAATTTAAATATGATTGTTTTATATACATTTGTATTTTTGTTGTAAATTTGTTATTTTAGAGTATTTCTATGTGAAAATAAAAAAATAAATTGGGTTAAAGGGCTGTGTTCGCGTCAAGCCACAAATATTCTTGTCGTGTTCGGTTTCACATGCATGACATGATTTTCGGGTTCGTGTCAAATTTTAGGGTTCATGTCGGGTTCAACCCACGAACACGACCCATTTATCACCCTTAACTACATCTCCTTCATATGTTCTTTTTTCTGTTTTCTAGCTCTCAAAATTATTTGTTTCGGCGTTTCCAGAACCTGCGACCATCTATCCCGGATAACTGTCCTCCGGCAATGAGAGCACTGATCGAGCAATGTTGGTCTAGGAATCCCGAAAAGAGGCCCGAATTCTGGCAGGTGGTGAAGGTGTTAGAGGAGTTTGAAACTTTAATCTCCCGTGATGGAAACTTGAATCTTTTACAACACTCGGGTTGTTTAGATCATAAAAAGGGACTTCGCCATTGGATTCAGAAGCTCGGGCCTCATCATCATCAACCACATCAACACATCTCGCCCACACCTAAACCGAGGTTTTCATGAAACTTTCCGAGCTTTCGGCATTGATGCAAGTAAAGACGCGTGTGCTTTTCAACCCGTTTTGTCGTCTCTTATGTGAATGATTAGCTTTTATCGATATATTGTTGTTAAAGATTGCTTCTTTAGTACATAACAGAAAACCCGACACATATCAGTTGTAGTTTGTCCCATGAATATGATTTCGGGTTCTTGTCTGGAGGCGGGATCGCGTCGTTTATAATGTTCATATCATTTTGCTAACACACTGCTTGTTTTGCTTCATGTTGTGGGGGTGGTGAAATCTAGTTTCTTGAAATCAATTCTGTTTACAGATTCATCATTCATGGGCTTTTGATGGCGTGTGTAGATCGGGCTAGGCCCGATGAGGCCCGGCCCGTTAGGTGCTAAAATAGAAAGTTAAAATATTTTTTGTTCACATGATCATATCTACATCTTTATTTGATCTTTTTTCAATTGGGTTTTGATAATTTTTTTGATTTATTTGTTGTATTTAATAATTCTTTTATATGAAAATTTATATCCTTTTAGCATATTTATTGTTTAATTTCTAGACAACTATGGTGAAGAAGATGATAAAGAAACAATGTAAAGTGTTGATACCCAATCATCAGATCAAAAATATATTACCGTTAGAAATTCAATCTCATTTTATTTTGTTATATAATTAAATAAATACTTATAGTAATTTAATAAAAAATTATTTCATGTTGATGAATAGCATTAAATCAATATTTAGAAACCCAAAACATTTAAGGTTAAAGCTATATGTTTAAAATATTTTTTTAACGGATGCAGAATATTATATAACAAAAACCGATAACGAGTTCTAGCAAGTAAATAGTCACGTCACAATATACCAAAAATAGAAACCAACTAGAAATCAGGAAAAGAGAAGTTACACAGTTGAGTGCACTCCAAAGATTGATTTTTACCTATATCGGGTCGTCTTTACTTCTTCTATCAATTTGACTATGGATGCGGTTTTGTTATTAAAGACTTTCTCGTTTCGAGCTCTTCAAAGTAGGGCCGTCCATGAGATTTCGAATGCTCTGTCCGACTACTAAAAATGGGTCCCTAAAATGTAAACTTTTATATATATATATATATATATATAAATTCATTTACATGTTTACTTCCAACTGCATGCAATTTAATCTCGGGTTTACAACAACAATCAAACAGTTAAAGTCTCAAAGTTCAAAGTAGGTAATTTAGATAAGTTAGTTAAGTAATCAAGTGTGATTCAACACTGACCAAAGACTTCTCGTGGGATCGACACCCTATTTGCCCTAACTAGTTAACGTATTTAGGAACACAACACACATATTCTTAATCTCTTATTTGATCGGTATTTTGACACCGGTCATTAATTCAGGAGCACCACCACAATGAAGGTAGTTGATGGTGGAGGAAAATAAGTTTTCAGTAAAATTTTTAAAATGATGAAATGAAGTGAGTGCCTACAAACGATGTGATAAAGGGTATAGCCAAGTAAAGTGACTAAAGTCATCAACGAAAGTAATAAAATATTTGTAACTCAAATGAAATGTAAATGGGGAGGGTCCCCAAATGCCACAAAAAGTAATCTATCTGTAAGTATTACATTAGATTTGAGAAAAGAAACATGTGAAAAAACATAATCAATTACGAGAGTGTCAAAGCTGATTTTTTTTACACAATTAATTTATGTTGAAAAGAAGGACGATTACAATAAAATGACAGGAAAACGGGCAACAAGTTGCGCTACAACCCCCTTTTGAATAGCAAAACCGATCCTACTAAAAACAAAGCTTTGGGTGTTAGGGGCCGAAATATTACTATGCACGACTCGTTGAACCCTGTTTAGGAATTCCACTGCCTCCGGTGCTAGGAACCCAAAAGTATCAAAAACAAAAGGGATAAACACATGTTGGTTATCTAAACAAGCTTTCTCGTGTTTAACAACTTTGCATGATTCCGCCTTTAAAGCAGCATGACCCGCCACAACCCCATTGTCCCTGAGCTTCACAAGAGGGGACACTCCTGTAAGGTCCACATAAGTATGTTTCCCCCCTGCCCAACCAAACACAAGAAAATCAGCCGGCCGTAGAGTAGACCTCCCTTCAAGCGGATCTGTCAGAAAGTTCACGGGGCCCTCTTTTTTAGCAGAAATTCCTGCCCGTTTGAGAACATCACAAAGAACATCTCTAACCAAATCATGCTTGTATTTAAACCCGGGTAACTCTTTGCAATGGACCGCATGCTCGCCAAAAGAATCCAAACAAGCCTTGCGGCAAACTGGGCAGGGCTCATCAGTCGGAAACAAGGGGATCATTAGCCGATACTTGAGGATAGCCCGGTACTTCACAGCCGACATATGCTGGCCCAGTCCTTCAATGGGGATAACTGTTAGAAAATCTTGAGCCCGAGGAGCCCGGAGACATTTAAACACCGCTTTTTGGCGAGGTGATAAATTAAACTTTACTCCCAAATTCTGGACGATTCTGCTAAATAAGGCATTCGCCAAAGCATGTTGGGCTTTAGGGGGGGGGGGGGGGCGGTGTCCTTATTAGAGAAACCGCTAAAATCGAAATCAGGAAGGGACATGCGCAAGCGGTCCATCGCACACCCATAATCAGAGTCTAACCCATCAACATCACAACCCCGAAGAATGTGGTCCTGTAAACTCCAAGATTGTGCCCTCGAGGCCACAAATGCATAAGCAGATACATCCCGAGCCGCACATAAACCCAAACCCTCAAAACTGGTTGGAAGTGATGCCAACCTCCATTGAAAATCCCCAAAAAAATTACCACCACAAACCACGATATCCTCGATCGCACCCCGGAGGCCCTTGTCAAAAATTGAAACAGATTCCCCCACACACATAGGCTGGCATGTTCTAAGGCCGAATAATAGCTTTGCAACTCCCATTCACGAGCGGAGCAAAAGGAGCTCGCATTGAGGGTCCCGCAAACGTGGGAGACAGCTCATCAGTTCCACCGCACAAGAAGCCCTTTTCACAGCCAAATTACTGATGAACCTTGCATCTCTGCTAACAGCGCCCCCAAGGAATTTCACACCCAGCACTAGCCTTCCAATCTCACAAGGGAACAATCCATCTTGTACCTTCACCCCATTGCACGACGGCCAAAAAACTTCCGTTTTCTTGACGTTAAGTTCAAGGCCCAAACAGAGCCCCTCCGACCTGATAATAGCTAGGGCTTTAGCCACCTCTTTAGCGTCTCCGATAATCGTACCATCATCTAGGTATCAAACATGGAAGAGAAGCTTGCAGCAATCCCTGATCTGATGAACCAGCGGATGCAAAACTATGGCAAAAAGGAGAGGCCCCAAAGGGTCCCCCTGTTGAACCCTAGTGGTGGACCAAATATGGTCATCACCCACATATAACCTAGCAGGCTGCCCATATAAAAAATCCACCCATAGCGAAATGGACGGGCATCGGGTCCGAACCTCTTGCAGGAGGGCAGTCCTATCCACTAAGTTGAAAGCATTGGAGAAATCGACAGTAAGCATAGCCAACGATCCATCCGAGTGAAACTCATTTAAGAACTTGTTTGCGTTATGGAGCACAGCCTCTGCCCCATTGGGAACTCCCACCCCAAATTGAAAGTCACACAGATATTTAGCCATCTCCTTCCCAATACCCCTCATGGCCACCTTAGAGGCCAATCTCCTCCAGATCGCACCTATGGCAGTAGGTCTAATCCCGTTGTCCGGTTTGAGCAGCGGTGTGAGAGGGGCCGAGGCAATGAACTCCTCCAATCCCCTAGGGCATCTTCCCCCGAAACGTAAATTAACCACCACAGAAATAACCCTGAGCAATTCAACGGCGATCGTAGACCCCTCTCCACAAAGAGCATCCAAAATATGTTGGGCTCTCAATCCGTCCCTCCCACAAGAGGTCCCTTTGGGGAAAGCTTTAATGCATTCAAGCACGACATCATCATCCACAACAAGAGGATGCTCAGAAAGTAAGGAAACAGGCATAACCGGAGGGGGCAGGATGGGATGCTTTGCTACCAACACTTTCTTAGTATCATTACCGAAAGGTGCAACCCTTGAAGAGCATAATACTTTGACCGTAGCAGTGAAATGCCCATCCGCAACTTTCCGCAAACATTGTTTAACATTGTTGCACGCCATAGAATTGTCGGACCCAGGGACAAGCGCTACACGACACGTGGTCGGCCCCGAAGGTAGGCATGTCGTGTGAAAGTGAATGAAAAGTGGTAGTAGTGAGAGTAGAGCAGATGTGGTCTAAGAAACGTACAATGGTAGGCCTGTAATGTGAAAGTTTAAATAGTTGATAGGGTGCGAAAGCACACGTCTTTATTCCAATGTTTTAATGTGTTTTAAGTAGTTTTATATTAGTTTTGAGTCAATTTTATGTACATTTGAGTCTTTTGTCTTATTTGTAGGAGCTCGGGAATATTAATGAAGAATACGTGAAGAAAACGAGCGAAGAAACGAAGCCCGGAAAAGTCCAAGGACCAAAAGTGAATTTTCTGAAGTTTATGCCTCTCGCGGTACGCGAGAGACGAGAGTAATAATTCTAGCGGTACGCGAGGAGCCAGTCAACATTTTCTCGCGGTACGCGAGAGGGCCGTTTTCCGCAAAACCCTAATTTTCTAAATTAAAAAGATTTAAACGGCCATTATGAAAAAGGAGTTGGATTCCAGCCGTTGGAGAGACGAAAAAAGAGGCGATTTTGAGCTTGGAAGTCAATTGAAGCTGAAGATTGAAGCTTTTGGATTCCGGGTTTGTGTAGTTGCAATTTTAGGGTTTAAAGATTCAAACTTTATCTTTGATTTTGTGTTTTGAACCTATGGATCTTGCTATTTACTTCTGTGTTGATGTTCTTAGTATGATTCTAGGCTAGACCCTTGATCTACCTAGGTCAATATGATGATTATGTGTTAAAGTTTCGATTTTTATTCGGTTTTTGGATTTGAATGTTGGATTTATGATTTAGTAAAGGTTTTAGTTTGTTTATGTGTGATGTTAGTGCATGTTTAATTCTGATTATGTGGTTGATTATGCTTTTCTGCGTTGATTGTGGTTGTCTGCCAGTTTGATCTTCGTTTCTGGTTCATAGACTTTAGGGTTTGTGAGTTAGAGTGGTGTCTAGACGTAGTAGCCATAGAAAACCTAGTTAACTACTGATTAGAAGTGAATGTGTGTCCTAGTTCAATACCCGAGAGGTGAGAATTAGTCGTTTAGTCTTCGTCATTAGGAATCCGAGTGTCAGCTGTCTGAGAGGAAGTTGGTATTAGGTGTCTAGTGATAGTTGCTATCCGAATCATAGTATCCATGCTAGAACTACCCCATGCATTCCTTGAGTGTATGGTAAGCGGTGAGACTGAGAGGTAATCCGTTTATTAGGGTACTTGTCATAGTAGGAAATACCCGAGAGGTGATCCGATCATCTGGTGAGTTTAATATCCTTAGGTTGTCTTCTGGTCACATCCCGAGACCGAGAGTGATCGGGAATCCACTAGATATCTTTTAGGTGTTATATCTTTAGAAACCCAGATCCAACCTAGTTCCAAAACCGATAGAAGTTGAGCTTTACACATAGGATTCCGACCTAGGTAGTGACTTCTCCATTCTTGATTTCATCTTTAGTTTACTCTTGATAGCTTGAATTGTCCTTAGTTTAGTGCATTCCTTAGTTGATAATTAATAGTGTAGTAATCCCCCAAACCAATCAAATCATACTTAAGTCCTAGTTGAGTCTAATTTAGTTATTCAGTGTCTTTTGGGTTCGATAACTCGGACTTCGTTTAGGCTATATTACATTGATCGGTACACTTGCCGGTTGTGTGGTCTAGTATTAGGTCGAGTCTAGGTTTTATAAATTTAAAGCTAGAAAGTCTAGAATAGGTTTTATTTGTTAGTTTTTAATAGACCGTCTGGACGACATCAAGTTTTTGGCGCCGTTGCCGGGGACACTTGGCAATAGCAATATTAGCTTTGACTAGTTTTTTTTGTTTGATTTTTGGTTTATTTGAGTCTTTTGTTTTCTTTTGAGTCTTGTGTGCTACTTGTGAGTCTTTATTCTGTTTCCTTCTTAGAGTCTTTCTGTTTATGCCCAATACTCGTTCGCAAGGATCACCATCTTTTGCAGCTTTTCAAGAGCCCGAACGAGAGCTTCACGAGCGCACCCGCGACTTTCGGGAGCGTTTAGAGGAGCTGGTTAAACCAAAGGTACGTCCTACTAGCCCAGTTCCATTTCCTACTATGGGCGACGCTGATCCTCCAGCGAGGCGTACAGTACACCAGAGGGCCAGTGAGGGGGTCACGGGCGCGAGATCTTCGATCACACGCCCCACTATACCGAACACCAATTCTTGGCAGATCCCATCACATGTCATGAGTACGATCACTCATGCCACTCAATTCCATGGCCTCGAGGATGAGGATGCACCCGGACATTTGTCTCGCTTCGCGCGGATATGTGATACATTTAATATCACAGGTGTATCTAAGGACGCAATCTACTTGCGTCTCTTTCCATTCTCCCTTTCTGGGCGTGCATCTACTTGGCTCGACACTCTTCCCGACAATTCTATCACCACATGGGAGGATCTCGAAGCCAAGTTCTTCAAGAAATACTTTCCACCTTCCAGGGCCGCTCGCTTTCGGGACCAGATCCATTCGTTTCGGATGGATCCCGACGAGCCTTACCACATCGCCTGGGAGCGGTTCAACGCGCTGTTGAGCCGATGTCCCCAGCACGGTCTCCCCGACTGGGCACTAGTGGAGAAGTTCTATAATGGCCTCACCTTCGAGACGCAGCAAATGTTCAACACAGCTGCAGGAGGCCATATCATGGATAGACTCGAGCCTGAGGAGTGCGAGGATATGTTCGAGAGCTTCGCTCAAGCCGAGCAGCAGCACCCACGTTCTGTTAGGGATTCCATCCCTACTGCTAGGTCACACGCCTCTTCTTCTAGAGGTGTGCATCAGGTCACTCCTGATACTAGCGTGGCTGCTGCCCTCGCCTCGATGGCAAATGAGATTAAAGAGCTGAAGCTCAATGCTCTAAGGTGTCAAGTGTGTAGGGGAGGACACGACACCCGAGATTGCCCGGTAAATAATCAAGAGCATGTGAGCTATGCTGGCAACCAATACCAGAACCGAAATTACAACAATTCTAATACTTTTGGTTCGGGATGGAGATCTGGATTCACTGGTCGTCAGCAACAGTATGGAGGAGCAGAAGAAGGAGCGAGTTCTGGGAGCACTGTTGGGTCACGAAGGATTGAGGAGATGATGGAGACTCAGACACAGTTGCTTGCCCAGCTGGTGCAGAATAACAAGGATGCTCGGCAAAGACTGGATAGCCATGATACTTTGATGAAGAATCAGCAATCGGCGTTCCAGGATTTGCAACGCATGGTAGGAGACATTGCTAGGAGCATACAGGATAGACAAGGAGGCCCTTCTACGGGCCCGAACGCTTCAGTGATGGCCGTGTCTATAGAGAGTGTGGAGAGTAAAGTGGTTGAAGAGGTTGACTCCCACTCTAAGGAGCATAATATTCCCTCGGTGGAGGAGGTGAATAAGATTGATTGGGCAGCTCGATTTGCTGAAATCGACGCAAGGATGCTGAAAGAGACCGAGTCGAATGCTGTTTCGACAAGGAGCATGGGAGAGAAGGAAGATGAGAGCCCACCGGTAGTAGAAGAAGAAGAGCCGGTGGAGGAGGAAGTAGTAGTTGAGATGCCTACCAAGAGGGTAGAGGAGAAGAAAAAGGGGGTGGAGATGAAGTCCCCCGAGATTGACCTGAGCCGTATTCCTTATCCCACACGTGTGTTGCCACATAAACATGCTAAGGAATACGGTCACTTCCTTGATATGTTCAAACAACTCAAGGTCAATCTCCCGTTTGTAGAGGTCCTCCAGCATATGCCCAAATATGCTAAGTTCTTAAAAGGCCTTCTTTCCAACAAGAAGAAACTTGAGGAGGTCTCTGGAGTCTCACTTGGTGAGCAGTGCTCGGCTGTGGTGCAAAATCATTTGCCAGAAAAGTTGTCTGATTCGGGTCGGTTCACGATCCCTTGCTTGTTGGGCAACCTACCATTACACCACGCGTTGGCCGACCTAGGTGCTAGCATCAATTTGATGCCCTATTCATTGTACAAGCAGCTGGACCTAGGTGAACCACAACCAACGCGCATGAGCATTTCCTTGGCTGACCGCTCAGTCAAGTATCCACGGGGAATAGTGGAAAATCTATTAGTGAAAGTAGGCAATTTTGTTTTCCCCGTGGATTTTGTGATTCTAGATATGGAAGTGGATAACCAAGTCCCACTCATCTTAGGACGCCCGTTCCTACGGACCGCAAAGGCGATGATTGATGTCTTTGACGGGAAGCTCACACTTCGTGTGGGGAATGAGGTACTTACATTCAATGCGTTAGAGTCCGGGAAGGATGTTGGCGAGCATAGCCACTCAGTGTGCATGCTTGATTCTTTCATGGACCACCATTGGGACCCCGATCCGGTGATAGAAGTAGGTGAACCCGCCCCGAATATAGAAGAACCATATGATTGGGTGTTGGAGTTAGAAGGGTTACTAGATGAGCCCGATGATGATTATGGAGGCGAGATACATGAGGGTCTCTTGGAGATAATGGCGGAGCTAGATGCCGTCATGGGCAAAACCCCAAGTGTGGGGAATCTAGTAGAGAGTGTGGAGGATCCCTATGATGATCCTGGTGAGAGTGAAGAGGTCATACCGCTGAAAATATCTATTCCTGAACCTTCACATGTCTTCACCCTTATTTGTGTTGAGGAGAGAGTTGAAAAACCGACCCCTAATTCTAATCCCCCTAGATCTAGGCCACCACGTAAGAGAACTCGCGAGTCGAGAGAGGTAGAGTTGAAGATGGAGCAAACCCCAAGTGTGGGGATATGTAGAGATGACAGTACACTCGGTTATTTGAACAATGTTATCTTCGGTCCGGGTAGGTTTAAGTTGTGGTGGAAGGACTGGATTGCTACATGTGATATGAGTTTAATGTGTGAGAGTAGTAGTTGTTTGCTAGAGGTATGGAGGACCCGGAGGCCGCGCAGGATGAAGGCGGTACCGGTTAGGATCAAGGAGAAGCCTCCTGATAGGCTTGCTTGAGTCATGGGCAAGTGCCCGGGATGTAGAGTTTGTATGATTTCATTGGGTTGAGTCCGTGTCTTTTTCTTTGTTTTTCGGTTTGTGTTTTGTTTTTGTCAAGTTTTGCAGGAATCCATGATTGATTCGGTAAGGAAAATCGTCGGGAATGAAGCCCCAGGTATGGTTACATGTGTTTTTATGCTTGGGACAAGGTTTTAAGGAAGTGGGTGAAAATTTTTTCTTAAATGGCAATAATTTTTCTAAGTACAAAATTTGGAAAAACTTCAAAACTTTCTGTTAACGACACCCTCCCGCGGTACGCGAAGAACGAGATGGAAATATCTCGCGGTACGCGAGAGACAAAAGTCTCGGCCGGCCTAACTTTTTGGCCTTCGCGATACGCGAAGAATATCCCCATAGAATCTCGCGGTACGCGGGGGAGTCCTGTTTTCACCCTACTTCCTTGTTTTCCATGTTTTCCACATCCATCACCACCACTCTCATCAGCACCATCACTACCATCTGCCATTATAACCATACTCACCCATCATCCATTGTCACCATCCATTCCATTATCCACCGACCACGGGAAAGCTAGAAACCGTTCGTGACCGATGTTCGACCTTGCTGTGGTATTCATGTCTATGTGTTTGCCACACGTTGAGTATGTTTTCTCTGCATCTATCTATCTTGAGTCTTTTAAGTGTCTAGTTGAGTTAGTAGTTGAGTTATTATTTGAGTCAGTTTAATGCTGCGGGTATGTTTAGTCTTATTTTGCAGGTTTATCATTCCACCCGTACTCAATCTCCATTCGGGCGGAATTGATGGTCACCATTACTATCTTGTAAAGGCAACCCGACAGCTGATGTGTAACCGCGACCAAAATGCTATACGGTGCACACACAAGGAAGAACGAAGCTGCATATTAGTTTGCATCTACATTACCAGCTAAGTCGCTTCCTGTTCTGTTTTGTTTTTATTTTTGCATTTTTATTTTTAGTTGTGTTTTGCTTCACATTGAGGACAATGTGTCTTTCAAGTGTGGGGATATGAGTGTCTAGTTTGTTTAGTTTGTGGCTTTATAAAAATTCAAAAATACAAAAAAATTGAAAAATTTGAAAAATGTCCTTGGAAATAAATGCATATATTTGGAAAATGATAGTAGAACTGGATCTATTTATGAGTTTAAAAGATTAAATAATTGAAAACGTGTCTAATTAGTGATGTTTTGGTAGACCCAACTAACTAATAAAGCTTAAATATCCTGTTTGTGTTATTTAGGATTAATCACGGAATAAAATCATGATATCTTGTGGGTATTCATCTTAGAGTAATGGTAATACTGAAACTGTCAATATAGGGTGATAGGTACCACGTTAAGTTAAAATTTAAAGGTTTTTGAAATTTTTTATGGCACACCATTCTCTTTTTATGAGAATAAATCCGAGTTTCGGTGGCGCCCGCATTCCATAATTCATGTTATTCCATAATTTATGAGCTATACTGAGTTTTGCTTATGTGTTTCCCTCTGGGATAGCGACTTGGAGGATACACCCCTAAGTAAGATTTAGGTGCTTCATTGATTAGAATCTAGTCTATGTGTTACCCTCCGGGATAGTGACTTGGTTGAAACACCTCTAGACGAAAGTTCTTTTGCTTATTATGCTCATTATCATCCATTCATTCATGATTTCATCTGATTTCTAAAAACCTGTAAATAGTAGTTTAACGTGGTAGGGTAAATCTATATGGTTTAATCCGTGCCTAAACATGACCTTGAGACGGGATTAGGTAGAGCTGTAACTTCTAAGTGTGAGTCACATAGATTGATTGATATGTTGTATAAAATGGATTTAGAACACGTAACGGGGGCTTGAAAGTTAGTGCTTGGGTTTAATCGGACAGAAATACTAATTGTTGCTTTTTGACACGTGAGTATGTTTTGAAAATTGAAATTTATGTTTGTTGAGTTAGATGCCAGTTATGATTCCATTTGCAGATTTTTCGAGGACGAAAAAAGGTTAAGTGTGGGGATATTTGATAGGGTGCGAAAGCACACGTCTTTATTCCAATGTTTTAATGTGTTTTAAGTAGTTTTATATTAGTTTTGAGTCAATTTTATGTACATTTGAGTCTTTTGTCTTATTTGTAGGAGCTCGGGAATATTAATGAAGAATACGTGAAGAAAACGAGCGAAGAAACGAAGCCTGGAAAAGTCCAAGGACCAAAAGTGAATTTTCTGAAGTTTATGCCTCTCGCGGTACGCGAGAGACGAGAGTAATAATTCTAGCGGTACGCGAGGAGCCAGTCAACATTTTCTCGCGGTACGCGAGAGGGCCGTTTTCCGCAAAACCCTAATTTTCTAAATTAAAAAGATTTAAACGGCCATTATGAAAAAGGAGTTGGATTCCAGCCGTTGGAGAGACGAAAAAAGAGGCGATTTTGAGCTTGGAAGTCAATTGAAGCTGAAGATTGAAGCTTTTGGATTCCGGGTTTGTGTAGTTGCAATTTTAGGGTTTAAAGATTCAAACTTTATCTTTGATTTTGTGTTTTGAACCTATGGATCTTGCTATTTACTTCTGTGTTGATGTTCTTAGTATGATTCTAGGCTAGACCCTTGATCTACCTAGGTCAATATGATGATTATGTGTTAAAGTTTCGATTTTTATTCGGTTTTTGGATTTGAATGTTGGATTTATGATTTAGTAAAGGTTTTAGTTTGTTTATGTGTGATGTTAGTGCATGTTTAATTCTGATTATGTGGTTGATTATGCTTTTCTGCGTTGATTGTGGTTGTCTGCCAGTTTGATCTTCGTTTCTGGTTCATAGACTTTAGGGTTTGTGAGTTAGAGTGGTGTCTAGACGTAGTAGCCATAGAAAACCTAGTTAACTACTGATTAGAAGTGAATGTGTGTCCTAGTTCAATACCCGAGAGGTGAGAATTAGTCGTTTAGTCTTCGTCATTAGGAATCCGAGTGTCAGCTGTCTGAGAGGAAGTTGGTATTAGGTGTCTAGTGATAGTTGCTATCCGAATCATAGTATCCATGCTAGAACTACCCCATGCATTCCTTGAGTGTATGGTAAGCGGTGAGACTGAGAGGTAATCCGTTTATTAGGGTACTTGTCATAGTAGGAAATACCCGAGAGGTGATCCGATCATCTGGTGAGTTTAATATCCTTAGGTTGTCTTCTGGTCACATCCCGAGACCGAGAGTGATCGGGAATCCACTAGATATCTTTTAGGTGTTATATCTTTAGAAACCCAGATCCAACCTAGTTCCAAAACCGATAGAAGTTGAGCTTTACACATAGGATTCCGACCTAGGTAGTGACTTCTCCATTCTTGATTTCATCTTTAGTTTACTCTTGATAGCTTGAATTGTCCTTAGTTTAGTGCATTCCTTAGTTGATAATTAATAGTGTAGTAATCCCCCAAACCAATCAAATCATACTTAAGTCCTAGTTGAGTCTAATTTAGTTATTCAGTGTCTTTTGGGTTCGATAACTCGGACTTCGTTTAGGCTATATTACATTGATCGGTACACTTGCCGGTTGTGTGGTCTAGTATTAGGTCGAGTCTAGGTTTTATAAATTTAAAGCTAGAAAGTCTAGAATAGGTTTTATTTGTTAGTTTTTAATAGACCGTCTGGACGACATCAATAGTCAAACCATAATATGAAAAAAACAACGACAGTGGAATGATCAATAACAAGTTGAATAATAGATAATAGATTTTTAGTTAAGTCGGGAACAAGTATATTATTTAGCTTTAGGGTGTGGTGTGGTAAAGAAATCATAGAATAATCGATATGGGTGATGTCAAGAGTCATACCATTGTCAACAACCACTCGTGCCATACTAACATATGGTGTTGCATCTCTAACAATACTAAGACTCCTGTCAATGCTTGGACAAGGCCAAGAATCCTATCAATGCTTGGACAAGGCCAAGACTCCTGTCAATGCTTGGATGAAACAAAGACTCCTATCAAATGCTTGCAAGGATCATATCAGTGCTTGTATAACACAAGACTCCTATCTACATTCTATCACTATCAGTAACTTTAACTTTAGGCGTCAGTCACTTTCGTCAGTATTATTATACTGCTTTCATTATAAGTTTATTCTTTACATTTCTATCAATACTGTCATAAAACATTTGTTATTAATTACTGTCACTGTCTTTCTTTATCTTTCATTTAACAAATGTTTTCTTTTTAAGTATACACATTAGCCCAAAACTTATAAAATGGGCAATAGAAACTCACATGTGGTAATTGACTGTCAGTGCCGAGTTCTGATTAAATATGTGGACTCTATCAACTATACCAAATATGTACAAGTACATTATGTGAAACTTAAGTTTAAAGACAAGTACTCACACTAAGTATTCGCCTGGATACGCATAGTATCCGCACTAGGTATTCGCTTGAATACCCAAGGTATTCGCCCTAGTATTCGTCCTACTACACGAAGTATTCGCAATAGGTACTTGTACTACTACACGAAGTATTCACAATAAATACTCATACGAATACTCTAAGTATTCTCACAAAGTACTCATGCTAGTACTCCTAGTATCCGCACTAGGTATTCGTGCGAATACCCTGTTCATATTTTTCGTAAAAAAACCCTATGGGTGGCATCTGATCCCAGTAATGCATCAAGGTTCTAACTTTTATCGTTTAAAACATTTTTTTAACACCTGTGATGCCAAATCTATGGTTTTTAAGTCGTTACATACGTAAAAATCCAAGATTTATGGATTAAACCCCCTTTCACCCAAAAACCATAAAAATCTTAAAATAGGAGATAAGGAGCTGATTTCATACCGTAAAATGCTTAGATTCCTCGTGTTCCTTGCTTCTCGATCGATCTTCAACAAGAATGGGCCGGATGGAAGGCTCGAAGATGCTTCTCCTCATTTTCTCACTCAACTTGTCACTCTCTCTAGGATAGTATTCGCTCAATGTGGGAATGAGGGGGGGGGGGGGGTGGCGGCTAGGTTAAAAAGGAGAGACTCCCTTCTTTGGATTTTACCCATTTATTCCATATTCTATATTTCTTTTCGTTTCCAAGTATAAATATAAAAGTTGGGAATTTTGGATGTTACAGTGCGTTGTTTAGAAACGAAGCATCCCTTTAATCCTAAATTCAGTTTCTAACTTTGAGTTTAATCATACACAACCCTTGACTTCTAAATATTACCCATTTGACATTAAACATACACTTTGGACTAATTACATAAACGAGTCGTTAAATTTGACTCATATGGATTAAGGAATTATAATTTAATAATATTGACCGTTAATTAGATTATTCTTTATTTAATGTGATGTTTGATTCATTCCATGTGTTTGTTTTAACGATGCTTTAGATTTGGTTGATGATCATCAAATTGATGAAGGATTTATAAATAATAGTTGTTTGTGAATAATTAGGAGTAATTAGTTATGTATTGGGTTCAAGACTTCACTAAAATAGGGATGTGTTGGGTTCAAGTCCCACCTGTGACAAAAAATGGAGGTTTCAGGTTGGGTCAGAAGGTTTTCTCCTGAGGGTGGTGGAGATGATCGGGTGGGCCAGTGACCCATCAGTGATCCAAATTGCCGTTAAAAAAAATTAGTTATGTATTGAGAAAAGAACTCACTTGAAATGAGATCTCGTGATAGTTAATTCAAATTGCATGATTAATTGCGTACATGAGAACTTTTGGTTCAAATTACTTTTGGCAAGTAAAGACACTAATACCTAACTTCCGATAGTTAACAAAACGAGACATCTGAGTTAGTTTTTCAGTAGTTAGTTGTTTAGGTAATCCGAAATCCATCGTCTAGACACTTTGATCACGCCAGCGAGCTAGTTAGACACTTTGATCAGGCCAGCTAGCTAAACGAATATTGATATTGATAGTTTGCGGAGTTTTTTTTTTGAACGACAAATTTACTTACTTAGTGGGACTTGAACCAATGACCTTGAAGTATTTAAGGGGCTGTTTGGTTGGATGTAATTAATTGAAATTGGAATTTAAATTCCATTCCTTAATGTGTTTGGTTGGCTATGAGATAGATTTGGAATTGGAATTAATTCCATCCAAATCCCACACTTGATGGAATTCAAAATCCTTCAATGTTTTGAAGGATTTCATATGAATGTTTTTAAATACTACATATAACCACGGCCTTTACCACCTACTGTCGTGCTAATCAACATTGCCGCCCACCACCGTCACCGCCCACGACCCCCAACCCCCTGCCCCGCCACCTCGCCAACCCCCGCCGCCGCCACCCCCACCACCCCAATGGCTATAGTTTGCGGAGTTTGATCCTTGTTTTGGAAATAATAGACGACGAAAACCTTAGTATATATTAGTTTAGAAGTAGATTTTTAGACGATAAAACTAATTAACTAATCTATACTTCTCTGTAAATTAATATAATTGCATATCATGTCCAGGTTTAGTCATATGAAGTAAAATTGATTAATTATAATGTTGCATCACTCTCTGTGATCCCTATACGTTAGACATACTTGCGTAGTCGTGCCTTCTTATTTTGTAATACTAATTATATTAATATTAAAAAGTAACTTTTCACTGTGAGTTGAGATTACTGTAGAAAACTTATACCTTACTTTGCATAAGGTACAAGTGTTTGATACAGTTTTTTTTTCTTTTTTTCTCAGGTGATTTGGTTTAAATAACAACTAATCCAGTAAGAAACCAAAAGAATGAAGTGGTACAGTGGTCTCCGAGCTTTGGAAATAGGAAAACGACCCGGGTTCGAGTACCACAGCTCACATTATTGCCGGTTTAAATCGGTTTAGTCCTTTTTTTGCATTTAATTTTTTTTACGTTTTAATTTACAACTAAAAATCTTATACGTTCTTTCTAGGAGGTTAAGGTTAATTTTTTTCACGGTTTAAGACGCTATAACTCACGTGGGTAAAAGCTCGCATTATCGTCCGGAAGCCGCCGTAACACGCGGGGTATTATTCTAGTTAATTTTATTATGTAAATTCTAAAATTTGGACACACAAATCAAAATAATAAATATATTTATAGAACATTTTCATTATATAAAAAAGAATAGTAATACTAATACGTATTTTTTGAATATATGTTTAACACTTTATAACGAACCAATGTTACTTGTTAGTTGTTACCCAACTAGTCATAATCCCATAACTTTTTACAAGGACCACGAATAAAAAAGTTCTAGACATCGCTAAATAATGGAATTTAGCCCACACCCTTTTAGCCGAATATATGCAGCCTTTTCACTTTTCCCTTTTCCTTATACTACTTTATTTTAATTTAATTCTTCTTCACTTTGATTTTGTATTACCTAGAACCATAAACCAATCAAGTCCGGTTTTGTTGGTTCGACTATAACATAATCAAAACAGTGGCGTATCTAGGAAAAAAATTTCAGGATATCAAAAATTTTGTTAGAGATATCAGAAAATATAAAAACAGTAAAAAAAATTCACTGTGCGCCAAAAGTTGACCATAATCAAAACCACATCACATCCGTACAAGTGTCTCGGTCATCATGTTATTATTGTATTTAAAACAAATGGCTATGCATGTCTCCACGTCAAAGTGTATCCACCATGGGACCCTAGTTATTCCCATCTCATTTAAAAGGAAAGGTCGGTGATAAATAGTGAATGAAATTACTTTATATAATTTATACTTTTTATCTGTTTAATTATAAAATAATTTTGTTTTCCTTTAATAACTTTTGTTCGTTAAATTTTTTTTAAAAACGGAATGCATGAGGGTTTTTAGTTTTTTTTGTCGACGTTTCGATATAATTTTTTTAAAAACGGACTTGTATTCAAATTCGAGTATTTTTTGGTATCGTAGCACATGGTGAGTGCCGTTATCGTCATAGTACTGCGACGATCCGGACCTATTATGCCGTGTGACACGGAAAATCGAGTTATGGTACGTTTTGAAGCCGCCGCAACGCGCGGCTTCGACGCTTTTTACCCGTGTAATTATGAATTACTTTCGTTTTTTTAATAACTTTCGTTCGTTAACTTTTTTTATACAGAATGCACGACTACTTTTAAATTTTTTTTTCGACGTTTCGATATAATTTTTTTTAAAACAGACTTGTATTCAAAGTCGAGTATTTTTTGGTATCGTAGCACATAGCGAGTGCCGTTATCGTCATGGTACCATGAAGACCCGGACCTATTATGCCGTGTGACACGGGAAATCGAGTTATGGTACGTTTCGAAGCCGCCGCAACGCGCGGCGGATAAAACTACTAGTTATTTTTAATCACTACTACACGCGGGTTAATATAAATTAGTTAAAATAGGTAGGGGTAACTTTGTAGAATAGTAACCAAGTTTCAAAAGTATTCAAATTAGGTCACTCAATACGCATTTTACACGGTATACACCCTCGGGTATACTACGGTGAGTGACCTAATTGGAACACTTTTAAAACTTGATTACTATTCTGTGGTGTTTTCCCAAATATGTATTATAAATTGTAAAACTAATCAAACTTTATTCCATGGAGTCTGATAAGAATTATAATGAAGGTGACCTCTTAACTAAAATAATCTGGTTACTAAAATAGAACCGGTCTATAAATTGTGTTTTTCAAAATCAAATTATATTAAGAGAATACATATGCATTTTTATTTTATATTGGATACCCAAAAGTGTTGGTTAGCCAATTAGTCTAGGGTGTGAATTTCAAACATTACATAAAAGCATGACATGAACTTAACGCGAAATTTATGGAATTGAGTTTAGTCTAGACGAGTCTGGGCCATCTTCTTGTCGAACTCACGAATATGTTTAGATAATTAGGTCGTATTTCGGTTGACCTGGCGGGTTGACCTGTTTAATTATTTATATTTGAAAAAAAATATGTATGTTTTATGTTATAGTTTAAATTGATATTGGCATAATAAAAGAGAAATAAGTATCAAGTTTTATAATTTAAAAGTAATTATTTATATACGTTTATATTTTTTAGTTATAAATTCATAATTTTAGACCTTAATATAAAATAAAATTTCTGATTAAACTGCTTATGTTTGTGTAAACCTACGAAAACACGTGTCATGATCGGATTCATATATCTGAGATGATTTTTAGGTTCATACACATGTCGTGATCGGATTTATATATCTAAGATTTTTAGGTTCATGTCAAATCTTTGGATCTCCCATTGATACCTACTACTTTATTTCAAGAATGTTTTGATTATAGAACTTATTTGTTTATCGTCATTGCTGATGAGGCGGGAACAAATTTTATAATTTAAGACAATTAAATATCATTTTTTTTCATAGTATATGTTGATTTCAAGATTTGAATGATAAGATGTGAATGAAGGCATATAATTGGAATTTGAATTGTCATTTTTGTATCACTATAAATTAAATTCGAAAGATTTATACAATTTGTTTTCACTTTTGAATATGAAAGTTTATCAAATTTGTTCCCGTTTAAAGTAGTGGAAATGTAAAAGTAAAATGGAAGAACACATTTTTAGCAAAAGAATAGTTTACAACTTTTACACTTTAAAGTGTGTGTCTATCCAAACAATGTGGAAACTTACACAAAAATTATAAACGATCCTCTTGAACAATCTCTCTCTCTCTCTCTCTCTCTCTCTCTCTCCAGGGGTGAGAAAAAATCGAACCGAAACCGAATTAATCAAAAAAACCGACCCAAACTAAAAACCGACGGTTTGGTTTAAAATTTTTTGAAAACCGAAAATTACGGTTCGGTTTCGGTTTTGTATTTATGAAAACCGAAAAAACCGAACTGATCCGAACTTATACATTTAAACTTTTTTAATATATTGTGTGCATGCATATATGTGTTAAACATATTTGCATTAATGTTTTTTTAATATAATGTTTATTTTTAAATATTAAGTATTTTATAAGAAACAAATAAATTATGAAACTAAAACATTATAAGCATAAATGTGTAATAATCAATTAATCATTAATAAACAAAAAAAATTATTCCAAAAAATTAAAGTCCAATTGGTAAAACCGAAACCGAACCGAACCCGTTTTAAAAACTGAAAACCGAAAAAACCGAAACCAAATGGTTATCAAAAAACCAAAAATTCGGTTTTGGATTTGGTTTTACCCCAAAACTGAACCAAACTGACCCATGCACACTCCTATTTCTACACACACACACACACACTAGGTAAGAAATACATGTATTACACGGGTTGAGTAAATCCAACTTGTTGTAAACCAACAGTTTCTATGAAAACTTGTATATGTCATCATCACTCGTTGCTGAAATAAGAAAAGATTTAAGAATTAGAAATTACAAATAATGAATATTTAAGAATTATAAAATTATGTTTTAAGATAAGATATAACTAAAATATTTTTTATGATTTTGTAATTTTTAATAAAATATTAGATTAAATTTTAGATATTTAATTATTTAAAATCATTTCATTATTGTTTAACAGGAGAGAGAGGCGGGAAATAAAAATGTAGAATTCACCAGAAGTCGACACGTGGTAAATAAAGTTATTAATTTATTATAATAAGGATATATATATATATAGGGGTGAGTTATAATAAAAAAGAGATTTTTTCTAAAAAGTGTAAAAATGACGTGATGTTTTAAATTTAGGCATAGTTTTCTAAATTTTAGGCATGACGTTATTTTATTTTAGGTATGGTGTCTATGCTTTAATTTTTTGAACATATCTCAAAATTAAAGAACACCATGACTAAAATTTAAAACATCATGTACTTTTTACACTTTTTAGATAAAATCTCCTTTTTAGTATAACCCAACTATATACATACATACACACACACACACACACACATATATATATATATATATATATATATATATTACTCTGGAAATCGCTTTACCTTTTTATTTATTTTAATTGTAAACTCCAAGACCTCCGGATCAGGATCTGGCAAAAATCTGAGACGTTGTTGAGTGTAGGTGCAGGAGCAGGTGATAGACTAACTTTCTATATGTTTTTTTTCAAGAATCTGAGACGTTGTTGAGTGTAGGTGCACGACAGCTGTTTTTGTAGGCTTTCGAGTGCTTTTTCTTAGATACAGTCATCCGACGGTCTTTAAAGGAAAGATCTACCACGTGTCGCTCATCCGTTGTCTCCCAACGTTTGATATTCAAAAAGCCTTTTTAACCGACTTACTTTTTCCATTTATAACTGTTGTAAGTCATTTATTTTTCTTTTTACTTCCTCTTTTCTCCCAAAAATTGCTGTCTTTTCTTCTTGCTTCCGACAATTTTTCATCCAACTTTTGTCATCCTTCCTCTTTTCATGGAACCAGGTGCGTTTCTTCTTTCCTGAACCTTGCTTACTTTCTTCTTTCTCTTTGCTTTCTTTCTAGTTTTTCCTTCTTTTATAATGGGGGAACGTCATAACTTGGCCCTTACCCCATCTGTCTTGTCACGACGGGACTTAGACGTCTTTTGCGATAAATACAACATCCATCATGAACTGCTTCCTACACTTCCTGTTCCTGTCCAGACCGCTGTCGCTCCGGACGGGATGATGCCTCTTTATATTAAAAATTTTGATTTCGCCAACTATCGGTATCCCCTTACTTCTTTCTTGGTAGAACTCCTATTGTTTTACGATGTTCGTTTTGACCAATTCAACTCCCTTGGTCTATGCAAAGTATCTCACTTTGAGGTTGCTTGTCGAGCCTACGGTGGCTAGCCTTCCGTGAACTTGTTTCGTGTCTTTTACCATCTCGGTACTGCCGGCGACTGGTTTACTTTTATTAAGAGGAAAAAACCCAGCCCTTCTATGGCTCTCAAGATCCCCAATTCCTTAAAGAATTGGAAGGACCACTTCTTTTATGTTTCCTCCAAATTTCTTTATGTTACCTTACCTCGTCGGGATATTAATGCCCCTATTCTCCCGACTAGGGTACTTATGAGCAGGGGTTGTGTACTCTGTTAACCTCTGGCCCGTCTTCTATTGTTGTTTATGGTGAACCGGCCCTGGTTCTGGCCGGTGTCAGCCAAAATTGGGATACGCCTCTTCTTCGTCCTGTCCCTGCCCGTAATGGTGTTGGTGAGTTGGGGTGCCTTTTTGTTTAATTGTACTTACTTTACTGTGACTGACTTTACTTCATTCTTTTCTTGCAGAGGTGGATTTGCTTGATATTGTGATGGGGGGTGATTTAGGGGTGACCTGGAAAGCGGTCAACGTTGCCCTGCCCTTGCTTTTTCTGCTCAGAGTATCTCGCCCCCCCAAGGGATCGTCATCAGTCCCTTGGAGTCAGAGGACGAGAATGAGGAAGTGGTGCTTGTCCGCCGAGGCATGAGAAAGATCGAAGGGTCTTCAAGCGGCTCATCCTCGAAACGCCCTGATATAAGGAAGTGGTGCTTGGTTAAAGCCCGGATTTTGGGCCTATGGGCCCGACCACAGGTCACTATATCTTTGTAGGTGGTTATCCAGACTTGGATTTTAGGATGTGTCCGTTCTTGTGCCGGGTCATATCCCAACACTTATGGAACAAATTCAATAATTAGCAAGCTAAAAGCATATCCCATTTTAGAACCTGAATCCTTTCTATCACTACTCGATTTTGCTCCTCATGCTAGACAACTCGAATGTAATTTTAATCAAATTAAAAATAAGTTTCAACATATATTGGTTTCTTAATGAAAACAAAACTTGAATCTTTTACGAAAGAATGACTACATAAACTTCTTAGAGAAAAAAATATTATACGAAGAATAAAATTTGGAAAAACAGTTTATATACGTGTAACCAAAATAATAATTTTGATTAAAATAACATAAGTATCACATCTATTTAAAGCTTATTAGCATTTCTTAATTATTTATATGTTAACATAGTTCAAATTACTAGGTTCAACGGTGCCCACGTTCACCAACTCTTAACCAATACTTAGAGAGAGAAAAAGTAATCATTTTACGTTTATTTGGATGGTCATTGGACGGTTTTTATGTCAGATTTATTCCTTATTATAATAAATGAATAATTTTGCTGGTAACGTGTCGAATTCTGATTAATTCTAGTTTTTTATTTCTCGTCTCTTTCCTATTAAATAACTCACTCTCCTATTAAATGATAATGATTTTAAATAATTAAATATTTAAAATTTATTCTAATATTTTATTAAAACTTACTAAATCATAAGAAGATTTTAATTATATCTTATCTTAAAATATAATTTTATAATTCTTAAATTTTTATTATTTGTTATTTATATTTGTTAAATCTTTATTATTTGTCATTTATAATTCTTAAATATTTATTATTTTTATTTCACCAATGACTGATGACATCTAATATACAAATCTTCATAGATACTGCTGGTTTACAATAAATTGGATTTATTCAACACGTGTAATACATGAGTTTCTAACCTAGTACTTAATAAATAAGTAATTGGTTGTGTCATATGTTATAATTATGTAATCGTTTTGAAACTAACGTTTACAAATAAATATTACCTTTGTGACGCTGCATACACCAACACCTGTGGATTTATGACTCCCTACCGTAATACGAGGTACTGGTTAGCCGATTTTCGACGACGAGGTGCGTTAACTAAGGAAGAAAGATTCAATCATGCTCACGCACAACTCAGAAATGTTATTGAGCGCGCATATGATGTTTTGAAGGCGAGATTCCCTATCTTAAAGCAAATGACTCCCTTTTCTTTTCCAAAACAAAGGGGCATAATGATTGCTTGTTTCGTCGTCCATAATTTTATAAGTAAATGCAATATTCATGATCAATTATTTATGGAGTACGACGAGAACACTGTGTTTTCTGAAATACAAGGTGGAGAAAGTGATGGCAGTTCGTTCACGACATAGAATGGGGTTCACAAGGCATTGAGTATATGACTAGTTTGTATGACCAGATAGCTAATCAATTAGTTAAAAATGATTAAAATAAAAATTGTACATAAAGTATTAATTTGTATTTGGATTTCAGTATGTTTTCATGGATTTTGAAGGATTTATGTGTAATTTGGATTTTCTATGGTGTTTTGTATTTTCTTTTTAAAATTATTCATCATTCAGTACAATCATTCAGAGCTCTGACCAAACAGATAAATTTCATGCATTCAACACAAAATAGTTCAAAGGGGTAAAGTAGTTATTCTGCACAGTCGTTCAGAGGCCCAACCAAACAGCACTACTGCTTCAGCACTTAACTGGTTCAGAGTCTCTTAGCTATTCAGACCTCTTACTGGTTTAACACTTACTGGTTCAAAAGCTGTCAAACAGCCCCTAAGGCTATCTGAAATAACCTACCAGGAAATCTATGTCCCTCAATCCCTATTAAACAGTCATCTACAACTTTTGTTACCCACATCAGTTTGTACATTAAAAGCCCGCTCTATAGTTTTAACTGTGCTTTTTAGTTTGGGACAAAATGTAGTGGCTATGAAACTTTTACTTGCTCCCAAATAAAAAAGAATAGATATATAAGTTATTGGCTAGGAACGTACTTGACATGACGTCAGGGTCCTTTCTTGCTTCCTCTTAAGTAAGGGCAAACGCCCTTGGTTTGTCGGTCACTTTCTCGTTCTAGGAACCTCCCGGCTTTGGCTGTCGACAGTCTTTGGCCAAATGGCCAGCATTCCCACAGTGGTGACACCTCCCGAAGATTAGGGGTGTTCAATATTTGGTTTCAAACTGAATAAACCAATAACCGAATCGAACCGAAACAGTTTAAAACCAAACCTAATTGCATATTCGGTTTTCGGTTCGGAATGTGGTTCCATAATTTTAATTCGGGTCAAACCGAAAAAACCGAATCACTAAGATCAAACCACTAAAATCTCCGCTTTCTATCCGACTTGACTTGTCGACTTTCCAACATTCTCATTAGACAAATATCAACCACTAATATCTCCTTAAGATATCATCGGATCTCGCCGTACACGTTTGTAAGACTATGTGTAGTGGTAGGGTGAAGGTGAGAGCACACCCTTCACACCTTCACACCTTCACCCAGGTGTGTAATGGTGGGGTGAAGGTGGCTAGTTTTGTAATAATTGTATAATTATTATTTTTTAATTTAATTAAATAAATAAAGTAATACTAAAAACAACATAATATTAAAAAAAACAACATAATATTAAAAAAAACACCATAAAAAAAATAAAATGTAACACCTCAAATTCTCTACTACATAAAATACGGGATTTCGATTAGGACTAAAGTTTTCAAAGAATGAAAATACGACACGATAGTTTAATAACTAATTTAAACTAAAAACTAAATGTAATTTCTTTACAGATAGGGGGGACAAAATGAAAAATTGTTTAAAACCTAAATGCTAAATACCCCAACCCAGCCGCCACCATACCCATCTTCTTCAAAAAAATCTTCCCTGCAACTCCATTGTTCCTCCCCTCTCGTGAAACCCTAATCTGGCCTGCAATAGCCATCTATGGCGTTTGAGCTGTAAAGGGGTGAAGAAGTGGCAACCCAATGGCACATTTGACTCTACCAACGGCTAGTTTGACTAGCTCCTTCCCCCTCTCACGACGTGAACACAGCACCCAGGCCCCCTCACGCCCCCTCACCTCTACCTGACGCGGTGTTTCACGCCCGTGGTGGGGTGAGGTGACACCACGCCCTCCTTCTCACGCTACCACTACGTTCGGTCTAAGTTGTTCCCATTCTCAAACAACAACTCCCCGTTCGTACATCAACCGTTCAAGTGACTTTAAAAGTTTAGTTTAATCGCTTTCCATTAATATCACTAAATGGAAGGAAATGGACTGATAATTAATGAGTATTTATTTAAGTTTTTGAAAACTTCACGTGGTGTCAGACACCAAGTTTTTAAAAGAGAAAATTGCCAAAATGAACATTTTGACTATAAAAATTGTTAAAATGAACATTGGCTTTTTGAAACAAAAAAACTATCCAAATCCAAAACAAACCAATGATAATGTGACACGCAAGTTAAAAATAGTTTGGAGGCTAAAAAATAGTCGGCCATGTGTCAACACAGGGGCTGCTCACATGTACTTTGCCGGCAAGGTGGGTGCCGGGATGATGTTTGGCGGCTAGATGGGTTGCCGGCTAGGGTGTTGCCGGCTAGTTGGGTGCCGGAAGAAGTTTGGCGGCTAGATGGGTGCTAGAAAGGTGGTTTGCCGGCTAGGTGGTTGCCAACTAAGGAGGTTGGCGGCTATGTGCTTGTTGACAAGGCGGGTTGGCGGCTAGGTGCTTGCCGGGTCAAACAAAAAGGTGATACGTGGCGTCTTCTAGTTGTTCTATTTGAATATGTTCATTTTGATAAATTTGAAAAGTCAATGTATATTTTATCACTTTTTTTTGGTCAAAATACACATTTTGATGATTTTCTCTTTTTAAAAACTTCACGTGGTGCCATGTTTGGATAATAGAGACCAGTTGTTTTCAAAAAAATAAAAAATAAAAAATAAAAAAAACAAACTTGATTATATTTGTTTTCAAGAAATTAAAAACAAAACAAAATCCGGGTTTTCTCTAAAACTTGAGCTCTATTTCATTTTCATTTCTTTTAGATGTAATATAGTTAATTTTTTACCTAATAAAAGACATCTATTATATCTTAATTTTATTTTATTATAATTACGTTTAGAACTTGGTTTTTAACTATAAATTAACCGGGATGCATTTGTTTGCTTGAAGTCGAATTAGGTATTGGAACCCATTTTCTTTAACACCAGGTTGTCTTTAGAGGAAATTTCTATGATTTTGTTACAGTGACAAGTCTAGCCCTATGAAATTACTCTGAGTCAATCATATGCACTAGGAGTTTAAAGTATATTTGAAAGAGTCACATGTGTAGACTGTACAAGATACTTTAATGGTCCACGACTTACTGATATCTTCTATATTTTATTTTGAGTAACTTCAGTAATACTTGAGATTCATACATAAACCTACTGTTCTTTAAATGTAATTTCTTTGTAAGACTTAAAATCAACACTTGAATTACTAACTAAAGGAAGATAAAAAGACATAGCTTTTGAATATAATTAAGTTCATTTGATGTATGCTAAGACCTTGAGATCGATACATCGTCACTGCTTCTTTGCTAACGAAGTGTTTCACCACTTTTGAACGAGGCACTGGGGTTGTATCGGTTATAAGACATGGTTTGTTAATTATGCACAAGTTTATTATGTCGTTCATGCAGTTTTCAGCATATTACCGTTCTAAAAGAATGCACACACACATATAGAGAAGAGTTCAAATTATAACCAATTTTTTATATGATAGCCGTAATAACCACTCTCAAATAATCACATAATTTATAAATTATTTTTTCTTTTAATTGTTAAATACTCTTTGAACATATATATCTTGAACATAAATACGGAAATGATGAGTCTTACATATACGTACCACATAATGTTACATAAATGTGACACATAGTGTTACGTATATGTAACACTAACATAATGATAATTATTACGTATATATAGGGTATGGTTCAAATGCTAACCAAATTTTATATGCAAACCATTGAAACCACATCTCCACCATTGATTGATTTTGATCAATGGTTGAATTAATATAATAGCAGTTTTGTAATTAGTATTTTCTATAAAAGATTTTTATTTATTTCAAAAGAGTATTTTGGGTAATATGCAACAAGCTAATTTCTGTAACTTCAATTAATTATAACCAAAATCCCTTGAAACTCTCATTTAATCTCTCTCTTTAATGATAATTGAAAATTTAATTCAAAAACCCATAAAAAGCAATAATTTTTTTTAAAAAAATTTTACATAACAAATCAAAAAAAAAAAAAAAAAAAACACTAGAGCATAAAAATCGAGCCATAGTTTGTTACATATCACTACTAGAAAAAATCACGTTTCCGACGCAAATGCGTCGGAAACGTCAAATTCTGACAAAATTGCGACAAAATCCTTCTGTTAAAAAAACCCTCATCGGAAATAATTTGCGACAAGAAAATGCGACAGAATTGCGACAAAAATGTTGTGTCGGAATTTCCGACGCAATTTCTGATTAAAATTATTAGAATAATTATTATGCTTATAATTATTAACATAATTATCTATTTTTTTTACTTTTTCTAATTTGATTTAAATGAAGACGGATTTTATTTTTTAATTTTTAATTTTTATTTATTATTTTATATAATTATACAAAAAAATTAAAAAATTCATTTTGTCGCAAATGTGTCGGAAATTTCCGACGGACTTTATTTTTATATTTTTATTTAATTATTATTATTTTTATTTAAATATAAAGAAATTAGTTTTGTCGCAAATTTGTCGGAAAATTCTGACACATTTCCGACGCAAATAATAAAAAAATAAAAAAAAATTGAAAAATATAGATTTTTAATTAATTAAATTAGAAAATATAGAAACATTCAAATTTTTTTTTTGCTAATTCTGAATCTGTTTTACAAATTCAATAACCTAGTTCTAAAAATTATATATTACAACCTTTAAATGTCTAAACTACAAAACAAACACTATTTGAACATATGTGTCTTACGAGAGATCATATTTCCATCAAACTTATTGCATAGATACTGCACTCCATGCCTAACGAAATCTTGTTTGCAAAAACTAATCAAGCACATTCTCAAAGAAAAAAAAATAAAATAAATGAAGATAGTGATGAATGATGTTTTCTTTCCTAATCATGTAATATATGGTAGTTGACTCACCTGTTTTTCTTCTAAAGTCACTATCTTTCTATCCTGCGGTCGAATAGATTTAATAAATTAAATAACATAAAATCTCAAAAACATGTGCTAAAAACCAAAGAAAACTCACCATGTGAGCAACCACCTTCTTTAGTGAATCTAAGTTATACCCAAGTTGGGAAAAATTATCCTGAACATTAGTCACCTGTTTCACAAGTTCACCAAATTTGCAATTTCTTTAGACCAATTTTATGCTAAGAACTGACAGAATCAAAATTTAAACCTATATGTGAAATATTTTTGCCTAACAAATATACCTCTTTTTTAATTAACTTTGATATCTCCATTTATTCATCCAGTTTCCCGTCCAAGTTCTCAATCCTCTGTCAAATGCCTCTTAGTCTTCGCTGCCTGGTTAAACGAAACAACAGAAAGAAAAAAGTACAAAAAATGAACATTCAAAATTGATGAAAAAAAGAACACTAAAAATCAAGTACAAACTTACAGCCATAGCATCTTAAACTTGTTCTAGATTATTTTTCAAGTTTGAAACCGCATTTGTAATGTTACTCTTTGTCACATAGATGAGGTCTGAAAATGAAAGACCATAAAAAAGACCATTTGTGTGAGAAAAAACCAATATCTAAAAGTAAACCCCATGTTGGAAACTTAACAAAAATTCAAAACCAATCATGCATTCCACCACATGTATCCATAGCCTAGAGTCCCTAATGCAGTAGCTGGTACCACTAGAGATGTTACATCAACTGTATCAATGTAAGATTGAGAGAAAACAAAATTGATGATATATGAAATTCCACCAAAATTCATCTTATAACATGTATCATAAAGGAAGCCACTTGAATGAGTCAGAAACTCATACAAAAGTTCAGATATCATACCACTAGAACCTCCATTCAAAACAGTGATCTGGCGTGCCGATGCCAGCCGGCGAACTTCCATTGCTAATCGACGAACCTTGATCTTTGCACTTGTTATAGAGTTGGTTGAGATCGGAGTAATTAGATGAAGTCAAACCACTGAACCAAAAGTTAATTTCAAGTCAAAAAGGTATCACTCATCTTAGTTTGCATTTAGTTTGATGAAAATTATTAGTAGAAACTACCATTGTGATGCAACATTGACGATTAGTAGAACCTTTACCTTGAACTTGGAAGGTGGGACATCCTTTCGATCAATACCCTGCATTTAAGAACAAATATTTCAAACAAAAATGAATTATGATTAAATAAATCTTCTTTCATATCATCAAACAAGAGTTGTATTTATAGTTTTATACTCTATACAGGGCGCAAGTTAGTTCTCGAAAATCGACCTTCGATCCAGGTATCATCAGCTGAAGGTGAGCGAAGAGGACATACCGAAGACTGCGTTTCGCACGCGTTATGGACATTTCGAGTTCCACGTAATGTCTTTCGGATTGATGAACGCCCCTACAGCGTTCATGGATCTGATGAATAGGGTGTGTCGACCGATGCTGGACTGATCAGTAATAGTGTTCATTGGTGATATCCTCATCTATTCCAAGAATGAGGGTGATCACGCATGTCACTTGAAGGAGGTGCTGGAAGCTCTATAGAAAGAAAAGTTGTATGCTAAGTTCTCCAAATACGCGTTCTGGCTTAGGGAAGTCCAATTCCTTGGTCACGTCATTAACCTGAACGACATTATGGTGGACCCAGCAAAGATAATGACGGTAAGAGATTGGGAAATTCCTAAGACTCCAACTGAAATCCTTAGTTTCTTAGGGTTAGCAGGCTACTATCGGAGATTCATTCAGGATTTCTCGAAAATAGCTTCGCCATTGACAAAGTTGACACGGAAGGAGGTAAAGTACGAATGAGGTCCGACCCAGGAAGAAGCATTTAAGGAACTGAAGGAGAAGCTAACCCAAGCTCCAGTCTTGACCCTTCCCGAGGGCAATGAAGACTTGGTAGTATACTCAGACGCTTCGGGTCTGTAATCCCCAGGAAAATTCCGGCTTTATTTTAACTACTCCGACACTTGTAATACCGGTATCTGGTGATTCTCATTTATAAAACTGTTCCATCTATCCCTTACATTTCATAAGTATTTATACATACATTTAATGCAATTATTTCAAATCCTAAAGTAATAAATATTATGTAGGGTATTATGTAAATAATAATTGTCACCCCTATTTTATATAAATATATGTACATACTAAGTTTTGTTCTAAACTTATATATATATATATATATATATATATATATATAAACTTATAAGAATTAAATTCAAAAGATTGTATAATTATAATTATAACTTTCAAATATAACACTTGAACTTAATAAATTTTGTAAATTTACAAACTTACTAAATTTTGCTTTCAGTAAAAAGTTCAGGGTGCAAATTGTAACTTCTGAAACTTTAGTCCAACAAAAACCTAGGTTTGTGCATGGGATGATAAACCTTTGAAACTGTAGGGACCTGTTATGCTAATAGCTGAAACATGTTTCTCTTCCAAGCAAACCATGAGTTCGATTCCCACACCCACCGGTTCTAAGACCTTGATTTACGAATCTGTAAGTTTGATATTATCACACGAAATTGAAACCGTCAATACGTTTAATCCAACTAGCCGATCCACTACCTATAATCAATTGAATTCTTATGATGAACTTAATGTTTAATCCGTAACCGAAACCTTCATTAACGACCATTTAATCGATCGAGCCTTTACTATCCGATTTGACTATAAATAGGGGTCCTAAATCATTAGCAACACTCAATACAAACTTCCCATACCTGCGAGTTCGTTTAATTCCATCCCTGTATCACCCAATCAAGCCGACGAACACGACCCATTTCGCGACAGTCGTCCTCCTTCTCCATGTGTCCGTTTCAGGTACTTTTTAGGTCTTTGAGTTCGTATGAATACAGGGATCATAAGCCCCATGGTTCTGGCTTCGATCTTTAGTCCGATCAGGCGAATTAGGGAGCTAGGGTTTCGGGATCAATTTGGGGACGATGGCTGTTCGGGGTTACTAATTAAAAACTAAAGCGCGGCACCTTTAGACCAAGGCATAAGCCCTGGTCTGATGGTTATGGTGTTGCATGTGTGTGTGTGGCCCGGCTGAGGTCGCGGGTTCAAGCCCCAGCAGCCTTCTTTTTTTTGAATTAATTTCTTTCACTCATTTTTAAGCCTTTAACTTATGTTTAAAATTCCAAATTAAATTCTACAAATTCTATAAAGATATTTCAAAGGTTTATAAAAACCGAATATTTTAAAATACAAAATTATTTATCTTGTTTTCATCAAAACATATTGTAAAACCTTTCTAATTCATGAATAAATTATGAAAACAAATTGTCAAATAAATTTAATTATTTATATTCTAATTAGGTGGTAACACCATTAAAATTCTTTAAAACTATAAATACTACGGTACGAATAATTACTTAAATATTTATTTTTAGACTTATAAACATCCAAATAATTATTGTTAATAATTATTTTATAAGACTCTTCAAATTTAAATAATTATTATATATAAATTTTTACTAGTCCATGTTTATTCATTATCTTTACTTAAATAAATCCTATACGTTATTATTACTAAACACACTTTTAAAGATTTAGTAAATCCTAATTAATCATACAAACTATTTTAATAATTGTCATAGACATATGACTCCTTACAAAAAAATATATATCAATCCCATATCAAACCCCAAACCTTATGAAACCCTAAGATATCAAAACTTCCCGAATTCCATTAAACATACGTTGAGCTAGATACGTTTACACATGTAGGTTTTGTGTGAGAAATCCTCACGAGGCCTACCCATATCTACCGGTTCCTACCATTCCTAATTTGATTCAAGTGAGTTTCATAGCCCCCTTTCTTTTTACTATTGTTTACAAATACTCGGGGTGGAACATGTTTACATACTAGATTCAATACCATTGTTCTCATGAAAATTACTACGTGCTTTATGTCTTAAACTGCTTGGTGACCATTACATGTATTCATACTAGTACATTCATTAACCTGCTACCCAGGCCTAAGGTAGTACCTAACATGATCATTTATAGGGGAATCCGATTCCAGTTAACACAAACCTTAGCGGGTTTTGTGTGTACCATATTACTATTTTTTCAAAACACAATCAGTGGGATTGTACTTACCAGTTTTTCCATTTACTACGGATTGAATTGTACGCTTGGAACCTTGTATGTTTTCACATTTATGCCATAGTTACGCTTTGAACAATATTGAATTTCAAATCATTTTTACTAAACTTTTGTTAGTGTCAAAACCTATGTTACTCACCAACTACTTGTAGTTGACCTTTACTCGCATGTTTCAGGTGCTCCGGTTTAAGGACTCAACGTGCACACATAGGACATGGACCTAGTTAATTAAATATACGTTATGTTTTGATCGTTTCGTTTCCTTTTCCCATGTAACGAATACTTTAAATTGAATAATAAATATTATCGCATTTAATAGCCAATCATGTGCTTTTGAACAACCGTGTCAGCCCCGGCGTATAATCCGCCGCCGGTCGGGGTGTGACATATTGGTATCAGAGCCATGGTTATAGGGAATTAGGTTATTAGACACATGACCTAGACTATAACCTAGGAGTCCCAAACATGAGTTTAACTTTTGTCTTTTATTAGGAACTCTTACTATGCATACTTACCTACACCTATTTATTTTTGATTACTTGATGCAACTACATGAACTTCAATATCCAAGGGTCTACATGAAACTATTTGGAACTACTTGAACTACACTTAGACTTAATGTTCTAATCCGAATGAAACTCTCATCGAAGGTATGCAAGCTCTAACTAATGAATGAGAACTTGTGCAATCCGGAAGGGTGGATGCCTGTATTCTGGGAGTTCTGTCTAGGAAAGCATTTCGTATAAATCCAAATCAACCGATGGACCAGTTATGCTTTCCTGGGAATTCTTGGGATGAGTGTCCACTTATAGGCTAAAGCATGACTTCTCAAACATTAGAAAGACTTAAAATACCTTGATAAGCCAATGTGCCCAATAGGGTACCATCTATGTTTCACCTAACATCTCATGATTAAATTGCAAACTCTTGTACATGATTCACATCTTATGAACTTTCTATTCACCCGTTTGTAGAATGCCTCCCCGTCACGAGCGTAGGAACAACCTCACCGATAGGATCATCCAGCAAATGGCTACGATCCTACCAACTATGGTCAACCAACTGAACCAGAATGCTGCACCAAGGAATCCCGCGTGCACATTTAAACACTTCAACTCCTGCAACCCCACCAAGTTCTACTGGAACGAAGGAGCCACTGGACTCCTCCAATGGTTTGAAAGCATTGAGGGAACTTTCATCAATGCTGACTGTCGTGAGAACCTGAAGGTTCGTTATGCTACTAGTGTCTTCCAGAAGAGGGCACTAACATGGTGGAATGGAGAAAAGCGTAACCGTGGGATATAGGTTGCACTAGCCTTACCTTGGGCCGATGTGAAAGCACTCATGACCGATGAGTTTTGCCCCCGTAATGAGGTCAAGAAACTAGAAGCTGAGTTCTGGGATCTCAAACAAGACAGTGGTGAAAGCCTTGCCTACACCACCCGCTTTCATGAGCTTAGCCTCTTGGTGCCCCATATGGTCACTCCTCTCTCCCGAGCCATTGAGAAGTACATCAACGGTCTGCCCATGCAGATTCAGGATACCGTGTTGGGTAGTAACCCAGCCACTCTTGAAGAAGCTATCCGTTTAGCTGCCACACTATCAGATAACCATGTTAAGGCAGGGACTTTATCCAAGAAGGGTGCTAAGAAAGTCATTGAAAAACCCACCACTGAAACCACCAAGGAAACCAAAGCTGAGTCATCCTTCAATGTCAAAAAGAGGAAAGGCAGGAACTTCGCCATCATCACTCCTGCTGCTCCTCTAGCCCAAGTGGCACCTACTGCCTTCAACCCCAACAAGAAGCCTTATGTGGGGACTCTACCTCTGTGTAACACCTGCCAGCTCCATCATACTACCTACATGCCATGTCGTCTATGTACCAAT
This sequence comes from Smallanthus sonchifolius, assembly GCA_023525975.1. Lineage (NCBI taxonomy): Eukaryota > Viridiplantae > Streptophyta > Magnoliopsida > Asterales > Asteraceae > Smallanthus > Smallanthus sonchifolius. The sequence continues at coordinate 28,656,619 of CM042021.1, read as the reverse complement.
TGTGGACGTTCTGGACATACGGCTAACATCTGCCGTACTGCTCCCCGAGCTAACCAAGCTAATCAACCTAATGTTCTTGTTCCTGCTGCTATCGCTCAGGGTCGTGCTTGTTACGAGTGTGGAGACCCAAATCATTTCAGGAACCGCTGCCCTAGGTTGGTCATTGTGAACCAAGCCAACATGAATCAGGGCAACATGATTCAAGGGAACGGGAACCAAGGTAATATAATCCAGGGAAACAGGAACCAGGGGAATATGAACCGGGGAAATATGAATCAGGGGAATGCAAACCCCGTAGCTCGAGGACATGCCTTCAACATCAATGCCAATGAGGGACAAGCCAACAACGATGTGGTGAACGGTACGTACCCAATAAATCACCAATATGCTTCTATCCTGTTTGATACCGGTTCCGATAGGAGTTTTGTGTCCTTCGAATTTGAACCACAACTCGCTATGAGTCGAGATAAGTTAGGCAAACCCTTTGATATTTTAGTAGCGGATGGTTATTCTGTTTCATGTGACACCATCATTAGAGATTGTACCTTAACCTTGAACGATCATGACTTTTCAATCAATCTTATTCCAATGGCTCTCGGAGGTTTCGACATCATAGTAGGCATGGACTGGCTGACCAAGCACCATGCTAAAGTTGTCTGTTTTGACAAGTATATCCGTATCCCTCTTGACTCGGGTGAAATTTTGAACGTCTATGGTGAGAAGCCGTCAAAAGGACTCAAGCTCATGTATTGCTCTACCGCACAGAAGTATTTACGAAAGAAATGTGTGGCATTCTTGGCACATATTGTGGAATGAAAAGGCAAAGACAAGAGTCTCCAAGACATCCCCGTGATCAAGGATTATCCTGAAGTTTTTCCTGAAGATTTACCTGGTCTTCCTCCTATACGTCAAGTAGAATTTCGTATTGACTTAGTACCAGGAGCAAACCCCGTGGCTAAGTCACCTTATCGTCTTGCACCATCAGAGATGCAGGAACTTTCAATTCAACTCCGAGAACTTTCTGACAAAGGGTTTATTCGTCCTAGTGTTTCCCCTTGGGGAGCACCTGTTCTATTCGTCAAGAAGAAGGATGGTTCTTTCAAAATGTGCATCGACTATCGGGAACTTAACAAGCTTACCGTGAAGAACCGTTATCCACTTCCGAGGATTGACGATTTATTTGATCAACTTCAAGGCTCGACTTATTTCTCTAAGATCGATCTTCGTTCTGTTTATCACCAGTTACGAGTGCTCGAAATCCGATATCCCCAAGACAGCCTTTCGTACAAGATATGGTCATTACGAGTTCATGGTTATGCCATTCGGACTAACCAATGCACCCGCGGTATTCATGGATCTTATGAACCGCGTGTGTAAGCCGTACTTGGACAGGTTTGTGATCGTCTTCATTGACGACATCCTCATATATTCAAAATCCAAAGTGGAACACGAAGAACACTTGCGTTTGGTTTTGGATCTCTTAAAAAAGGAGCAACTATATGCTAAGTTCTCCAAGTGTGAATTTTGGTCAAAGGAAGTCCAATTCTTGGGACACATAGTCAACGACAAGGGTATTCACGTGGATCCCGCTAAGATTGAGGCGGTAAAGAACTGGCAAGCCCCAAAGACCCCTACCGAAGTCCGCTCATTTCTAGGTTTAGCGGGCTATTATCGTCGATTCATAGCGAACTTTTCAAAGATCGCGGTACCACTCACAGCCTTAACTCACAAAGGCAAACCCTATGAGTGGGGACCAAAACAAGAGGAAGCCTTTCAAACCCTAAAACAGAAACTGTGTGAGGCTCCTATCCTGACTCTTCCTGATGGAACCGAAGACTTTGTCGTTTACTGTGACGCTTCCCACTTAGGCCTTGGTTGTGTACTAATGCAGCGGGGCAAAGTGATTGCTTATGCGTCCCGACAACTCAAAATCCATGAGAAGAATTATACGACACACTATCTTGAGTTAGGTGCGGTCGTATTTGCTCTAAAAAATTGGAGACATTACCTATATAGTACCAAATGTGAGGTTTATACCGATCATAAGAGTCTCCAACACATTTTCAACCAAAAGGAACTCAACATGAGGCAAAGGCGTTGGGTTGAACTCCTAAACGACTACGACTGCAACATTCGTTATCATCCTGGTAAGGCGAACGTCGTGGCCGATGCTCTTAGTCGTAAAGAACCTATCAAGATCCACAGCATTCGAATCCAAAATGACATACAAACTCGTATCCTGGAAGCACAACATCTTTCGGTCACGGAAGGAAACATGTACAATGAAATGTCATGTGGTGCAGAACTCCAGCTGGAAACCAAACCCAATGGATTACTCTACTTTCTAAACCGTATCTGGATTCCGGACCGTGATAATCTCCGTACCTTTGTCATGAACGAGGCTCACAAGACTCGTTATTCTATTCATCCGGGTGCAGACAAGATGTACAAGGATCTTCGTACCCAATATTGGTGGCCTGGTATGAAAAAGGACATTGCTCTATATGTGTCCAAATGCCTTACATGTTTAAAAGTTAAAGCCGAGCACCAGCGCCCTTCCGGTTTACTTGAACATCCCGAGATTCCAGTGTGGAAATGGGAGTGTATTGCCATGGACTTTATAACCAAACTCCCACACACATCTCGTGGTCATGATAGCATTTGGGTGATCATCGACCGTTTAACGAAATCTGCACATTTCATACCCATACGTGAGGACTATCGAGTTGAGAAACTAGCACGAATCTATATTGATGAGATCGTTAGTCGTCACGGTGTACCTCTCAACATTATTTCTGATCGTGATGGACGATTCACCTCTCGTTTCTGGCAATCCCTGCAATCAGCTCTAGGCACTCAACTAAATCTTAGTACTGCTTACCATCCGCAAACCGATGGTCAGTCTGAGCGAACGATCCAAACTCTCGAAGATATGCTTAGAGCCTGTGTCATTGACTTCAAGGGAAATTGGGATTTACACCTACCCCTAGTCGAGTTCTCATACAACAACAGTTATCACACAAGCATTAACATGGCTCCTTTTGAAGCACTTTATGGTCGGAAGTGTCGCTCTCCTATCTGTTGGACTGAAATCGGTGAAGCACAAATCACTGGTCCTGAACTTATTCAAGAGACTTCCGACAAGATAATGTTAATCCGAGACAATCTTCTGGTAGCAAGGAGTCGGCAAAAGAGCTATGCCGACAAACGTCGAAAACCCTTAGAATTTCAAGTTGGCGATTTGGTTCTTCTCAAGGTATCCCCTTGGAAAGGCGTAGTTCGTTTTGGAAAGAAAGGGAAACTTGCTCCAAGATTCGTAGGTCCTTTTAAAATCCTTGAGCAGGTTGGAAAGGTAGCCTACAAATTGGATCTACCTGAAGGACTCAGCAACGTTCATCCGACATTTCATGTCTCGAACCTAAACCACATACCACTTGACGAAGTCCACATTGACGACACAATGCACTTCGTGGAGAAACCCGTGGAGATCATGGACCGAGAAGTTAAGCAACTCAAGCGAAGCCGAATTCCAATCGTTAAGGTTCGGTGGGAATCCAAACGTGGCCCAGAGTTTACTTGGGAGCGTGAGGATCAAATGAAATCCAAATACCCACATCTGTTTCCAGGACCCTCTTCTTAATAAATTTCGGGACGAAATCTCCTAAAGTAGGGGAGACTGTAATCCCCAGGAAAATTCCGGCTTTATTTTAACTACTCCGACACTTGTAATACCGGTATCTGGTGATTCTCATTTATAAAACTGTTCCATCTATCCCTTACATTTCATAAGTATTTATACATACATTTAATGCAATTATTTCAAATCCTAAAGTAATAAATATTATGTAGGGTATTATGTAAATAATAATTGTCACCCCTATTTTATATAAATATATGTACATACTAAGTTTTGTTCTAAACTTATATATATATATATATATATAAACTTATAAGAATTAAATTCAAAAGATTGTATAATTATAATTATAACTTTCAAATATAACACTTGAACTTAATAAATTTTGTAAATTTACAAACTTACTAAATTTTGCTTTCAGTAAAAAGTTCAGGGTGCAAATTGTAACTTCTGAAACTTTAGTCCAACAAAAACCTAGGTTTGTGCATGGGATGATAAACCTTTGAAACTGTAGGGACCTGTTCTGCTAATAGCTGAAACATGTTTCTCTTCCAAGCAAACCATGAGTTCGATTCCCACACCCACCGGTTCTAAGACCTTGATTTACGAATCTGTAAGTTTGATATTATCACACGAAATTGAAACCGTCAATACGTTTAATCCAACTAGCCGATCCACTACCTATAATCAATTGAATTCTTATGATGAACTTAATGTTTAATCCGTAACCGAAACCTTCATTAACGGCCATTTAATCGATCGAGCCTTTACTATCCGATTTGACTATAAATAGGGGTCCTAAATCATTAGCAACACTCAATACAAACTTCCCATACCTGCGAGTTCGTTTAATTCCATCCCTGTATCACCCAATCAAGCCGACGAACACGACCCATTTCGCGACAGTCGTCCTCCTTCTCCACGTGTCCGTTTCAGATACTTTTTAGGTCTTTGAGTTCGTATGAATACAGGGATCAAAAGCCCCATGGTTCTGGCTTCGATCTTTAGTCCGATCAGGCGAATTAGGGAGCTAGGGTTTCGGGATCGATTTGGGGACGATGGCTGTTCGCGGTTACTAATTAAAAACTAAAGCGCGGCACCTTTAGACCAAGGCATAAGCCCTGGTCTGATGGTTATGGTGTTGCATGTGTGTGGCCCGGCTGAGGTCGCGGGTTCGAGCCTCAGCAGCCTTCTTTTTTTTGAATTAATTTCTTTCACTCATTTTTAAGCCTTTAACTTATGTTTAAAATTCCAAATTAAATTCTACAAATTCTATAAAGATATTTCAAAGGTTTATAAAAACCGAATATTTTAAAATACAAAATTATTTATCTTGTTTTCATCAAAACATATTGTAAAACCTTTCTAATTCGTGAATAAATTATGAAAACAAATTGTCAAATAAATTTAATTATTTATATTCTAATTAGGTGGTAACACCATTAAAATTCTTTAAAACTATAAATACAACGGTACGAATAATTACTTAAATATTTATTTTTAGACTTATAAACATCCAAATAATTATTGTTAATAATTATTTTATAAGACTCTTCAAATTTAAATAATTATTATATATAAATTTTTACTAGTCCATGTTTATTCATTATCTTTACTTAAATAAATCCTATACGTTATTATTACTAAACACACTTTTAAAGATTTAGTAAATCCTAATTAATCATACAAACTATTTTAATAATTGTCATAGACATATGACTCCTTACAAAAAAATATATATCAATCCCATATCAAACCCCAAATCTTATGAAACCCTAAGATATCAAAACTTCCCGAATTCCATTAAACATACGTTGAGCTAGATACGTTTACACGTGTAGGTTTTGTGTGAGAAATCCTCACGAGGCCTACCCATATCTACCGGTTCCTACCATTCCTAATTTGATTCAAGTGAGTTTCATAGCCCCCTTTCTTTTTACTATTGTTTACAAATACTCGGGGTGAAACATGTTTACATACTAGATTCAATACCATTGTTCTCATGCAAATTACTACGTGCTTTATGTCTTAAACTGCTTGGTGACCATTACATGTATTCATACTAGTACATTCATTAACCTGCTACCCAGGCCTAAGGTAGTACCTAACATGATCATTTATAGGGGAATCCGATTCCAGTTAACACAAACCTTAGCGGGTTTTGTGTGTACCATATTACTATTTTTCCAAAACACAATCAGTGGGATTGTACTTACCAGTTTTCCATTTACTACGGATTAAATTGTACGCTTGGAACCTTGTATGTTTTCATATTTATGCCATAGTTACGCTTTGAACAATATTGAATTTCAAATCATTTTTACTAAACTTTTGTTAGTGTCAAAACCTATGTTACTCACCAACTACTTGTAGTTGACCTTTACTCGCATGTTTCAGGTGCTCCGGTTTAAGGACTCAACGTGCACACATAGGACATGGACCTAGTCAATTAAATATACGTTATGTTTTGATCGTTTCGTTTCCTTTTCCCATGTAACGAATACTTTAAATTGAATAATAAATATTATCGCATTTAATATCCAATCATGTGCTTTTGAACAACCGTGTCAGCCCCGGCGTATAATCCGTCGCCGGTCGGGGTGTGACTGGGTCAGGGATTGGGGTGTGTGTTGATGCAACATGGGAGAGTGATCACGTATGCGTCATGACAGTTGAAAGTTCATGAAGTCAATTACCCAACTCATGACTTGGAACTTGCTGCCGTTGTGTTTGCATTGAAAATCTGGAGGCACTACCTTTACGGGGTAAAGTTTACCATATACTCCGACCATAAAAGTTTGAAGTACTTCTTCGAACAAAAGGAGCTAAATATGAGGCATAGGCGATGGTTGGAACTTTTAAAGGATTATGATTGCGAAATCATATAACATCCTAGAAAGGCAAATGTGGTGGCTGACGCTCTAAGCCGAAAAGATGTGCCTGCTTCTATTAGAGTGAAAGCTTGCTAGTTGGTGGTAACGGCAGATGTGATGAGGGAAATTGAAAGGGCTCAAGATGAAGCACTTAAGGAAGAAAACATAAAGAAGGAAAGAATGGTTGGCCAACAGGACAAGTTGGAATATAACACCCTTGGTGTTAGGACACGTTTTGGACGGGTGTGGATACCTATGGGTGGCTAGCTTAGAACCAAAATCTTGGATAAGGCTCATAATTCTCGGTACTCTATCCATCCCGGTACCAACAAAATGTACCAAGATTTGAGGAAAGAATACCGGTGGCCTGGAATGAAATATGAGGTGACGAAATACGTAAGCAAGTGTTTGAGTTGCTCACAAGTGAAGGCCGAACACTAGAAACCATATGGAAGATTCAACCACTTGAGATACAGGAATGGAACTGGGAACAGATTACCATGGACTTTATAACCAAGCTACCTCGCACAACTAAAGGTCATGACACCATTTGGGTAATTGTGGACCGATTAACGAAGAGTGCTCATTTCCTACCTATTCACGAGACGTTCTAGTCGGAAAGGTTAGCGGAAGTATTTATTAACGAAGTAGTAGCACGACATGGGATGCCTTTGACGATTGTATCTGATCGGGACACACGATCCACATCGAGGTTCTGGAAAAGATTTCACGAGGCGATGGACACGAGACTTAATATTAGCACGGCATACCACCCGCAAACGGATGGCCAGTCCGAAAGGACCATTCAAACGTTGGAGGATATGCTCCGTGCTTGTATTATTGACTTCGGTGGAAGTTGGGATAGTCGTCTGCCATTAGCCGAATTCTCCTACAACAACAGTCATCACACGACGATAGGCATGCCGCCTTACGAAATGTTGTATCGGAGAAGGTGCAGGACCCTAGTTTGTTGGGGTGAGATTGGACAGAAGGAATTAGGAAGCCTTGAAGTCGTATGAGAAACGTCGGAAAGGTTTGATCAAATCAAAGCACGAATGAAGGCCGCACAAGATCGTCAGAAATCTTATGCGTATAAACAACGAAGGCCTATTGAGTTTGATATTGAGGACAGAGTAATGTTGAAAGTGTCGCCTTGGAAGGGAATCATACGATTCAGAAAGAGAGGAAAGTTAAGTCCAAGGTTTGTCGGACCATTCAGGATAATGGCACGGGTTGGTGAAGTCGCTTATCGGTTAGAGTTGCCTGATGAGTTAAGTGGGATTCATCCTACCTTCCATGTATCACACTTGCGAAAGTGTTTGGCGGATGAATCGGTTCACGTACCACTTACTGACATCGAGGTCGACAAAAACCTTAACTACATCGAAGAACCTGTGGCCATATTAGATCGGAAGGAGAAACGTTTACGTAATAAAGATATCCAATTGGTTAAAGTCCAATGGAAACATCGAAAGGGATCGGAAGCCAATTGGGAAACGGAGACGGATATGAGGCAGTCGTACCCTCAACTGTTTGACTTATGATATGTTTCGGGGAAGAAACCTATTGTAAGGGGGGTAGACTTGTAACATCCCAAAAATAAAACGACCGTTATAATAACGGGTTAAATGTGAGAACGAGCCGAATAAACGAGCGAGACACGATGGGTCGGGCCGGATGGGCCGGGCGCGCATGAGGAGGGCAAACAAGGGAGATGAGCCTCCCTATAAATAGCCAAACCCTCCTCATTCTCTCATTTACACATTCTAGAGAGAGAAATCGTAGAGAGAGAAAGTTGGCGAATCGACCCGAGATTGAAGGAGAGTGTTACTACTGAGTTCGTGAGCAAGACCTCCGAATCATAAGCTCGATTCAGGTAACAACTCGTTCTAGATCTGAGTTTTTAGTTTATGTTGGGTTTTCGGGTTTTGGATAAAAAAGGTAACGTTTTTACGTATGAAACTTGAAAATAAACATAGATCTAGCATCTAGAAGGAAAAACGAACGTTTTGAACGTAGAAAGTCGGGATCTTGACATGATCAGATCTGCATGCAAGAACTTAGGGTTCATGGGGAAGAAGACTGCTCGACAGGCGAACTTAGCAAGGATTGGGGCGAACTTAACAAGTTCGCTTGACAAGTTCACCTGAGGCATAAAGGTAAGTGAACTTTTGGCAGCAAACTTATTGGCTTCGCTGGGTTGAAACCAGCGAACTTATGGGGCGAACTTGCTAAGTTCGCTGGGCATGGATCAGGCGACTTAGCCTATGTTCGCTAGGTTGGTAAGAGGCGAACTTAGCCTTAAGTTCGCCTAAAACAGAACGAGTAAACCGTTAGAGTCGGAATTAGGTCTGATGTGTATTTAACTAATCAATTCAGATCGGAAGTGACGTTGTTGGACCTTTGTTTTGGACAACCAAGATTAGCTTATCAGGTGAGTTCTAGAAGCCCTCTTTTAAATGTTTTAAATAATGTTTTTGGGCTGGTGTGCATACTTACGAAATGATGTTTACGAAATGATGTTTATAGAATGATGTTTATGAAAGGTGTTACGAAATGTTTTGTCAAAATAAGTTTAAGAAGTGTTTACGAACGAAATGTTATTTAATAAAACGTATGATGCTTTAACTGAAGAGAAGTAAAGGTTTTTATGAAAGTCACTAAAATGAACGAATCTGCCATGACTCCTTTGGGAATCGAAGTATGTATGTTATGTAAAGGCCTTACCTTTATAGGGGCCTTTGTGGCTGGCCAACGGTTGTACAACTGGGTGGGAAATGGGTGACGACGGTTATCAAGGGGATTACCGTGATCCTTGAATTAGGTATTGTTCTCTGCGAGGGAACGGTGCTTGAAGTTTGGTACGTGCTATCCTTTGGGACGCCGTGCTTGAAGGGAATTGACGTTTATGTATGGTTACGAATGGTAAAAGTTACGAATGGTTTACGTTGGTACGTGTGCTCAATCGAGCGCCGTACCTGAAGGGAATTGACGGTTACGAAAAGGCGCAGATTCGGTTTATTTTTTACTTATGTTTTTTGTTTATGTTATAGCATTATTTACGTACGTTTTTATTAAATAAAAGTTTGAAGTTCTGTTTTTGGTAAAATGTTTATGTTAATGTTTTACGTAAAGCTAGAACTCACCAGCGTAGCTGACTTTTTAGTATGCACATTCAGGTTAAGGCAAGTTATGAGGATGGACGGTGATGCTTGGCTAGCGATGAAGAGTGACTGATCATAAAGATTGGCATCCCGTTATGTTTTAGTTATGATGTGTTTACGTTTTAGACAATGTTACGCTTCCGCATGTTGAACAATGTTTACGATTATGTTTGAATGAAATTTTCCGCTGCTTTATTTTGATATTTAAGTTTAAGAACTGTTTGTGAATGAGTAAATCCAACAAGTGAGGCCTTACGGGTTTGGGGCCTTACACATTTGTTTCCAAAATTTTGACCCATTCATTTATTCCCCTAGAATCTATAGCATTTTCTGTATTGTGCACCGATTTAAGAGATTCGTAAAGTAGTATCTTCATACTACTTGGACCCTCGAAACGGTTGAGCCGCATCTTCACACTAAATCAAAATCTCGGTGCCCTATTTTGACATGGGGCTTTTCTTTGTTAACTACATAGGTAACATTTGCTAGCTAAATATGTAACAATCCTAGTTACATATGTAACATTTTGCTAGTTACATAATTTTTCTAAATTAATGTTTCTTCTTCTCGCAAAGTTGAGCTAATCGCCCCAAATCAGAAACTAATCGTCAAAATCAGAACCGAATCGCCCAAATCAGAACCCATCAAATGAGAGAGAAAGAGTATGGTAGAGAGAGAAGTATAGAATGATGCTTGGTTATACAAGAAACGAAGACATGGTTGTAATGGATTGTGTGTGTAAGTTTTTATGTTTCTTGTAAAATTTACAGAGGTAACTAGCAATTGTTACATATGTAACATTTGATAGTTATATAATGTAATTATTCTAATGTTCAAGCAATTCACAATTACTGATTAAATATATGGAGTTTTTCTTTGTTAGCTACATATGTAACATTTGCTATCTACTTAAACATTTGTTAGATACATATGTAACATTTTTACTAGTTACATAATGCAAATAATCTTACGTTCAAGCGATAAACTATTACTGATGTAACACGATCAATGACTTGAGTTTAGGTTATGAATATTTAATATTTAGTACTAGCGTATGGTTACATATATGTAACACGATCTCGTTTTTAAAAATCACATTTAAAAAATAAATTGTTTAAAATAATCTATATTAAAAAAATATTGTTTCTAAAAAAAATAGAATTTAAAAATGTCATGTTTTAAAAAAAATCCCGTAATTTTAAAAATCTCATGTCTTTAAAAACTCATTTTAAAAAATAATCTCACGTTTTAAAAAAATCTCATCATAAAAAACTAGAATTATTCAAAATTCAGAATTTAAAAAAAAAACCTTGTTTTTGTAAAAGTTTAAATTTCGTTTTTTATATAAAAAAGGATCAATTATTAGTAAGTATTTTTTTAATTGAAATTAAAAAATAATAATAGGATTTAAAAAAAAAAGAGGAGAGAGATTCTTGATATGATTGGTTAACTTTTTTAAAACTAGAAAAAAGTGGTTGAGTGGATAAAATGACCACATTATTCTTCTTGTTATTAAATTAAATAGTTATTAAAAAGATTTAGTTTTTTAATTGGTTTTAATATGTACCACACAAATCAAATAGTAATGAAACATGTGGTGTAGAATGAGTTTCTAGGGTTTACACAACTTAATAAAGTTTTCATTTTATCCATCCTCTCTCTCTCTCTCTCTATATATATATATATATATATATATATATATATATATATATATAGGGGCATGTTCTTTTGAGAACCAACCATATGTTGAGAACCGAAAGAACCGCACAAAACGTGTACATATCGCTTTAGTGAAAAAAGTAAAATTCAACAACAATATTTTATTTATCTTTTCCCACTCTTAGTTTGAGTTTATCTCCTCTCTCCTGAATTTTTTTAAAAAAAGTATAAAAATATGCATATATGCATTCATTTGTGCATATAGTGTGAGTGCATATATGCATTTAAAAAAACGACTATAAATTCGAGGTCTTTTAAAACCAAACCTTAAACATATTGAAATGTACATGAATTCTAGTCAATTTATATTATAAATAGAGGAAGAGTTAATGCGGTTCTCACGGTTCTTAACATATTATTGGTTCTCAAAAGAACATACCCCTATATATATATATATATATATATATATATATATATTAAAATGGAAACCATGTTGAGTTAAAAAAACTATGGAAACTCTCAACTAGCCACTGATTGATCTTAATCCATGGATGAGATTAATTGAAAATTTTATATTTTTTTAATAGGTTGCTTTTGTAGTTAAGAGGTACAAAAAGGGTAATTTAGGTAATTGGTAGAGAATGAATATGTGGTTGGGATGATGTATTGGGAATATGAAAGAGAAAAGGTAAGATTCTTGTACTTTTTCTTGAAAATTGAGTTTCTCAATTTTTGAAAATCAAAATCATCTTTTTTTTTTAAAAAAAAAGAGAGATTTATTTTAAACAATAATATTTTTAAACGTGGTTTGTTAATGAGATTTTTGAAAAAAAGTGATTTTTAAAGAGATTTGTAAACGAGATTTTAAAAAAATTGAGATTTTTTCATAAAAAACGTGGTTTTTTTGTTTTCCTTTTTGCAATCCGTCCAAGCAGAAACGACGGTTGTTACATACGTAACTATTCATATGTAGAGAATCGAATGATTATTGCATTGGAATAACTGAACAAATTATTATTACATATGATTGTTACATAAAATGTCTGAAACCAGTGAAAATACAGAGAAAGAGACATGAAGAAGTGATTATTACATATATAGCTAATGAGACAGTTTTTTTATAGCAGCGGACATCTTTAAGGGAATGAACTTCGTTTATAACCTGGTCAACTTCTTTAGAAGGTTGGACAACATATGTAACATCTGTGGCATAGCTAGTTACATATGTAACATTTCACCAGTTACTTATGTTACAACTAAGTTACATATGTAGCCATTGATTGATTAATTGAAGATTTTAGATTTTTTTAATAGGTTGCTTTTGTACTTAAAAGGTACAACACGGGTAAATTGAGAAAATAACATATGACAATTTTTTGTTGATTGACATGCATGTCGATCACATATGGATGAGAGTTTTTTGTACTTTTTATGTCGACACAAATCTCTTTCTTTCTTTTATTTAAACCCTTTTAACTTTTTAAAATTCCAATTAAAAATATACTAAATAATAGTTCATATTATTTTTTAAATGCTATAAGTTTTCATATAACCAACATGAAAAAACACACTCATTTGTATAAGAGACTTTTAAATAGTTCATATTTTTTAAAATGGTATAAATTTACATAAAACCAACATATGTAAGTAGTAAATATTAACCGGTTAAATATGAATGTTACACATGTAACTAACAAAATGTTACTATTTTTATTTTTATAAAAATATGTAACCAACAATATTATATATGTAACTACGGTTGACACATATGTAGCTAGGCATGTTACATATGTAAAAATAAGAGTGTTTAATAAAAAACAAGACAACCAAGTTTTTTATTAAGTAGTTACATAAGTTAGAGAGAGAGAGACAGAGAGTTTTTAGCATATTTAAAACTTGTTTGGATATATGTAGACCATACGTTACATATGTAATTAACTATTTTGAGATTAATAATAACCCACAAATACTATGATTATCACATAAAATGATTATTACATCATATATTAATGGTTTCTACATAAAATGATTATTACATATGAAGCTAATTGAATGATTAATGCAGCGATTCATAGCCATTATTGCATATGATTGATTCAGGGCATTATAGAACTACGGAAAAATCCATAGCTGAACAAATGATTATTACATATGTAGCGAATCAAATGATTATTGGATCGGAATAACTGAACAAATGATTGTTACATAAAATGTCTGAAAATAGTGAAAATACATAGAAAGAGACATGAACAAATGATTATTACATATGTAGCTAATGAGATAGTTTTTTTTATAGTAGCAGACATCTTTAGAGGAATGAACTTCGTTTATGTAACATATGTAGCATCGCTGGTTACATATGTAAAATTTCACGAGTTACTTATTGTAAGGCCCCAAACCCGGGAGGCCTCACTTATTGGATTTACTCACCAACACATAGCACTTAAACATAAGACATACAATATCACAGCGGAAACGATTTAAAATCTCAACTTACGCAGCGGAAACATAACATGTCTAAACAACTGAAACTTGTCAAATACAATTGAAACTTGTCTTAATCAACATAATCAAAAGAAACATAAACAGGATGCCAGATGCTGATCTTCGGGTAACTCTTCTCGCCAAGCCAAGCATCCACTTCCATCTACTGCCACCTACACTTAACTGATGTGCATACTAAAAATCAGCAACACTGAATGAGTTCTAACGTTTACTTTAAATCAATTATACAAAAGATTTACTAAAACATATATATTGCCAATAAGGTTAAACTTAACACACTTTGCTTTTCAAACAGTTTAAAACGTATAATAAACCGTCAATTCCTCTTTACTGTACTGCCCTCATGGCTTACATCCATGAACCGACAAGTACCTGGTCAATGCCCCCATGATCAACGACCATGAACCGACAATACCGCTTATCCGTCAATTCCTTGTCACTACTGTACCGCCCCCATGGTAAACGACCATGAACCGACGAGTACCTGGTCAATGCCCCCATGATCAACGACCATGAACCGACAATACCCTGGTCAATGCCCCCATGATCAACGACCATGAACCTACAATACCGCTTAACACTACGGGGAGGTTGCGTGGACCTCCCGAGCAACCGCTTTCACTCATCCCAGTTGTACAACCGTTAGCGAACCCAAAGGTTCTTACTAATGGGTAGAACCCATATCTGACATCTTGTACAAGTAACATCTGTCCCAAGGACCTTTATAGCTGGTACACATTCCCGAAGGAAAACTGTTCACTTTACTGTTCATAAAACTTTCTGTAAATCTTGTTCATAACTTAACATGTATTTATGTATATAAAAATATAGTAAACGCATGTCATAAATACTTTTGCTTTTACTGAAATATATCTTAACACATATATCATGCTTTTGTTTATGTATAATAAATATAGTAAACGCTTGCCAAATGATATATCTTGCTTACTTGAAAATACTAATACATATATTATGCCTTTGTTTATGTATAATAAATATAGTAAACGCTTTCCAAATAATATATCTTGCTTTACTGAAAACATACTAGCACTTATATTATGCCTTTGTTTATGTTTATGAAAAATATAATAAACGCTTGCCAATAATATAATCATACTTTACTAAAATGTACTTTTGCCTCTTTTAAACTTTTCACTAAAACATAGCTTTTCCCTTCAGTTTATAATATATAAAATATAATAAACGCTTTACACTAAGTATGCACACCACCCCTAAAGAAGGCAAAAAGGGGATTAGAACTCACCTGGTATCTTAGCTGCAATGGTCTACTGGATCTAACACAATCTGAATAATCATAACAATAGACACGTATCAGACTTAACTCGACGCTAAATGTTCTCACTATTTCTGGCTAGGCGAACATACCGACTTCACTAATCTAGCTATACATATATACCCATAGACCTGATGCTTGCACACTTGGCAAGTGCGCAGAGCCTTGTTCTTGCGTACTTGATAAGTACGCATGCTTTGCTTCGTGCGTACTTGGTAAGTACGCAGGCTTTGCTTCATGCGTACTTGATAAGTACGCAGGATCCTCTTCATGCGTACTTGGTAAGTACGCAGGATCTGCTTCCCCGCAAAAACCCTAACTTTCGTGTTCGGGTCTGATCACGTCAAGATCCCGGACTTGTTTACATTCAAAACGTTTGCTTTTCATTAAGCAACTTAAATCTATGTTTTTCCTCCAGTTTAATCCATAAAAACGTTACCTTTTTCTCCAAAACCCGAAAAACTCAAAAACGAACAAAAACTCAGATCTAGGAGAATCGGTTACCTGTAAACGCTTCTTCTTCACAGCTAATCGTTCCAAATACGTATGCCTACGGTCCTATGAGCTCAGATTCAAAAACTGGGACTTTCTCTCTCTAGACTCTCTCTCATTTTCTCTCTCTAGAAATCCAGAAATGAGGTTAGGAGTGAGGGTTTTGGGCTGATTTTGAGGCTTATAAGGGCCCGACCCTTGCCCCTTTCGACCCATACACCCCGGCCCAAGCCCTCTTCCCTTCTTTTCTTATTTAAGTTTTTAATTCTCGTGAATTCTTTCGCGCTCTAAAACTCGGGCTGTTACATGTCTACCCTCCTTACAATAGGTTTAGTCCTCGAAACCTGTCATAAGCTATACTGATAGCAAATCACAGAATGGGTGGCATAAACCGTAGCTATGCAAGGCAGCTTGGTCATGAAGGCCATTGTGATTAACTACCACTAGGAGCTTAACCTTGGGCGATCTCAAATTCTAAGGCATCTAGACTAATGGGGCTAACTAATTTAGTAAGGAAATAATAACATAAACTTGCCATATCACAAATAAGAGCTTGCAACGTACCTTACTGAGTCATCTAGTAGACCCTCGCCTTGGCTCTGTTCATGTAGGGTTCCTTCTCTGCACCCTTTCCCTTTCCAGATCCCCCCGCTTCCTTTTCCTTGGGTTTCCTACAATCTCGGCTCACGTGTCCCTGTTCCCACAATTGTGGCATCTTGGCCTTTCCGGGCAGTCCCGCGATTGGTGTCCAAACTTGCCACACCTGAAACATCCCACCTGACCCGCCATACACTCACCTCCATGTCTCCTTCCACATTTCCCGCATAGACCCTCATCTTCTACCCTTGCCCTCCTATCGTTAGGACCCTGGAGTTCCTCAGCAGTGCGCTTAGCTACTTGTTTCTTGGGTGCTTCAGCAATGACTTCAGAGGCGATGTCATCGTACACAACTCCGCTCAGGACAACCACAGACTCAAAGGTACTCGGTGTGTTGGCCTTTACAAAGGTACGTATCTTTGGAGGCAACCCCTGAACATAATAATGAATCCTCCTCTCCTCTGTCGTTACAAGATGAGGCACCAGGCGTGCCAACTCGTTGTACTTTGAAGTATATTGCCGGTGAGTCATGAGTCCGGCTTGGAGAGTCAAGAATTCCCTTTCCACCTTATGGACCTCGTTCTTAGGACAAAACTTTTCAGTTACCAACGCTTTCAGGTCGCTCCACCTCATCAATCCGACCGCTTGGTCACCCTTAGCCTGTTTCACAGTTTCCCACCAGTGTGCTGCTTCTCCTTTCAATGACTTCGCAGCGAACATGACTGCTTGTTCCGGTCGACATTCACTAAAATGAATGGTCGACTCCATGCCGTTAATCCAATCTAAGGTATCTGATGCTTCCTTCTCCCCAGTAAGCACGGGTGGATCACAACCCCGAAACGCCTTGTAGTCGCAGCCGCGAGCAGGCGGTGCAACATTCTCTACCAGATTTGGTCCTCCCATTGTTGGAAGCACCACAGGTTCTTCAGTTGTGTTAGGGCTCTCTTTGGCCTTCTTCAAAGCTTCGTCCAGTATGGCCGGTAAGGTTTCCTTCATCAGTCGGGTAAACTCACGGCCAATAGCCGCTTGCACAGCTGGTTCAAACTCAAACGGTTGGTCATATCCTTCAACATGTTCAGCATTGTGCTAACTAATCTCTGTCTCAGTATGGGTAGTGTGAACACTCCCCTCAATCACTTGGTTTGTGCTAGCGACATCGTGGCGGCCTGTACGCCCACCACGTCTTCCTCCTCCACCCCCTCTAGTTCCTCCACGTATAGCCATTTCTAACTGAAAGATAGAGAACAAAAGGATCTAATTTCATCATGCTAGTGAATATGTAGAACACAATAAGTAAGGTAAGATGTTAATATACACTGGCCATCTGCAATTAACCATTACATCACATCTTGTTTTCTATTTATTCGCTTTCATGGTTCCACTAAAGCCTCTATTCTTATCTTGACACTCTAAAAGGTAAACTTTACTTACTATACGCTTCTGATGCTTTGGCTTGAGTTACCCGTACTGGCATCCGCTACTTGGTCCCATTCTCAGTTTAAGTCTTGACATCGGGGATATCCAAATCTCTCAAACTATGACTCTAATACCAACTTATAAGGCTCCAAACCGGGAGGCCTCACTTATTGGATTTACTCACCAACACATAACACTTAAACATAAGACATACAATATCACAACGGAAACGATTTAAAATCTCAACATACACAGCGGAAACATAACATGTCTTAACAACTGAAACTTGTCAAATACAATTGAAACTTGTCTTAATCAACATAATCAAAAGAAACATAAACAGGATGCCAGATGCTGATCTTCGGGTAACTCTTCTCGCCAAGCCAAGCATCCACTCCATCTACTGCCACCTACACTTAACTGATGTGCTTACTAAAAATCAGCAACGCTGAGTGAGTCCTAACGTTTACTTTAAATCAATTATACAAAAGATTTACTAAAAATATATATTGCCAATAAGGCTAAACTTAACACACTTTGCTTTTCAAACAGTTTAAAACGTATAATAAACCGTCAATTCCTCTTTACTGTACTGCCCTCATGGCTTACATCCATGAACCGACAAGTACCTGGTTAATGCCCCCATGATCAACAACCATGAACCGACAATACCGCTTATCCGTCAATTCCTTGTCACTACTGTACCGCCCCCATGGTCAACGACAATGAACCGACGAGTACCTGGTCAATGCCCCCATGATCAACGACCACGAACCAAAAATACCCTGGTCAATGCCCCCATGATCAACGACCATGAACCTACAATACCGCTTAACACTACGGGGAGGTTGCATGGACCTCCCTAGCAACCGCCGTCACTCATCCCAGTTGTACAACCGTTAGGGAACCCAAAGGTTCTTACTAATGGGTAGAACCTATATCTGACATCTTGTACAAATAACATTTGTCCCAAGGACCTTTATAGCTGGTACACATTCCCGAAGAAAAACTGTTCACTTTACTGTTCATAAAACTTTCTGTAATTCTTGTTAACTTAACATGTATTATGCCTTTGTTTATGTATATAAAAATATAGTAAACGCTTGCCATAAATACCTTTGCTTTTACTGAAATATATCTTAACACATATATCATGCCTTTGTTTATGTATAATAAATATAGTAAACGCTTGCCAAATGATATATCTTGCTTACTTGAAAATACTAACACATATATTATGCCTTTGTTTATGTATAATAAATATAGTAAACGCTTGCCAAATAATATATCTTGCTTTACTGAAAACATACTAGCACTTATATTATGCCTTTGTTTATGTATATGAAAAATATAATAAACGCTTGCCAATAATATAATCATAATTTACTAAAATGTACTTTTGCCTCTTTTAAACTTTTCACTAAAACATAGCTTTTCCCTTCAGTTTATAATATATAAAATATAATAAACGCTTTACACTAAGTATGCACACCACCCCTAAAGAAGGCAAAAAGGGGATTAGAACTCACCTGGTATCTTAGCTGCAATGGTCTACTGGATCTAACACAATCTGAACAATCATAACAATAGACACGTATCAGACTTAACTCGACGCTAAATGTTCTCACTATTTCTGGCTAGGCGAACATACCGACTTCACTAATCTAGCTATACATATATACCCATAGACCTGATGCTTGCGCACTTGGCAAGTGCGCAGAGCCTTGTTCTTGCGTACTTGATAAGTACGCAGACTTTGCTTCTTGCGTACTTGATAAGTACGCATGCTTTGCTTCGTGTGTACTTGGTAACTACGCAGGCTTTCCTTCATGCGTACTTGATAAGTACGCAGGATCCTCTTCATGCGTACTTGGTAAGTACGCAAGATCTGCTTCCCCGTAAAAACCCTAACTTTCGTGTTCGGGTCTGATCACATCAAGATCCCGGACTTGTTTACATTCAAAACGTTTGCTTTTCATTAAGGAACTTAAATCTATGTTTTTCCTCCAGTTTAATCCGTAAAAACGTTACCTTTCCTCCAAAACTTGAAAAACCCAAAAACGAACAAAAACTTAGATCTAGGAGAATCGGTTACCTGTAAACGCTTCTTCTTCACAGCTAATCGTTCCAAATACGTATGCCTACGGTCCTATGAGCTCAGATTCGAAAACCGGGACTTTCTCTCTCTAGACTCTCTCTCACTTTCTCTCTCTAGAAATCCAGAAATGAGGTTGGGAGTGAGGGTTTTGGGCTGATTTTGACGCTTATAAGGGCTCGACCCTTGCCCCTTTCGGCCCATACACCCCGGCCCAAGCCCGCTTCGCTTCTTTTCTTATTTAAGTTTTTAACTCTCATGAATTCTTTCGCGCTCTAAAACTCGGGCTGTTACACTTATGTAACAAACTCAGTTACATATGTAACGTCCTTTCGACAACTCCATATTGACCTTGAGAACTGAAACTAGGTTGGAGAGGTTTCTTAAATCCCATACCCTACAGGTCTTTGTCTTGATTCCCTGTAGCAAACAGTCTTGCATCTGGATGCCATGGAGAAACAAATGAGTAGTCAAGGTGACCTTCAACAGATGCAACTGGCTAGTATAGATCAATGACACATGTTATGGATAGAGTTATACATGTTAATGGATAATGAACATATTATATGCACGGTGCACACGTACATGTTAACCGTGTTACTTATGTTATGTTGTTAAGTGTTACACGACATGGATTGTTAGAGAAGTACTTGAAGTGATTACGTAATTTTCAGAGCATTTGTTGACGTTGTAACATATGTAAAATGAAAAAAACAGAAAAATATTAAGTGGTTAAATTTTTAAAAGAGTTGTTGTGAAATATATGATATGGGGATAACGTTGTAACATATGTAAATTAAAAAAACAGAAAAATTAATCTTGTGATTGAGTTTTTTTTCTTCTGAAAATTGATTAAATAAAAAAAACAAAATGCATCACTATATAATAAAAAAATATAATATATATGGATACATAATTTGTCGACATTGCCATTTATGACAGTTGTTTTGAAATATAGAATATAGTGATAACGTTGTAAAATATGTAAAAAAAAACAGATGATAAGGCGATCACGTGGTAACATATGTAAAATGAAAAAAAAAACAGTAATTTTTAGACAGAGATTAAAATTTGCTGTAAAAACCATTTGATAATAAGGCGATCATGACAAAGCCCGTAAAAAAGATTTTATAAACCATTTGATAATATCATCTACCCATAAAAAAGATTATGTGAAGTCCATTTGATAATATCATCTAAATGGCAACATTAATTACTCTTCATATACTCGTAAAAAAGATTCTATAAACATCACCACAAAGCAAAATGTAAGATCACAAAAGTTCATAGATCAAAAAGTTAACATAAGTCACAACCAATGGAAACCTAATAACCTAGATATTAAAAAAAATCACTTTCTTCTAGCAGATCAAAACAAACCTTGGAAACCTAAACAAACCTTAGAGCACCATCATCACCATAATTGTTCATCCCATCATCACATTGAAGCACTGGCAAAAATATATATCACCATCATTCCATCGTCTTCATTGTTCATCCCCCATGAAGCACCATCATCACCATAATTCATTATTTGGAGTTAAATGTATGAGAGATGAATCTATTAAATGAGAAAAGCATTAATGTGGAAAAGATAAAGTAAAACTTGAAGAGGAAGAAGAAGATTAATGAAGATTGTGGGAGAAATTGGAGGAGAGAGGGAACGATATTAAAGGAAGAAATGATGTTGATGGATTGGTTTGAAAAAAGTATGTAGATGATGTTGATGGTTTGGTGAAAAAATGGACAAAAAGGACAATGTTTATAAGATTAAATTAATAAAGATATTCTTGTAAATGGGGTAGATATGTGAATTTACCATACTACCCTTTAAGACAAAAATGATGATTGGGTAAAGGTGATTAGGTAGCATAATGAGAACCACTAATTGGGTTTTCATAGTTTTCTTAACTCAATTGGTTTACATTGTATACTTACCCTATATATATATATATATGGTTAGAAATCTGTGTTAGTAATAAAGATTTAAGGATTAACAAATGAAATATTAAATAGTTAGTAAGGAAAAAAAATAAGCGAGAAAAAATCTTGGGCTTACAGAATTATGACACGTAACGCAACCAGTTACTTATTTATTATGTATGAATATCTATATCTATATCTATCTATACTATCTGATAAAGGAGTAACTAGAAGTGCCACGTGGCGCAAATCTAGCCCTCATGAGCCTGTTTTTCCACCCAAATTAAAAGGGCAATTTAGTCATTCTAATAAGAACCTTTATTTTCATAACTTATAATAGAATAGAAGATTTTCTATATGAAAAATGAAGCTTAGTTAAGGAAATTAAAGGAGAAATTGAAATAATAACCTTAATCACGGTAGTTTCGCATTGACTAATTTAAACTAAAATCTCATTTTGCAATTTAGTCATTCTAATACCAATATTTAATTTTATAACTTATAATAGTATTGAAGATTTGCCATATGAAACATGAAGCTTCAGTCATAAGAAGTATTTATAGATTTATTAATTATATCGTTTTCATTATTTAGCTCGTCTAATATACGAGTTTCTAGTGAGTAATATAACAGGACATCTTAACCTACTTGTAGTGTGTAGTATGACGACTCTTCTTTCAAAAGCATGTGTGAGAGAGCACTTCGTAGTACCATTCATTTTTGGGTTACCATCATCTTTGTACTTGCAGCTTTATGTACATACAATAATGAGTATTGCTATGCTACAATCAAAATTCAGACTTAAAGATACTATACAAACTAAATCCAAACTTTTGATGTCTAATCTAGTTAGGAATCAAATTAATGGCGGTAAAGGGATATGTAATATTTTCCTACATGTGGAGGGCTATAACGGTCTTTCTCCGTAGTGTGAAATGGATTTCTGGTTGTTGAATTTATTACTTAAACATGATTATTATTTCAAATGTCTAACCTCCATAAACACCCTTTTGAACCAAAATTACGCAATGTAATGATTCTAATTAAAGTTGGCATCAATATTTAGATACTTAAACATAATTAAATTTAATTGAAAGGAAAAACCATAACTATGATTTCAAATTTATAACATTTGGTTCAAAGAACACCTTGATGTGTAATTATGTATATATCAAGAACAACTATAAACTTGTTGGCAAGTCTTTTTGACCCATGTGGATCCCACAAAAGGTGCTTTATCGAAGAAAGGTCGTGTTTGGATGTGAAATTTCTTGCTTTAATAAACCCTTATCCAGTCTTGTGTGTGTGCCATTATCATAAAGAAGGCCAATCACAATCACAGTGAACAGAAATGGATTTGAAGCTATAAAAACAGGTGACAATCCTTTCATTTGTGAAGACAAAGTGTACAGAAGTGATGGCATACAACCCTAGTTCATCATCTTCCAGGATTGACAGAAGAACCATTGAGAAAAACAGAAGGATTCACATGAAAGACCTATACTTCAAGCTCCATTCTCTTGTTCCTCTTGACTCTTCTAGGGTTTTTACTCTCTCTCTCTCTATATATATATATATTATATGTGTGTGTAAGTTACTTCTTTTGATCTAAGTCATTAATCTTTTGACAAAAGATTTAGAATATGAAGCAACATAACTCAATTGTTCAAAATTTGGACTTTTCACGCGTTTTAATACTCTTCGGTTCAAACTACACTTTGCTGTGAACGTCTAGCTTGAGGGAGATATTACAGGAGATCTATTATGATTCGTATTACATCACACATTAGACATTACACATCATATACTTCTCTATTATTTTCAGCTACTTCATCTTCAAATTTTAGGGCTTCATCATCTTGAGATTTTATGGGGCTAAATCTCGAGGTATTAAAACCCCCATGGTGTATTAAATTTTCACTATGTTGATTAGTTTACTCTTATGAATGTTGCAGGATATGGTATCACTACCAGATCAACTACAGGAAGCTACAAACTACATTAAGAAATTGCAAATAAAACTGGAGAAAATGAAGGAAGAAAAGGATAATTTGATACGGATCAAGAATTTAGAAATTGATCATGATAAGAAAATAAAAACCTCGAGTTTGATGGTCGGGCAACAAAGAACACCACATATTGATGTTCATGAAATCGGCTCATCTCTTGAAGCAATTCTCATCACTGGGGTTGATTTTCAGTTCTTGTTCAGCAAAACCATTCGTGTGATTCATGAAGAAGGATTTGATGTCGTCAACGCTAGCTTTTCTATCATAAACGACATTGTTGTTCATACCATACATGCTCAGGTATACCCTTTAATTTTCTTTACAATCACACACACACGTACCAAATTTTTTTGGATTTATATGTAGGTTACGAAATTATAATTGGTTTGTAGGTAATTTGCTGGTTAATTGGACCAGCGGAATTCAACAAAATCACTTATGTGAGAAGCGGAATCAACCAATTTTCGTTGATGCAACAAGTAAACTCCAGACACATTTGTTGCATCAACATAAAGGAAAAGAAAAAGGGAAAATAAATATAATTTGTTGAGTTCATTTGTCCGACTAACGAATTACCTATAAACCAAATATGTTTCAAAAAATTACTTACGAACCAAATATAATTTTCTAAGCCACCTATAAATCCATAAAGTTCACACATGTTCTCATTTGTGTACATGCATGTACTCATTTGGAACAATTATTTATCAAGTACTATACTATTTTTGTTTTCTTAAATGAATCCAAAAATTTTACAATCACAAAAGAATGTAGACAAGACATCTTGGCTAATATAATGAGAAGAGTTAATTAAACAACTGTGGTATGCGTTTTCTTTCACAGATTTGGGGTTTTTCTTTTAAATAACGGATTTGATGTTACTATTTGTTAAATTGTCCTTTGATTTTTATCACTTACAAAAGTTAAATACTCTATTAAATTCATATAAAATAAAAAAACTTATCGTTTTGTTTAAAAATATATATAAAAAAACAAACTTTAACATTTGGTGGGAAACAAGTTTTGATAGAAGTTCAGTGAATAGTTACTTTTCTAGTTCTCTTTACCACTGAAGACTGATAAAAAAAGGGACAATTTTTGACAGATTTCAAAGGTTATTTTGCTATGAAATAAATCGCATCACTTTGGGGTACAACCATTCTTCTAATCTTAACGAGTTGAGTTGGTGGTCGGATTTGTAGGGATCCAGTGGTGATCAGTTTGACTTTTGCAAAAACGGGTTTTGACAGAGAAATTAATTAATTCAGTTAATTAATAAATACGCAGCAGAAAATAAAATCAAAACCTATTTAACAGTACTGACAAACCGAACAGGATCCGGTTATGAACACGCAAACACACAAAAAAAAACAATTAATCTACTGATGAGATTAATTATACCTTAGTGGTTAATGATTAACTGGTTGAGACACCGAGGTACAACGAACGGATGCTAGATCACGAACGCACGCGAGCAACGGGGCGGCACGGACGGCGGCGGCTTAAGGCTGCCTTTGTGTCGCTAGCAGCTTGGAAATATTCAAAGAAAGAAAAGGAAAACGGCTTCTAGCTTTTGTTCAAGGAATTTGCGGCTAGGAATATGTATGGACCAAAAGGTAGTCAACCAGGAAAATCGTATTCTTCGATTCCTTTGCGGCTGTAATTGTGGTAGGTTTTAATATCATCTTAGATTATAATTATATATAATAATTGTAAATCCTTCTAATTGTTTCCAGGCCTAAAGTCCAATACGAGATGTAAAAGCCTGAACCCGTTTTAATGTTTTAATGAAAGATTAAAACAATATATATATATATAATTATTATTTATAAACTAGTATAAATAATAATTCCCGTCTAACGAATATATATAAATATATATCGTCTCGCTAACAGTTCGTAATTATCAGTTAAGCGGGTTAAGTGGATTTAGTGTTCGTTGCCCTCGGTGTAACTCTTACGGGTCATAGCTCGGTCAGCCGCGTTGTCCATCGGGCCGGTCCATAAAATCCAACAATCTCCCACTTGGACGATCCACGATAAATCAACGCAAACAGTCAGCGACGCTCTAGCTGCACATGGCTGCCCCTAACAAGGTATGACGCTTTAAAATCATTAACCAAATATCTCGGTGTTAGTAACAGCTAACTAAAGCAAGACAATAGACTTATGGAAATAGTTGTCATTCATCCTTTCCGTATAAAACATCAATTGAATCAATCAGACATGGATTTAGTTCATTCTCATATGGCGTTCAATTATTACTATTCTCGATTAAGAATCAAAGTGGTCCAATCAAACACACAGTAAGTTTGGGTAAGGTCTTACACTTCACCAGTTTGAATCAACGAGGGCGCCACGATGTCTATCTGTTACATATAATGTAAGAGTACAGAATCCCTTATTGACTACATACAACTCCCACTGAACTTTAGAACTATTCCTAATCAAAGTCTTTATGACTGGCAGTTACGCGACAGCGTTTGACAGTGATTAAATAATGGTTCTTGGTAAACGACAGTTCTAGTACGTATCTCAGGTCAGAGGATACTAATGAGTATACCAACATCCAAACATCTTATGACAAAGATCCATGAACATGATTTGATGCGAGTTACATCCAATGTCATTCAAAATGAGGCCTGTGAAGTTCGGAGTCAACTCCTTGAGCCGAAGTTCAGAAAAGTCTTAATTCAGAGACGTTCCCACGAGTCTGACCGACTACGGATAATTAAGAATACAAGATTCATGGATTAAACGTATTAAAATCGAACACAGTTATAAGAATTCAGAATTGCATTTAAATCAGTAAACCAAAATGAATTCAAAAGTACAACTGTTTAATTGTTCACACATTCAAAATACTAAATCAAAACATATCACTAGCAAATCTAAGACCAATAGCATCTCTGTGAAGATCATGCTTGTCCTGAGTCATGGGCTTAGTAAACGGGTCCGCTAGGTTTTGATCTGTGTCTACTTTGCTTATCACGATGTCTCCACGTTCTACAATTTCCCGTATATAGTGGAACTTCCTTTGAATGTGCTTAGCTTTGTGAGGAGATCTGGGCTCTTTGGCTTGAGCTATAGCACCTGTGTTATCACAAAGTATCTCGAATGGTTGACGAATACTTGAACCATATCTAGGTCAGTAATGAATTTCTTCATCCAAGCAGCTTCCTTAGCAGCATCTGATGCGACTATATACTCAGATTCGGTGGTTGAATCCGCCACTACACTCTGCTTGGAGCTTTTCCATGAGACAACTCCTCCATTAAGAATGAACACGAAACCCGACTGTGAGCGAGAGTCATCTCGGTCAGTTTGAAAGCTAGAATCAGTGTAACACCGTACAGTGAGCTCCTCTTTCACTCCTCCAAATATTAAGAACATGTCTTTGGTCCTTCTTAAGTACCTCAGGATGTTCTTGACTGCAGTCCAATGGGCAATGCCAAGACTTTGCTGGAAACGGCTGGTCATGCTTAAAGCATACGAGACGTCAGCTCTAGTGCACAACATAGCATACATGATAGAACCAATCGCTGAGGCATATGGAATTGCTTCCATTTCCTTAATTTCAATGTCCATGGAAGGAGATTGTGATTTGTTCAACACAGTGCCTTTAGTCATCGGAACACCTCCTTTCTTGGAGTTTTCCATCTTAAAGCGTGTCATCATTTTGTCTATGTAAGTACTTTGACTTAGCCCTAGAAGCCGCTTAGAT
The DNA here is from genome assembly GCA_023525975.1 of Smallanthus sonchifolius. Taxonomy (NCBI): domain Eukaryota; kingdom Viridiplantae; phylum Streptophyta; class Magnoliopsida; order Asterales; family Asteraceae; genus Smallanthus; species Smallanthus sonchifolius. The sequence continues at coordinate 28,629,232 of CM042021.1, read as the reverse complement.
CTATCTCTGTAGATCTTGATTCCTAGAATGTAAGCAGCTTCTCCAAGATCCTTCATTGCAAAACAAGATCCTAACCATTGTTTGACTTTGTCAAGCACAGGGATGTTGTTTCCAATGATCAGTATATCATCCACATACAAGATGAGAAATGATATAGTGCTCCCACTAGCCTTTCTGTAAACACAAGGCTCATCTTCATTCTTGACAAAACCAAATTCTTTGATTTTCTGATCAAAATGAAGATTCCAGCTTCGAGATGCCTGTTTAAGTCCATAAATGGACTTATTCAGTTTGCAGACCCTACTAGGATACTTTGGATCAACAAAACCGCTAGGGTGAACCATATAGACATCTTCAGAGAGATGTCCATTAAGAAAAGCGGTTTTGACATCCATTTGCCATATCTCGTAATCATGGTACGCGGCTATGGCAAGCAGTATCCTGATCGATTTGATCATAGCAAAGGGTGAGAAAGTTTCATCATAGTCAATACCTTGAGTTTGAGTGAAACCCTTTGCAACTAGCCATGCTTTATAGGCTTGTACATTACCATGCATGTCGGTTTTTCTTTTGAAAATCCATTTGCTCCCTATTGCCCGAGAACCGCGGGGTAGTTCAATCAAGTCCCAGACCTGATTATCACGTATAGATTGCATCTCGACGTTCATGGCTTCAAGCCATTTCTCGGATTCAGGATCTGAGATAGCAGATTTGTAGTTTGTAGGTTCGTCATTTGACTCAGCTACTAACAGGACTTTAGAAGCTTCAAGATGCCATAGGTATCAATTAGGTTCTTTACGAGACCTGCTACTTCTGTGGACGCTTGTGTTTATGTCCGATTCATCAGCAACAACTTCTTGTTGATCAGACGCTCTGACTTCCTCAGCGGTTTTTTGTGTTTCTTGAATTCATCAAGATCCATAGTATTATTTCAGGTTCCTCAATTTAGAATATCTTCCTCGAGAAAGCGTCCTTTCCTTTTGATGGAAACAAGGTTTGCATAAGGATGGTAGAAATAATATCCGCTGTTGTTGTAGTAACCGAAGAAAATAACTTTTTCGCCTCTGGGATCGAGCTTGTCATCAGAATTGCTGGTGACATATGCATCGCATACCCATACTCTAAGGTAAGACAAATTGGGTTTAGACCCATGCCATATCTCATATGGGGTTTTGTCCACCTTCTTAGTCAGTGCCAGATTTACAAGGCGGGCGGCGGTCATAAGAGCATAACTCTAGAATGAGTGAGGCAAGTTAGTTCTACACATCATCGATCGAACCATATTAAGTAGGGTTCAATTTCTCCTCTCGCTCACGCCATTAAGTTGGGGTGTGCCAGGAGGAGTGGGCAGAGAAATAATTCCGTGCTCCTTCAGATGATTAAGAAATTCTAAGCTGAGATACTCGCCACCTCGATCTGATCGAAGTGTCTTGATAGATTTGTCGAGTTGTTTCTCTACTTCGTTTTGAAACTCTTTGAACTTTTCAAATGATTCATGCTTGTGTTTCATAAGATAGACATAAGCATATCGACTATAATCGTCAATAAATGAAACGAAGTATCTTTCATGATTTCTAGACATGGTTTTGAAAGGGCCACACACATCAGTGTGTATAAGGCCTAGCAGATCCTTGGCTCGTTCACCAACATGGGTGAAAGGGTCCTTTGTGAGTTTGCCAGCTAAATAAGACTCGCAATTATCAAATGAGTCATGTCCGGTAGGTTCAAGAATTCCCTCGGATTGGAGTCCTTTAATACGTGCCTTGCTTATGTGGCTAAGTCGACAATGCCATAGAAAAGTATCATTAATGCCAGATTTGATACGTTTAGAAAGATTATATATGTTATTGTCAGTTTGAACCTCAATATCATAAATACCGTTTTGAGGTTTAGCCTCAAAATAAAAGATATCATTTAAGTAAGCAGAAATAGCAATACCATTAAAAACGTACTTAAATCCTTGTTCAAATAATAAAGAAACTGAAATAATGTTTCTGGTTAAACCAGGTGCAAACAAACAATTGTTTAAAACAATCACAAGGCCAGAAGGACATGAGAGATGATATGTTCCAGTTGCAAGAACTGGTAATCTTTTCCCATTACCAACGATGATCTCCATGTCGCCTTGTTTCAGCTTCCTCTAACTTTTAGGCTCCTGCAAAACATTAATGATTTGGTATCCACATCCAGTATCAAATACCCATGTGTTGCCAGAAACAGTAAAAATTTCAATAACATAAATGAGAATACCTGAAGAGGTGCCCTCACCACTGGCCCTCTGCAGCTTCAGCTTGGCTAGATATTCAGGACAGTTACGTTTCCAGTGTCCCATTTTGTTGCATTCAAAGCATTGGCGCTCCTTGGGATAGGGTGCTTTTGAAGCTTTCTTGTTATTGTTGGTGGCAGGCTTGGCAGCAACATTAACCTTCTTCTTGCTTTTGCTATTATAACCTCTTTTCTTGGGGTTAGGTTTTTTAACACCAGCAGATCTGACCATCAGAACTTGATTTTTCTTTCCTTAGATATTCATCTCGGCCGTTTTGAGCATACCATGTAGCTCGGCCACTGTCTTCTCCAAGCCATTCATGTTGAAATTCATTACGAATTGAGCATAGGAGCTTGAGAGAGAGTTTAAGATGAAATTAGTAGCCATGTCATCCTTCATAGGATATCCAAGTTTGTTCATCTGGTCGATGTACCCTTTCATATTAAGTACATGAGCACTAATAGGCGTTCCCTCTTGCATCGTGCAGCGAATGAGCTGAGACATGGTTTCATAGCGTTCTTGTCGGGCTTGTTTCAGGAACATGCCCTTAAGTTGCTCAATCATGTCAAAGGCACTCAGGTCCTCCATGCTCTTTTGGAGCTCACGGGACATGCAGGCTAGCATAAGGCAGGCCACCTCAGTGGCATTATCTCTTTGTTTTTCCCAGGCCTTACGAGCGGAAGCCGTGTTACCATCGGGTGCATCAGGGACTGGTGCCTCAGGGACTGGTGCATCGAGAACATAGAGCTTCTTGGCCATCTTGAGAACTATTCTCAGATTGCACTGCCACGAGAGAAAGTTGGTGTTATCCAGCTTTTCATTCTCAAGGATTGACTTGAGAGCGAAGGAGTTATTAGTATTATTATTTTCAGTAGACATCTTTCAAGATAAGCAAAGAAAATAAATTAGTATAAAGAAAGTGGAAAATCCTTATTAATTTATGACCCAATTACAGAAATTAGAATAAGGAGTGAAAATCTAGCTAAATCAGTCACTAATGGTAGCTGTGGCATACAACATTAGTAAGTGGGTAACTAGACTGACAATTAGTGTCAATTGTGGAAAGATGCACAACTCTCGTGTATGAGACCGCTAAGACAAGACATGTCTATGCATTGATACGTTTAGCCTCATCTATGCCCACTTTTAATCTCTTGACAGCTGGGGCATGTAACAAGAGAGAAAAGTAATAGTCGTCCTAAAACAGGTACTTGCGGAAGGGCCGGATGTGTCAACGAAACCTTGCGCTTTGGAAGGATAAACTACGCATCCAGTGCGGTGCTGTGGCTCCAAACATCGATGTTTTGTTTTATGCTCCAAGTGTTCCTTATAATAGGATGGCATAGACCATTGGTTTTAAATATGAGTTCCAATTTTAGTGTTTACCGAATAGGGTTAAACACAACGAATGATTAAATCATACGTGTGTTGTAAAACCCAGTTTTACTATTTAAAGTCATGACAAATTTGATGAACCCTTTCATCTCTGAGGACACTTAATTTTAAATAACCTATTAAAACTAAGTTTGTCGTGACTTGAATAACCAGTTAAAGTTAATAGTTGAAAACTATTAAGTTATAAGTTTTGAAATTAAATTTAGTTTAAATTGCAAAACTTTAGTGGTTATTTATTTTATAAAAACAAGTCAGTTGTTATTTTTATAAAATTCTACAAGTTGTAAAATTAGAACTTGTGGTGACAAATTGTGACATTTTAAAACTCCTTTTAAAACGTTTGGGGTTTGGTTGGTTTATTGTAAAATTAAGTTATAAAAAAAATAAAAGCAACCATAAAGCAAATAAATATGTAAATCTTTTAGGGCCAAGTTTGTTTGATTTTGCTAGAGCCAGTTAGCAAAACCAAACGGGTCACGGGGCCCACAAAATTAAAACAACCACAAGGATGGACTTCCGTGCATCTAGTCGTCTCGGATGACTCCCACTGACTCCATGATTTCTGTTGCGTCTTCAGATTTGTCTTCGGGTTTTTATTAGATTACATAAAAAAAAAAACTATTCTATTACAACTTTGAGCCATCAAAAGTGGGCCAAAACCATAAAACCAAAAACTGAATAATAAACACAAACAACTCAATCACATGGGTCGGGCCAGATTTACATATTCAACACAATCACATACGGACAATATATTTGGTCAAATAAAATAAAAATCGACCAAATCAATAAATAAAAAAATTGCCTCAAAAAATAGATCAGATCAGAAATTTCAAGATAGTTAAAGTTTGTGATTAATCTAACCGGTAACCAGACCGGTTCTGATTTGCGTGTTATAACCCAGGCTCTGATACCACTGTAGGGATTCAGTGGTGATCAGTTTGACTTTTGCAAAAACGGGTTTTGACAGAGAAATTAATTAATTCAGTTAATTAATAAATACGCAGCGGAAAATAAAATCAAAACATATTTAACAGCACTGACAAACCGAATAAGATCCGGTTATGAACACGCAAACACAAAAAAAAAATTAATATACTGATGAGATTAATTATACCTTAGTGGTTAATGATTAACCGGTTGAGACACCGAGGTACAACGAACGGATGCTAGATCACGAACGCACTCAAGCAACGGGGCGGCACGGACGGCGGCGGCTTAAGGCTGCCTTTGTGTCGCTAGCAGCTTGGAAATATTCAAAGAAAGAAAAGGAAAACGGCTTCTAGCTTTTGTTCAAGGAATTTGCAGCTAGGAATATGTATCGACCAAAAGGTAGTCAACCAGGAAAATCGTATTCTTCGATTCCTTTGCGGCTGTAATTGTGGTAGGTTTTAATATCATCTTAGATTATAATTATATATAATAATTGTAAACCCTACTAATTGTTTTGAGGCCTAAAGTCTAATACGAGATGTAAAAGCGCGAACCCGTTTTAATGTTTTAATAAAAGATTAAAACAATATATATATATATATATATATATAATTATTATTTATAAACTATTATAAATAATAATTCACGTCTAACGAATATATATAAATATATATCGTCTCGCTAACAGTTCGTAATTACCAGTTAAGTGGATTTAATGTTCGTTGCCCTAGGTGTAACTCTTACGGGTCATAGCTCGGTCAGCCGCGTTGTCCATCGGGTCGGTCCATAAAATCCAACAGGATTAGCGTTTAAACCTTTTAGATCAAGGGTTGCGTTTATTTAAACCTGTTTATGCATTAATCAATGTGCTAACTCCTAACTATATTGTGTAAATAATCTACAGATTGGAGAGACTTATGCCTCAGAGAATGGTGTTTCAAATATCATAGAGAAACTGAATAACATTGTGTATGGCATTTGATCTTACTATACACTGCAATGTCTACTTTTGTGCCCTTTAATTATTTGGAAGAACTTAGTGGAATTATGTCTGGATAGGATTCAATATCTTTATCGACACATTAATTGGAATATATCCTTATCGTCTATCAGATGATTAGATCATATATGCTTTTCAGACATGTTTCTGTGTATGTGTTTTTATGTATTAGTCTAAACATTATAAGCATTGCCAGTTTACAGTTTTCGACCAGAATACAACTTCTTTTTCTAATGTATTATTCTCAATCACCCCTGTGGTTTATTAAGGTCAACTCATGATATTTTCCATATTCCACAAAATAATATTAAAAAAGAAAAAAAATATGCAACTACTACACATGGATAAAATTTTGAAATATTGATCAAGTTTACAATGCCAGAATACTGTTCAAATTCCGGCTAATTTATTCATTCACGTAGATAATAGAATCCCATGCTTTAGCCAAAGGAAATATTTGTTTTCTTATATATCTAAACAAATAGGATCCTTTTTTTTTCTTCTAAAACAACGTAAAAGTCTTACCCTGAGGTAGAGGTGAACAAAACGGTTTTTTTACCCGAACCGGTTCGAACCCGACCCGAACCGGTTTGGTCAACGAAAAGTCAAAACCGGTTTGGCCCTAAACCGGTTCGGGTTAACCCGGTTTGGAGGCAAGGAAATCCCTAACCTATTAAACCAGTTAGGGTTGGGTTGAAACCGGTTTGTCTGTTAAACCGGTTTTAAATAAAAAAATCTAATAAATTCAAATAAATTTGATGTTTTTAATAAAAAAAATAACAAATATAAAACATAAAGTGCAACGTTTATTAATATTTGGAAAGTTAGGAAATTAAAAAACATGAGAAGATAAAATTATAAAGTTGTAAAACATTACAAATGACAATATATATTTTTATTTTTTGGAATATTAATTGATTATTTTTGTGCGTTGTCTTCGGAACTGGAGCTTCGTAGCCTTGCATCTTCGGCTAGTTCTTCATCGGTGACTGGTTCGGATATTCCAAGATCAACCTCGTTGTTGTGTATGATTTCTTCGGCTTGAATTTCGTCTTCGAGAGAAGTTTGGTCTTGTATCATATCGATTGCATCCAAATGGTCCTTCAAGCAAATGCACATTTCCATCGCTAGGGGGGTGAGTCTAGTCCTTCGTATCGATAAGACCTTGCCACTAAAAGAAAACGCAGATTCCGAAGCTACCATGGAAGCTTGGACGGTTAGTACATCACGGGCCATGACGGAAAGAATCGGAAACGAAGCTTCGTTTTTTTTTCCACCAAGCCAAAATATCAAACTCCTCAAAAACGGTAGGAGGCATAAACGCTAAAAAGTTTGTGCCAATATACCTTCCTAGTTCGCTACTCGGGGTGATACCTCGAGCGCGTTTACTAAATTCATTTAACATTTCGTTATATAAATTCAAATTAACATCTCTCGAGCTACCACTTGATGATGTACCCATTGTGTCATGTAGAGTCGGAGTTGTACCATATTTATGTAAATAAACATCAAATAAATCTTGTAAACATTTGTTAAAATATGTTTTTGTGCCTTGTGCAAAATGGATGTCTTCACTATCCAAATTCAAAGCGTAAGTAATTCTATCAATCAACGTTTCAACCCCGAAAACATTTATGGTAGGGTTTAACGCGGCGGCATAAGTTATAATGGGAGACATTTCTTTAAAATATTTTACTATTTTTTCTTTCATCGGTTCTATCATATTTGTAAAAAGAGTGCTTTTATTTTCAAGTTCATACAACATGTTAGCCATTAAATATATTTGTTTTAGAGTTAATGGACTTGTGGGATAATAAACACCGGATAAAAAAGTGGTGGCGGTTTTGAAAACTTTAAGCAATTCGGTTACGTCTTTTAAAATGTCCCAACTCGTAGATGGAAACTTTAGAATTTTACGACGAGGTTTTGAGGCAAGCATTTCATGAAATAGTTCTAAAGTTTCTCTTTGTCGTAAAGCGCTAAAAAACATATTATAAGTCGAGTTCCATCTTGTCTCGACGTCCCAATTCGGACCTAAGCAAAGATTATTCGTTTCACGACAAAATCTAATATAATCATGGTATATTTTTTTGTTACTAAAAATATCTTTAAGCATTAGTCGAAAAACATAAGCTAAGTTTGAAACCTCTTCAATTGCAAGCCCGGCTTGCACCGTCAAGTCAAATTCGACCCTAACGGCTATAAAGCCGTTGAATAACGGCTAGATTTTTCAGCTAAAAAACCGGTTTTCCGAACCGGTTCACACAAACCGGTCCTCAACCCGGTCGACTTCAGAATGCTTTAAACCAGTTCATAACCGGCGGTTTTAGGTTAACCCGAACCAGTTTGCCGGTTTTGACCGGGTAGAAAAAAAAACCGGTTTTTTGTACACCTCTACCCTGAGGTGTAAACGAGAAAGGGATCTTGTACTCGGACATTGATCCATATGTGATAGTCACTTGTCATGTACGAGAGAAAAGTAAAGTTTGAAAGAGTAAAGCAGGGCACGTTAACTGGTTTTTGTCAAAAGTAAAGTTTTAATGAAAGAAAGAAACATAACGATTTTATAAATTGTAACGTTGTAAAGTTTTAAGGTAAAGGCAAAGTTGTTTTAAAGTGAAGAAAGAAAGCGTATTTTATTTTTATAAAACTAAGCTATGTAAAAGAAAATTTACAGTTTAAAGTAAAGATAGAATTCACCAGCGTTAACTGACTTTTTAGTATGCATGTCAGGTAACAAAGGTAAAGCAAAGTAATGAGTGAAGGAGCCGTAGGGGCTTGATAGCATGGACTACCAGGTTGTTGCGCTGAATAATGACATCCCTTTTTCGATAGTTTATGTTTGGACAATTAATGTTTAGTTAAAGTTAAAGTTTATTTTGTTTATGAAGGTTAAACAAGACTTACATTGTAACAGATTCTGATTTCATATTTAAAAACTATGTTTGTTATGTTTTTTTGCTAACTAAGAGATGTACCCGGTTTAGTTTGCTAGCATTATACACAAAAAATAATAAGTACTGCTTTGCCATAAACAAAATTCAAAATTAAAATTATTAGACAAACTAAATGCAAACTTTTGATGTCCAAATTAAACTAGCTAGAGATCAAACTAATGACGGCAAAGAGATATTTTCCTACACAGTGGAGCTATGCTCCGGTAGTGGGAAACAGATTTTTGGTTGGACTCATAACTTGAACAGTTGAACATAATTATTTCAAGTGTTTAACCTCCATAAATACCGATTTAAAAAAAACGCAATGTAAAGGATTAATTTTAAAATAGGCTTTTAACATTTAGATGTATATTTAAGCGCAACTTAAATGGTTTTGAATGTTAAATATTTTAACTGAAAACCATGATTATTATTTCAAATTATAATATTCATTTAAAAAATGAGATCAATACATGTGAAGACTAAAGCCTAAGTATGTTAGAAGTAATGATTTATATTGTTGTGAAAACAATACTAGTTCAGAAGAATTAACTTTAATCTAAGTAAATCAATTATATAAATTCATATATGAGACCACAATGATTAAAATAAAAAAGCAAATAGTAATTAATTTACATGTGAATCACGTTAAGTTCCAACAAAATAAAAATATTAAAAGAACTATTTAAAAGATAATGTTATTTCACATATGTGACAGTTTTTAATTACCTAAAGGAATTTTTTCTTTAAATCAATAAAATAAGTAGGGTCTAACTTAGAGAAAAAAAATGCTAAAAATCATACTTATCGATGAATAATAGGGATCATATATGTAAATTTTGAAATAAAAAAAATTTAGTCTAAACTTGTTGTATGGATGTGCAATTTATTGCTTTAATAAATCTTTTTTATCTAACCTTGGGTGTCTGTGCTATTATCATAAAAAGGCCAATCACAATCACAGTGAACATGGGGCAAGGTGTAACTAACTGATTCATATACCATTAGAGAGCGAGACCGGAAAAATGAGGGAAGGGGGCGGCGGACAATGGTCGGAGGTGAACTACCGGAAGAAGGGATATCAGAATACAAGGAATAAGGAGACCACTTTCTTCATCTCCAACTTACTGGAAGGTGTGTCCAACCATATGCTTCGGCTATCCTTTCAAGCATTTGGAGCAGTGTCGGATGCTTATGTAGCAAAAAAGAAAGATAGCAGTGGTAACCACTTCGGGTTTATCAGGCTATTGGGGGTAACAAATCTGGTGGGGATCCTGGAGGATATGAATGGGGTTACAATAAACAGTGCAAAGGTGTCAGCGGCGATAGCTAAATATGACAAAAACCACAGGAGGGTTGGATATCCGCAGTCGATGGTAAGGCAGCAGGGAGGGCCCCCTAGACCCAGCCCCCTCCAACAAATAACAGCAACCGTCATCCGGGGAGATCGTACAAAGACGCTCTGAACAAGACGGAACATGAAAGGAAGACCATCACGATAGAGGGTGAAGGAGGGCTTTTCCCTAGATACTGCATGGGAAGGGTTATGATTGGAGAGGCTAAGGACGCTATATCCTTGGCAAATATGATGGAGTTGTTCACTGCATGTGGATACAGGGAAGTAACTATGTCTTACATTGGGGGCATGAAATGCCTAATATCATTGAACTCACCGGACCTAGTAAAGGAATTCGTATTAAACCGAGACAAATGGAAAGATCAACTATTATCAGCTGTAGTTTGGGAGGGCCAGGAGATAGTCTATGAACGGGTGGTAAAACTTAAAATGGATGGTCTCCCATTAGTCCTCCGGGAGGAGAATACATACAGGGGTATTGCAGGGCTATACGGCAGGGTGATTAAACCGTTTCATTTTTTATGGGACGAGTTTGACGTATCCTCGGGTTCATGTCTGGTTCTTCACAACTCGGGTAAAAATATTGATGAGGAAATACTCTTAAACTGGAACAACAAGTCATATTCAGTATGGGTAAAAGAGGTAGAGTTGTTGTGGCCTCCGGAATTGAAAGAGGGGACAATATTTGCTAACGAAGGTGAAAAAGAACCGGTGTTGGACGAAGAAATGGGGCTGGAGGAGGGTGAATTCCGGCCGATTATAGAACAGAATATGGGGCCGGAATATGCCCCGGACGTCGAACAATCAGAGAATCAAGGAGAAGGTGAACCGATTCGACACTCGGGGGAGGCAGAGGGACTCCGACAGGTGCATGTGGGGGAAGCCCTATGCACTCCTCGAAATACACAGTCAAAAGTGGTTGGATTTATGGCTGAGCAAATCCTGGATGGGCCGAATTTATATTTGGGCCAGTTGACATGCCCAAGCTCTAGAAAGAGGCCCAGAAATCGCAGAAGCCCAATCTCCATTGACTCCCTATCCGTTCAAAACCAAGGCGTGGGTTCCGGAAGGAGTTTCAATATTCCTCCTTTCCCAGACCTAAATAATCCTGCGATTGGTTGCCCTGGCCCCTTCGATGATTCTTCCACCAGCGTGTCGGACATACCTGAGGAAAATCCAGAGGATGGCCCGGGCACCTTGGTCCCGGAAACCTAGTCGGTTGAAGGCTATGCGAATTTTGACAAGGAAGTGGCAGATACCATGGAGATTGGCACCTGTGTGGGGATTCAGATGGAGGATTTTGAAGCTCAAGTGAGATTGCTACTCGAAGGTGAGGGGGTAAAAAAAGGTAATCAATGAATTTTTTAAGCATCAACTATCGGGGTTGGGGGATTCAATCAAAGCGGATTGGATTCAGGGTCTAAAAACCACACATGGGGTGCAATTTATTGGTATACAGGAATCAAAATTGGGGGAAGTTACTAGTGCACAAGCAAGTAAAATATGGGGATGGACGACTTTTGAAAAGGCTGAAGTTCAGGCTGAAGGTAGATCTGGGGGTCTATTATGCTTATGGGATCCAGGGGTTTTTCGGGCTGAGAATGTCATAAAGAATCGACATTACTTGATAATTTCAGGGAAGATGGTGGGATCTGGGATTACAGGGCAATTAGTCAATATCTATGCTCCTAATGATCCGAGAGGTAGACGCGGCCTCTGGCTGGAAGCATGGTTGTAAAAATCGCGCCTACGCGGCGCCTACGCGCCGATTAGTCGCTAGGCGCCCGGTCGGGGACTAATTTTGGCCAAATCGCTTCATTAATCGCTAGGCGGTCCTAGGCGGGCCTAATCGGACCTAATCGGCCACTTCCCGTTTTTCCGGTGATATTCCGGTAGGGTTCCGGCGAGATTCAGGCAGGTTCCGACGAGATTCCGGCGACTTTCAGGCAAATTTCCGGCGATTTTCAGTTTAGTTCTTGTAATTTCCAGCTTCTTTAAAAAATGTGTGTGTGTGTATATATCTAATTTTGAAATTACATATAAAAATGTGTGTATATATATAAAAAACTGAAAATTACATATAAAAATTCCAATCCGATTAATCCCGCCTAGGCCCGATTAATCCCGCCTAAGCCTAGGCCTCACCCCACCTCCCGACTAGCGCTAGCGATTTTTACAACCATGGTTGGAAGTATTGGGTCTAAGAAATTCACTACCCGGCTTCTGGGCTTTTCTTGGGGACTTTAACGAGGTCCGAGAAGCGTCGGAAAGGGTGAACTCGGAGTTTATAGCTGCAAATGCGAACAGTTTTAATAGGTTTATTGAGAATGCAGGTTTGGTGGAGTTCAATATGGGTGGTCACAAATTCACTTATATGTCGGATTCCGGTCTCAAACTAAGCAAACTGGATAGAATTCTGGTGTGTAGGGAGTTTATGACTAACTGGTCGATGGCTTCCCTAATCGCTTTGTCTAGGGAACACTCGGATCACCGCCCGCTTCTTCTTACTTCCGTTCCTCATGATTTCGGTCATACTCCATTTAGAGTCTTCAATTCATGGTTGGAAATGCAGGGCTTCATGGAACATATAGGAAGTTCGGCGAGGCAGTTTGTTTTTAACGGTCCCGTCGACTTGGCTCTGTCGACCAAGTTGAGGTGGTTGAAGAACCGAATAAAAGGGTGGATTTCAAAGGAAAGAATATCAAGAGAGGAAACATACCGCTCATGCAAGGCTAGAATTTCTGTGATTGAAACAGTGGCGGAGTCTAGACCCTTGGGCACACAAGAATTGGAGGAGAGAATGTTCTGTAAGCAGGAGGTAGCAGCCTTTGACAGGGCAAGGATGAAAGATGTGCAACAAAAATCGAGGGTTAGATGGGCAACAGATGGGGATGAGAATTCACGCTTCTTTCATTCTAAGGTAAAGGCTAATATGACTTGCAACAGGATTCATGGATTGGAATTTGAGGGGGAGTGGGTTTCCAACCCGGATCTTCTCAAGGACAAGCTATGGGATTATTTTGCAAAAAAATTCCTGCAGCCCATTTCGGTCAGACCATCGATTGTTTGTCACGGTATTGCGAAACTAGACCATGGGGATGCTAATAATTTGATTGAAAAATTCACTCCGGCTGAGATAAAGGCTGCAATCTGGGAATGTGGGGATGATAGGGCTCCAGGTCCGGATGGATACAACTTTCGGTTCCTAAAAAGATGTTGGTCATGCTTTGAACACGATTTTTATAGGTTGTTTGCTGAATTCTATGAGAGATCTAATATCTCGATGGGATGTAGCTCCTCCTTCATAGCCTTGATAGCAAAGGTTGCCGATCCCTTGGGGCCTAACGAATTCCGTCCAGTAAGCCTTATGGGGTGTATAAACAAGGCAATTTCTAAGGTCCTAGTGAATAGACTAAAAAGGGTCATTGGAAAATTGATATCAGATGAACAATCTGGTTTCTTATCGGGAAGGAGTATTCTTGATGGCCCTCTTGTTCTTAATGAGTTGATTGCATGGTTAAGGCGGTCGAACTCTGTAGGTATGATCTTCAAAGTTGATATGGACAAAGCATTCGATCCACTTAATTGGAGCTTCTTGGAATCGGTAATGTCTCAGATGAATTTCCCGATAAGATGGAGAAAATGGATTATGTCGTGTGTTTCATCTGCTCGACAGTCGGTATTGGTCAACGGTGCACCCACTTCGGAATTTGCTTGCTATCGGGGGCTTCGTCAGGGAGACCCGCTTTCCCCGTTTCTCTTCATTATCGCCATGGAGGCTCTTACTCGCATTATGCGTCGAGCTGTAAATTTGGGGATCTACCACGGCATTGAGTGTGCCTCGGCCGGACCTCTGGTATCGCACTTTTTATATGCTGATGATGTCGTTTTCCTGGGATCTTGGTCAGAATCAAATGCTAGGAATCTATGCCGAATTTTGCGGTGCTTTAACCTGGCTTCCGGGCTAAAGGTGAATTTAGCAAAATGTCACTTATTTGATATTGGGGTTGAGAATGAGGATATGGATCATATAGCAGGTGTTCTTCAATGTAATAAAGGATCTCTCCCATTTAAATATTTGGGACTACAAGTAGGAGCAAACATGAACCTGGTGAAACATTGGAAGCCGGTGGTGGAAACGTTCCGGCGAAGGCTATCAATATGGAAATCGAAAACACTATCGTTTGGGGGCAGAATAACGTTGGTAAAATCGGTCCTAAACTCATTACCAACCTATTTCTTTTCACTATATAAGGCTCCCGAACAAGTGATGAAAGAACTGGAAAGATTGAGGAGAAGAAAAAAATTTGTTGGGTGGCCTGGGATAAAGTAGTAGCTCCTGTGAAGTTTGGAGGATTGGGTTTGGGATATTTAAAAGACATGAATTCAGCTTTGTTGGCGAAATGGTGGTGGCGTTTCAAAGTAGAGGAAAATAGTCTATGGAGAAAAGTAATTTCGGCACTACATAATAACTCCAGATCTTGGAATTATATACCAATAAAAATTTCCCAACCGGGTCCTTGGAAGCAAATACATGGTGTAGCATCCCGGTTGTTGTCGGAAGGTTTGGACCTAACCAGGCTCATTCGGGGGGTAATGGGGGACGGCAGGAACATTCTTTTCTAGCGAGACTGCTGGTTAGAGCAGGAGTCACTATCCGGGCTATATCCTTCGCTATTCAACATGGAAAAAAACAAAGGATGCAGGGTGGCATATCATATTCAAGTGATAAATGGAGTGGTGATATTAAGCTGGGACTGGAATCGATCACCAGAGGCGGGAGCAGAAATGAACGAATTTCTCTTCCTGTTATCCTCCCTTTCGTCGGTCCCTGTTTCCTCCCCGATAGATAAATGGCAGTGGGTTCTAGATTTGTCGGGAGACTTCTCGGTGTCTAGTATAAAAGCAAAATTGGCAGATTCCTATGGTGGCGCTACGGAATATGTTTTTGAATGGAATTCATGGGTACCAAAAAGGTCGGGATGGTAGCTTGGAGGGCCGAAAAGGATAGACTTCCGACGGCGGAAACTCTATCCAAGAGAAACATTCAACTTCCAGATACATGGTGCGCCGTATGCGGGGATCACTTGGAGAATGTGGAACATGTCATATTATCTTGCGCCTTCGCTCAGGATGTTTGGCAGGTCATATCGCAGTGGTGTCGATCGGCGCCATTCTATGCTGCGGATGTGAGAGACCTTCTCGAGACGTGGAAATATTATTGTGGATCAATCCGGTACAAAAAAGTGGTGCAGGCCGTAAATCTCATAACCATTTGGAGTATCTGCAAGCATCGGAATTTGGTCAGATTCGATGAGGGGGAGAGATCACTAATAAACACGATAGAGGAAATAAAAGTACTAGGATTTTTGTGGGTGCGTAACCGGGCACGGTTGCAGTCTCTAACGTGGGATCAATGGAGGAGGTTTGACTCAGGCGATTTTAGCTAATCTGTCAATATTCGTCTGTGAGGTTGGAGGCATTGATTGGGATTTACATGTTCAAATTGTTGTATCTTTGCTTTTTAAAATTATATGGTATATCTTGGGGTTTTCATGTCTAGCTTCTAGCTTGCCTTGGTGATAATAAAAAAAAGGGGTTTTTGTTGGCCGTTCAAAAAAAAAAAACAATCACAGTGAATAGAACTAGATTTCAAGCTATAAAACAGGTGAAGCTCCCTTTATTTGTGGAAGACAGTGAGACAGAAGTGATGGAAGGCCTCCGATTCATCATCTTCTAAAGTTGACAGAAAAACAATTGAGAAAAACAGAAGGATTCACATGAAGGCTGTCACACCCCGACCGATGGCGGAATCATCGGGGCGGGACATGTAAGACTGTTCATAGCACATGGTTGACTAAATTGAAATATATTAAAGTTAAATTTCCATTACAAATAATCCAAGTACAAACCAAATTCAAACAAGAAACATAAAACAATTCATAAAGTTCTTGATTTAAATTGCTAAGTCCAAATCCTATGTTGAACACGTCTTGAATCAATCTCACATATTGGGGCCTGAAACATGAATAAAATAAAGTCAACTAAAAAGTTGGTGAGTATAACACAGTTGTATGTAGATAGCATATAGTTGAAAACAAATCCTTTATAAAACATGATAAAATAAGGCATTTATGGGGAGCAGCTATTATGTAACCATGTACAACCAAACCTTGTGACTAGCATGCAAAAATTATGTTGTCGGTTTCAATCATCGCGCACCATGGGTGGGTTTTTCAGACTCAATAGATCTATCATTGAAAACCGTCGGCTTGTATAGTTAATGATTGCACATAAGAGCATACAAAGGTTAGCACACCTAGCACTCGGGCACAAAGCTCAAATTTTGCATACATGTATGTAAATAGGATTTTTGCACTTGTGTTGTTTGTGTAAATGTAAATGTGTAATGTGTAATGCGTATAGAGTTCATGTTCCACCCCAAAAGTGTAAAAGAGTAAAAGGGGTTGTGAATACTCACTTGGTATGGAAGTGTAGCTAACAAAGATTATAGATAGCAAATATGATCCTCGAAATACACAATTTAACCTAAAGAGTAATGTGTATTGAATCAAATAGATGCATAAGGTTTAAGTCTAAAATGAAAGTTGAATTTGTGTATAAAACTATTGATTTGTATTTAAAAAGTATTGAATAAAATATATAGAGTTTGAAATAAAATATTTTTGAAACAATTTGATTAGGTTTGAATTGAATAAATATATAATTATAGTTTATGAAATAATGTAAATATTAATTGTAATTAAGTATAAATAATAAATGAGTTTGATTTAAAATGTAAATTAAATAAATAATCATTATCTTATTTATTTATAAATTTTGTAACTTAATTATTTAAAATATCATTTAAGTGTAAGATAGTAAAAATAAATTTAATTTTTTCATAAACTTTTAAATAAATTATATTTATGCCAAGATTAAACTTCTAATCCATTTTTAAATACAGAAAACATATTTTTTTATAAAATCTGAAACATTTACTGATTAAAATATATAAAATTATAATTCTGATAAAAGTTCTGAATCTCACACGACCGCGCCTAGGAAGGACACGATCGTGCTCAACCCACGGGCGCGACCGCACTAGTCGGGGCGCGACCGGGTTGATCAACAGGAGCACAATCTAGACAAGTCAACAGGCACGACCGTGCCTTGGCCCGGCACGGTCGTGTCTATGATCTTTAGACACAACAGAGACTAGCCCAGAGGGCATGACAAGGTCTGGACAAGAGGACACGACCGCGCTGCTAGTCGGCACGACCGCGCTCTATGAGGCACGGCCGCGCTAGACGATTAGCGCGACCGTGTCTCTTCCAAATCAGACACGAATTGACAAATGCTTGTATTTTAAACGCTGGAATTGTTAGGGCTTTTGATTAATGGGTTATTACGAGTCTTTTAGGATATTTTAATTGTATTAACAACATTTTTAACAGTGGATTCGATTAAATTATTTTAAATAAAACATCGATTCTAATTCGGGGTAAATTCTATGATAGAAGCCTAAATTATTATGGGGCTTTCGATATAGAGACTAAATAACTGAAATAAATGATTTCAATTACCCGAAACAGTAGAGGATTGATAGAGATCGGCAAAGAAGGAGTTCCGACGTCGACGACTTGAGTTCCGGCGATCTTTACTGCAACTCCGGCCAATCCAAATAGCCTGGGAACTTCAGGGATGATTGAGTATCGAGACTCTGCTGCTGGATTGAGAGGATTCGGATCGAACAGCGGATTCTAGTTCCTTGGAAAGCTTGAGAGAGTTTTTCGAAATTGGTAATATGAAACTTAGACGTTTGAGGAATTCGATAATTGTGATTCATTCGTTAAGGGGAAAAGAAACGGACGACTGTTACGGATTTCCAATGATCGGGTGATTAAACTGCATTTACGTTTCAACTGTTACGCAGGCGCGACCGTGCCCAAGAGAGGCGCGACCGTGCCTAGGCACCGGGCGCGATCGTTTCAGGACCAGTCGCGCGATCGTGCCGAGGCACTTGGCGCGACCGTGCCAGGACGAAGCATAACCGTGCTAAACTAGGGTTTCTTGACATTTTTCAACTTTAGTCCTTGACTTTTCAGGTTTAATGTGTTTGAATTAAATAGTTTCTTGCATAGTGTTTAAATGTATATAATCGAGCAAAACTTGTAAATTTGCATTGAATCATTGCATTTCGTTTAAGGTAAGCAAAATAATAAGGCAGTGCACGAACATTGAATTTGAAATTGCATTACATTGCATTGAAATATGAATACTAAATTCCGAGATGTTACAGTCTCCCCATGTTGAGAGAATTTCGTCTCAAAATTTAGCTAGAGGTTACAACAGTATCAATAAAGAGATGAGGGTACTTGAGCTTCATTTGGTCTTCTCGTTCCCAAGTGAACTCAGGACCACGCTTAGATTCTCAACGAACTTTGACAATAGGAATACGACTTCGCTTGAGCTGTTTGACTTCACGATCCATAATTTCCACCGGCTTCTCAACGAAGTGCATCGTTTCATAAATGCGCACGTCGTCAAGTTGTATATGGAGATTTTCATCAGCGAGACACTTCTTCAGATTAGATATATGAAATGTAGGATGCACATTTCCTAGAGATGGAGGTAACTCGAGCTTGTAAGCCACTTTCCCAATCTTTTCAAGGATTTTGAATGGACCAACATAACGAGGTGCTAACTTGCCTTTCTTTCCAAAACGGATCACACCCTTCCACGGCGACACCTTAAGAAGAACAAGATCACCGACTTGGAATTCCAAGGGTTTTCGACGTTTGTCGGCATAACTCTTTTGCCGACTCCTCGCTACTCGAATATTGTCACGGATTTGAATAATCTTGTCGGATGTTTCTTGAATTAACTCGGGACCAGTGATTTCTGCTTCACCAATCTCACTCCAACAGATAGGAGAACGACACTTGCGACCATAGAGAGCTTCGAATGGAGCCATGTTGATACTTGTGTAGTAGCTATTGTTGTAAGAAAACTCAATGAGGGATAGATGTGAATCCCAATTGCCACCAAAATCGATTACACAAGCTCTAAGCATGTCTTCAAGAGTTTGGATTGTTCGCTCGGTTTGACCATCAGTTTGCGGATGGTAAGCCGTGCTCAAATCCAATCGAGTACCAAGAGCCTTTTGGAGAGATTGCCAAAATCGAGAAGTGAACCGAGCGTCTCTATCGGATATTATGTTCACGGGAACACCATGACGGCTCACAATTTCGTCAATGTAGATTCAGGCTAGTTTCTCCACTTTGAAGTCTTCGCAGATAGGCAAGAAATGAGTGGATTTAGTGAGACGATCAATTATCACCCAAATACTATCATATCCACTCGAGGTGCGAGGGAGTTTGGTAACGAAATCCATAGCTAGATTCTCCCATTTCCACACGGGAATTTCTGGTTGTTCGAACAAACCAGAAGGACGTTGATGTTCGGCTTTGACTTTGGAACAAGTTAAGCATTTGGCCACATAAAGAGCAATGTCTTTCTTCATACCGGGCCACCAATAAAGTTGGCGAAGATCTTGGTACATTTTATCCGCACCAGGATGAATAGAATAACGAGTCTTATGAGCCTCGTTCATGAGAAATGTACGGAGATCGTCGCGATCGGGAACCCAAATACGGTTCAAGTAATAGAGTAAGCCATTGGGCTTTGATTCAAGAAGGAGTTCAACACCACATGACATTTCTTCGTACATATTACCCTCGGTTACCGAGACGTGTTGAGCTTCTAAGATACGGGTTTGAATATCGGTTTGAATACGGGCACAATGAAGCATAACATGGTCCTTTCGACTCAAAGCATCGGCAACAAATTCGCTTTGCCGGGATGGTAACGAATCTCGCAGTCGTAGTCGTTAAGGAGTTCGACCCAACGTCGTTGCCTCATATTAAGTTCTTTTTGGTTGAAGATATGTTGAAGACTTTTGTGGTCGGTGAACACCACACATCTTGTGCCATATAGGTAATGTCTCCAAATCTTTAACGCGAATACGACCGCACCCAACTCGAGATCGTGCGTCGTATAATTCTTCTCATGAACTTTGAGTTGCCTTGATGCATAAGCGATTACTTTGCCTCGTTGCATGAGGACACAACCAAGACCTTGGTTAGAAGCATCACAATAGACAACTAAATCATCATTTCCATCGGGGAGAGTCAATATGGGAGCATCGCACAACTTTTGCTTGAGGGTTTGGAAAGCTTCTTCTTGTTTCGGTCCCCACTCATAAGTCTTACCCTTGTGGGTCAAAGCGGTAAGAGGGACAGCAATCTTTGAGAAGTTTGAGATGAAACGACGATAATAACCCGCAAGACCAAGAAACGAACGAACTTCGGTAGGAGTCTTCGGGGCATTCCAATTCTTAACCGTTTCAATCTTAGCAGGATCAACATGAATACCCTTGTCGTTGACGATGTGACCAAGAAATTGAACTTCTTTTAGCCAAAATTCGCATTTGGAGAATTTGGCATATAGTTGTTCTTTTCTCAAGAGGTCCAAAACCAATCTAAGGTGTTCTTCATGGTCGGCTTTAGTCTTGGAATAGATTAAGATATCATCAATGAAAACGATCACGAATTTATCAAGGTACGGTTTGCACACACGATTCATGAGATCCATGAAAACTGCGGGTGCATTGGTTAACCCGAAAGGCATAACCATGAACTCGTAATGACCATACCTTGTTCGAAAAGCAGTCTTAGGAATGTCATCTTCTTGAACACGAAGCTGATGATAACCGGATCGAAGATCAATCTTTGAGAAACAAGTAGAACCTTGAAGTTGATCAAAGAGATCATCGATTCTAGGTAAAGGATAAAGGTTCTTGATAGTAAGCTTGTTGAGTTCACGGTAGTCAATACACATACGGAATGATCCATCCTTCTTTTTAACAAATAAGACGGGTGCACCCCACGGTGAATGACTTCGGCGAATGAAACCTTTATCGGAGAGTTCTTGAAGTTGACTTGCAAGCTCTTGCATTTCGGAAGGTGCAAGACGATAAGGAGCTCTAGCAACGGGGTTAGCTCCGGGCACAAGATCAATAAGAAACTCTACTTGACGAACGGGAGGAAGACCGGATAAATCCTTAGGAAAAACTTCGGGGAAATCCCGAATGATCGGAATGTCTTGGATACTCTTCTCCTTGACATCCTTTTGAACAATATGAGCTAAGAAAGCAATGTACTTCTTTCGTAAGTACTTTTGAGCGGTAGTACATGACATCAACTTAAGTCCCTTGCAAGGCTTTTCACCAAAAACCCTTAAGGTTTCTCCCGATGGTAGCGAAATTCGGATACACTTTTCAAAGCAAATGACTTCAGCATGATGATTTGATAGCCAATCCATACCTATGATAATATCAAAGCTTCCTAGTGGCATTGGAACAAGGTTGATTGGGAATGTATGATCATTAAGTTCTAAGGAGCAATCATAGATAATAGACTCAATTGTAAGGGAGTCACCATTTGCTATTTCAACGGTGAAGGTTTTCTCTAATTGGGATCGTGTCTTTGCAAGTAAAGGCTCAAAATTAAGTGACACAAAACTTTTATCGGCACCGGTATCAAACAAAATGGAGGCATATTGACTATTAACAAGGAACGTACCATTAACCACGTCGTTGTTGGCTTGAGCTTCGTTGGCGTTTATGTTGAACGCACGCCCACGAGCTCCACCTTGTCTAGCATTTGCAAGTCTTGGACATTGATCACGAAAATGGTTCGGGTCACCACACTCATAACAAGCACGCCCATTAGCAATGGCGGGAGCACCTTGGTTAGCCACTTGAGGTACGGTTCGGTTTGGAGGGTTGACTTGGCCCGCAAGAGCTTTGGTCCTACAAACACTAACTGTATGACCATATCTCCCACAATAAGTACAAAGGAGACATGGGATATTTTGAGGATGATGATAATTGCAGGTGGCATAAAGAGGGTAGATCCCAACATATGGCTTTTTGGCCGGTGCTTGAACTACGGGTGCAACTTGATTAACGGGAACAGCAGGAGTAACCACAGCAAAATTTCTAACTTTCCTCTTTTTATTATTGCGAGAGGGGCTCTGTTGTGGCTTCTTTGTTGTGGGTAGGAGGGGTTACGGTTTCAGAAACTTTCTTAGAACCCTTTTTGGTAAGAGTTCCAGCTTTCACATGATTATCAGTTAAGGTAGCGGATAGACGAATAGCATCCTCCAGAGTAGCAGGATTTCTACCTAAGACAGTATCTTGGATTTGTCTTGGTAGCCCACCAATATACTTCTCGATACAACGGGACAAAGGAGTGACCATGTGGGGCACTAGAATACTCAACTCATGGAACCGAGTTGTATATGCTAAGCTTTCCCCACTATCTTGGGCAAGATCCCAAAATTCAGCTTCTAACTTTTTCACTTCATTTCGAGGACAGAACTCCTCGGTCATAAGCCTTTTGACCTCATCCCAAGGTAAGGCCATAGCTATGTCAACACCCCTATTTCTTTTCTCCCCATTCCACCAAGTAAGTGCCCGTTTTTGCAGGACACTTGTAGCATGACGAACACGGAGGTTGTCGGGACAGTCACTATTGAGAAAGGTATTCTCAATGCTTTCAAACCATTGAAGGAGTCCAGTAGCTCCTTCGGTTCCATAAAACTTTAGGGGATTGCACGAGTTGAAGTGCTTGAAGGTGCATTGAGGTGGATTGTTACCACCATTTCCACCATTATTACCACTATTGCTTCCATTTCCACCATTGTTGCCATTGGTGGCACCATTGGCTTGGGTGAGTTGTGTCACCAATTGGGTGAGAATAGCAGCAATGTCGGTGTTGGCTATGGTTGCGGGAGCACGACGAGGAGGCATTCTACAGATTTTTCACAAGACAAGAAAAGATTGTAAGAACTTATGAGAATTGCTAGGATTTAATAGAATGAGATAACAAAATAAAAAAATAGATATTCATAGTTTGGATTGTACTCAAAAGTGACAAAATCACTTGAATACCATGGCATATTAAGGTTAATTAAACTTATAAAATTTTCAAGGAGACATGCTTTAGCCTATAAGTAAACACTCATCTCGGGAATTCCCAGGAAAGCATACGGGTCCCTCGGTTGATTGGGATTTATGCGAAATGCTTTCCTAGACAGAAAACCCAAAATACAGGTGTCACCCTTCCAGATTGCACGTGTCCTCAAATAATTTAACAAGTTTAAAAACCTTAACGAAGAAATAAAATTTTTTAAAGATTTTTGCTTCAAGAATTTTCCAAATGCTAAGAAGGATAAGGATAGAAAGGAAAATAGAAATATCATGAGGTTTTAGAATATAGGAAAGGATATTATTTATTTAATTATTATTCAAGAAGATCCTAATGAGTCATGAATTCTAAACACATAATTCATTAAAATGAAATAATAGATAATCACACTAAGCATGTAACATATAGCATGTAACACATAACACAAAATCATGAAGCATAGTATAAGTGGGTGTCCTAAAGTTATAGTCTAGGTCAAGGTGTCTAATAACCTAAATCCCTATAACCAAGGCTCTGATACCAATCTGTCACACCCCGTCCGATGGCGGAATCATCGGGGCGGGACATGTAAGACTGTTCATAGCACATGGTTGACTAAATTGAAATATATTAAAGTTAAATTTCCATTACAAATAATCCAAGTACAAACCAAATTCAAACAAGAAACATAAAACAATTCATAAAGTTCTTGATTTAAATTGCTAAGTCCAAATCCTATGTTGAACACGTCTTGAATCAATCTCACATATTGGGGCCTGAAACATGAATAAAATAAAGTCAACTAAAAAGTTGGTGAGTATAACACAGTTGTATGTAGATAGCATATAGTTGAAAACAAATCCTTTACAAAACATGATAAAATAAGGCATTTATGGGGAGCAGCTATTGTGTAACCATGTACAACCAAACCTTGTGACTAGCATGCAAAAATTGTGTTGTCGGTTTCAATCACCGCGCACCATGGGTGGGTTTGTCAGACTCAATAGATCTATCATTGAAAACCGTTGGCTTGTATAGTTAATGATTGCACATAAGAGCATACAAAGGTTAGCACACCTAGCACTCGGGCACAAAGCTCAAATTTTGCACACATGTATGTAAATAGGATTTTTGCACTTGTGTTGTTTGTGTAAATGTAAATGTGTAATGTGTAATGCGTATAGAGTTCATGTTCCACCCCAAAAGTGTAAAAGAGTAAAAGGGGTTGTGAATACTCACTTGGTATGGAAGTGTAGCTAACAAAGATTATAGATAGCAAATATGATCCTCGAAATACACAATTTAACCTAAAGAGTAATGTGTATTGAATCAAATAGATGCATAAGGTTTAAGTCTAAAATGAAAGTTGAATTTGTGTATAAAACTATTGATTTGTATTTAAAAAGTATTGAATAAAATATATAGAGTTTGAAGTAAAATATTTTTAAAACAATTTGATTAGGTTTGAATTGAATAATTGAATAAATATATAATTATAGTTTATGAAATAATGTAAATATTAATTGTAATTAAGTATAAATAATAAATGAGTTTGATTTAAAATGTAAATTAAATAAATAATCATTATCTTATTTATTTATAAATTTTGTAACTTAATTATTTAAAATATCATTTAAGTGTAAGATAGTAAATATAAATTTAATTTTTTCATAAACTTTTAAATAAATTATATTTATGCCAAGATTAAACTTCTAATCCATTTTTAAATACAGAAAACATATTTTTTTATAAAATCTGAAACATTTACTGATTAAAATATATAAAATTATAATTCTGATAAAAGTTCTGAATCTCACACGACCGCGCCTCGGAAGGACACGATCGTGCTCAACCCACGGGCGCGACCGCGCTAGTCGGGGCGCGACCGGGTTGATCAACAGGAGCACAATCTATACAAGTCAACAGGCACGACCGTGCCTTGGCCTGGCCCAGCACGGTCGTGTCTATGATCTTTAGACACAACAGAGACTAGCCCAGAGGGCATGACAAGGTCTGGACAAGAGGACACGACCGCGCTGCTAGTCGGCACGACCGCGCTCTTTGAGGCACGGCCGCGCTAGACGATTAGCGCGACCGTGTCTCTTCCAAATCAGACACGAATTGACAAATGCTTGTATTTTAAACGCTGGAATTGTTAGGGCTTTTGATTAATGGGTTATTACGAGTCTTTTAGGATATTTTAATTGTATTAACAACATTTTTAACAGTGGATTCGATTAAATTATTTTAAATAAAACATCGATTCTAATTCGGGGTAAATTCTATGATAGAAGCCTAAATTATTATGGGGCTTTCGATATAGAGACTAAATAACTGAAATAAATGATTTCAATTACCCGAAACAGTAGAGGATTGATAGAGATCGGCAAGAAGGAGTTCCGGCGTCGACGGCTTGAGTTCCGGCGATCTTTACTGTAACTCCGGCCAATCCAAATAGCCTGGGAACTTCAGGGATGATTGAGTATCGAGACTCTGCTGCTGGATTGAGAGGATTCGGATCGAACAGCGGATTCTAGTTTCTTGGAAAGCTTGAGAGAGTTTTTCGAAATTGGTAATATGAAACTGAGACGTTTGAGGAATTCGATAATTGTGATTCATTCGTTAAGGGGAAAAGAAACGGACGACTGTTACGGATTTCCAATGATCGGGTGATTAAACTGCATTTACGTTTCAACTGTTACGCAGGCGCGACCGTGCCTAGGCACCGGGCGCGATCGTTCCAGGACCAGTCGCGCGATCGTGCCGAGGCACTTGGCGCGACCGTGCCAGGACGAAGCACGACCGTGCTAAACTATGGTTTCTTGACATTTTTCAACTTTAGTCCTTGACTTTTCAGGTTTAATGTGTTTGAATTAAATAGTTTCTTGCATAGTGTTTAAATGTATATAATCGAGCAAAACTTGTAAATTTGCATTGAATCATTGCATTTCGTTTAAGGTAAGCAAAATAATAAGGCAATGCACGAACATTGAATTTGAAATTGCATTACATTGCATTGAAATATGAATACTAAATTCCGAGATGTTACAAAGGCCCTATGCTCCAAGCTCCATTCTCTTGTTCCTCATGACTCTTCTAGGGTTTTCTCTCTCTCTCTCTCTCTCTATATATATATATATATATATTACTTATCTTGATCTATGTCATTAGTCTTTTGACAATAAAGATCTTGATCTATATAATTTTCCGCTGTCTTCCACACGTTGCTGTGGACGTCTAGCTTGAGAGGACATATTATAGCAGGGATATAGTTTAGTTGTTAGGGTGAAGGGGGTGGATAACTCATTTACTCATCAAAACTGCCCAATAGAATTCTGTCACCTCAAAACTACTAATTTACTCATTTACTCACATTTCATTGGAAACACCCTACTCATTTACTCATCAACTTAAAAAAAAATAAACATTTAAATACAAAAAAAGTCAATTTCATTAAATTAAAATTAACATAACACAATTAAAAACCTTGAAACATAAAAATAAAAAGCCTACAAATAAAAATTAAAAAAACTAGAAAATTAACAAAAAAAATAAAAGCTAGATAATAAAAATTAACAATAACTATTATATTTTATTTTTTTCATATAATAAAATGTTGTAAAAGTTAAATAAAAAATTAGGAAAAATATATTGTTTGTTTTATGAAGAGAAAGGCGGTGGGATATACTTGAAACTTTCATTGTCAAAAGGAGATAATTACTAAAAGAAGGAAAATAAAAAGAATATGTGAGAGATTGGGAAACATAAGAGATAGAAAGAAGACAAAAAGCAGTGTTCACACCCGAGTAAATTCACTCGAATTTGGTTCAAAATTTACTCGGCCCAAGTAACTCGGAAGGATTGGGGGCGGTGTACCCCTTTTACTCGGGCTCCCTCTCTCCTACTCGGCCATGCCCGAGTAGGGTGCCCCTCTCACCCTTATAGGAGTTAGCCTTTTACATTCACTTGTAGACAACATGATTTATTTTACATTACAAACTTCTCTATTATTTTCAGCTACTTCATCTTCAAATTTTAGGGCTTCATCTTGAGGTTTTTAAAATCCCATGGTGGGTTAAATTTTCCATATGTTGACTAGTTTTACTCTAATGAATAATGCAGCATATAATATCATTACCCGATCAACTACAGGAAGCTACAAACTACATTATGAAATTGCAAATAAAACTAGAGAGAATAAAAGAAGAAAAGGATAATTTGATGCGGATCAAGAAATTGGAAACTGATCATGATAAGAAAATCAAAACCTCGTGTTTGATGGTCGGGCCACAAAGAACACCACATATTGATGTTCGTGAAATCGACTCATCTCTTGAAGTAATTCTCGTCACTTGGGTTGATTTTCAGTGTCACACCCTCAAAATCCACCAGCGGGGTTTTACCGCGAGGCGCGTGACAAACCAGGATCTCAGTCATTAGTTACACAGAACGACTCTATATGAATTTAAATAAAATACTAATGCTGCTCATAGTCACGAGACAACAAAAGTGTAAGTTTGAAAACGTTGCGGAAGCGTAAATATAATCCAAATGCAAGAATAGTCAAATGCGCAAAACACCGAGCCCATACCAAGGTAAATAATAGAAATAAATAAGTTTGAAATTGTTTACGAAAACCATGCTCAGACCATGCATCCTAATCTTGTGCGTACCTTAGCGACCTAAGAAAGACATGCTAAAAGTGTCAACACAATGGTTGGTGAGTTCATAGAGATGTAAGTAAATAAAAAGTTCGATGTTTGCTAAATGTAATTAATGTATACCGATAGATAGCTAGTCTATGTCATGCTACTACAAGTGTTCGAAACCAAAGCTAACTGTTTGTGTTTGTTTGCCTTCCGCCATGTCTACCGAACAATGGCAAATGTCTAGGCTAATCTTACACCCGTTTGACCTCCGGTCAAGTTAGCGCGACTAACTCAGGTGGGGCTTGTCAAAACCCAGTAGTACTACTCAAAATCACCTCGCTATGTTCTAATACTAACGGTTCGAGAATGTAAGGACTTGTTGGTATGTTTGCACTTTAGTAAGCAAGCGATAATACAAAACCCAAAATGTTTGCGTGCATGCTTTCTCCCCCAAAAAGGAAAGTAAGTAAAGATAGGGGCCATGAAACTCACCTGAGTGTGTATGCAAATGAAAGCTAAGTAAAACAACTGAACCTCTAACTGCCACCTATAATTCATAGTCTATAAGTACATGTTCGTGCAAGTTGACATGAATCCTTATAATCCAAACAATACCATTGTTTAAGTGTTTAGAAAAGGTTTACAAGTTTGACCCGACGACCCGTTGGTGACACGTTGTAAGCAATTATGTTTGTTCAGTATATCACAACTACATTATACACACATGATCATGTTGTAGCACTTAGCAACAAATCCTATTTGTTCTATCAAGATAGCAAGTTTCCATAATTAGCAGGTTTTCATAAATAGAAAGCATGTTCAAAACTCATATTATCATTATCAATATGTTTGCATGATTACTCTAACATGTTCAAGATCGTCACATCACATACCAATTGCATTGAACCTAACATGTGATTCACAATTCAAGACAAAGTTTCTATCTTTAGTAACCTATGAGATATATGCATGATTTCAAGCATCCAACACATTACAACATGTTATCATGTCCTAACTAGCATAAAGCTATCATTAAACCATATCATGCATGTCTAAATAGCAAGCTATGAATACTTTTACAAATTAAAGTTTTCTTATTTAGCAAGCTTGTAAAACCATGTTAGGTGTTTAGAATCTGATTTCACAATTCATCTACACATGTAACAAGTAGCACATAAACCTCATCACATCATGCAATTCAAGTCTAACATGCAAGTTTCAAAACATAAAAAGTTTCATCTTTTAGTAAATTTGTAAAACCGAGATAGGTATTAGAAATCTAATTTCACAAATCACTTATACATGGATCAAGTAGCATATAAACATCATCATATCATTCAACACATGTCTAGTATGCAAGATAGAATTCCTAAAAAGTTTCCATTATAAGTAAATTATGGTTTTTGGGTTGTTTAACGAGATTCAAAGCATTAAATCCATTACATACAATCTATCTAACATTATTATAACCATAACAAGCATCAAACATCTCTAACATGCAATTCTACACCATCACATAATAAAAAAGTTTCATCTTTTAACAAGTTATTAATCATATGAAGCTAGAGTTTTCCAAATAACCATAAAAACATCAAATAAGTGCAAAAAAATGGTAAAGTCGCCATCTTTATTGTAAAAATTCATGTTTGGATAAACTAGGGTTTTGATCTAAATTTTAGGAATCAAAAAGTAACGAAATCGGATGAAATGACTTACGTAGTAGTGTTAGGAACGTCTAGGGGAGTCCAAATACGCGTTTAATTGCAAGATTGAAGCTTGGAGAGGGGGTGCTTTGCTTGCTTCTTGGTCTCGGCGCAAAAGAGGGGAGGGAGAGGTAGGGGGCGACGATTTGGAGAGAAAAGAGAGAGACTAGGGTTTTAATTTTATAAAATCTCTTATATAATTAAATGCATGGGTTTTAAATTTGGAATGGATAAGGATAATCTCTAGATTATATAAAAAAAAATATTTAATTAATCCTACTAGATAAATATTGTTTTAAATAATTATTTTTATAAACATATTCTATAAAAATAACCAGTAAAATTAAAATCTGATAATTCTACGCGATAACACGAAAGTTCAAACAATTCATAGAAAATTCACATAGCACTTAAATTCACATTATTTATATTAAAATAATTTTTCGCAATTATATTTATTAGTTCACTAACGTTCCGAGTTCGACTCGTGTGTGATCCGGTAATTACCGATACGTTAGTGTTTGTGCGAAACTGACACATCTAATTAATCCTAATTAAATGTAATGCACGTGTGAATGTTTGAGATAACTGAGTTTGATTAAATAAATGTTTGAGATAACGATGTTTGTGTTAACAGAGTTAACCATCATCACCTTCTTGAAAGAATTTTCGTCCCGAAAATTAATCCAAGTTGCTAGTTGTATGAAACAAAAATTTTGGGTTGTCACATCATCCCCTTGTTGAAAGAAATTTCATCTCGAAATTTAATTAGTACCTTTCGTGTTTGCCGTTGAGTGCTTGAAAAGCTGGGGATATTTCTTCATCATCTGATCCTCTCGTTCCCATGTGAACTCCGGTTCATGTTTCGAGTTCCATCGAACTCTAACAATTGGGATCTTACTGTGCTTGAGCGTTTTGACCTCACAGTCCATGATTTCAACTGGTTCTTCGACGAAATGCAACTGTTCATCGATTTCCAACTCCTCAAGTGGAACCACTAGTGTCTCATCAGATAGACATTTCTTTAGGTTTGAAATATGAAAGACATTGTGTACTCCATTGAGTTCATCAGGTAGGTTTAATTGATACGCAGCCGGAATAATCCTTTTCACTATCTCGAATGGTCCAACATAACACGGGTTTAGCTTGCCCTGTTTTCCAAAACGGATCACACATTTCCAAGGTGAAACTTTTAATAACACTCTGTCACCCACCTGAAACTCTAACGGTTTTTTGTGCTTGTCTTCATAACTCTTTTGACGGTCACGGGCTGCCGCCATACGGTTTCGAATTTGCACAATCTTTTCTGAAGTTTCATGCACAAGTTCAGGGCCTGTAATTTGGCTATCTCCAACTTCATTCCAACAGAGAGGTGATCGGCATTTCCATCCATATAATGCTTCGAACGATGCTACTTGGATGCTAGTATGGTAGCTATTGTTATAGGAGAACTCAACTAACGGCAGGTGAGTCTCCCAACTATTTTCGAAATTGATTACGCAAGCCCGTAGCATGTCCTCTAGGGTTTGAATTGTACGCTCACTCTGGCCATATGTTTGATGTGCTCATATCCAGACGCGTACCCAGAGATTTCTGTAGGGATTTCCAGAAGCGCGAAGTAAATCGAGCGTCTCTATCTGAAATGATTGAAACTAACACTCCGTGCCGAGAGACTACTTCCTTAAGATAAATGCGGGTTAACTTCTCCATCTTTTCAGTTTCTTTGATATCAAGGAAATGAGCAGATTTAGTTAGACGATCCACTATTACCCAGATTGTGTCACATCCGGTAGGGGTTTGGGGTAATTTGGTAATAAAATCCATGGAAATCTGCTCCCATTTCCACATCAGGATTTTCGGTTGTTGAAGTAATCTAGATGGCTTTTGATACTCCACCTTGACCTTTGAACAAGTAAGACACTTGCTCACATAGGTGGCTATGTCAGCTTTCATGTTCGGCCACCAATACAACACCTTCAGATCGTGGTACATTTTGTCAGATCCCGGATGAACAGAGTATCGTGATTTGTGAGCTTCATCCATAACAAGCTCTCTCAGGTTTCCATACAATGGAATCCATATTCTCTCCGCGAAATAACGAATACCATCAAATTTAACTTCTAGTTGTTTCTCCATACCACGGGTGGCTTCCATCGTTAAGTTCTCTTCTTTTAAGGCTTTAAGTTGAGCATTACGGATTTGTTCGGATAATCCTGTATGAATGGTGAGTTGCAATGCTCGAACTCGTCGGGGTTTGGTTTCCTTTCTACTCAGAGCATCGGCTACCACGTTAGCCTTGCCTGGATGGTACTTAATGGCACAATTATAATCATTTAAGAGTTCGATCCAGCGACACTGTCGCATATTCAACTCTTTCTGTTCGAATATGTGCCGGAGACTCTTGTGATCAGTGTAAATGATGCACTTGGTACCGTACAAGTAGTGTCTCCAGATTTTCAGTGCAAACACCATGGCTCCCAACTCCAAGTCGTGAGTCGTGTAGTTTTTCTCGTGGACTTTCAATTGCCGAGAAGTGTATGCGATAAATTTCTCGCTTTGCATTAGCACACAACCAAGACCTTGGATGGAAGCATCGCAATACACTATGAAGTCATTCGTTCCCTCTGGCAGATATAGGATGGGTGCGCTACAGAGTCTCTGCTTCAGAAGTTAGAATGCTGAATCTTGAGTTTCGCTCCAGGTATACGGTTTACCCTTTTGATTTAGGGCGGTGAGAGGTTGAGCGATCTTAGAAAATCCCTCTATGAATCGGCGGTAGTAGCCAGCCAATCCCAAAAATTGTCGCACCTCTGTCGGAGTCGTTGGCGCTGCCCAATTCTTAATGGCCTCTACTTTGGATGGGTCGACATGTATTCCCCTCTCATTGACTACATGTCCAAGAAATTGAACCTCGCGAATCCAAAAATCACATTTGGAAAACTTAGCGTATAGCTGCTCCTGTCTTAGCAGTTCAAGAATTAAGCGTAAGTGCTCTTCGTGTTCTTCCTTACTCTTAGAATAGATAAGGATATCGTCAATGAATACAATGACAGATTGGTTGAGGTAGTGTTTACACACACGGTTCATGAGGTCCATGAAAACCGCGGGTGCATTGGTTAATCCGAATGGCATGACCAAAAACTCGTAATAGTCGTACCGGGTTCTAAAAGCAGTTTTGGATATATCTTCATCACAAACTCGCAGCTGATGATATCCTGATCTTAAATCGATTTTTGAATAGACACTCGACCCTTGAAGTTGGTCGAATAGATCGTCAATGCGGGGAAGTGAGTAGCGGTTCTTGATAGTTACTTTGTTCAGCTCTCGGTAATCAATACACATGCGGAAAGTCCCATCTTTCTTTTTGACAAATAGGACTGGGGCTCCCCATGGTGATGAACTGGGTCGGATGAAACCCTTATCCAACAGTTCTTGCAACTGTGTGGATAACTCCTGCAGCTTACTTGGTGCAAGTCTATAAGGTGCTCTGGCAATAGGTGCTGCTCCGGGTGTTAGATCGATTTGGAATTCGACCTGTCGATGGGGTGGAAGACCGGGTAAGTCTTCAGGAAAAACTTCTGGGAAGTCGCGTACAATAGGGATATCATAAGTTTCTTCTCCTCGGATGGTTTATCAACGACAAGGGCTAGTATCGCGGTATGACCCTTGTGTAGACATTTCTGCGCCTTCATATAAGATATGATGCCCACGACTGCACCACACTTCTCGCCTTTTACAGAAAGGATCTCTCCACTAGGTAGGGGAATACGAACAATCTTATCTTTACAGATGATCTCAGCTTGGTTTTTAGATAACTAATCCATGCCAACGATTATGTCAAAGCTTCCAAGTGTAACTGGCATGAGATCAATGTCGAGTTTGTGGCCAGATAGTCTAAGTTTACATCCCTCGAGGATATGAGTTGCCTCGATTAGCTTACCGTCAGCTATTTCTATGGAATATTTGTGCTCTAACGGGGTTATGGTCATCTCTATCTGTTTACTAAAGTTCTCAGAAATAAAACTCCTACCGGCACCGGTATCAAATAGTACAGAAGCAAAATGATCGTTTAAAGGAAACATACCGGTAACAACGTTGTGGTCCTTTTGAGCTTCTCCTGACCCGATCACAAAGGCCAGACCCTTCATGCCATTTCCATTATTATTCCCATTACCACCCTGATGATTATTGCCATTACCGTTCCCATTGTCAGTTTTCTTCAGTTGAGGGCAATCCTGTTTGAAGTGCCCCTCTTTACCACACTCAAAACATCCCTTGGGGTGTCACCAGTTGGTGCCTGTTTAGTCTGCATATCTCCTCTACAATCCTTGGCCGAGTGGCCCATTTTTTCGCACCTTTGGCAACGGTACCTGTCACAAGCTCTAGTGTGATGAAAGTTACATTTGTTGCACTTTGGGTACTTACCAGCATAGGTACTCTGTCTTTGCTGAGTCGGGCTAGACTGTGAGTGGTTCTTAGCAGGCTCGAACTTTTGCTGTTGTTGCTACTGAGGCGTGTTGGACTGAGAAGACTTAAAGTGTGGACTTTCAAACTTACGCTTGTTATCGGTCAACTTAGCAAGTGCTTTTCTAGGAGGGAGTGTGCCCTGTGTGACCGCCTGGTCGGTTAACCTATGAGCTAAACGGATAGTTTGCTGGAAAGTGGTGGGGTTTGACGATGTTACCATACTCTGGATTTAAGGGACTAGGCCCTCTATATACCTCTCGATATGCGTGTACACTGGGGTCACCATTTATGGGCAAAAAGTAGCTAGCTCATGAGAGCGGGTGGTGTAAGCTTCGATCTCAGACTCTTCCATTTTGAGGATCCAGAACTCGACCTCAAGCTTCTGCACCTCATCGCGAGGGCAGTATTCTTCTTTTAGCATGGTTTTAAATTCCTCCCATGGCAAAGCGTTTTCCATTTCCAAAGTTAGCATTTGTACCTGGGAGTTCCACCAGGTAAGGGTTGGACTCTCAAGTGTGCCAGATGCATACTTCACCTGGTTGGCTTACGGGAAATTGCACATGGTAAAAACCGATTCGGTTTTCTCCATCTAGCGGAGTAGACCGACTGCTCCCTCAGCTCCACTAAAGGTGTGGGGCTTGCAGTCCATGACGGTCTTGTAGGTGCAGACCTGCTGGTTGTTCTGATGACCTGAAAGTTGAGATAAGAATGTGTTTAGGGATAATGTATTCGGTAATGAGTTTAGATTGTTTAATGACTCACTTAGAGTCGCAAGTGATAGATTTACCTCCAGCCGGGTTGGCTTCTAATGCCTCAGCCACACGCTCGTTTATCATAGCAGTGAGCTCTGTTGCAGTCATGTTGATGTTGCCACGACCGCCACGCCCACTAGCGCGTCCTCCACGACCATTTCCACGTCCAGACATGTTCTTCACATTCACAAATACAAAATCATGAGGAAAAAATACATCGCATATCATTGTCATACAAGTATAAGTAAACAGAAAAAGAAATATAAACCACAACATCTAATATTTCCATAAAAATCCTTGATTAAATAAATTGTAAAGCTACAAAATAAATTCAACCAAAACATCAAGATTCAGATATATCTGTTGGATGGGAACAACCCTGCCCATCTAGGTTTAAATAAAAGTAAATAACTCAAAAGATAGTCTGTCAATCATCATCACTGTCAACTAAAGTCACATCAGAAACAGCATCATCATCCTCAGCCTACTCCTCCTCGAGCTCATCCTCCTATGCAACCTCCGCGGCGTTGGCAGCCTCGACCTGTCCCTCCAGATCATCAATCCTAGCTCCCACTGCCTCGAGGTTAAGGTGCTGCACGTTCACTTGTGACTGCAGCTCATAGAATGCTGCCGCAAAGTTGTCTTGTACAGTATTTAATCTAACTTGATTCTTAATCAGCTTCTCTACCCTCTGGTCAGTCTTGTATCCACGTTGCAACAGCCCGGTGATCTCACCTTCAGCCTTACACATGTTGCCTATCTCTCTGTCCATCTTAGCTACGAAGGCAACTAAAACCTGCTCAAGTGGATACCTCAGCGGTCGCAAGACTCGCGAAGACGAAGAGGAAGAAGAAGGAATGTCAGCAGTGAGTGGGGGTGGGACCTGCTCCTCGCGGATCCAGCTCCTGATCCTGTCAGGATACCAATCCCAGTCCTGCGTGTTGTATCTGACACGCACGTGAAAAGGCTCGTCATGCACTATAGCATCATTGATAAGTGTCAATCTCTGCCTCTTAGGCTTTGGTGAAGGTACTGTGGGAATCTCGGGTTCTTGATCGACTGGGGATGTAGGTGACTTGGGTGAAGAAGACATCTCCTGTAATGTGATGCATAAATGTCATGCAAGAGTGTAAGTGTTGTGTAACTAATGCAGTGTGTGTGTGGTTGTAGTCTAAGTCTACTACTAATGCAAACCTAGTTCACTAGAACCAATGGCTCTGATACCAATCTGTCACACCCTCAAAATCAGGATCTCAGTCATTAGTTACACAGAACGACTCTATATGAATTTAAATAAAATACTAATGCTGCTCATAGTCACGAGACAACAAAAGTGTAAGTTTGAAAACGTTGCGGAAGCGTAAATATAATCCAAATGCAAGAATAGTCAAATGCGCAAAACACCGAGCCCATACCAAGGTAAATAATAGAAATAAATAAGTTTGAAATTGTTTACGAAAACCATGCTCAGACCATGCATCCTAATCTTGTGCGTACCTTAGCGACCTAAGAAAGACATGCTAAAAGTGTCAACACAATGGTTGGTGAGTTCATAGAGATGTAAGTAAATAAAAAGTTCGATGTTTGCTAAATGTAATTAATGTATACCGATAGATAGCTAGTCTATGTCATGCTACTACAAGTGTTCGAAACCAAAGCTAACTGTTTGTGTTTGTTTGCCTTCCGCCATGTCTACCGAACAATGGCAAATGTCTAGGCTAATCTTACACCCGTTTGACCTCCGGTCAAGTTAGCGCGACTAACTCAGGTGGGGCTTGTCAAAACCCAGTAGTACTACTCAAAATCACCTCGCTATGTTCTAATACTAACGGTTCGAGAATGTAAGGACTTGTTGGTATGTTTGCACTTTAGTAAGCAAGCGATAATACAAAACCCAAAATGTTTGCGTGCATGCTTTCTCCCCCAAAAAGGAAAGTAAGTAAAGATAGGGGCCATGAAACTCACCTGAGTTTGTATGCAAATGAAAGCTAAGTAAAACAACTGAACCTCTAACTGCCACCTATAATTCATAGTCTATAAGTACATGTTCGTGCAAGTTGACATGAATCCTTATAATCCAAACAATACCATTGTTTAAGTGTTTAGAAAAGGTTTACAAGTTTGACCCGACGACCCGTTGGTGACACGTTGTAAGCAATTATGTTTGTTCAGTATATCACAACTACATTATACACACATGATCATGTTGTAGCACTTAGCAACAAATCCTATTTGTTCTATCAAGATAGCAAGTTTCCATAATTAGCAGGTTTTCATAAATAGAAAGCATGTTCAAAACTCATATTATCATTATCAATATGTTTGCATGATTACTCTAACATGTTCAAGATCGTCACATCACATACCAATTGCATATAACCTAACATGTGATTCACAATTCAAGACAAAGTTTCTATCTTTAGTAACCTATGAGATATATGCATGATTTCAAGCATCCAACACATTACAACATGTTATCATGTCCTAACTAGTATAAAGCTATCATTAAACAATATCATGCATGTCTAAATAGCAAGCTATGAATACTTTTACAAATTAAAGTTTCCTTATTTAGCAAGCTTGTAAAACCATGTTAGGTGTTCAGAATCTGATTTCACAATTCATCTACACATGTAACAAGTAGCACATAAACCTCATCGCATCATGCAATTCAAGTCTAGCATGTAAGTTTCAAAACATAAAAAGTTTCATCTTTTAGTAAATTTGTAAAATCGATATAGGTATTAGAAATCTAATTTCACAAATCACTTATACATGGATCAAGTAGCATATAAACATCATCATATCATTCAACACATGTCTAGTATGCAAGATAGAATTCCTAAAAAGTTTCCATTATAAGTAAGTTATGGTTTCTAGGGTTGTTTAACGAGATTCAAAGCATTAAATCCATTACATACAATCTATCTAACATTATTATAACCATAACAAGCATCAAACATCTCTAACATGCAATTCTACACCATCACATAATCAAAAAGTTTCATCTTTTAACAAGTTATTAATCATATGAAGCTAGAGTTTTCCAAATAACCATAAAAACATCAAATAAGCGCAAAAAAATGGTAAAGTCGCCATCTTTATTGTAAAAATTCATGTTTGGATGAAATAGGGTTTTGATCTAAATTTTAGGAATCAAAAAGTAACGAAATCGAATGAAATGACTTACGTAGTAGTGTTAGGAACGCCTAGGGGAGTCCAAATACACGTTTAATTGCAAGATTGAAGCTTGGAGAGGGGGTGCTTTGCTTGCTTCTAGGTCTCGGCGCAAAAGAGAGGAGGGAGAGGTAGGGGGCGACGATTTGGAGAGAAAAGAGAGAGACTAGGGTTTTATTTTTATAAAATCTCTTATATAATTAAATGCATGGGTTTTAAATTTGGAATGGATAATGATAATCTCTAGATTATATAAAAAAACATTTAATTAATCCTACTAGATAAAGATTGTTTTAAATAATTATTTTTATAAAAGTTTCATATTCTATAAAAATAACCAGTAAAATTAAAATCTGATAATTCTACGCGATAACACGAAAGTTCACATAATTCACATAAAATTCACATAGCACATAAATTCACATTATTTATATTAAAATAATTGTTCGCAATTATATTTATTAGTTCACCAACGTTCCGGATTCGACTCGTGTGTGATCCGGTAATTCTACAAATTACCGATACGTGAGTGTGTGCGAAACTGACACATCTAATTAATCCTAATTAAATGTAATGCATGTGTGAATGTTTGAGATAACTTAGTTTGAATAAATAAATGTTTAAGATAACGATGCTTGTGTTAACGGAGTTAACCTGAAAATGACGGATGTCACATCATCCCCTTGTTGAAAGAATTTTCGTCCCGAAAATTAATCCTAGTTGTTAGTTGTCTGAAACAAAACGCTGAACAAGCACAAAAGAACGTAGACAAAATATTCACTTCAAATAATTTGAAGTGTTAGTTAATCCAGTGTGGAATGGGTTTTCTTTCATAGATTTGACCTCTTTCAGATTACTGATTTGATGCTACTTTTTGTCAAATTGTCGTTTGGTTTTAATCTCTTAAATTCATGTCAAATGTGTATTTTACCGTTTTACTTATGCATTACTCTTAGATCAATGTCTTAATTATATTGTGTAAATAATCTACAGATTGGAGGGACTTATGCCTCAGAGAATGGTGTTTCAAGGATCTATCATAGAGAAACGGAATAACATTGTGTATGGCATTTGATCTTACTATATACTGCAATGCCTACTTTTGGTCCCTTCAATTATTTGGAAAATTTTAGTGGAATTATGTATGGTTAGGATTCAATATCCTTATCAACACTAATTGGAATATATATCATTAGAGATTTGGAAACCCTACTCAGAAATGTTGCATGCATGCATGTGGTCTGCTTTCTCAGTTTAAAGTTTTCGATCAGTATATACAATACGATAACAAAAAATAAAGATAAAACAAGTTAACTTATTTTCAAATGTATTCACAGTCATTCTGTGGTCTACAAAAGAACTGATGACATTTTCTACTTTCTAATGTAATACTCACATTTTATTAAGTATGGTCAACGTGATTATTTATATAATTATTAAAGTGATCAAGTGATTTATTTATTATTAACCTATGGCCAGTAATTAGTCGATTGGCCTAATTACTCTTAATGAGTCATTAATGGGTTTCCCCTTGGGTGTATATATATAAAGAGAGTTTATTAGAGAGAACTAATAGATGAATCTTCAATCACCAAATAAGATTTTTGTCCCTCTCGATCTCTCATATCCGTGAGTTCCTAAATCATCCTAACCGTACACCCTAAACGGGAACCCGATCTTCCTGTGGATCATGACGTCTTCCCTCTCTGCGGTTAGCTTATCAGGTATTTCATTATTATTTGTTTTCCATTATCATGTTTAAGAATTGATCAACATCTAAAACAAAAATATCCCGTTCCACAAAATGGAAAAGCTATGTGGGACTATTCAGGACTCTTTATATTTGAAAATGTAACCGGTTGGGATCTATCCAAAGGATCTCTGATCAAAGAGCAAATGAGTGTGCGCACATAACTAGTAAATCCTGTTTAAGCAGGCACTATGAATAGATTAACAAAACCCTATATCCTGATGGGGCGTTATTCGACATTTTTATTTAGCCCATAGAACCAGGGGCGGCTCAATGGGCTTTGGCCTTAAAGAAACCGCTTTAGAACCTCATTTTTTTAGGACCTCCATCTTAAAAAAAGTTTCTTATATATATTACATGTATTGGGTTAGAGACTCGTGTACTACACGGGGTTGAGTACTAAAAATGATGAAATTCATAAATCTATAAATACTTCTTATAATACATTTGAAAATTCATAAAAAGTAAATAATTCATGAAACATTTATGTAAACTAAATAATTCATACTTTTACATATTACTTTGACCTAAAATAACCCATGCTTCTTCTCCATGTTATCCTTCTGCACATGTGAACCATCCGTTTAGGATAATACTCATCTTATTACTCGAATTACGTATTACATTACATACAATAATGAGAATTGAAAAATTACAAATGGACCGGGTTAGGCTATGTTTAGTCTCTAACGGGTCAAAACAGGTAAAAAAACACACAAGTCACAAGTGGCATATGGTTCTCCTCCAATGAAATATGTGTCTAAAAAAACCACTACCACGTTTTAATACCATGAATTCTAAATATTTTTAAACAATAAACTTGAAAAAAAAAACACATACCTTACGGATGTTGTCCATTTCATTCAGCAAAACTTCATTTAACTGTCCCTCACTAACTCCGTCTCTGTAAAATAACAAAATACAAAAATTAAAGAGAATGTTGTAGGGAAAAAGAAAGAAATGAGTTGTCAAACATGTAGAATATAATACAGTGAGGTTTATATCTAGTTGACCTCCTAAAAGTTTTCAAACACTATTTTTAAATGAATATAAATTTGTGGGATGAAATTCAAGACAGGTTTACTTACAGTAGGTTCCAGTAACAACAGGTTTACTTACAATAGGTTCCAGTAACAACAGCAGGTGAGTATCCATGAAATTTGGAGTATTCATCTAATATCCATGCCATTGTCTGTTAAACCTCTATAACAATAAGTCAAAATGTATGCCTAAAATATAAGGCCAGTCTGTATCATGACCAACAAATCTAACCTGTTACACATATGATGAAATGAAACTACATCAGCAACCATCAAAATCTACTTGACCCTCTTTCGGTTTAGGCGGGTTCAATGGAGTAAGTGAGCAAATGGTAAATACCTTTTAACTGATAAAATGAGATACAATTATAGACTTATGCCTTTACCTACCTGAACCATAATTATAGGGTCTCCTTTGTTGTAAACTGTTGAGCAAGAAGCTTCATGTATCTCAACTGCTTTGCATTGCTTCTGTCTGCACATACAAAGCAAAGCAAACATCAATTAACATAAGTGCTTAAGAATTTTTTATCGTTTATTTTGCTAAAATGACATATTATCCATGATGTGCATAATAGAAACTATGCATCTTTATAGCAAATAAGAATGCTAACAGGTCTGGTCGGGTGGTTTTGTTGACCCGCAAACACTTATCAGCTTTTTTTAAAGCTATTACTAATTAATGTGCTAATTATGGTTAGAAAGGGAACCCTTTGAATTAGAACAATTTACCACTTTGGCTTGGCATCCTTCAATCTGTAAAGGATGGTGGAGATGGACCATGTCTCGTAAGCAATGCTCACTTTTCTGTACCGGTAATGGTGATACCAGCAGTTTAAAAATCTAATTATATAATCTAACCATATATAATCACATAACGCACATGTGTGCGCGCGAGCACATATACAGATAACAAAAAAGGATTTGTGATTATCACTATAACAAAATGTACTCAAACATTCTAATCATTAGCATGTTGCTGATGATACAGGTACT
Source organism: Smallanthus sonchifolius (assembly GCA_023525975.1). Lineage (NCBI taxonomy): Eukaryota > Viridiplantae > Streptophyta > Magnoliopsida > Asterales > Asteraceae > Smallanthus > Smallanthus sonchifolius. Next base: position 28,587,777 of record CM042021.1, on the reverse strand, counting down.
CAACCACTTGGAACAACAAAGGGGTGCACCAAATCTCTAGAAATAAAATAGATTGCACACTTTTAATCATTATTAAAAACCAAATTTTTTTGTGAATTTTACACTATTGATGAGGAACCCCAACGCTATCTCCACGTTTTGCCTTCTATGCAGCAGCTCCTATCTGACGCTGCTCTTCTTTGTAGACCCGATTTCCCCTTTGGAACTGTATCAAAAACCAAATTCAAATATGAATACATCAATATAGAATTAGAATTCTCAGAATGGTTATAAAATGAGTAAGTTCAAAAAAAAGCCATCATTTATATTTCAAGAATTAACTATTATAACTATACCAATAATTTTACATGCATGTACCTTTTTCTCATAAACATCTTTAAACTGAACATCTGACTATACATGTACCTTTTTTTTCTCATAAACACCTTTAAAACTACACTCAACATTTATGTTATTTATTTTTGTACATAAAATAGAATATGTAATATATATATATATATATATATATATATATATATATATATATATATTAAAGGGACATTCTAGCTATAAGAGTTGTAATAAGCTGTTACTTGAGCTTGGAATGGTTTCATTTTTAAATTAAACTTGTACAACATGATTGCTATATTATAAAGGGTCATTCTAGCTATAAGATTTGTAATAAGTTGTTATTTGAGCGCTTTTTTTTTCACATGGTATAGGGTAAAACATTGGCTTTTTTATTTATTTTTATTACAGTCCTTTAACTAATGGACCTGAGAAAACATCAAGAAGGATGGCATGTCACCTACAAATATTTTGCTTTTGCCAACAAAAGAACAGGTAATTGTTTAAGTTGGTATGTTCTATCTTGAGTTTTTGTCCCATACTTGGGATAGGGGTAAGGTTTGCCCTCATCACACCCTCCCCAGACCCTACTAATAGCGTTAGCTATGTGTGGGATTATACTGGGTACGTTTGTTTTGGTTTGGTTTGGTTCGGTTCTTAGTTTTAAAAATAGGTTACTTCTGGTTTACCATAGTCGGTCGCAACCCATATAAAGGAGAAGGGTTGATAACAACTAAACTCGAAAAAAATGCCCCAAATTTAGAGCTCGCTTTAAACATCCAAAAAGGTTGAGCCGCCCTTACATACAAGCGTGAAAGATGGAAAGAAATGAAAAAAAAACATGGGGATGAGGCAATTTTAGGATTTTGACCCATTATACTCATAACTGATATGCAAATCCAATTACTATTTTGGGTAACCCATATTGGGCTGAGGCAATTTTAGGCCCATTAGCGATCAAGAATATATATTATTTTCAGGTAGGGTTTTCCTTCTACCTCAACACAGAGCACTCACCATGGTAGGATTCGAAATCGGCGACGTTCCATTCAACGCCGACGGCTGGGGCCCACCGGAATCCGCCACCTCCGCTGCTTCAATCCTAAACCACCCCGCCAACGTCCCCTTCGCCCCTTTCTCCCGCTCCGAAAAACTTGGCCGTATTGCCGATTGGACCAGATCCAACTACAACAACCCTAACCGCTCCAACAACCGCAACAGCCCCGCCGACTCCGCCTTCGATTTCACCACTGATGATTCCTTCGCCGGCGGCCTCAACGCTGACGACGATTCCACCTTCCGCCTCGTCGACGGCAAGCCTCCACCACGCCCCAAATTCGGTCCTAAATGGCGGTTTCAAAACAACCGAAACCAGCTCCCGCAGCGCCGGGATGAAGAGGTCGAGGCGCGGAAACGTGAAGCGGAGAAACAGCGTGCTCGCCGTGACCGGTTGTACCATGCGAACAGATCTGGAAATAATAACCCTAGGCGCGAAGCGGCGGTGTTCAAATCGTCCGTCGATATTCAACCGGAATGGAATATGATTGATCAGATCCCGTTCTCAACGTTCACGAAACTCTCGTTCACAGTTTCCGAACCGGAAGATTTACTAACTTGTGGCTCACTTGAATTTTACGAAAAAAGTTACGATAGAACATCTCCGAAGAACGAACGGCGATTGGAGCGGTTTAAGAACAGGAACTTCTTCAAAGTTACAACCACAGACGATCCGATCATTCGCAGGCTTGCCAATGAGGATAAAGCAACGGTATTTGTTACAGATTCTATTCTCTCAACCCTAATGTGTGCCTCTAGGTCAGTTTACTCTTGGGACATTGTTATTCAACGTGTAGGAAATAAACTGTTTTTTGATAAACGAGACGGATCGCAGTTAGATTTGTTATCGGTTAACGAAACATCACAAGAACCGTTGCCTGAATCGAAAGATGATATTAATTCGGCTCATTCGTTGTCTGTTGAGGCTGCTTATATTAATCAGAATTTTTCACAGCAAGTGTTGGTTAGAGATGGGAAAATGGTTGGGTTTGAAGAGGGGAATCCGTTTGCAGGGGAAGGGGAGGAAGTGGCTTCGGTTGGGTATAGGTATAGGCGTTGGAAGCTTGATAATGATGTGTCTTTGGTGTCTAGGTGTGAGGTGCAGAGTGTTATGGAGGTTAATGGTCAGAAGTCTTTTATGACTGTGAATGCGTTGAATGAGTTTGATCCGAAGTATTCTGGTGTGGATTGGAGGAGGAAGTTGGATACTCAAAGGGGGGCGGTTTTGGCTACTGAGTTGAAGAACAATGCGAATAAGTTAGCTAAGTGGACTGCGCAGGCGATTCTGGCTAGTGCGGATATGATGAAGTTGGGTTATGTGACTAGGGTTCATCCGCGTGATCATTTTAACCATGTGATATTGGCTGTTGTTGGGTATAAGCCGAAGGAATTCGCAGGGCAGATTAACTTGAATACGGCGAATATGTGGGGGATAGTGAAGGCGATTGTGGATTTGTGTATGAAGTTGAATGAAGGGAAGTATGTGCTTGTGAAGGATCCTTTGAAGCCGCAAGTTAGATTGTATGAGGTTCCTGCTGATGCTTTTGAGAATGATTATGTGGAGGAACCTTTGCCTGAGGATGAACAAGTTCAACCTCCTGTTGAGAATGGTGATGCTGTTGAACAAAATGGAGCTGCAAATGGTGTGGAAGAGAAAGAAGTTAAAGCCTAAACATAGAAGGTAATTGTTTCTTTTTGTAGTCTGTTTTTTAATTTAATGCTTAAAACTTGTGCTTTATATCTATAAAGATTATCTAAATTGCTTTAGGAAGAGTTGCATCATATATATAGTTTGATTCACCTGTCATAAATTATATGTAAACAATTGGTGTTGAGCTTTGGTCCCAAATATGAGAATACAAGCAGAGGGGTTGAATATTTTCTTTAAACGAAAAGTGAATATGTTAGTTGTCACACACCTAAGCTTAGATGTGAAAACACTTAAGTCTATGTCGTTTTGGTTTATTTTTATCTAAAAAACTATGACATTTAGTTAAATCAATCATGAGGTCATGCATATAAGCTTATAGTTCAAATTACACAAATTGTCCTTTAGTTATACCTGAAATTGCACCCTATGTCCTTTGACTTCATTAAGTGCAGATATTGTCCTTATTTGAAAATTTTTGCACGCTCTATGTCCTTTACACTAACTGGTGTTATATTTTTCTGTTAAATCTAGACATGTGCCTTGCACATGAGGGTAAAATGGTCATTTTACTCTCAAAAGGTCAATTTATGTAATTTACTCTATAATTAAATTTGAACTGAGCTTTTTCTGGGAAATCATGGCACCACACCTCCAGAATCATCACCACCCCCAAACCCTTTCTTCCACACGCCACACCTCCAGCCATACCTCCGGCAGCCGACGATCCCCACTAAACACCCCCACCACCAATAGATCTACCACTAGAAATCGCCCTACTTGGTTTACTTCCCCGCCAACCACCAACAGATCTACCACCAGCCCCATGGAAGACCGCCGATAACCACCAGCAATCGCCTGAACTTTAGCACTAGATCCACCGGCTTTCTTCTCCGTCGTAACTTTAGCAACGTTGATCGGCGATCGTATTTCAGATTTGGAAGCGTCGGTGTTGTCCACGTTAGTTTCTGCCAATTGTTAAGGAAATCTGAGTAGCGGTGTGAGTTGGTTGTGGAATGAATTAAAGTAATTTCTATTTTTAGTAAGGATTCAATGAGAGGAGACGGTGAGTTCATCCATGGTGCGGTCTATTAGGCTGAATAGAGGAAAATTGGAAATGACGAGGATGACGAAAGGAGAGGAGAAATGGTGGTTGGGGAGTTTGGATTTATGTTGATGAAATCATTTTTAGCATTCATTAGCGGCTTGGTTTTAAATTGCGCGCATATTGCGCGCATAATGCGTTTTGCGCCGTAGCGCTGGAGTTGGCGCATCACTGCATCTGATGCGTAGCGATTACATGATGCGTGGATATTGCGCCGTTGCTCGCATTATGCGGTGTTCGCATAATGCGCTCTGATGCGCGCAACTATGATTTTTTGGGTTTTTTTGGCAGATTTTTTGGGTTTTTGAAATTCTATCTTCTTATTATAGGTTCTTCCTTGGCTTATTCAACATTTTCTTTCTTGAAAATACTTTAGTATGCTTTTTTGTGCTTTTGGAAGTATTTTAGCATGCCTCATTTAGTCATTTGGACAAAAAAAATGAAATTCTATCTTCTTATTCTATAACTTCTTTTTTGTTTAAGTATGTTTTTACAACTTGTTATGTATAAATAATATTTTTGTACTTTTTAATAAAGAGCGCATCGCATACGTGATGCGCTCGCATCACGCAAAACGCATCGCGCATCGGATTTTGGGACCAAACGCATCGGAGCGCATCGCGCAATTTAAAACCAAGATTAGCGGACGGAGAGTAGGCCCGGAAAGTAATAGCAGGCGCAGCGCAGCGGAGGGAAAGTGAGGTTGGCTAGGGTTGGTAAGTCGCCGGAGATGAAGTTGCGTTGCCACCATTTGCCGCCCTTACTCCACTCATGTATCTACCGATGCCTCATCCAACGTCAGTGCTTTCATGGAGGCGTGGAAGAAGGTTGCCCCCAACATCGATCTGCCGAAGACATCGATCCAGGTCAAAGAGTTGAGATGAGAGATGGAGAGAGGGGGGGTTTAAGTTTAAGTAAATTACATAAATTGTCCTTTTGAGGGTAAAATGACCATTTTACTCTCATGTGCAAGGCATATGTCTAGATTTAACAGAAAAAGATAACACCAGTTAGTGTAAAGGACATAGTGTAAAAATTTTCAAATAAGGACAATATATGTACTTATTGAAGTAAAAGGACAGAGGATGCAATTTCAGGTATAACTAAGAGACAATTTGTGTAATTTACTCTCTTTACAATTTTTTTAAAAATTCGTTCGTAAAAGTTATTTTTGTTTTGTTTTTGCTTTATTACCAACTTCTTTTACAAATTTGTCGTTTCAATGTTAACTCTTATTCGCGTCGTAATTTATCTATTTTTCGATCTTCATTACCGAGTCGTGGCAACCTCGTACGTTTAGTTTATGTACTTAATCATGTTATTGTTGTCGCCACAATACACGTAACGAGGTTCGCAAACCCGCCGCATCGTGTGGGCTTTAAATATTTACTTAAATACGTTGGTATCATCGTACGCTTTGCCGCAACGCGCATGTCATATTTTCTAGTTTGTCTAATTTACACTATCGTGATTGTAACAGGTGGCAAAATGAGTTGTTAGGTGGTCGGTCAGGTACTCGGGTCTTCGGTTCAAGTTTTTGCCTGCCGGCCCCAAATTTTTATTTGTCTCTCTCATTTAGTCATATGTTACTGTATCGTACATTTTTTTGATATAGTTAATCAGATTTTCTTTAATTGAAACTTATTTACTAACTGCGTGGATCATCTTCAACACGAACCACTCGTGAATCATTCGGTAAGAAGCTTTTTCATTTAATAACCACACCTCCAGAATCATCACCACCCCCAAACCCTTTCTTCCACACGCCACACCTCCAGCCATACCTCCGGCAGCCGACGATCCCCACTAAACACCCCCACCACCAATAGATCTACCACTAGAAATCGCCCTACTTGGTTTACTCCCCCGCCAACCACCAACAGATCTACCACCAGCCCCATGGAAGACCGCCGATAACCACCAGCAATCGCCTGAACTTCAGCACTAGATCCACCGGCTTTCTTCTCCATCGTAACTTTAGCAACGTTGATCGGCGGTCGTATTTCAGATTTGGAAGCGTCGGTGCTGTCCACGTTAGTTTCTGCCAATTGTTAAGGAAATCTGAGTAGCGGTGTGAGTTGGTTGTGGAATGAATTAAAGTAATTTCTATTTTTAGTAAGGATTCAGTGAGAGGAGACGGTGAGTTCATCCATGGTGCGGTCTATTAGGCTGAATAGAGGAAAATTGGAAATGAAGAGGATGACGAAAGGAGAGAAGAAATGGTGGTTGGGGAGTTTGGATTTATGTTGATGAAATCATTTTTAGCATTCATTAGCGGACGGAGAGTAGGCCCGGAAAGTAATAGTAGGCGCAGCGCAGCGGAGGGAAAGTGAGGTTGGCTAGGGTTGGTAAGTCGCCGGAGATGAAGTTGCGTTGCCACCATTTGCCGCCCTTACTCCACTCATGTATCTACCGATGCCTCATCCAACGACAGTGCTTTCGTGGAGGCGTGGAAGAAGGTTGCCCCCAACATCGATCTGCCGAAGACATCGATCCAGGTCAAAGAGTTGAGATGAGAGATGGAGAGAGGGGGGGTTTAAGTTTAAGTAAATTACATAAATTGTCCTTTTGAGGGTAAAATGACCATTTTACCCTCATGTGAAGGCATATGTCTAGATTTAACAGAAAAAGATAACACCAGTTAGTGTAAAGGACATAGTGTAAAAATTTTCAAATAAGGACAATATATGTACTTATTTAAGCAAAAGGACAGAGGATGCAATTTCAGGTATAATTAAGGGACAATTTGTGTAATTTACTCTCTTTACAATTTTTTTAAAAATTCGTTCGTAAAAGTTATTTTTGTTTTGTTTTTGCTTTATTACTAACTTCTTTTACAAATTTGTCGTTTCAATGTTAACTCTTATGATCGTTTGTTTGCGTTCGTTTATGTTACTTAATTTACCTTCTTGTTTAGTTAAATATTTATTTAAATTTATTTGTTACTAATTTATTTATATTATTTTAAAGTCACGTTGATTTTCAATTTTAAAGAACCCTTTGTTTGGCCATTTGTGATGAGCCTAATGTTTAGAATGACGGTAGTTTAGACTCTTATTTGGATATTCATGTTTGTTTTTAATTGATGTTTATTTGTTTATGTTAGTTCATTTATATTTGTTTGTACTCATTTATTTTCATTTGTCTTCGTGGAAGTTTGTTTGTGTTCGTGAACTATTGGTTTAGAATTTAACCGAACAAATAAGTTCATTTTCTTAACGAACATGAACAAGAAAATTTGTTGGTTTAAGTGTTTATGTTTGTGTATATTCATTTGTTTGATTAAAGTTAAACGGGTATACACACACGGGTTCAATAAAATAAATATTAAATAAAGATAATTTTTTAATAGTTTAGAAAAAATAAGCTGAAAAAAAAATTTTAGACTCGTAAATTTGTGATTAACCAGTTACTTGTTTAAATGTTGTGGTCAAATGATACTGTTTGGTTAGTAGTACGGATCAATTAAGAACTTGGGTTTCTATGGCCCAAGATTAGGATGTCGTTAGTTTAATTGAGTTATTTTTCTGTTTCTTATTTTTATGCTTATCGTTTGAGTTATGTACGCTATTTGTAGTTGTGCTTTTGAATAAATAACTATGAGTATTGAGAGCAATCTGGTATACACATGATTTCTTACATAAACCACCCGACCAACCATCGGAATTCACAAACTCCCATTTCAGATTCTAAGGGTTGCACCATGAGCAATGAACAATAAGAATATTTAAAGAGTTAAATAATCTAAAACGATCGCACTTAAAGCGAGACGAGAGACGTTTAATTATTTCTAATTAGATTGTGAATAGTTAAAAGGAATTAAATTAGTTAATTATCAAAAATTTGATAAATAGAGAATTGTTTTAATAATTATCAAATTGTTTGATAGTTACTGATTAGGTTAATTTTCTAGATTAATTATTAATTGGATTAATAATTAAATAGTGAATTAAAATGTATTTATTTAATAATTAATTGTTAATTGTTAAAAACTAACTTAATCCCAAGTTTAGAAGGATATATAAATAGGAGATTAAGAGTAAGAGAAAATAGAGAGAATACATTGGAAACCCTAATCACACTCTCCCCTCTTTCTTTGCGTCGTCAACCACCGCCACCAAGGCAACGCTGTCGGCGTCGCCGGTTTTTGGCTGTCGCCGTCCTCAGTCGTGTGTCGGGTTGACTGCCGCCGTCCTCTGCCGTGTGCAAGGTTAACCGTCGCCGTCCTCCCCCGTGTGACGGGTTTTTGCCCCAAGCTTTGCGAACCGGTGTTGTAACCGGGTTTGCATTGTGGGTCGATCTAAGGAAACCAAAGGAGTTTGGTTGTCCTGGGAGTTCACGTTACCAGATCTAGGTATTGGGTTCGTTGATCCGTGGTGTTTCCGTTCAGTTAGTTGTTTATTTCTGGGAAGGTAGAACTCTAAACTGACTATGGTTGTATTTGTTTCTGTTATGTTTGCATCTGGACTCATGTGGGCAGTCTAGGGTTTTGGCCTAGACTGGTTCGTACACGTTTTGTTCCGCTGCGTTTATATCAAAATTGTTTTGAAATCCTTGTATGAATCCCAACAAAAATTCATAAGGACGATCTGTTATTCACCTCGCCAATGATAAGAGATCTAACCTGGTTCTTTGAACAAAACTTCGTTACCTTGAATGCTCTTGAGAGCTCCCAGGTGCTCAAACCTACCTGCCATATGCATGCTCTCATTCTTAATCCTTTTGTTATTTCTATCAAATTTAGGCACGTTCGCAGAGATTTTTGTTCCACTGAACTCTAATGTTACTCATCTCTGTCAGCATCTGTTAGGTATCTTTAACATTCTTGAATCGCACAAAGCCAAAAAGATTTTCTCGTTTGTCAGTCTTGTTGGCCATGTATGAATCAACAATGGATCCAAAGTTTTTTTCCAGATTCGTGTGCTTGAACATTCTTTAGGGAGATTTATATTAAAGAAAGTAGTGGCGTTTGGTTGTTTGTCCTTCGTAGTCACCTTCTTTCTTCTATATTCGACCCTCTTCCATCCAGATTTTCTCGCTTTCGTTCTCGTCTCTCCATCTTAAGTTCTACTCTCTTGTTACCGGTGTCAAGTAACACCATGTCAGCAAAAACAAATTGTAAATAATTAACACCAAGAGTTTTCTTGCTTGGAATTACTTATGGTATTGTAAACATAATAATACTAATTTTTTAAGCATTACAAAATATATAATAAATACAAAATTTTAAAAGGTTGTTTCTTTCTGTGTTTATATTTCGAGGGTTGCGGTTGTGTTTTGGCAACAAATTCGGGATTGGATTGTGTTTTCGGAATGAAATCAGGTGTGGGCGGAGATGGGAATTGGCTCCAATTTGCAAAAGTCAACATTGGTTAGGTTGGGTTTGGTTCCATTTGGGGGCGGTAACAAATATTAGAGACGAAAGGGTTTTAGTTGAGTTGGTTGGGGTTGAAGAATGAGTTGTTCAGGTTCATGTTGGTATATGAAGATTGTAGTAAGAATAGAGTGGAATTGTATAAAATATATAGATTATATTAGAAGAGGTGGTGAAATTGTGTGTATAAAAATGTTGATTTTATGTTGTATTTATAGATTTTTTTTAATTATTATTTTTATTTAAAATGGAGCCTAACAACTATTTTTGGTTTTGGTCAACGAGCCCAACAACTCTTTTTCTCCCCCAATGCCCGTTGCCTCCCTCACCACGCCCCTGGCCACGTATAGGCGGCACGGTGTGCTACGCTCATGACCGCCTACTTGGATCTCACACCCCTCCAACCACCGATCCACTACACCGCCTTACGTATATTCACTACTAATAATTACAATCACTAAGATAGCATCATCAACACAAACACATGCCAAAATTACCGTCTCAAACCAAGATTTAATTTGTATATAAAAATCGAAACTTCATATAAGAAAACAGTCATCCCTAATAAGGGTTTGTATTATCAATAAAAGCAAACTAAATCATGAAGTTGAATGCAAAAGAAACAAAGAAATCAAATATCTTTAAGCAAAACTAAGAAAAACAAAAGCTTAACAAATATGAACAGTAAGTGTAAACTTAAATATGAAATATTACAAGCTCGAATCTCGATTTAATGTAGAAAAGATGAAAACTTTGTGCTTGGTTGCTATTCAAAAGCTATAGAATTTCAAAATTCTAGATGGGGTCGATCTCCAAGCGTATGTAGGCGTGCTCTCAACTCTGACCTAATTTTTTTATTAGGGTGGAGGAGGCACCCATGGCTTGAAGCTACACACTAACCAATAGGGTGGTGACATCTCACTTCAAGCCTCAAGAAGCTATGACAAGCCTTGGAGGTGGGGGCATCCATGCCATGAAGCCACACCCACCAATGCTCTCCAACAGTCACATTACAAGCCATAAAGCACTATGTTACAAGTCATAACTATGAAGCCCGTTGCTATATAGTTATGTACTTGTGAAATCATGCGGAGTGAAACACACGCCTATATAAATCAAGATGTGTAGGTGTGTATTATGGATTTATGTTCTCTAAAAATTTTTAGAGCGTTACTAATATTTGCATGGTTTAACTTTCAAAATTTTTAGAGCTTTTAACTTTTTTCCTTCAATTTCTTCATTCTCTAGACTTTACACGCCTATGTAATTGGTAAGGGAGGCATGTATAGCTACACCAGTACATGCCTAGGTATGTCAGTTTACAATAGTCGTCTAGTTTTCTAAAATTTGATAATTCATCGTTTTCCTCTTTTGATTTCTTCATCATATATTCCTTGTTACATCTTGTGGGTGTTTAGACTTATAAAATAAACATGAAGTGAGTATCGTATTCAATGTTTTCATCTGTAAAAACGTCAAATGTGCAAGTATAATTACACGTAACACACGTATAATTGATACATATTAATTTGACACATACATGTTATATAACCATAATTTTGACCATTTTCAAGTTCGACCGGGTATTTCCGGTAATACACAATGAAGTGCCCATCCATAACTTTCTAATAAAAACACTTTATTTATATATATATATATATATATATATATATATATATATATTAAAATGCAAGATTTGGTTGTGAGGGGTTTTTAATGTTCAAAATTTACAAATCTTGAAGCATTAGGTACAAACAAGTGAAGCATACTTTTATAAATTACACATCACACCCCTCTAAAAATTACAAGATGATACTTCCACTTTCAATAAACTTATTATTTAAACCATATACTTTCTCATTAGTTTTTTTTTCAAATTTTTTTGACCAACCACACATTGACATGTGTCACACTTATAAGCTTCTCTATTCTTTTTGGTTTTTTGTTTATAATTTTTAAAATATAATGTTTTATAAAATTCTGAGTATACCATTACGACGTGCTTATTTTTATATACGTTTTGATATAAGTTACGATCAAAACTGAGTTCTACGTGATAATGTACAAGTTAGCAAAGCACAATTGTACAAGTCATTAAAAATAATTATTAAAAATGTTATTTTTTAATTTATTTTTTACACCTACACTTTTACTTATGATTTCTTCTTATTTGCCGATAGTATACCGAACGTTGTGGTGGGGTTGTTATAAGTAACAAGTGGGTTTACGTAAATGTTTTTTTATATAGATAGATTTCCGTGCGCCACAGTGAGCGTTGGTATAATAGTAATTGTAAGTGTCAGCGCCCGCAGGTGTTTAAATGTTCATTTCTTACAATATGTTAAGCCTATGGTACAATTCTTTAATGCCACCATTACAAATTTTAAAACCCTGTCGTAACGCACGGGTAAGATTACTAGTTGTTATTAATTAGCATATAATATATTCAAAGTTACGAATTTCAATTAAATTGTTCTCCTTAATATCCATAACCTTTAGATTATTCACAATGGAATCCTTATCCCATCAATATAATTTAACTAAAATACACATTTATCTCTGAAATTTATTCACTTTTTAAAACCTTTTAAATCTGATTCCCTATAAAAAAAAAAGTACTTTTTTATTAATCATAAATAGCTATAAAAGACTCCTACCTAATGAAATATTATATTTAATTTAATTTTCTTTGAATGGAAGTTGCAATTGTTTAATACTTATAATAATATTAAATAAAGTTTAATTTGCAGTATTTTAAAAGATAGGGAAGTGGTAGTAAAAGGGTAAAAGTCAATGAGCATAATTGAACCTTGTTTGACATTTTCGTCTTAATGGGTCCCACATCAGGAAGTAGCCTATTACCGCCTGCAATACTCCTCACGCCACTCTCATCAGTAGCGCGTGCATCACGCTCCCGTCCCTAATGGAGTCATATAATTTCAAGTCAATAATTTCCGTCGACCGGTTTAATAATCAAATAATTATAAAGATAAATACTTTAGAATAAAAAAAAATATAATTAATTACACGGATGGTCCCTGTGGTTTGACCAAATTACGGTTTTTGTCCTTATGTTTGAAAAATTACAGATTTAATCTAAGATACTTTAATTTTGTTGCACCGATGATGGTCTTTGAAGTGAACGGGGATTAACTTTTTCTGTTAAGCACATGTGAAAAATCAAAATACCGTTGACAAAAATAAATAAAAAATATAGACATAATAATATATGAGTGGGGGCCACAAATATCTAAACTAATAAATAAAAAACTAACTTAACCTATACATCTCTGCGGCTCTGCCGTCTTCTTCGAGGACAGCCTTCCTCGTCAGCCAACTTTTCCGGCGTCGTCTTCTCCACCACCACCACCTAGAGGTCTTGCCGGCCAACTTTTACGGAGTCGTCTTCTCCACCACTACCACCTGCAGGTTTACCACAGGCGTCTCTCTCTCTCTCTCTAAACCTAATCGTCGGCCACACCTCCCCTCATTCTCCGGCGAAACCCAAATCCCAGGATCTGCTTGCAAAACCTGAATCCCATCTGTAGACCGACCACTGGAGCTCGGATGGGGAGAAGAAGTCATTGACACGGCGGAGTGCGGCGGTGGTGGTTTGAAGGAACATCTGGGTTCGGTTTTGAGCTTCGTGTTTTTCGTTAATGGCGGTGTTGAGAAGGTGTTTGAGTTTAATTATTTTTCATCTTTTACTTTTAATTCTTCTTGAGCATTGAATCTTGCTGCTTCAAGCTCCATTGTTGTGATCAAAAGAGACTCTGTTAACTCCTCCATGGTCTGTTTCAAATTTCAATCCAATTCGGGCAATACGGGCAAAATTGAGTTAAAATCAAAGGAAATTAATTGAAATTTGAGTAAAATGAGATGGAATTTGACCTTTCCGTGGCAGAAATATGTCCAATCCAGAAAGAAATTGGTTTGATCTTCTATGTGTGCCTGCAATTTTGCAACCGAATGGACCGTTTAACATTTATTATTTATATATATTTTTGCAAGCAGATCCTGTAAACAGTCACTGTGTAACTTACCGACAACCTTGCGATTGGCCGGCCGAATATAGCGGAGGGGAAGTGCCGAGTGGTTGCAGTGGACGGTGGTTGTTGAGTGGGCCGGCCGGAGATGGCGGCGGGAGCGGGGGGTAGATAAAGAGAGGAGTGGGGCCCACCTTATATTAATGTGCGGGGAGTAGATAAAGAGAGGAGTGGTGGTTGTAGGAGGCAGGACGCTGTAGAGATGGTGATGGTGTCGGTGGAGGTGGCCGGAATTGTTGCCGGTGGTGGTGGTAGACCGTCGATGATTTAGTTGGGGAAGACAATGGGGGAGGGAGAGGGAGAGGGGGAGGGGTAGTTTAGTAATTGTGTTTATGTATTTTAATTTTAAGGGTATTTTCGTCATTTTATAAAAAGTTAACAGAATACTTAACCCCATCTACTATACGGACCATCAGTGCAACAAAATGAAAGTATCTTAGACTAAATCTGTAATTTTTCAAACCTAGGGACGAAAACAATAATTTGGTCAAACCATAGGGACCATCCGTGTAATTAATTCAAAAAAATATAAAAGTAACTTAAAATAAAATATGAAAGTATTTTATATTTTAACGTGGATTTGTAGCGTCGATAAAATATGACTAAATTACAGAAAACAAACTTTAAGTATATACTAAATTTCACCCGCAGACATTAATTTTAACTAGTTACGCTGGACACCATTTATCTATATGGTTTGTATATAGTTATAACTTTTAGACAAACAAATATTAGATTTTTCAGTTAGTTTTTTATAAACGACCAAAAGACCCGCAGACCTTAATCTTCAAAAACATTATGAGCCCGATCCATTATGCCTTCTTCCTAATATTACATTGATACTCTTATAAATAAATAAAATAAAATAAAATAAAAAATAAATATTAATATATGATGGTTAAAATTGATTTTTTTTAGTGGTTTTCGTCTATTATGTGGTTTTCTCTGGAACCACTTCCCTATATATATATATATATATATATATAGAGAGAGAGAGAGAGAGAGAGATGATCAAGAGAAAACACATTGTTGGGGAGAAAACCAAAAAAACTTCTCATTTTGTAAGGCAAGAAAAAACATCTAAAAAAATAAAGAAAAAATTATAAAAATAATAAAACAAAAAAAACTAAAAACTAAAAAAACCAAAATGTTTCTCTCGTTTGTCTCGTTTCATAAAAAAAACTCAAAAAATTAGTCGGTTTTGCTTTAAGATTTAGTTTAGCTTTTAAGTTTGGTTTTTGAAGGTATAGTGTGGGGGGTTAGGTTTTTGAAGGTATGGAGGGGGGGTTAGGTTTTTGGAGATGGAGGGGGTTAGGTTTTGGGAGTGGGTGGGGGTGTTTAGGTTTTTTTTTAGGGGGGGGAGAGGGTTTAGGTTTTTGGAGGGTGGCGTGGGTGGGAGTCTAGGTTTTTGAAGGGTGGGTGATGGGGGTTTAAGTTTTTGGGGGTTAGGGATGGGGGTTAGGTTTTTAGGATGTATGAAAGGGTTAGGTTTTTAAGAATATATAATGATAGTATAATTAGAAAAAGTGTAATTAATGAGGAGTTTTTTTGTTTTTCTTATGAACTCAACCATATATATATATATATATATTAATTTGTTAATATAAGAATGGAGGGTAAATTAGTCATTTACATGTCATTTAACTGTAAAATCTAACGTCCATTAGTCTAAAGGTTATAACATGATACAAACCATATAGATAAAGGGTGTACAGCGTAATTAGTGAAGATTAAGGTCTGCGGGTGTAATTTGATATATACTTAAAGGTTGTTTTCTGTAATTTAGTTATAAAATATATAATTTAAAATACTAAAGTTGGCCCAACTCATTTTTAACACGTTTAAATTCCATTTTTCACACTTTAATTCATAATTTCTCATTCCTTAATTTGATCACATAAACGATACACACATGTATAAATCTTAAACCACTCAAGTTTTCACATCACATATGTATACAGTGCATATAACCTTAATATGATTATCATGCATCTAACACCAATTACTCATCTATTCACTTTAATGTGTTTGTGATGGTTACAATAATGGATTGAGGTTCTTTGACCTCACTCATGTAAATCATTGCTTGTTTCTAACCCACATGCGGCTCTTTGACCAGATTGTGTAAGTTAATTTACAATCCTTTTATCTGAGATTTGTAATCTCGATTATGAACGTGCATACCTTCTATATCATTGGTGAAGTTCTTAGACTTTCAATAAAAAAAGGTTTCACAAGCTCTGAAGAAATTGAGCCTGGCATGCGTGCTATGCTAGGCATAGGTGTGCATGGTGTCGGCATAGCTATGCCAGCATGGAAACCTAATCAGAAACCCGGGAACGTCGGCACAGGTGTGTAAGCTTTGGCATGGGCGTATTGGGCTATGCATAGGTGTGCCAAGCCTTTTCACAACAGTGTATCGTTGCTAAAAAAACTATAAATTGAAGACTTTCAGTTCTTTTTTGAGATATGCGACTTTTGGAGCAGAAACCCTAATTCCATCCATCATAAAGCATCCAAGTTTGAGGCTTGACACGAAGATTGAAGGTTTTTGGACCGAGAGAACGTATTCGGAAGTTATCATTCACGGTTTCAATCGATTTTTAGTTTGATATTCTTGTTCTTGACATAGATTGCTACTGCTTATCATCTGAGATTTGTTTTTCTTTATTCACTATGAACTAATTCATGTAATCATTTATAGGTCTAGATGAAACTTTGACTATTTTGATGATTTTATGCAAACAGTTGGTCTGTTATGTTGGATTTCGATTACACAAACTTGTTTAATCATTGAGTGAATGTTTTTTTTCAATCTCATGACTTGTTTAATTCTGATTTTCTGCGGTTGATGCCATAAATAGTGCTTCCATTCTTAGGTTTGACTTTCTAAGGCAATTGATCATTAGCGTGATAGTTGAGATTATCGGGATTAAATTGGGTTGGTTAGGTGAATTCCCATCTGAATTAGGTTTGAAAGAGTTGGATTTAGGTGCTAATGTAACACCTTGAAAATTATCAAGGGCCAAAAGTATCAATAATTCAAAGTTCAGGGGATAAAAAGGAGTTTGTCCCAAATTACAAGGACCAAAAGTGAAAAATTCTGAAAAATGGCCGGTAGTGGACCGCTACCAAGACCCTCGTGGTCCACTACGTGGAGAGGAAGGTTGTAATGATGACACGCAACGTGTCAAATGACTAAGCGTTATCCAAAACCCTATAGCGGACCACTATGTTGGTCTTTAACGGTCCGCCAAGCCATCCAGTCCTTTAGCAGACCGACATCCTAGCCCTAATGGTCCGCCACATGTAGCACAAGAAACTTATCCGGAAGAAGGGTGGTAGCAGACTGCTACCCCCTAGTTAACGCTCCGCTACACACACAATACCTGCCTATAAATAGAAATCCAATCTCGGTCATTTTCACACAAAACCCTCACACACTACACCTTCCATTTCACACACATACCCTCTGAGATTATATTCCAAGACCAGTTCGTATTCGCGAGTGAGAATCCGACACCAAACGCAGTAGATAGTTAAGAGGTAAGTTTTATTCGCTCATTTAAGGTTTGGTTATCTACCTTAAAGTGCTTTATACGTTATGAGGGATGGGACCTAATGGTGGGACCGTTTGTCCAATGTGCTGGTAGTGTGTGCCAGTGGCCGGGTAAAGTCGGCAGTTATATAAATTCTAAAAGCCCACAACTGTCATGCTAGTGGGTGGGACATGGGATTACTGATGTTTCAAATAGTAACCATTTGTGAAGTTCATGAACTCACCAACTTATGTTGACCCAGTTGCTTTAAATATTTTTTAATGACATTTCATGTTAAACCCTAAATGGCTTTAGATGATGGCATCCAGATAAATAAAGTGGTGGATAAGACAAGTTGTTGACTGGTTGGCTGAAGGCAGGTTTGGAAGAACCATAAGTCCTGTGCTTTTAAGTTCCTTGATAGGAACTGGTTGTATGTAAAAGTTGGTTGATTAAGTTGTAAGCATGTCTATTATTAATAAAAGAGGTTTTTGGTTTAGCTTCAACTGTGTGTTCTATACCATTCGTCATGACTAACTAGTGCATGGGACTGGGGTGTGACAAGTTGGTATCAGAGCCTCAGTTTAAGAGATTTAGGTACTAAGAAATAGTATCTAGACTTAACTAAGAATCTATGATTTGCTTGAATGCCATAAGATAAAACCATAAGTTGAGATGTTGACATTTATTATGATATATAACGGGTGATACCTAGAAACCAGATAATTAAGAACATTCTTGGCCAAATGTTGTTAATTTCTGTATTATAACCAGTTATACGAATTCTGATGTCAAACATCTGTGTGTGTAGATACTAGATGGCAGGAAGAGGACAAGGACGAGGTAGAGGTAGGAGACAAGGACCTACTACGAGATCTCGTGCTCCTACTAACACAAATCCCAATACTGACACAAACCCAACTACTCACACTAATCCAGAAACTTAACCCTATACAGAACAAGTGCTTATTACAGAAGCACAATTCCAAGGGGCTTCAAACAACATTACCTGGAATACTTGACGAGGCCCTTCAAAGGAGAATGGGTTCAAGTAGTCAGGGATAAGTGGTTCAAATCCACGAGTAGAGGATGCCCCTATAGAAAACAACAATGGTACAACCCGAACCTATAATCATAGTGTGGGAATCAATAATAGAGAAGGATGTACATACAAGACCTTTAGTGAGTGTCACCCAAACCATTCAACGGCAAGAAGAATGCCATTGCAGCCATGCCGTGAATAACTTCTATGAAGGCCGTTATAAAAATGAATGAATGCAGAGATGATCAAGCAGTTAAATTTACTGCACACTCATTTGAGGAAGAAGCACTTTACTGGTGGGAGTCAGTCAAGCAGACTAAAGGATGAGAGCTAGTGGACAATATGAAGTGGGAAGATCTCAATAATCTGGTAATTAAGAAATCATGTCCACAAAATGAGGTGGATAAAATTGAAACAAAATTTCATCGTCTGGAAGTTGGAAACCTCACACACCGGGAGTATACAACAAAATTCAAGGAAACGGCCAGCTTAGTACCACATTTAGTAACCTCAGAGTCTCGAAAAATTAAATGCTACATGCAAGGATTACCTCCTAAGGTTCGCAAGTTAGTAAAAAACTACTACACCGCAAATAATATATGCAACTGTCGAACTCAGTGCGGTAATGTACGTTGAAGTGGCAAGTCAAGAACCACTGGAGGTGGAAAATAAATGATGTCATGAGGAAATGACATCTGGCTCTGAAGGTAATAACATTGTAAGAAGAGAAGGAATCAACTAGGGGAGAAATACCCAAGAAATCAAATGCCATAAGTGTCAACAGCTAGGGCACATTGCAAATATTGCCCGAATATCAAATGCCATAATTGTAGTGAAATTGGACATTATAAGAATAATTGTCCAAAAGTAGTTCAGCCTGGACCCACTGGTGGAGCTAAAGGACGTGTATTCATATTAGGAGAAGGAAGGGAAAGGTAATGATATGAGTGTTTTCTGTACATCTCAAATTTTATAAATAAATAAAAAGTTTTCTTGAAATTACTTTATATGTCTGTCTAGACTATAAGTGGAAGATGAATTAAGATATCTAGTTGTGTGTGTATATATATATATATATATATATATATATCCTTAACTAAGATATTAGTAGTACACAATCAAAGGATATAGTATCCCTATCCCTAAAATATGTCTATTTGCTCGGACAACATTTCAATGTTTAGGGGATAAAAGGAGTTTGCCCCAAATTACAAGGACCAAAAGTGAAAAATTCTGAAAAATGACCAGTAGTGGACCGCTACCAAGACCCTCGTGGTCCGCTACGTGGAGAGGAAGGCTGTAATGATGACACGCCACGTGTCAGAGGACTAAGCGTTATCCAAAACCCTATAGCGGACCGCCATGTTGGTCCTTAACGGTCTGCCAAGCCATCCAGTCCCTTAGCCGGCCGACATCCTAGCCCTAACGGTCTGCCACCTATAGCGCAAGAAACTTATCCGGAAGAAGGGCGGTAGCAGACCGCTACCCCTTGGCTAATGGTCTGCTACGCACCCAGTACCAACCTATAAATAGAAACCCAATCTCGATCATTTTCACACAAAACCCAGACACACTACACCTTCCATTTCACACACATACCCTCTAAGATTATATTCCAAGACCAGTTCGTATTCGCGAGTGAGAATTCGACACCAAACGCAGTAGATAGTTACGATGTAAGTTTTATCCACTCATTTAAGGTTTGGTTATCTACCATTAAGCTTAATATACCTGGCTAACAAATATCGGTGTAATTTAGGATATTATACAAGATAGTTATTGCAGTTAAATCTAAGCCAAGGTGCTGCCCAGGTGAGTTCCTCTAAACTAAAATGTGTATTTGGTTACACAGTTGTTATTTGAAATATGTCTGATAAGTGATTCCCTATTCCATATATATATAACACGTAATAAGCGCTTTATACGTTCCCAGATATGAGACCTACTGGTGGGACAGTTTGTCTCATGTGCTGTTAGTGTGTGCAAGTGGCCGGGTAAAGTGGCCAGTTATATATATATTCTAAAAGCCCACAGCTGTCATGCTAGTGGGTGGGACATGGGATTACTGATGTTTCAAATAGTAACCATTTGTGAAGTTCATGAACTCACCAACTTATGTTGACTCAGTTGCTTTTAATGTTTTTAAAGGACATTTTAGGTTAAACCTTAAATGGCTTTAGATGTATGCATTCCAAATAAATAACGTGGTGGATAGGACACGTTGTTGGCTGGTTGGCTGAAGGCATGTTTGGAAGAACCATAAGTCATGTGCTTTTAAGTTCCTTGACAGGAACTGGTTGTATGTAAAAGTCGGTTGATTAAGTTGTAAGCCAGACTGTTATTAATAAAAGAGGTTTGTGGTTTAGCTTCCACTGTGTGTTCTATATCATTCGTCACGACTAACCGGTACCTAGGACTGGGGTGTGACAGCTAAGTACCTCTCGGGGCTTTGGTTATTTGGGTTATATACTACTAGTGTAGGTTTAGCCTTAATATTCGGGTTTTGGTGTTCTTAGTATCATTGATTAGACTTGAATGTGTAGGTTCATGATCTGGGGTGGTTAGCGTGTGTCTATAGCGGTTAACTTTCTGATTATCGTGGGATTAGATAGCCTTAGCGGGATTCTAGTTCTATGACATGAGCCTATTCTAGATCCGAGTTCACTCGTGTAGGAAACAACCTCACCATAAGTTTGTTTAAGATCATCATTATTAGTCTAAGTGGATTTGACATTTATGAACATCTTATTAAACCGGTTAGATATTGATTGAAATCGAGTATCGAGAGCTTACATGTCCTTTGATCCAAAAACCAAAGCTTATGAAGATGATGACGAGGATACTGTGAAAACGATGGTGAAGATCTTGAAACAACGATGACATCTGTTCACATGAAAATGGTTGAAGATCATGGAAAATATGACGCTATGACAACTCATGAAGGATGATGCGTTCACACGTGAACAAATACTATGCAATTCTTCTTCACAACGTTCATGTATGAAGTTAAATATTTGATTATTTTTAGATGAAAATGTCTATTATTAAATAACCACCAAAATGTATTGGTGTTTGTAACATCATAAAATCAATTGGTAAATCGGTTACAAACTTACACATGGCCAAATTTTAAGTTGACGTGCAACTTTTTGAGTCAGACTTGAATTTTGTATTGTTCTTTTATCACTACTTTATATTATTTTGTTATAGAAAAAAATCTTACAACAAATCAGAGAATCAAAGGGGGAAATGGTGAGATTTTTGTCTATTTGGATCAGTTAGAGATATATGTACTCTTTTCAAAATATTTAAATTTTACTACAAATCTATACTATATAATAAATAAAGGTTTTTAAGTGACACGTGTCGTCTTCATATTCTTTCTTATCATTTTTTTCTCGGCTCTCTCTCTTATTTAATGCACTTCTATCTTTTAACAATAATATATATTTAAAAAAAATACTAGTTATACTAATAAAACACATTTATTTTAAATTATCCCTTATTATAAAAAACTTTGAAATTTAATTATGTAACTTTTATTTCAATCAAATAGTAAATAAAAGTCAAATTATATTAAATAGTAATTAACGTATTTTCGAAACCCAAAATATTAATTTTACATATTTTGAGTTTGTTTCTATCTTTAGTATATGTAATATATTTTTACACCTATAAAATATATACATAAAAATTTAAAAATTTTAAATATTGATATTTTTCACCCAATGTATAAACACGGGATCTAAACTAGTCACTAATAGATAATTACTAACGAAAACAGTTGTAGGAAAAATACCATGGATCACCCACTTAATCCATCAAAATCCAGCTTTTAGCTTTTTATTTACTTTTCTTTATTTTGGTGAAACCTGTCGGTGACGGTCGGAAAAATATCCACAAATTACTTAAGGAATCTACCAACATCCGGCTTTTTTTTAGAATTTTGGTGGAACTCGTCGGTTTCCCGATAGACCGATAAGTCATCGGTAAATAAAACTATTTTTTGAATTTTGATGGAACTCGTCTGTTTCCCGACAGACCGATAAGTCATCGGTAAATAAAGCTAGCGATTCCCATCGGCAAGTTTTTTCATAAAAGATTCCCACCCTTTGGTTTTCCAACGGGTTGTAATTCGTCAGAAAATGTAGGATTAGATTATGATCAAATTCTTGGCATGATTTTTGTTCAGACGTTTGTTTGTGTGTCCTACCCCCGCCAGGTTTCCGGTAGGTTATCCGTCGATAATGCCTTCTATAAATAGCAACATTCTAGTCTTTCCAAAATGGCAACAAAAACCAAACGTTTCAATCCGTAAAACTTTCTATAAAAAGTCAGGATGATAGTCGTGGAGTTTCTCAAGCCTTAAAATGACAGCCTCCGTATATTTCAAATATGGCATATTGATGTTAAGACGTGGTCTGTTTGAAAAGTTAATATAGCAAATCATTGTTAACGGGTTTGCTAGAATTGGTGATTTCAGAATTTAAATACTCCGACATGAGTGTGTATTTAGTTTGATGGGCTCAGCTATTTGGGTTGGAATTGCTATGCTCAGAATATAAAGGAACGTCCGTACCAAGAGTAGATTTATTATCTTTTGTAATCTATTTTATTTTACGTTTAGTTTATTATTGTATGTGTTATCGGTGTCGAGCCACTGGCACACACATGTGTACACATATAGAGATCGGGGAATGTGTATTATCTCTTTATAAGATTTAAAAATATAACATAATTTGTTTGTAAGATGTAGAAACATATACAATTAATGTAACTTAATTGCAAGCATTAAGGTATTTAAACAGTGTAAATAAAACAAAATAATCACTACAAACTAATTTATGAAGAAATCAATCTCCTTATAAGTTCACATAAATCTTTCATAAAACAATTTAAATTTTATAAAAATAAGCCTGGCATTATGCTTCTCTCGAAGTAATCGTCTATAAAAAATATTTTTAAAAATCAATACAACAAAGAAAAGATAGTTTAATCTTATGAAGCAAAGTGACAAAAGTAGAAATTAATAAATCATGTATCTTACCTTGAGCAAATGCCTTGTTTCATTTTAAGCTAAAGGACTTGTCTATTTGATATACAGCATCTTTACAAAGATTTTTACTCCGTGTTTCAGTGTTTTCGGGCTTGGTAAATGTTGAACAGTTCTTTAATATGATAATGTAAAATAATATTAATCATAAACATATACCTGGTAATCCAGTAACATTGGAGAGGGAATACGTCATGATCTTTATGATGATCGGGTTCCCGTTTAGGGTGTATCCGTAAGGATGGCTTAGCGTGAGAGGGGTCTCACGAATGAGAGAGAGAGAGAGAGAGCACCGAATTCTTTATGGTGTAGTTGATTTCGTGATTAGCTATTACTCTCTAATCATATCTCTATATATATACATCCAAGGGGAAACCCTATTAATAATAGTAAGGGTAATTACGTCCATCGAATAATTACCAATTAAATCATAGGGGTAAATAAGTCAATGATCTATTAATTAATAAATGATAATAAAGATCACATAATTAAAGTGAGTCTTACATTCTCTCACTTGGCCGAGTGATCATTTATGATGAGCATTAGTAAGTCTGGCCAGATGTTAATAATCATTTTGGTTCTAAACCGAAACTGTAGCAGAGAAATACAGTCATTGAATTAATATTAAACTCAAGACCCCCATTAATCATACTACAATCCCAAATTTAAAACTTAAGTGAACTTATGATCAAACTGACAATTAAACCATTAACGTTGATTTGTATAATTACTGTCTATATGTATTTAGGCATGCATGGACATATTAAGAGACAAACAAATTCAAATAAATGAGAAAATTTCATTAAATGTAAGTAAGTACATTATGCTAATAAATAAGGTCTTTAGAAAAGCTCATCTTCAAAACATGTTCATCGAATACTTTAGGAGGGAGACCTTTAGTCATCGGATCCGCAAGCATAACTTTAGTACTTATATACTCAATACAAAGATTATTTTCCTCAACTCGCTCACTTACGAACAAGTACTTTGTATCAAGATATAATCCAGCTCCGGTCGAACTGTTACTGTTCGAGAAACTAACGGCAGCAGAGTTATCATAGTAAAGCTTCAATGGTCTAGATATGAAATTAACTACTTTGAGTCCAGTGATAAGATTCTTTAGCAACATGCCATGACAGGTCGCATTATAAACAGCGATGTATTCTTCCATCATAGTGGATGTTGTAGTCAATTGTTGCTTATGACTCTTCCATGAGATAGGTCCACCGGCTAACATAAAGATATACCCCGAAATGGATTTCTTATCATCCTTGCATTTAGCAAAGTCAGAATCAGAATAACCAACCACATCTAAACTATCACTTCTTCTATAGGTCAGTTTATAGTCTTTCGTCCCTTTCAGATATCGAAGCACTTTCTTAGCTGCTTTCCAATGATCAAGACCAGGATTAGTCTGATAACGGCCTAGCATTCCATCAATATAAGTGATATCTGGACGAGTACAGAGTTGAGCATACATAAGGCTTCCAACCACTGAGGCATAAGGTATCATTCTACAATTAGTCTCACCTCAGGGTGAGCTCCCCCTGAGGTGGTGATTCCCTCTACAAACACACACTCCTCCTATGAGGTATTCTACTATATATAGGAGGCCAAGCACATACGCCTTCTTTTACAATCCACCGCCCAAACAGGCCTGAAAAACAGGTATCGAAACAATGTTCAACCGAAACTAGTAGTTTCGATACTGTAATTTTGATTGACAGCATCAGTCTCAAAATTATACTCAACACGCCTTAGAAGTTCCTTTGAATTATTCCTCCACAAAAGCCAGATATGTCTTAGCATCAGTTAAATCTGGAATTGCTCCCCTGATGGCGATGCTGATGGATTGCTTTATGAGCATAAGAGACATTCGGTTGCACCTATTCCACTTCGCATGGAGTATCTTGTCATCAGCGGTACTCTTATCAGTGAGAGCAGGGGGTGCAGCCTCTAGTAGTGCATAATCAAAATCCTGTATTGTGAGATTCAGCATTAGAGAATCTTTTCAAGAATGAAAGTTAGAACCGGTAAGAGTTTTAATTCACATATTGTGAGCTGCAAGGGATTTAAATTAGAAGAATAAGATACATAACTAAATAGAAGAACTTAGAGTGAACTTATGGGGTACTAGACTAAGACGGGCAGAAAGTAAGGACCATTATACTAATGAAGTTGTGATAAAGTCTATTATAACACCAAAATAATAAACTAGTTAAGGTCTACTTAAACAGTTAGCTTTCACTTTGGCTATAACTAATTATTTAAGCATTAGGAACAAATAAGGTATGCAAATTAAATGTAGCACATCATCTTTGGATAGAAGTGAGACATTTAATTTACACAAAATAAGTTTGCAGGACATAAATGTAACACATCATCTTTGGACAGAAGTGAAACATTTATGCAATTTAGGCGGGTGTCATATGAATATCAAATAGTTTAAGGATATACACTAAGTGACAATGCTTAATTAGACTTGAATAAATTTACACAAGTATCACATCATCTTTGGGCAGAAGTGAAACTATTAGGTGTTATTCAAGTAAGTTAAAAGTTTGTAAAACATTTAGATTTAAGGTTTTAAAAAATATAAAAGCATTAGTTAATAGCAAACCCCCTGTTAGCCCGAAAAAATTTGTGGACCCGAGTACTTTTAAGGACCCGAAAACATAAGGAACCGAGTACTTAGACATGAGCCGAGAACTTTATAATTAGTCGAGAACCTAGGTGAGCCGTGAACTTTGTAATTAGCCGAAAACCTGGGTGAGCCGAGAACATTTGATGTTCATGGGAAATAGTAAGTTCTCGGGTTTAAGGTTAAGTTCACGGGAAAACTAATGTTCACGGGAAAGGTTATGTTCACGGGAAAAGGGAAGTTTACGGGTAAAGCAAGGTTCATGGGAAAAATAATCCGAGAACTTGTTAAAATCGTGTACTTTTTAAAGAAACCGAAAACTTAGGGATACGATTTTTAAGGAATATCTCTTATTTCGAAATTTAAGTGTTTTATTTATATCCAAGATTTGATCAGTTCGTAAAAATTTAAAATTTACATAATTTATACGAAAACTTAGAGATAAAGTTAAATAATTTTCGAAAACAGATTTGTCCAATCTTCCTACCAAAATAAGTGATTTCACTGAAAATAAGGATGAACATCAAGAACAATTCTAATAAACGTCATAACTGTTCTTGATTAAAATCATGTTTTGGCCTGGTAATCGAAATCATAATGCATTATATTAAGGATTTCGAAAATTATCAAAGTTTTATGGATCAAAAACATGTTATCCAGGTCCGAAAATTAAAAATAAAAAACGAAAACTTTATGTTAAGATCCGAAAACTTAGATAAATAATAAAAACAGTTTATTTGATCCAAATAAGAAATCAAAACAAGTTTTTAGAAACCGGTAAACAAAACAGATCTGGAAAACGTAAGTCCAGAGCCGAAAACTTATCAAAAAAAATTTCTGATTCATTCCAGTTTTTAGGGAACGAAAAAAGAACTAATTAATCAACATACGCTCTGATACCACATGTTGATCAGTTCTTTAACATGATAATAAAAAACAATATTAATCATAAACATGTACCTGGTAATCCAGTAACATTTGAGAGGGAAGACGTCATGATCTTGATGATGAATTGGTTCCCGTTCAGGGTGTATCCGTAAGGATGACTTAGCGTGAGAGGAGTCTCACGAATGAGAGAGAGAGAGCACCGAATTCTTTATGGTGTAGGTGATTTCGTGATTAGCTATTACTCTCTAATTATCTATATATATATACACATATATATATATGTATATATACACCCAAGAGGAAACCCTATTAATGATAGTAAGAGTAATTACGTCCATCGAATAATTACCAATTAAATTATAAGGGTAAATAAGTCAACAATCTATTAATTAATAAATGATAATAAAGACCACATAATTAAAGTGAGTCTTACGGTAAATAGTCACAAAACAAATTTGGACTTATTACAACACAATTTGCTTACGGTATAGATCATTTGCTTATGTGATATTATTAATCCGTTATTGTGTTATTTCATATTTTTCCATAAACGTTTCATGAATATTCAATATAGTATGAGTAATTTGCTTTAATTTTTGTTAAATCGTTCTGAAAAATTATGGTTGAAATATTTTAACTACATGGTATTTCTTTTATACAAATCTATAATAAGTAATTGGTTGTGTCACGTATTCTAATTATGTGAGCACAAAGTTTTTTCCCCGCTTATTTTTCTTCATTGCTAAGTATTTAATATTTCCTTTATTAATTCTTAAATCTTCATTGCTATTTAATATTTTCTTTATTAATTCTTAAATCTTCATTACTAACTATTTAATATTTCTTTTAATTCGTGTAAAACACGAATTTCTAACCTAGTGTGTATATATATGTGTTTTTCAATTACGTTAAGGAAATTTATAAGATTTATTTATTACAAAGAACAAATTACTCTTTTCGTTCTTTATATACCAATTTTGGTTTACATATACCACATTTCGGGTTTTATTCTTAAACTAAGATAATATCAGAAATCATCTTTTATGTTTAAATTTTTCTGATTTCATCCTTTACATTTGCTGCCATTAGATTTTCTGTTAAATGATGTAGTGATCGATCAATTATTCTTCTGTCATATTTAATAACTAAGGGGCTATTGTGTAATATACTAAAACATATTTTATAGGAAAGAATTGCTTATATCCTCCTTTAAACCTTCTTAATTGCATATTTACGTAATTCAAAACTAAAATCGCATATATCCTCTCCCAAAAAACAAAATTGCATATATATTAAGCTAGGGGATATATGCTCTTCCTCTTCTTCCTGAAATTAATTGAAAGTAAAACTTTATTTCACCAGCACAATCCAAAGCTTGTGAATTTTATCTTCACACCCCTTCATCTTCCTTATATGATCGAACCAAAAGGGACCAAACGCATAATCAAACCTTCATACTACCACCAAGTATCACACGTCCATCTTCTTGGTCACCCACAAACGACGATAGCCACCAAACCCATATCTGGTATGCTTACCCCTAAAATTAACATCATCATCAACACTGTTAATTCCAAGGAGACTACAATTCGCGACATTGGAATGATCTAGGGCTTCCATATCACTTGTGGGGAGGGAGGCGACAGTGGAACCCGTTGGCAAAGGGGACTACACTAAGAGATAAGAAAGGTGGTTGAAGAAAGGGCGAAGTGTGTGATGAAGAAGAAAAAAAGGAAGATTCAGGTAGCGACGTTGATGTCTAACCCTAGATCCCATAACTGTTCAAATCGAAGTCTGGATACCCTTCTCTGCTCAAATAGAAGTTTGATTAGGGCTTCGATTGGGTTGGTTGCCCTCTGTTCAAATCGAAGTCCGACAAAATGTATCTACTGTCCCTTCTTCTATGCTTGAAAGAGTGGTGATTAAATTAGTTCCAATTTTAAGCTTAAGGGAGTGGCAACATCGAAGCTTGAGGGATTGGCGACATCGAAGCTTGAGGAAATGGAGAACGTGGCGATTCTTGTGAAGTTGAGTAATGGGTGTTAGTGGTGCAGTAAGAGTTTGTGATAGAGGAGACTTGTGGGGGGAGGCTTCCGTTTTGCCGTTTGAAAAGAGAAATGTGGAACGATGTACAAGAAATATGGAGGGAGAGAGATTGGTTTTAATAAATCTTTTATTTTTACTTAAAAAAAAGGGGTAAATGGTCATTTTCAGAAAATGAAATTTTTAACGTCTTTTAGTTTAAAGGACGACACGAAATTTAAACATAAAGTATAATTTCTTATATTATCTTAATTTAAGGATAAAACATGAAATTTGTTATAAACATAAAAGATGTAATTTATTATATTATAAATAATAATAAAAAATTAAAAAAATGTTTAAAAAATCAAATAAATTGAAACACACTCTAGAACTAAAATTATTAAAATATCTGAAGAATCAAATTTACAAATGAAAAACAAATTTTAAACCCAAAAAAAAAAAAATAATGTTATCAAAACCCAAAAACTATTCAAGTACATTGCAATTTTGTGACATTAGAGCATTCACAGCAGGTTCTGTGTATGTTTGTGAGTGATTCTGCATATTTTAGGGAGTGGTTTAAAGTGGTTGTGAGTGAAGAAGATAGAAAATGTTACCGTTCATCTATATATTTGTGAAAACACTGTTCACCTCTATTAATTTTTTAATATTTTTTAAAAGTGGTTATGAGTGAAAAAGAGAGAAAAGATAATGATAAAAGTATAAAAAATATTATTTAATTAAAAAGTAAAGAGAAAATATAATGATTTTTAGTGTAATTATAGAGATTGGGATATTATATATCCATTTAGTCAACTTTTGTGAGACATATGATCAACTTCCATTTTTTTTCTTTTCAATATCTCAAAACCTTTTATACATTTATTAAACGATACTATTCAATAAGAATCAACACCACTGAGTGGTAAGCCTGTCTCATTCTAACCTAGAGGTCTTATATAGGTTCAAATAGAGGTGTACAAATCGGGTTTCAAACGAAACCGGTTCGGGTTTAAAACCGGGTCGGGTTGGGCAATACCCGCTTGGAACGGGTCGACGTACGAACCGGTTCGGGTCACGAACCGGGTTCAAGGATCATCGAACCCAACCCTACCAAACCGGATCGGACCGGGTTGAGGTTCGGGTTGGCTACTAAACCGGTTCGGGTCCCAAACCGGTTTACCCGGATTTTTTTTTAAAAAAAAACCGTTAATTTTTTAAAAAATTAACCGTTAAAGATATTAACTTAACTTAAAAATTACAAAACATACAAGATAAAGTTTAGAAATTACAAAACAAATAATTAAAAGTTTACAAATTAAAAATACATTAAATATAAAAGTCTTCTTCGTGGATATATTGAAAATCCGGGTAGTCGGTACTAGTCGGATCCCGAACTCCCTCGTAGGAGGTCTTCGCCGATTGCTTCAATCAATCCTCCTTCCACCTCGTCCTCGTATATCTCTCCCTCGACTTCGAGTTCGCCTTCAAGGGAAGATATATGTTGTATTCTTTCCGCCGCGTCCAAGTAATCTTTTAAGCAAATGCACGTTTCCACCGATGGCGGAGTTAGTCTTGTTCTTCGTAAAGAAACAACTCTGCCACTAACAGAAAAAGCAGATTCCGAAGCTACCGTAGAAGCTTGGACGGTTAGTAGATCACGGGCCATAGCAGATAGGACGGGAAATTGGTTTTCCTTCCCTTTCCACCAAGCCAAGATATCAAATGTCTCAAAATCATGAGCATTCATACCAGTTAAAAAATCCGAACCGATATATCTACCTAATTCGCTACTTGGGGTATTACCCCGTTGATGTTTACTATTTTCATTAAGTATAGTATTAAATAAGTTTAACATTGAACTCCGACTAGTACTTGCACTTGATGGAGCGTTTCTAAATTGCTCATGAACGGTAGATGTTGTACCATATTTTTCAACATAAACAGTAAATAAAGTAGACAAATTTTGTGTAAAAATAGTTTTTGCTCTATCCGTTAAAAATATGTCTTCTTCGTATAAATCCAAACCGTAAATTATTTTTTCAATTAAAGTTTCAACACCCGAAACATTTAAGCACGGATTTAAGACGGCGGCGCAAGTAATAATTGGAGGCATTTCTTTAAAATATTTTTTAAATTTCTCTTTCATTGGCGGTATCATTTCTTTAAATACGCCGTCTCGCATGGAATATTCGTTTAATTTTTCGACCATTAAAAAAAGTTGATTTAAAACCAAAGGACTTGTGGGATAGTAAACTCCCGATAAATAGGTTGTAGCGGTTTTAAAAATATGGAGCATATCGGCTACACCTTCAATGATACCCCAACCCGTTGTCGGAAATTTTGTTACTTTTTTTTGCCTTGCTAGTTGGGCATGAAACATTTGCAAACTTCGTTTTTGTTGAATGGCTTTTTCGAACATGTTACACGTTGAGTTCCAACGTGTTGAAACGTCCCAATTTGGACCTAAACATTCGGTTTGCCCGTCTTTACAAAATTTTATATATCGATGATATCTACTTTGACTTGTATGAAAAATGTCACGCAACATTTGTTTAAATTGATTTCTAACATCGTTAATGTGTTTAAGACCATCTTGCACAACTAAATTAATAATATGTGCAACACATCGGCTATGGAAAAAAATACCATTACAAATCGGGTTATATTTTAAAATAAGTTGGTTTACCGCGACGGTATTATTCGAGGCGTTATCAAACGATATTGAAAAAACTTTTGTTTCTATTTTAAAAGTTCTTATAACTTTGTCTAAAATATAAAATAAATTGTCACCGGTGTGGGGGTATGCAAAAATATCGAACGCAATAGTATGTTTCATCATTTGCCAACTTTCCGGATTTATCCAATGAGCGGTAACGCAAATGTAAGAATCCGGCAAATTGTGGGGAGCCGACCAAACATCACAAGTTAAACTAATACTGGTTTTTAAATTTTCAAATTCATTTATTATTTCTACTTTAGCTTTTTTCCACATATTTATACAATCTCGTCTAAGAGTAGCACGACTTACATGAGTGTAGCGAGGTTGGAGCGTTTGTTGAATAAGCCGAGTCAAACGCTCGTTGTCAAAGTGTTTGAAAGGTAGACTCTCTTGAATCACAAAATGCGCCATCCTCTCCCGAACCAAGTCAACATTATACGCAAAAATATTACTTTCGGTTGTCATACTTGCTTGACCTTGCGAAGCTTGAGCCAACCGAACAGTAGTTTTTTTCAATGTGATTCTTCAAAGTTGTGTTTGCGTCTTTTCCAAAAAAATGCCCGCACAACTTGCATCGAGCCTTATGACCACCATTCGACATTTCGCATAAATCGAAATGTTGCCAAACATTGGATTCCTTGTTGTAGGGATAACCCGCACAACCGTGGGAGCACTAACACTTTGAGAAGCACCAAAAATATTAGATTGTTGAGATTCGTTTGCCATTTTGAGAGTTTCGACTTTCGAGCGTGAGCGTTTTTGAGAAATAAGAGCGTTTTTGAGAAATGAGAGCGTTTTGGAATTGTGTGGTTGAACCAATACAACCCACACCTATTTATACAAGTTATAGGGGCTCCAAAATACAAAAAAAACAAAAAAAAAACGGTCATATAGCCGTTCCAACGGCTATAAAGCCGTTAAAATCGAAAATCCCAACGGTTCGAACCGGTTCCGAACCGGTTTGAGAACCGGGTCGGGCCCGAAACCGGTTTGAGGGTGAAACCGGTTCGGGTCGGGTTAAGAACCGGCCTCCAATTTTTTTTTTAAAACTGGTTACACACCTACGGGTTTGGATCGGGTTGGGTGAAACCGGTTTGGTCGTGAAACCGGTTCGGGTCGGGTTCCGGTGACCCGGTTTGAAACCGGTTTTTTTGCCCACCTCTAGGTTCAAATCCTCCCCATAATTCAAGCCTTTTTTTCTTTGTTTTTAGTTTGTAACATCCTAAATTAAATAAACCTTAATAATTAAGTTAGCGGTCGAGAGTAATAAGACGAGGTGAAAAAGAAACACACGGGCTTGGTCTAGGGCCGGCCCATGGGCCGTGAGCAAGGGAGGGATGCCCTCAACTCAGCTACATCACCACAACCTTCCCTCACCTCCACCATTTGCGCAAACTTCGAGAGAGAAAGAGAGAATCGGGTCTAGAGAGAGAAAGCAAAGGAAACGGTTCAAAATCTCGGGAATCATCACTCTCCATCTCAGGAACGTTTAGCAATAAAGAGGAAACGAAAACAGGTGACCTCCATGCTTGAATCTAAGCTTTTAGTTAAGAAATGAGTTTTAGGGTATATGTGGGTTTTGAATCAAAAGTCGAGATTTTTACATGTGAATATGCATAAAAAGTATATATTTAGCTTTATGAAAGCTAGATATAAGTTTTTAATGTAAAAAGATCGAAAACGAAGAATTTAATCATAATCAGATGAATCGTCCGAAAAGTCGGATGAATGGTCCGAAAACTAATTTCGTCCGAAAAGTATTTTTGGACGGCATGATTTCGGACAAATGATCTCGAAGGAGATAGTTCTCGGACAAGAGATTTCGAACGAAATAGTTAACTAATAAAAGATGTTTCTAAATATATAGTTTTCGGTCGAAAAGAGATTCAACTGAGATAGATTTCGACCGAGAAAGATTTCGGTCGAAGATGATTTCGGAAAAGATAGATTTCGGATGAAACATGTAGGTTATAACTTTGTTCCATTCGTGACCCTTGACAGATCCGTTAGCACCCACCTAACTCGGAGCTCCTAAGTATCCTATGGGAACTACTCATCAGGTGAGTTCTATGTGCCCCCTATATGTTACGTGCAAATCATTTTAAATATTTTGGGGCTGAAGTGTATACACTAAATGAATGAATGTTATGAATGTCAATGTGATCATACGTGATATATATATATATATATATGAATGTTAATGTGATCATACGTGAAAGAATAATGAACAAGAATGAAACGTATGTATACAAAGAATAAAATGAATGAATGGCATAACGTATATGATTGAAATCTTGCTTTATATTTTTATATAGCATGTTATGAATGTATGTAAACGTTATGGACGCTTCGATGATAACGGCTACTACGGTAGACGGACAATCATGCAACTATTTTGTAACCGGGACATATACGTTCCTTCATCAGCTAGGACGTACGAAAGGCATTAACGGACGGTCGAAGCAATTACCTTATTATTATAAGTAGAATTGTTGCATAAAACAATAGTTTGCATGGGAAACGGATGCCTTAGGGCAGGCGAACGAATAGACAGACTACGACGGTAGGACGGTTTAGGCGGACGGACAAAGGTTGCATGACGAATTTATGATATGACGGACAGTTTCTAGGGTCGGACGGTTTACGAAATGGGCTACGACGGTAGTTATTATGGCGTTTGTCTTTGTGATATACGCAACAATTATGACGGGTTGATCACCCATATGTGCATGACCAATGAATGTTCATCCAGAAATAAGCATGTATGTATTTATATACGTACTCATTATGAATGATATATGAAAGCAGTAAAGTAAAGAAAGTACAAATATGTATATATACATATATAATTATTATAAGATAATGTTAATGTTTGATTGCTGTTAAACTAGAACTCACCAGCGTTAGCTGACTTTTAGTATATATTTCAGGTAACAAGAAGAAGGGTCGTGCTAAGGCGTAAAGGCTACCTGACATCAGACTGGCATCTCATTTTATTTAAATATGTGTTAAGACAATTTCTTTTATGTTAAGACTTCCACAGTTATGTACTTGAATGATATTTGTTTCCGCCACTCTTGAATGTTTTAATTTAAATTCAGTATTGATGACTATGTTTATAAGTAAATCAAACGAGTGAGGTCACCCTTGGAAAGGAGCCTTATATTGTTTTCCCCTTTTTTTAATATTTTATTTTTAGGTTTGTTTTTTATTAACGTTATTTTTACCGTTGCGACTGTATTTCCATTTAAATTTTATTAAAAATCGATCTGCCCGCCACACAACGCCGGTGTGACCCACGATATCTATACTATATAATAAATAAATGTTTTTTCATGCCACGTATCATTTCCATATTTATTTTCATCATTTTTCCCCGCTTCTCTCTCTTATTAAATACACCTCTATTTTTTAATAATAATAATATATTTAAAAAAATAATAATTAGATTAATAAAACACATTTATTTTAAATTATCCCTTATTATAATAAACTTTGAAATCCAATTATGTAACCTTTAATTTTTAATCAAATAGTAATGAGAGTCAAATTACATTAAACAGTAATTAACGTATTTTTGAAACCCAATTATATATTGACTTTTACATATTTTGAATTTTGTTTTCTATACTTAGTATGTAATACATTTTTACACATGTAAAATATATACATAAATATATATATATATATAGAGAGAGAGAGAGAGGAGGAATATTATATAAAGACCTAAAACCTTAAAAAGTGTAGGAAGCCATAAGGGAATGACACATGTAAAAAGGGTTAAAGGGTATAGAAGCCCAAAAAAAGAAAGGGAACATGCACATGCAAGTCACATGCACATACATATATTTCCCTCCATCATTTTAAACGTTCTTAATTTTTTATGCGTTATTATTTTTTTTTTTAAAATTACACCATAATAACGAGTGTTTTTTTTATCTTTAATATGAGTATGGTATTGATATATAAAAATAAAAAAAAATCTTCGTTTTATGGTGCTTTTTGAACTAGGCAATTTTATAGTGTTTTTGAATCGGAGGAGTTTATGATGTTTTAAAAGAGCTTGTTTCACCCGAAAAAAACACCACACAAAGAAAACACCTAAAACCATAATGATAATGGCGTCCAAAAAACACGTATTCTGTTATCTACATGATCGCGTATGAGCTCCTGCAACTCTCGCGTTCATATAGTAAAACCATAATGATAATGGCGTCCAAAAAACACGTATTCTGTTATCTACATGATCGTGTATGAGCTCTTGCAACTCTCGCGTTCATATAGTTGAGCATCAAAGATATCGAATCCACGGAGGTGTTGGAGAATCTGAAAACCGCATTTTCTGTTTTCTGTACGATCGCAGTTCAAAAACACCATAAAGTTGCCCAGTTTAAAAACACCATAACACACCCAGTTCAAAAACACCATAAAAATGTCCAGTTCAAAAACACTATAAAAGAAGACACCATAAAAAAAACACCTAAAATCATAATGATAATTGTGTCCAAAAACACTATTAAACATCCTACTACATACGAGCTCCTGCAACTCTTGTGTTCATAGAACTGAACACCAAAGATATCGATTCATGATGGTGTTGGAGAATCTGAAACATGCGTTTTTCTGTTTTCCGCACGATCGTAGTTCAAAAACTCCAGAAAAGTTGCCAAGTTTAAAAACATCAGAACACGTCCAGTTCAAAAACACCATAAAACGGCCAGTTAAAAAACATCATAAAAACGTCGATTTTTTTTATTTTTATATAGAAATACTATACTCATATTAAAGATAAAAAACGCTCGTTATTATGGAATAGTTTTTTTTAAAATAATAACGCATAAAATAATTATGAACGTTTAAAAAAGATGGGGGAATATGCATGTGACTTGCATGTGCATGTTTCTTCCTTTTTGGACGTAATTACCATTATACCCCTCCAGCCATTTTTATTCCCCTTTGATTTCCCCCATTTGACGTGGCACACCTACAACTAGGGGTGTTCAAAATCGGATATCCGAATTCGGATAGTGGTTTTTACTATCCGAATCCGTATCCGAAATTTCGGATATCCGAATTTTCGGATACAGATTCGGAAAGTAATTCGGATATCCGAATTCAATAACCAAATCTTCATTTCTTTGTAAGATCAGTAACGAGCATACCAACTGGCAAAATTGAAACCATCAAAATTGTAACAAGGTAACAAATAGAGAAAAATGATAAACCTGGGCTTGGCGGCTTGCTCCACACCCAACTCATACCATGTGGCAAAACAAGCAAATTGAGCAATTTAAGCAAATTGAACAGAATAACCAAACAAATAAACTGAACAGAATTAACTCCCGTTTCAAATCTCGTTTATTCATGTCTCAAATCTCGTTTCAAATCTCGTTTATTCTTGTCTTCGTGTCCCTCTTCCTCGAATTAACTCGAGCCTTACACTAGACGATGAGTAGCAGAGCAGGCTGTGAGATGCTGAGTAGTCGAGCAGGCGGCAATCGGAATTGGGTCAGATGTTGAGTAGTCGAGTAGCGGAGAGAAGGATGAATTGCAATTAGGGTTTCTCAAATGGTTATATATATTTAAATATATTAAATAAAAAAATAATAATTAAATTTAATCTTTCGGATTCGGATATCCGAAATATCCGAAACTTTTCAATATTAATATCCGAATTTTCGAATAATTCGGATTCGGATTTTTTTGAACGCCCCTACCTACAACCCTCTATCTTCAAGATCAATGGCTCAAATATATTCTTACACTTTGTAAGGTTTTGAGAATTTATAGAGGAACCCATATATTAAAACAATAGTTCGGTGAATCGCTATTCATATTGTCAAATCACATGTTACATGTCTTTTAAGCACTTTGTATAGGTCATATGTGCACTGAATTTTTAAAGTTATAATCAGTGGCGGAGCTTGAAAATTTTCGCAGGGGGGTCGGGAATTTTTTTTCATATAGGGGGGCTGGAACTATAAAATTTTCGGCCGAATACATATAAATTAACACTACTGAGCGAAAAATCGACCGAATACGTATATATTAACACTTCTGAGCGAAAAATCGAGAGAGGAGGGGGGGGGGGGGGGGGGGCGGGGCCCCCTCGGGCCCCTTATATCCTCCGCCCTTGGTTATAATATATAGTCACTTCAACTTTAATTAAAATTACCTTTTACACCTTAGAATTTCCCTTTGTTTTTATTTTCTTTTTATTGCCCAACCAGGAAATGACACGAGGCACACTAACATTTTTTTCTCTTATAATTTTTAAAATTTGATGTTTTATAAAATTTCAAATGTAGCGTTGCGACGTACTTATCTTTATCTACATTTCAATAAAAATTTCATTTAAAACGGAGTTTTTGTGATAATGTACAAGTCATCGAATTGCGAACGTACACATCGTCGAATCTGCTTCAATAAAATTTTGCGCTAAAATCACGATCACCCCCATGAAATTTTGCAATAGCCCTCCAATCGCCCCCCATGAAATTTTTTTGTGTTATATACGAGTTATATATCGCTAGTCAACCTACCCCCGTAAAAAATTTTCCTGGGTCCGCCACCGACCGAGTCTTATAAGTTTTAACACTTATACCGCATCGCATGGGTTTCGCCCACTAGTTTGTCCATTAATAATAACTTTTTGACACACACATCCAATCATAAATCATGATAATGAAAATATAAACATGTGAAAGCAGTGGCGGACTTAGGTAGGGTAGAGGGGGTTCATCGAAACCCCCCGAGTTTCAAAATTATAATAGAACACTATATAAAAAAAAGTGTGGTGAACCCCTAAATAAAATATAGATTGAACCCCTATCTCCATTGACGGGTAGAAAAAAAATTAACTGGATTTTCCGGAGTTACAGGTATGCCGGTAGAGTTTGTCGGGTTGCAGGTTTGTCGAAGTTGAGGAAAGAACAAGTAGAAATAAGCTTTGGCTTTTAGTATTAGACTTTTTGAACATCAAGTATTTAATAAATGAAAAAGCTAAATATAATATTTTATTATTTTATTATATAGATATCGCCGTAAGAGAGAGATCAAAGAAAGTGACAATTTCTTTTCATTCATACCTCCTACTAAAATTATATTATTATTACTTTCATTCAGAGATTCCTATTTAAAACTATTCTTTTTTTAACAACTCCTTCAAGTATTCAATTTATTATTTTAAGTTTTCTCTTTTAATTGTTATATAGTTTGACATATAAAATACTAGGTTAGAATCCCGTGTATTACACGGGTTGAATAAATGTAATGTTATTTACTTAGTAATAAAAAAATTTATGTTTTTAAAAACGGTTAACTAAAATATTACGTGACAGTTATAAATTCTGTTAAGTTAATTTTAAAATATTTTTTTAAATAAGTATTAATTTTGTTTATGTAACTGATAAGCGTTAATTCATATTAAACTTCCCGGTGTATTACACGGGTTGAATAAATGCAATGTTATATATACTTAGTAATAAAAATTTACATATTACATATTTACTACATATTACATAGTTTTTTAATCCAAATTCTAGAAACGTTATATAGTTATTTTTTTAAAATGTCTTATTAAAAAATATAAGAAATGTTTAATTTATAAAAATGTTTTATGAACAAACTTAACTTTTTTAAATAAAAAATATTTTATAAAAAAAATTATAGAAATCATTATTATTTAATAGGGGAGAGAGACGGGAAACAAAAAATTATAAAAACAATTAAAAAAATTTGTATAATTAATAGGAGAGAGGCGCGAAAAAAAAGTTGAGTATGCATAACAGAGTGACAAGTATTATGAAAAAACCTTAATTTATTATATAGTATAGATATAGATAAGTCAGTTTCAGCTTTTTTTTTCTTTTTTATTTGTTATTTGAGTACTTTATTATATATTTTTTATTTATTTGTTTTTAAATTAAGTATACTATTTTCCGACTTTTAAGTTTGTTATAGTATTTTTTCATATTTTTAAGTTATTAAATTATTTATTATCTTATCCGGTTCTTGAATCCTGTCTGAACAGTGAACCTCTGAGCCGTTCGGTTCTGAAAAACTGTTTTTACTACTTTAAGAGTTTAATTTTTAGTTATTTATGTTTCAAGTTAGCTCATTTTTTTATCTCTGACCGGTCCGACCAGTGAACCTCTGAACCTTATCCGACCCGAACCGTCGAACCGAACCGACCCTATAAAATTGGAGCAACTAAAAACAATGAACCCCTAAAAAAATACCTTGATCTGCCACCGTGTGAAAGCAACTAAAAATTACTCATATGATGATAGTTGAATCTCCCATAATTGTTGAAAAAAAACTTGCAGTCGATCTCACTGTCGAACCATATATCAACCGTCTAAATGGAAAGTCAAAGTGATTGATTTTAGCAAGTAACAACAAATTCACTTTTGATGCCACAGTTTGACTTTGCATTAATTAAACAACCGACCTCTTGACATAATTAATAACTAGAAATTGTATCACACGCTACGCGGCGGGTACCGTTCCTTAAACGATTGAGGCGATAACATTAACATTGTTAAGTACACTAAAAAATGTGGTTAAATATATTTCCTCCACCCTCCACGACGGGAGGCAGACTTTAAACGGTTGAGACGGTCACATTGTTGTGGTTAGGCACAAAAAGAAAACGTATGAAATTACGGCGACTCGGT
The DNA here is from genome assembly GCA_023525975.1 of Smallanthus sonchifolius. Lineage (NCBI taxonomy): Eukaryota > Viridiplantae > Streptophyta > Magnoliopsida > Asterales > Asteraceae > Smallanthus > Smallanthus sonchifolius. The sequence continues at coordinate 28,547,633 of CM042021.1, read as the reverse complement.
TGTGAAGGTCGAAACATAGATAAAAAACAATTAGATAATGGTACCGATATTTTTCAGTCGGTCTCGGTCTAATTTTTTACGGTTGTAAGTCGATATAACCCTCGATACCTAAAAAAATACTTTATTTTGAATACGACTCCGTTTTTAACAACATTTACACCAGGACGTCAACAAAAAAATAAACAAACAAACGTGAAAGTTATTGAAGAAAAATCAGATTATATATACACTAAGGGGGAAAACTCAAAACTTGAAAAACTTGAGAGGATCAAAGTTAAATTTTATAAAATAGAGGGGTGAGTTTTGCCATTTAATTAAAGTATGGGGAGAGAAATTGTTGGTTCTAATTGAGTGTCATGACAATTAAATAAAATAAGTTTTTATTATAAATTTCTCATCAGCTTTAAATAAAAAGCAATAAAAATATATAAATAAGTGAAATAAAAAAAAGTAAAAAAAAATAGATGTGATACGCGAAGGCCATTCACTCGTATATAAATAAGTGAAAACAAAAAAAGTAAAAAAAATAGAAAAAAGAAATCACCGACACTTGAAATTAAGAAGTAGTATAATATAATTTCAAGCATGAACCAATTTGAAGAGTTTAAACCCACTTTTTTTTTTTGTTGAACGGCAAGTTCAAACCCACTTCAACAACAAATTCAGTAAAGATATACACAAATATTTTGAAATGTTGAAGTAAAGTGATGAAATAAAATAATCAATCTTCATAGTTTTCTGTCTAAAACTACTAAAATGGATACAAATAACTAAAGTTTTTTAAAATAATCATATTCTTTATATCTACGGATTTGTAAAAACTAAAAACTGAGTTGAAGTTTTTGGAAGAAATCTTCTTCAAGAAGAATTCTATCAAAATGCAAACTAAGCCGACCTACTTTTTTCCTTTGAAAATCTCGTGTTTCGGCTTTGGGCTAAGAACAAAAATCAAATTTTGATCGACTTATTGAAATAGATAAAATTTTACACGAGAAAATAATCTTAGACCATTAAAGTTGATGCATTGTCTGACCATGACATCGGGTGTTCATGTCAGACAAAATTTTTAGATCTCTCTCACTCCTATTTAGGAAACATTCCTCCGTACGCTTTATCTCACCTCTTGAACTTATAAAAACACGAAATATACATTTCTTTCTTGAATGGTTATTTGCTAACATATCCAAATCAAAATGCTCAAAAGCAAGAGAAAAGTTAGAGTCTAGACGGAAAACCACATCATACAAACACTTGTAATAGGTGATCACTTATTTGATGATGAGAAGTTGTGGTGACCGCTTCTGTATTGTTACAAGGGAGGAGTCGTGATCTTTATCATACGAAGGAGAAGTTGTGGTGCTTTGTACCATGTTAGACAAAATATTGCAGATCGGTTATCCCTATTGTTTTTAGAGAAGCTTAGTGAAGAACAAATCTTGGTTGAATGCCAATGATATGTATAGTGAATTTGTTAACATCGATCCAAACCACAATACATTGTTTCATTATTGTAGTAAATTTTATAAACTTAGTGAAGAAGAAATCTCTTGCTTATTTACTTTGAGAACAAATATTCTCTTAAGTTGTTAAAAAATTAGATAGTTAATTTTATGAACTTAAATAACCTCTTCGCCCCATAAGGTTCTTACATCCACAATTTAAAAAACGGTTATAATTATAAAAGTAACCTATAAAAAATAAAGTATATTTATTAACATAGGCAAAAGTAATCATCAAAACAAACAACTAAATAAGTAAAGATTTTATGAACTTGTTTATTGCTAAATTGCGTTTCATATTATAACTTTAATTTTGTTAAATGACATTTTATATATTTAGGAAATTTTTAGTATTCTATTCATATTAGATTAACTAAAATTATAGAAAGAGTTGTAGTAGTATTAGTAACTTTTGTAATAAGAGATAAGTAGTTAAGTACGAAATTCGTTGGTTGAGTAGAGAAGGTGAGACATGGCAGAGTGGTATGGGGTTCACACATCACCCCGAACCCTTTTTTGTCTTTAAGGGACATCCTGGTGGTTAAGAGGTGTATTCCACATCAAGTCTTGCAAGTATGATGTATTTATCCCAAAAAATATGTGTTGCTGTTCAAAAAAAAAAACTCAGCGACGATAATATTAGTCGTTTTGTCTAGAAGTTAAACATCATAATAAAAGATAATGATTCAAAACTGAAGAGTATTATGGTTTAACATAGTGTAACATCCCGGACGCAACGACGATAATATTATTCGTTTTGTCATCTGGTTGAAACACCTCAAACCGGGTACATCTCATAGTTTGAACAAAACATGAAACTACATAGTTCTTAACCAAAAATCATATCATTACAGCGGAAGTTTTTACTAAAATTCACAAGGAATTAAAACGTTAAACATCTTCGTTCATAAACTATCAACTATCAGGGAATGTTAGTCTTCAACGCCGAGTAGCCCTACAGTCCATGCATTCCGAGCTCTTACAACTCCTTTAGTACCATATCTTCTCTAACCTTATGTGCATACTAAAAGTTAGATATATTGAGTGAGTTATATTTTACTTTATTAAATGTAAATTTGTTTGTCATTTAATACAACTTAATTATTAAAATAAATAAGCTTTCTTTCTGTCACGTTTTAACAAAACATTCTCTGTACTTTAAACTTTATACTTTTACAATTTATGAAATCTTTTCATTTACTATCATTTGTTAAAACTTTGCTTTAAGGAAACCAGTTACGTGTGTCCCACTCTGTTTTTGTCATTCTTTCTATCTCTGTAGTACCATTAAGTGAACTTGCACTTGCATGATACTATCATAACATAATTGAACCATTGTCCAAGGACATGGTTCCTCTGTGCTTGCATAGGGCAAGATTCCTCTGTTTTACTTTACTTGTTATGAAAACAAGACTCATCTGTTACTTGTAACAAGACTTCTCTGTACTTTATCTGCTATAACATAACTATACATTTTCTGTCTATCACATAAACATTCACATTATCATATAATACACATAAATTAGCACACATTAACACATAAGTAAATAACATGATATTTGTCACTATCATCCGGTACTAAGGTACTGCTATCTCTGTTCATTTACTCTGTCTCTGTATAACATTGCTTTGTTTAAAACATTTATTTTAAAGACTATATCTATTTACTCTGTCTCTGTTTCTTTTTTACTTTTATAAAGGATATATTTTATAAAATGTCATTATGTCTTTCTAAATCTTATGTTTGGTTCACATTCTTTGTTAAGTATGCACACCAGCCGAAAAACATAAGAAAATGAGCAATAGAAACTCATCTGACTTGCTGTTACTATTTTGGCAATGAAGCTTTCAAGCTAAGCGGAGTGCTACACGATTTGTACGAAATCAACACGTGAAATTTATCAACTTTCAGCTAGTGTCGCCTATAGTGTCGCAGACACTAGTGTCGTCCATAGTGTCGCCCTACACTAGTGTCGTTAGACACTTAGTGTCGTTGGACAGTGTCGCAGGACAGGGTCGTGGACAGTGTCGCCACAACTTTCGTTATGTACTTGGTGTTGTCCAACATAGTGTCACCATCATCCCCAAGGCCTCGCGACTAGTGTCGTCTGATGAACATTAGTGTCGCCTCATGAACATCATGCTAAACAACTTTCTTTTTTTATGTTTAAATCCTTTATCTAGCTTCCATGAAGTTAGATCTATACTTTTTAGGCCATTTTTTATTTAAAAATCTAACATTTTGAAGATGAAACCCTAGTTTTCCCATAAAACTCATTTTAAACCAAAACAGAGATTTGGGACAGATTCTTACCGTGTAATGCTTTGATTCTTCACACTCTGTCTTCAGAGATCGATTAGCAACAAGATCAAGGAAGAATGAAGGCTTCAATGGTGGTATTCGTCACTTTCTCTCTCTAAGTTGAAAATGATGAAGATGGTGAATGAAGGAGGAGAGGGGGTAGCGGGTAGGGTTAAGCCCCCCCCCCCTTTTGTCTTTCGCACTTGCCTCGTTTAGCCATCGATCTTTATCTGTTTATTCCCGAACCACGAAATAAAGTGTCGGTTTTCGAAATATTACATTGCGTACAAATTTATTCTTCGCTATCACACAAGAAATTTTTGAGGGGTTACCAATCATGATTAGCTACAACTGAAGTACACACCATGGAGGTTTTTTGTGAGACATTAGTCTAGGGGCCCTACAACGCATAATGTTTTGTAAGACTGCATTATATTTATCCATCATATCTCATGTTATACTTAATGTGAGATTTATCTAAAATGTTATAAACACCCCTTTAAGTTGTCATTGCCCTCCATGATGTATTCAATCTAACCTAAAATTCGTTATGCACATAGGTTACATGGAAATATGATATTATAACAATGATTATCTCATGTTTTCCGGTTTGAGCTATTTGATTCTTTTTCAGTTTAATATAAACTTTTTTTTCGCTTTTTTTTTAACGGTCAATGAAAACTATAAGCCCGGTCACCCGGGTAAACCTATTGGCGAAAAGTCACCCACGTCCGCGAACGTAGGCAACGCTGGTGACCTGGCCTGCCCACTATTCCATGGGAAAATCACCATCCGAAGACCCACTGTGGTAAAACCTCTAATCCACCTGAGTATATTGCACCAAGTGAGACTCGAACCAATGACCACCACATTGAAAGGCCATGAGGGTGCCTCCTCCCAGACCAATTAATGTGGGGCTAATTGGCAACTTTTTTTTGTTTAACAAACTGTTCGCTCGCTTATCTAGAAGTTAAACAACATAATGGAATTTAATAATGCTATTATATGAATATTATGGTATTTAAGAAGACTTCAATCCCCCATGTGATGGGGCTTAAATCGGTTCTTTTCTTAAACCCCATATATTCATAACATTAACTTAAGAATATCATGGTATTTAAGAGAAACATTATTTTATTTGATCTTTTATGTTTAATTATACATTTACTATTTAAGGTCCGATTAAGTTGACTAAACAGAATTTTAAGATCGAACCGTTAATTATGGTTTTAAATAACAACAAACAAAACCAGTCAAGTTGGTTGGATTGGTCAGAGTAGTTCTAACAATACAATTTTGTAACATGCCAAATTTAAGAGAACAGAGGAAGAGAAAGAAATAAAGTACAAGAGTCGACATCATTATTTAAAAAATAAGTTAGATTTAAAAAATTATAGAGAATATGTTTTTACGCATTTAATCATATTAACACAATGAAAAGAGTGTTTATAAGTATGTTTTAAAACAATTATGATGACTTTATGTCGCTATAATGAACTTTTCAAGTTTCGATATTACACAATGACTTTCAATTGTTATAGATGTAATAAATTTAATAAATCATAATCCGATTTTATAAAAAAAAAATTATAAATAAATCTACGTATTACCAACTTAGATCTCAAAAACACTACTCTGCGGTCTAACCGATTTTACCTAAAATACTAGGTCGAACGGTTAACTACCGTTTCAATAAATGGCAAAAAAAAAAAGACAATGTTGGGTGTGTCGATCTGACCGTCACACCAATTAAAACGGTTTGGTTTGACAATTTGAGTGATTTGAATCGATTCGTTTTAGTTTTTCTAAATCGCTAGTTTTTATTAGATTTTTGAAAATAATACGTATTCATAAAAGTATATTCTAAAAGTGAAACACAACCACCAACCCTGTCAGTTCAGTTGCATATCACGTTTTAAGTTTTCAACCGTAAACAAAATCCACAAACCTAAACTCTTAAAACGTAAATCAAACCATATAAATTTAAAACCGACCGACTTACTTCAGTTTGAACGAAACACAACCGGTCAACCCGGTCAAAGTCACGTGTAATCCACGCTCCTATTAGGCGCGTGAAAATGTAGATCCAGAGTCCACCAAGACATTTCCTACCAAACCAAAAAAATGCAAAATGCCAAACCATCATCTCCTTCTTTCTTACTTCTTCCACTTCTTCACCCACTCTCTCTCTCTCTCTAGATTCATTCATTCACCCATGGAGAACTATTCACCCACACCTCTAGACTCCAAAAATTCCCACCACCACCACCCATCCCCTCCCCCCACCCCCCTCCCCAGATCCGACCCCAACCACCCATACCCGACAACCTTCGTTCAAGCCGACACCACTTCCTTCAAGAAAGTAGTCCAGATGCTAACCGGATCCTCCGAAACCGCCAAACACGCCGCCGCCTCCCCCGTCAGAAACCCGATTCCGCCAATGAAAACCGGTCCAAACAAGAAACCCTCCAAATTATACGAACGGAGAAACAGTATGAAGAATTTCAAGATCAGCCCGTTAATACCCGGCTTTGTAAACGGGTTCTCGGACTCCCCCCGGAGACCGGGTACGCCGGAGATTCTCTCGCCGGGGATTCTTAATTTCCCATCTCTGGTGATTAGTCCAGTCACGCCTCTCGTACCGGACCTTTTCATTAAATCTCCGGTCACCGGAGATACTCCGAATTTGAACGTCGAAGCGGAAGATAAGGCGATTGCAAAGAAGGGTTTTTATTTGCATCCGTCGCCGGCGAGTACTCCGAGAAGGGAATCGGAGCCCCGGCTTTTGCCGTTGTTTCCGGTGACGTCACCTAGGGTTTCAGGTTCTTCTTGAATAATGAGTGTTTGATTTAATTTGTAATGTAACCATTCCATGTTAGTTGAATTTTGTATAAGAAATTTGGTCGAATTTGTGGGGAAGGGGTTTGAGAAGATAAGACCAAAGGTAGAAATTGACCAACCATGAACGTTTACAACTTTGATTGCACAATGTACAAGTTACCATTGCAGTGTTGTACTCGAGACAATTCACCCTTGAAAGATTCTTTGATCTCATCATTGTACAAGTTTGTAGTTTCTATCATGATGTCAATTTCTAGCTAATGCTTAAAAATGTGTGTAATTTTAATCTCATTTGCCGAGCATCACATGCTTGTACCTATTCTGACGTATTTACAATCCAAACATGATTATTTCACGGATTTTATTTCATTTTGACGACTAAGCGCATGACTCGTTTTTGCAGTGCATTACATGTTTGTACCTATAATGTTACATTTACTATCCAAACATGGTTATTTCTAGGGCTGTTCAAAAAGTCCGTGGCTCGTGGCTCGCTCGAAGTTCGCTCGAAAAAAGCTCGGAAAAAGCTCGGCTCGGGAAAAGCTCGGTTTTAAACGAGCCGAGCCGAGCTGGCTCGAATTCTAAACGAGCCGAGCTCGAGCTAGGGTTGGCTCGGCTTGGGCTCGGCTCGTGGGCTCGGCTCGTCTAAATAACTAATATATATATATATATATGTTATATATGTGTTATATTTGAAATATGATGTTTTGATTTTTTAAGTTAATTTGTTTTCAAGAACTCTGAGTTTTGGACTAAAATTTTACTTTATCTACAATTGTATTTACTCTCTACTTTGTAAGTTTTGGGTTATCTATGTTTTTTTTTGTATTTTATATATTGTCCCTTCCATCTATTTAGTTTTTTGAAGACAATCAACTTCAAACCGAGAATAAAATATTTTTTTTTGTTGTTTATATATATATTAATATGTAAAAAAAAATTTAAAAAAAAAAAAAAAAAAACGAGCTAGCTCGACGAGCCACGAGCTGGCTCGAGCTCAACTTTTCAGCTCGGAAAAAAAATCGAGCCGAGCCGAGCTGGCTCGTTTAATTTCGAGCTCGAGCTCGAGCCAAGCCTGGCTCGGCTCGGCTCGTTTACAGCCCTAGTTATTTCAAGTGGATTTTATTCTATTTTTGATGTATAAACACGACACAATTTGCCGTGCATTATATGCTTGTACCATAACGCATCAATTCCAACGAATTTACGATCCAAACATGATTATCTTAAAGATTTTATTACATTCCGTCAACTAAATACATGGCACGATTTTCTCTGCATTACATGTTTGTACTGATTCGAACATTTTTACAAACCAAACATGATAATCTTAAAGGATTTCATTCCATTTCGTCAACTAAACGGATGACAGATTTCAATCCTGCCAACAGTCCATTCAAGTTTGGCATGGAAATCGTGTAGTGGGTGCATCTTTTCAGCATATCTAAACATACTCACTTGCTTTTTGACTTCAAAACACATAAAGGAGACCAAAGCATAATGAATAAAGACATGAGAAAGTGAAATGGTAGGGGAAAGTGAGAGATTGTGATAATGAAAGACAAGAAAAGAAGTGGTGCAAGTCATGAGTGTTTGACATGGACCATACGACTCATTTTAGTGAGATGGTGGTCCTTGTAAATTAACAAAGCAAATTATTTTTCAAATTTCTTAAAATATGAGTTAGATTTTATAAATTAAAAATATTCAAAATGTATATTATTATGTGTTTTGACTAAAAAATCCTAAACTTATAGTTGTGTGGATGTGATTTTAGTAAGGATTGGACCTTTTAAGGGATTGGTGGTGGGTCAATAGATTTGAAAACTTTCATGTGGTATGTTTGGGTCATCCTTAACTTTGCCCATCATAAGTCTCTATCTTGATTAGTTGTTGATGTCCATATGGTTGGTACTCATTGTTTGACCATATATGTCAACATGCTAGTTTATGTTGATATTGACACTATCATCTAATATCTATCTGTCATACATAGTGTGTAATTTATAAATGAAAAAAAAATATGAAATTATATAAAGTGAGTTCATTATTTTGATTCTATACTAAAATATGCAACACTTATATAAAATGGTCGTGATTGAACTATAGACACTTTCTTTGCATAGTGAAAACGTTCCATTCGTGTGACATATGTTTGCTATTATTATAATATACTTACTCCTATAATATTCTAGAGAAATGTTTAATCTAAAGGGAGAAGATGTATGATATAAAAATGGGTATTTCCTTTCTCTTATGACATCATCATCGTCGTCGTCCAGTAAAATCCTACCAATGGCAAAAACTATTGATAGGGTACGAGGAGGGTGAGATGTAGACAAACCATACCTCTATCATAAAGAATAGAGAGGCTGATTTAAGGTAGACCCTCAGCTAAAAAAAGAACCCATCTCGACATAAAGAGAAAATAAGAACATGTGAGGAAATAACAGACGACAACAAAGAACTAATAATAATGATAATAATATAATATAGTAATAGTCAGCTACAGATAACAGTAAAAGGTGAAACATAATAAGTTATAAATTTGTATAAAAGGTGAAAAAGGTAAAAACAGATAACATCGTATATACACAAGAAAGAAAGAAGGTAACATGTATAGGTCAACTTATTCTAGATATAAAAAAGCCCTTAACCTCAGAAAGGTGTAAGTCTAGCAAATCCTGCCTAATCCGCTCATCCCAAATCATTTTGGGTCTACCTCTACAGTGATGGTTTCCACCGATTTAACCGGCTCCATCATGCGTCTCCTCTTCACACACGCAAACCATCACCTTCCCTCCCTTATCTTATCCGATAATTTTGTCACCCTTAAATTATTTCTCGAAAAACTTCATTTCTTATCCGATCCAGCCTTGTGTTATCACACATCCACCTCAACATCTGTATCTTTACTACCTCCATCTTACGCATCTGTGTTGCCTTATTACCCAACAATCTGTACCATATAATAAAGCTGGTCTAACCGCAACTGTCACACCCCAACCGACGGCGGAATTATCGAGGCGGGACATGTAGACTGTTCATGAGCACAAGGTTGACTAGATTTCAATATTTTAATCATCAAGTTTAACTTCAAATAATTCAACACAACCAAATTCAAACAAGTACATAATCGAAATACATAATAGTCTTTATTTAAATTTAACTAAGTCCCAAGCCTATGTGTAGCATGCCTTGATCAAACTCACGTATTAGCACCTGAAACATGAATAAAATAAGGTCAACTAAAAAGTTGGTGAGCATACATAGGTTTGTACATATATAGCATATAGATTGTAAATAACAAATCCTTACATAACATGATAAAATAAGGCATTTATGGAGAGCAGCTATTGTGTAACCAAGTACAATCAAACCTTTGTAACTAACATGCAAAATTGTGCTGTCGGTAACAATCACCTCAATCTGGGTGGGTTTGTCAGACTCAATAGATCTATCATTGTTTACCGTCGGCTTGAATAGTTAATGATTGCACATAAATCGCACACAAAAGTTAACACACCTAGCACTAAGGCATAAAGCTCAAATTTGCACACATGAATGTAAAGAGGATTTGTACTTGTGTAGTTTGTGTGAATGTAAGCAATAGTGTTGTATAGTGTTCATATTCCATCCCAAAAAGTGTAAAAGAGTAAAAGGGGGCTATGTAATACTCACTTGGTTTGAAGGCGTAGCTAACACGAGAGACTAGATAGTAATACGAGGTCCTTGTAATGTACAACGTTAACCTAGAATGTAATATGTATCGAAATCAATAGTATGCGCAATAGTCTATGTCTAAGATTAAATTGGATGTGTGTATAAGGAATTTGAAGTTGTAGGTGTTGGTGGTTTGTATTCGAATGGTGTTGTATAAAATTTAGGGTTTGAGTTTAGAATAACTAAATAATAAAACAAAATTATTATTTATTTACCTAGTTATAAAAATAATGTAGGTATTAGAGGTAATTAAGTATAACCTAAATAAATGATTTTTGTTTAAATATAAAATAAATAATTGTTACCTTATTTATTTATTTATAAAATATGTAACTTAGTCATTTAGTTATAAAATGTATTAGATGTTTTATAATAAATATAAATTTCTTTACTTTATTTTCATAAAGATGTTTAAGTAAATGGTGTAAATAATATTTAAGTGTAGGGTTTAACAATGAATATAAATTTAATTTTGTAAGTTTTAAATAAACAATTTCTATCTATTTATTTTATAAAATCAATTATTTTTATTTAAATATTAATTTGAAATACTTATTGTTTTTAAATTATGGAAATAATTATCCTGTCAAGACTTTTCCCACACACACGACTGTGCCTGAGACAAGGCACGATCGTGCTTGGACCACGGGCGCGACCGTGCTAGTTAGGGACGCGACCGTGTTAACCAAACAAAAGGCATAATTAGGTTGTTCACTAGGCACGACCGTGTCTGGGACAGGCACGACCGTGTCTAGGGTTCTGAGGCACGACCAAGTCTAGCCAAGAGGCATGACCGGATCTGAGTGTGTGAGGCACGACCGTGTCTCATGAAGCACGACCGTGCTAGGAGATTAGCGTGACCGTGTCTGTTCAAAACATAAATGAATTGACTAATTTTTATATTGTAAATGTTGAAATTCATAGGGCTTTTACCCATTAGGTTATTACGAATCTTTTTGTATAGTTTAATTGTATTTAAAACATCTCTAAGGTAGTATTCGATTAAACCATTTTGAAATGAACCTGAGATTACAGGTTGGGTTCAATCTGCTGCTAGACGATTCGATTAATATAGGGTTATTGGTCTAGACTTAGATATGAAACTGTAATTACAAGAAATTACCGGAATGCTTGATGAATTGAAGGGTCTCGATTAATATGAGTTTCAGCTTCGGCGGTTGTGTCCTCCGACGAATTCTGGTACGACTTCGATCGAATTGCTGAGTGCAAGGCCCCTGGGATGTTCGTCGAGTGTGTGCAGAGGGTTGATTTGCAGGAAGGATAATAGAAACGAACGAATTTGATAATGGTGAGATTATGGTCGACGGTTACGGATTGAATTGGTATAATAAGTTAATTCGTCGTAATTACTATGATTAAAATGTTAATTGGGTTCATCAATATGTGGAATGGTTACGAATTCGAACGATCTAGCGATTAAAGACTGCATTTATGTTTTAACTGAGGAGAGGCGCGACCGTGCCAAGGCACCGGGCGCGACCGTTCCAAAGCAAGGCGCGCGACCGTGCCATAGCACTTGGCGCGACCGTGCCAGAACGAGGCGCGACCGTGCCTATTAGGGTTTCTTGTTATTTACCAAATCAGCCCTTGCAACTTCAGTTTTTGACAAAATTAGTTTGGTTAAGATTTAACAAAACACTTAATGGGGTTACTAATTGAATTAACTCTAGAAGATGTTACCACGTGATTATGAGATCTAAACCTTTGAATTTAATACGATCGGCTAACTATTAATGAGGCGTAGGTTTGAACAAGTATATGATTTAATGTCGTTTTGTTATTTTATTAGTTAAAATAAATTAAAATAGGGTCGGAAAAATCAGGAATGTTACAGTCTCCCCATGTTAAGGGAATTTCGTCCCGAAATTTAACTAATGGAGGCTACTAAAAATCAAGAAAAAAGGTGGAAGTGTTGGGTTCTCGGTGAGTTTTGATTGTTGGATTCTGGGGAGTGTAACCGTTGACATGGCTTAAGCCTGATACTCAAAGTTGAATATGAAGGGTGATAATGAATTTTGTTTTGAAATAAATTTAAGGAGGAGATTGTCGAATAAAAATTTTGAATTCTAAATGTGAGATGTATTATTTGGAATGAATTTGATGGGACCTTGATCGTTAGGGTTTGTGCATGATGTAGTCTAATATGTTTAAAATGTCAGTGGGTAAGAGATTTCATATACATTGGTCTAGGTCAAAACTTCACGTGACGGGAACAACGCTACTTCTGATAATATGATAGGACACTTATATATAGGAAGTACCATCGGCGTATCCACCATGTCCTTGTCATATCACATCAGTTTCGTTGTTACACATCATGATAAGTTTTAGGTCACAACACACGACAAAATTTCACTATGTTTCCCATGTGCTGATTTTTATAATTCCGTGTGCACCCGTAATTACTCAAATCATCGCATGGTACGTATAGATCATCTCGTTGTGTGCGGGTCAAGAGGGGTACGATTTCACTCCGTCTATGTCCATTGTTTTCACATAAAAGTCGCTAACAAATAACTATGTCCTTAAGCAGGTAAGTTCACAACTAAAGAGTAGTATAACCTAAAGTTCCTTAGTTTGCTCGTGTTTAAACAAGAATACGTCAAACCCCGAGTCGTTTCAGTGTATTATGGTCTTCAACTTTGGTGAACAAAAGTGCATGACCATGTCTTGTGTATAATGAAATCAATCAATTGCAATAATTGTAAGCAAATTTTGTTTCGTGTATAAAGTAAACACACAAGTCTCATGTATGATCTAGTGTCACGTAGCTCGTAATCAAATAGGTCTCATGTGTAGCGTTAACAATTTAGCTTCATATATTTTGTAAATCATTAAGCTCCTATGTGGAATGTAAACAACATAGTATCATGTATATTATAGAAGATGAAGTTCATGTATGGTGTCGACAACTTAGTGTCATGTATTTTGTAAATCAATAAGCTCTCATGTGAAATGTAAACAACATAGTATCATGTGTATTGTAGAAGACGAAGTTCATGTATGGTGTCGACACTTAGTGTCATGTATTTTGTAAATCAATATCTTTCATGTGTAATATAAACAATTTAGTATTATGTATATTGCATAATGTGCATAATTTAGTATAATGTACCTTGTAACCAAATGGGTTTCATGTTTAATGTGATCAATCTAGAATTATGTACCAATCAAGCAATTGTTATGCATCATGTATTTTGCAAACAACTAAGTTTCGTGTATTATGTGCTCAATCCAGTAGCATGTGTATTGCAAATAAACATGTTCCGTGTGTTATACGATCAATCAAGTAAATCGTGATTTGTAGACAAACTAGTTTCATGTATTATGTAATTTGTGTAGCATTGGATATATTGAGAATAATTGACTTTCATGTACCATGTGGTTGCGTTGGGTTTATTGTGAACGTGCATACGTAAGTTATTGAACTTCGTGTGTGATGTATACTAACGGGTTTTGTATGTGATCGAGTGTTGCGGACAAGCGTGTTGTTTGGCGTTCCTGTATAATGTGGTAGTTAGGTTCTAGCTTTTAAATCTCATTGAGCTTGATGGGGAGGGTTAACGTCTACGCGGTATGGATCGTCTCTTGAAGCGACAAGCGAAAGGTAGCGAGGAGGTTCTGAAAAAAAAAACATTCGGGGAAATGTGTTTACAAATACTGATCTTTGTTTGAAAATAGAAAGAGGTAAATTGTTCTTGGTTGTAGATACATAACGTAGTGAATCCATTGAGTCACATACTTTAAATAAATAGACAATTTATGGGAAAAATCTTTTAATTTAAATTTTCAGCTATTAATAAGTGAATATTTTTAAGCGGAATTATTGGCTAAACAAGTAGTCGTATACTAATTTAGCCAGGGTTTAGAAATATTTTTCTTTAATGAGGAAAAATCATAATTATTTATCAATTCGAAATAATATTTTTATAAAATAGATTGTATTAAGTTTCCCTATCAGGAGAGAAGTTTTATGGAAAATTTATGTTTTTGATACTATCTAAAAGTTTGATAAACATTTTGTTTGAACAAAATAACGAGGTTTGTTTAAATCAGATAATAGGATGATTTGTTTACGAAGGAGATTGCTGGTAGTGTACTAAATTGTGGTGAATGAGAAAGATGATACTTGGAGAATTTTGATAAAAATATGACGGGTGTAGTTCACGCTCAACGTATTGAATTAATGAATAATAACTTTAGAGTTGGAAAATATAAAATTTAGTAATGCTGAAATGTAAAACATTATTCAAAACACAGGGAAATGGTTCTCAAACTGAAATAAATAAGAAAAATAATCCTGTTAACGCCTCCTGTAGCCTTCCACTAGAAGGAGAATAATTCCCAAGGCGAGCACCGCTATGGTCACTCGGGTAGCCGATCTGGCTTCAGCTTTAGCTGTCTCCGTGCGATGCTCCAGTATTTCTTTTTCGAGGATGGAGGTTAACTCCTTTTGGTACCCTAATTGGTTTGCTAGGCCATCCATTCTTTGTCCTTGCAAGTCGTGCATTACCCCTTGCTCCATTCTTTGCCTCTCAAATTCTGAGGTCCTTACATATTGGTGCGTGTCATTGATTGGAATTTCGATAGTACTAGTGAGTGCCATGATATGCCCTACCCAAGGATTAGAGTAATACGGGTTGGGCATTAGATATGGGTCTCTTAGTAGGGGTGGTAACTGATTGTGGAGATGGGGTGTCTGATACGGGTTTCTGGGTGCGGCTGATCCAAGTGTTCGAAGTCTTGGGCCAGTGTTCCTAATCCAATCTACCCTTACATCAAACCTTGGTCTAACAACTGTGGGTGTTGGTGATCGATGCGCGGGTGATTCGATGTCTTCTTCCCAATCAGACTCTTCTTCGGGACGGTATACCGGGGAGGTAGGAGAGTAGGAGTCCATGCTTAGCAGGAAAACAATGGAAAGGTTGTAAGCGATAATAAAATACTGAGTGTCAAATATAGGAGTTCTCATAGGTTTAGAGTTTGACTAGTCATAACGCCGAGTCTTCACAATAGTATTTTAGGA
The DNA here is from genome assembly GCA_023525975.1 of Smallanthus sonchifolius. Taxonomy (NCBI): domain Eukaryota; kingdom Viridiplantae; phylum Streptophyta; class Magnoliopsida; order Asterales; family Asteraceae; genus Smallanthus; species Smallanthus sonchifolius. Next base: position 28,532,221 of record CM042021.1, on the reverse strand, counting down.
GTACACTTGACCTATAAGTAGTGTATCCCTGAGGAGAATTCCCAGGAAAGAGGGGTGGGTCAATAGGACACACTTAAGTACCCTATCTTTCCTTAGCTAGAATCCCTCATGGGCCTACACACTCTTCCAACCATCATGTATTAATAACACTATTGTTAGGCTCATGGTCATGATGAGAATTGTTGTGAACTGGGCCTTGTGGCCCGAAAGTAAGGTTTATGCATTTCAGTGGGCTTTTGCTTCTTGGAGGATTGATGGACTTCTTAGCTTATTATTGATGGACATTAGGCCCAATAGTTTAAAATTTTGTTGTTCACAAGAGGTGTGGTATTATGTATGTGAGTTTAGGGGTGCAGGAATAACTAAGTGTGTATGAGTGTGTGTGAAAACTTAGGATAGCACTTTTAAATAAATTAAATAGGTAGCAATGAATAGGAGAAAAAGTTGACAGGTAATGTGACACATAGATTATTAAGTATTGTATCATATGATGTAGTTATATAGTATAACATGTAAGAATTTTCACATAGAAAAATAATCATATAGCATGTAAATAGTAATGAGTGTATACACAAAAGTTATCAAGTAGTGTGACACATAAGTCATTATGTATTGTATCACGTAGTGTAAATACTTATGATAGCATGTAAAAATATTTACACAAGAACTAATAATGTAACATGTAGTAGCATGACATTGTATGGGTGTCCTAAAGTTATAGTCTAGCTCTTCTTTGAGAACTTGGGATAAACATAAAATCTACTCCCACTCTCTGGTTGTAACATCCCAAAAAAATAAACCGACAGTTAAAATAACGAAATAAACGAACGAGGCATGTCGGGTCGGGCCGGATGGGCCGGCGGGCTGGAAGGGGAGCCTCCCCTATAAATAGCTTAGACCTCCATCATTTCTCTCAATTGCAAGTTCTAGAGAGAGAAACCGTAGAGAGAGAAAGTTGGCGGATCGACCCGAGATTTCAGCAAAGTGTTGCTCCACAGCACGTGAGAAGAACCTCCGGATCAGAAACTCGATTCAGCTAACGACCGGGCCTAAATCTGAGTTTTTGTTCGTTTTTGGGTTTTTCGGGTTTTGGGTGAAAAGGTAACATTTTCACGGATAAAACTGAAAGATAAACATAGATTTGAGTTCCTTAATGGAAAACAAATGTTTTGAATGTAAACAGGTTCGGGATCTTGACGTGAACAGACCTGAATACGAAAGTTAGGGTTTTGCGAAGAAACAGATCGTGCGTACTTATCAAGTACGCACGGAGCAGGTCCTGCGTACTTATCAAGTACGCAGGAAGAGGGCACTGCGTACTTATCAAGTACGCAGGAAGAGGATCCTGCGTACTTATCAAGTACGCAGGAAGCATGGTCTGCGCACTTGCTAAGTGCGCATGCACCAGGTTGTTTAAGTAAAGTTAGTATGTTTAGAATGATTAAACCGTTAGAGTCAGGATTGGGTTTGATGTGTTATTAACTATCAAATTCAGATCATACGTGACGTTGTTGGGCCCTTGTTTAGGACAACCAAGACTAGCTTATCAGGTGAATTCTAGAAGCTCTCTTTTAAATGTTTTATATAATGTTTTCGGGCTGGTGTGCATACATATGAAATAATGTTTTTACGAAACGATGTTTATGAAACTATGTTTATAAAATGAGAAACTATGTTTACGAAATGAAATGATTTGGAATGAACGGTTTATGGAAAGAGAGTTTTATGAACGTAATGTTTACGAACGAAATGTTTATAAGGAAATAGTTTAAACTAAAGGTAAAGGGTTTCGAAAATGAATGAAAGGTTTTATGAAAAGAAAAGAAAAAGGGCAAAGGTTTTAAAGAAGTCATTACAAATCTAATATGTCGAATGAATGGAATTGACGAATGAAGTCTGGGAATGTAATTCCCAGCCTTGTGGTAGATTATGGACAGCGAGCCATAGTTGCCATAGGAGCAACAGGGGTAGTGTCTTGGTGGCCTGCCAATGGTTTTGATGTTGTACAACTGGTAGGGAGTAACGACGGTTACTCAAGGGTTAACGTGACCCTATGTAAGGTTAAATTATGATCCGACAGTATTATGGCCGTGAGCCATAGCCGTCAATGGAAGTTGTCGGCCTATGGAAATGAGAGCCATATGGGCAACTGAATGGGTATTGTCGGTCCTCGTGCAGTTAAGCCTTGGGGGCAATACCAAAGGGAATTGACGGAAATGACGGTACGAATGGTAACACAGATTTAGATAGTAATGTATGACTTAAATGAATGCTAAATGTTTTAAACAAATGATCCGTTCAATGTGTTTATGATGAGGAAAAACGTTTGAAGGTTTTCAATGATGAACGAAAGGCCCTGTTTTCTTATACGTGATGTTAAACCCTAATGAATGTTTTGAATGATGAACTATTTCTTAAATCGAACGAAAACTAGAACTCACCAGCGTAGCTGACTTTTTAGTATGCACATTCAGGTTAAGGCACGTATGGATGATGGATGGATGATGGACGGTGATGCTTGGCAAGTGAGAAGAGTTACCCGGTTGATAATGAAGACTGGCATCCCGTTAAGATTAGATTATGTTTTGTTTATGTAATAGACTATGTTACGCTTCCGTTTGTTAAACAATGTAATGGTTATGTTCTATTGAAGTATTTTCCGCTACGTTACTTGATATTCAAGTTTAAGAACTGTTTGTAAATGAGTAAATCCAACAAGTGAGGCCTCCCGGGTTTGGGGCCTTACAAGTTGGTATCAGAGCAATAGTTTGAGAGATTCGGACACTCTCAGTGTCTGAACTTAAACTGTGAATGAGACCGAAAGCGGATGCCAGTACGGGTAACTCGAGCCACAGCATCAGGTATGAAGGTAGTATATATTTACATGTATAGTATGCCTTAGAAAGGGTTAGGTAAGGACTTGTGTTATGATGAAATCACAAAGGTGGTCAAATAGAAATCGAAAGGTAGTGTAATGGTTAATTACAGATGGCCAGTATATATTAACATCTTACAATGCTTATTGAATTTTATTTGTTAATTAGCGTGATGCCATTGGATTCCTTGTCTTATAGAACGAAATGGCAAGGAGAGGAAACGGAAGACGTGGCGGGGGCCGTACCGGTGGTCGTACCGGCGGTCGAAATGGTGGGCGTGGCAGGACCCCTGCGTGCCAAGAGTATAGTGAAGAAGGAAGTGTTCATACTGAACCGGTGATTAGTGTGCATGGAACTGAGCAGACACAGATTGAAGAACAACCTTTCACTTTTGAACCAGAAGTGAGAGCAGCTATAGCTCGAGAGTTCACTGAGTTGATGAAGACTACTCTGCCAGGTCTGTTAGCTGAAGCATTGAAGAAGGTTAATGGGGAAGGTGGGTCTAGCGCAGCAACTGGTGCCCAGAACAACGAGACTGAAAACGCGCCGCCTGCTCGCGGATGCGACTATAAGTCATTTAAAGCATGTGACCCGCCGGTCCTGACTGGAAAGAAAGACGCGGTAGCTACATTTGACTGGATAATCCGTATGGAGGCTGCCATCCGTCTCAGCGAATGCCGCGCGGATCAAGTGGTGAAATTTGCTGCTAACTCCTTGAGAGAAGAAGCGTCCCATTGGTGGGAAGGAGTGCGACAAGCTAAGGGAGATACAGCTGTTGACTCCATGTTATGGAATGATTTGAAGGCGTCAGTTATTAAGAATTTTTGCCCAAGGAACAAAATTGAGAAGGTGGAGAGGGAATTTATGAATTTAAAGGCTGGTAACATGACTCACCGTCAATACACCACCCGGTACAATGAGTTGGCACAACTGGTGCCACACCTAATTACTACTGAAGAGAGAAAGATTTCTTGTTATATCCAGGGACTGTCGGACAAGGTCCGCACCTTTATCAAAGCAAACACTCCTACCACTTTCGATTTGGTGGTGGAACTCAGTGGTGTGATGTATGATGATCTGGCATTAAACGATGCCGCCATTGAGGAACCGAAGAAGAGACCGAGCTTCTCAAACAAGCGAACTGGTGGAAAGATGTTTGGGACTCGTGATAAGAGGGCTCGGGTGAATGAGCCGACTGTTTGTAAGAAGTGTGGAAGGGAGCATACCGGTGAATGTAGACTGGGATCTAACTTGTGCTTCAAGTGTGGCAAGACCGGGCACTACTCCCGTGAGTGCCCACAACACTTCAAGTGCTATAATTATGGGGATGCCGGTCATCTGAGTAGGGAATGCCCGAAATCGAGAATGGGTGAAGCCGGGAAAGGGAAAGGCCCGGAAAGGAAAGAAGAGAGGCCCCGAGCAAAGACTCGTGCGTACGCACTGACACAAGACCAAGCCAGGGCAGACCCCGATGTGGCGTCAGGTACGTTCATCCTTGACAACACTTTTGTTTCTGTGTTATTTGATTCGGGTGCAAGTAAGAGTTTTATATCTGCGACTTTTTGTAAACGAGTGAAGTACACTGTCAGTAAGCTAGCAAGAGCCTTTAGTGTGGAAACCGCTGAGGGAAGAACTGCGAGAGTGACCGATGTAGTTGACAACTCCACAATAAAAATAGAAGGTCATAGGTTCCCTGTCAGGTTGTTTGTTATGGTTTTGGGTGGGTTCGATGTCGTGTTAGGTATGGATTGACTAACTACCAATGAAGCACAAATTATATGCAAACGAAAGATAATCCGACTCAAGGCTCCGGATGGTAGCAAAGTCGAGGTTTTTGGAGATCGTGGCGCCCCGATGCCAAACGTCATCTCGATGATTAAGGCAGCAGATTACTTGAGGCGCGGATGCGAGGCTTATCTGGTGTACGTAATTGACGAGTGTAAGGAAGTGAAGGAACTAGACGATGTACCCGTGGTACGCGAGTACCCGGAGGTGTTTCTAGAGGATTTGCCTGGGATACCACCCGACAGAGAGATCGAATTCTGAATCGACTTAGTACCAGATGCCCAGCCCGTGGCTAAGGCTCCATATCGACTAGCACCAGTGGAGATGAAAGAGTTAATGACACAACTAGACGAGTTACTCGAGAAAGGATTTATCCAACCGAGCATCTCGCCGTGGGGTGCTCCGGTGTTGTTTGTGAAGAAGAAAGACGGTTCGATGAGAATGTGTATTGATTATAGCGAGTTGAATAAACGTACGATGAAGAACAAGTACCCTTTACCAAGGATCGACGACCTGTTCGATCAATTGCAAGGCACAAGCTGGTTCTCAAAAATCGACCTTCGGTCCGGTACCATCAGTTGAAGGTGAGGGAAGAAGACATACCGAAAACTGCATTTCACACGCGTTATGGACATTTCGAGTTCCGCGTAATGTCTTTCGGATTGACGAACGCCCCCGCAGCGTTCATGGATTTAATGAATAGGGTGTGTCGACCGATGCTGGACCGATCGGTAATTGTGTTCATCGATGATATTCTCATCTACTCCAAGAATGAGGGTGATCACGCATGTCACTTAAAGGTAGAGGTGCACAAATCGGTTTTTTAACCCAAACCGGTTCAAACCGACCCGAACCGGTTTGGTCAACGAAAAGTCAAAACCGGTTTGGACCCAAACCGGTTCGGGTTAAACCGGTTTCAGAGAGGGAAATATGTAAAACGGTCAAACCGGTTCGGGTAGGTTTTAAACCGGTTTGCCCCTTAAACCGGTTTTTATTAAAAAAAAAAAAATCAAATAAATTTTATGTTTTTAATATAAAATCCAAAATAAAATATAACAAAATTATTATTAATATTTGGATAGTTCGGAAATTAAAAAACATAACAAGATAAAATTGTAAAACATTACAAAAAGTATAACAAATATAAAACATTAAGTTCAACGTTTTATTTTTTGGAATATTGATTGATTATTCTTGTGCGTTGTCTTCGGAACTAGAGCTTCGTAGCCTTGCATCTTCGGCTAGTTCTTCATCCGTGACTGGTTCGGATATTCCAAGATCAACCTCGTTGTTGTGTATGACTTCTTCGGCTTGAATTTCATCTTCGAGAGAAGTTTGGTCTTGTATCCTATCCATCGCATCCAAATGGTCCTTCAAACAAATGCACATTTCCATCGCTAGGGGTGTGAGTCTAGTCCTTCGTATCGATAATACCCTGCCACTAAAAGAAAACGCAGATTCCGAAGCTACCGTGGAAGCTTGGACGGTTAGTACATCACGGGCCATGGCGGAAAGAATCGGAAACGAAGCTTCGTTTTGTTTCCACCATGCCAAAATATCAAACTCCTCAAAAACGGTAGGAGGCATAAACGCTAAAAAGTTTGTGCCAACATACCTTTCGAGTTCGCTACTCGGGGTGGTACCTCGAGCACGTTTACTAAATTCATTTAACATTTCGTTATATAAATTCAAGTTAACATCTCTCGAGCTACCACTTGATGATGTACCCATTGTATCATGTGGAGTCGGAGTTGTACCATATTTATGTAAATAAACATCAAATAAATCTTGTAAACATTTGTTAAAATATGTTTTTGTGCCTTGTGCAAAATGGATGTCTTCGCTATCCAAATTCAAAGCGTAAGTAATTCTATCAATCAAGGTTTCAACCCCGTAAACATTTATGGTAGGGTTTAACGTGGCGGCGCAAGTTATAACGGGAGGGATTTCTTTAAAATATTTCACTAATTTTTCTTTCATCGGTTCTATCATTTTTGTAAAAAGATCGCTTTTATTTTCAAGCTCAGACAACTTGTTAGCCATTAAATATATTTGTTTTAGTGTTAATGGACTTGTGGGATAATAAACACCGGATAAAAAAGTTGTGGCGGTTTTGAAAACTTCAAGCAATTCGGTTACGTCTTTTAAAATGTTCCAATTTGTAGACGGAAAATTTTGAATTTTACGACGAGGTTTTGAGGAAAGCATATCATGAAATATTTCTAAAGTTTCTCTTTGTCGTAAAGCGCTATAAAACATAATATAAGTCGAGTTCCATCTTGTCTCGACGTCCCAATTCGGGCCTAAGCAAAGATTATTCGTATCACGACAAAATTTAATATAATCATGATATCTTTTTCTGTTACTAAAAATATCTTTAAGCATTTGTCGAAAACTATATGTTAAGTTTGAAACCTCTTCAATTGCAAGCCCGGCTTGCACCGCCAAGTTAATGATGTGTGCGACACATCGACTATGGAAAAAAACGCCGTTGCAAACGGGTTTATATTTAATTTTTAGTTTTTGAACCGCATTTGTATTATTAGATGCATTATCAAAAGACATTGAAAAAAGTTTATTTTGTAATTTAAATTCGTTAATAACACCATCCAATATATAAAATAAATTTTCGCCGGTGTGTGGATATTCAAACAAGTCAAAAGCGATTGTACGCTTCATCATTTGCCACGTATTGGGATCAACCCAATGCGCGGTAACGCAAAGGTACGAATCGGGTATACCATGTGGAGCCGACCAAACGTCGGTGGTTAAGTTTACACCGGTTTGCAAATTTTCAAAACCTAAAATTAATTCTTTTTTTGCTTTTTTCCACATTTTTATACAATCTCGTCTAAGGGTTGTGCGACTTACTTGGTGATAACGAGGTTGGAGTGTCTCTTGAATCATCTTTGTCAAGCGCGGATTGTCAAAGTGGTTGAACGACAATCCTTCTTGAATCACTAACCTCGCCATTCGATCTCGAACAATATTTGGATCAAAGTTCCAAATTCCTCCTTCGCTTGTCATCGAGGCTTGACCTTCACTTGGAATTCCCTTCAATGACGGGCAAGATTTTTCCATATGCGTTTTCAAAGTAGTGTTTGAATCTTTCCCCAAAAACGCACCACACAACTTGCAACGAGCACGTTCCTTTCCGTTTGACAACAAACATAAATCGTAATTGCACCAGATTGCCGGATTTCTCGTTGTTGCTAGAATTTGCACAACGGTAACTTCGTTTGAGGAACCACTAACACCAAAACTTGCCATGTTTTTTTTTTGAGTTTAGAGAGAGTTTAGAGAGCGTTTTTGAGCGGTTAAAGAGCGGTTTTAGAGATTAGAGAGTGTAAAGAGAAGTGTGATTAACCCTAAACACCCCCCACCTATTTATAGTGTTTTATGGGTCCAAAAAACTCCAAAAAAACGGCCAAAATCGACCCCAACGGCCATATAGCCGTTGGCCAACGGCTAGAACTCGCCCAACGGTTCAAACCGGTTTCCTAACCCGGTTTAGCCAAAACCGGTCCCAACCCGATTTTTTTTCAGAAATCCTCAAACCGGTTTGAAACCGGCGGTTTTTGGGCAACCCGAACCGGTTTGGTCCAAACCGGTTTAACCCAAACCGGTTTGCCGGTTTGAACCGGGTTAAAAAAAAAACTGGTTTTTTTGTGCACCACTACTTAAAGGAGGTGTTGGAGGCTCTAAAGAAGGAAAAATTGTATGCTAAGTTCTCTAAATGCGCGTTCTGGCTTAGGGAAGTCCAATTCTTAGGTCACGTCATCAACCCGAACGACATTATGGTTGACCGAGCGAAGATAATGACGGTAAGGGAATGGAATATTCCTAAGACGCCAACTGAAATCCATAGTTTCTTGGGATTGGCAGGCTACTATCGGAGATTCATCCAGGATTTCTCAAAAATAGCTTCGCCATTGACAAAGTTGACTCGGAATGAGGTAAAGTACGAATGGGGTTCGACCCAGGATGAGACGTTTAAGGAATTGAGGAAAAGCTAACCAAAACCCCAGTCTTGGCCCTTCCCGAGGGCAATGAAGACTTAGTGGTATACTCTGACGCTTCGGGTAAGGGATTAGGATGCGTGTTGATGCAACGCGGAAGAGTGATCGCGTATGCATCACGACAGTTGAAGATTCACGAAGCTAATTATCCAACCCACGATTTGGAACTTGCTGCTGTCGTATTCGCGTTAAAAATATGGAGGCACTACCTGTACGGGGTGAAGTTTACTATTTACTCCGATCACAAAAGTTTGAAGTACTTCTTCGAACAAAAGGAACTTAATATGAGGCAAAGGCGATGGTTGGAACTGTTGAAAGACTATGACTGTGAAATAATATACCATCCTGGGAAGGCAAACGTGGTGGCTGACGCTCTAAGCCAAAAGGATGTGCCTACTCCTATTAGAGTGAAAGCTTGCCAGTTGGTGGTAACATCGGATGTGATGAGAGAAATTGAAAAGGCTCAAGATGAGACACTTAAAGAAGAAAACATAAAGAAGGAAAGGATGGTTGGCCCACGGGACAAGTTGGAATATAACACCCTTGGTGTTAGGACACGTTTTGGATGGGTATGGATACCTATGGGTGGCGAGCTTAGAACCAAAATCTTGGATGAGGCTCATAAGTCTCGGTACTCTATCCATCCTAGCACCAATAAAATGTACCAAGATCTGAGAAAGGAATACTGGTGGCCTGGGATGAAACGTGAGGTGACAAAGTATGTAACCAAGTGCTTAATTTGCTTGCAAGTAAAGGCCGAACACCAGAAACCGTATGGAAAGATTTAACCACTTGATATACCGGAATGGAAGTGGGAACACATTACCATGGACTTTATAACCAAGCTACCTCGCACAACTAAAGGTCATGATACTATTTGGGTAATTGTGGACAACGAAGAGTGCTCATTTCCTACCTATTCGCGAGACGTTCTCGTCGGAAAGGTTAGCGAAAGTATTTATTAACGAAGTGGTAGCACGGCATGGGATGCCTTTGACGATCGTATCTGACCGGGACACACGATTCACATCGAGGTTCTGGAAAAGATTTCACGAGGCGATGGGCACGAGGCTTAATAACAGCGTGGCGTACCACCCACAAACGGATGGTCAGTCCGAAAGGACCATTCAGACATTGGAGGATATGCTTCGTGCTTGTATTATCAATTTCGGCGGCAGTTGGGACAGTCATCTGCCGTTAGCCGAATTCTCCTACAACAATAGTTATCACACGACGATAGGCATGCCGCCTTACGAAATGTTGTATGGAAGGAGATGCAGGACCCCGATTTGTTGGGGTGAGATTGGACAAAAGGAATTAGGGAGTCTTGAAGTAGTAAGAGAAACGTCAGAAAGGTTTGATCAAATCAAAGCACGAATGAAGGCCGCACAAGATCATCAGAAATCCTATGCGGATAAACGACGAAGGCCTATTGAGTTTGATGTTGGGGACATAGTAATGTTGAAAGTGTCACCCTGGAAGGGAATAATACGATTCAGGAAGAGAGGGAAGTTAAGTCCGAGGTTTGTCGGACCATTCAGGATAATGGCACGGGTGGGTGAAGTCGCTTATCGGCTAGAGTTGCCTGATCAGTTGAGTGGGATTCATCCTACCTTCCATGCATCACACTTGAGAAAGTGTTTTGCGGATGAATCAGCTCACGTACCACTTACTGACATCGAGGTCGACAACAGCCTTAATTACATCGAAGAACCCGTAGCCATCTTAGACAAGAAGAAGCGTTTGCGTAATAAGATTATCCAATTGGTTAAAGTCCAATGGAAACATCAAAAGGGATCGGAAGCCACTTGGGAAACGGAGAAGGAGATGAAGGAGTCGTACCCTCATCTATTTGACTTATGATAGGTTTCGGGGACGAAACCTATTGTAAGGGGGGTAGACTTGTAACATCCAAAAAAAAATAAAACGACAGTTAAAATAACGAAATAAACGAACGAGGCATGTTGGGTCGGGCCGGATGGGCCGGCGGGCTGGAAGGGGAGCCTCCCCTATAAATAGCTAAGACCTCCATCATTTCTCTCAATTGCAAGTTTTAGAGAGAGAAACCGTAGAGAGAGAAAATTGGCGGATCGACCCGAGATTTCAGCAAAGTGTTGCTCCACAGCTCGTGAGAAGAACCTCCGGATCAGAAACTCGATTCAGGTAACGATCGGGCCTAAATCTGAGTTTTTGTTCGTTTTTGGGTTTTTCGGGTTTTGGATGAAAAGGTAACGTTTTCACGGATAAAACTGAAAGATAAACATAGATTTGAGTTCCTTAATGGAAAACAAACGTTTTGAATGTAAACAGGTTCGGGATCTTGACGTGATCAGACCTGAATGCGAAAGTTAGGGTTTTGCGAAGAAACAGATCGTGCGTACTTATCAAGTACGCACGGAGCAGGTCCTGCGTACTTATCAAGTACGCAGGAAGAGGGCACTTCGTACTTATCAAGTACGCAGGAAGAGGATCCTGCGTACTTATCAAGTACGCAGGAAGCATGGTCTGCGCACTTGCTAAGTGCGTATGCACCAGGTTGTTTAAGTAAAGTTAGTATGTTTAGAATGGTTAAACCGTTAGAGTCAGGATTGGGTTTGATGTGTATTTAACTATCAAATTCAGATCATACGTGACGTTGTTGGGCCCTTGTTTAGGACAACCAAGACTAGCTTATCAGGTGAAATCTAGAAGCCCTCTTTTAAATGTTTTATATAATGTTTTCGGGCTGGTGTGGATACATATGAAATAATGTTTTTACGAAACGATGTTTATGAAACTATGTTTATAAAATGAGAAACTATGTTTACGAAATGAAATGATTTGGAATGAACGGTTTATGGAAAGAGAGTTTTATGAACGGAATGTTTAAGAACGAAATGTTTATAAGAAAATGGTTTAAACTAAAGGTAAAGGGTTTCGAAAATGAATGAAAGGTTTTATGAAAAGAAAAGAAAAAGGGCAAAGGTTTTAAAGAAGTCATTATAAATCTAATCTGTCGAATGAATGGAATTGACGAATGAAGTCTGGGAATGTAATTCCCAGCCTTGTGATAGATTATGGACAGCGAGCCATAGTTGCCATAGGAGCAACAGGGGCAGTGTCTTGGTGGCCTGCCAATGGTTTTGATGTTGTACAACTGGTAGGGAGTAACGATGTTTACTCAGGGGTTAACGTGACCCTATGTAAGGTTAAATTATGATCCGATGGTATTATGGCCGTGAGCCATAGCCGTCGATGGAAGTTGTCGGTCTATGGAAATGAGAGCCATAGGGGCAACTGAATGGGTATTGTCGGTCCTCGTGCAGTTAAGCCTTGGGGGCAATACCAAAGGGAATTGACGGAAATGACGGTACGAATGGTAACACAGATTTAGATAGTAATGTATGACTTAAATGAATGCTAAATGTTTTAAACAAATGATCCGTTCAATGTGTTTGTGATGAGGAAAAACGTTTGAAGGTTTTTAATGATGAATGAAAGGCCCTGTTTTCTTATACGTGATGTTAAACCCTAATGAATGTTTTGAATGATGAACCATTTCTTAAATCGAACGAAAACTAGAACTCACCAGCGTAGCTGACTTTTTAGTATGCACATTCAGGTTAAGGCAGGTATGGATGATGGACGGTGATGCTTGGCAAGTGAGAAGAGTTACCCGGTTGATCATGAAGACTGGCATCCCGTTAAGATTAGATTATGTTTTGTTTATGTAATAGACTATGTTACGCTTCCGTTTGTTAAACAATGTAATGGTTATGTTTTATTGAAGTATTTTCCGCTGCGTTACATGATATTCAAGTTTAAGAACTGTTTGTAAATGAGTAAATCCAACAAGTGAGGCCTCCCAGGTTTGGGGCCTTACACTGGTGTGATCATCTCGATGCAACCTACCTTGCAGCTAATCCGTTCTTTCATTCTCGTAGAAAGCACGTTGAAATTGACTTTCACTTTGTTCGCAAAAAGGTAGCACAAGTACAGTTTATATCAATAGATGATCAGATTACAGACATCTTCCCAAATTCGTTGCCGACTCAAAGATTCATGTTCTTACGCTCCAAGGTACAAGTCACTCCCCACCCTTAGCTTGCGGGGGAATATTAGATCATGTTTGCAATTAGCAATAATAGGATGTAACATTATGTAAACATGGTTATCATATATAACCCCTCTTATAAACCTAATTACACACAATTGTCAATAGAATCACATTTACACACACTTAAGGTGTTTAATTGGTTCCAATTCAAACACGCCCTTTGTGTGAAATTAAGTTGTCATTTTCTTCATTTTGATTAGTTCCATTTCGAAAGAACCCTGAGCAAATTATGTGAGGCCCGCAATATTTATTTGGAGTATTGGGTAAGTGAGATTTGGCAAGATGTCGACTTCCCAACTCCATTTTTAAGCCAAGGGTCAGACTTCCCAACATCATTTTTAAGGTTATAAGACAAATTGTGTGCTGGTGGTTGAATGATAGCACCTAGAAGTCGCGCTCGACAAGAACATCTTCAAACAAAGTCGGATTTGGAAAGACCAAATTCACCAAAAATCAGACTTAAAAAGAACAAATACATCAAAAATCGGTCTTGTGTATATCAACTTCACCTAACGTCGGACATAGCTACCCCAATTTTACTTTTTCTTGCAAAATTAATTTGTTTACTAGAATTCGAGGTCTATGAAGTCAGACTTCCCAAGTCCGAGGACACTAGGAATCAATTTTAAAAACACACCAGAAGCTTTCCAAAGAACACTATTTTCCCAAAGTCGTTACGTAGAATTAGATTAGATTGTAGGAGTGTGCATCCCACACCTTCTAACCCATACCAGACGTGATCGTGTAGTCTCATGTAAATTCTAACTACATAAAATGATTGATGACAGTTAAATGAGCAAAACGTGATTGTACCAAAAAGCTCAAAAATATCAATACCTAAAGTAATTGAGTTCCCCACCAATATAACACACTAACACTAATATTTTTTTTGTAATACCACAAATTTAGGGATGATCTTTCAGTTTCAAATTTCAATCAAGATAAATAGCAAAGAGAGAATTCGATGATCTAAAATTTGGGGCCTATATAACCTTTTGCATGTTGGTTCAGGTCCTGATTGACGGCGTTAAACAGACAGAAAAGACGCAACAAAACACAGCGATTGACCAAACCTGATGATCGACTCCTTTTGATTGAAAAATACGGGTACTCAACTGAACAATAACATCGTCTATTTAACCCTAAAACTAGCAGCTACATAACATAAAAAAAAGCCTAAAATCATATAATCCACTACTTTGACCATAATAAAACACAAAATAAACATGTCAAAATAAACTAAACTACCCATGACCTGCTGACTCGTGAACAAACCGATTAGCCCAACATTGCACACTAAAATCAATAATGTGCTTCTAATTTCTTAAAACTCAATATTGATTGATGTAGTTAATATTTGGGTGTCTATATGAATGAAGCACGTTGTATAAATTGATGTGTTACTAAGACCAATTGGATGATAAAGACCACGTTGAGAAAATAAACACCACAGACTATCAGCTAGTCTATTTATTTTTCAACCTAACCACGTAAAAATCAAAAGAAAAAGTACTGCAGTCACACTACAATATGGTACTCTATCCAGCATACTCGGACATAGAACAACGAATGGATCAAAGTCAAAGTACACAACACGAAGTAAACATTGGCTACAATACATTACCGTTGTATACAATGCTCCTTCCATTTATTAGAACAATTTGAAGCAGGTTTATGGCCTTCGAGTTGAGTTTTAGCAACTATGAATGCTTTTAATCCTAATGTGAAAAATTCAAGAAAGTTGAAGGGCTAAACCATAAGAAAGTTAATAGATTAGTTTGAATCTTTAAATAAAGTTATTTTATGTTTATGTAGTTTGTTGGAGTTAATTTAGGATTACAATTCATGTTTGAGTAAGATTAGAATTGTCTGGGTCAGGTTCATATAAATAGCACGTTAATGTAATTTGCAAGCGTCAAGAATTAAGTCGATCTCTTGTTGAAGATCAAATTCGGTGTTTGATGTTTTTAGACCTGATTTCCAACATACTAGACATCTTTAAAACAAGCATGGTTGAAATTTTAGACCCCAAATTTTAGATTGAAATTTGAGTTTTAGTAAGATAAATAGCAAGAGAGAATTTGGGGTCTATATAACATATCTCCATCTCTTCTATACCAATATACTCAAACAAAAAACCTTTAAATCAGGTCCGAAAAGTTATAAAGATATAGTGCAAGAATCACTTTTACACAAAAATAAAAGAACAAACTCACTAGACCAAAGATGTTGCAAAGATTTTTCTCCATGTATGGGTTGATTAGAAAACTTAGGCTGGCCACCTGACCATGATGAGAGCATTCGAGGATCCTTTTATCGAAAATTTAGTATGAATTTTGCAACCTTGATCACTAAAAATATTGGAAGTTCTTTTGGCAAGATCAAGGAAGGAACTGACAATGCATACTGCTTGTAGGATGAATCCATTCTCCACCCTCACCACCAGTTATGGTCCATAGAAAAGAAGTTGGATCAGATGAATCTATAGGTTTCATTTGATCATCATGATTCTGACCATTTAAACTATTGTTACAATCAATGCTGCTTTTTATTCCATCTGTTTGAACAAGATTCACAACTGAACCACCTCCATCTCCATACAGTGCAAACCCTGGAAATCCTGGTTGTTCTTGATGGCTTGAATCTAAAACAGAAGCCATTGTATTGCAGCTAGAAGAAGTGAATCCACCAGTAAACATGGAGGGGTAGCTTGAAACAAGTGACATTGAATTATGAGCATGATTACCCTCTAAAACATCCCCAATATCTGATGGTGAAAGCCCTAATCCGAAAGAATTCATTTTAGTATGAATAAGATCATACTTTGATACATTGATATCAAAAACCCTAGTATTGAATCTTGGGTAGTTAGGGTTTCGCTGTAATAACCCGTACAACGGGTTAAGGTGGTTATTAGAGGGAGTGGAGTGATCAAGATTAGGGTTAGGGTTAGGGTTAAGGTTATGATCAACTGTTGTTGTGCATGTTTTCTTGATTTTCTTGTTCTTCCTACAACCACCACCCATAGGAACATTTCTTAAGGTGCCACCCCTTGTCCAATACCTCTTGCAGGCTTTGCAAAAATGCCTAGGCTGTGCCAAACTGTAGTTATTGTAATAGCAAAACTTCGTGTTCAGCGAATCGCATCGCGGGCACTTCAAGACCTGCTGTTGGCGCCGCTGCGGTTGTTGATTTTGGTTAGCAATTGGTTTTTCTGTAACACGAGCGGCAGAATCCATCACTTTCTTCTCATCTGACTAAAAATGATGAAGAAAATATGGAAGTATAAGAGAGAATTAATGAAGTTTTAGTAGCTTTATATAGTCTGAAGAAGGAAATCAAAAACAGGTACGCAGACAGACACATAATATCTTCCTTTCAAATGCTAGAAAACAAAAGGGTGAGCCACAGTCTATTGTCCTAAAACATATAATTGAGGCAATTTAATCACTTCACGTGAATCTTGGTAGATTAAGATGTTAATTTGTATAGATTGGGGGTCCTATAAATTGATTACATTTATAAGTGTATTATTCTTTCACTACTAGAAATCTAGGCAGTTTCGACGACCTATCTCGACGACACGTGTCGTCGAGATTGGTTCAACCTGTTACGACGACAGGTCGTCGGCGATGCTTCCCAATCTCGCGAATTTTTTTTGCCACTTTTTCTCGACGACAGGTCGTCGGGGATGGTTAACCGGGAAAAGGTGAAAACTTTTGGCGCTTACCGGGAAAAGGTGAAAACTAGTCTCGACGACATGTCGTCGAGATTTCTATTTTTAATTTTGTTTTCCTTTTTTTTTTGCCTGGTAAAATATTAAAAAATTAATTTTTAAAACAAAATACCTTTTCTCGACGACATGTCGTCGAGATTGGTATATAATAAAAAATTGTTTTTATTTAATAAATAAAATAATTAAAATAAAAGGACCCAATCTCGACGACATGTCGTCGAGACTGGTCTAACTGGGCATTAACTCGCAGAAACCCTTCTCTTCCTCATTTCTGCCCTCTTTTTCCTCTCACGATTTCTCTCGGCTAAACCCACAAAATCCGGCCATTTTTCTTCAAAATCCAACGTTTTCTACCTCCTTCTTCACCATTACTCTTGTTATTCAAGTGGTTAGACCCGATTTCGACTTTTTTTGTAAATTTTCTTTATAATCGTAAATTTCTAATATAAATCTTGTGTATGTGAAGTTTTTGGCTAAGTGGAGGGATTGGAAGCTAGATTGAGGGTTTTTCCGACGACGTGTCGTCGTTTCAAGAAAATTCCGGAGGTAATATGTATATTTTTTGTGTTTATAGGTGTATTTGGGTAGTTTTATATAGATTTATAAATGTTTGTTTAATATTTTGGTAATAGGTTTAGATTTGAGAGATTTAGTTTTGTATAAATGTTTTAATTGTTTTTTATTTGAATAATATAGATGAATATATCTATTAATTTGTGAAATTGGTGGTTAAGTTATATAGATGTATAGTATGTAGGGTTCATTTTTTTTATTGATGGTTAATGTTGTGAAATTGATAGTTAATTTATATAGATGTAAAGTTTGTATGGTTTATATAGATGTATAAGTATATAAATGTATGGATTATTTGTGAAATTGGTGAATTGTAGGTTTGTATAGATTTATTTATTGGTGGTGTTATGTATATATTATTTGTATGAATTATATGATGTTATTTATTTTTTGTAATGTATAGTTTGTATGTATTATTTATTTGAGTATTTGTATGTATTTGTGAAATGTATTATTGGTGGTGTTATGTATATATTATTTGTATGAATTGTATGATGTTATTTTATTTTTTTTAATGTATAGTTTGTATGTATTATTTATTTTGACTCAAATACTTGTATGCATTATTTCTTTGGGTATTTGTATAAATTAAAAGAATATATTGTTGTTTTTTAATTTTTGTGAAATGTAATACATTTGTTTTTTATATCTAATACATTTGTAACGAATTTATAGGGTTTCTTGTTTAGCTTTCTCTTTCTGCTTGACTGTGACTGCATTAAAAAGGTAACACTTTTCTACTAAACTAAAAATTGTTTAGATTATGTAACACTTTATTACTATATCGAACTCGAACACGATCCTTTGTTAACACAAATATCTTGGAAAATTGATTTATTATTTTAGCAAAAGATACGTAATCAGTTTAATTTATTATATAAAGTATATTTTTTTGAAAAATCTGATAAAAAACAAACGGTTCGTGTTTGACTTACTAACATAGATAAATTATGGATTGTACCCTTTAGAAAATACCCGTCCGAAATTTAACTAATAGAGTTAAATTTTGGATTGTCCCCGTTTGGGACTGCCTTTTGAATGTTCTATCTCATTTAGGATATGTATACGTTTTAACGGATTGACTATTCAAGAGTAAATTGTTAGCTATTTCTCCTACTCTTCGAGTTTGCGTTTCATACACATACTTGGAGGGTTAAGGGGAAATGCTGTCGATTTATTCTTGAATAGTCAACCCGTTAAAATGTATATATATGAGATAGAATTTTCAAAAGGTGGGTTAGGATCCATCACCTGTAGATATTTCATCTGATGTGCAATCAGTTAACAAAAAACAGTTATGACAATTGATAAGAGTTGGATTGCACTGCGAGATCGTAACCATCCGGATTTCATAAAAGGTCTTCAAAAGTTTATAGATAATGCCAAAAACTATGTTGACGAAGATGGCAAGATTTATTGCCCGTGTAAAAAGTGTGCCAACTCTTATCGGCAAAGTCCGTCTTTTGTTTATTCACACGTACGTGTTAATGGGTTTCTACAAGCATACGACACTTGGTTTTATCACGGCGAGGAATATGCTAATGCTTCGGATGTAGACGCACTTTGGGCTACAAATACAAGTGTTGCAGCAACTGATCATGAGATGTTTGATGCACTTGATGATGTTATGGCGGAACAAAATACACATGAAGAAAATACTGATGAAGATGGAAGTGGAGCTGGTTTAGACCCGGAATTTGATGCGTTGTTTAAAGAGCTCCGTACCGAGTTATACCCTGGTTGTAGTTGGATGTCTTCCCTAAACTTTTTAGCAAAATTGATGCATATTAAAGTTATGAACAAGTGGACGGATACTTCATTTAACCAACTTTTAGAGCTTCTCAGAATTGCATTACCGAAAGAGAATCACATTCCCGAATCTCACTATGAATCTAAAAAGAAGTTGAGAAAGATTGGGTTAGGATATCAATCTATCCATGCTTGCATAAATGACTGTGCTCTGTTTTGGAAGGAGAATGAGTCAAAGGAAAACTGCCCGATTTGTAACGAGAGCAGATGGGTTAACCCAAACACAAGTGGCAAGAAAGTGTCACGTAAAGTGTTGCGTTACTTTCCTTTAACTTCTCGACTTCGACGAATATATAGTTCCAGATTCACGGCAAAAGACATGACATGGCATAAAACAGGACGCTCAAGGGATTCTATAATGCGTCATCCGGTTGATGGGAAGCAATGGCAAGATTTTGATCTGAGATATCCTAAATTTGCAGAAGAACCAAGGAATGTCCGCTTGGGTTTGGCTGCCGATGGCTTTAACCCTTTCGGTAACATGAGTCAGTCTTACAGTATGTGGCCGGTAGTGTTGACAAGAAGAATTGACCCGGATGCAACAAGAAGGCGGAGAAGTTGATGAGGAAGAGGTCCTAAAACGTGCGCTTGGCGAGAGACGCGGTTGGAGCCGAGGAGTTGGAAGAAAAGTTAGAAACATGCCCACTAATGTTTCGGCTCTCTCCGAGTCTCAATTCAACGAATTAAAAGAACAAATTCGTGAACTGAATGAGACCGTGAAACAGATGCAACAAGACCGCAACCAATCTGGCAACCAAAATGACGACGATCAAGATGAATAAACTTGGTTGTAACTTTTATTTGAACGATTTGTAATAATTTATACAATTTGTATACTTTTTGTTAGATGTTTTAAATAATATATTGTTGTGAAATGTATTAATATATAACAGGTTTGACAGGTTTTGAATTTTGTGTATTAAATTACTGGAAATTTTTAAAATTCTAAAAAATATTTTTTTTTTAAAATAACTCTTTCTCGACGACGTGTCGTCGGGATTGAGTTTTCCAGATTTAAAAAAAAAAAGATTAAATAAAATTTAAATTGATCAATCTCGACGACATGCCGTCGGTATTGATCAATTTAAATTTTATTTAATCTTTTTTTTTTAAATTGAAAAGTTATTACCGACGGGCTAAAATCGACGACATGTCGTCGATAAAAGTGTAATCTATCTCGACGACGTTTTCTCGACGACTTTTCAAGTAGTCTCGACGGAACTTTGCCGCCGAGTCAATCTCGACGACATGTCGTCGAGAAAGGCAATTTCGACGACATGTCGTCGATAAAGGTCGTTGAATCTGCCTAAATTTCCAGTAGTGTTTTTAATGAGGAGCCCATTAACTCATATGGTTTGCTTATAACACAACTATTTTGTGTTGGGGTGTTGATATATTTAAAATCCCCACACCAGCAAATCTAATCTCACACCATCCATACGGTCAAATCACATTCAAACGACCGTTTGAATGTAGATTGCAACGACCATTCGGTCATTCTGGCGGCTATAACGTAAGCCCTACAATTAAACGACCGTCCTAAACCGCTCGTACGGTCGCTTGATTAGGTATGACATTAACCCTTATGTTGAAATGGTCGTTTTAATTTTATATCAAATAGTCGTTACATCTCCACGGCTGTTAAATATCACCTTCCAGAAGTTGAACTTCACATCATCTAAAGCAGCAAGGGAACCGTTACGAATGGGTTAGCATCTTTGTCAAATTCAAAGGAAGACTTCCAATATACATATATTCACACAATGATATTGACAATTAAAAGAAAAACACTCGGATTTGCTTCAAAGTAAAATGGGAGAGAAGGTAAAACCAGAAACGTGAGATTCTTCAAGTTAGCACATTTTGAGAAAATACCGATGAATGAGAGATTTAGGTGATTATTAAAGAATTGGTGACACCCTCGTAAAAGAACACATTTTTTTCGATGGGTCAGATAGATTTAAGCTTATCAAACTAATACCTCAAGTCGGTGACATGTAACAATGCGTTTGTGAACTTCACAAGCTATAGGTGTATGAAACCTCCAAGGTGTTTGATTTGACAAATCACATGATGTTATACTCGATATCAGTTAAAATGTCAAAAACAAAACTTCATTGTAAGCTATAAGCAACAACTAAACAACACCCTCGTAAAAAAACCCATTATTTAAACACATTTCTAATCAAACCAACATAGAAAACTCATTCTTGGCTTATGATTGGCAGGTGTGGAAAATTGTAAAAAGGATTGGCAGGTGTGGAAAAGTGTAAAAATGGTTAATAAACTACTTAAATATAACAAAATTAAGAATTAACTACACCTCACCTTTCTTCTCTTTCGTTCTAATTTTTTGGTTCCTCTGACGGTGATAGAACCTTAACTTTCTAGTGGTTTTCCTTTTGGACTCTTTCTAGAACCTTTAACGGATCTGATTTTTCTATATTTACTACGACCTTATGAGTTTTACGATCTTAACACCTATTTTTCATAACAACTTCATTATTAATTAAACCAACAAGTTCAATCAACATGTTTTTAGTATAGAACTTGTATCACTACAAAAATTCGGGTCAATAGTGGCGACAAATGTCGCCGCTAATACCCCAAAATGTCGCCGCTATTATTATTAGCGGCGACTGTCGCCGCTAATACGTCGCCGCTAATACTTCGCCGCTAATACTATTTGTCGCCGCTAATATACAAACCATTCGCGGCGACTTATGTCGCCGCTAATACCGTCGCCACTAATACCCCTGCTGTTTTTGAAGTTTTTTTTGCATTTTTATTATTTCTAGTTTTCCTAAAACAAACATTTACAAAACCTGCATTTTTTTGCCGAATATAACAAGAACATAACCATAAAATTCCTAATATATAAAGTTAAAACATAATGTAAAGGTTTTTGACCCATTTAAGTTATTCCGAATGTTAATACAACATAAAAACTAAACAATTAATCTTCATCCATATCGTCGTTGTCGTCGTCGTCGCCCTCGTCGTTGCCCAAGCTACTTTGTCCCATTTGTGAAAGATTAAACTTGTTAAGTTTATCTCTAAAAGTCGGGTCGTCGAACAACATGTTACTTAGTTCCTACAATTAAAAGTTTCAAGTCAAAAACAATTCATTTTACACATATATATATACATGCATACAAGTTTCTAGTCTAAACGGGTCAAATGGTTCATTTTACATATATATGTCTACATACATACAAGTTTCTAGTCTAAACGGGTCAAATGGTTCATTTTACATATATATGTCTACATACATACAAGTTTCTAGTCTAAACGTGTCAAATGGTTCATTTTACATATATATGTCTACATACATACAAGTTTCTAGTCTAAACGGGTCAAATGATTCATTTTACACATATATGTCTACATACATAGAACTTTCAAGTCTAAACGGGTCAAATGATTCATTTTACATATATATGTCTACATACATAGAACTTTAAAGGCTAAACGGGTCAAATGATTCATTTTACACATATATGTCTACATACATACAAGTTTCGAGTCTAAACGGGTCAAATGGTTCATTTTACATATATATGTATATATACATAGAACTTTCAAGGCTAAACGGGTCAAATGATTCATTTTACCTGTGTGTAGGGGAGTGTAGGCTGCACCTGCGACTGCTCAGAAGAATCCGGCGTTTGAGATGATGATGGTTTAAACCCAATCCCTTTAATCCATCCGCGCCGAGTACCTAGGACCTTTTCAAATGCATCGACTTCGTTCAGTATAGATGAAGAAGTCCCTTGATTTGTTTGAGTTTGGGACTCTATCTCCATCTCTAATTGGGACTGTTTTTAATTTCACAAAGATGATTTAATACACATACAAATACATATTGAAAATTATACTTTAAATAAATACTTACAATTAGTTGCTCTGCTTCGCTGTCAACCGTCCCATCTTTACGTGTATGAGCAGCACGGTACGATTCTAGTCGACTCTGAGCCTGTTTAACATTAAATATTAATTATTTTATAACAATAACTACTATATATAATACAAATAATACATGTATATATATATAATATATAGCATTACTTTTTTATAACAAGAACTACTATATGTCGACGTTCCTCCACGGTTTACGCATACTTGCTGTTTACAATTGAGTTGGTTAACTTTTGAACGTTTTTTATATTTATCCGAACAAAAATGTTCAATAGCTCTCTGCCAATTATCCGGGTGCATCCCCTTTGGGACGTTGACCAACGCTCTCGGGACATCAACAAACCCTCCAACCTTTTTAAATTGATTTGATGCATTGGATTTGCGATCTCTGTATCGCTTTTGATAGATCGAATGAATGCCCAACTTTAACTTTGTACGGTCGGTGCTCTCATGAATCCGATTAAGATCAAATGATTTCTATAAATTAAACAAGAGAAGTTAGTCAAGTAAAATAATAAAATAAAATATAAAAGAACTAAAATAAATCATTTACCGAAAGATGTTGGTACATCGCATTCTTCTCGGCATCTGAAACTTCATTCCAAGAAAATCGATCAAACGCGATGTTCCGCCACATATACAACCCCACTTCACGAGTGAATAAATCATTATCAATACCAACTGGGGTAAATGTAGCTTGCGTATCAAAGGTCATAGATAAAGCCCCTTGTTCTTTTCTACTTCGGCGCGAAGGCGAAGGTTTTTTGCCATCCCTCGAGTATTCCGTCGTGGGCCCGCTGCCGCTGCAATTATAATTAAAAAATATTAGTCACGATTTTTATAATAAATGAATGAATTTAGTAAATAAATAAGTTATAATAATACTTACCATCCTCCTCATAATGGCCATGCCCGGCACCAAAGCCGCCGGGAGACGGCGGATCCTGGCCAGCACCATCTCCTCCATGGCCCATCACATCGGCCATGACGTACAGTAGCAAATACCAAACAAAAATTAAGCTGAAAATTTATAAGATACATATACACACACATACATACATACACACATACCAATAGATACATAATACATAAACATATATACATACATATACACACATACATACATACACACATACCAATAGATACATAATACATAAACATATATACATACATATACACACACATACATACATACACGCATACCAATAGATAAATATATATAATTATCATGAACTGTGATTAGTTAACTCATATCTTCCCTTCACAATATTGTGCAAAGATAAAGGTAAACATAATACATAGAAAACCCTTTACGAAAGTAATTCTTGTTGTAAATATCTAGTCTAAAATAAACCTAATTCATAGGCACCCGTTGCAGGTGCTGAAACACAATTTGATAGCAAATTTTTAGTGCAGAGAGACACTAATTGGTGATCACAAAGTAACAAAGAGTAGTTTATAGATTAAAAAACCAACAGCAAAGCATTATAGAAATCCAAAAAACAAAAGATCAGTATAGCTAGATTATGTTCCGGAAGGGTGAAGGCAATTCAAACATCAGCCAGATCGAATTATTAAACTACAATCGCACCAACAAATTACATTCCTAGAAGTCTAGAACCCTAATCTTGTAAAGTATTAAACCTTTATTATAAGAATTTAAAAATGTGCTAATAAGTAGTCAAACCAACACTATTATCTAAGATAAATTACAGCATTTACATAGCATAGACCAGAATTCGAAACGAGAAATAAACATAGAGCATCACTTTTCATAACCAAAAAGAGCAAAGCTAATTAAACATATATACATACATATACACACAGGTCATATATATAATGAGATTTTAAGTTGGTAATGTTACCTAAAGTACCGGTCGGAGCAGGGAGGGGCGGTCGGAGCAGGGAGTACCGGTCGGAGCAGGGAGGGGCGGTCGGAGCAGGGAGGGACGGTCGGAGCCGGGAGGGGCGGTCGGAGATCGTCGGCTGGGATAAGTGAGAGAGAGAGGGTGAGAATGGAGGGAAAGCAGGGACTGATGGGGGTTATTCCCGCTATAGAGCAATAGCGGTGACGGTCGCCGCTAATAACGTCGCCGCTAATGCTAAAAAAACATTGGCCGCTCTATTAAAATCTTGGTAACCGTCAGATGTTGGAGACACGGATCACCATCAATAGCGGCGACATTTCTGGGCGTCGCCGCTAATGATGTGGCCGCTAATGCCTAGTTTTCTTGTAGTGTATCCATTTACAAAATATCCCTTAATGGATGGGTTTGTACTTTTCAATTGATCGTTTGTATCCTTAAAATAGAACGGATGGGTTTGTACTTTTTCAAATTTACATATTTACTTGTTCGACGAGCCAATTAGAGACATTTTTTTTCCTTCGCTTGATACACAAAAGTAATAGTAGCATTAGGATTTTTTTTCCTGTAACATTTCTTCCTACAAACAAATGAAAGGGTGAGTTCTAAAGGGCAGGCAAGACTGAATTTTGACCTAAAATTGCTAATGGATTTTCCGACATAATTCCGTTGGTAAATGTTTGAGTATAAGGGACTGATTGCTCACCAAATACCTAAGTGTTTGCTACCGTCTATATTACTGCTGAAGGCAAATGTTCCTACCGATTAAAGTTAATACTAAATATCAAAGTTAAAATCTGATATGTCCTAAATTATACATGTTTTGCATGCATAATAATCCCCATATTATCGTACTAATTGAATAAAATCTTTTCAATTGATATTTAAATCGTTTATATTTTGTAATTGCAGGTTAAACAGCGTCCTGGGAGAAAAAGAGCGAAAACAAGCCAATATCATCAAGAAATCAAGCTTTCTCTTGAGAATAGGAAGGAGCACACCCGAACTTTGACCCCCCAAGAAGTCAGAATTGGTCAACATAAGTCAATAATTAGTAAATTACAAAAGGAGGAAGAAAGGGGGGATGCACGGCCGTGCATCCCATTGCACGTCCGTGCAATCCTCTACCGTGTGTCCCAAGATACTTTCGTACCATGCCATGTGTACCTGTGATTCTCTAGCTATTTGCACATGCAACCCAATGCACGACCGTGCATTGCCATTTTGAGGCCTATAAATAGAAGGCATGGGTTCCTCATTCCACACACCCAATCCAGAGAGAAACAACACTCCGATAATCCGTTTTCTGTAGTTTAGAGTAGAAAGTAGAGAGGCTCTTCCACTTTGTTCGTAATAGGGTAGCCTACGAAACTTAGCTTTATGTCTGTTCATATGGCCATTCGTGGCTAAACCCTTTGTATTACTTGGGTGAAGATGAAGTTTGGTGTATGTTAAAGTTTAACTTATTAGTCTAATGGTATGTTATGTTCTTTAATCATTCTCTCTTAAAACCATCTTCATAATGAACTTTTTCTCTTTATCTAAACTAGTCTTCAAACTTATGATTGTTCTTGATTTTAAAGTGTAAGACCATAAAACCTTTTTAATCAAACTTCTCTTGAAACTTGTACGTCTTTATACAAGCGGATTTTGATAACCCAACGCTTGATTAATATTGATAGAAATCGTACGTCTTTATACGAACTTTTTCATGAAACCAAGAGTTGGTGAACTCATGTTGGGAACGGTATGTCTTTATACATGGTCCCATTGTTGCACCATATCCGGTGAAATAAGTTTAATCACTCTTTTAATAAAAATAAATGTATTTAAGTTTGATGTCTCAAACCAACTCGGAGGTAGATCTTAAGCATACGAATGTACGGATCTATTAAAGAGTTGAGGGTAATGATGTCCCTGACTGGGAGTCTTACTATTTTATTTCTAAAGAACATAATTCGTGAACAAGATGTTGTGAGTATAAGGCTCTAGCGGTGTACCGTTCATACATTTGTATTAGTCATACCATCGGATTAGTTAACATAACATTATCATATACCAAGCGGATTCGAAGGCCAAAGCAATACTCGTTGTGATTTGATTATTCTCGGGCTATTTACATTTCTGCTATTTACACTTCACGTAGATTTTACATTCTCTGTTATTTACTTTACCGTCATTTATTTTTCTGTCATTCACTAATTAAACCGGCTAAACGATAACAAATGTTGACTATTAGAACTCGACCGTGTCCATTGTTTCGATAGTTAGTTCTTACCTAAACTATATTACGCTGCGATAGGTAAACTTGTCTATCGTGTGTGTTTTTAAGTTTGAGTATTTATCATTTTATAAATTTAAAACATGATCTCGTAAAAACCCATTTTCAAATATATATATATATATATATATATATATATATAAAATACAAAGTAAATATCAAAGGTCTGAGTTACTACTGAAGACCAACTTTACTATCAAGATATTACTTCCTATCGAAGAACAAGTTAATGCCAATTAACTTGTTTCTACCGAGAGACATACTTGGAACTAAAGCTTAGCTTGTTGACAAGTCAAGACAGTTACACATAATGTAATCGTGTGTTTGTTCATGTAATTAAATTAAGTATTTTTTATTGATGTTTCGTAGTCGTGGCTAGATGTTAGGAAACTTTAGGCTAGTCATTCGGTTATAACCGTTATAGAGTTAGTGGGTTGTAACCTTTTTTATTCCCTGTATCTAAAGCAATATAATTCCTCAGATGAGGACACGAGTCTAGAGTGTACGAGTGTTGATTGCAATTAATACAATTGGAGTGTGGAGTATATCATTTTTTATTATTTTCTCGTTAAACGGTTTACTTACTTTTACTTGTTATGATTCTGCTGTGTATAACTATTGTTATTAACTAAATGTGTAGAATTTGAACCATAACCACTTGATCGATCAGGACAGTAAATATTAATTATTTTATTATTATTTATGGATGTTGTTATTGTTATTTTTTACTTTTTCTTTACTCCATCATTGTATTCATCGGAAATTACCGACAGAACAAAATTATGTCATTACATTTCGAAATATTATTTTCGCAAATCATTTTTCTATCAACTTCCATTATTTTTATCGCAACTCATTTTCTATCAACATCCATTATTTTTTTGTTTTAAGTTACACAAACCCATATAACTTGATAATAAGTGCTTTAAAGACGTATGTATTTGATTAATGCTTCACTATTGTGTTAGTATTTTGTTACACAAACTCACATAAGATGAACTACATTAATATCATTCAAGATCATACATATATAATCTATACATACTAATAAATAAAGGTTTTGGGGTGGCACATGTCACTCCCTCATGCCTCCTCATATTGGTTTTCCCGCCTCTCTCTCCTAATAAATGCACCACTATCTTATTAAATAATAATGATATTATAAATATATTATTAAAGAAGAATAATAATTATATTAAATAAGAATATATAATAAGAATTCAAAATATAACTAATTAAAGAAAAATATTAATTTGTTATATACACACACATTTCCACTTGATATATATCTCGAAACTATCATAATATTCTGACAAGTTATGACGTATTTATAAATTTATAAGTGTTATCTTTTTTTAATATACAATCTCGTGTAATACACGGGATTCTAACCTAGTAATCTTACATATCAAAGTATTACATATATTACATTATATTATCAAATGTTACGGATAAATTTCATTACATTTCGAAATATTATATCCGAAACTTCATACAACATCAAAGGACTTGTGCCATTTATTTCTAATTATAGCGATCAGAAACTTCAAAGCATAATTGAGGTTGCAATTTTGAGTTGGATCATGATCAAACTAACAAATTGGTAGCATTGTTTATAGATAGATTATATTACATTTTCAGATCTTACAGATTAAGACGAGAAAATGTTAGTTAACTAAAACATAGAAATGCTTGCACATGGGAGAATCATGCACACATAGTAACTCGATCTTGCTACAGGTTGCATCCCATCTCAAATGACTAATTCAACTTCGGATTCGCCATATTTAACTTCCGAGACCACCGATTCCAATTAAAAGTATGATGTACGGAGTATATCTTGGTACTTAATGAAGAATACATGTGACGGGTGCTATAGATTTAAAATTAAAAAAATGTGTATGAAGGCAATGGATTTAGTTATTGTTTTATAAACACTATTTCCGACGTATTATCCATATATTTCCATTAGAAATTCTTTTGAAAAAAATCATTAATCTTTTTCTGAAAAGCCTGGTTTTGGGAAAATGTGTATTTTTGGAAACCACCCCATTTCCGACGAATGGCCCGTAGGAAACCATTTCTAGAGGGAATATTTTCTGAAAAAGTTCTTACATGGGAACTATTGGCTGACTGATTACCTAGAGGCCTATCTATCTGTTAGAAAATACCAACGGGTCATCGAGGGGGTCCACCTAAACCCAAAAAAATAGGTGGAATTACATATATTCGCATAGTTTTTATAGTATTCGCACAAGGCAAGTTCTCACAAAAACTCAAGTTTTCGCAAAGAAACAGTATTCGCACAAGGAAAGTATTCGCACACAAAGTATTCACAAATGGCAACTATTACACTTCTTTCACACACCGAAAGGGCATCCCACAACTCACACAAGTTTGCATTTACCTTATCACCAACAAATTACGTGTATTAGAATTATTGTTACTACTTCTGATGATACTACTGCTCTTACTGTCAATCCCAAACACTCAGCATGGATTGCTAACGATGCTCATGTCCGTATGATTATTATTCCCACTGTCTCTGAGGCATCCTTTGCTCATGTGCAAGGAACATCTGCCTACGAGCTATAGGCTCTCTTGCTCGGGCTTATGCCCCACATACTACATCCCGCGAATACACGCTTAAGACACAACTTCTTAAGCTTCAAATGACAGGGTATGAAACACCCCTCACATATCTCAGCCGTGCTCAAGAATATGCTTCTGCTTTAGCCAACATTGGTGAACCGGTAAAAGATAAGGACTAGGTCTTGTTTGTCATATCTGGTCTGCGTGAGGAATACAACAACCTCAAATCTACCTTACTTGCACGCCCATCTCCTTTGGCAATCAATAAACTTTATGATCTTCTTACTGACCATGATTACATGGTCACAAAGCCACCACAATCCACTACACCATTTTCCTTTACTACCAATACATCATCTGCTCAAGCTCCACAGCAGCTTCAATCCTTACAACAAATGGCCTCTCAACTTGGTTATCAGTTGATGCCCACTTTCACTGTTGCAACCCAATCACCCCAAACTTTCTACAGTGCTGGTCCTCCAACTAATCCTTTCAATACAAACAGAGAACACCGGGGATCCTATCATGGGGATACTATAACAACAACAACAACGGAGGACGTGGCCGTGGTGACAACCACAATTAGTTCTCATGGGCCTCTGCATAAAACACCGTCTATAGTACTTATAACTGGTGTGGAGTAGGGCATGTTCCCTCTGACTATTCGAATCTTGATCCTTTCACTATCAGCAACCATCCAAATGCAAACACTACGGATTATCAATCACAATCGGGTTCTCGAGGCGACTCCAACACATGGTACATGGACATCGGAGCTAACAGCCATGTGGCACCAGATTTGGCAAGTCTTGACAACTTTGAGGCATATCATGGTAACGATTTCCTTCATGTTGGTAATGGTAAAGGACTTCCTATCCTTCATATTGGCTCATCTAAAATTTATTCTTCAAACAAATCTTTTCACATATATTTGATATTCTTCATGTTCCTTAAATTCAAAAACAACTCCTGTCTATTCAAACAATGTTGTTTTTAATTTCCCTCTTCGTTCTTTCTTGTGAAGGATGAGTCTATACGCACTATTCTCCTCATGGGTCCGAGAAAGCATGGTCTTTACACTCTTCATTTTCCTCTTTTCCAACCTATCAATAAGCACACATTCACTACTACACGTGTGTTTTCTGTTGTGTGGCATCGAAGGCTTGGTCATCCACACAATCGTCTCCTTCAATTTATGCTTTCTAGTTGTTCTTTACCTGTAACTACAACTTTACTTTCTCCTTCATGTATTGCTTGTCCTTTGGGCAAGTTTACAAAGTTACATTTATCCAATTCTAATTATCATAGTTTGCATCCATTTGATTTATTATATCGTGATGTGTGGGGCCCTGCTCCAATTCTATCCTAAGATGGGCATCGCTGTTTTATGCTTTGTGTTGACCACTTCTCCCGTTATATATGGATTTTCCCTTTAGTACAAAAATCGAAAGTTTACAACACCTTTACAAACTTTTTCCATATGGTTGAACGTCAATTTCACACCAAAATCAAAAAAGTCCAAACTTACTGGGGTGAATTTCGACCCTTAGCTAAATTTTTCCAAACTCTTGGCATCATTCACAGATTATCTTGTCCACACACTTGTGAACAAAATGGATTTATAGAACGTCGTCATCGCCATGTTGTTGAAACTAGTCTTACCCTCCTTGAAGAATCCTCTGTCCCCAAACGTTTCTAGCACTTTGCTTTTGACACTGCTATTTACCTGATCAATCGTATGCCCGCTGCTACATCTTCTAACAAAACTCTTGTTGAACATCTTTTCCATCGTCGTCCTGACTACTCATTCCTTCGGGTTTTCGGTTACCAACGTTTTCCTTATCTACGACCATACAACCATCACAAAATGGATTTTTGGTCCACCTCCTATGTTTTTCTTGGATATATTCCACAACATCATGGCTACCGATGGTTCGATCCAACAACTGATCGCTTGCTAGACATGTTCGTTTTCTAGAGGATAATTTTCCAATCCAAACTCCCACGTCTTCCTTTTCCCCTCCAAACACTGAATCCAACCCTTACAACATCCTTCTCTGACTTCACAATTCCATATGATAACAATCCTACTCCACAGTCTCCCTCACCACACACTCCTCTAACATCGCCAATCTCTACTCAATCTCCACTCTGTTGGATATGGGATGTCCGGTCGTCTATTAAGTCAACGTTACTATCGAGGTACAATCCAAAGAGTTACACTTTGGGCAACGAGCAATTTAATAATATTTAGAAATAAAAATTATAGTTCACGAAACACGGTTTTATTATTCGACGAATAAATATTTAGAGAAATATTTATCGGTGAATTCGCTAATTAATTATTTAGAGAAATAATTAAATACGGAGGTTTAAATGTTTAGGTGTTAAACATTAGATGATTAGGTTTTTCTAATTATTTATAATTAGTAAACTGTGAGGGTTAAATGTAATTAATAGTTGATTACATGGGATTAAATGTTAATACCCGAGGGTGTGATTTGTAATTAAAGTAGTTATAAATATATCCTTTAGTGTTAACCCTAAAAGCTAATCCAGCCACCACATAACCTGCACAAGGAGACGACCGCCACCCCCTCCCATTTTCGGTCGTATACCATCGCCGTACCACCGTACGCCGTCGTCCTCAGCCGTTGCCGAGCCACCGTGCCGTCGTCGCCGGTTATTCGAGATCTGTGAGACGGGTTTTTTGTTCTGTTGCGGGTTCGTGAACTGTCACTAGCGAGACGCTCGTTGAACCAAGATGTTCATCTTTCGGTTAATCGTCTAAGGTATAATTATTTACCCGCTATGGTTGGATTTATTTTATTGTTTATACGCGTGTAATCGGATCACTGGCGGAATCCCGGTTTAGAACCGTTAACTTGTACTGATTGCTTCCGCTCATTTAATCTGATTTGTTTATTTAAAAGGTTTAAATTAATATGTTTTAAAAGTTAAAACTGGTACAAGAATTCCCAAGACACTCAACCCCCCTCCAACCACATCTCCTACAACATCATCCTCTGACAAAGAATCCTCTGCTCTATCTCCTCCTCCTCGTGCTTGCCCCTCCGATATCCAAAACCATGTATTTGGCACAGTCCCTCTGCAAATCATGCTTACATTCCTTCCTAAACATCTACTGAGCCAACCTCTTTTACCATTGCAAATCAACATCCGGAGTGGTGTTAGGCCATGGCCGAGGAGTTTTCAGCTCTTGTCAAAAATGGTACTTGGACACTTCTTACTCATGTTCCTAAAACTAATGTTATTGACTGTGAGTGGGTGTACAGGATCAAGAAAAATCAACATGGCGTTGTTACACGATACAAAGATCGTCTCGTTGCTAAAGGCTTTCGCCAACAAGATGGCATTGTTTTCAATGAAAATTTTAGTCCTGTGGTCAAGTCCACTATGATTCGAGTGGTTCGTTCCCTTGCTATCACAAAGTAGTGACCTCTTTGTCAACTTGATGTTCAGCATGCCTTTTTACATGGGGACCTTACGGAAACAGTTTATCTTAAGCAACCGCATAGCTTCATTGAATCTAAAAATGCGGATCATGTATGTTTACTACACAAGTCGCTTTATGGGCTAAAACAAGCTCCACGCGCTTGGTTTCATCGCCTCTCATAAGCCCTTCACAATTTGGGGTTTCTTGGCTCAAAGACTGACCCTTCCCTCTTCATTTACAAACGTGGACAAACTCTTCTCTACATCTTCGTTTATGTACATGACATCGTTGTCATTGGAAACAATACCAACAAAAGTAATCATGTTATTCAATTGTTAAGAAAAGCCTTCGATGTCAAAGATCTTGGGCCCCTGACTACTTTTTAGTGTTTGAACCGGTTCCTTAGTGCAAGACTGTTCATCTTTCATGAAAAAAAGTAAATCTCTGATCTTATATAATGCACTGGTTTTGCTGAATGCAAACCAGTCTCATCTCTAATGAGCACCTCCTATCATTTATCCCTCGGGGACAGCCCTCCACTTTCAGAACCAGTCAAATACCGACAACTTGTTGGGGCTCTCCAATATGTCACTTTATCATGCCCTGATATTGCCTTTGCAGTAAATAATTTGTGTCAGTATATGCATGCTCCAACTAAGAATCATTGGTCTACTACTAAAAGCATTCTTCGATACTTAAAAGGCACCATTGAGCATGGTTTACCAATTCATCACAACTCTAGCTCTCACCTTTAGGCTTTTACTGCCTTCTCACTAGCAGGGCAATTCTCCTCTTACTGTCTTCTCAGATGCTGACTGGGCTGGTTGCCCGGATATTCGCCATATACATGGGTTCCAACCTCATTTCTTGAATCGCTCGAAAACAGAAGACGGTATCTCGTTCATCTATAGAATCATAATACAAAGCTCTTGTTGACACCGTAGCTAAATTAACTTGGTTACAAGCCTTACTAAAAGAACTTAGGATAAGCATAATCTCTGCTCCTACTCTCTGGTGTGATAACATTGGTGCAACATATCTCTCTACTAACCATATCTTTCATATAAGAACAAAACATATTGAAGTTGATTTTCACTTTGTTTGAAAGAATGTTGCACAAGGAAAGCCACAGGTTCACTTTACATCTACAGAAGATCAAATTGCCAACATCTTTACAAAACCCCTCCCTACACAAAGATTTACACATCAACGCTTCAAGCTACAGGTCGTTCTACGGCCTTAGCTTGCGATGGAATATTAGACACAATTATATTGATGTTAATGTTAGAGGTAGTTTATGAAAATAAGGGGTTAGTATTTAATCCCTTCTCTTGTAAAAACCCTAATTACAATCACAATTAATAGAATACATCATTTACACCCTATTTACATACACTTAAGAGTTCAACTGCACTGCGGGGGGGGGGGGGTCTCTCCCCTCTCCCAACACATTAAATCCGACTACGTTATACATTCTTAGGTGGTTTTAACAAGTACCCATAGTATATTAATTGTCCAAATGTATATATACGTATCTATGTAGAGGAGGATTAAAGGGTCCACTTAAACACCCCCTCCCTCCTCCACACCCCCTCGTTCACCGAAATTGTCCATTATATATATATATATATATATATATATATATATATAATGAGTTTTTTTAAAGCAAAACATGAGTTGAGCCCCTTAGTTATAGTCGGTAAATAAGAGAATATTATGATTACCTTCTAACCAAGAAGTTATAATGCAAGATGTGTTTTTGCTTCGACGTGCATTGAACTTTAACTAAAACTTAATTGATCTATTTTTTTAGTTATAAAAAGAGCTTTTTTCACAGTGAAAAATTATCTTGAAACCTAGAGAATAAACTATTTGATGTCATTGTTGCAATTGATTAACACTTATGGTTGCATTAAGTTCAATCATGCCATTAAGGTACTTGATGGCGCCTCATATAATTAGGTTGGCATTCATATGGGATCATGATCCATACATAACTACAATTGCAACGGTTGTTGGTGGCTATTTATGATGGTTAACTCGCAACTAATCGCTAGTACAAGATATTTATTTAACTGATAAACCAAAATATAATTGATGTCCATTAAAGTTAGCAGTTGGCTTAAAGAGTGTTTTGATATACAACATTCGTTTATCACCAATTATTTATGAAGTGGATGAATTAATAAATGCGATCCCAAACTTGTGATTAGAAATAGTGTGTAATTTCGTTTTTATGAACAAGGATTAAAATGTGTTTTCACTTGTTTGTGAAGGGTAAATCACTTTTCTACAAATATAATAAATGTGTGTTGTTAATGACAATTTTAATTACGAATTCGCAACTTATTATTGGCATAACAAAACTAGAAATTATCCATACGAACCAAAAATGATAACAATGATCACGATGATTAGTATGCTAACGAATTTGATCTTTAATTTAGACGGACGTTAAAGAACCAAGATTAAAACAAAGTTTAAATGATTGTTTTACTATTTCTTTTAAATACGCCCTCTCCCCGTCC
This sequence comes from Smallanthus sonchifolius, assembly GCA_023525975.1. Lineage (NCBI taxonomy): Eukaryota > Viridiplantae > Streptophyta > Magnoliopsida > Asterales > Asteraceae > Smallanthus > Smallanthus sonchifolius. The sequence goes on along the minus strand of CM042021.1, from coordinate 28,496,686 downwards.
CCCTCCGAGAACAACTATTCACATCCACCCTCAAGTCTCAACCTCACACCACTAACATTGTTTGTACCACTTGGATTCTTCATCAAGAAACACAGTAACTAAACTCATTATGATTTTGATGACGATCCATGTATATATTCAATGGGATGCCGATAACTAAGGGATAACTAATATCTTACAAGTAATGTTAATACTTGAAACTTCTTTTTAAAAAAATGAGGGATTTGTTCATCCTCAAAAATGACATGTGTTAGGTGCATACATTTTCAACTATAATATCTCTTTTCATGATTATAAAAATATCAATATGTGGGTTAAATACTATCTACACATTCACATATGTTCATAACTCAAATCCCGTTAATGATCAAACCTACCAAAGACACCTCACAACAAGATGATTGCAAACTCAACCTAGAGGTTACATTCAACACCATGAAAATTGGTGACAAGTGGTAAGGTTGATACTAGAGTCGAGCCATATATCAACCATTAAAATTGTATATTTTAGAGAAACATTTTAGAACAGAAGAATCACGGTCGATGCCACAAACCGACCGTGCATCGACAGTCCAAACTAAACATAATTTTAAGAACGAATCAAGACCAAAATTTTAATTCAACATCAATGATTCTTACACCTATGAAATGAATACTTATACAAGATTTGGTTAATTGAAGGTTATCGCAAAGGTAAATAATTAGTTACAAACAAATTTAAAAACACTCACACAATAAAATTAACCAAGTTTTTATAAAATAATTCAAGGCTTTCTGAAAATGAGTCAAATATAAAATATGAGAGAGGAATCGTTTTTAGAAAGAAGTTTTTTGAATCAAAACTAGTCAAAAAATATGGTTTTATCTATGAGGAAATAACAAATATTTTTAAACAAATTGTTAGGAAATACCATATGTAAACCCCTAAGTATATGGTCAAATATTAAAGAAAAGATATCTCTAAAGAAAGAAGTTATGTCTCTAAAGTGAAGTTCGTAACCTCTGAACTTCATCTTCAAAGTCTTCTGAAGTATACTTAAAAAGGACTTCACGGCTAACTCAGAAGCATTAGGCATGTTTCTGAACTTTCCACGACTTGGTCTTATCCAGCTGAAGTACTAAAAATACAAGTTTCGCTGACCTACACACCGTCATCAGCTGACGTCGCTTAAAATATGTTCGATGTTCTAGAAGACTCTAACACAAAATCTATACAACTGGCTATCTGCAATAGGGAATATTAAGAAGATAAGAGATGTCAGATCAACTAATGCAGGAGCATCGAGCTTAGTTTCATTGGGCTTTCTTAAAGTTAGCAGGCTTAGGAAGGCATGGTCTGGATGGGTCAATGGAGCGTTTGATGGGGCCAGCCCAGGAGGAGAGTCCACAAGCTGATGGTGGCGGAAAGAAGGAGGAATGAACGAGGCTTTGAAGATTTAAAGACTTGAACTATCTTTTAATTTATTTTTAATTTGAATTCATAATTTTATGTAATTTCGTTCTCGTTTAAACTATCACTCTCATCTATAAGTTGAGAGCTAAGGTTTGATTTTTTTTAGATTGTTTTTTGATTTATTTCTATTGAAATTCCGGTCAAAGAATTCGCCTTTTTGAAACTTCCAATTCAAAGCGTTTGGTTTATTCGGGTGATCGTGATTGCCATTTGATTGTGCTTCCATGTGTGTTAAGTGGTATAGAGATACAGTTAATCAAATGGCTTGTGGAAGAGTTCGCCCTCCCTTACGTAGAAACGCTGAACGAGGCAACATCGGGGATACACCCGATCCACGGGATAAGGAGATCACGCGGTTACAGGACAGGATCAGGGAGTTAAAGCTAAACCAGAATTAGACGGAAAAGACGAAGACGATAATGATGGACGGAAATGAGTCGGGAACGGAGGACAATAAAACGTTCAGGGTTTTCTGTCAAAGGGACCGAACCCCATATTATTCCAATCCACTACAGGATCTAGGTCTCAAGGTTGAGATTATTTTGATGACAATGTTCAAGTGGATGACTTCATTTATTGGATGAGCACCGTTGAGAGGTTCTTTGACCTTAAAGGTATCACTGGCCGGTAGCTGAAGAAGTCGGCATCTCTTTGGTGGGATAACATCAAAAGACAACGATAGAGAGAAGGCAAGGCCAAGTTGAGTTCATAGGCTAAGATAAAAAAGGTGATGAGCAGGAAGTTTCTACCTGCTAACCACCGCCAGGAGGCTTTCCTGGATTACCACCGGGCAGTGCAAGGTGCCATGTCAGTAGAGAAGTTCATTACCTCTTCTGACAGGTTAAGGATGAGGTGTGTCGTGGACAAAGAGGAAGAATAGGTAATTGCAATGTTTTTAGGGGCTCTTAAACCCGAGATATCAGATGTGGTATAGTTACAACAGTATTGGACCTACACGGATGTGTGTAATTTAGCCTTGAAAGTAGAGAAACAGTATAAGGGTAAGGCAAAAGTGAATCGGACTAAAGTCACAACAACCGTCATAGCACGCACGGTCCTAAAAGTGGGTGAAGCCCCCAAAGCAACAACACCAGCTGTGGGTCCCTCTAAGGGATGTTCTATTGTTGCTACAAGTGTATCGGGCTTGGGCATGTCTCACGGGTCTGTCCTAACAAACAGCTAGTGACACTGGTCAATAACGTTCCTCCCGTGTACGATGATTATGAAGAGTATGGAGGTGTGGAGAACTGGTCATTGCTAATGAGGTTGTCGAACTTGGCCACGGTGAAGCACTCATTATTCAACAGACTCTTAACGCTTCAACTGTGACCGACAACAATCTGTGGAACCGTCATAGCATCTTCAGGGCCAAGTGCACATCAAAAGGAAATGTTTGCACTATGATTATAGATGGGGGCAGCTGTGAAAACTTCGTGTCTTGTGAGATGGTTGAGCGACTCAGGTTGAAACATAAGGACCATCCGGATCCATATCAACTTGCATGGTTGTGAAAGAGAAATACGGTCCGGCTCGATAAAAGGTGCTTGGTCAGTTTCTCTACTGAGTCTAGGTACAGTGATAAGTTGTGATGTGAAGTTGTCCAGATGGACGCCTGTCATCTTTGACTGGGCCGACCATGTGAATTCGATAGGAAGGTTGTCTGTGATGGGTATAAGAACACGTACTGATTTCGGAAGGATAGGGTGAGCATTACTTTGTTGTCGTGGAACAGTCAGGGAGAGAAGAAAGACTCATCAGCCATGAGCCTGTGAAAAGTGGACACGTGGTGCGCATAGGGCGATTCATATTATCACGAGCCCTATTCGGTTACTCCTACTGGTACAATCTATAATAGTCCTTTATCTACATGGCCTATGGGGATTGAGTCAGGAGAGCTTGGGGACATTTCGGGTAGTTTGCGAAGGAGGGACATAGGGAGGTAGACACTACCATGTTTGTTGTGTCTACTCTTTTTCCTTCAGATTTTATTTGTCGTTGGTTGCTAATTTTGGTTGGGAACGCGGGTAAGTTTAAGCAGGATATGGACAGAATGTGGGTCCATCGTAAGCCGATGATTTTTGGCATGGTTGACTTCAATAAATGAGGGATTGTGGTAAAGAAAAAAAAATTAGTGGGTTTGGGTTAACAGTTGCGGTAGGGTACTAGCCCCGAATTCATCTTGTGTTTTTTTTTTCAGAGAGTGGGTTTGTTATTGGGATGTGTGGACCACTAAGTTACGTGTGTGGAGCCTAGTTGAAGATGGACGGTTGGTGGTGTTTTTTGGGTTCACAAGTGGTGATCTAGGCAGGGGCGGATCTATGAAGAGGCGAGGGGTATCTGATGGTACCCCTTAACTTTCGACGCGTAGTGGGAATTTTCGACGCGCAGTGGGAATTTTCGACGCGCAGCGGGAATTTTTTTTTTTTTTTACCGTTTTATGTATCCAGATACCCCTGAACGAAATTTTAGATACCCCTAGATTTTTTTCCTAGATCCGCCACTGGATCTAGGGATGGACAAGTATGAGTTTGGTGGTCTTGTACATTGGGATTATGAGTGCGGGTTAGTGAGGGGTGCCTAGTGGGCCACATTTATTAGGTGGTTGGATTTGTCGGCTATTCCATGCCGGGTTATTATTATCGTTTGTTTGGGCTTGAATTATACTGTTGCAAGTGTATAGCCAATTGGGTTGCGAGGATCTGTACTGAGGCTTTGGTGCATGTGTTTATGGGCTAGGGCGTTTTGTATAAAGAAGGGCTTTTAAGGGGAGAGAATGATACAAAAGCATCTGGCTAAGTTTCGTTGGGCTTTCTTCAAGTTAGCGGGCTTAGGAAGGTATGGTCTGCCTGGGTTGATGGATCGTTTGATGGGGCAAATCCAGGAGGAGAGTCCACGGGCTAATGGTGGCGACAAGAAGGAGGAGTGAAGGAAGCTTTGAAGATTTAAAGATTGGCACTATCTTTTTATTTTATTTGAAATTTGAATTCTTAATTTTGGGTGATTTTTTTCCCGTTTAAAATATCACTTTCATCTATAAATTGAGAGCTAGGGTTTGATTTTTATTTAGACTGTTTTTGAGTTTATTTCTATTGAAATTTCCAATCAAAGCATTCGACTTTTCGAAGCTTTCGATTTTTTTCCCGTTTGGTTTATTCATGTATTCGTGATCGTCATTTGATTGTGCTTCTGTGTGCATCATCAACCATTGGACCACAAGTTTGAACCACTTCTGGGAAGCGACGAATCATATTTGCCGCTATCCTCAACTTGATCAAGATTTTTCACCTTTTTAAGCCAACGTCATTAAACTACACCAAAACAAGTGTGTGAACTACCCATACAAATACTTCGATTTGTTCTGTCGAGTACTCTAGGTGTATGCTAGAGTTTTATTGAGTTGTTCTACATTGTAAAATCATTAGGTATTCAATATAAACTCTACACTATATCTACATCTATTCTTCATTTGTGTGTGATAGTTTTCATCTCTCCTTCCATACAAATCACTTATCATTTGTTGAGATCATTAATCGTCAAACCCAAACCCGGGACAAACATACATCAAGGTCCTTTTTCATCTTGAAAGGAAATAGTCATTGCATTTTGAGCAGAGGTCACCCTCCACCTTGGTTGGTGAAGTAACATGCTTGGTGGGTGAATTTTCTTGGTTTTTATTGTCTAGAAATATGATTTAATACAAGTTGGAACATATTGAAATGCATAAAAAACTGAGAGAAAAATGTTATCGTCTACCATCTATGATTTTTATTCTCTCTCACGCATCTATTTAAAGCATTTTCTTTCCAATATTTTGACTCATCTTTTACACTTCAAATTTTCAGAATATTAAATACTTTCTTGAGTGAATATTTTGTAAACGCCTTCAAACCAAAATCAAAGACTGAAAGCAAGAGAATATCAAGTTAAACTGTAACATCCCGGAAATTTATAAACTAGTAGTTCGGGGTGGTGGACGACCCGAACCTATGTTAAATGTAAACGAGGAGTAAGGTTTGTCACGCATGAGGCGTTTGGACAACGTTAGATAGTCGGTTAGTCGTTTAAAAAGAATAGTTCGGGATCGAAACGTAAGAAACGGTTTAAGAGGGACCCGGATGTAAGTACGAGTGGTATTTAAACAACTTAAACACAAACCCTAGAGCCATATCGGCTCTAGGTACGCTTATGGCAGGAAAATAAGGGGAGAAAGAGACCGGCAACGGGAGTTGGCCGGACGTGAGCAAAACGAAGGCGGCCCAACGACGGCATCGAGCCAACGGCTTCCAAACTTCGTTAAGGTAATTCCCCGTTTATGTTAGTTACGTTTTACACCTTCATGGTTTGCAGGAAACCCGATTTGGGTTTGGTTTTGTTCACGGCAATCGAAGGGGAAGGCGAGGACGGTAGTCCGGTGGACGGCTACGGTGTGAAAGACGAGTAACGGGGGCAACGGCAGGAGAGAGAGGCACGGGGATGACCCGGTGGGCTCGGTGAGTGGCTGCTGAGAAGGAAGGAGAGAGTGGTGGCGGGACGGTGCTGTGAGGGGGGGGGAGACGGCTGTCGGCAGCAGCTGTGATGGGACGCTACGGCGGCGAACGGTGGCGGGAGTGAGGGTGGTTTTCATGGATGGTAGGACATGACAGCGATAGGTGGGGTGTTGTGACAGGAAGTCGTAGACGGCATAGTGAGGGTGATGGCCAATAGAGATGATGGCGCGGACGACGGCATGGTGGCCGGAGAAGATGACCACGGCGGTGGTCGACAGGATTGAGGAGGCCGGAGGTTGTTAGTGTTCACGGGGGCGCACGGTGGTGAACTTGGACGTCGTTGGCTATGGAAAGCTAGGGTTTTTGCGTGAACGTGCATGCCCGCATGCATGTCCGGGAGGAGAACGACTCGAGTACGCATGTTCCATGAGGATAGGGTTTTGCATGGTCACGAATACGTGCATGCATGGGATGGAACACGATTTGGGGTGTTTGGGTTCTAAGCGGGTCAAGGACAACCCGATTATTGTGAACTTGTAGAGTCGGAGTTCGTGGAGAACGAACGCCGAAGCTGTCGAGGCGAGTGTTGGGGTTAATTATGTTGTTATACGTTAATTCAAAGTACGCTAGGGCGTACTCTGATAGTGTGATCACACGTTTGGCAGGTTCGAGATTTGAGTGAGTGGACTAGGTGTATAGCAAGGATTTGGACTCGGTATAACCGGTGAGTTTCTACTTCCCCTATTTAAGTGTTTTTAATTTTTTGGGGCTATCGTACATGCTTACGAGACAAGTTGCTTTTATTAAACATAATAAGAGTTTTGGGTTTTAACCCGAAGTGGTCATGAACTACAATGACTGATAATGAGTCGGAGGGTCTATGGGGTGTCTATAAGACCTTGTGAGCTACGGGTAAAAGATTCATTGATGTGTGTCGTGTTAAGGGTTAGTCGGGATATAAGCTAAACGCTTATGGGTATGTGTAGGATATGTTATCCGGGGAATGCGTGTGGGGTGCAGGTCTAGTTAACTGGTCATGAAAATGATATGTGATGTTATGTGTTATATGTTGTTTTGTGTTGGCATCGTTGTCTTTGTGACACGACAAATGGGATTGTGGAGGACTAAATCCTTCGGGAGGTCACCAAAGGTAACAATGTCCAATAGGACAGTGATGAGCTCGAGGCGTGTCGAACGCCCTAACGAGGGTGCAGTGATGAGGTATGTGTTTGTGTGCATATATATGTGTTAAATTGCATACAAGTGATGAGTTGTAATAATTGTGTTTGAGATGATATTGATGTGGTGAGTAGATGATATTAATGTGGTGTGTAGAGTCAGATTGACCATTGTGTCGGGATGAGGACATTGAATTACAACTGTTGTGTTAGTTGGTTTGTGAGAGTCTTGGTTAGGGCTGATTAAGTCGGTGTCTAGAGGATGGTTGAGATAACCAGTGTATGGTTAATATGTGTAGTAAATTTTGAGTTACCATGGTAATAAGCTCGATCCATGTCGGAGAGACTTACTGAGTTAAAATGGTGGGATGAGTATGGGGTGGTGAATCTTTTGGGATATCATAAGATAACAGGGGTTATCTATATGATGATAATTTATAAAACTATTTTATAAGGATCGGAGGGTCTTGAATGGAGATGAATATTAATTGTGACGAGTTGGTTTTTATTTAAATTAAATTATTAGAACTCACTCAACGTAGCTGACTTTGTGTGTACGTTAGATTGTGTTACAGGTGAGCTTTGGGGTCGACGTATCTTGGCTTGGGAGCGGTGCTACTCGAATTGGTGTGCAGACATTCGTGAGGTAAACTTAATGACGAACGACATTAAATAGAAATTATTGTTTTAGAAACACTTCCGCTGTAGTTTGATTAATACTATGAGTATTTTAAAGAAAATAACCAGTTATGAGAACCAACTGTAGGATACCCGGGTTAAGGTCTTACATAAACTTAAAAAAATAAAAAAAAACCATTTGCAAATACTTGTAAAAAGGTGATTACTTCCTTAAAAGTAATCGTTAATCTTTCCACCTTGTAATAAGGGAGACATTGTGGTGACCTTAATTTATATCGTTTTAAGAGGCGTTAACTCTTATAGAAAGATTAAGTAGATTATTTAACATTTACTTACATCATTATATGCACATAATTGCATTTGTATGGTGATATGTTTTCTGTCTCTTAGCTTGTTTATTTCAGTTATAAAAAATCTTTTAAGTTGTTACCAAAATTGTGATAATATCTACACCAAATGATCTCAATAGCGGAAATGAAGAACACGAATGACACCAAATGATTAAGGACTTTATTATCAACTAATCAAACGATTACAATCGGAAATCAAAGTGAGATTACAACCAAAGAAACAAGAAGTAATGAAAACAGAATTCTCAATCGAATCTAATCGATCAGAGCTATAAACCCTAAATCCCCAAATCTCACTAACAACTTCTAAGCAAGTCGTTGAAACATAATGCTAGAATGTCAAGTTTGCCCCATGAACTTTCAGACTGCAACATCCTTGAACTCTCAAGCACTTGTCACTTTAGGAACAAAGTATAGAATTAATAAACTTGATCTTCATTTAACAATCTCCACCTTGAAGATCAAATGCCAACTATCAACCAACTCTTAATTCATCAAGACATCGGTCAAATACAGATCTAGGTAAGGATTTAGTAAACATATCAGCAACATTATGACAAGAATCAACTTCCTTCACTTGAACTTCCTTTGCATTCACTACATCTCAAATAAAGTGCAACTTCACATTTATATGTTTAGTTCTCTCGTGAAACATACTATTCTTTGATAACTGGATTGCTTCTTGATTATCACAAAGAACAATGACTTCTGTGATACCAAGACCTAACTCCTGTACAAAACCCTTTAACCACAGGGCTTCCTTTACTGCCTCTGTCAAGGTTATGTACTCAGCCTCTGTAGTATATAATGCTACTACATGTTGCAATTTTCCTTCCAACTCACCACATTACCCAATACCTTGAAAGCATAACCAGAAATTGATCTTACCCTATCCAAATCTTTAGCATAATCTGAATTTGCATATCCAAGTATCAAGCTTTCTTATTCAGTGCATTGTTTATAGATCAGACCATAATTTCTGGTTCCATTTAAGTATTTTAAAATCCATTTCACTGCTTCCCAATGACCTTTTCTTGGATTTGCAAGATATCTGCTCACTAAACTCACAACATAACCTATGTCGGGTCTGGTATAGACCATTAGATACATGAGACCTCCTACTACATTGGCATAGGGAACATTCAACATTCTCTTTCTTTCTTCATCATTAACTGGTGAATCTTGATTGGACAATCTAAAGTGTTGTGCCAGTGGAGTCTTCACTGCCTTACTCTCATCCATAGAGTAATTCTTCAACACCTTCAATAAGTAAGAGTTTTGTGTTAATCTCATCTGCCTCTTACTTCTATCCCTGGATATTTCCATCCCAAGGATCTTTTTAGCCTTGCATCAGTAACTGTTTTGTACTTTCAATTTCCTCTTTATCACTACAAGCTACCAGCATGTCATCAACATAAAGCAGAAGGTAAACAACCTTATTTTCAGCATATTCCCTGAAATACACACAGCTATCATAGTTACTTCTATTGAACCCATGAGACACCATATAGTCATCAAATCTCCTATACCATTGCCTAGGAGATTGTTTCAGGCCATACAATGACTTTCTATGTAAACAGACCTTATCCTCCTGCCCTTGTTCCACAAACCCCAAAGGCTGAACCATGAAGATCTTTTCATCCAAGTACCCATGTAAAAATGCAGTTTTAACATCAAGCTGTTCTAATTCTAGATCCAAAGAGGCAGCTGCAGATAGCGTGCCTCTTATTGAAGTATTCTTGACAACTTGTGAAAACATCTCTGTATAGTCCACACCAGCCCTCTGTGTAAACCCTTTAGCCACCAGCCTAGCCTTGTACCTAGGTCCTTCAACTCCTAGAACACCTTATTTCAACTTGAAAATCCATTTACATGTTACCAATTTCTGACCTTCAGGCTTGTCTACAAGTTCCCATGTGGCATTCTTATGCAAAGACTTCATTTCATCTTTCATAACCATGACCCATTTGTCTTTATCTTCAGAACACATAGCCTCTTCATAAGTAATAGGCTCTAATACACTTTCATGTTCTGATGTTACAAATGCCACTACAAATATATAATCACCATCTCTATACCTTCTAGGAGGTATTACATTCCTCCTAGGTATGTCTCTGGCCAAATTGTATTCTGGTTCAGCCCTTTCCTGCCACAAAAATGTCGACGAAATGCCAAGGTTAAAAACCAAAAGGACTTGTTGTATCTAAAGTACATAAGTTCATGGTTAAAAATGAAAAATAATGAAATTAAGACCTTAGCGGACCGCTAAGGTAAACCCTAACGGTCCGCTATGGGTGCAAACAGCTGGTAGAGGTCCGCGAAAGAACCCCCACCATGAGTACTTGGGTGACGGACCGCCACCACATAGGTAACGGTCCGCTACTTGGTCATTAAGCAAATCATCCGTGTGTGACACGTGTCCAATGAATAATGAACTTGAATCATGTACTCGTGGCGGACCGCCAGCCGCAACTCCTTGAGCATCTGCCACGTAGCTAGGACGCGGACCGCTACGCCCCAGGGTAACGGTCCGCTAGCCGTAAAAATATAAAAGGTCCAATAAGCGAATGACATTTAAGACTTATGCAATTCAGGACCTGCTTACGTAGCGGTCCGCTATGGGGCCAGATTGCACCCTATAAATAACTGATTGATTTCAGCCATTCTTCTCATCCCACTTTCGATTCTTACTTCAAAAACTTGTTCCAGAGAAACATTAAGACGCTCCCAATGATCCCAGTTCGATTCTCGCCCGTCTTAGTTCCCGGTTTAAGAAGAAACGCTTGTAGAAGTATCGGAACGCTAGAGAAATCAAAGTTAAGAAGTTGATTCTATAATTTCCAACTTAGAGGCTCATTCCTATTATCAAGGTGAATACTTTATCTCTTTCAAAACTTGTGTCAAACATTTACGTTTACGAAAATGGCCAAATAAATGTTAAGGGAATAATGCTCAACGTTCTTCTATGAACAAAGCATTCGTGCCATAGGTATACGTAAAGCTTGCAAGAGATCCGGATTGCGGCTAGTGTTTATCTTATAACAAATTCGGAGGCATGGACACGTCCGTTGTTATAAGGCATGACGCCAGTGTATACAGTGGTGCATACAGTCATGACATTGTCCTGTTGAATGTGTAGATGGAACAACAGTTGTGATTATGAAATTACTACTTGTTTGTGCCAAATGATTTTATTGTCAAGATAATTGTATTCACTGGCGTTGACGTTTCATTTTCAAAATGTTTTCACGAAATGAATAAAATGAAAAGGAAAAGGGGATACGGACAGACATAAGATCTGACCCAGGAATGAATGTTGAGAAATGATAACTTGCACGCTGGATTCTCAGGCCTCGTGCATAGGAAATCATAAAAGATGAAAAAGGAGATAGGACCAAGGGACTGATCAACTTTGGATAATGTATTTCTAGTGGCTTGAAACTTGTCCATAAGAGACAAGAAATGTATTTGGTTTCAACTCTGTTTTGTAATCAAATGAAAAGGGTATTTAAATCTCTATGTTTATGAAATAAATACGAGACGTTTGTTTTCCAACTGAGTCTTGATATTTACAAATACAACCCTTGAGGTTGAACGAAATGATGAAACGATCCTTGTGAAAAGACTTCCACTGTGTTTTATAAAAACTTTGAAATCAAAACAGGTACCAATAGAGCTCGCACACGTCCAGGGGGTGCCTGAGGCATGATGTGACAGGTTGGTATCAGAGCCACAGGTTTTAGCGTATTAGATACTTGGATCTAGTATCTAAGCTTTAACCATGAGTTTATTTTATGCCTCAAGATTAAGATAAGAAAACAAGGTAACCTTCAGATCGGTATGTTGTTATCTGACAAACGGAATGTTCTGTCTAAGGAAAGAGTGGTGTATAAATCTCTCCTAGACCCGTCATTCTTTCCTGGGAACATCTCTGTTGGAGGTACTACTCTGGGAAGATAACCATCCTTGTAGAGCTTTAGTTAAGATAAGGATGATACTGGCCTTAGTATCTAAGTCTTGACCAAAAGAATGAGATAAGTACTAATGCTTTAAGTTGCAGGATATCTAGAGATAACTCTGTTCCTACTTATTATGATCCTAACCGACCAATTAAGCAAGAATCTCCTGAATATCATATTCATTGAATCGAGTTTGCAAACCTTACTTGGATAAATTTATTATCGTATTCATTGACGATATCCTGATTTACTCCAAAAGTAAGGAAGAGCATACAACTCATCTAAGGATTTTGCTTGAGCTCCTGAGAAACGAAAAGTTGTATTCTAAATTTTCAAAATGTAAATTCTGGTTGTCAGAAGTTCAATTCCTTGGACATATCATTAATGTCGAAGGAATCCAAGTTGATCCTGTCAAAATCGAAGCAATATTCAAATGGGAAATCCCGAAATCACTAACTGAAATCCGAAGCTTTCTTGGTTTAGCCGGTTACTATCGGAGATTTATCCAAATTTTCTCTCGAATTTCTGATCCATTAACTTCTCTGACTCGCAAGTCAGTTAAGTATGAATGGAACATAAGCAATCAGAAGCTTTTGAAACTTTAAAACAGAAACTGACACAAGCACCCATACTGGCTTTGCATGATGGAAATGAAGGCTTTTCTATCTATTGTGATGCTTCACACACCGGATTTGGTTGTGTATATGCAAGGAAGCAAAGTCATTGCTTATGCTTCCAGACAATTGAAAACTCACGAAAAGAATTATACGACTCACAATTTAGAGTTGGGCGCCATAATCTTCGCACTGAAAGTATGGAGGCACTATCTATATGGAGTCAAATTCGCCGTATTCACTGATCACAAAAGCCTAAAGTATATATTCATTCAAAAAGAATTGAATATGTGCCAATGGCGTTGGATGGAAGTCTTGAATGATTACGATTATGAAATCTGTTATCATGAAGGCAAAGCTAATATGGTAGCTGGCGCCTTGAGTATAAAAGAACATGAGAGACCTAAACGAGTCTGTGCTCTAAGATTCGATCTCCAAATCGATCTTAGTACTCGTATTAAGGAATCTTAAAGGTTTGCCTTACAAGAACCAAACCTCGAGAAAGAAGGTTTGGGAGGTATGATCGACCAGTTGGTCAAAGGCAATGATAATATTCTTAGAATGAATAAAATACTCTGGGTTCCTATCTATGGAAACGTGCGTGAAGAAATTCTTGAAGAAGCTCATAAATCTAAGTATACGATGCATCCTGGAAGCGATAAAATGTATAAAAACCTAAAAACCAATTACTGGTGGATAGGAATGAAGAAACATATCGCTATCTGTGTTGCAAAGTGCTTAACCTGTTCTCAAGTTAAAGCTGAACATCAAAAGCAGTCTGGCTTGTTACAACAACTTGAAATTCCTGTCTGGAAATGGGAGATGATAACCATGGATTTCTTTACTAAACTTCCCCGAACCAGTTGAGGGAATGATACTATCTGGGTTATCATTGACAGACTTACTAAGTATGCTCATTTTCTTCCCATAAAATAAACGTTCAGCATGGATAAGTTGGCATAACTATACATTAATGAGATTGTATCTTTACACGGTGTGCCACTATCTATTGTGTCAGATAGAGATAGTAGATTTACTTCTTGATTCTGGCAAAGTTTTCAAAAATCCGTGGGAACAAAATTGAATCTTAGCACTGCATATCATCCTCAAATGAACGGGCAGAGCGAAAGAACTATTCAAACTCTAGAAGATATGCTAAGGGCTTGTGTTATTGATCTTGGAGGAAGTTGGGATGACCACTTACCTCTAATGAAATTCTCCTATAACAATAGCTATCATACGAGTATATATGCCGCTCCTTTTGAAGCCTTATACGGTCGTAAATGTCGAACCCCAATCTGTTGGTCTGAAATAGGAGAAAATCAGTTGTCTGGACCTGAAATAGTCCTGGAAACAACTGAGAAAATCATTCAAATAAAAGATAGATTGAAAGCGGCTCGTGATCGACAAAAGAGTTATGCTGATAAAGGACGAAAGCCATTAGAATTCAACGTCATTGATAACGTTCTATTGGAAGTTTCACCCTGGAAAAGCGTTGTAAGATTTGGAAAGAAAGGGAAATTAAGTCCTAGATTCATAGGACCATTCAAAATCTTGAAAAGAGTTGGGCCAGTGGCCTATCAACTCGAATTACCAGAAGAAATGAATGGAGTGCACGATATATTTCATGTGTCAAATTTGCGCAAGTGTTTGGCAGATGAAACTCTGGTGATGCCCCTACAAGATGTAGAGGTGGATGAAAGGTTGAAATTCATAGAGCAACCTTTGTAAATCGAGGACAGACAGGAAAAAAAATTGAAAAGAAAGAAATTGATGATTGTGAAAGTAAAATGGAACTCCAGACGTGGACCTGAGTACACGTGGGAACTGGAATCCGAAATGAAAAAGAAATATCCTCACTTGTTTGAGTAATCTCGAGAACAAGATTAAAACAAGGTGGGGAGGATGTAACACCTGCCACAAAAATGTCCAAGAAATGCCAAGGTTAAAAACCTAAAGGACTTGTTGTATCTAAAGTACATAAGTTCAGGGTTAAAAATGAAAAATAATGAAATTAAGACCTTAGTGGACCGCTAAGGTAAACCCTAACGGTCCGATACGGGTGCAAATAGCTGGTAGAGGTCCGCTAGGAAACCCCCACCCTAAGTACTTGGGTGGCGGACCGCCACCACATAGGTAACGGTCCGCTACTTGGTCACTAAGCAAATCATCCGCGTGTGACACGTGTACTCGTGGCGGACCGCCACGCCAGGTGATAACGGTCCGCCAGCCGCAACTCCTTGAGAATCTGCCACGTAGCTAGGTGGCGGACCGCTATGCCCTAGGATAACAGTTCTTCTACCCGCAAAACTATAAAAGGTCCAATCAGCGAATGACATTTAAGGCTTACGCAATTTAGGGTGGCGGACCGCCACCTGCTTACGTAGCGGTCCGCAAAGTGGCCAGATTGCACCCTATAAATAGCTGATCGATTTCAGCCATTCTTCTCATCCCACTTTTGATTCTTACTTCAAAAACTTGTTCCAGAGAAGCATTAAGACGTTCCGAACGATCCCGGTTTGATTCCCGCTCGTCTTAGCGCCCGGTTTAAGAAGAAACGCTTATAGAAGTATCGGAATGCTAGAGAAATCAAAGTTACGAAGTTGATTCTATAATTTCCAACTTAGAGGCTCATTCCTATTATCAAGGTGAATACTTTATCTCTTTCAAAATTTGTGTCAAACATTAAGTTTAAGAAAATGGCCAAATAAAGGTTAAGGGAATAATGCTCAACGTTCTTCTACGAACAAAGCATTCGGGACATACGTATACGTAAAACTTGCAAGGGATACAAGGGTCTCGGGTGAGAGTCCCGGATTACGACCGGTGCTTATCTTATAACAAATTCGGAGGCATGGACATGTCCGTTGTTATAAGGCATGACGCCAGTGTATATAGTGGTGCATACAGTCAGGATATGGGCTTGCTGAATGTGTAGATTGAACAACAGTTTTGATTATGAAATTACTACTTGTTTGTGTCAAATGATTTTATTGTCAAGATAATTGTATTCACTGGCGTTGACGTTTAATTTTCAAAATGTTTTCAGGAAATGAATAAATCGAAAAGGAAAAGGGGATACGGGCAGACATAGGATCTGACCCAGGAATGAATGTTGAGAAAGGATAACTTGCACGCTGGATTCTCAGGTCTCGTGCATAGAAAATCCTAAAAGATGAAAAAGGAGATAGAACCAAGGGACTGGTTAACCTTGGATAGTACTATTTCCAGTGGTTTGAAACTTGTCCATAAGAGACAAGAAATGTACTTGGTTTCAACTCTGTTTTGTAATCAAATGAAAAGGGTATTTAAATCTATATGTTTATGAAATAAATACGAGACTTTTTTTTTCAACTGAGTCTTGATATTTACAAATACAACCCTTAAGGTTGAACGAAATGATGAAACGGTCATTGTGAAAAGACTTCCGTTGTGTTTTATAAAAACTCTGAAATCAAAACAGGTACCAATCGAGCTTACACCCCCAAATTCCACTAACGGAGTTTTACCATTAGGGATGTGACACACCAGGATCTCAGTCATTAGTTACATCAAACGACACTATATGGGACTTGAAATGTCATAACATAAAGGTTCAGAGCTAATGCGAAAGCGTTTGAAAAAGAAAGTAAATGCGTAAAACAACGCGCCAAAGTTTAGTTTAATAAAAGTAAGTTAATTGCTTTAACGGTTTGCTTATGAGTGAAATGATAGTAGGACTCCATGCATGTCCTAGTTGTGCAACCTGTGCCTTAGCGACCTGAGAAAACATGTACGAAAAGTGTCAACACGAGGTTGGTGAGTTCATAGGTTTCAATCATTTGAAATAAGAGCGTTTGCCAGATTATGTACATTCAATATGCATATCTATAGGTATCTAGCCTATGTTCCTGTCTTACTAAAGCGCTCGCAACCGAAGCTGACTGATGTGTTTGTTTGTTTGCCTCCAGCCAGGTCTATCAACTCTGACTAATATTATAGGTCAATATTACACCCGTTCGACCTCCAATCGAACTAGACGACTAGCCCGGGTAGGGTTTGTCAAACCCAGTAGTACTACCAAACATTACCTCGCTAAATCCATATTAACGGTCCGATGTGTGTGAGGACTTTCAATGATAGTGTGTTACGCTTAGCCTCAACAGTGATATCATATGAAGTACCATAATCAAAATAGTTTGCTTCATGTTTCTCCCCCAACGGGAAAAACATGTAAAATAATGTTTATTTGCGTACCTGTTTCTCCCCCGCGGGAAAACAAGTAAAAGTATGATTGCTTGCGTGTATGTTTCTCCCCCAACGGGAAAACAAGTAAAAGATGTTGATTTGTGTACATTATTCTACCCCAACAGGAAAACGAGTAAAAAGGGGCCGTAAAACTCACTTGAGTTGTGTACGAGTAGTAGATAGCACCACACAAGGATGCAAGTAGGAAACACAAGAGTTTGCCTGTGAACTGCATATGTATGCCCTAAAATTATAAGCATAATAGTTAGGGATACAATGGGATTTTGTGACGACGACACAGAAGATTTGAACGTCATAGACATTCTAAGGATCAACGAGTAGACGAACGTGTCCACGTGAATATATGTTTCTTAATATAATAATTAAGATAAATGTTTTACGTGTCGAACATCTCTAATACGAATAATATTAATTAATAAATAAATTCGTGCGTTTGTACCATTTAACAATGGCCTAAAAAAATAATATAATTAATATATTATTTTAAGTGGCAAAAATAATAAATATATTATTTTTATTCGAGGATATAAACGTGAGTAAATAATATAAATAATTATATTATTAATTAGTTTGAAACGTTACACGAGTTTTATAAACGAGGCGAAATAATATATAAATATATATTATTTTATAATAGGGTCACGGGTTGAAAATAATACAAACATATTATTTTATACAAAATAATGGTTTAAAAATAATATAAATATATATTATTTTGAAAGTGAAAATATCATAAATATGAGTTATAAATTCAAACCGAGCCTACGGGTGGTTTTCCCAAGCTAAAACACATTAATATATTATTATAATAATATAGGGGTAGGTTTAATAATAAAAATATTAATAAAAACTAGTCTTAAAATGAAATGGGGGTGGAGGGACTCGAACTTGGTCTCCTCCACACCAACACCAAGCTTTAACCATCCCACCCGCTAAGTGGTTGATTTTGGTTCTGTGGGTGAGTTTAATTTCAAAATCGTTGAGTTAGGATCGATTAATTCTTGTTTCAAAAAGCCGAAACCCTAGGTTTTCTTATGAAATCAAATTGAGTAATTCTGATAATAGAAATAGTTAGATTTATGGGGCTTTTACAGAACAAGACATTGCGAATCTAACCATGTACATTAATTAGATTGAGACTGGATCTAGAATCAAAACCCCCCAATTCATCATATGAACAAACCCTAGATACGGGTTTATGTTCGATTCGATGTTATGCGGTTAAATTATGATAGGGTTTTCGATATACAGTGAATTGTGAATCGAACGGTATGAATTAATTAGATTAAAACAAATTGTAAGGTAGGGTTCGATCAAACCGAATATACATGAACCCTAGAATCTGGATTTCGATCGGATTGATGTTATAAGCCCAAATTGGCATAGGGCTTTCAATTAACAGACTTTAACGAAGCTAAGGGTGCGAGAACTTACCAGATTTGGATCCGAAATGAGTGAGATCGACTAAAACAGCAGCCGACAGTGGCTGGCTTAGTCTCTGCTGACTTCCGTTGCGATTCCGACGAGTTTGATGTGTGTAATTATTCCAGGAGGATTCATCTAGTGTGTGCAGGTGCTCAATTGAGAGATTAACAAACGATTTGGTCGAATTTTGTTGATATGTTTCCATTGTGTCGACGGTTATGCCATTATTGCTCATAATTGGTGTTAATTCGAATCAATGATAGTGTAATGGCTCTAATGATGTGCATTTATGACAAGGATCGTATATTTCGGTTACAACCTCCACGAATTTCAGTTATGGAGTTCGATTTTTGAGTCAAGAACACAGGTTTGACTTTTAAAAGTCAAACAGAACATAAACTCTTAAATTTTGACTTAGAAAGTCAACAGAATAGGTTTAGGGTAATTACAGCCTTAGTCCTTGTAGTTTAGGTGAACTTATGTTTGAAAAAATGACAGAATTTGTCCCTGGGTTTGTATAAAGGCAGAAATAGTCCCTGGGATTTGAGATAGGGTTAAGTAGGTTACAATTTAACTAGGTTAATCTAACGGAGTTAGTCTAAAAAGTCTGGATTGTCACAACAAGGCCTTGGTGACTAATGTGCCCCAACCTCTTATGCCATAACAAAGCCACACTTTCTTGACTACTAGTCGCCACTGACACATCCCCTACTACTACCTCCTCATCAAGTAGATATATGTTATTATCTTTTCTAGTACCAGAAAATACCACCATAGAGCCTCTAATAACTCTTGCTTTACCATTCTTTAAACTCACATGGTACCCAGCCCTTTCAAATGTACCCATAGACACTAAACTTCTTTTCAAATCAGGGACATACCTCACATTATCCAGGACCATTTCAGTGCCATTATGAAGTTTGAACATGACTAACCCACTGCCAAGGATTCTGCTGATTCTGTCATCTCCCAGCTTGACAGTTCCCATGTCTTCCCTTTTCAAATATTTAAAGAATTCTGCCTTTGGTGTCATATGAAAGGAGCAGCCAGAGTCCATTACCCATCCTTCCTTTTATCACTTTGTGTGACTACCAACACATCAGCACTCTCATAACCATTAGAGTCTTCTTCATTTTGTACTTGATTCCCAAGGTTTCTTGAATTTCTAGATTCTCTCTTCTTCTTTCTTTTGTCTGGACAATCCCTCTTAAGATGCTTCTCTGAATTTGCAGATATAGCATTTTCTTTTGAATTTAGACTTGGACCTTAAACCCACATTAGTCTTAGGGTTCCTTTGTTCTGACCTACCCCTCACAAATAGGCCTTCCCCACCTTCATCTCTAACATATTTTCTCTTCTTCAATTCTTTAGAGTTTAGGGCAACCATTACTTCATCCATAGACAAAGTCCTCGCCCATACATCAGTGTTTCAACAAAATGCTCATAGTTTTGTGGCAAGGATATCAGGAATATGATGGCTTGGTCTTCATCATCTAATGACACATCAATATTTAATACCAATTTGTTGAATTCATCGGTATGATCCTCCAGTGTCTTTCCGGACACCATAAAAAAAGTGTACAACCTCTTTTTCAAGTACAATCTGTTGGCCAAGGATTTGGTCATGTACAGGACTTCTAACTTTGATCGGATCCCTACAGCAGTGGTCTCCTTGGATACATCTCTTAATACTCGGTCACCGAGACTTAGAATGATTGCACTATGTGCCTTCTCCATTATTTCTTTTCTTTCCTTCTCTGCTAAATTCTCCAGCAATCATGCTTCACCGGCAAGCTCATCGACTAACCCTTGATGAACAAGGAGCGCCCTCATCTTTAACCTCCAGAGCCCAGAATCATTTTTCCCATCGAACTTTTCGAGCTCGAACTTAGTTGATACCATCTTGAATCAATAACCTCCATCGTGTTCACTGAGATCTTTGAATTGAGCCGTCAACACGAGCCCGGATACCAATTGTGATAATATATACACCAAATGATCTCAATAGCGGAAATAAAGAACATGAGTGATCACACCAAACGATTAAGGACTTTATTATCAACTAATCAAATGATTACAATCGGAAATCAAAGTGAGATTACAACCAAAGAAAAAAGAAGTAATGAAAATAGAATTCTCAATCGAATCTAATCGATTAGAGCTATAAACCCTAAATCCCCAAATCTCGCTAACAACTTCCAAGCAGGTCGTTGAAACATAAAGCCAGATTGTCAACTTTGCCCCCTGAACTTTCAGACTGCAACATCCTTGAACTATCAAGCACTTGTCACTTTAGGAACAAATTATAGAATTAATAAACTTGATCTTCATTTAACAAAAATTGTTAACAAAATGTATATATAAAAATAACATCATTATTTTCTTCCAATATGTTAAGAATCATAACGAATATAATTGAACTTTAAATCAAACAATAAAGAGTAATACTAAACAAGGTAACAACCTAACATACGATCTTAGAAATAAATGAAAGTGAAAAGGACAGAAACATATGTGATGCATTGTGGAATAAATGAAATCATTTTATGTCTTTATTATAGAATAATAAGAAGAAGAAAAGAAAGAGAAATTGCTAATAGAAATGGTATTACATAATAGAAATGGTATTACATGCTACATGTACGTCCACAGAATATAGATACAATGCATTTATATTGCTGGTCCCAACCCAGCCTATATCCTCTAACCATCCAAGCCTTTGGTTTGATATGAGCCTTGTTCGATTCTTTACTATGTTTTTTCCTAGATGCTTACTTAGGAGACTTAAGGAAGTTTGTATCTATATGATTCGCTAAAATTTAATAAAATTAGAATCTGAAGGATTTAATCTTGATAAATATAATTATTAATATTAATTTATGAATTGTTTGAGTTCGTATTAGACAAGGAGTGAGTCTGTTTATTTATTTGATTATTTAATAGTTATTGAGATGAGTTATGATTAGTTTAGTTTTAATATAAATAGAGGCTTTAGGGGTCATTGTAAAGTGTGGTTTTTAGTTTTATCAATAAAGAGTCGATCTTTGAGATCAAAATTCGTGCTCTTGGGTCCGATTTCCAACAATTGGTATCAGAGCTTAGTTAAAGTTTCTGTGGTTTTGAGAGTCATAACTTGGAGTCGAGAAAGCTGTTGTGGCGGTTCTTTTGTGGCGTTGATCGAGAACAATAGCAGGAATAGAGGAATAGAGTTGTTGGTTGTTAGCTTTTTGGTCGAAGGGCATCTAGAGGCGGCAATTGATTGTAAAAAAAGGAGAAAAGTGTAAGCAGCCAAGCATCCACGACAATTAATCAAAGGTGGTATTGGAAGATTACGTACGTCATCTTCAAGTTAACATGGAATTATTGTGAGTTGCTTTGAAATTGGATTTGATGAATTAGAGATTATTAAATCAAAGAGTGGGTCAGAGGAGAATAATAAATGGGCTAGAGTTCTTAGTCCAATACTAACATGCATGGGACGAACCATGAGACCCAAACTCTCATGGGAACAAAGCAAGCGGCGGCGGTGTTAGTTGTCTGTCTGGCGGTGACAGGCGGTCAGTGGTGGTGAGTAGCGGCTGTGACAGCCAAGCAACGAAGGGTTGTGTGAGTCAACCAAGGAAGATATCGGTCCGAGCGATTCAGATTGAGTAAAAGATCAATCATTTGTGAAGGATGTGGGGATCTACAAAGTGTTTACCTATGTGATTCAGGGTGGTACGGTGTAATACCGGTGAAAGAGTATTATAACCTGTGAGCGGTTCGAACGAAGTGAAGAATGCATCAAATCTGTGAGAGATCATTCAAAATGTTGTGAGAGCTGCATGGAAGAAGATCTGTGATAGATCAAGAACATTATGTGGGAAACAGGATTGAAGACCGTGTGAAACGGGACGAAGAATCTGAGTGATTTAGATTGGGGATGAAGGTGCGGTACATGTGTAGAAGAAAGTTGTGAAGATGATTAAAATTGAATGATTCAAGTTGGTGTGAAAGACCTGAGTGACTCGGGTTATTGATAAAAAATGAAGATCATGATTGTGAGTATCATGATAGTGCTGAAAGTTATGGGTGTTGCTGAGAATTCAAGATCTAAGAGTACAAATCAAAATTAAAGGGGAGAATAAAAGATTTAATCTTGATAAAGATAATTATTAATATTAATTTATTAATTGTTTGGTTAAGTTCGTATTAGACTAGGAGTGGATATGTTTATGTATTTAATTATTTAATAGTTATTGAGTTGAGTTAGGATTAGTTTAGTTTTAATATAAATAGAGGCTTTAGGGGTCATTGTAAAATGTGGTTTTTAGTTTTATCAATAAAGAGTCGATCTTTAAGATCAAAATTTATGTTCTTAGGTTTGATTTCCAACCGAATCTGAATTCAAAAGATGACATGGTTGGTTGGAGAATAACAAGAATTGAAAATATAATGAATCTCACATTTATTCAGTAAAAAGAATTCTAGAATTTTTCTAAATAGCAAAGGACTACAACCAAATGAGACTTGTTAAATTTTTTATCATATTTTACTAGATGTTTGCTGATCCTTGGGGGGCGTTTTTGTGTGTTGGGATTCATTAAAATTCAGTGATAATAAAATCTAAATTCAAAGGATAACATGATTGATTAGAAAATAAAAAAAATTGATATTAATTTCATCAAATTCGTTCAATGACAACAACAACCATACCCAGTAGAATCCTATCAAAAGCAAAGCTATTGGTAGGGTCTGGGGAAGGTGGGATGTAGACAAACCAATACCTATATCCCAAATGATAGAGAGGTTGTTTACAGGGAGACTTCAACTCCAAAACCCTATCCATGCAGAACAAGAAAATATTGTTAGAGCTATAGAGTTCCACACAAAGAATCCAAGCAACATACATGCATGATCTAAAAAAAGAACTATTAGGAACAATAGATGGTGAAAACGTGTAAGTGATGCAATACGAGAAATAGAAACACGAAGCCTAATATGTAACAAGCAAAGGTCACCACAAGTCTAAAAATGACTAAACCCCTAAGATAAAGGCTAGCCAAATTTGTACCATCTCCTAAGAGTCCATAATCTTAATCCTACGCCTCTACGAATTCCTATCATCAACCATGTTCTCATAGTCATAGAGGTGCAAGTCTAGCAAATCATACCTAATACGCTCATCCCAAGTCAGTTTAGATTTGCCTCTACCCATCCTCCCTTCTACAGTTAGGATTTCAACTGATCTAACCGGCACCGACATCCTTCTCCTCTTCACATGCTCAAACCAACTCAATCTCCCCTCCCTTACCTTATCTGCTATACTAGTCACCCCTAATCGTTCCCGAAAAACCTCATTTCTTATCCGGTCAAGCCTTGTGTGTCCACACGTCCATCTTAGCATCCTCATCTCTGCTACCTCAAGCTTATGCTCCATCAAATTCGTTCAAGTAAAGTAAATCAAAATTATATTCAAATAATGATGGGATGCAACAATAGTAAGAGTGGCAGTTGGATTCGAAAACTCAAAATTCAAATTTAACTGGATTTGAATTATAGTTTCAGATTTGGTTTTTGAATTTATAACTGATTCGAATCCATATTTTGAATCGAATTCGGATTTATGTTTGTTAATTCGATTCGATTCAAAGTCAATATTCTAACTTGAATTATATGTGTAATTTTTATTTTTTGTTATATATATTATTTTCAAAAATAGGCTTCTAAATCCATTTTGTTAGGCTTCTTTAACAAGTTTACCTTTTTTTTCCATACATGAAGTTACAAACCGGGATCTTGCTACTTTATTTTGAATTGAGTTAATTACACAGATGGTCCCTGTGGTATGCCTTGACTGCACTTTTTGCCCCTAACTTTAAGAAATGACCTGGTTGATCCATAATTTTTAATTTTGTAACACCATTGGCCTCCTAAACGGATGAACATTAATATTGGTCATTAAATGTATGTCAAATGACCAAAATACCCCTTAATATTAAAAAAATACACCTTACTTGTGGGACCATCTCTTTTCCGATTAAACAAACTATACTATATAACAAATAAAGGTTTTTCATGTCACATGTCGCCTCCATATTCATTCTCATCATTTTTTCCGTCTCTCTCTTATTAAATACATTTATATGTTTTAATAATAATATATTTTTAAATAAAATACTAATTAGACTAATAAAACATATTTATTTTAAATTATCTCTTATTATAAGAAACTTTAAAATCTAATTATGTAACTTTTATTTTAAATCAAATAGTAAATAAATATCAAATTACATTAAATACTAATTAATGTATTTTTAAAACTCAATTATATATTAATTTTTACATTTTTTGAATTTTGTTTTCTATCTTTGGTATATGTAATACATTTATACATTTTTTACATACATAATGATTTAAAAAAATTTTGTATTATTATTTTTCACCCTTTATGTATTACACAGGTTCTAAGCTATATATAATATGTAAATATTTATTACTAACTATATAAAATTGTATTTATTCATCTCGTGTAATACACGAAATCTAACCTAGTATAATATATTGAAACCTTCTCCCTTCCCCACCTGTCGCCTCTCCAGATTCATCAATTCACCTCCTCTTCTTTATCTTCTTCCCATACGGAGGTGCAACCGGTGGAGGTTTCGCATGAGCCTTCGGCGGCCGCCGTCGCTTCCTCTTCACCGCTACTTAACTCCACCTTCACTCGTCACCACCATCACCACCGTCAAAACTAGTCAACAAACCCTAGATTCTCGTTGAGTTGATCGGAGCTGTTGAGATAGATATGAAAAAACCACAGAAAAACGAAGTCGGTGAGGTTCATAAATCTTTAAGCCGATCATCGATTCCACCTTCAATCTTCATCTTCAATCTCAGTTTCAGTGAAGTGTGTGAGTTAAACACAAGCCGACGAGGTTTTTGGGCTTTGTGTGGTGTTGGTGTGTAGTATTTTGGGTGTGCAGATTGACAGGTTTTTAAACACAAGCTGACGAGGTTTTTTGGGTGGATGATGGTGATGAAGAAGGAGATGGGTGAACATTGGGGTTGAAACTACAGAAGCTATAAATTAGATTTTGAATGGGTTTTGATTTGGATCTGTTTAAGGTTTACGAGAATAATGTTTGATCTGTTTGATTTGAGATAAATATTTACAAGATGGTTATGTTTACCGGAATTGTCGCCGGAAAAACGAAGATGAAGCTGGTGGGTGTCGGCTTATAAAGAAGACGGGTACCGGAATTGTCGCCGGAAAAACGAAGATGAAGCTGGTGGGTGTCGGCTTATAAAGAAGACGGGAAGGGGAAGGGGAAGGGGAAGGGGAGGGAATCTAGGAAGTGGGGCCATGTAATTTAGGTTTCTTTTCGTTTTTTAAAATAAAGGGTGTTTTAATCATTTTAAAAAATTTAATAGAAAATATTAACGTCCATCTATGAGGAATTTGGGGTCAAAGATGTTATAAAATAGAAAACTACGAACCAACCATGTAATTTTTCAAAATTAGGGGCAAAAAATGTGATCAGTACATAACATAGGGGCTAATTAACTCTTTTGAATTTTATCTTTTGATTAATTTATATTTTGAATTTTGCAATTAGGATTTTGATCATTTTGATGTTTTATTAGTTTCATAGATTTGTTTTGTGATGACACATAAGAAATCCTAGTTTGAACAAGTTCTGAAAATGGAAAGCGAAGAAGATATTTTAAAGTTAATATACTTTTGTTTTTAATTTGAATCGGGCCAGATTAACTCGAATTCAAATCGGTTTCTAGAATATATTTTTAATTCGGTTTTAACTTCAAATTTTTAAATTTTGAACCCGATTTAATTAACCTAGGACTTGATCAAAAAGCTTATGGCTCGAAGCTCGCTCAGAGCTCGCGTGAAATTGACTCCTTTGTAAATGAACCGAACCAAGGTAAGCTCGCTTGTTCAACTATTTTAAATTAAGCCCAAATTTTAATAGTTATAGGTATTGTTAGGAATCAGAGTCGGTAGCGCAGCAGATACAACACACAAATACACTCAAACGAAAAGAAGAAAACAATAAAACGACACAAGGATTATAGTGGTTCGGTCAAGGTGACCTACATCCACTTGCTGCAACTAGGTTTTACTTTTATTGATAGGTGCTACAAGAATTACAATTACAAGACTGAGATATATATAAGACAAGATTAGGTTAAACTAAAATAGGTAACAATGGGTTTTAGCCCATTAGGGCCGGCTGCCCTATTCCCCTTAATTCCAGCCGTAACAGGCCCAAAGGGGAGCCCAGCCCGGCCCAAACCCAATAGCTTTCATAACTCAACAATCTCCCACTTGAAAACTTTGCCCATACAAACCATCCAAGTTATCTCAGCACCAGTAACTCCAGTAATCATTATAATCAAGTCCTCCAAGCCCAAGCTAAGACTTCATGTCAAACCCTCCTAGTTGCAGCGACCCTTCTCATCAGTTACCTGAAAGGCCCGTTGAAGCTCCACTGAGCTTCAACCCAATACCAGTCATACCAGACCCAGCCGTGATTATCTCCACCACCGACCCATCTTCTGTCTCAACCGACTTGCACGTTTCGCCAGCTCCAGAGATACACCGAAGACCATCATCACTCTCCAAATTCAGCAAACAATCCTCAGGAGAGACTCTCATTCGGAACCTTAGTCTTCAAAACCCAGCGAATTCTCGGAACTGTACCCGAAACATGTCCCGGTCTCCCACTGTTCCCAAACCCCCTGACTGGTTTCACCCTCCGAACACATTCAACTGACATCTCAGTAGCTCCAGGCTTCACATTTGCAAAGTGAACCCTCTTAGTGCGAAATTCAGTGAACCGAACTTTATCACTCTGAACCGGGATGGTCACACATCCCTCAGCAGGTACCTCAACAAAATACAGTGATCCTCGTTTTTCTCCTCGAGCAATAACGAGATTTCCATCTAACACTTTCCACCGCCAAAATTGACATCCAGTCCTTGTTCATCTAATTGACTAACAGAAATAAGATTCATCATCAGAACTGGAATTACCCTGACGTTTTGCAAGTTCCATGCAGTTCCTAATGGAGTCTTCAGATTCACATCTCCCATGCCCGTAACCTTTAAGGTTTCACCATTTCCTAGCCTTACCTGTCCAAAATCACCTTCTTTTAGATTCACCATTGATTCACCGTTGTGCATAGCATGAATCGATGATCCTGAATCCATGACCCAAGAGCCCACACTGCTTTCCACACTACAAACCAGTGCATCACCATAACAGACGACCTCAGTAGTGTTCACTTCAGCAGACTCTTCCTTTTTGGCTTTTGGACACTGGCTCTTAAAATGCCTAACTTCTTTGCAGCCCCAACATGTGACAGTCTTAGGAGTTCTGGATGCACTCCTACCCATGCTCCCACTTTCCCTGTTATTCCCTCTTCCCCTGCTTACACTTAACAATTCAGAAGAAGATGAGCTACCTTGCTTCCTGCGTCTTACGTCTTCTCCAAGAATCAAATCTCTCATCCCTTCAAATGTAAAACCACTGCCCCTGTAGAATTGGTAATAGCAGTTACCGTTCCGGACCAGCTATTCGGCAGTGAAGATAACAGCGCCAGACCTTGAGTTTCATCATCAAAATTGATTCCCACAGAACTCAATCTGGACAAAAGTGAATTTAAATTGTTTATATGTTCTGTCACAACGTCTCCTTCCTTCATCATAGTCAAGAAAAATTCTCTCAACAAGAACAATTTATTTGTCGCCGACCGTTTCTCATGCATGTTTGACAGAGCTGTCATCATGCCACGAGCCGTGGTTTCCTTCATGATGTTGAACGCGACACTCCTCGTCAAAGACAATGTAATAGCCGCCATGGCCTTCTTGTCCTTCGAATCACAAACATCTTGACTAATCTTATCCGTTTTTTTCTTCCAATACCACATCCAAGTCCCTTTGACTCAACAGAGCTACAATTTGCATCTTCCACCATGTAAAGTCCGTCCCGTCGAACTTCTCAATCTGTACCTTCCCGTCCTCAGCCATCACAATAGCAAACAGAAAAACGAACTTGAACACAAAAAAAACATAACCCGTCGACTCAAGGGTTTAGAAACCCTAATCGGCAATACAGACCTTGCAGCAACCCAAATCCAGTAGCGACTAGAAAAAAAACAGCAGAAACCGGCCACCCTATTCCAGCGACCAACAGCAGAATTTTCAGCGGCTACCCCCAAAAAACCCTAATCAGCAGCCTGCTTTTTCCCCTCCTGCGACGACAATCAGCAACCAAGAATCCGGCCGACAGCCCTGTTTCAGCCTGATCAGAAGCAGAAAAAAAACAGCCCTTGCGGCTTTGAACCAGGAACCAGCAGATTGGTTCAGCACCAATCGCAATTCCAACAGCCCCTCTGATCTTTTTCCCGTGCGAAAAAACGTGTGTAACGAGCCAAAGCTCTGATACCAGTTGTTAGGAATCAGAGTCGGTAGCGCAACGGATACAACACACAAACACACTCAAACGAAAAGAAGAAAGCAATAAAACGACACAAGGATTTATAGTGGTTCGGTCAAGATGACCTACATCCACTTGCTGCAACTAGGGTTTACTTTTATTGATAGGTGCTACAAGAATTACAATTACAAGACTGAGATATATATAAGACAAGATTAGGTTAAACTAAAATAGGTAACAATGGGTTTTAGCCCATTAGGGCCGGCTGCCCTATTCCCCTTAATTCCAGCCGTAACAGGCCCAAAGGGGAGCCCAGCCCAGCCCAAACCCAATAGCTTTCATAACCCAACAGGTATAACCCAAATAGTAGTCTGATCTTAATATTTCAAAACCCAAGCTTTATAGCAATGTAAACTCATTGGCTCACTTGTATGACTCGTATAGAATCTAATATTCTATTTATAAATTCCTGACGTACGTAAAAAAACGTTATTTTTTATTAAAACTTGAAAAAAAAATTAGTTGTCTCGAGTTTTTTACGAGTCGAGCTCGAGCTCAAATTCCAGCTCGTTAAGAATAAACGAGCCATCCATGCTCGTTTAACTTCGAGTTCGGGGCCAAGGTGAAGTTGGCTCGACTCGCTCATGAAGCAACTCTATCCACCGCCGTCGCCTCCACCCGTCACCACTAGCCGTAATAAATAAATATAGCGAGTGAACAAATTTTAATACTTTTTTTTCTTAATGACTTATTTCAACCTAAGTCTGTTTGGTCAAAACCTTTTTTTTAATTTTAATCAAATTGATACTTTTTTTAAACGACACATGTTGACCGGAACCCATTTTGCTTAGACCTAATTTGACCCTAGCATGTTTTTGACATGTTATCTGACTCGGCCGTCTGATTTTTCAGGCCTAAAAAAAGTAATTGTAATCTTTCACTCACAAAGCGTCACCTCCGTTGCCGCCGCAACCACAGTCACACACCAGCACCCCACAATTGCCACCATCATCCCTACTGCCATTGTGGCACCAACGAAAGTATTGTGTCGATCTACTTGCACGATTCGGTATAATAGATTGCAAACCATCACTAAAAGTCTAACAAGGCAAAAGCTAGTTGCATTCTCCAAGGACATGAACATGAAGATATGAGTAAGTGTTGAGAGGGAGTATTAAACATGTGGAACACTTGGATACGAATGGAGAAGTCAAGTCGGTCATCATCAGATAAATTTGAGTTAGTTATTTATCTTCTGTTTAATAATTAGATATGTTTAGGGTTTGTTTTCAAGAATTTTGACGCCCCACCACTGCACCTCAGTCTATCGACACTAACCACCGTTACTGCTTCTGCTCCACCACCAACCGCCATCACTTCAACTAAAGATGTATTGTTCTATTGAAGAACCACGTTAGGCTTCTATTCGGTTGGAAAGTGTTAGATTAAAAATATACCTAGGGTTGATCCCCTAAGCGTCATAACAAGTATACAAAACCTACATATAACTTATATTCCAAATGAGATTGGTGTTCAAGCTTTCATCTTTGGTTTGTTTGATTGATTTATGGTTTATACTCGAAATTGGTTGTACTTTATGGTTTATATATACTCGAAACTAGTCGGAAAAAATCGAACCAGACAGTAGGATTTTTGGCTATGTTTTATGTGGGTCACTATTATTTTAAGTTGGATGATACACATAATTGGACTTTGCTTATTAACACTATACATGTGTCGGCCTTTTAAGTTTTAACTATTGAAACGTTACAACTTCTTTATTTTGATCATATATTATGTAATTTTTATTATAAAGCCAATAAGCCCAAACTACGAAACCAAATCAAAGTCAAACCTTAGTAACTGTTTGGTATAATTCGTTTTAACTTTCAACGATTTAATTTTGGTTTACAGTGACCAAAAAAACCGTAACTAAAGATTTGACTCACTGTATGACATGAAAACCGTTAAAACCGGATCCCTAAAATCTATACAATAAGTTGTAACCATATGCGTAGTGATTTATAATAATATAACTTGTTAATTCTTGTGTCATCTGTTGATGCTATTTAAAGAATTTCGCAAACTACAACATATTTGCTACTAAATATTCTTATTTATTTTATTTCTAACTTGTTTTTATTTATTATATTCGTAACCATACTTATTGATTCATAACAATTCTAAAAATTGTACTATATACACTTGTAACCATTTTTATAATTTTTAACAGTTATATTTATTACCAAATATTCAAACAAACAAATTAATTATTTTGATTTTAATCAAACCCGAATTTAGAAATTTGTTAACAAAATTATTAAGAAATTTATAAGTATTCAAAATATTTAAATAAGTAAATTTGTTTCTAATTAATAGTTATCATTTAATTTAGTTAACAAAAGTTATTAATTCAATTTATCTAAAAAGCGTTTGGGCCAGAAAGCAAAAGTGGTGGGCTTAGGAGAGTGGGTCGTCGAAGGAACTTACGGGCCAGCAAAGATCTAAACATTATTACTATTACTAAATTACTAAATAGATTAAAAGACAACGTCGATAAATAGTAACTTACATGTGTTAATGCCTTTCGTACAACCATACTAAGCATGACTTACGTGTTGCTCATCAAATTGGGAAAACCCGATTAGATTTATGCGGCGGTGGAGACGATATTGATGACGAGAGATTTCGTGGAAACGGCCAATGTATCGGCGTAGAATAGAAACCTTACTGTAGTCGAACAGCGGCGGCCCCTTCTTCGACGACTTCTTCTTCCTCTACGGCCGCTCACAATCCTGTTCTCCCAATTTTGTAGCGATGCTGGTGGAGACGGAGGAAATGACGACGGGGATATGAATGAAGAGGAGAACCAGAGTGGGACGATTCAATTTCTTTCTTAGGAAGACGGTTGAAGACGAGTGCGATTCAACCGTCATCGCTGAGTCACATAGCCTTCATGAGGTGTTGCCCGACCAAGATACGACGATATATGAAGAGAGAGGTGCAACCACTATAACGACGGTCGACGGTAAGTATAGGACACTAAGTTGTTACGTTGACCTGAGACTTCTACAATTTGTTCCCATCTGATTATTCGATTTGATTTTTTTTATTTTGATTGGTTGAAACACCGAGATTCCGGTTTTACCCCACCAACGAGAAGCTTATGGTGCAATACCTATGCCCAAAAATCCATTGGAGGTGTTACTTTATATAAATTTGATCCATGGATTTGCCGAGTAAATGTTTTAATCATACAATTTATGTGTTTTTTGGTTTATTTTAATCAAATTTTGAAGAAATTGAATGAACAATTGTGAAATTTATTAATCGATGTTAGTCCTTGGGGTCAGCCTCGATCCAATCGGGTTGGCAGGTCGGGTTACTAGAAGGCCATCGAAACTGATAAGGTAATCACGTCGGAGGGACGGAAGGTCGGAATTAAGAAGGTGTTGATTTTCCACATTGGTAAAGCTCCGAGAGGGTCCAAAAGTAATTGGATCATGCATGAATATTGGTTATCCGAGCCTTCCAAGAACAGCAATAGCTACCGGGGTAAGTGAAGCTTTGACTAGCGTTTTACCTGATTTTATGGTTCGGTTTTTGTTTTTATGTATAGCATAACTGATTATAGTACCATTGCACCTAAAGTTTTCCTCATCAATATCATGTTATTCTGAGCCAAATGTTATTTGAATGTTGACATAAGATACTATCCAAGAACTTTAAGGTACTAAGCAACTAAATAGCCCTTCCTACAAGTTATGAATCTTCCTGCCTCAAGTTTTGATTGTCAAATAATTATCAGCAAAGTTAAAAAAGATCACTTAGATGTAGAAATGGTGACTTTTCTACTTTTGTATGTACTTTTTCAATCATGTTCATCAATTTTTAGTTGAATGAAACAAAATTTTAAATGTTGGTTAGTCCATGCATACAATTTAAATTAATTCAAAGGGTTTTTAAATGGTAGTAAGGGATGAAATGCATGTTTTGGTTTGTAGTTTCCTGTTAGTCATATGATGAGTCCACTAACATAAAGAAATCTAAAGTCTTTATTTCATCAATTATGCAACGTATATGTAGCAGCGACTTTGGGGATTTTAATTTCATTAGATGATATAACTGCAACAGGTGAGTAACATTTGAATGCAAGTTAGGAAATAGTTTTTTTAGATGTTGAAACAGAAACACTAAGACATACAAGCAGAATTCGTTTGGCTTGCACACCTACATAGTAGAAGTGTATAATGAAAATGTAAATACTAATTTGCAGGTTACAGAAAGAAGCGTAGAGCACAAGAACTAAACGACTGTAGCTTCTAAGTTGGTGTTTGTGTTTTTTTAAAACAACCTCCGTTCGTATCAGTTCACATTAACCTTTCTTCTTTGGTGTGATTCAGGTTTAGATCATATTGCAGCTGAAACGGTTCCCATTAACGACTTTCTTCTTTCGTGTGCCTTACGGAGTTGTCATATTGTCGCTCAAAGAAAACCCCACTTCTTCTAATCTAAACCTGTAGGTAACATTACCTCTATTATTCTTATTTTCACTTACTGCTTTTAGTATATGATGCTTAGTTGTGAACAAAAAAAATTCATAATAACGAAAAAATGATCTTGATACAATGACTTTTGAAGGAAAGTATCTTAAATCAAATTAACAAATTACGCACCAGATCACAGAAAGTAAATTCACAAAACCAAAAAAGAAAGTACGAAATTGTGTAGCTTTTGTACGGCCCCATACGGGTCGGATCGACCCCACATGTTTGCTGAAACTAAAAATGTGTTGTTACTGACTAGGCAAACATCCAACATTTTATAGTATCGCCATTTTCCTAACTTTTGTATAGCCCAATACAGGTCAGGCTAGCCCAGACACGTTGTATGATAAAACAGTTATAATGGTTGCACTTCCCTTTTTTCGTTTTGTACAGCCCCACATAGGTGAGGCTAATCCAGACATATTGTATGCTAACACTGTTGTAATGGCTGCAGTTCACTTTTTTTTACCCATTATTAATGTTTGATTATGTCAAAGAATGACCCTCTCCATTTTGTGTCAGTTACTTTTCTTGAGTCACTTTGGTTCGACATACCATGATAACATTAACTTGGCTTGAAGTGCAATCTATAATTCAGTTATGGAAAAAGCATTTTGAGGTGCAAATAGTGTGCCTAAAGTAATGGTACACTTGATTTTACAACTACAAACATGTTTAAATGTTCTTTATAATCAAGATTCAAGACTCAGTTTTTAGTTTTTACCTCCACAAATGGACATCAAGTATCAGCATCCAAGCATACAACTTTACATCATGCCCTTAAAAGACTCTAGAAGGAACTACAAATGTTAATCTCGTAACAGAAAATGATACAACTGAGAACATCAAAGATGAAGCTGATGATGAATTACCACAAGAATTCAAAATTCTTAAAGATTACGAAGCCAGAAGATCCATCCATGGCTGCTCGACCTCTTCGAGACATCAAGATAACTTAATCCCTATTGGATTTTGACAACCTTACAATTCTGCTTATTTAATTATAAACAACTTAAGGATGTTGACAACCTTACAATTCTGCTTCTTTTAATTATAAACAACATGATGCAGTACCTGTATGCCATAATGTTAGAAAAGGAGCTCAAGTTTATATATCTCATCAATATCTTTCATTTCTTTTTTACGTCAATTCGGTTGTTTATACTCAATTGCTCTTCGTTGTCAATTCGTTTGCAATTGTGAATTGGTATATAAGTGGTATAGCAAATTGGTTTGAAAATTACATGACGCCGCCGCGGAGCTCGGTGCTGTTTTACTAGTTTATATATTAAAGTAGAAGGTCGGTTTCTATTAGAGGTGTATAAATTGGTGTTTTTTGCTAAACCGGTTCGGGTTGCAAACCGAGTCGGTTTGGTCAAATGTGGTCAACACCGGGTTGAGATCCAAACCGGTTTGGAGGATGGAAGAAGTCGACCCTATGTGTTGCGATTTGGGTCGGGCTGGAACATGGTTGAAGCCAAACCGGTTCTTATTTCTAATTAATTAATAAAATTCAAATGAAACAAAATAAATTCAATTTTTTATTAAACATCTTAAAAATTACAAAAAAAAATTGACATACATTACACAAAAAATTACAAACTCGGTGATACTCGTAATGAGAAAATAAACTTCGATACGTTTTAACGTTACAAACCGGTTTCACATCCCAAACCGCATCGGGTCGAGTTCCAAACCGGTATTGAAAGAAAATTTACAAACCTATCTAAAATCTATGGGTTGGGCCGGTTTTAGGATCGGTTTGGCTCAAACCAGTTTCGCTCACACGTCAGGCCGGGTTTGAACCCAGTTCACCAGGCCCAAACCGGTTTTTTTTGTACACCTCTAGTTTCTATGGTGGTTTTAATATTAAAAATTTACAATTCTTTTGTAAGTTAAATAATTAGCAAGCAAATCTTAAACAAAAACTGCTCCTGTCCATGTTGTCTTACGTGGGTTCGAACTTATTTAAGTTTGAACATTATTATAAAATTATTTATTAATGATTAAAACTAGGGATCTAGATAGAATAATTATAAAACTTAATATTTATTTACTATTTTTTTCTAATTTAATCTAAAGTAACATATAACTATGAATAAAAAAAAGTTGATGAATAATAAAAAGGTTTCATAATGCTTTATTTATGTTATGTAGTTTAACCATTTATATAAAATTTTATATCCTCTTGGGGGCATCTTGGTGATAAATGGTGTTCTCTTCTCACCAACTAATGAGGGTTCAAATAAGTTATTATTTTCGGTTTAATAAATATAAATTTTGATTATGTGTTTTATAAATTTAAATAAGTTATTAT
Organism: Smallanthus sonchifolius; assembly: GCA_023525975.1. Taxonomy (NCBI): domain Eukaryota; kingdom Viridiplantae; phylum Streptophyta; class Magnoliopsida; order Asterales; family Asteraceae; genus Smallanthus; species Smallanthus sonchifolius. The sequence goes on along the minus strand of CM042021.1, from coordinate 28,461,030 downwards.
TTTCTGCTAAATAAACATGAGTACATGTGTTTAATGAACATTTTGTTTACCGACGTTGCTAATTGTAGAGTATATATAATAACTAAAACACTATAACTTAGTCAACCACTTACATTCTATCAAAAAGTTGTCTACACATTTCTATAGATATAAAGAATAATGTTTATCTCAACAAAATTGACATGAAGACAAATGTCAACCTATGCTTATTAGGGGAAGGGGTATACCCATGTGATTATGGTGTCATGTGATAATAAAGTGCATGACGCCACGTCAGATTCTGAAAAATCACATCATAATCAAATGGCAAGGGGTATACCCATGTGATTGTGATGGTGTGATAATTTAATGTTTTTTTTTAATTTTTATTTAAATAAAATAAAACATAATAAAATAATATTCATTAATAAAAATAAAAATTACATTAATAAAAAAATATAATATTGGGTTGGTTGAAAAAGAGTTATTTAGAAAAAAAGAATGGAGTGTAAGATCAGTAACTCCTAAAACCTAACCAAAAGTAAACTTGTCGTCGGTAACCCGTAGCATCCCACGGGAAAAAACCCTAGTTAAGTATTAAATAATAAATATTAAGTATTAAGTTACAAATATCACATATTAAGTACTAAATAATAAATATCAAATATTAAGTACTAAATTATAAATATCAAATATTAACTATTAACTATTATTACTAAATATTAAATACTAAACAAATTAAACATTAAGTATTAAATATTAAACGTTAAGTATTAAATTAAAATATAAGACTAAAATATTAAATTTTAAACATGAGATGTTAAATATTAAATACTAAATAACAGATATTATAATAAAAAAGAGATACCAAATTAGGTATTTATTAAAATATTCAACACCATATCGAAATAATAATTGTCGAATTAAGTTGTTAAATTAAAATAGGGTAAAGAAAGAATGACAAGAAAGTAAAATCTAAGCTCGATTGTTCATGAATGATGAATCGAGTTAAAGTCAAACCATAACTCATGTTTAAGCGAGTAATAATACGAGTCGAGCCAGCTTCATTCAATAAAGATGTTATGTTTTAACCGAGTTACCACTAACCCAGGCTAAATCTAGTAGTAAAATAATCCGAGCTAGCTCGACATGATATTTCCAACTGAGATAGGAAATGAGATGATAGGCATTCAGCTCGACTCCGATTCAAGCCAGCTCGTGACTCGATAAGTTAGCTCATTTTTTATTTTAATTTTAATGATTTTATGTGTTTTCTTTATAAAAGTCTTAAATAAGAAGTTAACAGACTAGAATTATACAAGTCTCACATTATACATGGATATGAACTAATTTTACAAGCCAACAAGTTAGTTACTCAAGCCAAGTCAGCTGTTTATACAAGAGCAAGATAAATTCAGCTTAGACTCTAGTGGAAAATGTATAAGAGCCATAAAGCTCAAGCCAGATCGTCTCAAATATTCAACGAGCTAAACAAACTTACCCAGTAAAATCTCACTCTAAAGCAGGGAAGGGTTAGATGAGGGCAGACCTTACCCCTATCTCAAGAGATAAAGAGGTTGCTCCCAAAGAGACCCTCGGCTTAATGCATCCAAAAGCACCCCAGTAAAATCCCACTCTAAAGTCGGGTCTAGGAAGGGTTAGATGAGGGCAAAACTTACCCCTATCCCAAGAGATAAAGAGGTTGCTCCCTGAGAGACCTCGGCTTAATTTATACAAGTCACTAATGCATCCAAAAGAACCAGTTGCCTGTATTCATTTATTTGTCAATTTGTACACAACAAACTCATGTTACTATTGGTTATTTACTTCTTGCGTCTATAATAAATTGTTATGCACAACTAACCTCGCATCTGTTAACATGTAGAACGCACCCGATAAGCAAAGCTATGTACAACTTTCATTGCTACCGGTACAAATTACCATACTGTTAGAGTTCAATGGAGAAAGCTTTTCCCTCTTCCAATAATGTTAACAACTTTTTGCAGCTAAAATACAATATCTGTAGCAATAAAAATTACAAGGTACAAGTTACTACCAGCAATATTAAAGGAAAAAAGGGATATTGGATCATTAGGTCACAAAAATATAGAAAAAGTTGTACACTAGGGTCATTCAAGTCATCAAGTATCAATTTAGTTTTGTTTATCCTAATTACATTAAAAGGGATTTTCAAATAATTTTAAACAGTGGGACTATTATTTTACCACCCATTGGTAGTTGAGTGACATATCCTTTATTGAATCCAGTGTTGTAAAAATCGCTAGGCGCTAGTCGGGCGGTGGGGTAGGGCCTAGGCCTAGGCGAGATTAATCAGGGCCTAGGCGGGATTAATCGGATTGGAATTTTTATATGTAATTTTCAGTTTTTTATATATATACACACGTTTTTATATGTAATTTTTATAAAAATGTTCATTTTTAAACCACACAAAAAGGTTTCGCCGGAATTTGGCCGGATATTTCAGGTTTTCGCCGGAAATTTCAGGTTTTCGCCGGAATTTGGCCGGAAATTTCAGGTTTTCGCCGGAATCTGGCCGCCTAGGCCCGATTTGGACCGCCTAGCGACTAAGTGACCGACTAGGCCAAAATTAGGCCTTAACGAGCCGCCTAGCGATTTTTAGGCGCCTAGGCGCGATTTTTACAACCATGATTGAATCCGGATTAGGGTGTTACAGTTAGGGGTGACAATTCTTGGCACAACCTAAAACATGACACAAACACGACACAAATATAATCAGGTTTAGGGTAGTCATACCTAACCCATTTAGTTAAACATGTCGACCCATCAACCCGTTTAATTAAATAGGTCAACCCACCAACCCGTTGTTTACGACCCATTTATTACAACCCGTCAACATGTTTACAACTTCGTTAACCAGTCAAGCCGTTTGACTTGTTTAGATAAATGGGTTATAGGTCATGTTTGGGTTGCATGATCTTAAGTGTGTACGGGTTAGGGTTGATGTCGTTGACACGAATAAATATATGGATCGTCTTCGAGTTCAACGATTCAAAGATTCGACCTGCCAACCCGAAACGGTTGCCACCCCTAGTTACAAACACAGTTATGTATAGATTGTCCTTGAAAAAAGGAAAAAAAAAAAGTTACTATGACTACCCAGAAGTAAAAAAATAATGGTAAGGGCACCTTCCTAAAATTGGGACCACAGTACCTGCTAGTATTGTACAATTTAGGCCCAATTTGATGCTTGATGTAGTACTATCATCACAACTAAAGCTAGTTGGCTTGGCCACACTCCAATAACTCAATTACCAATTCCATAATGAGTGAGACAAGTAAACATTATCACTCCTTATCTAAAGGAAACTTCCCATTTGAGTGTTGAGAGTAACAAGAAATAACTTTATGTTTAACTTCAAACAAAATAATCATAAACCACATTTGACCACACTAAAAGTTTGACCTTTCAGTCATGATGCTTTGTTTTTATAACAAAAACGATCAGTTTTGTTATAGAAGACCCAAAAAAGACATTATCGTTTGCGAAAACGAGTGGTTTGGACAAATGGGTTTCTTTCTTTTTCTTAATTCTTAAAAGAACCATCATTTGTTTGAGAGAAAAGGTCAAGTACTGTGGTATAAAAAATCAAATCACTCAAAAAGTATGATTATGTAAAGTACTAGATGTGGAGAGATAATTTTAAAAAAGGGTGTTTGTTTCGTGGGGCAAAGGAAGCGCGAATGTAAAAAAGTTTGTGACACAAGTACACACGTGTCATCCCCACGTTAGACAACTCCATGGAATCAACTGGACCATTCAACAAAGTTTTCACCTTTGCAAGAATCATCTTCTATGGAAAGTGACCACCATGAGAGGTTGATATATACTTGGCAAAATTTAAAACTTTATGTAAGCAAAAGGGTACGTGCATCATTTGTACATTGAGCTCGATTATCACCCTTCGCGTATGTATGATCCATACCACCATGTCTTTTTGACACAAATCCCCACAACCGTAGAGCTCAAAAGATCACTGTAAGAAAGAGCATGGTCACAATGCGTTAGTTGACATGAAATGATGAAATTTATGTGACAAACTCACCCATAAAGTAATTTCTTCTTAAAACATTTGGTTAACTATGTTTATAAATTGAAACAATCACTAATCATTACAAGTAAAAGATAAACAAAAGAATTGTTAAATGAACCATAGATATCCAAATAGAGGGTCTAAAACAATCAAAGAAAGCTAAAGCTATGCAATTTTAGTGACTTTAAAGGACAAGAAGTAGGTAGGGGCACATAATGTGTGTCTGCATCTAAAGGGTACATGGCATTCACTCAATTCCACGAGTTATAACAATCATGATAATGATTTCACATCAACCAACATCCATGTTTAAACACCAAATTCGCCAAAGAGTAAAGATAAAATGTTTGTTTGATAAAAACAAAATCTTGAAACTAGAAAATTGAATTAAAGGGCACATAATCACCACTTCTTAATTCCGATCCAGTACAATCCAGCTTGTTGTAACCTTCAAGGAGGTGGCGCAGGGGTAAGCGCCTAATTATTCCCTCTAGCAGAGGTCTCAAGTTTGAATCCAGCTTTCATTGGTTTCTACCTTTAACCCCCTGAGGCCGCACAATCTGGTCTCACTGGTTAGCACGGTAATGATGTGGCCCATGACTTTTCCAGCAGCGGGTTCTCTAAGTTATTAAAAAAAGGCTTATTTTTCAAACTAATATGTAATTTACGTAAAAGCAATAATAACAGTAGTAGCAAGGATATTAAAATTTAATTGACCTTTATTTATTGCATATGGAAGTACAAGTAATAAGAGTAGTAATTGTTAAAACACTACCCTTTGTTATTCCCTAACTTCAATGTGGTCCTCACAATCTTGTTTTTTATCCATCTCTTCACCTTTTCCTTTATCTTCATTCCTTCTATATAGACTGTATTCACTCCTTTCTTAAAAGGATGGAAACAACAAAATCTGGAAGGGTAGTCAAAAGCATGAGTAGTAAGTTGAAAAATGAGATGACGGAAGATGAGGAAGAAGATAATGATGAAAACTATGGTGAGAGTACTAGGAAAAAGAAGGTGATGGGAAAGAAGGGTTCTGGTAGTGGTAGTTTACAATGTTGTCAGGTGGAAGGTTGTACTAATGATATGATTAACTGCAAGACGTACCACCGGCGACATAAAGTTTGTGAGGTTCATTCTAAGGTTCCAATTGTTATCACCGGTGGATGCCAACAGCGGTTCTGCCAGCAATGCAGCAGGTAAAAATAACTAAGTAATTCAAGTATTTGCTTTAAAATTAGTTACAATATGATAATCAGAACTTCAAAATAGCATCTAAATTAGTTAATTTTTCAAATGATTATCGATGAGACAGGCACAAACAAAATTATCAAAAATGCAGAATCAAGAACATGTAATTCATATTATGTCTTGCTTAGAAAGTCTTTAGATTTGAGTTTAAAATTGTTTATCTTATATAATCATATTGTAGTTGCATTACAAATGTGGATGGTTAAGAAGTTGATGTAAAGAAATCGTCTTTATCATAGTTGTTACATGAATATACTAAATTAGCTAAAATGGGAAAGGATGAACTGAAAGCCACCCAGAGTGTAATCAGAATGCATTTAGCCTTCTAAATCATTTAGATTCAATAACTAGATATGTCATAATTGTACTAATCTATGGTTTTACTCCTTTAAAACATTGATTGTTTATAAAGTTCAAGAAAAGACAAAAAGTATTCTAGCCGGTTAGAAAAGACAAAAAGTATTCGAGGTCGGCCCGAACCGACCCGACTTTACTGTACTAAATAAATCATCCGTCCTAATATGTGGTTTTACTCCTTTATCCAACCCGCCCGACTAGGGGTGTGAATTTCTGACACGACCATAGTTGTCAATAGCGAATAGCGGTAAATAGCGACAAGCCACCTATACGCTACGTAGCGAATAGCGGTAAATAGCGGGCGCTATTTCACGTTTAGCGATACACTGCTAGAAATTTTTGGAAATATTTTATATTCAACTATTGTAGGATTTGTAACAATTATAATCAATAATCATCTAAATCTTCATATATTAGGGTTATTAGCAACCCTATTTATATTAATCAAGTAAAAAATTAAAAAATAATTAAAAAAAATTAAAAAGAAAAAGAAAAAACGCTATTGGGTCGCTATCTGGTCGAGAAATGGAAATAGCGGTGCCTTAACGAAACGCTATGTAGCGCGCGCTACGAGCGCTATTGACAACTGTGGACACGACACGAAATTCACGGGTTTGGGTTTAGTCTACTGGTTCGGGTCAGTTTCAGGTTGAACCCGTGAACACGTTTAGCAAAACGGGTCGTGTTCATGTCAACCTAATGGGTTCGTGGGTTGACCCGTTTAACCTATTTATTTTTATATATTTTTTTTTAAAATGTGTTTTATGTAATAAATTAAACTATTTAGGTGCTCTTATGCCAAAATTTAAAGGTTCAAAATACAAATTGACATAGTTTAAACCAAATTGCTTTAAAAAATAAAAATATATATGTAAATTTGTAATTTTAAAGTATTAATAATATGAAAAAAAAAATTAAATAAATTTTTTGTCAGGTTAAACAGGTTGTGTTCGTGTCAACCCACGAATACACATGCCGTGTTCGGGTTCATGTGTCTGACAAGATTTTTGGGTTCGTGTAAAATTTTCGGGTCGTGTCGGGTTCGACCCGCCAACCTGCGAACACAACCCGTTTACCAGGCCTACTCCCGACCCACCCATCTTTCCACCTCCAATAATCAAGATGTAGTTAGAAGAAAGAATAAGGCCACCATCCATTCTGTTTGCCTTTTATCTGTATTACTTTTGTGGCGGCTTCTGCAGGTTTCATGACATAAGAGAATTTGATGATGCCAAAAGGAGTTGTCGTATGCGTTTGGCTGGCCATAATGAACGCAGGCGTAAAAGCTCCTATGAGACTTATGGAGAAAGTTCTTGAATATTCAAGGAAAAAGAGGTTTCTTTATAATGAATGAAGATACCTCAACAACTACTGATATCATAAGACTTATATATCCATATTGGCTATCTGTTGTGCTCTCTCCCTTCTGTCAGTCCATTAACTCTGTTATTTAGAAGTGTTGCTATATAAGTATATATAACGAACCTTATTAGGATATCTAATGAAGTGAAACAGTGTACCAACCTATCCTGCTTGTTTGTTTATGATCACTTTCTGGGTGCAAAAGGAAGTATCATTAAGATTCTGTAAGTGAAGATAATATCAATGTTGAGAATCAAGTGCTTATTATTTAATAACTGATTGTGTGAAATTTATTACTTTTAGTACCAATCTGCCACTGCTACTGTCATTCTAACGCTGCCAGGTACCATAATCAGTGCAGCAGATACAACCTGCTGCCAATAACTGCCATTGCCTATCCACAGCCCTAATCTTACCATCTTTGCTGCTACAACAGATCATACTCCAGACCTACAAGATAGCCCGATTGCTACTGTCCTAACCCTACAAACCTGCTGGTCTTCAATTGTTCCTGCTGCCCATCAACTCTAAAACCCATCTCCTACCATAATCACAGATCCATCCTAAAACCTAACCCTACGTTGCAGATCACAACTGCTTCTGTTACTTCCATCGACCATACTTCGTTCTAAGCCTACACGCAAACAACAGATAACCACTACCTTACAACCCTTGCTGCCCTAATCTACCAGTCCTGCCTACTACTCATCAGAACCTGATGGTTGCAACACCCTTTTTGTTGTCTACAGCAAACACAACTCTACTCTTTTCGCCATCCTTCACTCATTTTAGTCATTTCCGCCTTCTCTACAGCCGAGAAAACCTCTCATAATTCGCACAAATTTGCCATCACCCATACTCCAACAAATTATGGTTATTAGAAGGCTATGATTCGGCCATTTTTGTGTTGGTAAGTTTAGTGTCAACAAGCCATTTTGGTTAATCGGGATGTACTTAAAACCAAAAAGAAATAAGGATAGACATTGATACGAGTTAAGAGGTGTGGAGTACACACTGATGTGGACTGATCGGGATTCACTTGACAAAGAAAATAGATAGAAGCCAGAAGAATTCTAGAGAGAGATTTGAGACCAAATTAATAATTTCATTCATAAACTTTAAAGGAAACTAATGGCTAATTTATAGCCTTACGTTGAACGGAAATGAAAGAAAAAACCTAACTAACCACAACTCCACTCATGCACTACTAGATTACTAAAAAGAAGGAAATAAACTAACAACTATATCAAAGGAAATAAACTGCTCCTTCGTTTGACTTGCATGAGGCCTTGTGAGTGTGCACGTATCACACACTCATCCAAGACTATTCTTATTTCATGCACCAAGGAACCCAGGGGTTTAAAGGCGCAACACTTGTTCGAGGGCAACGCCCTAGGAGGAGGTCCAAGGGAGAAGAGCCCCTGGCGGGTGGTCTCGCTGCCAGTCAACGAGTGGCAGCGCCCACAAGGAAAATATTTTTTGGTGTTGCTTCGGTTTTACATAACTGATGGAAAGTTGTTTGGAAACCGATCGTCAGTTGTAACTAATCATCAGGGATTCGGGAGTAATCATTAGCAGTAGCAACTTGGTCAACCAGTGTGGCAAACGGTCATCAGTAGCAACCTAGTGGAAATTGGGTATGAGCAGCAAGTATGCATCAATGGCAACTTGGGTGCATCAGGCCGTCAGCTGTAACTTGGTCCTCGGCATTGGGTTACTAATGATACCTGTTGATGGAACTGTCTAACTGTCAAGAGTTACAACCCCAACCGTCAACTTAAACGTTGTGATGGTTCGTCCTGTTTGGAACAAAGCGGCGCAGCGGAACTAACACACACACGCACAAACGATTATAAAACAGAAAATAAATGACACAAGAATTTTACATGGTTCGGTCCCAGTGGGGGACCTACGTCCACGGGCTGCAACTAGGTTTATCTCATTAATTTTGTGCAAAGATTACAATTACAACATAGGGTATATTTATAGATCAAAACTAGGGTTCCTAACTTGTTCTCCAAGTTAGGCCCAAATAAGAAAGATGGGGCCCCTTAGGGCCGGCTGCCTAATCCCCTTTATTCGAGACTCCAACCCTAACAATCTCCCACTTGGGGGCTCGAGCAATCCTCAATCCTCCATCCAAGCTAACCATGTAATCAATAATTCCAGTAATCTTAAAAACAAAAATCCTCCAAGCCTCCAGTTCCATGAATAAGCTAAAACTTCAATATCAGAAGTTCTCAAGCCTCCAGCTCCCAAGAACAAGCTAAGATTTCAAATAACAGAAGTCCTCCAAGCCTTCAGTTCCCATAAACAAGCTAAGACTTCAATCTAATCCTCCTAGTTGCAGCAACCATTTTCTTAATTACCAGAAGAGCCGGTTGAAGCTCCCCCGAGATCCAACCCAACAGTCATCACTGACCCATCCATGCAAAACCCGCCATTAACTCATCCTCAATCTCAACCGGCTCCCATTGATTCAAACCACCGGCTCCAGAGACTTCCAGAGGAAACACCACTCTCCAAAACCTGCAAGAACCCAGGAGAGAGTTTCTAATCGGAAATCCGGTCGTCAAAACCCAACAGTGTTTTGAACTGTACCCAGAACACGCCCCGTGCTCCCACTGTTCCCAAAACCCCTGACCTGGTTTAAACCTCCGAATGCATTCAGCTGACATCCCCATGGCTCCAGGGTTCACTCTTGCAAAATGAATCCACTTAGCTCTACCCGATGCAGCGAGCCAAGACTGTACTACTCGGAAGTTGGTTCCCTTCTTCCGGCTATACATAAACACGTATCTTCCCAAAGTCTTCAGTAAGATTCACCAATACTTCACTACAGTGGGTAACATGAAATGAAGTATACTAGAATCGCGAACCCAAGAGTCTTCACTGCCTTCACTGAGTCCCAATGCATCAACCAGACACATTCTTAGAAGCAGAATTTACTATCTTTGACACCGGCTCTAAAGAATGTCCCACACCTCCATGCAGCTTCACCAAGTCAACTATGCTCAGCTCCCACTGTCCCTGTTACCTCAACCCATGCCAAATGTCGTACCACTGATCACCACCGAACAAGAAACAACTTCACAGTTCTAGACCAGCTAACCGGCAAACGGTTATAACAGCAGCAGAGCTTTCATGAAAGCAAACAGTACCAAGAATTCCGTGATTGTACACCTGATCATCTAACCTTAATCGAAAAAATCTTTCAACCGAGCAAATATCACCTAACTTCCCTTTTTTCACTTATGTCGTCACCAGCACACCAGAACCGGAATACTTAAAAGCCAAAGCATTCCAAACCTGCTAGATTCATTTTCACCGGTTTTATCCCACAGTACCACAACCAAGTTCTTTTGAAAAAAACCACCAACCGAAATCCAAACTGCCAAACCTTCAATTACACCCATCCCGTCTTCAGCTATAAATAGCAAACAGGAAACAAATCGAAATAGTGAAACAAACACAACAATGGCACGGGCCTGAACATGACGGATGTTCTACCGAACATTGTCAAATGACTGATTTGCTCCTGAAAAAAACCTCGCAGACAAATCTAAACCCGATACTGAATTTCACATAAACCGGTTCCCCAATTTATGGTTGATAATAAACAGTCAAAAAACCCGAACTGAAACAAAAACTTTAACCTTTTACCCGGCGAATCCAAGAGTTTAAACCAAAAACTCTAATCAGCCGCTTCTAGAGTTTCAATCCGGTACTCAATCAAACCTTTTTATACCCGCAATACTAGAAAACCCGAGACTCCCGACCCGGCGCTTCACCTGCAAACCCGAGTGAAACCAGCAACTCTAAGAGATCCAAAATAGGAACTCTAATTGCAAAATCACTTCAAAAACATCCCCGAAACAGCCCTGTTTTCTTCCGAAACAGCCCTGTTTTCCTCCGAAACAACCCGGTTTTCTTTCCCCTTTTGCGCAACCTAGGGTTTGAAAAAACCCTAATTCCGGCGGCCCAAAAACAAGAAACCAGGCTGCGAATCAGCCCTGGAACAGCAGCAGCAGAAAAAACGAAAAAATTCTGCCGGTACTGTTCACGCGTGGAAAACACCGTTCACACTGACCAGAAACACTGTTCACGCCTGAACGGAAATCACTGTTCACGCCTGAACGGAAATCACTGTTCATGCCTGAATCACTGTTCACGGCCGACGGCGGTACTGTAGCAGCTAGGGTTTTCCTTTGCGAACCGTTCTTCCGTGCAATACCGTGTGCAACGAGCCAAAAGCTCTGATACCACTTGTTTAGAACAAAGCGGCGCAGCGGAAATAACACACACACGCATAAACGATTATAAAACAGAAAATACACGACATAAGAATTTTGGTGGTTCGGTCCCAGTGGGGGACCTACGTCCACGGGCTGCAACTAGGTTTATCTCATTAATTTTGTGCAAAGATTACAATTACAACACAGGGTATATTTATAGATCAAAACTAGGGTTTCTAACTTGTTCTCCAAGTTAGGCCCAAATAAGAAAGATGGGGCCCCTTAAGGTCGGCTGCCTAATCCCCTTTATTCGAGACTCCAACCCTAACACGCCCCACATCTAAGAAAGGTCTTTGGTCTAATTTCTGGTGCATTTTCAAACCAGAGCTTGCATATTCGTTCTTGTTTTCTTTGGTCTTGTCCGATTAAAGAGTTTAGGGTACCACCAAAATTACTTTAATCTAATAGTAATTAAAACCTACATAAGTATATATCAGCCTTTTTATCAAGTAAACCTTTTTACAACCAAATAAGCTTTATTTACAACACATCGTCGGGCATTGCTCTATGTATAACCAAATAATAAGCTTTATTTACAACTAGAAGTTGAAGTTGCGCCTCACTCATATGTTTTACATGTCAACCTTTTTATCAAGTAAACCTTTCATAATTTCTTCATCCTTTGGGTTGTTTTAGATGTCAGCCTCCTACAGACCCTAACTTTGACCAACTTTGACCAATTTTGACCAAGAAGTACATGAGGCGCCGCCTGATGCGTTTTCCTAAGCGTCGAGCGCCTTATGTACGCCTTTTAAAACCAAGCCCGCAACTTTTCACTAAACTCCATGCCCTTCTTAATGATGATGACTACATGCATGGGAAAAATTGTACCCCTACACCGTCATTCGCACATTTGCTACTACCACAAAGCATCTAGAAAATCACATAAAACTACATCCTCTTCATCTCAATAGCAAATGGTTGCTAAGTTGGCTCGCTTGCATCTACACTTTGTTTTCAGCTTGTGCCCATGACACCCTCACTTGTTGAAGTTTCCCATGCTTCTCGTCTAATAAACAATAATAGTGGCAATAGACATCATGGGAGCTACTATGGCAATAACACACGTACCCATGATGACAGTCGTCAACGAAGTCGGGCGTCTATTCAAAACGTGGTTTTGGAACTTGCAATAGTCGTGCATGGGTCATGTTCCATCAAACTGCCCCAACAACGATCACTCCATGATGCAGGTTTGTCAAGATGAATCACTCCAAAGCATATCATGGCAATGTCTTGCTTCATGTTGCTAATGGTAAGGGACATCATAATTGTCATATTGGTTTTACTAAAATTTAATCACCTAACAAAACCTTTTCTCTCAAACATTCTTCATGTAACCAAAATAACCCGAAATTTACTTTTTGTTAAAAAAAATTGTTTTGATAATCATGTCTTTTTTTGAATTTCACTCTACCTTTTCCTATGAAGCATGAGCCTACACGCACTACACTTTTCGTCTCTATTCATTTTAGGTTCCTCAACTTAATTTTGTCAATAAATTCGTTTTCTTAGTTGTTCGTGCATCCCCTATCAGCATTGACGGCTCGGACATCCACATCGACGTCTTTGAATTTTATGGTTTCTAGATGTTCACTTCTGGTATCAAATAAATTTCAACTCCTTCATATACTTCTTGTTAGTTGCGAAAATCCTCTAAACTTTTGTTACTTTTCGAAGTAATCATGTTTGAGACTTGATTTGTTATATTTAAGGTTGTGTTATCATTTGAATATCATTGATATTTTATTTTATGTGTTGATCATTCCTCTAGGTATATGTCAATTTACACCATAGCTAAAAGATTTTGACACCTTCAAAAATATTGCGCTAATTGTTGAATACAAATTTAACAAACTAAAAGTTGTTCAAACTGACAACTTAAAACCTTGAAGATTTCGAAAATCCCTTAGAGGATTCCAAGACTTTGAAGATCAAACAAGTAAGTAACCCTCCGAAGTTCAATACCGTCTTTTTATTTCATTCTTTCTTCATCCCCTCAATCTTTTTCTTTTTTCTATCCATGATCACTTGATCATGTGAAACCTCAGCCCTAAAAACCCTCTAATAATCTTAATCAAACTAATAAATCGAGCTAACATCACCAACAATCAAACAAAGGATCCCGTTTGCAATGGCGGCTATGCCGTCGCATTCAGTGAATCCTCAATACAACTATTGCAAAAATGGCTCTGTCGATGCTTTAGTATGTTCTTGATAACTTAAAACATGTTAATAATTATGTATTATCACTTATATGAACTCACACGCTAATTTAAACATAGAATCCGCTTACTGGTGTCGGCTATGCCGATTGCATTCTGTGATTCTTCAAAACGCTTCTGTGAATATCATGGCTAGACCTGTGACACGGGACGTTTTGGCTAACCTAATATGATTATATTATGTATTATAATAACATAATAACATTCGTCTAATCTTTATTTGCGCGTTCGGTAATCTTAAAACCCTAAACGGACCACTTAAGTGCAACCGTTGATTTTGGACAGAAATTGTGCTGACTTTAACCGGGCATAACTTGATCATAATTAAACAAAACTGATCAAACTCAAATTCCACGACGTAGTTCGTCTAATTTCCTTTCCAACCATAATTGGCTCGTTTTCTAATTTAAAAGTATGACTCCGTAGTAGCCAAAACGGGACAGAAACCTTTTTCAGTACCTTCTGTCTTGTTTGACTGTTTTGGCTATGATCCAAGTCTCAAACATAAAAACTTTCTAAACGAAACTTCTTCGGGACGACTTAAACTAACTCCCTGTAAAATTTCATAATTTTTGGACGTCGTTTGATATTTTTAACAAGCCCGTTTCTGTTCAGCTACTTTGCTGTCCAAATCTGAAAATCGACTAAAACTCTAGTTTTACAACTAATTCTTAACCTTATGACCCGAACCGCCTATCTAACACTCGTAACCATCGAACCTACCCTAAAAATAGTTTATTTAATTGCTTAGGGTCTGGTCCGTGATTCACCTCGTCTATTTGTTCAAGTCTCTTGTCTCGTCTAGCTTTCAAGGTGAGACTTCATAGCCCCACTTTATTCAAATCATTTTAGGGGAAACATGCGCGTTGGCACGCATTAAAACACGTTTTCAAACAATTCTAAAACAAGCAAATCATATATGTATGTGAGTAAATGAACACAACATGATAAACGTTAAACTTGCAAATCCTTAACTTGAAACTTTCAAGCCAACGGTAGTACAGATATGGGCCATAGGATGGAAACCGCATATACTTTATGGACAACTTTTGGTTGGACATCATATTCGTTATCAGTGCAACTTGCGAGTTGTACCACTTATTCGTTATTCATTATTTTAGGTTGGATTTGCTAATCATGTGTTTGTTTTATTTATGTGCTATATAATGATCTTGAAATATGAATTGTTACTTTTGCCAAACTTATACTTTTATTAAACCTATGATTTCTCACCAACTACTTTTAGTTGACACTTGTTTTTCGTACATGTTTCAGGTGATTAAGTTCGTGGATAGGTCAAGTCAAGAAAACATAGGATTTGCCTAGATATCAATTAAAGAATTTTCTTTTAAGTTGTTTATCTTTTTAACTTGTGATTTGTTTGGTTTAATTTGAAACTTATGTAATTGATTTTTTTTATATTATGAAACTTTAATAGTAAATGTCTTTATTCCATTGTGTTCTTTTATCAATTAAGTCGCACATGTGGTTATCATGCACGGTTGGGGTGAGAAAAACGGTTTTGTAGAATGCCAAAACATACATGTTGATGGTCTCACCCTACATGCTTAAGCAATGTTCCTCAACAATTATGGCATTATGCCTTCAACACCACTGTTTATTTAATCAAGTGCATGCCATCCTATACATCCACCACCTAAACATCTTATGAATACCTTTTTCACCACACTCCTAGCTACTCTTTCTGATGGTGCTTTGTTGTCGGTGTTTTCTCCCAAAAGCTTAGTTTCAACAACTTTCAAAGGCTTAAGCAAAACCCAAAGAGCTTAGTTTCAACAACATTCAAAGACATTCAAAGACTCAACTTACTCTTGGGTTCCTAGGTTCCAAAACTAATCCCCAGCTTTTTATTTGCTCTCTTGTAGGTTCTTATATATTTTGATCCACGCTAAGATGATATTGTAGTCCTTCGGAAGTTGGAACAACCCTATTGCCATTGAGCGAGTCGTTTGTCAACTCCGATTTGTGTTGATGGATCTTAGCATGCTTAACTATAATTTGGTCATCGAAATTCTTCCCAAAGGTTCAAGCATTATACTCTCTTAAGGAACTACATTTTGGAGCTTCTACAACGAGTCGGTTTGTCGGATTCCAAACCCATGACAGCGCTTACAACACTCTCTCTTTTACTAATAGTTTAGGCCTTCTCTCATCCAGCCATATAGTCAAACTATAAGCGCTCTTCAAGTCACTCTTTCTCAGTCGCATGTCACTCTTTCTCAGTTAAATATCATGTTTGTGGTTATTAAGATTTGCTAATTTATGCATGCTCTAGCCATTAACCATTCGTGTGTAGTTAAACGGGTTTTACTTTATCTTCATGGAACGGTTTACCCTCCACATTTCACCTCTCAAAGCCTTCCCTAATGTTGATTTGATTTGTTTTCCAAACGACCTTCCAGGGGGATTTTCCATCTATTTGGCTCGAACCTCATCTCATAGACCGCTCGCAAACAACACACAGTTTCTCATTCCTTGACTAAGTATGTATTACCTGGATTCAACTCTTCAAACTCTTTTATAAGAACATGGTATTAACACACTTTAGCTCCATTTTTACAGTGTGACAATCTTGGTACAACCTATCTCCCAACTAATCTTGTTTTCACAAAGCATGTGGAAGTCGATTTTCACTTCATTCAAGAAAAGGTTGCACAAGGAGATCTTCAGTTAAATAATCTTTAGCAATGACCAAGTTGTTGATATCTTCACAAAACCGCCATCGGTTTCTCTTTTTAAGATCCAAGTTCTTGATCAATACAAGCCTTTTGCTTGTGGGGGTGTATTAGACTAAATGTACTTGATATATTAAAATAGACTAGAGGACATCAATGTGTAACATTAATCTCAATATATACATTGTACCAATATCCTATATTTACCCAAAATACAATACAAAGATTATTCATTGATTAAAACTAGATAATAGTATCCAATTGTTATCATCCAAGCATGTCCAACAATCATAAAAAGTGTATTAAGCAAAAACACATCATGAATCTTTACCTATTGTACATCTACTTTAACTAAATTGAGTTCAACTGCCTACTAGCCCTAACCATATTGTTACAAAATATGAAATTTGCAATTGATGATAAATTAAACAATAACAAAAGTTAAGGAAGTAAACAAATAGATTTGAAGCTTTGAAGAATTAGACAAACCTTGATACTGCCAAAGGGATGACCGGCAATCAGCTGCACATTGCCCGAAGGGGAAACAATGAAAGGAGAATCAAACCTCTTTAATTCTAAATCAGACGAAATGCAGACACAATTTGAGATTTCGGATCGCTTTTCCGGCCATTTCGATTGATTCACCGGTTTGGATTTGAAAGTTCCGTGTTGACGCTGTTCTAATTTGTTCGACCACATCTTTCCTCATTTTTCTAAAGTAAAGAATGATTACACGTTTTGATGTATGCTTTAAACTAGAATTACGTGGCGGGTGTCGGGTCCATCGTTAATAAAATTTAAACGAAAACGCAGACGCAACAGTAAAAATAATGTTAATAAAAGAAAAACATAAAACTAAATAATAAAAAGGGAAAAAAACAAAATAAAAAAATTACCGGTTCGGGTCGTCGAAAACCATAAAAGCAAATACCAATACGGGTTCCGATAATATCAATACCGACAATGATGTTGTTCGCTCATAATAGGTTCGACTCGTCATAGTATCACAACGGTAACGGCAGTCGCTATAGGCAACGATACAAAAAAAACTCGATTTTGAATACAATTTCGTTTTTAAAAAAATTATATCGGAACGTTGACAAAAAAAACTAAAAGCAGTCGAGCCCTCTGATGAAGAATGACTCAAACCTCATTTGCGGATCAGAAGTTGTTTGCACACGAGATCACTAGACTTTTTCCTTATTTGAATAAAGGCCTAACGGCTAGGTTGTTAGCTGTACCTAGTCTTTAGGGTTGTTCCTCTTTCATCGTACTTTTCTTTGTATGTATAGATGTGCTTTTCTTCATGTATCTGCACACTATCATTTTCAGTATTTCAATAACACAAAAGCTTCTGATCATCGTTCTTGTTTTTCCATTATTATTTTATGTTTATCCAAGTTCTAAATACCAACATTGTGGTATCAGAGCTAGGTCTCTAGTTCTTCGATCCTTTACTCTCTCCACCCAACCTCTTCCATGACTGATACGATGACGACTGCTACCACAACCACTCCCCTCATACCAGTGTTCAAAGGAGAGGCGTATAAACACTAGAGATTGTGTATGAAAACGATTATGCGATCAAGAGAATTCTGGGATGTCGTATACCTTGGTATAACTGCAATCGGAGATGGTGCTCTTGATAACAGGGAGGCAAAGAAAAAGGACGCTCAAGCTATGACCATCATTCAGCAAGGTGTGCATGACAGCCTCTTTTTCTCGAATTACTGCTGTTGATACAACCAAAGACACTTGGGAAACCCTACGTGTGGAATTCCAAGGGACTCCCAAGTCCAGTGCGTTAAACTCCAAGGACTTCGTAGAGCATTCGAGAATCTGAGTATGAAAGATGATGAAACTATGGGTGACTACTTCTCACGGGTCATGAACAACGTCGGACAACAACGGTCATATGGTGAAGAACTAACTGACCAGAAGGTGGTTGAAAAAATCCTTAGGAGCCTGGCTCCCAAATTTGAATATGTCATACCATCTATAGAGGTGGTTTTTGACTCGTCCGAAATCACACCGGTCAAGCTTATGGGATTGTTACAGTCCCAAGAAGAAATAGTCAACAGCAGAACTTCCCTTAACAGAACAAGTAAACCAATTGAACGCCAAGAAGAACAAGTGTTGCAGGTCAAGAACAAAAAGCACCCCGTGGAAGAGGACGTGGAAGATCATCATTTAGGGGAAGAGGAACTGGATGTGGAAGAGGGGGACTTGACCGAAGTAAGGTGCCACAATGCTACTGTTGTAAGAAGTTTGGGCATCTCAAAAAAAATTTGTTGGTATAATAATGAAGCACAAGTTAATGTTATAGAAAATGATGAAGATGCTAAGGCAGAAGATCAACACATGTTCCTTGCTGTCACCTTACCAGAAGAGTTTACTGCTGACCACTTCATGTTAATAACAAACCCCATTAGTTAAGGTAAATCCAATCACTTGTGGTTTCTAGATTCCGGATGCTCTAATCATATGTCAGGGGCCAAGGATAGCTTTATAAACCTTGATGAATCATTCAAGTTAGGAGTTCGATTGGGTGACAAGAAAAGGCTCGGTGTAGAAGGAAAGGGAACTGTTAAGATCCCCACATGTGGCAATTCGTTCAAGCTTTTGGAGCAGGTCTACTATGCACCAAAGCTTGAGTATAACCTATTAAGTGTTGGCCAGCTCATGAAGAAAGGTTATTCACTTCAATTTACTGATGACAAGTGCATAATCACAAGCAAAGAAACAGGAAAAATTCTTTTGAAAGTCTTTGTGGCAGGAACAACATGTGTGTCCTTGATGACACCAGTCTTATTACAACCCAATATTCATCTCCTAATGATCCAGAGATGCTTCGATGGCACTGCAGATATGGCCATCTTCACTTTGATGGTCTCAAGCTCTTGCATGATAAAGAAATGGTGATTTGATTGCCTAAAATTCAAAACCCCATAGTCTGTGAAGCATGCATTAAAGGCAAGCAAGGAACTCATTTCAGTCTTCCTCATGGCGTGCAAAATCTAAGTTGGAGTTGGTTCATATAGACTTGTGTGGGCCCATGCAAGTTCCCAGCCTAGGTAAAAGCCTGTACTACTTGTTATTTATAGACGATTTAACACGTATGTGCTGGATTTATTTCTTGGCTAACAAGCATGAAGATTTTTTTAAATTCAAAACCTTTAAAGCCTTGGTCAAAAAATAGTGTGGCAGGCCTATTAAAGTCCTTCGTTCAGCTCGGGGAGGAGAATTCTGCTCAAGTGAGTTTGATGCCTATTGTGAACAAACTGGAATAAAAAGGGAACTAACTACACCTTACACACCTCAACACAATGGGGGTAGTGGAAAGGAAAAACCGTACAGTTATGAATTTAGTTCGAAGCATGCTGAAAGACATGGAACTACCGAACTACCTATGGGCCGAGGTTGTAGGTACTGTTGTTTATTCCATCAATCGATCACCCACGAAGGCCCTGATGCATCAGACCCCCTTTAGAAGCTTGGACAGGTAAAAAACCATTTGTTCGTCATTTGAAGATATTTGGGTGTGTTGCCTATGCCCTGGTACCTTCTCAATTACGAAGAAAACTAGATAATAAATCTGAGAAGAATATCTTTATTGGATATTCAGCTCAAAGCAGTGGGTACAGGTTATTTATTCCGGAGACAAAGAAATTCTTAATAAGCGAGGATGTAATGTTTCTTGAAGATACCAAATAGGTATGGAGTAATGATAAAACCTCAACCACTGTAACTTATACCTTTGTGGACCCATTTCCTTGTGAGCCAACTAATATCCAGACAACTAGCCCTACACCTGATAACCCATTGGACAATACAATCCCTAACAGTACTTCACCTACTCCTACCCTTGAGCCACCACCTAATACAATTAGCCCTATAACTTTACAACCACCTAACCTCACTCAACAAACAAACATATTCGGACCGTCTAGAAGATCCACCAAACCTCTAGCCTGGCTTCAAGATTACTACACTGGTGAAGGGTTCTCTGAAGGGGAAGATGATGTTACTACTTGTCAATTTGCTCTCAATATTTCAAATCCCATCACCTATATACAGGCTTCACAACACAAAGAGTGGCAGGAGGCAATGTCAACTGAACTGCAGGCTATTGAAAGGAACAAGACATGGTAATTAGTTCTTGTACCTCCGGAAAGGAATATAGTTGGAGTAAAATGGCTATTTAAAACCAAGATAGGACCTGATGAAAAAGTGTTAAAGCATAAAGTTAGATTGGTAGCCAAGGGCTGCTCTCAGCAGCCTGGTATAGATTTCCAAGAGACATTTGCACCGGTCGCCAGGTTCGAAACTGATGTGCATGAAGTATATATATTTTTAGTAAAGATTTTTCACACAAATGTCGTTTTTAAAATTGGTTTTCACCTAAACTAAACCACACACACAAAGGCAATTGTACCTGTCGGGTGGTAATATATAATCGATAAGAACCGGATGTCAATCCATGGACATAGTTTAACGTCTTGACCCAAATCTTTAATTTGTTTGATTGAATAGGAAAATATATGTTGCTCCAATTTCTTTTTATAAATTCTTTTCTGAAATGACAATAATTAATTTTGAGGAAATTGCAAAGACTTAATTGATAAAAAGTGGTGAATGTTTTTATGAAACAATCATCTTAGTTTAGAATCCGCTTATTTATATATGTCGAAACAAATTATATGGCTAAAGTTTGTAATTATGTTAATGTTCTTTGAAGTAGTCGAATTAGAATCATGTCAATGTTTTTAATCCCATAATTATTAAGAAAGACATCTATGGGTAAATTACATGTTGCCCACTTAATGTTAGTTTAATTAGATAAAATGGTGTAATTTCTTAACTTATGAAATTCTAAGTCAAAGTCATGTAATTTTTAAGCTTGAGTCATCAATACTTTAACTAGCATAACTAATGTCAAAGAAGGCTCATAACATTTCTCTTAGTTTTTCCAAAATGATTAATGGGAATGCATGCCTTAATATTTATTTCATAATAAAGGTTTCAAAGATTTATTCTTAATTCTTAGCTATAACATTATACCAAAAGATAGTAAAGTTATAAATAAATGGTAGTCTCATAGGTTTCCCAACACAATATAATTTCTCATTTATAAACCTTTAGTTGATTCATAAACATTTAGACATGCAAATCCATCAAGAAATTAACACAAGATTATCATTACATTAACATAATATTTTAGCCATAGTCAATAGTTCAACATAATTAATTAAGCTTCATCAAACTAAGATGATTGAAAATGAGTTTAGCTCATAGTGAGCTTGCAAACAACAACAACATAAATGGAATACATGCAAATCATAATAGGTTCAAAGATATAACCAAAGTTTTCAAGTGGATTAGTGTAAATTTGATGATGAAAAGGACCTTCCTAAGCCTCCAAATGATCTCCCAAGCCTGGTTCCCGAGTTTTTGAGTGAGTGAAATTTTCTCCAAGAGTCTCCTCTTTCAAATGAGCCAAAGGGCTCAATTTATAGTGTCTGAGCAAGGAGGCACAGCCCGTGCATAGTTGGGCACGGCCCCGTGCTGGGACCACAGCGTAACCGTTTTTGTTTTCTATCGCGAACGTACTGAACATGTACTAGGCACGGGGGCGTGCTTAGTGGGTCACGGCCCCGTGTTGCACGTGGTCGGGAGACAACAGTATACTGGTACAGATTTAAGTTGACCACAGGGGCGTGCCTAGTGGGGCACGGCCCGTGCTTGGCTGGAATATTTGTAGTCATACGTGTAATGATGTATGTTTAGAACACTCGATTATCAATATGAGACGTGCTGAGTCATATGCTTGTTAAGAGATCGAAACTCCACCAATTTATAGGAAACTTTTGCATGAATCAAAAGGTCTTTTGGGTTGTGGGTTGGCTAAGGGTGATGGTTATGGATTATTTTGGAAAGTGGTTTGGTACTTAGGACTTGACTTTGGCTTATTCGACTAAAAGGGGGTAAAGTAAATCTAAAACTAGAAATCCTTCTACAATGCTCGGGTTAGAATGGGTATTAATAACTTGAGGACTCGTTTAAGGTCAGATTGTCAAGACTGAATCTCATCTTTAGAAATCTTACTTCCTCTTTTACTTTGAGGTACACATAGCTATCCTTCCTAAGGGTTCGTTCGGCTTGGAGCCTAATAGCACCCAACCTGATCAACTTTGTATACACGTGCTGGGAGGTTGTTTGGTTTTTACTACATTTTCCATCATGAGACCAATTTCCACACTTAAGGCATCTTTCGTATCTTTTTGCTCTTCTTTTCATGGTGCTCTTTGAAGTTCCACAAAATGGTGGATTTTGTTCCATTTTTCTCCAACCTTTTCTTGATTCAAACATTAGAACTAAGAGGTTTTCTCGAATTTCTGGGGGAAGTCCCGGCTTTGCAAAATGAAGACATGAAAGTAAATTGAAATCAAAATGATGCATTTTTTTTAAGTCTAGTCCTTAGCAACAAAGGTGACGGGTTATTGGTGAGGATAGGTTGGAAATGGGTTTGACTAACTAGGTGTTTTTGGTTGTTAATGGATGTTCGGGTAATAAGGTGGGTGTCCTAATGCCTAGATCATTTTCATGCAATAATATCCTTTTGTGGTTTTGCCCCGTATGCCCAAAACAAGTTCTAATTTGCACAAAACATACGATACCCTCAATAATCCGATAAAAACAAAAGCATAATTGTTGTAAATGAAAGCTGTAAAGGCTCAAAAATATGCTCACGGAAACGGATGGATTTGGGTAAAAGTGAAAAATCTATGATATGGTTTACAAGTTAAACAAGGCCTTGTATGGGCTAAAGCAGTCTCCTAGGGCTTGGTACTCTAAAATTGATGGCTATTTCATGGAACATGGTTATGCAAGAAGTCACAATGAGCCCACTTTATATGTCAAAAGGAAGAATTCAGGTGATATTATGTATGTCCGCTTATATGTAGATGATATCATCTATACTTCTTCTTGTGCTAACATGGTGAAAGAATTTAAAAATTGGATGATGCAAATGTTTGAGATGACAGACATGGGGCAGCTCAAGTATTTATTGGGTTTAGAAGTAAAACAAACCAAAGATGGTATTTTTCTATGTCAAGAAAAATATGCTAACAATCTCCTTGATCGTTTTGGAATGAAGAACTGTAAAGAAGAAATCACTCCTATGAACTGTAATGAAAAACTCCAGGTGAATGATGAAGCAGACAAAACTAATGAGGAACTGTTCCTAAGTCTGGTTGGTGGACTTATTTACTTAACCCACTCTAGGCCTGACTTGGCATATTTAGTAGGTATTGTTTCCAGATTTATGCAACAACCCTCCAAAATTCACCTTAGGGCTGCTAGAAGGATCCTCCGGTATGTTGCTAGCACTACACAGTTTGGGATATGGTATAAAAGGGCTCAAGAAATTAAACTGGTGGGTCAAAGTGATAGTGACTGGGCCAGTAGTGTGGATGATGGAAAACGTATCTCATCATATCTTTTTTCGATAGGGAGTGGAGCAGTAGCATGGAGATCAAAGAAACAGCAAACAGTTGCTTTATCGAGCACAGAAGCTGAATACATTTCAGGTGCTGGGGCTACATATGAAGCCATCTGGTTAAGGAGAATGCTTGAAGACCTTGGATTGAAACAAGAAGTGTCACATCCCCAAAATTATTAACTTAATAAATAAATAAAGGTCGCAACGATTGGTTCATTACACAATAGCGGAAGCTGTAATAGAGATTTCTAATACTTGAGTACATATACAATTACTAAGACTAAGTAATACAATGATCTAAGTTCTTCTAGATCAACGATATACTTGAGACTTGATAATCTAAGCTCCTCCAGCTACTAGGATTTGATCCAACATAGCTAGCCTATTCCAACCGCGCCATGGCTAAGGCTTACCTGAGAAACATACTTGAAAGTGTCAACGCAAAGGTTGGTGAGTTCACAGAGTTTGTTATTTCAGTGCAAGCAGTTTTCCCTGAAAACATGTACATGACTTAACAATCATAAAATAAGTAGTTTTCACTGAAAACATATACATGACTTAACCGTCATAAAAATAGGTAGTTTTCCCCGAAAACATATACATGACTTAACCGTCATAAAAATAAGTAGTTTTCACTGAAACGTATACATGACTCAACCGTCATAAGAATGAGTAGTTTTCACCGAAAACATATACATGACTCAACCGTCATAAGAATTAGTAGTTTTTCAACCGTCATAAGAATTAGTAGTTTTCACTGAAAACATATACATGACTTATCCGTCATAAAAATAAGTAGTTTCCCCCCAAAAACATGTACATGACATTACCGTCATAAACTAAGTAGTTTTCACCGAAAACGTATGCATGACTTAACCGTCATAAAAATGAGTAGTTTTCACCGAAAACATATACATGACTTATCCGTCATAAAATAAGTATTTTTACCCGCAAACACGCACATGACATTACCGTCATAAATAAGTAGTTTTCCCGGAAAACATGATAAGTTTCCTTGTAAACAAATAATTCTACGCGCATATGATAAACAAAACAAGTATTGTTGATCCATTCGTAGGCTAGCTAGGCTTACAAATAATATGTTCATACATGAGACCGTAACCAAACCTAACTGGTGAATGCCCCTCCCTTGCTTTACCACGAGAACGGAACATGACAATATGCGGCCATTTGACCCTTCAGGCCCTGGTTAGAACGACTAACCATGACCGGGGGCATCACCCCCAATAGTACTATTCATAGAATCCTATGCTAAGTCCATAGCTAATGGTTACAAATTTTGATGATGTTCAGGGGACTTTAAGAGCTCTCCTCATGTAAAACATAATGTTAGTGTCTTGTTTTCTTGTTATCATATAAAAATGTTTGCAATATTTTCTCAAGTGCATGAAACCACAATGTTTCCAAATGTATTGAGCAATAACGTAAAGCATGATATGTAAGTATGTTTCTCCCCCGTAGTTTACAAAACATTAAAAGCGAAAAGGGGGTCATGAACTCACCTCGACAACGGTGTGTAACTATAGGCTCCGCCTATCCATACCCTAATCACATAAGGGCACGTATGTGTTAAGACTACCCGTCTTAAATGCAAGTTGTTCACCTGACTTAAGAAACCCGTTAAGTACTTCTTTGTTTAGCAAAAACTGTGTTTTTCCATGTTACGACTCATTGGTGATTATTATTCCAGTCTATATGTTTACTTATTTTCTGAGAAAATATTGTGTTCCCATATTGGTGACTTTATTATATTTACCAAAAATAAATATTATTTTTGTCAAGACTTATAATTTATTCACATTAGGGTTCGCACATATACATATAATTATTTCTCATAAACAATTATATACAATCTCAAATATCGTTCAGGTATATCCATGCATGTTAATCATTCTAAGTATGTATAATCCCCGTTACTACGTCCACATGCAAATACTTATATTCCGAACGATATTTATTAACTTAGTTACATTCATCATGCATACACCTTTATTTATATTTATCAATTGCACGCATACATGTATTTCTACATCACTACATATACTCCCATATGTTTCATGATGTCATGTCATTATTTATTTTTAACCGATCATATTCATAGGTTTCATTCACGTATATATATCTTATCTATTTTTTACTATATGTACACGTATCAAATGTCCATGTTTTGATACTAACCATTATTTCATAAAACATTTCCATGATTATTAACCATAACCATACACATACACATGCATTACGTTTCTCATATATACATATATACACTTAACAATTTGTCCAAGTTAACAAAATATACTCACACCCGTACATATATATATCTCGATTTTTACCCATATACATATATATATATATATATATGTATGTATATTTACTACTCTTTTCAAGTTAACAATTTAGAACCATTCATATATATATATATATATATATATATATATATATATATATATATATATATATATATATTATGACCCATATATATATACATACATCATGTTTTTCATATATTCATGCTCAAGCATTTTTCATCACGTGTTAATCATACTTTTAGATCTACAATTACCACTTATTATCATGTAACTTGTCCGAAACAACAAAGTATATATATGCATCATATAAATCTCGGCCATAAATACATACACATACGGACCTTGAATCTTTTTATCCATTAAAAGTTAGACTCCATAAAATCATAAGATCTTTAAGGATGGTTTCGTTTTTAGGGTGAACATCGAGCTTAAAACAAGAATAAAAGTTGAAACTAGAGATGTAGAGTCGGTTTTTCATACCACTAGTCTAGCTAGGGAAGAATACGATTAGGAGGTGGTGATGGCTTGATCTTCTTAGTGAAAACCCTCCTAGACTTCAAGACTTCTTTGAATCTTCAAATCTCTTAGCTAAACCTCTAAAGAACTTTGTTCTTGATTTTTGAAAATGCAAGGTGTAAGTGTGTGTAGGTGTGTATCGTATATATGGGTGAAGAAAAAGGGAGTTGGAGTGTTAAATCTTTCAATCATCATTACAAGGAGTGGGTGGCTTGATGGATGTGATTCTTACTTGACAACTTGGTTGATGGAGCATGGCTAATATGACACAATGATGGGGGATGTGGTGGAGTAGGCAAGGTTGGTGGCCCCCACCTAAGTTTCGACCAAAATGGGGTGTTAGGGGGGTGTTGGGACTTGTCCCATCATCTAATGTATCACTTGTTCTTTAGTTAGGTGAATCTAAAGCGGTGTATACCCGGTAGGTGCTCCCGTGATATAATACCCGGTTCAATAACCATAATTATTAAGACGTCCTATATGTTGTGTAGTTTGGCTAGCTTTATTAGACTGCTAGTGAATTCCGACATAGTTATTATCTTAACTACGTTGTACATGCTCACATATAGAAAATAAATCAGGGTCGTGTGAACAATCATTTTTCGTGTTAACCTTTAAAGATTTAGTCACCGGTATATATTTTGTATGAAATAAACATTCTTCTAGACTTTATTTGTATAGGACTTGTTAATCACCAATGACCGTACCTTGCGGGTTATATATATTTATATATATATATATATATATATATATATATATTTATTAAACGAGACGGGGGTTGAGTGTAGGTCTCAACAAGTCATCATCATTATGACTTAATGTTGGAGTGGAGTATAAGCAAATATATAATGATGGTGATGTGACCTTTGAGGTTGCTTGCACTCTTGGTCATAAGATTATGACACTTGAGTGAAGCGTAAGCAAAGAAGTCATCATAATGATGATGTGATTGATTTAGACGTGGTATACTACTCGAAATTGATACCCGCTTTAATATATAAAATTCTCGGAGTTGTCATCATATCATATATATATATATATATATATATATATATATATATATATTTATATTTCTTAGTTTAGACGCATTAACGATCTTGAATGAAAACGTTCAAGTTTACGTATACATTTATTTGTAAATGTGTTCGCTCATATTTTATACGCATCTTGAGAGAATAATTCACAACGACAACTCTATAATGTTTTTGAGAGAATCTTTATATACTATATATTAAAGATTTAGTCTTCGAAGCATGATCGTTTATTTAGAAAATAATTCTAAACATTTTTCTGTTGTAATAATTAATTGCTATTGTTTGTGTTATACGGACTTTACGTCCATATAAACTAGCAATTCTTATAATTATTACGATATGAACGATCGATGCATTATGTTCGCTAGACTTTTATCGTTCGAGTGTACGATTTTGAGTGATTCAGGAAACATATTAACGTGCAAATATGAATATGGATATTAACCTGGAATACTGGGTGTCACAAGAAGAGCCGACTGTGATTTTCTACTACAACAAATCAACCATCAATCTGTCTAAGAATCCCATTATGCACAACAGGTCTAAGCACATTGAACTAAAGTATCATTTCCTAAGAGACAAGGTTTTGCAGAAGCAAGTAAGTTTGGAATACTGCAGTACTCACACTCAACTTGCAGATGTATTGACAAAGGCTCTTTCAAGAGACAAGTATGTGTTCTTCTGGCACAAGTTGGGAGTGATGGAGTTTGACTCAAGGAAAGGTGATGAAGAATCACTCAAACCTCATTTTCGGATCAGAAGTTGTTTACACACGTGATCATTAGACTTTTTCCTTATTTGAATAAAGGTCTAACGGCTAGGTTGTTAGCTGTACCTAGTCTTTAGGGTTGTTCCTCTATCATCGTACTTTTTATCGTATTTATAGTTGTGCTTTTCTTCATGTATCTGCACACTATAACACAAAAGCTTCTGATTTTCGTTCTTTTTTTTCCATTATTATTTTCTGTTAATCCAAGTTCTAAATACCAACACCCTCCGTATTTTGAAAAAAATTAACGTACGAAAGTAATTAAAGAAAAACGAAATTAATATAAATGAAACGGGTTAAAAGCGTATATTATATATAGTATAAAGGTTGAAAATGAAAATGTACAAAAAATTACGGGTAAATTTAATTAAATTAAGACCCTTAAATCTACACATTTGTCTGATAACTAGAACTCTCAAACACTTTTAAAGGAATATCACTATATAGTCGGTTCGGTTCGGTTATTGCTTAAAACCAGACCATAGCCAAACACTTCGGTTACGCAAAAACCAAAACCGTTTGGTTATCAATTAAGTCGGTTTCGATTATGAGTCAATTTTTCGGTTTTGTGTTCGGTTAATTCGCTTAACCGAATTTCACATTGATACAACTCTTATTCTTTTAGGATTGACCGCTATGTTTAAGAGTTCACAATCTTCTAAGTTGCTTTATACAAAACTTTAAGGTGATTATTTTAATCGTATTTGTTGTTTTTCTTTTTTTTTTTTGAAAAAAAAAGAAAGAAACTGAGTGACTGGTCAACCGCGAAGGAAATACTATCATGTTTACTCATATTTGTTAAAGTGATCAAATTCAAACCTTTCAATGGCAAGGAATTTGATGTTGTCCTTCATGCTTTGATCCAATATATTCACATATTTTTATTTTGTCATCCTCTAGTTTTTTTTGAAGTTGATCTGAATCTTTGTTGAGTTGAAAAGGGTTAGTCGTTTAATATAATTGACATCATTGGTGATCGAGTTATAGTTTAAAATAAGATGATGCCCACATGGACGATCGTAATTCAAGAAGATGATGGATGATGGCCATATGGACGATTAGGATTAAGAAGACGGATGATCATAATAGGGTAATTATGGTTAATACAGTTTAAGTGGATGGGATGAATAATTAAGGGTTTAAAATGTTGATAAAATAAAGAAATATATTAAAAGACCTAAATACCCCTAATTTAACGTTAAAATATGGATAGAGTTAACTGATTGGATGAAAATGACAAATTTTGTAAATTACGAGAATGCAGAGGAGAAAAATTAGTTTTTTGGATGAAATTAGCAAAAGTGACTAAACCATAGGGACGAAAATGACAGCTTACTTTTATAATTATTTAAAAGTTGAGTTAATTACTATTTAAGTCCCTGGCATTTGACCATTTTAACTAGTTGACTCCCTTATGTTTAAAATCGTCGCTCTGAACCCTGACTTTTCATTTTTGCATATGTTTGAGTCCAAATGGCTAACATCGTTAGATTTAACAGTTAACTCTTTCTAAAATGACCAAAATACCCTCAGAGACTCAAATGGTTAAAAAGGTTATATATTCTACCCTCTCTTCTCCACCACCACCACGGGAATGAAACCCAGCCATTTTAGTCACCCGGTTTAGCCGAAAAATAAAAGAAATCAAGAGAGAGGGATTTATCTTTAAAACCAACCTTTGGGAACCGTAGATTGGGATAAAGAACAACCTTATGAACAAGATTCGGGTGTTGTGGAGTTCTCTGGAAAAACGGGGTCATCGGAACTTCGCTGGAACCCTAGTTTTGTTCGTCGAAAAATGATAACATCTGATACCACCATCTTTGCTACTGACTCGCCCCCCGTGTCACCGGAAAAGCAACAAACACCACCGCTGTCACCTACAAACGCCGCCTTTGAGCCACTCGTCACCGCCTCTGTCTCCCCTGCTGTCACCCTCGTCACCCAACACCACTGTCGTCCACGTTAGGGTGGTCGGCATCACCACCACTTTCTTGATGTCATCATCTTCACCAGAACCACCATCGTTGTCTGATATGAGTATAAAGCCACCACCCTCATCTCCAAAGACCAGACCACCGTTGCTACTGGTAGTGGACGACCGCCATGGGAGTCGCGGGAGAGGGGCTAACCCTCCTTTCTTCCTCTCTCTCGTGCATCTCTCTCTCTCTCTCTATAAGGTGGTGGTGGTGGAAGAGGAGGAGAGAGAGTAGAATATATAACGTTTTTAACCATTTAAGTCCCTGAGGGTATTTTGGTCATTTCAAAAAAAAGTTAACTGTTAAATCTAATGACGTTAGCCATTTGGACTCAAACAGATGCAAAAATGAAAAGTCAGGGTTCAGATTGACGATTTTAAACATAAGGGACTCAACTAGTTAAAATGGTCAAACGTCAAGGACTCAAATAGTAATTAACTTTTAAAAGTTTAATTTCAAAGTAATGACTTTGGAAAAAAAACAACAGGTTCAAACTGTTAAACCGTACCATTTTAACCTAGAATATTCAATAAAACCGACTAAACTAGACCATAAACACCCGTAGTTACAAGTGTAATCATATCGTTGTTATGGTTAAGTGAAGTTTATCTCCTTTTTATCATTTTCATTTTCTTTCTAATTAGTGGAAATGATGAAGAAGAGAAGGAAAGAAAGTGGTATGTGAAGGCGATGATAAAGCAGAGAGGAAAGACACACGCGTCACGAAATTAAAAGAAGGATTATTAGATTTTAATAATCTCACCTTTTACCAATTGGTCAATAATAATCTCAACTGAGAATATTCTTACCACCAGTCCTTACTTTCAAACTATTTTCTTACATTGGACCACCCGTTAAAAAAACTTAACGTCGTTAGATTTTTATATGACGTGGACATCTGTAAACCGTCGGAAAGTCGAGCCAAGCTAGCAGTGGTCTCGTGGTGGGTTTTTAAATTGGCTCTGGTGGTGTTTAACTTGTCTCGTTAAACACCATTGTTGTCTCTGTTTGGACTTGCCGGACAGACTAGACCAGTTAAACACCACCAGAACCAATTTCAAAACCTACCACGAGACCACTGCTAGCTTGGCTCGAATTTCCGGCGGTTTGCAGATGTCCACACCATATAAAATCTAACGACGTTAAGTTTTTTTAACGGGAGGTCCAATGTAAGAAAATAGTTTGAAATTAAGGACTGGTGGTAAGAAAATTCTCAGTTGAGATTATTATTGACCAATTGATAAAAGATGAGATTCAAAAATAATTAAAAGAAAGGACCACGCATGTGGGCTAGTAAAATTAAACAATTGTTCATAAGCGTTGTGTTTTAAAATATCTTTATAATTGGTTCGAGAACCTAATGTGAAATTGTCTCTATTTTAATTGGTATACAACTATACATAGTAACATAGCTAACTAACATGGTGTACATTTCATGGATGTTATGATGTGTTATTGTCGTTTTTGCTTTTGATAGAAGATTCAATGGAAGAAACTTAAATGATGTGAAATTGATTTTTTTTTATTTGAATTTTCATATATTTTGAGCCATATATTTTATAATAAATAAATTGACAAACCGAAATATAATTATTGTGTACAATAGAACTCCATGGTAAAAGCATCAAGTGTTACATAGGTTGACAGAGGAAGAAGAAAAGGACTTGACACTTGACCCATCATGCTACCATTCACACGTTGGTTATCACTTTTACGCATTTTTTTAGTAAGTTGGTTGTCTTACCGGTTTACTAGTCGGTCTAACTGAACCGGACTTTAGAATCGAATAATGTCATAATTAATTATAAAAAAAATTTATATATTACATAACATGTAAATAGTATACTGAATTAGAAGTTTAAAGAATAACGTCATAACTAATTAAAAAGTATTTATATAATACATAAAATTTAGATTAAATTACATAAATCGTCCTTTATGTTTATACACTTTTTTCAGATTGCGTCCTTTAGCCTAAAAAATGTCAGAGATCGTCCTTTATATTTAAATTTGTTGCGGTTCACGTCCTTTAACCTAACGGGCGTTAAGTTTTTCAGTTAACTCCAGTCATGTGCCTTACACATGAGGGTGTTTTGGTCTTTTTACCCACAAATTACAATTTAAAACCCTAATTTGCCACAATCATCTCCCACCACCACCACAAATCCTCCATCTACCCAGACCCACCATCACCACCACCACTGTCGCCGCCACCACCACCACCACCATCTGCCACCACCACCACCACCACCCATAATCTGCCACAATCATCTGCCACCACCACCACCACAATCCCATTGGAACTCAGGATCATCCCCAATCGACCCCATTGGAACTGACAATCGTCCTCAATCGACCCCTAATATGCTACCATCATCTGTCAGCTCCCAATCGACCCACTATATTCTGGTGTCGAATCCCTCTGGTCTATTTACTCTAAACAAGGGGTTTATAAAAAATTTGATGAACAACAAGGGGTCTCAAGAAAGAAAATAATCTTTTTATTATTTTTTACAATATTTGCTCGTCGCCGATCAAAAGGGTTATATTTCTGGCGGCCGGAGTGAAAAAGATTGAAACTTTTTTCCTTAATTTTTTTTGTATGAAGGAAGCCGGAGGGAGGTTATAGCTTCCTGAGTCAACTCGGACTCATGGGGCATCATATATTGTCTCACCTAGACATCCCTCTCTTTAGAGTAAATAGATCACAGGGATAGATTAGAGAAATTTGTTCTTAATAAACAAATTTGTTCTTATGTTTATTACAGACCCCTTTTTCAGAGTAAATAGACCAAAGGGATCCGAAACCCAGTCAAACCATCCCCTTCTAGGGTTCCCAAATCCCCAACCGATTTTCATCGATGTTTGGATATCACGCTGTTGAAGACCCCCATCACCTCATTCCTTCTCCACCATGTGCAACCCTCCGCCACCCACTAGAAACCTCGTCACGTTTGATCCGCACCCCTTCATTTCCTTGCAAAAAAACGAGAGAGAGAGAGAGACACGACAGAGTAGAGATGGAGTAGCGGTGGTGCTCGTACGGTGGTGTTGCTCCGCTGGTGCTCATACGGTGGTGCTGTTCCGGTGATGTGCACCCCTTCTTTCCGGCCGCCGGTGCAGGTGTGAGGAGGGAGATGATCGGGAGGTATGCTTCTTTTAAGGATTTAGGTTTAGATATCTTTTGGAAATACAATTTAGGGTTATATATATATTAGAATTTTAATTAAGATATTTATAAATAAATGGGTAAAAAGACCAATGTGCCCTCATGTGCCTTGCGCATGACCATACTTAACGGAAAATTTTAACTGGGTTAGGGTCAAAGGACGAAACGTGCAAGATTTGTAAACGTAAAGGATGATCTCTAACAATTTTTGGGCTAAAGGACGCAGTCTGAAAAAGTGTATAAACATAAAGGACGATTTCTGTAATTTACTCTAGAAGTTAAAAAACTAAAAGAAATATATTGTTTTGTTAAATAGAAAAAAAATAGAATAATAAAGAATTTTTTTGAAAATAAGAAATTAAATAAATTTAAAATGCATTAGTTTATATATTTGAAGATAGAACATTAAAATCTTCCTAGAATAATTGACCATGGCTCTCTCAGTTACATGAGAGGTCTTTGGTTCACATCCCAGCAACAACAAAAAGAATCTTACAAAAAAATATTGCAAAGAAAAGAAAAAAATCTCAAATCGACCAAACCCTACAAAATGAACTGACGGTGGGTCAGGTTCTCGATCCAACCGGCTGGTCAGGTTATAAAACACAACTTTTACGCACACCCCTCAAAATGCAACATTTGCCCCCCAATTTCCATTAAGGCCGTGTTTTGTTTGTAAAATATTTTAGAAGAAATTGAATCTGTTAAAGGAACTCAAGTGAAATCATGGTATGTATTTGAACCATTTAACATAGTCATGTCTGATTTGTAAACAATCATTTAACATAATTATGTTTGATTTGTAATACACTAGAGAATTACCCAGCTTTTTACTTTTTATTATTACATCCTTAAATTTAGCAAGAATAAACTTATGTAAAAGAATCAAGATTAGAGCTCGAAGAAGAAACACTTACTCTTGTCATAACTTTGATTTTCAAAACCAACTCCCCAGTCGTATTCGATCTTCGAGTTCGATCCTGTGTGAGATGCTACAGCTTTAGGTATCATTTAAACTTGTAAAAAGATGAACTTTAAGTTTATTCAGAGAAGCTGTTAAAAAGGTTAATTTAAAGAAGGTTTTTATTTTATGTTATATTAAGTTTTATTATTTTAAAAATATTAATATTTAATAATATATATTGCTTTAATTGTTATAAACTTCAGAAATAAACATCTAATAATCACCATATCAAATAGAATTGAGATATTATATGTTATTTTCCTTTGATATCAAATTAAGACGTGTTTAGATTTAAATAGTTTTAAGGTCATAAACTATAACTAATTTACTGCGTAGTTTACCATAAAACAATACCCCTTTAAAAATATAGAGTAAACAAGTCTACTCGTTTGTAAGTTACCCGAGATTAACTTTCTAGAAGTTTTAATTGACATGGTCATAATTGAGCTCGAGCTCAAACCTAAATATTATATTTTGACTTGACTAGGTTCGCGAGATATATAAATATAAACTTTTATTAAGGGGCCTACTATGAGTACGCTACTCCCAATACGCCTATACGACTCGTATAGGTGCTATACGAGTCGTATAGGCAAAAGTCAAACTGACAAAACGTGCATACAAGTCACATCAGTTGCATCATGTTGCATAATACGATCGTATTGTGTCAAAAAACACACAAAACGGTTGTATTGTGTAAAAAAAAAGCACACTACACCCGTATTGTGTCAAAATTTACACAATACGGCCGTATTGTATAAGTAAAAGCTGGCGGTGTACGATCAGATGTTTCGTTTATTTAATATAATAAATATACACTATATCATAAATATATTATTATATATATATAATTATTATAAAAATATTATATATTATGTTATGTTTAAAAATAAAATAGCTAATAAATGTCATTTAGATTGGTAGCCCAGTAATTAAAAAAAATCTTATAAAAATATCTAAGTTTGAGAAATTAATGACTTCAAATCTTACTCTCATAAAACTAAAGAAATTTACTTTTAAAAAAAATTAATAAATACTAAATAAGTAATCACTAAAAAAATACTCAAAAACGTGTAGACTTTAGATTCCATCCTCCATTACTGAGACAGAAATCAACGGTATAGATCTAAAGATAGACCCCATCAAAACCGAATCAAAGAATAATCACACAGAATCCTAGCCCCCACTCCACCGTCTATCATTTATGTTCCCTAACCTATGGAAGCAATCAAAGACTACGCCTATCCAGAGTTGAAACCCATAAACTATATTATTGTACACCTTTTAATGCGCACAGTACAAGTCAGTCAAACATTGCTGCTCTGCAACTAATAATTAATTATCTTGTACCTGCGCCGTCCAGCCGTCGATTGCGGGTGATCCATGGGCCACCTTTTCACACTCCTTTTATTTGAACACATCACTATCTCTTTCTCTCTCTCCTCCTACTTTCTCTCTCTAAATTCTAAAACCCCATTTTTATTTTTCAACATTTTCATGGCGGCTACTAGAGAGGGACACTACAGGGGGGTGAGGAAGCGGCCGTGGGGCCGTTACGCGGCGGAGATCCGTGACCCGTGGAAGAAAACACGTATCTGGTTAGGTACTTTCGACACGTCCGAGGAAGCCGCCATGGCGTACGATAGTGCGGCACGTTACCTTCGTGGTCCGAATGCCAAGACAAATTTTCCTATGCCGTGTCTGCCTCCACCGCCGCCGCCGCCGCCGCCGTTGTGTCTAGACGTTAATAATATCCCTTCAGGTGAATACATCCGGTGGCTGGCTGCGCCGCCGGCCAGACAAGTGATTGGTGGTGGGCAATTTGGGTTTCTTCGGTCTGGTGTAGTCGGAGATCATGGTGGCTCCGGCGAGATTCCGTTGGCGGAGGGGTCTGAGGTGAAGAAGGCGGGGGGTTATGGGGTGGCAAGGCGTGGGTTGGGTATAGATTTGAATGAGCCTCCGCCGATTTGGCTTTGAAATGGAATAGCCGGTGTGTTTCTTAATACGTCGTCGTTTTCTGCTTTTTAATTTTTTTTTCTGTTGATGGTTTCGTGTTACTACAACTCGTTAATTTTGACTGGACCTTCTAAACCGAATCACGAATCAAGTCGACGAGTTGAAATATATACGATTCTGTTTTAATATTTTGGTTTGAAACTTAGAACCGGTTGTAAAAACTGAACCGACAGTTTAACATTTATTATTTACTTTTTATGTAATCTTAGTTAATGACTCGACTCATAATTAATAACGTATTAAAAAGCAGTTTCATTTGAGACACAAAAGTTACTTTAGAAACTTTTCAACTTGGTGTGCATATGGTACAATAGGTTAATGCATTGTTTTGTTAATTTTTTTTTCTTATCTCACAGGCACACTTTATCTTAAAATGAAGGCTCCACTAAACCAAAACACAAACATGGCCTTGGTGTAGTGGTTTGTTGGTTTTCTTAAAAGCTGAGGAGACGGGTTCGAACGCTGCAACCTCTCCTTGGCCTATTTTTTTTGTCTTAATGCTGTTTTTTTTTTGTCTTAAAAGAAATTTTTTTTACATTTTAATTTATAATTATAAATCTTATACGTTCTTTTAGCGTATTGTGGATTTATCTAAAGGTTTTGTCTTTATTATATAAGTTTTCGAGGACGTTAGTTTCTTTTTTGGTTTAACATGTCGCAATGCGTGTGTGTAAAGGCTAGCATTCTCGCCCGGAGGCCGCCGCAACACGCGGGGCTCCTAGTTTTTATTAAAATCGACTTACAAGCTACAACCATAAACACTCCTTATCATGTTTATTATAAATTAGAAACTAGAAATCAATTGTATGTTTTTTTTTTAACGGCAATTTAGATCACTGGCGTGCCACTGACTCACTCGATTATCTTTACCTTTCTCAGGAGAAAACCCATCATAGGTGAGAAAACCTCTTGGTCTAACCTGGACCTCATTTTTTAGTCACAAGTGAGACTTGTACCCAAGACCTTCCAATTTTAATAAAGCCTTGGGTATACACCTTTTTAGCTTAGTGGTAAAATACAATTATGCCCATTCAACTTTTCTTTAAGAAGTAAAATACGATCTTGAAAAATAATATAAAAATGTAATTCATAAAGTTGAAGGGGCTACTTAGTAATACTTAAAAAGTTATGGGGTGAAAAGTGAAAAGACGGCGTCAAAGAATTTGGTGAAGAAAAGAGGAGAGCGTGTGGGTCACCAATACTGCTGATGTCATCCCCGCACGTTTACTTTAACACCACTTTAGTTTGTGAATTTGTGTAAGAATATTATAAAAAAGAAAATATTGTCTTTATTTAAAAGAAATCATGGAGTATTTAATCTTGTTGGCTCAAAGGGGTGGTGGGTGATGGTAAGGATATTGGGTTTTGGTTTGACCCGTGATTATGTAGGGAGCCTCTTAAAGATGTTTTTCTAAATCTGTTTAGTTTGGAGCGTAACAAGAATTGCAATGTTTTTGAAAGGATTGACCTGAATTGCCCTTCTTCATCGTTCCTGTGGTGTTGGAAGAGATCCCCAAGCTCTGTTTTGGAATGCTCAGAACGGAACTCTTGTTGTCTTCTCTTGCAATCTGTCTCGTTTTCTAATGTGCGGGACAGGTGGGTTTGGGAGGGCGATGTCTCCGGATGTTTTCCTGTTGGGTCGGTCAGGAATTTGCTACTTATGGACAGGGATTTCAGCTCGCTTTATGCCATAAAATGGAGCAAATGGGTGCCGCTCAAGTGTAATATTTTTGTTTGGAGGGCGGAGGCGGATCAGATTCCGTCTTTGGATGCCCTTTCTAAAAGGAATATTGGGGTCGAGGATTTGAGATGCAGTCTCTGTGATGTAGAGGTCGAATCGTCTGAACACCTTTTTACTTCCCGTTATTGGCCTCGGTGGTTTGGAATCATATTAGTAGTTGGTGTCGAGTTCCCCCCATTTTTGCTTTCTCGGTCAGAGATCTCCTGGAGCTCCATGGTTCTTGTGGTTTTGGGGAGCCTGCTAAGGATGCTTTCCATGGGATCATTATGGTGGCATGTTGGTGCTTATGGCGAGCTAGGAACGAGAGGAGATTCAACAATAAGTCGATATATATTGAGGACATCCTTTCCAATATTAAGTCCCTCGAGTTCCTGTGGTTTTCTAATAGATCCAAATGTAAGTCCTTGAATTGGGACGAGTGGTGTAAATTTTCTTTCTTGTAAGGGTTGGTTGGTGGTTTCTCCTTGGTCTCGCCCGCAGTTTGTGGGTTGGTTTGTGAATAAAATTTTCCTTTCAAAAAAAATTTAATCTTTTTGGCTAAAAATATATTAAAGGGGAATCCTGCCACACACGTTGCGGCAGCATGTCTTAAAACATGAAAAAATTTAACGTCTTTAAAAGCTTATAAAATAATTATTGTTAAGTGAAATAAATAAACATTCTTAGAATTTTATATAAAAAAATCAAAACCTTTACGGTAACTCACGCGTTGCAGCCAAATAGCTAGTAATATTTTAAAAAGTTTATAAAAAAATATAAAGAAGACGCTGAAAAAGTTATTAGGAAAAAAATTGAAAAAAGAAAGCAAACCGTTTAGAAGAAGTAAATATTGAAAAAAAAATCATAACGACGTTGTATACAAATGCCTAGATACCTTGTACACTATCATGCGTAACTCTATTACAATTATGCATATGCCACGTCTCGTAACTCGGTTGGTAAAAAAAGAGAAAAAATATATCTAATATGCAAATGATAATTTTATTAAAGTTCAGGGTTATAGTATAAATTTGTTAAAATAAAAATATTGTTTTTAAGTTCAAGGTAAGGGTTTAAGTATAAAATCACATGAAAGACAAAATAGCTAACATATAGCTGACATCACCTCATGCATTGAGTATTTGTGCTTTACGCATAGGTTATTCTCATTATGCAAGTTGTAAGTATGTGAATAACCAAAATTTCTTTTAGAGTTAATTACATGGATAGTCCATGTACTTTGTGAAAAATAACAGGTATGGATACTAAAGGTTTCAAGTTGTAAGTATAGGTATTATGTTTCGATTTTGTAACAATATTAGGTATTAAGACTAACTTTCGTTAAGTTTTCTGTTAAATTAAAATAAAATAACCAAAATACCCTTATATAATCAAAAGGGCCATTTATGTTCTCAACTCTATTTTAACTCAGGGACCATTTATGTAATTAACTCTAAAAATAATATATATATATATATATATATATAGGGAAAGGTCCACTAATAAGTGGTTTTTCGCTAAGAAATCCTAAGAGGTGGGTCAAACGAACTCTGATTGAGCTCATTCCAACGGTGTTGGAACAGTCTCATCGAACCCTAACCCACTCCCCAAAAACCTAAACCCCCTTCCAACCCCACCCCGAAAAGCCTAAAACCCCCACCCACACCCTCCAAAAACCAAAACCCCCACCCCACCCCCCCTAAAAACCTAAACCCACCCCCACCCACCCCCAAAAACCTAAACCCTAATGCTAAAACCACAAAATTCGCTAAAAGCTAAACCCTAAAAGCTAAGATGGTAGAGTTCGACGAGACGGTTCCAACGTCGCTAGAATGAGCTCAATCGGAGTTCGTTTGATATTGTTTCTTAAGGTGTTTGTCATTTCTTAGGCTTCTTAGCGAAATATCACTTCTTATTTGAACCTCCCACTATATATATAATTAGCTATCTTGTTCTTCAAGATGGCGATGGTCGACTCCGCTGCTGTGGCGGCTTGGTTGACCCCGACAGTGTTTTCCCGGTCACCTCTTCAACAATAAAAAAATCACGTGGGTTTTGTCTCCGACAAACACTGATTGAAACCAAACCTTAAATATATTGAAATTTACATGATTTCTAGTCAATTTATATAATAAATAATGCAAGTGTTAATGCGGTTCTCTCGATTTTCAACATAACGTTGGTTCTCAAAGGAACGCCTCCCAATATATATACATACATACATGTATATATATATTTATTTATATATATTTATATATATCTATACTACCAAATAAACAAGTAAATTATGGGACACATGCCATCTTCTGATGCATTCTTATATTGGTTTTCCCGCCTCTCTCTTCTATTAAATAGTAATATTAAAAAATATATTTTTAAATATTTAATATCAATCTAATCATTGATACTTTTTATTTAATTATGGATTGTTATTATATCATTAAACTAATGCATTTAATATGGATTACCATTTATCAAATACATAAAAAAAATCAATACCAAGTTAAAAAAAATACTTTAAAAATTAACTTAATATAATTTATAACTGTCACATTAAAGTATACATATTTTGACCAGTGCATGTGTTAAGAGATTACATTATATTTTATTCAACGAGTGTAATACACGGGTTTTTAAAACGTAATTTTTTATTACTAAATATATAATATTATATTTATTTAACCCGTGTAATACACGGGATTCTAACCTAGTATATATATAAGGGTTACGTGAAAACTGCAAGAGCCAATAAAAAATTTAAAGATTTTTTAATTTATTTATAAGGGTATTAATATAATTTTACACATTTTATCAAAAAATTATTTTACGTATTGTGTTTTACGTATACGTAACTACACTTTTTTTGTTTTTCGTTTACGTATACGTAACCCAATACTTAAAATGATTTTTTGGTAAAAATGTGTAATATTACATTGATACTCTTATAAATATAATAAAATAAAAAAGTAATTATTATTATATAATTGGTTTTCTTTGTGGTTTTCGTGGTTTCGCATAACTATATGGTTTCTCATAAACATTCCCCTATATATATGTGTATATATATATATATATACATATATACATATATATAGGGGAA
Source organism: Smallanthus sonchifolius (assembly GCA_023525975.1). Taxonomy (NCBI): domain Eukaryota; kingdom Viridiplantae; phylum Streptophyta; class Magnoliopsida; order Asterales; family Asteraceae; genus Smallanthus; species Smallanthus sonchifolius. The sequence continues at coordinate 28,419,694 of CM042021.1, read as the reverse complement.
GGTTCAAATAAGAAGTGAATTTTCGCTAAAAACCTAAGAAATGGTTTTTTTTTAACCAAAACTGGGTCAAACGAACTCCGATTTAACTTATTTCAGTGGCGTTAAAACCTGCTTGTAGCGGTTTTTGGGGGGTGGGGGATTTAGGTTTTGGGGGGATTTAGGTTTTTAGGGGTGGGGTGGGGGGATTTAGGTTTTTTGGAGCGGTGGGGTGGGTAGGTTTAGGTTTTTGGGGGGTGGGCGTTGGAGGATTTAGGTTTTTGGGGGGTGGCGTAGGGTGGTTAGGTTTTTGGGTTTAGCTTTAGGGTTTAGGGTTTAGATCTAGGCTTTATTTCGACGAGCCGGTTCTAACGCTGCTGGAATTAGTTCAATCGGAGTTCGTTTGACTCAGTTTCTTAGGGTTCTTAGCGAAAATTCACTTTTTAGCGGAATCTTCCCCCATATATATATATAATATCATAAAACTATAAGCATTTTAATTATTTTAAATGTTTACACGTCTCTTTAGAAAAGTTTGAGCAAAATTCAAAATGAAAACGTAGTTTTGACTTGAATGAAAATTACATCCTAACGTAAAGTGCGAAGACTTTTTTTTTTGTGTGTTATATCAACGTGTTATGGAAGTACAATTTTTTAATCTATGGATTTGGTATCTATTGTTTGATAAGTTGTAACCTACTTGATTTTTATCACTAATAGACATAAAAGAATTTTGAGAAATGATTAGTTATCCTTTTACTTTAAAGAAATACAAAAAATATAAAATCCCTAACACTTCCCACCACACCTATATCATCCCTTTCCGGTCAATATCCATTTGGCAATTAAGATACACACCTATGACTAAAAATAATTTATACTGTCAACAAGTTTAACTTCCAAGAGGTTATGTAGCTTGATGATGATATAATTAAATCTCTTCTAAATGTAAGATATAGAAATGTTGGAAATGTAAGATATAGAAATGATAAAATAATCTTTATTCTAATAAATGATTCCAAAGAATGTCACGTGTAATCATCATATTTTTTCTCACCAATCTTCTAATTTTTCCTATTTTAAGTAAGTTTGAAATTTAAAATTGAATTATGTTAATGTTTTTATTTTTTAAAAAAGATAATATAAAATTTGAATTCTAATTATTACTTAATTAAGGAAACAAATAATTTTATTTCTTATTTTACACATTATTTTAATTTTTTTACACATTATTGTACTTTCATTTTTCTATTAAACAACCATGGGCGAAGCTTAGTAATTTTTCGCTCAATAGTGTTAATTTATACGTATTTGCCCAATTTTTCGCTCAGTGGTGTTAATTTATATGTATTCGGCCGAAAAATTTATAGTTCATAGGAAAAAAAATCCCGGCCCCCTGCGTTTTTCTTCAAGATTCGCCACTGTAAACAACCCCATGTAATACATGGGTATATAACCTAGTAAGAAATATACATGTTACAATATTAAGATTAGCTTTTGCTTCCTCGACTACTATGGAAAGTAGCTCCTTCAGTTTTAATCCATCTACCTTCTTTCTATTATTAATTGGCATCTTCAACTTGGGCTGTATTTGTTTATTTGGCTTTCATCTTGCGGCATTTAGTTCTCATATCTAGTTCAAAGCAATTGAGATTTAGGGCTTGTATGGCCTGACTTGTCACATTTGTAACAAACGATATAATCTACCTTATACCCTACACTATGCTTCCTACCACACCTTCGAGAATCATATTAACTACACACATGATTCATTTCTTCTAGGATGACTTGCAAGTTTCAACTTCTTGGACCAATTACTTAATGATTTGACCTAATTTTTTTCTCATTTGTTAACTTTTGAACCACATTATCTTCACGGCTATGACCCTCAAGGCCACATGAGTAGTTCCTTTAGTTTCATGGACTAGAGTGTGCTCAAAATTTCCCTATGATTGTGTAAGAACTGAATTCTTTTTTGACCAAATCTCTCATTCTCTTTTGCATATGAGCAAGAAAGTAAGGGTTGTTCGCTTTAAATGTCTGCCATACTTATATGGATTTGGTGGATCTCCCTCTTGAACTTTAATTCATTGAGTGTGGGTCAATCATGTGATAATGACTTAAGTGTAACATTCAACAAAAAAAAGTGCATAGTATGGAAATATAATGAAATATTAGTAAGCGGTCATAAGAGAAATGGTTTATATACATGTCAACTTGGTGATAATGATAATAGTATATGTCTTGCATCTATACTTGACAATACAACTCTATGGCATAGAAGATAAGGACATGCAAATATAAAATTGATACAAAAGATAAATAACAAAGGACTTGTTAGAGATATGCCTAAATTGAAATTTGAAAATCATTTTTGTGATGCATGTAAATAGGAAAACAAGTTCATGTGTCTCTTAAAGGAAAAAACCATGGTGTCGTCCAAAAGATTTTTATAACTACTACACATGGATTTATTTGGTACATCATTAATCCAGAGCTACGGGTTAAACTTCTACACTTTGGTAATTGTTGATGATTTTTCAAGATTCATTTGGACATCATTTTTGAAAACGAAAACTGAAGCTTTTGAAAAAGTCAAAATTTTAAGTAAAATGATTCAAAACCAACAAGGTTGTACGATTATCTCAATTCGTACCGACCATGGTAGAGAATTTGATAATGAAGTTCAATTTGAAGCCTTTTGTGCCAAGTAGGGATAACCCATAACTTCTCAGCTCCTCAAACGCCTCAATCTAATGGGATTGTTGAGAGGAAGAACCGAACATTATAAGAAATAAGTTGAACAATGCTTGTTGAGCAATCCATCCCTCAAAAGTTTTGGTGTGATGTCGTAGCAACCGCAACCTATATCCTAATTAAATATAGTCTTAATTACACCTATGTTTACATAAAACCCCATATGGAATCTTCAAGGGAAGAAAACCATCATTAGGACACCTTGAAGTATTTGACTGTAAATGGTTTGTTCTTAACACAAAGACCATTTAACCAAATTTGATCCCAAAGTCTATGAAGGAATATTTCTAGGATATTCCCTGAATAGCAAAACCTATAGAACCCTAAACAAATCCACAATAGTTATCAATGTTTTCAGAACCGGACTGGATATCGAACCGGTCGTCTTACCGGTTCACTGGTCGGACCGATCCAACCGGTCGGACCGGATTTAAAAACCGGATAACGTTATAATATATATATATATATATATATATATATATATATATATATATATATATATATATATATATATATATATATATATATATAGTTTTTAAAGGAAAAGTGTACAAAAAAAGTTTTTGAGGGGCTGGAGATAACATATCTAGATTTATTAAGGTTCTTTTTTAAAAATTCATTTAACCTAGATAGAAAATAACTAATAACATGACCAGCCGCCTCTTCATTCTTCTTTTTTTCAACTTTGTGATTTCTCCAAATGCTCGTCTGCCAGGAGTCTCTCCATAGATCGGCAACACCACCACCTGCGCTAACCACCAGATCTGCATGGAGTCTCACCACAGCCGCCGACAACATCACCACATCTGCTTCGTTACCGCCGCCACCAACAAACGACCCCGTCCACCACCGCTCATCACCGCCGGCAACAAAACACTCCAGCTACAAAGGCACTTCTTTTCATCCTCTGTCATCCGGTGAATCCGTTCGGAATCCAGATCCGGCGAACTTTTCCACTGGAGTTGGGTTTCCGGTTCGACCATCGATTCCCGGTCCGACCAGCCGGGTCGCTGCTTTCAACACACTAAACCGGACCGCTCTAGTGTCCGGGTCCCGGTACAACAGGCCGGTCCGGTCCTGGTTTCAAAACATTGATGGTTATGTAAGAATCCCTCAATGTATCTTTTGATGAAACCCCACCTAAATCAAAGTCAACTCCATTGGTTGATGATGATATTTGTGAGGTAGAAGCAATAAGAAACAGTGAAAATCAACCTCCCAATGAATCAATCCCTTAGATGATTCTCCTCCTATAGAGGAAGAATAAACCTTGAATATTAAGCACCTTAAGGATCATCACATAGATCAAGTGATATGAGAACTAAACCAAAGAACAACTAGATCAAAAGCCCACAACATTAACACATCATTTACCTTTGTATCATATTTAGAACTCAAAAACACTGAGGAAGCCCTTAGTGATCACAGTTGGATAGTAGCCATGCAAGAAGAATTAAGTCAAGTCTTCATAAATCAAGATTGGGAACTTGTTCCTCCTCCTAGTGGCCAAACCATAATAAGAACTAGGTGGGTCTTTAGGAATAAGATGGATGAAAATTGGATTGTAACTAGAAACAAAGCTAGGTTAGTAGCCCAAGGATCCAATCAACAAGAAGGCCTTGATTATGATGACTCATTTGCTCCAGATGCTAGATTAGAATCCATAAGGATTCAACTTTGATTTTGCATGTGCTAAAGATTTTAAACTATATCAAATGTATGTTAAAAGTGCTTTTCTAAATGGTATTATACATGAGGAGGCATACTTTACAAAATACAAAAGCAAAACTCATCTTTTTTGTATAAGTCTTCCAAAGATGGTAATATGTCGAACAAACCTTTTAGAAAAGTAATTTTTGCAAAACATAAGTGAAAATGGCTTTGGAGTGTGAAATTGGATAAGTCGCAACGTTCAAAACTTAAGAAAAAAATGGCCTTGGACAGTGACGGTCGATGGCCAGTTGACCGCCACTGGCGCCGACGGTTATCTTAGACACTTTTTTCTCAAGTGTTTGCCTATAAATTGAGGTGCTTGTACAACATTTGCACTCACCCTTTTTTCTCTAACATTTTAACATACATATCCAATTAATCTTTCCAGTCTTTCATCATATTCTAACATATTAGAAGAAAGAAAGAGAGAGATCAAGATCAAGACCAAAGAACAAAATGGAAGAAGTTGTGCTTCAACTTAAAGCATTCTTGTTATTCTTATGCTTGTAATTTGTATGGTAGTGTCTTACCACATTATTGAGAGAATCATTTGTAAATGACACTCACTATACTTGTATATGTGAGTTAAGTATAATCATCACTATTTTGATATAGTGTATGATTGGGTTGGGAACATTATATTGACATAGTATTGAGTTTAAGTTGTGAGGTTTGACACTACCTTTATATAGTGTCATGTTCGTGAGGTGTAGCACTATATTGATATAGTGTTAGGTCGTGTTAAATTGTAAAGACTTCTATATTGATATAGTTAGTCGAAAAAGGTAAGCACCACCTTTGATTAGTGAAACACTTAGTGTACCAGTGATCTCTCCCGTTCAAGATAAACGTTTAGTGGAGCAACTCTTGATTGAAGAATCGGGGAGGGAACTTAGAGTGAATTAGTTAACATCTACTTGAACTTAAAATTCGGATTCGTCTTTCTAACACTTAAACTCTTTATATTATTGTTTGTTTAAGTTATTCAAGTTTTAACAAGTGTTAATCCATACAAGTTAGTTTTTGATCAACCATTTAAAAAAAACATATTCACCCCCTCTAGTTTTCTACAACTTTGATAAAATATGATTTAAAATGTTAGATATCGGGATGCAAGTGCCAAGTTGTTTCATCTAATGCTTCAAAAGTTGCACGTGTTCACACATATACGAGTTTGATAACATGAACAATCCACACAAGTGTATTACTTCTTAAGTGAGCAACTGGATTTGACTATTTTTCCAGGACGATCTCCGTTTATTTTTTTCATTGTATTTGTATTTCTTTGGTGTATGTTTTTTTAGGGGTGTCCATTTCTGACATAACCCGAAACACGACACGAAAATAATCAGGTTTTGTGTTGGTCATTTTAACCCGTTTTAAAAAACGAGCCTGGTTCGGGTTGACCTGTTTAATAAACAGGTCAAGTTAGGGTTGACCCATTTTAAAACGGGTTGACCCGTTAACCCGTTTTGGTTACAATTTTTTTTCCCATTATAGAAACGCATGTTCAATTACTTTTGTATTTAGTGTTTACCATAAAGAAACTGAATTATACTAAAACTTTCCTTTTTTTTCTAGTGATAATTATTCAATTAATTTTCGGTTTACCTTAAATGAATTAGATTTGGATTTAGTAGTTTATGATTTTGATTTAGATAAACGGGTAGTTCGGGTTGACCCGAATTTAAGTGTATCCATGTTAGTGTTGAAACTTTTGACACGAATAAGAATATGAGTCGTGTTCGGGTTATATAATTCAACCCGTTAATCCATCAACTGTAAGACACGATTTTATTATGTGGCTCTTATAATCATTTATCTAATTATTAAATGATTAAATTATTTATTTATTTATTATTAACCTATAGCTAGTAATTAGTTGATGAGCCTAATTACTCTTAATAGGCCATTAATGGGTTTCCCCTTGGGTGTACATATAAATAGAGATATAATTAGAGGGAATTGACAAATGAATCATTCAATTACTATCACCACTAAATCGTCCCTCTCTCTTAGTCATTCTAACCATACACCCTAAACGGGAACCCGATCTACCTGTGGATCATGATGACTTCCCTCACTGCGTTTAGCTTATCAGGTATTCAATTACATCATTGTTTTCCATTATCATGTTACAAGAACTGATCAACATGTGATATCAGAGCAGATGTTGATTAATCGGTTCTTGTTTCATTCCCTAAACTGGAATTAAAATCAGAGAACAAAAATTCTGTTAAAACCATAAGAAAATCGTTCTAATCATGTTCACGGTTTTCTATTTTGTTTATATATCACATTTTTTGATCTCCTAAAATCGAGATCCATTAAAATTTTTGAAATCTGTTAAGAATTATGTTTCAAGATTTCGATTACAGGCTTTAATCTGATAATTTTGAAGAACAGTTTATCTGATGTTCATAAACTGTTCTTCGTGTTCATCATAATTTCGATGAATATCCTTATAATTTGAGATAAGTTAGGATTTTGATTGTGTTTCCTAAAATCTTGTAAATTTATCTCCAAGTTTTTTGAATTAAAATATTAATTTTATTATTTTAAATAATGAAACTTGGATATACTTAACAACTAAGAGATTTTTCGAAATCAGAATACAATCAAATCCCTTAAATTTCGCAGATGCCTTATCAGGTTCATCTTCATGGTTTTAGACTCTCACGGCTTATGATTCACGGGTAAGGTTCACGGGTTATGTTTAAGGGTATCCTAAGTTCACGGGTTTTTACTTCACGGTTTATGATTCATGGGTAAAGATCACGGTTTTAGACTCTCATGGTTTATGATTCACGGGTATCCTAAGTGCATGTCATGATATTAAATTAGAAAAACATGATTAACTTAAATAACACCTAAAGTTTCACTTTTGTCCAAAGGTGATGTGTTACATTTGTGTTCCACGAACCTAATTATGTGCATTCTAAACAAATGTCTCACTTCTGCCCAAAGGTGATGTGTTACATTCTTATTACACATACTCACTATTTAAACTTAAATTGTTCCTAATGCTTAAACAATTGCTCATTAACCAAAGTGACGCCCCCGTTGTTTAAGTAGAACCTAATTAATCTATTAGTTTGGTGTTATAATAGATTTTATCACATCTTCATAAATAATTCTTAAGACGCATGCAAACATTCTAATTCTAAATAAAATGTTAAGTGGCATCCTTGAACACATCATAATATCACTGACATGACCCATAAACTAAGGGCTTATACATGGAAATCATTGAAGTTTTTCAGTGCGTACAAAATAATTTTTCCACTAGTACGATTAGTTGACTTAAAATCAACTATAACACTCAGAAGTACCAAAGGAAAATGAGTGTATTGATAGCAACATACTGTAACGAACCAACTTTCGGGTTTGCTCTATAATATATTAATTATATTGTAAGGGGTGTTTTTAAATAAAACAAAGTTGAGGGCTTTGTTTTTATGATGGAAATACCTAGTTTTGGGTACAAGGAGTCATTTTGATATATGGAGGGGCTGTTTAGTATTTAACACAAACTTAATTTGTGTTAAATGTCATGATCAGGCAAAACCACACACTTGTGTGTGTGTCACGAAATTGAGAAGAGGAGAAAGGGGAGAATGAGCCAAGAAGATTAAAATCTGGAAGATTGAGGTGAAAGATCATGAATTTGATGATGATTGAAGCTCAAGCAACCATCAAGTAAGTTCATCTTCTTCACCTATACCTCTATCAATGGAGTTTCGGTGGGTTTTTGGTAGAAAACCCAATTGGTGTGGTGATTCGGGTTTAATTTCGTTTATAAACCTTAATCTGGTATCACTAATGTTGGAGAATCATGTTTTACATGATTTTAACACCTAATTTGATGTTTGAAAATTAGGGTTCTTGAGGTGAAATTGGGGGGTTTTGAAATTAAGGTTGTTTGGATGTTGATTAAGGGTTGGTAAGTGTTTATGGTGTGATTAAACATATAACCAAGTAATAACCCTCAATCAATTTGGTGAATTAAGAATTTGAGGTTTTGGGTGAAAACCCAAATGGGTCAAATGGGTGAATGTTGTGTAGGGAGGTTAAAACTTGTTTAATGTGTAATTAATCAAGTTTAGAATGGGTGTAATACATAAGGTCTAGGGTGGATGTTAGACCTTAATAAAAAATGGTGAATTGGTGGATTGAAAGTTTGATTATTATGGGTCAAACGGTTCATTTGGGTTGTAAGGTGATAATTGGGGTTTAGGGTTTGATTAAGGTAATGTTAGTCAAACTAAGTTAGGGTCTTGATATTTAGATCATAAAGATGTGTTGGGTTTCAATTGGTGATCAATGGATTACTAATTGTAAATTGGTTGTATAGGTAATCAAGTAGTAAGGAAGCTAGCTTGGAGGATCAAGAGGGATCATCTTTAGCAAAAGGTAAGTGCTTTGCACTTACTTAGTAATGATAGGTGATGGTAATTGTACATATTTAATTTACATGATTGGTTGTTCAAATATCTTATATGTGTTTAATTGTATATTGGAAATTAAGGAGATTGCATATGGTGAAAATATGCAAGGGTGGGTGCGTGGTGTTTGAGGTCTAAGAACCTTGCCTTGTTGTTTGATGAACTAAATTAATAAACTTATATGGTGTATTGGTGTAAAGTTGACTTATGTGGTCAAAGTCAAACTTATATGCATAATGTAGTTTGAAATTGGTGTAGTTAACTATGTGGTATATAGTCAAACTAAAATGTAGAATATTAAAAATTTGTGTAGTTAACTATGTGGTATATAGTCAAACTAAATTGTAGAATATTAAAAATTGGTGTAGTTAACTATGTGGTATATAGTTAAACTAAAAAGTAGAATGTTGTAATTTGGTGTAATTGACTTATATGGTGTATAGTCAAACTAGATGTGGTAAATTGGTGTAATTGACTTATGTGGTGTAAAGTCAAACTTAATGTGGTAATTGGGGTAATTGACTTATGTGGTATATAAGTCAAACCATTGTGGAATAATGGTGAAATTGGTGTAAATTGACTTATGTGATATATAAGTCAAACCATTGTGGAATAATGGTGAAATGTTGTAAATTGACTTAATGTGGTATAAGTCAAACCATTGGGGAATAATAGTAAAATTGGTGTAAACTGATTTATGTGGTATATAAGTCAAACCATTGTAGAATAATGGTGAAATGTTGTAAATTGACTCAATGTGGTATAAGTCAAACCATTGTGGAATAATGGTGAAATTGGTGTAAATTGACTTATGTGGTATATAAGTCAAACCATTGTGGAATAATTGTGAAATGTTGTAAATTGACTTAATATGGTATAAGTCAAACCATTGTGGAATAATGGTGAATTAGTATAATAATAGGTCTTGTATGATGTTAATACTTGTCTAAATGTCGGTCTTGGAGTCAATTACTCAATGACATAAATTAACGAGTGTGGTAAACTCGGGTGCTAAGTATGTAGTCAAAGACTCCAAATAATAATGAATTAGTCGGATTGGATAAGGGGTAAAAACGAGTTGTGGTTCTCGTATAAGGAGTTTAAAACAATCACAAAATGTTGTTAATTGCTTAAAACGACAGGGGGTCGAGTCGGGAAGGTCGAAAAATGAAAAAACTGGGTGTGTAGGTCTGAGACCAGTGTTCTGAACGCCGGTGGGCTTCTGGTGAACGCTGGCTCAAACGCCAGCTGCTGAATTTGGCGATTTGCGGAGAATTGCGGAGTTAAGCACTTGGGGGTTATTGTGCAATGTTATATCATTACTAATGGTGTTTTAAATGGTGTTCTTGTAGGTAAAGCTCCGGTTTAAGCCTCGGATCATGCTTCGTGTCGGATGAATTCTCATTAGTTTTGGTGGACGTTAACAGCTGAAGTTAGAACTCCGGTTGGGAGTCTTTAAACTTGTATTAAGTTGTTTGTTTGATGCTAAAACCTGTTGTTTTCTTTAATTTGTCGGATAGTTGTTTTGAAACAAAATCACGTCGTTGTCGTTTTGTTGTTTTTAAAACGAGTTGTTTGTCAAGGTGTTTTATGGGACCTATTTTTTGCATGATTTTGAAAGTTAAAATCGGGTTTAAAATTTTGGGTGTTACAACTTGGTATCAGAGCAATGGTTTGAGGGATTCGTGTAACATCCCAAAAATAAAACGACATGGTATGGTCCTTCAAGGACGAATGCACCATGGACAGCTTATGAAGTATACACAATGATCCAAATAGTCGAGAGACGATCGATAGTAACCGTCCAGATGGCAAGGTGGATAACCTTAACGAGGAGTTGAAATTATGGCCATGGAGTCTTCTATGGACGACTCCGAGTTTGATAAGACATTTCACATAGAATGACGATATAAGAACCCTAACGGTTAGATGTGAAAGACCGACTAGGGATGTACGATGCTGAAAAAGATAACGTCTATCAAGAACGAGAGAGGTATAGTCAAGACTACACAAGAATCTGTCAACGGGAGAGTGATTGCATATACGTCGCGGCAGTTGAAAGTTCACGAAGTCAATTATCCGACTCATGATTTGGAACTCGCTGCTGTCGTATTTGCATTGAAAATATGGAGGCACTACCTTTATGGGGTGAAGTTTACTATTTACTCAGACCACAAAAGTTTGAAATACTTTTTCGAACAAAGAGAGCTTAATACGAGGCAGAGACGATGGTTGGAACTCCTGAAAGATTATGACTGTGAAATCATATACCATCCTGGAAAGGCAAACGTGGTGGCTGACGCTCTAAGCCGAAAGGACGTGCCTACTCCTATTAGGGTGAAAGCTTGCCAGTTGGTGGTAACATCGGATGTGATGAGAGAAATTGAAAAGGCTCAAGATGAGGCACTTAAAGAAGAAAACATAAAGAAGGAAAGGATGGTTGGCCAACAGGACAAGTTGGAATATAACACCCTTGGTGTTAGGACACGTTTTGGACGGGTATGGATACCTATGGGTGGCGATCTTAGAACCAAGATCTTGGATGAGGCTCATAAGTCTCGTTACTCTATCCATCCCGGTACCAATAAAATGTATCAAGATCTGAGGAAGGAATACTGGTGGCCTGGAATGAAACGTGATGTGACGAAGTATGTAAGCAAGTGCTTGACTTGCTCGCAAGTAAAGGCCGAGTACCAGAAACCGTATGGAAAGATTCAACCACTTGATATACCGGAATGGAAGTGGGAACACATTACCATGGACTTCATAACTAAGCTACCTCGCACAGCTAAAGGTCATGACACCATTTGGGTAATTGTGGACCGTTTAACGAAGAGTGCTCATTTCCTACCTATTCGCGAGACGTTCTCGTCGGAAAGGTTAGCGGAAGTATTTATTAACGAAGTAGTAGCACGGCATGGGATGCCTTTGACGATTGTATCTGACCAGGACACACGATTCACATCGAGGTTCTGGAAAAGATTTCACGAGGCGATGGGCACGAGGCTTAATATCAACACAGCATACCACCCGCAAACGGATGGTCAGTCCGAAAGGACCATTCAGAAATTGGAGGATATGCTCCGTGCTTGTATTATCGACTTCGGTGGCAGTTGGGACAGCCATCTGCCGTTAGCTGAATTCTCCTACAACAATAGTCATCACACGAAGATAGGCATGCCGCCTTACGAAATGTTGTATGGGAGAAGATGTAGGACCCCGGTTTGTTGGGGTGAGATTGGACAGAAGGAATTAGGAAGTCTCGAAGTCGTAAGAGAGATGTCGGAAAGGTTTGATCAGATCAAAGCGCGAATGAAGGCCGCACAAGATCGTCAGAAATCCTATGCGGATAAACGACGAAGGCCTATTGAGTTTGATATTGGTGACAGAGTAATGCTGAAAGTGTCACCATGGAAGGGAATCATACGATTCAGAAAGAGAGGAAAGTTAAGTCCGAGGTTTGTCGGACCATTCAAGATAATGGCACGGGTTGGGGAAGTCGCTTATCGGTTGGAGTTGTCTGATGAGTTAAGTGGGATTCATCCTACTTTCCATGTATCACACTTGCGAAAGTGTTTGGCGGATGAATCGGCTCATGTACCACTTATGGACATAGAGGTCGACAACAGCCTTAATTACATCGAAGAACACGTGGCCATCTTAGACCGAAAGGAGAAACGTTTATGTAATAGAGTTATCCAATTGGTTAAAGTCCAATGGAAACACCGAAAGGGATCGGAAGCCACTTGGTAAATGGAGAAGGAAATGAGGGAGTCATACCCTCAACTATTTGACTTATGATAAGGTTTCGGGGACGAAACCAATTGTAAGGGGGGTAGACTTGTAACATCCCAAAAATAAAACGACAGATATAATAACGGAATAAACGAACGAGGCATGACGGGTCGGGTCGGATGGGTCAGCTGGCTATAAATAGCCTATGCCACCCTTTTTCTCTCATTTGCAACTTTTAGAGAGAGAAACCGTAAAGAGAGAAAGTTGGCGGATCGACCCGAGACTTCAGCAAAGTGTTACTCCATAACTCGTGGGAAGAACCTCCAGATCAGAAACTCGATTCAGGTAACGATCCGACCTAAATCTGAGTTTTAGTTCGTTTTTGGGTTTTTCGGGTTTTGGGTGAAAAGGTAAGGTTTGAACGGATGAAACTGAAAGATAATCATGGATTTGAGTTCCTTAATGGAAAACGAACGTTTTGAATGCAACAGGTTCGGGATCTTGACATGATCAGACCCGAATGCGAAAGTTAGGGTTTTTCGTGAAGAACAGGTCTTGCGCACTTGCTAAGTTCGCACGGAGCAGGTCCTGCGCACTTGCTAAGTGTGCAGGAGGAGGGACCTGCGCATTTGCTAAGTGCGCAGGAGGAGGGACCTGCGCACTTGCTAAGTGCGCAGGCAGCAGGGTCTGCGCACTTGCTAAGTGCGCAGACATCAGAACTGATTAAGTGAAGTCAGTATGTTAGAATGGTTAAACCGTTAGAGTCGGGATTGGTCTGATGTGTATTTAACTAATCAATTCAGATCGGGAGTGACGTTGTTGGACCTTCGTTTAGGACAACCCATATTAGCGTATCAGGTGAGTTCTAGAGCCCTCTTTTAAATGTTTTGTTAATGTTTTTGGGCTGGTGTGCATACTTACGAAATGATGTTTAACGAAATGATGTTTAACGAAATGATGTTTAACGAAATGATGTTTAACGAAATGATGTTTAACGAAATGATGTTTTAACGAAACGATGTTTACGAAAGGAAAGGTTTTGAAGTGTTTTTTCCAAAAAGAGTTACGAATGCTTTATGAACGGTCTAAATGAGGAAATGTTTAATGAGAAGAGAAAGAGGTAAAGGTTTTAAAGAAATCATTACAAATCTAATTTTTCGAATGAATGGAATTGACGAATGAAGTCTGGGAATGAGATTCCCAGCCTTGTGGTAGATTATGGACAGCGAGCCATAGTTGCCACAAGAACAACAGGGGCATTGTCTCTGTGGCATGTCAATGGTTATGATGTTGTACAACTGGTAAGGGAGTAACGGCGGTTACTCATGGGTTAACGTGACCCTATGTAAGGTTAAATTATGATCCGACGGTGTCATTGGCCGTGAGCCATGGCCGTCGATGGAAGTTGTCGGTTTATGGACATTAGAGCCATAAAGGCAACTGAATGGGTATTGTCGGTCCTCGCGCAGTTAGCCTTGGGGGCAATACCAAAAGGGAATTGACGGAATGTATGGTATTGTCGGTCTTCGTGCAGTTAAGCCTTAGGGGCAATACCATACTGAATGACGGAACGAAGGGTAACACAGATTTAGATAATAATGTATGACTTAAATGAATGTTAAAAGTTTTAATAAACGATCCGTTTAACGGTGTTTATGATTATGATGTTGATGATGATATGGGTACAAAACCTTTTTAAAGATGTTAGATTATTACATGCTTTTGTGAAAGGTTTTACTAAATGAATGATACATTTTTGGCAAATGTTGATGTTAAAGTTTTTATGAAATGCTAGAACTCACCAACGTAGCTGACTTTTTAGTATGCACATTCAGGTTAAGGCAGGTATGGACGATGGACGGTGATGCTTGGCAAGCGAGAAGAGTTACCCGGTCGATCATGAAGACTGGCATCCCGTTATGAGTTGTTTATGTTAAGTTTATGTAATTATGTTTTAAACAATGTTTACGCTTCCGCATGTATGAACAAGTTTTTAGTTATGTTGAATGAATGATTCCGCTGCGTTATTTGATATTCATGTTTAAGAACTGTTTGTGAATGAGAAAAATCCAACGAGTGAGGCCTCCTAGGTTTGGGGCCTTACAATTCGGGTGTGCAAGACACTGAACTCAAACTTATTTGCTCTTGATAAGATGGGTGTAATGAGAATCCAACGAAGGCATGACCCAGACTCGGAGCTTAAGGGTGAAAGGTTTGTAATGATTATTGTCATTGGTCATTATAATTGGTGTCTAAGGTGAATTATTTATGCCGAAACTTGTCTTGGGAGTTATCACATGGGGACAATGAATATAATTAGGCATAGTATATTACTAATCATGTCTGGCCAGGATGATTAGTAATGTAACATGTCTACGTGTTTTCATGGTGGCTATGTAATAATAACCATCACCAAGGAGTAAGTGAAGGTGATTATATATGTATTTATATGTATATAGATGTAGATATACTTATATACATATAGGCGTATAACTTAAGATAGATGCCTATAGTTATGTTTATACACGTATGACGAGTTAATCGTTTTAACACAGTCGGGGAATGACTGATGGAGACGGATGTTAGTAGGCGGAAATAGTAGATGGGAGTTGTCTTAAAGACTCATGTACGAAAGAGTCTACGCGTGTAACACCTCGGGGATGGTGAGTAGCATGGAGTTATTTGGGAGAATTAGAAAGCAACATTCTAGTGGAGGATGGCTAAAGCTTTCCATCTTGTCGTGTTAATCTTCGTTCAAGGAAGATAGGGCTCTACGAGGCAAGCCTTTGGAAGAAACGTATGAAGCCAAGGAGCGGGAGGAACAACATTGGCGAATTAAGGAGGAAGAAAACCTTGTTCCACAAGGGGTTCGTGGCGTGCGAGCCAAAGGAGTTAATTAGAGGTGGTTTATTCGTTGGTTAATCAACAATACATCACCATAATGGTATTGACTTTGAAGCAATCCATTGTGATGGGCGGATGGAGTACTACTCGCAGAGAGTCGACTCCAGAAAATGGTGGATATTAGACTGGAGTTCTCAATTTGGAGAAAGGCTTAAAGGCATGAAGATAGTGCAACACGGTGAATTCAAGAGACGTTCTTGAACTAACTTTGTCCACAAGCCGTTGTAGATCTTGCATCTGGGAGTTTCTTCACGTGCGTTAGACCATGTGAGATAATCAAAGGATTATAGGCATGTTGTATGACTAAGTGTGGTCTTGCCTAAATCTTGGAGTATAAGAGGGATGAAGATAGATCGGTTTTCTCGATGCTATCGGTTGACTTATAGAGTGGATTCTCCTTCAAGGAAATCAAACTCGGGATACTAGTGGGCTGTGAGGAGGAATTAGTGGTGGCTTCAAGAAAGCCAAATATTCTAGACGAGCTAGAAATCCCTTTGGGAAGGCAATACTTGTTGTTGCCATATGTGTGGAAGTTAAATAGGTGGAATGATGGGACACACTACGCCATAGTGTTCTAGTCCCAATCATATGTGCTACAGTGGTTACAAGTCGGGACACATTCGAAGTGAACGTCCCGAGTTTAAAGCACGCAAATGAAAGGGGGAGAAAATAGAAATTTTAAGGTTGTCGAGTCGAACTTTTCTAAACTACCAAAGACGGGGCTGAAGTCTTTTGGCATAATTGTTGGATTATATTTTATGAGAATCGATGGATTCGGAGGTGATCAACATTGTGGATTTCATAATTTTGACAAATGTATGAGTTAATAATCGAAGGATGTGGGTGAAACAATCACATGGAATGGAGTCCTAAGATTGTAGTGGAAATTGTGGCGTTAATTAGTAACCGTATCGATGTCGTGTATGAGTAAAGGGTGATGTGTCGACTCGTTCTCACCTATAGACGGTGAAACACGTGGCGCACGAATTGGTGTATGCCTAGCTTATGCCATTGGTACCAACCGAGGAAATGGAATACTTGATGTTCCAGTTGCAAGGAAGTTCATGAGGGTTTATACCTGAATGTCTATTCTTGGGGTGTAACCGTTCTCTTGAGAAAAAGAAGAATGGAAGAATGTATACGTACATTTGTCGGGTTTGAACAGGTGTCTAAGTCCTAGTTCCAACAAATGAATGTAGAGGAAGGCGATATCCCATGGATGGTATCATTTCCGTTGTGAACACTATGGGATTGCGGATGTAACTTTCTATCTTATTAGAAGTTACGCGGTTTTTGTGGATCATGTGAAAGGTGTGTATACCTATGTATGCTAATACGGTGGTCGTTTGTTTAATGATAGTCGTTTCTATCTTTGAAGAAAAGTCGTTCAAGCTCATTATCTTCATGAGTTTCTTGAAATTACCTGAAGGGAGAGGCCTTTCTTCGGAATGATTTGGTGTGCCATTTTGGCAAAGGGTGGAAATCCATTTTTGGATAAGGCAGTGAATTCAAAAAAATTATATGTTGACCCGGCACTGATGGATGTAATCAAGGGGTATATGGTGTTGGAGTCCTAGAACTTCATAGTGGTGTTTGAAGTCTTAAAATTTCACAACCGGTGATTGAAAATGAAGTCTTTGAACTTCAAATGGGAGAATTTGGAGAGGGAATTGATGAATCTATACGTGGGCGAGAGTTAGAAGTTTTTACTGAAGTCCTCGAACTTCATCGGTGTTCTTGAAGTCCTCGAACTTAATCGGTGTTCTTGAAGTCCTCGAACTTCATCGGTGTTCTTGAAGTCCTTGTACTTCATGGGTGATGAATGAGACTTAAAAGACTTGTGGGTTATTGTATGGTTGTTTTAGAGTTTAACTTTTGGTGGCTGCGGATGAAAAGAGGCACAATCTAGTGTGTGGTTATAAGTGTCTCACTTGCCTACAGGTTAAGGCCGAATACCAAAAGGGAACCTACTCTTCTGTGTGGTTGGAGAACTTTGGTTCAAGAAGTGTGTGATACGACATGGTACATCTGTACCTATTGAGTCGGATTGAGGTGTTAGTTTCTTCTTCGATTTGGAAGAAACCAGGTGACTATTTACCATTAGTTGAAAGATGGTGTCATCTTATCTACCATTTGAGTATTCATATTCGATTGAATGAATTACTAAATGGTGAACGGTGTCGAATACCGTTTGGTTGGGTCGTATTGGTTGTCATGAAACTAAGAATCATGTTATGATTCAAGACTTAACGTGTAAGATCTTGTTTATTGAGTGTGATTGAGAAAACCACTCAAGGTGGATAGAAAACCCTAAGTGGATTTAGGGAGAAGGTGTATTGAAATTCAAATGGGAACTTTGGCGATATAAAAGTTTCCCTTATAAGGGGGTGTAACGGGTTCGAAAACGTGGGAGGCTAAGTCCCCGTTTAGTGGGACCGTTCAGACTTCACTTTAGTTTGTAAAGTGGTATGTCATTAGGAGTTACTCGGGGGTTCGTGTAGTCTCCATGGTACATTTGTAACATCCCAAAATAAATGAGGATTTTAAATAACGGGTTGAACCGGGACGAACGGGATAAAAGAACGAGGCGTAACGGGCCGGGCCGGTTGGGCCGGCAAACTTGAAGGAAGGGGGGGTTTCCTCCCTTTAAATAGCCAACACACACACCATTTCTCTCATTTGCAAGAATCTAGAGAGAGAAACCGTAGAGAGAGAAAGTTGGCGGATCGACCCGAGATTGAAGGAGCTTGTTGCTACTGAGCTCGTGAGCAAAACCTCCGGATCAGAATCTCGAAATCAGGTAACACCCGAACCAAATCTGAGTTTTTGTTCGTTTTTGGGTTTTCGGGTATTTTCGGGAAAATGACGGGTTTTTATAAACCAAATGAGGAAAGGGTTATAAATCTGGAATCACGAAGGGAAAATACACGTTTTGAATGTAAAAAGTCCGGATCTTGACCAGGTCGGACCTGCATTGCGAAAGTTAGGGTTTTTCACGGGGAAGATAGCTGAGTTCTGCAGGTATCGAAACTAGAAGTTTCGAGCGGCCTGCAGGTATCGAAACTAGAAGTTTCGAGCGGCCTGCAGGTATCGAAACTAGAAGTTTCGAGCGGCCTGCAGGTGTCGAAACTAGAAGTTTCGAGGGGCCTGCAGGTATCGAAACTAGAAGTTTCGATGGGCCTGCACCTGTCGAAACTAAGTAGTTTCGATAGGTCTGCATCAGTAAGTGAAGTCAGTGTATTCACCTGTAACAGAACGAGTAAACCGTTAGAGTCGGGATTTAGGTCTGATGTGTATTTAATTAATCAATTCAGATCGGAAGTGACTTTGTTGGACCTTTGTTTAGGACAACCGAGACTAGCTTATAAGGTGAGTTCTAGAAGCCCTCTTTTAAATGTTTTATATAATGTTTTGGGCTGGTGTGCATACATACGAAAGGATGTACGAAAGGATGTTTACGAAAGGATGTTTACGAAATGATGTTTATGAAATGTTTTGCCAAATGAAGTTTACGAAAGGTTTACGAAAGGGATGATGTTTTGTTTAATAAAACGTACGAATGCTTTAACTAAAATGAGGTAAATGTTTTTATGAAAGTCACGAATGAACGAATCTGCCACGAGTTCCTACGGGAGCTAAGGTATGTATGTATGTAAGGGCCTCACCCTTACGGGGGGCCTTTGTGGCTGGCTAACGGTTGTACAACTGGTTGATGATGGGGTGACGACGGTCACCCATGGGATTACCGGGATCCCGATGGAAGGTACTATTCTTTACGGGGAAATAGTGCCTATGTTATGTTCTGTCTTCCTAGAGGTAACGAGCCTTAGGAGACATATGTTTGGTTCACCTAGAGGTAACGAGCCTTAGGGGACCTGTGTGACGGATGACTTAGAGGTAACGAGCCTTAAGTTCATCCGCTGGTATGCGCTGTCTACCTAGAGGTAACGAGCCTTAGGAGACATATGTTTGGTTCACCTAGAGGTAACGAGCCTTAGGGGACCTGTGTGACGGATGACTTAGAGGTAACGAGCCTTAAGTTCATCCGCTGGTATGCGCTGTCTACCTAGAGGTAACGAGCCTTAGGAGACATATGTTTGGTTCACCTAGAGGTAACGAGCCTTAGGGGACCTGTGTGACGGATGACTTAGAGGTAACGAGCCTTAAGTTCATCCGCTGGTACGCGATGAATGGAATTGACGGTTACGAAAAGGCGCAGATTCGGTTCATGTCGACTTATGTGTTATGTTGCGATGTTATGATGATGTTAAGTTATTGCATGTTTTACGTACGCTTTTGTTAAACAAATGTATGTTATGTTTTTGGCAAAATGTTTATGTTAAGGTTTTATGTAAAGCTAGAACTCACCAGCGTAGCTGACGTTTTAAGTGTGTGCACATTCAGGTTAAGGCAGGTTATGAGGACGGACGGTGATGCTGGGCTAGAGATGAAGAGTTACCCGACTGCTTTTGAAGACTGGCATCCCGTTATGTTTTGTCTATGATGTAATTATGATTTAATCAATGTTTACGCTTCCGCATGTATGAAAACGATTAAGTTATGTTTAAATGAAATTTTCCGCTGCGTTATTTGATATTCATGTTTAAGAACTGTTTGTGAATGAGTAAATCCAACAAGTGGGGCCTCCCGGGTTTGGGGCCTTACAAGTTGGTATCAGAGCAATAGTTTGAGAGATTCGGACACTCCCTGTGTCTGAACTTAAACTTTGAATGGGACCGAAAGCGGATGCCAGTACGGGTAACTCGAGCCACAGCATCAGGTATGAAGGTAGTATATATATTACGTATATAGTATGCCTTAGAAGAGGTTAGATGAGGACTTGAGTTCTGATGGAATCACAAAGGTGGTCAAATGGAAATCGAAAAGTAGTGTAATGGTTAATTACAGATGGCCAGTGTATATTAACATCTTACAGTGCTTATTGAATTTTATTTGTTAACTAGCGTGATGACATTGGATTTCTTGTCTTATAGAACGAAATGGCGAGGAGAGGGAACGGAAGGCGTGGTGGCCGTACCGGTGGTCGTACCGGCGGTCGAAATGGTGGGCGTGGCAGGATTCCTGCTCGCCAAGAACACAGTGAAGAAGGAAGTGTTCACACTGAACCGGCGGTTAGTGTGCATGAAGCTGAGCAGACACAAGTTGAAGAGCAACCTTTCACTTTTGAACCCGAAGTGAGAGCAGCTATAGCTCGAGAGTTCACAGAACTGATGAAGGCTTCTCTGCCAGGTCTGTTGGCAGAAGCATTGAAGCAAGTCAATGGGGCGGGTGGGTCTAGTGCGGCAGTTGGTGCTCAGAATAATGAAACCGACAACGCACCGCCTGCTCGCGGATGTGATTATAAGTCATTTAAGGCATGTGACCCACCGATCCTTACTGGAAAGAAAGACGCGGTAGCTACGTTTGACTGGATAATCCGTATGGAAGCCGCCATTCGTCTGAGTGAATGTCGACCGAATCAGGTCGTGAAGTTTGCTGCTAACTCCTTGAGGGAGGAAGCATCTCACTGGTGGGAAGGTGTACGCCAGGCTAAGGGGAACGAGGTGGTTGATTCGATGATGTGGGATGATTTGAAAACTTTGGTGATCAAGAATTTCTGTCCAAGGAATGAGATCGAAAAGGTAGAAAGGGAATTTCTGGGTTTGAAGGCTGGGAGCATGACGCACCGGCAGTATACGACACGGTTCAATGAACTGGCACGTCTGGTGCCACACCTTATCACTACTGAAGGAAGAAAGATCGCTTGTTATATTCAAGGGTTGCCGGACAAGGTCCGCACATATGTTAAGGCAAACGCCCCTACTACCTACGATTCGGTAGTAGAACTGAGCGGCGTGGTATTTGATGATCTGGCGCTGAATGTCGTTGCCATTGAAGAGCCTAAGAAGAAGCTGAGTTTTCCCGCTAAGCGATCGGGTGGGAAGTTGTTTGGGGCTCAGGACAAACGGGCCAGGGTAAATGAATTAGCAGTTTGTGGAAAATGTGGGGTAAGACATACGGGTGAATGTCGGATAGGGACGAATCTGTGCTACAAATGTGGCAAGACTGGACACTACTCCCGCGAATGTAGGCAAGGCATTAAATGTTATAATTGTGGTGAAGGCGGCCATCTGAGCCGGGAATGCACCAAACCAAGAATGGGTGAAGCCGGGAAGGGGAAAGGCCCAGAAAAGAAGGGAGAGGGATCTCGCGCGAAGACGCGGGCGTACGCATTGACGCAGGACCAGGCCAGAATGGACCCCGACGTGGCGTCAGGTACGTTCATCCTTGACAACACTCTTGTTTCGGTGTTATTTGATTCGGGTGCCGGTAAGAGTTTTATATCTTCATCTTTTTGTAAGAGAATGAAGTATGCTGTCAGTATACTAGAAAGGGCCTTTAGCGTAGAAACCGCTGAGGGTAGAACTGCGAGAGTGACCGAGGTAGTGGACAACACTACGATAAAAATAGAAGGTCATAGGTTCCCTGTCAGATTGTTTGTTATGGTTTTGGGAGGGTTTGATGTCGTGTTGGGTATGGATTGGTTAACTGCCAACGAAGCATAAATCATATGTAAACGAAAGATAATCCGACTCAAGGCTCCGGATGGTAGCAAAGTCGAGGTTTTTGGAGATCGTGACGTCCCGATGCCAAACGTCATCTCGATGATTAAGGCAACAGATTACTTGAGGCGCGGATGTGAGGCTTATCTGGTGTACGTGATTGACAAGTGTAAGGAAGTGAAGGAACTAGACGATGTACCCGTGGTACGCGAGTACCCGGAGGTGTTTCCAGAGGATTTGCCTGGGATACCACCCGACAGAGAGATTGAGTTCCGAATCGACTTAGTACCAGATGCCCAGCCCGTGGCTAAGGCTCCATATCGACTAGCACCAGTGAAAATGAAAGAACTTATGGTACAACTAGACGAGTTACTTGAGAAAGGATTTATCCAACCAAGCATCTCACCTTGGGGTGCTCCGGTGTTGTTTGTGAAGAAGAAGGATGGGTCGATGAGAATGTGTATTGATTATCGCGAGTTAAACAAACGTACGGTGAAGAACATGTACCCATTACCAAGGATCGACGACCTGTTCGATCAGTTGCAGGGCGCAAGTTGGTTCTCAAAAATCGACCTTCGATCCGGGTACCATCAGTTGAAGGTAAGGGAAGAAGACATACCGAAAACCGCGTTTCGCACGCGTTATGGACATTTCGAGTTCCGCGTAATGTCCTTCGGATTGACGAATGCCCCCGCAGCGTTCATGGATTTGATGAATAGGGTGTGTCGACCGATGCTGGACCGATCGGTAATTGTGTTCATTGATGATATCCTCGTCTACTCCAAGAATGAGGGTGATCACGCTTGTCACTTGAAGGAAGTGTTGGAAGCTCTAAAGAAGGAGAAGTTGTATGCTAAGTTCTCCAAATGCGCGTTCTGGCTTAGGGAAGTCCAATTCCTAGGTCACGTCATTAACCCGAACGGCATTATGGTAGACCCAGCAAAGATAACGACGGTAAGGGACTGGGATATTCCTAAGACGCCAACGGAGATCCGCAGTTTCTTAGGGTTGGCAGGCTACTATCGGAGATTCATTCAGGATTTCTCGAAAATAGCTTCGCCATTGACAAAGTTGACACGAAAGGAGGAAAAGTACGAATGGGGTCCGAAGCAGGATGAGGCATTTAAGGAGTTAAAAGAAAAGCTAACCCAAGCTCCAGTCTTGGCCCTTCCCGAGGGCAATGAAGACCTGGTGGTATACTCTGACGCTTCGGGTCAGGGGTTGGGGTGTGTGCTGATGCAACGTGGAAGAGTGATCGCATACGCATCACGACAGCTGAAGGTTCATGAAGTCAACTATCCGACTCACGATTTGGAACTTGCTGCTGTTGTGTTTGCATTAAAAATTTGGAGGTACTACCTCTATGGGGTAAAGTTTACCATATACTCCGATCACAAAAGTCTGAAGTACTTCTTCGAGCAAAAGGAGTTAAATATGAGGCAGAGGCGATGGTTGGAACTTTTGAAAGACTATGACTGTGAAATCATGTACCATCCTGGAAAAGCAAACGTGGTGGCTGACGCTCTAAGCCGGAAGGATGTGCCTGCTCCTATTAGAGTGAAAGCTTGCCAAATGGTGGTAACGTCGGATGTGATGAGGGAAATTGAAAAGGCTCAAGAAGAGGCACTAAAGGGGGAAAACATAAAGAAGGAAAGGATGGTTGGCCAACAGGATAAGTTAGAATATAACACCCTTGGTGTTAGGACACGTTTTGGTCGAGTATGGATACCTATGGGTGGCGAGCTTAGGACCAAAATCTTGGATGAGGCTCATAAGTCTCGTTACTCTATCCATCCCGGTACCAACAAAATGTACCAAGATCTGAAGAAGGAATACTGGTGGCCTGGGATGAAACACGAAGTGACGAAATACGTAAGCAAGTGCTTGACTTGCTCACAAGTGAAGGCCGAACACCAGAAACCGTATGGGAAAATTCAACCACTTGAGATACCGGAATGGAAGTGGGAACACATTACTATGGACTTCATAACCAAGCTACCTCGCACAGCTAAAGGTCATGACACCATTTGGGTAATTGTGGACCGTTTAACGAAGAGTGCTCATTTTCTACCTATTCGCGAGACGTTCTCGTCGGAAAGGTTAGCAGAAGTATTTATTAATGAAGTAGTAGCACGGCACGGGATGCCTTTAACGATTGTATCCGACCGGGACACACGATTCACATCGAGGTTCTGGAAAAGATTTCACGAGGCGATGGGTACGAGACTTAATATCAGCACGGCATACCACCCGCAAACGGATGGTCAGACCGAAAGGACCATTCAGACGTTGGAGGACATGCTTCGTGCTTGTATTATCGACTTTGGTGGCAGTTGGGACAGTCATCTGCCATTAGCCGAATTCTCCTACAACAACAGTTATCACACGACGATAGGCATGCCGCCTTATGAAATGTTGTATGGGAGAAGATGCAGGACCCCGGTTTGTTGGGGTGAGATTGGACAGAAGGAATTGGGAAGTCTCGAAGTCGTTAAAGAAACATCGGAAAGGTTTGATCAGATCAAAGCACGCATGAAGGCCGCCCAAGATCGTCAGAAATCCTATGCGGATAAACGACGAAGGCCTATTGAGTTTAATGTTGGGGATAGAGTAATGTTGAAAGTGTCGCCTTGGAAGGGAATCATACGATTCAGAAAGAGAGGAAAGTTAAGTCCGAGGTTTATCGGACCATTCAGGATTATGGCACGGGTTGGTGAAGTCGCATATCGGTTGGAATTGCCTGATGAGTTAAGTGGGATTCATCCTACCTTCCATGTATCACACTTGCGAAAGTGTTTGGCGGATGAATCGGCTCACGTACCACTTACGGACATCGAGGTCGAAAACAGCCTTAACTACATCGAAGAACCTGTGGCCATCCTAGACAGGAAAGAGAAACGTTTACGTAACAAAGTTATCCAGTTGGTTAAAGTCCAGTGGAAGCACCGGAAGGGATCGGAAGCTACATGGGAAACGGAGACTGAAATGAAGGAGTCGTACCCTCAACTGTTTGACTTATGATAGGTTTCGGGGACGAAACCTATTGTAAGGGGGGTAGACTTGTAACATCCCAAAATAAATGAGGATTTTAAATAACGGGTTGAACCGGGACGAACGGGATAAAAGAACGAGGCGTAACGGGCCGGGCCGGTTGGGCCGGCAAACTTGAAGGAAGGGGGGGTTTCCTCCCTTTAAATAGCCAACACACACACCATTTCTCTCATTTGCAAGAATCTAGAGAGAGAAACCGTAGAGAGAGAAAGTTGGCGGATCGACCCGAGATTGAAGGAGCTTGTTGCTACTGAGCTCGTGAGCAAAACCTCCGGATCAGAATCTCGAAATCAGGTAACACCCGAACCAAATCTGAGTTTTTGTTCGTTTTTGGGTTTTCGGGTATTTTCGGGAAAATGACGGGTTTTTATAAACCAAATGAGGAAAGGGTTATAAATCTGGAATCACGAAGGGAAAATACACGTTTTGAATGTAAAAAGTCCGGATCTTGACCAGGTCGGACCTGCATTGCGAAAGTTAGGGTTTTTCACGGGGAAGATAGCTGAGTTCTGCAGGTATCGAAACTAGAAGTTTCGAGCGGCCTGCAGGTATCGAAACTAGAAGTTTCGAGCGGCCTGCAGGTATCGAAACTAGAAGTTTCGAGCGGCCTGCAGGTGTCGAAACTAGAAGTTTCGAGGGGCCTGCAGGTATCGAAACTAGAAGTTTCGATGGGCCTGCACCTGTCGAAACTAAGTAGTTTCGATAGGTCTGCATCAGTAAGTGAAGTCAGTGTATTCACCTGTAACAGAACGAGTAAACCGTTAGAGTCGGGATTTAGGTCTGATGTGTATTTAATTAATCAATTCAGATCGGAAGTGACTTTGTTGGACCTTTGTTTAGGACAACCGAGACTAGCTTATAAGGTGAGTTCTAGAAGCCCTCTTTTAAATGTTTTATATAATGTTTTGGGCTGGTGTGCATACATACGAAAGGATGTACGAAAGGATGTTTACGAAAGGATGTTTACGAAATGATGTTTATGAAATGTTTTGCCAAATGAAGTTTACGAAAGGTTTACGAAAGGGATGATGTTTTGTTTAATAAAACGTACGAATGCTTTAACTAAAATGAGGTAAATGTTTTTATGAAAGTCACGAATGAACGAATCTGCCACGAGTTCCTACGGGAGCTAAGGTATGTATGTATGTAAGGGCCTCACCCTTACGGGGGGCCTTTGTGGCTGGCTAACGGTTGTACAACTGGTTGATGATGGGGTGACGACGGTCACCCATGGGATTACCGGGATCCCGATGGAAGGTACTATTCTTTACGGGGAAATAGTGCCTATGTTATGTTCTGTCTTCCTAGAGGTAACGAGCCTTAGGAGACATATGTTTGGTTCACCTAGAGGTAACGAGCCTTAGGGGACCTGTGTGACGGATGACTTAGAGGTAACGAGCCTTAAGTTCATCCGCTGGTATGCGCTGTCTACCTAGAGGTAACGAGCCTTAGGAGACATATGTTTGGTTCACCTAGAGGTAACGAGCCTTAGGGGACCTGTGTGACGGATGACTTAGAGGTAACGAGCCTTAAGTTCATCCGCTGGTATGCGCTGTCTACCTAGAGGTAACGAGCCTTAGGAGACATATGTTTGGTTCACCTAGAGGTAACGAGCCTTAGGGGACCTGTGTGACGGATGACTTAGAGGTAACGAGCCTTAAGTTCATCCGCTGGTACGCGATGAATGGAATTGACGGTTACGAAAAGGCGCAGATTCGGTTCATGTCGACTTATGTGTTATGTTGCGATGTTATGATGATGTTAAGTTATTGCATGTTTTACGTACGCTTTTGTTAAACAAATGTATGTTATGTTTTTGGCAAAATGTTTATGTTAAGGTTTTATGTAAAGCTAGAACTCACCAGCGTAGCTGACGTTTTAAGTGTGTGCACATTCAGGTTAAGGCAGGTTATGAGGACGGACGGTGATGCTGGGCTAGAGATGAAGAGTTACCCGACTGCTTTTGAAGACTGGCATCCCGTTATGTTTTGTCTATGATGTAATTATGATTTAATCAATGTTTACGCTTCCGCATGTATGAAAACGATTAAGTTATGTTTAAATGAAATTTTCCGCTGCGTTATTTGATATTCATGTTTAAGAACTGTTTGTGAATGAGTAAATCCAACAAGTGGGGCCTCCCGGGTTTGGGGCCTTACAACATTCCTCGTGGTTCATCCACGGGAATGTATGGCAAGAGAAGTGGACGTTGCTTCTCTTAGCGGTGTTGAGGTCGATGACGGATGTTTCTTCTAAAGGAACCAGTGGCTACCTTAAGTAGCTAGGTGAAACACTTGTGGTATAAGCGGATTAACAAAGTGTTGGTTCAACAGAATCCTTAGATAAAGGGGCGGAAACTATTTGAGAATCGGAAGATGAGATACTCAAGTATTACCCTAATCTATTTATCTAATGGCAGGTTTCGAGAACGAAACCCAAAATTAGGGGGAGTGATTTGTAACGAACACACTTTCGGGTTTGTCCTATAATATATTAATTATATTGTAGGGGGTGTTTTTAAATAAAACAAAGTTGAGGGTTTGTTTTTATGATGGAAATACCTAGTTTTGGGTACAAGGAGTCATTTTGATATATGGAGGGGTTGTTTAGTATTTAACACAAACTTAATTTGTGTTAAATGTCTTGATCAGGCAAAAACACACACTTGTGTGTGTGTGTCACGAAATTGAGAAGAGGAGAAAGGGGAGAATGAGCCAAGAAGCTTAAAATTTGGAAGATTAAGGTGAAAGATCATGGATTTGATGATGATTGAAGCTCAAGCAACCATCAAATAAGTTCATCTTCTTCACCTATACCTCTATCAATGGAGTTTTGGTGGGTTTTGGGTAGAAAACCCAATTGGTGTGGTGATTCGGGTTTAATGTCGTTTATAAACCTTAATCTAGTATCACTAATGTTGGAGAATCATGTTTTACATGATTTTAACACCTAATTTGATGTTTGAAAAATTAGGGCTCTTGAGGTGAAATTAGGGGGGGGGGGGTTTTGTAATTAAGATTGTTTGGATGTTGATTAAGGGTTGGTAAGTGTTTATGGTGTGATTAAACGTATAACCAAGTAATAACCCTCAATCAATTTGGTGAATTAAGAATTTGAGGTTTTGGGTGAAAACCCAAATGGGTCAAATGGGTGAATGTTGTGTAGGGAGGTTAAAACTTGTTTAATGTGTAATTAATCGAGTTTAGAATTGGTGTAACCCATAAGGTCTAGGGTGGATGTTAGACCTTAATCGAAAATGGTGAATTGGTGGATTGAAAGTTTGACTATTATGGGTCAAACGGGTCATTTGGGTTGTAAGGTGATAATTGGCATTTGGGTTTTGATTAAGGTAATGTTAGTCAAACTAAGTTAGGGTCTTGATCTTTAGATCATAAAGGTGTGTTGGGTTTCAATTGGTGATCAATGGATTACTAATTGTAAATTGGTTGTATAGGTAATCAAGTAGTAAGGAAGCTAGCTTAGAGGATCATCTTTAGCAAAAGGTAAGTGCTTTGCACGTACTTAGTAATGATAGGTGGTGGTAATTGCACATATTTAATTTACATGATTGGTTGTTCAAATATCTTATATGTGTTTAATTGTATGTTGGAAATTAAGGAGATTGCATATGGTGAAAATATGCAAGGGTAGGTGCGTGGTGTTTGAGGTCTAAGAACCTTGCCTTGTTGTTTGATGAATTAAATTAATAAACTTATTTGATGTATTGGTGTAAAGTTGACTTATGTGGTAAAAGTCAAACTTGTATGCATAATGTAGTTTGAAATTGGCGTAGTTGACTATGTGGTATATAGTCAAACAAAAATGTAGAATATTAAAAATTGGTGTAGTTAACTATGTGGTATATTGTCAAACTAAAATATAGAATATTAAAAATTGGTGTAGTTAACTATGTGGTATATAGTTAAACTAAAAAGTAGAATGTGGTAATTTGGTGTAACTGACTTATGTGGTGTATAGTCAAACTAGATGTGGTAAATTGGTGTAATTGACTTATGTGGTGTAAAGTCAAACTAAATGTGGTAATTGGGGGTAATTGACTTATGTGGTATTTAAGTCAAACCATTGTGGAATAATGGTGAAATGTTGTAAATTGACTTAATGTGGTATAAGTCAAACCATTGTGGAATAATAGTGAAATTGGTGTAAATTTACTTATGTGGTATATAAGTCAAACCATTGTGGAATAATGGTGAAATGTTATAAATTGACTTAATGTGGTATAAGTCAAACCATTGGGTAATAATGGTGAAGTTGGTGTAAATTGACTTATGTGGTATATAGGTCAAACCATTGTGGAATAATGATGAAATGTTGTAAATTGACTTAATGTGATATAAGTAAAACCATTGTGGAATAATGGTGAAATTGGTGTAAATTGACTTATGTGGTATATAAGTCAAACCATTGTGGAATAATGGTGAAATGTTGTAAATTGACTTAATGTGGTATAAGTCAAACCATTGTGGAATAATGGTGAATTAGTATAATAATTGGTCTTGTATGATATCAATACTTGTCTAAATTTTGGTCTTGGAGTCAATTACTCAATGACATAAATTAACGAGTGTGGTAAACTCGGGTGCTAAGTTTGTAGTCAAAGACTCCAAATAATAATGAATTAGTCGGATTGGATAAGGGGTAAAAACGAGTTGTGGTTCTCGTATAAGGAATTTAAAACATTCACAAAATGTTGTTGATTGCTTAAAACGACCGGGGGTTGAGTCGGGAGGGTCGAAAAGGTCAAAAAATGAAAAAACTGGGTGTGCAGGTCTGAGACCAGCGTTCTGAACGCCGGTGGGCTTCTGGTGAACGCAGGCTCAAACGCCAGCTGCTGAATTTGGGGATTTGCGGAGAATTGCGGAGTTAAGCATTTGGGGGTTATTGTGCAATGTTATATCTTTACTAATGGTGTTTTAAATGGTGTTCTTGTAGGTAAAGCTCCGGTTTGAGCCTCGGGCCATGCTTCGTGTCGGATGGATTCTCATTAGTTTTGGTGGACGTTAACGGTTGAAGTTAGAACTCCGGTTGGGAGTCTTTAAACTTGTATTAAGTTGTTTGTTTGATGCTAAAACCTGTTGTTATCTTTAATTTGTCGGATAGTTGTTTTGAAACAAAATCACGTCGTTGTCGTTTTGTTGTTTTTAAAACGAGTTGTTTGTCAAGGGTGTTTTATAGGACCTATTTTTCGCATGATTTTGAAAGTTAAAATAGGGTGTAAAATTTTTGGGTGTTACACATATGTACAGGAAAAGGAACGCCGAAAACTGGAAAACTGGATGTTATTCACCTCACTACCACTAAACCTAAAAAGTGGAAGAAAAGTTACTATAAAGAGGATAGTTCTAAGGTACAGAAACAAAATACAAGTACTGCTTCCAGCTCTAAGTTATTCAAGGAGAAGTCTCACTACAAAACTATGCCATTATATTAGGCATAAACAATGAGACCATCCATAAGCTAAGGGATTAGCTGGCTAATATAAGGTAGTTACTAATTAATGATTTTGTGTCCGCTAGTATTAATATTCCAATTAACACATGTTGCGTTGAGTCTAGTTCTATACGTTTCCTTACCAGAATTCAACTAATAATTAAGATGAGAAGTTAGTGGTGGATTTAAATGTTAAGGCTACATAGAACCATGATATAATTGATCTTTGTATTAGGCTTTATGATACCTTACATATTCTGGAGAATACTCGGAATTTAGTATCAATAATAAAGCTACACTTTGAAAGTTATGAGGTTTGCATGGCCAAAACAAAGTCATCATTAACTTAAACTCTCATATTATTGGTTATCATTGGTTATCATTATCTGGATAGAAACCTTTATGACATAGAACTAGCTGATACAATAAGCTTTTACAACTTTTGTTATCATGAAAATGAAAATTTAACAAAACATAAATGAGACCCATGCACTTCATCCATTAAGACCAAATTTTATGAGAAATCATGACCAGGTCGATGCAAGATGAATTGTTACCAAATCTCATTCTTAATAACTTTAAATCATGTGTTAAACGCCCTAAATATCAAATGGCTAAGAGAATAAATAAGGGTCCACCAGAAGTTATCCCAAACGGAATATTCGGACATAATTCATTCATCATTTAGAAGAATATTTACTTGTATCTAATCTGTTTCCTACGGCCCAAAGCTTTAAATATATCAATTCATATATACTTAATAGAATTCCTTCTAAATTTGTCTCTCAAATTTCTTATGAAATTTTGGACGATAAGGAAATCAAGTCTAAAATATATGAAAGATTCCCACATCACGCGCATCATTGAAACTTGTCATGTGTAGTTTTTAGAGACCTCAAAGATCAGTGGGAGCATTGAGTGTCCTAATTATAACTTGCGAAAGTTGCAAGAGGTGGATGAATGACAAATTGATCTCACCTCAAATTACACCTCTTGTACACGACACTGCTCCATCATAACTTGTCTCCTTAGAATCTAATGCTACTCCTAACAAAGTCTCGTAGATGCTAATATGTGGGCAAACTTAGATTCCTTACCAAAACTAAAGTAATCCTCAACAAGAGAAACTAACATAAACATCATTAAGTTGTTTCTCTATTAGAATCTATTGGTCTTCAAATGTTATATACAATGTTAACCCTAAGCATGTTGAATTACTTAAAATTTCTAAGGTCAGTGGGAGCAGTAAAAGTTCTTATCATGACTTGCCAGGAGTACAAGAGACGGGGGGAGAGACTCGTTAAATTTAACTCTGTATTTAACTCCGATTACATCTCTTGTACACCATACTGCATCAACTCTTACACACTTAGAAACTAATGTTGCTCCTAATATACCTGAAAATGAAAGCACCTAACCAAGAGCCACTCTATAAACTTGAAACTCTCAATAAACCCCATAATCAAATCAGGAGGTCATCTAGGTCTAAAAGGCCTACTAACTTTGATGATTATGTATCCTACCTGACTGAATTTGAAATGGATGCTGGAAAGTTTACCGATCCTACTTCTTCTAAATTAAGAAATTAGCATCAATCAATCTTCTAAATGGATTAAAGCTATTATTAGAAAGCCTGACTCCATGAATTAGAATAACATTTGGTATTTGGTTGAATTACCTAAAGGGTGTTCATAACCAAACTAAATCCGAATGGAAACGCACGATTAATTGCTAAAGGTTATACTCAAGAAGGAATGAATTATCAAAGAACCTTCTTACTTGTTTTATAAATGTTTTCTTTAAGAATCATTACTGTTCTAGTAGCTTATAATAATTTAAAGCTACATTAGATGGACATTAAAACAACTTTCCCTAACATTGACCTACATGTTTATAAAATAACCCGAAAGTTCTAAACTGAAGGTTAAGAACACTTATTCTATAAGTCAATGGAATCCATGTATGGGTTGATTGAAATCATAATGCAACTCGCTTCATCAACAACTAAGTGAATTTGTACACCCACCTCATGATGAGTGGGAGCAACTAATGCAAACTTGTCCTGATATAGATTACATTCTTTTGACAAGTATATGTTACGTGAGTCAAAACATTGATTACTCATATTTTGACATGATGGATCTCGGAGATACCTCTTATGTGATACGTATCAAAATACACCGAGATAGATCCATTGTGACATTAGTTTAATTCGTCCCATAAACTTTACATTAAGCGGGTTCTTATACGTGTAACGTACAATATTGCTCTCCTTTAGAGGCTAAAAGGATAAATGAAATTATTTCTTTATGCTTCATTAACTAGAAGCCTTATGTAAGTTCAAGTCTATACTCGTTTAGATATTGCTCACATTGTTGAACATTAGACTAGTCTAGATTATTGTAAAGCATCTAATGAAATATTATAATTCTTTAAGAAACGAAAGACTATAATTTAAAGAAGAAGTGAGAACTTAAAACGGTTGACTACTCTTATTCTGATTTTTTTATATTAAAAAAAACAAAATGTCAACTTCGGGGTATATCCTTATGTCAGTAGACTCGTGATTTAGTAACTCCACATAAATACCATATTGAAGACTTATTGTGATAAGTCAGCTACCCTTGTTTCTCGAACAGTAACAGTTCGAGCGGAGCTGCATTAAATTTCGATACGAAATTATTGTTCGTTTGTGAACAAGTAGAGGAAACTAGATCTTTGTATCGAATACATTCATGATATGTTAATGGATCCAAATAACTAAAGGTCTATCTCCCATAAGTCTTATGTAAGCGCTTATAATTAAGACGGGTTTACTAATGACCATACATAATTACATATCGTACTATGAATGATTAATTATTAAAATTTCCTCACTTATTTGAATTTTTTTGTCTCTAAATACGTTTATGCATGCCTAAAGACGTATAGACAGTAACTATACAAATCAATGTTAAATGGCTTATTTGTCAATTTGATCATAAGTTTACTTAAGTCTTAAATTGAGATTGTAGTATGATTAATGAGGGTCTTGAGTTGGATACTGATTCAATAACTGTATTTCTCTGCTACAGTTTTGGTTTAAAACTAAAATAAGTATTAAATCTGCAGACTTACTAATGCTCATAGTAAATGATTACTCAGCCAAGTGGGAGAATGTAAGACACGGTTTTATTATGTGGCTCTTATAATCATTTATCTAATTATTAAATGATCAAATTATTTATTTATTTATTATTAATCTATGACTAGTAATTAGTTGATGGGCCTAATTACTCTTAATGGGCCATTAATGGGTTTTTCCTTGAGTGTACATATAAATAGAGAGATAATTAGAGAGAATTGACTAATGAATCATTCAATTACTATAACCACTAAATCGTCCCTCTCTCTCCCGTAACCGTGAGTTCTCACAAACTCACCTTAGCCATCATAATCGTACACCCTAAACGGGAACCCGATCTACCTGTGGATCATGACGTCTTACCTCACTCCGTTTAGCTTATCAGGTATTCTATTAAATCATTGTTTTCCATTATCCTGTTACAAGAACTTGTAAGGCCCCTTTTACCGGGTGACCTCACTTGTTGGATTTACTTATAAATATAGCCATCAATACTGAACTATTAATTAGAAGCATTCAAACACAGCAGAAGCATTCATCATTCGCAAGCTTTTTCAGATCTTCCCAAGTCATCCTTTTGAGAGCGTTTGGAGACTTAGTCCTTTGAATGTTCCTCCACCAACTCAGTGCCTCGTTGGTGAAAGAGTGAGCCACATACTTCACATCTTGGTCAGGTCGACACTCGCTTATGTTGATTACTCCATTCATCCTCTCAATACATTCAAACGTAGCCATCGAATCCTTGTTCCCATCAAACTTTTTACGTTCAAAACGTTCATTTTTCATTCATGAGCACAAATATGTGATTTGTTTCAAGTTTTATACGTAAAAATCATGTCTTTATGCGACTTAAACCCGAATCCCCAAAATGTGTAAAAACTCATATTTAGAGGTGATGCTTACCTCCTGAAGTTCGGTTACCGTTGCTATACGTTGCTGTGATGAAGACGAACTATTCTTGAGCCTTTGAGCTTTCTCTCTCTAGAGCTGGTCTCTTTCACTCACTCTAAAACTTATGCAGGAAGGAAATGAGGGGGAATGGTTGGTGACTGCTGATTAGAAGGGTTTCTCTTCATATTTCGGGCCCATGGGCCGAACCTTAGCCAAGCCCACCTTGCTTTTCTTTTATTTGTTTTCTATTTATTCGGGATGTTACGGAACTGAACATCAACCCGTAACCCACCAACCCGACACGAATGACACCCATATGTTTTTCTAGCATCTTGCTAGTTGGCTAATTATATATATATACTAGGTTAGAATCCCGTGTATTACACGTGTTGAATAAATGTAATGTTATATACTTAGTAATAAAAAAATTATGTCTTTAAAAATCCGTGTATTACATGAGTTGAATAAAATATTACGTGACAGTTATAAATTCTGTTAAGTTAATTTTTAAAACATTTTTTAGCTGAGTATTAATTTTTTTTATATAAATGTTAATTTATATTAAACTTTAAAAACCCGATATATTACACGGGCTGAATAAATGCAATGTTATATATACTTAGTAATAATGATTTACATATTTATGAAAACCTTTTCTGAAAACAATTATAGAAATAATTATTATTTAATAGGAGAGAGAGTCGGGAAAAAAATAATAAAAACAATTAAATAAATTTGTATAATTAATAGGAGAGAGAGGCGGGAAAAAAAGTTAAGGATGCATGAGAGAGTGACAAGTGTCACATCAAAACCTTTATTTATTATATAGTATAGATATATTAGTTGCCGTTAAAAAAATTCATTTAGGAGACTTAAAAGAGGATATGACCCATTAATGGTAACAACGACATGTTTTCTATTAAGAACACCTTCCAATCAACTAATTAAATATGTTTAATTCACTCTAAATAAAAATTAGTTATGAATAATTTATTCATATTCAAACAATCATAATATATTTTCTATTATGTTAAAGACAATAAACTTATAAAACGATCAAACAATTTCAAACATTTTTAAAACATGTTAAAATTTTGGATTGTTAATAAATATGATTGGTCCCACGTGGGTGGGTGTTGCCGTTTTAGAAGACTACCATTTTAGTTTTTATATCTTAAGCATTCTCGTCGTCCGTCAATCAAAAACCCTGATTAAAGATGCTTTTAGTTAAAGTCAATATTTATAATTAATTAGACTTTTAAAAAGTTGTTCCGTTAAAATAATGTTATAATCTAGCATAGTTATTACCACGTACAAATCTGGTCATTAATTTCAAATTTTATAATTTTAATTTTTAATATGTTAATGAGTGAGGGATACAAGTTTTCAATATGATTGTATATTTGTTAATTAACATTCAGTACCTAAATGATAAAAATATTTTTTGGTAAACTTGAAAGTTTGGGCCCTAAGCGGTCGCCCATCATACCATCAAGGCCGACCATGCTGATAAGTTCAAATGATGTTCTCAAGATTTGAATACGGTAAAGTATATACAGTTATACCCACTACTATTGGCTAATTACACCTATAGTCCTTCCTTGCCCGCAACGAACTACTACAACCCTCCACGTATCAAAATTTGTCAGCTACAATCCTTTAGTTTCACAACTCCCTTTCTTCCTTAAAACATAAACTCTTAACCCGTCAAACCAACATTTCAAGTTAAACTTATTCATTTAGATTGATATAGGACTTGAATTGTATAAATTTAACATCCTCCCCTAATTCAAATTCTAAAACAGTCCATAACACATAATTTATTACATAAAAAACTATCTTGTTTCACACTCAACCCTTTAGTAAAAATATCATCCGGTTGATCTTCAGAGTCACTTTTCACATATTTTAGTATACCAACCATAACTTTTTCTTTTTTAAAATGAAGATTAATTTCAAAGTGTTTGATTCTTTTAAAAAACTGGGTTGGCTGAAACTAAAATGTTGTTGTCACAATAAAGATTTATAGCCAAACCTTGACTTATGTTTAAATCATTTATAATTTTTAATAATTGTTAGTTGTATTAGTAGTAGGTTAGTAATTATTTATTTGTAAAGCTATAAATAGTCAAGTGGTGTTTGAATTATGCATGAATGAAAATTAGTTAGACTCTTTCTAAATATTCTTCTGATCCTCTCTAATCTCTACTATATTTATCAAAATTATATAATCATATCATTTTATTACATCAAACTTTCACAAATCATATAACAAGTTCCTTTCTACGTGATGCATGCAACTTAGATGCTTTTTCTATGTTTTATTTTAGTTTCTTCGTGTATTGATACAAACTAGTATTAAGACCACGCGTTGCGGTGCGGGCGTAAGACCATGAAAAACTAACGTCGAAACATTGTCGTGAGCCAGCAACTTGAAGGTAAGAAAAACAAAACCGTCACAAACCCGTGCGTTGCGGCGCGACCGTGATAATATTTTGAACTTTATATAAAAAAACTAAGCAGTTAAAAAGATTAAGGTTGATAAAAATAAGCACGTACAAATTTGGACTTTATAAAAATCATATTTTAAAAGTTGGAGTATAAAAAGAAAATTGATACGGGAGCATCCAAACTATTTAACGTCCGACCTGTATGGAAAAAGCTTGAAGTGGGGAGCAAGTTAAAGATTCAGATGACCCTTTAGCTATTTAAAATTATTTGTTTTCAGTTTTTAGGATATCTTGTTACCTATTTAATCTATTAATTATTTAGTATAAATAGGGGGTTAGGGTTTATTGTTTAGGAGGAGTTTTTTTTATGAATTAAGAAGTTGTAAGCGTGAAGCTTGCCGGCTGAATTATTCGGTTCGGGTTATTTGAATAAACGTCATATTGTTCTTGAGCCATTTGAGTATTACCGTGGATTCGGTGTCATTTGGTATCAGAGCTTTGGTTGTTCAAATGGCTCAACGTGAGTATTAACGCCTCCCTGTTTGTAAACCGCTGAAAGTGGCAACGACAGAAACGTTGGTGGTTCACGTGCCCGAGAAAGAGATATGTTTCCTGTTTGCAGATTCAATAGAATCCGATTGTGATTCATCTCAAGGAACCATGATT
The DNA here is from genome assembly GCA_023525975.1 of Smallanthus sonchifolius. Classification (NCBI taxonomy): domain Eukaryota; kingdom Viridiplantae; phylum Streptophyta; class Magnoliopsida; order Asterales; family Asteraceae; genus Smallanthus; species Smallanthus sonchifolius. The sequence goes on along the minus strand of CM042021.1, from coordinate 28,381,968 downwards.
CAAGAAGGAGAATCCAGAGATCAAGAGATGCCATGGGGCGTGGAATCGTCTGTCGGTGTTGATCGAGACTTCCTCTTAGATAAGAAGGGGAGACAGATGGTTTGTTACGGATGTAGGGTGAAGACAAATGAATCTATCCCTACTTGCGGAGTGCAATCGTTGAAGGAAACCGAACTAGGGTTTCATGTCCGGGACTGAAGCTTTAGCAAGGAGTAGTATCTTTCAATGGAGGCGATCTATAAAAAAAACTATCTAACAAGACTCGAGGGTGAGTCTTTTTCAAGAGGGGGAGTATGATACGGGAGCATCCAAACCATTTAACGTCCGACCTGTATGGAGAAAGCTTGGAGTGGAGAGCAAGTTAAAGATTCAGATGATCTTTTAGCTATTTAAAATTATTTGTTTTTAGTTTTTAGGATATCTTGTTACCTATTTAATCTATTAATTATTTAGTATAAATAGGGGGTTAGGGTTTATTGTTTAGGAGGAGTTTTTTTATGAATTAAGAAGTTGTAAGCGTGAAGCTTGCCTGCCGAATTATTCGGTTCGGGTTATTTGAATAAACGTCATATTGTTCTTGAGTCATTTGAGTATTACCGTGGATTCGGTATCAAAAATGATATCGTAAAAAGGTCGAAATCTCGAATAAGCTTTGACGACTTGTATTTTTGTATGTCGATTACTTGTACATTATGGCGTACAATTCCATTTTAAATTAATTTTGCTCCAAAACATAGATAAATATAGGGTATAGAGTGTAGATAAGCTAATACTGAGAGGGTTAAAATATAACTTTTCAGGGGGCGTTATTATAAATTAAGAAAAGCCGGCATAATGCGCTTTGCCTCTTAAGGTTATATGAATTACCTCTTTTTTAAATGATTTACAAAACGTAAAAAAAAATAATAATAAATAAATAAATTAACGGCACCGTTAAAGTTGAGACTGCACCCAAGAACACAACTAGTCAAGACAATATCTAGAAACCTGAACGTTACAATGAGGTAAAACCCAGTTAATGATAATATATAAAAAAAAAACTCATAAACATCATCGTGATGACTAGTGGCAGATCTAGAACATAATTTCAGGGGTAGCATAATTTTTTTTACTGTACATTAAAAAAAAACGATAATAACACACAGTAAAACATGTACATAATAGATTTCTCTTCTCCGGCATTTGAAAGCTTGAAATCGAGCCATTACATCGTCTTCTGTTACTTTATTAAATGTTTCTCTTTCGACCGCACAAACTAGAGCATTGTTCAAATACTTTATTAAAGCTTGAAATCGAGTCATTACATCCGTCTTGATAAGCTTCAATTTAGAAAAGCATCTTTTAACGGTTGCAGTTGCAACCGGTAAAACCAATACTAGCTTCAATATTCGATAAACCAAAGGAAAAGAACGATCTTTTCCGGTTTTCACCATTAGCCGAGTAAAGCCACATATTCCATCCACTTTTGCAAATCTACCATCTTCATTTACAGTGTGATAAAAAACTTCAGATTTTCAGGGGTAACGTAATACATAAAACGTAAAAAAAAAATTCACTTCAGATCGCCTCCTGGTGATGACAACATATCACGTGATAGATGCAAGATTTGTGATATGTGTCATGATGTCACGTGCGAAACACGCGGTCCCGTTCAATTATTTCCGTGTATGTTCGCAATACCTTCCTATCCATTATGTTGTGGTTTAAAATAAACTGACCTTTTTGTTTTTATATCACGTGCCCATATGTTGTGTAACTTGTTTTCGTAATGAAAAAGACACAAGCATGCAAAATCTATAGATTTTATAAGTTCTTCCAAAGTGAATATTGATGAACAGTGTTCGTATAATAGAAAAAACGTGTATAAAAAGTTGGGTGAGTTTCACGGATTTATATCGGATAAAAAAATGCGCACATAGACTTTAGTATCACGTATTCATACTAGATAACAGTAAGTGAATGTGTATAAAAACTTCAAAAAATATCATCTTTTCATATGTTCACAGTATATAAGAAAATTTTAAAAAAATGTTTATAGAAACTGCGGGACTGTCTTAAAAGAGGGGGAAATCAAAGGGAGGGGAAAAAGATCCTTTTGCCCTCACGTGGAGTCCACATGACCGGTTTTAACATTAAAAATTAATGTCGTCTGGGGGAAAGGACAAAAGGTGCAAGGGTTTTAACTTTTAAATATAAAGTATGATTCCTGATAATTTTTTTGATAAATGACAATATCTGAAAAAGAGTATAAAAATAAAGGATGATTTCTGTAATTTAGTGTAATTTACTCTAGAATTAATTATTGAAGAAACTATACTTTTATAATTTCTTATACCTTTTACTTGTTTATCATACTCATAAACACTCGTCTCTGTACTTATAAAACGAGTTAATCCAAATACTTGTAACAGAATGTTAAAATACAATTAACTTATAGACTGATTAAACAATTTCAAGCATTTTTAAAACATGATAAAAATCTAGATTAATAATAAATATGGGTGGTGTGAGGTGGCCCCACGTGGGTGGCTGTTGCAATTGTAGTAGACATCCCAAAATGCCTTCCATTCCCATCGAGAGGACCACCTTTTAGTTTTTATATTTTATAATTATAATGATTTTTCTAGAAAGTTTCTAACGATTAACATAGATTATTAGCTGTTAATTGCCGACAAAAACAATGTTATAATTTGGCATATTGTAATGATTTCAATTTATAATTTCATGATTTGTATCAAATCTTTTTTAATAAGAATAAGGTCATATAGAGTATAAAGTGTGAAGAGTTGAGAAACGACTTAAAGAATCCCGACACAACTTTTGTGTAAAGTCAAACATATGGCTAGACGGCGCTAAGGTCTCGTGAATCCAAATGCATGTGTTATATAGATAACCTAACATTGTCTGAGTTTGATGTGATATCTTTGGACTTTACGTAGTCTGCCACATGTTTATCTATGTACTATGAATATCCTTTGATCAGACCGTTTCCTAAATGACATGAAGGTCATGTCATTCAAGATAAGGTTACGAAGCTTTGATTTTATGGGCATAAACCAAGAACCTGCAAGACATAGTTCATTCGTGAACTTTCAACCAAGACCAAGCCCCTTAACAAAAGAAGTTCATCCATCTTTCACTTGCGCGTTACGCGTGTACACGATGTTTGACTGGATGTAAATTTTTGACTTCGACCAATAGCTGTTTGTCTCGGGTTGGAAGAAGATCAATGCATGTGGATTCAGAGATAACTTCTGGACGAGCTAAATAACTCATATGGTTTATACATAATTGTTGTGCGTTAAACATTCAATTAGTTGGCTCGGTCCCTCAATGTCTTTGAACCGGGTCTGACACCATCAAAACATTGGATGCTTATATCATACTCAGGGGCCTTTATTGCGAACAAGTTTGGTGTATGCAGCGGCGGATCTAGAAAAAAAATTCAGGGGTATCGGTCCAAATTTTTTTTCCCGTACATTCAAGTAATGAAACAAATTTTTTTTTGGTATTGAAGTTAATGAAACAAATTTTTTTTCCTATACATTAAGTAAATGAAACAATTTTTATTTTTTTGGCATTGAAGTATTCAAGGGAATTTTTTTTCCTTACATTCAACTAAATGAAACAAATTTTTTTCTTCTCTATAATCAAAATATCAAATACACAATAACAAGTTATTATAACAACTAAAAAAACAACTAAACTCTATTCTAAAGTCCAATTTCACCCAATTGCACATATAAACCCTAAATCAAAAATTGCATATAAACCCTAAATCAAAATTAGTAGAATACCTTAATGATGATTGAAGAATTGATAGGAATAGCGGTGTGCGACGGATGGCGGTGGTGTGCGACCCTGCAGATGGCCCCTGTGGTGCGTCTCAGCGTCTGCTTCTCGCCTTCATCGTTCAGCACTTCAGCGACTCAAAATTAGGCCGATGGAAGGTGTAGATGGATATGGATTAGATATTTGGATCAATAAATTGGGTATTGGGCTATAATTAAAATTATTCATTTAAACATTTGGGCTTTAAATTAAACCCCAAATGTTTAATTAAACCCAAATGTCAAGTTTAATTAGTTAAACATTGTTTTTATTAAAATTTCTTGGGTTTTTATAAAATTTTATGATTTTAATAAAATTTTAAGGTTAGTGTTGGTCGTTGGGATTTGTAAGAAAATTTTAGGGGTATCTAAAATTTTGTTCAGGGGTATCAGGAAACATAAAACGGTAAAAAATAAATAAAAATTCCACTGCGCGTCGAAAGTTGAGGGGTACCGACAGGTACCCCTACCCAAAGGCTAAATCCGCCCCTGGTTGTATGCATTCACATGTTAAGCAAACAAGGGAGTACGACTTGCTCCCCCTTGTGGAATGGTCCAGACGAGTTCGTAGAACCTCATCAAACCATTACAATTGCACATATGTATGATGGTTCACTTACAAGGAGAGTATCAAAGGCCTCATCCTACGACGTTGTAGACTAACTATAGACATCCACGTGCAACTGTGTGGCAAACTCTGTACATGTCACATATAATGTATGCACGGTTGATAAAAGTTGGTTGTAATGTTGATTATGCAGATTTAGATATGTAAATATTATATTTTAATGAAGATTTGTCTTTTATTCGTAGATTAAAATTTGTTTACTTTATTTAAAAAAGTTATAATTTAAAAAAGTTCATACAGTCCATATTATGTTATACGACCCGTATGAGTTGAGTTGTACCGATATAATCACCTTTTACAAAACGTCAAATAATTTAACGGCACCGTTAAAAGGACGAGGTGCACCCCAATAACAAAACCAGCAAACACAATATCTAATTCCCAACGTTACGAAAAGACACAAAAAAAATAATTAGGGGGTGTTTGGGATTACTTATTAAAAACTACTTTTAACTTTTTACAAAAGTTAAAAGTTTCTACTTCTTAAAAACAACTTTTCATCTCCTTTAAAATTGACTTTTCCTTCATTTATCCAAATAAACTTTTAACTTATTACCTTTTTGAAAAAGGTAATAAGTTAATAAGTAGTTTGAAAAGGCAATCCAAACACCCCCTTAATGACAGGTACATAAAATTAGTAAACACCATCGTGATGACAACATAATCTCACGTGATTGATGTGGCCACTATCATACGTGTTATTTCTGTGAAATATGGTCCCGTTTTATTATTCATGTATAACAAAATTGAAGTTATTGAACTTTTTCTTTATATATAACTTGCCCAAATTTTGTGCAACTTGTGTTAGTGATGAAAAAGACATGGATGCAAAATATATAGATTTATAAATTCTTTGAAAGTGAATGTTGATGAAGAGTGTAAATTAAAAAAAAACGTGTGTAAAACTTGGGAAAATATCACGGACTCACACCAGATAACAAAAAAACACGTATGAGAACTTTGAAAAAATATCACGTATTCACACGAGATAACAATAAGAGAATGTGAGTAAAAGCTGTGAAAGTAGCGCTATTAATGCTAGATAACAATAAGAGAACGTGGATATAAACTTTGAAAAATATTATGTATTCATACTAAAATAGTTTATAAAACCTTTAAAAAATCACGTATTCACACATGATAACAAAAGAAAAGAATGTGTACAAATGCTTCAAAAATAACACTTATTCACACAAGATAACAAATAAAAAATGTGTATAGAAATAAGATAACAAACTAAATAAAAATATGCATCATAACTTAAAAATATCACGTACTTGTTGGAAAAACGGGTAAAAATGAGTTTTTCCATCAAGTTAGAAAATTGATTTTTCACTAACTTCGGATACGAATAATATGTAATTATCTTTAATATAATTATTTTTACGGTTTGTGTGCTACTACATGAGAGCTTCGCAAAGAACTAAACCGTGTCTAAAACGGAGCTAAGATGAATGAGTTATCGATACTCGAAGTTGTGTATTTGAAACCATGAAAGTTATGAAAATGAGAATAAAAATGTGGAAACATGTCCCAAACAGAAGAAGAGACAAAACTTGAAGTGGTATATAAATAAGAGTCTTTTAAGGATAGATTTAGAACCCAAATTGTGAGAATCACCCTAGCTCGCATTCGCACATGCGCGTGGACGATGAGCGCAATGATGCGATTCCCGTCTATATAGTATCCTGGACTATGGTCAAGAGGTAGATTAGAACTCACTCACAACTCTTTGAAAAATGTAACAAAATGTCATTAAGACTATAGTTTAAATCAGTTTGTTACATGTTATTAAACCAAATAAATTGCTATTAAGGATGCTTAATGTAATTTAATTTTTTCGTTTAATAAAGTTGAATGATTTAATAGTTTTTTTTTCAAACTGAATGTAAAATCAAGATACTGCATTAATTGAGAAACACCAGAATTGATAGCAATTTAGAACACACAACAAATAGTTTTTTGCAATCTCTTGATTCTTCATACTTTTCTTGTTTAAGGTAAATTAAGTGTGCTAGTGTCTTGCCCGACAGTAAATACTGCTTCGGCTGTTGTGTCCTGAGAAACAAACGAGTTCTCATATGAGACTCTAAATTTGTTCTAAGGGACCCGTGTTAAACATGAATCCTCAGCCACCCATCTCTCGTATACTTCATCTTATTCTTGTATTTTTCTTATTTCGGTTGTAAAGCACTATAATTTACAACTTTATTTTATTTATGTATTGTAATTCAGTAATATAAAGTGTTTGATATTTATTTTATGAATGGTTTTCCTATAGTATTCACACTGGATAACAAAAAAAGAGTGTATACAAACCTAAAAGAAATACTAGATAAAGAAAAAGAACATGAATAAAAACTCTGAAAAATATCATGTATTCATACTAGATACTAGATAGCAAAATAAAAAAAGGCATAAAAACATTAAGAAAAAATTACTAGATAGCAAAAAACAATGTTTGTATATATAATAATCTCAAAACATATCACGTATTCATACTGGATAACAAAATAAAAGAGTGCAAAAACTTCAAAAGGATACTTTTAAAAAATATAACATATCCATACAAGATTGTAAAATAAAAAGGCGGTTGAATAGGTTTTAAAGATGGGATTATTGATTATTGGATTTTAATAATTCCATCTTTTACCAATTGGTCAATAATAATCCCAACTGAGAATATTCTTACCACCGGTCCCTACTTTCAAACTATTTTCTTACATTGGACCCCCGTTAAAAAAACTTAACGCCGTTAGATTTTATATGACGTGGACATCTGCAAACCGCCGGAAAGTCGAGCCAAGCTAGCAGTGGTCTCGTGGTGGGTTTTGAAATTGGCCCTGGTGATGTTTAACTGGTCTCGTTTTTCCGGCAAGTCCAAACAGAGACAACAGTGGTGTTTAACGAGACCAATTAAACACCACCAAAGCCAATTTCAAAACCCACCACGAGACCACTGCTAGATTGGCTCGACTTTCTGGAGGTTTGCAGATGTCCACGTCATATTAAATCTAACGGCGTTAAGTTTTTTTAACGGGAGCTCCAATGTAAGAAAATAGTGTGAAAGTAGTGACTAGTGGTAAGAATATTCTCAGTTGGGTTTATTATTGACCAATTAGTAAAATGTGGTATTATTAAAATCCATTAATCCTTATTAGATTTATGGCCATATTCCAAACTTTTAATTCTTATGTTTATAATGATCTTAATTATAGATCTACTTTTTTTTTGAACGGTAACACATAGATATTCTAGGATAATTGGGTTTTTCCGGGGCAACACCTAGAACATCTAGGACAGCCCACCTCAGGAGAAATCCCCGAACTGAGTAAACCCCCTGACCTGGCCACAAACCCCTTTTTTGTTGTGGCCAGGATTCGAACTCAAGACCTCCACTATGGGAAGTCTTGGGGCTACCATTGCACCAAATGGCCAACGGTTTTTTTAGATCTACTTACAAAAATCTTCGTTGTCAATGAATGTTTAAAGTAGAAAGGAGATCGACACAAATACGTCTGATTTATAGTGGTTTTGGTGGGTGTTAAATGAGTTTTTTTTCACTGTTGAACTTCTCTCTAAGCATGTAGAGATCACGGTCACGAGTCTTCTCACTAATAGGGTTGTATTACTTCAACTTCTCACTAAATTAAAAATAGGTAGTGATAACTATTAAACTTTTCACTAAAAACATAGTGATCACCTCTTGCTTTTGACTAATTTGGGTAGTGATTACCCTTACAACTCTCTTTTAAACATAGTAGGATTATACCTCATTAAGTTTGAGTGAATGAATAAGATATTACAATAGGTTAATCAAGCATACTTTTTCTTGTTCTCTTGTGCACTATCTTGTATCTTGAGGATAGGATTGAATAAATATGATCACTCAAGAATGTGTTGAGTATTTAAGATTTTTGTATCTACAAGCGTAACATCCCGTATTTCGAAAGCGTTAGATCGGGCACGGGATTTACATTAAATCAAGGAAGGGGAATGAGATGGGTCGTGGGCTTGAATGCATGGGCCGATGGAGGAAGGCTTTGGGCCTTTAAAAGCCCTCAAGACCAGCCCTTCTCCACACCATTGACTCGTTTTCGCAAATCTAGAGAGAGAAAGAAGGAGAGAGAAAGTCCCGGTTTCCATTTCCGAGCCTCAAAGATCGTTGGTGCGAATCTCTGGAGTGTTTAGCAACGAACGGGAAGCGATTTCAGGTAATCATCCACCCTAGATCTGAGTTTTTATAAAATTTGGGTTTTGAAGTAAAAACAAATAAAGATAGGATTTTTAAATATGAAAATGGAAACAAAGCTTAGATCTAGACTCCTGAATAGAAAACCAACGTTTTGGACGTAAAAAGTTCGAGTCTTGATCAGATTCAGACTCAGCCGCCATGTTCATGCAAGCATAGGGTTTGAGTGGGGAAGAAGAAGCCTGCAGGCAAACTTGTCAAGTTCGTCGGGCAGAGGTTTAGCGAACTTCCTAAGTTCGCTAGGTTTCATTTTAGTGAACTTGGTAGATTCACTGGTCCCTGATCAAGCGAAGTTAGCATGTTCGCCCATAAGTTTGCTTGGATCTATGGGGGGCGAACTTGGCCTAAGTTCGCCAGATCTTGCATTAAGCTAACTTCATATAATCTCTTGGTAAGTTCGTTGAGTCTATGGGAGGCGAACTTAACCTAAGTTCGCCTGGTCAGAAAGTAGTGAAACCGTTTAGTGTCGGGTAAAGTCTGATATGCTTTGAATTGTTATGATTATCCAGATTGTGGGTGATTCAAGTAGAACATTCCGGCTAAGATAACATGTGAGTTCTAATCCTCTTTTTGCCTGCATTAGGGGTGGTGTGCATACTTAGTGTAAAGTGTTTATTACATATTTATATTAATAGACAAAGGCGAATGTTTTGTCTTAAAGAAATGTTTGAAAGAGGCAAAAGTACGATATATGTAAAGTATAGCTGTATTATTGGCAAGCGTTTACTATATTTTCATATACATAAACAAAGGCATAATACATGTGTAATGTATGTTTTAAGTAAAGCAAAGTTATATTTATGGCAAGCGTTTATTATATTTTATATACATATACAAAGGCATAATATATGAGTTAAGCTTTGAACAAGTTAAGGAAAGTTTTATGAAAAAAAGTGAACAGTTTTCCTAAGGGAATGTGAACCAGCTTGTTAAGGTTTCTTTGGGGACAGATGTTACTTGTACAAGATGTCAGTTATGGGTTATGCCCTTTTTTTGTAAGAACCTTTGCGGTTCATTAACGATTATACAACTGGGATGGGTGACGGCGGTTGCTCGGGAGGTCCACGCAAACCCCCCTTAGTGTTAAACGGTATTGTCGGTTCATGGTCGTTGGCCATGGGGGCATTGACGAGGTACTCGTCGGTTCATGGTCGCTGACCATGGGGGCGGTAGAGTAGTGATAAGAGAATTGACAGTTAAGAAGTATTGTCGGTTCATGGACGTGAGCCATGGGGACAGTACGGTGTAAGGGAATTGGCAGTTAAGTGGTACCTGTCGGTTCATAGACGTGAGCCATGAGGGTAGTACAATGTAAAGGAATTGACGGTTATCGCATGTTTTTAAACTGTTTTTGAAAAGTAAGTATGTAAAGTTTTGCCTTAAGGGCAGTATGCATGTATATATTCGTAAATCTTTTGAATGGTTGATTTAAAGTAAACGTTAGGACTCACTCAGCGTTGCTGATTTTAGTATGCATATCAGTTAAGTGTAGGTGGTTGTTGATGGATCTGGATGCTTGGCTTGGCGAAGAGAGTTACCTGAAGATCAGTGTGTCTGGCATCCCGTTTATGTTTAAGTTTATGTTGTTCTCAGACAAGTTTTAGTTTGTAACAGACAAGTTTTGTTAGACATGTTATGCTTTCGCTGTTTATGTTATAGTTTAAATCGTTTCCGCTTCGATTGTGAATGTCTCATGTTTATGTGCTATTTGTTGATGAGTAAATCCAATAAGTGAGGCCTCCCAAGTTTAAAGTCTTACAACAAGAGATTGGCCAAATGTTGGGGAGTGAGTGCTTTAAACACCCAAAAGGAGAGAAACAAAAAACCTCCATGAGTCGGATAATTGATGACCGCCATGAATCGATTGTGCTCCTTTCGTTTTGTTTTGTCTCAAAAATAGATATGTTATGAATGTTTAAGAAACGAATTTGCACAAAGATTAACCCTTAATAAATGTTAGAATCTTTGAATCAGTAGGGTTAATTAATCAATGAGGAGAGATGAATGATAACGCCTGCAATTTCGTATAAACGTAAAGTACGTTTCTTATAAATTTTTCTTTGTTAAAAAGCTTGTTTTAACAGTATGATTTTACAAACTTGCATATCTTCTTTTCTTAATAGGCTTGTAAACGAACCCAACGTCCAGTGAACCATTTATCAACCGTTTGGCAAGAAGTTTGTTTATGTTCATTCATTTAATGAATGAATGAATATGAGCACAAATTTTTGTTCACTTAATTAAACGAACAAACATAAACATATGACATGTTCGTTTATTTACGTGCGTGAACGTTTGTTTATGTTCGTTCATTTACTTTCGTTTATATTCGCTCAATTATGTTTTTTGTTTACGTTCGTTTAAATATTAATTCAAAAATATCTATTATTAATATTAATTTAAAATCAAATTGATTTTCAATTTTAAAACCCTTTAAGTGAATTTGAAATCAATGTGATATCTTTGTTTACTTTTGATATGTTGAATAGAAGGATGATGATATTTTAAACTTAAGTTTATATATTCACGTTTACTTTTAATTGGTGTTCGTTTACGTTTGTTCATTTATGTTCGTGAACCGTTCGTTTAGAATATTAATGAACGAATATAAACGAACACGGCCACATTAACAAGAAAATCAGTATGTTTAAGTGTTCGTGTTCGTTAATTTATTCGGTTAAAGTTGAACGAATGAACACGAACAAGCCTAGTTCGTATTCGTTCAATTCGTTTACAAGCCTATTTCTTAACGATTTTAAACTTTTCTAAATTCTCCCATCAACAATCCAAATATGTGTTGTTTAAAATCGAATAAAACAAGCATAAGACTTCATAAACGATCGTTTGAGCAACTGAGATGCTTCCCTATACAAATATCATACCGAGCGGGACTTGAATTCAAGTGATGCTAGCCTTCCAACCCAAGAAATAATAGTGATTCAAAACAAGAACGAGAAGACTCGTTTAATGGTTTTTCTCATTACTAGGGTTTTTTTATAGTAGATTCAGGTTTTTTCGGTGCTCGTATGTCTCTTAACTCGACATCTAAATTTCGGTTTAGGTTTGCTCGAGGTACATAAATAATGATAATTTACCGCTGCAACTAGTAAATCGAAGAGTTATAATGAGCTAAATATCAAATTATTATTATTATATATTTTCTTAAAATAGCAGTGATATCAATTTGGTAATCATTGTAGTTATTTAATACATGTGCTTGTGAAACAATCATCATTGTTAAATAAAACATAAAAACGATCATCGATATCGGTTACAATAATATTAAAATACTGGCAACGATGTTGTTTGCTCAAAAGCGATTGAGTTTGTCACCCTTACGCCACGTTAACGTCTCTTGCTATAGCCTAGGATGCAAAAAAAATATACTCGATTTTAAATAGAATTTCGTTTAAAAAAATTATATCAGAACATTCACTAAAAAAACTAAAGTCAGCCGTGAATTCGAATTTTTTTTAAAAGGTAGCGTACGAAAGTTATTACAGGAAAATGAAATTACTAGAAAATCATACGGGTTAAAAGCGTATATTATATATAATAGAGGGGTTAAAACGAAAATTAGAGAAATAAAAACTAACGATTCACAAGCCGTACGTGGTGACTGTTACGTAACCCAATTACATGAAGTCACCGTGCATAGTAATTTTCTTTAGATAGGATAACTAATGTGATTTCGGAGATGAAATCCTAAATTCTTAACATAAATCTTGAATATGTAATGTAATTAAGAACTAGGTGATTTAAGCTATTAGTGAGTTTTAACCAAAATTAACATAAAGTGGGATTTTGAGCAAAATTAAGTTATGACCATGATGAAAACTACCTATAATAATCGTTGAAACTGGGCTAGATAAAAATATTGATTAAATGGTAGAAATTGTGTGTAAAATGAAAATTTGGCTAAAATTGATGGTGATTTAATGAATTGAATCGTCAAATTGACTAGTCTTTCCAAATTGTTAGTTGCTCATAATCAAATGTATTTCCCTATATGTTTTTTAAACGTTTGAAAGTTTTACATGACCACCGAAAAGGGAGGGCGTGTGGCCAAATGTGACCTAACTCATGGGCGCTTTTGGTTGAATTAGGTGGGACCTTAGTCAAACTAGCCGTTAATAAAAAAAATATTATTTTAATTTTAATATATATATATATATCATATTTTCAACCGATAACCTCACCCATTCTCATATTTTCTCAAACAATAACACTCCACTATTTAAAATGGAATGGTCTTCTACGTCGCCGGGTTCAACGGAAAAAGATGATGTGATTGCTGAAGCGATTTGTTACGCGTACGACCTACTCGAAGAAGCCAAGAGTTCACAGAGGGTAACATGACGAGTTCAAATAATGCGAGATCGGGAAGCAGCTAATGAACGTCTAATACGTGATTACTTTAGTGACAATCTAATGTATGATGAAGTAAAATTTCGAATCCGTTTTCGTATGAGACAAGAACTTTTCATGCGAATATGTGGTGATTTAGAAAGAGAGTACCAATATTTTCAACAAATGGAAGACGCGAGACGCAAGCTTGGATTTACTGCTTTACAAAAATGCACGTGTGCAGTTCGACAGCTAGCGTATAGTACGGCTAGTGATTCATGGGATGATTATTTAAACATGTCTGAAAAAACGGCACGAAATACTTTACATATGTTTTGTGAAGGTATTATTATTATTATTAGTTTTATTATTATTATTATTATTATTAGTTTTATTATTATTATTATTATTATTATTATATGTTTTTAGGTGTGATTAATCTCTACGGCAAGAGATATTTAAGGAGACCAACGTTTAGTGATATTCAACAAATATATGAGGTGTATGAAGCCGTACATGGATTTCCCGGGATGCTTGGTAGCATCGAATGCACACATTGGTAATGGACAAATTGTCCGATTGCTTGGCGAGGTCAACACCAACGAGGGGACCATCCACATCCGACGTTAATGCTTGAAGTCGTTGCGTCATATGATCTTTGGATTTGGCATGCATTCTTTGGTGTTGCAGGGGCAAACAACGATATAAATGTTTTGGATCAATCGCTTATATTCGATGACATCATAGACGGAGTCGCACCTGGTTCTTCATTCATTGTTATAGATGTCGAATACGAGCACGGGTATTATCTTGCCGACGGTATATATCCGGAGTACGCTACGTTTGTAAAAGCATATAGTAGCACAATTGGTGAGAAAAGAGAATTTTTTTAAAAAACACAAGAATTGGCACAGAATGATATTGAACGTGCGTTTGGAGTTTTAAAGAAAAAATGGGCTATGATTAAAAATCCGTGCCGTATTTGTACCAAAGAAAAATAAGAAATATTATGTACAATTGCATAATATCATCAGCGGAACCACATGAGGGTCAGGGGGTCCGGTGACCCTCCGGTGATGCCTCCGGCGAAGCAAAATCTTCAGCTAATCTAGGCATTCAACGAATAATTTTTTAATTTGACCCTCTAAATTTCTTTTGTATGGCTGTTAAAGTGAAGAGACAGGAGAAAAGAATGAAGAGAAGAGAAAAACATAATAAAATTTTCCGGCGAGGCAGTTACCTGGTATTCTGCTTTGGATATTGAGTGGATAAATGGAAAAGACGATGATTAGAAGTATTTGAAAATAAACTAAAAAACTATTAAAAACCTAAAAAGATGAATAGAAAAAAGAGGATGGCAGCTGGTGAGTAGCCTAGCCTACCTTTCATTCACTCTATTCAAAGAACTGATTTTTATTATTATATTATTATTTATTTTCTTAAAGTTTTTCTCATGTATATTTTACCTTTTATTTTACGAGTTCTATTTTTATTAGTGAAATAAACCATTTGTATTTCGTAAGGTTTTTTATTTGATTGTATTATACTATTATGACATCCAAGTTTAATTATTTATATTTTTTAGATTTACGGTTTTTATTTTGTATATATACCAATAAAATTAATAACAAAAGTGTGGAGAAAAAGTATTTTTTTAGGATGATTCTTTAATATTTTGACATAAAACTTATACCAAGCATTAAACATTCATCAAATCTACTAAATACCAATAAAATTAATAACAAAAGTGTGGAGAAAAAGTTAAATTATTAGAAAACGTTGGTGACTCGCAGATCTTGCTTATACCAATTGATGACTACTAATTGATAAAAACAAGTAATTGATGCATAAGGTTGTAAACGAGCCGAGTCGAATCATATCTCAAGTAGCTCACAAGCGGTTGACTCGTTTACACCCTTATTGATGTATGATAAAAAAAAATTGTAATTTATTTTTCTATTATGACCCTCCAGATAATAAGTTCTGGTTCCGCCACTCCATAATATTACATAACATGATATTGAAAGACAAGGGCCAAGCCATTTGCCAAAACTATGATGATAACCCGCAGACGACGCATGCACAACTAAGCTCGGAAGAGAAATACGCAATTCGTAAAGCATTACGCGACAGGGATACACATCTAAGTCTACACGGTGATTTGACGGAGCATATTTGGACTAATCGTACGAGTGACAATTGATTTTTTGTATTTTAATATGTTTGTTTTTTAATTAAATAAATTTGTACTTTGTTATCTTTATATTTTAAATAAATTTATTTGTATTTTAGTTAAATAATTAGTTAATGATTAAAAATTAAATTCAGATCGTAAAACCACTACGCACCTTAAACTATGCGTAACACCTCTGTGAGTGCTGGGCGTGGTGCCACCTCACCCCACCACGGGCGTGGAACACGGCGCCGAGGGTGGGTGAGCG
Source organism: Smallanthus sonchifolius (assembly GCA_023525975.1). NCBI lineage: Eukaryota > Viridiplantae > Streptophyta > Magnoliopsida > Asterales > Asteraceae > Smallanthus > Smallanthus sonchifolius. Next base: position 28,366,470 of record CM042021.1, on the reverse strand, counting down.
TGGGCGTGAGGAGTCGGAGGTGGTGGTGTTCACGGCGTGGGGGGGAATGCATTTACTTTTTTGACCGTTGGGCATAGATCCGTTGGTGGGGGGGGGGGTGAAATGCATTTAATAAAAAAAAATAATTAAATTTAACCTATATAAATACTAACCAAAACAACCAATTTTATACACAATATTTCTTTATTCTCCTATCTATACCAATTTTATACCAAAACAACATTTTTTTACAAAAATGTTTTCATGGCAATTTATAAACCACCCGATGCGGGGGGGGGGGGGGGGGGGACCGTTCCACAGCCCCCGGACAACACGAACCTGTTCTTGACGTTTGCAAATTGGAGTCATTACCCGACTTCAAATCCTTCTACACCCGATTTTTTATCCGACTATATACAAGACTATGTAACCCCTCAACCGTCACCCGACATTGTACCCGATACTTAACCGTCACCCGACAGTGTACCGGAGACTCAACCGCCACCACAAACAAGAAGAAGAACACATAAAAAGGAAGCCACTACTTCTACATCCGAAGCGGGTACGGTTAAAGGGCGTTCTGAAAAGTGGTTGCCGGAGGAAGAGCTAGCTTTGGTGAAAGCGTGGATCAACGTGTCGGAGAATCCAATAGTTGGTAATTTTTATAAACGTATTTTTAATTTTTGTGAGTTTTTTTTAATTGTTAAATGTTATGTTATTTAATTTTATAGGACGTAACCAAAAAACTGGAATTTTTTGGAAAAAAAATATATGAACAATTTTGTGAAGCAATGGGTAAAAGCGGATACCGGACGGAGGACATGATAACCAGCAAGTGGAGGGATATCCGGTTGAAGATTGACAAGTTTTCGGGAAACTACAAAAACAAGTTAAACAACTGCCGGAGTGGTCAAAGTGACCTTGATATCTTTCAAGAAACGTTAGAAGCGTATAAAGAAGATAATAATGGGTCGATGTTTAAAATGGTTCCACTTTGGGAATTATTGAGAAAGTGCACCAAGTTTGAACAAGTCCCGTTAATGGAACAATCATCGTCTAAACGATCAAAAACGTCATCCGGAAATGACGTTAGCCAATCTAATTCGGATAGGCGTAGTATTAATCTCAACGAGTCGGATGATGAGCTTGAGTTTTCGAAAGAAGTCGCCCGCCCTATCGGAAGGGACAAAGCAAAACGAGCCGCATCATCGTCATCATGTAACATCCCGGAATAATAGAAGCGGATGAATAATGGCAAAGAATGGAATTTAGAATAAAAGGAAAGGGATACGGGCTCGGCTTAGCCCCATGGGCTGAAGGGGAGCCCAACTATATAAGTCACAAATCATAAACCTCTCCTCATTTTCTCCTTGCAAGCGCCATCTTTAGAGAGAGAGTGAGAGATCGGGAAAGCTTCGGTTTCGGCTCAAAGGCTCGGGAATCATCACTCTCAATCTCTGGATCGTTTAGCAACGAAGAAGGAACGAAAACAGGTAACAACAAACACTCAGATTCGACTTTTAGTTTGAAAATGTGTTTTAGGGTTTGTAACAAGCTTTCACAAAAGATGTGATTTTTACGTGTGAATTAGCATAAAATCGTCCGAAAAGTATTTTCGGATGGAACATTTCGATCGAGAAGTATTTTTCGGACAAGACATTTCGGTCGAAATGTATTTCGAACAGAAAGGGATTTTGGATGGAATATTTCGAACGAAAATGCCAAGTAATAGAAAATAATTCTAACATATACGCTTTTTATTGAAATGGTTTCTGATCGAAAAAGATTTCGATCGAAAGAGATTTCGATCAAACAAGATTTCGGACAAATAGTTTTCAGATAAAACATATAGCTTACCTTATACCAGTCATGACCTTTGACAGATCTGTTAGCATCCCACATAGCTCGGAGCCCCCTGCTAAGTGAGATAAATCTCGTAAGAGTCAGGTGAGTTCTATGTGCCCCCTTTATGTTACGTGCAAATCATTTTAAATGTTTTGGGGCTGAAATGTATATACTAAGGGGCTGTTTGGTTCATTAAGAGTTGAACCATTAAGAGCTCTGAATGGTTCAGCATGGTTTCTGTGCTGAACCATTAAGAGGTTGGATGAACTATTAAGAGGCTGTCAAAATCTGAAACAAACACCCCCTACCTCTGACCGATTCAGAGGTAGCCTCTTAATGGAATCATTAAGAGGCTATCAAACAGCCCCTAAATGAATAAATGTTATGAATACCAATGTGATCAAACGTGCTATATATATATTTATATATATGAAAATGAATGATGAACCAAGAATGAAACGTATGTTTACAAATATTGAATGGAAGAATGGCATAACGTAAACGAATGAAATCGTGCCTTATATTCTAAATATTGCATGTTATGAATGTATGTAAACGTTATGGACGCTTCGATGATAACGGCTACTTCGGTAGACCAATGAATGTTTAAAGAATGTAAAGGTGAATACATATAATCATGTGCTCACATATGAATGATAAATGAAGGCAAAGGATTGAGTAAATGTGTATATATATATTTCTACATATACATATACGTATACTTATAAAGAATTAATGATTATACTTGACTGCTTAAAACTAGAACTCACCAGCGTTAGCTGACTTTTAGTATCCATTTCAGGTAGGAAGAAGAAAGGTTGTGCGAAGGCGTGAAGTCTACCCCGCAACAAGACTGGCATCCCACTTACTTAAATTTCATGTTAAGACAATGTTTATGTTTAACGTTAAGACTTTCGCTACCTTGTTATGTAATTGAATGCTTCCGCTGTGTTTGAATGTTTTTAATTAAAAAGTTCAAAGATTAATAACTATGTTTATGAGTAAATCCAACGAGTGAGGTTTTTCCTGAAAAGGGGCCTTACAAGTTGGTATCAGAGAAATAGTTTGAGAGATTCAGACATCCCTAAATGTCTGGACTCAAGCTGATAATGGGACCAACGCACGGATGTCAGTCTAGGTAGCCAACGCCGACTCCTTCACAGTAAGTAAGTAATAAAGTTAGTGCTTGTAGATAGGAATAGATGCCTTAACTTAGAACACATAGATGTCAATGTCACCACTAATGTGAAGAGTTTCGAACCCGAAAAGCAAAACAAATTATTAATCACAAAACGGTCACTGTAATTAAGAATTTACCTTGCTCGTACTGTTCTAAACTATGATCTGAAGGAATGACATTGATGTATATCCTTTTACTTATCAGGAAAATCTAGAAAACTATGGCTCGTAGAGGAGGAACTGGACGCCGAGCCGGTCGCACTGGCCGAGTCGGTAGACCACCAAGGAACCGAAGGCAGGAGGAAGAGGAAAGTATGCACGTGGAACACACTGAGAGCGTGCATGAAACAAACGTGACCCCATCGAGAGACGGCAATAAAGGCTCCCTACGACTGGAACCCGAAGTCAGGGATGCTATCGCCCGTGAGGTCGTACTGACTCTAAAAAATGTATTGCCTGATCTGCTATCTAAGGCACTGAAGAAGAGTAAGGAAGAGAAAGAAAAGAACAATGAAGAGAAAGTGTATGACAGTGATGGGGATGAGGTGACTGTAGGACTGAACACCCGATGGTGTACCTACAAGGGATTTAAGGACGGTGATTCCCCCAAGTTTGATAGAAACAAGGATTCGGTAGCTACTTTTTAATGGATTGAAAGGATAAACGGTGTAATCAACATAAGTGAGTGTCGACCCGACCAACCCGTTAAGTGCGTTGCTCACTCTTTCACCAACGAAGCACTGAGTTGGTGGAGGAGCATTCAAAGAACTAAGTCGCCAAATGCTCTCAGAAGGATGACCTGGGAAGACCTAAAGAAGTTAATAATCCAAAAGTTTTGTCCCAAGAACGAGATTGATCGGGTGGAGAACGAGTTCCTAAACTTCAAGGCTGGCAACAAAACCCATCGCCAGTACGCTTCTAGGTTCAATGAACTGGCCCAACTGGTACCTCATTTGGTGGAGACTGAAGAGAGATTAATCAAGTACTACGTGCAGGGCCTGCCCTAAAGGGTCCGCGTTCATGTGAAAGCTAATCTACCCTCGACCTTCGAGTCGGTAGTAAATCTGTCTGGAATCGTGTATGACAATTATGCTAACGAGGACCCGGTGCCGGAAGCAACAAAGAGGAAATGGAGAACTCGTCTAGGGGGACTATAAAGGGGAATTTTACAACCAAGGCTAAGAAGCCGAGAACTGATGAGGGCGAAACTTGCTCCAAATGTGGAAAACAACACCGCGGTGAATGTTTGGTTGGCTCTACCATATGCTACAAATTTGGAAAAGCTAGTCATTTCTCCCGAGACTGTAGGAGTGGCATCAAGTGCTAGAGTTGTGGTTGGTTGGGACACGCGGCTAAGGATTGCAGGAAAACTGGACAATCTGGTTCGGGAAAGGAGAAAGAAATGGAAAAGGAGCAGCCGAAGGCTAGAACTTGGGCATACGCCTCAACTGAGGAAGAAGCGAGAGGGAACCCTGATGTCGTGTCAGGTACGTTCCTAGTTAATGATGAAAATGCTGCTATTTTATTTGATTCTGGTGCTAGCAAAAGCTTTATATCAAACCATTTATGTCGCAAATTAGACTGCTCAATTGATACCATAGTAAAGGCTTTTAGCGTAGAAACCGTCGTGGGTAGAAACTCAACAGTATTTCAAGTAACTGAGGATTGCATGATAGAAATAGAGGGCCATAAGTTTCCTTCTAGACTATTCCTTCTGACCTTAGGAGGATTCGATATAGTATTGGGCATGGATTGATTAGCTGCCAACGAAGCCCAAATTGTTTGTAAACGAAAGATGATACATCTCAAAGCTACTGACGGTAGTCCAGTTACGGTATACGGGGATTGGAATTGCACAATGTCGAACGTCATCTCGATGATCAAGGCCGAAAGTTACATGAGGCGCGGTTGTGAAGCTTATCTGGCATATGTTATCGATGATAGAATGAAAAACAAGGAACTCAAAGATGTGCCCGTGGTGTTCAACTTCCCAGAAGTGTTCCCAGAGGACCTACTTGGCTTCCCACCCGATCGGGAGATAGAATTTCAGATTGACGTACTGCCAGGAGTTGAGCCCGTTCCCAAAGCACCCTATCGATTGGCTCCGTCAGAAATGAAAGAATTGATGTCTCAATTAGAAGAACTGACAGGGAAAGGATTTATCAGACCAAGCATCTCACCATGGGGCGCTCCGGTATTGTTTGTAAAAAAGAAGGACGACAATATGCGCATGTGCATCAACTACCGTGAATTGAACAAACGAACAGTGGAGAACAAATACCCACTGCCTAGAATAGATGACATCTTTGATCAACTATAAGGCGCGAGTTGGTTCACAACGATCGATCTTAGGTCAGGTTACCATCAATTGAAGGTAAGAGAGAAAGATGTACCGAAGACCGCATTTCTTACGCGTTATGGACATCATGAATTCCTCGTGATGTCTTTTGGACTAACCAACACACCGGCAGCATTCATGGATTTAATGAATAGATTATGTCGGCCAATGTGGGATCGTTCAGTAATAGTTTTTATAGACAACATTCTCATATACTCAAAGAATGAAGGTGATCACCACTGTCACCTAAGGGAAGTATTGGAGATTCTGAAGCAGGAAAAGTTATATGCAAAATTCTCCAAATGCGCGTTCTGGCTCAGGGAAGTCCAATTTCTAGGTCATGTCATAAACCCAGACGGTATTATGGTAGATCCTGGAAAGATCGAAACGGTAAAAGGATGGAACGTCCCGAAAACGCCAACAGAGATACGAAGTTTTCTTGGGTTGGCAGGCTACTATCGAAGATTCATTCAGGATTTCTCGACAATAGCCTCGCCACTAACGAAGCTGACGCGCAAGGGAGTAAAGTATGAATGGGGTCCAACCCAAAACAACGTGTTCGAAGAATTGAAAACACGGTTAACCCAAGCTCCTGTCTTGACCTTACCTGAGGGAAACAGAGACTTGGTAGTCTACTCTGACGCTTCAGGTCAAGGATTGGGTTGTGTACTTATGCAACGAGGAAAAGTAATTGCTTACGCCTCGCGACAGTTGAAAATTCACGAAGCTGACTACCCGGCTCATGACCTAGAGTTGGCGGCGGTAGTTTTTGCGTTAAAGATATGGAGACACTATTTGTACGGGGTTAAATGCACCATTTACTCCGACCAAAATTCGAGCAAAAAGAATTAAACATGAGACAAAGAAGGTGGTTGGAGCTACTAAAAGACTACGACTGTGAAATATTGTATCATCCAGGCAAGGCAAATGTGGTGGCTGATGCCCTAAGCAGGAAAGAAGAATCAACACGTATTCGGATCAAAGCATGTCAGCTAATTATAACCCCATATCTGATGAATGAGATAGCAAAGGCACAAGATGAAGCACTGTTAGAAAGGAATGTGAAACTAGAAAGAATAGTAGGAAAACAAAGTAATCTGGAGACAAATGTGTACGGAGTACGAACTCGTTTTGGCCAGATGTGGATACCTAAGATTGGTGAGCTTAGAGCCAAAATCCTTGATGAGGCCCATAAGTCCCGCTACTCTATCCACCCTGCGACAAACAAAATGTACCAAGAAATGAAGAAAGAATACTGGTGGCCTGGCATGAAGAACGATGTGACCGAATATGTGTGCAAGTGCCTAACTTGTTCGCTAGTTAAGGCCGAACACCAGAAACCATGCTGTAAAAAGCAACCCTTACCGATACCGGAATGGAAGTGGGAAGAGATCACAATGGACTTTATTACCAAGCTACCGAGAACAACTAAGGGTAATGATACCATCTGGGTGATCGTCGATCGCTTGACTAAAAGTGCTCACTTCTTACCAATACGTGAGGCTTCTTCATCTGAGAAACTAGATGAGTTGTTCATCAACGAAATTGTGAGCAGACATGGTATGCCAGTGTCGATCGTATCCGATAGGGACACTAGATTTACGTCAAGATTTTGGAAGAATTTCAATGAAGAAATGGGTACTAGACTGAATATCAGCACCGCCTACCACCCTCAGACAGATGGTCAATCGGAAAGGACCATTCAGACCTTGGAGGACATGTTCCGGGCCTGTATCATTGATTTTGAAGAGAGTTGGGATAGCCACCTGCATTTGGTAGAGTTTTCATATAACAACAGCTATCACTCGACCATTGGCATGCCGCCATTTGAGATGTTGTATGGAAGAAGATGTCGAACCCCGGTTTGTTGGGGGAAAATTGGACAGAAAGACTTTGCAAGTCTCGAAGTGGTTAAAGCTACTTCCGAGAAATTCAACCAGATCAAAGCACGCATGAAAGCCGCTAAAGATAGACAAAAATCATATGCGGATAAAAGAAGAAGAGATTTAGAGTTTCAGGTAGGGGACATGGTACTATTGGAGGTGTCGCCCTGGAAAGGAATTATCCGATTCAGAAAACGTGGCAAATTAAGTCCAAGGTTTGTCGGACCTTTTAGAATCTTAGCAAGAGATGGAAAACTTGCTTACAGACTGAATCTACCCAACGAGCTCAGTGGAATTCATCCTACATTCCAAGTGTCACACCTACGTAAGTGCCTTACCGACGACACGGCTCACATACCCTATGACGAGATCGAAGTGGATAATAGTTTGAACTATGTAGAAGAACCGGTAGCTATCCTACACCGAGCTGAAAAACGACTACGTAATAAGTCCATTCCTTTAGTCAAGGTACAATGGAAACACAGAAAAGGTTCAAAAGCTACGTGGGAAAAAGAGAACGAAATGAAAGAACTGTACCCCGGTTGTTTGACTAGTAACGAGTTTCTGGGACGAAACCCCTTTAAGGGGGGTAGACTGTAACATCCCGAAATAATAGAAACGAATGAATAATGGCAAAGAATGGAATTTAGAATAAAAGGAAGAGGATACGGGCTCGGCTTGGCCCCATGGGCTGAAGGGGAGCCCAACTATATAAGCCATAAATCATAAACCTCTCCTCATTTTCTCCTTGCATGCGCCATCTTTAGAGAGAGAGTGAGAGATCGGGTTAGAGAGAGAAAGCTCCGGTTTCGGCTCAAAGGCTTGGGAATCATCACTCTCAATCTCAGGATCGTTTAGCAACGAAGAATGAACGAAAACAGGTAACAACAAACACTCAGATTCGACTTTTAGTTTGAAAATGGGTTTTAGGGTTTGTAACAAGCTTTCACAAAAGATGTGATTTTTACGTGTGAATTAACATAAAAAGTAGGTATTTAGCTTCATGGAAGCTAGGTACAAGTTTTGGACATAAAAAGATCGAATCTTGAATAAAAAACGATGAAATCAGCCAAGAACATATGAATCGTACGAAAACTCTATGAATGATCCGAAAACTCTGAAATCGTCCGAAAAGTATTTTCGGACGGAGCATTTCGATCGAGAAGTATTTTTCAGACAAGACATTTCGGTCGAAATGTATTTCGAACAGAAAGGGATTTCGGATGGAATATTTTGAACGAAAATGCCAAGTAATAGAAAATAATTCTAACATAGATGTTTTCGATCGAAAAAGATTTCGATCGAAAGAGATTTCGATCAAACAAGATTTCGGACAGATAGTTTTCAGATAAAACATATAGGTTACCTTATACCACTCATGATCTTTGACAGATCTGTTAGCATCCCACCAAGCTCGGAGCCTCCTTGCTAAGTGAGATAAATCCTGTAAGAGTCAGGTGAGTTCTATGTGCCCCCTTTATGTTACGTGCAAATCATTTTAAATGTTTTGGGGCTGAAATGTATACACTAAATGAACAAATGTTATGAATAGCAATGTGATCAAACGTGCTCTCTATATATATATATATTTATATATATGAAAATGAATGATGAACCAAGAATGAAACGTATGTTTACAAAGAATGAATGGAAGAATGGCATAACGTAAATGAATGAAATCGTGCCTTATATTCTAAATATTGCATGTTATGAATGTATGTAAACGTTATGGACGCTTCGGTGATAACGTCTACTTTGGTAGACGGACGACCACGTGACTATTGTGCAATCGGGACAAATACGTTCCTTCATCAGCTAGGACGTATGAAAGACATTAATGGATGGTCGAAGCAATTGCCTTATATCATGTAGAATGGTTACATAAATAATAGTACGTGTGGGAAACGGATGCCTTAGGGCAGACGAGCGAATAATACGGTCTACGACGGTAGAACGGTGAGGACGGTCGATCGAAGGAATCCGAACGGTATAGCATGACGTACGGTCAAAGGAATCCGTACGATCATGGAGGACGGACTATGACGGTAGGACGGGCGTCTGTCTTTGTGACTTACGCAAATCAATGTTGGATTGATCACCCTTATGTGAATGACCAATGAATGTTTAAAGAATGTAAAGGTGAATACATATAATCATGTGCTCACATATGAATGATAAATGAAGAAAAAGGATTGAGTAAATGTGTGTATATATATATATTTCTACATATACATATATGTATACTTACGCAAATCAAAGTGCAATCCTCAGTTACTTGAAATACTGCTGAGTTTCTACCCACGACGGTTTCTACGCTAAAAATTCACAGAATGAGTTTCTGCTCAATTGATAACCATTAATTCTTTATAAGTATACGTATATGTATATGTAGAAATATATATATACACATTTACTCAATCCTTTGCCTTCATTTATCATTCATATGTGAGCACATGATTATATGTATTCACCTTTACATTCTTTAAACATGCATTGGTCATTCACATAAGGGTGATCAACCCAACATTGATTTGCGTAAGTCACAAAGACAGACGCCCGTCCTACCGTCGTAGTCCGTCCTCCATGATCGTACGGATTCCTTCGACTATACGTCATGATATACCGTCCGGATTCCTTCGACCGGCCGTCCTCACTGTTCTACCGTCGTAGACCGTATTATTCGCCCGTCTGCCCTAAGACATCCGTTTCCCACGCGTACTATTATTTATGCAACCGTTCTACATGATATAAGGCAATTGCTTCGACCGTCCATTAATGCCTTTCATACGTCCTAGTTGATGAAGGAACGTATTTGTCCCGATTACACAATAGTCACGTGGTCGTTCGTCTACCGAAGTAGCCGTTATCATCAAAGTGTCCATAACGTTTACATACAATCATAACATGCAATATTTAGAATATAAGGCACGATTTCATTCGTTTACGTTATGCCATTCTTCCATTCTTTCTTTGTAAACATACGTTTCATTCTTAGTTCATCATTCATTTTCATATATATATATATATATATATATATATATATATATATAGCACGTTTGATCATATTGCTATTCATAACATTTATTCATTTAGTGTATACATTTCAGCCACAAAACATTTAAAATGATTTGCACGTAACATAAAGGGGGCACATAGAACTCACCTGACTCTTACAGGATTTATCTCACTTAGCAAGGAGGCTCCGAGCTTGGTGGGATGCTAACAGATCTGTCAAAGATCATGAGTGGTATAAGGTAACCTATATGTTTTATCTGAAAACTATCTGTCCGAAATCTTGTTTGATCGAAATCTCTTTCGATCGAAATCTTTTTCTATCGAAAACCATTTCAATTCGATCGAAAACGTCTATGTTAGAATTATTTTCTATTACTTGGCATTTTCGTTCGAAATATTCCATCCGAAATCCCTTTCCGTTCGAAATACATTTCGACCGAAATGTCTTGTCCGAAAAATACTTTTCGGACGATTTCAGAGTTTTCGGACCATTCATAGATTTTTCGGACGATTCATATGTTCTTGGCTGATTTCATCGTTTTTGATTTAAGATTCGATCTTTTACGTCCAAAACTTGTACCTAGTTTCCATGAAGCTAAATACCTACTTTTTATGCTAATTCACACGTAAAAATCACATCTTTTGTGAAAGCTTGTTACAAACCCAAAAACTCATTTTCAAACTAAAAGTCGAATCTGAGTGTTTGTTGTTACCTGTTTTCGTTCCTTCTTCGTTGCTAAACGATCCTGAGATTGAGAGTGATGATTCCCAAGCCTTTGAGCCGAAACCGGAGCTTTCTCTCTCTAACCCGATCTCTCACGCTCTCTCTAAAGATGGCGCATGCAAGGAGAAAATGAGGAGAGGTTTATGATTTGTGGCTTATATAGTTGGGCTCCCCTTCAGCCCATGGGGCCAAGCTGAGCCCGTATCCCCTTTCTTTTATTTTAAATTCCATTATTTGCCATTATTTATCCGTTTCTATTATTTCGGGATGTTACACATCAACCCCAACGAACGAGTACAAGCAGAGTTTAGACACTATATCCGACTGGATGGCCAAGTTCAACGAGTTATCCGAGAGAAAGATCAAAATAAATGAGGCAAAACAAAAGGCTATCAATATGAAACTTTATTTCATGAACATCGATCATTTGGTCGGCGACGAGGGGGAGAAATTCCTTTAATTGAAGAAAAATATAATATGTAGTTTAGTAGTTTTTTAGTATTATGCTGTTTTATTTATATTATGTTTTTTTTAGTATTATGTTGTTTTTTTAATATTATGTTTGTTTTAATATTATGTTGTTTTATTTAATATTATTTCATATTAAAATAATAATGATGTAATTATTACAAAATTGGTCACCCTCACCCCACCATTACACACCCGGGTGAAGGTGAGGGTGAGTTATGGCATACGTGGCACGGGGTGTGCTATCACGTTCACACTAGCATTACACATAGTATTTGTGATTCTAGACAGTGAAAACCCCTGCGCTGACGTGGAGAGGCGTGAAAGAGAGGAGCGTGAAACCACTACGGATAGCCTTTGGTGTTTAGATGTGCAAAAAAAATACGCTAAAAATAAATTTCATTAAAATTTTAAACAATATAACTTCGTTAAACATAATAAAATAAAGTACATATTAAAAGTGTCTTCTACGTAATTTTATCTTTTGAAAACAGTTAATTATAGTAATAAATTTCAAATTTCAATGAAAAAAAGAAAGTAAGTAATCAATTATGTCAATTCCAAAGGCATGAACTTGATTGGAACAAGAATGAAACATGAGAGCCTGAACTAACAGTTGAAATAGCAGTTTTTAAACTTTTATACTAAAAGGGTTGATAAATCACGTGAACTAAAAGTGTAATTTACTCTAACTATTATGTCATTATTATTCATTTTTAAATGTATTAATGAGAATCTTATAATCATATATTTTATATATAATTTTTTATATTATATTAAATAGTTAAAACATTATAAAAATAAAATAATAAAATTTGATGAGATAGATTTTATGTTACGAAGCATATTAACATCCGGTGGATTTTATTGGTGTCATATTAGACTTACTTACATGATCTTTTGTTTGCCGATATCCTCTTAGTCTAGTGGCACCTATTGTTTATCTTCATCAAAATAGTATGGGTTCAAGTCTTACAAGAGTACAAGTGAGTCAAAGATGGATTTTAGAAATAAATTTTAAAAGGTGTTTGTGTTCATTGTTAAAAAAAACATGATCTTTCATTTAGTGAGGAAATATTGTATTACTTACAAAAGCCATATGACAAAGCTTCTATGCTTTGCGTACAACTATTTATTGGACCGGTGACAATCGTAATTTTAGTAAACTTTAAGCCTGCTTTTTCCCATTTACTTCCACGTATAACAACCCCAATCCTATTACCATTCTCTCACACACACCAACACATACTCTCTCTCTCTCTCTCTTTAATTTCTTTGTCCAATAATGTAATATCCGTACTTTCCACATCATCGTTTATTTATATTTTGTACCCTTGTACTTTCATTTTTGAATCCATTGTAACCCGAGACTTATGATCAATGAATTTATTGGATTTGTTCAATTACATGTTTACAACATACATTACATTTATACATATGCAAGACAACATCATACGTGCAATATTACAAAATTATATATTACAAACACGCGTTTTACTTTTTTTACATTTATATTCTCGTTTCACGTCCATACACGCTCGGTTTATTATTATTATTAGTAGTAGTAGTAGTAGTATTATCATTATTATCATTAGTACTATTATTATTATTTCATTTTTTTTTCTTTTTAAAAAATCACCTCCCTTTCAACCATCAACTCCCAACTAACTCATTTAATACCCCAAACCCTAATCCACACTTATAAATACCCACTCCCTTTCACTCCTCCACCCTTACACCCTCCAAATTCTCTCACAAATCTCTCCAAGTGCTCCATTTCTTCCAAGATTTTTTGGCAGAATTTTATAAGGTAAAAACCTTATTTTTCTTCAAGTTTCTTTTTTTTTTTTTCTTAACAATTCTTCCTTCACCCTCTTGGATAAACCTCTAGGATCTTATCATTTGTTTACCTTGGTAAACATCTAAGATAAGTCACCATTTGAGGTCCAAGTTGTGGTCTTTCAACTAACATTTCTCCTTCTTCATGTTCTTGTTTGGATATTTTACATCTAGTTGTGGTAAAACCAAACCAAGCCTCCATCAAAATTCTATGATGGAAGCCTTGTGCTAAGGTATTTGGATGAAGTAGATGAACATAGACATCCAATACCCACAAGGTATTCAAATCCTATACATAAATATTATAAATAAATCTAACAAGGTTTGTGGATTTCCCAACCTTTCTCTTGGCCACTTCAAGTGGTATATTACTAACTATACTAACTTTTGACCATCCGAATTCCTAACTAAGTTAGGGGTTTGTGTTTCGGTCCGCCGTCGGCGATGCATGACCAACTTGATACTATTATACATATATATTATTTATTATTTCTTCTCCACCGAACTTATGCCTACGTTACCTTTTAGGTTAACCGGCATTCCCGACTCTTCACCTTCCCGTTCATCCTTTCGTTACCACGCCAAACCGTGAGTTTCATACTTGCCCCTTTTACATTTTTGCACTTTGGGACTTGAAAACATGTACATATTCAAAACCCATACACTACAAGATTCACACTTTATTCAAACACAATTCATTAACATGCTCATGTGACAACAACTTGACTACATGCTTAAATACAACTTGTTAATACAATAGTTCATTAATTTTTGCAAAACCGCACTTAACAAGTGTAGCGCTATAGGATTGACACCCGTCGGCTTTTCGTTACCTTTATGGAGCCCCCGATCTTGTTATGTTATTTTTTTTCGACTAGTATTCTTTGGATGCTAGGTATGCTATGTCAACAATAGGTTTGAACTATATAATTACAAATTGTATGAACATTAGTAAAGTATGTCTATGCATGTGAATTGTTGCTTTAAACATGATTATTATATGTATGAAACTTGTATGAACTCACCAACTTTATTGTTGATCAAATATTATTTTACATGTTTTCAGGAGATGTTTGATGCTACCATGGAAACGGAATCTAGGGACTTTGCCTTAGATATCAAATTTAAATATTTTTGTCTTTTGTTTATCAATGTATTTCCTTTAATTGAAACAATTGTATTTGAAATTCTTAGTTTAATGAAATCGGTTAAATTTATATTTCAACAATAGTGTCACGATGCCTTTGAACAATCCTACACGTCACGTTCGGTGATTCCGCCGCCGAATGGGTTGTGACAAATAATAACATGACAAATGTCATGTTTATAGACTTTTACATCTTTTTATGTTTTTCGTTTACAACTTTTAAAATATGATGTTTTAGAAAATTCTGAATATACCGTTACAACGTACTTATTTTTATCTACGTTTCGATATAAGTTTTATTTAAAACGGAGTTACATGTGATGGTGTACAAGTTATCTAAATGCTTCTTACAACGTGGTTATGAAAAACTTTTTATCTACGCTTTTTTTAAACGGTTTTGTTTTTTTTCTTCTTCTAATTTTCAAACGATTAACTTTTTTTAACGGCTTTATTACTGTTTTGTTTTTTTGTATAAAACATTTTTTTAGTTTTTTTTTCATCTCTCATACTATATATAAAATACGCTTTTAACCCGTTAATATTTTAATAATTTTGTTTTCTTTTAATAACTTTTGTTCGTTAATTTTTTTCAAAAACCAGAGTAGGCGACTATTTTAGTTTTTTTTATCAACGTTCCGATATGATATTTTTTTAAAACGGGGTTGTATTAAAAATCGAGTCTTTTTTGGATTGTGGCCTATTGTGAGTGCCGTTACCGTTGTGATCCTGTGACGAACCGAACATATTATGAGTGGACAACATCATTTCCGGTCTCGGTCTTTGCTTTTATGGTTTTCGACAACCCGAAATTTTTTCCTTTTTTATTATTTACCTTTAGGTTTCCTTTTTAGTACCATTATTTTTGCGAGTGCGCCTACGTTTTCGCTTAAATGTTATTAACGATTGGCCCGACACCCGTCGCGCCACGCGGGTATAACCCGTTTAATTTTCTATTAATTTCGTTTTTGTTTATTAACTTTCGTTCGTTAGTTTTTTTTCAATGAACGGAGTGCGTGGCTTTTTTTGTCAAAAGTTCCGATATAAATTTATTTGAAAACGGAGTTATATTCAAAATGGAGTTTTTTTCGAATCGTAGCTTATATCGAGTGTCGTAACTGTTGTATTATAGTGACTATTATGAGCGAATTAGACGAACTGACAACCGCCGCGAAGCGCGGGTATTCAAACTAGTTTAATACATTTTCAAAATATTTTTTATATGGTTATTAGTTCTAGGTTATTTATTTTTAATCTTCGAAGTTGTGGCTATTTAGAACTTTTGTTAGTTTGTGAGGAACTGTTTGAAAGTAACTAATTTGTTTATTAGGAGCAAATTTTCTTAATTTAAGGGGTTACGATTCGACTTGGTACCTATCTCTCATTGTTGTCCGGTGACCCCTTTAAACCGTGGATATTTCCAAAAAAAAATTGTCATGTGAAATTATGGTTCAACTAAATAAGTATGTATGTTTTTGATATCACCTTATATCACACTCGTCCCATAGCTAAACTTATACATGGTCGCATACACGTCGGATTCTCACCCAATTAGTTGGACCACAATTGCTATGATTTCCTTCATTTGCAAGGGTGCTTGGGGCACCTTCGGGTAGAGGCACGCGGGTACTCAGGTAGTCATGGGTACACCGACGCAACTACCCGCAAGGGTTACGGGTACCCATGGTGGGTAAAGGAATCGGCTATATGTACCCGTGAGTTCGGCGATGAAGTTGAAGGGAAAGTGCCGTTGGGGTTTGCTTTAGATACTTGGGTTGTGCTCCCATCGCCTAAAGTACTTGGGGTTAGATTTGTATAAAAATGAGATAGCACTCATATATTGATTAGAGTTATTAGGGTACTTAGAGTTGTCCCTCTCCGCATCTCTATTTCAAAGTGCTACCTGAACCTAGCTTAACAATTCTCCTTAAATTTAGGTCACAAAGTGTCATACTTTTATAGTCACCGTGTCATTTAGGCCAGAAAAAAAGACAGTAGCCGCAATTCCAGACGGCTGTATTTATAAAATTGGTTGTCATCATGTTACCCATAAAATATTAATTGTAAAAAAAAATCTGTTAAAAATCATACTTTAAATTATAAAATTAGAGGTGCAAGTAAACAGACAAAGGGCAATTTAGTCTTATCACATCGAAAACAAAAATGCAGCCGTAAGTGGACGACAATACCATACGTGTCAATCATGCCGACATGACCAACTCAAATCTCGTTTGCCGGCGTCAACGCCGGAAAAAATTAACCACCACGAACACGTAAAGATTGATAAAACAAACCATTAACAACTACATATCGGAAAAAGTTACCGGAAATTCCATTGACCAAAAACTACATGTAACGGCGGCAAGTCACCGAACAACAATTCAAGAAATTACACTTCAAAGTTTAATTCTCTACATGTTGCAAAAAAGGAGATCCGGTGTTTACTGCCAACGGTGATATTAATCTGACCGGTAACGAAGTTGCCGTATTCCTACTCCGATTCAGTAAAAAGGTAATAGTGCTAAATACTCTTTAGAATTTACGAGTTGATGACGAATATCAAAATCTATTCCGCAGGCGGGGGGAAGTTAAGATCGATGGCGAATCGTCCCGGCGGCGGCGGCGACGACTTCAAGTCAACCACCGTTGAGGTTTCAGAGTCGTCGCTTTTTGAAACGGTGGCCGGCTGACGGAAAATCCGGTCGAAGTAAAGCATCTGGTTCGCCAACGGCGAGTAAAACCCGGCGAAGGGTGTAGGTCCGGTGTACGAGAGGTTGAGATCGAGAAACGGAACTCGGTCGCGAGTCGGTGAGTCGATGGTACTGGTTTGACTCGGTGGACTTCGTTGACCATGAAAGTTATTGAGATGCAACAAAGCAGCATGTTCAGGTGTGGGAAAATTAGTCTTGGCCTTAGCACCACGAAACTCACGCGCCGCCGCGTCGTAAGCCTTAGCCGCCTCTTCCGCCGTGTCAAAAGTCCCCAACCAGACACGTGTTTTCTTGCCGGGATCACGGATCTCCGCCGCGTACCGGCCCCACGGCCTCTTTCTAACCCCTCTAAAATGCGGCTCCTTGGTTCTCACACCAAGGACGTTGCCGGTGGGTTTTCCGGCACCGGCGGAGCCCTCTTTCGGCGCCATGGATGAAACGAGGCTTAACTAGTTAAGGTTTGATTTAGGATTATGTTGGAGTTTGTTTTGGGGGAAAATAAGGAGGGTTGGGGGTGGTTATATAATGGGGAACGGTCAATGGAATGATTGACTAAAAGGTAGGCGGCAGCAGTAAAAGGCGTGTGGGGTTACGTGGCACCGAAGGATGGGGAGTATTTAAATATCTTTTTTTAAGGAGTATTTAAATATCTAAATACGGCGGTGTAAATGTGTATATACGAGGATTATACGAGATTATTATCATTGTCATGCGAAAGCGCTTAAATGAAATCGACTCACAACCCGTTCCGGTGGAAGATTCCTTTATCACACGCGCTTTGTGTCGTGTGCCTTTGATTATCCTATATCGATAACTTACTTGTTTACCGGTATTAAATTGAATATATCAATGTGAGTTATATTATTAAATAAATATAGTAAATAATATTTTGAGTTTGTTAAATTTTTTAAAAAAGTTAAAATTGTTAGAACTATTCGTCGAATTTTTTCTTCATAAAAAATGACCAAATTTGTTTAATAAATCGATAATTTATTCATCTTTCTAGTCTCATTTCTCACAAAACCGTCGCATTTTGACCGTTCCATGTGTGAGTTTAATGGTGTGGGCCAATGAGATATTAGCGAGTCAACCTTATAGTAGCAGTGGCGGAGCTTAAAAAAAATAAGTAGCGGGGGCTGAAAGTCACGAGACCCAAATTTTTTTTACTATCGCTATGTTTCGGGTTATATGTTTCGGCTGGGCGGTTCAATTCGGGTCGGGTCAAACAAATCAACAATAAATAACTCTAAATATCTAATTATCTATGATGATGCAAGAGAAATGGTAAGTACCTGGAAGAGAAATCCTCTCTATGTTGTAACTGCTGGATCCTTCTTCATCCATATGTTATACACATTCTGGACTCTTGTTCGTGTTGCAGCTCTCATATATACTCTAAAAGCTCCAATGTAGCCTAAATAGCAAGGGCAAAACCACAATATTTATCGCTACATATAACTTTAACATTAAAACCTTAAAATCAATTAGAGCAGATAAATGCAATATTTGCAAAACTATTTCTCACCAGTCACCACTTTAGCAAACATGGTAGATTGAATGAGTTATGATACATACATCACGACCTCAAATATCAACCAAACCCAAAGACCAACATCATAAGACACAAATTTACAGATAAAGAGGTTTTATCTATAGATGATTCACTACATAATGGTCATCGATGCACACATCGCTTTAGGTTAAACCAATAATAAAAAATCACTTGCATTAATAATATGTCCCTAATTTTCTAACCCTAATAGTTAAGAAATCAAGAAATCATTCATCAATAATATACAATAATCCTAGTAACAACTAACAAGAAATCAACTAATCAAGAATTGCTTAATTGAGTGAATTCTAACCTTCGCCCCTGTTCAACAGCCGAACACCTGAATAAGGAACACCACTACGGTAGGAGAGGAGGTGGCGAGCAGAGGCGGTGAGCGGCGAGCGGCGGCGACTAGCGAGCGACGACGATTAGAGAGCGAACAGTTCAGCTTCAGCGATTTGGGGATTAGGGGAATACGGGACTGGTCAATTAATTTGACTCATGAGGCAAATGATGTTAGATTGTTAGGGTAATTAATTTGAATTTTTCATTTCCCCCCCTAAACTTACATTTTTATTTTTTAAATGCACAATCTATTTTTTTATTTTTTTATTTCGTACTCATAATTATCGAATCAATCAGAGAGCATTGAACTGAAATTTTTAGGGATAAAAAAATCAGAGGGGGCCAAGAATTCTTTAGAGAAAAAAATCAGGGGGGCCGACTCAGTACGTATAAAATTTTCCGGACGAAATCGCAAAAAATTACACTACCAACGGAAAAAACGGCGAGGACCACCTTCGCCCCTGTATAGTAGTGAATAGTAGTGAATTGAAGATAATCAATTGTAGTAAGAGAGAATATAGAAGATTAAAACCTTGTCGTATATATTATATAGGCAAATTGGATTTTTAATAATCGAAACTGTAACCTATTGGCTGATAATAATCTATACTATTAATTTGGTCGGTGACAGTATTAACTTTCACTTTTGTTATCAATAGACAATAGCAGTCCCCGTAACATATTCATCATAAATTTACACTCTAGTTACACTTAATTTCCACTTGATTTCGCTTGTAAGTTTCTTCATCGCTTAAATCATCGTTTTGAGCCAAATGAAGTGTAATTGAACGTAAATTTATGATTATGTTACTGTCTTACTGAGACTGTTATTGAAAATAAAAATGAAAGTTAGAACTGTCACCGACCAATTGAGAATATAAAATATTATCAACCAATATATAATATATTATAGTTTGAATTATAAAAATTTAATTTACCTATTATATATATGATGTGTATATTCTTTAAAATTATTTATAGGTTTTTAAAAGAACAAGTGGAGAGAAAAACGTGTGAGTTTTGAATCGCAGTTCGAAGAAAGAGGTTGTGGGGCGGCTTTAGAATATGTTGTCGCTCTAATGCTACGCCGCGTTGGAGAGGCGTTCGTTTAGAAAGGCTCACCATTAATAGCATGCCACGTGTCGGTAACTAAGAGGGGGGACAAATGAGAAGCGTGTGGGACAATTATCCTCTTAAATCTAATCCGACAAGTTCGCCCCCAGGTTTGTTTAATACCGGCATCCCCCACTTCCAAGTAAGTAATATCATTTTTTTTTAATTTAGAAACATTTTAACTGAATATAAAATAGTAAACTCCGGTTTTAGTCCCTGTGGTTTGATTCAATTTCCTATTTTAGTACATTAGTTTTAATTTCACTTTTTAGTCACTGTGGTTTTATTTTTGTTTCAATTAAAGTCAGGCGTCTAACACCTTCCAAATTTTCTATTAGTTTTTATGTGAAAAGACAAAATTACACTTGTTTAACATAAAGACCATTTGTTTAATTAAACCTAAAATCAACATAACTCCTTTTTCACCACCCACCTCCACCTCCACCTCCATTGCCACAACAACCCACAAAAATCCTACCACCACCACCACCTACAAAATCTGTTCATCCCTACCATCGCCGATCACCGCGTTTTTTCGACTAGGCCACCACCACACTCATAACCAGAGCCCATCGAACACCAAACCTATTTCAAAAATCGAGTAACATCAACTAAAATTGATCAAGATCATTAGACCAACATGATTTGGACCTAGGGAATTTCTGGAAGAAATCTTTGAACTCACAACACAACCTACTTTGCAAAATCACAACACAATAGTAGATTAGGGCTTCAATCTGAGCAAGATCACTTTATTAGCACCACCGTTACAGTTGAAGATCGTAGCTCCCTTCCCACTATAGTTGAATGCCACCACCCCCCATCAATCGGAGCAAGATCCGGTTGCAGAAAACAAGGGCTTCGATTTGGGTATTTTAGATTTCCACAGGTGGTGGTTCTTCAAAACCTGCTACAGTTGAAGATCGTAGCACCCTTCAGTTCTATCAATGAAATAAGCACCTGTGGTTTCGTTGCTACAGCCCAGGAGATCAAAGCAAAAGCTTCGTCCTTGATTTGATATCTCCAATCGTCACCATCGCTGCCCAACAACCAGATCTGAAGTCCCACCGGTGCCCAACAACCCTGACCATGGTGGTCTAGGGTTTCTGGTCTTTGACCTCCTCCTCCTCTTCGATCTAGGAACGGTATGGTTTTAGGTGGTGGTGGTGGTCGCCGGAGAAGGCATAGTTTCCGGTTTTACAGTGTGACAATCGCGGTTTTTCGGGTCCTTACCGTTTCTCGACTTTTTATACGTTATATTTTTTTTAATATTATGATTTTATATATTTTTAGTGTTTCTAGGAATTCTAGGAATACTACCTTAGACAAACACTAAGGTCCGAACTAGAAAACCCGGTTAAGTGCATACACTGCGTATACTGCGAACGCATTAAATAAACGGTAAAAATTAAATTCTCGAAAATAATTTTTATAATTATATTTTAGTTAAGAATGATATTTTATAACATTATATGTGCTAACTTTTGTGATTCTTGATTTAACTAACGATCACAGGTGGTTCTTCCGTTAAAAACCCGGTATAACTTTTTAAATTTTTTTGAGTTTTTATGTTTTAAAATTTTCTAAAATTCATTATTTTGGATACTAGAATTTTATTTTTTGATAAAAATATTTATTAGAGTGTATAGGGGTGCAATTTTTATAAAAAGTGGGTATATTTTATAAAAATTTCTTTTAAAACACAAGAATTTTCTTCCACCTATAAATACCCATCTCCAACATTTGATTTCTCTTCCTCCTCCTCACAAAAATCGTGAATACCCCCCATGCAACCAAACACTCCAAATCTCATTCCAAGCTCATAAACAACCAATTTCAAGCTTTGATTATTGATTCCAATGGATTCATGAGCTTGTTTTTAGTGTTTTAAATGTATTTTAACATGATTTCATCTTTAAAATTTCTGTTTTGATTCTTGCATGTGTTCTCAAGAACACACACACTACACACACTCACTTTGATTTTCAAGTTTTGTTGTTTTTAAAAGTTTTTAGCTTGAATCTTATGGTTTTAACAAGGATTTGTGGATAAAAACTAGTTGTAATCATCCACAATGAGTTATCTAGTAAAAAACTTGCAAGATTTGATGATCAAAGTGTATGAACACTTGGTCGTTCATATTTGCATTTTCTTGAATTAAAAGAGCATTTTGTTGATTTTTGAGTTTTTGATCTTGGAATTGAACCACATTGTGATTATAGGTTATAAATCAAGGAAAACTCAGTAGCTTAGCATCAAATTTCATCATCATTTGTTGAATTTGAAAGGTATAATCCTTGATCAAACTTGTAGTTAGCTTAAATGATAAAAAACAAACATGTTTTTGGTGGATTTTTAAAAATGGTTGATTTAGCACCCAAATTTGTTTCTATACAGTAGAATATGTTTTAAAATAAGTATCTAAAAAATTTGGTTATCTAACTCTTTATAGATTATTTATTAAAATTTACACAAGTTTAATACATAAAATTTGGGAAAAATACTTCTGAGTATTGAAAATTTCTGGAAATTGGACAGTCATTGTTATATGATGAACTAAGATTCCTATCCAAATTTTATGAAAATTGGAATTGTTTAAGTATGCGTTTAGTATTTATAAAGTTTAAATGGAAGATTTAGGGTTTGTATACTTCTGGATAAAATCAGGACTTGAAATTTGGTATGGGATCTTATATTGACTTAAACCTAATATGGTAAAAAAATTGGTGATGTTTTGATGTGTTTAACTATTTTTCCAGAATTTGTAAAGTTTTAACAATATTAAATTCATATTAAATAATATGGATATTTGAAAAATATGAAAATTGGTCAGAAATTTTTATTTATATATATGATTAATTGATATAAATTTTAATCAGTAAATTTATGTGTAAGTATGACTTTGGAATTATGGTCCATTTAAATTTTATAAAAAGTTATTAATTTTGGAAATTTTTATATAAAATTGATTTTATAAATATTCTAGGGGATTTTGGACAGAAGTATAACCCCATTTAAAACATAAAATTAAACTTTTAAATTGGGTACTAATATCACACTAAAACCCTAATTTCGGACGAATCTGATTTTCAAACCGTAAATCGGACTTTACGCTCGTAATCGTGTTTTTGATCAAACGAAACCGTGACATGAGATTTTATCAAATGTGACTTTTTAACTACTGATTTTATTTATTAAAATCTAAAACTTAAAGTTTTAAGGTTATTAATTCATATACAAGCCGGTTTTACAATTCTTCATGGTTCGTACGAACGTGCATGGGTTTTGACTATGCAGTTGACTGCATAGCCACTTTTGACTTTTGTTGAATTAGCCGCACATATTAGGTTTCCTAAATACATTTTGTGTCTACTTGTTAGTAGGACTCGGTTAGGATACCACCGTTGGCTGTTTCACTGTTTTATCGCACTTTTTCGCGTTTCACCCTTAGATGAGTTTCGCGGCCCCACTTTTAAATGTTTACTGCTTTACGGGGGAAAATCTGTTTCACTACATGTTGTTACTTAGGATTAGGGTTAGCTGGGTTTACTTTTAGATGCATTAAGTCCCCACTTTAACGCAATCAATTAGCTTGAATAGCCGATGAGAATTATGAATAGTACTATTTGGGTCGACACCCCCGCCCAGGGTTGGTCGCGCCAACCAGACTTGTAGGGTCATTTGGGCGCATAATTAGCCATAGTACGTGTTCGCATTTAACACCTGGATACAGGGGCAACAACTAGTCTGACGGTTTTGATTGTGGCTCAGGGTAACTAAAATCTTAATACATGTACTTTATCTTCTGCGGATGGTTACTTTTACATTTTGAAATTCATTTACTTATTTTATTGAGTCGAAAAACCTGCGTACTCACCAACTATTTTTATAGTTGACCGTTTTTGAAACATGCTTTTCAGATAAACAGAATTGAAGCAAATGACTAGTTTGGTGAATTGCTTTTTGGGACATTCTTTTGGATTATGACTTGGTTGTTGGTTTTGTATTCTCCATTTGGGATGTTTGGTTTATGTAGACAACCTGAATTTGTATTTTGGTTTTCGTGGTTTGTATGACACTTTACTTTCTTGGGTATGTTTGTAGTAGTTCTTTGAAATTTGCAGTGTACCCATTAGCATTACAGGGAGACGGTATACAGAAACAGACGGGAATGGAAGTGGAGGTGGGTATTCTAGGGTTTATATGGAGAATAAGATAAAGGTGGGTGTTTTTAATACGAGGGGCATTTTTGTCTTTTCATAAAAACTTAACAGAAAATCAAACGGTGTTAGTTATTTGGCTTTAATTGAAACAAAAATGAAACCACATGACTAAAAAGTGAAATTAAAACTAATGGACTAAAATAGGGAATTGAACCAAACCACATGGACTAAAATCGGATTTTACTCGAATATAAAATTACGAAACTATAGATTACTTTTTTTTAACGACAAATTTCTTTACTTATTGGGACTTGAACCCATGACCTTGAGGTTTTTAAGTGTTTAAGAGGTTTTGCCTCTACCATTAGACCACCACCCTAATGACTAAATTATAGATTTATTTGCACTTGGGTAAATTAAGTTAACAGTAATTTATTTACATTGTGTTTAGTTTTATTTTTTAATTGTTGCAACCAAGACTTTTAGTGTTTGATTTGAAACTTTTCGTGTACATAAATGTCGGTGTTATGATATGGGACACTAACACTCTTAGTTTTGGCACGAGGATTGGATTTTGTAAACAAACTCTGCAATTAGAGTAAATAAATGTTTGAGTTAATTGCACGGATGGTTCATTTGATTTTGATATGTTTATATTGCAAATTTGTTCCTTAAGTTTGAAAAAGTACATTTTTGGTCTAACAGTTTACTCGAACGTAACACCGTTGATTCTTAGAGTGGATTGCCGTTAGTTTTAAAAAAATTAATTAACAAATCCTCTTGGACCCATTTACCCCCACCTCATTTAAAATAAAATAGAAGAACAGTTAATTAAATAAAATGTGGGCCCCACCTCTCACGCACCTCATCTCCCCCTTCTCCTTTGGAAATGCCGACCACCACCATTTTCGGCTCGTTTTTCCGGCGACGCCGCTCCGACAACCCTCGATAACAAATCCTTGTCTATCATTTCGTGTCTCCGCCTTGAACCCTCTTCTCCGCACCCTCCACTACATTGTTCATTTATCTCGTTGAATAGAAACCAAGATTAGGAATTTGAACACGGTGGCTACATCTTTTAATCAAATAGAGAAATCCATTACATAACTAGCATGTTCATTTATGGAATAATTAAAAAAATAGAAAAAAACCCAACTTAATATGGTTATATCCTTTGATCCAAATCGAGCTACAAGTTCATTTATTGATAATCGTTAACCGAATTTAACTGATAATAGAACCGTCGCCGAACAGAATTAACCGACTGTATGGTTATGGTTCTTTGATTTATCGATAAATTGGTTATGGTACTCATAACTGAACGTTAACTGAGCCGAACACATACAACTATATTCATATTATATGTGCATAAAGTATAAGTGATTTCTCTCATTCAGTATCATTTATGTACATAGTAGTATGATAGATTTATGGTATCGCACTTTTTCGCGTTTCACCCTCAGGTGAGTTTCGCGACCCCACTTTTAAATGTTTACTGTTTTACGGGGGAAAAACTGTTTCACTACATGTTGTTACTTGGGATTAGGGTTACATGGGTTTACTTTTAGATGCATTAAGTCCCCAATTTAACGCAGTCAATTAGCTTGAATAGCCGATGGGAATTATGAATTGTACTATTTACCCCCACCCAGACCAGACTTGTAGGGTCATTTGGGCGCATAATTCGCCATAGTAGGTGTTCGCATTTAACACCTGGATACAGGGGCAACAACTAGTCTTACTGTTTTGATTGTGGCTCAGGGTAACTAAACTCTTAACACATGTACTTTATCATCTGCGGATGGTTACTTTTACATTTTGAAATTCATTTACTTATTTTATTGAGTCGTAAAACCTGCGTACTCACCAACTATTTTTATAGTTGACCGTTTTCGAAACATGCTTTTCAGGTAAACAGAATTGAAGCAAATGACTAGTTTGGTGAATTGCTTTTGGGGACTTTCTTTTGGATTATGACTTGGTTGTTGGTTTTGTATTATGCATTTGGGATGTTTGGTTTATGTAGACAACCTGAATTTTTATTTTGGTTTTCGTGGTTTGTATGACACTTTACTTTCTTGGGTATGTTTGTAGTAGTTCTTTGAAATTTGCAGTGTACCCATTAGCATTATCTTGCGCCTAAGTGTTCGATGCACCGCTCTCGTCTCACCTCCGTGTTTCCGCCTTCGGCGGGGTGTGATAGACTTGGTATCAGAGCACTGGTTATAGAGAATTAGGTTTACCCCAGACTCGAACCTAGACTATGACCTTAAGAAACATTGTAAAGAACCTTAGGAACTATGTGTGCATTGCATATCATTTGGCATTTCTTATTCTTACCAGCTTTACGTTCTCCATCACAGCATGTCTTCGTCTTCAGCATTATCTTGCGCCTAAGTGTTCGATGCACCGCTCTCGTCTCACCTCCGTGTTTCCGCCTTCGGCGGGGTGTGATAGACTTGGTATCAGAGCACTGGTTATAGAGAATTAGGTTTACCCCAGACTCGAACCTAGACTATGACCTTAAGAAACATTGCAAAGAACCTTAGGAACTATGTGTGCATTGCATATCATTTGACATTTCTTATTCTTACCAGCTTTACGTTCTCCGTCACAGCATGTCTTCGTCTTCAGCATCTTCATTTCAGCAGTACTTCTCGGACGATGAGGCGGACAGCCTCAACAACATCCCTCTTGTACCTGTCCCTACTGCATCAGGTGATTGGAGTGCGCTCGAGCCAAGTCATACGTCAGAGGAGGATCCGTCGGAGCACTATGTGCCCGGTGAGTCTAGCTACGCGACTAACGCAGAGGATTTAGGGAGCCGTCTACCCTCACCTACTTCGGTCCTACCCCCTCCCAGTGTAGCACCAGTGACTGTTACCCTGCTACTCCCGATGTTGGACAGTCACTGTTTCCTGGATCGACCTTCAAGGTCAGAGGATCATCTACTAGGACTACACCTGTTATTATAGAGTTATTATCAGATAAAGAGGATGAGCCCGAGGACACCAGGACTAGTAGGGAGGTACAGATGGACGAGTGAGTGGAGGCTTACGCCAGACACGAGACGAGACCGAATAATCATCATACTGTGTTGGAGGATGTTCTAGAGAGGATAGCGGAGCTATATCAGTATGTTACTACTCTTCAGGCGTCAGAGCTAAACAGGAACCAGCGCATGGATCGATATGAGAAGAGGGTCTACTCCAGATTGGCTATTTTTGTGGCTTTCTTTGTTTTACTGGTTGCTGTTGTGTTAGGTTTCTATTTCAGACACTGAGCGGGTTGTGCTCAGGTCCTTTTGAAGGGTTACAAAAACTTTGTTTCTTTTAGGTATCTTGGCATAGTTCTAACTAATGCCTAATTTTGTAAAAATTATTTCTAACTCTTGTAAACCCTAGCTACTTTCTATGCTCGGCGAAGCACTTTCGTAAATTTTGGATGATGGAAATGAATAATATTTTGGATGAATCCTTGTATGTCATAAATTTCATTTTGTTATTATTTGTGTATTGTTATCATTCTTAATTGTTACCTTGTGTACATGGTTCAACCAAATGTTTATCATCCTTTAAAAAAAAAACATGTCTTTTATGTATAGATTGTTTGCTATGTTTTGAGTGATTTCTAATCAAGTACCATCATTTACTCAAACTCTTATCAAATTCCTATCCGCTTCTGTTTTTAGACAATGCCGTCGAGGAGAGAACCTCAGCATAATGAGACTGAGAATGCTCAAACAGATCTGACCCAGCTGATAAATCAAGGGATAGATGCGGCTATACCAAGAATAGTGGCACAGATGACCGCAGGGTTAATCAAGAGTGTTGGCGACACTAGTGGTGGTGCTTCTGGCAGTGGTGGAGCCGGTGGTGGAGCCGGTGGTGGTACTGGTGGTGGCACAAATACTGGTAACACCAACCGCGGATGCACTTTTAAAGACTTCTCTACGGGAAAACCCCTGGATTTTCATTGTATTGAGGGGGCAGTTGGGATTGTTCGTTGGATAGAAAAAGATGGAGTCGGTCATAAAAATCAGTAACTGCTTGGAAAATCAGAAGGTTAAGTATGCTGCTTGCTCTCTGCAGGGCGAAGCCCTAACATGGTGGAATTCTCAAGTTGATGGGTTAGGAGAACAAGTTACAGATAACCTGACTTGGGTCAAGTCTAAGAAAATGTTGATTGAGGAATACTGTCCTCGGAATGAATTAAAGAAAATTGAAGTTGAATTTTGGAATCTGGAAATGGATGGAGCAGAAATCTTGGATTACACGACTCGATTTCAAGAGTTGTCCCGTGTTGTCACACCCCCAATTTCAATTAACGGAGTTTTACCGTTTGGGAAGTGACGAACCGGGATCTCAGACATTAGTTACTTTGAACGACTCTACATGGGACTCAAAATGAAAATACCCTTTAAATCAGAGTATCAATGTGAAAGCGTAAAGAAAGTAAATGCGCAAAATACACGCGCCCAAAACCAAAGTCCAAAAGTCAAAAAAGTCCAAGCGTCCAAACAAAAGCAAGTACAATAGAACAATTTAAATAAACATAAATAGTTATAATCAAATCAGTTAAATTCCATGCATGCCCTAACGTGCACCTGTGTCTTAGCTTAGCGACCTGAGAAAACATGTAAAAATATGTCAACACGAGGTTGGTGAGTCCACAGGTTTCAATATAAGTAAATAAGCGTTTACCGGATTTATATTCATTCAGTACGTATCTATAGGTAGCTAACCTATGTTCATGTTCAGCTCAAGCGCTCGCAACCGAAGCTGACTGTTTGTTTATTGCCTCCTTCCAGGTCTATCAACACTGACGGTGTGAGTAGGCTAACATTTCACCCGTTCAATATCCAATCGAGTTAGCGCGACTAACGCGGGTGGGATTTGTCAAACCCAGTAGTACTACTAAATATTACCTCGCTAAGATCCATATTAACGGTCTGATATTAGTTGAGGACTTTCTGTGATAGCGTGTTACGGTTAGCATTTAACATTGATAACATACGAATTAAAAATCAAAAAATCGTTTAGTCGTGTTTTCTCCCCCAAGTTAAAACAGTAAAAGGGGCCGTGAAAACTCACATGCTTTGCGTTGAAGGTAGTTTCACCCTAGAGGTAAGTTGGAACCACGAGTGTAAATCTCAGACGACTTACGTATGTCCTAAAATTATAAACACATATATTTGGGACAAGTTGGGATTTGTGACGATGACACGGAAGTTTGAACGTCCTAACATACTTACGATTTACGAGTAGACGAACGCGTCTACGGAAATATATATGTTTCTTAATATAATAATTAAGATCAAAGCGTTACGTGTCTAATGTTAATAACGAATATTATTAAGTGAATAAATAACTTCGTACGTTTGCCATTTAAAATGGTTAGGAAAATAATATAACTATATGTATTATTTTTAAGTTCGTAGGTTTAACCAAATAACCATTTGTGAGTCAAAAATAATAAATATATTATTTTTAATCGGTATAATAAATGTGGCTAAATAATATAACAAATTATATTATTTATAATTTTTGAATCGTTTCATAAAGTTTATAAATGTGGCAAAAATAATATAAAAATATATATTATTTTTAATTGAGATCGTGGGTTTGAAAATAATATAAATATATTATTTTATTCGAAGTCACAGTTTGAAAACAATATAGACATATTATTTTAAAAGTGAGAACAATAATAGAAATGGGTTATAATTTGAAAACCGGGCCTATGGTTGTTTTCCGGGTATAAAACACTTTAATATAATATTATAATAATATAGGGTATTGTTTTTATATTAAAATATTAACTAAAAATAATTAAAACCCAAAACAGGGGGGAGACTCGAACCCGGGTCTCCTCCCTGTATGCACACATGATTAACCAGTCCGCCCACTAGGGTCATCGCGACATGATCCGAACCGAAATGCTTTTAATCAAGCATTACCGAGAGTCCCCCTCCCCAATCAAGCCGCGATCGATTCCCATCCCAACAACATCGAAATCGGCCACGATTCATCGAATTTACACAGGGGTTTTGTCATTCGAGTATAGGCGAGTCTGTGGGTTAGTTTAATTGCAAATCTACCAATTTTAAGATCGTTAATTTTTAAAAAGAAGGGCCGAACCCTAGCCCAAGAACACAAGATTAATTTGATCGAATTCGGTATTGATTTGGATTGAAATCTTAGGGCTTTTACTAAACAAGGGGTTGCGAACCTGCTCATGTAGTTTAATTTGGTTAATATAATGTCTAATATTGAAAGCCCCAAATTAAATTTTGTAAGAACCCTAGGTTAGTGATTTCAAACAGTTTGATGTTATAAGTTTGGATTAGCATAGGGCTTTTGATCTAGACATCTCGACGAGTCTGTGGACGTGTTCAATTTCAGTATTAATTACCGAATTGATATGGTTCGATTAAATCCGAAGAATTGGTTCCCGAGAACTGGTTCCCGAAGAATTCGATAATGCAAGCCCTGATAATGATAAGGCTTTCAACCTAGATAAAGAAACGAAACTACGGGTATAATTGATTACCATATTGGATGTCGGATTGATAGGATTTGACTAAATGAATGCCGACGGCAACGACTTCGATCCTCGGCGACAATTGCAGCGGTTCCGGCAAGATTCCAGTGTGCAACGGGTTCAAACGGGTGCGATTTAGGTTTGAGAGTGTTCAATTTCAGTGTATTCGATCGAATGATTGTGAATTGGTGAATAATACGAGTGAAGTCGACGGTTACAAATTGATTTCCCATTATCGGGATTAATTGTTCGTAATTGCGGTGTTTAATGGTTCAATGATGAACATTAACAACTTCATTATGCATATCCGATACAAATTCAATTCAATTTCGGTTATGGATTACGATTTTGAACCAAAGAGTCCACTATTTGACTTTAAAAAGTCAACAGGGACAATTTCACTCCAATTTGACTTTGCCTGGTCAACAAATCAAGTTTTGGTTAATTGCAACTTTGATCCCTACAGTTTGAGTTCAGATATTGACAGAATTTGACCCTGTGGTTATTAAGTTTTCTATTGGATTTTTAACGGAATTGTTAACGCCGTTATTATGAAAAGTCCGAGTTGTCACATCATCCCCTAGTTGAAAGAATTTTCGTCCCGAAAATTAATAAAATAAAAAAAAATTTCCGGGATATCACACGTGTGGTGCCACATCTGGTGACACCAGAACCTAAGAGGATCGAAAGGTATATCTGGGGATTAGTGCCCCAAATTCGGGGAATGGTTACTTCGGCCAAACCCACTACTATACAAAGTGTGACTCAGTTGGCGGGTGAATTAATTGATGAAATGGTGAGAAATGGAATCTTGGTTAAGAAAGGAACAGTTGGAAAGAAATCGAAGGAGAAGGCTGTGAAGAAAACTACTGGTGGTCCAAGTAAGAAGCGCAAGTTTGTGAAGAATTATGGAGCGGTGACACAAGGAAAGAAGGTGTACATTGGGAACTTACCTAAGTGTAATAGATGCAACCTTCACCATACCGGCCAATGCGCAGTTGTTACTTGTGAAAAGTGTTACAGGACCGGTCATCTTGCCAAGAACTGCAGGGTCAACTTGGAACCTCAGAGATCATGTTATGAATGTAAGGAGACTGGTCACTTCAGAGACATGTGTCCTAAACTAGGACGTAATGGTAGTAATACGAATCAAGCTAGCACTTGGGGCTGGAGACGCTCGTCAGGACCCGAATATAGTGACGGGTACGTTTCTCATCAATGATATCCATGCATCTATACTATTTGACACAGGGGCTGATAGAAGTTTTATTTCTACTGAGTTTAGATCATTGATTAGTCTTGAGTCAAAAAAATTGCATGATGCCTACACTATAGAACTAGCAAACGGTAAATTGATTAAGGCAAGTGATATTGTCCGAGGTTGCACTATGAATTTAAATGATCATCCATTTAGTGTAGATCTTATTCTGATTGATCTTGGTAGCTTCGATGTTGTAATTGGCATGGATTGGTTGTCCTAACACTGAGCTGAGATTATTGGTTCAGAAAAGATGTCCATGGTGATAAACCTGGAAGGAGCTTGAACATTATTTCATGTATGAAGGCTTGGAAATTTTTGAAGAAAGGGAGTTACGCATTTCTTGCTAACGTTGTCGAGAAGAGGTCGGAGGAGTTAAAAATTCAAGATATCCCAATCGTGAGCGATTATCCGGAAGTCTTTCCCGAGGATTTACCCGGATTACCCCCTTCACGGCAAGTTGAGTTTAGGATCGACTTGGTACCCGGCGCCGCACCTATTGCTAGATCCCCCTACCTCTTGGCACCGTCTGAATTGCAAGAGTTATCGAATCAGTTGCAGGAACTTTTAGATAAAGGATTTAATAGATCGAGTTTCTCACCTTGGGGAGCTCCGGTCTTGTTCGTGAAAAAGAAGGATGGATCATTTCGGATGTGTATCGACTACCGGGAGTTGAATAAATTAACGATCAAGAACCGATATCCACTCCCGAGGATCGACGACTTGTTTGACCAATTGCAGGGATCGACTCATTTCTCTAAGATCGATCTCAGATCAGGTTATCATCAGTTAAGGGTCCAGGAGGATGACATACCAAAGACGGCATTCAGGACTCGGTATGGTCACTATGAGTTTTTGGTTATGCCTTTCGGGCTAACCAATGCTCGGGCAGTGTTTATGGATCTGATGAATAGGGTATGTAAGCCCTACTTAGACAAGTTCGTGATAGTCTTTATTGACGACATCTTGATATATTCTCGGAGTAAGGAAGAGCACGAGCAACACCTGCGGTTAATTTTGGAGTTGCTTCGGAATGAGAAACTTTATGCCAAGTTCTCAAAGTGTGAATTTTGGCTAAAAGAAGTTCACTTTCTTGGCCTTGTGATTAACGAGAAAGGCATACATGTGGATTCGGCCAAGATTGAGGTGATAAAGAAGTGGGAGACGCCTAAGACCCCAACCGAGATCCGTCAACTTCTTGGTTTGGCAGGCTACTATAGGCGATTCATTGAGAATTTCTCTAAGATAGCTCAGTCCTTAACTCTCTTGACTCAGAAAGACAGAAAATTTGAATGGGGTGACAAACAGGAAGAGGCATTTCAATTATTGAAACAGAGGTTATGTAACGCTCCGATTCTAACTCTTCCCGAAGGAACGGATGGCTTTGTCGTATACTGTGACGCTTCACACCAAGGTCTTGGTTGCGTGTTGATGCAAAAGGACAAGGTTATCGCGTATGCATCCCGACAATTGAAAGTGCACGAAAAGAATTACACAACTCACGACTTGGAATTGGGTGCCGTTGTTTTTATACTTAAGATTTGGAGGCACTATCTTTATGGCACCAAGTGCACTATTTTTACCGACCACAAAAGCCTCCAGCACATATTTGATCAAAAGATGTTGAACATGAGACAAAGGAGATGGGTCGAACTACTCAACGACTATGAATGTGAGATCCGATATCACCATGGGAAAGCAATGTGGTGGCAGATGCTTTGAGTAGGAAGGAAAGAATAAATCCTCATCGAGTGCGTACTTTGGGGATGATAATTCAAACGAGCTTGAAAGCTCAGATTCTTGAGGCACAGAAAGAAGCACTAGAGAGAAATAAATTGAAAGACGAACTTTTATGTGGTGCTGAGAGGAAATTCGAACAGAAAAACGATGAGTTAATTTATTATTTGGATCGAATGTGGATTCCGGATTCCCATAACTTGAGACAATTGATTTTTAATGAAGCTCACAAGTCGAGATATTCCGTACATCCCGGAGCTGACAAGATGTACAAAGACTTGAAAGAATTTTATTGGTGGCCCGGGATGAAGAAAGAAATTGCAAGTTATGTTGGGAAGTGCTTGACTTGTTCTAAAGTCAAGGCAGAATACTAGAAACCGTCGGGACTTTTGTAGCAACCCGACATCCCTCAGTGGAAATTTGAACAAATTGCTATGGATTTCATCACTAAGTTACCAAGAACTTCCAGCGGTTATGATTCAATTTGGGTCATTGTTGACCGGTTGACGAAATCTGCTCATTTTATTCCCATCCGAGAGGATTTTAAGATGGAAAAGTTAGCTCGTTTGTACATTGGTGAGATTGTTTATAGGCATGGAGTGCCCGTTTCCATCATCTCGGATAGGGATAGTCGTTTTACATCCCGATTTTGGCAGACACTACAACGAGCTTTGGGAACGCGCTTGGATATGAGCACGACTTACCATCCTCAGACTGACGGTCAAAGTGAACGAACGATTCAGACCATGGAGGATATGCTAAGGGCATGTGTGAAAGAATTTGGCGGCAATTGGGATACCCATTTGCCGTTAATCGAATTCTCTTATAATAACAGTTATCACACTAGCCTCAAGTGCGCGCCGTTTGAAGCTCTGTATGGGCGTAAGTGTCGATCACCACTTTGTTGGGCTGAAGTTGGTGACAATCGTTTAACTGGCCCCGAGATTATTCAAGAGACTACGGACAAAATTTCTAAGATTCGGGATAGACTAAAGGCCGCACGAGACAGACAGAAAAACTGCGCCGACAATCGAAGGAAACCCTTGGAATTTCAAATTGGCGACAGGGTGCTTTTAAAAGTTTCACCTTGGAAGGGCGTTATTTGGTTCAGAAAGAGGTGTAAACTCAATCCGAGGTATATTGGACCGTATGAAATTATTGATAGAATTGGTCCCGTGGCGTATAAATTGAAATTGCCTCAAGAACTCGGCGGTATACACGATACTTTCCACGTATCAAACCTCAAAAAGTGTTTAGTCGATGAATCCTTGGTAATATCACATGAGGAAGTTTGTGTCGACAAAAAGCTTCACTTTATCGAAGAGCCGGTTGAGATTTTGGATCGCGAGATCAAGACGCTTAAACGTAGCCGCATCCCTATCGTGAAGGTCCGATGGAACTCGAAGCATGGACCCGAATTCACATGGGAACGAGAGGACCAAATGAAGCAAGAATATCCTCAAATTTTTGTGAATGAAGCGGTTATTACTAACACCAGTTGAATTTCGGGACGAAATTCCATTCAACTTGGGGATAATGTGACAATCGCGGTTTTTCAGGTCCTTACCGTTTCTCGACTTTTTATACGTTATATTTTTTTTAATATTATGATTTTTTATATTTTTAGTGTTTCTATGAATTCTAGGAATAGTACCTTAGATAAACACTAAGGTCCGAACTAGAAAACCCGGTTAAGTGCATACACTGCGTATACTGCGAACGCGTTAAATAAATGGTAAAATTTAAATTCCCGAAAATAGTTTTTATAATTATATTTTAGTTAAGAATGATATTTTATAACATTATATGTGCTAACTTTTGTGATTCTTGATTTAACTAACGATCACAGGTGGTTCTTCCGTTAAAAACCCGATATTTACCCGGTATAAATTTTTAAATTTTTTTGAGTTTTTATGTTTTAAAAATTTCTAAAATTCATTATTTTGGATACTAGAATTTTATGTTTGGATAAAAATATTTATTAGAGTGTATAGGGGTGTAATTTTTATAAAAAGTGGGAATATTTTATAAAAATTTCTTTTAAAATACAAGACTTGTCTTTCACCTATAAATACCCATCTCCAACATTTGATTTCTCTTCCTCCTCCTCACAAAAATCGTGAATACCCCCCCTGCAACCAAACACTCCAAATCTCATTCCAAGCTCATAAACAACCAATTCCAAGCTTTGATTCTTGGTTCCAATGGATTCATGAGCTTGTTTTTAGTGTTTTAAAGGTATTTTAACATGATTTCATCTTTAAAATTTCTGTTTTTATTCTTGCATGTGTTCTCAAGAACACCAAGAACACACACACTCACTTTGATTTTCAAGTTTTGTTGTTTTTAAGAGTTTTTAGCTTGAATCTTATGGTTTTAACAAGGATTTGTGGATAAAAACTAGTTGTAATCATCCACAATGAGTTATCTAGTGAAAAACTTGCAAGATTTGATGATCAAAGTGTATGAACACTTGGGCGTTCATATTTGCATTTTCTTGAATTAAAAGAGCATTTTGTTGATTTTTGAGTTTTTGATCTTGGAATTGAACCACATTGTGATTGTAGGTTATAAATGAAGGAAAACTCAGTAGCTTAGCATCAAATTTCATCATCATTTGTTGAATTTGGAAGGTATAATCCTTGATCAAACTTGTAGTTAGCTTAAATGATCAAGAACAAACATGTTTTTGATGGATTTTTAAAAATGGTTGATTTAGCACCCAAATTTGTTTCTATACAGTAGAATATGTTTTAAAATAAGTATCTGAAAAATTTGGTTATCTAACTCTTTATAGATTATTTATTAAAATTTACACAAGTTTAATACATAAAATTTGAGAAAAATACTTCTGAGTATTGAAAATTTCTGGAAATTCGACAGTCATTGTTATATGATGAACTAAGATTCCTATCCAATTTTTATGAAAATTGAAATTGTTTAAGTATGTGTTTATTATTTATAAAGTTTAAATGGATGATTTTGAGTTTGTATACTTCTGGATAAAATCAGGACTTGAAACTTGGTATGGGATCTTATATTGACTTAAACCTAATATGGTAAAAATTTGGTGAAGTTTTGATGTGTTTATATATTTTTCCCGAATTTATAAACTTTAACAATATTAAATTTATATTAAATAATCTGGATATTTGAAAAATATGAAAATTCTTCATAAATTTTTATTTATATATATGATTAATTGATATAAATTTTAATCAGTAAATTTATGTGTAAGTATGACTTTGGAATTATGGTCCATTTAAATTTTATAAAAAGTTATTAATTTTGGAAATTTTTATATAAAATTGATTTTATAAATATTCTAGGGGATTTTGGACAGAAGTATAACCCCATTTAAAACATAAAATTAAACTTTTAAATTGGGTACTAATATCACACTAAAACCCTAATTTCGGACGAATATGATTTTCAAACCGTAAACCGGACATTACGCGCGTAATCGCGTTTTTGATCAAACGAAACCGTGACATGAGATTTTATCAAATGTGACTTTTTAACTACTGATGTTATTTATTAAAATCTAAAACTTAAAGTTTTAAGGTTATTAATTCATATAAAAGCCGGTTTTACAATTCTTAACGGTTCGTACGCACGTGCACGGGTTTTGACTATGCAGTTGACTGCATAGCCACTTTTGACTTTTGTTGACTTAGCCACATATATTAGATTTCCTAAATACATTTTGTGTCTACTTGTTAGTAGGACTCGGTTAGGATACCACTGTTGGTTGTTTCACTGTTTTAACGCACTTTTTCGCGTTTCACCCTCAGGTGAGTTTCGCGGTCACACTTTTAAATGTTTACTGTTTTACGGGGGGAAAGTTGTTTCACTACATGTTGTTACTTAGGATTAGGGTTACCTGGGTTTACTTTTAGATGCATTAAGTCCCCACTTTAACGCAATCAATTAGCTTGAATAGCCGATGGGAATTATGAATAGTACTATTTGGGTCGACACAGGGTTGGTAGCGCCAACCAGACTTTTAGGGTCATTTGGGCGCATAATTAGCCATAGTAGGTGTTCGCATTTAACACCTGGATACAGGGGCAACAACTAGTCTGACGGTTTTGATTGTGGCTCAGGGTAACTAAAATCTTAACACGTGTACTTTATCATCTGTGGATGGTTACTTTTACATTTTGAAATTCATTTACTTATTTTATTGAGTCGTAAAACCTGCGTACACACCAACTATTTTTATAGTTGACCGTTTTCAAAACATGCTTTTCAGGTAAACAGAATTGAAGCAAATGACTAGTTTGGTGAATTGCTTTTGGGGACATTCTTTTGGATTATGACTTGGTTGTTGGTTTTGCATTCTGCATTTGGGATGTTTGGTTTATGTAGACAACCTGAATTTGTATTTTGGTTTTCGTGGTTTGTATGACACTTTACTTTCTTGGGTATGTTTGTAGTAATTCTTTGAAATTTGCAGTGTACCCATTAGCATTCTCTTGCGTCTAAGTGTTCGATGCACCGCTCTCGTCTCACCTCCGTGTTTCCGCCTTCGGCGGAGTGTGACATACAGGGAGACGGTATACAGATACAGACGGGAATAGAGGTGGAGGTGGGTATTCTAGGGTTTATATGGAGAATAAAATAAAAGTGGGTGTTTTTAATATGAGAGGCATTTTTGTCTTTTCATAAAAAACTTAACAGAAAATCAAACGGTGTTAGTTATTTGGCTTTAATTGAAACAAAAATGAAACCACAGTGACTAAAAAGTGAAATTAAAACTAATGGACTAAAATAGGGAATTGAACCAAACCATATGGACTAAAACCGGATTTTACTCGAATATAAAATTACGAAACTATAGATTACTTTTTTTTAACGGCAAATTTCTTTACTTGTTGGGACTTGAACCCATGACCTTGAGGTTTTTAAATGTTTAAGAGGTTTTGCCTCTACCATTAGACCACCACCCCAATGACTAAATTATAGATTTATTTGCACCTGGGTAAATTAAGTTAACAATAATTTATTTACATTGTGTTTTAGTTTTAAATTTTAATTGTTGCAACCAAGACTTTTAGTGTTTGATTTGAAGCTTTTCGTGTACTTAAATGTCGGTGTTATGATATGGGACACTAACACTCTTAGTTTTGGCACGAGGATTGGATTTTGTAAACAAACTCTGCAATTAGAGTAAATAAATGTTTGAGTTAATTGCATGGATGGTTCATTTGATTTTGATATGTTTATATTGCAAATTTGTTCCTTAAGTTTGAAAAAGTACAGTTTTGGTTTAACAGTTTACTCGAACGTAACACCGTTGATTCCTAGAGTGGATTGCCGTTAGTTTTAAAAAAATTAATTAACAAATCCTCTTGGACCCATTTACCCCCACCTCATTTAAAATAAAATAGAAGAACAGTTAATTAAATAAAATGTGGGCCCCACCTCTCACGCACCTCATCTCCCCCTTCTCCTTTGGTTATGCCGACCACCACCATTTTCGGCTCGTTTTTCCGGCGACGCCGCTCCGACAACCCTCGATAACAAATCCTTGTCTATCATTTCGTGTCTCCGCCTTGAACCCTCTTCTCCGCACCGTCCACTACATTGTTCATTTATCTCGTTGAATAGAAACCAAGATTAGGAATTTGAACACGGTGGCTACATCTTTTAATCAAATAGGGAAATCCATTACATAACTAGCATGTTCATTTATGGAATAATTAAAAAATAGAAAAAAACCCAACTTAATATGGTTATATCCTTTGATCCAAATCGAGCTACAAGTCCATTTATTGATAATCGTTAACCGAATTTAACTGATAATCAAACCGTCACCGAACAGAATTAACCGACTGTATGGTTATGGTTCTTTGATTTATCGATAAATTGGTTATGGTTCTCATAACTGAACGTTAACCGAACCGAACCCATACAACTATATTCATAATATATGTGCATAAAGTATAAGTGATTTCTCTCATTCAGTATCATTTATGTACATAGTAGTATGATAGATTTATGGTAAAGAAACTTTTAATCGTAATATAAATTTATCAAATATCTAAAACATTTTCCTAAAAAAACAAAATTGTAAATGGTGGAATTATCATTCATTATTTGTATTTTATATTATAATATTTAAACGGGTAAATTATCAGATATCATTTTGGAAAAATAAATACTTGAACAATTTACTTAAACAACACATTTAATATTTACGTTTTACGTACACATGTTTAACGATTTAAACATCTAGGAACTTGTAAAATAATTTATCCTTATGATTAAAACACATAGAAAAGCAGTGACTGTATTTTTCATGAACAATAATCAAAGAACAAACTGTAATTAATTATCAAGTAACCAAACCATTTCTGCTTGGAACAATTAACCGAATCCAACCAATAACCGACGGTTAACCGACCCTGTCATAACCGACCAATCGGTTATGATTATGGTTATGAAAGATGCCATAACCGACCAAGCGGTTATAGTTATGGAAAAGGTCAAAACCGATCTATAACCGATATTACACACCCTTACTAAATGCTCTTACACTCATGCATGTAGGAGGGGTGCACTACAACTTAAGTTGGTCTAAACTCCCTTGTACCGTGTCCACACTATGTTGAAGCGTTAGGTATATAAAAAGATAGGACCCAAGATGACCGGTTTAGGACCACATATTAAGCCATGATCCAATATCTTGGAGCCAACACGTATTAAGCAAACATCTTGGAGCCAACGTTCTCCTAATCATTAAAATACATATTAATCCGATTGGTTAGATATAGCATTAAGAACCGGTTTTAAACTAGCTAATTGTTACAACCTCCTCTCCTCTCCTCGAATATATTTTCTCTCGCTCTTTCTTTATTTTTTGTAAAAGAGTGAAGGGCTGACTAAACAACCGATAGTGTTGTCGAGATCGTTTTCATACCGACTACCAAGTTAGAATGATCCGTTTATGGATTCAAGAATTCAAAATGATCCATATATCTATATCTATACTACTATATAAAGCATATTGGATGGGCAAAAAGGTAATTTTATCCAATTTTAAGACACCATCTTAAATACTACTTGTTAAACACAATGTATAAGTGCATCAAAGCCTAATCCTTTAAAGCTAAACAAAATGTTTTTTTTTTACTTTTTAGCTTGTCCCACATTGTTGGTTTACCCAACCTAATCATAAAGCAAACCACTATAAATAGATAAGTCTCCTTACTTGATAAAATTCCCTTTTTGGCTAGATTGGGTAAACTACAAGTATTTTTTTAGTGCTAAAATTGGATATTTAACTGAGATTTGAATCTTGCTTGAAAAAAGCTCGGCTTGAAATCGTTCCGGTTGTAAACTTGCGGACTTGGATCGGCTTGGTTTGTAAACAAGCTGAGCCCGAGCTAGGCTTGGCTCGACTCATAAGCTTGTGAGCTAGGTTTGATTATAATAATAATAATAAGAAGAATACCCAAATATAATCAGTGTTTAAGGCATGTCGGGTTAGATTACGCTATCGAACTTAGCCTCGGTGACACCCGTCGCTTTGCGCGAGCCAACCCACTATTTGTATATTAAACATTGGAAGGACGGGATGATAATTTACCCACATTTTAAGACACTTAACAGAGTTAACGACTACTTAACAGAGTAAAATGAGGGTGTTCCGTCCTTCAACTCTCTAAGTTCCTTTTAAACTTTGGGTTT
This sequence comes from Smallanthus sonchifolius, assembly GCA_023525975.1. Taxonomy (NCBI): domain Eukaryota; kingdom Viridiplantae; phylum Streptophyta; class Magnoliopsida; order Asterales; family Asteraceae; genus Smallanthus; species Smallanthus sonchifolius. The sequence goes on along the minus strand of CM042021.1, from coordinate 28,324,939 downwards.
AGTGTCATCTCACATCGAATGGGAGAAAGAAAAAAATCAAATGTTGAGGTTTGATAAATAGAGGTTTTGTTTTTTTATCTCCCTCTCACATCGATGGCTAGAGAACTTTAGTGAGGGAACCTCCTATAAAGAGGGAGTACCATTTTGTTCTATCTAACATTGTTAAAAATCTATTTGCGTAAAATTTGCTTGCTGGCTAGACCGGTTCTTCCGGTTCTTAAACAAAAATTTTGGTATTGGTTGTGGTTGTGGCTCAAAACCGAACCGTCCCGTCCACACCCTTAAAATCACCAACTAAATATTTACATAGTTATAATAATAATAATAATAATACCCAAATATAATCAGTATTTAAGGCAGATCGGGTTAGATTGCGCTCTTCATAAGAGACTCGGTGACACCCGTCGCTTTACGCGCGCCAACCCACTAGTATAAACAAATGTCTAAGCAATTGAATGTGAATGGTTACTAGACACAATTTATTAAAAAAAGTATAAAATAGTAACACTTTTGCAAAAGATACATCGTCTTTCATAACGGTATTTTTTACACTTCTTCTAAGCGCATAACCCTAGCTACCAAACACATTAGTGCTATTTCTTTTGTTTTCCTTTTATATTTTATTACCAAACAATCCTACTCGGATATCTATAGATCAGAGTACCGTGAGCGATGGACAAAACCATCGGTGATCCCTCAGTAAAGTATGGGTATTCATCTGTTCGCTTTTCAGTTTGGATTTTATAAGGTCGAAACCGAAGACAGAACCAAATTCTGGAAATTTAAACCGAACCGAAAACCGCATTAGTATTCAGTTTTTAATCAAGTAAATTTTTTATTTTTTAGCATTATTTGTTATTGGATTTAGTTGGACTAAATAAGATTTGGCTAAAATTTTAATTAGATTTGGGCTAAATGTCAAACTTAAATAACCATTATTTGTTATTTGGTTTATTCGGGTTATTCCGTTTAACGGAATTCGGAAATTTTAAAACTAAAATGAAACCGAATTTGTAATTCGGTTCAGTTTTAATCTGTTCCGGTTCGATTTGGTATTCGGTTTAACTGGTTTCGAACTGAATAATAAAAACCTCACATTGAAGGTAGGACCTGTTGGTGAAGGTCCGAGAGTAAAAGAGGTGTGAGTAAATGCTTTACTAATCGATAACCGAAAAATTTTACCGAGGCATCACCAGTAGGTGATCACTGACGAAAGCCATTGTTGGATAGACATGATAAAATTACCTACAATTCATTGGTAACGGTGTTGTTCATCAGTGATATCTATTTTTTTTTAAATAATAAATATATAATTTTTTTTTTTGGTTTTTTGTAAATACAAATAACACATTCCAAATAACTAAATAAGTAACAAGTAATGCAAAATAAATAAAAAAGTAATATAAATAAAAATATAATTTATTTCAATCAAATTATATAAAAACATACCCCAATAGAAGGACCAAGAGTGTAAGATCTCTAGTACCATGATCGATCACTAGTCATTTTCATAGCGGGGATCATGAGTGGTCCCAAAGCAGAAGAGACGGACCTTCCTCTGGTCAGTAGCACGTTGCTCCCACATTTGTTCCTCATAAAGTATGTCTAGCTCCCCTCTATCTGAACATATTTCATTTGTATAAATGAGCATACTTCTCATTTAGTTTACCAAAACAAAAAAAGGGAATGAGTCAGTTTATGAAAATCTTAACAGCAAATATATGTGTTAAAAAATATCCTAACTTCTGTCCAAGAGTGGCAACCCACACTAACTGATAAGATATAAGTGAAATAAGATAGACTACTTACCATCTACAGTTTCATAATGTTCGCCACCAACGATCCGGCGTTGTAGCATAATTGACGTTGAATTACTCTAACAACTTTTGGATAAAAGTAATTCAGAGTAGTGGGTTTTGCAAACGACTCCCCCTCCTGAAGCCTCCTATTTCTTCAGTGGATCCTCTAATAGAAGTCCGCGGAAGTGAGTGGACGTCCCAACGCATTGGTCAATTAAAAAAAAATTTTAACTTACCATGTGATGAGTACTGATCAACCCCAATGTGTTGGGATGCCACCCCTTAAAGGCGGTCGCCTGATTGGCATTTCCGGCCTAGGACTGAGATATACAAGGGTCTGTGTTCTACATCTTTTGAAAAAAATGACCCATGAATTAGTATAAAACAAATCTGCAATATATATTATTTTAACATAAAAATAGAATGTACTCCCTCAAAAATCTAGTGGCCAAAATGGCTATGAGATCCAAGGAGGATGGTGGTGATGATGCTGAAATCCAGACCACCAAACTCCATCCCATCGAACTCTAAGGCCTTTTTCTAGGCCCATGTGTGCACATCCCTCGTTTGGTCACCATACCAACTTTGCATGGTACGACACCATGCAGTGCAGCATACACCTCCTGGGCCTTGTTGGGGTCCATCAATAAAGACCTTACACATACACCTAATTGTTGTTAAATTATAAAACAAAATATGTTGTAATTTAAAAAAAATAATTATGCACTTACACAAAAACATTAAGACGTTGTCTCTAAAAAGAATTTAAAAGTCATAAATGACACATTAAGTCAACCGGCCACATTAGGTCAAACATGGTTTTAATGTATACATACATATTATAAAGTATTTATTTTGATGATGTTAAAATTCTTATATAGGCAAACTATTATTCTAAGATACCTAAATGTTCAAAATATTTCTCCCATTCACTAAAATCAACTACTCAAGGCATCAGATATTAACATCAGCCTCACTGTTATTCCATGTACGACGGTGTATTGACTGCCAACATTCTGGTCTAATATTACTTCTGCAACTCCATGGCCGGTACTATGGTCAGGTTGTGTAACATCCCGGAACTCCGAAAGCTAATGGTTCGGGTTAGTGGATGACCCGAATCTTTATTAAATAGAATGATGAGCAAGGTTTGTTACATAAAGTGTGTTTTAACAACGTTAAAGGACGCGATTAGTCGTTTAGGAAGTAACCCGGGTTCAAAACGCACGAGATGGAATTGGAGGGACCCAGATGGAAATTTCAAGGGTTTAAATATCCCTTTATGGGAAAACCCTAGGTCATTGTAGACCTAGGGAGTGCGACGGCAAGGAGAGCTGCGAGGGGGAGAAAGTCGGCGACGGGAAGACGACGACGGAGGTGCTCCGGCGTGTTTGGCATACGGAATACGTCAAGGTAATCTCGTTCTACGTTTTTATCGATTCTTGTTTCCGTTTTCTTTGAATAAGACGGTTATCGGGTAGTGGTGAAGCGGTCGGTGGTGGCCGTAGGTGATGGCGGCACTGGCTACGGGTAGTAGCAAGTGGCGAGCAACGATTAGGTGGTGGTGTGTGACGGTAACAACCGACAAGAGGGGACACGATGGTGGCCCGATAGGTGTGGTGGTCGGCTGCCGAGAAGAAGAGAGGGGGGACGAGTTACGGATGAGCGACGAGGAGGCGGAGACTGTTGTTGTGGCGGCGGCTGTGGTGGTGCACTACGGTGGTGAACGGCGGAGGACGAGGAAGGTGATGCTTCCGACGTGTTGGGTGGCTCGGGTGGAGGCCATCGGTGAGGTTGGTGTTAGCCGATCAGGGTTGGCACGATGGGGAAGACGAAGACGACGTGCATGGTGATGCACGGTGGAGGAGACGGAGGGCGGCATGGTGGCCGGCTAGGGTTGTGCATGGCGTACGTACATGCATGGGAACCCGACTCGGGTACACGTGTATTCGTGGGGCTAGGGTTCGACGATTGGAATGACGAGTGGTTAAGACGAGGTGCAAGGTTTGTGATATACGTTATTCGACGTACGATTAGGACGTGTTCTGATCATGTGATCATACGTTTGACAGGTTCGGATTTCAAGTGTGAAAAACGGGTTTCAGCGCAGGGTTTGGATCTTAGTAACCCGTGAGTTTCTAATCCCATTTTTACTTGTTTTTGGGGCTATCGTACATACTTATACATTTTACCGTATAAATACACCTGTTACGAGAAATGGGTTAAACCGTTGAGTTTTACGAGTCAACTATTTCCTTTTTAAAAAAAATCTAAGGGTAAATGTGGTGTCCTTAGATTGTGTGGGTTAGGTGTCGGTATGACCAGTGGCGGATCTAGAACAAAAGTTTAGAGGTAACGAAAAAAAATTGACTGTACTTTCATGTAGAGCTGGCAATTTTTGACACAAACCTATTAACACGACACAACACGACACATAATTAACATGTCCCGTGTTTGACCTTAACAGGTTTCGTGTCTTAAACAGGTAGACACGTTAGAGACATGTTAAATTCGGGTCTAAACAGGTGTTAACCTGTTAGGACACGTTAAAGACATGTTAACACTTATCATATAACATCCTATTTAGTATTTACCTAACCCAAGCCCAAACACTTTTTTTCGAATTGTTCTCTAGCCCTAACTTTTACATGCATAAGTTTTAGTTTTGACCTAGTTGTTCTCCATCAGTCCATCGCCTCCAAGGCTCCAACTCCATCGCTTTCTTTTTCTTTTGAGTTTTGACCTAGTTGTTCCAGCTGCATACGCATCCATTGTCAGTCCTCACCAGCTCTTCATCGGCCAGAATAACTAGATCTGGGCATCTTCTCCATCGTCCATCGGCCTCCTCAGTCCTCACCAGCTCGTCATCTCCGGCCTATTGCATTCGGGCATATCCTCTCAGTCGTCATCTCCGGCCTATTGCAATCTATTTTATCATCTCCGGGCATCTCGTCTCAGTCGTCAAGCATTCGTGCATCTCTTCTCAGGTAATTGTTCTAATCTGTTAATTACAATCGGATGCTTCAAACTCAGTGAACAAATCCTAAGGTACCAACTCCAAATACTACATGTAGAATGAGTAGTTTAGATGTTGAAAATCCATTCAATGGATTAAGAATGAGAACTTTAGATGTGTAGTTTAAATGAAATACTGATATGCAATAATTATTTGTGTGCAGGTTCGAGCAACTGTGTGCATGTTTGAAATTGAAGATAGAAGAAGAAAGACCCGTCGGAACTTGGAATAGTCTTTATGGATGTTTTGATTTGACTTGGAATTGTTTTGTTTTAAAAGTATTGGATTAATTATGATAATGGATGTTATGATTCAAAATTTTATATTTTTATGAAGTTTTTTCATTTTTTCTTTCATTACATATGTTATATTTATTCTCTATCTAAACAGGTCCTTAACATGTGACCTGTTTCTGAACAGGTAGTGTTCGTGTTTGGAAAAAATGACACGAATAGTTATCATGTCGTGTTCGTGTTTAGAACAACATGTCATCGTGTCGTGTCTGACATGTTATGCCAGCCCTACTTTCATATAAATGAGACAAAAAAAAATTTCACGGTACTTTCATGTAAACAATTTTTTTTTACCGTACTTTCATGTAAATGAATCAAAAAAAAATTTGACCGTACTTTCATGTAAACAATTTTTTTACGGTAACATGCGACTGACGAGGCGGACTGCGGAGACGGAGGACTAGGGTTTGGCGGAGGCGGCGCCGGGTGGTGGTCTCAGCTCAGGTCGAGCGGCTGGTCGAGTGGTCGGTCTCTGGCTCTCACAGTCTCACAGTTTCCGCTCTCTGTCTTTCTTCTTGGTTGGCTGCTTAGTAAGTTGGGTTTGAGAATTGAGACTTTGACGTATTGGGTTTTAATAAAACATTTTGGCTGTAGCCCAAATGTTTTATTAAAACCCAATACCTCAAAACCTTTAATAAAATGTGGAGACTTGCGGTAACGTATTGGGTTTTTTATAAAATTTTGGGCTTTTTATGAAATGTTGAGCTTTTAAAAAAATTTGAGGGGTAACGTAATTTATAACCGGATACATAAAACCGTAAAAAAAAAATTTTTTGCACTGCGCGTAAAAAATTGAGGGGTAGCGCGGGCTACCCCTGGGTATGACACTGGTATGTCGAATAATGACTTTTGGGATAAGTCCAATGATGTGTCTAGGCGTTATGTGGGTGCGTATGGGGTATGTGTTTAGTCACACACGTAAGTGATCCGTGTAAGGACGGTGAGTCGTAGTACATGTCCATGTAGTGTTATGTTTGCATAACATGTTTGTTTTGCGTGCTAGCATGGTTGTTCGTGTATACGGCCAACAATGATGTGAAGGAGTCGGTCCTTCGAGGTTGTCACCATGCGGGTGATCTGGTAGTCATCGTGTGGGTGACGTGTCATTCACCGTGTGGATGACGGGGGAGTCACTATGTGATGTGACGAGCAAGAATGTCAACGGACTCGGAAGGGAGTGTCGCGCGTGCATTGATGGGCCCTGTGGGGGCAAAATTGAGACCCGGACGGGGGTGCTCTGAGATGATGAATATCCCGACGGGGATAACCCTGACGAGGGTGATGATGATGAGGCAGGTGAAACCCTTCGAATGTATGTATCATGTGTGTGATTTATTGCATGTTAAATCTTGCTTGGCCTTAGTGATAAAGAAATGGTGTGATAGTAATATTAACTTGTGTGCTTAATATTGATGGTCACGATGTCGTGTTTACGATGGAGGTGTTAGTAGACCTTGTGAGAGTCTTGTTTAGAGCTTTTCAGGTCTATGTCTAGTAGTTGGTTATGTTAACTAGTTTTCATGTTGATCTGAGTGGTAGGTCACATGTTTGTGTTTTGGTAAGTTCGATCCAAATCAGTGAGACTTACGGGTTATGTTATGGGTTTAGTCGGGGTTTGTTGGACCCTTAAGGGAGTTGGAATGTTTTGGTGACATGGGTTACAGATATGAATGGTGAATTATTTATAACTGTGAATTATTTTATAACTGAAGTGAAGGTCTGAGTTTTAATAAAAAGGCGTTTTGACGAGAAGGTTTCTTTCTAAGATAAACTGTTAAAACTCACTCAACGTAGCTGACTTGTATTTACGTTAGACTGTTTTGCAGGTGAGTTCATATGATGATGTATCTTGGCTTTGGGAGCGGAGCTACTCGGGTCGGTGTGAATGCATTCGTACGGTAAGGTAAAGAATAATAAGGATTTTAAAATACAAATATCGTTTTGAGTTAAGACTTTCGCTGTTTGTTTTTATAAAGAGCTAAGTGTTTTAAAAAAAAATACACCGTGATGTGACTCAACTGTAGGGTGCCCGGTTTAAGCCCTTACAGGTTATGAAACAACCGTGCACGATAGATTGGAGAACAAAGGCTATGTATTCAAGAAGACCAATCATCTTTTGAAAGAAACCAACAGTACCATCCATGGTCAACCATCACGGTTCAACTGTGGATCGACCATCTTGCCCTTGGGTATTTTGTTGACGATTGATTTAAATGGCTACACACGAGATCGCTTCAACAATAACAAAGCTACGAAATGCAAAACGAATACATGATATGGCAAAACCATGAAGTTTAAATATAATCACTTTTAGATTAGTTTTTATAATAAAAAAAATTGACCCAAGTTTTTATAAATAAACTAAGATTTTTTTAAAACCAAATTTTATAAAAATGAGTCAAAGAAAATCTAAAATAAATATTCTTTAAGATGACAATTTTCAAATTGAATCAAGTAAAAGATAAGTAGATTACTCTTTTCTTGGTTATTTAAACAACACCACACTTTTCTCAAATTAAGTTACATATTTCTGAAGTGGGCTTCAAACCTCCTCATTTCAAAATCAAAAGAAAGACCAAAAATAAGAATCCAAAAAGAAATCATCCATGTAAAAAATACACAGAACCACACATATTTGAGAACTTGTACAGAGTAGTGTTAAACATTCATTTTCAATATAAAACAGTTTCTCAAAGCAAAAATTACTTGATTTTTTTATTTAATACCAATCATGTCATAAGAAAATTTAAAAGACTTAACTATTTATTAAAAAGAATTTAAAATACCAACCGACTTTGAATTATAATTAAACTAGCAAATTTTTCGCCCTTGCTACGCGAAGGACGTCTGGTAGTTATCGGTTCGTTTTGTTTGCTTGGATAAAACTAATTTTGAAACACAAACTCGCTATAGCGTACGATACAAAAAAAATACTTGAATTTGAATAAGACACCGTTTTCAATAGAATTTATACCGAAACGTTTACAAAAAAACTAAACAAAACACGCATTCTTTAAAAAAAATTAATGAACGAAAGTTAGCACATGAAAACGAATTTAATAGAAAATTAAACGGTTTAAAAGCATATATTATATATAGTATGAGGGGTTAAAACGAACGTCGCAACTCTGACTCGATATAGCGTACGATAAAAAAATACTTGAATTCAAACACAACTCCGTTTTGAATAAAATTTATACCGGAACGTCAGAAAAAAAAACTAAAGAAAACCACGAATTATGTTTAAAAAAAAATTAACGAACGCAAGTTTACATAGAAAAACGAAATTAATAGAAAACTAAACAGGTTAAAAGCGTATATTATATATAGTATAAGGGTAAAAACGAAAAAAAAACAAAACTCACGTGTCAAAGACCCATACGTCCAGTACTGTTCACCTACGTTGTAATTTAAATAAGATTTAATAATATTAGAATCAGTTTAACCAAGAAAAATTAAATTTATTGTAATAGTGAAATACAATAATTTTATAGACTAAAGGATGACTTAGGCCCGAAAAAAACTTGAGACACCCTTGATTAGGGATGTTTATGGTCAAGGTTGACCAATATTGATGAAGTTGCAATGGAACTGCTAATTACAGTCTTGGAAAGAAAAATGAAACCGGCAGGGTTGGTTGGTTGGTTGGTCGGTCGGATTGGCTAGTTTAACCGCTTTTGACGGTTTGACATATTTTTTTTTATTTTTTATTTTAAAATCATCAGTTTTTATTGGAATTTTTGAAATGATAAAGATGTTATAAATTTAATACATATACATAACTACTTTACTTATTAGCCCATGGCCTTATGACATCGGTGATTGTTCACCGTAAAAGTTTTTGAAAACGGAGTTGTATTCAAATCGAGTATTTTTTTAATCATAAGCTATAGCGAGTACCGTTACACCGAACCGATAATAGCCGAACAATGTCGTTGCTGGTATTGGTATTATCAGTGTTCGTCTTTATGGTTTTTGGTCGATGTAAAGCACGACTTTATTTTTTGGGTTACATCGTACAACATTTATGTGACGAAACCATAGCAAATAAACTTTTTTTTTCTATCGTAAACTATACCGCGTCCCGATGCATTCACGAACCAAACCGATAACTAAGGACACATCAGTACCGTTATTGGTATTATTGGAACTCATGTTGCTATTTGTTTGTTTTCGATCAATATAAACACATGTCGTTTTTTTTAATTTTAGTTTTTTATTTATCCTTTTCTTTATAACCTTTTTGACCGGTTTTTTACCTTTATGGTTTTTCGTTCGCGACGGTATCACACAGTTTTATATTTTCATTAAACAGCTTTTTTATTCATTTTCAACTTTTTTTTATTTATACGTTACTTTTTCGTGATTTCCGAAGCTACATACTTTTTTGGTCAACGTTTTTTTTTTTTTTGGAAATCGAGCCGACTTAATACATGCCCCGCTGCAACACGCGGGTTAACGCGGATCTGAATTTCAAAGGTAAAATTAGCCTATTAGTTTAGAGGTAAGCAGGCTCGTTGACTTATTTAAATTTAAGTCAAAATTTTAATATATATAGGGTTAGGTATATATTCATCGATGTTCTAGAAGTTCTGTGTCACATGGAACTAAATTGAAGTTTGTAGGGAATTTATAATAAATAAAGGTTTATGGTGGATATTTGTCACTTTCTCATATATCCTCACATTAGTTTTTCTGTCTCTCTCTCCCAATAAATGCGCATCTATCTTATTAAATAATAATGATATTATAAATATATTAAAGAAATACTAATTATATTAAATAAGAATATATAATAAAAAATCAAAATATAACTAATTAAAGAAAAATACTAATTTGTTATATACATACACATTTCTACTTGATATATCTCGAGATGATCATAATAATCTGACAAGTTATGACGTATTTACAAATTTATAAGTTTTATCCCTTTTAATATAAAATCTCGTGTAATACACGGGATTCTAACCTAGTAACGAATATATGTAACTATATAAAAGACCTAATTTAAACAATTTATAAACATAAGGTGAATATCTGCTATACACCAAATGTTAGAGGGTCCAAAATGACAACACCACCAAACTTAAAAGACCCAAAACGCAACAACAAAATCAACCGTCATCACTCACAACTTTAGGATTTTAGGGTTAGGGTTTATCGATCGGAGAACCAAATCACCACCCAACCGTACTTCGATTTCTTCATTTCATCGGAACAGATGGCGGCCGTCAATGATTCGACGTCGGTGGAGGTAGCAAACCAGCAATCTGAACAACCAGGAAGAGGAGTAGTGAAGAGGAAGCCGGTGTTCGTCAAAGTAGGCGACCTGAAACCTGGAACCAACGGCCATACCCTCGCCGTCAAGGTCCTGTCGTCGACGACTGTTTTGGATAAGAAATCGCGCAATTCTTCGTCCTTCAGTAGCCGTCCCGGCGCCGCTAACACTCGCATCGCCGAGTGCCTTATTGGTGATGAAACCGGCACCATTCTCTTTACTGCTCGCAACGATCAAGGTCTCTCTCTCTCACACACACTCATGATTATCATATTTTAGTCGATTATCATGTTAATTTCGTCCTACATTTGTGCCAAATCTGACATTTACTTTCACTATGTATCAAATTTGTTTTCATATTTCGACTTATCGTTTGCAATTGAAGACAGGTTATCGTTTGTATCGATTATCCACACTCTGAGGGGCGTTTGGTTCGCTGAATGTTTGGGAATTGGAATTTAAAGGATTTCTTTGAATATCTATAATACGTTTGGTTGATACGTTTGGTAGTGGAATTGGAATGTAAAACTAACTAAAATGACAAAATTACCCCTTAAATTTAATAAAAAATATAAAACAAATGTCTAAATCTTTAAACAAATGTTTTTAAAAAAGGAAAACGGCTAGGGTTATTACGTAAATTATAAACATTCCTGAAGTTACTCTGAAATGTTGGAGCGGTTATGAGTTCCATCATTTGAATTTGAAGGATTTGGTTGGAATTAATTCCAATTCCAATTCCTTCTCTTAGTCATCCAAATATGCAAAGCAATGGAATTTAAATTCCTGTTCCACTGAATTCCCATCATTTCATGCCAGCCAAACAGGACCTGAGTAATTTGCAGGGTGATTCACAAGCTGCAATGCTATACTTCACTTTTTGAGTGATTATTGTGATGCTAACAATGATTAAACCTATAATACAGTTGATTTGATGAAGGCTGGAAGTACTGTGATCATTCGAAATGCGAAGATTGACATGTTCAAGGGATCAATGAGACTGGCTGTTGATAAGTGGGGGCGAATTGAGGTTACTGATCCTGCAAGTTTCACTGTTAAGGAGGATAACAACTTGTCTCTGGTCGAGTATGAGTTGGTGAATGTTGCTGAATGATGGTTTTTAACTTGGCACGCGTGCGAAGTATGGATTTTCTTGTGACTTTCAGGGTTTTGGTATACAACAACTAGGAGGGTCGGTTTAGTCTTTCTTGTTGGTATTATTTTGGCATGTTATAGAACTAAGTCTGATGGCCTTCTAAGTTATTACTTTGTGAAAAGATCATCTTTTGAATTGTCTTGATACCTGCAGTCTTTTGGCGCACGCGAATGTTGGTTTTTATTGGATGTTTAAGATTGTGTTATTATAAGTAATGATTGATACGTGCTGTGTTTTGGTTCAAATGTTTGGTGTTGTTTCAATTGGCCGTCGGTTGTTCTTAGTTGTATCGGTGATCCGAGAATCTTTACGAACACAAGGTGTGTTCAATTGTTCATTTGGATTTTATGATTCATCCATAGGAGATGCTCTTTGCCAGGCGCGCATTTGTTGAAATGCTTATACAGATTTAAATGACGCGCAAGTGTTGTTTGTATATATATCCCCGGTACTCGAGTAACACCAATTCATGAAAAAACATGTGTTAAACTTAAAATCTGGTTTCCATATTCTGCCTGACATGTTATACAGGCGTACCGCGTACACATACCATACTGTTGGTCATTTGGTGCAATGGTAGCCCCAAGACTTCCTGTAGTGGAGGTCTTGGGTTCGAATCCTGGCCACAACAAAAAAGGAGTCTGTTGCCAGGTCAGTGGGTTTACCCAGTTGGGGGTTCCTCCTGGGGTGGGCTGTCTTAGATGTTCTAGGTGTTGCCCCGGGGAAACTCAATTATCCTATAACATTTAGGTGTTGCCGTTCAAAAAAAAACCTAGTGGACTAGTAGTATGGTGCTTGCCTTCTATAAAAGGTTTGGATGGTATTTAGGTGTAAAAGAATTGTTAAAAAAAACGATATACCATAAGTTTATACCCCCATGTAAACTGTATTAGACCATCAATGTTTATTTATTGAGACTAATTTTACATAATAATACTTTGTTAACGAGTTTCTATAACAAAACTTGTTATTCTTTGCAGCCAAAATGCTAAAGGCAAACGTTTAAAAAGCCAATTTTCAAAATAATAATAATAATAATAATAATAAATTAGTGGGTTTAATTATCACTGAAAAAATAATGTATACTATCTTGTGCAAAAATATGATCCATTTTTAAAAAAATGAGTTGATTTGTGTAAAAATAATCATGTGTTCATTTAAAGTCGAAATTAACAAAATACCTGATCAATTTGTTTTTTACTCAAATTATTTTATATAACAAGTCAAAACAGAATAACTTATATAAAATTTTCTAACTTAAAACATGTGCAAATACGTCGTCATCTAGACCATTGTTTTTCACCGCAACCACCATCGGCACCACTGGTGCCATCACCACCCTCGTCACCTCCACCTGTTGCCGCTAGCCGTCATAAAAAAATGAGTAAACCCCATCAAAATACATTTTCTTTCCTGAAATATTGTTGTGCCAAAACTCGTTTTGGCCCGAACCCAGTTTAACCTAAACTCGTTTATGACATTTTACCTAACCCAACCTAACCCACCCATTTTAGCAGGGTTACTCACTCAGTCGCTCCTCTCTTACAAAGGAGTGTGCAAGGACAACCAGAGGAGGTTGGTCTATTTTTGGCTAATTTGTGAGTAAAATAATCATAGATATAATTAAGTATTGAAAACTAATAAGAGTAATACATATAAATATTTGTGAAGTAAACAATTATTATAAGAAATATGTCTGGATAATTTCTCATAAAAGTTTGAACATTATTTTAAGACAGAAGTCACCCTGAAATAATCCAAAAAGAGTGCAGCAACTTCATTCCAGAAACTTTATGCCAATATCCAGACTAAGATAACTGGATTTCAAACACATCATGAACCATTGTTCCCAACAAATACAATATCCAGCAACATCTCAAGAGCTATCGGTCAAACATGCGTATAATCATCCATCTACAGTCAACAAACAATTTACCCGAATGAAAACCATAGAGAAACCTTCAAGCCGAAAGAAAGCCAATCACAGCCCTAAACAAACAAAACTCCATGTCAAACAATATATGCCTTCGGCTACAGTATAAATCAGATCAAACCGAAAAAAAAAACAAAAAAGCCTGATAACATCATTATGGGCAAAGATCCTAATATCATCATCCTAAACGGTTTAGGTAGGTTCATAATCGAGATTAAAAACAAGATAGTGTATCCAAACATCCCGACATGCATTCTCGTACGAAGTCCAGATCCTTCCAACAAGTCATCATACATTGTCGTTCAGATCTGATTGAAAGTACTGAATCAGCATCATACTTAAGTAACTAGACTAATTAAAAATTGTATCTAGGATTATACTAGAGGTGGCAAAAATAGGCGGGTCGGGTGATGGGTGACAATAAGTATATATGTATACAAAATAAAACAATCAATAAATAAGAAAAGAACCGAGCTCGAGCTCGGCTCGTTTACACCCTAATAAGTAATGATAAAATCATACAATGATCTCTAATTACTCGCCATGGGCCCATGTCTCAAACTCGAATATGTTGTAGCAGACAAGTTAACATGGTTGAAAAATACATTGAAGTGATGAATGCCTTCAATCAATGTTGGTGTACCATGAGGACCCCATAATTACAACATGATTAGTGATATACGTGTCATGAGCAGGCATAGACATCAAGGAAAGACCAAGTAGAAAATTTGTGTTTAACATTAAGAAACAAGAGCTTAAAATAACCAATTTTTTTGACTCATAGTGAAACCCAATAGTACAGTCAAAACTTTTAGATTTGACTTCTAAATATAACGATTTCAAAACTTGTTCGAATTTATTCTTTTTTTCTTTAAATTGTTCTTTTTTCTTTTCCCCTATAATTAAATATGTAAAAATATGTAGCATAAAGAAAATTATTGAACTTCATACTTTAAGTGATGAAAATTAATTTCTTTTCCTTGGAATCTAATTATATAGAAAATGATGACTATAGATATATTCATTAAACTATATTTTGAATTAGGAATTAGGAAAGGTCGAAACTCTGAAAAAGGCTGAATATTATCCGAACAAATAAGAATTTAAATTTATTTTAGGGTTGAAATGAAAACCAAATCGACATTGGTCTTCCTTTCGGTTCAAATCAAACTAAAATTATTTGAAAAAAGAATTGACCTAACGTAAACCCCTAAACTTTGAACCGCTTGAATTATTTCCTGGTACCACTCATGTCCCTATGGTAAGAGATATTGCAACAGTATTCACTAAAGGTTTCCTCAACTTAACATAAATGATCAGAAAAAAAAACGTTTTTCAACGAATCTATGGAAGGAGCATTTGAACTTCCTAAGAAGATGAAATCCATGCGACTTGGCCTACTTTGGTTATGAACTTATGATAGCTTGATTCTACCTGTTCACGGCTTCTAGAAATTAAGATATTTGCATTAAAACCGCCACTATGATACATTACATGAGCCCAAGATGTTGGTTTCAGAGAAACACGGCCTCGTTATCTAAACTGATTCAAGAATCTATCCTATCACCAAATCATTCGCTAGACATGCTCGCCCATGAGGCAACCCTTAAAGATAATTTATGCCAAGTTGCCAAGTTGATCAATATCTAGAAATTAAGTTACCTACTTCATTTTAAATAACGAAACTTTTTTAAGGAACCCACCTCCTTTCTATTATCAAAACAATATAAGAACACCTAAATAAATGACAAGTGTTGATTTGCTTTACACAACTGAATGTTCAACATAGCCTAAACTCTGCTCAACATGGTTCCATTGAATTCCAGACTTCCAGTCACAATCTATCGTAATTGTCAACTAAGCTGTAAAGCATAGCTTACACGTACACGGTACACCAGCACACCACACATGAATCAAGCCCAAAATTTTGAAACAATCACAAAGATGTGTTTGCCAACTACAAGTTTATATCATTTTTAATGGTCAATGTTGTTAATATATTTGATTAATCTAATGTCAATCTTATAAGCACAAATCTATGGAAAAGTTACTTATGATCATTAGTTGCATCACATAAGAAGAACTTAAGCTGCATCAACTGTGATATCTAATGTTTTCTTAAACAATTTTCAAGGGCCACATTACATAATTCTGTGAATCATCACAAGGGAAACATGAGAATTCAACACTGTATAACATGACAGATACGTTAATAAATGAAGTAAAACAAATATACCTTCAAGAGTCCACCCGCAGGTCCGTGGAGCAGCTGAAAGCATTGATGTCAGCAATGCAGAGGCCGTAGCTGTGTGGAATGGTAACATTGATTCTACATGTACACAGCTCATTTCCACTGGTGACCTATTTTAAGAAATTTAACATAAAAAAAGAGCAATAAGCTGATTTCTTTTCCTCACAGTACTGTCACTAATGAATAATTCATACCAAAAGAACATATGCTAGCATTACATGCACTCCCTCATTGGTGGACCTATTTTATAAGGACGGTGACTTACGGTGAAAAAAAAAATTACATACTATATTTATATCAAATATTCGAGTGAGGGCTTTTATTTTCAGATGATGACACTTGTAAGAAAGTTGGTTATCACAATTTAACACTAGTAGTACCCTTTGTCTATGTTCAAAACTTTATATTTTTTCTTCATTGGAATTGGTCTAGCCTCCTGTCCATCATTAAATTCTTATGCTTTTATATATTTTTTATAAATATACTTTTAATGAACAAAAACTTTATGAATATTACATAAATGTTTTGTAATTTCTAATATGTAATATAATTTAATGATTACTCATTATACTAATAACAATTACAACAAAATATAAAAATTGGAACTCATGACATTTAAAATTAAATAAAACCTTAATAAATAAGTAAATGTTAGTAATTAAGAATTTCAGACGTTTGGATAATTACTAAGTAAAGTACAATAATATATATCCAATAAATCAAGAATCACAAAGGTCTCCGTTGCTAGAAATCAATCAACCAACAATACAAATAACGTAACCCTATTTCCACACATCTAATTTAAAAAACAACAGAATATGTAGGTTTCTGAAGTTGTTTTAGGCTTTTAGCATGAGTTAATCCGACACACTGTTTATATGATTACCATCTTGGTTAAAAAAGGGGGGAGGCGCTCCTAGGCGTTTAGGACCCAAAAGCCAAGGCGCGAGGCGTGTGCATCACGTACCTGTGTCATTGATCTATGTACAACCAAACAAGCTTTATTTACAACCAGAAGTTACGTCTCTCTCATACAAGTTTTACGTATCAACCTTTCTATCAAGTAAACCTTTAGCCTTTCATAATTTATTCATCCATATGGTTGTTTTTACAAATCTATCTCCTACAAACCCAAATTTTGAGCTTGGTTTAAAAAAACGCGCTTGAGGCGGCATGGCGACCTGAGGCGCATAGGCTTGCACTTTAGACTACAAAAGGCGAGGGGTGAATAGAAAGCGCACTTGGGGCGCAAAAAGCGCACAGAAAATCGGCATAAGGCGTAGTCTGGAGGCGCGCCTTTCGTACAGGGGAAAGTTTTGTGCATTCGGATGTTATACATATAGCTTTTTAGGTTGTACATGTAGGTTATTTATATATTGAACCATATATTGTGCATTTTATGTCTAATTTTTGGCTAACGAAACCTATGAGAATTAACAAATTAATTATATAAACAAACTGTGCCTCACGTACGAAAAAGCGGTGCGTTTTTGCGCTTTGCGCCACGGTTTTAGACCCTATTGCCTCGGTGCACCTCGCGCTTTTTAAAACAAGGATTTTGAGCAATTCTGACCCATAAATACATGAGGCGCCGAATCAAGCCCTTGAGGCGTTTTCCAGCTCAAGGTGTACATTATTTATTGCTTGATCCTAAGGTGTACATTATTAGAATTTTGGTGACATGATACGGGGAGAAAAAGCTGGCTTCGAACAATTATGAACAACAAATTAAAATGCTAACTACATAATAAACTAGACAAATTAACAATGTCTCAAGAGGCACAATTTGTTACTACTTAACATATTTCTCATTTTTGTATATCAGTTCAGTTTAACATCATTATTGTAGATTTAATAATGATCAACATGTAACTACTTCCTCTATATCCTAGGTCATTTAGCCAAAACAATTAACAAACAGATCATCATTAGACTATCAGCACTTAATCAACGATGCGTATGCTGAAATTGAAGATGTAAATTCAAATTTCAATATCATAACGAACAAGAATAACAGATTTCATAAATTGAACGAATAATCACTAAAATACAGTAATAACCTGAAAATGCGATGAGAAAGGGGTTTTTGTGAGGGTATGCGGAACGGCGAGCTACCCGCCGATGACGCATTCGGCTTAGCACCGGCGGAGATTCTAAATGCCGCCGTGCGGACGGAGCGGAAGACGGACCTGGCGGCGACGGCTGTAGCCATGTAGTTCGGCGGAACAGATTATATCTGGGTTTTGGGATCTGTACGTACACCGGGGGTTTTGGGGATGGAATTAAATACACATTTGACCCTCTAAGTTTCTTTATTTCCTAATGAAGACCTCTAACTTTTGTTTACTTAATGTCTCTTATAAAATTTGGTTTTATCCAATTTTGCATTTTATTTTTCTGCTACGATGTAGTCGAATTTATAAAATAATAATATATGTAAAGTTTAATACATTTTTGTATTGCTTAACATTGTTTTGATAGTTAAAAAAAAATTGATTATATTTAATCTTGTTTAATAGGTAGGAATTTATATGTTTTGATCTTAAATCTTAATCTCTATTTTAAAGTTCTATCAAATGTTCAGAAATTTAAGAAATGAAAAATAAAGCCTTTTTTATATAACTATGACAAACTTCATGATATTATACAAAGTACCGGTAACTAATATATAAAAAGGATAAAGATTAGTCATTTCGGTTCAACCGTGGATTAAAATCAAACCTATAATTAATGTTTTGGCTTTTAGTTTTTCATAAACAATTGGTTTTGGTTACCGGGTTTAGTTAATTGTTATTGAGAACGATTGTTTGATTAATTCGGTTAATTGGGGCATGGGTTTGTTCAAGGCTATTTTAGTTAATGAGTTTTATCATATTTTGGGTCAACTAAAAAGATCAACAAGCATGTTAATTTATAAAGTGTTGGAAAAACAATGTTTTGAAAATCATTAATCCCTAATTTTGATAGTGAAAAAAATAACTAACATATGTATTATGAATTGCCCAACAACAAATAATCATATATCGCATAAATGTCCATTATGTACTCAAGTAATCAAGTGTATATGTTCAACAAGGTAAGTGTCATAACCAGCATTCAAGTCAAGATGACAATTGATCAAACGAGGAAATCAACACGATTGATGTGCTAAGAATATCATGTATTTTTAGTATCAAATTAACCCTAATAAATAAACGATTTTACTGTAAATTGCATTATCAGTGGATTTACATGTCTACTTGGTTGATGAAAAAAATTATGAGGAAATAACCAGTAGATATCGGAAGATCAAGGACTTGGAAGGAAATAAGAACATTCGAAGAAGCACCTATACAGGTCGTAGTACCTGTACGTGCCGTACGATTGTCCAAATTCCTATTTTGTAGCCGCGTCTGAAGACGTACGGGTCGTAGCACCTGTACGGGTCGTACGGTTTACCCTAATCGAAGCCTATATAAATACATTGACGGCCAAAAGAAAACGAGGAAGCGGAATTACAGAAAATCACATGTTAGTTAGTTAGAGTATCACTCAGAAGCCACCCCAAACCCCTAATTTCATATCAAAGGAGGGCCAGAAATGCAACATTTGAGTCAGAGATCGTTGTCGGGGAGAAGCATTGGAGACTGGATCCCTATAGTTGGTTCTATCTTTCTTGTTTATTTTCTATGCTATCTTTTGATTTGTTTGTTTTATCTTTCTACGCTATGAGTGGCTAAACTCATTTGTGTCATCTAGATGTAGATGAGTTTTGACTATAAATGTTTGATTGTTTGACTAAGTTTATGAAACCTTTATGATTTGATTAATCTTACTTCAAAATCTTATTGTTACACATGAGTTTATGTTATTATTCAATTTAGCTTTGAACTAAGTGTTGGTTTAATTATAGAGTGTAAGGCCTGCTCTTTAGGATTATTATTCAACATTCTTAGACTATAGTCTGGGTCTTGCTACTCTGGCGAAAACAAGGTAGGTCTAGGTTATCTTGGGTAGAATATAAGTGCTACTAAATAATTAATTCTGAATAAAAGGAATTAAGAGTTTTCCTTGTGTACTCCGGGATTAATAAAAACCTCTGGCGAGTGATACTTTTTCTGGATATGTCTCGAAGGGTCTAAGACATAAGATAATTGATTAAGATTTGCTTGGGTTGATTAGTATTATCTATGATACAGTCATTCCTTGAATATCCAACAACCTTGGCGGGTGAGGATTCATGTACAAGCTCAATCATTAAGGTGGTGGTTGATTCTTCATAGTGACCTTAGGAGGACCGACAGTTAGTCCGGAAGTCTTAGATCGTCATTCGTCTAGTTTACTCTGGCGAGATTCCAGCTCTTTAGGGAACTACCTTCATAAGTCCAGTAATTCAATTATTCATTCTAGTGTTAGTCAAAAGGATTCGAGGTCTAGATGATACAACTTCTCATATCTAAAATCTATCCAAAACTATCTTCTTAATTATTTACTTATTTAAATATTCCTTTTGAAATACCAAAATATTAATCAACGAGATATTGATAGAAGGTATACTATTAAGAGATGTTACACGTGTCCAAGGATTGATACTTGGTTCTTATCATGACTGTATTATAGATACGATAGATGCACTTGCCTAACGTGTGTATAGTAGTTATAATTAAAACCGTTTTTATAAATTTAAAACTTTTAAGGCACTAGAGTCTTAGGATCTCTATACACATACACGCACGAACAACAACGATTCAAAGCTTAACCGACAACATTAATATGTTGTGAATCTAGAGAGATTGCAAATCATATTCTAAAAATATAATGATGTTTGTAAAAATATAATTTTTATAAAAAACTAAGTCATTTCTCAAAAAACATTTTATAAAACCCATGTCAAGCTTTTATAAAATACTAAATGTTATCAAACTTATGTTTAGAACAGTTTTATATTCAAATTTGAAATGATAATTTGATGTGAGTTGGTGGATCTTCTATTAGTAGAAGAATCCTAACATCCTTCCATGTGGAAGATACTACAAGCCTTAAAATGGATAAATGCCAAAACCAAAATGTCATATATCCTTTATACTTTACACAATACAAAAAGCAATCTTGTCATTTTAGTGATAGTCTTACATTTTGGGTATATGGTTAAACAAACCTTTTGGAAAAGCAATATATGTAGAAATATAAGTGGAAATGACTTTGGAGTGTAAAATTGGTCAAACTCTTATGGAAAAATAAAGACAAAAAAGGTCACCATCGGTCAATTAGCGGTCGATCGCGACCTTGTCAGTCCAGATGCCTTTTCGGCTTTTGATTTTGCCTATAAATTGAGGTCTTTTCCAAGCTTTACACTCAACTCATTTTTCTCTAATACTTTCACATATACATCTAATATGTTTTCTCTAGTTTCATTCAAATTAAACATCATTCAGAAAAGAGGAGATCAAGATCAAAATAGAAGAGTTGTTCTACAACTTTCATCTTTATAATTCTTGTGTTGTAATATTGTAAGGGTTTTGTTACCATTATCTTAGTGACTACTTTGTGTGGGGTTTATCACCATTAGGTGCGTGATAAGTTAGTGAGAGTTTCAATATCTTGATATAGTGAAAAGTGTAAAGACCACTATCTTGACATAGTGTGTTGAAGAATGTCATCACTACCTTTGTTTAGTGATATTGATGTACAAGGTGATCAATACCTTTAACTAGTGAAACACTTGGTGTACTAGTGATCTCTTCCGTTTAAGAAAAACGTTTAGTAGAGCAACTCTCAATTGGAAAATAAGAGAGAGGATGTAAAGTAGATTAGTTAACATTCACTTGAACTTCTATAATTCAGTTTTGTCTTTCTAAGCATAAACTCTTTATTTTTATCGTTCACTCATCATATTGAGTTCTAACAAGTGTTGATCCATACAAGATTAGTTTTTAAATAAGCAAAATTTTAAGAAAACATATTCAACCCCCCTAGTTTTCTACATGAAGGATGGGATGAGGGAGGGGAGGGGAACAATGCAGACAAGAATGAACGAGATGGGGGTGAGGGGGCTTTGGTTTTTCAATATATGTGGGCCCCATCTACTTTAATATTATTTTAATATTTAATATATATATATATATATATTATTTTTATGTTTTTTAATAATAGAGGGTGTTGTCATTTTGTTGCAATTTAACAAAAATTTTAAGATCTATTCACTCCAGCGATCATTCGTGTTAACAGTAGGGACCATCAATTAAAATTTTTAAAGTTAAGGACTAAACATGTAATATGGGTAAACCAGACGACCTTTTATGTAATTAACTCTTAAATTATATTTGATTATTTACTTCGCAAACATTCATCTAGTGGGTGTTGTGCACTTTACCACCATCTCTTGCTTTGAGATTCTTTCATATAACTATCTTGATTGGCCATCCGGAGAAGTACAATGCTTTTAACTCATTGACATGATATTTCACCATTGAATGTTTTTGACTCATCGATATAATAATTCTCATTGTAGTACCACCTTCACCATCATTATCTTCACCAACATTGGTGATGCCACTAGTTTTTGGGGGTGTTAATTGAATCATTTTTTGGCCGGGTTTTTCGTATTACTTAAATTGGGGTTTCGAATTTTGATTTTTTAAAAGCGAATTCAAACCGAACTAGAATTAGAAAACAAATTGGAATTCAATAATTTGATGATTCAAATCAAATTGAAGTAAAATAATATATATAATAACTTGACTTCCATTATTGAGGCTTGGTCGGTTCAAAAATCACAAATTCGAATTCGATATAATTTGAATTTAGTTTATGCGTCTTGCTTCTATAAACTAAAGTACTGTTGACATATTTATAACCTTCCAAATCATGTTGGGCCTCCTCAATGATCAATTTCAGTTTAAAGACTTTCGTTAGTTTGTTTTAAAGTAAGATGTCATTTGTGAGTTAGATCGCCAATTATTCTGCACAGATCGCCAATTATTCTGCACTATGATGACAGTTTTGCCTTTCTTCTTTGTGACAAGCTTCAGAACCTAAGTAAGGGAGATGAGATCTCACTGCTAGTGTTCTTATCACGTGGGTACATTTTGACTCGTCTAGAACAAATATGATGTTTAAGTAATTAAGTAAACATTTCATAGTTTTCATTATTAGGATAACACATAATCTATCTACCATGTACATAGTTGAAGGATCACAATTACTAGAGATGCTAGGTTTAGTTCCATCCATCAAGTCCTCCATCAAAAGTGTTTGTGCCCGTTTGAACCATTAGACACACATTATCACTAACTAGGGGTGTAAATGAGTTGAGCTGAGACGAGCTTGAGCTCGGTCATTTCAAACTTTATATCCAAACTCGAGCTCGGCTCGTGATAAAATTTTCAAGCTTGAGTTTGGCTTGGGTTCTCGTATATTAGTTATTTTACTTGTATACATCTGTAACTATTTTTTATTACTACTTCTTATATATAATGTTATATGTATTATCTAATTAGTTTTATCATAATTATATATAGTTAATTTTATAATATAGTATATAATTATTACATTTACATAAATAAGAGACCCGTTTAGAATCACGAACAAAGCTAGGTATACGAAGCTTGAGTCCGGTTTCATTTATTAAACGAACAACTCAATTTGAAAAATATTTTTAGATTTGAAATTATCAATTTTAGCCACACAATTCTTTTAAAAATTAAACAGTGACATTAAGTCATGAAGTGATAATTTACCCGTTAAAAAGGAATTTCCTTCAATTATATGTAAGAAAATGACAAACATTTACCTCTTTTGTAAAGCGTTGAAATGTGACTGATATTCAAAGGTTGATGTGATATGCCATCTTTTTGTTAAGGCTATAATTTCTGTGGTTGAGAATCAATATAATATTTTTTTTTTGGTTTTTACTAAAATAAAAGATCTAAAAAATATCAATGTAAAATTTTAATGATATAAAGTAATTTTTTTTCTAGGAAAAGGTAATTAAAAAAGTGGAAATTATTTAAGAGAGAGGGATAGAGATCTATAATGTTTTTCTTTTTGTTAACATATCCCTTCATCTCGAGTAGCGATGGAAATAGAACGTAGGGATGAACATTTGAAACTGAGTACCGGTACCGTATCGATAAATTCGGTAAAAGTACCCACTTTTTCATAAATTCGGTACCGGTATTTTCGGTACTGGTACGGTATCAATCTTATCCCTAATAGAACGTGTATTAGTAATTCTAGTCTTCATCTGATTGTAAATCGTGTTCTACACCTGGTACTATATCGTTAGGTACACGATTACTCGTTACCTGTCATGTATCAAGTATATCGGCAAGTATCAGGTACACCTGTTAGTTTGATAAAAATTACATGTTGGGATTCCTATTTAAATTTCTCACTATATCTAATTTTTATATAATATTATACCCAAAGAATTAGAACTATACAACCAAAAGGTTGGTAGATTAGTAGATTACTCTATTAGCCAATAACAAAGGAAAAATGATTATGGGTATGGTTTGGGTAAACTGCATGTATGTTTGGGTTAACACGGTCGGGTATCACCTAATATAACACGTGTCTCATACCCATAAAAGTTCTTAACACATGCCCAAATACTCGTCTTATTACCTGTATCGAATGTTACGGGTTTAGGATTTGCCAGTCAGGTTCTGGTTTGTTTCCATCCCTACCCTAGAGCAACACTTGTAGCAAGCCGCGTTTTATTTTATTGTTTAACTAGGTATTTGTAATGTTTCGTTAATTTTTTGGTAATGCATTCTCATGGTAAGAAAAAAAATCTCTTGAACTTAAATAGCAAAAGAAAATTTAATTAAATTTTGTTGAGTTTTACCAAGTCGTTAAAAAAATCTTTAGCGACTAGGTGTTCGACATCGCAAAAATTGACACCATTAGCGACACTTTTAGGGATGACTATTAGCGGATATTTATATATCCATATATATATATATAAATATGTATTTAGTGTATTTATTTATAGAGTATATCCTTTGTATTTATGATGTATAATAGAGGGATTTAGTTAGGGTTATCTTGTACTATTTAAATGGATCATATTATCGAAGCATTGAGAATTATATGGTATCAGAGCTGGTACCCTAGCTCATACCTCTGCCGCCACCAGACCCTTGCCGGACCACGGTCCCGTTGCTTCCTAGTTTGCCGCACCCATCCCTTTGGTGAAGTGACACTGTTCCTTTTTTCCAGTTTGATTGTCTCATCATCTCCACATAAAACGAGTCTTCCAAGAATCCGGAATCACTCCACCCAAGTTTACTCGGGCACAAACATCAAAAACAAGGTACGAGTTCTAGATAGGACAAAGGTTTCCTACTCCTCACGGGTCAAGTTATTCCAGTTACATGCTCATGGCTACGATGTGCTCCATCACATCGATGGTACCAAACCACCGACTCGTACCGAACCTGAATACAAGTCGTGGGTTAAGATTGACGCCATCGTCTTGCAGTGGATCTACGAAATGCTATCAAACGACTTGTTGATTCGTGTTCTCGAGACTGAATCAACTGCCTTTCAAGCATGGTCGCGGATCAAAAGCATCTTCCTCAACAACAAGGGTTCACGGGTTCCGGCTCTTGAACACGAATTCTCGAACCTCACCATTCACAGTATGTCTAGCCTTGATGCCTACTTCCAGAAACTAAAGGATATTGCTGAACAGTTGGGTGATGTTGACATTCCTGTGACCGATCAACGCCTTGTTTTGCAGTTGGTTCGTGGACTACCTCAAAAATTTGACGTAGTTGCTTCATATTTGAACCAGACTCTGCCCACCTGGGAAACCACGTGCAACATTAGTCATTTTGTTAATCTGTTTGTTAAGAATTGGTTATACCATTCTCTGTGGTATATAATGTTTAGTTTTGGTTAGTTTGGAGTTAGTTCATTCATCTTTCTTGTTCATTTTATTTTCGAAGGGTTTGTAAGCAATTCATGTTGGAATAACAAGTCTGCAATCGTTTGGTGATATATTGTTCTTGATTCTTATATTCATCTTCATGAGTATGTAGTTGCTTTTGATTTCTGATTGCAATATCAACAAGTGATATCAGAGCTTAGGCTCGGGGAATTTAATCGAAGACGAAGGGCGATCAAGAATTGAAGGAATTCGGTTGTAGCGATGGTGTCCACAAAGTTTGAATTGGAGAAATTCGACGGAAGGAACGATTTCGGATTGTGGAGGGTTAAGATGAGGGCTCTTCTGGTTCATCAGGGTTAAGTGATGTGCTGTTAGGGGAAGGCAATCTACCGGCGACCTTGAATGATAAAGAGAAGGACATCTTAGAAAAGGCCCACAGTGCAATCATCCTCAGTCTTGGCGATAGGGTTTTGAGAGAGGTGTCAAAGGAGACTTCCGCTGCCGGAGTCTGGTCCAAATTGGAGTCGTTGTACATGACGAAGTCCTTAGCCAACAGACTGTATCTCAAGAAAAGACTATACATGTTTCAGATGTTGACTGGTAAGTCACTAAAAGACCACACAGATGAGTTTAACAAATTGGTGTTATACTTAGAAAATATCAAAATTACTTTGGATGAAGAAGATCAGGCAATCATCTTCTTGACATCCTTACCACATTCATATGAGCATTTCGTTGATACGCTGATGTATGGTCGAGAGACATTATCAATGGAAGAAGTGTTGGGCGCTTTGAATTCAAAAGAATTAAAGAAGAGGGTGAATGTGAAAGAGGAATATGGAGAAGGGCTGTTTGTAAGGGGAAGAACTGAACATAGAAATGCAAAGTCAAAGGTCCCTGCAAGGTCAAAATCAAACTTTAAACGAAGGTGTTATGTGTGCATATCGGAGAAACATTTGAAAAGAGACTGTCCAGAAAAGAGAAAGCAGAAGGGTGATAACAATTTTCACAAACAAACCAATAATCAAGTGACTGATGATTCTTTGGATGGATATGAGAGTTCAGAGGTTTTGGTGGTGACTAATTCAGGGGCTAAGGTCAGTCAAGAGTGGATCATGGACTCCGAATGTTCTTATCACATGAGCCCTAATAGAGAGTTCTTTGTAAATTTGGAGTTGCAAGAAATGGGTAGTGTATAGCTGGGTGATGATAGACCCTGCAAGATTTGTGACAATCCGGACTTTTCAGTTAGCCCCGTTAGAAATTCCGTTAAGTTTTCTGTTAAAACCAAACTCAGTTAACTCAATATTAAACCACAAGGACTAATTATGTCATTAATTGAATTAATACCACAGGGACTAGTTATGTAAATACCTAAAACATGTTCCATTAACTTCTCAAAGTCAAAATTGAACGAAATTAGTTCCTGTTGACTTTCAAAAGTCAACATCGCAAATTGAATCCAAATTCACAAATCATAACCAAATATCATTCGAATTCGTAACGGATTTGATCTTTAATAACAGTTAGAACCATCATTGAACCTTTAATCCTTATAATTATATTGAATTAAACCCAATAATGGGTGTTCAAGTCGTAACCGTCGACCGACAATGAATATCCATCAAATTCAGACTATTCGATCAAAATTCTCTCGATCAAACACCCTGCACACTTCAAACGATCCTCATTAGAGTTTCTGCACAAGTCTATTCGATTGGATTTGCACCAGAAGCCACCGGGAATCGAACCAGTCATCGTCGGACCTGTTTTAGTCGATCTCCACCGTCCCGAAATCAATTCAGGTAACTAGATACATCATCAGCTTCGCTTTTATCTCCTAAATGAAAGCCCTAACTCAATTAGGGCTTACATTATCAATTCGATCGAAATCTGTAATCTAGGGTTCATCACTGACCGGTTTAATCGAACCCTAGTCTAGACTCAATCATAATCCAATTAACCCATACAGTTCGATTCGCAATACCATTTTCTTTGAAAGCCCTCTGTCAATTCAATGTTTTATTATAAAAATTATTGTAACCAATAATCTAGGGTTCTTATGAAACCAGATTGCCGAATTCAACTCTAAACTGTTTTTAAATCAAATTAAACCACATCATTAAACTTGTAATAGTCTGTAGAGTGAAAGCCCTATGAAACCGTAAATTTGTATAAAATAATATGTTTATATTATTTTCATCCCGTGACAAATCCTATTAAATAATATATATATATATATATATATATATATATATATATTATTTCATATCGTTTTATATCTCGTGGGACGTTTAAACTATTTAATAATATAATTAGTTATATTATTTACTCGTAGATATATATATTATTATTTTTCTCTCAATTTTTGTGAATGACAAAACATCCGGTTATATTCATTATTATTCGTGTCATTCGTCGCGTAAGGAAATTCCTAACTCCGTGGACACTTTCGTCCACTCTTGGATATTAGAGCGTTTCGTTAAGACGTTCCTCATTCCGTGTCGCTGTCACTATTCCCATTTTTATCCCTAATTTATGTGTTTATAATTTTAGGGCATTCGTAAGTCGTTTGAGACTTACACTCGTGGTTTCAACGTACCTCTAGTGTGAAACTACCTTCAACGAAACGCAGGTGAGTTTTCACGGCCCCTTTTGCTGTTTTAACTTGGGGGAGAAAACATGATTAAACAATTTTGGGATTTTGTAATTCGTATGATATCAATGTTAAAGCTAAGCGTAACACGCTATCACAGAAATTCCTCAACTTATATCAGACCGTTAATATGGATCTTAGCGAGGTAATATTTAGTAGTACTACTGGGTTTGACAAATCCCACCCGCGTTAGTCGCGCTAACTCGATTAGATATCGAACGGGTGAAATGTTAGCCTACTCACACCGCCAGTGTTGATAGACCTGGCAGGAGGCAAATAAACAAACAGTCAGCTTCGGTTGCGAGCGCTTGAGTTAAACATGAGCATATGTTAGCTACCTATAGATACATACTGAATGAACATAAATCTGGTAAACACTTATTTACATATATTGAAACCTGTGAACTCACCAACCTCGTGTTGACATATTTTCTTACATGTTTTCTCAGGTCGCTAAGATAAGACACAGGTGCACGTTAGGGCATGCATGGGATTCAACTACTTTGATTATAACTTATTTATATTTGTTTGGATTATTCTATTGTACTTATTTTGGTTGGATGTTTTGGAGTTTTTTGGACTTTTGGACTTTGGTTTTGGGCGCGTGTGTTTTGCGCATTTACTTTCTTTACGCTTCTGCATTGAAACTCTGATTTGAATGATATTTTCATTTTGAGTCCCATGTAGAGTCGTTCAAAGTAACTAATGTCTGAGATCCTGGTTCGTCACTTCCCAAACGGTAAAACTCCGTTAGTTGAAATTGGGGGTGTGACATATTGGTATCAGAGCCAGGTTTTAGAGAACTAGGATTGCATACTAGACTATAGCCTCACACATTAGTTACATGTCATTTGGATGTTTGGCACTTATACATATTGTTGCAGGAATATGTCGTCAACCCCACCTCCATCACCTAAGGCACCAGGACATAAAGCACATATCCTATCATCCCCGGAGCCCAAAAGGCGCCGGACTACTTCCAGTGACTATTCAGTTGACTAGGGGGAAACGAGCAGCGCACAAGCAATGAATCCTGCTCGCAATTGGAACGCATACCCACAAATGATCCAAAGATGGATCGAAATGGGAAATGTCCCATCACCTTACTTCGGTTCTACTTCCTCATCGTCTACCTTGCCTAGCTTGCCATGTACTATGGAACAAGCTTTTGCAGCCTTTGTATTTTATATGTCTAGAGAGTTAAGCATTGTGAAAGATGCTACTGATGAGATATCGGATATTCTGAAGAGAAAGCCTCAAATAAAGGAGAATAAGGTAGGGATAGAACTTTTGACTGCTGAACTAGCAGTAACTGACCAGGTCCATAACCTTTTGGTGGATCGTGTGACACACTTAGAGACGAGGGTGGACACCTCGGACAATGACATGGAAGGAGTTCTGGAGAGAGTGGCTGCTCTGGAAGCTCAGCTACATGTAGCAAACCACACTGCTGAAGGTCTTCAAGAGAGGGTGACTCATTTGGAAGCCCAACTGCAAGCCGCTCTATTTCCTGAGGAGATTCCACTTTCTGATGGCGAGGAGGAGCCCTTTGAGGAAGAACCCTTCGAGGAGGAGCCCTTGGAGGAGGAACCAGTGGAAATAGACGATGCACAATCGTATGTTTCTTCCGATGATGAATATGCTTGATGATATTCCTATTCTATCTTCCTTTTCATGCCTGTTTTTGCTTATGTTATTTCTCTTTTCAAACCTAGATGGGTAAGGTTGTTCCCATTCAATAAAAGCATGAGAAGTTTAATGTTTGAATTATTTATTTTGTAGCCTTACAATTTATTTAATTTTCAAAATATTAGATGTTGTATCTTCTTACTCATACCTGAATAATGTTTAATATGCGATATATTTCTCATTGTTTTTCATTTGTGATTGTGAAGAATCATGTCAGGGAGAGGACGCGGAGGTCGCGCCGGTGGTCGAGGTACCATTAACATGACGGCAGCGGAGCTAGCAACACTAATAAACGATAGTGTAGCGGAGGCTCTAGCAGCACAGAATGCTGCAGGTAAATGCTTTAGCTATTGACTAATGATGTCAATCCATCTCTTAAAAAGCCTACCCTAAACTCTATAATTCCAATCCTATTTTTATTTCTAAATCCAGGCCAGCAAAACCAGCAAAATCAACAACCAGCCTGCACTTTCAAGGCATTCATGGATTGTAAGCCCCACGCCTTTAGTGGAGCTGAAGGAGCCGTTGGACTACTTCGTTGGTTTGAGAAGGTTGAATCAGTGATTGCCATGTGCAACTGCCCCGTGGCTAATCAGGTAAAGTTTGCCGCCGGAACTTTGGAGGGCCCAGCTCTCACATGGTGGAACGCCCAGGTCCAAATGTTGGGTCTGGCCATGGCGAATGGACTCCCGTGGGAGGAATTTAAATCAATGATGAAGGAGGAATATTGTCCTCGTGATGAAATCCAGAAATTAGAGGGAGAGTTTTGGAACCTAAAGATGGAGGGTTCTGAAATTGAACTCTACACCACACGTTCGCATGAACTTGCTACTATGTGCCCGCATATGGTGACCCCTGATTACAAGAGAATTGAGCTTTACATTGGAGGTCTAGTGCCTCAAATACAAAGCATGGTTACTTCATCCAATCCTGCCACTATCCAACAAACTATCCAACTTGCCCATAAGTTGACCGACCAGGCGGTGACTCAAAGGACTCTACCTCCGAGAGGTTCGGTTTCTAAACCCATCGAAAATCACAAACGCAAGTTTGATCACCATTCCAACACCCACAACCACTCCAACTCTCACTCAAAAGGACCCCAGCCCAACCAACTCTAGTTTAATCAACCACAGCAGCAGCAGCGTAGGTTTGAGCCTACTAAGAACATCAACCAGTCGACCTCTTCAGGTAAAAACCAGGGTGGTTACGCGGGGAAGTCTCCGAAGTGTAACAAGTGCAACTTCCACCACTTCGGGTTTTGCAACCGTTGCCAGAGGTGCGGCAAAATAGGTCATGCTGCCAAGGATTGTAGGGGCGAGTTACAAGCTAAACAACCTTTTCAACAACCTGGATCCACAAGGGGTTGTTTTGAGTGCGGAAAGGAAGGGCATATTCGGAAGAATTGTCCTCAATTGAAGAAAGGGGGTAATGGGAACCACAACCCTAACCAGAATAACAATGGCAATAGTGGTAACAATGAAAATGGTGAAGGAAATGGAGCGAAGGGACGAGCCTTCGTACTAGGATCTGGAGAAGCCCGTTACGATCATAATGTGGTCACCAGTAAGTTTCTCTTAAATAATTACTTTGCTTCTGTCCTTTTTGACACTGGTGCTGATAGAAGTTTTATATCTAAGAAACTTAGTGACATGATAAAAGGAACTCCAACCTTGTTAGAAGCTAAGTATATAATAGAGATAGCTGATGGCCAAATAATTGAAGCAACTCACATTCTTAAGGGATGTAAGCTTGAGCTAGCTAGACATATATTTGATATCGACCTTATGCCGGTCACACTTGGTAGTTTTGATGTAATTGTCGGCATGGATTGGCTATATAAAAACCAAGCTGAAATTATCTGTCATGAGAAGATTGTTCGTATTCCTCTCCCGAGTGGAGAAACCCTTTCCGTTCAAGGCGAAAGAGTTGGTGCAGTCATGGGTATCATATCTTTTCTGAAAGCACAAAAATGCCTTCGAAAGGGGCATACGGCTATTTTGGCTCTCGTTGCTGAGCAGCCATCAGAAGAGAAGAAGATTGAAGATATTCCCATCGTTCGTGAATTTTTAGAAGTATTTCCCGAGGATCTTCCTGGTCTGCCACTGCACCGTCAAGTTGAATTCCAAACTGATCTAGCAGCCGGAGTAGCACCGATTGCTCGGGCACCTTACAGACTGGCACCCAGTGAATTACAAGAGTTGTCCACTCAATTGCAAGATTTGTTGGATAAAGGTTTCATCCGACCTAGTTCATCGTCGTGGGGAGCTCCGGTACTATTTGTCAAGAAGAAGGACGGGACTTTCCGTATGTGTATTGATTACCGGGAGCTGAATAAAGTCACAATCAAGAACCGCTACCCTTTGCCTCGCATAGATGACCTCTTTGATCAACTCCAAGGATCAAGTTTTTATTCCAAATAGATCTTAGGTCTGGCTATCATCAGTTAAGAGTCCGAGAAGAGGATATCTCTAAGACTGCGTTCAGAACAAGGTACGGCCATTACGAGTTTATGGTCATGCCTTTCGGATTAACCAACGCACCTGCGGTATTCATGGACCTCATGAATCGTGTGTGTAAGCCTTACCTTGACCAATTCGTTATCGTTTTCATCGACGACATCCTCATCTATTCCAAGAACAAGGAAGAACATGAGGAACATCTACGCCTAATTTTGGAATTACTTAAGCGAGAGCAACTGTATGCTAAGTTTTCCAAGTGTGAATTTTGGATTCGGGAAGTTCAGTTTCTAGGGCATGTGGTTAACGAGAAAGGAATACATGTCGACCCATCAAAGATAGAAGCCATCAAGAATTGGGCAGCACCGACGACTCCGACTGAGGTGCGACAATTTCTGGGATTGGCTGGATATTACCGTCGATTCATCGAAAGATTTTCAAAAATTGCACAACCTCTCACTGCCTTAATTCAAAAGGGTAAAGCCTATAATTGGGGCAACAACCAAGAGTCAGCATCCCAACATCTTAAACAGAAACTTTGCAGTGCACCTATTCTAGCACTTCCGGAAGGAACCGATGATTTTGTGGTGTATTGTGATGCATCTATTCAGGGTCTGGGTTGTGTCTTAATGCAACGCGAAAAGGTGATTGCATACGCTTCACGTCAACTAAAGGTCCACGAGAGAAACTACACCACTCATGATTTAAAGTTGGGAGCCGTAGTTTTCGCACTTAAGATATGGAGACATTACTTGTATGGTACCAAATGCACCATCTACACCGATCACAAGAGTCTTCAACACATCTTCGAGCAGAAAGAGTTGAACATGCGACAACGTCGTTGGGTCGAACTCTTGAATGATTATGAGTGTGAGATCCGGTATCATCCAGGTAAAGCTAACGTTGTAGCTGGTGTCCTAAGTCGAAAAGAAACAAAACCCAAACGAGTTCAAGCATTACAGCTTACTATTCACCTCAGATTACCTGACAAAATCCGTAGTGCTCAACTCGAAGCCCTAAAAGAGGAAAACCTACTGCTGGAAGGTACACGCGGTATGGAAGCACAACTTGAGGTCAAATCTGACGGTATTCGCTACTTCGCCGAGCGAATATGGGTTCCAGTATTCGGAAACCTAAGGGAACTAGTTATGGATGAGTCTCATAAATCTCGTTACTCGATACATCCAGGTTCCGACAAAATGTACCATGATCTAAAGATGCTATATTGGTGGCCGAAGATGAAGGCCGATATAGCCACCTATGTTAGTAAGTGTCTGACTTGCGCAAAGGTCAAAGTTGAATATCAAAAACCATCCGGTCTTCTCCAACAACCAGAAATTCCCATGTGGAAATGGGAACAAATATCCATGGACTTCATCACCAAATTACCACAAACTCCTACCGGATGTGATACCATTTGGGTAATTATTGATCGGTTAACAAAGTCCGCTCACTTCTTAGCAATCAAGGAGATCGACAAAATGGATAAGCTTACTCGTACTTACTTGAAAGAAATAGTCTCTCGGCACGGGGTGCCAATCTCTATCATTTCGGATCGTGATGCACGATTCACTTCTCGTTTCTGGCAATCGTTACATAAAGCTTTAGGCACGCGTCTAGATATGAGCACAGCATACCATCCTCAAACAGATGGCCAAACAGAACGTACTATTCAAACGCTGGAGGACATGCTACGAGCTTGTGTGATTGATTTCAGTAACACTTGGGAGTCTCACCTACCGTTGGTGGAGTTCTCCTACAACAAAAGTTATCACACTAGTATCAAGGCAGCTCCATTTGAAGCACTTTATGGACGGAAATGCCGTTCTCCTATTTGTTGGACCGAAGTTGGGGATAGTCAACTTACAGATGCTGAACTTGTATTGGAAACTTTCGAAAAGATCGTTCAAATTAGAAACCGTATAGCGGCAGCTCGTGATCGTCAAAAGAGCTATGCCGACAAGCGTCATAAACCCTTAGAGTTTCAAATAGGTGACATGGTCTTACTCAAAGTCTCACCGTGGAAAGGTGTCATTCGTTTCGGGAAACGAGGCAAATTGAATCCTCGTTATGTTGGACCATTCAAGATAATGAAAAGAATCGGACCAGTAGTGTATCAACTGGACTTACCTGAAGGACTTAGTGGTGTACACAACGTCTTTCACGTCTCAAAATTGAAGAAATGTCTAGCAGACGAATCACTCGCAGTTCCTTTTTATTCTTATATTGTTCTTGATTCTTATATTCATCTTCATGAATGTGTAGTTGCTTTTGATTTCTGATTGCAATATCAATAAGTGGTTTCAGAGCTTAGGCTCGGGGGATTTAATCGAAGACGAAGGGCGATCAAGAATTGAAGGAATTCGATTGTAGCGATGGTGTCCACAAAGTTTGAATTGGAGAAATTCGACGGAAGGAACGATTTCGGATTGTGGAGGGTTAAGATGAGGGCTTTTTTGGTTCATCAAGGGTTAAGTGATGTGCTGTTAGGGGAAGGCAATCTACCGGCGACCTTGAATGATAAAGAGAAGGACATCTTAGAAAAGGCCCACAGTGCAATCATCCTTAGTCTTGGGGATAGGGTTTTGAGAGAGGTGTCAAAGGAGACTTCCTCTGCCGGAGTTTGGTCCAAATTGGAGTCGTTGTACATGACGAAGTCCTTAGCCAACAGACTGTATCTCAAGAAAAGACTATACATGTTTCAGATGTTGACTGGTAAGTCACTAAAAGACCACACAGATGAGTTTAACAAATTGGTGTTAGACTTAGAAAATATCAAAATTACTTTGGATGAAGAAGATCAGGCAATCATCTTCTTGACATCCTTACCACATTCATATGAGCATTTCGTTGATACGCTGATGTATGGTCGAGAGACATTATCAATGGAAGAAGTGTTGGGCGCTTTAAATTCAAAAGAATTAAAGAAGAGGGTGAATGCGAAAGAGGAATATGGAGAAGGGCTGTTTGTAAGGGGAAGAACTGAACATAGAAATGCAAAGTCAAAGGTCCCTGCAAGGTCAAAATCAAACTTTAAACGAAGGTGTTATGTGTGCATATCGGAGAAACATTTGAAAAGAGACTGTCCAGAAAAGAGAAAGCAGAAGGGTGATAACAATTTTCACAAACAAACCAATAATCAAGTGACTGATGATTCTTTGGATGGATATGAGAGTTCAGAGGTTTTGGTGGTGACTAATTCAGGGGCTAAGGTTAGTCAAGAGTTGATCATGGACTCCGAATGTTCTTATCACATGAGCCCTAATAGAGAGTTCTTTGTAAATTTGGAGTTGCAAGAAATGGGTAGTGTACAGCTGGGTGATGATAGACCCTGCAAGATTTGTGACAATCCGGACTTTTCAGTTAGCCCCGTTATAAATTCCGTTAAGTTTTCTGTTAAAACCAAACCCAGTTAACTCAATATTAAACCACAAGGACTAATTCTGTCATTAATTGAATTAATACCACAGGGACTAGTTATGTAAATACCTAAAACATGTTCCATTAACTTCTCAAAGTCAAAATTGAACGAAATTAGTTCCTGTTGACTTTCAAAAGTCAACATCGCAAATTGAATCCAAATTCACAAATCATAACCAAATATCATTCGAATTCGTAACGGATTTGATCTTTAATAACAGTTAGAACCATCATTGAACCTTTAATCCTTATAATTATATTGAATTAAACCCAATAATGGGTGTTCAAGTCGTAACCGTCGACCGACAATGAATATCCATCAAATTCAGACTATTCGATCAAAATTCTCTCGATCAAACACCCTGCACACTTCAAACGATCCTCATTAGAGTTTCTGCACAAGTCTATTCGATGGGATTTGCACCAGAAGCCACCGGGAATCGAACCAGTCATCGTCGGACCTGTTTTAGTCGATCTCCACCGTCCCGACATCAATTCAGGTAACTAGATACATCATCAGCTTCGCTTTTATCTCCTAAATGAAAGCCCTAACTCAATTAGGGCTTACATTATCAATTCGATCGAAATCTGTAATCTAGGGTTCATCACTGACCGGTTTAATCGAACCCTAGTGTAGACTCAATCATAATCCAATTAACCCATACAGTTCGATTCGCAATACCATTTTCTTTGAAAGCCCTCTGTCAATTCAATGTTTTATTATAGAAATTGTTGTAACCAATAATCTAGGGTTCTTATGAAACCAGATTGCCGAATTCAACTCTAAACTGTTTTTAAATCAAATTAAACCACATCATTAAACTTGTAATAGTCTGTAGAGTGAAAGCCCTATGAAATATCGGGCTTCCATCATCGAATTGATCATAATCCAGTAATTAGGGTTCGTTCTGGAAACGATTTGGGGTTTTCGATCTTAAACACGAATTTAATGCAATTAAACCACCTCAACAGATTCGCAAGGTTTCGTTTAACAAAAGCCCTATGATTCTAGCAACTTTTATTATCAGAATACTTCAAATCAATTTTGAGTTCCTAAACTAGGGTTACGATCCCTCTTTCAGTAAATTAGCGATCTTAAAACCGAT
Source organism: Smallanthus sonchifolius (assembly GCA_023525975.1). NCBI lineage: Eukaryota > Viridiplantae > Streptophyta > Magnoliopsida > Asterales > Asteraceae > Smallanthus > Smallanthus sonchifolius. The sequence goes on along the minus strand of CM042021.1, from coordinate 28,288,003 downwards.
GGTTTTCAAATAAAATGAGTCCCCATATTCGCAATACCCCGATTATCAAAACCCCTATGCAATTGTTTCCAGACATGGTCGAATTCGATGGTAATTGGACTGGTTTGGACCGAGTATCGTTAAGGGGGAAGAACACCCGACATTTGATTGTTAAAACAATTTGATCCGGATATCTGTCGCGATACCCTAGCGGGCGGGACTGGTTAGTGACTTGTGCGTGTGTGGGAGAGACCCGGGTTCGAGACTAGGCTCACACATCTATTTTTTTTGAACAGTTTTTCTATTATATTTAATTAATAAAAATCAAACTTTATAATATTAAATTATTATATAAATGTGTTTTAGTCCGGGAAACAACCCGTGGGCTCGGGTTTGAATTATTAACATATTTTATTATTCCCACTTTTATAAATAAAATATTATTTATATTATTAACAAAAGAAATAATATATTTATATTATTTTTAAACCGTAAATAAGATGTGCCGGTTGTAGCTGAGTTTCCTGACGTTTTTCCCGATGAACTGCCTAGAATTCCACCTGAAAGAGAAGTGGAATTCCGAATTAATCTAGTACCCGGTACGACACCAATTGCTAAAGCCCCGTACAGATTAGCTCCAACGGAGATGGCAGAATTAAAGAAACAGTCGGATGAATTACTTGAAAAAGGATTCATAAGACCAAGCTCGTCGCATTGGGGTGCTCCGGTCTTGTTCGTTAAAAAGAAACATGCGCATGTGTATCGGCTATCATGAACTAAATAAAGTCACGATTAAGAACCGTTATCCACTCCCCAGAATCGATGATCTCTTTGATCAACTACAAGGAGCTCGATGCTTTTCCAAAATTGATCTTCATTCTGGCTATCATCAATTGAAAGTCCAAGAAGAAGATATTCCCAAAACTGCCTTCAGAACTCGGTATGGTCATTATGAGTTCACGGTAATGCCGTTTGGACTTACTAATGCACCAGCAGCTTTCACGGATACGATGAATCGAGATTATGGCGCCCAATTCAATGCGAATATTAGGCTTTTATGATCAGTGAATACGGTGAATTTGACTCCATATAGATAGTGCCTCCATAATTTCAATGCGAAGATTATGGCGCCCAATTCTAAATCATGAGTTTTCAATTGACGGGAAGCATAAGCAATAACTTTGCTTCCTTGCATTAACACAAAACCAAAGCCGGTGTGTGAAGCATCATAGTATACTGAAAAGCCTTTGTTTCCATATGGCAAGGCCAATATGGGTGCTTGTGTCAGTTTATGTTTCAGAGTTTCAAAAGCTTCAGATTGTTTAGGACCCCATTCATACTTAACTGATTTGCGAGTCAAAGAAGTTAACGGAACAACAATTCGAGAAAAATCTTGGATAAATCTTCTATAGTAACCGGCTAAACCAAGAAAACTATGAATTTCAGTTGGAGATTTCGGGATCTCCCATTTGGATATAGCCTCAATTTTAACCGGGTCAACTTGGATACCATCGATGTTAATGACATGCCCAAGGAATTTAACTTCTGACAACCAGAACTCGCATTTTGAGAATTTAGCATAAAGCTTTTCGTTTCTCAAGAGTTCAAGCAAGATTATCAAATGATTAGTATGATCTTCCTTACTCTTGGAGTAGATAAGGATACCATCAATGAATACGATAATGAATTTGTCCAAGTAAGGTTTGCAAACTCGATTCATCATATCCATGAAAGCTGCTGGTGCATTAGTAAGTCCAAACGGCATTACCGTGAACTCATAATGACCATACCGAGTTCTGAAGGCAGTTTTGGGAATATCTTCTTCTTGGACTTTCAATTGATGATAGCCAGAATGAAGATCAATTTTGGAAAAGCATCGAGCTCCTTGTAGTTGATCAAAGAGATCATCGATTCTGGGGAGTGGATAACGGTTCTTAATCGTGACTTTATTTAGTTCATGATAGCCGATACACATGCGCATTGAGCCGTCTTTCTTTTTAACGAACAAGACCGGAGCTCCCCAATGCGACAAGCTTGGTCTTATGAATCCTTTTTCAAGTAATTCATCCAACTGTTTCTTTAATTCTGCCATCTCCGTTGGAGCTAATCTGTACGGGGCTTTAGCAATTGGTGTCGTACCGGGTACTAGATTAATTCGGAATTCCACTTCTCTTTCAGGTGGAATTCTAGGCAGTTCATCGGGAAAAACGTCAGGAAACTCAGCTACAATCGGCACATCTTATTTACGGTTTAAAAACAATATAAATATATTATTTCTTTTGTTAATAATATAAATAATATTTTATTTATAAAAGTGGGAATAATAAAATATGTTAATAATTCAAACCCGAGCCCACGGGTTGTTTCCCGGACTAAAACACATAAATATAATAATTTAATATTATAAAATTTGATTTTTATTAATTAAATATAATAGAAAAACTGTTCAAAAAAACTTTGGTTTGCACCAGAGTCAAACAAAACTCGAGCGTAAATATTATTGACAAGAAATGTACCCGTAATGACATCGGGTATACCTGCTACTTCATGAGTATGGAGAATGCTCGCGTATTCTTCTTTACTCCATATGCAGGTTTTGGATCAGTCCCATCAGGTTTCTTTAGCTTGGACAATTGATTTTGATGTGGCCGGTTTCACCACACTCAAAACAAGTGATTTGCTTCTTCTTGAAACAATTCTCTGTTTTGTGACCAGACATCTTGCAAAAGTTGCAGAAATGTCCAGTACGACATTATCCTAAGTGCCTCTTTCTGCACTTGGGACATTCCGGAATGGAAGAGTTGTTGTTTCGGGGAGTAAAATTGGATTTCCTTGATCCACTTAGGCCTTGCCCAGACTCCTTCTTCTTCTTTCCTTCCTCCTGGTTTCTAATCAAACTGCTGGTTAGTGATGCTCCTAGATCCATAGCATCATCAAGATTTTCACAATTTGCGACCTTGCCCATGTCGCGGATTTCTCCAATCAAATCCCAAATATAACGCTTTATCAGGTTTGATTCAGGGGTAGCAAGATGTGGAACTATTCTAGCATATTCAAGGAGTTTGGTGGAATACTCCTAATGATTTGTTCCTATCATCTTAAGACTCAAGAATTTTCCTTCTATCTGTTCCCTCTCATTCTGGGGAACGTATTTCTTTTCTACTCGGGTTTTGAAAGCATTCCAGTCTATTGCATAGGCTGCTTCTCTTCCCTTGGCAGCAACAATGTTGTTCCACCATTCTAATGCTTGGTCCTTGAATAAATTCGAGGCATAAAGAACCTTGTCTTTTTCAGCACATTTGCTGATAGCCAGTACGGATTCAGTCTTTTCTATCCACCTTAATGTGGCAATTCCTCCTTCTCTCCCAGAGAAGTTATATGGCTTGCAGTCCTGAAACATCTTGTATGTACAACCAACTACTTTTCTATTCTTTTCTACATGACCATAGTTGTTTCCCATACTCTCATCTTCAGAAGAGTCATGGTAAAATTTTTCTTTCCTAGCCTTCTCGGTCTTTTGAGTTACGGAACCTTCAGGTTTCAGAGTAACTGGCTGGGAGTGAGTGATAGTTCGGGTATGCTGAGAATGGATAGATTTTAGGTTTGATGGCTGTGAAGATAGCCTATCGGCTTGTCTCTTTTCTAATTCAGTAAAGATCATTAGAAGAGAGTCTTTGATCCCTTCCGTGATCATCTTTTAGAGTTCCTTTAGGGATTCAGTAGCAGTATTTTCAACTGTTGTCTGTTTCTTCTTTCCCCTGGTGTGATACGAAGGTCCGATATTTTTCGACATACTATATAGAAATAGGTTTGGAATCAAAACAAAATTTTTTTTATTGATAATAATATAATACAGAAAATGATATACATAGAAATTATTGTTCCTAGAAATTTCTAAAATTCTTTTATTTAAGAGCTTTTATTAGCAAAGCATTCTGAGTTTCAACTTCAGCTTTATCTCGTTCCAATTCAGCTATTCTGTTCAGCAACATTCGTTCCCTTTCACTTCCCGATGCATTCTCACTTATATGAGGAGTAGGGATGGGAGTCGTCTCATAGTATGGAATGTAAGGTATATTAGAGTCAGCACGTTCTTCTTTTTCAGGATTATTTTCATAAGGTATATCGACATATCCTTCATGAAAATTTCGGGAATATAATGGGGTGACATTATAACTTTCGGCGGTAGGAGCAGAATGAAAACTTATAGAAGGATTATAGGGAACACTAGGGTTTCCTATTTCTCCGAGGCTTCTAAAAGTTGAACTTTCAGTTTCCTTATTATTTTCTATAGTTGTTTCATTGGTTTTTCATTCATGATAACTAGCTGGAGCAAATTTACGAATAAAACGTCAACGCGAACGTCGGTGAATACAATTATCTTGATATTTAAAATCATTTGGCACAAACAAGTATTAATTTCATAATCACAACTTTATGTTCAATCCACACATTCAGCAGGCCCGTCCTGTTCAATCGCACCACAGTATACACTAGCGTCATGTCTTATAACAATGGACATGTTTGCCTCCGAAGTTGTTATAAGACAAGCACCAGCCGCAATCCGGGAATTTCACCCAAGACCCGTGTATCCCTTGCAAGTTTTACGCATACATATGGCCTGAATGCTTTGTTCGTAGAAGAACGTTGAGCATTATTCCCTTAACCTTTATTTGGCCGTTTTCGTAAATAAAATGTTTGACACAAGTTTTCAGAGAGATAAAGTATTCACCTTGGTTTATAGGAATGAGCCTCTAAGTCGAAAGCTTATAGACTATCTTCTTATCTTGATTTTTCTAGCGTAACAGCACCTCTACGAGCGTTCCTTCCTACACTGGGCACTACAACGAGCGGGAGTCGAACCGGGATCGCCGGGAGCGAGCTAGATGGTCTATGGAACAAGAAATGGAAGTGAAGATTGGTGTTGGTGTGAGAAAATTGAATGAGTTTGACCATCTATTTATAGGGCAATTCCTGAGCCCGTGACGGACCGTTACGGGTGGTGACGGTCCGTCACCAGACTAGGGTAGACACCCTCTGGTCAATTTGAGTCGTGACGGACCGTTACCAGGCGTGACGGTCCGTTACGGAGTTGATGCGTGGCGCACCAGGGTGAGTCTGGGGCCGTGACGGACTGTTACCACGCGTAAAGGTCCGTTATAGGGTTTCCACGCGTCAGATTTCGAAGATGTGTCACTGGACACGTGGCAAGCTAACAGGGTTCGCGTGCCCAGCCACCGTTACCGTCCGTGACGGTCCGTTACCGTCTTGTGACGGTCCGTTACCGTTGAATTTTCATGTTTTTCACTTTTTGAACCTTGATCTATATGTTATTTACACTTATAGTCCTTGTGGTTTGTAACTTAGTCAAATCTTGGACATTTTTGTGGCAGGTGTTACAGGTACCAGGGATATTGGGTTGGTTTTTGGTAACTGCAGTGAAGGAGATAAATTGGTGTTGGGGTATGTTGATTCAGATTTTGCCAAGGATTTGGATAAATGCAGGTCTGTTACAGGCTATGCATTTAAGGTGTTTGGTGGGTTAGTCAGTTGGAAATCAACACTACAATATATTGTTGCTTTATCAACCACGGAAGCAGAATTTGTAGCTCTAACAGTAGCAGTCAATGAAGCTTTATGGTTGAAAGGGTTTGTAATAGAGCTTGGGGTTAATCTGTTGGGGACTACAGTGTTATGTGATAATCAAGGAGCTATTCACTTGTCCAAGAATCAGATGTTTCATGAGTGTACCAAGCATATTAATGTTAGGTTGCATTTCATCAGGGATGTTATTAACTCAAAGGAAGTGGAAGTTGAGTAGGTTGAATCTAATGAGAATGCAGCAGATATATTGACCAAAATTCTACCAGGTAGTAAGTTTGGACAATTTTTATCAATGTTAAAGATTGGATTATTTGATTTTACACTTGGTGGAGATTGTTAAGAGCATTTAGCAATTAAGTGCTGCAAGTTAAATAAGGTCAATAGTTTAAAGTCAAAGATGTAATAAGTTTGGGTTAGTAAGGGCAGATTAGTCATTTTGTTAATTTGTTTGTTAAGAATTGGGTATACCATTCTCTGTGGTATATAATGTTTTGTTTTGGTTAGTTTGGAGTTAGTTCATTCATCTTTCTTGTTCATTTTCTTTTCGAAGAGTTTGTAAGCAATTCATGTTGGAATAACAAGTCTGCAATCGTTTGGTGATATATTGTTCTTGATTCTTATATTCATCTTCATGAGTGTGTAGTTGCTTTTGATTTCTGATTGCAATATCAACACTAAGTGAGAACACAACCCGAAACAGTTAAAAAGTTGGATAAAAACCCATAACTCAACAAAATTAATCATCGACATAGGCTACGTCAACTCTAGAGAGCAAAAATTGGCATAACTCCAACATATTACCAATGTAAAGCATGGGAAGTCTCAAGCCTAACATCCGCCTATGCTGGGTGACGTATGACTACGCCAGCCTCTACACTAACATGGACAGATTGTTTGTAATATCAATATTCCTAAGTTTGTCACTTTAAGCACAATTTTCTCATATTAACCTCACATACCAACAATTCACATAATTATACATACACCAGTGGCTAGTTTAGCACTTTATTTGCACTTATTGAAGGCTTACACATTCAATACACCCTTGAGGTTCAAAGACCTCAATTTGAGATTTATAATTCTCAAAGTTAATTGAAATTTCTCTCTTTAAGTTTGAAAGTATTTACCTTTCATTCCCATTTTTGTTTCAACACTTTCCTCATGTTTCATTGCTCTTTGAACAATTTCTCATATGCATCTCAAGCATACACTTAGATATAATATCACTTTAACACATCATTCACATAAAACACATAGCATGTATGAGATTTGCATAATTATATGTATACTTTCTAAATTAAGGTTTGTGTACTCACCTTTGTCCTTTAAGTCTCCAATTAGCAAGTTCTTTCTCCCTTTATGTTAGACTTCTTGAAGTCAACCAAGTTTCTTATTAAAATGCTTGTTTTAGGCATAATGCACAAGTAAACAACATATTGACTATTCTAAAAAATTTATCCACAACCATACTCTAATTAACATTATTAAACTATTGGAATTCGTTTAACCTCAATTGAACTCTTAGATTTGAGGTTAGATCTCTTGACCCGTTACTTCAACCCGTTTGGCCCGTTTAGTGTGAAATTCACATTTGATCATTTCCAGTTGCACCTTTAACACTTCAAACACATTAATAGGTACAACTGATCATTTGAATTCAGTATCAGCCAATCAAACTAGCCAAAACATAAATTTGACATTTTAATTTTATTTACTTTAAAGTCACCATTTTGATCCTTTAAACTCATATCTTGATCCAAAATCATTTCAATAGTGATTTTGGTTAATTATTATCAATTGATGATGATTAAAACGCACTTTTGCTTAAAATTCCATTTTGGGCCAGATTTCCTCAAGAACACTATGACCAACTTCTCATTTAGCCGTATTCTTGGTTACTGGATTCCAACTATTTATAAACATCATTTGTGAAATTTTAGGCCTTTAGAAATCATAGAAGGCTTTAACTTGAGCAGGGCGGATCTTATAAGGGGCGGGAGGGGGTCCCAGCCCCCCTAATTTTGGGCTTAGAAATTCTAATTTTAGCGTATTACATATAGATAATTTGGGTAGATTGTGATTGAGCCCCTCATATCCAATAGCTCAATTTCAATTTTATTTTTCGCCCAAAAACAAATCTCACAACCCCAAAGACCTTAAAGGTCGTCGGGCTGAGTTGTAATTCTTTTTCATTTGTCGTTTATGTGTAAGAACCGGGTGTTTTTTTGGATTTATGATCTTTATTTAGTGAAAAAAAAAATTATTTTTTATGTGTAATCTTTTCGACCCCCACTTTAATTGTTCAAGTTCCGCCACTAAACTTGAGACTGAGCTTGATGATTCTTCTCATGCTCGATTTTCTCCAAGGCTCAACACACATCAATTTTTTTACTAGGGTTTGTCAAAGCAATAGATCCAGACTCTTATTTGGTTTACTTCAAGATTTTCATCATGTTTGAGGATATTTACAATTGGTCCACTTCATTCACGACCTTGGCCACAAGGTTTTGAATTTACACTTTTGACCCAAATCAATATTTTATGACAATTTTGTCCAATGTATACAATAATTAAAATTAAAAGATGTCAACACATCACAAACTAACATTTATCATTATAATAAGAGATTTAAAATAATATCTCATATAAAAAACCGAGATGTTATACGTCGTTGCATGAATGTTTGAACTATAGAAGATTATTGCTCTTTCAACCACTAAAACAAAATATTTGAAGATTGCAAAAGAAAACAAATAGTGCATATGGTTAAAAAAACTTCTTGTTAGAGTTGGGCAAGAAACATGTATCGATCGATGTTCTCTATTGTGGCAAAAGTGTCCATCTTGCATTAATCCATTGTTTCATACAGGGGAGGCTCAATATATTTCGAGTCCAAAATGAACTTTAAAATTGAGACCCTTTTTGTGAATTTTTTTAAACATATGAAAGTTTTTAAATTGTATAGCGTCAAAACGCATAATATTAATGTTTAGGCCAAATGTTAATCATTTTGTTATCTCTTCTCATTTCTTTCTAAAAACACAAAAAATGATTGATTATTACATATATATATATATATTCATCTTAAAATATAGATTAAAGTAGTTTGTTTTCATCTTTTTGGGGCCTCTTAAATTTAGGGGCATAAAGCGGTTGATTTAGTTGCGTGTACTGTAGACATGCCCCTGGTTTCCAGTACAATACATTAAAATATGATATATCACTTTGTCATGTAAAGGGTGACTGATATGTTGTCATTAAGAAAGATCATCGGCTAGAATCATGCAAACTTGTTTAGTAAGGTGGTGAAAGTAGAATAATTAAAGCTTTTTCGTTACTTTTTTTTCGAACAACGGAGAAGATCATTTATCATAAAACAAAATAGAACAGCTACTAGCAAGATACTAATAATCATTTACAGTCAGCAATTGATCTGATACAAATAAATAATTAAAAGGTACCGACACTGCTCCAAAGCACCCATTCCAAATTTTTGATCCAGGACCTATTCTTTACCCAAAAGAAGTCGATGGTCTTGACATCCTCGACTATCCTTCATATTGAAGCTACTTTTCCGTTACTTCAACTGGCATTGTAATCTGACAGTCGATTTGATGATCAACCTCCTTCAAGTAGGAGATTTCAAGTTCATCATTTTAAAAAAATAAAATGTTTGTTAGGGCATTGTTTTAATACCTAATATTTAATACACACTCAATTTAATTACCACATCTACTAAAAACTAATAATTAATACTTAATGAAACTCTCCATGATGCCAATGCCACCAAAATCAAATTAAATTGGTAGATGGCAATTAATTTTGCCAACAAGTCATGTCGAATAATAATAATTTATTGAAAATAAAATAAATAAAAATAAAACTAGTCAAACTTGAGACTTGTAACTGCGGGTCCTATTATCAGGTTAAATAGCTGTCACAATTGAGTATGCCACCGTGAACAAAGACCCGTCACCTAATTTTTCAAAGGTTGTATATTTTCATTTTTCACCCCAATCTTCACCTTATGTTACATCTATACCCTATACTATATGATAACTTAGACAAACCCTTCTGCGTTTTCTTTAAATAAATATTCATCTCACCTATTAACCAATAAAAAATTTAAATAAACTAAATATATAAAACATTTTAATTTTTTACCTGAAAATGATCCAGCTACGCCTTTTCTAACTTTTATTTAAGGTTTTATAAAAATTTGCTCGATTTTTCATAATGCATGGTTCATAGTGTTGTTCATTATATTTTTTGACAAAAAATATCCATTGTTATTTTGTTATGGTATAGGGATATCATGAAGAATAAAAAGCAAATTTCACGTCGATCTTCACCGTATGTTACATCGAAAACCTATACTGTAAGAATTAAGACACATACTATTCACCATCTACATAATATGTGTTTTGTGTTTTGTTTAAAAGATATTCGTCTCGCCTTCTTAACTGATCAAGTTTTTTAAATAAACTAATTATCTAAAAATTATTATTTTGTGTTCTTTTATGTGAAATCATCTAACTATGCTTTTCTAACATTTATTTAAAAAAAGTTATATAATTTTTTTTGTTTTTTGGTTTTTCATGATGGGTTACAATATTTGGTCATGATGTTTTCTTTATTGGAAATTATTTTTGTTATTTTGAAAAAAATTAACTAGGTCAATATTTATCCATACTTAAAAATAATAATAACAAACCATGAGGTACTATTTATTGTACTAAGAAAACAAAGGGTGTACACTGCCAATATTGACAATAAGAGGGACTAGAAATGACATGGTGGTATAGTGAGAGGGTAAATGGAACCCGACCCATCCATCACTATGTAGATGGGCCGCCACCCCATGTGACCATTTGCATGCATGAAAACGACGTAGCATCGCGACTTTCTGATCTTCAATGATCATAGATTTCTATTTAAACAAATGCCCATTTTATCACTTAGATTACACCAAAAAAATGAATATTTCACAACCAAAAAAACACCCACAAAAAACCACCAAGAAGAGGCTTACAAATGAACAAGTAAAGCTCCTAGAAACAAGTTTCAACTTCAACAACAAGCTCGATTCGACTCGAAAAAGTCATTTGGCTCAAGAACTCGGTGTCCCAGCCAGACAGATTACAATATGGTATCAAAACAAACGAGCCCGTTGGAGAAACCAGAGCCTAGAAACAGAATACAAGGCTCTTCAAAATCGGCTTGAACGTGTGTCAAGTGACAAAACCCGACTCGAAAGAGAGGTTGAGAGACTCAAAAGTGAGTTAGAAAAGGCTAAAGACTTGTTGGTATCATCAAAGACAATGAATTATGCATCTTTACCATCATTTTCTAGTTCTTGTGATGAAGTTGGAAGCTCAAGCTTGCTTGGTGATCATGGAGATTTCTATGTTTGTTTTGATAATCATCAATTTGATCACAAATCCAACGGTCATGATTTTTTTGGTAGGTCAATGTCTTGATCAATTTGTATGTGTGTAATTAAGATCTATGCTCTTTGGAACAAATAAAAGTCTTTTTGACTAATGTTATATCAACATCAAATTGTGCAAAATTGCAACTTGAATGATCAAGAATGAATGGCCACTTGATTCTCTACTTTTAGTACATCAATAAAAGTCATTTTAACTCTTAGAATAAATTAAAATGATACTTAAATGTTTGAAACATAATAATTAGTTTTTAACATAATCTTTTTGTTATATATGATAAATTATGAGTCAAATGATCAGTTTCATATTCCAAAATAAGAAAGAAAAAAAAACTAGTTAGTGTTTCAAAATATAAATAAAAATTATTCAAACGTGCCATACACAACCACTGCAAAATCAATCACCAAGCCTGACACTCTAGCCAGCCACGACTTGTGTCCCGTGTAACACACACCTCCGGTTATTTCATATTTTTAAAATAAGTAGCTATTTGTGTCCCGTGTAAAAATTCTGTGAGCGTAAATTTTTTTTTCCGGTTATTTTTTATTAATCACTAAATATTTAATATTTTTTTTATTAATTTATAAATCTCCATTACTAACTATTTTCTTTTAAATGGCAAACACACACATCTTCTACATCTACTCCTAAAATTCACCTATTTGCCTACTTGTGGGACTTGAACCCTCACCACTTTGATTATATAATAAATAAAGGTTTTTTCATGCCACGTGTCGCCTCCATATTTATTCTCATCATTTTTTTCGCATCTCTCTCTTATTAAATACACCTATATCTTTTAATAATAATTGTATTTTAAAAAAAATACTAATAAAACATATTTATTTTAAATTATCTCTTATTATAAGAAACTTTGAAATCTAATTATGTAACTTTTATTAAATGAAAGTCAAATTACATTAAATAGTAATAACGTTTTTTCGAAACCCAATTATATATTAATTTTTACATATTTTAAATTTTGTTTTCTATCCTTAGTATATGTAATACATTTTTACACATGTAAATATATACATAAAGATTTAAGAATTTTATGTATTGATATTTTTCACCCCGCGGGGTTCTAAACTAGTAAATAACAAATAATAGAATACCAACACACACTTTCCTTATATAATTTGCTAAAGTAAAATCTGTTTTTTTATTAGAAGGGCGACTCACACATACTCATCTACTCTACTCCTAAACTAGATCAATTACTAATCTATCCGTTACCATGATTTGAACCCTGTTCATCTCCAAAAAGTATTTGACTCTTACCAAGTGAAACTAAAATATTTTTCTTTCAAACTTTATCCCAAATAAAACAAGAACTTGGATACATCATTATTTCTTAAAATCATATACATTGCCACCCCCTTAACACTTCAATAGCTTCTATTTCTTAAAATCATATACATTGCCACCCCTTTAACACCTCAATGGCTTCCAATTTTCGCCCTCCCATTTCCGAGTTTGATTCTTGATGTACATTGACATTGATAAAAAAAAATAGTAATTGATGTGGTTAATTCATTTCATGTTATGGGTTTTAATGGTTTTTATTTATTTTTGCATGATATGGGCTCAATGTAAACGGGGCTTGGAAGCTTGTGACATAATCGGCTGGATTAACTAATGGGCTGAGATTATTTGTGACCCGTATGCTCTCTAAAACACATGCGGGTCGCTAGGTAATATGTGGAGCTCCGGTTAGTGTTTGGAGCCTATATAAAGAGGAGAGAGATCGAGGATGGCCTCTCACTCTCCGCTCATTTTCCTTTGCTCTCTCGAGAGTGTGTCTCTGTGTTTTCCTTAGGGTTTCTTCTACCCTTTGTGATCTTTGTTCTTGTTGATTAGAGAGTCTGGATTAGATCATTATAATTATAATCTAGGTCTTGTTATTGTCTGTTGTATTATGTTATTTTTGATTTGTTTGGCGTTTGTTGTGCTGGACAGTTCTTTGAGATTGATTCTTTCTTTCTGAATTTCTAGTGTGTTGAATATGTTTTTGTGACATGGTATCAGAGCAGAAAGGCTTTTATCGATTGTGTGCATGAAAGAGTTAAAAACAAAGAAAAGTCAATATAATCATATTATATCTCTATTTGAAATCCACTTTTTTATGAGATCTGAGGTCCAGATTATTTTCTTTTGAAGTCCGGTACGTTTGGTTTAAAAATTAGAAGTTGGGGTGCTGGTTTATTCTACAAGTGCTTGTTTGAATTGTGTTTGGGCTGAAGCTAGTATTGGCCGTAGAAAAGTTCAAAATTGTTGGGCTGTATTTTTTTTTACTGAGTGGAACGCACGTATTTGAAATTGGGCCGAGAATTAGAATCGCATAAGTTGTTTTGGATTGAGCCGACTAAGAATTTACAACTGAGCTAGTTGTTTAATTTCATTTGGAAGAGTTAACGCCTAACGGTGTTCGTTTCGGTTAAAACGAATTGGATTTTGGGTGACACGAACGTGATTACTATTAGTTCAAGATTGTTTCGGTTACATTCTCAGTTGATTTGGACGTGATCTCAGGTTGATACGAAAACAGTTTTTAATTGACTTGGATTTATTTTTAAGTGTTTCGAACTTGATTACGGTTGCTTTAAGACATCGTTTTGGGTAATTTGAAAGTGAGTTTAATTGACACAGAGTCAATTTTGCAAACAAACTTTGCATCATAAACGGAGATCGGGTTTACACAGTCAAGATGGAGTCGGACACTAGACGTCAAAGTATGGCAATGGCAACAATGCAACTCGAGTTTAGTTCCAAAACAAGATCAGACACAAGTTCATCACAAGGGGCAACCGTCATAGCGAGACGTGAGCAGAGTGAGGGTGTGTCGCACAAGCACGACGAGGACGTCGTGAATTTATGCGGGGGGAATTTCACGTCCCGCGTAAAAACAATATAAAAGCATCTAGTGCTGTCCGGAACACTCCAGAACAGGCAAGAATTCTCCGGAACAGGCCGGTACAGCCTAGTATAGTCCCAAACTCTCCACAACAGCCCACATAATCCCGGTTAAGTTTAGAAGCATCAAGAAGGATCAAGGGTTTGAAGAAGACCTGGAATTATCTAGATAATGGCATGAGCTATTTTTATAGAAGCATATAGGTTTAGAATTATCTAGATCAACCCATAACTTGTATAAATAGGGCATGAGGGGCTCATTTGGATGAATCCCACAATCCACACACAAAACGCATAACACTAGTAGCCTTGTAAGCTTCTTATACTCTTGTTCTTGTAATCAATATAAAGAGTTATTTGATCATAACTCTTACACTTCCGCAACACATCACCTAAATCACTACATAATCGAGTCAAAGGCTTAACTTAGATCGCTAATCTAAGTGTCGCAGGAGAGTTAAGAAGTTACCATGTGACACAAATGACCCATTAAATTTAAATGAGCCATTTAGGTCACTTAGATGTAAATGTAAATGAGTCATTTGGGTCAAGATAATTTTTACTGATTTTTTACTGTTTTTTACTAATATTTACGTCCACTGATGTTTTGTGATTTTTTCTTATTCTTACATAATTTTTCTGATTTTTTTTATTTTTTGATTTTTACTGAGTTTTTACAGCTGATTTTTTTACTAGTTTTTACCTCTGATTTTTACTAATATTTATTTCACTGATTTCTAGTATTTTTTTATTTTTACAGAGTTTTACACATTTTTCTAGATTTTTCAGATTTTTACTGATTTTCTACTTGTTTTTACTGCTAATTTTTAATAATACTTACTTTTATAATTTTAGTGATTTTTATAGGTTTTTCCATTTTATTTCAATTTTTTTCGTTAAAAACTAACTGGTATTAATGTTAAGGGCTAAAGACGCAACCATGTCATAAATGTTTGGGCTAACTTTGTAATTTTTAAAAGCTAGAGGCCAAACGTACAATTTGATTAAACCACATGGGTCATTTGTGCAATTAACTCCCAAAACTATCTCCGATGGATCCCCTAAAAACTACTACTTTGTTTCCTTTAGTTATTTCGATTTCTTCGTGCAGCCCACCTCCAAGCCAAAGACAATCGCTGGTAACGACTATATGGACGTTGGAATCGATTTATTTTACTTGTTTTGACAATCGCATGCCTTCTCGTGTCCTAAATCATAAAAGCCCACTCGAAACATTGTCTACCCATGTCGTCCTACCTTCACATCTCGCCCCCAAAATATCTGATTATATAGTATTTGTACATATTCATAAAGAACTTCGTTCCAAAATATATCCTTGTGTTATTAAGTGTATTTTTGTGGGCTATGATGTTCACCAAAAAGGATATAGATATTATGATCCAAAAACCAATAAAATTTATGTCACTATGGATTATGACTTTCAAGAAACAAAGTGACATGCATTTTATTAGTTTTTGGATCATAACATCTATATCCTTTTTGGTGAATACTATAGCCCATAAAAGTACAATTAATAGCACATGGATCTAATTTGGAACAATGTTGTTTATGGATATGAACAAATATTGTACAAACAAATATTTTTAGGGGAAGCATGTGATGTGATGATAGGTCAATATGGGTAGACAATGATTCGAGTGGGATTTAATGATTTATGACACGATAAGGCATACGATTGATAAGGAAGACAACTGTTACGACTGCCTCAGGCCAGAAACATTTGGGAACATGGGACTTAATAGCTAGGACTCGGGTGGTTTCTAGAATATGTCAATTTTTCCATTCAACAACACCATTTCCGTTGCGGTGTATATGAGCAGGATGTCTGGTGAATTATGCAATGATCTCAGAAAAAAGTTCGAATAGTGTTATTGACAAATTCCCCACCATTATATGAGTGAAGAATTTGAATTTAACTATTAAACTGAGTATGAACTAGGTGGTAGAATTTAATGAGTTTCTCACTGACCTTCGAATTTTTTTTAATATAGACAAGACATTTGAGTACAGTCATCAACAAACAACGAAAAGTATCAAAAATCTCCTCATCACCAACCAAGCATCCTCCTTTACCTACACTCAACCTGATGATTTGCTCCAATACGTTAGGTTGTGAAGAAGGTTTAAACACAAACCAACTTCTTATCGAAGAAGCTGCCTTCAATGTTTCTTTTATGGCTAAGCCGGCTACTATGGTGGCTGCCGCCAAAACCATTAAATAAAGAAACATCTTGTGAGGGCTATATCTGATTATATAGATATATATACATGTGTGTATGTATATATATATAGTCAATTCAACGGTCATGGCGGCAGCTGGTTTAGCCACAAAAGAAACATTGAAGGCAGTTTCTTCGATCAGAAGTTGGTTTTCATTTAAACCTTCTTCACAACCTAACGTACTAGAGCAAATCATAGAGTCTAATAAGGGTATTTATCTTCGATATCGAATGAGTGTTAACATGATGTGGAAAGAAGACATCCGTGTAGCAATTGATGAAACAACTCAGACGTTGACTATTTCTGCTAGAAATGTTTGTGACTAAAGAAAGTACGAGTATATTTTGGAATGACATGAAATTAAATAGCTTTCAAACAACTGGAGACGAACATGAGCTCTGTGAAGAGTACATGTTAACAATGATGTAACATTTAAGGTTTTCTTATGCTTTAATTTGTGCAATGACATTATTACAATTTCAGTTCTGAATCATTTCATATTAAATACAAGTTGTGCACTCATAATACACCATCACTAGGGTTACATATAACATAATGTATCTACTTATACATACATTTATTTCATTTAATTTAGAACTTAATTCACATATGATTAGGCATAAATACATGGCAATGTATTTTTAGCAAACCACCTAAAATAATTGTTTAAGGTTCCACTCTTTGATAAACATATAAATATATTTGAATCATTTATTTGAATTCTTAATAATATATATATATATATTACATTTTTCATAACCATGCATGTATATAATATCAATAATTATCTAGTTTAAAATATATATATATGTTGTACAATTTTATAAAAATATTAAAATTATAGTGTTAACTTCATAGATTTCGTGAAATAAATTATATAAACACAAAATATTTAAAGGAAATAAGTTTATTTTGAACCCTTTTGATCCATTGAACCCCTTGAGTGCATTGAACCTCTCAATTTGAACCCCATATGGTTTTGAAGCCATATGTGCGCAGGTTTGACTTTGGAAAGTCAAACCGAGCCCAAACCTTGCAAATTCGTGTATGAATCCTTCGATATCAAGTGCTAAAGTGTAATCAAACCCCTGTAAACCAACGTGTGACCAATCCAATCGTTTGTAACGAACTAATTTCACCTACAATCAATGGAACTAAGCCTAATCGTTCCGTAACCGTCCTCAATCAATCGCGACTTCAATTCGGGCATTAAACGTGAATTTGGGCTATAAAATGAACCCACACCTTCATAACATTCGCCACAAACTTTCTACACCTCTGTATTCATCACATTCCCTCTCCAGAAACGCGTCGAGCTCAAGAAATCCTGATTCGGTCGTTCCAGCCATTCTCCCTCCATCCGCAATCATTTCAGGTAATGTTGGTACCCATAGTTTCGTTTTGTTGCAGGGAATGAAAGCCCTATGAATTCGGGGACGATCGGGTGCTCAATCAAACGAATTGAGTGGCTAGGGTTTGGGTTACGGTTGGGGAAGAAGACGAGTACATGTTGAGTGTTAAAAGCTTTTCGCACCGGATAAAAACCAAGGCACGAGCCCATGTCCATCGGTTAGAACACTTGACTGTTAGAGAGGAGGTCACGGGTTCGAGTCCAGCCCCGCACCTCAATTCTTCCCTTTTGAGCGCGTGGAACCCGGCTCCCCTTGCCCCTTCTGTTAAAACCATTTAAACCCCCATTGAACCACTACTAGACCCTTTGTCTAGTGGTTTGCGCGTTGTGGTTCAGCCCAGGCGACCCGGGTTCGAGTCCCGTGGTCCCTTTTTATTTTTAAAATGATTTTTAAACCTATTTTCAATCCAATCTCACTTATAAAATTATTTTATAAACCACCCAAGGCTCGGGAATATTTTATGAGCCAAAATATTAACATCCCAAATATAAACAATTATTTACCGTTTTAGAGATTCAAAAACTAATAAATCTTAATTAAAAACTCATATAATCAATTATTTAAAACATCAACAAGTTATTTTTATTACCCAAATCATTTTCACAACTTATGTCCTCTTTATTATCTATTTTATTTAATAAAGGGTTAACTATTTAATTAATCAAAATATTTTAACTTATTAATCGAATTATCTATTCGAGTAAATATTATTTAAACATTTATTCATTTATTTGTAAACAAATTAATGAATAACAGATTAATTATTCACATATATATATATATATATACACACAGATATTCAATTCATCATCAAACAAAACACAGTATTTACAACAAATATGTACACGTCATTCGATCTATCCCAATTCCCTTATACATTAGTCTTTTGAGCATGTCATTGATACATATATACATTCAAACATAGGTTAACCTTGCGGTTAGCTAAACAACTTGCGCAACTACTCGTACTTGTGATTTCAAGCTACAAATTCAAAGTGATTTTACATAGCCTATTTTTCATATTTACATCTTTGGGGTGAAATGATATGTTAATAATCATACATGTAAATAATGCATATTTTCCCCCTCATTCTTAATATTTTTGGTTGCAAATTCATTGATTTGGACACCCATTTGTGTTTTATTTGAATATTGTAGTTCCCGGTGGAACCTGGTGATTTTTGATGAAAAAAAACTCAAGAATTGAAAATGCTGAAGAGGAAAAAGTTCTGTCATGGCCATGTTCATCTGAACACTGCCGTGTTCATCCTGAAAACCCCCTATTCCTGTCAACACCACCATGTTACTTACGAACACACTCGTGTTCGGCACCGGTTACGCGTTTTATCCCCAAATCCCCCTCAATTACAAGGAATCCAACTTTTTACATCAAACCCTAGTTCTCCCAACTCCTCTTGGCGATTTCGAGCAGATCTTTGGAGATTGAAGGTCGACATTGAAGATCCAACATAGTCAAGCAAGATTTAACCTCCTACAACCCACCTTTTCTCATATTATTGGTTTGATTACTAGATTTATCATGTTTTCATCCACTTTCTTGAGTTTGGTTGTGGTTTTTGCAAGCCCCATGGGCTAAACTAGTATTTTCACTTGGATTAAATGAAACTTAGCATGCTTTAACAACTTGTAAACAACTCTTGGTATTATTATGTCAATTTCATGATGAAGCTTGATTATTCTTCAATGAACGTGTGTATTTACTCTGATTTGATGATTTAGTTAACTTTGTGAGTGTTATGACCATATTATGTTGAAAAACCATATGTGTTGCAACATTCGTTCACAGATCTGCATATCTTGTATGTTTTTTGTGGTTTTTGACTAGGAATGGTGAATAAAGGTTGACTATCTAGTAAGATTGGATAAATGTACATCCATATGCTTATGTTTGAGAAAACCATGGTGTATGTTATGAAATTTTCATGTCATTGGTTATGAAACTCTGTTGGTTTATTAGCATGAACTTTTAGGTTTTGTAATCGTGATATGATTTTCATGAGTTGAAGATTGGTCATAGTTTTATCTACTTTACGCATTTTGAGGTGGTTATCATGTATTTATCGTGCTAGCTTTCCAGAGATTTGTGGAATTTGATAACCCTAACGGGAGTCTTTTTCATCTTTAACTTTGACATAATTATATCATTGTTCCTTCACTGCATAACTTTAGGTGGCTATTGTGTGTCTATCGTTTTAGCTTTCTGATGAGTTATTTGATTAGGTAGCCTTGACAGAAGTCTAATCTACATCCATGTTTTATGTGTATAAATGATCTATCCTTGAGTTGGTGCTAGTTGTCATTGCTTTGCTAAGTGGATTCGAAGTCCGAGTGATATCTTTTCTTGATTGTATCTTCGTCTTTGCATTCTCTCATTGTTTGGTTAAAATTATTGGTTAACATAGTTTAATATAGTTTAATTTAAATATTCAAAAATCACTTCTTATTTGATCGGTTAGATAGTGATGAAGGTTTAGTATTGGGAGACACAGTGTCCACGGATCAATACTTGGTTCTTGCCTAAAACTATACTACTTATGCGATAGGTGCAGTTGCCTATTGTGTGTGTAGTTAGTCCTAAGGTGATAATCATTTCTTATTTTAAAACCTAAATGTGAAAATCTTTATTAAATTATATATACACTTTACACACATCATGAAACATGATTACATTCAAACTACTTGCAAATATTACAATTCAAACATTATGATCATGCGTGCAATTTGTGTCTTATGCTCGAATACTATTAGTGCAAACTATAATTTACATATTTTTGTGCATAGTGCAAGTGCAATCATTAACTCTATACAAGTCGACGGTATACAATGATAGATCTGTTGAGTCTGACCAACCCACCCGGTTAGGGTGATTGTTGTCGAAAAAATTTAAGGATAACTGTTGTGTTATGCCTATCAGTCACAAGGTTTGATTGTGCGTCCCAGTTTTATCTATAGTGATTCTCCATAATTACCTTATTAAACCATGATATCACGATTTGAACAATACGAGAAGTACTACAAGAGGAGGCGATTTCGATGGAGGAATTTGTTACCTGATGACGGCCTTGGACACAAGTATAATCGAAGTTGTTGATGCTCAGATCCGATCACGACAGGAGAAACAGAGGAGACGGTTTTGAGGTCGGTTTCAAGGCATAAGACGATAGGGGGATTATATAGGTCGATTAAACAACGCGTTACAGCCGGTAATCGGACGAAATTAGCGGGATTAGAACTTGATTTGTGGGTTTTAAAACTCACGACCGCCACTTCTAAAAAGGGTTTTAAAATTCGAATTCTCAATCAATTGGTTTGATTTCGAGTTTCCATATGATCACAAATAGTTTAGAAATTGATTGGGAAAGATTTGAATCCCTGATTTTCAGGTAATTGAAAGAAATTGATACGGGTTTGACTTTTCAAAGTCAAAATTAGATTGATTTGAGTTCCAGGGTTCAAGGTGTAAAGGGAGGGGTCCAAATGGATAGGTTCAAAGGCTAAGTGGGGGTTCAAACATAGTAAAAAGGTTCAAGTCTCAATCTTTTTATCTAATTTGTTTAAATAACAACTTATACCTTTTTATTTCATTATTATTATTATTTGTCTTTTATAAAAATAACACCTTAATTTATAAGATTTAAAGTTTATAATCAATTTATTTATTTTAAAAAATATAGATATATGTATATATATAATATATATAAAGAAAATATGAAATAAAGTTTTTAAAAGAATTTAAAACTCTGAGTCGTCATACGTTTGTAACATAATAATTGGTATAGTACGATGCACACGCGTACGTTATAACGAGAAATGTCATGTCACAAATGTTATTATTGTACAAAATGAAATAAAATATTACATGAAAAGTCACGAGTGTTACAGTATCCCCAAGTTGATGGAATTTCGTCCTCGAAATTCAACTGGTGGAGGCTATTGAAACAGAAAAGAGATGTTGGTACTTAAGTTTCATGTCGGAGGAATTCGAATAAGTTTTGAACTTAAAGAAAGTTTATTGATTTAGTAATCATCTTCAACCCCACAGTTAGGATTGATGTTCCAGATATTTGGGGTTGAAATCAAATGTTCATATAGATAATGGCTATTATTTACAGGATAAGGTTTACTAAGATTTGCATGCACTGCGAACTTTTATTACGTGTGCACCCGTAATAATTGCTTACTTTACATGATCACCTTAGTTTCTCTTATATTTCTATAACGTCCATTAGATTGGATTATCGAAGGTAAATAGTTACCTATGCTTAGAGATATTTAAGGTGTTTAATCATTGTTCGAGTAATCACATTAGGTAGCGAGTTGTTTCAAAATACAAATAGCAAGTTTCGTAACCTTGATGATATCATGACAAAAGTAATTTATGCTTGCAAGATTGGTTTAGTGTGTGAGTAGTGGCATTCACATATAACATTTCATAAAATGAAATTAACACTAAAGTAGTAAAATTGAGATAACAATTCATAGAATAAGGCAGATAAACATAAAATTGGGATAAATCCAAGTAGTGAACAAGACGCGATGAAAGAATCAGGGTTACCAAGTCTCCCCTAGTTAAGGGAATTTCATCCAAAACTTAACTAGTGGAGTCTACGTTATCCTAGATAGCTGGATCTCGGCAATTTCCAAGTGCTCCTAAGGCAAAACTCGATTTTGAGAAGCTTGATTTTTGGTAGGGTTCAGCTTGGGGCAATGGTTTCTGAGGTGGTCGGTGGCACCACAAGCATACCAAGCTCTACCATTTGTAATTTCGGGAGTTATGGTAGAAGTAATACCAATCACACGACAAGTATCTGCCAGGTGACCCCCTCTACCACACTTAGTACATATGCGGCAGGGGTAGGTATCATGATGATGATATAGACATTTAGCACATAAAGGGGATGTCCCACCATAAGGTTTCTTAGTGTAAGCTTGGGTTTGGGTTGGTGCCATTTGGGTAATTAGAGCAGCAGAGGTTACCATGGTGAAATTCTCCACCGCTTTTTGTTTCTTGAAGTGATGTTCGGGCTCCTTAGTTTCTTCAACCCTAGCCTTCTTACCACTTTTTCGGGTTAAAATGCCTTCTTTAATAAGATCGTCCATGAGGGACGCGGCTAGACGGATGGCAGCCTCGAGAATAGCAGGATTGATGCCCGTGACGGTACCCTTAACTTGGTGAGGTAGGCCACCAATGTAACGGTCGATTTGAAGACTTAACGGGGTGACCATGTGAGGGACTAAGGTGCTCAATTCATGAAAACGGTTGTTGTAAGCTTCGTTTTCACCACTGTCTTGAACGAGATCCCACAGTTCCACCTCAAGTTTCTTCATCTCATTATTCAAGCAGAATTCCTCAATCATGAGTTCTTTAAGTTGATCCCATGTCAAGGCCAACGCATCAGTCATTCCCCGAGTACGTTTCTCGGCATTCCACCAAGTAAGCGCCCTATTTTGAAAGGCACTCGTTGAATACTTCACCTTCAAATTGTCGGGACACTCACTCATGATCAGGGTTGCCTCCATGCTTTCAAACCATTGAAGTAAACCGGTGGCACCCTTAGAACCACTGTACTTGCGAGGGTTGCACGAGTTGAAGTGCTTATAAGTGCATGTGCTTCCCCCGGTCTTCTTCATAGTGGTTGTAATTCAAGTGACCATGTCTGGCAACACAGTAGCGAGTTGTTGAGTTAAAAGTGTAGCTATCGCGGTGGTATCCATGGTAGGAGCAGTCAGGGCGGCATCACTAGATCTAGAGTTAGTGGAGCCGTTGGGATCACGGCGAGGAGGCATTCTACGAAGACAAAGATCATGAGTTGAGTTAAAGAAAGACATAAAATAGTGGAGGTGACATTATATAACGCTTAGTGTTAGGTACAAATGTTTTTATGGAATTAAAATTTGACTAGTCATCACACTGAGTTCTCATAATAACATGTTAGATGTATATTTGACCTATAAGCAGTGTAGCCACGAAATGATTCCCAGGAAAGAGAGGTGGGTCACAAGGGACACACTTAAGTACCAAATATTTCCTTAGTCAGAACCTTTCATGGACCTACACCCACTCTTCCAGCCATCATATACTACTAACACCTATCACTTGAACCCATGGGTATGATGAGAATATCATGGTTTGGGCTTTGAGGCCCAAGAGTGAGATCCATCCATCCGAGCAAACTTCCTTTTCTTGAGTGGTAAGTGGGTGGAGAAAAGGTGTGAGTGGACATACGTGCTATTGGATACATCGGCTGAATAGGATGACAAAGCTAAGAAGAGATAAGGTTAGCACATAAATCACATAAAGTTCCTATGAAAGTGTAAGGGAGTCTTAGGTTATAGTCTAGGTCTTTCTAAGCGTAATTCTCTATAACCAAGGCTCTGATACCAATCTGTCACACCCCGCCAGAGGCGAAAATGCGAGGTGTCACACATGTAGTTCATAGCACAAGGTACAAAGACAACTACTAAAGCATCACATAAATTATTAAATTTCAAAAATTAATGTTTACACTTGTTTCAAAACACACAAACATCAAGAGAAATTATTGTTCAATTTATTAACTAAGTCCAAGAGCTTTCCTATGTGATCCTTCATCATCAACTATTTATTTTCTGAAACATGTAAAGTAAAAAGGGTCAACATAAAGTTGGTGAGAAACATAGGTTTTATAAGTTATAAAGATAAATTGCCATAAAAGATATAAAACAAATTCAGTACAAGTTCAAATAAATGTGCAAACATATCAACACAAGATTTATTGCAATCAACCATTAATGTTATATGCATCCACATTCCCAAAAATGGTGCCGTTGAAATGTTATTGCATCCACAATCCCAAATATTGTGCCGTTAAAATATTATTGCATCCACAATCCCAAAGATTGTGCCGTTGAAATGTTATTGCATCCACAATCCCAAAGATTGTGCCGTTGAAATGTTATTACAATCACAATTCCAAAGATTGTGCCGTTGTTATATCATTTTCCCTTATATGGCCATACTAGTACTACCTTAGGCTTGAAATCAAGTTAATGATTGCAATGTTATCATTTAGTGTTCAAATATCAAGCACATAATTGAAATTACTTGTTTAAGAATTTGTTTTGATATAAAGTTTGAGTTATCAAACCATATGTACATGTTTCACCCCAAAAGTAAAGGAAAAAGGGGGCTATGAATCTCACCTTGATATTGTGACTTAAACTTGAACTAGGTCGTGAGAGCGAGTGAACCGGTTTAACGATGTCCTAAATAAATAATTATACAAATTTAATATATCGAAACGATTAAAAGGAATAGGAATGGAACGAATTGGACTTTAGGATTTGGAACGAACGAACGAAGGAAAAAATACGAATTTTAACGATAACTAAAGTGATAATATATAAATGAAATTTTATGAAATAATGCTTTATAAAATTTTATTTATAAAAGAGATATAGGCGTCAACAATAAATATTATTTGTAAATTTGTTAAATATAATAAATATTTTAATTCAATATTCATAATGTCAAATGTGATTAAAATTTAGGTTGTTTTAATAAAATAATTATCATTTTTTTTAAATATTATTATTTGTAAATCTGATAATAAGACAGGGCCATTAACGATCAATAATTTACTATTAAGTAATACTCACGTTTTAATAATATTTGAAAGTATCACTAATAAAATCGTATTGTTATTAATAAAAATATGTTATAGATTATGTCTTTTTAAACGTTTAGGTTTTTGTTTATTTTTAACTTGAAAACATACATCAATTATTTACCTATTTTCTTAAACTAAAGGCATATATATTCCTTTTGTTACAATTATCATATTTATTTATTTATTTCACAAGAACAAATATATTTTAAAATGAACATAAGGTGAAAATAGGATTTCTTAGATAGAAGACAATTGATTTGGATTTATTACAATGTGTGTGTAAATACCATGTATATAAAAAGGAAAACAAAAGGGTGCAGCGGGTGTAGAACCAGTGACCTGATGCTTCAAAGCCTTAACCAGTTGCTCTAGGTTTTCATATTGATAAAGAACAAATTAGTTATAACATGCTGGTTTCAAGAGCTTTCTTCCCCAAACACCAAAATCGCAACATGGCTCCCTCCCAAAACCCTAAATTATTATCTGAACAATACCAGAAGTACTTCAAGAGGACGCTATTTCGATGGAGGAATTTGTTACCTGATGACGGCCTTGGACACAAGTACAATCGAAGTTGTTGATGCACAGATCCATCATGACAGGAGGAATAGAGGAGACGGTTTTGAGGTCGGTTTCAAGGCGTAAGACGATAGGGGGATTATATAGGTCGATTAAACACGCGTTACAGCCGGTAATCAGACGAAATTAGCGGGTTTAGAACTTGATTCGTGGGTTTTAAAACTCATGACCGCCACTACTAAAAAGGGTTTTAAAATTCGAATTCTCAATCAATTGGTTTGATTTCGAGTTTCCATATGCTCACATATAGTTTAGAAATTGATTGGGAAAGATTTGAATCCCTGATTTTCAGGTAACTGAAAGAAATTAATACGTGTTTGACTTTTCGAAATCAAAATTAGATTGATTTGAGTTCCAGGGTTCAAGGTGTAAAGGGAGGGATCCAAATGGATAGGTTCAAAGGCTAAGTGGGGGTTCAAACATAGTAAAAGGATCCAAGTCTCAATCTTTTTATCTAATTTGTTTAAATAACAACTTATACCTTTTTATTTCATTATTATTATTATTTGTCTTTTATAAAAATAACACCTCAATTTATAAGATTTAAAGTTTATAATCAATTTATTTATTTATAAAAATATAGATATATGTATACATATATAATATATATAAAGAAAATATGAAATAAAGTTTTTAAAGGAATTTAAAACTCCGAGTCGTCATACGTTTGTAACATAATAATTGGTATGGTACGATGCACACGCGTACGTTATAACGAGAAATGTCATGTCACAAATGTTATTATTGTTCAAAATGAAATAAAATATTACATGAAAAGTCACGGATGTTACAGTTATTTTGGTACATGTTCGATATATATAAATATATTTACCGAAGAGGAAGATTAAGGGGTTAAAACCCTAATATGCATGCATCCCCCTCCTTCATTGGTGCAACTTTCAGGAGGAAGGAAAGAGAGGGTTTTCGCGACCGTAAGACCGAGGGTTGGTATTGCTTATGTAGGAGATCATGGGTTGTTGTGATCGAGGGAGGCAAGCTGCCCATGGCTTAACAAGGTAGTTGGCGGCGGTTCGGGTGAGTAGCCGATCAAAGGGAATCGATGGGAGCTGCTATGGACGACCTGATTACAACCCTCAAAAGTTGAGATGTTGTCGGGAAACAAGTCGGAACAACATCATCAAGGGAAAAGAGAAACAAAACCAAAGATTAACGTGTTTAAAAAGATTAAGGGGTTGTTTGACAAATTCTGAATCATTAAGTGCTGAACCATTAAGAGGTCTGAATGGTTCAACATGGTTTTTTAGCTGAACCATTAAGAGGTAGGCTTTTAGCAAAACAAACACCCCTTACCTCTGACCGATTCAGAGATAGCTTATTAATGGAATCAGTAAGAGGCTACCAAACAGCCCCTAAGACTTTAACGTTAAAAGTATTGGATCTTTATTTGGGCTTATTAGATGAGTAAAATAGTGTAGATTTACCTGAGCTTTTACTAGATTAAAGAAGGGTTCGTTAAAGCTCGAAAGATTAACGAACGATATATTAAACGATGGGTAACATGGGATATAACTGTTATTGTTGCTACATGGATCCGCCAAGATGGAGATTAGGCTTGTCACAGCAACTATGGTGATGAATCAGCCACACTTCTTCTTCTCCGTCTTGATCAAAACTGGACCGGTTTTTTTCAAACTTGGTGAAAACCGGTTTGAACAAAAAACGGTTTTGCTAATAGCCGGTTCGAAGGGTCTAGTGTCGTAACCTATTAAAGCGGTTAGGTTAATATGGACCGGTTATCCGTAAACCGGTTAAAAAATAATTTTTTTATAAATAATTTAAAAAAAATACTAAATATATAAATAAACTCAATAAACTTCTTTTTTTTAATTTTAGAAATTACAAAACATCATTTCATTACAAAAAAAAACTTTCTAAAGTTTCACGTCGAAGGCCGCCGAGGTCTCGAGATAAAATTTTTACACAACATTGCAATGTGCACTTTTTGTGTATAATTATCTATACATGTACAAACCATCATATACAAACACATTCTTCTCAAACCTTGAACTTTCCTAATCAAACAAACCGGTGTTTTTTCTTATCTATAATATTCTTCAAATCTACCATACTCCTCGTCTTTTGTTTTAATATAATGGCAGTTGGTATGAAAGCTACCAATATAGTAAAACAAAAGATGAGTAGTTGAATAAATTTTAAGAACAGTATGGAAAAGAAAAAACCTCAGCTCGAGTAATTAAGAAAGTTGAAAGATTTGAGAAGAATGTGTATGATGGTTTGCATATTATAGATGATTATACACACAAAAATTGGCCAAGGCAATATAGTGTGTAAATTTTGCATTTTTGTGAGTTTTGAAAGTTAAAGAAGTGTTGTGATCAAACCAATACTCCCATTACTTATTTATACTAACATATGGAGATAAAAATGTAAAAAAGAAAAGGAAAAAAAGCTAGGAATCGATTCCAACGACTATAACCGGTTACTACTCGGTTAAAAAATCGGTTACAAACCGGTTTGGTGGCTGAGAATGGTAAACCAGGTACAAACCGGTGGGTTCAAACTGTTTTCTCATGTTAGATTCGTATCAACGCAAGGAAACGCAGAATTTTCTTCGTTCCATCTTCTTCCGCGTGACCCATTCTCTACCTTCCTTCGCAAGAAAACCACCTGATCAATCGTCAGTGGATGGATCATACTATATACATACGATTTCTTCATCTTATTCCTCTTTAGCATTTCATCAAACACTTGGTGTGCACCAGATAATAGCAAGTTATCAGATCGAGACGAAAGGAGAATGGTTCTCCCACTATTGAAGCTTGGTACTCTCGCATTGAAAACTTTAAGCAAACCTATTGCTAAGAAGCTCAAACAACAGGCTGCTATTCACCCTAAATTACGAACTTCGATCATCGGTTTCGCACAGGTAGTCAACTGATTCTTCATTTCTGCCTCTCTGTGTGTTGTGGATAGGGTTTTTGTGACTGGTAAAGGAACCTTGTGTTTCTTTTGTTGTGTGTGTAATTTAAATGGTAGGAATGAACAAATCTATGTTAGCATTGGGTGTTAGGGTTTCATTTTGTTAAATTGAAGTGTAAGGGTACCAAATTTGTGGAATGTAGAGCTAGATTTGGAGTAGATAAACTCATTTGTTCTGTTTGATGGTTTGCAGATTGAATTAGAAGTTTAGAACATGAAAGTTTCCTACTCAATTTCAAAATGTTACATCATTTTAAGGTTTTGGGCATATTGGCATAATGACATTGAAATATAACTAGTAGTCTTAATCCTTAGCTAATTTGATGTTATTTTGTTATTATCCTTGTAAATTGCACAACGGTCGGGGTGCTAACATTGTGTCACCTTGCTAAAATAGAGGAATTCGTGCCGAAATACAGCAAAGAGATAACCTAAATATGAAAGCTCAAACACTTTTGATTTGGTATGATGACTCACATTGCTCCATAGCCTTAGCAGAATTTGGTATGCATCAATGAAAGTGTGAACTTTTGATTTTGTTGATGACTCACATAGCGGCCAGGAAACACAGGATCAATCTTCTCGCTCTTGAAATTTGAAAAAGTTCAAAATCAAAACCAGTTAGGATGCAATTTCACAAATTAATGAAGTTGTATGAGCATTTTAGGCTTCTAAAATGTGGCAGAGGTACAATTGAAAAAGAAGCTAGATGATTGTGCTAGGTGTTCATAAATCAAAACCTGTTATCATGTATCCAATTTTGATTGTCATATTAGTGCATGACATTCTCATAATAGTCAAGAAATCTGTTGATTATGTTTTAGCTGCTTTATATTTATAAAGTTATTTTACTACTAACTTGCTTACCTTATATCGATCACATAAAAAGCAATATTTTTCAGTTCCTTTCTTGCTTCTGCCTTCTGAGGCTCTGTTGGTTGTTCTTTTTTTTTACATAATCAAATACAAGTTATTCCTTGAATTTTGACCTCAAACAAATCCCCTCCCTTGTATCGTTAACAAGCCCATGCCTAACACATCATTGATACTTAAACATTTGGTTTTTGCTTCACCTTATTTTATAGATTAATACTTCTTTGTTTGAGAATCAATAAGTTGGAATGTTGCTCGACTTTTGTTGCCTGCTGATCAATTTTAAATTATGTGTTCTCTTGGTGTTGTATAATGGAACAGGCAAATCACAGGCTAACAACAACTATACAAAGACGAATTTATGGGCATGCAACAGATGTTGAGATTCGGCCCTTGGATGAGGAAAAAGCCGTTCAGGCAGCTGGGGACCTTATAAGTGAACTCTTTGTCTTCTCGGTACAGTGTTTCCTGCCATTTAATCTTCTTCATGGTATTAATCGTTGTTCAAGTCTCACCGTTTTACTTATGGTTAGAGAATAACTGCACATAGCAGAACAACCTAGAAAGAAATGCGAAGAACTTCAAATGTGGTAAAACATGATGCAAAGAGTAATGTCATTTGAGCTTTGCAAAGATAAATGGGACACTGATTAATTCATTGCTGCAAACAAGTACACTTGATACCAATTAACAATCACAAGCTCTTATTAAGCCGTGATTCGTTTATTGTACATTTGTACTCTCTTTCTGCCTAATTATCTCAAAGTTGCAAAAGCAAATTGAAAACTGAAGGAGTTTGATTTTAGTAAATGAAAAGGTCATTGTCTGTCCTTGTAAGCACATATGAGATTCGCATGGCAGATCCTCATTCTTTTGTTGCACGGAAAACGACACTAGATACTAGCCAAAGTACCCAATTACATGCAGAGGTATCAAAATGGGTAGGTTGGGCAAGTGGGTAAGTCAAAACGGGTTCAAGTCAAAGTTGGTGAGATTTTAGTGCGGGTCGAAATGGGTTTGGCTGGGATGACCCTATAGACTTTTTAGTGTTTTTATATATATTTAATGTGTAAATGATGATCTCATAAACCATATTATTACAACAATAATATGATTTTATGAATAAAGCAATTTAGGATGTTGCATGCATTAAAAAATACACTTTAGGCAACTCTCATCCCCTTTGATCATTTGACCTGTTTTCTTTTTGGCATTATTATTATTATTTATTTTACTTATTTGTAAGTTAATAGGTTAAAACTTCCACCACTCATCACATGCAAACTTTTTTCTATATAATTGGTCCACTCTCTCTTGGTTACTTGGCACTTGGTTTGTAGTTATACTATTCATCACATTGTCTTCCATGCACACAAAATTGCATGGTATTTGCATAAAGTAATCAAGCTTAAATCTTAATAAATGTAGACGTAACGTAGTATATTTTCTTTTGTGTTGCCTACTTCACGAGATAAACAGTTGAAGGAGAATAGCTAACTCATTATGTTTTTGTTTGCTCTTTCTAAACAAATCAAAAGGTCCTGAGTCGTGACTTTACAGAGAGTGGTAAAATTGAGAGGTAATAACACTAGTATAGTAAGCACCCTAGACCCTGATCTTATTGTCCAATTACATTGCACAAATAGAGAAGTTAGCTGTTGGATCGTCATCATTAGGATGTTCTAATTGATTTATTAATTTATTTAATACTTCTCTTTTGATCTAGAATCATAGTTTATCCATGAACGTTGCTGATGACCTTGTAATACTTGTCCTGGACTCTTAGTAGTTAAATTTATTATCTGAAGTCAAATGGTACATGTTGATGGTAAAGAAAGTATATCTTTTGACTATAAAGAGCTCAAAACAGCGCGCGAATCTTGTACCCAAGCTTTAATAGTACAAATAACAGCTACTTGTTACTTGCTCTTTATGTTATTCAACAAGATCATAAAAGATGATCTGTCCTTAACCAATCATCAAAGATTTACTTGAAATATATTGCTATATGGCTTAATCTATTTTTTTGTTTATTTAATGGTGGCTTATATTTTAAAATTTCAAATAGGTCGCAGGAGCAGCCCTCATTTTTGAGGTGCAAAGAAGTGCTCGATCAGAAGCCAAAAAAGAGGAAGCCCGCAGACAAGAAATGGAGGTAATTTCTATTTCTATCTATTATTTTCACTGCAAAATAAGTTTCAGGTGTGCTAAGTATCCTTTCAACCACCAGAGATCATACGGTATTCACCCAAAAACGAGGGTGTCAAACTGTCAATTCCAACCCATTTAACAATAATTGGGTCAATTTAGTTATGATTTATCTGTAACGATTCAAATGGTTAGAAACTCAAAAGTCTCCATAGTGTGTTCAAATGCATAAGGGCCACCTAAATTGTAATAGTAATAAGAGCTAGATTGTCTTTTATAATAGTAGAGTTTATTCATCATATTTAGCACATTAGTTATTTGTATATATTTTTATTCAGATTAAAAAAGTAATTTTATGAGTCAATTCTGATTAAAAGTCTTTCGACTTGTTCCCGACCCACTCGACTTGCCCATTTTTCTACATTTAGCAAAACTAATTTTGGGTTGTGCACACAAGCTAAGTATGAAAATACCAGTCATACAAGATCTGACATGTCCTTGACATTCTAAATTTACAAAAAGTACATTTTAGATCGTCTTTTGTAATAGTAGAGTTTATTAATCATATTTAGCACATTAGTTATTTATATATATTTTTATTCGGATTAAAAAATTAATTTTATGAGTCAATTCTGATTAAACGCCTTTTGACTTGTTCCCGACCCGCTCGACTTGCCCATTTTTCCACATCTAGCAAAACTAATGTTAAGCACACAAGCTAAGTATGAAAATACCAGTCATACAAGATCAGACATGTCCTTGACATTCTAAATTTGCAAAAAAACACATTTTAGATTGTCTTTTGTAATAGTAGGGTTTATTAATCATATTTAGCACATTTGTTATTTATATATATTTTTATTCGGATTAAAAAGGTAATTTTATGAGTCAATTCTGATTAAACGCCTTTTGACTTGCTCCTGGCCCTCTCTACTTGCCCATTTTTCCACATCTGGCAAAACTAATTTTGAGTTGTGCACACAAGCTAAGTATGAAAATGCCAGTCATACAAGATCAGACATGTCCTTGACATTCTAAATTTACAAAAAACACATTTTAGTATGCTTTTTAAGTAATAAGATCTAACTATTTACTCATATGTAGCTTCACTTTTGGTTCAACCTCTTCTTTGTTTTATAAGTGTAATGATATTAACTACCAAAAGGCAAAGATGAAAGTTCAAATGATGTAGCTATCTATTTTGTTGAACTTTTATTTCAGTTACTAACAGTATATGTATTTAGGTACATGTGACAAAATATGCAGGTTGGGTAACAGTTATAGGATCTAAAACGATAATTTTCTGGTACATATTGAAACGGGTGTAGTCAGGTTGAAGCAAAACACTTATGTCCAATAAAATTGATATTTTTAATAAATAGTTACTGTGTCATATATGATTAAGAAATCACATTATCTCAACAGTAATCTAATGTTTCGAATAGAATGATTTATAGGAGGCTTTATGTATTAAAAATACACTTATGGTGACTTTCTACTCGTTTTACATGTTCAACCAGTACGACATGTTTCGTTTTTAGCTAATTTTCTTTTCATCCATTTGACCCGTTAGTGACATAAAAAATAAGCTGAAGTGACCAACAATAAGCAAATGGATCGAAATCAAGATCACTATGTAACACGCCTCAGTTTAGACGTGGTCAGTTAATATATTCTGTTATTTTTATAGGTTATGAGGCAACGAGACGAAGCTTTAGCAGAAGAACTGGAATGTCTAAAGCAAAAAATTCAAGAACTTGAACAGCTTGCCAAAGGAAAAGGACTTGCAGGTGTGTTCAACTTCAAAAGTATTCAAACCCAAAATGCAAATCCAACAACTCCACCTTGATCTGACCCATTGCTTTTCTCCTTAATACAACTATAGATCATGGGTATTGATTGATTGAGATCTTTGATGGGAAACCTTTCGTTCTTGATTGTTATCTAGTGCTAATACTATTGATTTTTGACCCTAAAGTCCTTCAAATTTTCATTCCCAAATAAATGGGCTGACCCGGTTGTGTAGTCAAACCAAGATTTGTCGGTCTATACGCGAGTCTAGGTTATGGTATTCTATCATTTTCAACAAGTTGTACAACTTGTATCGATCGATACTAGTTTCTTTTCGCGAATTGGTATACAGGTATAATACGGAAATATCACCTTTTGATAATCTTGTGTATGTGGACTTGTCTTTATTTGCATATTGTTATGCTCATGATCTTAAAGAAAGCACAAATTTTTGGGTACAAGATGCTTATTGTTTTCAATAGGTGGTGGTATCCTTATGAAAAAGATGGCCTTTGGTGCTTTCATGACTTTTCCATCTCAAATGGAGGATCAAGAATTGACTCCAAAAGAATCTAATGAATGGTAGTGGGAGGATGGTGTCCCTTTATTTATGCTTTTCTTCATCTCCTCTTCTTCACTTTTCTCACCCACAAAAAAAATTAGAAAAAATAAATATGAAATTGTAAATTTAACCTACTTGTTAAATATAATACCATTGTTTCTTTCATACACACGTAACATTGTTATAAGAAATGTATATAAGTGTTTATTATGGTTTTTATAGTTTTTTATTTAAAATTGGTTATGTATTTAACATTCAGTGTATCTATGTATACACGTGTATTTATATGTGTTAAAAGTTTAAAGGTTAAAAGAAATTGAATTTGTAGATTCTTAAACCTTTTAATCGGTTGGTTTGATGCTAAAAGAATATGGTTGTGTTGGATGAACTTGATTGCTCCTATGAAAAGTTACCTATTATTGAGTGACGAATCAATATGGGACTCCTCGTCATTGTCAATATGGGAAAATAAAATACATTACTTTTTTTTATACCGAATTTAAATCTACTTCTAATTTATACTTGTTCACGATGGGACTAGAACCCATAACTAGTGGTGCACAAAAAAACCGGTTTTTTTTTTAACCCGGTCCAAACCGGCAAATCGGTTTGGGTTAAACCGGTTTGGACCAAACCGGTTCGGGTTGCCCAAAAACCACCGGTTTAAGGATTTCTGAAGAAAATCGGGTTGGGACCGGTTTTGGCTAAACCGGGTTAGAAAACCGGTTTGAACCGGTTTTTTTTAAATGAATTAAATAGCATTAAATATCATTAAATATCATTTATTAAATGAATTAAATAGCATTAAATAGCATTATATATCATTAATAGCATTAAATAACATTTATTAAATGAATTAAATAGCATTAACTATAATTAAATATCATTTATTAAATGAATTAAATAGCATTAAATAACATTAAATATCATTAAATAGCATTAAATAGAATTTATTAAATGATTTTTAAAAAACACAGTAATTAGCATTTATTAAATGATTTATTTAATTAAATCGAAAATTAAAAATATAATTTTTTTTTAAATAAAAACCGTTTTAAACCGGTTTTTTAACCCAAACCGGTTTAAACCTACCCGAACCGGTTTGACCGGTTTACATATTTCCACCTCCAAAACCGGTTTAACCCGAACCGGTTTGGGCTCAAACCGGTTTTGACTTTTCGTTGACCAAACCGGTTCGGGTCGGTTTGAACCGGTTTGGGTTAAAAAACCGATTTGTGCACCACTACCCATAACCTATTAGGCCAAATGCAATTAGTAAGTTGCTCTTCATATGTTACTTATTATGCATAAGGTACAACATAATTGTTGTGAGGTTTAAACCAAAGTGGGCAGTAGCGTAGCTGGTGCGCGTGATCCAGCCACTTCTGCTAGATGCGGTTTCGAGGCAGGCGGTGCGCGTGACCCAGCCACTTCTGCTAGATGCGGTTCCGGGTCAAGCCCCCCTCCAGTTGCTGGTTCAACAGCCGATGTTAGCATCCCCCTACGAACGTCAGCTTGCATTTTTAAAACTTTTTATTTATTTTAATTTTAAGCTTTTATAATACTAATTAAACATTTAATGGTTTTTTTAGCTTTAGTTTTTTGTTTAATTTCTTTTATTATTTAACTAATTTTTTTATTTCTTTCATTATTTAACTAAACTTAATTAATTTACATATTTAAAAAAAATGTTCAATCTTTGTAGGCGATCGTTTTACGCCGTATAATCTTTGACTAATGATTTTTTAAAGTTTACTTTCGTATTTCTTAGCGTACATTTTTACAACGTAAATATTTCGTGTTTTCTGAACATATTGTCGCGGCATTTTTTTATATACATTACGATTTTCAAAACAAACCGTCTCAAACGTACCGAACCGATAACGACCGAATTCCCACCGCGTAGCGCAGTGGAATCCACTGATTATTTACATTTATTAAACAATACGCGTTGTTTAATGTGTTACAAAACTATTATAATGAAAAGGTAAATAACTACAGTTATAACAAAGAAATAAAGTTATTAGAAAAATAGATGGGTTAAAAACATATATTATATATAGTATAAGGTTTGAAACAGAAAAAAATAAAAAATAGTAAAAATACTATTAAGTGGCGTTGTACTTTAAATCTAGCCAGTTACTAATATGACATGATACATGCGTAATATCTTTTTTGTAAAATCACATGTGGTTAATTGACCAATCAAAATAGGCCACATCATCATATGAAAGGGTATAAGATGGGTGAAACATGGTGGTTACCATACTCAAGTTTACTTCCTACTTACCAAAAAAAATAAATATAAAAATGAAGAATATATTTTTTTAGAACGGCATGCCGGTTAGTATGTCGCTAACCCCACCTACTCCAGAGTTCAAGTCCTGTCACAAAGGGTGTTCCTGAAATTATGAAGTGCACCTTGTGATTATTGAACCTGAGACCGACACGGGAGGAAAGTCTTATGGCAAAACCCCCTGACCACCAGACCAAAGGCCTGATGGCAAAAATAAAAATAAAAAAAATTGAAGAATATATACCAAACACTTTCTTGTTGAATCAATAATTGCAATAGACACTTTCTATTATTGTCACAATGGAAGTGGTCATCCACTTTGATGGTGTAGAAAACGATACAAATGACACTCCAATTCTAATGTATGCATCCATTTTTCCTTTTTTACATAAAATTCTCTTTATAAATATTATAAAATATAAGGTACTATAAGGTTATATTACAATTTATATATACGGTTGGCCATTTGGTGCAATGGTAGCCCCAAGACTTCCCATGGTGGAGGTCTTGGGTTCGAATCCTGGCCACAACAAAAAATGGTCTGTGGCCAGGTCAGGGGGTTTACCCAGTTTGGGGGTTCCTTCTGAGACGGGCTACCCTGGATGTTCTAGGTGTTGGGAACCTAATTATCCTACAATATCTAGGTGTTACTGTTCATATATGAGCAAAGAAAATGTTTATGGCAGCAAATTAAAAGTTGATTTATGTGATTACTAATGATTAGTTAAATATAACTTTAAATTATTATGTGATTCTTGCTATGATTTATTACTCTGAGCGCAGTGGCGAAGCTTGAAGAAAAACACGGGGGGCCGAGATTTTTTTCCTATCAGGGGGCCGGAACTATAAAATTTTCGGCCGAATACATATAAATTAACACTACTGAGCGAAAAATCAGCCGAATACGTATAAATTAACACTACTGAGCGAAAATCGGGGCCCCCAGACCCTCACTAGGCTTCGCCCATGTCTGAGCGAAATGTATTTACTATTTTATTTTATATTTTTTTTACAATCCCTTAGATATATTACATTTTCATATGTGTTTATAGTAGAATAGATGATGATAACATCAATGATCATGGATGATCTTCATACATCCTAAAATTAGGGCTGTATCTAAATCAGATTTTCAAATTTTTATACATCATATCATGACAGGGCATCAGCCATCAGGTATACTTACCTATGTGATGCCACTCACGCATCTCACACAAAAGAGGGGTGGTGTTCCACGCCCTTCACTCCACTCACACCATATCTCAGCCAATCAAATGGCAAGAATTTTTTTTAACATTTGGGCTTTCCTTACAAATTATTTCAACTATATAAATAATCAAGACACAATTAAATTATAATTACTCTTTTTTACCGAATTTGTAGTTTTACAAATGGCAAAAAATTAACTTTTTTTAAAAAGCATTTTTTGTCGCTTTTAATTTTAATAATTACATTTATTTCTTTATATTTAACTAGGTTAGAAAACCCGTGTATTGAATAAAGAAAAAATTAAATAGTAATTAGTAATAATGATTTAGAAATCATAAAATGATTGAACAATTTAATTGATGATGAACAAAATTTTATATTAAAAAATTTATAGATGAAAATTGAAATTAAGTTTTAATCTAGTTTTCTAAAATAATGGAGTTGATTAAAATGTAAAAACTGTCTTAATGATATAATAAATGTCCATAATACAAATATATTTTTCGAAATTGATAAGTAACGTCAGGAATTATAACTATCCATAATTAATTTCATATTAAATTTATGTAGTTAGTGATATAATAACTATCTATAATTAAATTTATATCAGATATTTAAAAATATATTTTTTTAATATCATTATTTAATAGGAGAGGGAAGCGGGAAAATAAGAGTGATGAGACACTAGAGAGTGACATGTGTCCCCTCATTTAATAGGAGAGCGAGACGAAAAAATTAGTGTGAGGAGACATCAAAGAGTAACACATGTCTTCCTACTTACTTATTTATTATAATAAGGATATTGTTACTTAAGCATTGTTTTTTGGTTTATATAC
This sequence comes from Smallanthus sonchifolius, assembly GCA_023525975.1. Classification (NCBI taxonomy): domain Eukaryota; kingdom Viridiplantae; phylum Streptophyta; class Magnoliopsida; order Asterales; family Asteraceae; genus Smallanthus; species Smallanthus sonchifolius. The sequence goes on along the minus strand of CM042021.1, from coordinate 28,249,479 downwards.
AACAAATAAGCTTTGATTGTTTTTTACAATATTCACAAAGTAATATAACAAGTAAATGTCATATGTATAAATATAATATATATATATATATACATTTGTTAATAAGCCCGCTATGCTACATGTGTCTTATTATTATTCTTATAGGATTGAAACCTTCAATGAAACATGTTCCTTTAACACACGGCTTTAATATGTGACTTTTATAATTATTTATTTTATTATTAAATAATTAGCTAATTTATTTATTTATTATTAAACTATAACTTGAAATTAGTTGATAGGCCTAATAACTCTGATGATTCATTAATGGGTTTCTCCTTGGGTCTACCGTGTACATATAAATAGAGAGATAATTAGAGGGAATTGACTAATGAATTATTCAATTACTATCACCACTAAAAAAATCGTCCCTCTCTCTCATAACCGTGAGTTCTTATGAACTCACCTTATGCATCCTAACTGTACACCCTAAACGGGAACCCGATCTTCCTAGCAGATCATGACGTCTTCCCTCTCTGTGGTTAGCTCATAAGGTATTCAATTATTATTTATTTTCCATTATCATGTTAAAGAACTGATCAACATGTGGTATCAGACCAAATGTTGATTAATCAGTTCTTGTTTTATTCCCTAAAGTAGAATTAAAATCGGAGAACTATTTTTGTTAAAACATTATGAAAAATTGTGCTCAACAGTTTCACGTTTTTTTTTCTGTTTTGTTAATATATCACTTTTTTGATCTCCTAAAATCGTGATCCATTAATTATTTCAAAATCTGTTAAAATTATGTTTCAAGATTTCGATTCAAGGCTTAAATTTGAAAGTATTGAAGAACGGTTTTATCTAATATTCATGAAACTGTTCTTCGTATTTATCATAATTTTCGATAAAATCCCCTTAATTTGGGATAAGTTAAGATTTTGATTGTGTTTCCTAAAATCGTGTAACTTTATCTCCAATTTTCACATTAAAATATTAATTTTATTATTCTAAATAATGAAACTTAGATATACTTAACACCTAAGAGATTTTCAAAATCAAAAATACAATCAAAATCCCTTAATTTTCGCACATGCCTTATCGAGTTTAACCTAGTTCACGGATTTATCTTAGTTCACGGGTCTTAAACTTCAAGGGTATAGTTCACGATTCTGAGTTTACGGTTTGTATTTCACGGTATAAGTTCACGGTTTAAAGTTCACGGTTCTTAAGTTCACGGGTCTTAAAGTTCACGGGTTATGTTTATGGAGTCGTGAACCTTACCTGAGCCGTGAACCCTTACCTGAGACGTGAACCCTTACCTGAGCCGTGAACCTTACCTGACCCATGAACCCTTACCTGAGCCGTGAACCCTTACCTGAGTCGTGACCCTTACCTGAGTCGTGGACCCTTACCTGAGTCGTGAACCCTTACCTAGCCGTGAACCTTTACTGAGACGTGAACCTAGCCTTATTTATGTGCCTAAAATTCCTCGCTAACAGGGAGGTTTGCTATTAATTAATGCTTTTGTTTTGTTAAAACCTTAAAATTAAATGTTTTACAAAATCTTAAAACTTACTTGAATAACAGCTAAAAGTTTCACTTATGCCCAAAGGTGATGTGATGCGTGTGTAAATTTATTCAAGTCTAATTAAGCATTCTCACTTAGTGTGTATCCTAATATTAACTAATTGTTTTGTTAAGACCTTAAATCCTTATGCTTTACAAAACCTTAAATTAGAAAACATGATTAACTTAAATAACACCTAAAGTTTCACTTCTGCCCAAAGGTGATGTGTCACACTCGTAAAGTTATTTAAGTCTAATTAAGTACTACTTCGCCTAAAATACATAAATGTTTCTACTTCTGCCCAAAGGTGATGGGTTACATTTGTGTTCCATGAACCTAATTATGTGCATTCTAAACAAATGTTTCACTTCTGCTCAAAGGTGATGTGTTACATTCTTATTGCACATACTTACTATTTAAGCTTAAATTGTTCCTAATGCTTAAACAATTGGTCATTAACCAAAGTGAACGCCCGTTGTTTAAGTAGAACCTAATTAATCTATTAGTTTGGTGTTATAATAAATTTTATCACATCTTCATAAAATAATTGTTCTTAAGTAGAACCTTATTTAATTTATTATTTCTGTCCGCCTTAGATTATTACCCCATAGATCACTCTAAGTTCTTCTTTAGCTATTTGTACCTTATTTTCACTCTAGCTTCTAAGACGAGTTTTGCTTAATTAAGGGTTTTCATAAATATTTGCTCTTATTGAGTCTTGATTATCCCTTAAGACATGGCACATACTGCTCTTTCTGATAAAAGTACTACAGAAGAAAACTAGAGCATAAGAAATAGGATAAGTCAAACACATTGTCTCTTATGGTAATCAAGAACTCATTTCATGATTGCTATCAGGGGAGCTATTCCATATTTTGAATTTCCTAAGACTAATCTATTCTCTGTGGAAATGGAAGAATACAAATAATTCCTAAGACGCATGCAAACATTCTAATTCTAAATAAAAGGTTAAGTGGCATCCGTGAACACATCATAATATACACTGACATGACCCATAAACTAAGGGCTTATACATGGAAATCAGTGAAGTTTTTCGGTGCGTACATAATAATTTTACACTAGTACGATTAGTTGACTTAAAAATAAACTATAACATTCAGAAGTACTAAAGGAAAATGAGTGTATTGATAGCAACATACGTACAGGAAAAGGAACGCCTAAAACTGGAAAACCGAATGTTATTCACCTCACTACCACCAAACCTAAAAAGAGGAAGAAAAGTAACTATAGTGAGGATAGTTCTAAGGTCTAGAAACAAAATACAAGTACTACTTCCAGCTCTAAGTTATCCAAGGAGAAGTCTCACTGCAAAACTATGCCATTATACTAGGCATAAGCAATGAGACCATCCCTATGCCAAGGGACTAGCTGGCTAAGATAATGTAGTTACTAATTAATGATTTTTGAGTCCGCTAATATTAATATTCCAATCAACACATGATGCGTTGAGTCTAGTTCTGTACATTTCCTTACCAGAATTCAACTAATATTTAAGATGAGAAGTTAGTGGTGGATTTAAATGTTAAGGCTACATAGAACCATGAAATAATTGATCTTTGTATTAGGCTTTATGATACCTTACATATTCAGGAGAATACTCAGAATTTAGTATCAATAATAAAGCTACACTTTGACGGTTATGAGGTTTGCATGGCCAAAACAAAATCATTATTAACTTAAACTCTCATATTATTGGTTATCATTATCTGGATAGAAACCTTTATGACAGAACTAGCTGATATAATAAACTTTCACAACTTTTGTTATCATGAAAATGAAAATTTAACAAAAGATAAATGAGACCTATGCACTTCATCCATTAAGACCAAATTTTATGAGAAATCATGACGAGGTCAATGCAGGATGAATTATTACCAAATCTCATTTTCAGTGACTTTAAATCATGTGTTAAAACGCCCTAAATATCAAATGGCTAAGGGATTAAATAGGGTCCACCAGAAGTTATCCCAAATGAAATATTCAGACATAATTCATTTATCATTTAGAATAATATTTACTTGTATCTAATCTGTTTTCTATGGCCCAAAGCTTTAAAGATATCAATTCATATATACTTAATAGAATTCCTTCAAAATTTGTCTGTTAAATTTCTCATGAAATTTTGGACGATAAGGAAATCAAGTCTCAAATAGATGAAAGGTTCCCACATCACACGTATCATTGAAACTTGTCATGTGTAGTTCCTAGAGACCTCAAAGATCAGTGGGAGCACCGAGTGTCCTAATTATATCTTGTAAAAGTTGCAAGAGGTGGTGGAGTGACAAATTGGTCTTACCTAAAATTACACCTCTTGTACACGACACTGCTCCATCACAACTTGTCTCCTTAGAATCTAATGCTACCCCTAACAAAGTCTCATAGATGCTAATATGTGGGCAAACTTAGATTTCTTACCAAAACTATAGTAATCATTAACAAGAGAAACTAAAATAAACATCATTAAGTTGTTTCTCTATTAGAATCTATCGGTCTTCCAATGTTAGATACAATGTTGACCCTAAGCATACTGAATTGCTTAAAATTTCTAAGGTCAGTGGGAGTAGTAAGAGTCCTTATCATGACTTGCCAGGAGTACAAGAGGCAGGGGGAGAGACTCGTTAAATTTAACTCCGTATTTAACTCCGTTTACACCTCTTATACATCATACTGCATCAACTCCTACACACTTAGAAACTAATGTTGCTCCTAATATACCTGAAAGTGAAAGCACCTAAACAAGAGCTAATCTATAAACATGAAACTTCTAATAAACCCAATAATCAACTCAGGAGGTCATCTAGGTCTAAAAAACTTACTAACTTTGATGATTATGTATCCTACCTGACTGAATTTGAAATGGATGCTGGAAAGTTTACCAATCCTACTTCTTCTAATTAAGCCATTAGCATCAATCAATCTTCTAAATGGAATAAAGCTATTACTAGCAAGCCTGACTCCATGAATTAGAATAACATTTGGGATTTGGTTGAATTACCTAAAGGGTGTTCATGACTAAACTAAATCTGAATGAAAACGCACGATTGATTGCTAAAGGTTATACTCAAAAAGGAATACACTATCAAAGAACCTTCTTACCTGTTTTACAAAAGTTTTCTTTGAGGATCATTACTGTTCTAGTAGCTTACAATAACTTAAAGCTACATTAGATGGACATTAAAACAACTTTCCCTAACATTGACCTACATGTTCATAAAATAACCTGAAAGTTCTAAACTGAAGGTTAAGAACACTTATTCTGTAAGTCAATGAAATCCACGTATGGGTTGATTGAAATCATAATGTAACTCTCTTCATCAACAACTAAGTGAATTTGTACACCTACCTCAAAGATGAGTGGGAGCAACTAATGCAAACTTGTACTTATATAGATGACATTCTTTTGACAAGTATATGTTACATGAGTCAAAGCATTGATTACTCATATTTTGACATGATGGATCTCGGAGATACCTCTTATATGATGTAACACCTGCCACGAAAATGTCCAAGATTTGACTAAGGTACAAACCACAAGGACTATAAGTGTAAATAACCTATAGATCAAGGTTCAAAAGTAGAAAACATGAAAATTCAAAGGTAACGGTCCATTACCAGCTGAGCACGCAAACACTGATGACGCGCCACGTGTCCAGTGAGTAATGAACAAATTCTAACGTGTGGAAACCCTATAACGGACCGTCACGCCTGGTAACGGTCTGTCACAGCCATAAAAGCACCAGGGTGCGTCATGTATCACTCCGTAACGGACTGTCACGCCTAATAACGGTCCGTCATACCACAAACTTACTAGAAGGCGACACGTGTCTGATGACTCGCGAAACCTAATCTGGTGACGGACCGTCACCACTCGTAACGGTCCGTCACGAGTCCAGAAGTTGCCCTATAAATAGTTGGACAATCTCATTCATTTTTCTCACATTCAAACCGATCTTCACACACAAAAATCATTCCAGAGACCCCTTAGCTCAATCCCGAAGCTTTCGATTCGACTCCCGCTCATTGTAGTGCTCGGTTTAAGAAAAACGCTCATAGAGGTGCTGATACGCTAGAGAAATCAAGTTAAGAAGATAGTCTATAAGCTTTCAACTTAGAGACTCATTCCTATAAACCAAGGTGAATACTTTATCTCTCTGAAAACTTGTGTCAAACATTTTATTTACGAAAATGGCCAAATAAAGGTTAAGGGAATAATGCTCAACGTTCTTCTACAAACAAAGCATTCAGGCTATAGGTATGCGTAAAACTTGCAAGGGATACATGGGTCTCGGGTGAAATTCCCGGATTGCAGCTGGTGCTTGTCTTATAACAACTTCGGAGGCAAACCTGTCCCTTGTTATAAGACATGATGCCAGTGTATGCTGTGGTGCGATTGAACAGGACGGGTCTGCTGAATGTGGGGATTGAACATAAAGTTGTGATTATGAACTAATGCTTGTTTGTGCCAAAAGATTTTACTGTCAAGATAATCGTATTCACCGGCGTTCGCGCTGACGTTTTATTTTCAAAATGTTTTTAGGTAACGAATAAAATATGATGAAAATGGGGATTCGGGCAGACATAAGATCTGACCCAAGAAAAGTGAAAAAGGATAACTTATACGTAGGATTCTCAGGGCTCGTATAAAGGAAATCATAGAGAAAAGAAAAAGGAGATAGGACCGGGGGATTGATCAACCTTAGATAGTACTATTTTCGGTGGCTGAGGCGGGGTGTGACATGTGATATTTACAAATACAATCCTTGAGGTTGAAAGAATGTTGAAAAGATCCTTTTGAAAAGACTTCCGCTGTATTTATAAAAACTCTGAAATCAAAGTCTAGTGATACCAATCGGGCTCGCACACGTCGAGGGGGTGCCTGAGGCGGGGTGTGACATGTGATAAGTATCAAAATACACCGAGATAGACCCAATGGGACATTAGTTTCATCCCATAATCCTTACACGTGTAACATTTAAATTGTTCTCCTTTAGAGGCTAATAGGATAAATGAAAATTATTTCCTTATGCTTCGTTAATTAGAAGCCTTATGAAGGTTAAAGTCTATACTTGTTTAGATATTGCTCACATTGCTAAACACTAGACTAGTCTAGATTACTGTAAAGTATTTAATAGATGTTGCAATATCTTTAACAAACGAGAGACTATAATAAAGAAGAAGTGAAAACGGTTGACTACTCTTATTCTGATTTTGTTGTATTCAAAGAAAACAAAATGTCAACTTCGGGATATATCCTTATGTCAGCAGACAGACCTATCTCATGGCCATGGAGGAGTCATAAGGAACTATTAACAACAACCTAAGTTTCAATGACATAATACGTTGTTGATCACAACATAATTGTCACTAAACGTTATTGGAAAATTTATCACTAGACTCATAATTTAGTAACTCCACATAAATATCATATCGAAGAGTTATTGTGATAAGTCAGCTACCCTTGCTTCTCGAACAGTAACAGTTCGAGCGGAGCTGCATTAAATTTCGATATGAAATTATTTTTCGCTTGTGAACAAGTAGAAGAAACTAAATCTTTGTATCGAATGCATTCATGATATGCTAATGGATCCAAATAACTAAAGGTCTATCACCCATAAGTCTTATGTAAGCGCTTATAATTAAGACGGGTTACTAATGACCATACATAATTGCATATCGTACTATAATTGATTAATTATTAAAATTTCCTCACTTATTTGAGTTTGTTTGTCTCTAAATACGTTTATGCATGCCTAAAGACGTATAGACAGTAACTATACAAATCAACGTTAAAGGGCTTATTTGTCAATTTGATCCTAAGTTTACTTAAGTCTTAAATTGGGATTGTAGTATGATTAATGGGGGTCTTGAGTTGGATACTAATTCAATGATTGTATTTATCTGCTACAGTTTTGGTTTAAAACTAAAATGTGTATTAAATCTGCGCAGACGTGGTGGCTGACGCTCTAAGCCGAAAGGATGTGCCTACTTCTATTAGAGTGAAAGCTTGCAGTTGGTGGTAACATCAGATGTGATGAGGGAAATCGAAAGAGCTCAAGATGAAGCACTTAAGGAAGAAAACATAAAGAAGGAAATGATGGTTGGCCAACAGGACAAGTTGGAATATAACACCCTTGGTGTTAGGACACGTTTTGGACGGGTATGGATACCTATGGGTGGCGAGCTTAGAACCAAAATCTTGGATGAGACTCATAAGTCTCGGTACTCTATCCATCCTAGTACCAATAAAATGTACCAAGATCTGAGGAAGGAATACTAGTGGCCTGGAATGAAACATGAGGTGACAAAGTATGTAAGCAAGTGCTTGACTTGCTCACAAGTAAATGCCGAACACCAGAAACCGTATGGAAAGATTCAACAACTTGATATACCGAAATGGAAGTGGGAACACATTACCATGGACTTCATAACCAAGATACCTCGCACAGCTAAAGGTCATGACACCATTTGGGTAATTGTGGACCGTTTAACGAAGAGTGCTCATTTCCTACCTATTCGCGAGACGTTCTCGTCAGAAAGGTTAGCGGAAGTATTTATTAACGAAGTAGTAGCACGACATGGGATGCCTTTGATGATCGTATCTGACCGGGACACACGATTCACATCGAGGTTCTCGAAAAGATTTCACGAGGCGATGGGCACGAGACTCAAGGTTAGCACGGCATACCACCCACAAACAGATGGTCAGTCCGAAAGGACCATTCAGACATTGGAGGATATGCTTCGTGCTTGTATTATCGATTTTGGCGGCAGTTGGGACAGTCATCTACCGTTAGCCGAATTTTCCTACAACAATAGTCATCACACGACGATAGGCATGCCGCCTTACGAAATGTTGTATGGGAGAAGATGCAGGACCCCGTTTTGTTGGGGTGATATTGGACAGAAGGAATTAGGAAGTCTTGAAGTCGTAAGAGGAACGTCGGAAAGGTTTGATCAAATCAAAGCACGAATGAAGGCCGCACAAGATAGTCAGAAATCCTATGCGGATAAACGACAAAGGCCTATTGAGTTTGATGTTGGGGACAGAGTAATGTTGAAAGTGTCACCCTGGAAGGGAATCATACGATTCAGGAAGAGAGGAAAGTTAAGTCTGAGGTTTGTCGGACCATTCAGGATAATGGCACGAGTTGATGAAGTCGCTTATTGGTTAGAGTTGCCTGATGAGTTAAGTGAGATTCATCCAACCTTCCATGTATCACACTTGCAAAAGTGTTTGGCGGATGAATCGGCTCACGTACCACTTACTGACATCGAGGTCGATAACAGCCTTAACTACATCAAAGAACCCGTGGCCATCTTAGACAGAAAGGAGAAGCGTTTGCGTAATTAGATTATTCAATTGGTTAAAGTCCAATGGAAACATCGAAAGGGATCGGAAGCCACTTGGGAAACGAAGACGGATATGAGGGAGTCGTACCCTCAACTATTTGACTTATGATAGGTTTCGGGGACAAAACCTATTGTAAGAGGGGTAGACTTGTAACATCCCAAAAATAATAAACGACAATAAATGAAAACGGGTTAAACGCGAGACGAACGGAATAAACGAGCGTGGAATGGACCGGCTATGAGCTTGCGCGCGTATGGGCTCAAGGGTAGTCTCTCCCTATAAATACCCTAGCCCATCTCTCTTCTCTCATTTTACAAGTTCTAGAGAGAGAAACCGAAGAGAGAGAGAGAGTAGACGGATCGGCCCGAGATTTTAGCAAAGTGTTGCCCCATAGCTCGTGAGAAGAACCTCCGAATCAGAAGCTCGATACAGGTAACGATCTGGTCTAGATCTGGATTTTTTGTTCGTTTTAGGGTTTTCGGGTTTTGGATGAAAAGGTAACGTTTTTACCCATAAAACTTGAAAATGAACATAGATCTAGCATCTAGAAGGAAAAACGAACATTTTGAACAAAAGTCGGGATCTTGACGTTGTCACACCCAGCCAAGGCGGAAACGCGAGGCGTAACGTTCACTGGTTTTCAAAGCATATGATTACCGCAAACACATACATGATATTGGATACATAATCAAAGTTTAAATGTTTACATCCCAAAACATATCTTAGTTTTTATACAAAGTTTAAGATTTCTCAAATATGACTCAATCATGAGTTATACAAGTGAAATCCTTCCAAAAGTTGTATCCTCATGTATGTAAGTAACCTACATTGCTAGCCTGGAGACCACGTTCATTTTCCTGAAAACATACTTAAAAATGTCAACACGAGGTTGGTGAGTTCACAAATTATTATAAAGAGTTATCATAAACCCAATGATTAAACCTGATCATTTTCACCTGATCAAAACCTTTATTTAAACCTGATCACTTAATCCTGATCAAAACTCTTTTGCTTAAACCTGATCACTTTAATCTGATCAGACCTCATTTGTTTAAACCTGATCACTTTAACCTGATCAAAACTCTTTTGCTTAAACCTGATCACTTTTAACCTGATCAGAACTCTTTTGTTTAAACCTGATCACTTTAACCTGATCAAAACTCTTTTGCATGTATTACCAATGAATCTGAATACTAATCCGATCTATTGACCCCATTTGTAAGCTTGCAAGGAATACAAAATAGTATGTAATGTACGAGACCGTAACCAAACCCCAACATTCTGTGCCTCCCCCCGCCTTTCTGCGAGTAAGACGATATGTGGTCATTCGGCCATTTGGACCCCTGGTTAGCGCGACTAACCATGACCAGAGGCGTCACCCCTAATAGTACTATCCATATAATCCCGGGCTAAGTCCATAGCTAATGGTTACTAATTTATTCCGAGGACTTTAAGCGCTTTACTTTTCCCTCAATACACACATATGGTCAGATCATTAGTTCATTCATTTACATACAAAAGTCTTTTATAAGTATGTTTCCACCCAAATCATTTCAAAAACTTTAGAAAAAGGGGAATTAGTGAAACTCACCTTGAGTTTGTGTATGCTTGCAATGATAATTGTTCTAGTCAAACTTGACTATTCGTACCCTAATTACAAAAAGGGTAATTCGTGTTATGACCGAATGTCTCATATGCAAATTGTTCACCGACTTAGCAATTCTGATTGCTTTTGTTTAAATATCTTTTTAGTTTTTCAACACTTGTTTCGTTATAAAATAGTTCTAAGTTACTGCCCCATGGGACTGATGAACAGGTATCGAAACTTTCTTAGTTTCGATTTGAACAGAACAGATGTCGAAACTTCCTAGTTTCGATTGAGCAAAACAGGTATCGAAACTATCTGGTTTCGATTAAGTAATAGGTATCGAAACTACCTAGTTTCGATTGAGTAAACAGGTATCGAAACTACCTAGTTTCGATTGAGTAATAGGTATCGAAACTACCTAGTTTCGATTGAGCAAACAGGTATCTAAACTCCTAGTTTCGATTACTGAAATTTTAAATTGACAGAATCAGTTTCAAAACTTTATTCATACATATACGCGTATATTCATGTTTTAAATCTTGAATTCGACACACTTTTCTGGTTAAATAATTAGATCTTGCATATATAAAGAGAATGGTATGGTTTTAGAGATTTGATATTTTAGACGGGTATTAAGGTGGTAGCTGGTACAAGTCAGACGCGATAAATTTACACTTTTTATGAAAACCGAGTTTAATAAAATTATACTTTATATATTTTTGTGTTGTTTGACTAGTCTCAATAGTTTACTAGTTAAACCCGTCTTGGTTATTATTTTAACTATAATGTATATGTATACACATAAAATAACATAGAGTCATGTAACTATTATTTATGTGTCAACTTTTTATAAAAGTTAGCCACCAATCTTTATGTTTTTATACTCAAACATGTCTCTAGACTTTTCTGGAATAACATTCTTTTTAATCACCAACGACCGTATCTTGCGGTTTATGACTGCTTACTTTTTCTAGTAATTCTTTAAAATTTACTAGACATGGAATAAACTCTTTTGCTAGACTCCTTGACTTTACTTAGTCAAAATGAACCTTCAGGAAATATATACTATGAACGTGTATTTATGAAATATAGATATTGACCTGAAATGCTGGGTGTCACATTCTCCCCATGTTACAGAGAATTTCGTCCCGAAATTCAGTTCTTGTCATTCTGACTTGGAGTGTCTGTAAACAAGGACGGGTACTTGGATTTCATTTTATCTTCCCGCTCCCACGTATACTCGGGGCCGCGCTTTGAATTCCAACGTACCTTGATCAGCTTAACACGGCTGCGCCTTGTTCTCTGAACCTTCCAATCTGTGACTTCCATAGGTTCCTCAATGAAATGCAACCTGTCGTCTATGTGAATCTCATCAGGCGGTATAATTAACGTCTCGTTTGATAAACACTTCTTGATATTTGATACATGAAACGTATCATGTACATTGCTTAGTTCTTGTGGCAACTTGAGCTTGTAAGCTACAGGGCCAACCCTAGCCAATATTTCAAACGGTCCAACGTACCTAGGGTTAAGCTTGCCACGGTTGCCAAATCTTGCAACTCCCTTCCAAGGTGAGACCTTTAACATGACTTTGTCTCCTACTTGGAATTCTAAAGGTCTTCGTCTGTTATCCGCGTAACTCTTTTGTCTGTCACGGGCGGCCTTCAGACGATCCTTGATTTTGAAAATATTGGCCGTGGTCTCTTGAATAACCTCAGGACCGGTTAAATGCTTGTCACCAACTTCTGCCCAACATAGCGGTGAACGACATTTTCGACCATACAAAGCCTCAAACGGAGCGGCTTTGATGCTGGTGTGGTAACTGTTATTGTATGAAAACTCAGCTAGCGGCAAATGAGTATCCCAATTTCCACCGAAGTCAATTGCACACGCACGGAGCATATCCTCTAAGGTTTGAATGGTCCTTTCACTTTGACCATCTGTTTGTGGGTGATATGCCATGCTCATGTCAAGACGTGTGCCCATGGCTTCTTGTAATGATTTCCAGATTCTAGACACGAATCTGCTGTCTCTATCAGAGATAATAGAAATTGGCACTCCATGCCTAGCCACAATTTCCTTGATATAAAGCTTTGCAAGTTTCTCGGTTTTATCCGTCTCTTTGATGGGTAGAAAATGAGCTGATTTTGTCAGACGATCGACAATTACCCATATCGTGTCATACCCGCTCGACGTCTTGGGTAATTTCGTGATGAAATCCATAGAAATCTGTTCCCATTTCCATTGGGGAATTTCGGGTTGTTGTAACAAGCCAGACGGTTTCTGATGTTCGGCTTTTACTTTTGAACACGTTAAGCATTTACTGACATATGTGGCAATATCTCATTTCATATTGGGCCACCAATATAATTCTTTTAGATCCTTATACATCTTATCTGAACCTGGGTGAATGGAGTACCTGGACTTGTGGGCTTCGTCCATAACCAACTCCCGTAAGTTACCAAAACATGGCACCCAAATTCTATTCATGAAGTATAAAGTGTCATCTGACTTTGGTTCCAACTGCTTTATCATTCCTCGTAAAGCTTCATTCTGAATGTTTTCTTCTTTGATTGCCTCTTGTTGTGCCATCCGGATTTGAGTCGTGAGACTCGTATGAATTGTCAATTCTAGGGCACGAACACGGAGTGTTTTAACCCGTTCTTTATGACTCAAGGCATCTGCTACGACGTTTGCCTTACCAGGGTGATACTTGATATCACAGTCGTAATCATTCAGTAGCTCTACCCAACGACGTTGCCTCATGTTGAGTTCTTTCTGATTAAAGATGTGCTGGAGACTCTTGTGGTCTGTAAAGATAGTACATTTTGTACCGTATAAGTAATATCTCCAAATCTTGAGTGCAAACACGACAGCACCCAATTCCAGATCGTGAGTCGTATAATTTTTCTCATGTACTTTTAGTTGTCTGGATGCATACGCTATGACTTTTTCTCTCTGCATCAATACACATCCCAGACCTTGGTGTGATGCGTCGCAGTACACGATGAAATTGTCAGTTCCTTCGGGAAGGGATAGGATTGGTGCACTGCAAAGTTTCTGCTTCAACAATTGAAACGTTGATTCTTGTTTATCAGTCCAATCAAACTTTTTGTCCTTCTGAGTTAATGTGGTCAAAGGCAAGGCTATCTTTGAAAAATTCTCGATAAATCGCCTGTAATATCCTGCCAAACCCAGAAATTGACGCACCTCAGTCGGAGTTCTTGGTGCTTCCCAGTTTTTGATAGCTTCAATCTTGGTTGGGTCTACGTGAATACCCTTCTTATTGATGACGTGTCCGAGAAAGTGAACCTCTCGGATCCAAAACTCACACTTAGAGAATTTAGCATAAAGCTTCTCATTCTGGAGTATTTCCAAGATTAATTTCAAATGATGTTCATGTTCCTCCTTGGTTCGTGAATATATTAATATGTCATCGATAAATACAATCACGAATTTATCCAAGTATGGCTTGCACACGCGGTTCATGAGATCCATGAAAATGGCCGGTGCATTAGTCAAGCCAAATGGCATAACTAGGAACTCGTAGTGAGCGTAACGAGTCCTAAAAGCCGTTTTTGGTATATCTTCTTCCTGAATTTTCAGTTGATGATACCCTGATCGTAGATCGATTTTAGAATAGAAACTGGAACCTTGAAGTTGATCAAACAAATCGTCTATTCGAGGAAGAGGATACCGGTTTTTGATTGTCAGCTTGTTCAACTCCCGATAATCAATGCACATTCTAAAGGTTCCATCCTTTTTCTTTACAAACAGGACCGGGACTCCCCATGGTGAGAAACTCGGTCTTATGAAACCTTTGTCAAGTAATTCTTGTAGTTGGCTCGACAGTTCCTGCATCTCGGAAGGGGCTAGACGATACGACAATCGTGCAACTGGTGCGGCTCCTGGTACTAGGTCGATTCGGAACTCGACTTGTCTTGATGGTGGTAATCCTGGTAAGTCCTCGGGAAATACCTCCGAGTAATCTCTGACGATTGGTATGTCTTCAAGTCGACGTTCCTCGGGTTTCTTCTCGACGACGTGAGCCAGAAATGCACAATAACCCTTGCGTAGATACTTATGAGCTTTCATGCAGTTTATCGTCTTTAATATCGTTCTACACCTTTCGCCTTGAATTGAAAGAATTTTTTCGCTTGGTAGTGGGATACGTACAATCTTCTCAAAGCATACGATCTCGGCACGGTTCTTTGATAACCAATCCATGCCAATAACAATATCAAAACTCCCTAGTTCGACGGGTAGAAGGTCTATACTGAATGTATGGTTTTCTAAACATAAAGTACAACCCCTAATGACCTCTTCGGTTTCTATTAATTTCCCATTTGCTAATTCAATTGTATAACTTTGATCTAGTTTGTTGGCCTTAATACCGAGTAAGGATTTAAAATCGTTCGACACAAAGCTCATATCCGCACCCGAATCAAAAAGTACACAGGCATAATGATTATTTATCGGGAACGTACCAGTGACGATGTTCGGGTCCTGGCGTGCGTCCCTTGCACCCATCACAAATGCCCTCCCTGGTGCCTGAGCGTTATTCTGATTCTTCCACTTGGGACAATCCCTCTTGAAGTGCTTCAGGTCACCACATATGAAACATCCCGGTTTAAATTTCCCCATTTGATTGTTAGTTCGACAAGCTTATGTGGTGTGACCAAACTTGTCACACTTTCCACACTTGATGCACACACCGACATGATGATTTCCACACTTCTTACATCTCGGTAGGCCCCTATCATACTCCTTTCTTTCCACTGTGTTGACTGCAAAAGCTTTCATAGTTCCTTGTTTCTTAAACCCTTGCTTCTCAGACTTGTTATTTGAATTTCCCATCCACTTTCTTTTCTCCCCAAATCTACCTTCCTCATTCTCCTTCCTCACAAACAATCCATTACGCACTGCGTCATCCTTCAGTTTGAATGCTAAAGTTATAGCACTCTTGGCATCTATTGGATTAGACGATGTTACCATGCTACGAATTTGAGGTACAAGGCCACACAGATACCTCTCAACGCGCTTATGTTCTGGTGTGACCATATGCGGTACTAGAATCGCCAATTCATTGAAACGGTCGGTGTACCCCGCCACATCATCTCCTATCATCTGTAGGTTCCACATCTCAGTTTCAATCTTTTGCAATTCGTTTCGAGGACAGTATTCCTCAATCATCATGTTTTTCAAGTCTTCCTAAGACAATTGATACGCTGTCTCTCTCCCCAAAGTCTTCATTTGAGTATTCCACCAAGTTAAAGCTTTATCAGTGAGCGTGCATGTAGAATACTTCACCATGCAGTCAGCGGTGCATTCACTAATATCAATCACCGACTCCATCTTTTCTATCCATCTCATTAGACCTACTGCACCCTCGGTGCCATTGAAACTGCGGGGGTTACAGGATAGGAAGGCCTTGTAGGTGCACTTCCTATTTGGAGCATCTGTAGAATCACAAGTCATAACGTCATTAATTCGGATCATGACTATGTGTTATGGCTTATTTATTTTTATTACCACCGGAACCTCCGGAACCTCCTGCTGTACCGCTACCTCCTGTTGTACCGCTACCTCCTGCACCTCCTCCGCCGGTACAGCTGTCGTTTCCTCCGCCACTATTTCGATTTGCTTCATACTGCTCCATGGCGGCAGCTACTTGCTGTGCTATGAGTTGTTCCACGTTTGAGGAAATCGTCTCGTTGTTGCCACTAGTAGTGTTACGGGGCGTCCTTCGCTTAGGTGCCATGACGTTCTTTCTAACATAACATTTAAAAAGAAACAACATTATATAATAATAATGATAGATCATGACATAAGGATACAACAACGTCAAACGTAAACAACCATCATCACAACATAAACCATCACATACATAGTTAAAACATACATAGTACATTGTTCCAAAAGACAAGGATACAAAAGGGATGGGTTCACATGACCACATCAGTACTAAAGTTTTAAACTACATAACGTGCTACGGGCACAACCCGCCCGTAATAGGTCTAGAAATAAGCAAGCGTTCCTGTCGGAACGGTAGCTGAAGTTAGCATCTGCTCCACGCGTGCCTCAGCTAGAGTAGCCCGAAGTTCAGCATCTATCGCCCTCTGCTCGGCTACTTCTGCCCTCCGTTCGGCTGCGGCGGTCCTCCTCTCCATTTCCGCCAATCTCTTCTCGAACTCCATCATTTGGCTGGATGCATGCTGAAGGGACTGGTCGATTAATTTCTGATCCTCCGCCATCCCATTAACATTTTCCACTACAGTTGGAAGAGTTGCCAAGTCCCTTCGGATGGACTTCACATTCATCTCCAAGAGATCAATCTCTATCCCTTGCTTACTGGTTCGGGACACAAGTAAAGGGATGGTGCATTCTGCGCACTCCCCGGTGAGCGGCACTGGTTGTGATTCGCATGTCAGTCCGACAGAGTCGCAGGTCGCAGGGAGTTCCTCCTCCACCCTCCACATTTGAACTACTTGGCAAAGCCGTTCCCAATATGATGCGTCGATCCTTGGTCCTCTAGGCATGGTCTCTCCGGTGGATTCAGCCATTGTTGTGTAAGACGTTTCCTAACTATGGA
This sequence comes from Smallanthus sonchifolius, assembly GCA_023525975.1. Taxonomy (NCBI): domain Eukaryota; kingdom Viridiplantae; phylum Streptophyta; class Magnoliopsida; order Asterales; family Asteraceae; genus Smallanthus; species Smallanthus sonchifolius. Next base: position 28,232,378 of record CM042021.1, on the reverse strand, counting down.
GTTTAAGTGGGGTTAGTGTGTGACATGGCGTGACTACAATATCCATATGACATGATGACCGGTTATGCAATGCTTATGCAATGAAAACGTTTTAGTGAGTCATTCAAATTATAGACTAGGTTCCGTTTTAGACTCCTAGTTCGCTATAATCAATGGCTCTGATACCAAGTTCTGTCACACCCCACCAAGGCGGAAACGCGAGGCGTAACGTTCACTGGTTTTCAAAGCATATGATTACCGCAAACACATACATGATATTGGATACATAATCAAAGTTTAAATGTTTACATCCCAAAACATATCTTAGTTTTTATACAAAGTTTAAGATTTCTCAAATATGACTCAATCATGAGTTATACAAGTGAAATCCTTCCAAAAGCTGTATCCTCATGTATGTAAGTAACCTACATTGCTAGCCTAGAGACCACGTTCATTTTCTTGAAAACATACTTAAAAATGTCAACACGAGGTTGGTGAGTTCACAAATTATTATAAAGAGTTATCATAAACCCAAGGATTAAACCTGATCATTTTCACCTGATCAAAACCTTTATTTAAACCTGATCACTTAATCCTGATCAAAACTCTTTTGCTTAAACCTGATCACTTTAATCTGATCAGACCTCTTTTGTTTAAACCTGATCACTTTAACCTGATCAAAACTCTTTTGCTTAAACCTGATCACTTTTAACCTGATCAGAACTCTTTTGTTTAAACCTGATCACTTTAACCTGATCAAAACTCTTTTGCATGTATTACCAATGAATCTGAATACTAATCCGATCTATTGACCCCATTTGTAAGCTTGCACGGATTACAAAATAGTATGTAATGTACGAGACCGTAACCAAACCCCAACATTCTGTGCCTCCCCCCGCCTTTCTGCGAGTAAGACGATATGTAGTCATTCGGCCATTTGGACCACTGGTTAGCGCGACTAATCATGACCGGAGGCGTCACCCCCAATAGTACTATCCATATAATCCCGGGCTAAGTCCATAGCTAATGGTTACTAATTTATTCCGAGGACTTTAAGCGCTTTACTTTTCCATCAATACACACATACGGTCAGATCATTAGTTCATTCATTTACATACAAAAGTCTTTTATAAGTATGTTTCCACCCCAAATCATTTCAAAAACTTTAGAAAAAGGGGAATTAGTGAAACTCACCTTGAGTTTGTGTATGCTTGCAATGATAATTGTTCTAGTCAAACTTGACTATTCGTACCCTAATTACAAAAAGGGTAATTCGTGTTATGACCGAATGTCTCATATGCAAATTGTTCACCGACTTAGCAATTCTGATTGCTTTTGTTTAAATATCTTTTTAGTTTTTCAACACTTGTTTCGTTATAAAATAGTTCTAAGTTACTGCCCCATGGGACTGATGAACAGGTATCGAAACTTTCTTAGTTTCGATTTGAACAGAACAGATGTCGAAACTTTCTAGTTTCGATTGAGCAAAACAGGTATCGAAACTATCTGGTTTCGATTAAGTAATAGGTATCGAAACTACCTAGTTTCGATTGAGTAAACAGGTATCGAAACTACCTAGTTTCGATTGAGTAATAGGTATCGAAACTACCTAGTTTCGATTGAGCAAACAGGTATCGAAACTCCTAGTTTCGATTACTGAAATTTTAAATTGACAGAATCAGTTTCAAAACTTTATTCATACATATACGCGTATATTCATGTTTTAAATCTTGAACTCGACACACTTTTCTGGTTATTTTACTTACGTTCGAATAAACTGTATGTTTAGCTACGGTTTTAAAGAAAATAATATGAATAATATTGAGTTTTTACCTCTAAACAAAGATGATGATTTTTGAGAGAAACAGAGAAGATGGTCTTGAATTCTCTTGGTTAGAAATCCTTGGAAGCTCCTTAAAACTTGACTTCGATTTGAAGAGAAATGGGGAAGATTGTCGTAAGAAAATTAGGAAGATAAAAGGAATTGTGAGATTTTGATTGAGGGGGTATGGTTTATATCTGAGTTCTCGCAGGTATGGTATGGGTTTTAGAATGGTTTATTAGAATGTAAGGTAAATGGGACATGAGAATGGGTATGGTGACCGATGGAATGAGGATGGTGTAATAATTATGAAAGTTAATGGCATATGATAGATGTGGAATGGTGGTGATATGGGATTTCACTTAAATAATTAGATCTTGCATATATAAAGAGAATGGTATGGTTTTAGAGATTTGATATTTTAAGGTGGTAGCTGGTACAAGTCAGACGCGATAAATTTACACTTTTTTATTAAAACCGAGTTTAATAAAATTATACTTTGTATATTTTTGTGTTGTTTGACTAGTCTCAATAGTTTACTAGTTAAACCCGTCTTAGTTATTATTTTAACTATAATGTATATGTACACACATAAAATAACATAGAGTCATGTAACCATTATTTATGTGTCAACTTTTTATAAAAGTTAGCCACCAATCTTTATGTTTTTATACTCAAACATGTCTCTAGACTTTTCTGGAATAACATTCTTTTTAATCACCAACGACCGTATCTTGCGGTTTATGACTGCTTACTTTTTCTAGTAATTCTTTAAAATTTACTAGACATGGAATAAACTCCTTTGCTAGACTCCTTGACTTTACTTAGTCAAAATGAACCTTCAGGAAATATATACTATGAACGTGTATTTATGAAATATAGATATTGACCTGAAATGCTAGGTGTCACAGACGTGATCAGATCTGCGTGCAAAAGTTAGGGTTTTTACGAGGAAGAAGGTCCTTCGTACTTATCAAGTACGCATGAAGCAGGTCTTGCGTACTTATCAAGTACGCATGAAGAAGGTCCTACGTACTTATCAAGTACGCATGAAGCAGGTCCTGCGTACTTATCAAGTACGCATGAAGCGAAGTCTGCGCACTTATTAAGTACGCAAGAACAAGGCCCTGCGCACTTGCTAAGTGCGCAGGCATCATGCTGGTTAGTAAAGTCAGTATGTTCGCCTAATTCAGAATGGTTAAACCGTTAGAGTCGGGATTGGTCTGATGTGTATTTAACTAATCAATTCAGATCGGAAGTGACGTTGTTGGACCTTTGTTTAGGACAACCCAGATTAGCTTATCAAGTGAGTTCTAGAAGCCCTCTTTTAAATGTTTTAAATAATGTTTTTGGGGCTGGTGTGCATACGTAACGATGTGACTGTTTTTATAAAACGATGTTTATTAATGATATGTGTGACGTTTTATGAAACGATGTTTATGAACGATGTTTGGAAGGAAAAGGTTATGAAATATTTTGCCAAAAGAAGTTTACGAAGTGTTTACGAATGAATGAATGATTTTTAATAAAACGTACGAATGCTTTAACTGAAGTTTTGAAGTAAAAGAAGTGAATGTTTACGAAAGTCACGAGCGAACGAATCTGCCATTATTCCTTAGGGAATGAAGGTTATGGGTATGGGATGTAAGTTATGGGCCTTTACCTTTTAGGGGCCTTTGTGGCTGGCCAACTGTTGTACAACTGGGGTGATGACGGTCACCAAGGGGATTATCGTAATCCTTGAAGTTGGTACGGTTTACCTTACGGGGTAGTCGTGCTTGAAGTTTGGTACTTGTGCCTTACGTGGTGCAGTGCTTGAAGTTTGGTACGTGTCATCCTTGTGATGCCGTGCTTGAAGTTTGGTGTTGAATGACCTAAGTATTGGGCCCTAGGATTTCTTCACCCGAAGGACAGTATGGTGTTGATGGGCCTAGTGGTGGTGATCTTTAGGTTATTCCGCTAGTATGTGACATTTGGATTTGACGGTTACGAGAAGGCGCAGATTCGATATGTTCGTTGACTTATGTTTATGATGTTATGTTATGTTATTGCATGTTTTCGTACGCTTTTATTAATGAAGTTACATGATTTGTTTTTGGCAAATATTTGAAGTTAAGGTTTTATGAAAAACTATAACTCACCAGCGTAGCTGACTTTTTAGTATGCACATTCAGGTTAAGGCAGGTTATGATGATGGACGGTGATGCTGGGCGGCTTGATGAGTTACCCGGATGATATGAAGACTGGCATACCGTTATGATTAGCTTATGTTATGTTTATGTATTAGACTATGCTACGCTTCCGCATGTTGAACAATGTCACGATCATGTTTTAATGAAATTCTCTGCTACGCTATTTTGATATTCAAGTTTAAGAACTGTTTGTGAATGAGTAAATCCAACAAGTGAGGCCTCCCAGGTTTGGAGCCTTACAAGTTACATCACATTTGCGGGTTGAGTTGATGAATTCAAATACGATCTATATATTTTTAACGTCGGGGACATCAACTCTAACTCAAAGTTACATCACATTTGCGGGTTAAGTTGATGAATTCAAATACGATCTATATATTTTTAACGTCGGGGACATCAACTCTAACTCAAACGGTCTTAAAATCATGTAACCTGGATATGATCTATGTAACAAATTTATTTAAACGAGTCAAATGAATTGACAGTTATAAACTGGTTGCGAGTTGTAATCGGATTGTAATCAAGTTGTAAATAAACGAGTTAAATGAGTTCAACGGGTTATAAACCGGTTGACGTATCTTACAAAATATTTTTAAAATTTTATTCTTGTTTTAAACATATCGACGTGATTAAATATGTAAATCAAAACGAGATTCGCTCAATTAACGAGTTAGAGCACCCACAATGGTGGATGTCATCCTTTAAACCAAACGCGCCACATCAGATTTCTACTCATCCTTCAAAAACCCATTTTTTTACTCCAACTATACATCCACTTTCAAACACCCCTATATTTTCACATCATCACCTACTTTTACTTTTATATTCTATATACCAATAAACTTATTTATTATAATCTTATTTTTTATATTTCGTATTATTTTAAATAATATAATATTACAAAATATATAAAAATAAACGAAAATAAAAAATTCATAAAAATTTAAAATTTCATAACATAAAAATTAAAAATTTCATAAGAGACGGACCTTAAACGGTTGAGATTGTGACATTAACGTGGCTAAACACAAAAAGTAAACGTTGATAACTAGCCGTGAAAAAATAAAAAATATAATTTCTTTACTTTTACATGTATTTTATTTAAGTTAAATTTTAAAAATTTATTTTAAAATACAGATTTAAGTTTCTTTAAATAAATTAAAAATACATTTTAGTTTTATATGTATTTTATTTAAGTTAAATTAAATAATTAATATTTTAAAATAATATAAATGTATATGTATGTGGTAGAAATGGAGCATGGCCCACTTGATGGCTCACGACCTCTCGTCCACTTCCATCCGAAATTGTGGATGGAGAGCCAACCGGACAAGAGCCGGACACCTACTCCAACGGCGCCTCCATCCGGCACCTTCATCCGCCTGAACCGGACGCCAAGAAAACGGAGCGCTGGGCTGCTCTTAAAGGAATTCAAACCAAACACGATAACTAAATAGGATAGTTATAACAATTAAACTATTTTTATGTCACGGAATACCACCCATACAGTTAGCTCCATAAATGTTTCAATCCAATTCCATGCCTATTCTTTCATTACATTTACATTCATTAGTAATTATAATATATTTACAAGTATATTTATTTTTTACTTTGAGAATTTATGTTTTTAAATATATGTTAAAAACTAAAAAGGAAAATATAAGTTTAAGTTTTAAATTGTTATAATATTTATAACTTTTTTATAATTGTAATCAAACTTAATTTAAAAAAAAACATTTATATTTCCAGTGTTAATTTCTAGGGGTGTTAACAGGGGTGGATTCACTTCATTTGCAGGAGGTGGGAAGGCACCCACTGAGAATATGTCAAGTAGGGTTAAAAAGCTTTAATTTTAAATAAAAAATAACCAGGCACCCAAGCTCTAGCGACGGAATTAAAGGGGCAGGCACCTTAAGTCATTTTCGTAGTTTGAATGATCGGAAAAGAAAAATATTCCGGCAAAGAACGGCGGTGCTAGCTACTGGTTCAAAGTTGCTTTAGAGAGATAAATGAAGAAGGAAGAAATACTACTACTAGAGATGACAAGGAGATTATGAGTCACTAATGTTTTTACTTTTTTTACTAGGTTATATAGGGCTAGAGATGGAGTGATCTATGTAAAAAGGAAATCTAACATCTTTATACTCTAATCCATTAATTAATTATTTAATTTTTTAATAACTTAAATTAAAATGTAACATCTAACTTTTGTATGTAATTTATATTAGTTTCTTTATTTAGTTAAAAAAATCTATTTTTTATTTTTATTTGTATTACTTTATCGATTTACGTGATTCAATATTTATTAGGGTGAAGGTGAAAGATGAAAACATATGTTTGGGATTTAATTTGGGTTCGGGTTCATTCAGGAACACTATTGCAACCTATTTGTGTCCATCCGGGTTCATTCGGATATGAGGTGGCAATATATGGTTGGTTGGTTGTAAAAACATTTTCGAGTAGTTTTGGGTTGTACCTCTTTCACCCTTACTTTCTTTACTTTTCAGACACATATATACATATAATTTATCAACCGAATAAATTATCATTATTTGGCCTGTTTTGACGGGTCAATTTTTGTAATCTTTGACCTGCTTTGACCGTTTCATTTTTTTGCACCCGCTAACGAAAAATCCTGGATCCGTCACTGGGTGTTAAAAGAATTGATACCAAGCAGACGGGCTCGATCTGTAATTTCTATAGTGGATCTTTATCCTCATCTTTATAATTTAACTAAATAATACATTTACCTTATCAATTTAAAGATTAAAAAAAACACATCCGATTCCTTATATTTATCTCTATTTAATTCAATAATACTCTTTTAATCATTATTTTTATTATTTATTTCTCTCTCTCTTTCACTCACAAAAAGAATTATAAGGGATGAATATTGAGTTGGTAAATATAAGAAATTACAATTCAATCCATATATATTATTCTTATAATTTAAGTATAAGAAAAAATATAAAAAATAAGATGTAGTGGGTAATTTAGAAAGTTTTTTAAATTTACCTTAAAATATAAGAATAATACATGATTTACAAAACTCATTGTGAATGCTCTGAAACAAAAAAACCCAAAACCTAAAACATCCATTCATTATGGTATTTATTTCTTTAATTGTGATATATAAGTTTGTTTATGTAATCGTCTCTCTACAACCACTAGCTTAGCCTAGTGGTAAAGGTGTATACCCAAGACTTCATTAAAATAGGGAGGTCTTGGGTTCAAGTCCCACTTGTGACAAAAAAAAGGGTTCAGGTTGGGCCAGGGGGTTTTCTCACCTATGGTGGGTTTCCTCCTGAGGGAGGTGGAGATGATAGGGTGGGTCAGTGGCCTGCCAGTTATCCAAATTGTCGTTCCAAAAAAATGTAATCGTCTCTATTTTATCTCTCTCAATATATCTTTAAAGCACTACGAACCAGTGTTTATGTGATTTTTACAATTCTTTACATAAATTCGGTTATGTATCGAATGACACTTTACATATACACATATATTTATTTATAGGTTTTAACTATACATCCAAACTATTTACGTGAATTCATTCTACCTTCCATATTCTTAAGAGTATAAACATTTATTAGATGACCTTTTATATAACAAGCATACCTAGAAAATCTCACTCATATAGTAGGGTCTATGGAGGGCGAGACAAGGAAGATGCTTACCTCTATCCCTAGTTCAGGAAAACCTTCGTTTATTTGTTTTGTTTTTCTTTTAATTTTTTATTTAGAAAAATACAGAAAAAATGCACTATAAGAACAAGTATGATAACCACATTTATTAGTAACAAAAGATAAAAGAGGATAGAGGCATAAAAGGTCTTTAAGACTAAAGTAGTTAATAGTAAATACACACCTAAGAATAAAGATATATCTAAAAACAAAATGCATACCTAAAAATTAAGGCACACCTAAACCTAAAGGCAAAAAAAAAGTATCTAGTATTGACATCTACGATTAAAGATAACATAAGTGAAGTAAAAGTCAAGATACGAAGCCCACTAAAGACCAAATTTATACACTCCCCTAAAAATCTATAACCTTTATCTGCGACTCCAAGAACTCCTATCACCGATCATGTATTTGAAAAGGTGCAAGTCTAACAAATCGTGCCCTTAGTTTTAAACTATGCGACACGCTTCGATGCGTTTGGTCCCAAAATCCGATGGGCGATGCGAGCGCATAACATATGTGATGCGTTCTTTATTAAGAAAATACTATAAATTAATTGTACATAATACTTTAACATGTTAACTTTTAAATATTAAAAGAAATTTAGATAAATAAATACAAAAAAAGCTATAAGTACTATCAAACAAGTTTTATATACAACCAAAATAAGCCTAACTCTAAATGTACAAGTAGCATATGCATAAGGTATTATAATAAGTAAATAGTAAAAATAAAAAGCTTTAGTTATAACTTACAATTAAAGAAGCTTGATGTATAAGTAAATTATGCATAGACTCATTAATCAATATTTTAAAATAAATAAAGACTATATGAATAGAAGAATTTTAAGGTTTTATAGCAATTTGAGATTTCTAGCCGTCACCAAGCCATATTTTTCATTCTTGCAACTTTCTCCATCGACTCTCTAAGGTTTCTAGCCTTCTCCAAGAGTTCTCCATCATCTCGAGTTAAGTAGCACCTTCCATAATTAAAAGATCTGACCTAGTTTTCAGTTGAAAAAGTCCGACCCAAGTTCTAATTCCATGTTAACGCATCATATCGCATTTTGCGATGACCGCTTATTACTAAATTGGCGCATCATGGTCGCAACAAGGAAACAATGCATCATGTGCAGCGATGCAGTATGATTAGTAGAACAGGCGGATCGCGCAATATGCGCAATTTAAAACCTTGATCTTGCTTGGTCTTTTCCTCCCATGTCAATTTTCGGTCCGCCTCTACTCATCATCCCCTCCATTGGGAGGTTTCCACACTTCTCCCATGTGTCATTATCTTTCTGCTTGGCACATGCCCGAATCTTCTCAATTACTCCCCCCCCCCCCCCCCACCTCCCTCCCCAGGCCCTATCTTATCTGAATGTGATGCATGTGTTGTGTTAGTGTAGAAATGATAAATTTTTAGGGTTTATTTTAACACAATTATCAGATTTTAAATTTTATGAAATGATTAATACTTTAACTGACTACACACAATAGGCAAGTGTACTTATCGCAAAGTAATATAGTTTAGGTAAGAACTAAGTATCGAACCAACGGACACGGTGACTTTCAGTACTCAACTGTTACAATGACAACGAGCATAAACTCAAGGAAGATGTAAACTAGAATGACTAACAATTTAACCAAACAACGAGAGAATGCAAAGATGAAAACAACAATCAAGGAAAGATATCACTCGAACTTTGAATTCACTTGGCAAAATAGTGACAACGAGTAGAAACTCGGGGTGAGATAATTTATACACACGATACATGGATATAGATTAGACGCCTGTCAAGACTACCTAATCATATAATTTGTTGAAAAGCTAGAACGATAGACTCATAATAACCACCTAAAGTTATGAAATGAAGAACCAATGATACAATTATGTCAAAGTGAAAGATGAACAAGACTCCCGTCAGGGTTATCAAGTTTCTCAAATCTTTGGAAAGTTAACACGATAAACATATGATAACCACCTCAAAATGCGTAAGATAGATAAAGATATAAGTATTCTTCAACTCATGAATATCATACCACGATTACAGAACCTAAAGTTCATGCTAATAAACCAAAGACTTTCATAACCAATGACAAGAGGAATTCGTAAACATACACCATAGTTTTCTCAAACATAAGCATAAAGAGGCACATTTATCCAATCTTGCTAAACAATTAACCTTCATTCACCATTCCTAGTCAAATGCCATGAATTTACATACAAAATATGCAAATATATGAATAAATGCTATAACACTTACGGTTTCCAACATAATATGGTTATAACACCCACAAGGTTAACTATTTCATCAAACTAGAACAAATACACACATTTATTGAAGAATAATCAAGCTTCATCATAACAATATCATAATCAACACCAAGAGTTATGTAAAAGTTGTTAAAGCATGCCAAGTTTCATCTAATCTGTCACACCCCGCCTAGAGCGGAAACACGGGGCGTAACGATCCGTGGTGTTCATAGCCTTTGATTACAACAAACGACTACTAGAGGCATTCGTAATCAAAAGTTCTAAGTTTTTACATAAATTGTCACCAAGACATTACATGTAAAGTACCACACTTAACACCAAAGTGTATGACTTTTTAAACAACAAGTTTGTCGGTTATGACCTAGATGCACCTAGGTTATAACGGGAAAACTCCAAAAGATGATCTACGTTCATAAATGCCTTCTTTCCCATGTTTCTAGTTACCTGAGAAAACACGCTTAAAAAGTCAACATAAAGTAGGTGAGTTCACAGGTTTAGTTGAAATGTTTGATGTTGGACCCCAAGATTTCTAGTTGTGTATTGTTTCTCCGAACAATGATGTGTATTGTTTCTCCCGGACAATGATGTGTGTTGTTCACCCGAACAATCTTTGTATCGGTTGGGTATTGTTCACCCAAACCAATGAGGTACCAATGGTGTGTTGTTCACCTGAACAATCGTTATGTGTTGTTCATCCGAACAATCGTTGAACGTTGTTCATCCGAACAATCGTTGTGTGTTTTTCACCCGAACAATCGTTGGGTGTTGTTCACCCGAACAATCGTTGTATGTACTTGTTTCCAGTTGTTAAGTTAAGCGAGTTTTCTCCCCCGTATGTTTAAAACAATCTAAAAACAAGTAGTAAAAGTGGGGCCGTGAGACTCACCGTAGCTAACAGAGTGGTGAGTGATGATGTAAGTAGCAAGTCCAAATAAATCCCGACCTAGCTGATGTCGCCCAAACGGTCTATTAAAATAATAACAAAACCTAACCTAGACACCTAAGTAATAAATGAAAAACCTATGAACTAAACCGCACTGACAGGCAAGTGTACCTATCAAGTGTAGCACAGTTTAATTGTAAACCGAGTTATCGAACCCTAGAGACACTATGTAACAAAACTAAACTCTGATACGGACTAAATATAATTTGGTTTGGGGGGGGGGGGTGACTACACTACTGAATTAAACTAAGAAATGCAATAAACTAAGGTCGACTCAACTATCGAGACAAAGGACAAAGGTAATATCAAAAATGGGAATAATATCACCTAGGTCGGAATCCTACTTGCAAAGCACAACTTCCATCGGTCATGGAAACTATAATGGATCTGGGTTTCTAAGGATGACAACTAAACCTAGTGGATCCTTAATCACTCTCAGGTAGTCACCAACTAAGGAACCTAAAGTGTACTAACTCACGAGATTGTTGGATCACTTCTCAGGTATTTCCAACTATGATAAAGTACCCTAATAGACAGATTACCTCTCAGTCTCACTGTCCACCAACACACTCGAAGAATGCAAGGGGTAATCTCAAGATAATAACTATGACACGAATAGCAACAATCACTAGACACCTAATACCAGCTTCCTCTCAGACAGTTGACACTCGGATTCCTAATGACGAAGGCTAAACGACTAATTCTCACCTCTCGAGTATTGAACTAGGATACACGTTCAATTCTAATAAGTAATAAAAGACAACTCCTATTGCTACTACGTCTAGCAAACCACCCTAATCACAAACCCTGAGATCTATGACCAATATACGAAGATCAAACTGGAAGACAACCACAATCAACTCAAGGAATTGAAATCAAACACAAGATCAGATCAAAACATGCAATAACATCACAACTATCAACTCAAGATCTTTTACAAAATCATAAACCCATTAATTAGAATCCAAAAACCGATAAAAATCGAAACTTTAACAAGTATTCATCAATTACCTAGGCAATATCAAAATTTTAGCCTAGGATCATTCTCAAAACATTCAAACAGAAGTAATAAGAACAAAACATGGTTTCAAACACAGAATTTAAACACAAAGATCGAATCTTGAAAACCTAGAACGCTAATATAACGAACCCGGAATCCAAAGCTTGAACCTTTAGCTTCAAAGCTTCCTACACCCAAAATCGCCCTCAAACCTTCTCTGGACGGCCAAAAGTCGAACTCCTCACCTTATGGCAATCAAATTCTATTAAAAGTCGAAATTAGGGTTTTTCTCGGATTTCCTCTCTCTCGCGTACCGCGAGACATTTCCATAGGTTCCTCGAGTACCGCGAGGAACAAAATAGTCGTGGCCCTTCCTGGCTTCCCTCGCGTACCGCGAGGTTCTTGGTCTCCACTCTTCGCGTACCGCGAAGGACCTATTTTCTTCATTTTTCACTTTTGATCGATGGACTTTCTTCCGGCTTCGTTCTCTTGTTCGGTTTCTTCACATATTAACTTGTATTCCATACGAGCTCCTGTAAACATACAATAGACTCAAATACAGACTTAACCGACTCAAAACAAACATAAAACTATCTAAAACGAACTAAAACACTAGGAATAAAGATGTGTGCTTTGCACTACATCAAACATCCCCACACTTAACCTTTTTTCGTCCTCGAAAAAGCTGCAAATGGAATCTTAGCTGGCATCTAACTTAAAAAACATCGATTACCAATTAGAAAAATATACTCACGCGTTAAAAAGCAATAATCAGTATTTCTATCCGATTAAACCCAACCACCAACTTTCCAGCCGCTGTTTAGTGTTCCAATTCATTTTATACAACTATCAGTCAATCTATGTGACTCACACTTAAAAGTTACAGCTCTACCTAATCTTGTTTCACGGTCATGTTTAGGCACGGATCAAACCATATAGATTTACCCTACCACGTTAAACTAAAATTTGCAGGTTTCTGAAATCAGATGAAATATGAATGAATGGATGATATTAATCAAATGTATGAATCAACCTCACCTAGTGGTTCGTCTCCCAGGTTACCATCTCAAAAGTTAGCACATAGGATGCAGTTTATCAATTAAGCACATAAGAATCACTTAGAGGCGTTTTCTCCCGGTGGCCATCCCGGAGGGTAACACATAAGCAACACTCAGTATTCTAATCAAATAAGCTCATGAATTATGGAATTTATGGATGCGAGCGCCACCAAAACTCGGATTTATTCTCATAAAAAGAGAGTGGTGTGCCATGAAATTTCAAAAACATCTAAATTTTAACTTAACGTGGTACCTATCACCCTATGTTGACAGTTTCAGCATTACCATTTCTCTAAGATGAATACCCACAAGATATCATGAGTTAATTCAATTATTAATCGTAAGTAACACTAACAGGATATTTAAGCTCTATTAGTTGACTGGGTCTACCAAAACATCACTAATTAGACGCTTTTTCAATTATTTATTCATTTAAACTCACAAGTAGATCCAGTTGTACTATCATTTTCCAAGTATAAGCATTTATTTCCAAGGACATTTTTCAAAATTTTTCTAATTTTTGTATTTTTTGAAATTTTATAAACAAGACAAACTAGACACTCACATCCCCACACTTGAAAGACACATTGTCCTCAAGTGAAGCAAGACATAACTAAAAATAAAAATGCAAAAATAAAACAAAACAGGAAGCGACTTAGCTGGTAATGTAGATGCAAACAATTGTGCAGCTTCGTTCTTCCTTGTGTGTGCCGTATAGCATTTCGGTCGCGGTTACACATCAGCTGCCGGGTTGCCTTTACAAGATAGATAAGTGATGATCAACCCCGCCCGAATGGAGATTGAGTACGGGCGGGACGATAAAATCTGCAAAATAAACCTCACAACAAACCCGCAACATTAAACTGACTCAAAATTAAAATAAACACTCACTGACTCAAACTGACTCACTAAGAATTCAAAGACTCAAGATAGGTAGATGCAGAAAAACATATTCAATGTGTGGCAAACACATAGACATGACTGCCACAGCAAGGTTGGTCATTAGATCGAAACGGTTTCAATTTCCCCATGGTCGGTGGTCGGATGGTATGAATGATAATGGATGGATTATAAATGATATGTGTTTGATAATGTTTATGGTAGATGGTGAATGAATGGTTATGGTATATGGTGGATGATGTGGGTGGTGATAATGGATGGTGGATAATGTAGAGGTGTGAATGATAGTGGTGGTATTGCGGGTGAACGGTGAACGAAACCATGGGAAAAATAAGGAAGACGGGTGGAAACAACAGGCTCTCGCATACCGCGAAATAACTGGCAGCACTCCTCGCGTACCGCGAGGAGGCAAAAATTAAGTCGGCTATTGGTTTTGTCCTTCGTGTACCGCGAGAGGACTCCCCAACTTCTTCGCGTACCGCGGGGACTTGTTGGTAACAGAAAGTTTTGAAATTTTCCCAACTTTTATACTTAGAAAATTTTTGATCATTTAAAATGTGTTTCACCCAAATTCCTTGAAAACCTATTCCAAACATAAAAACACATGTAAAAATACCTGGAACTTTATTCTCGACAATTTTCCTCACCGAATCAAGCACGAATCCCTGTAAAACATGACACAAACAAAACACACACCGAAAAACACATCGAACGGACACAGACTCAAACCAAGTAATGCAAACAAACTCTACATCCCGGGCACTTGCCCGAGAATCAAACAAGCCTATCAGGAGGCTTCTCCTTGATCCTAACCGGAACCGCCTTCAACCTACGCGGTCTCCCGGTCCTCCACATCTCTAGCAAACAACTACTCATGTCAAAAAGTGGACCTCTATCACCCAGGTCCTTCCACCACAGCTTATACCTACCTGTCCCGAAAATGATATGCACTAAATAACCAAGAAATTTATCTCACCTCGACGTCCCCACACTTGGGGTTTACACTCTGTCTAGGTTACCTAAATCGATTAACTCTCGAGTTCTCTTACGAGGCGGCCTAGACCTAGGGTAGTCAGAACTAGGGGTCGGCTTAGAAGCTCTCCCCTCAGAAAGCACAATGGTGCTGAGTAATGGTTCAGGAATAAGATTTTCTATACATGGGACCTCTAAACCTTCACCAGGATCATCGGGATCCTCAACAACCTCCACCAACTTCCCCACACTTGGGGTTTTACCTATGATTTCTTCAATTCTGCCATCATATCCGGCAGATCATCAGGCACCTCATCGCTAGGGGTGAGCAAATAACCGAATTAACCGAACCATAACCGAATTAACCGACATAACCGAACAGATTTAACCGAACCGATCAATTAACCGATGGCTCGGTTAAGCCATAAGTGATTAACCGAAATTTATGGGTCGGTTTTGGTTATGGTGTGTGCCATAACCGAATTAATCGAACCGAACCGAATGAAATCCATTTGCAATAAATTTAAATTACCACTCATGTTTTTGCTATAATTCCGATTAGCTTCCCACATGTTTTAGTGTAGAAACTTTCTTGGAGTTGATACACTTTGTGTGTGAACCGAAAACACGTCATAAATTGTATATGAATCAACATGCAATGGCAAGAGGTATCTAACGAATCATGAGGTTCCAACTAAGCTGAAATATTGATATGAATGCAACTAACGAGTGAAGAAATAACAAGTTCATAAGGATCTGGATCATAAGTCAATAATTCAAAGAAACATATCTAGAGTAAATAGTCAAATGACGCCAAATGAAATCAATAATAAAAAGGGAAATGAGTGAAAGAAACAAAAAATCAGTCCCACGTCGCTTATTACAACAAAATTAGCCTCTTTAGGATCACTTAATTTTTTTTGCTATAGCGGTTAATTAACCGAATTAACCGATAACCGATCCATAACCGACGGTTAACCGAACCAACCATAACCGAAGTTTCGGTTTGGTTTCAGTTTTGGAAATGGACATAACCGAGGTTTCGGTTTTGGAAATGCCCATAACCGAACCGAACCGACCCATGCACAGCCCTACTCATCGCCGTAATCATCCGGCTCATCTAACAATCCTTCTAACTCTACCGCCTACTCAGATGGTTCTTCTAAATTAGGGGCGGGTTCACCTACTTCTATCTCTGGATCAGAGTCCCAATGGTTGTCCGTGAAGGCCTTAAGCATGCACACGGAGTGGCTATGCTTGCCAACATCCCTCTCGGACTTAGCAGTATCGAATGTGATCATCTCATCCCCCACACGAAGTGTGAGTTTCCCGTCAAAGACAACGATCATCGCCTTGGCGGTACGTAGGAACGGGCGTCCTAGGATGAGTGGAACTCTATCATCCACTTCCATGTCCAGAATGACGAAGTCCACGGGGAAGACAAACTTACTTACTTTCACTAACAGATTCTCCACAATTCCTCGTGGATACTTGACTGAGCGGTCAGCCAAGGAAATGCTCATGCTCGTCGACTGCGGTTCACCTAGGTCCAACTGTTTATAGATAGAATAGGGCATCAGATTGATGCTATCACCTAGGTCAAACAACGCGTGGTGCGAGGGCAAACTACCTAGGAGACACGGGATCGTGAAACGACTCGAATCTCCCAATTTCTAGGGCAGCTTGTTCTGCACCACAGCAGAACATTGCTCACTAAGTGAGACTTCAGAGATCCCTCCTAGTTTCTTCTTGCTGGAAAGAAGACCTTAGAGAAATTTGCCATACTTTGGCATGTGCTGGAGGACCTCTATAAAAGGAAGATTGACCTTGAGTTGTTTAAACATATCAAGGAAAGTACCGTATTCCCTAGCATTCTTATAAGGCAGTAAGCGCGTTGGATAGGGAACACGACTCAGGTCAATCTCGGGGGACTTCATCTCCAACCCCTTCTTCTTTTCCACTGCCCCCTCG
This sequence comes from Smallanthus sonchifolius, assembly GCA_023525975.1. Taxonomy (NCBI): domain Eukaryota; kingdom Viridiplantae; phylum Streptophyta; class Magnoliopsida; order Asterales; family Asteraceae; genus Smallanthus; species Smallanthus sonchifolius. The sequence continues at coordinate 28,215,587 of CM042021.1, read as the reverse complement.
GCAGGCTTCTCCACTACAATCTCCTCATCTACCGGCTCTTCCTCTCCTACCGGCTTCTCTAGTGTCTCCTCCTCCGCCTGCTCTTCACTCATCTTAGCATCGATCACAGCAAATCGAGCTCTCTAATCTACCTTATTCACTTCCTCTACCGAAGGTATGCCATACTCAATTGAGTGGGAGTCATCCTCTACAACCTCTTTCTTCTCCACACTCCTAACTGACACTGACACCACTGAAGCGTTGGAGCTTGAAGATGGACCTCCCTGTCGATCTTTCAAGCTCTGAGCCATGTCTCCTACCGTGCGTTACAGATCCTGGAATGTCGACTGTTGATTCTTCAAGAGAGTATCATGGCTATCCAATCTCTCCCTAGCATCCCTGTCATTTTGCACTAACTGAGCAAGCAACTGTGTATGATTCTTTATCATCTCTTCGATCTTCCTTGTGTTGACACTACTTCCTGAACTTGCTCCCCCTTCAGCTCCTCCATACTGCTACTGGCGGGCATTAAACCCAAATGGGTTGTTACCAGATCTCCATCCCGAGCCAAATGAATTATAGTTGTTGTACCCTCGGTTCTGGTTGCCTGCAAAGCTCACATGCTCCTGATTATTTACGGGGCAATCTCGGGTGTCGTGGCCTCCCCTGCACACTTGACACCGCTGAGCACTGAGCTTCAGCTCCTTAATCTCGTTAGCCATTGAGGCGAGTGCAACAGCCACGCTAGTCTCAGGAGTGACCTGATGGAAACCTCTAGGAGAAGAGGCAGCTGCCCTAGCAATAGGAATGGAAGTCCTAGTAGATGGATACTGCTGTTCGGCTTGAGTGAAGCTCTCGAACATTTCCTCGCATTCATCAGGCTCGAGTCTCTCCATGATATGGCCTCCCGTAGCTGTGTTGAACATTTGCTGCTTCTCGAAGGTGAGACCATTGTAGAACTTCTCCACTATCACCCAGTCAGACAGACCGTGCTGGGGACATCGGCTCAACAGCGTGTTGAACCACTCCCAGGCCATGTGATAGGGCTTGATGTATTGCAAAATACATCCGTTTTACTGTCTATTTTATTCCCACTTTGTGTTTGTTTTGCGTCGGTTTTCTTCTATAACTGCTCGTACTTAATATTTCTATATATTTTGGTTGTTAGGTCACAAAGGAAGCGGATATGATTGAAAACGAAGAAGAACGAGTTTCCGGTTCGTGCGAGAGGGCTGTGGGTAAAAAGAAAGGAAGATTCTGGATTTTTAACCCCGTCGCGCTACGCGACAGGTCTTGTAATTTCGTCGCGCTACGCGAGGAATGCAAAATGATAGAATTGCCCTGTTTTTGATGGCTGACTATTTTGTCTTTTCTGGGGCCCTAGCGCTACGCGAGGATGAATCAAGATCCCGTCGCGCTACGCGACGGGTGGTTTTTCGCAGAAACCTCTTTTTAAGCCAAAAATTAGAAAACCCTAAGGGGGAGAGACCACCTTGTGACGGCAAAAGACGAAAAGGAGGAACATTCTAGCCTCAAGAAGGTGATTGTGGACTAAAATCGGAGGAGGAGAAGTGGATATTGATCAAGAACAAGCGTTGGGATCGAAGAATTGAAGCCGGATTCACCTCGGGTTACATATTTTTGATTCGTTCTTGTTTTCTTGTCAATTCTAACATGATGAACAGCCTAGTTACTTATTGTTTTATAATTTTGAACATGTTTCTTGGCTAGATTCTTGTTGTCTACCTAGGTTAAGATGATTGCACATGTTTAACATTGGTTTTTGTTGGTTTTTGGAACTTTTGAATGTGAAGAACTCATGATGTAACAAACTTGGTTTTGATCATTGGATGTGTATGCGTATTTAGTATTATCAATTGAATGATTTTTCAGTCCTCATGTGCTTTGATGAATGTCTTTCATATAATAGGTGCATGCTAGATCAATTGCCGTGTGTTTTTTATTATTGGATGGTTTGCTAGACGTAGTATTCCATAGGAATGAAATTCGTGAATTGGTAAATCTAAATATTCAACCAATCTTAATAGCTGTGAGGTGAGAGATTGTCGGTTTATCTCGTGTGTCTGATCGCTAGTTTAGAATCTTTGTGAGAAGGTCTGTCTATTTCGTCGTTCACATCTTGTTTACCGAGTCCAATAGGAAATTCTTAGTTATCCCTTGCACTTAGGTGTATTGAGACTTTCGCGCTGTGAGGTAGATTGTCTAACAAATACTTCTTGAGTAGACTGGATGACCTGTGAGGGGAACCCGTCCAGCCGGTGGTTTAACGGCTTTTAGGTCTCTTAGTTGACAATCCTTGAGAAGGGTCGAGGGTGCTCTAGGTTCCCTTTGAGTTTAGTATTTTAAGATCTCGGTATCACATCAGTTCCATTACCGATAGAACCTTCGTCAGACACGTGTAGGATTCGGGCCTAGGTAGTGCTTTCACCCTATCTGTTTTCGTTTGGTAGTTATTCTCACGCTAGTTTGTTTGTCCTCGTCTTTTCCTTTATTTTCTCTAGTTTATTATTTTTAGTTTATTTCTCTCTTAAATAAAAGAAACCCCCCTTTTTGTAATTAGTTATCCTGCATCTGAGTCAGTATTTCGCTGTACATACAGTGTCCGTAGGTTCGATACTCGCTCTTATCTATCTATTCTGCAAACGATCGGTACACTTGTCGTATTGTGCGCGTTAGTTTAGGTTTGTCCGTTTTATTATAAATATTAGAACTTGTAGGGTTTTGCGTATAGTTCGTAGCACACCAGGGCTCGTCGGGGTCCACCCAGAACGAATGGATTTGATCCCGAAGGCGAGCGGCCCTGGAAGGTGGATAGTACTTCTTGTAGAATTTGGCTTGAAGATCATCCCATGTGGGGATCGAGTTGTTTGGGAGGGTGTCGAGCCAAGTAGAAGCAAGCCCAGAAAGGGCGAATGGGAAGAGACGCAAGTAGATTGCGTCCTTAGACACACCCGTGATATTGAAAGTATCACATATGCGCGCAAAGCGGGATAAATGTCCCAGTGCATCCTCATCCTCATCCTCAAGGCCATGGAATTGTGTGGCATGAGTGATCGTACTCATGACATGTGATGGGATCTGCCAAGAATTGGCGTTCGGTATAGTGGGGCGAGTGATCGAAGATCTCGCGCCCGTGACCCCATCACTGTCCCTCTGGTGCACAGTACGTCTCGCTGGTGGGTCAGCGTCGCCCATTTAGGAAATGGAACTGGGCTCTTAGTACGTACCTTAGATTAGCAAAGCTCCTCTAAACGCTCCCGAAAGCCGCGGGTGCAGTCGTGAAGCTCTTGTTCGGGCTCTTGAAAAGCGGAATATGGTGGCGATCCCAGTGAACGAGTATGGTGCATACAAAGAAAGACTCAATAGGAAAAAGAAACAGAGACTCAAAGACAGAAGGACTCGATTCTAAATTAGACACGCAAGTAAGCATAAAAGACAAGCACACAAAAGACTCAAAAGAAAAAGAAAAGAAAATAAACCAAAAATCAAACAAAGAACTAGTCAAAGTCAATATTGCTATTGCCAAGTGTCCCCAGAAACGGCGCCAAAAACTTGATGTCGCCCAGACGGTCTATTAAAATAATAACAAAACCTAACCTAGACTCCTAAGTAATAAATGGAAAACCTATGAACTAGACCGCACTGACAGACAAGTGTACCTATCGAGTGTAGCACAGCATAATGGTAAACCGAGTTATCGAACCCTAGAGACACAATGTAACAAAACTAAACTCTGATACGGACTAAAGATTATTTGGTTTGGGGGGTTAATTACACTACTGAATTAAACTAAGGAATGCAATAAACTATGGTCGACTCAACTATCGAGACAAAGGACAAATGTAATATCAAGAATGGGAAGAATATCACCTAGGCCGGAATCCTACTTGCAAAGCACAACTTCCATCAGTCATGGAAACTATAATGGATCTGGGTTTCTAAGGATGACAACTAAAGACTACCTAGTGGATCCCTAATCACTCTTAGGGTGTCACCAACTAAGGAACCTAAAGTGTACTAACTCACCAGATTGTTAGATCACTTCTCAGGTATTTCTAACTATGATAAAGTACCCTAATAGACAGATTACCTCTCAGTCTCACTGTCCACCAATACACTCGAAGAATGCAAGGGGTAATCTCGAGATAATAACTATGACACGAATAACAACAATCACTAGACACCTAATACCGGCTTCTTCTCAGACAGCTGACACTCGAATTCCTAATGACGAAGACTAAACGACTAATTCTCACCTCTCGGGTATTGAACTAGGATACACATTCAATTCTAATCAGTAATCAAAGACAACTCCTATGGCTACTACGTCTAGCAAACCACCCTAATCCCAAACCCTAAGATCTATGACCAAGATACGAAGATCAAACTGGCAGACAACCACAATCAACGCAAGGAATTGAAATCAAACACAAGATCAGATCAAAACATGCAATAACATCACAACTATCAACTCAAGATCTTTTACAAAATCATAAACCCATTAATTAGAATCCAAAAACTGATAAAAATCGAAACTTTAACAAGTATTAATCAATTACCTAGGCAATATCAAAATTTTAGCCTAGGATCATTCTCAAAACATTAAAACAGAAGTAATAAGAACAAAACATGGTTTCAAACACAGAATTTAAACACAAAGATCGAATCTTGAAAACCTAGAACGCTAATATAACGAACTCGGAATCCAAAGCTTGAACCTTTAGCTTCAAAGTTGCTTCCTACACCCAAAATCGCCCTCAAACCTTCTCTGGACGGCCAAAAGTCGAACTCCTCACCTTATGGCAATCAAATTCTATTAAAAGTCGAAATTAGGGTTTTTCTCGGATTTCCTCTCTCTCGCGTACCGCGAGACATTTCCATAGGTTCCTCGAGTACCGCGAGGAACAAAATAGTTGTGGCCCTTCCTGGCTTCCCTCGCGTACCGCGAGGTTCTTGGTCTCCACTCTTCGCGTACCGCGAAGGACCTATTTTCTTCATTTTTCACTTTTGATCGATGGACTTTCTTCCGGCTTCGTTCTCTTGTTCGGTTTCTTCACATATTAACTTGTATTCCATACGAGCTCCTGTAAACATACAATAGACTCAAATACAGACTTAACCGACTCAAAACAAACATAAAACTATCTAAAACGAACTAAAACACTAGGAATAAAGATGTGTGCTTTGCACTACATCAAACATCCCCACACTTAACCTTTTTTCGTCCTCGAAAAAGCTGCAAATGGAATCTTAGCTGGCATCTAACTTAACAAACATCGATTACCAATTAGAAAAATATACTCACGCGTTAAAAAGCAATAATCAGTATTTCTATCCGATTAAACCCAACCACCAACTTTCCAGCCGTCGTTTAGTGTTCCAATTCATTTTATACAACTATCAGTCAATCTATGTGACTCACACTTAAAAGTTACAGCTCTACCTAATCTTGTTTCACGGTCATGTTTTGATCCCTGGACTTTCTTCCGGCTTCGTTCTCTTGTTCGGTTTCTTCACGTATTAACTTGTATTCCATACGAGCTCCTGTAAACATACAATAGACTCAAATACAGATTTAACCGACTCAAAACGAACATAAAACTATCTAAAACGAACTAAAACACTAGGAATAAAGATGTGTGCTTCGCACTAAATCACTAGCCGTGCCCTAAATTAATTAAGACACCTTAAGGTCTATGTAGTTGTAAGAGTGTGGGTTGGTCACACGACCAATATCCCGAAGTCTTGACCCTTGCCTTGTAATAGTTTACAAGGGTTTGACACGATCGCCGTTGGTGATACAACTTGTTGTTACAATGTAGTATTTATATTTATTAAAATTCCTTTAATAAATATTACGAGGTAGACTTTATTTGCGTAATTCTCGTTTTCGGTTTAAGTCGTCCCTTATGATAAATATATTCAATATATATTTAATATTAAAATAAATTATGGTTAAAGAGTCATAAAATAATAATCATATTATTTAGACTATTTTTCTGTTGTCTCAAAATATATATGTGTGCATATATCAATATATATGTATAGATCTATAACTATTATCAACATACGTGAGTGCATATATATATATATATATATATGTGTGTGTGTATGTATATATATATATATATTTAAAATAACTTTTCCTTTTTTATTACGGTAAAATCTTGACCATGTGACGATATTTATAAAGAGTTCATAAATATTAAACACGCCGTGTATACGAATAATTATTTATTATTCATTGTGATAAATAGGTTTAAAAATAAATCCTTTTTACTTTGTCGTATTTCGGGTTTTTGACCAACAACAATAAATACATATATATATATATATATATATATATATTCACAAAAGAAATATATGTAAATGTTAATGTTAAATAAAGTGTTATTATTCTTTAATAGGCTAAAAATAATATTGCTATTAAACAATATTTATAAATCCTTTTTCATATTAACCATTTACAAATGAGGAACCATGTTTTTTGTAAAAACAATAATATCACCAACACTTTTATACTAGGTTATTAATAATAACAATAGGGTGAATGTGCTCACGTAAATAGTCGAGAGAGAAAGTGGTGGCGATGACGTGAGACCCGAAATCAACGTTTGATAACCCGTAACACCCGGTTATCACTCGAGATCACTAGAAAGCCTTGAGTACTTGGGACCCGGAGTCCGCAAGTGGTGTTTGCTCTTGAACCGTGATCCCGTAAGACAAGGTGGTGGCGTTTGGTCTAACCCGTAAACCGTAAGGGGTGGTGGGGGTTGAGGGCTGCCGTGAAGTGGGGGAGGAAGGAGGCGATGTGCGATGGTGAATGGTGGTGTTGTGGCGCTGCTCTCGGGAATCGAAGGGGAGGAGGGTTGGTGTTGCCGTGAACCGCCAAGGAGAAGGAATGGCGGTGATTGGAGACTTCAGACCTCTTGAGGTGTACTTGGTAACACTAGATTCCTCCCTTGTGTTCTTAAACTTGTATTGAAGAAAAGAAACAAAACAAATATATTTGTTTTGTTGGGTCGTTGGACATAAGAAACAAAAAGGAAATGAGATTGTTTGATTCTTTTGAACAGTGTCGGCCCTGAGAATCCTCGTAACGTTTTGGACCCGGGACAAGTAATAAAAAAGTGGGACTCAATATTTTTTTTTATATGTAATGGGTTTAAATATTTACATTTTTGTGTCTTTTTCTGGTTTTGATTTAATAGTTTAAACAACACCTTTTAAAGAGAGAGAAGAAAAAGAAGAGAAAAAAAAAGAAGAAATAGGATACATAAAAAATAAATAATGTTGTTGTCAAGACTTAAACTTGCGACCTTTACATTTTTTTGTAATGGTTTTTCCAATTGCACCAAGGAAACTCTGATGTACATAAAATGAATGTATAAACTAAATATACTATTTAAAACATATACAAAATTTTTAAAAACTTCGGGCCTCTCGAAAGACCGGGCCTGGAGCCGTCGCCCACCTTGCCCCTCCGTTTGGGCCGGGCCGCTTTTGAATGGTAAGTTTTAGGTGCTTGGGGAGTAGAGAGCAATTAAACACAAAAGGAAAATGTTGGGTATACTAATGCCGTGAGTTTTGAAGCAAAAGGGAAGGTGGGTTGTGTGATTAATAATACGTCTAATATGCAAGGTCTCGTGTAATTATATTTAAATAATTATTTGGTAAATTACCAGTTGTCACATAATCCAAGTGATAAAAGATGTTTAACCCATAAGGCTTACAAAAACTACAACCAAACTTAAGAACATTGATGAAAACATAGTAGATCTAGTAATCAAACCTAGCAAACGAGTGAAGGTGGGTTGTGTGAGGTTAACTCTTCCTTGAAAGTGTTGGATTTTCAGTATTAACCTTCAATCTCCAAGGATATGCTAAAAATCCCCTAAACTATTTGAGAGAAATAGATTTTGGTGTAAAAAGTGGAATCTTCAACAAATGGGGAGTAATTGGGTATAAAACCCGAATCTGGGGTCGAACACAACCATGCCCATAAGTGACACGGTCGTGTTGACCACTTGGTCAACAATTTAGCAATGATCTCGGTAACAATCCTCGGCAACAGGTTGTCATTGCTAACACAACTGTGTCCATTCCAGATATGGTCGTGCCAAAGAATTTTTCTTTCATAATTTTTCAAAACTTGAGTTTTTCATCAAAAGTCACAAAGTTCCCACCAGGCTCTCTAATATTCAAATAAAACATAAATGAGTGTCTAAATCGATGAACTTGCAACCAAAAATGTTTAAAATACGGGGGAATATGCATTATTTACATTTATAACTATTAACGTATCAATAGTAACAGTTATTCCTTTGTTCTCGTTAGGTGGTGGAGTTCTCGCAATCTACTTGATGATTCATACCACTATTGAAAATATCATGAAGCCATCTCACCTTGTGTCTTTCTCCTTCACCAAAACACATCATTCCTTGCTCTTTATGTACTTCATGAACACCTCGCTCCTCGCTCTTTATGTATTTCATGACCAGGGCCGTCCCTGATATTTCGGGGGCCCTGTATGACTAAAAAGATGGACCCCTAAAAACCTAAAATATAAAGTTAAATATATGAAAAAAAAAATTCATTAATATGATGAAAATTGTAACAACACTAGGTTTGATTAAAATTGTTAATTTGAAAATGACCCAATGATAGAGTAATTGTTAATGGATTTTTAAATTCAATTTATACGGCCCATAAGTTAATTGTTAATTATAATTTGTACATGACTAATCATTTAATTTATTTTTTAAACTCATTTAATATTAAATATATTTTTATATAATATATATAATTTATAATTTTGGGCCCCCAGAAAAACCGGGCCCTGAGCGGTCGCCCACCCCGCACATGCTCAGGGCCGGCCCTGTTCATGACTCCTAGATCTTGCCTCCTCTGCTTCATGGCTATAGGAATCTTGAACATACCATTCTCCCCCTCTTTAGTCTCTAATCGTTTATCTATCTCGACACATCCGTTGTTCTTTGCCTCCCGCTGGCCTCTTCTGTTCATTATTTCAACTCAAGAGCTTAAACACTCATGCATGCCAGCCTTTCGCGTCGTGACTGTGATTATGAGCTATACTCTTTGAATGAATGACTTTGATTATGACTGGTCGAATGAATCCTTTTGCTTTAAATTGTTGTGTTAACATGTTTTTGTTTAATTATGACATGACAACATTAATATAACTTAACTTTTTTAATGTAACAAAATTTTATTATAATGACTTTGATTATGACTCGTCGAATGAATCCTTTTGCTTTAACTGTTGTGTTAACATGTTTTTGTGTAATTATGACATGACAACATTAATATAACTTAACTTTTTTAATGTAACAAAATTTTATTATAATGACTTTGATTATGACTCGTCGAATGAATCCTTTTGCTTTAACTGTTGTGTTAACATGTTTTTGTGTAATTATGACATGAGAACATTAATATAACTTAACTTTTTTAATGTAACAAAATTTTATTATAATCACATCTTATGTTTATATTGTAGTATGAGAGTCAAATCGATATATGTTAACTCAATTTGGTTTATCCTTTTAAAAACATTACATGTGATCAGCCCGCGTCTTATTTTGGAAACCATTTAGTATGATTTGATTTCATATGGTGACATAAAATCCCATCGTTCGCACAAAACATTAATCAAACTTTTCTAACTATTTGTACTAAACCCACTGTAATACCATAATGTGTAAGTAGATAGTCGTTTAATACACAGCCAGTTTGAGTATAGAACCATGACAATCACATAAACACATGTATATATTATTTTAAATGTAATACATGAGACAGTTATGGACCGCCTCCTGTCGCGGAGCATGGAGCAAAGTTTATTTAACTATGCTTTTTTTTTATGCTTAACCATGTTAATATCATCGACTCAACCGTTTAAGGTTCAGTTTCCGCCATGAAACTTGGGAGACAATTTCTAGTTTTTATAATTATCTATTTACAAAATTAGTTATATACATATTTTTGTTGCTTTATGGGATTGGGGTTAAGAGTATTTTGCCGCGTAGGTATTGTACGCCACTTCTGCCTCTTGGGAGATTAAAGCAAATCTAGAAAACCCAGAATTTGCTGCCCCTAATTTCGGGGAGAGAGAGAGTGACCTAAATCGAATACTGGCAAATTCTCTCTTCAATTCTGCTATACTCTCCACTATTGTTCGATTCCAGTACCACAAAGGTAATCTTTTGATCAATTTGTGTTCAATCGTTCGTTTCTTCACACTTTTGCGGTATTAAATTGAATGATTTCGTTTCGTATCTGTTTATAATTTGCGATTACGTTGTTCCTGTTCAATTTCGTTAATTTTTCGTCGGTTGATTATCATATCGGTGTGTTTTTTCTGGATTATGATCCAAAATTTGATACGGTCTCGTCGTGTTCTTCGCTAGGGTTTGCGATCGTGGTTCTGAGTTTGAATTTGTTATGATTTTGTGAAATTGAGGGTTTGTTGTGTTGATTTGTGATGATTTATGCAGGCGATTGTTGAGAAAAAGGGAGGATTAGCCGATTAGGTTATATTTGTATTGGTTTGAATGGGTAAAGGTACAAAATGCAAGTCTGGGTCGCACCAGGTGTTCAAAGATAGGGCTAAGAGCCGTGTGGAGGACCTGCAAGTGGTGTTTACGGATCTGCAGTGTGCGAGGAAGGAGAGCCGAAGCACCGATGTGACGGTGTTTGAGGAACAGCTTAATCAGATGCTCAAAGAATGGAAGAATGAACTTAATCAACCTTCACCGGCTTCTTCTCTGCAACAGGTTTGAGACATTCTTGAAAGAAGATTGTATCATGATAATGATGATGATTAGTGTTCATGTGGATGTGTATTATTGTTATTATTGATTTTTGTTTGGTTTTTTTGTGAGCAGGGTGCGAGTGTGGATCCTTTTTCACCAGATATAAGCAGGCTTTTGCAGCTATGTGATGAGGAAGATGATGCAACCAGTGGCTTAGCTGCCCCGAAACCGGATCCTGATGGCCATAAGGCTGGTGAGAATGCAGCTTTTCATGAGGTGAGTATATGTGTTGTAGCAGTTTTGTTTACATTTTTTATTACGGAATGAGGTTTTTATATGTTGGCATGAATCGCACATTCTTAGTCATTTGAGTTGTTGTGAATGTGCGTTTGCAGGATTTTGCTGTTACTCAAATGTCTCAGGAACAAGGTTTTCAATTGGCTGATCAATATAAAGGTTCTGCTTCAGGTGTTAACAACAATGATAATAACAACAACATGGGCATTGCTGCTAATCAATTGGATTATTTTTCATTTGATTTAGCTCAAGATTTTGAGAACAACTTTTTCAGTGGTGGGATGGATGGCATGGGTCGAGAAACTGGTTTACCTCAGCAGATGACTGGGTTTTTGACCACCATTAGCCCACCACCTTCTGCTTTCTTGGGCCCAAAATGTGCTCTTTGGGATTGTCCCAGGCCCGCACAAGGGTGGTGTAATGATAGGCCCGTTCAAGGGTGGTTTCCTCACTATTGCAGTGGCTTGCATGCTGTAACTGCTCAAAATGAAGGTCAATTTGGGATGACACCTGTCTTAAGGCCTAAAGGTATTGAGCTGAAGGATTCTTTGCTTTTTGATGCTCTTAGTGCCAAATCACAGGGGAAGGATGTTGGTGTTCCTGAATGTGAGGGAGCTGCTACTGCTAAATCCCCATGGAACGCACCTGGTTAGTTTGCTTCTTTTTTCCCCTTTTTTGTATCATGTGGGAAGATGGGTGGGTTGGATAACAATTATAGTTGAATTTCATTTAATAAAACGATTAAGAGGTATGTGTGCACTTGGTTTTAACTTTTAAAAGCGTGCCTCAAACGTGAGGAGCGCGAGGCGATTGGAGAAACGCCTCAGGGCTTTGAGGCGACGTGTCATGTACATGTGGGTCAAAGTTGGTCAAATATAGGGTTCGGAGGAGGCTAATATGTAAAAATGACTAAGGATGAAGAGATTACGAGTGGTTTACTTGATTAAAAGGTTGGTATGGAATAAGAGATGAGAGATGCAACTTTTGGTTGTACATAAAGCTTATTTGGTTTTACTTAGAGCAAAGCCTTGCGTACGTGAAGCTCACGCCTCACGCCTCGGCTTTCGGGACCTAAACGCCTCAGAGCTCCTTGCTCTTTTTAAAACCAAGTATATGCATTAAAAATATACTTACTTTTAGCCTATTTGACCTATTCTTCTTTTAACTACTATTAATTTGACCCGTTTGAGGTAAAACACAACCCAAGTCGACCCATTCATAATAAAACGGGTTGAAATTCCCACCATTACCATGTCTTATGATTCACACGTTCTTGTTTTTCAGAGCTCTTTGATCTCTCGGTTTTTGAGGGTGAAACACTACGAGAGTGGTTATTTTTCGATAAGCCACGAAGGGCATTTGAGAGTGGAAACCGTAAACAGAGATCACTCCCGGATTACAACGGGCGTGGTTGGCATGAGTCAAGAAAGCAAGTAATCAATGAATCCGGTTGGCTAAAACGGTCCTATTATATGGACCCACAGCCCATGAAGTTCCTCGAGTGGCACCTTTATGAGTATGAAATCAGCAAATATGATGCGTGTGCTTTGTATAGACTTGAACTCAAGCTTGTTGATGGTAAGAAAACTCCAAAAGGAAAGATCGCAAACGATACGGTTGCTGATCTTCAAAAGCAAATGGGAAGACTCACTGCTGAGTTTCAATTGGAGAACAGTAATAATAATAAAAGGTCTGTTAAAGGAAGGGGAAAAGCCAATTTGAAAGACACCAATAACGGTGCAACCGTCTATCCTGGTTCGAACCCACCTGCACCAAATGAGGGTCTTGATTATGGGTCAAATGCACCGTTTAACTATCTTGTAGAAGATCTTGGCGGCTACTACTTAACCTAACCGAAACAATTCTAAGAGGTAGGCTCAAGTTACTCTAGTGTCTATGTTTTGTTACTTAAAAAGTCAAAGTCAAAGTCAAATGTTGACTCGGGGTTGTGAAATGTGCTTGATATTTAGGCGGAGCACGATTCTAACTGTTGGAGATGGTATATGGAAAGTGAAGACGGTGGTGGTGGTGCTTACTTTTTGTTTTCTTGGACCGTGTTTTCTTGTTAACATTAATATCCTGTCGGTTGCCATATTTAGGTTATATGATTATACCGAGTTATAAATATCTGATTTTGATGCTAATCAACTATAAAGCATGTTCTCCGTGCCCGAATTAGCAGTTCTATGTAACTTGTGGTCAGTTGGTATATATGAATTGCTGGTTTTTTGGTAAATTTTGTTGAAGAAATGCAAGCGAAATAGTGATTTGAGGTTATGTCATGGTTTTGTTCTCCAACTTACATGTTATATTTGTACCCCAATCGCCAACACTGAAAGTATGTTGCTTAAAACACCAATACTCGAAAATCAGCCAAACTGACATATGGTGCTCTGACCCGCCATATAACAGAAGGGATCGACGTATGGCCTTACTTATGGTACTTTGATCTGACGTGTAGTATTACACGCCAACCCTGTAGCAGCACCTCGACAACAACCTTATATTCTAAATGCCGTTTTCAGCCAAGTTACGTCCCTTTCATCTTATATATGAAATGAAATACACTATACAGTTAACATTATGTAGCTCATATAGTTGTATTTCAATCATTCAATCTCATACAAATACATATAATCAATTTAGGATTTGAGCAATTTTAACTAACATATTCAAATTTACTAACTCTATTACCTTTTACACTAATACTGATGTTTTCCACCCCTTATAATTCATGCTTACATATTCCTTGAGATTCATTAATCTCTTTGTGAGGTTCATGGACCCTCAACATGTAGATTACATTCAACCTCTCTTACGAAGTTCCATAGGTTTCAATAGTATTTACCATTTTACATCTATTGATATGCAAATATTTCACTTACAATCTTTTACCCATGGTTATGAATCCAGCATGCCTTATTAAACATGTTTGTACTATGACAAAAACAATACTTGAGGGCGTAATTATGTTAAATAATTTTTTTCATATTTTGAGATAAGACACTATATGAATAAGGGAGAAAGTCATTGAAAGAAAAATAAATAAATCACTTTGTGCCTGAATAAATCCCACAGGTGATTACATAAAAAAGTAGCTATCCGTCGAATCATATGGTTTTATGATTTCATTGTCCTATCAAATGAAGTGTATTTACAATCGAAACAATAGAAAAAGAAATATGAGTAATATATTCATACAAGTTTTTCCATGTAATTACTTAGTATACAACAATTTAGACTTTAGGGAATTATATGAACAAGCCTCAACTGTTTTTACTTGTGAATTCTTGCCCATTCTTTGTCTGACTTATTAAGGTTACAAAATCATAATATAAACATACCACACGAATCATCCGTATAGTTCATTCTAAATAGTATTTAAAATTGTTAAAACTTTCAAATTATTAAAAAAAACATATATAGAAGTGTGTTAAGTTTGATATTTCACATCTGTTTTCAGAGTAAGTTTACCAGAGTTTAGGGTGATGGGAATCTCGACATGTAACTTTTAGTTACACAAATTCATAAATGAAATATCCGATACGCGCAAAAGAACCTGCAAACGGGTATGAGATACATCTTCACAAATAGAAAACCTGTCCCGTGCTGCCCTATTCTATCACTCGAAGAAACATAAAAATCAAATCCATTTTCCAGTAGGATAGACTCAAAATCAAAGAGAATCCTCTAATGCAGACCAAACATTAACGAGGTTTTTTATTTTTCATATTTATAAGATTAGGTCACTAATTAGGTCTCTAAACAGGTTCATGAAATACAAAACCACACATGATACACAACTAAGTGAAGCGCATTTATTCAGGCATTCACATCCAGTTTCTAATCAACATCATCTTCAACAGGGACCCCATCATCATCAACGGTGTTCACACGTTCACATTCATCGATCCATTCACTGTATCTGTATGTTTTAAACATTCCACCATCAGTGAGAGACAGAGCTTGTGTGTGTGTGAGTGAGAGAGAGAGAGAGAGAAGGGCGTGGAGTGTTGCACTTACATGTCTATTGGCTCAGTCAAAGCTGCAAATTCGAAATAAGAAAGAGAAACAGTTACTAACAATGGAGTTGCAGGTTTTCATTACTAACAAGTCAGAAAACTGAATATTCGGAACTTCCCTTCACTCTATGTAACAAATGTAGTTACTAACTTACTGCTAGGGGTATTCGCGGCTCGGTCTGATCAGGTCGAGCCAAACTGCTCACTAGGGTTTCAGAAAACAACTAACCAAACCGGCTGGGTTGAGTGGCTCGGCTGGTTATAGCAGTTTGGTGGTTTGAAGTTTGAACCGTTTTCATTTTATTTATTTCAAAATCCATTGTATTAAAATTTTTAAAATGATAAATATGGTTCATGATTATGATACAAATACATAACTACATATATTTCAAACATGGAAAAAATAAACAAATAAGTTTACACGGCCGGTTCAGAGTTTCAAACTGTTGGTGGGACCGTTAAGCTGTCAAACCGTCAAAAAGGGAACTGCATAATAAATCTCAAACAAGCTGAGCCTGCAGACTTGCTTTGGTTTGAGCGGTTTAGTTTCGAACACCCCTAGACTAGTTATGGCTATCACAAATCTCAACAATATGTTTTTATGTACCAAAATACAGAGAAGTGAACACAGTAGCACCTGTGACAGTAGTGCTGAAGTTTTCCTGGCAAATTCTGCAAGATGCCTCACCAATCAAGTTCTTCATGTCACTGAAATCAGACAAGCACCAAATATAAGCTCATTTCATTAACTATAGTCTATATGGTTCATACCCACAGCAAGAAGTACTTTATTTTAATATTTGATTGCCAAATTTTGATCCACATAGAGCTACAATATAAATAAGATGGTGTACTAACAGGAGAAAATACCCATGATGAACTCACGGGGTGTTTCGATTTGTGTTTTGAAGCTGATTATCTGATCCTTGTGACTAGTAGTCAGTTTTTAATGTTTGAGTAAGTGAATTCTACTTCCAAACATCCAATTATTTAGGAATCAAATAATCAGTTTTGGATTGTCAAAGGGTTAAATGATATTTACCTAATTACCCCTTCTTTTAAACCTAGTTTGAGAGACTTTTACTCCCATCTCTGAAAAATAAACCCTGCTTTCATTAAAATGTCCTTTTCCTTAAGTAATTAGAAACTGTTAAGACTCCAAAACTTATTATCTGATTATTAATTCACATATAATCACCTTCAAAACGCACATCCAAACAGTCCATTAGTCTTGGCTAACCATTAGAGATCACCTAACCAACATGCCAGCACCCTAAATGAAGCAGATAATGAACAAATACTTACATGCGACATTCAACACTAGTTCCATGGTTGCAGAAGGGACAGCTAAATACAGTGTCAAGTTTGTCCATCCGCTTCTTAGGAGGTGGCTTTGCTCTTGACTTCCTCTTACCCATAGCGTAAGTAACTTCCCTGAAACCAAAACCATCATCATCAAATAAAATTGCAATTTGATGGAACATAAGGCTAGGGAAGATAGTTTTGGTTCTTGAATGTATGTAACTATGTCAAATTGATTATTTTATGAGTAAGTCATAATCTCCATAATTCATACACTTTGTAAGTCGGGGCTAACACCATTAAATAATAAGAAAATCACAAAAATCATCATCATCTAGGGTGTGTTATACTTGTATAGGCGTGTTAGAAACAATTAAACAAATCACTCATTAATAATGGCTTAAACTAGTATGATACACGGCAACGTATGGCACATAGATTCAAGTATGTACCATTATCCCTGCATGTTCTACCATTCAAATCGGATAGAAGGAAAATATTTAGGGTTTAGCGGGTAAGAATAGACACACGATCAAAGATTCGCTTATCTTACAGCTATATGCATGGAATTGTTCTTGACATGAACACATAACATACTCAGGAAATGGCTACTTTCATGATCTTCTAGTGGATTATACTAAGCCTGCTTCCCCAAATATCTCTCCAAACCTATCATACCCTAATCGTTTGCCTATAATAATATTTCTAGGTTTTTTTTTCATCTCCATTGATTTGATTCATATTTCAAGCATAATCAACACTTTGAAATTGGAGAACATTTGATCGCGAGGAAGGAAAACTAAATTACTCTATACATACGAAAAATTATCATCTTTCAACAATCAAATCAGAAGATTCGTAGGAAAACAGCTGAACTTACTAAGATAGGTCAAGGAAACCAATCGAAAGTATCTTCAATCTGCAAAAGAAAGCAATAACAATAATAAACACGATTGATTTGAGCAATCATGATAATCTAGTGAGATCAAACGAACTTTTAACCTGGTCGAATCAACTCGATTTGGGGGAAGAATGAGTTTGCCCTAGAAACGCGAACTTAATGATATCGGAAATATACGATTATGTCGGTTAGCGTCGCCGTTTATAGTGAGGAGTTTTTAATAAATTGCGTCGGTTCAAAATTTATATTTAAACGTAGATAAAACTATATATATGAGGTCAAAGTGAATTTAAAATCAAAATAGGCTAAAATATAATATATTTAACACTATACTAGAAATTTAATAATACATTATTATATATATAAAAAGAGTAAAAAATTTAATTAAAAACTCAGAAAAAATTTGAAAATAAAAACTAAAATTATAAAAAAAACCCAATAAAGCAAAAAAAAAGAAACTAAAAAAAAGTTTTAAAAAAAATACTCAACTGAACTGGCCAAACAAGGGGGCGTAGGGATTGAATCCGTGCCTGTTTAGTGACCCAACTACACGTGTGTCCTTTTGTTGTTAAATTTCAAAGCGCTTTAATTTAAGCTAAATTGATAAGGTTGAAAAAAAAAGCCAACTAACAACCGTCACGTGTCAAACGCTGACTCGATCGAGTTACTGCTCCTCAGCTTGCACTTTTAATAAGATATATAATATAATAATAATAATAAGCAAAAAAATATAAAAATAAAAGAAAAAGAAAGTGGAATTACACATGGCAAATGGTGTGCGGTGGTGATACTATCCATCACCTTGCATTTTTAACTTGCGCTTGTTTAGTGACTCAACTACACGCATACCATTGGACCAAGCTTCCATCTGTTTTTTAAGTTCCAAAGCGCCTCAGTTTAAACTAAATCGAGAAGGTTGAAAAAAAACAACTAAAACCCGCCACGTGTCAAACGCTGATTCGATCGAGTTACTTTTCATCAGTTTGCACTTTTAATAATATATAATAATAATAGTAATAATAATAACAATAAAGCAAAAAAAATCTAAAAAAGAAATAAAGTGGAATTACACATGGCAAGTGATGTGTGATAGTGATATTATTCTCTCTCACCATGTTACGTAATTGCTTACGCTTCATATATGTGTTCATTAATAAATCTATGAGACATGAGATTATCTCATAACAAAACAAAAAGTTTCCGTATATGTAGAAAAGAAAAAAAATGACGTTGCAGACTCTACAACAGTGAGTGAAATTAGACAGAAATATTGCTTTTATATGTGTAAATTGGTAATGAAAATAATTGATGTAAACTGGTAATGTTTACGTATATGTAAAAAAGGAAAACAAATGATGTTTTACACTCTGAAACATGTAGTGAGATTAGTCAGAAATATTGTTACTAATATGTAAACTGGTAATGAAAATAATTGGTGTAATCTAGTAATGTTTATGTATATGTAAAAAAGAAAAAAAATGACGCTTTAGACTCTAAAACATGTAGAGAAACCGACCAGAAAAATTGTTTATGCATATGTAAACTGGTAATGAAAATAAGTGGTGTAAACTCGTAATGTTTACATATATGTAAAAAAGATGAAATAGGTTGAGATTATGACGGCTTCTTCCTCATAATGTAGCGAAATCAGTCAGAAATATCCTTTTTTTCTGTTAGAAAACTACAATATACTAGCTACCTTTTTTTTGTCCACACTACAATGATAGAAAGTTAAAACTTCTTTAAGAAACCCTATAAGATTAGGGATGAGCATTTGGTACCGAGTACCGATACCGTATCCGTACCGAATTTGTGAAACCGGTACCCACTTTTTCACAAATTCGGTACAAGTACGGTACCAATCTCATCATTATATAAGATAGAGGGAATCAGGGTTGTTCATAAAGGCCAAACCAAAATTTGTTGTTTTTTTTTCCAACTGGAGTCCTTGTCGGTTGATTCTGGACCCCCTTTTTTTTTTTTTATCACAAGTGACACTTAAACCCAAGACCTCCCCATTTTAACAAAGTCTTAGATATACGCCTTCGAAAAATATCGTTAGGGTAAATTTGTGATTTGTGTGACGAGTAAATGCCCATTATGATGCAAATATTATTCGGGTAAATTCGCGTGACCGGGAAACACCCATTATGATGCATATATTCGTTAGATAGATTACGCCCTACTTCGTACAAATAACGCTACCATTCCCCTCCATTTCTCTTTCTTTCACCCCCACACATCAAATAGACCGAAACTACACATCATCGTGCTTCGTTCTTCCTCATAATCAAGCATGGGGCGAGGGAAGTTTAAGGGCAAGCCAACTGGTCGTCGTCAATTCTCCACTCCCGAAGAGATGCGTATGTTCATACACTCTCGTTTTCTTTACGATTAATCCTAGTTTTATGCTGTTCGATTCATATTTATCTGATGATTATTGCGAAGATTAGTTTCTAGGGTTTGAATTTAGTGAATCTGAATCCGCTTATTTGATTAATTAGGGTTTAAATAATCAATTTAGGGTTTGTCAGGTTTAAATCTGCATATATGATTAATTATGACTTTGTTTGTTTATGATGATTGCAGTTGCTGGTACTTCTTCCCGTCCTCGCACATTCAAAAAGGTAAATATGTTACACAGTAATTGAGTTAAAAAATGCTTAATTAAATGTTTATACTTGTAATTTAAGTTTTTCCTAATTGTATTAAGTTTTGTGATGTTTTAAAATCTGTAATACTAAATTTTCATACATCAACACATAATTATGTTGTATATTAGTCATTTGGAAAGTTTCTTGATGCCCTTATTATGTTGTCTCTTGATGGGAGGTACCTAGAACATTTTATCTTGGCGAGTCGTTATTGATATAGAGTCTTGGTTTTAAAAGCCGTGAGGCGATAGGGTCCCGAACCGAGGCGCGAGGTGCAAAGCGGTATAATGCACCGCTTTTCGTACGTGAGGCGTAGTTTATTTATATAATTTTTGTTATAGTTTACATAGATTTTTAGCATCACCTACTCAAATTTTAGCTGAAAATAAGCTTTATATGTGATATAGTATATAAATAACATATATGTATAACCTATAAAGCAATATGTACAACGGGTTAGGTTCAAATGAGAACTCTTAATATTTTGAGAACTCGTGAGAACTCGTCAAAAAACCAATGAAAACCATTTTTTTTGTTTTCACTACCTTTATTATTAAAATATAACATAAAACCTGATTTATCTCTCCAATTAATACATCTCTTCTCTCTAAATTATTCTTAAAACTTTTTATACACATGTGTATATTTTTTTTAATATACGAATACATGTAAATTTAAATATATAAATTCATTTTTTTATGTTGTATTCTAGTAATAAAGGTAGTAAAAACAAAAAAAAATGGTTTTGATTGATTTTTTGACAAGTTCTCAAAATATTTAGGAGTTCTCAAATGATCCATTCCCTATGTACAAACAAAACCTTCCCTGTACAAAAGGCGCGCCTCAAGACTGCACCTTATGCTGCTTTTTCATGTCAAAAGCGCGCCTCACCTGCGCTTTATGTACAGCCCTCGCCTTATGTTGTGTGAAGCGCAAACCTCCTCAGCTTGCACAAAACAATCTAGTTGATTGCCAGTTACACCATCCATGGTTTTAAAAAACGGTCGAGGCGCCCCTCGAGGCGAGGTGGTAGGAAAACGAGTATGAGGAGATGCCTCATAGGGTATTTTTGTATGTACGCCTCTAAGGGCTGAGGCGAGGCGGTAGAAATGGAGAAATTGATTTTTGACTGTTTGAGCTGAACGAAATACACAGCTCAAATGGGTCAAAAGTCCATAATTCGCACCTGGTTCTCCTTAATTTGACCTAATTTCTCATTCTTCTCCCACACATCGCACCTGGGAAAGGCATTGGAAGGGGCTGATGTAGTCAACAAACAAGATACAAACAATGTTTGATGTTTAGTATTTTATTTTTTGTAAGATATATAATTGTTATATTTATTTTTTAATTCCGCCTCGGGCTTACGCCTCGGTTCGCCCTGAGGCTTAAGCCTCGTGAGGCGAAGGGAAAACGCCTAGAGGCGCGATTCCGTTCTTTTAAACCTTGACACCATCTAGTTGATTGCCAGTTAAGAAAAGAAAAGATTGATATAATGAAGAAAAGAGGTATTTATGTGTCGCCTCGCGCCCCAGCTTGTCTCAGGCGCGCTTTTTTAAACCAAGTATAGAGTAGAAGTGGCCAAATGGGCTTGTTGGGTGGATTGGGTAACATGTGAAAATGGGTTTGGGTGAAAATGTGTGGTTATTTATATATGGATCAATACCGTTCTGGTTGACCTGTCAATACTGATTAAAACTACAGTACTAAAATAAGAGTGATCTTTCTTTGAATCAACTGATAATGAAGCTTGTAAGCATTTGAATACGCGTTGGATGTCAGTGGACCACTCATTTATAGTCCCCGTTGGGTATAAAGTATAACCCGAATCGACCCATTTTAGGTAAATGAGTTGAAGTTGCCCATTTTAGGTAAACAGAATGGTTTAGTACTAGGAGAGGTGGATTAATTATGGTTGCATCGCACAAGCATGTTTTCAAGCACAAATGATTCATTTGTGCAGCTGTGCCATATGCAAACACCAAAAATTTAGTTAACAATCACGGGCTGTTTCTTTAAAAAGAAAATTAATAGACAGTGCTGATTAGTGTTTTATTCTATAATTTCCAGGAAGAGGCTGAAGTTGAGGAGGACAGATCTGATGAAGAATCTGAAGTGTCGTCTGAGGATGAATCTGATGTTAGTCAACTTTGACTCTTTTTATCTTTTATGGGACGCTCATATACATTGTCTTTCTTCTTTGTTGTTATTACAGTCTTGTATTGTATGCTTATTTCATTTCAATTTTGTTGTGTAGAGGAAGAAAGGAACTCAAAGTGTTATCGAGATTGAGAACCCTAATATGGCTAGGCCCAAGACCTTGAAAGCAAGAGATGCTGATGTAAGTAATATATGCATACTGAATTATGTCTGAACACACACACACATATATATCTATCTAATTAATTTGATGGACTGTTGATTGCTCTTGCTGTTTAGATGGAGAAAACTACTGAACTATCAAGACGTGAAAGGTTTGTAAATTCTTTCCTCATTTCATTCTTGTTTCTTTTGTATTTATTTTTATATGTATTTTTATATTTGATGGAAGTCACAAGACACAAAAATACGCGCACGCCTTAGACAAAAAAGGCGGCAACAATTGGAAAAATTAAATTTTATATTACAGGCATAGAAAATTAATAGAGTATAAGCAAAGATTATCTTAATGGCATATGATTGCCCTTTGATTCTATAAATATACATACAACTATAGCTTGTTTTGCTGCAACATAAATATAAGTATAATTGTCGCTTTAACCTGCTTTGCTTATAGAAGATAAGTGACAATCTAGAACCTTAACCCTAAAAAGGAATAAAATTTAACAATTATAAAAACAATTTTGCGCCTCACCCTTGGTTTTAGAATGCGCGATGCGTTCCGTGCGTTTTGGTCCAAAAATCTGATGCGCGATGCGTGCGCGTGTGCATCACTATGCGATGTGTGCGCATCACGTGTGCGATGCGTTCATTATTAAAAAAATACTAAAAAGTTAATTATACATAAAAGTTTTTATATTGTTAATACCTAAACATAAAAACATACTTATAAAACATTTTTAAAAATAAACACACTTATAGGATCTGAAATTCCGATTGGATTAAAACAAGAACATAGGATAGTCGGCCCGATTCGAGATGGGCTATTATCAAATTACAAGGTATAGATACCCTAATTTAGATAAACAAAAACATAGACAAAAAACACAAATGCAGAAAACACAATACTTAAACCTAAAATTGGTGGGAACAGTTACTTCCTAGTTCCTACTTCCCCCCACTCCCCACATTTTCGAAAACTTTTCCTCCATTTCTTTTCCCCCCATCCAGTAATAACCGGGCCTGCTCTGCCCCGACCCATCCTGACCCAGATCTGGGTTCGTATCAATACATCCCGGCCGGAGACACGACTTGTCCTCAAGTCGAGATAAAGCGGTTCGAGTGAAACCTTGCTGACCGGTGTCAAAAACCCAGCATTGTGCCATCACCGATTGATGCGCCGGGTGACTGTTACAGCCTGTTGTAACTGTTACAACCCAATATGGTGCTTGGTTTTAAAAAACGAGAAGCGCACCGAAGCGACTAGGTCTAAATCCGAAGTGCAAAGCGCAAAGCGCAAATCGCAAAAGCGGACCGATTTTCGTACGCGAAGCGCAAGGTGCTTATATAAATTTTTTTATATATCCCATTGGTTTTTAGCATCCCCTAACCAAAATATAGCCATAAATAAGGTTTAGATATGATTTAATGTATAAATTACTTACATGTACAACCCTTTTAGCTAAATGTATAACACTTTGAAGCACAAAAACAGCCCCTGTACAAGAATCGGGCCTTTAAGTGCGATTTTTTTTCAAAAAAATGCGAGGTTTTTTCGAGTTTTGTACGTTGCTCGAGTTGGGTTACATGACTCGCTAGAGTCTGCGCCCTAGGTCGAGTCACGAGTTAGGCGCGGTTTTTAAAACCAAGGTATGGTGGAGGCGGGTCAGCACGATTCTTAACTTCTTGTGGGTCCAAAAATCGGTCATCAGAAGGCGACCACCCTTTACTGGCCATTTTAAGTTGCCTACAGCCTTTCGTGTCTCTATAGCTTCTTCAATCGATGAATATGTTGGTGTAGTAGAGGCGGAGCGCTGATTGGGTTGCTGTTTGACAGAGCCTGCCAAAGGAGGCACGGAATGGTCTAGTAACCGATCCAGTTTTGGTGTTATTGTTGGTGCTTGGTTGCTGGTTGGTTTCGGAACAATATGAGAACAAGGGGTGGAGTTTACAGCTGTTTGGGTGGTAGACAAAACAGGCTTAGCATTAGAGCTTTCATTCGAGCTCCTTCCCGAATTAGATTCCGTGTGATTGTTGCTTTCGATGGGTGTTCCAAACATCACGACCTTGAGCGTTGCAACATCACCTCTCATTAGCGACGCTATGGCGTCGAACTTTGCGGCAATGTCAGCCAATTGAGCAGCGACTGAACCAGATGGGGTGCTCCCTTCTCCTGCACTATTCCGGGTATGAACCATCTCGGAAATTCCCGGCAATGGAACCAATTGATAGGATCTGAAATTCCGATTGGATTAAAACAAGAACATAGGATAGTCGGCCCGATTCGAGATGGGTTATTCTCCAATTACAAGGTATAGATACCCTAATTTAGATAAACAAAAACATAGACAAAAAACGCAAATGCAGAAAACACAATACTTAAACCTAAAATTGGTGGGAACAGTTACTTCCTACTTCCCCCCACTCCCTACATTTTTAAAAACTTCCCTCCATTTCTTTTCCCCCCATCCAGTAATAACCGGGCCTGCTCTGCCCCGACCCATCCTGACCCAGATCTGGGTTCGTATCACACACGCTAATAAGTTGTAACACACTTAAAAGTTAAACATAAAAACATACTTATAAGCCATTGTGATTTCTAAAATGAGAAGAACAACAGAAAACAGCAAATAATCAAACATGTGAATCAATCAACAATATTAGGTTATCAAACAACAAAAAACGGTAGATTATTAAACAAGTGAACATTGGAAACGTCAAATTATCAAACAACAGAAACAACAGGTTATCAAAATTCAAACAAGTGAACAACAAAAACAGCACACATAATGATAAAGATCGAGACTTTAATCTTGGAAGAGTAACTGATTATTGAAGAAGAAGAACCGAAAAGAATAAACAAGAGCCAAAAAATAGTGCATATTGCGGCATTGCGTGCATCTTGCGAGGTACCGCATTATGTGAAATCGCCACATCAAGCACGCATCAAGTGTGGCGATGCGTTTTCTTCCGTGCATTATGCGCGCATCATTCACATATTTTAAAACCAAGGCCTCACCTTGCCAGAGACGCGCCCCTCTGCTTCAGTGCCTAAGCGTTTAATGTGCTTTGAGTTTTCACAAATAAAAAGATTTAGGAGATATAATCATTTGAATACATTTAAGTCGACTTTCAATCTTTGCAATAGATTACTACCCAAATTTATCTGTTTCCACAATGGAATGTTAGTGGTTTTTCTTTTCAAAGGATTAAGTTTTAAAATAATCAATCACTCAATCATCTAAATATCAACCTGATGCTCATGTTTAGATGATGAAGCACACATTATATCTTAATCATGTATTTTCTTTGTCATCGCAGAGAAGAAATTGAGAAACAGAGGGCTCATGAAAGGTACATGAAGTTGCAAGAGCAGGGGAAAACAGAACAAGCAAGGAAGGATTTGGGTGAGAATCCCGATTTTAATTTCTATAATATGTACAACAAGCACATGTCGTGTTCTTTTTTTTTCCTTTTCTATGTTGTTTTTTCCCTTCATGTATACTTTTGAACCCGATCTTTCATTTATGCATTGTATCTGCAGAACGCTTGGCTCTCATCAGACAACAAAGGGCAGACGCTGCTATGAAACGAGAAGAAGAGAAGGCTGGTAATGCTCTAAATCTTCTTGTTTTTCTGCTGAGGTGGCAAAATGGGCGGGTTTGGTAATGGGTCAAAACGGGTTCACACCAAAATTGGTTTTTATAGTGCTGGTCAAAATGGGTTCACGTCAAAATTGGTTTTTTTAGTGCCGGTCAAAACGGGTTCCCATCAATTGGTTTTTTTTTAGTGCGGGTCAAAACGGGTTCCTGTCAAAATTGTTTTTTTAGTGCTGGTCAAAACAGGTCGGGTTGGTTCGACCCACACATATTTTTTTGTCTTTTTCTAAATGGACGTTGTTATATACCTAATGTGTTAAATAGAACAACTTAGGAGATTGCATGTGTTGAAAATACACCTTGAGTGGCTTTTGACCTGTTTTCTTTTTGGCTCGTTTTTATGATCTTGCCCATTTGACCCGTTATGGATAAAGCATACTGTTAACATGAAAAGGTGACTAATATGCATGTTTCTTACGCTCTTGCGCCTGTGTTTTCAGCCAAAGACCAAAAGAAGATTGAAGCACGAAAGTGAGCCTAGAAAGTGGTAGCTTTCATATGTTTCGTTTAGTTGGTTTTAAGTTAAAGATTTATATTTAAAGATTTATACATCGTGATTGTGGGGATCTCTATTTTACCAATTTTAACCCTCTTATTTTAAGGTAATTTTGATACTTAGCACAAGGCTGCATTTTTGTGGGATTGACACATTTTGGTGATAAATTGCAATGCTAGATGCTTGAGAAAGAAAGTATGCCTGATGTGTGCTTTTAAGCTAGATGGGTCAATTTTGACCAATTTACTTCTTACTTGGATTATATTATTTTCATAAATGTCGGTTAAACAAAGTTATCCAAATGTATTACTAAAAATTAAAATTACTGTTGGGTCAATTTTGACCAATTTGCCCTCATCACACCCTCCCCAGACCCTACTAATAGCGTTAGCTATGTGTGAGATTATACTGGGTTCGTTTGGTTTGGTTTGGTTTAGTGCTATAATGATACATGCATTGAATAATAAAACATGTAAAATTACCATTAGCAAGGTCGTTAAAGTTAGCCACAAATCTTTAGATTAGTAACACATTCTTTTTAACTGTGAGTACTCGTCACTGAAAAACTTAACGGAACAAATATATATATTGTTTTTTCATAAAAGTTGTTATAACCTAAAGACCAAACCATTTTCATTCTTTATATAAATGAACGTAGATTCTTAACTTGATAAAAAAACCAGTCTGGATTTAGGACATGTTTGGGATTACTTTTAAAAAACAATTTATGACTTTTTCAAAAAGTAAGTATTCACTTACTTTTGGAAAACTTTTCCATTATTTAAAAACCAACTTTTACACCATTATTCAAACAAGCTTTTGACTTATTAACTTTTTGGAAAAGTTAATAAGTCAATAAGTAGTTCCAAAAGTAATCCCAAACATACCCTTAGTTTTCTTTGCGGTTTACACTTTATAGTTGTGGACTGGACCGGACCATAGTACTATAAGTAGACAAGGAAAATGGTATATCATTGTCTCTTCAACCGAAGACCGGACATAGAGTGCATGATCATACCGGTCCTGGTTTGGGACGAGGTTTTATCAGCCCGGACCAGTTTTTGCACGGGCATACATATACACGTGTGATCGTGTATTGGTTAGAATACTAACCGACACTTACCAAATTCGGATCTTTTGCCCATCTCTATTCTCTACTACACAATTTATGAGCCAATTTAAATCCTATGATGATAATGAAGATGAACAATATTTATACAAAAATATATATGAAAAAGGAGATAAAACGAGTTAATTAAGCCTTGAATACTTTACAATTTCTTCACCAAGAAATATTCAACACAAAACATATATAAAATCATATATTATTCAACTTAAAACTTTAGCTAGAGCAACATCCTGATTTCTTAACTTCCGATACATCATCTTTACTTCCAACGTTAATAGTTTGTCCTCTGGGTGGGACCATCGGGTCATTACCGATATCGAGCGCCTTCTTGCTCACGACATGATAAATCTGAGTCAACACTTCCGTGAACGCGTTCTCTACGTTTAAGGATTCGAGAGCCGATGTTTCCATGAAGAAGTTATTCTCTCTCTCGGCAAATGTCTTCGCATCCTCGGTTTGAACCGCCCGTAAGTGGCGAAGATCGGCTTTGTTCCCCACGAGCATGATCACGATGTTTTGATCCGTGTGATCACGAAGCTCTTTGAGCCATCTTTCAACGTTTTCAAACGTTACATTACGTGTTATATCGTATACGATCAATGCACCTACTGCCCCGCGATAGTATGCACTAGTTATAGCGCGATACCTGTGTTAACAAAAGGTGATTGACATACGATGAGGAACATATAACCCAATTATTAGATTCAAAAGGTGATTGCCGTAAAAAAAAACAAAAATAAATCTTAATTTGATTTGAATATTTTTCTTTATTTTCGTTTGATAAACAAATCGTGAGTTGTCATCAATTTATGCGACTGTCGCGTTTAATTTCTCATAGCTGATAATAAAATGTTTGAATCTCCTTAAAAAATAATTCAATAATGTAATATTTCCCTTCTTATACACTTTTATGTTTTCTCCCATATCAGATGTTTATCAAACATTTGCTAGAACGTATCTAATATTCATGAATAAAGAAGAAATACCTTTCTTGACCCGCGGTGTCCCAAATTTGGGCTTTGATGATCTTGTCATCAACTTTGATACTACGGGTGGCGAATTCAACCCCGATGGTGGATTTAGATTCGAGGCTGAATTCGTTTTTGGAGAATCGCGACAAAAGATTAGTTTTACCTACACCCGAGTCCCCAATCAAAACCACCTTGAACAAGTAATCATAATCATCGTCTGCGCCATAGCTTCCCATATCTTTCTCTCGTGGTGTTATACCGTGATTACAACTCGGTTCATGGAGATGAAGAAGATGGAGGACATGCACAAGAACAAAAAGATAGAGATCCAAATAATGAGACAATTCTTTTATTTTGATCACGATCTTGATCACGAATTTAGATGGTAGTTACAATATTTGTATTTGTCTATATTAGAGAGAGATGTAAAGGAAGATAGAGGGTAAATGGTGTCATGTCTTTTAATTGGATGTTTGATGAACCCGACCCGACCCGACCCAAATAGGGCAAAGCTAAAATAATGGTAATTGTTGGTTGTAATTTTTCCCATTCATGGATTTTAGGGCAACCTACCTAGAATTTTGTTAAGATTATGGATGTTTGAATACACATGTCTATGTATAGGCAAATATTTGTTTGAAGTTAATTTGGACATATGTTAGGAAAAATAAAATAAAATAAAATTAGCAGTTATTTATTAATTAGTATTTTGCTTTGCAAGATTATTATCCCCATATTATTTATATTGATTATACAAATATGACATTATTTGTCAAGTATATTGGGTTATTATAATTAATATCACAGCTTTGTAATATTGAGGTTATTATTATTTTATGAAAACTAAATGTTCCTATTTATTTTATAAAATTTAATATTATCAAGTGACAAAAATGTGAACAAACATCAAACTCTAGAGTCATAGTTCACTAAACCAAAATTTTATGTTAAATAGGTGATAAATAGGAAGTATTTGGGTTAAATGATCCATTTGAATAAGGTAAAATTTTGTCAGTATCGATCAAGTGTTTAGAACAAATTAACTAACTATACACATCTAATTACATGATCACCGGGAATAATAGAACACACATCTTGACTTGTCAGCATACAGTAGAACCTCTATAAATTAATAATGTTGGGACCGGGATATTTTATTAATTTAGCGAGATATTATTATATCGATAAATTAATAAACTATTAATTTAAAAAGTAGGCCTATATTTGTGAGCAACTCTCAAATTAATGCATCGACACTGTAAAATTCGTTCGGCTAATCCAACCGGCTCAAATGATTTAAACGATGTAAATTTTGGAGAAGACATTCGTGAGCTTGAGAACTTGATTACGGGAATGCATTATCGGCACAAAATGGATGTGAATGAGTTGTTGGATTATCCAGGTGAAAATAATGAATGTTACAAGGTTCAAAGCATTGAAGAAATTATGGCGGATGCCGTTCAAAATCCGGTTGATGATGAAGTTGATGATGATTCAGTACCCTTGGAACCGATCACTCGGAAAGAAGCATTGCAAGCGGCAACAACTCTTCACAACTTTTTGTTACAATACGAGAATACAATGCCTCAACTCTTAAGTGCAATGGGAAGATTTAAAGATGAACTCAATATAGATTTGAAGTTCAAAAAAAACAAGTAACTATAGATTCATTTTTTAGTAGAAAATCCTAGAATTTTGGAATATTTTAGTAATTATTAATTTATAGTTTCACTGGGACCAATATATTTACATTGGGATTTCAAAAAAATTATTATCTTATTATTTTATCGATTGGGGTCCAATTTTATACTGGTCCCAAGTTGGGACCGGACAAATTATTAATTTTATCGAGGTTATTAATTTATCGAGTATTAAATTATAGAGGTTCTACTGTACTTCGACACCAATAAGTTCTCTCGGCAGGAACAAGTTAATAGGTATTAACTTGTTCTTCAGTAGTAACAATACCTCGGTAGTAATAATTGTCTTCAGTAGTAAAACACAAATTCGATATTACCTTATTCTTCGGTATCAACTCTGGCTTTCGGCTCCAACTCTTGTCTTTGTACAAACTTTGCAATCAGTAGTAAAATTGTGTTCTCAGCATTAATCTTTAACTTCATAAACACTTGGCTTCGGCACTAACATCGGTAATAAAGAATTAGGTTTTGACCAATCCCTCATATTCCAACAACTTTTAAAAAGTCAAAATGGATGTTTGGGTCTGAACTAGGGGTGTCGTTTTTATCCGAATACCGAATCCGACCCGAATTAACCCGAATCCGATTAAGATGAAACCCGAACAACCCGAACCCGTTTAAGATGGAACCCGAACCCCAAGCTAGTATTCGGTTTGGTAATTTGGTTAAAAAAATGTTAATCGGGTTAACCCGAATAATAATAAAAAGGTAGTTTTATTATTAATACTTATTTGTAAACTTAGCTCAATATACATGTAACCATTTTTAATACTTATTTTATTTGAATTTTTTTAATATATGATTGGAGACGGACGAGACGAAGAGTGAACATTGTATTGGTTGATACGATTTGACATTTTTATTTATTTATACGATTGGTTGATACGGTTTGGTTTTATACGTATTTTATTTGGGGGTTTTTGATTAATATATGTGTTTAGTGCATGAGTTTAAATAAAAGATCATATTGAGAGTGACAAGCCATTGAATACCCAATACTAAATCAGCCCCTCCAATTGAGAAAGGGTAGAAATCTTGAGTAATCTTCAAATCATTAACATGTACAGAAAGACTTTTGCAAATCTTACCACATTGGATCACATCTCCATTACCGATTTGAACCCCAAAAGGTGGAACAGGTTGGGTCTCTAGTTTGAGTTCATTAACCAATACATCATGAACTAAAATTAATACCTTAGTGGACTTTAACATACCTTGGATTTTCATAGTAGTGGGATGTGATTTTCCCAGAACAGCATGTAAACTAATCTTGGCAGTGCCCTCTTAGTTATCATCAGAATCAGCCACCTGGAACACCTGCTATTCCTCAACTCCTTCCTCGGCTTCCAATAACTTAAAGGTGCCAGTTTTACATCTATGGCCCGACCCGTACTTGTCACCACAACGAAAACACTCCCCTTTTAGGGACCGGGTTTGTCTCTCCGTTTCTGAGATCCGAATGGGGTTTTTGTTTATGGTAGAAGTCTAGGGTGTGTTGGTAAATGCAGCTTTGGGGTCAGACTATGAGGATTTTGGGCCAGGAGTCCACGAAGAACTTTTCCCGGCTCATTGAGGGATGGTTTTAGCTTCGAATTCTAGCGCCAGACTCATGGCATTATAGACCATCCGGGGCTTGTGGATCCTTACATCTAATTTTAATTCATCTTTGAGACCGTTTAGGAACACACCTAAGAGGCAATGGTCTGGCCAATTTGAGACCAGGGAGGATCTTTTAGTGAACTCCTGCCTATAATCTTGAACCGACCCAGTTTGTTTGATGCTACAAAAGAACTCATCGGGGTTTTGGAATTTGGCGAGGCCAAAATTTTGGGTAAAAGCTTGAACCAATTCTTTCCAAAAAGCTAGTGGGTGATCATCAAAGAGCTAGGAACAGAGGGCCAAAGCATCACCCTCTAAGTGCATTGAAGCTATTTCCACCTTCTCCTCATCAGGTATTTGATAATACCTGAAATATTTTCAGCTTTCAGCAACCACCCTCGTGGGTCTCCTCCGCTAAAAGTCGGGAAATCAATTTTTTATAGGGTCTATATGGCTGTTGCCCCCTCCATGAACTTTCTCCTTCATCGTACATGTGTCCTCGGGTTCGATCTTCTGATTTCAAAGCCGCTATATCTTCCTTCAGTGATTCCATCGATTCCAACTTTGCAGCGATGGCAGCCAATTGAGCGGCGATGGAATCGGGTGGGGTATTGCTGTCGCCTGAACTATTCCGGGTATTAACCATCTCTTTGAACTCCCGGAAATGGAACCAAATGATAAGATCTAAGATTCAAGCAGGAAACTTTTATTTAGAACCGGGGTAAACGGCCCGATTCGAGAGGGGCGATGTCTCCAAAATTACAATACTTAGATAATCAAAACTAGAATGAAGAAAACAAAAGTAAAAAAGCCTGCTTTTAAAGATCCTGCTAATTAGTAACAACTCCTAAAGGTAGGAAAATGATCAGCTCCCCCTGTTCCAACTTCCCGCTAATAATTGGCATATTAACTGCTCCCCACTCTTCCAATTCTCCTTGACTGAGTGGATCCATCTTAAGCCCATAAAAGATGGGCCTGTTTCCTTCTTCTCGCATACACTTTAATTGGGCCCTTATCAAATCACTTCTAAGTAGAGGTGCACAAAAAAACCGGTTTGGAAATCCAAACCGGTTCCGAACCGGAACCCGAACCGCCCCCTAACCGGTTTTGTGTGAACCGGTTTCAAACCGATACGAACCGCCAGTTTACAACCGGTTTAACCTATTTGTACAAAAAACCGGTTTACAACCGGTTTTTTGTGAACCGGTTTGAGAAACCGGTTTGGTAAACCGGTTTGAACCGGTTTAACGGTCAAAAAAAAAAAATAGCCGTTGGAAACGGCTATATAGCCGTTGGGACCAATTTTTGACCGTTTTTTGACCGTTTTTTGACCCATTTTAACCCCCAAACACATTATAAATAGGTAGTGGGTGTTTTGGTTAAATCACACTTCTCAAACGCTCAAAAAACGCTCAAAAAATTTCAAAAAACGCAATGGCAGGTTCTTCAAGTTATGGTGTTTCCTCTAACGAAGTTAGCGTTGTGAAAATAATACCAACAACGAGGAACCCCGCAATTTGGTCAAACTACGATCTATGTGAGTTGTCTAACGGGTTGGAACGTGCTCGTTGCAAAAAATGTGGTGGTTTTTTTAAAAAGGAATCAAATTCTAGTCTAAAAACTCATCTGGAAAAATCGTGTCCGAGTTTGAAGAATATTCCAGGTGAGGGTCAAGCATCTATGACAAGCGAGGGTGGAATTTGGAACTTCGATCCAAATATTGTTCGAGATAGAATGGCGAAATTAGTTATTCAAAGAGGTTTGCCGTTCAACCATTTCGACAACCCGCTCACGACGAGGATGATTCAAGAAGCCCTTCAACCACGTTATCATCAAGTAAGTCGTAGTACTCTTAGACGTGATTGTCTAAAAATGTGGAAAAAAGCAAAAAAAGAATTAATTTTAGGTTTTGAAAAATTGGAAACCGGTGTGAACTTAACCACCGACGTTTGGTCGGCTCCACATGGTATTCCCGACTCATATATTTGCGTTACCGCTCATTGGGTTGATCCCAATACGTGGCAAATGATGAAACGTACAATCGCGTTTGATATGTTTGAATATCCGCACACGGGTCAAAATTTATTTCACATTTTAGATGATGTGATAACCGATTTTAAATTACAAAATAAATTATTTTCAATATCTTTTGATAATGCCTCAAATAATACAAATGCGGTTCAAAAATTAATATTAAAATATAATCCGATTTGCAACGGCGCTTTTTTCCATAATCGATGTATTGCACACATCATCAACTTAGCCGTGCAAGACGGGCTTGGGGTTGAACCCGTTATTGAAATAAGTAATGCATTTCGAGTCATGCTTAAAGACGTTTTTAGCAGTAGTAAAAAAAGATACCATGAATATATTAGATTATGTAACGATACGGGTTTGATTTGCTTAGGTCCCAATTGGGACCTCCCAACAAGATGGAATTCAACTTATAAAATGTTTCATAGTGCTATACGTCAAAAAGATACTTTATCAATTTTTCATGATATGCTTTCCTCAAAACCGCGTCGTAAAATTCAAAGTTTTCCGTCTACGAGTTGGGACATTCTTGAAAATTTAACCGAATTGCTCGAAGTTTTCAAAACCGCCACTACTTTTTTATCCGGGGTTTATTACCCCACAAGTCCCTTGGCTCTTAAACAAATATTTCTAATGTGTAACAAATTAGCCGAACTTGAAAATAAAAATACTCTTTTTACGACAATGATAAAACCGATGAAAGAAAAATTTGTTAAATATTTTAAAGAAATGCCTCCGGTTATAACTTGTGCCGCCGCATTAAACCCTACAATTAATGTTTACGGTGTTGAAACCTTGATTGATAAAATAACTTACGATTTGGATTTGAATTCCGAAGATATTCATTTTTCAACCGTAACAAAAACTTATTTTAACAAATGTTTGCAAGATTTGTTTGATATTTATTTACATAAATATGGTACAACACAAACCCCACATGATACGATGGGCGCGGGCGCATCAAGTAGCAGCTCGAGGAATGTGAACTTAAATTTGTATAACGAAATGAGAAATGAATTTACTAAACGGGCTAGAGGGTCCATCCCGAGTAGCGAACTCGGAAGGTATACGGGAACAAACTTTTTATCATTTATGAGTCCGGATGTTTTTGAGGACTTTGATATTTTGGCTTGGTGGAAAGGAAACGAATCTACTTTTCCGGTCCTTTCCGCCATGGCCCGTGATTTACTAACCGTCCAAGCTTCCACGGTAGCTTCGGAATCCGTTTTTTCTCTTAGTGGCAGGGTTTTATCTATTAGAAGAACTAGACTCACTCCCGCGGCAATGGAAATGTGCATTTGCTTGAAAGACCATTTGGATGCGGTAGATAGGAGACAAGATAGGGCTTCGCTTGAAGAAGAAATTGAAGTTGAAGAACTCATACACGAATCTGAGGTTAACCAAGGATTGGCGAGCCCACTTACAAATGAAGAACTCGCCGAAGATGATAGACTACGAGGATCCACTAGTAACTCCGAGAATGACGGCTAATATTAAACAAAAAAACTCCAAAAAATAAAAATATATATATTTTTTTCTCGTATTGTAATGTTTAATATTGTAATGTTTTGTGATTTCCGAACCCTTACAATATGAATAAACGTTGAACTATATGTTTTTCTTTTTCTCGTATTGTAATGTTGTAATATTTTTTAATTTATTTTAAATTTTTTTTTTTTAAAAAAAAACCGGTTTAAACCGGTTCACCAACCCGAACCGGTCCAGAACCGACCTGAACCGGTTCAATAGGTTCGACATTTTATACTTGCAAAACCGGTTTAACCCGAACCGGTTTGGGTCAAAACCGGTTTAGTGTTTGCGTTGACCAAACCGGTTCGGGCCGGTTCGAAACCGGTTCGGTTCAAAAACCGCCTTTTGTGCACCTCTACTTCTAAGTGTAGCACGACTTACATTTGTATAATGCGGTTGGAGTGTTCGTTGAATAAGCCGAGTCAAACATTCGTTGTCGAATTGTTTGAATGACAAGCTTTCTTGAATCACAAAATACGCCATTTGCTCCCGAACCACATCAACGTTATAAGCACATAAATTTCCTTCATTTGTCATTGAAGTTTGACCTTGAGTTGGTTCGCCTTTCAACGCCTTGCAATATTTGAAGGTAATGTGGTTTTTCAACGTTGTGTTTGCATCTTTTGAAAAAAATTTACTACATAACTTGCAACGAGCCTTGTTTGGACCATTCGTCATCTCACATAAATCAAAATTACACCAAATCTCTTGATTCATCTTCGTAGGAATAACTCGAACCACCTTATTGCATGAAGAGGCATCATAACCACCAACGGAAGATTGTCCACTTGAAGCCGTTTGAGAGATTTTTTAGAGTAGAGAGCATTTTTGAGTGTTATGATTCAACCAAAACACCCTCTAAATATTTTTATACTAACATATAATGGCCAAATTGGCAAAAAAATGGCTACTTTTCAACCCGAACGGTCAAAAAACGACTAGTATCAACGACTATTTTTTTTAACCGTCAAAACCGGTTTGTAAACTGGTTTGTGTATGGACCAGGTTGTAAACCGGTTTGGCATGGCTAGAGTGTAAACTGGTATACAACCAGGCGGTTTGGGTCGGTTTGGAACCGGTTTGGGCCAAACCGGTTTTTGGTGGGTATCGGACCGTGTTATAAACCAGTTCGGAAATCCAAACCGGTTTTTTTGTCCACCTCTAGTTTCCGGTGAACACTTTACACTCGTATAACTGTTTGACTGTCGACATTTATAATCGTTAACCGCCAACTATCATCTAGAACAGTGTAATGGTTCATCCCCAATATGTAACATCCAGAATTTTATTCGTATTCGGGTGTGGGTTTTATCTTAAAAGGAGTCGCGGGGTAATACGGTCGAGTCATGGGCCGAGGGTGGGCTCGAGTGGGCTTAGGGATGGAAGGGAGCCTCCTTAGCCAAGCCTTCCCCTTCCCCATCCTCATTTCCATCTTCATCTTCCCCACACTTCTAGAGAGAGAAAAACCTAGTGAGAGAAAGTGACGGTTTTGCTCCAAGATCGTGCCATTCCTCATCTCCACTGATAGGGAGAAGCTTTGGTGAATAAACGAGCTGATTTGAGGTAAAGAACCAGTCTAAATCTCAATTTTAGGGTTTTTGGGTAAATATGGGTAAAAACGAGTTTGAACCAAAAAGCTTTGATTTTTACGTGTGTTTAAGTCCAAGAATCATAGATTAAGCTTCATGGATGAGAATATAACATTTTGGACTTAAAAAGTTGGGATTTTGGATCGAAAACGATGGTTTTGGTCAAGAACAGTTTGAATGGTCTGAAAAGGGGTTGAAGGGACCGAAATGCGTTTTCGACTGAAAAGGGGCGTTCCAACCGAAAAGCTACTCGGATGAAAATGTTTTGGGACGAAAGACATTTCGGGCGAAAGAGAATTCGGTCGAAATGGATTTCGGACGAAAAGAGATTTCGGACGAAAAGTTTTCGACCAAGTGGGATTTCAGGCGAATCATTTTTGTTGTATCTTGAAGTTAACACATTTTTGTTTGTGACCTCTCGAGCAGATCACCTAGCACCATATTGAGCCATACACTTAGAAGGATTAACTAAGAAAGCCAGGTGAGTTCTAGATGTCCCCTTTTGTTAAAAGTTTTACTATGTTTTGGGACCGATCGGATACTTATAAAACGTTTACGAAATGAATGTTTACGAAAGGATTTATGAAATGTTTTGCCCTAAATGTTTATGAAAGGTTTTGAACGAAAGGTGTTTTGATAAAACGTAGACTGCTTTAACTAAAAGGTTTTACAAATGAATGAACGCTTTATTGTAAGTCGAATCTGCCAACGGTTCTTTTGGGAACAAATGGGATGAATAGAACCATGTCTAGGTTAGGAATCCAGACAAGATTGGGCGTCCTAGACACAAAGATTTGTTATACCTATACAGGAGCCTTTGTGGCTAGCAAACGGTTGTATGAATGACATGAGCTATCCTGTAAATGTTGTGTGGAAACAAATGAGTAATGTTACTATCACAGCGGGGCGTGATTCTGTCTAGGTTAGGATTCCGGACGAGAACGGGCATCCTGTACAAACACCGGGTCTCGATTAATCTCGAGTAATGCCTAAAGGGACGGTTATGAAAAGGCACAGATTTGACACGAACGGTCCATGTTTATTGTTACTGCATGTTATGTATGATTTTATTGGTATTGAATGAATGTTATATTTTTTGCAAAACATTTTTGATATGTAATGTTTTATGTAAAAAGTTAGAACTCACCAACATAGCTGACTTTTTAGTATGCCTTCATGTTAAGTGTAATATGCTGTTAAGGATGGATGCGGAGCTTGTGTCGAGAGATTACCCAAGCGATGACACTGGCATCCTGTTTGATTTATGTTATTTAAATTTTATGTTAAGACAATGCTTCCGCTATGTTTGAACAATTTGTAATTTGAATGATATTTCTGCTGTATTTATTCTATTTAAGGTTTAATTCGCTATGTGTTTATGAGTAAATCTAATAAGTGAGGTTCCCCGGGTTTGGGGCCTTACACTATACAAGAAAGTCTTTGGTCTAATTGCGATACAAAACAGAACTTGAATATTCATTCTTGTCTTCACTTTGAGTTATCCAATTGAACTTTCATGATCAATACCAATGAAATATTTCAATATGAAAGTATCCAACACGATCCGAAGAGATATTCAGGCCTATACAACCTACAAAGGCTACACTCGTCTTGAAGTAGTAGCAATCTTATTTTCATCTTACTTTCTTAAGCACTTTAAAAATTTTAAATGTTAACTAGAACCTTGGTTCCACTTGTTTTGATATATAGATTTCCCTTTGAACGGAAGCATAAACCTCAAAACTGGTAGACATTTTGAAGAAGATGATATCATCCAAATCTTTATTGTCTACCATACTGCGTCATATATATATGTGACGATATCAGTTATATTTGCATTTCTCATGTGGGTTACCTCACGGTATACGATAACTTGAGCAAAAGATGCAATTGCCTTGTCCCATTCTATATATACAACATAACAAAGATAACATATATCCTAAAAAATCCCAAAAGGATAGATATGATGAAAAATCACCCAGCCTTGATGCTTTATTAATCATCAAGCCTCCTGTCTGATTTTCACTAAATGCAGAAAATATATAACAAGTCCTTACATGTTCTTAGCAAAAGGTAGATAAACTCATATCAGACTACTACTTCAATTTAAGAGAGACACAGATAGAGAGAGAGAGGGAGGGAGGGAGGGAGGGAGAGATCTAGCTTGTCCAGTCCTGATGTTTCATTTAGCTTCTAGATCTGCAAGAAAACAATAAAAAAAATACTATTCAATACATCAAATTGTAATTAAAACACGTTTCACTTGACTAGCATTCAAACAATATTTACATAATTGGACCGGACCGCTTAAATAAAAAACATAATCAATCTGGTTGAGTGTATTTGAACCGTCCTCATTTGTACCGGCGGGTTACGGTTGAACCGGCTGGAATAGTTGAACTAGGTTAACAGACTGGATTGTAATATTCTTTTTATCTTTTTTTGTTTTCTACTTTAATTCAGTCTCTATATTTTATTTATTTAAAGTTTCATAATTTAATTAAATTACAAATTCACACAAAAAGATAAACTTAACTTCGCATTTTGTTTTAAATTAGTTAATTATATATGTTTATATATATGTATATAGTTTTATTTTTTAAATTATTCATGACGTTATCAACTTTTGAAACCAGTTCAAACAATGAACCGGTAACATGACCGGTTCAGTAACCGCCCGGTTAAGAAAATATTGCATTTGAACATATACTTTAAAAGTTCTAGTCATCAGTTCAAATTAATGTCTAATACTCAAATGACATGCATGTTAATGTTTTCTTTATTTCTAGTTACCTTGAAAAAAGAAAGTTGGATTAAATTTATATAAAAACTATGTTTTGTTTGTTTATAAAAAAAGAAGGATGTGTAAAGTTATAAATATATAGACATCTATCTAACTTGCCCTACATAAAACTATATATGCCTCTCTAATTCAATCTGATCTCATGCAAAACATATATGGATTTAACAAATTTTTGATTTTTTCTACCAAAAGTCCTACATAGAACTATGCCTTAAATCTTGATTTATGCCCAAAAAATGTATAGCACTCTACAAATTAAATTAACTAAAAAAAACATGTACCATCTGCTAAACAATTAAATTTAAAGTTATACATATGAAGCATTCATTATTATCATATCATTTATATACAATCAAAAGCTTGAAATATTTTCGCATATTTGCGACAATTTTATTTGTAAATCATGTAAACTCGTAATACTAAGATATTTTTTTTATCACATTCATAGGTGTATAAAAACAGTTTAACCTTCTATATTTTGTGAAAATAATAAAAATTTTACACTTACAAACGTGTGTAAATAAAATAAAAGGTTCTTATCATTAAGTTTATATATAATGAATGAAGATTGGAAAAGAACTTTCGAACGTAGGTGTAAGTTAGAAACTTCAACATTTAGCTAATGTTACGCATTTAAAGGTGTCACATTTTATAAAATCTTACAAAACTGTTCAGATGTAAATTTTAATAAAATTTATTCGTAATTTTAAATGTTAACTTTTAGATGCAGTTTTAGTTTAGACACGTCTCCTTAATTTTCATAATTCTATACGTTTTTAAACGCATCAATATATATCTAAAAAGTGTGTATGTTTCAGAAAATCACAATCGTTAGGTACTGTTGGCCTGGTGATGTGTGCATTGTTGTGATTATTACTGATCATGAACTTCATATGATTGCGAATTAACGATGTTAAAGGCATGGAATGTACCATGTCGATGGCTCCAGCATGATCATTTGCGAATGAGCGCACCAGGTAATAAAACGCACCGTGCTGGAGAGACTGGAGTGTGACCCCCCACTCATTGGTCACAGTCTGCCCAGATGAATCTAAGAGCACAGCATCACCTCCAAAGACCTCCTTGATGTTAAAGGGTCCAACATCAACCTCAAAGGGGACATCGTTGATAAACACTATAGACTTCCGCGTTACAGCTTCCTCCACACCTGCATTTCAACAATCAACACACAAGAAAGTTACTTCATTCTTCATACCATCATATACATAGACACAAAATTCTCTAAATTGAATATTTGTACATAAAAGATTTAGAAAAGAAAAAGAAAAGGGAAAAGAAAAAAAAATTCTATATGGAGCAGCCTCTCTATCCCTTGGGACAAAGATAATGTTTGTACTCATCTCACCCTCCTAGACCTTACTGGTTGTTAGATTTAATCTGATTGCCAACACACTGGTGGAGTAACCTTTTGCTGGGACACCAACCTTTTGCTGGGACAGAGATAAGGTTAGTATATGGAGCAACCTCTTTATCCCTTAGGACAGAGATAAGATTTGTACTCATCTCATCCTCCTAGACCTTACTGGTTGTTAGATTTAATCTGATTGCCAACACGCTGGTGGAGTAAGATTTTGCTGGGTATGTTTGTTTATTTGTAAAAGATTTAGAAAAGAAAAAGAATGAACGATAAAAAGGCACCTTGGAGATCATTGAGAGTTGATGAAACAGTAGTTGTTGCAGGAGCAGGAGGGACATTTAGAGTAGGAGCCGCTAGCGGTGCCACCGGTGGTGGTGGTGGTGTTGTACCATGACTCAACATTTTTATAATATTCTCTTCTTCAACCTCCTTGCCTCTAGAATTCTTTGATTGGATTCTATATTGATGATTCATCATCAAATTGGTTGGCAGCCTCCCACAGCCACTCACAACCGTCTGATCATCATTTACAAGATGATTTTCTTGATCAATCATAGTGCCGGGAAAGCAAAATCCTTGTGTGAAAGATGCGGTGGCGGGTGCATGAGGCTTTTGTTGCACCACGGGGAAGAAGAAAGGTTCTTGAAAGAACTCCCCGTGGTGCTGAGGGAGGGAACTACCACTCCCTCCACCTTCACCTAAAAAGGCTTGCGGTTGCTGGTTAACCGAAACCGTAGGGGAGTTTAAAAAGAACTCAATTGACTTGGACGAGGACTTTTCAGAGGAGGACGAGGAGGAAGTGGTTGCCGCCATCACAGCTGCCCCATAGAGCGGCTGAGATTGGTGGTTTTGTGGTTTTTGGAGGTGGCGGTTCTTGTGCTTGCTTCTAGATTTCCTGTTTTGGAACCAGTAGAAGACGTTGGCGTCGCCAACTTGTCCATACTCTTGGAGTCGAGCTCGGATTCTTCTGATTTCATCCCTTGGAGGATTCACTAAACCCGAGTTGAAAATGGATTCA
Organism: Smallanthus sonchifolius; assembly: GCA_023525975.1. Classification (NCBI taxonomy): domain Eukaryota; kingdom Viridiplantae; phylum Streptophyta; class Magnoliopsida; order Asterales; family Asteraceae; genus Smallanthus; species Smallanthus sonchifolius. Next base: position 28,173,411 of record CM042021.1, on the reverse strand, counting down.
AGTATCCGGATTTGCTCGGGTTTAGGGTTCCATCTTGGCTTCTGTTCGGGGGTCCTTTCGTCACATCCTGCCATTGTTTCAAACTTTAGTTTTCATGATAATATATTAAAAAGCTTTAATTTTGTAACGTATGCAACATCCCCAACTCTTTTTCCGGATATATGCATGACAAATTGGAAACAACAACTTACATATTTCATCAGCATTTCAAGATTATCAGGAACAACAATCCCTAAATTTATCCAGAAAAGCAAAGAACACACAGTTTTACACCAAAACTCACACACACAATACAAAGATTAAAACACTGATAGATTGAACATCAAACATCTAACAAGTAGATGAAGAAATTGAACCATGAGCGATAACTAGCCCATAATTATTGATTCAATAACTTACCAGAGGTGTAAGGAGATGATTTGTTGGAACCATTGGACTGCCATTGATGATCTTGATGAGTGGTGTAAGTGGGTTTGGATTTGAACATACTTGGCCAGTGCCTATTTGATGAAGCCATCTGAAACTGCTAGATATGAATGTGTGTGATGATTGATGATGAATGAACTTCTTTTCACACAGTTAAAGACAGACAAAAAAGTTCTCTCCTTGTATATACCCTCTTTGTGTTTTGGCTGTTTTTTTTTGGTTTAGTGAAGAACAATGAAAAGTCTAGACAAATGTAACATCCCTTTTTATAGCCATAGCCTTCTCACCTACTCCTGATTTTCAGTTCGGGTACAATTAATATAAACCCAAAAATAATAATAAATTTACTTTACTAATTAGGGTATCAGGTATACCCGGGCTACATGAAGGGGCTTGAAGGGCGTGACACATTGCCTCCTCGGTGGCATGAGGGGAGGCGTGAGGTTTTGGCGTGAGTTTACTCGCGGGAGAAAGCCCACACCTAAGGTTTTGTCATGAGTTTTGGCATTTGATTGGCAGAGATATGGTATGAGTGGCGTGAGGATGTGAGAACACCACCCTCTCTTGTGTGAGAGGTGCCGTTATAGGGACATTCAATACATAACCCATTTTAAGTAAAGAATTATAAGAATCACATAAATATATATATTTTTAAATGTGATGCATTTGACGGTTTCTTAACTGATTTTCTATCTCTTTCACTACATGTGATTATCTTCTATGTATTACACATAAGTGATTATGTGGATCTCGCAGTTATCTGCTTAAAATTGGTTCTGTAGTGAACGCGCCCTACTAATTAATAAACAAAATATATTATATAAAATAATATTTATAGCATCAACCCAATAATCCTTTTGTTACTTCTAATTGAAGTTAAAACTAAACAAGGATGAAAAACAAAATTAGAGTGAGATTATAGTGCACACCACTAGATTTATGTTAAGTTGATATGATGAAAGGAAAGAAGTTAACTTAGGACATATTATAAGGCAAAAAGGTTGGTGTTGCAGGAAAGAATAAATAGGGGGCAATTGAAAGCCACGAAGAAGGCATGTAAAGGTTGGAGTGGGAAAGTGGTGGTGGTGGATTAATTGCAAGTTCGGGTTATTTCAGGCAAAGTTATAATATGGATCTTCTTGGATTGACTCGAGGGCAATTTATTTCCCTTTCCATCTTTCAATGAAGGATAAAAACTAATTCACATGGATTAAAAGTGGAATTTGAAATTCTTTTGGAAGATAATTTAAATCTTATTCCAGTGGGTAAAGAAAATCATAATTTGTTATCTTTTGGTTTACCGTTTACAAAGATAACGTATTCAATTCTTAACAAAGCCATGGAGTAGGGTATGTATGACTTCGTCATTTAATATTTACATACACACTTGGGTTTTTATGGTTCTTTTTTAAGAGGTTGTCAAACCATTACAAATAAGATTTTTAATCTTTGTAAACTCTAGTCAAATACTAGGAAATTGAAACAAAACCAAATCAGATAGTGTGGTTGGGCTATTGAACCCAAAAACTTTTACAAATTAAAAAGGTGTAACCCATGATCTAGTAATCTAATAGTATGGTGTTTGTCTCTGATAAAAGTGGTGTAGTTTTAAATCCTTACAAACATAAGGTTAAATGATATTTAGATGTAAAAACTAATGTTAAAAAAAATAAAAAAAGTGTAACATTATGTAAGAACTTAATTAAAAAGATAATTAGTATTAATACGGAACGTTGTGATTTTTGACATGAGTTGGGTTGATTTAAAACGCCTATCATTATATAACATATTAATTGATATGATTTAATTTTTAAAGAAAAGGTTGTGTTATACACCTCACACACCCAGCTTGGGGGCTGAGGTGGACGTAGGCCCCGCGAGGTAGAGGTGCACAAACCGGATTTTTTTCAGATCCGGATCTGTCAAACTTGGTCAACAACCTGACAAATTGGAACCGGTTTCGGATCGGATCCGATTAAGGGAGTGGAGAGTTGGAACCTATTGGGACCGGACCGTATATATGGAACCGGACCGGACAAAAAAACCGATTCCACCGGATTTAAAAAAAAAATCTTTTTTAAAAAAATTAACAAAGATACACTATAAAATACATGTTTTATTTATTTTTTATATATTTTAAGTGATTTAACAATAGTTCGTACAAAAAAATTACAAAAAACATAATTGAATCACAAAATATATATTATTTATTATGACTCGTTATTCGTCGTCTACTCGTCTTAGTCTTCGTAACATCGGTTTTCAATCTTCTTCGCTTGAGATACGTTGGGCTTCATCATAAGCTTGTTCTTCGTCAGAAAGTGGATTCGCCGCCCCTTGTTCTACTTCGAATTCGTGTATGTCTTGTTCAATGTCAAGCTCGCCTTCTAGTTTTGCAACATGTTGTACACGTTCGGCGGCATCCAAATGGTCCTTCAAGCAAATACACATCTCCATAGATTCCGGTGTAAGCCTCGTTCTTCGAATAGATAAAACCCTGCCACTAAGAGAAAATGCAGATTCCGAAGCTACCGTGGAAGCTTGGACGGTTAGTAGGTCACAGGCCATTGCGGCTAGAACGGGATATTGGGATTCCCTTCCTTGCCACCAACTCAAGATATCAAAGTTTTCAAGCTCTTCGGAACTTAGAGTTGAAATAAATTCGGTTGCTTGATATCTCCCAAGCTCGCTACTTGGTGTGCTTCCACGAGCTCGTTTAGTATTTTCATTTCTTAAAGTGTTAAATAAATTTAGCATCGGGTTCCTTGAACTACTAGAACTTGAAACCGAACACATTGATTCACGTATGTTTGATGGATCACCACTTCCACCATATTTGCGTAAATAATAATCAAACATATTATTAAAAACCGAATTGAAGTCCCTTATTGCCTTTGATTAAAAATTTGGGTCTTCCTCGAACATATTTAAATCGTCCGATATTGATCCAATTAATATTTCAACACCGGTTACATTAATCGTTGGGTTTAAGGCGGCCGAACATGTAACAACGGCCGGCGTTTCCGAAAAATAATTTTTAAATTTAGCTTTCATAGGTGTTACCATTTTTTCAAAAATAGTGCCGTGATATTCAAACTCTTTTAATTTATTACATATTAAGTATAATTGTTGAAGTATTAGTGAAGACGTGGGATAATAAACTTCCGATAAACATGTAGTTGCATTTTTAAAAACCTCAAGCAAATTAGTTAGTTTCTCGATCATATCCCAACTTATATTATCAAATTTTTGTAAACAATGTTTCTTTTGGACAAGTTTATCATGGAAATGCTTTAAAGTAACTTTTTGCCTTAAGACCGATTTAAACATTTCCATGTCTTTCATCTAGTAGGTACGTCCCAATTTGGACCTAAAAAGATGGAATCCGTTTGTTGGCACAAGTTTCTGTAGTTTATATTTTTTTTTTGCTTGTGCTAAAAACTTCCAGTAACATCACTTTAAAATTTTCTTTCACTTCTCTTATTTCTTGGACATTTAGACCGTCTTGCACAACCAAGTTAATGATGTGTGCAACACATCGACTATGAAAGAAAACACCGTTACAAGGCGGTTCATATTTTATTTTTATTTTTTCCACCGCGTTTGTGTTATTTGAAGCGTTATCAAAAGATATTGAAAATATTTTTGGTTGAATTTTATAAGTTTGAATTACCGAGTCTAAAATATAAAATAAGTTTTCACCGGTATGTGGATATCCAAAATAATTAAACGCAATCGTACGCTTCATCATTTGCCACGACTCGAGTTGAACCCAATGTGCGGTAACGCAAAGGTACGATTCGGGTAAACCATGTGGAGCGGACCAAACGTCCGTTGTTAAGTTAATGCCGGTATTTAAATTTTCAAAACCTAAAATTAATTCTTTTTTAGCTCTTTTCCACATTTTTAAACAATCTCTTCTCAAAGTAGAACGACTTACATTTGTGTAACTCGGTTGAAGCGTCTCTTGTATCATCCTCGTCAAGCGCGGATTATCAAAGTGATCAAAAGACAATCTTTCTTGAATGACGAAATGTGTCATTCTCTCACGAACTCTCTCGACATTGTATTGCCAAACTCCTCCATCCCTACCAATTTGAGTTTGATCTTCACCTTGAGTTTCCTCAAAGTGCTACTTCCCGCAGGACCGAAAATTTTACCACAACGTTTGCAACGAGCATTTTGCGAACTGTTCGACATTTCGCATAAATCGAAATAACCCCATATATCTTGGTTTCGGGAGCAAGGAAGTACTCTCACCACCGTGGCATTGCTAGTAGAACCACCAACCGAATTTTGAGTGCTTGCGGAAGCGGAAGCCATGAGAGCTTTTTTTTGCGTATAAGTGGGCGTTTTTTTTTGCATTTTGAGAGCGTTTTTGAGTTTTGAGAGCTAGAATGTTGTTGTGAACTAACTCATATCCCCAATACCTATTTATACTTAGTTTCAAGCCTCAAACACCAAAAAAATTCAAAAAAAGGGCCATATAACGGCTATATAGCCGTTTTTTTTGCCCCAACGGCTAGAACCGATTCCAAAATGTCCGGAAAAAACAGTCCCAAAATGTCCGATTTTTATTCGGTTCGTAAAAAACCCACTAACCTGTTCTAGATCCGCCGGTTCTGAAAATGTCCGCACCGGTTCCAAAATGTCCGGTTCTAGCCGGATCCGGTTTCGGATAATCATTCGGATCGCATTCGGATCCGGATCCTTTGTGCACCTCTACCGCGAGGTAACACAAAGTCTCCTATGGCAGCACCGCAGGGTGGCGTTTGTATCGAAATGAATGCCCCGCGTGTCCCTTTCTCCGTTTCTCCAAAATATGACAGTTGAACGGTCATTTAATTTTTTTTCCTTCTTATATTCTATAAATATGCCTTTAAACCCTCCCATTTTCACATAACTACTTCACTATCTATTTCGAAGATTTCTTTACAAAATTATGAGAATTAATAGATGGATTCATCATCATCGGATGATGCCAAAACATTTTTTCATTACAAAAATCATAGTAGTTGAAACTCAAATTTCTATTGCTGAAGCTGAAAGTTAGCAACCAAAAACATGAAAAGCTACTTTAAACAAATATCGTAAAGTTAAGTTTTGTGTGCGACTACTTTGTCGAGAATCCCATATAGTGACGAAATGTTTAGACTACGATTCAAAATGAGAAGACAACTATACCTACCTATAGTTAATGATTGGAAAAGAGATGGCATTTTTCATATTAGCATGGGATATGAGTGGTAGAAGGGGTACTACTCCTTCACAAAAATGCACAACCATACTTCATCAAATAGCACACCATCTTCAACTCATGTGATGAGTATTTGAAGATGTCTAGGAAAATTTCATAAGAAATTATTTATAATTTTTGTAAAGGTGTCATTAAACTTTCCGACAAACAATATTTGCGTAAATCAACAATGTGGAATAACATTCAACAATTGTATGGGGCTTATGGACTGAAACATGGCTTTCCCAGAATGCTTTCTAGAATTGATTGTATGCATTAGGAGTGCCCTACTATATGACGAGATCAATACATGTAAGGTGATCATTCACACCCGACGATAATGCTAGAAGTAGTGGCATCACAAGATCAATGGTTTTGACATGCGTTCTTTAGTTTTTCGATTCCAACAGTAACATCAATGTTCTTATCAATCGCCAATATTCAACGATATTATAAGTGGAGTGGCACCCCACTCTTTGTCTGAAGTTAGACGAGTACAATACAAACACGCGTATTATGTCACTGATGGAATATATCCTTAAATTGTCATATTGTTCACATGTCTAAAAGTGAAAAACGAAAAATGTTCAAAGTAGCGCAATAAGCAGCGAGGAAGGATGTGGAATGAGTATTTGGTGTCCTCGAGCAACGTGGCACATAGTGCGAAATCCGGCACGAGCATGGTCACCTAAAAAATAAGAAACATAATGTATGTGTGCATCATATTGTAGAATAAGATTTTAGAAGACGAAGGTTGGGCTATTTTGACATGTAGGTACGATGAAAACGATATTCAACCATCTTTTAGTCAAGAAAAAATAAATTCCTTACAAAAAAAGCTAATATTCAGGAATTACATAACCGAGAAACGCATAACAACATTCGCTCATATTTGGTGGAATATATTTACACAAATCAACTATGCGACAACGACAAATAGTAGATATTTTTTTTTGTATTTTACGTTTATAGTTTTTCAGTTTGAAGTGAGGCATTTTTTTATTTTATGTAATATTTTGAAAAAATTTAATTAATGTTAATCTTATCTTTAATATTTATTTTTATTTAATAAGTAATTGTTTTAAAATTAATAAATATTATTTTTATTAAAAAAATGTTGATAGATAAAAGATGTGTATTACATAGTTTGACAGATATGGTGAATTGAAAGATGGAGGATAGTGGTGCGAAGGTGGTACATAATGGTAAAAGATGAAAGATGGGTATAACACATGATCTAAGTAAGAGTATTTTTTTACACAATTAAGAAGAGAACTAAAATTTTACGATAATCAAGCGACAGGTTCAGTTTTTTACCCAACACTTTTAAAAGCAATCCGCAAAGCAACTAGTTTAGTCTGGTTTAAGAAAAATTAACCGTCGATTTGGAAAACACAAAAGCTCATCACGTAACACACTCACCAACCCCCACCACAACACACACACACACGTGTGTGTAACTCTCCACTATCCTCTTAAATCATACACAAGTTACTAGTTTCTCCCAAAATTAATCCCTTTATTTTACTCATGTTTTGTGAACACCCTTTTGAGTTGATCATATAAGTCACGATCATAACAGCAGCAAATTGGAACACCAAACACCCTTAGACCCACCACACCCTCTATTATCCTTCCCCATGGATGACTCAACCATTTTGGGGGTCTAAGGAGAAGTAAATACTAGGGCCCTTTTGTAACATCTGCCTTCAAAAATGTCCAAGATTTAAGCAAAGTACAAACCACAAGAACTATAAGTATAAATGTATGAACGTACAAGGACCAAAAAGTAGAAAATATCAAAATCAAACGGTAACGGACCGTCACGGACGGTAACTGTCCGTTACGGGCTGGGCACGCAAACACTGATAACACGCCACGTGTCCGGTGACTAATAAACGAATTCTGACGCGTGGAAACTCTATAACGGACCGTCACGGCTGATAACGGTCCGTCACGGCTGATAACGGTCCGTCACAACCCCAAATTCACCCAGGTGCACCACGTATCACTCCGTAACGGACCCGTCACGCCCTGTAACGGTCTGTCACACCGCAAACTGACCGGAGGGTGACACGTGTATGATGACTCGCGAACCCTAATCTGGTGACGGACCGTCACCACCCATAACGGTCTGTCACGGTCTCAGGAATTGCCCTATAAATAGTTGGACGAGTTCATTCGTTTTCTTCACACCAAAATCGATCTTCACTCTCAAAATCCATTCCAGAGACCATCTAACTCACTCCCAACGATCCCCGAAGCTTCTGGTTCGATTCCCGCTCGTTGTAGTGCCGGTGTAGGAAGAAACGCTCATAGAAGAGTCGATACGCTAGAGAAATCAAGTTAAGAAGATAAGTCTATAAGCTTTCGACTTAGAGGCTCATTCCTATACAAAAGGTGAATACTTGATATCTTTTAAAAACTTGTGTCAAACATTTACTTTTACGAAAATGGCCAAATAAAGGTTAAGGAGATACTGCTCAACGTTCTTCTACGAACAAAGCATTTAGGCCATTGGTATGCGTAAAACCTGCAAAGGATACACGGGTCTCGGGTGAAATTCTCGGATTGCGGCCGGTGCTTGTCTTATAACAACTTCGGAGGCAAACATGTCCCTTGTTATAAGACATGATGCCAGTGTATAATGTGGTGCGATTGAACAGGACGGGCCTGCTGAATGTGTGGATTGAACATAAAATTGTGATTATGAAGTAATGCTTGTTTGGGCCAAAATGATTTTAATGTTAAGATAATTGTATTCACCGGCGTTCACGCTGACATTTTATTTTCAAAAATATTTTACAAATAATGAAAAAAATATGATGAAAATGGGGATTCGGGCAGACATAAGATCTGACCCAAGAAAAGTGAAAATGATAACTTATACGTAGGATTCTCAGGCCTCGTATAAAGGAAATCTTAAAAAAAGAAAAAGGAGATAGGACCAGGGGATTGATCAACCCTGGATAGTACTAATTCCAGTGGCTATAGATGTATTTGATTTCAAACTCTGTTTTGTAATCAAAATGAAAAGGGTATTTAAATCCCTATATTTATAAAGTAAATATAAAACTTTTGTCTTCCAACTAAGTTTTGATATTTACAAATACAACCCTTAAGGTTGAAAGAATGTTGAAACGATCCTTTTGAAAAGACTTCAGTTGTATTTATTAAAACTCTAAAATCAAAGATCAAGCGATACCAATCGGGCTCGCACACGTCCAGGGGTGCCTGAGGCGGGGTGTGACACCTTTTTTTCCAAATGTAGGCCCAGCTCAAGCTCGGCTTGAATTTAAACAAGCGAGCTCAAATCGGCTCGAAATACTGAATTTATTTGGCTTAGTTTCCTATTTGCTTTAGAGAGATCCTTGGGTTTTGAGTTGTAAAGTATCAATGGGCGATGGGGGACAATGCTTTAAATGTAGAAAGAAGAAGTGATATCACAAAAAGGGCTATGTAAAGGGCAATGTGGGACGAGAAGAGGAGAAATGAAATAGAAGCACGTGAAAAATCATAGGGCTACGAGGTTTCGAACACGAAACCTCCCAGGCATCTTTAGGATGTTTTTAGAGCTGCTATAACAGTAGTCCGGTGTTGAAACGATGGATACAAACATCAAGTATATATAAAAGAAATTAAAAATTGGAGACCCTAAGCCCATGCCTAACAAATCCTTGGATAGGGCCGACCTAAACCCTAGCATGTCACTACCCTATTCACCGCACACTACAAGAAATCAGAGCAATAGCGGCGACACCATTAGCGGCGAGACCAGAAATGTCGCCGCTATTGCTCTCGATCCGTGTTTCATTTCTTAATCAAAGATCTGACGGTTGATTGAAAGTTAATCGGACGGATGTGGTTTTAAGACCAATAGCGGCGACACCTTTAGCGGCGACATGTCGCCGCTATTGCTCTTGATCCGTGTTTCATTTTCTTAATCAAAGATCTGACGGTTGATTGAAAGTTAATCGAACGGATGTGGTTTTAAGACCTTTAGCGGCGACATGTCGCCGCTAATACCCAAAAACAGATCTGACGGGGTATTTCACTCCATCGACAACCTCACTTCTGCTCCTCCCCCCAAAATCACTCACTTTTACTCTCCCAAAATCGAAACCACCACCACCTCGCAGCACCTGTTACACCGCCACCACCTGCAACCACCACCACCTCGCAGCACTAGCACCTGAAACCACCACCACCTCGCCGCACCACCACCTGAAACCACCACCAACTCGCCGCCACCACCTGCCATTGCTGAGACAACTATCCGGGAAATGATTAGAGGTTTTTTGGAATTTCTTGTGAAGTGGGGATGAAGACGAGGCGACGACGAGGATGAAGATTAATTGTTTAGTTTTTTTGTTGTTTAAAGATTCAAAATAGCTTGATTTGGTCAAAAGTTTTAATATTTGTTCTAACTTTATATATTAATGTATTTGTGGTTATGTTTTTATTATATTGGGCCAAAAAAAACGAAAAATAGCAGTTTGGTGATGCATGTATGTTTGTAGAAAAACTGAAAATAATGAAAATACGAATAAACTACAAAACGGGTCAGATTAGCATTAGCGGCGACACATTTGGCATTAGCAGCGATAAACTAGGTATTAGCGGCGACATTTAAAGCATTAGCGGCAACAAATGTCGCCACTATTGAGTGTATTTTTTGTAGTGGGAACACTTTGTTCCTTGATCAGATAATTCCTCTAACATCCACCAAAGTTCTCCATCCCTTAGACCACCCTCCCCCTCCCCATGTTGAAGTCCCATCAACCTACATGCGACGTTGTTCCTATTAGTTAATGAATTTTATTCCAACCATTGTGCACATTTGTATTAGTTTAATTCATGAACTTCTAGTGAGAAAAACATATAAGTTAAATATCATAGATTCACCTGTTGAGAATTAGGGGTGTTCAAAAGTATCCGTATCCGAAACCGAAATATCTGAAATTCCGAATCCGAATTATCCAAAAGTTCGGATATCCGAATATTCGGATTCGGATAGCATTTTTCAATATTTTCGCATATCTTTTCTAGAAAGTGTTATGAATTCAATATATATAAAGTATATGGTTTTTATGTTATGTGTTTAGCTCTCTTATTTAAAAAAATAAAATAAAACGTATTCGCGTCGTAATTTCGAAAACTATATTTTTTGGCCAAATTTATATATTGTTTCCTAGAAAGTGTTATAAATACAATATATATGAAGTATATGGCTTTTTATGTTATGTGTTTAGCCTTCTTATTTAAAAAAAAATTAAAACGTATTCGCGTTGTAATTTCTTAAATTACTCAAAATTTGATTTTTTAATGTTTTTTTAATTATTTCATAAAGATGATGTTTATTTAGTATATTTTATATATTTAGATTTTAATTTAAAAAATATATTTAAGTATAAAAAAAATAAAAAAAAACCGAAAATTCACTATCCGAAATTTTCGGATTTCCGACTTTAAATACCCCTGTAATGAGAATACATGCACTAACTTAAAAACTGTGACCTTTTATTAGTTTAATGCTTGAAAATGTTATTAAACACTATAATTGATATATAAATGTTTTAATACAAAGAAATGAACAAATACAAGGAGGTGTCGGCTAGCTAGTTTATCCCTTCGCTTCTGGGCTCGTGAAGCTTTCTTTTTCTTTTCCTTCCGGATTTGGATTTTATTAAATACGATTTACCTTGTATTTCTCAAAACTGATGATCACAAAACCGTGCGTAATTATGGACCAGATGATGTCATATTTTAACGCAAATTTATTTCTTAGTTGTTTGGTATTTCACACCATCACCATATGTATATAGTACATAATATTATCTTTTTTTTTTGGCTAGAAAAACAATCTAATTAATACTAATTTAAAATCTCAGTGTAACCTAGAAGCTAGGCTTTCGGATTTAGTCAGCAAAAGGAGTTTTTTTCCAAATGAGTGTTAATAGAAAACTTATTTACCAAAATGGATGATTTGAAAAATAATTACCAAAATGGGTGTTTTTCTAAAAACATTGTTTTCTCACTCCTAATCTTATTGGATAAAAAAATTAGAATTAAATATTACATTTAAAGTAATGTTATTTTAAAGAGTAAAGAAAAAGGTTTCTAATAAAATAAAAAAAAACCATAAAATTGGATCGCCATATTTTATTAAAAAAAAATAATGTTTTTTTTGTTATTTTATAAACGTTTTATTTAACCTTTTTAAACATTTTTAGTTTTCATAAATATGTTTTTAATTTATTTAAAGATATTATAAACGTTTTTTTCTTTTAAAAGTTCTTTATATAATTTAAAGAATATAATAAGGAAAAGCTTTTCTAATAGAAAATAAAAATGCATTATTTAAAAACGTTTTATAAAATATTATGATAAAACAAACTATTTTTTACGAAAGGAATTTATAATCTTTCTGATTGAGAGAATATTATATACATCTATTACTGTAAAGTTTAATATCCTTAATTTCTAAATTTTAGAATGATATCAACTTAACTTTAATTTAGATAATATATCATTCCCTTTTTTTTAATCAATTTTCGGTTAAAAAATGGTTTAGTCATAGTAGTTAAGTATTAGTTTGTTTAGATAAATTGAAATTTAAAAAATCAACAAAACCTACCGATCAAGTGCATTGTTATTTCAATTTAAAAACGTTGCAATTCTAAAAAAACATTTAAAAAAAGTTAAAGAAAACATTTATAAAAGAATTGAAAAACATAACAAAAATATTTTAAAAAATATGATGATCCAACAAATTTTATTTATTTATTAAAAACTTTTTTACTTTAATCTTTTAAATAACATTATTTTAAATAGAAATTGTTTTTAAATAATAAAATTAGGAGTCAAAAAAGAAAGTTTTCAAAAAACACCCATTTTGGTAAATATTTTTCAAATCACCCATTTTGGTAAATAAGTTTTCCACCAGCACCATTTAAAAAAAAAACTCGCAAAAGAAGCCATTCGATTCCCAATTCTATGGGACTTGGTGCAATGAACAAGAATGGGATGAATCTCTCTCTCTCTCTCTCTCTCTCTCTTAATGGTCTCCCTCCTCCCCAATAGAATAGGGTTCAAGTGCAAGATTAATGGCTTATTTCATGTTGGTGTGATCCCAACATAACAAGCTCAAAATCCAACTCTTTTGCTTGCAATATCTCTCTTGAGGAATTCAAGGATTTCATTTTCAAAAATTCTTCAAGGTTTGACCTTGTAAATAAATATCACGTGAATGGTTTAAGTTTAATTTCATGCATGGCATCAACTAATTAGTCAAAGAATTAAATTGCCAAGCTGTGGTTGGTTACAAATGACCTAAATGTGAACATCTTCAAACCATTCTCATTCCCCATAATGCTTAGCGTACTAAGATCTCACTTTGTACTCTAAAAAAGTTACTAAAGACGGCTTCTTTGTCCACATAGAGACAAGTAATTTGGAGAATATATCAATACTAGAGGGAGGATCACCTAAAAAGAAGATTTTGCTTAAGTAGTCTAAAAAGGATTTTTAAAAATTAAATATCCGACTCTAACAAACTCCGATTGAACTCATTCCGTTGGAACCGGTTCGTCAAACCCTAAACATAAATCCCTAAACCTTAACACTAAACCCTAAAGCTAAACTCTAAGGCTAAAACCTATAAGCTAAACCTAAAAGTAAAAATGCTAAACCCTAAAACTAAACTCCAAGGGTCTGTTTGGTATGGGGTAATGGAATTGACGAGGGAATGGAATGAACGAGGTAATGGAATGGACAAATGAATGAAATGGACCATTCCATTCCATTGTCTTGTTTGGTTACCATGAGGTAATGGAATATACTTTATGTTGTTTGGTAGGCTAGAAAAGACGAAGGAAAAAATCGGTGGTGAGTGGCGGTATTGGGAAGTGGGGGTGGGTGGTGGCGGTATTGGGAAAAACTATATGTTTACTTTGTATATGTTTCTTATTTGCAAGTTAAAAGCCTAAGAACCACAAGCTTCGGGATATTTGGATGCATGAAAGGATAAGTGGACCGAACTGGAGATTACATGAGAAAAACTATAGGAACCGGAGACCCAGCGTAGCTTACGCTGGGTGTTCTAGTGTAGGAGGAGAGAACTTGGGTGTTCTAGTGTAGGAGGAGAGTTTATATCAAACGTAGTACAATGGAAATTGAGCGTAGATGTTTGGCACCAGCGTAGCTTACACTGGATTCGGCGTGGCTTACACCGGTGCAGCTACTTTTGCGGAATTAAAGCAGTTTTGGCCGCCTATTAAACATATATGTTATTTTGGATCATCCTAGGGTTAGTGTTAGTAATCTTGTTTTTGGCCGCCTATTAAACATACATGTTAACAAATTGCATTATATTTTATTCAACCCGTGTAATACGCGGGTTTATACACATACACGGGCTTTTAAAGACATAATTTTTTTTATTACTAAGTATATAACATTATATTTATTCAACTCGTGTAATACACGGGATTCTAACCTAGTATTCAATATAAGGAAGTAGTTATGAGTATTAAATATGATTTTCCTTATAAGGCTTTCCTACGAGGTAAACGCTAAAGATAAAGATGACTTCATGTATAAATATTGATTCATATTCAACAAATCGCACATCCGTAGTTACAGAGACATACATGAGTGTTTCACAATCATTCTACCATGTAAATTAGGTCATGGTTGGAATAACATTCTTTTGGTGCATCCTAGTTTGTTTCCTTTTACCGTGAAAGCTTGTTACCGGTAAACTCACGTAGCCCTATTAATACGTTGTTAACTAATGGGATTGGATAAAACTCAACGATGCGGCTTGCACTAGATAGGTGACCTTCAAGGAGGTTCAAAACAGAAATTCAATGAAAGTTAGATGTGAACGTGAAACCTTTGCTAGAGGACTTAAGCGTTTACCTTTATGTGACCCTTTGAAGGTTATCCTAGTTTTTTTTAGGTTTCATACTTTTAAAATAGCCTGGATATCTCTTAGAATAGTGTATTGATCATTTTCATATCAAAGTATTTGATGGTACTTCTATTCTTTAATCGAATAATTCTAAGAGAAAACAAGAACGAGTATGATTTTGTGTATGTGAAACATGTAACCAATTTGTATGAAATTCATTATGTAAAACAAACCAAAGATCTTCCTTAAATAGGTAGAAAACCATCATAACATTTTGTTGAAACATCACAACTCTTCGTGAAAGACTTTGTCAGTTGACGGTAAAAATGTTGACAGTTAAAACCGCTGACATTTATTTAGTTACATCATTAGTAAAATATTTAGTGCAGAAACTTCTTTAGTGGGAATTTAGTTAGTTACTATTGATGATTGGTTTGTGAGTAGTAAACTAGTATCACCGAATTTGCTACTGATGCACCGCTCTTGGTTGCCTAGTTAACATTAATGGACCAAGTTGCTACTATGATTAGCTCTTGTTGATGACTTACCACTGATGACTGGCGTGTCAGCAGTAACTCAATATCGCCAAAGTTATGGACCAAGTTGCTACCAGGGGTGAGCAAACCTTAACCATTCACTGAAACTAACCGATAACCGAACCGCCACCGAACCGAAATTAACCGACGATTATGGTTAAGGTTCTTTTATTAACCAAAAAATTGGTTATGGTTAAGGGGGTCTCATAACCGAACATTAACCGAACCGAATCGAAACACCCTATGCATAAGATATATATGCACAAAATATAAGTAATTTCCCACATTCACTATCGTTTCGTTTGTGTGCCTAAGTAAGTGCCTAATGGATTGTAGGACAAAAGACCAGGTGCAAATGTTATCACTATTTAGGTGCAATATTTGTCTGTTTGTGTCGTTTTGTTTTTGTATTTGGTTTCAGAGTATAGTCTCTCTTGAAGCTTTGATGAAAAATGTCCAGAATGCCGAGTACAAGGAAAATGAAATACTAGGTTGTTATTGCTTCTAGCATTGATTAGTTAATAAGTTCTTTCTACCAAGCACGAAACATTAGTCACTACATGTAGTTTTTTTTTACGTGGGATATTTAGTAAATGTGATTAGTGATTACCGAACGAAAGTGGTTAATTAACTGAAATGTAAGGCTCCTTTCCCGGTTGACCTCACTTGTTGGATTTACTCATAAACATAGTCATTAATACTGAATTTAAATTAAAACATTCAAGAGTAGCGAAAGCAAACATCATTCAATTACAAAACATAGCAGCGGAAGTCTTAACATTAAACGTAAATATTGTTCTAACACATAAACAAATAAACGGGATGTCAGTCTTGAATCAGGGTAGCCTTCATACCTTTGCACGCCCTTTCTTCTTGTTACCTGAATTGCATACTAAAAGTCAGCTAAAACCGGTGAGTTCTAGTTTTAAGTAATTAGGTATAACATTAATCGTTCATTTGTACCACTAGTATATATATATGTATATATCTTTATTTTCATTGAACATACATTGACTATACATATAAGTATGTGCATATGCATACATTAAACATTCATTGGTCATACACATAAAGGTGATCAGCCCGCCATTGATTGCGTAAGTCACAAAGACAGACGCTCTATCCTACCGTCTTAGGCCATAATTCATACCGTGTCTACCGAAGTAGTCCGTCATTCATTACCGTCCAGCAACCTTTGGCCTTCCGTCTACCGTGTCTACCGTCGTAGTGCGTCCTTTCGCCCGTCTGCCCGAAGGCATCCGTTTCCTATGCGAACTATATATACAGTCGTGCTTCGAATAAGGGCCTCCGTCCTACCGTAGTAGTCCATATTTAGTCTACCTTTTCAGACTTTATCATATCGTCTACATACTAGTTGCATGGTCGTCCGTCTACCGAAGTAGCCGTCACCATTGAGCCGCCCTACCGAAGTAGTCCGTATATCCATTCGTAACATTTACATATATATAACATGCAGAATATATAATAATATAATGCAAGAATTCATTGATTTCGTTATGTCATTCATTCATTTAGTTCCTTGTAAACATTCTTTTCATTCTTTGTTCATCATTATTTTCATGTTACATGTATGTCATATAAGCATTCATAACATTCATTCATTTGCATGTATACACTCCAGCCCCAAAACATTGAAAACATTTACACATAACACATAGGGGGCACATAGAACTCACCTGATTGAGCGGTTCCTGAAGTATACTTAGTTGGCTATCGAGCGTCACTTAAGGTCACACACAATCTGTATAATCGAGTAATACCAGATAAGATAATGAACCTAAACGAAACTTAACGTTTATATTCTTAGGGTTAGGGGAACTTAAGTAAGTTCGCCTTAAGTTCGCTATCTTGGATTCAGGCGAACATGGTAGGTTCGCCTATATAGGCGAACTTAAGGTAAGTTTGTTATCTTTTGATTTTTAGGCGAACTTGAGTAAGTTCGCTTCCTAGGCGAACTTAGGTAAGTTTGCTACTTTGTTTATTTGGGCGAACATGAGCCAGCGAGTTTGATAAGTTCGCCCAAAACGATTCCAGGCGAACTTGTTAAGTTCGCCTGCGCGACCTTCTTCCCCACAGAAACCCTAGATCTGGATCTCAGATCTCTATTCGTTCAAGTTCCAAACTTTTTACGTTCAGAACATTCTAATTTCATCCATGAACTTAAATATGTGGTTTGTTTTGTATTTCATACGTAAAAACCTTTCCTTTTTCGTGAATCTAACCCGAAACCCAAAAACTATAAAAACTTAGATTTTGAAGGTGATACATACCTCCTTGGGCTTCGATTCTGCTGCTACACGTTGCTAAGATGAGGAGGTTCCCGAGCTTTCGAACCGATTCTCGAGCTTTCTCTCTAGACCCGAGCTCTCTCTTTCTCTCTCTAGCCTTGCGCAAATGAGGATGGGATGGAGAGGGAGCTGCTCTTGCCCTTATATGCCTGGGCTCCCTCGGCCCGTTGAGGCTAAGTCCAAGCCCGTCCTCATTTCCTTCTCTTTTATTTTTAATTCTTCGTTATAACTCTGGCCTCGCTATGTTTATATTTATTTAATGAAATTCGGGATGTTACACGAAATTAACCAAAACCGACTCATAACCGACGGTTAACCGACAAGCGGTTAACCGACCAAGCGGTTATGGTTATGGTTATGGTTATGGTTATGGAAGAGGGCATAACCGACCAAGCGGTTATGGTTATGGTTATGGAAGAGGCCGAAACCGACTGTGCACGGTTGCTACTGATTACAGTTAATACATGATTAACTCCTGTTAATAACTAGATGACTTACCACTAATGATGAGTTCTTCCTAAAGTAGTTACCACTCTGAAGATCCATTTTCATGCGGTTTTTCATCAATCATGCATTTCTAAAGCGGCTAATGGATTTTCAACAAGGTAATATAAATCTTTTTCACGCTACTCGTTCGGCGTGACTCCCGCCAGGGCTCTATCCCTTGGACCTCACCATGGCGCTACCCCAGACCTCGCCAAAGCTTTGCCCCCTTTGGAACCCTTGCTCATTAGGGGGCTTCAATTCATCCCCTTTAACCACCAGGTTCGAAGGTCTGGAAATGAGAATAGTCTTTTACAAGTGCTATTCCACACCTTCTAACTTTTAACAATTTTATTCTCTTTTTTTTTGTCTTTCAAGTAAATCCAACTAAAGTAAAGGATCTTGATGACAACAAAATCAACAGTTTTTTTTATGAACAAGTTTGTAGGTTTCTTGATCATTGATCAGCGGTCTTTTCTTGAAATTATAAGGGAAACTACAAAATCGGAGAATTTTTAAGACCAAAATAGATTAGACACGAGGTTTGAAGTGTATGCGATTAGTGAATATCATAGCTGGTCGGCGCCTGGCTGGGTTGAAAAATATTAGTATAGTGATTTTAATTGTAAGAGTACGTCTTAAAAACTTAAAGAAAGAAAAATTCGTCTAAATATCTTAGGGAGCAAGGGGGCACCTTCGGGTTCATCGGGTACCACGGGTACACCGCCGCAAGGCTTGCGGCTACCTGTGGCGGGTATGGTGTTCGGCTATAAGTACCCGTGTTCAGCAAATGAAGGTTGAAAGTAATTGAGCTGTTGGGGATGGATTTGGGTAGTCAGGGTACTTAGGGTAGTGTCCCCACCACTTAGGGTATTTAGGGTTGGATTTGGGTAAAAATGAGGTGTTACTCATTCATTAGACCGAGTCATTAGGGTACTCAGGATATTGGGGTTGTGCCCCTTGCTCCCTTATAGTATTTGGAAATATAGTAAAAGTTGTAAAACTAGTCCCTGACATGTCCAACAATATTGTTAACAACCTCACATGTTTGCTGCATTAATACTTTTCCTTTGTGTTCATTAAAAAAATTGTAGAACACTGGAATGAGTCTTACGTTAGTCTATGGAGACAAAAACAACAATATTTATCTAAGCATTTATTATGAATATTAAATGATATTTATGAACATTTATCCCACTTTTCTAACTCAAATAAAAAACTGTACCAGTAAGTATTTTATAACCTTCTGCCAAATTTGTATTTAATTAAAAAAAACAAGAAAACTAATTTTATTTATAACTGCAATCGTTATTTGGCTATGAAACTAGACAACTATATTTTATAAACCAATATCGAAATCTACAAGTTAGAAATCTTTTGGCCATGTTTAAAGTCGGATATCCCAAAATTCGTTGGATCAAGGGTTGTTGTTGGATTGTTAAAAGTTGCTAAAACATGGGAGTCTAGTAAATGTCATTCAAATTGCTATTTCTTCAAATTGTCTAGTTTAATGTTAATAGATTATTGATAAGTGTCAATTTCACTAGTCTAAATATGTTGTATGTAAATAAGATTTTATGTGCTTTTATACTATGATAGTTAATAACTTCACTAGTCTAAATATATTGTATTTAAATAAGATTTTATGTGCTTTTATACTATGATTGTTAGAATGGGATTATGGCAACGCTTGGCCTAAGCGAAATTTTAGAAGATTTTTAAGTTAACTTATCCTTGTATGAGAACTCGTTACCAGTGACTCACGGTACCCCGGGATCAGGTAAACCAGAACTTACGTTGGATATGTGGCCTTCAAGAGGGTATATGGTAAGAAACTAGTGGAAAGAAGATTGAAACATGACACCTCTCCTAAAAGGAAATCACGTGCTTACCACCACTGCACCACTCCTTAGTTTGGGAAAGTTGATATGTGATTATAAGGATGAATATCTACTCACGCGTTACATGAGTTATGTGAACCAGCAACCAACTATAAGGAAAATGGGGTAAGATTGGAACTGTTTGTTGTTATGTTGTTTGATAAGCTTAGTCTTGATCAATCGCAAAACGAATTATGTGTATTCGTAATATTCGTGCTACATATAAATTTTAAACTTTTAAATTTTGGAATGTTTTTCGTTCCTAATAGCTCACACGTGTGCACAAGTAACTACACAATATACAGAATATGAAAAAGGGTAAGATTGGAACTATTTGTTATTATATTACACTAACTTTTTTTGTGTGCGCACAAGTGCATTATATAATTCTTTAGTTCTATATTAAACGTGCCTATATATGTGTGCGCATATATATACACATATGTGTTATATATATATATATATATAGGTAAATATATATATATATATATATATATATATATATATATATATATATATATAGATAGGGAGGTTCAAATAAGAATTACAATTTTGTTAAGAAGCCTAAGAAGCAATCTCATCAATTCAATTGGATGATCAATGGTAGAGATTTAAGTGTAGTAAAAATAAGGGGTGAGTAATAGCCACTTTTGTTGACTTTTTTCAACTTCCCTCACTTTTTTTAAACGTTCATAACTTTTTCATATGACATTATTTTTTTAAAAAAACTACACCATAAAATCTAGCGTTTTTTATCTTTAATTTGAGTATAGTATTGCTATATTTTTTTGTAAAAACAAAATCGACACTTAATGAAATTGTGCTACTTTACGTAAATGTGCTGGTTTTTGGTAAAACAGCACAATTTAGCACATTAAAAATTTATTTGTTTCTGGTAAAATAGCACAATTTACGTAAATGAGCTGGTTTCTTTAATTTGTGCTATTTTTAGTCAATTATTATGTGCCTAATTTGGTAGCATTTTTTAAAAATAAAAATTTAAAGCATTCATACACCAACAAAATGGTTCAGTGGTAGGCAACAAAAAGCTTATGCATCAAAATATTGTTTTGTGCTGGTTTGATATATACTAGATTTGTTGTGCTGGTTTTGTTTGTGCTTGGTTAGCTAAGAAGAGCAAGTTACACAATTAATCGTGTTTTTTGGTGTTGTTTTATAGTAAAACAGCACAATTAATTGTTATGTTTAGTGTTATTTTATGATAAAACAGCACAGTTAATTGTGCTGTTTTACAATACAACATAATTAAATGTGCTGTTTTACTAGAAACCAACACATTTACGTAAAGTAGCACAATTTCATTAAGTGTCGATTTTGTTTTTACAAAAAATATAGCAATACTATACTCAAATTAAAGATAAAAAAAACGCTCGATTTTATGGTGTAATTTTTTTTTAAATAATGTCATATGAAAAAGTTATGAACGTTTAAAAAAAGTTGGGGAAGTTGAAAAAAGTCAACAATTGTGGGTTTTCCAAGAATGTCCATCCATCACTTATTTTTCCTACACCTTGATCATCCAATTGAATGGATGATATTGCTTCTTAGCCAAATTACACTTATTAGGAGAACCATCCCCTATATATATATATATATATATATAAATATATATATATATATATAGAGAGAGAGAGAGTTAGGTTCAAATGAGAACTCATAAATACTTGAGAACTCGTGAGAACTTGTCAAAAAACCAATTAAAACCATATTTTTTTGTTTTCACTATCTTTATTATTAAAATATAACATAAAAAATGATTTATCTCTTCCATTAATTCATCCTTTCTCTCTAAATTATCCTTAAAAAAATTTATATACATGTGTAAATGGTAAACACTTACACATGTGTAAGTGGTAAACTTACAGAAGTGTATATTTTTTTTAATATATGAAGGCATGTAAATTTACATATATAAATTTATTTTTTTATGTTGTATTCTAACAATAAAAATAGTAAAAACAAAAAAAATGTTTTGATTGGATTTTTGACGAGTTCTCGCGAGTTCTCAAAATATTTAGGAGTTCTCAAATGATCCATTCCATATATATATATATATATATATATATATATATATATATATATATATATGCATACATATGTAGGGGTGGGTTCAAGATAAAACTAATAGTTAGACAAAAACTGTAAAAATCAATCTTAACCGTTGAATGACAGTGATCCATGGTCTATATTACTCAGGGGGTTGAGTGTAAATTTAACAATAAAATTCGTTAATTTCTAAGGGTGAAGGGGGCACCCTCGGGTAACCCTAATCTGGTTCACGGGTAATGCGGGTAAGGCACCCCCAAAGAATCGAGTAGTGAAGAGGGTAGGCTTTTTCGGGTATATACCTGCATGTTTGAGTAGTGAAGAGGGTTTAAAAAATTTAAAAAAAAATCTTTAGGGTATTAGGGTTGTGCCCCCAATAGTTTAGGGTATTAAGGTTGAATTTGGGTAAACATGAGGTGGCACACCCTCATTGGATATATTTGTTAGGGTAGTTTTTGGGTGAGGGTTGTGCCCCCTTCACCCTAATGTTTTAGGGGTAAATAAGGTATTTCCAAACATTCTCTCTCTTAAAATCCCAATAAAATCTCATCTTCTCTCTCTTAAACCCTTTTTATTATCTGCCTGAGATACAACAACGATTTCAAAAAATTTCTTATGATTTCTTTGGGAGTCCACTGAAGCACGTTTCGTTTGGGATACGAAGCAGAAAATCGAGGAAGAAGGTTTAAGTTTTAAGAATTAAGAGATTTGATCTATTCCAGTGTTCGATTCTTTACAGGTAAGTTTAGTATACGTGATGGGTAAAAGAAAAATTAGGGCTTACAAGGTATGCAATGTGGTTTTATTCAAATCAAACCTTCACGTTGAACTAACATGTAAGTTCATGTTAAATAATGTTTATGCACGTGTTAGCAGAAGCTTGTAATTAGAATGTTTGAGTTTGTTTGCTTTTTTATAATTTTTTTGTGGCAGGGACGAATGTTCAAATCGAATGTGTGTTGTTTATTGTTTTGATTACGCTTGTGTAATTAAATTAAGTACTAATTCTTATCGGTTTCGTATATGTAATCAAAGAATAAAAGAAGAGAAATTTTTTTATAGCAGGGACAAATGTATCAAATGTGTGTTGTCTATTGTTTTTATTATGTTTGTGTATTTAAAGTAACTACTAATACTTATGTGTAATCAAAGAATTAAACATGAGAAAATTTTGGTTTGTAGTATGTATGCTTGTGTATGCAGTTGTAGTATGTAATTAGTATAGATGAGGTTTTTTGTTTGGTTTAATTTCTTGACCTAAGAGAATTATGTGTATAGGTTAAGTTTTTTATAACTTGGTATGTGATTACATATGTGTAGCTTTATTACATGACTTGTTATATGTCTGCTCCATAGGGTAATTTTTTTTAGGAACTGTGCAATGTATAAATCGGATGTTTGTAGTTTATTTTATGATTAAGTGTTTTTAGTAAATTAAATATTGTTTGAAATCGATTGTGTGTGTGTAAGGCAGGAATAAAACAAGAGAACATTTTGGTTTGTTGTGTGTATAATTGTGTAATGGAAGATTAGGAAAAGAATTATGATCTGAACACAACTGACATCGTGTTTTTTTCCCAATACTAGAGGATAATCATTATTACCCGATATGCTTTGATCTGAGGCATTCTTCAATTACACTAATTGACAATGCACATGGTTATAATAAATGGTAGATAATCCTTACTTCTTCAAAAAAGATACTCCTTTGAAAGTGGTAAATTACTATTTTTTATATATTTTTTGCAAAACTATCATATCGAACATACTCTAACAGTTAGAATACTATGTTTTTTATGTTGCAGAAAGAACTATTTGTTAAATATTTAAGGTGCGTTGATCATCCGAAATGGAAAGAAATACAAGCAGCAAATTTGGAGAGATTAAAAATCGGTTGGTGTTGGGTATAATTTTGAGACTGATGCTGTCAATCGAAATTACAGTATCGAAACTACTAGTTTCGGTTGAACTTTTGTTCAATCGAAACTAGGTAGTTTCGATACCTCTTCAGGCTCATTAGACGGTGGCTTGGAAAACAAGGCGCATGTGCTTGCCTCCTATATATAGCAGATTATGCCCTAGGAGTGAGTGTGTCTGTAGAGGGAATCACCACCCCAAGGGGAGCTCACCCTGGGGTGAGACTAATTGTTAGTGTATGATCGAGCGTTTATTTTCATTTCAATCAAAGAATCATACGTTTTATGCTTTCAATTATCTGTTCTTTTCATTTTCATATGTTTCTGTTTGTGTATGTGATTCCCGCACCCGTCTCTACCATTTCTGATTCGAGAGTGATACCGGATCCAGAGATTCCGCCTCTCGATCCGGACTGTTTGAAGAATTTCTCCGCAGATCTGTTCTTTCAGGTCTGCTCAGGACCTACAGTTGAAAAACTAAAAAACTTCAATGATTGTGGCATATCTGTCATGCGCCCTATGGAGACGTACATGGGAAACTATGATAGGAAATGGACTGGTTTTTCAAATGTTGAAAAGAAAATAAAGGCAAAAACAAACTTGCTCAAGAAAAGGTATGCAGTTAGAATTCTAACATGTGAAGCAAACTAGCAAAGGGAAAAAGTTATAAGGAAGCAAATGATTTGTATGAGGAAAGAAGAAAGTAGATGGCATCTAGTATGGTTGGGTTAACAATTTGGTTTTTTTAAATTGGAAGTGTTTTTATGAATAATATTACAACTTATTTGGTTTTGTTTTGTGAATTTTAAAATTTCTCGGGTTATGTTAATTTTTGTTTCCAAAATAGGCTTCCAGGTTGAATTTACATAAGTTACTTCCAAGTATGTGCAGCTTAATGGTGTAATATAGTGTGTTTAACACTACATACTTGAACATACGAAGTGTGGTTGACTGTAATTTACTTTGATTTCATGTGTATGTAGTATTTTAACCTGATTACGTATACGTAAACAAGTTGATTACATATACGTATTTTTGGGATCATACACGTGATTTAGGAAGTAAAATTGTATTTACATAAAATATGATTTCTGCATTGTTTAGGATTGTGACAACATATGTTCTACACAAATTGAACAAAGTTTTTGTATGTAAAATAAGCTGTAATGTTCTAAATTAAAGTAATTGGATACGTATATGTTAATTATATAACTTTGATTTTATATGTGTATGCACTATTGTAACATGATTACGTATACGTAAACTGTAACATGATTACATATACGTAAACAAGTTGATGACCTATACGTATTTGTATACTTGTATGTTTATTACTTATATGGAGGTATGTTTTTGGTTCAAAATTGAATGAGATAAATCTCAAATGTTTTGCTGAAATGAAATGTGAAAAAAAAAAATCGGGGAAAAGAAAAAGGATTTGGATGGATTTACAATAAAAGTTAAATATAATTTGATTGGAGAAAATTAAGGGATTTGTATGGATTTGAAAAAAAAAACCATCGAAAATTAAAACGTAAATGGATTGGAGAAAAATAAGGGATTTAAATGGATTTACAATAAAATTTAAATATAAATTAATAAACATTTACTGAAATATCCTTTTATATAAAAAGAAAATAATTAAAATCTAAAATTTCTGATTGGCTGAGATTGGTTTTCTTGGTTTTTGGCTAATTTTGTGGTTTTCTCTTGATCATCTCCCTACATATGTATGTATGTATCTATCTATCTATCTATCTATCTATATATATATATATATATATGGACATAGGGGAGGGTTTTAGAGAAAACTCTCTTTTAGACGAAACCAAGAAAACCACTTTATAGTCCTTGATTTATTTGATATATGGTTAAAATTGATTAGTGCATGATTTTAATTAAATTAATAACTTGAGCATTTTATAAGGCTTTGAAGGGTAATATGGGAAAACAAAACGATATTAATTTAGAAACTGTAATCTTTAATTAACTAAATTCACTATTATCTCTTCTCTCTCCTCCTTCGCTAATTATGATCAAACACATCAATAAAAACATATTTACGTATAGTACTGATGTAACAATCACAAAATAACCATCTAGAATGAAAATTTTGATAGAAATAACTAGTTTACATAAGTTACGTATATGTAACAACAGTAGCTACATATATGTGTACGTATATGTAAACAAGTTTACATATACGCTTACGCATATTTAAACAGATATACATATCTATGTTTACGTATATGTAAATAGTTACATGTGGAGATGATGTGGATGTTACGAGTTACATATACGTAGCTAATACATAAACATGGGTAAACAGAAACAAAAAAGGGGGAGAATAATTGAGTTACATATACGTAGCTCATATGAAAAATAAATGAAGATCATCATGATGAACACCATCTGAACCA
Organism: Smallanthus sonchifolius; assembly: GCA_023525975.1. Lineage (NCBI taxonomy): Eukaryota > Viridiplantae > Streptophyta > Magnoliopsida > Asterales > Asteraceae > Smallanthus > Smallanthus sonchifolius. The sequence goes on along the minus strand of CM042021.1, from coordinate 28,147,224 downwards.
CTCCAATCAAAATTCACCATAGAGCTTCATGTACAGAATCCTTCATGAATGTAATCCATTGAATTCACCATCATCTTCACATGTGTTTATAAACTCCAATCGATTCCTTCGCCATCACTTGACTGAGCCACCATCCTCCTTTTCCATCATCTTCACCTTGATCGAGCCACCATCCTCCTTCGTCGTCACTTGTTGAACCAAACAACCATCGTCGCTCCGCCGTACTCCGTTGTGGGTCGCTAAAAACCACCTATCGACTCCGCCCTTTTCTCTCCCGTGGGTTCTCACTGATCAATTCTCACCAATCTATCGATCAGATATGCCACTTTAATTTTAAATCTTTAAGAAAACCCCACCGTTAATCACCTGGATTTCAATTTTGATGATGGGTGGAGAAAACTGAATTTGATTTGCAAGCCGATGATGGGGTTTTGATGATGGGGTCGGATCGCAAAATTGAAGGGAAAATGAGAAATGAGAGAATCAAGGGTTCATTCCTAAAATAAGGGTTTGAGAATTTGCAAAATTACCCCTTTGGAAATTAAAAAAATAAATAAATAATTTTAAAATCATCTGATTGGTTGGAATTGGTTTTATTAGTTTTCGCCTAACTTTAGAGTTTTCTATATGTATATGCGCGAGAAGTAACCGTTCGGGGCCCGGTCTCCTAAGGGGCCTGAAGTTTTTAAATTTTTTTATATTATATATATATATAAACGACCCAACTTGTATTATTCATTTATCCTATTAACCCACTTAAAAAGTAAAAAAGGTTCACTACTTGTATTATCCATTTATCCTATTAACCCACTTAGAAATTAAAAAAGACCACTACTTGTATTATCCATTTATTCTATTAACCCACTTAAAAATTAAAAAAGGCCCGCTACTTGTATTATCCATTTATCCTATTAACTCATTTAGAAATTAAAAAAGGCCCACTACTTGTATTATCTATTTATCCTATTAACCCAGTTATAAATTAAAAAAAGGCCCACTACTTGTATTATTCATTTATTCTATTAACTCACTTAGAAATTAAAAAAGACCCACTACTAGTATTATCCATTTATCCTATTAACCCACTTAGAAATTAAAAAAGGCCCACTAGACTATTCGAGGTATGTATCATGATTCATTAATCGTTATGTATGATTCGTTAATCGTTATTCGTTTGTTGTAGTTTTTTATTATGCCATTATGAGTTTATATTATGGGGCCCGCTTTTTTTTACATGTCCTGGGCCCAAAAAGTTTTGACGATTCTCGGGACCGGCCCTGGTTTACAACGTCCATTATTCCATGAAAGGGACCAAGAGACCCACAAGGATCTCACAGTTCCATCAGTTTGACCGACGGTGCTTCTTTAAGAATAATCATGGGCTCTAAGATTAGGCCCTCTGTTTTTGGGCTTCCACATGGAATCTTCCATGGATCCGCTTTTTTGACATATATATATCACGAGCATTGCTTCTTCTTCCCTTCTTTCTGAGTTGAATGTTTGTATTTTAGTGGAGAATTAGAATTAATTGACAATGCACATGGTAATAATAAATGTCATTATTATTTGCGAGATATACGGGGCAACCGAATTCACTTTAATGCAAACGTGCTTGTAGTGAATACTCAACACATGCAGGCTGCAACTTCATCGGTGTTTAAAATTTTAATCTTTTAAACCAAAATTTTACAGGTTTCACCTGTATAATATTGACATTTAATGAGTATTTAGAGTGTCAATCGTGTCGAGTCGGGAGGTTGACAACCTGACATGTTGAAGAGATGAAACCGAACATGACTCATATATTTATTTATTTGTGTTAACTTAATCGGAACACATAACATCATGAAACCCTAACAAGTAACTCGTTTATTTAAATGAGTCAAAAACGTTGAAATGAAGCTGTAAACGGGTTAAATGGGCCATAAACGGGTTGTAATAAATGGGTTAAACACGGGTTGGCGGCTTGAATTTATAAAAAAAACATATTCAAATTTTAAATGGGTCGTCGTGAACCAACACAAAATCACGTCACATATTAAAACCCAGAATATTTCGATATAAATTTTATGGAAACAAGACTATATTTAAATTGAATTATTTTCTGGTCTTGTAGATGTATAAATAAAAACTTTATTTTGAATACAACTTGATTATCAATAAAATTTATTTCAAAATATATAAAAAATATTTAAACAAAACCGTATATTTAGATTATTTATAAAACTAAAAATTATAATTATCGGAGAAAACCAAAAATTCTGCACATGCATTATGTATTGTTAGTTATAATCTTTTTAATATTTTTTTTTAAAAGAATACAAAACATATATTGTAAACTCCACAGCCATCGTGGCACAGACTCGCACACACGAATATTAGACAGTGGAGAGAAAGAGGAATGCCATAAGGTTGAGTGTTGTCTGGTTTCTTCAACTTACATCGCAATTAATTGACTACAAAATTAAAATCAGGGGCTTTTTTATTCAAATTTTGAATTTAATTTCTTCTGGTCGGTAGTTTATATATTCAAATTTTAACTATATTGCATAGGGTTTTTCTAATTGCACCATATCTATTTTCAAGTTAATTTAACTACATTGAATGAGGTTTCAATGTAGTTAAATTTTGAATTTTATTTTACTATGTTGCTTTGCGGCTAATTTATTTTACCGATTTTTTTTTGTTATAGGTGGACGTGGGTGATCCGCTAGACCCACATCCTCTAGTTCACTAGCGGATGTGAACGGTACTGTAAAAGTAAAAGCACCTGTCATATCCAGAAACAAAGATTATGTTATGAATGTTTTATTGTTATTTTGCACCGTTCGGATCACACCCCATGGGTTCAACTAGCGAATCACTTAGAACCAAAAAATATTTCAAAAATATCTAGAAACTATGTTCATAATTCTAAACCACCTATAACAAAAAAAAATTATATTAGCGAATGTACGCTCTTACAAAATCAGTGAAGTATTTGCAACTGATACTTGTTGTGGCGGTTTGTTTGTTTGTTTTTTTTATGGAAATATAGTGCGACATTTTTTTTCTAACAGATTTGAATCCGGCACTAACTTTTGACGATTTTTTTCTGTCGCTAATCCAATTTAGTAGTGTTGTTCATTTTTTTTTTATCTTTTTATTTCATGGCATTATAGACTTTATCTTGAGTTGAATCATGTCATTGATCATAGCCATATTTATAGGAGATTTACAATGAAAACTAAGAAATGTTATTGCTTTTTAATTATTATTGTTTTATGGAAGTTGCCATATTATTTCATATCCAAATAGAAGTAATTGTTAAACTTGGATCACAAGTGTACCGAGCAATCTAACCAATTAATCAAGAACCACAACTTGTATTTGAGGAACAACTCAAGACTCTTTTTATTAATAAGAAATTGACTAACAATTACATAGAAAAGAAATCAAATACTAAAGGGTTTATATAGCACCCACAATACTTGTTAAGCAAGTAATACCTTTCCTATACTAATACTTAAACAAATAAAATAATAAAGAAAACAAGACTAAATTTGAAATTTGAATTTGATCTCCACCTCCTCCCCTTGAGACCAATCCGTACGCCATCCAAGCCATTATCCAAATATTGTTTATTTTTTATACTCGCTCTCAATATTTGCTTCCACCATTCCCATGTCATCACAGAACTTCATCATCTTTTCTTTTGTCAAGCATAATTGATGATACATTATCTCCAAATAATGTCACCTTTCCTTCCACTTCATAGTTTAACTCTTTTAGTAACAGTTTCAACCAAACACACTCTTGAGCGGCCATCGTTGCAGCTCGATACTCGGCTTCAGTTGTTGATAATGAAACTGTAGGTTGCCTCTTGCTACACCATGATACATCCCCTGACCCAATAAGGAACACATATCCCGTTGTTGATCGTCGGGTAGATATATCTCGACCGTAATTAGCATCACAATACCCGGTTAGCTCAATACTTGACTCTCTCTTAAACTTTATTCCATATGTAGGTGTAGTCTTCACATATCTAAGGATCCGACGAACAGCATCCAAGTGAGGCTTCAATGGCTCTTGCATGAACCAGCTTAACACACTTACTACATACGTTATGTCTGGTCTCGTGAGGGTAAGATAAATCAGGCTTCCTACCAGCTTCCTGTACATTGTTGGATCTTCTAGTTTTCTACCACTGTTCGGCTAAAGTTGGATGTTTACATCCATTGGTGTTATGGCTGGTTTGGAACACTCCATGCCAAATTTTAATAGCATATCCATTATATATTTGTGCTGATGTAAAACTATTCCATCATCTTCATACTTCAGCTCTAGGCCTAAGAAGTGATGCAGTCTTCCCAGGTCTTTTATATAGAACCTTGTACTTAGATTTGCCTTCAACTCCTTTATGACATAAACTAAGTCACCGGTTGTAATTAAGTCATCCACGTATACTAAAACTATTGTAGTCTTATCTCCCTCTCTTTAGACGAATAAACTTGTATCTGCCATGGTGGATACAAAGTTATTTAGCTCTAGGAATTCTTCGATCTTACCAAACCAAGCTCTTAGGGATTGTTTTAATCCATACAACGCTTTCTTTAGCTTGCAAACATGTCCTGGAGCCTTGCAATTTATGAAACCATCTGGTTGATCCATGTATATTACTCTGTCAAGATCTCCATAGAGAAATGCGTTCTTCACATCCATTTGTCATAGACACCATTGTTTGCTTGCCGCTAAAGCTAGAATGACTCGAATGGATGTTAGCTTGGCTACGGGACTGAAGGTGTCTTCATAATCGACTCCGTATTGTTGAGAGAATCCTCTAGCAACCAAGCGAGCTTTATACCATTCAATCGAGCCATCAACCTTTCGTTTGATCTTAAATACCCATTTGCATGATATACGTTTAACATCAATCGGCTTAGGTGTAAGCTCCCAAGTTTGGTTGTTCCTTAAAGCAGACATCTCTTCTTCCATATCCCCTTTTTCCAATCTATTCTACCCAAGGCTTCACTCATAGACTCTGGTTCTCTTTCCACACTTTCAACTATTGCCACATTTGCATACTTTGGGTTTGGTCTTCTAACTCGGTCAGATCTGCGCACATGATTTTCTTCACTCTCAGCCTCTCTTTGATCACTTGGTGTTCCTCTTGATGACCCAGTCTGCCAAGGTATTCTTCTTGGTGTTTGGATGTCACTATTTTCATCATTAACTTCCATCTCTTCTTAATTTTCTTCTTCATGTAAGCCAAGAGTTACACGTTCATCTAAATCTTGTTTTAAGTTCTGAGAATTCGGGAGAATGTCATTGGTTGGTGACCACCAACATGATGTTTCATCAAATATCACGTTTCTTGATACATGAATTTTCCCGGTGGGCGGTTCACAATACCTCCAACCTTTCTTTTGTCATACCCAACAAATATGCATCTTTCAGCCTTTTTCTCTAACTAATGTCTTTGGTGACCCGGAATGAACACATAACAAACGCACCCGAATACCCTAAGATGGTTTACGTTTGGTTTTAGCTTGTATAGCCTTTCAAACGATGATACGTAATTCATGCCTTGTTGTGGTAGTCGGTTGCTCACATATGCAACTGTACTCATCGCCTCAGCCCAAAACTTCCCGGGAACATTTTTATCATGCATCATGCTACCACACAACTCTTGCAAGTGTCTATTCTTCCTTTCGGATACTCTGTTTTGTTGAGGAGTATTTGCACATGTAAGCTGCATCTTTATCTTTTGCACCTTTAAATAGTCCGAAAATTCTTTTGAAGTGTACTCGCCACCATTATCGGATCTTAAACATTCAATGTTGCACTTTGTTTCCCGTTCCGCCTCTAACTTAAACTCTTTAAATCTTTGGAAAGCTTCTGACTTTTCCTTTTGAAAATACACCCAGACAAACTTGGAGAAATCATCAATAAAGGATATTAAGTACCTCATCCCTTTTATTGATGATTGCTTCACTGGCCCCATTACATCCGTGTGCACAAGTTCAAGTGGGCATTTGGCTTGATGTTTTGAGCTTTCAAATGGTAGTTGATGGGCTTTGCCATTTTGGCATCCGCTTCACACTCCATCAGTTCTTACTTCAAATTCAGGGATTCCAAATACAAGCTTCCTTTGAACCATAAGTTGTAGCTTGTCATACCCTACATGACACAACCTTTGATGCCATAAATCAGCATTCTGATTCTCTTTCACCTTGTTTACATAAGTTGTTCCGTCTGAAAGAACATACACGATATTGTTCTTTTTCCCTTGAATTATCGGTTTAGACTTTGCTTCGAACGTATCGAATATCATCACATCCTTTGGACCAAATAGAACATAGTGGCCCATATCCGTAATTTGAGGGACTGATATGAGGTTTTTCTTCATCCCTGGAACGTGAAACACATCTTGAAGTTTAAAACCTTCATTCTCGTACTTAGTCGGGAATTTAACATTGCCTATGTGACAATCCGAAATTTTCAGGTTAACCCCGTTAACCAAATCCAGTTAAATCCTAACCTAGTTTACTAATCTCAAACTCCAGGGACTAATCCTGTCTATATTCAAACTTATATACATAAAATTTGAGGGACTAAACTTGTTTTTTAACTATAGTAGATTTCCTGCTGACTTTTAATAGTCAAACTAACATGTTCTTAATCTTGATAACCTAATTCAAACTACAAGGACCAATTCAGCCTAAATCCAAACTTCAATACATGGAATCACAGGGACCAACTATGTAATTAACCAAAACTTGATTATTTTGACTTCTGAAAGTCAAAATTCGCAAGTTCTTGGATACAAGCTCAATCTATAACTGAAATACGTTCGAATTGTAACTGCTTTTGCACGAATATGATCATTAAGACCATCATTAACCCGTTAAACACGACATTGATTCGAAATCAAACTCAATTATGAGTAATTATGTCGAAACCGTCGACCCATTTATCTATTATCAACCAAATCCGACCAATTCGTTCGTTACTCTCTCAATTGAGCATCTGCGCACCTTAATCGAACATCTCAGAAGAAATCCCACACATCAATTTGACCGGAGTCGCAGCAGAGGTCACCAGAAATCGAACCAGTCACAGTCGGTTGCTGTTCTAGTCGATCACACTCAATTCGGATCCAAATCTGGTAAATTCTTACATCCCTAGCTTCGTTCTTACCCATAAAGTGTAAGCCCTATGCCAATTGGGGCTCATAACATCAATTCGACCGAAACCCAGTTTCTAGGGTGGTTTAATCGAACCCTGATCCAAGCACCATTTCAATCCAATTAAATCACACGGTTAGCTTCGCAAAAAGTCACTCGTTGAAACCTCTTTGCTAATTTAATGTTATAACATCGAATTGACTAAGATCAAACATCTAGGGTTTGCTCATAATCTGGGTTGGGGGTTTCAATCTTAGACACAACCTAAATCAAATTAAACTACATCTGTGGTTTCGCAATGTTCTAATATGTAATAGCCCAATGAATCCAACACCTTTTGATACCAGAATCGATCAAATCGAATCAAAATCAAACCTAGGGTTTTCGGTTCTTGAATCTGCTATTAAATGATCTTAAGCTTGTTGTTTTTCAAATTAATTACACCTACAGACTCGTATGTACTCGATTAACAAAACTCCTATGTTTTTAAGATCAATCGAGATCAAAATTGTCGGATTTGGGACCGGATTGGATTTGATTTGTATGGGGGAAGAACTCAGTCGGGTTAAATGTTAAAACCAATCCGTTCCGGATTCTGTTGCGATGACCCTAGCGAGCGGAGTGGTTAGGTGTGTGTGCTTGTGTGGGAGAGACCCGGGTTCGAGTCTCTCCACACTATTTTTATTTTTAAACCATTTTCAATTAATATTTTTAATATAAAAATTATCCCACTATTATTATAATATTATATTAATGTGTTTTAGCCGGAAAACCACTCGTAGGCTCGGGTTTGGTTTGTAACCCTTTTTCATTTAAAAATACCTACTTTTAAAATAATATATTTATATTATTTTCAAACCCCGACTTCGAATAAATAATATATTTATATTATTTTCAACCCGTGACTACAATTAAAAATAATTTATATTTAGATATTAGTTTCACCTCGTTTATAAACTTCATGTAACGTTTCAAACTTATAAATAATATAATTATTTATATTATTTACCCACGTTTATATCCCCGAATAAAAATAAATAAATTTATTATTCTTGCCACATAAATGATTATTTTATTAATCCTACGAACTTAAAAAATATATATATATAGTTATATTATTTTCCTAGCCATAATTTAAATGGTACAAACATACGAATATTTATTTATTAATATTATTCGTAATTAGAAGCGTTCAACACGAAACGATTTTATCTTAATAATTATTATATTAAGAAAATCCTCTATTCCCGTGGACAAGTTTGTCTACTCTTTAATCGTTAGTGCGTCTTAGGACGTTCACTCTTCTGTGTCATCGTCACAATATCCCATGAGTACCTAATTATTATGCTTATAAAATCTAAGACATACGTAGACGGTTCACATGCAAACTCTTGTGTTTTCTATTGCATCCTTGTGTGGTGCTATCCACTACTAGTACACAACTCAGGTGAGTTTTACATAGCCCTCTTTATTTTTGTACATTTTGGGGTGAAACATGTTTGCATTGAAAACTATTTGTAATTACAATATACAATTCTATATTATGACTATTTGTGTAATTCGTGCTTTTGTGCTTTAATGATATGAGTTGAACTACATATACATGACACACTAGTACAATCATTAACTTTTACGATAGGCCTAAGGTAGTACCTAACATGATCATTTATAGGGGAAACCGATACATTGCTTAACACGAACCTTGGAGGGTTAGTGTATACATTTTGGTAGTTCACGCAGTCTGGGGGACTGTGCATACATATTACACGGTTTGATTGTACACCTAGTTTCAACTATAGATTCTCCATAAAGTGCCTTATTTACCATATGTCATATGAATTGTATAAACTATTTGAAAACTGCATGAGATATCTAAACCTATGTATGCTCACCAACTATTTATAGTTGACCCTCTCATTTTAAACATGTTTCAGGTGGATTTATTTGAAGTACAAGTTCATCACATAGGAGCATATGGACCTAGTGACAATTAAACTAGAATTATTTGCTTTTAATTGACTGATCAATGTGTATTTGTACATTTAAATTATTTCAATAAATTTATGTAATTTAGTTTGATCATGAGCTTTTGAACAGTCTACATGTCCTGCCCCGACGTTTTTCGCCGTCGGTTGGGGTGTGACAGCCTATATGAGCAATATTATGGCGAGAATTATCAGCAATCACCACCACTTGGTTCCCATTATATTTCACAGGGTTCTCGAGACATTTCTTGTCTCCTATCATGTGATTTGAACATCCCGAATCTTCTATCCAATCACCATGGTTTTTACTCGCTGATTCTGTTGTGGCCGATAGAGAATAAATTGTTTCAGCTTGGGTGAAGTGAGCTTCAGCGTCCCAGGTCGGTTCTGCTTGAGGTTGGATGTCGGCACCGTTTCCTTCTTCAATAGTCTTTAACCGGCAGTAATTTGCTAGATGCCCCCTTCGTCCACAGTTATAACACTTGTACGAGAGCCTCTTACCTTGTTGTTTTCCCTGCCTCCGATCATCTCCCTCTTCTTTCTGCTCTTTTTCACCAGAACGATTCTGTTTAGGGTTTTCATATCTTCTTGATTGATCATTGTAATTTTTCTTGAATGGTTTTGATCTTAGCCTTCGATCAGCGTACATTGCTTCTGAATCAGGTTTGGATGGTGTTGCTAGAGCCATGTCAGACATCTATTTTGCCAAGGATTCTTGGCCTGCAAGAAGATTCTCAAACTCTCCCATTGTTGGCTGTGTTGGCAAGCCTTGTATGGCTGCAACAAAGCTTTGGAACTCAGGTTTGAGTCCATGTATTATTAGCCTTTTTGTTCGTGCATCACCTATTCGATAATCTGGATCAAGTTCCCCAATCTCCCTACACAAGATTTTGATCTTGTGAAAATATTGTGGAATGGTTAGATCTCTTTGAGTTATTGATAATAACTCATTCTCTAACAGTTGAAGTTTTGCATCATTCTTCTTGGAGAATAAGGTTTTCAAGACATCCCAAGCTGCTTTGGGGGTTGCTAAATCTCTTATGTGCTCCAGTAGATATTCTTCAATGGTAGTCTTCAATATGAACATGGCTTTGCCTGCTCGGACTCTCCACTTGTGTATTGCTCCGTTTGTGTCGATTCTTGGCTCTATCGTGCTGTCACCATTAACTATTTCCCATAGATCTAAGCCTTGCAGGTACGAACTCATGTAAGTAGACCATGAGTTATAGTTAGTGTTGTTTAGTTTCTTTAATCCGGAGAAGACTTGAAAATCAGCCATGCTTTGATCGGGTTGATTTCTTCAGATCTGATTAAATGTTAACCTTCTTTGACAGCTCTGATCTTGAACCTGGCTCTGATAGCACTTGTTAAACTTAGATCACAAGTGTACCAAGCAATCTAACCAATTAATCAAGAACCACAACTTGTATTTGAGGAACAACTCAAGACTCTTTTTATTAATAATAAATTGACTAACAATTACATAGAAAAGAAATCAAATACTAAAGGGTTTATATAGCACCCACAATACTTGTTAAGCAAGTAATACCTTTCTGTTTTGGGTAAAAATTAACAAGACTAACTTTGTAACCAAATTTCGTTTGTGAGGTAGTGTGCTTGTAAAATCAATGTAAAACAAGGTAAGAACGTAAAAAGTGACACGGACGTTTACGAGGAAAGCCCTTGATCGTTCAGGATCTCCGACATAAAACCTCGGGAGGTGACAATCGACACCTGCCTCGTTACTTCAATAAATGGTAAAGAATTACAAGTGTTGAGCGGCAAATGATCGATATCTAAGTGTTACAAGACTGATTGCAAGTGTATTCTATTGCTAAGTGCATTGTTGTGTGTTTTCTAATCAACCAAGCTGCTGATTTTATACAGAGATCATACTAACTAACTATCCGAGAATCCCGGAATCGACGAGGTCTTCAAATATGACCGTTGGAGGTCGTTCTACGCGTCTTCTACATGCTTATTTCAACTTCCAGACCGATTCTTTAGGGATTAAATTGACTTTACATGTTTTACCTGCGTATTGATCAAAATAGAGGAAATATACAACGGTTAGATAATAAGGAAATTAAGGATACCGAAACCTGTCAGAATACCGAAGTATGTTAAAGATCTAGGATCCCTATCTGTAAAATGACCCCTAACACTTTCCTATACCAATACTTAAACAAATAAAATAATAAAGAAAACAAGACTAAATTTGAAATTTGAATTTGATCTCCACCTCCTCCCCTTGAGACCAATCCGTACGCCATCCAAGCCATTATCCAAATATTGTTTATTTTTTATAGTAATTAGTATTTAGTAGCTAGCATCAAATAAGGTTGCCCAACCATAGAGACAAAAAAAAACTTCTAAACTTTTGGCATTTTCAGTAAATTAGACATGGTAGGCTTGATAATCATATTCTTGAATTTCATTATGCTCTCACTCGCTTAACATAATGCGTTGTGACAATGTTAGCGTTGTCTACGCTTTACTAACCCGTAACTTTATGGTTTAGTTATTTTATGCATAAGCCTACATCTCATAATAAGATATCAAAGTAATAGGCTTTGTTGAAAATTAAGTGATAAAGTTAGATATTTTAAGGTATATTATAAGTGAAGTGACTTTCACTTTTCACCCGTATGTGTATTTGAAACTTGTGTAAAAGCCGAATTCCGATGAACTCTAAACTCGGTCCCACTGGCTCGGGTCCGATCCATCATTGTTTAGAGACTAGCTGAGGCACTTTCATTTATATGTAGTTCAACGAATATGTGTGTATGTGTATGACCCTCAAATGTCTCACTTCAATCACTCAAGCGTATAATTTGCTATCTCCAAGACACTCGTTATTATGGTTTGCAACATAATGCGTCTACAACTATAGGCCTCACTATCTGCTATGATGTTGATGTTGACTAAGGTGGATGCACGGAGACCCACCAATCAGCATCAAACTTTTTTTATATTCTTTGCAAGGCAGTCTGAGTAACAAACTATCTCTCGCTTGAGCACTAGAGCCTAATACCGAGGTGTTGCAAATGTTGTTACTTAGACACATTGATCAACATTCCCCTCTCACTTCAGGTATGTTGCATAGCTCTACCTCTTTACAAACTAAGTTAAACACAACATATCAAATATATTGAGATAAATTTTTAATTCATTCATAAAAAGGTAGCATTAGTCAACATTCAATTTTTTTCATATCGTCACCTCATCAAAAGGGACAGCTTTCATCTCTTTCTTTGGATATTGACTCCAATTAGAGGTGTACAAACCAGATTCTTTTAAGCCGGATTGGATTTGGTCAGCAAAGTCAAAATCGGATCGGATCTAAGCCGGTTTTAAATGGAAGAAATCCGAACCAATAGCAACCGGATTGGATTGGATTAGAACCGGGTAGGTTGAAACCTGTTTGAAAAAACAGTTATGTTTTGGAAATTAAAAAAAGACAAAAAAAAAATTGTAATAGTCTTAACCTTGAAAACAGAAAACACAGTTTCTAATAGAAAGTTGGCATCGACATTTTGGTAGTACTTTTGGTCGTTTAACAACCGTATTTTTGGCAGTACTAAGAACGGCCATATGTTCAAAAATAATGGTAAAAACGGCTAGTTTACAAACCGGATTGGATCATATTCTAAACCGGGTCGGATCCAAACTGGATTTAAGGTTTGGTTTTAAAAGACCTCGAATTTATAGTCGTTTTTTTAAATGCATATATGCACTCACACTATATGCACAAATGAATGCATATATGCATATTTTTATACTTTTCTTAAAAAAATTCAGGAGAGAGGAGATAAACTCAAACTAAGAGTGAGAAGAGATAAATAAAACATTGTTGTTGAATTTTACTTTTTTCACTAAAGCGATATGTACATGTTTTGTGCGGTTCTTTCGGTTCTCAACATATGTTTAGTTCTCAAAAGAACATGCCCCTATATATATATATCAAGCCCAATGAATGAGTCCCTCTTGTACATTGTTTATTATACAATCAATATAAGATTTCATTTGGAAATCAATATTCACCTTGAAAACCCGTCAAGCTAATTATCTCACGAGTTTTTTGAGTGACAGCATACATGAATCCTTGTCGTCATGGTTCTTCATACATTTTGCATAGTGAATAATTTTCCCATTAATTACGGTTTAATCTAAACGTTCGAAAGCGTTATTTTCACTTAACTCGAGGAAAGAAGAGTTCTAACCTAGCATAGAAGGTTGAATACATACTTTGGACTAATCAAATAGGGACCACCAATCATAATCGAGCTTAAGTCACGGCTTCAGAAAACTGGACCGTTTAGGCATGGTCTGAGAGGTTGGGTTGGGACCGATCTCTAACCTACACATATTTGTGTACTCTATACAATAATTTCATATAAATCATATCTTATTCATCAGTATATTATATCAATAGCATGCATATATTGGAAGATCGTATTATACAATAATAATTTATTCACTTATATTATGGCATGTAAGGATAAATTAAACTTTATGAGGGTATTGCCCAATATATGATGTGAAGCATATTATGAGTTTGAGAAAGATGCAATCACACTAAACCAAGTTCTGAGCTAGAAGAAGGTTGAAAAGATATCATATGTAATATGGACGGATAGTCAATCGGTGATTGACAGATAATGTACAATGGAAAGTCAAGGCACATCTGACATATACATAATACGATACAACTACTCTCAACCGGAGTTATCATTGTTGACAATCTGAAGATAAATGATAATAGTACAAATCCGCTAACGCAAGGCTTAACCAGAGAACTAGTTTATAAATTATCAAGAGGAGTGAGATTAAAGCCCATGAAAAACCAAACCTAGTTGACTAAAGGTCCCAAGATCTAGGTTTAATAGGACAACAACTCATGTGAGTACCCGAACAATATAAAACGAAATTGTGTACTTCCTAGTCCATTTCCGGTAAGTGACATTGATGTGAGACTAAGCATAATATGGTTATAATTTATGGAAATCAAGATAACCTTATGCTTTTAATGATTTGTGGAAATCACTTGTGTGAACAAAGAGAAGCGGGATCACTTCAAATAGAATTATTGGAGGGGGGGGGGGGGGCAATTCCTAGAGCTCTCGTTGAACCAGACAAGTGTTTCAAGAACATAATGAACATGACTATGAGGAGTTTACCAAGTCAAATAGAGTCTTGTGTGAAAATGTATTCTCATTTATACGAATAGCTATTAGTTCAAATATATCAAGTTATACTAACAACTAGTAAGCTAACTATGTTTCACATGAGAAGGTTCAAAGGGTAACATCTGTTGGACTAGTATGCCGAAGTAACGACAGCTGATAGTACTGCTATCAAGGTAGGATCCAAAGGGTTGTTTCACGACTCACGAGAAACAAACAATGAGATTATTTAAAGAGTTAAACAATCTAACACGATCACACTAAAAGCGAGTTGGGAGACATTTAATTATTTGTAATTAGATTACGAATAATTAAAACGAATTAAATTAATTATTATCAAAGAGTTGATGATTAGAAGACTGATTTAATAATTATCAAAAAGTTTGATAATTACTAATTAGGTTTACTTACTAGATTAATTATTAATTGGATTAATAATTAATTAGTGAATTAAAATGTATTTGTTTAATAATTAAATTGTTTAATCATTAAAACCCTAATTTAATCCCAACGTTTATATATTTTATATCTAGGGGATTAAGAATCGGAGGCAATATAGATAAAGAAAAAGGTAAAACCCAAATCACACCTCCCTTCCCTCTCTCCCTCATGCACCCCCCCCCCCCCCCCCCGCAGTCCGACAGGCCCCAAGCCACCACCGGTTTCCGCCAGGATTGCCGTGGGCGTTCGTTTTGTGAACCAGTTTCTAGACCAGGTTTGCGTGTGGTCGATCTAAAGGAAACCATGGGTGCTCGTGTTAGCAGATTTAGCGTATGAGTTCGTTCATCCGTGGTGTTTCCGTTCGTTTAGTTTTTCACTTCTCAAAAGGTAGAACTGTAAACTAACTATGGTTGTTTTATTTCTGTTATGTTTGCATCTGGACTTTTGGTGGGCAGTCTAGAGTTTTGGCCTTGACTAGTTCGTACATGTAATTTATTCCACTGCGTTTATTTCAAAATTGTTTTGAAACTCTTGTATGAAATCCCAACAGTGGTATCAGAGACATTTTTTTCAAACTATCAGAATAATTGTTTATAATTGAAATCATGTTTTATTTTGTCAAAACTTTTGTTTGACAAAATATTGCATCCTTCACGTTTCATTGTATATTGTGTTGTCCTGTGAATCAAGTCTTTGACCCGTGGTTATATTTATTGTTTATGGTTTTTTGTTGCTTCAGTTATTTTGTATTTTTGGTTGTTTTGGAAGCCGTCTTGTAATAGATTAGGTTTATTTTAATTTATTGTAAATTGTAATTGTAACTGGATCATGACAAGACAAGATGGGAATTGAAGATCAGACCCGGAGTTCAAGATGAAGATCTTGAAGCAAGTGGGAGCCCAACAAGATCCAAGAGTTGTGTCTTGTTTATGCTGTCCCATTTGACCCGTTTGGTTTTGTTAAATGGCTATAGCAAAACCGAACACTAAAAGGGTTGATTTGCAATTTTGTATGTTTGTGCTTGTTTGTGACATTTAAAGTAAAAGTGTTTTATCTAAAAACTACAAGTTAACCAAAATAGTTTTAAATGGTTTAAAACATGACAACACAATAGAAACGACGAGATTTTAAAATAGAGATTTTAGTAATCTCGTGAAAGGTTTTAAAATATAGAGTTATTTTATAAGTAGAACCGGAGTTTTGTGGAATATAAATAAAAGAGATTAATTATTCAAAACTCAGAAATTATTAATGAAAGAGTTTATTAATAGTTTAAAATGGATCGCGATTTAACGAAACGCTTATTTGATATAGGATATTAAACTCAAGCATATGTGAGATGAAGTGTTTATCGTCGTCACAAACCATACATACAAAATTTGAAATTTTATAAACCCTTGTATCTTTCTAGCATGCTTTGTGCTACATGGTGAGTTTTTTACCCATGCATAACCTTAATTAGATTAGAGATATGTTTAACTTAGAGCTTATCATATTGGAGTTTTTATCCAAATTGGTGATAATGAAAAAATTATTTACCAGATTGGTGTCCTTAAAAAATTATTTACCAAACTAGTGTAAATCATATTTTATTATTCTTTTATTTTATTATAAAAATAAAAGAAAGAAAAACGGTTTAGTTTTTTACCTCTACGATTCAGAAGATACCATCGCCAATGACTTCTTCATCGTCATATTCGACGTTGTCCTTTTCTTTTACACCATCGTCAGTTGACATCGACCATTCAGAAACCCTTTGTCCGTTCGCCATCGACGATTCAGAAACCCTTGCTCCTCCACTGCGACGATGATGCGAAAGAACACAATTGTTTTCGATTCTAAGTCGAATATCATATATCCAATTGCGAGAAACTGTGTTTGAGTACCGCTGTAAATTACAATGGCTTAAAGTGATGTTTACAGGTCATATAGAGAGGAGATATGTGGTGGTATATTGGTTGGATTTTAGGTCGCCGAAAATTATCAGAATTTTGAAATTACTTGCGAACATGTCATTTTATACAAAACAACACTAGTTGGTAAATATATTTCAAACAACACGTTATTGGTAAATATTTTTTCCAATAACACTTTTTTGGAAAAAAAAAACTCTAAGAGTTGTGGAGGGATTATGTTTCTCCTCCTATAAATACCTCATTGTATCTCATTTATTAGACGCACCAATCAATAATAAATTTTTCTCTCCCTATATCTCATTCTCATAGGGTGATGTTATTTGGACAACCCCAAAAATTAGTTGGACACCCATTATACGGCTCGTATAGCTCAATACTACCCGTATAGGGTTTCATCAGCATTAAATGCACACCTATACGCGCAGTATAAGACTATACGGGCAGTATAACTTTTTGGTAAAATTTTATAACAAAACAAAGAAAAAAATTATATAAAAAAAACAAAATTCTATAAAAATATTTGAAGTTAAAAAAAAAGTATCTATACGATCCGTTAAAATATTATAAAATTTTATAATAATAGTTAAACAAAAAAACAAATTTTATAAAAAAATTTTGAGTGAAATTTAAAAAAAACCTATACGGGCAGTATAGCCCTATATTATACCTATTATTCATCTCTCAGCCAGCCAATCATTGGCAATGATTGGTAATTAATGAACCATATACGACCAGTATAGCCCTATACAGGCAGTATAGGACACCCAGGATGTCCAAATAAAATCAAAGGATGTACAAATAACGAACCCCTTCTCATATATCTTTGTTATTAAGCTTGTCGCAAAACATTTTGATTTACATGAGTTTTTAATCATTTGGAATTTGTTATATCGTTTTGCAGGAAATCATAATATTTTTTTAATTGAAAATAACTATATATTATCGAGGCTAACTATTAGTGATCCGTGTCGGACCGTCAGTGATATTGTCGTCGTCCTTGCTCCATAATCGTATAGATTCTATTTTGACTGATCTCAAAATTTCAAAACAATTTTTAAAACAAACAAATAAAATACAAAACTAACACAAAAACAAATATCAATTATGGAAATATCATGTGATGTCAATATTAATGAATTGAGATAAATATCATGTGATGTCAATATTAATGAATTGAGATGATTTCATGATAAAAGTATTAATTATGTCTATGAAAATATTTCAAATAAGTTAATTAAAGCAAATATATTTTCTTTGGGGTGTTATTATATGTCAACGACCGATCCAAATCTCAATTCATTGATATTTGTCACAGTCTATGCTTCCTTGTCATATATATGCTTTACACTTGATTTATAAAATCTAGCGAGTAGGTTATGTCCGTGTGTTGCGGTGGTTCGGTTTTAACTAAAATTTATATAGAAACGTATATAAACTTTAGCGTGTCGCAATGTTATATTTGGAATTTTATAGAACATTATATTTGAAAAGAAACAAAATCCGTTACATTGATTTAAAACCATAAAAACGAATACCGGTATTGGTTCCGATAATGGTACCGATGTTGTTCGGTTGGTATCGGTTTTGTCCATCATGGTACCAGTACGATACCAAAAAACCCTATTTCGAATACAACTCCGTTTTCAACAAACTTTATACCAGAATGTGGAGAAAAACAAATTAAACGCAACCACGTATTAAGTTTTTTTATAAAAAAGTTAACGAACGAAAGTTATTTGAAAAAAATTAAAATTGTAAAACATTAAAATGGTTAAAAACATATATTATATATAGTATAATAGGTGAAACTGAAACTTAAAAAAAGCAGTCCACCTTACCATGAACCTCACTTCAATGGATCATCTCCTTGTTAGTAAATGTTGGTATTATATATTATATACAACTAGTGGGATTCCCTCACGCTACACGACAAGAATTTGGTCGATATTGGTTTATTACAATACAGGTATTCGCTATAGTAACCAAAAGAGAAAACCTAAAAAATAAAGTCGTGGCATGCCCAAAAAGATATCGACACGTGCTTTACATATATCGAGAACCATAAAAACGAATACCGGTTGGTTTTGATAATACCGACACCGGTACCGATATTCGGTTGGTATCGGTACAGTTCGTGATGGTGACCGGTCATGGTATCCATAGTGTTGGTTCTGTAAAAAAACCGAAACCTTGAGGCGGCTTAGAGACTTGTTCGTCTACGCTTAAAAAACTTGTACATTACCATGCACAACTCCGTTTTAAACAAAACTTACACTGAAACGTTGATAAAAATAAGCATGTCGTAACGGTATATTGGGAATTTTATAAAACATAAATTTAAAAGTTACAAAAGAAAAAAATATATATGAGAGTATCATGTGTCATCATAATTAGAGAAAAAAAAATCATAAAAATTGAAGGTCTGTATTGAATGTTAAAGAAACTTAAAGGGTTATGTGATAACTTTTTTTATAGTCTAGAAAAAATTGTTTGTAATCGATTTATATATGTTCGCTAACGTGTGGTTCTCACAGTGATACGACTCTATAATGGAAATGATGACGTCATGGCTTACTAACTGGCCACATCGATCTAGAACCTGTTGAATTCTCCTCATGAATTGGACGCCTAAATTGACTTCGCTGCCTTTTCATTCATTTCGTTTTTATCTCTTGCATTTAATCTTTTACCTATTTTGTTTATTAATTTTAAGTTTTTAATCATATATATTTAAATAACTGGTTTTAAATAGAGAACTATAGATTCGTATAAATACATATATGTATTGTTTTAATAAAATAGTTACGCAATCATATAAATGTCTCTTTTTCTTTCACTAATATATTGAATAGCATTATAGAGGGAAGTTCATTTCAGAACAAAGAAATTCTCTGAGAACAGAGGGGAACAAACCTAAATCGTTTAATTTTTTGATCTATGGTAAAAAAATTTAAAATTTTATACTTCTTACATACAAATATGTATGTTTATGTACATAAAAAAACCATTAAACTAGTTTTTTTCATATATTTTTATATATTTAAAAGTTTCCTACACATGTGTAGGCATGTATATAAACGAATTTGTTCATATTTTTTTATTTGAATTTCATGAAAAACGTCTAGATATTACATTTACATTATTTTCTTATATTTTAAAACATTTTAAGATTGAAAAAGTGAATAATTCGTTTTGTTCTGCGTGTTCTCATAATATTTAGTGTTCTGAATTAAACCATGATCTCGTAGCAGTATAAGGTTTTATGTAGTCTTGTTAATAAAGGAGTATAAATTCGTAAAAATCTAATCTAGCTAAAAAAGAATTTTCGTGTTCATTGACTTTGGCTTCATGGTCAAATGTTGATGGCGTTTCAAACATGCACATATGGATTTTTCTTCCAATTACCCCGACAAGACATCATGCTTCTAGAACCCAACAACCGACCCTTGTTTTTTATTAACACACCAAAACCTAACTTTAAATACGAGATTCAACATGGACAGCATCGAAGAATAATCCCACAAAACCAAAGAGAAATGGTACCAACTTCTAACGGTAACGAGTTACCGTTAAACGAGAACGATTCGCAAGATATGGTCATCTATCAAGTCCTTAACGAAGCCAACACGATGGTTAGCCCGAGGCTGAGAAACAACCCTACTAGTGTTTCCAAAACTCCCCTTGATCCGACTCGTGTGATAACAAAGAGCAAGCACTACAGAGGGGTAAGGCGTCGTCCATGGGGAAAATTTGCAGCCGAGATTCGTGACTCAAACCGACAAGGTGTTAGAGTATGGTTGGGGACGTTTGAAACGGCTGAGGATGCTGCGTTGGCTTATGATCGAGCTGCGTTTCAAATGAGAGGTGCTAAGGCTCTTTTGAACTTCCCAGCTAAGCTTGCGACGTCTGTAACGCAAGTTAGCCAAGAATCTAGTTTGAGTGGAAACGAGTGGCCGGGGTCTTATTCGAGTACTAGTTCTGGTGATGTTTTAAGTCTAATGTCTAGCTCGAAAGATGATAAAGGGTCATCTTGTGAAGGAGAAGGAAATATGCTTCAGCTGTTTTGAAGTTGTGTGTTAGGTAATATATTAGGAACAAATGAACCACTTTTTAGTCATGAGATCATAGTTGAATGAATGACTCACATTTTCCTATATAATATTTCTTTCGGTCTGTGAATCACGTTTCATGATCAAATCTCAAAATTCAAAAAGTAGTTCATTTGGTTCTTAATAGTTTCATCTCAACTCGTGCACAAATATATATTTATATTACTATATATGTATATGCATATAAGTACATGTGTGTGTACATATATGTCCAGATCAAGTAACATTTTGTATAAGCTATAATTTTAGCAATCTCCCTCGTCCCACCAGATTGTATGTACATATTTTTCTGGTATTTAAATATGTATGCATGTTTAAATTTATGAATAGCAGGGCCGGTCCAGAGGGAGGGCGAGGAGGGCGCCGGTGCCGGGCCCATTTTCCCATCCCGAAGTTTTTAACTTTTTTTTATATTATATATATATGCCCAATTGTTTATAAATCTGAACCTAAAACCAATAAATAAATAAAAATATATATATATATAAGCCTAAATTAAAAAAAAAACTATATATATAAGCCCGTATTATGTTTTTTTTATATATGGTTATTGAGTTTATATTATAGGGCCCGGTTTTTTTATATGCCCCGGGTCCAAAACGTTTTGAGGATTCTCGGGACCGGCCTGAATTGAATAGGATATATTTTATATCTACACGAACAAACAAACACACACATATATATAGCTAGATATTATAAAAGATAAAAATTAAGGAAAAAATCATCCGATAATAACTAAGTTTCTCAAGTGTTCTATTAAAGTCATTCAAAGTTTATTTCTCTCTAAAGTCACTTAACTTTCATAAGTTGTTATAATCTTGTAAACAAATTATAAATATTAAAATTTTCTAACATTAAATGATTTAAACGGTACATATATGTAGGGAAGGGTTCCGGAGAAACCACATAATTATGCGAAAATTAGAGAAAATAAACCAAACCAATAACATAATTTATAAATTATTTGATCCATACCCTATATATACATACATATATACACTACTAGAAAAAAAATTCGTTTCCTACCAAAAATTTCCGACGCAAAACTTGTGTCACAAATTGCGACCAAATAGTGACGAAAATGAAAACCCAAGTGTTTGTCGCAACTGTGTCGGAAGTTACGACACATTTGTGACAAAATCAACAATAATCTTAATAATTATAATAAAAATACCAACAAAAACTTTATTAATTATGGTAATTGTAATAAAAACACTTTTTTTAAAATAAGGTTAACATTTTTTGTCGATTTTGTCACAAATGTGTGAGAGAATTCCGGCACAATTTCGACAAAAAGTGTTTTTTATCTTTCTTTTAATTATTAAAAATGTGTTTTAATTTGATTTTTTAATTTTTTTTTATTTTAAATATATAAACATAATTATTTATATTATTATTATTATTAATATAATTATAAACATAATAATATAATCATTATATTTTATAAAGTTTTTTAATAATAATAATTAATATAAAAACAAATATATAATATTGCGTCAGAAAATTCCGCCACAATCCCGAAAAGAGGGTTTTTAATTTGTTTTTTAACTAGTAAAAGTTAACCCGCGCATTGTGGCGGTGGACATTAAACCATGAAAAAAGTTAACATCGTAAGGTTGACACAAACTCACGCGTCATAAATGGGACGTTGATAATATTCAAAACTTAAAAATCAAAATACAAATCAAAAAAAGAGAAAAAAAAGAACCTAACAAAAAAGTAAAAAAGAAAAAGTAATCAGTGACTTAAAGTACAAAAATACAAAATAAAATATAAGAACGAATAAAAAGTAGAAAAAAAATCGAAGATTCTAAGGTATAAAAAATTAAGAACAAATAAAAGATAATAAAGAATTGAAGTCCAGAACAAAATACTAAAGAAAGTTAAAAAATCATTGATAGAATAAAAATAGAAGCAAAAGTTAAAAAAAAATTAACTCAAATAAAATGTAGAGTAAAAAATTCAAAGACAAAAAAAAGAAAAGCATTAAAAGTAAGGCAACAAAGAAACAAAAGTTAGGGCACTGGATAGAACTTGAGTACGTAGGTTGAAAGGGCCGCGTCCAACCAATACTTCAAAACAAAGTTTGTATTAATTTTGTCAATTTTTAATATCTAAGCATAGATTTAATTGAATAAAAAAATATGCATTCGTTGCCATCAGCAGCAACGTGGACCAATGCATTAGCTTGTGATGAACAGTTCTCCACCGTCATTCCAAATTGTTGTGTTAGTAATTATTAATATCATTAAAAGATGTGTTTTTATTTTATTCTTATTGTTGTTAATGTTATTTTCAAAAACATTTTTTTTATTCACAAAAAAGAATTCACTCTGATAAAAAGAAAGAGGCCTAACATGTTTGACATCCTTCAAATTGGCGATTTTCATGTTGTGCTTGCTGACTGTTTTGATCAGTTTGATGACAACTAACTCTGATTAAATTCAAAGGTCCTGATTATTATTCATTGTATCTCCTTCCTGTTTTGGTTAGCAATTAAATGTGATTTGCTCGTGATTGTTTTGTTGGAATTATTTTCAACTGAATCTGCTTGTTGTTCATATTAGCATCTGAATCTATTATTTTTGAGAAATTTTTTTTTTCTACATTTAGCAGGAAAAAACCTGGATTATGTTATTTTTTTTGCATTTTTGTAAAATATTATTTTATGTTTTAAAAACAAATTGCGTAGCAAATGTGTCGTATATTCTGACACATTTACGACAAAATTTTGAATATTATTTTATTAGTTAATATTATTATTAAATAAATAAAAATATTTCATCAAAAATGTGCCGGAAATTTCCGAAACATTTGCAAAAAAATTTATTATTATTTTTTATTTTATTAAATAATAAAATAAAATCAATTAAAATAAAAATATAAAAAACAAAAAAAAATTATTTAATTTTAATAATTATAATTTGGAGATTGCGTCGGAAATTCCGACACTATTTTTATGTCGCAATTTTGTCCCAAAGATTTCCCGACAAAATCTTTTTGTCAGAAATCAGTGTTTCCCATGCATTTGCAATGCAAATATGTGTCGGAACCGTGATTTCTTTTAGTAGTGATATAGGGGTATGGTTCAAATGAAAACCGTAACATAGGCTTACATATACGTAATCCATAGTGTTATGTATACGTAACAACTTCTCATCCGATATAGTGTTGACCTCATGGGTCATGTTTGACACAATCGAGACTGGGTTCTTGACTAGCTTGTGTACATTTCTAGGAATTAACTATACATTTGTCGAACATGTGCTTTGTTTGAATGAGGGTGTGAACATGGACGAGGCGTTACAAATGGGAAGTCGTTACTTGGGCAGTGTGTGTTTTAGAATGTCCTCTATATTCTCATGTGAGGTTAGGTTGTCTCATAAGTTGGTTGTGGCGCGGTCCTTCTACAATAGACGATGGTTGTCACATTTTCAGGTTTTAACTCCCTCACCTCTCCTTCATCATAAGACAATTGAACTAACATTCTTTAACTCTCTTCTCCAATACATACTCGTTTGTCGGAGCGCGCAACAGGGGAAAATTTTTGGCAAATACAACAAGGACACCTTCTTCAGTGGGAAACTTCAAGGTTGTATTTCATCCTCATTCAGATTATTCACATATATTGTAGCATTGGAAATGTCAAACTGTAGGGTATTCTCAATGAAAAGAATTTGCTAGCAGGCTTATTAGACATGCTTCTAAGAATGGCCTCAAATGTTGCTAGAGTAGTTCAGTTACAACGCTTAAATGATAAGCCTTCACTGTAACATCATTAGCCTCGTCGGAAGATTTCACCTCATGATCAGACTCCGGTATGAGATTAAGAACAAAATTATGGTGAAGAGCAAATAATGGGATAATTCACTCCTTACCAATTTTTAGCATACACTTTGAGTAATCAAAATGAGTCATGTTAGACGGTTAAAACGTCATTTGAATATATACTAGTTTTGTGGCGAACTAGTCATATAAAATGTAGATTATTATCTACTAGGGTGCCCCTACTTCCATCAATAGGGTCGTTAACTTGTTATGATCGTCCCTCGTGGTCTTGTGGTCCATGAGTTATTTTCATAGACGTCGCTTATCTTGACTACAACCAATATTAAAAAATTTAATTCAAAAATATATTTTATATCACCAAAACAACATAGAAACTTTGTTTAAAAGGATCCTGAGGGGCACGTGGTTGCAAGTTTGAGATGGGCGACTCCACCGCCACGGACGGCGGTGATAATAGATCTTCGGAAAGAAACGCCGCCGAAGAAGTTTCTAGGCTTGTAGAACAAAGTAAGGAGTTGCAGGAATCAGCATCGACCTTAATTTCTAGAAATTCGCAGGAGGATGCGTCTCTACGACAACGAGCCCTAGCACTCGATTCAAATATCAAAATGCTCCGATCGTTCATCGCTTCTTCCGTCAAGAAAGGCAGTTTGGATTCCAAACATGCAGAAAAAGTAAGACATTGTGATTCCGCCCACTCAGATTCAATTTTCATAAGCAAAATTGATGTTTTGTTGTTGTTGATTACAGCTGGCTGAAGAGCTAAGTAGAGCAAGATATACATTGAGTGAAGGAGCTGCAGCTACATATCTTCCCTGTAAATCACATGGTGCTTGCTTTCATTCATTAAACCAAAACTTTGCTTTTTCATTACCAGTTTCAGCTTCATGAATGATATTTAATTCTATGATCCTTATTGAAATTAGGAAAACTTATTTAATCCCAATAGTAATCAAGTGTGCCATCTGTCCCTTAGGGCATTCGGCCATGTGAGGAAGAGACAGACGACAACACCGGTGAGGAGTGTGGATACACTCACAGTAGAGGGGAAGAGGAGGGGAAGAGGAACATAGGAAGGCCAAAGCTGACATGGGAGGAGTTGATTAGACATGATTTGTTACACTTGCATCTCTCCGAGGACATGATCGGTGACACGAGTTCTTGGAGACGTAGGATAAAGATTATGGACTTCTAGGTGTGCTTTTAGAGGGGGCAGCGAGGGTAGTTTATGGAATAAGGGCCTTTTGTGTACACGTAGGTGTTAGCCGCTTTGTAGATTTGTCAAGTAGTCCTATGGGCCCTTTAGATTTCCAGAGTGCCTTCAGACATAATAGGTGTGCCTTGGTACCAGATGTGCTTTCTTTTTGGTGTGCCATTTATCCGAGTGGCCTTTAGTAATAGCTACTTTTATCTAGAGAATTGTTATTCCACACTGCTATTTTATCTTCTGCTACTATTACTTTTGTATGATACTTGTGATATTGTTATTCCACACTGCTATTTTATCTCCGGCTACTATTGTGATACTCTTATCTCTCTTACTATATCTATATTTAGCTGACTTACATGTTTCATGTTTTCATCCGTGTAGTGTCTATTGACTTTTGTTGAGTTGGGGGTCTCCCAGGGAGCAGCCTCTTTATCCATTAGGATAGAGGTAAGGCTTGCCCTCGTCTCACCCTCCCCAGACCCTACTTGTTTAGTGGGATTTTCCTGGATATGTTTTTTTTTCTTTTTAATTTGACTTAAATTGAACAATTATCGAACTTGGTTATTATTTAGTATTTTCTTCCTTCACTATTACCCTCTGTTTCAAGCTAAATTTGAAAAAAGATAATCACTAAATAGTAACCAAGATTCTGTTAGGAATCAGATTCGGTAACGTAGCGGAATCACACACACACGCACAATCAATAGACAGAAAAAGAAGAGACACGAGAAATTTATAGTGGTTCAGCCCTGATTGGCCTACGTCCACTTTGCAACTAGGGTTCTTTATTATTAGGTGCTCAAAGATACAAGTTACATCATAGGTTCTATTTATAATACTAGGATTAGGGTTAATGACTTAATTAACAAGAAACTAATAATCGGGCTCAAGCCCATTAGGGCCGGCTCCCTCCTTATTTCCTGCGCAAGCCTTCACAACCCAACAATCTCCCACTTGAAGACCTTGCGAATACTCCAGTCCGCCATCAAGCACACAATAACCCAGATTCAGTAACTCCAGTATCCTCCATATCCAAAGTCTCCCGAGCCTTCAGTCCCCATAAACAAGCTCAGACTTCATCAGATTCCCCCTAGTTGCAGCCCCCCTCTCATCATGTACATGAAGGGACAGTTGAAGCTCCCCCGAGCTCCAACCCAGCAGTCTTAACAGACCCATCCTTTGTCTCAACCGGCTTGCACACTCCACCGGATCCGGAGATACACCAAGGACCATTACCACTCTCCAAACCCTGCAAACTATCTACAGGAGAGAATTTTCCAGTCGGAACCTTTGTCTTCAAAACCCACAGGCTCTTTGAGACTGTATCCGGAACACGTCCCGTGCTCCCACTGTCACCAAGTCCCCTGACTGGTTTAAACTTCCGAACACATTCGACTGACATCTCTTTAGCTCCAAGCTTCACGTTTGCAAAGTGAACCTTCTTAGCTCTAGATTCAGCGAACCAGACTTTGTCTTGCTTGACCGGGACGGTTACTCCCTCAGCAGGTACTTCCACCATGTATAACGACCCACACTTCTTCCCACGAGCAATAACTAGATTACCGTTAACTACCTTCCAGTTGCCATTGCCAAACCTTACTTCCAGTACCTGTTTATCCAATTGACCGACTAGTTTCGTCTTCAACTCAGGAATTACTCGGACATTCTTCAGGTTCCAAATTGTTCCCAAAGGCGTTACCAAATTTACATCTCCCATGCCCGTAACATCAAGAATGTGACCGTTTGCTAATCGTACCTTTCCAAAGTCACCAACTTTCAGGTTCACCATCGTCTCCCCGCTGTGCGTGGCATGAAACGAAGAACCAGAATCCATAACCCAAGAGTCCATGCTACTCTCCACACTACAGACCAGTGTATCATCATAACAGATGACCTCAACAGTGTTCACTCCAACAGCATTTTTCTTATTTGGACATTGACTCTTAACATGTCCAACTTCATTGCAGCTCCAGCACTTCACATTCTTCCGAGCTCTAGACGAACTCCTTCCCCTACTCCCACTGCTCCTGTTATTTTCCCTTCCTCTGCCCACGTTGAATATATCAGAAGAAGAAGATCCTCTACTAGTGTTCTTCCGGCGAATATCTTCACCCAGAATACTATCCCAGACCACGTTAAACTTCAAATTCCCAGCTTCACCAAAATTAGTGATCGCCGTCACATAACCTAACCTGTCAGGCAAAGAGGATAACAGAATCGCTGCTTGAGTATCATCATCAAGCTTTGTCCCAACGGTCGATAGCCTAGACAAAATTGAATTTATATTATTTATGTGATCAGGCACTGAGCTTGCCTCATTCATCCTCATCATGAATAACTCTCTCAACAAGAACACTCTATTATCGGCAGACGGCTTTTCATACATGTTTGACAGAGCCATCATCATACCATGAGCAGTGGTTTCCTCCTTGATATTAAACGCTACACTCCTCGTCAAAGGCAGTACAATTTTACCTCTCGCCCTTTTGTCCTTACATTTCCATATCACTTCGTCGGCCTGACTCAAACCATTCGGTTTCTCTTCTAATGTCATCTCCAAATCGTTTTCACCGAATAACGCCTCTATTTGCATCTTCCACCATGCAAAATCAGTCATGTTAAACTTCTGGATTCGAATTCTCCCGTCTTTAGCCATTGCAAACGAGAATTAGAAAAAACCAAAA
Source organism: Smallanthus sonchifolius (assembly GCA_023525975.1). Classification (NCBI taxonomy): domain Eukaryota; kingdom Viridiplantae; phylum Streptophyta; class Magnoliopsida; order Asterales; family Asteraceae; genus Smallanthus; species Smallanthus sonchifolius. The sequence goes on along the minus strand of CM042021.1, from coordinate 28,118,735 downwards.
TTAAAAGTCCACCAACTGAAGTCAAGCAACCTCCAATAAAACCCTAAACCCTGGACAGCCTCCTCTTTACTCCTTGTTGACAAAAAAGTCAACCTAGAAAAAGTCAACAGCAGAAAAAGTCAACTGCAGCTTCTTTTTCCCAGCAAGAACCCCTGTTGTCAATTTAGGTTTTTTTTTGTATCCCAATTGAAAAAAGAACGCGATGATGATGATGATGAGCCGGAATATGAAGATTTAGATGATTTGTGCTAAGTATTTTAGCTATGTTACTTTATCGCTACAAAATGAAATAGCGGTCGCTATTTATCGCTATTCGCTACATAGCATATAGGTCACTTGTCGCTATTTATCGCTATTCGCTATTAACAACTATGGCAAGAACAGCGATCCCTAGGGTTAGGTAAACCCTAAATCGCACCTGAACCAGAGAAAAAAAATTCGAACATCAACCTTGTTCCTCCTTTGCGACAGCAGCAAGGGTTCCAGGAACCCTAATCGCGAATATTGAACAACACCAGTTCGAAACAACAGCTACACGCGACGAAACCTGGTGCAAAACAGCAGCCCTTAATCGTGATACTTAACAACCCAGCGAATAGCCACTACCTTCGACAGAGACAGCAGATCGAAACAGAAACCTTGACAGCCCACCCTTCTCGAACAGCCCTTAACCCCCTTCAGCGATTAAACCAGTGCAGACCGTGTGTAAACAACGAGCCAAAGCTCTGATACCACTTGTTAGGAATCAGAGTCGGTAACGCAGCGAATCACACACACACACAATCAATAGACAGAAAAAGAAGAGACACGAGAGATTTATAGTGGTTCAGCCCCGATTGGCCTACGTCCACTTTGCAACTAGGGTTCTTTATTATTAGGTGATCAGAGATACAAGTTACATCGTAGGTTCTATTTATAATACTAGGATTAGGGTTAATGACTTAATTAACAAGAAACTAATAACCGGGCTCAAGCCCATTAGGGCCGGCTCCCTCATTTCCTGCGCAAGCCTTCACAACCCAACAGATTCATATATTTTCTATTTAGGCCACTTAATTTTAAAAACTTCTAATATTTATAAAAAAATTATGTAATATTGGAACACACAATGAAGGTTGAGTGACTTTAGAGAGACAAAAAATGAGTGACTTTAGTGGAACACATGGGAAACTTGGCTACTATTAGGTGAATTTTTTCTTTCCAGGAATCATATGTGTTCATAACTGATAGCAGGCATATAGAATGTCAGTCATCTCTTTGTTCAAATTGTGGAATGTAGTATTCAATTCAGTTTGTTGAGTGACTATTGCTGGGTACTTGGGTTACAGGAAGTTTCTTGAGGATGTTGCTTGGTCCAATAAATGTTCGTGCCAATCGAAAGGATGTTCAATTGAAAGCGAAGGAGGAATACTATAGTTTCAGGGTAAGAAGTTCTTTATTTTGCATCTTTATTATTATGTAAGGTTTTTATGTTTCCAATCAGTTATGTATAGATGTTATCACTTGCTCATATGATGGTTTAATCTGATCACTTGTGATATTTTTCTATGAACAATGGGCAGGATAGAACTGCATATCTGTTTCTGTTTTTCCCATCGTTACTACTGGTGCTAAGGTCACAGATTTGGGATGGATGTTTCCCTGCATTACCTGTCCAGCTTTACCAGGTACACTGGTTATTACGTTCTGTTATAACATATCAGTGAATGAACCTGTCACTCGAGCATTATGATTATGCCCTTTTCAGGCATGGTTGCTTTTTCTCTACACAGCATTAGCTTTAAGAGAGAGTATTTTGAGAGTTAATGGAAGCGATATACGTCCATGGTAATTCTATGTGATTTTTTTCATGTTCTAATTAACCTTTTATTCCGCAACATATTTAATAAATTTACCTATGAACAGGACAAAAGGGTTGACATAAAACAAATTAAGTACAAGAAAAACTGATTAAACAGGTTGAACGCCCAAATTCTTTTTTCAATGTGTACAAGTTACAACCTCCTAAATCTTTTCTCTTATAAGATTTGGATAATATTATTGTAACAATTCTGTTTTCTTGATCATAAAAAAATGGACAATATAGTGTTTGCCCATTTTGAACCCTAGAAAAGATCCAATTCGACCTGAACCTGTTTCGATCCGTTTTGCCACCTCCCACATATAGTCAAAACTCATCTTCCTGCAAGGTGTGCTTTGAAGTTGTATAACATAATGAAGTTTTTCCATGCATTATGAATATATGATGATTTGGGGACACGCTATGCAATTAACGTTTGTGACGGTGCAGGTGGATATACCATCACTATTGTGCTATGGGTATGGCACTCATCAGCCTCACTTGGGAGATAGAAAAGCAACCTGACTGTGCCCAGAAGCAGGTTATAATATTGTTTATTATTATTTTATAAGTTTTAGCGTGTTAGAACTAAATATTTATGTGTATACAACCCATTTTCAGAAAGGTATACAATTGTTTTTGGGATGGGCAATCATGCAAGGAGTAGCTATGCTTCTACAAAACAGATATCAAAGGCAGAGGCTCTATACACGCATTGCAATGGGGAAGGTGCAGTTAATAGAATCCATCATAACTTTTTGAGCATACTGACACTCTGTTTTATAGTTCCTAAACTTAATATACCAACAAAAAGTCATTAAAGTCTTCGCACGTTCTTTCTATATTATGGAATCTTTGGATTATTAAGAACTATTTGTTTTGATTGTAGGCTAGAAGAATGGATGTTGTATGGGGTGAAACTGCTGGAGTAAAAGGCCAAGTATGGTTGTTATTGCCTATACTTTTCGTCCTGCAGGTGATTTACTTCCTAATTAGTTCTGAGTTATGCAACTTTGTTTGCTATTGTTGGTTTTAAGGGAGCATCTAGTAGCTTCATTCATATGTAGTGTAGGGAACTTTTCATGAATGAAATTTAGTAACAATTACGATAGTGTTGCATGCATCGCTGATTACCTTAACGTCATTGGCCCTTCCTGCAAGTGTCGTGCATCGTCCTTGCATCCCCAAGGACCAGCCGTTACGTCCCGCTTATGACTGTGGATCATTGGTTTTGTCCTGCCATGGAGTCATCATGAGAGTTGCCCCAACTCCCAACCAGTAGAATAGGAGAATCGGTGCATGTACTTCTGGCAAACACCTTTCATCAATCATTTAGGCACCCCCAATGGATATGCATGAGTAACCATGAACCCACGTTTTTGAGTAATACGTTCTTCAAACATTTGGCGTGTATCCATTAAATATATTTACTCTGCATGGTATTTGTCTCCGTATGGAAGTTCATAGGGTATAACACCAAGAAAAATTAAAATTGAAGCATACAACATCTCTTGATCAAAATGTTTTTATGATTTCACATTAACGTTGGATCCCCTATGGCCCTCTTACTCGTTCTCATATAAACTGATAAGGCCAGAAGGTAGACAATTTCATACCTGTAAATCCTTCAAAAGGTTCTTTACCATTACATCCTGCAAATAGCATTTTCTAGCATGGACTATGGAGTATCGTAAACAAGAAAATTTATGGAACCACCAAGAACTATCACAAAATTTACCAATGTACATTCACAAGTGTTACTTTGTTTTGCTGTCATTTTGTAGCGCTGTGAATCACCATCTCTCTCTATATATCTATCTATAGAGAGAGAGAGAGGACTGCTCAATAAAAAACCAATTTTAAGTAGAGCATTGCGAGAACCGCATAAATACACATACCTATGGCTTTTACCGTGATACATAAGGCTTATGTAACGCATAGCCGCCTATATTCTTGTCTCCCACTATTTCTTATTAGCTCTACATATAAGTGCTTATGTGGTTCTCTTAACATTTGTTCTGCATCGAACACACCCCTATATATAGATAATTTATACGAGTTCACATTGTTGTTTGCTCCCTCCATCTCAACATAAATCAAGTTTAATGTTAAGATGGAATTTGAAGACATGAAGCATATAAGGTGGTATCTAGAAGAACAAACCATTGTTTTATACTTAAAACACCCACTGTTTATTTTCTCATTACAGGCTTTTGAAGCATATGTGGGTGTGCTATTGCTGCAAACTGCAGTGGTTGGTGTTGTTTCTGAGTGGCAGGTAAGGAACTCCGAAAATTATAACTTCCGTGTAGGTGGAAGTTTGAACCTTTTAACAGGGTCATCTAGAAAAATGAACTAAAAGTTGACCGGATCAATGGGGTCAACAGTCGCCCAAAGCCTAGATTATTATAAAAAGTGAAAAATTCACTCAATAGTAACCAAGTTTCCCATATGTTCTACTGAAGCCACTCAAATGTTTTCTCGTCTCTTTTAAGTCACTAACTTTCATAACGTGTTCCAATCTTGTTAAATTTTTTTATAAATTATAAAAAAAATTAAAACTAAGTGACCTATATGGTACATATATGATCTTTGTTACTATTTAATGATTATTTCTTTTTCAATTTAACTTAAATTGAACAAGTATGAAACTTAGTTATTATTTAGTATTTTTTTTCTTCACTATTACCTCCTTCTAACTTAAATTTGACAAAATTAATCACTAAATAGTAACAAAGATTTATGTATGTTCCATTCTGGTCACTTAATTTAAAAAAAATTAATATTTATAAAAAAAAAGTTTACAAGATTGGAACACCTAATAAAAATTGAATGACTTTAAAGAGGGAAAAAAACTAGTGACTTTATGAGAACACTTAGGAAACTTGGTTTACCATTGAGTGAATTTTTCCCTTATAAAAATATAAAAAAATTGACAGAAGAGTGTTGGTGGGTCAACCCAACACGACCCGGGCAAAAAATGGCACATTTCAACCGGAACCCGTTTTGACCTGTTACCCAACCCTTCAAATATTTATAAATGATCCAATTTTTGTTCTCGACAGGTAGTTGCGTGTGGAATCCTTCTTATAATTATGGCTGTCGGGAATTTTGTGAACACAGTGCAGACTCTTGTACTGAAGTCCCAATTCAAAGCAAAAATGAAGAAAGGTAAAAGCAAGAATGACTTAACTCAAGCATCCTCTCCCCAAAAGGATCAATGATTCAGAAAGTTGCCTTGATGATCAGAACAGTGATATAATCAAGAATTTTGCAAACACAGCTTCTGATACTGCCATTTATCTGCAAGTGTGAACCTATGGAATTCATAAGCAGGTTAGCTTAGTGCCATGAACATCCAGGGATTTTTGCCCAGTATGGACACATTACATAAAAAAGCAATAAAATGAAAATGATTTTTATAAATATATTAGTTATTAGTGTATTAAGAAATGTCTGGATTATTGTATGAATAAATATGTTCGGGTTTAGAGTTTAGAGTTTGTCTATAAAACTTGGTAACATAAAGCGCGTCGTGTTAATGCTATGAGACTTTTTGAGCATAAAAAGTATTGTAAGTTTTACATAGAATAAGATTCATTAACCTATTTTTTTAACTTGTTTTTCTTTGATAATAGATCAATGTGAATCATCTTCAATGGATGAAACAAAAAGTAGTTAAAAATAATGTCATTTGTTAAATTACTTTATTAAGACATAAAATTTTGTCATAATAATTACCTTACTTTATTTTCACCAACAGTTTGTGTTAAATTTTTATGAGATGGGGGAGGGGTTTGTTATTAGGTTTTCTTTAATACCGGGGGTGGGGGTTTAAAGAAACTTTCAATACATTATCAATTTTAAGTAGAAAACTACTACATTCGCATAAGTAATTATACATATTTCTTTAACTATGATACATAAGGTGGTTAGTAACCGCATAACCGCCCCATTATCTCACTTTATCTGATGAACACAACACATAAATGTTTATGCAATCTCGAAGTTCTCTGTTTAAAACTGGTTATGTATAAATAAACCAAACGTATGAAAAGATAAAATAATTTATCAAATTTATAATATGGTATACTAGCAACAATCCGTGTAATTTACACTTGTATTAAATCACTTACGTACTAAGTACGCTCAGGGTTGTCCTTGAGGGTGTACAGGGTGGGCGATTGCAAAGGGCATGTTCTAGAGGGGGCCTAAAATTGTTTTTTTATCGTTTACGTAGGTCGATTAATGTATATAAATTATAAACTTATTAGTAATTACATGTTCTAGAGGGTCCAATAAGTCAGAGTTCTTTTTTATCAATTAGGTTAAAATATATTTATTTTTTATTCTTAAAAAAACAAAAAAGAGAGAGTTGACGGACTACGATTCCTCTCCTTGTCTCCCTCGATAGTCGATACATAAAAAAACCAAACCTCCACCGATCGATGAATGCGGTCAATTTTAAACGATTTCAGTTCAATTTTCATTAGAAGACCAATCGTTTTGTTCAATTGCAGCCTGATTTCAACGATGTAAGTCAGAATTTTTTTTTTTCATTTTGTTAGATTTCAATCATGTTTGTTCGAATTGTTGTTCGATTTTTTGTGTTCTAGTTTATTTATTCGATTTTGTATGCTGTTTTTGCATTCCGATTGCCAAAATTACAACCCGATTTCAACGATTTAGTCCGATCTCCATCAGGAGACCAATCGTTTGGTTCAATTGTAGCTCGATTTCAACAGTTTCGGACCATTCTCCATCAAAAGACCAATTGATTTGTTCGTTTGCATCTCAATTTCAGACGATTTCAATCTAATTTTGTTCAATGAAACCAGTCAGGCTTGTTTGATTTTTTATTAGAATTCTTGTGTTCTAGTTTTGTTCGATTTAATAACTCTGGTTCACTCAGAAATTAAAAAAAAAAAAAAAAAAAAAAAAAACTAGCAAGAATTATGAACCACCTAATCGTATAGTATATAACACAGTTAAATTCATTGTTAGTTGGGGGTAGCTTTTATTTACACATAACTTCATGTGTTTAATCATCATGATTGCTAAATGAATCTTGAAATATGATTTTAAGCAACTGTTGGTAGGGTGCAGATAGGGATTTGTCAAATATCAATGTTTTTAAAACCGGACCGGACCGGCCGGTCGGACCGGGAACCGTGACCTCCACCGGTCCGGTTACATGCTCTGAGACCGTTTGCTGGTTGAACCGGGCGGTTCAAGCGATTCAGCGGTCGAACCGCGAACCGCGAACCGGTGGTCGAACCGGGTAGTTTAATTTTTTAAAAAAAAAATTACTATTTTTTTATCCTATAGTCCTCCTACTTACTTCTATTTACAATTTTAACTCAATTTGGCTATTTCCTTTTAACTTATACGCTGCCACAGGTCCTCCAAAACCCTAATCAAAATTAAAATTGAAGATTCAAAAGAATTAAACTCCTACAGACCTACAACCCTCGTCTTTGACTCAAAATTGTTTAAATGGTTGTATATGTAGTATTTGGAATCTTTATATTTTTCTATATATTTTTATGAATATTTATATTATTTATTGCATCATCCGGTTCTTGAATCCGGTCCGACCGGTAAACCTCTAAGACGTCCGGTTCTAAAAACATTGTCAAATATGATCTTATTCAAGACTCGTGCACCACTTAATCTTTACTTCAATGTTCCAGCTAATTGACACGTGTTCTGTATTGACCTTGCAGTATGAATTATACTGGTCTTACAAGGAAAAACGTTTTACATTATAAATGCTTAAAAAAGTTGTAATTTTTTGTATTTAATCCAAAAATAAATAGATGAATTATTAGTTTTGACAAAATGTATTAGTTTTCAATGGACTAATTAATTAATTAGTTTAAATCGGTTGCGTAAAGAAGGGGTGAAAGGACGTGGAATTATGATTCGTTGAATATTACGATTTGTTGATTTATGGGGTATCACTTTTATATAACACACATAAAACAACTCTGGTTCACTTAAAGTATTGATATAAATCCCACTTTTTATAATACACAATATTATTTAACATGTGAAACAACTATCGTTCACTTAGAAATATTAATAAAAACTTTAGTTGTTCCATAAAAAATATTATATATTATTCAAGTCCGATTCAAATAATGAACACCCATAGTTAGACTCTTTATATCTGCAGATTGTTTGATTCTTTCTTCTTTTCATTGCAAGTTGAGCTTTCAATTATGATGATTTGTTTTCCATGTTTATTTGTATGATTCAATGAAAAAGAGAACACTTAAGTGGAGTTATAAATATAATTACTTCTTTAACATAAGCTAATCTTAAACCATTATCTATGACTCTTAGAAGTCAAAGATACAAGTGATGATAAAGTGCATAAATGAAGATAAAGTGATTTTGCAAATAGGGCTAGTTTAAGTTGTTTAACAACAGGAACTTAACAATATGTGTTATGAACACTATTCGCCCAAGCCCAGTTGATATCTATAACACCACATGGGCCTAACCAAGCAGCCCAGTTCAAGAGTTAGTAAAAGCCCAACAAGTTAAACGCAGGATAGAAGAAGATTAGGGTTATGATTTGACTTATGTAATTGTTTTAGCTTCTCATCTCAATTTCCCTCCGTAATTCTCATCTTCTCCTTTTTTGGTTAATAGGAATTTGTGCAGACTCAACCCTAGTTCTTCTATTTGATTTGTTTTACTCAAATTGATTCATTTCAATATTAATAGATTATTCGTAGGATTAAAGAAATATGGAAGGCTATTGTCTGTTCCCTTTTTACATGGGGAATGTTCTGGTGTGGGAAATTACAGTAGAGAGATTTTGATACAATAAGATTTTTAATCTTAATCTTTGGGTTAAAGAAACATGGAAGGCTATGATTTGTTCCCTTATTATATGTATATATATATTAGGGGAGACAGTTAGTAACATGACACGAAAATAATCAGGTTTTGGATCTACTAATATAACCCGTTTATTAAACAAGTCAACCCAAAATACAACCCGTTTAATAAATGGGTAATCCTTGAACACGATCCATTTAATAAATGAGCTATTTAAGTTTAAGGTTTCTAAAAAGTTGCTATTTAGAATTTGGAGGAGGTTATTTAAAAAGTATTACTATAGGGCTTCTAGTCCAATGTTCCAATGGTATCCAAGGTGTTGGTGGAATTCTAATTCCCTCCCAAGCGGTGAGGATTCAATTCCCATTACCGGCAAACGTGGTGTAATTTAAGACTAGATTAGTGGTGTGTAAGTTTGTTGTTAAATTTTTTTTTAAAAAGTATTAACATTTAAAATTTGATATTTTGATTTTTAATTTTCCATTTTACTATTCGTTTCCAAAACCTTTGGAACTCTTTATTTCCCAATAACATCATTTATAGTTTAAGTGCCCATTCTCGCTTTCGGCATCCTCCAATCCTTTGCATCTGGTTCCTGTAATCTCGAGCTAAATATATAAACCCAATTTTATTAATATGAAATGAGAGATAAGGAACAAAAACAACTAATTTACATGACACAATTTACACCTTTAAATTATATATACACCACATACTTTGAGTATAACTTACTCTCGTAATAACTAAGTCTAAACTTAAAAGTCTTGTGAAACGTTACTTCCATTTGTATCTTGTTAGGATGGGAATGACACATGTTTGGAACAAGTATCGGTAATCTAATTCTATTTTCATACCTGATTGTAAAACCGTATCTCATACATCTCAGTACCCGATTACTCATTACCCGTATACTCATTACCCGTTAAGTACTGCCATCAAGGTTCTGCCTTGATGGTCAGGGGGATTTTCCCAAAGGGTTTCCCTCCGTGGAGGTCATGGGTTCGAATCTTGCAAGGTGCACTTCATAAAAACTAGAAACACCCTCTGCAGATTTCGAATTCCTTGAGGGATGTTTGGGTATACTGATGTACGAGCCTCCCCTGATTAGACGTGTCAGCTGAGCCCGTCTCCCCTGATACGTCGATATCAGGTATATCCATTAGCTTGTTGAAAAATTATCCCTTGAAATTCCCAATTACATTTCTTGCTCCTTTTAATTTTATATAATTTCATTACCCAAAAAAATCAATTACAGGGAATCTTGATCATGGATTCCAATAACTTCTCAAGATCACAGAAGCTACTAGACATATCTCAAAGACTTCGTCAATCGAAGTCTGTTAACCCTCTTTCAAATCCTCAGTCTCACCAATCTGAAAGCTTCAAAAGACCCAACCGATCTGCAGTTCTTATCTGTCTATTCGATGAAGGAGATGACATATTTGTTATTCTAACCAAACGATCATCCAAACTTTCGTCATACCCTGGTAAAGAAAATGGTGCACTTCAGGTGTTTGATAAAATGCCTGACTGAAGTTTGAAGTGAGTTTGTTTTGCAGGTCAGGTGGTTTTGCCGGGAGGTAGAACGGATGAAGGTGACACTGATGATATTCGAACCGCGTTGAGGGAGGCCGAGGAGGAGATCGGTTTAGATCCTGCTCTTGTGGATGTTGTTGCTGTTCTTGAACCATTTGTAACCAAGGTGAAAAGTTGTTCATATCCCTTGTGGTAACATGAGATGTAAATTGTTTTGCCAGCTATTAAATTTAGTGTGTTTATGAACAGTAGAAACCGACTTAACTGTCTAAACCAAGCAATTCGGCCGGTTCGGCCGGTTTGAATTTTATACGGTTTGGTTTTCGCAGTTTAACAGTCTGACCGACTGCTTTGAACTTGGAACCGACTGTTTAACCTTTATTAGTTTCTTTTTTTTCACTTTTAGAATATGCAGATATGTATATGTATTAACCGTCATTTGTCATTTTAAGTTTTTAATACAAACTAACGGTTTATTAAAAAAGTTATTCCAAAATGCAAAAACCAAACTGTCAACCAGCCAAGCTGCTAATACAGGGCTACAGGCTGATCTGGCTGCCCACCCAACCTAGGCGGTTTTTGGTTTGTTGTTTAGTTAGCGGTTTGACCTATAATGTTTAAGGTTACTTCTTTGTGTAGCTGACAAGTTTGGCATGTTGGTTAATGGGTTGAAGCTCGTAAATCCTTACAGCGGGTTGGAATGTTGGATCGAGTTGATTGATCCACCAACACTTTTTTGTCCTTTTTAAAAGGATTGATAAATAATTGATATATTAAATATGATATATAGAAACTATAATTAAGATAATGTTCATAAAGCATTTTTAGCCACAAAATGTAGCTCAAAATGACCTGTTTTAATGAAACAGGTTGAGATCCCCCCACACACAAAAAAAAACTAACTTGGCACTCTCACAAAACCGCCAGTTACCGTGCACACCTTGTTTGACATGTTAACTATTTGATTGTGATGGCAGGAGAATCTTACTGTAGTTCCAGTGCTTGGTATACTATGGAATAAACAAGCATACAATCCAGTTCCAAATGCTGAAGAAGTAGAATCTATATTCTATGCTCCTTTTGAGATGTTTCTCAAGGTTTGTTTTCTTGATTTTCTCAACCTTTTCTGGCTGTTGTTTTAGAATCAAATTATTTAGAGATGGCAATGTCTTAAGATCATAAGGATGCATATCTTGGTTTTAAAAAATGAGAAGCACACGGAGGCAACGGGGTCTAAAACAGAGGCGCTAAGCGCAAAAGCGCACCGCTTTTCGTACGCGAAGCGCAAGATGCTTATATAATTTTTTTTTACATATCCTGTAGGTTTTTAGCATCCCCTACCCAAAATTAGCTATAAATCAGCTTTATATATGATTTAATATATAAATTACCTACACAAACAACCTAAAAGGCATGTTGTACAACATCCTGATGCACAACTGCGCGTTTCGTACATGAGGCGCGCGCCTCACCTGCGCTTTTAGTGCGATTTTCGTACAGCTCGCGCCTATGTACACAAAAGCGAAGGGACTTGCGCATGAGATCGCCTTGCCCCTAGGCGCGCCTCAGACACGCTTTTTAAAACCAAGATGCATATTTCATTATGTTTTATCACTAATGGGTCACATTTGTAAATCATTTAAAAATATTAAAAAGGAAATAGGTCAAATGCGTCATCAGATGAGGTTGTCCAAAACGTATATTCAAAGCACGCAACCTCCTAAATCGCTTTATTTAAGAAATTAAATTACTTTTGTAAGTATTTAGGTTTCTGACCACATTTGATTCAATATCTATCTATAAAAGGTTTTTAACAAAGAGGGAGAGGGGGTAGTAGGGGTGTCAATCGTGTCGGGTTGATATATTTCAGTTTGGCAGGTTGAATAGGTGAACCTAAACACAAACCATATATTTATTCATGTCAAAGAAATCAACCCTAACCCGAACACACTTAAAATCATGTCGTGTCAGTGCCATGTTTCAATTCGCCCCGTTTACTATTCATTTGTGAATATGAGTAATACCTGGTGACTTGGTAACAATTTAAACAACTAATGACTCCATCTCAGATGAACCTATTTTGTAATGGTGTCCTTTCAATTGTTTCCTTTACTTATCTCTCATTAATTAACAAACTTAGATTTATATATTTAGCTCAAGATTAGAGGAACCATATGGAAAGGATCAGAGGATGGGGAAGTGAGAATGGATAGTTGGTAATAATGAATAAACTTTCTGAAATGAAGAGTTGGTGAACTGTTCAAAAGGGAAAACTAGTTTTAAGTTCTGAAAATGAACAGTCCAAGAGAAAATTAAAAATTTAAGCATCAAACTTTAAATGTGAACACTTTCTAAATAAACCTCCTCTAAAATCTAGATAGGTAGTTTTTTAAAACCCCTTAAACTTAAACGGGTCAGCATGGGTCGTGTTTGGGTTAACTCGTTTAATAAACGAGTTATAATAGCCAACCAAAAGCCTGATTATTTTTGTGTCGCGTTTCGGGTCATATTGGGAATTGCCGCCCCTAGGTGTTTAGAACCGTTGAAACTGACAAACCGCCCAAACCGAAGCAAATTGACCGGTTTGAGATTTATATGGCTGTGTTCAAAATTTATGGTTTGAAAACCCAGGTTTAAAGATTCGGTTTCACAATTTGAAACATGGAACCGCTTGTGTAAACCAAACCGACTGCTTACCTTTATAATCTAATATTTTTTTTCCAAATTTAATTACACGGATGGTCATGTGGTTCACCATATAGCAAGTTTGGTCCATAACTTTCAGAAATTACATTGGTGGTCTTCACTGTTCACAAGCCGCGTAATACCCTTATGTTTATAATATATATTTTGTCCGGTCCAGCCGACCCAACCAACCTGGCCGATCTGGTTTGGCGTTTTTCAAAACCGTAGTTAGTGGTTTGACCCGTTACACAACCTATTGACCCCGCCCATTTGTCACCTCTACAATTTATATTCTTATGCATGGTATTTAGTTGATTCAGGACGAAAACAGACGACAAGAGGAGATAGAATTTCAAGGAGACAAATACCTGCTTCATTACTTTGATTTCGAAACAAATAACAAGGAGTATGTGATATGGTCTCTAACCGTCGGTATCTTGATCACAACGGCATCACTAGTTTACCAGCGGCCACCAGATTTTGAACTGAGGATGCCTATATTCTGGAAGAAAAATAACAGCAGATCATAAGATCAAAATGAAGAAACATGACACTTGTTCAATGTAAGCATTCACTGTCAATGTGTACTGACACGAGTATAAATTATTGTATACCATTTAACCGTAAGTATATGTAATCATGTCGGAAAAATCTAGGGCTCTTCATGGGTCTCGGACTGGACTGGTATGATACCGAGAACCCATAAAAATAAGAACAGTGAACCGGTTAACTTCTATTAGATTTAGTAGCTGTTTATAGGCATGGATTTATTACAACTATTTATGTTTATAGGGTGGAAACGACACGAGCTGAGCCCGAGGTCGTCTAGTCTCGAGCTCAACTTGTTTAACTAAAGAGAACTTAAGCTCGAGTTTGGTTCGTTGCAAACTCTATTTCTAAAGCTCAAGCTCGGATCGTGAGTAATTTTTAAAGCCCGGGCTCGACTCCTTTATCGTTTATAATTGTTTAAATATATTAACTGCGCACTCACACACACACACACATATATATAGGGGAGGGTTCCAGAGAAAACCACATAGTTAGGTGAAAACCGAGAAAACCACTAAAAAACCCAATTTTAACCAATCATATAATAATATTTCTTTTTTATTTTTTTTATTTTTATTTATTTATAAGAGTGTCAATGTAATATTACACATTTTTACCAAAAAATCATTTAAATATTTTCTTACGTATACGTAACCCATAGTGTTACGTATACGTAAACAGAAAACAAAAAAAATTGCGGTTACGTATACGTAAAACACAATACGTAAAATATTTTTTTGGTAAATTGTGTAATATTAGATTAATACATTTAGAAATAAGTTAAAAAAATAAAAAATCTAAAAATTATTTGATTGGCTTTTAGTGGTTTTCTCGATTTTCGCCTAACTTTGTGATTTTCTCTTGATCTTTCCCCTATATATATTACTAGGTTAAAACCCATGTAATACATGGGTTGAATAAATACAGCTTATTATAAAACAACAGTTTCTATAAAGATTTGTATGTTGGATATTATCAGTCATAGGTGAAATAAAAAATAATAAAGATTTAAGAATTATAAATAACAAATAATGAAGATTTGAGAATTATAAAATTGTATTTTAAAATAAGATAGAATTGAAAGTTTCTTACGATTTAGTAATTTTTAATAAAGTATTAGAATAAATTTTAGATATTTAATTATTTAACATCATCATTATTTAATAGGAAAGGCGGAAAACAAAATTTTAAACTTCAGCAAAAGTCGACACGTAGCAAGTATAGTTATTCTTTTATTATAATATAGGTTAGAAACCCGGTATATTACACATGGTGAATAAATGCAGTGTTATATATACTTAGTAATAAAGATTTACATATTTATGATATATTACATAGTTTTTTAATACAAATTTTAGAAACTTTATATAGTTATTTTTAAAAAATGTTTTATGAAAAGAATGAAAGAAATGTTCAAATTATAAAAATGTTTTATGAACAAACCTATTTTTTTAAATAAAAAATGTTTCATAAAAATAATTATAGAAATCATTATTATTTAATGGGAGAGAGAGAGACGGGAAACAAAAATTATAAAAAAAATTTAAAGAAATTTGTATAATTAATAGGAGAGAGGTGGGAAAAAATGTTAAGGATGAACATGAGAATGACAAGTGTCCATCAAAATCTTTATTTATTATATAGTATAGATATAGATGTATATATTATGATTTTTATGTATACCATAATATATATTAGAGTAAACTGCAATTTGCACCCCTGTGGTTTAGGCCCGCTGACACTTTGCAACCCTCTTTTAAAACAAGTGCAATTTGCACCCCTGTGGTTAATTTTCTCTTTCTTTTTGCGTCCCTCCGTCACTTTTCCATCCATTTAACCGTCCATATATGTGTTAAATGTCCGTTTTACCCTTTGTTTCTATTACTTGTCTTCCCCCAACAGCCCTAAATGCACCTGATTCATTCTTTCGTCATTTTGATCTTCCCCAACAGCCCACAATGTCCCATTACTCTTCATCGTCATCTTCGAAATCGAGGTCACAAAGGTACGAAGTATCTGGTTTGGTATGCGCTTGTGGTGCAGCTGTATGCTATCGTATTTCTAGAACAGATGCAAACCCTGGCCGATGATTCTTGTGTTGTGTAAGAAATTTTAGGTTTTTTTCGTTTAATGTTTCAGTATATTTGATAATTTATATGTTTTGGGTTCAGTTAGTAAGTTTCTGATTTCATTACAGAAGGGCAAATGTGGATGGCTAAGTTGGGCTGATACTCCCACATGCCCCAGATGTGAAATGGTTATCCCTGGTTTGTTAAGGAGTATCAACAACAAAGATGAATTGGCAAAAAAAAAATATAAGGAAGTCATAAAACTGAAGATCGTGTTAGGAATTAGTTGGTTGTTGTTTGTTGTTTACTTATTTAGCAATTGAATGGCTCTATGATTGTGTCAGATTGTAATGCAAGCTTGTAAACCTCTATCAGTTTTAATATTTGCATCTTATTGTTTATCCATTTTTATATTTTATGATTGTGTCAGATTGTAATGCGCTTGTGGCTCTATTTTATTGTAAACTAGTATACTATATTTTAATATTTGCATCTTATTGTTTATCCATTTTTTGTTATTTGGTAGTCATCTTGTAACTGTTCTCGAGTTGATGACGTTGAACAAGTTGATGAAGTCATACCCGTGTTAGAAAAAGAAGAGCCTCAGTATTGTGATCCATACGAAGACTATGACCCTGATGTATTGATAACGGCTTGGGATTATGAAATCATACCTTTTGAAGGTCAACAAGAAGAGCCCGAGTACGAGGAACTAAATGAACAGAAAAAAGAAGAGCCCCAGTATCATGATCCATATGAAGGCTATGACCCTGATGTATTGAAAACGGCTTGGGATTACTACAGTCCAGAAAACACAGGTGGAGCTCCAGCACCGTTACCCATATGAATACGAGCATGAATCTGATTCAGAATGGGAACTTGATGATTGTCACTGGAAATAGTATTTGACTTGTATTGTTATTTGTAATGTTGATTTGGAATTTCAAATGTTGGACTTGTATTGTTATTTGAAATGAAGGTTGACTTTTAATTTTTACTGTTTGACTTGGAATGTAATGATGACTTGTAATTCAAAATGAATGAATTTGGTAATGAATGACTTTGGTAATGAATTTGTAATGTTGACTTGTAATGTTAACATTTTAATTTGGTAATGCATTTGGTACTGCATTGACTTGGAATCTAATGTTGAATGCAGTATATGCATACTGTATTTGGTCTCAATTACCCTGAAACATATTATTTGGTCTCAATTACCTAATGACCATCAACTACCTGCTGTGAATGATTTCATAATGACACAAACCTAATGACCTTTAACCCACTGCAGTGAATGCCATTTACCTGTGAATGCATGGGTCAAAGACTAATCTGTGAATGCCATATGCCATTTAACCCACTGGAGTGAATGCAATTTACCTTCTGTGAATGCCATTTACCTGTGAATGCGTGGGTCAAAGACTAATCTGTGAATGCCATTTAACCCACTGCAGTGAATGCCATTTTCCTGCTGTGAATGCCATTTAACCCACTGCAGTCACAAACTAATCTGTTCAACACAGACTAATCTGTTTTTTTTCTTTTTCTAATCTGCTGAACCTGCATGACCATGAAACTGCTGAACCAAATTGACCATATAACACAGACTAATCTGTTCAACACAGACTAATCTGTTCAATATACCATAACATAAAAAGGCTTCATGTTCAACATACCATAACATAAAAAGGAACCATGTTCAACATACCATAACATAAAAAGGAACCATGTTCAACATACCATAACATAAAAAGGAACCATGGTCAACAACAAACCATAACATAAAAAGTAACCATGTTCAACTACAAACCCTAACATTAAAAGGAACCATTAAAATGACATGAAAGTCAACAGCTCCTAAGCATCTTGTGTCCCAGATTGAAGGTTGCAGGTCCTAATATTGTGGCCATTAGTCCCACATTTGCCACATGTTGTTGTGTTCCCCTTCCTTGTCATTTTACCTCCATTTGAAAACACTGCTTGGATCTCTTCAATTGACTTTTTCCTCATTTTTTTAGGCCTTCCAATCTATGTAAAAGACACAAATATACTTATAGCATTTGTTAAACATATTAAATTAATTTCACAGAGCATGCAATTCAAACCTGCTTATGATGTTTAGGTGGAGTAAGTTGTGTGGGACAGTGAGAGCGTTTCCACATTTCTGGACCAGGGATTGGATCAATGACATGACTGTAAACTTTCTTCCATGTATCCAACCAGTAAACTTCAGACACCCAACTTTCTGGTATGCCTGCTCTCATATCATTCCTGGTCATATCCCAAATTGCTGCTACTGCATGTTTACAGGGCATCCCAGTCAATTCCCACTTCCTGCAGGTGCAAGTTTTCAATTCCACATTCACCACACACTGGGACCCACTACCTTTCACCTGGTATTTTGCAGAATCCACCATTAGAACAGTAAGTTGAGATGCTTCCTTTTTTATGGTATCGAAGGTATTTGTTGCAGCTGGTGTTAATGGACCGGTACTTCTTGCTTGTATTTTCTTCACATTGACAATCCTCTTTGTTATGTATTCCCTGATGTACTCTAAACATGTGATCACAGGCTTGTCTCTTGCACCAATTAATTGCCTATTAAACACCTCACATATGTTGTTCAATAACATATCACAATTTGCCCTTGTAGAAAAATGGGCTCTTGACCAACTGGTAGGTGGGATTTTACTAAGCCACTCAAATAAAGTTTTGTCTGCTCTCTTTATTTCATCCATTGCATTGTCATAGAAAGGCAATGTAGTGGCTGAAGCTACTCTCCAGAGCATGCTTTTAAAGACATCTCCACGCCACTGCTTCCTCATGTTCTCGTGTATGTGTCTAAGACAAAACCTGTGCTCAGCATCAGGGAACACCCTTGATAATGCTGGAATAAGACCCTATAATAAGACACTTCAATTATATACATGTCATACAAGTAAATTTAAGTGATTAAAATTAATATCAATTGATAAAAATGTCAATTACCTTCTGTCTATCACTAATAAAAGTGAAGTTAGTATTCTTAGGTAAATCAAGATCATCCATGAGCAATTCTAAGAACCATGACCATGATTGGAAACTCTCAGCTTCCACAAGTGAAAATGCAACTGGATAAATACCATTGTTACCATCTACACCAACTGCACTCAAGATCTGGCCTGGATATGGACCTTTCATGAAACAACCATCCAACCCTAGAATTTCTCTTCCACACGTCTTAAAACCTTTCTTCATAGCACCATAACATATGTATATTCTTCTAAATTGTCTGGTAAGACTACTAGGGTTAGAGGATGGCTCCACATCTATTTTGATAGTGCTCCCAGGGTTGGCTCTTAAAAGTTCTTCACAGTAGTCTCTTAGCAACCCGTACTGCTCTACATAATCACCAAACAATTTCCTTGTTGCAATCCTCTTAGCTCTAAAGACTTTTGGAAGTGAAACCTGGACCTGGTGCCTTTTTTGGATTACATCTTGAAGAGCTGTTATGGGTATTTCAGGATTTTTTTCGACCAGGAGCTCAATCTCCTTGGCTATGGAGCTCATAGTGTACAGACCAACCTCTCTAGTTTGTAGACATTGATGTTCACCTTGGATTGTCTTCACACACCAATGGTCATCAGTAGTGGGTCTTGAGATCTGGATTGCATAGGGGCAAGTGGGTTTTGTATTTCTTTTTTCTAACTTTCTTGGGTTTGACACTAGTGGACGACCCACCTACTTCACTTAGGAGGATTTTACTATTTTGCCCCTGTGTTCCTTCTTCAGCATCCAAACTCGGATTTGTACCCAAACACACTACCCTATACCTTAAGCTTTCATTTTTCAGAATATAAAGTTGCCTTCTTGATTCAAGTGCAAAATGTTTAACCATATCATTCAACCTCCCCTTATCTTCTATTAACTGACCTATATAGAATGGACATGGTGATTCAGATGAAACCCTACTATGTTGTCTTTTTCTCCTAATTCTCCTTGATACCTTTCTTAATAATGTAGTATTCTCATCATTAGAGTCACTATTACTGTCAAAGTTTTCAAGGTCTACATAACTGTCATGCAGACCATCACACTCAAAATCCTGATGACCACCACAATCACCATCTTCTTCTTCATCACCATCAACATCAAAATCAACATTAGCCTTAAAGTTCTGCATATCCACTTCTACATCCTCCACCTGATTATCTTTATCTGCAATATAGTCAGGATCATCTTCCTCCTCACTATCCTCATGTTCACTATCTTCACTTTCCTCTTCCTCTATATTAATAGACTTAAAAAACACACGTGAATTCCAATGTTCAATATATATTTCAATCACCGTATTGCCTCTTCGTACATGAGCAAACAAGTTCTCAAAATCACTATCATTACTCAAACACTTAAGACCCAAATCTAAACACACACGAGGTATCTTAAAATGGTAGTAGAAAACCATATCACTAGGATATCCCAGGCCCTTAACCATTTCTTCCAACATTCCCATTCCAAAACCATCAATATCAACATTATCAATGAATGTTATCTTACCATTTACGTATTCTATACCCGGATGGTTTGAAAATTGACCTCCATGAAAAAACTTCAAGGTAAACATGGTTGTTGTGTTTACTGAAATAAAATTATGAAAATCAACTTAAATCAATATAAACTTCAATGAAAAATTCATCAAGGATAACTTTTTAGACACATAATCAGGAAAATACTTACGTGATTTTGGGTATGGCTCGAATTCAGCATCACCATCACGCATCCTCCATAAATGAACAAATGTTGATTTTTGAACAATTTCATCAGGCATGATTCATGAAAAAATGATGATTCGTGAAGAAATGTTGATTCTTGAAAACCACAGGGACGCATACGATTGTAGAAGGGTGAGTTAGGGTTTCAAAAAACATATACAGAGGACTTTTGGGCAAATGTACTATAATACCCTTCCTCGTAACGGTTAAATGGATGGAAAAGTGACGGAGGGACGCAAAAAGAAAGAGAAAATTAACCACAGGGGTGCAAATTGCACTTTTTTTAAAAGAGGGTTGCAAAGTGTTAGCGGGCCTAAACCACAGGGGTGCAAATTACAGTTTACTCTATATATTATTTAGTTATTTTATTGTAACTTTATTTAGATATAACACATATGAAATAAAAATTATATACATAATAGGCTCGTTGTCAAGCTTGATTTGTAAAAATTATATACATTGGAGCTCATTTAATAAAAATTATATACATTCTAGGAAATGTTATATGCATGAAGGTATTTGAAACATAAAACTTAAAACTCACGAATGTAAACTAACTCGTTTTGACATGCATTCTAGGAAAGTTTACGACTTCTAGTAGATGTGGAAAGAAAAAGGTGTAATTGGCATTGACGAGGCCTTTGGCGAGTTTAAATTTAGCATAGGGTAACTCTGATGTAAATAGAATAAATGAACAATTTCTAAGGTTTAATTCATAATGTAACAGACTTTCATTGTGTTAATGTAATTTATCTCTGGTAAGTTTTGGGTAAACCTAACTCACATCGCGCACCGGGGAGCTGAACCAAAGTGTGACATGTAATTTACTCTCATAACAATTAAATCACTTAATAAGTAATCATGCCTTAAAACTAGTGGTGTAAACGATTCAAGCCACTCGTGAGCTATTTAAGATCGTCTCGTTAAAAAACTCGAATTAAGTTGGAATCAAACGAGCTCGAGTCACGGTGCCTGTGTCGAGCTTGAGTAGCTCGCAAAACTAAATGAACATTATTTATATAACATTTATTTAATATAATATATACATATGTATGTATTATAATTAAATAATTATTGAACAATGAACAAGTTGAGCTTAATTTAAACCAATGTTTTCATAACCGGACCGGATGTCGAACCGGTCTCCTTACCGGTCCACTGGTCGAAGAGGTCGGACCGGATTTAAGAACCGAACGACGTCATAAATATTATAAAAATAAATCAATCAAACAACCATTAATCCTTAAAAAACCACCAACAAGTCAATTCCAATACTTTTAAACTAGCAATTAGCTACGAAATACGAATCCAAGTGACTTAAAAAAGATAAAAAAATAATAGCCAACCAGTCCGACCACCGGGTTTCCGGTCCGACCACCGGGTCGTTGTACGACCGTTTCAACACACCTAACCGGACCGGCCAAGCCTCCGGTTCCCGGTCCGGGCCGGTTTTCAAAACACTGATTTAAACTCAAGTTTGAAAACTTCTCACCAGCCGAGCTTGGGATTTAAAAACAGTGATCAACGGCTCAAGCTAGAATTTAAATTTTTTAGCTTAAACACAAACACTTAAACAAGCCTACCGACTTGGATTAACAAGAATTTACTTCAAGTTCCTAAGGGAGGAGGGGGCACCATTCCCGCAAGGAAAGGTACCGATCGGTACCTAGCGGGAACACCGCTGCAGGTTCGTCGATACCGAGCCATTTCTTTCGTGAGCTATTCTCGCGGCTATTCTTTTCGTGAGCTATGTTAGGTTAATAAATTCCAGCACATCACATAATCCTTGGCCCAATTTTAGGTTAATAAATTAAATTAATTACACTGGTTAATCATGTTTTGATAAATTGCAAAATTTATGTATTGCAGGATTACTATTAAGTTATAAAATGATAATCTTCTTAAATTAGTCTTCCTTTGAGCCAGTAAGAAACCTAATTAAATTAAGTTTTATTATTATATTATGAGTAAATTATAGTTTTCGTCCATGTGGTTTGCCCTAACTAATAGGTTCAGTCCAGCCTTAACACCTTTCGTCCCCGACCTTTCAAGTTTTAACACTTTTAATCCAATTTACTAACTCCGTTAAATTTTTCCGTTAATTCTTGTTAAATAACCAAAATACCCTTAATCATTAAAAAAAAAGATGATGGACAGTGGACTTCACTTTATATTCTTGTTTAACTTACCTCCTTTAATTCATACCCACTTTGTTTCTTAAAGCTTCAATCTGCAACAATGGAAGCCGCCGGAGAGGCCACTCCTGCAACCCACGACGGCGGAGACCACGGCCACCACCACCCTTCCCTTCTCCTTTTCATTCGAAACCCACACAAACCCTAGAGAGAGAGAGAGAGAGATGCGTGAGAGGGAGGGAGCCGGCCACCACTTCCGGCGGCCCCTCCTACAGACACATCAGACAAGATGATGATGGTGGTGGTGGCCACAGACGGCGGAGAAGGAGAGTTCCGGTGGTAGAGGCGAGTTCTGGCGAAGGTTAGTTTTAAGGTTTAAGTTTTAACTTCCGATTCCCGCTAGCTTTCCGGTTAAATCGGGTGATTTATGTTGTCGGGTTTTCATTCCCGAGTGTTAAATGCGAGCTTTGATAGGTCATGGGGGTAGACGGGACGTCACCCGGTTATTCGTGGGTTGCCGGAGGGGTCGCCGGAGGAGATGGCCATCTCAAGCCGCCGAAAGGGTGGTGGTGGCCGGCTCCCTCCCTCTCACGCATCCCCCTTCATTCACGTTTAACGTAAGCATCCCTTCCACTTTTCCCGACGAATCCCCCTTCATTCACGTCACAGGCTGAGATTCTCTTCTCCGATTCCCGGCCGGAAACTGGATCTGGAAACGAGGCTCCGTCCACTGGCCACCCGCTTGACCAACAGAATAAGCAGATAAGTGAGGGATCAAGTCGTTTCTGTCCACTAGATCTGAAATACGACCCACGTTGGGGTGGTCGTACATGGGAGATTGTTGGTGTTTTTCATGGTTTTTGGAGCAGTTTGAATTAAATGAAGATCAGGTGGGGGTGGTTGTACCTGGTGGTGGCAGGTGGGGGTGGAGTGGGTTTGAAAACTAGGGTTTGGGTAGGAGGATGGTGAAGAAGATGATGCATTTTGGTGGTTGTGGTGGTGGCTGGTGGGGTAGTGGTGGCAGGTGGTGGCTGGTTGGTGGTGGTGGGGGCGGCTGCTAGTGGGGAGTGGTAATTTCATTATTTATTTATTTATTTAAAAAGGGTAAATCGGTAATTTCACATAAAAACTAACAGAAAAGTTAACGGTCGTTAGCCTTAGGGACTAATACTGTTAAAACATCAAACGTATGGACCCAAGGTGTTAAGGCTGGACTGAACTTGTTAGTTAGTGCAAACCACATGAACGAAAGCTGCAATGTACTCGTATATTAATGTATTTTGTTTTTATATTAATGAAAGTTGTACTTTATTTGTTAAAATTATATTTTTTTGAACGGCAACACTTAGATATTATTTGGTTTTTCTCGGGACAACACCTATGACATTCAGGACAGCCCACCACATGAGGAACCCTTAATTGGGTAAACCCTCTGACCACAGACCATTTTTTTCTGTTGTCAGGATTCGAACCCAAGACCTCCATTATGAGAAGTCTTGAAGCTACTATTGCATCAAATAGCCAACGGCTAGACTGAACCTGTTAGTTAGGGCAAACCACAGGGAATAAAACTGCAATTTACTCTTATATTAATGTATTTTGTTTTTATATTAATGAAAGTTGTACTTTATATGTTAAAATTATATTTTTTTTAATGACAAAACCTAGATATTCTAGGATAATTGGGTTTTCCTGGGGTAACATCTAGAACATCTAGGATAACCCATCACATGAGGAACCCCCAACTGGGTAAACCCCGTGACCACAAACCATTTTTTTCTGTTGTCAGGATTCGAACCCAAGACCTCCACTATGAGAAGTCTTGAAACTACTATTGCGCCAAATAGCCAACGGCTAGACTGAACCTGTTAGTTAGGGCAAACCATAGGGAATAAAACTGCAATTTACTCTTATATTAATGTATTTTGTTTTTATATTAATGAAAGTTGTACATTATATGTTAAAATTATATTTTTTTTAATGACAAAACCTAGATATTCTAGGATAATTGGGTTTTTTTTGCCCACCACATGAGAAACCCCTAACTGGGTAAACCCCCTGACCTGGCCACAGACCTCTTGTTTGCTGTTGCCAAGATTCGAACCAAGACCTCCACTATAAGAAGTCTTGGGGCTATCATTGCATCAAATGGCCAGCGGTTGTTAAAATTATATAACTTAAATTATTAAATAAAAAATGGCTATGAATAGAAAATCTTGGGAAGCAAAATAACGAACGATCAATTACAGTATTTGGGTTGAATCCTGCTCATGGATTCCAATAACTTCTCAAAATCACAGAAACTACTAGACCTATCTCAAAGATTTCGTCAATCGAAGTCTGTTAGCCCTCTTTCAAATGCTCAACCTCACCAATCTGAAAGCTTCAAAAGACCCAACCGATCTGCAGTTCTTATCTGTCTATTCGAGGAAGGAGATGACATATATGTTATTCTAACCAAACGATCATCCAAACTTTCGTCATACTCCGGTAAAGAAAATGGTGCACTCCAGGTGTTTGATAAAATGTCTGAATGAAGTTGAAATGAGTTTGTGTTGCAGGACATGTGTCTTTGCCGGGAGGTAGAACGGATGAAGGGGATACGGATGATATTCGAACCGCGTTGAGGGAGGCTGAGGAGGAGATTGGTTTGGATCCTGCTCTTGTGGATGTTGTTGCTGTTCTTGAACCATTTGTAACCAAGGTGAAAATTTGTTTTGGTGTGTACTAGATACTGAAATTGGCCCTTTTTGCATATCCCTTGTAGTTAATTTGCTTTAAAATCATCTAAATTGGACTATAGATTTATGTGGTAACATGAGATGTAAACTGATTTTGGTAGTTATTCCCTAATTACAGTTTAGGAAAAGATTTAGTTGGTGTTGAATTTAGGAGTGTTCTTGAAACCGACCGAACCGCCCAAACCAAAGCAGGATTGCTAGTTCAGCATGTTTGAAATTTAAAGTTTAAACCTTTATTAATTTACTAGGTTAGAAACCTGTGTATTAGAGCATTCCCATCAGCTTCTCTATCCCCATCTCTATAATTACACTAAAAATCACTAGTTTTTCTCTCTTTTTCAGTTAAATAATATTTTTTTATACCTTTATCATTATCTTTTCCCTTTCCTCCACTCACAACCACTTTCAAAAAATATTAAAAAATTAATAGAGGTGAACAATGTTTTCACAAATATACAGATGAACAGTAACATTTTCTCTCTCCTCAACTCACAACCAATTTAAACCACTCCCTAAAATATGCAGAACCCAGTCACAAACATATACAAAACCTGCTGTGAATGCTCTTGTTAGGAACAACGTGGCGCAGCGGAATCAACACACACACATGCACAAACGATAATCATGCGGTACTGAAAAATAAATGACACAAGAATTTTACGTGGTTCGGTCCCAGTGGGGGACCTACCATAGTTACCTAATACGCGGTTCGCTTCGGTACGGGTACGCGGTTCGGGTACGCAATTCGCTAGAGTTAACGTATTCGGTACGGAGGGGGGTAGGTTCATTTCGGTACGAACCGGTACGGTGTACCATGTAGTTCGGTTCGGTGTACACAATTCAAAAAAGAAATTAACAAATTCCAAATCTAAATTATCAAAATTCCAAAATACATAATAATTTTAAAAAAATATAAAAGACAAAAACATAAAAAATAATGATTTTTCCAATAACTAGTTCCAATAAAAGCAAACACTCATTAATTTTAATTATTAATTTATTATTTATAGTTCCAATAAAGCTGCAAGTTTCAATATAACCTGCAACCTAGAAATCCTTCCAACTTCAATCTTTAAAATTAAAACACCATTGTCGTCCCGTTCGAAAAAAAAGAAGAAAACACCATACTCGTGTTGTTCTTCATCTCGCTCCTGCGTTTTTCAATAAAACACCATACAAGTTTCAAAAAAAAGAAGAAAACACCATACAGGTTTCAATAAAACTTGCAACCAGACGCTGCATCTCTGCTCGTGCGTTTTTCTTCATCTTCATGGCTCCCAGATCCGACAACCACATACACCGTACCAGAGCGATTTGGATCGCCGTACCAGAGCGATTTGGATCGCCGTACCGGAGCGATTTGGAACGATGCGAATTTCGATTGGGTACAGAGCGATCCAATACGGGGATCGCGGGTATAGTAGCGAATTCGGTAACTATGGGACCTACGTCCACGGGCTGCAACTAGGTTATTTCATTAAGCTCTAGGCACACAGATTACAGTTACAACATAGGGTATTTATAGATTAAAACTAGGGTTCCTAACTTGTTCTCCAAGTTATGCCCAAACCGTAGAGATAGGCCCATTAGGGCCGGCTAACCCTAATTAGGGTCGGCCGCCTCTAAACGAGACTCAACATCTAACAATCTCCCACTTGGAGGCTCGAGCAATCCTCAATCCACCATCCAAGCAGACCCTATACCAGTAACTCCAGTAATCTTCAATAACAGAAATCCTCCAAGCCTCCAGTTCTAAGAACAAGCTAACACTTCACTATTAGAAGTTTCCAAGCCTCCAGCTCCCAAGAACAAGCTAAGATTTCAAATAACAAAAGTCCTCCAAGCCTTCAGTTCCCATAAACAAGCTAAGACTTCAATCCAATCCTCCTAGTTGCAGCAGCCAACTCCTCAATTACCAGAAGAGCCCGTTGAAGCTCCCCCGAGCTCCAACCTAGCAGTCATCACTGACCCAGCCATGGCAAAACCCGCCATTGACTCATCCTCAATATCAACCGGCACCTACTCACTCGAACTACCGACTCCAGAGACTTCCAGAGGAAACACCACTCTCCAAAACCTGCTAGTACCATGGAGAGATTTTCCCATTCGGAATTCCGGTCTTCAAAACCCAACGGTGTTTTAAACCGTACCCAAAACACGTCCCATGCTCCCACTATTCCCAAAACCCCTGACCTGGTTTAAACCTCCGAATGCACTCAGCTAACATCTCCGTGGCTCTAGGATTCACACTTGCAAAATGAATCCACCTAGACCCGATGCAGCGAGCCAAGACTTTAATACTCGGAAGTTGGTTCCCTTCTTCCAGCGATACATAAACTTGTATCTTCCCAAAGTCTTCAAACAATAGATTCACCAATGCTTCACAGAAGTGAGTAATGAAGCATACCAGAATCTTGAACCTAAGAGTCTCCACTGCCTTCACTGAGTCCCAATGCATCAACTCAGACACATTCTCAGAAGCAGAATTTACTATCTTTGACATCGACTCTAAAGAATGTCCCACACCTCCATGCAGCTCCACCAAGTCAACTATGCTCAGCTCCCACTGTTCCTGTTATCCCAACCCATGCCAAATGTCGTACCACTGATCACCACCGAACAAGAAACAACTTCACAGTTCTAGACCAGCTAACCGGCAAACAGTTATAACAGCAGCAGAGCTTTCATGAAAGCAAACAGTACCAAGGATTCCGCGACCGTACACCCGATCGGCTAACCCTAACCGAAAAATCTTTCAACAAAGCAATATCACCTGACTTCCTTTTTTTTCTCACTTATGTCGTCACCAGCACACCAGAACCGGAATACTTAAAACCCAAAGCATTCCAAACCTGCTGGTTTCATTTTCACCGGTTTTATCCCACAGTACCACACTCAAGTTCTTTTGACAAAACCAACCAACCGCCAAACCGTCAAACCTTTGGATAATAACCATCCCGTCTTCAGCCATAACAATAGCAAACAGAAAACATATTGAAACAGTGAAATAAACACAGTAATGTCACGGGCCTGAACTTGACAGTTGTTCTACCAAACACTGTCAATAAACCGATCTGCTCCTGCAATAAACCTCGCAGACAAATCTAAACCCGAATACTGAATTTCACATAACCCGGTTCCCAAATAGTTGATAATAAACAGTCAAACAGAGCTAAACAAAACTCTAACCTTTACCCTACGAATCCAAGAGCTTTATAACCAAACCCTAATCGGCGGCTTCAAAGAGTTTAACCCGGTACTATAAACAAAACCATTTATACCTGCGATATCATAACCCAAGACACCTAACCCGACGCTTCACCTGCAAACCCGAGTGAAACCAGCAACTCCAAGAGATCCACAACAGAAACTCTAATTGCAAAATCACTCCAAATCAGTCCCGAACAACCCTGTTTTCTCCTGAAACAGCCATGTTTTCCTCCAAAACAGTCCTGTTTTCTTTCCCCTTTTGCGCAACCTAGGATTTGAAAAAACCCTGATTCCGGCGACCCAAAAAACAAGAAACCAGGCTGTGAATCAGTCCTGGAACAACAGTAGCAGAGAAAACAAAAAAAAATTTGCCGGTACTGTTCACGCTGGCCGGAAAACACTGTTCATACCGGGAAACAATGCTCATGCCAGAAAAAAAACACTTTTCATGACGGACAACACTGTTCACGCGTGGCGGTGGTACTGTAGCAGCAGGTCTGAATCAACCCTCGATCAGCATCTACCCTTTTTCTCGATCGAAAACCGTGCAGACCGTGTGTAAATAACGAGCCAAAGCTCTGATACCACTTGTTAGGAACACCGTGGCGCAGCGGAATCAACACACACACATGCACAAACGATAATCATGCGGTACTGAAAAATAAACGACACAAGAATTTTCCCAGTGGGGGACCTACGTCCACGGGCTGCAACTAGGTTATTTCATTAAGCTCTAGGCACACAGATTACAGTTACAACATATGGTATTTATAGATTAAAACTAGGGTTCTTAACTTGTTCTCCAAGTTAGGCCCAAACCGTAGAGATAGGCCCATTAGGGCCGGCTAACTCTAATTAGGGCCGGCCGCCTCTAAACGAGACTCCACATCTAACAGCTCTTACACGGGTTAAATAAAGGAAATATTAAATAGTTAGTAATAAGCGGAAAAAATAAAGAAAATAGTTGAGAAAGGAAATATTAAATATTTGAGAAAAAATATTAAATAGTTAAATAAAGGAAATATTAAATAGTTGAGAAAAAATAAGAGGGAAAAAGAGTTTTGGGCTCGCAGAGTTGTGGCATGTGATGCAACCAGTTATTTATTTATTAGGTGTAGATTTTCTTTTTTCCAAATATGGAATATGCAGTTCTTTATATGTATTATGTTCATGAACACAAACTAACGGTTTATCAACTGCGAAAACCAAACCGGTAACCCGCCAAAGCTGCTAATACCGGCTGGTGTGGCCGACTCACCCAACTTGGCTGATTTGTTTTGTCGTTTAGTTAGCGGTTTGACATAGTATTTTTGTTAAAACTGGTCGAACTTGACCGTGAACCTATGTTGTCAAAAGCCCATAAGGCGCGCGCCTAGGCTCCCCGGCGCAGCCTTGTCGCCTCACTTCAAAATTCCCAGTTAGCCAAGTTCCGGCTAAGTTCAGGCCAAATTCTGGCTAAAAATCTTCTGAATAGGTCTGAAATAATTACACAAGCCCTAAACAAGCCTGGAATCAACCTAAAACAGCCTAAACTAGCGCAAAACAAGCCTAAAACTCCTAAAAGTGGTATTTTTATACCATGCGCCTTGCTTAAAAAAGCCCTCGCTTTTTAAGCGCCTAGGCTCCTAGCAAGGCCTATGCGCCTTGACAACATAGCCGTGAACAACACTAGTTAAATTTGATACAAAATTGAGTTCAGGTAACAGGAAGCCTGACCATATAAGTAGCACTTTCTGTTTGCTCACATTTGAAGATAACTTCGAAATTTATAAAGGCATCCACATTTATCTTACAATAATCTACCATTTTGCTTAAAACTGTCAAATGTATAGAATTTTCTTTATTATCCTTTTGAATTATTGAATATTTATCTTCTTTTAGATATTGCAAGTTCTAGTCTTCTAGAGGGTGAGCCTTGAACAAATGGTTAAGGTTACTTCTTTGTATTGCTGACAAAATTGGCATGTTGGTTAATGATCAAAGCTGGGCTCAACCTGTTTCATGAAAACGGGTCAATTTGAGCTATAATTGTGGCGGTGCACACCTTGTTTCACACGTTAACTATTTGATTATGATGGCAGGAAAATGTTACTGTAGTTCCAGTGCTCGGTATACTATGGAATAAGCAAGCATTCAATCCGGTTCCAAATGCTGAAGAAGTAGAATCCATATTCTATGCTCCTTTTGAAATGTTTCTCAAGGTTTGTTTTCTTGATTTTCTCAACATCTGCTGTTTTTTTTATCAAGATATGGCAGTTTCAACCTATTTTTTATGCATGTTGGTTTATATTTTCTCTCTAATGGGCCAAATACACAAAAAAATTCCATAAAAATGTTAAAAAGGAAATAGGTCAAATGGGTCCGAAAGGATGAAAGTTGTCCAATACTTATATTTAAAACACAACCTCCTAAGTCACTTAGTTAAGAAATTAAATTATTTTTGTAATAATAAAGTTTTCACCACATTTGACTCGATAATTATCTATAATAAGTTTTTAACAAGGAGTGAGGGGTACGTGTGTTCATAAACCGTTGAAACCGACCGAACCATCCAAACCGAAGCAAATTGACCGGTTTGAGAATTATATAGCTCTGTTCGCAATTTACGGTTTGAAAACCTGGGTTTAACGCATAGTCACATGGATCGCGGAACGAAAACGGGTACGCGGTTCGTGCATTTCTTAAATCCGGTACGAGGGGGGGTAGGCTCATTCGGAACGCCAATTCGGTTCGTGGTACGGTGTACCATAAAGTCTGGTACATAGTATCTAATACAGAAGCGTTTGAAATAGAAATTTTCATTCAATTTAAAATGACACATTTAATAATAACACGATTCATATAAAAAACATTTCATAATCATAATTCAGAAGTTCAAAACAGACTGGATACAACATGTATTTATAGGATAAGGGGGAAAAAAGCCGTTCAATATAGTGTGAAAGTGATAGTCAAAATCTGCGTATTTATGACACAGTAGTAAAATTCAATGAATTCAAACAGAGACTGTTGGGTTTCCAGTCGGGAACGTGAATCAATCGACCCGGATCACCGTATTTATCAATCGGGAACGTGAATCGGAGGAGAATGGTTCGATATCACCAAAAATCGGGATCGATCAAATTCACCGAAACGGATCGCGATCCATTAGCGATCGGTACGACTATGTACCACGATTGGGAACGACCGATCTGGATCGCGGATCGTGGCACTATGAGCGATCCATGTGACTATGGTTTAACGGTTCGGTTCACATTTTGGAACTTGGAACCAACCGTGTAACCGAACCGGCCGTTTTCCTTCATTATTTATTTTTTTCATTTTTGGATGCAACTATGCATATGTATACTTTAATTCATGAACCATCTTTTATGATTTTAGGATGTAATACAAACTAACTTTTTTTAGAAAAACCGATTCAAACCGTCTAAACCAAACCGTTTCGGCCTGCCCGGCCGGTCTTGTTTGCCGTTTTTGGAACCGTAGTTAGTGGTTTGGCCTAGAATATTCGTCAAAACTGTCCGAACCAGACATTAAACATCCCTAGGATGGGAATGTTTCGGGTCAACCGAAATCAACACACATTTTGACACGAACTCACTTGACCCGTTATCCAACCTATATGACCCGCCCATTTGGCCACCTCTACATATTATATTCTTACACAGGATTTTGTTGATCCAGGACGAAAACAGACGACAAGAGGAGAGAGAATTTCAAGGAGACAAATACTTGCTTCACTACTTCGACTTCAAAACAAATAACAAGGTGTATGTGATATGGGCTTTAACCGCCGGGATCTTGATCTCCACGGCATCACTAGTTTACCAACGGCCACCAGATTTTGATCTAAGGATGCCTAAGTTCTGGAAGAAAAGCTACAGCAGATTCTAATGTTACCTTGAATCATATTATCAAAATGAATAAACATTGTCAATGTGTATTGTATACCATGTAACAGTAAATTTATGTACTCATGTGCTTTTTTTTTCTAAGGGCAATTGCAAAAAAAGATTGTATAATTACACAATTTTGTGGCTGATGTGGCAATCACTGATTTTCAATATTTGTTGGATAAATTGATTTCTCTATATTGGCACTACTGAAATGTGAATCATACTTCAATTCGTATGTGCTCGAGTCGGAAAGCCTTTCGAGTAGGTAAGCACTACGCAAGCATGTATGCACGTAAAAAGGTCGTGGCTTGAGGCTCGCTCAAAAAAAGCTCATTTGTAAACGAGCCGAGCCCAAGCCAAGTTAAGCTCCGTTAGTTGGTTAGTTGATTCGTTAGATAAAATTCTAATATATATATATATATATATATATATATATATATGGGATGGTTCCACTAAGAAGTGGTTATTCGCTAAGAAATACTAATAAGTGGGTCAAACGAACTCCGATTGAGCTCATTTCAGCAGCGTTGGAACCGTCTCATCGAACCCTAATCCGGACCCAAAAACCTAAACCCCCCTCCAACCCTACCCCGAAAAGCCTAAAACCACCACCCTCACCCCCCAAAAACCTAAACCCCCCAACTCCACCCCCCCCCCCCCAAAAAAAACACATAAACTCACCCCAAAAAATCTAAACCTTAAAAGCTAAACTCTAAAACTAAGATGGTAGAGTTCGACGAGACGGTTCCAACGCCGCTGAAATTAGCTCAATCGGAGTTCGTTTGATATCGTTTCTTAAGGTTTTTGTCATTTTTTAGATTTTTTAGCGAAAAGCTACTTCTTATTTGATCATCCCCCTGTGAGTGTATATATATATATATATATATATATATATATATATATATAGAAAGTTTAAAATACAAAGGGTTTTTTTGTGCGAAGCATACGAAGTGATTATAGACCATTGATCTTAGAATTCAAGGGTTAAGATCAAAAGCGTGCATAGTCAGCTTGTTTTTAAGCGTGAAAAGAGTCTGAAAAGATAAAATGGGTATAGCCTACATTTGTTGACTTTTTTCAAGTTCTCCTATTTTTTTTAAAACACGTATAACTTTTTTATACGACATTATTTTTTTAAAAAAATTACATCATAAAATCGAACATTTTATTCTCTTTAATTTGAGTACACTTTTGCTATACTTTTTTTTTAAATTGACTTTTTTTTTAAATGTTGATGTGCTTAGAGTGATTACGTGATTATGTGATCAATTTATGAAAATGTGTTATTATACAACGATTACGTGATTATACAAATGTTTTGATGTGCTGAGAGTGATTAAGTGATTATACAAATGTTGATGCGTTATTATTACGCTGACGCATTTACCCCTCGCCCACTGAACACGTGTCGCATGATGGTGCATTCGTACGCTTCATACGCTAAAATCATTTTGTACAATAACCGTCCCCTATATATATATATATATATATATATATATATATATATATATATATATATATATATTTAGAAGCTCTCAAATGATTCAATCCCTATATATATAGGGTTAGGATCTTTGAGAACTCCTAAATATTTGAGAACTTGCGAGAACTCGTCAAAAAACTAACTAAAACCATATTTTTTTTTTCACTACCTTTATTATTAAAATACAACATAAAAATGATTTATCTATTCAACTAATTCATCTTCTCTCTCTAAATTATTATTTTTTTAAATGTATACACATGTGTAAATGATAAACACTTACACATGTGTAGATATTTTTTAATACATGAATACATGTAAATTTACATATATAAATTCACCTTTTTATGTTATATTTTAATAATAAAGGTAGTAAAATAAAAAAAAATAGTTTTGATTGATTTTTTGACGAGTTCTCACGAGTTCTCAAAATATTTAGGAGTTCTCAAATGATTTAATCCCTATATATATATATATATATAATATATATATATAGGAAAAAGATCAAATGTAAACCATCTTTAAGTGTGTAAACCAAAAAATCAAATCCTGACCACATATTTATTATATTTAATATGGTGTTTGACTTTTAGTGATTAGATTAAAATAAGATGAAATTAAATATATATATATATATATATATATATATATATATATATATATATATATATATGTGAAGTTTTAAATACAAAGGTTTTTTTTTGTGCGAAGCGTAGGAAGTATTTTGAATCGTTAATCTAGGAAATCAATTGTTAATATCAAATAAAGATTCTGAAAACGGTAAAATTGGAATAGCCTACCTTTGTTGACTTTTTACAAGTTCCCCCATTTTTTTAAAATAAGCATAACTTTTTATACGACATTATTTTTAAAAAAAAATTAAACCATAAAATCGAGCATTTTATTCTCTTTAATTTGAGTACACTTTTGGTTAACTTTTTTTTTTTTTAAAAAAATCAACTTTTTTGAAATGTTGATATGCTGAGTGTGATTACGTGATTGCGTAATTACGTGATTATATGATTAATTTATGAAAATGTGTTATTATACAACATGTGTGATTACGTGATTATACAAATGTTTTCATGTGCTGAGAGTGATTACGTGATTATAATCCGAATTTTAATATATATATATATATAAGTTATAATCCGAATTTTAATATACATATATATATATAGGTGGAGGATCAAATAAAAATTAGTTTTTCGCTAAGAAATCTAAGAAATGACAAAATCCTTAAGAAATGATATCAGACGAACTCTGACTGAGCTAATTTCAACGGCGTTGGAACCGTCTCGTCGAACTCTACCATCTTAGCTTTTAAGGTTTAGATTTTACGTTTGAATTTTAGGGTTTTAGCCTTATGGTTTAGCCTTAGGGTTTAGATTTTATGGTTTATGTTTTTTTTTTTTTGTAGGGATGGGGGGTTTAGGTTTTGGGGGGGGGGGGGGGGGGGGGCGTGGGGGGGTTAGGCTTTTCGGTGTAGGGTTGGAGGGGGGTTTAGGTTTTTGGGGGTTCGGATGGAGGGAGTTTAGGTTTTTTGATCCGGGTTAGGGTTCGATGAGACGGTTACAACGCCACTGGAATGAGCTCAATCGGAGTTCTATTGACCCACTTCTTAGTATTTCTTAGCGAAAAACCAATTTTTAGTGGAACCGTCCCCTATATATATATATATAAATTATATATATATTTTTATTTTTTATTTAAATTCTGCAATGTGTGTATGTTGAAAGTATTACTTCATATTTATATAGGTATCAATGTGTAAAAAGTAAGAAATTTAGAATTTTAAAAATAAACGAGCTGGCTCGAGCATTTTACGAGCCGAGCTTAACATTTCAGCTCATTAAGATAAACGGAACGAGCCGAGCTCGGCTCGTCTCCGGTCTTAATGTGGGATCTATTTACTTTCTATTTATACTTTAAAAAATTATATTGCTCACTATAGGGAGGAATCGTGTTGGATTGACCCGACCCGACTTGTTTTGATTTAACTAAAAAAATTCCGGCATTGACCCGTTACCTAGCACAACCAATCCGTTCTTTTTACAGAACCGTACATGATTGCATACCGAGCTAACAAAGAACTCTTATCAAACCAATCTACATTTGTTGAAAGTATTAGTTCACATGTGACCCAACATACAGGAGGCACGAATACGGACAAAATTTACCCCATTCAGCTAAAAACCTCGGAGAATTTCTCGATAACAAGTACACCCGAATCAATCGACTCCAAAGGATCCTTCCTTAATCTGTGTCTCAAACAATTAGGAATCACAACAGCAATATCTTCAGCTGTCACTTGATCTCTCCCCTTCAAAGCAGCCAAAGCTTTTGCAGCCCGATTCGTCACAATATCGCCTCTTAATCCATCCACATTCAGTTCAGCACAAACTTTTGAGATCTTGACCCGAAGATCATGGTCAATTTGCACCGAAGAAAGCCTACTCCGAGCTGATGAGATTTGATCTTGAAGTTTTTCTTGATCGGTTTTGTAAGTTTCGCGAAAATCTTTCGGGTTTTTGTCAAAACGGGCTCTTTCCTCGACAATTTTGACCCGAAGTTCAGCGTCTCGAACCGTACCCACTTGCGCATGCATCCCGAATCTATCAAGCAGTTGTGGCCTAAGTTCACCTTCTTCCGGGTTTCCTGACCCGATAAGAATGAAACGGGCCGGATGTGATATTGAAATACCCTCTCTTTCAACCGTGTTCCATCCCGATGCAGCTGAGTCAAGAAGAACATCAACTAAATGATCATCCAAAAGATTAACTTCATCAACATACAAAATCCCTCTATTGGCTTTAGCAAGAAGCCCAGGCTCAAACGCTTTGACCCCCTCGGTAAGAGCTTTTTCAATGTCGATTGTTCCACATACACGGTCTTCTGTGGCACCTAACGGAAGGTCAACCATGTTGATTTTGGTCTTTATGGTCGGGAGTTGTTCGCCTTTTATTAACTTCTCTCTTACTTCCATCCCCATTGACTCTGGATCTTCAGGGTCTGAGTTGAACGGGTCGGCTGCAACGACTGTGATCTCTGGAAGCAAGTCAACCAGTGATCGAACGGTGGTGGATTTACCCGTTCCTCTGTCTCCCATGATCATGACACCGCCGATTTTTGGGTCAATGACATTTAATAGAAGGCATAGTTTCATCTCATCTTGCCCAACTATTGCAGCAAACGGATATACGGGCCTCTGGCTTTCCTTCGACAGCTTTTGGGCCTGTCATTCATCGGTGAATTGTCAGCAAAACAATGAACAAACATCTATATGTTTGCATAACAGGTAGAGGTGGGATTTGGTCATTTAATTAAAACGTGTCAATTTTGGTTGTATTTTATCTTCAACGGGTCAAAAGGGTAAAAATTTAAAACCTAGCTAAGAAAGAAATGGGTCAAATGAGTTGACTGGGTCAAAAGCCACCTAAAATCGCTATTTTAACAATATAGTTCCTACTATCTTGTTTAATACAAAAATTATTTATAAGATGGATAAATATGTATAAGGGTCAGCCCAACCCGTCCATTGCGCCACGTCCAATCACAGTGATCTTGTAACAACAAAACAGTTGGTCTTTTGGTATGATCTGTTTCATCTTTCAAACTGGAAAATAATGCAAATGCAGTAACAAGCCCTTAATATGCAGTCAAGTCTCCTCAGAGCCCAATTCATGAAAAAAGTATTCAATAGTCAATGGAATCTCAAGGGTAAAGTTGCTACAAAGCGAAGATTTTATTGTGTATTTATTTATACATACATATATAGGCGCGTTCAATACACAACCAATTTGAAGTAGAGAACTGCAATAAACATCTATATGTAGTGCTGATAAGATGTAGCGTGAGAGAGAAAGAGAAGCGGTTATGCAGTTATACTGTATCATATTTTAAGCAATAGGTATAGATGTTCAGGCAGTTTCACAGTTCTGTTATGTATTGAACAACCCTATATATATACATATATACGCACACATATATACATAGAGAGAGTGACGCTCAACAATTTTAAGCAGAGAATTGTGATAACCTCATAAACAATCCGTATCTATTACTTCAATTGTGATACATAATACGGTTATATAACCGTATAATCCACTCTATTTTTCTCTCTCATTATATCTTGCAAACACTACTTACAAATGCTTATGCGCTTATGTTATTCTTACTTAAAATTAATTATATATTGAACACGCCCTCCATGTGTCACTGTGTATAGATAGCGGTTCATTTCAGAACCAATAATATGTTAAGAACAGTGAGAACCACGATTATGTAACCGCTTCTGTTTCTCTCTCCCGCTACTTTTGATTATTTTTTATCCAGCATGAACAAGTGTATTATGCGTCGCGATTTTGATTGTACCTGTTCTTGGGCGGGGCTGATTTCGGTGGCAACGTTTGAGATCGAAAACTGAGACCTTCGTTTCTTCACCGGAACTCCAATACCGCCATTAAACCTCCTACCTGCAACAACATTCAACCCTAAGCATTGGATCGATGTCTACATTTCAATAGAACATGATACTTAAACGAAGAAAATATTCAAAAAAAGTAAACATAAAACCTGGATTAAAAGACAGAGCACGACTGGACACCCTCGAAGATGATGAAATTGATCGAGAGGTGAGTAAAGCTGTTGCAGAAGTAGAAGTTCCGATCAATCCCGCCATGGTTATTCTGGAATTTGTTGATGATTAGCAATGAGAATGATGAACGTGTTGGTCTAGTCGTTTCTAGGGTTTGATGGGCGGATAAGAGGATAGATTGCTGGTGGCCCCTTCTGATTTCGGTTTCGTGGCACCATTGCTGTGTTATAATCACGTGAATTTTACATATCAAAGGTTTCGGTTTCTAGCCGTTGGATGATTGAAAACCAAATAAACCACACAATTTGATTGATTACCAATTTCATATTTTGACACCCTTCATACACATCGTATACCTCTATACGGGGCGTATAACTAGAGCCGACCCTGGGGTAGGCCGAGCCGGGCCGCCGGCCAGAGCCCATTTTTTTCGGGGGCCTGTGTATATATATATATATATATATATATATATATATATATATATATATATATATATATATATATATATATAGGGGTATGTTTTTTTGAAAACCAACAATATGTTAAGAACCGTGAGAACCGCATTAACTCTTCCTCTATTTATAATATAAATTGACTAGAATTCATGTACATTTCAATATGTTTAAGGTTTGGTTTTAAAAGACCTCGAATTTATAGTCGTTTTTTTAAATGCATATATGCACTCACACTATATGCACAAATGAATGCATATATGTATATTTTTATACTTTTCTTAAAAAAATTCAGGAGAGAGGAGATAAACTCAAACTAAGAGTGGGAAGAGATAAATAAAACATTGTTGTTGAATTTTACTTTTTTCACTAAAGCGATATGTACATGTTTTGTGCGGTTCTTAACATATAGTTGGTTCTCAAAAGAACATGCCCCTATATATATATATATATATATATATATATATATATATAGAGAGAGAGAGAGAGAGAGAGACATGTTCAATTAAGAACCATCATTTTGGCGAGAACCAAAAGAACCATGTATTTCTACACAAATATAAGGATGCATATATGCATTTGTGCATATATAAAGTAAGGATGCATGTATGCATTTGTGTAAGAATGTATGGTTCTTTTGGTTCTCGCCAAAATGATGGTTCTCAATTGAGCATGTCCCTATATATATATATATATATATATATATATATATATATATATATATATATATATATATATATATATATATATATATATATATATATATACACTAAATTTGGGCCCTTTTTTTGGGGGCCTATATATATATATATATATATATATATGTGTGTGTGTGTGTGTGTGTGTGTGTGTGTTTTTATAAAATTTTATATGCCGGTTTTATATATTGGGTCTTTTTTATAAAAAAATTAAAAACATATTGGACCCTTTTTATAATGGTTGAGCTCTCTTTAATCTTTATAATGGTTGAGCCCTTTTAAACTTAAAAACCATCAGCTTTTTTTTTAAAGAACGAATTGATGCCCTGATTGAGTGATCGCTGATGCCATGTAACGTACTATATTTTTTCTATGTTTATTGTTATAACATTAATCGTCGTTTAAAAAAAATTTAGTTTATATATTTTGTTCGTATGGGCCTTTATTTTTCGGGCTCGGCCGAGACACTTAAATCCTCAGGATCGGCCCTGCGTATAACTTTCACAATTTTCAAATGCAGACACCTTCTACAAGACCCGTCAATCACAACCATATACGCCACGTATTGTAGTGATGTGATTGGACTAGTCTTGCAAAAGGTACCTTGTACCCTATCTTGTATAGATCTATACATGACGTATAGTGATGTGATTGACTGGTCTTGCAGAAGGTACCTCGTACCCTATAAGTCTTGTATAGATCTATACGTGGCGTATAGCGATGTGACTGACTGTCTTGCAGAAGATATTTCGTACCCTCGTACCCTATACGCCACGTATAGACCTATACGAGGCGTATAGTTTCCCTCGAAACTTCTATAAATTTCTCCAGATTTCTTCTCGAACTGATCGTTTCATACTCAAGCATAGTGATGTCGTTTTGAGACGCACCTATGTTTTTGGCGAATATTCTAACGAGTCATGGGAAAACAACATGGTATAACATTTATTCACTTATTTGTTGTTTTGTTTATAAGATACTTACCGTACCGTTGTTTTAGGAAGGGTCTGACGTACATACTTCTTACGAGACAAAGCTATTAGATTTGAATCAGGAGGAGGTCGTGTCCGGCGTTCATTCTCATCACGAGACAAGGCCACTAGATTTGTACGAGGTAAAACATCTATTTAGTTATTAGACGTTAGCTTTACTAAAGTCTAACCATTAAGTTTTTTCAGGAGTTTGTCCTTGACGGTGAACCCTCTTACCTGACACAACCTAATAACGAGTTCGTCTTTGCAGGTCAACATTCGTACGTGGAACAAAGCAATCCCGAATACGTATACGGGGGTCAACCTTCGTACGAGGAATAAAGCAACACGGAGTTCATGTATGGTGATCAACGTCCTAACCCGATAATTTCGTATGAAACTAACCAGGTATGACATTACTACACTTACGTCTTCTTCCTTGTATATAAGTCTAACTGTACCGTTGTTTCAGGATTTTATGTCTCGTGATGAGTTGGTGGCTTGGGCGGCTGTCACAAGAGGACATGAGAATGGTTACGTCATTATGACCCGGCGATCGAGAGAAAAAGGCACAAAGCCTTCAGCAATGGTCGTGAAGATATGGCTTGTGTGCGACGGTGGTGGCGAACCCAAAAGTACAGTCATGATTAGACGTGTCGGTAGCATGTAAGGCCCCGTTTCCGAAAGACCTAACTTGTTGGATTTATATACAATCACACATAGCTGATAAACTTAAAACCTTTAATTATGCAGCGGAAAAACACTCAATCAAATTACAACTTGTCCAAAACAATTCAAACATTGTCTTAACAATCAACTTTCAAACAAAACATAACACAAGGGATGCCAGCTCTTCTATAGTCGGGTAACTCCTCATTGCCAGCCAAGCATCCTCGAGCCATCTTCCTTATCTACACACAACCTGATGTGCATGCTAAAAGTCAAGCTAACGCTAAGTGAGTTCTAGCTTTACATAAAACATACATTTAATAAAAGTAGAAGGATTTACACATACTAACCGTGCTGGTAAAGGCAAAACTTGTATAAAACTTCATTATTTTCAAGTCATGCGTTATAAGTCTAATATGAGGCAAACTCTATCACAAAGAACTTAGCACAAAGTGTTTCCATAAAGGACTCATCACGAAGGTAGCTTAGCATGAAGCAACTTAGCACGTAGCATCCAGGCACGAAGCGTTTTCCCGAAGGACTAAGCATGAAGCGGGGTTACGTTTACCCCATGAATAACCGTCATTATTCCTATCACGAAGAACCGGTTGTACTACCGTTGACTAACCACAAAGGCCCCTAAAAGAGTGCTGCTAAGCAAAACATACGCACGCACACATAACAACATAACACTGCTCCCGTCAGAACCCTTCCCTTCCATTCCTAGATATAGATAATGCCATGACTTCTAAACGCTGACCTTCATTCTTTTATTAAAAACAGTTCACACTTTACTTATGTTCATAAAATTGCATAAAACATTAGTTTGCTTGCTTTACCTTTACTTTAAACATTTCTTTCGCTTTTGTTTATTAACACACATTAAAATAAACACTTACACAGTATGCACACCACCCCAAAAGTAGGCATAAAAGGGGATCTAGAACTCACCTGACTTGCTGTTCTTTCTCAACGGTTTGGCTAGGCTGCTATACTATCTGCATATGGATCAATATATGAAGATCTATAAAAAATGCTACTGTCGACTAGAATGGAATACCCTAAGTACGTGCACCTAAGTATTCCTATGAGTACTATTGAGCATACACATAGGAAAATTTGCACATACTTCCAAGTACTCGCATTGGGGCTTCTAAGCGAATACTTCAGGTTCTCGCTCAAGGGTCTAGCTTACTTTGAGTTCACACAGGGAGTATCCATGTGAATACTCTAGTTCACACACGAAGTATTCCTTGCGAATACTTCAAGTTCACGTTTGTGTACCCGGGCGAATACGAGAGTTCACGCATGTGTACTCTGGACGAGTACCCCCTGTGCATACTTTGTTCATCATAGCCTAAATCCAAGTTTTTGCATGCTTTGGCGGTTGTTCTTGAAAACGAATCAAGATCCAAACTTCTTACGTTCAAAACCTTTGTTTAGTTCTCAGAAGTCTAG
Organism: Smallanthus sonchifolius; assembly: GCA_023525975.1. Taxonomy (NCBI): domain Eukaryota; kingdom Viridiplantae; phylum Streptophyta; class Magnoliopsida; order Asterales; family Asteraceae; genus Smallanthus; species Smallanthus sonchifolius. Next base: position 28,076,143 of record CM042021.1, on the reverse strand, counting down.
ATCTATGGTTTATATGCTAAAACTTATGTAAAAATCCAACCTTTTTTCGGATTAAAACCTTCTTTTTCCCAAAAACCTGTTTTCAAGCTAAAAATGAGGGAAACAAGGTTCGATACTTACCTCAGCGTGCTGGTTTCTTCATCTCCTTCCTTTACCTCATCGAAAGCAGCAAGAAAAGAGTAGAATGAAGGCTCAGTGACTCTTCTTTTTGATCTCTCTCTACCTTCTCTTTCTCTCTCACTTCACGCTTTCTCTCTCTAGAGTATGCGCCGGTGGAGGTGCTAATGAGGATGGAGAGGGGATTCCTGCTAGCATACAAGGGTTACTCTCCTTCTTTTAGATTTAAACCCCTCCAGTCCCTCAACTTTTATTTCATGTAAAAATACCTCTTTTCAATAATTCATATCAAAGCTCAAGATTGTCAAGTAAGCAAGAGAAGATCAAAAGCTCAAAATCACATCAAAGATCTGGAATTGTTTAAAATATACATTACACCACTTGTAATCTTCATGTATTAATGATCATTTCCATGTTCAATGTTGAGGAATTTCAAAATAACCGAGGATGATCTGAGAGTCGTATTATGTACTTTCAGATCAAAAACAATTTGGTGGTTCCTCAAATTCTTTGATTGGATAAAACTCAGAGATTTGAGACAAGAAATCAAGTATGAATATTGAGAGTATTTTTTAAACCAGAAGAAGAAATTGTATGACCAAACCAGACTTTTCTGGAAAACCAGAAGTTATCACTTTAATTTGAAATTCGAATTTCAAATTTAATTAAAAATCCGCCCAATTTTGACACCAATTTTATATAATAAAATTATTAGAAAATTAATTTCTAATACATTTTTTATAAAGCAATAAGTGTCAACTCGATCCCAGCCAGGAGCTCTGCCCCCTTGGACCCCGCTTCTAGGGGCGCTGCCCCCGGACCCCTGTTACTTATAAATAGGTAATCAAATAAATTCAAACAAATGTGTACTCCGTACCTCCTAACTTGTTTGATATTTAATATGATTAATTTGGTCAATTAGTTAATTCAATTACACTAAAATAGCCAACATTCAACATGAGGGAGAAGTATAGGTTATCTCTACCTTGAAAAAGAGAAGTTTTGCGTGATCACTACCCGTGTTAGTGAGACCTTTGTAACGGTGATCTCTACCGTGTTTGGAGAGATGTATGATGGTGAAAATAACCATCGGCCAGGGATCAAAGAGTGAATGTACGGTGAAGTTAACCTTAATCAGAACCACTATACATTGCGATGTTCGTGTGGTGATATTTTTCTACTCCCTATCATTTGATTTACTTATTATTATTATTGTCGTCTCCAATAAGAAATCCTTCAAATCCAAAAGAACATGATCATCCCCTCTAGGTTTCAACAATATATTTGCTTTATAGCAATAAGTCAAAATGTGAAACTTCTTACAATTGAGTTTATGGAAACAAATATTTGTGAAACTCCCAGGTAATAACCATAGTGATGGTATTTCTAAGTGATTTGGGAATGTTATTCACCAAGGAGTAAAATTTGGGTGCGAATCCCTAATCATAGTGGTGGTATCTACTGGTATTAATCTTGTCCAAATTTGGATGGTTTGTGTGTTTATATGCAAGTGTGTGCAGGGGCGGCTCAACGAATTTGGTTGCCCCAATCGAACTAAAAATTCGGGGCCATTTTTCAAAAGTATATTATAAACTCTCCTCCTTTATCCGGTGACAAAGTTAACCTCTGTGTAATCATTTAACTTTGTTGCTAATGTGCGTGATGTGTACTTTTAGGTCATACATTTGAAAGAGTCGAATGTGACAAATGAAGCCTTGATGTCAACTGTATAGTGTGATCGACCTTACTTTTTATTTTATTTTATTTTATTTTATTTTAGACGAGCTACTTTTGAATCGTGTATTGGAATAACATGTACCACATCTTCAAACATGTAAATGCAGTTTTATCACTTTCAATGATTTCATTATTGTTGTTTAAATTATCATGAAAATTTCTGAATAACATAGAAACTTTTCTTTTTTAAAAGGATTATTGGATTTTAATAATCCTATCTTTTATTAATTGATCAATAATAATCTCAACTGAGAATATTCTTACCACAGGTCCCTACTTTCAAACTATTTTCTTACATTGGACCTCCCGTTAAAAAAACTTAACGCCGTGAGGTTTTATATGACGTGAACATCTGCAAACCGTCGGAAAGTCAAGCCAAGCTAGCAGTGGTCTCGTGGTGGGTTTTGAAATTGGCTCTGTTGGTGTTTAACTGGTCTCGTTAAACACTACCGTTGTCTCTGTTTGGACTTGCTGAACAAACTAGACCAGTTAAACACCAACAGAGCCAATTTCAAAACCCACCACGAGACCACTGCTAGCTTGGCTCGACTTTTCCGCGGTTTGCAGATGCCCACGTCATATAAAATCTAACGGCGTTAAGTTTTTTTAACGGGAGGTCCAATGTAAGAAAATAGTTTGAAAGTAGGACGGGTGGTAAGAATATTATCAGTTGAGATTATTATTGACCAATTGGTAAAATATGGGATTATTAAAATCCAATAATCCTTTTTAAAATATTAGTGTTACTTACATAGCAGGATTTAACTAAAAATGTGGTTTGGGCTTTCGATAGAAGGCCCCATGGCCCATGGGCATGTAGATCCTAAGGACCATGTAGGGTTGGTATAATGCAAATGCTATATTCATGTTTTAGTTTGGAAAGTTAAACTATATAGAAACAATTACATGAAATACATGTTTAACATACATGGTTTATATATAAACCACAAACCAAATAATGCCTTAATTTGTTACAAAACATCCCTTTTCCCCAAGGGTAATTACTTGAACTCAAAAACTTGAGTCAAAATATATAGCTTTTTCAATTTCTTACATAAAACTTGACAATCCTCCTATTGGTAGTAACCTTGAAGTTGGGCACAATGATTTGAATTGGGGCGTAGTGTATGGCCCTTCAAATAAGCTCTTGAAGATGAACCTGTATGCTGCTTCTGTCAAGTGCATTCCATCCCAATTAAAATATGTATCTGGTTCAGCACATGAAGTCAATGATGGGTCTGTGCCGCATGATACCGATGAGTTGTAGTTAAACGGCCCTGCACCTCCACAACATGCCTTAAGAGCACCATTTGTGAATCCTACGTACAGAACAAAATACGAGATATTTCACCTTAAATAATATGGTTTTAAAAGAAAACATGTTATAATGTTGAACTAGACACCCAACATACCAAATAGAACCCGGGGTTCTTGATAAAGAACTGGGCTCTATTCATCCACTCAAAACTGCATGAATGACTAAAAGTGACATGTCATGTACCATATCTATATGGAGAGAGAAAAACTTGCATGGCAGCATTGTAGTAATCAGCGTAGATGATGCTAACTTCAGGATGGATCTCCCTAAGTTTATTTAATTCCGTCTTGAGAAGTTCGTTGTGATACTCAGCAAACCTGTTTAGTTCTATAATGCATCCTGTTGCATTATCATATTGCACTTCGTTCGAGCCATAAAACATGGTTAAGTACGTCGCAGAGCATCCAATCGGTAGGTTTCCTGGTATAACAAGTGTCTCGGCACCTAGATCAATAAGTTCCTATTTTTCCAACATAACCATGAATTTAAACAGTAATCAAAAAATTATTGTATTTATGATTACAAACAAGTGCGGAAAAATGATAGAAGTATAGTTAGAGTGTATACTTACATTGAGTGCTGAGATGATTTCCTCAATAACAAATGGAACATATCCTTCAACCTCATCAATCGATTTTCCATATCTTAATGCATGATTGTAATCGTTTCCACCAATCTCTCCCACGAGAATTAATGAACGTCCAATTAAATGTTTAATGTCTGTAATAATTTATGTCAATGTTTATAAAAGTAAATAAATGTTACCTAAACTATTCATGAAAACATAATCACTTCATAAAATGATTATTGTATTTCCAAGAATAATCTTAGTATAATTTGTTCAATTAATTATTACACCAATATACTTGAAGACTTGATAAAAAGTGATTCATGACTCATATTCACAATGCTCATCGAAAAGGAAGGAATGATGTGGTGTCAACAATTCTATAACTATCAATTGTACTTTTTGATTTTAATAATTTTTAGTTTTTTGTTTAATACAAATTTAATTTAAATATTATTTCACCAAAAGAACATATTTAAACTTTTTTCAAATATATATACATAATTTAGGCAAACTAGTAATTGTACTTTTTTATAAAAGCAAAAATCTGATCAATTATTAAAAAAAGAAGAAGAATATATTAATTGGTACCTGAACCGGTGGGGCAAATGGAAGACAACGACGCCTTGAACCATCCCAACTGAACTCCCAGTGATGCATTATTACTTGCATTAATTCCTCTTGCTCTATGAAACGACGAATCCAACGCGGTCGAACCTGCCACCGCGTAATTCACTCCTTGTCCTAGCCCTGTAACGTTGTTGGTGTTTATGGCCTGGGACGGTGGTATCAGTGCCAACCCTAGACTCTCAGCTTCAAAAACCAACAAGAAAAACCATAAGTTTCCGACCAAGAAATAAGTTATAGGTTCAAGTGTTATGAAAATAGGACCGATCATCAAACCGGCCACACCACTTGTCAGAAATAAAACCTAAAAGGGTTTGGCAAATGCTCTCTCCCATCAAAAGTCTCAGGTTAAAAAAATGTAAGATATATAAACGTTTTAAAAATATTTATAATAAGAAAAATTATTAAAACCCGGTCCCGGCCGGCCGATAATTAACCCTACAGAACCGAACCAACGATCTGTCAGGTTCCTGTTACGATCGGCTAGTCCGGTCCAGTTTTGAAAACACCAGTCTCATTATGAGCAAATGTGCACGCATATCAATTACCTATGAAATCGATGATTAGCCGACCATTAGAGCAACGTCCAGTGGGTTTATGAAAGAAGGTTTCACCATAAGGCGGAAACAAAAAACGGGGTGGCCTGCTATCGGATTTCATGGACAGGAGTTTCATGTTTCCGGTGTCAGCGAGTGAGTCGCCGAAGCTTATTATCGACGTATAGCATCCATTAACATACAAATTACATGCCAATAACAGCGTTAAAGTGAGAGAGAAAGTTAATGAATTGGCCATTTGATCGAAAATGGAGAGGGTTGCACGGAAAAAATGTGTTAACCAACTTAACCAACAAGTTTGATGAAAGCTTGGTTGGTGGTCCATCTATTTATAGAGTAAAAGAAAGCTTGTTGGGAGGTACATTTGGAGAAAGACGTGTCTTGCCGTTACGTTTTGTGAATTTACAATACTGCCCTTGTATGTATTTTTGCATTCTATGAAGTTAGTGATCATGACAATAGTTTTCTTCAAAGGTAAGAAAACTAGGTTACCCAGTCCATTTAAGTCAAATAGTTTTCTTCAAAGGTAAGAAATTATATTATTATTATTATTCTTTTTTTTTAACGGCAACACCTTGATATTGAGTTTTTCCGGGGCAACACCTAGAACATTCATGGCAGCCCACCCCAAGAGGAACCTCCAACTGAGTAAACCCCCTGACCTGGCCAAAGACCCTTTTTTTGCTGTGGCCAGGATTCGAACCCAAGACCTGCACTATGAGAAGTCTTGGGACTACCATTGCACCAAATGGTAAACGGTTATTATTATTATTCAGTTCTATATTATTCTCCTTTATATTGAAAAACCTTTGAAACTTTTTTATTTATTTTTTTAATTTTTGTCCATATATTTCATTTTCCATTTCAATATTAATTGGTGTATTCGGTTTGGTGTGGTTAAACCTTTGTGACTTTAATCGCTTGGTTCCGGGTTCAATCCTACCTAGCACCAACCACTTTTTTTGAATGTCTTTTGAAAAAGCTAAATCCTTATTTTGAAAAAGCTAAATCCTTATTCAAGAAGCATATTAGTTAGATTAATTCACTAGAATACCCAAGTTTTTGACGATAAGCGTAACGGTCGGAATTCCCTCGGGATGTCATCGGTAATCCCCCTCAAGCCAAGGGAAGGGTTGTCAGGTGGTGGCGTTTCTAACCTTTGTTGGTAAACTTTTTGGATTCCACGGTCGCTAGGAGTTGCTCTTGGAACTACTACTGCTCAGCATCCAACTGCGCCTACATTACCACCTCTCGTGTCTCATGTTCCCTGCATCGCCCCCTAATCCCTTTGCATCGCCTCTAGTTATTGGTGTAAAGCCGTAATCTATAAAAATTAAATAAATAATTAGTAGTTTTTGGACGATAAAAAATAATTATATGATATAAAAATAATTGCATATCTCTGCAGAAGGACCAAGAGCGTAAGAGCTCGCAATGCTAGAAATACAAGCGACAATGATTGTAACACCCTAGGCAAATCTCACATCGGTCATGGACAGAAGATGTTGAGTTTATAAGGAATATCGGACTTCAAATATCATCAATGCGTTGCGGATGAGAGAAGAACTTTACAGTTAAGTTTGCTCAAGTGAGAGTAACTACTAGGATGGACGGCCTCTTGGGAAATCTTCGCCCCGGTAACTAAAAACAAATATCTGAGCTCCTCGTAGTTGGTATGAGAAATCAGATGTTACAAATGGTATCAGATCAAGCTACTCCAGCATCGTTCGAAATGGTGGGCAAACCTCATCGAGGATGATGAGTCACCGAGAGTGTTCAGGGGGACACCTTAAGCAAATCCTACATCCCTGATTGGGATGGTGGGGCAAACCACATCGAGGACGATGAGTCCATAAAAAGGGGGTGACTGTAACACTCTAGACAAATCTCATATTGGCTATTGACAAGAGATATGTTGGATTCATAATGAGTACTAGACCTCAAATATCATCAACATGTTTTGGACGCAATGGTTGTGGATTGGAGGAGAACTCTGCAGTTATGCGAGCTAGGATGGGAGTAGTGCCAGGATGGATAACCTCATGGGAAGTCTCCATTCGAGTAACCAAAAACAGATCTGTAAGCTCTTAATAGGCAAAGCAGACAATATTAGTTGGTATAAGAAGCCGAATGCGACACAGATGACATAGCAGGGACCGTGAGTGGTCCTAAAGCTTAAATGGCTTTTTTTCTTTCAAGCCTCCAACACTCTCCTCCCACCTTTGTTGGTCGTTAGCAAGTCGAGCACTATGTTCGGTGTCAACATGTTTTTTTTATTAAATAACTGGATATACATGTTCTACGGTTTATCAATTCATAAAAGAAATTAAATAAATTTTAGAAAATTCGATAGCATAACTGCTATAAGTATAACATTTACACTGTAAGTGTTAAATAAGTATCCTTACATTTGCCCAAGAATGATATCACACAAACACAAAAGCAAACATAACGTATTGATCGATATTGTTAACATCTGCACACATAGTTAGCATACTTAGGTAAAGGTGAAAGATTTGTCAAGTTTCTAGAAATGCTTGATACACCCCCTCGAACAGTAACCACGGTTTGCTAAACATGCTTATGTTATAGGCAGAATATGAACAGTTGCAACCGTTGGTTTGATAGATTTGAATGGTTCCTATCCAAAATGGTGTCTTGAGTCCTATAATTACAACCCCTCTACATAAAAATAATCTTTATCCTTTTGTCCACCGGTTATGTTGCTATAATAAAACACATACTCTCCATCCAAGCTGCCACATCTACATACATAGTTGATTAACATTAGACCTGGCAAAATGAACCCAAGTATCAAATTTTGGGTCATGATGGGCGTCTTTTTTTGACATGTTGGGTTATGTTGGGCCATAACTAATATTTTGGTGGGTCTATATGGGCTAAGGAAATGAAAACTTAATACTTGAAGGGTCAGAATGGGTAGAGATAAATACCCAAACGGGTCAGGATGGGTCAGTGAAAAATTAGGTTTTTTCGTCATCTTTTGTGGTAGAGACGAGAGAATCGATCAGACTTCTAATCTTCAGTCACATTCAAATGAATTTGGAAGCTGGTGATTCTCGTTTCCATATCGATTTTCTATTCCGGAATGATTTTAGCTTCCAAATCGATTTTGGTAATGAACGCTCAGAGTTTCTAGATGAACGAACGTGGGGGTTCTGATCTTGAAGAAATCGATCAACTGTTATTCCAAATCAGATTACGTGGAACGAACGATCTGGTTTTTAAGTCGGATCTATCGCTACCATCAATCGTGAGATTTCTTCATCTTATTTCAGTTTCAATCGTTCGATTTACAGGTTCGATTGGGTTCTTCATCTTGAGTATTAATGGAACTATGGAAGCCATGGCGTTCCACATCGTATCATCTCGTTGACCACATAAACGAAATTGTTTTTGACTGGTCTTCTCCATCGGTTTGAACAGAAAATTTCTGGGTATGAAATCTTAGAATCGTTTATCTATGAACGATTTGAATTGTCAAATTTTCTTAGTTCTGTGATGAATTTCGTCATAAAGGTTTTCATCAAAATGATTTTCACTAGGTAAGAGATTATCAATTTTCATCATTACAAACATATCCAAAGCTCTACCTATTTGTTTTAATGACCGAAGATCAGATCAAGATCAACATAATCTGATTTTTTTACCCGTTCTAACCCGTGGTATTTTTTTGTCAAAACCCATCCTAACCCGAACCAAAGTTGTCATTTTTAAAGGTGACTCGTCCTGACCCGAACCCATCCTGACCCGTTACCCAACCCGACCCAACCCGCCCATTTTACCAGGCCTAATTAACATCATACACACGTTACTTAAATGTATCTAGGGAAAGAGATTTTTCAATCACTCAAAAGTGAGAGAGAAAGGGGGCGGAATTGCTTTAAACACAAAGAGTACTTGTCTTGATCTAATAAGTAGTAGTCAAGAATAGTGGTATCTAGGAACTTTTTATTGGTGTCGCCATCTTTCAGTTTTCGGATGTTTATCAACTCGATTTATAGATTTCTCGAGGCTCAAATATGGTTGAGCTACCGAATTTAAGTTAATAATTAATTTCATTAAAGATGTTATTAGGGATAAAAAGAATACCTTCTTTAATTGTTTTATGCCAGTTTTCATCTTTTAAAAATCACTTATTACATCTTCGTTTGAAAACATTACTAAATAGTTATCTTTCTACAATATGAATGCAACAATCATTCAAAAATCTTATCACAAGCTTCATTCAAGGAAAATATCACGTGTAAAATCAATCATAATTTCCATAATCAATAAACCAACGGATGAAAGATGTTTTATTGCTTCCACCATCAATTTTACAAGATCATATATATCATTCACGTTAACGAATTTTTTATATTGTTTTTTCTTCTCATAATCCGAGATTGATAGGTGTTATATGTCTTCTGGAAATATACAGTAATTATATTATTTGAATGTGAGATACATATGTGACACATCAAAAATTAATAATGTCACTAAAGGATGTATCCACCCAGATCAAAAAGATAATTAATAAATTTGTTTTCAACAATCGAAAATTAACAACATTCTTGTTTTAAGATAATTTTCTCAATTGTCTCATAAGATGTTGGCTATTAGTGCTATCAAGATCATTTTGGTATAATTTGTCAGTAGTAACTTAGTTGCTACTAATGGTCGGTAGTAAGTTAGTTGCTACTAATGGCATTCCCTACTAAAGTTTCTACTAATGTAACTACAATAATTACACACCCCCTTTTATGAAAAGTTGCAACATTTCACCCAATCGTCGTAATGGTTCGTCCCTATATAAAGGATTCCATTGGTTTGTTTCAATAAAAAATACAACTTCGTTATTCTCAAAAAATCACATCTCGTTATTGAGAACCACTTTTTGTTTTATCTAATTAAAGTTTTCGTTTACTGGCGAAATATTTTAATCTGAAAGTGAATGTACATGCGATTCAGAAAGCTATCCAGGAGATCATACGCAGGGCCGTCCCTGAGATTTCGGATACCCTGTGTGAATAGGAAAAATAGGTCCCTAAAATATAAAGTTATATATATATATATATAAATTCATTAATACTACGATAATTGTTATAAGAATAAACAAACAAAATTGTTGTAGCAAAATAAACTATTTTACATAGTTAAACGAATCGTGAGACAAAAAAATTAATTTTTAAACGTAGTTGGGTTAATTGTGCCCCCCTCTAAATAGTTATTAGGTTTTAAAATATTTATTAATTTATTGGCCCCCTCTGGAACATATAATTGCTAATACGTTTATAAATTTTATTTAACCATGTTAATCGACATCTGATACGCAATTTTTATTTTATTTTAATCGACACTCGGTACCTAAATAAAATAGAATTTTTAATTTTTTAAACTTAATTGGGTTAATCGAGTTTGTTATTGAGTTTTAAAATGTTTATTATCTTATTGGGCCACCTCTACAACATATAATTACTATTAAATTTATAATTTTTTTAATATGCTAATCGACACACGATACCTAAACGACAAACTTTTTTTAATATGTTAATGACACCCGCTACCTAAATAAAGTAGAATTTTTAATTTTTTTTAAACTTAGTTTGGTTAATCGGCCCCCTAGAGTATGTTATTGGGTTTTAAAATGTTTATTAATTTATTGGGTCCTCTCTAAAGCTTATAATTACTAATAAGTTTATAATTTTTTTTTAAATATGTTAATCGACACACGGTACCTATACATTAAAAAATATTTTTTTGGACTCCTTGAAATTTTGGGCCTTGAACAGTCGCCCACCCTGCATGCATTCAGTGCCGGAAGTGATCATACGTAATCAAGAAACCTAGCTAAGATACATGCGATTAAAAAAAAAACCTGGTGTACATCCTACTAAGATTTAATTAGTCTGAGCATATTCTAAGAATTTACATAGCATGAAGTGAAGTGTTTTGAAAGTGTAATATTTACAAAAGCCTTGTCCCAAAAAAATGATGATAATTTATAAAATATCCTCATTTTTTAAATAGCTTTTAAATTAGCACAAGATAGGGTGAATAATCTGTTGCGTATTTACCAAAGCAGCGTTGCCCTAACGGTACCCTGGTGACTTTTCATATGGGAGGTCGCCGGTTTGAGTCTTGCTCTTGGGCGAGTCAGGGGGTTTTCCCGTATGGGTTTCCTCCGGGGGTGGGCTAGGTCATCACGTTCTATATTTTGGGTGAAAGGGTGATTTGTTTGCAAATATGTTCCCAGGTGATCTGGTCTTTGCTGTTAAAAAAAAAGTAACTGTTGCGTATTTCAAGCGTCTAGCTGATCATGAGAAAGGAATTGATGGTAGCCACATAGAGTCATAGAGTGGAACTGTGGAAGAAACCAATGATACAAGTTTCTTTGTGGTGAAGAAACATATGCACAAGCCAATCACTCATTTAATTTGACACAAACATAAAGGGAATATTAATTTTTTTTTAAAGGCATAGAGGGAATATTAAATAATATAGATGTAATATGCTTGTCGAAGATATTATACATACTACATTTGAGGCTTACGTGGAATTAGTCCACTTGCTAGAGGTTTTTATATTTTAGATAGGAGATATTAGGTTTAAACTCAGACATAAGATAAATTATTTAATGTAATTTAAAAATAAAGGGTACGATAGATTTGTCGTTTAAAAAAGTTAAATAAATACTACATTTGAATAGTATGTTCATTTACCAAATTCTCCTTATGAAATGAGTAGTATGTTCATTTACCAATTTGTCCTTATAAAATGAGCTTGGGAGCATCAAGTGGACTCAGATTTTTTTCTTCTTTTATTTTTAGTATTTTTTTCTAAATTTTTATTTTTACCCTCATAATATATATAATACGCACCTTTAACTAGGAGTGTTCAAATTCAGATATTCAAAATTTCAGATTACGATTTGGATAGTGAAACGGATATCCGTTTTTTTTTTGCTTAAATATATTTTTTAAATTAAAATCTAAATATACTAAATAAACATCATCTTTATGAAATAATTAAAAAAAATTAAAAACCAATTTTGGAGTAATTTACGAAATTACGACGCGAATACGTTTTAGTTTTAAAAAAATAAGAAGGCTAAACACATAACAAAAAAAGTCATACACTTCATATATATTGTATTTATAACACTTTCTAGGAAAAAAATATATAAATTTGGCCAAAAAAATATAATTTTCAAAATTACGACGCGAATACGTTTTATTTTTTTTTTAAAATAAGAGAGCTAAACACATAACATAAAAACCATATACTTTATATATATATTGTATTAGGAACACATTCTAAGAAAGATATATTAAAAAAAATAAAAAAAATCGGATATTCGGTTATCCGAAATTTTTGAAAAATGCTATCCGAATCCAAATCCGAAAATTCGGATATCCGAATTTTCGGATATTTCGGATTCGGAATTTCGGATATTTCGGGTTCGGTTTCGGATACGGATACTTTTGAACACCCTACCTTTAACCTATTTAATTTTTTTTCTAATAACATGCGTTCGTAAGCTTTAAAAAAAAATAAATATGCAGCTGTATTTTTTTTTCTCGACGTTGTCGTATATATATCTTTTAAAATGGGGGTTGTAATCGAAATAGAGTATTTTTTTTAGTATCGTAGGCTATATTGTTTGTCGGGACCATACCACTACTGTGACGAATGGAACCGAAACCGACCGAACAACATCGGTACCGGTATCGGTATTATTAGAATATGTATCGGTATTCGTTTTTATGGTTTCGATCGATATAAAATGCGACTTTATTATTTTATTTTTACGACTTTATTTTTTTGGGTTACATCAGACACTTTTTATGTAATGATATCATTATAAATAAACCTTTTTGTATCGTATACTATACCATGTTTCGGTACCATAATGAACCGAGTTTTGCATAATAATGTATTTTTATGTGTTTTTTGGTTTTTTTTTAATATTTAGTTTTAGGTTTCTTTTTTCTCATATCACATCCCGTCAAGGCGGAAACACGGGAGTGCGACGAAATTGAATAAAAGAACACAAGGCGATAAAGAAGATTACTATTAAATTCCATAGAGTTAAAATCTCATTACATAAATCTCAACTTCAACCAACCAAATAACATGTTCAAAAGACAAAACAACTTATAACATAATTTCTTTATTTAATATCTAGGCAAATCCTATGTGATCCTTTGCTTGACCTATCATGAGTTTAATCACCTGAAACATGTATGAAAAACAAGTGTCAACTAAAAATAATTAGTGAGAAATCACCGGTTTAATAAAATCATAAGTTTGGAAAAAAGTAACAATTCACAATTCAAGATCATCATATAGCATATAAATAAAACAAAAACATGATTAGCAAATCCAACCTAAAATGATGAATAACGAATAAGTGGTACAACTCGCAAGTTGCACTAATAACGAATAAGATGTCCAACCAAAAGTTGTCCATAAAGTATGATGCGGTTTCCATCCTATGGCCCATATCTGTACTACCGTTGGCTTGAAAGTTTCAAGTTAAGGATTTGCAAGTTTAACGTTTATCATGTTGTGTTCATTTATTCACATACATATAAGATTCACTTGTTTTAGAATTGTTTGAAAAATAACGTGTTTTAATGCGTGCCAACGCGTACATGTTTCCCCCAAAACGATTTGAATAAAGTGGGGCTATGAAGTCTCACCTTGAAAGCTAGGCGAGATAAAAGACTTGAACAAATGAACGAGGTGAATCACGGATCATACCCTAAAAAAATGAATAAACTAGTTTTAGGGCAGGTTTGATGGTTACTAGTGTTAGATAAGCGGTTCGAGTCATAAGGTTAAGAATTAGATGTAAAATAGGGGTTTCAGTCGATTTTCAGATTTGGACAGCAAGGTAGCTGAACAGAAACTGGCTTGTTAAAAATATCAAAAGATATCCAAAAACTATGAAATTTTACAGGTGATTAGTTTAAGTCGTTCCGAACAAATTTCATTTAGAAAGGTTTTCCATTTGAGACTCGGACGATAGCCAAAACAGTCCAAAAAGACATAAGGTACTGAAAAGTGTTTCTGTCCCGTTTTGGCTACTACAGAGTCATACGTTTGAATTAGAAAACGAGTCAATTATGGTTGGAAAGAAAATTCGATGAACTACGTCATGGAATTTGAGTTTGCTCAGTTTCATTTAATTATGGTCAAGTTATGCTTAGTTAAAGTCAGCACAGTTTCTGTTCACAATCAACGGTTGCATTTAAGTGGACCGTTTAGGGTTTTAAGGTTACCGAACGCGTAAATAAAAAATTAGAAGAATGTTATTATATCATTATATTACATAATATAATCAGATTAGGTTAGCCAAAACGTCCCGTGTCACCGGTCTAGCCATGATATTCACAGAAGCGTTTTGGAGAATCACATAATGCAATCGGCATAGCCGACATGAGCAAGCGGATTCTATATTAAATTAGTGTATGAGTTCATATAAGTGATAATACATAATTATTAACATGTTTTAAGTTATCAAGAACATACTAAAGCATCGGCAGAGCCACTTTTGCAATAGTTTTCTTGATGATTCACAGAATGCGACGGCATAGCCACCATTGCAAACGGGATCCTTTGTTTGATTGTTGGTGATGTTAGCTTGATTTCTTGGTTTAGTTAAGATTATTAGAGGGTTTTTAGGGTTGGGGTTTCACATGATCAAGTGATCATGGATAGAAAATAGAAAAAGATTGAGGGGATAAAGAAAGAAAGAATTAAAAGACAGTATTGAACTTCAGAGGGTTATTTACTTGTTTGATCTTCAACTCTTGGAATCCTCTAGGGATTTTTGAAATATTCAGAAGGGGAGGCAGGGATTTCAAAAATTATAAAGGTTTGCGAGTGCTTGAGGGAGAATTAGCAAAGAAAACAAGTTACTAAGCCTCATATTTATACTAATGGGTGAAGGGGTGTAAAAATGGAATGTCTTGGAAATGAATTTAGATATTTTAGGGTGTGTAAAGGGGGTGGACGAAATTTCTTGGCCTTGTGGGCTGCAAAATTCTTTCAGGGGTCATGGGTGGCCTTTGACCCATGGTTGATCCAACGGTTCGGTTTCGTGGTTTTTGATCGTTTTTTCGAATTTCAGGATTTATTTAAGGAAAGTTTTGCAAACAAACTTTGTTTTAATTAATGAAATGAATATGTTAAAAATTTAAAACATAAATTAATGTCATGTTAGACGAATATGTCGGGTGTGGACGGTACGCAACTAATAGCGGTTTAAAAGGCGAATGTTCACACGAAAGTACTAACTAGCGTACTAGGGCATCAATTTGAATTATGTGACAAATTGAATGAGTTAAATAACCATGTTAGACACATATGGTTGATACATTGCCTTTGAGTTAGTAGTGGGTGAGTTTTCATGACGGTAAACGAGTTATTAAACGGTTTAACTGTGCAAGTTGCAATTTAAGGCAATTCCAAGCGTTGCAGTCAACATGTGACCATGTAATAAGTATAATGTGCATGAAATATGTATGTTTCAAGTATGATGTGAACACGAGTTATGATAAGGGTTTCAAGCTTCATTGATTCATGAAATATGGTAAGCGTTA
Organism: Smallanthus sonchifolius; assembly: GCA_023525975.1. Lineage (NCBI taxonomy): Eukaryota > Viridiplantae > Streptophyta > Magnoliopsida > Asterales > Asteraceae > Smallanthus > Smallanthus sonchifolius. The sequence goes on along the minus strand of CM042021.1, from coordinate 28,060,606 downwards.
CAAGTATGCGAAAAGTAGAAATGTTACATCTTAACATTTGCGTCTACGTTTCCGTTTAAATTCCCTGCCGCGTTAACGTTATTTTTAAAAATCCGACCGTGCCCCGCCGCGAAGCGCGGGTGCAACTTGCTCGTTATTATCATTAAAGCATATAGTCTCTTAATATAATTCCATTTTCTATAAAATATATTAGTAAAACAAGACTTTTAAAATATATATGATATGGAATGTGATTTTTTTACTATTAAGTAAACGAGAAAATTATGTCCGCGCTCATCGACGGGAAGTAGAACTTAAACAATTGATGCGGTGACATTAACGTGTCTAAGCACCAAAAGAAACGTCGTTAAATACATAAAAGAAACGTATGAAGTTACGATAACTCGGTTGTGGAGATCGAAACATAGATAAAAGACATTTATATAATAGTACCAATGTTTTTCAGTTGGTGTTGATCTCATTATTCACGGTACCAGCACGTCACTGTCAGTTGATATAACTAAGCTGATATTTTACAGGGGGTAAATTTAAAACTTTAAAAACTTGAGGGGTCAAAGTAATATTTTACAAAGTTGAGCGGACAGTTTTGCCGAACGCAAAGTTGCAAGGTTGGGGGGTTGAATTGCCATTTCAGAAAGTTGTGAGGGACCTTTGTTAGTTTGTTTTAAGAGTAGTAATAATAATAATATAAGATTAAAATAATATTATTTTAATTTTATAAATAAAATATTTAATTCCAACACAGTAACGTATAAATCTAAACAAAATTTCATCTATACAATAGCTATGAAATTAAATAAACTTGGTATACGTATCTATACTATATAAAAAATAAAGGTTTTTCATTACACGTGTCGCCTCCATATTCATTCTTATCATTTTTTCTTCGCTTATCTCTCTTATTAAATACACATCTATCTTTTAATAATAATATATTTTTAAATAAAATATTAATTATATTAATAAAATACATTTATTTTAAATTACCCATTATTATAATAAACTTTGAAATCTAATTTGGTAACTTTTATTTTCAATCAGACAGTAAATGAAAGTCAAATTATATTAAATAGTAATTAACATATTATATATTAACTTTTACATATTTTGAATTTTGTTTTCTATCCTTAGTATATGTAATACATTTCCTGTAAAATACATACATAAAGATTTAAGAATTTTATGTATTGATATTTTTCACCTCGTATGTATTACACGGCTTCTAAGCTAGTATTTTATATTGATATGTATGTGTGGATATTTCTAAATTAAAATAACCGGTAGACATCAGCCGCGCTTTGCGGCGGTAATTCCGTATGCCCACAAAACAAGAAATAAATTTAATTCGACACAGCTTGATTTTAAACAAAATAAAAAAAAAACATGTAAACAGAAACGTATGAAATTGCAGCATCTAGATTCTGAATATGAAAACGTAGATAAAAAAACATGTAACAACAGTTAATTCGGAAATAAATAAAAAGTAGCATCGTTGTAAAAATTAGCGTTAAGAAACACGAAAGTGACTTAAAAAAAGAATTAAAAATCTCATATTTTAACGGGTTCGATTTTAAATAAAATTTATATCGGAACGTAGATATAAATAAGTATGCAACAACGATATATTCGGACCGTACGAAAACAATATATTTTAAAACTTATAAAAGAAAAACAAAATATGTTTAAAATTAATTATAAGTATAAAATTATTAGAACAACAAAAAAAATTTAAAAAGCTGAAATGTGTGAATGTGTGTGGGGCTATGTGAGGACATGGTTAGCCAAACCCCAATGAATTATATATGAACAAAAAGATTCAAAGCTTCCAAACCTGCAAACAAAAGGTTTGAACCCACGCCATGTGATAAAGCATAACTGGTAATTAGCATTGAGCACAAGTAGATTTTTGTTTAACTCTTAGCCTTTTAACTCATTTAAACAAAAAAATCTATACTATATAATAAATAAAAGTTTTTTCATGTCACGTGTCGTCTCCATATTTATTCTCATCAATTTTTTCACGGCTCTCTCTTTTATTAAATATATCTCTGTCTTTTAATAATAATATATTTTAAAAAATACTAATTATACTAATAAAACATATTTATTTTAAATCATCATTTATTATAAGAAACTTTGAAATCTAATTATGTAACTTTTATTTTCAATCAAACAGTAAATGAAAGTCAAATTACATTAGACAGTATTATATATATAAGTACAACTTATTGTTCATATCCATTGCATTTTAATATATACAAGGAAAGTGGCGCGCGCGTGCGACGCTCTAAATCGTTGAAAAAATGACCGTTTTAAATGTAATGTACGTCAAAACGTATTGAAAAATCATTTAACGAATTAAAAAATTCATTTAACGAAAAGATAAAACCGTATAGAATTAAAAATGATTTAGGTAAGTTAAATAAAAAAATTATTATTTTTAAATAAAAATTAAAAAAAGTAAAAAGAAAAAGAAAGTAAAGAAAAAAAGAAAAAGTAAAAAAAAAAGAACAAATAGTGAGGTTTGAACCGAAAGTGAGTGATTAAAGATGCGAGTACATAACCATGAGGTCACATGAGCCTTTTGTTTTTTAACCTCAACTAGTTGGATACCCGCGCTTCGCGGCAGGTATCAGATCGCCTAACTCGTTTATAATAGGTTCGGTTAGTCACGGTACCACAACGGTAACGGCACTCGATATAGGCTAAGATACCAAAAAAAATCCACTATTTTGAATAAAACTCCTTTTTCAAATAAATTTAAATCGAAACGTTAAAAAAATCCTTCATTTGGTCCCATTATCAGTTTAAGTTAAGACACCGGAGCTCCACCGTGGGCATCGGGCTGATCGTTAATAAAATTTAAACTAAAACGAAGGCGCAACGTTAAAAGTAATGTTAATAGAAAAGAAACCTAAAACTAAATAATAAAAAGGGGCAAAAGTTCGGGTCGTTGAAAACCATAAAGGTGAAGACCGGTACCGGTTTTGCTAATACCAATATTGACAATTATGTTGTTCGCTCATAACAGTTTCGTTCCGGCAAGGTACCACAACGGTAACGACATACGCTATAGGCCACGATAGGAAAAAAACTCGAATTTGAATGCAACTCCGTTTTCAAAAAAAATATATATCGAAACGTTGACAAAAAAACTAAAAACAATTGCGAACTCGCTTTTTTGAAAAGCGTTAACGAACGAAAGTTAGTAAAGAAAAAACGAAATTATTAGATAATTAAACGGGTTAAAAGCGTAATTTACACGTGTCACACCAAATTTAAACGAAAACGTAGGCGCAATGTTAAAAATAATGTTAATAAAAAATAAACCTAAAAGTAAATAATAAAAAAGGGAAAAGTTCGGGTCGTCGAAAACCTTAAAAGCAAATAGTGAGACCGGTTCCGATAATACCAATACCAGCAATTATGTTGTTCGCTCATATCAGGTTCGTTTCGGACGGTATCACAACGGTAACGGCACGCGCTAGATGCCACGATAGTAAAAAAAGTCGATTTTGAATACAACTCCGTTTTAAAAAAAAAAATTAAATCGAAACGTTTGCAAAAAAAACTAAAAAAAGCCGCGCAGTCGCTTTTTTAAAAAGCGTTAAAGAACGAAAGCTATTCAAGAAAAATAAAATTATTAGATAATTAAACAAGTTAAAAACATACTTTATATAAAGTATAAGGGGTGAAAATGAAAAAAAAAAAAAAAAAAAAAACCTACACGTTGCACATTTCGAAAGGTGTTGACACTATTGAAGAGCCTTCTATTTTAATCTAAGTTATAAATTTATAATTCCTTCCTTTATTTTATTTAACTAAAAAAATTCAAAAAATAACCTTCCTTCTTACTTAATATAGAGTATAATGTTTAACTCTTAGCCTTTTAACCCATTTAAGAAAAAAAAATTGCATATAAATAAAACCTACTTCTTCATATTCATTGCATTTTAATATATAAAATAATACAAATGTTTGATACCTAAATTAGAAATACAAATTATAGAAATTTGCAATCCTATCTTTTAATACGTCACTCCGTGAATATTCTCGTAACTAAGGCCTTGAGGTATACCTGTGTGGAAAGTAGGCGTGGAGGTGAGGTGGCGTCCTACTGTTCATATTCATTGCATTTTAATATATAAAATAATATAAATGTTTGATACCTAAATTAGAAATACAACATTATAGAACTTTGCCATCCCGTTTTTTTAATACGTCACTCCGTGATTATTCTCTTAACTAAGGCCTTGGGGTTACCTGCGTGGAAAGGAGGTGTGCATGTGAGGTGGCGTGCATGGGTCGTGGAACACTGCCCCCTGCACGTGGACCACGCCAGTGGCTGATTTACTTGGAATTCTCCATGCTCATAAAAGTGAAGGAGCAATTTTGTTAGTTTTTTTATTTTCTAATTTTCTTAATAAATAATTAAGCATCTCAAATGGTTTTTCGTTAGTAACTTGTGCTTGTTAACTTTTAAAAAATCTAAATACATAATGTTGTTTTTTATGAACATTCCGGTATAAATTTCATTGAAGACCGAGTTGGTTTCAAAATACAGTATTTTTTGGTCTCGCATACGGTTTAGCACGTACTTGTATCGGTAATTAATCTATATTTTTTAATTTTTATTTACAAACTATTAAAATATAAAAGTATTATTTGTATTTAAAAAAAAACGTAACAGTTCCACTTGGTGTGAAGAGTGGAACCACACCTCTCAAATGTGGAAGTGGAATGGAAATAAGGTAGCGGTTTCACTTGGTGTGAAAAGTTGAACCATACCCACTGGCCTAATTAGAACACAAGTATAAGAGTTTGTTTGGTATGGGATAATGGAATGGACAAGTGAATGGAATGGACAAGTGAATGGAATGAACGACGTAATGGAATGGACAAAGGAATGAAATAGATCATTCCATTCCATTGTCTTGTTTGGTTACCATGAGAGAATGAAATAAATCATTACTTTATGTTGTTTGGTAGGCCAGAAAAGACGAAGGAATAAAATCGGTGGTAAGTGGCGGTGGCGGTGGTGGGTGGCGGTATTGGGTGGTGGTGGGTGACGGTGGGTGATGGCGGCGGCGGTGGGCGGTGGTGGTGGGTGGGGGTGGCGGGTGGCAGTGGTAGGAGGTGGTGGTGGGTGGTGGAGGAGGCGACAGTGGTGGTGGGGGTGGTGGGAGGTGGCTGTGGGTGGTGGTGACGGTGGTGGGAGGTGGCGGTGGGTGGTGGTGACGGTGGCGGTGGTGGGAGGTGGAGGTGGGTTGTGGTGACATTGGCGGTGGTGGGAGGTGGGGTGGGTGGTGGTGGTGGTGGTGGGTGGTGGTGGTGTGGTTGTGGGTGGTGGTGGTGGTGGTTGTGGCGGCGAGAGATGGCGGTGGGTGGTGGAGGCGGCGGCGGCGACGGTGGTGGTGGTGGGTGGGTGGTGGTGGTGGAGGTGGTGGTTGGTGGTGGTGGGTGGTGGTTGGTGGCGGTGGTAGGAGGGTGTAGTGGTGATGAAGGGTGAAAGAGGGGGATGGAATGAAAAAAAAACAAGGGGGTGGATCAAATGAATTTGAGGGATTTAGAGGGAATGACTTCCTTATGGAATGGGTGATTCTATTCCATCGTTCAACCAAATACCATTTTTTTCATTCCCTCATAATCGTCCATTTCATTCCACCTCTCATTTCTGCATTACAAACGCTACCTAAGTTATTTTATAATAAATAAAATTATTCAAGCGTTTAGTTCGTAATTTGTCAAACAAATTATAAATTGGGGGGAACTTGAATACGAGGATTGATCCTTTTGTTTTACTTTGTTCGAATTTGGTAGAATTAGATTTAATGTTGGGTTGCCTATATTTCCTTTATTTTTACCTATCGTGTTCTCTCCCTTGAAGTTTTTTAACTCATACTATTTCACCCTTTTTAGTTGGCACATATACAGAACTTCACGTTTTATTGTTTTTTATTTATTTTATTCTTTAGTTAAACAAAAAATATTTATTTTAAAAACAATGTGAAGTGTTTTATAAAAACGTTTTTTTTTTATTTTACAAAAACATTTTTAATGTATTTTATAAAAACGTTTATTAGTTTATTTTATAAAAATGTTTTTTCTATTTTACAGAATCATTTTTTATTTTATTATATAAACGTTTTTAGAGCAGGTGTTTTTTTTTTACAATTTTTTTTAAATTAAAAAAAAACATTATTATTTTTTATAAAACATTTTTTTATTTTTTTAAATAATTTTTTTATTTTTTTACGGAAAGTGTTTTTGTAGTTTTTCAAAAAGGATTATTTTAATTTTTATAAAACGTTTATGTATTTATTTAAATATGTTTTTTTAAGAAAGCATTTTTAAACCTTAATTTTTTTTAAATAATGATTTTTTCAAAGAGAAATATAACAAGTTGATGGGATAAGAATAGTAACTACGGAGGATGCATATAGACTTACCCTTTAAGTTAATCTATCCTATATAATAAAAGAATAAAACTTCCTGTCACTTATCAATCATACAACCAACCTCACACAATGGATTAAAAAAAACCCATTTAATGACTATACGGGTATACACGCGGGTCTTTAACCCGGGTACAGCACAACCCGTTTATGAACCCTTATATTCCTTCATAACCTGGATATTCATTATCTCTAAAATCCCCACCGATGAACAAACCCTAACATTCTCTTCGTCGCACACCTTTATTGCCGTATCTGTTCTAAAGATTCAAGGTATGTTTTTGTTAACTCTAATATCATCCATCGGTATACATCATCTGTGTTAATTTGTTTTGAATCAATGATCGCAAAAAACCACAGCGAATTGTTGTTAATTGATTTTAATTTATTTTGACATAACGTGAATTGTTGTTAATTGATTTTAATTTGTTTACAGTAACCTTCATTCTCTTCGCCGCACACCTTCATTCCTGATGAACAAACCCTAACATTCTCTTCGCCGCACACCTTCATTCCCGTATTTGTTCTAAAGATTCAAGGTATGTTTTTGTTAACTCTAATATCATCCATCGGTATACATCATCTGTGTTAATTTGTTTTGAATCAATGATCGCAAAAATCCACAACGAATTGTTGTTAATTGATTTTAATTTATTTTGACATAACATGAATTGTTGTTAATTGATTTTAATTTGTTTACAGTAACAATCTTACATTGTTATGTGTACTATCAATGTTTACAAATCTGATTTTTTGAAACATTATATTAGGTTTGTATTGAAGATGCATCCAACTTTCTTCAAATTTGTTAAGGACCCTGAACCCCTTATTTGGTAAGTTTGTCTTTCAAATCTCATTCATTATTTTTTTCAAAACAATTGTGTTAACACATCTTTTTCTTAACTATTTTGAAAGCCATTGCCTGACGTTTTTGTGAAAAGCTTTTATCCGGATGGATTTCCAAAAGAGAAGTGTATTATAATGTAAGGCCCCAACCCGAGAGGCCTCACTTGTTGGATTTACTCATTCACAAACAGTTCTTAAACATGAATATCAAATAACGCAGCAGAAAATTTCATTTAAACATAACATCATCATTTGTAGAACCAAAGACTGATTGCTACCAAATTATTCTAAGTACAAATGCTGCTGATAAGCTTATCAGCAGCATTCAACACTTGTTGCTGCTGATAGGCTTATCAGCAGCATTCAACACTTGTTGCTGCTGATAGGCTTATCAGCAGCATTCAGTACAAGTTGCTGCTGATAGGCTTATCAGCAGCGGTCATCCATGTTTGCTGCTGATAGGCTTACCAGCAGCAACCTTCACTCTTTGCAGCTGATAGCCTTATTCACTGAAGACCAAACGTTGCAGCTGACTATCCAGGCCAAGCGTCTCTGACACCTTTCTGCAAAAGCATCTGACAGACTCAAAGCAGAAGGAACCGCTATGGTCAACCAATGACGGACAATAATACACTTCTCCAAGCATGCAAACAATCATGAATAAAGAAAACGTTTCAGTAAAGTTAACTAGATTAGCCTTTACGTGTAATGTAAATTAATAAACAAGATCAACGGCTTGTGTTCGATCTGATCCTTAGAATCAAGGGTCTGTCTTGATTCTAAGTTACTATAAATACTGAGTTGCCACTTCATTGTAAGTGTGTCTTGAGTGTGTCTTGATAGTGCTAGTAGTGCTTGTCATACTTATTCATTGAGTTTCTCACTTGTAATCTTTGCATTCACAAAAGCTTAATACAACAGTGTTTATCAGTATTCTTTGTGTTTACTTGATTATAAATTGTGTAGTTGATTTTGTTTCCGCCAACCTCAACTAAGAACAGAACCATCTTGTATTCTCACGATCCTACAAGTGGTATCAGAGCTTTGGCTCAGATTAAACAAACTAACATTTGTTTAATCATCTCTGGTTCTATTCTAAACTCTCTCTTTGAACAAGTCACCCTAAATCAAAACAAAAATGGCACAAAGTAATGGCTTTGAAGATATTGGCAGCATCAACCGACCACCAAGGTTGGTATCTGGAGAAGACTATGACATGTGGAAAAATCGCATGGAAAGCTTCTTCTGTTACCAGGAATACGGAATGTGGAGATCCATCAAGGAGGGTCCATATATTCCCATGGTGGCCTCTGCTGATGATGGAGGGCTACAAGTCCCGAAGGAAACCTCCAAGTACTCTGAAGAGGACATCAAGAAAATGGAGGTGGACTTCAAGGCACTAGGAGCCATCCAAATGTGTCTTCCAAATGAAGTTTTCCACAACTTCAGAAGTTACAGAACTGCCAAGGAGCTCTGGGAGGCGCTGGAGAAGATGTTTGCTGGCTCTGAAGAAGTCAAAGAGAACAGAAGGGACATACTGAAGCAGCAGTATGAGAACTTCGTCTGGAGGGAAGGTGAGACCTTAACTATTTTATATAACAGATTTACCTATCTTGTAGGTGAACTGCAGTGCTCCAAGGTAAAGCTGGAGAATGAAGACATTCTCAAGAAGTTCATAAGATCTCTTCCTAGTTGCTGGACATTATACACTGTGTCCATCAGAAGAACAGAGAATCTGAAGACTCTTCAGATGACTGAGCTCTTTGGCATGCTCAAAACCTATGAATTAGAAATGATTCAAGCTAAAGAAAGGAGCTCCAGTTATCAATCAGCTACCACTTCCTCCACTACCTCCTCAGCGCTTCACTCTGATCATTCCGGTCCTAGTGCAAGCAACTACTATCCTCCCATTGTTACTCACCCTCAGACCCCAACCGCTTCACAATCTAACTCATCACCATTTCTTCTTGAGGCACCTCCTCAACAGCCAACCTCTACTGCTTTTGTCTCTGACAACTCAAGCAGCATGTATTTCATAAAAGAGGATCTGGAATGCTTTCATCCAGATGATCTTGAAGAAATGGATATTCAGCACTCATATGCCATGCTCTCCTTCAGAGCAAAAAGGTTCTATTCTAGAACCGGGAGATCAGTTCCAAGCAACAACTCAAACACCAGAGTTGGGCTTGATAAAAGCAAGATCCGATGTTACAACTGTAACCAAATGGGTCACTTTGCTAGGGAGTGCAAGGCACCTAAAGCCAATCAGGGTGCCAGCCATCAAAGACAAGGTTACCAAGGTCAGCCCAGGCAGCAGCAGCAGCAAGGAACTACTCCAGCACAGACTGCAGCCTGTGCAAATGTTGGAACTTCAGACTTTGACTGGAGTTTTCAATATGAAGATGTTCCTGCCTCCAACCAAGCACTTATGGCAGACACTGCAGAGATACCACCTCAGGTATTTGAACATCTATGCTCTCAAGCTTGCATTGATAAAGTTTTAGGTTATAGAAAACATAACCAAAACCTTATAGATCAAAATGAAGAGTTTCTTCAAATGAAATCTGAGTTCAAAAAGGTTGAAATCACTTACAAAGAAAAAATTGAATGCCTTAAGAAAGAGATTTCATCTCTAAAACATGAACAAACCAATCTTGAAACTCAGATTGATGATCTATTAGTAAAACTTAAATCAACCAGAGCTGATCTGGCAGAACAGAAAGTTCATGTTGAAAAATATGAATTTTCTTCTAAAAAGCTTCAGAGACTTCTAGATATTCAAGTCCATGAAAAGGTCAAGCTTGGAGGACTTGGATATGGCAAGGAACAGTACAATACTGTTCCTCATCCAGCTGACTATGTTGCCATCTATGAACCAAGCTTCGATGTTGCAAAACTCGACACTGCAAACAGAAATCTTGATCCTCCAATGGATGAACCCCTTGTTAAAGACTGCACTACCTCATCAGAATCTGAGTTAACCCTCTCAGACCATGATGAAACCAGTACAACCTCATCTGAAGCTGTTCTGAATAGAGTCCCAGTCCCTACTGTTCTCCCAGCTGTTCCAGCCCCTGTACCATTCAAACAGATAAGGATCAGCTATCCTCCAGGTGGAAGAAAGCTAAACACTGAAAAGGGACAAACATCAGGACCTACAAACTCCAAGTCTCAGTTCATGCCAAATCAGAAAAATCAACAACAGGTTAGAAGAGTTACGACCAAGAAAACTCAGTGCAGAAACTCTTTTTCTCCACCAAGGAAGCAGCAGCCCAAAGTTCAGCAGTCCTGCATCATATGTGGGGAATCAAACCACTTTGCTGCAAAATGTCAGTTTAACCCCTTCAACCAGATCCTTCTTCAATCAACGCATAAACAAAAGAAGGAAGGATCAGCATACTTCAGTTGATAGGTCATCTGCAGCCAGTAGAAGAGTTGAAACTGCAGAAAAATACAAGCAGCAGCAAAAGGCAAAGCTTTCAGCAGCCACCAAATCTGCTGCTGCTCAAACAAAGCAGTCAGCAGCAAAAACTAAATCTGCTGCTGCTCCAAATAAGCCCTCAGCAGCACAAGCAAAATCTGCTGCTGAAAGGCCAAGGTCATCAGCAGCAACATCTGCAGCTGATAAGCTGAAGCCATCAGCAGCAAAACCTGCCCCTGCTGACAGGCCAAAACCTCAAGCAGGAAAATCAGCTGCTGATAGAGCAAATTCATTAGCTGCCAAAGCCAAATCCGCAGCCGATAAAGAAAAGAGAACTGGAAAACCACTACTTAAGCAATGGAAAGCCAAAATCTCTGCTCCTGTCAGCAAAATCATCATCGATGCTGTTGAATGCACGCATGATGAATCAGAATGTCCAAGAACTCTTTTCTTCAAAAAGGAGAGCTCTTGGACCACTCCCACTAACTAAAATTTCTTTCATGTGCAGGGACAGCCAGGTAACAAGAATAACACCTGGGTGGTAGATAGCGGCTGTTCCAGGCACATGACAGGCAACAGGTCCATCCTCTCCAACTTCAGACATTTCAATGGAGGATATGTTGCCTTTGGGAGTGACTCAAAAGGTGGATCTATCACTGGACAAGGCACTGTGTCCAATGAAAGGATGAGTATTGAAAGAGTCAACTATGTTAAAGAACTTGACTTCAATCTCATGAGTGTTTCTCAAGTATGTGATCAAAAGCATTGGATGCTCTTCACTGACAAAGAATGTTTCGTGTTAGCTCCTGGCCTATCTAAAACCCCCAGAGAAGATTCTCCTAACTGCTAATAGAAAGGACAACTTATATGTGCTTGACATGAATGAAGTCACTCCATCTGGTAGCGTTTCATGTTTTCTGTCAAAGGCATCAGTTGATGAATCCGCTCTCTGGCACAGGAGGTTAAGCCATGTTAACATCAAAACAATCAATAAATTAGTGAAGGACAATCTTGTCAGAGGGCTTCCTGACAAATAATTCCAGCTAGACGATCATTGCATTGCCTGCTTGAAGGGAAAACAACACAAAAGTTCCCATAAGCCCAAGACATTGAACACAAATGACACTCCTCTCCAGCTACTGCATATGGATCTCTTTGGTCCTACAAATGTCATGTCAATGGGCAAAAAGTCCTACTGTCTGGTGATCACTGATGACTTCTCCAGATTCTCTTGGGTATTCTTCCTAAGAACAAAAGATGAAACTGCTGAGATTCTCAAATCCTATATTCTCAGGGTAGAGAATCAAAGCAATCTGAAGGTAAAGATCATAAGGTGTGATCAGGGAACAGAGTTCAAAAATCACACTTTGAACAGTTTCTGTGAGAGCAAGGGCATTGAAAGGCAGTACAGTGCTCCAAGAACTCCTCAACAAAATGGGGTTGCTGAAAGAAGAAACAGGACTCTGATTGAATCAGCAAGATCTATGCTGGCTGACTCAAAACTGCCCCTTACTTTCTAGGCAGAAGCAGTAAGCACAGCTTGTTATGTGTAGAATAGAGTCCTTATTGTTAAGCCTCTCCAGAAAACTCCCTATGAACTCTGGCTCAAAAGAGTTCCCTACATTGGCTTCCTGAAGCCCTTTGGATGTCCATGTACCATCCTCATCACACATGGAGTTCTTCCTAAATTCGGTGCAAAGTCTGATGAAGGTTACTTTGTGGGTTACTCCTCTCAATCGAAGGCCTACCGAGTGTTCAATTCTAGGACTCGGATTGTGGAAGAATCTGCTAATGTGGAATGTAAGGAACACGTTGTCTGTGAACAAGGCAAAGGTCCCAACTGGCTTTTTGATATAGACTCCTTCACCCAGATATTTGAGCCCCTCACATTCTCAAATATGGAGCCTCCTTCTTCAAACTCAACACCTTCTACCTCAACCTCTTCTTCTGACTACAGACTGGAGTTTCCCAGTCCCTACATCAGGATGAAAAGGCCATCCATTGATCCTCCATCAGTGGCAGAAGCTATTGAAGCCAGTGCAGGTGAAGCCGGTACATCCAACACCACAAGAAGCAATCTCTCTGACAATGAAATCCTAAATGAAGCCTCCTCAATTCATGATGAAGAGGCCTCTGATGCTAATGCTGCTGACTATGTGGAACACAATGATCAAATCCTCCAAGCTCCTCTCCACACATCTGAAGACAATACTGATCTAAACCACAGTAATCTTGAAGAGGGAATACGGCTGGATGTGATACCTGCTCAGAGAATAAACAAAGAGCATCCTTTGGAAAACATCATTGGCCAAGTCCACACAGGCATCCAGACAAGAAGTAAGTCTCATGAAGCCAACATTTGTTTGTTCTCCTGCTTTCTATCACAGGTGGAACCCAAAAGGATTGATGAAGCTCTCAAGCACAACAGCTGGATTGAAGCAATGCAGGAAGAATTGCTGCAATTCAAAAGACAAGATGTTTGGAAGCTTGTTGATCTTCCACCTGGTCAAACAGCCATTGGAACAAGATGGGTTTTCAGAAACAAGCAAGATGAGAGGGGCATCGTAGTCAAGAACAAAGCCAGACTGGTAGCTCAAGGTTACACTCAAGAAGAAGGCATTGACTATGATGAAGTTTTTGCTCCTGTTGCCCGTCTGGAAGCCATTAGAATTTTCCTGGCTTATGCAGCATCCAAAAACTTTATGGTCTATCAAATGGATGTGAAGAGTGCCTTTCTGTATGGCACGATTGATGAAGAGGTCTATGTCAAACAGCCTCCAGGCTTTGTAGATCCTGCACATCCAAATAAGGTCTTAAAACTGGACAAAGCTCTCTATGGCTTACACCAAGCCCCAAGAGCCTGGTATGAAACTTTATCCGGATATCTACTTAGTAACAACTTCAGAAGGGGGGCCATTGATCAGACTCTTTTCATCAAAGATGAAGGGGGCGAAATTTTGTTGGTCCAGATTTATGTTGATGACATTATCTTTGGATCTACAAGAAAGAAGCTCTGCAAAGACTTTGAAGTTCTGATGCATTCCAAATTTGAAATGAGTTCAATGGGTGAACTAAATTTCTTTTTAGGACTTCAAGTCAAACAGGTACCAACTGGAATCTTCATAAGTCAATCCAAGTATGTCAAAAGCATCTTGGAGAGGTTCAAAATGACTGACTGCTCTGCTGCTAGAACTCCTATGCAAGTGCACCATCAATTATCTTCGGATAAAGAAGGACAAGACACTGATCAACATCAGTACCGAGCAATGATAGGGTCTCTCATGTACCTCACTGCCTCAAGACCAGATATCATGTTTGCAGTTTGTCTCTGCGCAAGATTTCAAGCAGCTCCAAAAGTGTCTCATCTTCAAGCTGTCAAAAGGATCCTTAGATACCTAAAGGGAGCTCCAAAACTTGGGCTATGGTATCCAAAGAATGAAAATGTCAATCTCTATGACTACACTGACAGTGACTATGGAGGTTGTAACTTGGACAAAAAGTCCACATCTGGGGGATGTCAATTTCTTGGAGGAAGGCTCATCTCATGGCAATGCAAAAAAGCAAACATGTGTTTCTACTTCAACAGCTGAAGCAGAATACATTGCAGCTTCAAGCTGCTGAGCACAGGTCATCTGGATCCAAAATCAAATGCTTGACTATGGAATGACCTTCATGCAGACTCCAATTCACATTGACAACATGAGTGCTATCTCTATCACAAACAATCCGGTGCAGCACTCAAAGACAAAGCACATCGACATCAGGTACCATTTCATATGAGATCAAGCTGAGAAAAGGAGAATTATTTTAACCAAAGTTCATACAAATGAGCAATATGCTGATCTGTTTACAAACCTTTTGATGAAGCTAGATTCAGATATTTAGTTGAATCAATTGGTATGATGAACTTTGATTAAAATCCATCTCAAGTTTCTCCTTAAAATGTGTCTTTTTGTCCTTTATTGTAAATAAAGGGTATAGTCAGCAGCACCTTTTTCACTGCTGACAGTTTTACTCTTCAGCAGCAAAGTCCTTGCCACTGATCACCTTAAGTTATCAGCAGGAAGAAGTTTCCTGCGGATAGCTTTAAGGCAGTCAGCAGCAACCTTTTTGCTGCGGAATGAATACAACGGTCAGCAGCTACCAAATCTGCTGCTGAAAGACTTAACTATCCGCAGCAACCAAGTTTGCAGCGGATAGCTCACCATCAGCAGCAACCAAGTTTGCTGCTGATGGGTAAAATAAGTCCAAATTAACTTTTACCCGCTGTAAAAGTAAATATCGTCAGTCTTCACCATGACTGCTCGAGTGTTTTACAGCTGTAACAATGAAAAGTGAAACAGGTTGTACTGTACAAGTAGCGTTGCTTTTTCTCCGTCTGCCGTTATATCACCAACTCAAATCATCCCTCTACCTCTTCACATTCTATTTCAAACCTATCTCCTATCACTTTCTCTCCCGTCCCCACAGCATTCAAAGCCCTCCACAATTAACCACCATTCAAACACCTTTCTCTCTTCCCTCCGAATCCATAACAATGGCAGGCGCAGACATAAACAATCCCAACGATAAGTTCTCCCCATATCACAACCTAACTGCATACCTAATCAAGGGCAAGAAATCCGAAGGTTTCGACAGTATGATCGACTTCCTCTGTCGGTCCAAAATTTATCATGCCCTAACCGTCAACCCAACCATATATACTTCACACATGGAAGATTTTTGGAGCTCAGCCGTGTATTCTACTGAACAGGGCACTCCTAAAATCAGAGGCACAGTTGACGGTAAGGAAATGATCATCACTGAAGCAAAACTCCGCCAACACCTCAAGCTTCAGGATGAAGGGGACGCCCTCTCTTACCCAAGAGACGTATACATGAGGACCTTTGTATCCATAGGGTACACTGGAAATCAAACAGAGTATACGATAGAGAAGGCACTTATGGGTCCCAAATGGAAGTATCTCTGCCACACTCTTCTCCAATGCATATCTCAAAAGAGGAGTGGCTGGAACCAACTCAGCTCCGGACTTGCGTCGGCAGTTCACGGTATGATAACAGGAGCAGGTTTCAATTTTTCCCACCTCATTCTTGAAGGTTTGAGATACAACCTTCAAGAAGGGGTGAAATCACAGTTCTTCATGTACCCAAGATTCTTGCAGGAAGTGTTCCATTTTGAGCACCAAGATCTTTCAAAAACTGCAAGAATCTACTCAATACTGGGACATAAGAACAACATTTTTCAGAGCATGAGAACAGTTTCATCAAAGTTCTCAGGGGCCGATGTTCCATTGTTATCTACAATGTTGAACACACATAGTGCCCAGGGTGACAGTTCAGCAAACCCAGCTGATACTGATCCCACACCCTCCACCTCACTGCCACAAACTCAACCTACTGTTTCCCTTGATCGAACCCCTGTGCATTCTACTGAGGATGCACAGGCATATACATTACTCACCCCCAGTTTGATTGCTCAACCGGAACACAGGGCCCCGGTTGCAGCCAAGTATACAAGGAAGAGGGGCAAGAGAACTCCTTCTTCTCTTGCCTCCAAGGCCCAAACCCAAGCCAAAATCCCTCACTCAGAATCACAACATTTTAGTGAGAATATCATAAGGGAAAGCCACATTGCTAGGGAGACTCCTTCGAAAGTCTCTCTATTAGGATTAGGATCACTTCCCGGATCCATAGAACAGCCCTTCGAGCCATTCCTCTCTTCTTTGAACTTAAGTGTACAGGAACCTGACCAAAGTGATATACCTTCTCCAACTACCACTATCAAGGAGGTACTGATTGGTCTTGCTTCCGAAACACCCAACCCAAGTTCCTCACCCTTGAAGGTCCACTCTAGGAGTATTGAAAGAGTGGATGTGGACGAGGCTGTCACTACTGCTGGTCCATCAACTGACCAGGAGGACAGTGACAACATCTTTAAGACCTCAACCACGGCAACTCACGGTGAGGGTGTTTCCTTGGAAACTCCCTTCACTGAGAGGAATCCCAGGCGCCAAGAAACCGCGGGTGATGGGGATGCTGAGGCTAGGCCTACGGCCCCATCTGGGTCCAAGGATTCCACAACTGTGGATGAGGACAGACTGAAACTTCATAACATGGAATTGACGGCCAGGGTGGCTATGCTAGAGGCTGAAATGTCCAAACTAAGACACCAAGTCGCTATGCATGAAGCCCATCAATGCCTAACTCTAGCCTCTCCCTCTCTTGTATCAGTAGGCACCCAAACTGATGCTTACCTATCTGCTGATGCAACCAAAAAGGGGGAGATGGTTTCTATGGAAGATGATACAGACAGTCTTGATGACTGGATTCAAGAGCAGTTTGTACTTCAAAGCTCACAATACAAGCCAGCTTTTGTCCAAGTTCATGACCTGCCAGCCCCAGATAACGAAGACGAAGAAATATCTGAAGACTGGCAGTTGGTTGTCAGGGCTGTCGATGAAATGCTGAATGATGCTGAAGACACAGAACAAACAAATGCATCATTCAGCATCCTTCCACAAGCAGCAGCCATCATAGGTCAATCCACTACCCCCCAAATCTTCAAATCTTCAAAGAAGCTAGGGTTTGACTCTATTCTAGCTTGGGGGTATGATGGATTAGCTGAGAGGTTTTGGATTGGATGGGAGTTCAGCGGAGTAGAAGAGCTGAACTGGAACTCTCTCAATGCCCTCCAAGTCCTAGAACTGCATCTAACTGACTGCATCAATACTTCAGCAGATCTCTCAGCTGAACTTGCCATTGGCAGGTTCCATGACCTGATGGAGGATAATCTACCCAGGTTCCAAAGATTCCTACAAGCAGCACATCGGGTAGCTTATCCTGAATCCTCGGCGGCCGCAGAAAGAAGACTGACTCCTAGCAATCTTGAAATAACAAGGAGTAGTCTTCTCACTGAAGAGGAAGTTCTGGGCCTTCGAAGGTTCCTGTATGCCTTCCTGGTCAAGGACTTGGATGTGCTAGGTTGGGTGAGCACTAAGTCTCTTGACCACACTTTTCTACTCAGCAACGGCTCCTCTCTCATCATCAACACCAGAAACATCCTTCATCTGCCCTCAGACTTTCTCCTCAAGATCTATCAACTCAGAACAAACATCTGCAATGTCAACTCACTTGAAAGCCAGGCAATGATAGATACTGTCAGAGCCAAACTTGAACAAGTAGGAAGAATTACTGAGGCAGTATATGTGTCAAACTCTGACACTGACACTGACTCAGCTTCCCCTCGAGTTAACATCTGCACTGCAGCTTATGAGTCAAGATCAACTATCAAAGAAAAACTGAGAGAAATAGAAGGTCCTGAGTATCAACTTGATGAAGACGATGACCTTCCCCTATTCACATCTCAAATTGCCAATGAAGCCAAGGCAGAGATCCCAACAGCACAACAATCAGCTGTTTCTGTGATCAGTGAAGCCAGAGCAGAGGCATCCAATGTTAATAAAGGGAAGGGCATCATGACAAAAGAGGATGAAGAGAGGTTGCAAAAGGAAAAGAAAGAGAAAGAAGAGAGAAGAAGGAAGAGAGAAGAAGAAGAATTGGCTGAAGAGATGGCTCAAAAACAAAGGCATGAAGATAGAAAGGCAGCCATACTTCTCAGACAACAGACAATCCAGCTGTATGCCAAACAGCTGGATGAAATGAAGGTAAAAGTCCTTGCAGGGTCTCAAGTTGAGGAAGATGAACAACTTGCTAGACAGCTGCAGGAACAGTTTGCAAAAGAAGAAGAAGAAGAAGCTAAAGAGAAAAGGAAGGAAGATGCTAAGTTTAGAATCACTGATTCCAAATTAGCAAAAGAATTAAGGGAGGAGTGGACTGAAGCTCTGATCTCTCAAGGTGAGGATGAAGACTACCTTGAAAAACTTTCAAACAAAGAGATCTACAGAGCCTTCATGGGTCAGCAAGGTCAGTTGGCAAAGAAGAAAAAGGCTGAAGAAGAAGAAAAAGCCAAACAACAGTCCAAAAAGACCATTGCCTTCAATAAAAGGACCCATGAAGAAAGGAAGGTCATGATTGACTTCCTTAAGGCCAGAGGAGATAGTGGAAAGAGGCTAGGTCCTATGAATTTCATGAACCTGCAAGCCCTCTACTTTAAAGTTAAAAAGGATGAGGAAGAAAGACTAGGGAAGAAGGGCTCCAAGAAAAGGGTACTTATCAAAGAAGATGAAGAACCAAAGACAAAGAAACCCAAACCTTCCACTCCTCCACCCAAAAAGTCCAAGTCATCCCACCCAGCTCCCACTCATCAACATCCTCCCTTGAAGATACCCAAACCCACTCCTAAACCAGAAGACTTAAGAAATATAGTTAACTGGTTTCACAATTCACAAGATCAAGTGTTTGAGATCTTCAGGGGGAGAACTGAGAGAAGAAGATCCACTTACAGGTCTGTTGATGAGGTTCTGTAACTACCTGATTCCGATCTTCAAAGAATTTTAGAGCTGGGTGAAGCTAATGAGCCTGCAAATGAGAGTGGGAAACGTCTTGTGCTAGCAATCAAACACTACTTCAACCCTAGCAAAGATGTGATCATAAACATCAAACCACTCAAGTCCCACTCTCCATTTGTATCTTGGACCTACAATGCTGATTTGGATGAGTTCACACTGACTGATGTAAAGAAGCAGCAGATGAGATGTTCAAGAAAAGCAATCTACAAAATGCAACACAAAGACATCAAGACTCTGTCTGAACTTCCACTGAACAATCCCAGCAAGGATCCAAGAGGCTATGAGGGTGAAAGGATAGTCAGCCACATGCAAAAGCTTCAACAGCAAAGTGATTAGAAGAATTTTTGGTTGCATCAGTCTAGGGGGAGTTTGTAGAACCAAAGACTGATTGCTACCAAATTATTCTAAGTACAAATGCTGCTGATAAGCTTATCAGCAGCATTCAACACTTGTTGCTGCTGATAGGCTTATCAGCAGCATTCAACACTTGTTGCTGCTGATAGGCTTATCAGCAGCATTCAGTACAAGTTGCTGCTGATAGGCTTATCAGCAGCGGTCATCCATGTTTGCTGCTGATAGGCTTACCAGCAGCAACCTTCACTCTTTGCAGCTGATAGCCTTATTCACTGAAGACCAAACGTTGCAGCTGACTATCCAGGCCAAGCGTCTCTGACACCTTTCTGCAAAAGCATCTGACAGACTCAAAGCAGAAGGAACCGCTATGGTCAACCAATGACGGACAATAATACACTTCTCCAAGCATGCAAACAATCATGAATAAAGAAAACGTTTCAGTAAAGTTAACTAGATTAGCCTTTACGTGTAATGTAAATTAATAAACAAGATCAACGGCTTGTGTTCGATCTGATCCTTAGAATCAAGGGTCTGTCTTGATTCTAAGTTACTATAAATACTGAGTTGCCACTTCATTGTAAGTGTGTCTTGAGTGTGTCTTGATAGTGCTAGTAGTGCTTGTCATACTTATTCATTGAGTTTCTCACTTGTAATCTTTGCATTCACAAAAGCTTAATACAACAGTGTTTATCAGTATTCTTTGTGTTTACTTGATTATAAATTGTGTAGTTGATTTTGTTTCCGCCAACCTCAACTAAGAACAGAACCATCTTGTATTCTCACGATCCTACATCATTGTTCATACATGCGGAAGCGTAAACATTGTTTAAAACATAAATACATCATAACTAAACATAACGGGATGCAGTCTTCATGATTAGTCGGGTAACTCCTCTTGCTTGCCAAGCATCACCGTCCATCCTCATAACATGCTTTAACCTGAATGTGCACACTAAAAAGTCAGCTACGCTGGTGAGTTCTAGTTTTCGTTCGATTTAAGAAATGGTTCATCATTCAAAACATTCATTAGGGTTTAACATCACGTATAAGAAAAACAGGGCCTTTCATTCATAAACCTTCAAACATTTAAACACATTGAACGGATCATTTGTTTAAAACATTCAACATTCATTTAAGTCATACATTACTATCTAAAATCTGTATCTTTCTTTACGCGTCTCTGTGTCCCCGAAGGAACCCTGCATGTCGTGGACAACCGTTACGTATCACCGTCGTTGCCACAACATTCCGTCAATTCCCTTTTTGGTATTGCCCCCAAGGCTAACTGCACGAGGACCGACAATACCCACTCAGTTGCCCCTATGGCTCTGAGCCATGGACCGACAACCTCCATTGAAGGCTATGGCTCTCAGCCGTAGACCGACAACTTCCATCGACGGCTATGGCTCTCAGCCATAACACCGTCGGATCATAATTTAACCTTACGTAGGGTCACGTTAACCCTTGAGTAACCGTCGTCACTCCATACCAGTTGTACAACATCAAACCATTGGCAGGCCACTAAGACACTGCCCCTGTTGTTCTTATGGCAACTATGGCTCGCTGTCCATAATCTACCACAAGGCTGGGAATCTCATTCCCAGACTTCATTCGTCAATTCCATTCATTCGACAGATTAGATTAGTAATGACTTCTTTAAAACCTTTGCCCTTTTTCTTTTCTTTTCACAAAACCTTTCCTTCACTTTCGAAACCCTTTACCTTTACTTTAAACCATTTCTTTATAAACATTCGTTCGTAAACATTCCGTTCATAAAACTTTCTTTCCATAAACCGGTCATTCTAAATCATTTCATTTCGTAAACATAGTTTCATAAACATCATTTTATAAAACAACATTTCATATGTATACACACCAGCCCGAAAACATTATAAAACATTTAAAAGAGGGCTTCTAGAACTCACCTTATAAGCTAGTCTCGGTTGTCCTAAACAAAGGCCCAACAACGTCACTTCCGATCTGAATTGATTAGTTAAATACACATCAGACCCAAACCCGACATGCCTCGTTCGTTTATTTCATCATTTTAACTGTCGTTGTATTTTTGGGATGTTACAAGTCTACCCCCCTTACAATAGGTTTCGTCCCCGAAACCTATCATAAGTCAAATAGTTGAGGGTACGACTCCCTCATTTTCGTCTCCGTTTCCCAAGTGGCTTCCGATCCCTTCCGATGCTTCCATTGGACTTTAACCAATTGGATAACCTTACTACGCAAACGCTTCTCCTTTCTGTCTAAGATGGCCACGGGTTCTTCGATGTAGTTAAGGCTGTTGTCGACCTCGATGTCAGTAAGTGGTACGTGAGCCGATTCATCCGCCAAACACTTTCGCAAGTGTGATACATGGAAGGTAGGATGAATCCCACTTAACTCATCAGGCAACTCTAACCGATAAGCGACTTCACCAACCCGCGCCATTATCCTGAATGGTCCGACAAACCTCGGACTTAACTTTCCTCTCTTCCTGAATCGTATGATTCCCTTCCAGGGTGACACTTTCAACATTACTCTGTCCCCAACCTCGAACTCAATAGGCCTTCGTCGTTTATCCGCATAGGATTTCTGACGATCTTGAGCGACCTTCATTCTTGCTTTGATTTGATCAAACCTTTCCGATGTTTCTCTTACGACTTCAAGACTTCCTAATTCCTTCTGTCTAATTTCACCCCAACAAACCGGGGTCCTACATCTTCTCCCATACAACATTTCGTAAGGCGGCATGCCTATCTTCGTGTGATGACTATTGTTGTAGGAGAATTCGGCTAACGGCAGATGACTGTCCCAACTGCCGCCAAAATCGATAATACAAGCACGAAGCATATCCTCCAATGTCTGAATGGTCCTTTTAGACTGACCGTCCGTTTATGGGTGGTATGCCGTGATAACATTGAGCCTCGTGCCCATCGCCTCGTGAAATCTTTTCCAGAACCTCAATGTGAATCGTGTGTCCCGGTCAGATACGATCGTCAAAGGCATCCCATGTCGTGCTATTATTTCATTAATAAACACTTCCGCTAACCTCTCTGACGAGAACGTCTCGCGAATAGGTAGGAAATGAGCACTCTTCGTTAAACAGTCCACAATTACCCAAATGGTGTCATGACCTTTAGCTGTGCGGGGTAGCTTGGTTATGAAGTCCATGGTAATGTGTTCCCACTTCCATTCTGGTATATCAAGTGGTTGAATCTTTCCATACGGTTTCTGGTGCTCGGCCTTTACTTGTGAGCAAGTCAAGCACTTACTTACATACTTTTTTACTTCATGTTTCATTCCAGGCCACCAGTAGTCCTTCTTTAGGTCTTGGTACATTTTATTGGTACCAGGATGGATAGAGTACCGAGACTTATGAGCCTCATCCAAGATTTTGGTTCTAAGTTCACCACCCATAGGTATCCATACCCGTCCAAAACGTGTCCTAACACCAAGAGTGTTATATTCCAACTTGTCATGTTGGCCAACCATTCTTTCCTTCTTTATATTTTCTTCCTTAAGTGCTTCATCTTGAGCTCTTTCAATTTCCCTCATCATATCAGATGTTACCACCAACTTGCAAGTTTTCACTCTAATAGGAGTAGGCACATCCTTTCGACTTAGAGCGTCAGCCACCACGTTTGCCTTTCCAGGATGGTACATGATCTCACAATCATAATCCTTCAGGAGTTCCAACCATCGTCTCTGCCTCATATTAAGCTCCTTTTGTTCGAAGAAGTACTTCAAACTTTTGTGGTCGGAGTAAATAGTAAACTTCACCCCGTAAAGGTAGTGCCTCCAGATTTTCAATGCAAATACGACAGCAGCAAGTTCCAAATCATGAGTCGGATAATTGGCTTCGTGAACCTTCAACTGTCGTGACGCATATGCAATCACTCTCCCGCGTTGCATCAATACGCACCCTAATCCCTGACCCGAAGCGTCAGAGTATACCACCAAGTCTTCACTGCCCTCGGGTAGGGCCAAGACTGGAGCTTGGGTTAGCTTCTCTTTCAATTCCTTAAACGCTTCATCCTTGGTCGAGCCCCATTCATACTTTACCTCCTTCCGAGTCAACTTTGTCAACGGCGAAGCTATTTTCGAGAAGTCCTAGATGAATCTTCGATAGTAGCCTGCCAATCCCAAGAAACTGCGGATTTCAGTTGGCGTCTTAGGAATGTCCCATTCCCTTACCATCACTATCTTTGCTGGGTCAACCATAATGCCGTTCGGGTTAATGACGTGACCTAGGAATTGGACTTCCCTAAGCCAGAACGCGCATTTGGAGAACTTAGCATACAACTTTTCCTTCTTCAGAGCTTCCAATACATCCTTTAAGTGACACGCGTGATCACCCTCATTCTTGGAGTAGATGAGGATATCATCGATGAACACGATTACCGATCGATCCAGCATCGGTCGACACACCCTATTCATTAAATCCATGAACGCTGCGGGGGCGTTCGTCAATCCGAAAGACATTACACGGAACTCGAAATGTCCATAACGCGTGCGAAATGCAGTTTTCGGTATGTCTTCTTCCCTTACCTTCAACTGATGGTACCCGGACCGAAGGTCGATTTTCGAGAACCAACTTGCGCCTTGCAATTGATCGAACAGGTCATCGATCCTTGGTAAAGGGTACTTGTTCTTCACCGTACGTTTGTTCAACTCGCGATAATCAATACACATTCTCATCGAACCATCCTTCTTCTTCACAAACAACACCGGAGCACCCCACGGCGAGATGCTCGGTTGGATAAATCCTTTCTCAAGTAACTCGTCTAGTTGTGCCATTAATTCTTTCATCTCCACTGGTGCTAGTCAATATGGAGCCTTAGCCACGGGCTAGGCATCTGGTACTAAGTCGATTCGAAATTCGATCTCTCTGTCGGGTGGTATCCCAGGCAAGTCCTCTGGAAACACCTCCGGGTACTCGCGTACCACAGGTACATCATTTAGCTCCTTCACTTCCTTACACTCGTCAATTACGTACACCAGATAAGCCTCGCATCCGCGCCTCAAGTAATCTGCTGCTTTAATCATCGAGATGACGTTTGGCATCGGGGCGTCACGATCTCCAAGAACCTCGACCTTGCTATCGTCTGGAGCCTTGAGTCGGATTATCTTTCGTTTGCATATAATTTGTGCTTCATTGGCAATTAACCAATCCATACCTAACACGACATCGAACCCACCCAAAACCATAAAAAACAATCTGACAGGGAACCTATGTCCTTCTATTTTTATTGTGGAGTTGTCAACTACATCAGTCACTCTCGCAATCCTACCCTCAGCGGTTTCTACGCTAAAGACCCTTTATAGCTTACTGACAGTGTACTTCACTCGTTTACAGAAAGTCGCAGATATAAAACTCTTACTGGCACCCGAATCAAATAACACAGAAACAAAAGTGTTGTCAAGGATGAACGTACCTGACGCCACTTCGGGATCCTTCCTAGCCTGATCCTGCGTCAGTGCGTATGCTCGCGTCTTCGCACGAGATTCCTCTCCCTTCTTTTCCGGGCCCTTTCCCTTCCGGTTTCCCCCATCCTGGGCTTCGGGCAGTCCCTACTCAGATGACTGAAATCCCCACAGTTATAGCACTTGTAGTGTTGTGTGCACTCACGGGCGTAGTGCCCGGTCTTGCCACATTTGAAACACAAGTTAGATCCGAGTTTACATCCACCTGTGTGCTCCTTTCCACATTTCTTACAAACGGTCGGCTCATCAACCCGAGCCCTCTTATCACGAGTCCCAAACATCTTTCCCCCAGATCGCTTATTTGAGAAGCTCGGTCTTTTCTTTTGCTCTTCAATGGCAACAACATTCAGTGCCAGATCGTCAAATACCACGTCACTTAGCTCTACTGCCAAATCGTAGGTAGTAGGGGCGTTTGCCTTAACATAGGTGCGAACCTGGTCCGACAGCCCTTGAATATAGCAGGCAATCTTTCTCTCTTCAGTAGTGCTAAGATGTGGCACCAGACGTGCCAGTTCATTAAATCGGGTTGTGTATTGCCGGTGCGTCATGTTCCCGGCCTTCAAACCCAGAAATTCTCTCTCTACCTTCTCAATCTCGTTCCTTGGGTAGAAATTCTTGATCACCAAAGTTTTCAAGTCAGCCCACATCATCGCATCCACAATCTCGCTTCCTTTTGCCTGACGTACACCTTCCCACCAATGGGATGCTTCTTCTCTCAAGGAGTTGGCAGCAAATTTCACCACTTGATCCGCCCGGCATTCGCTGAGGCGGATGGCAGCCTCCATATGGATTATCCAGTCAAACATAGCTACCGCGTCTTTCTTTCCAGTCAGGACTGGTGGGTCACATGCTTTAAATGACTTGTAGTCGCATCCGCGTGCAGGCGGTGCGTTGTCGGTCTCATTGTTCTGGGCAACAGTTGCCGCATTAGACCCACCCTCCCCATTAACCTGCTTCAATGCTTCTGCCAACAGACCTGGCAGAAAAGTCTTCATAAACTCTGTGAACTCTCGAGCTATAGCTGCTCTCACTTCTGGTTCAAAAGTGAAAGGTTGTTCTTCAACCAATGTCTGTTCAGTTCCATGCACACTAACCGCCGGTTCAGTGTGAACACTTCCTTCTTCACTATTCTCTTGGCGCGCAGGGATCCTGCCACGCCCACCATTTCGACCGCCGGTACGACCACCGGTACGACCCCCACCACGCCTTCCGTTCCCTCTCCTAGCCATTTCGTTCTATAAGACAAGGAATCCAATGTCATCACGCTAGTTAACAAATAAAATTCAATAAGCACTGTAAGATGTTAATATACACTGGCCATCTGCAATTAACCATTACACTACCTTTCGATTTCTATTTGACCACCTTTGTGATTCCATCAGAACACAAGTCCTTTCCTAACCCTTTCTAAGGCATACTACATACACATACTCTACTTTTCATACCTGATGTTGTGGCTCGAGTTACTCGTACTGGCATCCGCTTTCGGTCCCATTCACAGTTTAAGTTCAGACACTGGGAGTGTCCGAATCTCTCAAACTATTGCTCTAATACCAACTTGTAAGGCCCCAACCCGAGAGGCCTCACTTGTTGGATTTACTCATTCACAAACAGTTCTTAAACATGGATATCAAATAACGCAGCGGAAAATTTCATTTAAACATAACATCATCATTGTTCATACATGCGGAAGCGTAAACATTGTTTAAAACATAAATACATCATAACTAAACATAACGGGATGCCAGTCTTCATGATCAGTCGGGTAACTCCTCTTGCTTGCCAAGTATCACCGTCCATCCTCATAACATGCCTTAACCTGAATGTGCACACTAAAAAGTCAGCTACGCTGGTGAGTTCTAGTTTTCGTTCGATTTAAGAAATGGTTCATCATTCAAAACATTCATTAGGGTTTAACATCATGTATAAGAAAAACAGGGCCTTTCATTCATAAACCTTTAAACATTTAAACACATTGAACGGATCATTTGTTTAAAACATTCAACATTCATTTAAGTCATACATTACTATCTAAAATCTGTATCTTTCTTTACGCGTCTCTGTGTCCCCGAATGAACCCTGCATGTCGTGGACAACCGTTACGTATCACCGTCGTTGCCACAACATTCCGTCAATTCCCTTTTTGGTATTGCCCCCAAGGCTAACTGCACGAGGACCGACAATACCCATTCAGTTGCCCCTATGGCTCTCAGCCATGGACCGACAACCTCCATTGAAGGCTATGGCTCTCAGCCGTAGACCGACAACTTCCATCGACGGCTATGGCTCTCAGCCATAACACCGTCAGATCATAATTTAACCTTACGTAGGGTCACGTTAACCCTTGAGTAACCGTCGTCACTCCATACCAGTTGTACAACATCAAACCATTGGCGGGCCACTAAGACACTGCCCCTATTGTTCTTATGGCAACTATGGCTCGCTGTCCATAATCTACCACAAGGCTGGGAATCTCATTCCCAGACTTCAATCGTCAATTCCATTCATTTGACAGATTAGATTAGTAATGACTTCTTTAAAACCTTTGCCCTTTTTCTTTTCTTTTCACAAAACCTTTCCTTCACTTTCGAAACCCTTTACCTTTACTTTAAACCATTTCCTTATAAACATTCGTTCGTAAACATTCCGTTCATAAAAATTTCTTTCCATAAACCGTTCATTCTAAATCATTTCATTTCGTAAACATAGTTTCATAAACATCATTTTATAAAACAACATTTCATATGTATACACACCAGCCCGAAAACATTATAAAACATTTAAAAGAGGGCTTCTAGAACTCACCTTATAAGCTAGTCTCGGTTGTCCTAAACAAAGGCCCAACAACGTCACTTCCGATCTGAATTGATTAGTTAAATACACATCAGACCCAAACCCGACTCTAACGGTTTAACCTTCTAAACATATCGACCTTACTTAACCAGCCTGATGCCTGCGCACTTGCTAAGTGCGCAGACCTTGCTTCCTGCGCACTTAGCAAGTGCGCAGACCCCTCTTCCTGCGTACTTGATAAGTGCGCAGACCCCTCTTCCTGCGTACTTGGTAAGTGCGCACGACCTGTTTCTTCGCAAAAACCTTAACTTTCGCATTCAGGTCTGATCACGTCAAGATCTCGAACTTGTTTGCATCCAAAACGTTCGTTTTCCATTAAGGAACTCAAATATATGTTTATCTTTCAGTTTTATCCGTGAAAACGTTATCTTTTCACCCAAAACCCGAAAAACCTAAAAACGAACTAAAACTCAGATTTAGGTCGGATCGTTACCTGAATCGAGCTTCTGATCCGGAGGTTCTTCTCACGAGTTATGGAGTAACACTTTGCTGAAATCTCGGGTCGATCCGCCAACTTTCTCTCTCTACGGTTTTTCTCTCCACAACTTGCAAATGAGAGAAATGGTGATGACCTTGGCTATTTATAGGGGAGGCTCCCCTTCTAGTCCGCCGGCCCATCCGACCCGACCCGACATGCCTCGTTCGTTTATTTCATCATTTTAACTGTCGTTTTATTTTTTGGATGTTACATATAAGGGCATCCGGTACACACACTATGAGGGTAAAGTTAAGATATGTTCAAGATAGGCTTTCTTTCACAGAGGGATGGCTTAACATCGTGAAAATTATGGAGATTGATTATTTTTGCTTCGTAGTATTCAAAGCTATAGATGTTTCAACATTTTTAATATCAGTTTTCAACGACAGTGTATGTGGTGATCAATTTGTCAAAATTGTATTACACGATGCATCATCCGGATACTTGGTATGTTTTTATTAATTTTAAATCATTTCATAATCATGTTATATTATGAAGCAATTTTGATTTAACATTTTGTGTTTTAGTTATTGCCTCCAACTTTTGCCAAAGCTTTTGTTCAAACCAAAAAAAATAGTGGATATTATACAATATATGTTGGTGAACGAACATGGAAGGTTAAGCTTTCAAACAGGGAAGATCAATATGTTTTTGGTAATGGATGGATGCGGCTATGTAAAGACACTTCGTTGCAACCGTGGGATTTTTTGTACTTTCGTCAAATTAGTCAAGCATCATTTGAAATGATAATTTTCACACCAAATTGCACTCCTAGACTTATTCCAAAGGATGAACCAGATGAAGTAGCTGATGAAATAATGGAAGATATACTATCAGATGATTCACAGGTTGTGAATTTTGTTTTAAATATTTTAGAATTTTTAACTAATATGTATTTCATCATAAGCTTCATAATATATTGTTTCTTTGATTAATTTTCATGTTCAAATTATTGTGAAAAGTCAGGTCAATGAACCAGAGTCTAATGTTGAAAGTCACCAGACTACTGCTCATGAAAAACTGCTCACTGAAGATGATGTTTTTTCGTTCTCTATTACTGCAAACAATCGTATGGTATGTAGCAATCATTTTTAATATATACTTGAAAAGATAATAATCATTTAATCTAAACTTTTTTTTCCAATTTAGCGTCTTCCTGTCAAAGTTGCACGGATGGCTGAACTCGATGAAAAGAATTCTTTGATCGTCATTGATGTTAACGGAGTACAGTCACAGTTGGGAGTAAGGATTGAAATGTCCAAGACCTCCAAAAGGTATGCGTTATCCGGATGGACTGCATTTATGAAGGCAAATTCAATTATTCCTGGAGATATTTGTTCGTTTAATCAGATCAAGTCTAAATCAACAATTCATTTGACTTATGTTGAAAAGCATAATTAGTAGTTGTATGAAGGTAGTATAACATTACTTCTGGTGTTGAATTTTGAAACTAATGGTTTTGAAAACTTAAATGTTTTTGGTTGCTTGTGACAAATATGATTTTGGATGTTATTGAATATTTGAATATGTGTTTTGCAACTTGAAGTGTGTTTCCTTTCATTAGTTCATGAAACTGTGACTGTGTTTTTCTACAACTTTATTTGTAGTTGCAGCAACTGAATTTAAGGTGACTGTCCCAACCACTTTGTATTAAACTTGCTTTTAGACTGTAGTATACACATCTTGAATACAACCTCATGATCATATTTTGGTCCCTTGTGCAAAATTGCGTGTATGATGCGTTATCATATGTTTTATAAACAACTATGTTTGTTTTTTTTAGTTGATATTTTGCGTTGTTATATGTTATGATATACTAACTTTTTATACCCAATGTTTCAGTTGTAAAGGCGATCCAATCTATGTGAACACCATATATATATATATATCATGTGTATTTTTTGTAAGTTATTTTTTCATCATTTATTAACTAATTAATTTATATTTTTTTCTGTTATTTTCAAATTAATATATTTTCAAGCAAATAATGATTTATTTAAAATGTTACACAATTACATCAACAATGTTTTATTTATTTAAATTTACAATTACAAAAAAAAACTGTGGTTACTGATTCAAATTTTTCATGCATTCATTAACGAATTTTTAAAACACTAAAAAATACAAAGTTATCTAATTAGCTCAGTTTTTATACTCTATATTTATTAAAAATCAATTATAGAAATCCAATATAGTCAAAATTTATTTAGTAAGGCCCTGTTTAGTAGCCTCTTAATGGTTCAAAGCCTCTTAATGGTTAATAGGTAGGCTTAAGTCTGAATGGTTAAGAGGTAACATCTTAATGGTAAGTTCTCACAAGTTACATGGCCCATTACCTTTTAACCATTAAGAGGTTTTGAACCATTAAGAGGTAGCCTCTTAATGTCATTAAAAGCTTACCAAACAGCCCCTAACTCTAATCGTTCCTTTTTTTAAATCATGTTTTTATGAAAGAATATATTCATTAATAAAATATAACTTTATTAAAAATCAAATATAGATAGAATTGATTGTCAATATTTATTTAGTAATCTAATCATTCCATTTTTGTTATAAATTCCCGTTTTTTTGAAATATGGACATTATTTTTTGTAATTTATTTTTTCATCATTACTAATTAATTTATATTTTCGACAGTTTTTATTATGAAAGTAATTAGTAAATATATTAAAAACTGGATTTACACTTAATTATTTTATTTTTGGTAAATATTTAAAATATATCGACAATCTAACAATAAAAAAATATAAATAATTTTATTTTATTTTTATTTGAATTTAAAATATATATCATTTTATTTTTGGATAGAAATTTAAAATATAAATAATATATCAACGATTTTATGATGTTTTTTTTTTGGAATTCTGTAATTGTATTAACTTTGAATTTTTATACAATTTTTTAATTGAAGTAACTAAAATCGGATTGTTGAGAAAATTCAACTAATTTGAAAACAATTCATATTTAATGCTTCAAATCCTTTCAATTTTTATACAATTATTTAATTATAGTAACTAAAATCGGATTGTTGAAAAAATTCAACTAATTTTGAAAAGAATTCATATTTAATGTTTCAAATCCTTTCAATATTTTAAAAAATATTATTAACAAATTAATTTAATCACACATAAATTTCAAGACTCTATAAATATAACCACCCATTCATACAACTAAAGCACAAATCATTACTCTCTGTCACTAATTAAACTTCAAAACAAGTTAATATATTTTAAATTCTATTAATATAATTACCATCCATAACTTTTATTATTATATCAAATATAACATAGGCAGTTTCACATATGCAGAGAACAAGGTTGCAAGCATCACTTTTGAGTAGATTCTTTTATAAGTTTAAGAAACATCTCCAAGAGGAATGTTGTTATGTTATCAAGAACCCCACTCTTGGGTACAACAACTCAAAGTACAAGTATGTTGATAATGAAAACAAAGTTTGTTTTTACTATAAAACCACACTAACAAAAGCCCCTGATTTTGGTGGATCAACCTATGGTTTCGATTTTGAATGCTTTAAAAGTATGCTATATCATGAGTCTACTGAGAACGGGACAATTGGTAAGCTTATTTTCTCAAAAATATTATATAGAATTTTTAATAATATTTTTTACATGTTTCCCATTAACTAAAATAACATTATTTTGTGTGCTATATATAGATGTAATTGGTTATGTAACCACATGTTTCAACCCAGACAAATTTAAAAAGAAAGATGGAACAGAATCTGAAAATACAACTTTGGAGATTGCTGATCTTGAGTGGGCCACTTTTTTATGTTTTTTTTATGCCAAATAATTTTTATAAATTAACGTCAATCTTTTAAATTTTATTTATTTATCAGGGGCAAAAAGATATTTACAACTCTATGGGATGAATACTCTAGAAAAATGTCTCATTACATTTCATTGAATCCCGATCTCCATGATCATGTGGTGATTATTTTACAGTTTGGAAAGTTGAAGTGGTTCAAAGGTTTTATTCCAACCCTATTAACTTTTTTTAGAAACCCATAACACATGACTTATTTACAAAAATTATAATGATAAATAACTTTATATCTGTGTTAATAAAATTTCAGGTAAACCATATGTTAACAGTTCCTTCAACGTGAGTAGGTTATTGATTAACACCGATGTTGATGAAGTTGTTTCCTTTAAGAAAAGGTTTTTCCTCTACTTAATAACTGTTTATATATACATAGATTATATAATTTTTGATTAAATCTAATATATCAATAACATAAATAATTTAAACATCCAAATATATACAGTTTGCTTGCAAAATCAGATGGGCTAACATCATCGAGTAGCCGTGGATTTGTTGATTCAATCATCTCCAATGTAGAGGATGAATTTCTAATCAGTTATCCGTTTTGCAATATTACAGAATTATATGACATCCGTGAGGTACGATTATCCGTCTAAATGTTATATACTCTTAATATTTATAAGCTAAATATATAAGATAGATTAAAATTTAATATATTATATTCTTCAGGTAAAATCAGTTATAATACTTGCAACAATAAAAGGTATATGCAGAGATCAACCGTGGTTTTATATGGTGTGTAAGCATTGTAACATGAAGGTCACAACCAAGTATGTCAGCACTGAAATTGGTGACGAATCTAATGATTTTGTTGAAAACAAGATAATGGAATGCAGTAATCCACAATGCAACTATCCTGTTGTCTCTGCATACCCAAAGTGAGTAAAGAAATAAATAATTTGTTTGTTAATTAATTTATTGGTCTTTTAATAAACTTTTTGTTAAATTTGTTAATTTATTTTATTTACAAAAATAAATTATTGTATTTCTGTTCATAGATTTAAAATTACCATAAGGGTTCAAGATCTTACAGGAACAGTGACACTTACATTATTTGAGAGCGAAGCTTCAAAGCTATTAAACAAAACTGCAAATGATCTGATCGAAAAACTGAAAATTGAGGTACACTCATATACTTTATTAACACTTGGAAAATTATTTTATAAATCAATAAAGTTGTATTTTGATCCTTTTAATATATTGTACGTTTTACAGTGAGATGATGGTTTTTTTCCTGATGAGTTAGACACGTTGTTGGGAAAAAAATTAGCTTTCAAGATTGAGGTGACCGAGTTTATCTTAAGTAAAAAAAATTGGCATACATAAGAAATTTCAAAAGTTACTGAAGACTGCAAAATAATGGCAGCACTTAAAAGAAATCAATTTTGTCTCAAGTAACAAATAAAACATATTAAAAAAAACATATATTACCTTTGAAAATATAATATTTCAAATACTTAACTTATCAAACAACAATTTTACTTGATACATGACATTGAATTTACAGAACACTGAATTTGACTCTATGAATTACAATATGTCTTAATTCCAATCTCAAGATTCTGTATGTCCTATAACTTTATACACAAATTACACCAATAAGACTATATATTACCAATACTTTTATTAATAAATTTTATTAAATTTTCCCTTTGTAGGATTCTATATCATGTACCGGTGACAGTCTAACACCGCTTTCCGTTTCTAAAGACATCAATTGTCAACCTGTCAAACTTGATAAAAGAAACTTGGAAGAAATATATGATGTTGATGATGAATTGGCTACATCTGCAACCAAAACACGTGCATGTTATAAAAAAGAAGATGGGGGCGAGGATTCAAAGATCAAGTTGCTGATACCAAAAATTAAAAAATCACCATAGTTGATTACAGTTTTATTTATTTTATCTATCTATATGTTGAACTTTTTTAAAGTATGTTATTTTGTGGTGACATTATTTTGCTTTTTGAACACTATGAATGTCTTTTGTTTTCGGTATTAATTATTTATTCTGGTTTTATGAAGTTATTTTTAAAAGTATAATTTACATGTTATGTTTCTTTTGGTTTTAAATTCGAACGTTGTGTACGCTATTCTAAGGTTAAATACTCAATATTCTATGAATTATTATTTTATTGATTTAATTAATCTCAACACTTCAAAATTGTTATGTAAAAAATAAAAAAAAAATAATATCAACAAAAAATCGAATAAATTCGATTTATTAATGTCGATTTGCATACATCCATTAAATATTTTACCATGAATATTGAACCCCCACTTTTAATATAGTAAATAAATTTTGACTAAAATCAAACCCCGCGTCTAAACATTCCAAATCCCCTCAAATAATCAAATTAAAAACCTTCTAAAAATATCCAATCTCATTCAATATCCAATTAGAATTAGAGAAATTAATGTTGATATAATTTTTTAATTACTACCTAAATCCAATAATTTTTAAATTATTGGAAATATAATATGATTACAATCTATTCCATTACAACCTGACATCCCCACGAAGATTCTTAAATAAAAAACAGTTACCTTGACATTTAAAAAAAAAACAACTCCAAATCTACTTTCAGTTTAAACAAAATAAATATTTTATATTTTAATACTTTTATTCTATTCTTAATAAAAGTTAATGAAAAATATTTGGAAATATTATAAAAGTTAATGAAAAATATATATAATCGGATTAACAATATTACAAATGTTTTGAAAGATTTCAAAAATTATCTTTTGAAATAATTTTCTAACATATATATTAAAATTTCGATTTTGTCTTAACTTCCTTATTTTTGGTAAAGATTTAAAATATAATTACTTTGTAAAATATTTTTAACATCGGCAATTTGAAATACTTTTATAAAATTTATCCACGATTTTATTATCAGTTATTATATAATGTTGTAATTGTATATTTAAAATCGGATAGTTTAGAAAGTTAACATAATTTGTAAATAATAAATATATATTGCTTCAAATGCTTTCAAACTTTAAAAAAATTCATTTACAAATTAAATTAATCACACATACATTTCAAGACTATATAAGTATAACCACTTAATTTAAAATTATAAACTTACCTAATTTTAAATTAATTATATATGGTATTAATTCCTATTTTCGATCTCCATTTAATTTGTTATTTTATTTACTATGTAATATTATATCATTAAAAATAACATTAGTTTAAAATCTGTTAACAATTGATAAACATACCTATATTTGACTTCATTAACTATGGTATCACGACTAATTTCAGTAAACATTAAATTTTTTTATTTTCTATTGTAATAGCCAGATATCTTGCTTGATTTTATTTTTTTTATTTTCTAAGTAGTATAGATTAGTTTATTTTGGTATCATATATAATTTTGGTTAACATTTAATATTTTAATTTCTCTTGCATTTAAAATCCTATATAAACTACATATGATTATCATATTACAACTTAAACATCATCTCTAAAAACTGTTCTATACCATACAAAATTCTCCTTAGTATTTCAAAAAACAGAGATTTACCACCATCAAACTAAAGAAGAACACATCTTTCATTCTTTCTATACAACTTTTGTTTGGTCTTGAACAAAAAACATTTTAATGTTATTTGTTTTATTTGAAAAGGTACGTTTATTATTTGAAGCATTTTATCAATACAGATTTAATTTATTAACCATTTTTATTGATTATTTTATAATATTCAAGTATCGTTTGACAAATATGTTTGTTTTTCAATTTTTCATTATACACACCATCAAAGTCCCATGTCTACAATAAGAGAGAGAGGCGATTCACCATCTTCGAAAGACTCGATTATGCCTAATTCTATAGATGGTATGTATTTCTGCCGGTTGCGTTATAAACCGTTTTAATAATTCGTTATTCATTTTTACTAATAAATATTTTGTTCATTAACGAATTTTTTACTAATAAATATTATTTTTTTCAAAAAAAACATAAAAAAACTTTGGTTACTGATTCAAATTTTTCCTGCATTCTTTAACGAATTTTAAAACACTAAAAAAATACTAAGTTATGTAATTAACACAATTTTATACTGTATATTTATTAAAAATCAGTTATAGAAATCCAATATAGTCAATATTTAGTTAGTAACTCTAATCATTCCTGTTTTTATTAAATCATGTTTTTATGAAAGAACATATTCATTAATAAAATATAACTTTATTAAAAATCAAATATAGAAAGAATTGATAGTCAATATTTATTTAGTAATCTAATCATTCTTTTTTTTTTAATTTTTGTTTTATTTAGATTTATGGTCATTATTTTTGGTAATTTATTTTTTCATCATTACTAATTAATTTATATTTTTTATGTTATTATCAAATTAATCTATTTTAAAGCAATAAATGTTTTATTTATTTAAATTTACAATTACACCAACCAAAATAAACTTTGGTTATTTATTAAAAAAATTTCGGCATTCATTATCGAATTTTCAAAACATTAAAAAATATAACATGTTATGTAATTAGCACAAATTTTATACTTTATATTTATTTTAAATCAATTATAGATATCCAATATGGTCAATATTTATTTATTAACTATATATGTTAGTCTGTTAGATACAATGAAATTAAAATAAATTAATAATAACAGAAACTGATACAGGTTCAACTGTATGTAAAACCTCGTCGAAGAAATGGACGTGTGTAATCCAAATCTGTGACAGATTACCCGTGGAGTTTATCGAGAGATCACCGACGAATCACCTACAATTTTTATTAGGTCGTCAGCTTGACAGTTACCATCGGATCGCCGACGAACTTTTATCTAGATTTATTTATTATTTTGTTTTTTAAAATCTTTACTATCTAATTGTACTATATGCTATATATCTCAATTGTACATTTTACTCCGATAATAGTTTTATAAAACGTAATTACCTCTCTTAAATAATTTATACTTTTTATTAACTTTATTATTTTTATTACTTTATTATCGTTTTTATTATTATATCTACCATATATGTACACATAGAAACAGTTTGAAAAAAAAATGTAAAAAACAATCAGTAATGGATTAAGATTTTAAAAAGGTTTTTTCAAACAATCTTTTGTTAAACATTTATTAAAAAAAATTCTTTATAAGAAAAAGGATTTTGAGAAACGAATACTTCATAAATAAATTCCTTTTCGCTTTTAGTAAAAATAATGTCGTTTAATTAAAAAAAAGTTTCGTTTTAGAAAAAAATACTTATATAAAATACAATTTCTCCTTTTGAAAAAAAGTAAGTTGTAATATCCTCTTCTTTTATTTAGTATTTAAATAATTGTGTTTTATCCGATAAAAATAGGAGTGAGAAAAGCAAGTTTTCTAAAAAACACTATTTTAGTAAATATTTTTTCAACACTATTTTAGTAAATAAGTTTTCTAATAACACTCTTTTAGAAAAAAAAAACTCGAGTAAAACTACTAACCGGAACCACTAAAATTTGTAATGATTTTACTATTCATCATCAATTTTTTAATCATTAACTAATTATTATTTTTTTACTAATATTAATATATTTAAATAGTGAATTTCATAAAACTAAAATAATAAAACATAAATAAAACATTAATATCATAAAATAATAATAATAATAATAAAAACATAACTAAAAATATTATTAGCGGTATTTGTCCCTAATTTCTTGCTTCCTTTTCTCGACAAGTTTACAACCTAACCCCGGCAAATGTTCTATTTTAGTTGCGATGTAAAAGGGCTTTTGTTTTTCTTACTTAAACCCAAGTAGTCGATCAATTTCAAGTCAAATTTATCAATACTCTCTTTTGTAGTCGGGACATTTGAAAATGTTCCCCGTTTCCCTTTGTTATTTCTTCCGGACGGACGAATCGGCTCCTCTAGTGTATCAATCTCGTCATCCGTGTCATTTAGATTAATTTGAGAATGCGCATCTGATGAAGCTTGAGACGAAGTATACTCATTGGATTTTCACAATCAAAGGGTCAGCCCGTTTGATTATTCCCTATAGAGAATAAATAATAAACATTAATAAAAATCATAGAAAAAAAAAGAATACGTAATATAAAATAAATTTTACCAATCTTCAGGTCCTCGGATATGTCGACCCAAGCCTATGCCAATGCTTTTTCTTCCTCAATCGTCCATCTTTCATGTGTACGTGGGGTAGAATCTAGACTCGATGTTGTTGCTTGCTTTCTTTGTGTTTTCTTCTTTGCTTTGGTCAGTTGTGTTTCGGGGATAGTTTCAGGTGTGGGATGGGTTCCAATTGCCGAATGTGTATTGTGGTTCGTTTGAGTCAGTTTCAAATTGGGGCGATAAACAAAGTTGAGGTTAAAATTTGGATTTGTAAGTTGTTTGGATCATTTTATTGGTTTTCGTTGAATTGTTGGTTAACGAAGAATTGTTTGGGTTCCAATGATTCAGGATTGTAGGTTGGATAAAGAATGTTTGAAGATTGCGAGAGAGTTGGAGGATTATTATGTGTAGATTGTGAAGATGTTTGAATTTGTTAAAAATCAATGAGATTATTTATAGATTTTTTGAAAATTATTTTTTTTTTAAATTGAGCCAACGGCTCTTTTCTTGGTTGGAAGCCAAGCCTAATGGATTTTTTCTTGTGCCCGACACTCATGGTTCGCCCTACCCAGCCACCCAAAATGCCTCGATAACACTTTTTTGGGCTGACTTGTGTAACACCCTAATTTCTGAGAAAATACAAGTTGAAGGACTGAAATGGTCATTGGATGAAACCTTAGGGGGTAAAATGATATTTCATTAAAAGTATAAGGGTTTGAATGTAATTGGCTTAAAGTTCAAGGGCTGAAAATAAAAATTCTAAAGTTGGAGTAGATATCAGACCGATATCATTCCTCCAGTTGGTCCGAAGTGAGCCGAGGGTCAGATATCGGACCGATATCAGTTGGATAGCGGTCCGATAACCACCATTGCGCCGCAATTCCTAGTGATGACAAGTGTTGGATGAATCACCATTGAGATCTGACGCGTGTAAAACAGATATCGGATCGACATGAAAGCATAGTGGTCCGCTATGTCCATAATGGACCGATACCTACTACATAACGGTCCGTTATGTACTCGCCAAGCCTATACACCGCCTCACTTGGATATCGGACCGACATGGGTGGCAATTCAGCCTATAAATAGATGGCTTCAGCCATTCATTTGAAATCACAAACACCATCACCACTACTATCACACACGCATACCGAGGAGATTGAGGTGACGGTTACAAGCGCTGTGGTTACGAGTGCGGTACACTGCGAGTACGGTTCGAGTTCGGAGAAACGTTTAAAGAAAGGAACCAACTTAGGAACTAACCAAGGATAATGTAAGTACACTGACCCGTACCCTAGACACGATTATGTGAATTACGTGCTTAAATTATATGTGTTATGTGATAAGTATATGATGATGGTACGAGGTAATGACAGATTAGTCTAAAACACTAAACGAAAATAATGGAGTAGTCACGACGTATCCAAGGGGTGGTGGATGCGCCGCTGGTACTTCCTATATATAAATCTCTTGATACTTCGTGGTGAAACCATTATGAATGTTTAGGGGTATAGACTAATAGATGATAATTAAATATAGTGAACATACGGGAGAACATCCAACCGATATGTAGTTATCTGACAAACGGAATATTCTATCTAAGGAAAGAGTGGTGTATAAATCTCTCCTAGACCCGTCACTCTTTCCTGGGAACATCTTTGTTGGAGGTACTGCTCTGGAAGGATAATCACCCCAGTTTACAATATATGACGAGAATGAATATACGATGAAAGTATACCATGCATAACGAATATGAACACGTGATGAATATGAATACGTGAAATGCATGATGAATACGTGAATGCATGATGATACGTGCAAATATGAAAGAGTATGATGGAACGAGTCTAAACCCTAAAATGGAATAACGGAGTACTCACGAAGCGTGAAAAGGGTGGTGGATACGCCGCTGGTACTTCCTATATATAAACTCTTTTAATACACCGTGGAGAAACCGTTACGAAGTTTTAAGGTAAGGACTGGATGGAAAATAAATCAAGCATATACGTAAAATGAAAATAAATGTTTGATACATTTGGGAGGCTATGAGTCTAAGATACTTAGGGTCTCAAATGAAATGAGATGCCCGACCTGTAAGGTGGATCTCAATAAATAATAAAGAAGATAACTAAAAAGATTCCAAGCCTACGGGGCTGAGGAAAAGAAAAGGAAACTCTATTACTACGGGGCTGAAAGAGTAAAAGATTTTAAGCCTACGGGGCTGAGGAAAGAATGAGTCTTCGTGACAAATGCAATGGGTCTATACTGACGAGTATAAGAACCTTGCCAATACTCGGACCGGAGGTACAGCCTAAGATGGTTGCGAGGGGGTTAGCACACCCATAAAATATACAAATATCGTGATCAAAGGTACGTTCGAAGATGGTCACGGGGGCGCCGAGAGCCCGAGAAAACATGAACAATAATATGAGCCTAAAAGGTTCATAATGAAATGAAAAGATGCAGTGTACTTACTTAGTGAAAGCTAATTCAAAAATGTTTTCAAACACTACCGGAAAGAAGCACATGGAATGAAGCTTCTTGAGGACGGAGCAGTCGGAGTTAGAGATCCCTATGTAATATAATGTAATTACACTATCTTTTGTAAAACAATGATAGTATAAATGAAAAAGTTACCTTAGCCATTTAATGGCAAGGTTTTGTCAAACTGGAACCGTTTTCCGTAATATAATACTTTGGCGAAATAAAGAAATACGTAGGATGTTTCAGTTTGGCAAAGGGCTTTAGCCCATTACACATGGCCTTATATAAGTAAACTTTAAAATCATTTTTAAATAAAAAAGCATCTCATATCAAAATCAAAAGAGTCAAATACATGAATATTTCATATGAGTTTAATTTTTAAAAAAGGTGCATATTTAAGATCTATGTTGTCATTTTAACATCTTTAAAGTCTAATATTAACTTCCGTTAAAAGATTTGTTAAATTTATGTTAAATGATTATTTTATCCTTTTACAAGACACATGTACTAATAACCACCAGGGCCACGACCATTTCCTCATACTCGTCAGATCTATGTGGGATTTCAGTCAACCATTAGGTAATGATCCGTCATTATGGGGTAGTTCGTTTATCGAATTGCCGAAATTTTCAATATCTCACATCATTCCATCCCTCAAATTCAAAAAGCGAAAAAACAACTCTAAATCAAACCAATATTTAACTATACAGGTTTATCCGGTGATTCAATTAGATGGTGAACAATGACAACTTGGTTGCAAAACTTTGTTTAGAGAAGATAAATTCAAAATCTCATTGCACAACGATTTGGTTGAGAATGAACTTGATGTGGGATTTCGCTTGTGTAGATACTTGATGGCATAAATGTTGGTGATTTTAGTATCATCAAACTATTTAGTGTATTTGGGTTCACTTGGTGACCAAATGAGAAGGTATATTGAAACTTCAAACAAGTTGGTAAGTGTGAAGTGCACACTTGTTTAATGATCTTATGACTTCTTGTAACAAACCAATTTCGGGTTTACCCTATAATATGTTTATTATATTATGGGGGTGTTTATAAATAAAAATGAAAGAGGATGGGTGTATTTATTTATCTAAATAACCTAAGTTTGAGATGAAAGGGTCTAATTGCATAGTGGATGGACTAGAGTTGTATTTGGACCAAATTTGATTTGGTCTTGTAAGGGGGTGGCGACACACACACATCTGATGTGTGTGTGTCGTGATTTTGAAGAGAGAAAAGGGAGAAGAGTCTCAAGCCAAGAACTCTCAGATTGAAGCTTGCATGTGTAGATTGAAGGGTTGATTAGCACAATACCTTCATTATATCAAGTAAGCATCATCCTTAACTCATTCTCTCATCTAAATTCATGTTCTTGATATAGAGTTTGGGTGGGTGAACCTTAATGGATAGGAATTAGGGTTGTTGATGATGTTTTACTGAAAAAGATTGTTAATCTAGCATTACTAAAGCTAGAGGTACAACCAATTCGAGTTAATTTCACATAATTGGAAGATTTTAAAATTAGGGTTCTTGAGACCCAATTTGGGGGGGTTTCGAATCTGGGTGTTTGATTGGGTAATTGTGTATGTTCTGGTGTTTATGGTGTGAGATAAACACAATTTAATGTAGAAAACCCAATTGCATTGGTGAATTTTGAATTGGATAGAAATAGAAAAAGTTGGGTGAAAACCTAAACGGGTCAAATGGGTGGATTATGGTTTTGTAAAGCTAAAAGCTTGTGTGAAGCTTGATTGACCAAGCCTTGATTAAGGGTAAAGATCATAAGGTCTTGGGATGGCGTGGATACCTAAATTGGTGGATAAATAGACTTTAGATTACTAAACAAGATGATTTGTTTAGGTAATCAAGTGATCAAGGTCAAGGAGCAACCGGGATCATCAAACCCTAAAGGTAAGTGCTTTGCACTTACTTAGTATTAGATATGTAGTCTTGTGTAAGTAGTTATGTGATATGCTATTTACATGTCAATATGATGATTAAAATATGTGGTACATGGTCAAGTTATGTTGGTTTTAATAGAATTTACATGTTGGACTTAATGTGGATATTTGGTCAAACTAAGCCATTGAAATGGTAGTGTGTGAAGTTAGATCAAGTAGTGAGTAACTAAACTAGACCAACTTATGTGATCAAAAGGAATGAAAGACTCAAAGTGGTTAGAGTCACTAATTTGATTGGTTGTGTGAAATTGTATGGCAATTGACTTGATGTGTTGTTAAGTCGACCCGTCAGTTTAAATTTGACAAATTGGTTGAATATCATGAAGTGTGGATACTTCATGGAGGAGTTAAGTGAAGAAATATACTTCATGGTTGGAAGTGAGGTCATATGCCTCACGAGTGGAAGTGAAGTAAAATGCTTCACGGATGGCATGAAGTTATGTACTTCGTGAGGAGACATGGAGTCAAATACTCCATGTGAGGAACCAAGGGGTGGATCTCTCATAGACATGTGGATATGTCAAAATGTATGGATGGTAAAACGCTAGACTTGTATGGTTTGTTATATGTCTAGAGTTGTAATATGTACCTAAACCAATGCATGGATGTAACTAGTAGTCAAACTTTTAATGAACGGGAAACGGGTGGTGGTACTCGGGTTGGAAGTTGATAAACTAACTAATGAATGTTGGTAGATAAGCGAGACCTTAAATGAGGTCTAAATATGTGTATGTTTACCATATTGGCTTGAAAATGCAACCGGGTCGGTCGACAGGAAGTTGCAAAGGCTGAAAATAAGATTTTGGCCACCTTTGACCTGATGCTAGCGTCCCATACGCCAAGATGGATGCATCATACGCCCAGAGCGTATGATACGCCCGTTTAGGTCTGGTAGACGCTGGAATTTCATGTTTTTCGGTTTTTGGCCTGTTGTTGTAGGGACTTGTTGGGAGTCTCTAGGATTGATTATCTTTACTAACCTTGTTCCTTTTGATGTGGTGGATGTAGGAAAAGCTCCGGAATGATCTCGGATCTCGTCATAGTCGGATAATTGGATTCTCAATTACTCTTTTGAATGTTTGTTTTGTTTTAAACTAACCCGTAGATGGGATTACTTTATGTTTAAAGTCTTTTGGATTTGTAGCAGTCTATAACCCATTAAACACTTCTCCTTTTGAGACTTGTGAAGCTTTAAATGTCTTTGTAAATGGTTGAACCATGTTTTCAATGTAAATGTTTGTCTGGGACCTAAATTCCGTGTTATTTAAAAAGCTTAAATTGGGTTGTAAATCCGGGTGTTAAACTACTAGTGCTAAAGACCTTGTTGTGTCAAGGGGTGAAGCCCACCGAACAAAGGGGGTTCGGGGGCAACGCCCCTGGTTAGCAGGGTCTTAGGTGCAGCCGCCCCCAATGGGGCCCAAGGGGCAACGCCCCTGGCTGTGGTTAAGAAAATTTTTATTTCACATGTTTTGTAATGCATGAAAATTTGAGTTTGGAAGTGAAAAAGTTGAAAGATGGTCTTCCGGACCAGATTGGTCATGCTGACCAGTTTACTCTTCCGGAGTAAAATTTGCTCTTCTTGAGTAAACTTGCTCTCCTGAGTAAGTTTGCTCACCTGAGTACGTTTGCTCTCCTGAGTGAGTTTTGCCTCTCCGAAGTAGATTGGCTCTCCGAAGTAGATTGGCTCTCCGGAGTAGATTGACTCTCCGGTGTAAATTGCCTCTGCTAAGTAGAATGACTTAGCGTTATGAATTGACGGTTGTGACAATTTTTAGTCAATAACCGTCATAGCGTTCCAATGTAACCGTTTACCCCTTATATAATTGCGAATTTGGTCATTGTAGAATATACGAAAAATCTCTAACAGA
Source organism: Smallanthus sonchifolius (assembly GCA_023525975.1). NCBI lineage: Eukaryota > Viridiplantae > Streptophyta > Magnoliopsida > Asterales > Asteraceae > Smallanthus > Smallanthus sonchifolius. The sequence goes on along the minus strand of CM042021.1, from coordinate 28,016,007 downwards.
CTTTCACATATTCGTTCTTGAATCTCTGATTCTTATCCGATTGAATTCTGTGTATACCATGAAAATAATTCAATCTGAAAGTAAACTATCACGATTGTCAAAGAATCCAAGTCACATCATATACATGAATCCAGAATCCCCACACGAAAAAACTCTATAGATTTTTGAGATTTTAACGATTCAAAGTTTAAAATTGGTTTCTTTGGATCAGTTGAATATACAAGCTTTACAACTTGAAATGTCCATTTTGGTATTTTTTTTTCCGACTAAGCCTTTGAATTTAGCCGGCTTAGCCGACGCCTTTTTAATTTAGCCGGCAAAATGTCCATTTTGGTATTTTTCCCTAACTTTATCTACCACTTGTCGATTTCTCGTGAAATGTAGATTTTTGTTTACCGTCTCTGTCTCATATTAAATAACCCTCTCTTCTATTAAACAATAATGATTTTAAATAGTTAAATATTTAAATTTATTCTAATATTATATTAAAATTTACTAAATAGTAAGAAGATTTCAATTATATCTTATCGTAAAATATAATTTTATAACTATTAAATTTTCATTATTTGTTATTTATAATTCTTAAATCTTCATTATTTCTTATTTCACCAATGACTTATGACATCCAACATATAAATATTCATAGAAACTACTAGTTTATAACAAGTTGAATTTATTCAACCCGTGTAATACATGAGTTTCTAACCTAGTTTTTTATTAAAAAAACATAAATATACATTGTAATTAATGATTTAGTGTCCAATGGATGAAACAATTGGGTTCACTCTACATCATAAGACACGTGCTGTCGTTTAAGAATATTAATATAAAATCTTTATATAACGTTACATTTTTTTTAACGGCAACACCTAGATATTCTATGATAATTAGGTTTCCCTAGAGTAACACCTAGAACATCCAAGGCAGCCCAACACAGAAGAAAACCCCCCAGTTGGGTAAACCCCCTGACCTAGCCACAGACCTTTTTTTACTGTTGCTAGGATTCGAACCCAAGACCTCCACTATGAAAAATCTTAAGACTACCATTGCAACAAATAACCAACGGTTTAAATAACATTACTAATAAGATTAAAGTAGAGTCCTCTTCAACACTAGGTGATCCATCCAAATTGTGACACCTAAGTTTTCTTTTTTCTATTTTCATTTTCACCCCTTATACTATATATAATATACGCTTTTAACCCGTTTCATTTTCTAATAATCCTGTTTTCCTTTAATAACTTTCATTCATTAACTTTTTTTCCAAAAAACGGAGTGCACGGCTGTTTTTAGTTTTTTTTCAACGTTCCGATATAATTTTTTTTGAAAACGGATTTGTATTCAAAATCGAGTTTTTTTTAATGTAGCCTATAGCGAAACGAATGCCGTTACCATTGGGGTACCATGACGAGCAGAACCTATTATGATTGCCGGTATTGGTATTATCGGAACCGTTATCGGTATTCGCTTTTATGGTTTCGATGACCCGACCCGGTAATATCTAATTTTTTTTCCTTTTTTATTATTTAGTTTTATGTTTCTTTTTTATTAACATTATTTTTACCGTTGCGCTTACGTTTTCGTTTAAAAATTATTAACGAACGGCCCGACACCCGGCGCAGAGCGCCGGTATAACCTGCTAGTTGTGCATAATAGTAGTACTCAACCACATGTTGCTCCTTTAAAAACATAGAAAATTTTAAAAAATACGACTTAATTAGTCTCCGTAAATTCGATATTTGTCCAAAAGAAATATTTAAAAATGTGTTCTTTCCTTGTTTTGTCTTTAAAGTTGTTCAATAAATTATTTATCTTTCCAGTAATCACCCAATGAGGAAAGTTCTCATACGTCTACGAGTTAATATTGTTGAGTACACATCACAAGATCACTTATTACGCACCTACCATCTCATAAGAGCATTCGTAATGGAGGCGTGAAACACATGGCATGATCCATGTTGGCAGTTTTACGGGCGTGAACACCGCCCCCATGGGCGTGAATGGGACATTAGGGGGGTGAGGGTGGGGCAATCCTCACCAAAATCCATCCAATCAAAATCATCCATATAATAATTTCTTTTCGTTTTTTTAATTAAATATTTAGTTAATTATTTAAAAAGAAATACGGGACGTGAAACCACTACGCACATTAATGATTCTGGGCAATGATTGCCCTTGTATTAATGTGACAGTAATATGACAGGGCTTGAAACCACAAGCTCTATGAAGCTAAAGTTATCCTATCATAGAATGATTGTTATTATTGTCCCACTCCATGTTAACCAACTAGTTAGTTCCCCCAACGCCACATTCCAAGTTAGATAACTTACTGTGGGGAAAAGTGGCATGGGTAAAGATATTATCAGCCGATCAGCGACCGATATTATCGATGGATCACAAATAGCTATTTTACCGATGGATATTACAGACAGAGTACCATGACAATATCAAAGATGAATTAGCGATGAATTTGTTACTGACGAATTAGCGACGATTATTTTACTGATGGATCGCGGACTCATCTCACACGGCAGTAATAGCTAACATTCAAATTCTTTTTTTTTCCTCAAATTTCTCTTCATTTATCAAAATTCCAGTTTCTTTACCTCATCTTCATCTGTTTCTTTTACCGGTTTGTTTTCCGTTATGAACCAATTTGATGGGCTGTTGCGAAACAGGGCTTCCTATACGAGGAGGGTGTGAACCTATAAGTTTTAAAATCCAATACACCTTTTTAAAGTTTAGCTCAACTTAAACTCATTTAAACAAATTAACCCAATAAAATTTGTATTTGGTTTTAGCCCATTTAAGATCTTAACCCAGTATAACTTTTATTTGGTTTTAGCCATATAAGATCTAAGCCCAACTTAAAATATTAAACTATTATTAAACCTAATAAAAAAAACTTACCTCAACTTAATTTTTTTTTTTTGCAATCGACGATTAGGCTTCAACCTTCAAACGTGAGACATATAACAGAGCCTGTGAGTGTCGAGCATTCAAGGCTAGGGATTTGGGGTCGGCAATTCGATAACGGAAGAAAGCGGAGAACTCGGTTATTCTTAGTTTTTAGCTTTTTCCTATTTTCAATCAAGTTTGTTTTTTTTATCTTTTGATATTTATGATTGATGAATGAAACAAAGATGAGAACTTGATAATACTTGAATATTCATTAGTTAATTACTTGATTTATAATTGATTATTGATTTTTTGAAACTTGATTCTAGAATAGTTTATTATTTTTTATTCTTTTAATTTCTTGGTTATTCAATTACACATTTATAAGTTATAACTGATTATTGATTTTCAGAAATTATTATTCCTTTTACACCATTATCCGGTAGTCAAAAATGTAAAAAAAGAAAGTAGATGAATTATCTTCGTATTAATATGAATATATATATATATATATATATATATATATATATATATATATATATATATATATACTAGTGGGGGAACCCGTGCGTTGCAGCGGAGTCGATAATTTACAGCGTTGTATTTGGTTTCCCTTTTTTAGCAATTGTTTCGTTTTTTGTTAGGTTCTGATAACAAAACAAACACAGACTCACCCCTACATTTACAATTATTTACTTCATACTAAAATGATTAATCACATCTATTAACTACAAAAATACTTTTACTTCATACTCATGTACACAGAATTCATGAAAATCAGGTGGGAGTTTTAGCAAAATCAAATGAAGGGTAAACTTACTCAATACCAAAAGTCCAATATCCAATTGCTTAAGCATAGCCCGCCAAAACCTGCTTATCCTGCAAACTCTAGTAAAAAAATACAACTACTTTGCCAAAAAGCATTATCTACAAACTTGCATTCATTCAACACCACTTATTCCAACACCAATATCTGCTTCTTGAGCCGCTCCAACATTATTTGCACCATCTCCAATTGGTAAAGTCGTTTAAGAAGAGAGAAAAAAATAGGTATGAACATACGTGTAAACGATACTAACGTCTGACAACAACAAATCTCAACCAAAGTGAACGCGAGATAGTAATTGACAAATCTGGATAATAAAGTTGCAAATCAGTATAAATGACACTATATCACTCAAAATAACATACCTAGAAAAGGTTAAAAAAAATTAGATTCAGACCATAAACATACTAACTTACAAAGTTCGTAAATAAGCAGCTACAAGTAACCTAAGTGCAGCAGGTAAGATTACAACAGGCAAGAAAACTACAAAATCAAAATAAAAGTTTCACAAAAAACCACACGTTCACGTGATGTTAACACAATCGACAACCGACATTGCACTCTACAAAACCATAAAGGTTAAAGTTAAAAAAAATAAACGTAAACATGTTACGAAAAGGTAAAAGGTTTATGAGTTTACATCACATGAACGCGTGTTTTTTTTTTACAAAATGCAGCTGCACTCTAAAAGGTAGTATTTACAAAATGCAGTTGGGTGCTATGTGTTTTTCATAACCCTGGACTTTATTTTTATAACCGTTTAACATCAGCAGATGGTTTTGTCATTAAAAAGTAGGTATGAACAAACCTATGCAAAACACGAACGACCGACAACAACAAATCTTAACCAAACTGAATGCGACATAGTGACCTACAAAGCTGTATAGTAAAGCTGGAAATCAGAATAGATGACACTATATCACCTATTATAACACACCTAGAAACGGTAAAAAAACAAAATTCGGATCGGAAACAAACGAACCTACAAACAACGTACATAAGCAGCCACTACTAACCTTAAGTGCAGCAAATTAAGGTGATATTAGCGCAACATACAACCTACAATGTACTTTACAAAACTATAAAAGTTAAAGATCAAGAAAAAGATATGTAAACAGTTTATGAAAAGGTATAAGCTTTATCAATTTATATAAACCATGCCGCAACACAAAAAGCTAGCAGTACTTTATTTCTTGTAAGCATTTAACATAGCAGATTTAAAATTAAAGATTATAATGCTTGGAAGATCATGTAAGCAGATAAAAATAGATTCAAAATTAACTGAGCAAACTCTGAACACGTTTTAAACACACCACTTGCAACAAAATACAACATGCAACTGACCCGTTACCATTATCATCATCTAGATCAGATTAATAAAAAAACAAAGAGCTTAATTACCTAGAACATAGCTGAATCTTATTTAATAAACACAAGAGGAATGAAAAATTGAGATCATACAAGAAGACCAGCCATTGTTGTCTCATAATCCTTGTACAGTTGAGCACACATTTCTGGTACCTTGGTTTCATCTATATCAAGCTTATTCACCATATACTCTACAAAATGCATTTAAGTTAACTACATAAACAATTTAACAAACACAAGAGGATTGAAAAATAATCAAGAATTTATACAACACCTTTAATGTTCTTGGTGCACTCTGCAGACAACACAGAACTAAGAGGATAAAAGGGTATCATCGACATCTAAAAGTCCATTGAAGATTAGTGCAAATTGCAAAACTTGTCACAATGATTTTAGAAATTAAAATCTTACCAAAAAGAAGACACTCATATTTCTCTTCAGGGTCCATTTTGTACAACCTGCAAAAGGCCATATAAGTGTTGAGAAACAATTAAAGAATACCTTGAACATCAAAACCAAAACCCCATTTCAAAACTGGTCAAAACAATCAAAGAACCTTCAATTAATTTAAGAAAATCCAAAACAGTTACCTAAGTGGTCGAGAAAAGCATAGTCTGTACGGAACATACCTTGGGTAAAACTAAGGTTTAGATGTGTCAAGTTCATCATCAGGTGTACGGAAAGTTCGATTATCGTCCCAAATATTTTGCCAATTTCTGCTCAATTTCAACCAATTTCGTCCCAAAATTTATGCTCACTTTCGTGAAATAAATTGCAAGTTCAAACGTAAGTAAATTAGGGCTGATTATAAGAACGGACAACAATGCTTACCTGAACTTATAGAGACTAAAGAGGAGCCGTTAGGATGTGTCCGGCTCCCCCCTTCTCTCCCGTCATCTCATTTGACTCATCTGGATGGAAGCCGTCGTCGTCGTCGCCGTTGTCAACATGTGTCACCACACCCAGAATCGCCTCCGCCTTTGCTGCCTTACACAAAGCCCTCGTCATCGTCTTTATTGTTGTCGCCGGCATTTGATAGTTTCACCACCGTCACCATCTGGTGGAGGCAAAGAAAGAGAGGTTTCAATAAAAATTATAATCCAAATACAAAACAACATCTTCTCCCCGTCGTTGCCTTCGTCCCCTGCTGCTACCACCACTTGAATACAAAACGATTTCAAGTGAATATTAACAGTAACAAAACAACCAACTCAGAGCTGAAACGAATAAACTTTAAACAAAAATTAGATAAAGATTGCTTACCACCAAGAAACTGACCGTCTCTCTGCATTTATGGCAAAGGTAGATCCATCACCATCTTCCTCTCATCTTCGGCGAAAAGAAAATCTCCGTGAATATACGCGTCGGAACCCTAATCCAGCACCCGCCTCATCACCGTCTCTCTGCCAAGTGTGTGTGGGTGACGATGGAACACCACAGGTATCAACGCGTTTGGCCGGCCTCTCTCTCTTCGACGCCGCCGTTTCCGCCACTGGACTCTCATCTCACAGACGACGCTCTCTCTCTCTCTCTCTTCGATGCGTTTGAACTCTGAATGTGTGGCGGATGACTTGATGTAACCCTAATTTTGAAATTTGAAAAGGAGGTGGGGATCGACCCATGAACCCGGTTCAGCCAATTTCCCTCCAATTGTATTGTTTTGCTTTAAGGACTTGTACATTGTGTTTAATACATTGTACAACTCTTAATTTTAAGACATTTGTGTAAAAAGACCCTTTTGCCCATCTAATATCTATATTATATATATATATATATATATATATATAGAACTTTATATTTAGGTCTATTTTTTCTAGTCACACATGACACCCGAAATCTCAAGTACCGCCTTGTACGAAACTGATCGACCCTCTGGTGTGGTGGGATGATACACCCTCAAAGATGGTCGCGTGATTGGCCTTATCGGTCCTAGAATGGGTTTTCTAGTCGTCTGTTTTCATACATTTTACAAAAATGATCCATAAATTAATATAAAACAAATTTTAATATATATTTTGTTAACATAAAATAAACATGTATCCGGTCAATAATCTTGTGCCAAAAATGTGTCTAGGAACTAAGGAGGGTGGTGTGGCGTAAGAGGGTTGAAGTCTTGACCATTAAATGGTTAATCATAAAGCTTAAAGGCCCTTCTCTAGGCCTATTTATGTGGTTCCCTCATCTGGTCTCCATATTGATTCTGCATGGTATGACACCATGAAGCATACACCTCTTGCTTGAGGTTGGGACCGGCTCGCTGAGTTGTTGTTGCATCCTTCCCCCGACGAGTGATACGGGAGTTCTACCGACATTCCTACCCCCGTTGTTACCTTGTCTAAAATTGCATGCCATCCAGTCTAATGCAATTATAATCACAAATGAAGTTCACATTCCTAGTCAAATTCCATTGAGAAATTAAGTTTACAATAGGTCCAACACGATCACATTAGGTCAAACATGGTCTAACATGGCACATTATGTCAAACATGATCAAACACAGACACGCATATGGTCACATAGTTAAGCATTAGGTCAAACATGGTTAACCATTAGCTCAAGCATGATCAGTCTTGACACATTAGTCAAGCATTATATCCAATTCATGAGGTATTCAATTCCAGATCCAATTCACATTGTACACAATTCCATATCTAGTTCCTAACTATCCGCATTTTTTTTTAATTTAACCAAATATTCAAACACCATGATATTCAGATTATATCTCCTACATATATACACGTATAAATACATACATGCCATTTTAACCAAATATCCAAACGCCATAATATTCACATATTATGTCTCCAACGTACATACACATAATAAATACACACATACCAATTTAACCAAATATCTAAATACCAATTTAACTAACATCAAGAAATCCTAATTATGCAAGATAATCACCAAAAAGAAGGATATTAAGGAATATAGATGAACCAAAAGAGTGACGACTAGTGGAGGTGTCGAATAACAACAGTGTGATGTGGCGGTGGTGTTGAAACAACAACGAACATCGACGAATGGTAATGGTGGAACAACGGTGAACACTGTTATCATATATGTGTATTCTTAAATACATACACTACTAGGTGATAGTGACCTATTTTTGATGATAAGTTCACTAACACACCGTCAATGAGCATCATCATGTCTTAATTACCACAGAAAGTGATATTCGGTGATAACATGTCATTTAGGTGTTATTGACCTATGTTTGATGACAAGTCACCAATTCACTATTAATAGGCCTTGTCATGTGTTAGTAAGTTATTTTATGTTACATAATGTCACACTAGGTAATAGCAAGTCATTTAACTGTTAATGAGATATGTTTGATGATTCCACTGTAATATGTCTTGTCATGTTCTATTGAGTTGTTTGAGGTTAGACAAACTCACATTAGATGACAAGTCATTTAAGTGTTAATGACCAATGTTTGATAATAAGTCCACTAATCCACTGTTAATAGGCCTTATCATGTTTTACTAAGTTGTTTTATGCTACACAAGGTCACATTAGGTGGAACAAGTCATGTTGTTGTAATGATCTATGTTTGATGATAAGTCCGCTAATTCACTATTGATGGGCATTGTAATGCGTTAATGATCGAGTTGTTTATGTTACACAAGTTACATTTGGTGATAACAGGTCATTTAGGTGTTAATGAACTAGCTTAGATGATAAGTCCACTAGTTCAATGTTAATGGGCCTTAACGGACCTTGTCGTGTGTTAAATTTTTGACTTGTTTGATACTGCTTGTAATACAATAAATATAAATAAATCATGTATTATATAATCCAAAATACAAATACTCCAATATTAACTGACCACAACGTAGTCTAGACGACGTGGAAACCATGTGACCATTTGCAACATCTCATTTTTGTACTAAACACATTTTTGTATTACATTACATTTTCTAGCTCAATTTTACCCAAGAAACTTGTCAACAAAGGATCATTCCAGATCTAGAAAGACACTTATGTCAACACTATAAGTTTCCCAACTCGCATGTTTTGACTTTTGAGCACACGAGTACAAACCATTTTGAGGCACTCATGGATTTCCCAACATGTTCCTGAAAACAGGTTGAAACCGAGTGACCATTTACGAAACCGGTCAACTTTCCTTACTTTTTTTGTCATCACTTGTATAACCAATTTTAATCACGACGACCTTCAATTCCAACAAACAAGTTACCATCTCATTAGCACATGGAAGGTATTCAACGTTACATTTGTCACATTTAAGTCCTAAAGCCATGATTCCAACAAACATTAGGTGATATCAGAAAACGAATAATGTGAAAACGAGTGAGGTTTGAAGAGTTTCACCCGCAAGATTCCAATTTCCTTTGAGCATGTAAAATTCCTAGTTTATTGCTCTTCTATTCTCATGTTTTTCTCTCTTCGTTGCTGCCCTTTTTGAGTTTATTATAGCCACTACTACACCTAGGTAAACATTAGTAGTATAATGTAATTCATCTTTTTAATATTTTTGTTGATAATGCTATTATCATATCTAAAAATCTTTTTAGGCTAAAAGACCCTAACCCTTATTACCCTATTAACGTTTTCAGTGAGATACCGATTACACAATATACTAACTTGAAGTCAAACTTGAAATCATAAGATAGAGTTAATCGCACAAATGGTCCATGTGGTTTGATCAAGTTGCACGTTTGGCTCCCAGGTTTTAAAAATTGCAAACTTAGCCCAAACGTTTATGACATGGTTGCTCGTTTAGCCTCTGACATTAATACCAGTTAGTTTTTAATTGAAAATTAGCTCATGCGCCATCCACGTGACTTACGATTGCAACCTTAACCCTAAAAATGAGTAAAAATCTATAAAAATCAGTAAAAATTCATAAAAAATCATAAAAATCGGTAATTTTTTACTGGTTTGTACAGATTTTCACTCATTTTTAGGGTTAAGTTTGCAATCGTAAGTCACGTGGATGACACATGGGCTAATTTTCCGTTAAAAACTAATCGATATTAACATCAGGGGCTAAAGGCGGAACCAGATCACAAACATTTGGGCTAAGTTTGAAATTTTTAAAACCTAGGGGCCAAATGTGCAATTTGATCAAACCACAGGGGCTATTTGTGCAATTAACTCTATAAGATATTAACAAATTATGATTTTTAACAGTCTAAACCAATTTTTAAAAGAAATGTATTAACATTTTTAACTTTTTTAATATCATACAAAGTAAATTAAAATAAAAGTATTTGAAACCAAAAATTAAAAAGAACCATCATGTCCCAATGGATAAGTTTTAACTGTCTTAATGTCATAACTTAAAATGATATCTTATAACAAAATTTGAAAGCTAAAAGAGACAATGGTATCATGTTTTATAATTTAAACACAATCTTTTAATACGTATTGGTATTTTTGGTTGTAAATTTATAATTTTAGAATCTTGATATTTAAGAAATACAAAATAAAAAAACGAGTTATGTTCGTATCAATCTACTAATCTTCGTGTCGTACTTGAGTTCTTGTGTCTAACAAATTTTTCATATCCGTGTCGATTTCAACCCATCAACCCATAAACACGACTTTTACTTTTATGTTATAATCTAAGCTAGTTGAATATTGTCAAAATTTATAAGGCAAAAAAGAGTGTGTGGTTTTTCTTTTAAACATAATTGTTTTAAGAAAATTGCGTTTTCTACTATAACTTTGAAACTTCTGGTGTAGTAAATAAAAATAAAAAGAATACACGGGTTAAATGGTCTTGTTTGTATTAACTTGTAAATACGTAGATCGTATTTTATTAGTGTAAATTAAGTTTGGGGGTTCATTATTAGGTCTTGTTTGTGTTAACTTGTAAATACGTAGATCGTGTTTTTATCGTGTAAAGTTTGGGGGTTCATTATTAGGGCACGTTTAAATAGCCGTAAAATCCATAATATAAAAATAATATATAAATAAACAAATATAAAAGTATAGAAAAAATAATAATAATATATCATCTTATTTTTAAGTACAATAATATTAGTAGCACAATAATAATAATTGTGATTAGTTATTTAAACAAACTAGTAGGTTAAACCCCGCGCACTGCGGCGAGTTTTTCTATTGCCGTCTACGTGTTCCCGTAATTATATCAAAATGTTTTAACAATAATGACGTGAGGCGTAAACCCAACTTCAAATGAACGTCTCCATTACATAAAACAACCTATAACTACTGTAGTATTCAATAAAATATGAACGTGAAAAATACATCATAACAATGACAAAGACATCCTAAAATTTAAATATGGAACTCAAACAAACAGATAGAATTAAAACCCGATTGCTTCTTCCTAGAACCTCTGGACTTTCTACATATGGAATACCTTGGGAGCATCAAATTATCTGGTTTCAAGTCAGATTTGGAGAATTCATCAAACAAAAATTTAGTCACCTTTGCATCTTGATTTTAAAAAAATGTTTTCAAATTGATTGTAAAGTAAGTTGTAGGAGGTTGAGCTGAATATCATCAATCTACATGGTTTGTCCCTTTCGTCTGAACCAATGGCATCGTCATAATTTGAGGCTGAATACTTGTTCCTTGTTATGGCCTTCAACATTCTGAAGTAGATAGGAACAATAACATGTAAAAAGTAGATGTCACAATTTTGACCCGTTTATATCTCCATTTATTTATAGAAGAGTCAATTTGAGTTACATTTAACGTCTAACGGGTCAAATGGGTAACTTCATTCACAAAATTAGATTTTTATTATAATAATATAATTTTTTTAATCACATCCAACACAAATTATTTATAACAAAATTGAAAATACGCCAACCCAAGCCCAACTGTTTCGACCCGTATAAAAAATTATCCATTTTGACCTGTTACCCAACCAACCCATACTGCCACCTATAGTTAGGACCGGCACTTACCGGTTTATAGTACTAATCTAATGATAAAAGTGAACATTAGTGAGAACATAACTTACCTCTCAAGAGAAGCAAGGCTTTTTGATTAATTTCACTTAGGAGAGAATGGGGTCCGCGTTCTTGGGCATTGAAGCCTGTAGTTGGGATTTCTTTTGCAAGTTTGAACTCATAAGGTCCCTCATAAGGTTCCTGAAGTTAGGATTACTCTTCCACCGATATATGCGATTACAACACAGAAAAAAATATATCAGCACAGTGTAAAATGAGATAACGTAACAACGTAGAAAAGAGAGTTGTTACAATGTGCATGTAAAATTCAAATTCAAAACTATTATATGAACATGTGCATAACTTGAAGAAACAACTATCTGCGCATGGGAATTTTCGTTAAAGTGATTATATACACATTAAAGCAAAAGCAAAAAATACATATATACATGTGCATTATCGTACAGAAATAAGGAGCAACAAAGGCAACACTTCAACGAGCGTTAATCACTTATATGTGACTAAGTTAACTCGTGTTTATTGGGGGGAGGGAGGGAGGGAGGGTTCGGGCTTACTTCATAACCCAATTATTTTTCAAACGGTTATTTAAGGATTTGTCAAATAGTTGTTTGAAGGTTAGGGCTTACTTCATAGACCCCCACCTTTAAATGGCTGTTTGGTGGTAAGGTGTCTTGCCTCTATTTCAGTGACAAAGGGTTCAAATCCTATAAGGTGCAGGTATATGCGGTTTATAAGAGTAGATTATGAATTGTTAAAAAAAATTGTTATTACGATTAGTAACAAATATAGAATTTATGGGTATACGGTTTCCAAAAGACGTCCCTATGTGGTTTCAACTTATGTACATGGAGTTAATTACATGAATGAAATTAAATGAATGATCTATGTGATAAGTAATTACGGGTTTGATTATTTCTTTTAAAAAGTTACATATCTTATCCATACTTTTTAAAACTCTATACCGCATTATTTGGTTTATTATTCTAAACTAGTTTTTCTCCCCGCGCTTTGCGGCGGAAGTTTGGTCATTTGTTTCCCGCTACGCGGAAATAGTTTGGTCGTTATTCGTTCAGCTCGTCGAAAACCATAAAAGCCGCGCGTTACGGTGAAGCCGTACGATGACATTAACGTGTCTAATGGCACGTTTGCGAACTTCGTTACACGCGTTATGACGGTGACATTCACGTCGTTAACATAAAAGAAACGTATGAAGCTGAAACTAATCGGTTTTGGAGATAGTTTGGTTGTTATCGGTTCGGCTTGTCGAAAACCATAAAATATCCGCGTTGTGGCGTAACGGTACGATTACATTAACGTGGCTAAGGGCGCATTTGCGAACTTTGTTACACGCATTTGTGGCGGTGACATTCATGTGGTTAAGTAAATAAAATAAACGTATGAAGTTGAGACGGATCGATTTTGGAGATTGAAACATAGATAGAAAAAAAAGTATTGTGTCTTGCACATTTTGGCCTAATAATTTTGTAAAAGTAATCTAAACCAAAAAATAAGAAAACTAAAAGGAAAAAATTATACGGAGCGTTCGAACCTGCGTCATGATACCCAAGATATGTTCCAAGACTTAAGCTTTTAACCAACTCAGCCAAGGAAAGATAAATTTGGAAAATTAAATATATAACATAAAAGATAGGCTAATAAAAAATTAATAAAAACACCCACCAACATTGCTATTTAAGAGTAAGTGAATTTCCATTTGGTTAGTTCTGCCATTTAAATTTCTTAATAGTTCAGTAAGATGCATTTAGTGTCGGCCTTAGTTATGTGATCAAGTTTTGATAAAAGTTAATTTATTAAATCCGTACGTTGTAAGGTTATGTAAACCTTACGTATAAACAATACATTATCTCGAATCATCCTGTGATCCGTCAAGTAGGGTTATATATCAAGCTCACATATTGGGCCTACTGCTGGGTTGTTAATGAGCCAAGCCCATTTATGGTGAACTAACTATCGAGAATCATTGACCCTAATTCAGGGGTTGTCACAATTTAAAACTTTCAAAGAGGGGGCTCTAGAACTCACCTGATCAGCTAGCTCAAACGTACTATCTCAACTCAACTGAAGACGCTCGAAATCTGAGTCGATAGTCAAACGTGTCAGTTCTGAAATCATTCTGTCCTCATTCTTAGTGAAACTATAGTACTTTCGCTTCCTAACATATAGTGAATCTAGGCATCAGACGAAACTACTTTCAAACGAAAATAGGCTAGTTTCGCTTCCAATATCCTAGCGAATCTATTCAGTTTCGTCACATGAATAGTTTCGCCTGCATGCTTAGTTTCGCCCGGTCGTCTTTCTCAACAGAAACCAAGGGTTTCCGCATGGAATGGCGGCAAAGGTCTGATCTTGTCAAGATCATGACTTTTTACGTTCAAACTTTGTGTTTTTGGTTCGTGATGCTAGATCTTATGGTTTGTTTAGCATTTCAAACGTAAAAATGCTATCTTTTAATCAAAATCATACCAAAAACCCAAAACATAAAACTCAGATTTAAGGCGGTTCTTTCCTCCAAACGGCCTGATTCTTCTTCCTTTGCTATCCAGAGACTCGTATCAACGTCCCCAAGCTTCTTGACGCCAAAGCCCGACTTTCTCTCTCTACGATTTCTCTCTTTAGGATGATGGGTGTATTGGGTGAAAAGTGAGGGAACCAAGTGAGGCCAGGGACTTAAGCCCACTCCCTCCCTTAGTTTTGCCCTTACCCTCGTAACCCGGCCCATCCTCACGGCCCACTCGTGGTCCGCGTGTTCCACCCGTTTATTTCATCTGGAATACTCATTATTATTGTCGTTATTTTCGGGATGTTACAATATTGAAGAAGAATGTACACTCTATAAGCATCTGATTGTTGCATTTTCAAGTTGACGATATAAAATAGTGTAATTGTTGTGTTTTCAAGTTGACCATATAAACCGATTTACATTGATTGTAGGGTTGTGTTGATTTAGTATCAACGCGTCGTTCCTGAGTGATCAGTATATAAACCGATGTCATGTAAACAATCAGACGTTGAAATATTCGATTAATCAAGTTCGTTTAAGGTTAAATCCCATCTTCATCTTGTTCTTAATTTTTCTTGATTGAATGAATGATTCAATGATCCCTGGGATCTACATTTACTAACTTCTGATATGTTTTTATCTTTCTAGGTATGAAAAATTCTACTCGATTTTGGTTTACAACTGATATTTCTTTTAGCATCATGATATTTTTCAACTGAATTACTACATATTGAAGAAGAATGTACACTCTATAAGCATTTAATTGTTGTGTTTTCAAGTTTACCAAAAACAGTGTGAGGGTAACCCCGATCATTAACCCAAGTTACTACATAATGGGTCATTTATATAAGTGTTGTAAAGTGTATGTTTAGGTGTCAATTGTAAACGTGATAAACATTGAAACCCTCGATCAAAGGATACGACGTTTCACAAAAGGAACGCGTCGGTCTGGGGTTATAAAAACCCATGTAAAAGTCTGTATGAATGTTACGATCATTCTATATACAAAAGTCACGTTCATTGTTTACCAAATTCATCATCAAGTGTTTTGCAAATCAATGTGGGTTCATCAATCAATTATGGGCAACAAACAGTTAGGTACCCATGTAACAAAATCATTTGATGCAGACAATAATCAACACTTTCACCAAAACAAAATGAAAATGGACCACATTTTTCTTTCACTTAGTACACGATCATTGCACGTTCCTTTCTTTTTATCTGTCGTTGTACTATTGCAAACTCACCTCCTTTTGTACGGAAACATTCATTTTTCAAAAGGTCGATTTCTAATTATATAAATATCTTGTCATAAAAAGATACAAAATCTACATGACAACCAAACCCGGTATAGCCTATAAACCAAATATATATGACTCGCCAATGAGCCTCAAATCAATTCGTTTCGGAGGAGGCACACCCATGGCCTTCCAATGTGGAGATCATGGGTTCGAGTTTCACTTGGTGCAATATGCTCATATGGGTCAGGGGTTTTTCCACAGTAGGCCTTTGTGTGGTGGGTTTCTCTTGGAATGGCGGGCGGGCCAGGTCACCAGCGCTGTCTGCGTACACGGGCGTGGGTGGCCTTTCGCTAATGGGCTTATAGTATTCGTTGGTCGTTAAAAAAAAATATATATATGACTCAATTCCCGAATATGATTTATTACAACTTGGCCCATTGAAGGTTAAGAATCGATCTATTGGTTATATAGGTCGTCCTAGTAGGTAACTAAATAAATACTAATGTCATATAATTCGTTAGCATTACTTCAAGTTATAGTGAAGAGTCCCATATTGACTCTTCATTAGTGGTGTCCTTCTATTATCCTTTCATTTATTCATTGATTTTGGTTTTGAGTTTATAAGTATTGTATTCTTCTTCCTTGTAATGTTAATGAACATATAATACACAAAAATTGCATCTTGAGCTCTATCAATTCATTTATGGTACGAGAGGTTAAGGTCACAAAATAGAATCACTAGTCAATATCAAAACAAAATGTCAGAAGTGGGCTCTAAATCAGAAGTGGCATCCATAGAAAAATCATCACAGCAGTTCACAAACATTCCTTACATTGCCAATTTTTTTTTTTTTGGTAAAATTGAATTATGAGATTTACTAAGTTGGAACTTGGAAGCACCAGATTGTTACCATTCTCAAGACTATGGGCCTGGTTCAGTTTACTAGCCAAAACCATCCACCACCTAATGAAGAAACTGAAGAATTCGTCAAGTGGGAGAAACTAGACGGACATGTGTCTTGGCTTGTATTGATGCAACTTTAGACTCCTCCATTACTCATCTAGCCATTGGAACAACAACAGCCAACGTATCAAAAATAATCGAGGAAGCATGTTTTCAACAAGTGTTTGCCAAGAAACTACAATGTAGAAAACAAGATTTTTTTGCTAAAATGGGCGATGAGTTATTGTGTAATCACATTTGGGGTTTTTCTCTCTAGGATGACACATATGGGGTTGTCGCCCTTTACCCTTCCAAAGGGCGACAGGTTCTCACTCCAATCAGTGTATCAAAAGCTGTCGCCATTCCAAAGGGCGACAGCCTCCAGTCACACGTCCACCTCAGCTTAATATCCTGGTCACTATCATTGTCATTATCCTAGTCAAAGCTGTCGCCATTCCAAATGGTGACAGGTTTCTTAATCGAATAAAAAGTTGTGTTGTCCCATCAACCACTCAAACCTCTCACATCCACTCAAATATATTAAAAAATTTCTTTAATGATACTAATCCTAACCACATAATATATTATTTTAAATAATAATATATTTTATTTTAACTAAATTACTTTTTTTATTAGTTTATCTGGACGCATACGATTCTACGGGTGGACGGCGCGTAAAATATATTATACAAATACACAATATTTGTGGAAGCGGGAATGTAGGTAAAAGAAAGATGGTCCAAAACTTGTGTGATTTTGTGGGTCTACAAGAAACGCATATGTCTTGAATTATTTTTTTATTCGTAACATGTGGGGTAATTATAAGTTTGATTTTGGGGTAATTATAATTGTTTTATGGTTAATATGTATGCACCTCAGGATGATAGTAGCAAAAGAGAGGTATGGGATTATATTCCTTGATTCATGCAGGGGAACTCGGGTGATTACCTTTACCTTATATTTAGATATTTTAAAGCAGTCAGATATCCTTCAGAGAGATTAGGTACTTAATTTTCTTCATTGACAGCTAGACTTTTTAATGATTTTATTTATCAGTCTGGTTTGGTAGATGTTTCTATGGGAGGATTCAAGTGCACTAGTGTTGGATCAAATTTCTCTAAACTTGACAGATTTCTGATAGTATTCTGAACCATATTTCCAATTTGCAAGCAATTGTGTGGGACCCTTTAACATCTGATCATAGACCGGTCGTTATTCATCAGAAAAAATTGGCTTTTGGGGTGTATCCTTTCAGATTATTCAATTCTTGGATGGATTTGGAAAGGTTTAATAAAGTTTTTTTAGATAATTGGGAATTGAATCCAGAAAATGTGTCGAGTAACTATTTCATTCGGTTTAAAGATAAATTAAAGATTCTCGAAGGAGGAATCAAAGTTTGGTATAGTTCTCGGAAAAATATGGCTTTTGGCAACTTGGATTCTTTGAAATCTCGACTTTTTGCAAATTGAGAAAGAGTTTGATGCTGGTTGCGACTCTGATGTGTTGATCACGTAATGCAGGGACATCGTGCATAAGTTGGGGGAGTTAGAGAGGATTAATCATATGGATTCCATGCAAAAAAACTAAGCTAAAGTGGGCGATTGAGGCAGACGAAAACACGAAATTTTTTCATGGTATAATCAATAAGAAAAGAAAAAAATTAGCTATCCGAGGTATTAAAAGTGAAGGGGTTTAGATCGACGAGCCAGAATGTATTAAAAATGTGTTTTTTTTTATCATTTCCATGCTAAATTTAAATGATTTAATGGTGCTATGATTGTTAATCATAGTAGTCATTTTAAACGCTTAACTTTTACTCAAGTTAACTTTCTTCAGGTGAATGTTTCTCTTAATGAAGTTAAGGTGGTAGTGTGGTCGTGTGGGAGTGACAAATCTCCTCGACCGGATGGGTTTACTTTTGATTTCATAAAGAGATATTGGGATTTGATGCAGCATCAGATATTTGATTTTGTTCTCCAATTCTTCTCCACTTGCTTGTTCTCCAATTCTTCTCCACTTGCTCTATTCCATCAAGTATGAATTGCTTGTTTATCACTCTTATTCTGAAGCATTATAGTCTGATGCTTGTTATAGATTTTAGACCTATTTGCATCATTGGTGTGCAATATAAAACTATTATTAAACTTCTGGCTAATCGGCTAGCTAGTGTTATTGATTCTGTGGTTAGTGGCGAGCAATTGTCTTTTATAAAAGGCCGACAGATTTTAGATGGCTCCTTGATTGTTAACGAGGTTGCTAATCGATTTAAAAAGATGCATAAAAAACTTTTGCTCTTTAAAATTGACTTTGAAAAAGCCTATGATTCCTTAAGCTAGGATTACTTATTTACTATGATGAATTTCATGTGATTTGGTGATAAATGGTGTTCTTGGATTCGGGAGTGTCTAAATTCAGCTTCAGCTTCTATTTTGATTAATGGCAGTCCTACTAAGGAGTTTAATTTGGATAGAGGTCTTTGTCAAGGTGACCCTCTATCTCCTTTTCTTATGTATCCTAGCTATGGAAGGCCTGCATGTAGCTATTGAGGATGTTAGTGATTCGGGGTTGTTTTCTAGGGCGTCGATCTCTAATTAGCCGGTGTTTTGCTTATGGGTAAGTGGTCTCTTGACAACATCTCTATTATGGTTTGCATTCTTAATTGTTTCTATATGTTGTCAGGGCTGAAGATTAACTTGCATAATTCTAGCCTATATGGGGTCGGAGCTGGGGATGAGGAAGTTATTAGATTTGCAAAGATTTCGGGATGTAAAGCTGATTAATGTCGTTTATTTATTTGGGTTTGCGAGTGGGTGATAGTATGGGGCGATCTAAAGGCTGGCAGATGATTATTGATCGTTTCATATCTAGATTGTCAAGTTGGAAAGCTATTTGCTTTCCATTGGGGGTAGAGTCGTGCTAATCTCTTCGATGTTGGGTTCTCTGGGGATTTATTATGTCTTTATTTCGGATGTCTTCAGCGATAAAAAAAAATTTGGAATCGACCCGTTCTATATTTATTTGGGGTGAAGGGGGCAATTCACAGAAAATGGCATGGATTAAGTGGGATTGGTTATTGCTGATAAGGAAAAGGGCGGGTTAGGGATTGGTAGTTTGGATGCTTTTAACTTAGCTTTCCTTCATAAGGTTATTGTAGGTGGTGGTGGGGCGTAGTATTGTTTCTTCGTGTTCTAAATTGTACGAGAAAGGAATTATTCCATTTTCTTCTATTCGGAGAAAAGTGGGTAATTGCGGATCTACTAGATTCTGGTTGGATTGTTGGTTGGGGAATTTTTCCCTATCTTCTATCTTTCCTAGAATCTTCAAATTGGAGTATGATAAAGATTGTTGCATTATCAATCAGTGGAAAGATGGGGCTTGAGTTTGTGAGTGGCATAGGGATCCTCATAGTGGAGCCGAATCGGCTCAACCCTCGGTTCTTTACGAGTTGATTTCGTCTATTATGTTGAATAATGATGAACAGGGCCGAAGCATAGAAGGGGCCAGGGGTGGCCCCTCCCCCCCCTGTTTTTTCCGTTAGTAATGTAATTTTTTGCGTTTTCGTCCGAAAATTTTTATACGTATTGAGCTGGCCCCTCCTGATTTTTTTCCTAAAAAATTCTTGGCCCCCTCTGATTTTTTATCCCTAAAAATTTCAGTTCAATGCTCTATTCAGATTGATTCAATAAGTTATCAGTACAAAATTAAAAAAAAAAGTTTGTGCATTTAACAAATAAAAGTGTAAGTTTAGGGGGGGGAATGAAAAATTCAAATCATTCACCCTAAAATTGAAATCCCCCCCTTTCGTCGATCCAGTCCCGCTTCTCCCAATTCCCCAAAGACACCCAAATCTGAAATCCCTTCACCGCTTCACTGCTTCAGTGCCTCTCGCCGCCGCTCGCAACTTCCGTCTCCGTCACGCGCAACCACTTCACCGTCGTCGCTCACAACTTCGCATCCGGCGTGTTGAGCTTGTTGTTGAAGGGGACGCACAGGGAGAATGGTTTGTTGTCCAATCGGACTAAATATTGGGTATGTTTATTGGCGATATTGTATTTGCTAAATTCCTGTTGATTCAATTGATAATTTTGTAAGAATGACTTGCTTTTTGAAATTAGGGCTCATTTTTTGAACTTATGACTTTTTAGTGATTTCAGCCTATGAATTAGTAACTGTTATGTTTGTTATTTGGTACCTTCGATGGTTTTCATTATTATCCTACTTTTTGGGTTATTTACATGTGATATTAGAACTCTTATTAATGCAAGTGGTTTTTTATTATTGGTTTAACCTAAAGTGATGTGTGCATCGCAGACCGTTATGTAGTGAATCATCTATAGATGACCATTTTTGTCCAACTATATGCAAGTGTGAGAGGGTAATCAGAAAACATAAAACCTCTTTATCTGTAAATTTGTGTCTTATGATGTTGGTCTTTGGGTTCGGTTGAAATTTGAGGTCGTAATGTATGTATCATAACTTATTCAATCTACCATGTTTGCTAAAGTGATGACTGGTGAGAAATAGTTTTTTAAATATTGCATTTATCTGCTCTAATTGATTTTAAGGTTTAATGTTGAAGTTAAATGTAGCGATAAATATTTTGGTTTTGCCATTGCTATTTAGGCTACATTAGAGCTTCTAGAGCATATGGGAGCTGCAACACAAACAAGAGTCCAGAATGTGTATGACATATGGATGAAGAGGATCCAGCAGTTATAACACAGAGATGATTTTTCTTCCAGGTACTTAACATTTCTCTCGCATCATCAAAGATAATTAGATATTTAGAGTTATTTATTGTTGATTTGTTTGACTCGACCCGAATTGAATCGCCGACCCAAACATATAACCCGAAACATAGCGATAGGAAAATTTTTTTGGGTTTCGTGACTTTCGGCCCCTGCTACTTATTTTTTCAAGCTCCGCCACTGATGACGAAGACAAATGGGTTGGGGATTTAGACCTTAAAGATTCTTTCTCGGTTAAATTGGTCAGGAAATATATTGATGGGATGACTCTTCTTGATGGTAGTACCCCAAATAGATGGAATATATTCATTCATAGGAAGGTCAATATTTTGTCTTGGAGGGTGATGCTTAATTGTCTTCCGACTAGAGTTATTTGATGGATAAAGGTATTAATATATCTTCTATTCTATGTCCGATATGTTTGAATCATGTGGAAACGATGGATCATATTTTGGGAGCTTGTCTAGTTGCGGTAGAGTCAGGAATTTGATTAGTATATAGTTGCAATTTGATCTTCCCTCGAATTTGGATCAAGCTTCGGTTTTAGTTGCAACTGATTCGTCCAGATTGTCCAAACACAAAAAGGAGATGGTTGGTGCTATTTGTATGACGACATGGTGGATGCTTTGGAAGTTTAGGAACGAAGTGGTTTTTCAAAAAGACAATGGCCCGACTAAAACATTATTTTTTATTCAATTGTTGATGTTTGTTATTTGTGGATTTGTAATAGAAACCAAAAGTCTAACATTAGTTGGGTCGAGTAGTTACAAAACCCGCTAATGTTCTTGTAATGTTTGGTTTTTTACCCGTCTAGTTTCTTGCTAGTCGGATTTAGTTTTTAATACAGTCTACCTTCTCTGAAAAAAACTATTCAATTTATTAAACACATTCCACCCACTGTCTCTGTAGCTCCCCCATCATTTATTTCTTTTTCCCAAGAAACACCTCAAACAATTAGACTACAAAATCTACTAAAGCATTGGTCTACAGTGCTCCCCTTTATGAAAGCTAAGAGCATTCATATCAATTTCTGCATATGTTTGTGAGTGAATTCTGTATATTTTATGGAGTAGTTTAAAGTGGTTGTGAGTGGAGGAGAGATAAAAGATATAATTTTTTTATATATTTGGGGAAAACACTATTCACCTCTATTAATTTTTTAATATTTTTTGAAGTGGTTATGAGTGGATGAGAGAGAAAATGTAATGATAAAGGTATAAAAAGTATTATTTAATTGAAAATGAGAGAGAAAATATAGTAATTTTTAGTGTAATTATAGAGATGATAATAAAGAAACTGATAGAAATGCTCTGATTGAAATAGAGATGGGTAGAGATCGCAAAGGATTTTTGTCCATCCAAGGGTCCAACCAAAAGCGGATTTTGTTTCCACACCCAACTGACCCACATATTAAACCACCTAAGTTTATTGAATTTTTTTGACAAAATCCGATTCGATTGAACATGTGTTTTCCAAGTGACACTATAAAAAGATTATTTTATAGTTGTATTTTGGAATTATATATTTGTTTATGATTAATCATATAGCGAGATCGAGAATGAAAAGTGTGAAAATCAGAGAGATCTAGGAAATATACATGGTAAACATCTTCGATGGATTGTTATTCAGAAAGAGATACTTCCTGACAACTTCTGAAAAGAATTAAAGAAACCTATCCGAAATCTTATTTTCAAAATTATCACCGGTGAATAGTCCGTCACAAATCTGTCCTCGCCATGTAGCGACTGAAAGGTGTAGAACAAAATGTTATCCGAAATCTAATTAATCAAAGAGTGAGAAAAAAGGGCGTATATAGTGCTTGACTTAACTCCCGCATTTGTGCGCTTCATGATCTGATGTACGCAGTCTTATCCTACATTTTGTATAGGAGGTAGTTTTCACGGCTCGAACCCGTGACCTCAAGGTCATAAAACAACAAACTTACAAGTTGTTTAAAGGCCCGCCTTTAAATCAAAGAGTGAGAAAAAAAATACTAAAAAGTGTAGGGTTTAAAAGTAAATAGAAAGAGAGCTTTAATTGGTGTCATTTGGGGAGTGCTAGTTCACCGATCTATATCAACCAAAAAGAACATAAAGCCACGAAATAAGACAAGCACACACATGTACATACAAAATTAACTTGATGCATGAAAGTGATGTCTTGTTCATTTGAAAATTTTCAAAATAATAATCACATCCTCATTACTCCATCCATGTTCTTTCTCCTACCAATTTTTTTCTATAGGAATCTCTAATATTTTTTCGGGTTAAATTCAAAAAATAAGAAAATATTATAAAACCAAGTGTAGTGGGTTAACGTCCACTTACACATCAGCCACAAAGGGCATTAAACACCATTACACATGAATGAAGGTGGGGCATTGCACTATTAGCGGGCGTGAAGGAGGAATGAGCCGTTGGAGGCTTTAATAAAAAAAATTAATTATGTTTTTAGTTAAACCGTAACACATTTTTTAGGGTTTAGTTAGTGAGAACCCCACTGATTACGTGGCAGTGACGCGGTAGTAACTTTTCACTTTTTAGTTAAACCATTTCACATAGTCTAACAAAATAGTATTCTTTTTCTCAAACCTCTACCTTTTTTTTATAATTATATCATCATAATTGTATTAATTTAGCCATTAGAATCAAGGGTGTTCATTAGGATATAGGTTCAAAAGAATCAATTAGGTGGAACCAAATGGTTTTGAGTTATAAAAAAAACACAAAAATCTTGTTTGATTGGTTGTTGACGGAATTAAAATTAGAATTCATTCATTCGACCAAGGAATTCAAGATTCCATGGGTTTATTGAAGGAAAATTGAAACATTTTAAGGAAATGTGCACACTTTTATCAAATGCCCTTCAAATAAAATTCTGAATTATATAGTATGATAGCTAAGAACCAAAAGTTGTTTAAGAACTGTTTTTTTAATTTCAAATTATATAATTTTATTAGAAGTTTAAGAAGTAAAATAATTATATAATTAAAAGTCTATAAAGAAGTGTTTAAATTAAAAATGTTATAAAGATTGATAAATTAATTTTATCAAAATGAAAGCTTTATTAAGTTTAAAATTTTGAATAAGTTTGAAAACAAGTTCAATATAAGACTAAAGGGGTGATTGTATTCATGCCACCTTTTTTTTATTATTTTTATATAAGATTAGCCTTGTGGTCAATTTATCGTTGTAAACTGAGCAAAATATTCATACAATCTAGGGGGTGTTTGGAATTACTTTTCAAAACAACTTATTTACTTATCATCTTTTGAAATAAGGTAATAAGTTATAAGTTTGTTTGGTAAATTCAAAATAAGATGGAAGATGTGAGAAGGAGAAGTCAAAATCCAAAAGTAAGAAATTCTTACTTTTGGAAATGACTTTTTAAAAAGTCAAAAGTAGCTCAAATAAGTAATCCCAAACACCCCCCTATTTTGACTTTTTTTCTTCCAGGGTATTATTAATCCATGGGTCCTGTTGACCACATTTGTCTTCTGATAGCGATGAGGATGTTTCTTGGTGCATTGGCCATTCTTTCCTGGTGTGAAATGTGAATGTTCACCGTAGGGGTGGCGGTTGCCGATACGACCCGAAACACGTACGAAAATAATTAAATTTTGAGTTTATGAGTCTAACAGGTTTAATAAACATGTTTTGTTTTAGTTATCATGTCTAACCTGCTAATCAACAAGTCAAGTCATGTGATCAGGGGGGGTTTTCCCAAAGGGTTTCCCCTCTGTATAGGTCATGAGTTCGAATCTTGCAAGGTGCATTTCATAAAAACTAGGAACACCCTCTGCAGATTTTGAATTCATTGGGGGATGTTCGGGTAGACTGATGTACGAGCCTCCCCCGATAGAAATTGCCAGTTGAGCCCATGCCATTAAAAAAAAAACAAGTCAAGTCATGTACAAGTTGTACTAAATTAATGTTCAATACAAAAATGTTTTTTTAAATATAATTTATAAGTTGAACTCACTTACTACCCGTGTACAACTTCATTAAAACCTGTTAAGGGAGGTGGAAGTGGTAGCGGGTTCGAAGGCGGATTCGCGGTACACCGCCGCAACCTAAGCGGCTTCAGCAGGTACCACTCAGCGGGTATATTAACCCGTTCAAATCGAAGATGAAGCCGTTGTGATTTAGCCGTTCAACGGCTATAATGCCGTTTAAGTTAAAAAAAACATTAATTTAATAAATTTACCCCCTATAAATACATAAATCAAACATTCTCAATCCACAAAAAATACATCCTATCTCCTCTATTATTTATATAAAAATACAATGGATTACAAAAAAGTTTCTAAACCGAGAGGCGGTTCTAGCCGCAAAAAAGTGTCCAAACCGAGAGACAGTTTTAGCCAACAACCAACGAGCCAAGAAATTCCCCAACAACTGGATACTCAATACCCAATTTTTCCGTATCCTCAAAGACGACGACATACTGGCTTTGGTGGATGAGCAACGAGAGTCTGTCAAGTCTGAAATAATCCTAAAACGGAAACGAGAAATAGCCGCAAAGTATGATTGACCCTGTGATTTTTAATTTTTTAGGTGTTTTTTTAAGTTGTTTTTATTAATCGTCTTTTTTATTTATTGTCTTTTAATTTTAATTTATTATGTATTTTTAATTTTAATTAATTAATTAAAGTTTTATTTTATTATTTTGATTTGTTTTAATTTTTTTTTAAAATAAGAGGGTTGGAGGATACTTGAAGGGTACCACTACCACCTAAGAGGGTAGTTTGTCAAAATAAGGTGACATCTTGTGATTGGTGACTATGTATTTTGTTTTCCATTTTTTACATAATTTACTTCTTATTTCTAAAAAAATAGTATAAAAACAGAATAAATAGTAAACGGTTATATTTGAGCGTATATGTTTTAATTTTCAACAACATTTAAATGTGCTTTCTATTTTTTTAATAATTTTCTGAAATAAATGTTAACTAGATAAAAGACACATTTTTAAAAATAAGTAAATAATATAATTTTAAACAATTAGTATTATAATAATTATATCTATAAAAACATTTTTTAACGCATTTATTTTAAAAAAATATGTTATTTTTATGGGGTAGCAAGTCATATAAATAACTCCATATCTTAAATTCAAAATTTTTTTTTTGAACGGCGAACATTGAATATTGTGACGTCGCACCCCCATCACATGGTGGAGCCTCGTACAACTCCGGCCAATATGTTGTCTTAACCGGGCCCACTTGGAGTCAGAGTTGGAGAGCATCCAAGGAAAAATCTCACCCAATACGGCCCCTTCTGGGCTTGAGGGAGAGCCGAGGCTCGTACCCTGGATCGGCGTGGGTAAAACCCTGTGCATCAACCTAAGAACTAGGCCTCATTTGCATGCCTTAGAAATTAATGGTGGTGGCAGGGATTGAACCCGGGTCCCTTGAGACTTCAGATCTCACCTTAACCACTACATCACAATCTTAAAACGGATATTTTTATGGGGCAGAAAGCCGACCGTTGGAAGCCCTTGCAAGCACCGTATTCAGGGGCGGATGTATGTGGAGGGCAGGGGTACCTGTCGGTACCCCTCAACTTTTGACGCGTAGTGGGAATTTTCGACGCGCAGCGGGAATTTTTTTTTTTTTACCGTTTTATGTATCCAGATACTCCTGAACGAAATTTTAGATACCCCTGGATTTTTTTTCTAGATCCGCCACTGACCGTATTTATTAAATCCATTTAACTAAACCTCCCAATAAAATGCACATAAATAGTTATCTTAGTCGCAGAGAAGCGCGCGCTATTCACGACATCGATCATTCATTTCCCATTTTTAACCATAACTTAATCAAGTGACTTGACAAGAAATTTGGCATTTGATGGAAGAAATATAACAACTCATGTTAGCGTGGGTGGGGGACATTGGGTTTACGTCTTAAATTCTATCAGTTTGGTGAAGTAATCATTATTAAGACTCACTAAGTTTTTATACATACAGATCAAATGGTATGTCAGCTAACAGTATCAAAGTATGTTGTAAATGTGTTCCTCATCAAGTGGTTGAGTATTTAAGTCCCATGGTGGACGAAAATGTGTATTTTAGGAATAGGATTAGATAGAGAATGTGAGTTAGCTATTATAAAAAAAATTATACATATAGAATAGACAAAATGTTATTCATTTCATAATTGGGGTACATAGTACAAGTAGAATCATAGTTTGCTTTTAGCATGTTCATCCTCACAAACAGATACAACAAACTAAACACCAATGATAAAAAGGATATGATGTGGAGATGTTCTTGAACTAATTCTTGTTATTTTCTTATTCATTATTTGGTTTGCAATCACAAGATGCTCAACAATGAAGGTATAAGCCTATTCAAAATCACAAGAAATCATGACGACATTGAGCCAAAACTCACGCTAAAGGTAAAAGAATTTACTTATCTAAAAAACATACGGTAAACCAGAAGATGTGTTGGGATGGCGTTGGTGACGCATGGATCCTACAACTTGAATCGTTGACACGATATCATAGATCATGCTCTTCATATATAGTTGTGAGCTAAACCATAACTAATCACCCTTTGTTGAGTCAATCAAGACTACGGGTTACAAGGAATTGATAATTTAGGGTTTTATTATAACTGACGATTTAGGGTTTTAATTTTCACTAAATTTGGATTCGGATAATAATATTAATATATGAGACATAAAATTAATAATTAATGGGTAAGCTTTCTTCATTATGAGAGCTTTGCAATGAGCTAAAAGGTGTCTAAAATGGAGCTAACGTAAATGAGATATCATTGTTCAAAGTAGTGAGTTTGATATGGAATTTGAATATAGGAAATGAGTACGACTTTTTCAAAATAAAGGGGTGAACAAACCTTGAAGTGATTTATAAGTAACAAGCCAATATGTTTGGTAAGTTCATTAGCTGTGTTTTACTCCAACACTTAAGCACGGTAGAGGGTGCAAATTTTGGTTCGAATGGATTGCAAACAAGTCTTATTTACCTTACTCTGACGAGGCATGATATTACCTTCGTTGTAAGTGTTCTTAGACGGTTCATGCAAAAGCCATTGTACCCTCACCTGGATGCAATTCGACGAGTGTTAAGGTATGTTAAAACTACTTCTACTTATGGTGTAAAGTTTAAGAGGGAGTCAAGTTTGGATCTTATTGGCTATTGTGACGCCGATTACGCAAAGGATGTGTCTACCTTACGTTCGACGACAGGGTATGTGTTTATCATTTGTAACATCCCGGAATTCGTTAAACTAATGAAACGGGTATTGGGCGACACGAACCCGTATTAAAGTGTAACAGGAGGGCATGGATTGTCACTAAAGGTGCGTTTAACTCCTATAGGTGAATCGGTTAACCGTTTAAAGCACAGTTTGAGATCACAACGTACGAAAAAGGAGCACAGGGACCGGGATGTAACATTGTATCATTTAAAAAGCAAAGTTAGGAGAAAACCCTAGGCCATTCGGCCTAAGGGGGTGTGCGCGACGGCTAAGAGAGCAAGCGAAGGAGAGGGGGCGACCGGAAGAGGAGGAACTCCACGTCTCATCAAGGTAATCTTCGTTTAACCTTCATGCGTAGTTCTTTCGTGTTTGATTTCATGCGTTGTAACCCGATTAAGGGTTTTGTTTGGTACGGTTTAGCGGAAAACGATGAAGGAATGGAGTCGGGTTACACCCGACTAGGGTTTGTAGGCGTAGGGTTTACATGAATAGGTTAGGGTTTTGCATGGCACACATGTATGCATGCATGAGACCCGGTACGTGTACACAAGTTCTTAACGGGCCACGAACGGTTGGGTATGATGGGAACATGAGATTAGGGTTCATAGTGTTAGATAGACAAGCAGATGGAACTTGGGGTTTAATTATATTGCTATACGTTATTCAATGTATGTTTAAAACGTATTCTGATCATGTGATCATACATTTGACAGGTTCAGAATTCTAGCACGAACAGACGAGCTGTAAAGCAGGGACTGAGACCCAGTGTAACCAGTGAGTTTCTAATCCCCTCTTTTATTATTTTAAATGTTTTGGGGCTACCGTACATACTTCCATGACGTGTTTTAATACGTAAAATGTATAAAGAGGTTTGGGGTCTAACCTGATGAGTTTACAAACTTAAGTAATTAAATATGGGGCTTAAGGACTAGGTGTTGTCCTTAGAATGTGTAGGTTAAAGGTGGGTACATGGTCGTGGTTCGTATAGTGACCTAATAAGAGTGAGTCGGGATTGTATTAAAGGTCATACGGGTATGACTAGAAGGTTTCACATGATGTGCATGTACGCAGTATGTGCCTAGATACTGAGACATGGTATTAGTATGGTTGTTGCTATATTAGCATTGTATCATGTTATGAGTTAGTCGGGGTGACTCGGGATATAAGCTAAACGCTTACGAATATGTGTAGGATATATTATCTTAGTGTCATGTGTGAAGTGCAGGTGCAGTTAATGGATCAGGTAAATAGGGTATGACATTATGTGTGTTTATACATGTGTTTTGTGTATTGTGTCGTTGTTCTTGTGACACAACGGGTATTGTGTTTGCTTGGCTTTCTTTGTGACACGGAAGACGAGATTGTGGAGGACTAAGTCCTTCGGGAGGTCACCAAAGGTGGCAGTTTCTGAGTAGGTTAATGATGAGCTCGGAGTGTGTCGAACGCCCTGACGAGGGTGTAGTGATGAAGTATGTGTTTGTGTGCATTTATATGTGTTGCATTCCATGCAAGTGATGAGTTATATTAATTGCGTATGAAATGGTATTGATGTGATAAATAGATGAAATCAATATGGTGTGTCGAGTTAGATTGACCGTTACGTCGGGATGAGTACATTATGTACAATTGTGGTGTCCGTTGAGTTGTAAGAGTAAGGGTTAGGGCTGGTTAAGCCAATGTCTAGAGATTGGTTGAGTTAACTAGTGAATGGTTAATGTATGTACAATAGACTGTTTTTTGTCAGAGAAGTAAGCTCGATCCACGTCGGAGAGACTTACTGAGTTAAAATGGTTGGTTGAGTCTGGGGTCGTAAATCCTCCGGTATATTGTAAGATATCAGGGTTATCTTTTGAGGACAATTTATTAAACTATTTTCTTATGACAAGAGGGTCTTGAGTAGAGATAAATAATAAATGAGACGAATCGGCTTTTGATTAATTTAAACTATTAGAACTCACTCAGCGTAGCTGACTTTGTATGTACGTTATAATGTTTTGCAGGTGAGTTTGCTAGAGGAGGCATCTTGGCTTGGGAGCGGGACCACTCGGGTTGGTGCGCATGCATTCGTCAGGTAATGTTATGAAACTTAACGAGTTTGAAAGATAACGTTATTTTGAGATAGACTTCCGCTGTTTATTTAAATGAAAGTTAGATGTTTTTAAAGAGATTAACCAGCTATGAGAACCAACTATAGGGTGCCTGGTTTAGGGCCTTACAAGTCGGTATCGGAGCCCAAGTTTATGAGAAAACTGGTGTTTTTAAACAAATAAAATGCCTTTACTTAAACTGAAAATGGGACATGGGTGAAACGAATGCCACCACGAGTAACCGCAAGCCAAGAGGTACGTCTTTTGAGTTATACATTAAATGTAGAGTATTATTGGTGTAATGTTACACCAGCTGAAGTAATTGATGTGAGTAAGTGAGTTATGGTTCCGAGTGGGATCATGCTGTAGAATATGTGTTGTAGTAGTATGTGGAACTACGTGAAGTTGTGTAGTGTGGTCAAATGAGATTATGATGTAAGTTGAGTAATGTAAAGTAGCATTAATTGCAACTATGTGAGATAGTTTGGTGTGTCGATATGATTTAGTGGTTTTGTGTGTGTAACTAAGTGTGGTGTGAAATTGTGATAAATATGATGACTTGCTAGATTATTGGGTGGTGCTATATGAGTTGTGTGGGATGCATGTGCATCCGAGGTGTGTGAAAGATAGAAAGCTAGTGTGAATATGATGGGGAAGGTTTAGAATCTGAGCAGTAATGTGGAACACCAAATTGCATTTGATCACTGTGATTTGGCAGTTTATGATTACTCTCATATTCTGAATTTGATGCCCATAGTAATCACCCCAACGTTCTATCTTGTGCAGGTACTGATGGCCAAGACCAAGCATACTAGATCGGTCAGACGAGGAGCTCCGGCTGGGGGAAGAGCGGATCGTCAAGGCAACCCGACGAATGCCGTAGACAAGACGGATAGTGACATGGAAGTAGTGTTGGCGCTTCCCGCGCCAAGTGTGACTAGAGCTAAGGAAGACAGTATTCTGTGTGGTGCCGAGACAAGAGGGATAGGATGGAAAAGGAGGGTTGTGTCGGCAGTACGTGATTTCCCTCCTGAATGTGGACCTGCATGGTTGAGAGATCAACCACTTACGACAACTAAGTGAGCTCTATCTCGAGAGGAACCGAAAAATGACCCAGGATCCGATGAGGAGGAACCAGAGGAGGACACGGCGGAAACACTTAATGTGGTCACGTTGTGCTATTTGAGACGTTGGACTTCTAGATGACTTTTGGACGTGACGTTTGTCACGAGAGATTGTGGGGTGATTTAACGTTTTGATTGACTATACATTATGTGAGGTGATGTTTATTTCAAATATTGGCTATTTGATTTCAACATTAAGTGTGAGTTATACCGCGGGATGATTTGGGCATGATAAATGATAGTTGCATGTGTGATAGCTTGCTATTGGTGGTGCAGTGTTAATTATGTGCGATTATGTGATTACTTTTCGAACAACGTGAGTTTATACTAAATGTAATCCTTGATGTGATGCTAGAGCTTGATCGATTTGACTATATGAGTAGACCTGAGTTTTGATTAATTGTGTGTGTCTACGGTCTTGAGATGGTGTCACCTATGTGTTATGCTTAGGTGATGTGTGAAGTGTTAGGGGGTCTGTTAGCCTTACTTTGATATTAAATGCCTTTATATCTTAAGGCATATATCCTTGCAAGATAGATGTTTTTGATGTTTAAGGGCATGAAAGTCTTGGTGAATAAACCGGTATGTCGTTAATTGAGTTGCTTATGAGTATGAGTTATTTGTGTCACATACTTAATAGTTGTGGCGGGAGATCAAGCGTTAGTTTGATATTGTATTGACATTAGTCAGCGGGATATTGTGTCTGGTATTAGTCAGGCGGGAGATCGTGTTTACTTGAGCCCTCGGGCCAGACAACATGATATGATTGTGTGTCTATAAATGACGAGGTCATATTGTATATGCGTAGATTTACCAGATCTAGCTAGTTGTGTATGTGTACCTTGTACGAGTTAGAAGGTGGAGTTACTAGTACCTGTGTAGAACATTGTGTGTTCTGTAGTTATGTGTGTCGGTGTGTGTCCTTGTAGTACACGATTAGTCGTGCATAGGACGGGCGGTTAGTATGATCAAGCATAGTAATTCTATCTTGACGTTGATACCTAGAGGTGATGCGAGGAGTTTTGACGTCTTCTTAGACGACCGGCGATGTGCTCTTATGAGATGCCTACGAATATATCTCGGGAATTCGGAGCACGAAGCCAATGGGCGAAGCTGTGAGAGTAGATGATGAGGCGGTTACGTGGACGCTGGACCAGAGATATCCATGATAAGATTAAAGAGATGACGCTGAAGATTTCGGCATGAAGTAAACAAGGTAACGAAAGAGTCTTAATGGAACACGTTCCATATGAAGAATTCAGTTGAGATGAGATACCAGAGAAATATGGATGTTTTTCCCTGAACAAGGCGACGAATAGCTGAGGCTTGTGAGTAGGCGGACTTCATGTTCGTACATGATAAATGAGATGCGGTTAATGATCGCATGGAAATGGTAGGGCAACATGGAGGAAAGTGAAACTCAGGAAGGGTAAGTGCAGGATTGCATGTAAGTGATTAGAGAGGAGATGCCTACGTTGGCAAATGTAAGGTTAGCTTAAAGCAAGCTCTTATGGAGCATTCAAGAGAAGCATGTGTTTGGCTGTCAAGACAGACGGGATGGACGTAAGTGAGCTTTGAGAAACATAGAAAGTTGGTGAAGATAACCATAGTGCGTGGTGAATGTACATACTTAAGGGGCGTATCGAACGCGGGATAATGAGGTAAATAGATACTATGGTAGAGGAGTTTGGTAGAGATCGATGTAGCTTGGCACCAGCTCCTGAAGATCATCAGGAAAGGGACAAGAGTATTACCCTTATGGGTAGGGCAATGGACTAGAGTTTGAGAAATCAACGCAAGATGACAAACAGAATTTGAGGAAGGAATTAGTGAGGAGTATATACTGGTGAAGCCGTGAGTGCTTCTATATGTGAAGGTAGGAAACCTACTTGGGGTGATGGCCGTCGGAATGACGAGACCTTTAGGGTTATGCAAGAAACAAAGGGCAATTGTGCATGTAACTCAAGATAGAATATGGCAAGTGAGCAGGTAACTCTATGCTATACTATGTAG
The DNA here is from genome assembly GCA_023525975.1 of Smallanthus sonchifolius. Taxonomy (NCBI): domain Eukaryota; kingdom Viridiplantae; phylum Streptophyta; class Magnoliopsida; order Asterales; family Asteraceae; genus Smallanthus; species Smallanthus sonchifolius. The sequence goes on along the minus strand of CM042021.1, from coordinate 27,982,094 downwards.
TTCCAGTGATGAGATAAGCAATGTTATTAAAAGCATTAAGGGCAAAAAGGGTAAGGTCAAAGGCAATGACAGTGAAGCCTTAAGGAAAGAGTTAGTGGACAAGGCAGTCACGAAGGGAAACTTCTAGCAAGTGCCGGGATGGCAAGAGTTGGGAGTGCAGCCGTTTAAATAATGGCCAAAAGGATAAGAGATAAGGGGATGGGTAGGTGAAATGTACAAGTCCCAAAGTTGAAAGCGGGCAACGGAGACGACTCTCTCAAACGCCCAAGGTGATTGAGTTGCAAGGCAGAATAATAGATTCGGTAAGAACGAAGGTGAATGTTGTCACCAAATGGGTTTGGCGTATGTTAAGGAGCAGGAAGGTATGTTAGGTGGTTGTACCGAAGCAGGATTCGAGGACGAATCCTCTTTTAAGGGGGGTAGACTTGTAACACCCCGGAATTTGTTAAACTAATGAAACGGGTATTGGGTGACACGAACCCGTATTAAATTGTAACAGGAGGGCATGGATTGTCACTGAAGGTGCGTTTAACTCCTATAGGTGAATCGGTTAACCGTTTAAAGCACGGTTTGAGATCACAACGTACGAAAAAGGAGTACAGGGACCCGGATGTAACATTGTATCATTTAAAAAGCAAAGTTAGGAGAAACCCCTAGGCCATTCAGCCTAGGGGGTGTGCGTGACGGCTAAGAGAGCAAGCGAAGGAGAAACGACCGGAAGAGGAGGAACTCCACGTCTCATCAAGGTAGTCTTCGTTTAACCTCCATGCGTAGTTATTTCGTGTTTGATTTCATGTGTTGTAACCCGATTAAGGGTTTTGTTTCGTACGGTTTGGCCGAAAACGACGAAGGAATGGAGTCGGGTTACACCCGACCAGGGTTTGTAGGCGTAGGGTTTGCATGATGTAATATCCAAGATTTTCCTGACGAAATTTCTTTTCAAAATCCGTTATAAATACAAATATTTAGAACCTATATTTATCTAACTTATATGCTTACATATATATATATATAATTGAGACTTATCTTAACATATATATATGTATATATATATGTATCTTATGGATAAAAGGTATTAAATTCTTAAAACATTATAGATTTATAATTATATAAATAATATAATTTATAAACTTACTTCTAATACTTAAACATGTAGACTATAAATCCTATAAATTATTTTATAAAATTATAAGATAATAAAAGATGACAAAACTTATAAGACTTACTTGGTTTTTATAAAAATAAAACATATTTATTTTTATAAATAAAGCCTAGGGACCAAAACTGCCATTTTCTGAAACTGGTTTTAAACTAAAACTTAACTTTTAAACGTAAAACGATAAAACTACAAACTTCAGGGACTTGTTCTGTAATAAATCCAAACTCCCGAGACTCAGAACCGGTCCCGAGTTCGATTCCCCCCATCGACCGATTCCCACCTGTTTATTCAAAAACGCGTATTACGGCCAGATTCATTGCACCTCGGGCTTCCATTCGCGCATGCTACCACAACCCAAGGTGTATCAATGCTCGGATCCAACTGTAACCACGCGTAATTACGAATTCAAATCCGTCGACCCATCCATAATCTTCCCACCTAATCAAGCACTTAATGCTTGAATTGGCTATAAATATCGAGTGCAAAACCTCACCAGAACCACACCACAGCGTTCTTCACTCTCAATTCCTCTGGTTAACACCAGCATTCTTCACTTCGGAGCTGCGACAGCCGACTTTGACCTCAGTCCCGTTCTCACTCTTCTCGATGCCGTTTCAGGTAATTCCTATGTCCATTGTCTTCGTTTTCACTCGTATAACAATAACCCTCTGTCAATTTGATTGCACAGAGGGTTAATCACATCGAATTTAAGGATGCTTGATTCTAGGGTTCATCCGGTAATTGGGGGCGAAGTGGGATCTTGTTTATCTATTTGATTTTTCATGTATTAAACCATCGAGACCCATAGGCGGGATGGTTAGTGTGTGTGTGTGCGGATTCGACCCGGTCAGTGACCCGAGTTGGAATCCGGTTAGCCGGGTTTTACCCTTTTATTTTTCTTACCATTTTTAAACAGTTTTTAATACTTTTAATAAATTTTATAAATTCTGTTAAATCTTTATAAACTTAAATATGAATTTTATTTACACTTTTACCTTTTGGAAACATTTTATTTAATTAAACTTAATTAAAACTTATAATAATAAATGCATTAAAATAGTTTTAAACACTTGAAGGCTAATAAGAATACTTCAAAAATTTATAAAACTTGAATAGAAATCATTTTTATAAAATTTGAAACTTGATTTCTTATTTTTTTTTATAAACTTATTTTGTTTGAAACTTTAATTAAGTATTAAACTTTAATTAACACAGAAAACTTATATTAATTCTATAAACTCAGAAAAGTTTATAAAATTTATATAGAAACAGAAACTTATACATTTTTATAAAAGTTATGTATATATTACAAAGGGAATAAGATTAGAAAGTTATAAACTTATGAGTTTATAAACTTTATGAGAACAAAAACTTTAATTTAATAAATTTTAAACTTATACATTTCATATTTCATATAAACATAAATCCATTTATTTATATAAATCTAAAACATGAGAAAATAAATATACCCTATTTATTTTTCTTTAAATATTTATAAACTTATAAACTTTATAAACTAAAATAAAGACTTTAAAACAATTTTAGACTTATACTTTAATTAAATACTTATGCTTATGAACTTACCATTTGAAAGAAATTTTATAAACTTATAATTTTATTTAAACTTAAAGGCTTATAACCAAAATATAAACTTTACAAGAAACCCTATTTAACCTTTTATAAACTTACAATTAGGTATTATTTACTTAAACTTTGATATCCAATCTTAGTATTTGAAAATTCAATCTAAACTTTGCAAACCCAAATCATTCTCGTCTCCCATTTGGAACCCTAGTCAAATCTTGAAATTCTAGATCCTTTGTCTTAGACTTTTTACTTAAAAACTTTAGACTTACATTCTTAGACTTATTGTGAGGATATTCTCCCTCTCCAATTCTTGCAAACTCTTGTCGGATACTCTTCGTCCAATCCATGTGAGTATACTTAGCCCCTTTTTCCTTTCTATGCTTTTGGGGTGAAACATGTTCAAAATTTTTAAACTTATACAATTCTTGTACAACTATGACTACGTGTTTATTCTTATGTTAAACTTGAGACTTGTATGCTTAGATTAAACTTAAAATTAGCATATTCATTAACTTTGATCAAGCCTATAGTAACAATGATAGATCTATTGCATTTGACCAATCCACCTTGATTGATTGACCCCTTCGGGGGGGGGGGGGGGGGCTTGGTGATTGTTACTGAATTAAACTTTAAACTTGAGACTTATAAGGGTAACCTGCGGGTTATGCCTAAACTTGGTTGGAGGGTTGATGTGCACAATGTTTAAGATGCAATGTCCTCATACTAACATTAAAGAATGCATATATCATAGTGAATTGTAATTCTTCTCAAATACTTGTTAAACTGTGTCAAAACCTTTGTATCTCACCAACTATTTTGTAGTTGACAGATTCTTTCACATGTTTCAGGTTTACATTATGAGACTTATTCGTGATCACATAGGATGCTTTGGACCTAGACTACTTAAATTAAATGTTGTATTCGTATTATTCTTCCTTGTATTGAATCTTAAATTATTCATTAATGAAATATCGAAACTTTAATAGTTAACCTTGCGCTATTGAACAACCGCGTCCGCCCCGACGTATAATCCGCCGTCGGTTGGGGTGTGACACATGAAGAGGTTAGGGTTTTGCATGGCACACATGCATGCATGCATGCATGCATGAGACCTGGTACATGTACATAAGTTCTTAACAGGCTACGAACGGTTGGGTACGATGGGAACATGAGATTAAGGTTCATGGTGTTAGATAGACAAGCAGATCGAACTTGGGGTTTAATTATAATGCTATACGTTATTCAACGTATGTTTAAAACGTATTCTGATCATGTGATCATACGTTTGACAGGTTCAGAATTCTAGCACGAACGGACGAGCTGTAGAGCAGGGACTGAGACCCAGTGTAACTAGTGAGTTTCTAATCCCCTCTTTTAATATTTTAAATGTTTTGGGGCTACCGTACATACTTCCATGACGTGTTTTAATACGTAAAATGTATAAAGAGGTTTGGGGTCTAACCCGATGAGTTTACGAACTTAAGTAATTAAATATGGGGCTTAAGGACTAGGTGTTGTCCTTAGAATGTGTAGGTTAAAGGTGGGTACATGGTCGTGGGTCGTATGGTGACCTATTAAGAGTGTGGCAGGATTGTATTAAAGGTCATACGGGTATGACTAGAAGGTGTCACAAGATGTGCATGTACGCAGTATGTGCCTAGATACTAAGACATGGTATTAGTATGGGTGTTGCTATCTTAGCATTGTATCATGTTATGAGTTAGTCAGGGTGACTCGGGATATAAGCTAAACGCTTATAAATACGTGTAGGATATATTATCTTAATGTCATGTGTGAAGTGCAGGCGCAGTTAATGAATCAGGTAAGTAGGGTATGACATTATGTGTTTTATACATGTGTTGTGTGTATTGTGTCGTTCTCCTTGTGACACGGCGGGTATTGTGTTTGCTTGGTTGTCTTTGTGACACGACAGACAGGATTTTGGAGGACTAAGTCCTTCGGGAGGTCACCAAAGGTGGCAGTTTCTGAGCAGGTGAATAATCTGCTCAGGGTGTGTCGAACGCCTTGACGAGGGTGCAGTGATGAGGTATGTGTTTGTGTGCATTTATATGTGTTACATTGCATGCAAGTGATGAGTTATATTAATTGCGTATGAAATGGTATTGATGTGATAAATAGATGAAATCAATGTGGTTTGTCGAGTTAGATTGACCGTTACGTTGAGATGAGTACATTATGTACAATTGTGGTGTCCATTGAGTTGTAAGAGTAAGGGTTAGGGCTGGTTAAGCCAGTGTCTAGAGATTGGTTGAGTTAACTAGTTAATGGTTAATATATGTACAGTAGACTGTGTGTTGTCAGAGAAGTAAGCTCGATCCACGTCGAAGAGACTTACTGAGTTAAAATGGTTGGTTGAGTCTAGGGTCGTAAATCCTCCTAGATATTAAAGATAACAGGGTTATCTTTTGAGGACAATTTATAAAACTATTTTCTTATGACCAGAGGGTCTTGAGCAGAGATAAATAATAAATGAGACGAATTGACTTTTGATTAATTTAAACTATTAGAACTCACTCAGCGTAGCTGACTTTGTATGTACGTTAGATTGTTTTGCAAGTGAGTTTGCTAGAGAAGGCATCTTGGCTTTGGTGCGGGACCACTCGGGTTGGTGCGCATGCATTCGTCATGTAATGTTATTAAAATTAACGAGTTTGAAAGATAACGTTATTTTGAGAAAGACTTGCGCTATTTATTTAAATGAAAGTTAGATGTTTTTAAAGAGTTTAACTAGATATGAGAACCAACTGTAGGGTACCTGGTTTGGGGCCTTACATCATTGGAGCAGGGGTTGTATCTTGGTGTAGTAAGGACAACCAACTGTGTCTCTATCTACTACTGAAGCAGAGTACCATGCAGCTTGGCACAGCTACTGAAAGAGCTAAATCAAAAGATAAGTAATAAAGTGACTTTGTTTGGAGATAATATATCCTCGATTTTGCTAGCTGAAAATCCTACGTTCCATGCCCGAACGAAACACATTGAAGTTCATTATCACTTCATTTGTAAGAAGGTTCTACATGGTGAAATTGATTACAAGTATGTTAACACTTTGGAGCAAGTAGCGGGTATGTTGACGAAGATTTTGTCTAAAGAAAAGATCATGAAATTCTGCAGCGAGTTGGGCATGGTGGAAGCTAATATCGAGATGAAGTATTAAACGTAGCGATATTTCATTAAGGGTGGTTCGGTAATTCTCATGGGATGGCTCTGATACCATTTGTTATTCTTTCTCTTTGACGAACAAGAGATTATCACGTGAATTATTCCAGCCACAAGCCACACACTCGTACACACAAGATTGCTTGACAAAGGACTCTTTTTATTTTATCGACTCATAAATAAAACTGAACTTCTAAACATAAATGATCCAAGGTTTATATAGTACCTTTGGATATAAAACCTACTGTAATTCAAACTACTAATCCTAATATAATTCGAAATTCAAACAAAGATAAACACAACTTTAATCTTAAGCAACAAGTTAATTATTATCTTTTAATTCTCCTCCAAGCCACCCCGTGAGAATTACCGAACCGCCCTTAATGAAATATGATACGGTTAATGTTTATATGTTCTAAATTATTTAGTAAAACATTCGTAACTTAGTTTTAACAAATCCTTCTCTACGATATAGTGGAAAAAAATTAAGTAACTTTTATCAATTTTAGTATTAGAAAATTTATTTTTGAAAAACAACTGTTACGAAATAAATTACATAACCATATAAACAATATATACGTTCTAAAAGGTAATAAAAAGACACCTTTTTAATATATAACATATCTTAAAAAAGTATAAAAATAATTTAGGACAACGGGCAACTAAAAGTCCAAAACTACTATCACGTTTTAACAAATTTTAAACAATTAAACTTATTACAGTTTTCTTTTCAATTTTTATCACAGACTATTTTTATATTTTTCATGCTAAATAGAAAACGAAAAAATATGTTCAAAACTCTTTGAAAATTATTAAATATGCTTTAAGGTAAAGTAAAGTATTAAATCTATACTATATAATAAATAAATGTTTTTTCATTCCACGTGTCGTCTCCATATTCATTATTATCAATTTTTTTCTCGTTTCTCCCTCTTATTAAATACACCTCTGTTTTTAATAATATATTTTTAAAAAAAATACTAATCTATACTATATAATAAATAAAGGTTTTTCCTTGCCACGTGTCGCCTCCACATTCATTCTCATCATTTTTTTCCCGCCTCTCTCTTATTAAATACACCTCCATGTTTTAACAATAATATATATTTAAAAAAAATATTAATTATACAATAAAAGACATTCATTTTAAATTATCTCTTATGAAACTTTGAAATATAATTATGTAACTTTTATTTTCAATCAAATAATAAATAAAAATAAAGTTACATAAAATAGTACTTAATGTAATTTCAAAACTCAATTATATGTTAGTTTTACATATTTTGAGTTTTGTTTTCTATCCTTAGTATATGATACATTTTTACACATGTAAAATATACATATAAAGATTTAAAATTTTTATTTGTTGATGTTTTTCACCCCGTGTGTATACACGGGATCTAAACTAGTTATACTAATAAAACACATTTTTTTAAACTATTTCTTATTATAATAAATTTTAAAATTTAATTATGAAACCCAATTATATATTAATTTTAACATATTTTGAATTTTTTTTCTATCCTTAGTATATGTAATACATTTTTACACCTATAAAATGATTTAAAAATTTTATGTATTGATATTTTTCACCCCGTGTGTAATACACGGGTTCTATGCTAGTTTGCCTAATATATAAAAAGGTAATCCCTTTTAAAAGACTCGTAAGGGTTCTTTAAATTTAATTAGTAACATTTTCATCAAATCATTTATTTAAATAATCATTAAAAGTTAATTCAAGGCCTTGAAAAATTAAGACTATAAACCCACCCTTTTTAAGCATAGATTGTTGTGGGTGTTTGACTTTGGTCATGCTTGAAGTTTGTCTCATCATCCTTTTGAGGACACGTTTTGTAAAATAAAATCCTATGATGTTAAAAAAATCAATATAACTAATATCTTATTAAAATTACTAATAAGAATAAATAATATATATTAAACTAAAGACTAGTACACACTTGCATCTAACATGTACACATATAACATTTATGTTATAGATGTAAATGAGCTAAGTTGTTAATGAGGTATTCAAGACGGTGTTGTTGGAAGCTCGAGACAAATCAAGCTTAAACGTGTTCGAGACTAAATTGGAGTTCATTTAATAAACGGGCTCGAATCCACATTTCACATACCAAACTTTGTATTTAAGATAGTCTTGTTAGAAGCTCGAAACTAATCAAGCTTATACAAGCTCGAGGCTAAATTTGAATTCATTTAATAAACAACCTCGAGGCGAAATTGGAATTCATTTAATAAGCGGGCTCGAATCCAAGCTTTACATACATTCCTTGTAATAGAAATCAAGTCTAAATCGAGTATAAATGTATGATAATTCTGTAAGTATAATTCTCATTAAAAACAAAAATAAAAGTAGAAGTGACGCTAGTCAAATTACTGATAAAAATTATTATCAGCCAATAAATTATAATTTAAATCATTGAAATCCAAATTTTTTTTATAACACACATCATTATGAATACTTTTCTTATAATTTACATTTTAATACCAATCCTCTCATCATATTTTTTTAAAGGTAAGAAAAGGAGAAAGGTAAACAAGACTACTAATTTGCCCTTCAAGTCTAATTTCAAAATGCGTTTGGCGCGTACCATACATACATAAATTACAAACATTAATAATTTACCAAAACATTTCAAAACCAAACAAGCCACAGACGACCGTTCCTCGTTATTTGTGCCATCTTTTTTACTTTATTTTATTTTTGTAATTTTTTGGTTGCACAAGCTTCCAATCGTACCCAACCAGTTGTATCATCTTCTCTCTCTAACCCCCCTTACTCTCAGTTTCACAGGTAACCCTAACAACGACTTCTGTGGCGAACTCTCGTCATTTCGCCTTTTCCATATCGGCACCCATAATGAGAGGATAATTGCAGTGGTACATTGTAAATTTATCCGATAATGGTGGCCGGAAAGGTCAAATTAGCCATGGGATTACAGAAATCACCGTTGAATCCCAAGATAGAAGTGCAGCAGCAGTATCCACAGCAACGGCGTAACTCGTCTCCGTCTCCGTCTCCGTCACCGTTACCGTCTCCGTCACAATCGCATGGTTCTGGTGGCGGAGGGAAGGGGACGCAAAAAGGAGCGGTGTTTTCACGGTCGTTTGGAGTGTATTTCCCGCGTTCGTCGGCTCAGGTGCAGCCGCGGCCGCCGGACGTGGCGGAGCTCTTGCATTTGGTGGAGGAGTTGAGAGAGCGCGAGTCGCGGTTGAGAACGGAGTTATTGGAGCAGAAATTACTGAAGGAGTCTGTAGCGATTCTTCCGATTCTCGAGAAGGAGATCTTTAGAAAGGATTCGGAAATTAACCGGTCGGCGAAGATGATTGAGTGTCTGGAAGCTGAGAACGAGAGATTGAGACAAGATGTTGAAATGCTGCATTTGAAATTGACGGAGCAGAAGAAGGAATTTGAGAGTAGAGTGAAGGATTTGGAGGTGCAATCGGTTGCATCTGCATCTGCTTCGCAGAGGTTTCAGCAACTGATGGATATATCAGGTAAGTCTAATATGATTAAAAGCTTAAAACGAGGAAATACGTTCGCAAATGTTCCGATTGCTCGGAATCATAACGAAATCGACGGCAAGTGTTACACGGAATCAAACTCAAAGGAGTCGATTCTCGTTGAAATTGATAATTTACCGAGGCTTTCTCGGTGTGATTCGTTAGATATGTCGACGGATTCCGTACTTGAAGTTCGATCTCGAGTTCCTAGGGTTCCGAAACCGCCTCCGCGGCCGTCGACGTCGTGCTCGTCATCGTCGTCAAATTCTAACAGCTCACTGAGCAGCTCAGCGGAGAGAGCTTTGACGGAGCAACAACCTCAGGTTCCGGTTCCGCCGCCGCCTCCTCCACTAGTAGCTAAACCAAAAGCTAAACCAGCTCCTCCGCCGCCACCTCCGCCGCCTAAAACGGCCAAATCTGCAGCTCCTCCGCCGCCTCCACCTCCTCCCAAGGGTTTGAAACAGTTGCTGCCGAAGGTAAGGAGAGTACCAGAGGTAGTAGAGTTCTATCACTCTCTCATGCGGAGAGAATCTCGCCGGGAATCCTGCAACGGATCTTCCTCCGCCGATGTCCCGTCAACCGCCAATACACGTGACATGATCGGAGAAATCGAGAACCGGTCTACTCACTTGCTCGCTGTAAGTAGCTTTGGTAGAGTAGTGTATGGTCAATTACTATTTTGCCCTTTGACAAGTCTTCAGCTAACGCTTTTTCTATAATAAATGGTTGCCTGATGGTTGTTAGATAAGGCTGTTTAGATTTGAAATCATAATAGTGTGATTGGACCTAAGGGTAACTTCGACATTTCATATCATTGAACAGCATGCCCAATCGGCAATCCTGTTACTGTTTAACCTTTTTCTTTTCAGATATCGTCATCATTTTCAAAATACAAATTTTATAATTAAAGTACGTTCCAGTTCCACTAAGAATATGTAATTTACTTATAATTTTTACCATTTGCACTATAAATTTCTCATGTAAAATGATATTTTTACTTTTTAATAAATCTTTTTTTGTGTTTTTGAATAATATAAAGTTTATGATGCCCAATTTTTTTTAAAATTTATATCAAGTAGAAAAAAATAAATAAAAAGTAACAGTGTACTTTAACTGATATAAACCATTATTATTAAAAGTTATAAAAGAAAAAAAAACATTATAATTTAAATAAAAAACAAATAAAATAATTAAAAAGTTAAGCAGATGTCAAATATCAAATTACAGTGCTAATGATAAAAGTTATAATGTAATTTAATAGATTAGCTGAATTTTATTGTCAAAATCATTGTAGGTTCACCAAAAGTCATTCAAACTATTTTTAATATTAAAAATTACTCAAGTTTTAATATTGTTAGTCGAAAAAATTCATATTTGGTTAAAAGAGTGACTTAAATAGACAATAAACTTAGATAACTGTTTAGTGTATTTTTTTTTTTAATTTAGCATAAAATGAAATACAACCAATATAAGTGTTTTATTTAGGTAATGTGGTTTTAATTAGTTGGAAAAAAGTTTAGCTGCCTTTAGTGTAACAATACTGAAACATGGTTACCACTTACCAGTGACAATCTATCTTTAAACCGTTACAGATAAAAACGGATGTGGAAACACAAGGTGATTTTATAGGATTTTTGATCAAAGAAGTCGAGAATGCATCGTTTACCTACATAGAGGATGTCGTGCCCTTTGTAAAATGGCTAGATGATGAACTCTCTTACCTCGTTGATGAGAGGGCGGTTCTTAAACACTTTGAATGGCCAGAACACAAAGCGGATGCATTAAGAGAAGCTGCATTTGGGTATTGCGATCTAAAGAAGCTTGAATCCGAGGCATCATCGTTTCGTGATGATCCCCGACAGCCTTGCGGTTCTGCTCTCAAGAAAATGCAAGGATTGTTTGAAAAGTATGAATCTTGTTGTTTATTAAAATAGTTTTTTTTTTATAATTTGGTTTTTTTAAGTTTTTTTCATGGTTATTTGGTTTGTGATAAACAGATTAGAGCATGGAGTGTATAATTTATCAAGAATGAGAGAATCTGCTTCAACAAGATACAAAGTGTTTCAAATTCCAATGTGCTGGATGCAAGAAACAGGATTTGTAGCTCAGGTACTTGTTTCTTGTTTCTGAACTTCATCTTTTAGTAAGTAGATCTTAATTATATAATTAAATAGGTCAAACGGGTCAAACAAGTTGAAAGTCAATGATCGTTGGGTGACTGTTGGTGGCAATGTGGGTCCGTTTTCTTATCTTTTGATTTGAACCCATTTGAACCCGTTATCCAACCCGTCTAACTTGCCCATTTACCACAACTAGTAAAACGGGCCGCCTTGAATGGTACCATAAATGTTTTGCAGACCATATTTGATCGTGGATTGCTCAAGAAATTAGGTGTTAGTGACTTACATAGTTGTCAATAGCGACCATAGCGCTCGCTATAGCGCGCTATGTAGCGTAGCGGCCTATGGTCGCTATATGGTAAATAGCGAGTGAAAAGCGAGTAAATAGCGAATATTCCCTTTTTTTATGTTTTTAAACAGTTTTTTACTTGATTAATATAAATAGGGTTGCTAATAACCCTAATATATGAAGATTTAGATGATTATTGATTATAATTGCTATATATCCTACAATAGTTGAATATAAAATATTTTTAAAACTTTCTACTAGTGTATCGCTAAACGTGAAATAGCGCCCGCTATTCGCTACGTAGCGTATAGGTGGCTTGTCGCTATTTACCGCTATTCGCTATTGACAACTATGGTGACTTAGTGGTCCCTAAATGTGTGTGTCTTTTTTTAAATTTAGCTCCTAGGAAAAAGAAACCTGTGTCCATGGGGCTCAATCTACAGTCATGCATTTAGGGGTGTAAATGAGTCCAGTTGAGGCCGAGATCATCAAAGACCGAGCTGGGCTTGTTTCTTGTTTATTAATTATTAAATATTTTTATTTATATATATAGTTGTCCTTTTTATATTTATAATTATATTTTTTTATATTACATGATATATATTGTTTAGAATTTTTATCATAATTTTATATATAATAATAATTATTATGTTAATATATATTTGATATATTAAATAAAAATTATATAAATAATAGGCTTGTTTAGGCTTGCGAGCCTAGTCGTGCTTGATAAGTAAAGCTTGGGCTCGAGCTCGTTTAAGCCCGACTCGATTCGAGTTCAGGTAGCTGACGACCAGCTCGGCTTGTTCACACACTCGTTTACACCCTATAGGCGTTACAACATAAAAAACCAAAATGTTGATTTGCTCACAAAATGCCAAAAGTTGCAAAGATTTGCTCAGTTTACAAGGTCCCCTACCTGCTTGCTCACACGTGAAAGTGAAACCCCACACTCTACTGGAAATTTAATTGATTGGAGTTGGATTCTTTCATCCCCTTTTTGGATGTTTGTCAGTTGTACATCCTGCATCAAAGGTTGTACGTTGATTGTGAGCTTCAACTTTCTGTTCTTGCAAAAATGGGTTGGCCTTTATGAACCCAAGATTTTATAACTTTCCATCATGTTTCTTGCTTGAATTCTTGGAATCTGCTGTGACATTGTGTGTACCTTATTCATGATCATTTGTACGTTGCTTCAACATGCCTATCATATTGTCATTTCTTTATGATTTGGTGCACATTCAAAGATTCTAAAATGGGACAATGTTTCTTGCTTGAATTCTTGGAATCTGCTATGACCATTTGTACTATATGCATGATCATTTGTACATTGCTTCAACATGCCTATCATCTTGTCACATCTTTATGATTTGGTACACATTCAAGAATCAAAAGTGGGAAACAATATCATGTTTCTTGCTTGAATTCTTGGAATCTGCTATGACCATGCGTACATATGCATGATCATTTGTACATTGCTTCAACATGCCTATAATCTTGTCACATCTTTATGATTTGGTACACATTCAAGAATAAAAAATGGGAAACAATATCAAGTTTCTTGCTTGAATTCTTGGAATCTGCTATGACCATGTGTACATTTTGCATGATCATTTGTACATTACTTCAGCATTCCTATCATGTTGTCACTTCTTTATGATCTTTGCAATTTGCATACTTGTAGATCAAACTTGCATCAGTCAAACTAGCAATGAAGTACATGAGAAGAGTATCTGCAGAACTGGAGACAGTTAGTGGTCCAGAAGAAGAAGAGTTGATAGTTCAAGGCGTACGGTTTGCATTTCGTGTACATCAGGTAACAACAATGCACCATTTTGTATGTTTGATTAGTCGTTTTTTATGCTGAAATTGATGTTTTGAGTCGGGTATTTGACAGTTTGCTGGTGGATTTGATGTTGAAACGATGAGGGCGTTCCAAGAGCTGCGCGATAAAGTAACAACATGCCATGAGCAATGCCAAAACCAGCAACAGCAGAAAGCCTTGTGCAGGTCTACTGCTTGCTAAACATTCTTTAATTGTAAGCATACTCAGCTTCAGCATTCGTTAACGGGCTTTTTTGCTGTAAAGAAGAGACTCATATTTGTGAATAGACCTTGTATTGCCATTTTCGCGCGTATTTCAAGTTTCAATCAAAAGTAGTTATTTTCATGGCGTACCTATAGAGCCATTTCAGAATAATATCCCATCTATATTTAACATTAGGATTTTGCTTTTAAGCCTTCAAAATGGTTGAGCTGACCCTATGCAATGCCATACATCCAAGTTCAGGAGAGAAGTGGTTTGTTAAAATAGGTGTAATGATGCTTTTCCCTTTTTATTTAGTCACAGCCCATCAGTCCATCTGTCTAACACATTTATTTATCGAGTTATGTCTGTTAATAAATGGCTTAGTAGTTTGAGCCTGCCATTGGGGTTGGTGGCCCAACGGTAGAGGAAAATCCTTTTGGAACATTAAAGGTTGAGGAGGTCATGGGTTCAAGTTCACTCCAACTGGATTAAAGAAATTTGCCTTTAAAAAAAAGTCGTTTGAACCTGTTTAGAAAGTAAATTATATTATATTTTTAATATGTAAACAATAAATCCTACCAAACCTGTTTTAGTTTGATACAATTACAAACCCTAATTTTTATGTAACTAGAATTTAAGGAAAAAAAGAAATGCTATTTAAAGTATAACTAGAAAATGAGCCCCGCACTCTGCAGTGGTAGGCGTCCGCGTCACGTGGTGGGAGGCTGATTTTAAACGCCTGAGACGGTGACATTAATGTGGCTAAACACAAAAAGAAACGTGGTTAAGTATATAGAAGAAACGTATAAAGTTACGACGAATCGGTTGTGAAGATCGATAGATAGATAAAAAAACAGTTATATAACGGAATCAATGTTTTTCAGTAGGTTTCGGTCTCGTTTTTCATGGTACCAGTACGTTACCGTCAGTAGATATAACCCACGACACCTAAAAAATACCCTACATTTAATACGACTCCGTTTTTAACGAAATTTATACCGGGACGTCAAGAAAAAAAATTAATTAACGAACAAATGTTATTATATATACTACAACGTTCGTTCGTTTATTAAATATTTTTTATATATTTTGATTTTTATTAAACTTGAGGGTGTCAAAGTGACATTTTACAAAGTCGGGATGAGTTATGCTATTTCAAATAGTCGAGGGGTGAGAATTGCATTTCCAAAAAGTTCACCGACACTTAGGATTAAGTGTTATAATGTTTAATATTTTATCTTTAGAACGTAATTACAGTTTTATTATATATCTATACATCAAAAGGGAAAATGAAAAGAAAAGCACAAATGCTTATAATATTAAATGATTATAATGTGATAAGAGGTAACAACGTTAAAAGAGAAATTCTATAGGGTTACGGTTCCTCCTGCTATATTATACGAACCGATTGTTGGGTCATCAAGCAGACACAAATGCGAAACTTGGACGTAATAGAGAAGAGGATGCTGAGATGTATTTGTAAGCATACAAGGTTAGAGCAGATAAAGAATGAAGTTTTTTGGGACAAATTGAAATGGACCTCAAAATGGAGTAAGACCTAAAATGACATGGGACCCAATCAAGAAGGATTTGCTAGATTTGCATCTATCTGATAACATGATCGGTGACAGGACTTTTTGGAGACGTTGGATAAAGGTTAAAGACTTTTAAAAGAATGTATATATTAGTCTTAGCTTTGTCGTTAGCGTCTTGGCCTGTTCTACCCTTTATGCATTGGCTTTTTTACTAGGTGTCAATGCTAGTTAGTTTCTAGGTGATTCACCTCTATCTTTTTTCTCTTCTACTTTGATATATGCTCTATGTTACTAATATTTTTATACCGTAAAAAAACTAAAAAAAATGATTTTTTTGAAACTTACATCTCATTGAAACCAGCTTCTCTATTTCTTGGATAGAGTTAAGATTTACGTAATCTCAAACTTCCCCTTATCTATTTTTGAATGAGATAGTCATGTATGCTTGTTTGTTTTAAACTCTTTTGTATTAATCGCATATGCATAATTTTCTTTATCATATTAACTAATATAAATGATTAGTTTATTGTAAGAAACGCAAGGTGTTAATTATATTAGGATAATTATTTCATATTCTTTTTTACAAAGTGTAAATTTCAGACAAGATACTAAAATACTAATAAAATCCATTAAATTTATGCTTCTGGGTGTGGCCTAAATGGCCTCGTATAAATAACCGGTCGAACTTCATAAACATCTTTAGCTAAATAGATCGAATTTAGGTCAATATGACAAGTTTCCAGGTTGATCCGTTTAGTTTATATGTGTTTTAAGGCATTAAGCAATAACTTAAATTTTCTTTTTTCATATATTTTATGTTAAGCATTAAAAGAAAAATGAATATCAAGATGCATAGTTTAAATAGAGTTGTTTAAAAACATTTATACTTTTTATTATAAATTTATAGTTTTAGAGTATTAATATGTAAAATCAAATAAAAAGTTTTCATGTGACCAGCGAATACATACTTGTGTCAAATACAATAGTTTAAATTTCATAATTTTTTTATATAACATGTTTAAGTTTATAATCATTCCTATTATTTTAAAAATATAAGTCAAAAATGCACTAAACCAAAACCATAGAGTGTATCGAAACTGGAATGAAATTCAGGTGAAAACTGAGAGGGATTTCCGTTGGACCAACAAATTAAAACCCCAAAAACGATGATCAGCAACAGTTCTTCTCTCACAATCAAATTCCCGTCTCATCTTCAAACCAATCTCAAATCTCCTCGTCGATTCCTTCCCCAATTTACAGTTTCTGCCTCTTCAACGCCGCCGATTTCCATGGCAACCGCCGGCGCCGGAGAATCCGCCTCACTAACTTCTACTGCAATTCAATCCTCTGTACCGAACTCTTCTCTTACGCTATTGTTCGTTGAAATGGGAGTTGGTTACGATCAGCACGGGTCAGTCGAATCGATCTCTGTAGTACAAACATAAGTTAGGGTTTTATTGATTGAGATGAGGTAATCTGAAATTGAAACAGGCAAGATGTTACGAAAGCGGCAATGAAGGCTTGTAGGGATGCTATCTCCTCCAATTCAATTCCTGCGTTCCGTAGAGGTACTAATTAGGGTTTCATTCTTGTAATTGCATCTCGTCATCTTGTTATCCCTAAGATGAATATAGTTCTGTAGCTTACGAAAAGCGGTGCACTTATGCGCTTTGCCTCGGTTTTAGAATCTGTCGCCTCGGTGCGCTTCTCGCTTTTTAAAACCAAGGTAGTCAAAGGCGCGCACCTAGGAGCCCGGGAGAGGTGTGGCACACCAAAACTGCCTAGGCGTAAAGGCGAAAAAAACCTGCAAAAAGTGGGTCTAACTGTCTAAGCCTGTAAAAAAGGGAAAATTCTCAAAATGTCTCTTTTACCAACCAAGTTTTCATTTTGTCCTTGTAACTTTTTTCTGTCACAAAATGTCACCCTTCAACATGGGCGGCGGCGCCCATATAATAGAGGGGGAAAACCGTATAATAGAGATACATGGCGGGTCTTGGAGTAACTGGTATGGTTGCTACTTTGTGACCTTGAGGTCACGGGTTCGAGTTGTGGAAACATTCTCCTGCCCAAATTGTAGGGTAAGGCTGCGTACGGCCCCGTACAAATGCGGGAGCTACTCAAGCACCGGGTACACCCTGTTACCGTATTATATAGGCGGACGACTGTATTATATGGGCGGATGACCGTATAATAGAGGCGAACGAATATGGGCGTACGACCGTAATATGGGCGGACGACCGTATAATAGAGTCGGACAACCGTATAATAGAGTCGGACAACCATGACAAGGATGTAAAACAGGCGTTTCCACCCATGTTGGGACACGTGACATTATATCATTGGCTTCGTATACAAGCGGTCAAACGTATTATATGGGCGGCGGACGACCGTATAATAGAGTCGGACAACCGTATAATAGAGTCGGACAACCGTACAAGGATGTAAAACAGGTGTTTCCACCCATGTTGGGACACGTGACATTATATCATTGGCTTCGTATACAAGGGGTCAAACGTATTATATGGGCGTCACTGGCCTATGTTGAAGGGGACATTTTGTGGCAGAAGAAAGTCAAAGGGACATTTTGAGGAACTTGGTTGGTAAAAGGGACATTTTGGGAATTTTCCTTGTAAAAAACCTGTATGAACCAGCCTACACTAGTCTAAAAGTCCAAAACAGTCTAAACAAAGCAAAAACCAGTCTAAACTAGTCTACAACTGTCTAAAACAGCCGAAAACAAGTCTAAAACAACTAAAAATAGTCTGGTTATACTATGCGCCTTGTGACTAGGCGACAGGCTCACGCTTTGCTCCTTGGGTGCGCCTCGAGCCTTTGACTACTATGGTTCCTATAGATATTTGATATCTCAATCAATTTTCTTTCACATTGTGCCAACTCAAATGTTGCAAGTTTCATGCTATGGAGGCAGTTTTTTTTTTCTTAACATAGTCAACTCAAACGCTAGTTTATATGAACTTCTGTACTTACTAGTTGCTACATTCTGATATCTTTCTGTAAGTTTAATAGTAAATCACAGTATGCATGCGGTTAAGTTTTGGGAAACGGTTATTTGGAAATTCTTTACTTAATGTAGTATTTTTTTCCCTCAAAATGGTGTAGGGGCCAAATGAAATGTCAGCCCCTACCATGACAAATTCACTATGAAAAGATTTGCATTTGCTTTTGAGGTTGATGTATTGCTCCATGTGTTCTATATTAAGTGCATTTCTGACTTCCAATTTGATCCCAAGAATAATGTATAAAATACTAACCTGATGGAAAATTGATTGCTAGCAACTACTTCATTTTCAAACTGAAGATTGCAGCATCCTTATTTATGTGATAATACCTAGCATGTGCTATTTTAAGCCCTAGATCTAGACTATCAATGTCACATTTTTCAAAATGTGATACTACATTTATATTGATAAGCTTATTGGATGTTTATGCTAGCAGTTAGTAAGTTGAACAATAAGGTAAACTGATAGAATGTATAACTTTTTCTTTAATAACACGTAACTGTAAGAACCCGTCACTAGAAAACTCACAGGCCCTACCAATATCTTGCTAAGTGCTAACCAATGGGGGACCAGGTAAAACGCTAAACAACTTGCACTGGGCATGTGGCTTTTAAGGGGTTAAAGGTTAACCAGTGCTAGAGGGAATCAAAGCTTGCCACGGCGCCATCCCCCTGAAAGTTGGAATGTACAACTTAAATTTCCATAAGCTTAGCATGTACGCATTAGTAACCTTAAATTAGTTTGGTTGGTAATTAATCGCTCAATATATTAATTATACACGATATGATGCCTAATTCAATATTGTTTATAGCCATATTTTTGGGTGAGCCGCGAGCGTTTAAGCAACTGATAAGGAATTCTGTGTAATAAAAAAAACTATGAATTTGTATTGCTTCAGTAACCTTCCATAAAAATGTTAAAACATTCCTGCCATGAATTTTATTCCACTTTACATATAGAAATTCATTTAGTAATTTTTTATCATAATTATATATATAATAATATTTAGTGTAGTTATATATTTATTATATTAAATAAAATATAAATAACATGCTCGTTTAGGCTCGCAAGCCTAGTCAAACTCGGTATATGAAGCTGGGGCTCGAGCTTGTTTATTATACGAGCTTTAATCTGGTTTAAGCTTTGCTTGATTCGAGCTTTTAAGGAGCCAATCTCGAGTAGCTCACGGCTCAGCTCGTTTACATGTCATGGTTATGGAAAATTCGTAATCACCACACACTTTCCAAACAATCTTTGGATCCTTGCTGTTTACTGATTTTATTGATTTAGGTTTAGGCTTTGTTCTTTCTAATGTATAAGTGTGAACGATCTTGCAGGGTCCATACCGGGCGTTTCATTTGAGCAAATGAAACTACAAATAAAACTCGGAGTTCCTCGACCTCTTCAACCGACTCTGGATATCGAGAAAGTGAAGTCTGTTTTCCCCTAGTAAGTCTCTTTAACTACATTCATACTCTCTCTTTACTTCTTTCACTATTGTTAGCCCTTATATCTAGGTATGCGAACGACTCGAGCCGAACTTGAGCTCGGCTCGTTTAATTTAAGAGAGATTGAGCTTGAGCTTGGTTCGTTTGTCATTTATTAAATATTTATTTATATAAATATATAATTATTTATACATATTTATAGTTATAATTTTTTTATATATAACAAAATATATATTCTTTAGATAGTTTTATCATAGTTTTATATATAATAATATTTATGATGTAGTTATATATTTATTATATAAAATAAAAGTTATTATATTTATATAAATGATATGGTAGTTTAGGCTTGCGAGCCTAGTCAAGCTTGTGTGCCTTGTGATATAAAGTTTAGGCTTTGCACGATTCATGCTTTTAGCAAGCCGATCTAGAGTAGCTGACAAGTGGCTTGGCTCATTTACACCCTTGTTTATATCTAATTTGTGGAATGTGATAGTGGGAAAATAGAGAATGTTGAAGTAGTGGATGGTGGATTGATATGCTCAAGTGGTGTGCATGTGGAAGAAATGGGAGACAAGGATGATAACTGTTACATAGTTAACGCGGCCGTATATGTTGGCTACTGAGTTCCTAGTTCACCCGAGTGTGCTTCCGGTCAGTATTTTCTCCACCGATAACACCAAAATGGTTCCTTTATTCGGGCTATGTAAGAATAATCGTGTCGGTAAATTGTATCATGAATTTGGTTGCTTTTAACATCTTATTAAGTCATGGACACTTTGATGGATTTCAAGTATGCAAAAGATTGTTAGTGTTCTATGCTTTCTTTTTAGGATTATTGTATTTTAATAATCCCACCTTTTACCAATTGGCCGATAATAATCCCAACTGAGAATATTCTTACCACCGGTCCCTACTTTCAAACTATTTTTTTACATTGGACTCCTCGTTAAAAAAACTTAACGCCGTTAGAGTTTATATGACATGGACATCTGCAAACCGCCGGAAAGTCGAGCCAAGCTAGCAATGGTCTCGTGTTGGCTTTTGAAATTGGCTTTGGTGGTGTTTAACTGGTCTCGTTAAACACCACCGTTTTCTCTGTTTGGACTTTCCGGACCCACGAGACCAGTTAAACACCACCAGAGCCAATTTCAAAAGCCACCACGAGACCACTGCTAGCTTGGCTCGACTTTCCGGCGGTTTGCAGATGTCCACGTCATATAAACTCTAACGGCGTTAAGTTTTTTTAACGGGGGGTCCAATGTAAAAAAATAGTTTGAAAGTAGGGACCAGTGGTAAGAATATTCTCAGTTGGGATTATTATCGGCCAATTGGTAAAAGGTGGGATTATTAAAATCCAATAATCCTTCTTTTTATTATAGTAGTTCTCGATGTTTCAAAGAGTTCACAAAAAGTACAAAATAACTAAAAGAATACTTTGTAGTTTATAACATATTCGATGATATCTAAAACGATGACTTAAACGATATAGTTCAAGATTACATAACGGTGTTCTGTATTGCAGGATATCCATTACTCACATGGTGAACTTCACACTTGGTGGTGCTGCGATCCTCGACCAACCGGCGTGGATTTTGGCTCCAATGCTATGGTTTTGACAACAAACTTCTTTAATTCATCTTTTTTTTCATGAGACTTTCATGCCACCCGTTGTGAAATGGCTTTCAAAAGATTAAGGTTGGCATATCTAATAAACATTAAATCACTAAGATCCGAGACACTCAAATTCGTTAATTCCTTAACAAAACATATGAGATGCTCCTTAAATCCTTATAAATCTAGTAGCTCTTGCAAACGTTTATGAGGAGAAAATTATTCTCCCAAATCCTTGATGACACTAGAAGCAAAATTATGATTGCTACATAGGTGTGTCAATCGTGTCGGGTTGGCGGGTTAACAGGTTAAATTATGCAACCTGAACCCGACCCATATTCTTATTCGTGTAAAAAATTTCAACCCTTACCTGGATACATTTAAATTTGGGTCAACCCGAACTTGACCCGTTTAACCCATTTATCTAAATCAAAATCATAAAGTACTAAATCCAAAATCTAATTCATTTAAGGTAAACCAAAAGTTAATTGATTAATTATCTCTATAAAAGAAAAAAAAAAGTTTTGGTATAATTCAGTTCTTTTATGGTAAACACTAAATACAAAAGTAAATGAACAGTCGTTTCTATAATGTGAATATATATATATATATATATAGGGTTGTAGAGAAAACCAAGTGTTAGACGAAAACCAAAAAAATCAATTTTAACCATTGATTTATATTAATCAATGGTCTAGATCAATAATGGTGTAGATTGTAAATATTAAAATTAAATTCCTAAGTTTCAAAGCTTGTAGGGGTAAACTTGATATTTAAACACATTTTTAATATTAGAAAATCATTATGAAATCTCTTAAAAATTCTCTCACATACACTCTCTTTCTCTCTTATGTCTCACTCAAGTCTATTTATTTAAAATTAAGCTATTAAATACATCGATGGAACCAAAAGAGAAAAAAAAATGCAGGTTTACATATATTATTTAAACGTGGGTCACCAAAAAAATGGAGAAGACGAAGTGAGTTATGTATACGTAGCTTATTCGAGTTACATATACGTAGCTCATACTAGTTACATATATGTAGCTCACAAGTGGTGATGACGTAGGTGCTTGGTTTCTGGGAATTCGAAGATGGGTTGAGTTACATATATGTAGCTCATTTTAGTTACGTATACGTAACTAATGAATGGAGATGAAGTAGGTGACTGTCTTTTGTGAAATCAGAGATGAGATGTGTTTACGTACATGTAATCGATAAAAAATAATGAAAAAGAAGAAACCCACAGATGTGTTACATTTATGTAATCAATTATATGAAGAGGAAAATGAATATGATGTTATGTATCTAACTTATATGCGAAACCAATAAAAACAATGTGATTTTAATATCTTATTTACTCTCAATCAAATTTAAATCACGAAATGAGATTTCTCGATGATTCATTTACCAAAAATTGTTTGTTTGGCTTTTAAGAAATTAAATTTAAATGTCTTTTACCCAATTATATTACCAGTTGTTTTACGAAAACTAAATTTTAATTAGTTGGTTTTAAAAGAAAAAAAAGACTAAAAATATGTGAGTATTTCACGTCAAAGATTTTCTTATTCTTTTTCTTTTGTTATTTGAACATTAATTTGTATAGTAAAAGATTCAAAGATGTGATGAAGCCATTTAGAA
Source organism: Smallanthus sonchifolius (assembly GCA_023525975.1). Lineage (NCBI taxonomy): Eukaryota > Viridiplantae > Streptophyta > Magnoliopsida > Asterales > Asteraceae > Smallanthus > Smallanthus sonchifolius. Next base: position 27,958,951 of record CM042021.1, on the reverse strand, counting down.
ACGATGAATTTTTATCTTTTGTTTTTATATTGTTTAAACAATAATTTGACCAGTAAAATGAATCAAAGCTGTGATGAAACTATTTAGATACGCGAGAAAATTGAGAGATTGTAAACAGGGATTCAAAAAGATTTAAATTATTTTTTAGTTAAATTTAATAAAAACTAATTGTTTAAATTACGAAACGTAAATGATAGGAGGAAAAAAAGGGATTTTCTTTGAAAAACAATAAATATCAAAATATAAAATAATGTACGTTTACTAAAACACCCTTTTATATAAAAAATAATTAAATTGTAATTTTTCTGATTAGGTTAGATTGGTTTTTTGGTTTTCGCCTAACTTTATGGTTTTCTCTTGATCCTTCCCCTATATATATATATATATATATTGTAACATAAACGGGTTAACGGGTCAACCTGTTTTTAAATGGGTCAATCCGAACACGACCCGTTTTTTAAATGGGTTGAAATGGTCAACCCAAAACCTGATTATTTTTGTGTCGTGTCAGGAATTGACACCCCTATTGCTTCATACAATTAGAGCATTTCCAGCAGTCTTCTCATCTTAATCTCTATAATTTTACTAAAAAACATATTTACCTTTAGAATTTAAAGTTTTTTTCGAAACCTCTCACGTCATGTTCCCCATATCTATCCATATTCAATTAAATAATATTTTTTAATTCATTTTATTATTTTTTCTCTTTTATCCACTCACAACCACTCACAAAAATAAAATAAAAAATAATACAGGGTTTAATAGTACATCTCTATATTTAGGGGGCTTCTAAAGTTTTCCCTTTAAATTTTATGAATGGGGTATTAGGATGAAGATCTTGATGTGGAGTGAAAAAACAATAATTTCTTATATTCTTCCTAAATTTTAGAGATAGAAATGAGAATAGAGGACCTGATGTGAATGCTCTTAGAAGTGAAATATTGGTCCCTACACGTCAAGTAAGTTTTAGATGTTTGGATTTGGTTGGCACCCCTCTAACAAACTACACAACTACATGTCTTGTTGCAACTATATATACGAGATAGAGCATGTGTGATTAAAAATTTAGTGTGTGTTTGGTTCGCAGAACTCAATTGAATTGTAATCTAAATTCCAATTGTTAATGCGTTTGGTTCGTAGAGTTCGTTGGAATTGGAATTTGAATTGTCCTTCCACTCGTCGCCTAGATCTTGGCCTTTTCCTCCTCACGCTAAAAACCTCTCGGGTACATGGAATTCAATCGCAAAACTGGAAAATCAGATCTCAAAATCCAGGTTGCAAATTGGTAATTTGATAAAAGGAGATGTGGGAAAAGGGGATCAAATTAGATTTTGGTTGGACTCTTGGGTGGGGAGTCAACCACTAAGAGAATTATTTCCTAACATCTTTGTTATCCATGGAGATAAAAGTGTTTTGATTTCTCACTATTATGAAAAATAAATTAATGCTACCACTTGGAAATTGAGGTGGAAAAGGGATCCAATAGGGAGGTTTGAATTAACTAAACTCTATGATTGTCTTTGTGTGTTACACCAAGCACAGTTATCTGATAAAGTTGATAAGTGGGTTTGGCCGTCCGACTCGTCTAGTAAGTTTACTGTTGCTTACATGAAGTCATTAATTTTTAAAACTCTGGCTATTAATGTCTCGTTCGTGTTATCTTGGAACAACTGGGTCCCCAAAAAGAGTAATATTTTCACGTTGAAGGCTGAGTTGAACGAATTCTGACCAGGATGGCCCTCATCGATAGGAATGTGCAGTTGGAGTCTGACAGTTGTGTGATTTGCGACGATGCACAAGAGTCCGTGGAGCACATATTTACTTCATGTCGTATGGTTTCTACGGTTTGGAACTTCATCAGTAATTGGTGTGGCATTCCGCCAAATATATGTGTTCTCCATTCAGGATCTCCTTTATCTACACAAAACAGTCCAACTTATTCAAAGGAAGAAGAAAGCTCTTCAAGGAATCATTTATTGGAGTGCAAGGAGAACGGCTTATCACGGAAGTCTACTACATACCCGATTTATGTAGTAGTATTCTAAGTCTTGGTCAAGCAACTGAAACTGGTGCAAGATCCTAATGGAAGATGATACAATAAAGGTATTTGAGAAAGGTGGAAAGCTCTTGATGAAAGTGATTAGATTAAGAAACCAACTTTACAAGATAAAGCTTACTTTGGGTAAACCGGTATGTCTTCACTCAAAGATTGATGAAGCATGGGTATGGCACTCTCGGCTAGGCCATTTGAACTTTGAGTCTATCAAGAAGATGCATAGCAAAAATCTAGCCAAAGGGTACCTCCGATTGAACACCAGATTCAAATCTGTGAGTCTTGCTTGGTGGGAAAGCATGTTAGGATCAAACACGCAAACACACGAATAGAAACATAAAAGAGACACAAGATTTACGTGGTTCAATCAATGTGGCCTACATCCATGGGGGCAACTAAGGTTTTCGTTTTATTGAGTGATGATGAATTACAAGTACAAGAGATTAATTTATAGGCATAAATTAGGGTTAGAACCCTTAATCAACAAGTTAACTAAACTGGGCCCGCTTAGGGCTAGGGCCGGCTGACCCGAAGCCTACATCCCATCAGAGCAGTCAAGGTATTTGTTCGCCGAAGCAAACTTTTGAGCATCAAAACCCTTGGAGCTAGTTCATGGAGACTTATGTGGACCCATCACGATCAACCACATGAGGAAACATGTACACGTTTTTATTGGTTGATGATTTTAGCCGATTTATGTGGGTTTTTATGTTGAAGTCTAAGGAAGCCTTCGAGACGTTCAAAATGTTCAAAACCTTGGCTGAAACAAAATGCAACCAAAAGTTGATGATACTATGAACCAATAGAAGTGGTGAGTTCACTTTAATACACCGCACCATACACTCCTAGAGAAACCGTAAGGTTTGATGTTTATTGAGTTGATTAAAACTGATTAAAATACATCATATATATATAGGAAACGATATTACACTTAGCACCTCCTATAATATAATGACTAACATTCCCCCGCAAGTTGAGGGTGGGGAACGACCTACAACTTGGACCATAGAAACAAGAATCTTTGTGATGGTAGAGGTTTTGTAAAAACATCAGCTATTTGATCATTCATGGATATGAATTGAACTTGTAATTTGCCTTGAGCCACCTTTTCTCGAACAAAGTGGAAATCAACTTCAACATGTTTGGTGCGAGCATAGTTGTCAATAGCGATCATAGCGGGCGCTATAGTGCGCTATGTATCGTTTCAGATGATGCCCGCTATCTAGTGTATAGCGACGACATCACGGGAATATAGCAAATTTATTTATTTTTTATTTTTTTTAATATAAAAGGCGCTAGAGTGACTGTTTTATGAAGATTTAGATGATTAGTGATAGTGTATTTTAGCTATTTTGGTGGTAATTGCTATAATAGTTGACTAAATGTATTTTTAAAATTTTCTATTACTTTACCGCTAAGCATGAAATAGCGGGCGCTATTTACCGCTATTCGCTACATAGCATATCGGTAGCTTGTCGCTATTTACCGCTATTCGCTATTGACAACTATGGGTGCGAGCATGGAACACTAGGTTTTTGAAGAGATATGTGGCACCTAAGTTATCACACCAAAGTGTGGGTGAAGATTTGGTGATGATGATGAGTTCATTTAGCAGTGCTTCCAACCAAGTTAGCTCAGCAACGGTATCGGCAAAAGCTTTATATTTCGATTCTGTTGAAGAGCGTGAAACTGTACGTTGTTTACGGGCATTCCATGAGATGAGGTTGGACCCTAGATATATAACAAATCCCCCCGTTGATCGAAGCATCGGAGTAAGCTTTAAGCGTGTTTTGCCAAATAGCATTCGTGAAAGCATGCAAAAAGGAGTCTGAATCATGCCGATTGAAGAGACCAAAGTGAGAAGTGCCTTTAAGATAGCACAGGATTCGTTTAACTGTTGTCCAATGATTGCCGGTTGAAGCGTGCATAAACTGACAAACATTATTCACAGCGAATGCAATGTCGGGTCGTGAGAGAGACATATTGAAGTGCTCCAACAGTTTGCTGATATTTCGTTGGATCTGAAAGGATAGGACTGTCATCAAGCGCCAAAGATTGAGAAGAACTCATTGGGGAAGCAACCGACTTACAATCTGAGAGACCCGAACGAGTAAGCAAATCAGAGATGTATTTGCGCTGTGATAAGATGATATTTTTGCCATGAGGAACGATTTCTATGCCCAAGAAGTAATGTAAATTCCCCAAGTCTTTGATAGCAAAGTATTGATGGCCTCGGTATTGTTTCCGGTCACAATTATGTTATCGACATAGACAAGCACATATACAAGGGTGTCGTGAGACTTCATAATAAACAAGGATGGATATGTTTTGGAGCCAAAGAAGCCGATCTGATGTAGAGTGGTAGATAGGTGTTTAAACCAAGCTCCTGGGCCTGTTTGAGGCCGTATAAGGACTTGTGAAGAAGACAAACATAATCCGGATGAGTTTTGTCAATGAAGCCCGGTGGTTGACGAAGATAAACAGTTTCAGTCAAGTGACCATGGAGAAATGTATTGTTTTCGGTCACAATTATGTCATCGACATAGACAAGCACATATACAAGGGTGCCGTGAGACTTCATAATAAACAAGGATGGATCTATTTTGGAGCCAGAGAATCAGAACTGATGTAGAGTGGTAGATAGGCGTTGAAACCAAGCTCTTAGGGTTTGCTTGAGGCCGTATAAGGACTTATGAAGAAGACAAACATAATCCGGATGAGTTTTGCCAATGAAGCCCGGTGGTTGACGAAGATAAACAGTTTCAGTCAAGTCAAGTCACCATGGAGAAAAGCATTCTGTACATCTAACTGGCGGAGAGACCATTGGTTAGTAACCGCAAGAGACAATATCATCAGGATTATAGTAGCCTTTACAACAGGACTAAATGTTTCCTAAAAATCAACACCTAGTTTTTGACGGAAACCTTTTGCAACAAGTCATGCTTTGTAACGAGTCACATTGCCATTTTCATCCATTTTGATCCTGTAAACCCACTTAGAATCAATAATATTAGTATTTTGAACATTGGGGACAAGATACCATGTTCCATTTTTAACAAGAGCGTTTAACTCTTCAGCCATTGAATTACGCCACTCCGGTGATTTGTTGGCGACGGTAAATGAGGTAGGCTCAGTAGGGGAAGGTGGGTTGGTGGAAGTATGATACGAAGAGGGAGTGTAACGAGCTGGGGGTTTTGGGTTAGCCCGAAGGTTGGCTGGTCGGGTAAGAAGTGGGGGAGGTGGTGGTGGGTGGGGAATGGGTTAGGAGGTGGACTTGGGGGCTGGAACAGTGGTGGGAACAGGAGGTATGGGAATAGTAGGTATGGGATGAGTTTGTGGAGATTGATGTTGAGTAATAGGTGTAGAAGTGGAGGTGACAGGAGTGGGAAAGGAGGAGACATAAGGTGTAGAAGTGGTACGGTTAGGAATGGAATATGGGTAAAGGGGAAGATGTGTTCATTAAATCGAACATGTCGTGCAATGTACACACGATCGGTAATAAGGTCCAAACACCGATATCCATGATGGGTGGGGCTATACCCGAGAAAAACACAAGGTGTGGACCGAAAGTCCATTTTGTGACGGTTATTCAGGCGAAGATAGGGGAAGCATTGGCACTCAAATACACGAAGGAACGAGTAATCAGTTGGTCGTTTGAAGATATGTTCAAAGCGTGATTTATTGGAATAGGTTCTAGAGGGTAAACGATTTATTAGATAAACGGCCGTGTCAAAGGCAAAGTTCCAAAAGCGTTGTCGGGCTTGGGAGTGAGCAAGTAAAGCTAGGCCTGTTTCCACAACATGACGGTGTCGACGTTCCACAATATCATTTTGTTCACTAGTATGGGGACAAGAACGTCGATGAAGAATACCAAGTGAAGAGAAAAAGGGTGCAAGAGTGCGAAATTCACCCCCCCCCCCCAATCGGTTTGCATATTTTTTAGCTTGGTATTAAATTGTCTTTCTGCCATTGTAACAAATGATTTAAAGGTGGAATAAGCATTAGATTTTTGGGCTAAGGGATAAAACCATATATATCGGGAGTGATGGTCAACACATAATATAAAAAACCGATGTCCATCAAAAGAAAGGGATGGAGCCGGTCCCCAAAGATCACAATATACCAAGTCCAAAATATTATTACTACGAAAGTTTGATTTATTCAAAGATAACATAGACGATTTTTGCATTTGACAAGAGGAACATAAAGATGGAAACAACTTTGTAGAAACAGGTATAGAACAAGTTGACATAATGGATTGAAAAACACGAGCATGGGGATGTCCAAGGCGGTGATGCCAAACATTTGAGGAAGCTTTAGTGGCAGTGAAGGTGAGACGTGGAAGAGACTTCAACTGGGGAAGGCTGAGTTTGTATAGACCATTGTCACTTGGACCCATGAGTAGGATAGCTCGTGTAAACTCGTCCTTCATAATAAAAAAAGATGAGCGAAATTCAAAGAAAACTTTATTATCGGTGCAAAACTGTTGATGGATAAGTGGTTCTTTTTAATTGCTGGTACATGAAGAATATTAGAGAGATTAAGGGTTTTGTGTGGTGAATAAATATGTGAAGAGCCAATATGAAAGATAGGTAGAGGATTACCGTCACCGACATGTAGAGAGTCGGTACCATGGTATGCTTCAGAGTTATCCAAACATGTTAAATCTGGGGTGACATGGCTGTTGGAATCTGTGTCGGGAAACCAAGTGGAACCAGATTGAGAACCACTTTCGGAAGTCTGGGCATAATTTGCTTGAGATGGTGCACGAGCAGTAGACGATCCAGATTGGGAAGGGCATTGGGAGGGAATATGCCCGATACCACATCGATTACAATGGCCAAATACGGTGTTTTGAGTGGATGCCCATGCGAATTGTTGTTGTCGGCTGCTGGTTCCACGAGAATTATCTCGGTTTCGGTTATAATGACCTTGTGAATTGCCACGTGAGTTTCCACGACGATTGCCCCAATAGTTGTTTGATGGGCGATTAGCATAGAATGCTTGAGGTTGAGGACTTTGAGAGGCAATAAGGCTGAGTTGATACCCTAATTGTGATGCAACCTGCTGCAAAGAATTTATTTGGGTCTGTGGTAACATACCTGGACGTGGCAGAAAGTCATAAGTTGTAGATGCCATGAAAGCTTATGGTGTTGCTCGAGTAATTTTGTTTATCATGAAGTCATGATTGGTAAGGAGGCCATGAAGTTCATTAAAAGTGATCGGTGGTGAGCGAGCAAGGAGGTTTGCCTTCAATCCGTTGTACTCTTCTCGGAGACCGGAGATAGCAAGCATGACCAGATCTTTATCTTTGAATGGTTCGCCAATATTGGCTAAGGCATTGGCGTATTCCTGCGCACGACTAAGATAAGAGATTGGAGTTTCATCACCTTTCATCTCAGTCCTCAAAAGTTGAATTTCTAGAAGAAGTGTTTGGTGCATATGCTTGTTCCAGCGCAAGCCATAGATCCCTAGATGTTGTGCCTTGAACGTGTTGAAAGGATGCTTCAGAAACGGTAGAGATGATAATCATTCTGACGTGTGCATCATTGGCAATCCAATGAAGATAACTAGGGTTATCCATGGAGGCATTTTCGATTGTTGCTGCTGTTTTTGACAATGGACAGCAGATTGTACCATCTATGTATCTGTAAAGGTTATTGGTAACAAGGAAAGGTTGGATCATTACTTTCCAATACCCATAGTTGGTGGGTGAAAGAGTGAAAGCAAATTTATGGGAGTTATGTGCAGTTTTCTCCACAGTTGTGAAAGGTGTTATCATCGTCATGTGTAAGATCAAATTGCTTGATCAGAAGAACACAGGGAGAGACCGATCAGTGGAGAAGGGAAGGGAACAAACTGCAGTTGAAAGGGTTGAAGAGCAAATTTATGGGAGTTATGTGCAGTTTTCTCCACAGTTGTGAAAGGTGTTATCATCGTCATGTGTAAGATCAGATTGCTTGATCAGAAGAACACAGGGATAGACCGATCAGTGGAGAAGGGAAGGGAACAAACTGCAGTTGAAAGGGTTGAAAAGCTTCTTAGTTTCCTTGGCTCTGATACCAAGAGAAACCATAAGGTTTGATGTTTATTGAGTTGATTAAAACTGATTGCATGTACACCATATATATAGGAAACAATATTACAATTAGCACCTCCTAGAATATAATGACTAACACTCCTCAACAAAACGAAGTGATGGAGCGGCGTAACTAGACCGTGACCGAGACAACTCAAAGCATTTTAAAGACCAAGAACGTCCCACAAAATATGTGGGGTGAAGCTGTTAGACACTCGGTATACTTGTAGAATCGAGTCCCAACGAGAGCTCTCAAAGATCAAAGTCCATATGAGGCGTTAAAGGGATGTAAACCAAACCTGAAACACTTGAAAGTTTTAAGGTGTATGGCTTATGTGAAGGTATCATCAGTTCACTTAAAGAAGCTCGATGATCATAGCAGACCTCTTGTCCATCTTGGCACCGAACCGGACACAAAAACTTACCGTTCTTTGATCCGCAAAAGATGAAGATTGTGGCTAGTAGAGATACCAAATTTGATGAAAGTAAAGGCTAGAATTGGGCTGAATTTCTCCAAGAATTCAGCAATGACGAACCATGCTGGAGAAACTTTATTGTGTTTAATAAGATTGGTGACCAAGACGGGTCAAGCGCAGCTAAAATAGATTAGGTCCAACCCTAATCTGAACCATCTTCGCTGCTACCAAACAATCTAGAAAACGGATCAGTTGTTGTCCAAGTCCATTAGGTCCAGTTTGTAACAACCCAACTGACTGTTTTCAACTGTCGTTTGAAGATATGTTCAAAGGGTGATTTATTGGAATAGGTTCTAGGGGGTAAACGATTTATTAGATAAACGGTCGTGTCAAAGGCAAAGTTCAAGGTTTTCATTCCATTAAAGATCTTTACACTCAAACTCATCCAACTGAACAGGTTCAATTTGAGTGAAAGTTGTTGCTTTTAAATGAAGAACCTAGTAAATATTTGGAAGCAAAAGGGACGAATTAGACTAAATAGAACGGAACAACACTTGGGAATTGGTGAAACCTCCAAATGGGGTCAAGCCAATTAAATTAAAATGGGTCTATAAAACCAAGAAGGATGCAAAAGGAGAGATCATTCGCTGTAAAGGAACAAATGAAGCAACAAACGAACCAACAAAAGTGGTGTTTTAATTGTTAGTGTATATACCGGCTCAAGTACTGTTGATATTTTCAGCTTCAAGGAACAAATGAAGCAACGTTTTGATATGAGCAACCTTGGATTATTGACCTACTACTTGGGTATCGAGGTTGATCAAAACAGAAGTGGCATCTCATTGAAACAAACTGGATATGCCATTAAAGTGTTGAAGGAGGCAAACATGTGGGAAGCTAATCCCACGAAATTCCCAATGGACCCGGGCCTACGTTTGACAAAGGAAGATGATGGTGAACATGTGGATGCTACTGAATTTAGAAGACTCATTGGGTGCTTGCGGTACTTGACTCATACAAGACCTGACACTAGTAATGCTATTGGTGTTGCAAGTCGCTTTATTGAGTCCCCAAAGATATCTCATATGCAAGCCGTGAAGCAGCTTTTGAGATCATAAAAGGAACAGTCGGCTATGGTAAAAATACGTTGATGGCGGCAACACAACCGAAATGGTTTTTTAATATGGGGGACAACCGGTGGCTTGGTGTAGTAAAAAACAAAACGACGTTGCATTGTCTTCTTGTGAAGCTGAGTTAATGGCGGCAACGGCTACCGCGTGTCAAGCCATTTGGCTAAGGGGACTGCTCGAAGAAATAAAGGACCAAAGGATGGAAGCAATAACAATTCTCGTTGATAACAAGTCGGCCATCGGATTGATGAAAAATCCAGTGTTTCGTGGATGTAGCAAACACATTGATACTCGTTATCGTTACATTTGAGAATATGTTGAAAAGGGACTAGTAAATGTGGAGAATGTTTGTGGGGACAAACATAAAGCAGATATTCTAACTAAAGTACTACCAAGGATCAAATTCCTTGAAATGAGGGAGCTACTCGAAATTACTTATGTAGCACAATCTATAATTAAGAGGGAGAAAATATTGTCTTTTGGTCATGTTGCATAGAAGATACAAGTTGCCAATTGGTTAAGTAGATAAGGTATCTAGATAAGATACCAAGTGGCCAAGTTGTTTTATTAGATAAGGTTTTTCCTCTCTATATATAGTACGTATAGAGAAAGAGTTAGATAAGAATAATGTATGAAAATACAAAAGATTTTCTTCCAGCTAATGAATATTAGAAAGAGTCGTTGCTGAGTTTTGCAACAAACCTTGGTGTTCTTTTAACAGTTTCTGTCAATAAGGAGACCTAACATAAGTAGGCTTAGTAAGATATATGTCAACTAGCTTTCACCAAGACTCAGATGATAGTCAAAGTCCGTGAAAGAGTTTGGATGTAACAGAAAATTGTATTAAGTGGGACAACGCATACATACGGCATACCTTGGTTGGTGTTCTACTTTGCAGTTGAAAGGAAAAAAGAAAACTTGGCAGCATACCTGGTGATTTTTGATGATACATCAAGATGATTGAAAAACCTGAAACCCAAAATACTCCTTAAACATTGAATCATGAAATCAATATTGCGAAACAAACACAAACACTAATATTTTCCCTAAAAAGAACATTTGAAGAAAGAGTAACATCATTCAGCTGCTGTTTCTGCTATGTAATTGCAATTAAATTCAGAGCTCCTTTTTTGTCCATATACATCATTTGAAGCAGATGCAGAAATCAAGATTTATAATCAGGAACTTCATTAAACCATGCGATGTTTTTTGTGAAATCCGTATAGGTTTGTTTAACAAAGATGAAACTGAAGCACTATCAACTCCATAACATTTACAGCATATTCTGTTTCAGCATCAGTTAGCTCTACAGAGGATGAGTAGATTTGAACCACATAATAATAATAATAATGCCTGACTGGTGTAATGAATCAACAGGCATTGAGCCAAAGGTGAATGGACTGTACTCCTTGTTAAGCTGGTAACAAATTTGCTCACAGTTAATCTATCGTTTTGTCTTATCTGCAAATATATCAAGTTTCTTATCTTATGTCAACGGAATAGGTGTTTAAAGTTTTGGTTTTTAACTAGGAATCACTAAGGGTATGGGGGTTTAATAATATGGTGTGGAATGACAAGAGTATCTGATGAGCATAGAGCCAATGTTTTCATACCTGGTGGAGTGCATCCCTTCATTAAACTGCTTCTTGTACTTCATTACTCCATATTTTCACAATCTCAGGGTTTGTCTAAGATAAAAAAAAATAAAATAAAATAAACAAGTTAAATGTAGGTTGTGTTAAAAAATATCATTAAAGGTCAATAAAAATCACATAATGCAATTTTCACAATCTCAGGGTTTGTCTAAGATTAAAAAAAAAAGATAAATGAAGGTTGTGTTAAAAAATATCATTAATGATTTTAAATAAACAACATTATTCAGTAAGAAGCGTTACATCTGTTACAGCTTTCAACCACATAAGTGGCAAAATGAGAGGCTCGGGTAAGGACCAAAACAAGTCGGATGAGGTTTGTGTGGAACACTTTTTTCATAACTAATTAGTGTCAAAGTATGATTTATTGTTTATTTTAAAAAGAAACTATTTTCTTGAATAGAATGATTTAGGAGGTTTTATGCATTATAATACACATTGGGTGTCTTTCATCCCATTTGACCCGTTCATATAAAGCTATTTTCTCAGTTAGAAATAAAATATAACCCCCAGTCCCCATCAACCAATTCATAATCAAATGTCAAAATTGCCACCTCTAAACAAGGTAACAAGTTTGTATTTTATGAGATTATGTCCAATGGAAAGACCTTAAAAGGCTGTCCAAATGAAGAAAACTCTTGAACAGATTATAATAGCTTCTCATATGCATCTTGAAAAACATGTTTACTTACCAGTTCGGCTGATGCCTGCATCTTGTTTTTGTACAGGTTTGGGACCTAATCATGGTAACAAGGAAAACGGGTTGAGGTAAATACCCATAATTTCTACAGTTTGGGTTGGGTTGACCTAAAACACTTTGTCTAAGATCTATATTGTTATATAAACAACCGTCAATATATATAGCATTTATATTGTCTCAATAATACCCTAATCTGTCTAAGAAAAGGATTTAGAAGATTTTACACATTAAAAATACCCTTTGGACCCCGTTCGACAAATGCAACCCGAATAGACAGATCCAAAAGTACATTTTAATAACATCGGATGAGAAGTTATTACCTCATTGACAATAAACTTCCACATGTTAGAAAATCTGCCAACAGCTGGGGCCCCTTCTGGTTTCTCAAATACCACAAATGTCTGACCAGGTGTATCATATGGTAGGGCTTTCAATTGCTTGGTTGCCACTTCAGTATCTACAACAACGGTGACATAAAAACAGACATCCATGATTTAAGATGAGAGATTTTTTTTATTTATTTCAATATATAATTTACTGGAAAAACAATTCTCTAAATTAAGCTTACATTTCCCGCCTTCCCAGTAACTACTCTTGTATCGTATCACAACTGGAACTCAACATGCTTATCAAATATGTGCTTCACAACATTTACTGCATATTCTGTTACAGATTTGAACCACTTACAAGAACAAGATAATCAACCAAGATGGAAGAAAAAACAGGTAGAGACTTGACTTCCTTCGGTACAGAACATGTTTCAAACAGTTCTTCTAAAAAGAAAAATTATATTGGCAAAGAAACAAATGATAAAAATGGATAACTGTGGCAGAAAAAATCATTAATAAAATAAAAAAACTATGAGCAGCCACTTACATTGCAACCGGTTTTGACCCATTACTCAACCCACCAACCCGTCCATTTTGCCATTTCTGTCAAGAAGGCAAAACAAGATGATACATGGAAAAAAAAACTCCAGTAATTACAGTGATACCCCCAAAACTGGCTTCAGAAGAACCTATAAAGGTTTCAAGGCTTGAAAAAAACATGTTTTTAATATGGACAAAAACCAAAACCGAATGTTACAAATGCAGCTAATCCATCGTCAATATCATACAAGCAACTCCTCAAAAGAACGCATATATGAATTCATGCCTTCATTAGTAGAAAATAACAGATAATCCAACTTAGAGGAATGTTGATATATATAAATAAAAAATGTAAGCTCAATTACCTTCAAAGAATCAACCAGTGTACCAGACTTAGCCAATTTGCTTACTGCACTGACCCAAGCCGTTACATTAAGAAAATGCAGAATCCGATCACAAGTTTAGTGAAATTAAACATGTTTTAGTACTATTGCAAAATGTTGTGATTCTACCGTAATGTCAATATGCAAAGAAATTTGATATGAATAGTACTTTACTGTACACTAAATATGCCTGAGATCATGGGTTCTAGTCCTAGGTGAGTCCATTTCTTTATTTTGTTCAACGTTTTCCAACTCCCCTTCCGTCCTTTTTTTAATCCACCTCTTTTGTTCAAATTTTCATTTTCCCATTTCATAGGTAATGACAGAAGTATAATGGTTTTATATAAAAGAGTTAGAAAACTTAAAATGGAAATTAGAGGTGTATAGTTGTGAAAAAATCAAACACGTTTACCTTTATATCAAATTGCAGACAGTGAATATATATTTGTCTTTTTTTAAATCTCACCACCTAAACCAGTATAACTAAATTAGCTAGACCCGTAAAACAAAAGAAAAGTTAAGTTCACACAACTTTTTACCTGAATAAGAAAATAGAAATTCTTGAAAGAAAAAAACTAAACAATTTGGTCCTAACTGATTTTACATTTTCTGCACACTTTCTAAATAGCTCATTAAGTAAAAGGTCAAAATCAAAGGAAGTAGGAGAATTTAAGAATAAAAACTTGGTACACTGTACAAATGAAAATCTCATAAAAAGAAACAAGAAACATTAAAATCAAACAAAGTTAAAATCATCAACTTCATCAAGAAAGCAGTCCATGCTACAATAACCTACGTACACCCAATCAACTGCAAAGTACAAGCCTCAAAGTACAAACATGTTGAAATGGGTTTTTAGGTATTCTCGTAACGGGATTGCAATGTGAGGTCAGTCTTGCACGATACCTAACAAAACTGTAAAATCCACACAACTACTAGAAACAATATAAAAATGTAAAAGGTTGGCAACATAAGTAGCCTCATTAAGTAAAAGATCAAAGTCAACAGAAGTAGGAATTCAAGAACAAAAAACTTGGTAAAGTGTACAAATGAAAATCTCATAAGAAAGAAAGATGAAATATTAAAAACAAATTCAAAATCATTAGATAAATAAAATATCAACAAAAACAACTTCCTCAAGAAAGCAATCCACAATACAGTAACAGCCTACTAATACCCAATCAACAGCAAAGTACAACCCTCAAAGTACAGAACATGTTGAAATGGTTTTTTAGGTGTTGATAGTAACGGGATTGCAGGGTCTCGAATGTGAGTTTAGTCTTGCGAACACCATATAAAGAAATGAAAATCTCATAAAAAAGAAAGATGAAACACTAGAAACAAACAAAGTCAAAATCATTACAGAAATAGAATATTGAGAGAAAGAACTTCATCAAGAAAGCAATCCATGCCACAATAAAAACCTACGTACACCTAATCAACCGCAGAGTACAAGCCTCAAAGTACAAAACGTGTTGAAATGGTTTTTAGGTGTTCTAGTAACGGGATTACAAGTTCTCGAATGCGAGTTCAATCTTGCAAAACACCATAGTCAACCCACACAAATATTAAAAACAATGGAAAAGGTTGAAAACATAAGTAACCTCATTAAGTAGGTCAAAATCAAAGGAAATGGTGGGGAATTCAAGAACAAAAAACTTGTTAGAAGTGTACAGATTATGGATCATTCAGTCACTACCTAAACTTTTAAGCTACTAACATTAAAATTCACAGCTGTTCAAACTACATTATCATACCCTTTATATTACAATGAAGAAAAAGTGGGTCAAAGTCCGTGTCTCCGTGAAAGGGTTTGGATATAACGCATACCTTGGTTCGTGTTCTACTGTGTATTTTCTGAATCCATTCGTAACCTACAATCATGCAAAGAATACGTCATACAAGATAGAAACAGTTAAAAATTGTGACTAGAATAGAAAAGAGGATTAATTAATTATAGTATTTCACCAAGAATCAGATGATCGTCAAAATCCATGAATGTTAACCGGAAGAAGAAGAAGAAAGTGATCGGCGTATGTCGTGATTTTGGAACACGCCATTCTTGTTTCTCCCAATAATCAAACAAGGGTTTTAGGTTCTGAATCAGAAAGGGGATTTAGGGCTTGGTTTTGGTGAACATTGAACAAGACCGTTGGAGTTGAACGCGTTTTCTTTGTGTCCAAGTTTCCAATTAAAATGGTTATATTCATTCCTTTTCGGATTGGGTCATGCTATATGTACATCTCATTTTCACTGATTTTTACTCGTACACCCTTCTAAATTTTGAAATAAATACAATTCAAACTTTTTTGATTAAAAAATATTTTTTTGAAGGTATCTATAGCCTAACCCTTTCAAATTTTATTTATTTTATCTAAAAATTAGGTTACCTAGACTTTTTTAATCCTTATAAAAAGCCATTTTGAAAAGGTTATATTATCCATGAAACAAATATTTGTTAATATGTATTTTAAAATAAAAATCATTTAATATGCGTTTATTACTTAACTAGATTAGAAACCCGTGTTTTACACGAATTTATTAAATGAAATATAAAATAGTTAGTAATAAATATTTAAGAATAAAAATATATTAAATAGTTAGTAATGAATATTTAAGAATTATAAAGAAAAAGTATTAAATAGTAATAAATATTTAAAAATTAACAAGGTAAATATTAAATAGTCACCAATGAAAAAGGGACACCTCACTAATTCATTTTTCAAAATTTTAATTCAATATTTTCAGGTTTTTCTTAAATAACTCATGCTTTAATTATTAAAAGAAAAAAAATATACACAGACTTACTTATACTTTTTTTCTTCTGAATATTCCGATATAAATTTTAACGAAAACAGAGTTGTTTAAAAACATATATTTTTTGTCTCGTAAGGGGTTTTGGCACACATATTGTTATTTATAAATATTAAATTAATATTTTTATTTTCTTTTGTCTTCCTTTTATTAAGTAATGATTAATTAATAATTAAAATTTTAATGCAGTCT
The DNA here is from genome assembly GCA_023525975.1 of Smallanthus sonchifolius. Taxonomy (NCBI): domain Eukaryota; kingdom Viridiplantae; phylum Streptophyta; class Magnoliopsida; order Asterales; family Asteraceae; genus Smallanthus; species Smallanthus sonchifolius. The sequence goes on along the minus strand of CM042021.1, from coordinate 27,942,663 downwards.
CAGTGACATAGCAGCAAAACCATTACAGAGCTTAGTGATTGTCCATGTGTAAACATGACAGTGACGTAGCGAGATGTGATTACACTTTTTAGTGAAACCACTACACTTACCTTTAATAAAGAAATATTAAATAGTTATTAATGAATAAAAAATTTACGGAAAAAAAATCTTGGACTCACAGAAATTATGACACGTGACACAACCAGTTAATTATTTATTAGGTATAGATCGAAACATTATTGATTTATATTAGAAAACATGCTCATAATAATTTTGATATTTGTTTTCAATCTCGTTCTCAATAAGATATAAAAAATTTTCTTTGCATCACTCACGGTTTTTTCTTGAGATCCATTAAGTTTCATGGCACATACACCCAAATACCCGATAACAAGCATGAGTGCAATCATGAGTTGGCGACAACCACCTTTGTGCGCTAAAAATATAATATAAACAATAGTATAAATTTAAATTTTAGAATATTGTATGTGGATGTCGTATTGCCACATCATTCGTACATTGAAGATCTATGTGTGTGAATTTGTGATACGACATGAAAATAATATAAAATTCGCAAGTTTAGGTTTAGTCTTGGGCTGAACCCGTGAATACGTTTAACTAAACATATCATGTTCGGGGCAACTTGCCGAGTTGACGGGTTCCCTTTCAGTTTTATTACTTTTAAAAAAAATATATTTTATCTCATAACTTAAACTGATTACGTACCTTTCTGCAACATTTAAAATACAAAAAGAGGATTGAGCATTAGTTTTTATAGTTTAAACTCAATTATATATATATATATATATATATATATATATATATATATATATATATATATATATATGGTTAGGTTCAAATAAGAACTCATAAGTACTTGAGAACTCGCGAGAACTCGTCAAAAAACCAATTAAAACCATTTTTTTGTTTTCACTATCTTTATTATTAAAATATAACGTAAAAAATGATTTATCTCTCCAATTAATTCATCCTTTCTCTCTAAATTATACTTAAAAAAATTTATATATATGTGTAAATGGTAAACACTTACACATGTGTAAATGGTAAACTTACATAAGTGTATATTTTTTTTAATATATGAAGACATGTAAATTTACATATATAAATTTATTTTTTATATTATATTACAACAATAAAGATAGTAAAAATAAAAAAATGGTTTTGATTGGTTTTTTGACGAGTTCCCAAAATATTTAAGAGTTCTCAAATGATTCATTCCCTATATATATATATATATATATATATATATATATATATATATATATATATATATATATATATATATATATATATATACTGGAGAGTTCAATTTAGAACATTAAATATTGCGAGAACAAACAGAACAAAACGAATCATTCACCTTTTCAATCTTAAAAAGTTTTAAAGTATAAGACAATGATATAAATGTAATGTTTATTCGTTTTTCATGAAATTCAAACAAAAAAATATGAACAAATTTCGTTTATAGGCATACCTACACGTGTGTAATTCATGTGTAGGTTTTTTTTACCTACACATAGTCTACATATGTGTAGGAAACTTTTAAATATATAAAAACATATGAAAAAAATTAATTTAATACTTTTTTATGTACATAAACATACATATTTGTATGTAAGAAGTATAAAATTCTAAATTTTTTTTACCATGGATCAAAAAATTAAACTATTTTTGTTTGTTCTCTCTGTTCTCGCATAATTTCCTTGTTCTGAAATGAACTTCTCATATATATATATATATATATATATATAAATGCAGAGTTATGATCTTTTGAGAACTCATAAATACTTGAGAACTCGTCAAAAAAACAAATTAAAACCATTTTTTTTGTTTTCAGTATCTTTATTATTAAAATACAACATAAAAAATGATTTATCTCTCCAATTAATTCATCTCTTCTCTCTAAATTATTCTTAAAAAATGTTATACACATGTGTTAATGGTAAGCACTTACACATGTGTAAGTGGTAAACTTACACATGTGTATATTTTTTTAATATATGAATACATGTAAATTACATATTATAAATTTATTTTTTATGTTGTATTCTAATAATAAAGGTACTAAAAAGAAAAAAAAATGTCTTTGATTAGTTTTTTGACGAGTTCTCGTGAGTTTTTAAAATATTTAGAGTTCTCAAATGATGCATTCCTTGTATATATATGTATATATATAGGGTTAGGTTCAAATGAAAACTACAAATATTTTGAGAACTCGCGAAAAACAATAAGAAATCACTTCTTTATCCGAATTACTTACGTTAGTGTTAAAATACAACATTTTTATATCGATTAATATGTGTAAATTTACATGTACTCATATATTATAAACATTTACACATGCGTACATGGTAAAGGTTTACACATGTGTACATGAGAGACTTATATATGTGATAATGTTTATAATATAACAATACATGCAAATTTACACATATCAATTCATATAAAAATGTTGTATTTGAATAGTAATTCTAGTATTTTAAACAATTAAATTATTTTTTATTGTTGTAGCGAGTTCTCAAAATATTTAAGAGTTCTCAAATGATCAATTCCATATATATATATATATATATGTGTGTGTGTGTGTGTGTGTGTGTGTGTGTGTGTGTGTGGGTGTGTGTGTGTTTTTAGTTGCATATTTCATATTTGTAGTTTTATAGTATTAATATGCAAAAAAAATAAATAAATAAAGTTTCAGGTTAAACGTGGCGTGTTCATATCAACTTGCAAAAACTCATATTTTGTTCGGGTTCATGTGTTTGACATTATTTTCAGGTTTGCCATCTTCGAGTTCCACCCGTCAATCTGAACACAACCTATTTAACACCACTAAATTTGGAACTTCTTAAATTCACCCAACAAGTATATATATATATATATATATGTATGATTTTATATAGCACAGATTATAACATCCTTGTCGCATCGCGCGGGTAAACCCTTGAGTAATAGATTAAGATCAAAATTTCTTTTTGAATAAATAGAGTTAATTACACAGATCGTCCATTTAGTAAACCCATATTGCAAGGTTGGCTCTAAACTTTGAGAAATTACATGGTTGGCCCATAAATGTTCACATTTTTGTAACATCGGTTACCCTTCGTTTGGATGGTAATCTATTTCCTCCGTTAAATACCCTCATGTAGCGTTAAATACCCCCACGTGCCTCCCACATGAGGGTACTTGAGTCGATTTAGGTCCCAAACAATTGAACCTTTGCATCATTTCGCCCATATTCCCTGATTGTCATTTACACGAATATCAAAACACCCATTATCCTTCCCGCTTAAATGCTCCATCATTTCTTCATCATCAATCGCACCCAACACCATGTAATCTTCACCCATTGACTGATCTGAGTACACTAGCATGTAACATTTGAAATTACGGAGCCTACAATAGTAATCGATCATGCCTTGTAAAATCAGAAATCCAACTATTGGCTATGATTTTCAACCACACTCTATTTATGGTCCGGTTGTTTTAAGTTTTTGTTTGCATCACTCACGATTTCTTCTTGAGATCCATCAACAAGTTTCATGGCACATACACCCGAATACCCGATAACAAGCATGAGTGCAATCATGAGTTGACCACAACCACCTTTGTGCGCTAAAAATCTATACTAATAAATAAAGGTTTAAATGGACACTTGTCACTTCCTCGTGCCTCCTCACATTGGTTTTCCCGCCTCTCTATCCAAATAAATACGCATGTATCTTATTAAATAAAAATGATATTATAAATATATTATTAAAGAAAAATACTAATTATATTAAATAAGAATATATAATAGGAAATCAAAATATAACTAATTAAAGAAAAATACTAATTTGTTATATACACACATTTCTACTTGATATATATCAAGACGATCATAATAGTCTGACAAGTTAGGATGTATTTACAAATTTATAAGTTATATCGTTTTCAATATACAACTCGTGCAATACACGGGATTATAACCTAGTATAATATAAACAATAGTATAAATTTAAATATTTGAATATTGCATGTGGATGTTGTATTGCCACATCATCCGTACATTGAAGATCTATGTGTGTGAATTTATGATACGACATGAAAATAATATAAAATTCGCAAGTTTAGGTTTAGTCTTGGGCTGAACCCGTGAACACGTTTAGCTAAACATGTCATGTTCGGGGCAACTTGCCGAGTTCACGGGTTCCCTTTTTATTTTTATTAGTTTTTAAAGAAATATATTTTATCTCATAACTTAAACTGATTACGTACCTTATGGCAACATTTAAAATACAAAAAGAGGATTGAGCATTAGTTTTTATAGTTTAAACTCAATTATATATATATATATATAAGGGAGGGTTCAATTCAGAACACTAAATATTGCTAGAACACGCAGAACAAAACGAATCATTCACCTTTTCAATTTTAAAAAGTTTTAAAATATAAAACAATGATATAAATGTAATGTTTATTCGTTTTTCATGAAATTCAAACAAAAAAATATGAACAAATTTCGTTTATATACATACCTACACGTGTGTAATTCACATGTAGGTTTTTTTACCTACACATAGTCTACATATGTGTAGGAAACTTTTAAATATATAAAAACATATGAAAAAAATTAGTTTAATGGGTTTTTATGTACATAAACATACATATTTGTATGTAAAAAGTATAAAATTCTAATTTTTTACCATGGATCAAAAAATTAAACGATTTATGTTTGTTCTCTCTGTTCTCGCATAATTTTCTTGTTCTAAAATGAACTTCCCATATATATATATATATATATATATATATATATATATATATATATATAGGAAAAGGTTTAGGTAAAAAGGATTCTAATTCTAAGAAGGGTGAGAAGGATTTAGGGCCACTAGATCAAGCTGTAGAAAATATTTAATGGTTAAGATTAAATTGTAGGAGAAAAAAGTTGTTAGAAGGGTATTTTAGTCTTGGTCACTTTTGTTGACTTTTTATCAAGTCCCCCCTTTTTTAAACGTTCATAACTTTTACATACGGCATTATTTTTTTTAAAAAATTACACCATAAAAACGAGCATTTTTTATCTTTAAAACGAGTATAGTGTCGTTATATACAAAAATGAAAAAAAAATTACGTTTTCCAGCTCATTGTGTAATTTGTCAGGTCATTGTGTAATATTAGTTCATTGTGTAATATCATGTCTGGTCATTGTGTAATATCAAGTTATTGTGTAATATCAGGTTTGGTAATTGTGTAATGTCAGGTCTGGTAATTGTATCAAATATTTTTCATCATTGTGTTATATGTATTCATTATTTTGTCAAATATTTTTCATCATTGTTGTGTAATTTGCCCATGATTGTGTAATTCGCTCAAATATGTCAGGTCATTGTGTAATGTAAGTTCCGGTCATTGTGTAATTTTCTCATTGTGTAATATGCTCATTTTGTCAAATATTTTTCATCATTGTGTTATATGTTTTCATCATTGTGTTTTACGTTTTCCATCTCATTGTATAATTTGCTCATTATTGTGTAATTCGCTCAAATATGTCAGGTTATTCTGTAATGTCAGGTCTGGTTATTGTGTAATTTACTCATTGTGTAATATGATCATTTTGTCAAATATTTTTTATCATTGTGTTATATGTATTCATCATTGTGTTTTACGTTTCCAACTCATTATATAATTTGCTCATTTTATCAAATATTTTTCATTATTGTGTTATATGTATTTATCATTGTCTTTTACGTTTTCCAGCTCATTGTGTAATTTGTCATGTCATTGTGTAATATCAGTTCATTGTTTAATATCAGGTCTGGTCATTGTGTAATGTCAGGTCTGGTCATTGTGTCAGGTCTCTTCATTGTGTCAAATGTTTTTCATCATTGTGTTATATGTATTCATCATTTTGTCAAATATTTTTCATCATTGTGTTATATGTATTCATCATTGTGTTTTACGTTTTCCAACTCATTGTGTAATTTGCTCATTATTGTGTAATTCGCTCAAATATGTCAGGTCATTGTGTAATGTAAGTTCTGGTCATTGTGTAATTTGCTCATTGTGTAATATGCTCATTTTGTCAAATATTTTTCATCATTGTGTTATATGCATTCATCATTGTGTTTTACGTTTTCCAGCTCATTGTGTAATTTGCTCATTATTGTGTAATTTTCTCAAACATGTCAGGTCATTGTGTAATGTAAGGTCTGGTCATTGTGTAATATCAGTTCATTGTGTAATATCAGGTCTGGTCATTATGTAATATCAGACCTTATATTACACAATGACCTAGTATATTACACAATGACCATTATGTCCTCCCTTTAAAAACAATAAAAGGACACATGTCAAGCCTAGAATTCTTCTTACCCTTCTTATTTTTAAAACCCTTTTTACCATAACCTAACCCTATATATATATATATATATTTAGGGGACGTATTGGTTATAAACCCTGGGTTGTTGTGAAAACCCTTAAACTCAGTGTAGGCCACACATTCATTTCTTAATATTTTAATATGTGGTTGTAATTAATTATACATTTTTAATATATTTAATAAAAAACATGTAGCTTAGATTAAAGATGGGGTAAAAAGGTAATTTCATATTTTTCTTTTTACAAAATAATGAATATTTTAATTTCCTCTTTCTCTCTCTCTCTAAAACAAATTAAAAAAAATCACATATAAAAATACATGTAAAATCAGTTTACACATGTTTAGTGAATCAAATACACATGTGTAAAACCATATACAAAAGGAGGTGAAACCCATAATCAAATGTTAGTTAAAAAAATAAAAGAAATGATCCTTTGAAGTAATCAATTTGTTCGTAACATGCAAAAAAAAATTCACATATATATTAATTTATTAATCTATTACATTCTTAAATTCATGTTCTTTAAAGTTTACACATGTGTCGTAAACTAAAAATGCATAAGAGTGAATTCAAATCTGGGTTTTCCAGATTTACACAAGAGTCAATTCAAATCTGGGTTAAAAAAAGCATTTAACCAGGTTTACACAAGCATAAATTCAGTTTACACATGTGTAAATTCAGTTTATGCATGTTTTTATTCAGTTTACGCATGTGTAGTAACCCAAAAATACACAAGAGTCAATTCAAATCTGGGTTTTCTTTCCAAATCTGTATAAAAACTCTTGTTTAAGATCTGAATTTAAAACCAAAAACCCAAACCAAAATCAAAACACAGACAAAACCCTACCTCGATGACGGTCGCCGGTCTCCTGCTGTGTGAAAATTACATAGAAACTGAAACAATTCAATATAGAAAAACACCCGGTTCTGGGATAAGAACACCTGGTTTACACGTGTGTAAAAACCAAATACACGTGTGTAAAAATCAAATACACACGTGTAAAACCCATATATTTTCAAAACCTCACAAAAAGTCCCATTTTTTATTTCCATCCTCACAAAATAAAAAAAATTAAACTAGTAAATAGGTTAAAAATATTCAAATCTAAAACATGTTAAAAAATTAAACCAATATTAAAAAAAACCATCTCCAATAAACCCTATTAAAAAGAATCCGTGAACAAAACTTTTTACACCTGTGTAAATTCAATTTTAACACGTGTAATAATCAAAAAAACATGTGTAAAAACTATGTACACAAATCAGAAAACAATTATACATCCATAAACCGAAACATGGCAAAAATGTTACACACATCAGGTTAAAACTCAGATCAGATCTAACATTTTTTTAAAAGTATAAAAAAGTAAACATAGGGTTTTCATATGAATCAAACCTTTAAAAAGTACCAACTTCAAAAGGAGGTGAAGCTCATAATCAAATGTTAGTTAAAAAAATAAAAGAAGTGATCCTTTGAAGTAATCAATTTGTTCATAACTTGTAAAAAAAAAATTCACATATATATTAATTTATTAATCTATTACATTTTCATGTTCTTTAAAGTTTACACATGTGTAGTAAACTAAAAATGCACAAGAGTGAATTCAAATATGGGTTTTCCAGATTTACACGGGAGTCAATTCAAATCTGGGTTAAAAAAGCATTTAACCGGGTTTACACAAGCGTAAATTCAGTTTACACATGTGTAAATTCAGTTTATGCATGTTTTTATTCAGTTTACGCATGTGTAGTAACCCAAAAATACACAAGAGTCAATTCAAATCTGGGTTTTCTTTCCAAATCTGTATAAAAACTCTTGTTTAAGATCTGAATTTAAAACCAAAAACCCAAACCAAAATCAAAACACAAACAAAACCCTACCTCAATGACGGTCGCCGGTCTCCTGCTGTGTGAAAATTACATAGAAGCTGAAACAACTCAATATAGAAAAATACCCAGTTCAGGGCTAAGAACACCTGGTTTACACGTGTGTAAAAACCAAATACACATGTGTAAAAATCAAATACACATGTGTAAAACCAATATATTTTAAAAAACCTCACAAAATCAAAGTCCCATTTTTTATTTTCATCCTCATAAAATAAAAAAAAATTAAACTAGTAAATAGGTTAAAAATATTCAAATCTAAAACATGTTAAAAAATTAAACCAATATTTAAAAAAAAACCATCTCCAATAAACCCTAACCAAAAAGAATCCGTGAACAAAACTTTTTACACCTGTGTAAATTCAATTTTAACATGTGTAATAATCAAATAAACATGTGTAAAAACTATGTACACAAATCAGAAAACAATTATACATCCATAAACCCAAACATGGCAAAAATGTTACTCACATCAGGTTAAAAATCAGATCAGATCTAACATTTTTTAAAAAGTATAAAAAAGTAAACATAGGGTTTTCATATGAATCAAACCTTTAAAAAGTAACAACTTCGATAGCTATGTAAAGAACCGGCTACATATGATGAAGTTGAAGGGTTTATGAGTTTTGGTCACCTAAACCCCAAAATCAACTTGATCTGAACCGGCAACACATATTTATGAAAAAAAAGAAACATCTTCAGTAATTTACCTTCCCGACTGCTCATATAAAGAAAGGCAAAAACTTTTTTTTTGAGCAAGTTACAAACCCAAATCGAACAAGAAACATGTGTTTTTGAGCAAGAAATATCTTCAGGAGCTTTTCAGCAAGAAGATCAAAAATCAAGACATCTTCAGGAGCTTTTAAGCAAGAAACAGTTAACATGTAATCAAATTTCGGGTTTCTGTAATTTTTTACCCACATATTTTTTTTAGCAAGAAACATCTTCATGAGCTTTTAAGCATGTTACAAACCCTAATCAAAAAAACAACCTACATGCTTTGTCGTCTCCACCTCAAGCCTTGTTGGCTGAACCAGAGCGGATCTTTCCTACCGTCGGCTGAATCAGAGCAGATCTTTCCCTTCTTTTCCTGTCATCGACAGAGGGTTCGCCGGTTCGTTCACGGTGACAATTCTTGAATGGAACTCAAATTCAAGCAAAGTAGTGGCGATTATCAGATGAACTAGGGTTAATTTAGAGCAAAAATGGAGAAATCACAGACTGAATAATGGGATAAAAAATAGGGTTTCACAACAGCAGATCCAGAGAGTCAAAGGGTTAAGTTCTGGTGGGATTTTTCTATTTTTGAAATGATGAGAGTGGCGATCTGAAGATGGTGATGGCCGATAGATGAAGACGATCTTCACATGAAGATCTGAAGATGAAGATATTTAAGAGAGAGAGAAAGATGAAATCTTCAGATGAAGATCTGATTTGTGTTTAAGAGAGAGACAAAAACATGAATTATATATGGTGAAAAGGTGAATTACTATAATACCCCTCTATGAATTAAAAAAAATCAGAAATTAAAGAAATAGGATATGTGGTTGTGATAGAGTTTATGGGTTTGCACAATAAGAGGGGTTTTCAAATGATATGTCCCCTATATATATATATATATATAAATATAGGGTTAGGATCTTTTGAAAACTCATAAATACTTGAAAACTCGTGATAACTCGTCAAAAACACCAATTAAAACCATTTTTTTTTCAGTATCTTTATTATTCATCTCTTCTCTCTAAATTATTCTTAAAAAAATTTATACTCATGTGTTAATGGTAAGCACTTACACATGTGTAAGTGGTAAACTTACACATATGTAGATTTTTTTAATATATGAATATATTTAAATTACATATTATAAATTTATTTTTTATGTTGTATTCTAATAATAAAGGTAGTAAAAAGAAAAAAAATGTCTTTGATTAGTTTTTTTACGAGTTCTCGTGAGTTTTTAAAATATTTAGAGTTCTCAAATAATCAATTCCCTGTATATATATGTATATATATAGGGTTAGGTTCAAATGAAATCTTTAAATATTTTGAGAACTCGTGAAAAACAGTAAGAAATCACTTATTTATCTAAATTACTGTTAAAATACAACATTTTTATATCGATTAATATGTGTAAATTTACATGTACTCATATATTATAAATATTTACACATGCGTACATGGTAAAGGTTTACACATGTGTACATGAGAGACTTACACATGTGAAAATGTTTATAATATACCAATACATGCAAATTTACATATATCAATTCATATAAAAATGTTGTATTTGAATAGTAATTCTAGTATTTTAAACAATTAAATAATTTTTTTTATTGTTTTTAGCGAGTTCTGAAATGATCTATTCCATATATATATATATATATATATATATATATATATATATATATATATATATATAGTAGCTTAGAACCTGTGTAATACACAAGGGGTGAAAAATATCAATACATAAGATTTTTAAATCTTTATGTATATATATTTTACAGATGTAAAATATATTACATATACTAAGTATAGAAAAAATAAATTTTAAAATTCGTAAAAATTAATATATAATTAGATTTCGAAAATACGTTAATTACTCTTTAATGTAGTTTGACTTTCACTTACTATTTTATTGAAAAATGAAAGTTACATAATTAGATTTCAAAGTTTCTTATAATAAAAGATAATTTAAAATAAATGTGTTTTTATTAGCATAATTAGTATTTTCTTTAAAAATATATTATTATAAAAAGATAGAGTTGTATTTAATAAGAGAGAAAGACGGAAAAAAATGATGAGAATGAATACGGAGGCGACACGTGGCATAAAAAAACCTTTATTTATTATATAGTATAGATTAGTATTTTTTTTTTAAGTATATTATTATTAAAAGATAGAGGTGTATTTAATAAGAGAGAGAGAGGCGGGAAATAAATGATGAGAATAAATATGGAGATTACACGTGGAATGAAAAAACCTTTATTTATTATATAGTATAGATATATATATATATTTGAATTTTTAGTTGCATATTTTATATTTGTAGTTTTATAGTATTAATATGCAAAAAATTTAAATAAATAAAGTTTCAGGTTAAACGGGGCGTGTTCATATCAACACCACAGATTATAACATCCTTGTCGCACCGCGCGGGTAAACACTTGAGTAATAGATTAAGATCAAAATTTCTTTTTGAATAAATAGAGTTAATTACACAGATCGTCCATTTAGTAAACCCATACTGCAAGATTGGCTCTAAACTTTGAGAAATTACATGGTTGGCCCATAAATGTTCACATTTTTGTAACATCGGTTACCCTTCGTTTGGATGGTAATCTATTTCCTCGGTTAAATACCCTCATGTAGCGTTAAATACCCCCACGTGCCCCCCACATGAGGGTACTTGAGTCGATTTAGGTCCCAAACAATTGAACCTTTGCATCATTTCGCCCATATTCCCTGATTGTCATTTACACGAATATCAAAACACCCATTATCCTTCCCGCTTAAATGCTCCATCATTTCTTCATCATCAATCGCACCCAACACCATGTAATCTTCACCCATTGACTGATCTGAGTACACTAGCATGTAACATTTGAAATTGCGGAGCCTACAATAGTAATCGATCATGCCTTGGAAAATCAGAAATCCAACTATTGGCTATGATTTTCAACCACACTCTATTTATGGTCCGGTTGTTTTAAGTTTTTGTTTGCATCATTCACGATTTCTTCTTGAGATCCATCAACAAGTTTCATGGATTATTATCGGCCAATAGGTCATAGTTAAAATTATTAAAATCCACTTTGTCTTTTTAATATTAGCATAGTATGGCTATATACATTTTTTTAAGAAATGACATTAAAAAAATCCTACGCCATTTTTTATGTTGCTATGAACTGTGTGATATACGGTGTAATTATCCCATTTTATACTATGTGGATATTGTTTAACACATTTACACGATACACATGTGTGTCTAGGTCTATGAATGGGCTTTGACAACGCATTATATGGTGCAGCTACACCATTTAATAAGGTGCAACTGTGCTAGAAACTCGTGCATATAAATGACCGCAAATACCCTCGTACATTAAACCCACTCATGTAAGCATGTCGCCTCCTCAGGATGAGGGGTGTACTCCGTGGAGAGGGCTCGTGGAGCCAAGCTGGACAGTCATGGGCCGAGGAACACCACGCTTCTTGCGCGTGGGCCACGGTCGTGGGTTCTTGGCGTGGAGATTTCCATGGGCGTTGAGGTGAAAAAAGGCAACGGCTATAAGGCCACTGGAAAGGGAAACGGTCGGGTTTTTATTTATTATTCCTATAAATATAAACTTTTTTTAAATAACACACACACACTCAACCAAATTATAAAAAAAACACTCATATTCTCTCTACTTATCCAAAAATGGACCCGAACCAACCGAACAATGCCAACCCTATTTGGTTTTCTTCTCCGCCTCCCGCTCAATACTACCAAATACAACAACAACAAGCGGGCACGACCCAACAATTCGGCTTTTGGAACTACCAAATGCAATAACAACAAAAGCCTCATATCCAACAACCGCCTTTAACCCAACCATGCTATCAACCACAATTCAAGTCACCACCCAAGTGCCAAACAGTACCCGAGACCCAATACATACCCGAGACCGAAACCATACCCAAGACCCAAACCGCTCACAAAAAGGGAAAAAAACCTAATTTGGTATTGACCGGCCCACAAAAGTGGACGCCTAAGGAAGAAGAAAACTTAGTGTTAGCTTGGGTCGATATATTTGAAGACCCGATTGTTCGAAACACCCAAACACATGGGGTGACGTGGGGCCGGGTGTAACATCCCAAAAAGAATTACTATCATTTAAATACAAGATGTAAGTTTAGGGTTTAAAGCGTAATTGTTGCAAAGTGAAAGGGGGATAAAGGAAAAATAACATTTTTTTAAAACCCTACCTAACAAGACATCCGCTAACACCATTTCGTTTTTGATTGCTCCTTCGTCGGACCTGCAAATCCCGGCTCCCTCAACTTCCTTAAACCCTAATCCGGCCGATGGCCATCTTATTGCTCGGGTTATGTGGAGAAACTAACAGGGATGACATCGCACGTCGGTTCGTGAAGGCGATAGGAGGGTGAGCTGCTGCCATAGCTCCGTCAGCAGCAGTGGTTTGAGTGAGGTGGTACGAACGGTGGTCGACGACTGTATGGAGGGCTCGGGCAGAACTTCTGACGGCGAAGATGGTGGTTAGAGGTAACTCATAGTAAGAGTAAATGATGGAAAACCTCATGGTGGTGGTTGTTAACAAATTGAGGGTGGTGGTGGTGGTACGGACCTGGGGGAGGTGGTGGATGCTCGTGGAAATAGCAGGGGAAAGTATAACAGTCGGGCGGAGATGGTGGTGGCACCAAGTCCTAAACACAAGTTCAGGCGACACTTATAAGTGCCTGGCGACTCTCCTTTCCGACACTCAAGTGTGGCTGGCGACTCTCCCGGCTGACACTCAAGTGGGATTGCCGACACTCTCGGCCGACACTCCGGTATCTCAGCCGACTCTTGCATTAAATAATAGAATTCGTACTTTGACTTTTGTGCAGATCGGTATACTCACTAGCAATAGTTAAGACATCAGCTTCGGGATGAATATCGGTAGACAGGTGAGTTCATGCCCCTTATGTGTTATGTGCAAACGTTTTCAAATGTTTTGGGGCTAAAGTGTATACATGCATATGAATGAATAATATGATGCTATAAGTAACCATATGTGTTATATGACAAAACATGATAAACGAAGAATGAAAAGTATGTTTACAAACAATGAAATGTAAGTATGACATAACGTATAAGAATGAAATCTCTTTATATATATATATATATATATATATATATATATATATTTTATTGCCATGTAAGTATGTCTATGAACAATGAAATGTAAGTATGACATAACGTATAAGAATGAAATCTTGCTTTATATATATATATATATATATATATATATTGCTTGCATGTGAGTAAGTCTATGAATAATGAAATGTAAGTATGACATAACGTATAAGAATGAAATCTTGCTTTATATATATATATATATATATATATATATATATATATATATATATATATATATATATATATATTGCTTGCCATGTAAGTATGTCTATGAACGATGAAATGTAAGTATGGCATAACGTATAAGAATGAAATCTTGCTATATATATGCATATATATATTGCTTGCCATGTATGAATAAACGTTATGGATAGAAACGATGATAACAGCTTAGATGAACGACCACCCGACTATCATGCAGCAAGAACTAAAGTCTAGAAAAGTAGACTAAACTCAGGCTACTACGGTAGAATCAGTCCCTCAATCGATGCATGGATGTATGTATACTTAGAGTGGGGAAAACAGATGCCTTATGGCAGACGGACGAATATGACGGACTACGACGGTAGGACGGTTGTAAGATATGACAGACTACGACTATAGAACGGTTGTAAGATATGACGGACTACTACAGTAGGACGGTTGTAAGATATGACGGACGACCGAAGGTTTGCCGGACGATTGTAAGAAAATAATGACGGACGAACACTAGTTGTCGAACGGTTCTAAGTATAGCGGACTACGATGGTAGACCGCATTGTTTGTCTTTTTGACTTATGTAATCAAAGACGGGCTGATCACACTTACGTATAAGACCAATGAATGTTCAAATGAATGCAAGAATGTATGTATCTATATACGTACTCTCATATGAATGAAATATGAAACAAAGAATTGAAATGGTAAATATATACATATATATATTTATAGTTATGAAAATATGACAAGAAATAATATTTATGTCTACTTGCTTTAACTAGAACTCACCAGCGTTAGCTGACTTTTAGTATGCACTTCAGGCATAAAAAGGAAAAGAACGTGCCAAGGCGTGATGGCTGCCCGATACAAGACTGACATCCAATTATGTGATTATGTGTTTTCAGACAATTGTTTCCTTAAATGTTAAGACTTCCGCTGTTTATGTAACCAAATGATGTACCCTTCCGCTATGTTTAAATGTTTTAATTAAAAGTTCAGAGTTTGATGACTATGTTTATGAGTAAATCCAACAAGTGAGGTCTCCCGGGTTTAGGGCCTTACACCGGTTTGTGGACAAGTTCCACAAATTCATGGGTCTTGGGGAATACCGGTCACAAGACACGCTCACTTCAAAGTGGCAGGAGATTCGGACACGGGTGGCCAAATTTTGCGGTATACATTGTAATCTAACGAACAACTGCAGGTGGTGAAAGTGATGTCGATATCTTGAATGCTTCACTTGAAAGATACGGCGAGGTGGAAAAACAACCTTTCAAGCTTCTAGGCGCTTGGGAGATTCTTAGGCGTTGTTCACAGTGGCATAAGGTGCCTGATATGTTTCAACAAAGTAGCAGGTTGAAAAGGAAGTCGTCCAATAAGGAAGGGACCCCAACTAGTGGATCAGATGGACGGTGTTTCGTTGATCTCAATAAAGTTTCCGATGACTTACCTGAGGAACCCCAATCGGGATGGACAAGGCAAAGGTGAAAAGAAAGGCGAAAGGTACGACATCCACAATCACGAACGATAAGTTTGACAAAGCGTTGGCAAAGTTAGACAACTTTAGCACTAAATACGACGAGATTGAAAACAAATAAAAAATCAAACTTAGGGAGGAAACGAACGAATGAGAGGATCTAAAGGTGTTGACGTTGAAAACCGACCACCTTTTTGGTTAAGAGCTTGAAGACGTTCTAGCTCTACAAACGAAGATTTGGATATGAAAATAAAAATAAGAATGCAATTTAGTTAATAAATATAGTAGAATAGTTGAAAAAAATAATAATTTATTTATTAGTACACTGAAAGGAAATATACATTCCCCTCAATGCACAAACAAATTAGAAACATGCACAAATAGTACACTCCTATATAAATTGTAAAATTGTATTTTTCATATGTAGCTAATATGGCAAGCTCTTTGAACTTGACGTAGTGACCAATACTTTGAACTTAGAATTTGAATCTGACTCCCTATTCGCGCGACGCGTAATGGTTTCCATATTCTTGTACAAACTTTGTTGGACCATGCTTTTCATCAACCTTTTTCCTTCACTCACATCCTCTTGGTTCATTGGTGAACCAAAGGATAACCTTCTTGACTGTGGCCCCGAATGAGGTCCCATCTTCATTTGTCTCTCGTCTTTGAACCATTGCAATAACTTTAGAGCCCTCTTTTGCGCGAGTGGGCTCCCTAACAACGCAACTTGAAGAAGAATTGGCACGATTCCCCCCTCTACCATTTTCATTCTTTGTAATGAACTTTGATGAGCTAATATCATCAAAATGTAGGTGGACAACTCTTGAGATTTCGACTTATCATCCCATGCCAAAATCTCTACCAAACATTCAGGCACCATTGGGCTACTTTCCAAAGCCTTCTTCCCCATCAAAGTTACCACAAGATTCCCTAATGTTGCAAGAGCTTTCTCTGATGTTTCTTTCATATTTGACAACTTCAAAAGTACACGTATAACTTCATCCTTGGCTAAAGATACAACGTTATCTATCACAGTCGATAGATTATACAATGTGCCCAAACACAACATTTTGGTGTCGACACTTGAATCTGATTCAAGCATATGTAACACTAGTGGAAGAACTTTTGATGAATCAATAGGGAAATGAGCGTTCACTAGGGAAGATAACGACATGACGAGTTGTGAAAATTCATGTTTGGCTAATTGATCTTCGACGTTGATGTTTTCAGATAACTTTGCTAAGATTCCAGCCTCCACCATGAAAGCCTTGTTCCTAACAGACCAAAAACAACATGAAAAAAAATTAAGGTTGCTTGAAAAAAGAACTTAGTAGCATCCTCTAATATTTCATATTCTCATAGGTTAGAAATAAACATAAATATTATGCTGTATGTTTGTATGAATTAGGGGTGTTAAATTGGTTGTGTTGGCGAGTCAAACTCGACACAAACTTGAAAATTTTAACATGAACTCGAACAAGATACAAACATGAAAATCATGTCGGACACAATTTTGAAAAAGACATAAGTTTTCACGGGTTGTCAGGAAAACAACCCATCCAAAATTTAATTTTATTTTGCTTATTAATATTCTAAACTTAAAAATTTTTGATATAAAAATCAATGTATAAAAAATACTTGTACTTATATTATTAATCACATGCTCATTTCTTTTTTATTTTTTTACATATTAAAAAAAATATATAGTTAAAGGTTCAACCCGTGAACCCGTCAAGTCGACCATGACACGACCCGTTTAACTTAATGTGTTATCGTGTTCAACCTAGAACTTAGCTGAACCCATCTAAAAAAATCAAACCCGTAAATTTCGTGTCTGCTTTCATATTTTTATATCCTTTAAAAATTCAGGCGCTAAGTATTGAATCCTAACGCACAAGAAGTCAAGAAAAATTATGAAACTAGTAAGTCAACAAGTTTTAAAAATATATCAAGGTCTAAGAGGGATAGTTACAAGGTCAACAAATGGCGTTTTCAATACCATTTTTCCTCTACAAGAATCTTTGAAAAAAATAATGAGCAATTATTATCACTTATATTTATTTTAAATAATTATTTTCGTATTTTGTTTGCCAAAGAATAATGAGCAAAAAGTTCAAAACTTGAAAATCGAGAATGAAACTAGGACCAATTCAGTGATCAATAAACCGATAAAGAGAATATATAACTATTTATTCTTACTTTTTTTAAGGATTTATTTTAATATAAGGAATTATTATTGCTTGATAAATTATATTTTTGCAAAATTCAAAGATATAAAAATCAAATATTTATCAGAAATGGTCCGCCTAACAACTGCTACCATTCCACTAACTCACAATATTCAATTATTCATACATTATGAATTCTAGCGGGAGAGTCAATGCAACATATGGCCAATTAAAGGTCAAAATCAAACCAAACTAAACCAAACAATTTGAAGTTTACTTTTAAATTAATAGCAAAAAACTAAGGCCATTCAGATTTCTTTACATTCTCAATGTGTTTTTACATGTTTATGGTAAACTGAATAAAAAATACATTAATTTTATTATAATGTTAGATAAAATATTTTTGTTCAAAAAAGTAACAAATTAGTTTTATATTTTTTTCTCATGTTAAAAAGGTAATTTTAGAGTATTTTATCTTTTGTGGTGTAAATAATGTATAATTTATGGTAATCAGTTTTCTAATATGAAAAAGTATCATAAATAAATAAGTTATAGCTAGTACTACTACACAACTCGGTAAATTTTACGACCAAAACTAATAATAATAAAACACGAAGGTCGCAAGTCAATCGTAAAACACGGGAAGTCAAAAATCGGTGGTAGAATAGAACGACCGCAAATATAGAGACCGATTTTTTAATCGTTAACTAAAATAGTCATCAAAGACATATCTAGTTTTGTAGTAGTGAAATCGACTGTCTAATTTTTTTTTAACCAAAATAACTTAATATATATCTATACTATATTATAATACATATTGGAAGGATATAAAAGTAATTTTGTCAAAATTTAAGAGTTTTATTTAAATACAAGTTTTAAATCACAAGGTATAACTCTTTAAAACATATGGTTGTCTTTTAAACCAACTTCTCCCACGATTTTTAAACGACCATAACTTTTTCATATGTTAATATTTAAAAAAATTACACCATAAAATCGAAATTTTATTCTCTTTAATTTATGTATGATATTGCTATTGTTATTTTTAATTTTAAAAAATAATAATACGTGATTATGCGTTTTACCAGTGTCTGTGTTGGTTTGTTTTGTTTTCTGTCGCATCGCGCACGCACCGTCTAGTAATATATTATTGGTTTTAAATACGTTTAAATAATTGAATAGAAAGTTCAAAGTTAGTAGACTCCCAATATGTAGAGTGTTGGTTCTAGTACCATTATGTGGCTACAATTTAAGAAATGACACTTGATTACTTTTTTAGAATATGTAAAGGTTTATATATATATATATATTATATATATAATATATAGGGGACGTATCAAATGAAAACCCTCTTTTATTGTGAAAAGCCATAAACTCTATATGAACCACATATTTTTTATTATGGTTTTCTTGTTTATTTTTATTCTTGAGGACATAAGTGTCATTTACCTCCCTCTCTCTTTCTAAACCTACCTTTTTATTATCCATCTATCTCTGTATATTTTCAAAATTAGATTTACTCTCATCTCTCTCTAAAAGCCATGATTCTCCACATGAAGATGAAGATCCGACTCAATCATTAGTGTTCATCAAAACTTAAATTGCCAAAAAATTTCCCCCATTCTTAATTTTGTTTGATCCGCTTTAATATCCGTCTTTTGACCTCCATAGAGTCGTCGCCGCCTTCTAGATGAAGATCTGAAAATCGGTTAGAACCTTGAAGATGCAGATATGAAAATCACAGATCTGAAGATGTAAAACCTTTAACCGACAACCCCCATCGCCCCATTACCTGCTGAAACTTATTCAACTAACACCAGCGACCACCGTCGCCACCCATCTTCTTCACTTCTGTTTGCAAACACCATGTCCGCCTCGAGCCACATTTTTCGGCGAACGCCATGTCTACCTCAAAATCTCGAACACCAGATAACCCACCCATCTTTTGGGGTTTTGGAAGTGAATGGTCAAGCACCAGGTAATTGACTTTTTTTACATGTTTGATGTCTTTGTTTTAGGGTTTTTACATTTATGTCAACAATATATAATGATTTTGAAAAACCCAAGTTGTTGACTGTTTGGAGGTGAAAGGCAAGTAATTTACTTTTTTTAACATGTTTGGTGTCTTTATTTTGGGTTTTTACATTTATGTCAACAATTTGTGATGAATTTGAAAAACCCCAATTGTTGGTTGTTCAAATTTCTATTAACACCATGTAATTGACTTTCAGTTTACATTGTAAGAAACCCCAATTGTAATTTTTTTCTGAAGTCTTTCAGAAACAGAAACACAACTATCGATTGAGGTTTGTGTTTTAAGTTTTGGATTAAAACGAGTTTGGTTTAGTTCTAGAAAAGCAACTATTTTGATTTTACACTTGTGTATTTTGTTTTTACACTTGTGTATTTTGATTTTACACATACGTATTTTGATTTTACACTTGTCTATCTGTGTATTTGTATGAGTTTTTTTTTTCTGATATGTAAAAGAGAGGCGGAGATCAAAAATCGGGTGACCAAGGAGGAAGAGGCTCTTTGGGGATTGATATTCAGAAAATCTAAAAAGTAAGTTTTGATTTAATTACAAATCCCTTTCTGATTTTCAGTTTACATTGTAAGAAACCACAATTGTTTTTTTTTTGAAGTCTTTCAGAAACAGAAACACAACTATCGATTGAGGTTTGTGTTTTAAGTTTTGGATTAAAACGAGTTTGGTTTAGTTCTAGAAAGCAACTATTTTGATTTTACACTTGTGTATTTTGTTTTTACACTTGTGTATTTTGATTTTACACATACGTATTTTGATTTTACACTTGTGTATCTGTGTATTTGTATGAGTTTTTTTTTCTGATATGTAAAAGAGAGGCGGAGATCAAAAATCGGGTGACCAAAGAGGAATAGGCTCTTTGGGGATTGATATTCAGAAAATCTAAAAAGTAAGTTTTGATTTAATTACAAATCCCTTTCTGATTTTCAGTTTACATTGTAAGAAACCCCAATTGTTTTTTTTTGAAGTCTTTCAGAAACAGAAACACAACTATCGATTGAGGTTTGTGTTTTAAGTTTTGGATTAAAACGAGTTTGGTTTAGTTCTAGAAAAGCAACTATTTTGATTTTACACTTGTGTATTTTGTTTTTACACTTGTGTATTTTGATTTTACACATATTTTGATTTTACACATACGTATTTTGATTTTACACTTGTGTATCTGTGTATTTGTATGAGTTTTTTTTTTCTGATATGTAAAAGAGAGGCGGAGATCAAAAATCGGGTGACCAAGGAGGAAGAGGCTCTTTGGGGATTGATATTCAGAAAATCTAAAAAGTAAGTTTTGATTTAATTACAAATCCCTTTCTGATTTTACACTTGTGTATTTGTATATAAGTTTTTACAAATCCTTTTCTGTTTCTTGGTTAATTTTCTTATTTTTCAGAAACTAAGTGCCCTCATTTCATTTAAGAGGAAACATGTTTGAAAGTTGCCTATGTGTATTTTAATTTTACACTTGTGTACTTTGTTTTTACAGATATATATTTTGATTCTTATGTATTTGTCTATTTGTATGTAATTTTTTTTTTCTGAATTGTAAAACTATTTAGGTATTTTGGATATAGAATTTTTCGTTGGTCATGGCTGGATGTAAAAATTTTTGTTCATTTGTAAAAGTTTATTAAATTTGATTTTCTAGATTCATGTAATTATTTAAAAAAATTCGGATCTGAATTTTTAGAGTAAGAAATGTAGAGAGAGAAAGAGGGAGAGAGTATATTTTTATTAAAAAATATCAAGTAAACTACTTATTTACCCTTTTGGGGTATTTTAAAAAGAAAACAAAAAGAAAAAAGCTAGATTCAATGTGAACCACATATTAAAATATTAAGAAATGAATGTGTGGCTGTTATAGAGTTTAAGGGTTTACACAATAACATAGGGTTTTCATTTGATACGTCCCCTATATATATATATATATATATATATATATATTTTTTTTTTTGAACGGTGAACATTGAATGTTGTGACGTCGCACCCCCCGTTACATGGGAGAGCCTCATCCAACTCCGGCCAATATGTTGTCTTAACCGGGCCCACTTGGCGTCAGAGTTGGAGAGCATCCAAGGAAAAATCTCACCCAATACGGCCCCTTCCGGGCTTAAAGGAGAGCCGATACTCGAACCCTGGATCGACGTGGGTAATACAAATGACTTATTTTATTGAAATTATTCAATTTGTACCCGAGTTTATTGATATTGTTAAACTCCCTTTTTAATATTCTTAAATTTTTTTAATTTTCACGAAGTTAAATAAACTACATTATAAGTCACAAGAACGAAGAAAGACTTTGGATGCACACAACTCTAATTAAACATTATATACGAAAATAAATTAATTAGCTATTTAATTTATATTTCTATTTAACCCTATAGTAACCATTTATCAATTATCCTTACATATTCAAATTCTATAATTTTAGTATAATCTAGTAACTTAAATAAAATTATCCAGTATAACTCAAAAATAACAATCAAGATTGAAGATATATATTATTATTTATTAATATTAATAACTTACGTGCAGGTGCCATTAGCAAGCTCAAGTAAAGCTTGTACAGCCAACCTCCGATGTGCTGTGGTGGATTCCGACCCGACCATGGCCACCAACGGCCGAATAACACCAAGATCCGCCATCAACTTCCGGCGACTCAAGTCATCTTTGGCGAGACTCTTAATCTCTCTAGCCGCTGCAGCCTTCTCTTCCATGCTCCCAAAGTGAAGCCTCTTTACAGACGTCTGCAAAATCCCACTATCATCATCATCATCGACATGATTAATACTTTCGATGTGATCTACGATCAACTCTGCTGTCTGTACAACATCACATCGCTTGCTGGCCGAGGTCTTATGGACGAAACGTCGGATTTTGGAGAAAAAAGTGAGCTTTGCATATACTTGATACATAGTTGATGACGATGAAGAATCAACCATTTTTGTTGTTGTTTTCTTGAAACGAATACATACAACAAGAGAGATTTTGATTTGATCTTTTTGTGGGCTTGCTACAGTTATCTTTGAATTTATATGCACAAAATGACTTTTAGTTAGAGATAGAGAGAAGACTTTTAGGGGAGAGCTGTTGGAGGAAGGGGCACATGCAAAGGGTATTCTTTGTGACTTTATGTTCTTTTTTGAACAACGATTTTTATATATACCAGTTTAACCTTTTACTTGTAACGATTTGAACCAGTGACGGATCTAGAAAAAAAATTCAGGGGTATCGGTTCAAAATTTTTTTTCCGTACATTCAAAGTAAATGAAACAAAAAAAACACGATATTACATGATGTTAAAGAAATACCTAATAGATGATCTCAGATCTGTCCTATTCGACATTTGATAACTTGAAATCGAGCCATTATATCGTCATCCGTCACTTTATCAAATGTTTCTCTTTCGATCGCACTAACTAGAGCATCAAATATTCCTCACCCATTCGATTTCGACCTTGGTCATCTTGATAAGCTTCATTTTAGAAAAAAACATCTTTCAACGGCTGCGGTTGCAACCGGTAAAACCAAAGCTAGCTTCAATATCCGATAAACCAAAGGAAAAGATTGATGTTTTCCGGTTTCCACCATTAGACGAGCAAGGTCACATATTCCATCCAAATTTGCAAATCTATCATCTTTCTTTACACACTGATAAAAGACTTTAAGATCACCCGAAAGACACCCTCTTTCATTCGTGCTAAAATCATTCGGATACATCTCAGAAAATGTCACTATCTTAGATGTGTCAAACTTAGAAAACCAAGCACAAGGATTTAAACCCGGTATATTTTCTATCAAAGTAGTTGTTACCTCATTGAATCGATTTCCTATTTCTTGAATTTGCATATCCAAAACCGTATTAAAGATTTCAACTTCAAAATGATGTCCATTAGTAATGACATTCTTTCGGTTTCTTGGGTTACCATAACTTGTCATCATATCTAACATCGTAATATTGTATTTTTGACAAAAAGAAGTCACTTTTTCAACATCTCATCGAACCCTTTTTGTCTTAACCCATTCAATGGTCCTTTTGTTCCATTTATCATCTTAGCCGCTTCTAATAAGTCTTGACTTTTTTTTCTGAAGATGTTTTGATAGAGCATTTGTGATGCTTAGAACATCTTTCATTAAGTGTGCATAAAAAACAAATTCAAGTTTTTTAAAGTATGATAGAATACTTTTTGCATTAGTACGTTGTTGAATGTTATCTCCTTCTTCTTTAACATAATGAAGTACGTCAACAACTTCCGAAAATGATTTAATCAAACTTGTGATTGTTCCATGATGAGAACCCCATCGTGTATCTCCGGCTCGTGCAAGGGAAACCTCTTGGTTTAATCCTTTTCCGGTCTTAATTACACCTTCAAATATTTCTTTTTCCATTCTCTCTTTTCTTGTTTCTCGTAACATATCTTTTCTTTTGCAAGAAGCAGAAACCGTATTAACAACAATGGAAAGGTATTCATAAAACCTTTGAACACCGGGATGTTTTTTTGCAACAACCACAATCACTAACTGAAGTTGATGAGGAAAACAATGTATGTAATATGCTTTGTCTGCTTTAGTCTAGCCTACAACAAAATGTCTAGCCTGACCGGAATACATTTTGCTTGGAAATATATGCTTTCGTGGTTGAAAAGCTTTTTTAACAAGATAATGTCTTCTAACTTCATCTACTTGATTAGGGTGATAACTAGCAATAGGTGGCCTATCAACGGGATCCGAAGGAAGATCTTTCAAATCAATTATATTTGGTATTGAAGGATTTGAAGGAATTGAAGTCGAAGGAATACTTGGACCAATATCATCATTTTGTTGCATATCACCATTAGCAATATTTGTACTTCCATCAATATCATCATTATCTTGGAATTTTCTTTTAAAAAATTTGCCAATTTAAGCTTGTTTAGTTTGTGGTTTTATCTTCACTGTAATCAAAATATCAAATACACAATAACAAGTTGTTATAACAACTAAAAAAGCAACTAAACTCTATCCTAAAGTCCAATTTCACCCAATTGCACATTTACACACAAATCCTAAAATTAGTAGAATACCTTAATGAGTAATTGAGGGGAATAGCGGATGCCGGGAAACGGACGACGAAGGGCGACGGATGTGGCGGTCGGCTGGGCTCTCGGGAGTGGCGGAATGGCAGACTTGCGGTGGTGCAGCTCGTCGACGCTGTGTGCTGTGCTCGTCTGCTTCTTTTTGTCAATTGTCACAAAGTAGCGATGGATGGGTATTGGGTCATGGTTTCATATTTTAATTAAACTATGCCTTTTGGGCTATAATTAAACATTTGGGCTTTAAATTAAACCCCCAATGTTATTTAAAGCCCAAATACCAAGTTTAATTAAATTCAAAAAAAATTTATTGAAAATTCTTGGGTTTTTATAAAGTTTTATGATTTTAATAAAATTTTAAGGTTAGTGTTTCTTGGATTTGTAAGAAAATTTTAGGGGTATCGAGAAACATAAAACGGTAAAAACAAAAATTCCACTACGCGTCGAAAGTTGAGGGGTACCGATAGGTACCCCTCGGGCTAAGGTGAGTTCGCCCCTTATTTGTCGGTACCCCTCAGGCTAAGGTGAGTCCGCCCCTGATTTGAACTCACACCGCTTTTAAGAGGGACAAACATCATACCACTAAATGACTAGATCATGGGTGTGACTTTACGTGCAACATACTTTTAATATCAAAGGGTAAGGCCAATATCTATGTTAAACTAATAAACCATATAGACCAATTAGAAACCGATAACCTTCACAAGCCTGATAACATTCGCAAAGCCCAATGGGGTCGGAAAGCCTAATGGGGCTAAGCCCGATGCTCCATCATCATCCTCTCCCCCTAAGAAGCCTTCTGTATAAGAAATACCATGGACATCAAACACAGTCACAAAAGCCCAGTTACACATCCTCACATTCCAGTCGACCACATACCTGCAACAACAAAACTCAAGCCTAAACAATCCATAATATGAACCTATACTGGGAGGCACCGGGAACTCCATCCATTTATTAGACGTGGCCCACGAGACACCCACTAGTAACCCATACTTAGACGTCCACAGTTCGAGAGCCACCAAGACATACCGGTCCACTTATATATCATAACCCGTCAACTATGAAAACACCACTCAT
Source organism: Smallanthus sonchifolius (assembly GCA_023525975.1). Lineage (NCBI taxonomy): Eukaryota > Viridiplantae > Streptophyta > Magnoliopsida > Asterales > Asteraceae > Smallanthus > Smallanthus sonchifolius. Next base: position 27,916,458 of record CM042021.1, on the reverse strand, counting down.
ACAACCCCATAACAAAAATCCATGCAACTAAGTAAAAAACCCATTCTCCGTTAAAACCGCCAAGATCAAAATGGGCCTGGAACACTACCATCACTGTCAGCTCAAACCCGCGAGTGGCTGGTCCCACCGAAACCCCTCCTTTACCAAATTCAACCATGCTAAAAGTCAACGGTATACTATGGAACACGTTTGACCCATACGTTGCGAGAATGTGCTCGCGTCCCCAACCAAAGCCACCAACCAACGATAAACAAAATCTTAAAGGAACAGAGCAAATATGAAAAATGAAACACCATCTACTCTCCCATATCCACCCATCGAATCACCGCTTGAGTATTCACCAACTTCTCCTAACTCAACTTTCATAGGCAATGTAAATGAAAGGCTAGTATATAACGTATCAGTGGGAGTAACCAAATTAGACTCGTAGCAATATGAATCACCCAACGTGCGTCTTCTGTCAACTCTTCATAGGCTTAGGGCCAACGAGTCTTTCTTCTCTCCTTGACTATTCCATGGTAACAGTGTAATGCTCACACCATCCTTCCTAAACTGATACGTAGTTTTGTACCCATCATGGACAACCTTCCTATCGAATTTCTAAGGTCGTCCCAATAGAAGATGATAGGCGTCCTTGGTTTTAAAAGGCGAGTGTCGACCTAAGGCACAAGTCCTTTCGCTTTTGTTTACATAAGGCGCAAGCTGTACGAAAAACGCACAAAAGGCGCACCAAAAGCGCAGGTGATCTGCATACCTCATATACAAAAAGCGCAAATATGCATTATGATGTTATACAACAGACTTTTTAGGTTGAACATGTAAGTAATTCATATATTAAATCATATATAAAGCTGGTTTATAGCTAAATTTTGGGTAGGGGATGCTAAAATCCTATGGGATATAAAAAAAAATACATAAGCATCTTGCTCTTCGCGTACAATTGAGCGGCTTTGCGCCTCGGTTTTAGACCTCATCACCTTGGTGCGCTTCTCGCTTTTTAAAACCACGTAGGCATCCATTGGAACGACTTTGCACCACAACTCTTCACTGTACGTAGACCCTATAGAGAAGCTGACCAAGCATCTTTCATCAACTCGAACTGTGTTCCCCTTCCTCAACCACACGAGCTGATAGGGATCCGGATGGTTCTCCTATTTTAGCACGAGTCGCTCAACCATAGCAAGAGAAACGACATTTTCACAACTACCCCAATCAATAATTACAGTGCAAACCTTACCCTTTGACACTTAGTCCGGAAAATGTTGTGACGCCTCCACATGGCGTTGTCGGTATCAGTTGTGATGGAAGTGGTGATAGCCCGTTTAATGATAAGGGACTCACCATGGTCAGGACCCACGACCTCATCGACCACTTCCAGTTCTTCCAAAAATCATTGTTATAAGTCCGACAATATGATGGGTCGAGTGATGGGTATATTAGGTACGAGTCAAAACAGGAAGAATTAAAAGTTCTTCAATCTGGTTCGAGTGTGAATTGGTCAAAACAGGTAGTTCTATAAAAAAAATTATGTAATGATCAAATCTATCAAAGAAATTAGTATAAAACTGTAACACCCAAAATTTCAACCAAAATTAAACTTTCAAAATACACGGAATTTAGGTCACATAAAACACTCTTGATTAAACAACACATGTTACTTACTACGAAACGAAAACGATAAAGTTTTGTTAACGACAACAAAACGACATTTCAAAATGACAAGTTTTAACATCCAAAAGACAATTTAAAACAAGTTTCAAGACTCCCAACCGGAGTTCTAATTCAAACCGTTAACATACATAAAAAAAAATAAGAATCATATTCTACACGAAGCGTGACCCGAGATTTCAAACCGGAGCTTTACCTACATGAAGACACCATAAAACAACCATTAGTAATGATAATAATATGTCCAAAGAACGACTATGTGAAGTTCATGACCTAAAAATTAACTTCCATGTGAGTTTCTTAGACTTCAACTACCGCAAACGACATGTGAAGTTCATGACCTCATCAATTACTGTGTGAGGTTCTTAGACTTCAAACTCCTTTATATGGGGTTCTAAAAGACCTCAAACGCCACAACACAACCTTGAGAAGTTCATGAACTCACATTACTTCCGTGTGAGGTTCTTAAACTTCAAGCAACAACGACATTAATCATACAAACAAGTATACACAGACGATACCAATCAACCTTTATAACCCATCATTATTTACCGACACGTGGGATTCAAAGATCCCAATTCCACCATTTGTATTTGTCAAGTTCAAAGACTTCAATTACATCATATTCTCCCATAACCTTTTCATACATCATAATCATATAAAATCACTACATAAACAATTAGCAATCAAATTGTATAACCTACTTCTATCATTACTAAGTAAGTACAAAGCACTTACCTTGTGATTTAGATGATTCCGGTTTAGCTTCAATCTTAGCCACGTGATCACCTATATCATACACCTCAACATTAGTCTAGACATCTCAATTTACACCAATTGAGATTCTAACACACTCCTATCACCAAATAATCAACATTAACATTTGTCTAGGTTAGATTAACATAATCAAACCCTTAATACCAATCAAACACTCCTTTAACCCAAATGACCCGTTAAGGTATCACCCAAGTTCTACCAAAACTCTCATTTTACAAATCACCATAAAAATTAGGACTATGGTTAATTATGTGTCTATTAATTCCCTAGACACTTATCCAACCTCAAATTAACAATCTATCATCATTAAACAGAAAACCACCAAATTTCCCTCAAGAACCCTAATTTTTGAATCCTCAAATTGGGTGTTTAAATGATATTAGCTACCCTCCATTACCTTTAGTTAAGCTAGGTTTTAACTTTAAAAAAGTTATTAACCATAATCAACCACCAATTCAGCCCTTAACTTGATTTTTATAAAAACCCACCAAGAACACCGTTAATGATGGATTCAAGAGATGAAGGAGAAACTTACTTGTTTAGATGGTATTGTGTGAATCAACACCTTAAATCCACACATGCAACCTTCAAAATTCGAGTTCTTGATCTAGCCTCTTTCTCTCTCGAAATTTTCGCAACACACATATGGTGTGTGTGTGTGTGTCTTGTGTTTTTTCTCCACCAAAAACAAAGGCAAAAGCCTAATTTTCACTCACCAGGATCATCATTAGCAACAAACAACTCAAATCCTAAATTTCAACCTATTATCCTATTTCAAAACTTTTCGTGCTTCTCTTATTAGCTAGTCTAAAACAACAAGGAAGACAAAGATAAGAAGTTCTATAAGACTCAAATCTCATTCTAATAACATTGAAGCAGAATTTGTCATGCTAGGTTTAAGATTTAACATAAAAAAGTTCCTTAATGATTTATTTATTAACAATAAATGAAATACATAATCAATTCACACAAATAGACAATCATTTAATCATAATCATACCTTGAGGCTTGAGAAAGAGAGAAACCCAGAGAAATCGAGAATGTAAGACCAGGAGCCACATTTTACAGTTGTAAGATCAATAGCCATTTTTTTCCTGTTTATTCATCAAGATTTTGATCTTCAAAAGTATGTTGTTACATCTTAACCAGATTGCATAATACTTGAGCAGAACGGTTCTATTGCGAAATCAAGGCACCAAATTACTTGTAATCGAGAAAACATTGAGGAGTCCAAAGTCCGACGATTCATAGCTCTTGCCCGACGTTTCACCTCCCCTCTCTTGCTCTCCCCCATTTACTATTTTGCCGTAGTAGACTTCCTCGCTTCGTTACGTCCCGTTCCAACTTAATTCCAAATACGATTTTTCGCATAATCCCACAGGCCCAAATGCCGAATAGCATATATAAATACAAATCTGTCCCAACAATGTGTATATTTTTTTTTTCCAGAAAATAGGGACTTATTTTTTAAAGAGAAACAAATTTTGTAACAAGTCGGTTTCTTAAAGATGAAGAACTGTCAGATGAGTTAACATCATGTGTGCCTCTCAAAATCGGGTTCTTGAAGATGAAGATGTTGTCACGTGAAGAATGAAGATGAAGATCGCGTCAGTTCTTGTCGATTTTAGAGAGAGAAAGAGAGATATTTGAATAATGGAGAGAGTGAAGGGATTTTAAAAAATTATATTACTACAAAAAAAAGGTGTTAAAATTACATAAATAACATTTTAATTAAAAAACATAAAAATTAAAATAAAAATAAAATAAAAAATCTTAATTGGTTGGAAGTGGTTTTCACGGTTCTTATATAATTTACTGGTTTTCTCATGATCACTCCTCTCTCCCTCGGTGGCTCGTCACTCGTGGCTCGCACCTTAAGCATGGTTGCTTTTGTGTGGATACCTTTAGAAGGAAACACCTGGTTCCTTTCTTCCCCTACATCAACAAGCTACAACTTACAGTCAAGGGTTATTTTTCTAAAGCTTCTATGGATGTCTTTTTTCTCGTCACTTTCAAATGGACCAATAGTGAAAGATTTGTAAAAGGTGTTTAGAATCGTTCTAAGTCTTTGCTTTGGCTACCAAAATAGAATTTTAAAACTAACATACAAAACCCAATAAAAATTTACTTTGCATGCTTTATATATATTGATAACAATTATATTGAAGATGTCAAATTTCGCAATTAACATGTAATCGTTTCAAACATATTCAAATGAGAACGATGATACCGGGGACAAACAAATTTTGATACAATGGAAAGGCGAGAAGCCGAGAAATCAAGGATCGTACTCAGAGAACACTTTTTTGTTCCGAATAAATAATTAATAAAGTAAACGTCCTAATAAAAAATAGAAACAGTTGATGATTTAGTCTGTAATAAGACTTCATATTTTCTCATAAGCAAACACGCTTTTCTTGACCAGATTTAATCTTTGTATATTCAATGGAATACTTCTTTGTGGAATGTGGACGGCCTTTTCCAATTCGTGTATCCAATTGAGACGGCTAAGCTTCTTTTGGAATTGGAAGACGACTTGTAGGTGGGTGACTACATATATATAATTTTATAAACATAATACACTATTTCTTTTTCGTCTCTAAAAATGCCATGTTGAAACCTTTATAATTTGTTTTTATTCAATTTACTTGATAATAACAAGAATCAGTGTTCAAATATAATAGGTTTCAAACTACAATTAATATACTTTTATATTTAATATGAAAAAAATAAATTCACCTATTTTTAGTATACTAAAGTACTTAAACTTTTTTTTTTGGGTAATGGCAGTTTACCCGTCAAATGTTATTATTAAAAATAATAATAAATGTGTTAAAATCAACGACGACCTTCTCTTAGGACTTTCCTTAATAAGGAGTCAATCAAACCAAAAACAAAGCGTTACTGACGATACAAAACCCAAGAAGCTCAACAATTTACTAAGCATCATTAAACTCAACATATAATCAAATAAATATCACATCAGACAGACTAGGTTTACCATGCTTAAGCATTATGATTAAAAAAAGTTAAAATAATGACTTGTTATATATCAAGTGATTCAAGGTTCAATAAGGTGACATTTCAAATATGCAAAAATACTGACATTAATAATTTTTATTTTATCATATAAGAAGATATAAATTTGCATGTAAGGTGATTAAAATTGAGGGGGATGTTTCACCTCCACAAAAGTGTGTACATGACATCGACGACATAAAAAAAACCTATCTACATAGCCTACACATATGTAACTATTACAATAGTAGTCGAAGTTTATGGTCATTTTAAAGAAATTTTAGAATTTTAATATATCAAAACTTTGTTTATTGAGTTTTCATGTAAAATGAAAAAAAAAAAGAAAGAAAGGAAACTTTTTCATGGTATTAACACAAACTCGAAATTCATTTTTAAATTATTTACCTCAACATTAAAAAATGATTCTTAGAAAATATTATAATATTGTTCCTATGTTCATTAAAGATTTAAAGACACTTTTAGATATTTTTATTTGTTTTCCACTTAATATTACTTTCCAACTTAATGGTTATGATTACAACCTAAGACACACCCTTGAATCAAGTCTGGGATGTAACTATGTGGAAATTTTATTATATAATATCGACTCTAATGAATAGCATCAACGGGTTTTTTTACGGGTATGTATAATTAGGCCTTTGATTTGGGCTGGGGTCGTTGGTGTGTTTGGACTTACGAAGAATGCTAAGTGGATAGAAACTAAATGGGCCAAGGGAGTTATGGATCTGGTTACAATTTAGAGAAGTAATCGGATAGTGTTAAAGATTAATGAAATCTTTTATGTATCTGTATTTTAAATTTTAAATTTTAAATTATGTAGATTTAGTTTCCAAAAGATTATCTAGATTAGTATTATAAATTAGGAACATAGGTTAACATTGTAAAGGTGTGTTTTGGTGATTGATTAAAAGAAACGAATAGCAATTTTGCTTTCGTCCCGAATTATAGGTAGAAATCATTTGATTATTATCAATGTTCTTGAGGCCATTTGAGTAGGCTCCCGCATGTGCATTAAGTGGTATCAGAGTTTTTGGTGATCAAATGACTTTGCGCGGAATGGAAGACCTCGCGGTTGTAGATTTGTCGGACGAGGCAACAACTAGGTTATTCACGGACTACGTGCTAATGGAAGAGATTAGCTTTCTACTCACATAATCTTCGACCTAGGTAGTGATGGGGTCGGTCCCGGCGTATGGGATCTCAAGATTTAGGGACTCCAACATCGAGTCCGTAATCTTGACAAGCAACAAGAAATCAAACGACTACGACAACGGGTCCACGATCTGGAGATGCAACGAGAGATGTGCAATGTAACACCCCGAACATAATTTGGAGTGTCGTAGGTGTCACACCCCGTCCGACGGCGGATTAAACGCCGGGGCTGACGTGGTTGTTCATAAGCACATGATCATCTATTAAATATGATAATATTTATTATTCAAATTTAAAGCATCCGTTACATAGGAAAATGAAACGTTCACAACATAATTTAAATTTAACTAAGTCCAAGTCCTAGGTGAGCAAGTAGTCCTCAAACAGGTGCACCTGAAACATGTAAGTAACTGTTAACTACAAGTAGTTGGTGAGATACATAGGTTTTGACACCAAAAGAGTTAGTATATATTACAATTCAATATGTTCAAAGCATGTCTAAAGCATATATGTGAAAACATACAAGGTTCTAAGCGTACAATTCAAGCCTGATAATAGAAAACTGGATACGCAATCCCACTGATTGCCATTTTGAAAAAGGGAGCAAGCGGATACTCCAAGTTATAGTTGATACCCAACAAAACCCGCCAAGGTCTTGTGGTAAGTTATAGTTTCAGTTTCCCATAAAAATGATCATGTTAGGTACTACCTTAGGCTTGGGCTGCAAGTTAATGAATGTACTGGCATGAAACACATGCAATGGTCACCAAGTAGTTCAAATATAAAACATAAAGATCAAGCACAAGAACATAGGTATTGAATTGTTTAAATAGATAAAGTTGATAACATGTTTCACCCCAAAAGCAAAAACAGTAAAAAGGGGCTATGTAAACTCACCTTGCAATATGAAGCTTTGTATGTTACACAAGTATATTGTTTGTTGCACAAAAAGTTCAAGCTAACCTCAAGGTTAACCTAAGATTTAATGATATAATTGTATCAATAATGTGTTCAAATGAATAAAGAAGATCCTAAGGTGCAGGGGATTGGATTTGGGTTTTCTCCTTTTAATATTAAGATAATTATTTGAGTCATGATAAGTGATCGTATTACAATTGGAATAAATGAAGGAATAGCTCAATGATCTTCCCTTGTTTGTAAATAAGTAAATAAATATATAGGTAAATAAACAGTGCTTTTGTGTTTGTAATTAAATGAACAAGTAATTAAATATGAAATTTTCTTTTGTTTGTAATTAAATAATTAAATAATTTAATAGTGAATAAATAAGTAAATAAAGGATTTGAATAAATAACTAAATAGTTACGTAAATAGATAAATTCTTATATTTATTCGTAGCTTGAATTCCATGAAAATTGAGTGTTAAAAAATACAGTGATCTAATTAATAGATAATTAAATCATACTTAGTTATTAATTAAAAGTATACAATTTTTAAAAGGTTATAAAATATATTAAATAAAAGGGTTTATTGTTTTACAACACAATTTGTCTCAAAAATATTTTATAGTCCCAAGCTTTATAATATATAAAATGGACCAATACACGTGTTAGAAATAATAACGCTCATATATTATTTGTTACGTGTTCGTGATAATAATAGTTTAAACATAGTTATAAATATGTATATTTGAAAAATAATGGTTGTCCGTAAAACCTTGAATATTTATAAAAGGGATTGGTTTAAAACGATGAATATATTTACATATGTTTGCATACTCAAAAGTTATAAATTATTTAAAATTGTATATGTTTGGTTATATATAAAAATATATATATATTTTTATCCTTTTTTTTTATAAAAATGGTTCATGTATTAATGTAAGTATATGTATGTATTTATATTTTTATATATATATATGAATGTATGTGTGTGTGGAGGTACAATGGTGCTAAACCATAGAGTAGACAAAACAGGGAAAAAAAAAGATGCAGGGGCCGGGTCTAGAACCCGCGACCTCCTGCGTGGTAGGGGAAAGCATTAGCCATTAGACCAGTGGCTCAACTTTGGTTTAACACAGAAACGAAATGGTTTTAACATTCAGTTCCTGGTGGTCATCTTCCCCAAACTTTTAATCGTAACAGGGCTTCCCATTCCAAACCCTAAACCACGATTTGAAGCATAGCAGAGGATGCGATGATGAGGGAGGAATCCATTACTTGAAATCGAATTCGCCGAGATGCACAAGGATTTCCTTCTCCCTGATGTCGCGACCCGAGAGCAAAACGGGGGGGTTGAAATCGGCTGATTTCGTGCCTCAATCGATTGTAATGACCATAGGGGTGCTAGGAGATTGAATAGCTACGCATAACAGACGAAATCGATGGATTTAATGAGGGTTTGGGCTTCGATTCGTATCCTTCAAGTTTATAACCGAAAGTTCATAAATGGCTCTTTAAAACTTGATTGCTCCATCAATATGATTAATTGCAGGTTCACAAGCGATCGTGGGGAGTGGCAAGGTGATTTGGAGGGTCCCCAACTCCATAATATCTAGTATTTGAATTGGTTTACTCGAATGTTGACTTTTCAAAAGTCAAAATTGAGTAGGAATGTTCCAGGGTTCAATTTGGGAGGAAAGGTTCAAGTCCAATTTAAATGAATTAAAATCCCTTTTATTTGTTTTAGAAATTTTAATAATTTATAAAACTTACACATCATATGTTTACTTAAACATTTTATAAATGAATGAATTCCATTTTTATAAAATCATAAATTGTATAAATGGTTTATATATTTACATATATATATATATATATATATATATATTTATCAATAAATGTCTACATTTATGTAAAAAAAATGTAAATGCATGATTTAATACTCAACGGTTTTTGTCTTTGACATATATATTATGACAAAACATGAACACATATACATAATATATATATATATATTTAGTCGAAGATAACTGATGTGTACATTACAAAGGTTGAAATTTTAAAATTGGAACCCTTTGAAATGATTAAGGTGGTAGGTACGGGATCGAAGTGAAATGTTATTATTGTTTTAAAATAAAAGAAATATATATATATATATATATATATATATATATATATATATATATATTTATACATATAAATAAGATCGAAAAATCATGGATGTTACAGTATCCCCAAGTTGAGGGAATTTTGTCCCGAAATTCAACTGTTGGAGGCTACTGAATCAGATAAAAGATGTGAGTTTGGATTTTGAACGAGCTTGGATTGTCGGTTGGAGGAGTATAATTGATGACAAGATTCAGGGTGGATACTCAAGGTCAAGTCGTTGTGTCAGGCATGGATGGTGGTAGTGAATTTAGTTTGAAGAGAATTAGAGAGGAAATTGTCCTAGAATAAGTTTTGAACTCCAAAGGTGAGATGCATCACTTGCAATGAGGGCGATGGAGGTTTGATGTTCGACACTTGTTTAAGATATTGCCTAATATGTTTAAAAGGTGTCGCTCGGTGAAGATCTCACATGCATTGGTCGAGGTCAAATTAATAGAGGACTCTTCGTGACACGAACAACGCTACTACTGACAATATGACAGGAGTACCTATATAAATGGGAAATGCCAGCGGCGTATCCATCATGCCCTTATCATATTACATTAGTTTCGTTACTGTATATCACTATAGGTTTTGTGTCATCACACTCAACAGAATTTACTATGTTTTTCATACGCTGACTTTTATAATTACGTGTGCATGATTTAATACTCAACGGTTTTTGTCTTTGACATATATATTATGACAAAACATGAACACGCATACATAATATATATATATATATATATATATATATATTTAGTCGAAGATAACTGATGTGTACATTACAAAGGTTGAAATTTTAAAATTGGAACCCTTTGAAATGATTTAGGTGGTAGGTACGGGATCGAAGTGAAATGTTATTATTGTTTTAAAATAAAAGAAATATATATATATATATATTTATACATATAAATAAGATCGAAAAATCATGGATGTTACAGTAGGTCGGATAATATGCTGAGTAAAAGGGGCGGTCTCGTAAAGGAATAACGAAAAATAAAACGAGGATGGGCTCGACTGGATCGGGCTTGGGCCGAACAAGGAAGGAAGGGGGGACTACAAGCCCTAGCCACCACCCTCCTCCCACCCATTCACCGCCTTCATCAATTTCACACTTAGAGAGAGAAAGAGAGAACTTAGAGAGAGAAAGCTCCAAAACCTCACCCGAGACCTTCATTCTTCACCAAGATCGCCGCTGGAACACCACCAGGGATCGAAGAAGAAGGAATCAAGCGAAAAACAGGTATCAAACCTTCCAGAAAATGAGTTTTAGGGTTTAAAATGGGTTTTAGGGTTTTTAAGTGTGTTCCAATCAAAGTCGGGATTTTTACGTAAGAATCGGCCTAAAAAGTATATATCTAGCTTCATGGAAGCTAGATATGAGTTTTGGACGTAAAAAGATTGAAACTTGAATAAAAAACGAAGAATTTGGCCAAAAACAGATGAATCGTCCAAAAACGTGATGAATGGTCCGAAAACGATGACTCGTCCGAAAAGTATTCCGGACACAACTAGTTTTCGGACATAATGTTTTCGAATGAAATAGTTTTCGGTCGAAAAGAATTTCAAACAAAGAGTTTTCGGATGAAATGACTTAGTATTAACTTGTCTAGTTCGTGACTCTTGGATAGATCGTTAGGCCTTCACCTAGCTTGAAGTTTCATTGCTGAGTGAATTAGCCTCTGTGAAGTCAGGTGAGTTCAAGAATCCCTATTTTTATTGTTTTAGGGTGGTGTGTGTACATAAGAATTAAACGTTTATAATAAATGTATTTTATTACTCAAACGTCTGCAAAGAAAGATAAGAAAGAACGGTTTATTTAACTAAATGTTTTTTAAACAAAAAGATAAGACAGAACGGTTATTTAACTATATGTTTTTTAAATAGAAAGATAAGAAAGATTTGTTTATTTAACTGTATGTTTTATAAACATAGAGAAAGAAAGAAAGAGATAAGTCAAATACATTGTCTAATCTGTAAGAGTATGGTTACCACCAAAGTAACTGTAACATCCCAAAAATAAAACGACGATTAAAAATAATGGGTTAAATGCGAGACGAACGGAATAAACGAACGAGGCGTGACGGGCCGACGAACTTGAGGAGAGGAGTCTCCTCGCTTTAAATAAGCCAACACACTCTATAATCTCTCATTTGCAAGTTCTAGAGAGAGAAACCGTAGAGAGATAAAGTTGGCGGATCGACCCGAGATTTAAGAAGTGTGTTACTCCATAGCTCGTGAGCAAAACCTCCGAATCAGAAGCTCGATACAGGTAACGATATGATCTAGATCTGAGTTTTTGTTCGTTTTGGGGTTTTGGATAAAAAGATGACATTTTTACGTATGAAACTTGAATATAAACATAGATTTAGCATCTAGAATGAAAAGCAAACGTTTTGAACGTAAAAAGTTCGGATCTACATGCAAAAAGTTAGGGTTTTTACGGGGAAGAAGGCTGCCCGTAAGCAGGTCCTGCGTACTTATCAAGTACGCAAGAAGCAAAGCCTGCGTACTTATCAAGTACGGATGAAGCAAAGCCTGCGTACTTATCAAGTACGCATGAAGCGAAGTCTGTGTATTTATTAAGTACGCAAGAACAAGGCCCCGTGCACTTGCTAAGTGTGCAGGCATCAGGTCTATGAGTATATATAGCTGGTTAGTGAAGTCATTATGTTCGCCTAAAACAGAACGAGTAAACCGTTAGAGTCGGGATTAGGTCTGATATGTATTTAACTAATCAATTCAAATCGGAAGTGACGTTGTTGGACCTTTGTTTAGGACAACCCAGATTAGCTTATCAAGTGAGTTCTAGAGCCCTCTTTTAAATGTTTTGGGCTGGTGTGCATACTTACGAAATGATGTTTAACGAAATGATGTTTAACGGAATGATGTTTTATGAAATGATGTTTGCGAAAGGAAAGTTGAAATGTGTTTATGAAGTGTTTTGCCAAAGAGGTTTATGAATGGTTTACGAACGGTTTAATGATGAAATGTTTTGTAATAAAACGTACGTATGCTTTAACTGAAATGATGTAAAGGCGGTAACGGTTATTTTTGTAAAAGTCACAAAATGAACGAATCTGCCACGAGTTCTTTCGGGAACTAAGGTATGCATGTATGTTATGGGCCTTACCTTTTAGGGGCCTTTGTGGTTGGCCAACTGTTGTACAACTGGGTGGATAAAGGGGTGACGACGGTCACCATGGGATTACCGGGATCCCTATTGAAGGTACTATTCCCTGTGAGGGAACAATGCTTAAGGTGAAGGTACGTGATATCCTTTGGGACGCCGTGCTTAAGGTGAAGGTGCATGTATCCTTGTGGTACCGTTCCTAAGGTTCTTGTGTCGAACGACTTTGGGGTATCGGGCCCTAGGTTTCTCCGCCTACAGGTAAAGTACGGTGTCGAAAGGCCTAGTGGTGGCGTGCCTCGGGGTTTCTCCGCCAGTATGCCATGAATGGAATTGACGGTTACAAAATGGCGCAGATTCGGTTCATGTTGACTTATGTTATGATGATATGATTACGAGGTTTTGATGATGTTAAGTTATTGCATGTTTTTACGTACGCTTTTATTAAATGAATGAATGTTATGTTTTTGGCAAATGTAAATGTTAAAGTTTTATGTAATGCTAGAACTCACCAGCGTAGCTGACTTTTAGTATGCACATTCAGGTTAAGGACAGGTACGGAGGGACGGTGATGCTTGGCAAGCGATGAAGAGTTACCCGGCTGATACGATGACTGGCATCCTGTTATGTTATATTTATGTTATGTATTGAATGTTTTAGACAATGTTTATGCTTCCGCATGTCTGACAATGTTACTGTTATGTTTAAATGAAAGTTTTTCCGCTGCGTTATTTGATATTCAAGTTTAAGAACTGTTTGTGAATGAGTAAATCCAACACGTGAGGCCTCCCGGGTTTAAGGCCTTACAACAACTCTTGAGGTAGTAGTGTAGTCCTTGATACTAGTGCTACCTGAAGCCGATGTTGCGTCATGGACCGATACCATAACGTACCATGTGAATAACTGGGACAATGCTCGGTAGGGCACTGTAACGGGTAAGTTGCAACTGGTTAAGAAGAGTAACGACGGTTGTTCCGGTGACGACGGTCACCTAAGAAGTCCCTAGCGGAGACAAGTTGTGAGTATCGGCCTTTGGACGTTGAGTCTTAGGGAACAATACTCGCTCAGAAAGAAGTCCTTTGAGGACACGAGAAGTCCTTCGCGGATAGAAAGAGAAAAATACAGATGTTAGACTAATAATGTATGACTTAACAGAAAAGAGTACAGAATAACTAAGTATTTATCTACATGTTTTATTGTGATTTATATACTTAGTTTTATAAAGAATGTTTTTTATTAAATGTGTTTTATATGATTAACATGAGAAATAAATGTTTTATGCTAAATGTTTTGTAAACTTGGACTCACCAGCGTTCGTTAACTATTTTAGTATGCACACAAGGTAATAAAGGTAAAGAGAAGATATGAAGTCGCGAGGGCTTAGTAGATGACGGCCGGATAGCTACAGCTGATTGAAGACTGACATCTCCATTTGATAGTTTTATGAATGTTGAATTAAAATTTTTAATTGACTCTAAATTATGTAAAGACTTTCGATGTTTCAATTAATGTTTATTCGAAGTTTAAGAACTATGTTTATGCTTGTTTGTGCCAACTATGAGAGGTACCCGGTTTGGGTCCTTTCACGCAAGACGGAAACCAAGTCGAGCACAGTCTTTTGGGATGAAGGTAGCAACGGAGAGCAACAACCGTTTAGCTATCACCCACCTCGGTTCTTTGAACCAATCTATCTAGAGGGTGTGTTGGAGGACAAATCCGTGTTTAATGATGATGGAATTAATACGAAGAAAGGTGCAGTGAAAGTTTTACATGGGTTACCGAAGCCTTGAACGTGGACGATGTTTAAGAGGATCGGCCAACGTGTAGTGTTCAAGGTGCACGGTTTGCAAGGTAGGGACATAGTGGGCCACAAAAAGAAATATAGGGCCAATCAAGAGTTGTGCAGTAAAGTTGGGCCCAATAATTTTGATCTAGCGGGTTTTAATAGCCACTGTGGGCTTAAAGGAAGTGGATCGACAGAGGAAACAAGCGTTAAGTTGGGTTGGTCTTTAACCGGATTGGGTTGGATACACAACCACCAGAATGTGGTCAATAGTGGGCCGAGTCGTGTTGGGCTGCAAGGCAACAGGCTAGGAAAGGAAACATGCTTAGTTAGAAGGTATGGGCCTAACGAAGGGCAGGTATGTGTGAGGTTGGACGGGTCAAGCGTGGGTCAAAAGGGACCTGGGGAATCTAAAGTGGCGCGCCTTTTTGTCTCTTCCTATTTCCCTTACTCTGGACCTTTCTAAAACTAAGGACTCTTTCTCTAGGGTCGTGAAACTCTCTCATAACGGTGAGTTGCGGTTTATGGGAAAATAGGTGAAAATAGAGGATTCTGCTCGGACGGTGCAACACAAGTGAGAAAGGCGAGGGTCCTTCTTGGGTGTGGTTGATCTATAACATGCATGGTGGCAATGGCATCAGGATCTTCCGGCGATTACGATGTGTTCCTATAATGGTGGTTGTTAAAGTTTACGCATATGGTGACGGGTCAGAGGCCGGAGTACTCAGTAAGGGAACTTTTTCTCCTCTTGTGCACCTCTTTAAAACGATGTCATTTGTTTTGGGGAATATATTGGAGTGCCTTCCATCGGGGTGGTTATTACCAACTTTTGATAGTCCAGCTTTACGCATGATGGGAGTTGTGGTATCTTTGGCGCTAGGGTTTCACACCATGGCTAGGGAGCCATCATCAGGGGTTTGGGTGTTAAGCCAACCTGAGTTGCCGGTGGTCTTATGGGTTGTTCAAGGAGATACCATTCAAGACATGTTCCGTTTTTGGTTTGGTTTGATCGTGACACTGGTGTATGTTGGGTTCGTCATGGGTATCATTTGGGTTTACACGGGTCAAAATGTGGGTTTGGAGTCAATGTCGGGTACATGATGTTACTGGGTCAGTGGAATTTCAACAACATACATGTTGTTGGAACCCACGGGTTGGTAGATTGGGAACTAGTTAAGTTGGTCTCGGGTGGGGCTCGGATGACCCTAATGCTTGACAGGTTTCCCTTCGGATGGTTGAGGGATTCTTCTCGGGTTAAGAAGAGGTGTGAACCGACATGTCAAGTGCTCCAGTTAATAAACGCCAAGCTCAGGCGTTGGTTGGAAAGTGGTCAGGCTGGAGAAGAAGCAGGCTTGGGCGAGATATTGGGTTTTAGTGGGCCTAGTCTTCTTAGGCTTGACATCCCCTGGGACTTCGAAAGTTCGTGTGTTGTGTGGTTAGGCTATGCAAGACTTCAGGATAAGTCTTTTTCTAACCCGACACGTATGACGCAGGAGCATCTACGAGTTTTCTTACGATTATGTGTAATCGGGCCTTTGTGTTTAGGCTTAGGGCATTTGGTGTGTTTAGACTCATGAAGAAGGCTAAGTGGACCAAAACTAAGTGGTCCAATGGAGTTATGGATCGGGTTACAGTTTAGAGAAGAAGTTGAATAGTTTTAAAAATTTACGAAATCTTTTATGTAATTGTATTTATTTTATATTTTGAATTTTAAATTGTGTAGATTTAGTTTCCAAAAGATTATCTGGATTAGTATTATAATATAGGAATATATGTTAACATTGTAAATCGAATAACAATTGTGCTTTCGTCCCGAATTATCGATAGAAATCATTTGATTATTATCAATGTTTTTGAAGCCATTTAAGTACGTTCTCACGTTTGCACCGTACTTTGATCTAGAGAAAATTTTTTCCCAGGGGTTCACTATTTTTAAATACTCCAGTTTTTTATCGTACTTTGCATATCATTATTATTAGCAACTTTTTTACTTGGAGTTGGAGCAATATCATCATTTTTCGGGGCCTTTCTTTTAAACATATTGCTAATAAGTGCTTGTTTAGCGTGTGGTTTTATCTTCAAAACAATTGCAAATTACAGTAAACCTTAAAATCTTAATTGAACAATTGAAAAATTAGACATAAACCCTAGAACAAGAGTTAGGAACAATTAAAAAATTAGCCATACAATCATACTTAAATAAACAAATTAAGAATAATTGCACATTTGCACTTGCACATAAACTCTAAAACAAAATACACTCACAAACCCTAGAAATCTAGAATTAAGAGTTAGAAGATTACAGAGGTGAGTGAGAGGTGTCTCAGACAATTGCTTGCTGCCTTGCTGCTGTCGTTGCTGCCGGTTGCGCACCACCACCAGCAGCGCTGCTGCTGCTGGTGGTTCTTGTTGATTGTTTTTGTGTTGTGTCGTCGACCAGGTCACTAGGGGCCACAAATGAGCAGTAGCGACTTGTTATTTGCTAGAGGCCAGGCCCCAAATGGGTTTTAATCAGCCCACATGCCAAAAACCCACAACCCATTACTTCATTAGTCTACTAGGCAATTAACCACCACAAGTAGGCCTAAAGCAGTTTTAATCGACCATTTGCGGTTGTGCTTCTAATAAAAATATTTTTTTAGGGGTAGCATGAAATAATCTCAGGGGTAACGTATTTTTTTTTCAGGGGTAACGTTTTACAAAAAACACATAATTATTTTTTTTTTCACTTCGTCAAGAAAGTTGCCCTACTATAAGTCCGCCCCTGAACGGTTAGCAAGTGGCTAACACAAATGTTGTGTATCATCCACTCGGGGTGAATTTTTTTTTTGAATTTTTTTTTACTTTTTCATTTGTTAGTTTTTTTTTCTTTCAATCGTTTTAACTTTGTGTTTTACTAGCCCGCCGGGTTGCGCATAATTCTTTCTAAGTGGTTAATTACCGTTTTCACCCCTTCTAGTGTATATAATTTACGCTTTTAACCCCTTGATTTTCTATTAATATCGTTTTCCTATAATAGATTTCGTTTGTTAAGTTAAAAAAAACAACGGAACGCGAGGCTTATTTTAGTTTTCTTTTTTTAATTTGCAGGTATATATATATATATTTTTAAACGGAGTTGTATTGAAATTGTAAAAAAAAATATCGTATATTGTAGTGAAAGACAATAACGTTGAGTAGCCGTGACAAACCCTATCGTTGCCGGTGATTTTGTATCATCGTAACACCAATCTGTACTCGATTTTATGGTTCTCGACGAGCGGAACCAACAATGGAAAAAATCCGGCCGCATAATGCGGGGAAAAAACAACCACGCTCCCGTCGCGAATCGCAGGTATTATTTCGTTTTCAGCTTTTATAATATATATTATATACATTTTTAACACGTTCTATTTTTTAATATTTTTATTTCCCTGTGATAACTTTCGTTCGTTACCTTTTAAAAAAAATTGGAATGCGCGGCTGTTTTTGGATTTTTTTCGTCAACATTCCGTAATAATTTTTTTTAAACGTGTTTTTCTTTAAAATTGAGTGTATTTTATTTGTGTCATACGTTATATCGAGCGACCTAACCGTGTTGGTGTCGTGACAAACTCACCCGCTTATAAGCGAATAACATCATTAGCGGTGTTGTGTTTCATCGTATCCAGTATTGGTGTTCACTTTTATGGTTTTTTACGAGTCGAACCGACCGCTGTCGACCAGACTCTCGCCACACTATGCGGAGAAAAAAACGACCGTGCTCCTTCGCGAAACACGGGGTAAAAATACTAGTTATTATAAAAACTAATATGTAGTTTTTCGGTTTGTATAACATTATACTATAGAATAGATTAAAGGAAAATACTATTGAACAGTGTTAACTCCAACCATTTTATGACACTGTTCTGAAGCTTTTTTACCGATTATTCACGACATTCTCTTGCTTATTGCTGAACTAGGTTAGAATCTCGCGTATTACACGAGATTATATATTAAAAAAAGATAAAATTTATAAATTTATAAATACGTCCTAACTTGTCAGAATATTATGATAGTCTCGAGATATATTAAGTGGAAATGTGTGTGTATATAACAAATTAGTATTTTTCTTAATTAGTTATATTTTGAATTCTTATTATATATTCTTATTTAATATAATTATTATTCTTCTTTAGTAATATATTTATAATATCATTATTATTTAATAAGATAGTGGTGCATTTATTAGGAGAGAGATGCGGGAAAACCAATATGAGAAGGCATGAGGGAGTGACATGTGACACCCCAAAACCTTTATTTATTAGTATGTATAGATATAGATATAGATTAATATAATTATTATTCTTCTTTAATAATATATTTATAATATAATTATCTATACTATATAATAAATAAAGGTTTTTTCATGACACGTGTCGCCTCCATATTCATCCTCATCATTTTTTCCCGCATCTCTCTCTTATTTAATGCATTTCTATCTTTTACTAATAATATATATTTAAAGAAAAATACTAATTATACTACTAAAAACATTTATTTTAAATTATCTCTTATTTTAAGAAACTTTGAAATTTAATTATATAACTTCTATTTCCAATCAAATAGTAAATGAAAGTCAAATTATATTAAATAGTAATTAACGTATTTTCGAAATCCAATTATATATTATTTTTTACATATTTTGAATTTGTTTCTATCTTAAGTATATGTTCGATTCATGGCTTGATAGAATGTTCGATTCATGGCTTGATAGACCTGGTTGCAGTGAAACGGTTAACTCGGTGTGTGAAGGTTGGGTGAATAGAGGGCCGGCCGATAGTAATCTTTTGAATAAGTTAAAGCAGCTTCGTGGGCGTTTAAGGAGGTGGTACGATTCTTATAGTGCTAAGGAGAAGGAGGACGAGACCCGGTTACGAAAGGAAAAAGAGGAGCTAGAGATTCAAATGGAGCTTAAGGAGTTGGACGAAACAGATATGTGGATTTGGTCCGATTGTTTGAAAGGTATTGAAGATATTGAGTGGCATAAGACGCGAGATCTTAGACAAAAATCTCGTGTTAAATGGGCTTCGTTAGGTGATGAGAACTCTAACTTCTTCCATAATATTGTCAATGGAAGAAAGGCGCGCAATTCGATTCCGGGTATTATGGTTAACGGGGAGTGGGTGACTAAACCGACTCTCGTGAAGAAGGAGGTTTTACGATTTTTTAGAAGCCACTTTAAAGAACATGTTCGTGTTCGGCCTTCCCTTGTTTGCGATGATTTGAAAAAAATAAGCGACCAAGATAGGCTTGACATGGTTGCTGTGTTTTCTAAACAAGAAATAAAAGAAGCGGTTTTTGACTGCGGGTCTAATAAGGCGCCAGGTCCTGACGGGTTTAATTTTCGCTTCGTCAAACGTTTTTGGAATTTTTTGGAGGATGATTTTTATAAAATCTTGGATGAGTTCCATGATACAGGTGTTATCAATCCTGGATGCGGGTCTTCTTTTATTACTCTAATTCCTAAGGTTAAATCGCCTTTGGGACTTATAGATTACAGGCCAATTACTCTTATTGGGATGATTAGTAAAGTGATTTCAAAAATTCTTGCTAATCGTCTCAAAAAGGTGTTGGGTCAGGTTATTTCGGAAAATCAATCGGCTTTCTTATCTGATCGCTTTATTCTGGACGGGCCTCTTATGGTTAATGAAATCTTGGATATTTTGAAGAAAAGAAATAGGAAGGCGTTTATGTTGAAGATCGATTTTGAAAAGGCCTATGACAATGTGAACTGGAATTTCTTGGGTTCTATTTTAAATCAAATGGGCTTTCATCCGAGATGGTGCGATTGGATTCAAGGGGTTTGTCATTCTTCGAGAGCCGCTATTTTGGTTAATGGTTCACCTACTTTCGATTTTAAGTGTGAGAAGGGTCTTCGACAAGGCGACCCGCTCTCTCCTTTTTTATTCTTGATCGTGATGGAAGCCTTGTCTTGGTTACTTGATAAAGCTAAGAAGATTGGAGCCTTTAAAGGCGTTACTTTTTCCGATGATGAAGCGGATTTGTCTCACCTTTTTTATGCAGATGATGCTCTTATTTTGGGGGAGTGGAATTGTGATAATATTCAGAGCATTGCCAGGATTCTTCGCATTTTCTATCTTTGTTCGGGGCTTCGGATTAACCTCCATAAGTCGAACATTTTCGGGATTGGTACCGAGGATTCTGAAGTTGATAATATGATGAAATTTCTGGGTTGCAAACGTGGTGGCTACCCTTTCACTTATCTTGGCATAAAAGTTGGTTCTAAAATGACGCGTATTCGTAACTGGGACCCGGTTATTGAAGTTATTCGTAATCGTCTCGTTTCGTGGAAAGCTAGGTGTCTATCGATTGGTGGTCGTGTGGTTCTTATAAAATCGGTGTTAGAAAATTTACCGGTTTATTACCTATCGATTTATAAAGCGCCTAAAGTTGTGATAAGTACTATTGAGTCTATTATGAGACGTTTTCTTTGGGCGGGCTCTAGTGAAGAGAATAAAATCCCTTGGGTGGCGTGGGATATTGTTACGGCTCCAAAAAATAAAGGAGGTTTGGGCATTTCTAGACTTCAAGAGGTAAACGACGCGCTCTTGTTAAAATGGATATGGAGATTCAAAAATGATACAGAGTGCTTATGGAAGAAGATTATTATGGGGTGTCACAGGTCCAGTAGACCTTGGGCTTTGGTTCCTTGTGACAAGTCGTCTAGCGGGTGTTGGAAACATATTGTGAAGGTTGGAGAAGGTACGATGCCGAATAGTTTGAAGCTCAATTCTTATTTCGTGGGGTTATAGGAGATGGCCGGTCGATAAATTTCTGGGGTGATACATGGCTGAGGGATCGTCCTCTTCGTGATATCTATCTTAACTTGTTTAGACTTGAAAAAGATAAATGGGTTAAGGTTTCTAATCGGCTCCATTGCATTAACAACATCAAATCCTTGGAATGGGGGTGGAGGTCTAATCCGTCTACACAAGCGGAAGTTACAGAATTGTTCCAACTGTTATGTGATATTCATGATTTTAATTGGAAAGGTGGTGAAGATCATTGGAAATGGAAGCATGCTACGGATGGGATATTCTCAGTTTCTTCGGCCAAACATCTTCTGTATAGTAATATTTTGGGAGATCCAGCCTCGAAGGTCAACTGGAAGGGTTGGGTGCCTCTCAAGTGTAAGATCATGGTGTGGAGGGCGGCGCGTAATCGTCTTCCGACTATCTCAGAGCTATTAAAACGTGGTGTTTCTATTCAGCTTTCCTCGTGCAGGTTCTGCGAGGAAGTTACGGAGACTGCTATCCATTTGTTTACCGGTTGCGTCTTTTCTCATGAAGTGTGGTTTCGTATTGAAGCTTGGTGTAAAATACAACATGGCTTTATTTTTGACATTACGGATCTGTTACAAATGCCGAAGAATTACACTAGTTCCAAAAGTGCGAGGCACATTTTAGGTGGCATCGTTTACACCACTTTATGGGTGTTATGGAATGAACGCAATGATCGGGTTTTTAATAAGAAGAAGCAAAGACCGTGCGAGGTGGTTGAGATTGTCAAAGCTAAGACTTATTTCTGGATACGCAATAGGTCTAGGTTTAAAGATATCGATTGGAAAAACTGGTGTATTTGTCCTTTAGTTTGATGTTGTTCTCGTTTGTTTGGCTCGTTGGTCCTCGCTTTGAGGACTTGTCGAGCGCGTGTTAATGAAATTTTCTTTTCAAAAAAAAAAAAAAAAAAAAAAAAATCTTAAGTATATGTAATATATTTTTACAGTAAGATTTAAAAAGTATATATATTGATATTTTTCACCCCGTGTATAGACACGGGACCTAAACTAGTTATTTAATAAGATAGTGATGCATTTATTAGGAGAGAGAGGCGGAAAAACCAATATGAGAAGGTATGAAGGAGTGACATGTGTCACCCAAAAACCTTTATTTATTAGTATAGATATTGCTATCCAATATTACTATAATGCCCCTATAACATTTATATTTTAGAAAATGGAATACTTTTAACGTTTTATATTTTTTAATTTGTTATTTTAAACTCTCAAACATTATTTTTTTTCTAATTCCAAAACTTATTGCAAATTTCTTTACATATCTTAGTTATTTATCAAAAACTCTTACCTAATTCTAATGCTATCAATTTCTTACTTAATGCTTGGAAAAATGTAACTAAAGCAAAAGTTTAATAACACTGATCTACTTCCCTAAGGGGTCTTAAACTAAGGAGTCGGTGTTATCGGAACCGATACCGGTATTTACTTTTATGGTTTTCGATCTATGTAAAACACGCATCAATATCCTTTTAGAAATATCACGGCTTTATTTTTAGGTTTTCTCTTTCGGTTATTATAGCGAGTGTCGGTATCGTATCGGTACCGTAAAAAACCAAATTGATACCAACTGAATTCCCTAACCGAGTGTCGGTTCCGTAAAAAACCAAATTGATACCAAATGAATTCCTGTCGCGTAGCGTGAGGAAATCCACCGGTTATAATATAACTAGACAAACTTTATAAACAGTAACATTTTGTAATTTTGATCTATCTAATCAGGACCTGTTATTTGGTTGGTTCTGATTTCCTTTTTTTATGGTTTTATTCTTTATTTATATATATATGTGTTGAACGTGTATAGTAAATAAAATGGGCCTCAGTGGTGGACGCCTCTTCCTCTAGATTAGAGGTCACCGGTTTAAATCCTAGTACTCTTTTCCCCTGGATGATTTTCGAACTTTTTTTTTCTTTCCTTTGTTTTTTTCTGGTTTCTGTTTTTGGGTTTTTTTTCCTGCTTTTGTTTTGTTTTTCCTTTTAATATTTTAGTTTTAGGTTTCTCTTTAAATAATGTTATGTTTATCGTTACATTCGCATTTATGTTACGTTGACCGAGTACGCTGTTGGGTTTTACTACGGAGTGACAACCGTTGCTACATGTTCATTTTTATTCGCATTTTAAGATGTTTTAATGTTTAGGATTTCGAGTAAAAAAAAATAAGATTGGTTGATGATATATTTCATTAGAGTTTTATGATTCAGATGCGTCTCCGTTTAAGTTTTTTTTTTAAAATTGGTTCGCCCGCGACGCAAAGCGAGTCTATTAAAGCTAGTTCTTCATTATGTTCAATTGTTTAAAAATAGTTGGACTTTTTGAATATTTATGCTTTTATTTTTGTCTAAGGTTCGCCTTCATCTATTTATCATCAAATTTCCAACACATTCTTTTGTATAATTTTTTCATTATGCACACGTTACCTATATTTTTATTCTCTATTTTTTCTTGTTGATTCTTTGCAAATATTTCATTAATTTTATTTAAAAATAATATATTTGAAATAGAACTCGATTGTTTGATATGGGACGAAGTTCAATTACCTTATTAATACCGGTTATATGATGTATATCTCCTTGTGATACATGTTTGGCTTTTCGGGTATATTAACCATTTTAATCGAATTAAGTTAATAGTGAAACAGTGTATAACAAAAGGTGAACTTATAAGATTTAATTACCGATGTGTAGAATATTGGCTCCAGTGGTATCAACCGTAGAGTGTACATTTCTAAGTTGAAGCAGGTATCTTCAAAATTAGCTGTTGGGTTAGCACGTAGTGTTGATGGGTCATGATTTGGACAATCACTTGAGATATATCCAATGCCACAACGATTGCATGGGCCATATACCATGTTGTGAGAGGATGCTCAAGAGAATTGATTGCGACCGCGTCCCTATTTGTTACCACAATCGGGAGCACGATGTCCTCTGTTATTGTTTCCATGATTGTCGGGTGGACGATAACTATAAAAGGCTTGAGGGGCAGCAGTCATTGGCGGACCTAGGTTGGTGTCGGCGGGTCGGCCGACACCATTAAAATTATTTATTTTTTGTTATATATATGGTACATTTTCGAACGACCCCCATAAAATTTTGACACCGACCCCATAAAATTTTGGCATCGAACCTCAAGAGATATTTTTTAGGATTATAGATTTTATAAATAAAAACCAACTAAACCAAACCTTTAACCATATAACAATTGACCCATAACCCATTAATTATAAAACTCTTAAACCAAACCTTTAATAGTTTAACCCAATAACCTTTAAACAAAATATGCCTAAATAAAATATAAACCCATAAATAAACTCAATACCCATTTAAATATTTTAAACCTAATTAGCTATTGAAAAAAGAGTTGATAGTTATGTTTGTTATATTAAAAAAGAGTTGTTTAGAAAAGTTCTTATAGATGATGTAATGGTTCGGTTTCAAAAAATGAAAACCCGTAGAGAACAATTATAGAGATATTGTTTTTTAATTATACATTTCTAATGACAAATATCGTATTATTATTGTTCGTTTATAATTTTGTTAGTTTTCATCGTTTTATTGTGTGACTTGACCCGACCCGACTCGGACCGAAAAAATTAATATTTAATTATTGATAACTGACCATAAAAAATTTTCGACCCCCGTAAAAAAAAATCTTGGGTCCGCCACTGGCAGCAGTGCTGGGCAAAAGTTGGAAGCCATGTTAAGCTGCCATTTGCTGAAGATCCATGAGTTGTTGTGATGGTTGAGATTGGGCAGCTGGAGCTGATCCAGATGAGGAACCTACAGGGACATTAAAAACAGATGCAGTACCTGATTGTTGAGGCTTTGTGTAGTCAGGATCACTGAGAAGACCATAAAGCTTAGTGAATGTCAAAGGAGATGAACGAACAACAATGGTTGATTTGAGACCATTGTATTCTTCACAGAGTCTGGAGACCACAAATAAAACGAGGTATTTGTCTTTGACTAGTTCACCAATATTGACAAGTGCAGATGCTACTCATGTGCATGACTCAGGTAAGCAAGAGGAGTCTCGTCCCCGTTTATTTAAAGCTTAAGAAGTTGTGTCTTAAGCGTGTACTATTCTAAGGTAGTGTGTGGAGCATAGGCACGTGCAAGGGAGCCCCATAATTCACGAGCGGTAGTGCCTTTAACATTAGAGAAAGATAATGGAAACGATAATCATACGCACATTTGCATCATTAGAGATCCATGTCAAATAACTCGGATTGTTTGTGAGGGCGACAGCTGCATCAGATCCTGTTGTTAAAGTTTTGTCTGGACAAGGAATTGAACCGTCAATATAGCTAGATAGGTTGTTGGATTAGAAATGACTCAAGTATTGGTTGCAGAGAGTGTGAACGCAAACGTGTGTGAGTTGTGGGAAGCTTTCTCAGTTGAGGTAAACGCAGTACAGTGGCCATTCTAGATACATTCAAACGAAAATTTTGTGACTTTCAGTCGAAACTTGTGAACTTTCGGTCTAAACTTGTGAACTTTAGATTAAAACTTTCAGTCGAAAGTTGTAACTTTTGGGGGAAAAGTTTTAGTCGAAAGTTGTAACTTTCGTGGGAAAAGTTTTAGTCAAAACTTGAAAACTTTCGATCGAAAACTTGTGAACTTGCGATCGAAACTTTCAGTCGAAAGTGGAAAAAGTTTCAGCCGAAACTTGTAAACTTTCAATCGAAACCTTGAACTTTTGATCGAAACTTGTAAGAAAAATGGAGGCACACTTTATTGTTTTGAGTTTACACCTTTATTTTTTATGCTATATAAAATTTATTTCAGCATGTTAACAAAACAGTCTCCTTGATCTAGTGGCTAGCACTCTATTTTTTAAGAGCATTCCCAGTCCGTTCTTTATATTTCATATACTTATCCTTATAATTACACTAAAAAACACTACTTTTTCTACCTTTTATCTCTACTTTTCTCTCTCCTTATCCTTATCCTTATAATTGTACTAAAAACCACTACTTTTATCCTTATATTTACACAAACCTTATATCTTTTCTCTCTCCTGCACTCACAACCACTTTAAACCACTCCATAAAATATACAAAACCCACTCACATAATTATAAGAAATGGGCTGTGAATGCTCTAAAGAAACCCAGAAGGGTTCGATTCCCCCAAATCTTTTCTTTTTTATACTTCTCTTCAATTTCTTTTTTTTATCCTCTTTTCTTTTATTTTTTTTTGTTAAAATTCTTTTGATTTTCTAAAATCTTTTATTCTTTCTTTATTTTTTTAATATTTTTTAACGGTTTTGTTTTTCTTTTATAAAGTTTCAACGTTATCAACGCAATCATGTTTTATATTTTGGTTATTCAATTTTTTTTATATTCGTTTCCGTATCGTCTTTTTGTTTCGCTCACGTGTTTATTTTTATCGACGTGGTTTAACACTCCCGCCGCATCGTGCGGGTTAACGTTCACTTTGTGTTTCTTAGCGCTCCTTTCTAAAGCGACATAATTTTTCCTTCATTTATGAATGTAACACTCATTATTACAACGACGTTTTTCCAAATATATCGTCGCAGTGTGATTTCTATTTTTGTATTTAACCACTTTTAAAACCCACCAGTTTGATTAAAACTTCTAAAGGGCTTTGATCCATCCGTGGAAGGCCCATCCAAAAAAGGTGGAAGGATTTTAGGCTTTTAGCTTTCTTTTGGGCCCATTTGTATTGTTTATTATATAGTTTTTTATTAGATAAAGTTTCAAGTTCGAACTAGTGGTGCACAAAAAAACCGGTTTTTTTTTAACCCGGTCCAAACCGGCAAACCGGTTTGGGTTAAACCGGTTTGGACCAAACCGGTTCGGGTTACCTAAAAACCGCCGGTTTAAAACCGGTTTGATGCTTTCTGGATGAGATCGGGATAGGGACCGGTTTGATAAACCGGTTTTCGAGCTGGGCAAAAAAATAGCCGTTGGGGAACGGCTATATGGCCGTTGGGGTCGATTTTAGCCATTTTTTGGCTCAATTTGCACTCTTAAAACACTATAAATAGGTGGGGGTGTTTAGGGTTGATCACACCTCTCTTTACACTCTCTAATATCTAAAACCGCTCTTTAAACCCGTAAAAAAGCTCTCTAAACTCTAAAAAAAAGCATGGCAAGTTTTGGTGTTGGTGGTTCTTCAAACGAAGTTACCGTTGTGGAAATTCGAGCAACAACGAGAAATCCGGCAATTTGATTCAATTATGATCTATGTTTGTTGTCAAACGGGAAGGAACGTGCTCGGTGCAAGATGTGTGGTGCGTTTTTGGGGAAAGATTCAAACACTAGTTTGAAAATGCATATGGAAAAATCTTGCCCGTCATTGAAGGGAATTCCAAGTGAAGGTCAAGCCTCCATGACAAGCGAAGGAGGAATTTGGAACTTTGATCCAAATATTGTTCGAGATCGAATGGCGAGGTTAGTGATTCAAGAAGGATTGTCGTTCAACCACTTTGACAATCCGCGCTTGACAAGGATGATTCAAGAGACACTCCAACCACGTTATCATCAAGTAAGTCGCACAACCCTTAGACGAGATTGTATAAAAATGTGGAAAAAAAGCAAAAAAAGAATTAATTTTGGGTTTTGAAAATTTGCAAACCGGTGTAAATTTAATCACCGATGTTTGGTCGGCTCCACATGGTATAACCGATTCGTACCTTTGCGTTACCGCGCATTGGGTTGATCCCAATACGTGGCAAATGATGAAGCGTACAATTGCTTTTGACTTGTTTGAATATCCACACACCGGCGAAAATTTATTTTATATATTGGATGGTGTTATTAACGAATTTAAATTATAAAATAAACTTTTTTCAATGTCTTTTGATAATGCATCTAATAATACAAATGCGGTTCAAAAACTAAAAATTAAATATAAACCGGTTTGCAACGACGTTTTTTTCCATAGTCGATGTGTCGCACACATCATTAACTTGGCGGTGCAAGCCGGGCTTGCAATTGAAGAGGTTTCAAACTTAACATATACTTTTCGACAAATGCTTAAAGATATTTTTAGTAACAAAAAAAGATACCATGATTATATTAAATTTTGTCGTGATACGAATAATCTTTGCTTAGGTCCGAATTGGGACGTCGAGACAAGATGGAACTCGACTTATACTATATTTTATAGCGCTTTACGACAGAGAAACTTTAGAACTATTTCATGATATGCTTGCCTCAAAACCTCGTCGTAAAGTTCTAAAGTTTCCTTCTACAAATTGGGACATTTTAAAAGACGTAACCGAATTGCTTGAAGTTTTCAAAACCGCCACCACTTTTTTATCCGGTGTTTATTCTCCCACAAGTCCATTAACACTAAAACAAATATATTTAATGGTTAACAAGTTGTATGAACTTGAAAATAAAAGCACTCTTTTTACAAAAATGATTGAACCGATGAAAGAAAAATTAGTGAAATATTTTAAAGAAATGCCTCCCGTTATAACTTGCGCCGCCGCGTTAAACCCTACCATAAATGTTTACGGGGTTGAAACTTTGATTGATAGAATTACTTACGCTTTCAATTTGGATAGCGAAGACATCCATTTTGCACAAGTTACAAAAACACATTTTAACAAATGTTTACAAGATTTATTTGATGTTTATTTACATAAATATGGTACAACTCCGACTCCACATGAAACAATGGGTACATCATCAAGTGGTAGCTCGAGAGATGTTAATTTGAATTTATATAACGAAATGTTAAATGAATTTAGCAAACGGGCTCGAGGTACCACCCCGAGTAGCGAACTCGGAAGGTATATTGGCACAAACTTTTTAGCGTTTATGCCTCCTACCGTTTTTGAGGATTTTGATATTTTGGCATGGTGGAAAAAAAACGAAGCTTCGTTTCCGATTCTTTCCGCCATGGCCCGTGATGTACTAACCGTCCAAGCTTCCACGGTAGCTTCGGAATCTGCGTTTTCTTTTAGTGGCAGGGTATTATCGATACGAAGGACTAGACTCACACCCGTAGCGATGGAAATGTGCATTTGCTTGAAGGACCATTTGGATGCGATGGATATGATACAAGATCAAACTTCTCTCGAAGATGAAATTCAAGCTGAAGAAACCATACACAACAACGAGGTTGATCTTGGAATATCCGAACCAGTCACCGATGAAGAACTAGCCGAAGATGCAAAGCTACGAAACTCTAGTTCCGAAGACAACGCACAAGAATAATCAATCAATATTCCAAAAAATAAAACGTTGAACTAAATGTTTTATATTTGTTATATTTTTGTAATGTTTTACAATTTTATAAATTTATCTTGTCATGTTTTTTAATTTCCGAACTTTCCAAATATTAATAAACGTTGAACTTTAAGTATTAAGTTTAAAATTTATTTGAATTTTTTTTTTAATAAAAACCGGTTTGCACCGGTTTAAAACCAACCCTAACCGGTTTGACATTTCCCATTACTAAAACCGGTTTAACCCGAATCGGTTTGGGTCCAAACCGGTTTTGACTTTTCGTTGACCAAACCGGTTCGGGTCGGGTTGAACCGGTTTGGGTTAAAAAACCGATTTGTGCACCACTAGTTCGAACCGCTCTTGAGTGAGCTTTGATTTTTCTTTTTCTTTCCTTCTAATGTTCCAATACCTTATAAACTTTATTTAGATGATATTTTACTAACTTATTGTGTTTAAAGAGTTAAAAAATTAAAAATTAACCTGACGCTTATATACAAATTTATAAATATCATAAACAATACATTATAAATAAAAAATAATATTAAAAATACATAATAAACTCGAGCCCTAGATCGTCCCTTAACCTAATTCTTACGCAAAATATTTCGAGCTTAACCTGGCCTATGACTAGAGGTGCACAAAAGAACCGGAACCGGAACCGATCCGATGGATTATCCGAAACCGGATCCGGTGAGAACCGGTTTTTTTAGAACCGGTCCGGATATTATGAGAACCGCCGGTTCCGGGACCGGTTCTGGGTTTTTTGACGGACCGGTTAAAAATCGGATAAAAATCGGATTTTTTGGAACCGGTTTTTTTCGGACATTTTGGAACCGGTTCGGAACCGGTTCTAGCCGTTGGGGTTAAAAAAAAACGGCTATATAGCCGTTTTATGGCCGTTTTTTTGTTTTTTTTTTGTTTTTAAGGATTGAAATTTAGTATAAATAGGTATTGGGTGTTTGTGTTAGTTCACCACAACATTCTAGCTCTCAAAACTCAAAAACGCTCTCAAAACGCAAAAAAAACGCTCACGTTAAGCAAAAAAAAAAACGCTCTCATGGCTTCCGCTTCCGCAAGCACTCAAAATTCGGTTGGTGGTTCTACTAGCGATGTTACGGTTGTGTCAATACTTCCTTGCTCCCGAAACCAAGAAATATGGGCTTATTTCGATTTATGCGAAATGTCGTACGGCTCGCAAAAGGCTCGTTGCAAACGTTGTGGTAAACTTTTAGCTGCGGCGGGAAATAGCAGTTTAAGGAAACATATTGCTAGTCACGCAAGACACACTCAAGAAGGTGAAAATCAAACTCAAATTGGTAGGGATGGAGGAGTTTGGCAATACAATGTCGAAAGTGTTCGTGAGAGAATGACACATTTCGTCATTCAAGAAGGCTTGCCTTTTGATCATTTTGATAATCCGCGCTTGACGAGGATGATACAAGAGACGCTTCAACCGAATTACACAAATGTAAGTCGTTCTACTTTGAGAAGAGATTGTTTAAAAATGTGGAAAAGAGCCAAAAAAGAATTAATTTTAGGTTTTGAAAAATTAAATACCGGCATTAACTTAACAACGGACGTTTGGTCCGCTCCACATGGTTTACCCGAATCGTACCTTTGCGTTACCGCACATTGGGTTCAACCGGAGTCGTGGCAAATGATGAAGCGTACGATTGCGTTTGATTATTTTGGATATCCACATACCGGTGAAAACTTATTTTATATTTTAGACTCGGTAATTCAAACTTATAAAATTCAACCGAAAATATTTTCAATATCTTTTGATAACGCTTCAAATAACACAAACGCGGTCGAAAAATTAAAAATAAAATATGAACCGCCTTGTAACGGTGTTTTTTTTCATAGTCGATGTGTTGCACACATCATTAACTTGGTTGTGCAAGACGGTCTAAACGTCCAAGAAATAAGAGACGTAAAAGAAAATTTTAAAGTGATGTTACGTGAAGTTTTTAGCACAAGCAAAAAAAGATATATAAACTATAGAAACTTGTGCCAACAAACGGATTCCATCTTTTTAGGTCCGAATTGGGACGTACCTACTAGATGGAACTCGACTTGGAAAATGTTTGAATCGGCCTTAAGGCAAAGAATTACTTTAAAACATTTCCATGATGAACTTGTGCAAAAGAAACGTTGTTTACAAAAATTTGATAATATAAGTTGGGATATGATCGAGAAACTAACTAATTTGCTTGAGGTTTTTAAAAATGCAACTACATGTTTATCGGGAGTTTATTATCCCACGTCTTCGCTAATACTTCAACAATTATACTTAATATGTAATAAATTAAAAGAGTTTGAATATCACGGCACTATTTTTGAAAAAATGGTAAAACCTATGAAAGCTAAATTTAAAAAATATTTTTCAGAAATGCCGGCCGTTGTTACATGTTCGGCCGCCTTAAACCCAACGATTAATGTAACCGGTGTTGAAACATTAATTGGATCAATATCGGATGATTTAAATATGTTCGAGGAAGACCCAAATTTTGAATCAAATGCAATAAGGGATTTCAATTCGGCTTTTAATAATATGTTTGATTATTATTTACGCAAATATGGTGGAAGTGGTGATCCATCAAACATACGTGAATCAATGGGTTCGGGTTCAACTTCTAGTAGTTCAAGGAACCCGATGCTAAATTTATTTAACACTTTAAGAAACGAAAATACTAAACGAGCTCGTGGAACCACACCAAGTAGCGAGCTTGGGAGATATCAAGCAACCGACTTTATTTCTACTCTAAGATCCGAAGAGTTTGAAAACTTTGATATCTTGAGTTGGTGGCAAGGAAGGGAATCCCAATATCCCGTTCTAGCCGCAATGGCCCGTGACCTACTAACCGTCCAAGCTTCCACGGTAGCTTCGGAATCCGCTTTTTCTCTTAGTGGCAGGGTTTTATCTATTCGAAGAACGAGGCTTACACCGGAATCTATGGAGATGTGTATTTGCTTGAAGGACCATTTGGATGCCGCCGAACGTGTACAACATGTTGCAAAATTAGAAGGCGAGCTTGACGTTGAACAAGAAATACATGAATTCGAAGTAGAACATGGGGCGGCGACTCCACTTTCGGACGAAGAACAAGCTTACGATGAAGCCCAACGTATCTCAAGCGAAGAAGAATGAAAACCGATGTTACAAGACTACGACGAAGAATATTGAAAACATAATAAATAATTAATGCTTTGTGATTCAATTATGTTTTTTGTATTTTTTTTGTACGAACTATTGTTAAATAACTTAAAAAAATCTACAAAATAAATAAAACATGTATTTTATAGTGTATCTTTGTTAATTTTTAATTTTTTTTTTTCGGAACCGGTGGAACCGGTTTTTTTTAACCGGTCCGGTTCTAAATATCCGAACCGGTCCCAATAGGTTCCAAGTCTCCACACCCGGAACCGGATCCGAACCGGAACCGGTTCTAATGGATCCGGTTATTGACCAACTTTGACGGAACCGGTCCGGATCCGAACCGGATCCGGTTCAAAAAAAAAACCGATTTGTGCACCTCTACCTATGACCAACGCTTAGTATACGAGGACACTTTCAGGAATAGGCCCGTTTGTGCACCTCTATAGTGTGACCCAGTTAAGCTATTGCTTCATATATACAACCTGTGCCACTTATAAATCCGGATCTCGTGCCACTTATAAATCCGGGTCAATCAAACCATATAACACAAACTTTACATGAAAATAAAGAATGACCAACAGCATCTAATATAAACATATTAATATTTATCTTTCCATAAATTTACATATAAGATACAAAAAAAAATAATAAAAATAAAAAGTCATTGTAGCATCACTTACGAACAAATTACACCTCCACTCCACAAGAAATAACCCCAATGTGACCTTCCGGTTCAATAAATGTGTAAACCTTATTCGGTTTTACGACGAAAAACATAGAAAACTTTAGAGGTGCACAAACCGGGTTTAATTTTTTTTAAAATAATTAAAATAACATTAAATAACATAAAATACATTTTTAATAGTTCTATAACTAAATAAATACTATATTAAACACGATCTATTGTGAGTAGAAAGTCGGGAATGAAAGTAAAATGAGTATTTTTTGCGTTTTTTTCGCTTGGTTTTGCGTTTTCAAGTTGGGTACTCAACCAATTCATCCAACATCTATTTATACCTAGGGCGACTAAAATAAAAAAATAAAAAAACGGTCAAATGGAGCTTCCAACGGTCATATACCCTTAAAAACGTTTTTTTTAAACAAGTTTAACGGCCAGAACCGGGTAGGAACCGGTTCTAGCTGGCTCCGGGTAGGAACTGGTTCTAGCCGGGTCCGGGTAGGAACCGGTCGAGCATAGAACTTCCAGAACCGGGTTTTTACAAAAAAACCGGGACCGGTTCTTGGTTGCGCTTGGTAGGAACCGGAACCGGTGTTTTTGTGCACCTCTAGAAAACTTCATACAATCTTCTGTTTTTACCATGAAAAAGCATGTGAAACCATGTCGATCGGGTCAATCTGAACCGGCATGTGTTACATACTTACATATATTTTATGTTCTTTTATTCAGTGTATCTATTAAATAACATAAAATACTACTAGAAAAAAAAATCCTGACAATTTATTTGGTCGGAAATTCATTGGAAATGGACGTTTCCGACCAATTTATGACAAAAATCTCTTGTCAGAAAAACCTCATAGGAAACACGTTTATGACCATTTTCATAACAAATTTTCAGACAAATTCCGACAAAAATTAGGGTTCAAATTTGTAAAAATTTCCGACTATATTTCCATCAAGTTTTGTAAAATTTGTGTTGTAATGATTAATTGGTTAATCACCATATTCTTATTTGTGAACAAAATCATGAAATTTTACCTCTAACTTTGTGATAAGGATGAAGCTACATCTACACTTGCAGGAGAATGTAATAAAGGTTACTTATATTCAAGCACTAGGGCTGGTATATTCATTCCCAAAATCTTTATATAGGATAGCCCTTCATTAATTTATCAAAGATCAACAAATAAGTAAATGAAGTTTTTTCTATCAATTTTAAACATGAAATCACTTCCAATAGAAATACACACTCAAAAGACTTTTTAAGCTATTTTTTATTTGACTCGTCAGACAAGCATAACCCAAACAAACATGTGCTCATGCTAAATCAAAATTTAAGGTACGAATCTTGTGGTTCAAAAAGCAAAAAAATAAAAATAAAGCAGGGACCATATTTTCACTTTGCTTTGGCCCCTCAAAATGGTTGAGCCGCCTTTGATTATGACTGTGACGAGTGTTTGTCATTATTTATTTGGGATTAAGTTGTAAACTGCTCTGATACTAGGGTAGTGAATGCTGTTTAGATTGAAAATAGTAATGTGTGAACATGTAAACAACTAGATATTCATGTATGATATTCTTATATGTACCATAATACAGACTATGCTTTTAACTCTGGGACCCTATGGACTATTTGGGTTAAAATATTAAGTTACTAGGGTTTTTGTGTGATATTTTTGTCTTATATTTTTACTTACGGTTCTTTATTAACCAATAATGCACTTATATATCTTTTTGTGTGATATTTTTTTTATCATAGCAGCTAAAACTTATTGGCTAATTTTTTCTTGTGGACATATGGTCACTGCATTGTGCACACAGAAAATTTCTCAAATAATAAAAATATTTCCTTCTATTTTGTGTGATATTTTTTATCATGCTTACATTGTTATAAATCTATTTTTACAGGAATTTTTCAGCTAAAAGACTTCAATCCCAAATCTTTGTACTTAGCTGTGTCCAAAGAAGGTATACACCCTTGCATGTAAGACCCCAAGCCCGAGAGACATCACTTGTTGGATTTACTCAATCACAAACAATTCTTAAAATTTAAAGGCATTCATAGCAGTGGAATTAAATGTCATTACATCATAACAAATTGTCAACCAATCAAAACATTTAACTAACATTTGTCTGTACTATTACAACTTTCTAATTAAACATACAAGGGAACTTCAATGCCGGGTAACTCTTCACCGCCAGCCAAGCAATCCATGAGCTACAGCTGTACCTACACTTAACCTGATATGAATATTAAAAAAGCAGCTAACGCTGAGTGAGTTTTAGCTTTACGTAAAACATACATTCATAATCACACGGTTTAATAAAAGAAGGATTTACACGCGTTATCACACTTGCCGGTAAAGGCATAACATTCACACACTTTACTTTTCAAGTTATACATTATTATGTCTAATCTGTTTTCACACACACACACACACACACACACTGTCTGTAAAACTTAGTACCATCCATGACTACTATCCATAGAATGAATACCACATCCGTCAATTCACAGTAGTTACTATCTTCCGTGATGGCCGTCCATGAAGCATTCGTAAGGTCTTTATCATGTCGACTGTCCATGATGCAGACAACACACTTAGCTTATCATACAGAATGGGGTTACATTTACCCCATGAGTAACCGTCGTTACTCCTTATCACACAGGACCAATTGTACAACTGTTAGCGAACCACAAAGGCTCTTATAGAGGGGGCATAGCCCGTAACTGTCCTGGCACTTGTTCCTAAATGAACCCTTTCCTTCCCTTCCCAGATTTTGACAATGTAATGACTTCTTAAAATATTTACCTTCTTAATTTATTATAAATGTTCTTTAAACACAAGTTTTGCCTCTTTTCAAACTTTACTTTTAAACCTTCCTTTACTTTTGTTTACTAACACACATTTATGGTAAACACTTTCCTTTCATTTACCAACATACAATTATGGTAAACACTTTCCTTTCATTTACTAACACACAATTATGGTAAATACTTTATACGCTTTTGTTTATTAACACACTTTTATAATAAAAAAAAACACACACACAAAGTATGCACACAACCCAAAAGCAGGCATAAAAGTGGTCTAGAACTCACATGATCGTCGGATAACTACCTCTGGACGAACGACCTAAGTTAGGTTACTTGCTAGATAATCTCCATAAGATTTAACACGCGAAAACTATCAAATCTGACTAGTGTCGCCCACAGTGTCGCCTAGGCAATGTCGCCGAGTACACCATTAGTGTTGCCAGGCACACTATCAGTGTCGCCAGGGCAGTGTCGCAAGACACACTTTATGTGTCGCCAGAACTTGCGTTATGGATTTAGCGTCGTTCACTTTAGTGTCGCCAGATGGCTTTGTCGACACTCTTAGTGTTGCCTATGACACGTGTCACCAATCACTGGCAAACCTCTGGATCGTCACATCTTCATCCCCTATTAATGTCGCCAGATGAACAGTGTTGCCACATGAACACAAAACCCTAAAAGGCCCGTTTTCAATCCAAGTTTGTAACTTTTTACGTCCGAGACATTTATTTTACTTCCATGAAGCTAGATCTGGTCTTTGTTTGGCCGATAACACGTAAAAACCTTGTTTTTGAGATTAAAACCCCAGTTTTACCCCAAAACCCATTTCAAACAGAAAATAGATATTCGGGTTTGATTCTTACCTCAAAGCGACGTTTCTTCATGTATTCTTGCTCAATATTACTGGAGAAACAGATTGGAGACAATCTTCAACCCTTTTGAAGCAATTCTTGACTTTCTTTCTCTAGATTCTCCACTTTCTCTCTCTAGACGAACTTGGTGGAATAGGGAGGGGGGGAATCCTTAATAAATTTGGTTTACCCATCCTTCCCTTTCGTTCATTTAGCCCAAGTGCGTTTGTTGGGAATTTCGGATGTTACAAGTCTACCCACCTTATAAGAGGTTTCGTCCTCGAAACCTTTCATAAGTTATACAACTGTGGGTAGGACTCCTTCATCTCTTCTTCACTTTCCCAAGTAGCATCGGACCCCTTTCGGTGCTTCCACTGTACTTTAACCAACTGAATTACCTTCCCAAGTAGCATGGTCCATAGACGCTTTTCCTTCCTGTCTATTATGGCCAAAGGTTCTTCGATATAGTTCAGATGATTATCGACCTTGATGTCTGATAATTACACGTGTGCTGTGTTGTCAACCAAACACTTTCACAAGTGTGACATGTGAAAAGTAGGATGCATCTCACTTAGTTCCTCAGGTATTTCCAGTCTGTTTTCCACTTCACCAACCCATGCCAAAATTTTAAGCAGTCAAACGAACCTCGAACTTAACTTTCCTCTCTTGTGGAAACGGATTATCCCTTTTCAGGAGATACCTTTAACAACACTCTATCCCCAACCTAGAATTCGAGGGATCTCTTCCTCTTATCAGCGTAAGATTTCTGCCTATTTGCGTGGCTTTCCAGTGAGCCTTTATCTGATCGAACTTGTCTGATGTCGCTTTAACCACTTCTAGGCTCCCAAATTCTTTCTGGGCAATCTCTCCTCAACTCAATAGCGTTCTACATCTTCAGCCATATAACATCTCGAAAGGTGGCATGCCTATTGTCGAGTGATAACTACTGTTGTAGGAGAACTCTGCCAAGGGTTGGTGGCTATCCCAACTACCACCGAAATCGATGATACATGCACGAAGCATATCTTCAAGGGTTTGGATGGTCCATTCATACTGACCATCCGTTTGGGGATGATATGCTATGCTGATGTTCAATCGAGTATCCATTACTTCGTGAAATCTCTTCCAAAACTTCACCGTGAACCGCATGTCCCTGTCCAAAACAATTGACACCGGTACATCGAGAGGAGCTATGACTTCATTAATGAACACTTCTGCCAAACACTCTGAACAAAACGTCTCGCGCATGGGAAGAAAATGTGCGCTTTTTGTTAATCTATCCACAATTACCCAGGCGGTGTCAAAATCTTTAGCTGTACAAGGTAGCTTGGTTATGAAGTCCATCGTGATGTGCTCCCACTTCCATTCTGATTTTTCCAAAGGTTGGACCTTTTCACAAGGCTTCTGGTGCTCGGCTTTCACTTGCAAGCAAGTCAGATACTTACATAAATTGTTGCATCGTTTTTCATGCCCGGCCACCGGTAATCCTTCTTCAAATCTTGATATATCTTCGTGGTTCCCGGATGTATGGAATAACGAGACTTATGGGCCTCGTTGAGGACTTTAACCCTAAGCTCACCTTCCTTAGGTATCTAAATCCGACCAAACCTAGTTCGTACCCCAAAGGTGTTAACTTCCAATGACTCTTATTGGCCTACAATTCTTTCCTTCTTTATGTTTTCCGGTTTGGGTGCTTCAACTTGTGACCTCCCAATTTTAGTCATGAGATCGGGTTTCACAACCAGTTGGCATGCTTTCATTCTGATAGGAGTTTGCCTCTCCTTTCGGCTCAGAGCGTCGGATACCACGTTCGCCTTCCTAGGGTGGTACAATATCTCGCAGTCATTATCTTTCAAAAACTCTAACTATCGCCTTTGCCTCATGTCCAACTCCTCCTGTTCAAAGAAATAGTTTAGACTCTTGTGATCGGAGTAGATAATGCACTTAAATTCGTAAAGGTAATGCCTCCGGATCTTTAGTGCGAAGACAATTGCCGCGAGCTCTAGATCATGAGTCGGATAGTTAACTTCATGAATCTTAATTAACTGACGTGACGCATACGCAATCACATTTCCTCGTTGCATCAACATGCAACCCAATCCCTAATTCGAAGAATCGGAATAAACAACTAAGTCCTCATTTCCCTTGGGCAGGGCCAAGACCGACGCTTGAGTCAATCTTTCCTTCAATTCTTTAAACGCTTTTGCCTGAACCGGATCCCATTCATACTTAACTTCCTTCCTTGTCAATTTCGTCAGAGGCGAGGCTATTCTCGAGCAATCCTGTATGAATCTCCGATAGTAGCCTGCCAATCCCAGAAAACTCCGTATTTCGGTCGGCGTTTTTGGAAAGTCCCATTATTTTACGGTTGTAATCTTTGCTACACCCCGCCCCGGGCACCCCTGGACGTGTGCGACAAACGATTGGTATCATCATTGAACTTTGATTTCAGAGTTTTTATAATTACAGCGGAAGTCTTTTTCAAAAGGATCGTTTCAACATTCCTTCAACCTCAAGGGGTTGTATTTGTAAATATCAAAACTTAGTTGGAACACAAAAGTTTTATATATACTTTATAAACATAGGGATTTAAATACCCTTTTCATTTTGATTACAAAACA
Organism: Smallanthus sonchifolius; assembly: GCA_023525975.1. Taxonomy (NCBI): domain Eukaryota; kingdom Viridiplantae; phylum Streptophyta; class Magnoliopsida; order Asterales; family Asteraceae; genus Smallanthus; species Smallanthus sonchifolius. The sequence goes on along the minus strand of CM042021.1, from coordinate 27,876,689 downwards.
GCGTTTGAAATCAATACATTTATAGCCACTGTAAATAGTACTAACCAGGGTTGATCAATCCCCTGGTTCTATCCCCCTTTTCTTTTATTTAGGATTTTCTACACACGAGGTCTAAGAATCCAACGTGTAAGTCTATCCTTTCATAGGTCAGAACTGATGTCTGCTTCTCACATTCGGTTCAGATCTGATGTCTGCCCATACCCCTTTCTTATTTCAGTTTATTCTTTTCCTGAAAACATTTTGAAAATAAAACGTCAGCGCGAACGCCGGTGAATACAATTATCTTGACATTTAAAATCATTTGGCACAAACAAGTATTAATTTCATAATCACAACTTTATGTTCAATCCACACATTCAGCAGACCCGTCCTGTTCAATCGCACCACAGTATACACCGGCGCCATGTCTTATAACAGTGGACAGGTTTGCCTCCGAAGTTGTTATAAGACAAGCACTAGCCGCAATCCGGGAATTTCACCTGAGACCGTGTATCCCTTGCAAGTTTTACGCATACCTATGGCATGAATGCTTTGTTCGTAGAAGAACGTTGAGCATTATTTCCTTAACCTTTATTTGGCCATTTTCGTAAATAAAATGTTTGACACAAGTTTTCAGAGAGATAAAATATTCACCTTAATTATAGGAATGAGCCTCTAAGTCGAAAGCTTATAGACTATCTTTTTAACTTGGTTTCTCTAGCGTACCAGCACTTCTACGAGTGTTTCTTGCTTAACCGGGCACTACGAAGAGCGGGAATCGAACCGGGATCGTCGGGGATGGTCTCTGGAATAAGAGATGGAAGAGAGAGTTGATGTTGGTGTGAAGAATGGGAATGAACTCGACCATCTATTTATAGGGCAAGTTCTGAGACAGTGACAGACCGTTACGGGTGGTGACGGTCCGTCACCAAACTAGGGTTCGCGAGTCATCAGACACGTGTTGCCCTCTGGTCAATTTGGGTCGTGACGGACCGTTACCAGGCGTGACGGTCCGTTATAGGGTTTTCACGTGGCAGATTTTGAAGATGCGTCACTAGACACGTGGCAAGCTATCAGGGTTCGCGTGCCCAGCCCGTAACAGACTGTTACCGTTGAATTTTCATGGTTTTCACTTTTTGAACCTTGATCTATAGGTTAATTACACTTATAGCCCTTATGGTTTGTACCTTTGCCAAATCTTGGACATATTTGTGGCAGGTGTTACATTTGCCGGGTCCACCATAATGCCATTCGTTTTGATAATGTGACCTAGGAACTGAACCTCCTTAAGCCAGAACGCCCACTTGGAGAACTTAGCATACAACCTTTCTCTCTTTAGATTTTTTAGTATTTCTCGCAGATGATAAGCGTGATCGACTTATTTCTTTGAGTAGATGAGGATATCATCTATGAATATTATTACCGACCAATTAAACAGCGACGACATACTCTGTTCATCAAATCCATGAACACTGTCGGGGCGTTTGTCAATCCGAAAGACATAACGAGAAACTCGTAGTGTCCGTACCATGTGCGAAACACGGTTTTCGGTACATCCTCCTCCCTTACCTTCAACTGGTGATACCCCGACTGCAGATCAACCTTAGAGAACCAACTTGCGCCTTGCAACTGGTCAAACAGATAATCAATTCTGGGTAGCATGTATTTATTCTTCACTGTTCGCTTATTTAGCTCTCTGTAATCGATGCACATTCTCATAGAACTGTCCTTCTTCTTCACAAACAACACCAGAGCACCCAAAGGTGAAATGATCGGTCTGATAAAACCCTTGTCTAGAAGTTCCTTCAATTGGTATCAACTCTTTCATCTCTGACGGAGCTAGTCAGTACGGTACCTTGCCAAGGGCTGGGCACCTGGCAATAGATCAATCTTGAACTCTATCTCTCGATCAGGAGACACCCCGAGCAAGTCTTCTGGAAACACCTCTTGCACAGGCACATCATTTAGTTCTGTAACTTTCTTCCCATCGTCTACACATAAGCCAGGTAGGCCTCGCATATATGCCTCATACAACTTTCTGCCTTGATCATTGAAATGATGCTCGGCATTGGGATATCCCTATCCCCATAGATTGAGACTTCGCTACCGTCAAGAGCTTTGAGCTGAATTACATTTCACTTACACACAATCTGCGCTTCGTTGGCAGCTAGCCAATCCATTCCCAGTACCACATCAAACCCTCCCAGAGCTATTACAAACAATCTAGCAGGGAATGTACGGTCATCTATCTTTGTCATGCAATTGTCTACAACTTCTATTACTTTCGTTGTTTTACCCACAACAGTTTCTAGGCTAAAGGTCGGTTGTATTTTGTCAATTGTGCACTTTATTCGATTATAGAATGTAGAGGCTATAAAAATTTTACATGTGCCGGAATCAAACAATACGGACGCAAAGGTGTCACTAATGAAGAACGTACCTAACACCATGTCAGGGTTTCCCCTTGCTTCCTCCTAAGTTAGGGCATACGCCCTTGTTCGAGCCCTCGGCTTCTCAACCTCTTTCCCGGATCTTCTAGCTTTCCCCTTCTTACAATCCCAGCTCAAATGACCAGTCTCACCACAGGTATAGCATGTACGCTGATTAGGGCATTCGCGAGAGTAGTGACCTTTCTTCCCGCACTTGAAACACCCAATCGTTCCCATCTTACACACACCCCCATGTTGTCTCCCACACTTATCACATACATCCTCAGACATAACTTTTTCCTTCTTGTCTCTTGTATTGTGGAGATTTCCACCAGACCGTTTACCCGGTAGAGTTATTTTCTTCTTAGGCTCCTCTATCACCGCGTTGTCCAGGGAAAAGTCATTATACACTACCCCGTTCCGTTCCGTTCCACCACCGATTCATAAGTCAGGGGGATATTTGCCTTCACGAAGGTGCGAACCTTGGAAGGTAACCCCTGGATGTAACAACTAATTCTCCGCTCTTCGGAGGTGATGAGGTGGGGCACCAGTCGTGCCAATTCATTGAACCTTGACGTGTATAATTTATTAAACCTTCTCTATCTCATTCTTCGAACTTTATTGTTGTATATAATTTCTTAAATAATCTATTGTTGTATAAAACTGAAATCTAAATACATTAAAAAGTACAGTAAAAAAAACATAAAAATTTCCATATAAGAAAATTGATTAAAAAATAATGTTGGTGTAATATTCTATTGAAAGTTTGTTGAGTTTAATATCTTGTAAAAATCTTATTTATAAAATGATGCTAATAATGTAGTACATATTGAATCTTGGAAGCTTCAAAGCACCGTACATGGATGCCATAAGCCAACTTTACTCCTATGCCAGCTGTAACACCCAAAATAAAAAGAAAAGAAAATTTTAAAATTTCACTCCCTCGCGGTACGCGAGGGAGATTTTGACAAAACCTCGCGGTACGCGAGGGGACTGCTTATGCGCCAGAAAATCACCTTCTCGCGGTACGCGAGAAGATTCCCAACCAAGCCTCGCGGTACGCGAGGGAATAGTACACGCGTCAGGGCCAGAAAACACGTGTCATTCACCCTTGCCACCAGCCGACACGTGTCATGCTGACTCAGCACCGTTCGTGACACCTCATCCTCTCGCGGTACGCGAGAGATTTTCTTGGACAGTCTCGCGGTACGCGAGAGACTGGAAAATCAGCCTATAAAAGGCCTTCAACGGGATTGAAATTCTGTACAGTTTCCAAACATTCCTTATACACAAACCCGATCTCTCAAAACTCTACGACGTCCCGAAGCGCTGTTCAAGAATCCTACGACACCCAACTCAAGCCGTAGTTCTGTCCAAATCCCGCAAAGTAGGTATCGTTAAAACTATTCATATATATATAGCCGCAATTATATATATATTCTCTCATATATATTCTCGTTAATCGTGTCTTCCCTAGGAAGAAACGTGTCGAGGTTCTGCTCAAATTCCGAAGCCTACAACCCTACCAGCCATCAAAATCAAGGTGAACACGTTTAACGCTTTTCAAACGATAAAACCATTTTATTTACGAAAACGGCATGAAACAAATTAAATACTTTAATCATAAGGGTAATCTACGTGATAGCATTCAGGCCATAAGCATACGTAGATTTGATCAAATGGTATACATGTGACGGGTGAAAGTCCGGTCCGTGGCTGGGTACAGATCATGAAAGGGGGTATCATAAGACTGAGGATATGGTTCCTTAGCAGATTATACGAGGGACGAGTTCCTGAGTATCATATAAGACTAAGAACAAGGTTCTTAGCATCACGACCCTGGGAATAGGCTATCAGTCTGAGACATAGAGCTCAGCCAGTTGACCCCATGGCAGTTAACCCAGTGTATGTAGGTGGTATATATTTCAGGTGAAAAAGACTGCTGAATGTGTAGATTTACCATACAGAAACGTGCTTAAAGGCTTTAATTTGGTTTATGTTAGAAATCATTTTCGTGTCAGTTAAATGTGATTCACCGGCTTTATGCTGATGTTCATTTTCAAAACGTTTTTCACAGGTAGTGAAAGAAATCATTAAATTCAGGGTGGTGCAGTAAAGACAAGATCTTTAGGCATATTTAAATCCCTGTGGCAGACTAATACAAGACCAAATGTTGGAACGGACGTAGATCCTAAACATTTTAAATGGCTTGTATTATGTAAATTAATTCAGCAGATGTACATTATCTAATAGACTTTTGAATGTCTATTATCATGAAATGAAAAGGGACGTGGATCCCAAGTTTTGACAAAAAGTACAGAATTAACCCTTGAGGTTATTTACATGACATTTCATTACAAAAAGGGCATCAAGTAAAAACAAAGACTTCCGCTGTCCAAATTTATGGGACCTCATTCAGATACCAGCATTGTCTCGCGACGCCCGGGCAGGGGTAGCCCGGGGTTGTGACAGGTTGGTATCAGAGCCGCATTTAAGGGTTTTAGCAAAATTAGATACTTGTATGATAGTATCTTAGCTTTAACCAATAGTTGTGCCTACTGAACGAACGGTAGGAAGATGCCTTTAACATAACCAATAAATTTCAGGATGACAGATCCATACTATTATCCTTATAATTACCCAAACTACTTCCCTGGAGAATCATCTAATCAAGTAGTACCAAGCTATGATGATTATGTCCACTACCTACCGACCCCGGAGAATTGGAACAGAATGGTCGCAGAACAAGTGGAGCAGACTCAAGCAAGGCTTGAACCTCTGAGGGAAGAATCAGAGTATTCAGTGGAAATGGAAGATTCAAGAGAATATTTACGTCCTGTTATGACATCTATGCCACTACCTCAATCGTTAGACATAGTATACCCTACCGGAACAATTCAAGAACATCCACCCAGTCCAAGTGAAGAAACTCCACATTCGATTTCTGAATCCGACAAGGCTGCCGTTTGTGAAGGCAGTGGTGGAAAGTATTTCTTTGATCCTATTCCAGAACATCCCGTTTTCAAGGAACCTTTCTTCTATGTAGATCCCTCCGATGGACGTCAGTATGCAACCGACGGAAAAGTCGTGTGGTCTGTTAATTCAGCATATCACGATCTTAGGATGGGACACAGGGAACCACCTCCTTGTTATGGATACCATGATGAACTGCCAAAATCAATTGATGAACACCTCGATCGTGCTCTTAGAGAGGCTGACGATCTACGTGCTGAACTGTACTTCACCAGACAAGTCGTAGTTAAAAACGAACAAACTATATTTGACTACGAACTAGCCCAGGAAGACAGGAAGTACGCAGAACAATGGGTGGCAGATCAGTTAATCCAGAAGGGTGCTATGACCGAGACCCTGGGGAGATTCTATCAAGATTTGGGAGATGTGCTTCTCGATTAAAGTTAATGATAGTATTTGTATAATTAGCTAATCCTACGTGATATAGATGCATATCTATATTTCTGTATTTGTAACAAATAGATGAAGTTTAAGCGATAATAAACTTCAAATTTTGACCCAAATTCTTGTCTTGTATTCTTAGATGTCTCAACAAAACAATGACAATAGCAGTCCATCTACATACATTATCAAGGAAAAAGGAAAAGAAGTTAATAATAATCCTGAAATAGCTACTCAACAACCAGAATTGCAACAACTGGTCAAACAAAGCATTAAAGAAATGCTTCCTGCCATAATAAAGGAAGTACAAGAAAACATCAAAACTCCAAGCCACGTAACTCTTCCTTCAAAAAGAATGGAAAACCCTTCGAAAACCCACACAGAGCAAGTAGCAAGCTCTCGTAAACCTCAAACCTCGAAAAGGTCCAGAACATCAAGCAATAAGTATTCTGAATCTGAAGAATCGTTAAATCTAAGCAGTGAGAGCTCAGAAGAAGAGAATAAAACAAAAAGGTATAGACACAAAGGGTGTTCTTATAAAACCTTTCAGGACTGTAAACCTTATGAATTTAAGGGCACCGAAGGCGGTATTGCTACTCTTCACTGGCTAGAGAAGATGGAGTCAGTAATAGCAATTAGCAAGTGTGCTAAGAAAGATCAAGTACTGTATGCTTCAAACTCCTTCAAAAATGAAGCGTTGGAATGGTGGAATTCAATCATTTCTGCCAAAGGGAGGAGAAAGACCAATGCCATGGATTGGAAAGAATTTCGGGCAAAGGTGAAAAAGAAATTTTGCCCCAAGACTGAAAAAGAACAAGCTGAAAGAAAATTTCTGGAGCACCGAATGGTGGGTACCAATGATCGAGAGTATACTACCAAATTCTTTGAATATGCTCGATTGGCACCTCACCTGGCTAAACCTGAATCGATTCTCATAACTCGATATATTTACGGTTTAGTTCCAGAGATCCGTGATTTGGTGAAGGTTGTCTCACCAAAAACCATTGAGTCCACCGTAGAATTGACCGGTACCATGACGGCTGGATTAATCAGAAATATAGAGGAAAAGAAGAAAGTCGAATCCTCTATAAAATCAAAACCCGAGGCCAAAAGATTTAGCAAGAACTTTGGGCAAAAGGGGTTACCATTTAACAATCCATCATGCAAAACGTGCGGACGCAGGCATAGTGGAAAGTGTATTTTTGAAACTCCATTCTGTAATCATTGCAAGGTCTCAGGTCACACTACTGAGAATTGCTTCAAGAGAAAGGGAATGATTACTTGTTTCAATTGTGGAGAGCTGGGGCACATCAGCACTAATTGCCCTAAGTTTGCAAGGATCGGAAGAGCTGGAGGATCAGGAGCCAAGATCACTCCAGAAAACAAAAAGACCGTACGAGCTTTTGTCATGAATGCTAATCAAGCTGAGAGAACGCCGGACGTAATTACCGGTACATTTCTTCTTAATAATGTTTATGCTAAGGTCTTATTTGACTCGGGTGCGAACCGGAGTTTTATAGATTATAATTTCTGTAATCTATTAAACGAACCATTAAGTCCCTTAGCTGAAACATATGAAGTAGAAACAGCGAACGGTGATTTGATAAAAATATCCCAATCACTGAACAATTGTTACATTACATTGGCTGGTTTCACTATCCCAGTACAATTGTTACCAATGTCAATAACTGGCTTTGACATTATTTTGGGGATGGATTGGTTATCCAATAACCAAGCCGAAATCCTTTGTAATCAACAAGTTGTAAAACTCATTTCACCAACAAACAAAACTCTAACTATCCAAGGTGATAAAACCACAAAACCTATCCAGATAATCTCCATACTTAAAGCAACCAAGTGCTTAAGAAAAGGATATCTGGCATGTCTGGTATCAATTACTGCCTTGGAAAAGGAGAAGAAGATAGAATCAGTACATGTAGTATCTGAATTTCCAGATGTTTTTCCTGAAGAACTGCCTGGATTACCACCAGAACGAGAGGTAGAATTTCGAATCAACCTTGTACCTGGTGCAACTCCAATTGCCAAATCCCCGTACAGACTGGCACCCACAGAAATGGCAGAACTCAAGAAACAATTGGATGAACTTCTTGAGAAAGGTTTTATCCAACCAAGTTCTTCACCCTGGGGAGCTCCAATTCTCTTTGTTAAGAAGAAAGACGGATCAATGCGCATGTGTATTGATTATCGGGAATTAAATAAAGTTACCATCAAAAACCGATACCCACTCCCAAGGATTGACGATTTATTCGATCAACTCCAAGGAGCTTGTCATTTTTCAAAGATCGATCTTCGTTCAGGTTATCATCAGTTGAAAGTGCATGATAACGATATCTCGAAAACTGCATTTCGAACACGGTATGGACATTTCGAGTTCACGGTTATGCCATTTGGACTTACAAATGCTCCTGCCGCATTCATGGACATGATGAATCGTGTCTGCAAACCTTACTTGGATAAGTTTGTCATAGTTTTTATTGATGACATACTTATTTATTCCAAAACCCAAGTTGAACACAAAACTCATCTCCGAACCATACTTGAACTTCTTCGAAAGGAAAAATTATATGCTAAGTTTTCCAAATGCGGATTTTGGTTAACGGAAGTACAATTTCTTGGTCATGTCATCAACGTGAACGGAATTCAAGTAGATCCTTCAAAAATTGAAGCTATATCCAAATGGGAAATTCCCAAGTCACCCACCGAAATTCGTAGTTTTCTGGGATTAGCGGGATATTACCGCCGGTTCATTCAAAATTTTTCTCGTATAGCAATCCCACTCACATCCCTAACTCGGAAATCTGTAAAATACGAATGGGGACCCAAACAATCTGAATCTTTTGAAACCTTGAAACAAAAACTGACAAACGCACCTATCTTATCCTTACCAGATGGTATTGAAGACTTCGTAGTTTACTGTGACGCCTCACATACTGGTTTAGGTTGCGTATTAATGCAACGCAAGAAAGTCATTGCTTATGCATCTCGTCAGTTGAAAATTCATGAGAAAAACTACTCAACCCACGATCTAGAGTTGGGCGCTATAATCTTTGCTTTAAAGTTATGGCGACACTATCTCTATGGGGTTAAGTTCACAATCTACACTGATCATAAAAGTCTCAAGTACATATTTAGCCAGAAGGAGTTAAATATGAGACAAAGAAGATGGATGGAAATCCTGAATGATTATGAATGTGAAATTTGTTATCATGAAGGAAAGGCAAATGTAGTAGCAGATGCCTTGAGCCGAAAAGAAAACGTCAAGCCAAAGAGAGTACGTTCTCTCAGACTTGAACTACAAATTGATCTTGTAAGTCAGTTAAAAGAGGCACAAGAGTTAGCTTTGAAGGAAGGTAACTTTGAAAAAGAAGGAATGAAAGGAATGCTTGATTTACTGATCAAAGGAGAAGATAATATCCTTCGCATGAATAAACGTATTTGGGTACCAGTTACAGGTGATCTTCGAGAGCGAATCCTCGAAGAAGCACACAAGTCCAAATATACCATGCACCCAGGAAGTGATAAAATGTACAAGAACCTCAAAGAAAGTTACTGGTGGATTGGTATGAAAAAGAACATTGCTATCTACGTAGCAAAATGTTTGACTTGTTCCAAAGTCAAAGCTGAACACCAAAAGCCAGCTGGATTATTGCAACAGTTAGAATTACCAGTTTGGAAATGGGAATTGATAACTATGGACTTTATTACCAAACTTCCTCGAACCACTCGTGGAAATAATGCAATCTGGGTTATCATTGACCGTTTAACCAAATCAGCTCACTTTCTATCTATCAAGGACACCATGAGTATGGACAAAATGGCGCAAATTTACGTTAATGAAATTGTAACGTTACATGGTGTGCCTCTATCCATAGTGTCAGATAGAGATAGTCGCTTCACATCTCGATTCTGGCAAAGTTTTCAAACAGCTCTAGGAACTCGATTGAATCTTAGCACTGCTTATCATCCACAAACTGATGGGCAGAGCGAAAGAACCATACAAACCCTAGAAGATATGCTCCGAGCCTGTGTGATAGACTTTGGAGGTAATTGGGATGATCATTTACCTCTAATGGAATTTTCCTACAACAATAGTTATCACACAAGTATTCAGGCCGCACCATTTGAAGCATTGTACGGACGGAAATGTCGAACGCCTGTATGTTGGTCAGATATCGGAGAAAATCAACTATCAGGACCAGAGATAGTCCAAGAAACTACCGATAAAATCTTGCAAATACGAGAACGTCTAAAAATGGCTAGAGATCGACAGAAGAGTTATGCAGATAAACGAAGAAAGCCGTTAGAATTTCAAATCGGTGACAAGGTGTTATTAAAAGTTTCACCTTGGAAAGGTGTTATTCGTTTCGGAAAGAAAGGAAAGTTAAGTCCACGATTTGTTGGACCCTTCAAAATCATTAAACAAATCGGATCTGTTGCCTATCAGCTTGAACTACCAGTAGAGATGAGTGGAGTACACGATGTATTCCATGTATCAAACCTACGTAAGTGTTTAGCTGATGAATCCTTGCTGATGCCTTTACAAGATGTGGAAGTAAATGAAAAGCTCAAATTCATCGAACGCCCGTTACAAATTGAAGACCGACAAATCAAAAAGCTTAAACGAAAGCAATTGGCATTAGTCAAAATAAGATGGGATTCCAGGCGTGGCCCAGAATATACTTGGGAACTTGAGTCAGAAATGCGCAAAAAGTATCCACATCTCTTTCAATGAATCTCGAGGACGAGATTATTCTAAAGGAGGGGAGGATGTAACACCCAAAATAAAAAGAAAAGAAAATTTTAAAATTTCACTCCCTCGCGGTACGCGAGGGAGATTTTGACAAAACCTCGCGGTACGCGAGGGGACTGCTTATGCGCCAGAAAATCACCTTCTCGCGGTACGCGAGAAGATTCCCAACCAAGCCTCGCGGTACGCGAGGGAATAGTACACGCGTCAGGGCCAGAAAACACGTGTCATTCACCCTTGCCACCAGCCGACACGTGTCATGCTGACTCAGCACCGTTCGTGACACCTCATCCTCTCGCGGTACGCGAGAGATTTTCTTGGACAGTCTCGCGGTACGCGAGAGACTGGAAAATCAGCCTATAAAAGGCCTTCAACGGGATTGAAATTCTGTACAGTTTCCAAACATTCCTTATACACAAACCCGATCTCTCAAAACTCTACGACGTCCCGAAGCGCTGTTCAAGAATCCTACGACACCCAACTCAAGCCGTAGTTCTGTCCAAATCCCGCAAAGTAGGTATCGTTAAAACTATTCATATATATATAGCCGCAATTATATATATATTCTCTCATATATATTCTCGTTAATCGTGTCTTCCCTAGGAAGAAACGTGTCGAGGTTCTGCTCAAATTCCGAAGCCTACAACCCTACCAGCCATCAAAATCAAGGTGAACACGTTTAACGCTTTTCAAACGATAAAACCATTTTATTTACGAAAACGGCATGAAACAAATTAAATACTTTAATCATAAGGGTAATCTACGTGATAGCATTCAGGCCATAAGCATACGTAGATTTGATCAAATGGTATACATGTGACGGGTGAAAGTCCGGTCCGTGGCTGGGTACAGATCATGAAAGGGGGTATCATAAGACTGAGGATATGGTTCCTTAGCAGATTATACGAGGGACGAGTTCCTGAGTATCATATAAGACTAAGAACAAGGTTCTTAGCATCACGACCCTGGGAATAGGCTATCAGTCTGAGACATAGAGCTCAGCCAGTTGACCCCATGGCAGTTAACCCAGTGTATGTAGGTGGTATATATTTCAGGTGAAAAAGACTGCTGAATGTGTAGATTTACCATACAGAAACGTGCTTAAAGGCTTTAATTTGGTTTATGTTAGAAATCATTTTCGTGTCAGTTAAATGTGATTCACCGGCTTTATGCTGATGTTCATTTTCAAAACGTTTTTCACAGGTAGTGAAAGAAATCATTAAATTCAGGGTGGTGCAGTAAAGACAAGATCTTTAGGCATATTTAAATCCCTGTGGCAGACTAATACAAGACCAAATGTTGGAACGGACGTAGATCCTAAACATTTTAAATGGCTTGTATTATGTAAATTAATTCAGCAGATGTACATTATCTAATAGACTTTTGAATGTCTATTATCATGAAATGAAAAGGGACGTGGATCCCAAGTTTTGACAAAAAGTACAGAATTAACCCTTGAGGTTATTTACATGACATTTCATTACAAAAAGGGCATCAAGTAAAAACAAAGACTTCCGCTGTCCAAATTTATGGGACCTCATTCAGATACCAGCATTGTCTCGCGACGCCCGGGCAGGGGTAGCCCGGGGTTGTGACACCAGCCTGCCTGCACACTTTAATAATCACATCAGATGAAATAACGATAATATGACATTTGCCTCCATGCCATCCACCACACCACAGTCCCGGTTTCAGAAGACCAATACGTACCAATAACATATATACTCTCCATAAATGATGATTAGAACTAGCATATTAAATTTGCCACATTTAACTGCCAACGCTTCACACCAAACATCTTAATAAGATAGATCTTATATGTTATTAGTTTAAAAGTAGATTTTACCTCACAAATTAAAAATTATGCCTCTGAAGTGTGGAAGAATGGTAGTGGAATAATATGGGTAGGATTTTTGAAGTAACTCGTGGTTCGTAACTAGTGGTGGATACAGAAAAGTTTTATAGGAGGGGCAGAATACGGGTGGGTAAAAAAGGAACGGAGGAAAAAATGAATGACAATAAAATAATATAGTTTATCAAATATTTAATCACAATATAAAAATACCTCGATTACAATTGTCCTTTATGTGTTTTCATCTTTCGAAAACGCTCGATTACATCTTCATTAGTAACATTGAGAAGTTCATTGGCCTATTAAAACCGGCTATTATTTTGGACCGAACGGTGGGCATTAGCCCACCCTTTTCTTAACTTGCATCCGCCTCTGCTCGTAACTCGTTTGAAATTAGCTTGAAACAACTCATTTGAACATCTTTTACCGCTCTAGTCGCAACTCAAATGTGTTGTTTCCTTGGGGAAGATCAGTAATTGAGTATTTTTTAAAATACTAGCCACCTCTTCGAGTCGCAAGCTAGCTCGAGTCGCACGATAACCGAATACAAGCTCTCAATTTCTGGATTTTGAACTGACGCAACTCATATTTTACTGGATCGAGCACCAAGTTGATATTGGCTCAGCTCGGCTCGAAAACTATATAAAGCACATAACATAATCATACAAAACAAATAATATTTATCTACCCTAAGCGTCATATTAGGAAGAGAAAATCATAATCTAATCAACTAAAAAATCTTGCCCTTGGTATATACCAAAACTTACATTTATTTGTGACATCAGAATCTGAATATTTAGCATTTCTTTTCGAAAATTAAACAACCAGGTTAGAATCCCGTGTATTACACGAGTTGAATAAATGTAATGTTATATACTTAGTAATAAAAAAAATCATGTCTTTAAAAACCGGTGTATTACACGAGTTGAATAAAATATTACGTGACAGTTATAAATTCTGTTAAGTTAGTTTTTAAAATATTTTTTTAGCTGAGTATTAATTTTTTTTATATAAATATTAATCATATTAAACTTTAGATATCCGATATATTACACGGGTTGAATAAATGCAATGTTATATATATATATACTTAGTAATAAAAATTTACATATTATATATTTATGAAAAACATTTTATAAAAATAATTATAGAAATCATTATTATTTAATAGGAGAGAGAGACGTGAAACAAAAAATTATAAAAATAATTAATTAAATTTGTATAATTAACATGAGAGAGATACGAGAAAAAAAGTTAAAAATGTATGAAAGAGTAAAAAGTGTTCGATTAAAACCTGTATTTATTATATAGTATAGATATAGATTGATAGAAAACCCCGAACCTTGCAATTTGCATGATTATCCTTCATTAATTTATATACATGTGTGTGTTTTTTGGTGGTGTTTGTGTGTATACTGTATAAGATATTATATTAACAGGTCTATGGTTATCCTTTTCTTGTAATCAGCGACAAATTAGGCCAACCAGCTGGATTAGATATAGACTTTCCACATAAGTAAAGTACAAAAAAGACTTTGTCTTGTATCCATCCATGGAAAGTATACTCATTCACACCAATATGATCAACTAATAATGACTATTAATTTTTTTTATAACGCGTCTAATCTACTATTATTCAGTGACGGATTCAGGAATTTTTTTTAGAGGGTTCACTCTATGTTTTTTAAGGGGTTCACCTCAGTGTTTTTACATACCGTTCTATATAAATTTCAAAACTCGGGGGTTCCTGTGAACCCCCTCGGCTCTTACTAAGTCCGCCCCTGCTATTATTAATTAACATTACAAACAGGCACACTGCAGTATTCAAACCCTGTTAAAAGAAATACACCATTTATCACTATAATGTCGTTTCAAGAGGAGTAATGACTTTATTAATATCCATTAATTAATTAACAGTGGTCCTAAATATCCAGACAGATTAATTACTTATCTAATACATAGATTCTCAATCAAAATTCAAAAGCCACCTGTGGAGTTCGAGTTCCTCCGCCTCTTCACCGGAAAAAGATGTTGATAACAGCCATGTGCCGCCATCTGCCACTCTACCACCCCATCAAAGTGGACACCACTGCCTGAAGAAGTGGTATCATCTGAGAAACTGTTAACAAGTAGGCCATGGCCGAACGGTGGCTTGGCTTTCCGACGACCAGCGCCCACGGGAACGTTGCGAAGGGTGCCACCAGCGGTCCAGTACCGTTGACACCCTTTGCAAAAGTGTCTAGGCTGATTAACATTGTAGTTGTTGAAGTAACAAAATTTTGTCTCCATACTTTTGCACCTAGGGCATGGCATGATCTTGTCTGGCCTTTTGTTAGCTAGGGTTTGATCATCTTCGTCATCATCATCGACCTCGGATTTGTTTTCGGGCTCTTTTAATTCATTCATGATTTGCACGTTAATCATCTTACCAAATAACTTGATACGTGCGGAATCATGACCTTCATGAACATCATCCCCCATGATAGATTGAGAGAGAGAGAGAGAGAGAGAGAGAGAGAGAGAGAGAGAGAGAGAGAGAGAGAGAGAGCTTGATAACTAACAAATAAGCAACTAAAAAGAGACAAGAGAGTCTTTGTGGACAAAATATTTATAGAAGTCTCTTGTTTGTTGTTAAGAAGAAAGGAAGTGGTTCTATTTGGTTGCAAGAAGTCAGTATGTTGCGTATTTATATATATAACGAGATATATACAGAAAGATAGATAGAGAGAGAGAGAGGAGAGAAAGAGAGAGATGGAAATATGAAAGCAAAAAGTGAAAGAAAGTAAATCTAAAGCTCTTTGGTAGTTTTGTGTACACTTTAATGAAAATGCACGGTCTGACTGAGAGCCGGCTACATAACTGATGTAGAACCGTTTTCATTTGAATTGGCTAGTTATGTAGAACTGTTTTCATTTGAATAGGCCGGTTACCTGTAGAACCGGATTTTGAAACTTTCTAAATACTTTTTCCTTCTAAAATAATATTTATCAATTAATTTACTACTTCACATTCTTTATCTTATTTATTCTAAACTTTATATTTTGTTAACATCGTAAATTTATACAAAATCATAAAGTACTTTCATATTTTGTTCTATGTTAGTTATATATATTTTTAACTTTTAATTTATTTATGATTTATCTGGTTTTTAAAACTGGTTCGACCGGTAAATATCATGCCTTCAAATAGTTATTTGTAAGTGCTTTTTGATAAAAAAAAAGGTGACTAAAAGAAAAACAGATCCATATTTAGAGCAGGCAAGAAACTATGCAAAGTAAAAAAGTAGAGCTTTTTCTCCACGTATGGGTCCAAGGCCATCATCTTCTTCGTGAAGGTGTCTCATTGGTGGGATCGTTTTGACAAACTCAATAGGTTGCGTACAAAATATATTTGAAAGTAAAGCATAAAAAGATTATAAAGATATAAAGATTAAGTACCTCTTCATTTTAAAAATTCTATTCCAAATCCACTTGCTTTATAACATTACTAGTAATTTATTCAACATATATATATCCTTTTCAAAAAGAAAATAAATTGTTAATTCTAAAATTTTCATTAAATACCAAAATAATAAATGATAAAAAAGGTTCTTACCAAATAACTTATAACAATATTTTTTAGTAAGAATATATACAAAAAAGACGGGTTGTAGTTAACCACAATATCGATATTAAGAAATGTACTATTTATTATTTAATAAAAACAGCAGTACATTTATTGTAGGTTGTTGCATTGTAATCAGTGATATCGTATAATGGCTTATTTGTTTGAGCACTAACGTTACGATAATTTATATATTTTCATTTTTTTTTATTGGCAAATTTCTTAATTTACGTGAGAGTGCTACTTGAATCCATGATCTTCTCAAACCTTGGTATTTCTAAAATATTTTTCTCTGTCATTAGGTCACCAATTAATATATAAATTTGATCAAAGATCTCCTGGATTTCTATCTTTATCGAGAAATAGTTTGATACTTGGGTTGTAGCCCGGTGATAAGAGACAAAGCCTCTTTGGAGGAGATCTAGGTTCAAACATGGGCAATGTGTAGTTTAAGATTAGTGTAGAAGGGTGTGTTAGCCGTTAAAAAAAAAGATAAACAACTTGATAGAACTTTTGTGGACAATTTTATTTGGATTTGATAATCTCGAGCAATTATAATTTTAGCGATATGAAAAAAATCAAGAGCTTTATTAGAGCACCTCATGCCTTAAAAACGGAATCGTCATCCATGTACAAGATTTGCCCCTCTAATAGCTAAAACCGGCTCCAAAATGGCCTCTATTCCATCCTCGCTCTCTCACAAAAACCCCGTCCCAACCAATGTCTCTCCTCTCTCTCTCTTCCACATCCGGCACCATCTCCTCCATGCCGGCCAAAAAGGGTAAAAAAAGCATGTTAGGAAAATACTCCTATGAATATATATATATATATAATTTCACGGTTCTCGTCTATACAAGTGAATTACTTTTTTGACAGTTGTATTTATATTTGTAAAAAAAACCAACATACTTACCGTTTTACCAAAACTATTTTAATTTATTTTAGAAAAATATACATAATTTTTTTCATATATAACAACTCTTTGAATCAGAAAATCATACACAACTCTTATAATTGAATCATCTTTGTTTTTACAAATAAAAGATTCTCGTTTGTTTTTCAATTACAATTATGAATTTTGACTTTTCATGCTCCCTATTAAAAAAACTACATTACTCATTTTCAAAAAATATATATATATAATAAGGATGAAATACAAAGTAAAATTAAGATACAAAGTCACCTGAGCCATTGATCTAATGAATTAATGGTTGAGATCACCAGAGCCTTCCACGTCATCTATTTTCACAAATGAAAAGGACCCGAGAGTAAACCGGAATAGACTACAACTGTTGATTTTTTTTTAAATTCCTTCATTTTTTAAACATAAATAACTTTTTTATACAATATTATCTTTTTTAAAATTATATCATAAATTCAAGAATTTTATTCTCTTTAATTTAAGTATCTATCAATTATAATAAATAAAAGTTTTGAGGTGGCATGTGTCATCATTCTAGAATCTCTAAATCTTTGTTTTCCCGTCTAAACATTTTTCATTTATATATTTTAATTTATTTTTTTTAAACTCGTAAATTGATTAAATACCATTAAAACGTTTCCATATTTTTTTTGATTTTAAATTTTAGACATTAAATCTAGGATAACTTTTGGTTGTCCAATAACTTCATATTTAAGTACATTATTTATAATTAAATTTAACTAATTCACTAAATTAATAAGATTTACATGTGTTAATTTTTATTTTTGAAATATTATGAATTGTTACTATATAAGTGTTTTATTATGTTAAAAGTAATTTTATACGCTTACATAGACACATATTTAACTAATTCATTATAATTGTTACAAAAATCTAGACTTTACCAGAAGACACGTGTCAGATAAAGTTAGTAATTTATTATAGAGTCAACTTCGGTTTTAGTCCCCGTGGTTTGGGTAAATTCCATATTTTAGTCCATTAGTTTTAATTTGTCTTTTTAGTCATTGTGGTTTCATTTTTGTTTCAATTAAAGCCACATCTCTAACACAGTTTGTTTTTTTTGTTAACTTTTTTATAAAAAGGCAAAAATACCCTTGTTTTAAAACAAGGACCATTTATGTAATTAACCAAATTCTAGGACTGTTTGTATAAGTTAAAAGACTCTCTCTCTAACCTAACCACCCCACCAGCACTACCACTCTCTATGCACTCTCTCTCTCTCTGCGGTCATCAAGAACGCCACAATCGCCGGCGACAACTTCTTTTTTCCGGCCAATATCTCCGATGGATAATGAGGTTATTAGTCTTATTTATGTTCTGATTATTTGATTATTACAGAAAAAATCCTTTCATTCCAGATTTTCATTATTATAGAAAAATCCTTCCATATAAAATCCAACAGTGGAGCTTTCACCCCTCAATCATGGAAGCCATGGTAGAGAACAATTGATCGGAACAATCAGAGAAATTTCAAGCTTGACTTTTGTCTGATGCCTGCTCATTAAGATCTCCTTAAGATCTTTGTATTTCTCGTCTGAATCTTTCCTTTCCTAGAATTTCTTGACACTGATACGAGGTAGGGACGAAGAGAGAAGGTGCGGCGGGAACTCCCACCCCCTTTCACCCTACCTTCAACCACCGACTCCCTCGATTTTATGGTGTGTGAACGGATCTGGCCAACGAGAACTTTGCCTGAAACTCACGATGGTGCACCACTCAATCCTCTTGATCTATATTTCTCCCTCTCTGATGGTGTTTATTTGGTGATGACGGAGCTGTGGTGGCGATGGTGGAGATCAGGAGGTCGCTGCCATTCAGTGGTGGGGAGCTCTTATGGTGTCGGCGATGGTAGAGAAGAGAGAGAGAGAGTGTGTGTGAGGGTAGAGAGAGAGAAAGTAGATAGAGAGAAAGAGGAGATTAGAATTTGGTTAATTATATAAATGGCCCTTGTGTTAAAACAAGGGCATTTTTGTCTTTTCAGATAAAAATTAACAGAGAATTTGGATGGTGTTAGAGGTGTGGCTTTAATTGAAACGAAAATGAATCCACAATGACTAAAAAAGAGAAATTAAAGCTAATGGACTAAAACAGGGAATTTAACCAAACCACAGGGACTAAAACCAGAGTTTACTCTTTATTATAATAAGAATTTATTTATTATATTTTTCATGATTCGGCCCGTATAATTTACTGGAATCTAACCAAGTACTATTACTATATACATTTTATTAAAAAACATTTTTTAATGTCAATGTACTATGCCATAACATGCGTAATTTATGTTACGTATTTATAAGCATAAGTTACATAATTATAAACATAAGTTACATACTATTTGTACGTAATTATTTATACATGGTTACGTAGTGTGTGCGTAAATTATGCGACACATTCTGGTGGCTTCATACACTTTATAATATATATATATATATATATATATATATATATATACTTCTCTTTAAAATATTAAAAATTAGATTTTATTAATAATTTGTCTTTTAGACCGAGTGTAGTGGTTTAACTAAAATTTAAAAAAGTGGCTGCCACGTCACAACCACGTAGCTAGTGGGCTCTCAATAACTAAACTCTTACAAATATGTAATGGTTTAACTAAAAACACGATTATTTTTATTTTTTATATTAAAATATGGGTAAATGATTTGATTGGTTGATTATGAATTGGTCCCACATCCCAATTCTTTAATGCTCGTTCACAGGGCAACCCCCCCCCCCTCTATGGCACCCATCTTTAACGCCTCCGTCACGGTGTTTAGCACCTAAATTTGCTGATGTGTATGTGGGCGTTAGCCCACTACACTTAGTCTTATATAGAAACTAAATTTCTCTGCTCATGAAATATATTCTTTTCAACTTTCTCACATATTGCCTAGCCTCTTGCACAAAAAAACCTCTTTCACCCTAGCAAATGATAATTTAAGGAAGGGTATGATGAGTTACTACAACTTTATGATTACTCAAGATGGTACATAATAAAGTTTAAAGTGGTTCATGAGGATACATAGTAGAGTTAAAAGCAGTACCTTGGTTGGTTTGAACATGTTAATTTCCATTATATATATATAGGCGTTCTTTTGAGAACCAACACTATCGTTGAGAACTGTGGGAACCACATTAACTCATGCACTATTTATTACATAAAAAGACTAGAATTCGTGTATATTTCAATATGTTTACGGTTTAGTTTAAAAAACATGATATTTATAGTCGTTTGTCTAAATGCATATAGTCGTTTGAGTGCTTATTTGCCCAAGTCTAACAACCTTTAACAATTCCTAACAAAAATGCAAAATAGAATCTTAGTTCTTATCTGTAATTATAAACTTCATCAGTGCTAACTCTCCATCAATAATTAACATTTCCATAACACTAACTCAACATCAGCACTAACTCTTTTGTTGACCATTAATTTCTACTCAAATGTTGCTTCATACGATGAAACAAGTTTATACTAATAAACTCATTTCCTACTATCAAGAATAGTTGCTACAAACTAACTATTGTTAGCATCAACCATGAACATTTTCAGTTAACGTATGTTTGACTTTAACAGTATATTCCCACAATCTCCACATTTTTATAAATTCGAAGCCTAACTTGTTCAACAAATGTTTAGCACATTCAAACACTATATAAATTTAGGCCTTGGTAATACCTTGGTCAACATATCAAAAAAATTCTAATGGGTATCAACTTTATCACCTTGGAGTTGATAACATATCTGATGAAATGTAACCTTACTTGATATGTTTGGCCCTCTCATGATACATCTAATTCTTTGATAGATATATTACACCCTGTTTATCACATAAGCCCAATGTATCCTTGATCTTAACCCCAAGTTCGCTCACAAACCCTTTAAGCCGTGTAACTTCTTTCACTACTTTAATCAAAGCTATATACTCAACTTCCGTAGTTAACAAAGCTACAACATGATGTAATGATGCTTTCTAACTAACTAGGCTTCCCAAAGCTTGAAATGCATAACCATTGCTAAATCTCCCTTTTGTCAATATCTTTTTCAAAATTAGCATCTACACACCCCTAAAATATTATTATCACTTTGACCATTACCAAAAACGAGCCAAACATCCGTTATAACAATCAAGTACCTAAGGATCCATTTCACAACTTACAATGCAATTTCCCTAGATTTACTAGAAATCTACTTACCACACTGACATCATAGCCTATTTGAGGTATAGTATACACCATCAGATACATTAGACTTCTAACTGCCTTACTATATGGTATATCCATCATATCCTCTACTTTTGAAATTGTTTGTGGAAAATCCTTGTTTGACAACTTGAATGTTAGTCAAATGGATTTGTCAAAGCTTTGGTGTGATCCTTAAAGAAGCTTTGCATGACCTTCTTCACATAAATACTTTACGTCAACTTAAGCCTTTTATGCTCTCTTTCCTTGTGAACTTTTATCCACAATATCATCTTAGCTTTCCCTAAATCTTTCATGTCAAGTTTTGCCATCAACGCTCCTTAGTATCCTTAATTTCCTATAGTTGTTGCAGGCTAATAGCATATGATCCACATATAACATCAAGTAAACAAACTCTCCTTTTGTGTATTTTATGAAGTAGACACAATTCTCATAATTGATAACCCCGAACCTCAAATCCATGTGGCTGATTCATGAAAATTTGTTCTTGAAGGTTACTATGTAAAATTGTAGTTTTTACACATAACCAGTGTTGTAAAAGTCGCTAGGCGCTAGGCGGGCGGTGGGGTAGGGCCTAAGCCTAGGCGGGATTAATCGGGGCCTAGGCGGGATTAATCGGATTGGAATTTTTATATGTAATTTTCAGTTTTTTATATATATACACACATTTTTATATGAAATTTTTATAAAAATGTTCATTTTTAAATATTTATACACATATTTGGCTAGAATTTGAAGGGTTTGGCTGGAAAAACCAAGGTTTTGTCAGAAAATCCAAGATTTTCGCCGGAATTTGGCTAAAAATTTCAGGTTTTCGCCGAAAACTGGCCGCCTAGGCCCGATTTGGACCGCCTAGCCCGACTAGGTCCAATTTGTACCGCCCAGAGGTCAAAATTACTCCTTATCTGGTCGCCTAGCGATTAATCGGTGCCTAGGCGCGATTTTTACAACATTGCACATAACTGTTATATCTTAAAATCACGTGCAACAGTTAAGGAGAAATTACATTTATTAAAGACTGTTTCACCACACGTGAGGTGAGTTTCAATTTTTTCATTGAAATCAACCCTCAGTCTTTGTGTAAACCCTCTAGCTACAAGCCGAGCTTTGAGTCTTGGACCTTCAACCTCTTGAATTCCCCCCTTCAACTTCTAAATCCATTTACACTAAGTTTATGATTATATAGTTTATCAACAAGAATCGAAGTTTCATTCTTGTATAGAGAATCAAGTTTTGCCTCTATAAGACTAACCCATTTCTATTAATTAGCACAAGTAACAACCTTATTGAATGATAAAGACTTAAGAACATATTCTTGTTCAACAGTAGTAAAAACAAATGCTAAGGTATCTGCATTGCTACTAAACCTTGTAGGAGGTACAATATGCATCTTGGTCTATCCCTAGCAAATCTATAACCAACTTCACCCTTGTTGGTACTTTCAGACTGTTCAGGAGGCTCATTTACATCAACACTCATATTCGATTCAAGTTCCACCTCAATTTAAAATTCATGGCCACCATGATTCAAATCCCTAAAAGTACTACACGTTTGGCTCTAACAACATCTTTATGCAATGTGTCTTCTTTAAAAGCTACATGCATACCCACAATGACTTTAGGACTTACAAAATCTAATCTCCAAAGCCTATAGTCCTTGAACACTTTAAGATATCCTAGAAAAATGAACTTTTGTGCCTTGGGCTCTAGCTTTCCTTGATTCACATGAGCATAAGCCAGTGGTCCAACAGCTTAAGTTTCCTGTAGTTTACAACCTTCCCATATCTCCATCAGTGTTTTCTTCACAAAACAGCCGATGATTTTGATCTGTTCACCAAATATGTTTGTAAGGCCCCAAACCCGGGAGGCCTCACTTATCGGATTTACTCATCAACACATAGCTCATAAAGTTAAGACATTCAACACTTCGTAGCGGAAATGATTAAAACCTTAACATAACAGCGGAAACGTAACACGTCTATACACAACTTGTCTGGTATAAATTTAAAACTTGTCCAAAGCAACATAAACTTAAACATAAACGGTATGCCAGACTCTGATCTTTAGGTTACTCTTCTCTCCAAGCTAAGCATCCTCATCCATCTACAGCCACTTACACTTAACTGATGTGCATACTAAAAATCAGCAACGTTGAGTGAGTTTTAACGTTTACTTTAAATCAATCATACAAAAAATTTACTAATACATACATACTGCCATTAAGGCAACACTTTTCAAAACAGTTTAAAACATGCGATAACCGTCAGTTCCTTTATACTGTACTGCCCCATGGCCAACGACCATGAACTGACAAGTATTGCTTAACCGTCAATTCCTTTACACTGTACTGCCCCCATGGCCAACGACCATGAACCGATAAGTACTGCTTAACCGTCAATTCTCTTGTCACTACTGTACCGCCCCATGATCAACGACCATGAACCGACGAGTACTTGTACTCCCCTCATGATCAACAATCATGAACCGACAAGTACCTGGTCAATGCCCCCAAGGCCAACGACCATGAACCGATAATACAGCTTAACACTACGGGGAGGTTGCGTGGACCTCCCGAGCAACCGCCGTCACCCATCCCAGTTGTACAACCGTTAATAAACCACAAAGGTTCTTACTAATGGGCATAACCCATAACTGATATCTTGTACAAGTAACAAGTGTCCCCAAAAGACCTTAACAAGCTAGTACACATTCCCGTAGGAAAACTGTTCACTTTTTTTTCTCATAAAACTTTCTTTAAACTGTTCAAAACGTAACATATAATATGCCTTTGTTTATGTATATTAAAATATACTAAACGCTTGACATAAAATATTTTTGCTTTACTGAAACATAACTTAACACATATATTATGCATTTGTCTATGTATATGGAAATATAATAAACGCTTGCCAATAATATAGCTATACTTTACATAAAACGTGTTTTTGTCTCTTTTAAACATTTCTCTAAAACATAACATTCACTTTTGTTTATTAATATAAAATATGTAACAAACACTTTTTACTAAGTATGCACACCACCCTAAAGCAGGCAAAAAGGGGATTAGAACTCACCTGGTCTTTCTTAGCTAATTCTTCATAGTACAAGGCTCAACAAGTGCTAGGCGATCTGTTCGAGCGATCATAAACGAAACGTGTTAACTCCGAGGCATAACGAAACGTGTTAACTCCGAGGCATAACAAAACTATCCGTCCGCAATCTGCTTGGTCGAAAACTCCACTGTCCGAAATCTTTTTTCGTCCAAAATACTTTTCGGTCGAAATCTATTTCGGTAAAAAAGATTTGTCCGAAAACCATTTTGCTCGAAAACTAATTCACCCACAATCTCTTTCATCCGAAATCTATTTCGCCCGAAAACTAATTTGTCCGAAATCTTTTGCCCGAAATCTCTCTGTGTCCGAAATACTTTTCGGACATTTCATAGTTTTCGGACCCTTCAAAGAGTTTTCGGACGATTCAACTGTTCTTGGCTAGATTCTTCGTTTTTGATCCAAAATCCCATCTTTTTACGTCCAAACTATTCTAATCTTAACCATGAAGCTAGATATATGGTTTTTAATCATAAACACATGTAAAAATCTGACATTGTTGAAGAAAACTTATAAAAACTCTAAAAACCCATTTCAACAAAAACTCAGATCTGAACGAGTTTCTTAGCTCTAATCAGCTCGTTTCTTTAGCTAAGCTTCGTGTAAACACTAGAGAAGAAGAATGGACCGATCTTTGGGCAAAACTGACACACTCTCTCTCCAGGTGTTTCTCTCTCTAGGATGGGGGAAGAAGATGAAGTGAAGAATGGGGTGTGGGGAGGATAGTTTGAGTCTTGGAGGCTTCTTCTCCACCTTAGGCCCGCTAGGCCGATCTCGGCCCACGACACGCGGCTCATCAAGTCCCGCCATTTCTAAAACTAAAACCTGCACCCGATACGAAAAATTTCGGATGTTACAATCCCTTTTGAAGTGTCTCTTAGAGGACATATGTAGAATTTTCTTTTGAACCTTGATTTTCACCGAGCATGATTTTGTTCTAGCCTGCCTCTCATAGATAATCCTTTCCATATTCTTCTCTTGTATCAACCATTTTCTTTAACTCCTTAGAGTTCATGGCTGCAAGAACTTCTTCCATGGACAGGCTATTTCTTCCATACAGTAAAGTATCGACAAAGTGTTCATATGACTGGGGCAATGAGGTTAAGAAGGTAGTTGCTCTATCGTCTTCATTGAGTAAAAGTCTATATTTTCAAGATCTAAAACCAATTTATTAAACTCATAGGTATGATCATCAAGAGACTTACCAAGGCCATCTGGAATGTATACAGTCTCTTCTTGAGATATAACATGTTGATCAGGGACTTTGTCATGTATAAGCTTGTCAATTTGTTCCAAACTCCTACACTAGAGGTTTCCTTTGACACTGTAGAAGCATGTTTTAGTAACTATAGATGAAATTCTATGTATCGGTATACTAGGCTAGTACGCAGGAGGGTGTTCCTGCGTACTTAGCAAGTACACCACATTGTTCGACACCTCTAGCAATACCTTATCATCGAGACTCATAATCAGGACACTATGAGCCTTCTCCACAATGTCGTTGTTTTGCTTTCCAAATAAAATTACAAGTAAGCTTGCTTCGCCATTCCCTGAAGCACCAACACTGCCTTCATTTTCAACCACCATAATCTAAAATCATTCTTCCCATCGACTTTCTCCAAATCAAATTTTGTTGAAACCATTCTTCGATCTAAATCAAGTATACATGATGGCCTTCTTTGAATTAAGTCATATTTGGCTCTGATGCCAATTGTTGAAAATGAATCTAGAATGATTCACTCTAAACACCAAACAAGTACACAACTACACATGAAGAATTGAAAAGTTGAATTTATGAGAAATTGATCACCATGGGTTTACAATTTATTATTGAACACAATCAAACGATAACAAAGAAAGATCCAATGAAAATGAATTGTAAAGTCTATCTAAAAGTTCTTTCCTCTACGCTTGTGTACGCTTTGTCTAACCATTTCTAATGATTTCTAACAGAAGGAAAAAAAAAAGTCTTTTAATCCCTTTCGGCACTAAACTATTTCCTCTCTACTAACAATTACAAACCCTATTAATGCTAACTCTTCATAAATACTTGATATTTCATCAGCAGTAATTCACCATGAGAAGTTTCCCGCTGATCATTAGTTCGTACTGAAATGTTACTTCCTATTGATGAAACAAGTTCATACTAATAGACATTTCATACCGACCAACATATTTGCTACCAACCAACTATTGCTGCCGACATATCACTGCCATTGACACTTACTCACCAACCTTCGACATTTTCAATTAATTTTATGTTTGATTTTATCAATTTTATCAAAGATTGCATCCATACATATATGTAAAATTCAAACACGACACTACTACACAAATGGGCAAAAGCGACCGTCAAAGTGGTCGGAAAACGGTCGCGAATGCCTTTTTGCGACCGTTTTGCGACCAGTTTAGGTGGTCGGTTATACCTTGGTCGGTACTCACATTTGCGACCATTTTTTGCGACCAAAATTTCCTTGCGACCGATCGTGCGACGGGAATTTCCGATGCAAATGTAGCCACCGATTTTGCGACCCAACTCTTTTTGCGACCGATTTTGTGACCGAACTTTTCGTGACCAATTTTGTGACCGAACTTTTTGCGACCGATTTTGTGACCGAACATTTTGCGACCATGTTTGTGACCGAACCTTTAGCGACGAAAAACTTTTTGCGACAGAGTTTCCGACCAAAATGTTAACGACTACAACAGCGACTGAAACTGTTTCCGACCAAACCGTTTTGCGACCACTGTCGTGATTGAAGTGTTAGTGACCGAAGATGCGACCAATTTGTGACCAAAATCATTAACGACCAATTTTGGCAACTATGTTTTTTGCGACCGATTTAGCAACTGAGTTTCGTCTCAAACTTGCAACCAACTTTGCTACCACCATTTCGCTCACAAAAAAATATGAAAAAATATGCTTTTTTCCTTAATTTACACTATTTATAAAATAAAAATAACCAAAATTAAAGAATTTCACAAAATTGTACCAAATAATAAAAATTTAAAACTAATTTGAACCAAGTATCCAATGACAAGTATAAAAACATTCAATCATAAGTACGAAAAAAGTATCTGAAATGACAATGTTCATCAAAAAAATCAAATGCCTAACTAGTTGAGAAATTTTTTGGTATGTTCTTCAAAAGGAATTCAATTTGCTGTTTCATTTCAGTATTTGCCTCTTTCATTTCAGCATTTGTAATTCTATTTTCCTTGATTTGCTCAAGCATTGTGAGTTTCTCTGCTCTTTCTTTTTCTTTCTCTAGTATTTCTGTTTCTTTCTCTTGTTGCAATTGCACTATTTTCTCATTCAACCGTTGAACCTATAATTAATATAACACATTAAAACCAAACAACTCATTATAACCCATTAGAATCAATATAAGTCACTCGTACCTATTATGACCCATTACAATAAAAAAATTAGGACTATCAAATATGGTGAATTAATACTTATTATGGTCGGTTACAATCAAATGACTCAGTCGTTTTGACCAGTTATATCACTTGAATATAAATGGAAGTTTTTGACTAAAATTACAAAAAAAGAACATACCTCTTCATTTCTTACATGTAAAGACGAACTACTAGTACTCGGCATTGACGGTGTACCTGTCATCAAGAAATGTGGATCACTGATATCATTAAACCCATACAATCTACCTTTTTTCTTGCCCCCAAAAGCTTCTATCCATGAGTCCTGGTCAAATAGTGGGTGTTTGCTATTGTCATCTCCATACTTCTCCTTGATAAATTCTTGATAAGATTTCTATGATACAAGATCAAAATAAACTTTAATACTTATAACATTTAATAACTAATTAGTAATAATATACATTTTAAAAGTAAAAAACTTACAAGAGATTCCTCTACCCTAGAGTCAACCCATTCAACATTGTTTTATAGATCAATCTCTTCCAAACCGTCAGCCACTGAACCCTCGCCTCCTCTACAACTTAGCAATATATCTAAAGGTCTTGTCCCTTTCTTCCCATGTGACTGCCTCCAAATTTCATCTATTGTAGCAGGGCGTCCGAGTTCTTTGTCCTACAAAAGTTGTATTTGAAAGTAATATTAACACGCTATGCTTAATATAAAAAGACAAATTAACATCTCTTACCATTTTTAGTTTAAGTGTGGCATAGGTTTGTGAACCGAGAGTATGTTTGCCTCCGGTTGATTTTCCTCTATTACTGATGTTTCTTACAGACTTTGCTTTCCACTCGGGTGTATTCCAGATTTGAACTAGTGGTTCCCAAATCTCACTCCTCATCCACTTTGGCTTATATGGAATAATCACAGATAAATCATCTCTAACTTCTTCCCCTGCCTTACTCGCAACGATCATAGCATTATCACGAATCCTTTTCAATAAATCCTTAAATTTCCTCTTTATAAACTTCTCCCAGCAAGATCGAACTTGGACATTCCACTCACTTTCCCATTGATAGTATCCCTACAAAAATATATTCTTAGTAATGCTTATATAGTTTATTAAGTTATAGACAATGTTATATACAAATTATTGCAAGTACAAACATTAAAACGCTCAAACATCCTATCGCCATCCTCTTTAGAAACATCTTTCCAGCTTTGCCAAGGATGGGACCACATAGCTTGCAAAATTTCTCCAATAGTCCGAGTAGCATTTTTCTGATCACTAAATCTACAAAATGGAAAAAAATGCTAGGAAATCAACATTACTTGTATCTACATAAATAAACCATAATATATATATATATATATATATATATTTATATATGTACTTACTGATTATGGGTAATCCAAATCCACTTGCGATTTCTTGGTTCAGGTAGCGTTGTAGAGGCAACCGGTCCTCGTCGGCCAACAGTTGACTCGTCATCATCACTACTCTCATGTTGAGACGGTGTCTCATATGCATCTGAATGTAATCGTCCACCAGTGTTGCAATTACCGCGACCACCACCTTGAAACCCACCCCTGCTACCACTTGCAGAACTACGTGCCATAATACCTACGATAAAAAAATCATTATTTTGTAGAAGAATTGTTTTAAATAAAAATCAGTAACAAAAAAAGAGTCATGCAAAAACAAAATTCAAAAAATTGACCCAAACTTATTTAAGTCAGAAACCGTTTTTAACCCGAACTGAATTGGTACTTTTTTTTTAACAAACCGTTTTGGCCCAGACCCATCTTGATCTGCTATATTCTCGGTAGGAATGTTAAGTGTTGCAGTTACTATTTTTGATATATTGCTTACTTGCAGCAACAATACAGATGGAAATCCTTCATTAAATATGCTTGATCTGCTATAATATGCAGTAAATTCGATTAAGAACATAAGCATCTAAGTTGACAATAAAAACCATTTTGTAGAGAAATAACAGATTTTGTAGAGAAACAACAGATTGTGTAGAAACAACATATTCCAACTTGACTTCAAGGTTTATTAAGCATGTTCATAGCATCAACAGAGGCTCACTTTTCATCATGCTACATGATCCAGTTTAACAAACATATGGCTTTTTTAAGGAAACATAACAAGTGAAAAAAGGTTAAAAAAACACAAATCACCTCGAAGCATAATCAAGTGCTAATTGTGCATGAGTAACGAATGGAAATATCCCACATTCACATTACCTCACTGATGCACAATCAAGTGCTAATTGTGCTTAAGTTCACTGATTAAAATCTCACCTCCCGGCTTAGCAATGAAAACAACACAGAAACTGTACATGGATATGTTTGGGTACAATAAAGATTCAAGATAATAAACATTAATTTATATCAAGTTGTTTGAGAAAGTCATTCACCTAAAAAGAAATAAATAAAGAATTTGCAAAACATTTAGCTAACTAATATACAGCACAAAAAAGAATTAAAAAAATAATCTGTAAGATATTTAGCTCAATCCCCGCATATTTAACACCAAGAAATATGATTCATAGCTATTAACACACATACACACAAAAATGATTCTTAAAATTGTTTCCTAAATCATCAATTACTTATTTTCCCATTTTCAGCCTACAATTACCTACAAACCACAGAAATCGTTTTCTAAACCATCAATGGAAGTTTTGCCTTGTACAAAATTTGACATTTGAAAGGTAGAAGATGAAAAAGAACAACACAAGAATAAAAATATACCTAAATCAGGGACGAATCGCCGATTTCGCAAGGAGGAAATAAACGAACCAGAAATCGCAGAGTAGCCTTTGTTAATGGAGAAGAGAACGAGAGCAGACGATTAATCAGGGACGAACCATCGATTTCGCAAGGTGGGTTGAAGCCAAGGAGATCGGGGTAGGGTTGTTGAACCACCAAAATCCCTATGTGATCGATTTGATTAGACATCGTTTTGAATTTTAGGGTTCTTTGCGAGGGAAGCATGGAAAAAAGAAGCGGGAGATAGTTGGGGTAGATAAGGATGATATATTTAATTAAATATCAATTTTTTTACTTATCAGGTAACCTCTATTTTCTCAATCTCTCTTTTAATAAAAAAACTAAATGGTTTTGTCACTTAGCATCACTATATTCTATCTCACAACTTTTTACTCTCAAAACCATATTTATATCATACATTTAATACTTTCATATTTAGCCTTTTTTTTAAATTACATAAATAAACATTTTCATCATTATTACCACTAGCTCACATTTTTTTAAAAAATATCATCAAAATTTAATATTTTAAAAAAATCAAGAATTAAAAAATAAGAGATTTTAAAAAATGAGTTTTTAAAGTTTTATTATTAAAAAACGATTTCACCTTAGTTGATCATAATAAAATCACATTGGTACGAATTAACCATTGTTAACCCTTATTGAGCAATACTTACCATCACTGTTCAATATTAACCCTCATTAGCCAAATTAATACTAATTTACCCTAATTATAACTAACTGATAATTATTAACCATTTTCAGTCAATATTCATCATCATTCACCAATATTGAGTGTCACTAACCATTATTGACCACAATTGACCATGATCAACTCTAACTAATCCTCATTGAATAATATTTACCTTAGTTGACCATTATAAAATCAAAGTCATCCCAATTAACCACTATAGACCCTTATTGACCAATACTTACCCTCACTGATCAATATTAACCCTCATTAGCCTAATTGATACTAATTTACCCTAATTATCAATAACTGGTGATTATTAACCATTTCTAGCCAATATCCATCATCATTCACCAATATTGAGCGTCACTAACCATTATTGACCACAATTGACCATGACTGAATCTAACTAATCCTCATTGTATAATATTTACCTTAGTTGACCATTATAAAATCACATTGATCCCAATTAACCATTATAGACCCTTATTGACCAATACTTACCCTCATTGATCAATATTAACCCTCATTAGCCTAATTGATGCAAATTTATCCTAATTATCACTAACTGATGATTATTAACCATTTCCAACCCTATTTACCCATATTTACCATAATTGACAATAAACGTCCCCAATTGACCATCAATGATCCTTATTGAATATCATTGACCCGTACTGATCGTAATGGAAGCTAATTACCCATTATTGCCTTTATAAATCCAACTTGACACTAATTGACACTAGTTGATCATAATTCACCAATATTGACACTAATTACCCCTTGATTGACCATCATGACTATTATTGACCATCCCCTACCAATACTTGTCCTAATTAGCCGTAAATGCCCTTAGTTGACCAATATAGACCTTAATTGTGTATAATGGTCCCTAATTGAACCTAACCCACACTAATTTCCCTAATTTCTTATTTTGCACCTAACTAATCACAACTAACCAATACTAATGCTAATTGACACTAATTGACGTTGAGTCACTACTCCTTGACACAATTGAACAATAAACACCTTAATTACGTCTAATTAATCAATTTTGACACCAATTGATCCTAGTTGATCACTTTTGCGAGCGTTTTTGTGATCGAATTCTATCTTTGATTTTTTATTAATATAAGGAAGGGTTCGGGTGGGGGATGAATAAAGAAGACGAATAGAATAGAATAGAATTCATGTTCAAGCCATTTTTGTTGCTAGATTTGCGACGATTTATTTGGGTCACTATATTTGGAACATGTTTAATTTTTTATTTGTTATTTTTTAAAATAAAAATTTTATTTGCGATAAACAATTTCGGTAGCTATATTTGCAACCTTTTTTGTACCCGATTTAATTTTTATTTTATTTATTTTTATTTTTATAGATCGTTGACTTTTTTTGCGATTGAAACAAAACCAGTTGCTATAATTGAGACCGTTTTTACGACCAAATTAATTTATATTTTGATTTTAAAAACTAATGATTGTATTTGTGATCAAAACAATTTCGGTGGCTATATTTGCAACCCTTTTGCGACCAAATAAATATGTATTATTTTTTATTTTTTTAATAAGAAATTAGCGACAGAATTTGCAGCCGAAACAATTTCGGTCACTATATTTATGACCGTTTTGCGACCGAAATAATTTAGTCGCTAAATTTGCGACCGATTTTGTATCGGTCACTAGTTTTGAGACCGCCATTGGTTCGGTCACTAATGTTGCAACCGAAACAATTTTGGTAGCTATAGTTGCGACCGTATTTGCGACCAAATTAATTTTAATCTACTTTGTTATTACTTTAAAAAATTAGTGACTATATTTGCGACCGAAACATATTTGGTCGCTATATTTGCGATCGTTTTACGACCAAAACACTCTGGTCGCTAACTTTGCGATCGATTTTGTTTCGGTAGCTAACTTTGCAACCGATTTTGTTTCGGTAGCTAACTTTGCAACCGATTTTGGTTCGGTCGTTAATACGGTCGCTAATTTTGCGACCGGTTTCGTTGGTCACAAATTCGGTCGCTTTTGCCCATTTGTGTAGTAGTGCGACACTGTAATTTTTGCAAAGACGCATATAGGTATACATGCATATATGTACCATAATAGATATTGCATGTAATAATTAAACACGTAGAGAGATCACCCATTCAAGTTCAACAAAAACTATGGGATAGGTTATATATATGTACACCCAAACATGATCTTTATACACCCAAACCCCCGTATAGGGGTTATACGAGACCTTACATGACATGTATAGGGGTTATACGAGGCACAAAACGACTTATATTGGGCGCCAGATGTGACATTTCTGATTGCTGTTAGTTTTGACTTTACAGCTATACGTATTGGTTTTATACGAGTCGTATAGAGGGTGTCACATGATATTTTTGCGTGTATCTATAACAGCACCCAAAGGCCATCCGGTATATACCGGTTTACAGGGGCGAAGCTATGAAGGGGCCAGGGAGGGCCCCGGCCCCTGCCGTTTTTTCCGTTAGTAGTTTTAATTTTTCCATTTTTGTCCGAAATTTTTTTTACGTATAGAGCCGGCCCCTGCTTATTTTTTTCAGCCCCCGCTTCTTAGATTTTCAAGCTCCGCCACTGCCGGTTTATCACGTCGTCGTCCAACGTGGATAGCATGATCACGCCGTGATCTTCTCGGAACACCGCCCCCTCGATTATATTTTCACGGCGTGCTTCTTTCCCGTGAATTTTTTCACGCGAATCATGTCCCCATTTCAAACAAATATATCCGCTGAACGGATATATTTGTATTTAATAAAAAAAAAGTTTTTATTTTTTTTAATTTCATTCTCTCCATCTATATAAATAAAACAAAACCATAAACATTTTATCCTATCTTCTCTATGCTACAAAAAAACTTATAAAATGTCTTCATCATCAAGCGAGTAAGCCCGGGTAATGGCATTCGGGGCTATGGCATCGGCAGCGATTAGGTGGTGGCAAGAGGCGGAATCGTTCTCTAGACCATTAAAACGAAGCGCACGTCTCAACCGTGACCGGCGGCTACTATCACATTTTTACTCAAAGATTACTTTAACGAAGGTTGTTTATATGGGGAGGAGCAATTTAATACACGGTTTCGAATGAGTCGGAGATTATTTTTAAGAATTAATACTGATCTCAAGAGAGACGTGCCTTGGTTCCGTCAACGTGTTGACGCGAGAGGTCGGGTTGGCTTCACCTCCATTCAAAATTGTAAGACCTTGATTCGTCAAATGGCGTATGGTACCGCTAGTGATTCGTTTGACGATTACTTGAAGATGTCAGAACGAACGATCAGGTCATGTATTTACAAGTTTTCTAAACTATAATTTTATTGTACGGTAAGAGATATTTACGTAAATCGTCGATCATCCTAGACCCCAATGTGTGGCGAGGTCAGTTTGCACGCGACGATCATCCTAGACCAAGTATTATGCTTGAAGCTGTGGCTTCAAATTATCTATGGTTTTGGCATGTATTCTTTGGCGTTGCCGGTGCGAACGATGACATTAATGTTCTTAATCAATCGTCTATATTCGACGATATGATCAACGGAACCGTACCAGACTCATCATTTGAACTTAGAGGATCGCATTACAAGCGTGGGTATAATCTAATCGATAGAATATATCCGGAATATACAACAATTGTCTAGTCTCTTACGTGCCCGGAAGGTATTAAACGTAATAATTATAAAAAGGCTCATGTGGTGGCAAGAAAAGATATCGAACAAGCGTTCGGTCTCTTGAAGATTAAGTGGCATATAATCGAACGGCCGGCTCGATCTTGGTCTCAAATCAAAATCCGAAACATTATGTATGCTTGTGTGATTTTGCATAATATGATTTTAGAGGGTCAAGAAGTGACAATTTGTCAATACAACCCAAAGGAGGAGAAGTTTACACATGAAGAAATTGATGAAGATAAAAAGCGAGTAAACCGACAAGAAATACGCAATCGAGAAATTCATAACGCACTAAAGGCGGACTTGATTGATTATGTTTACGAAAAATCAAATCATTAGTAATGTAATTTTTTTTAATTATTAATGTAATTTTTTTTAATTATTAATGTAATTTTTTTTTAATTATTAATGAAATATTATTTATTATCTTTTATTTTATTTTTATTTTAATAAAATATTATGTTTTATTTTATTTAAATGTAAATTAAAAATCACACATTTAATTATCACACTATCACAATCACACGGGTATACTCGAGAATAAACGCTAAAATAAGTGAGAATGATAAACGAGAGAGAATGATTGGGGGTAAAAATGAATTATTTGATGATAACTCAATAATGATTACAAAAAAAACTATTTATATATACAAGGAAAGAAAACTAACAAAGATAACCACTAACTGAACCGGGCGAACATAACAAGTTCGCCCTTCTAAGTTCGCTAACACCCCCTCAAGTTGGAGGCGTATACAACCCTAACATGGAAATGATATCTGAATGCGGTTGACCAGCCAGACTCTTAGTGAATAAATCTGCAAGTTGATCAGAAGTCCGCGTGTGAGAAAGCAGAATCAAAACTACTTGAAGCTTCTCACGGATAAAATGACAATCCAACTCGATATGCTTAGTTCACTTATGAAAAACTGGATTGTTAGAAATATGAATGGCCACCTGACTATCGTATTTGAGATGAACGGGAGTAAGATTATCAAGCTTAAACTCCACAAATAACCGAGTTAACAAAGCAAGTTCCTGTGTGACACGGCAGAGAAATCGATATTTAGCCTCAACAGAGCTAAGAGAAACAATAGCTTGCTTCTTGGATTTCCAAGAAATAGGACTTTCCCCAAGAGAAATAAAATAGCCACTGACAGAACGCCGAGTATTAGGGCAAGCCGCCGAATCAGAATCACAATAAGCAGACAAAGACATATCAGGATCATCATTAAAGAATTACCCTTGAGAACAAGTGCCTTTGACATAACGAAGAGTATGCCACGCAGCATCCCAATGAGGAACACGTAGATCACTCATAAACTGGCTGAGAAACTGAACCACAAAAGCAAGATCAGACCGAGTATGAGTGAGATGGTTGAGTGTACCAACAAGAGGACGATAGGCCAAATGATCACCAAGAACTTGACCTTCATTGAGCTTGAGTTGTAAATGCAAAAGAAAAAGAGACGAAACAGAAGAAACATCGTCTATAGGAAGCTCAGTCAGCAAATCCTTCGAAAACTTTCATCGAGTCATAATAAGACTAGAAGGAGATTTGAGAACTTCAATGCCTAAAAAATAGTTAAGACCACCAAGATCCTTGATCTGAAACATGGAATGTAAGAAAGCCTTCAAAGCAGACATCTCATGTTCATTATTACCGGTAAGGAGAATGTCATCGACATAGACAGCCACATGAACAACAAAATCTCCCATTGTCTTAGAAAACAAAGAATAATCATTGGGAGATCGCATATAGCGTTTGGTCTTAAGGTCAGAAATCTTTCCATACCACTGCCTTGAAGCTTGCTTCAAACCATAAAGAGACTTCTTGAGCTTAAGAACATGATCAGGAGAGAATAAGGGCATTCAAGGAGGAGGAAGCATATAAATGTCTTCATCAAGATCCTCATGTAAGAAAGTATTATTGACATCAAATTGATACAGAACCTAATGTCGTTTAGTGGCAACAACAATAAGACTACGAATAGTATTCATTTTAATGATAGGGGAGAAAGTCTCATTATAATCAATCCTGGCTTTCTGAGTATCATCACGAACAACCAAACGGGCTTTTCAACGTTCAGCTGTGCCATCAACATTATACTTGACTTTATACACGCATTTGCACTTAATAGCCTTCTTACCCTTAGGTAAATGCATAACCTCCCAAGTTTGATTACGTTCCAATGCATTAAACTCCTTAGTCATAACCTCTTGCCAAGCAGAATGTTTAACAGCCTCCTGATAAGAAGAAGGTTCCTGAGCAGAATCAAGATTGAGAAGGAGCTGCTGAGAATCAGGAGAAAGATCAGCAAGATTAACAAAATGAGAAGCTTGGCAAGTACTCGAAAAAGTATGAAAATATGATGAATCAACAGAAGAAGCAGAATTACAAACATAATCTTGCAGATGAGAAGGAGGAACAGAAGAACGAGAAGATCTCCTGAGCTTCGGAGGTGGAGGATGGACAGGAGAAACAGGAGGAGGAGAAGAATCAACTTCAGGAGCAACCAAAGAAGATGAAGGAACAATAGCTGGATCTGTCTCCTCAAACAGATCATTTAGAGAAGAGAACAAAGAAGAAGGATCCAACGAATGTAAATGAGGGAAAATGTGCTCAAGAAAAGTCACATCCCGAGAAACAAGAACCTGTCGAGTGTCAAGATTATAAAGCTTGTAACCTTTCTTTCCAAAGAGATATCCAATAAAAATACAAGCTTGAGCTCTAGGCTGAAATTTATCTCTCCCGGGTGTAGAAGTAGAAGCATAACATAAACACTCAAAAGTACGAAGATGAGTGTATGATGGAGCTTTACCAAAAAACATCTCAGAAGGAGATTTGCCCTTGAGAACCCGTGTGCGGAAAATACTAATCAAATGAGTAGTAGTAAGAATACATTCACCCTAAAAAGTTATTGGTAACTTGGATTGAAACATAAGTGCACGTGCAGTTTCGAGAATATGCTTATGTTTTCGTTCCACCACCCTATTCTGTTGAGGAAACCCATGACAAGTATTTTGATGAATAATACCCTTTTGTTTAAAATACTCGGCATGATGAACACCCGAACCAAATTCAAAAGCATTATCAGATCGAACACGCTTCACTTTGGTACTAAATTGAGTCTCAACCATTTCACTGAACACTTGAAGAATAGTATAAGGAATTTCCTTTAGTTTTCAAAAGATGAGTCCAAGTAGTTCTAGTAAAATCATCAAAAATGGTAAGAAAATATTTATATCCATCATATGTAGTAGATCGATACAGTCCCACGTATCAATATGAATAAGATCAAACATTTGAGAACTGGATATATTACTAGAAGCAAAGGGCAGTTTATGATGTCTAGCCTTAGGAAAAACAGAACAAGCATCAATAGAATAATCATGAGCACTGTTAGGGGTCACTTTTATGGCTAGGGATCCTGGATCTTCGACGTACTTCGGTATCCTGACAGGTTTCGGTATCCTCAATTTATATATTGCCTAACCGTTGTATCTTCCTTCTATCTCGACTTATTCGCATGTAAAACGTGCGTGGTCAAGTTCATCCCTGAAGAATCGATCTTGAAGTCAAGGAGAACGTGTAGAAGACGCGTAGATTGGCCTCCAACGGTCATATTTGAAGACTAAGTCGATTCCGGGATTCTCGGATAGTTAGTTAGTATGATCTCTGTATAAAATCAGCAGCTTGGTCGATTAGAAAACACACAACAACACACTTAGCAATAGAATACACTCGCAATCAGTCTTGTAACACTTAGATATCGATCATTTGCTGCTCAACACTTGTAATTCTTTATCATTTATTGAAGAAACGAGGCAGGTGTCGATTGTCACCTCCCGAGGTTTTATGCCGGAGATCCTGAACGATCAAGGGCTTTCCTCGTAAACATCCGTGTCACTACCTCACAAACGAAATTTTACATTGATTTTACATTGATTTTACAAGCACACTACCTCACAAATGAAATTTGGTTACAAAGTTAGCTTACATAATTTTTACCCAAAACAATTTGGCGCCCACCATAGGGCAAGTGGTGCTTTTTATCTTCAAATCTTTACTAAAATTTGTGTTCAATCGTTATCTTTCAAAACCGATTTCAAAAATGTCGTCCCAGTCCAAAAACATTTCTGTTTCGGCTCCGTCTTCGAGCTCTGGCTTGGTCAACCTTATTCCTCCTCCTTCATTTCAAAAAAGTGTTAATCAGCCGAAGAAAACTACTCTTGCGGGTTTTTCGGGATCCCGGAATACCTTCTAGTGGACCTGTGATCGTCAAACAATGATATCCTCGATCTGTTCTCAGAGATGAAACGACAAATGGAACAACAGAAGAAGACTAACCAAGCACTGTTTCGGGAGATTGAGAAAGTTAAGGAATCGAAGAAACCAGTGGATGTGTTGACCCAGCTGCAACCAAGGATCTTGGATTTCAATTATTCAGGATCCTCAGAAATCCATAAGGATGGTTTCCTTCCCATGCAAACAGGGATTACTGCAGTTGGCCCTACCCGGCTATCAGAGTTACGACAAATCAGGATCTTAAAGTTATTCCAAGGTCATCGTTCCGAAATCCTAAGAACGGTAACACATTCAATCAATTTTCAAATGCTAACGAATTTGTGCAGGAGACAAGAATCACTCCGTCCATGGCCAAGGAGTTAAAGAAGTTGAGAGAGATGATCCAGTGGACCAGGTGTGGTCCAACCTATACCGGAGATATCCTCTACCAGTCACAGGATCTCCAGATTC
Source organism: Smallanthus sonchifolius (assembly GCA_023525975.1). Taxonomy (NCBI): domain Eukaryota; kingdom Viridiplantae; phylum Streptophyta; class Magnoliopsida; order Asterales; family Asteraceae; genus Smallanthus; species Smallanthus sonchifolius. Next base: position 27,837,093 of record CM042021.1, on the reverse strand, counting down.
GCTCCACCATTATGTGATGCTGAGATCCTCAAGCGCTTCCAAACTCCCAACATGAAACTATATGACGGAACTACAAATCCTGAGGAACATGTGGCGCAATACAGAGAAAGGATGGAGATAAACCCCATCCCTTTAGACCTAAAGGAAGCTTGTCTGTGCAAGGGCTTCGGCTCTACCTTAACAGGATCAGCCTTAAAATGGCTACTTAATGTTCCTCCATATTCTATTAATTAATTCGCTCATTTAATTAACATGTTTAACAATCAATTCTCTTGTAGTAGAACTTTTGAAAGATTAACAAGTGACTTATACAGGATAATTCAAAATCCCGGAGAATCCCTCCGAGTCTATGTCAGCAAATTTGGTCGGGAATCCTTGGATATCCCGAATCTTGACGTTGCCACTGCAGTCTAGATCTTCAAGATGGGGCTACAGAAGGATTCTCAATTTTACGAAGACCTTGTTATGAATCCTTGCAGGAACCTTGATGAAGTCAGGAAACGGGCATTGAGGTTTATTAGGCTGGAAGATGATAAAAAGATCCAGCAAAGAGTGAATTCTCCGACAAGCTACACTTATCCTAACCGAAAAGCTGAACCCGCACCTTTCAAGTCGTACAGATCCAAGCCGTATTCTAAGTCGGACAATCACAGGGTCAATGCTGTAGAAGACGAAGAGGACGAAGAAGAATATCCTAAGTTATCTGAATACTGTTTTTCTCTTGATACAACTGGCTTGCTATTTGCTATGTAGGATCTTCGAGAAAAATCCAGGTGTCCTCGCAAGTTTGAGAGGAACACAGGAGGAAAAGACAAGTCCAAGTGGTGTGCATTCCACGAAGACTTTGGCTATATAACTGAGGATTGTATTGCTTTGCGGAAGGAGATAAGCTATCTCCTGAGCAAGGGATATCTCAAAGAATTTCTAGGCAAAGGAAAGAACAAGACCAAGGATCATGACAAAATCCCGCAAAGTGCAAAATCCCCGTCGCCGGATGCCAAGGTAATAGGTTTTATATCTGGTGGATCTGACATTTGTGGTACTTCTTACTCTGCAGCAAAAAGAAATGCCAAAGAAGCAAAAACAGAGAATGGGGACAGACCTATCAGGACCTCTAGCTTAACTGAAGAAAATGTGATCTGTTTCGACGAAGATGACATAAATGACGTAGAGGATCTTCATCACGATCGCCATGTGATTACACTATACATTGCAAACCACTTCATCCGGAGAATACTGATTGACGTAGGGAGCTCGGTGAACATAATTCAACATGAAGTCCTGAAGAGAATGGGGATCCCGGATTCTAAAATTATTTCAAAATCCTCAGTGCTGGTAGGGTTCAACGGGGAAGTCAAAAGCACAGTCGGAGAGATAAAATTACCGATATACAATGAATGGGTAAATTCTATTCAAAAATTTTGTGTAATAGATTCTTTATCTTGCTATAATATCATTTTAGGAAGGCCATTGATACACGATATGAAGGCGGTGCCCTCAACATACCATCAGTGTGTCAAATTGTAACATCCCGAGTTTTTTTTTAAGAGTGCAAAAGAATTTCACGAGGAATTAAAACTTAAATAGAAAAGAAAGGAAGCGGGCTTGGGCCGGGGTGTATGGGCCGAAAGGGGCAAGTTTGGGCCCTTATAAACCTCAAGACCTGCCCAAAAGCCCCATTTCCATCCATATTTTTGGATTCTAGAGAGAGAAAGTGAGAGAGAGTCTAGAGAGAGAAAGTCCCGGTTTTCAGATTAGAGCTTCAAGGATCGTTAGCAAGAGTCTCGTGAGTGTTTAGCAACAAAAAGGAAGTGATTACAGGTAACCGATTCTCCTAGATCTGAGTTTTAGTTCGTTTTTGGGTGTTTCGGGTTTTGGGTGAAAAGGTTATGTTTAATCGGATGAAACTGAAAGATAAGCATGGATTTGAGTTCCTTAATGGAAAACGAACGTTTTGAATGCAAACAGGTTCGGGATCTTGAAGTGATCAGACCCGAATGCGAAAGTTAGGGTTTTTCGCCAAGAACAGGTCGTGCGCACTTGCTAAGTGCGCACAGAGCAGGTCCTGCGCACTTGCTAAGTGCGCAGGAAGAGGGGCCTGCGCACTTGCTAAGTGCGCAGGAAGAGGAACCTGCGCACTTGCTAAGTGCGCAGGAAGGGAAGTCTGCGCACTTGCTAAGTGCGCAGGAAGCAGTGTCTGCGCACTTGCTAAGTGCGCATGCATCAGGACTGATTAAGTAAAGTCAGTATGTTAGAGTGGTTAAACCGTTTAGCGTCGAGTTAAGTCTGATAAGTGTCAAATTGTTATGATTGTTCAGATTGTGTGAGATCCAGTAGACCGTTGCAGCTTAGATACTAGGTGAGTTCTAATCCCCTTTTTGCCTTCTTTAGGGGTGGTATGCATACTTAGTGTAAAGCGTTTATTATATTTTATATATTATAAACTGAAGTGAAAAGCTATGTTTAGTGTAAAGTTTAAAAGAGGCAAAAGTATGTTTTCAGTAAAGTAAGATATATCATTTGGCAAGCGTTTACTATATTTTCATATACATAAACAAAGACATGATATATGTGCTAGTATGTTTTCAGTAAAGTAAGATATATCATTTGGCAAGCGTTTACTATATTTTCATATACATAAACAAAGGCATGATATATATGATAAGCTATGTTTCAGAAAGTAAGATATATTTTATGATAAGTTATGTTTCAGAAAGTAAGATGTATTTTATGATAAGCTATGTTTCAGAAAGTAAGATGTATTTTATGATAAGCTATGTTTCAGTAAAAGCAAAGATATATCATTTGGCAAGCGTTTACTATATTTTTATATACATAAACAAAGGCATGATATATGTGTTAAGATATATTTCAGTAAAAGCAAAGATATATCATTTGGCAAGCGTTTACTATATTTTTATATACATAAACAAAGGCATGATATATGTTAAGTTATGAACAAGATTTACAGAAAGTTTTATGAACAGTAAAGTGAACAGTTTTCCTTCGGGAATATGTACCAGCTATAAAGGTCCTTGGGACAGATGTTACTTGTACAAGTTGTCAGATATGGGTTCTACCCATTAGTAAGAACCTTTGGGTTCGTTAACGGTTGTACAACTGGGATGAGTGACGGCGGTTGCTCGGGAGGTCCACGCAACCTCCCCTTAGCGGTAATGTCGGTTCATGGACGTTAGCCATGGGGGCATTGACCAGGTACTCGTCGGTTCATGGACGTTAGCCATGGGGGCGGTACAGTAGTAACAAAGGGAATTGACGGTTAAGCGGTATTGTCGGTTCATGGACGTTAGCCATGGGGGCATTGACCAGGTACTCGTCGGTTCATGGACATTAGCCATGGGGGCGGTACAGTAGTGACAAGGAATTGACGGTTAAGCGGTAGTGTCGGTTCATGGACGTTAGCCATGGGGGCATTGACCAGGTACTTGTCGGTTCATGGATGTAAGCCATGAGGGCAGTACAGTAAAGAGGAATTGACGGTTTATTATACGTTTTAAACTGTTTGAAAAGTAAAGTGTGTTAAGTTTAGCCTTAATGGCAGTATATATGTTTTGAAAAGTGTAGTATGTAAAGTTTTGCCTTAAGGGCAGTATGTATGTATGTAATAGTAAATCTTTTGTATAATTGATTTAAAGTAAATGTTAGAACTCACTCAGCGTTGCTGATTTTTAGTATGCATATCAGTTAAGTGCAGGTTAGTTGACGGATGTGGATGCTTGGTTTAGAGAGAAGAGTTACCCGAAGATCAGTGTCTGGCATCCCGTTTATGTTTTATGTTATGTTTCTTTTGATTATGTTGATTAAGACAAGTTTCAGTTGTAATTGGCTAGTTATGTTTAGACATGTATGTTTCCGCTGCGTATGTTGAGATTTTAAAACGTTTCCGCTGTGTTAATGAATGTCTTATGTTTAAAAGTGCTATGTGTTGATGAGTAAATCCAATGAGTGAGGTCTCCCGGGATTGGGGCCTCACAAGTTGGTATCAGAGCCATAGTTTGAGAGATTTGGACATCTCCGATGTTCAGACTTAAACTGAGAATGGGACAAGTAGCGGATGCCAGTAACGGGTAACTCAAGACAAAGCATCAGAAGCGTATAGTAAGTAAAGTTTCTTTCCTAGTTTTAGAGTGTCAAGATAAGAATAGAGGCTTTAGTGGAATCATGAAAGCGAATAAATGGAAAACAAGAAGTGATGTAATGGTTAATTGCAGATGGCCAGTGTATATTAACATCTTACCTTACTTATTGTGTTCTACATATTCTCTAGCATGATGAAATTAAATCCTTTTGTTCTTTATCTTCCAGTTAGAAATGGCTAGACGTGGAGGAACTAGAGGGGGTGGAGGAGGAAGACGTGGTGGGCGTACAGGCCGCCACGGTGGAGCTAGCACAAACCAAGTGATTGAGGGGAGTGTTCACACTACCCATACTGATACAGTAGTCAGCCAACACAATGCTGAACATGTGGAAGGAGATGATCAGACGTTTGAGTTTGAACCAGTAGTACAAGCAGCTCTCGGTCGTGAGTTTACCAGACTACTGAAGGAAACCTTACCAGCCATACTAGACGAAGCGTTGAGGAGGGCCAAGGAGATCCCCAATGAAATCCCAGCCCCTGAAGGGCCAGTGGTGCTTCCAGCTGCGGGAGGACCAATCCTGGTGGAGGATGTTGCACCGCCTACTCGCGGATGTGATTACAAGGCATTTCGTGGTTGTGATCCCCCTGAGCTAACTGGGGAGAAAGAAGCAGCATATACTTTAGATTGGATCAATGGCATGGAATCCACCATCAGCCTCAGTGACTGTCGACCGGATCAAGCGGTCAGGTTCGCAGCTAAGTCACTAAAGGGAGAGGCAGCACACTGGTGGGAGACTGTGAAACAAGCAAAGGGTGACCAAGCGGTCGAGCTAATGAGGTGGAATGATCTGAAGGCGTTAGTAATTTCGAAGTTCTGCCCTAAGAATGAAGTCCACAAGGTGGAGAGAGAGTTCCTGACTTTGCAAGCCGGACTCATGACTCACAGACAATATACTTCCAAGTACAACGAACTGGCACGCCTGGTGCCTCATCTTGTAACCACAGAAGAGAGGAGGATTCATTATTATATTCAAGGGTTGCCTCCAAAGATACGTACATTTGTAAATGCCAACACACCGAGTACCTTTGAGTCGGTGGTCGTTCTGAGCGGAGTTGTCTATGATGACATTGCCTCTGAAGTCATTTCTGAAGCGCCTATGAAACAAGCGGCTAAGCGGACTGGGGAGGACCTTCAGGGTCCTAATGATAAGAGGTCAAGGTTAGAAGCGGAGGGTTTGTGTGGAAAATGTGGAAAAACGCACGGAGGAGAGTGTAGAGCTGGGCAGGTAGGATGTTTCAAGTGTGGCAGGTTTGGACACCAATCGCGGGACTGCCCGGAAAGGCCAAGATGCCACAATTGTGGGGAACAGGGACACAGGAGCCGAGATTGCAGGAAACCCAAGAAAGCGGAAGCGGGAGGATCCGGAAAGGGTAAGGCTGCAGAGAAGGAACCTTACATCAACAAGGCCACAACAAGGGCCTACCAGATGACTCAGTAAGGTACATTGCAAACTCTTATTCGTGATATGCCAAGTTTATGTTATTATTTCCTTAAGTGATTAGTTAAGCCCCATCAGCTTAGAAGACTTAGAACTAGATATTATCCGGATTAGATCCTCAGTGGTAGTTAATCACAATGGCCTTCATGACCGAGCTGCCTTGCATAGCTATGGTTTATGCCACCCATTCTGTGATTAGCTATCAATATAGCTTATGGCAGGTTTCGAGGACGAAACCTATTGTAAGGAGGGTAGACTTCTAACATCCCGAGTTTTTTTTTTAAGAGTGCAAAAGAATTCACGAGGAATTAAAACTTAAATAGAAAAGAAGGGAAGCGGGCTTGGGTCGGGGTGTATGGGCCGAAAGGGGCAAGTTTGGGCCCTTATAAACCTCAAGACCTGCCCAAAAGCCCCATTTCCATCCATATTTTTGGATTCTAGAGAGAGAAAGTGAGAGAGAGTCTAGAGAGAGAAAGTCCCGGTTTTCAGATTAGAGATTCAAGGATCGTTAGCAAGAGTCTCGTGAGTGTTTAGCAACGAAAAGGAAGTGATTACAGGTAACCGATTCTCCTAGATCTGAGTTTTAGTTCGTTTTTGGGTGTTTCGGGTTTTGGGTGAAAAGGTTATGTTTAATCGGATGAAACTGAAAGATAAGCATGGATTTGAGTTCCTTAATGGAAAACGAACGTTTTGAATGCAAACAGGTTCGGGATCTTGAAGTGATCAGACCCGAATGCGAAAGTTAGGGTTTTTCGCCAAGAACAGGTCGTGCGCACTTGCTAAGTGCGCACAGAGCAGGTCTTGCGCACTTGCTAAGTGCACAGGAAGAGGGGCCTGCGCACTTGCTAAGTGCGCAGGAAGAGGGGCCTGCGCACTTGCTAAGTGCGCAGGAAGGGAAGTCTGCGCACTTGCTAAGTGCGCAGGAAGCAGTGTCTGCGCACTTGCTAAGTGCGCAGGCATCAGGACTGATTAAGTAAAGTCAGTATGTTAGAGTGGTTAAACCGTTTAGCGTCGAGTTAAGTCTGATAAGTGTCAAATTGTTATGATTGTTCAGATTGTGTGAGATCCAGTAGACCGTTGCAGCTTAGATACTAGGTGAGTTCTAATCCCCTTTTTGCCTTCTTTAGGGGTGGTATGCATACTTAGTGTAAAGCGTTTATTATATTTTATATATTATAAACTGAAGTGAAAAGCTATGTTTAGTGTAAAGTTTAAAAGAGGCAAAAGTATGTTTTCAGTAAAGTAAGATATATCATTTGGCAAGCGTTTACTATATTTTCATATACATAAACAAAGACATGATATATGTGCTAGTATGTTTTCAGTAAAGTAAGATATATCATTTGGCAAGCGTTTACTATATTTTCATATACATACACAAAGGCATGATATATATGATAAGCTATGTTTCAGAAAGTAAGATATATTTTATGATAAGTTATGTTTCAGAAAGTAAGATGTATTTTATGATAAGCTATGTTTCAGAAAGTAAGATGTATTTTATGATAAGCTATGTTTCAGTAAAAGCAAAGATATATCATTTGGCAAGCGTTTACTATATTTTTATATACATAAACAAAGGCATGATATATGTGTTAAGATATATTTCAGTAAAAGCAAAGATATATCATTTGGCAAGCGTTTACTATATTTTTATATACATAAACAAAGGCATGATATACGTTAAGTTATGAACAAGATTTACAGAAAGTTTTATGAACAGTAAAGTGAACAGTTTTCCTTCGGGAATATGTACCAGCTATAAAGGTCCTTGGGACAGATGTTACTTGTACAAGTTGTCAGATATGGGTTCTACCCATTAGTAAGAACCTTTGGGTTCGTTAACGGTTGTACAACTGGGATGAGTGACGGCGGTTGCTCGGGAGGTCCACGCAACCTCCCCTTAGCGGTAATGTCGGTTCATGGACGTTAGCCATGGGGGCATTGACCAGGTACTCGTCGGTTCATGGACGTTAGCCATGGGGGCGGTACAGTAGTAACAAAGGGAATTGACGGTTAAGCGGTATTGTCGGTTCATGGACGTTAGCCATGGGGGCATTGACCAGGTACTCGTCGGTTCATGGACATTAGCCATGGGGGCGGTACAGTAGTGACAAGGAATTGACGGTTAAGCGGTAGTGTCGGTTCATGGACGTTAGCCATGGGGGCATTGACCAGGTACTTTTCGGTTCATGGATGTAAGCCATGAGGGCAGTACAGTAAAGAGGAATTGACGGTTTATTATACGTTTTAAACTGTTTGAAAAGTAAAGTGTGTTAAGTTTAGCCTTAATGGCAGTATATATGTTTTGAAAAGTGTAGTATGTAAAGTTTTGCCTTAAGGGCAGTATGTATGTATGTAATAGTAAATCTTTTGTATAATTGATTTAAAGTAAACGTTAGAACTCACTCCGCGTTGCTGATTTTTAGTATGCATATCAGTTAAGTGCAGGTTAGTTGACGGATGTGGATGCTTGGTTTAGAGAGAAGAGTTACCCGAAGATCAGTGTCTGGCATCCCATTTATGTTTTATGTTATCTTTCTTTTGATTATGTTGATTAAGACAAGTTTCAGTTGTAATTGGCTAGTTATGTTTAGACATGTATGTTTCCGCTGCGTATGTTGAGATTTTAAAACGTTTCCGCTGTGTTAATGAATGTCTTATGTTTAAAAGTGCTATGTGTTGATGAGTAAATCCAATGAGTGAGGTCTCCCGGGATTGGGGCCTCACACAAATTACCAACCACTTGGGGAGTAGTGAAGATTAACAGTGATCAGCAAGAGGCTAAGAATTGCTACACTTCTTCTATGAATGCCTCCGTCAAAACCAGGAAAGCGTAGCAATTAACAAAGCAGGCCAGGGATGTTCTAGAAGCTAAAGAGCAGAATGTTAAAGAGGTATCACTGGATGCTGAAAATCCAGATGCAAAGATCCTTGCAGGGAGCAATATCCCTGAAGATATTGAAAAAGATATCCTGAACTTCCTGAAGGGCAGAAAAGCAACCTTCGCATGTAAGCACGAGGACATGATAGGTATATCCCAAGATATCATAACTCATAAACTTGGAATTGATAAAAGTTTCAGGCCAATACATCAAAAGCGAAAGAAATTTGCTCCTGAGAGAAACGTAATCATCCAAGAAGAGGTGGAAAGACTTCTCAAGTCTGGAATAATAAGGGAAGTAAAATTCCGAAGGTGGCTAGCCAATGTAGTAGTAGTACAGAAGAAGAACGGGAAGCAGAGAGTTTGTGTAGACTACACGGACCTCAACAAGGCATGTCCTAAAGACCCCTTCCCACTACCACACATTGACTTTATGGTCGACGCCACAACAGGCCACGGAATGCTTACTTTCATGGTTGCTTCATCAGGATTCCAACAAATTCATATGGAATCCTCAGACCAGGAGGATACTACGTTCATGACTCCTACAAGTATTTATTGTTATATTGCTATACCCTTTGGTTTGAAAAATGCAGGTGCTACATACCAAAGGCTGGTGAACATGATGTTCAAAGAGAAACTAGGGGACACCATGGAGGTCTACATAGACGACATGGTGGTAAAATCAAAGAGAGCTGAGGATCATCTCAGGGACCTTAAAGAAGCATTTGATATCATGGACCAATACAATATGAAGCTGAACCCTTCAAAATGTCACTTCGGAGTGAGGGCAGGAAAGTTCTTAGGCTATATGGTGGCCAAAAGAGGAATAGAAGCCAATCCAGAACAAATCAAAGCTATCATCAACCTGAAATCCCCAGCAAAGACAAAGGATGTCCAGAGACTAACCGGTAGAGTAGCAGCACTCAACAGATTTATATCTAGATCCTCATAAAAATGCATGGAATTCTACGACATCATGAAGAAGAACAAGAGATTCGAATGGGAACAGAAGCATGAACAAGCACTCCAATCATTGAAGGAATACTTGTCATCAGCTCCTCTACTGATGAAACCAGAAGACGGTGAACCATTATCCATATACTTGGTAGTATCCCGAAGCACTGTAAGTGCTGTGTTAGTCAAGGATCATGAAGGACAACAACATGTGGTATATTATGTAAGTAAAAGTTTGCTAACAGCGGAAACCAGGTACTCTCATTTAGAAAAATTAATTTTAGCTTTAATAATGGCATCAACTAAACTAAGACATTATTTTGAAACTCATGCTATTCATGTTAAGACTAGCTACCCTATTAAGTGTGTCTTAAGAAAGCCAGAGATGTCAGGAAGGATGGCTAAATGGTCAGTCAAGCTTAGCGCCTATGACCTAATGTACGAACCTAGAAGCTATGCAGTCGATACCACCGATATCTCGGTGATATCTCGGATATCGGTGGTTTCACCAAATATCGGTCCAAATATCGGAGATATTTACCGATATATTGCCGATATAGGGTTTGACATATCGGTCAAAATACCGAGATATCGGTCCAAATATCGGTCCAACTTGTTATCCCACTTTATCCTTCACTCGATCGGGCTTTTCTTTGATAATATTCAGTTAGAGTAGCTTGTTAATGATATGATAACATCCGGTTACATTAATCTTTATGTTAATATGGTATGTTAGTTGGTTTATGTTGATAAAATTCAGTTACATTAGTTGGTTTATGTTGATATGATAACATCAAGTTACATTAGTTGGTTTATGCATGATATAAAAATTACCGATATCTCACCGCGAGAACCGATATCTCAGATATCGGTCCTTGACCGATAACCGATATTTTTTCACATTAAATGCATAGCCTAGAACATCAATAAAGTCTCAAGCACTGGCGGACTTTGTGGCTGATTTCAGCAGTGATATCCAACACGAAGCAGATCTTGAAGTCCAACAACTAGAAGAGTTGAAGGACGAATGGACCTTATTGAGGAACAGGTTTAGGAATCATACTAAAATCGCCACAAGGGGACATATTACCCCAATCCATAAGCTGTGAGTTCCAGGCTACAAATAATGAAGCAGAATATGAGGCGTTCATAGTAGGATTACAATTAGCCAGGGATATCAAGATCATGTATCTTCAGGTATATGTAGACTCATTATTAGTTGCTAACCATTTCAATGGTTCATATGTAGTAAAAGGTGAGAAGCTAGCCAAGTATCTCACAATAGTTAAGCAACTATCCATGGAATTCAAAACTTTTAACATAACACAGGTGCCTAGAGAAGATAACACTGAGGCTGATGCCTTAGCAAACCTCGCTTCAGCTCTTAGAATACCAGAAGATACCAAAATACCTATCATACACATTCTGAGCCTGGCAATTAAGAAGGTAAATGAAGTATCCAACACTGAAGAAGAAGCAGACATTCGGAATCTTGAACCTATTCCAGGATCCTCGATTTCACCTATTAATAAATACTTGTAAGATGGTGAAATCCCAAGTGATGAAAAGAACCACAAGGCTTTTCGTATTAGAATGTCTCGTTTTATAATTTTCGAGAATGTTTTGTATAGAAAATTAATTGCAGATCCATACTTGAGATGCTTAGAGGATCCTGAAGCACATGAAGTCCTAAAAGATCTACACGAAGGAGATTATGGTAATCATACCGCGGGCAGAGCGCTATTTTCAAGGATCCTAAGGACATGATATTACTGGCCTACCATGAGGAAAGATGCTATGACTTACAGTAAAAAAATGTGACGTTTGCCAGAGACACAACAACATACTCAATCAACCGGCCGAACCTTTATATCCAATCATCTCTCCATGGCCATTCATGAAATGGGAAATGGATATCGTCGGCAAACTCCCCAAAGCACTTGGAGGAAAGGTCTTCATGCTAGCAATGACAGATTACTTCTCTAAATGGATCGAAGTTGAGGCATTTGTCCAAGTCAGAGAGAAAGAAGTCATCTCCTTCATCAAGCGCAATATCCTGATGAGATTTGGGATCCCGATGGAGATCATATGTGATAATGGATCTTAGTTCATTGGCAAGAGAATAACTGACTTATGTGCCAGTTGGGGAATCAAAATGATAACTTCTACCCTAGTACATCCTCAAGCCAATGGACAAGCAGAATGTAGCAACAAGATCATCGTTAACAACCTCAAGAAGAGATTAGGAGCAAAGAAAGGAAGATGGGCTGAAGAGCTACCATTTGTACTTTGGGCGGATAGGACAACCATGAAAAACGCGACATGGCAGACTCCATTCTCTTTGGTATTTGGAATTGAAGCAATGATCCCGACAGAGATGGTTATCCCTACTGCCAGAACCAACTTTCAATCTTCAGAGACCCAGGACGAAGCTCTTGCTCAGGGTCTCGATACTGTGGATGAGCTTAGGGATCTTGCCAAAGTTCGCATTGCAGCTTATCAGCAGAGGATAGCAAAGTCATATAACAAAAACATAAAGGTTAGAAGATTCCGAGTAGGTGATCTCGTATTAAGAAAGACATTCCAAAATACTACCAACCCCAATGATGGAAAGCTTGCACCAAAATGGGAAGGCCCATACTTGATTGATTCGGAAGCATGCAAAGGTGCGTTCTGGTTGGCTACTATGGAAGGAGTCCTGCCAAGATCCTGGAAATCCATCCATCTCAAAACCTACTTTATGTAAGTTGGATTTTATATCCTAACTAAAAATGGTACGTCTCCTTTCCATAATTATTTTTATTATTGTTATTCTTGATCAAAGTACTGACTTGAGGGTCGGAGGGGTGTTAGCCAGGGTAACACCCACCTTCACCAAGATTTTCTGTTTTGTAGGAAGTATCTCCAGGGATCCCGACAGAAGAAAGAGATTGGCCATCTCTTCTAAGTTTGGGTATCCTGAAATACCTCGAAGGTTTAAACGGCTTTCGCCTTTCTAAGTATTGGGTTAATACACCCCGCTAGGAGCGCACGATATCCAATTATAGTTCAAGGTGATGCGACCAGTCCATGTAACATTGGCTGATAATTTCATCACTATTGGCTTTATATTGGGTGCTACGAATATAACAGACATGTTATTACTCAAGTTTCTCCCGAACATTTAACACTTACGTGTTAAAGCTAAGGTTTTTAGCATTTTCATGCTAACTCAGATTTGGCCTTGCCCACGATATTGGCTTAGCCCACGATTATTTGGCTTAGCCCATGAGTATTTGGCTTAGCCCACGTTATTGGCTTAGCCCACGTTTTCTGGCTTGGCCCACGATTTTAAATATGTAACACTTACATGTTAACTCAAAAACTTGGCATCAATATGCTGACTCAGGATCCTTAAACGAGTTGAAGACTAATGAGGATACCGAAGTGTATTTACTAAGCCTATGACGTATTCAATGACTATACACAGGGGACAACCAAAGGTTGCTGTATTTCGCACTCCGTGATATAATTCGGTATGTCTATATGTCTAAATTCGTACTCAACAAAGGTATGTGTTACTAATTTTTCACTAACAAGAAGATTTGAAAGCTGAATGACTAAGTCATGATACGTTTGGTACTCTTATTTATTAAAACCAAATTATGTTTTCCTAAGTCTAAATTTGATAAAAACCTGAAAACTTATTATTAAAGATCTGGTATCCTGAAAATATGTTCGAACCTATTCTTTTTTAAATTTTAATGACCTCAGGATCCTAATTTTGAAAAATATATCAAGGCAAACATGCAACAATCATGGCAGATAGTCATAAACCATTCACTAATATTTAAGGTGCAGGAAAAGAAAGTGATCCGGGCTTCATCTAAAACCTGGACCCATCCACTCGGTTCACAAGTTAGCGAATTGTCTATCCCATGTAGGGATCCCCAAACAAAAAAGAAAAATTGTTTTTAACAAATACCATCAAGATCAACCAAACGGAAGAACCACAAATTCCAGGGCTCAGGCCTAGGCATCATTGACCTCATCGTCCTGGTCCACCCGCTTCTCACCATCACCTGCACCAACATCCTCGGTAACCTTGCTATTTTCAACAGCTTCGTCGACGAGTTTAGCTAGAGAAGAGCGCCATCCCTGAAGGTCCTAAGCTGCAGGATCAAAACCTTCAGTAACATCTTGCTCAGCCATCTGGATCTTGGATTGAAGAATAGCCATGGCCGCGGACCTCTTGGTGTTATCCACAGTCTCCTGCAACTTTTGCTCGGACTGAGCCAAATCCTCCTGCAGCTTTTCCTTCAAGATTTGGATCTCTTTCTCCAAATACTTAGACTTGTTGGCCGCAATTTTCTTCAGATCCTCAACCTTCTCTAGAGCTTCTTTAGCGTTCTTCTCTGCCGCAACCAAGTTGGCGTTCAGCTTCTCAAGACCTTGCAAGATTTGGATAAATTAAGACTTTCGGGATCCCGAAATTGAAATAGGGATACCAGAAAGCGCTTACCAGATTCAGAAAGGAATGGAGCTTCTTGGCAGTCTCACTGGAATCTATGCGCTCAAAGATCTCCAGGTCCACTATGTCAGTCATTTTCCTCTTCTTACTCCCCGAAGCTTTAGACCGGAGTAGGGGAACCCGGGACTTAGTAGTTGGTGTGGGACCCTCCTTCTTGACAACGATAGCTCCAGACAAGAGACTATCGAGATCAGACAAGGCAAATTGAGAGCTCGACTTAGGAATTCCTACAAAAAGATAGAACAAATCAGGATCATGATACTTGATAATACGAATGTATACTATTCTATACCTGAAGACATCTCAGGTTCGAAATATTGGGTATTGAAACTAGCTTCACTGATGGCAGATTCGGCATGGAAGGATCTCTCCGTAATAGGTATCTCTAACAATGCTTCTATTCTTTTATCTGTGTCACTTCTTGCAGGACCAGTTTGTCGAACTTTGGAGCTATGCAAAGATAAGATGAGAATCATCATAATCAAGTTAGAAATATTTAAAATTGTAGGGATGCTAACTATATCCTACCCTTCTTAACCCATTCAAGCGGCAAGAGTTTCCCATCAGAAATTGAATCTCTCTTGACAAAGAAGAATTTCCCCTTCTAGTCGGTGTCATTTTGAGTAGCTTTTGGGATTAGGTGAGTTCGCCCGGACTTAAGCTAAAGGACGAATGGGAAGAGTCATGGGTTCTCAAATTATAGACGGAGGCTAGCTCAGGGACGCCAATGGTAAGAGAATGAGAACGAATCAGCCTTTCAAGAGTAGCCAGGATTCTCCAAACCATGGGCATGGTTTGGGAATAACACAAGCCGGTAAGCTTGAAAAACTCGATGATAAGTGGAGAAAAAGGATATGACAGACCGAGAGTGAAAGGATACGCGAGAAAGCAAACCCATGTTTTAGAAATCAAGTACGCTTTTGTTCTAGAATCAAAAGGCCTAAAAATGGTATTTTGAGGAAAAATATTATTTGATTTCAAAAGTTTTATATCCTGATCAGTGAAAGAGCAAAGTTCAAGATCATAATGGTCAAGGATTCCTTGATCAACGAAATAGTCTATCGTTTCAGCAACGATAGAAGCGGCCGGCCTAGTCATTTTCTTACCCATGATAACGAAAGTTTAGAAAGAAAGAAGAAATTAGAAACAAAGATTTTTACCTGCTTCAACCTTGAAGAAGATGGGAATGAGAGAGAAGGAGTAATATTGAATATATCCAGGAAATTACAACGGTTAAATCGCCTTGGAAATCGAGAACGGTCATATCGCTACCCTATCATCATTTATTTTTATTTGAAGTTTAAAATTTTACAAATGTCGATGAGATTGATAGCTGTCAAATTTTGGGGACAATTATTAGGGGTCACTTTTATGGCTAGGGATCCTGGATCTTAGATGTATTTCGGTATCCTAACAGGTTTCGGTATCCTCAATTTATATATTGCCTAACCGTTGTATCTTCCTTCTATCTTGACTTATTCGCAGGTAAAACGTGCGTGGTCAAGTTCATCCCTGAAGAATCGCTCTTGAAGTCAAGGAGAACGTGTAGAAGACGCGTAGATTGGCCTCCAACTGTCATATTTGAAGACTAAGTCGATTCCGGGATTCTCGAATAGTTAGTTAGTATGATCTCTGTACAAAATCAGCAGCTTGGTCGATTAGAAAACACACAACACCGCACTTAGCAATAGAATACACTCGCAATCAATCTTGTAACACTTAGATATCGATCATTTACTGATCAACACTTGTAATTCTTTATCATTTATTGAAGAAACGAGGCAGGTGTCGATTGTCACCTCCCGAGATTTTATGCCGGAGATCCTGAACGATCAAGGGCTTTCCTCATAAACATTCATGTCTCTCTTTACGTTTTTACATCGTTTTACATTTATTTTACAAGCACACTACCTCACAAACGAAATTTGGTTACAAAGTTTGCTTATATAATTTTTACCCAAAACAAGCACCAGTAAAAACATTCAATTACTTAAGTTTGGAAGGACAGAGTGCCGTGTGGGTCTAAACATCTGCTTCCGGTGCGGGAAAAATGGGCATTATTCCCGAGAATGTCCACGAGCACCGGCATGCTATAACTGTGGGACTCCTGGTCATATGGATAAGGATTGTCGCCGACCCAAAGCTGTTGGCATAGAGAAAGGGAAAGAAGCTGAGAACCAAAGACAAGGACCCGAGCGTATGCACTGATACAAGAGGAAGCTAGAGGAAACCCCGACGTGGTGTCAGGTACGTTCATCCTTGACCACACCTTTGTTTCGGTAATGTTTGATTCTGGTGCCAGTAGGAGTTTTATATCGTCTTCAAAGTGTAGAAGGATGAAATGTAAAGTTACTAAAGTAGAACAAGCCTTTAATGTAAAAACTTTTGTAGGTAAAACCAAGAAAGTGACAGAACTAGTAGAACATTGCATGATAAAGATAGATGCCCATAGATTCCCAGTGAGGTTGTATGTTATAGCCTTGGGAGGGTTTGATGTAGTCTTGGGTATGGATTGGTTATCTGCCAACGAAGCCCGAATTGTATGTAAGAGAAAGATAGTTCTGCTCAAAGCTCCAAATGGTAGCGAAGTTTCAGTTTACGGGGATCGTGACGGCTAGGTAACGAACGTCATTTCGATGATAAAGGCAGAGAGGTATATGAAACGCGGATGCGAGGCCTACTTGGCCTATGTGATAGATAGAGATATAGAAGTGAAAGAGTTGAAAGACATACCCGTGGTGTGTTACTTCCCGGAGGTTTTCCCCGAGGACTTGCCTGGATTACCGCTTGATCAGGAGACAGAGTTCCAGATAGACTTAGTGCCAGGTGCCCAGCCTATGGCTAAAGCACCGTACCGACTTGCGCCTCTGGAAATGAAAGAGTTGATGACACAGTTGGAAAAGCTTTTGGATAAAGGTTTCATCAGATCGAGCATTTCTCATTGGGGGTGCTCCGATGCTGTTTGAAAAGAAGAAAGATGGTGCCATGAGAATGTGCATCGATTATAGAAAATTGAATAAACGTACAGTAAAGAATAAATACCCGCTACCCAGGATCGATGACCTATTCGACCAATTGCAAGGCGCGAAGTGGTTCTCAAAGATCGATCTACAGGTGGGATATCATTAGTTAAAGGTAAGAGAAGAGGATAAACCGAAAATGGCGTTTCACACGTGGTACGGACACTACGAATTCAGCGTGATGTCATTCGGTTTGACAAATGCTTTGGCGGGATTCATGAGTATGATGAACCAGGTGTGAAGACCGATGTTGGATAGATTTGTGATAGTATTCATAGATGACATACTCATGTATTCAAAAAGTGAAGGCGATCATGCCTGTCATTTACGAGAGGTACTAGAGACGCTACAGAAAGAAAATTTGTATGCCAAATTCTCAAAATACGCATTCTGTCTTAGGGAAGTTCAATTCCTAGGTCACGTTATCAACGCAGACGACATTATGGTTGACCCGACAAAGATCACAACAGTAAAAGAATAGGAAATCCCAAAGACGCCGACTGAGATCCGGAGTTTTCAAGGATTGGCATGTTACTATCGAAGGTTTATCTAGGACTTCTCAAAAATAGCTTCGCCTTTGACAAAGTTGACACGAAAAGAAGTAAAGTACAAATGGGGTCAAGCTCAGTCTGAAGCATTCAAAGAGTTAAAGATGAAGTT
Source organism: Smallanthus sonchifolius (assembly GCA_023525975.1). NCBI lineage: Eukaryota > Viridiplantae > Streptophyta > Magnoliopsida > Asterales > Asteraceae > Smallanthus > Smallanthus sonchifolius. The sequence continues at coordinate 27,819,464 of CM042021.1, read as the reverse complement.
TACCCAAGCCCCAGTGTTGGCACTAACCAAGGGTAACGAGGACCTGTTAGTATATTCCGACGCTTCGAGTCAAGGGTTAGGATGTATATTGATGTAAGGAGGAAAGGTGATCGCGTATGCGCCATGACAGCTAAAGGTTCACGAGGTCAACTATCCGACTCACAACCTTGAGCTCGCGGCAGTTGTGTTCGTGTTAAAGATTTGGAGGCATTACCTCTACGGGGTAAAATGCACCATCTATTCAGATTACAAGAGTTTGAAGTATCTCTTCGAACAGATAGACTTGAATATGCGACGGAGACGGTGGTTGGAACTATTAAAGGATTATGACTGTGAAATCCTATACCACGCGGGAAAGGCGAATGTGGTTCCCGACGCCCTAAGCCGAAAGGATAATCAATCTCCTATTAGGGTGAAAGCATATCAGTTAGTAGTGACACCAGATTTTATGACCGAATTAGAAATAGCACAGACAAAGGCACTCAAAGAAGAAAATATAAAGAAAGAATGAATGGTCGGCCAGCATGGAAAGTTAGAGACAAACACTCATGGAGTGAGGACCCGATATGGTCGTATGTGGTTACCAAAGGGCGGAGAGCTTAGGGCCAAAGTACTTAACGAGGCTCATAAGTCTTAATATTTCATCCAGTTGGAAACCACGAAGATGTATCAAGATTTGAAGAAAAAGAGTATTGGTGGCCTAACATGAAGAATGACATGACAAAATACGTGAGTAAGTGTCTAACTTGCTCACAGGTTAAAGCTGAGCATCAGAAACCATAAGGGAAGATCTAGACTTTGGACATACCAGAATGGAAGTGGGAACATATCACTATGGACTTTATTACAAAGCTGCCTTGCACAGCTAAGGGCCATGATACGATCTGGGTAATAGTGGATCGCTTGACAAAGAGTGCACATTTCTTGCCGATCCGTGAAACGTAATCATCTGAGAAGCTGGCGGAAGTATTTATCAATGAAATTGTAGCTCGACATGGTGTACCCCTATCGATTGTATCTGACCGGGACACACGATTCACATCAAGGTTCTGGAAAATATTTCACGAGGCAATGGGTATGAGATTGAACATCAGCACGGCTTATAACCCACATACGGATGGTCAGTCAGAGAGGATCATCCAAACGTTGGAGGATATTATCCTCGCTTGTATTATATACTTTAGAGGCAGTTGTGATAGTCACCTACCTCTGGCAGAATTCTCCTACAACAACAACTATCACGCCACTATTGGTTATGAAATGTTGTACAGGAGAAGATGTTGAACCCCGGTCTGTTGGGGCGAGATAGGACAGAAAGAGCTGGTAAGCTTGGAGGTAGTCATGGCAACCCCTGAAAAGTTTGACCAGATTAAAGCCCGAATGAAAACAACGCAAGATCGTCAAAAGTCCTACGCAGATAAGAGGCGGAGACCTATCGAGTTCAATGTCGGGGATCAAGTATTATTGAAAGTATCCCCTTGGAAAGGGATTATACGGTTCAGGAAAAGAGCGAAATTAAGTCTGAGATGTCGGACCTTTCAAGATACTGGCATGTGTTGGTGAAGTTGCTTACCAGCTAGATTTGCCTGATGAGTTGAGTGAGATCCAACCTACTTTCCACCTGTCACACTTGCGCAAGTGTCTAGCTGAGTAATCAGCATACGTGCTACTTAACGAAATCAAGGTAGATAATAGTCTCAAATATATTGAAGAACTCATGGCCATATTAGACAGAAAAGAGAAGAGGCTACGAAATAAAGTAATTCAGTTGGTTAAAGTACAATGGAAACATCGTAAAGGGTCAGAAGCTACTTGGGAGACCGAGGCGGAAATGAAGGAGTCGTACCCTCATATGTTTAACTTATGACAGGTTTCGAGGACGAAACCTTTCGTAAGGGGGGTATACCTGTAACACCCCAAAAATAATAATAAAAAAAGTTGGAATAGCGAGACACGAAATAAATTAAACGAGTAAACAATGAACGACGGGGGTAAAATGGTCAAAACTGAATGGGAAGGGGAGGGGCTTAACCTAGCCGCCACCTCCAACCCTATCCCCATTGTTCCCCATTCAGCGAAAGTAGAGAGAGAGGGGAGAGAGAGAAAGTCACAAGAAATAGGAACCGAGCCTCATGGATCGTTCACCATCATCGGGTGAAGTCACTAATCGGATTCTCGAACTCAGATAGGTAACAACCTCCTCTAAATCTGAGCTTTTTGGTTATGTGGGGATTGAGTTGTTTTCATAAAAAAGGTCGGGTTTTTACGCATGGAATGGAAAACCGACCTTAGATCTAGACTCATGGGATGGAAACACACGTTACTAACGTAAAAAGTTGGAGTCTTGAACGTGTTGAGATATGGCCGCCATCTTCATTCAGAAACTAGGGTTTCTACTGAAGAAGATGACCAGGCGAAACTAGTTAGTGTCACTTAAGAAATAGAATTGCTTGAGTCCTAGTATCGCTTGAATAACAGTTTCGTTTGACCAAGTAGTTTCGCGTGGCCATGTAGTTTCGTTTGAGAAAATAGTTTTGGCTGGCCACATAGTTTCACTTGGTCAAACCTGTAGTTTTGCTTGGTCTTAAATTCGCTAGAACTAAGGACAACGAAACTAGTATAGTTTCTCTTGAGCAAAGGGAGCGAAACTAGTTGTTTCGTTTGAACTTAGAAATTGTGGATTAATGATATGTTAATTATTAATTCAGATATAGAGTAAAGCGTATTGCACCAGTTCTAGAACACGAAGGATACCTTGACAGTTGAGTTCTTATTGCCCTTTTTCCCTAATGGTTTTGGGCTGGCATGCATATTGGTAGAAAGATTTGAAAGGCAAAGTATAGTTTTTATAAAATTGTTATTTTTATAAAGTCAAAGAGAAAGTTATAGTTTTTATAAAAATATTATTTTTATAAAAAGAAAAGGGGAAGAGTTAAAGAGCATAGAACTATCTTTGAAATATATTTTCAAGAAAGTAAAGAGTTAAAGCAAAGAAGGTAAAGAAGCTGGACTTCGGTGTAGTTTGCCAGTGACAGTGACAGATGTCATATTATATGCTTATGTGTTATTTGTCTATGTGATAGGTGTTTTAATGGCATTATATTATGTTATGTAGTATAATTGCATAGTAGTTGTAAAGTAAAAAGTCCTGCAGGCAAGCAAAGTAGAAGTCTCACTCCGAGGTGTGAGGAAGCAAAGTAGAAAGTCTCACCCTAAGGTGTGAGCAGGCAAAGGAGTCTTACACTAATGTGTAAGCGAGAAAGTCTCTTCCTGAGGTGTGGGCACAACAAAGTAAAAGTCTTACCCTGAGGTGTAAGCGAGAAAAGGGACATTGTCCTTGGACATTGATCCGTATGTTATAGTCACTTGTCGTGTACGAGTGAAAAACAAAGTTTGAAAGAGTAAAGGAGGACACCCTAACCAGTTTCCTTAAAAATAAAGTTTTAAGTGAAAGATAGAAACGAAACGATTTTATAAATGCATTTGACACGAATAAATATATAGGTTGGGTTAGAATCGGTTCATCTATTCAACCCAGTCAACCTGAAATTATTGAACACAATAGGCTTTATGGGAAAATTCCTCCTATGCCCTTCTAAACCATTCTTCATGGTACTTCACTCCTATCTTTGCTCTTGTAACAGAACAAAAACAAAGTGATTTTACAAGTTAGAAGAAATCCAGATGAATAAAGTTAGATCATGGACTAAATAATTTAAAACCAATAATTATCTCAGGTCCAAAAGTCCATTATAATAATAATGGTTGTATTTCTATTTGTATATTAAAGAACTAAATTATGAAGCATAAGTTTTCTAAATTAACTAACCTCCTAAGTTAAATAAAAGCTCCATTAATTAAGGAATTAATTATTTAATTGCACGTATCCAACGTGCCCCTTTTAATATTTTCTTCGTCTTGTTTAAATTAAAAGGACAAGATACATTAGTATCTCACACACAAGATTTATTATAGTGAGAACGTGTAGACAACGTTGGCAAATATTAATATACTGTCAAGTTGGTAAAGCCCCATTATATCCTTTCGGCTTTTAGCCTTTTACCATCACTTTTGTTTACCTTTGGAAAGAAAATGATTACATTGAAGAAAGCTAAGATAATAATTTTAATAAAATGAAATATTTAGTGGCTCAACCAATTTTAATCTGAAACGAAAACTTTTTTTCTGGTTTTTTTTTTCATGAAAACACTAATTTTTTAGCTTCATATGATACACATTGTTTAATAAATTCTTGTAATCAATTTCTTTTGATAAATTTATAAATTATCATCTCACATTAGTGAATATGAAAAATATATAAACTTAAAAAATTTTAAAAAGATTATATCACATCTTTATGATGAAAGAAAGTGGTCTAAAAAATGCTTATGAAATGTTCTCATTCCTAGGTTACCGATGGAACAAAGTGGTGTCGAATACAATGTTTTTTCTTTTAAATAGGCAACCGAACCCAAAATTTTACAACAAATAGTTTTACGATCATTCAAAGTTTTTGAGTTTAGTAGGCCTAAAACTTTTACTTCTGTATAAAACAATATAGTGACGTGAATAAAACATATACTTGAACTAATAATAAAAATAAAGTATTAAATATAGAGTCAAACATAAGCTGGTGTTATCAAAATCACTAAGTATTATACCTCGAAGGAAAAAGTGTCTAGTTCGGATGAAGAAATTACTCCGGAGGAAAAGTACTTCGGATAACTGTCTCATGCTGACAAGTTCAAGTACTACTCTGGATGAAGATTTCACTTCAGATGAAGAGTCACCCTCGATGAAGTTCAAGTCTTGTTTAGTCTACACTTACCCCAGATTAAAGAACAAAAGATCAAGAGTACAAGGCAAGTACTTCGGATGAGTCTTCTACTCCACATGAACAAAATGTTCATCCGTACTAGAACTTAACTCATCCGGACCACTTTGTGTGTTTTCTATAAAGACCTACTCCGGAGATCAACCAACTACACGAGCAGTTAGTTAGCTTGTTATGCCAACCTGACATTCTAGAATCTTCTAGAACTTAATGTATAGGTTAGTTGTATTCTGTCTATAAATAGCAAGTTAGTTTATGTTATTTTGGAACTATCTTTGTCAATTCTCACTTGTATGAAACAAATTCATTCAATACAATTGGCCTTTGATTAACTTTGTATTCTTAAACTTTTTTTATGTTAATTGACTAAGCTGTTAGAGAGGACATATTCATCGGCTTCAGCCCCAGTCAGAAGCCGTACCTGTTCACAGCGCCGCATGTGACTAGACCTAGTGGCGGATCTAGGAATTTTTTTCAGGGGGTTCACTCTATATTTTTTAAGGGGTTCACCGCAGTGTTTTTACATACCGTTCTATATAAATTTCGAAACTCGGGGGGTTTCAGTGAACCCTCTCCGGGCTATGTAGGTCCGCCCCTGACTAGACCAACACCCGGAAGTGGAGCCCGCATTATCAACACTCCCTAGAAGACGGTGAGGCCCGACACATCATTCTCATTCAGAATGCCTCAGAGTGGGCCACTGATGCCGCCACCTAAGGAGCCACAACAGGAGAAGCCGATGTGACATAGTATGTACGTTGGACCCTCAGACAGATTTGGGGGAGACCCCTACGCTTCCTCTAGTCGTCATGCTAGTGATGTCATCCGCCCATCATATCAGAACTATATGCTTTGGTTAGGCTTCTTCGAGCAGTAGCGGGTAGCCGAGTAGATGCGTAGAGAGATGGAGATGATACAGAGACGCCTCCAAGAGACAGATCATGAGATGAGAGCTACATGTGGAGAGGTGAGGGCAACCAGAGGAAAGGGACTCCTCTCATCATTTTGGGATTCACTCCGAGGGAAGAAGAAGTTGAAGACCCGCTATGTTGCATTTCATTCTCTATTTTTATGTAGAGACACCAAGTGATTAGCACTCGTGTCCAGTTGTTAATTTGATTTTCCTAGGTCACACCATTTCCATTTTCACCTATTATATCACTACAAGGAAATGACCCTGTGCCGACGTCGCCTATACCGACGACACTTGTCGTCGGCATAGGTCACCCTATACCGACGACATGTCGTCGGTATAGGTGAAAACCAAAATTTTGAATGGGAAACCCTATAGCGACGACATGTCGTCGCTATAGGGTTGAGGCAGATTGGAGGGAAAACTGGCGCCCAATGAATTTTTGGGGAAAACCTATAGCGACGACATGTCGTCGCTATAGGTTAATTTTAATTTTCTTTTTATTTTTTTTATTTAATCAATTTCCGTCGGTCAAAATTTTTTTTAAATTAAAAAAATTCTGGAAAACTCTATTGAGACGACGGTCAATTTTTTTTTTAAAATTAAAAAAATTATGGAAAACCCTATGGCGACGACATGTCGTCGGGATAGGGTTTTTACCTTTATTGACTGGTCAACATCCTACGAACCCTATACCGATGACATGTCGTCAGTATAGGTGAAAATTTTGAAGTAGTCATTTCCCTTCCGACTATTATGCAGCCGTAGCATCATAATAGCACCTACTGTCTACGTATGTGGCCGTAAATCATACCGGTCTGCATTAAGCAGCCGGAGCATCGTAAAAGCACTACCGTCCACATAGGAAGCCGTAAACATACTATCTACTGAAGTAACCGTAAATCATACTCGTCTGCTTAAGTAATCGTCTGGTCATCCGTTTGCCACGAAGGCAACCGTTTATCATTCAACATCTTAACACATTAGTCATTTATTCATTTCATATACCTCTGTGCATAATAAGGACATAGCCTTTGGTTTTCGTTATATAAACATATCATTAATCATATAAGTATGCACCTCAACCAAAACGTTTTAAAACTTCTTTAAAAAAGGTATCTAGAAACTCACCTATGAGTACACACTATCTATATGGATACATTTTAAGTGAACTTAGGTTCAAATACTTAAGTATACACATCAAGTACACGTTCATCACCTCTTTGTGAGAACTCCGAGTATACGCATACTCACAAGTATACGCCTATGAGTATGCGTATACTCAAGTTCACGCACATCCTTTGTATGCGTAAACCTCAAGTTCTTGTTTATACCATGCATGCGTGTACTAGGAGTATGCGCACGTGTACATAGTGTGTGTACTCCTAGCACCCGCATACTTATGTTTTGTGTGATACTTTAAGGTTTACGCACAAGTACATTTGCGAGTACGTGTGCAGGAACTATGTTCTTGCATTTCCCAAAAGCCCTAACTTTTCTGCATGATCCAAATCTAGACTGGATTTGCATCAAGTTTCGAACTTTAAATGTCCAAAACGTTTGTTTATCATCCATAATACTAGAACTATAGTTTTATCCCATTTCATACGTCAAAATCTCATCCTTTGCATTAAAACCTCTATTTACCCTAAAAACCCATTTCTAACGAAAACAATAGATTTAGGGATGCGTAGCTTTCTCGTTAATGCTTCCTCTATCCTTAGCAGCCTTTAAAACCTTGATGAAATGTCAATTATTATTTTTTTCTCTTTGATAAATGCTAGAAAATGCTTCCAAGGAAAATTATACGAACCACAAAGGACTTTCAAGTGAAACAAATAAAAGGCAAAATTACCAGATACATGTATTAAATGAAATATATTAGTTTACTTTTTTATGTAGATAAGATAATTATAAAAATTTTATTTATATAGTAAATCTAAGCTAACATATTTTGTCAATCCTAACTAATATATTAACACGTACTAAAAAACCAGTTCATTTTTTCATGTCAGTCATTGACCTTAAGAAAAACGAACACATGACTAAAGATCAAGCACATATGAGGAAAAGAAAAGTGAAAGCCAATCTAACAAATTTTTCGAGCACATCTCATGGTTACTACAAACCGATTGTTACTTGCTTAAACGCGCGAAGATGTTACATAACATCTTCGGCCGGAGGGCTGAACTAGATCGCATCCCTTCTCTTATTGCTTTGGCTAAGCGCAATGTCCAAATTGTTTCAATCTTTTATCCACTATGTGGGAACTCACAAGAATCGGCCAACCATCTCTTTACCTCCTGCTATATTGCTTCGGTGGTGTGGCAACATATTAGTATATGGTGCAGGATCAACCCGATTTATGCTTTCTCGGTTCGGGACCACGTAGAGCTTCACAAGACGGTTTTCTCGGATAAGGTATACAAAGAAGTCTTTAAAGGCGTCATCCTCATCACGTGTTGGTGCATATGAAAGGAAATGCATCATCATCATTAATCTAATGATCAAGTGGTATATAGGGGTGTAGTCAATGTCGTTGTCGAAACAAGGACTTGCAATCTCTTGCATGTTGCATGTTACGCCAACTCATCTGACATATTCGCTAATGGCTTAATTACTCTCATAATTGTTTCTTGAGTTTAGGTGTAGTTTAAGTATTCGGCAATCATCACAGAGGGTGTGTCAAATTGAAATCAACTATACCTTTTATATTTTTGATACATATTGATGTTACACATATTATAAACATTTTATTGTATATTATGTATTATGTAAGTAAAGCACTATAGATGTAGAGTTTCCTCCAATATTTAATATACAATATATCGGTATGATTTTGCAAAAAGTAAAAATAAAATTTACAAAAATAATGGATGTAAAAAAAGTTTGGGAACCTGCAAAAAAGAAAACAACTTATCATAAAGAGGGGTTGCTTTTATCAGAGCTTGGATTTGTGTTGTTTTTATGCGTACTTGTAGAGAAAATCTTGGCCCCCACATCTAGATTCTAACCATGGATACACACATACACACAACACAAAACACACAGAGGAAACGAGATACTAGCTACAATGGTAAAATAATAAATACCTATTTATTGTATGCTTTTGTGTTTTTATTCTTTAAAAACTAACTACATAACACGAGTGTACATCGTGCCGTTTTTCAGGTTATTCAGATTTAAGGAATGCGGATTTGATTTGAACACGTATTGATTCGAATAACCCGGATTAGGAGAAAAATAAATAAATAAATAAAATATATGTGTTTTTTATTAAAAATAAAAATTAACATAATTCAAATTCGATCTCAAATATCTGGGTTAACATGGTTGGGAAATCACAAATTTGAATTCTATTCGAAAACGAAATTCGAAATTCGATTCAAATACCAGCTCGATTGTTCATTCGAAATTAAAAAAAATTCTGGAAAACCCTATGGCGACGACATGTCGTCGGGATAGGGTTTTTACCTTTATTGACCGGTCAACATCCTACGAACCCTATAACGACGACATGTCGTCGGTATAGGTGAAAACCAAAATTTTGAATGGGACACCATATAGCGACGACATGTCATCGCTATAGGGTTGAGGCAGATTGGAGGGAAAACTGGCGCCCAATGAATTTTTGGGGAAAACCTATAGCGACGACATGTCGTCGCTATAGGTTAATTTTGATTTTCTTTTTGTTTTTTTTATTTAATCAATTTCCGTTGGTCAAATTTTTTTTTTAAATTAAAAAAAATTCTGAAAAAACCTTTGGCGATGATATGTCGTCGGGTTAGGGTTTTTACCTTTATTGACTAGTCAACATCCTACGAACCCTATACCGACGACATGTCGTCGGCATAGGCTACTTGTGCCGACGACATGTGGGCATATGCCGATGACATGTCGTCGTCATAGGGTGCAGCGCGAACAAATATGGAAAATAGACGGCAGGCCTTCATTTCCACCCAGAATCCTCCAAAACTCCCCCAAATTGTTCTCTCCGGCAATTTCACGGTTTTTGGGCTTTTTGGGAGCAACTTTCACAAAAACTCTCGGGATTTAAGGTGAGGTAACATCCGGGTTTCATATTTTAGCTTCTTTTTCAAGATTTTGAAGTTTTGTTTGTTTATTTTGGTTAGGTTTTGTAGGAATTTCATCATTTCTATGATTTCTAGCTTTGTGAAGGTAAATACTCGTTTTAATTACTAATTTGTGATGAAATTTGGTTTAGATCTAAGATTTTTATGATTTTGTATGTATGTGTTATGTATGTGTATGTATGTATGTTTGTATGTATGAGTATGTATATTTGTATGTATGATGGAATTATTAAATTATGATTAGTTTAGGTCATTTGGTTTAGATGTGTGCTTATTTTATATAATTTAGTTTAGGTAAATTAGTGTTTGTATGTATATGTATGTATGTGTGTAATTTGTATTTATAATGATTAGTTTGTATGTATGTGTATGTATGTGTGCAATTTGTGTTTATGATGATTAGTTTGAATGATTAGTTTGTATGTATGTGTGTAATTTGTGTTTATGATGATTAGTTAATATGAATATATATATATATATATATATATATATATATATATATGTTTGTATGTATATGTTTGTAATTATGTAATTGGACATTTATTTATGTATGTATATGTTTGTAATTATGTAATTGGGCTTTTACTTATGTATGTAATTGTGATGTGTAGGTATATAAGATGGTATTTATTGAGAGCAACTTTTATAAAAACTCTCGGGATTCAAGGTGAGGCAACATTCGGGTTTCATATGTTAGCTACCTTTTCAAGATTTTGAAGTTTTGTTTATTTATTTTGGTTAGGTTGGTATTTGTCTTGAACAATTTGCATATTTGTGTGTCGAACAAGTTTATGTTTTGAATGTTTGATTTGTCGGACAAGTTTGTGTGTCGAACAATTTGGATGTTTGGTTTATGTTTCGGATATTAGTTTTTATCTGATTTGAATGTTTGAATGGTTTATATTTAATGATTTGCAGGTTTTTGTTTTTAGAAATTTTATATTTCTGGATAAAATATTAAAAATTAAAAAATAAAAAAAACAGAAAAGACCTATTCCGACGACATGTCGTCGCTATAGGCCTTTTTAAAAAATTATTAAAAAAAAAACAAAAAACCCTATTCCGACGACATACTATAGGCCTTTTTAAAAAATTATTAAAAAAACAAAAAACCCTATACCGACGACGTATAGAATTTCTTTTTGAATTTTTTAATTAAACCCTATAGCGATGACAAGTCGTCGGTATAGGCTGACCTATCCCGACGACACCTATCCCGACGAAAATCTTGGCTATTGGGACGAGGCAATACCGACGACATCTATACCGACGACATGTCGTCGGTATAGGCTATCCCGACGACAAGTCGTTGCTATAGGGTCAAAAAAAATTGTCGGGATAGGGTGATAATGTTGTAGTGTATATAGGCATCAAGCGATTACACTTATGCCGAAACTCCGTTCATTTTTCTTTCATTTTATTTTTGTGTGGGTATTAAGTAATCAAGCTTGAGTCAAGACTTTGTTTATCTGATTTTCACCCTATCCCTAAGCAAAACTAACACGAAAAAATATTTACATCACATGTTGAAACACGTATTGTTTCCATGAACTGTATAATAGAAACTGTTGTCGTATTAATTGCCCTTATGTCTATATAGAAAATGTATCTAGAAAATAAGAAAGGAAGGAACTTATATGCGGACCCTTTCTGAGGAGTTAGCAGTGAGATGGAACTCCTAAATCTCGAGATGGGTGACCTGACACTCAAGGAGTATAACGATAAATTTCACGAACTGGCACTACATGTCACACCCCAACCGACGGCGGAAACGTCGGGGCGGGACGTGTAGACTGTTCATAAGCTCATGGTTTACTAAAGTTGTGATAATTAAACAATAACTTTCATTTCATATCTCAAGTAATCAAGTACAACTCTTACAAGAATAAAAATACATGAATAACTTTATTTAGTTTTAAAACTAGGTCCCCAATCCTAAGTGAAGCGACTTGAAATCTTAACTCAAACACTATACCTGAAACATGATTAAATGAAAGGGTCAACTATAAATAGTTGGTGAGTATACATAGGTTTTGACACCACAAGTAAAGTTCAAATGTTTTGTGTACAATTCATATGATGCATGGTTTATAAAGCATTTATGGAGAATCTAAGTTAAGCTAGATGCATAAATGGATCATTGTAATTGAAGGGCATAACAACACATGTTATTCTAATGTAGGGCATAACAACACATGTTATCCTGATGTAAGTATAGGGCATAACAACACATGTTATCCTAATGTAAATATAGGGCATAACAACACATGTTATCCTAATGTAGGGCATAACAACACATGTTATCCTAATGTAGGGCATAACAACACATGTTAGCCTAAAGTAATGTAGTTGTGTTTGCACGTGTATATCGTGTATATGTAGCCTTAACAGTTAGCATTCAAGCATAAAGCACAAATAAACACATAAGATCATATTGTAGGATTGTACGTGTGTAATTGCAAATAGTATTTGAATGTAATCATGTTTCACCCCAAATAATATAAAAAAGGAAAAGGGGCTATGTAAACTCACTTGTATCAAATGTAGTAGATAACACGAGCTTTGGGTAGCACAAGTGTTTTTGCAAGTCACTAGGTTTGACCTAGAGTGAAATAGTATGAATTTAAATTAATGATATGCACAATGTCTAAGGTAAAGTCTAGGGTTTCAGCGGGAGTGAATGTAGGAACTTGTACAAAGGTTATGTCCTTTCATGTAAAAGGATGTATGTAAATTAACTTTTGTATTTAAATAAAAGTTTAATATAAAAATATGAGTTTCAAAGTGTATATATAAATTTCAAAGAAAATATTAATTCTCTTAGGGATTAATTTGAATAACTGAATGAAATAAATGATTTTATTTATTTAGAAGAAGTTGTGTGGAATTATAATGATTCAAATATAATTTAAATAAATAAATTTATGTTATTTATTTATTTATGAAAATGAGTTAAAATATAGTGTAAATATATATTATATTTAGAAAGGTTTTATTTGTTTAAATAGGGTTTCAAACCATAATATATGTAATTTAATAGCAATTGATTTATAAACTTGTTTTCTGAAAATTTTTACAAAATGATTTATAAACTTGTTTTCTGAATTTTTTTACAAAATGATAGTAGACTTATAAAACCCTTATCATAGGTTGTAAATTTCATAAATAATTTAATGTTTTGGCCTTAAAATAACAATCTTTATTTAAATTGAACTTTTAAATGGGTTTTATGTTCTATACCTAAGTTTTAAAACAATTTAATTGTAAAACTATTTGTTTCTTTATAAAGGTTGTTAATTAATGTACTAAACCAATCATAGAGATAATAGGTTCTTATAAAATCACTTTTATAAAACAATTTTGCCGTTAAAATAAAAAAAGAGAAGAGCACCACCCGGCTTGAACCCGGGTGGGTTCTGTGTGTGCACCCGACGTTACCACTAGACCAGGGGACTCACCCGTGTAACAGAAAAGGTCCTAAGTGTATTAACATGGTTTTACAGTGGAACCGGGTTTGGGTTTAAGGGTTACGCAAAAAGAGGCCGGATTTGTGGGTTGTGGGTTTTGAACCCACGTCACTTGGTCCGATAAGGCAGTGTCTTAACCAGTCGGACCAAGTGGTTTCGCTGTTTGGATAGAGAAGCCTGATTCAACCCAACAAATGCGTATGAACAGGCTATGAATCCCACCGGCAATTGAACTCGATACAATCAGTTTCGATGAATTGTTATGGGGCTATTGATAAGCATGCTAAAACGAATCGTATGACATAAAACTTACTCGATTGGATTGGGTGGTGAATGCAGACGGCTAGATCAAGACTCCCGCTGTTCTTGGTGCTCGGTCGAAGATCAGAGATGAAATGCAGGCGGACTGAGGGTTGGGAGAGTTTGTAATGGGTTGTGCGACGGTGAAGGGACGAGTTAATTTGATTAATTTTATCTAGAATCGCTTGATTCGGTTGAATCCTTGCGTGTGACAGCTGTCGGCCCAAATCTTGTGTGAATTCGAATGTTTGAAGATGAATTGGGTCGTGTCTTGGGACTGAATACCCGCGGGGATTGATTGAGCGAGATTAGTGGGCATTAATGTGTTTAAATTTCTTGATTTGGACATGGTTTGACTCAGGAAAGTCAAGTCCATTCGAAATTCGAATTTGGCCGCGAGATTTGTTTAATTGAAACGTTAATTGTGTCTGGGTGAGGTCGATACTCGATCCAGAATCCAATGCCAGTCCAAAACAGTCGGGCTTTGCCGAGATTCCCATCGAATTTGTAAGGATTCGACCCGTTTGACTTTGGAAAGTCAAAATTGGTCAAGTGTGATGAATGGGGTCAACGTTGGATAAAGGGGGTTCAATTCTTTTGATATCTATCATTTAATTATAAAATGTCTTCCATAAAACTTATAAAAACTTATATCCTAAATTTAAACTTTATAGTTTACAAGATTATAATAAATGAATCTAAACTTTTATATACATTTCTTTTATAAAAATACATTTGTTTATAAAACACTCATATATAAACATGGTAAACATGAATATTAATACTCTTTCCTAAATAGATAACCTTGTGTATTTTAAGTTTATAAATTTCAAATCATTCATGATTTTAAAATAATTCATTTGATAAAAACTTAAATGAGTAAACTATTTATATAAAATTGACTAGTAAATAATATGTTTAAGTACGGTTGAAACTTTAAATTGTCACGTGTTATATTGATAATTAGTGACATATTTTGTCGGACAAGGTACGGGTTTAAAATAGTGTGCCATTATCGTATAATTTAAAGTAATATCGGGAAATCATGGATGTTACAGTATCCCCATGTTAACGGGAATTTCGTCCCGAAATTCAATTGTTAGAGGCTACTAAAGAAGGAGTTGAGTTTGCGTTTTCAACGAGTTTTGATTATCGATTTTAGGAGTATGATAGGTAGCAAGGTTCGGGTTTATTGCTCAAGTTAAGCATGAATGATACCAGTGGATTTTAGTTTCAAGTGAGTTAGGGAGAGAACGGTCGAAGAATCTAAAGGTGAAATGCATTACATGGAATGGATTTAATGGGAATTTGACGATCAGGGTTTGTTTAAGATGTAGTCTATTATGTTCAGGAAATTGTAAGTAGATAAGAGGTTTCACAAACATTGGTCCCGTCAAACAACACAAAATTTTAAGTGGCAAGAATAACGCTACTTCTGATTTTATGATAGGAACACTTATATATAGGAAGTACCAGCGGCGTATCCACCATGTCCTTACCATATCACATTAGTTTTTGTTATTATGTACCACGATAGGTTTCGTGTCATAACACACGACAGAATTTGCTATGTTTTCCATACGCTGATTTTTATAATTATGTGTGCACCTGTAATTATCCAAATCATTGCATGGTCCACATAGTTCATCCCATTGTGTGTGGGGTCCTGGGGGTAACACAAAAACACTTAATTCATAACTATTGCTTTCACGTATGTATTGCTAACAATAACTATGTCCATAGATAGTAGAGCCAATCAGGTACTAAAGAGTAATAATGTGGTATAATTTAGGGTTCCATAGCTTCCTCGTGTTTGAACAAGAATACGTCAAACCCCGAGTAGCTTTCATGGGTAGGGTGAATAGTCATGCCTTGTGTATGATGTACTTAGTTAATTGCAACAATGTAAACGATCTAATTCCGTGTATAATGTAAACACTCATGTTTCCTATAGGATCTAGTGTTAGGCATGTTGTAAGCAAATAGGTTTCATGTATAGTGTGAAAAATTTGGTATTATGTATAAGCAAATATGTATAATGTGATCGCTCTAGTATTATGTATTTTAAGAAGGTGTATTGAGTCTCATGCGTATCGAAAACTATCGGATTTTGTAGGCGATCGGGTGTGTTACTTGGCGTTCATGCACAATGTGGGTAGATGAGTTTTAACTTTTAAATTATTTAGTGCTTATATGGACGGTTAATGGCGAAACGATTCACTTTCTGAAATTGGCTAGAAAGCTCAAGTTTATAGGGACAAACCGTAGTAGGTGTAAATAGTTCCGACAATGACAAAAATAAGATGAAGGATTACAATGCATAATTTAGTCCAGACTAGATCCCTATTCGACTCCATCTTGCACTAGCTTCAATTGGTTTCATCTACTGCCTCGGCATTGACTTGAGTTTTGTTAGTGTTTATGTTGAAGGCACGCCCACGAGCACCACCTTGGTTTGCATTGGCTATCCTTGGGCATTGGTTTTTGAAGTGGTTTGGATTACCACATTCATAACAAACACGCCCATTAGTAATGGTTGGTACAACTTGATTGGCAACTTGGTGATTGGCTCGGTTCCCTTGGTGGGTTTGACTAACATGTGATCTGGATTGACAAGTGTTCGCTACATGACTATATCTTCCACAATTGGCACATAGACGGCATGGCATGTTTGGGAAGTGGTGATAGTTGTACGTGTTGCACAGAGGGTTGTTGCCTGCATATGGTTTCTTATTATGGTTTTAGGCTAGGGGAGCTACTTGGTTGATTGGTACAGCAGGGGTAATGATATCAAAGTTACGTTTCTTATTGAAGTGAGGAGATTTGTGTTTGTCTTCCTTAGAAGGTTCAGAAGGGGCTGTTGAGTCAGTGACTTTCTTTGTGCCTTTCCTTGTTAGTGTACTCGCCTTCACATGGTTATCGGTTAATGTGGCAGCTAAGCGGATAGCGTCTTCAAGAGTGGCTGGATTTCTTCCTAGGACTGTATCTTGGATTTTCATGGGTAGACCACAGATGTACTTCTCAATACCCCGAGTCAGTGGAGTAACCATGTGGGGTACCAGAAGACTTAACTCATGGAAACGAGTTGTGTAAGCTAAATTTTCACCACTGTCTTGGGTAAGATCCCAAAACTCAGCCTCCAACTTCTTCATTTCATTACGAGGACAGAATTCCTCGGTCATGAGTCTCTTAACTTCATCCCATGGCAAGGCCATGGTCACATCCACACCCCGGTTTCTCTTCTCACCATTCCACCAAGTGAGCGCCCGTTTCTGAAAGACGTTGGTGGCATAGCGAACCCGGAGATGGTCAGGGCAATCACTGTTGAGAAAAGTGCTTTCAATGCTTTCAAATCATTGAAGGAGGCCCGTAGCCCCTTCGGTACCATAGAACTTGACAGGGTTGCATGAGTTAAAGTGTTTGAAAGTGCATTGGGGTGGGTTGGCACCACCACCACCATTAGTTCCATGGGTACCACTAATGGCTCCATTAGCTTGGGTGAGTTGAGTTACAAGTTGTGCAAGGATAGCAGCAATGTCGTTGTTGTTGTTGGTCATGGTAGCACGACGGGGAGGCATTCTACAGATTTGCACAAGACAAGAAAAGATGTAAGAACTTATGAAGGTTGATTGAATTTAAAAAGGGAACAAGATAATAGATGAAGTAGTAAATCATAGTTTGGATTGTACTCGAATAGTGACATAATCACTTGAATACTATGACACATTAAGGTTAATTAAGCTCATATAACTTTCAAGGAGACATGCATTAGCCCATAAGTAAACACTCATCCCGGGAATTCCCAGGAAAGCATACGGATCCCTCGGTTGATTGGGATTTATATGAAATGCTTTCCTAGACAGAAAACCCAGAATACAGGTGTCACTCTTCCAGATTGCACATGTCCTCTACTAGTTAACAAAGTTTAAAACCCTAACGAGGTGTAAAAATAAGTTTTATGACGTCCCACATGCTATGATGATGATGATTTTAGGGAAGGATTAGGGCTTAGGGTAAGGGAAAAAGTATTATTATTTTGGATTTATTGTTTAGATAACTCTTAGCAAGAAACGGGGTCTAGCAAATTAATCATGTAGCACATAGCATGTAGCATATCATATAATCATAGAACATGGCAATTATGGGTGTCCTAAGGTTATAGTCTAGGTCAAAGGTGTCTAATAACCTAATTCCCTATAACCAAGGCTTTGATACCAATCTGTCACACCCCAACCGGCGGCGGAAACGTTGGGGCGGGACGTGTAGACTGTTCATAAGCTCATGGTTTACTAAAGTTGTGATAATTAAACAATAACTTTCATTTCATATCTCAAGTAATCAAGTACAACTCTTACAAGAATAAAAATACATGAATAACTTTATTTAATTTTAAAACGAGGTCCCCAATCCTAAGTGAAGCGACTTGAAATCTTAACTCAAACACTGTACCTGAAACATGATAAAATGAGAGGGTCAACTATAAATAGTTGGTGAGCATACATAGGTTTTGACACCACAAGTAAAGTTCAAATGTTTTGTGTACAATTCATATGATGCATGGTTTATAAAGCATTTATAGAGAATCTAAGTTAAGCTAGATGCAAAAATGGAACTTTGTAATTGAAGGGCATAACAACACATGTTATCCTAATGTAGGGCATAACAACACATTTTATCCTGATATAAGTGTAGGGCATAACAACACATGTTATCCTAATGTAAATGTAGGGCATAACAACACATGCTATCCTCATGTAGGGCATAACAACACATGTTAGCCTAAAGTAATGTAGTTGTGTTTGCACGTGTATATCATGTATATGTAGCCTTAACAGTTAGCATTCAAGCATAAAGAACAAATAAACACATATGATCATATTGTAGGATTGTACGTGTGTAATTGCAAATAGTATTTGAATGTAATCATGTTTCACCGCAAATAATATAAAAAAAGGAAAAGGGGCTATGTAAACTCACTTGTATCAAATGTAGTAGATAACACAAGCTTTGGGTAGCACAAGTGTTTTTGCAAGTCACTAGGTTTGACCTAGAGTGAAATAGTATGAATTTAAATTAATGATATGCACAATGTCTAAGGTAAAGTCTAGGGTTTCAGCGGTAGTAAATGTAGGAACTTGTACAAAGGTTATGTCCTTTCGTGTAAAAGGATGTATGTAAATTAACTTTTGTATTTAAATAAAAATTTAATATAAAAATGTGAGTTTTAAAGTGTATATATAAATTTCAAAGAAAATATTAATTCTCTTAGGGATTAATTTGAATAACTGAATAAAATAAATGATTTTATTTATTTAGAAGAAGTTGTGTGGAATTATAATGATTCAAATATAATTTAAATAAATAAATTATATTATTTATTTATTTATGAAAATGTGTCAAAATATAGTGTAAATATATATTATATTTAGAAAGGTTTTATCTATTTAAATAAGGTTTCAAACCCTAATATATGTAATTTAATAGAAATTGATTTATAAACTTGTTTTCTGAAATTTTTTACAAAATGATAGTAGACTTATAAAACCCTTATCATAGGTTGTAAATTTCATAAATAATTTAATGTTTTGGCCTTAAAATAACAATCTTTATTTAAATTGAACTTTTAAATGGGTTTTATGTTCTAAACCTAAGTTTTAAAACAATTTAATTGTAAAACTATTTGTTTCTTTATAAAGGTTGTTAATTAATGTACTAAACCAATCATAGAGATAATAGGTTCTTATAAAATCACTTTTATAAAACAATTATGCCGTTAAAATAAAAAAAAAGAGAAGAGCACCACCCGGCTCGAACCCGGGTGGGTTCTGTGTGTGCACCCGGCGTTACCACTAGACCAGGGGACTCACCCGTGTAACAGAATAGGTCCTAAGTGTATTAACATGGATTTACAGTGGAACCGGGTTTGGGTTTAAGGGTTGCATAAAAAGAGGCCGGATGTGTGGGTTGTGGGTTTCGAACCCACGTCACTTGGTCCGATGGGGCAGTGTCTTAACCAGTCGGACCAAGTGGTTTCGCTGTTTGGATAGAGAAACCCAATAATCAAATACGTTACATGATTCAACCCAACAAATGCGTATGAACAGGCTATGAATCCCACCGGCAATTGAACTCGATACAATCAGTTTTGATGAATTATTATGGGGCTATTGATAAGCATGCTAAAACGAATCGTATGACATAAAGCTTACTCGATTGGATTGGGTGGTGAATGTAGACGGCTAGATCAAGACTCTCGCTGTTCTTGGTGCTCGGTCGAAGATCAGAGATGAAATGCAGGCGGAGTGAGGGTTGGGAGAGTTTGTAATGGGTTGTGCGACGGTGAAGGGACGAGTTAATTTGATTAATTTTATCAAGAATCGCTTGATTCGGTTGAGTCCTTGCGTGTGACAGCTGTCGGCCTAAATCTCGCGTGAATTCGAATGTTTGACGATGAATTGGGTCGTGTCTTGGGACTGAATACCCGCGGGGATTGATTGAGCGAGATTAGTGGGCATTAACGTGTTTAAATTTCTTGATTTGGACATGGTTTGACTCAGGAAAGTCAAGTCCATTCGAAATTCGAATTTGGCCGCGAGATTTGTTTAATTGAAACGTTAATTGTGTCTGGGTGAGGTCGATACTCGATCCAGAATCCAATGCTAGTCCAAAACAGTCGGGCTTTGCCGAGATTCCCATCGAATTTGCAAGGATTCGACCCGTTTGACTTTGGAAAGTCAAAATTGGTCAAGTGTGATTAATGGGGTCAACGTTGGATAAAGGGGGTTCAATGCTTTTGATATCTATCATTTAATTATAAAATGTCTTCCATAAAACTTATAAAAACTTATATCCTAAATTTAAACTTTATAGTTACAAGATTATAATAAATGAATCTAAACTTTTATATACATTTCTTGTATAAAAATACATTTGTTTATAAAACACTCATATATAAACATGGTAAACATGAATATTAATACTCTTTCCTAAATAGATAACCTTGTGTATTTTAAGTTTATAAATTTTAAATCGCTCATGATTTTAAAATAATTCATTGAGTAAACCTTAAATGAGTAAACTATTTATATAAAATTGACTAGTAAATAATATGTTTAAGTACGGTTGAAACTTTAAATTGTCACGTGTTATATTGATAATTAGTGACATATTTTGTCGGACAAGGTACGGGTTTAAAATAGTGTGCCATTATCGTATGAAATAATTTAAAGTAATATCGGGAAATCATGGATGTTACACTACATATGCCATGAGAAGAAACCCCTGGGGCAATGTTGGAAAGATTTTCCCTAGGGTTAGTTTTTCAGACTAAGGAAAGTGTGTGGCCCGTCCAACCATGCACAAACCGTCCGAAGGAGGAAACTGTGTCAAAGCAACCTAGTGAAGGACGACAGGATGGGAAAGTTGTGGAGCAAGTGAAGGCTAGAAGAGGATTTGATAGGAAAAGGAAAACCTACAAAAGGAAATTTCCACTGTGCTCGAAGTTTGGCTACCACCATGTGGGAAGTTGTGGGCCACCTGGTTGTTTTAAATGTTGCAAGAACGGGCACCGAGCCAAGAACTACAAAGCAAATTTCTTAAAAACACCAACATCTCATGGGTGTGGCGAACTAGGTCTTTTCAAAGCGAATTGCCCGAGGCGAGTAGGCAAACACAATTTGGCGGTTCAATATGGGAATGAAAGGGCAAACTATGAAGTTATGTTAAGGGGTGCCCCACAAAGGTAGATTGGTTACCAAGGATGGAAAGAAGGAACTAATCAGGGACCACCCACAAGTAGCGGAAGAAGAAAAAAATCATATCGGGTACGTTTCAGATAAGGAATGAACAATTAGAAAAATTTTATTGCATGTTATAGCATACTAGAAACTAATTAGGCGAGTATAAATTGTATCATAACACCGAAGGCCGCTCTAGGACATGCTCACCTACATACCTAACCGTAGAAACCAATGTAATACTTTGAAATTTGTCCGAAATAGCATAACCACCAATAAAGGAAACTAGGAAACGCTACTAAGAAGAAGCAAGCAGGGTTAACATAAAGCCATGATAGCTAGAAGGCACTAGTAATATTGTAAGGTGCGTGTCAAACGTGAACCACCCTCGGAATACATATCACCCACCACCCTGATACACGGAAACTGTAGCTAGGAAGAAGGAAAGGAAGCATCTAGAAACAACAAACACATCAAAGAATCCAAATGTTGCGGGAGCAGATCGGCTATGACCTAGAGGTTTATGAAGAAACAAGCAAGCTAGATGCTAAACGGAGAAGCGATGACTAGATGTTCTAAAGAATTGACCAAGTTTAGAAACCTAATAAAAAGATCTAGCAATCCTAAAGAGGTAAAGATTTTTGCTATTATAAGAGTTTGCAGAAATGTTGCCAGGATTGGGGGAAGCACATCAACTGATATCGCCTTAAACAGGGGGCAGCTAAAAAAGGCAGTGACGAATTGAGAACATACATGGGGATAGAAGGCGAAGAACGCTATAGGAAGATGTAAGAGGAAAATAAAAGAGTAAGGAGAAACAGAAGACGTTTAAGCTTCAACAAGTTTGAAGAATCTTTATCTACAACATGACAACGTCCGGAGATGTTCACCTCTGAAAAGTAAAGGAATGTTACAGAAGTTTTGTCCGATTGGAAACGCGATAGTTGGAACCGAACCCACCAAAATCAAGAAGATGACTTGGAATCAACCCCACTCGGTAAGAAACTTAAGTGGTTTGGAACAATTAATTAAAGTTGATAACAAAAGAGGTTGACGGTTTTTCTCTAGAAGATAACCTCAATGAAACAGGACCACTTAAGAGGGATTTTGAACAATGAAAAAAACCTAAGGTTTCGCACTTACTGTTAAGAAATCTACAACGCCTTGTACTAGTTAGGAGATTGCCAAGAACATGTGACGAACAAGAGCTCATCATGAAAACAGTCAGGAGAATCATGATTTAAACCGAACAATGTGACGAATGTATTTAAACCAATCATCATAAGAAACTTGACTTTTAAACCCCATGCACAACCGTAGCCCTGTTTGTGCCAACAAACCTAAAAGAGAACTTGTGAGGTATCGAGAAACCCTAATCAATATTGTCACACTCCGGCCGGCGACGGATTATACGCCGGGACTGACGCGGTTGTTCGTAAGCACATGATTATCTATTAAATGTGATAATATTTATTCATTAAAATTAAATGTATCTGTTACAAATAGAAATGGAAAACAAAGAGTTCAACATAATAAAGGTTGGATTTAATATTTATTTAAGCTAGATCCGAAGTCCTAAGTGATCATATAGTGTCCTCAAACTGGTGTAGCTGAAACATGTGAGTAAATGTCAACTACAAGTAGTTGGTGAGTAATATAGGTTTTGACACCAAACAAAAGTTAAGTATAGGTTTACAATTCAATATGTTCAAAGCATGTATAAAGCATAAATGTGAAAACACAAAAGGTTCCAAGCGTACAATTCAATCCTGGTAATAGAAAACTAAATACGCAATCTCATTGATTGCCATTTTGAAAAAGGGGTAAGATGATACCAAAGTTGTAAGTTGATACCCAACAAAACCCGCCAAGGTTTTGTGGTAAGTTATAGTTTCGGATTCCCGTATAAATGATCATGTTAGGTACTACCTTAGGCTTGGGCTGCAAGTTAATAAATGTACTGACGTGAACACATGTAATGGTCACAAAGTATTTTAAGACATAAAACATAAAGATCAAAACATAAGAACAAATGTATTGAACTGTGTATGAAATATAGTTAATAACATGTTTCACCCTAAAAGTAAAAAGAGTAAAAAGGGGCTATATAAACCCACTTGTAATGAAGCTAGTAAGTTGCCTGAATTGCAAATGAAAGATAGACTTCGTGAGGATTCCTCATAATTAACCTACAAAGGTAATTGTATTCTAGACTGGATGTATATCTAATGGAAACAAAGGTAAGAAATTCCCAAGTTTATTGGAGGTTCTAGGGATTCATAAGATTTGGGACTGATTATGAGGTTTGTACAAGTATATATGTTTATCATAAGTATTTGAAATAACGATAAAATAGTGTATATAATTAACTAGAATTTCTAGTTAATTACTATACAAGTAAAAAATACGTTTGAATTTATTTAAATAACTATTTTTAAATAATTAATAAATAAATTGTGTTTTAGGAAAAGGTTTAAATAATTGTTTTATGTAAATAAAATAATTATTAAATTATTTAAAGCCTTCTTTTTTCTATAAAAAAAGAAAAGAAAAGGGATATTAAATAATTATTAATATGACAATAGATGAATTTGTATAATGGTTTATCAAAAGAAAATATTACTTATGTAAGTATTTCTACAAATTTCTAAATATCTTAAATAACTATTCTTTACCAAAATTATTATTTCTATGTTTCGAGAAAGGGATTAATGATACTTAAATAATTATTTAAAATTTTGTTTTATAAACATTACAATATGCTTTTAATAATTTAAAATGAATAAAACCTTATTTTATGTTTTCTGATTTTATAAAAGTACTAAACGTTTTTATTGGGTTTATAAGGAAAAATTCCAGAATTTAAAATTACTAATTCATGTATTAAAATGATCAGAAAACAATTAAAACAGAAAAAGGATGAAAAGGGGAGGCGCTGACCTGTCGTGTACGGGGCATGGTTGTTAACCAACTGATCTGAGCTCTATGCCATGACTAACACCAGGCGTGCAAATGCTTAAGCATTTAGGCTCGCAAGCCTTCCCCAACATGCCCAAATCGAAACTCTAGCCCCCAAATTCTTATCTGATCGCTGCCAAAACAAGGGGCTTTTGAACATGAATTGAAATCGAGTAAGAGGGAAAGGTTATTACCTGTTTATGAGACTCGATTAGTTGTAGAAACGAGTTGCTTGCCTTGGAGCCGTTCGCGACAGGGAAAGGGAATAAGGGCGATTTCGAGAGGTGAATTCAGTGGAACGAGATTTGTATTGGTTGGGGAAGTGTTAGATGGGTATTGCGAACTTGATAGCCCTGTTTATACGACCTAATTTCGTCCCGATTACACGCATTAATTAGCTTTATGACATAGAACGGTTTCTGGTCTATTTGCATTCTACTTATTGAATTGAGAGTAAATTGGGTTGTAATACATAGTTGAAACCGTCGCATGACTGCTCGTATACGATCCCTAAAGTTTTCACGCATCAATTTGATGATTTGGGGATCGATGGAACTTGAATCTTGTCCCTGATGACTTTTGAAAGTCAAAGTACGGAGGGGTCATGAATGGGAGGGGTTCGAACTTGAATCTAAGGGTTCAAGGTATTTGAGGAGGTCCATATGCTATACAAGGGGTTCAAGACATGCATTACTTGATTTTTAATTCACTTTTTATATAAAAATGTTTTTTTATAGATTTTATAGAAATCTAAATATTATTTGTTATGAATATTTATAAAGTAATAAATTTTATTTTTTTATAAAATTTACAAATAGTGTAAATGGTTTATTTAATTTAATCAAATATATATATATATATATATTTATTTATTTACATGTTTATTTGTAAGTAAATAATTACATGTATATATCAAATACGTGATTCAAGTTCATAAGTTTTTAAAACCTACAAATTGTGTAGAGGATTTGTTTAATAACATTAAATATATATATCACATATATACGTTTAAAATAATGATTATATTGTGGCATATTGTGTCAGGCAAGTACGAGATTGAAACGGTGTACGAAATAATAAAAAATATATATAGCCGGAAAATTATGGATGTTACAAATATGAACCAATAAGCTTACTCACGATAAAGTGAAAGCTTAGAAAGATATAGATTGCTTAACCAATATTAAGATTACAATTAAACCGCTCAAATGAGAAATTTGTTATTGTGAAAATATGAACATTGACATGGGTGCTGAAGTGGTATAGGTGTTATGTTGATATTGTGATTGCTTGGAAATGATAGAAAAACAACCGATAGGTACACCGTAAATGGAATAGGACCGCAAGGGTTGGTGCCCCATGAAAGTCAGGAACATTCAAGACATGAGAGTGATCAGAGAATCTTGAGTAACTTCTAAACTACGTTGGCAATAAAATGTAATATGTAACCTATGTATAGAAACAACAATACTTAGTAATACTCATGTACATAGATGACCACGTTGAGAAGGGGGCTGGGAAGAAACTAGAATGATCATGTAAGGTGAATTGACGATTACGCCTGGATCCATTTAATGGTGAATTTACAGGTACATGGGAATTCTGGTGAATAAGTTTCACATCTTTTAACTTTGCCATCCTTCCACAACTGGTGATAACCCCATAATACGAAGCAAATAGAGACTTTCTTCCGATAAATTTTGGCATTCTCCTCAACTGTTGGAACATTTAAACCCTGAGAACCCCCAACGACTTATGTAAACGATTTGTTCTACAACCCCGTCGGATTAACATCATACAAAGTCTTAACATTGTATCCCTCCTATCGAATTTAGCCTCGGTGGCATAAAGTCGATGACTGTAAGCCCCAAACCCGGGAGGCCTCACGTGTTGAATTTACTCATTCACAAACAGTTCTTAAACTTTAAATACTTCATAGCAGCGGAAAATAAATGTCATTACATTATGTCTAAATGTCAACCAATTAAAACATTTAAAACTATAGTCTCGTCTATTACAACTTCCATTCAAAACACACGGGATGCTAGAAGACTTCGATGCCAGGTAACTCTTCTCAGCCAGACAAGCAATCCAAGCTAACTCCATACCTACACTTAACCTAATGTGCATATTAAAAGCCAGCTAACGCTGAGTGAGCTCTAGCTTTACATAAAACATTCATTTAATAAAAGCATAATGATTTACATTTTCTTACAAAGTGTCAGTAATGGCAAAACTTTCACTATTCATTACTTTTAATTCATACATTAAATGTATATTTGCACGCATCATAACCTCGGAAGCTCATCACACAGACTCATCACGAAGACTTTTCACACAAACGCTTACCACACAGACTCAACATGAATGCTTATTACACAGACTTATCACACAGACGCTTATCACATAGATGCTAATCACACTGCTTATCACATAGTTGCTTATCAGAAAGGCTTATCACAAAGGCTTATAACAAAGATGAGGTTACGTTTACCTCATGAGTAACCATCGTTACTCCTTATCATAGAGAACCAGTTGTACAACCGTTGGCTAGCCACAAATACCCCTAACCAGGTAATGCCATGACTGACATACTCACACAGGAGGTACGCATGACATACACATAACAATTGCTCCCATAGGAACCTTTCCCTTCCCTTCCCAGTTATAAACAATGTAATGACTTCTATCTTGTTGACCTTCTTTCTTTTATTAAAAACATTCTTTAACTATTGTTATCTTTCATAACAACTTCACTTGCACAAACATTTACTTTGCTTCTTTTCAAACTATACTTTAAAACTTGAGTTAATTACTATTTGAGTCCCCGATGTTTAACCATCTTAACTAGTTGAGTCCCTTATGTTTAAAATCGTCGCTCTGAACCCTCACTTTTCATTTTTGCATCTGTTTGAGTCCAAATGATTTACGTCATTAGATTTAACAATTAACTTTCTTCTGAAATGACCAAAATACCCTCAAGGACTCAAATGGTTAAAATACATTATATATTCTACCCCCTCTCTTCTCCCCACTATCCCCACCACCACCCCCCAACCACCACCACCACCAGCACCAACACAACCACCATCTCTATTTCTTCTTCATCTTTAACGCCTTCAAACACCCAAACTCCGACGACATATCCGTCAACGGCGTTACCAGCATCATCCACGGTGGGATTCTCGAACTCACCGACGGAAGCCCCCGCTTAATCGGCCATGGGTTTTATCCAAAACCGACCCGTTTCAGGAATCCCACTACTAAAAAACCTCTATCATTCTCCACCTCTACCGGTGTATAAAAAGTTAGGTGGGCATGGGCTGGTGTTCACCATCTCCCCGTTAAAAGAGCTCGTAGGAGCTCAACCCAACCAGTATCTCGGACTCCTTAACATCACCAACAATGGAAACACATCCAACCACCTTTTCGCCATAGAGTTTGACACTGTTCAAGATTTAGAATTTGCTGATATTGATGACAACCATGTTGGTATGAACCTCAACGCCATGTTATCCAAGAATTCCACCAAAGATGGGTTTTTTTTATCAACGGTGATCCAACAAAACATAATCTTAATTTAAATGTGGGAAAACGATTCAAGCTTGGGTGGATTATGGTGCTCTGAAAAGTGATGGTGGTACTCGTCGGAGTAAGTTGAAGTAAAATTGAGGGGTTTTGTGTTCACATAAGAATATTAATAGCTGAATTTGAGTGTAAGCTAAAGAAAGAAAAATGGTGGTGGTGTCGATGGTGGGGGTGGGGGTGGTGGTGGCGGTGGGGTGGGGGGGTGGTGGTAGTGGGGAGAATAGAGGGGGTAGAATATATAATGTATTTTAACCATTTGAGTCATTGAGGGTATTTTGGTCATTTCAGAAGAAAGTTAACGGTTAAATCTAACGACGTTAATCATTTGGACTCAAACAGGTGCAAAAATGAAAAGTGAGGGTTCAGAGTGACGGTTTTAAACATAAGAGACTCGACTAGTTAAAATGGTCAAACGTCAGAGACTCAAATAGTAATTAAATCTTAAAACTTTCTTTTCTTTCATTTACAAACACACAGGTATAGTAAATACTTTTCTTTCATTCACCAACACACAATTTAGGCAAATACTTAACATGCTTAGTTTATTAGTACACTTTTACAAATAACTCACACAATATGCACACCGCCCCAAAATCATGCATAAAAGGGGTCTAGAACTCACTTGGTCGTCGGATAACCAACTCTGAACGTAAGTCCTAAGTTAGGCTGCTTTCTAGTCAATCTGCTTAAGAGTTAACACGCGAAACTATCAAATTTTACTAGTGTCGCCTAGAGTGTAACCTGACACCTTAGTGTTGCCTAACACCTAATGTCGCCCAACACTCAGTGTTGCCAAGTACAATATTAGTGTCGCCATAACTTTCGTTCTGGACTTATTGTCATTGGTCCTAGTGTCGCCCACCTTAGTATCGCCAAATGGCTTTGGCGACACTTCGCCAAATGGCTTTTGCGACAGTCTCAGTGTCGCCTAGGACACTGTGTCATCAATCATTGGGACGCCTTAGGCATCATGCCCATCTTCCCCATTATCCCCGACTAGTGTCACCACTTGAAGGTGACGACACTATAGCGTCCCCTGTTGAACACAAATCTCAAACAAGCCCGTTTTCATTCCAAGTTTGTAACTTTTTACGTCCAAATTGTATATCTAGCTTCAATGAAGCTAGATCTAGTCTTTATACCCTATATTACATGTAAAAACTCATACTTTGAGATCAAAACCCTAGTTTTACCCCAAAACTCATTTAAACTAAAAATCAGAGGTTTTAGGTTCGATCTTAACCTCAAAAGCAGCGGTTCTTCCTGGATTCTTGTTCGACAACGATGGAGAAACAAAATTGGAGCAGTTCTTGGAGTAAAACAACTTGAATCTTGGCTTTCTCTCACTAGAATTCTCCCTTTTCTCTCTCTAGATGTTTTTGGTGATTGAATGCAATGGTGGTTGCTTCATAAGGCTGGTTAGGGTTTAAGGCAACCCCTTGAGCCAAGCCCATGCAACCCCCACAAGCCCCTCATTCTTAATCTTTCTTTTCATCTTTCCGTTTTGATGTTACAATGACTCCCAATCCAGATCTTACGTAATTCCTCAATCAGATTACCCACATCACTAACACGAAGAAACCTCACAAAACCAAACATAAAACTAGCCTTTGATAGCCGGTCGAATAGGTACACATCTTCAACTTTTCCACAATCCTCACAGTACTTCCAGATCTCTTTCACTGAAGAATTTGGTGGGAAATTCATAATATAAATCGAGACCGTTACGTGAGCAAGATTCCTGGAATAAGAAGAAGATTTGATCCGAGCACCACCATGCATGACGTTGAAAGTCTGTTGATTCCCTTCGCGAAGTCTCGGACGTTTGTCAAACACCCATGACCAACCTCATATAGATGTCCCTTCACGGTGGTCGCCGTCGCCCGACTTCTCTCCCCGGAACCCTAGGTTGCCGTCACCCATTCTAATTATTAAGTTTTATATGTACAACATGATTCAAAACTTGAGACCTCTGAAGAAGTGGAATAAGGGGTTTACCACTTCAACATCTCTTGAAGGTTGGGTTGTGTATAACATGTTTAAGATAACTCGTCCTAGAACTAATTTAAATTATTGGTTTAAGTCATGTATATGTATACACATGTTATAAAAATACAATTTTGATAAGAACGGTTTTATACATATGTAATGCTTTATAAATGTATTATCACTCAAATCCGTATTCTCAATTGAATTAAGAAATTAATTTGGAAAATCATTTTTATAAATGTCATTTTGTTAGTAATCCAAACATTTCAAAACAATACATTTCTGTACGAAGATTGTGAGCAATAAATTAGAGCAAAAGTCTACCAATGTCCAGTTATTTTATTATTTAATTTAATTATAATATCTTTAATCTATTGTTTGATAACAAAAAGTGATTTGCTTCACCTATACGAATTAAAAGATTCAACCAATATTAAGTGATTGGTGACTAGACAATGCCTCTTCAACGAGGCAAAGGACGTTGCAAAATTTGTCATATTTTCACGCCATCAATAAGAAATAGAAGATTTTTAAATTCACATCGTCCTGAACATCCATGTTTTTTTTGGTCATGAGCGGCCGTTGTGGTTAGACAAAACCGGTGTCATATGACATTGGTAAATTTTTTTATATATTAAATATACTATCTAATATTGATCATTTCTTACATATTTTCCAAGTATTCCACACTAAGGGATGCCAATAGTTCTTTGAAGAGTGATATCATGAGTATTAAGTTGTATCTAGTAAAGAGTAGTTAAAAGCAATTTTAAAGTCATATAAGTAGTAGTACTAAGTAATATTTAGTAATAGATAGTTTATTAGTTTTTATTTTATTTTATTAATTTCTTTATAAACTTATGTAGATGAGTTCAAGAATTGAAAAAAATGTAAAACACAATTCACATTTCAAGAACTTCTCCCTCTGGATTATCTTAGTCTATAGTTTTTGTAATTCTCAAGATGGTATCACAGCATCTAACGATTCTTAGGACCAAATCATTTTCCTTTATGTTTGTCTTTTTCTTTACCTTACAAATTCGGCACCGATCCTGAATTTCAAAAAATGAAATAAAAGCTGAGGAAAAAAAGAGAAGAACGAAGAGAAAGAAGAAGGAAGATGAAGAATGAAGATGGAGCTGAATTTATAAAAAGAGAAGAGTCAAATGACAAGATGAGTTATTATTATTATTTGTTTCAAGCTAAGGCCAGGTATTCGTAATGGGGCGTTGTGTGTGTGGGGGGTGGGGGTTACGACATAAGCCTATCATGCCCAGAACACCGCCCCCTGAGCGTAATAGGGTACATGACAGGGCAAAATACGGTGGTGGTCACGGAGCTTGGGAGTTTGACTACATCGATTAACCAAAAGTGACGTTGAATAATGGCTAGATTATAAAAAAAAACTAATCAAAATTTTATTTAAACCTATAAATATTCTACTATCCACTCTCAAAACTGATACATTTTTACTACTCTTCACTCTCAAAACATATACATTTCTACTACTCTCCACTCTCAAAACTTATACATTTCTACTATAAATATGGATTCATCTTCGTCGCCATCATCATCCAATTTCCCCGAGGGTGACGAGTTGTTTGTTAGTAAGATCCAAGCCACAGTGCAATTTGTTTGTCACCAAATCGAGGCCGAAAGTTCACGTCCACGTAAAATATGAGTACAAATTACCAGGATCATGAAGCCGCCAACAAACGTCTTCCTCAAGATTATTTTTGTGATAAGCCAACGTATGATGATGAAATGTTTAAGCGCCGCTTTCGTATGAGTCGTCTCCTATATTTGTGAATAGTTCAAGATTTTGAACGAGAGTTTGAATATTTTCAACAGAATTAAGATGCAAGAGGTAAACTAGGTTTCACAGCGTTACCAAAATATACGTCTGCAATTCGTCAACCAGTGTACGATACTAGCAGCGACTTATGAGACGAATATTTAAAGAAGGTAGAAAAGATATCGTGGGATACCCTTTACCATTTTTGTGGTGATATTCTTATTATTATTAGTATTGGTGTTGTTGTTGTAATATTAATATTATTGTAACGGTATCATTCATCTGTACGGCAAAAAGTATTTGAGGAGACCGACGTGGAGTGACATTCCACAAATATACTTGGTGCATGAAGAGGTACACGTACAGTTTTCCCGGGATGCTAGGCAGCATCGATTGTACATATTGGGAGTGTGCAAACTGCCCCACTACTTAGCGGGGCCAGCACCAGCGAGGTGACCATCCACACCCAACCATAATACTTGAAGCCGTGACATCATATGGTCTTTCGATTTGGCATGCGTTTTCTGGTGTTTCCAGTTCAAACAATGATATCAATGTTTTAGATCAATCACCTCTTTTTAACGACATCGTAGATGGAGTTGCATAAGGGCCTTTGTTTCTTGCTAATGATACGGAGTACAAGCACGGCTATTATCTCATCGATGGGATTTATCCCGAATATTCACCCTTCTAGAAGTTGTTTATATGTAGGCATCCGGATGATGATAAACGATGTTATTTTTAAAAAAACCTCACGAATCAACGAGAAAGGATCACTACTAGAAAACATGTATATTTTCTACAAAAGTTTTCGACAAGTTACCAATGAAAGAAATTTCCCACAAGTTAACGACAACTTTCTGACAAAACAAAAACAAAAATAAAAAAGTAACCATAAGATTTCCTACAATTTTCCGACAAATTTATTAAATATGTTAACTTATTTATTTAATATAATCGTCGGAATATTGTCGGAAACTACCGACGAAAGGCTTTTGTCGCTAATACATCGAAAAATTAGTCGGGACTTTGCCAGAAAAAACATTTCATACGGTGTTTTTTTTTCCAACAAACACTTTTTGTTGGAAACTTGTCGCTAACAACGAATTCCGACAAATTTCTCACGAAATCTGCTGTCGTAAATTTTTAAGTTTTTGGGTAGTGGAAATCGAACGGGCGTTCGACATCTTGAAAAATAAATGGCACGTCATTTCGAATTCCGCACGTATTTTGCAAAAGAACAAAATTTGGAGCACAATGTATGTTTGTTTGATTCTACACATTATGATTTTAGAGGATAAGAGGCTAGCAATTTGCCAAAACTATCAAGAAGACGACGTCACTGTTGTAGAGTTTAGCGAGGAAAAGAAACAACCAAATCTATTGAAGATGCACAATAGAGAAATGCATAATAGCCTTAGATACGATTTGGTGGAACATATTTTGAGAAATCGTCAAGTTTTAAGTATTGTTTTTATTAATTGTTTTACTTTGTAGTGTATAAAAATTAATTATAAATTATTATTAATATGAATGTTTTGTTTAGAGTTTATTTATAATTTATTCTTTTTTTAATATTGAATTTAAAAGTAATTGTTTAAAACAAATATATATATATATATATATATAGGGGACGATTCCACTAAAAAGTGGTTTTTTGCTAAGAAATACTAAGAAGTGGGTCAAACGAACTCCGATTGAGCTCATTCCAGAGGCATTGGAACCATCTCATCGAACCCTAACCCAGACCCAAAAAACCTAAACCCTCCTCCACCCGCACCCCAAAAACATAAACCCCCTCCAACCCTACCCCGAAAAGCCTAAAACCAACACCCCCACCCCCCAAAAAACTAAACCCCCCACCCTCACCCCAAAAAAAAACCTAAACCATAAAATTTAAACCCTAAAATCTAATCCCTAAGGCTAAAACCCTAAAATTCAAACGTAAAATCTAAACCTTAAAAGCTAAACCCTAAAAGCTAAGATGGTAGAGTTTGACGCGACGGTTCTAACGCCGCTGAAATTAGCTCAATCAGAGTTCGTTTGATATCGTTTTCTTAAGATTTTTGTCATTTCTTGAATTTTTTAGCGAAAAAGTACTTCTTATTTGATCCTCCCTATATATATATATATATATATATATATATATATATATATATATATATATATATAGGGGTGGGTTCAAGAGAAAACCAATAGTTAGGCGAAAACCGAGAAAACCATTAAAAAAAACCAATTTTAACCAATAATATTTATTTTTTGTTTTATTTTATTTTTATTTTTTTTATAAGAGTATCAATGTAATAGTACAAATTTTTACCAAAAAATCATTTAAATATTGGCTTACGTATACGTAACCCATAGTGTTACGTATACGTAAACAGAAAACAAAAAAAATTCAAAAAAAATGCGGTTACATATACGTAACCCATAGTATTACACATTGTTTTAGTAATTTTCTCGATTTTAGCCTAAGTTTGTGGTTTTATCTTGATCCCTCCCCTCTATATATATATATATATATATATATATATATAATTAATAATTAAGTAATTATTACAAATTTTATTATTATCACTAACTCATTACACATATTTAATTATTACAAACTTCATCACAAACTTAATTATTACAAACTTAATTATTACAAACTTCATTATGATCACAACACTGTATTCATAGGAGCATTTTTGCATACCATTACTAAACCATATACGATTTAGCTTGAGATGCATGTTAAAAGTATTTAGTAATAGTAGTTAAAAGCAATTTAAAATTCACATAATTACATAATTACGAGTGTTTAGTAATATTTAGCAGTGGATAGTTCATTATTTTTTTGTTTTGTTTGAATGTTTGTATATAAACTTATGTAATTATGTAATTAAGTTCTAAGAATTGAAAAAAATGTAAACCACAATTTCACATTTCAAGAACTACTTCCTCTTGATTGTATTTAGTCTAAAGTTTGTGTATTTTCAGGAAGTGACACTAATAAAAAAACTCCGTAACCGTTACTATTTATGAGCGTCTCCCTAACTTTTTGTGTTTGTATGTATCATAATAACTTTATAAACAAATCTTAGGATATGTAAAGTAGAGTTGAGTTATACTAAAAATGATTTTTTTCCTAAAAAGCCTAAAAATGACATGATGTTTTAAATTTTAGGAATGGTGTTCTTCAACTTTTAAATATGTTTACATAAATAAAGCAAAAAACACCATACCAAAAATAAAAGAATACCCTGTCTAAAATCTTCTTTTTAGACTTTTTAGGAAAAAATGTCCTTTTTAATATAAACATCCCCATGTAGAGTAAGGTATACACATTTATGGTAGTAATTGGAGCATAACGTGGCCCCTTGGTCAAAATTAATGTCATTAAATACCCTTAAAACTGTATATTTAATTTCTTTTACCGGTCAACTTATAACATGTTATGCTCTATTTGCAATTTATGGTGTTTTAATGTTTAATTGTGTCAGGAATGCATTGTTGGTTTTAAATGACGTTAATTGTTGAACAGAAGATGGTATGAAGCGTTTGCAACGGGTATGACGTGAAAAAGCACTTGAAAAAAGATCATAGCTAAAGAATTGCCGTAATTTGTTTTAACTTAAAGACACAATAACTTTTTGGTAAATTGTTTTTTAATAATTTAAATTATATATAACCAACTGACTGACAATAATCTATATTGACAACGTGATAAATGACATTACCATCACTTGTATAATAATCACAAATTTACATTCGATTTATATTTGATTTCTACTTGATTTCGCTTACGAGTGACATACATTTTCCTGAAAATCGAGTGAAATTAAGTGTAAATCTATGATTTATGCAATTGGGTTTGTCAACAAAATTAAAAGTGAAAAATGTTATTGATCAAATTTTCATTTTGTGTTATTATCGGCCAAAAATAATAGTTAAATTATTATAATTCAATTTATTAAGTTTTTTAATCATGACTTTAATAGAATTGCTCTTTGCAAAACTGAAGTTTTGAACTCTTGTAGAAAATACGCTCCACGTCAAGGTCAACAAAAGTCGACCTTCAAAGTTAAAGAAAAACATTTTTTTTTTTTGAAAAGACGATTGATAGAAAAAACGGACTTGCAACTATAAAAATGGAAAGAAAAAATAAACAGAAAATTGGAAATGAATTAAAGGAAAACAGAAGATAAAGTGCGATCTCCTACTTACATAAAGAAAAAAGTAACTTGAAGTGAAAGACCCAAGCGATTTGTTTTGTTGTCCAACCTATGTGTCTAAATGAGTCGAATCGAGTCGAGCTGCTCATTTATATCTTTACATCTAAAGTTAGATCTAGGCTCGGAAGTATTTCTCAAGCTTTAATTTGGCTCGGGTCATTTATTATTTATTAACTATTTTATTATAAATATATATATATTTATATAATTATAATTTTCATATATAGCATTTTTTTATCATAATTATAAATATAATAATTATTATTATTATGCATATACCTATATTTAATATATTAAATAAAAGTTATATAAATAATAAACTCGTGAACTTAGTCAAACTTGATATCTCAAGTTCATACTCGTTTATTAAATGAGCTTCAATTAAGCTCGAGCTTGATCTCATTTAATTAAGTTCTGCTAGATTAAAACTTTAAACGAGTTGATCTGGAGAAGCCCACTAGCGGCACGTTTTAACTACTATATATGATGAACGTTATAACTAATTTGTTGAATTGATTTATAAAAAGTCATCAGTATACAGCCACGTTAGGGATTTTACGGATTCTCTTGAAGTTGTCGTCATTCCTACCTCCGGTCTCCTACCCCTGTTCCTGAGAAAAGATAACTTCTTAATCTATCATTTCATAAAACAATGAAAATCTTTATAAAAAGTTATTAGTGTTCTTACAAATTTTTACTTTTAGTGGAAATGGCAAGTATAATCATGTTACTTTTGACAGTTGTATTTAGATTATAAGTCTTATAATTATGAGTAAACTTTGTTTTTAACCCTTGTGGTTTGATCAAAATAACGGTTTTAGTGTTTTAGTTTCAATTTGATTTTTTTTTGCTCCCTGTGGTTTCCTAATTGTCTCAATTAAGTCCAACCCACTAACTCCGTTAGTTTTTTCGGTTAAAAATAAGAGTATTTTAGTATTTTTTACTAATAAGGACTAATTTCTTTTACCGGTCAACTTAATTGAGATAGTTAGGTAACCACATTGAGCAAAAAAGTCAAATTGAAACTAATTGACCAAAACCGTTATTTTGACCAAACCACAGAGGCCAAAAATAAAGTTTACTCTATAATTATTTTACAGAAGTTTCATCAAATCTGAATATCTGCGGGGAAGTCAATAGGAGTGTAAAGATTAAGAGCGCCTAAGGTTAGTGTAAAACATGGAAATGCTTTTATCCTGACTTTTTGTTCATACTAACTTAGCAATATTTCAGTTTTCAAATGTATGTATGTACGTGTGTATATAATCTATACTATATAATAAATAAAGGTTTTGCATGCCACGTGTCGCCTCTATATTCACTCTCACTATTTTTTTCCCGACTCTCTCTCATATTTAATGCACTTCTATTTTTTAATAATAATATATATTTAAAGAAAAAAAATACTAATTATACTAATAAAATACATTTATTTTAAATTATCTATTATCATAAGAAACTTTAAACTTTAATTATATAACTTTTATTTTCAATCAAATAGTAAATAAAAGTCAAATGATATTAAAAAATAGTAATTAAAGTATTTTCGAATCCCAATTATATATTAATTTTTACATATTTTGATTTTGTTTTCTATCCTTAGTATACGTAATAAATTTTTACACATGTAAAATATATAAATAAAGATTTAAAATTTTTACGTATTGATATATTTCACCCCGTGTGTAGACACGGGATCTAAACTAGTATATAATATATAAGGGTTATATGTAGGACATTAAATATTGCGAGAACATGCAGAATAAAGTGATTCAATATTTTTTTAATTCTAAAAACTTTTAAAATATAAGAAAATGATAGAGATACAATGTTTATTAGTCTCTCATTAAATTCAAATAAAAAATATGAATAAATTTTATTTATGTATATAACCTACACATCTGTAATTTATGTATAGGTTATGTTGTAATTTATGTGTGGGTTATGTTACGTATACATGTGTAATATGAAAAATTTTAGTCATACACATTTCACTTCTTGGGTTGTTGATCGGTCTGCATCTCACTTTGTGCTCTCTGTTACTTTATCAGATATTTTTCAAACTCACAATTTAGTCAGACACGTTTCACTTCTTGGACTGTTGATTAGTTTGCATCTCACTTTGGCCTCTCTATTACTCTACTAGATATTTCTCTGACTGTTTAAGTCTTGGATTTCTGATTTTGGAGCCATTACCCACATGACGTCTAATGTCCCTACAGTTCATGATGTAGTTCCTTACACAGGTACGGAAAGAGTCATTGTTCGTAACGGTATGTCACTTCAATTCCTAATTAACATCATGGCCATTCCTTATTATGTTTGTCTCATCATACTCTCGTTCTCATAATGTTCTTGTTGTTCCAGGTTTAGCTAAAAATCTTTTATCTATTACACAACTTGTTATTGACCATCCTATAACGATTATTTTCTCATATTTGGGCTTATCTGTCAAGAGCCTTGCCGGGCAGACCCACCACCACATGCCGCCTAGTCCCCATGAGCTATATTCCATTATTCCTTGTCCGCAACCTTTTCAACATCACAAGAGTTCTGGCAGTCACGTTTAGGACATCCATATGATTCCTTCTTGTCTCGTCTTTCTTTTTAACATATGTTAAATAAGTCCTTAAAAAGGTTCTGTCAAACTTCTAAATCTAGTAGATTACCATCTTATTATGTTGATTCACATTCTATTATGCCTTTATATATTATGCATTGTGATATTTGGGGACCCGCTCCCACCACTATCTCTAGATCTCGTTATCTTACATTATCACATTTATTGATGACTTTAGTTGATTCACATGTATGTATCCCTTCACTAGTACAAAATAAGTTCTTTTACAACGGTAAAAAAATTTCATTTAAAGCGGTTTAATTTAAAACCATTAGAAAAAACTGGAAAACCGCTCCAAATAATACGAACCGCTATAAATAATAATCATTTAAAGCGGTTATGACTAAATCGCTTTAAATCATCATTTATACCAGTTGTTACTAATTGATTTAAAAGACACACATCTGTAGATTTGGGCAGCCAATTAAAGTTAATCACGCATATTATTAGACAAAAAGAACAGACCAAGTTTGTTAATGTAATATTAATATACAAGTCATTTCTTTCTTTCATTTGTTTGTGATATCTTTATCTTGGTTTTGCAGGCCATATCAAAAACACACATTTGACGTATTTGTAAATATCTGGTTCTAAGCAATTTTTGGTTGTTGTATATATATTTGGTTTTTTGTGTAAATTTGAGTTTCTGTTGTATATAATTGGTTATAGTATTGTTGTAATTTAATAATTTTATTAAAACAAATTTATAGCGGTTCAATGGTATTTTTCACTTTAAAAATTAAGAGTTAAGTACACGGATGGTCCCAGTGGTATGCTCAAATTTTAGATTTGATCCCTAAGTTTGAGAAACTACATTAAGAGTCCCTAACTTTGTAGGAGTTCAAGTGGTAAAGACCAAGTCACAAGAAATGGAGTCGCTGGAAAACAAAGTGGTGATGACAAGAGATGGGGGATGGTATTTGGTCTAGATTGAAGAACATGATGAATTGGGTGTGTAGTTAGTTTGGTGGGTCCTAAGAATATTTAATATAAGGGTATAATAGTAATTTTTCACCCACTTAACTGTTATCCTAGTTGGGGACTAAGCATGTTACCGGCTTGCATAGTTTGGGACTGTCATTGTAGTTTCTCAAACTTAGGGATCAAATTCAAAAATTTTACATACCACATGGACTATCCGTGTATATTTTACAGTGGTTCTATGGTATCTTTTACAGCGGTTTTTTAACCGCTTTAAAAATATGGTAAATTTTACCGTGTATACAATTAAAACGGTTCATTAATTACTTTATTAAATCAAAATAACCGCTTTAAAAGCTCTTTTTTAGTACTAGTGCTTCTGGCTTTTCTTAGTGTGTATCTGACACTTCTCTTTTTGTTTATAACCATGATTCAGATGTCTACTAAGTTTTGGTATATGCTAAAGACATCATTATCACTAGGAGCTCTTCTCGCGTTGTCATGGATTTGATTAAATGTTTACATTCTCACTTTGCACTCAAGGATCTGGGCTCCTTGTCTTATTTTGTAGGAGTATAGGCTACATTCTCTGATATAAAATTACATTTATCTCACCAGTGCTACTTATGTGATATATTAAATCGGGCTAGGCTTACTGACTACTGACCATTATAGCTCTATCGGTAATAATCAGTTATATGTGTTAATGAGTTGTACTATGTTCTAAGAGTAATGATACCTCTTAATTAGTTATGAAGAACATCATCATTCAATATTGACCCTTGTTGAACAACATTAGCATTCATTAACCAATATTGATCCTAGATGAACCTAACTAACCAATATCGGCCCAATGTCATCAATATTAACCCTATTTGATCCTAATTAACCATCATTGACCAATAGTGACCCTATCGACTATGTATTACCATTTATGACTATGTGTGACCACACATGGATATGATTGGCCATCTTTTACAAGTTATGACTAAGTGTCGACTAGTTTGACCTAGATTGACCATCATTAACTCTAATTGTCCATCATTTAGCAATGTTAACTTTAATTAACCATCATTAACCCTAATTGTCTAGTAATGCCCCTAATAGACCAATATTGACCCAAATTGACCACTATTGGTCCAGGTTGTCCATAATAGACCATAAAAATATTGGACTTAATTAACCCTAATTGACCATCATTAACCAATATTGACCCTAACTGATAATCATTGACTAATATTGACCCTAATTGAACTTAAGTGACCAATATTGGCCCTAGTTGATCATCATTGACCTTAACTAGTTACAACGATACATCTAAGGGGGTGTTTGGATGTGTTTTTAGAAATAATTTATTGACTTATTGGTTTTTTGAAAAGCTAATAAGTCAATAAGTCATTTTCAAAAGCCAGGATTTCTTGACTTTTGAGAATGGCTTATTGACTTATTGGCTTTTTAAAAAAAAGTGCTAATTTTTTTGACTTATCGGCTTTTTAAAAAAGCCAATAAGTCAATAAGCACTTTCCCACCACACTCCCAAACACCCTCTAAGTTACCTGACGACAAATAAAAAATTAATTTTTCTTTTTCATATTTTATGAGATCCGTCGGTAATCACCGACGGATTTACGTGAGATTTTCCAACTACAATTAACTTTTTTTTTGGGATTTCATAGGATCCAATGGAAATCCATCTGTAAATTTTCTTGGAAAATAAAACAATTTATTGTTTCTTTCTTTTTCTTAGATTTCATGGTTCTGTTGGTAATCCGTTTGTAAATTGCCTGATGTCAATTAAAAATATTTTTTTTTGGATTTTGTTGAACGCGTCGGTTAAACATTTCCGGTCGGTGATTTTCCCTGGTTGAAAGTTAGTTTCCTAGTACCTCCATGTGTCTTCACTCATCACGTTAGAGCTACTGATGGTAAAAACGCCCGTTTGGATGCTTTTATAGTTTTGATAACAACATGTGAATAATGAGAGTGACATCGAGATATTTATGATAGGGGCATTGATCCCTAATCCCTAAAAGATGGATGCTTGTTATGGTTAATGCTGTTCCTTTTCCTTTTCTCTTTTTAGGGATCCTAAAGAAATGATCGCGACTTTCTTGCAACCTTTCCATCACCTTTGTGACTTTGTCAAAAGTGTTTGCATGTTGACATGTTAGCTTTCACTTGAGAATTACTTTTTAATCTTTTAAAAAACAAAATATATAAAAAGTACAAATTTTATTGTTTAACTATGCTATTTGTGATTTAACATTAATTAAATTAATTTAACATATATGATTAATATACTGGTTCATCAGCAAGCAAGTGTTCTCTTAAAAAATATAGGAATTACGTTAAAAAACTATTTAATCTGTTATTCATGATATAAAATATTAGTTAATTTGATCAAATTTAATGGAACTGTTATTATCTCTGTGTCTCGAAAAGTATGACTTTATTTTACATCTTTTTCTCATTCTCATAAATTTAAAATATGTAAAAAATTTAAATAACTTTTTTATTAAATCTTGAAATAGATAATACATACATAAATCAAATTATCTGGAATCTGTATTTTTCAAGT
This sequence comes from Smallanthus sonchifolius, assembly GCA_023525975.1. Lineage (NCBI taxonomy): Eukaryota > Viridiplantae > Streptophyta > Magnoliopsida > Asterales > Asteraceae > Smallanthus > Smallanthus sonchifolius. The sequence goes on along the minus strand of CM042021.1, from coordinate 27,777,454 downwards.
GTTAGTTTCAGTACTAGAGCCTAATGCGTCATTTTCTAAGCAACCTTTAAATTTTGACATTAGTTGCATTTGATTATAAAGCAACTTCGTTCAATATAAAATTTGTATTAAAATATTAGATGTAATCTTTTATTTAGAAAAGTTGTGAATTTTTATTGAAAATGATAACTTTTGTTACAAGAGTTGTATTGTTAGAACTTAAAGACAACCCTTATTTTACAACGTTGCATAAAATACAATATGAATACAAGGTTATTATTTTAAATGGGAACTTTTGTTAGAGTTATAAATTAAAAATACAAATTGATTTTAATTAAATAGAGTTACAAAGTAAAAAAAAGTACACAAACTGATAAATTCAAATTAAAATACTAAAATATAACATGAAACGAAATTATTATTATAAATATTCAAATTTTAGTTTTAAATAATATCTGATTTTTTTATTTGATTTTCTATTACTATTTCCAATAAATTATTTTAATTTGCCTCCTAGTAATTAAACTTTTTAATTTTCCTCTTAGTTAATCAAAATTTTTGGTTTACCCGCCATCATAAAATTACAATTTTTCCATTTTTTAACTTTTCCATATCTTAAAAATTTATATACTTTCTCTCTCTAAAAATTCTCTCTAAATTTACCGATAGGATTTTTCTTGACAATCCATCTTGGTTTGTTTATTCGATGTTTCTTGTTGCTGATTTTTTACATGGATGCTGAAAATACATTGGTGACTTGCAACAAAGTTATTAATTAATAAAAGGAAAAGTAGTTATATCTTAATTAATTTAGGAAATTGCCCCATTAGCATCTCCAATAACTTTTCTCATCTAGAATTATCTACACAAAGGAGCATTTCGTTAGGTTCTGTTTTATCCGGATGATTTATGAATATTTCTTTTAGACTATATGTGTTTGATTTTATATTTATTTTCGTACTTAATGGTTTTTCTTTCAGGATGCTTATGGGCTTTTGAGTTGGATATGTAGTTTGGGTGTATGTAATCGCTTGTCATCAATAAAAAATGTTTCGAAAAAAGTGGAACACGTTTTATAATAGATTTAGTTTGAATACCACATTTTTCGTAAGAAATACTTTCATGCAAAAATGTGAAATTATGTATCCATAACAAGGTGTTGTTATTGAATATTAGGGATTATGTGTTGGTCACATATAATATTAATAATACAGTACAGGGAAAGAATATTTACAATATAAACTCTATACTATATATAATGTTATAAAATCGCCGTACATTTATGACTATTATCTAATACACCACCCGCATTCCTAGCGCAAGGTTCTTGGACGTTAAGACTGGATCTGAAATCAAGAAAGAGCTACGAACTTAGGCATTTGGTGAAAATATATGCAAATTGGTGAAGTGAGGGAACATGTAACACATGAACCTGAGCAATGGCAACACGTTCCCTTACAAAATGTAAATCTATTTCCACATGTTTTGTTCTTTCAGAGTTAGATACTAAATACACGACACTAACATTATTACAAAACACAAGTGTGGCACGGGACAGAGGACAGTGTAACTCAAGAAAGAGATTATGAAGTCAGGCTGCTTCAGCAACAACATTGGCGACACAACGATATTCAGCTTCAGCGCCATAGCGAGAGACAACATGTTGGCGTTTGGAAGACCAAGACACCATATTGTCGCCTAGGAAGATACATAACCTTGAGGTAGACCGACGAGTCTCAGGACACCCCTCAGTCGGCATCATTATAAGATACCAAACGATCAGCAGATGACAGACGCCACTAAAGACCATGATGAAGAGTACCCTGAATGTAGCGAAGAATGCGCTTCAGGGCATGGAAGTATGGTTCACGTAGGTCATGCATGAAAAGACAGACCTTCTAAACCGCAACACTATGTCAGGATGAGTTAACGTCAGATACTCTAAAGCACCAACAAAACTACGATAGAGAGTAGGATCTGCAAGTGGTTTCCCATGTAGAGAGAGTTTTGACTTAGTATCCGCGGGCGTGCTTCAAGGATTGCACGTCAACATGTCGGCATGGGCAATAATATCTAGCGGTCTGGGAAAGAAACAAGTCAGACTCAGTGCGAGTGGCAACAATGCCAAGGAAGAAGGATAAAGGTTTGAGGTCAGTCATGGCAAACTCAACATAAAGGCGAGAAATGACATGAGCAACCAATGCTAGTGAGGAAGTAGTAAGAATAATGTCATCAACATACAGAAGGAGGTAGATAACATCATGACCACGATGAAACGTGAACAACGAGCTACCGGATTTGCTGCTAATAAACCCAAGGGAGGCAATATAGACAACAAATCGTGGTACCAAGTACGTGGAACTTGCTTAAGGCCATAGTGGACTTTCGAAGTATATAGACATGCTCAGGAGAGACAGAATCAATGTAGCAGGGGGTTGTTTCATATACACAACCTCAGCTAGATCACCGTTCAGAAAGGCTTTCTTGATATCAAGCTGAGGAATAGGCCAATGTCGAGAAACGAAAATGCTAAGAACAGTGTGAATAGTTGCAGGTTTGACAACGGGACTTGAGTTTCTTCAAAGTCAAGACCGGGTTGTTGAGAGAAACCCTAAACAATAAGACGGCATTTGTATCTCTCAAGGTTACCCTTACTGTCAAACTTTTGGCGATATAGCCAATGACAACCAACTATGTTAGCTCTTGGGGGACGGGGAATGAGTTCCCATGTGCCATTGGAAAGAAACGCATACATCTTAGAGTCTACCGCTAATTTCCAATATGGATCACACATTGCTTGAGCTGTCATCCATGGGATGGGCGATGGTTCAGAGGTGACCGAAAGATTGAGAATCTGATGAGGTCGAAGAGAACCCGTTTTAGACCTAGTAGTCATGGGATGACCAACCAGAGATGCTTCAGTAGGCGATGGAGATACGGGTACCGGTGCAACAGGTACTTTTTTAGCAGAGGCAAAACCAGGTGGGGGTGCAGCAAGTCGAACTGAGGGAATAATTGGGTCAGAAAACTCTAGCTCTAGAGTGGAGTCGGCCAAGGAAGGGGAAGTGGTCGAAGGAGTAGGGGAGACCGACGGACGAGTGGAGGCGGCATGTCGTGTCGTTCCGGTGGTAGTCGAGGAAGACAATCTAGTTGACCAAAAATGGTGTACTCAGACAAGGGAAGAGCAGAGTGAAATGATGCATACGGGAAATGAGTCTCATCAAATATGACATGACGAGAAATAATGACCCCCTAAGTAAGGTCCAAACACTTGTAGCCACGATGATCGGCAGATAGGCCGAGAAGGAGGAATGCAGTGGAGCGCGGAGCAAGCTTATGAGGAGCAGTGGATGAGAGATTTGGATAACAAAGACAACCAAACAAATGAAGATGAACATACGTGGGAAAGAAGCCATATAAGACTTCAAAGGGTGCACACAGTGAGAGTGTAGTGGTGGGTAGAAGATTAAGTGTGTGAATGGCCATGTGTAAGGCTTTAACCCAAAATTTGGGCGGTAGGGAAGCCAGAAACAAAAGAGTGCAAAATTGCAAATTATGTTATTAACTGTACGAATGGTGCGTTCAGCTTTACCATTTTGTTGAGTCGTGAAAGGACAATAAAATCAAATTTTAATGCCATTAGTTTGAAATAATTCATGGAAAGATTTATTATTAAATTTACATCCGTTGTCACATTGGAAAGCCTGGATATCATTTTTGAATTGGTTAATAACATAGGCACAAAAGTTGCAAAACACCTTAAACACGTCTGATTTGACACGTAATGGAAATACCCACAAGAAATGAGAAAATTCATCCAAAAACAAGAAATAATATTTTTAACCACTCAAACAAAGAACATGAGAGGTCCATATGTCACACCCCAACCGACGGCGGAAACGTCGGGGCAGGACATGTAGACTGTTCATGAGCACTAGGTTGACTAAATTGAAATATATTAATAATTCAAATTCATTACAATTATTCAAGACAAAACAAAATCAACCAAGTACATGAAATTGAAATACATAGTCCTTTATTTAAAATTATCTAGGTCCAAAACTTATGTGTAGCAAGCTTTGATCAAAATCACATATTGGTACCTGAAACATGAACAAAATAAGGTCAACTAGAAAGTTGGTAAGCATGCACAGGTTTATACATAGATAGTGTAAAGATGTAAATAATCAAATCCTTACATAACATGATAAAATAAGGCATTTATGGGGAGCAACTATTGTGTAACCAAAGTACAATCAAACCTTTGTAACTAGCATGCAAATTGTGTTGTCGGTAACAATCACCTCAATCTGGGTGGGTTTGTCAGACTCAATAGATCTATCATTGTTAACCGTCGGCTTGAATAGTTAATGATTGCACATAAATTGCACACAAAAGTTAACACACCTAGCACTCAAACATAAAGCTCGAATTTGCACACATGAATGTAAAGAGGATTTATGTTTGTGTAGTTTATGTAAATGTAAGCAATTGTTTGTATAGAGTTCATGATTCACCCCAAAAAATGTAAAAGAGTAAAATGAGCTATGTAATACTCACCTTGAACAGTAGAGGGTTGATCGTGTAACTTGCAGTAATGGCAATTAAGGACGCCCTAATTTAAATAAAATATATTATTTAATAGGCAAGAATGATTAAAAGGAAAAAGAACGGAATGATGTGGACTTTAGGATTTAGAATGAACGAAGAAACGGGAGAAAGATACGAATTTCAACGATAACTGAAATGATAATATATAAATGAAATCACCTGAAATAGTGTTCAATAGATTTCATTTATAAAAGATTTAGGTGTCGACGATAAATATAAATTGTAAATTTGTTAAATATGTCTTGTTAAGATAATTGGTTTAATGTAGTTATTATAATGGAATATTATAATATGTTGTAATTTGAAATGATAAATTAGTTATTTGAATCAATTTAAAAGAATCTTAATATTTAAGAAAATAGTAATAACATGATTAAAATAATTATGAAATCTCATGATATTAGTAACACTAAAGAGTTATTACAATATTTCATAGGTTATGTGGTTTTAAAAGTTTAGATCAACATATATATATAATTAAACATGTATATATAAAATAATAAGGTTCATGACAATAAAATAATGTTTGTCATGTTTCTTTTTTTTTGGATTGATTTAAACATTTATACAAATATACTTTTTATTTGAATAATAGCTATAAAATCATTGAAAGTTTATAAACGAATTGGTTTATTAACCATAACTTAATAGTTATAAATAATCCGTAACTATATAACGGTGTGTGTGAGTAAACAAGAAAATAACACAAAAAGGAGCAAAACCAGGTCTGGCCGGGTTCGAACCCGCGACCACACCTGTGTATGGGGAAAGCTTTAACCGGCTTAACTGGGCTTATGCCTTGTTATTATCCAGAAACAAAATTAGTTTATCAAACGGCTTCTGAGAACCCTCCTTCCCCATACTAACAGTTGCGAACCCTGCCCCCCCCCCCCCCCCATATCCAACCCTAAATCGATTACAAGAAAAGAAAATGACCAGAGGTGCGAATACGAAGGAGGATCTTTGATACCTGATGTCGAGGTTGAATCGTCGCGAATTAAGGGGTCTGATCCCTTGTTTGCGTCGGCCATAAAGGAGAGAAAAGAGACGATTTTTGTGCAAAGATTTTGATTTGTAAATGAGATGGGAAACTCAGAGAGTGATAGTCAAAGAGTATAACGCGTTTCCAGCTGGTTAATCGAACGATTTCGCGAGATTTGAGCTTGATTTAAGGTTTCCTTTTTTTCCTTAACGGGTTTTACATTTCCTTGCGATTAAACATGAATAATGAACTTTTATAGTTGTAGAACGATGTGAGAAACGTCCGAGCATGATTAGGGTCATTAATCATGTGTAATTCCATGGATTGAAACTGAAAATCAGCTTGGTTTTACTCTGGAAAATCAACTTTTACGGGTTAGGTTAACTGGCTCAATTTAAAAGAAATTAGATTCTTAAGGGTATTCTGTTATGGCCACATAATGATTCCAATTGGTCAATAGGTAGTAGTATTACATGCATCGATGGTTTGGGGGCATGTTGACTATTTCTGAGTCAAAATCATGGTGTTGTTGACCCCAGAAAGTCAACTGACGGGGATAGAGGTTTTAAATTCAAAGAAAGATCCAATTTTTGAACTACTAGTGTTCAATTTGAGGGTTCAATCACTGAGGGGGGTTCAATGGTCTAAGGGTTCAACTAGGTTTATTTATTTTAATTCTTTTGAAATTTATATATATAATTTGATTTATATAAATCTATAGATGATTTAAAATAAACATATATATATATATACATATATATATATATATTAACTCTATGAATATACATATGTAATTAGAAAATTATATGTAAATGCAAAGTTTAAACTTCGAATTGAAATAATAATTAATGTTACTCATTGATTGGGGCAAGTACGGGATTCAAACGGAGTTTTATAAAAGAATGAATAAATAGATAAATTAAAAGCGTACCGGAAAATCATGGATGTTACAGTATCCCCATGTTGAGGGAATTTCATCCCGAAATTGAACAATTTGAGGCTATTGAATCAGGAAAAGGATGAGGGTACTTCAGCTTTTATCTAGTCCTCACGTTTCTCAAGTAAACCCCGAGCCACGTTTAGATTCTTCAACAAACTTAGAAAGTTAGGTCGGGGAGTACGATTGATAACAAGATCCAGGTGTGGTTCTCAAGGTCAGTTATGACCTATGATAATGAATTTAGTTTTGAAATGAATTTAAGGAGGAACCCGTCACATAATATTTTGGATTCTAAAGATGTAATGCATTACTTGGAATGGATTTGACAGGAATTTGATGATTAGGGTTTGGTTAAGATGTAGTCTAATATGTTCAGGAATTTGTTAGTGGATAAGAAATTTCACAAACATTGGCCCGTCAAACAACATAAAACTCTACGTGACATAAATAACGCTACTCTTGATAATATGATAGAGCACTTATATATAGGAAGTACCATCAGCGTATCCACCATGCCCTTGTCATATCACATTAGTTTCGTTCTTATGTATCACGATAGGTTTTAGATCATAACACACGATAGAATTTACTATGTTTTCCATGCGCTGATTTTTATAATTACGTGTGCACCCGTAGTTACTCAAATCATCGTATGGTCCGTATAGATCTTTCCGTTGTGTGCAGGGAAAGAGGGGGCACAAATTTACTTAGTTCATGTCTATTGTTTTCATATATGAGTTGCTAACAAGTAACTATGTCCCTACATAGGCAGATCAGTTAGCAACTAAAGAGTAGAGAGGTAGTATAACTTAAAGTTCCATAGTTTACTCATGTTTGAACAAGAATACATCGAACACCGAGTTGTTTTAAAGTGTTACAGCTTCCTCGAGTTTGAACAAGAATACGTCAAACCCCGAGTAGCTTTAATGTGTTATGGTTTCCAACTTTGGTGAACAAAGCGTATGACCATGCCTTGTGTATAATGTAATTAATTAATTGCATCAATTGTAAGCAACTTAGTTTCGTGTATAATGTAAACACACCAGTTTCACGTATGATCTAGTGTCATGTAGTTTGTAATCAAATAGGTTTCATGGGTAACGTGAACAATTTAGCATCATGTATAGGTAAGAGATGAATTTCATGTATGATGTTAACAACTTAGTATTATGTATTTTGTAACCAAATAAGATTTCAGGTGTAATGTAAATGATTTAGTATCACGTATAACGTGCACAATTTAGGATCATGTATTTTGTAACTAAATAAGTTTCATGTGTTATGTGATCCATCTAGTAAATTTTGACTTACAATAAACTAGTTTCATGTATCATGTGATCGTGCTGTGTATCTTGTGAACGTGCATACGTAAGTTATTGAATTTCGTGTGTGGCATGTGCTAACGAGTTTCGTATGTGATCGAGTGTTGTGGAGAAGCGTGTTGTTTGGCGTTCATGCAGAATGTGGCAGTTAGGTCCTAGCTCTTTAAATCTCGTTGAGGTTGATGGGGATGGTTAAGGTTTACGCGGTATGGATTGTCTCTTGAAGCGGCAAGCGAAAGATAACGAGGAGGTTCTGAAAACATTCAGGGAAATGTGTTTACAAATACTGATCTTTGTTTGAAAATAGAAAGTGGTAAATTGTTCTTGGTTGTAGATATATAAAGTAGTGAAATCATTGAGTTACATAATTTAAATAAGTAGACACTTTATAGGAAAAACTTTTAAAATTTTTAATTATTATAAGGAGAATATTTTTAAGAGAAATTATTGGTTAATCAAGTAGTTGTACATTAATTTAGCCAGGTTTTAGAAATAATTACTTTAATGAGGAAAATCATACTTATTTATTATTTTGAAGTAATATTTTTATAAAATAGGTTGTATTAAGTTCCCTTGCAAAGTGAAAATGTTTATGGGAAATTTATATTTCTGATACTCTTTTAAAAGTTTGATTTGAAAATAACGGGGTTGTTTAAATCTAATAGTATGAGTTGTTTACGAATGAGATTGTCGGTAGTATACTAAATCGTATTGAGTGAAGAAGGTGATACTTGGGAAATTTTGATGAAAATATGATGGGTGTAATTCACATTCAACGAGTCAAATCAGTGAATAATAACATTAGAGTTGGAATATGTAAAATTGATTATATGTTGAAATGTTAAGCATTACTCAAAACATAAGGAAATGGTTCTCAAAATGAAAATTTAAATACAATAAATAAATTTTTTTTTTGTTAACGTCTCTTGTAGCTTTCCACTAGAAGGAAGATAATTACCAAGACGAGTACCTCTATGGTCACTCGGGTAGCCGATCTGGCTTCAGCTCTAGCTGTTTCCGTGCGATTCTCCAGTATTTCTTTTTCAAGGATGGAGATTAACTCCTTTTGGTACCCTAATTGGTTTGCTAGGCTATCCATTCTTTGTCCTTGCAAATCGTGCATTATCTCTTGTTCTATCCTTTGCCTCTCGAACTCTGAGGTCCTCACATATTGGTGAACGTCATCGATTGGAATTCCCATAGCACTAGTGGGTGCCATGGTACGCCTTGCCCAAGGGTTAGGATGGTACGGGTCGGGCATTAGATATGGGTCTCTTAGTAGGGGTGGTCTAGGTGTTCGAAGTCTTTGGCAGGTGTTCCTAGCCCAATCTATCCTTACATCAAACCTTGGCCTGGCAGCTGAGGGTGGTGGTGACCGATACACGAGTGACCTGATGTCTTCTTCCGAATCAGACTCTGCTCCGGGATGGTATACCGGGGAGGAAGGAGAGTAGGAGTCCATGTCTATCAGAGAAACAACGAAAAGGTTGTAAGTGATAATAAAATACTTAGTGTTAAATATAGGAGTTCTCATAGGTTTAGAGTTTGACTAGTCATAACACTGAGTCTTCACAATAGTATTTTAGAAATACATTGACCTATAATCAATGCATCCCTGAGGAGAATTCCCAGGAAAGAGGGGTGGGTCACTAAGACACACTTAAGTACCCTGTCTTTCCTTAGTCAGAATCCCTCATGGGCCTACCCACTCTTCCAGCCATCATGTATTAATAACACTATTGTTGGGCTCATGGTTATGATGAGATTTGTTGTGGACTGGGCTTTGAGGCCCGAAAGTGAGGCTTATATATTGTAATAGGCTTCTTCTTCTTGGAGGGTAAGTGGGCTTCTAGTTTATTATTAATGGGCTTTAGGCCCAATAGTTTAGATTTAGATCACAAGAGGTGGTGACATTATATGTGTGAGTTTAAGGGTGCATGAAAAGCTAAGTGTGTATAAGTGTGTGTTGAAACTTAGGATAGCACTTAAATGGATCAAATGGATAGCATGAATATAGCACAAAAATTTTCAGGCAGTGAGACACATAAATTATTAAATATTGTATCATGTAGTGTATTTACTTATGTTAGTATGTAGGAATATTCACATAAGGAGAGATCATGTAGCACGTAGTAGCATGGCATTTTTTGGGTGTCCTAGGGTTATAGTCTAGGTGAAAAGTGTCTAATAACCTAATTCCCTATAACCAAGGCTCTGATACCAATCTGTCACACCCCAACCGACGGCGGAAACGTCGGGACGGGACATGTAGACTGTTCATGAGCACAAGGTTAACTAAATTGAAATATATTAATCATTCAAATTCATTACAATTATTCAAGAAAAAACAAAATCAACCAAGTACATGAAATTGAAATACATAGTCCTTTATTTAAAATTATCTAGGTCTAAAACTTATGTGTAGCAAGCCTTGATCAAAATCACACATTATCACCTGAAACATAAACAAAATAAGGTCAACTAGAAAGTTGGTAAGCATACACAGGTTTATACATAGATAGTGTAAAGATGTAAATAATCAAATCCTTACATAACATGATAAAATAAGGCATTTATGGGGAGCAACTATTGTGTAACCAAAGTACAATCAAACCTTTGTAACTAGCATGCAAATTGTGTTGTCGGTAACAATCACCCCAATCTGGGTGGGTTTGCCAGACTCAATAGATCTATCATTATTAACCGTTGGCTTGAATAGTTAATGATTGCACATAAATTGCACACAAAAGTTAACACACCTAGCACTCAAACATAAAGCTCAAATTTGCACACATGAATGTAAAGAGGATTTGTGTTTGTGTAGTTTGTGTAAATGTAAGCAATTGTTTGTATAGAGTTCATGATTCATCCCAAAAAGTGTAAAAGAGTAAAAGGGGCTATGTAATACTCACATTGAACAGTAGAGGGTTGATCGTGTAACTTGCAGTAATGGCAATTAAGGACGCCCTAAGTTAAATAAAATATATTATTTAATAGGCAGGAATGATTAAAAGGAAAAAGAACGGAATGATGTGGACTTTAGGATTTAGAATGAACGAACAAACGGGAGAAAGATACGAATTTCAACGATAATTGAAATGATAATATATAAATGAAATCACCTGAAATAGTGTTCTATAAATTTCATTTATAAAAGATTTGGGTGTCGACGATAAATATAAATTGTAAATTTGTTAAATGTGTCTTGTTAAGATAATTGGTTTAATGTAGTTATTATAATGGAATATTATAATATGTTGTAATTTGAAATGATAAATTAGTTATTTGAATCAATTTAAAAGAATCTTAATATTTAAGAAAATAGTAATAACATGATTAAAATAATTATGAAATCTCATGATATTAGTAACACTAAAGAGTTATTACAATATTTCATAGGTTATGTGGTTTTAAAAGTTTAGATCAACATATATATATAATTAAACATGTATATATAAAACAATAAGGTTCATGACAATAAAATAATGTTTGTCATGTTTTTTTTTGGATTGATTTAAACATTTATACAAATATAATTTTTATTTGAATAATAGCTATAAAACCATTGAAAGTTTATAAACGAATTAGTTTATTAACCATAACTTAATAGTTATCAATAATCCGTAACTATATAAAGGTGTGTGTGAGTAAACAAGAAAATAACACAAAAGGAGCAAAACCAGGTCTGGCCGGGTTCGAACCCACGACCACACCTGTGTATGGGGAAAGCTTTAACCGGCTTAACTGGGCTTATGCCTTGTTATTATCCAGAAACAAAATTAGTTTATCAAACGGCTTCTGAGAACCCTCCTTCCCTATACTAACAGCTGCGAACCCAGCCCCCCCCCCCCCCCCCCAACCAACCCTAAATCGATTACAAGAAAAGAAAATGACCAGAGGTGCGAATACGAAGGAGGATCTTTGAGACCTGATGTCGAGGTTGAATCGTCGCGAATTTAGGGGTCTGATCCCTTGTTTGCGTCGGCAGTGAAGGAGAGAAAAGAGACGATTTTAGTGCAAAGATTTTGATTTGTAAATGAGATGGGAAACTCAGAGAGTGATAGTCAAAGAGTATAACGTGTTTCCAGCTGGTTAATCGATCGATTTCGCGAGATTTGAGCTTGATTTAAGGTTTCCTTTTTTTCCTCAACGGGTTTTACATTTCCTTGCGATTAAACATGAATAATGCACTTTTATAGTTGTAGAAACGTGTGAGAAACGTCCACGCATGATTAGGGTCATTAATCATGTGTAATTCCATGGATTGAAACTGAAAATCGGCTTGGTTTGACTCTGGAAAGTCAACTTTACGGGTTAGGTTAACTGGCTCGATTTAAAAGAAATTAGATTCTTAAGGGTATTCTGTTATGGCCACATAATGATTCCAATTGGTCAATAGGTAGTAGTATTACATGCATCGATGGTTTGGGGACATGTTGACTAGTTCTGAGTCAAAATCATGGTGATGTTGACCCCAGAAAGTCAACTGACGGGGATAGAGGCTTTAAATTCAAAGAAAGATCCAATTTTTGAACTACTAGTGTTCAATTTGAGGGTTCAATCACTGAGGGGGGGTTCAATGGTTTAAGGGTTCAACTAGGTTTATTTATTTTAATTCTTTTGAAATTTATATATATAATTTGATTTCTATAAATCTGTAGATGATTTAAAATAAACATATATATATATATATATATATATTTAACTCTATGAATATACATATGTAATTAGAAAATTATTTGTAAATGCAAAGTTTAAACTTTGAATTGAAATAATAATTAATGTTACTCATTGATTGGGGCAAGTACGGGATTCAAACGGAGTGCTATAAAAGAATGAATAAATAGATAAATTAAAAGTGTACCGAAAAATCATGGATGTTACACCATACATCATAATGAATAAGTTCAAACAAACAACTAGTTTTGGTAGTAGACATTGTTTACCAATTTGACATGAATGACAAAGTGGCAACAAATTTTTTGAACACGGAATAAGTATAGGAGAAATTAAAAAATTTAAAATAGACTCTCACGGATGACCCAAGCGTCGGTGCCAAATATGAGAAGACATAGCAGCAAGTGAAATGGCCGGAGTTGGTGACATGGATTGTAGGACCGGATAAAGATAGCCGACGCTGTCACTTCTTTGGAGAAGTGTTCCGTTTTAAAATCTTTCTCGGAAAAACTAAATGGATCAAACTCAAGAGAAACAATGTTGTCAGTTGTGAAACAACGAATAAAAATAATATTTTTGACCATTTTGTTATAACACAAGAATATTATTTAGTGCCAACTTGTTGTATGAAAATGGTAAAAAGGAGTTGCCTATATGTAGTAAAGCACCATTACCAACCATGATGATTTTAGATTTATCATAAGTAGAAAGGGAATGTAAGTTATCTTGGTCGAATTGCATGTGAGTACTTGCTCCTGAGTCCATATACAGATGCTGAGTCGATGTGTTGTGGACTTGTGGCTGTTGACCACCATACAGGGGTGGCTGACTAGAAGCAAAGCCACCATATGGTAGGTGACCAAGAGAAGGCGACGAAGTAGAAGAGGCCGTAGATGGCGGGTGGCCACCATAGAGCGGCCAACCACCGTAAGGTGGTAACAGTGGGACCGTGTGTTGATGTGGCTGTTGGTAGAACTTTGGTGCAACAAAGTAACCCCAGTATGGGTTAAAGTAATGAAATGAAATTGGTGTAAACAAGAGACGTAGCTGAAAGCGACACGATATTAGGGTTGATTACTTGAGGTAGACAAAAAAATAAGAAGAAAATAAAAGAGAAAAATAATAAAAATAAAGAACAAGAACGGGCTCACCGTAGACAAAAGGATCTACCAAAAACAAGTATGGGGGCGAAGACTACCGGAGAGGTGTAACGGCAGCAGATATTATTCAACGGTTGGACAAAAAATGTTTAAAATCTATATTTCAAACAAATATTAAACACATAATGGACAATGATTATGTCGCCAATAGTCCAATACCAATACCACTAAACAATTAATACCGTTAGTCATTTGGTGCAATAGTAGCCCTAAGACTTCCCATAGTGGAGGTTTTGTATTCGAATCCTGGCAACAGCAAAAAAGGGGTATGTGGCCATGTCAGAGGGTTTACCTAGTTGGAGGGGTTCCTCCTGTGGTGGACTGCCCTGGATGTTCTAGGTCTTGCCCCAGGAAAAACCAATTATCCTAGAATATCTAGGTGTTGCCGTTCAAAAAAAAACTAAACAATTAATTCTTGAGAACTTGTTCCAAGATATAAATCAATTGGAAACAGGCGGCGACTGTAAGGCCGCAACTTGTTCCAATTGGAAGCGGATTTAGCGGCGTGATTCGAGGGATCGGCGGCGAGATGTAAACCAAGCCTTCACGTCGCAACACAGTGAGACAGTAGCGGAAAAAGGGATCGCCGAATGTAAGGGCCGATCGGAAAAAAGTTCTCACAAACAGCTGCTTCGATACCATGTTGAATATTGTGGAAAACCCTAATAAGGGATTCTGTTACTTACGTATAATATTTATAATACAGTACATGGAAAGAATATTTACAATAAAAACCTTATACTATACATAATGCTATAAAATCACCATAGGTTTATGACTATTATCTAATAAATGGAATTATGTCCCCCTCAAATGGTTGAGGATTCAAATGATCATTGTGGAGATATGATGTAGATTTAAGAGTGTATTTAGTGGGTATGTGACTTTGCCATTAAAAATACCATTATAAACTAAAAGTAGAAAATCAATCAAGGCTTCAAACTGATCATTAATTTAGAATTTTTTTATTAAATCATGCATGCTAAAAGGATAATACACCAATTACCCAACTTAACACTCTTAAAAAGTCAGGTTAAGGACCAAATGTTCCAGTTTTGGAACACAAGTTCGTGTCACAGAACTAATGATCCATTCGCGGAACACATGTCCTAGCCACAGTATGTTTCACTCGAATTATACACATTAATCTTAATTAGTTACAGGACTCCGGGACACAAGTCCATGGACACAGAAGGACCAGCCAAGAGGAAAGTGATAATTGACACAAATCCTGATTCACCATTCAAATATTGGCTGCGACCGTCGGTAAATGACAAGCGTAGAAGTCAACCTCTAAAGCACGAAAGCCACACGACGACAACCGCCAAAGCTAGTCGAGGGAAAATTCACATTAACAACACAAGAAGACCCTTTGCACAAGAAAGGGTAGGTTTCCTTGCACGAGGGGATAAGACTCAGATATCTGACTATAGGCTTCCACAAATAGCTTGCAAATTAGATGTAGAAAGAACCGTGAATCACGTTATGAAAGGTAGTATAAATACAACTCGATAACTCAGGTAGCATTCATTACAACCTAACTCTCTCTTACGCTCAATGCTTTTACCCTCAATACTACCCATACTTATTCTAACGTTCGATATTGGTCTCAGGGAAAATTCCGTCTTATCTATGACAAGACTAACCATGGGTGAAGCTTAGTGAGGGCCCTCCCTGATTTTTCTCTCAGTAGTGTTAATTTATATGTATTCGGCCGAAAATTTTATAGTTCCAGCCCCCCCGCTTTTTACTTCAAGCTTCGCCACTGTAACAATGTATATTTTGTAGCTCATTCACTTATCCAACCACGGTGTTAGTCGGATTCCGGCACTGCTACCATATCGACACCTCTAGGTGGAGTTTCTTGAAGTAACACATGCTAATTAATGAAAATCTTTTCATCAGTTAATTTTTCTTTGAAATTTCAAATCAACTAACATTTAGGAATAATATAATCGCATTAACACAAATAAATGATAATTCACAATTTAAAAGCTCAAACTAAATAACTAACAATAAGAAGGAAAAAAGCTCAAACTAATTAACTAACAATAAGAAGGAAGAAGAAATACGAGGGAGGAGAGGGGCATGACAGTGTAGAACATATATCAGAGATGTTTATGCGCTTTTTAGGGGATGATTGAATGAATGTGGTTTGTAAATATTTGCAAAATCTTGTCATCTACTAGGTAAGCCTTCATCTTTTTTTATATGATCTCCATGTATGGACTTGTAATCTATGGCCCAAAATTTAATACGGGTGAAAAAAAGCAAGGTGGAGATAGAACATATGGATCGAGGTGCACAAAAAAAACCGGTTTGGAAATCCAAACCGGTTCCGAACCGAAACCCGAACCGCCCTAGAACCGGTTTTTGGTGAACCGGTAGGAACCACCGGTTTATAACCGGTTTAACTCTTTTGCACGACAAGCGGTTTACAACCGGTTTTTTGTGAACCGGTTTGACGAACCGGTTTGGTAAACCAGTTTGAACCGGTTTAACGGTAATATTTCAAAAATAGCCGTTGGAAAACGGCTATATAGCCGTTAGAACCAATTTTTGACCGTTTTTTGACCCATTTTAACCCCCAAACACATTATAAATAGGTTGGGGGTGTTTTGGTTAAATCACACTTCTCAAACCCGCTCTCTACACTCTCGTTTGTAAAAAAAACGCTCTAAAACGCTCAAAAAACGCTATGACAGGTTCTTCAAGTTTTGGTGTTTCCTCTTCCGAAGTTAGCGTTGTGAAAATCATACCAACAACGAGGAATCCCGCAATTTGGTCAAACTACGATCTATGTGAGATGTCTAACGGGTTGGAACGTGCTCGTTGCAAAAATTGTGATGGGTTTTTTAAAAAAGAATCAAACTCAACTCTAAAAACTCATATGGAAAAATCTTGCCCGAGTTTGAAGAAAATTCCGGGTGAGGGTCAAGCATCTATGACAAGCGAGGGTGGAATTTGGAACTTCAATCCAAATATTGTTCGAGATAGAATGGCGAAATTAGTTATTCAAAGAGGTTTGCCGTTCAACCACTTCGACAACCCGCTCATGACGAGGAGGATTCAAGAAGCCCTTCAACCACGTTATCATCAAGTAAGTCATAGTACTCTTAGACGTGATTGTCTAAAAATGTGGAAAAAAGCAAAAAAAGAATTAATTTTAGGTTTTGAAAAATTGGAAACCGGTGTGAACTTAACCACCGACATTTGGTCGGCTCCACATGGTATTCCCGACTCATATATTTGCGTTACCGCTCATTGGGTTGATCCCAATACGTGGCAAATGATGAAACGTACAATCGCGTTTGAGATGTTTGAATATCCGCACACGGGTCAAAATTTATTTCACATTTTAGATGGTGTGATAACCGATTTTAAATTACAAAATAAATTATTTTCAATATCTTTTGATAATGCCTCAAATAATACAAATGCGGTTCAAAAATTAATATTAAAATATAATCCGATTTGCAGCGGCGCTTTTTTTCATAGTCGATGTATTGCACACATCAACTTAGCCGTGCAAGACGGGCTTGCGGTTGAACCCGTTATTGAATTAAGCAATGCATTTCGAGTCATGCTTAAAGACGTTTTTAGTAGTAGTAAAAAAAGATACCATGAATATATTAGATTATGTAACGATACGGGTTTGATTTTTGGGACCTCCCAACAAGATGAAATTCAACTTATAAAATGTTTCATAGTGCTATACGACAAAAAGATACTTTATCAATTTTTCATGATATGCTTTCCTCAAAACCGCGTCGTAAAATTCAAAGTTTTCCGTCTACGAGTTGGGACATTCTTGAAAATATAACCGAATTGCTCGAAGTTTTCAAAACCGCCACTACTTTTTTATCCGGGGTTTATTACCCCACAAGTCCCTTGGCTCTTAAACAAATATTTCTAATGTGTAACAAATTAGCCGAACTTGAAAATAAAAATACTCTTTTTACGAGAATGATAAAACCGATGAAAGAAAAATTTGTTAAATATTTTAAAGAAATGCCTCCGTTATAACTTGTGCCGCCGCATTAAACCCTACAATTAATGTTTACGGTGTTGAAACCTTGATTGATAAAATAACTTACGATTTGGATTTGAATGATGAAGATATTCATTTTTCAACCGTAACAAAAACTTATTTTAACAAATGTTTGCAAAATTTGTTTGATATTTATTTACATAAATATGGTATAACACAAACCCCACATGATAATGGGCGCGGGCGCATCAAGTAGTAGCTCGAGGAATGTGAACTTAAATTTGTATAACGAAATGAGAAATGAATTTACTAAACGGGCTAGAGGATCCACCCCGAGTAGCGAACTCGTAAGGTATACGGGAACAAACTTTTTATCATTTATGAGTCCGGATGTTTTTGAGGAATTTGATATTTTGGCGTGGTGGAAAGGAAACGAATCTACTTTTCCGGTCCTTTCCGCCATGGCCCGTGATTTACTAACCGTCCAAGCTTCCACGGTAGCTTCGGAATCCGTTTTTTCTCTTAGTGACAGAGTTTTATCTATTCGAAGAACTAGACTCACTCCCGCGGCAATGGAAATGTGCATTTGCTTGAAAGACCATTTGGATGCGGTAGATAGGAGATAAGATAGGAGTTCGCTTGAAGACGAAATTGAAGTTGAAGAATTCATACACGAATCTGAGGTCAACCAAGGATTGGCGAACCCACTTACAAATGAAGAACTCGCCGAAGATGATAGACTACGAGGATCCACTAGTAACTCCGAGAATGACGGCGAAAATTAAACAAAAAAACTCCAAAAAAAAATATTATTCTTTTTGTCGAATTGTAATGTTTTGTGATTTCCGAACTCCTACAATATGAATAAACGTTGAACTTTATGTTTTTATTTGTTAAATATTTATTTTTTAATTTTTTTTTAATAAAACCGGTTTAAACCGGTTCACCAACCCGAACCGGTCCAAAACCGAACTGAACCGGTTCAACAGGTTCGATATTTTATATATGATAAACCGGTTTAACCTGAACCGGTTTTAGTCAAAACCGGTTTAACAATTGCGTTGACCAAACTGGTTCGGGCCGGTTTGGAACCGGTTCGGTTCAAAAACCCGGTTTGTGCACCTCTACATATGGATGTGTCCTCTTTGCTTTAGGCCCAAAATTTTACTTATTGATCTCATTTGATATTAGTTACTATCTAATCTTCCTATCGTTGGTCATTTGGTACAATGTTAGCCCCAATACTTCCAATAGTGGAGGTATTGGGTTCAAATCCTGCCAACAGTAAAAAAGGGTCTGTGGTCAGGTCAGGGGGTTTACCCAGTTAGGGGGTTCCTCCTGTGGTGGGCTGCCCTGGATGTTCTAGATGTTGACCCGTGGAAACCCAATTATCCTATAATATCTAGGTGTTGCCGTTCAAAAAAAAAATCTAATCTTCTTTATTGATCTCATTTGATATTAATAACCTTTTTATTTCTTTTTACCTTATAGTCCTGAAACTTAAAAATGAAAAAAAAGAGGTCTCAAATAGCCAACGACCCGAGATTTAATGAAGAAAACACGAGATTAAATGAAATTTTAACTAAACTATAGGAATTTTGACTAAATTTAATGAAGAAAAGACAAGATTAATAGCAATCAAGGTATGGAATGTGTTTGTGTAAAATTAAGAAAATAAGGTAAGCAGATGAAGTATAAACAGATTGAAAAGGGTAATGAGAATCTTGTAAATTACCAACCCTCGATCAAGACGTTGGAGATGTGATTTAACCATTAATTCTAGTAAATCAATTCAGTATCCCCAGCCCAGGTTCCAAGCTCAAGTCGTTCATGGGCCAAAACATTGTATGGATCAGGCCTAGAAAATTAAGTATGCCGATCCGATCCACCTTCCAAGATATATACTTATTAGTAGCTTAGAACCCGTGTCTACACACGGGGTAAAAAATATTAATAAATAAAATTATTAAATCTTTATTTATATATTTTACAGGTATAAAAATATATTAAATATACTAAGGATAGAAAACAAAATTCAAAATATGTTGGGTTTCGAAAATACGTTATTTACTATTTAATGTAATTTGACTTTCATTTACTATTTGACTGAAAATAAAAGTTACATAATTAGATTTCAAAGTTTCTTATAATAAACGATAATTTAAAATAAATGTGTTTTATTAGTATAATTAGTATTTTCTTTAAAAATATATTATTATTAAAAAATAGATGTGTATTTAATAAGAGAGAGAGACGGGAAAAAAATAATAAGAATGAATATGGAGACGACACGTGGCAAGAAAAAACTTTTATTTAGTATACAGTATAGATATAGATTTAGAGATCCTCTTGCCTCTCGAGTCGATGTGGTCAGCAGTCAGCTTGACACTACACAGATGAGATTAGAGGAATTTCATCTATGGAAAATTTCACAGGTGAATATAACAACCGTAGACTTATTATTGGAATTTTATACATCGTTTCATTTGTTTGAGAAACCCGGTTCTTTACCATTATATGTACAACTCGTCCAAAGATTAAAAAAAATCCATTATTTATAAGGTGATGGTATTTAGTCTAATGTAGCAGGCAATCTCAATGAGATCATCATTAATGATGATTTTTTCAGCCACACGTTGTGATGAAGTTTGAGATGATACATACAAATTTGGTAAAACTTCTCAGACCTACAATGTAGTTTGATGCTGTTAAAGTTATGAGTTTATTTTTGCAATCTTGGGTTGATAACATAATGTTCAAATTATTAATATACTTCATTTTGAATATGTAGAAGTTAATTAAAAGACCAAGGGTGTATACTGCTGGAACTGAAGTGCTTAGTTGGATGAATAATACTTGCACTATACAAAAGACTTGAGGCTGCTTTTTTTCTCTCACCAAAAAATACGGCTCACGTTCTTCCTCTTTGGATTAGCTAGGGTTTCACTGATGTGGTGATTCCCATTTCTTGTCTCTGATAGTATTTTGTTTGAGAGTCAGATCGTCATGATGATGATCTTATCATGATTGTATTCTCCTTTTTTGAGATCTTGTTTTTTCATCTGTTGGTTGAATTACCAGTTAGGGTTGTATCAAGATTTGAGAATTTGTTTTGAATGAGTATTGCAAATAATAGTTAAGATCTATGTTTTGTGACAGATGCAAAAGTTTGATTTTATCAAAACTCATATGATGTTACAAAAATCTTACTAAAAGATATTGGTTAATTTTTTACGCGCTAAACTTATTTGACTCGCTTCTTTCGCAATTAAACCGTAATAGTTTGTAGCTTCCTATGTTCGCTTTTGTTATATTTTGATGAAAAAGTGATATAATGTTTATTTAGTTTTGTAATAAAAGTGCACAATACACTTTTACCCTACATATTTAGCTTATTGAATTAAGAAAAAAATTGTTATTCTAGAATTTGATACACGAGCATCCATGGGTCTTATTACAGGTATATTCGGTCAGTGGCACAAGTATCCATTAAAAGGACCGTTTGATCCAGGTATTAATCCACCCGGGTGTTTTGGGACCGGTTCGGGTCCGTGGGTCGGATGGAAGATTCGAACAGATATTGGATAATCTCTTATTCTTATCTTTTATTTGTTTTGTTTATTTGAATTTTAAATAGTGTAGATTTGGTTTCCGAATTTTATCCACTTGTATTACAAATTAGATTTTAGGTTATGGTAGTAACTAGTTTTGTTGATTATTGAATTTTGAAAGCGTTAAGCTTTGTTCACCGAACCATTCGGTTGAAAACCCAATGATATTATTGATTGTTCTTTAGCCATTTAAATCACGCATCCGTTTGTATCAGGATTGATGTCTTATTAGGAAATTTAATTTAAAAAAAAAGTGAAATTGAAACCGTTGCATATTAAAACATGCCTCCTATTTGCAAAATAAAAAAAAAGTAAATCATTCACTTACATATATAGAACCAAGTTCTATTGTCCAATTCATTCGTTTGTTGGATATGGAACCCGGTTCCATTAAATTATAAGGCCTCATTTTACAATCGGGATTATATTACGGGCTCTAATCGAATCCCCCAAAATATAGTCCGGTTTCATGTTATGTTACATATTTTAATCGAGTTACACAAATCCGCATGTAGTAGTCATACACGAATGCGATAAGTGGACTTAGGATCCTTTTTCACCAAGATCACTTTATTCGGTGCTTGAATTTCTATCTCTAAATCCAGAATTAGAAAAATCACAATCAAGAAACTCAATGGAATAACTCTCCAATTCTTATTAACTAAGAAAATAACTCAAAACTCAATCAACTCTCATAATCATAATCACATCTCGATTAGGCTGTATATACCATGACTTGGTTACAATTAGAGATTAACTATGAAACTAATAGATAACAATAATCAATTATCTACACTAATCATAATCTAATTCCAATTGCTTGAGACTTACGCTTCACGCTAACAAATCTGCCGACCCAGTCCTTTGAGTTCGGCCCATCCTTCCCACAGGCTTGGGTCGGACAATTAGACTCCTATTTGGGCCAACATTCACCCCCCTAATTTCCGACCCGAAATTAGGAGGTCCTTGACACCAAGTAACTCGCGTATTTCTTCAAACTTGATCCTTGTAAGTGGCTTACTTAGTATGTCCGCCTTTTGCTTGCTCCCGCTCACATACTCGATAGTCACTTGTTCCTTCTCGACGCATTCTCTAATAAAATGGTATCTCGTGTCAATATGTTTGCTTCGACCGTGGAAGACGGGGTTCTTCATAAGAGCCATCGCTGATTTGTTATCGACCCGGATTATCACCTTTTGCAAATTACCTCCCATAATTTCTCCGTATAATCCTCATAACCAAATAGCTTGGCACGCGGCTGATATGGCTGCCATAAAATCGGCCTCACATGAAGAAAGGGCAACCGTGTTTTGTTTTTGTGAGCACTAAGGGATTGGGGTGTTACCAAAGTAAAACACGTGGCCTGTGGTGTACTTCGACCATCATCTCAATTCGTGTTGTGACTACTATCACTGTACCCGATTATTGTATTATTTTCTCCACGCTTGTATTCCAACCCGTAACTCACGGTTCCTTTGATATAACGCAGGATTTGCTTGATAACTACCATATGTGACTCCATTGGAGATTGCATGTACCGACTCGCAATTCCCACCGCGAATCCAATGTCTGGTCTTGTATGTAACAAATACCTAAGGCATCTAACAACCCTCCTATACTCGGTAGCATCAATAGGTGTATATGTCTCGTCTTTTGTTAGCTTTGAACTGGGATCCATCGGGCATCTCACCAGGTTACAATCTAACATCCCGGCTTCTTTGAGTATCTTCTTCGCATACCCCTCTTGTTTAACAGTTATCCCCGCTTCACTTTGCAGCACTTCAATGCCAAGATAATAGGATAGAACCCCCCAAGTCACTCATTTCAAATTGTTGCTTCATTTGTTGTTTAAAAATGCCAATCTGATCAGCACTTGATCCCATGACCACGAGGTCGTCAACATAAACACCCAAAATCAAACGATTGTTCTCTACATGTCTCGTATACACCGCTTGTTCTTGATCGTATCGGACAAAACCAAGTTTCTTAAGTGTATTATCAAGTTTAAGGTTCCATACTCGAGGCACTTGTCGGAGTCCGTACAAGGCCTTTGATAATCGGTAGACTTTTGTTTCTTTTCCAACTTGGACGAAACCCTCAGGTTGTGAGACAAAGACAACTTCCTTTAAATCACCATAAAGGAACGCTGATTTCACGTCGAGGTGGTGCACTCGCCATCCTACTTGAGCCGATAAAGCAAGTAGCAACCGTACAGTTTCTAAATGGGCTACCGGAGCAAATACCTCATCAAAATCAATCCCATGTTCTTGGACATATCCTTTAGCTACGAGTCGTGCCTTGTACTTTACTACTTTTCCCGTTGCATCTCGTTTGATTTTGTACACCCACTTTAGACCGATTGGTTTACTCCCGAAAGGTAGATCCGTTAAAGTCCATGTTTTATTTATTTTGATGGACTCTAATTATGCCTCCATTGCTTTCTCCCAGAACTTATTTCCTTTAGCTTGTAAGTACGTGACCGGTTCATCATCTGTGGCTAATAGTAATTTCACATTTTTGTCTCGATTCACCCCGTCTTGGATAACGAAATCATTAAGCTTGCTAGGAATGGTTCTTGGTCTGGATGATCATCTCAGTGGTGTCACCGGCTGCTGTTCAGCTTCAGCAATTTCAGCCGAAGTGGTGGCTGCTGCTACCGAGGGGTTTTCACCTGCTGCCGAGGGGGTTCTCGGCTCCCGATCAATGTTCCGAGTCCCAGCGGGTGAAGGTCCTATGTGTTCCCCGGACCCGCTAGGGTGTTGTGGCTGATCATCCTGGGTTAATTCCTTCTCAGCAGGCAATTGAACAATGAAATAATCTGGTTCTTCTTATGTTCCGGCCCATTGCCACCCCCTTTTTTCATTGATTGCAACCGTTCTTCGAACACAAATATTTTGCTGTACGGGTCATACATTCGGTACGCTTTTGTCCCTGGTTCAGTCCCAAAATACACCATCAGCTTCCCTCTATCATCAAGATTTTGTTGGTTAACCTTGGGTTCTATCGCAAAACCCACATACCCAAATAATCTAAGATGTTCCAAGTTAGGCTTTCGTTGGAATAAAGCTTCATACGGTGTTTCGGACTATACTGGTTTAGTGGGGCACCTATTTAAAACATAGATGACATGGTTTACCGCTTCGCCCCAAAATATTTGAGGTACGCTCATGGATTTTAACATACAACGGACCATCCCAATTACCGTGCGGGTCCGTCTTTCTACCACCCCGTTCTGTTGAGGTGAGTAAGGAGCAGTTAGGTGTCCCTGAATTCCTTGCACTTCACACCATTCATTAAACTCGGCTGATGTGAACTCACCTCCTCGATCGGTTCTGAATGTACCTGTCTTTACACCCATATCCTTCTCAATCATCCCTCGAAACCACTTGAACACTTCAAACGCTTGATCTTTGGTTTTTAATAGGAAGCACCACATGTAGCGAGAGAAATCATCCACAATTAGGAAGATATATCGATTGTCGGCCGGTGTAGAGGGTGAGATGGGTCCACAAAGGTCACCATGCAGCAACTTGAGTGGCCTTGTGGCTCGGAACACCGCTTGTTCCAGATAGGGTTTTTGAGTTTGCTTTCCGATCAAGCAAGAGTCACAAAGCAGTGTTGGGTGGGTTATTTGAGGTAGTCCACATACCATCTCTTTGGAGCTCAACCGCCTCATAGCATCAAAGTTAAGATGCCCTAACCGGGCATGCCATAACCATGCTACATCTTCAATCTTCGAGAGGAGGGAAACCGGGTCACCAGTAGGAAGTTTCACCTTGTACAAGCGATTGCTAGAGCGATACACCCACATCATAACCTTCCTGGACTTATCATATACGAGTAAGACATCTTCTTCCATTACCACCTTGCACCCCATTTCAGTAATTTGACCCAAGCTTATGATGTTATTCCGCAAACTCGGAATGTAATACACATCCATAAGTAATATGTGCTCTCCGGTTTTGGTTGCGAACAAGATTGATCATTTGCCTTCAATTCCTACACAAAAATCATCACCAAATCTTACCTTTCCTATGACCCGTTCGTTTAGCTCGGAGAAGAGCTTTTTGTTACCGGTCATATGATTTGAAGCGTCCTTGTCTAAATACCACGTGTTCTTCTCTACAAACTCATATTTGAACTTGTTTAGCATTACTTTCTCCTCATTCAAATACACAGATTCTTCCATTCCTTTCATCATAAACAGTGATGGGTCAAGTCCTTCGGTTTTGGCGAAGTTTGCTTCATGTTCCTTCTATTTTCGTTTCGGGCAAACGGACGCGTAGTGTCCGAGACGATCACACCGAAAACACTTAATCTGAGAGTGATCCTTCTTCACTTTCTGTCCGAATTTGTATCTCCCTCCTGCTTTGTTCTAGACCCCGAACCATGCCCTTGTCCATCTTGACTCTTTCCTAATTCACGGCTTGGACCTGAGCCGCGTCCTCGGCCTCGGCCTCTATATCCTCCTTTTCCCTATCCTCCTGTCCTTTCATAAGACCTTTGGGGATGTGAAGGTTCCCCTCTTGCGTACATCAACTTGCTTTGATTGTTGTCCGAGTCGGGTTCGGACTTGATCCTCTCCTCGTGTGCCTTGAGATGACCTACTACATCATCAAAAGTTATAGTTTTAAGGTCTACAACCTGCTCTATAGAGGCCACCATAAGTATGAATTTTCTCGGTAACCCATTCAGAAACTTCTTGACCAGCTTTGATTCGTCATTTGTAGAACCTAGGGAGGCAGCCTTAGAGGCAAGTCCGGATAACGTACTAGTGAATTCATCGATTGAACTTGGGTCCTTCATCTTCATGTTCTCAAACTCAGACATTAAAGTTTGCAACCTTGCTTCCCTTACATGATCAACCCCAAGATTCCGAGTCTTCAAAGCTTCCCACATCTCCTTGGCCGTATCCAGATTCCCAACTTATAAAATCTGATTTTCGGGTATTGCTTGGAACAAGAGTGCAATCGCCATGTTGTTTTTCTTAGCATCTAGGGTAGTCCCTAGTTCAATCTGCTCCCAAACTCCATGCACATTAAAAATTGCCTTCATCCGCATGCCCCATATTGTATAGTTTGTTTGGGACAACATGGGACATACCAGACTCGAGGTGTTGTTCTCCTTTATCGTTACCAGCGGCCTATTGTTCTCTCCATTTCCCATGTTTCTGCGTCTACTGTATTGACGTAGCAGGGAGCTTCTAGTCTGATCCAGTCCGTCGGAATACACACAAAGGTGATAGGCTTTGAAAAGCTCTCAAAGCTGGGCACCTACTATGAACACAGAGGCTGAGTAGTTTGGAATTAATGAGATCCAAACGCTCGGAATCGCTGGCTGCAGTGTTGCTTGATGTCGGCTTCCTGCTTCTCAGTTAGATCGTGATTTTAATCGCTCTGATACCAAATCTAAGTATAGAATCAGAAAAATCACAATCAAGAAACTCAATGGAATAACTCTCCAATTCTTATTAACTGAGAAAATAACTCAAAACTCAATCAACTCTCATAACCATAATCACATCTCGATTAGGCTATATATACCATGACTTGGTTACAATTAGAGATTAACTATGAAACTAATAGATAACAATAATCAATTATCTACACTAATCATAATCTAATTCCAATTGCTTGAGACTTACGCTTCACGCTAACAAATCTGCTGACCAAGTCCTTTGAGTTCGGCCCATCCTTCCCACGGGCTTGGGTCAGACAATTAGACTCCTATTTGGGCCAACACTATCCACTCGACGTTAGAAAGTTTCGGGTCTCGTCTGGTCGGGTTTATATCATTTTGGAGTCACGTTTTCTTTTACAAAGAAAAGGACAAGTCTACACAATTTATGAAAATGAATATATAGAAAGGAAAGCATTACAAGTAATAGAAAAGAGAATATTCACGAGTGACAACTTCTTTGCACACATAATGTGAGACAAAATTCGAGAGAATGCCTTCTTAATAATAACAATGGCCTCAGATCCAATAACACACTAAAAGAATAATTACCTATAGGAATGACTTTTATCAGGCCTATAGCAATGACAAGTCGTTGTTGTAGGGTGAAAACACCTATAGCAACGACATGTCGTTGCTATAGGGTTCGTGACTACAGTTCCCTGCCAACAGATGTTTATGTAGTTGCTATAAGAGTTGTTGCTATATCTTAAAACTATCGCAACGACTAGTCGTTGCTATAGGCTAATAGACAAACTAATTTTAATAAATAAAAAAGACTTTATTTAATAATTTAAATAAAAACATTTTATGATTTTATTTATTTTTAACCTATAGCAACAAAATGTGGTGGCTATAGGTAAAATTAAAAAAAATACTTAAATTATTTTTACCCTATAGCAACGACATGTCGTTGCGATAGGTTCAAAATAAAAAAAAATTTATTTTTACTCATAGCAAAGACTTGTCGAGGCTATATGTGAAACTGATTTTTTAGGTTTTTATTTTTATTAGTCAAGAAGAAAAATAAAAGATAAAAATGTATTTAACCTATAGCAACCACTTGTTGTTGCTATAGGTTAAATTGATTTTTTTAGTCTTCTCTTTTTATTAATTAAGAATAGAAGAGTAGTGAAAAAAAAGGTATGTAACCTACGGCAACGACTTGTCGTGACTATAGATTAAATTGATTTTTTATGTTTCTATTTTTATTAATTAAGAATAAAAGAAAACAAAAAAATATGTATTTAACGTATAGCAACGCCTTGTCGTGGCTATAAGTTAAATTGATCTTTTAGGTTTCTTTTTTTTATTAATCAAGAATAAAAGAAAAGGAAAAAAATATGTATTTAATCTATAGCAACGACTTGTCATTACTATAGGTTAAATTATCTTTTAGGTTTACTTTTTTATTAATCAAGATTAAAAGAAAAATAAAAAAAATATGTATTTATTCTATAGCAACGACTTGTAGTGACTATAGTGTTTAAAAATTGCGGCAAATGTTCCCACCATAAAAGGTGGTCAAAATCCTGGAATAAACTATAGCAACAACATGTCTTTTGCTATAGGCGTCGTTGCTATAGGTCCAAATTCTTGTAGTGACATGCAGAACAAATTTGAGAGAATTTATGTCAAGCTGAATAGGAATTGAAGCAAAAACCCCGTCAAAATCAAAAAAGGAAAGGCTTGAAAATAAAAGAGCAACACACTAGGATTGTACATCAAAAGACAAGAGCAAAATCTCACCATCAAAATCAATAGGCAAAAGCATAAACCCTAGAAATATAAATCTAATGAAAATTTTCTTTAGTTATAAAAAAAATAATAAAACGAAAAACATAAATCAAGAATCGGAATTACTGGCCCTACTAATGGTATAACCATTTCTATCAAAGAACGACACATGGTAAAGACATCCATCCGATTTTGTTCGAATTCGTTCAATAGTAATTGATAGAAGAGAAGAGATTGCCGCTAATGTAGAGCAAAAAAGGCCGGTTAGGAGGGCTAAAAAAACCAAAGAAATTCTTAAAGAATGTTTCAAACCCATGACTTAAGATAAACAAAAATCTTTGTAAACCACTAGGCTACTAAGCAGGGTTGCTTTTATTGTTGAATCTGTACAGGACTATAAGAAGCTAATTACCGAACCAACACAACACACCCATACTTTTGTTCGACACTTTTTTATTAGAACTTTTAAACGATTACAATTGAACTCTTCTAATTCTAATTCGAATTCTAATTCTAATGAATAAAACCAAAAAATTAAACCCCTATTTATAACTATTAGAATACTAACGTGAATAACTCAATTACCAAAAATAAACAAACTTAATGACTAAGTTATTATTATAACCCCTTCAGCTTTATGATCTCCTCCAAACTGTCTCTTCGAGATCAACAGTGATTTACAATCATAGTTTTACAATCATAGTTTAACTCAATTGCTCTTTTCAATATGTGATTTAAGTGTTATTTACTCATGTGTTTTTAACTCTGCCAAATATAATTTTTTTAGTTTATTGCCAAATATAATTGTTTTAGTTTATTATTTTTCGTCCCAAGACGGATAAATGAGGAGGCTTTATAAGAGCATGTTGTATACCCAAATGAGTGAGGGTTTAGTGAGGGGAAAAGTGGTTGCCATGTGACGCCATTCTTCAACTCTCACACCAAGTGAGTGAGGGTAAGGAAATACCCAAGTGAGTGAGACTGATATGATTATTAAATGCATTTTATAATTATATATTAATTTTATATAAATGGTACAATTATACAAACACAAGGTACAACACCATCAAAGTTTCACCCATTCTCTCCTTCCCATGAAGATATTCACGTAAACCACTCACTCACCCCCTCACGCCATCAAGGGGGTGGTGTTGCATCCAACATCACGCCGTGAGCCATGCTCACGAGAGCTTTCACTCCATGTATACCACTTGCTTTAATATGACTTTTGGAAAAGGGCCTCGAATTTTTAGTTTGCTTGGGGCCACCAAATACGTTGAGCCACCTGCAGATTATATTGTATTCCACGGGTTTATTCAACTCGTGTAAAACATAAGTTTTTAAAAAATAATTTTTTTATTACTTAATATATAATATTATATTTATTCAACCCGTGTAATACACAAAATTTTAACCTAGTATTACATATAAGAAAAGAAAATTGATGGGGTCACTTGACCCGGTCATGATAGTGTAGGTCCTCATAGAGTGCAGTGAAACGAAAATCATAATCAGAAATGAAAAAGATTAAACATAAAAGTATAGAAGACGCAATCTACTTGTTTTATCATCAAGCAAATCGAAAACTTTCTTCAAAAACACACAAATAAAAACCCTTTACTAACACGATTTTTATGGTGTACAACTTTGGTTAAAACTACATCCCTAGAACCACAAAAGATTACCTCAAGACTTTGTTCATTTTTCATATGAATCAAGATTCCTTACGAAACGATATGAAGCGTTTATTTTGTCTTTTTAATAAGTAAGTTTCAAGAAACCTTCCCTATCCACTTTCATCATAGCCTTTCCACAATAAAGCATTCCGTAGAACCTATTTTCATTCATAGAATTATATCAGGGAAAAAAATATACATGTTTAAAGTGATGTTGGCCATTGGTATGCGGTAAACCTAATTTTCCTTGTTATTTCTATATTTAGTGTGTTAATTCTGAGGTATATATGTACATAGTGTAAATTTTAATTTAAAGTTATGTAAATTACTTACGATAACTAATTGTTATAGATATCACACATTTCATGAGAAAATTCTTAGACACAAACTTCTTGGACGTAGATATGGTAGAGAACAATCAAATTTTGTCTGCTGTGTATCGAACGTTATGCCCTCGACCTGATCTTTAACAAAACTTAAACGCACACGTTTTGGTAGTAGAACCTTTGCATATGATGAATTCGATATTTGAATTTCCGTGTGGTTTAACAATGGCGATCTCTTGGTTGAAGAGTATCCCTAGCTAACAATTGAAATGGTTTTTAAGCCTAGAAACTCTAAAGTGATTAGTATTATACTAAAACAGTACCATACAACACATTTGCATGTTGGGTCAGGCCTAACCCTAACCTGGTTCAAGAAATTTCATGGTCTCTTATAACCACTATACCAAAAAACTGAAAAATTTACGACAGCAGATTTCATAGGAAATTTGTCGGAATTGGCCGTTAGCGACAAGTTTTTGATAAAAAGACGTTTGTTAGAAAAAACCCCGTAGGAAATGTTTTTTCTGACAAAGTCCCGACTAATTTTTCAACGAATTTACGAAAAAAAGCCTTTCGTCGGTAATTTTCGACGATTATATTAAATAAATAAGTTAACTTATTTAATAAATTTGTTGAAAAATTGTAGGAAATCTTATGGTTACTTTTTTGTTTTTGTTTTGTCGGAAAGTTGCCGCTAGTTTGTGGGAAATTTTTTTTGTTGGTAACTTGTTAGAAACTTTTATAAAAAATATACATATTTTTTAGTAGTAACTCAATTTATAAAGAGGGAAATGGATGAAACTTTAGCAATGTCAATGTTTTGCCATAAACTATATTTTTCAATTACCAACTTTTCTAGCATTATACTTGTGTTTCATATGTGTAACTAATTATATTTAAGTTGACTTTTATAAGTATTAATATATACCTTCAATTTAATTATAATATACTTTTTTATATTTTTTTTAAGTTATATATATCCAGTCCGATATGATTTTTAAAAGATTACAAATTATGCATACAAGTTAAATCACAAACAATATTTTTAGAAAAAGGAAATCATAAAGGTTGATTGATAACACTTCACTTTCCAACCCACATGATCGCTCTTAAGATATTCAAAAAGACCATACATACACTCTTCTCAAAAGGTGACCCCCGATTGGCCTCTAATTCAATCTCGCCACATTGCAACACTTTCTTTCTCCCAACCATTGGCCCTCCTCCAATCAAGGACCCTACACTTCTCACCCACTTTCACTTAACCCGTAGATCATGAACTAACCATTAGATAAAGGATCCCATTTTGAGCCTACAAGGAAAATTTTAATCATGGACTAGCATGAGACACCCATGAGCTTCCAACACTTTCCACTCTATACCCAAAAACTTAAAATTATTGAACCTAATGGTGACAGGAGCAAAGAGAAACGTAAATGATGGCTCCAAAAGCAAAAGTACAGAATGAGGTGCAATTATTCATCCCAAATATTTCTTTCCAAACAAAACCCACAAAGGAAAAAAGAACCAAAATACGAAATCATTTGGTAATGGATAAGAATATATGGTTTATTGATTCAAAAGTAACGAGGTTTGAAATAGCCATAAAAAATTAATTTCACAAAAAATATTATATTTATATATATGTAATTTAAGTTAGGCGTGTGCATTAAACGGCCGTGAAAGCCCGCAAGACCGGCCCGTTAATCCCAGGCCCGGCCCATGATATGTGTAACCGGTCCGGTCTTCGGTCCTACCTTTCATGGCTTAACGGTTATGGTCCTGGTCCGAGCTAAGCCCACGGGTTTTTAAAAAAGCCCATAAAACCCGTATATATAGAACAATTAGTAATTTCAAAAAAAAAGTCTAGCACTTAATTTATGTTTTACATAAACCATATTTAAAAATTTCCTTTATATTATTATTATTTGAACATTTAACGATTGTGAAAATATTAACTATAGTTATATATCTTTTTTTAGTTTAAACAGTAATCGTTTTTAAGTTTCTTCTAATTTTAATAGTTTTTTTTAACTTTATTCAATTTTGTTATATAAACCCAAATGTTTCTTTATAATTTTCATTCATCGCCCAAGAGAACTAGAATTGAATAACACTGAATGTACAATTTTAAATTACAATTTACACCATCATACTTTTGATTATGAACATTTGTTGTTGCGCAAAAGCTTTTCCAATACTCTACGACCCTACCTATCACTTTTCGATATTTACTGCTCATAATTAACAACCCAGATCAATTGCATATATCTCCTACAAAGATTAAAGACTACATATAATGATTTATACATAAATGTAATGTTATTTACACATATATATAAAATAAAATAAATTCTAAAAGGTAAAAAGAAACAAAAACTAAAACATATTCAAATACATATAACATTAGTTCACAATTAAAATCTCGCATAAAGAAAAAAAAATGAAAAAGAAAATGAAATAAAAAACAAAGATCTATTTGAATTGATATTTGTAACAATTCGGCCAATTCTTTCGATGTAATATTCAAGAATATTCTATTTCCGTTAACAAGCAAATGAGAATATTGTACGAAAACGTCTAATAAGTCGGATTTATAGTTACACAAAAGCTAATATGATTAAGGTAATTTAATTAAACGGGCCTGATGCTAAAGCCCGAGGACCGGCCCATTAAAGCCCGTGAAAGCCCGGACCGTCCCATTAACAATTGGTCCGGTCCTCGGTCCCCAGTTTACCCCGTTAATGGTCCCGGTCCCGGTCCGGTCCGGTCCGGTTAAAGCCCAATAATCACCCCTAATTTAAGTGAGTGTATAATTAAATAACATTAGGAATTTAATAAATAAATGTATAAAACTTAAAATAAAAGAAAGTATGAACTTCTAATTTTAAAGATGATTTGTTAAATAAAAGTTCTTTTTATAGATTTGTAAATGAAAATTTTAATAGTTTACTTATAAATATTTTTGTAAGTCACCTTGAATATTATTAAGGGTGACAAACTTCTTACCGCATAACAAGATCTTATGTCTCCGTGTCGGTCAGTTGGTCAGTCTAAAGTTCCTTTACAAACTGACTATTGTTGAAGCATTAGGAATTCAGTTAAAGTCAAAGATGGAGACTGATATGAGGATTACAAATCACAAATAAATTAAGGATTGTGTTTATAAGATGTCTCAGCAAACATATTGAAGATTTACGAAGGATAAGTATTCAAATCTGAATATTTAAGTAGAAATATATCAAATAAAGTTTTCCTTATTTTTACGCAATTATATATTGCTAATAATAAGAAAAAGAACTCTACAAAATACTAATTTTCACAGTAGTGACCAGGTGTGCTTTTGTGATTCATCCAAAGAGTTTTCGTAAGTCTGAAAATAATTATGTTAGAAGTGCAGTTAAAGTCAACCAGATTTGTTTTAATTCAGTTTGACAAGTAAACTAAAGTAAAGTACAGGGGGGGAGAGTTGTGTATTTCTCTCTTCTAGAAGGTCAATCTTGTAATGTTTCTTGATTAGTCTGTTAATAGTTTGTTAGTAGCCGATTTGGGGATATAAGCTAGGGTAGTTCATTTCTGGTAGTTCTGGTTGTTCATAATCTTTCTTCTTTGTAATTGTTTTCTCAAATTCATTAATAATTAAAAGAATTTGAGTGTAATTGTGTTTTTTGATTCTCTGGTGTTGTTCATTGCAACTATAATTGGTATCAGAGTTTATGGCTGTAATGAACTATTAACTTAGGTAGTGTTTGATATACATAAATGGATGGTAGAATCTAACGAGTCATTACGTTAGAATGAAACAAAACATGTTTGGTAATGATTTTCATTCCTTGAGAGTTGAGGGAAGAGTGTTTTCTTTTTATTTCTACAAAGAATGAAATGATTTGTTTAATTAATGACCGAACCATTGTAACATCCCAAATTTTCAAGGAAAATAGAAGTCCAGGGACTAAAGTGTAAATAGGTTAAAGTTCAAGGATTTAAAAATAAACAATTCTGAAAAATGGACGAAAGTGGACCGCTACCAAGCCTCTTGGCGGTCCGCTACGTGTTGATTAAGGTAATGACACGCGTCCAACACGTGTCTTGCTGACTCAGGCCTATGGTGGACCGCTACAAGGTCCGTAACGGTCCGCCATGCCGCAATCTGGGTAGTAGACCGCTACCCCAGCCACAAACGATCTGCTACGTGAGGAATACGCCAAACAACTGGCAGATGGGCGGTAGCGGACCGCTACCACCTAGCTTAGCTGTCCACCACCAGTGCAAGATCAACCCTATAAATAAATACAATTGTCGTTCACTTTTGACACAGCAAACCAATATCACCATCACTACCACACACACAACACACACACACACACACATGCTTACCGAGGCAAGGCTAGGACGACATTTTCAAGCACGACGGTTACGAGTGCGGCACGTTAAAGTTACGAGCGAGGATCGGGGAGATGTTTAAACAAGAAACAAACTTAGGAAACTATCCGAGAATAACGTAAGTACAATGGACCCGTACCACAGATAAATGTTTTTGTGATTTATATTATTATGTGTTATGTATGGAACTAAGGTACGGGGAAATAGGGGACTTGTCTAAACACTAAACTGGAATAATGGAGTAGTCACGAGATATCAAAGGGGTGGTGGAAACGCTGTGAAGAACCCTATATATAAACCTCTTTGATACTTCATGGGGAAACCATTAGGAAGGTTTAGGGGTATAGACTAATGATAAATAGCATGACACGAATGCATGCTAAATATGAATATGGAATAGAAGTCTTAATTCTAAATAAAATAATATCCACGAGGCATTGGAGAAGTGTTGGGAACGCTGCGGGGGACCCTATATCTAAGCTTCTCCAAGGTCTCAGGGGAATCCTTTATGAGGAATTAAGATAAAGATGGATTGATAGCATAATATGAAATCATGCAATACGTGATAATGTGTGAATGTGTGTATACGTGGAAAATCCGAATCTGGGCTCTAAACCCAAGCAACGGCGTACCCTTAAAGTAGCAAAGAAGTGGTGGGAACGCAGCAGGGACCCTATATATAAGCTTCTTTGTTACTTTAAAGCGAAACCATTACAAAGGTTTAGGGTAAAGGTCAGTATAGAAAAGCATGGCAAAGACGCTTGCTATTATATGATAAATGTGAATATGTGATAAAGATTAGTCTAATACTAAACCCAAGTAACGGCGTATTCATGGGGTAATGAAGAAGTGGTGGGAACGCTGCGGATAACCCTATATATAAGCTTCTTTAATGCTCCAGGGAGAAACCTTTACAACGGTTTAGGGGTGGGGACTAGACCTAAAAAGCATGACAAAGAAATATGCTATTATGTGATAAATATGGATGTGTGATAAGGACTAGTCTAGTCCTAGATCTGAGTAACGGTGTACCCTTGAGGTAACAAAGAAGTGGTGGGAACGCCGCGGGGGACCTATATATATGCTTCTTTGATGCTTTAAGGCGAAACCATTACAAAGGTTTAGGGTGAGGGGCTAGGTCCAACGGCATGACAAAATACATGCCAAACAACATAATCGAATGTCACGTGATGATTATGAATGGGAAACAAGGTGCCGAGCCTGTGGGGGCAAAAGGGCCTTGTAATTAAATAACCTACAGGGTTAACAAGGGTGACAAGTCTACGGGACGGTAGGACCCTATAAAAGAAATAAAAAGGTGCCTAATCTAAGGGACAGAAGGGCCTTCTAAATGAAAATAAAATTGTTCCAAGTCTACGAGAACGAAGGGCCTTGTGAATGGGAATAAAAAGGTGCCAAGTCTATATATAGAAGGACCTGGGAGAGGTGCCGAGTCTATGAGACGGAACGACCTAAATGAATAATAAAATAAACAACGCAATGCACTTACTTAGCGTAAGCTAACGTAAAAACGTTTTTTTTTCCAAACATTGTAGGAAAGAGTCACGTGGAATAGAGCTTCCTGAGGACGTGGCCTGTCGGAGCTGAAGAATCCCTATGATGTACTATTTTATGTAAAGACAATATTCTAATAAAATATACCTTTGTCATTATAGTGGCAAGGTTTTTGAAAAAAATCTAGTACCAATTTTTCGCTTTAAAACTCTGATAAAATAAGAAATAAGTAGGATGTTTCCACCATAACCCGACCCATGACTAGAACCATGACCCGAACCATGGCACGAACCAAGGATCGACCCATGTCTCGGACCATGACCCGTCCCGTGACCCGACCCATGGACCGACCATGACCTAACCTATGACTCGACCCATGACACGACCCATGCCGGAACCCATGACTTGAACCATGACCCGTCCCATGGCCCGAACCATGATGTAACATCCCGAAAATAATGACGAAGTAATAAGCGTGATGAAGACGAAATAAAGGGGGCGAAAAGGTGGGGGCTCGTGGGCCGCCAGCTGGGCCACAAACCTGGGCTGGGAATAGAGGGGAGGGTGGGTTTAAACCCTAACCTCAACACATGTTTATCCCTAATCCTTGTTCAAGCTCCATACCACTTTTAGAGAGAGAAACCGTAAAGAGAGAATGCTTTGGATTGAGTTTAGGATCGACCCTCTACCTTGCTACACTACTCGAGTGAAGGATTGCTGAAGGAAGGAGTCGATTTGAGGTAAGAAACTCTTATTTTTCTATGTTTTCCTTGAAATGGGTTTTTACGGGTTTTTACTTATAAAGGTCGGGTTTTTAAGGGTCAATCGATGAAAGACTTCAGATCCGGAATCATGAGAGGAAAATACACGTTTTGAACGTAAAAAGTTCCAAACTTGACGAATCCATCAATCCAGATCTGAATCCATGCAAAAACTAGGGTTTGGGTGAGATCTGAAAGTTCACGGCTAAGTTCTCGGGCATAGTAGCCGGGCCAAGATCTCGGGCCTGATTCTCGGTTCATGTTCTCGGGGAAAAACGGATGCCGAGAACCTTAGGTTCACTGCCCTTCTAGTTCACGGGAAAACTACCGAGAACTTCCCTTAAGCCGAGAACTACCAAGTTCTCGGTAGTAAACCGAGAGCTTCCCTTAAGCCGAGAACTACCAAGTTCTCGGGAAATGAGCAGAGTACTTTTAAAGTACCCGGTATGAAGGGATAAAATGTAATAAGTTGTATGTAAAGCTAAGATTAGGTTGTGTACGTACAGGTTAGAAGATCTTTTAGAGACCTTTGACCGTGTTTATCTCATGTGAGTTCTAGAAGCCCTTCTTTAAATGTTTTAAATAATGTTTTCGGGCTGGTGTGTATACGTAACGATGTGACTGTTTTATAAGACGACGTTTATAAATGATGTTTGGGATATTTTATGAAACGATGCTTATGAACGATGTTTTTGAAGGAAAAGTTATGAACGATGTGTTTATGAAACTTTTTTCCAAACGAGGTTTACAATGTGTTTACGAATGAATGATTTTTAATAAAACGTACGAATAATTTAACTAAAGTTTTGAAGTAAAGAAGTGGATGTTTATAAAAGTCACAAACGAATGAATATGCCATTATTCCTTAGGGAATTGAGGTTATGGGTATGGGATGTATGTTATGGGCATTACCTTTATAGGGGCCTTTGTGGCTGGTTATACAACTGGGGTGATGACGATCACCATGGGGATTATCGTGATCCTTGAAGTTGGTACGATTTACCTTGCGGGGTAATCGTGCTTGAAGTTAGGTACGTCTACTCCACTGAGTATCATGCCGGAAGTTTAGTACGTGTCATCCTTGTGATGCCGTGCTTGAAGTTTGGTACGGATACCCTATGTGGTATCGTACTTGAAGATAGAATTGACGGTTATGAGAAGACGCAGATTCGATATATTTGTTGACTTATGTGTTATGTTATGTTATTGCATGTTTTACGTACGCTTTTATTAAATGAAGTACGAATGGTATGTTTTTGGCAAAAATGTTTAAAGTGAAAGTTTTATGTAAAGCTAGAACTCACCAGTGTAGCTGACTTTTAGTATACACATTCAAGTTAAAGACATGTACGAATGGACAGTGATGCTTGGCAAGCAATGAAGAGTTACCCGGTCGATCTACGAAGTCTGGCATCCCGTTATGATTTGATTATGTTATGTTTATGCTATAGACAATGTTTATGCTTCAGCGTGTTGAACAATGTTGATGTTATATTTGAATGAAAGCTTTCCGTTGCGTTAATGATATTCGAGTTTAAGAACTGCTTGTTTATGAGTAAATCCAACACGTGAGGCCTCCCGAGTCTAGGGCCTTATGCATGACCCGTGACGTGGCCCGACCCGTAGTGTAACTATTAGTTACAAATATTTTATTTTTCATAAAATATTTTTCTGTCTAACAAACAGCATGAAGTAATGATTTATTTTATTCTCATAGGGTAACCAAACAAGACAAAGGAATAGTTACAGTCAATTTCTTTCCTTTATCCATTCTATTCACTCGTCCATTTTATTTATTTGTTTATTACATTACCCAAACAGACCCTTTTAGGCTATCGGTTTTAAACTCTTTGGAATTTTGAAACACCTTTAGTGTCTACATTTCTATTTTGTTTTAATTATTTCTATTTTTTTTTTTTAATATTTCTCTAATAGTAACACGTAGATATGATGTTAAAGGTTTATTATAACCCAACCTGTGATTGAATTTGCAACAAGAAAATAGACATAATTTTTTTGATGATGATTCTTGAAGTCATAATTTATTTTTGTTCAAAGATTCAGTTAGATGATAATTGAGTTGAGGACAATTGGGTTTTTGATATCTGGTATCAAAGTTTCAACAAGAAAACACACAAGTTCTGTTGATATCAAAATTACTTTTCATATATACTTTTTGAACCATTGAATTTTTTTTAATAATTAGAAAATTAATTTTAAGTTTTTTATTATGCGTAGAAGAATGATGGAAAAGAAGATTATTAAGAGGGGCCACTTTTAAAAGCTAGTAGTATATAATATTATCATCATTTGATAACAAAAACAATTATATTTACATCCCCATTGCCCTCCCCAAAATATACTTCTCTATCTCCTTCTCAATCTTACTCTCTTTCTCATGATAAAAGTATAGCTGAGGGAGAGAGATGAAGAACGCCATACGATGTTTTATTTCATGCATTCTTCCTTGTGGAGTACTTGATGTAGTTCGGATCGTTCACTCGAATGGACATGTGGAAGAAATAAGTGGCACAATTCGAGCAGCCGATATCATGAAACTACACCCTAAGCATGTACTCAAAAAACCCTCTTCCCCGTCCTACAATGATCAAGGGACAGTTAGTTGTCCCAAGATCATCATATTGCCACCAGATGCCGAACTGAAGCGTGGCAAGATTTACTTCCTTATGCCAGTTCCTCCTTCTTCCTTGCCTGAAAAGACTCGGTCCAAGTCATCTTCAGCTACAAGGAAGAAAAAGAACGGCGTTCGCACTAATAATAGTGAAAATAAAGATCTATTAACGAATCTTCTTGTCTCTGATCGCTACTTGACAGAGATTTTATCCGAAAAGGTAAAGGATAGGAGGAGGGGGCGTGTTGGCGTGTGGAGACCTCATCTAGAGAGCATTTCTGAGGCTACAACTGATGCGTGAATTATCGTCAGTTTTTCTACTTCTTCAAACTTCTTTTTAATATCGAAATCGTTATTCGTCATCGTATTTGTATGCAACTTAATTCCTGTTATTCTTGTTCTTTTCTTCTTCGCAAACTTTTGTATATACAAAAGGAAAAAACAAGAAATAACATGTGATGAAATGCTATCTTATTTCTATTTAAATTTGATGGTCTTCCTGGTGCATCTCCGATCCCCTTTTTAATCTGTTCATATCCAAATACTATTAATTTGCCGTGTAGTCAGTATTTTATGATTCCTAAATAACTCTAAAATAAAAATTATATATTTTATTTATGTATATTTATATACATATATACAAGAGTAAACTGCCATTTTCGTCCCTGTGGTTTGGTCAAAATTGCCACTTTCATCCAATAGTTTGTTTTTTTGTATCTGGGTCCTCATGGTTTTAAAATATTGCCATTTTCATCCTCGTGGTTTTAAAATAATGCCACTTTCATCCAGTCAGCTAACACCGTCCGTTTTTCTCAGTTAAATGAGGGGTATTTCAGTCCTTTTACTTATTTTTTTTATTTTTTCATCTTTTTTACTCTCACTTTTTAATCATCCCCAATTTAACCTCTAATTTAATCATCCACCTGCTGGCCTTCTTCCTCTTTTCCTGACCAGTTTCCGACGAGCACCACTGGAACACCTCCGTCGCTTGTTTCTATGATTAAAAAGTGAGAGTAAAAAAGATGAAGAAATAAAACAAATATGTAAAAGGACTGAAATACCCCTCATTTAATTGAGAAAAACGGACGGTGTTAGCTGACTGGATGAAAGTGGCAATATTTTAAAACCACGAGGATGAAAATGGCAATATTTTAAAACCACGAGGACCCAGATACAAAAAAACAAACTATTGGATAAAAGTGGCAATTTTGACCAAACCACAGGGACGAAAATGACAGTTTACTTTATATACAACTAATATCCCGTAATTTAGGTCAATACCATTTGTATGTATTATCCCTATAAAATAACCCCTAAATGATACTTTAGCTTTTATATCATTATATTATGTAAATATGTAATAGTTTTATTTAATATATACATACATATATTCAAATTAATTATGCTTTTGAAAATTAAGTAGGAAACTCGTACATTAATAAGTGACCCATTTTGCACAATTTAGAGACAATGACCAATATATAGTTGTGAAAGCAAGTTGGACATAATCCGTAACAAAATATAATACAGAAATTCAGAAGAATTGCACGAAAGAGACATCGAACAGCTGAAAAAAGCCCGGGCTCGCTTACGGAAAGTAGAAATAGAAGCAGATGAGTTTCGTGTGAATGGATACTCTGAGATAGAGCGAGAAGAATTGAATTTGAATGATTCAACTTATAAGACTTTGAAACAACTAGAAAATTACAAAAAACAAGATATATACTAAGAATCATGGCTGCGTAAACGTGAGAAACAACAGACTAGTTTTTTTTTAACTTTAACTACATTAAAATGTATCTAACTTGACTATCAATTATAATCAAATGTAGCAAGTTATGTTTTAATTAATAAATTTGAAAAAGTCTCTTATATATTATGTATAACGGACTACACAAATATGTATAAATACATATTGACCCAGAAAGTTATTATTGTAACTCCTTTAAATACATGTGATACGGCTCTTTTACATGCGTATTGCATCAGAAATAAACGTTTTAGTTTGTTATAAATAAATACAATAAATAATAACTTGAATATATTTTGATACATATATATATATATATATATATATATTAATTTAATGCCATTACATCGCAATCGAATAAATTCACAAGGATATTAGTATGTTGATGGAATGATAGCCCCCACGAAGCTTTTAGCTACTTTCACTAACAAGTGGCCAATCTATCATATATAATAAATAAAGGTTTTGATTAAACAAATTTTCTTGGTCTCTCTTCTATTAATTGCACAAGTTTTCTTTAATTATTTTCTAATTATTTTTTATTTTTCGCCTCTAACTCCTATTAAATAATAATTATTTCTATAATTGTTTTTTATAAATGTTTTTATTTAAAAAAAGTTTGTTCATAAAACATTTTTAGAAATTAAACATTTATTTCATTCTTTTTATAAAACATTTTTAAAAAGTAACTGTATGACGTTTCTAAAATTTGTATTAAAAAACTATGTAATATGTCATAAATATGTAAATATTTATTATTAATTATATATAAAATTACATTTATTTAATCCGTGTAATACACGGGGTTCTAACCTAGTGTATTAATGGAAAGGGGTTGGTTCCCATCCCACTTAAAATGATTATTGATTGATTGATTACTTTGTGGCAAGGCATCCTAAATTGGGTTCCTTTACCTTTTTTTTCCGTATTGTATCCACTGGTTTTGTCAAATTAATCATTCATATGCATAAACTTTTATATTATATTATAAAATTATAATATATTAATAATTAATTTGGTTACTAAATTTGAAATAGTCATGAAAATTATATTATATTAATAATTAATTTGGTTCTACTTTCTCAATTGTGCACTTTATTCGACTACAAAATGTAGAGCCTATAAAACTTTTACTTGCGTCGGAATCAAACAATACAGACGCCAAGGTATTATTAACTACGAAAGTACCTGACACGACGTCGGTGTTTCCCCTTTCTTTCTTTTGCGTTAGGGCATATGCTCTTGTCCGTGCCCTTGGCTTTTCAACCTTGTTCCCGGGTCCACAAGCCTTCCCCTTCTTACAATCTCTGCTCAAATGGCCAGTCTCGCCGCATGTATAGCATGTACGCTGATTAGGGCAATCTCAAGAGTACATGTATTCACACACTTGAAGCACCTAGTCATCCCCATCCTACATAAGCCCCCATGATGTTTCTTATACTTTTCACACGTATCCATGGGCTGAACCTTCACTTTCTTGTCTTTGGAATTGTGGAAATTTCCACTAGGCCGTTTGCCCGGTAGGGTCAGTTTCTTCTTAGGCTCATCAATCTCTACGTCGTCCAGAGACAAGTCATCGCACACCAACCCGCTCAGTTCCATCACTAATTCCAAGGTCTGGGGGATATTTGCCTTCACGAAGGTGCGAACCTTGGAAGGTAACCCCCGGATGTAACAATTGATTCTTCGCTCCTCGGTGGTGATGAGGTGAGGCACTAGTCGTGCCATTTCATTAAACTTAGACATGTACCGTCGATGCGTCGTCGTTCCGGCCTTCAGCCCTAGGAACTCTTTTTCAACTTTCTTAATCTCATTCTTTTGATAAAACTTC
Source organism: Smallanthus sonchifolius (assembly GCA_023525975.1). Lineage (NCBI taxonomy): Eukaryota > Viridiplantae > Streptophyta > Magnoliopsida > Asterales > Asteraceae > Smallanthus > Smallanthus sonchifolius. The sequence goes on along the minus strand of CM042021.1, from coordinate 27,734,113 downwards.
TTGATCACAAGTTCCTTCAGATTATACCAACTCATCAGTTCGACCTCCCGATCGCCTTTAGCTTGCCTCACTGTCAGTGCGGCGCTTCCTCCCTAAGCATGTTCACGGCAAACTTGACAGCTTGGTCCGCCTGACACTCGCTAAGGCATATTGTAGCTTCTATCCAGATTACCCAATAAAATGTGGCTATCATATCCTTCTTCCCATCCAGAATTGGCGGGTCACATCCTCGAAAGGACTTATAGTCACACCCGCCAACAGGCGGTGCATTGTTTGCCATAATAACTGGCACTTTAGTAGCCGGGTTCGTACCAGCCGATCCACTTGCGCTTTTCATGGCCTCAATCAACATCTCAAACAAAGTGGCTTTCATAAATTCTTCAAATTCTCTTGCCATAGCCACTTTCACTTCCGGCTCAAAGCTAAACTGTTGCTCGACTACCGGGGTCCTTTCTATCTCATGATGGCTCACAACTAGGCTACCATGTACCCTCATTTGCTTGCCTTCTATTAACCGGTTTCCACCTCTTCGTCCTGCCATTCTACTAACTAAAAGAAAAGGAATAAGGAATTCAATTTTACTACGCTAGTTAACAAATACATCACAAATAAGTTAGGTAAGCTGTTAATATACACTAGCCATATGCAAATAACTACTACACCACTTCTTGGTTTGTATTTGATCACCTTTTTTATTACATTAAATACCCTTGTCCTGATCTATCTCGTCTAACAGGCAAAACTGTACTTACTACACTAGTCTGATTCTTGGATGCGAGTTACTCGTATCTGGCATCCTTTACTTGGTCTTATTCTCAGTTTAAGTCCAGACATTGGGAATATCTGATCTCTCAAACTATTGCTCTTATACCAACTTGTAAGACCTCAAACCCGGGAGGCCTCAATTGTTGGATTTACTCATTCACAAATTATGAATTCGGTTATAACCGAAAAACCCGATTAAATCATATGCACGTATTCTTTTATCCTTGTTTAATGTTTAGTCTAGTTTTATATGAGCTCATTTACTTTATAATCCCAAATTCATTTCACCCAATCCATTATCCAATTATCCATCAAGGTTATATTGTTTGAATTTGTTGTTATTGCTCTGAATAATAAACTGAAACCGGACAAAAAATTCAATTTGGTTAAATTCGGCTAAATTTGGTTAATTCTGATATAACCAAAAAACGAACCGTAAACGAGTTGTTTTTTTGCCAACACTGACCACTTTGACACGATGAACATCAGATGCAGGGAAACTTGAAGTTCCATGTTCAGAAGCATCACAATCATGACGGATGAATTGTTGGACAGAAGCAAGCTCGTTAATATTCTTGTCCCCCCCCCCCCCCTCCCTTCCATCATTAACATTGAAAAAAATAAGTAATTTTCATCATTGCAGTGAGAGGTACATTGGTAAAATGATCATGGTCAAGAAGGTAAGCAACAACCTCTCTATAAACGCCTTGAACAACCATTGACCCCTTCAATCCTGGTAGACCTAAAGCTCTACCCACGCATCCTTTTGGATTGTTAGGTGCGTACAACTCTTCATCCGTCGTTTTCACAATGGAAATCATCATACCTTTTAAAATCTCGTAAACCGTATTGTTTTTTAAAAGCAATAAGTGCCACATATTCCACTCCAAACTCGGATATGGTCGACACCAATCGTCAAACCTTTTACAATCTCGTAAACAAGCTCTTCTGTTTTACTAGAATTGCACAACATCTCAATAGCTTCCATCAAATCAAATCGTTAACAATTTGGGTCTTCCTCCCTTAACAAAACACTACCTTTGATGCATATATTTTTATTACCCTTAGTACATATTTATACCGCCCTGATTAGAGTATATAATAGGTTTTGACCTTGACCCCTATAAAGTAGTCTAAAATATTCCTAATATTCTTCATGTGTCCTGTCACTCATACTTATCTTCCCATGCATCCTTAATAAAAACAGCTCACTTAAACAATCAAAACGTCAAGGAGTAAGTTTATTTTACGAATTTCGTTTTCATTTCTATACTTGATGCAACTGTTTTCAATATTACAGAGCTAGTTTGCTAATCAGATTATGAATATTATTGTTTTCTTCTTTACTTCGATCATTGAGCTTGCGATCATGTTGGAATTAACCGAAAAAACCGATTAACCAAACCGGACCGAATTGAAAAAAACCGAACCGAGTATGAATTTAGTTATTCGGTTAATTTTAACCATAACCGAATTACCAATATGGTTATTCGGTTCAGTTAATGGTTAGAAAAATTATGAATTTGATTATAACCGAAAAACCCAATATAACATATTAAATCATAAGCCCGTATTTTTTACCCTTGTTTAATGTTTATTCTAGTTTTATATGAGCTCAATTACTTTATAAGCCCAAATTCATTCCACCCAATCCATTATCGAATTATCCATCAAGGTTATGTTGTTTGAGTTTGTTGTTGCTTCTCTGAATAATAAACTGAATCCGGACAAAATTTTCAATTTGGTTAAATTCGGCTAAATTTGGTTAATTATGTTATAACAAAAAAAACGAACCGTAAACGAGTTGTTTTTTTCCTACACTGACCGCTGTGACACCGAAGGTACCTTTACTCTCTCTTTTCCCTCGTCAACTAGCCTTCTTGCATCCATACATAACAACGCGAGCGCACTGGTTTCTTCTTTGCCATGGCGAAATTTCCGAATCATCATCTCCCCAATTTTAGAAAGAGAAAGTCCATCAGTAACAGCTTCTTTGAGGAAATTGTGGACATAATTAACACATTGTGGCAAGTCATATTGATCATATTAAGTTCACTTTCTAACATATTTGCATCTTTGTATGGATCAAGATCTTTGATGTACTTGAATCCTTCTTCTGTGAATGGGATTGAAGCTTATGGCGAGTGGATCCATTCAAAAAACGGGTCCTCTAAATCTTCACGTAATTGTAACATCCCGGAAATTGGTAAACTAATGATTAGGGTTAGTGGATGACCCGATTCTTTATTTAATGTAATGACGAGTAAGGTTGATCAAACGAAGTGCATTTTAACGATGGAAAAGGGAACGGTTAGTCGTTAAAGAGTTATCCCGAGATCGAAACGCACGAAAGGAAATTAGAGGGACTCAGATGAAAGATTTGGGGGATTTAAATACCTCATTATTAGGAAAACCCTAGGTCATCATGACCCTAGGTCATCATGACCTAGGGTGTGTGCGCGGTCGAAGAGAGAAGAAAGAGGAGGAAGAGACGTCGGAGATCGAGAAACGGCGGCGACGGGAGGTTTGAAAAGGTGCTTAAATCATGTGACTCCATATCACGAAAGGTAATCCTCATTCTCACCTTTTCCTTTTCCTTTTCTTTTTCCTTTCGATTATGCATGGAAACTCGATTAGGGTTCTAATCTCTCGTTATGGTAACGATTCCGGGTGAATGGTGGTTCGAATATGGTGGGATAGCGGAAACCCACATGTGTTGGTGCTCGGTGGTAGTGTTGACATCAAGGGAACAACCGACTACGGCCAAGTGGGGATGGTGGTGGCTGTGCGCGACGACATTGGTGGCTGAATACTATGACGGGGAGAGGAAGGAGCCCAAGGCGGAGACTGACGAGCACGTTTTCAACGATGGACAAGGAATGGTGCACCACTGTGGACAACGGTGATCACAATGGTGGCTACGATGGTGGTGCTTAACGAAGACGGTGACCCGATACCGTTTTGGCTTTGGTGATGATCCGTTTGGGCTGTTCTGTAGCTGTGGAATACGATGGAGGAGGTGTGGGTGATGCACGATGATATGTGGTGGTACAAGACGATTTCGGGTGGAGCAAGGATTGAAGGGGGCGTTTAGGGTTTGCATGGCACCTGTGCATGCATGCATGGAACCCAGTCCGGGTGCACGGTTCCCAAGCAGGCCAATGGCAATCCGATATGCGTGCCTGTGAAACTAGGTTTTTGTGGAGGAAGAATGACGGACTTACGAGGCAAACGTTGGGGTTTATTTATGTTGTTATACGTTATTCGACACGTGTTTAGCACATACCCTGATCATGTGATCTTACATCTTATATGTTCGGGTTTCGAGCGGGAAGACGGTTGTAGTACGAGATTTGGACTCAGCGTATCCGATGAGTTTCTAATCCCCACTTTACTATTTTAATGTTTTGGGGCTATCGTATATACTCACGTGTTTCATGCTATTAAACAAACGTGTTACGAGTTATGATTTAAACTGAAGTGTTTTACGAGTAATTATGTAAAAATCAAACTAAGGGTCTATGTGATGTCCTTAGGATATGTGGGCAAGAGTTATGATGATTGTGTTTGTCGGTTTAAGAGTTAGTCGAGCTGAGTCAGGAAATGAGTTAGACGTTATGAGTATGTGTAGGATGTGTTATCATGAGAATATTTGTGGGGTGTATATTTAGCTAACAAGTCATGTAATGATAGTATGCTATCATGTGTTATGTGTTGAATGTTGTGTGTATTTGTGTTGTTGTCCTTGTGACATGACGGGAAATTATGTCGTTGTCCTTGTGACACAGCGGGAAATTGTGTCGTTGTCTTTGTGACACGAAGGGAAATTATGTGAAGGACGAGGTCCTTCGGGAAGTCACCATGAGTGATAATCTCCAGGGGGACAGTGATGAGCTCGGGTGTTTGATGAACACCCTGACGAGGGCAGTTGTGACGAGGTATGTGTTTGTGTGCATTCATGTGTGTTTTAAATGCATGCAAGTGTTGATTTATATTTATTTTGCTGAGTTGATATTGTTATGGTGTTGAGCATTAGATTGACCGTTGCGTTGGGATGATGACGTTGTGTTTACAACTGTTGTGACATTTGATTTGTGAGAGTCTTGGTTAAGACCGGTTAAGTCGGTGTCTAGGGGTTGGTTGTGTTAACCGGATTTCGGGTTGATGCGTGTGATAGGTTACGAGTTGTTAGTGTAGTAAGCTCGATCCATGTCGGAGAGTTATTGGGTTATATTTATGGGATGAGTCTTGGGTGATGAACCCTTATGGGAATTGGTCGGTAACATGGGTACTTTCATGTTAATAAATAGCAAATCGTTTTATAAGGATCGAGATGTCCTGAGTTGACATAAATGATATTTGTTACAAGATGGTTTCTACTTAAATTAACTATTAGAACTCACTCAGCGTAGCTGACTTTGTATGTACGTTAGATTTGTTTTGCAGGTGAGTTTCGTGGACGACGTATCTTGGCTTGGGACCGATGCTACTTGGATCGGTGTGCAGGAATTCGTAAGGTATGGTTGATAACGATAATTGAGAATAAAAGATAATTATTATTTCGAGAAAGACTTCCGATGTATGTTTGTATAAGAAATGAATATATTTTAAAGAGAATACACGGTGATGAGATCTAACTATAGGGTGTCGGGTTTGAGGCCTTACAGTAAGCATAGACCATGATCAATAGGTATGAGTTCAAACCTTTGAACTCCATCATCATTCAGCTTTTTAACAAGGAGATTCCCTGCAAGTCTATCTGTGTTGAATATTCTTATATCTAATATACCAACAAGATGAACATCAAATGTAGAGAAACCTGATGTTCCATGTTCAGAAGCATCACAATCATGATGGATGAATTGTTAGATAGAAGCAAGCTTGCTAATATTCTTGTCTCCCCATCCCTCAATAACATTGAAAACAAAATGAGTAATTTCGATCATTGTTGTAACATCCCAAAATAAATGAGGATTTTAAATAACGGGTTGAACCGGGACGAACGGGATAAAAGAACGAGGCGTAACGGGCCGGGCCGGTTGGGCCGGCAAACTTGAAGGAAGGGGGGGGGGGTTTCCTCCCTTTAAATAGCCAACACACACACCATTTCTCTCATTTGCAAGAATCTAGAGAGAGAAACCGTAGAGAGAGAAAGTTGGCGGATCGACCCGAGATTGAAGGAGCTTGTTGCTACTGAGCTCGTGAGCAAAACCTCCGGATCAGAATCTCGAAATCAGGTAACACCCGAACCAAATCTGAGTTTTTGTTCGTTTTTGGGTTTTCGGGTATTTTCGGGAAAATGACGGGTTTTTATAAACCAAATGAGGAAAGGGTTATAAATCTGGAATCACGAAGGGAAAATACACGTTTTGAATGTAAAAAGTCCGGATCTTGACCAGGTCGGACCTGCATTGCGAAAGTTAGGGTTTTTCACGGGGAAGATAGCTGAGTTCTGCAGGTATCGAAACTAGAGTTTCGAGCGGCCTGCAGGTATCGAAACTAGAAGTTTCGAGCGGCCTGCAGGTATCGAAACTAGAAGTTTCGAGCGGCCTGCAGGTGTCGAAACTAGAAGTTTCGAGGGGCCTGCAGGTATCGAAACTAGAAGTTTCGAGGGGCCTGCAGGTATCGAAACTAGAAGTTTCGATGGGCCTGCACCTGTCGAAACTAAGTAGTTTCGATAGGTCTGCATCAGTAAGTGAAGTCAGTGTATTCACCTGTAACAGAACGAGTAAACCGTTAGAGTCGGGATTTAGGTCTGATGTGTATTTAATTAATCAATTCAGATCGGAAGTGACGTTGTTGGACCTTTGTTTAGGACAACCGAGACTAGCTTATAAGGTGAGTTCTAGAAGCCCTTCTTTTAATGTTTTAATTAAATGTTTTGGGCTGGTGTGCATACATACGAAACGAGGTTTATGAAACGAGGTTTACGAAACGAGGTTTACGAAACGAGGTTTATGAAACGAGGTTTACGAAACGAGGTTTACGAAACGAGGTTTATGAAACGAGGTTTACGAAACGAGGTTTATGAACGATGCTTCCGAAAGGGGAAGACGAAACGAGTTAATGAGATGTTTACGAAACGAGGTTTACGAGATGATGTTTATAAAATATTTTGCCAAACGAAGTTGTGAAAGGTTTACGAATGAAGTGTTATTTAATAAAACGTACGAATGCTTTAACTAAAACGAGGTAAAGGTTTTTATGAAAGTCACGAATGAACGAATCTGCCACGAGTTCCTACGGGAGCTAGAGTATGTATGTATGTATGTATTGGCCTTACCTTACGGGGGGCCTTTGTGGCTGGCTAACGGTTGTACAACTGGTTGAGGATGGGGTGACGACGGTCACCCATGGGATTACCGGGATCCCGATGGAAGGTACTATTCCTTGCGGGGAAATATTGCCTATGGTATGTTTAGTCTTCCTAGAGGTAACGAGCCTTAGGAGACGTATGTTTAGTCTACCTAGAGGTAACGAGCCTTAGGAGACGTATGTTTGGTCCACCTAGAGGTAACGAGCCTTAGGAGACCTGGATGACGGATGACTTAGAGGTAGCGAGCCTTAAGTTCTTCCGCTGGTATGCGATGTATGGGTTTGACGGTTACGAGAAGGCGCAGATTCGGTTCATATTGACTAGTGTTATGATGCTATGTTACGATGTTTTGATGATGTTAAGTTATTGCATATTTTACGTACGCTTTTATTAAATAAAGTATGATGTTATGTTTTTGGCAAATATTTGATGTTAATGATTTATGTTAAAACTAGAACTCACCAGCGTAGCTGACCTTTTTAGTATGCACATTCAGGTTAAGGAAGTTATGATGATGGACGGTGATGCTGGGCGGCTTGAGGAGTTACCCGGATGATATGAAGACTGGCATCCCGTTACGAGTTGTTTTTGTTATGTACATGTATTTAAAAATGTTACGCTTCCGCATGTTAAACGATGTAATGTTATGTTTGAAATGAAATTTTCCGCTGCGTTATTTGATATTCTAGTTTGAGAACTGTTTGTGAATGAGTAAATCCAACGCGTGGGGCCTCCCGGGTTTGGGGCCTCACAAGTTGGTATCAGAGCAATAGTTTGAGAGATTTGGACACTCCCTGTGTCTGAACTTAAACTGAGAATGGGACCGAAAGCGGATGCCAGTACGGGTAACTCGAGCCACAGCATCAGGTATGAAGGTAGTGTATATATATTTACATATATAGTATGCCTTAGGAAGTGTTAAGGTTAGGACTTGGGCTCTGATGGAAATCACAAAGGTGGTCAAATCGAAATCAAGAGGTAGTGTAATGGTTAATTGCAGATGGCCAGTGTATATTAACATCTTACAATGCTTGTTGAATTCTATTTGTTAACTAGCGTGATGACATTGGATTTCCTTGTCTTGTAGAACGGAATGGCAAGAAGAGGGAACGGAAAGCGTGGTGGGGGCCGTACCGGTGGTCGTACCGGTGGTGGCCGAGGTAGAACTCCTATTCACCAGGAGTACAGTGAAGAAGGAAGTGTTCACACTGAGCCAGAAGCTAGTGTGCACGGGACTGAGCCGACTCATGCTGAAGAACAACAATTCACTTTTGAACCGGAAGTAAGAGCGGCTCTGGCACGTGAGTTCACCGAATTGATGAAGGCTTCTTTGCCAGGACTACTGGCAGAAGCACTAAAGAAGGCTAATGAGGAGGGCGGATCTAAACTGACAACTGATATTCCAAACATTGAGGCCGTTAACGCACCGCCTGCTCGCGGCTGCGACTATAAGTCATTCAAGGTATGCGACCCGCCGGTTCTGACTGGAAAGAAGGACGCGGTGGCTACTTTTGACTGGGTAATTCGTATGGAAGCCGCCATTCGTCTGAGTGAATGTCGACCGAATCAGGTCGTGAAGTTTGCTGCTAACTCCTTGAGGGAGGAAGCATCTCACTGGTGGGAAGGTGTACGCCAGGCTAAGGGGAACGAGGTGGTTGATTCGATGATGTGGGATGATTTGAAAACTTTGGTGATCAAGAATTTCTGTCCAAGGAATGAGATCGAAAAGGTAGAAAGGGAATTTCTGGGTTTGAAGGCTGGGAGCATGACGCACCGGCAGTATACGACACGGTTCAATGAACTGGCACGTCTGGTGCCACACCTTATCACTACTGAAGGAAGAAAGATCGCTTGTTATATTCAAGGGTTACCGGACAAGGTCCGCACATATGTTAAGGCAAACGCCCCTACTACCTACGATTCGGTAGTAGAACTGAGCGGCGTGGTATTTGATGATCTGGCACTGAATGTCGTTGCCATTGAAGAGCCTAAGAAGAAGCTGAGTTTTCCCGCTAAGCGATCGGGTGGGAAGTTGTTTGGGGCTCAGGACAAACGGGCCAGGGTAAATGAATTAGCAGTCTGTGGGAAGTGTGGGGGAAGGCATGCCGGTGAATGCCGGTTGGGATCAAATTTGTGCTACAAATGTGGCAAGACCGGGCACTACTCCCGAGAGTGCCCGAACGGTATCAAATGCTACAACTGTGGGGAGAGTGGCCACATGAGCCGGGAATGCACTAAGCCCAGGATGGGCGAGACCGGGAAAGGGAAAGGCCCAGAGAAGAGGGAGGAAAGGCCCCGAGCGAAGACTCGAGCGTATGCACTAACGCAAGAACAGGCCAGGAATGACCCCGATGTGGCGTCAGGTACGTTCATCCTTGACAACACTTTTGTTTCAGTGCTATTTGATTCGGGTGCCAGTAAGAGTTTTATATCTGCAACTTTCTGTAAACGAGTAAAGTACACGGTTAGTAAAATAGAACGAGCCTTTAATGTAGAAACCGCTGAGGGTAGAACCGTAATGGTAACCGAAGTAGTTGACGATTCCACGATAAAGATAGAAGGCCATAGATTTCCCGTCAGATTATTTGTTATGGTTTTGGGAGGGTTTGATGTCGTGTTAGGTATGGATTGGTTAACTGCCAACGAGGCTCAAATTATATGCAAACGAAAGATAATCCGACTCAAGGCTCCGGATGGTAGCGAAGTGGAAGTACTTGGGGATCGCGATGCCCCGATGCCCAACGTCATCTCGATGATTAAGGCAGCAGATTACTTGAGGCGCGGATGCGAGGCTTATCTGGTATACGTAATTGACAAGTGTAAGGAAGTGAAAGAACTGGACGATGTACCCGTGGTACGCGAGTACCTGGAGGTGTTTCCAGAGGAGTTGCCTGGGATACCACCCGATAGAGAGATTGAATTTCGAATCGACTTAGTACCAGATGCCCAGCCCGTGGCTAAGGCTCCATATCGACTAGCACCAGTGGAAATGAAAGAATTAATGGCACAACTAGACGAGTTACTTGAGAAAGGATTTATCCAACCAAGCATCTCGCCGTGGGGTGCTCCGGTGTTGTTTGTAAAAAAGAAAGACGGTTCGATGAGAATGTGTATCGATTATCGCGAGTTGAACGAACGAACGGTAAAGAACAAGTACCCTTTACCAAGGATCGATGACCTGTTTGATCAATTGCAAGGCGCAAGTTGGTTCTCAAAAATCGACCTTCGGTCCGGGTACCATCAGTTGAAGGTGAGGGAAGAAGACATACCGAAAACTGCATTTCGCACGCGTTATGGACATTTCGAGTTCCGCGTAATGTCTTTCGGATTGACGAACGCCCCCGCAGCGTTCATGGATTTGATGAATAGGGTGTGTCGACCGATGCTGGACCGATCGGTAATTGTGTTCATTGATGATATCCTCGTCTACTCCAAGAATGAGGGTGATCACGCTTGTCATTTGAAGGAAGTGTTGGAAGCTCTAAAGAAGGAGAAGTTGTATGCTAAGTTCTCCAAATGCGCGTTCTGGCTTAGGGAAGTCCAATTCCTAGGTCACGTCATTAACCCGAACGGCATTATGGTAGACCCAGCAAAGATAACGACGGTAAGGGACTGGGATATTCCTAAGACGCCAACGGAGATCCGCAGTTTCTTAGGGTTGGCAGGCTACTATCGGAGATTCATTCAGGATTTCTCGAAAATAGCTTCGCCATTGACAAAGTTGACACGAAAGGAAGAAAAGTACGAATGGGGTCCGAAGCAGGATGAGGCATTTAAGGAGTTAAAAGAAAAGCTAACCCAAGCTCCAGTCTTGGCCCTTCCCGAGGGCAATGAAGACCTGGTGGTATACTCTGACGCTTCGGGTCAGGGGTTGGGGTGTGTGCTGATGCAACGTGGAAGAGTGATCGCATACGCATCACGACAGCTGAAGGTTCATGAAGTCAACTATCCGACTCACGATTTGGAACTTGCTGCTGTTGTGTTTGCATTAAAAATTTGGAGGCACTACCTCTATGGGGTAAAGTTTACCATATACTCCGATCACAAAAGTCTGAAGTACTTCTTCGAGCAAAAGGAGTTAAATATGAGGCAGAGGCGATGGTTGGAACTTTTGAAAGACTACGACTGTGAAATCATGTACCATCCTGGAAAAGCAAACGTGGTGGCTGACGCTCTAAGCCGGAAGGATGTGCCTGCTCCTATTAGAGTGAAAGCTTGCCAAATGGTGGTAACGTCGGATGTGATGAGGGAAATTGAAAAGGCTCAAGAAGAGGCACTAAAGGGGGAAAACATAAAGAAGGAAAGGATGGTTGGCCAACAGGATAAGTTAGAATATAACACCCTTGGTGTTAGGACACGTTTTGGTCGAGTATGGATACCTATGGGTGGCGAGATTAGGACCAAAATCTTGGATGAGGCTCATAAGTCTCGTTACTCTATCCATCCCGGTACCAACAAAATGTACCAAGATCTGAAGAAGGAATACTGGTGGCCTGGGATGAAACACGAAGTGACGAAATACGTAAGCAAGTGCTTGACTTGCTCACAAGTGAAGGCCGAACACCAGAAACCGTATGGGAAAATTCAACCACTTGAGATACCGGAATGGAAGTGGGAACACATTACTATGGACTTCATAACCAAGCTACCTCGCACAGCTAAAGGTCATGACACCATTTGGGTAATTGTGGACCGTTTAACGAAGAGTGCTCATTTTCTACCTATTCGCGAGACGTTCTCGTCGGAAAGGTTAGCGGAAGTATTTATTAACGAAGTAGTGGCGCGGCATGGGATGCCTCTGACGATTGTATCTGATCGGGACACACGATTCACATCGAGGTTCTGGAAGAGGTTTCACGAGGCAATGGGCACGAGACTCAATATTAGTACGGCATACCACCCACAAACGGATGGTCAGTCCGAAAGGACCATTCAAACATTGGAGGATATGCTTCGTGCTTGTATTATCGACTTCGGTGGCAGTTGGGACAGTCATCTGCCGTTAGCCGAATTCTCCTACAACAACAGTCATCACACGACGATAGGCATGCCGCCTTATGAAATGTTGTATGGGAGGAGATGCAGGACCCCGGTTTGTTGGGGTGAGATTGGACAGAAGGAATTGGGAAGTCTTGAAGTTGTAAAAGAAACGTCGGAAAGGTTTGATCAGATCAAAGCACGAATGAAGGCCGCCCAAGATCGTCAGAAATCCTACGCGGATAGACGACGAAGGCCTATTGAATTTAATGTTGGGGACAGAGTAATGTTGAAAGTGTCGCCCTGGAAGGGAATCATACGATTCAGGAAGAGAGGAAAGTTAAGTCCGAGGTTTATCGGACCATTCAGGATTATGGCACGGGTTGGTGAAGTCGCTTATCGGTTGGAATTGCCTGATGAGTTAAGTGGGATTCATCCTACCTTCCATGTATCACACTTGCGAAAGTGTTTGGCGGATGAAACGGCTCACGTACCACTTACTGACATCGAGGTCGACAACAGCCTTAACTACATCGAAGAACCTGTGGCCATCCTAGACAGGAAAGAGAAACGTTTACGTAACAAAGTTATCCAGTTGGTTAAAGTCCAGTGGAAGCACCGGAAGGGATCGGAAGCTACATGGGAAACGGAGACGGAAATGAAGGAGTCGTACCCTCAACTGTTTGACTTATGATAGGTTTCGGGGACGAAACCTATTGTAAGGGGGGTAGACTTGTAACATCCCAAAATAAATGAGGATTTTAAATAACGGGTTGAACCGGGACGAACGGGATAAAAGAACGAGGCGTAACGGGCCGGGCCGGTTGGGCCGGCAAACTTGAAGGGAGGGGGGGTTTCCTCCCTTTAAATAGCCAACACACACACCATTTCTCTCATTTGCAAGAATCTAGAGAGAGAAACCGTAGAGAGAGAAAGTTGTCGGATCGACCCGAGATTGAAGGAGCTTGTTGCTACTGAGCTCATGAGCAAAACCTCCGGATCAGAATCTCGAAATCAGGTAACACCCGAACCAAATCTGAGTTTTTGTTCGTTTTTGGGTTTTCGGGTATTTTCGGGAAAATGACGGGTTTTTATAAACCAAATGAGGAAAGGGTTATAAATCTGGAATCACGAAGGGAAAATACACGTTTTGAATGTAAAAAGTCCGGATCTTGACCAGGTCGGACCTGCATTGCGAAAGTTAGGGTTTTTCACGGGGAAGATAGCTGAGTTCTGCAGGTATCGAAACTAGAGTTTCGAGCGGCCTGCAGGTATCGAAACTAGAAGTTTCGAGCGGCCTGCAGGTATCGAAACTAGAAGTTTCGAGCGGCCTGCAGGTGTCGAAACTAGAAGTTTCGAGCGGCCTGCAGGTATCGAAACTAGAAGTTTCGAGGGGCCTGCAGGTATCGAAACTAGAAGTTTCGATGGGCCTGCACCTGTCGAAACTAAGTAGTTTCGATAGGTCTGCATCAGTAAGTGAAGTCAGTGTATTCACCTGTAACAGAACGAGTAAACCGTTAGAGTCGGGATTTAGGTCTGATGTGTATTTAATTAATCAATTCAGATCGGAAGTGACGTTGTTGGACCTTTGTTTAGGACAACCGAGACTAGCTTATAAGGTGAGTTCTAGAAGCCCTTCTTTTAATGTTTTAATTAAATGTTTTGGGCTGGTGTGCATACATACGAAACGAGGTTTATGAAACGAGGTTTACGAAACGAGGTTTACGAAACGAGGTTTATGAAACGAGGTTTACGAAACGAGGTTTACGAAACGAGGTTTATGAAACGAGGTTTACGAAACGAGGTTTATGAACGATGCTTCCGAAAGGGGAAGACGAAACGAGTTAATGAGATGTTTACGAAACGAGGTTTACGAGATGATGTTTATAAAATATTTTGCCAAACGAAGTTGTGAAAGGTTTACGAATGAAGTGTTATTTAATAAAACGTACGAATGCTTTAACTAAAACGAGGTAAAGGTTTTTATGAAAGTCACGAATGAACGAATCTGCCACGAGTTCCTACGGGAGCTAGAGTATGTATGTATGTATGTATTGGCCTTACCTTACGGGGGGCCTTTGTGGCTGGCTAACGGTTGTACAACTGGTTGAGGATGGGGTGACGACGGTCACCCATGGGATTACCGGGATCCCGATGGAAGGTACTATTCCTTGCGGGGAAATATTGCCTATGGTATGTTTAGTCTTCCTAGAGGTAACGAGCCTTAGGAGACGTATGTTTAGTCTACCTAGAGGTAACGAGCCTTAGGAGACGTATGTTTGGTCCACCTAGAGGTAACGAGCCTTAGGAGACCTGGATGACGGATGACTTAGAGGTAGCGAGCCTTAAGTTCTTCCGCTGGTATGCGATGTATGGGTTTGACGGTTACGAGAAGGCGCAGATTCGGTTCATATTGACTAGTGTTATGATGCTATGTTACGATGTTTTGATGATGTTAAGTTATTGCATATTTTACGTACGCTTTTATTAAATAAAGTATGATGTTATGTTTTTGGCAAATATTTGATGTTAATGATTTATGTTAAAACTAGAACTCACCAGCGTAGCTGACCTTTTTAGTATGCACATTCAGGTTAAGGAAGTTATGATGATGGACGGTGATGCTGGGCGGCTTGAGGAGTTACCCGGATGATATGAAGACTGGCATCCCGTTACGAGTTGTTTTTGTTATGTACATGTATTTAAAAATGTTACGCTTCCGCATGTTAAACGATGTAATGTTATGTTTGAAATGAAATTTTCCGCTGCGTTATTTGATATTCTAGTTTGAGAACTGTTTGTGAATGAGTAAATCCAACGCGTGGGGCCTCCCGGGTTTGGGGCCTCACAATTGTCGTGAGATGTACATTGGCGAAATGAACATAGTCATGAAGGTAAGCAGCAAACTCTTTATAAATGCCTAGTCTAACCAATGACCCTTTCAATCCGGGTAGACCTAAGGCTCTACCCACACACCCTTTTGGATTGTTAGGTGCATACGTCTCTTCATTCGCTAGTTTCACAATGGCAATACTCTCACCTCTATTGTTTTTAAAGCAATAAGTGCCTCCCATTCCACTCCTAACTAGGATATGGTCGACACCAATCGTTATACCTTTTACAATTTTGAAAAAAAGATCTTCTGTTTTACTAGAATTCCCCAAGATCTTAGTAGCTTCCATCAAATCAAATCGTTAACAATTTGGGTCTTCCTCCTTTAACAAATCACTACCTTTGATGCACATATTTGTAGTGCCCTAAGCACATATTTATACTGCCCTGAGTAGAGTATAGAGTAGGTTTTGACCTTGACCCCTATAAAAGTAGACTGAAATATTCCTCATAATCTCTATGTGTCATGTCACTCATACTTATCTTCCCATGCATCCTTAATCACTAAAATAGCTCACTCAAACAATCAAAACTTCAAGGAGTAAGTCTATTTTACGAATTTTGTTTTCCTTTCTATACTTGATGCAATTGTTTTTGCTAATTGGATTATAATAATATCGTTTTTTTCTTTACTTCGATCATTGAGCTTACGATCATGTTGGAATTAACCGAAAAAACCGATTAACCGAACCGAATATGAATTTGGTTATTCGGTTAATTTTAACTGTAAATGAATTACCAATATGGTTATTCGATTCAGTTAACGGTTAGACAAATAATGAATTCGGTTACAACCGAAAAACCCGATTTAACCGATTAAATCATAAGCCCGTATTCTTTTACACTTGTTTAATGTTTATCCTAGTTTTATAGGAGCCCAATTACTTTATAAGCCCAATTCATATCACCCAATCTATTATCCAATTATCCATCAAGGTTATGTTGTTTGAATTTGTTGTTGCTGCTCCGAATAATAAACTGTAACCGGACAAAAATTCAATTGGATTAAATTTGGTTAATTCGGTTATAACCGTAAACGAGTTGTTTTTTGCATGCACTGACCGCTTTGACACCGAAGGTACCTTTCCCCTCTCTTTTCCCTCATCAACTAGCCTTCTTGCATCCATACATAACAACTCGAGTGCACTGGGTTCTTCTTTGCCATGGCGAAATTTCCGACTCGTCATCTCCCCAATTTCAGAAAGAGAAAGTCCATGAGAAGCAGCTTCTTTGAGGAAAATTGTGGACATAATTAACACATGGTGGCAAGTCTTCTTGATCATATGAAGCTCAGTTCCGAACATATTTGCATTTTTATATGGATCATGATCTTTGTTGTACTTGACTTCTTCTTCGGTGAACGGGATTGAAGCTTGTGACCGGTGGATCCATTCAATATACGGGTCCTCTGAATCTTCAGGTAAGGAAAGACCATGATCAATGGGTATGAGTTCAAACCTTTGAACTCCATCATCATTAAGCAATTTGGGTATTCCTCCCTTAACAAAATACTACCTTTAATGCATATATTTGTAGTTCCTTGAGCACATATTTTTACTGCCCTGAGTAGAGTATAAAGTAGGTTTTAACCTTGACCCCTATAGAAGTAGACTAAAATATTCCTCATAATCTCCATGTGTCTTGTTACTCATACTTATTTTCTCATGGATCCTTAATAAAAAACAACTCACTCAAACAATCAAAACTTCAAGAGGTAAGTCTGTTTTACGAATTTCGTTTTCCTCTCTATACTTGATGCAATTGTTTTCAATATTACAGAGCTAGTATGCTAATATAATTATGAATATTATCATTTTGTTCTTTACTTTGATCATGGAGCATACGATCATATTGGAAATAACCGAAAAAATCAATTAACCAACCGGACCGAACCAGAAAAACTCGAACCAAATATGAATTTGGTTATTCGATTATATTTAACCGTAACCAAATTACCAATATGGTTTTTGAACTTACAATCATGTCGGAAATAACTGAAAAAACCAATTAACCAAACTGGACCGAACAAAAAAAACCGAATCGAATATGAATTTGGTTAGTCGGTTAAGTTTAGCCGTAATCGAATTACCAATACGGTTATTCGGTTAGATATGGTCAACACCAATTGTCATACTTGTCTCCCCCTCCCTCATTAACATTGAAACAGAATGAGTAATTTTGATCATTGTCGTGAGAAGTAGATTGGCAAAATGATCATGGTCAAGATGGTAAGCAGCAAACTCTCTATAAACGCCTTGAGCAACCACTGACCGTTTCAATCCCGGTAGACCTAAGGCTATACCCTTTTGGATGGTTAGGTGCATACGGCTCTTCATCCGCCCTTTTCACAATAGTAATACTCTAACCTCTAATGTTTTTAAAGTAATAAGTGCCTCCTACTCCACTCCTAACTAGGATATGGTCGACACCAATCGTTATACCTTTTACAATCGTGAAAACAAGCTCTTTTGTTTTACTAGAATTGCACAAAATCTCAAAAGCTTCCATCAAAGTAAATCGTTAACAGTTTGGGTCTTCCTTCCTTAACAAAACACTACCTTTGATTCACATATTTGTAGCAGCCTCAGCATATATTCCTCATAGTCTCGACGTGTCTTGTTACTCATACTTATCTTCCTCATAAACTCGACGTGTCCTGTTACTCATACTTATCTTCCCATGCATTCTTAATCACAAAAACAGCTCACTCAAACAATCAAAACTTCAAGGAGTAAGTCTATTTTACGAATTTCGTTTTCCTTTCTATACTTAATGCGATTGTTTTCAATAATACAAAGCCAGTTTGCTAATCGAATTTGGAAAATTATCATTTTGTTCTTTACTTCGATCATTGAGCTTAAGATCATGTTGGAAATACCCGAAAAAACCGATTAACCAAAATGGACCGAATCGAACATTAATTTGGTTATTCGATTAATTTTAACCGTAACCGAATTACCAATAAGGTTATTTTTTTTATATAGCCGACAACAAACATCATACGTTTTACAAACTCATAAACAAGCTCTTATGTGTTACTCATACTTTCCCAAGATCTCAATAGCTTCCATCAAATCAAATCGTTAGCAATTTGGGTCTCCTCCCTTAACAAAACACTACCTTTGATACACATATTTGTAGTGCCCTGAGTACATATTTATACTGTCATGAGTATAACTTAAATTTTGGCCTTGAGCTCTATAAAGTAGATTTAAATATTCATCACAATCTCCACGTGTCATGTCACTCATACATATCTTCCTATGCATCCTTAATCACAAAAACAACCCACTCAAACAATTAAAACTTCAAGCAGTAAGTCTATTTTACGAATTTCGTTTTCCTTTCTATACTTGATGCAATTGTTTTCAATATTATAGAGCTAGTTTGCTAATCGGATTATGAATATTATCGTTTAGTTCTTTACTTCGATCATTGAGCTTACGATCATGTTTTAAATAACCCAAAAAACCGATTAACCAAACCGGACCGATCGAAAAAACCAAACCGAATATGAATTTGGTTATTTGGTAAATTTTAACCGTAACCGAATTACCAATATGGTTATTCAGTTCGATATGGTCAACACCAAACATTAAACCTTTTACAATCTCGTAAACAAGCTCTTCTGTTTTACTAGAATTCTCAAGATTTCAATAGCTTCCATCAAATCAAATCGTTAACAATTTGGGTCTTACTACCTTAGCAAAATAGTACATTTGATACACATGTTTGTAGTGCCCTTAGTACATATTTATACAGTTCTGAGTAGAGTATAGAGTAGGTTTCACCTTGACCCCTATAAAAGTAGACTGAAATACTCCTCATAATCTCCATGTGTCTTGTCACGCATACTTATCTTCTCATGGATCCTTAATTACAAAAACAGTTCATTCAAACAATCAAAACTTCAAGAAGTAAGTCTATTTTCCGAATTTCGTTTTCCTATCTATACTTGATGCAATTTTTTTCAATATTACAAAGCTAGTTTGCTAATCGGATTATGAATATTATTCTTTTGTTCTTTACTTCGATCATTGAGCTTACGGTCATGTTGGAAATAACCGAAAAACCCGATTAACAAAACCCGACCGAACCGAAAATGAATTTGGTTGGTCGGTTATTTTTAACCGTATCCGAATTACCAATCTGGTTATTGAACTTACGATCATGATGGAAATAACCGAAAAACCAATTAACCAAACCGGACAGAACCTAGTATGAATTTAGTTAGTCGGTTAATTTTAATCATAACCGAATTACCAATATCGTTATTCGGTTCGATTTGGTCGACACCAATCGCCATACCTTTTACAATCTCGTAAACAAGCTATTCTATTTTACTAGAATTGCGTAAGATATCTATAGCTTCTATCAAATAAAATCATTAACAATTTAGGACTCCCTCCCTTAACAAAACATTACCTTTAATGCACATATTTGTAGTTCACTAAGCACATATTTATACTGCCCTAAGTAGAGTATAGAGTAGGTTTTAACCTTGACCCCTATAAAAGTCGACTGAAATATTCTTCATAATCTCCATGTGTCTTGTCACTCACACTTATCTTCTCATGGATACTTAATCACAAAAACATCTCACTCAAACAATCAAAACTTCAAGAAGTAAGTCTATTTTACGAATTTCGTTTCCCTTTCTATACTTGATGCAACTGTTTTCAATATAAAAGAGCTAATTAGCTAATAGGATTATGAATATTATCTTTTTGTTCTTTACTTCGATAATTGAGCTAACGATCATGTTGGAAATAACGAAAAAACCGATTAACTAAACCTTTAGTCGGTTAATTTTAATCGTAACCGAATTACCAATATGGTTATTGAACTTACGATCATGTTGGAAATAACCGAAAAAACCAATTAACCACACTGGACTAATAAAAAAAAACTAAATCAAATATGAATTTGGTTTGTCGGTTAAGTTTAACCGTAACCGAATTACCAATACGGTTATTCGGTTCGATATGGTCGACACCAATCGTCATACTTTTTACAATCTTGTAAACAAGCTATTCTGTTTTACTAGAATTGCCTAAGATCTCTATAGCTTCAATAAAATCAAATCATTAGCAATTTGGGTCCTCCTCCCTTAACAAAATACTGCCTTTAATGCATATATTTGTAGTTCTCTGAGCACATATTTTTAATGCCCTGAGTAGAGTATAAAGTAGGTTTTAACCTTGACCCCTATAGCAGTAGACTGAAATATTTCTCACAATCTCCATGTGTCTTGTTACTCATACTTATTTTCTCATGGATCCTTAATAAAAAAAACAGCTCACTCAAACAATCAAAACTTGAAGAGGCAAGTCTGTTTTACGAATATCGTTTTCCTCTCTATACTTGATGCAATTGTTTTCAATATTACAGGGCTAGTATGCTAATCTAATTATGAGTATTATCATTTTGTTCTTTACTTCGATCATGGAGCTTACGATCATATTGGAAATAACCGAAAAAAACCGATTAACCGACCGGACCGAACCGGAAAAACCCGAACAGAATATGAATTTGGTTATTCGATTATATTTAACTGTAACCAAATTACCAATATGGTTTTTGAACTTACGATCATGTTGGAAATAACCAAAAAAACCAATTAAACAAACTGGACCGAACAAAAAACCGAATCGAATATGATATTGGTTAGTCGGTTAAGTTTAACCGTAACCAAATTACCAATACGGTTATTCGGTTCGATATGGTCGACACCAATTGTCATTCTTGTTTCCCCCTCCCTCATTAACATTGAAACAGAATGAGTAATTTTGATCATTGTCGTGAGAAGTAGATTGGCAAAATGATCATGGTCAAGATGGTAAGAAGCAAACTCTCTATAAACGCCTTGAGCAACCACTGACTGTTTCAATCCTGGTAGACCTAAGGCTATACCCTTTTGGATGGTTAGGTGCATACGGCTCCTCATCCGCCATTTTCACAATAGTAATTGTAAGGACCAAACCTAATAGGCTAACGCATCAAGAGATCACCGACGTGTTCAGATCAAGACATTTTGGAAGTTTGCGGCCGAATACTTCAATGCCTAACCGCATACTTGAAGTATGCGGTGCCCGACCGTATACTTGAAGTATGCGATGCCCGACCGCATACTTGAAGTATGCGCCCCCCCAGACCAACCGAATAGTATAAATAGTTATTTTGTATTCTGTATTCGGTTAGACGAGTTGTTGAACGATCTTGTATTTTATTTTCAGTATTTAATCAATATACGAATCGTTTGATATTTGATTGTGTCTCGTCCTCTTTGATTATACCAACAAGTCACGTGTCGAGTCTGTTTCCGCCAGGTTCAACACGTCGTTGAATCTGTTGATTGAAGATTCTCGAGAATCCGGAACTTACAATTGGTATCAGAGCCTTAGTGCTTATTCGGTGAAGCTAGCAACGGATTTATTTGACTCGTGAGGTATTAAAGTTATTGTTTTGAAGTTTATTTGAACTGACTTGTTTGTTGGAAAAGTTTGTGAATAGATTGACAGGTTCTAGATTTTGCTTCTGTCAACTCTATTGAAGTTTACGGTTGATCTACTGATTTTCGGCTTGAAAACCTCAGTCTTTTTTATCATAATCGTCCTCTGGAAGTTCACGGTAATCGAAGTTTATGGTTGCTCAAGTTCACGGTAATCGAAGTTCACGGTTACTCAAGTTCACGGCTTCTGAAGTTTGCGGCTTTCTGAAGTTCACGGTTACTTCCATGTTTACGGATTTCTGAAGTTCACGGTCACTTCCAAGTTTGCGGCTTTCTGAAGTTCACGGTTATCTCCAAGTGTGCGGTATATCTTTAGTTACAGTCATGACTGATACTAATGCTATGGATAATGAGATTGGCACCACAAACAGACCTCCACGTCTTACAAATGCAGATGATCTTGACAACTGGAAATTTAGATATGAAAAGTTTGCTAAATATAAGGATTCATCTATTTGGAAGTCTATTGAAAAGGGTCCTCAAGTTCCTATGGTCAGAAATGAAAAGAATGAATTTGTTCCCAAGGATCTTGATCTCTATGTTGGTGAAGAGATTCTTCAGAAGGAAAAGGATGAGAAAGCTTATGCTGGTTTGACCATGGCATTGTCAACAGAAATTGCTCAAGGCTTTAAAGAATACAATACTTCAAAGGCTCTTTGGGATGCATTTGTGGAAAGGTTTGAAGGAAATTTAGATATGTGAGAAAGTAGAAAGGACATGTTAAGACAGAAATTCAACATGTTCAAATATGTGAAAGGGGAAAGTCTGAAATCTCAGATAAATATATTTACTCACTTGATGACTGAAATAAGTGGTGCAGGTATTGAGATGACCAAAGGTGAGATAAACAAGAAACTGCTCAACTCGTTGCCGATAAACTGGAATTTTAACATCACTACTATCAAGATAACTAAAGACATGTACACTACATCTCTTAGTGAGTTGATCTCCATTCTGAGGTTATATGAGATGGATGATCAACAAAGACAGATCATGTTTATGTCTGAGACAGATCATTTAGTGTCTCATGGAAGTGCTTTACTCTCCAGTATGTCATCAGCTCATACTCTGAATTTGTCTATTGTGTCAAATCAAACAGATGCTGCTGCATCACTTCAGCAAAACAGTTCACCATCATCAAATTCTGTCAAAGCTGTAGAAATGAATGTCGCATTGTTCATTGTCTTTCTGAATAGCTATAATGCATTGCTAGTTGTAAAGCTCTCTCCTGCAAACCTAGTACAATATGACATGGAACAAATTCATCCCGGTGACTTAGAAGAGATGGATATCAAATGGCATATGGCAATGGCAGTGCATCGTGCTAAGAAGTTTATCAAGAGAACAGGAAGAAACTCATTCGATGGAATGGAATCTGGGGCAAAGAAGATTGGTTTTGATAAATCTAACTTGAGGTGTTACAACTGCAGTAAACCTGGGCACTTTGCTAGAGAATGCCCAGAGCCTAAAGTTGAGAAGGGAAGTTCATCAACCAGTTCACAAGAAAAGGAAGTTGATGCACCCGGTGAGAGCAAGGCTTTGGTCAGTCAGCAAACTGCAGGATATGATTGGGGAGATCAGATTCATGAGCTGACAATGAAGGTGTCAAATCATGCCCTCATGGCAAAAATTGAAGATACTGAGGTACTTACTAATACTTGTTCTCATAACTGTTTGGAGAAGATAAATAGGTATAAGTGTGATAATGAAATTTTAATAAAGGAAATTACTCAACTTCGATATGCCAATGCTGAGCACAAGCGATCTGAAAATATTTTTAAAGATAAAATTGAGGCAAGTAAAAATGATTTTTCTAAACTTGAAATGGATTTTAGCAACAAGGAATGTCTTTATCGTGATGCTTTAAAAAGAACAAATGATCTAAGTCTACAGTTGAATGATGTTGTGACTCAATTGGCAAACACCAAACTAAAAATCGAAAAGATCGACCACTTTCGATCAGTTTTTTATGACATGTTAGATTCCTAAGTTTGAAAGAAAGGGAATCCAGGGATTGGTTATCATGCTGTTGAACATCTTTTCAATGGAAATTTCACTTCTATGCCAAGTGTTCAACATGAAGATGTTGTAATGGGGTATGGTGTAGGCCGTAGACCAGATCTACCTTCTTCATCTATACAGTCCACGCCAGTGACTGTTGGTCCCTCGGTACAACATGTGAACGTTACTAACCCGTCTAAGTCTTGTGTAGAAACTATATTAGTAGAGGGCATAGTGGAGGATTGTGAAAGTGATGATGAGCAGGAGGGTCATGTTTTTAATTCCAAGTCCTTGTCTTTTAAAAATACTAAGTCTGGTTTTTCAAATTCTGCTACGTTTGTTAGTTCTGGTTTAAATGTTGGTTTGAGCAGTGGTACTTCTAAAAGGGTAATAATTTAAAAACAAATTTGAAATCCACTTTTGTGAAAGGTGGAACTTTAGAGAAAGAAGAAAAACAGATCTTGAACGGTAAGAATATTCAGTTTGTTCAAAACAAAAACCGTTCTTCTAATCGTGAAAGTAGCAAACCATCAACAAGTCAGTCAAACTCGAAGAATTTGCCTCAACGTTTTACCAAAAGTGAGTTTTATAAAAAAAAATTGATAATCATCATCGTGCTTTTGAACAAAATGTTAGAAATAGTGATAGAAATTGCTTCAAATCAAATCACAGAAATTATGATAGAAATGATAATCAAATGTTTGATAGAAGGTTTTCCAGGAACTGTGAAAATGCAGGTTATTTCACAGGTTCTCCTCAACGGTCATCAACATGGGACACCGGATACTATGCCCCGTATCCAAGAAGGTAAACATGTTATGTTTGTGGGAATCCCGGACACTTAGCTCGAAACTGTGTTCACAATCGTGAACACTCTGGTAGTTATCTGAATGTTTCTCGATGGGATAATGTGCATCAAAGGCCAAACTCGTTTAAAAGATCTACGGCCCAAAATCACAGAATGCCAAATGAAAAAGAATCGGATAAAAGAACTAGTGTTGTGCATAAATCTCAACATCATGTTAAAGAAAATAATGTTTTCAAACATAAACAAAAGAAAGTTGAGAAGCAGATAAAATCCAGAAAGGGAAAAGAAAAAATCGTCACTCCAACAACAGGCTCAAACTTTCAAAAACCAAAGTCTGTGTGGAAACGAAAACCAAATGCACAAATAGCACCAGTTGAGTTTAATGGCAAAAGAGATATGAAATTGCAAGAAGTTTCATACTTGGATGAGTTAGGGTAACCCAAGATAACCATGGCTTGGGTTCTAATTACTAATTAAAATGTTTTATCGTGCAGCGGCAGCCAAGGAGGCCTGTCAACAACCTCTGGTATGTTGATAGTGGTTGTTCCCGTCACATGACAGGAGACATCTCTTAGCTTCACGACATCAAGATGTTCGATGGAGGGTATGTTTCCTTTGCAGGTGATAAAGGTGGGCAAATCACAATGACAGGTACTGTCACTAATGGTACTCTCTGTTTCGAAGATGTGAATTATGTGTTTGAATTGAATCACAGCTTGTTAAGTGTGTCTCAAATTTGTGACAAAAAGTTTTCAACTCAATTTAATGATAAAGAATGTTTTATTTTAAAACCAGGGTTTGTAGTCCCTGAGGATTGGATTTTAATGAGAACACCGAGGTGTAAGGATTCATATTTGTTGGATATGAATAGTGACTCAGCTTTAACCAATACCTGTCTATTTTCTAAAGCTTCTGAAAATGACTCAATGCTCTGGCATCGTCTTTTAGGTCACATAAATTTGAAAAACCTAAATAGAATTGCTAAAGGAGCACACGTGGTCGATTTGCCTTGAAAAGAATTTTGTGAAGCTGAAAAATGTATTTCATGTGCTAAAGGAAAATAGCATAAACAACCACACAAACCCAAGTTGTTTAACTCATTCGAATATGTTCTTCAGTTGCTGCATATGGATCTTTTCGGTCCCGTAAGCGTAATGAGACTTGGGAAGAAATCATATTGTCTTGTTATTACTGATGACTACTCACGATTTTCTTGGTTGTTCTTTTTAAGTAAGAAAAGTGAGACTACAGATATTCTTAGGCAGTTCATGATACTTGTGGAAAATCAACTGAACTTGAAGATCAAGATTATCAGGAGCGACAACGGGACGGAATTCCGAAAAGAAATTCCTGATAGCTTTGTGCAGAAAAGGGAAACGACAATTCAACGCTGCTAGAACTCCTCAACAGAATGGAGTTGCTGAACAAAGAAATTGCACCCTAATAGAAGCTGCAAGAACCATGATCTCTGACTCTAAATTGCCGATATTCTTCTGCGCTGAAGCAATCAATACAGCGTGCCACGTGCAAAACAGAGTGCTACTCAACAAGCATCAACTGAAGACTCCATATGAAGTCATGTTTAACCAGAAGCCAAAGATCGATTATTTCAGAGCATTTGGATGCCTATGCACTCTGTTGCATAATGACACCATTGGGTCCAAATTCGATGCAAAGGCTGACGAATGTTATTTCATTGGATACTCATCCTGCAAGACTGCCTACAGGGTTTACAACAAGAGAACCAAGCAGATAGTGGAGTCCTACTACATTGACAGGCAGAAGCTTAACAAAACTGATGCGAATTCTGGTCCAAATTGGTTATTTGATTATGATTCTGTATTTAAATTGTTTAATGTTTTCTCTGACGTTTCTAATATGTCAGATGATGGTTGCTACAAGTACATCACAGTCGACTATAGAATTGATGAAGACCATGATCAAGGATCATCTTCATCTTCCAGAACTCCAGAATATTCTTCTCAAGAAAGTGATCATCAAACCGCTGATCCCATCAACAATGTGACTGCTGCATCTACCAGTGGTAATGCTTCACAAGAGACTGTTGCATCTGGAAGTGGTCACGCTTCTCAGGATACTATTCTTGACCCGCATGTTATTGAGGAGCCGGTTCCCATAACTGAAGAAACAGATCAGCATATCACCAACTTACCTGAAACGATGCAAGAAAAAGAATTACCAACACTACGGATTCATAAAGATCATCCCGTACAGGATATCATTGGTCCTCTCACTGACGGGGTGAAAACAAGGAGTCAATCTGGAACAATAAATGTCTGCTTGTATTCTGCATTTATTTCTCAAATAGAGCCAAAGAACATCAAGATGGATTTAAGTGAATCAAGTTGGGTGGAAGCAATGCAGGAGGAGCTGATGCAGTTTGAAAAGCTGAAGGTTTGGGAGCCCGTGCCACTACCACAAGGCAAGTTGCCCATCGGAACTCATTGGGTTTTCAGAAACAAAAAGGATGACAGTGGAGTTATTGTAAGAAACAAAGCCAGATTGGTTGTGTAAGGATTTTATTAACAAGAGGGAATAGATTATGAAGAATTATTTGCACCGGTTGCACGTCTTAAGGCCATTCGCATCTTTTTGGCCTATGCCACTTACAAGAATTTCAAGGTATTTCAAATGGATGTGAAGACGACATTTCTGTATGGTAAGATTAAAGAAGAGATCTATGTGTGTCAGCCACCGGGGTTTGACGACACCAATCACCCACATCATGTCTACAAACTGGACAAAGCTCTGTATGGTTTACATCAAGCACCACGTGCATGGTATGCCACTCTAACAGAGCATCTACTTGCAAATGGCTACTCTCGGGGAGCCATAGATCAGACATTGTTCCTTAAAATCATGGGAGATAATCTTATTCTTGTCCAAATTTACGTTAATGACATCATTTTTGGTTCAACGAATGATGCGTTGTGCAAAGAGTTTGAAGAAGTGATGAAGAAAAAGTTTGAAATGAGTTCAATGGGAGAAATGGCCTTCTTTCTGGGGTTGCAAGTGAAGAAAAGTGTTGACGGAATCCTAATTCATCAGGCTAAATGTGTCAATGACGTCTTACTCAAGTTCAACTTTGCTGACTCCAAACCGGCATGCACTCCAATGGCCACTCGACCCGTTCTTACTCCAGATCTAGGTGAACCGGGAATTGACCAACATCTTTACAGGTCCATGATTGGCTCGTTGATGTACCTGGCTGCCAGCCATCCAGACATCATGTTTGCGGTTTGTCAGTGTGCACGATATCAGGCTAATCCTAAACTTTCTCACCTTAATGCTGTCAAAAGAATTTTTAAATACTTGAAGGGCAAGTCTCGGCTAAGCCTTTGGTATCTAAAGGATTCGGAATTTAACTTGTTTGCTTTTACTAACAGTGATCATGGAGGTTGCAATCTTTACAGAAAATCCACAACTGGTGGATGTCAGTTTCTGGGGGAGAGACTCGTATCATGGCAGTGCAAGAAACATACCACCGTTTCGACTTCTACTGCTGAAGCTGAATATGTCGCCGCATCCGCATGCTGTTCTTAGGTTATCTGGATGCAACACCAATTGCTGGATTACGGTTTGAATTTCTTTGACTCCCCTATTTTCTATGATAATGAAGCTGCTTTACAGATTGTTAAGAATCCGGTTCAACATTCGAAAACTAAGCACATAGACATAATGGTGCATCACATTCGTGATTGTTTTGAAAGAAAGCTTATGCATCTTGAGTAGGTTTCTACTAATAATAATGTTGCTGATATATTTACAAAAGCCTTTGATTTGGCAAGATTCAACTTTCTGGTTGAATGTCTGAAAATGATTTCCTTTGATTAGAAGGTCGCGGGTTTGGTCACCAAAAATATTTTGGTTTTGTTTTGATTATTAAATTTTCATTTATTTCATAAATTCAAAAGTTTAGGGGGAGAAATTTCCTAAAACATCAAAAAGATTTTATCTTTGAGTCTTTCTATTTTTTTTAAGTCTTAAAAAAATTACAAAAAGATTTATTTTATGTTTTATTTCTAAGAAAAATTGAGAACTCTTTTTATTAGGAAATGATAGTACATCATTTTAGGGGTTGGATCATCATATGTAAGGCATGTAGTTGAAGAGATTAGGATCTTGGGGTGATATGTTGATAGGCTCTGCTAAAACTGGAAAGACAGCATGATAGTGTTTCACTTAAACATAAAGGTCATTGTCATAGTGGGGAACATCTCACAGATTGGTAGAATAATTATATTCTGTTAATAATCGAGCACTTAAACATAAAGATTGGTGAACTGTGGATGAACATAATATATCTGGATTGCACAAACCGAGACCCTTCACAAAGGGGTTGCAAGCTGACTTGATACAAGTCTGTACATATATTTATATATATAGATAAAAGACATGCATTGACATGCAATAGGTGAAAAGGCACTCAATTATAGTGCAGAGCTACTCTGCAAAACATAATTTTGAGCAAAAAGACACGCAATGTTAATGTCATGCTATAGGAAAATTTCAAAAAGATATGTCTAAAGACGTACATATAAGTATACTTGTAAATATTTTTCTTTTTGGGAATGTGTGACTGGGAAGGAATATCTTATCAGAGCATGTAAGTCCGTTGTGCTATGCTTTTGATTACATTTGTCTGAGATCTCATGAACAGTTCATTGACCCGTGCTAGTTATGCTCTTTTAGTTATTACTTAGGTGCTCAAAAGATCACGATGAAGGGAAGGTTTATCCGATATGTTGCGAGGTTCATTTAGTTCGTCAAAAACTCATCTTATTCACATTATAATAATTACAGGTTTCTGATATGTGAGTGTGGGACCCACTAAGGCATGAATAATTCTTATCTAGAAAACATGATAAGTTCATTCACTGCTTGCTCGTCATCTAAGGTATAAAGGCTTGAGTTTAGAAGGATACTTTATATTGGCAATCACCGAGACCTATCTAAGAAAATGAATAGCTAATAAGTATGCTTTGGTCTGCACTGGAATGATATGATCCCATAACAGAGTTTCTCTAAAAACTAATGTGTTTCTGTAAGTGTCGCATGTTTTGAAAAGAACAAAAGGATTTTGTGTTTTTAGCTTAGTTTAAGTTATTTTATTTTTGTCTTTTGTTTATACTTCAAAATTATCTAAATGACCGTTCCTGCTTGACCCGAAAATCCAAAGGAAAGTGTTTCTATAAAGTTCACGGTTTTTCAGAAGTTTGCGGCCGCATACTTCATGCGTGGCCGCATACTTGGGTTCATCTATAAAAGCTCTGAAGTTTGCGGCCGTTGACTTTCACAAGCCGCATACTTCACTTTCTTTCTCAGCCGTATACTTCAGTTTTTGTTCAAAGTGTCCGATTACTTGACCCCTATGTGAATTTGTTGCTCTAATTGTGTTTAACGAGTACAAGTGACATCAAAGGTAAAGGATTAAACCATGGATTCACACTATTTGAGTGTGTGAGATGTTCTTGTTTGAGGCCGAAACTGAATTGGACTTGTTTGATCAAATTGACCTTAAAATCGATGTTAAAACTGAAATTGGTTCGACAGCTTTGATCGAAATCTCTTGGCGACCTTGTATCACCTGAAAACCAAATCTAAAACTCATTAAAAATCAAAGAATCTTGTTGTTTTTGAAGTTTGCGGTAAATTTAAAAGTTTGCGGTTTCTTAAAAGTTTGCGGCTGCATACTTCAAGTATGCGGTGCTCTTAAAAGTTTACGGTAAATTTAAAGTTTGCGGTGTAGTGAAAGTTTACGATTTTTATTGAAGTTTGCGGTGTATTCCGTTTGCCCAAAAACTTCGAGCTTGTCATTATTGAAATCTAACTTGTTCTATTGATTGCAGTAATGGCGGACTTAAAGTTTGTTAAGGACCACAATGAATCAGCATACTTGGAAGACCTGCCTCAGCATCATAGCATTTTCACATCCATGACCGTGGTTCTAAGAGCATCTAGAATCTTTCATGCAATATCACAACATCCTGACATTTGTGAAGATTTCATTTGGAATTTCTGGAGCACCGATGAAATTGTCACCGAAAATGAAGTGGAAGGGATAGCTAGAACTGTGGCTGGAAATAGAATAGTTGTTACTGAAGCTGTTATTCGGGAATGTCTAAACTTTGGTGATGAAGCTGAACATCCTACAAGCTTTCCTATTGAACAAAAGAACGGCATTTTCGAAAGAATGAGTTATGAAGGAGGTTTGCTGTCCTTGGAAAAGAAGTGCCTACCACCGTATTGTAAGTATTTGGCACATGTAGTGAACTAGTGTATCTCAGGAACAAAGGGTGGATATGATGAGCTTAGTGCAAGCATGACTGCAGCGGTATTTGCGCTTGTGACTCTAGAAAATTTCAACTTCTAAAGAATTGTGTTTGATGAAATGAAGAGTAACCTAATTGGGAAGAAGAAGTATGTATTCTTGATGTATCCAAGATTCTTGCATATGATAATTAATAGATATCATTCCAAGCTAGTAATGACTCCGAGGAGATTGCACGTAAAGGTAATGGACAAAATCATTTTGTCCTACATGAGTATGAACAAGAAAGGAAATTTTCTAAATCTGACTCCTTTAGAAAATTTTGGAGTGTTTCCTGAGTTAGACGGTGCACAACCACAACCACAACCTCAACCTTAACCACAACCTCAACCCCAACCCCAACCACAACCTCAACCTCAACCACAACCACAACCACAACCTCAACCACCACCACTTCAACCCTGTCGTAGACTCAGACGTGCACCACGCCAAGTTCAAATTCAGGCTGAAGCACCGGTCGTTAATGTGACAACCTGACCTTTCAGGTTAACTCGGTTAACAAATCCCGTTAACTTCCTGTTAAAAACCTAACCCCGTTAGCTAATCCAGTTAAATTCAAACTACAGGGACTAATTCTGGTAATGTTTAATCTCAAACCTTAGGGGCTGGTCCTGCAAAATTGTAAAACTCGATTTATTGACTTCCAAAGTCAGCAATCAAAGAAAAACGAAATTGTTGACTTTTGAAAAGTCAAACCCATAACCGTAGTGACTCAAATCCAATTATCTTGATCTTGTCGATTGAAATTCGTAACCGAAATCGATTTCAATGATAATCATAATTGTCATGGAACATTCAATCTCAGTTAATTCACCGAATTAAGCACAATTATGGTGATTCATAGCATAACCGTCGACTTCACCATTTCTATTCTCGAATTCGTTTCAATTCGATTACTACAATCAAAATTACAGTATGCACTCCTAAACCGAGCCCTTCTAAAGCCACTTCACATGCTAATTTGATCAGAGAAACAGTCGCGGTCGTCGGAGATCAAAACAGTTGCGGTCGACACCCATTCTACTCGTGCACCTTCCATTCGACACCAATTCTGGTAACCAATCCCACCCTTAGCTTCGTTTTTACCCTATGAATGAAAGCCCTATGATTATTGGGGCTCATAACATCGAATTGATCGAAACCCAGAATCTAGGGTTCATACGAAACTCAATTTGGGACTTTTGATTCTAGACTCGATAATAATCCAATTAATCCACATGGTTAGCTTCGTAATCGGTCACTCATCGAAAGCCCTATGTTTATTTTATAAATTAACATCGAATTGATCACAATCCGTAATCTAGGGTTTGTTCATATCTCAATTTGGGGGTTTCGATCTTAAACATTGTTTCAATCAAATTAAACCACAGGGTTGAATTCGAAAACCCCCGATTGTCAAAAGCCCTATGAATCCAACACCTTTTAATATCCAATTTGATCAAATCGATTTCAATTTTAACCTAGGGTTCGAGTTTTTGAAACAGAAATTAAACTTACCTAAACTCAGCGATTTCCAAATTAAAACCCACCACAGATTCTTGGTCACTCGATTAGCAAAACCCTTATAACTTTTCAGTCGATCGCGACCTGATTAGGTGGATTTGGGACTGGGCATAGTCGTGACCGATTTTGGGGGGGGGAGATGGGCTCTCTATCCTTCTGATTAAAAGCATTTGGATTCAAATCCTTATGCAAGTCATGGCCCAGATCGGTTGGTTAGAGTTGTGGGCTGTTGGGGAGGAGACCCGGGTTCGAACCCTCCTCCCCTGTTTTCTTTTTAAACATTTATTTTAAAGATATTTTAATATTTAAATCAATTGTTATATTATTATAATATCATATTAAAGTGTTTTAGGCATGGAAACCACCCGTAGGCTCGGGTTTGGGTTGTAACCCTTTTTCATTAAAAATACCCACTTTTAAAATAATATGTATATTATTTTCAAACCGCGACTTCGAATAAAATAAATTGTTTATATTATTTTCAACTCGTGACTCCTAGTATGGAATAATATATATTTTATATTATTTTGCCTCGTTTATTAATCTCGTGTAACTTTTCAAACTAACTAAATATTATGATTATATATATTATTTACCCACATTATAATCTTGAATAAAAATAATATATTTATTATTTTTCCACGCAAACGTTTATTTTATTAACTCTACAAACTTAAAGATAGTATATGATGTTATATATATATTATTTTCCTACACCATACTGTATGTCACCAACACACGAATATATATATATATATAATATTACTATTCGTAACGTTCGACACGAAGCTTAGTTATTCTGATACTTATAGAAATTCTTAACTCCGTGGACACGTTCGTCTACTTAGTAATCCTATGAATATCTTAGGACGTTCAAACTCCCGTGTCGTCGTCACAAGTCCCATATGTCCCTAACCTATGTGTTTATAATTCTAGGGCATACGTAAGCCATGCAGGCTAACACATGAGGTTCCAAATCTCATACTTGTGTGATACTACCTACTACGCAACGCATGTGAGTTTCACGGCCCCTTTTTACTTGTTTTACTATTGGGGGAGAAACATGCTTACACACAAACATTATTTCACTTGTTTTCCTGTTGAGGAGGAACATGCATACTCATAAACATTATTTTACTTGTTTTCCCGTTGGGGAGAAACATGCGTACACACAAACATTATTTTACTTGTTTTCCTGTTGAGGAGAAACATGCATACTCACAAACAGGCATCCGTTGCTTGTCTCCCAGCTAGGGAGAGACATACACACGGACATGGATCACATAGTATTTCATTACCACTTGTGTACCTAAGTGCAAACATAACATGCAAAGTCCTTACACACTCGGACCGTTAATATATGGAGTATAGCGAGGAAATTTGAGTAGTACTACTGGGTTTGACAAACCCCACCCGGGTTAGTCGCGCTAACTAGATTAGAGGTCTAACGGGTGTAAATTGTCCTTAACACTTGCCATTGTTGATGTTAGCAATGGCGGAAGGCACCCAAACACAAACAGTCAGCTTCGGTTGCGAACGCTTAGAGTAACTTGTACATTGTCTAGCTAGCAATAGGTGTGACTTACGTATGTGGATCCAGCAACACTGAAACAGTTTATTTACATACAAACCTGTGAACTCACCAACCTCGTGTTGACACTTTTTCTTACATGTTTCTCAGGTCGCTTTGGCACAGGTTGCGCACTTAGGACATGCATGGAGTCCTACTGTCATATCATTCATTTCAAATATTTTAAATAGTTTATTTAATTACATTAATTGACGCTCGTTGCGTGTAATTACCTTTACTTCATTTTATCGTTTACGCTTCCGCATTAACTCTGAACTTTTATGTTATGACATTTCAAGTCCCATATAGTGTTGTTTGATGTAACTAATGACTGAGATCCTAGTGTGTCACCTTCCAAACGGTAAAACTCCGTTAGTTGAAATCGGGGGTGTGACAGTTAATGAGCCTGTAATTCCAAACGTGCAGTTGGCTAAAGAACACGAAGATGAATTCAATTATAACATTGAAGGGCCGGTGTTTGTTGAAAATGAAGAGAATGTTGAGAATCTTGAAGATTTGTCAAATATAAATCTAGATGATTTGCAATTCTCTGACACTGAAGAGCAAAGCTCTAGTGGAAAGAATGTTGAAGAGAGAGAGAGTGAGTCTGAAGGAGACTCAGAAGGTGAAACACGTCTGAAACAGAAAGTGATAAGGAATAATTACCCATAAATAAGTATCACAAAAGTTTTTTGATTAAAAGAAAGGCTGCTGGGAAACCTCCTCTAATCAACCCTTCTAAACAGCAAAGTGATACTTCCGATGAAGACTATGATTTTGAAGCTGATCTAAGTCCAAGGAAAAGAACAAAGTTTTCTAAACAACTCCCGCAAACGTCCACACCAATCATTAAACCATCCGTCATCCAACAGCAGGACAAGGGCAAGGAAAAGGTATTTGATCAACCCACGCCTGTGGATGTTCATGCCCTACAACAAAGACTGTTTGTTCTGGAACAGGATTCTGTTGCCAAGGATTCAAAGATCAAGAAACTAAATGAAGAAAACAACACTCTCAGTAAGACTGTAGACCTACAAAGTAATCAAATCAATACCCTAAAGGAGAACATGGTATTTGTCCTTGACGAGCTGAGAAAGATAAGAGAAAAGAAAGATAAAAGGAAAAGAAAAAGGAAGGATGGATGCAGTGGAAAGAGTGACGGGAAGGGTGATGACAATGATAGTGATGGTGATGATAATGATGGCAAGACCGATGATCATGATAGAAATAAGGATCAAGAACATCTCCATGAAGGAACCAGCTCTCAAGAAGACATGTCAAGAGCAAGGGTTATCTATGATCCTGAAACAGCAAATAAAGGAGCACAACTGTCAGAGAATGATTTCTCATTTGACTTTGATTATGATCTTGATTAAATGCTCAAGTCTGGATCAATGTTTTCATTTGAAGATGATCTGACTGCACTTGATGATAACTTCATAGGAGAAGACATGAATGAAGTTTTCTTCGATACAAATATGTTTGTTTCTCCTACATACTTGAGTGCTCAAGGAAAGGTGATTATCGGCATTGACAGCTATCTATTCGCTGAAGGTAATTCGCCTCCTCACGTGGAAACATCTGCTGAGCAACATGAAGCATCTTCATCTTCGAATAAGAAAAGCGTGTTTAAAGTTATTCCTCCACGTGAAGTTCATTATGTCACATCCTCCAATGAGCTTTCAAAGTAGAACGATCGTTCTCCTATCTTAAGCTGGATGTTTGATAATGAGAAAAATCTTTACATGATCAAAAGAAAGAATGGGCGAATAGAATATTTTGCACGATCACATGACCTTATGTCACTGCCTAGATTTGATTTGCAGGTGTTAAACAAAGATCCTTTCTATAATCCAGGTAATGTTGGAACAGCAAAAAAGTTTTGTTTCCCTACTTAAAAAGGAATGTGAGAGTGGATTCAAGATACTAAAGTCTGCTGAATGCAAGAGAGTAAAATCAAAGTATATGATTGACAGAATAACCCAGAAGCCTCTTGTTATGGAAATCTATCTTCCTCCCAAGATTGTGGATTGTGTTCCCGTTCATCAAGCTCTTCCTGACAACTCTCTAAGTCAACTAGATTACTGGCATTATAGTTCTACGACATGCTACATTTACATCCAGTGTGCAGATAAAGAGTTTCCTATTGCTGATCCTATGGATCTTTTGAAATTTGGGAAGGAAGATATGATAAGATTGTCCAAGCAGCATCTATTCGTGCCTGAAGAAGAAGAGAAAGAAACCAAGCCTTTTATGAAAGTTCTGGCAACTGCTATAGTCAAAGGCCACTATGCGGGAGGTGGTGATCACTTAGCTGATGTTGATATACTATAAGTATCTTGAATGCATTAGCCTAAGGGGAGATTGTAAGGACCAAAGCTAATAGGCTAACGCATCAAGAGATCACCGACATGTTCAGATCAAGACATTTTGGAAGTTTGCGGCCGAATACTTTAATGCCTAACCGCATACTTGAAGTATGCGGCCCCGGCCCAGCCCAACCGAATAGTATAAATAGTTATTTGTATTCTGTATTCGGTTAGAAGAGTTGTTGAACGATCTTGTATTGTATTTTCAGTATTTAATCAATATACGAATCGTTTGATATTTGATTGTGTCTCGTCCTCTTTGATTATACCAACAGGTCACGTGTCGGGTCTGTTTCCGCTAGGTTCAACACGTCGTTGAATCCGTTGATTGAAGACCCTCGAGAATCCGGACCTTACAGTAATACTCTAACCTCTAATGTTTTTAAAGTAATAAGTGCCTCCTACTCCACTCCTAACTAGGATATGGTCGACACCAGTCGTTATACCTTTTACAATCTTGAAAACAAGCTCTTTTGTTTTACTAGAATTGCACAAAATCTCAAAAGCTTCCATCAAATTAAGTCGTTAACAGTTTGGGTCTTCCTTCCTTAATAAAACACTACCTTTGATTCACATATTTGTAGCGGCCTCAACATATATTCCTCATAATCTCCATGTGTCCTGTTACTCATACTTATCTTCCCGTGCATTCTTATTCACAAAAACAGCTCACTCAAACAATCAAAACTTCAAGGAGTAAGTCTATTTTACGAATTTCGTTTTCCTTTCTATACTTAATGCAATTGTTTTCAATAATATAGAGCTAGTTTGCTAATCGAATTTGGATAATTATCGTTTTGATCTTTACTTCGATCATTGAGCTTACGATCATGTTGGAAATACCTGAAAAAACCGATTAACCAAAATGGACTGAACCGAATATTAATTTGGTTATTCGATTAATTTTAACCATAACCGAATTACCAATAAGGTTATTTTGTTCGATATAGCCGACAACAATCATCATACGTTTTACAATCTCATAAACAAGCTCTCATGTGTTACTCGTACTTGCCCAAGATCTCAATAGCTTCCATCAAATCAAATCGTTAGCAATTTGGGTCTCCTCCCTTAACAAAACACTAACTTTGGTACACATATTTGTAGTGCCCTGAGTACATATTTATACTGCCATTAGTAGAGTATAAATTAAATTTTGACCTTGACCCCTATAAAAGTACATTTAAATATTCCTCACAATCTTCATGTGTCCTCTCACTCATACATATCTTCCTATGCATCCTTAATCACAAAAACAACCCAATCAAACAATTAAAACTTCAAGGAGTAAGTCCAGTTTATGAATTTCGTTTTCCTTTCTATACTTGATGTAATTGTTTTCAATATTATAGAGCTAGTTTGCTAACCGGATTATGAATATTATCGTTTTGTTCTTTACTTCGATCATTGAGCTTACAATCATGTTGTAAATAACCGAAAAAACCGATTAACCAAACCGGACCGACCGAAAAAACCAAACCGAATATGAGTTTGGTTATTTGGTAAATTTAACCCTAACCAAATTACCAATATGGTTATTCGGTTCGATATGATCAACGCCAATCGTTATACCTTTTACAATCTCGTAAACAAGCTCTTCTGTTTTACTAGAATTCTCAAGATTTCAATAGCGTCCATCAAATCAAATCGTTAACAATTTGGGTCTTACTACCTTAGCAAAACAGTACATTTGATGCACATGTTTGTAGTGCCCTTAGTACATATTTATGCAGTCCTGAGTAAAGTATAGAGTAGGTTTCACCTTGACTCCTATAAAAGTAGACTGAAATATTCCTCATAATCTCCATGTGTCTTGTCACGCATACTTATAATCTCATGGATCCTTAATCACAAAAACAGTTCATTCAGACAATCAAAACTTCAAGAAGTAAGTCTATTTTACGAATTTCGTTTTCCTATCTATACTTGATGCAATTTTTTTCAATATTACAAAGCTAGTTTGCTAATCGGATTATGAATATTACTGTTTTGTTCTTTACTTCGATCATTGAGCTTACCGTCATGTTGGAAATAACGAACAAACCGATTAACCAAACCGGACCGAACCGAACCGAATATGAGCTTGTTTAGTCGGTTAATTTTAACCGTAACCGAATTATCAATATGGTTATTGAATTTACGATCATGTTGGAAATAACTGAAAAAACCGATTAAACACACTGGACCAATCGAAAAAAACATAATCGAATATGAATTTGGTTTGTCGGTTAAGTTCAACCGTAACCGAATTACCAATACGGTTATTCGGTTCGATATGGTCGACACCAATCGTCATACTTTTTACAATCTTGTAAACAAGCTATTCTGTTTTACTAGAATTGCCTAAGATGTGTATAGCTTCCATCAAATCAAATCATTAGCAATTTGGGTCTTCCTCCCTTAACAAAATACTACCTTTAATGCATACATTTGTAGTTCGCTGAGCACATATTTTTACTGCCTTAAGTAGAGTATCAAGTAGGTTTTAACCTTGACCCCTATAGAAGTAGACTGAAATATTTCTCATAATCTCCATGTGTCTTGTTACTCATACTTATTTTCTCGTGGATCCTTAATAAAAAACAGCTCACTCAAACAATCAAAACTTCAAAAGGTAAGTCTGTTTTACAAATTTCGTTTTTCTCTCTATATTTGATGCAATTGTTTTCAATATTACAGAGCTAGTATGCTAATCTAATTATGAATATTATCGTTTTGTTCTTTACTTCGATCATCTATCAATATTACAAATTTTTGTTATTAGTAACTTTTTTTGGTAATCATTTTGGTTCAGTTTTAATTTTTTTAATTTGAAAAACCCGGACTTGACGGGTATAAAACTAGTTACTTTAAGTTACAGGTGGGCTCGATAGATGATGTGATCAAGATAAAAATTTGTTTAAGACATATGTGTAATTACTTCATTCTTAAGATCTGAATATTTAGACAAATTTTTTTTTGAAAGGAAAATTTCTTTATTTCTATGAGAGTGGGACTTGAACTCATAACATTCTCAAACCTTGGTGTTCTTAGAGAATTTTCCTTTACCACTGGGCCATCTAACCTAATGGAGAATATTTAGACCGATAAGTACTCAAAACTTCTTTCAATTATTGACAAGTCAAGTTTGTTGTGTTATAACAATATGCAACAAATCTAAACAAAACTATTGTGATGTTAGAATTTATGAGCGGGGAGACAATGATTTAATGTCTTGTATCTCATCTTCTTGAATTTCCCATGAATCTTGGGTCTTCTGTGTGTGAAACTGTGTGAGCGACATTATCCTATGTAATTGAGTGGGTCTCAATTAGGTTTTAACAACTTCGTAGAGTGTGCTCTCAATTTGATTATATTTCCGCTACAATCAATTTATGTTATTCGTCATTTTGATCAATGAGAAGTAAATTTTGATTAATATTACGTGTGTTTTTATTTTACGGTCTATAACTACAATATGTTGAAAGATGTATCATAAAAAAATGCTTGTAAGAATAATACCATCCACTATAATATAAGAAAAGATGTATAATGTTGAATATTTTAGTGTAATTGAATTAACTTGTATGATCAATGTAAATCATGATAATCATCAAATAAGTCAAGAGGTGCTGAGTACACACTTGTTTGAGTGTATTATGATTTTACCAACCTAATACACCCCTAAGCAATGGGGTTCCAAGAGGGTATCGCTCCTGGAAGTGGGGTCCAAGTGGCGGCAGCCCCTGGCTGGGGTCGAGCTGTTGCTATGTGAAAAATTCATTAGAATTTTAAATTTCAAAATTTCACATGTGAAATTCGTGATCAATAATTGAGCGGTTTTTAAAGCAATTCGAAATTCGAATTGCTCACCCTGCATATATGAATTATGCAAATTTTGGTCATCTTCTTCAATTATTCTAGTTCATGAAATTCTCTACAAACACATACTTAAATTCATGTCTAAAAATCTGAGTTTTATTCGATCACTGAATTCAGTAGAACCACTGAATTGTTTTGATATGAAAGTGAAATCATGACTCTCAGATCATCGAGGTTTAATTCTTGAAATCGTCTACATATCATGATCATATATATATAGATAAACAAGGACGAGTCTGATTTATTAATATGAATTCCCACGCTAACCATGTAAATGGCGAATCATTATGTTTTAGACCATACAAAATTTTTTTAAGTGGTGAGAATCCAAAACAAATCTAATGATTGGAACATGTACACAATTTTTCGTCAAGAGGGAAGCAAAAATGTTTTTTTCGCGTACAGTTGTTTACGGTCAATATTGATGGTAGCGGGTTTGATTATGGGGCTATATGTTTTTATCATAATCGGCATCAATTTATCCAACAGCTAGCTATTTCCATTTAGGTACAGAAAGCTTTATATTGAGCTAAATATCCATTTCCATTATGCTTGCACTTATACAAACCACACATCTGACTATAGTCACCCACAAAGATCTTGGGAAAAAGCTCCAATTCACATTTTTAATTAAAGCATTTTATTACCTTGTATAGTTTCATGTTATTATTTGGAGGCTGGAGGGTATAGTGGTGACATGAATGGGCTTAGGATTGTATTTGTTGTGTTAGGACTAGGTGACACGAATATGGATAGAGGTAATAGGGTTGGGATAAACAAACTTTTATCTCTACACTTGTTTTTAAGTTACGTAACCTTTTGTCGTACTTTATTTTATTTTATGCGTATTTATGGTGGGCCATATTTGGTTTTTATAAATTTGAAGTTTTTGAGTTAGAGTTTGCTCGTGTAGTTTATATATGATCTTATATACTATTTGTTGGAAATATATATATATGTCCGGTCCCGATTATTTAACGTTACTAACTGTATTGTGACCCGTAAGAGTTACATCTAGGGCAACGAACATTTAAATCCACTTAACCCGCTTAACTGCTAATTACGAACTGTTAGCGAAATGATATTATATATATATATATATTTGTTACAAGGGATTTATTATTTATACAGGTTTATAAATAATAATTTATATTTATTGTTTTAATCTTTTATTAAAACAAATTAAATGGTTTCGAACTTGTCATTAATTATTGGGTTTTAGACCCGATAATGATTTGAAAGGGTTATATTATGATTTTAGGTTTTAATCTAAAATTATATATAAATATATAATTCTTTCAAATCTAACAACGTGGGAAGGAAAAAGCTTTCCTTTTTCTTTTGTTTAGCAAGCCGCCAACCAGAAATAAGGTAAATCAGACTTCCCACTTTGTCGCGATCCCCGCAGCCCACCAACCAGCTGCCAACGCCGCCAGCTGATTTCGGCAGCCCCTGTCGCCGCCAACTTGGAGATTCCGACCAGCCCCTTCCGGCTCCCCGTTCTCGCGTTCGGTTCATGATCTAGCATCGGTTCGTTGTATCTCGGTGTCTCAACCGGTTAATCAGTAACCACAAAGTTATAATTAATCTCATTGGTAGATTAAATTTTTATTCCGTGTTCGTATATTTTGTAACCTAGATCCTGTCGGGTTTTATTTTGTGTTGAATCGGTTTCGTTCCGCTGCGTATTAATAATTACTAAATAATTATTATTAATCTATATTTATTTATCAACCGCTTTTTAATAACTAATCTAACTGCTCTCCACTGCGAAAAATCCCAACAGTGGTATCAGAGCCTTGGTTACGATATACGAATCGGATCCGGTCTTTTAACCGGTTATAGATCACAAACTTTAACTTATTTAACGTTTCTGAACTAGATTTATTTTTAGGGCAATTTATTGTTAGGGAAATTTATTGCTATTTATTTTGGTCAAATTTTTATTTATTTTATTTGACCAAAAGGATTGTCCGGTTGTTTGATTCTGATATTCTGATAAATATGTAAATCTGGCCCGACCCTGTCTTGTTTTTGTTTTATATTTTTGGTTTTATGGTTTTGGCCCATTTGATGGCTCAAAGTTGTAATAGCACGTTTTTTATGTTTTGGCCCACTTTGATGGCTCAAAGTTGTAATAGCTTAGGGTTTTATTTTTATGAATTATGTATAAATATTGTAAAGATAAAGACCCGAAAACAAAACTAAAGACAGTGACAGGATCTTGGATTTTGTGGGAGTCATACGAAATAGCTAGACGAATGCACGAATTTCATCCTTGTGGTTGTTTGTGTGTTATGACCCCGTGACCTAGTTTGCTCTTGCTATTAGACTCTAGCAAGATCAAACACTTTTTCCTTGGCCATATGATTTCCATATTTTTGTGTTTGCTATTGTGGTTGTTTTTATCTTATAAATATTATAACGTACCGACCAAATACCAAAATTTTCACAATCAAATTAATAACAAGTTCTAAACTTTTTTTTACAACTTGTGGATGTTTTATATTAAAACAAACAGTTTGTTTTTAAAATAAAAGATAACCAATGGAGTTTTTCAATTTAAACTAATTTTTAAATTTTCAAAACTAATAACTTAATAGTTCATTTAAACTATTAACTTTTAATTGGTTAATTAAATCGCGACAAACTTAGTTTTAATAGGTTATTTAAAAATTAAGTGTCCTGAGAGATAAAAGGGTTCATCACATTGTCACGATATAATATAGTAAAACTGGTTTTTACAACACACGTATGATTTATTATTCGTTGTGTTTGACCCTATTCGGTAAAACATTAAAATTAAATCCCATATTTAAAATCTTTAGTCTATGTCATAATATTATAAGGAACACTTGAGGCATAACGTGAAACACCAGTGTTTGGAGCCACAGCACCGCACTTGGTGCGTAACCTATCCCTCCAAGGTGCAAGGGTTTCGTTGACACATCCGACCTTCCACATGTACCTGTACTAGGGCGACTATTACTTTTTTTCTCTAATACATGCCCCAGCTGTATGGAGACCAAAAGTGGGCATAGATGAAGCTAAACATATCAATGCATAGACAAGAGTTGTCTTAGCGGCCTCATACTAGAGAATTGTGCATTTTTCCATAATTAGCAATTATTGTCAGTCTGTCTAGATCACTTACTAATGTTGCGTGCCACAGCCGCCATTACTAATTGATATAACCAGATTCTCTATTCTTATTCTATTCTTGCCATGGGTCATTAATATAAGAAATTATTACATCCAAAATACTAATTAACATTTAATTTGCTTATTTAATAGATGTATTTTGAAAGAGAATCCCACTCCTCCTTCTCTCTCAAGTCTTTTCTTGAGAATGAAAAACTGAATGACACAAACCTCATCTTGAACTCTCTCCCTAGTTCTTATGACAACTTCGTAATGAACTTCAATATGAACACATGGCAGAAGACTATGCCCGAACTGCATGGTACGTAGGAGACGGCCGAGATGAGCATATCAAGTGAGACTAATCAAGAGTTGATGGTCAAATCTCCTGGTGTTAACAAGTCCAAAACCAAGAAAAAATAGCAAAGGTAAGAAGCAAGTTGTTGTTGCTGCCAAGCATGCCACCAGCAATAACAAGCAAGTTGCAAAAGCACCCCCTCCCGAGGAGCGTCAGTGTTTTGAATGCAACAAGATGGGGCACTGGAAACGTAACTGC
Organism: Smallanthus sonchifolius; assembly: GCA_023525975.1. Classification (NCBI taxonomy): domain Eukaryota; kingdom Viridiplantae; phylum Streptophyta; class Magnoliopsida; order Asterales; family Asteraceae; genus Smallanthus; species Smallanthus sonchifolius. The sequence goes on along the minus strand of CM042021.1, from coordinate 27,690,491 downwards.
CCCCTGAATATCTGGCTAAGCTGAGATCGAAGAGAGCCAATGGAAAAGGCACCTCTTCAGGTATTTGTATTTATGTTATTGAACTTTTCACTGTCTCTAGCGATACATAGGTATTTGATACCGGATGTGCTTATCACATCGTTAATGTATCACAACCCACTGCACCTCAAGGAGCATGGAATAACAAGGAGCATGGAATAGTTTCACAACCCACTGCACCTGGCACACCCCAACTTAATGGCGTGAGCGAGAGGAGAAATCGAACCCTACTTAATATGGTTCGATCGATGATGTGTAGAACAAACTTACCTCACTCCTTCTGGAGTTATGCTCTTATGACCGCCACCCTCATTGTCAATCTGGCACCGACTAAGAAGGTAAACAAGACTCCATATGAGATATGGCATGGGTCTAAACCCAATCTATCTTACCTTAGAGTGTGGGGATGTGATGCATATGTCACCAGCGATTCTAATGACAGATCCTAGAGGCGAAAATGTTGTTTTTGTCGGATATTATAACAGAAGCGGATATTATTTCCACCATCTGATGCAAATGTTATTTCCATCAAAAGGAAGGGACACTTCCTCGAGAAAGAAATTCTTGAACGAGGAACTGGAAATAATATCGTAGATCTTGAAGAAATTCGAGAACCACAAACAACCTCTGATGAAGTCGAAGCGTCTGAACAACAAGAAGTTGTTGCTGGTGAATCAGACATAAACACAAGCGTTCGCAGAAGTGTAAGGGCTCGCAAAGAACCTGATAGATACCTATGGCATCTTGAGGGTATTGAGGTCCTATTAGTAGTCGAGTCTAATGACGAACCTACTAACTACAAATCTGCTATTTCAGATCCAGAATCTGCAAAATGGCTGGAAGCCATGAACGCCGAGATGCAATCTATGCGTGACAATCAAGTCTGGGACTTGGTTGAGCTACCCTCGAATCTCGGGCAGTATGGAGCAAATGGATTTTCAAGAGAAAAACCGACATGCATGGAAATATACACACCTATAAAGCACGGCTAGTTGCGAAAGGTTTTACTCAGACTCAAGGGATTGACTATGATGAAACCTTCTCGCCTGTTGCTATGATCAAATCGATCAGGATATTGCTTGCCATAGCCGCGTACTATGACAATGAGATATGGCAAATGGATGTCAAAACCACTTACCTTAATGGGCATCTCTCTGAAGATGTCTATACGGTACAGCCTGATGGTTTTGTTGATCTAAAATATCCTAATAGGGTGTGTAAACTGAATAAGTCCATTTATGGACTCAAACAAGCATCTCGAAGCTAGAATCTTCGTTTTGACAAAAAGATCAAAGAGTTTGGTTTTGTCAAAAATGAAGATGAGCCTTGTGTTTATAGAAAAGCTAGTGGGAGCACTATATCATTCCTCGTCTTGTATGTGGATGATATACTTATCATTGGAAACAACATCCCTATGCTTAACGAAGTTAAACACTAGTTGGGAACTTGTTTTGCAATTAAAGATCTTGGAGAAGCAGCTTACATTCTAGGAATCAAGATCTACAGGGATAAATCTAAGCGGCTTCTAGGGCTAAGTCAAGGCTCATACATAGACAAAGTCATGGCACGTTTTCATAAGGAAAACTCCAAGAAAGGAGGTGTTTCTATTACTAAAGGCACCGTGTTGAACAAATCGCAATTTCCTTCAACGGACATTGAAACTAAGTGTATGGAAGCAATTCCATATGCTTCGGCGATTGGTTCTATCATGTATACTATGTTATGTACCAGGCCTGACGTTTCATATGCTTTAAGCATGACCAGTCGTTTTCAGCAAAGTCCTTACATTGCCCATTGGACTGCAGTCAAGAACATTTTGAAGTAATTGAGAAGGACTAAAGACATGTTCTTAATATTTGGAGGAGTGGAAGATGAGCTCACTGTAAGATGTTACACTGACGCCATCTTCCAAACTGACCGAGATGACTCTCGCTCACAAGCAAGATTCGTATTCACTCTAAACGGAGGAGCTATCTCCCGGAAGAGCTCTAAGCAGAGTGTGGTGGGGGATTCAACCACCGAATATGAGTATATAGCTGCATCAGATGCAGCAAAGGAAGCTGCTTGGATGAAGAAATTCATAACCGGCCTCGATGTGGTTCCAAGTATTCAAAAATCAATCGAGATATTTTGTGATAACACAGGTGCTATTGCTCAAGCCAAAGAGCCCAGATCTCATCACAAAACCAGGCACATTCTCAGAAAGTTCCACTATATACGGGAAATTGTGGAATGTGGTGACATCGTGATAAGCAAAGTAGACACAGATCAAAACCTAGCAGGCCCGTTCACTAAGTCGATGACTCAGGAGAAGCATGATCAGCACATAAGTGCTATCGGTCTTAGATTTGCTAGCGATAAGTTTTTATTTAGTATTTGGATGTACAAACATTAAACAGTTGTAATTTTGAATTCAGTTTAATTTACTATTTAAATGCAAATTTGAATCATATAACTGTGTTTGATTTTAATACGTTTAATCCATGAATCTTGTATTCTTAATTATCCGTAGTCGATCACAATTGTGGGAACGACTCTGAATTAAGACTATTCTGAACTTGGACTCAAGTAGTTGACTTCCAATTTCACAGACCTCATCTTGGATGACGTTGGATGTAACTCGCTTCAAATCATCTTCATGGATGTTAATCATAAGATGTTTTTTTATATTGGTATACTCATTTAGTATCCTCTGACTTGAGATTCATACTAGAACTTTCGTTTACCAAGGACTGTTCTTTAATCACTGTCAACCGCTGTCGCGTAACTGCCAGTCATAAAGGCATTGGTTATGAACAGATCTGAAGTTCAGTGGGAGCTGTATGTAGTCGATAAGGGATTATGTACTCTTACATGATATGTAACAGTTAGACATTGTGGCGCTCTCGTGATTCAAACTGGTGAAGTGTAAGGCCTTACCCAAACTGACTGTGTGTTTGATTGGACCACTATGAATCTTGAACGAGAACAATAATAGCTGAACACTACATGAGAATGAATCTAATCCATGTCTCATTGATTCAATTGATGTCTTTTACAGAAAGGATAAATGACGATAATTACCTTAAGTCTATTGCCTTCCGATAGTAAAAGATTACTAATAGTAAGATGTTTTGGTTAATGACTTTAAAGTGTCATACCTTGGTAGGGGCAACCATGTGCAGCTAGAGCACCTCTGGCTGTCTGCGTTAAGGAACTTAATCGAAAACCGTCCAAGTGGGAGACTGTTGGAAACATATATATGTCCGGTCCTGATTATTTAACGCTACTAACTGTGTTGCCCGTAAGAGTTACACCTAGGGCAACGAACATTTAAATCCACTTAACCTGATTAACTGGTAATTACGAACCGTTAACGAGACGATATATTTTATATATATATTCGTTACAAGGGATTTATTATTTATACAGGTTTACAAATAATAATTTATATTTATTGTTTTAATCTTTTATTAAAATAAATTAAATGGTTTTGGGCTTGTCATTAATTATTGGGTTTTAGGCCCGATAATGACTTGAATAAGTTATATTATGATTTTAGGTTTTAATCTAAAATTATATATAAATATATAATTCTTTCAAATCTAACAACGTGAGAAGGAAAAAGCTTTCCTTTTTCTTTTGTTTTGCAAGCCGCCAACCAGAAACAAGGCAAATCGGACTTCCCACTTTGTCGCGATCTCGGCAGCCCACCAACCAGCTGCCACCGCCGCCAGCTGATTCCGGCAGCCCCTGTCACCGCCAACTTGGAGATTCCGACCAGCCCCTTCCGGCTCCCCGTTCTCGTGTTCGGTTCGTGATATAGCATCGGTTCGTTGTACCTTGGTGTCTCAACCGGTTAATCAGTAACCACAAATGTATAATTAATCTCATTGGTAGATTAAATTTTTATTCCATGTTCGTATGTTTTGTAACCTAGATCCTGTCGGGTTTTATTTTGTGTTGAATCGGTTTCGTTCCACTGCGTATTAATAATTACTAAATAATTATTATTAATCTATATTTATTTATCAATCGCTTTTTGATAACTAATCTAACTGCTCTCCACTGCGAAAAATCCGAACACTATTAAGACTAATTTAAGGTGTTGAAATGTCTTAGGATAAACATGTTTAAGGCGTTGAATGAAGATCGATAGCTCAGAAAGATTCATGAACACATGCCTTGTGAAGTTAACTCTTTTATTAAAATGTATATACTTTATGGTGTAAAAGGTTTTAATAAACAACAATGTTACGTATGAATGAACTATTGTTGGTCATGCATGCATGGCTATGTTTTAGTGATTTTTCAAACTGAGCTAAGTTTATTAACGTGCTTCAAATGTGGTGGAAAACCCACAACTAATTAAGTGGGTTTCTCTCTTGCATAATTAGTTGAATGTAATGGGCCTCCAAGTCAAATAATAAAGTTTAAAGCCGGTTGCTTTAGCTCCAACGCATATCACTACATTCCAAGTTCTAACCCCAACTCTCGTTCCATCGGCTCACGACATTATATGCAGAGGCGTGCTTTAAGTAGAAAGTTCCTTAATTATTTAAATAAACACATCCTCAATTATTAGCAACTTCCTCAAGTTCCTATATTATAGAACTAGGCCCATAATTAAGAGCCATTTCACATGGGGGCTCGATTTTGAATCTGTTACACGTAGGGACTCATCCTCAATAGCATTGGCGAGTTCCTCCTTGTTTTAGGTGTGTCTGGCTGATTGCAGGTGGGTAGTACAACCTTGCTTGAAGCTCGCCAATGCCAATGACGAGGTAGGCTGTTACTCGCCATTCCCACACGCGCAGAAACTCTAGCATTTCTCGAGTTTATCCCTGAAGTTCGCCATTCGTATAGGCAAGTTTCTTTTTTTTTTGTCTTCTAGATTCCAAGAAGTTCGCGAATGATACTAGCTAGTTTCTCTTATTTGTCAAACCACCCCAGAAGTGTACCAGCTAGTTTAATTGAGGATATATTATATCCAGAGGGATAGTAATCTTTTCATTTCTTATTCAGTTTGAAATTAAGATTGAAGCCATTTTTTTATGAGACATTTACGTATATCTCCTTCCTAAGTTTCTTTATTACATATTTATTCAACCCTAAAATTTAATTACATATTTCTCATTCCTAAAACCTATATATTACATATTTATCCAATTCAATTAAAATAACTTATTTTATTACTATTTTGCCCTTAATGAACCAATTAAAGTACTATTTACATATATCTCATCCCTAAATATCTGTGAGGGGTAATTAGATAATTTTAAGTTAATTAAGAAAATATGTAATTAAAGTTAAGGGTTAAAGATATATGTAATTTTTTACAAACTTTATAACATCTTACAACATTAGTAACTATTTTAAGAAAAACGTCAGCGAACAGTCTAACCCCTATAGTATGTGCCATGTAGCCATTTATATATATATTTTTTTATGTTTTCAACCTCTTACTTTATATAATATACACTTTTAATCCTTTTAAATTTAAAAATTAAATATGTATAAAGTTTTTTTACATATTTCTCCCTATTAAACTTCTAAATTACATATATCCCCAACCCCTAACTTTAATTACATATTTCCCCAATTAACTTAAAATTACTCAATTGTCCCTCACAAATATTTAGGAATGTGATATATGTAAATAGTACTTTAATTGGTTTATTAAGGGTAAAATGGTAATAAAATAAGTTATTTTAATTGAGTTGGATAAATATGTAATATATAGGTTTTAGAAAGGAGAAATATGTAATTAAATTTTAGAATTGGTAAATATGTAATAAACCAACTTAGGAAGGGGATATATGTAAATGTCAATTTTTTATATCCATTAATATTAAAACATGGTTTATTTTATATATTATGCATCTTATATAAAGCCTAAACCATGAAAACAAACTGTTTGTAACGGTTCAGTTTTAAATTTTAACGGCTCGGTTTCGGTTTTTGATGATGAAAAACCGTTAGTAATGGTTTGGTTCAAGGTTTGACCTAAAAAACGTCAAGTTGAACCAAACCGTGAACACCAGTAACATATATTATGGATCGAGTGCCACACTACCAGTCGAAACATGAGAAATGTGGCATAAGTAATGGCGTGATAGAAGTGATGCATACATTCTTCTAGCATACGCTCTCCCGGTCAAACCAATAACCATGGCCATGAATGAACCATCACCATTACTACAAGGGTGTGAAATGTAAAATAAAATGGCGGGTAAATTAAACGACAAAAAGGGCAGTCAGTTGGTCGGACTTGTGATGGTTGTTTGGACGTAACTGTCCCTTCTTTATGTCAACACTTTTGCCTTGTTCCATGTGCCATCATAATTCTACTTCCTTATAATAACCAATCAAAAATACTTTCCGCCAGCATATTTCAATTTCCATTCCTTTTAACTTGATTTAAATTTAATGGATAACATGTCGTATTCTTAAATAAAATTAAAGTAAATTACAGATATCGTTCTTTATTTTTATATTATTTTTTAGATTGAGTTATTTAGTAAAAAAATTATCAGGTATCATCTTTTATGTTTACAAATCTTACACATTTCGTTCTTTCCACTAACTGGAGCTAACTTTTTCTTTTAAATCCAGTCATATACAATGCATGTGAGGGTATAATTGTCATTTCATTATAAAAGGACGATATATGTAATTTGCTTAAACATCCCAGCCTACCCTTCTCCCCAATCTTATTCATACAGACCTTGAAACCATCATCACCATTGATGCACCTTCAAACCATCTCCCCATCTTCTCCGGCATAACTCTTCAGCGTCTCCTGGCGAATATCCTCTTCTTCATCGTACTTGTCATCGTACATCTTACCACTTGATTTAACAGATGAACAAGATTTGGGGGTGTGGATGGCAACAAACAGATGCCAACAGTTGGGTATGCTCCATCGCTAATTTCTTGGGCAGCTTCACCTGGTACTCATCTTCTTCACTTGGAGAACAAAAACCCTAAAATCTGAATACTCATTTGTGCGTCTTCTGATTCAATTAAAATGATGTGAATCAGATATCGATCTTAATCAGGCACGCTATGGAGTACAATCGCGCACATCATTACCTCTGTGATTGGATCAAGTGTGCTTTCTCTGGCGTGTCGCAATTAGGTTGGATCGGAGGGCCTGTTGCGTTGTTCTTCTTTGCGATGGTAACCTACGTTTCTTCGTCTCTGTTAACAGATTGTTACAAGTCTCCTAATCCGGTTACTGTAGCAAAAAAATCAAGCCATTTTTACATATATTAAACACGTTGACCCACCACCGTCAAAGTTGCCCCTCATTTTCCGATTTATCAAGTGGATGATGAGAGAAGGCTAGTTATGAATCTCTGATTAATTTGGATGGGATCATATCATGTCGGAACGGAATTGGAAAAGGAGGGTTCACGGAATCAATTACCAACTGGAATGCTATTATTTCTTAGAAAATCAAGATCCTGGAACAGGGAAGGAGGGTGTTCGTTTTATTGATGAATTGGGTGATGCAGTGGCGGACGAAAGAGAGAGGCCAAAGTTGGCCCATTTTCACAGAGGGGGTGTGGTTCTAGGTAGAAGGAGAAGAGGAGTAGTGAAGAAAGAGAGACAAGTTATGGCGGTGGTGATGCTAGGGCGGTGGTGGTGTTCAGATCGGAGGAGGGGGTTGTGCGGTGGTCGGCTGGTGGTGGTGGTGTTTGGCGATGGTGGGCATCAGGTTTGAGAGAGAGAGAGAGAGAGAGAGAAAGAGAGAGAGAGAGGAGATATAGGCTTTATTATTTATGTTTATAACATTAAGTTAATTACACAAATAGTCCTTTAAAAGATGGAAAGACTATTTTGCTCTTATGTGAGTGGCACATGACTAGAGTTAACTGAAAAATTTAACGCCCGTTAGGCCAAAGGACGTAAACCGCAACAAATTTAAACGTAAAGGATGATACCTGATAATTTTTTTGCTAAAGGACTTAATCTGAAAAAGGGTATAAACATAAAATACGATATCTGTAATTTACTCTAAAATAAAAATAAAAATAATTAATGACTTCTTTAAATAAACAGCTTCTTGATTTGGTTAGGTGTGGATAATGTAAAAGGATACCATGTACATGATAGAAAGACGTTGAATGTATTACACTAGAGGTGTTCATTGTATGTTTTTTGATAAGTAAAGCAATTATTGATTTGGTTTTGTCGTAACATTTTTACATATTTTCTAATTCACGGCTTAAATTATTCGGACAAACGATTTTGTTTACTTTTTAGTTTAGAAATAGTGCATATGTAATACACTGTGTGCAAAGTGTGTTATGGGTCGGTTTAGGCCTCTTCAATAACCATAACCGCTTGATCGGTTATGCTATCTTCCGTAACCATAACCATAAGTCCATAACCATAACCGTTTGGTCGGTTAACCGCTTTTCGGTTAACCTTCGGTTATGGGTCGGTTTCGGTTAATTAACCAATTTCTTTCCATAATCACGAATCAGATTTTTTTAGTAAAAGACTTGGGATTATATTTTCTTTTTCTAGTCATAAGTTCATAATTAATGGATTAGTTATGTAAATAATTTCTTTGAAAATGTATAGAAAAATTTATGCATATATATTTTGTGCACCTTTAACCATAAACATAATGAATGGGGGAAATTATTTATATTTTATGCATATATCTTATGTATAAGGTTGTATTGGTTTAGTTCGGTTATGGGATACCCTTAACCATAACCATAATCACTTGATCGGTTAATCAAATAACCTTATCCATAAACATTGGTTAATTTCGGTTATCAGTTAATTCGGTTCGGTGGTGGTTCGGTTATCGGTTAATTTTGGTTAACGGTTAAAGTTTGCTCACCCTATCATACACATAATGAAACTAGAAACACTCCTATTAAATTATTTAAAACTGATTACGTTCTATATATTGCAAATCAAGCCATTTCATCAATTAAAAGTAGATTCAAACAATTTAAATAATTAGAAACTATTTTTGGTTTTCTATTTAGTATTAAAAGGCTAAAATCCTTTGATGATGATAGTTTAAAAAACATTGTATTAATCTTGAAAAATCATTAAAACATGATAGTACTTTAGATATTGATGGTATTGATTTATTTCACAAAGTAAATTTTAAAAAGATATTATTAATGTAAAATGTATACTTATTAATAAACTAAATTATATTAAAAAGATTAGTTCTTTTCCAAATGCTTATATATTGCCTATAGATATGTAAGTGTTGCATCCGCGAAAAAAAGTTTTTTGAAATTAAAATTGTTAAATAATTATTTAAGATCTACAATGTTACAAGAAAGATTAAATGAATTATATATTTTGTTAAATGAAAAAGATTTGCTAAAAGAAATTAATTATAAAAGTTTTATTAAAGAGTTTGCATCTAATCAAGCTAGAAAAATAAATTTAATCTAAACATAGTTATACACATACAAAACATTTTTAAAAATACTACTTTTTTTTAACTCCGCCAGTTATAAACTTGCAAGTTTATTATTGCCGGTCCCAAACCCGGATAAATGGGGAGGGTTTATAACATTATCTTTAAAGAGGGGCCTCGGATTTTTATTTCGCTTTGGACCCCAAAACAATTGAGCTGTGCTTGATACTGAAGTGAGTTTAATTTATAATTAGTAAATAATGAGAAGTGAGTGAATCACTTATAGCATTTAATCATGTAACCGAAAAGAAGGAAATCTCTACGATTCATGAAATAAAAGAGATATATAAGACATAGATCTTAACCATTCGTTAAAGTATGATCCGAGGTCTATATTCATGTTTTTTAAGGGGTCTGTATTCATGTGTGTATAACCCTTTAATCTTTATTGTTTTTTTCCTTTCAACATCTTATCTTTTTTTTGAACGACCATCAAAATTTATTAATAAAAGCTAACTAATAGCAATGATAGAAACACCAAGTTTTAAAGAGCCACAAACATGTACACAATCTAAATAATCATATCTAGATTCTCCCAACATATCTAAATTGAGTTCTATACGATCACCGGATCAATCATGCGAATGGTATTGTGCAACAATTTCAACTCACGAAAAGGTGACAAATTGACTGATGCCACTTCATAGCCACAAGTTTCGTGACATCGTACGAAAAATGATGGGGCATACGTCTAGGTTGTTGCTTGTTTAAACATGGTTTGTCTTTTTATCCTTTTTAATGAATTTAAATACGCTTACCACCAATTCATATTGATATCTTTGCTTGTATATGTTTAGATGAATTATGAAAATGGTTTATAGATGTGAGCAAACTTCATTCATTAAATATGAATACTAATAGCTAGATACGTAAAAATTAGTGAGAATTCTCGATGCAGCTTCATGTATGAATTAAATTTCATTAACAAAACTAGTTTTATTGATGATACGCGAGAGTAGTTTCCCTAATGATTTAATATTAAGTAGTCATTTCATGGGGACACACGACCATTAGCACACATAACTTCGGTATATAGCCATGATTTCTTTTTATGTCCTTAAGTTTTTATATTGATGTGTTTGAGATCTCTTGCTAAAATTGTTTTTCTATTATTTATTATTAAAAAAACGTTCGTTTTATTAACAAAGCTTAGAAATCGTGTCTACACACGTGGTGAAAAATATCAATACATAAAATTCTTAAATCTTTATGTATATATTTTACAGGTGCAAAAATTAAAATATGTAAAAATTAATATATAATTGGGTTTCGAAAATACGTTAATTACTATTTAATGTAATTTGACTTTCATTTAATATTTGATTGAAAATAAAAGTTACATAATTAGATTTCAAAGTTTCTTATAAAAATAGATAATTTAAAATAAATGTGTTTTATTAGTATAATTAGTATTTTTTTTAAAATATATTATTATTAAAAGATAGAGGTGTATTTAATAAGAGAGAGATATAAAAAAAATGATGAAAATAAATATACAGCCGTGACATCAAAAAATATTTATTTATTATATACCACGGACAATTAATAAGTCACAATTTTTTAAATTGAATTGACAAAGTTATAAAGCAACCTTCCCCTTCCTCTCTTTTTGGTCTCATTTGTGTCCCACATAGGATACTTGGTCATCAGCCAAAGCAAAAGCTACTTCATACTACTCCATCTCCCCCCTCCCCCACCCCTCACCCCTACTCCTACCCCCACCACCCAACCCACCCCTCCACTAAAAAATCAAGACTAGAACCCCCACTCCCATTTTCCCTTCACTTCAGTCCTCCCTCCTCAATTCTCGCCATCATTCACGGCCACAAATTTCTCCAGGAAACCCACTTTCTCCATTACCGGTAAGCAAAATATCACTTTTTTTCTTTTTAATTTCTTTAATTTCTTCATTCCCAAGAACAAAATCTGGGTTTGAAACTCATTCCCAGTATCAAAATTCACCAGAATGTGAACACAATCACTCTGTTTCTGACAATAATTTCTATTCTGTGTGATTCGGAGCACTAATTTTCAGCTTTCAACTGTAATTTAACTTCTTCAGTAGATGAATTTCTGATTTGGTGTAAGTGTCAGTCTTTCAGTAGATGAAAATTCAAGAACACATTGCATAATTTTACCATTTTAGTTATAAATGTATGATTTTATATTTAAAGAAATATAATTTCGGTTTTAATTCATAAAGATTCTTGAAAACCCAATTAGTAATATTTAATTTTAAATCTCAAATCTTGATGAATCATATCAAAATCCATAAAGTTTCATGCTTTCATCATTCTAACTGTTCCCCCTGTTTCCTTCAAATTTCTACAAATTTGATTATTTACATTTTAAATTTGGGTTTTTCCTGAAACCCAATTAAAATATAATTAATATTATTTAATTTCAAATCTCCAATGTTAATGAATTATATATCAAAATCCATAAAGTTTCATGCTTTCGTCATTCAAAGTTTTCCCTGTTTCCTGAAAACCCAATTAAAATATAATTAATATTATTTAATTTCAAATCTCCAATGTTGATGAATTATATATCAAAATCCATAAAGTTTCATGCTTTCATCATTCAAAGTTTCCCCTGTTTCCTTCAAATTTCTGTAAATTTGATTATTTACATTTTAATTTTGTAGTTTAAAATGGAGGAAAAACAGTTAGATTTGAATGCCCCTCTACTCTCAGTCAGAAGATTATCAAACTCCGGTGAACTATCTCACATTTCCGGTAGAAAATCAAGATCCATCCGGCAACAATCACTTCCGGTCACCAGATCCGAACCCGAACAAGAACTCACCAAACCCGCATCCATTCCCTTCATCTGGGAACAAATTCCGGGTCAAGCTAAAGCCCGGATAAAACCTATTTCACATCACCTTAAAAACACCCAAAATTCTCACAATTTTGATGAACATGATGAAAAATCATCAAAAGATGTCAATGTTGATGCAATTGAGACACTTTCGATGTCGATTTCAATCAATTACAGTGAACAGAATAGTGATCATGATGACACAGAGTCTTCAAGATCATTCTCTTCGGATTTCCAGACCCGCGATTACCTAATGAATCGGTTTCTGCCAGCCGCGAAGTCCATGATTGTTGAAAAGCCTCAACATGTCACCAAGAAGCAAGAAAATGTGGTTCTTGAGACTCCTAAGTATGTGAAGAAGGTTTATAGTGGTGAATTGAGGCCCTTATTGCTCGAAAAGTATCAGGTTAATTCCTGTAATCGAGAGAATGATAAGGAAAGTGTTGTGGTTGATGATGATGAGGAGGATAAGAAGAAGAAATCGCGGAAAAAGGGGTTTGGGTTTTTTCTGCCTCGGATATGCACGAAGCGGTCTTCGTGTCTTGCGAATCCGGTGGTGGCAGGACCGAAAGTGAAGGTTCACCGGAGCCAGTCTCCGGTTGCTGGGTCGCCGGGACCGGTGCCTCGGCTGTCTCGAAGAACTTCATACAGTGGACCATTGACTCCGAGTCTTGAGAAGGTACTTCTTGTGACTTTGATGATAAGTTTTGCTTGAAATTTTTGTTGTCTGAATGTGATTTATTAAGTAATAAGAATCACAGTCAAAATCACGGGATTGCCATTGAAACTTGAAAGTGTTTAGGGCTGTGCACGAATCGAGTTGAGCCCGATCTTTGTTAATACAAGAGAGCCGAGTTCAAGAGAACTTAGACTCAGACTCGGCTCATTTCGAGTTTTATATCTAAAGCTCGAGGCTGATTAATGGATAATTTTACAAGCTTGAGTTTTTTTCACAGGTTGAATAAAAGAAATATTAAATTATTACTAATGAATATTTAAGAATTATCAAGGAAATATTAAATAGTAATGAAGATTTAGAAATTAATAAATAAAATACTAAGTAGTTAGTAAGAAAATATTAAATAGTAGTGACATATGACGTTACCAGTTACTTATTTATTAGATATATATACATATATATTTGTTTATAATTCTATATATTAATAGAGTTACATTTTTTTGTTACTTTTAATAAGTTCCCTTAGGCTTACGAGCCTAATTAAGCTGGGACTCGAGTTTGTTTATTTAAAAGGTCTAAATTTCGGCTCAACCAGCTTGATTTAAGCTTTTAGTGAGTTGATGAGTTGCACATCTAGTGTGCTTCACTTATTACATAAAAAATAATATTTTCATTTTTACTATTCTGATGATTTAATATTAACATAAATTGATTAAAATGACATATTTTTTTGTTCTCAAGTACACTTTAGTTTTATATTAGGTTGAAATAAGGTAATTCAATCCTTAGATAATAAAAAAATCACCGGTTTGAAACTAAAAAAAATTAATAATAATAATAATCATATGCAATTAGTTAAATCAGTTTTAAAACTCAAATCCAAACATCATTACTACATAAATAGTAAATTTGCTGATGTTTATAAATTTATGTCTTGCAGCAAGCAATGGATGCTGTAATTAAGAAAAGGGCCGAGTCTCGATCGAAAGAAGCACACGAAACTCAACAGAAGTCAAGCCTGTTAACCCGCTCGGGCAACTCATTACCATCATCTCCCAACCGAGGGTTGTCCCGTAGCGGTCGCATATCCCCGTACCGCAACGAGTCCCCTCGATCTCCGTTCCACGATGGTGCCCGGTTTCTTGGAGTTCCAAAAGATGTTCAGAATCAGACTCTTAAGCCTAAAACCTGCCCTTCCCTTAATGTGAAAAGCCATTTTACGCCTCGTTTGGTACACGACACTCCTCCGGAAGTACCCGAGAAGACATTGTACATAGATTGGATTGAAAAACCATCAAATGCGACACCAAATGAGGCCAAGATCGAGCCAAATGGTGATCTTGAAGGCTTGGTTCGTGTACCTCCGTTGCCTAAATCGCCCTCAGAATCATGGCTTTGGCGTAAGATGACTCTAAGGAGTCCATTTCAAAAGAAGATACAACAAGGTCCTGTTGAGAAGAGCCCTGCAAATGGACCAAAATGGGAATCCATTGTAAAGACTTCTAATGTGCATCATGATCATGCGCGGTATTCTGAGGTAAATTGGGTGCGTTGGGTAACGAGTCAAAACACGTTCTAGTCAAAACTGGTAGTTTTTTGGTACGGGTTGAAGTGGGTTTACCTCGGTTGACGTGACAGTTTTTATCCAACAACTTTTAATTTTTTCCATAGATAATTACTTTGTCAAGTATGTTTAAAAACAGAACATTATTTCCAATTCTATATATTTTTTTAATAAAATGAACAACATTTTTAAAACCAGACCGAACATAAAAGGTGGTCTTACCAGTCCACTAATCAGACCGAATTTAAGAAATGCATAACATGTAATATAAAGTTACAGAAATATATATATCTAATTTAAAACAAAATATAATTTTTTTTATATTTTTGTGTGGATTTATAACTTTAATAAAATATAAAGAATTAAATAAATAAACTATGGAGCATTCAGTAATTGAGATTTTGAAGAAAAATAAAACTGAAATCCAGTCCGACCACCTGGTCTGACTGATCAAATGGGGACGGTTCAAAGAGGCTTAACCGGACCGGCTAGCTACCCGGTTCCTGGTTTGGAGCGGTCCTGAAAACACTGGTTTTAAGGATAGACAACTTTAACGACTTTTGACGCATTTGACCAGCTTCCATGTATGCTAACTTTACTATTTTACTTGTTTGACCCGTTAGGTATTAAAACATAACCTGCATATAAATGGGTCCAAATTCCGAATCTGAAACGTTTAATCTTGTTTAGCTTATGAATCTTGTTCGCTTACTAATTTCAGGAACTGCTTAACGTTTCCAAGTACACAGAGATCTCGTTTTAATGAAAACCGATATAGACTGTAACTCGTGTAGAATGTGAGGCTGTTTTGTTTTTCTGATGGCCCCTTGGTGAGTCGGGTTTCTACATTCGCATTTTTTGCTTACTTTTTTGGTAGTTTTAGAGGAGATTTTTTGTGACGAGTTGGGTTGGATTGGATGAAGGTTTTTGCATCCAGATTTGTGATCTTGTTCTATGTATGATGATGAACATAATGTTCATCTTTGAATTGATATTTATAATTGAAGTCAAAGAGATATTGTTTGTGTTTTAAAGGCAGTCAATGAAGTATCCAAATGAATCACCAAATATGTTTTAACAATTTAACCTACAAAAGCCTTTGAATCTAGAGATGCACAAAACAACGGGTCCTGACCCAGACCCGGTTCCGGTTCCTACCCGGTATGGGGTGGACCCGGTTGAACCCGGCAGTTCCAACCCGGGTTGGGTTCCCCTGATCTTCACCGGTTCCTACTCGGACCCGGCTGGACCCGATTGGAACTACAGAAACTAAATTTTAATTACTTAATCTTGATCTTAAAGTCACCTAAAAACCGACAATTGTATAATTTTAATAATTTTATGGTAATAACGGTAACCAACTATTATGTTTTTCAAAAACTTCAACTTTGTTCCAAAAACTTTTAACTTTCAAACAACCCTTTGTTCCTAATAATGTATTGGGCATGTTTGTTTGTTGTTTAAAAGTGATTTATTTCAACAGACAAAAGGATCCAAACAAACAAACTTGTTAAATGAACAAACATAACATATAGAGATGTCTATCGAGGGCACATAATCATAATATAATCATATACATTTGTGCATCGAGCCCAAAAATTAATAAATATAAACATCGACTTGCACATTCAAATGTATCACAGAAATATGTAACGTGCTATACAACTATCCATCAAATAATACGTGATACTTGAATTTTTAAAATTATAAATAATAATAACAATAACAAAATATTAACACCAACAATAACAAGATGCGGGTAACTTGGAAAGGTCATCGAAAATAAGCTAAGATAAAGGTAACATGCAAAGCTAGGTAACACCATATAAGTAAAACTAATTCCCTAAGATAAAGCTAAGCCAAATATATACGCTCCCTCTAAAAGTTCTTAATCTTATGCCTCCACAAAGTTCTATCCTTGACCATATCCTCATAGAGGTGCGGGTTTAGCAAATTCTGCATAATCCACTCATCTGAAGTTAACTTTGGTCTGCCCCTACCCCTTCTTCCCTATACAATGAGTGCTTCCACATATCTAACCGGAGTACTCTTCCGTCTCCTCTTTAACAAATATAGTCCTACTTAAAAATGAAGATGGAATTAAATTAGATGAAAGTAGATTAATTGAGTTAAAGTTAATAAATAAAATTTGAATAATTGATAAACTATTTAACAAAATTAAAAGAAATTAAGTATATAAGTTGATGAAATTAAAAGAATATAATAATAAAAAGAATTTAACATGATTTTTGTTAAGTTTAAAGTGGTTTCAAAGTAACTAACATTCAACTACGGATTCCTTTCGGTCGCTGACAGGTTCGATGAAGCTAAATGCCTAATGGCATCAATTCCGGCACGTAATTTGAAGATTTTTTTTTATATTCATTTAACTAGGTTAAAATACCGTGTATTACACGGGTTGATAAAATGTAATGTTATATACTTAGTAATAAAAAGTTTATATATTTAAAAACTTGTATATTACACGATTTGAATATATTAATTTCTGTTTAATATAATTTGAGTTACATCACTATTTAGTTAAAAACAAAAGTTACATAATTAAATTTCAAAGTTTATTAAAATAAAAGATAATTTAAAATAATGCGTTTTATTAGTATAATTAATATTTTTATTTAAATATAAATCATTATTAAAAAAAAGGGGTATTTAATAAGAGAGAGAAGAGAAAAATTGGTGAGAAAAATGTGGATGCGACACGTGACATAAATGATTTTTATTTATTATATAGTATAGATTTTACAAACTTTGATTATTTTTTTGCACATATAATTATTATATTTTTTTTGAACGACAACACCTAGATATTCTAGGATAATTGAGTTTCCCCGAGACAACACCTATAACATCCAGAGCAACCCACCTCAGGAGGAACCCCCCACTGGGTATATATATATAGTTAGTTAGTTAGTTAGTTATAGTTATATATAATAATATATGTATTATTTTGTTTTTTTTATCATAATCATATATATATATATATATTGTGTAATTGTATACTATATTATATAAACAATATTATATTTTCTTAAATAATAGTCTCGTTTAAGTTAACAAACCTAATAAAGCTTGGTGTATAAAGTTTGGGCTCGAACTCGTTTATTAATTTTGTTTTTGAACGGCAACACCTAGATATTCTAGGATAATTGGGTTTCCCCGGGGCAACACCTAGAACATCCAGGGCAGCCCACCGCAGGAGGAACCCCCCAACTGGGTAAACCACTCTGACCTGGCCACAAACCCTTTTTTACTGTTGCCAGGATTCGAACCCAAGACCTTCACTATGGGAAGTCTTGGGTTTACAATTGCACCAAATGGCCAACGGTACTCGTTTATTAAATAAACTCAAATTTAAGCTCACTAGAACTTTTAGTGGGCCGATGTTGAGTAGAAATGAATATCTCGACTCTCACTAATTTCCTATACACCAACAAGGTGATGCCTTAAGAAGAATAAACTTTACAAAGATTATAAAATCTGTCATAAGCAATAAATAGTTCTAAATGAAAGGTTTTGGAGATGTTAATCTTTCTCTACTTACATGTAACATTAATATTATAAAAATATGACTCTTTACCTTATCTGTCGTTACAAAGCTTATATATATATCCTTTTGGTTTGATGCGAGTCGATCTTAACTATATATCTATACCAAATTAATTTGCAATAAAAATAAAAGTGAAGCTAATATAATTCCTATAGTTCTCTCAAACACGTTGGTACAATGCATCCTTGATCATTTAGTATATACTAGGTTAGATTCTCGTGTACTACACGAGTTAAACAATAAAAATAACAAAATTCATAAAATTATAAGAATATCTCAAGACTGAAATTACGTATAAGTAACGAATTTAAGTAATAAATCAATAATATTGAAAATGAAAAAAAATAATTATAATTCCTAAATTTTCATAATTTGAAAGTTAAGGATTCAAAATGATGTTTCCATAATACTTAAAATTCTAGAAACGTTATAAAGTTATTTTTTTTAAATGTGTTATAAAAAAACTGAAATAAATGTTCAACTTATAAAAATATTTTATGAACAAACTATTTTTTTTAAATAATAAATGTTTTATAAAAAAAATGATATAAATCATTATTAATTAATGGGAGAGAGAAATTGGAAAAAAATATAAAAAAATAACTAAAGATAACTTGTATAATTAATAGGAGAGAGATGCGGGAAAAAAAAATAAGGATGTATAGAAGAGTGACAAGTGTCCTATTAAAACCTTTATTTATTATATAGTATAGATTTAATATTTTAATAATTTTATTTTATTTCATATTAATTCATTTAAAAAGACAATTTAAATTTAAAGAAATTTAAATAAAATAAAAATAAATTGTAAATAAAAAAATGTAATTATAATAAAATTAAATATAAATATATGTTTAATAAAACACAAAACAGAAAACTAGCTGGGAGGTCTCGAGATCATGTTGGATCTCAAGGTGGTGTCGAGTATCCTGGTCATGGGCTAGTTTGATCACAATTTAACTATATGTGCCTCAAATCGGGCAATCCTGTCATGATCAGCATCCCGCTCCATGTGGACCATCTGCAATAGTCTTTGCAACTAGCAGTCATCTACATACATAAAACAAATTAATGATTAGTATACTGTTTATGATAAAATAAATACATTATATAAATTTAGTACA
Source organism: Smallanthus sonchifolius (assembly GCA_023525975.1). NCBI lineage: Eukaryota > Viridiplantae > Streptophyta > Magnoliopsida > Asterales > Asteraceae > Smallanthus > Smallanthus sonchifolius. The sequence goes on along the minus strand of CM042021.1, from coordinate 27,671,252 downwards.
TACATGTGGATCCGGAGAATGGGCATATGATCTCTAGATGTTGGATGTCATGGGCTAACCGGTAATGACATAATAGGAATCGGTGATGATCTCTGCCCCGAAAATATGCCCTTTCTTCCGGCCTCTAAACTTTGCTCCCACAGTTAAGGGGTCATTAATCGTTGATACAGGGGCGGACTTACGTATGTCGGGGGGGGGGGGTGCATGGGAACCCCTGAGTTTTCAAATTTTAGTGTAACGATATGTAAAAAAACTGGGGTGAACCCTTTAAAAAATTATAGGGTGAACACCCTTACAAAGATAGACAAGTGGTGTAGTGGATTAGGCTTTGCATTATAACATGGAGGTTGTGGGTTCGAATCCCTTCACCAACATTTTTTAAAACCTTTTTTTAGTTGATTTCGTATAGTGGGCCCGTTAATTTGTTTAACTGTTTCTTGTTTTTTGTTGGGCCTTCACTTGGGCTCGGGCTAGTAGCTAGCAGCGCAGAAGACTAGCAGCGCAGCTCGCCTCCTCTCCTGCCCTCCTCCAACTCCGCCCACTTCTGCTGCTCCCTTGCCGGCTGCCGCTGTCGTCCACCTGCCCACGCCGCCGCCCACGGCCCACTGCTGCTGGGACCCGAAGACGTACACTTTTCTTCAAGTAATTTTTTTATAGTTTTCCTTAGGTTTAACGAAACAAAATAAAAGTGTTAGTTTATGAAAAGTACGTAATCATATAAAATTGTTTTTTATTACGAAATCTTACGAGCACGTGACACACCTTCTTATAAGGCCAGATCCGTTCACCCATCGACCCATCACTCTTTGAGTGCGTCTTTATGTAAAGCTCCCCCAGCTAGGTTCCAAACCTTTCTTCGTGACCTATAATGATATGTTAATTAAGTTTTAGTTATTAAACAAAAACGTATGTGAGACAGTTAAAAATAATTACCTAGTTCCTCCGATTTTGAGAAAAAGGTATCGACCCCAAGAAGTCATTTTCCCATACTTGCTGTTGCGATTTGTCTGTACGGATCTCGCCTTACAACTTTTGATGTTAAACTCCTTTCGCAACAAAAAAAAAACTATAAATTAGTATAAAAATATATATGTATAAAATTAGATTTATATTTATACGTACATTGCCAATCATCGTATTCCAATCATATGGCAATATTCAATGCGGATTGTATGGTCGGATGATGTCGAACTTAAGCTCCGAATGGTTAAACTCCCGACCATATATCTGTTTAGCTAGTTTCCCTGCTTTTTGTCGCTCCTCCCTTGTTATGTCATTATACTGGTTGGCATTTACAATTTTCCATCGTTTGTAAATCGCTTTAACTTGGCTAGGATCCTAACGATATTGTGCATGCACATACATGCACTTAATTAGTTGGTGTTAATGAAATAAAATTAAATATGCACATATAATACAAAGGGTTAAATATGTACTTACACTAAATCATTCAAACAAGTGCCGTCTGTGATCCGCTGACACCTCCTTCCAGTAACACTAAGGCCTAGCAAAACTACTCTTCATTACAGTTGTTGTTTAAGACTGCTTAAGATATTTTCAAATCTGCAACAATAAGACAAATATGTGTTATAACAATAGATAAATAAATAATACAATACAAAATAAAATAACCAAAAATGAGTTCCGTACCGGCCATCTTCGCATATTCTGATCTCTGTATGGTTATGTGACCAGCTAGGAGGCTGCAATTGAATATTGGGGCCACTCCTCGACCCGAATGGGTTTGTGATCCCTCATGATGAAAAGTGAGATCGTCAAGACCAACATCAATCTCTTCAGAAAAAAAAACAGTAGGATCGACGCTAATATTCTCATAATCTGCCATGACAAAGCCCTCACGCTCATCCGCCCATCGATCACTACATCTGGCAGCGCTGCTGCTACTCTCCTCAAGGTGAGAAGTCAAATTAGTGGCCTCAATATGCGTTGCACCCTCAACATGCTGTAGATGGGATACTGCAGCGCGTAGCTGCCTCTTCGACGGGTAGTAGAATGGGGAATCCCCGCTGTACCTGCATTTTGTTAGGATTGCTTTTTGACATTGCATTTTGTTATTATGGTACCTATATCTTATCACTTTACTTTCGTAGTATTGATATATAATTTTTTTACGCGAACCTTTTGACATTTCGGCATTCTATATATCCTTTGAACCTTGTGATTTTGATATTCTGATTTTTCATAAAATTCATTTCTTTCATGACTTTCTTATTACTTAGACTCATGTCTTAATACTTTAGTATGAAAATGGTTTATGATGCTTTATGATATAACCTTAATATAGGTTAGGTAGTTGGACTATCCTTTAAAATTCTAATATCTGATTTATATTATGCGATAAGTGGACCGTGTTATATATGATTAACTTTTTTATGATTTATTGTAGCCCTACTAAGTGGTTTTCTTTACTTTTGTAGTTCTTACACGTCGAATAGCCATGCTACTCTGTGATTTATGTTATAAGTTAAGTAGCTATGCTACGCTCTGATTTCTATTATAAGTTAAGTGGCTAAATTACTATTATGTTTATGTACTATGTTACCTGAGCATGTCGCTACTTGCGCATGACTCAGACAAATCATTACGATGTCAATGGTGTGACACCATTTGTGGCGATGAGCTGAGATCACACGTCTCCATTTAGTACTCTACATTTACATTGGTCATATTTTATATTTCTTGATATTTCTAAGGAGGCGTATGGATCAATCCCAAGATTATTGATATTTTTTTATAGTTCTCGATATCTAGTCGACGATGATTATGTATACCAACACCCTTCTAATATTCGGCACATAAGTTTGCAGTCCTGTGTGCATGTTAGTGTTTACTTACTATTTTTGTATGCGTCCGGTGTATTTTCATACATATCTTATTGTGTTGGAGTATGTGCAATGTACTAATCCAATCCTAAAAATCACATCTTCAAGTTGTTAGGAGAACTAGATGAAATGTGAATGTTTGATGTGTTTGAATCAAGACTTACATTCGTAAAACATAATTTCTAAAACTATGATTAATACAAATAATAGAAGATGAAATAAAATTTTCTCAACTTCAACAAAAGAGTGAAGAGTGAGTTGAAAACTAAAGCTAGACCAACAAGGGAATATGTTAGTGCAGAATCCTAAGTTATAGTTGTTGGACATGTTATAGTTGTTAGATTTATATGCCCAAGACACATACTATTGATATATGATTCCAAAATATCACACACTAATTAGCAAATATTCCATCTACATATTTAAACCAGATTTAATGTGTACGTACAACTTGGTAATCACGTCAAGATTATCACTACAAAGAATTGGGTCAATAGTGGCGACAAATGTCGCCGCTAATACCCCGAATTGTGGCCGCTAATAGTAATAGCGGCGACTGTCGCCGCTATTATGTCGCCGCTAATGCCTCGCCGCTAATGCCCCACTTGTCGCCGCTATTAACTGTCAGTCGCCACTAATGTTGTACTATTAGCGGTGACAGTTGTCGCCGCTAATACCATTGTGACGATGCCCATCTCACCTTTAGCGGCGACATGTCGCCGCTAATACCCCGAATTGTCGCCGCTAATACACATGTCTGTTTTTTAAGTTTTTTCTGCATTTTCTCTTCTTCCAGTTTTCCTAACACATTTAACAAAACCTGTATATTTTTTTGCCGAATATAACAGTAACATCACCAAAAATATACTAATATATAACTTTAGAACATAATGTAAAGTTTTCGACTCATTCAAGTTAGTTTGAATCTTAATACAACATAAAAACTAAATTAATATTCATCCATATCGTCGTCGCCCTCGTCTTCGCCCGTGCTACTTTGTCCCATTAGTGAAAGATTAAACTTGTTAAGTTTATCTCTAAAACTCGGGTCGTCGAACAACATGTTAGTTAGTTCCTACAATTACAAGTTTTCTGGTCAAAACAATTCAGTTTACATATATATATATATATATATATATATATATATACATGCATACAAGTTTTCTGGTAAAAACTAGGGGTGTTCAAAGTCGGATATCCGAAAATTCGGATATCCGAATTTCGGATATCCGAAAATTTCGGATAGTGGATTTCACTATCCGAATCCGAATCCGAAATTTCGGATATCCGAATTTCGGATATCCGAAAATTCGGATACGGATTCGGATAGTGAAACGGATATCCGAAAATATAAAAAAAATAAAAAAATAAATAAAAATAATATTTTTAAATTACAAAAACAATTAAAAACCTTAAAAAAATTAGAAAATATACATATAAATATATATAAATATAATATATCGGGTTTTGATTTAATTTTTCTTATTTTTAAATAATAAAAACAATTAAAAAAAATATATAAATATAATATTTCGGATATCCGAACTATCCGAAATATCTGAAAATCACTATCCGAATCCGAAAATTCGGATATCCGAATTTCGGATATCCGAAATTTCGGATATCCGAATTTTCGGATAATTCGGATTCGGATTTTCGGATAATTCGGGTTCGGTTTCGGATTCGGATTTTTTTGAACACCCCTAGTAAAAACATACAAGTTTCGAGTCTAAACGGCTCAAACGGTTAATTTTACATATATATGTCTACATACATAGAAGTTTCAAGTCTAAACGGGTCAAATGGTTTATTTTACATATATATGTCTACATACATAGAAGTTTCAAGTCTAAACGGGTCAAATTATTCATTTTACATATATATGTCTACATACATACAAGTTTCGTGTCTAAACGGGTCAAATATCTACTAATGTGTGTAATATGTGTATTACCTAACAAATATCTACTAATGTGTGTAATATGTGTATTACCTTCTCGAGAAACCACCTCGAAAATTTGGTTTTAACATCATCTTGGGGATGTTCAATTTTGAATTCACTAAAATGATGACAAAAATATAAAAGATGTAAGGAAGGGAAAAAGACTTAACAGATAAAGAAAAGTTAAAGATAGGAACACTTACTTCATGTAGTTCCTGACTTCTTCACAGTTATCAAGGACAAACCATTTTATGTTGAGTTTTTCGCTTACAGAAAGATGTTTGATCTTCCTTGCGCTAGACATACCACATTTAGACTCAAACACCCATAACTTTCTTTTTTCGACAACGACATCTTCGTTTCTGTCGGGGCGATTGAACTGAGTCTGAACATCTCGAAGGTACCTCGAACAAAATAATAGTGCTTCTTCTGCAACATAACCTTCGGCTATACATCCTTCCGGCCTAGCCTTGTTTCTCACATAATTTTTTAGTTTTTTCATATACCTTTCAAACGGATACATCCATCTCATACATACTGGACCTCCGCGAATCGCTTCATCAGGTAAATGCAAAACTAAATGAACCATAATGTCAAAAAACGCTGGAGGATAGATCAACTCTAACTGGCACAAGATTGTAAATATGGCATCCTTCGCTTTATTCATATCCTCCACCAATAGTGTCATAGAGCAAAGTTGCTTAAAGAAAGTACAAAGGTCTACTATTGGTGTATAAGTATCTTTTGCCAAAAACCCTCTAACCCCAATCGGTATCAAACGTTGCATGAGAATATGACAGTCATGAGATTTCAACCCAGTAATGTTTGTATTGTTATTTGTCACTCTCTTGCTGATATTAGATCCGAACCCATCCGACAGTTTAACATCTTTTATAAACTTGCAGAAAAGCTTTAGATCAATGACCTGGAATGAGTACTTTGGGTGCGGTTTACATAACTTGCCACTCGCATTTTTTTTCAACCACAACGTCTTCCGAATTTTTAGCTTTTCCAAGTCGATGCGTGCGTTTGTCGTGTCTTTGGTCTTATCGTTCATTAGAAGAGTACCCAACAAACTGTCACACACATTTCTCTCAATATGCATTACATCTAAGTTGTGCTTCAGTTGTAGAGAGGACCAATACTCAAGTTCAAAAAATATGCTTCGTTTGGACCAGTTCAACTCGAACTCCTCCCGCTTTCTCGTAACACCTCCAAAATCTCGATGCTTGCCTGGTAGACGATGGAGTAGACGATCGAGTTGAGCTTCTATGTCAGCAGAACTAAATTGTTTTGGAGGGGCTCTTGTCTCGGGTTCCCCGTTAAAGTCCAAACTTGTTCTCCACGGATGGTTAGCATCTAAGAACCGGCGATGACCGACATATACGACTTTGTTTGTTACACGTATTGAAGGAGTGTCTTCATTGCAATCGGGCATGCTTTGTAGCCTTGTCCGCTCCAACCCGATAGACTACTACGAGCTGGAAAGTCGTTTATGGTCCATAACAACGCCGCCTTCATTGTAAAGAATGTGTTTGTCGCTGCGTCTTTAGTACGTATGCCCAAATGCCACAAGCTTTTAAGCTCATCCACTAACGGTCTAAGGAAAACGTCCATGTCTTTCCCAGGTGATTTAGGGCCTGGAATCAACAAAGACAACATGAATGAGGACTCTTTCATACATAGCCATGGAGGCAGGTTGTATGTGGTGAGTACAACCGACCACGTGCTATGAGCCAAACTCATGTTACCAAATGGATTAAAACCGTCAGCTGCAACCCTTAGGCGAACATTTCGAGGTTCCCTCGAGAAGTAAGGAAACTTTATGTCAAATTCTTTCCATGAAGATCCATCAACAGGATGACGCATCGTACCCTTTTCGGATCGCCCAATACTATGCCAGATCATATCTTTTGCCGTGTGCCTTGAACAATACAAATGTCGTAGTCTAGGGGTCAAAGGAAAGTATCGTAAAACCTTGTGAGCTACCTTCTTGCCCTTTGTGTTTGTATCGACCCACCGACTCTCATTACAAACAGGACAATTCTGCAATGAGTGGTGTTCTTTCCAGAAGAGAGCACAATCATTTTTGCACACGTGTGTCGACTCATATCCCAAACCAATCTTCTTTAGTGTCTTTTTGGCTACGTAATGCGAAGCGGGAATCTTGTTGCCTTCTGGATGTGAAGATCGCAACAACTCGAGGAGCTCATCAAATGAACTATTAGTCCATTTATTCTTCACCTTGATATGCATAAGCTTTGCTAAAAAGTCAAGGGAAGAAAAATTAGTACAACCGGGATATAATTCTGATTGGACTTCCTTTAACAGGTCTTCAAAATCATCACAGACACCACTACTCTCTGTACCCGAGTTCCCTTCATCGAGGTTGGTTTCCTCCTCCATAATATCTTCAATAACGCGGCCATATCGTTTCCTGACGCAACGTCATCTACAACTACAACTTGAGGAATTAAACTTTCACCGTGATAGATCCAATCCGTGTACGACCGACAGAAACCCCATGCATACAAATGATACTTCACTTTTACCCAGGATAGCATGACCGAATTCTGACATTTGGTACACGGACAAAAAACAAAGCCTCTTTCGTCGACATGATCTTTGCACATCTCGATAAAAAACTTGAGTCCATTTTCATACTCCTCTGAGCTACGGTTTAGATTTTTAAGCCAGCTTTTATCGACAACCATGATGCAGCTGAAACATAATTTAAGGTAATCAAAAGGGTAGGATAATGGTAGGCTGCTAAACCCACTTTTTGAATACCTTATCTCATATATGAATGTGTATTACAAGATTGTTTGTTTAAGAAAGATTCAAAAAGCAGTCCCAAAAATGGCCCTTTATGTTAGAAATCAGATTCAGTTTAGACAACTAATATATATTCAAAAAGCAGTCCCAAAAAACTAAACAACTAAACAAGTAGCTAAGTAAGCAACAAATCAAATTCAGTTTAGACAATTAGACTGTACTACTTTAGAAATCAGAAATATAAGCAAATCAGTTTAGACTAACAAATAGAAGCAAAAAAAAATCACTGAATAGATTGACAATTTGACAGTAGCAACTAGCAACAAATTTTGGTAAAATTAGTTTATCAAGTCTAACAGGAAGCAAGTTAGCAACAAATTAGTTTAATTTGGGTAAAATCAATATGGGTTACAAATATGGAAATCAAAATCGATCAACATTAGCACCTATTACCTAGCAAATGGAACAAACTAACCAGTGCTAATTCTATATGATAGTACGAAATCAAGGCATCAAGACTAATAAATTTTGGTGACTAATACAATATTTGGGTAAAATTTTGGTGACTAATAAATTAGTTTAATTTGGGTAAAATCAATATGGGTTACAAATAATACAAACTAACCGGGAACAAACTAACAGGTGGTCGTGGTCCGGCGGTCGGTGGTCTCCTGGTGGTTTAGCTCACGGTGGTCGGTGAAACGGTGCTTCAAAAACACAAGTTCAAAACATAATTACGATCGGTGGTGGGATTTTGATAAAAAAAAATGAAAAAAATCGTCGTACCTGAGAGAGAATCGAGTTGAAGGAAATGGATGAGGGAGAGACTGTCTGCTGGAGGGAATAATTGGCGCTTTATCGTTTTAGGTATTAGTGGCGACATGTCACCGCTATTGGTGTCGCCGCTAATACTAATAAAACCCTAGCCCTCGGATCCCATCTCGTATGAACAGTCAGATTGTCATGCCTTATCCTCCACCCGGATCATCACCAATAGCGGCGACATTTTAAGTGTCGCCGCTAATACCGTCGCCACTAAAGCCAAAGTTTCTTGTAGTGTATTATCACCAAGTCAAATGATAATATGAATTGAATCTTGACGACATTAATATATTTATGTGGTTACATAAAATATATATATATATATATATATATATATATATATATATATATATATATAAGCATGTAAATATATACATGTATGTATATAATTGATTCAATATAAAATTTTAAGATTTGTGACTTGAGTGTTGTATATCTAATCTAATGCACCATCTTTAGATATGAAATTTTATGTGTAACACTTATATTATATATTTTATAAATATATATATATATATATATATATATATATATATATATATATATATGTTGGCTCATGCATACATACCTAAAATGATGTAAAAGAGTGTATTAAACAAAAGAGGAAACATTGGTTGGTGATACAAAAAGCAACCAAGCTTGTTTCATCCTAAGTCACATATCTCTCATCTCTTTTTAATATTCTAGGGAGAATTAGGATGGTAGACACATCCTTTTGATTGTTTGACTTGTGAATAACTTCTCCCTATGTATTACTTGTATGCTTTTGGTACTACAAGAACTTACACACCAAAAGGGAAAAAGGATTTCTTTCTATCATTCAAGTTCAAATATGGGTTCAAGGAACCCTTAATTTATTCATGAGTTTTAGGAAAAAAAGAAGAGATTGGAGAGCTTGAATGATAAGCAAGTTAAGAACTTCAACAAACTACTAACTTCCTTTGTAGTTTGCTATGGTTCTTAAGGATTGTTTTGATTTCTACTTACACACTTATATACACTTCTAAAAGAGGGATTTTAGTTAGTGTGTTCTTGATATTGGGCGAAGACTAGCATCTTCGAAGAAGTTTGCTTAGTGTGCTTACATTTGGAGAGAAGACACTTGTGTTTTTGTTCATCCATCTTCTTGTAGCAACCACTTCTCTTCAAATGTTGTTGCTTCTAAACACCCTAAGGTTGTTTTTTATGTTTCAAGAAACTACATATGGATCTATGATGGTTTTTGGTTTCTAAAAGTCTTAGATCTAACATGTTAAATAGCTTTCGTTGCAAATGTTTTCAAAAGACATGTTAAAAACCAAACAAAAATAACTAAAGGTCAACACGACCTTAATGGTAACACTAGTCATTTTTTGGTTAGTGCCACGACTCTTAGTAAATGATTTGCTAGTTAGTCCAAAGCTAATCTCCTAAGATGAGTACTCCAGACACAAACACTTCTATCAAAGTTAAAGATCACATTGAAAGATGGAATCTTCAAAGTTGTAAGCAGAGCAAAGTGAATATTACAAGTCAGTAGAAAGATATGTGAGATTTGACATATGTCACACAAGCACTGGAATTTTAAAAGACGGTATAATACAAAATATATAGTAAGTCACAAATCTGACCTAAAAGTTTCAAATTTTCATCAATACTCAATGATTGAGGGAAAATATTCAAGACATATTCTAGATTGGTACATTTTAGAATAATAACTTTATAAATATCGGAGAGTAACATAAATTAAACAATTCTTAAAGTGTTAAAAAAGTCTATATAAGAGTCTTGGTTTTTCTAGGTCTTGTTTCCAATAGTTTGTTTTCACCAACTAAACATTAGTTCTTGTTGATTTTTTTTTAAATATATAGTACATATTGAAAAACTTATTGTATCTCTTTCTTTATTATTGTGTGCTCTCAACCCAACCTTTTTAAATCACTTGATTTCTTTTGAGTAGTATTATATATATATATATATATATATATATATATATATATATATATATATATATATATATTATATTATAGACTTAGGAAATTCTTTTGTTAAAGCAAATATAATAGAACAAGTTTCATGTTGCAACATGTTAATCGTCATATGTTTGGAAAATGCTAAAGAGGGAGATTGATGTTCCATGATATTTTTGGATCATGTTAAAATAAAATAAAAAGTACATGTTTGGCATTGTTTAAACAAATCAAGAGCATGAAATTCGCCAAACTTTAAACCAATAACAAGTTAATCGTCATATGTTTGGAAAGTTGACGAGTGTGAAAACCATTATTAATATTAAGCTTGTTACAATTGATGGATTGTAAAAGTATGGGATTTGAGAACTTGGATGAAGCACTTTTCCATCGTGCAACATATATTGTATGAGTCTTGATGTAATACTACTTAAGGCTAGTCAACACGAGGAATCTTATGTATTAAGTCTTAAGGATACTCGTGTCATTTTGTTCCATCTAGGTAGATTAGTAACTTTCTTTGGATTGGGTGATTGAAACTTTTAACACTTTTATGGTCCATTTTTGGGCAGGAGTGTCTCGGAGCTCAAACTGGCATCGGCGGTCGCTTGGGCCCGTTTTCGCGGAGGGCCCAAATTTAAAAAAAAAAATATTATGTGTATATATATAAATATTTTTTTTTATTGTTATTACAATTGTCATCGATCTTTGAAAAAAAATATATTTAAAGGCCTATTTTTTAGTACTCGTCTGGGACACCCGAAATCTCGAAGACGTCTCTGCTTTTGAGGTTTTAAGGGAAAACACCACAGAATAGTAACCAATTTTCAAAAGTGTTTCAATTAGGTCATTCACCATCAGTGGCGGATACAGAAATTTTTTATAGGAGGGGCAGAATACGGGTGAGTAAAAAAGGACCGGTCGGACTGGGTGTAAGAAGCGGACGACTTCGTAAATATTATAAAAAAACAGGGTAAAATGGTGTTAAATATAAAGGTTAGTTTTATCATTCAATGGTAAAATATTATTATGTTTAAGTTTTATGTCTTTATTAAAGGTTTTTGTTAAAAAGTATATATTGTCTAGTCAATTTGTAGCTAACTTTGTGTTGTGTGTTTCTTATTCATGAGGATTATAATTTGTTAGACTGGGCTTGGCTCTTGCTTGTTGGACATTTGCTGCTGGGCTTCCTTATACACTTGCTGGGCTGGATATTTGCTACTGGGCCTACTCATTTATTTGCTGGTACATAAATAAGAGTGCAGGGTATGCTGAGTTTTTAGAGAGTAACCGCACACCGAATTGTCTCTCTCAACTCAGTCGTCTCTTACCCTCAAATTAGGGTTTCTGTATTCGCCACTTTTGTATGTCGATTCTTGTTTTTGTTCAGGTTGTATAGGTGTGTAGATCATCATAAATTCATAATGATGATCTATCTTTGAGTTGTTCCATCTTTTCTATTGGTTACACTTGTTTCTGTTGAATCTGTTCTTGGATTTGATTTCAAGGGCTAATCACTGTTATTTTGGACCAGACGGTGGGCATTAGCCCACCCTCATTGTTACTTGGATCTGCCTCTGCTCACCATAGTATACCCGAGGGTGTATACCGTGTAAAATGCATATTGAGTGACATAATTGAAACACTTTTGAAACTTGGTTACTATTCTACAAAGTTACCCTAAAAATATATCTTCCTAATTGTGTCACGAATTTTGTTTGTGTAGTATTTAAAAAACTTTAAGATACAACTCATTTTCGGTCATCAAAAAGTCTTAATATTTAAGAAATTAAACCATGCTTTTAAGTTTGAAGTTTTAACACTACACATTTTGTTCTAACTACATGCTACCCTTGTAGAGTTTTAAATGAGTGGATAGGTCTAAACATCTATTGAATAAACTTATTTATTGTAGTGTAATTTTAAATTATTCACAAAATATTTTTGAACTTCTCGTAGGAAAATGTAGGAGTCAAGATTCCCTGCCTTTAACAACATATACTTCCATGACTGATGCCCTAAATGATGATACAATCATTCAATCAATGTGAACTTAAAATGGTTGTCTCGGGTGTTACTGTTAATAATGAATCAACCACCACATGCAAACTGCAAGCTGTTTAAACCTAACTTTTCATCAATCAATTCCCCTTCCTATTTTTAATTGGGGGAGTGATTATATTTTCAACTATCACGTGTTTTCAAAATTCCAGCTGGAAGCTCATTTGTTAAAGTCATAAGTTGAATTTACTTCATTTTTGTTTTGTCACATTCATTATATATTTAAAAACTTAGCCTCATTAGTCAAACGTAGAAATATTCTATTTGTCGATAGTCCTATGTTTTGTTTTTCTTTGACATCTTTTCATCGTCTTGCATGTTCAGCTTCCTAAAGGTTAACCTAACCAAGATGCTAGGACTATGTACATGGAATATGAACCGACATTCACCGAATGTGTATTTGGTTTGTGAATTAGTTATGTTTTCAGTATAGAAAATTGCAACTTTTAGTGCTGAAGATATGATTCTTCGGTAGTTTCTATTTTATATTTATATATGAAGGATTTGTGATATCGATGGTCTTGATCATGATTGATCGATAGTTGGAATATTGGTTGAAGTTGATTCCTAAATATGGACACCAATTAAGTACAACCTTACCGATGGCCTCTTGGCCTAGTGACGCCTGGTGTTTATCACGGGTTAAAGTTTCACAAGTGGGCAATAAGTGGATTTTCGGAGTAGATTTTAGAGGGGTGTGTGCGTTGGCCGTTAAAAAAAATAAAAATTAAGTACAACCTTAAATGTGTTAAAACTTACACACTTCAATAGATTAAATACATAGAGCTTCCAAGACGAGTTATCCTTGCACGTTAAAAAAGGTTATAGGAAAACTGAAGTAGGGTAGATAAAGGAAAAGGAAACTCATAAAATATAACTAGAAGAATGCCCGGGAAACCTTCATTAACATCAAGAGTTAAGGGCACACCACCACAATATGTTTTCAAACTAATTAGAGGCATATCCGCATAGCTTTAAAATCATGTTCCTCCTTTCACTTCTACTTATTTGCGATCGAATATTTGCGACCGGAAAGGTTGCAACCGGCCACCATCAAATTTTGTGACAGGTTCACGACTAAAATTACTGACTACCACCAAATTTTACCACTGAAATGAAGTGGTCATAAAAGTTTGCGACCGAAACATAGCGGTCGCAAATATTGCGACCGGATTGGTGGTGGTCGCTACTTTGCGATCAATGTGATTTTGGTCGTAAATCGGTTGCAAAATTTATGATTCTTTTTTCGTTCACAAATACCTATTTTGTGTTCATGTGAAACATTGGAGATTTTATGGCCTTCTCACGAATATGTAAGCAATGATTCGCCACTTTAATAAAGTATCTCATCTAGGTTAATATAAATCAAAGCATAGAGAATTTCAGAAATAATTGTTTGTGTTAATGATTAGGTTTACAATGAGGGTATTTATACCCAATTCAAGATACAAAATCTACCCTCAACTATTACTATTTACATAAAGGCTTAATAATATATCTATTTCACATAAGTTTGATGGGTTCTAGGATCCTTTCTTCTTCTAGGTTTATTTCTTTCGATCTTTTTTCTGATTTTATGTTTTGTGCTTACATATACCTCCTTTTTTACATGCGTGTTTGGTTTTGTCATCCAGTTGAATTTAGAGCATCTGTTATTGATCCTAATTGTCTATTATAACCAGATATAGTCTTGCATCCATCAAATGCTATCCCTATATATGGCTTATTTTGTTTCATATATGCTACTACTTGTTTGTTTGAGATAGGTAAGGTATCTTTCAGTTTCTCTACTATATTTGTTGTGTATTTTAGGAGGGTGTTTCTTAAAATGTGTTGTTTGTTTTCCATAGGATACCATTTATTGGTTCATAGGATTTGGACTGGCCTTAGACCATGTTTAATATTGTTCAACTTTATCCTTTCAAGTGTCATGTTATGTAACAATAATTTTTAAATATACTTATTTTTAATGATAAACCCAAACAATTCATTATCTTTACAATTATTCATACATTTTTGATTGAGTCTCACATATCACATATATATCTCGCAACTTAATTATTTATTTTAATAAATTTTATTTTTTAACATAAAAATTATCATATTCCATATATAGTTTTAACTTAATAAACTTGATAATCAAACATCACATATATTTATTTTAATTGAATATGTCACAAGTTATTTGTATCTATTTTAGTTGACCACTTCCGATGTAAAGGATTATTAGAATGTGTACGTAATGTAAAATATTTTAGAATTAATCAAGTCAAACTAGCGATGCTCGGTCAAATATAGTGAGGTCAAACTAATTAAAATATAATTATAAAAAGTACATAGAATCAATAATTTCAAAAACGTTGTTTACGACTAATTTGCGATATTTGAGTAAATATTATGAATTTATTAACTTGATTCCATTGTGGCATTAATATTTTATAACGAAACTCTCTTTTAATAAACTTTTTTATTTTTAATATCATATAAATAAATATAATAAATCATATTTAAATATATAAACTATTTATTTTTTATTTATTAATAAAAGTTTTTAATGATAAACCACATTTATGTAGTAGGACCTTAATTAAAAACAGTAGTACGCAATACAACATTTCCATTTTACATGCCAACAGAACTACAGCCAAAAAGTTTGCTACTAACATGGAAAAACAAAACCCTTCTAACTAATGGCATTAAAGACAAGTACCTAAAGATCTCACTAGCTTATATGTCTGTCGATGGGCTTGGTCAGATCTTAAGTACTCATCGCGGTAGACTAATTGTATGCAAACCACTTTAACATACTCTATGTTGGTCATGTCTCCTTCAAAGAAAGAGAGAGCATTGTATTGATTTCAGAAGTACTCCTTTGATGATTCTCTTCATATATTCCTTTATTTTGGCTCAATCTAAGCTGCAAATCAGGCTTTCTTTCTCTGTCTTTCCACCCATTATCTTGTCTTAACTGAACATAAATACGAAATACAACAAATTTTGTTAGAACTTTTCAGATCCTAACACAATAAACACATCATGTCAAGAGAGAATTATACCTCATGTAGAAATGAGGGTTCAGGTTGTGAATTCACTATTGATCTAGAATCCCTGAAAGATGAATGTGGCCGTACAATATTCATTGCTTTCTCACTACAACACAATTTGTACTGAGAAACATTGAATGGATCCGAGGAGCCACTGCTAGCACAATTGCTTGTAACATGTGACCATTTGTCTTTTGTTTGATGTTGCGATGGCCACTTCTTGTCCTCGAAAAATTGGCTAGGTCGCATAGACCCATTTTGGGTTCTAGAGTCGTGTGAGAGGAATTTGTTTGAAACGGAAGGCTTGTCTTTTATCCGCTTGATAACATCTTTCATCATATTGTTGACATGTCCAAAGTCTCTACCCACATGTGATGATGCTAGACTTTGATCAGATAGCCAGTGTCGGTGCCTTTTGAGAGAGATAATTAAACACAAATATGTAACTTGTCAGAGAATAGAAAATAGAGAGTATGGTTCTATTCACATTTTTCACTATATCTGACCATGCCAAGAGGTGATCAAAATGCCCAAAGTAACTGATATGACACTCAAAGTTCACCCGAAAGGTGCTTTTACTCTAGTTAAAAGTAGTTACAGTTAGTTCTGTAATATCCATGACTAGTCTATCTTTTAATGAAATACAAATTTACCAACTACATCTGAAAATAAATTTATTAAAAAGCCTATTGAGGAACTAAAGATACAATGCATCAAGAAACACATGAACTTGATAGAGTTAATCCTGAGGTTCACATGTGAAACGGGTAGAGATTTGAAGTCGAGATATAGTCAAAAGCTTGAGGATAAAGTTTGTTTATATTTAAGTTTGGGTTGTTTGTGTGCGTGATAGATTAGTATTGGTTTGTTTAGTGTCCATCTCTTAGTCATTAGCAATAGAGTTTGAGTCAAATAAGTTAGATTGTTTTCGAAGTTTTCTTTAGTATAAATAGGGGTTAGGGCTATTCATTGTATGATATGGGTTTTTCGATTTAATAAGAAAGAATAGTGCCGAGTAGGTTGCTCAAAACATTGTGTGTGGTGTGTGTTGATCCAAAAGTCCCAAGTATTAGAGCCTGAAGTTCGAAACCTATTGCACGATCAAGAGAGAAGAACTGACCGAATGATCGCATCTTGTGGAAGCAATCATCTCGTCAAAAGTTGTAGCTTGGGTTGTATGACTAATCAAGTCAAGAGCTGACCGATTGACATGTCGAAATTCCTAACGTAACAGAAGTAAGATCAAGAAGAAATGTGTGAAGCCAGTAACTGTGACAAGCCAGAGACAAATGATCATAACCTGTTTGAAGTGATCGAAACTGTAAAGAACCTATGTGGAAGCTAAGTAAAATCGATCAACGAGAGCCAAGATCGATTTGTGTGAAACAGTCAGTTTATACGAAGAGATCCTGCGTGGATCAAGAAACCGAGATAATGAGCAATCCGTGTGATAGCAATCTGTGTGGTGAGATTCGAATAAGATAATAAGCCAGATCTAAGGACACTATGGAACATCAAGAATGCAACATGTGCGGTAAAATTACACTCACTTGAAATGATACCTATGTGTAGTTTTTGTTGGTAGTCGACCTAAGGGGAGAATCAAGAATACATGAGAATAGCCGATGCAGGGGGAGCTAAACATGTGGTACCGGTAAGAGAACAAGGTAATGTGTCACTACAGTGCCCTAAGATAATCTCTACAAATTATACACCATGCGCGATCATGGTAGAAACAATTCTACGAGCTTAAGGCCTTTAGGATGCCATAGACTAGGTGACAAGAGCAATAGTTGAAGCAAAGAGAAACTATACAACAAAGGTAATTATATTCCAAACACACCCGGGGATATTTTGATTCAAGTTGCAAAGTATAACCATGCAAAAGATGTAACGAAATAAATTCAAGTTTGATACACTAGAGTTGAACGAGTGCAAAAGACTCGTTTACAAACACTTAGAAATGAGTTAGAGTTGATGAAGATAAAATATAACGACTCCATTAATGAGTTCGGGGACAAGTTAAGTGGTTTAGTCGCCAAGTTCGAGAACCTTGGTTTGAGTCTTGCAGATGAAGTTATTATAAGGAAACTACTTAATTCGGACTCAAGGAATATACTTGAAAATTGTGACTTCCATTAAACAATATTAAGATCTTGAATCGATGCAATTTGAGAAAGCTGTTGGGAGATTGAAGGCCTATGAAGAACGGATTAGAGGATATGATGAGAATGAAGATGATCAGGGTAAACTGTTGTTTTCAAGAACCAACAGGAAGAAAAGATCAAGCAATAATGAATCAGGTTGTGAGCAATGTGGACAAGGGTTCAATAATCAAAATAACCGTGGAGAGGTAGAGGTCGTGGTTGAGGAGGCCGGGTTCAATCTAATAAAGAGCAAAGTGAACGAGATGCAAACCAGGATAAAAATACATTAGATGCTACAATTGTCAATAGTATAGTAATTATGTGACTGATTGTCCTAAATTGAAGGAAAAGAAAGAAGAGGCAAATTTAGCTCAAGAAGATGAGCCAACATTGCTTTAATGAAGAAGTGGGTCAATATCAGGATTACAGGGGATAAGAGTGGAGTTAATCCTGAAGTTCACATGTGAAATGGGTCGGTTGAGAATTGAAGTCGAGAGAGTCTAAAACTTGAGGTTAAAGTTTGTTTATGTTTAAGTTTGAGTTGTTTTAGTCCGTGATAGATTAGGATTGGCTTTGTTTAGTGTTTATCTCCTAGTCATTAGTAGTAGAGTTTGAGTCAAATAAGTTAGCTTGTTTTACAAGTTGTGTTTAGTTCAAATAGGGGTTAGAGTTATCCATTACATGGTGTGGGTTTCAATTTAATAAGAAAGATTAGTGTGGAGCAGGTAGCTCAAAACTTTGTGTGTGCTGCATTTTGTTCCAATTGTTCCCAACAGAACTAAATTTATAAACACCACCCCAATACCTCTACTAAAAGAAATAAAACTCTATCAACACACTATTCATGAAACAATCTCCTACACTACCCAAACACCACCCTAGAAGATACAAAATAATTGATACAGAACCTAGACTACAATTTAACCTATTATGTAAAACCTTGGTGCAAATCCTAGCAGATTTAAAGTAATAAGTACAACCTCTTAATCGCCTTTAAGATATAATATATACAAACTTAAATACGACATGTTCCTCATTCTTTTAGCGCATTTAGAAAAACATTATTAAAAACTTATATCAGAAAAACATTATTAAAAACTTCTATTTTTACTAATATATTTCTAAAGGAGCTGGAGGAGAGGTATTAATCTATGGCTTCGCTAACATATTTTAAAATAATTGTCACAAAAAAGTTCAAACCTCTTCCCTATTTTTTATGTCAATAGGGTTTACCAACTCTTTTCAACATGTAAGTGAAACATTTTAGGACCGATTTTTGACTGTATGTCTAGAAAACAGTCTTCATGTAGTCTTTTATTGTATTCTTCATGTAGTGCTAATTATTGTCAGTTCAAGGTGTAACCTTAACTCAAACGTTTTCTATGTTTCAATGGAAAAGCAAGCATGTTTAGCAAACATGCACGAAAACTGTTAGTAGTTGATTAAAGTTTTCATGTTATAGTCCAGGAACTGTTTCTGTCATTTACTGATACTTCAACTTTAGGGACTATTATCGACTCATTAATAGTTCAAGGACTTAAAGTGTCATTTCTTATTTTGATATAAAATGTTTGTTAGGAGTCCTTAGGTTAAGCTTCTTGTTTTGTTGTAATCTTTTGACATTAATAAAGAGATAAATCATTTGATTCTTACTTATAATTGTTTGTTCATTCATTCTTCTGTGTTAATTGGGTAATTGATTGATCCAATTTTAATAATTGGTATCAGAGCCCTGGTTAGGCTCGAATTTGAAGAAAAAGGTACAATCATGTCAAATTGGAGTTCAAAATGGTGTTGACCAAGTTTGAATTAGAGAACTTTGATGGGAGAAATGATTTCGATCTATGGCAAGTCAAGATGAGAGTATTATTGGTTCATCAGGGGGTCGTATATGCTCTGGCCGAAGAGGCTGGGCTTCAGCAACATTATCCGATAAAGAAAAGAAAGACATACTCGAGATATGGTGCTATCATTTTGAGTCTTGGTGGCCGGGTTTTGCAAGAAGTATCCAAGGAGACCACTGCAGTCGGAATGTGGTCAAAGTTGGATATACCGTATATGACCAAGTATTTAGCCAACGAACTAAGAAGAGGTTATACACTTTTCATATGATCCCTAGTAAGTCAATTAAGGATCATACTGATGAATTTAACAAGCTAGTACTAGACCTTGGTAACATTGATGTAGACCTGGATGATGAAGATCATGCTGTGATATTTCTGACTTCCTTGCCTTATTCCTATGAGCACTTCATAGACACACTCATGAATGGAACGGAAACCCTGTCCATGGAGGAAGTGTTATCTGCCATTAATTCAAGAGAATTAAAGAAGATGATACATGGTCCAGAAGAGTCAGGAGATGGATTGTTGGTAAGAGGAAGGTCAGTACAAAGGTCCTTCAAGCCAAATAGTTTCAATAGGTCAAAGTCAAGATTTAAAAAAGTGCTATGTTTGTAACTCTTAAAAGCATCTCAAGAGAGCCTGCCCAGAAAGAAAGAACATGAAATGAGAGTCTGGTAGTTTCAAGAATCAAGACAGTTCATCACCAAATGGCTCTCAAGAAGGATATGATGGTGCTAAGGTCCTAATTGTCTCCAATGGTAATTTGGGTGAACAATGGATCATGGACGCAGGTTGCTCCTATCACATGATTCCTAATAAGGAGTTTTTCAAAGTCTTGAAGCTAGACGATCTTGGTGAAGTAAATCTAGGAGATGATAGGCCTGCTTAATTCAAGGGTATGGAACAGTTAACTTGAAGATGGGGAATGGAACATCAGTGGACTTGATTGATGTCAGGTATATTCCTCAATTAACAAAGAATTTGATATCCTTAGGGACTTTTGAAAAAGTTGGGTACACAGTTAGTCTAAAGAATGGCAAGTCTAGAGTAATTAAAGGCTCAATGGTTGTGTTGTCAGGCACTAGGACAAACAATTATCTGTATATTCGATGGCCATGTTAATATAGGAAGTGTATCCTTGGTTGAAACTAAGAATGGGAGTCAAGCTATGCTGTGGCATAGAAAACTTGGCCACGTGAGTGGACAAGGTCTTAATGAACTAAAGAAGCAACAAGTAACAGACATCTTAAAGGAGTGTGAATTTGTTTTTTGTGAGCATTGCATCATGGGAAAGGCTCAAAGGGTCAGATTCAAAAAGGGGGTACATTGCACTAATGGGATACTTGACTATGTGCATGTTGATTTTTGCGGGCCATATAGAACTACTTCTTTAGGTGGAGGTCATTGCTTCTTGTAAATTATAGATGACTATTCTAGGAGACTTTGGGTGTTATTCTTAAGCACAAACATGAGACATTTGCAAAGTTCAAAGAATTGAAAACTATGGTAAAAACTCAAACTGGGAAGAGAGTCAGGAAGTTAAGGACTGATAATGGTTTAGAGTTTTGTAACAAGGAGTTTGATCAATTGTGTAAGGAGCAGGGTATGGGTAGACACTTGACAGTCCTAGGTACCCCTCAACAGAATGGCTTAATTGAGATAAAAAATATGACCTTGTTAGATAGAATGAGGTGCATACTTCATGAGTCAAGGTTACCAAAGAGCTTTTAGGAAGAAGCTGTTTCTACTGCTACCTATTAGATAAACAAGTCTCCTTCATCAGCCGTTAATATGATGGAGCCAATAGAGAAATGGTCAGGAGTAAAGGCTAATTACAGTAATCTCATAGTGTTTGGATCACTTGCCTATGCACATGTGAAACAAGGTAAGTTGGAACCAATGACAATTAAATGTATTTTTATGGGATATCTAGAGGGGGTTAAGGGTTACATGTTATGGAGGCTTGATAATGACTGTCCAAAAGTATTTGTTAGTAGAGATGTAACCTTTAAGGAGGATGAATTGTATAAAAATGTGATGAGAAACAATAGAGAAAGTAATGATGGCCAGGTCCTCCTATGGGAAGTTTTAGATGAGAATCTAGTAACTACAATCTAGCTAGAGATAGGCCAAGGAGACAATTTGTGGTTCCTGCAAGATATAGGACTACTGATGATATATCAGTTTTTGTATTTATGGTTGCTGAATAGGAAATTATGAATGAGCCTTTAACCTTTAATTAGGCTGTTAGTTCTAGTAAATAAGGAAAGGTGGATTGAGGCTGAGTCCCTACACAAGAATGAAACATAGGGTTTTAGTAGACAAACCAAAGGACTAGAAACTTGTGGATTGTAAGTGGATTTACAAGTTAAAAAAAGGGCTATATGGCAGCAAGCCTAGATTCAAATTCAGGCTAGTAGCATAGGGCTATACATAGAGGGAAGGCATAGATTATAATGAAATCTTTTCCCATGTGGTTACGCATACATCTATAAGGGTCATACTTGCTCTGACAAGCTTATAGGGACTATGACCTAGAGCAGCTAGATGTAAAAACTACTTTCTTACTTGGTAACTTGGAAGAAACAATTTTAATGAAGCAACCACTTGGTTTTAGGTGGAGGGCCAAGATGAGAAGGTATGATTATTGAAAAGGTCTCTCTGTGGGTTAAAACAGTCAACTAGGCAGTGGTATTTGAGGTTTGATGAACATATGATTAACCATTGGTTTACATGGAGCAGTTATGATAGTTGTGTGTATTATAGGGAATATTTCAAAGGTGAGTTTGTATATCTACTTTATATGTGGATGGTATGTTGGTGGCTTGTAAGAATATAGAAGAAATCAATGCCACAAAGGATATACTTAAAAGTGAGTTTGATATGAAAGAGCTTGGTAAGGCCAAGACATTTTGGGAATGGAGATATGGAGAGATAGGAGTCAGAAGTTATTGAGGCTGACTCAAACTACATATGTTCACAAGATTCTGAGTAGTTTTGGTATGGAGGGAAGTAAACCGGTGGTTACTCCATTAGCCCAACATTTCAAGTTTTCAAGTAGGGAATCTCCTCAAACAGAAGAGGAGATAACATAAATGAAGTCAATTCCTTATGCAAATGCAGTAGGATGTCGGATGTATTTGATGGTTTGTACAAGACCAGACATTGCATATGCAGTTTTTATGGTGCACATATATATAGCCAATCCATGTAAGGTACATTGGCAGGCCACAAAATGGATATTTAGATACTTGAATGGGTCTAAGGATGTTAGGCTGGTGTGTGGGAATTGCACTTTAGAGAATAGTCACGTTTTGGGCTATGTGGACAGTGACTTTGCAGAGGATTTAGACAGATGAAGATCTATGATAGGTTATGTTTTTACTATATTTGAAAGTCTACCTTGCAACATATAGTAGCTTTGACATCAACTGAAGCAGAGTACATTGCTCTAACAGAAGCAGTTAAGGAGTCAATGTGGTTGAAGGGATTTATTTATGAGCTTGGGGTTGAGTTGACCGGAGTTGTTGTACTGTGTGATAATAAAGGTGTTGTCCAGTTAGCTAAAAACTAGGTATTTCATGAGAGGATTAAACACATGAGTGTAAGACTTCACTTCATTAGAGATGTTGTTAAATCAAAGGAAATTGAAGTTAATGAGGTGGATACACTTGAAAATGTTGCTGATATGCTTACTAAAGCATTGCCTGGACCTAAATTTGAGTTTTATTTGAAAAGCTTAAACATTAGATAATTTTAGTCAAAGGTGGAGATTGTTAGTAGTTGATTAAAGTTTACATGTTATAGTCCAGGGACTGATTCTGTCATTTACTGATTTCAACTTTAGGGACTATTATCGACTCATTAATAGTTCAAGGACTTAAAGTGTCATTTCTTATTTTGATATATGCCGTTAGTTAGGAGTCGTTAGGTTAAGCTTCTTGTTCATGCGCTTTTAATTTGGGGCTGTTCTTGTTGTAATCGTTTGAGATTAATAAAGAGAGAAATCTTTTGATTCTTACTTCTAATTATTTGTTTGTTCATTCTTCGGTGTTAATTGGGTAATTGATTGATCCAATTTTAATAAAAACCTCAAAGAAAGAAAAAAAAGAATTTGGCTTACCTTGGCATGAAATATTGGACACTTCTTGGTGGTAGGAAATCAGAATCAAGCAATTGACTCCTAGAGTAATAATAATACTCTTCAAGATTTCTTGCTAGAACGATCCCACCCTTTTCTAGTTTCAAATGTTGGAAGTTACTACTTCTGGAGTACAATTTGTTATACATCTGCGGTCTTCCTTGCATGGTCCTTATAGCACTTTGGGATAATACTATAGAAAGAACATGCTATTATTAAATTGTAAGACGTTAACCATTCTTTAGCTTCATCTCCAATTCACATTATGCCAGGTTTTCATGTCATGTTTTTTTTATACAAAACTACAAAAGGTAACATTTTTCCAAGATCAAGCTTCATGCCTTACCTTGACCAGAATCATCAAGCTTCTTGCTTCTATACATCTGAGATTAAAAATACTTCTGATCAATATTGGATGAAACTTCGATAATGAATGCTAAGAATTCAATGACATTGATGAATTTACTTACCTGCAAATGACTTTTTACATGAGCGATGCCTAGTCCTCTTACATTCATAAGCTGGAGAACTGACTTGGGAGTAGCTTCTGAAGCAAGGCCAAAAACATTTTAAGTTTTGACCAACTAAAATCAGTGATGAAAAATGAAGTGTATTATATTAATCAGAGATCACCAGCTAAAAATCTATTGTTTAGATATATATTTTAAAAGAGTTTTTTCCTATTCTGGAAGAATTGTAAGACTAAAGATATAATTCAACTAATTAGGTATTGTGTCCTACTTGTGACACTTCATATTGCAACAAACAATAGGAATTAAAAATTATTTATTCAGTTGGAATGTCATTAGGTGTTATCATATTCTTAGGTGTCACACTCACTAGTTAAAAGAACAAATTTTGGACGTTTAAAAGCTGGATTTTCCTATAGTTTTAATTTATATACTTTTTTCATTTTCTTACAACTTTTTGTGATGGACATTTAATTTGTAATTTTAGCTTATCTTTCTTCATTTTGCAACCGTTACACTGAAATGAAACTGTGGTCGCTATTTTTGCGACAACTTTGATTTCGGTTGCAGTTCGTGACTGTTTTTTCCATCGCAAACTCTGTCGCTAAACCCAGTTTTATAGTACTGCGTATACTCATCGATAAGTTAAGCCAACTGTACCAAAAGCACAGAAAATAAGAAGAAAAACTATTATTGATTCAATCCTAAATTTACAGAAACAGTTTAGAGAACTTACTATCCTGTCCACCAAGCCTTTCAATAGCATTCACAAAGGTGTAATGGAGTTCAGGAGTCCAACGAATTCTAGGCATTTTGGAGCGTACATATCGCCTAACTGGACCTTTTCTATTCGCTGATGATCTTCCCTCTTCGGCCTTCTCGTCATCCTTAACAGATAAACCATTGTTTTCCTCACTGCTTGCTTCTTCATTCAAGTCAAAAGATGTGACATGAGTATTTAACAACGAAATGGATGATGTGTTTTCTCCATGTTGATCAAAACTAGTTTCCTCATTACTTCCTAGCATATCCGTATCTTCTGACATGGTTCACTTCTATATGTATATAGAATTAAAACGTAATCTGCAATTCAATCTCCTGCAAATAGTAATTACGAAAAAATTATCACTACAATGTAGTATATACATTAATTAATTAACAGTGTTGCCCCGGGGAAACCCAGTTATCCTACAATATCTAGGTGTTGCCGTTAAAAAAAAAATAATTAATTAGCGGATTGAAAACAATATTGTTGAAAAGATATAACTGTTAATTTAACTAGTTGATGCAGGAAGGCGTGCAGAAAATCTAAGTTTATAAACAACTTCTACAACTACATTCATATACATGTATAGGAATTATCCCCATATGTAACTTTTTCAATTTTGTATACTGCACCTACCTTGAATAGCGTACTTAATTTAGTAGTCAATAGTTTAAATACAATATTTATGGTCTTTCATCTACTTCCATAATAGTAAGGGAGACATCAGTTTCCTAGGAAATACATTAGTTTCTTTGCAACTCGTCTCTGTTATCTTTTAACCCATATTTAGTGTTCGTTTGTTTTACGCACTTGCCTTTAGAATTGGTTAAAATCAGATATAAACAAACATACACAATAAAAATCTCCCTCAAACAGTAGGGTTTAGGGAGGATGAGGTGAGAGCAAACCTTACCTTTATCCAATTATAGGATAAAGAGGTTGCTCCTGGAGAAACCTTAGATTCAAGAAAAACCTCGATTTTGGAAAAAAAAAAAAAACAGGAAATACCGAAGACAATTGGTTAAATCAGATATGAAGGTGATGAATAGAACCATCAGACCATTTCCTTTCAGAAATTTTGCATGATCAAAACATGCTTTCAGATAGGGAATATATTAGATCAACTTACGCGTATCTTTTGATGGTGCTCCGAAAAAAAAATAATAATCATTCTTCAAAAGATTGATCAAACCCCTAAACATTTGAATTTAAGTCAACTGACCTCAAACGCAAGGAAACTTTCATTTAGGCACTTATATCATTCAAGAAAGGAAAGTTATATTACACAACAGAATTAAGAAAGGTGAGAAGAGATTCTTCTTGAATGCATATTTTTAAAAATTAAATAGATGCTAAGCATCTTAATGATTGTTGGGTAGTTAAGAAACTTGAACAACAAAATTAAAAATAAAAAGTGTTATGAAAACTAGACTGAGAACATAAACTCATCAAAATTTGAAAATATGGATGATAGCATATATGAAAACCGGAACGAACCGCAAGTTCCTTCTTCTCATCCCTTTCTTATTGGCAGAAATAGAGAAATCATGGAGGACATATGTGAGTGCTTCAACCCTTCTTTTATAAATACCTTCATGATTGATTCTGGTACAGAAATCAATCACACAAATACGTGATTGAAGCTCATCAAGCTCAAGAGAGAGACACGAAGTGTTATATTTATATATTCACAAAGGGGGAGAGAGAGAGAGAAGCAAATATTTGGTTTTCTGCTGATGTTAGGATGTTTTCATTTGATTTTAAAATGGAATAAAATCATCATTTTTGCAAACCAATTCTTAGTGTATTAATATTCCCTGAAGACTTTTGTTTCATGGGCTTTTATTCTTCTTTAAATCTCATAAAAGGGGCTGTCGGGCGCTCCACTTGCAAATAATGCAGTAGTTTACGTATACGTAAATTCATAAACTCTCATTTGACTCTAATAACCCCTTTCTTCTTCTCTATTTATGTCTTAGACAGTTGTCTTACCATAAAATCAAATCTCTTTTTATCATCAGATTGTCTTAATACTTTGTCCTTTTTGCACATTCTAGTGATCAAATACCATTAAGAAAACTAAATTATTGCACTTTTCTCCTATCCAGTCAAATGAGAACCAAGAAAAAGTTTATTAGGTACAGTTAGTTTTTAAGAGTTATGAATAATCTTTAATATATGAAGATGGAAGAAACGGTTGGTTATGTACCAGCCTCGGTGCATGAAATGATTATGTTGATCATATATCACTTCTCATTAATAAGGGGATTGAAAATTCAAAAATTAGGTAAAATATAAAAGACCAGGGCACATGATCAACAAATGATATTGAAATTTGAAGGGGGTGACATCCAGCTTGTAGAATAAATACAGCAAAAATAACCATACCTTACTGCGGTGGCGCTAGGAATTTTTTAATATGAAGTTGCTATTTTTCAATACTCGAATTTCTAATAAGCCGACATAAATACAACAAAAATAACCCCGATGTCGCCATCTTACCTCCACCCCTGCCTTTCTGGACTGTGCCCTGTCTATGTCAGCATATATCACATACCGTCTGATTAATCTAAAGTACGATTTGCAATAACTTGTCTTAAAGATATCTCTCTTGTAATTTTAAGCCTACAATTCAAAAATAAAAGAAAACTATCTATAGTTTTCTGAAAATGTAACGTGATAGATCAACGATCAATCATGTAAGTCCATGTGTTTTTCTTTGCTCATAAGTTTTATTTGTGTTGCCTTATTCGTGTGAGCGTTTGAGTGAATCACATGTTAGGTATCTCAACAAATTGTATTAGAGCCTTAGGGTATGGAATAATGACACATGATAGAAGAGTGAAGACCCATAAATTAGTTAAGATATGTTTAGATTGCATAATTAAGCTCGACTTATATTATTATTATTATTATTATTTATGTCATGTCCAAAGTCTAATACTTATTTTTATAAAGTTACTAGGTTAAAATCTTGTGTATTACAAGGGTTGAATAAATGCAATGTTATATATACTTAGTGATAATATATTTGTGTCTTTAAAAACCCGTGTATTACACGGGTTGAATAAAATATAATATAATATGTTAACACGTAAACTCGTCAAAATATGTTTTAAAAAAATGCACTTTAACGTGACAGTTATAAATTCTGTTAAGTTAATTTTTAAAACATTTTTTTTCAGCCGAGTATTAATTTTTTTATGTAATTGATAAATTCATTTGGTTAATGATATAATAATCATGTATAATTAAATAATAAGTATTGATAATTAGATTTATCCTAAATATTTAAAAAAAATATTTTTTAATATTATTATTTAATAGGAGATAGAGGCGGGAAAAGTATGCTTAGTTTGCACGAGAAAGTGACACGTGCCCTCTAAGATTTTTGTTTATTAATATAAAGATAGGTGAAAAAATGTATTACATATATACACAATAGAAAACATAATTCAAAAATATGTAAAAATTAATATATAATTAGGTTTTAAAAATACTTCAATGTAATTTGACTTTCATTTATTATTCGATTGAAAATATAAGCTACATAATTTGATTTAAAAGTTTCTTATAATAAGAGATAATTTAAAAGAAATGTGTTTTATTAGTATAAGTAGTAATTTATTTAAAAATATATTATTATTGAAAAAATAGAGATGTATTTGATAAGAGCGACAGACGAAAAAAAATGATGCGAATGAATATGAAGACGACATGTGGCGTGAGAAACCTTTATTTATTATATAGTATAGATATAGATATGTCACAAATAGTTAGGAAGTTGGTTACAATTTGGTTATCATGAACCAATGCAATAGTTCATGAAACAACGACTAGTATATGTGTGTAATTGAATCGAAACAAGGGTGTTGGTGATATATATGAATAATATATTGTGGTATACTCTTTATTCATATTGACCCGTTTCTCTATAAAATCTCCAAGGTCTATCGGTTTATCCATTCTCTAGAAAATTAATTCAGTATTCAATTTCCATACACAATAGTATCAGAGCCATGGTACCAAGATCAAAATCAGAAATCAATTTTTTCTAATGAAAAAATTCAATCAATTCAAACTACTCCAAGTCGATCGAAGAGACAATCCCATGGTGCATGCTTTTCGCTAATGATATTGTGTTGCTAGCAGAGAGTAAATCGAGGCGGAATGAGAGTCTAGAGGAATAGCGAGCAGCTTTAGAGCATAAAGGGTTAAAAATAAGTCTCTCTAAAACAGGGTACCTTTGCTATAACTTCAGTGGTGCAAATGATGAGAGGATATATAAATCAGTTTTGAAGATCTACTTGTCCGCATACAACCAAGTTCAAGATTTTATAATCATTTGTTCAAAGTGACGGGGACATAGACAGTGATGTAGCCCACTGCGTTTAGGCGGGTTGGTGTAGGTGGAGAGTGGTCACATGAGTATTGTGTGACAAGAGGTTCCTAATAAAATTTAAAGGGGAATTTTATAGGATTGCAGTTTGACCGACTATGCTATACAGAACCAAGTGTTGGGCCTTAAAGAACACACAAACGCGAAAGCTAGAGGTAGCAGAAATGAGGATGTGGTAATGGATGTGTGACAATACAAGGATGTACCAAATAAGAAATGAAGTTTTTCAGGGAAATTGGGGGTGACATATATCTCGAGTAAGATAAGGGGAGTGAGATTGAGATGATTTGTGCATGTGAAGAGAAGACAGTTGACAACGCTAGTGGGAACCGTGGAAGCCCTTATTGAAGAGGAGAGGAGGAGTAGAGATAGACCGAAACTGATATGGGATGAACGGTTTAGGTAGAATTTGCTAGACTTGCACCTATCAGAAGACATGATTGGAGATAGGAACTCTTAGAGACATCGTATTAGGATTACAGACTTTTTGGAGAGGGAGTAGATCTGTTTTGGATTTGTATTGGGGCCTTAACTTTTCATATATTGTTGTATGCCTTAGTTAACCTTAGTCTTAGCCTTAACGTTTCCTTAGTGTTATTTGGGCATTTAGACCTTTTAGGGGAGTGTATAGGTAGTACTTAGATAGGGGTTGGTGCTTCTTTCTACATGTCTATTTATTCTTATATCTGTAACTAATATATGTTTGTTTGCTATGTTTCGTGTTTGCTCTGTTTTTTATCTGATATACTATATTTTATCCTTTTTTGGAGCTCGAGGTTTCAGTGGAACAGCCTCTCTATCCCTTATGATTGAGGTAAGATTCACTACCATTGCACCCTCCCTAGACCCTACGATTAGAATCCACATACGATAGCCTTGATTTTGGTTTATGGAAGATGTCGACCAACAATCACATGCAAGAGAAGAATCCACATAGAGATGAAACTTAAGAAGAAGAAAAGGATACATAATTATTGGATAGATTGACACTAGGTGTTATAGACAAATGAAGCATGTTGTGCTACATCATCGATAAGAACACCACGTTTTGCTTGATCAAGGGGTTTTCAAACGTGTATGAAAAACCTAATGCTTTAAGTAAGTCTTATTGGTCTCGCGGTTACACAACACAAGTACATGGGCGGATAAATGTGTTTAAGTTGATACCTTTAAGGTTGTTATGAGTTTATATGTGTTCGTCATCTCTCTTAGAACCACTGTGTTTGTTATAATTTTATGTGTGTTAGTCATCCTATGTTCCACGTGTCACATCTGCGCAAGTATCTAGCTGAAGAGTCATCACATGTTCCACTTGACGACATTGAAGTAGATGATGGGCTAAACTATATCGAACAACCCGTGGCCATCCTTGATAGAAAAGAGAAGAAACTTTGTAACAAAGTGATTCGCCTGGTAAAGGTGCAATGGATACATAGAAAAGGATCAGAGGCTACATGGGAAGCCAAAGAGGAAATGAAAGACTTGTATCCTCAGCTGTTTAACTTATGACAAGTTTCAAGGATGAAACCACTTGTAAGGAGGGTAGATTTGTAACACCCCGTAATCCCGTAATTTTAATATGATCGCTTTTGGAAGATTAAAGTCAGAATCAAGTTCGAGGGACTAAAATTTTCAAATGTGAAAGAAAGGGATGAGGCCTTGACTAGCCGCCACCCCACCCCATTGCCCTCATTCTTCATATTTTTCATGCAATTGTAGAGAGAGAAAGAGAGAGGGTTATAGAGAGAGAAATTTGAGAAAATCTTTTAAGTTGCTTCCATATTAGGTTCTGGACGTTTAGGACTGATAGAGCTTGTGACCCTGATAGATTTGAGGTAAGATTCGACCCTTTAAGCTTCAGTTTTGTTAAAGTGGGTAAAAACCTAAGGTTTTGATCAAAGAATGGATTTTTATGTATGTAATGGTAAACAAAGTCTAGATCTGGCTTAATATTGGTTAAACAAAAGGATTGGATGTAAAAATTTGGAAGCTTGAATCAAATCTGAGAAGTTTCATATTTGAAGGTGGCGAAAGTTTCATGCCCAGACGAAAGTTTTTGATGAAATTTTGAGGGCGAAACCTCAAAGTTTCGGACGAAAGTTTTTGGACGAAAATTGGAAGTTTCGGACGAAAATTTTGGGACGAAAATTTATAGTTTTGGACGAAAGTTTGGACTTCCTTCTAGGCGAAAGTTTTCCTGATTTGACGCATTTCACGTGTGAATCTTCGTGCAGATTGTAAAACAATCCGTCTAGTCAAAGCCGTCCATTTG
Source organism: Smallanthus sonchifolius (assembly GCA_023525975.1). Classification (NCBI taxonomy): domain Eukaryota; kingdom Viridiplantae; phylum Streptophyta; class Magnoliopsida; order Asterales; family Asteraceae; genus Smallanthus; species Smallanthus sonchifolius. The sequence continues at coordinate 27,639,777 of CM042021.1, read as the reverse complement.
AAATAGTTAAAGATCATCAGGTGAGTTCTAAGTGCCCCTTTTATATGTTTTGGGTTGATGTACACACACTCACTATAAAGTATTCTTTCATAAATAAAGAGGAATAGTTTAAAGATAAAATATAAAGTTAAACAAAGATGATAAAGAAAGATGTCAAAGAAAGATAGTTCTATTACGTGCTATTGATTAATAAAGTGTGCTTACTTGATTGTTTGCTTTAATATGCTAATGAGATCGTTGAATGATTGATAGTGTACAGTTAAAGTGTTATAGCCATAAAGAGTTAAAGAAGTCTTCTTACAAGCAAAAGGAGCCTTGTAAGCTAGTAATATGAGTCTTGGATTCAACCCAAGCACATAAAGGAGTCTTGTATGAGTACAAGCAATAGGACTCTTGCACGAGTGCAAGCACATAAAGAAGTCTTGTACGACTACAAGAAATAAGAGTCTTGCTTGAGTGCAAGCACATAAAGGAGCCTTGTACGAGTACAAACATGTGATGAAAGACCTGCACGAGTGCAGGCATGTTTGATAAAGATAAAGATAATGATAACGTTAAAGTTTTAGGATACAGTTAAAGAAAAAGATTGGTTTATGCTAAAGTTTAAAGTTATGTTTATAGATAGAACTCACTCAGTCGTAGCTGACTTTTAGTGTGTGCATCAGGTTGATTTCTAGGCGGGTTCTAGAAGCAGGGGATGCTTGGGACTTGGTGGGTTTACTCAGCGAGAGACTGGCATCCTAGTTGTTTTTATCTCCTTGACAATCTATGCTTCTATTTTGAGATGTAAAGACTTGATGTCTATTTGAACAGAGTTTATGTTGTGTTGAATGAAATTCTAATTTTAAGAACTATTATGCATATGTGTAAATCGAGCATCTGAGACCACCGGGTTTGGGGTGTTTTAGATGACTACTGGATCACCGACAACATTTAAAAATAACAACTTTCCTTTAATTTTTTGGATTTTATTTGTTTCATCAATAATAACAATGAATTTTCATCGATAAATGTTTTATCGGTAAGTAATATAGTAGTGAATAAATATATAAATAAGAAAATGGATCAACTAAAGAAAAGACATTAGACTAGGGGTGTTCAAAAAAATCCGAATCCGAATCCGAATTATCCGAAAATCCGAATCCGAATTATCCGAAAATTCGGATATCCGAAATTTCGAATATCCGAAATTCGGATATCCGAATTTTCGGATTCGGATTCGGATAGTGATTTTCGGATATTTCGGATAGTTCGGATATCCGAATATCCGAAATATTATATTTATATATTTTTTTTAATTGTTTTTATTATTTAAAAATAAGCAAATTTGAATCAAAACCCGATATATTATATTTATATATTTTTATATGTATATTTTCTAATGTTTTTTAAGGTTTTTAATTGATTTTGTAACTTAAAAATATTATTTTTATATATTTTTTTATTTTTTTTATATTTTCGGATATCCGTTTCACTATCCGTATCCGAAATTCGGATATCCGAAATTTCGGATACGGATTCGGATAGTGAAATCCACAATCCGAAAATTTCGAATATCCGAATTTTCGGATATCCGACTTTGAACACCCCTACATTACACCATTCAACAATCAACACTATCAAGTATGAATAGTAGTTCAAAGAAACGCTGGTAAAAAAAGAGGATCATATGATCATACATTGTCAAACCCATCTTTTTCAATTTCTTCCTACCTAAAACAAAGACTTTCTTACCATTTCAATAAATCCAAAACTTTCGTTCCTGTGTTTTCCTTCTCCTGCAGATAACATTCACGGTGTCAGTATTGCGTATGATTGCTGGACGATGACAATATTTCTCTCCACAAGTTGGTCAATAATTGTGTTCCTTCAACATTTAATACAAGTCTTCTAACTTCAATTTTTTTGGAAGGAAAATAAATTCGACATGCATTATTTTTCTGCTCATTGAAAAAGGAACATTGTCTCATGCATGCACAATTTGATAATATAATACTTTATCATGGACTTAACCTAGCTACTATCAAATAAATATAGTAATAAAAGGAATATTTCAATTTTGCTCAAAATTATTTTGTTTATAAATGTTTCACAAATATATCGTGTACATACATGGAAAGTTAAATAGTATTTGTCTCTAACTTCGTTCAAATAGCTCGCATCTCGCTCGCCGAATCTTATGAATCAACTTGTTAAAAACTCGAGTTGATATGTATAAATGTCAGAGTTGAGTTCTAGTTGAAGGTAGCTCGTCCGTACATTACTAGAAAAATGTCGATTTCCTACGAAAGTTTCCGGTCGGAAATTACGACAACTTTCCGACTAAACTCCAACCCAAAAAAACCCCTAATTTTAGCGACGAAATTCCTACATTATACAGAACAAAAAGGAAAGGGCTCGGAAAATCCTTGGAACTTTTCAACAAAATTCCGGCCCAAAATTATTAAATTTTATTATTATCAATTTCGTTGGGAAATCATGGGAAAATTCCGACGCATAATTTTTAAATATTTTTATTTTATGTTTGATCGGAAAGTTGCTGGAAATTTCCGACCCTTTTCCAAAAAAAAAAAAAACCTTATTAAATATTATTTCTTTTATACTTATTATTATATTACTACTACTACTAATATTTTATATTTTTATTATTATTATTTATTTAATTCTTATCTTATTATATAACCTATTAATTAGTAATCTAGGTGAATAGTAAGTTACAGTCATCAAACATAATAATAATAACAAAAAATAATAATACACATAATTTTAATAATAAACGTATATAAATATATAATAATAATAAACATAATACTAATTATATTAAATATATATTACCACTACTATAATATTACTACTACTAATATTTTATATTTTTATTATGATTTTTTTTATTATGTTATTAAATTACTACTACTACTAATATTTTATATTTTTATTATGATTTTTTTATTATTATATTACTACTACTACTAATATTTTATATTTTTATTATGATTTTTTGGAAAGAGGACGACATGGGGAACAAGGTCTCCGAAGCGGTTTTTTAGTTTTTGATTTATATTTTGATTTATAGTTTTTTTATTATTATTTTTATCTTTAATAAATAATTTTTTGATTTTCTCATGAACAATGAGTTTTCTTATGATATTTCTTCATATATATATATATAATGATTATTATTTATTATTAGGCTTATTATTATTATTAACTTTAATAATTGTTATCATCCTCATCATCATTTTACTTTCGGAATTTCCAATCATTTCCGAACAATTAATTGTATTATTAATTAGTAAACGTAAACCCGTCTGTTACGACGGGGACGTTTGATAATATTCAAAACTTTTTAAAAGAAACAAAAACCTTAGCGTAAACCCACGCAGTGCGGCGATACGTTGATAATATTCGGAAGTTTATACTAAAAAAACCGTGAAAGAAATTTACGTCGGAACGTGAATAAAAAAAGCACGTTATTGAAAACGTAAATAGAAATAAACACGTCAAAACGATATTTTCGGAATTAAAAAAAACATTACGTTTGTGGCGGTGACATTGGCGTGGTTAAGTACGTATAGAGAATCGTATGAAGTTGCAGCGGCTCGGTTTTGGATATCGAAACAAAACACGACGCAACAGTACATTCGGGCGTATAAAGCACTTATCAAGTTACTTTTGAAGTTGAATCACCAACTACTTCATCTCCGATGGACCTAACCTATAGGGTTCTTTCACAATCGGTTTCACCCTCGAGATTAGATCAATCCCAAACTATACATCTCTCTCTGGCGGAACTCCTGGCAATTCATCAGGAAAGACATCAACAAAATTATTTACAATTGGGACGTCATGAATCTCTACTACACCCCGCTAGGTGTCAGTGACATAAGCCACAAACGCCTTACACCAGTGCACCATGTTTCATCTCCTGAAGATAAGAACATGACAACTCACCACTCGTTATTTCGCCCCGAATAAAAAGGGTCTTCCCAGAAGGAGATATAAGTTGTATCGCCTTGGGTCCACACAAGATGTTGGCTCTAAATCTAGAAAGTCGATCCATCTCCACAATAACATCGAACTCTCCCAAAGTCATAGGAATGAGATCTATAAGAAAAGTCTCACCTTCAATCTCCAATTTACAATCTTGATAAACATCAAACACCATGAAGCTCCTATCATTAGCCACCTCTATTTCTAATGGTTCCTTTAACCTTTTACTTAGAAATGAAGTATGATTGGCAAATTTCAATTATATAAATGATCGACTAGCACCGGAATCAAATAATCTAAATGCAGGAAAGGAATTAACTATAAAGATACCTGCAACGACATCCAAAATCTTCTTTGCCTCCTCTACAGTAATTTGGAATGCCCGCCCCTTCGTTCTAGGAACCTCCATTTTCTTTCCTCCCCCTTCCTTGTGCTTTAATTCGGAGCAATCACTAAGGTTGTACCCCCGTTTATAACAATGATAGAACAAGTTGATGGGGCTTGAGCATTGATGAGCAACATGCCTTGGCTTCCCACGTATATAACATGTTGGGGGGTTTAAGTATACAATCCCCCAAATATTCCTTCCTGCAAGTTCGACACTGACGAGTATTTGGTTTCCCAAATTCTTTCTTGCTAGGTCTAGAGTGCTTAGCCTTCTTAGAAGCCGACTCAACTCCTTCCTTTTTCCGCTTCTTTCCCCACTCCTGTAGTCTTTTAATCTCCACTTCTATCTCTCGACATTTATTAATAAGTTCCACCAATGTAGTGTATTAAGAGGGTGAGACAAACTCATGGTAGTCAATAGATAAGACCGAGAAGTATCGGTTTATCTTCATCTTTTATGTCGCCACAAGATCTGAGCAAAACTGAGCTTTATCATAGAACTCACCCGCGATCTCCTTTATGGATTCATGAGTTTGGTTCATATGGAGAAACTCTTCAATAATGTGGTCCACTTCCGCTGTGGACTGTGGTACCTAAGGAAGACTTCCTTAAATTCCTCCCATTGCATTACTTTTAAGCCACCTTCATTCCTCTTCTCCTTCTGGAGGACTTTCACCCAGTCCTTATCTCTTCCCCGAAGCAAATTCACAGCAAAGGTCGCCTCATCCTGCGGTGCAACATGGCTTGTTTCAAAAGTTGTCTCCATGTCAGAAATCCATCTTTGACTACGTAATGGATTGATCTCCCCATTATACTCCTTTAGCTTTCACGCCATGAAGTCCTTGTATGTACAAGGCTTCCTTTCAATCTTCATCCTTTTGCCTTTATCACCTCCGCCCACATTTGCATTATCCACATTCTTCGCTTTATCCTCCTTTTCTGAAAATGCCAATTTAACAGAGTTTTGTATTTCAGCCTGGAAGATTGGCATTGTCTGCTCAAATGCCTTAGCTACTTGTTTGGAAATTCGCTTCCCGGTCGTCTCATTCACTAGCTCCTCTCTATCACCTCCAGGTGGAGTATGGATGGATCAGTTTGATCCTGAACCACTACCATACCCTTCGTTATCATCATTTCCACCTCTATTCGAATTCCCTTCGTCAGACATTCTTCGGCTGCGATGTAAAACAAACTATTTATCGTACTTGTATGTATATAACTAAAGGCATCTACCTCATGTTATTTCTCCTATTCAAACATAACACATAATCATGCACACTTTCATACATACATACATACATACATACATACATACATGTCGGTGTTCATCATCATATGGTCATCATAAAAGCACTCGCACATGTTACATTACTAATCATACTGGCCAGGTATGATTGATAAGGTAATATGTCTAATTGCATTCATCATCTCCATACAACAAATCCCACGATAAATTTTGGCACACATAAGTACACCTTGGACACCACATTAATAAACAAACAACAATAATCATTACTAGCCTTCACCTTTATGGTCCAAGTCTCGGTCAAGCCTCCATTGGATTCTCATTACCCCCACCTTTATCAAGAGCATCATAGGTTTGAGTTTGGTATCTCACACACCAAATCCCTCAAACCATGGCTCGGATACCAAGCTGTAACACCCGGATTTCACAATAAATTTCCACTTTGAAAACACACGCGAAAGTTAGGTCCCATTTGACAAGTTACAAAACATCGAGAAGTTTAAAGTTTACAAAACAACACCACTTGATGAATTTACATCATTTAATTGTAGCATCCCGAAAATAACAAAAAAAGGAATAAAACGAAAGACAATGGGTCTCGTGAAGGGGGCGTTAAAAAAAAGGAAATGGCGAACGAAGGGCCAACGGGATCGTTGGCATGGGCATCGGGCCGGGCTAAGGTGAAACAAGAAGGGCTTCATAACTCTTGCCACCCTCCTTTGCCTCATTCCATCATCTTCTCCACCACAACCCTAGAGAGAGAAAGTGAGAAATCTAGAGAGAGAAAGAGCAAGAAAGTCCATCTCCTACCTCTATCTTGTATCAATATCGATTGTTGGATGGAGGTTGGAGAAGGAGGAAGCAAGCATCAACAAGTAACAAATCCGTCCAGGTCTGATTTTTTCTTCAAAAAATGGGTTTTAGGGTTTATGGGGTTTTTAAACAAAAAGTTGGAATTTTTACGCATGAAATATGATTTAAAGCATAGATCTAGCTTCATGGAAGCTAGACAAACGTTTTGAACGTAAAAAGCTAAGGTTTTGAATAAAAAATCAGACATGGGAATGATTGCTGTTCTTGAGCCGACTCTCAAGAGTCGGCACCTGCAACGTGCTGACTCTCAGCGAGGAAGACGAAGAGGAGGGTCGGCCATGGAGAGAATCGGCCCTCAGAGAATCGACCTCTAAGAGTCGGCCCTCTATTGAACACGCTAAGAATCGGCTCCCTAGCTTAACGTGATGTCCTGAACGCAAGTTCAGGCGACACTTATGAGTGTGGCTGGCGACTCTCCCAGTCGACTCTCAGGTGTGCCTGCCGATACTCTCGGCCGACACTCTAGTGTCGCTGGCATTTGTCTCAGCCGACTCTCAAGAGTCGCTAGTAACGTTTCTGGCTGACTCTTGTACAAATGATAGAATCTGCATTTTTATTTAAGTGCAGATCGGTATACGCTTAAGCAATAGATAAGACATCGACTTCGGGTTGAGTATCGATAGACCGGTGAGTTCTAGAGCCCTCTTTTTAATGTTTTAAATTATATTTTTGGGCTGGTGTACATACTTACGAAACGATGTTTATGAAACGATGATTACGAAACGATGTTTATGAAACGATGTTTACGAAATGATGTTTATGAAACGATGTTTATGAAATGATGTTTACGAATGATGATGTTTACGAAATGTTTTGCCAACCGAAGTTTATGAAAGGTTTACGAATGAAAATTTGTTTAATAAAACGTTCGAATGTTTTAACTAAAATGAGGTAAAAATTTTATGAAAGTCACGAATGAACGAATCTGCCACGAGTTCCTACGGGGGCTGGGTTATGTATGTATGTATGGGCCTTACCTTTACGGGGGGGGGGGGGGGTTTATGGATGGCTAACGGTTGTACAACTGGTTGAGGATGGGGTGACGACGGTCACCCATGTGATTACCGTGATCCCGATGGAAGGTACTATTCCCTGCGAGGGAACAATGCCTAAGATGATGATTGGTCTTCCTAGAGGTAATGAGCCTTAGGAGAACTGGGTGGCAGATGGCCTAGAGGTAACGAGCCTTAGGTTCCTCCGCCGATATATGATGAATGGAATTGACGGTTACGAAAAGGTGCAGATTCATTTCATGTTGACTTATATTATGATGCGATGTTACGATGTTATGATGATGTTAAGTTATTGCATGCTTTACGTACACTTTTGTTAAATAAATGAATGATATGTTTTTGGCAAAATGTTTATGTTAAGGTTTTGTGTAAAGCTAGAACTCCCCACCGTAGCTGACTTTTAGTATGCACATTCAGGTTAAGGACAGGTACGGATGGACGGTGAGGCTTGGCAAGCGATGAAGAGTTACCCGGCTGATACGATGACTGACATCCCGTTATGTTATATTTACGTTATGTAATGAATGTTTTAGACAATGTTTACATTTCTGCATGTTGAATAATGTTGATGTTATGTTTGAATGAAATTTTCCATTGCGTTATTTGATATTCAAATTTAAGAACTGTTTGTGAATGGGTAAATCCTACAAGTGAGGCCTCTCGGGTTTTGGGCCTTACATTAATCCCAACAAAAGAAGGTATCCATCACTTAACAATTCAATAATATTGTTTACATGACAATTATTTAGTTCATAAAAGTTTTACATCGAGTTGATTGCATTCAAACACCAAAAACCGACAAGATGTACATGAGAATCCAACATCACCCGCCGAGCATCCCGAGGCTTAGATTGGAGCTTTACCTACACCACAACACCCCAAAATAAGTTAGTAATGATATATGTGAACCCCCATAGTCCCCATGGGTTAAACCCAAGCAAAAACCTCAAAATCAAAGGTCAGCATAGCACATGCCTCAGAGCATAGGGAAATGCCTTCCAGCGGAGGCTACGCCGGGGTTGGCGTAGCCTACTCCCCCTTGATCCACTCCATTTTTTGTTGATTTCCAGCCCCTTAAACCTCCAACCTCCCACCTTTTTCACCTTCGTGCAATAAACATTATTTTACTCTTATTTTGACTTCCATAGAAGTCCTTTCACCCGCCCATCATTTAACCACATGATTTAGACACAACCAAATATCGATGACCACCTCTCGTTTTTACCCATTGAGTATTTGACTCCAAGTCCACCCGTGAAGTAATTGATTTCGCATCTACACGTGAAGTGTTTGACTTCACATTCACCCGTGAAGTATTTGACTTTGCATTCACCCGTGAAGTGTTTGACTTCACATCCACCCGTGATGCGTTTGACTTCACGTACACCCATGGAATGTTTAATTCCAAGTGATGTCGTCCAGACGGTCAATATAAAAACTAACAAAACATAACCTAGACTCCTAAGTAATAATAGGAATGCCTATGAACTAAATCTCACTGACAGGCAAGTGTACCTATCGAGTGTAGCACATCTTAATGATAAACCGAGTTATCGAACCCTAGAGACACTGAATACTAATACTAGACTCTGACACGAACTAAAGATTGATTTGGTTTGGGGGGTTTACTACACTCCTATTAAACTAATGAATTGTGACATCCGGAAAATTCAGGTTAACTCCGTTAACACAAACATCGTTAGTTCAAACTTTGTCGTTAGTTCAAACATTGTTCATGCAAACTCAGTTATCTCAGTTAGTTGCACGTGCATTGCATTTAATTAGGATTAATTAAATGTGTCAGTTAATTTACACACAACGGCAATTCGTAGAATTACCGGATCACACTTGAGTCTAACCCGGAACGTTGGTGATTAATCAAGAATAATATTTTGAACAATTAATAATTTATAGTTAATATAAATTATGTGATTTTGTGTGTTACATGATTTTATGTAAATTATGTGAATTTGCTTGATATCGCGCATGTTTATTGAATGTTAATTGTGTTATATATTTTTTATAAAAGATGGAGTTTTTATAAAAATAATAATGAAGGGATTTAATTATTACTAGTGTAATTATTTTAAAATAGCCCATGGACCTTTAAATAAGCCCATAAGTTATTTACTTAAAAATCCATCCATGCATATATATAAGGATATTTATAAAATTTAAAACCCTAAACCCCGACTCCCTTTGAAGCCGTCGCGATCCCAACCCCCACCCCTTTGGAGCCGAGACCAAGAACACACCCAAACACACCTCTTTTGATCTTCAATCTTGTAATTGGAAGTGGATTCCGTTACTTTTTTATTATAATAGTTGTGATTGAAACCCTAGTTCATCCAAACATGAGTTTTTGAAATAAAGTTGATGAATTGGTTATTTGATTGATGTTATTGCACCTATAAGATGAGTATATTGTTATTTGGAAAACTCTAGTTGCATTATGGTTCATAACTTGTCTAAAGTAGAGACTTTTTGATTATGTGATAATGTAGGATTGCATGCTAGATGTTTATTATGATTGTTATGGTTATATTTATACTAGTTGGGTTGTATGCAATTAAATAGGTGCGTAGAATCTTGTTAACAAGCTAGAAATCGTAGACTTTCCTAAAGAGGAAACTTTATTGAAAAGTGTTTGTTATATGTGAGTTGTTTTACATGCATGAGGTTATTGTATGATGCTAGCATGTTATTATGGAGGTATTAAAGTTTTATAAAGTGTTGTTTTGTACAAGTCATATGCGTAGATCATAAGTTACTTAAAGTACAAACTTTTAGAATTTGAAACTTGATGTCTAGACCTAAGGTGTATGTTGTGATGATCCTTCATGCATTAATATGTGTAGATAAACATGTCATGATCATGCAAACGTGTTATAGATGATGTAATCTATTGAAACCAAACTTGTGTTCATATATTGTTAAAAGTAGAAACTTTGTTTGAACGTGCATTGGGTAGACATAACTTGCCATGCTAAGTTAGTTGTGACATGTGTAGCATGAAACTTGAATTACTTGTATACTATGTGTGTTAGTATTCAAACCAAACATTAAATCACTAAACGGGTCACCAACAAGTCGTCGGGTCAAACTGGGTCAAAATTGGTAAAACTATTAAATGTTTTTTCTAAAACACTTAAAACAATGGGATTGTTTGGATACTTAGGGTTCATGTCAACTTACACAAACACGCACTTATAAACCGATGTTTATAGGTGGCGGTTAGTAGTCAAGCAGATTTAACTTAGCTTTCATCTGCACGCACTCTAAGGTGAGTTTCACGTCCCATTTTCTTATGGTTTAAACTTGGGGGAGAAAACGTGGGTACAAACATTTAGATCTTACATTTCATTTATATCACTTGTTGTACTAAGCGCAAACATATCATGTAAGTCCTTACTTATCGAATCGTTTAATATATGGGATAGCGAGGTAATCTTGAGTAGTACTATTGGGCATTGACAAGCCCCACCCGCGTTAGTCGCGCTAACACGACAGGAAGTCGAACGGGTGTAACATTGACCTAAACAGTTTACCATTGTTCATGATAGACTTGGTAGGAGGCAGATCAAACATAAACAGTCAGCTTCGGTGTCGAAACGCTTTAGTAACATGTTATTAGGTTAGCTACCTATTGATATAATTGTAAATTGTTTTATCTAGTAAACTTTACTTACATTTGAAACCTGTGAACTCACCAACCTAGTGTTGACACGTTTTAGCATGTTTTCTCAGGTCGTTAAGGTACGAGCACGAGATAGGGCATGCATGCATTGGAGTTTCATTATTTATCAAATGCGGGATTTACTTATTTATTTATTTTCGAATTGCATGTTTTGGGCGCAATTGTTTTTGGCGCATGCTTTTCCTTCAATCTTTACGCTTCCGCATTTAGCATTAACTCAGTATTTTCATTTACTAGTGTTGCATCTTGACTTTGAGCAATACTAGTGTTTTTATTAAACTCATATAGAGTCGTTCAATGTAACTAATGACTGAGATCTTGGTATGTCACGCTCCTAACGGTAAAACTCCGTTAGTGGATTTTGGGGGTGTGACAGATTGGTATCAGAGCCATTGGTTATAGAGAACTAGGAAATGCATACTAGACTATAACCACACGCATGCATTAGTTACACAACACTTACACTCATACATGGCACTCACTCATCCCGTTACAGGAAATGTCGACACCGCCTAATTCACCCGCATCCCCAGTCGTTCAGGAGAAAGATGTTCCTACCGTACCTTTGCCAGAGCCGAGGAGACGCCGACTTAACCCGATCAACACCACTGTAGGGTATGAAGAGCCTATTTATGTGCGTGTCAGAGGTAACACGCAGGACTGGGATTGGTATCCCGATAGGATCAGGAACTGGATCCGCGAGGAGGAAGTCCCACCTCCACTCACTACTGACTTTGCTTCTTCTTCATCATCTTCTGTGCGAGCTTTGCCACCATTGCAGTACCCCTTTGAGCAGGTGTTAGCTGCATTTGTAGCTAGGATGGACCGGGAAATCCGAAACATGAGGGACGCAGCGGGGGAGATTTCTGGCATATTAGAGCGACAGATTCAGATGAATCAGAAAATTGACAAACTGACTTCAGATTTAGCAGTCACTGATAAAGTCCATGAGAATTTGGCAAATGGATGTGTGGATATGGAAGACCGGCTGAACACTACAGAGTGGAACCTAGATATACTCCACACCAGGATTGAGCAAGTGGAGGCTCGACTTGCAGCTGCTGAAACAGTAGGGGTTGCAGCATATGATGCACCCGCAGGAGATCCGGCCGAGGACGAGGATGCAGCATCTGATGTTACATCAGCTAGCAGTGGCATTTGATATCTTATCTTCATTACTTATTTATGTCTTTTCTTTTGAACCTAGATGGGCAGGGTCGTTCCCATCCAACAGATGTTTCTGGATTTTGATGTTTGATTGAATTTACTTTGTAGCCCTTAAAATTTATTTTATCAAGGATTATTATTATTGAAATTTTAGATGTTGTGGTTTAAATTTTCTTTTGTTTACTGGTACTTGTATGATGATAAAATGCGATGTATTTGTCTCATTATCGTATGTTGTGAATGAAAAGATAATGTCTGGACGAGGAAATAGACGTGGTGGACGCGTCGGAGGACATGGCAGTCACGGGAATGTCAACATGACTGCAGCTGAGCTCATGGCACTCATAAATGAGCGTGTGGCTGAAGCGGTAGCAGCTAGTCAAGCCGCTGCTAATGCTGGAGGTAAAGCAAAATATTATCGACTCTAGTGAGTCATCATTCATCCTAAACTCAAATTCGAATATGGTATTCTTAAAGCGCATTCTTGTTTACAATTCAGGTCAGCACAACCATCAGCAGGTTTGTACTTTCAAGGCTTACATGGATTGCAAGCCTCACTCATTCAGTGGAGCCGAAGTGGCTGTTAGCTTACTCTGCTGGATGGAGAAATCTGAATCCGCCTTTGCAATGTGCAATTGCCCACCGAACAATCAGGTGAAGTATGCATCTGGCACACTTGAGGGTCCGGCCCTTACTTGGTGGAACTCTCAAGTGCAAATGCTAACTCTTGAGATGGCAAATGCATTGCCATGGGACGAATTTAAGATTATGCTGCGGGAGGAGTATTGTCCCCGCAATGAAGTGCAGAAACTTGAGGGTGAGTTCTGGAACCTAAGGATGGGAGGATCTGAGATTGAAGCCTACACTACTCGTTCACATGAACTGGCGAACTTATGTCCACAAATGGTAACACCTCCCTATAAGAGAATCGAGAAATTCATTGATGGTTTGGTTCCGCAAATTCAGAGCATGGTGACATCTTCTAATCCTACTACAATCCAGCAAACTATCAGGTTGGCTCACAGGTTAACCGATTAGGCAGTCGCTCAGGGCACTCTACCCCCTAGAGGTGCATTATCAAAGACAACTGACAACAAACGGAAGTTTGATAGTTCATTCCCCAAAACTTTCCAGTCAAACTCACCTCCTCAGCAACAACAAGCTTGAACCGTCAAAGAACAACAATCAGTCTACCTTTTCTCAACAGAATCAGGGTTCATATGTTGGCAAGTACCCGAAGTGCAACAAATGTAATTTTCACCATCATGGAGCATGCAACCGGTACCGTTGCCACCGGTGTGGGAAGATGGGTCATGTGGCCAAAGATTGTAGGGTAGATTTGCAGAACAAACAATCACCACCTGGTGAAGCACCCAAACGCTGTTTTTTTTTTGCGGGAAAGAAGGGCATTTTAGGAAAATTTGCCCGCAGTTAAAGAGAAATGGAAACAGGAATGGCAATGGTAACAATTATCAGGGCAGTAATGGAAATGGTAACAACAACCAGGGTGGTAACGGCAACAATAACAACAACGGTGCTAAAGGTCGAGCCTTCGTGATTTGCTCGGGGGAAGCTAGGAATGATCGGAACGTTGTTAACGGTATGTTTCTTTTAAACGATCATTTTGCTTCTGTACTTTTTGATATTGGCGCCGATAGAAGTTTTATATCTAGAGAATTTAGTAGTCGGATAGGAATAAACCCAACTTTACTAGAACATCATTATACCGTAGAGATAGCAGACGGTAAAGTAATCGAGGAAACCCACATTCTCAAGGGATGTAAGTTATAACTTTCTTGTCACAAACTCGACATCGATCTCATGCCAGTTACACTTGGCAGTTTTGACATAATTGTGGGCATGGACTGGTTGTCTAAAAACCAAGTTGAGATCATCTGTAGTGAGAAGATCGTTCGTATACCCCTTCCTAGTGGAGAGATCCTATCCGTTCAGAGCGAAAGAAGTGGTGCAGTCGTGGGCATCATATCTTTCATGAAGGCTCAGAAGTGTCTGCGTAAGGGTCATACCGCGATATTAGCCCTTGTCGCTGACAAGTCTACCGAGGAGAAGAAGTTAGAAGAAATCCCGATCGTTCGTGAATTCCCAGAAGTATTTCCTGAAGACCTACCTGGTCTTCCACCTCATCGTCAAGTCGAATTCCAGATCGACCTAACACTCGGAGCAGTGCCTATTACTCGAGCACCCTATAGACTGGCACCAAGCGAGTTGCAGGAGCTATCCACACAACTGCAAGAGTTGTTAGATAAAGGTTTTATCTGACCTAGCTCATCGCCTTGGGGAGCCCCAGTCCTATTTGTCAAAAAGAAAGATGGGACTTTCCGCATGTGCATTGATTACCGAGAGTTGAACAAAGTAAGAGTCAAGAACCGCTACCCACTACCCCGCATTGATGATCTATTCAACCAACTTCAAGGGTCAAGCTTCTACTCAAAAATCGATTTGAGATCTGGTTATCATCAGTTGAGAGTTCGAGATGAAGATATATCCAAGACTGCATTCAGAACCCGGTACGGCCATTTCGAATTTTTGGTCATGCCATTTGGATTAACCAACGCACCCGCGGTGTTCATGGACCCCATGAACCGTGTGTGTAAACCTTACCTTGACCAATTCGTCATTGTCTTCATTGAAGATATCCTCATATACTCTAAGAGTCGGGAAGAGCATGAGGAGCATCTGCGTTTGATCCTTGAACTACTGAAACAGGAGCAGTTGTACGCTAAGTTTTCCAAATGCGATTTTTGGATTCACGAGGTTCAATTTCTGGGACATGTGATCAATGAGAAAGGAATACATGTCGATCCAGCCAAAGTGGAAGCTATCAAGAATTAGGCAGCACCAACAACTCCAACCGAAGTTCGGCAATTTCTGGGATTGGCCGGATACTACCGTCGCTTTATTGAGGGATTCTCAAAGATTGCCCAACCTCTCACCGCTTTAACCCAAAAAGATAAACCCTATAATTGGAGCGAGACTCAAGAATCAGCATTCCAGCTACTGAAGCAGAAACTATGTAGTGCACCCATCCTATCTCTATCGGATGGAATGGATGACTTCGTGGTGTATTACGATGCCTCCATCCAAGGTCTCGGTTGTGTGTTGATGCAACGCGACAAGGTTATGGCATATGATTCTCGACAGTTAAAAATCCACGAAAAGAATTACACAACTCACGATTTGAAGTTAGGAGCCGTGGTGTTTGCACTCAAGATATGGAGACATTACTTGTACGGTACCAAGTGCACCATCTACACCGATCACAAGAGTCTTCAGCATATTTTTGAGCAGAAAGAGTTGAACATGCGTCAACATCGTTGGATCGAGTTATTAAACGATTATGATTGTGCAATCAAGTACCATCCGGGCAAAGCTAATGTGGTGGCTGATGCCCTAAGCAGAAAAAAAACCAAACCCCGATGGGTTAGAGCATTACAACTCACTATTCATACAGGATTACCCGAACAAATCCGCAATGCCCAACTCGAAGCCTTAAAAGAGGAGAACTTACCATTGTAATCCACTCGTGGTATAGAGAAACAACTTGAGGCTAAAGCAGATGGTATTCGCTACTTCGCGGAACGAATATGGATACCAGTATATGGAAACCTAAGAGATCTAGTCATGGATGAATCTCACAAATCCCGATACTCTATCCATCCGGGATCCGACAAGATGTATCATGATCTCAAAGTTTTGTATTGGTGGCCGAACATGAAAGCCGACATAGCCACCTACGTGAGCAAGTGTCTGACTTGTTCAAAGGTCAAGGTGGAGTACCAAAAGCCATCTGGATTACTTCAACAACCGGAAATCCCGATGTGGAAATGGCAGCAGATTTCCATGGATTTCATAACCAAATTACCCCGAACCCCTACTGGATGTGACACAATCTGGGTGATAGTGGATCGCCAACCAAATTCGCTCATTTCCTTGCTATCAAAGAGACCGACAAAATGAAAAAGTTAACTCGCCTCTATCTTAAAGAAGTAGTATCCCGACACGGAGTGCCAATCTCCATCATTTTCGATAGAGACGCCCGATTCACCTCACATTTCTGGCAATCATTACAGAAAGCTTTAGGCACACGCCTGGACATGAGTATAGCGTATCATCCTCAAACAGATGGCCAGAGTGAGCGTACCATTCAAACCCTAGAAGACATGCTACGAGCTTGTGTGATCGATTTCGGAAACAGTTGGGAGACTCACTTGCCTTTAGTGGAATTCTCCTACAATAACAGCTATCATACTAGCATCAAAGCAGCACTATTCGAAGCCTTGTACGGTCAAAAATGCCGATCACCAATTTGTTGGGCTAAAGTTGGAGATAGCCAACTTACGAGTCGTGAACTTGTGCATGAAACCTCAGAGAAAATCATGCAAATCCGAAACCGTATAGCGGCAGCTCGTGACCGTCAAAAGAGTTATGCAGATAAGCGCAGAAAACTGCTAGAATTTCAAGTGGGCGACAAGGTGTTATTAAAGGTTTCACCTTGGAAAGGTGTGATTCGTTTCGGGAAACGAGGAAAGTTAAACCCGCGTTACGTTGGACCATTCGAGATAGTGAAAAGGATTGGTCCAGTAGCATACCAACTGAACCTACCTGATATACTCAATGGAGTACACAATGTATTTCATATCTCAAACCTAAAGAAATGTCTATCAGATGAGACACTTGTAGTTCCATTCGAGGAGTTGGAAATCGACGAACAGCTACGTTTTATTGAAGAACTAGTCGAAATCATGGACCGAGGGGTCAAAACTCTCAAGCGCAGTAAGATACCTAGTGTCAGAGTTCGCTGGAACTCGAAGCGTGGACCGGAGTTCATGTGGGAACGCGAGGATCAAATGATGAAAAAGTATCCTCACCTTTTCAAACAGTCAACGGCAAGCACGAAAGGTACTAACTAAATTTCAAGACGAAATTTATTTCAACAAGAGGATGATGTGACAAGCGTAAACTTTTTATTTCAGACGTTACCGACTTCGTTTAATTTTCAGGACGAAAATTCTTTCAACTAGAGGATGATGTGACATCCGACAAATTCAGGTTAACTCCGTTAACACAAACATCGTTAGTTCAAACACTGTTCATGCAAACTCAGTTATCTCAGTTAGTTGCACGTGCATTGCATTTAATTAGGATTAATTAAATATGTCAGTTAATTCACACTCAACGGCAATTCGTAGAATTACCGGATCACACTTGAGTCTAACCCGGAACGTTGGTGATTAATCAAGAATAATATTTCTAACAATTAATAATTTATAGTTAATATAAATTATGTGATTTTGTGTGTTACATGATTTTATGTGAATTATGTGAATTTGCTTGATATCGCGCATGTTTATCGAATGTTAATTGTGTTAATTATTTTTATAAAAGATGGAGTTTTTATAAAAATAATAATGAAGGGATTTAATTATTATTAGTGTAATTATTTTAAAATAGCCCATGGACCTTTAAATAAGCCCATAAGTTATTTACTTAAAAATCCATCTATGCATGTATATAAGGAGATTTATAAAATTTAAAACCCTAAACCCCCACTCTCTTTGAAGCTGTCGCGATCCCAACCCCCACCCCCTTGGAGCCGAGACCAAGAACACACCCAAACACACCTCTTTTGATCTTCAATCTTGAAATTGGAAGTGGATTCGGTCTAGTCTAGGCGTTTCTAACACTCCTACGTAAGTTATTTCATCGAATTCCGTTACTTTTTTATTATAAAAGTTGTGATTGAAACCCTAGTTCATCCAAACATGAGTTTTTGAAATAAAGTTGATGAATTGGTTATTTGATTGATGTTATTGCACCTATATGATGAGTATATTGTTATTTGGAAAACCCTAGTTGCATTATGGTTCATAATTTGTCTAAAGTAGAGACTTTTTGATTATGTGATAATGTAGGGTTGCATGCTAGATGTTTATGATGATTGTTATGGTTATTTTTATACTAGTTGGGTTGTATGCAATTGAATTGGTGCATAGAATCTTGTTAACAAGCTAGAAATAGTAGACTTTCCTAAAGAGGAAACTTTATTGAAAAGTGTTTGTTATATGTGAGTTGTTTTACATGCATGAGGTTATTGTATGATGCTAGCATGTTATTATGGGCGTATTAAAGTTTGTTAAAGTGTTGTTTTGTACAAGTCGTATGCGTAGATCATAAGTTACTTAAAGTACAAACTTTTAGAATTTGAAACTTGATGTCTAGACCTAAGGTGTATGTTGTGATGATCCTTCATGCATTAATATGTGTAGATAAACATGTCATGATCATGCAAACGTGTTATAGATGATGTAATCTATTGAAACCAAACTTGTGTTCATATATTGTTAAAAGTAGGAACTTTGTTGAACGTGCACTGGGTAGACATAACTTGCCATGCTAAGCTAGTTGTGACATGTGTAGCATGAAACTTGAATTACTTGTATACTGTGTGTGTTAGTATTCAAACCAAACATCATCAACGGGTCGTCGGGTCAAACTGGGTCAAACTTGGTAAAACTATTAAATGTTTTTTCTAAAACACTTAAAACAATGGGATTGTTTGGATACTTAAGGTTCATGTCAACTTACACAAACACGCACTTATAAACCGATGTTTATAGGTGGCGGTTAGTAGTCAAGCAGATTTAACTTAGCTTTCATCTGCACGCACTCTAAGGTGAGTTTCACGTCCCATTTTCTTATGGTTTAAACTTGGGGGAGAAAACGTGGGTACAAACATTTAGATCTTACATTTCATTTATATCACTTGTTGTACTAAGCGCAAACATATCATGTAAGTCCTTACTTATCGAATCGTTTAATATATGGGATAGCGAGGTAATCTTGAGTAGTACTATTGGGCATTGACAAGCCCCACCCGCGTTAGTCGCGCTAACACGACAGGAAGTCGAACGGGTGTAACATTGACCTAAACAGTTTACCATTGTTCATGATAGACTTGGTAGGAGGCAGATCAAACATAAACAGTCAGCTTCGGTGTCGAAACGCTTTAGTAACATGTTATTAGGTTAGCTACCTATTGATATAATTGTAAATTGTTTTATCTAGTAAACTTTACTTACATTTGAAACCTGTGAACTCACCAACCTAGTGTTGACACGTTTTAGCATATTTTCTCAGGTCGTTAAGGTACGAGCACGAGATAGGGCATGCATGCATTGGAGTTTCATTATTTATCAAACGCAGGATTTACTTATTTATTTATTTTCGAATTGCATGTTTTGGGCGCAATTGTTTTTGGCGCATGCTTTTCCTTCAATCTTTACGCTTCCGCATTTCGCATTAACTCAGTATTTCTATTACTAGTGTTGCATCGTGACTATGAGCAATACTAGTGTTTTTATTAAACTCATATAGAGTCGTTCAACGTAACTAATGACTGAGATCCTGGTATGTCACGCTCCTAACGGTAAAACTCCGTTAGTGGATTTTGGGGGTGTGACATGAATGCAGAAAACTAAGATCGACTCAACTAATCAGACAAAGGACAAAGGTAATATCAAGAATGTGAAGAATACCACCTAGGTCGGAATCCTACTTGCAAAGCACAACTTCTATCGGTTATGGAAACTATAATGGATCTGGGTTTCAAGGAAACAACTCTAGATGGCCTAGTGGATCCCTAATCACTCTCAGGGTGTCACCAACTAAGGAACCTAAAGATGTACTAACTCACCAGATTGTTGAATCATTTCTCAGGTATTTCCAACTATGATAAAGTAGCCTAATAGACAGATTACCTCCCAGTCTCTCCATCCACCAATACACTCGAAGAATGCACGGGGTAATCCCAAGATAACAACTATGACACGAATAGCAACAATCACTAGACACCTAATATCGGCTTCCTCTCAGACAGCTGACAATCGGATTCCTAATGACGAAGACCAAACGACTAATTCTCACCTCTCAGGTATTGAACTAGGATACACATTCAACTCTAATCAGCAATCAATGACAACTCCTATGCTTGGTTTAAAAAAGCGCTAGGCGAGGCGTTTCGGTCCCAAAATCCGAGGCGCCACGCCTCATGCGCGAGGCGAGGGCTTCACGTGCGCGAGGCGAGGGCTTCACGTATGCGAGGCGTTAAGCTAAAAAAGTAATAAAAAATTTAGTAACATTCTTAAAACCTCCCAGTAAATGTTGTTTTAGTCTAAAAACTCCTCCTTTTGAGTAATTTTCACAAAACTTGCAAGAAAAACAACTTAAAAACTGATTTAAGTAAAGAGGAACTAAAATTGGAACTCAAATTCAGAAAAAAACAGTGAAAAAAGGGCAAAAATACATGAGGCGCGCCTCACCTCGCCTCGCCTCGCCTGTCAAGCCTGAGGTGGCGCCTCAGGGCGCTTCATGTATATGGGGCGCCTCACCATTTTGAGGCGTTTTGTTCAGCGCCTCACGCCTTAAGCAGCGCCTCAGGGCGCTTTTTTAAACCAAGCTCCTATGGCTACTACGTCTAGCAAACCACCCTAATCACAAACACTAAGATATATGACCAAGATACGAAGATCAAACTGGCAGACAACCACAATCAACGCAAGGAATTGAAATCAAACACAAGATTAGATCTAAACATGCAATAACATCATAATTATCAACTCAAGATCTTTTACAAAATCATAAACCCATTAATTGAATCCAAAAACCGATAAAAAATCAAACTTTAACAAGTATTCATCATGTACCTAGGCAATATCAAAGTTTTAGCCTAGGATCATGTTCAAACAACTAAAAACAGAAGTATAAACAAGATTCATAGTTTCAAACAAAGCAAACAAAGATAAAAATTGAATCTTTAACACCTAGAACGCTTAAACAACGAATCTGGATTCAAAAGCTTCAAACTTTTACTCCACTTAAAATAGCCCTAATGCTCTCTCTGGACGGCTAAAAATCAAACTCCTTGCATTATGGGATTAAAATTCTATTTAAATTGGAAAATTAGGGTTTTGCGAAAATTAACTCTCTCACGTACCGCGAAACAATATGGCCAGGTTCCTCGCGTACCGCGAGGAACAAAATAGTCGCGAGCGTATCTAGCTTCCCTCGCATACCGCGAGAGTTTCTTCTGGGCTTCTCGCGTACCGCGAGGACATGAAACTTCAACTTTTTGACTTTTCTTCTTCCGGCTTCATTCTATTGCTCGGTTTCTTCACGTATTCACTTGTAATCTTTACGAGCTCCTGTAAACATACAATAGACTCAAATGTACATTAAAACGACTCAAAACGAAAACAAAACTAAGTAAAAACGCACTAAACACTAGGAATAAAGATGTGTGCTTTGCACTACATCACCAAGTCACCTTTGAAGTGTTAAACTTCAAGAATCCAACAATTCCACCAATTTACACCAATTTCACCAAGTTTGCATCTTTGTTTGACTCTTACCACATTTAAGTCAAAATCACCTATTCACCACATTAGTTTGACTCATACCACATAATAGTCAAATTACCCCAATTCACCACATTAAAATCTAATACCCTTTTATATAAAAAAAAATTGTAATTACAATCTCTTAAAAATCTTATGCTGAAATGGAACATTGGTGTGTCAAGTTTTATTTCACATAATCCAATCATTAAACCATTTATAGTTGAATATCTCTTTAAGACATTTACAAACCTTAAAAAACACTTTAACACATTCTCTAAACTAAGCCACAACTATCATCTACCAAAATGGACTAACTTTGCCATAAACTTGGTTCTTACATTGCTCTGAATGTGCCTTACTATCATCTGCCAATAACATAAGCCTCTTAACCGCTTGTTTTCCCTTCATTAATCCATGTCTCATTGCATTAAATACTAATGTTTTTAGTTCTTTTTTCTTTAAAATGTTATTTGAATCAGCAACTAACAAATAGATGGAGCGATAGAAAAATATTTACAAGGGGACAAATGACCATAGTGACGGATAGAGGTGCACAAAAGGCGGTTTTTGAACCGAACCGGTTTCGAACCGGCCCGAACCGGTTTGGTCAACGCAAACACTAAACCGGTTTTGACCCAAACCGGTTCGGGTTAAACCGGTTTTGCAAGTATAAAATGTCGAACCTATTGAACCGGTTCAGGTCGGTTCTGGACCGGTTCGGGTTGGTGAACCGGTTTAAACCGGTTTTTTTTATAAAAAAATTTTTTTAAAATAAATTAAAAAATATTACAACATTACAATACGAGAAAAAGAAAAACATATAGTTCAACGTTTATTCATATTGTAGGGGTTCGGAAATCACAAAACATTACAATATTAAACATTACAATACGAGAAAAAAATATATATATTTTTATTTTTTGGAGTTTTTTTGTTTAATATTAGCCGTCATTCTCGGAGTTACTAGTGGATCCTCGTAGTCTATCATCTTCGGCGAGTTCTTCATTTGTAAGTGGGCTCGCCAATCCTTGGTTAACCTCAGATTCGTGTATGAGTTCTTCAACTTCAATTTCTTCTTCAAGCGAAGCCCTATCTTGTCTCCTATCAACCGCATCCAAATGGTCTTTCAAGCAAATGCACATTTCCATTGCCGCGGGAGTGAGTCTAGTTCTTCGAATAGATAAAACCCTGCCACTAAGAGAAAAAACGGATTCCGAAGCTACCGTGGAAGCTTGGACGGTTAGTAAATCACGGGCCATGGCGGAAAGGACCGGAAAAGTAGATTCGTTTCCTTTCCACCAAGCCAAAATATCAAAGTCCTCAAAAACATCCGGACTCATAAATGATAAAAAGTTTGTTCCCGTATACCTTCCGAGTTCGCTACTCGGGATGGACCCTCTAGCCCGTTTAGTAAATTCATTTCTCATTTCGTTATACAAATTTAAGTTCACATTCCTCGAGCTGCTACTTGATGCGCCCGCGCCCATCGTATCATGTGGGGTTTGTGTTGTACCATATTTATGTAAATAAATATCAAACAAATCTTGCAAACATTTGTTAAAATAAGTTTTTGTTACGGTTGAAAAATGAATATCTTCGGAATTCAAATCCAAATCGTAAGTTATTTTATCAATCAAGGTTTCAACACCGTAAACATTAATTGTAGGGTTTAATGCGGCGGCACAAGTTATAACCGGAGGCATTTCTTTAAAATATTTAACAAATTTTTCTTTCATCGGTTTTATCATTGTCGTAAAAAGAGTATTTTTATTTTCAAGTTCGGCTAATTTGTTACACATTAGAAATATTTGTTTAAGAGCCAAGGGACTTGTGGGGTAATAAACCCCGGATAAAAAAGTAGTGGCGGTTTTGAAAACTTCGAGCAATTCGGTTAAATTTTCAAGAATGTCCCAACTCGTAGACGGAAAACTTTGAATTTTACGACGCGGTTTTGAGGAAAGCATATCATGAAAAATTGATAAAGTATCTTTTTGACGTATAGCACTATGAAACATTTTATAAGTTGAATTCCATCTTGTTGGGAGGTCCCAATTGGGACCTAAGCAAATCAAACCCGTATCGTTACATAATCTAATATATTCATGGTATCTTTTTTTACTACTACTAAAAACGTCTTTAAGCATGACTCGAAATGCATTACTTATTTCAATAACGGGTTCAACCCCAAGCCCGTCTTGCACGGCTAAGTTGATGATGTGTGCAATACATCGATTATGGAAAAAAGCGCCGTTGCAAATCGGATTATATTTTAATATTAATTTTTGAACCGCATTTGTATTATTTGAGGCATTATCAAAAGATATTGAAAATAATTTATTTTGTAATTTAAAATCGGTTATCACATCATCTAAAATGTGAAATAAATTTTGACCCGTGTGCGGATATTCAAACATATCAAACGCGATTGTACGTTTCATCATTTGCCACGTATTGGGATCAACCCAATGAGCGGTAACGCAAATATATGAGTCGGGAATACCATGTGGAGCCGACCAAACGTCGGTGGTTAAGTTCACACCGGTTTCCAATTTTTCAAAACCTAAAATTAATTCTTTTTTTGCTTTTTTCCACATTTTTAGACAATCACGTCTAAGAGTACTACGACTTACTTGATGATAACGTGGTTGAAGAGCTTCTTGAATCATCCTCGTCGTGAGCGGGTTGTCGAAATGGTTGAACGGCAAACCTCTTTGAATAACTAATTTCGCCATTCTATCTCGAACAATATTTGGATCGAAGTTCCAAATTCCACCCTCGCTTGTCATAGATGCTTGACCCTCACCTGGAATATTCTTCAAACTCTGACACGATTTTTCCAGATGAGTTTTTAGAGTAGAATTTGATTCCTTTTTAAAAAAACCACCACATTTTTTGCAACGAGCACGTTCCAACCCGTTAGACAACTCACATAGATCGTAGTTTGACCAAATTGCGGGGTTCCTCGTTGTTGGTATTATTTTCACAACGCTAACTTCGTTAGAGGAAACACCATAACTTGAAGAACCTGCCATTGCGTTTTTTGAAATTTTTTGAGCGTTTTTTGAGCGTTTGAGAAGTGTGATTTAACCAAAACACCCACTACCTATTTATAATGTGTTTGGGGGTTAAAATGGGTCAAAAAACGGTCAAAAATTGGTCCCAACGGCTATATAGCCGTTTCCAACGGCTATTTTTTTTTTTTACCGTTAAACCGGTTCAAACCGGTTTACCAAACCGGTTTCTCAAACCGGTTCACAAAAAACCGGTTTTAAACCGCTCGTCGCACAAATAGGTTAAACCGGTTGTAAACTGGCGGTTCGTATCGGTTTGAAACCGGTTCACACAAAACCGGTTATGGGGCGGTTCGGGTTCCGGTTCGGAACCGGTTTGGATTTCCAAACCGGTTTTTTTGTGCACCTCTAGTGACGGATACAAGAATTTTCATCGTGGGGGCCAAAATGAGTCCGGTAAAAAATAGGTGGATCAAAATAGGTCGAAAACCGCACCAAGCATGAATCAATCTTAAGCATGTTAGTGATCAAATGATTGAACTTCTCGTCCTAATGATCCAAAGAGTGGTATGAGAAATTAACAATTGCGTCGATTAAAAACTGTATCCCTTTGATAGAGATGCCTTTGGACTGGTTAATGATGTAGGCCCATCTCTTAAGCCCATCTCTTAAGCCCAATTACCTAATAAGCTGCTCTAAGTCTTAACTGCCCCCTAAGCCCAACCATACAAAATTATTGCGAATTGAAGTGGCTTATTTTAGCATTTACAAATTGGAGTGTCATTTCCGTTATAGTGGCCTCCTTATGGGCAGACCCACCCAGGTACTTTTATGAGTTATTTATGTATCTATCCAATATTTTTAAATATAACACAGTAAAAATTATGAATCCAGCATTGAGCCTCCTAGATGTTGATATTTTTCTCGAATATATGTAGGTGTTCACGGTTTAGTTCAGACGGTTTTAACAAAAAATTTGGACCAAACCATTAACTATGGTTCTGAAAAACATACCAAACTGGCAAGGTTGGTTGGATAGGTTGAATTTACCAGTTTTAACGATTTAGCGGTTTTGGACAAATTTTTTTAATTTTCTAAAAGCATAACTTTGTATTAGATTTTTAAGAACGATAAGAACTGTTCATGAATATTATATATGTATATATATAATTCAAAATGAAATAAATAATAAATGTTAAACAACGAGTTCAGTTTATATGACCGGTTCCAACTTTTAAACCGTAAACCAAATTGTAAATTTTCAAAACCCTATATATTTCAAACCAATCAAACCGGTTGACTTGCTTTAATTTAGACGGTTCGTTGATTAGACGGTTCCCCTATTTATATACATATATATAATTCAAAATGAAATAAATAATAAATGTTAAACAACGAGTTCAGTTTATATGACCGGTTCCAACTTTTAAACCGTAAACCAAATTGTAAATTTTCAAAACCTTATATATTTCAAACCAATCAAACCGGTTGACTTGCTTTAGCTTAGATGGTTCGTTGATTAAACTGGTCTCCCACCCCACCCTACCCTACCAATGTTTGTTGTGTTTGTCTTTTACGTACATAAATACGTAGTTGACTTATTATAAAATTACTTTAACTATTAAATTAAATTAAATTAAATTAAATAGAATATCTCCAATATAATTATTATCAACTTGAAGATTGGAAACGAAAAGATAATATATAAATAATAACCATCTCTCGTCTTTATATAAAGTTATGATATTGACTAAACAAGTAACTACCACCGCACATATAGTCTTGGATTCATCACTACTCTTTGACGGAACTTACCGGAGGCGTCGATTAATCGCTAGGCGCTCGGCTAAGGAGGAATTTTGGGCCTAGGCGGTCCTAGGAGGGCCTAGGCGGCCAGATTCCGGTGAACATTCCGGCGAAAACCTGAACTTTCCGGCCAAATTCCGGCGAAAACCTTTGGTGTGGTTTAAAAATGAACATTTTTATAAAAATTACATATAAAAATGTGTGTATATATATAAAAAACTGAAAATTACATATAAAAATTATAATCCGATTAATCCCGCCTAGGCCCCGATTAATCCCGCCTAGGCCTAGGCCCTACCCCACCGCCCGACTAGCGCCTAGCGATTTTTACAACACTGCTTACAGGTGATTCGAGTAATTATTTTATTTAAACTTGTGTTTTATACAGGTTAAATAAAAAAAATATTTACAATCACTAGATTAGTCTAGTGGCAAATGTTTATATCCAAGATCTCAGTAAAATGAGAAGATCTTTGGTTCAAGTCTCACTTGTGACAGAAAAAAGAATTCAGGTTGGGTCAGGGGGTTTTCTCACCTATGATGGGTTCCCTTCTGAGGGAGGTGGAGATGATCGGGTTGGTCAGTGGCCCGTCAGTGATCCAAATTTCCGTTCAAAAAAAATAAAAAATATATTAAATAGTTAATAATAAAAATTTAAAAATTATAAAAAAAATAATTTTAAACAATAGAGAAAGTTTAGAAATTAATAAAATAAAAATTAAATAGTTATTAAGAAAATATTAAATAGTTTAGTAATGAAAAAAAAATAATCAAGAAAAAGAATTTTGAGCTCAAGAATTATAACACATGATATAGATAGATTCATTATGTTATATTATTTATTGTATTTATGAAATACATACAACATTTAGTTTCTTTCGTCCTTAATATTCACTAACTATACTTGTCTTGTATAGTTATTTTCTTATAAAATCCTCTGATGAACAATAGCGTTTTGCTGGTGTGAGAAACATGCTACCGTTTGACTTCCTGGACCTCCCAAAATCCAAGTTGTCGGTTTTATGCTTGTCTTCTAAAGGTATATTATTTCTTCGTTTAATCTAGTTTCCCAATTAATTTATTTGCCCTAAAATCTTTTTTACTTCTAATTCAAGGATCACAATGTAGATTCATATGATAGAAGATCATTCCAAGTTTAATAAAGTCAAAAAAATATCTTCAAGTTAAACTAAAAACATGTAAAGATGAAGCAAGAAGAATGAGGAAATACTTGTGATATTTGTAATGGCTTTTAAGTTGAATTAAACCCATATAGGTGGAGTGGATAAATTTGTTTATGTATTTGCAAGTTGTAATGGGTATGCAGCAGTTTGTATGTAATGCATTTTGTAATGGAAAAATTCAACTTTGGTTAGAATAATTGAAATCACATTTAAACCACAGCTAGACATCAAATTGTATAAACCATTGACAATTCAAAGTACATAATTAAAAGTACCAACTAAATCAACATTTCACCCTTGTTGACAATTCATTTTTTTGTTTTTTCTGGGGTTAAGGATGAACAGTTTGAATCTATCCATTTCGGTTCTTCGTGACTCATGGTATTCATCTACGAATCTTTGTTGTTGTTGTTCAGGGTATTTCACTGTTAACGTCACTATAAGTCATTGTCGCTGTGTTGATGTTAATCATCGATATGTAGAAATGCAGAACGGTTGATTATCAAAAGAACGAAAGGGTTAGAAGGGGTTTTTTGGTAATTTTTCAACTTGTCAATGGAATTTTTAGAATTCCTTCACCGATAGAAACGTAAGTTAAAATTCTATGATCGTGAGAATTTGTTGGAAACAATTCAATTCCAGCACTAACTAGTCAAACACAATTTCTTATAAAATATTTTCTAATTTCAATTTCAATTCCATAAGATTTTTATGAATCAAACGGTCTTAGTGTACTAGTAATTAAGGGTTGCACTAGATGAACAATGATCAAAGATTAGATCTAATAATTGATTTTGCTATGATGAACTAAGTACAATTAAGTACATTCATCATTAGCCATCAAGGTTCTGTCTTGGTGGTAAGAGGGTTTTTTATAAAGGGTTTTCCCTCTGTGAAGGTTATGTGTTTGAATCTTGTAAGGTGCACTTCATAAAAAGTAGAAACACCCTCTGCAGATTTCAAATTCCTTGGGGGTTGTTTGGGTAGACTGATGTACGAGCCTCCCCTGGTGAGACGTGCCAGTTGAGCCCACGTCGTTAAAAAAAAATCATCATTATTGGGTCTATACAAACTAACACCACCACAAACCTTTAAAACTAATAAAACCGATCAACCTCCTCCACAAAAATAGAAATATTAACAATTACAAAAATAAACACAAACAGCAAAAACATTATTTTTGAACTTTTGACTTAAGAAGAAACAAACTCCAATCCAATTTTCTTTTGGTTATTTAGTATTAGAGACTAGCATATATCAAGAGTCACCGGCAACATGCTCCGGCAACATTAGTGTTCGTAATCCCGGCCGGAGTTCACGATCAAAAAACTCGTCATATTCCACTCTATCCCCAGCTTTCTTTTTCACTTCCACCAATCTTAAGTTCGGTGTCAACTCAAATATCTCAGCTCCAATAGTCAACCGACCTTTCACTCCTTCTCTTGACCCTTCCAAACTAACCCGGAAATCTTTCTTCCTAACGGTGAAACTAACCACCTTCGCAATCTCTTCAAGCTTAGAAATTATGTTCAAAACCGATTCACCGGACACGAACCGCGACTCCTCTCCACCCTCCTCAAACAACCCAGACAAACTAAACCCTCGAGAGAACGAAATCAAGTCAAACGCGTTCAAACTCGCCGGCCTAGGCATGGCAGTTAGCCGCTTTCGGGCCACCGTTTCGGTTGGCGACTCTAATGAATAATCGGAAGAGTAATCGATCTCATCGGCTTCGGTTTCTCCATCTTTAACACTAAACAACTTATCGTCTTCTAAATAGAATTTAATATGCCGGAACCCCTTTTTAAACCACCGGTTTTCCATGATCTCCGGGATGGTTATCCGGGTTTCAGGGTTTGTATGAAGTAGACGCTTAAGTAACCTAGTTAACTCCGGCGAGAACCACCGGGGACACCGGAACTCCCCTTTGTAAATCTTTTTATACATAACCATAACATTCTGATCATTAAACGGTAAGTAACCAGCCATCAATACAAATAATATCACCCCACAAGACCAAACATCAACCCTAGCAGCTTCATACCCTTTGCGCCCTAAAACCTCCGGTGCAACATACGCCGGCGTCCCACAAAACGTGTGAAACAAACCATCGCCTCTAATCTGATCGGAGATCGCACTGAGCCCGAAATCTGAGACTTTGAGGTTCCCATCTTCGTCTAGTAATATGTTCTCCGGCTTTAAGTCTCGGTGGAAGACACCACGAGCATGGCAAAACCCTACAGCAGAAATAAGTTGTTGGAAATAGTTTCTAGCGATTTCTTCTTTTAATCTACCTTTAGCAACTTTATTGAACAGTTCACCGCCTTTAACATATTCCATAACGAAAAAGATTTTAGCTTTTGTTGCCATTACCTCAAAGAGTTGCACGATGTTGGGGTGGCGGACTCGCCGGAGGATGGAGATCTCGCGTTTGATGTGAGATATTAAGCCGCCTTTCAAGATCTGTTCTTTGTCTATGACTTTAATGGCGACGAATTCGTTGGTTTTAGCGTTGCGAGCGAGGTAAACTTTGGAGAAACTGCCGTGGCCGAGGAGTTTTCCGATCTCGTAGCGGTTTAAGAGGAGTTCTTGGCCGTCTTTTCTGGTGGTTGTAGGTGAGTTTGCTGCCATGATGGGGAAGGTTTATGGGGTTAGAAAGTCGAACTGGGAATTGCGGTTTTGGTTAAATTTGGAAAGTTTTGGGATTGGTTTTGATGTGTGTGGAGTTTTGTTGATGATGTTTGTG
Source organism: Smallanthus sonchifolius (assembly GCA_023525975.1). Classification (NCBI taxonomy): domain Eukaryota; kingdom Viridiplantae; phylum Streptophyta; class Magnoliopsida; order Asterales; family Asteraceae; genus Smallanthus; species Smallanthus sonchifolius. Next base: position 27,609,241 of record CM042021.1, on the reverse strand, counting down.
AGGTGTATAGATACATAGGGTTTGTCTGTATACTAGCAGATGTGATCCCATACTTATATATAAAAAGTATACTTCGTGATAACCAACGAATGTCCTACATGTTCTTGGACTAAATCAAGCGTTATAAATAATTAAATATAGCCTTCTCATGTGGAGTGACAAACTTAAAAAAAATTATATTCGGTGAGATATCGAAAAAATTTTATGTTTGAATATCAATTTTTCGATTTTGTTCGGCTTGGGTAAAAAATAATATTAAATCAATTAGAAAATACATGATAAAAATACTTTATCAGAAAATTGTTCTCTAAGGGTTTTTCATCTTTTGGAAACGATTTATTACGTCATCTAGACCGGTATTCATAAAAGCTTATTTTTCAACATAATGGACACAATTTTCGCTCAAATATTCATATATTACCAATCCGATTATGTAAATCAGACTTCAAGTACTTTTTTGCCCAAAAACAACTCTTAACACTTGTCGTTGCGGACTGATAACACTAATGAGAACTTTAATAAACAATACACGAACGTAAATTAAAGATATTTTTGTTTCAACTATCAATTTTACAAGAGTAGCTAGATAGACCATTCAAGTTGTTAAATATTTTATCCGTTTTCAAATTATCAGTGTAGTTGGAGAGTTGAGTCTTAAATCTTCTTTTATCTTTATTATCAAATTAAAGATATTTTTGTTTCAACCATCTCGTCTAACTTTAGTATTTTTGGTATATCAACCCGCAAAAATATCACACTGGCTCAAACTACTCATAAAAATAAGGATATTATCTCGTTGAAACGGTTCCCTAACTCATTGTCGCTTATTTGACTTAATTAATGAGATTGCATTCAACAAATCATGATCTTTCCTTTGAAGACATTACGACAACATATTTGTGACATCTAAAATATACAACATCAAGTGTAAATAAAATACACAATCAAATATTTTCAAATACTCTTAAAGTCCATCCGCTTGTTTTTTGGCTAGCGAGAATGGTACCCGTTATGAAAAAAAATACTTAACTTAACCAATCAATTTTTTTTTCTTTAAACTTTAATTTCTTTTATTTAGAATGTTAATTAGGTAATTTTGACACCTTTTAATTTTGTAAACTATATATTTTTTTGGCACCCTTTATCATCATTGTGTTGCATGGAATATCAAAATTGCTTCAAGGTTTATATCGACTACTTCGAAACACTCCTACACACGGTTTGTTTTTTGTCTATTTGTTATTTTTTTACCAAGAACTTAGTTGTATTGTGGGTGGTTCGTCATACCTTGTTCTAGCCTTATTTGTTCCATCGATCAGTTGATTAAAGAAGCTGGCGTGTTGGTTGAGCATACATTAGATATTGTTCCATGGTTGACTTCGATTTCGTTTACTGGTTCAAGTTTCGATTATTTAACTTCGATTCATCTACAAGTTCAATCATTGAAAAGCTTCAATGTAAACTAATCTACTTGTTATTATATATATGTAACACTATGAGTTACATATGTGTAACACTTAGAGTTACATATTATGTGTAGCACTTAGAGTTACATGATGGTATGATTTTGGTTCTATCTTTCTGCTTTATAATTTATTTATTTTTTTATATAGTTACATGTATGTATATTACTGTAATTTGAGTTGAAATGATACTATTACGTATACACCTCGGTTATTTTTCTCTGTCTTTTTTTTTCTATTGAGGCTTCATATATGTAACTCGCATTAACTACGTATATGTAACTTGATTCTTCTTCCTCGTCTTTTTTGTTACCGTTGACACAACTTTACATATATGTAAACCTGAGTTTTTTTTTCTCTTTTGATTCCAGATATATACTTACAAACGGTGTAAATCAAGAACTTGTTTTTGAAATTTCACACAATGTAAATTAATGTAAATCAAGAACTTATTTGTTGGAGTCTTGAGAGGGAATTTAGCTACACATGATGATGATTTGCACTTGATGGCAACCTCGCAGAGTTGCAGATGAAGAATAGGAGATGATGATGATACTGATTGATCTCGAATTAGGGTTAAGACGAAGATTTGGAGATGATGATGAAGGTTGCCATCAAGTGTAACAATGGAGAGGAAGATGAACAATTTAATACCAAAAATGAGAGAATTAAGGGATTTTAGTTTCAAATAATATGATTACTAAAAATAATCTTGTAAAAGATTACTAAATTGCCCTTTTTTATTTAAAAAAAAACAAATCACTAAATTTTGTGATTGACTGTAATTGGTTTTTCGCATAAAATATGGTTTTCTTATGACCCCTCATCTCTCTCTTTCTCTCTCTATGTATATATATATATATATATATGTGTGTGTGTGTGTATGTGTCTATAGGTGAGTTACAGTACAAATGGCTCTTATAATATAAAGGATACGAAGCCACTAGGATACGACACATGTCCTTGGGAGGGATAAATTCGTCTGCGCTATTATTTTTTATAATTATATTATTTGAAACTAGAATCCCTTAATTCTCTCATTTTTTATATTAAATTGTTCGAATGATACGAAGCCACTAGGATACGACACATGTCCTTGGGAGATGGATAAATTCGTCCGGGCTATAATCACGCACAAAAATTACATAACTATGCATACTATAAATAATTACACAACCATATGTAACTAACTATGCACAAATAAATGAATAATAACGTAACATATATAAATAGTTACACAACTTATATAAATTAATTACGCAAAGTATATGATAATAAGGTAACCTATGTTTATAACTACGCAACCTATATATGTTTATAACTACCCAACCTATGTTTATAATTACGCACAGTAATAATTACACAATATACGCACACCGCATCAAAAAAGTTAATATTTTGTAAAAAGAGTATAACAATGCTATACATAAATTAAAAAGAATAAAATACTCGAATGGTGTAATTTTTTAAAAATAATGTCGTATAGAAAAGTTATCTACGTCTAAAAAATGACAGAACTTAAAAAAAGTCCATAATGGTAGGTTATCTCAATTTTACCCCTCCATGCTGCTTAAAACATTGTTACGTGACAGTTATTCATCTCAACCCTTGATTTTCTTGATTAAATGTCCAAAATCTTCCGTAACCTTTTATAATAAATACCTTGTATATATATGGGAGGTTCAATGTAGAACACTAAATATCGTGAGAACATGTTGAACAAAATTAATCATTCGTTTTTTAAATATTAAACATTTTTATAACAAAAGAAAATGATAGAACGTCTATCCTAAAATTCAAAAGAAAAATGCCAACAAATTTCATTTTTTATATAAACTACACATTGTGTAAGTAACGATTAAAAGTTAAAAGGCATATAACACATTTGTATGTAAGACATACAAAAATAAAAAATAAAATATGATCCAGTAATCAAATAATTATTAAACTATTGAAGATTATTATTATTATTTTGTTCTAGTAGTATTTATCTAAACAAGAGACACACATTGACAGATTCACGAGTTCTAATCAAGTCGAAAATGGTTATAAATAAGTGAATCGGTTGTAATAAATGTATTAAACTGGTGGTAAAACTCATAACCTAATATTTTAATGTTGTATTAGTGAGGTGTTTCACAAATGGAAAAAAAAATTAAGTGGTTGATGTTTTTAGGCATATCACGGAGAGGCGTCACACGTTGGACAATAAATGAAGACGGTCTGTCAACAACTTTTTTGGCAATTGAGATATGATCAGGAACCACATTATTTTGGGAAAAAGACACGACATGACTCACCAAAACAAATATAGAATCAAAATGTTAATCCCTCAATAATACGTGTGACTTTTTTAAGGGTTTACTAAGTTAATGAAATTAAAAAACTATAAAACCCTATCAATATTGTACAAGTTTCACCATAGATAAATAAGTAAGCCACGATATTTAATAAGTTCTACATGCTATTGTATTTGGACCAATGACTCCTCATATGAAAGCAATTCTTTAACCACTAGAAAATGAGCCCCACGCTTCGCGGCGGGAGGCTATTGCGCCACGCGGTGAGAGCTGGACCTTAAACAGCTGAGGCGGTGACATTAACGTGGCTAAACACAAAAGAAATGTGGTTAAATACATAGAATAAACGTATAAATTTACGACGAATCGGTTGTGAGCCCCGCGCTCCGCGACAGGAGACCCCTACGCCACGCGGTGGGAGGCGGACTTTAAACGGCTGAGACGGTGGCTTTAACGTGGCTAAACACAAAAAGAAACGTGGTTAAGTACATAGAAGTATAAAGTTACGGCTAATCGGTTGTGTAGATCGAAACATAGATAAAAAACAGTTATATAACGGAACCGATGCTTTTCAGTCCGTGTCGATCTCATTCTACACGGTACCAACATGTTACCGTCAGACGATATAATCCACGAAACATAAAAAAATACCATACATTGAATACGACTCCGTTTCTAACAAATTTATACTGGGCATCAAGAAAAAAAATATTAATTAACGAACAAAAGTTTATATATATACTACATGGGTAAACTCGAAACTTTAAAATTTGAGAGGCTTAAAGTGATATTTTATAAAGTCGAGGGTGAGTTATGACATTTCAACAAATTAGAGGGGTTAAAATTGAATTATAACAAAGTATATCAACAAATTATAGGGGCTAGAATTGAAATTTAACAAAGTTTACAGACATTGTGGATTAAGTTTAGTTATAACAGGCCATCTATTTATTTATGTTCCTAATTTACAGTAATTTATTTATTTATATATTTTTTTGGAATTTTTTTTTATATAAAGGTAATGATTAATCTAAAATGACAGTTTATTACAATTATTAAAGATGCGGAGAAACCACAAAACTAGCCATTTTCAAGATCTGATCTACCTTTATAGTCATGTTAAAAATTAATTACGCATATAGTCAAGAGTTACAACGAACTATGTTCGTTTATCCACTTTGACTTGCATAATAAAGAAAAATCCCATTAGATCAAGTTGAAATCCATATACTACAAGAAACACCATTCTCATATGTTCTTTGCACTCATGTATGGATGTTTGATCAACAAACACAAGTTATATTGATGATTTCGGAGGATCCCTTCTCTATATATAAAGTGATCGATCATTTGGATGGTGTAGGGTTCAAGAATCAGGAGATTGATGCTCCTTTATCTGGGTCACTAGAGGACGATGGGACATCTTCTGTCCATTCTTCCTTCCCTTCCAAACCTCCTGGGTTTGAGGAGTTCGTTAATCAGGAAATGGCTTTTAAGCATTTGGGGACCGATGATGTGTCTATGGGATCACCTTCGGTCACGCATCATAGTAAAACCAATGGAGGATCTTTGCTACATGATTTATCTAAAGTTATTGAAATGGGACGTATTATGGGTTTTGATATGGATGGCACTTCAGGAGATCTTGAGAAGTTCATTAAAAGGATGAGTGAAAAGGTGGTGGGCAAATGAATATTTTGTCCATCAACATGTGTGGGAGCGGGAGTTCATCTAAGAGGAATAAAATTAAATCATTGGTGACTAAGCAATGTGTCAATTTTTTGGGTGTTCAAGAAACCCGGATGTCTGTGCTGGATCTTTCCCGTGTTAAGAATTTATGGGGGAACTTTCATTTTGATTTTGCATACTCTTTGGCTAGGGGTCAATCCGGTGGCATCCTTTCGGTTTGGGACTCGTCTACTTTCTCCAAAGTGGCTGTTTTTTCTACTGATTATGTTGTCATTGTGGAAGGAGAATGGGTGGCCTCTCATTTGAGGTGTTTTATGATTAATGTCTATGCGCCTCAAGTTGAGCAGGATAAATGCAATTTGTGGTAGTTCATATTGAGCTTTATGTCTTCCCATCCTGGTATGTATGTGGTTTTTGGTGATTTTATTTATGTTCGTTCTGAATGTGAAAGATTGGGGTCAGTTTTTTCACCGACTAATGCTAGGAATTTTAATAATTTTATCAACGAGGGGAATCTAGTGGATATCCCAATGGGTGGTTTTCATTTTACCCGTGTGGCTGTAAATTGGCTGAAGTCTAGCAAGCTTGATAGATTTCTTGTGTCGGAAAGTTTGCTTGAGAGTATAGATAATCTGGAAGTTATTGCGTTTAATTGTTCTATTGTTGACCATCGGCCTATCCTCTTGAGACAAAAAGTGTTAGATTTTGGCCCGGTTATGTTTAGTTTCTTCAACTCTTGGTTGGATATTGATGGCTTTGATAGCCTTGTTGTTAAATGTTGGGGAGATGGCTCGGCCCCCTATTCTTCATCGCCTCTAATTAGTTTCAAGAATAAATTGAAGCACCTTAGACTAAAAATTAAATCTGGGTTAAAAGGAAGGCCAAAACCTTTTGACTCTCTTCGATCTATTATGGATTCCATTAAGGTTATCGATGTGAGAGTTGATAATGGAGATTCTGATCCTTCGATCAGTCAGGAAAGACGTAGCCTCATGAAAAAGTTGGGTGAAGCCGAAAGGAAGCTGTAACACCCTTAATTTGAAACACTGGTTATAATAAACATTTACACACGCGTAAGCATTTATCCCAAAATTTGTTTTTTTTTTACTTTTCGCTTGTCGCGAACTTCTGGGGCCCTCCCCTTGCGTGCCGCGAGGGAGTCCCAAAAACAAAAGTCCGAAAAGCCAGGTCTTCGCGTGTCACGAAGACCAGACCTGGGTTCTTCGCGTGGCGCGAAGACCTCTTTTTCACAGAAAGTTTCTGCATCTGTAGATTTTCAACACTTAACCATTTTCTAACTTTTACCATTTCAACTAGACACCAAAATTTCCCAATCACATGGGTTTTTATTAATGCATTCAAAACACTATCTACATACACCAAAACACAAATTCATATATAAATTTACATCCATTAGATGGACTTCTAACTACACCCGAAATCACCAAAAAGTGCATACGAGAATCCAACATTCGCCATAGACTTGACCTTGACTATCCCGGAGCTTTTCCTAAATAACACTACATGTAACAACCATTAGTAATATATCAAACAAGTAATTATAACTTTTTTTCACTCATTCAACCATTTGACCCGTTTGCAGCCAATTTATCATTTGACTACAAATAACTTGCATTTCACCTTACAAGTTCCATTCTTTTCATTTGTCAATCATAATTAACACATTTCCATTATGGCACGTAAGCCATAACCTCATTTCCATTATGATACTTAGAGCATAACCTCATTTCCATTATGATACTTAGAGCATAACCTCATATCCCATTTCCATTATGGTACTTAGACCATAACCTCATTTCCATTATGGTATTTAAACCATAAGCTCCTTTACACATATCCATTATATTATTACAACTATAACTACATTCATTCATTTACACATACTAGTTCATACACATTCATACACAACAACATAGCATGCTCACATAACACATGTATCACCCTTTATCATCAAAACTAAGTAAGTGCAAAGTCACTTACCTTTCAGGTTAGAAGATCCCGCATCGCCGTCTCGGTTCACAATTTGATTACTTAAACATATACACCTAGTTTAGTAATCTAACCATACATCAAAATCACATTATAATTGGGTTTACAACCCAATTTCCCATTTCCAACCCAAACTGGCCCGTTTGGGTTATTCTCATAACCAAACACCCTCTTTCACCCCAAACTCACCTACTTGAGTTTCATTATCTATACCTTAACACTAATTTTTCATTCAATTTTTATTATTAGGTTAATTTGGTGTTCATTCAAGTGTCAAACACTATATAAACACTTAATCAACATTAATTCAACATTCTATCATCATAATCGAAACACCCCCAAATTTCTCCATATGAACCCTAACTTCTCATAATCATAATCAAAGGGTTCTAGGATGTTAATCACCATTCTTTACCTTTAGCTTAGCTAGATTATCAACAATCTAACACCAATTAACCACATGCATTCAAAATTTCCGGATTTCTACAAAACCCATCTATGAACTCATAAATGGTGAAATCAAATGGAAGATTATCACTTACTTGATGTTAGGAAGGTGATGTGCAAGCCAAAACCTTCACAAATCAAGCTTCAAATGCACGATTTTGCTTCAATTTAGCTTTCTCCTTTTTCTCCTTTGCTCAAGAACGACTTCTTTCACCAAAATGAAGAAAATTTGACTTTCACTAGTCAAATATGGCAAATTTTGCCATTTTACACTTTTAGCCCCTCAACTTCCATTTCACCCATTTCATTCCATAATTAGTTAAAAACTAATATAACCCCATTACTAACTTGAAACCGACTTGTTTCAACTTATTTCTAAAATATTATTTTTACCATAATATTTATTAGAATATTTAATTATTTATAACGAAACCCGAATTTTGGTTCGTTACAAATCACCTCCCCTTATTTGGGTTTCGTCCCCGAAACCCGTCTTCACATAAAAAGGTTCGGATAATATTTGAGCATTTCCTCTTCAGTTTCCCAAGTCATTTTCGCTCCCTTCTTATGTTTCCACCTCACCAAAACTTGGCTAATCTCTTTACTGCGTAAACGCTTCACCTTTCTATCCAAGATTGTCACCGGTTCCACAACATAATTCAACTTTTCATCCAATTCAATATCATCCAATGGAACAAAAGTAGATTCATCCGCCAAACATTTTCGCAAATGAGACATATGAAACGTGTTATGAAGTCTACTTAGTCCCTCCGGTAGCTCCAAACGATAAGCCACCGCACCCACCCTTGCTATCACCTTAAACGGTCCGATGAAACCTGGACTTAACTTCCTCCGTTTCCTAAACCGCATCACTCCTTTCCAAGGAGAGACTTTCAAAAGCACAAAGTCCCCCACTTGAAATTCAATCGCCCGCTTTCTATTATCCGCATAGGACTTTTGGCGATCTTGAGCCGCCTTCAAGCGTGCCCTTATTTGGTCAATACTACTATTAGTTTCCTTGACCACCTCTTTGCTACCGAGTTCCCGTTGACCAATCTAACCGCAACACACGGGTGTTAGAAATTTCCTCCCTTATAACGCCTCAAAAGGCGGCATACCAATACTAGAATGGTAGCTATTGTTGTACGAAAATTCCGCCAACGGTAAATGATCGTCCCAATTTCCCCCAAATTCCAATGCACACGCTCGCAACATATCCTCGAGCGTTTGAATCGCCCGCTCGCTTTGACCATCCGCTTGTGGATGATAAGCGGTGCTAAGATTCAATCTAGTCCCCATATCCTCATGGAATTTCTTCCAAAAACGAGAAGTAAATCTTGTATCACGGTCCGATATAATCGTCACCGGTATACCATAACGTGACACATTTTCCTTCACATACATTTCCGCCAATCTATCCGATGAATACGTTTCCTTTATAGGAAGGAAATGTGCACACTTTGTCAACCGATCCACTACTACCCATATCGCATCATAACCCTTTTGAGTCTTTGGTGGTTTAGTGATCAAATCCATGGTTATGTTCTCCCATTTCCAAAGCGGTATTTCAAGCGGTTGAAGCTTTCCATACGACTTTTGGTGCTCCGCCTTTACCCTTAAGCATGTGAGACACCTCTCCACATACTTAACAATATCACGCCTCATACCTGGCCACCAAAAATGACACCTCAAGTCATAAAACATCTTTGTGGCCCCCGGATGGATAGAATACTTGGATTTATGCGCCTCGTCTAAAATAGTTGTCAAAACACTTGACAACCTAGGAATCTAAATTCTATCAAAGCATGTCTTTAAACCCGTGCTATTTTCCCCAAGCTTATCAACATAAGCAATCATTTGTTCCTTCTTCAAATCACCACCAAGTGCTAACACTTGCGCCTCCCGGATTTCATCAATAAGAGATGATGAAATTGTCATCTTAAATGACTTCACCTTGATAGGTGTATGACTCGTCTTCTGACTAAGAGCATCCGCCACCACATTCGTTTTACCCGGATGATAAAGTATCTCACAATCATAGTCCTTGACCAATTCAAGCCACCGCCTTTGCCTCATGTTAAGGTCCTTTGGGTCAAAGAAGTACTTAAGACTTTTGTGATCCGTGTATATCGTACACTTAGCTCCATACAAATAATGCCTCCGAATCTTGAGCGCAAAAACCACGGCCGCAAGTTCTAAATCACGGGTAGGGTAATTCACCTCGTGAGTCTTCAATTACCTAAATGCATAGGCAATTACTTTCCCCATTTGCATCAAAACACAACCCAACCCCGAATGCGAGGCATCCGAATACACCACAAAATCTTCAGTCCTGTCCGGTAAGGATAAAACAGGCGCCTTAGTCAACTTTTCTTTCAAGAGTTGAAAGGAAGATTCTTGCTCGGAACCCCATACAAACTTAGTCTCTTTACGTGTCAACTTCGTCATCGGCAAAGTAATCTGAGAGAAGTTTTCAATAAACCGCCAATAATAACCCGCCAACCCTAAGAAACTTCTAATTTTCGAAGGCGTTTTCGGCGATGACCAATCTTTAACCGCCACTATCTTGGATGGGTCGACAGTAATCCCTTTCTCATTAATCACATGACCTAAAAATTGGATTTCTCGCAACCAAAATGCGCACTTAGAAAATTTTGTATAAAGCTTTTCCCTTTGAATAACTTCAAGAATCTCACGCAAATGACAAGCATGATCACCCTCGCTCCTTGAATAAATGAGAAGGTCATCAATAAACACATTGACCAAACGGTCGAGGAACGGTCTACACACCCGGTTCATAAGATCCATGAAAACCGCGGGCGCGTTGGTTAAACCGAATGGCATAACCGTGAATTCGTAGTGACCGTATCGAGTGCGGAAAGCTGTCTTATGAACGTCGTCTTCTTTCACTTTCAACTGATGATACCCGGACTTCAAATCAATCTTAGAGAACCATGACCCCCCTTGCAATTGATCGAAGAGGTCGTCAATCCGAGGTAATGGGTACCTATTCTTCACCGTCAACTTGTTCAATTCCCGATAATCCATACACATCCGCATGCTTCCGTCCTTCTTTTTAACGAAGAGAACGGGTGCACCCTAAGGTGAGACACTTGGGCGTATGAAACCTTTATCAAGCAGCTCTTGCAATTGCTCCATTAACTCTTTCATTTCTGGAGGTGCTAACCTATAAGGTGCTTTGGCTACCGGCTTAGCACCCTATATCAAATCAATCCCAAACTCTACCTCCCTCTTCGGAGGAACCCCCGGTAACTCATTTGGAAACACATCCTCAAACTGATTCACAACCGGAACATCGCGAATATCTTTCACTTTCTCGATCACATCCGCAACACAAGCCATGTACGCCTTGCACCCACGCGCCATGTACTTTGTTGCCTTCACTTAAGAACACAATCTTACCTTTCCTTTCTTTTCACCTTCTATGTAAATGGACTCACCCGACGGGGAGTCGAGTTGTAACGCCTTAGGTCCACATAAAATATTCGCTTTGTTCCTTGACAACCAATCCATCCCCACAATAACATCAAAATCCCCCATGGTCATTGGAATTAAATCAATATGGAACGTTTCACCCCCCACCCTTAACTTGCAATCCCTATAAATATCAAACACTAGGAAACTCTTATCATTTGCCACCTCGATCTCTAAGGGTTCATCTAACTTGCTACTTAGAAAAGAAGAATGCTTAGCAAATTTCAAAGACACAAATGAACGACTAGCCCCCGAATAAAAAAGAACTAGTGCAGGTAAAGAGTTAATCTTGAATGTACCTGACACCATCTTCGGGTTATTCTTCGCCTCTTCCGTCGAGATGTGGAAAGCTCTACCCTTTGGCTTTGGTATTTCAATCTTCCTTTCACTTCCACCTTGCTTCAGCTCGGGGCAATCCGCCCTATTGTGCCCGGGCTTGTAACAGTTATAGCTCAAATGAATTTGGCTTGTACATATATGCCCTGGCTTCCCACATTTATAACAATTCAAAGTCCCCTTCCTACATTCCCCGAAATATTCTTTCCCACAAACTTTGCACCATCGAGGAGAGAACTTGCTAAAAGGCTTCTTACTTTGGCTCCCGCCCTTTATCTTATTCACCACTTGATCCACAATCTCCCTTTTTCTCTTTTCCCCTCTAGCTTCTTGCCTCCTCAACTCCACTTCCCTTTCCCGACACCTGTTTATCAAATCTACAAGTGTGGTAAAAAAAGATGGAGATATGTTATCTCTGAACTCCACCGTCAGCATAGCATAAAACATGTCAATCTTTTCCTTCTCAGTCGACACCACGTCCGGACAGAACTTGGCGCGATCAAAGAAAGCCCCAACCAATTCCTTTATTGACTCATTCTTTTTCCTCATGAGGAGGAACTCCTTAGTCATCCAGTCCACTGCGGCCTGAGGGAAATGATATTTCAGAAAGGTCGTCTTGAATTCCTCCCAAGTCAAGGAGGTAACCCCTAATTCACCCCTCTCCTTTCGGAGATTCAACAACCACTCCTTTGCCCTTCCCGTCAGTAGAGGCACACTAAAGATAACTCTATCCTCGGGCTTACACTTAGTCGTATCAAAGTTAGATTCCATATCCACCACCCACCTGTGGCTAAGGATCGGGTCCACTTGCCCATCATACTCTTTGGGCTTAATCACCATAAATTCTTTTAGGGTACAACCTTGTGGTTTCCCTTCCTTTTCTTTCATAACCTCCTCAAGAGTGAGCTTAACAGCCCCTCTCATTTCTTCCATAAGCAAAGATGTGGCTTGCTCAAAGGCCTTGACCACTTCTTCCTTAATCATTTCTTGGATTCTTGAATCCAACGGTTCATTGCTCGTTTCTTCTTTCATCTCTTAACTAAGAATTAGAACAAAAACACCTTAACATCCTTACACTTTCAATACCTTAGGTATCCATCGCACTTACACTCTTATATGCATTACGTATATATATATCTACCTACATACATACATACATATATAATCACCTTCACCTAATCCTTGCAAATGTTCATTGTCATATGGTTATCATAAAGACCCTTGTACATCTCGTCTTATTAATCATATTGGCCAGACATGTTAATAATACGTTTTGCCCAATTATAATTATCATATTCATATAGCAAATCACAAAACAAGTTTCGGCACACATAACACTTTGTCATTCAATCATACATATATATATACACCATACGTAACAACATTAATCATAACATTACTAACCTTTTATTTCCCTAAGCTTCGAGTCTTAGTCAAGTCCTTTATGGATTCTCGTATCATTTCCCCCATATCAAGAGCATCCGGTTTGAGTTTGGTGCCACCCGCACCAAATCCCTCAAACCATTGCTCTGATACCAAGTTGTAACACCCTTAATTTGAAACACTGGTTATACACGCGGAAGCATTTATCACAAGAATTTTTTTTTTAATATTCGCGTGTCGCGAACTTCTGGGTCCTCCCCTCGTGTGCCGCGAGGGAGTCCCAAAAACAAAAGCCCGGAAAGCCAGGTCTTCACGTGTCGCGAAGACTAGACCTGGGTTCTTCGCATGGCGCGAAGACCTCTTTTCACAGAAAGTTTCTGCATCTGCAGATTTTCAACACTTAACCATTTTCCAACTTTTACCATTTCAACTAGACACCAAATTTTCCCAATCACTTGGGTTTTTGATTAATGCATTCAAAACACCATCTACATACACCAAAACACAAATTCATGTATAAATTTACATCCATTAGATGGACTTCTAACTACACCCGAAATCACCAAAAAATGCATACGAGAATCCAACATTCGCCATAGACTTGACCTTGACTATCCTGGAGCTTTTTCTACATAACACCACATGTAACAATCATTAGTAATGAAGATAAACATATCAAACAAGTAATTATATGTCACACCCCGAAAACGACGATTCGCAGCGAAAACAAGACGTAAGCATGGTGGTCATATAAGTTGGAGCCAAATGATAATAAGAAAACACATTTATTTAAAACATCAGAAAGGATTAACAAAACAAAGATAAATCTTCAGATTATCCAAAATTAAAAGAATTGAAATTTAAAACAAGAGTTTCCATGATCCAACACATGATGATCCAAAATGAAGTTTAAAATGTCCCAACTGAATTCTGATGCAAGTGTAAAAGCCCGTTTTCATAACCGCGCGAGAGCATATAAGTACCTGAAAAACATGCTTAAAAACATCAACATAAAGTTGAGCGAGTTTCATGGGTTTAAACGAAAACATAAACGAATTTTACGAACTATCAAGTAACTTGGAAAAACATGTGATATGTCATAGACTAGCTAAGAATATGACAAATGACAGTACCTAGAGCTTATAATCAAACCGAGACACGAATACAACTTGTCCCCACGAATCCTTTCAAAATATATTCTCTCGTACGAACGACCGATCAGAGCTACTGATCACGAGAGTGGGTAGTCAGTCCCAAATAGATCTATCAACACACCTTGTGGCATCCACGAGGCTAATGATTATAACGGCGGGGCTATTCATGAACGACATACATGAACACATAACGAAAGCCCTTACTCGAGACCATCAAACGAACACATAACGTAAGTCTAGTATCATGATAAACGAACGAAAGCATGTTCTTCCCCCATAGTTTATAAAATAACAAAATAGTTTAAAGGGGCCGTGAAAAACTCACCTTGATAACGAACGACGGAAAATGAGTGCTAGCAAAAAAATACGCCCACGAACACTAACAGTGCCCTAAATACGAGGGATACATTACTAATTAAACCTCATGTCTTACAAGCAAGTTGTTCACCCAACCTACTTAGACTTATAATATTTTTAAGAAAATATTTATTTAAACGACCCGTTGGTGACTTTGACACGTGGTTATGTTTTTAACGAAAAACGGTGGATCATACACACATACGAAGACATCAAGTGTTATTACTTATCAACAATCAAAATGAAAGTATGAAACTAGTAACACACACACACACACACACACACACACACATATATATATATATATATATATATATATATATATATATATATATATATATATATACTCTCATACATATGCTTATAAGTTCTAAATCACATGTGAAAACACTTAAGTCATAATATTTGCATATAAGCACTTTTCGAGCAAAACGACTAACTTTTTAGGAACAAACTTCCAAATTTCTAACACATGAGTTCATATAACATCATATATCATCAAAATATACCTAATAAAATATATTTCATCAAACAAAACAATCTTTCATTATTTTGACATAAAGTACCTAAACATGGCAATTTCTAGCACATATGTGACAACCGAAACGTCAACGACAAGTGCAAACGCATATTTTATAACATGAACTCATTATATACCTTAAGAGCTATATTTTAATCATAAAATATACTCAAACTTACTGCTCAAAATCAGATTTAACAAATACACATTTTTCATGCCGAAAACTACCGTTTTAATCGACTAGTTTAGCATAAAACCTAACGAAACGCATCCAAACACCAAGAATCATACATACTACTAAAAAAATATATTTTAGATATAAAATATCATCATATTACAGCCATGATTCCAGATTTTCAAAATCTATATATTTTCATACAAAAATCTACCTTTTTAGCATCTTTTAAGCAACATAAACATGTCATACACTTAGCAAACCATCACAACCTAAATAACACTTTTAGATCTGGTCATTATTACTATAAAACATCACTTGTAACATCATATTTCCAGATTTTAATCAATCTTATAAATCCATGCCAAAACCCTAATTTAAATCATGTTTTTGGACAACAATCTTTAGCAATAAACACCTAAATCATCAATTCAATGATCCATGCATAAACTAACATGTTTTTATGCAATAATATACCATTATTTTCTGTTTGAAACCAACCATAACAAAATATTTGATTTCATGTAAAGATCAAGCCCTAATCATCAACATTTTGCAAGATATGAACACATGCACATACATACATATGCCAATATATATACATATATACCCATAAAAACCTTCAATAATAAGCCATTATTTACTGATTTTAAATGTTTCAAAAAGATCCTTTTAGTTGGTGATGAACAACACTTGCAAGAATCAAAACTAGTAAGAAGAAAGTAAGATAATGGTTAGGGTTCATACCACTTGATTATATGAAGGGAGACACTTAGAGAAATTAAAAGATGGTGGATGTTTTTCCCTTGTATAATCAGCCTCTAACACTCTTAAATCTTCACGAAAATGCTCCAAGAACACCAAAAACTCAAGAATATTTGCAAGAACACTTAGAGAGAGTAGTAGAGATGGTGTGGAGTTGCAAATGAGGATTGAAGGGGTATTTATAGGGGGTGGGGGGTTGGATTTCAGCAAAGAGAGGGAGAGAGGAGAGAGATGGAGATTTGATATGCTCTACACAAAAACCATGCAAGGATATGATCACATTTGTGGAGTGTGGAGTTGGGTTAAGTGTAAAAGGAATCAAATGAGTGTGTTTAATACTTGATTAAGGTGTGGGACCCACTTTTTATGGCTGATTTTTGAAGAGAGAGAGGTCTTCTAGAACCTCATTTGTTTTATAAAAACAACACCACACTAGTGTAGGTGACATTTTATAAAAACTACAACACTTTTATAAAATTTTACCACTTTAAACATGGTTTTTCATCAAAATAAAAATATATAAAATACCCACTAATTATTTTCTATCATAATTAGTAAAAATAATAATTTTTGCTAACAGTTCATTTTAACTCATCCGGTACGCGATTGTACCGGGTAAAACGCAACGAAAACCACCGAAAGCGATATTTAACAAGTAACACATAAATTTCACATATAATCCACTAATATAAACCAATTTATATAATTTTCATCAAAACTGATATTTTTAAGGTTAATCGGGTCGTCACCGACGCTAAATACGGACATTTTACCGATACGCGGTAACGAAATTTCTGAAATTTCACGAAATGTAAACCTATGCATACGAAGGGCTTCGCTAGACTTTATAATGACCTAATTAACTGAAATTAAGTCTAAGACTCACATAATTAAATTATAAACGCGTTCTAAGGTTATACGGTAAATAACCTGAAAATTGCCGGATGTCACAGCCTCCCCTCATTCAAGAAATTTCGTCCCAAAATTTTACGCTATGAAGCCTGGTTACGGACAGACTTAAACAAATGAGGGTACTTTCGTTTCATCTCATCTTCGCGTTCCCACATGAACTCGGGACCACGCTTTGAATTCCATCTGACCTTGACCAACTTAATACGGCTTCGCCTGGTCTTGTGAATCTTTCGAACCGAAACTTCCTCGGGATCTTTACGAAAATGAAGCTTGTCATCAACACACACTTCATTTGAAGGTATCACGAGTGTCTCATCAGACAAACACTTTTTTAGATTGGATACATGGAATACGTTATGAACTCCACTCAGTTCTCGCATCAATTGTAGACGGTAAGCAACTCGCCCTACGCAGGCAATAATCTTGTAAGGTCCAATGTAGAGGGGGCTAAGCTTATCATGCTTGCTAAACCTAGCTACCCCCTTCCAAGGAGAGACCCTCAGCATAACTC
Organism: Smallanthus sonchifolius; assembly: GCA_023525975.1. NCBI lineage: Eukaryota > Viridiplantae > Streptophyta > Magnoliopsida > Asterales > Asteraceae > Smallanthus > Smallanthus sonchifolius. The sequence continues at coordinate 27,591,724 of CM042021.1, read as the reverse complement.
TGTCTCCCACTTGGAATGCTAATGGTTTGCTTCTTCTATCAGCACATTTCTTCTGACGGTCATGGGCAACCTTCAAACGATCACGGATCTTGAAAACCTTATCCGTAGTTTCCTGGACAAGCTCTGGTCCAGTTAAATGCTTGTCGCCAACTTCTGCCCAACAAAGCGGTGAACGACATTTTCTTCCATACACGGCTTCAAACGGAGCGACTTTCAATCTAGTTTGGTAACTGTTATTATAAAAGAACTCAGCCAACGGTAGGTGAGTATCCCAAATTCCACCAAAGTCGATTACGCAGGCACGGAGCATGTCTTCCAAAATCTGGATGGTCCTTTCACTTTGACCATCACTCTGCGGATGATGCGCCGTGCTTAAATCCAAACGGGTACCCAAGGCTTTTTGTAGTGACCGCCAAAACTTCGATGTGAAACGACTATCTCTATCGGAGATGATCGAAGTGGGCACCCCATGCCGGGACACTACTTCCTTGAGGTATATGTTGGCCAAATTCTTCATTCGGTAAGATTCCTTCACGGGCAGGAAATGTGCCGATTTCGTCAAACGATCCACAATTACCCAGATGTAATCGTAGCCACTAAACGTTCGGGGTAACTTGGTGATGAAATCCATGGCAATACAGTCCCATTTCCACTGCGGAATCTCCGGTTGTTGCAGAAGTCCAGATGGCTTTTGGTACTCGGTCTTGACTTTTGCGCAAGTCAAACATTTACCAACGTATGAAGCAATGTCACCCTTCATGTTCGGCCACCAATAGTGCTCCTTGATATCCTTATACATTTTTGTCGATCTTGGGTGAATCGAATATCTTGATTTATGGACCTCATCCAAAACCATTTCTCGTAAATTGCCTGCAAGAGGCACCCATATTCTATCCATGAAGTACAAGGCATCGTCAGACTTGGGTATAAGTTCTCTAACCATACCACGAAGATTCTCATCCTTTAAGTTCTCTTCCTTTAGAGCTTCTTGTTGTGCATCACGAATCTGAGTTGTGAGGTTTGTGTGAATGGTCAGTCCTAGCGCACGCACGCGTAAGGGCTTAACTCGCTCCTTCCTACTCAAGGCATCGGCCACGACATTAGCCTTGCCTGGGTGATAACGAATATCACAATCGTAGTCATTGAGCAATTCTATCCAATGTCGTTGCCTCATATTCAGCTTCTTCTGGTCAAAAATATGCTGGAGACTCTTATGATCTGTAAAAATTGTGCACTTGGTACCGTAAAGGTAGTGCCTCCAAATTTTGAGTGCAAAAACTACCGCACCTAGTTCCAAATCATGCGTCGCGTAATTTTGTTCATGCACCTTGAGTTTACGAGACGCATAGGCTATGACCTTTTCATTCTACATTAAGACACAACCAAGAACTTGGTGAGAGGCGTCATAGTACACCACGAATCCATCTGTCCCCTTAGGAAGAGACAGGATAGGGGCACTGCACAGCTTCTTTTTCAACAACTGAAACACTGCCTCTTGCTTTTCTCCCCAGATATACTCCTTGTCTTTCTGGGTCAATAGCGTTAGGGATTGCACTATCTAAGAAAATTTTTCAATAAACCTTCGATAACAACCCTCCAAACCTAGGAATTTTCGTACCTCGGTTGGACTCTTTGGCGCTTCCTAATTCTTAATTGCCTCAATCTTTGCTGGGTCCATGTGTATACCCTTCTCATTGATAACGTGTCCAAGAAAATGAACTTCTCGGATCCAGAAATCGCATTTGGAAAGTTTAGCATATAGCTTCTCATTCCTCAACATCTCCAAAATCAGTCTTAGATGATGCTCGTGCTCTTCCTTGGTCCGTTAATAGATGAGTATATCGTTTGAAGGTTGCCTAGGACCGTCAGAAGAAATGCGCTGATAGAAGAAGGAAACCATTAGCATTCCAAGTGGGAGACAGAGTTATGCTGAGGGTCTTATTGGTTTGCAATATAAAATTATTGCTAAAATAATGGCTAATCGTTTGGCTAATGTTATAGATTGCATTGTTAGCTTAGAGCAATAAACTTTTATTAAAGGTCGACAGATTCTTGATGGCCCTCTTGTTCTTAATGAGATTGTTTATTGGTTTTCTAAAAAGAAGGAAAAACTCCTTCTTTTCAAAATCGACTTTGCAAAAGCCTATGACTCTATTTCTTGGGATTACTTGGACTCTATCATACGGTTCATGGGATTTGGGGATAAGTGGATGGGTTGGATTCGGACTTGTCTTTATTCGGCTAGGGCCTCAATCCTTGTCACTAGAAGTCCTACTCCTGAGTTCAGTTTGGAAAGAGGTTTAAGACAAGGCGACCTGATGGCTCCATTCTTGTTTATTTTGGCGATGGAAGGTTTGCATGTGTTTATCAATGACATTGAGGAGGCCGGTTTATTTTGCGGTGTTCGTATTAACAATATTTATTTGTCTCATATTTTTTACGCTGCTGATGTTATCCTTCCTGGTGAATGATCTTATGAAAATATGGATAATATTGTTTTCGCTCTGCACTGTTTTCATTTGACATCAGGGCTCAAGATTAATTTACATAAGTCGTCTGTTTTTGGTATTGGTGTTGAGGGTTCGGAAGTTAGAAATGTGGCTAATCGTTCGGGCTGCAAGGCGGACTCGCTCCCCTTTTTTTTATCTTGCTATCCCAGTGGAGGCTAAAATGTCGCGGCTCACGGGTTGGGATCCGGTGATTAACCGGTTCCAAAAACGTCTTGCAAATTGGAAAGGTATTCTCCTTTCTATTGGTGGTCGTGCTACGCTTATCACGTTTGTCCTTGGGGCTCTTGGTTCATATTATTTCTCTTTATTTAGACTTCCGGTTAAAGTTAACAACATTCTTGAGGGTATTCGTTCAGAATTCTTCTGGGGTGGAAATGATTCGGGTAGGAAAATGGCGTGGATCAAGTGGTATTTGGTTCTTGCTAATAAAGATCATGGTGGTCTAGGCTTTGGGAGTTTGGAGGCTATGAATTTGGCGTTACTTTATAAATGGAAATGGCGTTTCGTCTCTAATCCGGAGGCTTTGTGATCCAAGGTTATTCGTGTGATCCATGGGGATTCGTTTGAGGTTTTTAATTTGACTAGGGGTTTAGGTATTTGGTAGCATATTTGTAGCTCCACATCTCGTCTCCATGATCGCTTATCGTTGCCTACTTCGATTATTAGAAAAAAAGTGGGGAATGGTGGCAAGACTCGATTCTAGAAAGATGCTTGGTTGGGTCAGTTTACTCTCGCAGACAAGTTTAAAAGGAGTTTTTTCTCTGGCTTTGCATAAAGACTGTTTTATCTTGCAAAGGAGATCGGGCAACGGTTGGAATTGGGAATGGCGTCGTCCCCTGAGGGGCAGTTTGAAGAGGGTCAACTTCAAGATTTGATGGTTTTGATTCACGATTGCTCATTTTCTGATGAGGTGGATAGTTGGGTTTAGAATCTTCAAAGGAGTCTTGAATTCTTGGTTAAGGACCTTCGCTAGTTCATTGACCGTCTCTCCCTCCTAGTTGGTGATCGTACTACGAGGTGGAATAAATTTGTCCCGAAAAAGGTTAATATTTTTGTTTGGCGCATGCTTCTGGACCGCCTCCCTACTCGCATCAACCTCTCCCATAGAGGTTTAGATGTCCCTTCGATTCTTTGCCCATGTTGTTCGGATCATGTTGAATCTATCACCCACGTGATCGAGGAGTGCTCTATTGCGGTTAAAACTTGGAGGCTAGTGGCGGCTTGGTTAGATGTTGATTTTTTCGTGCCTACCCGTCCGATGATCCTTTTAGACTTGATTAATGCTTCTCGGCTCTCGGTCTCTAAAAAGGGTTTACTTGAGGAGATTTCTTTTACTACTTGGTGGGTCTTATTCAGGAACACATCTATCTTCAAACCGCGGGATATTAGGAACGACGAGATTTTTTATTCTATTCTTCATTACTCTTTTTTATGGTTTGCTAATAGTAATTGTAAAGTGAACTTTGGTTGGGACGAGTGGCTCAAAAACCCTCTCCTTTTGATGTAATTTTTTCGTTTCCGGCTCTCCTTGAGCCGGTCTCGTCTGTTTTTTAATTTAATCTGTCGTTCGAAAAAAAATATTGATGAAATTCAATGCATCGCAAGTTGGGTTCACGAAAGATTAGTTTATCTCCATGTAGGGTTTTGCATTTAAGGCATGAAATTTAGTAAATGAGTATCTATCAGTAATTCATAACTCGTTTAAACATATACAGAGAATATAGAGAGAGTCATTATGGGTCGGTTGTTTTCTATCAGTCCAAACACATCAAAGGTCTTAATCAAAGAGAGGTTATGTAGTGTTATCAACTTATCAAAAGGTGAGAGCATGACTTGTCATGACACGATACAGAAAAGGGTGGTGTACACGACCAGTTTAGTGCTCGAATTCATTATGCAACTGCTCATAGACAACCTCCAATATGTTACGAAACCCATGGGAATGTGTTCCTTGTTTAGGTCACCCAAATGTGTTCCATGCTCGAACTTCCAGGTCAGTGTGAAGGAAATTTCTAGTTGGACTCCATTCTTAAAACAGAAGGAAATTGAGGAAGTGAAGATTCTGATTCAGATAGTGGTTATGAGAAGTCTTTGGTTCAAGAAAGTGTAGAAGATAATAAAGAGGAAGTAGAAAATGTTATTGTTATTTGCTTTAAATGGGGAGATCTTAAAGGAAAACGTGGCAAGTGGTAAAGAAATGTCAAAAGAGCAAATTCAGGGGTGTGGATGTTGAGGCAGGAAGGAGTTGTAATGAGGATGGCGAATTCAGTGGACAAGTTGATAGTTCCGAGGTTGCTAGCTCACTTTCGTAACCTCCTGGTTTCAGTGGAATTTTTTCTGCAAGGAGGTATGCAATTCGTTCTCTAGAAATGAAGGGACGTGAGCTTCGATAGGTGGCATGAGTGTTGGTTCACGATCGGAAAAAGGTATTTCAATTATTGATGACCTATCTAAGTACATTGAAATAGCGAGTGTTATGGGATATGAAATGGATGGATGCAAAAACGATCTTACGAAATTAATCAATTATATGAGTGAGAATGTGGTAGATAAATGAATCAGATGTCGTTAAATGATTGTGGGATCGGGTCTACGTCAAAACGAAATAAATTTAGGAATTTTTGTTTGGAACATGGAGTGAATTTCTTGGGAGTTCAAGAAACTCATATGCCATCTTTGGATCTTTTTAAGTTGAAAAGTGTTTGGGTAACTTTCAGTTTGATTATGCGTTGAGTAGTGATAGAGGTGGGTCGGGTGGTATTATGTCATTGTGGGATTTGTCAGTTTTTATGAAAGTATCGATCTCGTGTTCAGATATGTAAGGCCTCAAACCCGGGAGGCCTCACTTATTGGATTTACTCATCAAAACATAATTCATAAACATGAGACATTCAACACCTCGCAGCGGAAATGATTATAACTTTAACATACACAGCGGAAGCATAGCGAGTCTAAACATTATTAGTATGGTACGAATTTAAAACTTGTCTTAAAACAACATAAACGGAATGCCAGACTCTGATCTTCGGGTAACTCTTCTCGCCAAGTCGAACATCCACATCCATCTACAGCAACCTACACTTAACCGATGTGCATACTAAAAATCAACAATGCTGAGTGAGTTCTAATGTTTACCATAATCAATAATATCAAAGATTTATAAATACATACATACTGCCATTAAGATAAAACTTTTCATACTTTACTTTTCAAAACAGTTTAAAAACATATGGTAACCGTCAATTCCTTTACACTGTACTGCCCTCATGGCCATGTGCTGACAAGTACTGCTTAACCGTTAATTCCTTTACACTGTACTGCCCTCATGGCTCACGGCCATGTGCCGACAAGTACTGCTTAACCGTCAATTCCTTTACACTACTGTACCACCCCCATGATTAACGACCATGAACCGACGAGTACTTGTACTGCCCTCATGATCAACGACCATGCACCGACGAGTACCCGGTCAATGCCCCCATTGTCAATGGCCATGAACCGGTAATACCGCTTAACGCTAAGGGGAGTTGCGTGGTCCTCCCGAGCAACCGCCATCACTCATCCCAGTTGTACAACCGTTAATGAACCACAAAGGTTCTTACTAATGGGCATAACCCATATCTGACATCTTGTATACGTAACATCTATCCCAAAAGGACCTTAACAAGCTGGTACACATTCCCGAAGGAAAACTGTTCACTTTCTTTTCATAAAAACTTTCTTTAACTTGTTCAGAACTTAACATAGAAATATGCCTTTGTTTATGTACATGAAAAATATAATAAACGTTTGCCATAAAATATCTTTGCTTTACTGAAACATAACTTAACATGTATATCATACCTTTGTTTATGTATATGAGAATATAATAAACGCATGTCATAAATAAAACTATCTTTTACATAAAACGTACTTTTGCATCTTTTAAACATTTCTCTAAAACATAACACTCGCTTTTGTTTATTAGTATAAAATATGTAATAAACACTTTTTACTAAGTATACACACCACCCCTAAAGCAGACAAAAAGGGGATTAGAACTCACTTAGTATACGGTCTACTGTGGAAACTAAAAGCTTTGATCTATGCGAATACAATACATGAAATCGGTTAAACTTGCCAGTGTCTACTACGAGTTCGGCTGACACTCCTGAGAGTCGGCCGGTAGCGTCGGCTGACACTCATGAGAGTCGGCCACTAGTGTCGGCTGACACTCCTGAGAGTCGCCTGAACATGCTATGGAGGGTCGATACTCCGAGTGTCGGAATTGAGAGCCGATTCTTAGTGTCTTCTTCGTCAAGTATCGCCACATGAAGGTGGTCGACACTTAAGTGTCGGCTCAAGAACACAAATCCCATACATGCCCGTTTTCAGTCCAAAATTATAACTTTTACGTTCCAAAACATTCAAATCTTAACCATGAAGCTAGATCTAGGGTTTTTAAACATAAACACATGTAAAAATCTGACCTATAAGTTAAAAACTCCATGAAACTCTAAAAACCCATTTTTAACAAAATCTCATATCTGGACAAGTTTTTTTACCTCTAATCGCCTCGTTTCTTCAACAAAGTTTCGTGTAATCACTGGAGAAGAAGAATGGATCGATCTTGGAGTAAAACCGACACACACACTCTCTCTCTAGAATATGATGAAAATGTTTGAAATGAGGGTGGAGGGGATGAAGTTGGGGTTTTATGGGGCCAAACATGTCACACCCCGGCCGACGACGGATTATACGCCGGGGCTGACGCGGTTGTTCATAAGCACATGATTGACTATTAAATACATTACAAATATTATTCATCATATTAAAAGCATTCGTTACAAAGAGAAATAGAAAACAAAGTGTTCATAACATAAACATAAATTAAACTCATTATTTCTAGGTCCATAGCCCTAGGTGTTCAAGCACGGTCCTCAAACAGGTGTATCTGAAACATGTGAGTAAATGTCAACTACAAGTAGTTGGTGAGAAACATAGATTTTGACACCAAACAAGGTTGATTAAAGTTTACAATTCAATATGTTCAAAGCAAGTCTAAAGCATAAATGTGAAAACATACAAGGTTCCAAAGCGTACAATCAAGCCATGTTTATATGTATGCACAATCCCCTGGATTGCGTGAAGTTTCAAAATATATACACAAAACCCGCCACGGTTTTGTGTTAAGTAATGAATCTGATTCCTGTATAAATGATCGTAAAAGGTACTACCTTAGGCTTGCCACACAAGTTAATGATTGTACTAACATGAATACACGTATGGTCACCAAGCAGTTTAAGACATAAAGCATAAAGACCTTTGTATAAGAACATAGGTAATTCAATTGTGTATGTAAAGTATGTAAACATGTTCCACCTCGAGTATTTGTAAACAACAGTATGAAAAGGGGCTATGAAACTCACTTGTAATGAAGCTAGTAATTGTATGAATTGATAAGGATGGATAGGCCTCGTGAGGATTTCTCACAATAAACCTACATGGGTAATTGTACTCTAAATTCAATGTATGTCTAAATGGAAATAAGGAAATTTTGAGATTTTAGGGTTTCACAGGGTTTGGGATTGAATATGAGATTTGTACAAGTTTTGTAGGAAAATATATATGTTTATAATGATGAGTTAATACTAATTATGATTAATTAGAAACTCTAATATAGTATTTATAATAATAATATGTTTGAATATAATGATTTTAAATTAAATAAACAAATTAGGGAAAGGGATTAAATAGTAACACGTTTTGATTTATTTATATACTGTGATGCTTCACACACCGTGTTACTGTGATGCAATGGAAAAAGGTTTAAATAATTCATTTTATAAAATAGTTAATTAAACTAAATAATCTCTTAAATTATAAAAGAGATATTAATTAGATATAAATGTTAAATGAAGTAAATTGAACTTTGTATAATTATCTAACTAAAATTATTAATTAAGTATTTCTTTTGGTTTTAAATAATTATTCTTTGCCAAAATTGTTATTTATAAGTTTAAAATGTTTTAAGTAATTATTCTTGTCAAAACAATTATTTATGTGTTTATAATAATAAATGTTTAAAGTTGTTTTATAAATATGGATATTTTATAAATAAAACATCATATTTAGGTTTATTTAAATAAACTTTTTATATTGTTTATTTAGATTTTATAATAAATAAAAATATATAAAACACCATTTTTGTTTTTTCGTTTTTAAAAAAGTTGTAGGATATATTTATTTGATTTATAAAAATAAATTTAGGATTTTAAAACATTTATTTATGCATTTAAAGCATTAAAAAGGAAAATAATCCCAAAACCGGCCGCTGGGACTCGAACCTGCGTCGAGCCTGAGCTTCACACACACGCGCGCACTTAACCACTGGACTGGGCATGCTGCCTTGTCTAGAAGCCGGTTCGTTTATGTTTTAAAAAGCAAACCCAAACTCCATCGTCCCCCATTTGAAACCCGCAAACCCTAGGTCCCCATTTAACCCGATTACTCAGGCGATTGGAAACCAAATCATAGGGCTTTTAATCGGCGTTCAATAGTACCAATATTACCTAAAGTGGATACGTGTAGGGTGAGAATGACTTAATAAAACAGGTTGGTGTTCTTCGGCTAATCAGGGTGTTACAGAGGTGAATTCAGACACAATTGAGGGTAGGAGAAGCTTGCAATGAGTTTCGTTAATGATTGCAGGCCTCTATTTATACGCAATTCATGCGGGAAAGGACCGATCGATTAAATGGAATTCAAGGCAAGTTCGGTTACGAGTTAGGCATTGAAATGTTTATAAAAATCCGATTAAACACAAAGGACGGATCGTTTGGTTGTCCTAAACGTAATGCTATTGATGATTTTGTAGGATAAAATCTAAGGAACTAGTTCGAGATCAAAGGTCCGAAAACCGGTTGGTGCGGGATTCGAACTCGTGACTGAATGGGGAAGTGGGAAGTTTCGGAATTGGCATAATAGGTACCTGATGTTCTAAAGCTTTATCATTTTATGAACAAACTTTGTTTTAAATTGAAATCAAAGTTTCAGGAATTACAATATTTACCCTGAACTTTTATAAAACATAGAATTATTAAGTTTTACTAATTTTTATAAAATATCGTAAATCTCTATATTATATTTAAATGTTATAAACATAAAAATATGATTTGTAATATAGAAATAGTTTTATTTTTATTAAAAGTCATTTCCTTTGAAAATAGATAATATAGATTTTTATAAACCCTAATTTTTATAGAATTTATACTTTAGTTTTTATAAGTTGTATATATATATATATATATACATATATAGGATTAGTAATAACCTAGCATATATATATATATATATATATATTTATTTCATAAAAATTAGGGTATAAATAGATATTTGATAAAAATTAGGGTTTATAAAAATCTATATTAGTTACCTGAAAATCCCCTATATAGATATTTGATATTTTTAAATTTGAAATAATGGTACACAATGAATGTATATATATGTTCATGTAATGAAATAGGCAATTATTATAGTTCTCATTTAATTAAGGAAGTACAAGTCATGAAATAATGGAAATACAAGTGCCGGAATAGTTAAAATAAAGGCCGGAAATTCCTGGGGATTACAGTCTCCCCTACTTTAGAAAATTTCATCCTGAAATTGATTAGGAGGAGGGTCCAGCAAAAAGATGTTGGATTTACGTTGCTGAGTCCTTTAGGTAAATCCAGTTTGTAGGCTACCTTCCCAATCCGTTCAAGGATTTTAAAAGGACCTACAAACCTTGGTGCAAGTTTTCCCTTCTTTCCGAAATGAACTACGCCTTTCCAAGGGGATACCTTGAGAAGAACCAGATCGCCGACTTGAAATTCTAAGGGTTTTCGACGTTTGTCGGCATAGCTCTTTTGCCGACTCCTTGCTACTTGAAGGTTGTCACGGATTAACATGATCTTATCGGAAGTCTCCAGGATGAGTTCGGGACCAGTGATTTGTGTTTCATGAATCTTAGTCCAACAGATAGGGGAACGACGCTTCCGACCATAAAGTGCTTCGAAAGGAGCCATGTCAATGCTCGTGTGGTAGCTGTTGTTATACGAGAACTCGACTAAGGGTAGATGTAAATCCCAATTTCCCTTAAAGTCAATAACACAGGCTCTAAGCATATCCTCAAGGGTTTGATTCGTACGTTCGGATTGACCATCAGTTTGCGGATGGTAAGCCGTACTAAGATTCAGTTGAGTACCTAAAGCTGATTGCAAGGATTGCTAGAAACGAGAAGTGAATCTTCCATCATGATCAGAAATAATATTGAGAGGTACACCATGACGACTAACTATTTCGTCAATATAGATTCGAGCCAACTTCTCGACTCGATAGTTTTCACGAATGGGTAGAAAGTGAGAAAATTTTGTCAAACGATCAATGATTACCTAAATACTATCATGACTGCGAGACGTATGTGGGAGGTTGGTTATGAAGTCCATACCAATACAATCCCATTTCCACACGGGAATCTCGGGTTGTTCAAGTAAGCCAGATGGACGCCGGTGCTCGTCCTTAACCTTCAAACAAGTAAGGCACTTGGACACATATAGAGCAATGTCCTTTTTCATACCAGGCCACCAATATTGAGTACGAAGGTCCTTATACATTTTAACCACACCGGGATGTATAGAATAACGAGTCTTGTGAGCCTCGTTCATGATGAAAGTACGAAGATTGTCACGGTCCGAAATCCAGATACGATTCAGGAAGTGAAGTAAACCATTGGGTTTTGTTTCAAGTTGGAGTTCAACACCACATGCCATTTCATTGTACATGTTTCCTTCAGTGACTGAAAGATGTTGTGCTTCAAAGATGCGAGTTTGAATGTCATTTTGAATTCGAATACTGTGGATCTTGATAGATTCCTTACGACTAAGAGTATCGGCTACGGCATTCTCCTTGCCAGGATGGTAACGAATATCGCAGTCGTAGTCGTTTCGAAGTTCAACCCAATGCCTTTGTCTCATGTTGAGTTCTTTTTTATTGAAGATGTGTTGAAGACTCTTATGGTCGGTGTAAACCACACACTTGGTACCATATAAATAGTATCTCCAAATTTTGAGAGGAAACACGACCGCACCCAACTCAAGGTCGGGTGTCGTATAATTCTTCTTATGGATTTTGAGTTGTCGAGACGCATAAGCAATCACTTTACCTCGTTGCATAAGAACACAACCAAGGCCTAAGTTAGAAGCGTCACAGTAAACGACAAAGTCCTCGGTTCCATCAGGAAGAGTCAAGATAGGAGCCTCACATAATTTTTTTGCTTCAGAGTTTGAAAAACTTCCTCTTGTTTTGGTCCTCACTCGTATGGTTTTCTTTTATGTGTTAAGGATGTGAGTGGCACCGAGATCTTTGAAAAATTGATATGAAGCGACGATAATAGCCCACTAAGGGCAAAGCCATGAACTCATAATGACCGTACCTCGTACGAAAGGCTGTTTTTGGGATATCGGATTCAAGGACTCGTAACTGGTGATAACCATAACGATGATCGATTTTTGAGAAATAAGTCGAGCCTTGAAGTTAATCAAACAAAGCATCAATCATCGGAAGTGGATAACGTTTCTTCATAGTAAGCTTGTTGAGTTCCCGGTAGTCAATGCACATCCGGAAATAACCATCCTTCTTCTTAACAAATAAGACAAGTGCTCCCCAAGGAGAAACACTAGGACGAATAAATCCTTTGTCCGAAAGTTCTCGATGCTGGCTTGAAAGTTCTTGCATTTCTGATGGTGCATGTAACACCTGCCACGAAATTATCCTAGATTTAACAAAGGTACAAACCACAAGGACTATAAATGCAATTAACTTATAGATCAAGGTTCAAAAAGTGAAAAACATGAAAATTCAACGGTAACGGACCGTCACGGATGGTAATGGTCCGTTACAGGCTAGGCATGCGAACCCTGCTGACGCGCCACGTGTCAGGTTACTAATGAATGATTTCTGACGCGTGGAAACCCTATAACGGACTGTCACGACTGGTAACGGTCCGTCACAGCCCCAAATTCACCCTGGTGTGCCACGTATCACTCTGTAACGGACCGTCACGCGCTGTAACGGTCCGTCACATTGCAAACTGACCCGAGGGCGACACGTGTCTGATGTCTCGCGAACCCTAAACTGGTGACGGACCGTCACCACCCGTAACGGTCCGTCACGGGCTCAGATTTGGCACTATAAATAGTTGCTCGAGTTCAAGCCATTTTCTCATCCCACAAACGAAGTCAACTTCCAAATTCTGTTCCAGAGCTCTCTTAGACAACTCCCGACGATCCCGGCTTGATTCTCGCTCCTCGTAGTGCCCGGTTAAACAAGAAACGCTCGTAGAAAGGTCAAGACGCTAGAAAAATCAAGTTAAGAAGATAGTCTATAAGCTTTCGACTTAGAGGCTCATTCCTATACAAAAGGTGAATACTTTTTCTCTTTCAAAACTTGTGTCAAACATTTACTTTTACGAAAATGGCCAAATAAAGGTTAAGGGAATAATGCTCAACGTTCTTCTACGAACAAAGCATTCAGGCCATAGGTATGCGTAAAACTTGCAAGGGATACACGGGTCTCGGGTGAAATTCCCGGATTGCGGCTGGTGCTTGCTTTTAACAACTTCGGAGGCAAACTTGTCCCTTGTTATAAGACATGACGCCAGTGTATACTTTGGTCCGATTCAAATAGGACGGGCCTGCTGAATGTGTGGATTGAACATAAAGTTGTGATTATGAACTAATGCTTGTTTGCGCCAAATGATTTTAATGTCAAGATAATTGTATTCACCGGCGTTCGCACTGACGTTTTATTTTCAAAATGTTTTCAGGTAACTAATAAAATATGATGAAAATGGGGATTCGGGCAGACATAAGATCTGACCCAAGAAAAGTGAAAAGGATAACTTATACATAGGATTCTCAGGCCTCGTATAAAGGAAATCCTAAAGAAAAGAAAAGGAGATAGGACCGGGGGATTGATCAACCCTGGATAGTACTATTTCCGGTGGCTTAAACTTGTCCATTAGAGCAAGAGATGTATTTGATTTCAAAATTTGTTTTGTAATCAAAATAAAAAGGGTATTTAACTCCCTATGTTTATAAAATAAATACAAGACTTTTTGTTTTCAACTAAGTCTTGATGTTTACAAATACAACCCTTGAGGTTGAAAGAATGTTAAAACGATCCATTTGAAAAAGACTTCCGTTGTATTTATAAAAACTCTTAAACCAAAGCAGGTGATACCAATCAAGTTCGCACACGTCCAGGGGGTCCCTAGGGCGGGTCGTGACAAGGTTAGTATCAGAGCCCACAGGTTTTAGCGAATTAGATACTTGGATATAGTATCTAGGCTTCAACCATTAATGCTTTTAAGATAAGAAAAACAAGGTAACCTTCTGACCGGTATGTAGTTATCTGACAAACGGAATGTTCTGTATAAGGAAAGAGCAGTGTATAATCTCTCCTAGACCCATCGCTCTTACCTGGGAACATCTCTATTGGAGGTACTACTCTGGAAAGATAACCATCCTTGTCGAACTTTAGTTAAGATAAAGATACTAGCCTTAGTATCTAAGTCTTGACCAAAATAAGATAAGTACTAATATTTTAGGATTGTAGATGTCTGAAGATAATTCTGTACCTGTTTATTATGACCCCAATCGTCCAATTAAACAAGAGTCACCTGAGTATCATCCCTTAGGATATTGAATGAACCCTATCTATTCGCCTTACTATAACGATGATCCATTTGCCATTCTCCCTAATAACAACTCTCCCGAATACCACCCCCAATCTTATAACTCTTCTAATCAATGGATGGAGGTTGGTTCTAACTTCAGCAACTGGAATACGAATATCCAACAACTGCAAGGAAACAATGAGGCTGAATCAAGTTATATCCAGCAGAATAATTCAACAGAAGGGGATCCATCTGAGGAATCCCATCAATATGAACCTGCTTCGGAAAACCCTGAAGATTATCCATTCAATTTCCTGTTTCAAATTGTTCCGACTATCAATCTTATAATTCTGAAACTCCTATTTATGTGATCCTTATGTGTTTCCTGAACATCCATATGATGGTCCTTTCAAATAGTATTTCCAAGTTCCTCCAGAATACCAAAATGCTTATAATGATATTATGATGGGACTCCGTAAGCCCCCGCCTAAATATGGTTATGCGGAAAGTATGCCCACTTCTCCTATCGAATGTTTAGACCGTTCGTTGCGCCACACGGACGAAGTAACAAGAAAGAAGATAATGGACAAAGCAAGAACCAAAATTTATGGATAACAAGTGTATGAATATGGAGAAGACTTAATGATTATTGGAAAAGAACTTATGAAATATTAGAATCGTTTTTGTTGTATTTTGTAATATATTTCTATAATAATAAAATATTGTTTTGCTTATTTTTCAGAATGGTCGGAAAAGACAAGGGTCCTAGGTTTATTCATAAATTTGCTCCAGCTAGTTATCATGAACGAAAAACCAATGAAACAACTATAGAAAATAATGAGGAAACTGTAAGTTCAATGATGTGATGTAACTATATATATATTTTGTAAGTATTTTTCACACAATTAGAGTTTTAAAAAGGGTTTTCACCAAAGACTAATCACACACACATCGGGCAAGTGTACCGGTCGGATAGCAATATAGTAAAGGTAAGAACCGGATATCAATCCGTGGACACGGTGGAATGCGATAATAAACCGGAACTAAAATCCAATCAAGTAAGGGTAAAAGATGTTTAGGTTGATTTTTGATTAAACTAATATGCAAGAATATAAAACTAAACTAAGAACATAAGTCAAACAATCAAGGAAGGAATATCACTTTGGTCTCAAATCCATTTAGTAGACATCCAACAACAACTATAAATATATGACACGTACATGATAAATGTGTTGACTAAATTCTCGTCAAAAACATCTAATCAAATGACTCTTCGAAAAGTTAGAATGAATTATACAAACTAACCACCTAAACTCATGCAATGAAGCTCATGTGCTATGAATACATCAATGTTTGATAAAGATTGAACTAGCTTCCTGTCAAGGTTGACAAATTCAACAACTAGTTGGAAAGATTACACGAATCAACACATAACCCACCTCCAGTTGATTAAAGTAAACAACAACATGCACTTCCTCAACATACAATGTTCATATCAAGATTACATAAACTAGAAAATTGCGTCAACAAGTCCTAGATAAACATAATACTAAACATGACACACCATAACAAGCACTTTGTCTTTCCAAACACAAGCACAAGGATGCACATTCAAGAGTTTTCAACTATAAACAAGACTTCATCCACCATTCCTAGTCAAAAGCCATAAATTAGCATACATACATACACTAATCAATGAATACATGCATAAACCATGGGTTTTCCAACATACATAGCCTACACATATACAAGTCTTGCAAACAATATCAACTCCCAAATACACAATATCATTGAAGAATAATCATGCCATTGTTATAACATTAACATAAACTATGCAAAAAATTCATAAATGTTGTCAAACGTTACAAAACTTCATCTAAAATAAAGTGACATCAAGAGTTAGCTCATGGAGAGCATATGAACAAGAACAAAGCAAGGAAAAGTTACAAGACTCATGAAGAAATGCCAAGAATCAAACCAACTCTTCCAAGCTAAATGATGATGATGATGTATGATGTTCCTCTTGATGTTGTAATCCTTCCTAGAAGCTTGAAATGTGGCTAGAAACAAGGAAATTCAGAGCATAAAAGAGTGCTCAAGGCTCCAACTCTCCAGGTCTCCAGACTTCTTTCTGTGGAAAAAATTCTGATATATATAAAAGCGAGGAGTGCCAGGGTACTGGGCACGACCGTGCCTGAGCATGGGGCACAACCGTGCCTTCTTTTGACGCGGTCATGTGACATTACGGTTGACCAATCTGCTTCTCCCATTGGTCTCTTTCTTTAAGGAAGTAGGCTTTTAGACTCACGGGTATACACGCAGCCGTGGGGAAGCAAGAGCACGGTTGTGCTCAAATTCTGAGGCTGGCACGGTCGTGCCAACGCGGGGCGCGACCGTGTCTAGGCTGGCGTGGTCATGCCAATGCAGGGCGCGACCGTGCCTCCAACTCAGAAACCCTAATTTTTCTTGAAAACTCCTGGAATCTCCTCATTTATCCACTTAGCTCCACAAAAACCTACAAAACTAAAAATGAAGAAAATAAGTGTCTAAACTTAGGGAATAACCGGGAATTGATCATAAAACGGGCGAAATTTTGTGCAATAAAGATGTGTAATTTCAAGCACATCATTCAACTTTTAGAAGCTTCGGAGAAATAGGAAACCCTAATGTTTCCAATAATCCTTCTATAAGTTTTCATTCTGCTCCTACCGCTGGAAGTTGTCACCCCATTATATTCCCGAAATTTTCATGACGGATACGCTGATATACCTTATGAGAATAATCCTGAAAAAGAAGAACGTGCTGACTCTAATATACCTTATGTTCCATACTTAGAGAAAATTCCCATCGGGAAGTGAAAGGGAATGAATGTTGCTGAACAGAATAGCTGAATTGGAACGAGAGAAAGCTGAAGTTGAAACTCGGAATGCTCTGCTAATACAAGCTCTTGAAGAAAATAATTTTAGAAATTTCTAGAAACAATAATTTCTATATGTATCAACTTCTGTAACATATTCTTATCAATAAAAATATTTTGTTTTGATTCCAATCTCATTTCTATATAGAATGTCGAAAAATACTGGACCTTCACATCACACTTCTGTAACATATTCTTACCATAACTCTTCTGAAGATGAGAGTATGGGTAATAACTATGGTCATATAGAGAAGAAGAGGAAAGTAATTGGTTATACTTACAAGATGTTTCAGGACTGCTAGCCATATAACTTCTCTGGTAGAACCGTAGGAGGAATTGCCACATTGAGGTGGATAGAAAAGACTGAATTCGTGCTGGCTATCAGCAAATGTGCTAAAAAAGACAAGGTTCTTTATGCTTCGAACTTATTCAAAGACCAAGCATTAGAATGGTGGAACAATATTGTTGTTGCCAAAGAAAGAGAAGCAGCCTATGCAATGGGCTGGAGTGCTTTCAAACCCCGAGTAGAAAAGAAGTACGTTCCCCAGAATGAGAGGGAACAGATAGAAGGAAAATTCTTGAGTCTTAAGATGATAGGAACAAATCATCAAGAGTATTCCACCAAACTCCTTGAATATGCCAGAATAGTTCCACATCTTGCTACCCCTGAAACAAACCTAATAAAGCATTATATTTGGGGTTTAATTGGAGAAATTCGCAACATGGTCAAAGTCGCAAATTATGAAAATCTTGATGATGCTATGGATTTGGGAGCATCATTAACCATCAGTCTGATCAGGAACCAAGAAGAAGGAAATAAGAAGAAGGAAGTAGCTAGGCAAGGCCCAAGCGGATCCAAGAAATCAACCTTTATTTCTCGAAATAACAATTCTTCCATTCCTGAATGTCCAAAATGCAAGAAGAGGCATTTAGGACAATGTCGATTTGGACCATATTGCAGCTTCTGCAAGATGTCTGGACATAAAACGGAAAATTGATATCAAAAGAAGCCGATCACTTGCTTTGAGTGTGGAGAAGCCGGCCAAATCAAAATCAATTGTCCCAAGCTAAAGAAACCTGATGGGACAGATCCAAAGCCTGCTGATGGGTTAAAGAAGAATGCACAAGCATTCATTATCAATACTCATGAAGCAGCGGGTATGCCCGATGTTATTACGGGTACATTTCTTGTCAATGATATTTACGCTCGAGTTTTGTTTGACTCTGGTGCAAACCAAAGTTTTATAGATCATAGATTCTGTAGACTATTAAATAAAACTCTAGCTAAATTAGACAATAAATACGTGGTAGAAACTGCCAACGGGGACCTAGTCCAAATCTCTGAAATCCTAAACGATTGTAATATCACACTATCAAGACATGTTATTCCTGCACAACTGTTGCCAGTGACTTTGGCAGGTTTTGACATTGTTCTAGGAATGGATTGGTTAGTCTCTAACCAAGCCCATATCCTATGTGATAAGAAAGCTATAGAACTTCGTTCAAATGGCAATATCTTGACTATACATGGCGATAAATTATCCAACTTTGTTGGAATAATTTCCATGTTAAAAGCCACAAAGTATTTATGAAAAGGATTCTTAGCATACCTCATATCTGTACCCACCGACACTAGAAAGAAAATCGAAGATGTGCCGGTTATAGCAGAATTTCCTGATGTTTTTCCCGATGAACTGCCTGGAATACCACATGAAAGAAAAGTGGAATTCAGAATTAATCTAGTACCCGGTATGGCACCAATTGCCAAAGCCCTGTACAGATTACCTCCATCTGAGATGGCAGAATTAAAGAAACAGTTGGATGAATTACTCGAAAAAGGATTCATAAGACCAAGCTCGTCGCCTTGGGGAGCTCCGGTCGTGTTCGTTAAAAAGAAAGATGGTTCGATGCGCATGTGTATCGACTATCGTGAACTGAATAAAGTCACGATTAAGAACCGTTATCCACTCCCCAGAATCGATGATCTCTTTGGTCAACTCCAGGGAGCTCGATGCTTTTCAAAAATCGATCTTCGTTCTGGCTATCATCAATTGAAAGTCCAGGAAGAAGATATTCCCAAAACTGCCTTCAGAACTCGGTATGGTCATTATGAGTTCACGGTAATGCCATTTGGACTTACTAATGCACCAACAGCTTTCATGGATATGATGAATCGAGTTTGCAAACCTTACTTGGACAAATTCATTATCGTATTTATTGACGATATCCTTATCTACTCCAAGAGTAAGGAAGATCATGCTAATCATTTGAAAACCTTGCTTGAACTCTTGAGAAACGAAAAGCTTTATGCTAAATTCTCAAAATGAGAGTTCTGGTTATCAGAAGTTCAATTCCTTGGACATATCATTAACGCTGATGGCATCCAAGTTGACCCGGTTAAAATTGAGGCTATATCTAAATGGGAAATCCTGAAGTCACCAACCGAAGTTCATAGTTTTCTCGGTTTGGCTGGTTACTATCGAAGATTTATCCAAGATTTTTCTCGAATTGATGTTTCATTAACTTCTCTGACTCTCAAATCAGTTAAGTGTGAATGGGGACCTAAGCAATCCGAAGCTTTTGAAACTTTGAAACAGAAACTGATACAAGCACACATACTGGCTTTGCTAGATGGAAACGAAGGCTTTTCAGTATACTGTGATGCTTCACACACCGTCTTTGGTTGTGTGTTAATGCAAGGAAGCAAAGTTATTGCTTATGCTTCTCGAAAATTAAAAACTCATGAAAAGAATTATACGACTCATGATTTAGAATTAGGCGCCATAATCTTCGCATTGAAATTATGGAGGCACTATCTATATGGAGTCAAATTCACTGTATTCACAAATCATAAACGTCTAAAGTATATATTCAGTCAGAAAGAACTAAATATGAGGAAAAGATGTTGGATGGAAGTTCTAAATGATTACGATTGCGAAATTTGTTATCATGAAGGAAAGGCTAATGTTGTAGCTGACGCCTTAAGTTGAAAAGAACATGAGAAACTTAAACGAGTTCGTGCTTTAAGACTCGATCTCCAAATCGATCTATTAAGGAATCTCATAAACTTGCTTTGCA
This sequence comes from Smallanthus sonchifolius, assembly GCA_023525975.1. NCBI lineage: Eukaryota > Viridiplantae > Streptophyta > Magnoliopsida > Asterales > Asteraceae > Smallanthus > Smallanthus sonchifolius. The sequence continues at coordinate 27,571,524 of CM042021.1, read as the reverse complement.
AGAACCCAACCTTGAGAAGGAAGGATTTGTAGGAATGATCGACCAATTGGTCGAGGGTAATGATGGAATTCTTAGAATGAATAAAAGAATTTGGGTTCCAATCTATGGAAACGTACGTAAAGAAATTCTTGAAGAAGCCCACAAATCCAAGTACACCATGCATCCTGGAAGCGATAAAATGTATGAAAACCTAAAAGCCAATTATTGGTGGATAGGAATGAAGAAGCATATCGCTATCTATGTTGCAAAATGTTTAACGTGTTCCCAAGTAAAATTTGAACACCAAAAGCCTTCTGGCTTATTACAGCAACTTGAAATTCCTGTATGGTGGGAAATGATAACCATGGATTTCATTACTAAACTTCCCCTAACCAGTCGTGGGAATGATACAATCTGGGTTATTGTTGACAGACTTACTAAATCTGCTCATTTTCTTCCCATGAAAGAAACATTCAGCATGGATAAGTTGGCACAATTATACGTTAACGAAATTGTATCATTACATGGTGTGCCGCTATCTATCGTGTTAGATAGAGATAGTAGATTTACTTATCAATTTTGGCAAAGTTTTCAAAAAGCTCTAGGTACAAAATTGAATCTTAGCACTGCCTACCATCCTCAAACGGACAGGCAGAGCGAAAGAACTATTCAAACTCTAGATGATATGTTAAGATCTTGTTGTAAGGCCCCAAACCAGACATCCTACAGTTGGTTCTCATCACTAGGTAAACTCATTAAAAACACTTAACTTTCATTTAAGTAAACATCGGAAGTCTTTCTTGAAATAGTAATATCTTTAAACTCGTTAATTTTCATAACGTTACCTGACGAATGCATGCGTACCAACCCGAGTAGCCCGCTCCCAAGCCAAGATACCTCGTCTAGCAGACTCACCTGCAAAACAATCTAACGTACATACAAAGTCAGCTATGTTGGGTGAGTTCTAATAGTTTAATGTAACAAAAGTCAACTCGTCTCATTTTATATTTATTTCCACTTAAGACTCTCTGGTCTTTATAAAATAGTTTTATAAATTGTCCTCATATAGATAACCTTGTTATCTTACAATATCCAGGAATATTCACCACCCCAGACCCAGCCCACCATTTTAACTCAGTAAGTCTCTCCGACTTAGGTCGAGCTTACTACTCTGAAAACACATAATTTACTATATATCTTAACCATACATTGGTTAACTCAACCAACCTCTAGACACTGGCTTAACTAGCCCTAACCAAGACTCTTACAAATCAACTGACACAACAGTTGTACACGATGTACTTGTCCCGACAGAACGGTCAATCTAACTCGACACACCACATTGATTCCATCTATTTATCACATCAATATCACCTCATACACAATTAATATAACTCATCACTTGCATGCAATTTAACACACACACATATATATATATATATATATATATATATATATATATATATATATATATATATATGCATACAAACACATACCTCATCACTGCACCCTCGTCAGGGTTATCCCCGTTGGGATACTCGTCATAAGCTTCGTTATACCCTTGTTACAGGGATCCGCCACTAAATATAGTGACACACTCGTTGTCTGTAATGACTACCCAGCCACCACACGGTGACTATATCATCTACCATACGGTGACGGACACATCACCCACACGTTGACTGCCAGATCACAAGTACAATGATGACCCCGAAGGACTCCGTCCCCCACATCACTATTAGCCGTATACACGGACAACAATGCAAGCACATAAATCAACACATATATACACATGACACTGCCTGGACATGTACTACGACTCACCACCATTTATGGATCACTTACAAGTGTAATCCAACGCCTACTTAGACGTATCCTCATAACGTCTAGACACATTACCCAACCCTTAATAGGAAATTATACGACACACAAACACCACACCCTTATAGCCCGTAGATACTAAGGATACCACATAGACCTATGCAATGCCATACCCGTCGTGTCACAGGGACAATGACACAATACCCACAACATCAAGCACATGACGCACAACGGCATACTAGCACCTACATGACTCGTTAATGAACCACGTACAAGTTCCCATGCTAACTCTCCTTATATAACCATCACAGGTTTTAACTAAATTCCCGACTCACCCCGACTAACTCATAAGATGACACACACAGATCATCACAACTCTTGTTCACCCATCCTAAGGATCCCATAACGACCTTTAGCTTCATTATTACATAATGGTCTCATAAAACCCTTCAAGTTAATTCATAACTCGTAATACGTTCGTTTAATAAAACATGTGAGTATGTACGATAGCCCCAAAATAGTAAAACGTTTAAAAGAGGGGATTAGAAACTCACCAGTTGTTCTGCGTCCAAATCCTAGCTCTGCACCACGCGTGCTTGCTCAAACCCCGAACCTGTCAAACGTATGATCACATTCTCAGAGTACGTCCCAACATGTGTCAATCTTATAAAAATATAAACATCCTCGACACTCGTCTTCTCTGCACTGCCCTTTCGTCCATGCAAAACCCTAGCTCCACTTGTTTGCACAAGCCGGATCGTCCTCAACTTGTTTAGAAACCGAATACCCAAACCGGGCCTCATGCCATGCAAAATTCCCAACTCACGCGAACACATTTGCCAGAGCCGTTATCCTCCTACGCATGCACATAAGCTAGCCATGCAAGTGTCTTGGTCAAGTTCACCATCAACATTGCACGAGTCCGTCCCGTACGCTCCTATTCCGGTGTTCGTTGCCGTCCCGTCACCCCTATCGGGTGCTACTAGCCGATCACAGCCACATGTCCCCGCCACGTTATCCGTCTTTGTCCCCGCGACGCGTAACACCGTCTGTTGTCACCATGGACCACCCCCGTGATCGGGTTACCCTACGCAGCAGACTCCTCCGCCGTTCCCCGCCTTATGCCACGCCGCGCACCACCGCTGGCCTCTCCGGCTCTGCCTCCTTCCCGTCATCCTCTTCCTCCTTCTCTTGGTCATCGAACCTGATCCCTAACGGGTCTCCACCGGATCCTACCCTTGCCGGCTGCCACCAATATTACTCACCACCACGTCATCGTCGTCGCTTGCCACTACCCGTAGCCACCACAGTCACCATCTTCTTATTCGATTAATACGATAAAAAAAGTCTCAAAACCCTACCCAACATCCATGCAAATGAGCAAGGGAGAGCGAAAGAATAGAGGGTTACCTTATCACGTAATGCAGTTCCCTGTCGCTTGGCACCGCAATGAGACCGTCGTCGTCCTCTCCTTCTTTTCGTCAGATTCCTTTTTCCGCCCTTACTCTTGCCATCGGACACCTAGGTAGAGTAATGACCTAGGGTTTGCGCATAAGGTGTTTATATGTAGCCACAAGTTTCGTATCGGGTCCCTCCAAATTTATTTGACACGTTTCTGACTTGAAGTTTCGCAAAAATGGCTAACCGGGCCCTCTAATGGTGATAATTCCAGCTTCACGTGAAACCTTAATAGCCAAGGTTATTTAAAAGAGACTCTGTTCCCTCATTAACTCGATCAATTAGATAAATAATTTTTTGGGATGTTACACTTGTGTTATTGATCTTGGAGGAAGCTGGGATGACCATTTACCTCTAATGGAATTCTCCAACAATAATAGCTATCATACGAGTAAACAGGCCGCTCCTTTTGAAGCCTTATACGGTCGTAAATGTCGACCTCCAATCTGTTGGTCCGAAATAGGAGAAAATCAGTTATCCGAACCTGAAATAATCCTGGAAACGACTGAGAAAGTTATTCAAATAAAAGATAGATTGAAAGCATCTGGATATCGTCAAAAGAGTTATGCTGATGAGAGACGAAAACCATTAGAATTCAACATCGGTGATAACGTTCTGTAGAAAGTTTCACCGTGGAAAGGCGTTGTAAGATTTGGAAAGAAAGGAAAACTAAGTCCTAGATTCGTAGGACCATTAAAAATCTTGAAAAGAGTTGGGCCTGTGGTCTATCAACTTGAATTACCAGAAGAAATGAATAGGATACACGATGTATTCCATGTGTCAAATCTACGCAAGTGTTTGGCAGATAAATCTCTTGTAATGGCCCTACAAGATGTAGAGGTAGATGAAAAATTAAGGTTCATGGAGCAACCTCTACAAATTGAGGACAGGCAGGAAAAGAAATTAAAAAGAAAGAAATTGATGATCGTGAAAGTAAATGGAACTCCAGACGTGGACCTGAGTACATGTGGGAACTGGAGTCTGAAATGAAAAAGACATATATCCTCACTTGTTCAAGTAATCGTGAGGACGAGATCAAAACAAGGTGGGGAGGATGTAACGCCTGCCATAAAAATATCCTAGATTTAACAAAGGTACAAACCACAAGGACTATAAATGTAATTAACCTATAGATCAAGGTTCAAAAAGTGAAAAACATGAAAATTCAACGGTAACGGACCGTCACGGATGGTAACGGTCCGTTACGGGCTGGGCACGCGAACCCTAATGACACGCCACGTGCCCGGTTACTAATAAATGATTCCTGACGAGTGGAAACCCTATAACGGACCGTCATGACTAGTAACGGTCCATCACAGCCCCAAATTCACCCTGGTGCGCCACGTATCACTCCGTAACGGACTGTCACGCCCTATAATGGCCCGTCACATCGTAAACTGACCAGAGAGCGACACGTGTCTGATGACTCGCGAACCCTAAACTGGTGACGGACCGTCACCACCCGTAACGGTCCGTCACGAGCTCAAAATTTTTCGTATAAATAGTTTCTCGAGTTCAAGCCATTTTCTCATCCCACATTCGGATTAACCATCAGTTTGCGGATGGTAATCCGTACTAAGATTCAGTTGAGTACACAAAGCTGATTGCAAGGATTGCCAGAAACGAGAAGTGAATCTTCCATCATGATCAGAAATAATATTAAGAGGTACACCATGACGACTAACTATTTCGTCAATATAGATTCGAGCCAACTTCTCGACTCGATAGTTTTCACGAATGGGTAGAAAGTGAGCAGATTTTGTCAAACGATCAATGATTACCTAAATACTATCATGACCGCGAGACATATGTGGGAGGTTGGTTATGAAGTCCATATCAATACAATCCCATTTCCATACGGGAATCTCGGGTTGTTTAAGTAAGCCAGATGGACGCTGGTGCTCGTCCTTAACCTTCAAACAAGTAAGGCACTTGGACACATATAGAGCAATGTCCTTTTTCATACCAGGCCACCAATATTGAGTACGAAGGTCCTTATACATTTTAACCACACCGGGATGTATAGAATAACGAGTCTTGTGAGCCTCGTTCATGATGAAAGTACGAAGATTGTCACGGTCCGAAATCCAGATACGATTCAGGAAGTGAAGTAAACCATTGGGTTTTGTTTCAAGTTGGAGTTCAGCACCACTTGCCATTTCATTGTACATGTTTCCTTCAGTGACTGAAAGATGTTGTGCTTCAAAGATGCGAGTTTGAATGTCATTTTGAATTCGAATACTGTGGATCTTGATAGATTCCTTACGACTAAGAGTATCAGCTACGGCATTCTCCTTGCCAGGATGGTAACGAATATCGCAGTCGTAGTCGTTTAGAAGTTCAACCCAATGCCTTTGTCTCATGTTGAGTTCTTTTTTATTGAAGATGTGTTGAAGACTCTTATGGTCGGTGTAAACCACACACTTGGTACCATATAAATAGTGTCTCCAAATTTTGAGAGGAAACACGACCGCACCCAACTCAAGGTCGGGTGTCGTATAATTCTTCTTATGGATTTTGAGTTGTCGAGACGCATAAGCAATCACTTTACCTCGTTGCATAAGAACACAACCAAGGCCTAAGTTAGAAGCGTCACAGTAAACGACAAAGTCCTCGGTTCCATTAGGAAGAGTCAAGATAGGAGCCTCACATAATTTTTTGCTTCCGAGTTTGAAAGGTTTCCTCTTGTTTTGGTCCCCACTCGTATGATTTGCCTTTATGTGTTAAGGATGTGAGTGGCACCGAGATCTTTGAAAAGTTTGATATGAAGTGACGATAATAGCCCGCTAAGCCAAGAAACGAGCGGACTTCCGTAGGAGTCTTTGGAGCTTGCTAGTTCTTCACCGCCTCAATTTTAGCAGGATCCACGTGAATACCCTTCTCGTTGACTATAGGGCCAAAGAATTGGACCTCCTTTAGCCAAAATTCACACTTAGAGAACTTGGCGCACAATTGCTCCTTCTTCAAGAGGTCCAAAACCAATCGCAAGTGTTCTTCATGCTCTACTTTTTATTTTGAATAGATGAGGATATCGTCAATGCAGACGATCACGAATTTTTCCAGGTACGGTTTACACATGCGATTCATAAGACCCATGAATATTGCGGGTGCATTGGTCAGACCAAAGGGCATAACTATAACTGGTGATAACCGTACCTCATACGAAAGGTTGTTTTTGGGATATCGGATTCAAGGACTCATAACTGGTGATAACCAGAACGAAGATCGATTTTTGAGGAATAAGTCGAGCCTTGAAGTTGATCAAACAAATCATCAATTCTCGGAAATGGATAACGGTTCTTCACAGTAAGCTTGTCGAGTTCCTGGTAGTCGATGCACATCCGGAAAGAACCATCCTTCTTCTTGACAAATAAGACGGGTGCTCCCCAAGGAGAAACACTAGGACGAATAAATCCTTTGTCGAAAAGTTCTCGAAGCTGGCTTTAAAGTTCTTGCATTTCTGATGGTGTATGTAACACCTGCCACACAAATATCCTAGATTTAACAAAGGTACAAACCACAAGGACTATAAATGTAATTAACCTATAGATCAAGGTTCAAAAGGTGAAAAACATGAAAATTCAACGGTAACGGACCTTCACGGATGGTAACGGTCCGTTACGGGCTGGGCACGCGAACCCTGATGGCGCGCCACGTGTCAGATTACTAATGAATGATTTCTGACGCCTGGAAACCCTATAACGGACCGTCACGACTGGTAACGGACCGTCACGACTGGAAACGGTCCGTCACAGCCCCAAATTCATCCTGATGCGCCAAGTATTACTCCGTAACGGACCGTCACGCCCTGTAACAGTCCGTCACATTACAAACTGACCGGAGGGTGACACGTGTCTGATGTCTCACGAACCCTAAACTGGTGACGGAACGTCACCACCCGTAACGGTCCGTCACGGACTCAGATTTGGCCCTATAAATAGTTGCTCGAGTTCAAGCCATTTTCTCATCCCACAAACAAATTCAACTTCCAATTTCTGTTCTAGAGCTCTTTTAGACAACTCCCGACGATCCCGGTTCGATTCTCGCTCCTCATAGTACCCGGTTAAGCAAGAAACGCTCGTAGAAAGGTCAAGATGCTAGAAAAATCAAGTTAAGAAGATAGTCTATAAGCTTTCGACTTAGAGGCTCATTCCTATACAAAAGGTGAATACTTTATCTCTTTCAAAACTTGTGTCAAACATTTACTTTTACGAAAATGGCCAAATAAAGGTTAAGGAAATAATGCTCAATGTTCTTCTACGAACAAAGCATTCAGGCCATAGGTATGCGTAAAACTTGCTAGGGATACACAGGTCTCGAGTGAAATTCCCGGATTGCGGCTGGTGCTTGTCTTATAACAACTTCGGAGGCAAACATGTCACTTGTTATAAGACATGACGCCAGTGTATACTGTGGTGCGATTGAACAGGACGGGCCTGCTGAATGTGTGGATTGAACATAAAGTTGTGATTATGAACTAATGCTTGTTTGCATCAAATGATTTTAATGTCAAGATAATTGTATTCACCGGCGTTCGCGCTGACGTTTTATTTTCAAAAAAATTTCAGGTAACGAATAAAATATGATGAAAATGGGGATTCGGGCAGACATAAGATCTGACCCAAGAAAAGTGAAAAGGATAACTTATACATAGGATTCTCAGGCCTCGTATAAAGGAAATCCTAAAGAAAAGAAAAGGAGATAGGACCGGGGGATTGATCAACCCTGGATAGTACTATCTCCGGTGGTTTAAACTTTTCCATTAGAGACAAGAGATGTATTTGATTTCAAACTCTGTTTTGTAATCAAAATAAAAAGGGTATTTAAATCCCTATGTTTATAAAGTAAATACAAGTCTTTTTGTTTTCAACTAAGTCTTGATGTTTACAAATACAACCCTTGAGGTTGAAAGAATGTTAAAACGATCCATTTGAAAAAGACTTCCGCTGTATTTATAAAAATTCTTAAATCAAAGCAGGTGATACCAATCGAGTTCGCACACGTCCAGGGGATGCCTGGGGCGGGGTGTGACAGTGCAAGACGATAGGGTGACTTAGCCACAGGGTTTGCTCCTGGCACTAGGTCGATACGGAATTCAACTTGACGTACGGGAGGAAGACCGGGTAAGTCTTCAAGAAATACCTCCAGAAAGTCCTTGATCACAGGAATGTCTTGGATGCTTTTGCCATTGTCTTTCCGCTCCTCAATGTGTGCCAAGAAAGCTACGCATTTCTTTCGTAAGTACTTCTACACGGTAGTACAATACATAATCTTGAATCCTTTAGACGGCTTCTCACCATAGACGTTCAAAATGTTGCCCGAGTCAAGAGGGATACGAATATACTTGTCAAAGCAGACGACTTCAGCATGATGCTTGGTCAGCTAATCCATGCCTACTATGATGTCGAATCTTCCGAGAGCCATAAGAATAAGATTAATCGAGAAGTCATGGTCGTTCAAGTTTAGGGTACAATCTCTAATGATGCTGTCACATGTAACAGAGTATCCATCCGCTACTAATATGTCAAAGGAAGTTGTGGTTCAAATTCAAAGGACACGAAACTCCTATCGGAACCGGTATCAAACATGATGGAAGCATATTATTGATTGATTGGGTACGTACCGTTCACCACGCCATTGTTGGCTTGAGCCTCGTTGACATTAATATTGAAGGCACGTCCACGAGCTACGGGGTTTGCATTCCCCTGGATCACATTTCCCTGGTTCATGTAAGTATGTGTATGGAATAAGTATAGAGTGGAGTTTCTAATAAAGGACACGAGTTGAACTCATGTTTTGGACTCCTAGGTTACAGTCTAGGTCATGTGTGTCTAATAACCTAATTCCCTATAACCATGGCTCTGATACCAATCTATCACACCCCGGCCGGCGGCGGATTATACGTCGGGGCTGACGCGGTCGTTCATAAGCACATGATTGACTATTAAATGCGTTACAAATATTATTCATCATATTAAAAGCATCTGTTACTAAGAGAAATAGAAAACAAAGTGTTCATAACATAAACATAAATTAAATTCATTATCTCTAGGTCCATAGCCCTAAGTGTTCAAGCACGGTCCTCAAACAGGTGCACCTGAAACATGTGAGTAAATGTCAACTACAAGTAGTTGGTGAGAAACATAGGTTTTGACACCAAACAAAGTTGATTAAAGTTTACAATTCAATATGTTTAAACCAAGTCTAAAGCATAAATGTGAAAACATACAAGGTTCCAAAGCGTACAATCAAGCCATGTTTATATGTATGCACAATCCCCCGGATTGCGTGAAGTTCCAAAATGTATACACAAAACCCGCCAAGGTTTTGTGTTAAGTAATGAATCGGATTCCCGTATAAATGATCATCAAATGTATTACCTTAGGCTTGCCACACAAGTTAATGATTGTACTAACATAAACACACGTATGGTCACCAAGAAGTTTAAGACATAAAGCATAAAGACCTTTGTATAAGAACATAGGTAATTGAATTGTGTATGTAAACATGTTCCACCCCGAGTATTTGTAAACAACAGTATGTAAAAGGGGTTATGAAACTCACTTGTAATGAAGCTAGTAATGGTATGAATTGATAAGGATGGATAGGCCTCGTGAGAATTTCTCACAATAAACCTACATGGGTAATTGTACTCAAAATTCAATATATGTCTAAATGGAAATAAGGAAATTTTGAGATTTTAGGGTTTCACAGGGTTTAGGATTGGATATGGGATTTGTAGGAAAATATATATGTTTATAATGATGAGTTAATACTAATTATGATTAATTAGAAACCCTAATATAGTATTTACAATAATAATATGTTTGAATATAATATTTTAAATTAAATAAACAAGTTAGAGAAGGAGTTTAAATAGTAATACGTTTGGATTTATTTATATAGTTATTCTATAAATATTTAATAAATGAGTTATGGAATGGAAAAAGGTTTAAATAATTCATTTTATAAAATAGTTAATTAAATTAAATAATCTCTTAAATTATAAAAGAGATATTAATTAGATATAAATGTTAAATGAAGTAAATTGAGCTTTGTATAATTATCTAACTAAAATTATTATTTAAGTATTTCTTTTGGTTTTAAATAATTATTTTTTACCAAAATAATTATTTATAAGTTTAAAATATTTTAAATAATTATTCTTGTCAAAACAATTATTTATGTGTTTATAATAATAAATATTTAAACTTGTTTTATAAATATGGATATTTTATAAATAAAACATCATATTTAGGTTTATTTAAATAAACCTTTTATATTGTTTATTTAGAGTTTATAATAAATAAAAATTGATAAAACACCATTTTGGCTTTTCCGTTTTTATAAAAGTTGTAGGATATATTTATTTTATTTATAAAAATTAAATTAGGATTTTAAAACATTTATTTATGCATTTAAAGCATTAAAAAGGAAAATAATCCCAAAACCGGCCGCCGAAACTCAAACCCGCGTCGAGCCAGGGCTTCACACACACGCGCGCACTTAACCGCTGGACTAGGCATGCTGCCTTGTCTAGAAGCCGGTTCGTTTATGTTTTAACAAGCAAACCCAAACGCCATCGTCCCCAATTTGAAACCCGCAAACCATAGGTCCCCAATTGACTCGATTACTCAAGCGATTGGAACCCAAATCATAGGGCTTTTGATCGGAGTTCAATGGTACTAATATTACCTAAAGAGGATACGTGTACGGTGAGAACGACTTGACGAAACAGGTTTGTGTTCTTCGAGTAATAAAGTTGTAACGAACCAAAATCCGGGTCTCGTTATAAATAATTAATATTTCTAAATAAATATTATGTCGAAAATAATATTTTGAAATAAATTGAAACAAGCGGGTTTCAAGTTGGTAACGGGGGTTACACTAGTTTTTAACTAGTTATGGAGGATATGGGTGAATTGGAAGTGGAAGGACTAATGTTGTAATTATGCAAATCTGCCATATTTGACTCCTTAGAGTCAAAATTAGGCTCATTTGGCAAATTGGGTCGTTCATCTCAAGAGAGCTAAAAGGAGAAAACGAGTTTGAAGCCAATTTCGTGCATTTGAGCTTGATTTGAGAAGGTTTTGGCTTACTCATCACCTTCCTAACATCAAGTAAGTGCTAATCTTCCTCTTTGATTCACCAATGTTGTGTTCTTGGTGGGTTTTGGGTGAAACCCGAAATTTATGTTGCATGTGGTAAAATGGTGTTAGACTATTGATAATCTAGCTAAACTAAAGGTGTAGGAAGGTGAATAACACCATGGAACCCTTTGATTTTGATTTTTTGAAAGTTAGGGTTCATATGGAAGATATTGGGGGTTTTGGGGTTTTGATGAAAAATTGATAAATTGATGATGATTAAGTGTTATAGAGGTGTTAGACACTTAAACAAACCCCAAATGAACTTAAAGAAACTAGTTTGATGAAAAATTAGTGTCAAGGTATTGGAAAGAGAATTCAAGTGGTTGAGTTCTTGATTAAAGGGGGTGTTTGGTTATGGGGATAACCCAAACGGGTCAATTTGGGTTGGAAATGGGGAAATTGAGTTGTGGACTCAATTGTAATAGAATTTTGATGTATGTTAGATTACTAAACTAGGTGAATGTGTTTAGGTAATCTAATTGCAAAGCTAGAAGGAGGTGCGGGATCCTCTAACTCAAAAGGTAAGTGCTTTGCACTTACTTAGTAATGATAGGTGGTGGTGATGTTCATATTTGAATTTCATGTTGGTTATTCAAATATCTTATATGTGTTTATTGGTATGTGGATGAAATTAGTTATTAAACCTATATGGTGTGAAAATTGACTTGTGTGGTAAAAGTCAAGTTTTGTATGCATAATGTAGTTGGCTATGTGGTATATGGTCAAACTAAAATGTAGAATATGTTGAATCGGTGTAAATGACTATGTGGTATATAGTTAAGCTAAAATGTGATATGTGATAAAGTATAGTAATTGACTTATGTGGTATATAAGTCAACCATTGTGGAATAATGGTGAAGTCGGTGTAAATTGACTTATGCGGAATATAAGTCTAACCATTGTGGAATAATGGTGAGATTGGTGTAATTGACTTATGTGGTATATAAGTCAAGCTATTGTGGAAAAATGGTGAATGTGGTGTAAGTGACTTATGTGGTATATAAGTCTAGTGTAAGGGGCCTTATTTGACCAAATGGGTGCAAATGGGTCAAATGGGTCAAATGGGTAAAAAGGGTGAAAGCAAGTTGTAAATACTTGTTTGTTATGTTTATATCATTACTAATGGTGTTATATGTGGTGAATGTAGGAAAAACTCCGAAGTAGTCAAAGTCAAGTCCAAGGCGTTGGCGGATTCTCGTATGCAAAATTTATGTTTTTGATGAATTAGTAGAATTCCCCCTTTTTGCTTGTAAATTGATAAACAAAACTTGTTTTTGGTGTGTGACCATGTTGATAAAGGTTTTGTGTCAATTTTTATGTTGTGGGAAAGTTGTTGTTAAGTGATTTGGTAAAAGATGGAAATTTTGGCTAAGTAGAAAAGCTGCTGAGAAAACTGAAACTTTCTGGAAATCTGGTCCCTCGCGGTACGCGAAGAACCTGAGAGGTTTCTCTCGCGGTACGCGAGAGACAAGTCTCTCGGATTGCTTTCCTGACGCCCCCTCGCGGTACGCGAGAGTTGTGGGTCTGGTCCCTTGCGGTACGCGAGGACGTAAAAAAAAAAAAAAAAAAAAAAAATTTTCCTGGGTTTTTACTTATGCTTCCGCGTGTTTAAGAATGGTGTGTTATAAATTGGTATCAGAGCAATGGTTTGAGGGAATTGGTGCGCAAGGCACTAAACTCAAACCGGATGCTCTTGATATGGGGAATTGATACGAGAATCCATGAAGGACTTGACTAAGACTCGGAGCTTCCGGAAATGAAAGGTTAGTAATGATTTGATAATATGATAATATATATATGGTGTATGTATATATGTATGATGAATGTTGTTAAGGTGTTATGTGTGCCGAAACTTGTTTTTGTGACTTGTTATATGGAGATGGTAATTACAATTGGGCATGGCGTACTATTAAACATGTCTGGCCAATATGTTTAATAAGATGAAATGTGCAAGAGACTTTATGATAACCATATAACAATGAACATTTGCAAGGATTAGGTGAAGGTGGTTATATATGTATGTATGTATATAGGTAGGTATATATATACTTAATGCATATAATAGTGAATGTGTAATGGATACCTAGGGTATTGAAAGTGAAAGGGTATTAAGGTGTTTGTGGTTCATTTCTCAGCTTAGAGATGGCAGAAGATGCAAGTAATGAACCGTTGGATCCACGGATTCAAGAGTTGATAAAAGAGGAGGTGGCCAAGGCCTTTGAGCAAGCCACAAATCTGTTGATGGAAGAGATGAGGGGGACTATTAAACTCTCTCTCGAGGAGATCTTGAAGGAGAAAGAAAAGGAACCTCAAGGTTGTACTCTGAAAGAGTTTATGGTGATCAAGCCCAAGGAGTATAATGGGCAGGTGGACCCGATTCTGAGCCACAGGTGGATTGTGGATATGGAGTCTAATTTTGAGACTACTAAATGTAAGCCCGAGGATAGGGTGATGTTCAGTGTGCCTTTGTTGACTGGAAGGGCAAAGGAGTGGTTGTTGAATCTCCGCAAGGAGAGAGGTGATTTGGGTGTGACCTCCATGACTTGGGAGGAATTTAAGGCGGCTTTTCTAAAGTACCATTGCCCACAAGCCGCGGTTGACAGAATGACTGAGGAGTTCCTCCTCATGAGGCAAACGACTGAATCGATTGATGAGTTAGCGGGGACTTTCTTTGATCGTGCCAAGTTCTGCCCGGATGTGGTGTCAACTGAGAAAGCCAAGATTGACAGGTTTTATGCTATGCTGACGGTGGAGTTCAGGGATAGCATATCTCCATCCTCATTTACCACACTTGTAGACTTGATAAACAGGTGTCGGGAAAGAGAGGTGGAGTTGAGGAGGCAAGAAGCTAGAGGCGAGAAGAGGAAGCGTGAAATCGTCGAACAAGTGGTGAAAAAGATAAAGGGCGGGAGTCCTAGCAAGAAGCCATTCAACAAGTTCTCTTCTCGGGCGTGCAAAAATTGTGGTAAAGAGCACTTCGGGGATTGTAAGAAAGGATCCTTGAATTGCTATAAATGTGGAAAGCCGGGACACATGGCTAATCAATGTACAAGCCAAATTCAGTTGTGTTATAACTGTTACAAACCTGGGCACAATAGGGTGGATTGTCCCGAGTTAAAGCAAGGTAGGAGCGACAAGAAGATAGAGATGCCAAGACCTAAGGGTAGAGCTTTCCACATCTCAGCGGAGGAAGCAAAGAATGACTCGGAAGTGGTGACAGGTACTTTCAAGATTAACTCTTTACCTGCACTAGTTCTTTTTGATTCGGGGGCTAGTCGTTCGTTTGTGTCTTTGAAATTTGTTAAGCATTCTTCGTTTCTAAGTAGCAAGTTAGATGAACCTTTGGAAATCGAGGCGGCCAATGATAAGAGCTTCCTGGTGTTTGATATTTTTAGAAATTGCGAGTTGAGAGCGGGGGGTGAAACATTTCTTATTGATTTGATCCCTATGACTATGGGGGATTTTGATGTTATTGTGGGGATGGATTGGTTGTCAAAGAATAAGGCGAGTATATTATGTGGACCAAAGGCGATCCAACTTGATTCCCCGTCGGGAGAGTCCATCTACATTGAAGGTGATAAGAAAGGTAAGGTGAGGTTGTGCTCCTTTGTGAAGGCAACCAAGTACATGGCGCGTGGGTGCAAGGCGTTCATGGCATGTGTTACGGATGTGGATGGAAAGGTAAAGGAGATTCACGACGTGCCGGTCGTGAATCAGTTTGCGGATGTGTTTCCTGACGAGTTACCGGGGGTTCCGCCTGATAGGGAGATTGAGTTTGGGATCGACTTGATGCCGGGTGCTAAACCGGTAGCTAAAGCGCCTTATAGATTGGCACCGCCAGAAATGAAAGAGTTGATGGAGCAATTGCAAGAATTGCTTGATAAAGGTTTCATACGCCCAAGTGTCTCACCTTGGGGTGCGCCCGTTCTCTTTGTTAAAAAGAAGGATGGGAGCATGAGGATGTGTATGGATTATCGGGAGTTGAATAAGTTGACTGTGAAGAATAGGTACCCTTTACCTCGGATTGACGACCTTTTTGATCAATTACAAGGGGCGTCGTGGTTCTCTAAGATTGATTTGAAATCCGGGTACCATCAACTGAAAGTGAAAGAAGATGACATTCCTAAAACCGCTTTTCGCACTCGTTACGGTCACTATGAATTTACAGTTATGCCTTTCGGTTTAACCAACGCACCCGCGGTTTTCATGGATCTTATGAACCGGGTGTGTAGACCGTTCCTCGACCGCTCGGTCATTGTTTTCATTGACGATCTTCTCATCTATTCAAGGAGCGAAGGTGATCACGCTTGCCATTTGCGTGAAATTCTCGAAGTCTTGCAAAAGGAGAAACTTTATGCTAAATTCTCCAAGTGTGCCTTTTGGTTGCGCGAAATTCAATTCTTGGGTCATGTGATTAATGATAAAGGGATTACTGTCGACCCATCCAAGATAGTGGCGGTTAAAGATTGGTCTCCACCGAAGACGCCTTCGGAGATTAGAAGTTTCTTGGGGTTGGCGGGTTATTACCGGCGGTTTATTGAAAACTTCTCTCGGATTGCCTTACCGATGACGAAGTTGACCCGTAAAGAGACTAAGTTTGTTTGGGGTTCCGAGCAAGAATCTGCCTTTCAACTCTTGAAAGAAAAGTTGACAAAGGCGCCTGTTTTATCCTTGCCGGACGGGACCGAAGATTTTGTTGTGTATTCAGATGCCTCGCATTCGGGGTTGGGGTGTGTTTTGATGCAAAGGGGGAAAGTAATTGCCTACGCGTCTAGGCAATTGAAGATTCACGAGGTGAATTACCCTACCCATGATCTAGAGCTTGCGGCCGTGGTTTTCGCACTCAAGATTTGGAGGCATTATTTGTATGGGGTTAAGTGTACGATCTACACGGATCACAAAAGTCTCAAGTACTTCTTTGACCAAAAGGACCTCAACATGAGGCAAAGGCGGTGGCTTGAATTGGTCAAGGATTATGATTGTGACATACTTTATCATCCGGGTAAAGCGAATGTTGTGGCGGATGCGCTTAGTAGGAAGTCAAGTCATGCACCTATCAAGGTGAAGTCATTCAAGATGACAATTTCATCATCCCAAATTGATGAAATCCGGGAGGCTCAAGTGTTAGCACTTGGTGGTGACTTGAAGAAAGAGCGGATGGTTGCTTATGTTGATAAACTTGGTGAAAATAGCATGGGCTTGAAGACATGCTTTGGTAGGATTTGGATTCCTAGGTTGTCAAGTATTTTGACAACTATTTTAGATGAGGCGCATAAATCCAAATATTCTATCCATCCGGGGGTCACAAAGATGTTTTATGATTTGAGGTGTCATTTTTGGTGGCCGGGTATGAGGCGTGATGTTGTTAAGTATGTTGAGAGGTGTCTCACATGCTTAAGGGTGAAGGCGGAACACCAAAAGCCGTATGGAAAGCTCCAACCGCTTGAAATACCGCTTTGGAAATGGGAGAATATAGCTATGGATTTGATCACTAAACTACCAAAGACTCGAAAGGGTTATGATGCGATATGGGTAGTAGTGGATCGGTTGACGAAGAGTGCACATTTCCTACCTATAAAGGAAACATACTCTTCGGATAGATTGGCGGAAATATATGTGAAGGAAATTGTGTCACGTCATGGTGTGCCGGTGTCGATTATATCGGATCGTGATACGAGATTTACTTCTCGATTTTGGAAGAAATTCCATGAGGACATAGGTACGAGGTTGAACCTTAGCACCGCTTATCATCCACAAACGGATGGGCAAAGCGAGCGTACGATTCAAACGCTCTAGGATATGTTACGTGCGTGTGCTTTGGATTTTGGGGGTAGTTGGGATGACCATTTACCGTTGGCGGAATTTGCATACAACAATAGCTACCATTCTAGCATTGGTATGCCGCCTTTTGAGGCATTGTATGGGAGGAAATGTAGGACACCCGTGTGTTGGGGTGAAATCGGTCAACGGGAACTTGGTAGTAAGGATTTGGTTGATGTAACGAATGTTAGTATTGACCAAATTAAGGCTCGCTTAAAGGCAGCGCAAGATCGCCAGAAGTCCTATGCGGATAATAGGAGACGGGCGATTGAGTTTCAAGTGGGGGACTTTGTGCTTTTAAAGGTCTCTCCTTGGAAGGGGGTCATACGGTTTAGGAAACGGGGGAAGTTAAGCCCACGTTTCATTGGGCCGTTTAAGGTTGTTGCTAGAGTGGGTGCGGTAGCTTACCGTTTGGAGCTACCGGAGGAACTAAGTAGACTTCATAATACGTTTCATGTGTCCCATTTACGCAAGTGTTTAGCGGATGAGTCTACTTTTGTTCCATTGGATGATATTGAGGTGGATGAAAAGTTAAATTATGTTGAGGAACCGGTGGCAATCTTGGATAGGAAAGTGAAACAGTTACGCAATAAAGAGATTAGCCAAGTATTGGTTCGATGGAAGCATAGAAAGGGGGCGGAAATGACTTGGGAAACCGAGGAAGAGATGCTTAAATACTATCCGAACCTTTTTATGTGAAGTCGGGTTTCGGGGGCGAAACCCAAATAAGGGGAGGAGATTTGTAACGAACCAAAATCCGGGTCTCGTTATAAATAATTAATATTTCTAAATAAATATTATGTCGAAAATAATATTTTGAAATAAATTGAAACAAGCGGGTTTCAAGTTGGTAACGGGGGTTACACTAGTTTTTAACTAGTTATGGAGGATATGGGTGAATTGGAAGTGGAAGGACTAATGTTGTAATTATGCAAATCTGCCATATTTGACTCCTTAGAGTCAAAATTAGGCTCATTTGGCAAATTGGGTCGTTCATCTCAAGAGAGCTAAAAGGAGAAAACGAGTTTGAAGCCAATTTCGTGCATTTGAGCTTGATTTGAGAAGGTTTTGGCTTACTCATCACCTTCCTAACATCAAGTAAGTGCTAATCTTCCTCTTTGATTCACCAATGTTGTGTTCTTGGTGGGTTTTGGGTGAAACCCGAAATTTATGTTGCATGTGGTAAAATGGTGTTAGACTATTGATAATCTAGCTAAACTAAAGGTGTAGGAAGGTGAATAACACCATGGAACCCTTTGATTTTGATTTTTTGAAAGTTAGGGTTCATATGGAAGATATTGGGGGTTTTGGGGTTTTGATGAAAAATTGATAAATTGATGATGATTAAGTGTTATAGAGGTGTTAGACACTTAAACAAACCCCAAATGAACTTAAAGAAACTAGTTTGATGAAAAATTAGTGTCAAGGTATTGGAAAGAGAATTCAAGTGGTTGAGTTCTTGATTAAAGGGGGTGTTTGGTTATGGGGATAACCCAAACGGGTCAATTTGGGTTGGAAATGGGGAAATTGAGTTGTGGACTCAATTGTAATAGAATTTTGATGTATGTTAGATTACTAAACTAGGTGAATGTGTTTAGGTAATCTAATTGCAAAGCTAGAAGGAGGTGCGGGATCCTCTAACTCAAAAGGTAAGTGCTTTGCACTTACTTAGTAATGATAGGTGGTGGTGATGTTCATATTTGAATTTCATGTTGGTTATTCAAATATCTTATATGTGTTTATTGGTATGTGGATGAAATTAGTTATTAAACCTATATGGTGTGAAAATTGACTTGTGTGGTAAAAGTCAAGTTTTGTATGCATAATGTAGTTGGCTATGTGGTATATGGTCAAACTAAAATGTAGAATATGTTGAATCGGTGTAAATGACTATGTGGTATATAGTTAAGCTAAAATGTGATATGTGATAAAGTATAGTAATTGACTTATGTGGTATATAAGTCAACCATTGTGGAATAATGGTGAAGTCGGTGTAAATTGACTTATGCGGAATATAAGTCTAACCATTGTGGAATAATGGTGAGATTGGTGTAATTGACTTATGTGGTATATAAGTCAAGCTATTGTGGAAAAATGGTGAATGTGGTGTAAGTGACTTATGTGGTATATAAGTCTAGTGTAAGGGGCCTTATTTGACCAAATGGGTGCAAATGGGTCAAATGGGTCAAATGGGTAAAAAGGGTGAAAGCAAGTTGTAAATACTTGTTTGTTATGTTTATATCATTACTAATGGTGTTATATGTGGTGAATGTAGGAAAAACTCCGAAGTAGTCAAAGTCAAGTCCAAGGCGTTGGCGGATTCTCGTATGCAAAATTTATGTTTTTGATGAATTAGTAGAATTCCCCCTTTTTGCTTGTAAATTGATAAACAAAACTTGTTTTTGGTGTGTGACCATGTTGATAAAGGTTTTGTGTCAATTTTTATGTTGTGGGAAAGTTGTTGTTAAGTGATTTGGTAAAAGATGGAAATTTTGGCTAAGTAGAAAAGCTGCTGAGAAAACTGAAACTTTCTGGAAATCTGGTCCCTCGCGGTACGCGAAGAACCTGAGAGGTTTCTCTCGCGGTACGCGAGAGACAAGTCTCTCGGATTGCTTTCCTGACGCCCCCTCGCGGTACGCGAGAGTTGTGGGTCTGGTCCCTCGCGGTACGCGAGGACGTAAAAAAAAAAAAAAAAAAAAAAAAAATTTTCCTGGGTTTTTACTTATGCTTCCGCGTGTTTAAGAATGGTGTGTTATAAAAGTGTTACAGAGGTGAATTCAGACGCAATTGATGGTAGGAGAAGCTTGCAATGAATTTCGTTAATGATTGTAGGCCTCTATTTATACGCAATTCGTGCGGGAAAGGACCGATCGATTAAGTGGAATTCAAGGCTAGATCGGTTACGAGTTAGGCATTGAAATGTTCATAAAAATCCGATTAAACACAAAGGACGGATCGTTTGGTTGTCCTAAACGTAATGCTATTGATGATTTTGTACGATAAAATGTATTACGTATACTAAGGATAGAAAACAAATATTAAAATATGTAAAAGTTAATATATAATTGGGTTTTGAAAATACGTTAATTACTATCTAATTTAATTTGACTTTCATTTACTAGTTGATTAAAAATAAAAGTTATATAATTAGATTTCAAAGTTTCTTATTATAAGGGATAATTTAAAATAAATGTGTTTTATTAGTGTAATTAGTATTTTTTTAAATATAATATTATTAAAAGATATAGGTGTATTTAATAAGAGAGAGAGGCGGAAAAAAATGGTGAAATGAATATGGAGGCGACACGTGGTATGTAAAAACATTTATTTATTATATAGTATAGATAGATATAGATTTATATATTTACATATTTAGTTTCTTTTTAATTTTGTAAATACCAGTTTTTAGTGTGTGAGCAATTTTGTTTTATATAAGAACGGAAGGGTAATTAGGTAATCTAAACTAGGGTTTTTTCATGTCACGTGTCGTCTACATATTCATTATTATTTTTTTGCCGCCTCTCTCTTTTATTAAATACACTTATATTTTTTAATAATAATATATTTTTAAAGAAAAAAAATACTAATTATAATAATAAAACACATTTATTTTAATTTATCTCTTATTATAAGAAACTTTAAAATCTAATTATTTAACTTTTATTTTCAATCAAATTGTAAATGAAAGTTAAATTACATTAAATAGTAATTAACGTATTTTCGAAACCCAATTATATATTAATTTTTACATATTTTGAGTTTTGTTTTTTATCCTTAATATTACACATGTAAAATAAATATATAAAAATTTAAAAATTTTATACATCGATATTTTTCACCCATGTGTATTACACTGGTTCTAAACTAGTATACTTTAAAAGGCGTGGAAGGTGTCTCACACGATGAAGAGTAATTTCTGCGTTCAATTAGTAGTTGTCACGTGGCAGCTTCTAAGTTCTAACTACTTTTTTTTACGTTTTTTTAGATAAATTGGTTTTTAATAATCTAAACTATAACTCATTGACTGATAATAATCCAAACTAACAGTTTGGCTGATGATAATACTAACTTTCACTTTTGTTGTTAATGGCACTCCTACTAGTATAATCATCATATATTTACATTCGTTTCTCATTCTATTTCGCTTGTACGTTTCTCCATTTCATTTAAAATCGTCATTTTGAGTGAAAATAAGTGTAAATATATGACGATTATGCTACTGGGACTGTCATTGACAACAAAAGTGAAAGTTGGGATTATCACCAGTCAAACTATTAGTTTGGATTATTATCAGTCGGTGAGTCATAGTTTGGATTATTAAAAATCAATTTGCCTTTTTTTAATATATATGTTGTAATGTGGGGTTCTTCACGTGAGTGGACAGTAGCCCAGTGGTCCGCATATTTGTTGCTCACACACGAGACGTGGGTTCGAATCCCAGCCCCCCCCCCCACCCCACCCGACCCCACCCGACCCGTCCCGTTTCCGGTTCGCTTATGTCAGCAGTTCCCTATGTTGGCGTCACAATTATTTTTATTAATATTTTTTTTTATTTTTTAAAATTTTTTGAATCTTTGTTCTCAATAATTTCAATTTATGTACTTAATTTTAGGATATAACTTTTAAAATATTTTGTTTTTTATTAAAAACGAGCAGTTGCTACGTGCGTCCCGTCGCAGGGCGCGTTTACGTGTTTACTAGTTTGAAGAAAAATGTGTTTATGTGCCATATATTATGTTATTTGATTATTATATACGTTATATATTAAGTGTGTTGTGGTTGAAATAAAAAAAATAGAACATGTTTTTTTTAGGGAATATGACTTTAGATACACACGTTTTTACAATGGATTAGGTTCTTATTTAAATAATATTAAAATAAGATTTTAATAGAACGCAAAAAAACAAGAAATTTTAATAAGAGATGAATTATTATTTTTTTTAATCGGAGGAGATGAATTAAGGATTTGCAACTCTTACATTAAAGATTAGCTAGCGAACTTAACTAAACGTTGAACAGTTTCATGCCATATGCAACTTATCCCAGGCCATCAAGTGATTAGGGGAGTGTTTGCATTTGCCTTCTGTGATTGATTATCTGATTGTAACAGTAGGTCATGATCAATTGCACGGAACTTATTTATTCTAATGTACAGGACGATAAAAGCAAGGGTTTTTTTTTTGCCTATGCCTTAGGTCGGCCCTACGGGTTTTTGTGTGTAAATTGTGAGAAAACGACGGACTTTTTTGAAAATCAGAAAATGTATGTTAAGAAATACAAAGTCTAAAAAACGTTCGTTTAAAAGGAAAAAACGCGTTAAAAAGTAATCATAATAGAAAACACATGATATGTGGAAGACTTTTTTCTTGGAAAAAAGGTTAAAAAATCCATTAGATCCAACAAATCCAAAGTAGCATCTTCAAAGTCAAAATAACTATATTCTTTATGTCAATAGCAGATCCATCCACATTTAGTTTAAGGTTTGTAATATGAGGAATCTATTTGAGGCATTTCCCTATTTTGGGAATGACGGGCAGAATAATTATCAAGGCTTGAATGCATGTCTGATCATGAAGACTAAGCAACATAAAAGTCATAGAATAACTATTCTTCAATAATAATATGATTACAAAAACTATACAATAAAAAAAATATAATTTATGTTAAGTAAATACATTTAGGATATTAATTGTAAGCATTTGATTATCTGAATACATATTAGGCATTTAGATGAGCTTTGACCCCTAAAACAAATTCCA
The DNA here is from genome assembly GCA_023525975.1 of Smallanthus sonchifolius. NCBI lineage: Eukaryota > Viridiplantae > Streptophyta > Magnoliopsida > Asterales > Asteraceae > Smallanthus > Smallanthus sonchifolius. The sequence goes on along the minus strand of CM042021.1, from coordinate 27,548,537 downwards.
TATTTCCATTATAAGCTAAAAACTTATTAGGCATTTAGGTGAGCATTTGTTACGTGTTACACAAAGAAAATAAGAAAGCAAAATTAACCACAATAAACATACCTGTGAATTTCAAAAAGAGTGCTTGAAGCCCTAATTTTGAAGAATGTTGTAAAGGAGAAGGAATCGTATAAAAAATCCCCTACAATGCAAAAGCTCAACTATAAAATGCTATTTCAAAAGATCATTACCTTCAATCTCTTATTTCTGAACCGGTTGTATCCACTCCGATTGCTGCATATGCTTCGTCTGCGCCCTGCTCCTCCCCGTGCTCCGTACATCTCCATTAATTAGGTTTTCGAGGTCCTATTTACAATCACGAACCACGATTTCAACAAAGAGAGATGATGACGTAGAGGGAGAGGGAGACGATGACAGAGAGGGAGAACTAGGGATGTGATCTTGGAAACTGTAGGCGGAGTGGGAGAAGTAGGGTTTTGGTGGAAACGGGTTATAATTCGGAAGTAGGTCCACGTGAGTAAGAATGAGGATTGGTGGTTTAGACGGGAAAACACCAATTTAGATGGCCTCAATGACTGTTCATGTGTATCTCAACATATTTATTTTATCTATACTCTATAATAAATAAAGGTTTATATGGGACACTTTTCACTTTGCTATGCATCCTCAACTTATTTTTCTCTTATCTCTCTCCTATTAATTATACAATTTCTTTAAATTTTTTTATAATTTTTTGTTTCCCGCATCTCTCTCCTGTTAAATAATAATGATTTATATAATTCTTTTTATAAAATGTTTTTTATTTAAAAGAAAATAAGTTTGTTCATAAAACATTTTTATAAATTGAACATTTATTTCATTCTTTTTATAAAACATTTTAAAAAAATATCTATATAATGTTTCTAGAATTTATATTAAAAAAACTATGTAATATGTTATAAATATGTAATAGGTAAATCTTTATTACTAAGTATATATAACATTGCATTTATTCAACCCGTGTAATACACGAAGTTTCTAACCTAGTATCATATATCTCACTCTTTAACTACTAAAATATCAGGTTTACCCAGTTTATATATCTTATTAAAAAATAAATTGTAATATTACTATCTTACCCCTTTTTATCTATTATATTTACCACGTACTATTTAAATATTATTCTAGGTGACGTGACTATTTTAGTTAAGCTTGAGCTTAATATAATTAATTAGTTTTGACTTTTGAGAAGTATAAGGATGACAACTTATGGAACAATCGAGTGGTCCAACACGCAGCATCTAATGGATGATATCAACGTGTATTAGTGTCATCACTAAGGAAACGTGAACCAACTAGTTGACTTATTGATAACCAACCCCGTGTTAACAAGCGTAAGCAAAAGGTACAAAACGTGACAAACTTTATTATTTCTTATATTTGAATACTAGGTTAAATACCGTGTATTACACGGGTTGAATAAATGTAATGTTATATATTTAGTAATAAAAAATTATGTTTTTAAAAACCCGTTTATTACACTGATTGAATAAAATATAATATAATTTGTTAACACACTTGTCAAAATATGTATTTAAAAAAATGTATTTTGACGTGACAGTTATAAATTATGTTAAGTTAATTTTTAAAACATGTTTTTTTTCAACTGTGATTTATTTTTTTATTTAATTGATAAATTTTAAATCATATTAAATTTATTTGGTTAATGATATAATAACTATCCATATTTAAATAATAAGTATCCATAATTAGATTTATACTAAATATTTAAAAATATATTCTTTGAATATTATTATTTAATAGGAGAGATGAACGAGAAAAACATGTTAAGGATGCATCAGAAAGTAACACGTGTCACCAAAAGATTTTTATTTATTAGTATAAAGATGTACATGATTGGAGTTATTAGAGAAGGTTGAGGGTGAGGTCAACGGAATTTATTAGGGTTGTGTAAAGAGAGAGTTAAGTCAACATAAACTTAGGCTCAAGCTTATAACAATATGAGCTAAGTTGGCTTGACTCGTAATCTTCTATCAAAGATGGGAATCAAGAGTGTATTAGTGTCATCACTAAACTTATTTTTTGTAATTTTATTAACAAGTACTTTTTTTTAACGACAACACCTAAATATCTTAGGATAATTGGGTTTCCCTGTGGCAGCCCACCACAGGAGGAACCCCCCAGCTGGGTAAACCCCTTGACCTGGCCACATACCCTTTTTTGGGAGGGAAGGATTCGAACTCAAGACCTCCACTATGAGAAATATTGGAGCTATCATTGCACCAAATGGCCGGTATTAATAAGTACTTAACAAAAAAAGTATGTTTGATGTTTATAAATATATAGTTTCACAATAAGGCATTTAGACATTACAATTTAAAATTACTTTATTTTAAAATTAAAAAAAAGAGGCTTAGGGGGTGTTTGGGATTACTTATTTATCCTACTTATTTACTTATTAACTTATATAAGTTAATAAGGTGTTTGGATAAGCTAACTTTTTCACATACTAATTTCATTTTTAAGAAGTAAGTAAGTACTTACTTATTACTTATAACTTATTACTTATTGAATAAGTCAATAAGTAGTTTCAAATAAGTAAGTATAACTTGCTAACAGAAAATAACTAACTATAACTAATGAGTGAAATATGAAAAGTAAAAATTTTATATAAAACTAAATAATTTGATTTTATATTAAAAAGTTTTTCATGTTTAATTTTATATTGGTAAAATATCAAAGAATCAAAACATATTGATTTGGACAAACCGGTATCGAGATGAACAAACTCAAATATGTTACAAACTTTTAAATAGTCTTTGGATGTTTTATAATAATCGCACCAAATTCTTATAATTAAAATTACGTTATATAGACTGTATACACCGATCTTCATAGTAAAGTAATTTTGTTGAGTTGGTGGAAAATTTAGAAACTTTTAGGGATAATTGTGGAATGTATGTGTGCTCTTGTGTGATTTGTGAGCCACTCCATATTAACAATTTTTGCTTCAGAATCCCCTAATCAATTATGAGATATCTATAAACATATCTATTTGTTAGTTTGATCAACATACAATCAACTTCTACGTACTCATGTGGTTCAATAAATGTATACATTAACCGGCATACGACCAACATATAACAATTATTTTTAAGTAATATATAAAATTTTCATCTAAAAATCTATAAAAGAGTTACACCCAACATGTGTTAGTTGACTCGCGATAAAAGATAAGAATTGCATAACATAATGAAAGGGGAAGCTCTATGAATGACATTTTACGCCCTACTATTATACAAGGTATGTAAGCCTTGTATAATGATCCGAAAGCCGTGGAGAACGCGTTGGATGCCTTGTAGAAAGCTCTAGAAGACGTCGTTATCTAGGAAGATATGGACGTGTTATAGAATGATCTCAACGCCTAGAGGAATAGTCTACAAGCCATATACGCTTTGAATTGTGCCTTTTTCATCATGGACAATGGCGTGCTTGCTTATGGTGATGATTAGTATGCTTAAGGAAAGTTATGGTTCTACATGAGAATATGTCGTTTTGGGAGTAAGTAAAACTTGTTTTCGTAATAAAACGATATAAGTAAAAGGCATGTAAAGTCAAAGTCATGGTAACCCAAGAATGTTAGGAGTTATGACCTAGGAAAACACTTGAACAATCAACTTAGGGCATATAAAGTACATTATGAGTCCATGTAGAAGTTTGGACTTTTATTCTACTGTGAAGAGCTTAATATATGAGACTCATGTGCTTTTCTCTAGTCTTAGGACGGAATACAGGCATAATGCTTTGTAAAAGTTTTTTATTTTATTTTAAATGCTTCTTCTATTGCTAGTGACATAGCCATTTAGGTCATTACTTGTAAGGATCAAACAATTTGCTATAAATTAAAGGATCAAACATTACTTCGTATATATTTATATGCATATGACGGGAAACTTGATTAAAATATGTTATACAAACAAACGTTTTAATATTTAAAAAAATGCCAACTTAATTAATGGTTTGTGCTGACTCACATCAAACTAGGACAACTTCAAAAATCAACTTTAAGATGTCCAAAAGGCAAAAACGAAGACCATATACTTGCAAAATTTTCTAAATATAATAATACTATTACGAGAAAATAATCCGGTTAAATTAGTGTATATAGCGTAATAATCGGTTTTTATTTGGAGTAAATTCATTGAGAGCCCGATTTTTTATCGGCCTCATCTATTCGTAATAAATAAGTAACTGGTTACGCCACGTTTTATAATTCTGTGAACCCAAGATTTTTTTTCCCGCTTATTTTTTCTCAATTCATGTATTATAAATATGCTCAATCGCATATATAATTAGCAACTATTTAAAATAATTCCAATCATATTTTATCTCAAGATATCGTTTTATAATTTCTAAATTTTTATTACTAATGATTTAATATTTTATTTATTCAACTCATGTAATACACGGATTTCTAACCTAGTAACTAATAAAATATGACATCTTACAATGCAATCGGATATTATTTAAAATCTTTTTTTCGAATTAACTTAATTAAACACGGTTTTAAAGAATAAATAGGGCACCATTATTTATTTTTTTCCCTAATGCGGTTATTTTTTATGATTATTGGATTTTAATAATCACACATTTTACCAATTGGCCAATAATAATCCCAACTGAAAATATTTTACCACCAGTCTCTACTTTCAAACTATTTTCTTACATTGGACCTCCCGTTAAAAAAACTTAACGTCGTTAGATTTTATATGACGTGGACATCTACAAACCGCCGGAGAGTTGAGCCAAGCTAGTAGTGGTCTCGTGGTGGGTTTTGAAATTGGCTCTGATGGTGTTTAACTGATCTCGTTAAACGCCACCGTTGTCTCTGTTTGGACTTGCCGGACAAATTAGACCAGTTAAACACCGCCAGGGCCAATTTCAAAACCCACCACAAGACCACTGCTAGCTTAGCTCGATTTTCTGGCGGTTTGCAGATGTCCACGTCATATAAAATCTAACGGCATTAAGTTTTTTTAACGGGAGGTCCAATGTAAGAAAATAGTTTGAAAGTGTTGGGTATAATTTTGAGACTGATGCCGTCAATCGAAATTACAGTATCGAAACTACTAGTTTCGGTTGAACTTTTGTTCAATCGAAACTACTAGTTTCGGTTGAACATTTGTTCAATCGAAACTAGGTAGTTTCGATACCTGTTTTTCAGGCCATTGGGCTGTGGCTTGGAAAACAAGTCGCATGTGCTTGGCCTCCTATATATAGCAGATTATGCCCTAGGAGTAAGTGTGTGTCTGTAGAGGGAATCACCACCCCACGGGGAGCTCACCCTAGGGTGAGATAATTGTAGAGTGTGTGAGGAGCCTTTTAATTTTCATATCAATCAAAGAATCATACGTTTTATGCTCCAATTATCTGTTCTTTTCACTTTTATATATTTTTGTTCGTGTTTGTGATTCCCGCACCCGTCTCTACCATTTCTGATTCGAGAGTGATACCGGATCCAGAGATTCCGCCTCTCGATCCGGACTGTTTGAAGAATTTCTCCGCAGATCTGTGTCTACAGTTCTGCTCAGGACCTACAGTTGGTATCAGAGCCATGGTGGCTCTTATTGCTCTCGAATTTGCTCGAAAATCAGAAAAAACCCGCCATGGAGACGTTAAACATGAAGAAATCGATGTGTAGTAGGTTCGTGACTGCTGTTCTACATTTCCACAGTCAAAATCTGAAGATGTAAGGCTCTTGAAGCATTTTTCAGACCTGGATTGGGGGTATCGAAGTAGCTGAAGGTTGAAGATGGTCAATCGAAACTATGTGGCGGCTGAACATTTTCTATCGAAACTACTGGTGTTGCCCTAAATCAGAAGTAGAAGACATCGAAACTAGGCTGTCAAAACTAGGCTATCGAAACTACAGGGTATCGAAACTATTAGTTTCGGTTGAAGAATCTCCTATCGAAAGTACTAGTTTCGATTGAAAAATCTCTCTATTGAAACTTCTTGTTTCGATACTGTCTCTATCGAAACTAGCCTTGTTTCGACTGAAGTAGAGCCTATCGAAACTACAGGCAGAACTGTCCAAGTACTTTCCAAAAAAAAAAAAGAGTTTTTTTTGTAAATTTTCTTGGATAATTTTTTAACAGGATATTGCATAGAAGGAGGGGAGTTTTGGAAGAAAACTTGGAGACAGCCTTTTTCGGGTTTTCGAAAATTTCGTTTCTTCGGCAATATACATGATGTTCTGCCTGATTCAGCCGTAATTCCTTTTATCAAAGTTCAAGTTTGGGCAGCGGGTAACAAAGTCAAGCATACTTGTGACAAACCGGATCATTAGTTGTTGATTACATGGTGATTCGATCCCTTATCTTTTGCCTAGAAATAGGAGAGTCTACACTTCAGGGGGAGAATTACCACGAAAGACTTCAAATTATCAGCAGAGTTATGAAGATGCAAGACAAAGTGAGCCTTTGCTTGAAATTGACCTTTTTTTAGGGGGAGAGAAGGCAAAAGTTGATCAAGTGTAAGAGAATGTCAAGAATCCTTGTAGAAAGATGGTTATTTACTGCTAAATACTTGGGATTCAAACCTTTATCATTTGCCTACAAGATAGGAGGGTCTACACTTGAGGGGGAGAATCACAACGAAAGGCATTGGATCATCAGTCAATCTATGAAGACGAAAGACAGAGTCGGACAAGAATTGATAGCATCAGTAGGGGGAGATTGTTAGGTATAATTTTGAGACTGATGCTGTCAATCGAAATTACAGTATCGAAACTACTAGTTTCGGTTGAACATTTGTTCAATCGAAACTAGGTAGTTTCGATACCTGTTTTTCAGGCCCATTGGTGGCTTGGAAAACAAGGCGCATGTGCTTGGCCTCATATATATAGCAGATTATGCCCTAGGAGTAAGTGTGTGTCTGTAGAGGGAATCACCACCCCAGGGGGAGCTCACCCTGGGGTGAGATAATTGTAGAGTGTGTGAGGAGCCTTTTAATTTTCATATCAATCAAAGAATCATACGTTTTATGCTCCAATTATCTGTTCTTTTCACTTTTATATATTTCTGTTCGTGTTTGTGATTCCCGCACCCGTCTCTACCATTTCTGATTCGAGAGTGATACCGGATCCAGAGATTCCGCCTCTCGATCCGGACTGTTTAAAGAATTTCTTCGTAGATCTGTGTCTACAGTTCTGCTCAGGACCTACAGTTGTACAGAAAGTAGGGACTGGTGGTAAGAATATTCTCAGTTAGGATTATTATTGGCCAATTGGTAAAAGGTGAGATTATTAAAATCCAATAATCCATTTTTTTAAAAGTATTTTACTATCTTCCCAAACTAATTAAAAAATCTAAAATCAAACACCATGGTTGAAAATGTTCATATTTACAACTTCTTTGTCATGCTACGTTTTTTTAGCTAAGATACAGGAGAAAAACTAATAGTTTAAATAAACTAAAGAATAGGATACTTGTATTTAGTCTGACAATACGTTGGGTCAGGACGGGTGCTGGGTCAAATTGGGTTTTAGTAAAAATTAGTTTCGTTAAAACGGGTCGTTTTAAAAAAGTATCATTTTAGTTGGGTCAAAATGGGTTTGGACTACAATGAACTTGGGTTGATATTAATCGTTTTATTAAAAAGCACCAAATGGATTCGCTCGATATATTTACTTTTATAGCGGCTTGACGGGTGTTCCTGGCGGTAGCAATGATGGCTACGTGTTACATACTGAAACCATTGCAAGGTATGAGACTTGTTCTACATCGGTTGTATGGGCAAGCAATGTGGGTTTATAACCCTAATGGACTCTCTCACTCATCAGACTAGTCTTTTGGGTTGAGTTCTCCTGCTTGGTTTGTAACACGACGGTGACGTGGTATCGGCGATGGTTGCGTCGGCTATAGTGCAGGTGATTGCATTGGTGGTGCCTACATTGTGGTGGCGGTGATGACGACAACCAGTAGGTGGTGAGAGAAACAATGGTCATGGGTGTTCCTTATCCGTTAAGACTCATTTTAAGTTAGCAAGTTTTATAATAGTTTTTCATTAATTTGACCCGTTGTTTAGTATGAGTTTACCCAAATCCGGGAAACTAAATAACTAAATTCGTACTCTTTTAACATTCATCATTAAAAAAATAGTATTTAAGCAACTCAGCCCCATAGGATTCTACTTAGATTCGTGAAATAAACGTCGAAGTTTACCGGTGAAATCACCATCGGTTTCACGTAACCGTAGTCTACCATCAAGACTGATGCTCCCTTCTCGAGCCTATAAAGCGTGATCTTGGTTCGCCCATCTCCACACCCAAACAACAAACACACGCTCAAACTAGACATTCTGACCGTTGACTTTACCGGACAATACATGTTTTTTCAACTATACAACATATAGTCATTGATTGAAACGGACCATACAGATGCCGACACGTACACATCCGTTGGCTAAGCTGGCCCTCATACCTTCTAGTAATCATAATTGTTGCTTGCATAAGGTACCCTCATTTACTGATTAGTGATCAAATAGTTGTACACTACAATCACTTGTTGCCTTATCCTCACTTGCTGATTAGTGATATGGAGACAAGCCACGTTGCATCAAATGGTTGTACAATACAATCACTTGCTGCCTTATCCTCACTTGCTGATTAGTGATCAAATGTATGGAGACAAGCCACGTTGCATCAAATGGTTGTACATTACAATCACTTGTTGCCTTAACCTTGTATAAACAGCAACAAAGGTACCCTATTGACATAAATGTTGCTTGCACAAGGTACCCTCTGCCGGCTAAGCCTTTGTGGTTGTGGGGATCGAATTCAATTAGGCAAGCCGTCTAAGCGTTTTAGCCTGCGATAACATAGACGTTTTAAAAGGGACGCCTGCTAAGCCTGTAGAGGCCGGCTAGGGAAGCCGACGTGCAATGTAGCAAGTCCCGGCTATGGGGGCAGGCTACTTAGCCAGGGAGAGCTGCAAGCCTACAACGATTGGCTGTAAATGGGGTCGACATGTCTTTTACCTAGAATTCAGGACCGGCTAAACCTAAAACGCTTAGCCGGCGGTTGTGAGTGAATGTTTGTCTATGTTATCGCAAGCTAAAAATCAACGTCTATTTTGAGAAAATATGTGGTCAAAATGTCTACTCTGGTGATTTTCCCTTTCTAAATCTACATCGTTCTCTACCAAGAGACTCGAACTATTAATCTCATAGGGAGGAATATCACTATGTACACAATCGGATACCATTGGGCTACAAACCCTTTGGTATTCCTTCGCTCTCTCTCGATTTTCCGGTCACACGCCCAGTTTTAAAATCAGGTCCCCTCCCCTCTCATTTTTAAAACCAGGTTTCAGGATCTGGCCCAACTGTTATATGGTTTTGGCCTAGGATCTAACCGAGTATTACTATGATTTCTGGCCCACTCTCTTCTTTATTATTTAGCCCAATGAGTTTAGTCATTTTTTTTAATTTTCCTTATGGTTAATCTATATCTATCTATTATATCTAATAAATAAAGGTTTTTCATGACACGTGTCGCCTTCATATTTATTCTCATTATTTTTTTCTCGTATTTCTCTCTTATTAAATACACCTCTATCTTTTAATAACAATATATTTTTAAAGAAAACACTAATTATACTAATAAAACACATTTGTTTTAAATTATCTCTCATTATAAGAAACTTTGAAATCTAACTATGTAACTTTTGTTTTCAATCAAATACTAATGAAAGTCAAATTACATTAAATAGTAATTAACATATTTTCGAAACCTAATTAGATATAAATTTTTATATATTTTGAATTTTGTTTTCTATCCTTGGTATATGTAATATATTTTTATACCTGTATTACACGGGTTCTAAGCTAGTTGATTTAAGAATTTTATTTATTGATATTTTTCACCCTGTGTATTACACGGGTTCTAAGCTAGTTGATTTATAAATGATACTAGTTTTTACAAATTAGATTTGTAACTGTATAAATTTAAAGTTCATACAACTCTACTAATCAAGTTTGGACGAATTTAAAAATAATTTTTATTTAAAGTTTTTAATGTATTCAGTTCTTTATAGATAGTTATTTACATGAATGTTTTAAAATGGATTATATACATTTTTTTTGCAAAACGTAACTTTAAATTAACTTAGTATTTTATTTATTTAAGTATGATGTAACCACAAAGCATTCTGGTGGAGTGGTAGCTGGGTTTGAGTCTCGATTGGGACAAATTGTTCCAGGTTGAGTTAGGGTTCGAGTCCGCTACGGTTAGAACCCATTGGGAAAGACATGCATAACTCACAGGAACACCCGGGCTGCTCCCGAAAGGAGTAGGGGTTTAAGAAAGTTGTCTTTCAAAAAAAAGTATGATGTAGCGAAATCAAAGAAATTCATTAAGTAAATGAAAATTAGTAAAATAGGATAGCTCACTTGAACACAACATAATGAAAACTTAGTGTGTTAATAGGAAAATTTATTTTGACATTAAGTTTATTATTAAGTATGAACAAGAAATTTTGCCCTGCGGGAAACGGACCTTAAACGGTTAAGGTAGTGATATTAACGTGACTAATCACAAAAAAGAAACGTGGTTAAATAAATTTTTCCCCGCGTTCCGCGACAGGAGGCGGACCTTAAATGGTTGAGGCGATAGCATTAACGTGGCTAAGCACAAAAAGAATCGTAGTTAAATACGTAAAAGAAACATATGAAATTACGGCGAGTCGGTTGTGGAGATCGAAAACGGGTGAGGCGGTGACATTAGCGTGGCTAAGGAAAAAAAGAAACGTGGTTAAATACATAAACAAAACGTATGAGGTTACGACTACTTGGTTGTGGAGATCGTAACATAGGTAAAAGACAGTTATATAACGGTAACGATGTTTTTCAGTCGGTGTCGGTCTTATTTTTCACAGTACCAGCACATTACTGTCGGTCGATATAACATATCTTATTTTGAATACAACTCCATTTTTAACAAAATATATACCGAGACGTAAAAAAATAAACAAACAAACGAAAACTATTAAGGAAAAATCAGATTATATATACTATAAGGGTAAACTTGAAAATTAAAAACTTTAGGGGGTCAATGTGACATTTTACAAAGTTGAGGGGTGAGTTTTGAAAATTTTTAAAAGTTGAAGGGTAGAAGTTGTCGGTAACAAACACCACCGACACTTCTATTTAAGTTTATTGCTAATATTTTAGTTATTTGATTACCTTATTTATAGGATTTGTCATTTATGAAAACAATTGAGGAAAACTTTATATAACATTAATTAAGTTTTAAATTTGTTCAAATTTAGTCGCTCTACTTTTTTGTCCTAATTAAGTCACTAAACTTTAAGTGGATATTCTAATACTATATATATTTTTTTACCTTTTTAATTAAATAATACATCATGAACCGATGAACTTCCTTTTCTTTGTTCTAATAATCGTTGCTCCTTGTTACCCTAATCGCTGCCCTAATTGAACAAGAAGCAACCTAGAGGTTAGTAAACCGATTTTTTTTTCTGATGGAGTTTTGCTATTCATTTACTGATTGATGTATTTAATTACAACGTGAATATCAGTGATGAAATCGCAAAGATTTTTGACACTGGCTATTCACGTTGAAATCGAAAGTAGTCAGTAAACCGATTGATGAAATACAATATCGATGAAATAACAAGTATCGATGAAATAACAAGTGGGTATTCACGTTTTGCTGGAAAGTGAAAAACAATTTTTTTTAACAGTGACTATTCACGTTTTGGTGGAAAGTGGAAAAGAGTACCTTTTTTTTGGAAAAAATTGCAATGATGGTGTTCATTATTCAATTTTTGGTGGAAAATAATTGCAACCGGTTTTTATGAGTTGTGATTTTATGTAGGTAAAGATGATTATAATCCTTTAGTTCATTATTCCTTTTTTTGTTTAGGTAAAGATGAACTTACAAGATAGTTTAATTCACATCATCATTTATTAAAAAAAAAAGAAAAGGAAAAATAATGTCACATAGGCTTAGGGATGGCAAAATTACCCGAACCTGGCAGGTATACCCGAAACCCGACGGATATGGAATTAGTTTTAAATTTTTTCGTGGATATGAGACGGGTATGAGATTAGCTGATACCCGACCCGATTACCCCAAACCATATACCCGTTTAGCAGAATCATATGCCCGAAAAATTTTATTTTCCTTTAACTTATGCCTATTAATGCTTAATTTTAGTAAGTTTATTATGTGAAAAATTAATTTTTCTTTTGAAATATGTATTTGATGATATTAATGTATATAATTTATTAATATTTAATATGTTATTAAAAATATAAAAATAGAGTCATAGAAAAGCACATGACACATACCCAACGGGTATTTGCCGATACCCGCGAGTATCCTGATACATTGTGACACCCAGCATTTCAGGTCAATATCCATATCCATGATTGTACGTTAATATATTATATTTTCTGGTTTATTATTTTGACATAGTATTGTCAAGGAGGCTAGCAAAGGAACACACATATTGTTTTAGTAATTTTAAGAATTTCTAGGAAATAAACAATGATAACCCGCAATGTACGTTCGTTGGTGATTAACAAGATTTTATTTAAATAAAGTCTAGTGACGCTTTATAATATAAAAACTTAAATATTGGTGACTAAACTCTTAAAAGTTGACGTCTAAATGTTTATTACATGACGTTAAGTTATTTTTAGGTGTATACATGTATATTATAGTTAAAATATTAACTATATCGGGTTTAACTAGTAGATTATTAAAACTAGTCATCACAAATCCCATCAACACTGTAATGATGACACATGAGGTGACAACACCTAACATGTCAAATCCACTAGTCATTATGAAGCCTATGCCTTATCAAGTGGAAAGTCCATTCAGGTCAAATCGTCCATGCTTTGTAATAATTACTTGATGTGACAAGACCCAACCCCCCACCCTACCCCCTCTCTTGGCCGAGAATGGCCCTAGTGGGATCCACCCACTCATCTAATCAACCACTCCTCATAATGATGTTGTAAGTGTTAGGTCTATTCAAGTCTTTTTCATGCAAACGTCACATCACATCCTTTCATCCTTGCCTAGTAATGTTGATGATGGAACAACACACCATCTCTATCTTTCTCTCTCTATATATAGACATACACACACACTTGCACACTCAAAAATCCAAGAACAAATATAGAGAGTTTGAGTTAGAGGTTGGAGATTCAAAGAAGATTTGGAGCTAGGAGTCGGGTTTTTGTAGCAAAACGAGCATCTATCAACTTCTACTAGTAAATCTTCACCTAGCTTTGTCTAGTGGTATGAATCCGTCATGAACCTTTCTTTTCATCTTCATGTTCTTGTTGAAAGCATGTTGTTCACCAAGAAAAACAAAGGATTTTTAAAGATTAAAAAAGTCTTTATGAAGCCTAAACTTATTAAGTTTAAAAATTAGGGTTTTGGTATAAAAATGTATATATGGGTCGAAAATAATAAAAGTACATGTATCAATTGTTGTTTTGATCATTTTATGATAAGTTGTTGTTAATCACATGATATTAAGATTTAAAACAAGGAAAACTAAAATATGTATACCTATATTTATAGGCCTAGATATGCAAGCAGATATGTATACATGTTTGATTTGATTAGTGATTTGGAAATGATCAAGTAGATGGATACATGTATAAGGAATGTAATCTGTATATATATATCTATGAATAGATATTCTCGTGTGAGCATTTGATGATAAAATGAAAATGTTAACTTGAGAAGTATGGTTAATACTTGGATAAGTGAAATATATGTAAATATATGTGTATATAAATTGTAACCAAAGTGTATATGTATGTGTGCATTTTTAGAAACCGGAATATATATATATATATATATATATATGGGTGCATGATCATAAGTTGTAAAACTTGAAAAAACTAGAAATAATATGCATGTAAATATATATAAATAGAAGTCATACTATACATATATGTGTGAATGATATAAAAAGTATTAACCCGGGATGAGTAATGGATAGATGATGGAAATCATTCATATGTTTCTAAGTTGCTTATAAATGATAACATAGGACGTTGTCATGAATGCAAGAAATCTAAGTGCGTTTGGTTAAAAATAAATAAATGATCACATGTTAATATTTAAACACTCGTTGAAATGTTGGAAATATTTGTATGCATATATTGGTATAAATAAGTTCATGTTGAATAAAAACAAGTTAATAAGTTTTGTTCAGAACAAGTATTTGAATGCGGACGTGTGACATCTACCATTTCAGGTCAATATCCATATTACATAATTGCACGTTCATAAATTATATTTCCTGGTTTATTATTTTGACATAGTTTTGTAAAGGGGCTAGCAAAGGAACACACTATATATACTTTAGTAATTTTTAGAATTACTAGGAAGTAAACAGTTATAACCCCGCAAGGTACGTTGTTGGTGATTAACAAGATTTTATTCCGGAGAAGTCTAGTAATACGCTTTGATATAAAAACATAAATATTGATGACAAAACTATTAAAAGTGGACACAAAAAACAATGTTATTTCATGGTGATAAGTTATTTTTGTGTGTATACTTGTATATTATAGTTAAAATGTTAACTATGACGGGTTAAATTAGTGGACTATTAAAATATAGTCAATATACGAAATATATAGAGCATTAATCATAAAAGTTCATAAATCGGACTTCTAGATCACGGGAGCACATAACGGGTATTCACTACCTAAAAACCCTATCAATTAAGTATTAGATTTAACTTACAAGATGGAACAAAACCCAAACCCCCCTAGCCCCCTCTCGGTCGAACCCACCAAACCACCACCCACCCTCTTACCAAACCAACTACTCACCTCAACTCATGTCATAAGAGCCATGTTCTTTCAACCAAGAAGCTAAGTAAAGATCACATCCATCTAGTCCTTATAGTCTTGCAATGATGATGGTGTGTTGAACACTCAAATCCCTCCATCTCTATATATATATATACGACATACACACATATAAACACACATTTGCACATTCAAAGTCAAGAGTAAAAGGCTAGAGAGTTTGAGTAGAGTTTGGAGATCCAAGGAAGGTTTGGAGCTAGGAGTCGGGTCTTGAGAAGCAAAACGAACATCAATCACCATCTACTAGTGAAATCTTCACCTAGCTTGACTAGTGGTGAGAAACCGACTTAAACCTTCTTGTAATCTTCACCTTCTTGATTTAAAACACGTTGTTCATCCTAATAATCAAAGAGATTCAAAGAGTTAGTGAATTTTTATAAAAACTTAACTTTATTAAGTATAAAAATTAGGGTTTTGTATAAAATTGAATATAGGGGGCCAAAAATGATGAAGATATAGGTATGATTTGTTGATTTGATCATGTTTGTGGTAAGATGTTACATAATAATATGATGTCAAGAAAATAAAAAATGGATACATATATATATATATGCCGAAACTATGCATGCATGTGTGTATATATGTTTGATTTGATTAAGAATCTAGAAATGTATAAGTGTATGCATGCATGTATAAAAATAGAAACTTGTATATATATATATACTAGTTTAGAACCTGTGTATTACACAGGGTGAAAAAATATTAATATATAAAATTTTTAAATCTTTATATATATTTTATAGACGAAAAAATGTAATACATATAATAACAATAGCAAACAAAATCAAAAAATATGTAAAATTTAATATATAATTAATAATTTGTTTAAAAATATATTATTATTGAAAATATGGAAATGTATTTAATAAGAGAGAAAGGCGGGAAAATTTTTCTAAGAATGAATGTGGAGACGACACGTGGCATTAAGAAACCTTTATTTATTATATAGTATAGATATATATATATCTATGTGTACATGTTCTTGTTGGAACACTTTGATGATAAAAGAGAAAGATTAATGTGAAAAGGGTGATTAATGATTTGGTTAATGTTTTTAGAAATGGTCAAATAAATGAATGCATGTATAAGGATTTTAATTTAGGATGAAATATTGATGATCATGTTAATAAATCATGGGTTAGTAAAAGTCTAACTTAATACTTGATGAAAAAGTAAAATATATGTGAAGGTATATATGTGAAATCATATGGAACATACATAAATATATATGTGTTTAAGTTTAGTAACTTGAAATATTATTAAGTGAGAAATTATATGATCATATAAAGACGTTAAACGTATATGTGGGTGTATGATCATAAGTTGTAGAACTTGGAAAATGGTTAAACATAGGTATGTAAATATATATAGAAGTCATGATATATATATATATATATATATATATATATATATATATATATATATATATATATATATATATATATATATATATATAACGGGAAAATTGTTAACTCGGAACGAGTCATGAAACGACTAAATGAATGAAAACATATATGTTTAGAACTTGTTGATAACATGGAACGTAGACATGAGTAATGAAATCTAAAGACGTTCAGTTTAAGAATAAGTGATCGTATGTTATCATGAAACGTGTTTAAATATATGTTGAATTGTCGAACTATAATTATATTTGTGTGCATAGATTAGTATGAATAAATGCATGTTAAACATAAACAAGTTAATAAATGTCGTTCGGAACAAGTAATTGCATGTGGACGTGTTAACATGGTTTATGTGCACGTAGCATAATTGACATGCTTAGAACATACTTGAACGATATTTGTGATTCTATATAATTATTGATAAGGAATAATTATATGGTGATACGTGGACTATAATATAAATATATTATAAGATGTTGCAAAAATAATATTTATTTTTGACAAACGTAACAAGTCACCAATAGGAAATATATTATTTTCTCGAAAAATAAGTAAAGCGTCTAGACTGGAATAATAATCATCAACGAGTCGTCGCACTAAAACACAACTTTATTAAACAAAGACGTGCTTAACGGAGTTCGTTAAGCCGGGTGAACAACTTGTGTTTAAGACGGTTAGTCTTAACATGTAAGGTATCCTTGTGTAATTAGGGTACGGATAAGCGGGGTTTACGGTTATTCAAGTATTTGCTAGCATTCATACTGTCGAGGTGAGTTTCACTGTCCCCCCTTTTACTAAGTTTTTGAAATGTTTTGGGGAGGAAACATACTTGTAACAATTTTTCGTATATAAATGAATGAACAATGATCAGACCGTATGTGTGCATTGAGGGAACAATATAGCACCTAAAGTCCCCGAATTAACACACTTTGTAACCATTAGCTATGGACTTAGCCTAGGATTCTATGAATAGTACTATTAGGGGTGACGCCCCCGGTCATGGTTAGTCGAGCTAGCTAGGGGTCCACATCGCCGAATGACCGCATATTGTCTTATTCTCGTGGTTTAGCGAGAGAGGGGCATTCAATTGTCATGAGTTGGTTACGGTCTAGTGCATTACATATTATTTGTATTCCTTGCAAGCTTACAAATGGGGTCAATTGGTCAGGAAATGTTCAAAATTCATTGGTTATATATATACATACTATTGATCGGAAAAACTTATACATTTGAACGTCTGTGAACGTTGGAACTACATGAACTTTTGATCAAAACCTGTGAACTCACCAACCTCGTGTTGACACTTTTTAAGTATGTTTTTCAAGAAATTGAACGTGGGCTCAGGTTAGCAATGTAGGATTACATGCATGCATGAGCGGATACGGCTTTTGGAAGATTTATCTTGTATAACTCATTGCATATGGGTCATATTTGCGAAATCTTAATCTTTTGTAAACTCAAACTGATATTTTGGGATGTAAAACTTTAAACTTGATTATGTATCCAATCATTATGTATGTATTTGCGGTAATCATATGCTTTAGAAACCGGTGGATGTTACGCCTCGCATTTCCGCCTAGGCGGGGTGTGACAGGACGTGTTAACATATTTTATGTGTACGTAGGAAAATTGACATGCGTAGAACATGCTTGAACGCTATTTGTGATTTTATATAATTATTGGTAAGAAATAATTATATGTTCATACGTGATCATAATATAAATATATTATGAGTTATCGCAAGAACAATATTTATTTTGGTACACCTAACAAGTTACCAATATGGAAACCTAATATTTTCTCGAAAAATATATAAGCGTCAAGACTAGAAAAATAATCACCAACGAGTCGTCACACGAAAACATTGTTTTAATAAACAAATACGTACTTAACGGTATTCGTTAAGTCGGGTGAACAACTTGCATTTAAGACGGGTAGTCTTAACACATTAGTACCCTTGTGTGATTAGGGTACGGATAGATAGGAACTTTTAGCACGCTGTTATTTGCTAGGATTTCATCGGACACAAGGTGAATTCACGGCCCCCTTTTTGCCTTTTAATGTTTTGTAAACTGCGGGGGGAGAAACATACTTACATATTATATATTACATTATTGTTTAATACATTTAGAAACATTGTTGAGAAAACATTGTAAATATTTTTATATAATAACAAGGAAAAAAGACACTAACATTATGTTGTATATGAGGAACAAGATAGCGCTTAATGTCCCCGGATTAACACTTTTTGTAACAATTAGCTATGGTATTAGCCTGAGATTCTATGGATAGTACTATTGGGGGTGACGCCCCCGATCATGGTTAGTCGCGCTAACCGGGGGTCCACATGGCCGAATGACCGCATATTGTCTTATTCTCGTGGTTTAGCAAGGGAGGGGCATTCATTTGTCATGGTTTGGTTACGGTTTCATGTACAAACATAGGTACTTGTAAGCCTAGCTAGCTTACGAATGGATCAATAACACTTGTTTCGTTTATCATGTGTGTTTAGAATTAAAACTACTTATTTTAAGACGGTTAAGTCATGGATACGTTTTCAGGTGAAAACTACTTACTTTATGACGATTAAGTCATGGATACGTTTTCGGGTGAAAACTACTTAGTTTATGACGGTTAAGTCATGGATACGTTTTCGGGTGAAAACCACTTACTTTATGACGGTTAAGTAATGGATACGTTTTCGGATGAAAACTACTTATTTTATGACGGTTAAGTCATGGATACGTTTTCGGGGAAAACTACTTATTTTATGAAGGTTAAGTCATGGATACGTTTTCGGGGAAAACTACTTATTTTATGACGGTTAAGTCATGTACACGTTTTCTGGGAAAACTGGTTATTTTTATGACGGTTAAGTCATGTATACGTTTCTAGGGAAAACTACTTATTTTTATGACAGTTAGGTCATGGATACGTTTTCGGGGAAAACTACTTATTTTTATGACGGTTAGGTCATGGATACGTTTTCGGGGAAAACTACTTATTATTTATGACGGTTAAGTCATGTATAGTTTTTCGGAAAAAAACTACTTAGTTTTATGACGGTAAAGCCATGTACATGTTTTCGGGAAAAAACTATTAGCACTGATATAACTAACTCTGTGAACTCACCAACCTTTGTGTTGACACTTTCAAGTATGTTTCTCAGGTAACCCTTAGCCATGGCGCGGTTGGAATAGGCTAGCTATGTTAGATCATTCCCAGTAGCTGGAAGGGCATAGAATATCAAGTCTCAAGTCTATTGTTGATCTAGAAGAACCTAGATCATTGTATTACTTAGTTTTAGTAATTGTATATGTAATCAAGTCTTAGAAATCACTATTACAGCTTCCTCTATCGTGTAATGAACCAATCGTTGCAATCTGTATTTATTTATTAAGTAAATAAATTTGGGGGTGTGACAGATTGGTATCAGAGCAATGATTTTAGCGAATTAGGTTTCCTTAGTGACACCTAGGCTCTAACCGGACTCATTTAGGCACCAAGATTTCTAAGACTTGCATCACACTAAGAACACCCAAGACTTGAGTATAGAAATTCCAACCGTTGCCAAACAACTTGTGTAGACTATTAGTGTATGGAGTTACACTAGGCTATCATTAGCTACACTAATACTTAATACGATTACATGGCTCATGTAATGAACGCTTAGCACGTACAAATAGACACCTATGATGTTTCTCAACAAAGTGTCACTGTTCGGATTATGAATTAAGGATAACAGGTACTCAGCACACTGCAACCCTAGAAGATCGAGTTACGAGCTGAGCTTGGGCGACGACGGTAGTAATCGACGGTTACCGATCTTGGTACCACAACAGGCTGAACCCGTACCAGGACCTGTACCGATACCTGCACCACACCTACAACTAGTCCAGCCGTGGAGGCAGTTTTCTTTTTGACATATGTGCGGTTTAAATACTCTCCTTCATAAGTTATCGGAGCGGATGCCTAGACTTTCGCCATGAGATATGGCAGACAAGATTGCCCAAACAGAAGGAAATCCGAGGTAGATAAGCATGACTAAATGGGAGAGAACTCCAAGGGTCAGGAGACCCAGACATTTATCAGGATCATGTGAATCTATACACACATACAGACTTGGAGCATGAGTTGCTCGACACTGATTTGAGGATCTCTGCTCTACACATATTGCCTGGCTTCCATACACATTTTATTCTTGAGACGCACTAGTGGTGCCTCTCTACCATTAACCTCATCCGGCAACAGCCATATTCGGCAGATTCATGAGTGTTGGTACACATAATTTAGAGTAATCCGATAGAACAATACACACTCCTGCACAAGTGTGCAAACACGATCTAATGAACATTTCAAATCCCATTGATTTAAAAGCTAGGGATAGAGGGAACACCACAGTGATCATGCAAAGTAAATTATCATTACGGGTGCACACGTAATTTTAATTTGCAGTGCATGGGAACTTTAGTGAGTCTTGCTGTCCAAGCTAATGATAAACCCATGTTCTCGGTCACTTGATTAAGGATTGGATCTTAACAAATCGGACTTCTTAATTAGGTGTTCATAAAGCATTCTCCTAGTTTTGGAGGAACGAGAGAAATTCAAATTGAATTCAACTAATCCTTAGTGAGTCCTGAACAACAAAGGAATTCGCACATTCATTCTTTGAGATTCTACTTGTCAGGAAGGCTTCAAATTGAGCGTTACCACAACTAACACTTACAATAATTGCACAATTATTGTGGGAGATTATAGCTTAATCTCATGATCCATCATACAGTTCAGTCTCGCAATTGCTTGAAAGTTACGCCAGGAGTTCTATGCACTAACTTCAGTAATGGGGCAGAAGATTATTCTGACCCGCATACACATGGCACCTATGGGATATTGTGGAAGTTCGACATGAGACAATTAGGTAATCTGACATTTCAGGATATTGGTCAAACAGGGTTACTCTTACAACCTTTGACATTCAGTACACCTTTAAGTCTGACTATTATTTCGGTGATGAATAAGCTGTGATTTATTTTCAATCGAATGCCAAAGAAACCTAAGTGTGGACTAACGACTATTGTCGCAATAACAGAAGGACGACGTATAAAACTCTTAAAGGAGTCCCAAATGCTGAATTTCTTGCTAATATCATAAGCTCATGATATGCATAAGGGACGCAAGCATGAGTTGTTCACAACAGACCACTGTCCACAAGGATTCGAGAAGGATAGTTTGATACCCTTTGTACCCGCACTTCCCCAAAGATCATCTTGTTGAATGGATCCCAGTTTTCAGCCTAGAGGAGAGGCGTGGTCACCTCTCTCACTCCCAGTTTTCTGTAAATAAGGAGATCTAGGGTATCTATTGTTAAGAAATGACTTCTTAACGCAGGCTTAGGAAAAATACAAAATTTTGATGTTTAACACTCATTACCTCAATGTATGACCTGAGTCCTTGTACTAAGGACTTCAGGCTAGGACCGGTAAGAATGGAATACGTAGTGGTAAGTCACCAAAATACCATTCGAACGCCAGGGAAATGCAGACACACTGTATGACTAGTAGTTGGCCATCAACCATTTCTGCCAACTTAATGGGTTGACAAACCCATAGACCATTTTGAGGAAAGCATTAATTCGATGAGACCATTCTCACAGTATCGCTGTTCATTTCCTCACCTAAACGGAATATGAATATTCCAAACAAACATAGAACTTCGTATGACTTACATACTTCGAGAGTATGGTGGTCAAGCTATGATTTTACATATCAGGAAGTTACAACCCAAAGGCTGGTCTGCCTCGGAAAGGTGGTACAAGAAAAGGGTAAAGTGGTGATTAGACTCGAACTTTGCTAGTAAGAGCACACAGGGAACTTTGAAATATTAAATCCATTATGACCCATTTTAATGGAAGATCCTAGATAACACGAAACCTGGAATAAGAATAAAGTCTTAGTCCGAGAAAATGCTTTCGAAAAGCATAAGAGGGACAAACATAAAGTTTTGTTTCCATATTTTATCATTACTACACGATCTTCAACTGAAACTTGAACATCTCGTCGAGTAATTCTTTTCTAAGATCTATAGAGATCGGGCTATTGTGCATCATAGTGCATAGATGAATAGAGAGTATGTGTCAGCATACACTCAAGATTCTCAGGCACTATTTCTTTCATTATCAGGAATGAGTATCACATAACTCCATCATATTAAGGGTAATCAAATAAGGGGTTCTTGCACAGCTAATATCAATAGTCAGAGAAGTATTCTCTTTGGTTTCGAATACCGACTGCCAAGTGGAAAGAAATCAAACAATTGGAACCTAAGTTGGATGATACAAACAGAATTTAGGTACCAAGTACTGGTAACCTGTATGTGTGGTTATGGATGAAGTCCATAAGCCCAAGTACTCCGTTCATCCAAAATCGAATAAAACACATAAGGATCCCGAGGAACTCCATTACGTGGCCAAAAATGAAAGGAGAACTTGTTATCTATGTTGGGAGATACCTGACAGTAAAAGCAGAATGTTAGGAATCACCTGAGCAATCACAATAACCGAAGATTCCTCAATGTAAATGGGAACAGATTCCCATGGATATCATTACAAAACTACCCAGAACGTCTAGCGGTTATGATACTATATGGGTAATCGTCAGTCATTTGATGAAATCTGCTTACTCCCTGCCAATCAAGGAGAAAGATAAAACTAAGAAGCGTGCAAGGCTAAATATTAAGGAAATTGGGGCTAGGCATGGTACGCCAGTTTCCATTATCTCCAGTAGGGACAGTCGATTCGTGTCAAGAATATGGCAGTCAGTACAAGAAGCCTTGGGCACACGCCTTAACATGAGCACTTCATATCATCCCTAGACGGACGGTCAAGGTAAAAGGACCATCTAAATTTTAAAAGATGTGCTCCGTGCGTGTGTAATCGATTTCGGAGGAAATTAGGATACTCACCGCCATTGGCTGAGTTTTCATACAATAACAGTTACCACATCAGCATCAAAGCCGCTCCGTTTGAGGCTTTATATGGTCGAAAGTGTCGTTCACCTCTATGTTGGGAGGAAGTTGGCGACAAGCATTTAACTGGTCCTGAGGTTATTCAGGAAACCACTGAGAAGATTTTCAAAATCAAGGATCGTCTGAAGGCCGCCCGTGACAAGTAAAAGAGTTGCGCGGATAACAGACGAAGACCATTAAAATTCCAAGTTGGGGACCGGGTCATGTTGAAGGTCTCACCTTGGAAGGGAGTTGCAAGGTTTGGCAACCGTGGCAAGCTTAACCCTAGGTATATTGGACCATTTGAAATATTGGCTAGGGTTGGCCCTATAGCATACAAACTCAAGTTTCCACAGGAACTAAACAATGTACATGATACGTTTCATGTGTCAAATCTCAAGAAGTGCTTATCAGACGAGACGCTAATTATACCGCCTGATGAAATTCACATAGATGACAAGCTGCACTTCGTTGAGGAAGCCATTGAAGTCACAGATTGGAAGGTTCAGAAAACAAGGCGTAGCCGTGTTAAATTGGTTAAGGTACGTTAGAATTCAAAGCGTGGCCCCGAGTATACGTGGGAACGAGAAGATCAAATGAAAGCTAAGTACATTTCCTTGTTCACGAACACTCCAAGTCAAGATGACATCAACTGAATTTCGGGACGAAATTCTATTTAACATGAGGAGAATGTGACTCCCAGCATTTCAGGTCAATATCCATATCCATAATTGTACGTTCATATATTATATTTCCTAGTTTATTATTTTGACATAATATTGTCAAGGAGGCTAGCAAAGGAACACACATATTGTTTTAGTAATTTTAAGAATTTCTAGGAAATAAAGAATGATAACCCGCAAGGTACGTTCGTTGGTGATTAACAAGATTTTATTTAAATAAAGTCTAGTGACGCTTTATAACATAAAAACTTAAATATTGGTGACTAAACTCTTAAAAGTTGACGTCTAAATGTTTATTACATGACGTTAAGTTATTTTTAGGTGTATACATGTATATTATAGTTAAAATATTAACTATGTCGGGTTTAACTAGTAGATTATTAAAACTAGTCATCACAAATCCCATCAACACTGTAATGATTACACATGAGGTGACAACACCTAACAGGTCAAATCCACTAGTCATCACAAGTCCCATCAACATTGTAATGATGACACATGATGTGACAACACCTAACACGTCAAATCCACTAGTCATCATGAAGCCCATGCCTTGTCAAGTGGAAAGTTCAATCAGGTCAAATCATCCATGCTTTGTAATAATTACTTGATGTGACAAGACCCAACCCCCCATCCTACCCCCTCTCTTGGTCAAGAATGGCCCTAGTGGAACCCACCCACTCATCTAATCAACCACTCCTCATAATGATGTTGTAAGTGTTAGGTCTATTCAAGCCTTTTTCATGCAAACGTCACATCATATCCTTTTATCCTTACCTGGTAATGATGATGATGGAACAACACACCATCTCTATCTTTCTCTATATATATAGACATACACACATATGCACACATTTGTACACTCAAAAATCCAAGAACAAATATATAGAGTTTGAGATAGAGGTTGGAGATTCAAAGAAGATTTGGAGCTAGGAGTCGGGTTTTTGTAGCAAAACGAGCATCTATCATCTTCTACTAGTAAATCTTCACCTAGCTTTGTCTAGTGGTATGAATCCGTCATGAACCTTTCTTTTCATCTTCATGTTCTTGTTGAAAGCATGTTGTTCACCAAGAAAAAACAAAGGATTTTTAAAGATTAAAAGAGTCTTTATGAAGCATAACCTTATTAAGTTTAAACATTAGGGTTTTGCTATAAAAATGTATATAAAAGTACATGTATCAATTGTTGTTTTGATCATTTTATGATAAGTTGTTGTTAATCACATGATATTAAGATTTAAAAACAAGGAAAACTAAAATATGTATAACTATATTTATAGGCCTAGATATGCAAGCAGACATGTATACATGTTTGATTTGATTAATAATTTGGAAATGATCAAGTAGATGGATACATGTATATGGAATGTAATCTGTATATATATCTATGAATAGATATTCTCGTGTGAGCATTTGATGATAAAATGGAAATGTTAACTTGAGAAGTATGGTTAATACTTGGATAAGTGATATATATGTAAATATATGTGTATATAAATTGTAACCAAAGTGTATATGTATGTGTGTATTTTTAGTTGATTAACATGGAATCTCTAAAGATATGTATGCATGTTTAGAAACTTGAATATATATATTGTAAGGTCCCAAACCCGGGAGGCCTCACTTGTTGGATTTACTCATTCACAAAGAGTTCTTAAACATGAATATCAAATAACGCAGCGGAAAATTTCATTCAATCATCATAATTAAAACTTGTTCATACATGCGGAAGCGTAAACATTGTTAAAAACATATTTACATTATAACTAAACATAACGGGATGCCAGTCTTCAAAAGCAGTCGGGTAACTCTTCATCTCTAGCCAAGCATCACCGCCATCCTCATAACATGCCTTAACCTGAATGTGCACACTAAAAAGTCAGCTACGCTGGTGAGTTCTAGTTTTCGTTCGATTTAAGAAATGGTTCATCATTCAAAACATTCATTAGGGTTTAACATCACGTATAAGAAAACAGGGCCTTTCATTCATACACATTCAAACATTTAAACACATTGAACGGATCATTTTTTTAAAACATTTAACATTCATTTAAGTTATACGTTACTATCTAAAATCTGTATCTTTCTTTACGCGTCTCTGTGTCCCCGAAGGAACCCTGCATGTCGTGGACAACCGTTACGTATCACCGTCGTTGCCACAACATTCCGTCAATTCCCTTTTTGGTATTGCCCCCAAGGCTAACTGCACGAGGACCGACAATACCCATTCAGTTGCCCACCTATGGCTCTCAGCCAAAGATCGACAACCTCCATTGAAGGCTATGGCTCTCAGCCATAGACCGACAACTTCCATCGACGGCTATGGCTCTCAGCCATAACACTGTCGGATCATAATTTAACCTCACGTGGGGTCACGTTAACCCCTGAGTAACCGTCGTTACTCCATACCAGTTGTACAACATCAAACCATTGGCAGGCCACTAAGACACTGCCCCTGTTGTTCTTATGGTAACTATGGCTCGCTGTCCATAATCTACCACAAGGCTGGGAATCTCATTCCCAGACTTCATTCGTCAATTCTATTCATTCGACAGATTAGATTAGTAATGACTTCTTTAAAACCTTTGCCTTTTTTCTTTTCTTTTCACAAAACCTTTCCTTAACTTTCAAAACCCTTTACCTTTACTTTAAACCATTTCTTATTAAACATTCGTTCGTAAACATTCCGTTCATAAAACTTTCTTTCCATAAACCGTTCATTCCAAATCATTTCATTTCGTAAACATAGTTTCATAAACATCATTTTATAAAACAACAATTCATATGTATACACACCAGCCCGAAAACATTATATAAAACATTTAAAAGAGGGCTTCTAGAACTCACCTTATAAGCTAGTCTCGGTTGTCCTAAACAAAGGCCCAAAAACGTCACTTCCGATCTGAATTGATTAGTTAAATACACATCAGACCAATACCGACTCTAACGGTTTAACCCTTCTAAACGTACTAACTTTACTTAACCAGCCTGATGCCTGCGCACTTAGCAAGTGCGCAGACACCTCTTCCTGCGCACTTAGCAAGTGCGTAGACCCCTCTTCCTGCGCACTTGATAAGTACGCAGGACCTGCTCCGTGCGCACTTGGTAAGTGCGCACGACCTGTTTCTTCGCAAAACCCTAACTTTCGCATTCAGGTCTGATCTCGTCAAGATCTCAAACCTGTTTGCATCCAAAACGTTCGTTTTCCATTAGGGAACTCAAATCTATGTTTATCCTTCAGTTTCATCCGTAAAAACGTTGACTTTTCACCCAAAACCCGAAAAACCCAAAACCCGAAAAACCCAAAAACGAACTAAAACTCAGATTTAGGTCGGATCATTACCTGAATCGAGCTTCTGATCCGGAGGTTCTTCTCACGAGTTATGGAGTAACACTTTGCTGAAATCTCGGGTCGATCCGCCAACTTTCTCTCTCTACGGTTTCTCTCTCTAGAAGGTGCAAATGAGAGAAAAGAGTGGTGACCTTGGCTATTTATAGGGGAGGATCCCCTTCCAGCCCGCCGGCCCATCCGATCCGACCCGACATGCCTCGTTCGTTTATTTCATCATTTTAACTGTCGTTTTATTTTTGGGATGTTACAAGTCTACCCCCCTTACAATAGGTTTCGTCCCCGAAACCTATCATAAGTCAAATAGATGAGGGTACGACTCCCTCATTTCCTTCTCCGTTTCCCAAGTGGCTTCCGATCCCTTTCGATGTTTCCATTGGACTTTAACCAATTAGATAATCTTATTACGCAAACGCTTCTCCTTCTTATCTAAGATGGCCACGGGTTCTTCGATGTAATTAAGGCTGTTGTCGACCTCGATGTCAGTAAGTGGTACGTGAGCTGATTCATCCGCCAAACACTTTCGCAAGTGTGATACATGGAAGGTAGGATGAATCCCACTCAATTCATCAGGCAACTCTAGCCGATAAGCGACTTCACCAACCCGTGCCATTATCCTGAATGGTCCGACGAACCTCGGTCTTAACTTTCCTCTCTTCCTGAATCGTATTATTCCCTTTCAGGGTGACACTTTCAACATTACTCTGTCCCCAACATCAAACTCAATAGGCCTTCGTCGTTTATCCGCCTAGGATTTCTGACGATCTTGTGCGGCCTTCATTCGTGCTTTGATTTGATCAAATCTTTTCGACGTTTATTTTACAACTTCAAGACTTCCTAATTCTTTCTGTCCAATCTCACCCCAACAAACCAGGGTCCGGCATCTTCTCCCATACAACATTTCATAAGGCGGCATGCCTATCGTCGTGTGATAACTATTGTTGTAGGAGAATTCGGCTAACGGCAGATGGCTGTCCCAACTGCCACCAAAATCGATAATACAAGCACGAAGCATATCCTCCAATGTCTGAATGGTCCTTTCAGACTGACCATCCGTTTGTGGGTGGTATGCCGTGCTGATATTAAGCCTCATGCCCATCGCTTCATGAAATCTTTTCCAGAACCTCGATGTGAATCGTGTGTCCCGGTCAGATACGATCGTCAAAGGCATTCCATGTCGTGCTACTACTTCGTTAATAAACACTTCTGCTAACCTTTCCGATGAGAACGTCTCGCGAATAGGTAGGAAATGAGCACTCTTCGTTAAACGGTCCACAATTACCCAAATGGTGTCATGACCTTTAGCTGTGCGAGGTAGCTTGGTTATGAAGTCCATGGTAATGTGTTCCCACTTCCATTCCGGTATATCAAGTGGTTGAATCTTTCCATACGGTTTCTGGTGTTCAGCCTTTACTTGTGAGCAAGTCAAGCACTTGCTTACATACTTCGTCACATCATATTTCATTCCAGGCCACCAGTATTCCTTCCTCAGATCTTGGTACATTTTATTGGTACCAGGATGGATAGAGTATCGAGACTTATGAGCCTCATCCAAGATTTTGGTTCTAAGCTCGCCACCCATAGGTATCCATACCCGTCCATAACGTGTTCTAACACCAAGGGTGTTATATTCCAACTTGTCCCGTTGGCCAACCATTCTTTCCTTCTTTATGTTTTCTCCCTTAAGTGCTTCATCTTGAGCTCTTACAATTTTCCTCATCATATCTGATGTTACCACCAACTGGCAAGCTTTCACTCTAATAGGAGTAGGCACATCCTTTCGGCTTAGAGCGTCAGCCACCACGTTTGCCTTTCCAGGATGGTACATGATCTCACAGTCATAATCCTTCAGGAGTTCCAACCATCGTCTCTGCCTCATATTAAGCTCCTTTTGTTCGAAGAAGTACTTCAAACTTTTGTGGTCGGAGTAAATAGTAAACTTCACCCCGTAAAGGTAGTGCCTCCAGATTTTCAATGCAAATACGACAGCAGCAAGTTCCAAATCATGAGTCGGATAATTGGCTTCGTGAACCTTCAACTGTCGTGACGCATATGAAATCACTCTCCCGCGTTGCATCAATACGCACCCTAATCCCTGACCCGAAGCGTCAGAGTATACCACCAAGTCTTCACTGCCCTCGGGTAGGGCCAAGACTGGAGCTTGGGTTAGCTTCTCTTTAAATTCCTTAAACGCTTCATCCTGGGTCGAACCCCATTCATACTTTACCTCCTTCCGAGTCAACTTTGTCAACGGCGAAGCTATTTTCGAGAAGTCCTGGATGAATCTCCGATAGTAGCCTGCCAATCCCAAGAAACTGCGGATTTCAGTTGGCGTCTTAGGAATGTCCCATTCCCTTACCGTCACTATCTTTGCTGGGTCAACCATATTGCCGTTCGGTTTAATGACGTGACCTAGGAATTGGACTTCCCTAAGCTAGAACGCGCATTTGGAGAACTTAGCATACAACTTTTCCTTCTTCAGAGCTTCCAATACTTCCTTTAAGTGACACGCGTGATCACCCTCATTCTTGGAGTAGATAAGGATATCATCGATGAACACGATTACCGATCGATCCAGCATTGGTCGACAAACTCTATTCATCAAATCCATGAACGCTGCGGGGGCGTTCGTCAATCCAAAAGACATTACGCGGAACTCGAAATGTCCATAATGCGTGCGAAATGCAGTTTTCGGTATGTCTTCCTCCCTTACCTTCAACTGATGGTACCCGGACCGAAGGTCGATTTTCGAGAACCAACTTGCGCCCTGTAATTGATCGAACAGGTCATCGATCCTTGGTAAAGGGTACTTGTTCTTCACCGTACGTTTGTTCAACTCACGATAATCAATACACATTCTCATCGAACCGTCTTTCTTCTTCACAAACAACACCGGAGCACCCCACGGCGAGATGCTCGGATGGATAAATCCTTTCTCAAGTAACTCGTCTAGTTGTGCCATTAATTCTTTCATCTCCACTGGTGCTAGTCGATATGGAGCCTTAGCCACGGGATGGGCATCTGGTACTAAGTCAATTTGGAACTCAATTTCTCTATTGGGTGGTATCCCAGGCAAATCCTCTGGAAACACCTCCGGGTACTCGCGTACCACGGGTACATCGTCTAGTTCCTTCACTTCCTTACACTTGTCAATTACATACACCAGATAAGCCTCGCATCCGCGCCTCAAGTAATTTGTTGCCTTAATCATCGAGATGACGTTTGGCATCGGGGCGTCACGATCCCCAAGAACCTTGACTTTGCTACCATCCGGAGCCTTGAGTCGGATTATCTTTCATTTACATATAATTTGTGCTTCATTGGCAGTTAACCAATCCATACCCAACACGACATCGAACCCTCCCAAAACCATAACAAACAATCTGACAGGGAATCTATGACCTTCTATCTTTATCATGGAGTTGTCAACTACATCGGTCACTCTCGCAGTCCTACCCTCAGCGGTTTCTACGCTAAAGCCCCTTTTCTAGCTTACTGACAGTGTACTTCACTCGTTTACAGAAAGTCGCAGATATAAAACTTTTACTGGCACCCGAATCAAATAACACATAAACAAAAGTGTTGTCAAGGATGAACGTACCTGACGCCACATCGGGATCCTTCCTAGCCTGATCCTGCGTCAGTGCGTACGCTCGCGTCTTCGCACGAGATCCCTCTCCCTTCTTTTCCGGGCCCTTTACCTTCCCGGTTTCCCCCATCCTGGGCTTCGGGCAGTCCCTACTCAGATGACCGACATCCCCACAGTTGTAGCACTTGTAGTGTTGTGTGCACTCACGGGCGTACCAGTCTACATTCACCTACATGTCTTACCCCACATTTCTTACAAACGGTCGGCTCATCCACCCGAGCCCTCTTATCACGAGCCCCAAACATCTTTCCCCCAGTTCGCATGTTTGAGAAGCTCGGTCTCTTCTTTTGCTCTACAATGGCAACAACATTCAGTGCCTGATCGTCAAATACCACGCCACTTAGTTCTACTGCCGAATCATAGGTAGTAGGGGCGTTTGCCTTAACATAGGTGCGGACCTGGTCCGGCAACCCCTGAATGTAGCAGACAATCTTTCTCTCCTCAGTGGTGATCAGATGTGGCACCAGGCGTGCCAACTCGTTGTACCGGGTTGTGTATTGCCGGTGCGTCATGTTCCCGGCCTTCAAACCCAGAAATTCCCTCTCTACCTTCTCAATCTCGTTCCTTGGGCAAAAATTCTTAATAACTAAAGTTTTCAAGTCAGCCCACATCATCGCATCCACAATCTCGCTCCCTTTTGCCTAACGTACACCTTCCCACCAATGGGATGCCTCCTCCCTCAAGGAGTTAGCAGCAAATTTTACAACTTGATCCGTTCGGCACTCGCTCAGAAGAATGGCAGCTTCCATACGGATCACCCAATCAAACGTAGCCACCGCGCCTTTCTTTCCAGTGAGGACCGGTGGGTAACATGCTTTAAATGACTTGTAGTCGCATCCGCGAGAAGGCGATGCATTGTAGGTCTCATTGTTCTGAGAACCAATTGCCGCACTAGACCAACCCACCCCATTGACCTGCTTCAATGCTTCTGCCAACAGACCTGGCAGAGAAGTCTTCATCAACTATGTGAACTCTCGAGCTATAGCTGCTCTCACTTCTAGTTCAAAAGTTAAAGGTTGTTCTTCAACTAGTGTCTGCTCAGTTCCATGCACACTAACCGCCGAATCAGTGTGAACACTTCCTTCTTCACTATTCTCTTGGCGCGCAGGGATCCTGCCACGCCCACCATTTCGACCGCCGGTACGACCATCGGTACGGCCAGCACGCCTTCCGTTTCCTCTCCTCGCCATTTCGTTCTATAAGACAAGAAATACAATGTCATCACGCTAGTTAACAAATAAAATTCAATAAGTACTGTAAGATGTTAATATACACTGGCCATCTGCAATTAACCATTACACTACCCTTCGATTTCTATTTGCCCACTTTTGTGATTCCATCAGAACACAAGTCCTTACCTAACCCTATCTAGGGCATACTTTATACGTAAATGTATACTACCTTCATACCTGATGTTGTGGCTCGAGTTACCCGTACTGGCATCCGCTTTCAGTCCCATTCACAGTTTAAGTTCAGACACTACGAGTGTCCGAATCTCGCAAACTATTGCTCTGATACCAACTTGTAAGGTCCCAAACCCGGGAGGCCTCACTTGTTGGATTTACTCATTCACAAACAGTTCTTAAACATGAATATCAAATAACGCAACGGAAAATTTCATTCATTCATCATAATTAAAACTTTTCATACATGCGGAAGCGTAAACATTGTTAAAAACATATTTACATCATAACTAAACATAACGGGATGCCAGTCTTCAAAAGCAGTCGGGTAACTCTTCATCTCTAGCCAAGCATCACCGCTATCCTCATAACATGCCTTAACCTAAATGTGCACACTAAAAAGTCAGCTACGCTGGTGAGTTCTAGTTTTCGTTCGATTTAAGAAATGGTTCATCATTCAAAACATTCATTAGGGTTTAACATCACGTATAAGAAAACAGGGCCTTTCATTCATACACCTTCAAACATTTAAACACATTGAACGGATCATTTGTTTAAAACATTTAACATTCATTTAAGTCATACATTACTATCTAAAATCTGTATCTTTCTTTACGCGTCTCTGTGTCCCCGAAGGAACCCTGCATGTCGTGGACAACCGTTACGTATCACCGTCGTTGCCACAACATTCCGTCAATTCCCTTTTTGGTATTGCCCCCAAGGCTAACTGCACGAGGACCGACAATACCCATTCAGTTGCCCACCTATGGCTCTCAGCCAAAGATCGACAACCTCCATTGAAGGCTATGGCTCTTAGCCATAGACCGACAACTTCCATCGACGGCTATGGCTCTCAGCCATAACACTGTCGGATCATAATTTAACCTCACGTGGGGTCACGTTAACCCCTGAGTAACCGTCGTTACTCCATACCAGTTGTACAACATCAAACCATTGGCAGGCCACTAAGACACTGCCCCTGTTGTTCTTATGGTAACTATGGCTCGTTGTCCATAATCTACCACAAGGCTGGGAATCTCATTCCCAAACTTCATTCGTCAATTCCATTCATTCGACTGATTAGATTAGTAATGACTTCTTTAAAACCTTTGCCCTTTTTCTTTTCTTTTCACAAAACCTTTCCTTAACTTTCAAAACCCTTTACCTTTACTTTAAACCATTTCTTATTAAACATTCGTTCGTAAACATTCCGTTCATAAAACTTTCTTTCCATAAACTGTTCATTCCAAATCATTTCATTTCGTAAACATAGTTTCATAAACATCATTTTATAAAACAACATTTCATATGTATACACACCGGCCCGAAAACATTATATAAAACATTTAAAAGAGGGCTTCTAGAACTCACCTTATAAGCTAGTCTCGGTTGTCCTAAACAAAGGCCCAACAACGTCACTTCCGATCTGAATTGATTAGTTAAATACACATCAGACCAATACCGACTCTAACGGTTTAACCCTTCTAAACGTACTAACTTTACTTAACCAGCCTGATGCCTGCGCACTTAGCAAGTGCGCAGGCCCTGCTGCCTGCGCACTTAGCAAGTGCACAGACACCTCTTCCTGCGCACTTAGCAAGTGTGCAGACCCCTCTTCCTGCGCACTTGATAAGTACGCAGGACCTGCTCCGTGCGCACTTGGTAAGTGCGCACGACCTGTTTCTTCGTAAAACCCTAACTTTCGCATTCAGGTCTGATCTCGTCAAGATCTCGAACCTGTTTGCATCCAAAATGTTCGTTTTCCATTAGGGAACTCAAATCTATGTTTATCCTTCAGTTTCATCCGTAAAAACGTTGCCTTTTCACCCAAAACCCGAAAAACCCAAAAACGAACTAAAACTCAGATTTAGGTCGGATCATTACCTGAATCGAGCTTCTGATCCGGAGGTTCTTCTCACGAGTTATGGAGTAACACTTTGCTGAAATCTCGGGTCGATCCGCCAACTTTCTCTCTCTACGGTTTCTCTCTCTAGAAGGTGCAAATGAGAGTAAAGAGTGGTGACCTTGGCTATTTATAGGGGAGGATCCCCTTCCAGCCCGCCGGCCCATCCGACCCGACCCGACCCGACATGCCTCGTTCGTTTATTTCGTCATTTTAACTGTCGTTTTATTTTTGGGATGTTACATATATGGATGCATGATCATAAGTTGTAAAACTAGAAATAATATGCATTTAAATATATATAAATAGAAGTCATACTATACATATATGTGTGAATGATGGAAAAAGTATTAACTCGGGATGAGTAATGGAGTAACTAGATGATGGAAATCATTCATATATTTCTAAGTTGCTTATAGATGATAACATAGGACGTTGTCATGAATGCAAGAAATCTAAGTGCGTTCAGTTAAAAATGAATAAATGATCGCATGTTAATATTTAAATACCCGTTGAAATGTTGGAAATATTTGTAAGCATACATTGGTAATGCATGTTGAATAAAAACAAGTTAACAAATGTCATTCAGAACAAGTATTTGCATGCGAACGTGTTAACATAGTTTATATGCACGTAGGAAAATTGACATGCGTAGAACATACTTGAACGATATTTGTGATTTTATATAATTATTGGTAAGAAATAATTATATGTTCATATGTGATCATAATATAAATATATTATGAGTTATCGCAAAAATAATATTTATTTTGGTACACCTAAATCACCAATACGGAAACCTAATATTTTCTCGAAAAATATATAAGCGTCAAGACTAGAAAAATAATCACCAACGAGTCGTCACACGAAAACATTGTTTTAATAAACAAAGACGTACTTAACGGGATTCGTTAAGTCGGGTGAACAACTTGCATTTAAGACGGGTAGTCTTAACACATTAGTACCCTTATGTGATTAGGGTACGGATAGACAGGAACTTTTAGCACACTGTTATTTACTAGGATTTCATCGGACACAAGGTGAGTTCACGACCCCTTTTTGCCTTTTAATGTTTTGTAAACTGCGGGGGGAGAAACATACTTACATATTATGTATTACATTATTGTTTAATACATTTGGAAACATTGTTGAGAAAACATTGCAAACATTTTTATATGATAACAAAGTAACAAGACACTAACATTATGTTGTACATGAGGAACAAGATAGCGCTTAATGCCCCCGGATTAACACTTAATGTCTTAGCATGGGATTCTATGCATAGTACTATTGGGGATGACGCCCCCAGTCATGGTTAGTAGCGCTAACCGGGGGTCCACATGGCCGAATGACCGCATATTGTCTTATTCTCATGGTTTAGCTAGGGGTGGGCATTCATTTGTCATGGTTTGGTTACGGTTTCATGTATGAACATAGGTACTTGTTTCGTTTATGATATGCGTTTGGAATTCAAACTACTTATTTTATGACAGTTAAGTTATGGATAGGTTTTCGGGTGAAAACTACTTACTTTATGACGGTTAAGTCATGGATACGTTTTCGGGTGAAAACTACCTATTTTATGATGGTTAAGTCATGGATACGTTTTCGGGTGAAAACTACTAACTTTATGACGGTTAAGTCATGGATACGTTTTCGGGGGAAAACTACTCATTTTATGACAGTTAAGTTATGGATACGTTTTCGGGGAAAACTACTTATTTTATGACGGTTATGTCATGTATACGTTTTTTAGGAAAACTAGTTATTTTTATGACGGTTAAGTCATGTATACGTTTCCAGGGAAAACTACTTATTTTTATGATGGTTAGGTCATGGATACATTTTTGAGAAAAACTACTTATTATTTATGACGGTTAAGTCATGTATAGTTTTTCGGGAAAAACTACTTAGTTTTATGACGGTAAAGTCATGTACATGTTTTCGGGAAAAAACTATTAGCACTGATATAACTAACTCTGTGAACTCACCAACCTTTGTGTTGACACTTTCAAGTATGTTTCTAAGGTAACCCTTAGCCCTGGCGCTGTTGGAATAGGCTAGCTATGTTGGACCAGTTCCCAGTAGCTGGAAGGACATAGAATATCAAGTCTCAAGTTTATCGTTGATCTAGAAGAACCTAGATCATTGTATTACTTAGTTTTAGTAATTATATATGTAATCAAGTCTTAGAAATCACTATTACAGCTTCCGCTATCGTGTAATGAACCAATCGTTGCAACCCGTATTTATTTATTAAGTAAATAAATTTAGGGGTGTGACATATATGATACTAAAATGTATACCCGATACCCACGAGTATGTCCGATACCTGACGGATAATTACCTAATACAAACCTGACGGGTAATGGGCCAGGTATGAGACACAATTTGCCAACCGGGTATAGGACTTGGATTACCGATACCCGACCCATTGCCATCCCTAGCCATGCTTCTACCTTCGTCAATCATGATGATATGTCCAAGGATTCTTAAACACTTATTCTTACTCCTAATACTATCAAATAGCCGTTTTCTTGTCAAGACGTTGCTGAACATCCTGCTTGGCAAGAAGCTATGTATAAGGAATTTGCTGCCTTCCAAAGTAATCAAACTTAGGAGGTTATGTCATTACCCAAGGGTAAAAAGGCTATCAAGTGTAAATGAGTGTATAAAGTCAAGTATAATGCTATTGGTATGTTAAGCTCTACAAAGCCCGTTTTGGTTGTTCGTGAGGATACTCAAAAGGTTGGTATTGATTACAATGAGATTTTCTCTCCTATCGTTAAGATGACTACTATATGTAGTCTCATTGTTGTTGCTACTTCTCACACCTCTAACAGATATGTTACCAGAAAAGAACGACGGGGTCTAGGAGAGATTTATATTCCGTTTGTCAGATAACTACATACCGGTCAGAAGTTTGCCTTCTAGTTACTGTGGCGTTGATACCAAAAACACACAGCGGGAGACTTAAAAGTAATAACTATTTTATTTCACATATAATAATGTTTTACAATAAGGACTGACTAGTAAATACAACATATAACTCTAGACTTATAGTTCACGGAGAACGTGCCATCCGCTCAGGTCTTATGGTCACACGAGAACCTGCCCTTAATCGTCCCTATCTCAAAACATCTGTACATCTCCTGGACGCCAACTACAAACTAGTGGTCACATGTGCTCAAAAACATTTGAAAACATTTTGGATCAGCATAACGCTGGTGAGTTCATAAACAAAATCGTATTTTCACAACTTGTATCCTCAATACAAGAATACCCCAGGACCTCAGCTTTACTCGGGTCTGGGTCTAATAATCATCCCTCCCAATCCATCACACCAGTAACCTCACATGGATTCTGAGTCTACAACATACATATATACAGGCGACTCCCTAGCTTTCGGATACAAGTCCGGCCAAATACGAGAGGATCAGTTCTCGCTAGTTAGTCCCCCCAATCATGGCTATAATAAGTACTTATTATAGGATATATGCACGGATGATATTGGGATCTTCAGATAAAAATCATATACAAAACATTTTATAGAGCACAGTTCAGAGGAACTCACCTCAAGCAGAACCTTCTTTCTGAATCAACTATAACAATCAATACCTCGACAGAACCCTAAATCATATCCGACATTTATCATAATCAATATCCCTATCTTAGGTTTACACAAAGGAACCTCAGGGTGTTTAGAAATCTTACCTCGGTACTATCTACGACAGTTTGCGGACGTTTTGCTAGAAACCGGACCCTCGTACGCGAACCACGGCTCGGGAATATAACTCCAGTGTGTGTGTGTGTGTTAGATGTGTAAAAGTGGCAGGAATCGTTCATCAATTTATAGGGCAATATTTGGGTCCGTGACGGACCGTTACCACGCCTTTGGTTGGTGACTACGTACTTTTGGTCCATGTAACGGACCGTTATGGATCCGTGACAGTCCTTCACGAGGCTAAGTCATCAGATACGTGTCAGAAACCCTAAAACTGCCTTCGGTATTGCGGCACGGACCGTCATAACGGGTGACGGTCCGTTATGACGCGTAACGGACCGTTATGGCTAGTGACGGTCCGTTACAGGCTATTCTCTCAATTTTTCATTTTTGTCCTTGTTCTTTTGGAACTCTACACTTATACCCCTTAGACTTTTCTTTTTAATACTTTTAGCTCCTATAATACTTGGGAATTAAATACCAACACCATTGGTATCGTTTTCTCTCAAATTTCCCCTCCTTAAAAGAATTTCGTCCTCGAAATTTAATATCAGTTAAACAAATGAGGATACTTAGCTTTCATTTGTTCAGTTAATTCCCAAGTTTGATCGGCACCTTTCCGACCTTGCCACTATACCAACACCATTGGTATCGTTTTCTTTCTCAACTTCCGATCTTGCGTTCCTAAGATCTTAATGGGTTGTTCGGTAAATTGGAGTTTATCATCGACGTGTACATCATCTAATGAGATTGCTTGATCGGGATCTGCTAAGCACTTGCGTAGACATGACACGTGAAATGTGTTATGAATACCTTGTAATGTTTCTTGCAGTTCTAGTTCATATGCCACAGCTCCAACTCTTTCAGTGATTTTACAAGGCCCAATATATCTTAGCCCTAACTTTCCACGTCTTCTGAAACGTACAACACCTTTCCAAGGTGATACTTTTAACATGACGTAATCATCTACTTGAAATTCTAACGGTCGTCGGCGTTTATCTGTATAACTCTTCTTTCGATCTTGTGTAGCTTTCAATCTTTGTTTGATCTGGACTATCTTATCAGTTGTTTCCTGTAAGATTTCTGGTCAAGATAGTTGACTATCACCAACTTCCATCCAACAAATTGGAGTTATGCATTTCCTACTATATAATGCCTCGAACGGTGCAGCTTTTATACTCGAATGATAGCTGTTGTTGTAGGAAAATTCTATCAATGGTAGATGACTATCCCAGCTACCTCAAAATTCAATTGCACAAGCCCTCAGCATATATTCTAAGGTTTGGATTGTTCTTTCACTTTGTCCGTTGGTTTGAGGGTGATATGTTGTACTCATATTAATTCGAGTTCCTAATTCTTTCTAGAAAATAGTCCAAAATCTAGATGTGAACCGACTATCTCTATCTAAGATAATAGATAGCAGTATACCATGGCGACTCACAATCTCATTGATGTAGAGTCAGGCAAGTTTATTAATTGAATAGTTCTCATTAATAGGAATAAAGTGTGCCGATTTGGTTAGTCTATCAACCACAACCCAAATAACACCATGCCTTTTCTGGGTTCTTGAAAGTTTCGTGACAAAGTCCATAGTAATCCTATCCCATTTCCACATAGGTATTTCCAACTGCTGTAG
The DNA here is from genome assembly GCA_023525975.1 of Smallanthus sonchifolius. NCBI lineage: Eukaryota > Viridiplantae > Streptophyta > Magnoliopsida > Asterales > Asteraceae > Smallanthus > Smallanthus sonchifolius. The sequence goes on along the minus strand of CM042021.1, from coordinate 27,508,854 downwards.
TTGACCTGCGGGTTTCTGATGTTCAATTTTGACCTGAAGACAAGTCAGACATTTCTCTATGTACTGAGCTATGGATCTCTTAATATTCGGCCACCAGTAATGAGTTTTCAAACTTTTGTATTTTTTATCAGCTCTAGGATGTATCGAGTATTTGGATTTGTGAGCTTCATCCATCACATTCGTTTGAATTTCTCCAAGTTTAGGAATCCAAATTCTACTTCCAAATCTTAGGAATCCGTTGTCGCCTTTGGTTAGTAATTTCTCTTTACCAACCATGCGCTCCTTCTTGATGTTATCTTCTTGTATTGCTTGAGTTTGAATTTCCTTGATCTGATCCATCCAGTCTATCTTGATTTCTAACCTTAACGCTCTTATCTTGATAGGCTTAATTTTCTCCTTCCAGCTTAAAGCATCTGCTACAACATTAGCTTTCCCGGGATGGTATTTAATCTCATAATCATAACCATTAATGAGTTTCATCCATCTCCTCTATCTCATATTCAATTCCTTCTGATTGAATATATGTTGGAGACTTTTATGGTCTGTATATATTACACATTTTTTACCATATATAGATAGTGCCTTCAGATCTTTAGAGCAAACACTATGGCACCAAGTTCGAGATCGTGTGTGGTATAGTTCTTCTCATGAACTTTTAGTTGTCGTGATGCATAGGCTATCATCTTATCTCGTTGCATCAACACGCAACCTAGACCAATATGGGAAGCATCACAATAGATGACGAAGTCATCATTCCCTTCGGGTAATGATAAGATTTGTGCGGAGCTAAGTTTCTACTTAAGGGTTTTGAATACCTATTCTTGCTTCTGGCTCCATTCAAATTTCACAGCTTTCTGAGTTAAACTAGTTAATGGAGTAGCAATCTTGGAGAAGTCTTGTATAAATCTTCGGTAGTATCCGGCTAAACCAAGAAAGCTTCGAACCTCAGTCGGTGTCTTTGGAGTTTCCCATTTCATGATTGCTTCAATTTTAGTTGTATCTACTTGAATTCCTTGGTGATTTATGATATGCCCTAAGAATTGTACTTCTTGTTTCCAAAACTCGCATTTGGAAAACTTAGCATACAAATTTTCTTTTCTGAGGGTTTCCAAGATTATCTGAAGATGTTTGGCATGTTCTTCCTGAGTTCGGGAGTAGATAAGGATATCATCTATGAACAATATAATGAGTTTATCAAGGAATGGTTTATAAACTCGGTTCATTAGGTCCATAAATGCTGCAGGAGCATTCGTTAGACCGAATGAAATAACCAAAAATTCGTAGTAAACGTATCGGGTTCTAAATGCAGTCTTAGGTACATCTTCTTCTTGTACCTTCAACCGGTGATATCCGGATCTAAGAGCAACCTTCGAGAAGTATTTAGCTCCTTGCAACTAATCAAACAAATCATCTACTCTAGGTAATGGATATTTGTTCTTCACAGTGAGCTTGTTCAGTTCCCGATAATCTATGCACATCCGCATGCTTCCGTCCTTCTTATTTACAAACAATATCGGTGCTCCCCAAGGTGAAGTACTTGGACGTATGAAACCTCTATCTAATAATTTTTTAATCTGCTTCATCAGTTCTTTTAATTCAGAAAGTGCTAGACGATACAGTGCTCTTGCTACCGGTTTAGCTCCAGGTATAAGGTTAATTCGGAATTCGATTTGTCTATCTGGTGGTACACTAGGTAATTCTTTCGGAAATACATTCGGGTAATCACATACTACAAGAATGTCCGCAATTTGCCGTTCGGGTTTCAAGTCTAAAGCATAAACCATGAATACACTACATCCTGTATTCATACATTTCTTAGCCTTAGCTAAAGAAATCGTTTCAATCTTATTCTCCTTATTATCACATTGTATCAACATAGTCTCTCAGTTAGGCCTATAAATCCTAACAGTCCGTTGATCACAATCGATCTGAGCATGACATTGGTTTAACCAATCCATTCCAATGATAATATCGTACTTGCTCATATTCACTGGCATTAATTCAATCACTGAATTCTCATTTCCCAGAGTCATCTTGCAATTCGCATACGATTCGGTTATCCTAATCTATTCTCCACTTGCTGTCTCAACTATGTAAGCATACTCAAGTGGGGTAGGTTTTATGCCTAAATGCAAACTAAATGCATCTGAAACAAAACTTCTATTCGCTCCTATATCAAACACGATTAAATATCGTTAATTAGGAACGTACCAGCTACTACTTTGGCATTATCATTTCTCTTTCCTTCACCAATCACAAACACCCGACCTTTTGCCCCTTCTTTAGGCTTCTGTTGTATGGGTTTGGTACAACTCCTTGATATGTGTCCCATTTCATTACAATTATAAAACTTTATAGATGGACAATACGTTGAAATACGTCCTGGCTTCTGGCATTTGTTACATCTTACTTCCTGAGAATTTCTCACCGAATTGTTTCTCTCTCTCATAGGGAATTTGTTGTTTCTCGGTTTGAACCGATACATCACTTCTTAACTTTTTCTCTTTACTTCCACTGGTTTTACCTCAACTGCCTTCTCAGCTTTCTCCTTGGTTTCTTGTGATGCCACATCATCATAGATTGTGGCACTCAATGATAAAGTTGCATCCATTGTTTAGGGTGAGGAGGTTTTCACTAAGGTCCGTACCTTTAGTGGCAAACCCCGGATAAAGTGTTTGATTCTTCGATACTCAGGTGTCACCAAATGTGGCACCAGTTTAGACATTTCATCAAATCTTGTTGCATACTCCTGATGTGTCATAGTTCCAGCCTCGAGACGCTGAAATTCTTCCTCAATCTTATCAAGTTCGTTCTGAGGATAGAACCGTTGAAGAACTAGTTCCTTAAACTCATTCCATTTCATATTGTCCACAGCCTGCTCCCCTCTGGTTTGTTTCACAGACTCCCACCAATCCAATGTTGTGGTTTCTAAGGAATTGGCAACAAACTTGACTACCTGATCGCTTATGCATTCACTAAGTTTTATCATAGCCTCCATCTTTGTGATCCTCTAGGTAGCGTCAATAGCTCCCTTCTTGGCGTCAAATGGCTTAGGTTTACATCCTCCGAAGGATAGGATTTGTAATTGCATCCTTCGTGATTCTCAGTTCTTGTTATAGAACTAGTGTTGGCATTTTCATTTGCTCCTTCAACGTTGTTGGTTCCTCTTCCAGCAGTTCCAGTACCCATCCTCTTTGTGAGGACTTCATCCAGTAATCTAGGTAACGTTGTTCTAAGTGCCTTTGTTACCTCACTAGCCACAACATATTGGGATTGGGCTTCAGACATAACCACTTCTTCAACATGAGGATTTGTGTTATTGTTCTCGTTTGTTTCGTGATGATCATTAGTGTCAGTGTTATTCTCGGTCTGCCTATGAGACCTAGTAACCGGAGTACGACCTATTCCTATACCTCTTCCAACCATTGTTACCTATACACACAGATGTGTGACATCAGAATTCGTATAACTGGTTATGATTTAGAAAATCAGAAATTAAAGACATTTGGCCAAGAATGTAAATAATATCTGTTTTCTTGACATCTCCTATTATATTCATAATGATAATCAACACCTTAACCTATATCCTATGGCATTCCAGCTATCTCAGAGCTCTTAGTTTAATTCTGGATACTAATCTTTCTTATTAGTATCTAAATCCCTTAAACCTGGCTCTGATACCAACTTGTCACACTCGTAACACAGGACAGTTATCTAACCAGAGTAGTACCTCCAACAGATATGTTTCCACGAAAGAACGACGGGTCTAGGAGGGATTTATACACCGTTCTTTCCTTAGACGGAACATTCTGTTTGTCAGATAACTATATACCGTCAGAAGGTCGCCTTGTAGTTACTGTGACGTTGATACCAAAAACACACAACGGAAGACTTAAAAGTAATAACTATTTTTTTCACATATAATAATGTTTTACAATAAGGACTAACTGATAAATAGAACATATAACTCTGGACTTATAGTTCATGGAGAACGTGCCATCCACTCAGGTCTTATGGTCACATGAGAACCTGCCCTCAGTCATCCCTATCTCAAAACATCTATATGTCTCCTGGACACCAACTACAAGCTAGTGGTCATCTGTGCTCAAAAACATTTGAAAACATTTTGGATCAGCATAACTCTGGTGAGTTCATAAACAAAACCGTATTTTCACAACTTGTATCCTCGATACAAGAATACCCCAGGACTCCGTAGATTCGAGATATAAGTCCGGCCAAATACGAGAGGATCAGTTCTCGCCCGTTAGTCCCCCCAATCATAGCCATAATAAGTACTTATTATAGGATATATGCATAGATGATATTGGGATCTTCAAATAAAAATCATTTATAAAATATTTTATAGAGCACAGTTCAGAGGAACTCACCTCAAGCAGAACCTTCTTTCTGAATCAACTATAACAATCAATATCTCAACAAACCCTAAATCATATCCGACATTTATCATAATCAAATCCCTATCTTAGGTTTACACAAAGGAACATCAGGGTGTTTAGAAATCTTACCTCGGTACTATCTACGACAGTTTGCGGACGTTTTGCTAGAAACCGGACCTCGTACGCGAACCACGGCTCGGGAATACAACTCTAGAGTGTGTGTGTGTGTGTGTGTTTGAGAATGTGTGTTGGATATGCAAACGTGGCTGGATTCGTTCATCTATTTATAGGGCAACATTTGGGCCGTGACGGATCGTTACCATGTGTGACGGTTCGTCACGCCTTTGCTTGGCGGCTACGCATTTCTGGTCCACGTAACGGACCGTTATGGATCAGTGACGGTCTGTCACGAGGCTGAGTCATAAGATACGTGTCAGAAACCCTAAAACCGCCTCTTGTATTGCGGCACGGACCGTCATGACGGGTGACGGTCCGTTATGATGCGTAACGGACCGTTATGGCTGGTGACAGTCCGTTAAAGGCTATTCTCCCAATTTTTCATTTTTGGTCCTTGTTCTTTTGGAACTTTACACTTATACCCCTTGGGATTTTCTTTTGAATATTTTTAGCTCCTATAATACTTGGGAATTATCCGGGTGTTACACTACTAAACGACATTGGGGTTTGTATCAGTTGGATGTCGATAATGCTTTCTTACATGGTGATCTTGATGAAGACATTTATATGAGTCCTCCTCTTGGCATGCCTTTATCTTCCCTAGATCAAGTTCTCAAACTCAATAAGTCTTTTTATGGTTTGAAACAAGCCTCTCGGTAATGGTATGAGAAGTTATCTGATGCTCTTAAGACTAAAGACTATGTGTACTCTGCCAATGATTATTCTTTGTTTTCAAAGACCTCGAGGGATTCAGTCGTTCATGTGGCTGTTTATGTAGATGACATTCTCCTTACGGGCAATGATGCGAAAGAGATGTTTGCTTTAAATGATTTCTTACATTCCACATTTCAAAACAACGATCTTGGTGCTCTTAACTATTTATTGTGGATTGAGGTTCTCAAGACTGTTTCTAGAGTCATCATGACTTAACGCAAGTTTGCCAAAGATCTCTTGACCGAGTTTCATGTTGACTACTTTACTTCTATTTCGTCGCCTTTGCTTTTGCATTTGCAACTCAAACTTAGTGAAGGTCAAGTTCTTGATGAGCCTTTAGATTATCGTCGGCTTGTTGGTAAGTTGAATTACCTCACTCACACTCGCACTAATCTTGCTTTTGTTGTTCAACTCCTTAGCTAGTTTATGAGTGATCCACGGGTTCCTCACTGGGATGATGCCTGGCATACTCTTCGTCTTCAATAACAACTCTGATATGTCTTTAACCGCTTAATGTAATTTTGATTGGGCTTCCTGTCCTAACACTCGCCGCTCTGTTGTGGTTATTTAATTTCCTTTGTTGGGAGTCCAAGAAACAGACTACCATTTCACTTAGCTCTGCCGAAACTGAGTATTGGTCTATTCTTCGGGTCACATAAGAACTTACTTGGTTGACTCGTTTGTTTGTGGAATTTCGGGTTCCTGGTCACACCCGTACTTCTGATCAACTTGCATATCTCTTCACCAAAAGTCTTGCTGGTCATCCGCATTCAGATTTGATTTCTAAGTTGGGGTTATATACGCATATAACTTGAGGAGGGAGGGCTCGGATGAAAGTTTCGTCTAAAAATTTTCGGTCGAAAGTACAGTTTTAGGTGAAAGAAAAGTTTCGCCCGGTCTGTTACATATTGTTTTGTTTTCTGTTTTTTTTTTGCTTGGTGTACAAACAAGTTTGTAACATTATTTCAAGTTTTCAATCAAAACAGAAAATTCCTCCAATTACTTTCTCTCTCAATCAATAGCCATTAAGTTCATTATTAAGTACTAGTGGGTGTAACCCGCGCTATGCGGCGGGGCGGTAAATTTGCAAGTTCGGTTTTGACGACATGTACGCTAGTATTAAACACAATGAAAAGAATTCACGTCGTCAGAACGCTGATAAAAGTAGTGTAATAAGAAAAAACCGTAAAAATATGAACCCTCGAAGTAGCTTTAATGGCTTCCACGTTTGTGCTTTGATAACTGTCAATGTAACTAATATCCAATATAGGAAATATGCATTTTGAACCTGAATGAAAAAAAACTTAAATTAAAGTCTAATAAACAGTTTGCCACTCCATTAGCGGCTTGGTGCGTTCACTTCAGCTTCCATTTGCTTAAGCATCTCTAATATATGAAGCGGTTGAAATATGCAAATATAGATCCAAATTGTTATTGTTTCCTGCATCAAATTGTACATAGACTACTCAAATTTTAATTCATTATAATATAAAAATTGACACGTCAATTACAAGCAACAACATATACTACGATTAGATGAATAAGTTTCCCCTTATAGGCCTCAAAACATGAAAATTCAATCTTTCAAAGTTTATCAAGTGCATAATATTCAAATCGAAATCAAACTAAACAACAACTGTTCGTGCTGACATAGTGAAGAAAGCTCGAATTAACATCTTTATTGTTAATATTATAATATACAAATTAACAACTACCATTGACAGGTGGCTTGCATTTAAAAGTACAAAATAATAATAAAAGTAAATTAATTTTTGCTTCATAAGTAGAGTATATAACTAAACAAATACAATACATATAAGACATGCTAAAATTTTGTTTAGAAATGTAAGGTCCCAAACCCGGGAGGCCTCACGCGTTGGATTTACAAACAGTTTTTAAACTTGAATATCAAATAACGCAGCGGAATCATTCATTCAACATAATTAAAACTTGTTCAACATGCAGAAGTGTAACAATGTCTAATACATAAACATAACATAAACAACTCATCACGGGATGCCAGTCTTCATGAACAACCGGGTAACTCATCAAGCCACCCAGCATCACCGTCCATCATCATAACCAGCCTTAACCTAAATGTGCATACTAAAAGTCAGCTACGCTGGTGAGTTCTAGCTTTACGTAAAACGCCAAATTTAAACATTTTGCCTAAAAACATAACTTCAAACTTCATTTAATAAAAACGTACGCGAAAAATGCAGTAACATAAACATAAAACATAAGTCAATAATAAACCGAATCTGCGTCTTCTCGTAACCGTCAATTCCCTTCAAGTACGGTACTTCATAGAGTACCCGTACCAACATTAAGCACGGTGCTTCATAGAGCGCACGTACCAACATAAACCATTCATAACCATACATAATCGTTAATTCCTTTCAAGCACGACGTCCCAAAGGATAGCACGTACCAAACTTCAAGCACCGTTCCCTCGCAAAAAACGATACTTACGTCAAGGATCACGGTAATCCCCTTGATGACCGTCGTCACCCCTTTCCCACCCAGTTGTACAACCGTTGGCCAGCCACGAAGGCCCCTATAAAGGTAAGACCTTTACATAACATACATACTTCGATTCTCAAAGGAACCATGGCAGATTCGTTCATTTTAGTGACTTTCAAAAACCTTTACTTCACTTCAGTTAAAGCATCATACGTTTTATCAAATAACATTTAGTTCGTAAACACTTCTTAGACATTACGTAAACTTCTTTGGTAAAACATTTCGTAATCACCTTTCAAAACCTTCGCTTTTAAAACGTCTTTCAATAGCATTGTATCATAAAACATCGTTTCGCAAACATCACTTCATAACACATCATTTCATAAACATCATTTCGTATGTATGCACACCAGCCCAAAAATATTATTAAAACATTTAAAAGAGGGCTTCTAGAACTCACCTGAGATGAACATGGTCAAAGGTCTCTAAAAGATCTTCTAACCTGTACGTACACATTCTACACTTAGCTTCACATACAACTCATTACATTTTATCCCTTCATACCGTGAACCTATTGTTACACGGTTTCTTCCCGTGAACATAGGAGTACACGGTTTAAGGGAGGTTCTCAGTAGTGTTCCCGAGAACTAGAAGAGTCGTGAACCTGGGGTTCCCGGCTTCCATTTTCTCCTGAAAATTCCAGCCGTGAAACCTTACTCGGCCGTAAACCCTACCCGGGTGTCCCCAGCCGTGAACTTACCCAGCATCCCCATCCGTGAACCTACTCGGGATCCCAGCAGTGAACCAGACCGAGAACCCTAACCGTGAACCTTCGGTTCATACCCAAAACCCTAGTTTTGCATGGATTCAGATCTAGATCGACGGGTTCATCAAGTTTGGAACTTTTTACGTTCAAAAGGTGTATTTTCCCCACGTGATTCCAGATCTAAAGTATGACATCGTTTGACCCATAAAAACCCGACCTTTTTGAGCCAAAACCTGTAAAAACCCATTTCGAGAAAAAACATAGCAAAATGAGAGTTTCTTACCTCAAATCGACTCCTTCCTTCAGCAAATCTTTACTCGAGTGATGTAGCAAGGTAGTGGATCGATCGTTAGCTAAATCCAAAGCTTTATCTCTCAACGGCTTTCTCTCTCTAGAAATGGTAGGGAGCAAGAAGGAGGGTTTGGGAGGAACATGTGTGGAGGCTAGGGTTTAAACCCACCCTCCCCTCAATTCTCGGCCTAGGTTTGCGGCCCACGAGTCCCCCACCCTTTTCACGCCCCTTTATTTCTTCCCTATTCCGCTTATTGTTTTCGTCGTTATTTTCGGGATGTTACAAGAAAGGTGATTATTATTGGACACACTAATTCTTAAAAAAAAAGTTCATAATTTTGGACAAAGGTGTTTGGGGACAACACAACACGTACAAAAAATCTCGTTTGACCCGTTACCCAACGACCCATTCACTAAATTCAAGAAGCAACACGTAAGATTGGATACATCGGTAAGCTCTGATAAGTGGCGGGAACTGAACTCATTCATAGTAGTTGCTACCTATGGCAATGGCAATTTAGCCTATAAAACAAAATAAGCTACGAACATTTAAAAACCAACTCATATAAACCAATAAAATAAAAACAGACTACTAAATGAAAAACACAAAGGAAAAAGTAATGGAGAATCAATTTTAAACATAAAAGCAGATCTAGATATATATATTTATTTTTGGACTAAGCTGAGTATATTGTTTGTTTTACCAAATGGACCCATTAGAGATCCAACATAACCCTCATTAACTCATTCAAAAGTAAATGGGTCGAGTATGAATGTCAACCTTTACTTTATCTGGCTTAACCATGGCTCCATGAAGTTGGGGACACTTAAAGAACCGTGTCCCTTTCACCCTATCCACATCACTGCAAATCTATACTATATAATAAATAAATGTTTTTCTATGTCACGTGTCGCATCCACATTCATTCTCATAATTTTTTTTCCGCCTCTCTCTCTTATTAAATGCACTTCCTATTTTTGACAACAATATATATTTAAAGAAAATATTAATTATACTAATAAAACACATTTATTTTAAATTATTCCTTACGAAACTTTGAAAATCTAATTATTTAACTTTTATTTTCAATCAAATAATAAATGAAAAACAAATTACACTAAATAGTTTTTAATTTATTTTCGAAACTCAATTATATATTAGCTTTTGCATATTTTGACTTTTGTTTTCTATCCTTAGTATATGATACATTTTTACACGTGTAAAATATACACATAAAGATTTAAAAATTTATTTTTTGATATTTTTCACCCGTATATATACACGGATCTAAACTAGTAATACAAATATAAGTTACATATAAGGAAATGGGTGAAACAAGTTAACCAACTCTAAAGTCAAAATGTCCCTAAGTTGTAGACAAATGCTTACACAATACAAACACATAAACCGTTTTATTAAAAATAGATGATTATTTTAATAATATATTCTTATAATCATATTTAAAATATTAATTATTTATAAAATTTAAAAAACGGACAAAGAAGTGTTGACGGGTCAAGTTATGACCTGAGTCTATTTTACCCATACCTTAAAGCTACAAATTATGACCTGAGCCCAGTTTGATCTGTTGCCAAACCCGCTGTTTTTCCAGCTCTAATAATAAATGTTATAAAAATTGATTTTTTTAAGAAAATCTGAGAAGAAGACGGTAGAGGCGGCCGATAGCCTTGTTTTCTGGATAAGTGGAAGAAGACTCTTGGAACAAGTTTGGTGACGGCTTTGGATGTGGCCGAGGTGAGGGTCGGGGCTGTCCGGGATAGGTCGAGTTGAGGGAAGACTTTGGACGTGACCGAGGTGAAGGTTAGGTGTTCGGGAAGGGTCGATATGGGTCAAGGTGAAGGCGAGTTTTGACGGGAATGTTGCCTGAAGAATGACGTGAACGAACAAACCGATTAATGGGGTGATTGTTGGGTTAATTGGGTTAGTTCACGGGTCATGGGTCACATGAATTTTCGGTCAATATGTTAACGGGTCATGAGAATAAATGTCTAGGGGTAAATGGGTCATTCTTGACTGTTTTTGGATATGAGTCAGACTTGGCTCTTCTTACTGTAGAAGAATTGGTCAGAGTTCACCGAGATAATTGGAAAATGGACGTTATTGGAACGTAGGAATAGGTGGTCAATTCAGCATGTGTTTTCTTTGGTTTTTTTTATTATAAATAAGAATATTCCAGTTTTTTCAATTCCTTGTATTCGTTTATTTGAGTTCATGAATTAAACAGATAACCAGTCCCATAGTGTGTGTTTCCTCGTGCTGAACAACAATCTTGAATATGCATATGTATTAGGTTACCATGATACATATCCAAAAACATTAAGTTACTCGAGTTTGAATCACACGGTTAAGGTACATAATCAACCGAACCAAGTATTTAATAAACCGTTTAACTCAACCTGACCCGATTAAGAGTTAAGACATATGCCTTTGTGGTAAAGGGTAAATACGTCATCCTCAATTTTCTCGTAAAAACCCTAGCGGATGTAATAGCGACCTTATAATTCCAATAAAACCCTCGCCTTCTTCTCCCACCCATCTCCGCCGCCGTTATCGTTCCCTGCAGCAATGGTACTCTCTTTAACACATTATGAACGAATCAATTATTTCTGGTTCTCGATTTACTTGATATTGTCTGGATGATGATTGTTTTGAATGCATGTATCGTAGGCTTCAGAGAGGAAGCAAGCGAATCCAATGAGAGAGATCAAGGTTCAGAAACTCGTCCTCAACATCTCCGTTGGTGAGAGCGGAGATCGCCTCACTCGCGCTGCCAAGGTCCACTCTTTGAATCTGATTATTGTGTTTATGTGTGTTCGTACTTAGCTATTATCTTTCCGATGTCATTTTATTGTTTTGATTGATTGTAATTAGGTTTTGGAGCAATTGAGTGGCCAGTCACCTGTGTTTTCCAAGGGTAAGATTTATCACTGTTCTTCCATTGCATTCTCTTGTTTATTTTATTTATTTTAAATTAGGTAAATTTTAGCTGAGTTTCAATGATGAATGTTAGAATAAAGAATTTAGTTGTTAGTGTTAGTTGAGTTTGTTAGAAGATGGTTAGTCTTCAAACTAGTTTAAATACATGTTTAGGAATTTATTTGTTAAGAAATTAGATACTACATTATCCTTGCTAGATAAACTGTTATATCATCAAGTTATTGATAATTTGTTGCTTATACTGGTTATTTATATATCACTACTTTGTATGGGCAAACCCCTACATTTAGGGGTGTAAACGTGCTGGCCCGAGCTTGCCTATCATAGTACTAAGCTTGAGTCCAGCTTGTTTCATGAGAGCTCAAGCTTGCTTCTTTCAAGCTTTATTTGAGCTTGGTTCATCAGTAATTTTTCAAGCTTAAGCGCGGTCTGGGCTTGGTTTGTTTATTCTTTATAAAATATTTAATTAGTTGGGTGAAAGAGTGAATAAACAAATGAAACTAAAATATAGGCACCACCATTGTCAAGCTTGTAGTTTTGTGAAGAACTGTTAAAAACAAGACGTAAAACTCTGGCATCCATCCTTGAAGTTCTCATATTAAAGACAAATTTGCAGTTCACTGAAAATAAAGAACATAACAATGTTAAGAAACTGTTATATTTGTTTTACTTCACATCATATTCTTCGGTTCTTCCTTCCTTCTCCATCTTGTTCATTTTCAAATAAAAATCTCAGTAACTTAAAATCAAATAATTGGCGTTGTTGTTGAAGGTGGCTCTTAGACCAATTTTCTTCCATCATGGACTCTTATTATAATTTTAGTACTATGACAATGCCCAATAGCTCAAGATACCTTGTTTTGTGTACACATCCTATGATCAGGATGTATCTAGCTGTAACAGAAAGTAGCCGAATATCAAGAAACTTCTTATCAAGAGACATTGTTCATAGAGTCATAGTAATTTCAGTGTCTAAGATTGAGCTAAATTAGATCTAGTCCATACGGTTTACTCATAGTTGATCTTGATTAAATGTTAATGATGGAAAGCCTCAAATCTTAGGATTGTTTGGAGTTTAAGATTGAGAACATGTACTTGAGCAACTGAGGTTTTGAGTCGACTATACTTTGATTTTTGTTTGGTGTAATTATATTTTATTTTGGTATTTTTGCAAATGAAAACCGTGATAGAAGGAAAAAATGAAGTTGAAGAAAATTGACTATTTTTCTTTTTATAAATGCTGTGATTTTGACAGCTGTTATTTTTGGTGGTATTTGTGCGTTAGAAAGCTTTTGTAGTAATAAATTTTAGAATTTAGAAATGAACATGATGATGATTACCTATCAAGTACTCGATGACATATAATTTACACTGTGTTGTCAAATGCGATAGTTGCATTCAAGGCGCATAGGCATTGCCTCGGGCCTAGGCGCAAGGCGCAAAAAAATCGAGGGTCTGAGATAAAAAAGGCGCATATAGAGGGAAAAAACAAAAAGTATATTATACATTGAAAACTAATACCACACCACTAATATTAAAAAAAACTATTATAGTTAGTATCAAAAGATAAAAGTAATAGATAATCAAAAGTAATACCAAAATTTGAATACAATTTCTTGCTTCAATTTGTTATTTTGTAACCTTCAATGGTGTGTATATATATATACAAAAGATTGTTGATTTGGAATTAATTTGGTAGTCCTTATTTTTTCTAGGGCCAGCCACCAGTGAAAGACTAAAAAATAGTCAAAAAAATTCGAAATTAATTACTGGATTGCGCCTGAATGAATAAAGCCCACGCCTTGGTTGATTTGGCGCCTGACAAAAAGCCCTCGCCTGAGCTAGCCTTTGCAAAAAAAAGCCCAGATCTGCGCCTTGGTCACCTCCAGGCGCTATAGCTGCGCTGGGCTTTAAATTTGCGCCTAGGCGCTCGCCTGGAGGGCTTTTGACAATTTACATGAAAAACAGTTGAACTTTCCTGTAAGTCCAATTGCAGCAACAGCCTCTTCATGTGGACCTTCAAGAAACTTCACAAAATAAAGTTTTATACTTTTATATTCTCTTCAACATTGGTTTTCTATTAATTCTTTCTATAATTCTTTATATAATTTAGCTGTCATTTTTTTCTGGACTTCATTTTTCTTGATTTTGTAAATATCTGGAAAGACAACCTTTTATGGTGGTTTATTTATGTTTACGGGTATTGTTTGGTTGGTACAGCAAGGTACACTGTGAGATCATTCGGGATTAGGCGTAATGAAAAGATTGCATGCTATGTAACCGTTAGGGGAGACAAGGCAATGCAGCTTCTGGAGAGCGGGTTGAAGGTCAAAGAATACGAGCTGCTGAGACGCAACTTTAGTGACACAGGCTGCTTTGGATTTGGTATTCAAGAACATATTGATCTGGGTATCAAGTATGTCATTATTTCTTTCACTTCAACTCTTCAAGATTATTAACATTTCATATGCATTGATAATAATTTTAATGATATTAGTAATGGCAAAAATGTAATATTTTTGTGAATACAGGTATGATCCTTCTACTGGTATCTACGGTATGGACTTCTTCGTCGTTCTTGAACGCCCAGGCTACCGCGTCGGCCGTAGACGCAGGTGCAAGGCGCGTGTTGGTATCCAGCACAGAGTTACAAAGGAAGATGCAATGAAATGGTTTCAGGTGAAATATGAAGGAGTGATTCTCAACAAGTCTCAACAAATTGGAGCATAATTTGAGGTGACTTTTAGATTTGTTTTGCTTGCCCTATTTTATATCTCTATTTCCGTCTTTTTGTGCCTTTGGATCCTACTTGTAGTGAAAATATGTGAAGATGTATTTAGCATCTTCTTTGACATTTGTTTTGATTTCTAATTTCTTCAAAAGAAGTGATCATAACTTTTTAGTTTTGAAATTTGTTGGGAAAACAAACTATTATGGGTCTGGGCCGGGGCGATGTTTAACGAGATGGTATGTATCTGCATCACTGCTGTGAGTCGGTAATTCGTGTGTGAAGTTCGATTGTATGTAAAGTTATGTAACTAATTGATTTAGTTAAAAATGGGTTTGGGTCAAGACGGGTATGAGTTTAGAAATGTACACAAATATATAGAAATTATCAAATTGTTACTCTGTAAAACTATGCACAAATTGTAACCAATGGGTTATATGGTGCTGTTGATACGGCTAGGTTAAATGTCAGTTGGTAGTGAAGTTTTAAAACCTTCATTTAATGTATACCGATTCCTAGGTTATAAACGAGTCAAGCAGAGCCTGAGCTTGCCGGATTAACGTAAGAATTATTTTATTTATATAAATTTATTATCATTATGTATATTTATAATTATAACTTTTTTATATAACATAATATATATTTTTAGTTATTTTATTAAAATTTATGATTTTATATGTATAATAATAATTATTATGTTAATATATATGTTTTTAATATGTTAAACAAAACTTATAGATATCAAAATCTCGTTTAGGTTTGTGAGCCTGGTTGAGAAACCTAGTTGAGCTTAATATGTAAAGCTCGGGCTCATCTCGTTTAGGTTTGTGAGCCTGATTGAGAAACCTAGTTGAGCTCAATATGTAAAGCTCGGGCTCGACTTGTTTATTAAATAAGCCCCAATATAACTTTTGTTAATGCAACTTCTTCGTTTTTGTGCATTTTGGTTGAAAGCAATGGTTGTAAGGTGTGGGGTTCATTTAACCCCTAGACATGTAAAGTGTAAATTCCATATCGAATATGATTTGATACATATGCTGGATATTCAGAAGCACACCAGCATATGCCGCATGAAGATGTTATTCTTACAAGAATACCAAAAACACAAGGGGAAAAATACATACCAAGTCTTCATTTTCTCTTTTACTAATTTAGTTGTTAGATCCACCACCGACGGGTAGAGGTGGGCAAAAAAACCGGTTTGGAATAGTTGAACCGGTTTCAAACCGAAACCCGACCCGATTTAAAACCGGTTTTGGTGAAACCGGTTTCAAACTGGTTTGAACCGGCGGTTTTGAACCGGTTTACATGGATATAATTTAAGACCGGTTTTTTTTTAACCGGTTTGAGGAACCGGTTTGCCAAACCGGTTTAACGTTAATTTTTGAAAAATAACCGTTGGGATAACGGCTATATAGCCGTTTTTGACCGTTAGACCCCTTTTTTGAAGAACTCGCCGAAGATTATATATAGACTAAGAGGATCGACTAGTAACTCCGAGAATGACGGCGAAAATTAAACAAAAAAACTCAAAAAAAATATATTTTTCTTTTTGTCGAATTGTAATGTTTAATTTTGTAATGTTTTGTGATTTACGAACTCCTACAGTATGAATAAACGTTGAACTTTATGTTTTTATTTGTTAAATATTTATTTTTAAAATTTTTTTATTTTTTTTATAAAACCGGTTCATCAACCCTAACCGGTCCAGAACCGAACTGAACCGGTTCAACAGGTTCGGGATTCTATATGTTAAAAACCGGTTTTAACCCGAACCGGTTTAGTCAAAACCGGTTTAAGGCTTGGTCAACGCAAACCGGTTTGGGCCGGTTTGGAACCGGTTCGGTTCAAAAAACCCGGTTTGTGCACCTCTACCGACGGGCGGGTTGATTGTAAAAAAATAAAAAGCTTAAACTTAGGGCCTTCATATTTAAGGGGCTCTCAATTTTAAGGTTTATTTTCGTTTAATTTAGAGGTTTTAACAAGTAAAACAAATAATTGGCATGCTTAAAACTTAAAAGAATTTTATTCACTAAAACTCATTCAACTCTACTATGTGTGATTGTGTGTCTTTTAGAGTACGTATACAAAAAAATATGTGTAATCATATTCTTACGTATTCGAATCATGAGCAAAAAAATTATTATTTTTACAAAAAAAACCCTGATTTTAGAATCCTCTTTAGGCACCAAAAAATGTTGAACCAACGCTGCTGGCACCACTTTTCACATATGGATAGTCGACTCACAACAATTTTATTTAGGGGAAATGATGGATTATATTTAAAAGTTTAGTTAGTTCTTGGTTCTACACATGTATAGTTGAATGGAACTTATCCGGCCATATGCCAAACTTTTACAAATCTTTATCATCTTTTTCTTTTGGGTACGAAATGGATGGTGCTTGGAATATCCGGTTAGCATAAAAAGTTGTAATCTATAAATAGTTTCGAGTAGAAATATGATCGTCAAGTAAGTTAAATATGTATTGGTGCATTACTGGGCAAGATCTCATTTGGCAGGCGTTCAGTTAATCGCTTTTAAATATAAAGCGATTACTAAAACTTGCCAAAGGAGATTTGCCTAGCAATTCATCTTAATATAGAGAAATGTACCTCGGAGAGAGTCATGTTTTTTCAGTCAATGTTTATTCTCAATGACTACTCCCCTTTTAAAAAAACTTATTAATTCTCTTTGTCACGGGTTGTTTGCTTCCCTAGCATACCGTGCAGCCTTAGCTTCGATTGATCTCTATAAGATTCTAACAAACTTTTTTATGTAAATTTATCCCAAGTTCTAGGCACCGTGCACTCTACTACTTGAATGGGGCAGCACGTCGATGCTTGTTCAGTCACAAATTCATCAATCAACTTGATGAACTGTCTAAAGCTTTCTTATGGATTCCAACTTAGCCCGCTCACCAGTCACCAGTATGTTCTTTGATTTCATGGGGGGTATACCCCTTGCTCTTACTGTGGCAAAATAATAAAATGAAGGACTAAACTTGGAATAACAAAAAGATGAAGGTTAAATTGAAAATTATTTGTTTTAGGAAAAAAGTGAGGAAAACGGCTTGACGACACGGTTCACTCATGTTTAATCCCTTTGGAAAGGATTTGCTATGCTACCATAATGAGTGTTGATGCCCTTGTTAGTAAATTGTCTTCACAACGTTGTATGAGAATTGGGCATCGTCAAGTAACCAAGCTCTGTCACAACTATATAAATGTTATGATTGGTTATATTCTTACCAATATGCTTGAACACTCTTTTCATAAGGGTACGTTAACTTGAAAGGAGGGGTTATTAGAATCTAATTCGAAATTTGATTCAAACTGAATTCAAATAAAAAATTCGAATTCAAACAAGGATTCGATTCGAATTCGAATCAATTTCGAATTTAATATCTTGAATTCGAATTCGATTCGAATTAACTATACATAGATTTTTTTTTATCGTATGTGCTTCAAGTCTTCAACCTTCAAGCCTTTTAAGTATTGGACTCTTTAGTTTTTATTGGCATTAAGTTAATTCATCAGTTCAAACTTCAAAACGACATCGGCTATTCACTCTTATTCTAACCTCTTGACTACTATGGTAGTATGGTACCATACCCGGCTTTAGTTTTAGTTATCTTGTTAACAACGAAAATGTTTTGTTATGCTTGGCAGCAAATCAGTCATCACCCTTTTAATGTCTCTTGCAACATTATCATATATTTCATAAGTTTATGATTTTAGTGTCATCTAACTATTTTATGTATTAGATTTATTTAATGACCAAAAGAGAAGTTATAATGAAATATCAAACAAGTTGGTAAGTGTGGAGTGCATATTTGTTTGAGAATCTTATGATTTCTGGTGCTAAAGACACCTTGTTGTTTCAAGGAGACGAAATCCTCTGGGGGCAGCGCCCCTAGTTAGCAAGGGTCCTAGGGGGCAGCCACTAGTGGGGTCCAAGGGCAACGCCCCTTGTTGGGGTTAAGTTGCCAGCCGGATTCGAAAGTGAAAAATTGCTTAAAATTGATCGTTGGAAATGATTGAAGATGAGTAGAAGTTTTGGTCATTCGGATCCTAGTTGGTAACCTGAACCAAATTTGGTCATCCAGACCTAATTTGGTCATCTAGACCAAATTTGTAACACCCCACCCTGCGTGTCATTATTTGGCATGGTGATCAAAACATAAGACATAATTCCATATATTAATGTTTAGAGTTATAACGCTTAAAAGGTAATTCAAGGGCATAAGGTTAAATTACATATTATTCATATATTACATAACTGACTTTCTCATGTCAAGTCCTAGATCTTGGTTTCTTCTCTCTTCACACCCCGCCTAGAGTAACCTGTGAACAAGTGCTGAGAAAGTTTTACGGAATGAACCGAATATCCGGTACGGATAAAATGCTCAAGAAACAACAAAGCAGGTATAACGAGATCTAGAGATAGCATAATATAAAATGATAGGATGCAAAACAAACAAGTCAATTAAGTAAATCATATTATATCTATGATATCCATGACCAGAAACATATAACATGCTAGTGGGGCTACATAGCCTGTAGAACCATGCACCCAATATAGTGCGATGGGGTGTTAGCATACACGCAACCCATCCACGAACATACCATACATTTCCATATAATCCTAGGATCGATCCATACGCCTCCTATATGGCCAAGTACCTTACTAGCACAAATGGAGACGCCACAAACTGATCTCACTGTCGCGGATAGTGCACACAACATCGATGCTGCAATGTCGTGCATGTGGGACACTCGATAGGAAGCGTAGAACTCATTGTACTATAGTACAAGAAAATATAGGTTGTACATCACATATCAACTACAACAATGTCTTAACAGTATAATGAATATCGGAACATGCGATGATGAGTAAAACTTAAATAAATTTCTATCGCATGCAATAAATCTCAATTTCATATGAAGAATAATCAAATGTATTCGCTTATTATTCCAAAGACGTTTAGGAGTTCCAAAAGAAATGTGATAATCAAAGGAGTTTAACATTTGAACGAGATAGCAAAAGTAGGGGGTAAGAATTCGTACCTTAGATGTCCAAAATAAATCTTATCTTTACGTCCTTCATGCATCGTATCCTATATTTTAGATTGGTGGCCTCGTTAATAGTTTATTGAAATCAGTAACTCTCAAATACATTTATTGTGATATATATATTTCTATAATATTTAATTTGTGGTTTATTTCGCAGACTTAGTTTAGAAAGGTTCAAATTTAGTTTAAAATGTTTTAGAAGAGTTTAAACTTAGTTTAAAAGAGTTTAGAGAGTTCAACCTTAGTTTAGAAGACCTTAAACTTAGTTCAGAAGAGTTTGGATTTAGTTTAAAGAGTTTAGAAGTAGTTCTAGCTAGTTCACAACAGTTAGAAAGTAGTTCTAGACAGTTCACAGTAGTTCCAGAGAGTTCACAATAGTTCTAAAGTAGTTACAGAGAGTTTACATTAGTTCGAAAGTAGTTACAGAGAGTTATGAAAGAGTTCTGGACTTGGACAAGAGCTGACCAGAACTTACCAGAATTGACTAGCAGCGACGAGCAGCCAACCGACAGCTGATAAAAACATCCAACAACGACCAAAGTTGACTAGAACTCAACACAGTTGACCAACAACCAACCAAAATTGACCAGAACTAGTTTAGAGACTTTAGACCAGAACTAGTTTAGAGACTTTAGAAGAGTTCGAAACTAGTTCAAGACACTTTATAAGAGTTCGAAACTAGTTCCAAACACTTTAGAAGAGTTCAGAACTCGTTCCAGAGACTTCAGAACAATTCGAAAGTAGTTCCAGACACTTTAAAAGAGTTTAGAACTAATAAGAGTTCAGAACTACTTCCAGAATTGCCCAGAACTAGTTCCAGAGTTGATCAACAAGTGTTCAAAGGTGGTTAAAAGTGATGTTTGAAGTCCTTTTATATAATTTTCTTTAACAGTCATTCTCAGAAGGTCACAAATCATTTCGAGCAACCCATATAAATATATTTGTTTAAGTTTTGATAATAATAATTATTGTTAGTATTATCGTTATTATTATTATTATTATCATTATTATTATTATTATTATTATTATTGTTAAGTATCGGTAAAAACAATTGAGTTGAAAGTTATCTTAGTCGATCACAGTCGTTATCGGTGGTCCTCCAGAATGTCTCCGATACTTCACGAGAGGGATTGATATTTTAATGGAGATGGTTTATTTCAAAGACGAAGACCACATAAGGGGTAATATCATAAATATCATATATATCCAACAAAAACTAAAAATATCATATATACCGATTTTAAATAATTTGTTACTTTATTACTATTCTACCCTTATACATTATATGATTTTTTATAACCTAATTTTTTTGTTTTATTCAATACGTGAAAGAGCACTCGTTCTCCTATTTTTGACGGCGACTCCAAACGCATTCAGAACGCAGCAATTCAGAAGAAATGATTTCGAGAAAGTTACAAAATGCTAATGCTATAAATAAAATTGAAAAAATGATTAAATTCAAAATAGTGTTTTGAGAAAACTATTGTATATGGTTAAATAAAAAATTCTAAAATTAAAAATGAGTAAATATAAAATTTCAATGTTAAAAATTGGTAAATATGAAATTTTAAAGTTTTAGAGAAATAAGGGTAAAATGGTCATATTTTAAATTGTTTTTAATAAAATGGGTATATATGATATTATTACATGTTTGTAAGGGTATATATGATATTTTTAGTTTTGATTGGATATATATATATTATTTTTCAAGTTTGTAGGGGTATATATGAAATTGTCTCAAAACAAAAATATGAGATAAAGTGGTTTGGTGTGAAGAAATTTACTTTTCCCTTTATATCAATTTATAGTCAAAGGGGTGAAGACAATTTGTCTCTAAAGATGGATGGTGCAAAACGTAGGAATAGTTGTTTGCTCATTTAGTACCATTCTTTGAAAGTGTTCGTGCTATAAAGGGCGTGCCCGTCTAAGTAGTCACCAACTAAACGATCATGGGCAACTTAATGATCTATATTATTTAAAAGAGCTCTTGTTGATGCCATCCTTGAATTCGAATTTTCGGCATCATCGCGTATGATTTTGACGACCGAGGAAACGAACGTGTTGGTGCTATCGCACAAGATGATGATGATGAAGAGGAAGAATTCATTTCAAGTAGGATTGCTTTTTTATGTGTAAAATTTTGGTTTGGAATGCTTTTTGTAGTGTTTGATTTTGGATTGGTTTTAATGTGTTATATATATGTAATTATTTATTTGAAAAACAGTATCTCTTCTAAAATTCTGACTGTTGCTCAACGGTAGGGAAAGGGGAGGGGAGCGTGGTCTGGCTCAACCCAAATCTTCACTAACATTGACCACGCGAATCCGACATGGTGTTCCACGCGTGAAGATGATGCTACCGTAGCTCACACCAAGGCATTCCGGATGGTCTTAGGGTGGGGGTATCAATCTTTCCCATCTCTCCTATCACTAAGCTCTCTCTTCTCCACGTTAGCACAACATCCTATTTTTTTCATCCCTTAAACCCACAACATCCATTTTTCTCATCCCGAAAGCATCTTTTAAATATTTAATAAAATAAATAATACGAGAGAGAAGGGAAGAGAGAAGCAAAGAGATAGAGAGAGAAAGAGTAGCGGTATTAGATTGGGAAACTCACAACGATTTGGGAAAAAAATTTAACGTACCGCAAGGGACGGGCCGGTGTTCCCGCAGTCCCGCAACACCCAGCACCCTTACATTTTAGTTTTTTTAATGTAATATACCTATGTTTCTTTTTGTTTTCACAACGCCTAATTCGTTAACAAACCTTGTTTTTCTAAATTAGGTTTATTTGAGACACAATTTTATAGTAGTGATCCACCCCAAAAAGTTATCTATTATTGGCTATGTTAAATTAAGGGGACTATTAACAAGACACGGGAAGTGCTAAGTGCACCGGGTCCTATACGCATCGTATAGGCCAATAGACAGCGTTTTGGCCTTCACAGTTTCCAAGACCGACAACATCGTACAACCTGGTTATTTCAACCCCCTATACGCATCGTATAGGGCAATACGATGCAGTTTAGGGTACGAGGTACCTTCGGCAACTAGTCAACCATCACATCACTATACGCCGCGTATAGTGCTATACGCGACGTATAGTGCTATACGCCGCGTATAGTGCTATACGCGACGTATAGTGCTATACGCGGCGTATAGTGATGTGATGGTTGACTAGTTGCAGAAGGTACCTCGTACCTTAAACTACATCGTATGGCCCTATACGATGCGTATAGGGGTTGAAATGACCAGGTTATACGATGTTGTCGGTGTGCCTAGTATCCTATACGGCATCGTATACGATGCGTATAGGGCCAAAAAAATTTGTATTTAACCATGCACATTTCTCAATTGAACGTATCGTTCAAAAAATTTTCAAACATTTTCCTCAAAAAAAGTATAGCCATGTCTTGGGGGTGGGATGGTAACTACGGTTTTTAGATATATTCTAACGAGTCACTAGAAAACAGCCCGCAAAGTTCTGGCGTTCAAGGTGTGAACCTCGTCTGACGTTTATTCTAATCACCGGGTAAGGCTTCCAGATTTGAACGAGCCACTAAGCAATCCTGAGTTCGTATACGGTGAACCCTCTTACCTTACACAACCCACTAGCGATTTCGTATACGGTGAACCCTCTTACCCGACACAACACAAGGACGACTTCGTATACGGTGAAGTCTATTACTCGACACAACACACCGACGACTTCGTATACGGTGAAGTCTCTTACCCGACACAACACACCGACGACTTTGTATACGGTGAAGTTTCTTACCCGACACAACCGACTAACGAGTTCGAAGACGAGGAAAAAACCAATTCAACCGTGTTGTATAAAACTGACCAGGTATAACATTCCTACATATATATACTTACATATAGTTTGTTGTTTCTTAACTTTAACCATACCGTTGTTGCAGAATTTTCAGTCTCATGAACAGTTGGTGGATTGGGCTGTCCGCAGAGGACGTGAGTGTCACACCCCCAAAATCCACTAACGGAGTTTTACCGTCAGGCGTGTGACAAAACAGGATCTCAGACATCAGTTATATCAAATGACACTATATGAGACATAAATAAAACATCATAAAAGTTCAGAGTGAATGCGGAAGCGTTAAATAGAGTAGTAAATGCGCAAACAAATGCGCCCAAGTCAAGTCTAAAAAGAAAACATAATAAACGTTTGATCAATGCTTGAAAAGCTAACTAGACTCCATGCATGCCCTAATGTGAACCTGTACTTAGCGACCTGAGAAAACATGTAAGAAAATGTGTCAACACTAGGTTCGTGAGTTCACAGGTTTTAGTTTGTAAGTAGCGTGTGCCAGATTATGTACATTCAGTATGTGTATCAATAGGTAGCTAACTTATGTTCATGTCTTACTAAAGCGCTCGCAACCGAAGCTGACAGTGATGTTTGTTTGCCTCCCACCATGTCTATCAACCATGGCGAATGTATTAAGGTCAATATTTCACCCGTTCGACCTCCAATCGAGTTAGCACGACTAACGCGGGTAGGGTTTGTCAAACCCAGTAGTACTACCAAAATTACATTGCTAATTCCATATTAACGGTCCTATGTGTGTGAGGACTTTCATGATAGTGTGTTACACTTAGTCTTAACAGTGATAACATATGAATTACAATAATCAAAATAGTTTGCGTCATGTTTTCTCCCCCAACGGGAAAAACATGTAAAATAATGTTTGTTTGCGTACCTGTTTCTCCCCCCACGGGAAAACAAGTAAAAGTATGATTGCTTGCGTGCATGTTTCTCCCCGGACGGGAAAACAAGTAAAAGATGTTGTTTGTTTATGTGCATGTTTTCTCCCCCAATTTAAAACAGTAAAAGGGGCCGTGAAACTCACATGAGTTGAGTAGTAAGCAGAATCACACAAGGATGAGATTGGGACCACAAGTGTTAGCCTGCAACGGATTACGTATGCCCTAGAATTATACACATAATAGTTAGGGATACAATGGGATTTTGTGACGACGACACGGAAGATTTGAATGTCTTAAAATATACGTAGGACCAACGAGTAGACGAACGTGTACACGGGAAATAGGGTTTCTTAATATAATAATTAAGATCAATACGTTTCGTGTCGAACATCTCTAATTACGAATAGTATAAATAAATAAATATATCCGTGCGTTTATGCTATTTAATAATGGGCTAAGAAAATAATATAATTTAATATATTATTTTTAAGTTTAGAGAATTTTCCATTTAATAAATCTTGTGGCAAAAATAATAAATATATTATTTTTATTTGGGGATATAATCGTGGGTAAATAATATAAAATAAACTATATTATTTATAAGTTTGAAGCGTTACAAAATGTTTATAAACGTGACGAGAATAATATATATAAATATATTATTTTTATAAGTGGGTAAGAATAATAATTATGGGTTACAAACTATACCCGAGCCTACGTGTAGTTTTCGGGCTCAAAACATTGTAATATATTAATATAATAATATAGGGATTGATTTTTATTTGAAAATATTAATTAAAAACGGTTTAAAAATAAAAAGAGTGTGGAGAGACTCGAACCCGGGTCTCTCCCACACACGCACACAGTCTTAACCATCTCTGCCCGCTAGGGAATCGCAATGTTAACCAGTTCCATATGTTTTTAACATGCAAGTCCCTGTGGTTTCCCTCCCATACGCACCAGCTAGGGGTGCAAACGAGCCGAGCTGCTCGCGAGCTACTCGAGATCGGCTCGTTAAAAAGCTCGAAACGAGCCGAGCTTAAACGAGCTCGAGCCAAGCTCGAGCCTAAGAATAAGCTTGTTTATTAAACGAGCCCGAGCCCGAGCTTCACTTATCGAGCTCGAGCCGGCTCGCGAGCCTTAACGAGCCTTTTATTTATATAATGTTTTTAATATATTTAATATATATTTATAAAATAATAATAATAATTAGTATATATAAAATTAAGATAAATATAATTAAATAATATGTATTATGTTATATATAAAAACTATAATAAAATTTATATAAAAATAATTATAAATATATATAAATTAATTAATATATAATAAACGAGCCGAGCCCGAGCCGAGCTCGAGCTTGTAAAGCTACCAACGAGCCGAGCCCGAGCTTCAAAATTAGAGCTCGAATCGAGCCGAGCTCGAGCTCGAGCTCACAGTAAGTTAAACGAGCCGAGCTCGAGCCTAGTCAAGCTCGGGCTCGGCTCGGCTCGTTTGCACCCCTAGCACCAGCGATCGATTCCAGTCCCGATTCCATTAATTTCGTTTGCGATAGATCAAAACAGTAAAGGGGTTTTGTAATTCGAGGTATAGCGAATCTGTAGGTGAAGTTAATTGCAAAATGGTTAAGTAAAGGATCGTTTAATTCTCAGTTATAAACCCGAAACCCTAGATTAAGAATATGAATCCAATTTGATCAAATTTGATAATAGAATCGGCTGAAAACAGAGGGCTTTTATTGCTTAGGTTAATGCGAGTCTAGCCATGTATATTAATTTGGTTTACAAAGTTGCTAAGATCGAAATCCCCAAATCGTATTATGAGTAAACCCTAGTTACTGGATCATATTCAATTCGATGTTATCAGGTTAATTTAACATAGGGCTTTCATAAAGCATATGATTACGAATCGAATGGTATGCTTTAATTGTATTTAAACAAAGTCTAGGGTTGGATTTGATTGAACTGGTTTTATATGAACCCTAGATCACGGTTTATTATCGGGTTGATGATAAAAGGCTAAATTAGCATAGGGCTTTCAATTAACCAACTAAAACGAAGGTGTGGGGAGTTTAAATTACCTAATAGGATGTTGGATTGATAGCGTCCGACCAAAACTCAGACCTGCCGGCTTGTTCTTGCTTTCCGGTGTCTCTTGCTGCAATTCCGGCCGAAATGAGGTGTGAACAACTTCAAGGGAGTTCGTTTAGTGTGCGCAGAGGGTTGGTTTGCAACAATGATAGCTCAGTTGGTCGGATTTGATGATACATAAAGAAGAATGCGATGGTTATGGTTTGATGGTCATTAATTGGTTTAATTCGGCCAATTATGCTGATAATTCGATGGTTATGGTCGTTAATGACATAATCGTGGGTAGTAAGTTATAGTATCCAACTGAAATCGGTTTGAGAACTTGAATTTGAGCTAGATGTCGTGAGTTTGACTTTCAGAAGTGAAACAGAAATCAAGTTTGGTCAAATTACATACCTAGTCCTTGTAATTTCCTGTTTCTGAATTTGGAACTTAGTAGAAATAGTCCTTGAGGTTTGAATTAGGTTAAGAACAAGTTTGTTTGACTTTCAAAAGTCAACAGGAATCAACTATAGGATAATTACAAGATTGGTCCCTCCAATTTCATGCATGTGAGTTTGAATATAGGAAAGGTTAGTCCCTGGGGTTTGAGATCAGTAGACTAGGTTAGGATTTAACTAGATTTGGTTAACGGAGTTAACCTGAAAAGTTTGGACTGTCACATCATCCCCTAGTTGAAAAAATTTTCGTCTCGAAAATTAAAATAATAAAAAAAATTTCTGGGTGTGACATCATCCCCTAGTTGAAAGAATTTTCGTCCCGAAAATTAGAGTAGTACCTTAAGTGTTTGCTGCGGAGTGCTTGAACAGATGAGGATACTTGCGCATCATCTGGTACTCGCGCTCCCATGTGAATTCCGGTCTGCGTTTCGAGTTCCAACAAACTCTGACAATAGGGATCTTACTGCGTTTTAGCGTTTTGACTTCCCTATCCATGATTTCGACCGGTTCTTCAATGAAGTGTAGTTGTTCATTGATTTGTAGTTCAAGTTTGAGACATTGATTTGATGATACATAAAGAAGAATGCGACAGTTATGGTTTGATGGTCATTAATTGGTTTAATTCGGCCAATTATGCTGATTAATTCGATGGTTATGGTCGTTAATGACATAATCGTGGGTAGTCAGTTACAATATCTAACCGAAATCGGTTTGAGAACTTGAATTTGAGCTAGATGTCGCGAGTTTGACTTTCAGAAGTCAAATAGAAATCAAGTTTGGTCAAATTACATACCTAGTCCTTGTAATTTCATGTTTCTGAGTTTGGAACTTGGAAGAAATAGTCCTTGAGGTTTGAATTAGGTTAAGTAGAAGTTTGTTTGACTTTCAAAAGTCAACATGAATCAACTGTAGGCTAATTACAAGATTGGTCCCTCCAATTTCATGCATTTGAGTTTGAATATAGACAAGGTTAGTCCTGGGGGTTTGAGATAAGTAGACTAGGTTAGGATTTAACTGGATTTGGTTAACGTAGTTAACCTGAAAATTTCGGATTGTCACAGTGAGAATGGTTACGTCATTGTCACCTGACGATCGAGGAGAAAAGGCGACGACCCATCGACACCGGTTATCAATGTATGGCTTGTGTGTGATTGTCACGGCGAACGTGAGTCTACAGCCACGGTTAGACGTGCCGGGTAGCAAGAAAATAGGTTGTCCTTTTAAATTGGAAGGAGACTACGAAGAAAATACCGATGATTGGAAGTTAACGGTGTTGGATGGTAGTCATAACCACGATCCTACTCAACATCTTGAGGCGCACTCGTTCGCCAGGAGACTGTCTCAGTCGGAACACCTTTGGTGGCAAAGCTGTATTCATAAAACATGTTGCCACGTAACATTCTGACAACTATAAGGGAACAAAACACAGATAGTAGATGTATTAAAAAAGACATTTATAATGCGATACAAAAGATAAAAAACGAAACGAGAGTCGGTGAAACGCCAATGCAGGTTCTGGAGCACCTGCTTTCTTCTAAAGAGTACGTCTACTATACTCGGGAGGATCCCGCCACAAATGTCGTGGATGAGGTATTCTTTGTTCATCCGAAATCGTACGAGATGTGGCGTGCGTTCCCGCACGTGTTGATGATCGACGCGAAGTACAAAACAAACATGTATAGACTTCCATTTGTCCATGTTGTCGGTGTGACCTCCACACACCGGTCGTTTTGCGTCGCTCATGCATTTATATCCAAAGAACGGGACGAAAACTTCATATGGGTGCTACTGAAAATCAAAAGGTATGTTGCAAAAGTGTATGGTGCCGCGTGTGATAATAACAGACAGGGACAAAGCTCTTATAAACGCGTGTGATAAAATATTCCCAGACACTTCCAAGTACCTATGCAAGTGGCACATCCACGAGAATATCTCAATACATTGCAAGGCATCATTTACAGACGAAGACTGGGCAAATTTCAAGTATTCATGGGCGGTATTGTGTGAGTCTCCCACGCCTGATGTATACCTACAACTTCAACTGACTTTACGAACGACTATATGCAGCCAGACGAGCAAGTAAGTTTTTATTTTTATCCATATATATTATTTTTAATTTATAATATTTATTAAGGTTTAAATTATTTTTCCAGGGGTTATAGACTATGTGACTAAAAATTGGTTGGAACAATATAAAGAAAAGTTTGTATCAGCCTCGTCCAACAGAAACCTCAATTTTAGTCAACGTACAATGAATAGAGTCGAGATCCAGCATTCCCTCCTAAAGAGTTATCTTAGAAATGCTAACAGCTCGCTGGATAGACTTGTTGGGTTTGTTGAAGAAATTGTAACAAATTAGTATGTACAATTACAGTATGAGTTTGGAACAAGCCTGATAAGGAAAATAGACAGCCACGAAGCTATTGAATTGTTTGATAACCTACACAGTAAAGTTTCACATAAAGCTCTAGATTTGTTAGAAAACGAGTGGTATAAGTTATCAATTATACGGAAACAAAATGCATCGTGTGGTTACTAGCTTTTCAGTAGTTGTGGGTTGCCGTGTGCTTGTCGTCTGACAAAGATCGAAGCTACAGGTCATAAATACAACCTTGTACGATTTATCTTGTTTCTTCAAATTCCAAACTGTCCTGACTATCTCGTTTTAATACTGGTGGCAGTATCCCGCTAAATGCGGTGGACGTCTACCGGAGGAAGCTTGATTTAAAACCGTCGTTTGTTGAGGATGAAAATGTAGTCTTGGAAAAAGTACTTGGTCTTGTGAGAAACAAAATAATGTCACAACCCGATGAGGTCAAAAAAAGTCTGTTGTCGAGAATCGCAGGGGTGGTCTTTCCAAGCAAAACTAACAAGAAAGCGCCTGTGGTACAAGAAGATACTCGTGGTCGTCCAACTTTGAAAAAGCAACAACAAAGGAAACAAGATGTCGCGAGAAACAACTCGTTCAAAGAATCCTAAGAAAGCAGATGTGACCCTGCGAGACATAGCTCGTATAACCCGTCACAAGACTCTAAACCAGTGAGTTCAGTCGTAAAGTCGAATAAACCTGTCATGCAACACCGTCATTCAACGACTGGTAAAGGAAAACAACCACAAGATGAGAACAGGTTTCCATTGATGATGGGGGATGGTGCAGTTAACATTATAAATTGTTTTAAGGACTCCATTCCATCTTTGTTTCATCGCTACATTTCACATATACAGGATGTAATGCAAGACGGTAACTGTGGTTTTCGATCGGTAGCTATGGGTTTATGGTTCAATGAAAAGAAGTGGCTTTTTATTCGACAACAATTTCTACAGGAGATGGACGGTCACGAAGAATGGTGGAGAACTGTTTTCGACATAATCGCCTTTCAAGAGTATGATAAGCTATGTCACACGATAGATTGCTAGAAGGTGAAAGACGCACCCATTAGTCATTGGATGTCGATGCCCTACACAGGACTCCTAATTGCTCAAAGATTTGACGTGATTGTTCAACTTTTAAGCATCGCCGGTAATCAAACCTTTTTCCCATTATGGTTTGGTCCTAACGTTAACGCTCATCATCAAATCGTATCGTTCGTTCATGTCAACAATGCTCATTTCATCCACATCAAGTTAGATAGAGATTTTCCGATGCCCATACCGAATGCTCTTTGGATTTTGCACCGAAATTACGCTGTAGCAGAATGAGAAAATATATACAAGGATCGTATTGAACGACTTAAGGAGATAATGACTACTAATGCAAATACAGTTCCACAATACGTAACGAATGTTGGATAGATATTTGTTTGTAATTTTATTTTTTATTGATCGGTTTTAAAATAAAGTACATGTTTACAAAATAAATGTTTATAATAAAATACATTTTTATAATAAAGTAAATAAAAATTATTATTATTTAAAATATAATTTATAGAATAAAAAGTATTATTATTATTTAATATATTTTATTAAATAAAATACATTTTACTAAATTCATAAAAATACATTTAATAAAATAAAGTAAATAAAATTTAAATTATTTCTATACGCCACGTATAGGGCAATACGTGGCGTATAGAAGTCAAGAATACCAAAGGTCAGGGTCTATACGAGGCATATAGGACAACACGTGGCGTATGAGCCCTTAAAATGGCGGGAAATTTTCAAATTTTTAAATTTCAGATATTTAATGCCTATACGCCACGTATTATACTATACGTGACGTATAGAATACCAAAGGCCAGGGGCTATACGCTACGTATTGGTCTATACGATGCGTATAGCCACCTGATATTCACAGGAGGCCCTTGTACAGAACCAAACGCAACCCATACATTTTACACACAAACACATACGAAGCCTCGTTGATTGAGATTGTCGGGTCCAAAATCTTCACATTTACTCGTAAAGGTATGTATTTTAGACTCCCGTATAATAATATATGGTTTATTTGGATTATTAGCAGTTAAAATAGGGTAGAATAGGTAGATCTTTGACTGAAACGTATGAACTATACGCCACGTATAGCCTGTACTTGGCGTATAGTTCATCTGAGGAAGACGATGAAGCCATACGCCACGTATAGTGCTATACGTGTCGTATGGCTCTGTTTCTCGGTAACCATTGCTGCGTATGGTCCCCTTTAGCCGCGTATAGGGTCCTTTACCCGGTAACCATTGCTGCGTATGGCTCACGAGGCTACGTATGGTCTCTTTTACCAGGTAACAGCCTATACGCCACGTTTAGTGCTCTACGTGGCGTATAAGTATTTTAAAAAAAATTGTTTATTATTTAATATTATTTAAAATAAAAAACATTTTATTATTATTTAATATTATTTAAAATAAAAAACAATATATTCATATTTAATATTACTTAAAATAAAAAAAACAATATATTATTATTTAATATCAGAGTAAACTCCGGTTTTAGTCCCTATGGTTTGCACAAATTCCCTATTTTAGTACAATAGTTTAAATTTCTCTTTTTTAGTCACTGTGGTTTCATTTTTGTTCCAATTAAAACCAGATGGCTAACACCATTTGATTTTCTATTAAGTTTTTTTATAAAAAGTTGAAAATACCCTTATGGCCCACCACCACTATCCTTAATCATCATAAAACCCTAAAATAACAATAACCTCTACCTTCATCTTCACCACCACCACCACCAACGCCACTTCCACCACCACACCCCCACCACCGCAACCGCCACTGCCACCCCCCACCACCACCATTAATCAGATCTGAAAATCCACCACCACCCTCCACCACGTTTTTCCGGCCACACGCACAGGCGTGGTCTCTGATTCGTATACCCCTCTCATCCCCACATTACCCCTCTCATCCCCACCAACGCACCCTTCCCTCGTTCTCTTCTGTCAGTAAACCCAATTTTTGAATCAAGTATCCCCACCTCCATAATAACCATGGCGACCACTTAACCCTTTTCAATTAATCCCTTCTTTATATACATCAACACCCAGACTTCAAAAGTTGTCGGTGTTTTTGGATTATCTTTTCCCTTTACCCTCTCTCCACTTTTCTTTTTCCAATTGCTCAAACAGGGATCCATGGGCGGGACGACCGGTAAAGACGGGCCGTGTAATTGTTCACCGGAGAAGAGGAAGATCGATCAGAGACCGTATAAGGGTATACAGATGAGGAAGTGGGGGGAAGTGGGTGGCCGAAAAAACGTGGTGGAGGGTGGTGGTGGGTTTTTAGATCTGATTAACGGCGGTGGTGGAGGTTGGCAGTGGGGGTGTGGTGGTGGCAGTGACGTTGGTGGTGTGGGGGGTGGCGGTAGTGGGGGTGTGGTGGTGGTGAAGATGAAGGTGGAGGTTATTGTTAATTTAGGGTTTTATGAAAATTAAGGATAGTGGTGGTGGGCCATAAGGGTATTTTTGACTTTTCATAAAAAAAACTTAACAGAAAATCAAACGGTGTTGACCATCTGGCTTTAATTGGAATAAAAATGAAACCACAGTGACTAAAAAAGAGAAATTTAAACTATTGGACTAAAATAGGGAATTTGTGCAAACCACACGGACTAAAACCGGAGTTTACTAAAATAGATAAATTTAAAATAAAAAACAATTTATTATTATTTAAAATAAAAAATCACTTAATATTATTTAATTTAACTTTCATTTACTATTTTATTTATAAATGTATATATATATCGACATTGATTTTTTTTCAGATATAGCGGATCACGAGGAGGATATTCATATGGCTGAGGTGGATTTAGACGATCTCGCTAACTACCCTTTTCTGCATTTCGCGCCCGGTTCGGACGTGTTAGGTCGGTTCCAGAAGTTACTGGAGGTGACTATGGGCCCGGGGACGGCGGTGGACTGACAGCTTCTATAGGAGGTCGGAGAGGCGGAGCGGGCCAGGGATATTATAGGAGAGGACACGCCATGGGATCGCTTGTTTGATCTGGCGTTCAAAGAGACGTACAGAGAGGTGGTCGTCGAGTTTCTTTCGACGTTCATCTACTTAGAGGAGGGGCTGGAGCCTATTGCCGGGGAGGAGCAGCCAGAGGAGCCGCTAAAGGTCTCCTTCAGGATTTTCGGCCACGTTTACAGTCTGACCCTCCGTCAGTGGGTCGTCGCGACGGGCATGTATTTCGAGCCCGAGATGGTCACGCCACTTTACACCGAAGCGGTGACGGAGGTGGACACGGAGGACCTCCATGTTTTTTGGGGTCTGATTTCTGATAACCCATGGTTGACTACTAAGGGGAGGGTCTAGGGGATTATAGACCCCATCTACAGATATTTACACCGGCTTATCTCTACGTCAATTGCACCGCGTTTAAGAAGCCGTGAGTGGTGCACATAGAGAGACTTGTTCTTTCTCTTCTGCTTGCTTACCGGCAGGCGGTGCACCCTAGCCACATGCCTGGCGCTTTACTTTACGTCTACTTATCATAGGCAGAAGCGCGGGATTTTGTATGGCGGCGCTTTCATCACTCATTTGATGCGTGTTCTTGCCCCGTGGCATGATCATGAGCATCAGATGATCGAGCCCGTTCTGCCTGTCTGATTAGACAGCCGCACGGCGAGCGGCATGCGCATCACCCACCGATTCCCGGGGCTCAGCCTTCGGTTCGTAGGGGCCGTCCAGGACCAGGTTTGGGTCCCGAAGCCGTTGCCGCAGATGCCGGGAGAGGCGGAGCCGGATATGCCTGACCCGCTACAGGGTGTGGCGATGGGGGACCCGCTTCACGTCAAGCCCATCCACGAGCAGCCGCTACAACATTCCCGACACGTACGTCGGCCTGTTAGGCTGGACAGGGCCACCCGGCCTTGCTTGATGGACTTGTTGCCGACTCACGACGACAGGCTCGTCATAGCGACCGAATGGAGGACTTGATGATGTGGGCGGTTGGTCACCTCGTGGATCTGTCACGAGCCGCCGGCATCGAGCCACCACCACTACCACCGCCACGTCAGCATCCGGTCGACCCCGGTTAGGATGAGGGCGGGGCGGGTCAGGATGAGTTGTTTTTATTTGTATTCAGTTGTTTATTCTGTTATGTATGTAAAAACATTTTGATGTATATAGTTAATTTTTTGATGTAATGCATATAATGTTTTGGTTATTTGCTTGCTTGTAATGTTTAATTTGTTTGTTTGGTTGTAATGATAAATTATAAATGTAAAAATATAATAAATGTTCAAAAAAGATAAAAATTATATAAATTAAAAAAAATGATAAAAATTATATAAATTAAAAAAGATAACAAACTTATATTAACAAAGTTATATAAATTAAAAAAGATAAATATAATATAAATTAAAAAAAAATCATATACGTGACGTATAGCCCAATACGTCACGTGTAGCTTCCTTATACCCCCAAAATCTGTCAAGTTTTGAGGTAAAAATATAACTCCTGATCCATACGCTGCGTATAGCGCAATACGCCACGTATGGGCCCCAACCGCTAGACAGGGAATGACACGTGTTATTCAATGTCAGGAGACTAAACCTTAAACGTTGCGTATTGGCCTATATGCAGACGTATAGGATTGCGACGTATACAAATAAAAATATTTCGTGTATGAATAGAATCACCTTCAATTAAAATCACCTCTCATATTGTAGTACAAGATACTATATGTACCTCAATTATGTAGTACGACCACTGATTCTGATAATTAATGTATAAACATTCAAAAGAATATTGAAATTAAAAAAAATCTACAACTGGCAAAAAAAAAATACTGTATATTAAACAAACGTAGGTAAGAAAGAGAAAGGTAATGCCAAAGTCAGAGTTGAATGAATTTAATATAGATCAAAATTATGAAGTCCCTTTCAATATTGTATTGTAATATAATAATATTGAAATAAGCATCGCCCCTCTCCTACCCCCTCACGAGCATTGATTTATTTTACACAAAAAAAAAAATTCAAACTTTGTACAATAAAATGATAATGTGACAATTTAAAAAATGGAACTTATAACTTTTATTTTGGATGTAAATATATGTGAACCATAGTAGCATAATTATCATAGATTCACACCCAATTTACGCTCGATTTCGCTCATAACGATTATTATGAACGAAATGTAGAAATGTATAAGCGAAATCGAGTGAAAACCAAGCGTAGATTTAGACAATTATGTTATCAGGCTTGCCTTACCAAGTAAACTGAAAATTAAGAAACTCATTGTCAAATTATCATTATGCATTATTATCAGCCATATGATCAAAGTTTGAATTATTAAAAATCGACCTTTTTTTAAATAAGGAACAACTCACGACAACCGGCCAATATTCTGTTAACCAACGTGATCGGATAAAATGAAGATTGCATTAGACATGTGACCGGTAGAAGCTAGACTAAAACGTGAGACCTCTTTTAGAGTGATTCAAATACGTACGACTCCACAACCCGTTAAAAGTTTATTATTTTTCACATATTCTTGCACGTCCATAAAAAAAGAAAAATATCCAACTGCTCATCTGTCGACATTTGGGACACATAAGTTTAATTTGGACCACAACTCATTTGTTCATCACCTTCACCCATTTTTCTTCCTCTCTCTCTCTCTCACACAACCTCATTCATTAGTCCATTTGAGTCATCACACTAGCTTTGCACATTTATGGAAACAAACACACAGAAAAACATCTAAACGTTTCAGAAGATCACCGACAAATTCAACACATCTTTCAGAAAACCCTGAATCATGGAACATGGATTCACTTCCCTCACGGTTGATCTAGAAGACCATGAATACTCGCCAGAAAATAGCCAAGATTCACCATCTTCTGGCGTGTTTAATGACACCAAGACCACTTCAAGTCCGTCCAACAAAAGAAGGTTAGTCGGTTTCATGTTTAAAACACACACACAATGTTCCATGAGACATCTAGTCACATACAAATTCGTTGAGATAAGAACCAAATTGAGTGACAATTGTTCTAACAAGATTATGTTGTTGGGATTTGTTACAGTAGACGTTCGTTACGAAAACGAGTCGTCTCAGTGCCAGTAAAAGAAATTCAAGGATCCCACCTTAAGAATGAGATAAATGCTCCACCTTCTGATTCTTGGTCATGGAGAAAGTACGGGCAGAAACCCATCAAAGGCTCACCATACCCTCGGTAAGTTTTTTTTGAACGACTATCTAATCTACTAAAGCTGCATACTGCTCGATTCAAACCCTCACTAGTTCATGAGGAAAAATACACTATTTACCAGCAGGATGTCCCTTAAGGACATACTCTATGTAAGTTAAGACGCACAAATTATATAGTAAGTTCATAGTGGAATTAATGAAGATAATAATGAGAAATCTAAGATTTTGAATAATTTATTTTGATAAATAATATACACAAAATTTTATTTATAAATTCATTTATGTTTACAAGATGCTCATGACAAGATAAACCAGGATAAAGAAACTAAAAAGTGTTGATTATTATTATGATTATTTTGGCAGGGGTTATTATAGATGTAGTAGTTCAAAAGGATGTCCAGCAAGAAAACAAGTAGAGAGGAACCGAGCAGATCCCACAATGGTAATTGTCACCTATTCATGTGATCACAACCACCCTTGGTCGGCATCAAGAAACAACAATCAGAATCACCACAAGAACTCCACAGTATCACCGCCACCAGCCTCTACTCCCACCACCAACCAGGAAGAAATTTCCAACACCGATGATCAAGAAGAAGATTCACCAAACTTAAGCAAGCAAGCAATCCAAGAACAGGAGTTCACAAATCAATTTGGGTATGACCAGTTTGGCTGGTTTTCTGATTTAGAATCCCCGTCAAACATGCTAGAAAGTTTGTTGCCGGCTGGGGACATAGTGTGTGATGCTGACATGGGTATGGTATTCTCGATTAGAGAAGAAGAGGAGTCTTTATTTGCAGATCTTGGTGAGTTGCCGGAATGCGCGAGGGTTTTCAGGCGGAGAGAAGTGATGAAAGAGGAGGAGCACAACCGGCGGGGGTGCGGTTTGGCCCCGTGGTGTGGGACAAAAGGGTGATGATAGGCTAGAGAATAAACAAATTTAAAATCTTGAATCTTTGCCCACTTTTAATGTTTAGATATTTCTGGGCTTTGGTGTCATAACGAATAACGAATAAAAGATGGAGAAAAAAATTGTTTCTACTGGATTGAAAGTTGTCTCCATGTGGGTGTTCTATAGCATCTTTTTTCTTTTGCCATTTTCTAACGTTAAGATACTTTGCATGGCACTTTTAACTATGAATGAAGGGATATACTATCCATCATATGACATTAGTTATTTAGTAAACTTTCTTGCCAAGTTTTTGAGGGATGCTAATGATGCTTTTACGTTAAATTATGTAAAATGGAGTCTTCACGGACATCCGTGGCCGACTTGGATCCAACGTGGAAGAGGGAAGACGGTGGACATTGTTTCCATAGTAAAAATTTGTGTGCAAGGACGATCACAGACAGGAGGAAGGGGGTCCCGTGAGAGAGAGAGGAGGAGAGGGGATGCCCTTCAGGGAGGAGGGCAGTCTGTGGCTCCATCCGTCGACTTCCTTGATTGTTAATAATTAGTGGCGGATCTAGGAAAAAAATCCAGGGGTATCTAAAATTTCGTTCAGGGGTATCTGGATACATAAAACGGTAAAAAAAAAAAAATCCCGCTACGCGTCGAAAGTTGAGGGGTACCGACAGGTACCCTGCCCTCCACATACATCCGCCCCTGTTAACAATTAAACCCTTAAGTGTATAAATTGTGATTGTATTGATAATTGTGTGTTACAATAGGGTTACAAGAGGGTTATATAGGATAACCATATTTACATAATGTTACCTCTTAATATGACTAATTACAATGTGATCTAACATTTTCCTACAAGCTAAGGGCGGGGAGCGAACTTTAGCTTGAAGCACAAAAACATAAATCTTTTACTTGGTAGCGGTTTTATGAAGATGTCTGTAATTTAATCATTTGTCGATATAAACTGTACTTTAAGTTTTCCTTATGCAACCTTTTCGTGAACAAAGTGAAAATCAATTTCAACATGCTTTGTGCGAGCATGAAAGACCGGATTAGCTGCAAGGTAGGTTGCATCAAAATTATCACACAAGAGAGTGGGAGTAGATTTTGTGTTATACTGAAGTGCACCAACAAGTTGTCGATTCCAGACTGGTTAAGAAAATAAGGGGTTGTCCACAAGATATAAGTCTTGTGAGATACTCAGAGGAGAAGAGACTGGCTTAGAATCGGAGAGGCCAACTCGTTGAAGGATCGCTGAGATATATTTTCGTTGAGACAAGAGAAGGTCCCGGCCCTGGCGCACAATTTCAACACCTAGAAAATAGTCAAGATATCGTCGAGGTCTTTTAGAGCAAAGGCGTGACTGAGTTGTTTCATTAGTGTATCTACAGCTTTAGGGTTGTTACCAGTGACAATGAGGTCATCAACATAAACCAGAATGTAGAAGATTGTGTTCCTAAACTTGTATGTAAAAAGGGTTGGATAAGTTTTGGATCCGTAAGCCAAATTTGTGGAGAGCTTGGGATAAGCGATGAAACCATGCTCGTGGAGCCTGTTTAAGGCCAAATAAAGACTTGTGGAGTAAGCATATAGGATCCGGATGTTTAGGATCAACGAAGCCCTGTGGATGTCGAAGGTAGACAATCTCCTTAAGGTCACCATGTAAGAAGTCAATGTGAACATCCAGTTGACGAAGCAGCCATTGTTGTGTAATAGCAAGAGAAAAAACCACTCTGATGGTGGTAAATTTTACAACTTGACTGAAAGTTTCATGAGAGTTGACCCCCGATTTTTGTCGAAATCCCTTTGCCACAAGATGAGCCTTGTATCGAGTGACCACTCCATTTTGGTCCTTCTTTAACCTATACACCCATTTGCAACAAATAACATTAGCATTAGTAGTAGGGGGTACTAAGGACCGAGTGCCATTTTTAATAAGATGTGAAATTCTTCGGCCATGACTTGACGCCACCCCGGATGTTGGTTTGCAACGATAAAGGAAGTAAGCTAAGTCACTTTTTGTTAAAATCCCAAACACTGTGTTCCTTATAGTCCTTCTGCTAATCATGTCTCTTTTTCCGACAAATCTCTTCCAATCTGTGTCAAAATGTGAATATGTTATTGAAAATATATGTCAACTGTACTAGGATGATTGATTAATAAACAAATCCTAGGACCAGGTTTTGTATACACACCGGCCTGTTGATCGAACTCAAAATCAGGTTTTGAACTTAAGTTACATATATGTAACTCGTAGTGATGCAACGTTTACATAGATTTTAGTACCGAATTGTTACATATATGCAAACAGTTCTTTGTTACACATATGTAACAATACCAAAAACAATAGAACTAAAATTTGGTTGTCATAATTGGTTTAGACATATGTTACATATATGTAAACAAAGTATTAAATAAAAACCAAATGTGAAAACAGTAACATGCACATAGATTCTTAGCACCCCAACTGTGACACACATGTAAATAGAGTTATATATATATATATATATATATATATATATATATTTAATAATAAAATTGCATATCATCATGGTGTTGAACATGTTCTTCATCATGTTCGTCGCGTTCTTCGTCTTCGTAGTGCTCATTGTGAGGGGTTAATAGCCACTAAAAAAAAAAAAAAAGAGTAAAGTGCCATTTTTGTCCCTGTGGTTTGGTCATTTTAGCCATTTTCATCCAAAAAGTTTTTTTTTAGCTTTTTCGTCCTTGACCTTTCAAAATCTATCAATTTTCATCCAGTTGATTAACCCCGTTAAATTATTACCGTTAAATCAGGGGCATTTTCGTCTTTTCAAAACTCTTTTTTTATTCTCATTTATTATTTCCTTCTTCCCCTCCCCATTGCAGTCTGTGGATAAGAATTTCGGCTACAATAAGAATTCTGTAACGACATATATTCACCCAAACACTCCAAAAACCAACACCTATTTAGGGTTTTGAAAAGGAATGGGGAGGGGAAAAAGGAAATAATAAAAGAGAATAAAAAAGAAATTTTGAAAAGACGAAAATGTCCCCGGTTTAACGGTAATAATTTAACGGGGTTAGTCAATTGGATGAAAATGGATAGATTTTGAAAGGTCAGGGATGAAAAAGGCTAAAAAAAACCTTTTGGATGAAAATGGCTAAAATGACCAAACCACAGGGACGAAAATGACACTTTACAAAAAAAAAAAAAAAAGCTACAATAGCCAATATCTAGTTCCATTGGTGTTACATGTACATTACCGCACACATATTCTTCAAATCGACTTAGCATGCAAACAACAATAAAAAAAGCCAAACATATTAATGTAAATAAAAAGTAAATTTAGTAAATGAAAATGACAGAAAAGTTGATGTAAATACATATATGCACCATATTATTATTCTTAATTGAAGTATTTGTTAAATATGTGTAACAAATAAACTGTGATGATAAAACACTTTACGAGGAATCAATTTGTAAAAGATCTACCCTTTGGAACCAAACATCAATCATGAAAGTTACCCTATAACCATTCGCACAAACATGAACACAAACAGCTTGTTTATGTGCAAGAATAGAAGAGAAAATAAAAAATTTTAAATTACCAGTTACCATCAGCGATTACTACTTCAAAAACATAAAAAGAAAAAAAATATTAACACACCTCTTGGATGATTTCTGGAAAACGACGGATGAACTTGGGAAGAAGAAGGAACAATCGAAATGTTGATGATCGTGATTTTGAATTGGTTGCAAAGTAATCGTAATTTGATATTATTCCAACAAAAAAAAACGCTTTTGTGGAGAAGGGTTAGGTTATAGTAAAAATGGTTTTAAAAATAAGAAGAGTAAGAAGGATTCTGGGCTTAACATGTGTCCTTTTATTGTTTTTAAAGGGAGGGCATAATGTTCATTGTGTATTACACAATTAACTTGTATTTCACAATGAACTTGTATTACACAATTACCTGACTAATTACATAACGAACTTGTATTAACAATGACCTGACTAATTACACAATGACCGGACGTGGTTTTACACTATGACCGGACGTGGTATTACAATATTAACTTGTATTACGCAATGAACGTGTATTACACAATAAACTGACTAATTACACAATGAACTTGTATTACACAATGACCTGTCTAATTACACAATGACCAGATATTACACAATGACCAGACGTGGTATTACACAATGAACTTGTATTACATAATGACCTGACTAATTACACAATGAGTTGGAAACCGTAAAACACAATGATAAATACATATAACACAATGAACTTGTATTACACAATGAACTTGTATTACACAATGAACTTGAATTACACAATGAACTTGTATTACACAATAAACTTGTATTACACAATGAACTTGTATTACACAATGAAATTGTATTACACATTGACCTGACTAATTACACAATGAACGTGTATTACACAATGACCTGGCTAATTACACAATGAACTTGTATTACACAATGACCTGACTAATTACACAATGACCAGACGTGGTATTACAAAACTAACTTGTATTACACAATAACCTGACTAATTACACAATGAACTTGTATTACACAATGACCTGACTAATTACACAATGAACTTGTATTATACATTGACCTGACTAATTATACAATGACCAAATATTACACAATAACCAGACGTGGTATACACAATGAACTTGTATTACACAATTAACTTGTATTACACAATGAACTTGTATTACACAATGAACTTGTATTACACAATGACCTGACTAATTACACAATGAACTTGTATTACACAATGACCAAATATTACACAATGACCAGACGTGATATTACATAATGAACTTGTATTACACAATAACCTGACTAATTACACAATGAGCTGGAAAACGTAAAACACAATGATAAATACATATAACACAATGAACTTGTATTACACAATGAACTTGTGTTACACAATGAACTTGTGTTATACAATGAACTTGTGTTACATAATAAAATTGTATTACACATTGACCTGACTAATTACACAATGAACTTGTATTACACAATTACCAGATTAATTACACAATGACCAGACGTTGTATTACACAATGAACTTGTATTACACAATGATCTGACTAATTACACAATGAACTTGTATTACACAATGACCTGCCTAATTACACAATGAACTTGTATTACACAATGACCTGACTAATTACACAATGACTAGATACTACACAATGACTAGATGTGGTATTACACAATGCACTTGTATTACACAATGACCTGACTAATTACACAATTAACTGGAAAACGTAAAATACAATGACAAATACATATAACACAATGAACTTGTATTACACATTGACCTGACTAATTACACAATGAGCTGGAAAACGTAAAAAAAAAATCTTTTTTGTTTATAACGACACTATACTCGTTTTAAAGATAAAAAAATATTTTTTTTATGGTGTAATTTTTTTGAAAAAATAATGTCGTATGTAAAAGTTATGAACGTTTTAAAACGAGGGGGGAATTTGATTAAAAGTCAATAAAAGTGGCAAGACTAAAATACCCTTGGAACAACTTTTTCTCCTATAATTTAATCTCAACCATTAAATCTTTTCTACAATTTGATCTAATGGCCCTAAATCATTCTCACCCTTTTTAGAATTAGAATCTTTTTTACCTGAACCTAATCCTAATCCTAATCCTAATCCTTGTGGAGAAAATATTATTGATTAAAAAAGATATATACCAAAAATAGTTATGAAATACAATTACCAAATAGCCCTTTGAAAAAAAAAATAACTCTAAGTTCTCTAATTGGTTGGAAGTTCACAAAACTAATT
Organism: Smallanthus sonchifolius; assembly: GCA_023525975.1. NCBI lineage: Eukaryota > Viridiplantae > Streptophyta > Magnoliopsida > Asterales > Asteraceae > Smallanthus > Smallanthus sonchifolius. The sequence goes on along the minus strand of CM042021.1, from coordinate 27,465,710 downwards.
AATCCTCCTATACGTATATATGTATGTGTGTGTATATATGTATGTGTGTATATATATATACATGTATATACATGTATATATATAGTGGAGAGTTTAATTCAGAACACTAAATATTGCTAGAACACGTAGAAGAAAACGAATTATTCACTTTTTCAATCTTAAAAAGTTTTAAAATATATGAAAATGATATAAATGTAATGTTTATTCGTTTTCATGAAATTCAAACAAAAAAATATGAACAGATTTTGTTTATATACATACCTACACATGTGTATGAAACTTTTAAATATATAAAAATATATGAAAAAACAAGTTTAAGGGTTTTTTATGTATATAAACATACATATTTGTATGTAAGAAATATAAAAAAAAAAATTCATAGATCAAAAAATTAAACAATTTAGGTTTGTTTCATCTGTTCTCGCAGAATTTCCTTGTTGTGAAATGAACTTCCCTCTTTCTCTATATGTATTATAACAAAATTTTGTGTGAAAACCATGAAAACTACATCTCCACCATTGATTGAGGTTAATCAATGGTTGATATGCTTAAGTGGCAAATATGTAATTAGGAGGTTGTTAAAATCATTTAAATTTGATGTTAAAGGGTAATTTGGGAAAACCCTATTTGATTAATTTCGATAACCGCAATTAATCATAACCAAATCCCTTGAATCTCTCCCATCTCTAGTTCTTTTTCTCCTATCTCACTTAACATAATTCTTAATAATAGCAAACACCAAAGATACATCACTTTTATGTGTTTAATGGATGAATCAACTAAAAAATATACAGAATAATGAACACGAAGAACACGTAGAACACGTTAATCTACATTTATGTAACTCATTAATTTACACATATGTAACAATATACATATATGAAAACTTGTGTCAGCATAAACAAATAACATGGGAGAAGAAGCGAGTTATATATATGTAGCTCATGCGTGTTACATATAAGGAATCTTCAAATTTTAACAGAAAACAGAAAAAAACTAAAGAGAATGAGTAGTTGTTACATATGCGTAACACTATGTGTTACGTATATGTAACACTATTTGGTGGAGGCGAACAAATTTTCGTGACAGCATTGCGGAATTTTTGGCATATGCCACTATTTTTTGTACTTTCTCATTGAAACAACAATAAAAAAATCTAAGCAACCACCTCCAGTGGACCAATAAGAACATAATCAGTTGTAAAACACTAAATTCTGGTAGAAAATGGCCTGAGAAAGATTGAAACCCTAGAGGAGATAATTTCCTCTAGAGAGAAACGCCGTGAATAAGAACGTAATCAATTGCAAAACACCAAAAATCCAAACCGGTTGTATGTTTTATGACCTTTTTAGAAACAATGAAGAACTTTTAGTATCGATCTTGAAGAATTCGTGGATGATCAAATATTGTTAACGTGGAAGAATTCTTCTTTGACTATAATCGTAACAAGGGATTGATTGTTAAAAGTCAATAAATACCTAATATAAAATGGGTTTCATTTACCAAAACACCCTTGTTAATTAATACTAATATTATATAGGTTGCGGTTCAAATGATAACCAATATTCATGTGATAACCACTCTCAAACACAGTGCGGTGTATATGTAATAATTATCATTCTGTTAGTGTTACGTATACGTAACACTATATAATAGTTATATTGTATTATAGTGTTATGTATACGTAACACTATGTGTCACATATATGTAACATTATGTGGTACGTATATGTAAGACTCTTTATTTATGTTCAAGATATATGTTCAAAGAGTATTTAACAGTTAAAAGAAAAAATAATTTATAAATTATGTGATTGTTTGAAAGTGGTTATCACGGTTATCACATAAAAAACTTATTATCATCTGACCCCTTCGCATATTATACATTCTAAACTATTTGATTGGTTTAAAATGATTATCATGATTATCATATAAAAAAATGGTTAGCATTTGAACTCTTCCCTATATATATATATATAATCAACATAAAACATAAATTTTTACTCATTTTCACTTATGTTACAAAATAGGACAAGTAATGTTATGTTACATACTAACATAAATTTTATTGTTTTAATGAAAGGCCCACGTAGTCATCAAAGAAATTAGAAATGTACTTATTAGTAACCCATAAAGTGTATTGATGGAATTAGAGGTGCACAAATCAGGTTGGGCTCAAGAACTGGAACCGGTTCTCAACCGGTTCTTGGTGGACCGAGTTGGTTTTTGGCCGGGTAGGGACCTTAACTGGTTTTAGGGTTGGGAAAGCATACCCGGTGGAACCGGTTAGGGTAGGGTTAGGTCTGGTTTGAGTATGGAACCGGTTCCAAACCGGGTCCATGTATATATTTTTTTTTGAGTAAATTTCGTTTTGAGTCCCTGTGGTTTGCTCAAAAATTCGCTTTGAGTCCAATAGTTTCAATTGGACTTTTTGAGTTCTTGTGGTTTCATTTTCGTTTCAATTAAAGCCCTCTAACACCGTTAGAAAGATTCTGTTAACTAGCTGTAAATTGACTAAAATACCCTTTATTTTTATTTTAAATAAAAATAAAATTATTTTAAATAAAACACATACTAGTTTTACCTCCTCCACTTACCTAATTGACCCAACATGTACCGTCCTTGTAATAACTCTCAAAAAATTAAAGCCCAACCCCCTGGTTTGAATCACTTGCGACTACACATACCAGAACCATCGTCATACCAGAATCTCAGACTTCCCTTCTCTCTCGCCCCCTTTTCTCCTTCCCTTTGAATCACAGACTTTCTAGGAGGCACATTATATACATCATTTATCTCTAAATCCTTCCTTCAAATCACAAAATCACATCCCCAAATCCTAGGTTTTCGAAACCCTCACTTTCCGTATTTCAAATTCGCAACAAATATCCAATTCGTACAAATGTATACAACGCATGAGAAGGTAACGCGTTCTCCATTATCAATCACCCCATGCGCCGATGGGCAGACGTTCGGAAACCCTAGCAAACACATATCAGGGAAGGGTAAGGCGGTGGCGTCATTGACGGCCCGCCGCCTCCCCCGCCGCTAGGGTTGTTGAATGATAACGGAGCGACTCTGTTGGGGGGAAGGCGAGGGGTACGACGATTGGAGGCGGTTTAAGGAAGCAAGGCTGTTTTCGGAGCAGTCCGTCGGTGCTCCCGGCGAAGATGGGAGATGGGGTGTTGGGGTCGAGTTCTTGTGGGGTGAATCTGACTGGGGCCTCTTTATGGGGAGCCGGAGTTCCCTCGATAACGTTTAGGTTGCTCCGATGGTGTGGTGGTTCCAGTCGGCGAAGATCGGCGATGAGTGTAGGGGAGGGTGGGAATGTTGTAGAGAGAGAAAGGGGAGACTGGTGTTAGTGGAGGTGGCTCCGATCTGGTGTTGTAGAGAGAGAAAGGGGAGACTAGCAATGTTTTTAAACCCGGATCGGATCGGATCGGGAACCGTGACCTCCACCTGTCCGGTTACATGCTCTGAGACCGTTTGCTGGTTGAACCGTGCGGTCCAAGCGATTCAGCGGTCGAACCGCATAGTTTAATTTATTTTTTTTACTATTTTTTTATCTTTTTTATCCTATAGTCCTCCTACTTACTTCTATTTACAATTTTAACCTAATTTGACTCTTTCCTTTTAACTTATACGTTGTCACAGGTCTTTCAAAACTCTAATAAAAATTAAAATTGAAGATTCAAAAGAATTAAAATTCCTACAGACTTACAACCCTTGTCCTTGACTCAAAATTGTTTAAATGGCTGTATATGTATTTTTAGAATTTTTTATATTTGTATATATTTATATTATTTATTGCGTCATCCGGTTCTTGAATCTGGTCCGACCAGTGAACCTCTAACACGTCCGGTTTGTTGTCTGGTGTGGTTCTGAAAACATTGGAGACTAGTTTAAGTATCTTTTTATTTTTTTTATCAAGGGTATTTTTGTCTTTTAAAAAAAACTAACAGAAAAAATCAAACGGTGTTAGTGACATGTAGTTGATTGGGACAATTGACAAACCACAAGAACTCAAAAAGTTCAATTAAAATTATTAGACTTAAAACGATTTTTTAAGCAAACCATAGAGACTTAAAACAAAATTTACTCTTTTTTTTTAATAATCAAAATAACATTAAATAACATAAAATGCAATTTTTTTTATTTTTAATAGTTATATAACTAAAGAAATACAATATTAAACACAATCTTTTTATTTTTATTTGATTCGTCGTCTTCATTGTTTTATTTTTACCCGTCGTCTTCGCCGGCCCAAAATTATTGCAAACGAACCGATGCATTGTTGACGAGTTCTTCGTCTGATATGCCGGAAAATAGTCCATCCTCCAACTCTTCGTCGTGTACTTTTGTTTCAAGTATTATTTTTTCTTCGAGGTTTGTTTGGTCTTATACACGATCGACAGCGCCCAAGTGATCCTTTAAGCAAATTCACATCTCTACCGAATCTGGTGTGAGTCTTGTTCTTCGTAACGATAAAACCCTGCCACTAAGAGAAAACGCGAATTCCGAAGCTACCGTAGAAGCTTGGACGATTAGTAAATCACGGGCCATAGCAGATAGAATCAGAAATTGAGATTCATTTTCTTTCCACCAAGCCAAAATATCAAAATTGTGATAATCTTCGGCAGACATAGTGGATATAAAATCCGATCCACTATACATTCCGGGCTCGCTTGATGGGGCGTTACCCCTTTGTCGTTTAGCCGTCTTATTTGAACGGTATTTAATAAAGCCACGACCGGGTCCCTAACACGCGAGTTACTTGAACTCGATGCCCTTGACTTTGGTACCTTTATGTCGGACTCATATCTTATTAAATAAAAATCATACATTGATTGAAGATTATGTTTAAAAATATTTTTTTCGTTTCTTGGGAAAAATCCGGTTGTTCTTCGTGCAATTCCAAATTGTCCATTATTTCGTCTATCAAACATTCAACCCCCGTAACGTTTAAAATCGGGTTTAAAGCTGCGGCACAAGTAAAAATGGGTGATAGTTCTTTGAAATATTTTTAAAATTTTTTCTTTCATTAGTCCTATCATTTATGTAAACATACTATTTTTATTTTCAATTTTTTTTTTAAATTTAAAGCCATTAAATATAATTCCAAAAACACTAAATTACTAGTCGGCTAATAAATCCCCGATAATTTTGTAGTTGAGGTTTTGAAAACGTCAAGAAAATTGGTTAAATTTTTAATATTACCCCAACACATATCCGGAAACGGTTCGGCGCGACCACTTTCCGCAAGACTATCATGAAAAGATTTTAAAGTTTCTTATTGTCGTAAAGCACATTCAAACATTTTACAAGTCGAATTCCACCGAGTAGGTACATCCCAATTAGGTCCTAAGAAAATCCTTCACGTATCCTTATAAAGTTTTTATAATTGGTATACGTTTTCCTACTTTTTTTAAAACGTCTTATAACATAAATCTAAACCTGGTTTTGAACACCTCAACGTGTTCCGCGGAGAGCCCGTCTTGCATAACTAAAATAATAATATGTGCAACACATCGAGTGTGGAAAAATGCGTCGTTGCAGATCGGTATATATTTTATTCTTAATTTTTCAACCGCGCTAGTATTGTTTGACGCGTTATTGAATGCCATTGAAAATATTTTATTTTCTAATTTAAATGTTGTTTTTACATAATCTAAAATTTGAAACAAATATTCTCCGGTATGTGGATACGGGAAAAGTTCAAAAGCAATCGTACGTTTCATCATTTGCCAAGAATTGGGATCTACCCAATGAGCGGTGACGCAAAGTTACGATCCGAGTAAAGTATGTGGAGCCGACCAAACATCACTAGTTAAGTTCACCCCGGTCTTTAAATTTTCAAAAACTGCAACTAAATCTTTTTTTTTTCATTTCTCCACAATTTTAAACAATAACGTCTAAGTGTAGTATGACTTACGCGTGTGTAACGAGGTTGAAGCGTCTCCCGAATCATGTTTGTCAACCGGGGGTTTTTGAAGTGGTCAAACGACAAAGCTTCTTGAATCACGAATTTCGCCATTCGATCTTGAACCATATTTACGCTGTAATGAAATATTTGACCGTCACGACCCAATTGTGTTTGTTCGGAGTCCGTCGTCGCCTTCAACGCCTTGCAAAATTTTCTAACAATGTGCTTCTTTAAACTTAAGTTGAATCTTTATTAAAAAAAAGTGCCACAAAACTTGCAACAAGGCTTTTGAGACCCGTCACTTAACTCAACCAAATCTCAATTGCACCAAATTTCTTGATTTCTATTATACGGAATCACCTGAACAACAGTTGGTGATTGAGCAACAGATGATTGTGATTGTGTCTGAGCAATTGAGAGTAGAAAGTCGGAAATGAGAGTAAACGAGTATTTTTTGCGTTTTTTCGCTCGGTTTTACGTTTTCAAGTTGGATACTCAACCTATTAATCCAACATCTATTTTTACTAATTTAGGGGGGCTAAAATACCAAAAAAAAGGTCAAAAATGCATATAACGGTCATATGACCGTTAAAAAACGTCTTTTTTTGTTAAAAGTTAAAACACGTCTAACGGCTAGAGCCGGGACCAGTTCTAGCCGGGTCCAGGTAGGAACCGGTCGAGTGAAAAAAATCTAGGATCTGGATAGGAACAGACGGGTCAAACGGGTAGTAACGGTTCTTGTTTGGGCCGGGTATATAAGAACCGGAACCGGTTCGAGCTGGTTCGGCCGGTTCCGGTCCCGGAACCGGGTTTTTTGTGCAAGTCCAGATGGAATTGATTTTTAGCAAACGTAGTGGAATATTTTAAATTTTGGTTATCAAAACTATTAGGTATTAACGGATTGCACAATTATAACTATTGTATATTAACTACTAAGTTAGAATCCAGTGTATTACACGGGTTGAATAAATATAATATTATATATTAAGTAATAAAAAAAGTTATTTTTTTAAAAACTCGTGTTTTACACGGGTTGAATAAACCCGTGGAATACTATATAATTTGTTAACACATACACTCGTCAAAATATGCCAGAAGATTTGTTAATATAAAGATTAGTATTTTCTTTAAAAATATATTATTATTATTATTAAAAGATATAAATGTATTTAATAAGAGAGAGGCGGGAAAAAAATGATGTGAATGAATATGAAGGCGACACATGACATGAAAAACCTTTATTTAATATATAGTATAGAAGTATAGATATAGATTAGTATTTTCTTTAAAAATATATTATTATTAAAAGATAGAGATGTATTTAATAAGAGAGAGGGACGGGAAAAAAATGATAAGAATGAATATGGAGGCGACACGTGGCATGAAAAATCTTTATTTATTATATAGTATAGATATAGATTATATTTAATCTAATTGTCTCTACTTAGCATAACTATGTACAGATAGAAAATTAATCAATAAGGATATTTTTAAACAAAAAAATGTAGTAGGTAAAGATATATTGAAGATTCGCCGAGTGGCCCCTTAAACTATTTTTTTAAACAATTTATTATTATTATTATATATATTTTTTTGCATCATAAAGACTTTCTGGCGAATCCTTGAAGGCGTCATCATAATTAGTTGTATACATCGTCAATTAATCTTCTTCTTATCCTTAAGTTCGTTGGAGGAATAGATAATACCAAGTGGAAGCTTAAATTGGACTTCAAACTATGTGTAAGAATACATATCTTAATTCATCCACTAAAAGAAATCATGGAAGATGGTTTAATTGTGGACCAAGTAAGATGGGTTTTTTTTAATGTATATGCTTATATTTTTTAATTTATTAAAAAATAACTATATTTTTTTAACGGCAAAAAAAAATAACTATATTAGATGACACAAATCTCTTCAGGTTTTTTTCTATTGACACAAATATTAGAAACACTATTGGGAGAAGGTTTTATATAGAAATAAGATAAAAAATATACTAATAAATTACCTACTCTTATATACTACTTAATAATAATAATACTATTAATATGAACCATAAGCTATCGTGTAAAAATTTGGGCTTTGAACATATAATAAATTAATCGTAGCCGATATAATTCTCTCACCCTTCACTCGCATGTTTACTCACAATGAACCGCACATTGTCAACGTTCCATTAAATTACTGCAATCTCTAGTTGAGCTTGTATTCAAGGTTTATTCCCAAATCAAAACAGCCTCATAGTAGGCGGAGTGGGTGCGGAAAGGGGGTGGTACACTGTACAGCAAACACCATCCCGTCCTCCTCGGTACCGCAAAATCATGGTGAAATTGGGATGTCCATACCGATCGTTTCCCGTGGTTTCTAACGGCCATATACCATTGAACGGCAACTTTTATAAAAAAAAATAATTTAAATTCTAAACCTTTTTAAATCATTTCCACTATTTTTATTTCAACATATCTTTATCCTTTCCCCCTCAAATTAAAACTTCCTCTCCCTCAATTGTTTACTTTCTAATTCATCGTCATCATGTTCTGATGACATTCTTTTGGAATTGCGTTGCCAAGAAACCCACAGTAGCCTACGATGGGAGTGGTCTAAGCATTCAGGGATGTAATGAAGAATACAAGATGATCTTACTTGTGTGTTTAAGACTTCCAAAAATATATATATGCAAATACCTACCAGTGTGTTTTGGTTGCTAACATAACAGACAATTTGTATTGAAGGGTAGTTACAAAGAGCTTATGCATACAAATCATCGACAAATATATGCAAACAAACTAAAATGTTACATATATTTTTTTGCCTATCTTGTCTGGAAGTTCAATTTGTCCAAGCAGTATGCATACATAACCGCAAAGAACACTGTGAAACTAACTAAAACTACAGCCACTAATCCCAAATATCTGTCTTCATATCCAAAATGGGTTTCCACATACCATTTGATTGTTGGGTCATATGACATTCCAGGGACTTTAATGGTGTCCTTTACATCACCATACTGTGAAGCAATTAATCCTTGAAAGGTCCATGCTAGTGGGCAAATCCAATAACACCATACCCACCACATGGGAATTTTCTGAGATGATATAGAAAGGTAAAATGTATAAGGTATGAAGTTACTTTAGACAAATAAAAACAAAAGTTAAAAGGGAAATTACCGGTCTGGGGATGAAGAAGCTGGAGAAGAGATTAAATAGGGAATAGAAAGCAGATGTGAGGATAGAGGCAAGTTGGTCATTAGGTGTGAGTGAAACAGCCATCAGCCCATTGTATGTGAAGTAGAGGAAGGTTAAGAAGTGTATAAAGAAAAACCAAAAGTATTTAACTGCGGTCCACTCGAAGCTCACCATGGTGTATACAATAAGAGTGTAGTAAGTGGTTTGAAAAAACACATAAGGTATTTCCACAATCACCTGTATCGAAAACAAACAAAACTTTCTCATAACAGCTTCAATTAAATATGAAATTATCGTCTTATCTTGATTATGTAAACATGATATAACTACTTTCTTAGGTTATGTGATAATAGGTATTTGAATTGTCGATCCCCCCATTCACATAAACATCTATTTATACAAGTATTTGACCTAATCTATATTAGGATAGGATTGCCTATATTTAGTTACATATCAATTACAATGAATATCTCCTCAATTGTAGCCTATGATTTATCTCGGCTGATATACCCCCGCAGTCGAAACAGGAGGTTCCCGAATGTTGAGGCTGTGATTGAAATCATCAAATAAAACAAGAGGCAATCCTTTAGTGAAGATGTCAGCTATCTGATGTCTTGAGGGTACATGTAAAACTCGAACTTCTCCTTTGGCAACCTTGTCTCGAACGAAATGAATATCCAACTCTATGTGTTTAGTGCGTTGATGCTGAACCGGGTTACAGGAAAGGTAAACGGCACTAATGTTGTCACAATATACTAAAGTGGCAAGAGTCGGAGGATAATGAAGTTCTAATAACAAGTTGCGTAACCAGCAAGTTTCGGAGACTACATTGGCCACTCCCCGGTATTCTGCTTCGGCACTGGAGCGAGAGATAATGGGTTGTCGTTTAGACGACCACGAGAGGAGGTTGTCGCCTAGATATACACAGTACCCGGAAGTAGAACGACGGGTATCGGGGCAACCTGCCCAATCCGCATCAGTATAAGAAGTCAGAGAAGTAACCGAGGACTTGGTGATGTGTAGGCCGTGACTTAAAGTACCATTGATGTACCGTAAGATCCGTTTTAAAGCATTCCAATGGGATGACCGTGGCGCATGCATATGCATGCAGATTTGCTGAACGGCATAGCTGATATCAGGGCGGGTAAAGGTAAGGTACTGGAGTGCACCTGCTAATTGACGAAAAAGTGTCCCCCCGTCGTCAAGAACCGTGCCGGCGGAGGCACTGAGTTTGGACTTTGTGTCCACTGGTGTTGCAGATGGTTTACAGGAGGTCATCCCTGCCCGGTCAAGAAGCTCGACAGCATATTTCTGTTGAGAAAGGAAAAGGGAGTCACGATGTAGGGTAACTGAGATGCCGAGGAAGTAGCTGAGTGGGCCCAAATCTTTCATTGCGAATTCGGTTGCCAAATGTTGCATGAATTTGTTCCGGAGAGTATCCGAAGACGTGACTAGGATGATATCATCGACATATAGTAAGATATACGCAGTGTCTGGTCCGTGCTTGTAAATAAACAGAGAATGGTCACACATGCTATGATGAAAACCGATTTTTGAGACATACTCGGAGAACCTTTGGTACCACGCCCGCGGTGCCTGCTTCAACCCATATAAAGACTTCTTTAATAAGCACACATGATTAGGATGGCGAGTGTCTTTGAATCCCGGTGGTTGATATATGTATACTGTTTCCTTTAAATTACCATGTAAAAACGCGTTCTTGACATCGAGTTGGTGAATGGGCCATGAGTTGGACAGTGCCAATGAGAGAACGGTCCTGATGGTAGCCGGTTTAACAACCGGGCTGAATGTGTCCCCGCAATCAATGCCAACCTGTTGAGACCTGCCATCACAAACTAAACGAGCCTTGTAGCGCTCCAAAGATCCATCAGATTTAGTTTTATGTTTAAAAATCCACATACTACGCACCACATTCATGTTATTATGTCGGGGAACTAACTCCCACGTGCTATTGTCAATAAGAGCCCGGAACTCGTCGGTCATGGCCCGATTCCAATCTTGGTTACGGAGGGCATCTGGGAGGTTACGGGGTAATGGGGAGATGGGAGTGGAAGTGTGGAAGTTGAATGGTTGGCGTAGTTTAGAGATGCCAGACATGCTACGAGTGTAAACAGTCCGTGTGGGAGGAAGGGGGGGGGAGGTGGTGGTTAGACCGAATGGGTCTGAGAGGGAAGAGGCTGTTGGGCCGGAAGGGGTTGGGGCGGATGAGGTTGGGCTGTGGATTTGGGTCGGCGAGAGTATGTGTAGAGAAGAGGAGGGGAGCCGGGAGGGGAGGCAGAAGTAGGAGGAGAGGCCGGGCATGGAGAAGCAGGGGTAGTAACCGGCTGTTGGGAAGGGGCTGGGCTAACAGGCTGAGAAGGATTGGCTGGTGGGGAGGGGTGAGCTGTGGACCAGAGCAGAGGATGAGCGGGTTCGGTGAAAATTTTTTAATGGGTTGGATTAGTGGGAGAGGGGGCAGCAAAGGGGAAAATAGTCTCGTCAAACACCACGTGTCGGGAGATGATAATTTGACGAGATTGTAAGTTGAAACATTTATACCCCCGATGGTTTGTAGGGAAGCCGAGAAATACGCAGGGTGTGGATCGGTTAGCAAGCTTGTGGATGGTGGTGGACGGTAGTAGAGGGTAACAAAGGCAACCGAAAGTGCGTAAATGAGAGTAATCCGGGTGGCGATTGTAGAGAAGGTGAGTGGGGGTGAGATTAGATAATAGCTTACTTGGAAGGATGTTGAGGAGATAGGTGGCATGTTGAAGGGCATGATGCCAGAAATTAGTGGGAACGGAGGAGTGAGCTAAGATGGTGCGGATAATGTTATTAATAGAACGGATTTTGCGCTCGGCTTTGCCATTTTGTGGCGAGGTATGGGGGCAAGAGAACCGGAATTGGATTCCGTGGGTGTCACAAAAGGTATGAAATAGGTTGTTGTTATATTCACGCCCATTATCACATTGAATAGTTTTAATGTTTCTGTTAAATTGTGTTTTGATAAGTGAATGAAATTTTTGGAAAATGGGGAAGGTTTGGGATTTTTTGGATATAGGGTAAGTCCATAGAAAATTCGTTTTGTCATCCAAAAATAATAAATAATAACGATGACCACTAGAAGACAAGACAGGGGATGTCCACAAGTCACTATGTATTATATCAAAAGGCAAATATGTAAACGAACTGGAATTAGAAAAAGGTAATTTCAAATGCTTGCCAAACACACAAGAAGCACAAACTGTAGTAGATCGTTTATTACAAGAAGCAAATGATAAATTGTTTTTCAACGAAAGTAAAGTAGATGAGCCGGGATGTCCGAGACGATGATGCCATAAGTCTTTAGTGATGGCAGCAAAGGCAGCTGGACTTGTCAACTGAGATGAGGACTGAATGGTGAAAGGATAGAGGTCCCCAGTGCTGTTGCATCTAAGGATGGGTGTCCGCGTCGGGAAGTCCTTCACATCAAAACCAAAAGGGTCAAACTCAATGGAGAGATTATTATCAGTTGTTAATCGACGCACGGATAATAAATTTTTAATGATTTGTGGGACGTGAAGAACATTAGATAATTTGAGTGGGGGGAGGGGGTGAGGAAGAATTTGGTGTCCCGTACCGTGGATTGGAATGTGTGACCCATTACCAACTATAATATTCCGAAAAAGACCCTTATTAATATAGGACGTGAAGTTACCTGAAGAGTGAGTCATGTGAGAGGTTGCCCCGGAATCCGCATACCAGATGTGATCAGGCGGATTCATAGTCATAGTGTGGAAGGCCTGCTCGATATCAGTGGGGGTGTAGCTGGCCTCGGAGGCGGCATAAGCCTGAGAAGGGCGGGGTCCGAGTAGGCTCTGTCCGGATCCAGGGACTGGGCTATGTCCAGGAGGTGTACCAAAAACAGATGTTGGGCCGTAACTGGGCTTGGGTGGTCCACTGTTCTGAGTGGGATAAGGGCAAGGTGGGTAGGCCCAGTTTGGGTATAGAGAGTAGGCCCAAGGTGGTGGTGCAGACCAAGACTGGACCTGCCTAGACCCATTCTGCTGTTGTGTTTGCCCATATGCACCTCGTCCGCGGCCACTATTTGACCTTCCACGACCACGCCCACCCCGACCACGACCACGTCCCCGCGAATTGTAACTGTGTTGAGAGTCAGACTGGTGATAAGGACTGTGGTCTGGAGGGCGGTTAATCTGTTGAGAAGCAGCATGTAGGGCAGCCCCGGTTGCTGAATTACCAGAGTGAGCAGCATGATGAGACTTTCTAGTTTCTTCCAAGATGAGTTTAGAGCGAGCTTCATAAAATTCCGGTAATGGTGTGGTTTGCTGTATCATCATGGCTACTCCCTCATAGCTTTCGGTCAAACCTGCAATTAATTGTAAGACTAACCTTTGGTTTGTAACTGCTGCTCCCACGTTTGCAAACTGATCAGCCAGCATTTTTAGGGCCTGACAATAGGAGGAGATATTGGGATGATTATCAAGACGGGTCGTCACGAATTTATGTTCCAGGTACACGGCTCGTGAGCTTTGGTTGTCCTGGAATATATTTTCTAAAGCCACCCAGGCCTGGCAGGCGGTGGTATTAGGTTTGAGGATGGTGTGGAGCAGATCATTAGAGATCGTGCTATAAATCCACTGAAGTACTATTGCATCCAGACGGGACCATAGTTCAGCGGTGATGGGGGGTGTTTCTGTGGCTTTGTTGGCGGCAGTAGCAGGAGTGGGGGAGGGTGCGCCGGCGGCTTTAGGGTCAATGTGATTACTGACCTGGAAAGCTCGACAGTGGATGCGAAACAATTCTGCCCAGGAGTTGTATTGCCCACTTTCCATCTCCAAAACAAACGGGATGAAGTTCCGGATGTTGGTGACAGTAATCGCTGGGTGGATCTTGTCCATGGTAGAGGGGATAAGCAAAAGGAAAGGAATGAGAAGGTCGGAGATCAGAGAGATAAGAGATCAGAGGTGGAAGAAGGCGACTAGGGCAGATTTTTGGTTACCAGAGATGCTCTGATACCATGATAATAGGTATTTGAATTGTCGATCCCCTCATTCACATAAACATCTATTTATACAAGTATTTGACCTAATCTATATTAGGATAGGATTGCCTATATTTAATTACATATCAATTACAATGAATATCTCCTCAATTGTAGCCTATGATTTATCTCGGCTGATATTATGATCGACAAAAAATATTTTGTAACCTGTGCCATGGCATATGGTAAGGATGAGTACATCCCAGCAGCTCTCTCGCGATAAAATACAGTTTGTTCAAAGGCTACTGTTGGAACTACTGTGTTGCCATTGTTGATTCCAGCAAACAATACAGCACCATACATACCCCCAAAAATCATTGTCAAGTCAGTGCTGTTGTCCCTGAAATGGAAACTAAGATTATGTACTCATTCACTCTTTTTTCTCAACTGGGATTACGGATCATTATCTACCAGTTACAGGTGGCAAGATGGATGGGTCGTGGTAACACGAGTCAAAAGGGGTTTGTGGGGTGAAATGGGCCATTTTTATGCACCCCTCGATCGAAATGACTAGCCTGTTGACCCACAAAACAATTTTTGTTCGTTCTTTAAAATTATTTGTGTGAAGTTAAATTGTTAATTTTACAAAAGCATATTATTAAACCATTGAATAAACCAACTAATTAGGAGGGAGGTTGCATGCATTAAATAGCTCAATCCATTTGACTAGATGCTCTTTTGGCTAATGCATTTTGATTGGACTGATTTGAGATAAAACAGAACCCAATAATAAACAAGTAAACAAGTGAATTAGAATTAATGGAGACTAACCTTTTAGTACCTACTTTCCAGAAAATTGTTCCAATCAAGAGTAGGGTGAAGCAGAATCTAACAAGATTATATTCAGGAGTTCTCCAATAACTATGCCATTGTTTTTTTATACAAGACTTGAATTGGCCCCACATGGACTGGGAATATTGAGTTGTGAAAAAAAGTTGTTTTGCTCCGGAATGAGGTATGCTTAATTCTTTTACTAGATCACTATTTTTTCTGCTTGGAGAGACTTGTGTGTTAGTTGGGAAATTATAAGTATAAAACGTAATAAAGATTACATTCATTTCACTTACTCATAAAGGCTTGATGACTTATATAGTTGTGCAAAATCAATCCCAAGCCTCGTTTCTGTTGCGATTGAGGTGACTTCAAGCATCCATGTTGCGGGATTTTTCTGGTCTACTATTTTTGGGACCCCAGGAATTCCCTAGATTGTAGTGTATGGTTTGTAATTGATATATTTTCGCATGGAGATGTGTACGTGTGTACGAATATGTTTACATCAACATTTCATCATGTATACATAAAATAGGGTAACTGATGTTGTGTGACATGTGGGCAAGTATAACCTACAAGACTAATACAATAGTACTCATGTGATTCTTAATTAGTTTTCCTACTTTGACTTGAAGTGTCATGTACAGTACTTCCATTCCAGTATCATATGAATAGTGATAGTGTTACAGAAAGAAATCAATAGTATTGACGGTTTAAGCAAGTTTGATATTCAAGAAACTAGAGGGAGTGTGTACGAGGAAAAACAAAGTCATGTATAAAAGATGGTGATAAATTTATTGATGGTTTAAGCACCTTATGGTGTCTGTTTCTCTATTGATCTTGGTATGTGTTGGATTGAGACCTTAGCTGCAATGTAGATTCGCTAGAGGTGGCACTATGGGCCGCGGGTTTAGTGACATGTCAAAATGGGTTCTGGTTGAAAAGCAAGGCCGGTTGGATTGATCCGCAAACATTTTTTGGTTCAGTACTTATTTTATAAATAACTAATGTGTTGATAAAGGTGACCAAAACAACATGATTATAATATTAATCCATATCTCTATATACGACGATTTAAGAGGTTTAATTTATCTGCTAAAGAAACTTTGGTGACTTTCATAAGTAGATGGGTCGAGATGGTCACATGTAGTTATTAGTGTATGAAACATTTAATCACGAGTAAAGTACCTCAAGATACTCAACAAGTTTCTTTGACTTTAGCCCAATGGTCCAGAGTAAATTACTTGTCCTCCTGTTTTCATTAGCAGTAGCTGGTGCAAAATACTTCGAATAAGCGCAAACCATGAGAGTGTTTATATACTTTTTGTGAAATACAAATACCTCATCAAAGGCTTAAAAAATATCAACACCGGGTTGATGGATGGTGCAAACAACGGTTCTCCCTGTGTCCACTGTGTTTCTTACTGTTCTCATAACAATTGCTGCTGCTCTTGCATCAAGTCCAGTTGTTGGTTCATCCATAAATATGATTGAAGGATTAGCAATAAGCTCTACTGTGATTGTCAGTCTCTTTCTCTGTTGAGTTGACAAACCACTAACACCTGGAATCCCTACAATCGTGTCCTTAAGATACTAATTCCGTCACCTCCTCCACAAACAACTGATTAGGAAATATGAAGAAGAAACATAAATTTAGCACTTCAAAGTTCCATCAATCCATTATTCCATATTAAAAAAAGAAATGCAGGCCATAAACAAAGAAAAATAGGGCTTATTTTCTTTACCATCTTCTCATCTCTACTGACATCGTTTGGGAGTCGGAGGAAAGCTGAAAAAACTAGAGCTTCATAGACAGTAACTTGTGGTGAGTGGATATCGTTTTGTTCACAGTATCCAGAAATCCTAGTGAAAGTTTTTTGAACTTTTGGGAATCCAGAGATTCTGATATCGCCTTCTATGTAGCCACCTGTCTTTCTTCCTGATAAGACATCCATCAACGTTGTTTTCCAGCCTCCACTGATTCCCATCAATGCTGTCAGGACACCTGGCCTAAATGCACCACTAACCTCTCTAAGTAACTGAAGCTTGTCATCTTCTTCAGCATCTTCTTCTTTCATTGCCTATTGATTGATACCACACAAAAATCACCCTTTATTTTCATACTATTTGATAAGTGGTGATATGAATGAGCGGACTTAATGACATATATTTACCATTTTAACTTCATTTCGGACTAATCGAGATATCATAATTGTATGGTAAGTTCTGTTATCTGATAGTTGACTTTCACATGAAACAGCTTTATGTTTCGTGTGTATTTTGACTTTCGCACGAAAGTTATGTTCTGTTTCTTGTTTTTGGTTTTTTTATTTGTATATATAAACAGTTATGTAATCTTATTTCAAATTATCAATGAGAATCAGAAAATTCCCCAATATTCTCTCTAGTTTTACAAGTTCATCAATGATAATTTAGATGGCTACATATAAATAGACACACACACTTACTAGGGGCATATCCACATAGTAATTTATGTTGTCAAATGACATGGAGAGTGGAGTGAATGGAAGAATCATCCGTCTTTTGGGAGCAGCAGCCTCGATACTTAAATCTTCATTTATATTATGGTTCTTCCGTATCACCATTTCCCCTGGAAATATATAAGCAGTTAATATTTGATAGGACCTCCATAAAAAACAATAATATTCCTTTTTATATATGTAATATCCCTTACTTGATGTTTTTGCATCAAAAACATGATCAACTTCTGTCACATTGGCTGCATCTTCAAGTATAGTTGCTTGTGGTTTTCCAGGAGCTAATATTGTCAAATAGAATGGTAAAGATATGTCAAATGCCACATGTGTTACACAAATATGCAAATTATACGCATATTTGTCTTCACGGGTTATAGAAAGGTGTAAATCATAATCAAGTTGTTAACACTTATAAATGCGTGAAAACTGTTCACAGTTATATGTGTAAGTTGTATGTGTTAAAAGTATCTAAAACGCTATAAGAAAAGAATGCTTGTACTTGGAAGGATGGAGAAAATGTAGAGCTTGTGTAGACTAAACAATGTATATATCAATTGTTACACACGCAAGAGAAAGTATAAGTATGAACAACTTAACATAAAAATAACACGGCCGCAAAGACATATATGTGGCATATTTGTTGTAGTTATGTTGGCTCTAAACACATGCGTGCTGAAATTACCATCTAAATATGCAAGAGCCAAAGTGAAGAGAATGTTGAAGAGGACTGCTAAACCAAAAAGAGCAGCTGCTCCTATCCAAAACCAGTTTCTGTCAGGGGTTACTCCAATGTTCTGTAAAATCGCTACACCTAGTCTGGTGGTGTTGTCAGACCCCTGAAATATAGTAAAATTTTTAGTTGGTATTTTTATAAATAAATAAACAAATTGTAGAAAAAACATACCAATTTGTTCATCCACCTTGGAGCAAAAAACTCATTAGTTGTTAAGGCATTAAAACCATAGCTTAAAGGTGAAATCCAGTAGGCCCACTGCCACCAGTCTGGAATTCGACCTGTTACAAAAGTAGTTGGTCATCAGTTTCTGAAATAACTAACTGCATGATTGTGAAGGTATAGTTGATATAGATAGATTAAAGTTGTAGCACATTATAGGTGTAGAATCTGGTTTGGACAGAGAGACATATACAAAACGCAAATGTGTATGCAGAGATTCTAGAGAGTATATCACATTGAATATAATACAGATTCATAGGTATTTATAGGTTTCGAAGGGGTGCTAACTAACTAACGACATCGTTTGACTTATAACGACCTGGGCATATTTAGAGTAATTTACGTGACATGTTTGCATAGTCATATAGAGATCTCTTTGATGCTAAGTTTAAATGGTAACAATAGGTGGCAAGAGCGGCGGGTTGGGTAGCGGGTCAAAATGGTCTGGCACAAGGGGTAATGCTTATAGTATAGGTTGGGTTGATCCAAAAACACCTTTTGTCCTTCTCTGTATTTGATTCATGCGTTAATTATGATTACACAACAATATTACTAGGATCTAAGTCATTGAAAAGGACATTCACGGAGGTTGTATGAATTAAAAATAGACTTTGAAACCCATTTGACTAGTTCCTTATTCAGCTAAAAACCTGTTGAATTGACCCATATAGACGAATTAAAAACAGTATTTGGGAGCAGCAGCCTGGAGACTTGAATCCACCCAAATTGACAATTAGTAAGTAAATTGGGTTGAAAATTTTCCATCAATGAGATTTTGTATATGGATCTGACCTTTAGGAATGACAATACCACCCAGAAGGAAACATGACTCAAGAATGAGTGTTCTGGCAGTGTTGGCTATGGTCATTGCTCTGCAAACTGCAGCAATTAGCCTGAATATTCCTGACGCCATTTTCTGAAGCAGAAACGTTAACAGGAAGTGCTTGAAAAACCTGACAAGGAGACAAGTTCCATATTTAGTTACCTCTATTCCACCAAAAATATATGATCGGTTCAATTGTCGTTAACGGGTTGAAAGTTTTCTAGTCTATTTTTTATTCATATACTGTCTTAAATCATTTTATTACGTCATCACTGAAATAATATACTTTTTGGAACACTTATTATTTATACCTGCTAGGTTCAGGGGCAAATCCAATGACATAGTAGGTCATTACTGTCCAAACAGTAGACTCCACCAATGATATGGGGACACGTAGCAGGATAGTTGGAACCGTGAACGCCCATGTTGGATGAAAAAGGAGTTCCCTATGTTTGTATAACACAGGAAGCCTCTCTATGGTCATTGGAAGTTCAGGAAACCCATTGAGCATATTAGTAATGAGTGCAAACAAAAGGGCTCCAACATAAACACCGCCATCTTCCTCATTTCTTGAATGCATTCTAGTCCTCAAAAACATCGTTGCACCAATAATCGCCATAAAACTGATTTGAAGAGTCTTGGATACATATACTACAGCAGTTCTTTTAACAAGTAACCATTCTTTATCAAAACATGCCTTGAAGAGCTCCTTTTTGAGACTGTGTACTTTTTGAAGACTAGTGCTGATTTTTGACTCTCGGTATGGTTGTATGGCACAAGCAACTCATTTTGTAGCTGTTGGCCAACATGAAATTGCTTGAAATGATCTGCAAATTGAGAGACTGAAACATAGCTATACTCCTTTCTTTTATCGCCCCAATATTGTTCTTGGTCCCTCTCGGAGATTACCTGTTGTAACAATCACAAGTTTTGAAAAAAGATGTTTTGCAATTGTGCTCCATTGTAACATTTTTTACTCCTAATAAAATTGAAATTTCTCCAAATGAGTTTACCTACAGTAAATCTATTTGATGAGTTTTTCAAGATTGATGTATAATCTACAACTTTGGGATCAAACATAAGGAAACTAGTGGGAGAGATTATTAATTACCTCTTGTAGGAAATCAGCAATTCCTTTTCTCTCTGGACATATGAATCCTAAACTCTGAAAGAAGTTAGCAATATGCTCTATTGGGCCTTGATATACAATCTGTCCTTGTGATAAAAGAATGATGTCATCAAATAGATTAAAAGTCTCAGGAGAAGGCTGGAGGAGGGACATGAAGATGGTGGTTTGTGTCAAATGTGCTATCTGCTGCAGACATTTGACTATTTGAAATGTTGTTGAAGTATCCAAGCCTGATGATATCTCATCCATAAATAATGCTTTTGTTGATCCAACCATCATCTCTCCTGTTTGAAATCAATCGTCGTTTAAACTCATGGTTGATGATTGGTTTCTTATATTATATATCTTGTGAAGCTATAACGAAAGCAATGAAAACAATGTACTACATATACAAGACTATAACTATAATAACCACCATCAAACGACATGGAGGTGCATTAGAATTAAAGAAATTATTTTTACATTTGAACATTACAATTTGAGATGGAAAGATAGACGAATGATTGAAATGGGGTGATTAATGTGTAGTTAGATGTTTCACAATTGTCGCCTTTCTACCCAACTCTCTGTTATATCCATATTTTGATTTTAATGGCATACTATTGATACTTGGTCAAAATGATTATGTGATTGCATGTATGGGGCATGTAATCTCTATTTGCATATGGAACATGAAATATAAATTACCTGTTGTTAGTCGCTTTTTTTGTCCTCCAGATATTCCTCTTATCATCTGGTTTCCAACAATAGTGTCCCGACATGTCTCAAGTCCCAATATCTATGTCGATATAACCGAAATAACAAAAAGAACAAATAATCTATCTTGATACGATATAAGGAAAAACACATGGCATATATGAGTGTATTCCTTTCTAAACAGATAATATATCTTTACACAGAAAGACACTATATATGTTATGTCACCCAGGGAGAAACTCGAACTCGTTTTCCTTTTTAAACGAGGAATGTGTCTAAATATACTGGGTGTTATGGTTTCTGTTTTGTAAGTTTTCTTCAAAATTTTCATCATCTAATGTGTATGATAGTACTTCTCACCAACTTACTTTGATAATGTAGTCGGTAATTATATTGGTCTTAACGCCTTCCATCGCAGTAGCCTGAATCGAAAACGTTCAATTAGAACATTAAGGCATATATTAAAGTTAATATATGGAATGAGATACGACATATTCTATGACCTCCTGCTACCTTCATGAATAGTTCCGGAAATATCCCAGCCTCTTTCTCTCTTTTGTCAACCTCAGCCAGCAATTCTGTAACACATTATAGTATACTTTCAAGAAATTTTCCAAAAACTTTAGCCCACAGAGAGTTAATACATATGATAGGTACCATAATGAGTGTGTCACAACTCACACATGTTGGGTAACCTCTCAAAACTGGTGATTTTTGACATGGGCCATAAACACTTGTTGTTCATTCTATTAAACAATCAGTGTGTCAAATACGATTTCAAAGATTAAATTGTTATAACAATAATCTGAATAGAACGAAAGTATACTTTGGACGACGAATTAATACCTTTATTGCTATTTTATTTTATCCATTTAGCCCGTTAAAGAAAAAAAAACATAACCCGCCTCGTTCAAAAGTAAATTGGTTAAATTAAATTGCCGTATCTAACAAAGGGTAAAAAATCAAGAGTTTCTTTGACTGTCATTTCTCCTACATGAACATCAGTTTGGCTAATGTATGCAGATGTCCTCTGTGGAACAAGTTCTTCAAGTGTAAGCCCGTTGTACTTCACTTTTCCTTCAACCTATAAAGATAAAATATGATGTTATACAACTAAATATTATATTTGTTTCAGATGATTTCATTAACATATCCATGAGGCTATTGTTTCAAAACTGACCATTAAGCCATGGTCTAGCCGTCCTGCCAAAGTCCTCAATAGTGTTGTCTTGCCAGAGGATGGTGGGCCTAATAGAAGGGTCATCCTGCATAAGAAGAACAAAACATTTTTAGTTTTGTGTTGACCCAAAATGATGGGCTTTGACTTCCCTTAAAATTTGAGATTTGGGCAATTTTCATGTATTTACTTTTTAATATTACTTTCTCTGTGAAGTAGGTGTTCATTAATCGTTTGTTAGAACTTAGATAGAAGGTCTCAATGTTGTGATACGGAGTTGATCCAAGAACTAGTGGGCTCATACATCAAACTGAACAAAGGCAAACGGGTTAGAAAATGACCCAACTTAATGTTAGGGTATCATTACCTTCTAAAACAAAACATAAAACATGCTACTTGTCCTAAGGAAGAAAAGAAAAAAATGAACAGATGGTGGGATCATGTCTTCAAGAGTTGGGTTGCCACTATGACCTACTCACAATTTTGACAAATTTAGAGTTATTTCCAACATTCACCTCCCTGTTCTGATTTGGACAAGTGAAGTCTTCGACACCCAGTAGCTTCTCATCTCATTGAACTTTAACCTTGGAAGTGCCTAGGTTAATACATATGCCCATTGTTCTTTGTTGCATACCTGATCCACCAAAACCAGCCCCCTTCGTGAAACATGGGTTTTTCATGAGTGTTATGGCGGATTTTTTATATGCTCGTAACACTAATCCATGTTGTCTTCCAACTAGTTAAATCACCAAGGAGACTTCTCAACTAAAGCGCTTGACATGCTGCAGCCGTTGCAGCCATGAATATTGCCTCACAAAATGGCAAAACCACTTTCTTTTTTTCTTTTGGCTGCAACATACGACAGGAACTTCATATAAGTAGAATACCATCGAATTGGTACTTCTCCGATCATCCAAGTCGCCTACATGGTTACTATCACTATAATCAATCAGTTCTATTCCTCCATTCTTTTGGTACTGAAGTCTATAATGTATTGTACCCTTGATATACCTTAATGTGTATTTGATAGTTTGCATGTGACTTTGCTTTGGTGTTTCCATGTACCTGCTCCGCATAAGTTAAATCTGGACCAGTGTGAGTTAGATATCGTAAGCTTCTGATCAAGTGCCTATGTTCTGTTTCATCCAACGGTGCTCCCTCTTTGTCTTTGGTTATGAAAGTTTTCGTTTCCATTAGGTACTAGGACGAACTGTATTCCATCATCCCTGCTACTTGCAAGACTTTCTTTGCATAACCACTTAGCTTTAGGATAGTACCATTGTCATTTTGCTCAACTTCTATGCTAACATAATAAGACAGTTTCCGTATGTCACTCATTTCAAACTCACCCTCCATTTACCAATTTCTTCTTTGCTTGTTCCTGTTACTATCAGATCATCTACATAAACACCAGCAATAAGTACAGTCTTGTCATTTGAACGCTTGTACACTGCTTGTTCTTGAGGGCATTTATCAAATCCAAACTACTTCAGGGTGTGTCCAGGCGTGTGTTCCAGGCTCGAGGAGCTTGTCGTAGCCCATACGACGCCTGTGATAACTTGTACACCATGTGTTCCTTTCTGTCTCTTATGAAACCTTCTGGTTGTTCAATATACACATCCTTCTGTAAGTCTCCATATAGAAAAGCAAACTTAACATCAAGATAGTGAACATCCTAGACTTCCCAAGCAACCAATGCCAACATTAAACGAATTGTTTCCATACGGGCAACGAGGCGCAAACACCTCACCGAAATAGATCCCCTTTTTCTACACATAGCCTTTGTCAACCAGCCTCATCTTATGTTTTATCAATGATCCATTAGCGTCCCTTTTCAACTTGAAGACCCACTTAAGGCGTATAAGTTTGGGTCTACCGACATTTCTGTCAGCTCCCATGTTTGGTTTTTCTCAATAGATTCTATCTCCTTTTGCATAGCTTCTTCTCAGTTGTTGTTCCCAAAGTTTTCTAGAGTAATAACTCATCGACTTCATGTTCAGGATGCAGATCTTCTGTATAAACATCATCAAAAAACATGTAACCTCGAGATGGTGCATGAGCATAGGTAGAAGAGTCAAGTGAACTTAGTGGTAAGTAGGTGCTTCTGTTATTGGCGAGAATCCACTTGGATTCATTCATGGCAAAAGTTAGTTGCACTTCAACAACAAAGTTTACCCATCCTAGGCCATTGTCTTTTACTTCGTTCAAGTATTCATTCTAGTCCCACTTCCTCTTTTCTTAAAACTTCACATCCCGACTTACACATACCTTTCTTTGTTATGGGTTGTATAGCTGATATGCCTTGCTTCCCGGTTGAGTCCCTAGATAAACCGTGGGCTTGCTTCAATCATCAAGTTTCCCTAAATAGATAGTAGGTATCTTCACATGGGTCATGCAACCAAAAAAAATTAGGTATTAGAGATTTGGTTTGTTTCCCTTCCAGGCCTCATAAGGAGTGTTATCCCTTAAAGCTTTGGTCGGTATTCGTTTGAATATATATACATATATATATATGCATATATATATATATATATATTATATATATACACACACACAACATGTCGAACACCATCACCCCACATGTTTTGAGGTACACCCATTGCCTTCAGCATGCAGTTGTCCCAAGCATGGATTGATTTCATCATTCCATCACCAGTTCTGTTGTGGGGTGTAGGGAGTTGTCAACATCATGTATATACCCTCTTGTTCGCAAAAATGTGAGAACTGTTGAGAAACGAACTCACCACCTCGACCCCGGTCGGTTCTTAATGATTTCAATTTATATGAGCTCTCATGTTCTACTGCTCCTTTAAATTTCTTGAATGCTAGGAAGGCTTCATCCTTTGACTTGATCACATACACCCACATAAATCTGCTGAAATCGTCAACCAACAAGAAAAAATACATGTTACCTGCTAGTGTCGAGGGCATGATGGCCCCATATAGATTAGCATGAATTAGTTCTAGTGGATGAATTGCTCGAAAACGGGTTTAATTCGAGAATGGTAATCTGCTTTGTTTCCCTATGAGACAAGCTTCATAGACTTAAGTGAGATGTTTTATGTTCAGTACTCCCCATACCATCTCTTTGCTTATCAGGCATTTCATTGCTAGGAAATTCAGGTTTATGCAAGATGGTTTATGTGCGGTACTCCCACAACCATGCTTGATCCTCTAAGCATGCAGCAAGACACACAGAGGAAGCAGTGCTAAGACTTATCTTATACAATCTGTTCTTAGAGCAGGTTACTTTCTTGAGAAGGTAGCCACTCCCTTCATATAGCCACAAGTATTCATGGAACATCACCACCTTGCACCCACTGTTTGTGACTTGATCAAGGATTAAAATACTACTACATACGTCACGAATGTAGTATACATCAGAAACTAACTATTGCTTACCATTCTTGCACTCCAAAGTATCGATCCCCTCCCCTTATTGAGCCATCAAAAAAACGAACTTGCTCTATGAAGTAAGGTCGCCTTCATGTTATATGGTTACTATCCCCATTATCGAGATAACAAACTCCTTCATCTCTTGGATCGGTGACATACTGTTTTGGTTGTACTCTATCTTCATTCAGCAGAATCATTTCTCATTTTTCCTCCACACATGTGGTCATGAGTAGAGCAGGTTCATCTTCTTGTGTTTAAGGAAGGTTTATCTCACCTTCATTAGGTTTAACAGTGGTGCATTCGGATGCAAAGTGCCCATAATTGTTGCAATTGAAGCACTTAATGTGGATTTTATTCCTACTACCAGCCATCGGTTTATGGTGGTTGTAGCAGTTTCCTCACCACCACTTGCACAACGTAACCCACGACTGCGACCTCTGTCGCATTCTCATCCTTCTTAACTGGCTATACCACGTCCCCCACCCTAGTGTCTTCAGGGGTTCATGATTGGTGTCCTGTGTTTCATCTTCCTTTCTAATTGTGTGAGGAGAAGTTGTGTGCTACTATCTCCATTTGTACATCGAGTACGACTGTGTTCCTCGTAAGCCTTCAATCTCCCAATCGCTTCCTCAAATTGTATCGTATCATCGAGACCACCAATTGAAAGAATTTACCAGGTGCGGAGTCATGTAACCTCTTCACCAATGTTACGTCTTCAATGGTGGATCCCATGCTATTGAACTTTGAAACCAGCCTAGTTAATTTTCCTACAAACTCATCGATTGTTTCCCCTTCTTTCATGAATAGACCCTTAGTTCACTCCGTAAAGTTTGTAGACAAGCCTTCTGAACCTGATCGGCACCAAGGTACTTCACTTTCAATGAATCCCATGCCTCTTTGGCCTTTTTTTCTGAGCTATTTGCATCAGAGTATCTTTCGATACTACCCAGAAAATGTAGGCCCGTTCCATCTTGTCTTCTTCTCATCAACAGCCACCCGCTGCTGGTTTGATGGCTTCCTAGGCTCCATGGCATCCTGCATCCATGTTGGCTTCCATTTTGATCGTCCATGTTGTATAATCTATTAGCGTCAACATCAGCATTGGAATGGCACACCGTGGGTTTCTTTTGCAGCAGACTCAGTGGAGATTGCCATGGTTTGGAATCGAGGATACTTGGGCATAAACCACCTAATACTCTGATAAGGTTTCCCTTTAGGTCAACAAGAATGTAAACACGAAGACTTGATGTTTTTGGCTCGATGTTGCAGTCAGATTTTCTTATTGATAAATTAGGAAAACATGTTACATGACCTTCTAAAACAAGATAAAACATAGTACTTGTACTAAGAAAGAAAAAAAAAGAAACTGAAGAATGTTGGGATCATGTACAAAAAATTAGGTTGCCACTCCTCTATCCCACTTTGCCACAATGACTTGCGCACAACTTTAACTAAATCAGAGTTATTTCCAACGGTTAAAAGTGCATAACTTGGGTTATATCTGGAGTTACGAAGCCCAAGAATAATGAATGTAAACGTCTCGACGGGCCGGATCAGGTAGCAAACTGCCATAGACGGCTTGTCTCAACTGTTGGCCGGATTCTATCATTTGTAGCCTCAATTTCACACTCAACGGTTTTCCCTAATTTTACAAGTTTTAACTTATTTACTTTTCTATGTAAAAATGAGAGGATATCTAATTTGAACAATTTACGTATTTGTTTAGGAAGTCAATTTCATAATTATTCAGCGAATTTTATTCAATAAGCCGTGTCAAATTTGAGCCAGATTTAGACTTATCCTGTATAAAAGAGGGCTTGATGTAATACTCTGACCATTGAACAATATATCAAATTTTCTCTCATTGTTTCTCTTTATTTCTGTTTCCAATCTGCCACGTTGTGTCCTAGTCATGTTGTTAGGCCATATGTTTCACAACTAACCTTTTGGGTATGTTGGTGGCTTAATATGACTTTAGAACTCTAGTTATGGCATAGCGACAGCTTTTTTCATCAGCAATATTCCTTAAATAATTTAATTACTGTTTGATTGATCAGTATGTCAATAGGGGTGGATTTCTAAATCATTAACACATATAGATTCTTACCTTGAAGGCTTGATCATCCCAGAAACATTACTAAGAATTGCAAGATTTCTTCTCTTGGATAGTCCAATACCAAGAAAACCGAAAGCCATTTCAGCAAGGTTGCGGGCTGTGTTTGTTAAAGTCGGTATAGCTCTATTACCAACATAGCAATTAGTTTTCACTGTTACGTTCTCAAAACGAACTTCGACTGTTGGAAGAGTAATGCCAATCCTGCAACCCAAAAGAAGATTTAGTTAGTGGGACTTCAAATAAGCTTCTTCTTGTAACTATGAAAATGTTGAAACACATTAGCTTTCTTTAACAAGATTAGAACTAGAGATTTATATTTTCCATGAAGCTTTTAGTGTTCTTCTTGGTTTTAGGACAGTTTCTTTTATGCTTCATTATTTGTCACGTATCTCACATATATACGTTGAAAGATAACTTTATGCTATTGTTGATGTCGTTATGATAAACATAGAAGTGGCAACATTATATACAAAGGTTTTGATTTGGGTTGTCCTTTGATCTCTAAAAGGTCGAAGGGTCATGCTAAATTAACTCAAAATGAAATGTGTCAAATGAGTAAAGTTGTAGGTACCGGCATGCAACGAATGTGTTCTTGTTATTGAATGTTATAGTAAACATGAAATATAATATTAAAATAGTATTAGATTAACTATTCAACTCATTTAAATGAAACATTACAAGAGGTTGGGAGTATGTTATAGATGATTTCTACTCATAAGTGTGTGTGTGTTTGCAGCGATTGAATAAACCATGCTATTATCTTTTTGCCCTTCACTAAGTAATCACTTGTTTTGGACAAAACATGTTTTCAATATGGGTGCTTGGAGTTAAAGATGAAAGTAAGAAGGAATTTAACCTGTCAAATCTGTCTCTTAGCTTCCTCAAGATCCTTCCATTATCTACTTCAGCAACCTTAAACAATGTCTCGATAATCTGTTGTTGAACATTTGAACCAAGATCTCTAATATCAATTTGTTTATGCACATGACGTTGTTGGTTTTCAATATCATAAGAGACCCAGAAAGCTGTTCTTAAACGATCAAAAGTGGGTAGTTTTTCTAACACTGCCCGTTTTAGTGCGTCGTCGTCCTCTTCTTCCGATCCACTGCTTCTTCTGCTACCGTCGGTTGCACTCGCGTATAATTCTTCCATGCTCCAACTTTGGCTTCTGCTTTGTCTTCCTGGATTCCCTTGTTTCTCAACCTTTATCTCGTGGACAGTTTACAACTATGAAGCTGTGAAACAGTCTGAAAGCTAGTTTTCAAGCACTAATTAGGTAATATATAGTTTACTTGCCTGCTGCAAGAGTAGTACTGAGTTTGTGTGGTAGAATATGCAACTTTATATGCCTTTCTGAAACTAGCAATAGAGAAAACTAGTCACATTATATATATAGACACGCACTAGCAATAAAGAAAACTAGCCACTTTATATGCTGATATTAACATAAGACGTAACGTCTCACTTTCTCTCTCTCACAACTTTAATTATCTTCTATGCACTATTTACATGTTTATTAAACTGTTCTCGTAATTCTTAACACGATATTGGTTCTGAAAATAATGCATCCCTGTGTGTGTATAACGGAAGGTTCAATTCAGAACACCAAATATTGCGAGAACACGCGAAACAAAATGAATCATTCATTTGTTTTAATCTTAAATAAATATCACTACAATAGTATCACCCTATCCCGATGATTTTTTTTCACCCTATAGAGACGACTTGTCGTCGGGATAGCCTATACCGACAACATGTCGTCGGTATTGCCTCGTCCCAATAGCCAAGATTGTCGTCGGGATAGGTCAGCCTATACCGACGACTTGTCGTCGCTATAGTGTTAATTAAAAAATTAAAAAAGAAATCAAGAATTGGGAAGAATACTACCTAGGTCGGAATCCTACGTGCAAAGCACAACTTCTACCGGTTCTGGAAACTAAGATGGATCTGGGTTTCTAAGGATGACAACTAAAGACTACCTAGTGGATCCCTAATCACCCTCAGGGTGTCACCAATTAAGCTACCTAAAGCGTACTAAACTCACCAGATAGTTGGGTCACCTCTCGGGTATTTCCAACAATGATAAAGTACCCACAGGATAGATTACCTCTCAGTCTCACTGTCCACAATACATTCGAAGAATGCACGGGGTAATCTTTAGATAACAACTATGATTTAACCTAGCAACAATCAGGGTGGCCATGGCAGAACGGCGGCTATGGAGGTGTTCTACGGCAGCGAACGGCGGAGAAACGATGGTGATGGCTCGAAAATGGCAATGCGAGGTGGTGGCGTATGGTTGTGATGGGTTACCCATACCCGACAAAGGTGACGGGACGGCGGTGAACGTTGGGGATGGTGGTGTACGGGTGGACCCATACCACGGCGGTGGTGGACTCGACTAGAACTTTGCATAAACGTGCATGCACGCACGCATGCATGCATGGGAGAAGAACGGCTCGAGTACATACGCACCGCGAGGCTAGGGTTTTACGTGCATGGCTTGCGTTTGTGCATGGGAACTCGGTCTGGTTATTTGTATTCTGAGCGGGTCAAGGACGACCCGATACGTGTATCCGTGGAGCTAAGGGTTCAGTAAGTCGGAAGGACGAGCAGTTGAGACCAAGTGCCGGGATTGTTGTTATTTTATGCGTTAGTCGATGTATCTATGGAACGTATCTGATCATTTGATCGTACGTTGGCAGGTTTGAAGTTCGAGCAGGAGGACGGCTACTGGGCAAGGCTTGGATCTTCACGACTGTGAGTTTATAATCCCATCTTTAATTATTTTTAAACGTTTTGGGGCTATCGTACATACTCACGCGTTATATGCTATTAACTAAACGTGACGCGAGTCATGATGTGGTTTAGAAGTGTTTATGGGTTAATTATTTAATAATTAAACTAAGGGTCTACGTGGGGTCCTTAGAGTGTGTGGGCAAAACGTGTTTGTGAAACTAAACGTATTAGGAGTTTTGGGTTTTAGCTAAAGAGCTATGAATTTAAATATCTAAATACGAGGCTAAGAGTGTGGGTCTTGCACCTAGAGTATGTGGGCTAGATGTAGAACTGGTGGTTGTGTGTTGTATAGTGGTCTAGTAGGGGTGATTCGGGAATGAATTCAGATGTCGTGCGGGTACGACTTGAAGCTGTTGTAGTATATGTACATACGTGGTATGTGCTAGGGTAACGAGTCATAGTCTTGCATGTGTGCCACTATGTGTTACTTATATGTGCTGTGTGGACTTAATTCGTTGTCTTTACGACACGACAATTCATGTTATGAAGGACAAAGCCCTTCAAGTGTTGTCACCAAGGGGGTGGTTGGGAAGTCATCGTAAGATGATGAGTGTGTTGCTATGATTAGTGGAGGGGCCCTGTAACAAGGGTAGAGATGAGCTCATGACGAGTATCCCGACGGGGATAACCCTGACGAGGGTATTTGTGACGAGACCGATAAATCCTATGAAGGTAATTGTTGTGTGCATTTATGTGTGTATTGATTGCATGCGAGTGTTAGTCGATATTCCTTGTGAAATGATGTTGTTACTTTGGTAATGAGTAGTAGATTGACCGTTGTGTCGGGACGATGTCGTATTATAATTGTTGAGTCAGTTTATCTCGTAAGAGTCTTGGTGAAGGTTTGTCGGATTGTACCTAGGGATTTTAGGGTATGTTAACCGGACATCATGTTGAGGCAAGGGGGTTAATTGAGAGTTAGCAGTGTAGTAAGCTCGATCCATATCGGTGAGACTTACTGGGTTTTATTTGTGGAACGAGTTTTGGGTGGTGAATTCCTAAGGGAATGGGTCGGTAAGGTGAGTTACCTATATGTCATTAAATGTTAAACCATTTTATAAAGGACTGGAACGTCCTGAACCGGTGTTAATGATTTTGTGACAAGATGATTTCTGTTAAATTAAACTATTAGAACTCACTCAGCGTAGCTAACTTTGTATGTACGTTAGTGATATGTTAATAGTTATACATGTAAATAATGCATATTTCCCCTCATTTTGAATGTTTTTTGTTGCAAATCCTTCGATCCAGACACTTATTTGTGTTTTAATTTGAATATTGCAGCTCCCGATGGGAACTTGGTGACTTTTGGTGAAAACTCAAGACTTGAAAAAATTCTCGAAAAAGGAAATTTTCGGACATGACCATGTCAAATTCTGACATGGCCATGTGAGCCAATGTTGTCGAGAACACTGCAGGATGTGATGATCAGATGGTCCACATGGGCATGTTACTTTCGAACATGGCCATGTGAAGACGCATATTTTCTTTTTTTTTAACCCAAATTCACCCTCATTTGAAGGGGATTCCACTTGGCACGAAAAACCCTAGTTCTCTAGAGTAATTTAGGCGATTTTGAGCTGATCTTTGAAGATTGAAGGTGAAGATTGAAGATCCAACATATTCAAGCAAGATTTAACCTCCTACAACCCACTTAATCTCATATCATTGGTTTGATTACTAGATCTATCATGTATTCATCCATTTTCTTGAGTTTGGTTGTGGTTTGTGCAACCCCCATGGGCTAAACTCGTATTATCATTTGGATTAGATGAAACTTAGCATGCTTTAACAATTTGTACACAACTCTTTGTGTTGATTATGTCAATTTCATGATGAAGCTTGATTATTCTTCATTAAATGTGTGTATTTGCTCTAATTTGATGATTTAGTTAACATTGTGGGTGTTGTAACCATATTATGTTGAAAAACCTTATGTGTTATAACATTTATTCACATATTTGCATATTTGTATTTTTATGGCATTTGACTAGGAATGGTGGATGAAGGTTGATTATCTAATAAGATTGGACAAATGTGCATCCCTAAAACCGTGGTATATGTTATGAATTTCTCATGTCATTGGTTACGAAGTTCTTTGGTTTATTAGCATGAACTTATAGGTTTTGTAATCGTGATATGATGTTCATGGATTGAAGATTGGTCATAGCTTTGTCTACTTTACGCATTTTGAGGTGGTTACCATGTGTTTATCGTGTTAACTTTCCAAAGATTTGTGGAATTTGATAACCTTGATGGGAGTCTTGTTCATCTTAAATTTTGACATAATTGTATCGTTGGTTATTCATTGCATAACTTTAGGTGGCTATTGTGTGTTTATCGTTCTAGCTTTCCAACAAGTTATCTAATTAGTTAGCCTTGACGGGAGTCAAATCTACATCCATGTTTTATGTGTATGAATGATCTCATCTTGAGTTTGTACTTGTTGTCATTGCTTTGCTAAGTGGATTCGAAGTCCGAGTGATATCTTTCCTTGATTGTTATCTTCATTTTTACACTCTCTCATTGTTTGGCCAAAATTGTTTGTCAATCTAGTATACTTTAAATATTCACACACCACTTTTTATTTAATCGGTTAGATAGTGATGAAGGTTTAGTATTGGGAGACACAGTTTCCACAGATCGATATCCGGTTCTTGCCTAAACTATACTACTTATTCGATAGGTGCGCTTGCCTATTGTATGTGTAGTTAGTCCTAAGGTGACAACCGTTTCTTTATTTAAAAACACCGTTGTATGAAAAATCTTTATTAAATTCTATACACACTTTACACACATCAAGTTTTTGACCATTGCCGGGGAAAATCTTTATTAAATTCTATATACACTTTACACACATCAGCTAGATTGTTTTACTG
Organism: Smallanthus sonchifolius; assembly: GCA_023525975.1. NCBI lineage: Eukaryota > Viridiplantae > Streptophyta > Magnoliopsida > Asterales > Asteraceae > Smallanthus > Smallanthus sonchifolius. Next base: position 27,432,320 of record CM042021.1, on the reverse strand, counting down.
GTGAATTAACCCGACGAGGTTCTTAGCTTAGGAGCGATGCTACTCGGATGGGTGTACATGCATTCGTAAGATAAAAATAAGAACGTTAATAAATTTAAAAGATAATTACTATTTTGAGAAAGACTTCCGCTATTTATTTAAATAAAAATTAACTGTTTTAATGAGTATACCCAGTGATAAGATCCAACTTTAGAGTTTCCGTTTTGAGGGCCTTACATTAATATATTATATAATATCAAAAAATATAATGTATTTTAAATTTGTTAGTTTTAAGAAACTTGAAATTATTCATTTATAAGTTCTTTCTAATAAAGCGACAAAAGGCGTTAGAGTTAACCCAAATCCATCTGACCCGAACTAGAAAACAACCCGTTTTGACCTCCTACATAAAGAAAAGGGAACCTTTTGCGAGTATAAAAGAAAAACACTGAATTTAACATTAAAAGATGAGAAAAGTTGAGGTTCAAACTGTCAGTCTAGACTCGTATTGTCCCTACAACAGAAGAGCCGCTAAACTGTTTCTCTACCAGAAACCAACACGTAGAGGTTAAAACCCGAATAAACCAAGTTCACTGGCCTTCTCCTTCTCAAATGTCTCGAAGTACTGATATATGATTGTGACTGCTAGCAGTATTCCAGTACCAGACCCGATGGCTCCCATGAAATCTGCCAAAACCGTCAATGCACCAATGCACATTCCTCCAAACGCAGCCGCTGTTGGAATGTACCTGTTCAGTTCCTTCTGAAGGTTCGAGTCCCGATGCCCAGGCATCACCATTTGTTGCTCCTGCACATTTTCCAAAAAATAGATTATCACAATTCCATTTTTCAAAAAGGAAGTTTTACGTTTGAATCTAGCTTCCATTGGTTTCTGCCCTAACCCCTTGAAGGTCACGTGCCCATCATAAGTTGCACCTTACGGTGGTCCCCACTAGTTAGCAAACAGGTCCTCATGGTTAGCAAGGTTTTTGGTGGGGCCAGTGAGTTTTTTCACGAACGGGTTCTCATGGTTTACAAAAAAGGGAAAAAAATCATAATGGGTCGCTTCGAGCATTACCTTAAGTTGCTTGGCGACATCTCGTGCTGAAGAGCCAGAAACTTCGATCCAAGTTTTAGAGAAGAGTGCACATGCTGTTAGCATGAAGACCAGGTAGAAAAGAGCATGGAAGGGATTGGCTGCCATGTCTGCCAGGCTGATATTAAGAAGCAGGTGATTAAGTGAAATGAAAGCATATACATAGCTGAATGTATCCATTTGGTTATGTTTATCTCTAACGGGTCAAACATTTAAAATAAAAATAAAGAATTGGGGTCAAATGAAACGAAATGCATCTTTAATGCATAAACCACCTAAATCATTTTACTCAAAATCATATTAATATTATGGCATTAGTAAACCATATTTGACACACTAATTGTTTATATAAAAAATTAATTTTTTTCATGTGAACCCATAACGACCTGTTCCAACCCGTACTAAAATTTCTTGCGTTAACCAGTTACCCACCCAGCCGACCCATTGGCCACCTGTAAACAAGACATTCAAACTAGAGGATTCCATTACCTCGAAGGTGCGGTAACATAGTAAGCAAGACCACCAACTGGGACCGATTGGCCAGAGTACTCAGACTCCTTCCACTTTCCCAACAAGTTAACCAAGAAATTTCCGCTGTACTTTCTGTGCAGCAACTGAAAAGAACAAATGATACAAGCAGTCAGTATCATGAAATGAAACAGAGCTAGTTCAATTCTAATGGTCAAGGTATAAACTGAATACCTGAGAGATGAAGTAAAGGTTGGACACAAGTGCAGACTGAAGAATGATAGGCATGTTGGAAGTATAGAACAACTTAATGGGGTAAGATCCTTGCTGCCCACGAGCATTCTTAGATCTCACAGGCAAAACGACGCGGAAGCCTTGGAAGTAGATGACAATGAGGAAAATCAAAACAGTAGCAAGCAAATTAGTCACATTAGGCAGATTCTGTCTATAGAAAGCTTCCCGAAGTGCTCTAACTTTATCCGACCTAGTGATCAGAAGATGAAATAGAGCAATAACCGCACCCTCAAATTCAGCACCGCGTCCACTGTTAATTGTTGTAGGGCTGAATGCCTTCCAAATAATACTTTCACTGAATGATTAATCATAACATGAGTTTGGAATAACAAGAGTCGTAACATAGTACGTAAACAAAATGGAAGGGTTACGGGCTTACCAGATATTGGTAGCTATGAACAAGGAAATCCCAGAGCCTAAACCATATCCCTTTTGTAGAAGTTCATCCAAACATATGACGATAATCCCAGCAAAGCATAATTGAACAATGATAAGAATAGCATTTCCGACACCAAGTTGACCTACACTGCCATACATTCCTGAAAGCACATAAGCAACAGCCTCACCAACAGCAATCAAGATACCCAACAATTTCTGAGCACCATTCCTGAAAAAATCACAAGTTTAAAACAAAATTTAATAAAAAATGGTGCAAAATAATGAAGATTGTAAGAAAGAAGATGCTTACAATAGTGCGCGATCCTCACGAACATTATTGTCAACTTCAATGATTTTCGAACCAGCTAATAGCTGCATAACCAATCCAGAAGTCACAATTGGTGTAATACCAAGTTCCATGACAGTCCCACGGTTCGATGCCAGAATAACACGCATCCAGTAGAAAGGGTCTGCACCCGTTGTTGAATGTATGCCATACAGAGGAAGCTGACTGCACACCAGGAAGATGAAAAGAGAGATGACAGTGTAGATGACCTTCTCTCTGAATGGAACCTTCCTATCTGCACTTTGCACCTCCGGTAAAAAGGAAAGAAATGGTCTGACCAGATGTAGCACTCTAAAACCACCTCCCATTTTATCAAATCAGAACTGCAAACCAGCTGTTTCAGGTCATTTGGGGGAAAAAAAAAAGCAATGGTAAGTAACAACCAAGCAATCCATACAAATTTGGTTTAACGTTACAGAATAGTAATCAAGTTTTCCATCTGTTCCATTTTAGTCACTCAAACATTTTTTGTCTTATTAAAGTCACTCAACTTTCACATGTTGTTCCAATCTTGCGCAATTAGGTTACAAGTTACCTTTTTTTGGATATCATTATATGAATATTGTGAAACGATGCATAAGAAATCATACGGTGCATCAGATCATCAAGATCCAATAATTCCTTTTGTTTATTTCAATTACGTCACATTATCATCTAATTCAAACAAAATTCGATTTTTAAGTTTTCATCCGAGTAAACTTCCATCCGTCAAATCATTGAGGCATAAAAACAACCACAAACCACAATCTGTAAGTTAATCAAAGCTTCATCGACTACGATAATCGATCCATCTCTAATAACACATCAAACGCATACATGCATTTACATTCCAGATCCATGACAGAACAATTAAACACAACCAACTATATATCAACTTAGAACACAATTAAACCTCTCAATTTAAGAAATCATTACAGATCGAGAATTATGAAAGCTGATTTCAAACACCGTAATTCACTTTAAAAATGAAAACAATCAGACAAAACAAAGAACACAGATGGACATGTGAGAAGATTCATACATGGAATAAGAACTTACAAAGTTGAATCGGTGAGGAATTGATCGAAAATTGGGGGGTTTACACGGTCGACGGGTGGGCTGCAATGACGGAAACGCGATGCGCCAGCGTCGGTTTTTATTACGACTCAAATGGAAAATTTACGAAAGTACCATTAGAATTAGAAATTATTATCTATATTATTAGGCATGGGATTGAATAGGGACTATCATCCCTTTTATTTTTATTTTTTTGACACAAAACTTTTTTTTTTATAAATTTATACTAAACTTTAAATTTTGACTTTTTTTCTTTTGACACAAAAGTTTTGTTTTTTATATATTTGTCACAACTTTATATTTTGAATAAAAGTTTTATTTTTTTACAGATTTGCCATAAAATTTCAATATAGTAAAGGTTTTCTATAAAATTGCAACAAAAGTTCACTGAATATTTTTTTTAATAACTTTCGTTCGTTAACTTTTTTTAAACGGGATGCACGGGTTTGTTGTTTTGTTTTTTGTCAACGATCCGAGTATTTTTTTCTATAGTACGCTATAGCGAGTATGTGTTTAGACGTAAGTTTTATCCCACAAAGTTAATTTTTGACTTTTTTTTCTTTTGACTCAAAATTTTGTTTTTTTTTTACATATTTGCCACAAAACTTCAATAAAGTAATTGTTTTTTTATAAAATTGTAACAAAAGTTCACGGAGTATTGTTTTTTTCTGTAATAACTTTCGTTCGTTAACTTTCTTTTTAAACGAGATGCACGGATTTGTTTGTTTTTTTTTGTCAGCGATCCGAGTATTTTTTTTTTATATCGTACACTATAGCGAGTCTGTGTTTATATGTAAGTTTTATCCCCGTCAACGAGCCGAACCGATGACTACCAGACTCCCAGCGCGTAGCGCAGGGGGAGAAAACTAGTTAGATTAAAGTACAACCTACATGAAGAGTAGGTATCCCATTCAAAACATGCCACGTGTTTTTCTTTTTTTCTTTTTCCATGTTATTCACTATTGGTTGGTTAGGGCGGTCGCACGCCGCCTCCGCCCGCCTCTTCCTCGCACGTATTCCTCTTCCTTCTGCGAGATATCTTCCTTCCATGTCTTCCTCTCTGGGATCTTCCTCTTCGATTAATGTATTTGCGTCTCAATTCCTGTGACCTCTCTCTTGAATCTTGAAGATTGCAATCCATTATTCTTCTTGATTTCAGTTATTATTGCCGCCTCTTGGGCCTTATCATCGCCCTTCCATTTTTTTCATCAGCGTTATTATCGGCGTGGCATCAATTACAGACATAGATGAGCACCGGTCATGGTATTACAATGGATGAGCGCCGGTCATGTTATAAATTTACACCCTTGGTTGATTATGAGATGAGATATTTATTGCTGATTTATAGTCTTTATGTATTAACATCTCAGTGGTGATTTTATCTTTTGCATACTGTACCCAGAATCTCTACAAAAACTCATTTACTTATCCCGATAGCCCAACTCTACCATTCGATGATGCAGTTGATTTTTTAGTATGTTACAATGCCACCAAAAGGCAACTACAACACTCTCAGAGACCCATAGCGGATGACTACTAGATGTTCAAAATCAAGAGCCTTATTCCTCTTTCGGGAAAACTCTTGGTGATGTGTTATAAGAATGCAAAAAATCAATATTTTGTAATCCCACTGTTGCCTTTTGTTAGAACAAGCTTTAACTATCATACATCTCCAACTTTTAATTAAAAGTTTTATAGCGTTAACATACACGGCATTTCCACAGCAACGCGCGGGCATGCCTTCTAGTATAGATTAAAAGACAGTCACTATATAGTGACTGTCCCATTCAATGATCGCCATCTCGTGTTTTCGTTTTCCTTTTTCATTTTCACCCCTTATACTATATATAAATTAACGTTTTTAACCCGTTTAATTTTCTAATAATTTCGTTTCTTTTTAATAACTTTCGTTCGTTAACTTGATTAAAGAAACGGAGTATGAGGCTGTTATTATTTGTTTCTTTTAAGGATCCCATATAATTTTTTTGAAAAATGGAGTTATATCCAAAATGGAGTTTGTTTTTGTCTTTTTTTTTTCATTTTCACCCTTCATACTTTATATAATATACGTTTTAACCCGTTTAATTTTCTAATAATTACGTTTTTATTTAATAACTTTCGTTCGTTCACTTGGTTAAAAAAAACGGAGTGCGCTGCTGTTATTATTTTTTTTGTCAACGTTCTGATATAATTTTTTTTGACATCGGAGTTGTATCGTGTCCTATAACGAGTGCCGTTACCGTTATGGTTACGTGCCGAACCGAACCTATTATGAGCGGACAACATCATCGCCGGTATTTTTATTATTGGAACCGGTCTCGGCCTTGCTTTTATGGTTTTCGACGGCCCGAATTTTTTTTTTTATTATTACTTTTTGGTTTATTTTTTATTAACATTATTTTTACCGTTGCGCATAATTTTTCATTTTGCCCGATACTCGCCGCGGAGCGCGAATTTAACCCGTTTAATTTTCAATTACTTTCGTATTCCTTTATTAGCTTTCGTTCGTTAACTTTTTCCAAAGAACGGAGTGCGCGACTGTTTTTTTTTCAACATTCTGATATAAATTTATTTGAAAACGAAGTTTTATCGTATCGTAGCCTATACCAAGTGTCGTTATATGGTTTTTTCCCGTTTCGTACCCTATATCGAGTCCCGTTACCGTAGACGACCTGATACCCTCCGCGAAGCGCGGGTATTCAACTAGTTTATATTAAAAATATAGAGTTAATTATAAGGAAGGACATGTGATATAGTTAGATTGCAGGTTTGGATTTTAAGTTTGAAAAACTCTAAAAGTAGGTCCAATGGTATTGAAGAACGTAAAAATTCTTGAAATTGTGTTTGTTAACTTTTTCTGTTAAGTGTTTATAAAATGACTGAATTACCTCTAACTATAAAAAAAATTTAATATAATATATTAAGGGTCATTTACACATATCCCCTTCCTAACTTCGTTTATTACATATTTACCCAACCCCTAATTTTAATTACATATTTCTCCTTTTCTAAAACATATATATTACATATTTATCCAATTCATTTAAAATTAACTTATTGAATTACTATTTTATCCTTAATGAACCAATTAAAAAAATATTTACATATATCCCTTCCTAAATATATCATTATTAGGTTTTAAAACATAAAATGGTAAATAGGTAATTATATAAGGATTGGATAAATATATAATTGATTTTTATGGTTGGGTATATATGTTATTAAGAGCCTTAAGAAGCGGAAATTAATAAAAAAACATATATTAAATGGAATAAAAAAAAATCTAAAACCTAAACCTCATCAATTCCCGTCCCCAACCCCCTTCACCTTTCCATCCCCTTCCCCTGCATCACACCACTGCTCGCCAAACGAATCCGGCAACGTCCACTAGTACCACCACCGTTGTCCCTTGTTGTTCTTCCATCAAACCCGTCACTTTCGTATTCAAAGCAGAGTAAGTTAGGCCAATACGCGTCTCTAAATTGAATAATATAACATAGGTATGATTAAAAAAAAAACTTATATTAACTTTTCATGCACAGTGGACATGCCAATGATGTTACATAACTCTCTCTTTTCCTTCGGTCATGTCACCACCAAAACTTCACTTATGTTAAAAAAAATAGCCCATCAAGTTTCACAAAGGAGCTAAAGAAAGTGTTCGTTTCTGAAACTCTGGTAACCACCTGGAACCTGAAAAGAGGTTAATTAACCTCCAAAATTTCATGCAACTGCTCACTTTGAAGGGCTGGTAGTATAAAAGATTGTATCGTATGCTTTAAAAGTTGTAATTACTTAAACTCTTAAAATAATGTAAGATTACCTTTTTGTATTTTATAATATAGTATAGATGTGTGTATCATTGTATCTTATTTGTGTGACACGCTTGACCAATGAAATAAATAGTCTCTCCTCCTATACAATCTTCTCATACATTACTTTTAGGCTAGTTTTATAACAAATATATACTTTTTGTATTTTTCTAATGAATTATCAGTTCGTATCAACCAAAGGCAAACAAATAAAACCCCCTTATCGTACTTCGATTGTGCTACTTGTGATATGTTACTCTAGTGCTTTAAGTATGAGTGAGCATGGGTCAGTTTGATTTGATTATGAGCCAAAATAGATAGAATCTTTCAATTTTTATAACCAATTGATTTTGATTACAAATGATTTAGGTTTTCCAGTTATATGGGAATGTAGTTAGGTTAATTCAGTTAACCTTGATGTGTGTGTGTGTTGCATGTTTATTTTAGAACCAAGAATATGTTAAGAACAACGATAACCATATAATACACTTTGTACATAGTACATAGAAAATAATAAAGCAGTGGAAGAGAGAAAGTGTGTCAGTTACGTAACCGTCTTAAGTATCACATCCACAGCACTACGTACAAGTGCATTATACAGTTATCAACATATTATGGGTTTTGAAATAAACGCCCTTTGTGTGATTTGTGTGAGTATAATTTTTTAAAAGTTATGATTACTAACACTTTTACATAAAAATATGCTTCTAAAAATATATGTATTTTTCCTAAAGAAGTTGCCCACTATTTCCATCAATACAAAAAATCAAAATTCTGTTTAAACCATCCAAACTATAATAGTTTTGGTCGGTTCGACCATCCCAACTAAGTCAGTTAGTCTACTGGGTTTGGTTACCAACATTTTGTAACCCATTGCTAAAGTGAAACATGCCCATATCTAAATTCAACAATGTGCTAGCTCATAAATGTTGTCTACCTATGATCCAACTAGTTTCCACCTCATAACCGTTTACAACAGGTTTCTATGTTCACAACATTGATCCAAGACGAACAACATACTCAACCCGCACACTAGACGATTGTTGTATCATTGTTGCAACAATACACCACAGGACATTTGGGGAATGTAAATCCTTAAGTGGAATACATACATATCGTAAAACTGACTCAAAAAGATGATAAATTTTGATATGTTACATGCATGAACATATATATCATTTGTGCTTTATACATAGATATAACGATACCGATATATTCACTACTGTGGTCTTGGTGTTCCAATAGTTGTTAAACGTAAAACCGAGACATGATAATATATAAAGTTAAATTTAGGGTTATTCAGTAATCGGGTAGAATCAGAGCTATGGTAAGACATGTAATGACTTTAAACATGATCAAGATGTGTTTATAATCGTTTTCGATAAATGTTGCCATTTCTTGTTGATGTATGTTTTTAAGTGTGTATTTCAGATGGTAAATAAAGAGTGCCTTGGAGATGAACAATATTAGGTGCTTAGAAGATCGTTGATGAAGATTCGAATAAAAAAATTATAAATATTCAGATTTTTAACTATATTTCTAAAAATTTGAAGCCTAGTAGCCCATAAAACACTTATACATAAGCCCACAAGTAGTTTGAACTTGAAGACCAAACCTAAAAGCTAATTTACATAAGGATATTATATATTAAAAAAATTATAAACTGTATATAATACAAATTTGGGTTATTCGAGTCGATTCGAATTGGAGATTTTTGAATTCGAATTCGACTTATTTATTCGAAGTCGAAATTTTTATTCGAATTCGGTTCGAATCAAATTTCGGGTTATTCGAATGCGATTCGAATAATGAACACCCCTACTGGGTGGGGTGTGACATATACAAAAGAAGACTTAGTCATGTAATGAGGAGAGATACAAAAGAAAGGCGATATATGCGGGACACCAAAGGTCATGTTTCATTTAACCATCAAAAGATGGCTTAGTGGTAAGACGTCTGAAAGGTCTCCTAAAAAATAAAGATTTAAACTTTTCTTAGGTAAACATCTTAAATAATCATCGCGTTCAATTTTTTTTAACAAAGATAGATACATGAGCTAAATTAGATACAGGACTACTTAGTCATATGACATGTGCCTGTATATATACATAATAAAATATATCAAATATTAAGAAAAAAAAGCCTTTTGGAGGGGAAAGATCCCTTTCATTGTTCTTTTACGAGTTTTTTTCTTTTTTGAACGGCGAAAGAATTATTATTTTTAATTAAGATTTTCTAGATCACACTACAATAGTGACACCCTTCTTCTCCAATGGATCCTCTCTTAACCCTAACCCTAGCTCATTTGTACAGTTGTTGACTTGCTACAATGGCACCAAAAGACTCCAAATCGACAATCACCAACAACATCAACGACGCCGACGCCCAATTTCACGAAGAATCCCTCTTCGCCGATGCCTCGGACTCTTTTGATCCCCATCACTCCACTAAATTAAATTCCGCTAGGGTTCGTAACCAGTTAAACGAGGAGAACGATGAAAATTATGCGATCACGGCTGTTGATGAAGATGACAGAATCAATGCATCAGATTCATCAGTTTCTGGTTCGAATTTCCTTTTTCTCTTAGCTGGATTAGTGATCAAAATGCTGGGGTTTCAATTCAATTTATTATTTAGTTCTGTCACACTTCCAATGTGGGTACTTTATCATTCTTACATGTTCATGATTGATCCATTTAGGAGTATGAATGTTGTAAAATATTATCTGCTGAGGAAAATTTCAACAATTTTGAATCTATGTTCTGGTTCTGTTAAATGGATTATGCACATTTGGATTAGACAATATGGATCTACATGGAAGTTGTGTGTTCGAATTGGGTGGGGATTGTTGTGGTTGGTTTATGTAGGGTTTATCTTGAGTAGTTTGTTAGTTTTTGCATTTGTTGTTAGTGGGATTGTCTTGAAATGCATAATCGAAGAGCCGATTCAGATGACACGACAGTTGAGTTTTGACTATACGAAAGATAGTCCTGTGGCTTTTGTACCGCTAATGTCCTGCCCCGAGTCATTGTTTTTGGAGTCGAGTGAACCGGTTTGGTATGGGTGTAATGCGGGTTCACGGTTTATACCTCTTGATCATAAAGTGCATGTTACGGTGTCGATTATGTTGCCGGAATCATACTACAATAGAAATCTTGGGGTCTTTCAGGTATGTAGTAATAATCAGGTTTTGGGTTGTCATTTTAGACATAACACGAACATGACATGAAAATAATCAAGTTTTGGGTTGTCATATCTAACCCTTTTAGTAAACGGGTTATGTTTGGATTGACCTGTTTAACCCGTTTAAATGTTTAATTAAACGGGTTGTGTTCAGGTTGACACCTTTAACAACCCATTTAAAAAATAGAAAAAGGATAGTTCTTATAAGATCAACCCGTTTAAACTATTTATTCAACCTGTTTATGACCCATTTAACCCGTTAACAACTTGATTACAAGTTGACAACCTGTCAACCCATTAACTCGTTTAGATGAATGGGTTACACGGGTCATGTTTGGGTTGACCTGTTTAGCCCGTTTAACTAAACGGGCCATGTTCAAGTTGATCTGTTTATCCTGCTTGGGTCAACCCATATAAAATTAGAATAAGAAAATAAAAAAATAACTTTTTATAAGGTCAACCTGTTTAACTTATTTATTACAACCCACCAACCCGTTATGACCCATTTAACCAGTTTACAATTTGGTTATGATCTGTCAATCCCTTTGACTCGTTTACATAAATGGGTTACACAGGTTACATAAATTTAAATGTGTCCAGGTTAGGTTATGCGTAACCGATGTTTATTTCCTTGAAGGTCAGGGTCGATTTTCTTTCTAGTGACGGTAAATGCCTTGTCAGCACCAGACAGCCGTGCATGATCCGATACCAAAGTCAACCCATTCGCCTTCTGTTGACCTTTCTAAAGCTAGCGCCTTTAATCACCGGCTATTCATCAGAATCCCAAACACTAAACATAAAGTTGAGAGGATATACTGAAGGAACCGTTCCCACGTCCTGCTTGCAGGTAATTCTGGAACAACGAGCCGAATTCACACGAGGAGCTGGTGTTCCTGTCATATATGAAGCATCTTTAAAGCTTGAGTCCAAACCGCCATTTTTGAAAAGGATTTTGTGGTCTTGGAAATGGACCGTGTACATATGGGTTACGGTTATGATTTTTGTGGTTGAGTTGTTCATTCTTGTATGTTGCACACCTGTTATCGTTCCACGGCTGCATCCGAGGGATGTCTAATGCGCCAACTAGCTGCTCCAAAGTAGCTAGCTGGCTGGCGACTTGGCAACATAATTGGATCTGTGTTCTGTGTACACAACCTAACTCTCAAGTCTGCACACATTTTTTTTCTTGTAACAAATTGTAAATAAAAGGGCGTACCAAGTGCTTTGCTTAGCTCCCGCATTTGTGCAGGGGCCGGATCGCTTTGCGATATGATATACGCAGCCTTACCCTACACTTTTTGTAGGAGGATGTTGTAACAAAGTGTAAATGTTTTATAATAATCAAATTTCATATGTAACATTTTTCCTATTTTAAGATTCATAAACTCATATGTTTGTAAATTTCATAAACTCATCTGTTTGTAAATTTCATAAGTAGTTTTTTTTTATTTTTTTGAATAAATTTATTTTATTTTAAGTAAAATTTTTTACTAACATTTGATTATCCTTGTCCGACAAGGCTTGAAACACGACACAAAAATAATCAGGTATTGAGTTGTTATATTTAAACCGTTTAATATATAGGTCATGTTCAGGTTGACATGCTTAACCCTTTTAATTTAACAAGTTGCGTTCAGGTTAACATGTTATACCTGTTTGGTTGATATGTCAAACCGTTTAAAACAAAAATAGATAAATAAAAAAAATATAGTTGATATGATCAACCTACTAACCTCATTTTAACCCATTTATTATCCGTGCCAGTTTACAAACTGCCAACCCATGTATGGCCAGTTTAACACTTTAGAGCTTAATTACAACCCATTTAAAACCCGTTTATCACTCGTTTGACTTGTTTAGATAAATAGGTTAAACATGATGTTTTCTAACACGATTTTCATTGTGATTAATGTATTTGACAAGAATAAATACATTAATTATTTAAAAAAAGTCAATTCAACCCTATAATTTTACAGTTTTCTTTTAAAGAACAGAAAAAATAAATTGTTTTATACTTCTATTTAACGGTTTAAATAATATTTTATAATAAGAATCAAGTTGGCCTATTAGCTCAGTTGGTTAGAGCGTCGTGCTAATAACGCGAAGGTCTCAGGTTCGAGACCTGCATGGGCCAATTATTTTTATAAAACCTTACATAAAATTTCATTTTAGCCCCTCATATTTTTATTAAGTCCTATACAGTCCTTCTAATTCCATAAACATAAACCCCTAAATTCTGCACCTCTCTCCCATTCTACGAACCCAAAATGGCGATTCGACCTTCACATCTGATCCCGATCCTCATCATCTTCCTTCTGATGCAAACAACACCACTGTACGGAGCAGTTGGACCGAAGAAGAAGATAGATCAAAAGCAGATCCAAGAGTGCGGTGACATGGCGTCGAGATCGCAGTGTTCGAGAAACATCGACTGCCGATGGTGCCAGAGTGATGTTCTTGACGATAGCTGCTTCTCTAAATCCGAATCGTTGCGTTTGCCTCCACATATCTTCATTTGCTGATTAAATTCTCTCTTCCTTCCTCAGATACGATTTCCTGATTTGTGTTCTTCCGTGGATCGAGTGATTTTGTTGTAGTTTGATGATTGTTAGTCTTTTGATTAGTTGTTCGACTGTTTTTGTTCAATTTAATTTACTGTGATTTTCAACTCCAATTGCTACCTTGCTATGCATAAATCTCATTTTATTCTTTCTTAGCAACAGATTACCAAATATGATTCGACTGACTTCATATAACAAGTCATATTTATATATTCAGTTTTGATGTATGTAAATGAGTATAGATTCATGTAGTTTTTTTTTAGTATCAGTGATATTTCCTGAAACCTAAAATCATGGCCATCAAACTCGTCGATGTTTATTTTTGTGATTATTTCCAATAATATTAACAGTGATAAATTGAGATTTTAATGGATGAATAATGTTAGGAAACTTAATTTCCTTTAAAAACTTCTTTACTTACTATTACAAAGAGGTGTTACCCATTGGAGATATCAGTCCCATCAAAATCCTACTCGCCAACGAGAACGATAAAACACAGTTTGCACCGGTGATGTTAAAAACAGAAAACAAGATTCAAACTTGACACCTCTGCTAGACGTATGTCAGTTTGATATCCAATGAATCTTTTGTCCTGTAGTATAAGAAAGAAAATACAATCTGTTCAAAATTTCCAAACATGAGAAGAACACAGATCATAACTCATAAACATCCATGTCTCAATCACTTTATCTGGATCAGAAGAGCCAAAAACATTTAAAATCTGTGTTTTTGAACAGTCAACAGTCAATATTCCTAGGGCTGTTCAAAAAGCCCGCGGCTCGTGGCTCGCTCGAAGTTCGCTCGAGGCTCGCTCGAAGTTCGCTCGAAAAAAGCTCGGAAAAAGCTCGGTTTTAAACGAGCCGAGCCGAGCTGGCTCGAATTCTAAACGAGCCGAGCTCGAGCTAGGGTTGGCTCGGCTCGGGCTCGGCTCGTGGCTCGGCTCGTGGACTCTATATATATATATATATATATATATAAGTTCTGATCTAAATTGTGTAGGTCAGCAGGTAATTTTTAAACTCAAATGCTTTGCAAAGTTTGAAACGATCCTATTTGTAAAACATAGTATAATATAAGTTCTTAATTGTGTAGGTCAGCAGGTGTAATGCGCGATAAACATGAACTATGGACAATGATTTCTAACTTTTTGGTTTACATATTAGAAGTCTACATATTTGGTTCTAGTCATTTTTGACTTTTTTGGTTTATATATTTGAAGTCTACAGACTTAGTTCTAGTCATTTATGACTTTTTTGTTTACATATTTGAAGTCTACAGATTTGGTTTTAGTCATTTCTGACTTTTTTTGTTTACCGTTGTACTTATTCACTACTTTATAAGTTTTGGGTTGTGTATTAATGTGTTAAAAATTATAAATTATATATTAATGTGTAAAAAAAATAAAAAAACGAGCTAGCTCGACGAGCCACGAGCCAGCTCGAGCTTTTTACGAGCCGAGCTCGAGCTCAATTTCCAAGCTCGAAAAAAAAATCGAGCCGAGCCGGCTCGTTTAATTTCGAGCTCGAGCTCGAGCCGGGCCTGGCTCGGCTCGGCTCGTTTACGGCCCTAAATATTCCTTCCCATTGACTATAAACAAGGGCCCACTTTCATCAACCAAAGTTTATGATTTTATCCAACTGGTTTTCTTGGTTAAAAGAAGAGGGTTATAATTGCATCAAAGAATAAATTGTTCTTGAAAGCTAGAAAAATATAAGAAATTACATATTTGCCTTACCATTGTTCTTGGACTTGACTTTTATTAATGAAAACTAATTGACCGATAAATCGATGCTTAAAAATGAAAAAGACTAACACATTCTACATGTTTTGTATTACCGAGGTGATCCAGTTGAAAGACACCTGCCACACGACACGAATCTCAGCAGAGCCCGTGGCTTTCGCGATCTAACTTTTAATCGAGAAACCTGCATGCTCAAAGTTTCGGTAGTGAGTTCCCATGAGTTACCAGATTTTGAGAATTATAATATTAACTAGAGGTGGCAAGAGGAGCAGGTCGGGGAACAGGTAAATACTGGGTCGGTTAGGGTTGACACAAACAATTCTTGTTCGTTCCTTAAATTTTTATACATAATTAATGCAATTATGATCACAAAATTAAGTTATTATAATTATAATCTAAATCATTGAATAAAGCAGTTTAAGAGGTGGTACGGCTTATAAAATACACTTTAGGGGACTTGCAACCTGTTTGACCATATTTTTAGCTAAAAAGATTTATCAAGCCTGTTTGAGGTAAAATACAACCCAGTCGGCCCGTTAATAAGTAAGCATGTCGAAATTGCCATTTCTAATACTAATCAAAAATTTTGCTCATTACCTTCCGACGACCAACTCTAGACGCCTTCCAACACAACAAGCTTCTTGATCTCGGTTCCATTCTCCTGAAATTTAAACAAGGCTAGTCACTTGTTTGACCTTTGAATGTCAAACAAACTACTTATAATTTCAAATTTTAATCGACATTCAAAGTCTAAGCGATTGGGGAAGGGGGAGCTTACAGATTCTCTTGTTCAAGTTTTTCAGCAATGGAAACGGCTTTGCGTGTTGACCAACCGCTTCTTTGTGATTCTGTGTGCTGAATTACATTTGCAAGAGACACTTTACCTTTGACTAGACTCATAGATTGCCTTTGTTCCCCTAATCGTCTTTGTAAACTGGCACTTGAATTCTTATGAGAGGGGGTAGCTTCTGGTTTATCATTATGCAACTTAGCTTTTGGTTCTCTAGGAGAAGCCTCTACCTCAATGATCTCACTTCTTTTTGCGTACGGGTCTTGTTGGGGATCGCATGTTTCTTTCCTCATTTCACTTCGGATTTCGATCGTAACAGGTGAGCCAAGAACGTGCTCAAATGCTTTCAGAATGTGGGTTTTGAACTTTTCGGCCTTCGATTTTGCCACATGTGAAGTGAACAGAAGCTGAACGGATGGAGCTACAAAATGAATCAAGTAATTCAATTTAAGGTGGTATTTGGATGTAACATCTGTCATACCAACCAATCGTGTCCTTTTGTCAACGAGGAGCTCATATATTTGTTTTTGGTTACTTGAGTGGAAACTTCTCACGAAGTTACCCATCTTGGATTGGTCCCACTCAAGCATGCTTAACTGTAGAGTTTTCCTTTCATCCACCGTTAATGCGTCTAAAACACATTGGTGGACATTCCTTATGACCTAATTATCTCTCCTGTGGATATTGTCAATGTGGGATTTGCCTAAGGTGTCACACTAATAACTAGTTGTAACAAAATGTGTAGCAAATGATAGAAATATAGAATGATTATATAAAATGACCAAAAAGGATAATTTGAAGGATATAAATTTAGTGAAAACTTCACACAATAGTAAGCAAATTTCTCATTTGTTCCATTAAAGTTACTCAAAGTTTTTGTCTCTCTAAAGTCACTCGACTTTTATTAGGTGTTCCAATCTTGTGAATTTTTTCTATAAATATTAATTTTTTTTACCTATAACCTAGTGGTCTAGTGGTATGGTGCTTTTCCCCATAAAAGTGGTGTGGGTTCAAATCCTTGCAAGTGAAAGGTTAGGTGGAATTTAGGTGTACAAAAATTGTTGTTCAAAAACAAAAATAGTAACCAAGATTCGTATATGTTTCATTTTGGTGACTTAATTTTAAAAAACTTGAATGTTTATAAAAAAAGTTTCACAAGATCGGAACACCCGATGAAAGTGGAGTGACTCTCTAGAGACGAGAACTTTGAGTGACTTTAGTAGAACAAATGGAAAACTTGGTTACTATTTAATGAATTTTTCCCATAAATTTATTAGAAGACAATTTATTTTCTATTACTTATAACAATACCCTTTAACACTAGATCAAAACATGTCAAAAGAGACAGATTTATGGTTAATAAAACACAAGAAAATTGTACAGAAGAAGTACCCGAACCGAAACCAAATGATGTCAACTTTGCTTCACGAGACAAGAACTCTTTTATACTATTTATCTGAATATTCTCAAGCACCTCCAACCATATTTCTTCAATTTCTTGCCTATATAAACCTTCTTTCGTTTTTGTATGAATTCCACTAGAACTTCCACCCGTTTTCAACAAACCCCTTTGAATCCCGGTTGTTTCATCATGCCCAAAGTTACTTTTGAGGGACCCATCTCTTCTACCGCCATTATTCAACCCCATTGGACTATGATGAATGCTAGCATCCATAGATGATGTCGGTAATACATACTGATGATCAGGAGCAAGCTGCAACAAAGCAGCGGTCAACCAAGTCAACTTGTCATTCGACATTCTGAGCTGCTTTTCTGCTTCAGATAATGTCTTCAATGCTAACCGCAGCTTCTCCATATCTTCTTTAGATACTAGAAAAAGGACTAAATATGTAAAAAAAGGCCAAAAAGAGGGGCATTTTTGAAATCTTGGAAGAGAAAGAAAAGTCAAACTTACAAGTCTGTTGTGTAAAGAACTTCCTTTTTGACCTTTCTTTCATGAAATTGTAACTACCCGCAAGAATATCGGTTACTACGGTTGCAAGCTGTGACATTAAAGCTAATGGCTCAACACCCGACTCCATAATTTCTCTTAAATGTTTCACGGTATTCACTGTGTCTGCTGATAATGCTAAATCGAGCAGCTCAACTAATTTGTCATCAGATATAAGTCCAACCTGTGTTAGTGAGGTGCAAACATAATTATTAGAGGTGATGTGTAAAATGCTAACATGGATGAATTGTTTTTACTAGAGGTGGCAAAATAAGCTGAGTGTGTGGGTTGGGCAACACGTCAAAACGGGTCGGTCACATTTTTTGGTTTTCCTAAATTATTTAATATAAAAACAATATCATCACAAAAATAATCTAACTTTTGTAATAAAATGATTCAGGAGGTTTTTATCCAATGAATACACTTCAAATGACTTTCAACCCGTTCGACTCATTTCCTATTTAGTCAAATGCTTTGCTGGGACCCATTGTAAGAGACAAAACATAACCCAAACCGACCAACTTATGTATAAACCGACCAAAATGGGCACATCTAGTTTCTATTCGGTTTCTGAAAGTTAGTGACAAAATAAGCTGACTGTGTGGTTGGGTAACACGGCAAAACAGGTCCAGACATTTTTTTGGTTTTTCTAAATCATTAATATGAAATATATAATATTAAAAAAATATCATTACAAATATAATCAAGCTTTTGTAATAAAATGATTTAAGGAGATTTTTATCCATTGAATACACTTCAAATGACTTTCAACCGGTTTGACCCGATTCCTATTTAGTCAAATGCTTTGGCGGGACCCACTATACGAGATAAAACATATCCCAAATCAACCAACTTATGTATAAACAACCAAAATTTATGATTACAGTTTATAAAGTATAAAAGATTGAGAAAAACCAGTTCTTGAACAAGAGGAACAGATATTCTTTGCCCGAGTAGACTCAGCTGCTCGAGTGTCATTTCCGCGTCCCTTAATGAACCGTTAGATGTTGAAGCTATAAGTTTCAATGCATCTTTATCAATTTCAAATTCTTCTTTAGTTGCAATCCATTGTAATGTATAGATAATATCTGCATCTTTCAATTTGGGGAAGAAAAACTTCTGACACCTGGAAATGATTATATGTGGCAAAACATCAAGACTTGAATTGACTAAAACAAAAACCATGCGCCTTGGAGCACGATCAATAACCTTAGATATCGCACTCCAACAATCAGGAGGCAAAGTATCACAACCATCGATTATGAACACGCGGTACTGTGACAGTTGTTGAGAAACAATCATGTTTTCTATAAGTTTGATAGTACTTTTATATCCAAGATTATTCATGGGACCCACTTCTTGAACACTTCGATTCTTTCCCATATCATGTGCTACACAAGAATTGCAATACCCGCACGGCTTTGGGTGATCCAAAGACTGACAAGTTAAGGCCCAAGCAAATATACGCGCGCACGAGGTCTTCCCGGTCCCATGAGGCCCGTAAAATACATAAAGCAACCCGATTTTCTTTCTTGCAATTGCATTTGAAAGAGCTTGTACTGCCAGATTCTGCCCCACTAGATCCCGAAACGTTCTCGGCGTGTACTTTTGAGTGAGGTTCTGGTGGCGGGTATTGTCACGGCGTGTTTGGTGACCCGATCGGGCTTCTGAGGCAAGATCCGAGTCAAGTTCACTGTTTAATAAGTTGTCTGCATAAAGAGCCAACTCACCAAAATAATCATGCACCCATGCTGCCGGATTTTCTTGACTTTCTTGAGAACCATCCATCAATAAAGGCAATGATTCACCGTTTGTAGAAGAAGTAGAGTGATCAGACATAACGGGCATTTGACTAGAGACCCTTTGACCACGTCTCTTTGACTTTGAATCAGATAAACCACATGAGATACTTCTTCCTGCTATATCAAGAAACGACTTCCCCCGATCATGCATTCTTGACCAATTAAATGGAATCCTGCAACCGTTTTTTGGACCCCCCGTGACATTTTCTTGACCACTGTATTCAACTTGTGATACAAAATTAGAAGCCATGGACGTCTCGGTTATAGGTACCCGAGAAACCCGCCTTCCGGTTCTAAATTTTCGCCTTTTGACCCGATTTTGACCATGGCTATGAAAGCTTGATTCAACCTCCATACTACCATGGAAATGATTGTGTGATGAAGCTACATTTTCACTATCAATCGGGACATTATCATTTACTTTCCGCCCTTTTTGTTTATGTTTATCATCAGAACTTCCCGGATAAATATCACTAGCCAAAGTGGCAGCATCTAACCGAGACTCATCTTTAAAACTCCTACCCAATTCTTCTTTCTTGTTTCTTCTATGAATCTCATCACTCGTGCCCACATTTGATGACGAGCGGCCAGATAAACCAATGGACCGCCTTCCACCACCACCACCACCATCTTTCTCCACCCGTTTTGGTAGCTGTTCAAGGGCGGGAGAGGACTGAAATGGAGGTGGGCTCATGGAGGGATCCCTTAAAGATCTTGACCTTTGAAGAACAACGAGGTCCCTAATAAGGGACCTATCGGTCATCATGGG
This sequence comes from Smallanthus sonchifolius, assembly GCA_023525975.1. NCBI lineage: Eukaryota > Viridiplantae > Streptophyta > Magnoliopsida > Asterales > Asteraceae > Smallanthus > Smallanthus sonchifolius. Next base: position 27,412,094 of record CM042021.1, on the reverse strand, counting down.
GCTAGTTTTGTGCATATGGTTTTTCAAGTGAATACAGTTTGTTAAATGGATATGGTTGCGTAGATGATCATTAACATTACCATTAGCATCTTTAAGGATCCGATCACGAACAACGCCTGTCATGATCTGATTCTGCAAGATATCACAAAATATGGCATTTTGTTTCTCATTTATGTCTCTCTATCACTCATACAAACAAATCTTTCACCAAAATCAAAATCTTGAAACACAAATTAATGCCCACAAATCTAATCCATCATGAAAAAAAGAAGCACTGAACTTTCTTGCATTGCCTACCCAAAACCCTTATAAATAAATCATTCAAATCAATAAACTGTTTCACACACACACACACTTAAGTTTAGCTAAAACCCATGTTAAAGAAACCTTAAAAAACCAAATTTTAATGTTAATCCAAGATTATACAATGAAATTAACAAAACCCCATTTCAAGAAAGGTTCAAAGATGCAATCTTTAAAGCTCCCAAACCCTTATTAACAAATCATTCAAATCAAATAAACTGTTTCACACACACACACACAAGATTGACTTAAATTAGCTAAAACCCTTGTTAAAGAAACCTAAAAAAACAAACTTTAATGTTAATCCATGATCATACAACGAAATTAACAAAACCCCATTTCAAGAAAGGTTCAAAGATTCAATCTTTAAACCTCCCAACACCCACCCACTTCACAAGAATCAAGGAGCTGGCAATTTGGTAAATCTGTGAACAAAATTGAAGTGGGCTTTGCTTTATGATTATTTCAGAAGAGGTGAAATTAAAACTGACCTGAATTAGAGGCAAAGTTGCAAGTGACCCGTTTTCTTCATTAAATCTGAGATCTTTTACATCGACTTCACGAGGGGTTTCCTTGAAGGAGGTGGTACAGAGTTGCAACCCTTAATGTGGGGGCAGGTTAAAGGGTTCGAACACACGAGAGCTAAAATCGGACTGGTGCTCATTAGTGACGGAGACTGAAAATAGAGAGAGAAAATGAGGTTCTTTTTGCAATCTAGAGAGACAGAGGGGGGTGGGGGGATGTGTTGATGAAGACAATAATGCTTGGAAAACTGGACAATTTGATAGAAACCAGCTCTGTGTGTGCAGTGTGCGTTTGTTTGTTTGATTCCATTATTTGAAATTGAAATTAGGGGTGTTAATAAGACGTTTGAAGTTGATCGGATCGTGTGAATCGAAGTAAGTCATTTGCTCAGGGCCGAGCAGGATTCGGATCGGGCCGAGCAGGATTCGGTACCTGATTCAAGACTAGGCCGGTCTTAATTTTGTAAGTGAATTCAGGCTTGGTCTAGTCCGGGTTCGGATTGACATAGGTAAAAACCAAAATATGAAACATCTTAGCATAAAAAGTTCACATTTGGTCTTGGCACAACCCGGGACCGACCCACCATATAGCAGTCGTGTCTTCAGTTTTGATTTTCTAGAACCTTTGGGTTCCGGTTCAGTCCGGACCGGGCTAGTTTCAACCTGTTTTGGTTTACAATTTGGAACTTTAAACCAATCGTGTAAATAAAACCAGCTATTTAATTTCTTTTTCGTTTTATAATATGCAAATCGTGTATATTAATTATATTCATTAATCGTATTTGTACTTTTAATTTTTAATACAATCTTAAGATTTTGAAAAATAGAAATATCGATTTAAACCATCAAATCATTAAAACTAATTGTACGCTAATTCACCCAACACGGCTGGTTTGATTTGTCATTTCTCAAAACTGTAGTTAGAAGTCTATATGTATATAAGTAGTTGTATTCGAACACAATGAAGCGTGATGATTTTTAAATATACAATACGCCAATGTGTAAGTGGTAGGATATCTGTCCAATGGAAGTTGTACTCGTGAACTGCAGAGAGTGAAGTTGTCCAAAGTACTTGTTGTAAACGTGAACGATCATACTCACGCGACGCCCCTAAGCTCAAGTCCCGTCTTTAACCACATTGACGTAGCGACACCTATATTAAAAGAATATACGAGTGAGGAAGTTTATAAATGGCTTTTTCAAATCGTTGGTGTCAGCATGTTGACAAATATAAGGCGTGGTTGGTAGTGACAGGGTATAAGCAGAAGAATGGTCTAGATTATAAAAAAGTATTTCCTCCCGTTATCCGTCTTGAGACCATAAGACTGGTCTTAGCTTTATCAATACAAAATGGTTGGAAGCTTCATCAAATGGATGTCAAATCCGCCTTCTTAAATGGATACTTAACAGAAGAAGTATTCATTAAACAACCTCTTGGATTTATCAAAAAAAGGACATGAACATAAATTAAAGTGTGTCGATTAAAGAAAGCCTTGTATGGCTTAAAACAAGCCCTTCGGGTTTGGTACTGTAAGGCTCCAAACCCGAAAGGCCTCACGTGTTGGGTTTATACAACAACAAACAGTTCTTAAACTTCAAACATCGATTAGCAGTGTAAATAAACGTCATTACATCGTCTCACATTAACATCCAAATTAAAACATCGTTTAATACAATAAAAATCTTCTCAAACAATCACACGGGATGCCAGATTCTCATGCCAGCTAACTCCTCAGATTAGCCAAGCAGCATCCACTCATCAATCATCTCACCTTTAACCTGACATGCATACTAAAAGTTAGCTAACGCTGGTGAGTTCAAGTCTTTCGTTCATTTTAGGAAATGCTTTATTATTATTATTATTTCATTTATTCATTAGGATTTAAAGCATTCATAAGAAAAACTTGGCTTATCATTTGCATTCAACATTTAGCCATTCGATCATCGTTAAAGCATAATTTTAACGGAACATTCATTCAATATTCAACATTCATTTAAGTCATATATTATTTGTCTAAATCAGTGTCATCATTCTTTTTGTTCCTTTCATTTCGTTTCCCGTCCTTTCATCGCCATCGGGACTAGTAGGTCCACAAGGTAGTTTCATCGCCCTTAAGACCCCTGGGTCTTTAAGGTAATACCCTCGCCCTTATGACTCATCGATCCGTAAGGTCATGTCATTCATTCGTTACGGGCCACGTTAACCCCAAGTGACTGTCGCCACTACCAGTAGCACAACTGTTATATCCATTGATAGACCATATAGGCGCTACCACTGTTAAACTTATGGCCCAAACATTACCATAAGGCTAGGGTGTTAAAAAAAATCCGAATCCGAAACCGAATCCGAATTATTTATTATACTTAAATATATATAACAATAAGAAGCCTAATTGCAAATTGCAGCTGCTTTTTCTCGTTCATTTCTCTCAACCCAAACAAATTCGCCTGCTCGATGCCACTTCAAATCCGCCTGCAACTTCCGACTACCGCCTCTCTGCCGGCGGGCTCGATGCCACTTCAAATCCGGCTGCAACTTCCGACTGTCATCTCCTGCCGACTACCGCCAGCGTTCAGCTTGCCTGAAATATGCCTACTGTCGTCTCTTGCCAACTACCGTCGCGCCGCCTACCTGAACGATGCCTCTGTCTTCTCAGTTATGTTCTTCCACAACTAAAAGGTATTCTAATTTATGTTTTCTGTAATTAATTTCATAGATGTATATGCTAAGGAAACTTTTTTTTTGCTCCGAAAGGTATTATGATTTATGTTTTTTTGTCTTTTATCTATGATCCATTCTTTTATTTATTCTAATTTTTGTTTTCTGTTCTTCATTTCTCTCGACCCATACATTTACAGATTGTTATGAGAATACCCACATTTCCCCTAACTTTTGAGATATTATATGGATGGATTTCTTAACAGTAGGGTTTAGCAGGGGAAGATTTATAGATGAACTCTTGCTAAGACTATCATTTTTGTTCATAATTTGGATACCCGATTTACTATCCGAATCCGTATCCGAAATTTCAGAAATCCGAATTTCGGATAGTAAAATCCACTGTCCGAAATTTTCGGATATCCGAAATTTTGGATATCCGGTTTTGAACACCCCTACATAAGGCTGGGGACGTACATCCCACGACTTCTTTTGTCAATTCATTCGTTTAACAAATTAGACATGTATGACTTTGTTAAAACCTTTTGTCCATTTTCTTTTCACAAAACATTTCGTTCATTCGTAAAACCCTTCTTCTCTTTTAAAACCATTTCTTTATAAACGACCCGTTTCATAAATATTTCTTTCATAAATCGTTCATTTCTTAAACATTCTTGTTTCAAATATCGTTCCTTTCATAAACCATTCATTCGTAAACATTTCATTACATTCGTTCGTCATTTCATAAACATTTGTTAAGTATGCACATCACACTAGAAACAAGTAAGTAGGGATTCTTGACTCAACTGATCGTTGAGTCGAACGCCTAGTTGGTGTTAATGTGCTAATCGATCTGCATATAAGTCAACACGCAAATTCTATCATTTAACCTAGTGTCACCTAACAATGTCGCCGGGACATGATCAGTGTCGCCAGGCTTAGTGTCGCCGGCATCTGATCAGTGTCGCCAGCCTAGTGTCGCTTGGCACACTCTCAGTGTCGCCAGGACTTGCGTTTTAGACTTAGTGTCGTGGAACCTAATTTTCGCCTACCATAGTGTCGCTAAGTGTCATTGGCGACGCACTTAGTGTCGCCAGGGAATGACATGTGTCCCAATAATTAGAAACCTTGGGCACTACGCTACTCCCCCTAATTCTTCCCCGACGAGTGTCGCCAATTTGAGGTGGCGACACTACCTAGTGTCGCCTGATGACCACGAAGCTCATACAGGCCCGTTTTTAACCCAAATTTGTAACCTTTTAAGTCCAAATAATTTGTTTAACTTCCATGAAGCTAGATCTAGCCTTTAAACCCCATATTACGCGTAAAAATCCTTACTTTGAGATAAAACCCTAGTTTTGCCCCAAAACCCATTTAAACTGAAATCATAGGTTTTAGGTTTGATTCTTACCTCAAATTGGACGTTTCTTTGTGTAATCAACCACGGGCTCTTCAATATAGTTTAGATTGCTTCAGACCTGTTCCTCCATCATTCTAGAGGAAGAATCCACGAAGAAACATCTGATTTGAGGTAAGAATCGAACCTAAAACCTCTGATTTTCAGTTTAAATGGGTTTTGTGGTAACACTAGGGTTTTCAAGCCAGATCTAGCTTCATGGAAATTAAACAAACGATTTGGACATAAAAAGTTGCAAACTTGGGTTAAAAACGGGCCTGTATGATCTTCGTGTTCATCAGGCGAAACTGGTAGGGTCACCACCTTCAAGTGGCGACACTAGTCGGGAAAGAAAGTGGGGGAGTGGCGTAGTGCCCAATATTTCCAATAATTGGGACACGTGTCATTCCCTGGCGACACTAAGTGCGTCGCCAATGACACTTGGAGACACTATGGTAGGCGACAATCAGGTTCCACGACACTAAGCCCAGAACGCAAGTTCTGGCGACGCTGTGAGTGTGCCTAGCGATAGCCTGACGACACTGATCGGATACATGCGACACTAAGCCTGGCGACACTGATCATGTCCCAGCGACACTGTCTGGCGACACTGGGTTAAATGATGGAATTTGTGTGTTGACTTATATGCAGATCGATTAGCACGTTAGCGCCAACTAGACGTCCGACTCAGGTTTAGGTACAAGCGATCAGGTGAGTCAAGAATCTTTATTTACTTGTTTCTAGGGTGATGATCATCCTTAACGAATGTTTATAAAATGTCGAACGAATGTAATGAAATCTTTACGAATGAATGGTGATGTTTGAAAAAAGAATGCTTGGTTTAAAAAAGCGCTAGGCGAGGCGTTTCGGCCCTAAAATCCGAGGCGCCACGCCTCAGGCGCGAGGCGAGGGCTTCACGTATGCGAGGCGCTAAGCTAAAAAAGTAATAAAAAATTTAGTAACATTCTTAAAACCTCCCAGTAAATGTTGTTTCAGTCTAAAAACTCCTCCTTTTGAGTAATTTTCATAAAACTTGCAAGAAAAACAACTTAAAAAACTGATTTAAGTAAAGAGGAACTAAAATTGGAACTCAAATTCATAAAAAAAACAGTGAAAAAAAGGCAAAAATACATGAAGCGCGCCTCACCTCGCCTCGCCCCTCAAGCCTGAGGCGGCGCCTCAGGGCGCTTCATGTATATGGGGCGCCTCACTCATTTGAGGCGTTTTGTTCAGCGCCTCACGCGCCTCATGATGCTTTTTTAAACCAAGCAAGAATGTTTATGAAACGAAATATTTATAAAGAATGGTTTTAATTGAGTGAAAGGGGTTTATGAATGAACGAACGTTTTACGAAAAGAAATGAACAAAGGTTTTAAAGAAGTCTTTACATGTATAATATGTTAAACGAACGAATTGACGAACGAAGTCTGGGGATGTACGCCTCCAGCCATAAGTATAATAGAGGTAGCGCCTATGTGTCCTATTAATGGGTATAACGGTTGTACAACTGGCGAAGGTAGTGGCTACGGTCACTTGGGGTTAACGTGACCCATAAAGGATGAATGGCATGACCTTATAGATCGATGAGTCGTAAGGGCGATGATATTACCTTAAGGATCCATGGGTCTTAAGGGCGATGAAACTACCTTGTGGACCTATGAGTTCCCAGGACGGGAAATGAAATGAAAGGAACGAAATGAATGATGATACAGATTTAGACAATAAATGTATGACTTAAATGAACGCTAAAATAATGAATGAATGTTCCGTTAAATTATGATTTAACGATGATTGAATGGCTAAATGTGAATGATAAGCCTTATTTTCTTATAAATATTTAAACCCAAATGAATAAATGAACGAACGATAAAACATTTCTTAAAACGAACGAAAGACTTGAACTCTACCAAAGCGTTAGCTGACTTTTATTATGCATGTCAGGTTAAGGGTAAAGAGGGTGATGAATGGATGCTGCTTGGCTATTCCAAAGAGTTACCCAGCACGTGAAATCTGGCATCCCGTTTGGTTGTTGTTGAATGTTGAATGTATTAAACAATGTTTAAATTGGTTGTGTTATTTTAGACAATGTAATGACGCTTATTTCCGCTGCTAATGAATGTTTGAAGTTTAAGAACTGTTTGTGAATAAGAAAATCCAACACGTGAGGTATCCCGAGTTTAGGGTCTTACAAATTGTCTTACTAATAACTCTACCAAAACTGCAATTAATTTGATTATATGGACCGTAAAGATTTTGTACAGAACATAAAGGGTCTCCAAAGATTTTGTACAGAACATAAAGGGTCTGCAAAGATTTTGTACAAAACTGTAATTTATCTAGCGTTGGTATATTTGCATCAGTTACCCCAGTTTGTGTTTATGGTTATATCAAATTTATGATTTTTTATTTTCCAATGTTTGGACATGTTGTTATGATCGTCCTTTAAAATTTGATACTTGATTATGCGAGCTTGAAAGATGACATGTATAGTGGAAATCTCAAATCAGGAACTGAAAGTAATTGTGAATATCAAAACTCAAATATGTATGTTTTGTTCATCACTACTTCACTTTAGATTCCTTATATTTATCTATACGTGTCATTTTCATTCTTGTTGAATTAATCCGACCCGATTAACCCGGAAATAATAATTAGATAGTCAAACTTCTATAAAAATTTATTAGAAATAAATTTTAGAAAAAAAGGTAATAAGACAAAATAATTAGTAGTTAAAAATTGTAAATGGAAGAAAGATAATAAAATAATAAAAAAAGAATATATAAATAGGGATGAAGAATGAGATGTAGGAGGTTTTAGAAAAAAAAGAGTTAAATTTAGGAAAATATGATTTTTAATTAAAATATGAGGTTGAGGATAGGAAAGCTGATATGAATACTCCTAGGCCAGTGCTTCTCCATGCATTACCCTTATCCACATGTCAAGGTTCAAACCCTAACCTTGCCAGGTTTTTGTTTTTTTTCTTCTTTTTTTAACCTGTTATTGGTGAGTTAAAATAACCGATTTTTTCTAACCGGTTCGTCTCTCAAATCATTAAACCGGTTCTTAACATGTAGTTTTTTTCTTCCCTAAACCGGTTAGTATACTATTAGTTAGTAACCGCAAACGGTCACACTTAATAACCGGTTATGGTTATTCTAATCGGTTTTTTTGTTTATCACTATCACTATGAGGGCCATTGATGGGTTTTCAGTATATATACTGCCCATTAGGATTTTGTTGGAAGTAATGGGCTACTTTAGCTCATCAAGACTTAAGCATGGGTTCATATTCCCACAAACCACAATAATGATCAGCTTTTTACTTTTTTTTTGTTATTTAATGCTTTATTTAAATTTTCTAGAATCTAAATACCAATTATAGATCCTTAAGTTAGTTTTGTGTGTCCAATGACAGGAACAAGGGAGGGCTAGAGGGTATAAAGACGTTCCGACAGTAGAAAAGTGCTAAAATTTGCTATATAAAAGAAGTGGATTTTTTTTTCTTTTCATATGTTAGTTAAACCCTGGAATTATTCTCTGGTAGTCTGGTGAAAAGAAAATGTGATTTTTAGAAAAAACATAAATTGTTTTTAGATGAAAACATGAGTATTACATTATATGTTCAAATTTTTAAATTTTGAGACTTTTTAGGAGAAAAACTTAAGTACTTTTTGAAGAAAAACATGATATGTTCCGGTTAATTAAACCACTATTGTCAATAACAAATACCCTAAACGTTAATAGCAACCTTGTACCACTTGAGGAAGTTAGGAAATAGACACGGGTCATTCGATTTTTGTAAAATTATAACTTTATAGCAAGTTTTTCTTTTCTTTTTCGATCTCTTTAATATTTGAGTGACTTTTATGTAACATTTTGAATATTTAGGTGCATAGCTTATTTAACCTTATTTGTGCTTGCTAGTTGCCACAGAACATAATTTTGGTTTAATTCTACAGCTTGTGCCGAGTTGGAAAACCAATATCTCAAGATGAACGATATTTAAGGAAAGATCGAATCAATGGAGTTCGCTTGTTTGTGAAGAATATCAAGATATCGATCCATACTCATGCATGATTTTCTTTGCCTTATTTTTGCTTGCAAGTTATCCATTTCTGAATTCTTGCATATGATCACTTCCTAATCTGAGAAAATGGTGTTATTTGGTTATTTATTACATGTATACCGATTTTACGACATATATTTAAGTCGTCTTTAAACCAAATTTCCATTTTCTGCATACTTCTTGGCCCCTTCATCTACCCAACAATCAAGTGGACTTTTAAATAGCTCAAAAGTTGGATTGGTACTTGGTACTTGGCCATGTCTTATGATTCATGTCATTTTCTTTTTTAAGTTTAATTCTTTAAGGTTTAACTTTTTATTCAAAACTTGAAGGGACAATTGCAGTGTCTTTGACTGTTTGATCATACATGGTGCCTAGGCCTGGTAAAATGGGCGGGGCGGGGCGGGTAACGGGTCAGGATGGGTCCGGGTTAGGATGGGTTCGGGTCAGGACGAGTCACCTTTAAAAAATGACAACTTTGGTTCGGGTCAGGATGGGTTTTGACAAAAAATACCACGGGTTAGAACGGGTAAAAAATCAGATCATGTTGATCTTGATCTGATCTTTAGTCATTAAAACAAATAGGTAGAGCTTTGGATATGTTTGTAATGATGAAAATTGATAATCTCTTACCTAGTGAAAATCATTTTGATGAAAACCTTTGTGATGAAATTCATCACAGAACTAAGAAAATTTGACAATTCAAATCGTTCATAGATAAACGATTCTAAGATTTCATACCCAGAAATTATCTGTTCAAAACCGATGGAGAAGACCAGTCAAAAACAATTTCGTTTATGTGGTCAACGAGATGATACGATGTGGAACGACATGGCTTCCATTAATACTCAAGATGAAGAACCCAATTGAACCTGTAAATCGAACGATTGAAACTGAAATAAGATGAAGAAATCTCACGATTGAGGGTAGCGATAGAGTTAGCAGAGATCAGACTTAAAAACCAGATCATTCGTTCCACGTAATCTGATTTGGAATAACAGTTGATTGATTTCTTTAAGATCAGAACCCCCACGTTCGTTCATCTAGAAACTCTGAGCGTTAATTACCAAAATCGATTTGGAAGCTAAAATTATTCCGGAATAGAAAATCGATATGGAAACGAGAATCACCAACTTCCAAATTCATTTGAATGTGACTGAAGATTAGAAGTCTGATCGATTATCTCTAGTCTCTAGCACAAAAGATGATGAAAAAACCTAATTTTTCACTGACCCATCCTGACCCGTTTGGGATTTGTCTATACCCATTCTGACCCTTCAAGTATTAAGTTTTCATTTCCTCAGCCCATATAGACCCACAAAAATATTAGTTATGGCCCAACATAACCCAACATGTCAAAAAAAGACGCCCATCATGACCCAAAATTTGTTAGTTGGGTTCATTTTGCCAGGTCTAATGGTGCTAAATCCTGTTTCGAGACGAGTCTTGGTTTTCTTTAGGGTTTTCAGCCATGTATCCGAGGTATGTTGAGGCTTGGTGCATTTAAATCTAGGCCAAACTCGTTGACTTTTAGATCAACTCTGCCTCAGAAAGTGATGTTAGTTTAGGACTTACGACAAGTCTAACTTGATTAGACCGGGCAATCTTGACCCAAAGTAAGGAAAATGAGTTGGTTTGGGTAAATAATTTTTGTATTTTGAGTTGAATTGGGCAACAACATAATAGAAAACAAGTTGAAATGGGTAACACTTTAACATATGTTGGGTCAAGATGGATAGCTTAAAAACTATGTAAATTTAGAATGAGTTCAAACGACTAACAACGGGTCAATGACATGTTTGGCGAGAAAATCACATAAGATTAACACCGACACCACCACCCACCGCCTCTTGCACCACCACGACACCACCGTCACCGACAACCGTCGCCGCAACGCCACCACTAGTTGCTGAAAAAAATATCGCAAATTTTGGTACTTTTCCTTTTTAAGACAACTAATTACAACCCGAGCCACTTTTTGGTTACAGCCCATACTAATTTGAAGCAAATTAATACTTTTTTTTAATAAAAAAAGACCCTTTTTGATCTAAACTCATTTGGTCATAGCCCGTCCTGACCCGAACCCATCCTAACCCAAACCCGTTCTGACCAATTACCCAACCCAACTCACCCGTTTTCCGAGGCTTAAGCTTGATGTTTGAATTTGAAGACTTGGGGTTATTAGGGTGGTGCATACCTTTAAAGTTAATTTTTTACTACTTTTTTGTTGTGTTAAAATCATTGATTCTACAAATGTTAGGTAATGTGTTACAAACTTCAACATCATATTGGATCCATTAAAGCAATGATTTTTTTTGTGGTAGTGGTCCCTTGCTTACTTCTATAAGGAATCTGATTTGCATACTCTCAAGGAAAGAAAAAATTATAGTTTAACTTGTATGGAAACCACCACAATTTGTAATAATAATAGTCCAATATATATATATATATATATATATATATATATATATATATTATTTATAACTTGTTTAGGAACCTCAAACATATGTCAGTACTATAATATTTGTGTCTATAAAGTGACACATGTTGTGCTCTATAGTTTTCGTTTGAGATATCAAACTTTTCGATCTTTAGATAACTTAATTTATAGTTTATAATTTTGGATATCAAGTGGCTAAGACTAAGGTCTATGTGACATGCCACAACACTTGTCCAATCATCATGTCACAACATGTGTGAATCAGTTTTCATCTAGATAATAATATGTTAGGGAATATTGTGTAAAAAGGATTTTCATTTATTTAGCATTCAACGGAGATTCCCAACCTTAAACGTACTGGCCAGACGGGACGTGGCAATTCCAGACAGTTCTTGTCCCTCCTGCGGTTTATCGACGGAAACAACAGACCACTTATCGGCCTCTTGTCTTGTTGCGAAGTCCGTATATATGGTGGCAGGTGCTCATGTGGCTCAAAACTCCATTCCGTGGGAACTTTGGTCCGGTCTCTGAGCTGTTAAAATTCGCCCATGAGCTAGACATTCCCAAACGAAGGAAGAAGGCCATTCATAGTATTTTTTTTAATGACGACTTAGAGGTTGTGGTTGAATAGAAATGAGACCTCATCGAGCTTCAAGATGGTAGATGCTATAAAAGAAACAACTTATTGGTGGATAAAGAATAGAGCAAAGGAGACAAGTGTTTATTGGGAGAATTGGAGCATGTTGTTTTCGGGAAGTGGGTTCTTGATGTGATTTGGTTTCCTCTTTGGTGTTTTCTTGGAGTTGCTTCCTGTTGTTTTTCTTTGTCCTTACTATACTTGTAACCCACTCTTAGCATCTTGTTAAGTTGTGGTTGTTTTCAATGGGAAGTTTCGTTTCCAGTTAAAAAAAATAATACAAAACTTATTTAGCATTTCCATTTGAATTATATAACTTATTCTTTTTGTTAATTAAGGGTCTTCACTACTCTTTTTGTAGGCTTCAAGGTAATAAAATATGATTGAAAGAAGTTAAAAAAGGTAAAATAACTTTAATTAAAGAAAAAAGAAATTTAGACGTAAATTTTTTACCCTCTTACACTTCTTGCTTAAATATAAAAACCAAATAAAATAGTGAAATAGTAGCTTTCATGCGATTATAAAAGAAGGTTCGGTTCGTGGTTCTCAAATAGTACTGGCAATCGGTTTTAAGATTGTTGGTTCGATCTTCGACTCCGGTTGTAAGAGCTAGCACTTCTTGCTATTGGGCCACGTTTGCTTCTACGTTCCATCTTTCTTCGACCTCGGCTGCGTTTCCTTTATCTTTCGTTTCTGATTTGCAATCTTTGGCCATGTGTCTCCATGCTCCACATTTATAGCACTTATAGGGAAAACGTTTGTTGCGTGAATGACATTCACGAAACGTACACCCAAAGACCAAAAATGTTTGAAGTCATTCCTAGAAACCATCATACAATCCTTATATACTCCCCATTTTGAAAAAAAAAAATCGACAAGGACACCATTATGCATATTCCTTCATACCAATAACCTTTGGTACAATGAATCTTGATCCTTATCAAAGTTAAGACGTTTGACTGCAAAAGTCAATCGTTAATATTGTAAACCTAAATCTAAGGGTGAAAGGGGTGCGATACCCGGGTGAAAGGGGGGTTGACCGAGTTGGCCGGGGTACACCGCCCCATTCAATCCGAGTTGGCCGGGTTAGGGAAATCGAGTAGCTTAATCGAGTAAAATTACTCGGATGTGGGAGAGAGGGAGAGAGCCGTTGGAAGAGAGAGAGAGAGACGTTTGGGATTTTTTTATTTAAAAAAAACAATTTTTTTCCTATATATACCCATACTCTATAAACATAATTTTCATCTCATTTATATTGTAAAACTCCATTTTTTTTAACAAAATGTCTTCATCTGATTCTAGCATTCTTGGTTTGCCTTCGGGTTTATCCGATTCTAGTGGTTTTGATAATTTTCTTTCCGACACTTCCGAATCAAGTGACATTGAATTTATGTCCAAAGTTGTCGCTACGACTAGCGAACTTGAGGATATGGCAAAATCAAAGAAAAAATTTGTACATCATGATCGTGATCTTGCTAACACAGTTCAGTTGAAGGATTACTTCGTCGAACGCCCCAAGTACGACGCATATACGTTTAGAGGGAGATTTCGCTTACCGAAAGATTTATTTTTAAACATTGTCAGGGATATAAGTATGGATTCAAGGTTTTGTTGGTTTCACGAAGTATATGACGGGAGGTTAAAGAAGAGCTTCACGCCGATTCATTCTGTTATTCGCCAACTCGCTACAGGTAACCCTCCTGATGAATATGATGAATATTTATCTATGTCCGCTAGGACTGCTCGTGAATGTTTAGAATACTTTTGCAATTCTATTATTATGTTATACGACAAAGAGTTTTTACGTAGACCTACAAGCCACGACATTGCACGTTTGTATAATGCGCATGAAACTAGATGGGGCCTTCCAGGGATGATCGGTAGCATCGATTGTACGCGTGTCGTTTGGAGGATGTGTCCGACTAGTTTGCGTGCCCAATTTATGAGAGGTGATCACCAATACCCTACGATCATGATGGAAGCAGTGGTGTCAAATGACTTATGGTTTTGGCATGTGTATTGTGGTCCTGCCGGTTCGAAATCAATCTCCATTGTTCAATAACGAAATGCATGGAACTGTCCCGAGGTGTCCTTTCCATGTTAACGACCATGAATACAAAATGTGGTTTATGCATGTATCATATTGCACAATATGATTTTAAAGCATGACTGAAATGCATTCTCAACCAGCTACGTGATGGACCCTCCAACCAATGAAGTCGTAGACGATGGTGTAATTAATGAATTGTGGAATCAAGAGTCACACTTTAGACTACGATATGATCTTGTTGAACATTTTGCTACACTACCGGAGTGGGTCAGCAACGATTCGAAAAACGATTATGTTTAATTTATCGGGTTTTTTTTTTAATTTGTAACTTTTTTTTGTATTTTGTTATTTTTAGTTATCTTATGTATTTTTAATTAATAAAAAAATATGTATTTTTATTTAAATGTTAATTTTTTTTAAATGTTGGTGAGTAGCATGAGTTAAATGAGTAGGGTGTTTCCAATGAAATCTGAATAAATGAGTAAAATAAGTAGTTTTGAGGTGGCAAAATTCTATTGGACAGTTTTGATAAGTAAGTGGGTAAATGGGTTGGGTGCCCCCTTCACCCTAAAAGGTCTTCCATTGACTCACTGTTCTTGTGTTTTAATATACACCATTTTCTGTACCAAATATAGGTTCATCTCTCTTTCACTGAACCTTTGATCACTACAACAGTAACACTCTATAGGGACGACAAAACTAGCTTTATCGCGACGACTTGTCATCGGGATAGGCTATTTTGGCCTATACCGACGACTTGTCGTCGGTATAGCGTTCGTCGGAATTGCTTCGTACCAATAGGTCAAAGATTTCGTCGGTATAGGTGTTGTCGGCATAGGTCGACCTATACCGACGACATGTCGTCGCTACAGGGATTAATTAAAAAATTATAAATGAAAATCTATACCGACGACATGTCGTCTGTATAGGTTTTGGGCCTATCCGGACGACATGTCGTCGAAAATGACCCAACCTATCCTGACGACATGTTGTCGGTATAGGTTTTTTTCAATTTTTTTAATTAATGTTGAAAAAGACCTATCCCGACTACATATCGTCGGGATAAACTTTTCTGTTTTTTTTTTATATTTTTTAAATTTCCAAATTTTTTCAGAAATATTAAATTTCTAAACACAAAAACCTACAAATTAGTAAATATAAACCATTCAAACATTCAAATCCGAACCATAAAAACTAATATCCGAAACATAAACCAACCAAACATCCAAATTGTTTGAAAATTTATCCGACAAACCAAACATTCAAAACATAAACTTGTTCGACTCACAAATATGAAAATTGTTCAAGACAAACACCAACAACAAAGGCAAAGGCGCAACAAATCCAAGCTAATTATCATCGCTGCTAGTTTGGCGATCCCACATTCGACGCAATTCGTCCATTTGCCGTTGCATTTCAAGCATTTGTTGATTATGTTGTCGTTGTTCTTCATCTCTATGTTGCTCTCGTCGTTGTTGACCTTGGACTTGTTGTTGAAGTTGAGCCACACGCTCATCCACTTCTTGCCAATGTGGTTGTGGAGGGGGGTACTGAACAAATCCGTTGTGGGATTACTCACCACACGACCGACACCCCGGATATGGCCACGCCGATGACCCAATGCACGCTCCATGCATACAAACTCATTGACCGCAGACGAGTCACCACCAGACTTAGTAGAGGATCTTGTATACTCCTCTTGGATTCGGTCATGCATTAAACAATTTAATAAACAATCACTTGACTATTTTACTAAAATTCGACAACATAACTGCTGTAAAATGGATAATCAACCTGTTAAACTATAAGTCATAAACGTCCCAAACTCACAAATTCCAATCAACCAACACTAATAACAACAAATACTAATAATACTAGCAAAAATATTCAACAATTGGGCTCGAGTTGGATGTTCTAAGTCTATTAAAGTGTGTTTGAGTTATTTTGACCCGTTTAAAGTTACAGTTGGATGTTCTAAGTCTATTAAAGTGTGTTTGGGTCATTTGACCCGTTTAAAGTTACAGTTGGATGTTCTAAGTCTATTAAAGTGTGTTTAGGTCATTTTGACCCGTTTAAAGTTACAGTTGAATGTTCTAAGTCTAGTATGTCTAACAAAAATTCATTTTACTTACATAGTCTGATTATGCAGTCTCGTTGGCCCAACCCGCCCTTTCTTTATAATGGGTCGATCTGAACACTTCAATTAGGCCGGTACCCTGTGAAAAACAAAAATAATATCACTAAGAATTAATAAGCAAAAAACAGAAAATGAAAGTAACTAATATATAAGTAACTAGTTATGATACGTATCATAATTCTGACTCGAAGATGTCATTTTATCATTTTTAAGAGTTTTACTTACACACATTTTAGAGCCCATTGTACAACTCTTTAATGGTTTAAAAAACAGAAAATGAAAGTTATTCATACAGTAACTATCCTCTCCCCTCATGATTTTAAATGACCATAACTTTTTCATACGTTAATATTTGTTTAAAAAAAATACACCATAAAAATGAGCATTTTATCCTCTTTAATCTGAATATGATATTGCTTTAGTTTTTTTTCTAATTAAAAAAACATGTTACGTGATTACCGGTGTCTGTGTTCCCCGTCACATCGCGCGGGCACCCTCTATATATATTGGAACACTGGTAATTATTGATACGACACAACCATGGTTCAGGCCAACTCGGCTCGAGCGCTGACTGACATTAACCGACCCAATGTTCATAACCGATAATAGTGAGTTTTTTTTTCTTGAGTACTTCAACTCAAATCAACATTTTCAGTTCAAGTTAAAAAAATTTTTACTCAAGTTAAAATTTTGGTTATTAATCATGTAGACCGACCAGACCCAATGTTCATATATAACCGATTAACCAAAACCGAAATAATCGAAACTGATCGGTTTTTGAAATACCTTAACTGAAAATTTTGGTTATGGTTATCGTTATGGCTCAAAACTGAACCGAACCGCTTTGTGCACGCCCCTAAAATCACCAACTTAAGTGTTATGTTTCCCGTCGCATCCGCGGGCACCCCACTAGTATATATATGTAAGATAAGTGATTAAGATTAAGAGGGTTTGTTAATTTAATGGACAAAAGAGTCATTGTCTGCTTTTATAAATACTCATCAATTAACCATCCAACCCCCATTCCATTTTCTGCATCTTTCTTGCTCAGATTTGTGGGAAACCCTCAAAAAGCAGAGAGAGATAAAAAAGGTTGAGTCTTGATGAGTTTCTCTCTTCAATTATACATGTATCCACTCATCCATATATCCCATCAAATCTCAGAATTGATGCCAAAATCCATGTGAAAATCAGTTATCTTTATACTTTCTTATTTGATGCAAAATTTCTAGTTTGCTATTTGGGTTGATTTGGAACAACCAAAAAAAGAAGCAGATCATGTAAATCCTTGATGTTCAGGATGTTGTTTGGGCAAATATAAGCTAAATTTATTGTAAACTTTTTGGGCTTTTTTATACTGTTCATTTTATTGATGTAATGAACTTTGTGTAGTTTACAAAATTCAATAGTTTTTCTTATAATTTTTATCTTGATTTCAGGTGTGCGTATCCATGTCGTTTGCTAATGACCCAGAAGAGATGTCTCCTCAGAGAAAACTGGGGAGGGGGAAGATCGAAATCAAACGGATCGAAAATACAACGAATCGACAGGTGACCTTTTGCAAACGCCGCAACGGTTTGCTCAAGAAGGCTTATGAGTTGTCTGTTCTTTGTGATGCTGAGCTTGCTCTTATCGTCTTCTCTAGCCGCGGTCGCCTTTATGAGTATGCCAACAACAGGTATAGAGTTAAACTTTTGCAATTTTGCATCTCTTTTAAACAAATCTCATTTATGTGCTTGCATCATTGTCTTGCAAAGATATTGTTTAAATTGGTGTTTGGGTACACAAATGAATGTTGGTGTGTTTGTGAGTGAGTTGTGGTGAAGATTTAAGTACAAGGACACAATCTTAAGGTGTGTTCTAATTTTTTTGTTTATTTTTGTTGCAGAACTAAGATTTACTTGTCTTTTTCTTTTGCTGGTTTGTTTCTTTACTCCAATTAGCTTATGTTTTGTTTTATAATTTTAGTATATTATAATATAATTTTCTTCTTTATGATCTAACTTTTGTTTCATGTTTTGGTACCTACAAGATCTGTTGTTAAAGAAAACATTGGACCTGTTGTAAGCAAATATGCCAAGATTTAGGAAGTGTATAACAGAACACTGAGATCAGCTTCCCATCTACCCTTCCTCCGTTGCTGCTTAACACCACCCCCCCTCTCTCTCTCTCACACACACATACACACACTCACACAAACACAAATGGTATCTAGGGAAGGCCTACAAAGATGTTGTCAAGTTCCTATTTGTTCAAGACTTCCATGTTTATGACACATCCTTAATGAACATATATGTCATTACACATCACCCAAATTAAAATGATAGGACTCTGAGAAAAGAGATGTCATCAAACCAAGAAAAACCAAAAACACTTTATTAGGTTTCCAAATTAGCTTACAATTTATATAAATGAAAAAAGTAAGTATCATATATCTTTCATTCTCAAAAGATATACAAGATCTTCACAAACGTTAACTTAAAAGTTAATTAACCCTATTTAGTGTTCATCTTAATTAAACCTATTTAGGGTTTTTTTAATTAAAAAATACTTGTGTGAGTAATTTAATATATTTTCCCAACCAAATATATGGAAACATGAAGTCACTACAAGAAAAAGACCCTGTGCCGACGCCGCCTATACCGACGACAATTGTCGTCGGCATAGGTCACCCTGTACCGACGACATGTCGTCGGTATAGGTCAAAACCAAAATTTTGGCAGGGACACCCTATACCGACGACATGTCGTTGGTACAGGGTTGAGCCAGATGGGGGGGAAAAATGGCGCCCAATGAATTATTGGGGAAAACCTATACCGACGACATGTCGTCGGTAAAGGGTTATTTTGATTTTATTTTTGTTTTTTAATATAATAATGTTTTCGTCGGTCAAATTTTTTTTTTTGTTTAATTAAAAAAATTAAAAATGGCCTATACCGACGACATGTCGTCGGTATAGGCTTTTTTACTTTATTGACTGGTCAAAACCCTACGAAGCCTATACCTACGACATGTCGTCGGTACAGGCAACCTACAGCGCCGACTTTTGAGCCTATACCGACGACATGTCGTCGGTATAGAATTTCTTTTTGAATTATTTAATTAAACCCTATGCCGACGACATGTCGTCGGCATAGGTCGACCTATACCAACGACATCTTTGACCTATTGGGACGAGGCAATACCGACGACATCTATACCGACGACATGTCGTCGGTATATCCTATCCCGACGACAAGTCGTCGCTTTAGGGTCAAAAAATCGTCGGGATAGGATGATATTGTTTTAGTGGGGTATTCCAAAAATCTTGTGTTCATGTATATAAAAATGCCTATCAAACCATTGGTCTTTGAGCTAGGTCAAAGTTAGGGTTTATTACTAGATTTATAATTTGAACAAATTAGGGTTAGGAACTGACTATTGAAAAATGGATTTAATCTTTGAAATTAACCTAAATCTTGATGAAAAAAGGTTCCATTTTTGTTATAATCTTTAAAACCTACATCTTGATTTAAAAGGTGCTATTCTGATATTCTATCTTTGAATTTAGGGTTTAACTACAACTAACATTTTCTCAAAAATCTTCATATATTTTCAGTTTTTTTTCATCTACTTTTAACTTTATCTTTAATCAAATACCCACATCAAAGTCTAGGAAGCATAAAGAAATATTAGGTGTGTATATGGGTAAGATTTAATTTGTCTCAACAAGAAATAAATCTTTGGTAACGTCACAACCCAGATTTCATTTTCAGTTTCTTGACTTCTGACATAATATATGTCCAAGTTCTTGCACTTTTTGTTTTCTTAGTTCATCACTTCTTCTTTTTTTATATATATATATATTTTTTTTATTTTGACAAGCAGTTAATGTACGTTTGTTCAATGGTGGAATGAAAACACACACACAAACACACACTCATCTTTCTTTTCAATTATCACAGTAATTACTTTCCTAAAGGTTATCAAACTGCTGAAACTGAAATAGCAATGCAAGGGAAGACCAACTTAAAATAGGTATATTTATCTCAACTTAGGGTATTGTTAGATCTTGCATAGATATAAAATATATATAGTGTGTGTATATATGTATATATATAGAGAGAGAGATTGAAGAGATAGAAAGAAAGTACAAGTTCTGAGGAACCAATGGGAGGGTATCATATGCATGGGGAGAGAGGAGAATGGGGTGCTGTCATGAAATGGACGGCTCTGATTGACTCAGAGTTCACAGAGAGCAATAATTTTGGATCTACAAAAGGAGGGTAAAACCGTAATAGTTAATGTAATTACCTAGGGTGTAAAGGGTTTTCCACACGTGGCAGAGATCTGTCCGTAGGAATGTCTCACCAATCATAAAGAGGGGATCTGTGAGGACGTGGCAGAGGCAGCCAATCAGTGTCTTCGGAAAATTTAAGGTAATATACATAAAAGGAATATAAATAGGATCCTTAAGATTTCCGAGAAAAGTGGGATTTTATTCAGTTGATGGGTTTCTTGAAATCATAACACAAATGCCTTTGATTAAACAGTTGACTGCTACTGATGGATTTTAGTGTGTTCAGTTGGACGCCTTCATCTATCCTTTGAACAATACACAGTAAACACAATAAAACACACACACAAACACCTAAAAGCACACACAGGAACAGTTTTGTCTACTCAAAGTCAATCTCATATGCATAAATACTGAGCACTTATATACAAAATTATATTTTAAAACAATGTTTGGGGCAAGTCTTGGGGTCGTTTGAAATAAAAATTCATAGGCTATCTAATAAACATTTTTTAATGGCGATAAACCATACAAGATGTTTACTTAAGGACGCTGTCTAATAAACATACTCGTAGTAATTCACTTGGAAATAGTTAAAGATTTTGAACTATATGAAGAAACTAGCTTGAAAAAGAACAAAAGAAACACCCTTTTCAAGAAATATCTAATGAAAGCTAGACTCCCAATTCCCTTAATTATTGACTTGACTTTTAAGATGGCTTGGATCTTGATTTAACTTAACTTGACCTTTAAGATGGCATGGATCTTGATTTTGTTAGATTATCTTAGCATTATATTAGTAGTCTAAGTTTAGATTAATTATGTATTATTATGGGTTATCCTAAGTTGTGGCGGTTAGCACCGGTAACACAATCGAGCCGGTGCATCAAGGGGACACACCCTCTTCGAACCCTACCTTGTAATCTATCATTTGTAAATTAGAGAATATAGAATGATGTATCTGTGTGTTTCTTCAATTGAACAAATTCTCTCAATCTATCGAATCTTTTGATCCTTTCCATCCTTTAGATTTAACTGAAAATGAAAGTCTAGGGTTCTTGGGTTTTAATTAGCATATTAGACAAATACTGTCTTTGTAATTGGATGTCAAGGAATATTTGTTACAAACACAAAACTCTAAATTCTATTGCATAGCATATTTCCTACACTTAACAAACAAACAAATGTAGCTAGTATAATCTCACTTATAGTAGAGCTATTGATAGAGTTTGGGGAGTGTGTACTGAGAACAAATCTTATCTCCATCCCAGAGGATAAAGAGACCACAGGAAGAGGTCAAAGCTTGTATGCCTATTTAAGGCTTCCTTTAGTTGATCAATAAAGTATCTCAGCATTCACAGTTTCATTTTTTTTTTTTTTTTTTTGCAAAATCTCTATTCCCACATAAAAGTATTCTCTCTTATTCTTGTATAAAGAAAAGTAAATAAAGCAAAGAGCAAGGTCTCATCCAACATCATGCTCAGTCCCCCAACACTAAGATAGTATCTTTCCTGCACTTATTATGTTCATAGTTCATTTTCTATTGTGTCAACTAATTTTATCTTGAGTTGTAACATCACAAAAACACAAAATTCCTACATAATCAGAAATCTACTCTACCAATGATAATTTTGAGTGTCAAATTACAATAGTGACCACATTGGATACCCTTATTAGTAGAAAGTTATGTCAATCCGACATACCCTCTCTAATTCTCTTTAGATTTAATTAATTCTCCTTAGACTTAATTATAACTATTTCACTTCATGTATCATAAACCACTTGGCTACTTTCATCTTATAATCATTCCAAACATCATTCCTTCTAAGCTCTTTCTTGGTTTTCCTTTTCATTCTTTTCAAGTGTTAATCTTAAAGTAAGCAATAACTAAGACTTTCACTTTTACGAATATTTGTTGATCAAGACTACGAACCGTTACCAATACCATTTTGTTCTTTCTAATATGGTTTTGACACTTTTAGCACAACTAGCTTGTATATATGCTTTTGTATAATCAATTAATAGTTTTATTTTAAATGCAGAAAAAGAAAGAAAAAAACACCTTATATTATTAAAAGTGTCGCTGAAATTATAATTATGTGATGTTCTTTGTCTTTTTGTTATTGCAGTGTCAAAGCAACCATAGATAGGTACAAAAAGGCTTGTCTAGATCCACCAAGCAGTGGGTCTGTTTCTGAAGCCAATGCTCAGGTAAAAACCTTTAACAACCATGTTAAATATGCTTGTTTTATATACCTGTGTTATTAAAAACATTAATTAAATAAAATATTTGTGTTGAATCTTTCTCCTTCATAGCATATTTGCGGGCTAACACGACATGACCTTATTAACCTAGATTATTTCATTTTATATTTTTGCATATTAATACTCTGAAATTTGTAATTTAGAACAAAAAGAGCAAATGTACGTGTATAAAAGATTTACGTTTAAAGTAAAAAAATTTATGCTAAGTTCTTTTTAATCTTTTAAATTTTGACATAAAATACTTAATTAGTTTAAGTTATCACATAAAACATATTTGTACAAAATAGTTATAAAAATAAAAGGGTAAAGCCTGAACCCAAACCCAACCTGTTTAGCTAAGCTTGGCCGGTGGTTCAACTAGAAATTGACGCGAACGTGCGTATGCTAAACTTAAACTTGCGAAATTCGTATTAGGTTTGTGACGTGTCATAAACTGACACCTCTAATTTTATTGCAGTTTTACCAACAAGAAGCTGCAAAACTGCGTCAGCAAATTTCAAACCTTCAGAACCAAAATAGGTAATTTATATAAAGATCAAGTGTGCTTAATTTGTTCATTGGAATAATTGTTTTAACCTTATGTGACAAGGCAATTTTATATGAACATCATGGGCGAATCACTTGGAAACATGCCAGCAAAAGATCTCAAGAATCTTGAAACCAAATTAGAGAAAGGCATTAGCAGGATCAGATCAAGAAAGGTATAATTAATCAAGTCATATTAATTAAATCATTTATTAACATATATGATCTTCTATGATCTAACATCTATCTAATTTCCCATTAAATCCCCAGAATGAACTTCTATTTGCTGAAATCGAGTATATGCAAAAACGAGTAAGTAATGTGCTCTTTCCTTATCATCCTTCAGTCGAAATCATGTAAGGGAGTATGAAATCTCTTTGTAGTATAAACAAGTAAGATAATAAACAATAATTACTACTTTTTGTTTACTTTAAACTTGTTAAATTATATGATCGTTTTAATCTTTCTTAATTAATCAATTTACCATGCATTCTAAATACAATTTATGCCCAGTTCAACTAATTTGATTTGTTATATTTTTAGTTTTATTCATTTAAGATAAAGTTTAAACCAATAATCAACTTATTTGCCCATAAATATCTAGTTGTAAGCATTGTGCGTATGTGAAAATTTTGACACGACACGCATAAACGTAACATGAAATTTGTTGATTTGGTTTTAGTCTAAACGAGTTTGGGTCAGTTTGGGTTCTACACGTGAACACATTAAACTAAAATATGGGTCATGTTGGGTCCACCTGCCACATATTTTTATAAATTGTATAAAAAATGTGTTTCACACTGATTCTATACATTATGACCAAATTTAAAAGATAGAAAAGAAATAAGCATCAAGTTCATAGTTTGAACATAATTTCTATATACATTTGTATGTTTTAATAAATTTTAGAGTAATAATGTGCAAAAATAGATAAATAATTTATAATTCCAAGTAAACAGATCGTCTTCGTGTCAACCCACGAATATGCACGTCGTGTTTGGGCTCGTGTCGGATTTGACTCGTCAACCGCAAATACGACCCATTTAACACAACTATTTAAATCTAGGCCTCACCTTGGGTTCATAATAGGTACATTGGGATTTCACTAACTTCTTGTAATTGTAGGAACATGAGTTGCATAACAGTAATCAGTTCCTCCGAGCAAAGGTCTTAATTAATCTCTAGTATATGATCGGTTTCGCGGCTTTTAAACTAAAGTTTTAACGGTTTCTTGATGGTGCAGATTGCTGAGAACGAGCGAGCACAACAACACATGAGCTTGATGCCTGGAAGTTCTGGTTTAGATCTGGTACCACCTCACCAGCCATTCGATGGTCGAAACTACCTCCATGTCAATGATCAGCAACCAAATAACAGTTACTCTTGCCAAGATCAAACACCTCTCCAGTTAGTGTAAGAAAAAGTATATATCTACATTTTCCAGAACGCATTAAGATCTATATTCTGACTCATGAATTGTACGATTGCTGCAGGTAATTCATGCGCATGACGGATTAAGGGTTTCGATGGGCTTGCTATAACGTCGATCCTACGCAGTGATTAATATGGTTTTGTGGTTAATTGCAACGTTATTCTAAGTAATTAGTTTGACATTTCTGTTCTTGTATTATCTGTTATGGATGCGATCGAACAATGCTTATCTTATTACACAGCTTGGTTTTTCACTCGAGTAATCTCCTTTGTTGTTTATGTTCCGAGACCTTTGGAATTTTTTTGTGTATAAATGGTTGGTTTTACAAAAGGGTTTACGGGTTCGCTAGCGAATTCAGTTGTGGAATTTGGCTTATTGAATTCTCAAATTGTAATGGCAAATTCATTTTTAAAAAAAATCGTTTTTTTTTAATTTTCATTTTATATATAATTTAGTATTTCTCTAATAATTCATAGTATTTAATTTTTAAAGAAATATACATCTTTGTTTAACTTTTTTTCTTTGTCTAGATTTTGATATAATTTTAATAGTACTGATTATATCCACTTTTTTCTTTGTGTAGAAAGTAATTTTTGATGTTAATACTTTATTTTAGATACAACTGGATTTAAATAAAAATTATATAAAAAATCAAACAAGATTGTTGTATTTAGATTCTTTTAAATGTTAAATAATTAAAATTATTAGAGAAATATTAAATTATATGTGAAATGAAAATTGAAAAGAAATAAATGATGTTTGAAAAAATGAATTCGCTGTATAAGTTGCTAACTCAACTGAAACCTAAATTCGCTATTACAAATTGTGAATCCAACATTTTTATAGCATGTTTCGAAAAACTACAATTTGTACAAACCGTTTTGTAAAACAAATCATTTAAAAAAAAGTCGAGACCTTGTTATTGATGTTCCCTTGTTATAATCCTTATTTTCTCATCAAACACGAAACACGAATGAAGGGATAACCCCCGGTCCCGGAGAGCAGGGATGGTGGTAAAGGTCATTTAGTCCATAATCCTTATCATAAATAATAAGCACAACAGACTAGGGGGGAGGGGCTTGAAGGGATAACCCCTGGTCCCGGACTACGTAGCCCAGTATTGAAGCCCAACGCACAAAAATAAGCCCAATGCGAGTAGACCCATCCAGGAGGGGTCCACTAGGGTTAAGTCATCAAGATATTCTATATATAGAAGTCTCCCTTCATCACAAGAGCAGGTCTTTCCTCCTCCCTCACAATGGGGCATGTTCATCCTCTTCCCCATTTGACTCACTTACTCTCCCTCTATTGATACATATACATAAAAATATACATATACAATGGTTGTACATGATACAATACTGACTTAAGCGACAGATGGTCCTCAGAGAGATCCCCCCGGGTCCTCTAACTAGAGTTTCATGTAGATGCAGATTTGATCTAGACATGAGAAGACGAGTATCCGGCCTCATACGGTTGTAAGGCTGATCCGGACCAGATCTCCTTCCTCCGACTAGAGCTACCTCAAGCGGAACCTCATCGGGTGAGTTTTAGGACGCTACAATGAATAACCAAAAACCTTATATATGTATATATATAAAAAATAAAAGGAAGGAAAGAGATTGATAAGCCCTCGGTCAAGACTTTTCATAGCCTTCAAAAGTTAAAATTACCCCGAAAGTGTAAACGAGTGCTCGGGATTCGAGAGAGATACGACAATACTAGACATAAAATTAGTAACATAGATAATACTAGGCATAATATAAAACTTAATTTCCTAAGATGAGGAGGCATAGCTGTGGCAGATGCAATGATCAGGATCGGGTATGTGAAACAAACCTGTAGGTGATCTTTGTTTTTCTGTTGTATGTGTTAACTCCACAATTATTTACTCATGGGTTGCCTCCCGAAAGCGTCATTGTTTATTTATGGGTGCCTGACCAGACCTATTCTTACTGCTCATTCGTTCCAAGGGCATGGGACATAATAGTCCTCAGAATCTCCGGTGCCTTCTTTCCTTTAGTAAGCTTAGGTTGATAGTTCCAATACACGCTAATTAGGTCGGTGGCTTTGAGGGGGCATTCGGGTAGTTTTTCTTTGTTCATGATTTCCATTAGGATCTTCTCTTTGGCTCTCGTGGTGGGTAATTCCAGATATCAAAAGAAGAGTCGTCCTTGCTTTCAACAGTGAAACATATGGATTCATCCCCTATTTTTAGCTTTAGAACTCCTTTACCTATGTCAATTACTACGCGGGAAGTGGTAAAAATAATCGCCCCAAAATCAAGGGTATCGGACAATCGTTGCCCATTTCCAAGACGACGAAGTAAGCTGGAAATACAAATCTACCTATTTTGATTAATAGGTTTTCAATGATGCCTTCAGGGTATTTTACTAGACCCATCCGCGAGCTCTATGCCTAAGCAAAGTGGTTGAAGCTTTTCGAGGTTGAGTTTCTTGTACATGGAATTTGGCATCAGGTTGACGCTGGCCCCTACGTCTGCAAGAGCATATGTTACTGGAAGTTGGCGAATCATCACTTGTAAAGAAAACTTTCCAGGATCGGTCATTTTGCGTGGAAGTTTTCTTTGCACAACGTCTGAACCGTCCTCTCCTATTGCCCCATTACTGCTACTCCGATTTCCTCTTGCTGTTCAAGAATTCCTTCAGGAACTTAGCATACTTAGGCATTTGTTGTATTATATTGATAAACTGTAAATTGTCGTATAGTTGCTTGAGAATTTCAACGAATTTCTCAAACTGCTCGTCATTTTTCTATTTAACCAACCTGCCTGGATAAGGAATTTGTGGCTCGTATGCTTTTGTTGTTCCTTTTTCCCATGTCGTATTTGTAGAAACACGTCTCAGATCCTGAATAGATGGATCGGGATGAGTTTCTGTAATCGGTGGGCATTCTGGCTCATGATAGACTTTGCTGTTGCTCAGAGTGATAGTGCAAATGTTTGCCTTTGGGTTAGCTTCCGTGTTACTTGGAAGGCTTTATCTTTCGGATAGAAGCTTCGCTATCTGCCCCACTTGAGTTTCAATTGTTTGGAGGGATTCTTTTTTTTTTATTTCTAATTCTGCTTCATGAAGCTGAAAACCTTCTTCATATTGTTTGTGGCGAGCCTTAGACAGAAGGACTTGACCTTTAGATGCAGCTAGTAATCTAATTATTGTCTCCTCCAAATTGTGACTGCTGTTAGGTTTGGCATTAGTTCCCTGAAACTGTCCATGCGGACGGGGTTGAAAGTTCTATGGCGGTTGACTTGGCAGGTGTTGTTGCTACTGACTTTGCTGCTGTCCAAATCCTAGAGGATATTGGTTTATGTTACCGCCTTCCTTCCGGCTAAAATTTGAATGATTCCTCTAACAAGGGTTGTTGGTATTTGTAACATCCCGAAAACTCAAAAGCTAATGGTTCGGGTCGGAGGGCGACCCGAATCTCTATTAAACAGAGGTGTTAGCATAGTTTGGCACGTAATTGTAACTCGATAGATCAAAAAGGGCCTGGTTAGCCATAATGAGAACGGTTGGGAGTGAAAGCACGTGAAAAGGGAAACAGAGGACTGGGATGTAAACCTCAACAATTTAAAAGGAACTTTTAGGCAAAACCCTAGGCCATTCGGCCTAGGAGTGTGCGCGATGGCAAGGACGACCGAGAGAAAGGGAATCCGGTGAGAAGAGAGGAAGACGGCGGTGGTCCTACGGCGACATTAAGCGAGAGACTACACTACGCATTAAGGTAACCCTCGTATGTTCTTTTACGTATATTTGTTAATGTTTTGCTTGGAAACCCGGTTACGGTTTGGGGTTTGTTGATCCCGAGTAACGACAAGGACAAGGTGGAGGGTATCGGTGGTCGGCAGTGGTGGTGGCAGGTGTAGTATTCGGCCGATGATGGTTGTATACTTGGGTGGCAGTAGCTACCGGTATAGGTGGATGGCGTCTTGGTGACCGGATGTCGGGAAAAGAAGGGAGACGGAGGGAAACAGATAGCAGGGGTGCGCTGCGGTGGTGGCGCTATGGTAGCGCGATGCGGGAGCAGCCGATGTGTTTGAAGGTGACGCACAGTGGTGATCGGAGGGATGAGGCCCGACAAGAAAGACGAAGATGTAGGGGACACGTATGGTGGTGCGCGTCGATGGAGCACGCCGGGACACGGGCATCCGACAAGGTGACACCTGGTCACGGTGGTGACTTTGCAGGGAACGCGCGGCGGCGCGTAGTATCTGTGTAGACGAACAGGGCACGAGTGGGGCAAATTAGGGTTTTTTGCATGTCTATGTGACGTGCATGCATGGGTGCATAAAACCCGGTTCGAGTGTTCTGTTGCTAAACGGGTTAAGGGCGACCCGACGCATGTGTTTGTGAAGATAAGGGTTCAGCAGGCCGGGAGGACGAGCAGTTGAGTCCAAGTGTCGGGATTGTATTATTTTATGTGTTGGTCGACGTATCTTTAGAGCGTATCTGATCGTGTGATCGTACGTTGGCAGGGTTGGAGCTCGAGCAAGAGGACAGTTTCTCGGCAAGGCTTGGATCTCCACGATTGTGAGTTTCTAATACCCTCTTTAAATGATTTTAATATTTTGGGGCTATCGTACATACTTTCAAGATGTGTTTTATTACATTAATTGTGTATCGAGCTTTGAGTTCTAACCCGATGAGTTTACAAGTTTAAGTATTTAAATATGGGTTAAGGGACTATGTGTTACACTTAAGATGTATAGTTTAAAGGTGGGTATATGGTTGGGGGTCGTGTAGTGACCTAATAGGGGTGAGTCGGGATTGTATTTTTAGGTCATACGGGTACGACTAGGAGGTGTCATAAGGGGGTGCATGAACGTGGTACGTGCTTAGATAATGAGACATAGTATTTGTATGTGTGTTGCTATTTTAGTAATGTGTCGTGTTATGAGTTAGTCGGGGTGAGTCGGGATATAAGCTAAACGCTTATGAATATGTGTAGGATATCCCATCCTAATGCTATGTGCGAAGTGCAGGTGCAGTTAATGAATCATGTACATGGAGTACAATGTTATGTGTTTATACATGTGTTGTATGCATTGTGTCATTGTCCTTGTGACACGGCGGGTATCGTGTTTGCATTGTTGTCTTTATGACACGGCAAACGGGATTATAGAGGACGAAGTCATTCGGGAGGTCACCAAAGGTGACGATGTCCAACAGGACGGTGATGAGCTCAAGGTGAGTCGAACGCCCTGACGAGGGTGCAGTGATAAGGTATGTGTTTGTGTGCTTATATATTTGCGTTAAATTGCATAAAGTGTTGAGTTATATTTATTGTGCATGAGATAGTATTATTGTGGTGAGTCGAGTTAGCTTGACCGTTGTGTCTGGATTGTGATGTGGTGCTTACAACTGTTATGTCAGTTGGTTTGTAGGAGCCTTGATCAAGTCTGAGTAAGTTGATGTTTAAGGATTGGTTGTGTTAACCAAGTGTCGAGTTAATACATGTACTTGAGTATGAGTTATTAGTGTAGTAAGTTCGACCTATGCCGATGAGATTGTGGGATTATTCTTATTATGGGTTGAGTC
Source organism: Smallanthus sonchifolius (assembly GCA_023525975.1). Lineage (NCBI taxonomy): Eukaryota > Viridiplantae > Streptophyta > Magnoliopsida > Asterales > Asteraceae > Smallanthus > Smallanthus sonchifolius. The sequence continues at coordinate 27,381,827 of CM042021.1, read as the reverse complement.
TTGGGTAATGAGCTATTGAACGACATCGGGTGATAACATGGTGTAATCCCCAGGAAATTCCGACCTTATTTTAACTTTTCCGACACATGTAATTTCATTATTTTATGATTTGTATTAAGGAAAAACATCCTATTTATTCATTATAATTCATACATACATATATTGAATGCAATTATTTCAAATTCAATAGTAATAAATATTTATATAAATTTTATTTTTCTATGAAATAAATATATATATATATATATATATACACTAAATTATTTCTAAACATACAAATATATATATATATATATATATACTAAAATCAAAGGTCAATCTATAAATTTTATAAAAATTAGGGTTTACATTGATAAGAATACAAAAAAAAAAGATTTATATCATTTAATAAACCGCGTTTATTTTAACATTAATTTATAAAATAATAATTTATTAGATTTTAAAAAAATATAAGATTTAGTAAATTTATGTTCTACAAATGTCTTGGGTTCAAGATGTAATTTTTGAAATTTAATTCCAACTTTCATTTGAACCCACTCACAAGTTTTAAACCCCCACTATTCACCCTTGAAACCCCCTTAGTCACCTTGGACCTTCCCAATTTAAACCTCCTTGGTTTTGAACCCTACCTCATCCAATCTTGACTTTAGAAAAGTCAACAAACCCAAACCAATTTCAATTTGCTCGAATTCCATGATGTTAATACACCCGAACCATACATAGATGTTACTCGGCCAAACCGAGACGATTGTACCAACTTAATCTGCTCAAATACATGGTTTTAAACCCATTCTTCCCAAACTCGCTACTGTTGACTTTTCCAAAGTCAAACCCGGTCGATTCCATTTCAATTCATGGAATTTCAACATGTTTAATGACATCAAAACGTGCATAAGCGTTAGCCGACTCCTCCTTAACAACTTTAAAGAGCCAATTTAAGTATAAACAAAGGAATTAACGCAGACTTAAAAACCGAAACCGTCCTAGTCGCGAAACAAATCGTTTCGTGTGTTCTATGTGGAATTAACGTATAAAATGGAGTCCCACTCCTTCTCAACACCCCTTTTGAGCTCTCTGAAATATCAAACGCACCTAAATCCGCTTCTGGAACACGAAGTGAAGCCTTGAGACGTCGGACCTGCTCACCGGTCGTCCTCCCTCGTTTCGTAACTATTTCAGGTATTCTATGCATCAACATATTCGTTTCTATCCAGAGATTAATAGCCCCATGATTTCATGACCGATGGTTGGCCAATCGAATCGATTTAGGGGCTAGGGTTTACGGTTTGGGTGTTGGAGAAGAAGGGGGACGATTGTGTACTTGTTAAAGGGATGGCAAGTCTATTTCTAGCAAGGCTTTAAGCCCAGATCGGATGGTTAAAGCGCTTGCCCCATAACCTACAGGTCACGGGTTCGAGTTCCCCGACCTCCCTTTTTTTTATTTATTCTTTTATGTTTTGAAGGATTTCTAATTATCTTAAGTCAAAAATTAGTGATTTAAATTTCAGAATTTTCCCTTACAAATCCAATAAAAATGCTTATTAATTTTTATAAAATTAGAAAACATAAAATAATGTCTTATTCATTTCAATTAAAAACATATTAGAAATTTTATAAATTCCTAAATAAGCAGTATAAATGATTTTATTTTGATAAATCTAATTATGTTGTTTTATCTATAAAATAGTATTGTATTAAACAAATTTTAACTAATTGTTTAACATTATTATCACACATTTTTAAATCTATAAATAATTATTGTGACAAAAAAAATATATAATTATTTAAAACATTTTATAACTTATAGAAATGCTTAAATAATTAATTTAGATGAATAATTATACAAATTCAATTTATCTCATTTAACACTTATATTTACCTCTTTTACAAATCATTTAGAAGTGATCATTTAAATAGTTTAATTAGTTATTTTATTTACATAAAATAATTAATTGAAACCCTTTTTCTATTTCATAATTTATTTATTAAATTATTTTAGAATAATTATGTAAATAAATTCAATCATATCTATATTATTGTAAATACAATATAATTAATTGGAATTTCTAATTAATTCTAATTAGTGTTAACCTATCAATATAAATATATATATTTTTCTACAAACTTTTACAAACCCCACATCCGACCCCAAACTCAAAAACCTCTAGAGACCCAAATGGAGTTAAAATTGTTTATTCTCATTGAGTCTAGATTACAAATTTATCCGTGTAGGTTGATTGTGAGTGATCCTCACGAGTCCTATCCATCCTTAACAATTCATACCACTTACTAGCTTCATTACAAAGTGAGTTTACATAGCCCCATTTTACTATTTTTACTTTTGAGGTGAAACACGTTTACAAATGCTTTACTTACACGATTCAATATCTATGTTCTTATGCTTTGATCTTTATGCTTTATGTCTTAAACTACCTGGTGACCAATACATGTGTTCATGTCAGTACATTCATTAACTTGCAGCCCAAGCCTTAGTTAGTACCTTTTATGATCATTTATACGGGAATCCGAAACTATAACTTACCACAAAACCTTGGCGGGTTTTTGTTGGGTATTAACTTACAACTTGGGTATCCTCTTGCCCCTTTTTCAAAATGGCAATCAGTGGGATTGCGTATCTAGTTTTTCATTACTAGGATTGAATTGTACGCTTGGAACCTTGTATGTTCTCACATATATGCTTTAGACATGCGTTGAACATATTGAATTGTAAACCTATACTTAACTTTTGTTTGGTGTCAAAACCTATGTTACTCACCAACTACTTGTAGTTGACATTTACTCACATGTTTCAGGTGCACCAGTTTGAGGACACTACTTGATCACTTAGGACATTGGACCTAGCTCTATTAAAGATTAAATTCAACTTATGTCATGTTTGAACGCTTTATTATCCATTTCTACTTGTAACGGATGCGTTTAATTTTGATGAATAAATATTGTCACATTTAATAGATGATCGTGTGCTTATGAACAACCGTGTCAGCCCCGGCGTATAATCCGCCGCTGGCCGGGGTGTGACAGATTGGTATCAGAGCCATGGTTATAGGGAATTAGGTTATTAGACACACATGACCTAGACTATAACCTAGGAGTCCCAAACATGAGTTTAACTCGTGTCTTTTACTAGGAACTCCACTCTATACTCATTTATACACTTACTTACTCACATCTATCTACTTCTGCCTACATGAACTACAACAATCTAAGGACTACATGAAACTATTTAAAACTACATGGATTACTTGGAACATATTTTTAGTCTATAGTCTATAACCTTAGGGTATCTTGGCGTAATTATTCTACATATTATCTAGTGCATTACATGAATTATCTTATGTGCTATATTACTTGATAACCTACATGTTTACACAAAAAAAAAAAAACGCTACTCATGTGATACCTTATTTGCTACACTATTTGAACTATTTGCACAATACCTAGTTGATATCACTAAATGCTATCCTAAGTTTTGACATACAATAAAATTTTCAAATCCCGTCAAAGTTTTGGGTTCTGAAAATTAGTAGAGAACATGTGCAATCCGGAAGGGTGAATGCCTGTACTTTGGGTCTTCTGTCTAGGAAAGCATTTCATATAAATCCAAATCAACCGAAGGATCCGTATGCTTTCCTGGGAATTCCCGAAGTGAGTGTTCATCTATAGGCTAAAGCATGTCTTCTTGAAAGTATATGAACTCAAATCACTTTGATTTGTCACAGTATTCATTGGGTTAGGCCTCAAATGAATGCAACCCAAACATCATTCGCTTAATTATTATAATATGATACACAAGTCTAAACCTCCTATTTGATCCTTACACTTGATCATATTTAAGTCAACTATACCTCTTCATCCTTATGCCTTAGAAATTTTATCACCCTTATTATCATTTGCAAAGGATTTCAACCCTTAGACCTTACCATCCAAGGAAAGGAAACTGCTTGAAGAGGTGAAGCACACCCTTGAACCACAAGACACAATCCCTAACGATTCTCACCATAACCATGAGTTCAAATAATAATGTCACTTGTACATGATGGCTGGAAGAGTGGGTGTAACTCCATGAAAGATTCTGACTAAGGAAAGACTGAGTACTTTAGTGTGTCCATTGTGACCCACCTCTCTTTCCTGGGAATCCTTTTCATGGGTACACTACTTATAGGTCAAGTGTTACTCATGATATATTATTACAAGAACTCGGTGTTATGATTGGTCAAATTTTAAACTCATGCACCTTTGAACTTAACAATTTACCATTAAAGTTACGACCTTTTCGTGCTAGACATGGTCTCTTACCCTCTTTATTCCCCTAAGAATCACCCCAAATCAGAGTCAACACAAGAGGAATACTTTGGGTCCCCATCACCAGACAACCGGTCACCGGAATGATTAGTTGCTAGATCCATGTTTGACTGTATAGCAGATTAGCTTAGGAGCAGACTTGAGACTCCGAGAAGCTGAATCACCTCCGAGAAACCTTATTTAACACCTAACCTATACCATCCAGATCCAGGAGCAGGACAAGACAAGGAACCTACCAGTGCGTTAGGAGTTCCACCTGATGCCACTCACCTATATGTAAGGACCACAGAGTTTCTAAGGCAAGGAATAGAGATCAGGGAATACTTGATGCACATACGGAAATAACTAGGGCTGAAACCCGGTTTGCAATAACGAATGACCACAACATGTCGTCTTAGTGCTCATCTACTTTCTGGTGAAGAAGTATCTGTGACGTTAGCCGGATATCCCATTTCGCGTTTCCTTAAAAATAAAAAAAATGAAACCCATATATCCAGTACCCAAATATGAATGCTATTTTAACTCTCCTTAATGATTGACATTTAAACATTCTTTGTAAACTAATCATTTTGCTATTTTCTGACTTGACTAACGTAGTTATTTTGTTCAAACCAAACCTTTTATCAAATACTCGATTTATAAATCTTATCATAAATTATTTACAAACTCCTTATTCTTGTGAATGTACTTAATGCAAATTGATTTATAAAAACATTTATCTCATCATCTTAGTTAATAATTAATTATGAATCGATTAATTATTTCGTTACGACCTCTTAAATTCTTGGCCTGATTACAAAATAATTTGGCCATTATTTTCTTTTGCAACATTGTCTTTATGAAAGCTAAATAAATAAAAAGGTTTTATTTACCCAGTTACCTAGTTATTCAATCTGTTACTTTCAATTATTAATTTACAAACCAGGATGAATTACAATTACTTGTCATTTACAAACAAAAAGCTCAAATCAGATACTCGTGTGCGTATTATTCTAAATACCTATAAATCTTTCTCATTACCTTGCACCTTCGAAAATGTATGAACTTACTACCACTTCGAAAACATGAATCATTTCACGTAGGCGTTAACCACCCATATAAACCTCAACAAAAATTGAAAACTTGAAACCAACTACCTACAACACGCTTGTCCGCAGCACTCGATCACCGACAAGATTCGATAGTTTACATTTCTCATGAGGTTCAACTATTTACATACGAACGTTCATAATATACCTGAGACTAAATTGGTTGCATTATCGACGCAACTTGATTGTTCAAGTTATACATGAAACTTGGTTGTATACAAAATACATGAAACTCGATCACTTGCAATATACATGAAACTAGATTGATCATATTATAGATATAACTTGATTACTTACAATGTACATGATACTAGATTGATCATTTTATAGATATAACTTGATTACTTACAATGTACATAATACTAGATTGATCACATTATAGATGGAACTTGATTACTTGCAATATGCACGATACTAGATTGTTCACATGATACATGATACTTGGTTATTTACAATATGCATAATACTAGATTATTTATGCTATACATGAAACTTGAGTGTTTACATTACACACGAAACTAGATTGTTTACCTTGTTTGCAATTTATTTGCCCACTACATACATGAGGCATGATCGTTCACTTTATCCATGAAACTTGATAGCTATAAACTTTGAGCTACTCGGGGTTTGACGTATTCTTTTTCAAACACGAGGGAGCTATAAACTTTGAGTTACTCGGGGTTTGATGTATTCTTGTTCAAACACGAGAGAGCTATAAACTCTATGGGTAACCTAGAGGGTATACCATCTACTTAGGGCACCCATGTATGGGGTTGTATCACCTTGTTAGTCATTACTCCCTGATTGACTTTACCATCTATACACACAATTACTTATTAGCAATTCATGCATGAAAACAATAATAAACTAAATGTTTCTGGGTGTTTCCCCCACCTCTGTATCCACACACAATAGAATGATCTATACGGACCATACGACGATTTGAGTAATTACGGGTGCACACGTAATTATAAAAAATCAGCGCATGGAAAACATAGTAAATTCTGTCGTGTGCGATGACATAAAACTTATGGTGAAATACCCTAACGAAACTAACAGAATATGATAAGGGCATAGTAGATATACCGCTGGTACATCCTATATATATGTGCTCCTGTCATATTGTAAGAAGTAACGTTGTCCGTATTCATGTAGGGATTTCCTATTACTCTGACCTTGACTAGTAGTTTTGAAATCCTTATCTAGTGACATCACTCGAACATCTTAGACTATATCTTAAACAAGTTTAGATCTAAAAGTTTCCATCATCCTCATTACAAGTGGTGCATTCCATCATTTGAATCGAAAAAAAAAAAAATCATTCTCGGGCAATCTTTTCCTTATTTTCACTCAAACAAAATCCACTACCACCATCCATACCTCACACGATGACCTGATCTAAAGCTTGTCATCAACTATACTCCTCAAACCGAAAAGCAAAGCTAGTTGAGAATCCAAACACATGTCTCTTCCTTAGACCCTTCTCCTAAATAATTTAGGGACAAAATTTCCTAAAGTAAGGGTGACTGTAATCCCCAGGAAATTCCGACCTTATTTTAACTTTTTTGACACACGTAATTTCATTATTTTATGATTTGTATTAAGGAAAAACATCCTATTTATTCATTATAATTCATACATACATATATTGAATGCAATTATTTCAAATTCAATAGTAATAAATATTTATATAAATTTTATTTTTCTATGAAATAAATATATATATATATATATACACTAAATTATTTCTAAACATACAAATATATATATATATATATATATATATATATATATACTAAAATCAAAAGTCAATCTATAAATTTTATAAAAATTAGGGTTTACATTGATAAGAATACAAAAAAAAAAGATTTATATCATTTAATAAACCGCGTTTATTTTAACATTAATTTATAAAATAATAATTTATTAGATTTTAAAAAAATATAAGATTTAGTAAATTTATGTTCTACAAATGTCTTGGGTTCAAGATGTAATTTTTGAAATTTAATTCTAACTTTCATTTGAACCCACTCACAAGTTTTAAACCCCTACTATTCACCCTTGAAACCCCCTTAGTCACCTTGGACCTTCCCAATTTAAACCTCCTTGGTTTTGAACCCTACCTCATCCAATCTTGACTTTAGAAAAGTCAACAAACCCAAACCAATTTCAATTTGCTCGAATTCCATGATGTTAATACACCCGAACCATACATAGATGTTACTCGGCCAAACCGAGACGATTGTACCAACTTAATCTGCTCAAATACATTGTTTTAAACCCATTCTTCCCAAACTCGCTACTGTTGACTTTTCCAAAGTCAAACCCGGTCGATTCCATTTCAATTCATGGAATTTCAACATGTTTAATGACATCAAAACGTGCATAAGCGTTAGCCGACTCCTCCTTAACAACTTTAAAGAGCCAATTTAAGTGTAAACAAAGGAATTAACGCAGACTTAAAAACCGAAACCGTCCTAGTCGCGAAACAAATCGTTTCGTGTGTTCTATGTGGAATTAACGTATAAAATGGAGTCCCACTCCTTCTCAACACCCCTTTTGAGCTCTCTGAAATATCAAACGCACCTAAATCCGCTTCTGGAACACGAAGTGAAGCCATGAGACGTCGGACCTGCTCACCGGTCGTCCTCCCTCGTTTCGTAACTATTTCAGGTATTCTATGCATCAACATATTCGTTTCTATCCAGAGATTAATAGCCCCATGATTTCATGACCGATGGTTGGCCAATCGAATCGATTTAGGGGCTAGGGTTTACGGTTTGGGTGTTGGAGAAGAAGGGGGACGATTGTGTACTTGTTAAAGGGATGGCAAGTCTATTTCTAGCAAGGCTTTAAGCCCAGATCGGATGGTTAAAGCGCTTGGCCCATAACCCACAGGTCACGGGTTCGAGTCCCCCGGCCTCCCTTTTTTTATTTATTCTTTTATGTTTTGAAGGATTTCTAATTATCTTAAGTCAAAAATTAGTGATTTAAATTTCAGAATTTTCCCTTACAAATCCAATAAAAATGCTTATTAAATTTTATAAAATCAGAAAACATAAAATAATGTCTTATTCATTTCAATTAAAAACATATTAGAAATTTTATAAATTCCTAAATAAGCAGTATAAATGATTTTATTTTGACAAATCTAATTATGTTGTTTTATCTATAAAATAGTATTGTATTAAACAAATTTTAACTAATTGTTTAACATTATTATCACACATTTTTAAATCTATAAATAATTATTGTGACAAAAAAAATATTTAATTATTTAAAACATTTTATAACTTATAGAAATGCTTAAATAATTAATTTAGATGAATAATTATACAAATTCAATTTATCTCATTTAACACTTATATTTACCTCTTTTATAAATCATTTAGAAGAGATCATTTAAATAGTTTAATTAGTTATTTTATTTACATAAAATAATTAATTGAAACCCTTTTTCTATTTCATAATTTATTTATTAAATTATTTTAGAATAATTATGTAAATAAATTCAATCATATCTATATTATTGTAAATACTATATAATTAATTGAAATTTCTAATTAATTCTAATTAGTGTTAACCTATCAATATAAATATATATATTTTTCTATAAACTTTTACAAACCCCACATCCGACCCCAAACTCCAAAACCTCTAGAGACCCAAATGGAGTTAAAATTGTTTATTCTCATTGAGTCTAGAATACAAATTTATCCGTGTAGGTTGATTGTGAGTGATCCTCACGAGTCCTATCCATCCTTAACAATTCATACCACTTACTAGCTTCATTACAAGGTGAGTTTACATAGCCCCATTTTACTATTTTTACTTTTGAGGTGAAACACGTTTACAAATGCTTTACTTACACGATTCAATACCTATGTTCTTATGCTTTGCTCTTTATGCTTTATGTCTTAAACTACCTGGTGACCAATACATGTGTTCATGTCAGTACATTCATTAACTTGCAGCCCAAGCCTTAGTTAGTACCTTTTATGATCATTTATACGGGAATCCGAAACTATAACTTACCACAAAACCTTGGCGGGTTTTTGTTGGGTATCAACTTACAACTTGGGTATCCTCTTGCCCCTTTTTCAAAATGGCAATCAGTGGGATTGCGTATCTAGTTTTTCATTACTAGGATTGAATTGTACGCTTGGAACCTTGTATGTTCTCACATATATGCTTTAGACATGCGTTGAACATATTGAATTGTAAACCTATACTTAACTTTTGTTTGGTGTCAAAACCTATGTTACTCACCAACTACTTGTAGTTGACATTTACTTACATGTTTCAGGTGCACCAGTTTGAGGACACTACTTGATCACTTAGGACATTGGACCTAGCTCTATTAAAGATTAAATTCAACTTATGTCATGTTTGAACGCTTTATTATCCATTTCTACTTGTAACGGATGTGTTTAATTTTGATGAATAAATATTGTCACATTTAATAGATGATCGTGTGCTTATGAACAACCGTGTCAGCCCCGGCGTATAATCCGCCGCCGGCCGGGGTGTGACACAGGGGTTATCTATTTATTAATGAACGGTGGACCTATTTTATAAGTACAGCGGGTCCTGAGTAAAGTTCAAATAACTTTTGAGACGAGTGGGCTTTTAATTAAACTAAACTATTAGAACTCACTCAGTGTAGCTGACTTTGTGTGTACGTTAGATTGTTTTGCAGGTAAGCGCTGCGTTGACGTATCTTGGCTTGGGAGCGGTGCTATTCGGATTGGTGTGCAGGCATTCGTGAGGTAAATTAATGACATTAAATAGTAATTAATGTTTCTAGAAAGACTTTCGCTGTAGTTTAATATATCTAAAATGAGTATTTTCAAGGGAATAACCCGTTATGAGAACCAAATATAGGGTGTCTGGTCTGGGGCCTTACAAGTTGGTATCAGAGCCGTGGTTTAAGAGAAAATAGGTGTTTTTATTAAAATAAAATACCTTAACTTAAACTGAAAATGGGACGAGGATGAAACGAATGCCACCACGAGTAACCGCGAGCCAAGAGTTACGTCTTTCGAGTTGAGCAGTAATTATTATCTACCATTTGTGTAATGTTACACTAGGTAAATTAATGGGTGTGAGTAAATGACTTATGGTTCCGTGTGAGATCATGTTGTGTGATATGTGTTATAATAACGTGTAGAACTACGTGAAGTTGTGTGGTATGATTAAATGAGACTATGATGTGAGTTGAATAATGTGGAGTAGCATTAATTGTAACTGTGCGAGATAGTTTGGTGTGTCGGTATGATTTTGTAATTTTGTGTGTAACCTTGGATGGTGTGAGATTGTGATAAGAGGATGACTTGCTAGACTATTGTGTGATGCTATGTGAGTTGTGTGGGATTCATACGCATCGGGGGTGTGTGAAAGATAGAAAGCTGGTGTGAATATAACGGGGAAGATTTAGAATCCGAGCAGTAATATGGACCACCAAATTGCATTTGATCACCGTGATTTGGCAGTATATAATTACTCTCATATTCTGAATTTGACGCCCATAGTAATCACTTCAACGTTTTATCTTGTGCAGGTACTGATGGCCAAGACAAAAAGTACCAGATCTGTCAGACGGGGAGCTCCAGCTGGGGGAGGAGCAGATCGTCAGGACAAATAGGCGGCTGCTGTAGACAAGAAGGACAGTGACATAGAAGTGATGTTGGTGCTTCCCGATTCAAGTGTGACTAGAGCTGAGGATGGCAGCGTCCCGCGTGGTGCTGAAACCAAAGTGATATGATGGAAAAGGAGGGTCGTGCCGGCAATACGCGATTTCCCTCAAGGATGTGGACCTATATGACTGAGAGATCGGCCATGTGCGACAACTAAGAGACCTTTATTTTAAGAGGATCCGGTGATTGACACGGGGTCCGATGAGGAGGAACCAGAGGAGGACACATCAGATACACCTAATGTGGGCCCGTAGTAACGTTGTGAGCATCGTTTAAGACATTGAACTTCTAGATGACTCTTAGACGTGACGGTTGTCACGAGAGATTGTGGGGTGATTTAACATTTTGAGTGATTAGACGTTTACGTGGCGCGATGTTTATTTCAAATATTGACTATTTAATTTTGACATTGAGTGCGAGTTATACCGCAGGATGATTTGGGCATGATAAATGATAGTTGCATGTGTGATAGCTTGCTATTGGTGGTGAAGTGTTAATTATGTGTGATTATGCGATTACCTTTGAACAGCATGAGTTCATACCTAAATGTAATCCTTGATGTGATGCTAGAACTTGGTTGATTAGATGGTATGAGTAGACCTGAGTTGTGATTACTGGTGTGTGTTTACGGTCTTAAGATAGTGTCACCTATGTGTTATGCATATGTGATGTGTGAAGTGTAAGGGGTGTGTTTAGCCTTACTATGATAATAAATGTCCTTATATCTTAAGGCACAGATCTTCGCGAGGTAAATGTTTTGGTTCTTAAGGACATGAAAGTGTTTTGTGAATAAACTTGTATGCCGTTAATTGAGTTGCTTATGAGTATAGATTATTTGTGTCACGTACTTAATAGTCGTGGCTAGAGATCAAGCGTAAGCTTGATATTGTGTCTGGAATTAGTCAGGCGGGAGATCAAGTGTAAGCTTGATATGGTGTTGACATTTGTCAACAAGTTATTGTGACTGACGGCAGTCAGGCGGGAGATCGTGTTTGCTGGTGCCTTTGGGCCAGACAACATGATGTATACTTGTGTGTCTATAAATGACGAGGTCATATTATATGCGTGTAGATTTACCCAGATCTAGCTAGTTGTGTATGAGCACTTTGTGCGAGTTAGAAGGTTGAGTTACCAGTACATGTGTAGAACAAGGTGTGTTATGTAGTCATGTGTATCGGTGTGTGTCCTTGTAGTACACGCTTAGTCGTGCATAGGACGGATGGTTAGTACGATCAAGTATAGTATTTCTATCTTGACGATTTCCTCGACGCTGATACGTCGAGGTGATGCGAGGAGTTTTGACGGTCCTTCTAGGCGACCAGTGAGGTGCTCTTAAGAGATGCCTATGCTTATATCTCGGGAAATCAGAGCACGATGCCAATGGGCAGAGCTATGAGAGTAGATGATGAAAGCGTTTACATGGACGCATGACTAGAGATGTTTAAGATGAGATCAATGTGATGACGCTGAAGATTTCAGCAAGGAGTTAACAAGGTGATGAAAGAGTCTTCACGAAACGGGTTCCATATAAAGAATTCAGGCAAGGTGAGATACCAGAGGAATAGAGATGTTTTCCCTGGACGAGACGACGAATAGCTAAGGCTGGTGAGCAGACGAACTTCATGTTCGTACATGACAAATGAGACGCGGCCGGTAATCGTATGGTAATAGTAGAGCATCAATGAGGAAAGTAAAACTCAAGAGGGGCAAGTGCAGGATTGCACGTAAGTGACTGAGAAGGATATGCCTACGCTGGTAAAATCCGAGACCAGCTTAATATGAGCTCCTATGGAGCATTTAAGGAAAGCAAACGTTTAGATGATTAAAACAGACACGACAAAGGTAAATGAGCCTTAAGAAACATCGAGAGCTATTGGAGACTACCCTAGTGTTGGGTGCGTATACGTACTTAAGGGGCGTATTGAATGGGAGATAATGAAGAGAATAGATACTATGGTAAAGAAATTTAGTGGAGACGAGTGTAGCTTGCACAAGCTCCTGAAGATCATCGGAGGAAGACATTAGTGATGCCCTTATGGGTAGGGAAAGGAGCTAGAGTTTGAGGAATCATCGCAAGATGGCGATCGGGGTATGAGAAAGAAAGGTATGAGGAGTATATAATGGAGCAACGAGTGCTTCTATCTGTGAAAGTAAGAAACCTACTCGGGGAGGTGACCGTTGGGATGACGAGGTCATCAGGGATATATAAGAAACAAAGGAAATTGTGCTCATGAGCTGATATGGCATGTATCAGTGAGCGAATAACTGGCGGCGTTGTGCTACATAATACCATAGGTGATACGTGCGTTGTTCTTACGAACGATAAGTACAGCAAGGTATTGACAAGAACAGTGACAATGAAACCCTCGTGAAAAGGGGTAGTAATCAAGGCAATCACGAAAGGCAACTTCTAGCAAGTGCCGGGACAGCAAGAGTTGGAAATGCGATCGTTTGACTAATGGTCAGAAAGACGAGAGACGAGAGAATGCGTAAGTGAGACTTACAGGCCCCAAAGTTGAAAGCGGGCAACAGGTAAGACTTCTTTGAACACCAAGGGTGGTGGTTGAAATGCAAGGCAAAGTGATAGATTTGATAAGTGTGAAGGTGAATGCTTGACACCGGATGTATTTGGTGCTCGAGTGTGAACAGAAAGATAAGTCGTGTTGGTTTGTGCTGAGACAGGATTCGAGGACGAATCCTCTTTTAAGGGGGGTAAACTTGTAACATCCCGAAAACTCGAAAGCTAATGGTTCGGGTCCCGGGCCTCTATTAAACAAAGGTGTTAGCATAGTTTAGCACGTAATTGTAACTTGATAGATCAAAAAGGGCCTGGTTAGCAACAATGAGAACGGTTGGGACTGAAAGCGCGCGAAAAGGGAAACCGAGGACTAGGATGTAAACCTCAACGATTTAAAAGGAACTGATGACCGAGAGAAAGGGAATCCGGCGAGAAGAGAGGACGACGACGGTGGTCCTACGACGGCGTTAAGCGAGAGACTACACTACGTGTTAAGGTAACCCTCGTATGTTCTTTTACGTATATTCTTTAATGTTTTGCTTGGAAAAACGGTTAGGGTTTGGGATTTGTTGATCCCGGGCAACGACAATGACAAGGTGGAGGGCGTCGGTGGTCGGCAGTGGTGGTGGCAGGTGTAGTATTCGGCCGATGATGGTCGTATACTTGGTTGGCAGTAGCTACCGGTATAGGTGGATGGCGTTTTGGTGACCGTATGTCGGGAGAAGAAGGGAGACGGAGGGCGACGGACAGCAGGGGTGCGCTGCGGTGCTGCTACGACGGCGCTATGGTGGAGCGAAGCGGGAGCAACCGATGTGTTTAAAGGTGATGCACGGTGGTGATCGGAGGGATGAGGCTCGACAAGGAAGACGAAGATGTAGGGGACACGCATGGTGGTGCGCGACGATGGAGCACGCCGGGACACGGGCAGCCGGCGAGGTGACATCTAGTCACGGTGGTGACGGTGCGGGAAACGCGCGGCGGCGCATAGGATTTGCGTAGACGAACAGGGCACGAGTGGGGCAAATTAGGGTTTTTTGCATGGCTATGTTAGGTGCATGCATGCATGCATAAAACCCAGTTCGAGTGTTCTGTTCCTAAACGGGTTAAGGGTGACCCGACGCATGTGTTCGCGAAGATAAGGGTTCAGCAGGCCGGGAGCACGAGCAGTTGAGTCCAAGTGTCGGGATTGTATTATTTTATGTGTTGGTCGACGTATCTTTAGAGCGTATCTGATCGTGTGATCATACATTGGCAGGGTTGGAGCTCGAGCAAGAGGACAGTTTCTCGGCAAGGCTTGGATCTCCACGATTGTGAGTTTCTTATCCCCTCTTTAAATGATTTTAATGTTTTGGGGCTATCGTACATGCTTTCAAGATGTGTTTTATTACATTAATTGTGTATCGAGCTTTGAGTTCTAATCCGATGAGTTTACAAGTTTAAGTATTTAAATATGGGGTAAGGGACTATGTGTTACACTTAAGATGTATAGTCTAAATGTGGGTATATGGTCGGGGGTCGTGTAGTGATCTAATAGGGGTGAGTCGGGATTGTATTTTTAGGTCATACGGGTACGACTAGGAGGTGTCATAAGGAGGTGCATGAACGTGGTATGTGCTTAGATAATGTGACATAGTATTTGTATGTGTGTTGCTATTTTAGCAGTGTGTCGTGTTATGAGTTAGTCGAGGTGAGTCGGGATATAAGCTAAACGTATGAATATGTGTAGGATATCCTATCTTAATGCTATGTGCGAAGTGCAGGTGCAGTTAATGAGTCATGTACATGGAGTACAATGTTATGTGTTTATACATGTGTTGTGTGCATTGTGTCGTTGTCCTTGTGACACGGCGGGTATTGTGTTTGCATTGTTGTCTTTGTGACACGGCAAACGGGATTATGGAGGACGAAGTCCTTCGGGAGGTCACCAAAGGTAACGTTGTCCAACAGGACGGTAATGAGCTCAAGGTGAGTCGAACGCCCTGACGATGGTGCAGTGATGTGGTATGTGTTTGTGTGCTTATATATTTGCGTTAAATTGCATAAAGTGTTGAGTTTTATTTATTGTGCATGAGATAATATTATTGTGGTGAGTCGAGTTAGCTTGACCGTTGTGTCTGGATTGTGATGTGGTGCTTACAACTGTTAATGTCAGTTGGTTTGTAGGCGCCTTGGTCAAGGCTAAGTAAGTTGATGTTTAGGGATTAGTTGTGTTAACCAAGTGTCGAGTTAATACATGTACTTGAGTATGAGTTATTAGTGTAGTAAGTTCGACCTATGTCGATGAGATTGTGGACATATCTTTAGAGCGTATCTGATCGTGTGATCGTACGTTGGTAGGGTTAGAGCACGAGCAAGAGGATAGTTTCTCGGCAAGGCTTGGATCTCCACGATTGTGAGTTTCTAATCCCCCTTTAAATGATTTTAATGTTTTGGGGCTATCGTACATACTTTCAAGATGTGTTTTATTACATTAATTGTGTATCGAGCTTTGAGTTCTAACCCGGTGAGTTTACAAGTTTAAGTATTTAAATATGGGGTAAGGGACTATGTGTTACCCTTAAGATGTATAGTTTAAAGGTGGGTATATGGTCGGGGGTCGTGTAGTGACCTAATAGGGGTGAGTCGAGATTGTATTTATAGGTCGTATGGGTATGACTAGGAGGTGTCATAAGGGGGTGCGTGAACGTGGTACGTGCTTAGATAACGAGACACAGTATTTGTATGTGTGTTGCTATTTTAGCAGTGTGTCGTGTTATGAGTTAGTCGGGGTGAGTCGGGATATAAGCTAAACACTTATGAATATGTGTAGGATATCCTATCCTAGTGCTATGTGCGAAGTGCAGGGGTGCAGTTAATGATTCATGTACATGGAGTACAATGTTATGTGTTTATACATGTGTTGTGTGCATTGTGTCGTTGTCCTTATGACACAGCTGGTATTGTGTTTGCATTGTTGTCTTTATGACATGACAAACGGGATTGTGGAGGACGAAGTCCTTCGGGAGGTCACCAAAGGTGACGATGTCCAACAGGACAGTGATGCCTCAAGGTGTGTCGAACGCCCTGACGAAGGTAACCCTGACGAAGGTGCAGTTATGAGGTATGTGTTTGTGTACTTATATATTTGCGTTAAATTGCATACAAGTGTTGAGTTATATTTATTGTGCATGAGATAGTATTATTGTGGTGAGTCAAGTTAGCTTGACCGTTGTGTCTGGATTGTGATATGGTGCTTACAACTGTTATGTCAGTTGGTTTGTAGGAGCCTTGGTCAAGGCTGAGTAAGTTGATGTTTAGGGATTGGTTGTGTTAACCAAGTGTCGAGTTAATACATGTACTTGAGTATGAGTTATTAGTGTAGTAAGTTCGACATATGTCGATGAGATTGTGGGATTATTCTTATTATGGGTTGTCTTGGGTAATGAGTTACTAAATGATACCGGGTGATAACAGGGGTTATCTATTTGTTAATGAACGGTGGACCTATTTTATAAGGACCGTGGGTCCTGAGTAAAGTTCAAATAATTTTGAGATGGGTGGGATTTTAATTAAACTAAACTATTAGAACTCACTCAGCGTAGCTGACTTTGTGTGTACGTTAGATTGTTTTGCAGGTAAGCGCTGCGTTGACGTATCTTGGCTTGGGAACAGTGCTACTCGGATTGGTGTGCAAGCATTCGTGAGGTAAGTTAATGACATTAAATAGTAATTAACGTTTCTAAAAAGACTTCCGATGTATTTTAATATATCTAAAATGAGTATTTTCAAGGGAATAACCGGTTATGAGAACCAACTGTAGGGTGTCCGGTTTGGGGCCTTACAGTATTGTTGTACGGATTGTTTTTATGGAGATTTTGTCCTCCG
Source organism: Smallanthus sonchifolius (assembly GCA_023525975.1). Lineage (NCBI taxonomy): Eukaryota > Viridiplantae > Streptophyta > Magnoliopsida > Asterales > Asteraceae > Smallanthus > Smallanthus sonchifolius. The sequence goes on along the minus strand of CM042021.1, from coordinate 27,364,338 downwards.
ACCTAACCGACTTACTTGTACTCCGTAGTAGCTTCTTCCTGACACTCTGAGCTAAGAGGCGTCCCACTTGCTACTTTTTGGTCTGTTGGAACCTTGCTCATTTGGTTCATTCTGGTTGAAAGAGCTTCATTTTGTGTAGTTAGAGAAGTGACTGTATCCACATGGTGCACACCGTGCCTGACCACCCTACTGTTTCTTGGTTTGTATCATTGATAGCTATTCATGGCTATCTCTTCAATGAGATTGTATGCTTCCTTGGGCCTTTTGATTCCAAAGATATCGCCAGTAGTGTCATCAAGAGTATGATGAGCTTGATGGGTTAGACCATTATAGACTGTAGACACTAGTAGCCACACTTCTACTCTCTGATGAGGACACTTCTTCAACATGTCCTTGAAACGTTCCCACGCCTCGTATAACGATTGACCATCAACCTAAGTGAAAGAAGTGATGTCGTTTCCCATTTTGGCAGTTTTTGCTGGTGGGAATTATTTGAAAAGAAGTTTTTGGGCAAGATCATCCCATGTGGTGATAGAACCTGCTGGCATGCCTTTGCACGGTCTCTTAGTGAAAAAGGAAAAGTACGGAGTCTAATGGTTTCATTAGAAACTCAATTCAGTTTGAACGTATCATATATTTCGAGAAAGTTTGCTATATGGGAATGAGGATCCTCACCTGGCAAACTAGTAAAAGTACATGATGATTGAATCATCTGGATGACATACGATTTGATCTTGAAATTGTTGGCGTCAATTGTTGGCCTTGTGATACTAGATCCCAGGCCGTCAAGTGACGGTAGAGCAAAATCAAAGATGGTGCAATCTTCTCTATTAATGGATGCCATGTAGATTCCTCCTCAGTAGTAGTGTTGGCCACCCACACTTTTTCCTTTAATCGACTATGTAAGAATCTTTCTGGATCTGCTAAAGGTTTGACGAGGCCTGCAGCTGACGAATGGCTCATGCATCACTTGATACAAACGTAAAAGAGAAAGTGAGGGCCGATAGATATTAAGAGACTAATCCAATAACTCAAATCTTTCTTGAAATCACTGTTTCCGACAACGATGCCAAAAACTTGAGGTAGTATGTTAGTAGTATATTTTTGTGATATATTTTCAAGGTTTATTTTAACACGATTATCAGGTTTTAAATTTGTAAAACGATTTTTATTTTAACTAACTATACATAATTGGTAAGTGCACCTAAACAGCATAATATAGTTTAGGCAAGAACCAAGTATCGAATCAACAGACACATCAACTATTAATAATCAGTCATTATTATTGTTTAGTCTAATAATAAAGATAGTGGTTTGTAAAAGTAAAAAACAAGTGAGGCAACAAAACGAGATAAAGGTTTAAGAGATAGCCAGATCAACGGCATATCACTTGGGTTTAGAATCTAACTTAATATTTTAGAAATAGATCAATGATGTGGCTAATTTGTTAGTAAGTAAGGGTGGACGTCTACTTGGTCGGGTGTAAGGCCCCGAACCCGGGAGTCCTAACTTATTTGATTTACTCATCAACACATAGCTCATAAACATAAGACATTCTCAAATCACAGCGAAAACGATTAAAACTTTAACATAAGCAGCGGAATACATAACATGTCTTAAGATAACTTGTCTTAAAACAACATAAACTTTAAACGTAAATGGGATGCCATACTCTGATCTTTGGGTAACTCCTCTCGTCAAGCTAAGCATCCATATCCATCTACAGCCACCTACATTTAACTGATGCGTATACTAAAAATCGGCAACTCTGAGTGAGTTCTAAAGCTTACATAAAACATTAATACATATATTAAAAGAAGAAGGGTTTACTTGAACATATCTTTATTGCCAATGTGGAAAAAGAGGTGAAGGGCTTGGCCATGGGCTGGCCCATGGGCCCGAAAGCAAGGGAAAAACCCTCTAATTTCAGCAGCCCCCTTCTCCACCCTCATTTACGCAAGAAGCTAGAGAGAGAGAGAGATCGTGACCTAGAGAGAGAAAGCTAGGGAACCGACTTAAAAGCTTGGGAATCATCAAACGATAGCACAACAACGTATAGCAACAGAAATAAGAGCCCAAGAGGTAACCGTCACCTCTAAATCTGAGTTTTTATGTATTTTTGGGTTTCGGGTTAAAATTACAAAAAAGGTTAAGTTTTTACGTATGAAACTTGAAACAAACCATAGATATGGGTTCATGGATGAAAATGGAACGTTTGTAACGTAAAAAGTTCAAAGCTTGAATGATTAGAAATCATGGACCAGATCTAGGGTTTCTTGGTGGGGATGATGATCGCGCAGACGAACTTATCATGTTCGCCTGGCACCATTCCGGCGAACTTAACAAGTTCGCTATAGGCTGTTCGCCCAGACTAAGGGGCGAACTTACTGTATGTTCGCCTAAGCCAAGGATAGCGAACTTACCATACACTCGCCTAATGTCTAAGTAGCGAAATTATCATGATCGCTTAAGCTCAAGGATGGCGAACTTATCACATCTTCGCCTAGTTCAATGAAGCGAACTTATCATGTTCGCTTAGGCCAAATAAGGTGAACTTACCTAAGTTCGCCTAACCCTAAGAATAGAAACGTTTAGTGTCATTTAGGATCATTATCTTATCTTGTATGACTTGATTATACAGATTCTGTGTGACCTTAGTGACGCTCAGTGACTAGCCATTATACTCCAGGAACCTGTTTATCAGGTGAGTTCTGTGTGCCCCCATGTGTTATGTGTAAATGTTTTCCAATGTTTTGGGGCTGAAGTGTATACAAGAAATGAATGAATGATATGAATGCTATATATAACCGTGTGTGTTATATGACAATACATGATGAACAAAGAATGAAAAGTATGTATATGAATAATGAAATGAAAGTATGACATAACGAATATGAATGAAATCTTGCTTTATATTATGATATATATTGCATGCTATGTTTGAATTAAACGTTATGGATGGTACGATGATAACGACTACTTCGGTAGAATGACGACGTGACTATTATGCAGCCATGATGAAAAGTCTAGAAAGGTAGACTAAATACACACTACTACGGTAGGACGGTTTATGATATGACGGACGGATGAAGGTTTTCGGACGGTTTACGAACATGACAGATGGTTGCATATATAGTTCGTGTGGGAAACGGATGCCTTAGGGCAGACGGGCGAATATGACGGACTACGACGGTAGGACGTTTACGATATGACGGACTACTACAGTAGGACGGTTGTAAGATAAGAAGGATGACCGAAGGTTTGCCGGACGGTTGTAAGAATAATGACAGACGGTCGAAGATTTGCCGGACGGTTGTAAGTTTATCGGACTACGACAGTAGAACAAAACGTTTGTCTTTGTGACTTACGAAAATCAATGATAGGCTGATCACCCTTATTTGTAAGACCAATGAATGTTCAAATGAATGTAAGAATGTATGTATTTATATACGTAGTCACATATGAAAGAAATGATTGAAATGGTAAATATATACATATATATATATATATATATTTATACTTATGAAATTATGATCAGAAATAATGTTTATGCCTACTTGCTTTAAACTAGAACTAACCTGCGTTAGCTGACTTTTAGTATGCACTTCAGGTAACAAGAAGAAGGGGCGTGCAAAGGCATGATGGCTACCTGGCATAAGACTGACGTCCCTCTTTATTTGATTATGTGTTAAGACTTTCGTTGTTATGTAACTGAATGATCTATGCTTCCGCTACGATTGCATGTTTTAATTTAAATTCAACATTTTGATGACTATTTTTATGAGTAATTCCAACAAGTGAGGTCTACCGGGTTGAGGCCTTACAATTAGATTCTTGTCAAGGTGACTAACTCCTTAGCTATTTGGAAAAGACATTAATGAATATTTTATATAACATCCACCTAATGCTAGTTTAAATAGATAAAGATTATATATTCTCTTGATTTATAAAATTCTAAGATAAATTCATGCAAATCATAAGCTCGAGTCATCAATACTTTAATAAACATAAACTTTGTTAAAGAAATTTTATAACAATTATCATAGTTTTTCTAAACATGAGTAAACGGGATGCATGCTTAAATGTTGATTCCATTAACCATGATTTCAAAGATCATTCCTAATACTTAACCTTGAAATTAAATGTAAAGACACAAAATCATGAATAAATGCTAGTTTTATAAGTTTTCTAACATGATACGATTTCGCATTTACAAACGAATAATTATTCCATCAAACATTAAAGCATGTATATCCATCAAGAGATTTCCATAATATTATCATAACATTAACATAATACTTGTCAAGATTCATAAGTTCATCAAGAGATTTCCATAATATTATCATAACATTAACATAACACTTCATCTAACTAGGATGATAAAATATGTTTAGCTCATAATGAGCATGCACATTACATCCATGTAGAAAGAACACATGCAACTCATGATAAAATCAAAATGATCTAACCAAAAGTTCAACTTAGGATGGTGTGGTGATGCTAGAACTCCTTCTTGATGATAAAGGGACCTTCCAAGACCTCCAAATGACTTCAAAAGTCTGGTTCCCGAGGGTGAAATATGGGTTTTTTCTCTAAAAGATCGATACTCAAAATGATCAAGGCATTGGCTATTTATACTGTCTGGGAAGTTGAGCACGGTCCCGTGCCGGGACCACGTCGTACCCACTAAATTTTATCGTAAACATATGGTAGTAACTGTTGGGCATGGGGGCGTGCTGGATTGGGCACGGGGGCGTGTTGCCCCTGTTCAGGAACATTTGTCCTATTGTCCTTTTCCTGTTGGAGCACGGGGGCATGCCAGGTCGGGCACGACCCGTGCTCGGCTACTGAGTTGCATTTCTTCTTCGATTTTCTTCGTGTTTTTGCTTGTTTGCTTGTTTTAAGCCTGATATTTCTTGAGAATACAAATTAAGCTAAATGAGTAACAAATCTAATCAATATGCAAAGAAATTGACAATAATCGGGAAGCATTTGATGTGAAATATATGACTAATTTAGTGCACATCACCCAACCCTTAACCAACCAAAGTTTAAACCTTTTACGAACTGGGCCTAGTATGGTATTAAAGAATTTGTATAAAGGTGTACAACTTTGAATAAATGCTTAAATAACTCTCATTGGTTAGAACACTCACAAGATTTAGGACTTTAGAGACTAAAAATCAAGTACTTACGTCTTATAAAAGAAAATCATAATGAAAAATAACCAACAAACATTAACATATCATTTTACGAGATTAAAATATCAAATTACACAAATTTCATCTTCACCCAAGTGTTACAAGAAGAGTAGCCAATTATAGCCATAGATATGAATACACAAACACTGGGTGATAATATCATGGAATTATCCAAGGATCAAACCAAAGCCTAAGTGAAAGTGATTATGAAAATGATTCTTGATCTTGGGTGAAATGACTAAGTCTCTCTCTCGGCTACTCTTCATTGAAGAGACCTGTAGGAACTCTCCCAAGTTGTTGCATGTGAAATGAGGAGCCAAGCTCTTCTATTTATAGGCTGCTCCAAGGGGGAGGCATACCCGTGCCTCTGTGCGCACGAACGTGCGAAATCACTTTTGTACGAAATCAACTTTTTCTAGCAAGTCTGAAAAGGTGCATGCCTGTGCCTCCCAAGGCACGCCCGTGCCTTCTGTTGACGGGCTTCTGGAAGCTTTCTGAATGTTCTGTCTGTCCCAAGGAGGCGCGCCCATGCCTGGCCATGCACAGCCGTGCCTTTCTTACGAATTTCATAGATTGTTGAATTTACTCATGTTTTTCCTTCCTTTTTGGTCGGGAAGCCAGATAACCAACAATTATCTTAAATGAACCAATTAATCTTATATTCCAGAATAATTGCTTAGAAATCAATCAAATAAGTGGGTGATTATACATTTAAAATATGTATAATTAGAGACACATCAGATTAGCACATGATTAGTCTTTATATTACATATACGTCTATTGTATGAGTTACATATATGTTTGAGCTAGATATATGTAACTATACAAGTGTTGAGCAATTCTACAAGCATCATGTTTGTCACTTAATCAAATAACCCATTCATAAGATTTAGTCAAACTCAATGTGAATCAAGCAATGCTGGAAGCCATTGATCAAGTTAGATATATGTATCCCTATAAAGCAGGTACACGTGCATTATGTATTTTTCGTAGTTCTCAATATATATTTTTAGTTCTGAAAATAAACTCCCCTATATATATGTATATAGTGGGTCGGGATCAAATGCGAACCATAACATAGTGTTAAATATACGTAACACACAGTGTTACGTATATGTAACAACTTTTCATTATGTTTTTTTTGTTGACATAGTGTTACATATACATAACTAATGGTATATACGTCACTAATGGTGTTACATAAATGTTGACTGCTATAATCTAGAAGTTTTTACGTCTGATGTCGAAGAAAATGTATTAAGTAGTGTGTAATCACCCACTTATTTGATTGATTTCTGAGTGGGTGTTACATATATGTTGAGTGCTAAATCCATATATATTACACGATAATATTATGTCGAAGAAAATGTATTAAGCACAAAGACGTATAGTTCTTCCATTTCTTCTCACAGTTTCAAACTAATTGAATGTTTAGTTACCATTGTCATTTAAAGACGTTCACCTTAGTTCCAACAGTATACGTTTCATATGTACCATTCTTTCGGAGTAATCAAGATTACAAATACACATTAGTTCAATAGCTTTTGTCTACTATGGATGTTTTATATGTAAACAAAAACACATAATAGTTCGTTATATTCATTTGTGTTTCTTATTCTCATTCATACAAAGGATCTCAAAATCACGTGTCACTTATTTCTCGAGTAAGTTGACCAATATCGTGTGGAGACACATCCAAACTAGAGTGAGCCGTGTATGCCCTTGTTGCAAGCACTGTGTTTGCGATTTCTGTCGGATGAAAACTATCTATGTAAACAGATAAAGCCCGACTGGGGCAACAAATCCCGTCTGGAACACATTGTCCATCTGGCCTTACTGGACAACAAGGTTTATTTGGCAATGGTTCACCTGCAAAATCGAGATACTTTATTAACTTGGCATTGCACATAAACTTCAATGTGAACTACAACACAACACTTTTCTTGGGCATATCCTCGTACTTAAAAGTATGCAGAATTGTAGTAGTGGAACTAAAATTTCTTAGTCAGGGGGTCATCGTAAAGTTCTCTTCTGATCTACCGACTACAACTAAGGTCCAACTCATGTTTTTCTTAAAAAAAAAATCAGGTTTTATTATATAAAATGTTGACAAATTCTAGTGAGGGAGTCAATGGACCTTCTTGACTCTCTTTTGGTTCCGACTCTACAGAATTGTAAACATGTTCGTAGATATGTACCCAGGTGAAACACTATTTTTTTTTCTTTTTTTGAAAAGTAGTGTGTTTTTTTATTGGATTTAGACCACTAGTGTCTTCTTTTTTAAGGTGCTTTATAGAGTTGCGTAAATGGTTAACTAAATGTTCTCTGCCAAGTGGGACTTTAACTTGGGGTTCCATTTCAGATTTCAAGGCACACAAGATCGAACTTTCCAAGTGCGACTACACTATAAATCACGTTAAAAACGCTAGTTGTCAAAAAATTAATAAAAAACACACCACTTTTCCAAAAATTCCGGTAAAACACCATACATGTTTGCCCTCTTGCTTACCTCCTTTTGGTGCTAAAATGTTCGTAAGGTTAATGAAAGTGAATCTTGCATCAGGGAAACAAATATTGAGCTCATCAACAAGAGGCTTAAGCCGATCATTAAACAACATAACCGCGTCATTGATCCAATCCACACATTTCCCGTCAGTGCCAAACCTTTCCATCTCAGCTGGGGCGCACCCTATCATACCCAAACCGAACACTGCAATCTTCCTCGCTCCCAATCTGTATAGAGTCTGTCATATAAATCAAACAAACTTTTATGTTTTTCTATTCACAAAAAGATCGATACAAGACATTAAAGAGATAACGTTACAAAGATAAACCGAAAACAGAAAGTTTCACAACATATCTAACGTATGATACTTGAACTCGACGATTAGAATGTATACCTTGAGTTGTTGAGTGTATTGTTGTGTAAGGACTTCTGCATATTGTTCCATTTTGTATTCGTGACTAGTGGTGTACTTTTCAGGCATCAAGTAGTTGTTAATGTAATCATTGTTTCCAATATTTATTATGTAAATACATTTTTTCAAGTGCTCATCCGTAAATGACTGGTTTTGTTGTAGTTCTGAAATACGTGAAATTATTTGTTCGTGATTCCGTAGTTGCCTATCCATGCTCACCCGATCACCCTGTGAAGTTTAATACGACCCGTTAAACGCTTTACACACAAGAAAACAATGATACGATTAAGGTATATATATAAATGTAGGGTATATAAAGTAGGACACATGTATCCTTGATGAAATGTTTTTAGACCTTCTATGCCACAAAACACTACAAATTCCTTTGACATTCTTTTACATAAATGGTTATTTTCAAAAGGATAAGCAAGGTCAATTTTCTTTTTCAATTCTCGGTTGGTTGCTATCTAAGATAACGAATTCTAGATCTTCGAGCGCTAGTGTTCTAGATTATTTTTCTTGTACGTAATTACGTATCACCTAGAATCGCTATTTAAGATGATGACACCTTGATAATTGGTCATATTCAAACCATCAAAAGTCAGACGGCGACTTCAACTGTTACAAGATAAAATGTCTGATATTTGTTTTATGAACTTCAAACACATAGAAAAATTGGTGGCTATATTTACCAGATGACTTCCCGATTCCTCCCGAATACCAGCACTGCCACTACCGTAGTTTACACCTCTGCATATCTCTTCGTCGGTTGCAGAAGCATGCGATGTCATGAAGCTATCAAAACCAAGAAGTTGACCTGAAACACCATTACAATCCCTTTATGTTGAAATTTTCTGTAAATATTTACAACAAACGTCATAGAACATAAACTAGAGAACGAAGATACCGATGAGGTCTGCAATGGTTCGACCGTTGGTAAATCTACCGTTAACACCTGTCGGGAAATCCATCCCATAGGGCGGGTAATTGGCTTTCGCTGATGTCTCAAGATCATTGTTGTTGCCGCAATCGACCAATGAGTCTCCAAATATGAAATAACACGGGACTCGTGGTGTTCCGCCAATGGTATCGACTGCAATTGTTCCAACGTGCGTCAACCCTATAACCAAAAGGGCCGATGATAATAGGATGAGGTTGCGAGCCATGTTTGTTGGACTACAAACAGAACAATTATCATCTATTTTGAATGCAAAATGCATGTTACGTCCAACACGTGGAAGATGTGGGCATGCAGTTAATTTTTTCAACGGTAAGTATAAATTTTCTTTTCAAAGGTAAGCAGGAAGTTTCATTTCAATGGCAAGTATGAATTTTCTTTTCAATGGCAGGAAGTTTATATATTATACATTTTACTGATTTAATACCATAATATTTGGTAACTAATTATTATTTCATATAATTTAATTATTATTTGTACAGCGTCAACAAATACTAATCATTTGTTTTATATTTTTTAGGTTGTCGTCTTAAAAGTAAAACGATGTAGAAGCACAGAACGCCGAGTTGCTGGCAAGAGAGCTAGTGGCGGTCCTAGAAATTTTTTTCATGGGGGTCGAAGATTTTTTGGGGTCAATTATAAAAAATTAAATATTAATTTTTTTCGGCCCGAGTCGGGTCGAGTCACATAAAGTTGAAGAAGTCTTTCGATATTCATATTCCTAAAATTGAAAAATTAAACCCAAATCAATAAAAAAGTTTCACATTTTGATTAATCGCTAATCAAATACACACATAACATATAAATTGAATTAAAATATAAATTAAATTAACACATAAATTCCATTCAATTTCTTACTTCTTAGATAGAGTGGAATGATAGTAACCTGCTTACTAATCAAATACTCCCGCTCATGATTCCAACTTCACTTTCAGTTTTCAATTGCTTATAAATTAGGATCTACTCAGTCGCTTGGTTGTCTCCATCGACCCTCACGAAGAAATCTTGTCAAATAAATGCCGCTATTTTTTTTAATAGTTAATTAGGTTTAAAAATTTTAAATGTGTATTGGGTTTATTTATGAGTTTATGTGTTATTTGAGCCTATTTTGTTTAAAGGTTATTGGGTTAATAAGTTAAAAGTTTGATTTAAGAGATTTATAAGATTTAATGGCTTATGGGTCAATTGTTATAGGGTTAAAGTTTAGTTTAATTGGTTTTTATGTATAAAATCTATAATCCTAAAATATTTCTTGGGGATCGGTGTGAAAATTGTATGGGGGTCGTTGTCAAAATTTTATGGGGGTCGCTCGAAAATATACCATATATTTAACAAAAAGAAATAAACATCCATGGGTGTCGGCCGATCATGTAAGTCTGCCACTGAAGAGAGCATGAAGAAGAGGTGGAGATGGAAGCAAATGGAGGAGGACCAACAACAAAATGAAACGACTCGAACATCCCATAGAGCTTTTGACACAATAGTGACTACTAGAAAAGTGAGCAATTGTGACCGCCTTTTAGGTCACAAATACCCTGTAATTAGGGACTTATTTGTGATCGAAAAGACAGTGGAAAATTTTCCGTGTGTGATGCTGTTATGGGACTGAAGTTACGACAGGCGGTAAATTTGCTACCGAATTCAGCGATCGGACTTGTAGTCGCAACTTTTGCTAATGATTTGCGACTGGATTATTGCGACTGGTGGCGATCGCTAGTGTGGGTTTATAGAAATCTATATGTTGGGATAGAAGACACTAATATCCTATATGTTAGGATAAAAGATATAATGCATACATTTAGGGAGAGCTAGAAATCGAGGGGGAGAATTATAACAAGGAACGAAAAAATTAAGATGATCGAACATAGCAAGTCAGACGTCACTACTAGAAAAATGTGATTTTTCCGACAAGCATTTCTGACCATAAATTTTTTGTCGGAAATTCCGACAACTTTCCAACCAGTTTCTGACCAAAACGAAACGCTAAATTTAGAGACAAGTTTCCGACAAAAGAAGAAACGTGTCGGAAATTACCGACAAATTTCTGACCAAAATGATTTTAACCAAATTGTTTGGAGTTTGGTCGGAAAATGGTCGGTAATTTCCTACTAATTTCTGACCAAAATGATTTTAACCAAATTATTTGGAGTTTGGTCGGAAAATGGTCGGTAATTTCTTACAAAATTCTGACCAAAATGATTTTAACCAAATTGTTTGGAATTTGGTCAGAAAATGGTCGGTAATTTCCGACAAATTTCTGACCAAAATGATTTTAACTAAATTGTTTGTAGTTTGGTCGGAAAATTGTCGGTAATTTCCTATAAATTTCCGACCAAAATGATTTTTTTGTTGTTTTTTTACTTATTGATTATAACGATAATTAACATATAAATAATAATAAAAATAATTGTGACCGAAATTTGTGACCAACACAACCGGTCACAAAATTAGCTACCGAAATAAAATCGGTCAACAAATTAGCTACCGAAGTAAAATCGGTCGCAAAATTAGCGACTGGATTGTTTTGGTCGTAAAATGGTCGTAAATATAGCTACCGAATAGTTAATAAGGATCAATAATGGCCAATTAGGGATAATTAGTGTCGATTAAGGTCGATAGGGGTAATTAGAGTTGTTAATGGTTGATAGTCACCGATAAGGGCAATTAGGATAAATTAGTGTCACTTTGATCAATGAGGGTTAAAAATGGTCAGTGAGGTTAAGTATCGGTCAATAACAGTCATTAAGAGTTAATAATGATTATTTGGGACTAATGAAGTTTAATAATGGTCAACAAAGGTAAATAATGGTCATTTGGTCAGTGAGGGTCCATTAGGGCCAATGTTAGTCAATGGTACTGATATGCGTGTGTTATGTATAATAATTTTTATTATTATATTTTGTTAAGATATCACGAGATCAAATTTTAAATTTATAAAATGATAAATACTTAAACACAAAACACACACAATAGGCAAGTGCACCTATCGCAGCGTAATATAGTTTAGGTAAGAACCAAGTATCGAACCAATGGACACAGTCGAGTTCCAATACTCAACATTTGTTATCATTTAGCCGGTTTACTTAATGAGTGGGTTTTTTGAGCTTGTAAAGCGGAAAAGTAAATGACAAAAGTAAATAACAAGCAAGTAAATGACTGAAATGTAAATGACGGTAAAGTATATAGCAAAGAATGTAAAATGTGTGTGAAGTGTGTAACAGAAATGTAAATAATAGAAAAGTAAATAGCATAAATGTAAATAGCTAGAGAATAATCAGATCACAACGAGTATTGCTTTAGGATTCAAATCCGCTTGGTATATGATAGTGTTAAGTTAACTAGTCTGATGGTATGACTACTACAAATGTGTGAACGGTACACCGCTAGAGCCTCATTCTCACAACATTTGGTTCACGAATTTTGTTCTTAGAATAAAATGGTAGGACTCCCAGCTGGGGACATTGTTACCCTCAACTATTTGATTCTATCTCCGAGTTGGTTTAAGACATCAAACTTAAATACATTTATTTTTATTTAAAAGAGTGATTAAACTTTGTTCACCGGGATGCGGTGCAACAATTGGACCATGTATAAAGACATACTGTTCCCAACATGAGTTCACCAACTCTTGGTTTCATGACAAAGCTAGTATAAAGACGTACGATTCTATCAATATCAACCAAGTTTTGGCTTATCAAAATCCGCTTGTATAAAGACGTACAAGTTTCAAGAGAAGTTTGATTAAAAAATGTTTTACGGTCTTACGCTTTAAAATTAAGAACACTCACAAGTTTAAAGACTAGATTAGATAAAGATAAAAAGTCCACCTTGAAGGTGGTTTTAAGAGAGAATAACTAAAGAACATAAACATACCATTAGACTAATAAGTTAAACATTAACATGCACCAAACTTTATAGCCGCCAAGCTCAGAAACTCATCGATAAAACTCTCTAGGCCGTCGATCGTCCCCGCAAGCGTCTTATTCCTTGATTTGTATTTTTTTTTCTGATTTTGATTTTTTTTTTGTATAATTTGGTAATCCAACTCACGGTGACGAGGTAAGTTTGACGTTTGCAGTTTCTTCCGATTAATTTCTGTGTGTTTATAAGTAAATGAAGTAAATTACTATTTGTTCTTGATCTAAATGGACCTGAAATAAGATCACTGAAATGTTTTAAAGGTAAGAGAAAAAATATGTATTTATAAAGCTTTTAAAAGGTTAAATTATGGATGGACGAAAATATCCTCTAATGAGAGAGAGGGTGAGGGGCTTTTAACAGGCCTGGTTGACGACGTTAGCCATCTGGATTCAAATGGAATTAAAAATGAAAACCAAGGTGCAAAACGAGGTTTTAAAACATAAGAGATTCAACTGGTTAAAATAGACAAACGTCAGAGGCTCAAATAGTAATTTTTCTCATTTTAAAAATGAACAAATTTATGATTTTCTTTCAAAATATACACTTTTATTTTCCAAAATTTTATAATTTCCCTTCCGTCAAAATGTTTTGCCAATTTCCCGCTCCCCAAGTTTTCCCTCCCATTTCCCAAATTTTTTCTTCTTCTCCTTCTCATTTTCAAAATTCGTAATCAACTGGCCACTCCTTTGTTCCTTCTCTACCTACATTTGAATCGTTTTTGCTCCTTGCTGGATAATTAACCCTTACATCAATTGCCATTTTCAGGTCATATCTCTACATCCTCTTAGATATGTGTTTAATTTCTAATATCGAATAACACATAGATCACTAGTCGTTTTAATTGACCTGACTTTAATTTTTGATTCAATTGTGTATTGGAGGTTTTCTTTTGGCAGGAGAATATTCCATTTTTTTTTATCTTACAGATCATTGAAATGATGAATTGACATGCTTACTTGAAACCAACCAGGGAAATGCTTAACATAAGAAAAAAAACAAGTCTGTTTTGGCTAGTGGTGCGGGTAAGGTTTAGCTGTACCAATTTGTGTGATTTTTTATTTTTTATTTTTTTATTTTTGTTAAAGTTATTCATATCCTAGTTGTGAACTTGTTATTGAATTCTACTATTATTTTCCCCTTTAACAACATTTTTTCAGTATGTAGCAAGAGATATATACCAAAGGAGAAACTCGAAAGTGACCTCAGCTAAGTTATGTTTATAATTATATTTATGAAATATCTAACCTTTTTTAGGCCTACAAAATATTTACTAAAATAAGCTGTTTAGTTTTGGCCAGTGTTGTAAAAATCGTGCCTAGGCCATTTAACTTGTAATTTTGAGCTAGGCGGACCATTAATCGGAATCGGACCTAGGCGGTCCTAAGTGGGTCTAGGCGGTTATTCCGGCGGAAATTCCGGCAAAAACCTGAAATTTTCGGCCAAATTCCGGCGAAAGCCTTGGATTTTCTGGATAAGCCTTGGATTTTCTGGAAAAACCTTGGATTTTCTGGAAAAACCTTGGATTTTCTGGAAAAACCTTGGATTTTCCAGCCAACCCCTTAAATTCCAGCCAAATATGTGTATAAATATTTAAAATGAACATTTTTATAAAAATTACTCATAAAAATGTGTGTGTATATATAAAAAACTAAAAATTACATATAAAAATTCCAATCCGATTAATCCCGCCTAGGCCCCGATTAATCCCGCCTAGGCCTAGGCCCCACCCCACCACCCGATTAGCGCCTAGCGATTTTTCCAACCATGGTTTTGGCTGCACATTTTGGGATATAGTTTTTTTAAGTGAGTATTGTCTTGATTTGATGATATTTCTACATGCACATCTGTGTGTGCTTATAAAGATGATACTCCCTCTATTCCAAAATAAGTTATAGTTAATAGGGTTGTTAGAAAGAAGTTGTTGAGGTTTGCGCTTATTTTGGATCTTGTTCATTCTAGGCAACCAGAAAATGTGAATCTTTTCAGTTCTATGTGTGTATTTGAGTGAAGAACTGATATTTTGAAATACCTGCGGTCGAGTTTCTGTGTGTATGATTGTTTTCTTATGTGGGTGTTCTTAGTTTTTGTGTTTAATTTGGTAATGTTATGAGGCTGCCAAGCACCTCATAGTAGCAGCAGCGGTCACGATATACTAATGCATTGCTAGTATTAAGAGGCGGTGGTCGATGCTTTAACAAAGAAGTTGCAGAGGTCACTTTTTTTGTATAGTATTTGATAACGGGCTTGTCTAACATATGCTCTAAGATGTCTAAGTTATGTTTTAAATGCAGTTTCTAATCAAATTTGTTGCTGAGAATGGAGTTGATAAAGTTTTGGTCGAAAAGCGAGTTACTTGATACTTTATATATTGTTGCAAGACTAGAAAAACTGTATCAATTATGTTTGTATAAAACTGTGTATTTATGAATTTAAAGTTTGTTGTAGGATTGTTGATTTTGGTTTTTGTTGTTTGCAATAGGAGGATATAAAGTACCCTAATTTCTGTTATCAAATGAAGACAGTTTCATCAAGTAGTGGCTGGTAATGGTGTAGCAAGCAAGCTCATGGCGTATGGAAATATTGTGTTTGACTTCCTATCTCACCTATGTATCTTGAAACTGAAATTTAAGAGGGTTGACTTCAAAAGTCAGACTGATCATATGTCATTTTCATGTTTTCAGCACCTGCATTGAGTAAATGTCAAGCGTCACGATTAGAAAGCCTTAGATGAAAGGGGATACACAAAAAGCTGATTACAAAAGCTGACGTGCAAGCCATAAACAACGGTTATCGTTCCCGCATTACATACGTGCCAAACGTTGTGTTGATTTGTATTTGTATGCTGTATTACGTATGTGTTAAACGTTGTGTTGATTTGTATTTGTATATATTATATGTTTCACAATTTGAATATATTTATAATTCTGAAAAAAATTGGATTTAGTTTTTGAAAATAATTTTTTTTTAAATTCCGTCAGAAAATGATCGGAACTTTGTTGGAAAAAAGTTGGTCGGAATTTTGTTTGAAAAATGGTCGGAAAGTTTTGGTCTGAAATTGATTAGAAAAAGGTGGTTGGAAATTTGTTGGAAAAAGTTGGTTGGAAACTTGTCGGAAAGGTAGTTTTGTCGGAAAGTATTTTGTTGGAAGTTTGTCGGAAAATTTCGTCGGAAAATGGTTGGAAACGTGTTTCCTATGAGGGTTTTTCCAACAAGCCATTTTTGTAGGAAATTGGTCGGAAAAATTTCTTGTCAGAAATTTGTTTTTTTCTAGTAGTGCGTTTACCAAAGAAATATAAACTTCCATGCTAACAAAGAAGGTCATTCGAGAATTTAGAAATCAGAATTCATGAAGACCTTACTTTTAAAAGTTTATTTTCTTATTTCTTAGTTTATAATCATTCCAATCAACAAGGCAAATTACATAAGCATAGCAGGTAGACGGGCAACAAACTGCGTCGCCATCCCCTTCTGAATGGAAAACCCTAATCTACTAAAAACAAAGCCTCGCCCCTGAGGAGTCGTAAAGTTGCTGTGGACCACACGTTGAACTCTAGCCAAGAACCGAACCGCCTCCGGCGCCAAGGAGCCGAATGTGTCAAACGCCAGGGGGACAAAGGCATGCTGATTATCCTCACAAGCTTTCGCGTGCTTTTCCACCTTCTTTGACTCTGCTTTCATAACCGCTTGCCCCGCCACAAACCCATTTTCCCGCCACCCAGCTAGGGGGGATACACCTGTGAGATCGACACAAGCATGTTTCCCGCCCTCCCAACCAAAAACTAGCACGTCCGCCGGGCGTAGGGTGGACCTCCCTTCCGCCGGGTCCGTAAGAAAATTAACTGGTGCCTCTTTCTTTGCCGAGATCCCTGCTCGTCTGAGAATATCCATTAACGCGTCTCGAACAAAGTCATGGCGATACTTAAACCCCGGCAGCTCTCTACAGTGTAACGCATGCTCCCCGTATTTATCCAGGCATGCTTTACGGCAGACTGGGCAAGTTTCATCATTCGGGAACATGGGGATCATCAGACGGTACTTAAGGATTGACCGGTACTCCACCGCTGACATACGTTGACCCAGACCTTCAATAGGAATAACAGTTAAGAAATCCTGGGCGTGAGGCCTCTGTAAGCATTCAATGACGGCTTTCTGGCGGGGGGACAAATGGAAATATTCTCCCAAACTTTGTGCGATTCGACAACAAAGGGCATTCGCCAAAGTTTTCTGTGGTTTTTTGAGGGCGGTGTCCTTGTTAGAGAAACCGCTAAGATCAAAATCAGGGAGAGATTCATGCAATCGATCCAGGGCGCTGGCATAATCCGGGTCAGTGGTAGCAACCCCACTGTTGCGTAAGATGTGGTCCTGCAACTCCCAAGATTGAGACCTGGAAGCCACAAAGGCATAGGCATATTATTTTCTTAGTATAATGCATTGTTTGTATTTTTAATAACAAAAGGGGGAGATTGTTAGGAATATTTGTATAGATATGCTGTTGAAAAATTTAATAGTTTACTTAGAAATAATTTAGTCAGCATATAGTTCACAAGCTGAATACGAACCAACTGCTGAACCGTCCAAGAAGCTCTTGAAATGAAGTCATAATCTGAAGAATTAATTACATGGATGGCCTATGTGGTTTACACGAATTTCACTTATGTGCTCTAGGAATGAGAAATTACAGATTCGGTCCTATAGTTTGCACATTTGTAGCAGAGATGGCCACTGAATTGGATGTCATTTAAGTTTTTCAGTTAAATGCATGTGAAATGACTAAAACACTCATAATATTAAATATATATTATTAAAAGTATAAAATTAAATTTTAAAATAATATCTTTAATTGGTAGGGCCCACCTAACCTCAAAATTAAAACCCTCCCTGCCGTCGTTTACAATCACAACCGACAAAGGACAACCCGGTGATCCACCTCTGGTCGCTCCCTGGCGGAGAAGGTGGCAATGATGGATCTGACCTTCAGCAGCGAACCACACCACTCTCATTTTCATCTTTCTCCGATCGGAATTAGACGGTGAAGACACGGCAGAGCTAAAGGGCGGCAACAGACGGTGGTTCTGGGGTTGGCGGCTCAGATCGGTGGTTCTCAGGAGACGGCGGTGGTGGTGGAGACCACCTCAGGCGGCGACGTTTAGAAATCTAGAATTTGTAGAGTTCAACTTCAACTATTGGGGTTATAAATTAGTTAGTTAATTAAGGGCTTACGCTAAAATTTCTCTTCCCCAATTGACCTCCATTGCCTCTCCATCTCAAGCAAGTCTACTTCTTCAGAAACAGCTCAGGCTGCGGCGTTTAGACACCAGAACTTCACCAGATAAGAAAATCGGCTACTTAGTGGAGTACGACACGTTGTTGACCGAGGTCGTTGACACCTGCGTTCGTCAAACCTTCGAGATGGGTGGTGGATCGGTGTGGTGAAGACTGTGATTGTTGAGGGTGTAACACCCAAGTATGTTGTTTCCTTTCAAAACCCTAATGAGGAGTTTGAGTTTCAAAGGACTAAGCTATGGTGTAGTGAAGACTGTGATTGTATGGTGGTGAAACGACGGCAGGGAGGGGTTTTAATTTTGAGGTCAGGTGGGTCTCATCAATTAAAGATATTATTTTAAAATTTTATTTTATGTTTTTAATAATATATATTTAATATTAGGGGCCATCTCTATTACAAATGTGCAAACTATATGGACCGAATCTGTAATTTCCCATTCCTAGGGGTCATAAGTGAAATTTGTGTAAACCACAGGGGCCATCCGTGTAATTAATTCTAATATGAAATAATCAAGCTTTTAAAACAGAAACTCATTTGATTCAAAATCGCCACAAAGAACCAAGACTTTGCCATGTTAGCGGAACATTATGAAATCACAAAATACTAGTCAAAGGATTGTGTTCATGAGATTCATAATATTTCATGAACACATTAAATTTATCTCAAAATATTGGTGGATAGGCAAGTGGATTGCACACAACATAAATACCGTAAGCGACATGACAAATGGATGGGCACAGAAACCGATGCACCTTATCAACCAATTACACTTGAGATATTACAAGTGAATCCTATGTATATACATCAATTCTCCTGTAGGATTATGTGTTGGGTCTAGTGAACCTTTCACAAATAGAATTTTCCTTGTGAGTTGATAATGAATTTAATTAGAGCCATCTTCCATGTGATTTGGATTTCATTTGGTTTGCATATGGTTAGATTAATATCATATGCGACTTGAATTTAGGGTTTAGATTGTGTGTATATATATATATATATATATATATATATATATATATATATATATATATATTTGGTTAGATTGTTTAATTTCATATACTTGAATTAGGTTAGATTGCATTTAGATTGTGTACATGTGACTTTGCATTTGTGATTTTTTGTTAAACTAATGGACTTGAGTTAGAGACAATGGTACGCACTAGGGATCGATAGCAAGGATAGCACGGGCGAGAAGACTCCCCCCTCTACTACATGTCAAAGGGGTAGCTCCAACGAGAGAAACCCCTATACTACACATCGATGGACTATGTACCTTGTGGCCAATTTGACTCTACACCTCGAGAGGGGGGAGGGTGCACTAACATTGTTGTCGGGCTTGATGTATCGATGGGCGGACGGAAATGAGAACCAACCCTTGCAAGATTTTGATAATCACGGTGTTGATATTGATATTGACGATATTGGTGTTGGTCTTCACGATATCGGTGTTCGTCTTTACGAACCGTAGACCCATTTGGGGTCGGGGCGTGACCCTAATATTCAAAGCCGTACAAAGATTAAAATATATGAAGATGGTGGGTACGGTATTAATTATATGTTATATTAATTTCTTCTATATTAACTACAAATATACTTTTATTACCTATTTTGTCTTAGTTTTGTAGTTTTGATAATATTAAAGTTGTCCACATGACAACAAATATAATCAAGAGTTGTTTTGTTGGTCGTTCGTGTTACTGAAAGGATGTCCCGATGGAACATCGCCAAATCCTGTTTGACGGCTTTTGTGTATGTACACATTTAAACCCTTATTATTATATGTGCATATTTAATTTTATATCAATAACACCGTATATATGTGTAGACACATTATCAGTGACATTCTAGCCAAAATGACACTATCTACAAATGATGGAAGGATGTAAATTCCCGTCGTTTTGGGGACATGACTAGCAAAAATGGAAAAAGATAGAGATAAACTTGCTTTTGGGCCGCGGGAACTTGACATTAACATCATTTGGCTATACAATCCATCTTGGATATCACCTTATAATAATTTTTAGAGTAAACTGTCATTTTTTGTTCCTATGGTTTAGTCATTTTTGCCAATTTATTCAAAAAGTTTATTTTTCTTCTGTGTATCATCGTGGTTTACAAAACTTGTCTTTTTCATCCAATCAATTAACTCCATCCGTATTTTAACGTTAAATGAAGGGTATTTAGGTCTTTTCATATATTTATTTATTTTATCAATATTTGAACTTTTAATTATTCTCTCATCCTCTTAAATAGTATTAACCATGATTACCGTATTACGATCATCTCTGTGGTCATCATCTTCTTAATCCAGATCGTGTATGTGTCCATCATCTTCTTGAATTACGATTGTTCATGTGGTAATTACGACTATGAGTGCAAAAGTTAAGGACTAATGTACACTATAATTATCACTACAATTATTATTGGTTAGATGCCAAAAATTCTACTTAGTTATTGAGTGTAAATTAGTCTTTTACTATGAAAATCTCGACTAGAGCTGAACCAAGTGATAAATATCAAAGGGATAAGCGTCTGATTGATTAAGTGCGTGATATGTTCTTCTGGAGGCGATCTTGTTTGCAGCTTCGGTAGAATGATATGCATCCCAAAAGAAATATTTGTTCCTGTCTGGACATGGAACTTCAAATGGTAGACATGTAAGAGCACCATTGTTCAACCCCATTCCACAACAGGCCTTATTCACCACCCTAAATCCTGTACAAGTTCGAAAAAAAAAATCAAAATTTAAAATAGTGATTTATTTCCACAAAGAGGATGAAAATGACCGAACTTAAAATGACATAACTTTCGCTATGTTTGAAGTTAGGGGTCCGTAGATAATGGACAGAAACGACTCAACAGACCGGATATGAAATGAGTGCGTTGAAATATATATATGATAAAGAGTATGATAAGTTGTACCAAACACTGCAGGCTGTTGTATGACTTCCATAGTCATATCATAGAAGTTCAAGTAGATGAATTTTGCATCTTGTAGGCTTGTGTCGTTATTTAGCTCATCGACGAGTAACTTAAGACGGTGATTGAATAGTTGAACCCCTTTATTGATGTATTCTACACAAGAGCCATCCATGGAATGACGCGACAACTCAAATGGGGTGCAACCGATTGGACCCAAACCATGTAAAGCTACCTTCCTTGCTCCATAGTTGTACAATTTCTGGGATGTAAATTGATAGAAAATTCATTATCTTATTAGTTTGTTTACCATAAATGAGAGAGATTTCAAGAGCCTGAGGCATTGGAATTGAACACACCAGAATCTGGCTACGATATTGTTTAATGAGGGCTTTGGTGAATTCCTTAACTGTAAACATGCTGTTGGTGTCATACACTGATGTTAAGAAATAGTTGTTGAGGTAATCGTTACTGCCAAATCCTATATGATAGAAGCACTTGTGTAGGTAAGTTGATGCCGAATGAGGCCCTCCTAGAATGTCACTGATACTCGACAATGTCATTTCGTGATTCTCCAGTTGCTCATCGAAGGTTATCCGATCACCCTAATTCATTATGGAATTGCATGTATTAAAACAAATCTGAAGTAGCTATATATACTTTAGGCGTCTGTTGCAAGAACTTCTTGCTCTTATAGGAGACTTAGAGAAATGGTTTTGGTTTCTCGGTGAAATTTGAATCAAGATGGGTCGTGGATTCAAGAATTTCTAATATGAACTTGCTGAGGTGGCAATTGAATCTGATGGTCAAAGGAGTAGACTCACTTTTCTTTTTCACGGCAGAGTTTCCCACCTATTCCGTTTGCCTGATGAACGAAGCCTTGTATTCCGCTTGTCACCTCAGCAGGTTCTTGTTAGAAATTCTTGAATCCGCTACCTCAACAAGCGATTACCTAGAAACCATTTTGAATTCAAATTTCATTCGAAAACTAAAACTATTTTCCTCAAGTCTTTGTGAAAGCAAAAAATCCTAATCACCAGATGCTGGGCCGGCCCAATGGGCCTGCGGGTAACATTACCGTAGTGGGCCATATATAAAATTTTCGAGGCTTTAAAAAAAATATTTATTGGGTCTTTTATAAAATTATATATTTTGTTATGGGCCTTTTTTTTCGGCTCGTGTAGAGCATTCGAATCCTCGGACTGGCTCTGACCAGATGGTGGCCTGTTTCGCTGCGAATTCCCACTGCAGCTGAGGCGTAATTTAGTCCAAGTAGTATATTCGACCAGTTTGAAGAAGCATACGGAGGAATGTGACTAGTAAAACCTAAAAGTTCAGCTGCAAATGCAAAGACGATAGTGTAGGAACAAAAAGATGCAAGTTATAATGAAAAAAGAAATGGTGATTGTTCATTGCTAAACCCTAATCCCTAGTGTACAATATTTAATAGAAAGAACCTGAGAGAGACCAGTCAAATCAGCGAAGTTCCGGCCATTGCAAAACCTTCCGGTAGGCCCGGAATCGAAATCGATGCCGTGAGGAAGGTAAGTTGCTTTGGCAAAGGTAACCAAATGGTTATTGTTGCCGTTATCAACCAAGGAGTCTCCAAAAATGAAGTAACATGGCACTTGTTGTTTTCCAACTACCCATGTTTGTAAGATAAAACCGCAAAACAGTATGATCATGACACGTATGCAGTAGCATTCCATCGTATGAAAGCACTCTAAAAGAGTAATATGTATATTTTTGAAGTTGTGCAAATGTAAAGAGGGTCAAATAACTTGCTTCTGGTGTAGCTAAATAGGCTTGGTGGTGCAAGAAAAATGGCAATAAATTGGTTTCATATATATGTTAATGACGCTGACACTTGATTAAAATAATTAATTGAATGCTAATCATTAAATCACATTTTCATCATTATGATATGCATGAGGATAGACACTACAAGAAAACTAGTCTGTCACGACGAGGATTTCCCGACGACCTTTTGTCGTCGGGATAGGTGGGTAAAGAGGACGACAAGTCGTCGTAACAAGACTGCCCAAATTTTTTGAGATGCTTACCCTATTTACAACGACACGTCGTCGTAACACCTTGAGCGGGAAAAGTTGGCGGTCATTGAAATCTTTGGCGCTGAGTGAAAAGCTTCTCTCGACGACTAGTCGTCGTAATAGGGTTTTTAAATTTTATTTTTTATTTTTTTTTTTCAGATAAATTAAGGTGAGAAAAAAAAGTAAATTAAAAAAAAAGTCAAAAATTTTTTTTACGACGACGTGTCGTCGTAAAAGGGTTTTTTAAATTTTGATTTTGACTTTTTCTTATATACCGGAATCATTATTTGATTGGGCCCACCTTATGGCGACGACATGTCGTCGTTTTAGGGTGTCCAGACCTTGAAAAGGGTTTTCTCCTTTTCATTCTTCCCCAAATTGCATTTGTCTTCCATATCCATTCTCTCTACAGCCGACGTCGTCGTCCCTGTGCAGCCTTCGTCCCCGTGAGCCAGCCCACGTCTCAACCTTCGTCCCTGTTAGCAATCATCGTCCCCGTGAGCCACCCCTATGAGCGTACTCGTCCCTGTGAGTAACCCTTGTTACAACCGTTTATTCCCGTGAGCCACCTCCGGAGCTAGTCATCTTCTTCTAATAGTAAGTTATACTCGTTTTCTTGGCTCTTTTTTGGACCTGTAAATGTTTCCCGACGACATGTCGTCATATTAGTTAATTTTTCATTTTTCCTTTGGGTGTGTATTATGTATAGGTTTTTTTAGGTTTTAGTTAATTTTATTTTATTTTAAAGAAATTTGTATGATTATAGATGTATGTATAGTTTTTTTTGGTTAATTTATTTGTTTATGTGTATTTATGTATTTGTATATGTGTATGTATGTATGTATATATGTTATATTTGTATATGTATGTATAGGTTTGTATATTTAGAGGTATGTATATATATAGATTATAAAGTGGAAGTGGATGTTGCTATTAGTTCAGATTGATCATGAATCTGGTTTATTGTTAATTTTGTTGTATGTTTAATTGTTTATTACTGTTTCTGTGAAGACAAATGGAATGTTCAGTTTGCTGATTAAATGTGTTTCTTATATTAGTCAACATGCCTATTCTTAATATGTAAACCGGTGGCTGATTCTTCAGTAAAAGATAGGGATCAGGAATGTTATGTGTGTTGCGAGAGAGCATTAAGAACACTAAGAGCATGCTGTGTTAACACTGTTGCTTTCTTTTGGTATGATTATCATGAATTTGGAATGTTAAATATTTAGTTTTTATGTAGTTGAGGTGCATGGATAACAAGTTGATGTTTGTCTGACGTTAAATTCGTTCATGACAAAGAGTTATATGATAAAATTTTACATAAACCAAAATTGATTTGCATAGATAGATAAGCATTACTGCATCACCATGTATGACCTTATTTCTAATAATACATTTTTAATTCCTAATCTTTATCTAAAATAAGTAATAAACCATATTAACTAAATTATAATATACTTATATATATTACTACTACTAATAAGATTAAACAAATGGTCTTATCAAACTTCTAGGACTTCTTTTTGTTGGTCATTTTTCATTATGTACCAGATTTGAGGTATTTATGTTTTTGTTATATAGTATCATTACAAATGTGTATGCATGTATATGTATATGTATATGTATATGTATATGTATGTATATATAGGTTTGTGTAAATATATATGAATATACATATTTGTAATTATTTTTAATTTAAATGTATTATGTATATATTTGTATATTTGTTATGTGTATGTATGTATAGGAACACGAACAATTATGACCCGTTTGCATATGTTAGTAATTTGAACACGAACCGTTTGACCCGTTTGCATATGTTAGTAATTCGAACTTGCTCATTATTTATTTTTTGTTGATATTATTGTTGGTTTGTTGTAATTTGGGAAATTATTTTTTTTATTGTGTATTATTGAAAATGTGGGTTATCCATTTTACAGCAGTTATGCTGTTGGATTTTTTAAGAAAATTTAATAAATGTTTATTGTATGGTTTATTACAGATTAAGATTAAAAATGAGTTGACCCGGATGCAAGAGGAAGCGGGTAAGGGACAAGATGTTGATGAAGGCGAGGTTGGAGCCGGGGGGTAGGAAGAAAAGTCAGAAACTTACCTACTGATGTCTCGCATGTGTCCAACACTCAATACGACGAAATGCAAGATCAAATCAACAAATTGAATGAAACGGTGACACAAATGCAACATGAGATGGCCGGTTCGAGCAAATCCAACCAAGTCGATTTATCGGGTGAAGAAGAGAATGAAGATGAAGATGATTGAACGGTTTTATAATGACAATTAACGTTTGTAATAACATAATAACTTTTTTTAGATTTTTTTGTGACAATATTTTACGGTTTTTATTATTAGGTATCAAATATTCAGTTTTATCCAGTTTTAAATCCAGTTTTGAATCTAGTTTTATTTTCTAGAAAACTGTATATTATTTAAAAATAAAAATTACTAACCAGGCCTTTTTGGACTTTTTGCGGCGACATGTCGTCGCAATATGTATGAAAACAATTTTAATTTATTTTTATTTTTTTTAAAATAAACCATCTATTGCGACGACATGTCGTCGCAAAAAGGTTTTTCATAATTTCAATTTATTATTATTTTAAAGAAAAAAATATTTCCTGTTACGACGACATGTCGTCGCAAAAAGTTCAAATTTATTTTAATTTACATTTATTTTTAATAAGAAAAAGGATTTTGGAAAAACCCTTTTGCGACGACATGTCGTCGCAAACAAAGGTCTATTACGACAACGCTTTTATGACGACATAATGGACCTATAGCGTCGAAGCTACGCCGACGAAAGGTATAGCGACGACATGTTGTCGATTGCGACGATATGTCGTCGCAAAAAGGCGTCGGGATAGGTAAAATTTCTTGTAGTGAGAAGAGGATCACAATTAAACCATTGAATTCATAACGAAGGTGTGATATTGCATGACATTACCATTCAGCAACTTATAAGTTCAACTGCCGTGGATGAAAAAGATTAGAAGAACTTATAAAACGGAATGACATGAATTAACGGATATGGTGATGGAAAAAATGACAAAAGTCAAGCCTAAATAATCGTTAAAACACTATTAGACAACCTCTGCGACCGCATTTTCGGTCGCAAAACGTTCGCAATTGCCATGGTGCGACCGTTTTGCGACTGAATATGCGGTAGGAAAAATACACGTCGTATCTGCCCGGTTGCGACCGATTTGTGACCGCTGCTATATTTAGCGATCGGATTTTGTGACAATAAAAACGGTCGCAAATGTTGCGACTGATCTGCGAGCCTGGGCGAAGCTTTCTTAGGGCCCGGGGAAGCCCCGACCCCCTTACGATTTTTCGCTCAGTAGTGTTAATTTATACGTATACGGCGAAAATTTTATAGTTCCAGCCCCCCTGATAGGGAAAAAAATCTCGGCCCCCTGCGTTTTTCTTCAAGCTTCGCCACTGTCTGCGAGCGCTGTCTTTTGCGACGGTTCTCTTTTGCGACCGCCTTTGTTTGCGACCGCCTTCTTTTGAGACCGCCTTCTTCTACGACCGTTTTGCGACCGCCTTCTTTTGCGACCATTTTCACGATTTTGACACAGGTTAGGGAAGTTGCTTATCGGTTGGAATTACCGAATGAATTGAGTGGAATCTATCCTACATTTCACGTGTCGCACATACGAAAGTGTTTAGCTAAGGAATCGGCGCACATGCCACATACTGACATCGAGGTGGATAACAACCTAAACTACATTGAAGAACTCGTGGCCATCCTGGACATAAAGGAGAAACGACTATGTAATAAAGTGATCCGACTGGTTAAGTATAGTGGAGACACAAGAAATGTTTTGAGCCTACGTGGGAAATCGAGAAAGAAATGAAGGAGTCGTACAATCAACTGTTTAACTTGTAACATGTTTTGAGAACGAAACCTCTTTTAAGGTGGGTAGACTTGTAACATCCTAAAACCCTGACATATAATTCTTGAGCTTGGAATAAAATAAATAAAGTTTAAGGGGCTAACTGGATGTGTGTGAGCTTGATTGGTACATGTTTTGATTTCAGAGTTTTATAAAATACAGCGGAAGTCTTTTCACAAGGATCGTTTCATCATTTGTATTAACCTCGAGGGTTGTATTTGCAAATATCAAGACCCAGTTGGAAAACAAAAGCCTTATATTTATTTCATAACATAGGGATTTAAATACCCTTTTCCGTTGATTACGAAACAAAGTTTAAAATCAAATACATCTCATGTCTTATAGACAAGTTCATAGCCACCGGAAGTAGTACTATCCAAGGATGATCAATTCCCTGGTCCTATCTCCTTTTTCTTTTTTTCAGGATTATCTATGCATGGGCTTGAGAATTTAACATGCATTTCATCCTTTTCATTTCTCATTTCATGGGTCAAATCTTTGTCTGCCCATATCCCCTTTTTCTTTACATTTTTACTGATTACCTGAAAATATTTTGAAAATAAAACATCAGCGTGAACGTCGGTGAATACACTTTTCTTGAAAGCAAAATCATTTGGCACAAACAAGTATTCATTTTATATGTTCAATCTACACATTCAGCAAACCCTTGTCTCCTGATCATATGCACCACCGTATACACTGGTATCATGCCGTATAACAATGGCCAGGTATACGCCTCCGAGATTGTTATAAGATAAGTAACAGCCTCAATCCGGGATTTTCACCCGAGACCCGTGTATCCATTGCAAGTTTTACGTATACTTATGGCCTGAATGCTTTGTTCGTAGAAGAATGTCATGCATTATTCCCTTAACCTTTATTTGGCCATTTTCGTAAACGTAAATGTTTGACACAAGTTTTGAAATAGATAAAGTATTCACCTTGATAATAGGAATGAGCCTCTAAGTTGGAAATTATAGAATCAACTTCCTAAGTTGGTTTTCTCTAGCGTTTTTCGCACCTCAACGAGCGTTTTCTTCTTAATACGAGCACTATAACGAACGAGAATCGAACCGAAGTCTCCAGGATCGAATTAGTGGGTCTCTGAAACAAGCTTGTAAAGTGAGAATCGAATTAGGATGAGAGAAATGAATGAATCTGTCCTTCTATTTATAGGCTGGAAACCGAACCCGTAGCGGACCGCTACGTAGCCGGTGGCGGTCCGCCACCGCCCTGGATTGCGTGAGCCCTAAATGTCATTCACTGATTGGACCGATCATGAATTTTCGGCTAGCGGACCGTTACCCAAGCACGTAGCGGTCCGCCACAGATTCTTAGTGTTTTACGGCTGGCGGACCGTTACCATCTGGTGTGGCGGTCCACCACGAGTACATGTGTCACAATTTTTGCCCATTAGTTATAGGACACGTGTCACACATGGATTCATTGCTTAACGACCAAGTACGGGACCGTTACCATGTATGGTGGTAGTCCGCCACCCAAAGTTTTCCTTGGCGTTCCTCCACAGAACACCAGGCCTTAGCGGACCGTTAGGGTCAAACTTAGCAGTCCGCTAAGCCTTAAAAATTTATATTTTTCATTTTTAACCCTAGGTTTTGATATTTTAAATACATAAGTCCTTTTAGGTTTTAACCTTGGCATTTCTCGGACATTTTTGTGGCAGGTGTTACATCCTCCCCACCTTGTTTTAATCTCGTCCTGGAGATTATTCGAACAAGTGAGGATATTTCTTTTTCATTTCGGACTCCAGTTCCCACGTATACTCAGGTCCACGTCTGGAGTTCTATTTTATTTTCACAATCATCAATTTCTTTCTTTTCAATTTCTTTTCTTGCCTGTTCTCAATTTGCAAAGTTTGTTTCACAAATTTCAACTTTTCATTTACCTCTACATCTTGTAGGGGTATTACCAGAGTTTCATCTGCCAAACACTTGCGTAGATTTGACACATGGAATACATCGTGTACTCCGTTCATTTCTTCTGGTAATTCGAGTTGATAGGCCACATGCCCAACTCTTTTCAAGATTTTGAATGGTCCTACAAATCTAGGACTTAATTTCCCTTTCTTTCTAAATTGTACAACGCCTTTACATGGTGATACTTTCAACAGAACGTTATCACTGACGTTGAATTTTAACGGCTTTCGTCTTCTATCAACATAACTCTTTTGATGATCACGAGCCGCTTTTAATCTATCTCTTATTTGAATTACTTTATCTGTTGTTTCTTGGACTATTTCAGGTCCAAACAACTGATTTTCTCCTATTTCAGACCAACATATCGAAGTTCGACATTTACGACCGTATAAGGCTTCAAAAGGCGCGGCCTGTATACTTGTATGATAACTGTTGTTATAGGAGAATTCCACTAGAGGTAAGTGGTCATCCCAATTTCCTCCAATGTCGATTACACAAGTCCTTAACATATCTTCCAATATTTGAATAGTTCTTTCGCTCTGCCCGTCCGTTTGAGGATGGTAGGCAGTGCTAAGATTCAATTTTGTACCTAGGGCTTTTTGAAAACTTTGTCATAATCGAGAAGTAAATTTACTATCTCTATCTGACACAATAGACAGTGGCACACCATGTAATGACACGATTTCATTAACATACAGTTGTGCCAACTTATCCATGCTGAATGTTTCTTTCATGGGAAGAAAATGAGCAGACTTTGTAAGTCTATCAATGATAACCCAGATAGTATCATTTTCTCGACTGGTTCGGGGAAGTTTTGTGATGAAATCCATGGTTATCATTTCCCATTTCCAGACAGGGTCAAGTTGCTGTAACAAGCCAGATGGCTTCTGATGTTCAACTTTAACTTGAGAACAGGTTAAGCATTTTGCAACATAGATAGCGATATGTTTCTTCATTCCTATCCACCAGTACCTGGCTTTTATGTTTTTGTATATTTTATCGCTTCCAGGATGCATTGTATACTTGGATTTATGTGATTCTTCGAGAATCTTTTCACGTAAGTCTCCACAAATAGGAACCCAGATTATCTTATTCATTCTTAGAATATCATTATCGCTTTTGACTAGTTGGTCGATCATGCCTCCCAAGCCTTTTTTTTGAGGTTTGGTTCTTGTAAGGCAATATTTTGAGATTCCTTAATACGAATGATAAGATCTATTTGAAGATCGAGTCTCAAAGCACGAACTCATTTAGGTTTCTCATATTCTTTTCTGCTTAAGGCGTCAGCTACCACATTAGCTTTGCCTTCATGATAACAGATTTAGCAATCGTAATCATTCAGGACTTCCATCCTACGCCTTTGCCTCATATTCAGTTCTTTCTGACTAAGTATATACTTCAGGCTTTTATGATCGGTAAATACCATGAATTTAACTTGATAAAGATAGTGTCTCCATAATTTCAGTGCGAAGATTATGGTGCCCAATTCTAAATCATGAGTCGTATAGTTCTTTTCGTGAGTTTTTAATTGACGGGAAACCTTACATTAACACACAACCAAAGCCGGTGTGTGAAGCATCATAATAGACTGTAAGCCTTCATTTACATCTGGCAAAGCCAGTATGGGTGCTTGTGTTAGTTTCTGTTTCAGAGTTTCAAAGGCTTCAGATTTCTTAGGTCCCCATTCATACTTTACTGACTTGCGAGTCAGAGAAGTTAATGGAACAGCAATTCGCAAGAAATCTTGGATAAACCTCTGATAGTAACCATCCAAACCGAGGAAACTACGAACTTCGGTTGGTGACTTCGGGATTTCCCATTTGGATATCGCTTCGATTTTAACAGGATCGACTTGGATACCATCAATGTTAATGACATGTCCAAGAAATTGAACTTCTGATAGCCAGAATATACATTTTGAGAACTTAGCATATAGCCTTTCATTTCTCAGGAGTTCAACCAAGACTTTCAAATGACTTGCATGATCTTCTTTACATTTGGAGTAAATAAGGATATCGTCAATTAATACGATATCGAATTTATCCAAGTAAGGTTTACAAACTCGATTCATCATGTCCATGAAAGCAGTTGGTGCATTAATGAGTCCAAAAGGCATTACCGTGAACTCATAATTACCATATCGAGTTCTGAAAGTTGTTTTAGGAATGACTTCTTCCTAGACTCTCAATTGATGATAGCCAGAACGAATATCAATTTTTGAGAAACATCGAGCTCCCTGAAGTTGATCAAATAGATCATCAATTCTGGGAAGCGGATAACGGTTTTTAATCGTGACTTTATTTAGCTCACGATAATCGATACACATGCGCATCAAACCGTCTTTCTTCTTAACGAACAAGAGCGGAGCTCCCTAAGGCGACGAGCTTGGTCTAATGAATCCTTTCTCGAGCAATTCATCCAACTGTTTCTTTAATTCTGCCATCTCACTTAGAGCTAATCTGTACGGGCTTTGGCAATTGGTGCCCTACCAGGTACAAGATTAATTATGAACTCCACTTCTCTTTCGGGTGGAATTCCAAGCAGTTCGTCTGGAAATATGTCAGGAAATTCAGCTACAACCGGCACATCTTCAATCTTCTTTTTAGTTACGGTAGTTACAGATATAAAGTATGCTAAGCATCCTTTTCGTAGATATTTCGTGGCTTTTAACACAGAAACTATTCCAACAGAGTTGGATAATTTATCACCATTAATAGTTAGGATATTGCCTTTCGGCGAACGAAGCTCTATGGCTTTCTTTTCACACAGGATACGGGCTTGGTTAGAGGCTAACCAATCCATTCCTATAATAATGTCAAAACCTGCCAAATTCATTGGCAATAGTTGTGTAGGAATAAAATGTCCTGATAGTGTGATATTGCAATCGTTGAGGATGTATGAGATTTGGACTAGGTCTCCGTTGGTAGTTTCTACCACGTATTTCTTGTCTAATTTAGCTAGAGTTTTATTTAACAGTCTACAAAATTTAAGATCTATAAAACTTTGGTTTGCACCAGAGTCAAATAAAACTCGAGCATAAACATCATTGACAAGAAAAGTACCCGTAATGACGTCGGGCATACCTGCTGCATCATGAGTATTGAGAACGAATGCTCGTGCATTCTTCTTTGCTCCTTCAGCAGGCTTAGGACATGTCCCTTCAGGTTTCTTCAGTTTGGGACAATAACATTTGATGTGGCCAATCTCACCACATTCATAGCATGTGATAGGTTTCTTCTTATAACAATCCTCAGTTTTGTGTCCGGACATCTTGCAGAAGCTGCAATAAAGTCCAGCTTTACACTATCCCAAATGCCTTTTCTTGCACTTTGGACATTCAGAAATAGAAGAATTGTTATTTCTAGAACTGAAGCCTGATCCTAGCTTCTTAGAGTTACTTGGGCCTTGCCCAGTGGTTTCCTTCTTCTTTCTCCCATCCTCTTGATTTCTGATCAAGCTATCTAAAGAGGCTCCCAGATCCATAGCATCGTCAAGGGTTTCGCATTTAGCAACGTTGACCATGTCATGGATTTCTCCGATCAATCCCCAAATATATCTTTTTATCAGATTCGAATCTGGGGCAGCAAGATGAGGAACTATTCGAGCATACTCGATGAGTTTAGTCGAATACTCCTGATGATTGGTTCCAACCATTTTCAGGCTAAGGAATTTTTCTTCGATCTGTTCCCTTTCATTCTGGGGAACATACTTTTTCTCTACCCTTGCCTTGAAGGCACTCCAGCCCATGGCATAGGATGCATCCCTTCCCTTGGCAGCAATGATGTTATTCCACAATTCCAAAGCTTGATCTTTAAACAAATTGGAAGCATAAAGAACTTTATCTTCCTCAGCACATTAGCTGATAGCAAGCACAGATTCGGTCTTTTCAATCCACCTCAAAGTGGCTATCCCTCCCTCTTTTCCAGAAACGTTATAAGGCTTGTAGTCCTGGAACATCTTGTATGTAAAGCCAACAATCTTCTTCTTCTTTTCTAGTTGGCCATAGTTATTACCCATACCTTCATCTTCGGAAGAGTTATGGTAATATTCTTCTCTCTCTGTTTTCTTAGTTTGATGAGTAGCAAAACCTTCCGGTTTGAGAGTAACAGGTTTGGATTGAGTAATGGTTCGGGTATGTTGAGTTATAGGATGAGAATGTAAGGATTTTGGAATTAATGGCTGAGCAGATAGTTTATCAGCCTGCCTCTTTTCCATTTCAGTGAAGATCATTGGAAGAGAATCCTTGATTCCTTCCGCGATCAATTTCTGGAGTTTTTTTTATGGGAAGTGGTAATTTCAGCAGCGTTTTTAACCACTGTTTGCTTCCTTTTACCCCTCGTGTTATAGGAAGGTTCGGTTTGTTTAGACATGCTATAAGAGAAACAATATTGGAATAAAAAACAGAACTTTTTATTGATGAAATATATATATATATATATACAAGAGAAATATACATATAGAAATCATTGTTCCTAATAGTTCCTAAAATTCTTTTCTTCAAGAGCTTGAGCCAACAAAGCATTCCGAGCTTCAACTTCAACTTTTTTTCTCATTCTAGTTCAGCTATTCGGTTCAATAACATTTGTTCCCTTTCACTTCCCGATGCATTCTCATTTGTGTGAGTAGAAGGGAATCAGTGTATCCCTCATGAAAATTATGTGAGTATATTGGAGTGATATTATAGCTTCCAACAGTTGGAGCAGAATGAAAACTTATAAAAGGATTATATGGAACACTAGGGTTTCCTATTTCTCCGAGGCTCTTGAAAGTTGAACTTTCAGTTTCCTCATTATTTTCTATAGTTGTTTCATTCGTTTACGTTCGAAATAATTAGTTGGCACAAATTTACGAAGAAAGCTAGGACCTTTGCCTTTTCCAACTATGTCTGTACACAAAAATAAAACTAAACAAAGTTTATTATATTATTAGAAAGTATATTACAAGGAAGCAAAAGATACAACATAAGATTCTAGTCCATCATTAACTCCTTTCCAAGGATCATCAGGTTTTCTCCGTATTCGTACACCTGTTGTCCATAGAATTGAGTACTTGCCTTATCCATAACTTTCTCCCGTGTGACCTCGTCTGTTTGTCGCAATGAACGATATAGACACTCAATAGGAGAAGAAGGCATACTATGCTCATAACCGAATTTAGGTGGGGGCTCACGGAGTCCCACCATGATATCATTATAAGCATTTTGATACTTCGAAAGAGTTTGGAAATAAGTTTCAAAAGGACCATGATAGGCTGGTTCAGGAAACATGTAAGGATCGTACAAAACTGGAGATTCAGAGTTTTCAAAGGTAGAATTATTGTTATGATAGGATTCTTCCTCAGAAGGATCTTCTACAGCCTATACGTTCTAGGTAGTTCGACTAGATTCAACTTCATTATTTCCCTGTTGTAGCGGGGCATCGGTATTCCAATTGCTAAAATTGGATCCAGCTTCCATCCATTGGGTCGAAGTATCATAATATTGGGGATGGTAATTGATGTAGTGCAAAGCACACATCTTTATTCCTAGTGTTTTGTGCGTTTTTTATTAGTTTTACGTTTGTTTTTATTCGTTTAAGTCTTTATTTGAGTCTTTGTTGCGTTTTCAGGTGCTCGTATGAATTACAAGTGAATACATGAAGAAACCGAGCAAGAGAGAAAGCCCAAAGAAAATAAAGAAGAAAATGTGAAATATCAGTCTCTCGCGGTACGCGAGAGAGGAAGAAGGAGTTCTCGCGGTACGCGAGGATCTCAGAAATCGCGCCCAACTAATTTGGCCCTCGCGGTACGCGAGACGCCGAAATTCCGCAAAACCCTAGTTTTTCAAATTATATAGATTTT
Source organism: Smallanthus sonchifolius (assembly GCA_023525975.1). NCBI lineage: Eukaryota > Viridiplantae > Streptophyta > Magnoliopsida > Asterales > Asteraceae > Smallanthus > Smallanthus sonchifolius. The sequence goes on along the minus strand of CM042021.1, from coordinate 27,329,391 downwards.
GATAACCATTATGAGAGGAGTTCGATTTTTATCCGTCTAGAGAGAGACCAGAGGCGATTTTGAGGTTGGAGAAGCCAATTGAAGGCTAAAGCTTGAATCTTTGGATCCCGGGTTTGTAGTTTTATGTATTCGGTTTACAAGAATGGATTTTTATCTTTGTTTGCTTTGTTTGAAACCATGAATCTTGTTTACACTTCTGTTTTTGTTGTTTAAGCATGGTTCTAGGCTAGAACTTTGATATTGCCTAGGTCAATTGATGAATACTTGTTAAAGTTTGGATTTTTTTCGGTTTTTAGATTTAATTAATGGGTTTATGATTTTGTAAAAGATCTTGAGTTGATAATTGTGATGTTATTACATGTTTAGATCTGATCTTGTGTTTGATTTCAATTCCTTGCGTTGATTGTGGTTGTCTGCCAGTTTGATTAGTGTATCTTGGTCATAGATCTTAGGGTTTGTGATTAGGGTGGTTTGCTAGACGTAGTAGCCATAGGAGTTGTCTTTGATTGCTGATTAGAATTAAATGTGTATCCTAGTTCAATACCCAAGAGGTGAGAATTAGTCGTTTAGTTTTCGTCATTAGGAATCCGAGTGTCAGCTGTCTGAGAGGAAGCCGGTATTAGGTGTCTAGTGATTATTGTTATTCGTGTCATAGTTGTTATCTTGAGATTACCCCATGTATTCTTCGAGTGTATTGGTGGACGGAGAGACTGAGAGATAATCTGTCTATTAGGGTACTTTATCATAGTTGGAAATACCTGAGAAGTGATCCAACAATCTGGTGAGTTAGTACATCTTTAGGTTCCTTAGTTGGTGACACCCTGAGAGTGATTAGGGATCCACTAGGCTTTCTAGAGTTGTTTCTTTAGAAACCCAGATCCATTATAGTTTCCATAACCGATAGAAGTTGTGCTTTGCAAGTAGGATTCCGACCTAGGTGATATTCTTCCCATTCTAATTTTACCTTTGTCCTTTGTCTTGATAGTTATGTTGATCTTTGCTTTCTACATTCTTAGTTAATCTTTAGTGTAGTAAACCCCCCAAACCAAATAAATCTTTAGTCAATGTCAGAGTCTAGTATAGTTATTCAGTGTCTCTAGGGTTCGACAACTCGGTTTACCGTTAAGCTGTGCTACACTCGATAGGTACACTTTCCTGTCAGTGCGGTTTAGTTCATAGGTATTACTATTATTACTTAGGAGTCTAGGTTTGGTTTTGTTATTATTTTAATGGACTGTCCGGACGACATCAAGTTTTTGGCGCCGTTGCCGGGGACACTTGGCAATAGCAATATTAACTCTGACTAGTTTTTTTAGTGATTTTTGGTTTGTTTTGTTTTCTTTTGAGTATTGTGTGTCTTCTGTGCTTGTCCTACGTGCTATCTGAGTGTCTAAAATAGGATCAAGTCTTTCTGTCTTTGAGTCTTTATTTGTTTTATTTCATTCTTGTGTCATTTTATGCACCACACTCGTTCGCAGGGATCACCACCTTATTCAGCTTTGCTAGAGCCCGAGCGAGAGCTACACAAGCGCACCCATGACTTCCGGGAGCGTTTGAAAGCATTGTGCAGCACCCAGGTACGTCCTGCTAGCCCAATCCCCTTCTATAAATGGGCGACGCTGACCCACCAGCGAGGCATGTAGTACACCATAGGGCCAGTGATGGGGTCACGGGCACGAGATCTTTGATCACACGCCCCACTATACCGAACACCAGTTCTTGGCAGATCCCATCACATGTCATGAGTACGATCACTCATGCCACCCAATTCCATGGCCTCGAGGATGAGGATACACCCTGACATGTGTCCCGCTTTGCGCGCATATGTGATACTTTCAATCTCACGGGTGTATCTAAGGACGCAATCTACTTGCGTCTCTTCCCATTCTCCCTGTCTGGTCCTGCATCTACTTGGATCGACACTCTCCTAGACAACTCAATCACCACATGGGATGATCTCGAAGCTAAGTTCTTCAAGAAGTATTATCCACCTTCCAGGGCCGCTCGCCTTAGGGATCAGATCCACTCCTTCCGGATGGATCCCGACGAGCCCTATCACATGGCTTGGGAGCGGTTCAACGCGCTGTTGAGCCGATGTCCCCAAAACGGTCTTTCCGACTGGGCGCTAGTGGAGAAGTTCTACAATGGTCGCACCTTTGAGAAGCAGCAAATGTTCAATACATCTGCGGGAGGCCATATCATGGGGAGACTTGAGCCTGATGAGTGCGAGGAAATGTTTAAGAGCTTTGCTCAAGCCGAACAGTAGTATCCATCTACTAGGACTTCCATTCCTAGTGCTAGGGTAGCTGCCTCTTCTACTAGAGGTGTGCATCAGGTCACTCCTGATTCTAGCGTGGCTGTTGCACTCACCTCAATGGCTAACGAGATTAAGGAGCTGAAGCTTAGTGCTCAGCGGTGTCAAGTGTGCAGAGGAGGCCACGACACCCGAGATTGCCCCGTAAATAATCCGGAGCACGTGAGCTATGCTGGCAACTAATACCAGAACTGAGGATACAACTACAGTAATTCATTTGGCTCAGGATGGAGATCTGGAAATAACCCGCCTGGGTTTAATGGCCGTCAGCATCAGCAAGGAGGAGAAGGAGGAGCTAGCTCGGGAAGTAGTGTCGACACCAAGAAGATAGAGAAGATGATTGAAAACCAGACTCAAATGCCTGTCTACCTGTTCCACAATGACAAGGATGCTAGGCAAAGATTGGATAGCCATGACACCTTATTGAAGAATCAGCAGTCGGTATTCCAGGATTTGCAGCGCACGGTAGGAGACATCGCGGGGAGCTTGAAGGAGAGGCAGAGTGAAGCATCTGCGGCTTATAAGAATTCTAATGCTTCAGTGATGGCCGTGTTTGTTAGGAGTGTGGAGAAGAAAGAGGTTGTAGAGGATGACTCCCACTCCATTGAATATGGCATACCTTCAGTAGAGGAAGGGAAGAAGGTAGATTGGAGAGCTTGATTTGCTGCAATCGATGCTAAGATGGCCGAAGAAAGGGAGAGCCCACCGGTGGTAGACGAAGAAGAGCCGTTGGATGAAGAGATTGTACTAGAGAAGCCAGCGAGAGGGCAGAGGATGAGAAGAAGGGAGTGGAGATAAAGTCCCCCAAGATTGACTTGAGTCGTGTTCTATATCCAGCGCCCTTGCTACCATATAAACATGCTAGGGAATACGGTACTTTCCTTGATATGTTCAGACAACTCAAGGTCAATCTTCCTTTCATAGAGACCCTTCAGCGCATGCCAAAATATATCAAATTCCTTAAAGATCTTCTTTCCAACAAGAAGAAACAAGAGGAGGGCTCTAAAGTCTCACTTAGTGAGCAATGCTCTGCAGTGGTGCAGAACACTCTGCACGAGAAATTGGGAGATTCAGGTCATTTCACGATCCCATGTCTCCTGGGCAGTTTGCCCTTGCACCACGCGTTGGTCGACCTGGGTGCTAGCATCAACCAGATGCCATATTCTGTCTATAAGCAGCTAGACCTAGGTGAACCGCAACCTACGCGCATGAGCATATCCTTGGCTGACCGTTCAGTCAAGTATCCACGGAGAATTATGGAAAATCTTATGGTTAAAGTAGGCAATTTTGTTTTCCCCGTGGACTTTGTAATCTTAGACATGGAGGTGGATGCTAGAGTCCCACTCATCCTAGGGCCCCATTCATGCGCACCGCCAAGGCATTGATTGATGTCTTTGATGGGAAACTCACACTTCGTGTGGGGGGTGAGTCGATCATTTTCGATGCTACACAGTCCATGAAGGATGTTGGAGAGCATAGCAACTCCGTGTGCATGCTTGATACCTTCATGGATGCACATCGAGACTCTAATACAGGAGAGGATGATTTGGATAGAGGAATGATAGAGGAGCCTCCGGATTGGTTAGAGAAGTTTGAGAGGAAGTTGCTAGGGTCCTCGTTCCTAAGTGCTGACGTTGATGATTACAGTCTGAGTGAAATATTAGCACAAGTGGAGCAGATAGTTTGTGAGGCACCAGTGATGGAGATTTTTGAGGACTCCGATGAAGCTGGTGAAGGTTTAGAGGTCCCATTAATAGAAATTCTTATTCCTGAACCGTTACTTAGCACCATTGTGCTTTCTGAGAGGAGAGCTGTTGAGCCGACCCCTAGTTCTGACTACCCTAGGTCTAGGCCGCCTCGTAAGAGAACCCGTACCGTCATAGAGTTATCTGATTTTAAGTTGCTGCAACCCCTAAGTGTGGGGAGGTTTACGAGTGATAAGCTACTTGGTTATTTGAGTCATATTAGCTTCGGACCGGGTAGGTTTAAGATGTGGTGGAAGGATTCGAGTGCTACATGTAATATGAGATTGATGTTTGAGAGAAGTAGTTGCTTGCTGCTGATGTGGAAGACCGGTAGACCGCAAAGGATGAAGGCGGTACCGGTTAGGATCAAGGAGAAGCCTCCTGATATGCTTGCTTGAGTCATGGGCAAGTGCCCGGGATGTAGAGTTTGTTTGCATTACTTGGTTGGAGTCCGTGTCTTTTTTTATGTTTTTCGGTGTGTGTTTTGTTTGTGTCATGTTTTGCAGGGATTCACGCTTGATTTAGCAAAGGAAATTATTGGGAACGATGTCACAGGTATGTTCGACATTGGTTTTATCATTGGAATAGGTTTTTAAGGATTTTGGGAGAAACAAAATTTTAAATGATCAAAACTTTTTCTAAGTATAAAATTAAAATCTTTCTTAACTTTCTGTGAACAACAGTCCTTCGCGGTACGCGAAGGCCAAACAAAAATGCCGGCTCAAATGCCACCTCCTCGCGGTACGTGAGGAGTGGCCATTTGTTTTTCGCGGTACGCGAGGTTCTTCTGAGCTCACCCTTAATCCCTTGTTTCCCATAGTTTTCCACCACCGGCCATCATCCAGTCACATCATCCATATTCACCGGCCACCATTACCATGGAAACTTGAAACCGTTCATGACCGATGACCGACCTTGCTGTGCCATTCATGTCTATGTGTTTACCACACATCGAGTACATTTCTCTTCATATCCATCTATCTTGAGTCTTTAAGTTTTTAGTGAGTTAGTTTGAGTCAGTCGAGTTTTTATTTTATTTTATTTGAGTCAGTTTAATGCTGCGGGTTTGTTGTGAGGTTTATTTTGCAGGTTTTATCATTCCGCCCGTACTCAATCTCCATTCGGGCGGGGTTGATTATCACTTATATCCAGTTGTAAAGGTAACCCGGCAGCTGATGTGGAACAGCGACCGAAATGCTATACGTTGCACACGAGGAAGAACGAAGTTGAATATAAGGATGAAGGAAGCTGCACATTTGTTTGCATCTACATTACCAGCTAAGTCGCTTCCTATTTTCTTTTGTTTTTTCATTTTATAGTTGTGTCTTATTTCACATTGAGGACAATGTGTCTTTCAAGTGTGGGGATGTGAGTGTCTAGTTTAGTTAGTTTGTTTTGTTTATAAAAATTCAAAAATTAAAAAAATTAAAAATTTTGAAAAAAATGTCTTTGGAAATAACTGCAAAATAAATGGAAAATGAAAGTAGAACTATCTGATTGTTGAGTTTAAATGGTTAAATAATAGAAAACATGTTTAATTAGTGATGTTTTGGTAGACCCAACCAATTGAATAACTTAAATATCCTGTGAGTGTTACTTAGGAATTAATTGGATTTAAAATCATGATATCTTGTGGGTATTCGTCTTAGAGTAACAGTAATACTGAAACTGTCAACATAGGGTGATAGGTACCACGTTAAGTTAAAATTTAGAGGTTTTTGAAATTTCATGGCACACCATTCTCTTTTTATGAGAATAAATCCGAGTTTCGATGGCGCCCGCATCCATAATTCCATAATTCTTGAGCTTATTTAATTGAAATCTAAGTTTCGCCTACGTGTCACATGTCGGGTTCCAGCCTGATTGAAACACCACTGGGTTGATTCTTATGTGCTTCATGATTATGACTTAGTCTATGTGTTACCTTCCGGGATAGTGACTTGGTTGAAACGCCTCTAGACGAAAGTTAATTTTCTTAATAATGCTCATATTTCATCCATTCATTCATATTTCATCTGATTTCTGAAACCTGTAAATTTTAGTTTAACGTGGTAGGGTAAATCTATATGGTTTGATCCGTGCCTAAACATAACCGTTAGATGGGATTAGGTAGAGCTGTAACTTCTAAGTGTGAGTCACATAGATTGATTGATAGCTGTATAAATTGGAGAATTAGAACACTAAACGGGGGCTTGAAAGTTGGTGCTTGGGTTTAATCGGACAGAAATACCGATTATTGCTTTTTAACGCGTAAGTATATTTTGCTAATTAGGAATTGATGTTTGTTAAGTTAGATCTGAGTTATGATTCCATTTGCAGCTTTTTCGAGTACGAAAAAAGGTTAAGTGTGGGGATGTTTGATGTAGTGCAAAGCACACATCTTTATTCCTAGTGTTTTGTGCGTTTTTTATTAGTTTTGCATTTGTTTTTATTCGTTTAAGTCTTTATTTGAGTCTTTGTTGCGTTTGCAGGTGCTCGTATGAATTACAAGTGAATACGTGAAGAAACCGAGCAAGAGAGAAAGCCCAAAGAAAATAAAGAAGAAAATGTGAAATTTCAGTCTCTTGCGGTACACGAGAGAGGAAGAAGGAGTTCTCGCGGTACGCGAGGATCTAGGTTAGGTTTTGTTATTATTACTTAGGAGTCTAGGTTAGGTTTTGTTATTATTTTAATAGACCGTTTGGATGACATCAGTAATCAGGAATAACATTATCCGAAATGATAGCAAATGGATCATCATTGTAGTAGGGCGAAGAAATATGATTCATATGTGAACCCAATGGGTGATATTCGGGGGATTCTTGCTTAATTGGTCGATTATGATCATAGTAAGTAGGAACAGAGTTATCTCCAAACATCCTGCAACTTAAAGTATTAGTATTTATTCTATTATTTTGGTCAAGACTTAGATACTAAAGCTCTACAAGGATGGTTATCTTCCCAGAGCAGTACCTCCAACACATATGTTCCCAGAAAAAAAATGACGGGTCTAGGAGAGATTTATGCACCACTTTTTCCTTAGACAGAACATTATGTTTGTCAGATAACTACATAACTGTCAGAAGGTTACCTTGTTTCCTTATCTTAATCTCGAGGCATAATACTATCTTATGGTTGAAGCTTAGATACTAGATCCAAGTATTTAATTCGCTAAAACCTGTGGCTCTGATACCAACCTGTCACATTATGCCTCATGCACCCCCTGGACGTGTGTGAGCTTGATTGGTACCTGTTTTGATTTCAGAGTTTTAAAAAATACAGCGGAAGTGTTTTCACAAGGATCGTTTCATCATTTGTTTCAACCTCGAGGGTTGTATTTGTAAATATCAAGAATCTATTGGAAAACAAAAGTCTTGTATTTATTTCATAACATAGGGATTTAAATACCCATTTCTGTTGATTACAAAAGAGAGTTTGAAATCAAATACATCTCTTATCTTATAGACAAGTGCATAGCCATCGAAAATAGTACTATCCAAGGATGATCAATTCCCTTGTCATATCTCATTTTTCTTATTTTCAGGATTATCTATGCATGGGCCTGAGAATCCAATATGCATTTCATCCTTTTCATTTCTCATTTCATGGGTTAGATCTTTGTCTGCCCATATCCCCTGTTTCTTTACATTTTTACTGATTATCTGAAAACATTTTGAAAATAAAACGTCAGCGCGAACGCCGGTGAATACACTTTTCTTTACAGTAAAATCATTTGGCACAAATAAGTATTAATTATATAATCACAACTTTATATTCAATCTACACATTAAGCAGACACTTATCTCCTAATCATACGCACCACTGTATACATTGGTATCATGCCTTATAACAATGGCCAGGTCTACGCCTCCGAGATTATTATAAGATAAGTACCAGCCGCAATCCGGGATTTTCACCCGAGACTCGTGTATCCCTTGCAAGTTTTACGTATACTTATGGCCTGAATGCTTTGTTCGTAGAAGAACGTCATGCATTATTCCCTTAACCTTTATTTGACCATTTTCGTAAACGTAAACGTTTGACACAAGTTTTGAAATTGATAAAGTATTCACCTTGATAATAGGAATGAACCTCTAAGTTTGAAATTATAGAATCAGCTTCCTAAGTTGGTTTTCTCTAGCGTTTCCACACCTCAACGAGCGTTTTCTTCTTAATACGAGCACTACAACAAGAATCGAACCGGTGTCTTGAGGATCGAACTAGTGGGTCTCTGGAACAAGCTTGTGAAGTGAGAATCGAAATTGGGATGAGAGAAATGAATGAATCTGTCCTTCTATTTATAGGCTGGAAACCAAACCCGTAGCGGACCGCTACGTAGGTAGGTGGCGGTCCGCCACCGCCCTGGATTACGTAAGCCCTAAATGTCATTCACTGACTGGACCGTTCATGAATTTGCGGCTAGCGGACCGGTACCCAAGCACGTAGCGGTCCGTCACAGGGCTACGTGGCAGATTCTTAGTGTTTTGCGGCTGGCGGACCGTTACCACCTGGCGTGGCGGTCCGCCACGAGTACACGTGTCACAATTTTTCCCATTAGTCATAGGACACATGTCACATGTGGATTCATTGCTTAACTACCAAGTAACGGACCGTTACCATGTATGGTGGCGGTCCGCCACCCAAACACTCAGGGTGGGGGTTTTCCTTGGTGTTCCTCCACAAAACACCAGGCCTTAGCGGACCGGTAGGGTCAAGCTTAGCGGTCCGATAAGCCTTAAAATTTTCTATTTTTCATTTTGATCCCTAGGCTTTGGTATTTTACATACACAAGTTCTCTTAGGTTCTAACCTTGGAATTTATCAGATATTTTTGTGGCATGTGTTATAGTACTCATGGTATTCAGGCAAGTACTCAACTGGTATACCTTGTGCGAGTACTTGGGTATTCTAGCAAATACTTAGTGCGAGTACATGGGTAATTCCATCGAATACTTAGTGTGAGTACTTGTTCTTGAACTTAAGTTTCATATAATGAACTTATACAGATTTGGCATAGTGATAGAACCCGCATAATTTAATTGAAATCTGACCCGTATAGTCAAATTCCCACAGGTGAGTTTCTATTGCCCGTTTTATAAGTTTTGGGCTGATGTGCATACTTAGAAAGAAATCATTTGTTAAACGAAAGTTAAAGAAAGATAGTGACATTATTTAATAACAAATGTTTTATGACAGTAACGATAGAAAGGTAAAAATCAAACTTATAATGAAAGCAGTATAATAATATTGAATGACAGTGACATATATCTATGATGAAAGAAAAGAGGAGTCTTGGTTTGCACCCAAGCATTGACAGGAGCCTTGGATTTTGTCCAAGAACTGACTAGAGTCTTAGATTTTTCTAAACATTGGCAGAAGTCTTGGATTCGTCCAAGCATTGACACGAGTCTTGGATTTGTCCAAGCATTGACATGAGTCCTTGATTCTTCCAAGCACTAACATGAGTCCTGGATTCATCCAAGCACAAACATGAGTCTTGGATTCGTCCAAGCATTGATAGGAGTCTTGGATTCGTCCAAGCATTGACAAGAGTCTTGGCTTCGCCCAAGCAATTGACATGAGTCTTAGCTTGTCCAGTCATTGACAGGAGTCTTAAATTTGTCTAAGTAGCGATAGAAGTCTTACTTAATGCAAATTAAACGTTGATAATAGAAAGGAGTCTTGCTTAGTGCAAGCACAAAGGGCCTTGTCATATAGATAAAGGCATAGACACGTTGTGATAGTTTTAGTGAAAGAACCTTATATTTTCTAAAGTTACATTAATATAGAAAGTAAAGTGATAGTTTGACAGTAAAGTAACAGTTTTGGCAGCAAAGTAAAGTGATAGTTTTGAAAGCAAATGAAAGAGTTTTTTAATGTATACATAATTTGTATAATAAGAGAAAACTAATGCAAAGTAAAATTTATAACTATGAAAGTGAAGATATAACTCACTCAGTATATCTGACTTTTAGTATGCACATCAGGTTAGAGAATGAAAGTACAGAGAAGCAGCGAGGGCTTGGTTAGCATGGATCGAACGGCGTTGCTCAACTCTGAAAGTTGACATTTCTAGTTTATGAACAATAACGTTGAATGTTTTAATTCCTTGTGAATTTTGAATATTGTAAACAAGTCTTCCGATGTAATAGATTCTGATTTCCAGTTTAAGAGCTATGAACGTATGTTTTGTGCCAACTATGAGATATACCCAGTTGGGACGTTTCAGTTTGGGTTTTGGGTGTTGTCATTTCATAAGATGAACAATAAATGTTTTTCAGTGTGATTTGCTTTAGTTTTGGTTTTGTACTTTTTGTTAGATGTATTTCAAAAGTAAGATGATTATTGTATTTATCTAGTATATATATAGAGAACACCCCGTGTACTACTCTCTTCTTCGTTATGTAATGATCTTCTTTTAAGATGTTTTCCAAGCTAAAAGCTTCATGTCTTTGTTAGTATCACTACAAAATAGAAGGCTTTCACTTGCAGATAGATATGTCGGTGAAATGTGGTCCTATCACTAATCCATTAGTGATACTCTGATGGAAAACATGGCGTGGGTAATGAATAAACCAACGGGTAACCGGAGGAATTTACTGAGGGATCACAACGGGTATTATCACCGACGGATTACCAATATGTTTCCGTAGCAACTGAGAGGGGTTTCCAAAATATTACCGAGTGATCATCCGTTGAAAATGCATTCCCACCGATAAATCTTTAAAAGAATGAGACAAAATCTAATCCAAAACCTTATATTCAACTTTACTCACAATAGTCTCTAGGTAATCCATTTGTAATTACTAACGGACATCGCATGTCAGTGATATTTGTCAGTAAAAGCCTTTTTCCATGGTTTTGGTCGTTTGTCGTGTGTCATTGATCCGTCGTTAACTACCGATGTACTGTATTTTTTTATTTTCTCTTTCTTTTTATTTTTGGTGGGGTCCATCATTGATTTGTCGATAATTACCGACACATTTCGGTCGCGTCGATGATACTCATTTTTCTTCATTGTGTTGGAGCTGATTTAGTTTGTCTTTTGTACATATTCCTTTTGTTTGCATTCTAACTAGGGGGAACCCCGGGCTCCGCAGTGGTGTAGTAAATCGTGGTGATGGTGACAAAACTGGAGCGTTAAGGTTGGCAACGTAAAAGTAAAATTACGTAAAAATAACAAAAATATAAGGTTAATAAAAACTTGAAAAAACCAAATGAAAAAATAACAACTTAAAAACACAAAAAAAACCCACCCCCAAAGTTCGAACCCTGGTGGGTGGGGTGGATGTCAGGGACCATCCATCTTGCTGCAACCACCAGGCCAAGCGATAGTTTCTGTTTAAGTCCCAACGAAAACTATTTAATACAAAAACAAAACTTGGTAAACCAAAATAGAAAAAAAAGTTCAGCCAATTGGCATGTGACATATGGCCCCACCGCCCAAAAGGACTAATAAAAATATTCTACTGTTCATCCACTATCAAATTGTATATAGGTAATAATAGGTTAATATACGAATTACAAAGAACAAGAAAAGAAGTTTTACCAAATGAAGATTTAATTTCATATTTGAGTTTTACCATTAGTGCGTATATCTCATCATATCCATCAATTGATAAAAATTTCACATGATAAGATCAATTGGAATATATTTAAATCTTAATTAAAGTCCCAATTTTATAGGTGGCTTAAACTAGAAATGCTTTTAGAAAGATAATCAAGGAAATGCCAACCTAAATCTATGTATGATAAAAAGTATGGCTTAACATGATTACCGAATCATAGTTTGTGGCCTGGCATATGTTTTTCCATGGTTGTAAGGATTCTGAAAGAATTCATGAGTTTTGACCTGAGGATACATATTAGCACCTAAAGTTTGCACTTATCTATAAATAAATACTTTGTATTAACTCATGTTTCAGATATACTGTTAGTGGTAGATCGTTGATTTATGACCACTGCATATAAACTTCATGTTCTAATTAAGTCCAACGAAAATATTATGTGTTCATTATCAAAACAATCACAATAAACAGAAATTATCTTACAAAGGTGTTACAATACAAAGTAGTACAAGTGTGACAAAACATTAGTTGTAAGTTTAAAGCTGAGCCAGTCGGCGGATATCCATCGGATAAGCATCAGAGGATGACTGTGCACTGTAAGATCTCCTTCCAACGATCACATTCGCAGCTTCGCTAGGGTGAAAAGCATCCCAAAACAGATGCTCATCTCTATTTTGACAAGGTGTTTGACCAGGTAGACAAGTGATTTGCCCATTGTTCTTTCCCACTCCACAGCATCCAGCATTTGTCACTGTGAAACCTGTATATTCAATCAAAAGTAAAACAGTTTTTAGAAGAAATGAACTCTTGAATCCCAACAGGTTTCATCTAAAAAGAAACCAAATGCTACTGATCTAAGATCACTGACACAATTTAAAGATATACCGTAAGATCGAGGGCTATTGATCAAGTCTTGGAAGATGTCGTAGTTGTTGATATAGATAAATTGTGCATCTGGTAGTTCTCGGTTGAAGTTATCGACAAGAGATCTCAGCATGTTGTTGAACATTTGGTTTGCAGAGTTGATTTTTTCGACACATGTAGATCCATCTTCGCTGTTTTGAGCCAATGCATTTGGACTACACCCAATCTGTCCTATGCCATTCAACACAAGTTTCCTTGCTCCATAGCCATACAGTTCCTGAAAATCCCAAATTGAAGGTTTTAAGTATCTATAAACCAAACTCAAACCCAGAAACTTTTACTATTTATCTATTGAACATTTTTTTTTCAACCGACGTGACTGAAAATTTGACAAAGAATCTCGTCCGGAATCTTATCTTCACAACTTATAACGGACAGTCTGTCTCAAATTTGAAGTCCTCAACAGCTACTGAAAAGCTCAAGACGAAATCTTCTCTCAAAACTTTATCCTTAAGATGATCCATCGTTGATTACCGACGACAACTATAAAATTATTTTTAACTTATTTATTTTTAGTACCTGGGTGACCCGTCGGTAATCATCGACGAAACAACGACCACAATTTAAGAATTTTATTTTTTACTTTCTCTTGGACTTTGATCGTCCATCAGATATTTTAAAAAAAAACTTATTTTTTATTCTTTTTGAACTTGACCTATCTGTCGGTGGTATTTTTTCGTCACCGAAAGTCAATTTTCTAGTAGTGAAACATCACATACATACATATATGTTACTTCACATCAAATGTACTACTTACTCTTATTAGCTCAGAATATTGTTCAATGAGAACAGAAGCATACTGCTGCGGTGAATATTGACTGCTAGTTTGGTAGTAATTAGGCATGAAATAGTTGTTAAGGTAATCGTTGCTTCCCAATCCGACTGAGTATATACACTGGCTTAGATAATTCGCTGCTGAATCTTCGTCTCCAAGTATATCTACCACTTGTGACACCGTATTTTTGTAATTTTCTACCTGCCCGCCAAAGCTAATTCGCGCACCCTGTAAAATAATAAATCCAAAAAACATATGAAAGATATGAAAATAAACGGTTCACATTGTTTCAATAACACATTTGTAAAAATAGCTTTAAAGAAAGTGTACCAATTGTTGTCCAGTTTCATCTCGGATTCCTGCTGCTGCTGAGGCATAATTCACACCATTAAGTATGTCGCGACCCCCAGCATCTGCGTATGGTGGAATATAAGCATCGAAGCCCAGAAGCTCAGCTGCATATGAACAAATTTTTCATGTTAAATATATACTTGTTACAGAGAATAAAGAGGATTCACCATGGGTTTTGTCGTAGAGGGTTAAAGGCAGAAAACGAGTAGAAACTGGTTTAGAATTACCCGAGAGACATATGCAGTGGGAACTATAATCTATGTTATGTCATAAAGTTTTTATAAAACTAATGGATTATGATCGTCTAATGTTCAAAGATAATGTCGACTGACTAAAACAAATATTATCTTGAAATATGAAACGGTAAGATTTTTTTTATTTCTCTTCATCTTTTATTTCTCTTTTCAATCGGTGAAAACTTTTTACATGATACAAACCTAGTACAAAATGCATGAGTTCGAGTTTATTCTAAACAGATTCGGTTAGACGTGTTAGATAAAAAGATCGGTTTGAGACAACATGACGAATTTATGGTGTAACTCGTTTAATCCGTTTATTTTTACAACGTTTTTTAATTAAATTTTTTTATGTCATGGTTATTTATTTTATTTAAAAGTTAAAAAAGTAATATACGGTCAGAATTATACGTTAAACATAATTGTTTTATATAAATTTATATATTTTTTTTACATTTGTAATTTTATAGTATTAATATGCAAAAAAAGTAATTTTACATTTCATCTCAACCAGGAAATACGCATGTCATGTTAGGTTCATGTGTCCGACTCGATTTTTGAGTTTGTGTAAAATTTCCGGGTTCATTTCAGATTCGACCCGTTAACCTCTTAACATGACCAGTTTAGCACCCTAATTTTCTGTTTCATTGCATGATTAGAGTGGTTTACCATCAAGTTTTTGTAGAGTTAACTTTTCTTTGAAAATTCCTAGATTTTCTATGATAAATACACCACAACCTACATCTTGTAGGATTTGAACACTTAACATTTTGGTTGTGGAGTACATCAATTAACTAGCATGATGTCTCCATGAAGACTTTTATAGAGTTAACTAAGATGCAACAAAAAAACACCTAATTGTTATTCTATGACCACTGTTATTTCCGTTCAATTGTGGTCTTTTTGGTTGTATTCTGCTAGCCCGTTTGTTTTTGAATGAAATATTGTTGTTACAAAAAAAGCTAAGATGCAACAAAATTAATATAAAATTATAAATAAATATTTCCTCGTGACCCCACACCCCTCTCCGGCCCCACCTACCAACCAAAAAAGAAACTTAAAACCAACATGGATTTTCTAACTCACTTAGTGAGTACAAGTAGCAAACAAAAGCAATAATTAGCTTACCGACAGTATCAACAACCGTTTTGCCATTGCTAAACCTTCCGGTCGGGCCATCAGGGAAATCAATACCATATGGCAAGTAATTGGCTCGAGCCAACGACGCGATACCGTTATTATTCCCATTATCAACCAAATAATCGCCGAAAATGAAGTAGCATGGAACTTGAGGGTCACCATTAACCTCATAAGAAACCTTGTTTAATGCTAAGATTATTGCTATTACATGCATAACTAACCATCTTTGTAGCTCACTTGCCATTTCTATAAATGTAACAAAAGTGAATATGCAAAAGTAAGAATTTTTATTAAGAGCAAAAAGTCTTGTGAAAAGTTGAAGTGTGTGATGATATTTAATGTGAAGATCGTTGTATATATATAGACACAAACAACCTATGTTGTGTGTGTGTTACTGTGTGTTTTAAGGTGTAGAATGAGAAAGGCGATGACTTTTGTGTCTTTATGATGTTTTACGGTTGGGAAGATGGATGGGTGCATTAATTTCACGCGGATTTTGTATGGGTTTCAACAGTCCACAAGTTTTTGTGGCAGTCCAGTGAACTATATTCATTATGAATTAATTTATAGATCCAAAAACTAGTTAAATCCAACCGATTCGTTCATTGGAATTCGAAATTCACTGTGAAATTCAGATTGAAGATCAGCTTTAAGTTCTTTTGTGGAAATTTAATTTTTTTTTTTTGACGGCGACAAAACAAAGACATATTTACAAAGGCACTAAAACAAGCACCTCTAGCCAGGAGCTAGAGAGCATAGTATAAAGAGTTAAACAAACATGCATATCAAAATTACTGTGGAAATTTTAAGTAATTTTTATACGAGTAGAACTTCTTAATTGGAGGATGATGATAAGGTATCTTCTATATCGACTACAACTTATATTGTACATACAAAAATTGAACAAATTATATTCTTTTAATATTATTATTTAATAGGAAAGATAAAGGAGAAAATAATGGTGATGAGGCAGTGGCGAAGCCAAGAATTTTTTCCTATAGTGTCATTTTTTTTCGATACTCGCGGGTTTATAATAACTCGGAGTCAAAATTTTCGGATTGGGTGGAATCACATAAAATTTTCGATGCTCAGGTATATAAGGTATCATACTATCATTAAAATTAATAACCAATTAACCAAGTCTAGTACTAAGTAGTCTACATGTAAGGCCCCAAACCCAGAAGGCCTCACTTATTGGATTTACTAATCAACACATAGCACATAAACGTAAATCACTCAACACATTGCAGCAGAAACGATTTGAACTTTAGCATACACAGCGGAAATACAAAACATGTCTAAAGCATACTTGTCAGTTACAAACTAAAACTTTTCTTAACAACATAATCAAAAGAAACATAAACGGGATGCAAGACATTGATCTTCGGGTAACTCTCTACGCCAAAACAAGCATCCACATCCATCAACAGCCACCTACACTTAACTGTTGTGCAAACTAAAAATCAGCAACGCTGAGTGATTTCTAAAGTTTGCTTAAATCAATTATTCAAAAGATTTACTAATACACCCTTAAGGCGAAACTTTACATACTTTACTTTTCAAAACAGTTTAAATAAAAACATACGATAACCGTCAATCCCTTTACACTGTACTGCCCTCATGGCTCACGTCCATGAACCGACAAGTACCTGGTCAATGCCCTCATGGCCAACAGCCATAAACCGACAATACCGTTTATCCGTCAATTCCCTTGTCATTACCGTACCACCCCCGTGGTCAACGGCTATGAACCGAATAGTACCTGGTCAATGCCCCCATGGCTCACGTCCATGAACCGACAATACCGCTTAACGCTAAGGGGAGGTTACATGGACCTCCTGAGCAACCGACGTCACCCATCCCAGTTGTACAACCGTTAGCGAACCCAAAGGTTCTTACTAATGGGCTTAACCCATAATTGACATCTTGTACAACTAACATCTGTCTCAAGGACCTTGACAAGCTGGTACACTTTCCCATAGGAAAACTATTCACGTACAGTTCATACAACTTTCCTTAACTTGATCATAAGTTTAACATGTATTATGTCTTTGTTTATGTATATGAAAATATAGTAAACGTTTGTCATAAATACATTTGCTTTTACTGAAATATAGTTTAACACATATATCATGCCTTTGTTTATGTATATAAAAATATAGTAAACGCTTGCCATAAAAATATATCTTACTTTACTTGAAAATGCTAACACGTATATTATGCCTTTGTTTATGTATATGAAAATATAGTAAACGCTTGCCAATAACACATGTATACTTTGCTCAAAATGTACATTTGCCTCTTTTAAACTTTACACTAGAAACATAGCTTTTCACTTTGTTTATTAATATAAAATATGTAATAAACACTTTACATTAAGTATGCACACCACCCCTAAAGCAGGTAAAAAAGGGATTAGAACTCACCTGGTATATTAGCGAGAATATCCTACTGGAATCTCACACAATCTGAACATTCATAACAATTCAACACATATCAGGCTTAACCAGACACAGAACGATTTCACTATTTCTGACCAGGCGAACTTATCGTAAGTTCACTTCATATGGACACAACAAACTTACGAGGAGAACTTAATAGTTTCGCTAAGTTATCCCTAGCGAACTTGTTAGATTCGCTAGACAATACTTCAGCGAACTTGACAAGTTCGCTAGTTCCTTGCCCGGCGAACTTAACAAGTTCCCCTACGAGCTCTTCTTCCCAACTAAAACCCTAGCTTTGCATGATCATGGTGGCTGAGACTCAAATCCATCAAGACTCGAACTTTTTACGTCCAAAATGTGTGTTTTATACTTGTGATGCTAGATCTAGGGTTTACTTCGTGTTTCAAACGTAAAAATCCAACCTTTTGATTCGAAAACCATAAAACCCATAAATTCCTAAAAACTCATATCTGGGAGAGATCATTAACTGAAACCGCTTCCCGTTTGTTGCTAAACGCTCTAGACACTTGCACCAACGATCCTAGAAGCTCGGAAATGAAAACCGGGACTTTCTCTCTTTAAGCTCTCTCTCTCACTTTCTCTCTCTAGAAAAACAAAAATAGGTAATGGAATGAGGGTTTGGGGGTTGGAAACCAGGGTTTTAAGGGCCCAACTCCCTTCCCTTTCCGGCCCATGCGTGTAAGGCCCCAAACCGGACACCTTACAGTTGGTTCTCATAACCGGTTAACCTCTTTAAAATACCTGTGTTATTAATCAATCTACAGCGGAAGTTTTTCTAAAAGAATAGTTACTATTTAAAAACGTTATCGTCATTAAGTTTACCTCACGAATGTCTTCACACCAATCCAAGTAGCACCGCTCCCAAGCCAAGATACGTCGACCTCAAAGCTCACCTGCAACACAATCTAACATACACACAAAGTCAGCTACGCTGAGTGAATTCTAATGGTTTAATTTAAACTAAAGCCAACTCATCTCATTTAATATTTATTTCCATTCAAGACCCTCTGATCTTTATAAAATAGTTTTATAAATTGTCCTCATATAGATAACCCTATTACCTTACAATATCCCGGAGGATTCACCACCCCAGACTCAACCCACCATTTTAACCCAGTAAGTCTCCCCGACATGGATTGAACTTACCACTCTGATAACTCAAAGTTTACCACACATATAAACCACACACTAGTTAACTCAACCACCCTCTAGACACCGGCTTGGCCAACCCTGACTAAGACTCTCATAAACCAACTGGCATAACAATCGTCAATGCCATATTACAATCCTGGTACAACAGTCAATGTAACTCTACTCACCACATTAATACCATCTACACACCACATTAATATTATCTCATGCAAAATATAACTCAACACTTGTAAGCAATTTAACACCTATATATACGCACACAAACACATACCTCATCACTGCACCATCGTCAGGGTTACCCTCGTCTGGGCGTTCGACCCACCCAGGGCTCATCATTTATCTGCTGAATATTATCACTTTTGGTGACCTCCTGAAGGACTTCGTCCCCCATAATCTCGTTTGTCGTGTCATAAAGACAACGATGCAAACACAATACCCATCGAGTCACAAGGACAACAACACAATAATAATTCCCGCCGTGACACAAGGACAACGACACAATACACACAACACATGTATAAAACACATAACATTATACTCTATTTACCTAACTCATTAACTGCACATGCACCCCACACATAACATTAGGATAACCTATCCTACACGTATTCATAAGCAATAAGCTTATATCACGACTCTTCCCGACTAACCCTTAACACATAACAGCACACTAGCATTTACGCGGACCGTTAGCTAAGCGTGCACCACACACACTTATTCCGGATATCAAATCCTACTTAACCCATAAGTAGCTAACTCATGCCCCGACTCATCCCGACTAACTCGTATCATGACACACAACATTAACTCTTTTATCCCTAGCTTACATGATCTTTCAGACACCCCATATGCTTCTCAACCTCATTATTGAATGTTTTAGTGCATAAGCACATCAGGTTTAACCCAATACTCTTATCACGGTTAATATAATAAACACTTCTTGTAAGTATGTACGATATACCCAAAAACATTAAAAACATTTAAAGAGGGGAATTAGAAACTCACCGGTTGAGAGGTAATCCAAACCCTTACTCTGCAACCTGCCCGTTCACGCTCGAACCCAAACCCGTCAGGCGTATGATCACATGATCAGAATATGTCGAAAACACATAAATATAAATGAACCCTTAGCTTCACCTATACACGCATCGGGTCATCCTCGCTTCGTTTAGAACTCGCGTACTCGAACCGGGTACCCATGCACGCATATACTCTGTCATGCATAACCCTAATCCCGCCATGCAAACCCTAGCTTCAACTGAACCCGTACACGAGCACCATCGCATACCACCATGACTCGTCGCTCACCATTAACAAACGCCGAGCACCACCACCTTGCCTTGCTGCTAAAGCCATTGCTCGTGCAGTGACCATCATCATCCGCCTCTGTGCACCTCCATGGCGAACTCCGACAGTCGTCGGGTCCCATGGTTCCCGTCGTATCTCACCGTGACAGCCATCCCCCGACAACCTTCCTCTCTCCTTTCTCTTTGTCTCTCTCGTCGCTCATCAACACCACATCCATGCTAATGGTGGTTGCCGTCTCCTCCTTCGATGGCTACAAACACAGCCGAGCGCTGCACTTGCCGGAACAGCCATGTCGGCCTCCTGCTACGTCCGCAACCACCACCACTAACAGCCCACTCCAGTCACCATCATCGTGCGCTACTACCATCACCACAGTCGGCCATCACCATCGTCCTCCTCTCTAGTCACCTTCCACGAACAAGGACTCCAAAAACCTAATCGGGTTTCAAGAAATACAACCAACGTAAACGCGTATAAAACATAAACGATGGTTTACCTTGGCCATGTGTGGAGTCTCTCTCCTGCTACCGCCGTCGAACCACCGCTGTCGACATCCCTTCTCCGGCGTCTCTCCCTTTTCTCTCGCGTACCAGCCGTCGAACACAAGCCTAGATCGAATGGCCTAGGGTTTGTCTAAAGATGGTATTTAAACCTTCACCTGTTACATTCAGGTCTCTCTAGTTACACCTCGCGCGTTTCGATCCTGAGTCCTTTACAAACGACTAACCGTCTCTTTCCCGCCATTAAAATGCACTTTAAATGACAAACTAGGCTTCTTATTACCTTTAGTAAAGGTTTGGGTCGTCCACTAATCCGAACCATTAGTATATGGATTTTCGGGATGTTACAATGCGCCTCAATCCCAAGGCCCGTTCCCTTTTCTTTTGTTTATACTACTTCTCGTGGACTATTTTGGGTTCTAAAAACTCGGATGTTACACTACAATATAACAATCACATAACTTTAATCCAGTATTCAAGAGTCATAATAAACCCACATAATTTCAACTTTAATCCATCATTAAAATTAATAACCAATTAACCAAATCTAGTAACAGTCACATAAAAAATCACAAAACTTTAATCAAGTATTCAAGTGACATAATAAACGCACATAATTTCAACTTTAATCATGTATAATTTCAAGATTGAAGAATAACTAACATTAAAGATTAAAGAATAATAACATTTACCCATGTTTAGTTTAATCGAATAATCGTCATTGGCTTGATTTTTTATCAAAACACAAAAAACAGAATCGTTAATCAAATATGAACTGTGATTATATGACCATCGTCCATCGATTGATCAGAGATTCAGGACGATCAACCATCAGACCATGTCCATCGTGAACTGCTGAAGCGTGAGTGATGAGTCTCCTATCTCTTCAGTTATCGTCGACTGGAATTAGAACAATCATGTAGCGGCCTTTTTTTTATTATTTAGGCTAATCAAACGATATAAACTAATTGGACATGGCCCTATCATGGTTATTGGGTTAAAAATTTACAAATTAAACATGGGTTTTTAATGATCTAAAGTCCACTATTAAAAATTTAGTAATTAAGCTTAATTTTTAAACTATAAATTTTTTATCATGTAAAACGTTTGTATATTTGTTTTTTTATAAAACCAATAGTCTCACTTGTAAAAAAATGGTGTCAATCGTAAAAAAAACAATGGCGTCGCTCGAAAATTTTCTATTACACGTTACATATGAGACGTGAAATTGATTGATGTCGAGTGAACCAGTTCTACACTATGTCGCTCCGTCACTGTGAGGAGGCACCAGATAGTGATATGTGTCCCCTTATTTAATAAAAGAGATGGGCGGAAAAATAATGGTGATAAGGCACCAGAGAGTAACACGTGTCATCTTAGTTATTTATTTACTATAATAAGGATTATGTGTGTAGTCAATTATAAAAATACATAAAATGTTTATAGATATCAAATATTTCTCATAAAATTAATGATAAAAGAACGAATGAGTTTTGATTATAATGAACTACTTCAAATTGCTTGGAAATAGAATAATAAATTTATATAACATCCTCTGAAAATCATATGATTGATTTATTTAACAATAACCTATAGATATAAAAGTGCAAAAGTATTAATTATTTGTTTTTTATAGATGAAATAAGGATAAATATAACATGAAAAGAGTTTCTTGCCTGAGTGTCTTTGGGTCCTACGTTATTAATGGAGTCCTGATTGATAATCCGACAAGCTATTAAGTAACGTAACATGGGTTTGGGGACCCTGGAAAGTGGAAAAAACTGTTGTAGGGGTTGGGTCCAAATTGGAGATAGGTTTTAGTGTGGTGTTGCTTCCCTTGGCAAAGCCATTGGAGATAGGTGTTAGTGAGATAGGTGTTATTCCCCTTGAGGTTAAGGGTTCGGTCGAGCCCCGTCAAAGACGGATTTGGTGTAATTTAAGTCGTTCAAAAAGAAAACTGTTGTAGGGTATTCTTTTTTAATCAATAAAGGTTTAGATTATTGGGGAAAAAATTGTGATGGAGAGACACTTGTAATTTGTCCTCCATAAAAATGGTACGTTTAAATCCTTACATGTGTAAATTAGATGGCATTTAGGGTCTTAGGGGTAAAAAAATATGTACGTTAAAAACTTGATATATATTAATTGAGTAGTAAAATACATATGTTCGATAATTACTAAAAATAGGGGTGTGCATGGGTCGGTTTTGAGTTAAAACTGAACCCAAAACCGAAAGTTAGGTTTTTGTTTGTTTAAAAACCGTTTGGTTTCGGTTTTTTTTATTTTCGGTTTTTACTTACCGTGTAGTTGAATAGTTTAGCTAATATCGAGTGTCCACCACGGGGAATGGAAAAGTGTATTTCAAATAAAACCTTTATTATTAGAAAGTTAGTCTAGTTGTCCCAACGTAATCACAAAATTCACAGTTCAAAAGTTATGATATATATTGACTCGTATATCGATCGACTCAGCTTGAGACTTGATTATTCAGTTCTTCTTGACCTTCCTTCTTTACGTGTTGTATGTCTTACATCTACTAGCACATTTAACTTGCCCCTCAAGTTTCATTATTCAAGATAGTCACTCATGAAATCACAAAATCAATTGAATTAGGACTTGGTGTTTATCCTCATCAAAAAAGTGTCGGTTCAAGTCCTACAAAGTGAGTAATAGGTAAAATTTTAAAGGTGTGTTCGCCGTTAAAAAAAATTAGATTAGAACCGGCTAATAAGTCAAGCTAATATTATGTGTTCAAAACACATATGTTAGTACATATCAAATTGTCAAACTCTAATTAGTCTATATAAAAACACATTGTTGAGAATTGAGATACTCTATTTAAAGAACTTATAGTATTCAATATAGTTTTCTTATCTTTATTCTTATAACTTAATTAAAAATCACATTTTAAAAATTTTATTCATCTTTTAAAATCTCGTACATCCCATTAATTCTCCATCTATATCTTTATTTTATACATAATATGTCTATATATTTTTTTATTATTCTTTATTTCTCTTTTTTCCATTTACAATATTCCAAATTACTAACTATTTTTTCTTATTTTGTCAAATATTGATTTCTAATCATTTTTAATAAAAGTTTGACTAAATTTGTCTTTTCTTCTGTCAAATATTGATTTCTAATCATTTTTAATAAAAGTTTGACTACTTAATTTGTCTTTTCTTCAGTGGCAAACTGGCAATATTTTATGTTTTTTCTTCAATGAACAATTTTGGTTTTGTCTTTTCTTCATCGGTGATATTTTTTTTCCTTTTATCCTATGAACATTTTTTTATCCTTTATGTGACGGTAACTTTTTTCCTTCATAAATACATATATTGCAGGTTTAGATGTTCTTTTGGAGAAAAAAAAATTGTTTTTCATAAAAAATATATATATACACACATATTGCTAACATTCACATCCTCATAAGCTCCTATTTTTTTTTTATCTATATAAACAAATCTTCACTGATCTCTCACTACTCGTGCATTCTTTTGCAAATTTTTGTTATACGTATACTCTGGTGATGATAGCGATGTCGATCTTTATGAGGATCTCAATGAACAGTCATCAAGGCATAGTGAAAACCGCCAACATCATAAGTTTATTTGGGGTGATCACATTTGGGGACACGAGTGCACATATCACGATTATTTTATAGAAAATCCAATATATCTCTTGAATTTGTTTTGAAGGAGATTTCAGATGAGCAATCCTATTTTTCTCAGTATTCTAAATGAAGTAGAGTAACGATTTGTACTTCATCCAAATAAGGGAGAGGTGCTAGAAAACTCGGTTTATATTCTTTGCAAAAAATAACCATAACACTTAGAATGATAGTGTGTGAGGTTACTATAGAATTTTTATGAATGAATACATACGAATTGATGAAAGCACCGCAATGGAGAATCTCAAAAAGATCTCTAACAATAATAAGTAATTTTTTTTCAACTGAAGATCTGTGGTCACCAATGCCAACGATATTACCATATTGGTTGTTGTTAATACATAACAAAATAAACGTTTAAAAACCGTTAGTTACGTGTTAATTAAAACCCCGAAACCAACCAAAACATAACCAAATGGAGTTTAATAAACTAGAATAATATAAAAAGTAGTTTATGAAGTTTAGAGGTGGTGGAAACACTATTACATGATTAAAACTCAAAACTATGTACGAAATCGACTCATTAAAGACGTGAAAATGTGTTTTTAGTAAATATTCAAATCTAAACTTTCTGCACAGAATATTTAACTAAAAATATTTATAAAACAATAAGTATATGTTGTGTAAAGTAAAAATGTTTATTTAAAAGATCTAATAACAAAAACCACGTGTTTTGGGCTTAACCAGCCCAACAAGCCCACTAACCGGCCCATAGATTTTTGAGCTGAATAATTTGGGCCAAAAGTTTTATATAAATTATTTGGAAAAGTATAAAATGATTCCAAAAGGATTTAGGCCAATTAAACGTTTTGAAATCTTAAAATGGCTTAATGGGCCTAACAGACCAAATAGCCCTTTTGTACACTTAATTGGATCAAAAGCCCAAAGATCATTTTATACATTTTTAATAAACATGGGATTATTAGGCCTAAGGTCGGTTCAATAACCATTATTTATCTAACTTGAGCCTTAAAACGTAAACATTGGGCCAATGGAATTAAAAAGCGGTGAGACTACTATAAATATACCAAACTATTGAACAATATCTAATGAATGGAATTATTATGCTAAACTCACAACTAAGAATCAATAAGATTACTAAATAAAGAAACCCTATCACAACCCCGTAACGAGCTTAATTAAAATAGTGAGACTCATATAAACTTAATTAAGACAACCCATAAGGGATATTAAAAGCAAATTATAACTTAAGATTGGAACACGAGCATACATAAGAATATTCATGCATTCACATGTAGATGTACTGGGATAATGACGCGTTTACATTAACTTAGGGATATCGTGAAGGAAAAGCTTACCACTTATCTTGCAAGCACTTACATTTATCTGTAAAAGGACTAAGGTCAGTTTCAGTGCAAACTTCACATTTTATATTGTGTGGGGTGAATACATGCAATTAAATGTTTTCTTGGTGCATTGTTTAGATATGAAATTCACCTCTTTGTGTCTCATAAATAAGGCATGCCTCTAGTTCATTGAATGTGGACCAATAGTGGTATAAATAGTACTATTTGGTAGACCCCACACAAAGTAGAAGCCCACGAAGATTCTTGGAATCATTGTGGTACGCTACCTAGTTGATACATGTTCATACAAGGGGTGTATTAACAGGGACAAAACATCAGTGCATGACCATGTGAGGTCATGTGACTGGTGCAGGATTTGGTTAATATACACCTAACTATCCGCTTTAAATGTTTGGAGGATGTTTTAAAATCTCGAGCTTACCTTTTATATTTAAACTCGTGAATTCGTCAACTTTATGTTGACCCAATATACGACATTAATGTGTTAAAGAGATCTTCTATTTTTACAAATATTGCACAGGGATGTGCTATTCAAGTCAATTACATAGTCTATGGGGTATTACGTTTTTTACTGCATTTACCCGAGTGGTGAATTTTTGTGAAGTCGATTCTAACACCAAGAGGGAATTAGAAGAAATTTTTTGCGAGAATACAGGAATCAACAAGAAAGATGGAGAGCAAGCATTTGGTGTACTTCAACAACGATTTACACACATTAGGGACCTTTCTGAATGTTCAAAGTGAAAGCACTAATAAATATAATGAAATAATATGTTATTCTAATATATATATATATAGGGGAGGGTTCTAGAGAAACCCATATAGTTAGGTGAAAACCAAAAAAATCACTAAAAACTCAATTTTAACCAATCATATAATAATATTTCTTTTTTATTTTTATTTATTTATAAGAGTATCAATGTAATATTAGACATTTTTACCAAAAAATCATTTAAGTATCGACAAAAAACAAAAAAATTGCGATTACGTATACGTAAAACACAATACGCAAAATAATTTTTTGGTAAATTGTGTAATATTATATTAATACAGTTAGAAATAAGTTAAAAAAAATAAAAAATCTAAAAATTATTTGATTGGCTTTTAGTGGTTTTTTTGGTTTTCCTCTAACTTTGTGGTTTTCTCTTGATCATTCCCTTATATATATATACATATATATATATATATATATATATATATATATATATATATATATATATATATATAATGTCGTGGACTCGTGGGATATAAGATATAAAGTTAATTACACGGATGGCTCTTGTGGTATGATCGGATTACACTATTCACCCCTAACTTTGAGAATTATAAGGTTGATCTATAACTTTCAAATCTGTAACACCCTTGTCCCTCAAAATGGACGGTCTTTAAATATTTTTAAATAACTAAAATATTCTTGGTTTTTGAAAAAAATGTAGAAAAAGAATTAATATTTAACAAAACTAAATATGGGTCCCACCAGGCAAACCCTAGCCCCCCCTTTTATCCGGCCGAGACCAAACGATGCCATCTTCACCATCTCATGCTCACCAACTCCGGTCACCATCCAACAGAGTAACGCCCCAAGCTCCAACTCCGATCCCTTGTTCACACAGAATGCGACGCTGGTCGCCTCTCCTCTCTGTCTCTCTCGTTCTCATCTGAACATGGATGATGGCGACTGTTGAACTCGGACCAGCGATGGTGGTGGTAGTGGAGATGCAGGTGTGGCCGGAGTTGAGGCAAAGAACAAATCAGGGGACGATGGTGGCGATGGTCAAGAGACACCTGCGTGGTCGGATTCAACCGCCACCAACCACCACCTAACTTCCACCTAATAAGAAAGAACAACCATTCAGAGGAACAAGAACCAAAGGAAAAGAAACCAGAAAACCCTCAAACTATTCCTTTAATTTATATTTCTTTTAATTGAAGAAGGGGTGGGACCCACATGTATTATTATTTTTATTATTAATTTTTTTAACACTAGTATTTTTAATTTAATCATTTTACACACGTTTAATACTTCTACTCTATTATTTATGTAAACTTCTACTCTACTTTTACATAAATAATCCTAAATTATTCTATTGCTCAGATTTAAACATGAGACATCCCATCTAAAAGGTATATGTCTCTACCAAATGAACTATCTCATATCGATAACAAAACGACAGATCATGTAAACATGCCACCATAGATGATTTTGAAACAAGAAATATGATGATTTTGAAACAAGAAATATGATAATTTTGAAACAAGAAAACGACAAATCATGAAAGAAAAAAATAATATGTTATTGAACATAGGCGTTGTATACGTAAGAAACTACTAGCATTGACATGAAACTTGTGGAGCGTCTTAGCTGTTATTGTACACGTGGTGATCTTCAGCTTAAGCTGCAACCATACACGTGGTAAACAATGATTGAATAAACTGATGACTAACCTAATATATCCCTTATTTTTTTTCTTGGTCAAATTTCATTCTTACCAAACTTTTTGCAACAAATTTATTTGAAGAGCTGATATCAATGTTTTCAGAACCGGACCGGACGTCGAACCGGTCTCCTTACCGGTCCACTGGTCGGACCGGATTTAAGAACCGGACGACGTCATAAATATTATAAAAATATATCAGTCTAAATAGCTTTTAATCCTTTCAAAAACCACCAACAAGTCAATTTCAATAATTTTAAACTAACAATTACCTACGAAATAAGAAGCCAAGAGACTTAAAAAAGATTAAAAAAAAAAAATTGTCAAGCGGTTCAACCGGTCCGACCACCCGGTTTCCGGTCCGACCACCGGTTCGCTGCAGAAACGGTTCAACACATGTAACCGGACCAATCAGACCACCGGTTCCCGGTCCGACCGGTCGGTCCGGTCCGGGTTTCAAAACATTGGCTAATATATACATATTAGGAATTTCCCACAGGTAATCCAACAGAAAACTTGTATGTTATAAAACAAAAAAAATTATTTACTACAGTACGTATTAAGTTTAATTATACAAAATATGTCTTCGTATAATCTATACTATATAATAAATAAAGGTTTTCTATGTCACATGTCGCCTCCATATTAACTCTTATAATTCTTTTTCCCGTATCTTTCTCTTATTAAATGCATATATATTTTTTAATAATAATATATGTTTAAAGAAAATTATAATTATACTAATAAAACACTTTTTTTAAATTATCCATTATTATAAGAACTTTTAAATATAATTATGTAACTTTTATTTATAATCAAATAGTAAATGAAAGTCAAACTATATTAAATATAATTAACGTATTTTTGAAAACCCAATTATGTATAAGTTTTTACATATTTTGAATTTTGTTTTATATTCTTAGTATATGTAATACATTTTTACACATGTAATATATATGCATAAAGATTTAAAAAAATTATACTGATATTTTTCACCCCGTCTGTAAAGACCGGATCTAGACTAGTAAAAATATAAAGTCGTAACATGCTCAAAAGGATATGGACACGTATTATACATCGATTACAGACATTATTATGAAAATAAGTGTCGAATCTGTAATTCTATTCACCCTTAAAAAGTCGTTGTGGTCATCTCCTGATATGAAAAAAAGTAATAATAATAATAATAAAAAATAATAACAACAATGATAATGCTTGATAAAATTTGTTTGCACATAACTCGGATCGAATCGTGTGTTAGACTTGTAGAGACGGGTATTTTGTGTGAATAATTTGTTTACCGGAGTAACCGTTTCATCCGTTCTACCGGCGTAGTTCGTTTAACCCGTCTCCTGAAGTAGTTGTTTCGTGCATCTACCGAAGTAGCAGTTCGTCTTTCTACCGAAGTAGCTACAAATAATCACGTTATCACATTTGCACGTATGCCTCTTTGTTCATTACCATCTGATTGTCATATGGACAATTGTTTCATCATTACCACATATTACTATGTTTAACTCCTTTGTTCTTTACATTTGTTTACCTCGTGGGTAACCGTTTCATTATTCTCTATGTTGGCACATTTACACATATAGTCATTTGTACTTTGTTATCTATGGTGGCACGTTTACACGTATAGACCTATATACATTATCATCTACGGTGGCATGTTACACATAAGAACTTTAGACATTATCGTCTATGGTGGCATATTACACATAAGCCCTTTATACATTATCGTCTATGGTGGCATGTTACACATAAACCCTTTATACACTATTGTCTATGGTGGCATGTTACCCATAAGTCCTTTATACGTTATTGTCTATGGTGGCATGTTACACATAAGCCCTTTATACATTATCATTCATATAGGCACATAATTACATTTAGGCTATTTCATTATTTATCATTCGTATCTATACTTAGCACATTTAGCCATATCATAACGTTCATCAAACGAGTATGCACCCCAGCACCAAAAGTTACAGACAAGGGGGACTTAGCACTCACATGGTTATCTTTAAGTAAACCTGATTGGGATGGCTATTAAGGATAGCGTGCTAATCGATCTGCATACAAGTCAACATGCAAATTCTATCAATTTACTAGTGTCTCCTAGACAGTGTTGCCAGTCATGATCAGTGTCACCTGGGTAGTGTAGCAGTCATGATCAGTGTCGCCAGGCTCACTATCAATGTCGCCAGAACTTGCGTTCTAGACTTAGTGTCGTTCATTTGGTGTCGTTTACTTAATGTCGCCAGACAGCTATGGCGACACACTTAGTGTCGTTTACTTAATGTCGTCAGACAGCTGTGGCGACACACTTAGTGTCGTTTACTTAATGTCGGGGCTTGACATGCCGCGAATCCTCTTGAAAGAAATGGGTGCCTTCGGGAACGCGGACACAGGTGGTGCATGGCTGTCATCAGCTCGTGTCGTAAGGTGTTGGGTTAAGTCCCGCAACGAGCGCAACCCTCGTGTTTAGTTGCCATCATTGAGTTTAGAACCCTGAACAGACTGTCGGTGATAAGCCGGAGGAAGGTGAGGATGACGTCAAGTCATCATGCCCCTTATGCCCTGGGTGACACACAGTTGTGGCGACACACTTAGTGTCGTTTATGTAGTGTCGCCAAGTAACTATGGCGACACCCCTTGTGTCGCCAAGGATATATACGTGTCCCATTCTTTGGCAGACCTCGGAATTCTCGCCATTCTTCTCGGGCTAATGTCGCCCTATGAGTTTCGCCGGAAGACCAAAAACCCTAACTACTTCACTTTTTATCCAAAATCGTAACTTTTTGTGTTCAAATCGTTTATCTAACTTCCATGAATCTAGATCTATGCTTAGTTCCTCTTTTTACACGTAAAAGCGTGATCTTTGAGGTGAAAACCCTTGTTTTACCCCAAACCCAATTTTTTTTACAAAAAACAGAGATTCCAGGTTCGATTCATACCTCAAAGTCGGTGTTTCTTCGTGTTTTCCTGATTGCAAACGATGGGAATAAAGATTGGAGCAGATTTTTGAGCTATCTAGAGCCTTTCTTGAACTTTCTCTCACTAAAAACCCACTTTCTTTTGCACGTGTTTAGTCCCCGAGCTTTATATTTCTTTCAATAAAACTATTATCGGATTTCGGGTTTTACATATTAATAATGTTAATAATAATAATAATAACTAGTGGGTTACGTCCATGCATTACGGCCACTCAGTTTTGAATAAAATGCATATGGAAACGTGGGAAAAAATAAGAATGTTACAACGGTATATTCCGAATTTTATAAAACATTATATTCAAAGCTATAATTAAAGAAAACCAAATTTTGGTCTGGCCTGATTTTAAATAAAACTTATATCCAAACGTAAAACATTATATACCAAAAGTTATAAAAGGAAAACCAAATTTTGGCCCGGCTTGGTTTTAATAAATGCGAATAGTAGTACGTAGTGACTTTTACTTTTCTTAATGTGTTTATCGTTCGAATCTGGAAAAACGAAACAACAATAATAATAAAGCAAAAAAATTATAAGAAAAAAGGAATACTAATAGCAAGTGATGTGAGGTGGCCGGGATACAATTTATCACCATTCATTTTTAATAAGATATATAATGTTTTTTAGTTTATAAAAAAACATTGTTAATATGCATACATTTGAAAGAAAAAAAGTATATGATTGTTTAAAAAATATTATTTTTTTAAAATACATAGTAGAATTTATATATGATTATTTTGGTCGGTCAAATTTATGAAATATCAATGTGCTATGTTATATGTTTTAAGATAATTATATAAAATACCAACACATTTGTCATTTGTTTGTGTAACATAGGGCTTGATCGTTATGGCCATGATGTACACCGTCTGCCATGTCTCCGGCGCACATTTTAACCCCATAAGTTACCGTTACTTTCTCTCTTTTGGGGTTCTGTCACAGCAGTCAAAAAAGAAACCAAAAATGTGGGATGGAAGATTCGAACCCACCTCATGTGAGAATTCTTGTAGATGGAGCTAATGATCATACAAGAATCCATTTTCTAATTAAGAAAGTAAAAAAAATAAGTATTATAAAAAATATATATTTTTTTATTATGGTGGCGATACGTTCATACCGACCACAAGTTTTAATAATACTAGTAGGGAACCCGCGCGCTGCGGCGGAGTGTACAATTTACGGGTTTGTATGTTGCTATAGACTTTTACAGCACATACCGTACTATCTATGATTGCTAAACCTGCATGTTGCTATAGAGTTACGTGGTTTACAATGTAATTTATTTAACTTTAAAAGTTCAAGACTACACAAACAAGATAAAAAGTATACTATAACGTTTTAATAATTTATGGATCAATTTAAGTTGATACACAAAATCAATTCAAACTGACGACATTACTATAAATGGAAATTCAAAATCTCAAAAATTCGGAGAACATAGTTTAAATATACCGAGTGTCTGGTGTAATGTTTGCATTCCTCCAAGCATCGGAAAAGACAATGAGTCAAGTCAAAAACCAAGATAAGAAATAAGTTAACTCAAGCTACAAGAACACGGGTCATATGTAACAAAGAAGAAGTTAGAAATACAATCACCAACTAGACACCTAAAAAAAGCTCTAATGGTTTAGTGAAACCCAAACCCCCTATCAAGTAATCAAGAAAATTTTGATCTGACGGTGGATTATAAGAAAACACCAAATGAGCTTATGTTACAATAAATGGGGAATGGCCATCTCTAATACCAAATGAAAAGCAGAATTGCAAACCGAATTAGAATACACAACTTGAATCCAAATTACACATAAATTTATCAAACATATCATCAAACCACAATATTTGCAACACACAAATTAACTTTGACCCATTGGGAGTCCACAAAGATGTTATGTTTTGCCCCGTTACCCAACCTAAGGACATATTTTGCACGGGTCAAATGCTCAGAAGTAAAAAAATGTGGCTGAAAATGGAACATGACAAACTTAATGAGTCAAACTTTTCCAAAGTGTATTCAAGTCTAAAAACCCGCTCGATGTAGCTGCGACGATAATTAAGTTATATGTTTTACTTTTTATATTAATTTATGATATGGTGATTGAATCCAACCTGCCTAACCAGTTTTTCCCCTTACTCAACCTAAAGTCTAAAAACGTTCTTTAAAGAAGAAACAGAAAAAAAAAAAAAAAAAAAAAAAGAAATAAGGAAATTGGGAAAAAAAAAACCCAAGAGTAATTACATTACACTTGAACTTTATAAACTCATTAAACAACAAAACACAGAAAAAGTAACAGTCAAATATAATTAAATCACCAAGTAACATTCACGTGCATTTATATTTAGTGATATGTTCGTCTTAAATACATAAGAGTCAAATGTAATTAAATCATCAAGTAACCTTCATTTGCAATTATATTTATTGATTTGATTGTTCATCCGGTTCCCTTAGTTCCAGGTAGACTTGTCCAAATGCGTTCCTCAGTGCCACCTTGTGCAAGTTGAAAACATGAAAACTATGTCGGTCATGATTCACAGGCACTCGTATATATAAAGAGACATGTAAGGTTTCACGTGTATATGTTAATACAAAAGATATGGTTGGCAACCTGATACAAGCGAGGGAGAGTGCATATGACCCTATCAATTCCATACTTCACCTGCAACAACAAAATATTTAATCCTGACCAAGAAAATATTTGATGTACCATTCTAAGTTCTAAATTCAAATTGTTAGCCAAATTAATTTCCAAAAGATGAGCTGAAAAAAATACTTTAAAATGAAACGGGTTGAATGGGTCAGGTAAAAAATTTGTATTTAATGCATAAAACCTCCTGATTCATTTAAAATTAAAAAAGATTATTGTTAAAATAAGGTACTTTTATAATGAGATTTGAAGCATTAACTATTTATAAAAAATAAACCCAAATCGCCATTGTTTAAGGATGCAAAAAATAAATATTACCTGACTATCGACGATGATTGCCAACACATGATATTGTCCACCACTTTGTTCAACAACTGTCATTGTCTTTTCAATTATAGGGGTGAATGACGCGCCGGTGATCACAATAGATAAACATCTAAGGTCTTTTTTTTATCTTATCTGGATTATTTATTTGTTATTTTAGATCAATAACCAAGCAGCAATATAACCCGTTAAATATTACTTGACCATCGACGATTATTGCCAACACATGATATTGTCGTCCACTTTCTTAAACGTAGAAGCACCGCCCCAAACAGCAGCACCCTGGCGGTGAACCAGGGCTAAGTAGGTCCCTAACGGGGACCACAGCACAAAACTTTTGGTCCAAAACTGTAGAAAAATAATAAATTTCGATATGAACATTTTTTTCACATAGAGAAAGAGAAGAATAAAATATGAAAAAAGATTAAAAAAAAAATATTTACGTGTTGTTTGCAAACAGGATCAACTTCCACTTGTCTTGCATCATTCCACAAGACCTCTGTATCTGATCCAGCGCGAATAACAAACTGATCTCTACCTTTCTCATCAGTTAGCTAGTGATGCAGATTCTCCTGTGCATCAATACACCAAATTTTGTCAATAATATTACTAATTTACCAACAATATATTAATAATTTTCCAGCCATCTTATTAGCACTTAAAAATTCTGCCAAATAATACCACTAAAAATAAATACATTAATAATAAATTTCAGTTCCTCAAACTCTTCATGAATGCTATATGCAGCAAAACTTTGCGATAACTGGCAGATATAACATTATACACAAGACACAAAATTATAAATAATTACATATTGCTTTAAAAAAATAGTAAGAGAAAGAGAGACAATTTATGCAATAACAACTTACAATTGCATATTCAGGTCTACAGTTGGATCAGTAGGAGCAATATCAAAATCCGTTTTTAAACTTTGGTTCTTGTAGTATCTGGCAAAGGTGAAGACAAGATGATATTAAACATGAAAATGGTTAACAAGCATAGAGATTATCAAAAGGCAACAATATACAGACCGTGAACAAAACGAATGCGTTGAGAAGATAACTTCATAGTTACAGCCAAATAGCAACTGCAAGGAACAAAAAAGAGCAAAACAAAGATGGAAGCATGAGGCATTAGCACAAATGACTATAGTTTCTAAATATATTCATCAAAAGGGAACATACCTATTACCAGATTAGTAAGTCATGTATACCCGGGTGCAAAAAACGGTTCCACTTCCTGCCCACTTTCTTGAATCCGATTCCAGTCAAAGTTGGTATTCTGGTTAAGTTCCTTTTCAGCAGTTGTCATTTATGTCTGAAATTTTTATTAAGCCATATATCAGTGTCCTTATTTAACCATCCAAACAATGTTTATCAAGACATCATGACTGAAACTCAAACAGTCGAATTTGACATCAGAGAATGTCAAAACTTTAGAGGAAAGCAAAATATTTACTAAAGTATTAAATAAGGGTATCCTTAGAAATTTTGGGGGTTTTTTAGAGGCTATGATTAAAGTATTAAACAGTTTCTATTTTCTCTAACATGATCACGTGCTTTTAATAAATTAGTTCATAAGTTACAATCTGCACAAATACAAAAGGCAAAAGAATTTATTATACTTACCTTCTGCAAAGAGGAAAAATCAATACCAAAAAATGCTAGATGATCAGCCAGAAGAGGATTTGTCACACTTTCATCCTCGGAGTAAGAAAACACACCTGAGCTGCCAAAATATGGAACTCATAATTATATTTGAAAAAACATATAATGTATGCAATGATGGTATGTGATGTACAGTTTCCATTGAGCATGATGACTTAGAAATCTACTTAAACAAGATGGTAATACCTGCTCCTTCCAAATCAGAAGTTATTGTTCCAAGTTTAACGGCAAGAGGATAATGAGTTTCATTGTAATATTCAATGGCATGGTTATTACCACCATTGTCATCCCAAAGTTTCCGCCCACACAGTACCATTCCATTAGTTAAATGAGAGCAAAAAAACTAAGATTTTAGGGCAACTATGATAAGATATTTACCTTGAATCGACAACAGAATGGCTACTACCTAGGATAGATATGAAATCAAAACTTGTTTCCTATTTTTCTCTGCTTCT
Organism: Smallanthus sonchifolius; assembly: GCA_023525975.1. Classification (NCBI taxonomy): domain Eukaryota; kingdom Viridiplantae; phylum Streptophyta; class Magnoliopsida; order Asterales; family Asteraceae; genus Smallanthus; species Smallanthus sonchifolius. The sequence continues at coordinate 27,293,417 of CM042021.1, read as the reverse complement.
TCTCTATTATCAACATTTTTATCTGGGTGCCAATGAAAAGCAAGCTTTTTATAAGATGGTTTAATCTCTTATATAGATGCACTCTTTGACACACCCAAAATCTTGTACCAATCTTTCCGTTGACTTAATTTCAAAGCTTTCTAAGCCTTCATAAGTGATTCCCGAATGCTCATGTCCTATAAAAAGTTGTCATTTCAATAATAAAAGAACATATTAATACATGGGTGATAGGACATTAATATATTATGGGGGTGTTTGGATGTGTTTTTGGAAATGACTTATTGCCTTATTGGCTTTTTGAAAAGCTAATAACTCAATAAGTTATTTTCAAAAGCGAGGATTTCTTGGCTTTTGAGAATGACTTATTGGCTTTTTCAAAAAAAAAGTGCTAATTTTTTTGACCTCTTGGCTTTTTGAAAAAGCCAATAAATCAATAAGCACTTTTCCACCACACTCCCAAGCACCCTCTATAATTGGGTTCAACTTTTAACATGAAAATATAGTACTAACCTGAGGCAAAGAGTCAACGACCAACATATATACAAAACCCAATCGCTAGTTGGATTTACCGTTTTAGTCTTTTTTTAGTAAGTTCTTTAATCCAAAATACGTTTTCTTCAATTCACTGTGCTCTGGATCCAGACGAAGCCCTTTCTGTAGTTCCTGAGAAATAAATTTTAAGCACTTCTTTATTATAATTAAATGATACGGTTCTAATAAAGTGACTTATAAATGAACAAAATCCAGAGGTGATATGCAAGTCTTATCCAAATGAATTCCCTATCATATTTTCATTATTTTTTATTACTGAGGTCTGATGACAAACCAGATTATTCATATACTAGAAAAGGCTTTTCCAGGACCGTTTCATTCAACAAGGTGACAGTCTAAACTTTTATGTTTTAGAGAAAAAAAAAATTCTTATTTATATAATGCCATCAAATGAAGAATATTTTATTATCATTATTTATTTATTTTTATCTTTTATTCCCCTGAAATAGAGTTGTGTTTTGTTTATCTTTTATTGCGCATGCCATAGTGGATGAACCCACATCAATGTCAAGCTGCAAATGTGTATCGAGGAAGTCAAAAGTCAACCGAGTACTTTCTAAATTCAATTCTATTGCTAATCTTTTAACAATTTTGAAACCAAATCTTTTTATATATACTAATTCTTTTACTGTGTAAGCAAAGTTACCAAAATTTATAGATACTTGAGATAACTTCATCATAAAATTCAATGTTGAAATTAGTTTGTTTGACCTTAAAAGTGTTTTTGGTGGTCCATATATAAAGTGTTTTTTTTTGTTATAAACATATAACCTCCTAAATTGTTGTATGCAAGAATAAACTATATTAATATTGTAGTGTTTGTAATCATATTTAACAACTAACTATTTATATAAGTTCGAACTACCCGTTTTTGACCGGTACATGTTTTAACCAATTACCCAACCAACCTCTTTGTCAATGTAGTATATGAAGAATCTTACAGTTTTCTTACTTACCTGAAGCAACTCCACCAGACATGGGACGGAGATAATCTTGCAATTGAGAAGGATCAAGAGATGATATTGGATTCATAAAAGCTAAGGCAATAATATATTGTCCTGAATTTGATTCACAGGAAACAGAAAACGAATAAGTTTTAAAGAAAGCTAACAATATATGTTAAAGAGTTGAAGCAACCTTGGTGATTTTCACCTTGTTGAAAACATCCTGAAGAACCTTATAATTCTGGATCATATCATACTCTGATTTGGCGTCAAAATTGACCTTATGCATGGGTACCATTCTAGGATGTGCAACATCCATAAGCTGACAATGAACGGCACCAGAACATGCCTAAATGCAATCAGATACATTCAACTCGCTAAAATTAGGTCATCAACATTTAACAATCCAAACAAGAACATATTGAGAGAGTTTTTAGACCCGGTGATGGATATGAAAACTTTGCAAAACACAAGATAAATGTATCTAGGGTTTGAATTTGGGGGAAAACAAACCTCTTCAACTTTAGAGAGATTGATTTGGAGAGTGGAGTTGATCCAAGCTAAGATCTCTGATCGGCCGATGAAATAAGCTTAATTTGTGATTATTATTGAAAATGGATAGTCTTAAGGCTTCTCAACGTAAGCACGAAAGGAAAATGAAAGGGCTCTGATGAGGGTTGGGCTTAAATGATAGAGATAGGGTTTAATGGTAATTCACTATATTTTATGTATTACTAAATTGTACCTTATGTATAGTAACTTGTAATAGGTGTCTTAAAATTTTAAATAAATTATAATAATGTCCTCTTAATATGTATTATATAGTAGTATAGATATAATATAAATACTAAAAATATTTATATTAATAAATATTTTAATATATAAATTAGAAATTAACATGCTTTTAAAACATAAGCCGCGTATGCACGTAATCATTGTCCCGCTTTATACTCCACTCGTCCCATATGAAAACAAATCAAAGTTTCTAATACGGACAAAATCGAGTTGACATACAAATACAAATAAATTTTATTTTAGATATATAAAAATACTAAATTACCAAAGGATTGTCGTCTAGTGAAACTAGGTATGTGTATAATGATATTTATTTATGACTAGTTGATCTAGTCACAAGACGATGGTGATAAAGATGCAAATTTAGAAGTGAAATTAGAGGGTATTATATTTGAGTTAGTTGTTTAAAAAAATAATTAATTAATTAAAATGTTAAGTATAATTAAAAGCCAAAAAGAGTTACAATTGTATTATGATATTCTAATATTCATTTTAGACTACTTTTTATATATACATTCGACCCATTTCTAATGGCTTATATTTTTGAGGCTCTAATAGTGAATTATTAATCCTTTGATTTTAGGTTTTGTTTAATAATAATTGGTTTAATGTATTAATTTGTGAAGATAATACAAAATTACTTTCTTTTAATTTCTGACATATTACATCATAACTCCAATAATTCAATATAAATAAATTTTATATTAACAATAATTCATACTTATTTTATAAAATTCAATGACCATATAAAAATTATTTTACTAGTATAAAAGATGGCCGGTTATCTTTATTTTTTCTAGTTTAAAAGAAAAAGGTAAGAGAAGACTTGTGTGTTTCCCTAAACTTCAGAAATCAAACAAAAAGTCGTGATCGGAAAGTTTGGATCGAATTTGTACAAAAAGTCATATCCACACCGACACCCACAAATACGTGACATGCAAGTAACACCCATGTAGTGAAGTAATTAGCGGATAAGGATCAGGCTATCTCACAACATTATATCTTTTTAAAAAAAATATTGTTTTGTAAAAAAGAAACTAATGATTGTTGAGTTTCTCGAACGTTTAATAAGGATGAAGTAAACATGAGTTAATTCAGTATGAGAATCTTTGTATTTTATAAAAAAAGGAAATTCTGATTCTCGTTTTGATGATAGTTGATAAAAGTTGTCTAGGGGTCTTATGGCTTGTTTTTGTTTTGAGAGGTTTTTCACATTAAAAATAAGTTTTTCTTTTGTGTTAGATTATTTTTTTCACTATTATTCAAAGTTAAATTTATTTTGCATTGAAATACCTTATTTGATACATCCTCAAAGATTTATACGACTCACAAAAATTTATCAAACATTTTTTTTGAACGGCAAATCTACGTTACTCCTATTCCTAAATTACATAAAATAAATCACCTGTATGTGTTTGAACACATGACCTCTTATCTAAAAGGCAAGAGCCTTTACGAGGTGGGCTAATCCACATTTACATAAATTTATCAGGGGAAAAATACCAAAATGGACATTTGATCAAAAAAACTTATCAAAAATGGATATGTATAAATAGCCGGTTATTTCATGCACATTGTGAGCAATAGCCGGCATAAAAATCCGTACCCACATTCTTTTTTATAGAGTACGTACCAATGGCAAGTCGATACGTGGTCGTCTAAGCCGACGCCTTTTCTGAAAACGGGGATGTGGGCACGGAAATTTATGCCGGCTAAGCCTAGCTATTAGCCGGTCACGTGTCGACTTGACATTGGTCCGTACTCTGTAAAAATGAACGTGTGCACGGAAATTTATGCCGGCTAAGCCTAGCTGGCTATTGTGAGAGAGTGTCCATGATTCAGCCGGCTAAATAAACATGTCCATTTTTTTTAAGTATTATGGTCAAATATCCATTTTGTTATTTTTCCCATTTATCAAACATGCTCTCACTTTTGTTAGTTTAGTGTTGTAACGTATTTCTCATTAATCACCGTTACCAACAAAACACACAAATTTGTTACAGAAAAATTACAAAAATAATATATCATATCTATAGTCAACTGTCAACATAAACAACACGTACAAACGATTATTTATAATTACAATTAAAAAATGTTCTTACGTGTATAAAAATCCACCATGTTTACAAACTTCTATTTATTTAACACACGAATGTTTCTTATTTAAAAAAAAATCAAGACGGCAGCCTGAGTACGCAAGCGTACCCCTTACGATTCAGTAGTCATCTCATCTATAATTCTATAAATTCCAACCATTGGCCACCCTTCTTCCAAATTCTATTTTCCAAATCCCATTTCAGTTTCCGATGACGGAGAAGTTTCAAATTTCAGAGCTTCTCTTCCCGGAGAAGAAGACCTCCGGGAATGGAAAAGAAATCCGGTATCCAAAAGTACAGAAAAGAAAAACCGATCCTGTGAACATCCGGGAAGAATTTTCCGGCAGTTCATGGGTTCGTGAGTACCTACAAACACATTCATTTGAAGAAGAAGAAGAGATAGTGCCGCCCCACGTGATCTTGGCACGGCGCATGGCCGGAAAAGCAGCGTTTTCGCTTTGCTCCGGCAACGGGAGGACTTTGAAAGGAAGAGATTTGAGTGAAGTCAGGAATTCAATTCTTAGGTTGACGGGATTTATAGAATCCTAACGTTTGATCCTTCATCTTAATTTAGTTTTGGATCATATCGGTTCGTATTCGAATCGTGGATCAAGATTTTGTGACACATAATTGATAATACTTTGGTTAAATCTTGCAAGAGATCGATAACCTAAATGTGAAGATATATACATGCTTGTGAGTTGTGTATTGAATAGACTATTTGTATAAAGATATATATATTTTGAAAGAAACCCTACCTATGGGCATAGAAAATTGATGATATAATAGAAGTTTTTACGTTTAATAAACATATGTTTCAAAAGAAACCATACATGTTGCCATAAAATAGATATGAAGTTTTCATTTTATTTTATTTTTTCAAATTAAATAGTACTAAAAAGAAAATTTTATTAAACATATATATAGTTTTTAAGATAGTACTTAATATTATGAAATTTTGGAATTACTAGCTTGCTTATTATTTATTCATTCAATAAAATATTTAGTAATCATAATATTGTATAAGACCATGTGAAGTCTATTTGTAAATATTATTATTCATATCTAATAATTCCAATAATGCAATTGTCCTTATAATTATTTATACTAATATTTCACGGTTAAATTAAATTATTTTATTATACTATTGATCTTTTTTCATATAATGTAAATAAATATAATATATTATATTTAAGTACATAAACTATTTAGTAAAATTTTGAGTTAATTGCATAAATGGCTCATGTGTTTTGATCAAATTGCACGTTTTGGGCTCTCAGGGGTGAAAAACTAAAAACTGTAAACTTAGTTCAAACATTTGTAAGCTGGTTGCACCTTTAGCCCCTGACATTAACTATCAGGCTAGTTTTTAACGAAAAATTTCTCCATGTGTCATCCACGTGAGGATAATTTAGGTTTTTCAAATGTTAAACCTTAATAAACAAAAATGCATAAAAATAAGTACGAAACAACATAAAAAAATACTCCCACTTTAAAAAATGCATAAAATAAACAAAAAACTGCATAGAAAGAACAATTTTTTGTTTGTTTCGTGCTTAATTTTATGCATTTTTTGTTTATTGGGGTCTAACATTTGAAAAGTCTAAATTACCTCATGTGGATAACACATGGGTAATTTTTGATTAAAAAATAACTGGTGTGTAATGGGCAACCAACTTACAAATGTTTGGGCTAAGTTTATAATTTTTCAATCCTGTGAGTCAAATGTGTAATTTGATCAAACCACATGGACCATTTGTGCAATTAACTCCAAAGTAATAAAAAATTCTATATCATAGTTGGACTAACTATAAAAGAATTTGAATCTCACGTGGTTGCGATTAGCACACGCTTGGTAATAAAAAAAACAATTCTAAATGATTTATTGATGAAAATAAGTGAACGGACATAAACGAACATTCACGAACATAAATGAAAGAACAAGACATGTGTTTTATATTCGTTTGTATAATTAACCGAAAAAAAATATTTTCATGTTTGTTTGTTATGAAATGAACAAACTTTCCGCCAAACAGTTCCCAAACGGTTCACTGAACATTCGGTTCATTTATAAGCTTATTCATATAATTACAAAGATACTGTACATATGAGAGGGATCACGATACGTTAATCCTGTGTGGCTGCTTGTTCTTCAAGTAACTTACTTTCTAAGTAGCCTCAAACCGGTTTGTAAAACCGAGCCTAAAATCACCAACAAAAAGTAGAAACATATTTAACAAAGCGACGTGTTTGACATTGTTCTCTTAAAAAAAACGTCACATTATTCATTGTATATCTCAACCAGAACAACAACATTATTCATTACTATAAAGGTCTACTTGTATCTCTAAAAGCAGAGATGAGCTTAATTTCAAAGATCAGGTAAGCACATTTTTGTTTGTGACAATAAGACTGATAAACATTCAACATTTGAACAATCTTAAAGCTGTGTTACTCAGATGTTGATTATTTAGTTATTTACTTGTGTTAATAATTGACAGACTAATTTACAGAAAAAGAAGTCAAAACATCATAATCAGAAGGAAGGGAAAAAAGCAGGACAAGGCATAGGAAATGATGATTGTTCCTTTATCAAACGAGTGACTGGTAGTCAGCAGTCGGTGGCGGCGGCGGTGGTGAGGAGAAGAGAGAGAGTAGAATATATAACGTTTTTTAATCATTTGAGTCCCTGTCACTAGTAGGACTTGAACCCGTGACCTTCAAACCTTAGCTGCTTCTAGAGCCTTTGCCTCTGCCATTGGGCCACCAACCCCAATGGTTGAAGACGTGACTAATGGGGGGAAATCCGCATCACTCAATATTGGTTGGGCCGGCCTATTAAAAGATCGTGGAACTGTGCCTGAAGCAATGTTTCTGTTTGGGACGGAACTTGATGGGAAAACCTCATCTCGAAATTGGGCCTACTGGGCCTGTTGCCGAGAATTCCTATGGCCACTTGGGCCTGTTTCCACGTGATCCTGAGGCCGGGAAGAAGGACCAGCCCCTTGATGGGCCTGCTGCCGAGATGGATCTGGCAGAGTACCAAAGGCCTGCTCCTCCCTGATGCCTGGCTTGCGATGGGCCTCCCTGGGCATGCTTGGGCTTCCAATCCGGCTTGGAATTATGGCCCACAAAAAGACCATTTTTTTCTTGTTCCTTCCACAAATCCATCATCCACTTGCTTACCTTTTATTTCTCAAGATTTATTTCAAACACAGACTAGCGGTAAACAAACCGAGCATGTAGTAAAGTATTCGAGATTGGCTCACTAAAGGTCAAGCTAAGTTAAACAATCTCGAATCTATATTGAAGCACATTTAATAAACGAGATCAAGCCGAGCTTCATATGACTCACAAACATAGACGAGTATATAATTCGCTTAATTTTAATTTATTGTATTAAATATATAATAATTACTAGGTTAGAATCTCATGTATTACACGGTTTGAATAAATATAATGTTATCTATTTAGTAATAAAAAAATGTCTTTAAAAACTCGTGTATTGCACGGGTTGAATAAAATATAATGTAATATGTTAACATATACACTTCTTCATAATATCTCTTTAAAAAATGTACTTTGACGTGACAGTTATAAATTTTGTTAAGTTAATTTTTAAAACATTTTATTCAACTGAGTATTAATTTTTTTATGTAATTAATAAATATTAAATTCATTGGGTTAATGATATAATAACTATCCTTAATTAAATAATAAGTATCAATAGTTAGATTTATATTAAATATTTAAAACTATATTCTTTTAGTATCATTATTTAATAGGATAGAGACAGCAAAACAATAATGAAAAATACATCAGAAAGTGACAAGTGTCCCCTAGTTTAGTTGTTTATTAGGTAGTATAGATATATAGATATAGATATAGATAAAGATTATTGTATATAAATATGATAAAAATAACTAAATAATATATACGTATATATAGGGGACGGTTCCACTAATAAGTGGTTTTTCGCTAATAAATACTAAGAAGTTGGTCAAACGAACCCTAACCCGGACCCAAAAACCTAAACCCCCCTCCACCCGCACCCCCAAAAACCTAAACCCCCCTCCAACCCTACCCCGAAAAGCCTAAAACCACCACCCCCACCCCCCACACCCCCCCCCCCCCAAAAAAAAAAAAAAAAAAACCCACCACCCAAATAAAAAAATCTAAACCCTAAAATGCTAAACCATAAGGCTAAAACCCTAAAATTCAAACGTAAAATCTAAATCTTAAAAGCTAAACCCTAAAAGCTAAGATGGTAGAGTTCGAAGAGACGGTTCCAACGTCGCTGAAATTAGCTCAATCGGAGTTCATTTGATATCGTTTCTTAAGGTTTTTGTCATTTTTTAGATTTATTAGCGAAAAACTACTTCTTATTTGATCCTCCCCCTATATATATAAACATTTATAAAAAGTTATATATGCAAATAAATAAAATAATTAATTAATAAATAAATATAAAACGAGGCGAGCTCGAGGTTGAAAAACTACTAATGAGTCAAACTCAAACATTTAAAACAATGCCTGAAACGAGTTGAGTTTGAGCTCTCTTAAATTAAGTTCGATTCGACTCGTTTACACATGTGGCTAATCATTGATGTCTCATTCATATACTTGAAGTTTTAGTTGGTTACAAAAACTCTTATTATAAAGAAAGTAAACCAGATATCTAATTTATAAAAATAATTATTTGGGTTAAAAAAATAGTTTTTTTAAGACCGAACACAAAAATGAATTGAAACAGCCACCTGATGACGGTCAAAAGCCGAGTTGAACGGTGAACCATATCTTTTCCACCATTGTTAACACCTTCTCCGGCCCTCTCCTTGAATCTTTCTACGCCTTGGACTCGCATCCTCTCTCTCTCTCTCTAAAAAGGCTAATTCGCATCACTCTTTCTCTTACCTTCTCTCTGTTCCCATCATTTATCAAATCTCCAGGTAAATTCATCATCTTAAGCTTTCTGCAAATTGTTTTACTCTTTGGACAATCATGATGATCGATCGTGCATGCCTGAATTTATAACGTATGCTTTAATTTTGCATGATGCATGGTTGGTCACATTTTTTGCTCTTAATAATTGCGATTGTTGTTACTTTTCCTGATCAAGATCACCGATTTCATATATCTCCGGCATTAAGGTACCTAACCCGGCATTTGTGGGTTTGGGTTTAGTGTAAATGGTTTCGGGTTGAACTCGCAAACATTTTTAGCTAAACGAATCGTGTTCAGGTTGACCTTGCCGGTTCGCAAGTTGACTGCTTTAACCCATTTGATTTTATATTTATTTTTTTAAAATATGTTTTATATAATAAGTTAAATAAGTTGGATATTTTACGCCAAGGTTTAAAAAATAAAAGAGAAATGAGGATCAAGATTCGTAGTTTAAACGTAATTAGTTTATGTATGTCTGTAATATTTTTGTTGTAACTTTGTAATTTCATAGCATTGATATGCACAAAGAATAAAATAAAATTAAATTTTGGGTAAACGGGTCGTCTTATTGTCGGCCAACGAAAATTAGTGTCATGTTTGGGTTCCTGTGTCTGGTATGATTTTCGGGTTCGTGTCAAATTCGACCCCGCAACCAGCAAACACCCGAAATTATATATGTATATGCACATTGATGCATGCATAAGAATATGTGATTTATTTTAGGGTTTTGCTAACTATAACGTTTAGGATTATGGTTAAAACTAATGAATGCTTATGATTATATGCTATCTACTAATGTATATATAGGGTAAACATGATTGATCAAGCACATCATCCAAGTGTCTCCCAGAAGCTAAGAGGGACTCTTCTAGCATCAAGCATGGCACGTTTTCATGCCGGTGACAACTGTTTGCCGCAACCCAATCTATATCATAGGCGTTTTCGTATCCAAAACTACACGAATGCTGCGTTTCAGTACCCGTTGCATCCACAAACCAAACTTCCCCTTGTGCTAAACCCATCTCCTGTTTATGTTCAAGCCCCGGCCGAAAAAGGCTTTGCAGGGTTCGCCATTGATTTTCTTATGGGCGGGGTGTCTGCAGCCGTGTCAAAGACGGCTGCAGCCCCAATTGAACGTATCAAGCTCTTGATCCAGAACCAGGATGAGATGCTTAAGGCCGAGCGGTTGTCTCATCCCTACAAAGGAATCGTTGATTGTTTTCGTCGAACGGTCCAAGACGAAGGTTTTGTTTCATTGTGGCGAGGAAACACAGCTAATGTCATTCGTTACTTCCCAACACAGGCTAGTAATTAACAAAGATTTCAATAGTTGTTGGTGGTTTAGAACATTTGAATCGATTTATTGTGTGGTTCAGGGCCGGCCCAGAGGGAGGGTGAGGAGAGCGACGGTCCCGGGCCCGGTCTCCCCTAGAGCCCGAACTTTTTATTTTTTTTTTATATTATATATATATATATATGTGTGTGTGTGTTTTTAATCTATATATATATAAGCCCAATTGTTTTTTTTTTTTTACATGTCCCGGGCCCAAAACGTTTTGAAGATTCTCGGGACCGGCCCTGCTGTGGTTGATTTATAATTATTGTTCTGTGGAATGCAGGCTTTGAATTTTGCATTCAAAGATTACTTCAAGAAGCTTTTCAACTTTAGGAAAGACATAGACGGTTACTGGAAATGGTTTGGAGGTAATTTAGCATCTGGAGGTGCTGCTGGTGCATCTTCTCTTTTCTTTGTTTATTCGCTCGATTACGCGAGAACCCGTTTGGCGAATGATGCTAAGGCTGCAAAGAAAGGTGGAGGAGGAAGGCAGTTTAACGGTCTGGTTGATGTCTACAAGAAGACATTCGCCACTGATGGTATCGCTGGGCTTTATCGCGGGTTTAACATTTCCTGTGTTGGGATTATTGTCTATCGCGGTTTGTACTTCGGATTATATGATTCTTTGAAGCCCGTCCTTCTCACCGGCAAACTTCAAGTAAGTTGGTCAGTCACCAGTTTGACCCGTTTCCTTTAAGCTAATTTCTTTAGGTTATTGGATTTTAATAATCTAAATGATAATCCATTGCCCGATAATAATCCTTACTGAAAATTTAACCAATGACACTCTTAATTTAAATGTACAAGCGAGATCGAGTAAAAATCGAGTGACGAAAGTGAAGGTTAGGAGTGTCATTGTAAAATTGTCATTATGGATTATTATCGGCAATTGAGTCACAGTTTGGATTATATCAGTGATTGTTGGGGTGCATTTTTCAGGACAATTTCTTGGCAAGTTTTGCACTTGGTTGGGCGATCACCAATGGTGCTGGATTTGCATCCTATCCGATTGACACCGTAAGAAGAAGAATGATGATGACGTCTGGTCAGGCAGTTAAGTACAAGGGTTCACTGGACGCGCTCAATCAGATTTTGAAGAAGGAGGGGTTTAAGTCTCTGTTCAAGGGTGCGGGTGCCAACGTTCTCCGAGCCGTTGCTGGTGCTGGTGTGCTCTCCGGTTATGACCAATTGCAGGTGCTCATCTTTGGCAAGAAGTATGGATCAGGTGGTGGTTAAGCCGATGGTATTACACACTACAATCTCGTATGCGATATTTTTGTTTTTGTTACGTACGTTAGTTTAAATAACCGGTTGGTTTAAGTAAAGAACGGTTGTTGAGTGTTTACCTCTCAAACAACCGTTTATGAGTATTTTTTGTTCAAAACTGCTATTCTATTTTAAAATTTATTGTACTATGTTTTGTGGAATGGTCATGGGACATGTATAACGATAATAATTTATTTTTCAATATTATTTGGGATGAGTAAGACTTAAGTTGGGAATATCCATTCATATCCATGTCCATATCCATGCTTACTAAATCCCACCGATAGCAATGTTATTGATGAGATCTAGTTAGGGTGGGATGTAGGCAAATCTTACATTTATCCATGGGATAGAGAGGTTGCTTCCAGAGAAACCCCGACTCAAAAAACAAACAGTACACGACTATGCACGCATTAGCAACAGTAGACAAACAAACGGTATTAGAAATTAGCACATTGTAAAAGAGAAAGTAGCGATAGATAATACATCATAAACAACACATATACATAAGTGCAATATGACAATAACATGCAATGGATATTGATGTGTGGTGTTAGTATATATTTTTATATAAGATTTTTAACACTATTATTAGGTTTTGATATTTATAAAATGATTAATACTTTAGCTAACTACACACAATAGGCAATTGCACCTATCACAACGTAGTATAGTCTAGGTAATAACCAAGTATCGAAACAATGGACGCGGTGGCTTTTGGTACTCAGTCGTTGTTATTGTTTAGTTTAATAATAAGGGTAGTAGTTTTTAAAAATAAAAAACAAGTGAGGCAACAAAACAAGGCACATGATTGAGAGATAATCAGATCAAATGCATATCACTTGGGCTTCGAATTCACTTGATATTAAATCAATATTTTAGAATTAGATTAGTGATGTGGTTAATGTAGGGGGTGAACTGCTCCTTCGTCGGTCTACTGTCCTAATGATCGTCTAGAAGGCTAACAAGCTCCCACAAATGCTAACGCTTCCTCGTGTCATTATTCGGACTAAGATTATACAGTTGACTTGACTCCCAGGTACAGTTACCACGTCGTATGGTTCTTTGGACAGTCGGATGCACAAACAACTACCTCCAAACCACTCATGAAGACCGAAAAGATTAACTGATTTATGTTTTTTAGTAATAAAATGGACAGGATCCCAGGTAGGGTTACCACGGCCCTCAATCTTTTGGAAAGATAGAATGATAAGACACGCTAACCACCGCTAGATTGGAATAAAGACATTTTAACTACAACATACTTTAAATAAATATTTCTCCCACCTCAATCCTTAAGCACCGTGGCTCCGGCTAAGAGTCCTCCACGAGTTAAGACGGAAGGATAGAAGAAATATCGATACAAAACACAAGGTCCAGCTAAGACTCAAAATGCCTTGCTTGAATACCCAATCCAAACCGACCCAAAGTATAAATATTTTACCAACTGTGCCTAGTATAATATCAAATATTTGTATAAAGACGTACAACTTTGAATGGATGCTTAAACATGAGGTTTTTCTTAGGGCATCCGCAAGATTTAAAACTTCAAATGACCGAAAATCAAGCATTCACGTCCATAAAGGAAAATCATAGTTAAAAATAACCAAGAAACATAAATACGTTATTCGTTAATTTAAAACATAAATTTTACACCAAGTTTCATCTCCACCCAAGTAATACAAGAAGACTAGCCAATAATGGCCATATATATGAATACACAAACACTTGATGATATGAATATCATGGAATAGAAACCAATAATCAAACAAAAGTCAAGTATTGTGATTATGAAATGCTTCTTGATCTTGGGTGACATGACTAACTCTATCTCTCTCTGCTACTCTTCGTGGAAGAGACATGTGGTAGCTCTTTCGAGTTGTTGCTTTTCAAATGAGGGGGTGAAGTCCTTTATTTATATGTTGATCCGGAAGTGAGGCACGGCTGTGCCTTGGGCGTGCATACGGTTAATCCATGCGAATTTCTGTTGTACAATGATCAGCTTTTTTTGGCATTCTAAAAAAGTGTGCGGCCGTGCACCCCTATGCATAGGCATGCAAGGTGTTGACAGTGAGTTGACTGGCTTCTAGAAGCTTCCTGAATGTTCCTGCTTGATCCTAGGGGAGGCACGACCGTGCCTGACCATGCACGTGCGTGCCTTTCTTCTGACTTTCACATATTGTTGACTTTTTCTTTGACTTTTTGTTCCTTTTTTGCACGGGAGGACAATTATTCTGCAAAAATCAAAAGAGAAGCATTGTAGTCTATTTTCAAGTGTGACTGCTCATAGGTCAGTCAAATATGAGGATAATTATACGTGTAAACATGTATAATTTGATGCATGTCAGATATAAATAGACATAATAAGTACACTAAGACAATAACAAGCAAAGCCGACTAAATTTTTGGGAAAATCTAAGCCCATAGGACACAACCACTACACCTCTGTATCCTCCCCTAACAGTCCTTAACCTTAATCTTACGTCTCCACAAACTCCTATCCTGGACCATGTCCTCAGAGAGATGCAACTCTAGCAAATCTTGTTTAATCTTGTATGTGATAACTGTTGTCAAGTCGTATAAAAATCTAAATAACTTGGATAGTTAAGGTTTCGTATTCACGGATAGCGTTCGGTTAGTATCACACGTTTTGTTTGATCATGAAAGCAAATTAAGAAAAGTATATTCATATATTGATTGGAGATTGAATTAAAATAAAGTCAAACTAATTTGAAATGGAATTGATAAGCAAGAAACACGCAAAACACGAGACAGTTACGAAGACAAGAAACAAGTAATCACATTCGGTTTCAGGTTTGGTTACTTAGTTGCAATATTTAATCAGTGGTAACAATGTTTAATCGGTTGTATAGACATCACTTATCTTGATTATATCACTAACCTAGAGCACAATCCATGTACTTACACACCAACCGTTCGATCCTTAACTAAACTAACTAGGGTGTATTAGGTATAATCGGGTGGCGTACTATAAACAATTTGTCGAATCAACATAGAAATCAATCACACTAAAACGAATACAAATCACATGCATATGATTAAAACCCGTTTAAATGTTTAAACACAATTATCATTGAAGTAAGAGGATTATAACTTGCTAACTTGATGATCAATATAAATATTTAATTACTTGCATAAACATAACCTGTATTGATTATTTATTTAACTTTAGACACAAATTGTAGCAAACTTCACCAACGGGTCATCTACTACACCTAGAGTCTCTCAAAAGTGGAATGGCACCATTGGGAAATAAACAACAAATCGTCTTACGGTTAACACAACCAAAAAATAACAATATATATATATATATACACACACACGAACCTATGTGCAAAAATTCAATATATGTTCAAGTGTGGAATACAAATATCATAGACCAAGTTAAATATAAGGAACCAAATTGTCGGCCACATCGATCTAACCTCTCCCCTCTCCCTCATTCATCATCGCTAGCCTCATTTAGGGGGGGAGAGAGAGAGAGTGTGTGTGTGTGTGTGAGAGAGAGAGTGATCAATGGTGTTTTAGCAGTGTTAGTGGTTGTGGATAACGTCGGTAGCAAGGTGGAAGTGATCGGTAGTGGTGGTTAGCAGTTGTTGGCAGTGGTGGCTGCTAGTGGTTAGTGGCGACGTAGTGGTGGTGCCTTAATGGTTCGCGATCAAGCCGAGAGAAAGGTGTGGTTGTGTGAACGTGAGGACCAACGAAGGGGCCAATTAAATGTGATCATTCAATGTTTGTTAAGTCCAGTAATTCTGTGTGTGTAGTCTTACTTGTGTATGTGGATGACATTATTATAACAGGGAATTGTATGTATGGAATTTCAAGTGTTAAGTCACTTCTTCAATCTTAATTTTTGATTAAAGATTTGGGAGTGTTAAAGTATTTTCTTGGAATAAAGGTCTTTAAATCCGAAAATGGCGCATGTTTGTCTCAAAGAAAATAGTGTATTGATCTACTTGCTAAATATGGTCTTTTAGGTTGTAAACCGGTTAACTTGCTAATTGAACAAAATTATGTTCTTATGAATATGTGTGATAAAGATAGTTGTATGTTGTCAAATATTACTAGTTATAAAAAAATTAGTAGGAAAATTAATTTACTATCACACACAAGACGATATTTCTTATTCGGTTCATTGTCTTAGTTAGTTTTTGCATAAACCAAAAAATGTTCATCTCCAAATTGTTTTAAGACTGTTACGTTACTTAAAAAAATCTCCAGGAAAATGAATTTTATTTTGTAAAGGTGAGTCCTTTTGTTTAAAAGTTGTTGCTGATTCGGGTTGGGGTAAATGCCTTGAGTCTAGAAGGTCAGTTACGGGGTTTGGTATTATTTTAAGAAATTCACTTCTCGTGGAAAAGTAAAAAAAATAGTCGACCGTGTCTAGGTCGACTGCTGAAGCCGAGTATCGTGCAATGTGTGTTGCAACGTGTGAAGTTATTTGGATTGTTAACCTTCTTAGAGAACTAAAAGTAGTTCAATTGCTTATTTAACTATTTTTTGTGATAATAATGCAACGATTTCAATTGCTGCTAATCGGGTATTCCATGACAGGACAAAACACATTGAGATGGACTTATTATTCCTACGATAAAAAAATTCAAATGGGTTTATTAAAATTGTTGCTACTAATTCAAATGATCAGTTAGCAGATATTTTCACAAAAAGTTGCTTGTGAGCCAACAGGAAAAGATGTGTGGTTTGCTTAATATGTATGATGCATTTGCCTGTTGAAAATATATGGGGATTTATTTCTTCAAATCAAAGTCAATTATGTTTTAATAGATGTGTTTATTTTCTTGTTTCTGGGTATGTCGAGTTGATAATGGGTTTCTGCTAGATGGGCTGATGTAGAATGATTGGGCTTGAATCAAGAAGGGCTACTGGATCCTAGTGGGCTGGAAAGGTTCGGGTACATAAGCTGAAAGGTTTGCGTGTACATAAGCTAAACGGTCTCGGATATTCGTTTCCAGGCCATAACCCGGTTTGTCTCTTAACTACACGCGGGTTATGGGTTCAAGTGGGTCATCCAGTTTCTTAGCTGGAGCTTATAAAAGAAGATTCTCTCATCTCAATACGCTCTCGGCTCTCTCTCTCAACATATCGCTTGTCTTCTTAGATCTAAGGTTTTCATCATGTTGATGATCGTCTTGATTTCTTCTGTATTGTAACACTCTGAGCCCCTGGGCCTACTTCATTACATTCTTTCCGTTAAGTTTAGTTTCGACAGGGGTAAAAACATGTAAGTTCACCCAAAACTACTAACCCTAATTCTCACTTTGAGACCCCGTGCCTATTTTAACTCACGCCCCCCTATCGAAACTCGTCGTCCTCCCTCTTCCGATCTTCTGCTCTCGCCGTCGTCTTTTTTATCATATTATCGAGTTGATAATCCGAGTTCTTGTATGTTGATTTGAGAGGTATTTTTCGTATTTCTTCATTTGTTCGAGTCTGTATTCTTTGGGTAAAACAATCTTGGTTTGGGATTAATGAGAGTTGTATTTGAGTTTCTGACAATAATATTACCATTTTTTTAAAAGTATTGATATACTATTGATTATAAGGACGCATCTATTAACAAAAGTACATCTAAATCAAGTAAAACTATGTATGTAGAACGGTGCATTCTAACATGTTTTAGTCTGATGCGAGTGCATTTATAATTATACATCTAAATTATTACAATTGCGTCTTGTAACTATACGAAAAAAACTATTCTTGCATAAAGTACACGTGTCATGTATGTATATACGTAGAGAGAGAAAATTATTGTTTGTAATATATATTTATAACTCTAGTGGCGTTCACCAATAATCTAATAAAATAATACAAAATCATTGTTTCCACAACATATTTAAATTCCGGTTGGCGTACAACCATCAATGCATATATTACAAGCACAACTACTTTCCCACTTTGTTTACCAAAAGAACGATCCATGAACATGAATCATGATGGAGTCAACAACACGTCATACGCGTCCCCATATCCATCCAAGGCCAATTCCGTAATTTCCTATGTCACCAACGCCTCATGAGCACGCGCTTGGCCGACCCCCTTCCCCTTCAAAAACCACCCACACCCCCAAATTCCATTCATTCAATCCTCATTTCCCAAATTTACATTTCTGCCACGCCAACATCTTTTCAATTTCTCTCATATTCTTCAACAATTCGTATAGATTTGATTTTTGATCGGAAAAATGGCTCAGAGAACCGAGAAAGAAGAAACGGAATTCAAGGTGATACCGGAAGCGATGACGCTCTGCGTCAACAACTGTGGCGTCGTCGGAAATCCGGCGACGAACAACATGTGTCAGAACTGCTTCAACGCCACCACAACCGCTAGCTCAACGGCGTCGCAACGCAACCGTACCAGATCTAACTCGTTGAGGTCACCGTCTCGTCGCGACGTATCGGTAGATCTGGTGTTAGATGAGACGGTTAATGTGTTGGATGAAGAATTGAAGGATACGAAGAGGAGCGAAGTTGTGGTGGTGAAGAAGGAGGTGAGTCGGTGCTCTGGATGCCGGAAGAAGGTTGGTTTGACCGGATTCCGGTGCCGGTGCGGTGATCTGTTCTGCGCGGAACACCGTTACTCCGACCGACATGATTGCAGCTACGATTACAAAACCACTGGCCGTGAGGCAATTGCGAGGGATAATCCGGTGGTTAAAGCGGCAAAAATCGTTAGAATATGAATTAACAAAATATAATCTGCAATTCTTCATACGTGTTCTTCAAATCAAATGTTCTGATGTGAAAAAATTGTAAAATCATCAAACTCGATGTTGATCGTCGTTTTTGTGAAATTAATTATTCTTGAGAAACTGCTTTTGATTGAGATTGTGATTGTGTTTATTTCAATTGAATCATGAGAGATTGAATGTTTGTTGATTGATTGGTGTTTTATCATCTGGTCAAAGGGCTCAATTTTAGCCGACGCGTTTGACCGAGTTCTTATTGACGAGTGTGGGAGGATGACGAGGAGTTTGGTCAAAGTATAGTGACTAATCAACTTTAATATATATTAAACTTTATTTAAATATTAAATAAAAAGCATCGGTTGCTTATGTTCAATTAGTGATCATTTTGGTCAAATTACGCTCATGGTTGACATGAAAAGCGACAAGGCAATACGGAATGGAAGCGGCGGCCGAAAGCGACAAGGCGTGGGGTGGGACCGGTAGCCGAAAGCTACAAGGTGCGGGACCAGCAGGGCACCGCCCCGCCGACCGCCTAAATGATACTCCGCGCGGGCGAAAGCTAAGGCGTGGGGTGGGACCGGCGACCGAAAGCAGACAAAGGTGCGGGACCAACAGGGGCGGCCCGCCCCGGGTGCCTAGGTACCGCCCAAATGATACTCCGCGCGGGTGTTCTCTCCTGTATGTCAAGTCGCATGACCGCTATTTTTGCTTCTTTTAATATCATTTAATATTATCCTATTTTACACATCATTTTCTATTCATCCTTTCTCAAATTTGAACCCTAAACACCAGTGTTGTAAAAATCGCTAGACGCTAGTTGGGCGGTGGGGTAGGGCCTAGGCCTAGGCGGGATTAATCGGGGCCTAGGCGGGATTAATCGGATTATAATTTTTATATGTAATTTTCAGTTTTTTATATATATACACACATTTTTATATGTAATTTTTATAAAAATGTTCATTTTTAAACCACACCAAAGGTTTTCGCCGGAATTTAGTCGTAAAGTTCAGGTTTTTGCCGGAAATTTCAGGTTTTCGCCAGAATGTTCACCGAAATCTGGCCTAGGACCGCCTAGGCCCAAAATTCCTCCTTAGCCGAGCGCCTAGCGATTAATCGGCGCCTAGGCGCGATTTTTACAACACTGCTAAACACTTTAAACAATGTTTTCACTATCTAGTTTAAAGGTTGTGCGTAACAAACATCAAGTTCAGACGATGTGTCTTCTTTTGAGAATACAAATGATGCATAACTATCTTTTGTCAACAATTACTCAAGCTATGTCACATCATTTTCAAGATATTGCAAGTTCAAGTAGACATAAAAATAGTAGAATTAGAGTAAACAAATATCGTGAAGTTGTACATGCTTCTCTCGTGCAAGATTACTTCGCTGAGGATCTAAAATTTGGTGATTCAGTGTTTAGGAGAAGGTTTCTGATGGAAATAGAACTATTCCTACAAACAATTGATGATATGGACAGAAACTTTCCATATTTATGATCATCCTATGATGCTAAATTTAAAAAGAGTTTTACATCATTACATATGTGCATATCTGCAATATGTCAACTAGCATACGGGACAGTTCCGGACACAAATTATGAGTACTTGAATATGTCTGAAAGAAATTTATGTGAAAGCCGACAATATTTCTATAACGGTATTATTTAGTTGTATGGAAAAGAATATTTGCGTAAATCGACTACCAACAACATTACTTTTGTATGCCGCACATGAAAGCAAACATGGATTTCATAGAATGCTAGATAGCATTGATCGTAGACATTCGGCTAAATATCAGTTAAGAATGAAACTTGGAAGCAAACTCTCGCAGTTGAGGTAAGACTTCCAATCCAGGTTTAAGAAAGCAAATACTCTTCACTGAGGTAAGGCTTTCAATTCATTCTTAACTTGCAAGTTGAAGCAGCCCCTAGCATACATTTCTAACGCATATGGCCTACAACTTAAATGGATTGACTAATTTAGCATAGACTTGTTAACCATGCCAAACGGGATTCTAAATTGACTTATGAAAATGATTTTAAATGGTTGTAAACTTGGTTATTATTAAAGGTACATTTGAAACAACCTTAATCTCTAGAAAGATCAATCAAAGATGTATTGCTTAAAAACATTCACATTATATCGAATGACTTAATCTTGTTCTTTGAGAGGATAAAATGGAAGAACTTAATATTTGTTTGTTAAGAACATCATAGCATTCACTTTTTCAAAGCTTACAAAATTATTGTGGTTTACAAAGGGTGTTCAGATATGCATTTTAAAAGTGATTATGTAAATCAAACTTTAATTTTTAAAGTGTTTTGACTTTTGACCCAAGACATTCAAGGGTTTTTACTTGCTGATAACCACAGGCTAGAAATTAAGTGCTTAACCTCAGAAATTAAGCTCCATCTGGCTGGATAAATGGATTGGCAATCTCCTCTGTACCATCAGTTGGTGAAACCAGCATAACCGCAGTACCCCTACAAACCTGCAATGTAAACAAACTGAAATGTTATTCAATTTGAAGTTTTATTTAAATTGCTGTTATAAACAGATTTTCCTGTAAAATGTTAATTTCTGTTTTTTTCTAGCAATTTTGTTTCTATAACAGGATAAACATTTGTTTGCAAAATATATACTACTTCAGAAAATGAGAACCGGAAAAAGGTGACGGGCAAGTTATGTGATTGTGAGAACATTTTTAAACTCGTATAACTATTAACATCTCAAAACATGAAAGTAAAGATCAAAAACAATAAGAGAAAATCTAACTGAAAAAGAAAAAAGAAATAATACTATTAAGCCAAGACGACGAGTTTGATCAGTGGTCTTCAGTGGATCATCTACATCTGCAGTAATTTTTATATAAATGAAACTTATTTCTAGCTTCAATGAATGCAAAAATAGTATATGTATATACAGATGAAATTTATCTTCTAGCTTTATTGAATGCAAATTGTTTACTAAAATGTTTGTAATCTATTTCTCCTAACAAACCTTTTTCAGTTGATAAATTAGTCAATCCATTTAGGTTTTTTCTTGTGACAACATAAATCTTGAAAGTAGAAATTGATGATTATATAAACACACACTAATCACTATAAAATACATGAATTCGTTACCTCTAATGAACTCCACAGCTTCATCTAAGACAAGGTTTAGCAACTGATCATATCCTTTAAGTGTCCCTGACACTAAGTGAGAAAAGAATATCAATTCGTAATAAAATATTGGCTACAACTAACACATTAACCCATGCATGGTAATTGAGACTATTGAGACAGACATGATTGAGTTATATCTAATATTAAGGGGAAAAAAACAGCCAACAATAGCACTTTTCGTTACCTGAACATAACCACAAGGTAATTCATGAAGCTTAGAACTAAAATCTAACGATGGGATGAATGGCAAAGCTGAGCTATGTACTTTATGCAACTCTGTTGTGGTCAGATATCACATAACTTTAAGATAGTATCATTCTTAGTTTCAAAAATCGCGCCCGAGGCGCGAGGCATGCTAGGGGATCAGGAAAACATCTCAGGGCCTTGAGGCAGCACATGGGTCAAATTGGTCAAAGGTAAGGTCTGTAGGAGGCTCATATGTAAAAGCAACCAAAAGGATGAAGAAACTATGAGTGATTTACTTGATAAAAAGGCTGATATGTAAACAGATGAGACAAATGCAGCTTTTGGTTGTACATAGGCGCTTCGCATAAACGCTTCATGCTTTTTAAAACCAAGGTATAATTTATGATTGTGCACAAAATACGTAAGGGAAATGAGAAGATTCTTTATCCGGTAGATGCATTCATTAAAAAACTAGCTATGAACAACCACATATAAACAATTTCAATATGCAAACTATGAGGACAACATAAATCGATTTATTTATCCAGATATTTAGTTGCAAGTAATATGCAACAACATAGTATTTGACAAACATATTTAGTTGCTAACCTTGCCTTCCCCCAGTGAGCTTGACTTGGACACCCTTGTCAACAAATTTAGCTAAATCCAAAACTGTTTCCTTCCTGCCTGACTGAAACAAATATACATGAAGAGCATGGAAGATAAAAATGATGAACAAATTATGAACATCTTTTAGCACTAGAAACTGGAAAATAAAGGGTCCATGTTTGCATCAAATGAAATGCCTTTGAGGATCTCAAATATACTTCAAAATGATCGGTTAAGATACTAAACATCTCGTAAAAAATGACTGTGGAGGTGTGAATTTCTGTCATAACACGAACCCAACACGAAATTAACAGGTTTGGGTTTAGTTTAAACGGGTTCGGATCAGTTTCGCGTCAGGCCCACGAACATGTTTAGCTAAACGGGTCATATTCGGGTCAACCTGGCGGGTTCGCGGGTTGACTCGTTTAACCTGTTTATTTTTTTATTCTTTTTAAATTGTGTTTTATGTCATGGTTCAGTATTTTATGCCAACATTTAATAGTCAAGTTTATAATTTAAACATAATTGTTTTAGACACCTTTGTGTTGTTAGCTATAAATTTATAATTGTAGTGTTAAAAAAATCAGGTTAAACGGTCATGTTCGTGTCAACCAGTGAATATTCTTGTCGTGTTCAGGTTCATGTGTCTGACACGATTTTCGGGTTCGCAAACACGACCCGTTTAGTACCCCAAAAGATGAGAAATATATAAGTGGGCAAGGATGAGGGTGAAGAAGAATGATACCATTGTAAATTCTGCTACCAACTAATTCCAACCAAAGTGGTCTTACTGAATCTGAGACTTCACCAACAAATCTAAGCCTGCAAAAGAAATCAAGACAGTAAAATTAATCAACATAAAAAAGACCATGAACTCCTACACTCCTGTTTCTAACGCAGTTCAAGATTTTTCTCAACCTGTTATAGTAACACCACAAATTTGACAACATACACAAGCATCAAATCATATAAAGCAATTTAACATACGATATGTGAATAAAAAGACAGCAAAACCTCATAGTCTACAATAGGGGTGTTCATAAACCATTGAAACCGCCCAAACTGAATTCAGCAAATCGGTCGCTTAGGCCGGTTTGAGATTTATATGGATCCGTTCACATTTTATTCTTTGAAAAACCAGGTTTAACGGTTCAGGTCACAGTCTCGAACTCAAACTTGAAACCATAGTTGGCGGTTGAGCCCAGAATTTTCATCAAAACTAACTGAATCAGACCGTTAGTCTAAAACAATTATCCATTTCCATGTTGTTAACACATGATCAACCCTATTTTATATCTTTTTGAAAAGCAACATGATCATCCAAATTAACAGATAAAACATTAACTTCCTCATTCGTCTTAACCAGAAATCATGTTAAACTACAGACATACTCCACTGTATCAGGAGACAGGAGTAATTGTTGTAACTGGAATTTCTAATTAGATGAGGCAATAAGCCCTAATTTAATTTCAAATTTTCAATTTCAACTATGAATATCAATGATTTCTATACTTCAACCAAACCAAACCAAACCGCATACACAGTAGTACATAAAACCTATAGATAATGCCATCCGTATGGTGCCAATGAACGTGTGTATACGCTATCAAGAGATGAAAGTGAAATTTATTTTAGGGCACAAGTAGTACTTACGGTGATCGGATGCAGCCGGAGTATGCTTAAAACTGAAAATGTGAATCCCTCAAGGGCTACCATAAATAAGCTCCGATCGATTTGTATAAATATTCGACCCGAATTTGAGTTAGATCCTTATAAAAACTTGGAAGTTAGGTTTAGTTTGAGTTACGGACGTTTACGGTGTTCGGTTTGGTTTTACGGTCAAATTTTTTTTTAACTTCGGTCGGTTGGTTTCAAAATTTTCAAACAGTTGCGAACGATTTGGTTTACGGTTTATACTAAAAACCGGACCATATATTTTATTTTTTTAGATATGTTATATTAGGTATAATTAATTAATTATTTTATGAAAACGTATTGAAACCGTGAAATCAAACCGTATTATATATATATATATTTCGTGACTTGTTTTGGACAACTTGTATAAATGCCCAATAAGCCCAAACCATAGAAACGGTTTACTTCGGTTTGATTTTAAATTTCAATTGTTTGATTTCGGTTTTCGATAATAAAAAACCGTTATTAACGGTTTGGCTCACGGTTTGACCTAAAAACCATTAAAACCGGATCGTGAACACCCCTAGTTTGAGTAACTCACTCGTTACCTCGTATAAATTAGTTTATTTTCTTAGATATTGATAGTTTAATATTGTATTATTTGAAACCTGTATATTTTGGTGTTATTTTTAACTTGTTATTTGAGGTTTTTATACAAATAAACATACTAAGTCATCAAAACTAAAAAAACAAATCAGCTCGCCAAACACGAGTTGGAGGCGAGACGAATATGAACTCAGTGTTTGAAAATATTAAGTTGAGTCAGCTCGGCTCGTATTATTAGTAGCTTGAACCCGGGTTGGTGTTGCTCAACTCAAACTCGGCTAACGAATAGCCCCTAATCCAACGCTCTAACAGTTAGTTCCTCAACTATATACTATTTAACCTTTAAATATTCCATTTGCCTCCCAATCAAGCCTAACAATTTTGAAGGCTATTTCTAAGCCATAGTACTACTAATGGTCTCGTTAGAATTGAAAGAACTAAAAAGAGCAAGTACAAGAGTTACTAGAACTGGGATTTATAAGACCATGTGTTCCAAATTTATTTGTGCGATGAGTTTTAAAGCCTAAAAATGAGGAAACTTTAAAAGAAAATAGCAAATCAAACGAAACGGAATAGTCTGTTTGTTTGTATCGTTGTGGAAAAGTTAGCTTCAAATAGAATTGGAACATGCTATTATTATAGCTCATGAATTTTAAAACTTACACCGTTATACACGTGGACCGATAGGTTCATACCCTAGTTTAATTACGTATGGAATTTTTTTAATTCTATTGAATTATTTAATAAACAAAGTTAACAATAAAGTTAAACTAAATTTCAAAGTCACATGAAAAATAATGTTGTTAAACGATATCTACTTTAGTGATGTTAGTCGACCTTAATTACATGAAAATAATGTTAAGGGTGGAGCTCGGGTTCTCCCACGGGTAGTCGGCAACACCGCCGCAACACCAAGGGGTTCACGGGTTCGAGCATGTCGGGTACTTTTCAAGGGTTCATGAACCTGAGGATTAAGCCGTGGTTGGACGTTGAAAAACCGGGTTAGTGAAACGGGTAGAGGGTAACACCGCTGCAACCTACTAGGGTAGTTTAGGGTTCAAATGACGTGGCATTACATGACGCGTTTTGATTGGATAATTCCTATAGTACTTAGGGGTTGAAGGAGTTTCACCCCCTCAACCTAACTTCTACTTTAGTCATATTACTCTATGAATAAATTTTACTCATATTATTGTACAACCTTGATTACAAGTCTATCAACGATTAGACTCATTGACGTTGTGTTCATTGTTAACTACATAAAGATAACGTCGACCAACGATTATTACGTTAAAAATGATGTTTCCTAGTATTCGTCTTAAACATATGATGCCACCTTGTCCACACATTACAACTTGGTCGGAATTAATTTTTGTCCAAACATACGAACATCATGCAGATGATCTAACTGGTTACAATAAAACTAAACGATACAACGTGATAGAGCTACTATCTCTAATCGTAATAAGGAGTATGTGTTCGGAATATAAATATTATTCATCTTCAACCAGTTTGCTAATATATATTACAACTTTTTAGATGCATGGAACATGAACATCTCTCAAAACTATATTATGGCATGTATAACAAGGAGGTTGTACTTCTCCCATACCACTAATCGCCTCTTCTTTCAATTTGAACAACACACCAATACGGATTTGAATAGCTTATATCCATTTGATCTTCATTATCAAAATCTCTTAATTCTGCAACTTCATCATAATCTTCCACCAGGACCTGTAGGAAATCCTTGATAAACTCTGGAGTTGTATTGGTCCGATAACTGTGCCTCCGGATTCATCATTTGACGAAGGGACTTCACTATCTTCGGTGTCACCATTTTTGGATTCATCTTCAGAATTTTGGGAGACAATATTTTCTTCATCATCAATAGGTTGCTGAAGTGAATGATTTTCTAGGTGGATGTAGGTTAACACACCAGCTTCATAATCATTAGACTGGGGTGCGGAAAAGCCATGCATAAGATCCATAAAATGGGTATGTTGGACCGTAATTATTGGCTCCCAAGTGACGGAAATCTCACCAACAAAATTTATTTCATTTGCTACTAAAAAGTATAACATGTTGACACCTTCCTCCCCGAACAAATATGAGGTTGCATGAATACCTTCGAACGTGTAATATAGCACCAACTTCAAACTATAGGATTCTCTATCTAGTTGAACATGATTATAAATCGTGTCATCTAATTCTGCATATGACATTGAATTATAAGGAACAAAAAACGAAGATGTTAGAGTGGATTCATCATAAGTAACAACACCATTTACATATGAAATTTTTCCACCCCTATACAGTTTAACAATATCCGTACTGAAAGATGACATGTTTTGGTGAAGAGTTGGAATTATAATTGGGTGAAAGAGTTGTGTTTTGGTGAGAGTTAAGAGTTGTGTTTTAGTGTATTGACTGTCACGTCACCATCATCATGTTCTCTAGTGTAAATTAATGATTGAATGATGAATTTCACTTGCCACGGCAGCGGACTGCCCGACTCGGCTTGCCACAGAAGCGGACTCAACCTTAGAAAGTCAAGATCCACTTGTTCGGGTAGTGGACTACCCTAAAACCAATTGGGTGTGAAGAAAATACCCGAAAACCATTTAGATCTTCCAATCAACACCTTTTCATCAAAAAATCATGTAAACCCCGCACCCCCACCCCGACGTCACAATCTCTTTCTCTCTACATGTGTGTGTGTTTTATAATTTATATAGGTTTAAATGGCGATATTATCTATATGATTCACGTTTTTTCGTTATCAATTAATTAGCTGATCAGAATGGACAATACGTGAGTCACATCCGTGTATAATGAATATTAATCAGTTAACTACCGATACAAAACTTTTTGTTGATACAAGATTAATAATGCCATTTTTTTTAACAAAAACTTTTTACATCTAAATGCCACTTTACCTTGCAATTGCAAAGATTTGAACCGACACCACTTTTGTAAGGGTAAACACCATACCACTAGACCACTAAGTAATTGCTGAATAAAATTTGCATATAATTTGAGAATAAAACATGTTGTGTGTAGATAAGTAACTTTAGATAACATGTATCATATACCCATGACCTATCTTATAGAGTGGTATTGTGTTATCCATCATAAAAGTGATATAGGTTTAAATCCTTACAATTAAATAATTTCTTCTACGTAGGATGGAAGGTTTCTCTTGAAGACCCACCAAGGAAGGGTGGCAAGAGGTCCGGAGCAGTCGTCGAAGAAGGAGTGAATATGCAGGAAGATCCTGTAACAAAGTTTTTTGTTACTAACCTACCGGAAGGATGCTCCTCAAGGGAGCTATCATCAGTTTTTAAGGAATATGGAAGGGTATGCGGAGCGTATATGGCGAGGAAGAAAGACAAGGATGGAAATACGTTTGGATTTGTAAGCTTCAAGAATGTGGAGAATAAGATGAAGCTAGAAAAAGAATTAAAAAGGACAAAGATTGGCAAGCACAATCTAAAGGTTAACGTAGCAAAGTACTCTCATGAAAATGCTAATACGGCAGAATTACCAAGAAGCCGTTACGAGTATCAACAAAGGCAAAAGAAGGAAACAACCCACACGGCAGCCAACACCGGGGAACATCACGTTTCCAATGGGAAATCTTTCAGGGACGTTTGGCTAAACAAAGAGGTTCTAACGAGCATAAAGAAAACTCTTAACCTATCCCCAGAAACCAAAGCTTTTCCCAATGGCATGGGAAGGTTTGTCGGTACAACGGTAAATTTTCAAATATTAAGAACTATCCACTGTCTTCTCCGGGACGCGAGTTACCCAGATGTTAGTATCCAATACCCGGGAGGATGCAACGTTCTGCTAGATCTATATGACGAAAGGGAAACCTTGAAATTACTGGGTGACTGTCTCCTATGGTGCCAAAACACTATCTATAGGCGGGAGACTCACACTAATCAAATCAGTCATGGAAAGCTTACCAACATACTGTTTTTCTCTTTATAAAGCTCCAAATTAAGTGATCGGAGGCCTAGAATCTATTCGAAGAAGATTCCTATGGAGAGGGACGGGAGATAATAGGAAAATCTATTGGTAGCATGGGATAAAGTGGGTACCCCGATCAAGGATGGGGGTCTAGGTATTTGTCGGCTTCAAGATATCAATTACGCTCTTTTATCAAAATGGGTTTGGAGATTCAAAAATGACCCTCAAAGCCTTTGGAGGAAGACGGTAACCACAATACACCAAGGGAGGAACTCATGGTCAAACCTCCCATGTCAGGCAAATCTAATGAGAGTTTGGAACAACATTGTAAGATTTGATTCAAAATTAAAAATTGGAGGGAAGCAGTTACACAACTTAATAAAAGGAAAAATTGGAGGGAAGCAGTTGCATAACCATTAAAGATGTCTTCCCAGTGTTGTTTTCATTGGAGCAAAAAAAGAATTGCGTAGTTGCTGAGTGTGTCGCTTCTGCATCCCCGGTTATTTCCTGGGATTGGAGGTGGAGGAGACAACCTCAATCAATTGTGGAGCTAGACGAGTGGTTAAAATGTTCTATTATGATTGGGCATGTGATTCTTAAGTAATCATGATAAGTGGGAATGGATGGGTCACAATGATAAGGAGTTCTCGGTGAAAGATGTTAAATCTTTAATTGCCTCCTCATCCAATACATCTCGGTTGAGATCATACATAGATTTTCTGTCGGACGCAGTCGGACTAACAACAATGTCTGTCGAGGATCGTTTCTTTGACGATCTGTCTCCGCTTGGATTGACGTACAATGTTTGCCATTTCGGCGATTTCCTTAATAATTCCCAAGTCGTTATTGGAGCTTGGCCTCCTCCGTTCATAACGAGACGTTGCTTGCATTAAAATGTCGGTATCACAACAACCGTTTTTCGGCTTCTACCACATTGTTGGTAGATGTCGTAGAACTTTAAGACCTTTCGGTTTATATGAGTCCATTTAGAACTCAATTACTCAATAGTTCGATACTCAGGCGGTACGCCCATTAAGGCTTCAAGTTTTGTACCGTTACGTTTCCATAACGTTCTTTTGTTTTTAGCGTTACCTAATTTTTTTTTTAATATAATTAATATTAATTTGTATAAAGAAGTAATAAAAATAAATACAATTATATTTTAAATATCAATAATGGGATCCTCCGAGACATCAACAAACGCCCCAGCCAAATTTAACTCTTCGTCCAAATCCCACTTCTTTGTAACCCGTGAGGCTATTTTTGTTACAGGATTTTTCTTTTAGCCTTTACTTTTGTTACGCACGGGTTGCGTTTCCTCAACGACTTCTTCTTTCTCCGGTTCTTCTTGAGTTTCCGGAACAAAATCCGGATTTGGTGAGTATCCTACAGGCATATTGGGCATAGTAGGCATGTTTGGGACATACCCGGATGATCTGAACAGGTTTTGGTTGAACGGTTATAGTTGGGTGAACGCGTTGGGGTTTGTCGAAGACTGCAGATTGAACGCGTTTTGTTGCGACACGTAATGAAGCCAAAACATGTTCGGATCGTTAGGATTCATGATTTGGTGTAGAGAAGAAAGTGAAATTTTTTATAGAGAGAAGTGAGATTTTTTATAGATAAGAAAGTGAGAATTTTGAGTGTGGAATATACTAGATAAAATGATTATTTACAGTGGTTTAATTGGAATTTTCTTTTATTTACTTTGTTACCGTTCAACGGTAACATTGTTTAAAAAAATTAGCCGTTCAACGGTTGAGTAACTCTCTTTTTCCCGTGAGATTTTTCACGCATGACCCTCATCCACCCCCTCACGCCATTAAAGGGGCGGTGTGCCTTTCAGTGGCGGAGCTTGAAAATTTTCGCAGGGGGGCCGAGAATTTTTTTTCCATATAGGGGGGGGCCGGAACTATAAAATTTTTGGCCGAATACATATAAATTAACACTACTGAGCGAAAAATCGACCGAATACGTATATATTAACACTTCTGAGCGAAAAATCGGGAGGGGGGCCGGGCCCCCTCGGGCCCCTTATATCCCCGCCCTTGGTGCCCTTTACCTAACGCCGTGAAGGCTGCTCACGGAGGGGCTCAGTGGACCATAAGTAACCGCACAAAAGCGGTTGGTGATTTGTGTCTAAATGCAGGGGATACTAGAAAACCAGGAAATGAGAACTTGGGGCCGCCGCAATTGAAATTGAAATCCGAGACAATCCACAATTGCCACGTCGACTATTTTTGGCACTTACCACTAGGTTCTTTGTACCCACCCTCCAACACGCACGTCATCCTCAAGGACCAGATACCAATATTTAATGAGTAATAAAAAATTATTATTCTTCTTTTTATTACTACAAATAACATTTTTATTATTTAATAGAATAAAGTGTAACTTATATTTTTCATTAATCTATACATACTAATAAATAAAGGTTTTGGGGTGTCACATGTCACTCCTTCATGTCTCCTCATATTGATTTTCTCGTCTCTCTCTCCTAATAAATGCACCACTATCTTATTAAATACTAATGATATTATAAATATATTATTAAAGAAGAAGAATAATTATATTAAATAAGAATATATAATAAGAATTCAAAATATAACTAATTAAAGAAAAATACTAATTTGTTTTATACACACACATTTTCACTTGATATATCTCGAGACGATCATAATATTCTGACAAGTTATGACGTATTTACAAATTTATAAGTTTTATCTTTTTTTAATATACAATCTCGTGTAATACACGGGATTCTAACCTAGTATAATAATAAAATCAAGATAATTAGACTTTTGATTTTATAACTAAATATATTTAATTTTAAATATTTTACATGCGTATGCGGTTAGTCTTACTTGTGTTTATCCATTTTTATACATAAATCATTTGTTTGATTAAAATTGTTGTGACGCGTTTTGTTTGTGCTTTTACCATTTATAACATATGATAGGGAATATAATCATTACCACTTATTTACATTATACTGTGTGATAATTAATAACTGTTAGACCATATATTATATTTTGTTCGTCTTTTCTTTATTATACATCATATGATAATAAAAGAATGATTTATGTCCTTTATGCTTTAGTGGCTCCATCAAATTACACAATGAGACCCTAAATCAAAATGGTTAATGCAAAATTGCTAATAATGTGAATTACAAATAGAAAATAAAAAAAAAATAAATGTGAGATGAAGTGATTAAGTGAACCAACCAACATATGTGTTTATAACATGACTATTATCAGAATTGTGCTTTGTGTTATGCATGTTAACATTAAATCTTGGTTTCACTCTTTTTTTTTTTAATTCTTGATGTGTGACATGCCTTAATAAGAGTTATCAATCTAAACTTATGCCTTATTTAAATATATGAACTTGCGTTAAAATTATGTAAAATAAAGAATTATCTGTTTATTAATTTAAATTTGTGTTTAGTACGTAACTAATTTTAAATAAAAAGTTGATTAATAATTAATGAAATACGACCAACGAGTAGTAAGAGAGGAAAAAAAACATGATATATAATTCATTTTATGTATCACATTTAAATCAATTTATCTATACTATATTACAATATGTATGAGCAGTGGTGGATCCAGAAGTTTTTGTAAACGGGTGCATAAAGTAGGTCTAGTCAAAGCGAGTTTGGTCGAAACAAACCGGTTCAAAATCGACCGGGTAAAAAAAATACTTTTTTACATAACGATATAATAAAAATATTTATACCTATTTACTTAAAGATATTAATATAAAGTTATTCATACTTATTACTTAAAAACGTGTACAGCTAACTGATTAAACACAAGAATATGTCACAAATATGATAAAAAAATATTTGTAAACCATAAATAAAAAGAAAAAAAATATACTTATAAATCAAAAGTAAAAAATACAAAAAAAAACTAATAAATCAATTGAATAATCAATAATAAAACATATTATTTATCTACAAAATTTAATTTGTTATGATTAATGTCTATTTTTTAGATGTTTAATATAAGACTATTAAAAAATCAAATGATAGTAAAAAGTTTAATGTGTAAATTTAGTTGTATTATAAGGGTTAATATGAAATTTCTATTTATTTTTTTTAATTATCAACAAACACTTTGGGTTTTCCACTTTCCCATGTCATTTCTTCATCTTCTTCTTCTCTCTTCCTCTCTCTAATATTTTTTCTCCATTAAAGCTTTAAACTTTCATGGCTTTTTATAGAAAAAATTATCTTTACTTAAAATTACCAGCAACCTATTTGGTTTCTTTCCCTCTTGGTTTGTTGAAAATCGGATGACGGATCCCTCTTAGCATATTTAGGAAGGTGCCTACTAAGAGAAATAAAAAATTTTCCACTACGCAGATGAATCTCAGTGGGTGTCTCGCCACCCACTGAACCCTGCATATGAGAATGACAAAAAGGTAATCTTACGTTATTTTAAGATTACAACTTTTAAAACATGTGATACAAGGGGTATGTTCTTTTGAGAACTAAACATATGTTGAGAACCGAAAGAACCGTACAAAACGTTTAAAAAGTAATATCGAACAATTGTGTTTAGTAAAGAGAAAAAAATAATATAATAAGTGTTTGTTAGTGAGATAAAGATAGAGATAGAAAATGAGATGTGGGAGGTTAAAACAAATTTAAAGATAAATTTAAAAAAATGTGATATTTAGTTAAATTATAGAGATGAAGACGGAGAAGCTGATGTGAATGCTTTGAGATGTGAGGAGTTAAAACAAATTTAAAAATAAATTTATAAAAAATGATATTTAATTAAATTATAGAGATGGAGATGAAAGAAGCTGATGTGAATGTTCTAATTTGAATATGGTATTGCTATAGTTTTTCTTTAATTTTAAAAAATTAACATATTATGTGATTATCAGTGTTTGTATTCCTGACGCTTCGTGCAGGGACTCGTTTATATAAATATTATATTTCTCACCTAGTTTTCTGGTTTTGTATTAATATAATATATATTTATTTACGAAATGACAACAATAAAAAAAAGGAAGAAAAAGAAAGGCTGCTTTCTATGTGCAAAGCTTCAGGCTCTGATTTCCACTATAGAGATTCATCTGTATTGATTCCATCTTCCATTCATTGGACGAAAGCTCGAAATCAAGCTCAAACTTCAAAACAATCACCTTCAAAATTTCATCAAATTCACAAATCTGTATTCCTATCATTCAATTCGTGTACGTGTTCGAGCATGTACGGTGTCAATGGCTCTTCCGACGCAATTTCTAGGGATATGAACTCTCTCCTGTATTCGTCCACGTTCAAGCATCCGGCAGACGGAGAGTTTGCGAAGATTAAAGAGTTGATTTCATCGGATCCTTATCCGAACTACGATTATCAAAATCAAAATCAGCAGCAGCAGGATGAGAGTTATGGAGAAAACCGGAGCTCGTTATTGCGTAATCGATCTACTCCGAGTTCCTTCTTCTCGAATTTACTTAGCGAGAACGGAGACGAGGAGTTTCCGGATCCGGTTACCGGCTCCTCGCCGGAGGAAAGGTTCTTCATGAGACATCAACAGCAGAAACGAAAGGAATCTGAATCGGACGCGCGTAACTTGCTACGGTACGCGCCGTCGTCGACGGCTATGGAAGAGAAAAGGAGAGAACGGGAATCGACGGCGGCTACGGTCAATGATTCACGGCGAGTGCCTAGTTTGTCACCGGTGAATAATGGCGGTGGTTATGGTTATACGAATCAAAGTAATTTGGATTGTGCGTCGTCTTTCAGAGGTATGGATTCAACGAGCTCCAATCTCGTCAGGCAGAATAGCACTCCAGCTGGATTTTTATCTGGTAGATTGCTTCAACTTGCTTTTTAATTTGTTAGTTAATTTCAACTTGCACTTTAATTTTATTATCTTCAAAGTTCATAATATTTATTGATAGTTGACTTTTTTTGCTTTTTCCTTTTAAGCTTCACAGATATTTATTATCATCCTAGATCACTTAATTTCTGGATTTGATGGTTAATTTATTTCAACTGGCAGAAGCAATGTTTGATTGTGCTTGTTTGTGTAGAAAGTTGAGCATCCATAGTGAATGATTAACAGATAGAAAATGTTATGGTTCATCATGGGCTAATGAAGGCTTACTTTGTTTTTTCTTTGGGTAAAATGATTAAGACTGGATTGCTTTTGATCTTGAAACTCAGGTTTTGCTGGCATGAAAACAGGCAGTTCATCAAGTACATTGAATAACCATGTCAGTTTCTCATTAGGGCCATCTTCTTCTCCATCAAGATTCCTGCCCCAAATTGCTGAAAACAAGAATGAGTTGCAAGATTCCAAGTTCAGTAGCATGAAGAGGAGCAGAGATGGTGTTCTGAAGATGCCACGGGTACATGTTGATTCAGCAATGCTACTTTCTTGGTTCATCATATGAACAGGGCCGGCTCAACCTTTTCTGGGGCCTAAAGCGGGGGCCTTTTCATAAATAAAAAATTTTGCTTAGGATCCTAACACATGGGAATATGATGACACATTTTTTGTATATGATTTCTAAAAGGCATGCGATCACACATATTATAGTTAGAGTGAGTTTTAGTAAAAAGAAAACCCCTCAAAGTATACTAATTATTTGTTCTCCTTATCCAAGTATACTGATTCTTTGCCCAGAGCGGCATTGCCAGGGGCGGACCTAGTGAAGCCGGGGGGGGTGCACAGGAACCCCCCGAGTTTTGAAATTTTAGTGTAACGGTAGGTAAAAAAACTGGGGTGAACCCCCTAAAATACCCTACGGTGAACCCCCTTACAAGGTTTCACAGTAAGCGTAGTGGTTTAGGCCCTATGAAATTGGGGCATCTAAAAACAGTGAACCCCTTGGAAAAAATTCCTGGATCCGCCACTGGGCATTGCTTCAGCTTTCTTTTTTGTACAGTCGAGCTCCCCTGCATATGAGCTTGCCAAAAACTTTTCTTATAATGTAGTTATGCTTTTATGGTTCATGTGAAACTTGTTTGTAGAATGGAGAGACTGAAAAACAAACTCCTAGTTTGGTTCACCATATGAGCTTGCCAAAAACTTCTTCCGAGATGGCGGTTGTTGAAAATTTCTTACAGTTCCAACAAGAATCCACTGTTCCTTGGAAAACACGTGCGAAAAGAGGATTTGCTACACACCCACGAAGCATCGCAGAAAGGGTATGAACATATTTTTAGTTTACATTCTTGAATCTTGATCTTTTATGATCAATGTCATCTAACATTGATGTTAATTCATCATCATTTGGGCCTACATTCAGGTGAGAAGAACTCGAATCAGTGAAAGAATCAAAAGGCTGCAAGAGCTTTTCCCTGATATAGACAAGGTAGAATTTTCATTTCCTATTTTGTTAAATTTGTTTAATATGTTCCAAAAACCCGATCTTAAACTCACCCTAAAAACCGACTTGATATTCAAACCACTAAAATCACATTTTGAATCTGCAGCAAAGTAATACAGCAGATATGTTAGATATGGCTGTTGAGTACATCAAAAACCTTCAAAAGGAACTGCAGGTATACCACATTAATCGTCGACATAATTTTTTATTTTATTTTATATCATTTTTTTTTATTTTATGAATTTTCTTGTTTTGGGATTTTTAGACTTTGAATGATGCTAGAGCAAGGTGCAAGTGTTCAGGCAAACAATTACAGTCCACATAACCGCTTGTTTTCTGTGTTCAACACGCAAAAACGTGCAGATCGAACACAGAAAATTTTCAAATACTTGAGTTTTGTAAAATGGTAAATTATTTAGATAAGACATTGTCTTTTGAATTTGTGAGGAAGATTATCTGATCCAGATTTTGTTTTCATTTCCCTTGATTCGTCTTCAGCACGGGTCCAATGTTCATTTGTCTTGGATTTTGTAAACGATACAACAAAACAAAAATAAAAATAAATAATAATAATAATAACGAAAATCGAGAGGTCGTTGGAGAAAGAATAGTTGTTTAAAACACGAGAATTTAATCAGATTCTATAATAATTTAACATTAACCGACGAAATGGCCTATTACAAGAACACTAGAGATATAACTAAGATCAATGGTGGTTTATTCCATCAGATTTTCATGAATCGAACGATCGGAGGTCACTCGACACTCACTCTTTCTTCTTCACAAGTTCACCTGCAACCACATATAAAACATTGGACAACCATATTTACAACTAACATATATAAGCATGTGTATGTATATGTATGTATAGATTGGGTACATGGTTCGAAATTGACACTGCATTTCTCGGGAAGTTGCATGGCCATGCTACGATCGACACCAGAAATAGGAGGACCATTGACCAGTACGCACAAACAAGGTTGGCCAAGAACTCTGATTGCCGTACAACAAGCCTCGTTCGGTGGAATGGGACTAAATGGTGCAACTGATGCGTGACAAGGTATCAGTTGCACCAATGCTGAAAAAAATGTGTTCCCACATGGGTGCGCTACTGTTCCTTGAACAAGTAGTCCCGTCACCACCACTGCCGCCACAAGGGCCGCCATTGTGTTAGCTTTATTTTCCATAGAGATATTTTTACACTTTTCTAATATACATGTGTGTGTATATATATATACAGATATACATTTGTGTGGGTGAATCCTAGTTGGTTCATGCCATTGTCAAGGCATTAACTTAGCACCATTGGCATGCTTAAGAAAACAGTTGTTGAATTCATATGTCATGACTAAGTACTTAGTTATACATTCTCACTGGCAATCGCGACACTTTTAATCAGTGTTTTGAAAACCGGACTGTATGTCGAACCAGGTGGTCCTATCAGTTCAAGAGTTTAACCGTCCGGACTTCATTTTATATGATCAATGATAAGATATTTATTGATGATGGGAGTCATAACTAGACTGTTATTCATGGTTTAAGGTGTATTTATAAAATTATAAATATATAACTTATATATGTAGCTATATAGACTAAGAATAATGACTCCATTATAACAACTTTGATTTTGTGATTAAAGTATCAACTCTTTGGTTTTTTACTTACATGTAAGAAAGAAGAAAGAAGAAAGAAGAAAGAAGAAAGCAGAAAGAGTGGGTTATGCGAGGTGTTTATGAACTGACGAAACCTATGTCTCAATCGGTTTGAGATTTATACGGTTCGATATTTACGGTTTACAAACTGAGTTTCACATTTCAACCGATGATTTATGTCTTGAAAAATGTCGTATCAACCGAACCTACAATGTAACTTCTCTTGAATACTTTTTTTTCCAAATTTTAAATAGAGTTAGTTACACAAATATTCTATATGGTTTGACCATAGTCACAACTTTGAGATCTAAGATTAAAATATAGCAGGTTTGAGTTACGTGATTTTCATTTTGTAACGGATTTGAGTTCTAACACTAAGGGGCGTACCCAGTGCTTGACTTAGCTCCCGCATTTGCGCAGAGTTCGGGGAGGGGTCGGATCTAGAGGTGCACAAATCGGTTTTTTTTTGGAACCGGATCCGGTTCGGATCCGGACCGGTTCCGTCAAAGTTGGTCAATAACCGGATCCATTAGAACCGGTTCCGGTTCGGATCCGGTTCCGGGTGTGGAGACTTGGAACCTATTGGGACCGGTTCGGATATTTAGAACCGGACCGGTTAAAAAAAACCGGTTCCACCGGTTCCGAAAAAAAAAAAAATTAAAAATTAACAAAGATACACTATAAAATACATGTTTTATTTATTTTGTAGATTTTTTTAAGTTATTTAACAATAGTTCGTACAAAAAAAATACAAAAAACATAATTGAATCACAAAGCATTAATTATTTATTATGTTTTCAATATTCTTCGTCGTAGTCTTTGTAACATCGGTTTTCATTCTTCTTCGCTTGAGATACGTTGGGCTTCATCGTAAGCTTGTTCTTCGTCCGAAAGTGGAGTCGCCGCCCCATGTTCTACTTCGAATTCATGTATTTCTTGTTTAACGTCAAGCTCGCCTTCTAGTTTTGCAACATGTTGTACACGTTCGGCGGCATCCAAATGGTCCTTCAAGCAAATACACATCTCCATAGATTCCGGTGTAAGCCTCGTTCTTCGAATAGATAAAACCCTGCCACTAAGAGAAAAAGCGGATTCCGAAGCTACCGTGGAAGCTTGGACGGTTAGTAGGTCACGGGCCTCGTCAAGCGCGGATTATCAAAATGATCAAAAGGCAAGCCTTCTTGAATGACGAAATGTGTCATTCTCTCACGAACACTTTCGACATTGTATTGCCAAACTCCTCCATCCCTACCAATTTGAGTTTGATTTTCACCTTCTTGAGTGTGTCTTGCGTGACTAGCAATATGTTTCCTTAAACTGCTATTTCCCGCCGCAGCCAAAAGTTTACCACAACGTTTGCAACGAGCCTTTTGCGAGCCGTTCGACATTTCGCATAAATCGAAATAAGCCCATATTTCTTGGTTTCGGGAGCAAGGAAGTATTGACACAACCGTAACATCGCTAGTGGAAGCGGAAGCCATGAGTGCTTGCGGAAGCGGAAGCCATGAGAGCTTGCGGAAGCGGATGCCATGAGAGCGTTTTTTTTTTTGCTTAACGTGAGCGTTTTTTTGCGTTTTGAGAGCGTTTTTGAGTTTTGAGAGCTAGAATATTGTGGTGAACTAACACAAACACCCAATACCTATTTATACTAAATTTCAATCCTTAAAAACAAAAAAAAAACAAAAAAACGGCCATAAAACGGCTATATAGCCGTTTTTTTTAACCCCAACAGCTAGAACCGGTTCCGAACCGGTTCCAAAATGTCCGAAAAAAACCGGTTCCAAAAAATCCGATTTTTATCCGATTTTTAACCGGTCCGTCAAAAAACCCAGAACCGGTCCCGGAACCGGCGGTTCTCATAATATCCGGACCGGTTCTAAAAAAACCGGTTCTCACCGGATCCGGTTTCGGATAATCCATCGGATCGGTTCCGGTTCCGGTTCTTTTGTGCACCTCTAGTCGGATCGCTTTGCAATCTATGTATGCGGCCTTACCCTACACTTTGTGCAGGAGGTTGTTTCCCACGGCTTGAACACATAACCTCAAGGTCACAAAGCAGCAATTTTACCAGTTGCTTCAAGGCCCACCCTCCGAGTTCTAACACTAATATTTGTTAAAAATGTAAAATGTAAGGAGTTTCTTTCACTAAAAATATGAGTTGGGGTTTATTGTTGATGAAGAAAAAATGGTTTTTAGAGAACACAAAAGATATTTTCAAAGGAGTTTGTAGAAATGTTTTTTAGAGAACACAAAAGACATTTTCAAAGGAGTTTCTAGAAATATTGTTTTTCTAGGCATACAAATGCTAAAGTTTTTTGGATGAAAGATTTTGCTTTTTGTTTTTGTGAATTCTCAGAGAATGATAAATTGAGATCACCTCCAACATTTGCATTACATTTATGGTTTTGATTTGAATGTGTATACGCGATATATGATTTAGGTTAACTTTTTATTCTTAATATCTGTTTGAGATCTGGGTTTTGGTTCACGGATTTGAAGCTCGCCGGAAAACTGGCTGCGGTGGTGGCGGCTACGGTGATTGGTGTTGCGGTTGTAGACTAGAGAGGGAAGGGTTGAGTTTTAAATGTTTTTTTTGTTTTGTTCTTTTTATTTTAACTAAATTACATAAATGGACCCTACCCTTTATCAAAGGGTAAAATAGTCATTTTAAAAAAAAATTAGGGGAAAACAGTTGAACCTAAACCCCTTTCATAACCTCTCTCATCCCTCAATCAACACCTTCAAAACCCCATTTCCATGTCTAAAATGCACCAAACAAAAGCAAAATCAATCTTCAAAAATTTTAGCAGCTGGGTTCCTAACTTCCTATCAATCAATGTGCACCTCTCTTTCAGGTTGCATGGGTTTTACCACATGAACAACTGATGGCCCTGTTGTAACTATTCATTCCCATATAAATCCCGCGGAGGCGACGACACCCAACGCAACCCGCTGTCACCACTAACCTCTTCCTCTTGGAAAGAGTTTTAAAGTGGGAATCAATACAATACCTATACCAGTCTCTTTATGTGGTGCATCAGCTTTTATATGGGGAGGTCTAATGATGCGATCAATGAGTCCATAATCCAAAGCTTCCTGCGCATTGAACAGTTTAATCCGACTTAAATCCTTGCGAACCTCACATTATGGTTAATGAGATAAAGTCAAGCCAAAGATGTCAAATACCTTATACAAGGGTGAATTTGGATGTGCTGCATGAAACTAATCATTTGCGTATTGTCGCTTGAAGTCATAATATTAACTAACTTTTTAGTGTTTGTATGAAGTGATTACTTTTCGGTTCTGATTACTATTCTCTATAATCATATAAAAATAAAATTCATCAACAAATTACGCCACAAAAGATTATAATATGGCAATGAATAACATGATCCTATCAGAATTGGAACATGTATCCGTAAAATTTAAACAATATAAAGCGTGAAAAACAAACCTTGATCACAATTGACGAAGACGCCATATCGAGATACTGAAGTGAAGCACCTTAAACCCTACTCAAGGTTTAAAGAATATGAATCTCTGGCCATGATCAAACCCTAGGCCCGGTAACTCATAAAGCACAAACAACATTCCAGCTAATTATACCTTACTGTAATCCAAGAACAGCAACAAACCTTTGATCATCAAATACACATCTAAACTGGAAATACAGCCTGTAAAATAAACCAAGCAACAATTATTAAATAAACTTTAAATATTGATTGAACTGGAAATTCTTGAATCCTGATAAATGAATAACTGCTTACATGTACTTTCATTTGAAGGCTTTTCGGCCACTTATTAGGGTTTCGTGGTGTTTTCTTCCCTCTCATGGTAACGAAATCCTCCCCGATTGAGGCGTATAAGAGTAACTTCAGAACACATGCACAACAAAGTGACAAATATCAAGTAATGAATATATAAACCCCATTATCAAACACAACACAAAACCCTTAATTCCAAATAATGACACAAAAAAAAAAAACTGGAATTCAATAAAAAAATATAGCAAAGACCCATCTAACATGTTTACTTTCATAATTGTATTATCAAAATTCAAAAGTTAACTTGATTTCAATGCAATACAACTTACTAAATCAGTTCATTCAAAACCCAGATTATAACTGTAAACAAAAAAAATTGAGCCAAAAGCGTTTGAGAAACCAAACCAACGCACTTTGTTGTAACCAACAAAAAAAAATTACTCGTTTTCACTCATCCCTGTCTATCTTCTACAAAATACCCCCAATTGCAACCTGTTTCAAATCCAAAATTATATAACCTTTAAAGGAGCCAAAAACAACAGTAAGGTAGAATAACACAATAAAAAATCAGTAGTCAAACGCCACAAATAAAGCAAAATCGGACCTGGAATTTCGAACACGGTTTTGGGAAACGGCATAGGATGGCATGATTTTAGGGTTTACACAACAAACTGAAGGGACTGCTGCTCTTTCGCACGCGGGTTCAGGAACGGCAGAGGATGGAGTGATTTTAGGGTTTACACGACAAACTGAAGCGATTGTTGCTCCCCTCCGTTTGCAATTGGAAACCCTAATTAGAAAAACACAACAATCGAAACCATTAAGAAGCGGATCAGAGTGGTGGTGGAAACGGAAGATAATGGCCAAATACCTGTTCGGAATCTTGACGGTTGCCGGTAGCGTGCTTCCCGCCACTAACCGTCTCCAAAACGACAACACCGCCTCTGCGACGTCGTCTCTAAAATACCACCGTCGCCGTCGACCATGATCGCCTTCTCCTTCTCTCTCTTTTTCTGGCTTTCTTTCTTCTTTGAACGGTGTGTCTCTCTCTCTATTTCTTGATGGCACTGGAAGTAATAAAGCAGCCAAAAAGAAAAGGCTTGTACTCAAGGCAAAATGAATTGTAAATCCCTGATGTGTTTTAAATAAGTTGATAATGGTGACTAACACCACATGAACTATTTGTACAATTCTCTTTTAAATATTTAGTTATCCTATGTCTAATTTTGATGAACAATATGTTCCAACTTAAAAAAAATAGCGGTAACTTTGTAAAATAGTAATCAAGTTTCAAAAGTGTTCAAATTAGGTCACTCAATACGTATTTTAAACGATATACACCCTCGGGTATACTATGGTGAGTGATCTAATTGGAATACTTTTGAAACTTGGTTACTATACCAAAAAAAATAAAACAAGCCAATGTTCTTAAAATAAAAAAAGAAAATAAACAAAGTACCTAAACCATCAAACTAAACTGTTTACAGACGGTCTGATAGATCTGGTCAGCACAACCATCACAACTGAATTAGTTTGCCGTTATACAAAATCATAGTTACCAGTTCGACAGTTCGGCC
This sequence comes from Smallanthus sonchifolius, assembly GCA_023525975.1. NCBI lineage: Eukaryota > Viridiplantae > Streptophyta > Magnoliopsida > Asterales > Asteraceae > Smallanthus > Smallanthus sonchifolius. The sequence continues at coordinate 27,250,225 of CM042021.1, read as the reverse complement.
ATGAAGTTCGTCAAAACCGAATATGTAACGATTGATCAAGTTTATTTGTGATGTAAATGCTAAATACTAGCATATAACTGTCATATAACTATACTTTTGTTTTAAAAGGCGTCAACATTGAGGTAAGGCGCGAACTTCATATAAGCAACAATTAGGTCCCAAAAGCTGAGACGCGAACTTCATATAAGCAATATTGAGGTCCCAAAACCTGAGATGCGAACTTCACAACAAATGAGTGTTACAGGCCCAAGATTCTTTTTCCCGATTCTTTTTTCTTCATGACTAGCTATTTTAATATTTCCTTACAAGTAATTAATATTTCCTTTATTAATTCTTAAATCTTCATTACTATTTAACATTGCCTTTATAATTCCTAAATCTTCCAATTATTTAATATTCTTTTATTCAACCCGTGTAAAACATTGGTTTCTAACCACCACCTCTTATGATCGATGCACATCGGCCCTCCTGAAGCGTTTTCCACACCGCCTTTTAAAATCAAGTAATTATATATTGTCTTCACTGACCAACAGAAACCGAATATGCAAACTCTCTCCAAATCAGAAACAAAAATTTCTGGGAAAATAGATTTTACAGTTTCTGGTCCCTTCTAACAGCTCCAATGGCTTCTTATTTTACACTGAGAGCAGCCTATTAACTACAAGACAAGTTTCAGGGTACACTTATATGTAAACTAAATGCTTAAACTTAAACGACGTCGTTTTCCCATCAAAACTTTGAACCCCGCATCCATCTATTAAATACGAGACAAACATAACTGAAAAAATCTCTGTTGTCTTTTTATACCTCGCGTGTCCTCCATTGCAACATTACCTAGATGCTTCAGCTGCAGCGCCTTTCTCATCTTCACCTTGTTCTTCTTTTACAAACTCCTCTATCAATTCACGCTGTCTTTCAGTCAAGTTCCTGAGTAATAAATATATAGTGAGCGCGTATAATAAATCGTATTTAACTAATCTAACAAAAACCGCAAAACTAAAACAATATGGCAATGAAGAATAATTGTAAGCAAAGCACAGGATGAGAGCAAGGAAACGTACGTTGGCATGCTGACGTTGAAGTGTACATATTGATCTCCATATGAGTAAGAACTTCGGGTTTTAATTCCTGATAAATAAGAAATAAAAAGATAATTTACATAGGCCCGTAGGAAAGGAAAATACAGTGGACTATATATATATTGTTGAATTCCTTATAAATTTATAACTAATTAAATTTTAAAAAAATAGCAACTTAATATTATTATTACAGCCTACCTTTCCCCTTCAAAACTACTTTTTGACCAGGTTGGGTTCCTGGACGAACCTGCATATGAAATTAAAATAATTTGAGGAAACGTAACAAAAACTTCTAAGTCATTGTTATTAATAAAATTTTATGGAAATAATAACGGAACCTTGAGAACAACATCTCCCGTTAATGTTGGGACCTGAATAGTTCCTCCCAAAATTGCCTGCAGATGGATAAAAGAGAACTCAATTGTCACGTAATTTGTTACCGACGTATACAAAGAAATAACAAAAGCTTAGAAGACATAACACAGTATACAAGAGATCAGTAAATTTTATTTAGTTTATTTATTTTTATTTCTTTTGGAGGAGTGGGGGAGAACAGAGGAGAATGTTTTCACACTTGAAATTTTATTATTAATAGAAAGATTAATTTAAAAATACAAATCACCTAGATTAACATACATGCTGATTATCTAATATGTGGTTACATATGTGACTCGAATCCAAGTCTAAAGGGGTAATTCTGTACTTTCACTTCTTAGTTACTATTGCTGTTTGTCACAATTACCTGAGTGATATTCAGAACGGCATCCACATGAATGTTTGATCCCTCTCGTCGAAAAACAGGGTCTTCTTGCACCTAAAAGTTACCACGAAATACATAAATTCATAAAAAATATATATATAATTTCCTATACTGATCTCCATATGCATTTTCTTTATATAATCATAACACATAAAAATACACACAGATAATACATGTACGTATGTAAATATTAAGCATACACACGTATGCAGCATAAGAGTGGATACTTAAACCAATAGTCATGTAAGTATGTAACATGATGTTACCTTGATAACAACAAAAAGATCACCAGGCTGGTTGCCATCTGGATCTGCTCCACCACTTCTAGGCATCCTTATTTCTTCATCTGTATCCACTCCTGTATATTCCAAATACATATATATATATATATTCACTAATATACGCTCCACGATATGCAAAAACAAAGACAAGACGAACCATAACCACAAATTACCTGGCATTATATTTACTTTAACAGACTTTGGTCCTCGCACCACCCTCTGGCCATTGCATGACTTGCATAAGTTCTGTAAGTCAACCAACATTATAAGTCAAAGTCAACTATTTCAGAACTTACTTAGACCAATGGGATAAGACAAATACAGAGGAAGCATAAAAACTATATTAATGGCTTAATGCAGGATGCATGAAGTGTGACAATCTTCATGTGCTTTGCAGTTCAGCTTTCGGATATCTCAAAAAAAAAACAATTTAAAATATGCGCGCGTGTGTAAATTAGTGATGCAAAATAAAACAAATCACAGACCCCAAATGCTCACATAACCTTGTACTTAAATTTACTATTCTTTCCCAAACACAATTCTTTTTATCATTAACCACCTTAAAGAAAGCACTTTCTACAAGCTCTAATCACACCATCTACGCACAAATTCTAACTAATCTGTAAGTGTACAAGGAAAAAAAAATATGATACTTGGATTTGTAAAATAAATATTTGGCACATACCTTGACATATCTACCACTTCCACCACATTGAGTGCAAGTGACCTGGATTCTAAATGGACCAGTTTGGCTGAACGTCTGCAGATGATGAAAAAACACGTGTTAGCCTGAATATTTATTAAAAATGCAATATAAATAGTATGATACCAACCATGCCTGCTCCTTTACACCTCCTACAGGTCTCTGGTTTTGTTCCAGGAGGAACACCCGTTCCACCTGTCAGTGGTCACAAATAAGATTAATAAGCATGATTAATGAATCATAAACAGCCAATTAAAAAAAAGGTAAAAATGCAATATAAATAGCTAAAAGGGTATATCATACCACAAGTTTCGCAAGGCAACTCGGTCTGGAAGACTACATTTTTTGTACATCCCTGAACAGCCTCCATAAATGAAAGCTCAAGGGCAATCTGTGCATGATGGAAGAAAACATTAAGACATCAAATGACATATCAAATGCAAAAAAATGTTAAAAAATAAGAAATAAAAATAATCAAGACCTTAGCGTCCTTGCCAGTAAAGTTCCTAGCAAATGGCCCAAAACCAAAAAGCTGATCCCACCAACATGCACAAAAAGAAGAGTTACGATTCAAGAATATGGGTATAGTTTAAGGCAAAGTTGTATAAAAGCATCCACACATCAAGCTCAAACTAACATGTCTAATATATAAATAAGACATCTACAGTTGCATCAAATCTTATGTCTTTTGCTGATAACCATTTTTTGTTAAAAAAAAATGACTCGATAATATATGTTGTGTATATTAATCACACATACAGAAAATAAGGCAGTGACTAAAGTATCAAGAACTCACATCACCGAGGTCCTGAAATGGATTGCGCCAATGACCAGGATCTGGACCAGGTCCACCATTAGCACTTGCTTCAAAAGTTTCATGTCCAAGCTATACAGTCATGAATCAAATGAGAAAGACGTTAAGTACAAAACACATGATCGAATGAATAATGTAAACACAATAATAAACTGATATATCAAGACTACAAGAACTATAAAGTCAGTAGCTAATAACAGGTGTGAACAACAATAACATAATAAAAACATTACAGTGAGAAACCACCAGATGCAAATAATGGACGATAAAGTTCTACGAAATTGATTAGTTTGTACTTAATGACCTACCAGGAGCAACTTTGGTATCTTTGCAACTCTAATAGTAAGTCTTTCCACATGTTATACATTATAAAGTGACATACTTCATCAACTAGGAACCTTAGAATCTTGGTTTTAAAAAGCACAAGGCGCACCGAGGTCTGAGGCAATAGGTTCAGGTCAGGAGAAGAAGCGCAACGCGCTATGGACACCGCATCACGTACGCGAGGCGCAAGGTATTTATATAATTTTTTTTATATTTCTCATAGGTTTCTAGAATCACATTGGCAAATTTAGCTATAAGTATGCTTTATAAATAATTTAACAAAGTAAAAGGCTCTGTGTACAACCTCCTGATGCACAAATTCTACTTATGTACAAGAGGCGTGCATTGACCCTGCGCCTCAAGCCGCTTTTGAGCGCGCCTCATGTACACCCATCCCCTCGAACAGTCAGAAGCGCAAGACCCTGCACCTCAGGTCGCCTCGCGCCTAGGCCTCAAGCGCGCTTTTTAAAACCAGGCTTAGGATTATCATTCATGAAATATAGTATGCCACATGAAAGTTTTTGCAGAAACTATTAAAAAGATAGGACTGATACTTGTAAAAGAAAGCTAGTATTCAAACCTGGTCATATTGAGCTCGTTTCTCTTCATCTTTCAGAACCTGCAGTAATACAAGCTACTTATGAGATTTGTTCGCTTTATAGTCTCATACAAGGTCTTGTTGGTTTCAAAGGTGAGGTATACAACATAGACCTTATTTTTGTTACCGTTATCATGAAATAAAGAAAAATAATTTTCTTAATACAATAACACACATTTCTCGCATTTTTTTAAACAACAAAAAATTGCTGAACTTTGGAGAAATTCATTTTAAGGCAGTAAAGCAGTTCAAATGCGGAAAGAATCAAGAAAGACACATAAAGAGTTAAAGAACAACTTAGTACCTCATATGCCTTTGAAATTTCCTGAAACCTTGTTTCTGCTTCTGGATCATCTTTATTTGCATCTGGATGCCACTTCTTAGCTAGCTAAAAATTCAAAATAGCACAAAATAATTATTCACTTAAAACATAGCACAAACCAAACAGAACAAACTCACAAGGAAAATGTATGTAAATAATTCCACTCGTGTAAAATATTAGCAGAAAAAAGAAAGAAAAAAAAATGAAACTTTGAGAAAGATACAAACCCCATAATAGGCTTTCTTGATTTCTGATGCAGTTGCATTCTTACTGACTCCAAGTGTATCGTAATAATCTTTCGCAGCCATGTATGCTGCTTAACATAAGAAGGTCTAAAGTCAAGCAAACTGAAAAACTTTCAAAATCCCACAGAAATCTATCACTGTATGAACAAACTGTTAAACAAGAACCCCAACCCCACAAATTTTATTCTTAATCTTCCCTGCCTGAATATCAAATCATGGAAGATGGATATTATAAATTATAATGACCAAGAATCACATTGTAACAGTGCATTGTTCAAGGAGATATAAGTACATCATGTTTGGATAGTTCAGATTTGTTAGAAAGTATGTTATCATGATCAGAGATGGGGAAAAACTTGTTTGATTTAATAAACTTCCTGTATATGGGCTGTTCCTGCATGAATATACAAGTTTCCAAATTTCAAACTCAGTCTCCTCACTCAATAGGACCCCTTTGCTGGCAGCTTTCATAAGAGGATTGAAGGAGGAAACTCAGGAAAGAAGCTCAGATGTGGTTTGTAAAAGAGGACTAATATGTAGAGGCCTAACTATAGCCATCAATAAGAGTGATCTGATAAATAAGGATAAGGGGGAAGAACATTCAATTATGAGGCCACTGCCATCTAGTGGTATCAGTTCAAATGAATGATAAAAGAAAGAAGTAAGAGTTGTTTCTTGTGTGATGAGCATTATTTACTATAATGGTTCCCAGATGGAATGAAAGAACTGGCTGCTAAGAAAGAACATTAAGAACTACAAGAAGAAAACTGAGCAACTAATTACATTGCTTATTATGGTGGCGCTTCATGTACATGTGGGTCAAAATTGGTCAAATATAGGATCTGGAAGAGGCTGGTGTATAAAAATGAGTAAATGACCAAAAGAATGAAGAGATTATGAAGGGTTTACTTGATTAAAAGGCTGATATGTAAAAAAGACGAGAGAGAAGTAGCTTTTGGTTGTACATGAAGCTTATTTGGTTGTGCATAGAGCAACACCTAGCGTATGTAAAGCTCTTGCCTCGCGCTTTTTAAAAGCCCGGCTAGAAGGTTGGATGTAAGAGCTTGGCAGGGACAAAACACAGACTGTGGATACCATACCATTGTAGTGTTGCAAACACTCTAAAGACAAGCGGGCATGAAGTTTGTAACTTCTAGTTTTTAGTGCCAAATCGGTTATCACAAGTTTCAGGTACATCTACTCTTCCATGTGTCCACAGTGACACGGTCAGGAAGTTAAGTAATAAGTGTCACACCATGACTGAAGTGATTGAAGTAGAAGTTTTATCAGCTTCCATGTGATCTTTTGGGAATGTTGGTTAAGCATAAAAAGTTGTAGTTTATGTCATCGTGATTCATGTCAACTACAACCAAAACAAGAACTGTTATAAGGGAAAGAAAATGCAACGGCCAAGGGGAATTCTTATCGTGTGCTACTGAAAGGGATATTAGCACATCTTCTACTAGTTCAAAGGTGTTATAAAGTTCCTTGCTTTATGCAAGAAAAGAGGAAATCATTTGAATTTTTCTAAAGAATTATAGTAATTTGCTCATTTATTGCCAGTTTTTGACATAAATAAAAGAATCAAGATAAACCACTTTATCCATTGCTTTCATCATCAAAGAGGAGCCAATGTATGGAAGTTAAAATTCAATACAAACCATTGAACAACTAAATATTGGAACATAAAAAGATTCCAACTTTCAAAAATCAGAAATAGAATAACATACAAGTGCCATGAATCAATCTACTTCTGCCACAATATGCATTAACTCTTCCAAGATGAGACCGATATCTCGACTCCACTACTGCAACAAAATACCACCCATGAGTCAGATATACAATAAAACACAACACAAGCTCCAAGGTATGAACAAAAGCTAAAAATCACTTCTTTTTTGTCCAATAAACATTTACCATCTCTGTAACTGTGACCGTTAGGAATCCTGTAATGTCCATGAATTGATGAGCCAAACTTCCTATAACCTCCTCTCACCAGCGATTCATACAACTACACAACGATCACATAACAACCGTGATTAAAAGATAAACAAATACACACACGGAATTAACATACGAAATAATCAAATTCGCCAAATTTGTGGAACAGAATGCATACGAAATCGTTGGAGAGGGGGCGGCGAGCAATCCATGAGAAGAGTTTAATGGCGTTAGAACGAACCATTTGGTGTCTGTAATTTGTGGAAGCTATTGAATATGGAGGTATTTGTTTATGTGTAAAAGGAATTTCGGTAAACCCTAAAAAACCCTAATTGCAGGGATCAAACCTCAGAACCTTCTAGGGGCTAATTTCAGTGGCCATATAATTTTCCCCTATATTTGAGGGGTTGTTTGGCAAATAACGGAAACTTAAACATCCCTTGTGTTATTTTAAAAGAAGCCCCTTTATTTTCTGAACTTTAACCTGATAAGTCCTTGTATTTGTTGTTTTCTTCTTTTATTGTTTCTCATGGCCTCCTTTCTCGATCCTTCCAACAAAGTAAAAGGTACTTGAGATTATAGCGCTGACAAAACGTGTCTATTCGGGTTAGACAGTTTGAACCCATTTAGACACGATTTTAATCGTGTCGACCCGTTTATGACTAATATCCATTTAACTCAAACTCAAACATGTTTAACTTCATGTCGTGTCGTGTCATGTCATGTAAACGGGTCATGTCAAAATTTGTCATGTTGGAAACTGAAATGTTAGCGCTCGAAAGTGGAAACTGAAAGGTTAGTGCCGGAAAGTGAAAACTGAAAGGTTAGGTTATCTAATATTCTAATTTAATTTTATATGTTTAATCATTTAAAAATATAAAATTATATAGTTTTGATAAATAACTTATAAACAAGTTGTATTAACATGTTAACCATTTAACGCAATTAGTTAAACGGGTCTAATCGTGTCATAAACTCTTTTACATCGACCATCGCGAATTTCTTCTTTGATAAGGATTCGATTATCAACTCTTGAAGTATGAGCCGAGAGTTGATAATCGAATCGTGTCATAACATGTCCCGCTTTATCTATTTATTTAATCGTGTCGAGTGGATACGTATCTTTAAGAAAGTATGAGTCGAGATCAGCAACATATAGAAGCTAACCAGTGATCACGAAGAAAGTCTGAGCCGATAACTTTTTTTCCTTCTACCATCAACCATCATGAATTCAGAAGAAGGGAGAATCAATCGACAATTAGTTAGAAGTCAGAAAATCGGTTTAATCGGTTTTTTTTATTTAGGTTAAATAGTTGACATAGGCCTATAATGGTTATTACTTTATTGGGTTAAAACTTTAAAACTAAAACATGAGTCTTTAATGATTTAAAGTTTACTATTACAAATTAAGTAATTGAGCTTAATTTTTAAACTATATTTTTTTTTTAAATGTAAAACGTTTAGATAACTATTTTCTTTACTAAAAACTATATATAGTTTTTTCATGTCAATGGGGTCAATATTTTTTTATAAAACCAATTGTGTCAATCGTAAAAAAACAATGGTGTCGCTCAAAATTGTCCTATTACGTGTTACATATGAGACGCGAAATTGACTGGTGTCGGGTGAACCCGTTCCATATGTGGCTCCGCCATTAAAACCACGTGTTCTTAAAATGGTTTTTCAAAATACACAATTTTCAAAAAAAAATGTACCACTTAGTTTTTTTTTTGAACGGCGACTTTCAATATGAGTGGCAGTCGCATCTCCGACAAGTCGGAGACCCTGTCACCCCTCCAACCTGACCACTACGTTGTCTAAACCGGGCCCGCGGGTTCAGAGCGAGAGGCTAGGCATTCACCGGGAAACCATAGAGCCTGCTGCCTCTTTCAAAAATGTACCACTTAGTTACTCATTGTCTTTTTGTTAAACACAATTTCGTGTAAATTATATGGATAATTACATATACAAATTATTCATTTCTGAAATCTGAAATAGCATGGTAGTTATGAATAAAACTCTATTCATTTCTGAAATTTAATTTTATATAACTTTTAAAATATTTTTAGCGTTTCCACTTTTAAAATACGACGTTTAACAAAATTTCGAATACGTCGTTATCGTTTCGATATAAGTTTCATTCGAAACCAAATATATCAACAACCAAACTACCCTAACATTTTTTACCTACGTCTTGATTTTATTTAAAACCGAATCGCCCACCCTTCCTTTAGCTGGTACAACCTTCTTATGACTATTATTAGTATTTTTTTTAATAATTTTAATTATTTAGTTATTATAATGTTTATAATAACGGCCAAAACCCACGGGTCAAATATAATATGTTTTGAATTTATTTTTAAACGAAGTAATATTTTTTTAAAAATTATGTATATACCGTCGCTACATACTTATTTCTACATGTGTTTCGGCTCGATATTCACAACCAACTCGTCGCAACGCGCGGGTATTCAACACTAGTTAAAGATAAAAGCAAAACATGACCCGAATGGGTTGAAAATGTTAACTCTAAAGAAACAGGACGAGATTCAACAACAGGGAAGATGAGGATTCCGTTATCAACTCTTGAAGCTCATCGAGATGTTGGCTAATGGCTACACAAGGGGAGAAGTTAGGGTTGTTGCCTAGCTGGAGAGACCCCGAGCCAGTAGTCTCTGTCGTTTTTAGCCTTTGCTTCGCGGTGGTTCTAGGCATGACTCCGTCTAGGGGGGTTAGTTACGGCATTGTACATGTTATGAAACCCTCGGTCCACCAGAAGCAAGTTGCCTTCGGATCCAAATCAGATAGCTTACTGACTTACTCTAACTCATATCAGATCATCAAGCAAAAGCAATAAGTTGTTGACTGTTACATGTCTTCCTCATTTTCGTTTTCTAGTATCTTCAATTTCGATCTCTTTTTAATGTTAAAATAAAGATATAAATCAATCTTTTCATTCTCTTTGTAATCTTAATTATTCAAAAAATAAAAAATAAATGCATCTAACCAACACTACCCGATTCAAACTGTACCAACTAGCAACTATGGGCGTTCATAAACAGTTGAAACTCATATGACAGTCAAAATCAAAGCAAGTTAAAAGGTTCGCGAGCATACAACCATAAACAGGGCACATCAGAAACGGAATCAAAGCAAGTTGAAAGGTTCGCGAGCATACAGCCATAAACAGGGCACATCAGAAACGGGCAATTAACACAACAGACAGAAGATAAAGATTCCAAAATTCATTGGCAATAGACGAATACAAAAGTAGAAGATAACTTGATTGTTGATCACCATCAAAACCCAACACAATGCATCCTCTAAATCTAGAGTTGGCATAAACATAATCTAGAAAACAAAACTAATTCAAAAATCGCATCTAAAAGACAAGCTCGTGTGGTTTCATGACTGCTTTCAATGAAAATCTTGCACCCAAATAGCATTTCAGATCAGGGACCGCCTCAATGGATTGTATCAATGCTGCATCCACGGATTTCTGGTCATCCTTCTTCTCCTGTGGGAGAGGGCTCTTTTCCTATACAAGAATTAAGGGAACTCAGCCTAGCACCAAAAACCGGGACATGCCAATCTCAAACTATTTACTTACAAAATTGGTCAATTTGATTTTATATTTCATCTCAAATGGGTCGATATGGGTTGTTTTTCATCTCAAATGGGTCGATTTGGATTATATTTCATGTCAAATGGGTCGATTTGGATTATATTTCATTTCAAATGGGTCGATTGGGTTATTTCATCTCAAAAGGGTCGATATGGGTTATATTTCAATTCAAATGGGTCAATTTGGGTTCTATCTTATCTCAAATGAGTCAATATGGGTTGTTTTTCATCCCAAATGGGTCGCTTTGGGTTATATTTCATCTCAAATGGGTCAAAATACAGCTTCTAAACATATATTATTCTTCTAAGGATATAGTTTTATGATGATATTTAACGCGTACTTCATTTAATAAAACAATTTAGATATTGTGTATGACTGTATGCGGTCAACCCGACACTTTCCTGACCAGACAAAATATATCCATATTGACCCAAACCAGTTATCCAACCAGCCTGACCCACCCATTTTGCAACCTCCACTACAAAATGGGAGAAAAGAGTGTTACCTCTTTCTCTGCTTCAAAAAACTCGCCCTCTCCTTTCTTCTTCTTCTTTTCAACTTTCTTTCCAAAGTACTTATCATCAAACTTCTCCACATTTACTCCTGAAATGTCGACCTTAGTTGATGTGGCAATCACATATGATTGATTCACCCTCCTCAAAGGAACGCCATTGATCTTGAAGGGACCTACAAAGTGGAATAACAGATGAACAAACAACATAATGATAGTATGATCCAAGTGTTGACAGTTTGACACAATAAGTTGTGCCTACAACACCAATAAGGCAAGAAAATGTCAAAATCATCACTTGATTTCATCAATTAACCTAGAATGGTTTCTTTAATACCGCTTTCATATCAACCATTATTCCACGTTAATCTTTATACATTAGAAACACGTCATTAGTGAATACTGAATACTTTCGCTAAAAAACCATATTACATTAGTTAAAAAGATTCTGATGGTAAGTTATCTTCAACAGAAGTTCTATTTCAAGATAATAAGAAAAACAGCCGGCATTTGCATGCAAGGTGACAAATGCAGTTTCTAAACTTCTCAATTATGCAGATTTTTTATATATTTAATAAGATTGAACTAATACCAATTTCAAATACAAAAAAGAATCAAAGAACAATCTCAAACAACAATAGTTCTCATAAATAACTTCACGTTTCAATTTAAAAAAAAAAGAACATTACCAGTAACCAGTAACAGCCCTGATGTAAGTTGCTTCAAGAAAACAACTCTTTTCCCCTTAAACCTCCCAGCCAATATAATCAGCACAGTTCCAGGAGTAATACTAGCTCTGAACAAATACACATAACAAACCAATTCAACACATATATGACATATACATATACAATTATGCATGCAATAAATATGTATTAATATATATCTATATACGCACCTGAGCTTGGTGGGTCTGGCTTTGCGCTTGTTGACAAGCGGTTTTTTCACATCATCAGCAGGATAGAACTTCGGTGGCTTCTCAGTCGGAGCCGCAGCGATGGCTTTTTTCTCATGTTTAGGGAAAGCGCCGCCGTTTTTGGCCTTAATGGCCCATAGACCCCTCTTGTGGTACATCTTTGACCTTGAATACTTCCCTACACCCCTGATCAGATCAGGGTTCCTGCACACATGAGGTTTCCTCTGCTGTGGTGCCATTGATTCTTACCTACTGCTACTATACCTACCTAAAATCAACCACAATTTAATCCAAGCTTAGTTGATGGATCAATAACAAGCAAAAACCAATTCAGTTTATAGTTTAACAATTAACCAGCCAATTTAACATTTAACATTTCCCTTCATTGGATCCCATTTCAATTACTCACAACATGATAAACGAATAAAACCTATATTGATTGATCAAAATGAATAGCTGGCTAACTGCAACCCCAATTCACACGAAATCTTCAAACAAACAATATACAAGCTGAAGAAGAACCAAAAACCCTAATTCAATCGGAGAATTTCACCTAAATCTTTGTAAATCCATAACCGAAGAACAATTTACACCCAAGCTAGCAAAAATGTCAAAATCTAGAACATTTATCATGAAGCGATTAAGCAAGGATAATTTGCGTTACCTGTGACGAAGAGCCGCGGATTTTGCTGCAGTCGGCTGAAGGAATGGAAGAAACCCTACGAGACTGGTTTATAAGTAAAACGTGTGAAAGGGCAAAAATGTTAAAAGAAAAACCCTAGTTTTTAAGACACAAGTGTTTTAAAGGTGTTGTGACTTAACTAGAGAGAAAAGGTATAAATTTTTTGTATATTTGTGAAAACACTGTTCACCTGTATAAATTTTTTAATGTTTTTTTAAAGTGGTTGTTAGTGGAGGAGAGAAAAAAGTTAATGATAAAGGTATAAAAAAGTATTATTTAATTAAAAATGATAGAAAAAATGTAATGATTTTTAGTATAATTATAAGAATAAGGATAAAGAAGCTGCTAGGAATTCTCTAAAAGGTTTATGAGATTAGTAGAAATAAATAATCACTTGTAACAAAAATTGATTTTTAATGTGATGTATAAACTTGTTTTTAGACTTAATGGCATAAATGACTCATGTGGTTTGATTAAATTGTATATTTGGCTCCTAGGTTTTAAAAATTGCAAATCTAGCCGAAACATTTGAAACTGTTGCGTCTTTAACCCCTGGTGTTACATCAGTTAGTTTTTAACGGAAAGTTAACCCATGTGCTATTCACGTGACTTACGATTGCAGATTTAATCTTAAAAATGAGTTAAAATAAGTAAAAATTATTTAAAAATAAAAAAAAATTTTGGTAAAAATCAGTAAAAATTCGTAAGAATCAGTAAAAGTTCATAAAAATAGTAAAAATCACCAATTGGTTCTTCACTCTTTTTGTATGTAGCCATCCGATATGAGGGCATAGAAGAAGTGACCTTCATCTTCATCAAGTCATGTAATCGAATTATTTAAGGGTGTAGCTTCAACCCCAAACTACCCTAGCTCTAAACCAATAGAAATTTATCATGTCATTTTTACCTTAAAATACCCCCTGGACCCCGTGGGTAAAACCCGTGAACCCTTTCCTTCAAATTCCAAGTTTTAAGTACTCGGATTGTAGAACCCGAAGCCACTACCGGCAAGGGTTGCGGCAGTGTTACCGCTTACTCTTGCTAACCCGAGCCCCACCCGAAGAGCACCCCCTCCACCCTAATCTTTTACTTGTAATTTTATTATTTAGATTATAACTTGTACCTATTTAGTGTATCTATCAAACAGTCATCTACCATTCAACATGCATAACATCATACAGAAGAACAAATAAGATAGCTCACAGATGAAAATTTCACCAAAATCCCGAATATAGAAGAAAAAATAGCCTAAAAGTTGTTTTCTGGTACACTAGGCTTTATTTACACGAATCTTTTGGCCTTCAAGCACCTGCAAGAGCAAATATAACAAAAATTATATCCAAAACAATCACGTTTAGATAAATAGATCGTGTTCGGGTCGAACCCACAGACACGTTTAGATAAATAGATCGTGTTCGGGTCAACCTAGTGGGTTAACAGGTTGACCTGTTTAACCTATTTAATTTTCTATTCTTTTTTAAAATTGTACTTCGAATTACTCTCTCAAATCTCTACAACCACCGACTTCTGCCGCCGCTTGTACAACCGACGGTAAGTTTCCGGTAGTCACAAAAATTATCACACGAAGGGAAGGAAACGAACTACTGGATTGGTAGAAGCTTCTTGTTTCCCCTCTTTTATATCATATTATTCGATTTCTAGGGTTTTATAATTGATCCGGATTTGGTAAAATTGAGGCGCTAGATTCCCTAACCTCGATAACCCTAACCTCCTCTGTGCTCTCGATACTGATTCTCTTGCAATCGCCAACCGCTACTTCCTCCTTGTTCTCGACTGGTCTCACCCTTCGTCTCCTGCTTCTTTTCGGGTCAAGATCCGACCAAATCTTTCCCCGATTGAGGCAGAATATATATCCTCCCTTGAGTGGCTGGTGTTTGATGATATTAAGGTTATTGCTATTGGAACATCGTGTGGCTACTTGTTGATTTACTCACTTGCAGGCGATCTTATTCACAGACAGAGTTTTGTAATCTGAGGTGTAAGTGACGAACCCTAGATTCTCATTTTGAGGGTTTTCACTTTTGGGTTCATTGAAGTAAAGAAGAAGCATATTCTAACCATTTTAAGGAGTAAAGATCAACTAAATCATCCTCACCGCTGCACCGTCGTCTGAAATCAGCCCCGCCGCACCGCGATTATCGCCACCGCTGCGAGTCCAATTCAAGACTAGGAGGAGACCTGCGGTCTAAAACCCTAGTTCTACTGACGGTGATACCAAGGTGGAATAGGAAGGAGTACCCTAACTTGGGCGCAATTGGGTTAGTTCGTTCCAACTCCTTTATTTCTGTCCGTTTTACCTTCTTGTTACACGAATTGCATGCTTAGGCATTCTTGGTCTGGGTTAGGAGGACCAGCAATTGTTCTTGATTCACAGGGAGAGACATACCCTGTTTTTTGTTTTGACTGTTGCATATACGTGTTGCATCTGTTTGATTAATGAGCAATTTGTCTATTCTATTTGCTTAACTGTGGTTAAAATAAAAATAAATATTCTATTTGCTTAACTGTGGTTAAAATAAAAATAAATACATCTTGTGTATTATTTCAAACATAGACGGTAGGTGGAATAATGTCTCCTTGAGATCATGTTCAGGGGAGAGGGGTGCATCTAGTGCTAACCATAAGGGGTATAGGTTACGTTTGGCATCTTGGAATGTAGGAAGCCTAACTAGTAAGTTGTTAGAGTTAGTAGACGTGCTTAGAAAACAAGGATTCAGGTAGCTTGCCTTCAGGAGACTAGGTGGAAGGGTCAAAGGGGGGGTGAGTGTAATGGCTACAAACTGTTGCATTCTGGTTGCGATGGAACAAAAAATGGGGTGGGTTTTCTAGTTGCTAAAGAACTGCACGGTAATGTGGTGGAAGTGAAAAGATATAATGATAGGATCATGGTGTTGAGAGTAGTACTTGGTGAGGAAGTTGTGGCAATTGTTAGCGCTTATGCACCACATGTAGGTCTAGGAGACCAAGAAATGAGGGATTTTTGGGGTAGTTTAGACGGAGTAATGAGGTCATTACCTAGACAGGAGAAAATATGCTTAGGAGGTGATTTTAATGGTCACGTTGGTAAGGAGAGTGATGGTTTTCCGATGGTTCATGGAGGTTTTGGTTATGGTGTTAGAAACGATAATGGTAGGGAGCTTCTTGACTTTGCGCTTGCGCATGATCTTGGTATTATAAACACGTTCTTTATAAAGAGGGAATCACATTTGATTACTTTTAGTAGCGGGGGGCGCAACACGCAGATCGACTATTTCCTGATGAGACAAGGGGATTGCAATTGGTGGAAGGATTGCAAGGTAATTCCAGGAGAGTCAGTAGCGACCCAACATCGTCTGTTGGTGGCCGATTTTACCTTAAGAAAAAGGGTGGCGGAGAGGAGAAGAAAAAATAAACCAAGGATCAGATGGGGGAATTTGAAGGACGAAAACATCAATTTGTTTAAAGATAAAGTCATGGCGATGAACACAAATACTAAGGATGGCGACACAAACCAGATGTGGGTTGCTATGGCAACCACTGTTACGCAGGCAGCAAAGGAAACCCTCGGAGTCACATTGGGAGAAACAAGAGGACATCAGGAGTCTTGGTGGTGGAATGAGGAGGTGCGGAGCAAGATAAAGGACAAGCAACAACGCTTTAAAGAGATGTTGCAGTGCAGTAATGGAGAGGAGATAATGACACTACGGGAGAACTATAGACAGGCAAAGAGGGAAGCTAGAAAGGCGGTGAGTGAGGCAAAGAATTTTGCCTATGAAACGATGTATAGAAAACTAGACACCAAGGAAGGGGAGCATCATATGTTTAAGATTGCAAAAAATAGGGAGCGTAGGAGACAAGATCTTGGGGTCGTGAAGTTTATCAAGGAAGATGATGTTAGGTATCAAGAGTCGTTAACGCAGCGGAATCACACACACGCACACAATCGATAAACAGAAAAGTAGAAGACACGAGAATTATAGTGGTTCAGCCCCAATTGGCCTACGTCCACTTTGCAACTAGGGTTCTTTATTATTAGGTGCTCAAGAGAATACAATTACATCAGGAATATATTTATAAGACTAGATTAGGGTTATCTAATTAAGGCAATAACTTAATCACCAAGCTAATGCTAAACAGCCCAAGAAAGAGCCGCCAGCCCTTGCTTCTTCAGATCTGGCCAGCCCAAATCAGCACAGGCCCACCGGGCCCATTTGGCCCAATCCGGCCCAATAAGCCTTCACACCCAACAATCTCCCACTTGAAGGCTTTGCTCAATCCACAAACACCATCCAAGTAATCCTCGATCCAGTAATTCCAGTATCCTCCATATCCAAAGTCTCCCGAGCCTTCAGTCCCCATAAACAAGCTCAGACTTCATCAATTTCCCCCTAGTTGCAAGCCCCCTCTCATCAAGTACATGAAAGGGCAGTTGAGGCTCCCCCGAGCTCCAACTCATTCTCTATCTCAACTGGTTTGCACGATCCACCAGTTCCAGAGATAACCCGAGAACCACCACTCTCCTCCTTTAGCAAGACTTCCATAGGAGAGATTTTCACAGTCGGACTACCGGTCTTCAAAACCCACCGTTGTTTTGTAACTGTACCCGGAACACGCCCCATGCTCCCACTGTCACCAAACCCCTGACCCGGTTTTGACCTCCGACCCCGCTCAGCTTGAATCACCTTGGCACTAGGCTCCCCTCTTGCAAATTGAACCTTCTTTCGCCCCTTTGATTCAGCGAACCTAACTTTGTTTTGAGGGACGGTCATACTTCCCTCAGCAGGTACCTCCACCATGTATAAAGAACCTCGCCTGTTTCCACGAGCAATTACCAGATTACCTTTAGTTACCTTCCACTTGCCTCCACCAAACTTTACTTCTAGTCCCTGTTTATCCAGCTGACCGACAGAGATAAGCTTACTCTTCAAAGCTGGAATAACCCTGACATTCTTCAAGTTCCATGTGGTTCCCAAAGAAGTAACCAAATTCACGTCACCCATGCCCGTAACATCAAGAACATCACCATTAGCTATTCGTACCTTCCCAAAGTTACCAACCTTTAAATTCTCCATCGTCTCCCCGTTGTGCATCGCGTGAAACGAAGAACCAGAATCCATAACCCAAGAATCTGTAGAAGACTCTACACAGCAAACCAAAACATCATCAGATTCCTCATCTGCCTGAACCGTGTTTACCTGCCTTTTGCCCTCATTCTTCCCAGACTCTTCCTTATTCCTTCCTGGACATTGACTTTTCACATGCCCAACTTCATTGCAGCTCCAGCACCTCACATTTTTCCGAGCTCTAGACGTTCCCCTACTCCCATTGCTCCTGTTATTTTCCCTTCCTTTGCCCACATTGAATATATCAGAAGACGAGGATCCTCCACTAGTGTTCCTCCGACGAATATCCTCACCCAGAATACTATCCCGGACCACACTAAACTTCAAATTCCCAGCTCCACCAGAATTAGTGATCGCCGTCACATAACCTGACCAGCTGTCAGGCAAAGAGGATAACAATATCGCAGCTTGAGTATCATCATCAAGCTTTGTCCTAACGGTCGATAGCCTGGACAAAATTGAATTTATATTATTTATGTGATCGGGCACCGAGCTTCCCTCATTCATCCTCATCATGAATAATTCTCTCAACAGGAACACTCTATTACCGGCAGACGGCTTTTCATACATGTTTGACAAAGCCGTCATCATACCATAAGCCGTGGTTTCCTCTTTGATATTGAACGCTACGCTCCTCGTCAAAGCCAGTACAATCTTACATCTCGCCTTTTTGTCCTTAGTGTTCCAAACCACTTCGTCAGCCTTACTCATTCCATCCGGTTTTTCTGCCAATACCATCTCCAAATCGTTTTCACCGAATAACGCCTCTATTTGCATCTTCCACCATGCAAAATCAGTCCCGTTAAACTTCTCGATTCGAATTTTCCCGTCTTCAGCCATTGCAAACGAGAATCAGAAGAAACCAAAAATTAAGAAATCAACCAACCGAAGCCAAGCAACCTCCAATAGAAAACCCTAAAACCCAAAACACCCGAACCGGCGTTTCACCTGCAAAACCTGTGATCAGCAGCAACTTCAAGGGTTCAAGGAACCAAACCCTAATCGCAAAATCATAAAAAAAACAATTTCCGAACAGCCTCTTTCTGTCCCCTACTTGCGACAGCTCCTAGGGTTCTTATAACCCTAAACGCAGCAGAAAAAACGACAGTAACAGTAACCAAACAGCCCTGAAAAAACAGCAACAGAAAAAACGTTTTTTTTTTTTTTTCCGAAAACACTGTTCACGGCCGGAAAACACTGTAGCGTCCGAAAAACACTGTAGCGGCGCAGATCTGAAATCCTTGACAGCAGTAGACAGCCTATCAGAACCACAACGACCTTCTCGAAACAGCCTTTAACCCCTTCAGCGATTGAACCAGTGCAGACCGTGTGTACACAACGAGCCAAGGCTCTGATACCACTTGTTAGGTATCAAGAGTCGTTAACGCAGCGGAATCACACACACGCACACAATCGATAAACAGAAAAGTAGAAGACACGAGAATTATAGTGGTTCAGCCCCAATTGGCCTACGTCCACTTTGCAACTAGGGTTCTTTATTATTAGGTGCTCAAGAGAATACAATTACATCAGGAATATATTTATAAGACTAGATTAGGGTTATCTAATTAAGGCAATAACTTAATCACCAAGCTAATGCTAAACAGCCCAAGAAAGAGCCGCCAGCCCTTGCTTCTTCAGATCTGGCCAGCCCAAATCAGCACAGGCCCACCGGGCCCATTTGGCCCAATCCGGCCCAATAAGCCTTCACACCCAACAGATGATGGAAGAGTTTTGGTAAAGGGACGAGACATCAAGCTGAGATGGCAAAACTATTTCTACACCCTTTTCAACAGTTGTAGACCAAGTCTAGCCATAACGGAGAATCCCACTACTCAATCCAGTCAACGAAATAATTGTTATTGTCGAAATATCACATAGGAAGAAGTGAGGAGTGCTCTTAAGAAGATGGGAAGAGCTAAGGCAGTCGATCCAGACAACATACCCATTGAAGCGTGGAAGTGTATGGGAGAGGAAGGCGTTCAGTGGTTGACAAGACTGTTCAACAATATCTTCAAAACCGGGAAGATGCCAGATCAGTGGAGGCGTAGTGTCTTAGTACCCCTATATAAAAACAAAGGAGATGCTCAATGTTGTGCTAACTACAGGGGGATTAAGCTCATATGTCATACAATGAAATTATGGGAAAGAGTTATAGATACAAGGATTAGACGACAAACCCAGGTTACAGCAAACCAATTTGGGTTCAAACCAGGCCGGTCCACTACGGAGGCGATACACATTTTAAGAAGATTAATGGAAAAGTACAGAGAGAAGAAACATGATTTACATATGGTGTTCATCGATCTTGAAAAGGCGTACGATAGTGTGCCTAGAAGATTGATCTCGGAAAGTCTGGAGGGAAGAGGGATCCCTAGTAAATATATTGAGGCAATTAGGGATATGTATCATGAGGCTAAGACATGCGTCCGAGCACCCGTGGGGGATACAGACTTTTTTCCGGTGGAAGTGGGAGTTCACCAGGGGTCGGCACTAAGCCCCTTTCTCTTTGCAGTAGTTTTGGATGAGTTGTCAAAGTCGATTCAAGATGCAATTCCATGGTGCATGCTTTTTGCTGATGATATCGTGTTGATTGCAGAAAGTAAAGAGACATTGAACAACAGACTAGAGGAATGGAGAACAGTCTTAGAGCACAAAGGTTTGAAGATAAGCCGATCTAAAACCGAGTACCTTCACTGCAACTTTAGTGGTGCAAACGTCGACGAGGAGACCCAGATTTCTATTGAAGGTGGGGTTGTCCCTAAGACACTGAAGTTCAAGTATCTATGATCTGTCATCCAGAGTAACGGGGACATCGACAATGATGTAGTCCATCGGGTGCAGGCTGGTTGGTGTAAATGGAGAGCGGCCTCAGGTGTTTTGTGCGACAAGAGGTTCCCAATAGGGTTAAAGGGTAAATTTTATAGGTAGCAGTTCGCCCAGCGATGCTATATGGAACCGATTGTTGGGCCATCAAGAAGACACAAGCTCAAAAAATGGATGTAGCTGAGATGAGGATGTTGAGGTGGATGTGTGGACACACAAGAAAGGACCGAACAAGAAATGAAGTTGTTCGGAAGAGATTGGGAGTCACATGTATCTCAGATAAGATAAGAGAAGGAAGATTGAGATGGTTTGGACATGTCAAGAGGAGACAGAGCACAGATCCAGTGAGAACGGTGGAAACTCTCGTTGTAGAGGGGAAAAGGAGCAGGGGGAGACCGAAATTAACGTGGGATGAGAGGATTAGGCTTGATTTGCTAGATTTACACCTCTCAGAGGACATGATCAATGATAGGATTTCATGGAGACGTCGTATTAGGGTTTTAGGATGAGTGACCCGTTGTGTGGGAGAGTAGAGTTGTTTAGCAAAGATTTTGCGTATGTCTTGTTTCTTGTAGGTGTGTTGTGTTTCTTGTGACTAATATACTCTAGTCATACACTGCTAATTGTTAGATTACTGTTAGATTTATTTTACTTTATTACTCATTAATTTTATGTATATTTTTATCTTTTTCTTTCCCATGGAGCCGGGGGTCTAAACGGGAGCAGCCTCTCTATCCCTTGGGATCTATGCAGTTAATATCGCCGATATATCACCGATATATCGGTGATATATCGGTTATCGGGCCTGCTGTATAATATCGGTCCATAATATCGGTAGGAATATCGGTGCCGAGAATATCGGCGATATTTACCGATATATCGCCGATATTTCAAGTCCAGAATATCGGTGTTTTGACTGAGATTATCGGTTGAACTATTTTGGGCCTTTTTGATATTATTCTTCCCCCAAAGCCCATTCCACTATAAAAAAATCTAAGCCCAACTTCAAAACCCATAGCCAAAAGTCTAAAACGCATGTAAATAAATGCCCTAACTTCAATCGAAGGTTCATAACTCTAATCCGACGTTGCTCTGCTGCTGTTCTTCAATCGGAAACTGCAATCCAATTCTAATCTGACCTGCAAGGCTGCAATCTGACCTGCAAGGCTGCAATCGGGCTGCTGTTCTTCAATCAGAAACTCACATCACTAAGGTATTGTATTACTGTTCTTATTTCTCTGATTTGCTACTTATTTTTGATATAATTCAGCTGTTGTTGGCTTATTTGATATAATTCAGCTACTTAATTTGAATTACATGTATTGTTTGTTGATTTAATGTAGATAATCTGTTTTGGTTAGGTTAGGTGTAGTAGTATAAAATAGAAAATAATGCAAAATCTGCTTTGGTTAGTATGTTAGATCAGTTTACATGTCTAATTTATGTTCTTTTTTAGGTTGAAGTGATTTGAATTTGAAAGCATGTATACGATCTGCTTTGATTTAATTTATTTTTTACTTAACTTTTATGATATATGATATTTTCTTTGTTACTGTTAAGTTGCTTTGTTACGGTTAAGTTATTTGTTGTTGTTTGTTGTTGACTGAATTAATGTTGTTCAGTATTATTGACAAGTAGCCTGCCAAATAATTCTAATAAATCAAGTTCATCATGTTTACAGATTTGATAATGGATGGTCCAAGTCCAACAACTCCATCTTCACATGCATCTGTAAACCCTACAAATACTAATACAATGTCGTCTGATGCCTCAAATTGTTCAAATAGAGATATGGCATGGGAATGGGGAGAGTGTAGAGATGTCATGAAAAAACAATGCGTCTGGTGCAAAATTTGTAGTCACAAGATGAGTGGAGGAATCACACGACCGAAGCAACATCTTACTCATACCGGAGGACAAGTCAAAGGTTGTCCGAAAGTGACCGTGGATATCCAGAAGAGAGTCATGGCATCAATAAAAGAAAAAGAAAAGATAAAACTAGAAAAGAAAAGAAATATGCAGATTCTTAGTTCACACTCGACTGATCTTTCTAATGATGATGAGGAAGATCAAGACGATGTACAAGAAGCTCGTATAAAAAATAATGTTTCAAAGAAAAAGAAATTTGTGGGTGCTAGCAACACGCGAGGTCCTATGGATGGTGTATTAAAGACAGATCATGGAAAAACAAAGCAAACTACATTTGATAGAAATAATCCAATAAAAGAGATGCTAAAAATGGAAGCTTGGGATAAGTTTGCAACTTAGGCTTATTCGGTTGGTTTACCCTTTAATGCCGTACGTGACGAAGGTTTTCAAGATATGATCAATGTCATTGGAGAATATGGAAGAGGTATTTAAATGTTATAAGTATTTGTTTGATAATTTATTAATTTGATTATTACTTAATGTTTTAACTTTATGTTAGGTATGCCAACTCCATCTTATCATAATATTCGTGTCACATTGATGAAAAAACGTTTAGAAGAAACGAAAAAGTTTGTGGATTCGTTCCGGCCACATTGGGAAGAATACCGGTGTAGCATTATGTCCGATTTTTGGACAGACGGGAAAGGAAGGTGTTTGATAAACTTCTTAGTCAATTGTCCTATTGGAACGATATTTTTGAAATCAATTGATGCATCGGAGCATGTGAAGAATGCTCAATTGATCGTGGAGATGATAAATGAGGTGATTGAAGATGTTGGAGAGGCGAATATTTTGCAGGTAGTTTTACTTTTCTAAAGATGTCTTAAAGTATTATTACTTTTACTTATCTAGTTTTCGAATGATGTCGTTTTATTTGTTATTTCTTATAGTTCATTACAGATAACGGGTCAAACTTTAAAGCTGCCGGGAAGATTTTAGAAGAAAAACACCCTAAGATGTTTTGGACTCCTTGTGCAGCACATTGTGTGAACCTCATGATTCAAGATATCGGTGAGAAAATACCAAAGATAAAGAGTACTCTGGTTGATGCAAGAGCAATTGTGGTATTCATTTACAACCACGGAAGGATTCTTAATATGATGAGGAAGTTAACAAAAAACAAGGAGATGCACAGGTCTTGTGTAACTTGGTTTGCAACCCAGTTTTATACCATTCAGAGTGTCCACGAGAATCGACATCATATTCAAGTATTGTTTGTTTCTGAAGAATGGAGGAAAAGTGACTTTGCAAAGAAGGCACCTGGAAAGAGAGCCGAGCGAATAGTTTCAAAAACAGAATTTTGGGACAACGTACACCTAGCTTGTCAAGTGCTAGCTCCTTTGGTGGATGTGGTAAGATTGGTTGATACGGAAGAGAAGCCAAGTATGGGTTACATCTATGATGCAGTGGATAGAGCGAAGGAGCAAATCAAGAAAAATGTAACTGATGAAAGACTTATCACTAAACTTTGGGGTATGATTCAAACAAGATGGTCCGACCAACTTCATCACCCGCTACATGCAGGTATTGATTATTGAACTTTATATTTAACATAAGCGCTTAGTTTTAATTTTAAGTCTTTATTGAATGTGCAGCTAGATATTACCTGAACCCCGTCATTTTTCATGGGGAAAATTCAAAGGAGATAAAAAAGAACAGGAACATTGTGACCGGACTTTATGTTGCTATTGACCGTCTAGTGCCCGATGATGATGAGAATGATAAAGTGAGGCAGGACTTGAATCTATACATTGATTCAGTTGGTCAATTTGGATCTGCAGCTGCTATAAGGGGTAGAAAGAAAGTTGCACCATGTAAGTAAAACATTATAACATATTCACATGTTTTTATAGCTTGAATTTTCCCCATGAAATCACTCGAGTTATTAAAATGTAGATATATGGTGGCGTACTTATGGGATCGACACACCTTTGCTCCAAACATTTGCTATTAGTATCCTAAGTCAAACTTGTAGTGCTTCACCTTGTGAACGCAATTGGAGTACATTTGACAATGTAAGTTCTTTCTACCAAATATTTTTAAAAATTATATATTTATATTACATTTAAGTTATTTATTTCATTAGGTAATTTTTTTATTCTTTATGTTCAGTTACATTCAAAGAAAAGAAATTGTCTTTTGCAACAAAAACTCAATGACCTTGTATTCATCCAATACAACACAAGGTTACAAAGGCGCTACAAGTCACTAAAAGCCAACAAATCTTTGGATCCTATTTTGTTGAGAGACGTAGAGGAAAATGATGATTGGGTTACACCAACGGAAGTTGAGCTTCAAGAGTTTGTAGATGGGACAGATGGTCTTCTTTGGTCGGTTGCGCGAGAGGCAATGGGAGGAAACGAAGAAGTTGGGCCAAGTACTAAGAGCAAAAGTGAGCGCTATATAGATGATGATGATGATGATGATATTACAGTTGAAGTGAATGATCTGGAAGAACAACTGGATGGCTTGATTGATGTGGACTCGGAGGATGATTTCATTGCTTACGACTAGATCATGTTTCTATTTTCTAATATAAAATGTTGACATATTTTATGTTTTTGACTTTTGATTTGACTATTAATATTAATATTTATATATATATATATATATATATATATATATATATATATAGGGGATGGTTCCAGAGAAAACCACAAGTTAGGCGAAAACCAAGAAAACCACTAAAAAAATCAATTTTACCCAATCATATAATAATTTTTATTTTTTGTTTTATTTTATTTTTATTTATTTATATGAGTATCAATGTAATATTAAACATTTTTACCAAAAAACATTTTTACACATAGTGTTACGTATACGTAAACATAAAACAAAAAAAAATGCGGTTACGTATACGTAAATCAAAAAAATTGTTTTTGGATACGTATACGTAAATAAAAAAATTGCCTAAAATGTTGTGGTTTTCTTGGTTTTCGCCTAACTTTGTGGTTTTCTCTTGATCCCTCCCCTATATATATATGCATAATATAAAAATTACCGATATATCACCGCGAAAACCGATATCTCAAATATCGGTCCTTGACCGATAACCGATATTTTTTCGCATTAACTGCATAGTTTGGGATAGGGGTAAGGTTTGCCCTCATCACACCCTCCCCAGACCCTACTAATAGCGTTAGCTATGTGTGGGATTATACTGGGTACGTTTGGTTTGGTTTGGTTTGGTACTTCGTTTCATACTTGGGTAGTTTAGGCCAAAATTTAAAAGTTAAGAATTGATATCAAGTTTTATAATTTGAAAATAATTGTTTTATACACCTTTGTATTTTTAACTACAAATTTATAACTTTATAGTATTAGAATGTAAAAAAATAATAATAATCGGGTTAATCGGGTCGTGTTCGTGTCAACCCACGAATATTCGTGTCATGTTCTGGTTCATTTCATGTGTCTTACACGATTTTCAGGTTCGTGTCTTGTTCAGGCTGGACCCACCAACCTGCCTACACGACCTGTCTAGCACCCCTAATTGGCGGGGCCCGTGAGTTTTCCCTAACGGGTTCTCATTATAGAAAATAAATGGAACTACATGGCTGCCAGAACCGAATCAAACATGCAGGATGTGCAGACTTACAGAATCGTTAAACGATGAAATGGCAGCTTCTACCTCCTCTTCTGAAGAGAATGATACAAACCCGAATCCACTTGATTTTGAAGTTCCAGGAACTCGAGACACTTTGGCGCCAAGAACGTTTCCTTTCTCTGCAAAAAAGCTTTTGAGGGAATCTGATGTCACGGTTTTCGCAAGATTTCCCACATAAAGTTTGTAAGGACTGTCAACAAATGGGGTTTCTTCTGATTGAAGAAGTGAAGAGCTGACTCCAGTCAAAGGCTTCTCTGTGACATTTACTTTGATTTTACGCCCTCCAATTTCCTGTTCATGAAAAATACTATGTTACCCCTGTTGATGCAGCTGGTTTGGTCATATGTATGAAGGACAAATTGGTCAAAAGGGTACCTAACTTATGTCCAATTTCCATTTGAGATATCAAATCTTTTTTTTTTGTTAACTAAATGTATCCAACTCGTAATTTTGATCAAAATGAGAATTTTTTGACTTCATTTAGGAAACCAGTCACATTTTAAATTCACTTTTAAATCGGATACCCTTAACTAGGGTTGTTCAACTAATCCGTAGCTCGTAACTCACTCATAATTCAGCTTGAGCTAGTTGCTCGTATAAACATTTGAGCCGAGTTCAAGCTGAAGGTAGCTCCCTCGAATAAATTTTCACCCTTTACTTTCTTGTATATTGGTAGTTTAATACCCTGTTTATTTTAGACTTATATAATTTGAGATAGTTGTTAATTTGTTATTTGAGACTTGTATAAAATAACATACAAAATCATCTAGTTTAAAAAAAATGATGCAACTCAGGGAGCCACGAGCTAGCTCGAGTTGAATACGAGCTCAACTACCATTTCAGATCTAAGAGCTTGAGCCCAAGTTAATGTTGGCTGGGCTCGGCTCGACTTAACCCGCTAGTTAAACAACATTACCTTTAATAAACAAAAAGAGAAAGTTGGATCCCTCAAATAAAAATCAGATTTGAGTAATAATTATTAAAATATTGTCTATAGGGCAACTGATGTGGCAAATGACATTGACTTGGCATGCCAAGTAGGCATAACCCGCTAACTAATCCAATTTTAAATAGAAACCTATTAAAATCCTCATTTTAATCAAAATTACAATTTGGATACCTCAATTAACCGAATTTGACATAAGTTAGGTACCTTTTTATGTGATTTGCTCATCTTAAAATACCCTTTAGTAATGACAAAAATAGGAAGACTCTTGTGGACAAAAATCAATAGATAATAGGCAAATATGTAAATTTTGCATGCAATGGAAGATAAAAAATATTAAGATATAGCCTCACCGTGCCATTTAGCTTCCCAATAGCAGCATTCACATCATCAATGGTCTTCATTGTAACAAAACCAAATCTTCGACTCCTTCCCGAGTACTTATCATACATTACCTGCAAATTCGAGTTATAAAAGTTGTTTACTTTTTATTAATGTTAGGAAAAATCAGTTTGTTTAAAAGAAAATCAGGGACACTCTTGTAATTTGATAGTTTGGTTGGCATTTGAGCCTAACAAAAAGCATTGAAACAAAGTCAATAGGCTTTCTAATTAAGTGTCATTTTTTCACATGGAAAGATTAATGCAAAGAGAAAATATGATATATGAGCTAAGAATGTAAGATCAGTCCACTAAATCATGTGTTTCATCCCAACCAATGAATCTCCATACACTCCTGATCTGTAGAGCGCGCATGTAGAAGAAGCAAGCCATGCATCTACATAAGGCACGCACCTCTAGAAGAAGCGCGCCATGCATCTACATGAGGTGTGCCTCTCTAGAAGAAGTGTGCCATGTATCTACATGAGGCACACGCCTCTAGAAGAAGCGCCACATGGACCTACCTGAGCGTCTTGTGCCTTTTGACTACTATGGTAATAGGTAAAATTACTTCACCATCACTAACTTCAACCAAATAATTATCTCATTATGATTCTTGAAATCACAAGACTCAATTTGAAAACACAAGTCCAAACATCCTTTAAGATTCTAACAAACAAAAGATTATTTGTTTCAAAAAATTCAAGAAAAATTGGGCAAGCTCGGTAGACCAAATATACACGATTCAAACGTCTTGGGGATGTGCAATATCTCCCCAAATCAAAAAAGACAGACTTGCTTATTCAAACTAGATACTTTAGCTAGAAATCGAGTAAATTGCAGCTTCGAAAATTAACACTCGATGATAAAAATTATGGATTCAAATCAGCATAAACAAACAAAACATAAGAAACATTCATAACATTGAAAAGTTCTTAACTTTTGCTCATCATTCTAATCCTAACCCAAATTGAAAGATGCAATATAATTTTGATTATAATCCTGAAATTCAAGATGCTTTTATAATAACTTGTGTTAAGATTTAAACAAGGGCCTTAAAATATCTTGAATCTTCCAATAATGAATAATCTATAAATCAAGAAGTGTATATATGAAACTAATTCTTAAGTTGAAGTCAAAGTCAAAATCATTTGACCTCAAAAGTCAAAATCCATATACAACAAGCATGTTCTTCAAAAACCTTGAATTTTATAATATATTTAGAATATATAAAAGAACCCCCAAATCAAATATACCTCAACTTTCTCAATGGCACCATGTTCTTGAAAAACCTTCTGGAGTTCATCATTGGTTGTTGTGCGAGGGATATTACCGACATACAGTCGCCTGGCCGCTTCCGACGAGGGGTCCACTGTCACCGTCGCCGGCGTTTCTTCGGCGACACAAAGAAGTCTTGTGGGTTGTCTGGGGTTTGAAATTAGAGGTGAAATTTGAAATCTGAGATGGGTTTGAGAAAGATTGGGGATTGATTTTGAAGAAATGGGTAGTTGGGGTTTGAAGGATTTAGAAGATGAGTGGTGATGGAGGTAAGTGGTGGATG
The DNA here is from genome assembly GCA_023525975.1 of Smallanthus sonchifolius. NCBI lineage: Eukaryota > Viridiplantae > Streptophyta > Magnoliopsida > Asterales > Asteraceae > Smallanthus > Smallanthus sonchifolius. The sequence continues at coordinate 27,221,052 of CM042021.1, read as the reverse complement.
ATAGAATGGATGTTGAAATTGTGGCCATTGTGAAACACCCTACTGAGAGATTTTGCAGGTGAGCAGAAGATGAGTTGAGGAGGAGATGGTGAATGAGGATGCAAAGGGGTTTATCCGGTTGAGCAAAAGATTTTTTTAACAAAAATGTTTTGGGGAAAAAACTAAAAAGGGAATTCTTACATGGGTTTGTACACATCTAGTGAAAAAAAAATGTTTTTAATTAATTAATTTGAATTAGGTAATTGGTTAAACATTTGTATTTATTATTTTAGAAATAATTTCATATATACACTTATAAACATTTATAAACATATGTAAATATAATAATTATTCTATTATTATTCATTATATGATTTTTATAACTTAATTTTTTAGTTTTATCACAGAAAAGATACGGCGGTCATCACGATTTCTCAAACTCATTCAAAAGCATAGTCGATTGTGAGTTCCATTCAAAGGTTTAGCGGGTCGTGCATGGTAATTTTTCGGCTCCTAAGACCCAAAACTTTGTTTTTAGTATGATCGGTTTTGCTATCCAAAAGGGGGTTGCGATGCAGCTTGTTGCCCGTTTACCTACCATTTTATTGTAATCGTCCTTCTTATTAAAACGTAAATTTATAAGTAATTGCTAGTTCGATCGCGTTTTTGATGGTTATAAAAGAAAATGGATTCCTCCATATATGATGTATAAATGCTATAAAAGAAAATTGATAAAATTATAAAAGAAAGCGAGAAAGTAAATATAATATTTTGAGAAAACTATTGTTTATGGATAAATATAAAGTTTTTAAAGTTAGAAATAGGTAAATATTAAATTTTAAAGTTAACGACGGGTAAATATGAAATTTTAAAATTTTAGAAAAAAATAAGGGTAAAATGGTCATTTCTTAAATTGTTTATAATGAAATGGGTCGTATATGATATTTTTACATGTTTGTAAGTGTATATATATGATATTTTTAGTTTTGGTTCGGTATATATGATATTTTTACCGTTTGTAGGGTATATATGAAATTGACCCATTATTTTAAGTATGATATAGAAGACGGGTTTCAAGAAGAAAACTGACATGGATATTTAGTGGGCTCAATTTGATCCACTAAAAAGACATCGTCATATTGCATGAGAAATCCATGTCTCTCAGCCTCCTGATGATTCCTACTTGACATGCAGACGCTTGGTGTTACAACTGATTCCATAATCCTTTCTGGTTTAGGTTTACGCTCAGTTTCAATAGCTCCTTGTTGATTTGCAGTTTGAACCTCAGATGAAGTTACTTATGGTTCCTGAACTTCTTTTGGATCCACAATATTTTTAGTCGACCCTATCGTGAGGACTTCTTTCTCTAAGAAAACACCTATACGAGCTATGAAACCCCTATTTTTATTTGTCTGATAGAAATAGTAACCCCTTGTCTCTTTTGGGTAACCGATGAAAACAACTATTCGCCTCTAGGTTGTAATTTGTTGGAAGTCTCACATTTGACATAAGCTTCACAATCCCAGACCCATAGGTAAGACAAGATTGGAATACTCCCATGCCATATCTCATATGGTATTTTCACCTTCTTGGTTGGAACCACGTTGACAATTCGAGTAGCAGTTTCAATAGCATAACCCCAAAAGGAGTGTGGCAAGTTAGTTCGACTCATCATCGATCGAACCATATCCAATAGAGTTCGATTTATCCAATATGAAAACATCGTTATGTTGCGGTGTCCCTGGTGGAGTTAATTTTGAAACTATTCCACATTGTCTAAGATGTTTGTCAATTTCGTAACTTAAGTATTCACCATCTTGGTCTGATCGAATGAATTTCATGTTTCATCAAGTAAACATAACCATATATTCTATGATCATCAATAAATGTTATAAAGTATATTTCACCACTTCTAGTCATCGTCCTAAAAGATTCCCATACACCAGTATGTATTAGTCCTAACAGGTATGTGTCACATTTACTTGAATAAGATCTAATCCAATCTCAGCAATAAAAAAAATTTAAATACAGATTAAAATTAAAGTTAGAAGACATAAAAGAAATAAGACTTTTATCTATGGATGCTAATTTTTAGTTTTTTACATAAAAGAAATAAGATGAACCACAATTATAAATAGTGCAAAACACCAATCACACAAGTTCTAAGGGTCTGTTTGGCATTAGTTAATTGAATGAACAAGAGAATGGAATGGACAAAGGAAATAAATAGATCATTACCATTCCATTGTCTTGTTTGGTTACCCTATGTGATGAAATGAATCATTACTTCGTGCTGACTGGTAGACATAAAAATATTTTATAAAGAATAAAATATTTTAACTAATAAATTTATCTTATGGGTCGTGTCATGAGACGGGCCATGGGTGTAACATTCATGACTTTTGTCTGTATTATTTTATTCCATATTTTACAATAATAACATTCGTGACAGTCATATTATTTCAATACGCGTACATTACATCTTGCCATGTGGATTATTACATTTAAACGTATAACGACTCAGAATTTTGAGATTTTTAAACTTTTATTTTTATATGTTTTTTTTACATATATATATATATATATATATATATAGTTTATTAAATAAACTAATTAAAAACTTTTAAGTTTATAAAGAGATATCTTATTTTATAAAAGAAAAATTATATGAATATAATTTTTTAATAAAAATATTATCTATACTACTATATAATAGAGAATGGAATGATATAGATGTAATTTTTAAAAAAAATTAAGACACTTTGTACATGTTTTGTTGCATAGTGTACACATTGGCAACGTCATATAAGTGTACAATTACCTTATAACCACTCTTTATAATTAAACCCTGCTAATTTTCATTTCATCCATACACTTAAATCTATACTTCTTTTATAAAAAAGATATAAGGGGGATAAAATGGACTTTTCACCATAAATTTTTATTTTAAGACACGGAGCAATAAAAACCCTCTTCGCCGGCGACTCTTCGCATGCGCCTTCGTAACTGACGAGACCAATGAAACCTTCAAACCCCTAATACCATTTCCATCGTTCTCACGCCTCCTCCTCTCCTTCTCGCTCTCCCCCCTCCCCCCCCCCCCTCACCCTCTTCAAATGACTGCTTCACCACAGCCACCTAAGACGGTGGTTATCAGCGGCTAGGGTTCTGCCATGGATAGCAGCGGCTAGGGATCTGCCATGGACAGCGGCAGTGGCGGGTTTTGGTGGGCGAGACTAACGGCAGCGGACCCGGGGAAAAGAGAAGCCATCATCTTCCATTTCCACACTCTGTATTTTCAAGGGTTTCTAAATCAGACTTCCTTTCACTTCGTTCTATTGAGGTACTGGTTATCTTGTTAATTTGTAGTTTTTTAATTGGATTATGGTTTTAATTTTGTTCTATCAGTCAGTGTAAACACTAAATTATGATGCGATTGGTTGTTTGTGAAGGTGGATTAACTATTGACTGATTTTTATGACGATTTGTGATCTTTCACCTGGTTTGCACAAGGTATGATCAAATTAGAGAGTTTGACTATAGTTTTTTACTTGAATCTTGATGAATTAGTGATGGGTTTACTGCATAAGTGGGGTAATTGGAGTAATATTGAGCTTTTAACTTAACCGAACTAATATTTTAACTTTTCTGATTGTTGAATTTTGATGTATTAGTGATGGGATTACTGCATAAACGGGTAACCAGTCAAGGTAAGTTTTACAATTTGCGAAAGAGGAAGTGAGTTGAGGAAGGAGCGGAGTGGAGAACGATTGCAGAGAGAGGATCGATTCAAGGATGAATTCAAGCGGAGAAGAAGATGCAGGACTGGGGAAATTGAGTAGAAGAAGGAGGTTGTTGATGTAAGCTCTGGACGAAAGCAGTTGTTGACCTAGGATCCGGATTCCGTTTACCTAACATGGTTGCGCTCTAAATTCGATGAGTTCGTTCTCTCTCTTTTTCCAACGCTTACTGAAGAAGCACTCAGAGTAAGTACATTGTTTTTGTTATTCTCCATTGGAGAATTATGTTACTGTAAATTAGGTTTAGATATTGGAGAAATGTGTTACTGTAAATTAGGTTTAGACAACAATATTCAATTGTGTTTTTCTAAATTTTTGGTTGAATGATGTGGAAATGCAGTAAGTGGTGGTGGATACTTTGATGGAGTGTCTGACGGATGGAAATGCAGGGAAGTTCCATTCTTCTGCATACCATAAGTTCATCCATACCTTGGTAAGTTTGATACTCCATTTTTGCCCTATTTATATAGTTTATTGTTCATTTCACACACAACTTTATACGGTTACAGTGGTAGTTTTATGAATATACAGTCTCTTGGTTTCAATTAAAAGAGGCACTTTTGTAATAGATAACACTTGCTTGGTACTTGGTACTTGATAGTTCAAAATTAATTAGGAGATTCTTTGCTAGATTAAATTGGGGAATCTGTAAAAAAGAATTCTATAATAGTAGCCATAGTCTTTGTATATAGGTGGTGCAATATGCTTTTCCAATTAGTTATAGCTTTTTTTCCTGGTAATGTTGAGCTGAAAAGATTATGGCTTCATTTATCGCCTAATTACCACGAGCCTGAGGGGCAGGCTTGTCTCCTCTGTGTTTGGAAGCTCCTTTATAATTTTTTTGCGGTTAGTTTCTTGTAAGTAAATAATAATGCACTGGATCTCTTTTCCAGGCTCTACTCATATGTCTAATATGTGGCATATTACGCATGATGCGTGTTATGATCTTTATGGTTATCTGTTTTGTGCTTAAAGTTGTAATACATACTTACAGAGAAACATGTACTGGGTCCTTTAAACATACAAAGAGCTTGTGCCTGGGGTCAGATTTTTCATTTACATGTAATTAGATTTCAGTAAGTCTCTGATTTAGTCCATCCGTGGCCTAAAACTTTCGGAGTAAACTCTAAAGAAAAATGATGTATGTGAACATTTTCCATTGACTGCAATATGCTAACAATTTGAAATCCTAACCATGGTTATTAGCAAAGTAAGCCATTTTTAGTCATGATTACTGTTTGTTCATATACATTATCCATGATTTTTTCGTTTTGGAATGCCTTTTGTTCAACGTCTAAACGGGCTATCAAAAGAAATTGTAGTCAAATCATTATGTTTGATCATGGGCAAAGTGATTGAGCTTAATTTGTTTTCTGATTATGATTTAGTTATTAGTTAGTGTAAATTAATGGATACTATTTTCGAACACACTGTATTTTTTATTCTCTGTTGGTGTTATGATTCATGTGTAACATCCCCCTTTGGGTTTGTGGAGGGGGTGTATATCATATCAGAGCTGGCTTAAGCCTGAGAGCTTTGGGTCAACCATTTGATAAGGTTATGTTCTGTTTTATTTTGATTCTTATGTTTTGTTTTGATTTGCATTGTTCTTTGTATTTTGTCATTTGATTATTTCTTTCTTTCATAGATTATGAAATGATAAGTGATACCATAGCAGTGCAACAGAAGCATGGTGGTTGAATGCTTTGCTCTCAAGTGGTTTGGGAGTTATTTATGGTTAAATATGGTGACTTAAGTTATAACATATGCTGATTGAGTTCTATGGATGATATAATATCCAAGTTTGTACATGATGTTGAAAGTAATATATGTGAATGTCTTTACATCGTAGTGGTTCTTTAATTTTGAGAACAAGTGTAAGAAAGGGCTTTATTAGACTGTAGATCTTAAGCTATTCAAGATTAAAAGTCAATGAGAGGATGATTATATGGTAACAATTATTGTAATTGTTTATATGGTATCGACCTTGGACCATGTAAGATCAAATATTGAAGCAGCTTATGAGGTTATAGAAACAGAAGTGCATTCACATGTATTCTTTGACACATAACCTCATATTTGGACGATGGTGATTTTTTTTTGGTTTAATTTTATTTATAACATTATTACTTTTTGTTATCTATTTTGATAATTTAATTTTTAAAGATACACATATTCAATTGTTCGTATGCTTTGGGTGATCATTTCTTATTAATTGAATAGGATGGTGTATCATAATCTAATCCATACATTGTTGATATAACTTTACCATGTTATTTGTTAATGTTACTTAAACCAGTTTAGATATTTATCTCTTTTAGCTAATTTTAGGTTTTTCGATCAGTTTGTTATACGTTTTTGGATATTTGAGTTCGTGAATATAATCAGTGTTTAAGACAGTTCGGGTAAGATTGTGCTCTCCAAAAGAGTCTCGGTGATACCCGACGATTTGCGCGGGGCAACCCACTAGAGCCTTGGACCCCTCTTTTGGTATTGAACCTCCCTCTAAACTTAGCTTGAACCCCCATTTTTTTGTGTGTTGAACCCTGGATAAGAATCAACAAGAGTTTGACTTGTAAAAGTCAAAACACACGAACCCTTCTCTAATTCCGTCTAATCCGCAATCAAAAACCTTCCTTTTTTTGAATCCTAAACGATCATAATCGTTTATTGACCGCGAATCAAGCTTTAATTTGAACCGAGATCAAAGAATTTGAAAACCCCTTTAGTAAATAACGTAAATGGTGATTTTGTGCATAATTCCGGAAATCAAGTTCCATTCCACGATTATCGTCCAAATCTCCGGCTGTTAACGCATTCATAAACGTCCAATAAAATCCTCATACCCAATACACACGAAACCACCTCCAATTTCACTCTCCCTCTTTCCACCTCCAAGTACCCTTCAAACCTGCAATCGATCTAATGCCAACATCATGTAACCATCACTTGTTATATTTTTTTTGCGTTTTCCACGTCTGATTCCATGCTTGGTCGATTTGAGACTCAAGGGTTGAGGGTTGGGTTTGTGTAATATCCGTACTTTCCACATCATCGTTTATTTACATTTTGTACCCTTGTACTTTCATTTTTGAATCCATTGTAACCCGAGACTTATGATCAATGAATTTATTGGATTTATTCAATTACATGTTTACAACATACATTACATTTATACATATGCAAGACAACATCATACGTGCAATATTACAAAATTATATATTACAAACACGCGTTTTACTTTTTTTACATTTATATTCTCGTTTCACGTCCATACACGCTCGGTTTATTATTATTAGTAGTAGTAGTAGTATTATTATCATTAGTACTATTATTATTATTATTATTTCATTTTTTTTCTTTTTAAAAAAAGAATCACCTCCCTTTCAACCACCAACTCCTAACTAACTCATTTAATACCCCAAACCCTAATCCACACTTATAAATACCCACTCCCTTTCACTTCTCCACCCTTACACCCTCCAAATTCTCTCACAAATCTCTCCAAGTGCTCCATTTCTTCCAAGATTTTTTGGCAGAATTTTATAAGGTAAAAACCTTATTTTTCTTCAAGTTTCTTCCTTTTTTTTTCTTAACAATTCTTCCTTCACCCTCTTGGATAAACCTCTAGGATCTTATCATTTGTTTACCTTGGTAAACATCTAAGATAAGTCACCATTTGAGGTCCAAGTTGTGGTCTTTCAACTAACATTTCTTCTTCTTCATGTTCTTGTTTGGATATTTTACATCTAGTTGTGGTAAAACCAAACCAAGCCTCCATCAAAATTCTATGATGGAAGCCTTGTGCTAAGGTATTTGGATGAAGTAGATGAACATAGGTTCATCTACCATAAGATATCCAATAGCCACAAGGTGTTCAAATCCTATACATAAATATTATAAATAAATCTAACAAGGTTTATGGATTTCCCAACCTTTCTCTTGGCCACTTCAAGTGGTATATTACTAACTATACTAACTTTTGACCATCCGAATTCCTAACTAAGTTAGGGGTTTGTGTTTCGGTCCGCCGTCGGCGATGCATGACCAACTTTATACTATTATACATATATATTATTTATTATTTCTTCTCCACCGAACTTATGCCTACGTTACCTTTTAGGTTAACCGGCATTCCCGACTCTTCTCCTTCCCGTTCATCCTTTCGTTACCACGCCAAACCGTGAGTTTCATGCTTGCCCCTTTTATATTTTTGCACTTTGGGACTTGAAAACATGTACATATTCAAAACACATACACTACAAGATTCACACTTTATTCAAACACAATTCATTAACATGCTCATGTGACAACAACTTGACTACATGCTTAAATACAACCTGTTAATATAATAGTTCATTAATTCTTGCAAAACCGCACTTAACAAGTGTAGCGCTATAGGATTGACACCCGTCGGCTTTTCGTTACCTTTATGGAGCCCCCGATCTTGTTATGTTATTTATTCGACTAGTATTCTTTGGATGCTAGGTATGCTATGTCAACAATAGGTTTGAACTATATCATTACAAATTGTATGAACATTAGTAAAGTATGTCTATGCATGTGAATTGTTGCTTTAAACATGATTATTATATGTATGAAACTTGTATGAACTCACCAACTTTATTGTTGATCAAATATTATTTTACATGTTTTCAGGAGATGTTTGATGCTACCATGGAAACGGAATCTAGGGACTTTGCCTTAGATATCAAATTTAAATATTTTTGTCTTTTGTTTATCAATGTATTTTCTTTAATTGAAACAATTGTATTTGAAATTCTTAGTTTAATGAAATCGGTTAAATTTATATTTCAACAATAGTGCCACGATGCCTTTGAACAATCCTACACGTCACGTTCGGTGATTCCGCCGCCGAATGGGTTGTGACAGTTTGCGACATAATGTTTGGGGATGAAGGGTTCATAGGACTGATTGTTTAAAAACCAAACATTCCTGATTCCTTCAAGGCTTGATGCCCAACTTAACCGGTTAAAACATATCCCTCTTACAGCCATGGTCGCAGGTTCTAAACCCGACATGCCTTTTCTTTTTCCTTCTTTTATTTTGTTTTCCTATTTCACACACACACTTATAATTATAATTATGATTAAACATACTCCTTTTATAAATTTTCAGGAGACTAATAAAAATGTGTACTTATATATGTATTTGAATTTTATGCCTACAAAACCTTTACCACCTAACGGATCACAAATGGCTTTTGGAACATCATTAATTTTATTTTCATTACCACTAAATAAATATAGGTCGAACCCTATTATATAACATTTAAAACTATAAATTGATCGTATCATTTAAACAAAAGGGATTTATATATATAAATGTTTAATTATATATACCTTAATCGACATACTATTAATAATACAATTTTAATTGCATTGTTAATAATATAAACATTTGTAATGATTGTTTTATTAGTTTATTTGTCTCATTTATGTAATTAGTGATTATTAAACAAGTAACCCCACTATTTAGGCTTTCATAAATAACAAAATTACAATTCGCTTAACTAATCTATTTATTTCAAATTATATCTTTATATTATTATCTTATAATATTTCAAACGAAGATAGCTTAATGCTATTCACTTTTGACATTATCTTAATATACAAACGTAATATTAAACTGTAGTTAATATATTTGATACTTAACAAGTTTTCTTTTATAAATAAAAATTTATAAAATATTATTTCTTATAACTTAATTTATACATTTAACTTGTTATCGTAATAATTTGAATCGTTAATATTATTTCGTTCGTTCCAATTCCTAAGTCCCAAATCGTCCCGTCTTTATTCCTTTTAATCGTTCCTACATATTAAATTACATATCTTATTTATTTAGGGCATCGTTAAACCGGTTCACTCGTCCTCCCGATCTAGTTCAAGTTTAAGACTCAACATCAAGGTGAGATTCATAGCCCCCTTTTCCTTTTACTTTTGAGGTGAAACATGTACATATGGATTGATAACTCAAACTTTATATCAAAACAAATTCTTAAACAAGTATTTCAATCATGTGCTTGATATTTGAATATTAAATGATAACGTTGCAATCATTAACTTGTTTACAAGCCTAAGGTAGTACTAGTATGGCCATATAGGGGAAACTGATATAACCACGGCACAATCTTTGGGATTGTGGATGCAATAACATTTCAACGGCACAATCTTTGGGATTGTGGATGCAATAACATTTCAACGGCACAATCTTGTGTCACACCCCAATCGACGGCGGAATACGTCGAGGCGGACGTGTAGACTGTTCATAAGCACATGTTCAACAAATACAATCAACAATCAAAGAAAATGAAATACATCAACAAATTCAATTTGTTTATTTCAACTAGGTCCTCGTGTCCTATATATAGCAACTTGAAACATGAACTCAAAGATTTGCACGTGAAACATGATAAAAACAATGTCAACTAAAAATAGTTGGTGAGTATACATAGGTTTTGACACCATGAATAGTTTTCCAAATGTTTGTGTACAATTCATATAAACCATGGCAAATAAGACATTTATGGAGAATCACTATAGTCAAACTGGGTGTACAATCAAACCTTGTGACTGAGGCATAACACGCATGTTACCCTAATGTAATGTCGGTAACAATCACCCTACCTGGGTGGGTTTGTCAAACATAATAGATCTATCAATGTTATCGTTGGCTTGTACAGAGTTAATGATTGCACGTGTATGTCATGTATATGTAGTTTCAACTCATAGTATTCAAGCACAAAGCACAAATTACACATATGGTCATAAATTTAGAATTGTAAGCTGTAATTGCAAATAGTTTTCAATGTATCATGATTCACCTCAAAATATGTAAAAAGTAGAAAGAGGGGTTATGTAACTCACTTGTATTAGGTGGGTAGAATCTTGACCTGGTAGTAACTCGGTTACGAGAATGCCTTAAGGATTTAAACCCTAAATAAGTTATAGTGCAAGTTAGTTTAGTTGGAACAATCGAGGGTTCGATATCGTAAAATAGAGGAAAGTGGTTATCGTACCAGAGTAGTAGATCCAACAGAAAAGTTCCTAGGAAAGAGTTGGCCGGATTAGAACCCCATCTTTCCTAGCCAGAAACTCACTATTTGTCAGATAACTACATACTAGTTTGAAGGTTACTTTATTCGTATAACCTAACCGAGTTTAGGGCTTGTTTGGTAAGTTTGGGAAAAGATCAGGGCTAAAGTGAAAAATGTGCACTTAATAAGGATCGAAATAAATAAGTTGAATACTGGAGGGTTTTTATAGGAAATAAATAGTTATAGTAAAAATATAATTCTAGACGTAAAAACGAATTAAGAAAATAAAGTTTTAAGTAAAATGAACAAGTTTTAAAGGATTAAAAAGATATATTTTGTAATTCTTGTGTTTTCGAGAAAATAACGAAGTTTTTAAATAATGCTTAACAATGTATATATGTGTGCGTGTCTCTCTCTCTCTATATATATATATATATATATATATATATATAGTTTATCATTTAGATAACGTTATTAGATTTAAATAAAAACATTACTTTAAATGGTTTCTCACGGAATCTTTTATAAAATAAAGAGTATACAAATTCCCCTTATGTGTATTTAAAGAAAATTTCATCATTTATTTACGCTATATAAAAGAAAATACATAATTAATTAATGATATTTAAAGGAAAGGAATACCTTATATTTATTTATTCTTCCATGACCGATGTATATAATAATATGAAAATTTGGAAATTCTAAAGAAAATGATAGGTTTAATAACATTTATTTATAAAACATGTTAATAATATTTATTTCTATGTATTATGGAAATGTATTAGTGAATATGTGTTAAAATGTACCAAATAAAAAAAGAGAGGCAAGAAAAAACCCCAAGGGCTCGAACCCAAGACCTGTGGGGGGTTTGATTGTGTGAACTGCTTTAACTACTAGAGCAGAATACCGTCTTGTTTAAATTTTCAGAAACAAACGAATATTAAACTCGATTAAGCCTATCATCTTCCCCAACCATACCAGCGTGAACCAGACTCCACACCTAAACCCTAAAATTCGATTTGCATAACTAGAAACGAGCAAGGACATGCGATTAACAAGAAAAAGAGTACCTTGAGTCAGAATCACACTGATTAGATCCAAATAGCCAACGATTTCGCGTCGGAATGTGCCTGCGTCGCTCGGAACAGGAAGAGAAAAAGGACGAATTAGAGGTGCTTTTCGATTTGCAAGATGCTAGGGTTTTTATAGGATGATTCTAACGCGTATACAATTGTGATTGGGACGAGATTCGTGGGATTATAAGCTTGATTTGTGGGTTTTAAGGCCTAAACCGAAAATTCCTAAATGGTTTTTGACAAATTTGATTCCTTAATAAAAATCAATGGTTTCAAGTTCAAAACAATCGATATGAGTGGCAAACTAATTTGGGGGTGATTAGATCCCGTAATTTCAGGGATTGAATGAAGATTCGAACGTGTTTGACTTTCTAGAGATGGTTCCAGGTTCAAATCAATGGGAAGGGGGTTCAATTGAGGGTTCAAGACAAATAAAGGGGGATCAATGCTACAAGTGGGGGTTCAAGCTGGGTTTATTTATTTTAATTTCTTTGTAATTATATATAAATTGATTTCTCTTTTATAAACTTTATAAAACTAATTATATTATATATTTTAAAATGATTTATTTAAAAATGTTGAATATATATATTTGCCTAAAAACTAAACCAACATTATTATGTGGTTTAATTAATAAATTCAAATGTATAAATGTATTTGCACACATAATTTTATAAATAATTATATATATATATAGGGACCTATTCAATTGAGAACCAAAGGAACCATCCTTGTCCATATGTTTGGATTTTTGGTAATTTTGGTTTATTTAAATTATTTAAGGGCATTATTGTAATTGCATTCAAATTTAATTTCTTTTACCGAAATGTGGCTATATTGTTAATTTTAATAACCGTTTTTGTCATGCGGTTAATGCATACGAAACTTGATTTGCCTTAATGCAACTATTTCATATATGCATCATAGCATCTTATGTTTATATGCATCAATGCATCTATTATTTATATTAGATAAAATGTAAATCCTTTAGTATATATCAACTTAAAGAACTATACAAGTTTATATAAAAAAACTGAATACAAGAGGGAACGAAGACATGAATGAGGACGAAGGAGCATGCAAACTTTGATTCTCAATTGAATTTTTTAACCGGAACGGTTATGTGAAACCCACAAGCAATTTTCACCTTTTTGATTCTTAATCATTTAACTAATAAAAATAAAATGAAAGGCTAAAATTGGTTCCTTTGGTTCTCAACTAAAATTTGGTTCTCAATTGAATATGTCCCTATATATATAGTATGTGGTTATGCTAGGAAGGAAAAAAAGTGTAAGAAGTGTAGAAAATATTTTTAGCCATTAATCTTGGAGATGGATGGTTCTCAACATGCCACATAAAAGGGGAGGGAATTTAAAGGCTGGAAGGGTATAATAGTAATTGCATTCAAGAGAGAGAAATAACATACACATGCAAGTCACACGCACCTTCCACCCCCATTTTTTAAACGTTTATATCTTTTTTATACGTCATCATTTTTTTTAAATTATACCATAAAATCGAGCATTTTTTTATCTTTAAAACGAGTATGGTCTTGCTATATTTAAAAAAAAATCACTGAACTGGGTTTGTACGTTTTTAACAGCGTTTTCATGACGTTTTTTCAAGACGTTTTTTATTGTGTTTTTTCATAACGTTTTTTATAACGTTTTTTTCATTGCATTTTTTAATGGCGTTTTTTATAACTTTTTTCACTGCGTTTTTCATGGACTTTTTTCAGTGTGTTTTTTCATGATGCTTTTTTCATGGCGTTTTTTCAAGACGTTTTTCATTGTGTTTTTTCATAACGTTTTTATGGTGTTTTTTTTTTCATTGCGTTTTTTAATGACGTTTTTTTTATGATTTTTTTCACTGCGTTTTTCATGGACGTTTTTGACTGTTTTTTTTTTCATGACGCTTTTTTCATGGCGTTATTTCAAGACGTTTTTCATTTTGTTTTTTCATAACGTTTTTATGGCGTTTTTTTCACTGTGTTTTTCATGGACTTTTTTCACTGCGTTTTTTTCATGGAGTTTTCTAGTGTTTTTGATCACCGATCATGCGAAAAACAGAAAACGCATGTTTCAGATTCTCCAACACCATCGTGGAATCGATATCTTTGGGTGTTCAACTTTAGGAACACAAGAGTTGCAGGAGCTCGTACACAACATGTTGTTTTATGGTGTTTTTTTATGCAATTACCATTATGGTTTTAGGTGTTTTCTTTATGGTGTCTTCTTTTATAGTATTTTTGTACTGGGCGTGTTATGGTGTTTTTAAACTTGACAACTTTATGGTGTGTTTTGAACTGTGATTGTGCAGAAAACAGAAAATACGTTTTATGGTGTTTTTTGATACAATTACCATTATGGTTTTAAGTGTTTTCTTTTATAGTGTTTTTGAACTGGGTGTATTATGGTGTTTTTAAACTTGACAACTTTATGGTGTGTTTTGAACTGTGATTGTGAAGAAAAGAAAAAATGCATTTTTCAGATTCTCCAACACCTCCAAGGAATCGTTATCTTTGGTGTTAAGCTCTATGAACGCGAGAGTTTCAGGAGCTCGTACGCGATCAAGCAGAAAACAGAAAACGCATTTATGTACGCCATTACCATAATGGTTTTAGGTGTTTTATTTATGGTGTTTTACAAATATCATAAACTCATTCGGTTCAAAAACACAAAAAACTTGCCCAGTTCTAAAACACAATAACACGCTCACTTCAAAAACGCCATAAAATGTCCAGTTTAAATGTTTTTTATGACTTTTTTTTAATTCATGACGTTTTTTATGATGTTTTATAGAGTTTGTACAACCTAGTGCAAAAACACCATGAATAAAAAACCACACTTAACACGTAATTTTTTTTAAAAATTTATATAACAATATTGTACTCATATTAAAGATAAAAAAAATGTTCGTTATTATGGTGTAATTTTTTTAAAAATAATAACGCATTAAAAATTATGAACATTTAAAAAATATGGGGGAATATGCATGTGACTTGCATGTGCATATTTTGAGCATTTGAAAAATCAAGCGCATGTTTCTTTCACGATTATGCCCTTCCCCCTTGGTCCCCTCCTTTGACACATGTCATTCCATGGTGGCTTCCTAAACTTCCTACACTTTTTAGCCTTCTTAAAATATCCCTCCCCTATATATATATATATATATATATATATATATATATATATATATATATATATATATATAACTATATGGTATATATAAAAGAGTGGAAATTATATGATTAAAGTCTATGAGTTATCTTTTTAAATAATTGGTTTAATACGGTATATATATATATATATATATATATATATATATATATATATATATATATATATATATATATGATAAGAGTTTACATGTTTCATCTTAATATATAAGGTTATTATAGCAAACATGTTTCCCCATAAATATGTGTATATATATTTATATATCTATAAACATACTTACATGTGTTATAGAGAAATAATATGTGATGCAAGGTTTGAAAAGAATTGAATTGATATATATGTGTAAAATAATAGGTAATGTGATATGATGAGTTTGAACAAGTACGGGACTTCATGTGTTCAATATTGTACATAATAAAATGAATAAAGAAAAAAAAATTATGGTATGAAAAATCATGGACGTTACACTTTGGAATTGTGGATGCAATAATATTTTAACGGCACAATCTTTGGGACTGTGAATGCAATAACATTTCAACGGAACAATCTTTGGGATTGTGGGTGCAAATAACAAAAGGGTTGATTTTTGTGTTAATATGCTTGCACACTTGTTTGAACTTGTATTGAATTTGTTTATATATTTTATACCAATTTATCTTTATAACTTATAAAACCTATGTTTCTCACCAACTTTATGTTGACCCATTTTACTTTACATGTTTCAGGAAATAATAACTAATAGATGAATGATCATATAAGATTGCTTATGGACCTAGTTAAAGAAATTTGAACAATGTTTTTTTTAACATGGGATTGTTTGTTGGTCTATTTTAACAAGTGTTGAACATTAATTATGAAATTAATAAATTTTGTGATGCCTTAGTGATTGTCTTTGTACCTTGTGCTATGAACTATATGTGTGACACCTTGCGTTTCCGCCTTGGCGGGGTGTGACAATGGGCTGGGCCACGGTTTGGGTCATCGGAAGGGTCATGGGACGTGTCATGGTTCGGGTTATGGGTCAAGGCATGGGTCGGTCATTGTTTGGGGCATGGGTCGGGTTATGGTTTGTGCCATGGCTCAGGCCATGGTTCGGGTCATGGGGCGGGACATGGTTCGGGTCATGGGGCAGACAATGGGCGGGGCCATGGTTCGTGTCATGGGTCAGGAGGCATGCATCGGGTCAAGCGACTAGTCATGATTCGGGGCATGGGTGGTTCATGGTTTAGGTCATGGGTCTAGGCATAGGTCAGGTCATGGATCGAGCCGCGGATCTGGTCATGGGTGTAACATCCCGAAATTTTCCGTAAAAGAAGGGTTCGGGCTTGTAAGCGACCTGACTCTTTATTTCCCGAAATAAAGTACGACCCGATTCGTGTGAACACGTGGAACAAGGGTTGGTAGAGATGGAATGACGAGTAGATGAAACCGGACTTCGGGATTTAATTAATCATTTAATGAGATCGACGTATCTTTGATAGTGTCTGATCAGGTGATCATACATTGATAGGTTTGGGTTCGAGCGTGAGGACGGGTGCCGAGCAAGACTGGGATCTTCATAATCTGTGAGTTTCTAATCCCCTCTTTAAACGTTTTACTGTTTTGGGGCTATCATACATACTCACATGTTTTGTTATATGAACGTATTACGAGTTATGATTTAAGCTTGAAGTGTTTTATGAGACCTTTATGTAATAATGAAGCTAAGGGTCGTTGTGGGGTCCATAGGATGGGTGAACAAGAGTTGCGATGATCTCTGTGTGTCATCTTATGAGTTAGTCGGGGGTGAGTCAGGAATTTAGTTAAAACCTGTAATGGTTATAAGAGGAGAGTTAGCATGGGAACATGTACATGGTTCATTAACGAGTCATGTAGGTGCTAGTATGTCGTTGTGCGTCATATGCCTGATGTTGTGTGAACCGTGTCGTTGTCCCTATGACAAGACGGGTATGGCATTGCATGGGTTAATGTAGTGTCCTTAGTAGGTACGGGCTATAAGCCGGTGTGGTGTTTGTGTGTCGTATAATTTCCTATTCGGAAAGAGTTGGCTAATATGTCTAGACGTTATGAGGGTACGTCTAAGTAAGTGTTGGATTACACACGTAAGTGATCCGTAAACTGTGGTGAATCTTAGTACATGTCTAGGTAGTGTCATGTGTATATATGTGTTGCTTTGTGTGCTTGCATTGTTGTCCGTGTATACGGCTAATAGTGATGTGGAGGACGGAGTCCTTCGGGGTCATCATTGTACGTGTGATCTGGTAATCATCATGTTGGTGATGTGTCAGTCACCGTATGGTAGATGATATAGTCACCTTGTGATGGCTAGGTAGTCATCATAGATGACGAGTGTGTCGCTATGTTTAGCGGCGGGGCACTGTAACAAGGGTGGAGCTGAACTTATGACGAGTATCCTGATGGGCATAACCCTTACGAGGGTGCAGTAATGAGGTATGTATTTGTGTGCTTATATATGTGTTAGATTGCATACAAGTGATGAGTTATATTAATTGTATATGAGATGATAAATAGATGGAATCAATGTGGGGTGTCGAGTTAGATTGACTGTTGTGTCGAGTTGAGTACGTTATGTACAACTGTTGAGTCAGTTGGTTTATGAGAGTCCTGGTTAGGACTGGTAAGTCGGTGTCTAGAGGTTGATCGAGTTAACCAGTGTATGGTTAATATGTATGGTAAATTGTGAGCTACCAGAGTAGTAAGCTCGTTCTATGACGGTGAGACTTACTGAGTTAAAATGGTGGGTATAGTCTGGGGTGGTGAATCCTTTGGTATATTATAAGATAATGGGGGGGGGGGGGTTATTTATATGATGAAAATCTATACAACTATTTTCTAAGGACCAGAGGGTCTTCAATGGAAATAATTATATAAAGAGATGAGTTGGATGTTGTTTAAATTAAACTATCAGAACTCACTCAGCGTAGCTGACTTTATATGTACGTTGTAATATCCAGGATTTTTCGATTCATCGTTTTTACATTAATTATATTTATCCTTTGTAACCTATCTAATGAACGTACTATTTCCATAACCTTTGCACGTGTTGTTGAAATTTATTAAATCTTAAAAACTTGAAACATTAATTTAATAATAAATACTAATTATTATTTTCCTTAAATAATAAATATTAGTTATTTACATAAAAACACTTGAAGCTTACAAATATATATACATATATATGAGACTTATTTAAAGATATATATATATATATATATATATATATATATATATATATAAAAACATCTAATATATATATATATATATATAAAGTATATTTAATTCTTAAAACTTTATAAGTTTATATTTATTAGAAATAATAAAATTCTTATACCTAAATTTACAAATTATAAACCTAAATTATTTTATAAAATTTTAAAGTATAAAACTTATAAAAACTTAGAGGAATTTTATAAAAATAAAACATATTTATTTTATAAAGTCCAGGGTCTAAACTGTCATTCTTGAAAACTTATTTAAACAAAAAAATCAGGTTTTAACATAAAATGATAAGACTTGTAAACATTAGGGGTTTTTGTGAAATTTGGCCAAACTCCAGAAACTGAAATCAGTCTCGGGTTCGAGCCTCCTCAAGCCCGGTTTTCACCCTTCTTTATTCGAAATCGCATTTTCAGCCAGATATGTTGCACCTCGAGCTTCCCTTCGAGCGTGCGACCCAAACCCGATTCTCATCAATGCTCAATTTCAACTGTAACAACGCGTGGATTCGAAATTGAGTTCGTTTTATTCAACCGTATTCCTCCCAACCGTTCGAGCATTAAACATCGAAATCGATTATAAATATCAACTGCTTCACCTCAGCGACACCCATTTACAACTCTCTGAACTCCCAATTTCATTGTTCATCACTTACATTGCTCGATTTGAATCGGTGGACAGCCGTACCTGTGCTCGAACCCGTTCTCCCTCATTTCGATATCATTTCAGGTAATTCAAATGACCAAAAGCTTCATTTTCATCCTTAGATCAAAATTCATCTGTCAATTTACACTGAAAGAGGGTTAATCGATTCGTAATTAAGGATTCTCGATTATAGGGTTCATACGGAATTAAGGGCATTTTGGGATTGTGTTTATCTATTTGATTTTCCATGTTTAACACCAGCGAGGCCCGTAGCCGGGTGGTTTGTGCGTTGGTGTGTGGACTCAGGAGGCTCGGGTTCGAATCCGGCCAACCTGAGTTTTGTGTTTTCATTTTTTATGCTTTTTATTCAGATTTAAGATTTCAAACTATTTTTATAAAATATGTTGTGTTTTTATAAACTTAAAACTGGATTTTATTTATACTTTTATTTACAGAAAACATTTTATTTAATTAAAACTTAGTTAAAATTTATAAGAATTTAATCTTTAATACTAATTTTAAATTCTTAAAAACTATAAAAATGCTCCAAACTTTATAAAACTTATGAAATAATCTAGAAATATTTTATAAAGTCAGAAACTTAATTAACTATTTACTTTCTATAATAAATGAAACCTTTTGTTTTAAATTTTAATATTAATTAAAAACTTTTAAATTAAATAGAAAACTTATATAACTTTTTATAAAATCAGAAAAATTTATAAAACTTAAATTCTTATTTTAGAAATCATAAACTTATAAGCTTGTACATGTTATAAAATTTATATAGATTTAAAACTTAAAGTTTAATTATTTATTTGATTTAAACAGAAAAATACATTTACTTTATTTATTTAATATTTAAAACATTTATAAACTTATAATTAAAAACATAAACTTATTTAAAATGCTTATACACTTGTAGTTAAAAGGAACCATTTTTATAAACTTATATTGGTATTTCATTTATTTAAACTTTTAAACAACTTTCTAAATATTATTTAGAATAGTTACAAATTATCTTTGTAAAATAAATACTTAATGATTAAACACTTTAAATAATTCTAATTGATTTATGTTAATCATATTAATTAGATAAAGTATTTACTTTAAATAATTATTAATCATTCTTAAAAATTATTATTTTTTATTTATTATTTACGACTAATAGTTATTTATTCATTTAGATAATTATTGATTATCCTTAATAATTATTATTCCTTCTTTTGAATAACTATTATTTATTCTAAATAATTATTTAACCGTATTTTATAATTAGTTATTATCCTTAATACTTATTCTTTATTTAATTAATATTTTACCTTTATTTATGATACTTGGAAAACTATTTAAAATTATTATTTAACAATAATTAATTGACTTATAAATCATTTAAACTTCAAACTTAATAAACTTTATACTTGTTATAACTTAAACTTTATAACACAATCATTCCCGCCTCCCACTTGAAACCCTAGTTAATCTTAGAATCCTAGATCTTTTGCTATAGACGTTAGAATCAAACTTTAAACTTTAGACTTGTCATTAGGCTTGTTGTGGGGATATCCTTCCTCGAAGCTTTGCTACACTTAATCTTGTTAGACACTCTTCCATCATTCCAAGTGAGTATACTTAACCCATTTTTTTGTTTTGTTTTTGTTTATAAACTTGGGGTGAAACATGTATCAAACTTTTAGACTTATACAATTCAAACACAACTATGTCTATATGCTTTTCTTTGTGTCATGTGCTTGAGACTTGCATGCTTAAATTAAACTTAAAACTAGCATACTCATTAACTTTGGCCAAGCCTACAGTGATGATGATAGATCTATTGTATTTGACCAATCCACCTAGTTTGATTGACCCTTCAGGGGGAGCCCATGGTGATTGTTACTAGACCTTAAACTTTTAAGGGTAGCCTACGGGTTATGCCTAAACTTGGTTAGGGTTGATATGCACAATGTTTAAACTTGCTTGTTTTCTCACATCTATACATAGATGCATGTACATAGTGAATTGTAAAACTTTCAAAGACTTTGTTAAACTGTGTCAAAACCTTCGTATCTCACCAACTATTTTTAGTTGACAGTTTACTCAACATGTTTCAGGTGCTCAAGTTTGAGGCTTTCTTGAGATCATATAGGATGCTTGGGACTTAGAATACTTATCAAATTAAATCTTATATTCTTGTTATGTTTTGTCGAACCTTGTGTTTCTTTTCCTTGTATTGAACATTTGAAAGTCATTAAATAAATATTCAACCTTAAATAGTCAACCTTGTGCTTTTGAACAACCGCGTCCGCCCCGACGTATATAGTTTAAATTAAACTATTAGAACTCACTCAACGTAGCTGACTTTGTATGTATGTTAGATTGTTTTGCAGGAGAGTCAGTTGGACGAGGTATCTTAGCTTGGAAGAGGGGCTACTCGGGTTGGTGGCACGCATTCGTTAGGTAATGTTATCAAAATTAACGAGTTTAAAGATAATATTATTTTGAGAAAGACTTCCGCTATTTAACCAATTATGAGAACCAACTGTGGGGTACCTGGTTTGGGGCCTTACAATGGGTCTGCCCATGTCTCGGGTCATGGTTCGGGTCATGAGCCGGGTCGTGGGTCGAGGCATGGGTCAGGCCATGGTTTGAGTCATGGTTTGAGTAATTAATTAAACAAAATCATTCAATTTCTTGAAAGAATGAAAAAATAACACCCATCCCCAAAGGAATGGAAATCATTAGAACGGAAGGAATCACATTACTTATGTAATGGTCAATTCCATTCATATGTGATTATCAAACATGTTTTGTTTCATTCCAATGTAATGACTCATTCCATTCCACTATTCATTTATGCATAACAAACACTACCTAAGTGATGACTATTAAATTAGTTTTTCTACGCGTTTAATAACTAATATACTTGTCCCATAGATTAATAACCCAATAGTGTTGGTGCTTTGGAGAAGTATGTGCTCATTGAAAAAATAATAACATGATAGAGATAACAAAGAGCAAACATAGTATTAATTACAACTCACAAAAAATATTACTCACAATTAGCTTTAGAGAAAAAAGAAACTCTAAAACATATAACTAATTTATGAGCAATAAGCAATAAGAAAAATAAAAAGAAGAATGAGCATCAAAGAAAATTAAACAAACCTCATGAAAAACATGTTTTGATTTACGCAATGGGTGAACGAAACGAACAAAATTGAAGAACATGACCAACATCAAGATATTGAACCACAAGTAGAATTGCAATTGGATGCGATGGAGCGATTGAAGAACCGAGCAAGACTGTGAAGATTGAAGAATAAAGGATGCAATGAAAATTGAAGAACCGAGGATGCGATGAAAAGAGGGAAACACCTTGGTTGGATGAAGCCCTATTAATATAATTAACGAATAAAAAGAAAACAACGAGCCTAAAAATGGGACCCCAATATTTACGGGCCCTAACCCCTAGCTTTACCTTATATACGATTTGGGCTCGCCTGATGAATGGCGCAAATGATTACATACTTGAAAGCATCAGGCGTGTTAGATGTATAAACTATAAAGCATGTGATAGGTGCTACTAATAACCCTTTTGAGTGTGGAAATACAATAGGCTCAATGACACCAAAAAAAAGACTTGAAAACTTATGGAACTAACCTAGGTGTTGATTTCCATAAATGATTGTATAGAATATAAATCATTAATTTAAGCTAAATCACTTCAATTTCATCGATTAAATAACACTGATAAAACTACTAACACTCGACCACTCGTATGATCCCTTGAAATCGACGGTTTTCACTGATTTTCTAAAACCTTCAATACACAAAAAAGACTTGAAAACTTATGGAACTAACCTAGGTGTTGATTTCCATAGATGATTGTATAGACTATAAATCATTAATTTCAGCTAAATAACTTTAGTTTCAACGATTAAATGACGCTGATAGATATATTAACACTCGATCACTTGTATGTTCCCTTGAAATCGACGGTTTTCACTGATTTTCTAAAACCTTAAATTAAGTTTTCTTGGAAAACCTAGATGTGAAATGATTTGATTTTATTATATAAATAAATCTATACTATATAATAAATAAATGTTTTTTCATGTCACATGTCGCCTCCATATTCATTCTCATCATTTTTTTTTCGTCTCTCTCTCTTATTTAATGCACTTCCATATTTTAACAATAATATATATTTAAAAAAAATACTAATTATAATAATAAAACACATTTATTTTAAATTATCCCTTATTATAAGAAATTTTAAAATTTAATTATGTTTTCAATCAAATACTAAATGAAAGCCAATTATATTAAATAGTAATTAACGTATTTTCGAAATCCAATTATATATTAATTTTTATATATTTTGAATTTGTTTTCTATCCTTAATATATTTAATATATTTTTACATCTGTAAATTATATACATAAAGATTTAAAAAGTTTATGTATTGATATATTGCACCCCGTGTGTAGACACGGGATCTAAATTAGTAGATAATACAAGGTATTAATCAATAACAAATCATTTTATAGTAATAATATTCAATATGCAAATATAACTGTTGAAATCACACGCTATCAGCGGCATTTTCTCGAATTGCCGCCCCACCACGAACTCTCTTTATGCCAATTTCCTTCAACTAGATCGAGATCTGAGGACACAATCAGGTATCAAATCCAAAACTATCATTCGATCTCTTCATCACAGTTTAAAATCTCACTTTTTATTTCAGATCTCACGCATACAAACAAAGATAATCCACAGTCCGCTTCAGTTTCATCCGGTTCTCTCTCAACAGGTTCGGTTTTGTTGATTCAAGTTATCAATTTTGGTTGTTCTTTGATTATTCAGTGTTTTACGAGTTATTTGACTTCAGTTTTGATTTATTTTCGCATATGGTTGATTAATTTTGAAGTAGATGAAGTTTACGTAGATCTAGGTCTTTGCATCATAAGTTCTATTTTTAAAGTTATGTTGATGAGAAATTGGTTGAATATTGTAGATCTATTTAGTACATTCAGATTGCGTGTTCGTTACTGTGTTGCTGGTTATAAAATCTCGAAATAATACGACAAATTGGGGGAAATTCCTTACACGATTAGGTGCTGCTTTGATCAGCCAAAACGTAAAAGTTGACGCGTGCCTGATGTCACTTTGCTTGAATTGGGAGGGAGGTTACTGATGCGGGTTCATTGCTGTTTTTTGATCATTTCAAACGCAAAACAGTCCATGATTTGGTCTTCTTTGTATTCTTGTAGTAATATGATTCATAAGTTTAAGCTTTTTAATATACGTTTAGTTGAACATATGGTGAATTCAACGTTCTCAATTCAAGTTGTTGGCTGTAAAATATTTTAGAACTGGAAAAAACAACGCTCATAATATAGTTTTATTTTGAGACTAATTAGCAATCAGGTAATGATCGTGCATAAATACCGTGTTAGAATCAGTTTTTGTTTGGATCGTAGTTCTGGTTACATTTCCCATCAGCCATCTCCACACCACCTTTTAATTGGTGTGTTTGAAGACTCAATAAATTTTTTTTTGCTGAATTCATATTCTGGTGGCTATTTCTGTAGTTTGTAGCTTTCTGCAATTTTTAACCAAATTGCTCTGCATTTAGGTTCAGGAAAAGAGATTTACATGTTTGAAACCGTGGTTACGTTTTGAATAATTGTAAGCGTGAACTGTGAAGCGGCAATATGTGAATATCTTGCGAGTGACGAGTACCTTATGCTATAATCATTTAAATGTTACAAGTTCAATGGGCTGATTTTGTTTCCAGACAATAGGCCTATAGTCTATATTTGTTAACTTAGACATGACAATTACAATGCACAGTTGTACAAACAGTAACTTCTATGATATCTTTTTTCACATCACTGCAATATAAACTATTTATAATATCAAATATCTGATTCTTGATTCTTAACTTTATGCAGATTCATTTGTTGGCTGTCAAATATGTGGAGAATCAAGCAATTTATGCCTAAGGAGAAATCTGGACTTGAAGGTCGTATGATTGACATTGGAAATCTAAAAATCCATGTTCGCCATGTCATAGCTGAGGGGGGGTTCTCTTGTGTTTACTTGGCTCAAGATGCTCTAAATGGTTCAAAGCAGTATGCACTGAAGCACATGATATGTAATGATGAAGAATCTCTAGAACTGGTGAGGAAAGAAATATCTGTGATGAAATCACTTCAAGGGCACCCAAATGTTGTTATGCTATGTGCCCATTCTATCTTAGATATGGGGCGGACAAAGGAAGCACTCCTTGTAATGGAATATTGTGATAAATCTCTGGTTAATGTGCTGGAGAGCAGAGGTGCTGGCTTCTTTGAGGAAAAACAGATACTTTTAATGTTCAGGGATATCTGTAATGCAGTTTTTGCTATGCATTGTCAGTCACCACCCATTGCTCACCGGTAAACTACTATATTTATTGCAATTTGTGCCTCTTATGATTTCAGAGTAAATTCTTGAAAGCATGCTATTTCTTATGTTTCCTATAGAGGTGGCAAAATGGACGGGCAGTGTAACAAGTCAAAACTGGTTGGTTTTAGTACATGTTCAAATAGGGCAGTTCGGGCTGGGTTGCTCTTCGTTTTCCGGAGATAGTTTTTCTGTTATATGTGATCATAAAAACTATGTTATTACTTTTTACAGTAATAATCTATTTTTTTAATAAAAAAGAATAAAAACCGAGTTAGGGGGCTGTAAGGATAAAATACACTTTGGGTGACTTTCTACTGTTCTACCTATTTGACCTGTTTTCTGTTTAGCTATTTTTTTATTTGACCCCAAATCCATTCACTTATATGTAAATGAGTCGACATTGCTACTCTAGTTTCGACTTACTGCAAATAAAACCTTTATTTAAATACCTGTAACTGTTCTTACTAAAGAACATCATCATGCTTAGTAATCATTTTAAATTGCAACTGTAGCGACTTGAAGGCAGAGAATCTTTTACTTGGACCTGATGGATTATGGAAGTTATGTGATTTTGGTAGTACTTCAACGAATCATAAACGTTTTGAGAGGCCAGAAGAAATGGGCATTGAAGAAGACAATATAAGGAAGCACACAACACCTGCCTATAGATCCCCTGAGGTTAACAAAGGACTCATCTTTCTCACACGACAATTAAATCAGATCGCTTTTTTATTCATTTCTAACTTCTGTTCTTGATCCAGATGTGGGACTTGCTCCTTAGAGAAGTTATAAGCGAGAAAGTTGATATTTGGGTAAGTTTAGCGGGATTTATGTGTCTGTGATGGATTTAGATAGAGGTGGCAAAATGGGCAGGTTGGGTAACAATGTAACATGATAAAACTGGTTCGGGTTGAGACGGGTTGGCGTGACCCCTAAATGTACTGATGCTGAACTTTCATTTCATGCAGGCCCTAGGGTGTCTTGTATATCGCATCTGTTATTTCAAGTCTGCATTTGATGGTGAATCGAAGCTACAAGTTTTGAATGGAAATTACCGAATTCCAGAAGTGCCAAAGTACAGCTCATCCATGACAGATTTGATTAGGGACATGCTGCAATCTTCACCAGATTCCAGACCAGACATCATGCAGGCAAGAGCTTTGCTTGATTGGACATTCATCTCCATGAATTTAGGTTAGTTATAGATTAAACATGTTCATGGAACATATCAAGCATGTGTATGTCCATGTTCACTCATGCTACTTTGTTTTATTGATGCAGGTGTGGTTTCGAGTTAATGGTCTGTTGCCTGATGTATTACAGAAGTCGTTACCAGATAGGCCACCTGAAATGCTTCAAACTGACATGTCTGAAGGTAACACACCAAACTTTTATCCATCTCTTTTCTTGATATCGGTTTAACCATAATACATTGTGCACTTGACCACTTGTTGACATGAACATTTTATTTGTTCATATCTGAACTCTGGTTTATTCTAGTAGTTTAAATCTTAATTCAAGAAGAATTGTCACATAAAATTTGTTTAACCCCAAAATACGTATATCTAGTCTAATGTGAATATCTGCCAACTGTTGCTCCTCTTTTTTCATATACTAATCATGTCACATATGTTGAGTGTTCCTTAAATACCAAGGGGCTATTGGCAGTATCTCATAACAAGAATTTAATACTTTCTATGAGACGGGAGACTGATATTTGTTACAAGATGCACTTGATGTTGTATATCTGTTATTGGTTATCAAATATTTTTTATATTATCTAAAATAAAGGTGGCAATATGGAGGTTGGACGGGTCTGGTAAGGGGGTTCATAACTGGTTCAGGTTAAAGAAGCCATTTTTAGTACCGGTCAAAGCTGGCTGGCTAGGTTGGGTTAACCCACAACTAACTTTTGTACATTATATTTTTTGTATATTCCTAATGCATGAACTTGATTACAAGAAAAATATAATTACAATGATAATATAATCTTAGAATTAAACGATTTAGGAGGTTGTATGCATTAAGCTAGACTTGGTCAGGCTTTCAACCATTCCTCTTTTATCTACTTTCTTGATTTGACCTGTTTGAGATAAAATACGACCCGTTTATTAATAAATGGGTTGAAATTACCACCTAATCTCAAGAATTATATTTCTTTAATATCATCAATATAATATTTTTGGTGCTGAGGCTTAACAGGTCATCCTAAATCTGCAAATAAATCTAGTCCAATGCCTCGCAGAAGTCCACCTCCTCCTCCAACAGCTGCTGAGTCAGCTCGGGCTGCACCCCAACCCACGGGAACTGGCGGGCCCATAGGTGCTTTCTGGGCAACTCAGCATGGTAAGGAATCAGCTGTTGTTGCTGAAGAGGTTAGCAAAGTTACATTTGATGAAGAACCAAGTGTTCCTGAAAGAAGGTTTTCTATAAACAGAAATAGTCCTCCTAAAATTGGAACTAGTCATTCGCGCCCCTCACAAAAAACCGTTCAGGGAAAATCAGGCCCTTCAAAGGACTTTGAAGTGAACTTTTTCCAGGATGGTTCAAATGCAAAATCAAGTGACGGGTTCAATGTCTTTGCAACTGAGTTTGACTTTAATAAAGTCAGCCCTAGAAGGAGTAATGTTGACTCTGGGAAGGAAGAGCGGTTAGAGGCTGAGGTGGAAAGTTTGAGGGAACAGCTGAAGCAGGTTAATATGGAGAAAAGTGAATTAATTTCCAAATATGAAAAGTTATCTGCAATTTGTCGATCACAGAGACAAGAGCTTCATGAGCTGAAGCAAACTCTTGCTTCTACAACCCCATCACCAAATAAAACTGCCTCCAAAACCCAGCCATCTGCTGTAGTTCAAAACTCGTCTCCCTCTCAGCAGGTAAATTTCTCAAAATCTCCTTATTAGTTCAAAACACTTGTGTTTAAGTTGGTGCCGACCTGCAGATCATATCCTGTTATTTTTATAGGGATGGAAATGGGCCGGGTATGGGACCGGTTTTGGTAATCCCAGTGACCTAGTCCCATAGCCGATTATAAAAGCGTGTCCCATACTCGGTCCCGTTGGGTAACCGTTACTCATTACACATCAGGTTCATGGGTATACCCGTTTATGGTCTTATGTGGGTTACAAATTACCTGTTGAGATGCCCATTTCCCTAAACACGTTCTTAAACTCACCTCAAAAACCGTGTATCAACACTCGACTGGGCTTCTAGCAATTCTAAATTTTTTATTAATTTCAAGTTTTTAAAAACTTAAGCATATTAGTTATTAAGTTTTCAAAGGTTATATAATATATTAGTATATTTGGTTTCAATGCAGGTAATCGGGCGGGTATTACCTAACACCATATCCGTGAAAATTTTTAAAACTAATCCCATGCATGAGCACCTGTCTCGAATGTTATGGGCTTTACTGTTGGTTCGGGCTCTTTTTCCATACTAATCCTGTAGGTTGCAATTTTGCCCCGTTTGTAATTAAACAGGTCGATTTAAATTGTATAATACTTCAATCGTGTATAATATCTCAAACGGCTAAAGTTTTACAAATTTAGCTAAAATGGAAATAGGTCAAACGGAGCAAAAGTCTCCCAAAGTTTATTTAAAATGCATAGAACCATCTAAGTTCTTAAAATAGATTATTATGGTAATGTTGTTTTTGTAATCATATTTAACAAATTAATATTTATAAAATTCAAATAAGCAAAAGATAAAAAGTGTTTCGGGTCAATTTGACTTGACCGCTTTGGCCGGACCCTTTTTCCACCAATTGTTCATTTTATATAAGTTATTGATTTATGTTTGTTTAAGATGCATCAGAAAGACGGAACAGTTTGGGAGCTGCAAAAGGGATTGTTCGATAATACCTCTCCACAATCTGTCCAAAACTCATGGCAGGCGTTTCCTGACCCTCCGCCTGTAACAACCACCAACTCTAAATCTGTTAGAACCAGAAACGGCCACCAGAACAACAAACCACCTGTTGAAGTAACAGCGCCAGCAGCAGCAGCAGCAGCCACAGCCACCGGTTGGGGTTTTGAGGCAGAAAGCTTTACAGCAGTTCCTACCCCGGGCTCTCAGGTAAACGTGCATTCAAATCATTCTCAGCGTTTTGGTGACTCGAAAAACAAAGAAAGTAAGTCGAGTTCCCAACCCGCTGGATGGGCGGGCTTCTAGGGAGACGTTATACAAATACTACGAACTGAAAGGGAAGATTTATGGGCTTGTTTGTCTGATGTGTGTTCTTGTATACAGATTCTATGTGACTCCATGTTATCAAATGTCTTATCAGCTTTGATTTCTGTCTGTGTGGTTGTTTGAAAAGACTAATATACCCTTTCTAAAGAACGTCAAGATTTTGAAATGTTGTATCATAGTGAATGAGTATGGGTGTTCAAAGCAGTTAAACCAGTCGAACCGTCCTAGCTGAAGTAAGTTGGTGGGCTTAACTGGTTTAGCGGTTTAACGTTCGGTCCATGGTTCGGTTTGATGGTTTAACGGTTCACCCTCTTTTCATCTAGTTTCCTTCAAGTAGTCGATTCAAGACATTTTCTTTCATCTACGTTTGGTGTTTGTTCTAACTTCTAGAATCATTTCCTTTTACTATTTGCTTTGATTATTTGAGAAAGATGTCTAGCAAAGATAACATACGAGCTTTTGCTCTTATTTTAAAACAAAATTGGACTTTTATTTTACGAAGAATGTTAATTTTTTATAAGAATAAATTAGGGTCGGTAATTTTTGACGTGATCAAAAACATGAGCACGACATGAGAATAATTTTGTTTGGGCTGGCTAATATAACTTGTTTATTCAACACAACGTGTTAGAAAAGGGTTGATCCAAATATGACCTATTTAATAAGTTGGTTTACAACAGGTTCTTAGTTTGTAAAAAATTCTTATTTATATTATAAACTAGCTTAAAACCCGTGTACTACACACGGGGTGAAAAATATCAATACATAAAATTCTTAAATATTTATGTATATATTTATAGGTGTAAAAATATATTACATATACTAAGGATAGAAAATAAAATTCAAAATATGTAAAAATTAATATATAATTGAGTTTCAAAAATATGTTAATTACTATTTAATTTAATTTGATTTTCATTTACTATTTGATTGAAAATAAAAATTACATAATTAGATTTCGAAGTTTATTATAATAAGGGATAATTTAAAATAAATGTGTTTTATTAGTATAATTAGTATTTTCTTTAAAAATATATTATTATTAAAAGATAGAGATGTATTTAACAAGATAGAGAGGCGGGAAAAAAATGATGAGAATGAATATGGAGGCGACACGTGGCATGAAAAAATCTTTATTTATTATATAATATAGACTAGGTTAGAAACCCCGGTGTTACGGGTTGAATAAGTGAATGTTATATATACTTAGTAATAAAGATTTACACATTACATATTTATGGCATATTACATAGTTTTTTAATACAAATTGTAGGAGAGAGAGACAGAAAAAAGATAAGAATATATAGAAAAATAACAAGTGTTTCACCAAAACCTTTATTTATTAGAGTACAGATCTTGCTATAAGAGGTGTTCAAACTTAAGGTTTGATACATTAGGCTTTTATTTTCATTTTAACTAGAAGTGAAATTATTATTATTATTTTTTAATTTTCATTTTTCAATTCTTTCCACTCGGTTCCTATAATCTCAAGTTAAATATATACAACCAAGTTTGTTAATCGGGAATGAGAGATAAGAAAATAAAAACAATTAAAAATTACTAATTTAAAAAATGCTAAATTTGAGCCGGAGTAATTGGTCATTTAAATTGTTATGTCATTAGCTATTATTAAACGGGTCGATCAAAAGCACGACACAATTTTAAGTGTGTCCGACACGACATAAATAAATATATGGGTCGTGCTTGGGTTCACCTATTCAACTTGCCAAACGTCAAACCGAAATCCTTTAAGCCGCCAACTCGACACGATTAACACCCATATACTAAAAGCCTCCATATGCCAAAAGCTCATTGAATTAAGTTCGTGTTCATGAGCTTACACTTTTAATAAGATATATAATTATCTTGTTTTTATCTGCAATTTGACAAAAATGTCTATTTAATTAACCATGTCTCATAATATTATTTATTTATAAATAATGAAATTTATATCTCACCCTTATTTTAATTACCATAGATTTATTTTTATTGATTGATTTCATGATTATTTCATATTAGACTTCGGGCAAACATTTGACACTACAGTGTCATATCATATTCGCTATCAACCTATTTTGCGATCTAAAACGAACTTTGAAATTAAAGGCTTTTAGTGAAAGATTTTTAAATATATGAAAGTCTTTAAAATGAATTTTTATATAATGTTAAGATGTATAATATTAATGTTTAGACCGAATGCTATTATAGTAACCCCATAAATAAAACTTCAATCATTTTGTTATCTCTTCTCATTTCTCTCTAAAAACACAAAAGTTGGTGGATTATCACATATATTTTCAACTTAGAATATAAATTAAAGTAGTTTTTTTTTAACTTTTTGTTAAAATTTGGGGCCTAAAACGGTCGCTTTATTAGTTTGTACTGTAGAGACGCAACTGACTCCACTTTAGTAGCTCTGAAGAACACACTCAATTGATCCTTCTAGGCCTCTTTCATTCGTACATTCACACGTTACTAGAAATGCAAGTAATGGTTGGTACGTACGAGTTAACTTTTAATCTTCACTTGCTTCTTCTTGCCTACAATGTTCCTTCGATAACAGTGTCTTAGTAAAAAAAACCAAACAAGGTAGGTGTTAAAAATATATTTAACAATTTAAGTTGCAACCTTGTTTTTTATTCAATTTGTTTTTTTTTTCAGGGTAACATTTGGTTAACAAAGCTAGTTGAGGGGCTGTTATGATAGAAGTAAGTCTTGGAGGGCTGAAGTATTGTTATTGTAAAGCATAAGGAATGAAGTTGAACATATATTTATACAACCAAGCATTTCTATTTCTAACCAAATACATTTTGGTAGGTTGTGAACAGTTCTTAAATCTTAATCGTGATTGAATGGTTTTGGCAGTTGTGCCACGTGGCACGTGTTGACCGGAAAGTT
Organism: Smallanthus sonchifolius; assembly: GCA_023525975.1. NCBI lineage: Eukaryota > Viridiplantae > Streptophyta > Magnoliopsida > Asterales > Asteraceae > Smallanthus > Smallanthus sonchifolius. Next base: position 27,188,528 of record CM042021.1, on the reverse strand, counting down.
TTTTTTTATATTTTATTTTATTTCTCACGATTTTATGTCTGTATAAAGGACTAAATGGGGAAGTTTAAACACAAAAGCCCTCCTGGCCTGTGTTGGCGTGCTCCCCATCCATCCGGGTTCAAACCTTGTGGGTGGCATTTTTTTGTTAATTTTTTTTTGTTATTTTTTAGTCCAGTTTTTTTCCATCTTTCTTCTATTTTGGTTCGAGCACGCAACCCCGCCGCGAAGCGCGGGCATCAAATGAACAATGTTTTCTTTTCCTCCTCATATCTCCATTTCCCCATATACCTCAATCTCTTTGTTCTTGGAGATTCACAATATATCATAATTGTTCTTCCTTTAATTGTTGAGAATGACAACTTTTTTAGTTGATCATGAAGGTCATATAGGCATATGGGTTTTTCATATTTGTGAGGGATACATAGGTTTGTGGTGTAAACTTAAATTGAATTTTTCACATTTGGTTAATCTCAAGTATTTTTTTTAGTTTTACCTCGTGTTCTTGAGTGATTTTGACAATAGGATACTAGTGTCTGTTTTAGGGTCTATAATATCCCTCCTATTGCGACATAAAGGGCGTGTATGACTTGGAAAGGTCGTGTTTAGATTCGACCTCCGATGGGTCTTTGAAATGGTGTAAAGATAGATGGGACCATGGATGAGTGGGAGGAGGCGAGGGCATAATAGAATTTTTGGTACATAAGAGTTGTTTGAAATGTAATAATGATGGACCGTGTAGCTATGGTGGTTTAGGATGAAACGACCGAAGGTTAAACCTCGAGGCTTTCACATGACTGTACTAAAAATTACAACCTCTTACCTCACGACTTCTTCCTCACCAAAGACAATTAGACTTGTGTTCCCAATATTATTTCCTCTAGTTCGTGCTCATTCAGTCAATTTTGAGTAAATAAAAGAATATAGAATGATGAACTATGTAAGGTATTATGTATTATAATCAATTATTTATTGTAATTTAAGCATGTTATATTACATAAAACATTTTAATGATGGTTGATTCAGATGTGAAATTGTTTTTAAATATAATAATTGATTTTAAAATTATAATAAAAAATTAAAATTAAACAAAATTACATAGATTTTGTATGAATCTCTTATTGAAAGATTGTATTTTGATAGACCATAACTCGGACTCACAAGTACAAAGTCAAAACCCCAAAAGGAGGCGGAACTCAAACATAACAATTAATTAAAAACAACCAATCGCTTTCGAATCCGCGCCTCTTACCCCTTTTGTCATCACTCTTTCTAAGCTCCAAAATCGAACCCTAAATCGCCCTCGATCGTCGCCTTCAAACCTTCAATCAATCGGTTAATTTCACGTTAAACGCGAATTTAATCCGTACACAGGCGAATTGACGCTGACTTTGCGTCGTGTTTGATTGATTCGCGTTTCTTCGAACCTTTTTGCGAATATTAGGGTTTTTGTGGGCCTAATTCTCGTGGAATTTCGATTAATCCTTAGGTTTACTTTGCAAGCTGGCTATGGACTACGAACCGTATGATAGCAGCGGTGAGCTTTTAACTCTGTGGCGATCGATTATATTGTCACTCTCTTTTGGTGAATTTGTTGTCGATCAGTGTGCGATACATTCCGATTGATCCTTTTTACAGCATTGTCTTTTGTTGATTCTGTGTTTGTCAGTTTTCGTTCCTCAAATTCGACGATGAAGAAACTTGAATTTGATGCATTTGTGTTGTGAGATTGACTGGAAAGAAGGTTTTTTAGTTGAATTTCATCTCTCTTTTTGGTTGGGGCAGGTGAAGTGTGAGTTTTGTGTACATTCCAATGATTCAGAGAAAGTGAGATAGCGACTTATTAGTATTTTCTTTGTCATGTGAGTATGTTTAGGCCGGACTGTTTGGACTTCTGAGAGTCAATTCAAAATGGGTAGCTAGGGCATTCAAATGGCGGCTATAACTGATATTCATAAATCAGGTAGGGCCCTTAGACCTTGAGTAAGCTTCCTTTTTGGGGTTCAGTTGCTGTTTTGTATCTAACTTAGAAATTTGTTGGAGTTTTGTGTTGTATGACACACCGTTTGACTTATCCTCTTCGCCCCTCTAGTTTTAAGATGTTTGATTTAATTTGGTTGCTTTCTTTCCGTCCTAACATAACCTGGACCGCTCCCAACTCTTAAAGTATGGAAGTTCATGGTCTTTCTGATAGCTTAGCTTAGACTTATGAACGCCTTTTAGATTGTTGTCAAAGATCTATCCCTGCATAACACCTTTAACCTCTTTATATGTCACCATCTTCAACTCTCTAGCATAGTAGCATGTAGAACCTAACCATAATAAAATTCAACTTAGCAATGTGATAATTCACCAACTTAGCATCAATTGTGGCTGGATATAAGGGATGCTCAAAAAAGTTTACATCCTGTTATTTCAAAAACCAACACCTTGGTATTCAGATGGGTGAGAAGTGTGTTCAAAAGCAGACCGAATTTAGGTACCACTAAATGAGTATTAAGTAAGACATTTCTCTGTATGTTATATGGATGTGAGTTCTGATTTAATTCGTGGTGTATGCCTATAGCTTCAGAATAGGCACAATCGCACAGATAGAGCTTGGCCAGTATTCATTTGCACCAGCTAGCATTGCAGCTACACATATGCTAGTTGTACTTAGACCATAGCTATTTGTTTTTATTTTTATAATTTTATGAGAAAGGCCCTCGTTGAGGGGGATTGTTTTTGAAAAATGTGCTATGCTGTTGCCTGTTGGATTATTAGAATCCATGTTGCCTGTTTTATTGTTGCACATACATGTGAGTGAATGTTCCATTCTCTTTGGGTGACTACAGGAAGATGGTGCGACTGTAATTTGTATATGCCTTTGTGTTGGTAATAAATTAATAATTGAATATCATGAGGACGTAAAATGGGTTAAATATCTGTGATACATACCATCTGTATATCACTTGCTCCTGCTCCCCAAGACATATCCTTGCTCTTGTTGGTGGAGATTTATTAGGTACTTGACTGGGCTAATTTGTTGTTTCAAATATGTAAGCACTAAGCAGTTAAGTAGAAAGCTTTTGCTCCTACTTTTTAAGGATAACATAACCCATCGTGGACTTCTTTTCAGTATAAAAAGTGAAGGCTGATAACATAGATGCCCTGTTACTCTCATACATATATTGTCCTTCGGAGATTATGCATTGCTTTCCTCTTTAGATAATCCTCGGCTTATACTTGAAGTGGGTAGAAATATTAGGACAAATACAATTATATCATGATTCATGAAGGTGTAATCCTGATGTCTGTAACATAGTTAGATGCAAATCACCAATGTCTAACTTGAATCCTTTTCCAAAGAAAGCAAGATAAACAAAACTATATATCATATATGTCTTTCTTGAATGGACTCATAAACTGAAATATATTTCAATGCTAGAAGTCATGATCAACAGGTTTAGCTATCTAATGCTTACTTTAGAACCTAGGTGGGAGCCATGTATCATGTATGCAATATGAAAGTAACAAGAGTACCATATGGGTTGAGATATAATCAATGTGTAGTTCTAGATGTTGAGAAAACAGCAAACCCGTGTGGATATATGATTACTCATGTAAGGATCACACACGTAAATGGACTGGATGGCGGTTTTATGCTAATAATTTGGATTAATTGCAGGAACTGATGATGATCTTCCGCCTTCGCATCAAAATAGAATTCCAAGAGGTGGACATGTGACAGGTAATGGAAGATCTGCAGTTATGGGTTCTGTACAATATCCTCCTAGGATGTATGGGGAAACTGATATGGAAGCCCAAATTCACCTCCTTGAGCAAGAAGCATACAGTTCTGTTTTACGTGCCTTCAAAGCCCAAGCAGATGCAATTACTTGGGTACGTTTTTGTCATTATACATGTATGAATCATATGTTTATTAATCAGGTTTTAGTTAGATGTTCTTTAAATGTATTTCTTCAGGAAAAGGAAGGTTTAATAACTGAGCTCCGAAAAGAATTGCGATTGTCAAATGAAGAACATAGGGAGCTTTTGCTCAAAGTGAATTCAGATGATGTTATCCGGAGAATAAGGTCCAATAGCCTTAATAAACACGTTTTGTCATATTTTGATGAGGAACTTGCTTTACTGATTTCTGGCTATGTCGTGTGATGACAATAGGGAGTGGAGACAGACGAGTGGGCTTCAACCTGGGATGGTCAACACGAGTCAAGTGATTCATGATCCATTACCCAGCCCATCTGTCTCAGGAACCCGTAAGAAGCAGAAGATGAACCCATCAGGACCTTCTCAATCGTTTGGTGTGCCACCACAACATGTACCTCCTCCCACTTCTTCATCTGCTAGAAGAGCACCTGTGACAGGGAGCAAGGGGAAAACCAAGAAATCTGTAAGCTCATTTTTAGAATTTTATTTTTAACAATTGTTTCTATATCATGTTCTTTCCTAAGTCACACCTTTGTTTTGGCATGGTCAGATGATGGGTGGAGTGTCTTCCATAAAAACTCAACACCCTATATCAGGCTCAACTGGGAGGGCCCAGCTTGGTAATCGTGTGACTTCTGGTGCACTTGCAAATGTGTCTGCTGAAACATCATCATTCTCCCCATTGATTGGGAGGAAAGTAAGAACCAGGTGGCCTGACGACAACAATTTCTATGAAGCTACAATAACAGATTACAATCCTGTTGAGGTAGTTTGATTTCTTAACATGCATGCATTGATGACTTCCTGTCCCCAATCCTGAATGCATGCTGAAAATACGATTTTCAGGGTCGGCATGCTCTAGTATATGATATGTATACAACAAATGAGACATGGGAATGGGTCAATCTTGCAGAGGTAAGTGGAATAGATCTTGTAATATAGTTTTCAGGGTCATCATTCAAATTCTTGTTTTTCTTTTTTAAAAATATTCGTATTCTTTAAAAGGTTCTTTGACTTGTCAAATACCCATTACTGAAATTTTGTTGTTGATGCAGATATCTCCAGAAGATATACAATGGGTGGAAGGTGAGGACCCTGGGATTCCTCATAAAGGGGGTTATGGTGGATCAGGTCGTGGAATGGGTCGACCTGTTGGACGTGATAATGGTCCAGGTGGAGGAAGAGGTAGAGGGATGACCAAGGGTCAAACAAGAAAGGATTTTCCACCATCACAGAATGGCATAGGAAAGAAGGGTTTAGATGATATTCAATTACTTAACACTGATACTCTAATAAAGGAGGTAAAGTAATTAAACAGCTACGATCAGTTGCAGATGCTGTTAAATCTTATCCTCTAAAATAAAAGTTCATTTATTGATGGACATGTGCAGGTGGAAAGGGTATTTGGATCTAGTCATCCAGATCCTCTTGAGGTAGAGAAAGCTAGGAAAGTCTTGAAGGTGAGGATAACACAAGTCTGAAGTTCGTAAATTCTTTTGTTTTTTCTAGAGGTGGCAAAATGGATGGGTTGGAAGTGAGTTAAAATGGGCAAATTTTTGTGCATGTTGAAACGGATCAATTTGGGTTTGGGTTGGCCTTAAAACGCTCTCTGCCCAATTTTTTTTTCTTGGAAGTAGTTAGTGTATCAAATATGATTACAAGTTATATTATTTCAATAAGAATCTAGTTTTTTTGTATGAAAATGATTCAGGAGGTTTCTTTTTTAGCTAATTTTCGATCTTACCCATTTGATCATTTATAAAAAAAACCTAACCCAAATCTATATGGGTCGAAATCGGCATCTCTAGTTTGGGTTTCTCTTCTGAAAACGTCTCATTGTCAATTTTGATATAATGCAGGAACATGAACAAGCACTTGCTGATGCCATTGCAAGGCTAGCAGATATCTCCGATGGTGAAAGTGGTAAAGACTCATTTAACTCTAATATGTTTTAACATTGAAGGCATAATTCCTCTAATTACTTGTAAAGGAAAAAAAACAATTCCAGCTATTCCACTAATTACATTTCAAGGAAAAAACCCCTCAACTTCCATAATGTGTTGCCATGTTGTGAAATTTGGTAGATTTCGTAGGTTACTAGGTTTATCTATTCCTGACATGTATTTTTTTTTATTTTCTCTAAATTTAATATGACATGGTCAAAATGAAAAAGATTTCTTATTTTGTAACATACTAACACATGTTATAAATTAAAATATATTCTTTATAATAAATTACATCATTAAAATGTTTTTTTGAATGGTCAAAATGAATCTAAAAATCATCTTAAAATGAACTGATAACGTGGTAACCCACAAAATATACCAAACTTCACAACATTGCACATTATGAAAGTTGAACAGGGTTCAACGGGTCGTGCATAGTAATTTTTCGACCCCTAAGACCCAAAGCTTTGTTTTTAGTAGGATCGGTTTTGCTATCCAAAAGGGGGTTGCGGCGCAACTTGTTGCCTGTTTACCTGCCACTCTATTGTAATCGGCCTTTCTTTATAATCAAGCAGATCGGTACGTAGTATTGATCGATACAATAGATTGAAAAAAAAAATGAGTGACTTTAGTGGACCAATTAGGAAAGTTGGTTACTATTGTGTGAGTTTTTCCCTAAATCAACCATTATGTGTTCCGGTTCATTTAATAAGTTTGGGTATCAGAAGTTAAAATATTATGAGTTATGACCAAATATTTGCTTGTTGAGGAAATCTTAGATCGAGTATTTGAATAGATTTGGGATCATATTTTCATCTTGATAAAGTTGATTTTGTTGGCTGGTTTTACAGATGAAGGTGGGCGGTCCATGCGTGGACAGCCAATGGATCGAGAATAACCCAATGATGAAAAATTACGAGTAGCCAATACAGACGGTAAATGGCACAGGGAGAGAGGTCATAGAGATGTTTATTTTAGGGATAGAGATTGCAAAACTGCAATGAGATTGTGTTTAAAGGCGTTGTAAAATATCATGTCATGATTGTTGATTTTTACCCCTTAGTTATAATGTGTAGCAGTAATTCTAGTATTTGGGGAATAACTTATCATGTTCAGTTTCGCGGTTGGTGTATCGAATGTCTTGGGTTATATGAAATTTTTTGATACAGGTCTAGGTTTTATCATATGTGTCCTACCATGGTCCCATCTCCACGTCACAATGCTAACCATGTACCTCCATGATGGCAACGTGGGTTGGAAGAGTAGACTACATCTCATGCAACTTTAGTTTGATTGTTCGTATTTTGTCTACTTAGGTAGTTTTATTTCCATTCTAGTAGTAACTTGATGATTTCCTTATTTTTAGTGGTAGCTATTTCCATTTTGTTTGCTGTTTAAACTTAAAGTTTGAAGGAATGAAGTAAGAAGAAAATTGCCTCCAACATCTCTCAAGTTTCTATCTATTTTCTTTAGGCCAACGATTAACCCACGTCATATCATAGCTCCATAATTTTCACAGTGGTTTGTGGTTGAATTTTGCATCGACCATTCTATTGTTTATCGGTTCTTGATTTCTTTCTCCTTAGATCTTGTGGGTATGTATTGATGAAGCATGCAACGCCGACTTTATTTGAGTGTTTGAAGTCGTAGAGAAGATAAGCTTCACTATTATAAACGTACAGGGACTATCATCTCCGCAAGTGATATTATGTCGTACGATTGTGAGTGCCATACTCGAATTTTAGGCAAGAGATGTCTAGTTCAGAGCTTGCTTTTTTGGATAGTGGATGATGAGATTAGGAACATAAATAGAGGATTGAAGTTCATTTAGATCAGCATTTAAGGATGAAGGATGAAGGGAGGTTAAATAATGCTCATTTTGTAAAATTTAAGTGAGGGATGCCTAAGGTTTCATGGTTGCATTGTGTATGCATGGTTGCCAAAATAAAAATCCATGTTAATTTATTATTCAAGCACAACAATAAAATCGACGACTGGGGTTTGATGATGTCCATGAACTGCGAACCGATGTTTAAGAACCACATGAACACAACACCATTTGCTTCATGATGTCCATGGAAATTGAGGATGAGGTTCGGATGATTCTTTCAGAGCGGGTAGAAGAGAATTAAAGCTTTGATTTAGGGTTTAGGTGTTTATAGTGCTTAAAATAAAGGGGATATTGAAGGCATGTGAAAATTGACTAAAAAGCCCCTCACATGAGGGGCACGTGAGTATTATTTAATGCCAGGCATGGATGACGTTAGATGGGTGGATGCAAATGAGACAAAAATGAAATAGAATGACTAAAAAAGACAAATTTAATCTTATGGACTAAAATGGTTGTTTTGAGCAAACTACAGTGACTAAAACCGTATTTAACTCTAAACATTATTTTTGTAAGTTGCTGATTAAATTTTAGCTAGTTATCCTTAATGTCAATAGTTTTTAAGTAATTTTTCTTGTCAAATCAATATACTAGTTCCCAAGTTATCATACTATTCTCATGTGGCACTTCAACTCGGTAATTTGATTTTTTTTATGATGACACTTAAAGAAGTTATTTCTTATTAAATAACTCCACGTTTTATGAGATAATAATTTTAGTTATGTAACACATAAGATAGTTACTCAAGCACACGAACATACTTAAACATGTATCAAGATAGCTAATTTTATGTGTATATCAATAAATTATCTGTTATTACTATTTTGTTCAAACGTAATTTACTAAACATCAAAGCTAGATCGATCACAAGAGCAAAATTTCCCTATAAGAAGTATAGTAGTCAATGGTGTATAAAGTTTTGTATATAATTTACTTAGAGAAAGCATTTTGGAGATAATTAATATATCTCAAGCAAGCAATTAACACATAGGCAACTAGTATGAATTATAGCAACCATATAATATAACTTGAGTTATTCACATTTGTAAATCAAGTGTATCCAAGTAATATGATAATATATCATTCTAAGATTATAAACATATCATAATTACATGTCTCTTATTCACATGTCATATTTGAAAACTTTAAAACTTATATTAAGAACTTTTTATTTATAATATACGACTTACATGATACACTCATATTTGAGTGAAATTTCCTAATGCGAGTTTTAGCATAGAGTGACTAGGGCTGTTCAAAAAGTTCGTAACTCGTGGCTCGCTCGAAAAAAGCTCGGCGAGCCAGGGTAGGTTCGGCTCGTGGCTCGACTCGTAGCTCGGCTCATTGGCTCGTCTCAATAATATATACACACACACCCCCACACACTTACACTTAGTTACTTTATTAATTATTTAAAAAAATAGCTTAAAGAGAAAGTGTCGGACTCTATCACTCCAAATATTTTCAAAATTATAATTTCCTGAATGCTAATTCAACTTTTAAATTCTTAAATCTTAATTGTAATTCAAAGTTCAAACCCTAATTGTCTTCTAAAACTCTTCGTCTCTTTCGCTTTTCCTTCCAGTTTTGGGTTGTGTATATTGAAAAACTAGTTTAGATCCCGTGTCTACACACGGGTGAAATATAACAATACATAAAAATTTTAAATCTTTATTTATATATTTTACATGTGTAAAAATTTATTACATATAGTAAGGATAGAAAAACAAATTCAAAATATGTAAAAATTACTATATAATTGGTTTTCAAAAATACGTTAATTACTATTTTTTTAATATAATTTGAATTTTATTTACTATTTGATTGAAGATAAAACTTATATAATTAAATTTTAAAGTTTCTTATGATAATAGATAATTTAAAATAAATGTGTTTTATTAGTATAATTAGTATTTTTTCTTTAAATGTATATTATTATTAAAACATAAAAGTGCATTAAATAGGAGAGAGAGGCGGGAAAAAAAATGGTGAGAATGAATATGGAGGCGACACGTGACATTCAAAAACCTTTATTTATTATATAGTATAGATATATATTTTTTCTTTATATATCAAAATGTGCAAAAAAAATAAAAAATAAACGAGTTGGCTTAAGCTTTTCACTAGCCGAGCTTGAGCCCACCCTGGCTCGACAAGCTCGGCTCGTTTACTGCCCTATCATAAGCATAGACCAGTAACAATCAATTTTCATGACACTAGTTTAAACACTTCGGTTTTAACTTTTGATTTTTTTTGAACGGCAACACCTAGATATTCTAGGATAATTGGGTTTCCCTAGGGCAACACCTAGAACATCCAAGACAGCCCACCTCAGAAGGAACCTCTTAACTAAATAAACCCTCTGACATGATCACAAATTATTTTTTTATTATGATCAGGATTCAAACCCAAGAGGTTCATTATAAGAAGTTTTAGAGTTTTAACTTTTGATTGACCATTACTCGAACTCACTAGTACAAAGTCAAAACCTCAAATGGAGTCGGAACTCAAAAATAAGAATTAATTAAAAACAACCGGTCTCTTTCAAATCCGCGCCCCTTACCCCCTCTTGTTATCACACTCTTTCTAAGCTCCAAAATCAAACCCTAAATCGCCCTCGATCGTCGCCTTCAAACCTTCAATCAATTAATTTCACGTTAAACGCGAATTTAATCCGTACACAGGCGAATTGACGCTGAGTTTGCGTCGTGTTTGATTGATTCGCGTTTCTTCGAACCCGTTTGCGAATATTAGGGTTTTTGTGCGCTTAATTCTCGTGGAATTTCGGTTAATCCTTTGGTTTACTTTGCAAGCTGGCTATGGACTACGAGCCGTATGATAGCAGCGGTGATCTCTTAACTCTGTGCCGATCGATTATTTTGTTACACTTTTTTGGTGAATTTGTTTTCGATCAGTGTGCGATACATTCCGCTTGATCCTGCTCCCGGCATTGTCTTTTTTGTTAATCAATTTTCTTTTTTCAAATTTGACGCTGAAGAAACTTGAATTTGTTGTGTGGGATTGACTGGAAGGAAGGATTTTTTTGGGTGAATTTTATCTATCTTTTTGGTTTTTATCAAAGGCATGTAGAAGGAAAGGAAAAGTGAAGTTCAGTGTTTGGTTGGGCAGGTGAAGTGTGGGTTTTGTGTACTGGAATTAATGGGATATTTAAGCTTAGGAGCTACCTTATTGGTGTTTGTGTGTGTGTATTAATGATACAGATTGCAGAGAAAGTGAGATAGCGATGTGTAGGTATGTTGGAGGAGGTAGCTTTTTTAATTGAGACCAACCGACTCTTTTTCCTTTTTCTGGGTTATGGGTGTATGGTTAGATCAGATGATCTTTATTGAACTTTTGAGAGTCTAATGTCATTTCAAAATTGGGTAGGAGGGCCATTGATCTTTAATGTGATCACCAACTTGGCATTTATTGTGCTTGATATAAGTGATGTTCAGAAAAGTTTGCATCTTTTATTCTAAAAATGAAAACCATGGTATTCAGATTGGTGGCTAGGAGTAGATACTTGCTGATGAATGAAAAGTGTGTTCAAGAAGCATATAAATTTAGGAACCATGAAAAGAGTATTAAGCACATTTCTCTGTATGATATATGGATGTGAGTACTAATTAAGTTGTGGTGCTTGTCTTTGTGAAAGTTAGCCACGTTAAGTACTGATAGAGCTTGGCCAGGATTCTTTCGCAGCAGTTAGCATTGCAACCATAGTTGTCAATAGCGACCATAGCGCTCGCTATAGCGCGCTATGTAGCGAAGCGGCCTATGGTCGCTATATGGTGTATAGGCAATGAATAGCGAGCATATAGCGAATATTCCTTTTTTTAAATTATTTTTTAATTTTTTACTTGATTAATATAAATAGGGTTGCTAATAAGCCTAATATATGAAGATTTAAATGATTACTGATTATAATTGCTACGAATCCTACAATAGTTGAATATAAAATATTTCTAAAATTTTCTACTAGTGTATCGCTAAACGTGAGATAGCGCCCGCTATTTCATCGCTATCGCTACGTAGCGTATAGGTGGCTTGTCGCTATTTACCGCTATTCGCTATTTACCGCTATTCGTTATTGACAACTATGATTGCAACTATACATATGCTAGTTAAACTTAGACAATAGCTACTTGTTTTATTTTTATGAAGGAGGGGTCCTCGTTGAGCGGGGATTCTTTTTTTTTTTTTAAATGTGCCTACTTTGTTGGATTTATTTTAGATTATGTCGAGCTGAAAGGGTGTATAGTACTGTATGTATTAGAATCCTTGCTGCCTGTTTTTTGTTCCACATACATGTGAATGAAGATTCCAGTGGATGATGGTGCAACTGTGCAACTATAATTTGTATATGCTTTTGGTTGGTAAATAATTGAATACTTAATTTTAAAAAGCGCGCCTGAGACGTGCCTAGGCGGAAGTCCCTTCGCTTTTGTGTACATAAGGCGCGAGCTGTACGAAAAGCGCAGGCGAAGCGCGCGCCTCATGTACGAAAAACGCAGTTATGCATCAAGATGTTGTACAATAGGATTTTTAGGTTGTACCTGTAGGTAATTTATATATTAAATCATATATAAAGCTGACTTATAGTTAAAGTTTGGGTAGGGGATGCTAAAAACATATGGGATATATAAAAAAAATTATATAAGCATCTTGCGCTTCGCTTTACACCTCGGTTTTAAACCCCATGGCCTTGATGCGCTTCTCGCTTTTTAAAACCAAGATTGAATATCATGAGGACCCAAAATGGTTTAAATATCTGTGATTCACACCCCCTGTAAATCACTTATGAATCCCGCTCTCTAAGAAAAAAGATTCTTAGACTTGCTGGTTGAGATTTATTAGGTACTTGACAGTTGACTGATCTAATCCGTTGTTTCAAATATGTAAGCAGTCAGTAGAAAGCTTTTCCTCCCACTTTTTGAGGATAACATAACCCAGTGGTTAACTGTTCTTTAAACATAAGCCTAAATAGATGCCCTGTCACTAGATTATGCACTGTTCTCCCTCTTTTGATATCCTCGGCTTATTAGGACAAATAGATTTATGTCAGGAAGGTATAATCCTGATGTCTATATCATAATTAGATGCAAATCACTAATGTCTAACTAGTTCACTTTTCCAAGGAAAGCAAAACATATTTCAATGGTAGAAGTCATAATCAATAGGTGTAGCTAACTATTGCTTAATTTTGACGTGGGTTGGAGCCATGTATGCATTCTAAGAGTGACAAGTACAATGTGTTGAAATATAATCAACGTGATAGTCCTAGATGTTGAGAAAACAGCTAACCCGTATGGATATGGGATCACTCATGTAAGGATCACACTCATAAATGGACTGGATGATGTGTTTATGCTAATAATTGGATTAATTGCAGGAACTGATGATGATCTTCCGCCGTCCCATCAAAACAGAATTCCAAGAGGTGGACATGTGGCAGGCAATGGAAGGGCTGCAGTTATGGGTTCTGTACAATATCCTATTAGGATGTATGGGGAAACTGATATGGAAGCCCAAATTCACCTGCTCGAGCAAGAAGCATACAGTTCAGTTTTACGAGCCTTCAAAGCCCAAGCAGATGCAATTACTTGGGTATGATTTGTCACTATACATGCATCAATCTCATGTTTTTGAATAAGGTTTTAGTTAGATGTTCCTTAAATGTATTTCTTCAGGAAAAGGAAGGTTTAATAACTGAGCTCCGAAAAGAATTGAGATTGTCAAATGAAGAACATAGGGAGCTTTTGCTCAAAGTAAATTCAGATGATGTTATCCGGAGAATAAGGTCCACTGGTCTTAATAAACACGCTTTGTCATATTTATGATGAGGAACATGTTTTACTGATGGTCCAATAGTCTTAATAAACACGCTTTGTCAATGTTCTGTGATGACAATAGGGAGTGGAGACAGTCGGGTGGGCTTCAACCTGGGATGGTCAACCCCGGTCAAGCGGTTCATGATCCATTACCAAGTCCATCTGTCTCAGGAACCCGTAAGAAGCCAAAGATGAACACATCAGGACCTTCTCAATCGTTTGGTCAACATGTACCTCTACCCACTTCTTCATCTGCTAGAAGAGCACCTACGACAGGGAGTAAAGGGAAAAACAAGAAATCTGTAAGCGGAATTTTTAGATTTAAAAACTATTTCTATATTATGTCCTTCCCAAGTCACCTTTGTTTTGGCATGGTCAGATGATGGGTGGAGCATCTTCGATAAAGCCTCAGCACCCTCCATCAGGCTCAACTGGGAGGCCCCAGCTTGGTAATCGTGTGACTTCTGGTGTACATGCAAATGAGACTGCTGAAACATCATTCTCCCCATTGATCGGGAGAAAAGTGAGAACCAGGTGGCCCGATGACAACAACTTCTATGAAGCTACAATAACAGATTATAATCCTGTTGAGGTACTATATTATGCTTCCTTCCCGCCAGCTTTGTATGTTGTGCTGAAAATCTCTTTGTATGATTTTCAGGGTCGGCATGCTCTAGTTTATGATATGTATACAACAAATGAGACATGGGAGTGGGTCAATCTTGCAGAGGTAAGATAACCTCTTCATATGATTTTCAGGGTCGGCATTAACCTTCTTGTTTTTCCCATTTTGAGATATTCGTATTCATTGACTTGAGAAGTTCACATTACTACAATTTTGTTGTTGATGCAGATATCTCCAGACGATATACAATGGGTGGAAGGTGAGGACCCTGGGATTCCTCATAAAGGGGGTTATGGTGGATCCGGTCATGGAATGGGTCGACCTGTTGGACGTGATAGTGGTCCAGGTGGAGGAAGAGGTAGAGGGATGACCAAGGGTCAAACAAGAAAGGATTTTCCTCCGTCACAGAATGGCATAGGAAAGAAGAGTTTAGATGATATTCAATTACTTAACACTGATACTCTAATAAAGGAGGTAAGTAATTAAACAGTCAGGATCAGTTGCAGATGCTGTTAAATCTTTTCCTCTACTATTTCAGTTCGTTTATTGATGGACATGTGCAGGTGGAGAGGGTTTTTGGATCTAGTCATCCAGATCCTCTTGAGGTAGAGAAAGCTAGGAAAGTCTTGAAGGTGAGGATAACACAAGTCTAAAGTTTGTAAATTCTCTTGTTTTTTCTAGAGGTGTCAAAATGGGCGGGTTGGGTTTGGGTTGGCCCTAAAATCTTTCCGCCCATAATTTTTATATTTGCTTCAAATAGTTAAATGTCTATTAGGATTACAAGTTATTATATTATTTCAATATGAATCTAGTTTTTTGTATAAAGTAATTTAAGAGGTTTTTTGGCATTAAAAATTAGATTGGTGGATTTCCACCCGTTTCCCTTTTAAGCTAATTTCTGATTTTCCCCACTTGACCCGAATCAACCCATTCGTTCAACACAGATATCTCTAGTTTGGTACTGTCAGTTCAAAAGGTCTCGTTAATGATTTTGATATAATGCAGGAACATGAACAGGCACTTGTCGATGCCATTGCAAGGCTAGCAGATATATCCGATGGTGAAAGTGGTATAAACATCATAACCAAATATTTGCTTCTCGTATTTTAGTAGATTTGGGATTATATTCATGTTTGCTAAACTTTATTTTGTTTGCTGCTTTGACAGATGAAGGTGCACGATCCATGCGTGGACAGCCAATAAATTGAGAATAACCCAATGATGAAAAATTACTGAGTGGTTAATACTGACGGGTCATAGAAATGTTTATTCTAGGGATAGAGTTTGTGTTAAAAAGCGTTGTAAAATATCATGTTGGTTGATCGTTGCCCCTTAGTTATAGTCAGTATAAGTCGGGTAACTTATCATCTTCATGTTCATGCTTTATATATATTCATTTGCATTTTTGATTCGATCTCTTGGAACCGTTATATCGGTTCATAAGTTTTTGATTCGACACTCACTATCAGAGTATTTTAAGCAATTTTATTATAATCGGCTGCTGTAGTGATAAACTTGTTTGGGAGGCTATCTGAATGTCGTTTTTTTAAATTGCATGCATATGAAATGTGTTTTAAAGATGTGTAAACTCATTATATATTGCTTAAAGTTGTTTATGCATTGTTTATAAAGTAAAAATTGGAGTTGTATTTGTTTCAAATAAATATATATATATTTTTTTAATGAGTGTTATTTATATTTTGTTTGATACATAACGAGCCATTATACCCTTGTTGTAATAATTGTTTATTATAAGATCGATTTGGTTGAAAATTATTTATCGCTCATAATTCTTTGTAGCATATCTTTTAGGTTGGCCTGTTTCCTGGGCCTTGGTTGATAAATACCGGTTATAAAGAGTTAATTGTATAAATGGCTCATGTGGTTTGAAGGTTTGATCAAATTGCATGTTTGGTTCCTAAGTTTTAAAAATTGCAAACTTAGTGCAAACATTCTGGTTGTGTCTTTAGCCCTTGACATTAATACCAGTTAGTTTTTAACAAAAAATTAACCCATATGCAATCCACGTGACTTACAATTGCAAACTTAATTCTAAAAATGAGTAAGTCTGTAAAAACTTAGTAAAAGTTCGTAAAAATCAATAAAATCACTGTTTTTTACATATTTTTATTGATTTTAACTTATTTTTAGGGTTAAGTTTACAATCGTAAGTCACTATTGTTTGAGTTTGATCTGATTATCCAATAATTGGTATCAGAGCCAAGAGTACTGAAGACCGATCGAAGGGGTTCTGCGTGAGCCAAATCACCAAAAGAGAAGTTCTGTGTGAGCTAAGAAAAGGTTCTACGTGAGCCAAGGAGATCAAGGTTCTGTGTGAGCTTGAGGAGACCAAGACAAGATCAGTTATGTGTGAACAAGGAAGAAGACGATCTGTGCGATCGAAGAAGAGTTTTGTGAAAACAAAGATTCTGTGCGAATCAATTGAGAAGAAGGAAAAAAGAGGTGAATATGTGTGATTCAGATTGGGGAAAGATTGATCGAAAGTCTATGTGATTCAGGTCAGCAAGAATTAAAGATAGAGAAGAAAAATTAAGTGATGGCAGATTTGGTAAACCTATGATTATTCGGTGATTCAGATACGCTTGAAATTTGATTAAAGGAGTTGCAATATAATTATTTGAAAGACTTGTTTGGAAAAGTGGAATTATTGATTTAATTACTACAAAAGACACGGTGGGCTCATTAGTAAGTGAATTTTTCCAATTAAAATTCAAGAAAGTATGCTAGTGGGTCGATGGAAGAAAAAAAAAAGATTTTTGATGTGTTGAGTGAGAAAAACAAGAGACCTGCTGTGTTCAAGACATAGCAGGCGGGAGAGTTGCAAATCATGATTGTGAGTATCAAGATGGCGTTGAAAGATATAGGGCTAGTAACATCAATGATTGGGTCGGTTAAAGATAACGGTCTACGTGACCAAGGATTGGATCGAAAGAAAGAAAGTGAGATAAACGGTCCTAAGGTTAAAGTTGAAGAGTTACAGGTTTTGTTGGGAATTTAAGATCTAGGAGGTACAAAATCAAGATTAAAGGGGAGAATAAAGGTTTAATCTTGATAATTATTAATATTAATTTATTAATTGTTTGATTGAGTTCGTATTAGACTACGAGTGAGTTAGGTTAGGATTAGTATAGGTTTATTATAAATAGATAGTTAGGGTCCATGTAATTGATGTGATATTTTATATTAATAAAAAGTGTATATCTTTTGATCAATATTGTCGGTGTTTTATTATTCAAGTTTTATCTAATAATCCAACAATTGGTTTAGTTGGTTTTCTCTAATTTTTTTCATAACGCGTGGTTTTTTCTAGAACTCTCTCCTAGTCATGAAAAAACTGAAATATAAGTTTTAGTAAAATTGTGATTTTTACTAAACCCAATCTCAAACATAAATAAAGATTTCTATTAACGAAGATCTAAGAGCTGCATATGTGATACAACTGGTAGTGTAATATTTATGTAACTAAGATAATAAAAATAAGTACACTAAAAATGTATAAGATATACCACCAAAAAACCTCAGCTAAAAGCACTACGCAAAAAGCACTATATACAAGCAACTCAAACCTCCTACAATAACCCACTAGATCTCTCCCCCTCTCTAATTCTATGAACATCAACAAACCATAGTTGTCAAGCCACATAGGGGCACTCAAGTGCATAGGCCTCGCCCAGAGCCTAGTTGCTAGGCGCAAAAAACGCGAGAGCTTTTTAAAACGAGACGCATAGTATAAAAACATCATTTTTAGGGTTTCTAAACATGTTTTAGACTTGTTTAGGGTTAGTTTGGACTTTTTTAGGTTGATTCCAGGCTTGATTAAAGGTTTTAGACAAGTTCACAAGATTTTTTGGCCGGAAAACAAGCCTGGTAGCCTGAAACTGCACCTAACTAAGTGAGGCGCATTCCTTGCGCTGCGCTTAGCTTCTGCGCCTAGGCGCGCGCGACGTGCTATTGACAACATAGGAGCAAACCCCAAATTTTGGAAGTGCATTTGAAGTTGAATTTGTTGGACAGGCAACGTTTTGAAATTTAGGGTTGATTCATATGTCTGGGATTACATCTTGAGAGGCAAAATCATCTGCGACTCTGAGAACGGTTTACCGACAAACTCTCAACACACATGGCTGTAAATAGAATCACGTTTCCATCATCATGTGTGTTCCTTACTGTGACCAATTATAATAATATGGTTATAACTGGTTAACCATATTTAAAGACTTATAATTGAATTGAGAGGCTGCTTAATTATCAACTGAAACAACGCAATTATTTTTCTACAACAGAAATGGAGTGGTGTAGGAAAGCCATGCATGAAGTTTTCCAGGCAGCAATGCAGCAACCCTTCACCGGTCGGAGACAAGTGTGGTTTTATCCATAGTGAGGCAGAAACCGGCTAACTGGGGTCAGGCGCCTCCTGCATATGCGGCTTCTATCACACAAAATCATACCGTTCGGGTTCGGGTCAAGAGAGTTGCAGAAGTTCTTGTCTAAGAATAAAGAAAAGATGAAAGAAAGAGAAAGAAGAGAGAGAGTTTTTAGTGATGTGAAAAGAGAGACTTAAAACTTAAAAGCATTGTGGAAAGGAACACACTTTTCATCCCTGCAAACCTCTTTTACAGTTATTCATGCATTGGTAGAATATAGAGATTTAAAAAATTAAAAGAACACTAGAATTATTTACTGATTTTTTTTTCTTTATATAATATTTAGTTGTACATAGAAACACAAATATGGCACTTCATGTTTGCATATAATTAGATTATTTGTATTTGTTTTATTATCTTATCTTTTGGTGTTCAAGGATTAACAAAATAGAAAAACTTGTAAAATTTAATTTCCAAGTACTTTATAAGCTGATCATTTTGTTTCTTTGAGGTTTTTAGTTGTAGATAACTAGATATAGCTTGTTTTGTTTTTGTTATATATAGAGCTTTTTTGGTTGTATATAGATATAAAAAACAATACTAGAATTAAATTATAAGTAGTTTATCTTACTTTTTGGTGTTTAAGAATTAATAACATAGAAAATGTTATCTAAAAGTAAATTACAAGAATTTTTTAATACCAAATGCCTCACGTATGCGAAGCTCTCGCCTCACGCCTAGACATTGGGACCTAAGCGCCATGCCGAGGGCTTTTTAAAACCAAAGTATTAATGTATTGGTATTCAGGTGCGGATTGAGGGACATACTTATCCTACAAGTGTAAGATCAGAACTCGAAATATACTAGAGGCACAAATAAATACGTGAATACCATTTGCAAAGGTTAAAAGGTGAACTGTTGAAATGCTCTTTAGATCATTATTGCTACAGTAAATTTAGGAACCTATGGTTGAATCTTCTTTCTCTAAAGCTAATCATCCTTCCAATGGCTTATTCAGAATACCAGGTAATATCAAAGCAGGAACTAAAATCTGGAGGTAAATGCATTATAAGAAGGCAATATAAAAATAAACTGCAAAAAAAAAAAAAGAAAGAAAACAAGAAGCAGAAAATGCTATCAACAGTTTTCAAAACTTCAGAATGAATCTAGGTAGTCCAAGGCGCTAGAGGAACTCAAGGTGCAAAGGGTGAGCATGCCGCCAGGTGCTTAAAAAGCGCGCACACGTGTATTCCAGGCTATTTTAGGCTGTTTTAGACTAGTTTAGATTGTTTTCTCAATGTTTTAGACTAGTTTAGGCCTTTTCATACAGTTTTTTTGTTGCAGATTTTGGCCGGTTTTCAAGTACTTTTGCGCCTTGATAAACACAAGGCGGCTTTGCGCGCCTTTGACTACTATGGAATGAACAATCTTATTAGTCTTGGCCATGAAATTACCAAGACGGCTCGATGTTCAATAACAAATTGAAGTCCCTATAATGAGTTATCTATGGTTTCACAACAAGATCCTATAAGTGCCTAAGTGGTAACTGCTATGAGCAAGTACATTCCTGCTGCACAAATACTTCGATTACTTAACCATAGAGAAGCTTTCTAAACAAATGTAAAGCATCAGAGTGATGACACGCAGGCACTTTGTATAAGCAACAAATCAGGTATTACAAGTTTCCAAATCTTAAACATGTTACAACATATGATGTGTTGAATGACAGAATATTAAAGAAGAAAGATAACACTCTCAACATCTAAAAATGCTAACTATGAAAAATCAACGTGAAGACGAAAACATGAGTAAATATAAATATTAGGTAACGGGGTTCAACTTCATACGCGTTAAAATGAAAAATTCACTTCTAAAGGACATAAACATCACCTCAAACGTCTCCTCCTGAGTTCCCGAGATGTTCCACCTTCTAAACTCAAAGCTCGTGAAACATTAGTTCTTCTAGAATTAGAAGATGGATGTGATTGTGATATAGTCAGATCAATCTCTACAGCACTATCAGTAGACAAATTATCCAAGTGCACAACAGTAGTAGCAACAGATCTTTGAGAAGAAGTAGGTAAAGAAAGACTCATCTCTGCATTCTGGGGCTCGGGTTGAATTTCAGCAGTATGACCAAGAAGAGTATTCATTTCTTGATTACTTGGTAGAATATGTGTATCTGCCCTCCTCAAAAGACGGTCACTAATGTAAGTTTCAAGATCTTCAACCAACCTTTCTGCATTGTTCAATGCAGATGAAATGGAAGAAAGCGAGGCAGCACTTTCAGAGATCACCCTAGAAAACTGGAGGTGGCGGCGACTGCCGCCAGCCTCTGAATTGTGTAACAACGACGGATTGGTTTCAGAACCAGGAAGCACACTGTTAAGCGCTTGAAGATGGTTTTCCCCAATTGAACCGATCCCAATCCTAATCCTTCTAAGTGCTTCTGCTACAGGAATATGAGATATTCCCCTAATAACCCTTTGTTGCCTGATACTTTCTACTCGGCGCGCTTGAGGTCTCGGAGGTATTTTGACCCCAGATTCCAACTTCAAGACTGGTTCACTCTTCCCATTGCCATAAATTGGTGTAATACTTGAATCTGTCACTTCTCCCTTGCAAACAGGACACTCTTTAGCACTCGAATCTACATAGGATAACTGATAGAAACAACACCAACAAAACAAGTGACCACAGCAAGTCAAAATAGGATCCCTAGCCATCTCCAAACATATATTACAATCAAAGAAACCCCCACTATCATCACCACCAGCTCCACCATTATCTGTCTTCTTAGAATCCAAATCCATCTCCAACGCCTTTGCCAGCTGGCTAATATCCCTCTTACTGTTCCTCCCCCTTTCTTCGACACCACCAACGGAGTTCACAATTCCATCACCATTACTCTCTTGATTAGGGTTTCCTGCACCAACACCTGGCTCAATCACCGTCATGTAACTCAATTCCGGATTGTTCCTAGCATGTCGCCACCGCTGACGTTGTCTCGCCCTAGCGCTAACCGCCTCAAGCTGCCTCAGCCGATCCTCGATTCGACTGTGTGTGGTCTCCAGGTCGTTTAACAGAGGGCCGTATCCAAACGGCGGAGGTGGTGGCGGTATGTCCACCAACGGCTCTTGGTTCAAATCGAGATCCATAACCATATCATCGTTCATATTATCAGCTATTCGGTTTTTCAGATCCCTAAATATCGATTTCACACATTTTTTCACCTTCAACATAAATTAGGGCGAAAATCAAAAAAATTAAAACAAGAAATTTAATCGAATTGAAAGGAATATAAGAATACATTAATCGAATTCAACAATCTGACCTAATCGAGAGAGGTTTTGTCTCGAATTCTCCGGCCTTTCGTTTCTCTCTTGTATTTTAAATGGAAGCATACGAAGCACATAGATCTGTTGGTATTAAGCGTTTAACTGAGGAAAGAATGTTCAGGTACACGGAGACGGCGGAGCAACGATGACAACGGCGGCGATCCACCGATTGGAGAGGATAAAGCACATGCGTTGGCGCACTTTTGGAGCGGAACTTCTAGAAGTACATAGAACTACATGGTTCATAGAACGAGGCACATGATACGTCGTCGTATCGGTTTCTGAATGAACCGTGGACATGGATATATCAATTCACTAGTTTAGATCACACACCAAATGAAAAATATCAAAAAAGTATATTTTTAAATTTTTATGTGTAAGGATTATTTTCTTTTTTTTTCTCTTTAAATCTTTTAAATTTAGAAGAACGGAGATAAGCCTTCTTTTCCTTTCATTTCTCTCCTTAAAAAAATCTCGAGAACACCCTTCCTTCTATTTCTTTTCTTTTCCCTCCTTAAAAAAAAAACTCTGGAACAAGAGATTACTTCCCCTTCATTTCTTTTCCCTTCTGTTCTCTCCTTAAATGAGACTCGGGAAGACAGCCTAAGTTTAAAAAAGAGTAAGTTACTGATCGAGCAACCAAAGGTAGCACTGTAAATGAACTGAACTAAACTGAATGAAGTCTTGTTTCTTGCTCGTTCGTTTAACATTTAACTTGTTCATAAACGGTTCATGAACACTAACCAAACGAAATTTCATGTTCATGTTCGTTTATTAAGAAAATAGATTTGTTCACGAACGGAACCGAACGAAGCCTTGTTTGGGACTTTTGATGTCAACCCTTATGTCTTCCAAAATAAACATTTAATAAGATCATTTTAATACCAAGTTTTATGTACCTGTACCGAACTTACTTTACTTAGTTAATTGTTAGGGTAAAGAATAAAATAAAAATTAAAGAAAATAAAAAGTTTAGATAAAATAAAATAGAAATATATAAAAATCTTTAATGAACAACATAAATAAACGAACATGAATGAACACGAACGTAAACTAACATAAACGAACGAACATAAATAAACGAACGTTCACGAACATGTTACTGAACGTTCACGAACACAATTGAACGAACGAGATCTCTGTTCATGTTCGTTCATTTAGTTAATCGGACGGAATTCCTTGTTCCCGCCAAACGGTTCACGAACTGTTCGCTAAACGTTCGGTTCGTTTACAACCCTAACCAAAGGGGCTTTGTTCTGATGGTACCCCGATTACTTCTGAATGAAATGTTGTCGGTATGAATCCGGGCCACAACAAAAAAAGGTCCATAGCAAGTTCAGGGGATTTACCTAGTTGAGGGGTTTCTCCTGGGGTAGGCTGTCGTAGATGTTCTAGGGGTTGCCCCGGGAAAACACAGTTATCCTAGAATATTTAGATGTTGTCGTTAAAAAAAAGTTACTAATCGAGCCCCTCACGTTTTTTTCATTTTAATTATCGGGTTCTTTGTGTTTTAAAACCTTGATTTGCACTTTAACTTTTCATTTTTACTCCATTTGATTCTAGATGGTTAACGACGTTAGATTTAACGTTGGCAGGATGGTTAAATGTTGTAATGCTCCTTTTGACGACTTGTCCAATGTTACTGACCCAACGAAAAAATTAACGTTCAAACATTACAAAAAAAAAGAAACAGAAAGTAAAAAACATCATTTTTTCAATTAAATAATAAAAAAACAATAGAAAAAAAAGGCAAAAGAAAGTGTTGATTTAAAAAAAAGGACAGAAGGGGCTCTCCCGGGACTCAACCCGGGTGCCTCGGGTTAGACCTAAACAACCTCAATCCACCATATTTTTGGTTTTATTTTAGTTTCAATTTCCATATATGTAATGAAAATTTCTACTGAAACAAAAAAAAAATAGTGTTGTGACACATGGCACAGCCTGATTGGTGCATTTATCACCAGCATGCCACCCTTACAAAACAACATTCCCCCATGACCTTGGATCCAGTAATGACTTAAGCGTCGGAGTGCCCTCGGAGCTACGAATTCTAGGCCCTCCAACGAGCTCTTCGTATGGTTGTAGTGAGCAACTAGATCAGAGATAAGGAAATCGACTTCACTTTGGATCTGAGATGAGGCTGTCTTCTCCTTGTTATTGGAGCATCTACCCTTAAGTCATCTTACTGACGTGACAGGGCGTTTTTTTTAACTTTTTAGTGAAACTATTACACATAACCTAAGTAATCCTCCTCAGAGAACGTTTTCTAAAGGATTGTTAGTTTGCCAAACTTGGCTAATTGTCGGCCTCCCCAATGGTAAAATACACATTTGGCAATAAGTTTTCATAAAAAAACACAAGTCCAATTTGATTACACTTAAGGAGAATTGTCGGTGGCAAATGCCACCGACCACTTCTCTGTAACGAACCCAATTTCGGGTTTATAATATAATATGTTAAACATATTATAAGGGTGTAAATAAATATAAATGGGAGTTGAAGGGTTGTTGCAAACATTAGTTTTAACTAGTTTTTAACTAGTTTGGGAGAAAGGAGTAAAAAATAGAAGTTGAGGGGCTGTTTGGTACTATTGCCAAATCTGGCCTAAATGGGGGAAGGGGGTGGCGTAAAACACACCTTGTGTGTGTGTTGGTGGTGTCTTTCAAAGAGAGAAAAAGGAGAAGGAAGAAACCAAGCTCAAATCTGCAAGTAGAAGCTTAAAATTGGAGGATTTGGTGTGTATATCTCCTTCTAGTAAACAAGTAAGTGTTCCATCATCTCTAAAATCCACCATTGTTGATGTTCTTGGTGTTCTTGGTTGGTTTTGGGTGAAACACGAATTAGGGTTGTTGGGGTGGAATTAATCGGTTAGAAACTTAAAATAAATAGTTATCTAGCTTGATTGAAGGTAATGGGAGGTAGATAATATCATCTAAACATCTAATTTGATGATTCAAGAATTAGGGTTCTTGAGGGTGATTTGGGGGTTTTTGATTGGAATGGTTTAAATGGTGAAATTGGAGTTTGGTAAGTGTTTATGGTGTTGATAAACACATTACTTAGTAGAAACCTTAATCAAATGGTGAATCAAGAACCTTTGGGAATTCGATGAAATTGGATGAAACCCAAACGGGTCAACTTGGGTTAAAAGTTAATTATTAGGTGTTGGAGGTTTGGTTAAGGTTGTGTTAACCAACTTAAGTTAGGGTGTTGATCTTTATATCATAGATGTGTCTTGAATCTTAATTTGGTGAATGAATTGAGATCATAAGATTCCTAAATACAAGTTGATTGCTAGGTGATCAAGGAGTTAAAGGAGCTAGCTTGGAAGACCAAGTGGATTTGTCTCTAGCTAAAGGTAAGTGCTTTGCACTTAGTAATTATAGGTGGTGGTAATTGCACATATTTGATTTACATTTTAGTTGTTCAAATATCTATATGTGTTTAATTGTATGTTGAAAATTAAGGAGATTGCATATGGCGAAAATATGCAAGGGTGGGTGCATGGTGTTTGAGGTCTAAGAACCTCGCCTTGTTGTTTGATGAATTAAGTTAATAAACTTATATCGTGTATTTGTGTAAAATTGACTTGTGTGGTAAAAGTCAAACTTGTATGCATAATGTAGTTTGAAATTGGTGTAGTTGACTATGTGGTATATAGTCAAACTAAAATGTAGAATATGTTAAATTGGTGTAGTTAACTATGTGGTATATAGTTAAACTAAAAAGTAGAATATGGTAATTTGGTGTAAATTGACTTATGTGGTATATAAGTCAAACCATTGTGAAATAATGGTGAAATACATAGGTGGAATATGTATTTAATTGGTGATATACATGGGTGAAACATGTATATAAATGGTGATGTATGCATAAGTGAAATGTGTATACAAATGGCGTTATACATGGGTGTACATGTATATAATTGGTGACATATACATAGGTGGAATATGTATAAAAATGGTGGCATACACGGTTGTAACGTGTATGCAATTGGCGAAATAAGTTGTTGCATGTATGTAATAGGTGATGTTTGGAGTTTATGACAGTAGGGAGTTTCAAGACGCCCCTGTGGAGTTTCAAAACGCCTCTGTAGTAAAGAGTGTTGGAGAAACTCACTGTCTAACGCCTCCAAAACGCCACCAGCCTGTGGAGTTTCAAAACGTTGTTGTGGAGTTCTAGAACGCTGTGTCGTAACTTTTATGCGTTCTTGGCCATTCTTCTTGGGTGTTACCCTTCGGGGCTTGGGGGATTTTGTATGTCATTACTAATGGTGATATTGTGGTGTTTCCTTGTAGGTAAAGCTCCGGTTTGATGTCTAGGGTTACGCTTCGTGTCGGATTGGATTCTCGGTTGCCTTTAGTGGTGGTTAATTTTTGGGTTGGAACTCCTTATAGGGAGGTCACTAAACTTGCTTTGGGTTGTCTTTCAAGTGTTAAACTTGTTGTTATATTTTGAGATGTCGGTCGGATGTTTTAAAACAAAACTGTGGCGTTGTCGTATTATTGTACTTAACATGTGTTGTTTAATCAAGAGTATCAAATGGGACCTATTTTTCGCATGATTTTGAAAGTTAAAATAAGGTGTAAATTTTGGGTGTTACAACTTGGTATCAGAGCAACGGTTTGAGAGATTCGGGTGTGCGAGACACCTGACTCAAACTTAGTTGCTCTTGATAAGGTGAGTGTAATGAGAATCCAACAAAGGCATGACCGAGACACGGAGCTAAGGTAGAGGTTAGTAATGATATTTGTTGGTAGCTTAATTGGTGTCCAAGGTGATTATGTGTGCCGAAACTTGTCTTGGGAGTTATCACATGGGGATAATGAATATACTTAGGCATAGTATATTACTAATCATGTCTGGCCAGGATGATTAGTAATGTAACATGTCTACGTGTTTTCATTGTGGCCATGTAATAATAACCGTCGCCAAGAAATAAGTGAAGGTGATTATATATGTGTTTATATGTATATAGACGTAGATATACTTATATACATATAGGAGTATAACTTAAGATAGATGCCTATAGTTATGCTTATACACGTATGATGAGTCAACCTTTTTAACACAGTCGGGGAATGACTGACGGAGATGGATGTTAGTAGGCGGAAATAGTAGATGTGAGTTGTCTTAAAGATTCATGTACTGTGAAAATCCGGACTTTTCCTGTTAACTTAGTTAGCAAACCAGTTAAATCCTAACCTATGTAACCCTATCTCAAACCCTAGGGACTAATTCTGCCTACTTTTTAAACCTAAACTACAAGGACTAGTTATGTAGTTTACCTAAACTCAATTCCAGTTGACTTTGAAAGTCAAAATTCAATGTGTTTGTCTCTGCTGACTTCTAAAAGTCAAGTAACCCAATTTCTTACCTCAATTCAAACCACAACGGTTATTTCTGTCAAGTTCTAAACTTTAACACAGAAAACAGAGGGACCAATTCTGTAATTAACTCAAATCCGATTTTTGTTTGACTTTCTAAAGTCAAACTCGTGATTTCATCTAAATTCGAATCCTATGATCGTTTCCTATTGGAGTTGTAACTGAAACTGAACAATTATGATCATTAACGACCATTACTAACTCAATAAACCCGACAATTATTTGAATTAATCCTCTTTATGCCTAATTAAGTCGTAACAGTCGACACCCTCCTCGACTATAATCAAATTAAGCTTGAATTCGTCTGTCATTCCACAATTGATCACCTGATCACATTGAACGAGACCCTACGAAGCTATTAGATGCGTCAATTCCACCGAAGTCCCACCAGAAATCGCCGGGTACCAAACCAGCCGCCGTCGGCATCAGTTTTAGTCGACCACACTCAATTCTTCATCTATTCTGGTAAATACTTGCATATATAGCTCCGTTTTTATCCACTGAATGAAAGCCCTATGCTAATTGGGGCTCATAACATCAATTCAATCGAAACCCAGATTCTAGGGCTCATGGATATTCGGTTTGATCGAACTCTACCTTACAATCTATTTAAATCTAATTAACTTATACCATTAGACTTGTAACCATCTGTATAACGAAAGCCCCATGATTATTGAATCAAATAACATCGAATTTTTCTTGATCCGTAAACTAGGGTTTGTTCATAATCGGATTTGGGGGTTTTAATCTTAGACTTAACCTCAATCTAATTAAACTATTCCAACAGTTTCACAACACTCTAATATATAAAAGCCTATGATTTCAACTGATTCTATTATCGAAATCGATCCAATTAAGCCTGTGTTTATAGCTAGGGTTTCGACCCGTTTTTTTACAATCTAACGATCTTAAACTCGTTAATCTTGCAATTAAAACTAGCTACAGACTCACCAAGACTCGATTTATAAAACCCCTATGTTGTTTTGTTCGATCATAACCGAAATCGACAGGATTGGACTGGGATTCGATCACAGGTGTTATGGGAGGGATGAACACTGAAACTCTTTGATAAAACTAATTGGATCGGTTTTTTTTTGCGATTCCCTAGCGGGCAGGACCGGTGGAGCGTGTGACTGATAGGGAGGAGACCCGGGTTCGAGTCTCCCTCCCCCTGTTTTTAGTTTTATTATCTTAAACAAGTATTTTGATATTAAAACCCAACCCCATGTTATTATATTAGTATATTAAAGTGTTTTAGCCCGGGAAATGACCCATGGGCTCGGTTTTCAAATTATAACCCATTTTTATTATTATTCTCACTTTTAAAAATAATATATTTATATTATTTTTCAAACCGTTACTTTGTATAAAATAACATGGTTATATTATTTTCAACCCGTGAACTTATGTTACTAAATAATATATATTTTTATATTATTTCGTATTGTTTTATAACCGTGTGCAACGTTTGAAACTAATTAATAATATAATTAGTTATATTATTTACTCGCGTTTATTTACTCGATTAAAAATAATATACTTATTATTTTTCACACAAATGATTATTTAGATAATCCTACGAACCTAAAAATAATATATTACAGTATATTATTTTCCTAATTTTTGTAAACGACTTTATCGTACGAATTTATTTATTTATTTAATTATTATTCGTTATTAACGTTCGACACGTAACATATTTATCTTAATTATTATATTAAGAAATCCTTATTCCTGTGGACAAGTTCGTCTACTCGTTGATCCTAAGTATGTTCTAGGACATTCAAATCTTCCGTGTCGTCGTCACAAAACCCCATTGTATCCCTAACTATTATGCTTATAATTTTAGGGCATACGTAAGCAGTTCACAGGCAAACTCTTCTGTTTCCTACTTGCATCCTTGTGTGGTGCTATCTACTGCTCGTACACAACTCGGGTGAGTTCTTTTTACTCGTTTTCATGTTAGGGGAGAAACATGTACACAAACCATCACACTTTTACTTGTTTTTCTCATGGGGGAGAAACATGTACGCAAACAAACATCATTTTACATGTTTTTCCCGTTGGGGGAGAAAGCATGACGCAAACTACTTTGATTATGGTACTTCATATGATATCACTGTTGGGACTAAGTGTATTGCAACTATCATTGAAAGTCCTCACACTCACATCGTAACGTTAATATGGATCTTTGCGTGGTAATGTTTAGTAGTACTATTGGTGCTTGACAAGCCCCACCCGCGTTAGTCGCGCTAACTCGATTGGAGGTCGAACGGGTGAAATATTAGCCTAATCACATTAGTCAGAGTTGATAAACCTGGCTGGAGGCAAACAAATAAACTCATGTCAGCCTCGGTTACGAACGCTTTAGCAAGACAGGAACGTAGGTTAGCTACCTATAGATATGCATATTGGAATGTACATAATCTGCAAACGCTTTACTTTGTTATTGAAACCTGTGAACTCACCAACCTTGTGTTGACACTTTTTCTTACATGTTTCTCAGGTCGCTTTGGCACAGTTGCACACTTAGGACATGTATGGAGTCCTACTGTCATATCATTCATTTCAAACATTGTAAACAATTTACTTATTTACATCGATTGACGCTCGTTGCGTGTAATTACTTTTGATTTCATATTAACGTTTACGCTTCTGCATTAACTCTGAACTTTTGTGTTATGACATTTTAAGTCCCATATAGCGTCGTTTGATGTAACTGATGTATGAGATCTTGGTTTGTCACACGCTAAACGGTAAAACTCCATTAGTGGAATTTGGGGTGCGACAGATTGGTATCAGAGCCATTGGTTATAGAGAACTTAGATTGCATACTAGACTATAACCGCACGCATGCATTAGTTACACGACACAGACACTCATACATGATACACATGGTATCCATACATACATTGCATTGCAGGCATGATGACAACATCCATATCACCCTCTTCTGATGAGGAACACGTCATTCTCGTTATATCATCATTCCCGGTGGCGACACTCGGGGAGTCACCAAAACAACATTGTGACATTTCGGATTTTTCATTCGCGCACTTATAATATAATTATCGTGTAATCATTCTCAAATTAAATAAAATACGAGTGTTTTATTTAGTTTTATACAAATGGGTACTTTCATTTTACGAATTTAAATTAATTAAAATTTTATAAGTTTTAAAACTTATATACAATTTTTATATAAAAATCTAAATTTAAAAGTTCCATATTTAATAAAATAACCTATTTAAAATAAGATAACTAACTTTTATAAAAATTATTTATAACAATAATAATATAAGTTTATAAAATATGTTTAAAAATTTAAAAGAAATTAAATTAATTATTTTTATAAAAGATAAGGGGTTGTTTTGAAACTTTTCAAACTAAAAGGGTTTAAGCTAAAATTAGTTGAGGGACTATTTCTGTACAAATAAAACTACAAGGACTCATCCGTAATTATCTCAGGGGCCGAATTAAATCAAAACCAAACTACAAGGACCAAATCTGCCAAACCCCAATTCGCATTTCCGGTCGTCCCCTACATTGTCCGGCGGTCCGAGTTAGTTTTCGGCGAACACCCCGACAGGGCTGTCCCCTGCACCTCGACAGCCGCTACAGGCATCCCTGAACTCGTCTATAACATAGAAATCAAGCTCGGCTATAAATAGCCATGGTCGGCCCTGCACGAGCTCGCTACCCTCCTCCACCCAATCTCACTCCAAATTGAAGGCACCATTACAATCGCCATCTTTGTGTGAAGCTGTGACCAAGGTTGTAGAGGCTAATCCCACCCAGAAGCTCGATTCTCATTCTGGACATCCTCGGATTTAAGACTCTGCCGTCCAGCCCCTTTGCGACCACGTAAGAATCCTCGACTTCGTTTCTTTACCTTCTGTTATCATAAGACAAGTTGAACCAATCGAAGTCACGACTCCAAACCATCGATTACCGGACAAACCATTGTCTTTTCTTATGGTGTTAGAATGCCTCCTCGACGTGCAAATTCTAGCACTTCCAACCCGGATCTTGCTACTCTCCTTGCCCAGCTGGTGGGGCAAATGACCCAAGCAAATAACAACAGTGACGGGTCTCACAACACCCAAGGGAACGGTGGTACCAACCAGCCTCACTGCACGTTTAAGCACTTTAACTCGTGCAATCCTACAAAATTCTTCGGGATTGAAGGTGCTACCGGCCTACTTCAATGGTTTGAAAGCATGGAGAGCACATTCCTAAACAGCGACTGTCCCGATAATCTTCGGGTTCGTTATGCCACAAGTGTACTCCAAAAGAGAGCCCTCACCTGGTGGAACGGTGAGAAACGCACTCGTGGTGCTGAGGTTGCTACATCCTTATCATGGGATGATCTGAAGAAGGCCATGACTGATGAATTCTGTCCTCGGAATGAAATGAGGAAGCTCGAGGCTGAGTTTTGAGATCTTGCCCAAGACAGCGGGGATAATCTGGCCTACACCACCCGGTTTCAAGAGCTAAGTCTGCTGGTGACTCATATGATCACTCCCCTTGCTCGGGGGATTGAAAAATACATAGGCGGCATGCCTATGCAAATTCAAGATGCTGTGCTAGGAAGCAATCCTCCTACACTTGAAGCTGCTATCCGTCTATCTGCTACACTATCCGACAACCATGTCAGAGCCGGAACCTTAACAAGAAAGGGTTCCAAGAAGGTTGTTTCTACTCTTGCGGCCGTCAAAGATGTAAAACCCGAGTCCCCTTTGGGTCGAAATTTCGCAGCCGTAACTCCCGCTGTGCCTGCTATTCAAGCGGCCCCTTTGTGTCAAAACCCGAAAACTTATCAGGGCCCGAATCCCCAATGCCAGACCTGCAAGTACCATCATCCTGCCAACCTACCATGCCGATTGTGTTCAAGCTGCGGACGATATGGACACGTGGTCACTACTTGCCGTACTCGTCCTCCCGTCCATCAAGCTGCTCCAGCCAACCGCCCAATCTATCTGGCACCTCTCAATGGTCGGGCATGTTACGAATGTGGAGACCCAAACCATTTCCGTGACCGATGCCCAAAACTTCATCATCAAGGTGGTCCTCAAGGACGAGCGTTTAACATAAACGGTAATGTGGCTCAAGCAAACAACGACGTGATAAACGGTACGTTTCTCGTAAACAATCATTATGCATCCGTTTTATTTGATACCGGTGCCGATAGGAGTTTTGTATCTCTTACCTTTGAATCTCGACTTGCTAAACAAAGAACGAAACTTGACAATTCTTATTCCGTAGAGATAGCAAACGGAAAATCTATTACTATAAATTCTGTTATCCGCGACTGCAATCTCGAGCTTAATAATCACAAATTCTCTGTTGATCTCCTTCCAATGCAATTGGGAAGCTTCGATATTATAATTGGCATGGACTGGTTATCCAAGCACCATGCCGAGGTTATTTGCTACGAAAAGTGTATTCGTATACCTCTCTCTTCGGGCGACACGTTAGTTATGTTCGGTGAAAAACCATGTCGTGGTCTTCAAATCATGTCTTGCACATTGGCACAAAAGTACTTGCGGAAAAAGTACGTTGCCTTCTTGGCCCACATAGTTGACACGAAAGACAAGGGTAAGAAATTGCAAGACATTCCAATCATCCGAGATTTTCCCGAGGTATTCCCCGAGGATTTACCTGGTCTTCCTCCCCCTAGACAAGTGGAGTTTCGTATCGACCTTGTGCCTGGGGCAACTCCCGTGGCAAAAGCCCCCTATCGTCTTGCACCTTCCGAGATGCAAGAGCTTGCAAGTCAATTACAAGAACTCTCATCCAAAGGATTCATCAGCCCGAGCCATTCACCTTGGGGTGCTCCTGTACTGTTCGTAAAGAAAAAGGATGGATCGTTTCGAATGTGCATCGATTATCGTGAACTCAACAAACTTACAATTAAGAACCGTTATCCTTTACCCCGTATCGACGATCTTTTCGATCAGCTTCATGGTTCAACATGTTTCTCCAAGATTGACCTTCGTTCCGGGTACCATCAACTTCGTGTTCTCGATGAAGACATTCCGAAGATTGCCTTTCGGACTAGGTACGGTCACTACGAGTTCATGGTCATGCCATTCGGTTTGACTAATGCACCTGCGGTCTTCATGGACCTCATGAACCGTGTATGCAAACCTTATTTGGACAAGTTCGTGATCGTTTTCATTGACGACATCCTCATCTATTCTAAAACGAAAGCGGAACATGAACAACATCTTCGTTTGATCTTAGAACTCTTAAAGAAAGAACAACTATACGCCAAGCTCTCCAAGTGTGAATTCTGGCTAAAAGAGGTTCAATTTTTGGGACACATAGTCAACGATAAGGGAATTCATGTGGACCCGGCAAAGATCGAGGCGGAAAAGAATTGGAGTACTCCTAAGACTCCTACCGAGATTCGTTCATTCCTTGGACTAGCTGGTTACTATCGTCGTTTCATCTCAAATTTCTCCAAGATTGCGGTCCCGCTCACTGCCTTGACTCACAAAGGTAAGCACTACGAGTGGGGACCCAAGCAAGAGGAAGCTTTCCAAACTCTAAAGCACAAGCTCTGCAATGCTCCTATTCTAACTCTTCCTAGTGGTAATGACGACTTTGTCGTTTATTGTGATGCATCCAACCAAGGTCTTGGTTGTGTTCTTATGCAACGAGGTCAAGTAACTGGATACGCATCACGTCAACTAAAAGTCCATGAGAAGAACTATACGACCCATGATCTCGAGCTTGGTGCTGTCGTTTTCGCCTTGAAAATTTGGAGACACTATCTATATGGCACCAAATGCGTGGTTTTCACCGACCACAAAAGTCTCCAACATATTTTCAATCAAAAAGAGCTTAATATGAGGCAACGACGATGGGTTGAACTTCTAAATGACTACGACTGCGAGTTCCGCTACCACCCCGGCAAAGCAAACGTTGTAGCCGACGCCTTGAGTCATAAAGAACGTATCATGCTTCATAGTGCTCATATTCATAACGATATCCAAGCCCGTATTCTCAAAGCACAACACACCTCGTTTACCGAGGGAAACATGTATCAAGAGATGGCATGTGGCGTAGAACTCTTGCTAGAAACCAAAGCCAACGGTCTATTGTATTACTTGGACCGTATCTGGGTTCCCGATCGCGACGACCTTCGTATGTTTTTAATGAACGAGTCCCACAAAACTCGATATTCGGTACATCCCGGAGCTGATAAGATGTACATGGGTCTTCGTTAGCAATATTGGTGGCCCGGCATGAGAAAGGATATTGCCCTCTTTGTGGCAAAATGCTTAACTTGTTCTAAAGTGACGGCCGAACACCAAAAGCCTTCCGGACTCCTCGAACAACCAGAAATTCCCATGTGGAAGTGGGAGAACCTTGCTATGGACTTCATCACCAAACTTCCACGCACTACTAGTGGGCACGATAGTATCTGGGTTATTATCGACCGACTTACAAAGTCTGCTCACTTCTTGCCTATTCGTGAGGACTATCAAGTCGAGAAATTGGCTCGGATCTACATTGATGAGATCGTAAGTCGTCACGAAATCCCTTTGAACATCATCTCCGATCGTGATTCGCGTTTTACTTCCCGATTTTGGCAATCATTACAATCTGCGCTTGGTACTCGTTTGGATCTAAGTACGGCTTACCATCCTCAAACTGATGGACAAACCGAGCGAACAATCCAAACTCTCGAGGATATGCTTAGAGCTTGTGTCATTGACTTTGGTGGCAATTGGAATTCTCACCTACCACTGATCGAATTTTCCTACAACAACAGCTACCACACAAGTATTAACATGGCACCGTTTGAAGCTCTTTATGGACGAAAATGTCGTTCACCGATTTGTTGGAACGAAATTGGTGAAGCACAAATCACCGGTCCCGAGCTTATCCAAGAGACCACCGATAAAATCTTTCTTATTCGTGACAACATTCGAGTAGCAAGGAGTCGGCAAAAGAGCTATGCCGATAAAAGACGAAAACCCTTGGAATTTCAAGTTGGGGATATGGTTCTCCTGAAGGTATCACCTTAGAAGGGCGTAGTCCGATTTGGAAAGAAAGGAAAACTTGCACCTCGATATGTGGGTCCATTCAAGATACTCGAAAGGGTAGGAAAAGTGGCCTACAAACTCGATCTTCCTTCAGAACTCATCAACGTTCATCTGACTTTTCATGTATCTAATTTGAAAAAGTGTCTAGCCGACGAGAATCTCCACATCCCTCTTGATGAAGTGCGCATTGACGAGAAAATGCACTTTGTTGAGAAACCCGTGGAAATCATGGACCGAGAAGTCAAGAAACTCAAGCGTAGCCGCATCCCAATTGTCAAGGTCCGTTGGGAGTCTAAACGTGGACTCGAGTTCACTTGGGAACGTGAAGACCAAATGAAGACCAAGTATCCGCATCTTTTTCATAGCCTCCACTAGTTGAATTTCGGGGCGAAATTCCTTTAACATGGGGAGACTGTGACATTTCGGATTTTTCATTCGCGCACTTATAATATAATTATCGTGTAATCATTCTCAAATTAAATAAAATACGAGTGTTTTATTTAGTTTTATACAAATGGGTACTTTCATTTTACGGATTTAAATTAATTAAAATTTTATAAGTTTTAAAACTTATATACAATTTTTATATAAAAATCTAAATTTAAAAGTTCCATATTTAATAAAATAACATATTTAAAATAAGATAACTAACTTTTATAAAAATTATTTATAACAATAATAATAATATAAGTTTATAAAATATGTTTAAAAATTTAAAAGAAATTAAATTAATTATTTTTATAAAAGATAAGGGGTTGTTTTGAAACTTTTCAAACTAAAAGGGTTTAAGCTAAAATCAGTTGAGGGACTATTTCTGTACAAATAAAACTACAAGGACTCATCCGTAATTATCTCAGGGGCCGAATTAAATCAAAACCAAACTACAAGGACCAAATATGCCAAACCCCAATTCGCATTTCCGGTCGTCCCCTACATTGTCCGGCGGTCCGAGTTAGTTTCCGGCGAACACCCCGACAGGGCTATCCCCTGCACCTCGACAGCCGCTACAGGCATCCCTGAACTCGTCTTCCCCATGCGAACGAAAGGCCCCGACCAATTGGTCTCCCCAACATAAGGATCGTCTGAACCTGTTGGTGGCCGAGAAACCCACGTTCAAATTCGCGCTCGACAGACCACCTCCACGCGTGTTGAATGTCTGGTTAGTTTCGTCTCGTCCAGACTAGTGTCGGAACGTACCCAATTGCACATTTTAACATAGAAATCAAGCTCGGCTATAAATAGCCATGGTCGGCCCTGCACGAGCTCGCTACCCTCCTCCACCCAATCTCACTCCAAATTGAAGGCACCATTACAATCGCCATCTCTGTGTGAATCTGTGACCATGGTTGTAGAGGCTAATCCCACCCAGAAGCTCGATTCTCATTCTGGACATCCTCAGATTTAAGACTCGGCCGTCCAGCCCCTTTGCGACCACGTAAGAATCCTCGACTTCGTTTCTTTACCTTCTGTTATCATAAGACAAGCTGAACCAATCGAAGTCACGACTCCAAACCATCGATTACCGGACAAACCATTGTTCTGAAAAAAATTACTGTTTTATTTTCTAAAGTCTGGGCCATCGAAACTACTTAGTTTCGATTGAGTAAATGGTCAATCGAAACTAGTAGTTTCGATAAATGGCAGTTTCGACAGCCTGTGTATCACTTATAAATGATCAATCGAAACTAGTAGTTTCGATAAATGGTAGTTTCGACAGCCTGTGTATCACTTATAAATGATCAATCGAAACTAGTAGTTTCGATAAATGATAGTTTCGACAGCCTGTGTATCACTTATAAATGATCAATCGAAACTAGTAGTTTCGATAGATGGCAGTTTCGACAGCCTGTGTATCACTTATAAATGGTCAATCGAAACTGGTAGTTTCGATTGAACACAGTTTCGATACATGTCACAACTATAAAACAGTTTCGATCAAATCAGTAATTTCCAGTAAATCTGGACCAACTTCTATGCAAACAACACTGAGAAATGTTATTATAAACCTATACACAATTAAATACTAATACGCATATGTAAACATACAATAATACCCATTTATCTACATAGGGTTTCAACGTGCTTAGACTTCAACATCTTTATCACCTACACGCGTGGAAAAATACCCGCTTGCAAGGTGAGTTACATAGCCCCTATTTTACATTTTTATACGTTTTGGGGTGAAACATTATACATGCTACTCACATTGTTTATACGTGTTATACATGAGACTATATGCTTATTCTTTGGATGTACATACATTTAAACACAAGACAACCAACTGTAATATTGATAGATCTATTGTGCCTGACCAGCCCACCCGGTTAGGGTGTTTATTACTGCATACTCGGATATAACCGCGTGTTATATTCAAACATATCAGATATAGTGGGTAACTATATTCAAACATACCGGACTTAGCTGTTGTGCTCTGTTCAAGCGCGTCAAACTCGGTTTGAATTGTGATTAAATAAATGATACATCATATACACTATGTTTAACAAGATAAACAATGAGTTGCAAAACAATTTACAACTACTATTTACCGGAATTACTAAACCTATGTACTCACCAACTTTTTAGTTGACACTTGATTTAAATAATGTTTCAGGTTTGGATATGTGACTACTTGCCGAAGATTTCTCCACCTAAGAACTATGGACCTAGTTAAATAAATCAATGTTTTGAACTAGACTAGGTTATTTGGAATGTATCGTATTTGGATCTTGTTGTCTTTAAATTTAATTAATGAATTATGCAACCTTTTAGTTATAATGTGCTTTTGAACAATCATTCTATTGTCCGCCTCGATGATTCCGCCATCGCTCGGGGTGTGACAAACATCCACTCCCGTCCGAGGGCAACAAGAAAGAGCCTTCGAAGGAGTCTCTCACACCACCATCATCTGTCGGGTATGGTGGGCTTTCTCAGGTCCATGTTATGGACGACACTCAGCAGTAGCACATGTCTCTTTGGGAGTTGGGATCGTCGGAGGCGAGTCCCTACCGTACCTACTAGCAACGATACGTCGTGTGAAGGCAGACTGTTGCACGCATCATTGCAGAATCCATTGACACGTAGATGTCAACACTTTCCCGAGCCATGGGCTCGCGCTTTGGTCGATATTCTGTTGAAGAAAGATTGACCAAAAGGTTGAGAACGCCTTGCTCATTGCATACTCAAACCCTATCCTGACTCAGTTGGAAGGACAACTACTTTGCTTCTTCCAGTGACACATATCCCTGAACTAGTTTCGCTTCTCGAAACCGCCTTTCTTGTGCATGTTTGTTTCATGTGCATGATTCCATCTACAATCTGCTGGATTGGACCATCGTAGTGTATTTCAACTCCAGTGATTACTCGGATCAAACGATTCCCGACTACTCATCCGATATGAGTCCTAGTTAATCAACATATGGTTGACGACTAAGCCTTTCGATGACTTATCATATCTGACAACACACAGTACTCGGCAATACAAACTAAAGGACATTTTGACACAGGACAGGGAAAAGCCAGGGTGAGCATGCAAAGCAAATTATCATTACGGGTGCACACGTAATAGTAATTTGAGGTGCATGTAAGTCCTGGTGAAACCTAGTGTGTGGATAAATGGTCCTAATCAGTGATTTACAGACTTAAGTTTCCACTGTCAGAAGAAATTATCGTGACCCGCGCAACGAATGGTTGGTATCGTTAAACCTGTTTGACAGTTGATAGACGCGACTATCATGTTGAAGGTATTTACGAACACACCGAACTATCATCCATAGGACCCATCATTTGATTTCACTCATGTAAGAGCCTTAGTGAACTTAAGACTCTCATCCAGACTTGATCAATGAAACCACCTCGGTTGAAGCACTAATAGAACCTTGTGGTAAACCCACCGACTCCAACTATGTGAGCGGAAATTGGGAATTCCTCCTAAACTAACACGTTATCCCTTACACTCCAACAATAGATTCCATTTGACCGTGTTACCTCATCCTGTGACTAATCGTTGGTTTAATCTGATTTATACCCCAACATATCCAGTTATCTCAGTGACCTCACAAATTTCTTACTGGTGTGGTCGTACTCCAATTCTACTAGACATTAAGTGTCCTATATAGATAACAGACGGCCAGATGATCGAAACAACTCAAAACCTTAAGAGATGTAGACTAGGATTGACAGGTCACAAGCTTGACATTGACCTCACGCCAATTACACTCGGCAACTTTAATATAATTGCCGGTATGGATTGGTTGTTTAAGAACCAAGCCGAGATTATCTGTCATGAGATAATTATTTTCTTTCCTCTCCCGAGTAGAGAAACCCTTTGTGGCTAAGGAAAAAGGAGTGGTACAACCATAAGCATCATATCCTTCGTGAAAACGCAGAAGTGCTTACGTAAAAGCCATCATGCCATACTGGCTCTCATCGCCGAGCAGCCATCTGAGGAGAAGGGGATTGACGACATCCCGATTATTTGTGATTATCTGGAAGTATTTCCCGAAGACTTGTCTGGTCTTCCGCCTCATCGTCAAGACGAATTTCAGATCGAGCTAGCACCCGGAGCAGCGCCTATTGCTCGGGCACCGGATAGACTTGCACCCAGTGAGGTACCAGAATAATCCACACAACTGCAATATCTGTTGGATAAATTTTTCATTCGACCTAGCTCATCGCCATGGAGAGCTCCAGTCCTATTCGCCAAGAAAACAGACGGAACTTTCAGTGTGTGCATTGACTACCGTGAGCTAAACAAGGTGACAATCAAGAACTGTTATCCTTTACCTCGCATTGATGATCTGTTCGATTAACTCCAAGGATCAAGTTCCTATTCTAAGATTGATCTTAGGTCATGTTATCATCAGTTGAGGGTCCGGGAGGAGGACACCTCAAAGACTGCATTCAGGACTAGGTACGGCCATTACGAGTTTATGGTCATGCCATTTGGACTAACCAACGCACCTGCGGTATTCATGGACCTCATGAACCACGTGTGTAAACCCTACCTCGTTCAGTTCATCATTGTTTTCATTGATGACACTGGAATTACTGAAACAAGAGCAATTATATGCTAAGCTTTCCAAGTGCGAATTTTGGATTCGCGAAGTGAAATTCGTAGGACATGTAGTCAATGAGAACGGAATACATGTTGATCCATCCAAGATATAAGCCATCAAGAATTGGGCGGCACCGACAACCCCGACGGAGGTGCGATAATTTCTGGGAATGGCAGGGTATTACCGTGGTTTCATCGAAGGATTTTCCAAGATTTCTCAACCCCTCACCGCCCTAACTCAAAAGGGTAAAGAGAAACTCTGCA
Source organism: Smallanthus sonchifolius (assembly GCA_023525975.1). Classification (NCBI taxonomy): domain Eukaryota; kingdom Viridiplantae; phylum Streptophyta; class Magnoliopsida; order Asterales; family Asteraceae; genus Smallanthus; species Smallanthus sonchifolius. The sequence continues at coordinate 27,147,827 of CM042021.1, read as the reverse complement.
ATGCACCTATCCTATCTCTCCCGGAGGGAACGGATGGCTTTTCAACTGCTTAAAGAGAAACTCTGCAATACACCTATCATATCTCTCCCGGAGGGAACGGATGGCTTTGTAGTGTACTGCGATGCATCCATTCAAGGTCTTGGTTGTGTACTGATGCAACGCGAGAAGGTCATCGCTTACACTTCTCGTCAACTGAAAATCCACGAGAAGAACTACATGACTCACGAATTAGAGTTAGGAGCCGTGGCATTAAAGATATGGAGACATTACTTGTACGGTACCAAGTGCACCATCTACACCGATCACAAGAGTCTTCAACAAATATTTGAACAGAAAGAGTTGAACATGCGACAACGTCGTTGGGTCGAACACTTAAATGACTATGTCAGTGCAATCAGATATCATCCAGGGAAGGCTAATGTGGTAGCCGATACCCTAAGCCGTAAGGACACCAAACCTAAATGAGTTCGAGCATTACAACTTACTATTCACACCGGATTACCTGACAAAATCCGAAGTGCTCAACTTGAAGCCCTTCAAGAGGAAAACCTACCGCTGGAAGCCACACACGGTATGGAAGAACAACTGGAGATCAGATCAGATGGCATTCGCTACCTGGCAGAGCGAATATGGGTTCCAGTGTGTGGGAACTTAAGAGAACTGGTTATGCATGAAGCTCACAAATTTCGATACTCTATTCATCCAGGTGCCGACAAAATGTATCATGACCTTAAGGTGTTATATTGGTGGCCGAAGATGAAGGCCGATATAGCCACCTACGAGAGCAAGTGCATGACCTTCTTAAAGGTCAAAGTGGAATACCAAAAGCCTTCTGGTCTACTTCAACAGCTAGAAATCCCAATGTGGAAATGGGAACAAATTTCTATGGATTTCATAACCAAATTGCCCCGAACTCCTAGCGAATGCGATACCATCTGGGTGATCGTAGATCGCTTGACAAAATCTGCACACTTCCTTGCAATTAAAGAAACTGACAAAATGGAAAAACTCACTTGCATTTACTTGAAGGAAGTAGTCTCTCAGCACGGTGTGCCAATCTCTATCATTTCAGATCGAGACGCTCGATTCATCTCTCGGTTCTGGAAATCACTACAGAAAGCTAGGTACACGTCTAGACATAAGTACGACATATCATCCGCAAACCGATGGTCAAACAGAACGTACCATCCAAACCTTAGAGGACATGCTACGAGCTTGTGTGATCAATTTCGGTAACACTTGGGAGTCTCACTTACCTTTAGTGGAGTTCTCCTAGAACAACAATTATCACACTAGTATCAAGGCAGCACCATTCGAGGCATTGTACGGACGTAAATGCCAGCCTCCTATCTGTTGGGCTGAAGTTGGGGATAGCCAACTTACAGGTCCCGAACTCGTATTCGAAACCTCTGAAAAGATCGTTCAAATCCGAAACCGTATGGCGGTAGCACGTGATCGTTAAAAGAGCTATGCCGACAAGCGTCGTAAACCGTTCGAGTTTCAAGTAGGTGACATGGTCCTTCTGAAAGTCTCACCTTAGAAAGGTGTAATTCGCTTCGGGAAACGAGGCAAACTGAATCCTCGTTATGTTGGACAGGTCAAAATACTGAAGATAATTGGCCCAGTAGCGTATCAGCTGGACCTACTGGAAAGACTTAGTGGTGTACACGATGTCTTTCATGTATTGAACTTGAAGAAATGTCTAGCAGACGAAACACTCGCGGTTCCTCTTGAGGAACTGCACATCGGTGAACAACTGCGGTTCGTTGAAGAACCGGTTGAAATCATGGATAGGGAAATCAAAACGCTGAAACACAGTAAAATCCCTATTGTCAGAGTTCGTTGGAACTCGAAACGCGGACCGGAATTCACTTGGGGGCACGAGGACCAGATGATGCTCAAGTATCCTCATCTGTTCAAGCAATCCTCGTCAAACTCTTAAGGTACTATTCAAATTTTCGGGACGAAAATTCTTTCAACTATGGGATGATGTGACAATCCAGACTTTTCCTGTTAACTTAGTTAGCAAACCAGTTAAATCCTAACCTATGTAACCCTATCTCAAACCCTAGGGACTAATTCTGCCTACTTTTCAAACCTAAACTACAAGGACTAGTTATGTAATGTACCTAAACTCAATTCTATTTGACTTTGAAAGTCAAAATTCAATGTGTTTGTCTCTGTTGACTTCTGAAAGTCAACTAACCCAGTTTCTTACCTCAATTCAAACCACAAGGGTTATTTCTGCCAAGTTCTAAACTTTAACACAGAAAACAGAGGGACCAATTTTGTAATTAACACAAATTCGATTTCTGTTTGACTTTCTAAAGTCAAACTCGTGATTTCATCCAAATTCGAATCCTATGATCGTTTCCTGTTGGAGTTGTAACTAAAACTGAACAATTATGATCATTAACGGCCATTACAAACTCAATAAACCCGACAATTATTTGAATTAATCCTCTTTATGCCTAATTAAGTCGTAACCGTCAACACCCTCCTCGACTATAATCAAGTTAAGTTCGAATTCATATGTCATTCCATAATTGATTACCTGCTCACATTGAACGAGACCATGCGAAGCTATTAGATGCGTCAATTCCACCAGAGTCCCAGCAGAAATCACCGGGAACCAAACCATCCGCCGTCAGCATCAGATTTAGTCGACCACACTCAATTCATCATCTATTCTGGTAAATACTTGCATCTATAGCTTCGTTTTTATTCACTGAATGAAAGCCCTATGCTAATTGGGGCTCATAACATCAATTCAATCGAAACCCAGATTCTAGGGTTCATGGATATTCGGTTTGATCGAACTCTACCTTACAATTTATTTAAATCCAATTAACTTATACCATTAGACTTGTAACCATCTGTATAATGAAAGCCCCATGTTTATTGAATCAAACAACATCAAATTTTTCATGATCCGTAAACTGGGTTTGTTCATAATCGAATTTGGGGGTTTTAATCTTAGACTTAACCTCAATCCAAATAAACTATTCCAACAGTTTCGCAACACTCTAATATATAAAAGCCCTATGATTTCAACTGATTCTATTATCTAAATCGATCCAATTAAGCCTGTGTTTATAGCTAGGGTTTCGACCCGTTTTTCTATAATCTAACGATCTTAAACTCGTTAATCTTGCAATTAAAACTAGCTATAGACTCACCAAGACTCGATTTATAAAACCCCTATGTTGTTTTGTTCGATCATAATCGAAATCGACAGGATTGGACTGGGATTCGATCGCAGATGTTATGGGAGGGATGTACACTGGAACTCTTTGATAAAACAAATTGGATCCGGTTTTGTTTGCAATTCCCTAGCGGGCAGGACCGGTAGAGCGTGTGACTGGTAGCGAGGAGACCCGGGTTCGAGTCTCCCTCCCCCTGTTTTTAGTTTTATTATCTTAAACAATTATTTTGATATTAAAACCCAACCCCATGTTATTATATTAATATATTAAAGTGTTTTAGCCCGGGAAACGACCTGTGGGCTCGGTTTTCAAATTATAACCCATTTTTATTATTATTCCCACTTTTAAAAATAATATATTTATATTATTTTTTAAACCGTAACTTTGTATAAAATAATATAGTTATATTATTTTCAACCCGTGAACTTATGTTACTAAATAATATATATATATTTATATTATTTCATATTGTTTTATAACCGTGTGCAACGTTTGAAACTAATTAATAATATAATTAATTATATTATTTACTCGCGTTTATTTACTCGATTAAAAATAATATACTTATTATTTTTCACACAAATGATTATTTAGATAATCCTACGAACTTAAAAATAATGTATTAGATTATATTATTTTCCTAACTTTTGTAAACGATTTTATCGTACGAATTTATTTAATTATTATTTGTTGTTAACGTTCGACACGTAACGTATTTATCTTAATTATTATATTAAGAAATCCTTATTCCCGTGGACAAATTCGTCTACTCGTTGATCCTAAGTATGTTCTAGGACATTCAAATCTTCCGTGTCGTCGTCACAAAACCCCATTGTATCCCTAACTATTATGCTTATAATTTTAGGGCATATGTAAGCAGTTCATAGGCAAACTCTTCTGTTTCCTACTTGCATCCTTGTGTGGTGCTATCTACTGCTCGTTCACAACTCAGGTGAGTTTCACGACCCCTTTTTACTAGTTTTCCTGTTCGGGGAGAAACATGTACACAAACCATCATACTTTTACTTGTTTTTCTCGTGGGGGAGAAACATGTACGCAAACAAACATCATTTTACATGTTTTTCCCGTTGGGGGAGAAAACATGACGCAAACTATTTTGATTATGGTACTTCATATGATATCACTGTTGGGGCTAAGCGTATTGCAACTATTATTGAAAGTCCTCACACTCACATCGTACCATTAATATGGATCTTAGCGTGGTAATGTTTAGTAGTACTACTGGTGCTTGACAAGCCCCACCCGCGTTAGTCGCGCTAACTCGATTGGAGGTCGAACGGGTGAAATATTAGCCTAATCACATTAGTCAGAGTTGATAAACCTGGCTGGAGGCAAACAAACAAACTCATGTCAGCCTCGGTTACGAACGCTTTAGCAAGACAGGAACGTAGGTTAGCTACCTATAGATATGCATATTGGAATGTACATAATCTGTAAACGCTTTACTTTGTTATTGAAACCTGTGAACTCACCAACCTTGTGTTGACACTTTTTCTTACATGTTTCTCAGGTCGCTTTGGCACAGGTTGCACACTTAGGATATGCATGGAGTCCTACTGTCATATCATTCATTTCAAACATTGTAAACAGTTTACTTATTTACATCGATTGACGCTCGTTGCGTGTAATTACTTTTGATTTCATATTAACGTTTACGCTTTCGCATTAACTCTAAACTTTTGTGTTATGACATTTTAAGTCCCATATAGTGTCGTTTGATGTAACTGATGTCTGAGATCCTGGTTTGTCACACGCCAAACGATAAAACTCCGTTAGTGGAATTTGGGGGTGTGATACGTACAAAAGAGTCTACACGTGTATCACCTCGGGGATGGTGAAGATCTATTTTTCGCATGATTTTGAAAGTTAAAATCGGGTGTAAATTTTGGGTGTCACATTAAAATCGGGTGTAGATTCGGTACCAGTACCCACTTTTACATAAATTCGGTATCGGTATTTTCGGTATCGATATAGAGATGAATATTTTGTAACAAATACCGGTACCGTACCGATAAATTCGGTACCGGTACCAACTTTTTCACAAATACCGATCTCATCCCTACTTCTCCCTCCTCTCCTCTCTCTCTCTCTCTAAATTTGAAGGAATTTGGTTGACTTTTTCAAAACTTATTAGTTTGACTTCTGATCGTTACATATCTTTCCTCATAAAAGTCAATTATGTAGACTCATCAAAATGCAATTTGCCATCAACCAGAAATATTATTACAAGAAGAAAAAGTGGAAAGACGAAAAAGATGAGGTTACCACTCACCATTCAATCTTATTTTATACAATTGCTTGAAGAAGACAAACAAAGATGAAAACATTTAACTTAAAAATTAAAACCCAAAACCTCCCAATAATCCACCAAAATCACCAACATTTCCAAGAACCGAACTTAAATCCAACCCACCAAGTCCACCATTCGATCCACCAAGCAACCCTTGAATCAAGTCCCCACCACCACCTCCTCCATCACCCATCAACGTTTGGAGCAACTGATAACTCCCACCACCACCGCCGCCGCCCAATATCGCTTGCAAGATCTGGTTATTCATGTTACCATCACCAATATTCATCTGTTGCAACAACCGATTATTCACATTATTACCACCATAAGCCATCATAACCGCTTGGAGAATTTGATCCCTCTGATTGATTTGATTCAAGAACAAGAACAAATTACTCTCTTGTGGCTTGGATGTCGTCGCGCATGACAAATGAGCATCAAATCCACACAAACCACACCTATACAACCAACACTTACCACTTCCCTCAATCACACCACAAATATCACACGAAAACCCATTGGTTCCATAAGGTAACCCAAACACCAGGTTAAGTTGATGCACATGGCTCCGGTGAGACAAACACAACGGCAACGTAGCACACACCACGTGGATACTAACACCACAGTCTTTGCAGTTATACGCAAACCCATCGCCGTGGTTCCCGCAAGCATTGCAGGTGAAAACGCCATTAGGGTTTTGTGGTTTTGGGAGGAGGGAGAGAGGGTGGTTGTGGTGGAAAGGGTGGGTGATGCTGCGGGGGAGTTGGGATTTCAGGTGGAGGGAGAAGGTGGTGCATGACGGTGATCTGCATGTGTAAATTGGTTCGGTTTCTAGGGTTTGCTTGCATGCTGAACAAACTCGAGATGGTTGAGGGTTCGTGAGGTGGAGAGGGTGTTGATGGCTGAAATGGTTAATATGGCTTCAATTTGCCTCCCCATGTTCGCCGGAAAATTTTCCGGCGCCGGTACTCGTTAATTAGTTTTTTTTGGTGGTTTGAGTATGTGCCTTCACACATATATGCACATACATCACGATATTTCATAAAGTGTAAAAATGTTTTCATTAAAAAACAATTTAATGAAATAAGACTTAACTATAGATTAAAAGTCTTAACTATATTATTTTAATTAAAACAAGAGGAAGACTATTTTGTAGGTGAAATTAAACTGAATTAGGTGTTTGCATACTCTTTCAATGGTTTTTTTATTCACACCCAATTATTTAATGTACTACTTGTTTTAAATTTTTGAAACAAAATATTCTTCTGTTATTATAAATTATTGTTATATACAAATTGTCATTTTATATCTTTATTTCAAGATTAGGTTTGCTATTTTTAAAAATTTTCTTTGAATTTTGATGATGTTTTACATGATGTTATGTTGTCCATGATGTTATTTACAATACGGCATGATATTTCACAAAGGCCTACGATCGCCCATGAGGGTTTCGAGGAGAAAATTAGATGTAGGAGTTTAAAAAGACGAAATCAAACAAGGATAAGTGAAGCGGTTTATCTTCCTATATAGGACATTATGTGACAACACCGATCATAACACTAAGATCTCCTTATGGTTCTAACATGTGAGGACAAATAAATAGGCCATACATCACCACTATCATCCAACTTCATGCAAAATTCTTTTCCCTATCCCTCACCCATGATTGTTCGTGATGATCAGTTTGCAATCGCTCAACATAGAATTCGAATTCTCAATGTGAAATGATTTTGCGTATCATAATGGAGTTCACTATGGATTATTGCATAATGGATTATTGCATAATGGAGTTCACTATGGACAATGTGACATATACCTTTTCTAGTTTGTTCATTTTTGTTAGAAATTATCTAATGAAACGGAAGAACCAAATATTATTACTTATATATTGAGATGAAAATCAAGTGGGTATGATTCAGAAGATTACCTATATCAAAAGTTGAGAACAATATACAAAGTAAAGAAAGACCACAAAATCTAAAATGATATAGTCATGATATTCACGAAATCTTTATCATGATACATGTTAAAATTATAATGTTTAAATTAGATAAATATTATAATTGTAATCCTTTCTCATGTTATATTTTACTTAACTAAACATCTTTATGCTCCTACTATGACATGAAGTTTCGTTGTCTTGGGGACCTTTTGATTCGACATCTTGTAGATATACATTTCACAATAGTGTTCTAGATTAACCATAGTGGATCGTCATAGAGTTCACCATATATGGTTTCTAGTTTTGTACTAGTGCATAGACATTAAAAATACTTTACCTTTTCATGACATTACCTTACAAACATTAAACCACTAAGATATCATGTGATAAACATTAGAACCACAATAATCTTCTCACATTTTAGATATGTAAGCCATCTATCGCTTGTGAATATAGTTTTTAGTATTTCATACTATGCACATACAAACAAGAGGTCAAAGAACATCTAGATTTAAATCGAGGGAGAGACATTCATTCTTTGAAACTTCCACCCAAATTAAGCCGTGTGCTATAGGGTGAAAACATGCTATGAAATTTGGTAGTGTAGACTACTAAAAGCATGCACTATGCTCCTTGTTTCAACCTATGATCACTACTACATGAAGTTTTGCATTGCAGACCATGAAATTTGGAATTTAGATAAGTGTTAATTATACGGATAGCCCCTTTGCTATGCTCAGATTTCACTTTTAGCTTCTAACTTTCGGAAATTACATGGTTGGACTGTAAGTTTCCATTTTGTAACACTATTGGCTCCCCAAAATAGATGGTCGTTGACTTTTCTGTTAAAGTTTTAAAAAATGATCAAAATACCTAAGGTAAAAGAAAAAAAAAATATAAATGGGCCCACTTAATATATATATATATAGGCACACACACATAGGATATGTTCATATCCAAACTCACTTTTAATCACAAAACCCTAAAACTGCACAAGATTATTTGATCAACTTTTATACAGTAGATCCAATGGTTTATAATTTATTGGAATTTTTTATTTATTATTTTTAATAAATATATGACTGAAAGGGTATTTTCGTCCATTAACTCAATTTCTTTTATCTATGTTGTCAGACTCTCTATCTTATCTACGATCACACTCCCCAATCTATGTTGTCACACACACCTAAATCCCCAATTTTCCTTTACAGATCCCCCTCCTCCTCCTTATCCTTGCCATAAATTGGTTCATCTGGTGTTGATGATGCGAGTAATTTAATAAAGCCAAACCCCTCTTTAAAATTTCAAGATCTGAAGATGTTTCTCTCTTGTCATTTGATTTTCTCTTGTGATACGTAGCCTCGCCGTCGTCGTTTTCTGCCCTTCAATCGCTGGTCCATCATCGCCTCCAGGTCGATTTTTTCCGCGTCTGCAGAACCCTAGATGGCGGTTATTATGTGGTGGCAGCGCGTCGGAACACTTGATGGCGGTGGTGTTTAGGCAGTTTGTGGTTGGACTGTGGAGTGCCGGTTGCTTACCCCAACACAAAAACCCTAATCGAAAGCCTTCCGATATGTTATTATTAGGTGCTAGACCATCGTTGCCAGGTCTTTTTTTTTTGCTTTAGCGTGGCGGTGCCAATGTTGCATAATCCTTGGTCTCGTTGATTTGTTGTTTGTGATTACGTTGTGGAGTGGCGGTGGCTGCCCACAAAAACCTAATCGAAACCCTAACTTTTGTTACTACAACATTTGTTCTTCACTGGGAACTAAAGGTACTGATAATTTCATTTTGTCTTTTTATTGCATATATTGTATGAATGGGTTGTGGAGTGGCGGTGCCATTGTTCTGTAAATTTCTATCTTTAATATTGTGTATAAATTTGTTCTGTAAATTGCTATCTTTTGAAGGTCGAGTGTTTGAGTGTTTGTTTTTTAGTACATTAGGTGTGTAGTCACAATATATTTTTCAGATTTGCATACTTTTTACTCTTATTAAATTACTTTTCACTTTTCAATATTGAAGACACAATTTCTCCTTTTCAAGACTTCGATATTAACTTTTTTATACATATAAATTATTATTTATTTCATAAAATATTTCATCTTTTATATATTTTTTTTAATTTGATATACTTATTGTTCGTGACACTAATGTAAATAGGTTATTAAACTAATGTTTTTGTTCGTGACACTAATGTAAATAGGTTATTACACTATGTTATTACGCTAATGTAAATAGGTTATTACACTAATGTAAATAGGTTATTACACTAATGTAATCAATATAAGTGTTCGAAGGCCTGATTTTTAATGTCTAAGGTCTGAATTTTTATATTATTAAACCAATGTAACTAGAGTATTACACCAATGTAAACCAATGTAACTAGAGTATTACACCATGTGCGTTACACTAATGTATCCGGTAGTTACACCAATGTAATTACGGACTTCTGAAAAAAAGAAGACGAAACTATAATATAATTAAAGAGAAAAATGTGATAAGTTTAATGGTGCAATTTTTGTAAAAAAATAATATAAAATAAAAAAGTTATCAAGCTTTTTAAAAAAATGAGGGAAATTAATTGCAGAGAGAAGGTGACACATGTCACATTCTTAATGAATCTGAATTTTATGTGGTGTGTTAAATGACTATTATGCCCTTTTCATATATAATAATAAGGTAGACACATGACAATATCTTCTGTGTTTGAGATTAAAGCAACCATTGGATGAAAGTTTTAGGGTTTTCTCATGAAATATGGGTTTTAAAAGGAACCTTTTTTGTTTATATAATATCTAAAATATATATCTAGCGTTAAAACACAAGTTACCTCCGTTCTTCACCTTTGAAGAATCCATCCCTGCAACCTACAAGAACTCGCAAGAAATGGTGAACATGAACGCACCAGCAAAGAGGGTGAACGCACCAAAAAGAATTCCATCCTTGTTCGTCCGCCTAAAACCCATCTGATTCAGACAATCACCACCGTATCAAAGCTAGGAGGTTGCGTGGAGGAGGAAAATGAGACCGATTTCTCTTCAGACCACCTCTTACTTCATCAGCGAATCCAATCCCAACCAACACATTCAAGATGTTTGTTTAATTGTTTATGGCACTACAACGAATTGACCTTGTCCCGTCGCCACCTATACCGACGACATTTGTCGTCGGGATATGTCACCCAATACCGACGACATGCCGTCGGTATAGGTCAAAACCAAAATTTTGGTAGGGAGACCCTATAGCCACGACATATCGTCGATATAGGGTTGAGGCAGGTTGGAAGGAAAACTGGCACCCAATGAATTATTGAGGAAAACCTGTACCGACGACATGTCGTTGGTATAGGTTAATTTTGATTTTATTTTTGTTTTTTTATTTAATAAATTTTCGTCGGTCAAATTTTTTTTTTTAAATTAAAAAAAATTCTAGAAAACCCTATGGCAACGACATGTCGTCGGGATAGGGTTTTTACCTTTATTGACTGGTCAACATCCTACGAACCCTATGCCGACGACATGTCGTCGCTATAGGCTACCTGTACCGACGACACGTGAACCTATGCCGACGACATGTCGTCGGTATAGGGTGCAGCACGAACAAATAGGGAAAACAGACGGCAAACCTTCATTTCCACCCAAAACCCTCCAAAACTCCCCCAAATTGTTCTCTCCGACGATTTCATAGTTTTTGGGCTTTTTGGGAGCAACTTTCACAAGAAATCTCAAGATTTAAGGTGAGGTAACATCCCTATTTCATATTTAAGCTATTTGTTCAAGATTTTGAAGTTTTGTTTGTTTATTTTGGTTAGGTTTCTGAGGAATTTCACCATTTATTGGATTTCTAGCTTTTTAAAGGTAAATACTCATTTTAATTACTAATTTGAGATGAAATTTGGTTTAGATCTATGATTTTTATGATTTTGTATGTATGTGTATGTATGTTTGTATGTATGAGTATGCATATTTATATTTATGATGGAATTATTAATTTATGATTAGTATATGTAATTTGGTTTAGATGTGTAATTATTTTATATAATTTAGTTTATGTAAATTAGTGTTTGTATGTATATGTATGTATGTGTGTAATTTGTGTTTATGATGATTAGTTTGAATGATTAGTTTGTATGTATGTGTGTAATTTGTGTTTATGATGATTAGTTTGGATGATTAGTTTGTATGTGTGTGTGTAATTTATGTTTAGGATGATTAGTTAATATGAATGTATATATGTGTATGTATGTTTGTATGTATATGTTTGTAATTATTTAATTGGACATTTATTTATGTATGTATGTATGTTTGTATGTATATGTTTGTAATTATGTAATTAGGCTTTTATTTATGTATGTATGTAATTATGATTTGTAGGTATATAAGAGGGTATTTATTCATATGTTTATATATGTATTTTTGTATGTATGTTTGTTTATGTTCAACGGATGTATGTATGTTTGTAGGTATATTTCTATTTTTTTATGTATTTGTATGTATATAATTGTGTATTTATTCATAGGTTTATATATGTATTTGTAAGTATGTTTGTTTATGTTTCTTTGTGTATGTATGTATTTGTATGATTTGTATCTATATAATTGTGTATGTATATATATAAGTGTGTATGTATGTATATATGTTTGTATGTATATGTAACTTTATTTAATTTTGTTACAAGTTCGGAACTCGTTGCGGTTGACGAGGTGGGAATAACATTATATTTGTGTTTCATTGAACTTATTTAAGGTACATATCCTGACTTTTTTACCTTTTTATATTTTTGTTTGTGTAGTTAATTTATATACATTCATTTATATCATTTATTACATGCACGTATATGTGTATGCTTATAACACAATAGATATAACACTAGATATGACAATTGATAAAAGTTGGGTTACACTAGGAAATCGGAATTCACCGGTTTCTTAAGCGGTCTTCGCAACTATATAGAGACTGCTAAGAACCATGTCGACGGTCGAGGTAGAGCGTTTTTCCCGTGTAGACGTTGTTGTAATGCGTGTCGACAAGATTTGAACACGATATATGGCCACATACATGACCGTGGGTTTCTACAATCATATCAGAATTGGATTTATCACGGTGAACAACATCCTCGTGCGGCGGAGATAGCATCACTTTTTGCCCCAAGAACAACACCAACTCCTCCAATAACTAGAACAACAAATAATGAGGTTTTGATGCCATAGATGATGTGATGGCAGAGCAAAATACAAACGAGGATAATATAGATGAAGATGGAACTGGTTTAGACCCAGAGTTTGATGCGTTGTTTGAGGAGCTAAATAAAGAGTTACACCTCGGTTGTAGTAAAATGTCTTCCCTAAACTTCATAGCCAAATTGATGCATATCAAAGTTATAAAAAAATGACGAATAGTTTGTTTGACCAACTGTTAGAGCTTCTACAAATTGCATTGTCGAAGGAAAATCACGTTCCAGCGTCACACTATGAAGCTAAGAAGAAACTGAGTAAGATTGGGTTAGGATATCAGTCTATCCATGCTTGCATTAATAAGATTGGGTTAGGATATCAGTCTATCCATGCTTGCATTAATGATTGTGCACTGTTTTGGAAGGAGAATGAATCAATGCAAAACTGTCCGGTTTGTAATGAGAGCAGATGGGTTGACAAAAACACAAAGGGGAAGAAAGTACCACAGAAAGTGTTGCGCTACTTTCCTTTAACTTCACGGCTTCGACGAAGGTATAGTTCAAGATTAACGGCAAAAGAAATGATCTGGCATAATACTGGACGCTCAACGGATGGTATGATGCGACATCCGGTTGATGGGAAGGCATGGCAAGAATTTGATGAGAGATATCCGGATTTTGCTAAAAAACCAAGGAATGTCCGCTTAGGTTTGGCTGCCGATGGTTTTAATCCGTTCGGTAACATGAGTCAGACTTACAGTATGTGGCCGGTAGTGTTAACAACATATAATACACCACCGTGGTTATGTATGAAAGAGTTTTCTTTCATGTTAACCTTGCTAATTCCCGGGCCTAAATCACCTAGTAAGGACATTGATGTTTTCTTAAGGCCTTTGGTTGATTAGTTGAAAATGTTGTGGACTGAAGGAGTCCAGGTGAGAGATGCATCAACCAAAACTGTATTTAGGATGCATGCCCCTCTGTTATGGACTATCAACGATTATCCTGCTCGTAGTAGCTTGTCTGGATGGAGTGGTCAAGGTTATAAAGCATGTCCTACGTGTAACGTTGACACACCTTCATGCGCTATAACGAATAATATAGCTTTTGTTGGACATAGAAGATTCTTGCCTAGAAAGCATAAATGGAGGAACGATCTGTCGTTTAATGGCAAGAAAGAGACAAGACATCCTCCCCGACGATTGAGTAATGCTCAAATATTAGAACAACTAAAAAGTCTCCCATATCGTGTTCCGAGGAAACATCCAATGCATGGAGGGGTAAAAAGAAAGCGTGTTGCATTAGAGTTGAATTGGACTAAACGAAGTATCTTCTTTGAGCTAGATTATTGGTCTTCTCTGCTTTTAAAACACAATCTTGATGTTATGCACATGGAGAAAAATGTGTGTGAGAGTTTATTGGGTACTTTGTTGATGAACGATAAATCAAAAGACACACACAAAGCCCGCAAAGACTTGGAAAATATGGGTATTCGACATAACCTTTGGCTAACACAAAAAACAACAAGTTGTACCAACCACAAGCTCCTTACTCTTTCACACCCAGTGATTGAGAATGCTTTTGTCAGTTTATTCGAGGAGTGAGACTGCCTGATGGATTTTGATCGAATTTAAAAAATAAGGTACTCCCCAATGATTCAAATATAATTGGGTTAAAGTCCCATGATTATCACATCCTCATGCAACTATTGCTGCCAATAGGGGTACGACCGGGTCTACACAAAAATGTTTCAACAACAATCAATCACGTTTGCACATTCTTTCAAAAAATTTGTGAACGATCAGTAGATGTGAAAGACATGTATGAAGCAAATGAGGAAGTGGTTAAGATATTATGCAATTTGAAAATGATATATCCTCCAACATTTTTTTGACATAATGGTTCATATCATTCTTCATTTACCTGAAGAAGCTATTCTTGGTGGCCCTGTGTATATGGGATGGATGTATCCTTTTGAAAGATACATGAAAAAGCTCAAAGCATATGTTAGAAACAAAGCCAAACCTGAAGGCTCAATTGCGGAGGGTTATGTTGCAGATGAAGCCTTGACATTCTTCTCTATGTATCTGGACGGTATGCAGACCAAATTTAACCGATCAGATAGAAATACAGATGCTGGCATTCCCAAAAGGCAGTTTCAAGTGTTTTCTTCACAATGTCAACCAATATCGAAAAAGAAAATCAAGGCGCTCTCTGAACATGCCAACAAATCATTACAATGGTTTGTGTTGAACAACTGCGATGAAATCAAAGCCTACAAATCGTAAGTTTTTTTGTCCATCTACCACTGATAAACTATTATTATATTTTCATTTAATTATACTAATTTAATTTTTTTTTTGTCCATCTACCAGTGAATTTGAATCTAAATTTCCTGAACGCAATATGCAAACCGATTTTTCTTCATGGTTAAAATATGAAGCAAATGTATTTTCATCTTCTTCTTCTACACCCGATAACAAAGAATTAAGGGCATTGGCACATGGTCCCTTGTATGCATCTTCTTACACTACTTGCATAGTCAATGGTGTTAGATTTGTGGTACAAAATCATGATTCCCGACGCAATACTCAGAAAAGTGGTGTGGTTACAATAGGAGAAGACGATACTCCATTTTATGGTCAACTAGAGGAGATCATAGAGTTGAACTACATAGATGGTTACTCGGTTGTACTATTCCGTTGTAAATGATTCGAAACGAGAGGTAAAAGATTAATTAAGCAAAACAATACTACTATAATTGACATTGGCCGTGAATGGTATGTTGGCAAAGAATGGTATGATGATGTCCAATATATATTAGCCACACAGGCTAAACAAGTGTTCTATCTTCGAGATCCTTCTCGAACCACTGGCCAATGGAGGGTTGCTGAGGACGTTAACCATCGGAAGCTTTGGGATCATCCTAGTGTTGTTAATGAGATAAATATATTGCACGACACTCAATCAAATGATTATACTTTGCTTATCGACACCGAATGCGAATGTGGTGAATCAAGTCACGTAGGTGGTGACCAAACTCCAATTCCCCATGCTGACAGTCAATCTATTACACGGGAAACTCAATCATTTTTTGGTAACTTGGTTGTCGACTTAGGCTACTTGCCTATGCGTACAACTTTAAATGAGGGTGGTGACCCAATTCATGCTGCCTCGATTGATCTCGATGAAAGTTTTATTAATGATGATGAAGAAGATGCATACAATTCAGATGATGAAGAAGAAATAAATGACGACGATGAAGAAGATGATGATGTTGTTGACACACGTTATTTTAGTGATGATTCTGATTGAATGTATGTTAAAAATGTACTATTTGTCTTTGTTAATTAATAATTATTTGTGCTTACTAATAAATTTTGTTGTAGGAAAAATGACAACAATGGCGCAATCACACGGTGGAGATGGTGGAGACGGTGGATACGGGGGTCCGTATCACTTCGACTTGGGTTGTGCGACTGGATCTGGTGGTAAGTTACTTGTTAGTGTTTAATAATTTTTTTTATAATTGCCTAACTTTTGAATGTCATGTGTCAATGTAGATAGTGCCTCCCAAAGAAGGCGATCTAAAGGCAAAAACCTAAAATTGTATAAGAAATTTGAGCAAAATGGGAGGAAGCCTCTTCTCATTGATGTAGAATTTCATGGCGGGGGTACAAGTTTGTGGGTCCCAACGCTTCGAATTTTATCCATGCTATCTCGTTGGAGGTTGAAAAGGTTGTTCCTCCATATTATCCAAATTGGGCTAAGGTTCCAAATGAGAAGAAACGGGCCGTATATCCCACTCTTATAGTAAGTATAGATGTTTTATAATTACTTACAATTTCATAACTATTATATTTTTTCTAATTACTTTCCATTTGTAAGATTTTTTTGATCTGGACTCCTGGAGAAACACTGATAAGTGGCGAGGCGTTGAACTCGGAATCACCGCCGAGTGGCAGAGGGCGTATAAAGATCACAAGAGAGAGTTGAAAGTTCACTTCAAGGATAATGGGGGATACGACGTTACCCAAGTTGATCAAGAAACTTGGGAGACTTTGATTAATGAGTAGTTTTTAGATGCAAGCTATAAAACCCGCTCGGAGAAGAACAAACAAAACCGATCACAACAACGTTACCCAAGTTACCATGGCAGCAAATCATACGCCCAACGCCGACACATGGAGGTATGAAATACAGTTGTTAGTATTATATAAACATGCTTATTAATTCTTAGTGATATTATTTTTGTTTTTCATAGGGTACCGGCCCAATTGATGTGTTCAGATCGCCATTATAAAGAAGGGATCGGTTGGGCCAACGAGACTGCATCATCAGACTATGTAAGTCAAATGATTTTGTTGTTAGACTTACTAGACTTAGAACATCCAACTGTAACTTTAAACGGGTCAAAATGACCCAAACACACTTTAAGAGACTTAAAATATCCAGCTTTAACTTTAAACGGGTCAAAATGACCCAAACACACTTTAATAAACTTAACTGTAACTTTAGACGGGTCAAAATGATTCAAACACACTTTAATAGACTTAGAACATCCAACTCGAGCCCAATTGTTGAATATTTTTGCTAGTGTTTGTTGTTATTAGTGTTGGTTGATTGGAATTTGTGAATTTGGGTCGTTATGCTGTCGAATTTTAGTAAAATAGTCAAGTAATTGTTTATTACATTGTTTAATGCAGGACTGAATCCAAGAGGAGTATACAAGATCCTCTGTTGAGTCTTGTGGTGACTCGTTTGCTGTCGATGAGTTTGCATGCATGGAGCGTGCATTGGGTCATCGGCGTGGCCATATCCGAGGTGTTGGTCGTGTGGTGAGTAATCCCACACCGGATGTGTTCAATACCCCCCTCCACAACCCCATTTGCAAGAAGTGGATGAGCGTGTGGCTCAACTTCAACAAGTCCAAGATCAACAACGACGAGAGCAACAACGAGATGAAGAACAACGACAACTTAATCAACAGATGCTTGAAATGCAACGGTAAATGGACGACTTGCGTCGAATGTGGGAACGCCGAACTAGCATTGACGATAGTTAGCTTGAAGTTGTTGCGCCTTTGCCTTTGTTGTTGGTGTTATTTTTGAATGTTTGAACAATTTTTATGTTTGTGTGTCGGACAACTTTATGTTTGAATATTTGGTTTGTGTGTCGAACATGTTTTTGTATCGAACAATATGTTTCGGATTTCAATTTTTGAATGGTTTGAATTATCTGATTTGCAGGTTTTTGTAATTAGAAATTAAATATTTCAGGAAAATTTTGATAATTAAAAAAAAAAAAAAAAAAAAAAACAGAAAAACCTATCTCGACGACATGTCGTCGGGATAGGTCTTTTTCAAATTTAATTAAAAAAATTGGAAATAGCCTATACGGACGACATGTCGTCGGGATAGGTTGGGTCTGTCCCGACGACTTGTCGTCCAGATAGGACCAGAACCTATACCGACGACATGTCGTCGGTAGAGAATTTCTTTTTGAATTTTTTAATTAAAGGTATAGGTCGACCTATGCCGACGACACCTATACCGACGACATCTTTGACCTATTGGTACGAAGCAATCCCGACGAAGCCTATACCGACGATAGGTCAAAACGGCCTATCCCGACGACTTGTCGTTGCGATAGGGCTAGATTTTGTCGTCCCTATAGAGTGTTATTGTTGTAGTGTGGAGATTTAAATGTTTCATCGTTTGCATTCTGATAATGCAATTGATTTGATTATAGAGTTCGGGGAAGTCGTCTGTGTTTGAGAGCATTGTTAGGAGAGATTTTCTTCCCAGAGGATCTAGTTATTTCATAAATCAGAAGTTGTGAGCTCATAAATCGTAAATTTTGAATTCCTAATTTGATGTTCTGAGTATGGTTAATTGATTTGGTTGATACTTGGGATTTGGTTGAATACACCCAATCCGTTTACATCTTTTTTTGTTAAACAAGATCAGAACCTTATCTTTTTTGTTTAGAAGAAGAATTGACGGTCCCAACCAACAACAATAATAATAATATTAATAAAATTTTTATTCTAATAAAAGACTAAATGTCGTGTTACTTGTCAACACCATGTTTATCATCACACTCATTTTTTCCTTTAAAACCACATTTACATCCTCCATTAAATATTTTCATATTTAGCTTATTTTTTTGAAAAATTACATAAACAAACATTTTACCAAATCAATTCACCATTATTACCATTGACTCACATTTTTTTTAAATTATCATTAAAAGTGAATATTAAAAAAAATAAAGAATTAAAAAATAGGAGATTTTAAAAAAACGAGTTTTTAAAATTTTATTATTTAAAAGCGAGTTTTTAAAATTTTATCATTAAAAAACCAAAATTTTAATTTTACATATAAAATTTGAAAATACTATTTTTGTATTTTAAGTAAATATGTGTTAGAATAAAGTTACTAATATTTAATTAAGTTTGATATTTATAAATAAATTTTTTATTTTGATTTGTAAATTTTAATAGTTAGTTTTTAATTAAAATTAAGAAACTTGTAAATATTTATTTTTTAAAAGTGTATTATATTTTAAACTTTATTTTTTTTAAATGGAGAATTTTTTTTTAAATATGTTTTATTTCAATTCTAATTTATTAGTTTTAATTTTTTCATATTTAGTTTTAGAATTTTAAATTTAAATTGTGGCGATATATTAAGAAGTGAGATTTTTAAAATTTAGAGTTTTAAATTTTGAATTTAAAAGACGACATTTTATTAAAATTTAAATTTTATTTGTATCCTTTTATTTTTTTAAACGAAAGATTTAGTATTAAAAGTTTAGCGAGATTTTCCGTAAGAATGAGGGATTTTTTTAATTTAATTTTGATACGTAAATTTAATTAAAACTTAAATATTTGTAAATATGTTACAACGTCAAGGTTAAAATTTCTACAAAGATGCTAATAGAGTTTCAAGTAGCTAATAAAATGGAGAAACAATGTATGCAAGGAAATCGTTAACCAATTTGATTATCTTCGATTTCTTTGACTCTCTCCTGGCTTCAATCAGGTTCACACCGTCTGTGACTTTTGATCGGTTTTGCCTATTTTGTGTTTTCAGTTATTAAGGAAAAAGAAACTCCATTATTTGTTACATTTAGTGGGTGTTAATATTTTTTTACATTTCAATTCGGTTTTTGTATTGAAATTACGAAACACTTAAGAGTTTATGACGATCTTTAATTTCGTTAGGTCGTGTTCGTCATCTTTATGTTTTAATCCGTGGGTTGTGTTCATTTTTATGTGTTAAGACAATACTTTTGCACATTTGAGTTCTGGTGCTGCAGAATTTTAATCGATTATTATGTTTTAGAGCTAAATATGTTTGATGAATCAAATTCTTTATATCGAAAAAGTCACAGGTAAAATTCAAGATTTTTTTCATTGTATAAAGATTCAGGATTTTTTTTAATTTTTATTTTTATGTATAAAATGTATAAGTTTATGATTATATCTAGAAAGCAAAAGACATTAATATTTGTTTTATTGATTCTTTTTATCTAGATATAATTTCTTTGTTTATTTATGTTATGATGAACAAAATATTGTACAATAAACGGATGTTCTTCTTTAGAAGTTACATTTGTAACAACACAATATATAAAAAAAGTGTTTCTATTGGTAGAATTCATTTTATCTCTACTTCTCTTGGTGAAGCGTATTTTTAAAAATTCTTTTAATCAAAATTAAAGGTCAAAGATCATTTGTAGAAATTTGCACAGTTAATAGACATATATTATCTATCTTTAGAGATGCATGTTATTCTCTTGGACTATTAAAGACATGGAATACGTCGAAGCAATCGAAGAAGCACATCATTCAGGTTCTGGTTATTTCGTACGCAATTTATTTTCGACTGTGTTAACATCTAATACCCTGTCTAGACCGGATTTTATTTAGGAAAATACATGAGAATACTTGTCAAACGACTTTCACTACAAACACCAACATATTTTTGAAGTCTTCGGGGTTAAAAAAGTATTCACTACAAACAACAACATATTTTTATGTATTTAAATATAAATTTTATATAAGTGCAGATAGTATCTATTATAACTGATTCATTTAATCCTATTTCAGATCTAATTGATTTTGTGTATCCTTTTATTTTTGAACATACATCAAATCTAGAATATTTTCAAGAACGAGCGATAGTTGCACCAAAAAATGAAGTCATACGAGAAATTAATGTTTGCTTGCTGCCAATCTTTCTAGGAGATTCAAAGGAATATCTAAGTGCAGATTGTATCTGTCAATCGAGCATCTTGTCAAGTGCAGATAGTATCTGTCAATCAGAGCATTTTGATGATAATTTTGGTGAAAGTTTATACTTTCCTGATTTTCTAAGTGGACTTAAATTATCAGGTTTATCAAACCATAAATTAGTTCTAAATGTCAGTGTTACAGTTATGCTACTAACATATATTGAGAAAAAAATGGTTTATGTAATGGAACAAGACTTCATGTCAAATCACTAGGTAATTACGTTATAGAAGTGGAGATTATATCTGGAAGCAACATTGGTCGCAACTTTAGCCCTATAATTGGGTTAACACATTTAGACAAAAGAATATCATTTAAATTTCAAAAAAGAAAATATACAATTGTTGTATGTTTTGCAATGACTATGAATAAAAGTCTAAAACAATCACTTTCAAAGGTTGGTGTATATCTGAAAGATCCAGTATTTATTCATGGCCAGCTGTATGTTGCATTATCAAGAGTTAAAAATAGATATGGACTTAAACTATTAATATTTAATAAACATGGAAAAGTTACCAATATCACGCCAAATGTTGTATACAATGAAGTATTTTCAAATTTGTAAATCATCATTGTAAGACTTCATTTTACATGTAATTTAATGTATTGTAAAAAGTACACCACTTATGAAATGTATTTTCATGTAGTTTTTTTTATGTTTTGATTACTTTCATCTATATAATATTAACATTTAACATAATGGAAAAGTTACTAATACAATATCAAATTTTTATAAAAAATGTATTAACATATTTATTAATATAATCTTAACGTTTCAACTCGTGTAACACATGAGTTTAAAGCTAGTAAAAAAATAAAAAAGAAATAAAAATAGACATGACAAGTGGTGTGTGGCGGTGATACTATTCATCACTCACCATTTTTAATAAGTTATATAACTATTAAAGAATTGTCACGGCATATTAAATTTCATAAATACATTTTATAGTAATAATTAATTAATAATTATGTTATTTAGGTACAAATTTAAAAAAAATTTACTCACGGATTAAATTTTGATCTCGACATATTCCTAAATACGAGTTGGTGTGGCAATTTGAGATCACTCGATCGAGCTAAATTTAATAATATATTAATTAAACTAGCTTAGAGACCAGTGTACTACACGGGTTGGAATAATAAAAAAACGATATAATTATAAAATGTATATATTTTTTTTATAACTGAAGTTAAAAATTACATTAAATTACAAATACAATAATAAAAAATGAGATTACAGTTCACAAATCTCTAAATAGTTCTTCGTACTTGTAATTTGACCCGTTATGAAATATAAGCTCAATAAATAGAGTGAAACATGAAATGTGATCTGACACTTGCAATCTAACACGTTGTCCTATCATCCGCAATCTGACCCGTTACCGCATGTCACCAACAAAACCCAAGCTGCAGTATCTTCAAGATCAATAGTAATTTTCTTTTTTCGGAAAACCCCAGCAACTGTCTCAAATTTCTTCTTCACCTCAAGAAATATACCTTTCAACATTTCTACAGATGAATATAAAAGTGTAACCATTAGTCTTTTCATAAAAACATAAGTTAATAAGTTATAATTTTCATGTAATCCAAATTACCTTATAATATCTGAAATTCTAAAGTTGCATGCTTATAATATGCTGAAAGAATGTATCCTTTTGATCGTTTTATGACATTTGATTCCGATTATTCAAGACTACATAACCACTTTCAAAATGCACATCCAAACACCCCCTTATATATTCTTGTCCTCAACTGATGTTTTTTTTATTGCAGAACTAAAAACAGATAATATTTATTATTAAAAAATAACTTTATCAACTTATTGATAACAATAAAATATAAATAATATAAACTTAAAAGCCATGTTCAATATGATACTCGTATAAAGGTCACAAACAAAATGTTCTCAAAATACATTATTGTATTAACTTTTTACATTTTTACTTTTTATGTTGAATACTTAACAAATATGCAAATTATGAAAATTTGGTCTAATGAATACTCTTACACCAAAAAACTACAATTTTTTGGTGTTTTGGTGCACATATTGAAATGGTCTAAACATATTGCATTTAATATAAATTTTAAAAAAACAGAACAGATGATCAAGAAAGTGAAAAGAACTAACCAACCACTCCTTATGGCCCTGAAATCCTTCTTGATTTAGCCTTTTCACAGCAATCACAACACCAACTCCAGGCTTAGAAGCAGCAAGCGAATGCTCATCAACCCACCCTTTAAACACCGAACCGAACCCACCTTGCCCAAGAACACTATCCGGACGGAAGTTTCTAGTTGTGTTTTTAAGCTCACTGTAAGTAAAGCTTTTTAAGTAGGATGACTTTAAAATTTCACCTTCACTTCACGGTGTTTGTGTTTGAGAACCAGTTGAAACCTTGCTACTTGAATTACTACTATTTCCATTCCTCTCTCCAGTTTTATATGCTTATCAACTCCCTCACGAAGGAGAGAAAACAGAAAGTAAAAACTATGTTCATGGCAATCCATCATGTGAACTTTTCATTAAAAAAAACTGCCATGTTAAGAGTTATACCAGTCCATGTAGTTTAGGTTAACAAAAATGCAGCTTTAAGAAGGGAATTTTATGTATAAACCTTAGAAACATTGAGAAGCAATTTAATAAACCTCAGAAACAGTGTGACTAACCCCTGAGCTATAGCAACTTTATAGGGGTTTTATGCATTTAAATACACTTTAAATGACTTTCAACCCATTTGACATGTATCTTAATTTTTTTTAACTTAACCTGTTTGATCCGTTATGATATCAAATATAACCCAAATAAGCACATTTATAGGTTAGGGTCAAAATCACCACCTTTACTCTCTAAGTTCATCTATCTCTAACGGGTCGAACGGATTTAATGAAAAAATTAGTTTAAAGGAGACGGTTCACATGGGTCAAAATTCGGCAACATGTATTTTTCATGCACACATGATACAACATTGAACATCCTAAATCATTCTATCAAAAAAGTAGATTATTAAATATAATTCTGTAACCACATTTGTCACGCTAATTATTTATAGAAAGTTCATAAAATTTAGACAATAGTGCTTCAGGTCAACCAACCTAACTCAACCTCTTTTAACCTATACCAAAATACCCATATAAATACACTACCCAACACTCTTGATCCACCCATTTTACAACCTCGCCATGGCCCAAGATTCGGAATGCCAATAGAATTAAACACGTGGTTTTAATTAGAGAGCCTAACTATTAAGAATGGATATACTTTAAGACAAAAATAATAAAAATGATTGACGCAAAGAAATCGCTGCAAGAATAGTGGGGTCAAGTAAACTGCTAAAATTAGTACATGTGGCAAAGGGGGTGCGGTCGGATGACTAATGGGTCAAAATGGATAATTTTTGTGTGGGACGATCAAAGACGCAAAAATATTTTTATCTATTTTTTTTATTTTTATAAAATTAATTTGTAAAATATGATTACAAAAACTTTATTAGTACAATACTCTTCTAATTGAGTACTCACAGATGATCTTTGACCCGTATTGTTTTCACTAAAATCTTTTAGCTTGGCCCGTTAAAGATAGGACATAACACCATTTTTATGTAAATGGATTAAAATTGCCACATTTAACAAATAGCAATTGTCATGAATATGTCCAGGTGGATAGTAGCAATAACCCGATAGCAAAAAGGCAAAACCAAGAAATATACAGCGGCCAATCACTCAATGAGAATATTTAGAATGCTTAAATAATAAAATAATTAGAAGACATACCTCTTGTTCTGCCTCATTTGATACAATTGAAAGAGGTGAGAAATCCTACAACTCATCAGTTTTTTCTGTAGGTTTCAATTTAGTTAAGTTTCTAATAAATAAATAGAGAAACAATTGAAACACAAACAGGATGCCATAATAAACAAATAGATGAATATCATCTTCCTAGATGTAGAAACCAACACACACAGAGATTACCAAAAGGCAAAAAAGAACCACAGCTGCTTATATTCAAAACAAAACTTAGACTCAGTCACACCATATATACTAAATCCTAGGAAACCAAAACGATGTGTTCAGAAACTAGATTCCATGGCTTAAAATTGGTACATCGGCAAGGTAGGTTCAGAATTGAACCAAGATAAGCTCCATTTCCAAACCTAGAATTTCATTTTACCAAAACAATAATAAAATGAACTTTATTTTACCAAAACAATAATAAAATGAACTTCATTCTAGTTGTATAATTCTTCTACTTAAAAGACCAGTCAACAGTCTATAACTAAGAGGACATAATCCAGCCCTAATAACTAAGCCTTCGGGAACAACATACATCAATTGAAGCTCACATTTACATATAAATAGAAATGACTCCAAAAAAGGAACAAACCAAGTATTCTACTCAAATTCTTCAAATTCAAGCCCGATCAACATACATCTAACTATGAGAACACAATCACATCTCAATCATAGATCACATTTATGAGATCAACAAAAACCACATCACATGACTCGAAACTCTCAATTAAAACCTAAAACAACAATCCTTCAAAAGATCGACACAATTCACAATAGATTACATCGAACAAATTAGGGAAAAACATACTGAAGTTAATAAGCTTCCGATATGTCACGAAACACAACCAAATCTGCTAATCCAAATTCTGCTAGAACAGGAAAACAAACAAAATGAGAGGAAATTGAAATCAAATGAGTAGGAAATCGAAATGAACGATTACCACAGAAGAAAAGAAATCAAAAGAAATCGAAGAACCTGTCGTTCTTGTTTCCGAAATTATGAACACAAAAGTTTGAAAGATGATTGAGAGTAAATAAGAATGTCGGTTTGATGGATGCTTTGACGAATTGTAACGTATCGCAAATACCAAAAATAAACTCTAAAAATTTAAGGGTGAGTTTAGCCGGGAACTTTGAGTCAAAGAGGGCTCAGGTGATGACACATGTCATTTTAGTTATTCCTTTACTAGTTTAGATCCTGTGTATACATACGGGTGAAAAATATTAATAAATAAAATTTTTAAATCTTTATGTGTATATTTTACACGTGTAAAAATGTATCATATATTAAGGATAGAAAACAAAACTCAAAATATACAAAAACTAATATATAATTGAGTTTTAAAAATAAATTAAATACTATTTAATGTAATTTGTTTTTCATTTATTATTTGATTGAAAATAAAAGCTAAATATTTAGATTTTCAAAGTTTCATAACGGATAATTTAAAATAAATGTGTTTTATTAGTATAATTAATATTTTCTTTAAATATATATTTTTGTTAAAAATAGGAGGTGCATTTAATAAGAAAGAGAAGCGGGAAAAAAATAATGAGAATAAATGTAAAGGCGACACGTGGCATGAAAAACCTTTATTTATTATATAGTATAGATTAGGGTAGATATTGAATATCCATCTAAGTATACATTATAATACACAAGTAGTTGGGACCGATATATCAACTTGAAATTAAAGAATATCAACATGTATGATAGTGCTTCACGTCTCCGATCAAGATGATGTTGGGCTTGCTCTATATTCATTAAGATTTCACATATTATATTTATAAGTATATTGTATTTTTTATTTGTTATACATATAGTGAGGCCGGTTTATGGTAGGGAGTTGTTTTTCAGTACGAAGTCATCAAAGATGTGACACGTATATTTGAGGTGATGGTATATACTTCCATATAATTACCTATAATAATCATGCAACATATGTATATGATTGCACACCCTATTTACGCAACATATGTATACAATTACACAACGTTATAGTTAACATATGAATAATTACACAACATATATATCAAAATTACGCAACATATATCACAAGTTATCAATGTTTTTTTTGTAAAGTCATTTAAAAAAAATAGCAATGTTATACTCAAATTAAATACAATAAAATTCTTGATTTTATGGTATAATTTTTTTAAATAATAAAATATATAAAAGTTATTTCATTTTTAAAAAGTTGGTGGAACTAGATTTAACTCAAAAAAAGCCAACCATGGAGGCTTTTCCATTTTTCCATTTCAATAGGCATGTAAAGGAGCCGAACGAACATACACGAGGCTTGTTCATATTCGTTTGTTTAACTTTATAATAAATGAACGGACATGGACATTTAAATAAACAAATATTTTTGTGCGTGTTCGTTCGTTAAGAAAATGAACTTGTTCTTTTATGTATGTTTATTAATATTTTAAACGAACGGTCCACGAACATAAATGACTATAAATGAACACAAATAAACAAAAATGAATATAAGGGAAATAAGTGAACGAACATAAACGAATACCAATTGAAAGTAAACATCAATATCCAAAATAAGGTCTAAAATATTAACATCCTTACATGCCCAAATTTCAACCTTTTATTAATTATGATCTTGCGGCCGATTCAATCTTAACTATTGATAAAGCTTGATCCATAGCGTAGATCTTCTTCGCACACTTCACACTATTTTTTAACTTCTTATTTGATCTGACATCTATATATATATATATATATATATATATATATATATATATATATATATATATGTGTGTGTGTGTGTGTGTGTGTGCTCGCTCGTGCTCGTATGTAGGTCGGTTCCAATAATAAGTGATTTTTTCATGTGAAGCTTACGAAGTCATCTGGATACGACACTTGTATTTTAGGCAAGAAGTATATGTGTCAGTATAGCTATACACCATAATTACGCAATGTGGTAATCAACGCGTGTATAATACTTTACGCATCAGTGGTTTACAAAATGGGGTAGCATTAAACTGAATTATTAGGATAAGACCATAGAGTTCACATTCGAGGGAAAGAAAGTAGTGTTGAGAGGGGTAGTGGCAAACGACTAAGTAGTACTAACTACCTGGAATGAAAGGAACTTAACTAAATTGGTACAACAAAGGGAGAGTTACTAATGCTTCAAATCTGCCCTATTGAGGTTCAAGATAGTTCATCTTCTATTACTCTCCCTACATCCATAGATCTTAAGAATATCCATGCAGATTTAAATGCAGTTGCAGCAAGTGATAAGATGGTTGCATAATCAAGCTCCAAATGGATAGTACTTCTGCTAGTAACAGCATGGGTTTTACTGTTTCTACTGATTCTTGAGGACAAGGATCTTTTTAGGGAGAAAGCATTGATATGTATCCATATATCAGTTAGTAGTTAACAAGTTGTGATATTGATGTGTGCCAATATGCAGAGTTGGTTAAAATGAGTATGTTGTTACCTTTATCTTCATTTCTCTCTATTACCTTAAAAATGAATCACACTTTTCTTTATTAATTCATAATATAATACAACGAATATAAAGTTACATTTAGATTTTAAGGTGTTTCAACTATCCCCAGTTTAAAAGATTTAATTGGTTATAGGGTTAGATTATTTTGCTGATGTGTCTTACCAAACAACAATTGATTTAGTCAACCAAAACTGATCCAACATGTTACATCTTTAGATGGAAAAGGCTGACAATTGACATTTATTGGTTGACCATGTGCGATTCCTCATAACCCGACACATTAGGTATGGAACTACTTTAAAAATTTTCACGAGTATGAGATTAGGTGATACCTGACGCGATTACTTGAAACCACATATCCGTTTATCCGAACCATTACCCGGTTATAACCTTGTTTATGTAGGACAACAATTCACATAAGTAAAAAAATAAACCAAAAACTTTTATTACTGAACAAAACTGATTACAATACAATGATAAAATAAAATAACAAATTACAGAATGAAATAAAAGAACTAAAGAAACGAAACAGAATGAAACCAAAGCCGGGTAAAGGCTGAGGATTTCTGTTAAACAGTGGTCCCTTAAAACAGATTTTTGGGCCACCCAGGTGAACCCGTCTGTCTCCCAGGGTACAACAGCCGAAGCAAGAAGTACTGTCGGGATTAGCCTAGCACCCGACACTATACCTGAAACAAGAGCACCAAGCTTGGAGAATGCCGGAAATTCTTCTGGAACATAGTGTGTTTGCGTGTGCGATTTTGCAGGTGTGTCAAACCATGAACCCAAGCCTTGATTATATAGGCTAGACACTTAATTCGTAATTTATGGCAGCTCATTACTCAGGGAGTTAAGTTTGCAACTAATGCAATCATAACTCTGGGATTTAAGTCTGCAACTGATGAATTTGAAGAGTCTCTCGCAACTGGAAGAGCTTGAACCGGATCCGAACCTGCGAGCCAACAGTAAAAAATACTAAGGCGGCTCTTGGCGATGCGAGCGTGCGAAGTGCAAAGTGCCCCATCAAAACGCCACATTACGCACATCGCTCCTCGGTCCCGTGCCCGGGTCCGTGCCCAGTTCCGTGTCTGTGCCCGGCGGGCGCGTCGGGTGTTGTGCACCTTTGCTACTGTCCACCTTTGCTACTGTCATTGTGTGTGTCTTGGTATACAAGAATACTTTTGTGTGAACCTTCACACTTATAAGCCAAACAATAGTTTCTCATTCCTTCGATGTGGACAAGCTCAATTCCCAAGACATGTTCAATTTCCAATGTCTCAACATTTATACACATAACTTCGAGCATCGATATCTCATTCATCTTAGCTATATTTTGGACATGATTTGGTTCGTTGTGATCCTCTCATGTAATAGAATACGAACGTAATTAATAATAATTATATTTGTAACAAATATAAATAATTATTTAAGTCCAAAATATGTGAAAAACATATTTTCACAAAAAATTTCCAACAATCCCCCACATGAATAGAGATCGATCCATACACTCAGGTGTCAAGATATAATGTCAGCGGTTGAATATTGCAGGATAGGTAGGTGTTTCCTTTGAACCTTCCTTTGTGAAGTATACTTGGTCTCCTAGCGGTTAGTAGACTCAGTGTCCTTGAACTAAACCCCTTTTTATGTAGACGGTATCACACTTCACATAATACTCTTCCTGGACTGGCTAACCCCTCATTGTTATGTCCGTTATGGTCATAGAGCACTAGCCTGGTTCTGCGAGAGCTCTAAGAATTGCGACCCCACAATTCCATTTGAAGCGACCCCACTTCTCTCTCACATAGGTGATTTCAGATAAATCGTTAAAGGCATATGCCTAACCTCCTTTGATATCACTAATTTGTTATAGAAATAGGACTAGGAAGTATGCAACTCCCTTTGAATTTTGGGGTACTCCCTCACAGTAACCTCAGTTTGTACAGTTAGGTTGTCCTATTAAGCCTAGATCATGGGATCTCCACTCTTCTAGGATAGGTTTCCTTTTCACAAACTTATTTCAAGGGCTTTAGTCCCATTCCTCTCGACGAATTATGTACTATCTCTTTGCTTAAGCCTTTTGTAAGCGGATCAGCAATGTTATCCTTTGACTTCACATAGTCAATAGAGATGACTCCCGTTGAGAGAAGTTGTCGTATCGTATTATGTCTCCTTCGAATGTGCCTTGATTTGCCATTATACATTGCACTTTGAGCTCTTTTAATCGCTGATTAGCAATCACAATGTATGCAAATGGCTATCAACGGCTTTGGCCATCTTGGTATCTATTCCAAGAATTGGCGTAACCATTTCGCCTCTTCTCCAACTTTATCCAACGCGATAAACTCAGATTCCATTATGGATCTAGCTATGAGAGTTTGCTTGGAAGACTTCCAAGTTATAGCAGCTCCTCCAAGGGTGAACACATAACCACTTGTGGATTTGGAATCTTTCATATCAAATATCCAGTTAGCATCACTGTATCCTTCCACAACAGCTGGATCTTGGCCATAATGCAGTCCATAATTCCTCGTGTATCTCAAATACCTTAGCAATCTAGTCATGCTTTTCCAATGCTCAGAACTAGGATTACTAGTATATCTACTTAGCCTGCTAACAGCGTATGCTAAATCCGGTCGGGTACATGGCATGAGATACATGAGACTGCCAATGATCCTTGAATACTCCAACTGAGCAACGCCGTCACCTCTATTCTTAGACAGGTGTTGGGTAGTATCAATCAGAGTTTGAGCCACACTTTTGTCCTTCACATTGAACTTCTCAAGGACCTTGTCCACGTAGTGGGATTGACTTAACACAAGACCATTTTAGGTTCTAGTAATCTTCACTCCTAGAATCACATCAGCTAGACCCATGTCTTTCATGTCAAATCTTGCTTTCAACATGTCTTTAGTAGATATGATCATCTTATCATCACTCCCAACAATAAGCATATCATCTACATAAAGGCATAGAATCACACAGTCTTTAGATGTATCTTTCACATAGACACAGTTGTCACACTCATTTATTTTAAAACCACTGTTAAGCATAGCTTGGTAAAACTTTTGGTGCCATTGTTTTGGTGATTGCTTTAAACCATACAACGACTTAACAAGTTTACACACCTTGCCCTCTTAACCACGTGTAGAGAAACCCTCAGGTTGCTCCATGTAAATCTCTTCATCTAACTCACCGTTTAGAAATGCAGTTTTTACATCCATTTGATGTATTTCAAGATTTCTCATTGCTGCAATTGAAATCACCAACCTTATGGAAGTTATTCGAGTCACGGGTGAGTATGTATCAAAATAGTCTAGACCTTCCTTTTGTCTATACCCTTTGATCACCAACCTTGCCTTGTATTTGTCAATGAAGCCATCAGCTTTCATCTTCCTTTTAAATATCCAACGTTATCCAAGTGGTTTATTACTTGGTGGAAGATCTACTAGCTCCCAAGTGTGATTCTGTAAGATAGAATCAATTTCATTTTTGATGGCTTCTTTCCATTGTGGTCCTTCTAAAGAGGAGACCGCCTCTCGATAGGTCTGGGGCTCACCCTCAACCATATAAGTAAGAAAGTCAGGCCCAAAAGATTTCTCAATCCTTTGCCTTTTGCTTCTTCTTGGCTCAACCTCTTCTGCCTCTGATTCTTCTTGTGTTTCATGTTGGACAATCTCATCAACCGGTGTTGATGAACTTGCATGCGCCTTTTCCAAACATGGAAACGCATCTTCAAAGAATGATGCATTCCTTGACTCCATTATAGTATTCTTGCGTATTTCTGGATTCTTTGAATCATGTACCAGAAAACGATATGCACTACTATGATGGGCATAACCTATGAACACACAGTCCATGGTTTTGGGTCCTATTTTTTGAACCTTTGGTGGTGGAACCACCACTTTGGCTAGGCACCCCCACACTTTCAAGTATTTATAGGATGGTTTCCTCCATGTCCACAACTCATATGGTGTTACATCCTTTTTCTTGAAAGGTATCTTGTTCAAAAGATAATTAGCCGACATAACGGCTTCCCCCCACATGTCCGGGGTTAACCCAGAACTTAATAACAAGGCATTCATAATTTCTTTTAAGGTACGGTTCTTTCGTTCCGAAATTCCATTTGATTGTGGAGAATATGGTGGGGTTATCTCATGTCTTATGCCACTTTGTGGACATAAGTTTGCAAATGGTGAAACATATTCACCTCCTCTATCGCTTCTCACAACCTTGATTTTCTTATTAAGTTGGTTCTCCACTTCATTTTTATATAAAATTAATTTGTCTATTGCTTCATCCTTACTTTTAAGTAAATATACATAGCAATATTTAGTACTATCATCAATGAAAGTGATAAAGTACTTATTTTGAAACGCCCCAAAATCGGGTACGTCTCATAGTTGGCACAAAACATAACAAACATAGTTCTTAAACCGGAAATCAGAATCTATTACAGCGGAAGTCTTTAAATTAAAACATTCATCAAACAATAAAGTAATTCATTGTCTAAAACATAAACTATCGGAATAGGAAATGTCAATCCTCAGAGCATCGACCCGATGTCCATGCTATCCAGCCCTCACGGCTCCTTTACTTTGCCTTTGCTTTACCTTTACTACATGTCATGCATACTAAAAGTCAGCTAACGCTAGTGAGTTCTTTCTTTACTTTAAACTATAAGACTTTTACTTTGCTGTGCCCAAACCTCAGGGTGAGAATTTCTCGCTTACACCGAAGTGAAGACTCATTTGCCTGCTTACACCTCAGGGTGAGACTTTCTCGCTTACACCGAAGTGAAGACTCCTTTGCCTGCTCACACCGAAGTGTGAGACTTCTACTTTGCTTGCCTACAGGACTTTTTACTTTGCAACTACTATGCACTTATACTACGTCACATAATATAATGTCATTCAAACACATATTAACACATAAGCATATAATATGGCATCTGTCACTGTCACTGATGCAGCTTCTTTACCATTCTTTACTTTGCTTTACTTTCTTGTAGTTACATTTCAAAGATAGTACTATTCTCTTTAACTTTCTTTTTATAAAAGTAACCTTTTATAAAATACTATACTTTGTCTTTCATTTTATAAAAATATATAATTCTTATAAAATATTTTTTAACTTTGAAAACTATCTTTTTAACAGTATGCATGCCAGCCTAAAACCGTAAAGGAAAAAGGGCAATAAGAACTCACCTGACTTCTTCTGGTTCTATTTCACTTAGCAAGGAAACTTTGAGCTAGGTGGAATGTTACAAATCTGTCAAGGGTCACGAATGAAACAGGGTTATAACCTATAGGTTTCATTCGAAAAACTTTCCGTCCAAAATCTTATTCGATCGAAATATTTTTCTATCGAAATCTTTCTTGATCGAAATCTCTTTTCGACCGAAAACAAACCTGTTAAATATCTTTTAATCATTGACTATTTCGTTCGAAAACAATTGTCCGAAATCTTTTCTGTCCAAAATACATGTCGATCGAAATGTCTTGTTCGAAATACCTTTCGATCGAAATGTCCTGTCCGAAATCTATGGTGTCCGCAAATATTTTCTGATCGAAAATTTCTGTCTGACATACTTTTCGGATGTTTCAAAGTTTTCGGACCATTCATAGAGTTTTCAGACGATTCAAGCGTTCTTGGCTGATTTCGTCGTTTTTGATCCAAGACTCGATCTTTTTACGTCCAAAACTTGTGTTTAGCTTCCATGAAGCTAAATACATGCTTTCTAGTCCAATTCCATCGTAAAAATCCCAACTTTTTATAAAAACCCACTTTGAAACCCTAAAACCCATTTTCAATACAGAAATCGGATCTGAGGTCGAGTTGTTACCTGTTATGGCTTGATTCCTTCTTCTTTGGTCTTCTGTAACGTGAAGAAACGGTCTCGGGATCAAATGAGGAGATCAACGGGTGAGCTATGAAACTTTCTCTCTCTAGATTAGTTGGTGAAGATGATGAATGTGGGAGAGAAGAGAGGGTGGCTAGGGTTTTACCCCTCCCCTTCCCCCTTTTGCGCCACTTGCTCACGGCCCAAGGCCCGATCTGCTCGAGCCCACTTATTCTTTCATTATTCCATAAGCGTCGTTTATTCTTTATCGTAAATTTCGGGATGTTACAAGTCTACCCCTCTTACAAAAGGTTTCGTCCTCGAAACCTGCTATAAGTTAAACAGGTGTGGGTACGACTCTTTCATTTATGCTTCGGTTTCCCAAGTAGCTTCTGATCCTTTACGATGCTTCCATTGTACCTTGACTAACTGAATTACTTTGTTTCGTAACCGCTTCTCTTTCTTGTCTAGTATGGCAATTTGTTCCTCGGTGTAATTGAGGCTATTATCTACCTCGATGTCATCAACTGGCACGTGTGCTGATTCGTCAACCAGGCACTTATGCAAGTGCGACACATGAACGGTCGGGTGAATTCCACTCAACTCATCAGGTAATTCTAACAGGTAAGCAATTTCACCAATCCGTGCCATTATCTTGAAAGGTTCGACGAACCTTGGACTTAACTTCCCTCTCTTTTTGAATCGTATAATCCTCTTCCAGGGGGAAACCTTCAATAGTACTTGCTCCCCGACATTGAATTCGATCGGTCTTCGCCTCTTATCCGCGTAGGACTTTTGACGGTCATGTGCTGCTTTCATTCTGGACTTAATCTGGTGAAACTTCTCAGAGGTTGCTGTGACTACCTCTAAACTTCCCAGCTCTTTCTGTCCTATCTCACCCCAACAGACCGGGGTTCGACATTTCCTACCATACAACATCTCGTAAGGCGGCATACCAATAGTGGTGTGGTTGCTGTTGTTGTAGGAGAATTCTGCCAATGATAGGTGGCTATCCCAACTGCCACTGAAGTCTATAATGCATTTGCGGAGCATATCCTCCAACATCTGGATGGTCCTTTCCGATTGACCATCCGCTTGTGGGTGATAAGCTGTGCTGATGTTCAACCTTGTACCCATTGACTCATGAAATCTTTTCCAGAATCTCGATGTAAATCGTGTGTCCCGTTCAGATACAATCGATATTGGCACGCCATGACAAGACACAATCTCATTGATAAACACTTCTGCCAGCTTCTTCGATGAATAGGCTTCACGGATCGGTAAGAAGTGTGCACTCTTTGTCAGACGATCCACTATAACCCAAATTGTGTCATGGTCTTTATCTGTGCGGGGCAGCTTTGTAATAAAGTCCATGGTGATACGCTCCCACTTCCATTCGGGTATTTCCAGAGGCTGGATTTTCCCGTATGGTTTCTGATGCTCTACTTTAACTTGTGCGCAAGTCAGACACTCGCTTACGTATCCGGCCACATCATTCTTCATGTTAGGCCACCAATACTCTTTCTTCAAATCCTGGCACATTTTCGTGGTTCCTGGGTGGATGGAATATCGAGACTTATGGGCCTCGTCGAGTACTTTGGCCGTAATCTCTCCGTTCTTCGGTTCCCACATGCGACCACATCTGGTCCTCACTCCATGAGTGTTTATTTGTAACTTCATCTGTTGACCGACCATTCTTTCTTTAGGTTCTCTTCCTTTAGTACTTTTTCTGTGCTTTTTCTAGCTCTGCCATAAAATCTTGGGTTATCACCACCTGGTACGCTTTCACCCTAATAGGAGAATGAGTCTCCTTACGACTTAGGGCATCAGCGACCACATTCGCCTTTCCCGGGTGGTATAGGATCTCACAATCATAGTCTTTCAGCAATTCTAACCACCGCCTTTGTGGCATATTCAAGTCTTTCTGCTCAAAGAAATGCTTCAAGCTCTTGTGATTCGAATAAATTGTGCATTTTACCCCGTAAAGGTAATGCCTCCAAATCTTTAGCGCGAATACAACTGCCGCGAGCTCCAAATCATGAGTCGGGTAGTTAACTTCGTGAATCTTTAGCTGTCGTGACGCATACGCGATCACCTTTCCCCTCTGCATCAAAACACACCCTAACCCCTGTCCCGAAGCGTCAGAATATACCACAAGGTCCTCGTTACCGTCGGGTAATGCTAACACTGGGCTTGGGTCAACTTCTTCTATAACTCTTCAAATGCTTTAGACTGTGCCTGACCCCATTCGTACTTTACTTCCTTACGTGTCAACCTTGTCAGTGGCGAGGCTATTCTTGAGAAGTCTTGAATAAACCTCGATGGTAACCTGCCAATCCCAGAAAACTCCGAATCTCGGTTGGTGTCTTCAGGATTTCCCATTAATGTCGTATACGTTAATAACGTGACATGAGAATTGGACTTCCTTAAGCCAGAACGCGCATTTGGAGAACTTGGCATACAACTTTTCTTTCTGTAGCGTCTCTAGTACTTCTCAAAGATGACAAGCATGGTCACCTTCACTCTTCGAATAAACAAGTATGCTGTCTATGAATACTATCACTGACCTGTCCAGCATCGGTCTACACACTTGGTACATCATACTCATGAATGTTGCTGGAGCATTGGTTAAACCGAATGACATAACGCAGAATTCGTAATGCCCATACCGCGTGCGAAACGATGTCTTAGGTATGTCCTCTTCCCTTACATTTAACTGATGATATCCCGACCGCAGATCGATCTTGGAGAACCATCTGGCACCTTGCAGTTGGTCGAACAGATCATCGATCCTTGGTAGCGGATATTTGTTCTTTACTGTACGTTTGTTCAACTCTCTGTAGTCGATGCACATTCTCATGGCACCATCTTTCTTCTTTACAAACAGAACCGGACCACCCCATGGAGAAATGCTCGGCCTGATAAAACCCCTATCCAAAAGTTCTTCCAACTGTATCATTAGCTCTTTCATCTCCAGAGGAGCAAGTCGGTACGGTGCTTTAGCCACGGGCTGGGCACCTGGCACTAAGTCTATCTGGAACTCTGTCTCCCGGTCAGGTGGAACCCAGGTAACTCCTCAGGAAAGACCTTCGGAAAATTACATACCACTGGTACGTCTTTCAACTCTTTCACTTTTAAATCATTGTCTATCACATAGGGCGGGTAGGCCTCGCATCAGCGCCCTATATACTTCTCTGCCTTTATCATCGATATGACGTTCGTTAACGAACCGTCACGATCCCCGTAAACCAAAACTTCGCTACCGTCTGGAGCTTTGAGCTGAACTATCTTTCGTCTACATACAATCCGGGCTTCGTTGGCAGCCAACCAATCCATTCCCAAAACTATATCAAACCTTCCCAAGGTCATAACATGTAACCTAACTGGGAATCTATGGCCATGTATTTTTATCGTGCAATTATCTACCAATTCATTTACTACCCTGGTCTTACCCACTGCAGTTTCCACATTAAGGCCTGTTCTACTTTAGTAACTTTGCATTTCATTCTTCTACACATAAAGGATGATATAAAACTCATAATTGCACCCGAATCAAATAGTACAGATACAAAGGTATGATCAAGGATGAACGTACCTAACACCACATCTAGATCGCCCCTAGCTTCTTCTTGTGTCAGTGCATACGCTCGGGTCCTTGCCTTTGACTTCTCGGCCTCTTTCCCTTTCTCTGTGCCAGCAGCTTTACGCTTACGACAATCCTTGGCCAGATGGCCAGGGATTCCACAGTTATAGCATGACGGTGCACCAGGACACTCTTGAGAGTAATGCCCTGTCTTCCCACATCGGTAACAAATGTTCAGACCCATACGGTACTCCCTGGAGTGCTTTCGCCCACACTTAGCACAATCAGTTCCATCCTCAATCCGCAGCTTCTTCGTCTCCGGTCCCGCCCACTCCTTTGCTGGCCGCTTAACGACATTAGTCACTTTCTTCTCAGTGGGTAGCGGATCCGCGGATTCGAAGTCATCATAAACTATGCCAGCAAGTGATACAACATATTCGAAGCTTGTAGGAGCATTAGCTTTAACGTGCACACAGACCCTCTGTGGTAGTCCCTTGATGTAATGCTTGATCCTCTTTTCCTTAGTGTCCACCAGATGTGGAACCAACTGAGCCAACTCTTGGTATTTGGAGGTGTACTAGCGATGAGTCATACTGCCAGCATAGAAATTCTCTCTCAACTCTGTCAATTTCGTTCTGCAGGCAGAACTTAGTGATCAGTAGCTTTTTCATGTCATCCCATTTCATCTTTTTCATTTCAGTAGAAGACTTGGTTCTTTCAATCGATCTCCACCAACTTAACGCCTCATTAGTGAATGAGTGAGAGGCAAAATTTACCGCTTGGTCATCACGACACTCACTAATGTTGATCACCCCGTTCATCCTCTCTATCCACTCGAAAGTGGCAACGGCATCT
Organism: Smallanthus sonchifolius; assembly: GCA_023525975.1. Lineage (NCBI taxonomy): Eukaryota > Viridiplantae > Streptophyta > Magnoliopsida > Asterales > Asteraceae > Smallanthus > Smallanthus sonchifolius. Next base: position 27,109,355 of record CM042021.1, on the reverse strand, counting down.
TTCTGTCCATCATACTTCGACGGGTCACACCCCCGAAAGGACTTATAGTTGCAACCATGAATTGCCATTTCATAATCAGAATCGTCACTATCAGTGACTTCAGTTCTCTTACTGCTTTCCTCTTTCTTCCCTATATCAAACTCTTTAAGGGCCTCGCCCAGTGCTTCCGGTAGAACTTTCTTCAAGATTTAAGTAACCTCTGCCGTGATAGCTTCCTTCACAATCGGTTCCAACTCAAGCGCCTCGTTATGGGCATCGTCATGAACCGACTCATGGTTCCCACTGTCATTATGCTCCACGTGCACTGATTCAGTCTCATTGCGGGAGTGTTCACTTTCCTCATGACGGTTTCGGTTACCTAGCTGTCGGCCTCGACGACCAGTACGACCCCCAGTGCGACCACCTCTCTTTGAAACGCCCTAAAACCGGGTACGTCTCATAGTTGACACAAAACATATCAAACATAGTTCTTAAACCGGAAATCAGAATCTATTACAGCAGAAGTCTTTAAATTTAAACATTCATCAAACAATAAAGTAATTCATTGTCTAAAACATAAACTATAGGAATAGGAAATGTCAGTCTTCAGAGCGGCGACCCGATGTCCATGCTATCCAGCCCTCACGGCTCCTTTACTTTGCCTTTGCTTTACCTTTACTACATGTCATGCATACTAAAAGTCAGCTAACGCTGGTGAGTTCTTTCTTTACTTTAAACTATAAAACTTTCTTTTTGGTAGCTTAGTTTTATAAAAATAAAATATAAGCTTTACTTTCACTTTCTTTGAAAACACTTTAACTTTACTTTAAAACTTTGCAACGTGACAATTATAAAACTGTTACGTTATATCTTTCGTTAAAACTTTACTTTTGAGGTAACCGGTTAAGGTGTCCTCCTTTACTCTTTGTCACTTTACATTTCACTCGTACAAGACAAGTGACTATAACATACATTAACTTTCACACATGAATCATTGCCCAAAGGCAGGATCCCTTTGCTCGCTTACACCTCAGGGTAAGACTTTTACTTTGCTATGCCCACACCTCAGGGTGGGACTTTCTCGTTTACACCTAAGTGAAGACTCCTTTGCCTGCTCACACCTCAGGGTGAGACTTTCTCACTTACACCGAAGTGAAGACTCCTTTGCCTGCTCACACCGAAGTGTGAGACTTCTACTTTGCTTGCCTGTAGGACTTTTTACTTTACAACTACAATGCAACTACTATGCACTTATACTACGTCACATACTATAATGCCATTCAAACACATAACACATAGACAAATAACACATATTAACACATAAGCATATAATATGGCATCTGTCACTATCACTGTCAAGCTGCACCGAGATGCAGCTTCTTTACCATTCTTTACTTTGCTTTACTTTCTTGAAATTACATTTCAAAGATAGTACTATTCTCCTTAACTTTCTTTTTTATAAAAGTAACCTTTTATAAAATACTATACTTTGTCTTTCATTTTATAAAAATATATAATTCTTATAAAATATTCTTTAACTTTGAAAACTATCTCTTTAACAATATGCATGCCAGCCCAAAACCGTTAGGGAAAAGGGCAATAAGAACTCACCTGACTTCTACTGGTTCTATCTCACTTAGCAAGGAAACTTTGAGCTAGGTGGAATGTTACAAATCTGTCAAGGGTCACGAATGAAACAGGGTTATAACCTATAGGTTTCATTCGAAAAACTTTCCGTCCGAAATATTATTCGATCGAAATATTTTTCGATCGAAATCTTTCTTGATCGAAATCTCTTTTAGACCAAAAACTAACCTGTTAAATATCTTTTAATCATTGATTATTTCGTTCGAAAACAATTGTCCGAAATATTTTCTGTCCAAAATACATGTCGATCGAAATGTCTTGTTCAAAATACCTTTCGATCGAAATGTCCTATCCGAAATCTATGGTGTCCGCAAATATTTTCCAATCGAAAAGTTCTGTCCGACATACTTTTCGGACGTTTCGAAGTTTTCGGACGTTTCATAGAGTTTTCGGACGATTCAAGCGTTCTTGGCTGATTTCGTCGTTTTTGATCCAAGACTCGATCTTTTTACGTCCAAAACTTGTGTTTAGCTTCCATGAAGCTAAATACATGCTTTCTAGTCCAATTCCATCGTAAAATCCCAACTTTTTATAAAAACCCACTCTGAAACCCTAAAACCCATTTTCAATACAGAAATCGGATCTAAGGTCGAGTTGTTACTTGTTATAGCTTGGTTCCTTCTTCTTTGGTCTTCTGTAACGTGTAGCAACGATCTCGGGCTCAAACGAGGAGATCAACGGGTGATCTACGAAAATTTATCTCTCTACTTTCTCTCTCTAGATTAGTTGGTGAAGATGATGAATGTGGGGGAGAAGAGAGGGTGGCTAGGGTTTTACCCCTCCCCTTCCCCCTTTTGCGCCACTTGCTCACGACCCAAGGCCCGATCCGCTCGAGCCCACTTATTCTTTCATTATTCCATAAGCGTCGTTTATTCTTTATCGTAAATTTCAAGATGTTACATATTTCCTCCTCTTGTGGGAATGGATTTAAAATCACAAACATCTGTGTGAATCATATCAAGGGGTTCGGTTATTCTTTCAACCGATCTAAATGACGATCTTGTTTGTTTGGCTTCGACACAAGTTTTACATTTTAACTTTGAATCAATGGAAAAGGATGGTATGTAATCTAATTTAATTAAACGGTGCATCGAATCAAAATTAACATGACCAAGACGACCATGCCACACATTAGAAGACTCAATCAAGTAAGCAGAAGTAGAAGCATTCTTATTCATGTTCTTTTTTATAGCCATTACATTGAGTTTAAACATACCGTTATGGGCATAGCCCTTTCCAACAAACATACCACGTTTAGTTAAAACAAACTTATCACTTTCTATAACCATATGAAAACCAAACTTGTTAAGCAACCACCCCGACACAAGACTCTTGTGCAAGTCGGGAACATAAAGCACGTTGCTTAGAGTGAGCTCCTTTCCCGAAGTCCACTTCAAGATCACATCACCTTCACCCTTGATATTTGTTGTAGCCGCATTTCCCATGTACAACTTCTCTTCTCCCACCACCTCCTTAAAAGTATTAAAGAGGGTCTTGTCAGGGCAAACATGTCAAGTAGCCCCGGTGTCAATCCACCACCCTTTTGGGGGGGGGGGGGTTAGACACAATGTTGACCTCTTCCATTATGGCGGACAGATTCGAGATCATAGCAACAAGAGGCCCGCCATCATCAATCATATGAGCCCTCTCCTGTTTAGGTTGCTTACATTGGTCAGCACGGTGACCCGATTCACCATAATTATGGCATTTCCCTTTAAAAGAAGCCACCTTCTTTTTCACACCACCCTTCCTTGGTCCAAGGTCCACAAACTTGCCCTTGCCCTTGCCCTTGCCATTAGGCTTGTTGTTTTTGTACCCTTTATTTCCCCTTGAATATGGACCATGTTCCACAAGATTGGATTTTGCAGAACCTTCCACTTTGGTTCCCTTTAGAGCCAACCTATTGTCTTCCTCAATTCGAAGACGAACCACAAGGTCCTCAACAAACATTTCCTTTCGCTTATGCTTAAGGTAATTCTTGAAATCAACCCAACTAGGGGGTAATTTCTCAATCATGGCAGCTACTTGAAATGTCTCACTAAGAGTCATTCCCTCGAAGAGAATATCCCCAAGTATTATTTGTAATTCTTGAACTTGGTTAATTACAGTTTTAGTGTCAACCATTTTATAGTCCAAAAACCTAGCCACTACAAATTTCTTAGTCCCGACATCTTCAGTTTTATACTTGCGTTCCAATGAATCCCATAATTCTTTGGCTGTTGTTATCTTGCAGTATACATTGTACAATGCATCTTGAAGGCCATTCAACACATAGTTGCGGCACAGGTACTCAGAGTGCTTCCATGCATCTAATGCAGTAACAGCTTGAGCATCAGCACCCTCAGCAAGTTGAGGGGGAGACTCAGTCAAAAACCTCGCAAGGTTTAGGGTGGTCAAGTAAAAGAGCATCTTTTGCTGCCACCTTTTGAAGTTCAAACCAGAAAACTTTTTCTGGTTTTTCAGCATGATGGGCAACAGTCTGGGCTGCTTGGGTACCAACTAATGGTCCCATGGAAATAGACCCTAGAACAGTGGATGAGGCTGCTGCAATTGTGGATGCCATTTATGAAACAAGAGCGCGAAACAATTAGATTACAGAATAACTTGGTTTACAGAAAAAACATAAATATTTTTAGAACAAAAATTTTGGTTTACAGAAAACCAAATAACAAAGTTTACAGAAAGCTTGCAAACATAGATTGTAAACCGAAATAAAAAAATTTTAAAATAGTGAACGGTTGAAGTTTTAAAAATTTGTTTTAAGCTTGTAGGAAAACCATTCACATAAGTAAAACATAAACCAAAAACTTTTATTACTTAACAAAACTGATTACAATACAATGATAAAATAAAATAACAAATTACAGAATGAAATAAAAGAACTAAAGAAACGAAACAGAATGAAACCAAAACCGGGTAAAGGCTGGTGATTTCTGTTAAACAGAGGTCACTTAAAACAGATTTCGGGCCACCCAGGTGAACCCGACAGTCTCTCAGGGTACAACAGCCGAAATAGGAAGTACTGTCGGGATTAGCCTAGCACCCGACACTATACCTGAAACAAGAGCGCGAAGCTTGGAGAATGCCGGAAATTCTTCTCGAACAGAGTGTGTTTGCATGTGCGATTTTGCATGTGTGTCAAACCATGAACCCAAGCCTTGTTTATATAGGCTAGACACTTAATTCGCAATTTACGGCAGCTCATTACTCAAGGAGTTAAGTTTGCAACTAATGCAATCATAACTCTGGGATTTAAGTCTGCAACTGATGAATTTTAAGAGTCTCTTGCAACTGGAAGAGCTTGAACCGGATTCGAACCCGCGAGCCAACAGTAAAAAATACTAAGGCGGCTCTCGGCGATGCGAGCGTGCGAAGTGCAAAGTGCGCCATCAAAATGACACATTACGCACATCGCTCCTCAGTCCCGTGCCCGGGTTCGGTCCCGATAATGTGCCCGTGCCCGGGTGCGGGCGCATCGGGTACTTTGCACCCTTGCTACTGCCACTTTGTGTGTCTTGGTATACAAGAATACTCTTGTGTGAACCTTTACACTTATAAGCCAAGCAATGGTTTCTCATTACTCCGATGTGGTACAAGCTCAATTCCCAAGACATGTTCAATTTCCAATGTCTCAACATTTACACACACAACTTCGAGCATCAATATCTCATTTATCTTAGCTCTATTTTGGACATGATTTGGTTCATTGTGATCCTCTCACGTAATAGAATACGAACGTAATAAACAATAATTATATTTGTAACAAATATAAATAATTATTTAAGTCCAAAATATGTGAAAAACATATTTTCACAAAAAAATCCCAACAGTTTATTAATGCTTCATTTCAGTAGGTTTATTATGTGGAAAATTAAATTTTCTTTTAGTATTTGACGATATTATTTATATTTTGTATGTTGTGAAGTACGTATATAAACATATGTGAAAAATATAATGATATTATTTATTTATGATAACGCATATATGTATGTAATGTATTATATTTAAATTTATAATAGTTGTTATATAAATAAAAAAGGTTATTGGATTTTAACAATCCAAACTATGACGCATTGACTTATAATAATCCATACTAACAATTTAACCGGTGACAGTCATAACTTTCACTTTTGTTGCAAGTGGCAGTTCCAAGCATAATCATCCATATATTCACATTCGATTTACACTTATTTTTGCTCAAAATGATGATTTTGAATGAAAATAAAGGAAAAACGTACAAGCGAAATCGGGTGGAATCAAGTGTAAATCGATTGTGTATTTATGATGATTATACAACTGTGACTGTCATTGGTAACAAAAGCGAAAGTTACGACTGTCACCGGTCAAATTGCCAGTATGGATTATTATTAGCCAATAGGTTATAGTTTAGATTATTAAAATCCAATTTGCCATAAAAATACAATAATTATAATGGTAAAAATGTAGTTGGAAATCCTAACGCTAGTTTTCTAACAAACTAACAGGTATACCCGATGTCTGCGGGTATGCTCGATACCCGACGGGTAATTATCCGACAAATACCTGACAGACATTTCGTGTATGATACATGATTTTACAATCAGGTATGAGAATAGGATTACCAATACCCGAACAAACCGTACTGTTACCATCCCTAGATTCCTATTTCCATTAAACTATTGCCATCGGACAGAACTTACATTGACTTTTTTACAAGCTGACCAAACCTATTGCTTAAACAACAACTATTTTACATCCATTTAATGCCTTTGAAGTTTGAACACAAACACACATACAACAAAGAAAGATATAATGAACTCTGGGTACAAGCATTTTAGCCATGCACATAACCTCATCATCCACCAAACACATGAAGCTGCCAAGATGTCATGCTCCGGCTGCAACTCGCCGGTCATCGGGACCGTATACGCTTGTTGGCAATGCAATTTCGTGTTACACGAGCAATGCTTTCATGCAACTCGGTCCCTAAAACACCCTTCCCACCCTTCTCATCCTCTAACTTTAGTTCCTTACCCTACTTACCCCTCCAACTCCTTCTACTGCAACTCCTGTAAACTCACAGGAACCGGATTATCCTATTCCTGTTCCGATTGTGAGTTTGACCTTCATGTCCATTGTGCTCATTCATACATGCATGTTCAACATGTGGGCTTTGCTTCATCTCAATCCAATGCTCATTACCCAAATACGCGGGTGGAAGAGTCAGGTTCGGTTAGCAATTCGGATCTTGAAAACCTCAAAACGAGCCAGCAAAGGCTCGAGATCGCAAAGGAGCAGGCTCGAATGGCTGCTGAGACACGTAAATTTATCTTAGACTTCTTAATTTGAGTGTCATATGTTGTTCATTTTCATTGTGGGTGTTGTTCTTTAAATTGTTGCCTTTGGATTGTTGTTCGCTTGTTTCCTATTTCCTTCACTTTCATATATATACTGTTTTACCTTGTGAACCAGTAAAACACCAAAATTTACAAGTAGGATATGTATCTATAGTAAGATTTCTTTTATAAAAATAAAGAATTTTAAAAATAGTTTGTACAAGTAGGAAAAAAAAGGGAAAATCACCAAAATTTACAAGTTTATTCAAAATTTTTTTTGCATACATTTACTTTAGTCGACTCCAAAATAAACGTATATAAAAGCAACCAATCACAAAACATCATATAAGCTTAGCCGACTATATTTCAGCATGCAGGCTTGAATTTAGTCGGCACAAAAACTTCGGAAAGAACAGACCACTAAAAAAAACCAATCAAAACAGACCACATGTAACTCTTTGGATCGTGCCTTGATAACAGTGTTGCCAAATATCGTTACTCGGACATACTTAGTCCAACACCAACGATGGTTGGAGAGTGGTGTTCGGACGACGAGCTTGAAGGGGGTGGAGGGAAGATGATGAATTATATGGGTATAGTAATCATTCTACTTATAGGATTTTATAAATTTTTTTATTTTATTGATTTTATAGAGGGGTATAATAGTCATTTCATAAAAATTAATAGACAATCTAACATTAGTTAGTGCAAAGGATCAAATGTGTTACTCGGAAAGTAAAAGTAAACACCAAATGTGTAATTTTCAGAAAAAAAAAACTATAATACGAGCATACCTAAGGCAGTATCCGTATATTTTTTTCTATATTATCTCATAGCAATGATTTTAACATAATACAATCTATCTATTATTCTCACCAAATCTACCTATGAATGTACAATAACTAGGAGAACATCCCGCGCTCCGCGGCGATGCTGAAACTTGCGTTAATGTTAACAAAACGAAACCGTTAAGATTTGTAACGTAAAATAAGAGAAAGATAAGGTAACTAAAAACTGAAAAAAACCAAATGAAAAAAATTAAGCAATAAGAAAAACCCCACCCTCAAGGTTTGAACCCAGGTGGATGGGTTCGAATGTGAGGACTGCAGCGCGCCGTGACAATCTAGGCTAGGCTCCTTCAATGGTAATCTCCCAACAAATAAACCTAAATACATACCTAAAATCAACTAATTAAAAAAAATAAATCAATGATAGTATGTCAAGTGGCCTAGTCGTCCAAACCATCCAATAAGAAAATAGAAATGTTCACACCTCTTGTAATGTATTTGAAATGTATATAGTTATAGATATATAAAAATTTGGCCGCTCTGCGCATAATTTTCAGCTCCACTATCATCAAAGAAAAATTTACGTTATAAAGTCAACTTCTGGACAAAAGAATATCTAGTTAGCAATCTCACATATTCCATTATTACCAACTTCTTTTTAGTTATCTAACTTTTTCTTACATATACTTTCTATATATTTCTCACAAAATTTGTTCTCTCATTCTCTGAGCCGGCATGGGGCAGGCCAAGTCGGACCTCTGGTCCGTGCCCATTTTTTTAGGGGTCTAAAATTGTATATATATATATTATATACATATTTTTTTATAAAATTTTATATACCGGTTTTATATATCGGGACCTTCTTATAAAAACTTAAAAATATATTGGGCCATTTTTATAATGGTTGGGGCCTCTTTAATCTTTATAATGTAATGGTTGGGCCCTAATTCGTTTAATCTTTATAATGTAAATATGTAATGGTTGATTGGTTGGGCCCTAATCCAGTAATCCATTTAATCTTTATAATTTAATTATGTAATGGTTGAGCCCTAATCTTTATAAAGAAATTAGAAATCATCGGCTGTTTAAAAAAAGTACGAATTGAATAACAGAAGAAATTTAGTTTATATATTTTGTTCCTAATCTTTATTACTATAACGTTAATTATCGTTTAAAAAAAATAGTTTATATATTTTGTTCGTAGGGGATTTTTTTTCCGGCTCGGCCGGAGCACTTAAATCCTCAGGACCGACCCACCCTCTTAGTTTTTTCATAGAAAAACTAGAAAACTCTCCCCACCCTCTTAGTTTTTAAACATTAATAACTTTTTTATACGTTATAATTTAAAAAGAATTACACCATTAAACTAATCATTCTTTTATCTTTAATTTGAGTATAATTTTGATATATTAAAAACAAAAAATTAACGTGTCAAAACTTTTTCGATATATATATGCAGTATCATTATATTTTCAATTTGCCTACATGTAGTATGATTCACCAACAATACTAGTTAGATTTTTAAACAGTTGCATTAGTTTTATTGATCAAGATTAACTCATATCATGGATTCTCAAACACCATTTGCTGATTCGCATATAAAACTAGCAAGTATTAAACATGTCTAGCACGTTTTAGAGATTAGCAACATCATTTTAAAGCTATTATAAGTGTTAATTTCACATATTTCGTTGGTTATATGGTTGGATACATTAGGAAAGGTCTTTTAAATAAACATAAATAGATTGCACTTTTGATTTAATTGTCATCCCAAGCAAAGGTGATTCAAACTTGGATTGATTTAATCATACCTTAACTTCAATGACCATACCAAAAGTCCAACATCTTGCCATCGGAGCATAAGCTTCATTCCATTAAACTATCTTTAGATGGAAGGGGTTGACAATCTGGCATCCATTGGTTGACCAACTCCAATTTTCCATTAAACCATTGCCATTGGATAGAGTGCACGTTGACTTTTTATAAGTTGACCAAACATGTTCTCATTTCCATTCCTATTCCATTAGTAATTAAACAACTTCCAAGCCTATGCAACTTGGCAAACACACTCCTATTTTACACCCATTTCACCCCTTTTAAATTTAAACAAAAACACACATACAACAAAGAAAGATATGATGAATTCTGGGTACAAGCATTTTAGCCATGCACATAACCTCATCATTCACCAAGCACTTGAAGCCGCCAAGATGTCATGCTCCGGTTGCAACTCATTCGTCATTGGGACTGCATACGTTTGTTGGCAATGCAATTTCGTGTTACACGAGCAATGCTTTCATGCAACTCGGTCCCTAAAACACCCTTCCCACCCTTCTCATCCTCTAACTTTAGTTCCTTACCCTACTTATCCCTCCAACTCCTTCTACTGCAACTCATGTAAACTCACCGGAACCGGATTATCCTATTCCTGTTCCGATTGTGAGTTTGACCTTCATGTCCATTGTGCTTGTTCTGGTATTAGTAGTCAAACACAAAATACTCCTCTTCAACAAGCATACATGCATACTCATAACCCAAATACTAATCCCCTATATCCTTCCATGGGTCCAAATACGCGGGTTGAAGAACCTGGCCCTTCGTATCTTGAACACATCAAAATGAAACAGGATTCGGAACTTGAACACATCAAAATGAACATGCAAAGGCTCGAGATCGCAAGGGAGGAGTCTCGATTGGCTGCTATTCATCGTCAACATATCTTAGACATGATATAGTTGCACACATTAATGGTTACAGATCGTTCTGATTCCTACATAAAAAACTGGTTGTAACACAGTTGTCGATTGTTGTCGTTCTCTTAATTTGAGTATCATATGTTGGTCATTTTCATTATGTGTGATGTTTTATCAACTTTTGCCTAAAGGATTGTTGTCCATTTGTGTCCTAGTTTCTTCACTTTCATATATACTGCATTTCCTTGTGAACCCTAATATGTATCTATAGGATTATTTGGGAATATCAGCAAAATGTACAAGTTGATCAATTTTTTTTTTGTCAAATATACATATTGACTTTTAGCTATTTTCAAATATATACATATCAAAACCAACCAATGAAACTATGACAGGTAAGCTACGATGCCAAATTTTAGCTAGTACGGAAAACGAGAAAAAGCACATGGGGTCCACAAAATAAACCAATCAGAAAACGTCACGTAAGCTAACCCGGCTAAAATCTAGCCAGCATCTTTCCTAATCTGCTAGATTTTAGTCGGGTTAGGAAATATGTCCACTACATTTTAGCCGGGTAGATTTGCTAGATTTTAGCCAGGTTGAGAAATATGTCGGCTAGATAACCCAACTAAATTTTAGTTGGGTTAGTTTACTTGCGTTTTTTGATGTTGTTTTTGTGTCACACCCCCGTCAAGGCGGAAACACGAGGAGGCGACGAAATTGAATCATTACACATGATCAAAAGAAATTTACTATTAAAACCAAATAGTTATTACATCAGTATTTCAAAACAAATAAACCAAATAAAACAAACAGAACAAATAATTCTTTTTTTTGTTAATTCTAGCTAAGTTCACTAAAGCATAATCCTTGATTCTATCATGAGCTTGTCAACATTCTAGTTAGTTTCACCTGAAAAACATGCTAAAATATGTCAACTAAAAAGTTGGTGAGAACATAGGTTTAGATAGATACATAGTAATAGATAACAAGATGCAAGTCATAAACAAGTTTCACAATTCCAAGTAATTAAACTTTTATACATGAGTCCACAACCAACCCTAGTGATCGATAGCTCTCCCGTCCAACACCTTGTCAGGGTGTTAAACTAAGTGTAAGTGTCAAGAATTCAGTTTATGAACACTCAGCTCCTTCCAAGTTGATCAGAATCCACAACTTGAAGGATGCTCGGAATTGATTGGCATGCATCAACCCGAGAACTGAATGGGCTAGTCAGGACAATAGATATATTTACGTACTCCTGTGGCTTCCCCGAAGTTAATGGTTGTGTAGATTTTAGAAATAAGAGAGACTTTGTAATGAAAAGTGACATAGTATAGCAACATGTATAAACCAGTTTAGTTTTACTACAATTAGAAAGTTTGTTATTGAATGCAAAAGAATAGTTTAGACTCTAGAACATGATTTCTGTTTTGATATATGAGCATGTTTTCCACCCCAAAGTAGAAATAAAAGAGAGGCTATGAACTCACCTTGCAGCAGGTGGGATTGATCTTGATTGCTGAAGTAACTTGGTTTAAGAGATACCTTAAGAATTCCCTAAATAAGTTCGAGTTTGAGTTAGTTTACAGAATTGTGGAAAGATGAGGGGTTGTTTTGTAAATAGAGGAAAGTGGTTGTCGTATACTAGAGTGGTTATCGTACCAGAGTAGTACCTCCAAAACAAAGTTCCTAGGAACGAGTTGGCCGGATCAGAACCCTGTCTTTCCTATCCAAAACCTTACTGTTTGCCAGATAACTACATACCAGTTTGAAATTTACTCAATTCGTATAGTTTAACCGAGTTTAGGACACGTCTGGTAAGTTTAGGATGTATAGGGGCTAAAGTGCAATTGTGCAATTAATAAGGATTGAAAATAGATGAGTTAAATATTAGAGGGTTTTATTAGGAATTAAAGAGTTATAATAAAAATATAATTCTAAAAGTAAGAAAGAATTAAGAAATATATAGCTTTAAAAGTAAAGCGTTTTAACAAGTTCTAAGGATTTATAAAATATATTTTATAATTCTTGTGTTTTAAAGAAGAAAACGAAATCTTTAAATAATGTTTAGTAATATATAAATAGTTTCTAGTTTAAATAACGTTATTAGTTTAAATAAAAACATAACTTTAAACGGTTTCTCGCGAAATCTTTTATAAACAATACTTAAATATATATATATAGTTTCCCATTTAACTAACGTTATTATTTTTAAATAAAACATAACTTTAAATTTTTAAATGAATACATAATTCCTCACGAAAATGTTACATAATTCCCTTACGTTATTTAAATGATACATAATTTATTTTTATTAAAATAAAACAATATATGTAACATCTTAGTAAATTGGAAATTAAAAAAAAAGGATTTGTTAATCACATTTATTTGATCAAAAACATAATAATATATGTATTTATGGATATATGTGTGCGCGCAGTAAAATAGTAAAACAGAAAATAAAGAAAAAAGAAAACAGTCACTGGGTTTCGAACCCATTGACCTATGTTTTATTGCTTCTGAGTTTTAACCACTAGGCTAAGGTGGTGGTTTGTTTAAGAATTCAGAAATCAACTTATTAACCAAAAGGCCCAGTTCACCATCTTCATTCCCAAACAAAAGCTTAGTTCACGCGTAACCCTAAAATTCGATTTTGAACCAGCTATAATTCAAAGGACAATGCGATGGAGGGTGGATGATACCTGGAATCGAAAACCACTCGGAAATTTTTTACAACTATCAAGTTAATTATTTCTATTTAATTAATAACACTAATGTAATTTAATTGTTATACTAATTAAAATGAGGCAATTCGAGACTTGTCATTAAATCGAAATGAAACTAGAATCGTTACGATTTTTAGAGATGTCACATTTTGTGGACCCCATGTTTTTTTGTGCAAGCTAAAATTTAGTTGTCTTAGCTGGGTAAGCTAAGGTGGCGATTTCTGATTCGTTCTTTATATATGTTTAGTTTTGTAAGGACTAAAATCTAATGTTCATTTTGAAAAAAAAGTTAATCAAATATGGATTTTTATTATATCTTTTATATTTAATGAACAAAGTTCTTTAATATATTATTTCATAAGCAGTAAGGTTTTAACATAAATATTCAGTGCATCTATTATTTTCATCAAATCTAAGTACATTAACATATAAATAAATCTGGGGTGTCGTAATGATAAGCGCTTGAGTGTGACGATTAATCAAGTTTCCATTAGCACATTGTTCTTTATGTGATCCCATCGGGTAGGAGAGTAACGCGTTCCCACGGTTACAAAGTCCTGCTTCACATAACTTTCAACTCAACTGTCGGTCAAATATAATTTTGTTTGCCAGTTTAACTACTTCTAAACTATTAGTCGTCGCCAACCAAAGAAAAATTATTACAACGACAAGAGAATCTCTCTGCGTAAATTGCTTGGCAATCTGACAAATTACTTATTTACCCGTGTAATACACGTGTCTGATTATTGGTGTAATGGGTAGTTTATTAGTTAAAAATTTTATAAATTAATTTGGTTTAGATTGTATTATTTTGGATTTTCCTTGGGCTTACTGGTTAGATCATATTTTCTTAGGATTTTTTTTGGGCTTTATTATGGTTGGGCTTCATGAATATACAGTAGTACAAAAACTATTTTTAGAGGCGGTGGAAATCATTTTTTGAAGCGTTTATTAGACGCTTCAAAAAATAGCGCCTCAAAAAATACAATTATCTTTTGAAGCGGTGCAGAAAGGTTTTTTACAGCGGTTTTTTATTTTAATATAATAAATAGTTGTTATTATTTTTAACAGCGGTGGTTTAAAAAATAATATAAATGATAGAAGATAATTTTAGCAGCGGTTCTTTTTTTAATATACTAAATAATTTAGAAACTGTTCCTTTTCTAAAATATAATAATTAATATTATTTTTAGGTCAAAATTATCATTTTTCGGAATTCAAAATATCTGAAAAGCGGTTTTTTTAAATATAATAATTAATATTATTATTAGTTTTAAAACCTGAAATTCAATCACACCTGAATACATCAATTCATTACACAAATCCATGAATACAACAATTCAATACACTAATTCATGAATACATCCATTCAAAACACTAATCCAAACACTGAAATTACAAATTCAAATTCAATAATATGAATTGAATTTACAAATCCAACAATACATAATTTCTATAAGATATAAATCTATAAAAAGTAAAAAGTATTAATACCAAATCTAATTCAACTTATAGCTCCAATTTGGAATCAAACTCACAAAAAGTAATGGCATTATGATCCTAAGTAACTCTTCGATATCTTTTTGTTTAGCAACTCTTTTTGTTCACCAAATCTAAAAAGAAATAAATAAAAAAGGTTAGATTTAAACTATATTTATTTAGGGTAAAAAAAATTAAACATACAACTACATATATGTAAATACTTACATCCCTGAGAAAGTTTTTTTATAAGCACATACAAACTCCATCATGAGGCCCAACACAAGATATCCGCATTCTCATCCGTTTTCTTGTTGTTTACACTACAATAAATTAACAATTAAGTATGTAAAATTTAAGAAAATCAATTAACTAAGACATAGAAATGCATACCTCGTCCATGCTCCGTGTGAATTCTATTTCCTTGAAAACATCTTCAATGACTTTCGAAAGAAGATAACTGTTTTTATCCTTTTTGCCCTTTAACGAATCTAAGATGAATACTTCTTGCTCAGGTCCAACACATCTAGTTAATGGATCATCCTGCCCTTGAAAATACGTACCATTCGCTTTCATTTCACTCTCAGTACGGGACTATAAAAAAAGATAAATGTAAAGCATTCGACTAATTATATACATATATATATATATATAGGGGAGGGATCAAGAGAAAACCACAAATTTAGGCGAAAACCGAGAAAATCACTAAAAGCAATCAAATAATTTATAAATTTTTAATTTTTTTAATTTATTTCTAAATGTATTAATATAATATTACACAATTTACCAAAAAATCATTTTACGTATTATGTTTTACGTATACGTAACCGCAACTTTTTTGTTTTCTGTTTACGTAACACTATGTGTTACGTATACTTAAGCCAATACTTAAATGATTTTTTGGTAAAAATGTGTAATATTACATTGATACTCTTATAAATAATTAAAAATAAAATAAAATAAAAAATAAATATTATTATATGATTTGTTAAAATTGGTTTTTAGTGGTTTTCGCCTAACTATGTGGTTTTCTCTGGAACCCTCCCCTATATATATATATATATATATATATATATACATATAGGGTTAGGTTCAAATGAGAACTCATAAATACTTAAGAACTTGCGAGAGCTCGTCAAAAAACCAATTAAAACCATTTTTTTTGTTTTCACTATCTTTATTATTAAAATATAACATAAAATTGATTTATCTCTTCAATTAATTCACTCATTCTCTCTAAATTATCCTTAAAAAATTTATATACATGTGTAAATGATAAACACTTACACATGTGTAAGTGGTAAACTTACACAAGTGTATATTTTTTTAATATACGAAGACATGTAAATTTACATATATAAATTCATTTTTTATGTTGTATTCTAACAAAAAAAATTGTTTTGATTGGATTTTTGACGAGTTCTCAAAATATTTAAGAGTTCTTAAATGATCAATTCCCTATATATATATATATATATATATATATATATATATATATATATATATATATATATATATATATATATATATATATATATATATATATATATATATATATATGTTAAGCATTCGACTAAGTATATACTTACAGTATTGGGCTAAATTTCAAAGTCACTTTGCTTTTCTAAGGCTCTCTTTATCTATCTAATTAAGTTAGATTGGGCTTATGGTTTAATTGGGCATTTGCCTACCTAATCAAATGGGCCACATCTCTTCTATTGTTTAATCAAGCCCTTTAAGTCTTTTTAATTCTACTAAAGCAGATACACCATCTATATATTTATTCTATGTTTAAAAGTTTAAATTGGGTCCTAAATTTGGGTTTGCTACGGTAGTTAAAAGAGTTTCGTCCTTGAAACTTCTATGTAGTTACTTCTCTAGTGGTGGCTATAAGTTCTTTGCTCTCACTTCTTAGGTATTGATCGGCACAACAAGATTTACTAAAATTCTCATGTACTTATAAGTTTTCTTAGTGGTGTTAACTAATTTGCTTCCTATTTTAGTCAACTGATGGTGTTAAATAATTTGCTTCCTATTTTAGTCAATCCTATTAGAATGTTTTTTTTACTATTCATAGGAGTTTGTAAGACTGGCATAACATGTCAGACATGACACAATAAGACACGATGACCTGTTGTGTTCAACACGAACACGACACGATAACTTATCGTGTCATTTTTTTCAAACACGAACTGTTTAGAAACAAGTCACCTGTTAAGGGACATGTTTAGAAACCTATTTAAAGATAGAATAAATATCACATATGTAATGAAAAAAAATGCCAAAACTTCATAAAAAATTAAAAAGTCGAATCATAACATCCATTAACATAATAAATTAAACATTTTTAAAACAAAAACCTATAAAAGTCAAATCAGAACATCTATTAAAGAAAATTCCAAGTTTCGACGGGTCTTTCTTCTCGTGTCGACCTGTTTAAGACATGAAACCTGTTAAAGTCAAACACGAGACAATTCCAAGTTTCAAAAATTAGGTCAAGGGTCAGACTTGCGTAGGTAAAGATGTCGATGGGTAGGAAATTGAAATGTTGGGCTTGGGCTGGGCCTAGATGCAAATAGGATGTTAAGTGTTAACATGTCACTAACGGGTCTTAACAGGTTAACATGTCTTTAACCTGTTTAGACACGAATTTAACCGTGTCTTAACGTGTCGACCTGTTTAAGACACGAAACATGTTAAGGTCAAACATGAGACATGTTAATTACGTGTCGTGTTAACAGGTACGTGTCAAAAATTGCCAACCCTGGGAGTTTGCATAGAAAAATAAATATTAATTCTTTGGAACTAACACAACTAGAGGTGCACAAACTGGTTTTTTTTAAACAGAACCGGTCCAAACCGAATCGGGCCGGTTTGGTTAAACTTTGGTTAAAAACCGGTTATCTTAAACCGGGTTGCATGAACCAGAATCCTCCAAACCGCTTCTAAACGGCGGTTTGGAACGGGTTTAAACCGGTTTGCGAAGAACCGGTTTTCATTAAACCGGTTTCAGGTTTTGAACCGGGTTGAAAATTTAAACCGGTTTATTTGCCCATCCCTAAACACAGCCCGTTTGAACTGCATTTAGCGCTCGATCTACTCGAGAGTACGCAATTTTAAGCCGTTGCATGTAAAGAGGTCGATTCTTGTTATGTTTTTGTAACATCCTGAGTTTTAGAGCACGAAAGAATTCACAAGAATTAAAACTTAAATAAGAAAAAGGGAAGCGGGTTTGGGCCGGGGTGTATGGGCCGAAAGGGGCAAGGATTGGGCCTTTATAATCCCCAAGACCAGCCCCAAAGCCTTATTAACTTCACCATTTTTGGATTTCTAGAGAGAGAGAGCCTAGAGAGAGAAAGTCTCGGTTTTCAGATTTGAGCTTCAAGAATCGTTAGCAAGAGTCTCTAGAGTGTTTAGCAATAGTCGGGGAACGATTTTAGGTAACCATTCGTTCCAGATCTGAGTGTTTATGTTATGTTGGGTTTTGAAGAAAAATCGAGTAAAAGTTGGGTTTTTACGTTTAAAAATGGAAACAAAGTATAGATTTAGACTCATGGTTGGAAAACGAACGTTTTGGACGTAAAAAGTTCGAGTCTTGATGAAATCAGACCTTAGCCGCCATTTGCATGCAGATTAGGGTTCGGCTGGGGAAGATGAAGCCCGTAGGCGAACTTGATAAGTTCGTCGGGCCTTGAGATAGCGAACTTGACAAGTTTGCTTGGCAAGTTCGCTAGACAATGTCTGGAGAAGTTATTAAGTTCGCCTAATAAGTTTGCCAGGCCTTGAATTGGCGAACCTGATATATTCGCTTGATAAGTTCGTTGGGCCAGGGGAGGCGAACTTGTCTTAAGTTCGCCTAGTCAAAAATGGTGAAAACGTTTAGTGTCAAGTTAAGTCTGATACGTGTCGAATTGTTATGATTATTCAGATTGTGTGAGATCCAATAGACTATTCCAGCTAAGATACCGGGTGAGTTTTAATTCCCTTTTTGCCTTCTTTAGGGATTGTGTGCATACTTAGTGTAAAGTGTTTATTGTATTTTATATATTAATAAACAAAGTGAAAACTATGTTTTAGTGTAAAGTTTAAAAGAGGCAAAAGTACATTTTTAGTAAAGTATGATTATATTATTGGCAAGCGTTTATTATATTTTCATATACATAAACAAAGGCATAATATGTGTGCTAGTATGTTTTCAGTAAAGCAAGATATATATATATATATCTTTATGGCAAGCGTTTACTATATTTTATATACATAAACAAAGACATGATATATGTGTTAAGCTATGAACAAGATTTACAGAAAGTTTTATGAACAGTAAAGTGAACAGTTTTCCTTTGAGAATGTATACCAGCTTGTAAAGGTCCTTGGGACAGATGTTACTTGTACAAGATGTCTGATATGGGTTCTACCCATTAGTAAGAACCTTGATGGTTCGCTAACGGTTGTACAACTGGGATGAGTGACGGCGGTTGCTCGGGAGGTCCACGCAACCTCCCAGTAGTGTTAAGCGGTATTGTCGGTTCATGGTCGTTGATCATGGGGGCATTGATCGGTTCATGGTCGTTGATCAAGGGGGCATTGACCAGGTACTCGTCGGTTCATGGTCGTTGACCATGGGGGCGGTATAGTAGTGACAAGAGAATTGACGGATAAGCGGTAGTGTCGGTTCATGGTGTAAGCCATGAGGGCATTGACCAGGTACTTGTCGGTTCATGGTGTAAGCCATGAGGGCAGTACAGTGTAAAGGAATTGACGTTTTATTATATGCTTTTAAACTGTTTTGAAAAGTAAAGTATGTAAAGTTTAGCCTTACTGGCAGTATATATGTTTTAGTAAATCTTTTGTATAATTGATTTAAAGTAAACGTTAGAACTCACTCAGCGTTGCTGATTTTTAGTATGCACATCAGTTAAGTGTAGGTGGCAGTAGATGGAAGTGGATGTTTGGCTTGGTGAGAAGAGTTACCCGAAGATCAGCATCTGGCATCCCGTTATGATTGTTTTAGTTTGATGTTGTTTAAAGTTCATGCAGTTTCAGACAAGTTATGTTTAGACATGTTATGTTTCCGCTGCGTTAGAACTCACTCAGCGTTGCTGATTTTAGTAAATCTTTTGTATAATTTATTTAAAGTAAACGTTAGAACTCACTCAGCGTTGCTGATTTTTAGTATGCACATCAGTTAAGTGTAGGTGGCAGTAGATGGAAGTGGATGCTTGGCTTGGTGAGGAAAGTTACCCGAAGATCAGCATCTGGCATCCCGTTATGATTGTTTTAGTTTGATGTTGTTTAAAGTTCATGCAGTTTCAGACAAGTTATGTTTAGACATGTTATGTTTCCGCTGCGTTAGAACTCACTCAGCGTTGCTGATTTTAGTAAATCTTTTGTATAATTGATTTAAAGTAAACGTTAGAACTCACTCAGCGTTGCTGGTTTTTAGTATGCACATCAGTTAAGTGTAGGTGGCAGTAGATGGAAGTGGATGCTTGGCTTGGTGAGAAGAGTTACCCGAAGATCAGCATCTGGCATCCCGTTATGATTGTTTTAGTTTGATGTTGTTTAAAGTTCATGCAGTTTCAGACAAGTTATGTTTAGACATGTTATGTTTCCGCTGCGTATGTTGAGATTTTAAATCATTTCCGTTGTTGGTAATACATGTTTTATGTTTAAGAGCTATGTGTTGATAAGTAAATCCAATACGTGAGGCCTCCCGGGTTTTGAGCCTTACAGTTTTATTTCTAGCGGGTCAATCCAGTAAAACAAAACGAATATCTTAAAAGGAAACCAGTCAAATGGGTCCAACGACTCGAAAGTTGTACAAAGTGTTTGTTTGTGATTTAAACCTTTTCATTTACATTAGTCAAAAGTAATATTATAACATTCTAATTATTTATAAGGAACTACATTAGAATCTCGTGTATTACACGAGTTGAATAAATATAATATAATATACTTAGTAATAAAAATTTTACGTCTTTAAAAACCCGTGTATTACACGGGTTGAATAAAATATAATGTAATTTGTTAACACATACACTCGTCAATATATGTCATTTAAAAATTCACTTTGAGGTGACAGTTATAAATTATGTTAAATTAATTTTTAAAACATTTCTTTTTCAAATAAGTATTAATTATTTTATGTAACTGATAGATGTTAATTCATATTATTTTCGTTTGGTTAATAATATAATAACTATATATAATTAAATAATAAGTATTCATAAAGGAATCTGTGGTTTGACATGTTTAACCATTTCGGTCCAAAAAGTAATCTTTTAACATATCAGCTCTAAGGTTGTATTTTTATAACCATTTCAGCCATTACACTAATTATGTTAACGTACTTTTTCTGTTAAGTATAGGGTATTTTAATTATTTTATTTTTAAGGTACTAGTTTAACCATTTTAGTTCAATAAAACCTTTTTTTAAATTTTTTGATAATTTTTTTATTCTTATTTAAAACGTTTTTTTTAACTTTTTTAAAATCACTTTTTTTTTTTCAAAAAACGTCTTTTTTTTTACTTTTTAAAAACGTTTTATAACTTTTCTAAAAATATTTTTTTTAATTTTTTTATAAAAACGTTTTTAAAAACATTTTTTTAGTTTTTTATAAAAATGTTTTTTAGCTTTTCGTAAACTGTTCTATAAAAAAATTTAAAAAATGTTTTTAAAAAGGTTTTTATGAAAATGCTAAAAAAATTATTTTAGAAAAGTTAAAAACATTCTTAAAAAGTTCAAAAAAAGACAATTTTTTGTAAAAAAAAACTAGAAAAATGATTTTTAAAAAGTAAAAAAAAACATTAAATAAAAAAATTATCAAAAAACTAATTTTTTTTATTGGACTGAAATGGTTAAACTAGCCCCTTAGAAATAAAATGACTAAAATGTTTCTATATTTAACATAAAAAGTTAACAGAGTTAGTAGCAGGGGTTGAAATGGTTACAAAAATGCAACCACAGGGGATGATATGTTAAAAGATTTCTTTTTGGTCTGAAAGGGTTAAACAGGGCAAACCACAGGGGCCGAAAGCGAAATTCACTATTAGATTTATATTAAATATTTAAAAATATATTCTTTTACATATTATTATTTAATAGTAAGTTAGAATCTCGTGTATTACACGGGTTGAATAAATGTAATGTTATATACTTAGTTATAAAAAGTTTATGTTTTTAAAACTCGTGTAATACACGGGTTTAATAAACCCGTGTATTACACATGTTGAATAAAATATAATGTAATCTGTTAACAGATACACTCGTCAAAATGGGCCAATATGAATATGTAAATATATGATTAAAAGTTTTTTATTTGAATTCTAGTTGGCTATAAAATTGTTTTCATTTTATAGAATTCATAAAAAATTTGATTGAACAAATTAATTGATGATAAACACAATTTTAAATTTAAAAATGTGTAGATAAAAATTGAAACAAATAATTAATTTAGTTGCCTAAAATAGTAGAGTTAATTATTAATATGATAAAGAGGCGGCAAAATGAGAATGAGGAGGTTTAGAAATATAACAAGTGTCCTCCTATTTTACTTGTTTATTAGGTATTATAGATAAGAGAAAGACGAAAAAATAATATTAAAGATGCAGTTGAAATTGAGATGAATTTTATTTATTACTATAAAGATTGTCGAGGAAATGCCGCATTGACTAAAGTAAAGAGGGGCATGGGCTTGATATTTTGATTTTTGATCGAAAGTTTATTGGGCCGGGCTAAGTTTTCTTGAATATCCACTGCATTTGGACCAGCTAATGAGCTACTCTAGGAGCACTTAAGGTTTGGATGTTACGGGTTCAAGTCCCACTAGTGACAGGATTAAAAGAAATTTGTCGTTCTAAAAAAAAAGATAATACTCGGTTTTCATTTAATGGCCATCATCCCGGAATTCAGCGTTGGTAAACTTTTAATGAAACCTAAGTAAATCGGCTGGTTTGAAATTTATACGGATCGGTTTATAATTTACAGTTTAAAAGGCTAGGTATAACGGTTCGGTTCACGGGTTTATAACTTCAAACCAGCTGTTAACTTTATTATGTATTTATTTTATTTTTGAATTATATGGTTATTCATAAGTATAAGAGTGGACAGTATGTATGTCGGGGAGGGTTCGGCCCTGTCAGCCCCGATCGGGATCCCCTCCCCTTCGACCATGTGAATTTTGAGCCATTCTTGGCTAGTAGTCACCAAACCACTCCCCGATAATAATTGTTTAATTATATTATATTATTATCTCAGTAATATTATTTTATTTAACATTTAATTTTATTTTTCTAAAATAATTTGTGCTCGTTAATTTAAAAAAAAAACTAAATATACATTTTTGTTTATTTTTTTATGAATACTTCGATATAAATTTTAATGAAAACCGAGTTGTTTTCAAAATAAAGTTTTCCCATCTACGTTTATGTTTCGATCAGATCTTGTGGTGCATCTCGCAAACAATGTTTCCCATTTAGACTAGTTGAATTTTTTTAAATTAATGAAATGTTATCTTGTATTTTATTTTTAAGCTAATGAAATGTTATCTTTATTAAAATTAGTTTAATAATTAATATAACTAGTTTTTTATTTTTTTTAAATAAATGTCAAATTTGAATTTAAATATAAATATAAATATAAATGTGGATTTAATTTAATTATTTAATTGGAAAAATGTTTTAAGGACTTTACGGAAAAAGTTGATATGGCGATGATGAGGAGTTTGGGGGAATTTGGGGAGCTTCATTTCTAAAAATTTAGTGCAAGGTAAAGGTTTTAGAGAAATAAATTAAAAAATTAGGTCAAGACATCTAAACTTTTAAACTGAACCGTTTTGGTCGGTCCAGTCCAGCTGACCCAATCAACCCTGTCGGTTTGAATTGCCTTTTCCAAAACTGTGGTTGGCATTTTGGTCTAATTATTTTTGTGAACGACGTGTTTCTGATCCATGATTTTATCATTGGAATTATCGAGAATAATATATAATATCATGATGAAAACAAGGAGATGTTTAGATGTTTATATAAACAACTATCGTATCTATGGATTACATGTAGAGCAAAGCTAAAAAACATCACTTGGTAGGACTGGATAGCATTCCAGATTAGTATTTTATGACAAACGTTATTGTATTATGTTTTAGTAAATTTGGGCTGGGTTTATAATTCTTACCCCTATTAGCCACTGGCTTTGAGGGGTTCGGTTTAAATTGATTTCGTTTACTTTTAAAAAAAAGTACATATCTAATCAGTGATATCCAAGATGTTGCGTTTTAATCCTAAACTCGTTAAAATCGATATTTTAACATGACTTAGCTTTTTAATTTAGCCTGGACAACCCTTTTATAAAACTCTATTCACACAAAAACTATTTCCAAAATTGTCTTGAAATTCCATATAGTTAAAACTTCAATTTCAATAGTTTCTGGTATTATTATAATCCCGGATATTATCGAACTATATTTTCAATTTTAAACCATAATTGAAAACCTTTTTTTCAACTGTGACCAAGTACAATATGCAGCTTGTGCTGAATGTGTAGCCTTCAAGAGTTAAAAGCATAAAACTAGTGAAAGTTAGATTTGAACTTAAGACCACTCTTAAAAGCCATGCCAAGATATTCACGGTTTTGTTTCCACACGACGAATTGCTTGCCAAGGAAAACGCATCTTGATGAAGAAGGTTTACACCCCATTATAATGAAGGTTTTGAAGTCCCTCTCAACCGATGTGTGACTTACAAGTCGTCTGATCTGAACATTCTTGTTCTTCCTCTCCTATTTACAATAACTATAAATAAACGAGAACATGTTTTATTACAATTAGATTTCATTAAATAAACCAAAACATGTTGTATTAACAAATAAAATTAATTAAAAATAACTTTTAGCTTGCATGTAACATCAAATAATTGCACCTAACCTAAGTCAAAGTTTAAGGTTATGCTATGCGCCATTGTGTGTGGGTTCTTGCATGGTCTTGTTGGGAAACATGATCACATTTCAAATCCCACGTAGTTGTGTTGGCCCATGTCACACGACACAACTACATAAGCAAAATACACCTATGCATATAAATTTTAACATCAGTATATTACTAGATTATGTAAAAAAAATCACATATTCTAAAATCAGGGCGTGATTGAAACGTTGAATTTATACACAAACACACAACATAAAACTTTATGAACCGCGTTACATAGTTTAAAATTTAAATTATACATTAAACTTTCAAAATGCACACTATTCTAGGATGTCAATTGTCCTTGTTAGATAGCCAAGAGATGTCCTGTCACATCTCACTAAAATTCATACTGAAACATGTATTTAAACAAATCAGCTTTCACTTGTGAGTTTGTAGTTTACGAACATGTCACACGACACAACTATATAAGCAAAATACACTTATATATATAAATTTTAACATCAGTATATTACTCGATTATGTAAAAATAAATCACATATTCTAAAATCAGGACGTGATTGAAACGTTGAATTTATACACAAACACACAACATAAAACTTTATGAATCGCGTTACATAGTTTAAAATTTAAATTATACATTAAACTTTCAAAATGCACACTATTCTAGGATGTCAATTGTCCTTTTCAGATAGCCGAGAGATGCTCTGTCACATCTCACTTAAACTCACACTGAAACATGTATTTAAACAAATCAGCTTTCACTGATGAGTTTGTAGTTTACGAACACACTTTACTTTATCAATACAACATTTATTATTTCAAAACGTACTTTATTAAATGTTTGAGTTTAGATAACCACAACCACCACCCAACACAAACACCACACACCGTACTTAGCTCATTTAAACCACACCAACCCACTTACCACTTTACCGATTAATAACTCACACTTACAACTTTCACAACAAAATGTTAGCTACACATGGGGATTGAATATAGTTGTGCCTGACACACTATCAACATGAGACTCACATGGTTTTGCGACCATCGTGGAATTCCCACTATCTTCCCACCGTCTTGGACTTCACACACCCATACACACTTAGGGAACATGTTTCCTCTACTCACAAGCCATAACATCCTAACGCTTAACTCAACCAAAAACATTAGTCAAAAACCTTTAAAGCACTTTTTCACACACCCTTTAGTTACCCACCCTCTGTTGGTGATTTTAGTGTCATTAAGCTATTTAGTGTATTTGGATTTACTTGATGACCAAATGAGAAGTCATATTGAAACATCAAACAAGTTGGAAAGTGTGAAGCGCACATGTGTTCGATGATCTTATGACTTTCGGTGCTAAAGACAGCTTGTTGTTTCAAGGGGCGAAGCCCACTGAACAACGGGGGTCCAAAGGCAGCGCCCCTAGATAGCACGGTCCTAGGGGATGCAGCCCCTAGTGGGGTCCAAGGGGCAAAGCCCCTGGTTGGGGTTAAGCTTGTTAGAAAATTTTATTTTGCATGTTTTGTTATGCATGAAAAACTGAGAAAAACCGAGTTTGAAAGTGAAAACTCCTGAAGAATAGTCCTCCTGACCAGTTTGGTCATACTGACCAGTTTACTCCTCTGGAGTAAAGATTACTCCTCCTGAGCAAGTTTGCTCTACTAAGTAGGTTTGCTCTCATGGGTTTACGTTTGCCTTTCTTGAGTAGTTTTCCTCTTTGGAGTAGATTGTCTCTCCGGAGTAGATTGCCTCTGAAATTCTTAACAGACTTTCATATATTCGTTCTTGAATCTTTTATTCTTATCCGATTGAATTCTGTGTCTACCACGGAAATAATTCAATCTAAAAGTAAACTATCACGATCGTCAGAGAATCTAAGTCACATCATATACACGAACTCAGAATTCCTATACCCTCAGTTATTAATAAATCACACTTGTTTTTTTTTAAACCTCAGTTATTAATGATTAGCTTACACATTAATCCCACACACCCCGAATATCCTGGAAATGAATTTACATATGTATCATCCTATAAACTCATCTACATAAATAAAGTTATACAAATCCATTCATGCAATCTTACTCACATATATAGACCTGATTATATAAAATAAAATTTGTATAATCTCAAATATCCAAGTCCTTTCACATGAATCCATTCGTAACATTTATGAACACATCACCTACATTATTACCATACACACATATAACATTTCACTTATTCATAATCACACACCCTAACATACAAACCCCACTTTTTTTACCACACGATCGGGTTTAAACAAAACTTTCACACAGCACATGTTTACCACTTTTAAAACCTTAAAAAAAACACATGTGTAGCCAAAAACATTTTAGAACGGCTTATAAACTCACCTAGATCAATTAGATCAATCCCACGCTTTCCACACGCTTGTTTAGGCTCAAACACCAAAAATCGCACATCGTCACCGACGTGTACGAAGGATATTTTCAAATCCATCCGTTGAACATGACCATGCACTCATGCACACACCTATGCTAAAGCAGTACTCCTTTGAACACTCCCGTGCACGTTATGTACACGGCCTTTGTTTAAACTATTTTTTTCATATTAATATTCAACTCCATTTACTGTAAACTAAAAAAAAAAGACAAATTATCTTAGCAAGTGACACGTCCAGTTTCATAAAACTTGTTTTGATTAGGGTAATTTCTGGAAGGCTGCATGTGTGTGAGTTACATCATATTATACCAAAGTAGATAAACATTAAAGTATTAGACAAATTGTATTTGTTTGCTAGCGATCAAGTTGGCAACCATATCTTAATATTATAAGTAATAAGATATTTTAAAGTACTAGTGAAGGATTAGTTGAGTATTTAAAGGGTTAAACAAATGATTAAAATAAATAAACAAGTAAGAACTTGACAAAAATAGAAAAGTGTACTGAAAAGGACGATGGCTAGGGAACTTGCTTAGCCACCTCCTAGGCAATTATTAAAATTTACAAATGGAGAATAATTATAATAATTCCTTGATTTACATTAATTACAAAACGTTAACCACTCTTGTCGCCGGCTCCACCAAGAAAGTGTGACATCTTAAACAAAAATGGCACTACTTAACGGCATTCTAGCGTCATATATGATCGCTCTAAATGAGCCTAGTCGCGTCTCGTGAGAGGGATAGGCTCAAACCTCCGTGATGGTAACTTAAGTCGAAACTGGATTTTCATTTCTTTGTAGTCATTATTATTATAAATGTAACTTTAATATCAATTAATATTGTTTTGTTTTGTATATTTGTTTTTTATTACCTGAGCAGAGACTTTCTAAATTGTTACGCGTCTGGAAATCTCTTCACCCAAGCATATTTAAGTGTAGATTTCTCCTCTTATCAAAATTTGAAGCATCCAGAATGTGTCGATAGTATTTCAGAATAGACATTTTTCATGAGATAGCATTTTACATGTCCATGAACGATATATGATTTATCTAAGGTGCCACAACTACTACACTAACTTAAACAAAAATGATGAAGATGGGGTTGTGTTACGATAACAAAAGGTAATGAACAGTGCATACAAACTACAAAGTAACAAAGACATGATATTTATAACTTGTGTAAAGCTTAAAAAGAGTGGATTGTGATCAATGATATCCCATTGTTTTACGTCTAGCTAATGGATAAAAAAATAAATTCACGTAAAATATATATATATATATATATATATATATATATATATATATATAGGGGCATGTTCTTTTGAGAACCAACTATATGTCGAGAACCGAAAGAACCGCACAAAACGTGTACATATCGCTTTAGTGAAAAAAGAAAAATTCAACAACAATGTTTTATTTATCTCTTCACACTCTTAGTTTGAGTTTATCTCCTCTCTCCTGAATTTTTTTAAGAAAAGTATAAAAATATGCATATATGCATTCATTTGTGCATATAGTGTGAGTGCATATATGCATTTAAAAAAACGACTATAAATTCGAGGTCTTTTAAAACCAAACCTTAAACATATTGAAATGTACATGAATTCTAGTCAATTTATATTATAAATAAAGGAAGAGTTAATGCGGTTCTCACGGTTCTTAACATATTGTTGGTTCTCAAAAGAACATACCCCTATATAGGGGCATGTTCTTTTGAGAACCAACTATATGTTGAGAACCGAAAGAACCGCACAAAACGTGTACATATCGCTTTAGTGAAAAAAGAAAAATTCAACAACAATGTTTTATTTATCTCTCTCTCTCTCTATATATATATATATATATATATATTTCAACCAAATCATTAAAAACATTTATTGCAAATAATATATTAAAAAAAATCAAAACGTAATTACATTTAAATGTAAGAAAATACAAAAGCTAATTGGGTAAATGTATAATTAATAAAAATAAATGAAAAGAATGGAACTAATCAAATGAATTAATGAAATAATTCATCTCAATAAGGCCTATAGTAAAAATCATCCACCTCAACACCACCACCACTACTTTTCCTTGGTCTCTTTACCCCGCCATCTTCCGATGAAGACGACGACGGCGACACCGCCACCATCCCCATCTTCCGCCGTGGAGCCACCCTCACCGGCTCCACCATGTCTGTCCCGATCAGATGTGGGAAATTCAACAAAGCCCGAGCCCCACGTATCTTATAGGCAGCTTGATCATACGCCACCGCCGCATCTTCCGGCGTCTCATACGTCCCAAGCCACACCCTCGCACCACGCTTCGCCGGATCTCTTATCTCCGCCGCGTACTTCCCCCACGGCCGCCTCCTGACACCCCGATACTTCCTGAACTCTTGAGGCGCCTGGTTCTCCACCTCTTCTGCTCTCTCAACCTTCACCACCGGCTGCTTGAACCCACCGGAAACCACCACATCGCCTACCGTTGCACAATAGCCGGATAATCCACCGCTAGGAAAAAGGTCTGGGATTTGGGAATCGTAGAGAAGATGGTGTTGGATTGAATCAAGAAAAGATAGATCAGATTCCGACATCATGAATGATTGATCTTGAAACATTTCTTGATTAGGGTTTTAACGTAAATTCTTGATTAGGGTTTTAAAATCAGTTGTGATTTTGATGTTGAAAACTTGAAATGATTGGTATGTGCAAATTTAGGTACAAGGTGGGTGTCTATATATATATGGGAAGAATACTATTTAAAATGATAATTGATGGGAACTGCCGTGAAACTTCGTCAGCATGCATGCAACTATTCAAGAGCAAATTGCATATTTTTATATATAAAACATGGTGGTGTTCAAAATAGTTTTAATAACTCTAGGAATTTGGGTTATTTTCATATAGGGTCATTTACATATATCTCATTTCTAACTTCATTTATTACATATTTATCTAATCTCTAATTTTAATTATATATTTCTCCTTCCTAAAACATATATATTACATATTTACCCAATTTATTTAAAATAACTTATTGAATTACTATTTTACCCTTAATGAACCAATTAAAATAATATTTACATATATCCCTTCCTAAATATATCATTATTAGGTTTTAAAACATAAGAGGGTAAATAGGTAATTGTAAAAGGATTGGATAAATATGTAATTGATTTTTATTAGGGGTGTAAACGAGCCGAGCTGCTCGCGAGCTACTCGAGATCGGCTCGTTAAAAAGCTCGAAACGAGCCGAGCTTAAACGAGCTCGAGCCGAGCTCGAGCCTAAGAATAAGCTTGTTTATTAAACGAGCCCGAGCCCGAGCTTCACTTATCGAGCTCGAGCCGGCTCGCGAGCCTTAACGAGCCTTTTATTTATATAATGTTTTTAATATATTTAATATATATTTATAAAATAATAATAATAATTAGTATATATAAAATTAAGATAAATATAATTAAATAATATGTATTATGTTATATATAAAAACTATAATAAAATTTATATAAAAATAATTATAAATATATATAAATTAATTAATATATAATAAACGAGCCGAGCCCGAGCCGAGCTCGAGCTTGTAAAGCTACCAACGAGCCGAGCCCGAGCTTCAAAATTAGAGCTCGAATCGAGCCGAGCTCGAGCTCACAGTAAGTTAAACGAGCCGAGCTCGAGCCTAGTCAAGCTCGGGCTCGGCTCGGCTCGTTTGCACCCCTAATTTTTATGGTTGGGTTTATATGTTATTAAGAGGCTTAAGAAGGGGAAATATGTAAATAACTCTTTTATATAAGGTATATTAAAGTATTGTTTAAAAATAGTTAATTCCCTTTTATGCTTTTTAAATACTCATAAATAAAGATCAATACATACTTATATTGCTATATATAAATATGTAAATTAACTACATCGTTATCTAATTTAATTAAATTAGCAAATTGAGTAGTTTGTTAAAAGAATTTGTAAACATGCTAGATCTAAAAAAACTAATGTATGTGGTAAAGACAAATTAGAAGGATCATAAATATCTTTAAGTAAAAACAAGTATAACTTTTTATTTATTTAAACTTTAAAGTTAGAGGGTCTATAACCTTTTTTTTACTATTATTGGATATAAATTCGGAGTCTCCATTTTGACTTTTGACTTCAAAGATTATCAACTTTTTTTAGTTTTCATTTGATTCCAGGCTTTAGTTATAATACGTGTAAATCATAAATTTCATTAATTAACGTGTTTATTTATATGTATATTCAAATTTTTATTCTACCAAATTTTAATTTCAGGATTTATGCTATGCGCTTAATTTTGATTCGTCATGTAAATGGGAGTTTGATGTTATATTTAAATCGAAGTATCTTAGAATAATGAGACTATTAAATAGTTAGTTACTTACTACTTACCATTGTTTTTCTCCACATGTTTGCGTAGAACTATGGGCAGTCGAGATACTTGTGAAAGTTTTATCTATATAAGCTTTTTTTTAATCTTGAATTTATTTATTACATTATATGTCATTTTGTTTTACCGAAGATCTATTACTTTTAAGACTTCAACCTTTTTCGCAAATTATTAATGTTTAAAACTATGTTTTAAACTGATCAATTTATAATCCCGTCACAATATATTGTAGTCCAATCTATACAATTATATCAAACTAAAAGTACCAAATAAAAGAGTAATAAAACAAACAAAATTCATAAGATTTCGGATTTCCTCTATGATTAGTTAAAAAATTGCACCTAAAATATAAATTATATATATAATTATTAATACGACGATAATAATTATAACAATAAACAAAACAAAATTACTTTAGCAAATAAGTTTCAATAAGTCAATAACCTATAAAATAATAAACCTAATCAAATAAGGTTCGCGTAATCTTCAAAAGGTTAAGCAATAAAAAAAACGATTTTAAATCTAATCAAATAAGTTTCACACTTCCATCCAATGTTCAAAGCAAAACAATTTTCGATTTTAAACCAATATTAAATGAATTTAAACCTTGGAGGCGTTAGGCATAAACAACGATTGTCAAATCTGATGATTGTTTTCGACGATTTTAAACATCCAAAAACAATTTTGGTGATTGTGATTTTGCAAACAGCCAAAAACGATTTTAAACTAAAGTTTTCGATTACAAACATGGTGATTGTTACTCGTGATTCTGCAATCATCCGAAAACAATTGTCCACTATGAATTATGATTTTGTAGGAGGCGGGAGCGACTGGCGATTTTGCAAACAACAAGTGACGGTTTTGACCTAAACAGGGTTAAACGAGCGTGTAGAAATCTTGACCTAAACAATTGTTGTTAAAATGTGATGTTACAGCTGTTGGATATGGGATGTCCGATCGTCGATTAAGTCAACGTTGCTATCGAGGTACGATCCAAAGAGTTACACTTTGGGTAATGAGCAATTGATAATATTTAACTGTAAATATTATAGTTCACGAAACACGGTTTTATTAAACGACAAATAAATATTTAGAGAAATATTTATCGGTGAATGTGTTAATTAATTATTTAGAGAAATAATTAAATACGGAGGGTTAAATATTTAATTGTTAAACATCAGATAATTGTAGTTTTACTAATTATTTATAATTAGTTAACTGCGATGATTAAATGTAATTAATAGTTAATTACATGAGAATTAAATGTTAATATCCCAGGGGTGTGGTTTGTAAGTTAAGAGATTATAAATAATCCTTAACTCCATAACCCTAAAACTAATCCTAGCCACCTCAAGGTTTGCGCAAGAGAGGAGCGCCCCCCCCCCCCGACCGTCGCCGTCCACCGCCGCCCCCTGTCACCGGCTCCATTGCCGTCGTCGGCTTCTGGTGCAAACCGTGTGACGTTTGTTTTGCGGGTTCATGATTTGTCACTAGCGAGACACTCGTTTAACCAAAGTGTTGATCTTTCGGTAAATCGTCGAAGGTCTAATTATTGTTTATACGTGTGTAATCGGATCACTGGCGGGATACCGATTTAGAACCGTTAATTTGTACTAATTTGTACTAATGAATGTTAAGCTAAGGGTTATGATGTTGTGGCCTGAAAGTGGGGAAATGTGTTGACGTGTGTGTGTGTGTGTGTGAAGTCCACGTCAATAGCAAAACAGTGTGAAGTCCACGAGGGTGGCAAGTCGGTGTGTGTCTCATGTTGATATTTTATGTTAGGCCCTACTATATCCAGTACACGTTTGTAGCTAACCTTTAGTTTTTTGTGAAGTGTGAAGTGTGGTGTGTTGTGGTGTGAGTAAACTAAATATGATGTGTGTGTGGTTATCTAAACTTAAACATTTAATAAAGTGTGTTTTAAAATATTAAATGTGGTTTTATAACAAGTGTGTTTTGAAAGTTATAGACTCACTAGTAAAAGCTAACACGTTTTAGTACGTATTTCATAGTAAGTTTAGCTGACGTATGACAGGGCATCTCCGGGCTATCTAACTAGGACAGTTGACCCGGGTTCAATCCCTGTCACCACCATTAACTTCTGAGGCATGCAAATGAGGCCTAGTTCTTAGGCTGATCCACCAGGGTTTTACCCACGCCGATCCAGGGTTCAAGCCTCAGCTCTCCCTCAAGCCCGGAAGGGGCCGTATTGGGTGGGATTTTTCCTTGGATGCTCTCCAACTCTGACGTCAAGTGGGTCCGGTTAAGACAACATATTGTCCGGAGTTGGACGAGGCTCTCTCATGTGACGGTGGGTGCGACGTCACAACATTCAATGTTCGCCGTTCAAAAAAAAACTAGGACAGTTGACATCCTAGACTAGTGTGAGTTTTGTAAAGTTTAATATGTAATTTAAACTACGTAACATGAGTTTTGTAAAGTCTTCCGCTGTGTGTTGTGTATAAATCCAACCAAAGTCATACGCCCTACATTTAGGGTGTGACAATTGTTTTGTTTTATTTAGCCTTTTAAAAGATTTTAAGATGTGTTGTTTTGTTTAAACTCTTTTAAAAAATTTTAAGATGTGTTTTGTTTATTTGATATTTTAAAAGATTTTAAGATGTATTGTTTTGTTTGTTTAACGTTTTTATTTCTTATTCTATAATATGCATTTTTTTGCGGCATCACTCAGGTGGAAACTTACTAGTTAAATAATAAATAAAAAATATTTAATATATATTTATTAGATATCTAATAAGTTATTGAAAATAGACCTAAAGAAAATTTGAAAATCGTTATCCAAATTCTTGAGAAAGCGATCATATACTCATACATACTCCGAATCTTGGACAAGCGGCAATAATAACTCCACGTTGGAAAAAGCGGAAAACATATCGAGTTGGATTGTTCAGTTACTTAAATACCCTTCGATGTCCGTACTTCGTTCAATGAATCTGTTACTGAGCAGGGGTATGGCGGTCATTGTGTTAAGACGGCCGTTAATAAATTAATGTTTTTCAGCCGTCAGATCAGATTTCAACGGCCAAACACCCAGGGGCATGTACGTACTTTTAGAAGTTTGAAGTCAAAGGTCATATAGATACAATTTCACACGTTCGGTCTTTTAAGTTAATTAAATCCAAATTGGAGAGATACTTCTTAGAACACTTGGTACGTTCCCATTTGAAATTACATATATAGCCTTCGATGATATTATAAAAGTTAAATACTTATTTTTTTAGTGACAAATTTGTTCAATTTAATTTTATTATATCAAAATCTCTTAGTTTATTTAGAACAAGTTATGATACCCGTGCTACGTGACGGGGCACGTATTTATCTATCCTCAAGACTATAGTCATAGGTCGCGGTTATATATTTTGAAACGTTAATACAATGAGAGTTTTAAAATTTGCAACGTAAAACTAAAAGGAAAATAAAATCGCGTACTAAAACAAATCGTTAAACCCTAAGGAAAAAAAGCTGCAAAAACAAAACTATAGAAAACTGAATTAACAAAAAAAATAAAACATATTACTGCCAACCCCAAGGATCGAACCCGGGTGGATGGGGCATAGGGCGCGCGCTTGCTGCTGGGCTAGGAGGACTTTTGTGTTTAAGGTCCTCCATTTTATCCTTTATACACACAAAATCCATGAGAAATAAATTTTTTTTTGCCAATCACTAAAAGCCACGTGGCACCATCGCCAAAAACAGCCAACCAGGAATAAGAACTGTGGACACCCTTGTTGAAATGTATTTATTTGATGTATATGTGAAAATTTAAAAAAAAATGACTTATTATCCTTTAGAATGGTCTAGATTTAATGAAATAACATTCCAAATTTTCAAAATACCAACGTAAATAACTTCTTTTATCGTATTATATATGAATGATGAATCTCTAGACTCTAGTTAAAGTGGTGAAAGTTGATAATGTGGTGTTTCATGTAACTAAATTTAGAATGGTCTAGATTTAACCAAATTTAAAGAGCTTAATATACTAAAACTTAGAAAACTTTTCATGTAAAATATGAAAGTATGTTTGTTTTTTATAATCTTTTTTATCAAAAAGACGAACGGCTATATTAAAAGTTCATATTTGATTCGATGACTTTATCATCAAAGTTCAAACCACGATTATAATTGATGTTCTGGCAGTCACTAGGGTTGTATAATAAGTAAAGAAAAAGTGTCAATCGAACCACAAGGCAATGGGTTGGGTATGAGATAGGTTTTGGTAATTCCAGACTCATAACATATTATAAAATTGTGTCCATATCTGGTCTCGTATCCGTCGGGTACCCGCTACTTATTACCCATTGCTCATTGGGCTTATTAGTATACTCATTTATGATTTTATGTGGTTGAAAATTACCCGTTAGGATGCCCAATACGCGTAACCTGGTTTTAAAGTAATCTTAAAAACCAAATTAAAATATCAGTATACAACTATATTTCTAAAATTTTATAATTTTAATAATTTCAAGGCTTTTATTATATTTTTATGATTGTATACTATATTTGGTTTCGATGCTAGTAAACCGGTTCAGGTAATCAAACAAATATCACCTAGTATTATATCGTCTTAAACCCACAAAAATGTTAAAAAAACTAATCACATACTAGGTCACAAATACTCATCTTCTACTATATCACTTCCTTTTCTTTTGTAAATAACAAGATGTGACCCGACCCGAAACCCACACAACCTGAAATCAGATTACCCATAAAAAGGTCGATCCTCGGTCATGAAAATCAACCATATTCGGTTCGGGTCACAGTCCAGTTTGATCTGGACTGATCTGGTCCTCGACCCATGAACACCCCTAAGCTTGTCTGCAAACATCGTAAACAAAATATATATGTAATTAACATAATAAAAATAAATATAATATTAAATTATTAATAGTCTAATATTATTAATGAAGTGATTTGTGGAGTTTTATGCTATTAAAAATATTGTGATTTTATGACCACATTTGATACGTTTTTATTTGCTTTTTTATTTAACTTTTTAACGGTTTCTTTTATACTTATTTGACCAATTAAATATAAAAATAATAATGAAACAAATTATTAACTGAAATCTAGTTACATGAGTCAGTCAAAAGTCACCTCGTGTATTCAAACTCGGACGTTGGACAGAATGACTAACAGGGGCCACACATGATTTGAAAGAACTTTAGCGACTGATTTGGTTCATGGTTAGACTATCCGTAATGAGAGGGTGGTGGTGGGGGCGTGGTGCCACCTCACCCACTACGAGCGTGAAACACCGCGCCGGACCCGGTGAGCGTGGGCGTGAGAGGGGCTAGGTGGTGGTGGTGTTCACGGGGTGAGGGCAAGGAAACGGTCAAAAGAGCCGTTGAAGACCCGCTGGAATGCACAAAAAATAAAATAAAAAAGTTTTTATAATATTTTTTTAATTCCCTGTATATACTTAAACCAAACTAAATACCAATTCTCACTAAAACTCTTCTATGTACTCTCTAAACCTACCCAAAAAATCAAACACTAATGGATTTTTCTTAATCATCGGATGGTGACGAGCTTTTCGTGAATGCGGTTCAAGCGTCTGTGAGGTTTATAAATCATCTAATCGAGAAAACTTCTAGAGTCAGTGGCGGATCTAGGAATTTTTTCCAGGGGGTTCACTGTTTTTAGATGCTCCAATTTCATAGGGCCGGACATAAAAAAATTCGGTTCGGTTCGGTTCGATTGTTCGGGTCAGGTAAGGTTCATCACATAATAAAAATACGATACAATAATAAAAATATCGTCATTAGAAATTAAAGTGTGGGGCGTTAGGGGACTACATTTGGTCTAAGCACAAAAATGATTGTCGGTATCTTCTACTTCCGTTATTATAATTTTGATTTATAAACTTTTATCAAATAACAACTCTATATAATAATATTTTTCCTACTTATATAAATATTTAGAAAAGAGCCCAAACAAACTTATAAAAAATCAAATAAATCATATATTAAATAAATACATAACTGAATAATACACAAAAAAAAAGTACAACAAAACAAGCCATTTTTCATAAAAATTAATAAAACAAAGTTAAACATAATAGAATTGTTTTACATTAATAATTCGTTAATATACATTAATAAAATAATAAATTATATAGTAAATGATGTATATCAACTGATCATATAATCTAACCACATTAAATAAGATTAAAACACAAAAGTTATAGTATTAATTTATTAAAATAACAGTTATTAATAAAACAAAAATTAAATCAGTGAATTTGTACCTCATTTGGATTTTGAGACTTGAAAAGTGATAAACGAGAGCAGGGCTATTGGATAACTGAGAAGAAGCAGGTCTTTAGTGTATTGTCAATTTTATCTCGATTATTCTGATAGAAGACGGCTGTGATAGGTTAAACAAAAAGAAAACAATAAAAGATTTATGTTTTGGTTTTTGGGCTTGTTAATAAATTAAGTTATGTTTTCAAAAAAGCCCATATTAATTCAGTAAGTGTTAAGTGATATGGGGCAAAAGCAAACACTATGATCAACTCTTTCTTCTACATTTCTTCTCTCATAACACTGAATTGTGCTTAACTTCGCCGGACAGCCATGCTTCGCTGCCTTGCCGGAAAAATTTCGAGTACCTTTACTTTTCTTTCTCAAAATCTAATCTTGATCGGTTTTCAACCTTTTTAAGGGGGTTCACCGTGTATTTTTTAAGGGGTTCACCCATGTTTTTCTATATAGCTTTCTACTACAATTTCGAAACTCGGGGGTTCCGGTAAACCCCCGGCCCTATGTAGATCCGCCCCTGTCTAGAGTTACAAGATGAGTCCAAGTTAACCGGGATCGTGAGGCTGCAAATGATCTTCTAGTAAAAGATTATTTTACGGATAATCACATTTATAACGAGAAGGCTTTCAAACGTCGTTTTAGAATGAGTCGTCCGTTATTCGTTCGAATTGTTGGGAATTTAGAACGAGAGTTCGAATATTTCCAACAAAAATACGACGCACGAATGAGTCTTGGGTTCACGGCTTTACAAAAGTGTACGTCGGCGATTCGGCAACTCGCGGACTGGAAAACAGCTGACTCAATTGATGACTATTTGAAGATGGCGAAAAAAACATCGCGTGATAGTCTTTACCATTTTTGTGAAGGTATTTCTTAACTTATATATATTTACTAATTTATATATATTTAGTATAGTAACATATATAGTACATAAATTAGTTTTTGTAACGTGTAGCTATAATTAGCTTGTACGGGAATAAATATTTAAAGAAACTGGCGAAACATGATCTACAGAAATTATACGATGCACATGAGTCTGTTCATGGCCTTCCGGTGATGCTTGGTAGCATCGACTGCATGCGTTGGGAGTGGGAAAACTGTCCTACTGCGTGGCGAGGTCAACACCAACGAGGAGACCATCCTCGGGCCACATTAATGCTCGAGGTCGTTGCATCGAACGATCTTTGGATTTGACATGCATTCTTTGGTGTTCGGGATCAAACAATGATATAAATGTTTTAGATCAGTCACTTGTTTTCGACGACATCGAGAACGGCGTTGCAACCGGGTCTTCTTTTATTGCCAATGACAATGAATACAGATTTGGTTATTATCTCGCCTAAGGTATTTATCCAGAATATTCTACTATTGTCAAAGCATTTACATGTCCGTAATAAAAGGATGAAAAAAGATGGCACTTTAAAAGAACTCAAGAGTCGGCGAGAAAATATATCGAACGAGCATTCCGTGTCTTAAAAAAGAAATGACGTATAATTAGTAATCTCGCACATATGTGGACGAAAGACAAAATTCGGAATGCAATGTATGCTTGTCTGATATTACATAACATGATTACAGAAGATAAAGGGTGAGCGATATGCACCGACTATGTAGAGGACGAGCCGACTAATATAGAAATAACCAACGAACAAAGACTAGCAAACCGTCAGATGATCCGTTGTTCGGAAACTCATACAAACCTTATAACTGATCTGATGGAGCATCTATGGAGACATTTAATTGTTGTATTTTTTAAATGTATTTGTAATGCAATTTATTAAATTAAATTAGGTTTTTTTATTTATTTGTGGTTTTAAATAGCATTATTTTTTAATATAAATAATATATACAAATTAATTAAATAAAAATAATAATAATTATGTAATTATTACAAAACTGACCACCCTCACCCTAACATTACGCACCTGGGTGTGAGTGAGGGTGAAGGAAGCCAGTGTTTATGACACAGAAAATCCATCACCCTCACCTGAATATTACGCATAGTCTTATGATGTATACACGTTCACAGTTAAAAACTTAAAAAGTAACAAGTTTGAATGGCTATTACCATAAACTTAAATCTTAAACTCATCTTAAAACCAACTATAAATATCAATACTCAATATATTTATAACTATTCTATAATTTAACAAGTTAAAGTTTCTACAAAATCGACACGGATTTTTTTTTCTTCAGATTATATGATATATTAATATATTCAATTTAGATATGGGTAAACGATTTTAGGTAATAAAATAGGTGCACCTGATATAACAGTCATCCAAAACCCACCCGTGAAAATTGTAAACCTGATCCAATCTAGGTTTTCAAAGGCGCGGAGCGCTCCGAGACATTTTAAATAAAAAATCATGTGTGAAGGTGCGCGTCACGTATTTGGGGTATTACTTATTAAAGGTATACTAAAAAATTATTTATAGATAATATTTTAACTTGATATCTTTCAAACGCTAAAATATAAAATATTATTATCATCTCTGGTCATATTGCTCAATAGATCGTCTAATTTGTAAAAATACTCAAAATCATTGCTCAATCAATCGATGATTAGATTTGTTAAATCAGATTTGAAAAACTCACCCATTTTAGTTGGTCTAATTTATTCAAATAATGGTCGACGATATGTTTCCATCACCGCATCACATGCATCCTAATGTGTGTATTTTTAAACCAAGAATCCAATATCAGGTCTCATACCCTACTACCCATCCCAAATGTTTCTATTACTTTTGTCATCTCTAGTTTCCGCACTCATATCTGCTAGCTCTCCAAAAAGATGTTCTTAAGAAATGCGACATCCAGAAATCATTCCAGTCGCTAATACTAAAACAAAATGCATGCCAAGACATTTAATGATAGGGGCGCCTCCCCAGACGAATGGTCACTGGCCGCCCAGACGAACGGTTAGATCATCCGCTATGGGAGGCGTGAGTGTGATTTTCAAGCCCTTTCACACAAGAGGGGCACAAGGGGGGGGGGGGTGGTTTTCCACGCCCCTCACCCCCCATCTCAGCCAATCAAGTGCCCACGCCCCCTCCCTCTTTCCTTTCTCCCGTGTAAATTCCCACGCCCCCTTCCTCACGTCCCTTTCAAGCCGTTGGGGGTGGTGTTTCACGCCCACACCGTTACTCTTATAGATTTGGTGCCATCATTTAATTCCTCTGGAATTCAAATGATGAACAAAGATCAACCAGCACCAGCTGAAATCAATCAAATCACTGCAAAACCATGAGATCTAAAAACCATATACATGTATCTTCAATCCAAAGGAGACAGTAGCAAATCCATGTAGTTCTTTTTCACAAAAGAAATAAGACAACAGAATAAAAGCTGGTTAGGGGATGTACAAGATGATGCCAAGGCCTAACCCGAGGTTCTTCGGTGCCATAGGCTCGAGCCACTCTTGCGCCGGGTTCGAACCGCTCTCCTTTTCTTGTTTTCTGGTGTGGTTAATTTGGAAATCGATCGGACTTTTGGAGCCGGATGTTCATTCTGGCTTGAATCTTCAGAAACCGAAACAAGAGCTGTGTTATTGTTGTTCTTTCCTTTTTCGGGTACCCGTAGCTTCTCTATAGGATGAATCTTTACAATCCCGGAATCTGTTTGTGGCTTCTTTGCTCTGCGATTGTAGATCAGAATCCCATCCGTACTCTACATAAATAAAAACCAAGCGGGTTCGGTGACAGGTCAAAACGGATTTGGCTCAAATGAGCAAATCTAGTACCAGTCGGGTCGGGTCATGTTGACCCAAAACAACCTTTGAGCAAAATGTTTACTTTTTTTAATGTGCATGAATAAAAACCAGGCGGATTAGGTAACGGGTCAAAACGGATTTGGGTCAAATGAGCAACTTTTAGTACAAGTCAGGTTGGGTCATGTTGACCCGAAACAACTTTTGCCCAAAATGTGTGCATAACTAAAAACCCAGGTTGGGTAACCGGTCAAAACGGATTTGTCTCAAATGAGCAAACTTTAGTACCAGTCAAGTCCCGAAATAACTTTTGCCAAAATGTTTACTTTTTTATAAACATTTATTGTGATAAATATGATTACAAATATTATATTGATCCAACAAAAACAAACTCACTCGTTTTCTTGAAACAAAACAGGCCTGTTCCATGGATTCATTTGCATCTTGAACATGAGTGAACTCAGAAGCTGCATTTTCGGGTTTGACCATGTCATCACCCGTGTTTAATTTTATTAGCTGAGATGCAAATGTAGCGACTATAGACGGGCCTCCCATGTCTGTTGGAAGATCCGGTTCGCTTACAGCGCGTGTCAATGGGTTATTAGATTCGTGCAAGATCAAGTCTTTGGTGGATGATATTCTTCCTGCATTTTCGGACATTACTGTGTCGAGTCTGTTCTTCATTTTAGAGACTTGTGACTGTGAAATGTCAATCTTCCAAAGTATTTGTTCTAAGGAATAACCGTCTCTGAAGTCAAGAGATAACAAATCATCCAGGACTCTAAACTCATTACCCGCGATCTTAGGGGAAGATGGTGCTGCCCGGGAAAATTTTCCAATAAAACAATAGAAACAAATCAACAATTAACCACAATCACGAGTAATGGTGTAATCATATTGGTTTCTATATGGCAAACGAACCCAAACCCGAAGGGCAAACCTGAAACATTTTGGATGGGTAATAGGGCGGGTGTTCGGGTATGGGACCGGATATGGGATTAGTTTTAAGAATTTTCGCGGGTATGGCACAGCAAGACAGGTATGGTATTAGGTGATACCCAACCCGATTACCGGAAACATATATACCGGTTTACCTGAACCATACCTGTAAACATTTTCTTTTTATTTTTATTTTCCTTTGTCCTTGGGTAATAGAATAATCAACTAATCCACTAATTTTTAGTTTTTATATTTCTAATTCCCTAGAATAATAAAGTTATTTAAAAATTAAAATAATATGAAATGTATTTGGAAATCCCAATGGATAACTTTTAACATACCCAATACCCAACGGTTATGGGACTAGGTACGTTACACAATTTTACAATCGGGTAGTTTCTGCTCTATAAACATGATAGATACCGAACAAAAAATTTTAAAATCCATTAAAACCATTGATGGCAAGCCAAAACATGCACTCTTGGTTTATGTTTTAAAGTTCTTATAGATAATGAATTTGGACCTTATGGTAAACCTTAATGCATTCATTTTGGGAATGATACCTAACCCAGTGATTAAACCAAAATTCCCATTTAACACCATATTATCAAACCCGTACCATATAGAATCCCCACTACAAACCAAACGCTACCTAGGATTTTCCCGAAGGCATAAAGTAAAGAAGAAAATTATTGGTTACCTAGGTTCGTCTCATCATCATCCATTGTTGGACCATGAGCGGGGGACCTGCAAGTAGCTACACATGAAACATGTCAATCTCATAACAACCATCTAGATGTCACTAGGGGTGTAAATGAGAAGAGCCGCTCGGAGATCGGCTAACTAAAAACTCAAATCTAGCCGAGCTTAAACGAGCCCGAGCTTATATTGGAGCTCGTTTAATATACGAGATTGAGTACAAGCTTCACATATTGAGCTCGAGTAGGCTCCCAAGCCTAAACAAGCCTTTTATCTATATTATTTTCATTTAATGTATTAAAAATATATATTTATGTAATATTAATTATTATGTATAAAATTATGATAAAAGAATTAAATAATATATATTATGTTACATAAAAAAATTATAATTATAAATATATAAATAGTTATAAAAATATATAAATAAAATATTAAATAATTAATAAACGAGTCCATTAGCAGAGTTCGACCTTTAGAAATAGATTCTAAACGAGCTGAGCTCGAGCTCTCTTAAGTTAAACGAGCCCTAGATGTCAAAATTTCGATCCATTTACTTATGAATTGGTAGATTTGGCCATTTGGGAGGTGGTTTGTATCCGACCTAGACATTTTTGCCACCTCTTAAACTATCAAATGTATGAGATAAAGTAAACGCGTATATACCAAAATACGAGGATATGTTGTGACATGACATGTGCACTTCTGTGTCTGATTCTTCATGTCTTTTCCTTGTCTTCCTCTTCATCGGTTTCTGTCTTTGAGAATCGTAAAGAAAAGGCATAGACTTTGCACAACGACCTTCTAATTCAAAGTTTTTGTATTTCAACTGTTTTGTTTGATTATATTTTTCAATCTCTTTGTCGTACATGACGGCCATGGATTGGAATTTCCTAAGCTGCAATTCGACCCATTTACAGCGCCACATAATAGGTTGTACAAACTTCCTCCAATGAGATGTCACCCTTTTCTTCCTGAAAAATAAATTCATCATCTTATTACTATACTTTCTGTAATCATATTTGACACACCAATTATTTATAAAATTTGTATCTTTTATAATAAAATTATGGATTTGGCCCCTCTGCTTCAGAGAAATACATTTATCATCCATGCTTTTGAGGTTTTGCACTTTCGTCTACGACTCAAAATTAACAGTGCAAAGTTTAAGCCTTAGCAAGCGCTTCGCACATGATGTTCATTTTCAACATTTCACACACGATGGGCTTCTATATCATTTATTATTTTTACTATATTTTATTAAATTTGTCTAAATATTCTCTTATGTTCTCAATTATGTTCTATGTGTTGAGCCTTCACCATCATGCAGTACCCAAAATTGAAATAAATAAAAAACCAATCTTGAACAAATCTAAAATTGAACAACCCTAAAATCTGAAACAAATCTGAATTCTGATTCCAATCCAATAATAAATCTGAAATTCAGTATTTTACTTAAAAAACATTTTGGGAATACCATAGATCTCATCTTGCAGAAACTTTCCAACTACGACATGAATCTGGTTCTAAGGACGAATGAACATAATAGCATGGTAGCACATAGAATCTTTTGGTTCTTTTGATCTTCATGGAAAGTTTGAAGAAATAATATTCTGCTTTATATTTCAAGATGTCTTATCTTATATAGCCCATTGTAACTACATCTAAAGGTTTAGATTTCCACTTATTGATTACCAAAGAGATTATAAAGACATTACCTCAAGGGAAACAAGTCACCTGTTCCACCAAACCCGCGCATTGATACAGCCTCCCCACGTAAATCTGACATAACCTCATTGTCACTATCATATTTACAAGTTCCATGATCAGAAAACGTGTCACCAAAAGAACTTGAAGAGGCGGTAGCAT
Organism: Smallanthus sonchifolius; assembly: GCA_023525975.1. NCBI lineage: Eukaryota > Viridiplantae > Streptophyta > Magnoliopsida > Asterales > Asteraceae > Smallanthus > Smallanthus sonchifolius. Next base: position 27,064,487 of record CM042021.1, on the reverse strand, counting down.
CATCATATTGCGGTAGAACTGAACCACCCTTATCATCATTCTTACAATTTATTACGTCAAGCTCCATACCCTCACGCTCACTAGTTGAAGCTTCCATCGTGGTTTCCTTTCTTTCTTTAAGCCACATAACAAAACCCGCGTTATAACATTACACAACAACGATCATTCTTACTTTAGGAACGTATTCGGTATTCCTAAATCCTACCAATAAGTAAATAAGACTAAGCTCAGTTGACTCAAGATTATTATTCACCTGCAAAAAGAAAAATAAATTTCTAAACATGTTCTCAAGATATATAATTCATGGGGAATGAACATGTTAATTCCAATTATCAAAACAATTTGGGTTTCCAAAGGCCAAAATACAGAAACAAAATGAGAACTACAAACAGAAACTAAAATTCTGCCATAAAAAGTTTCCCCTAAACATTAAGCTGTAGTTTCTAGTGCATCAGTCATAACTACGAACCCCAATTACTAAATTAGGGCTTCAAATGAACATACCTTTGTCCCGAAATTAGGGGTTTTCATATGAAACAATCAGATGCGCATCAAATTGATATGATCAACCAAACTAACTGGTCAATTAAAACATATAAGGAGTCCAAATTTAATCGTTTTTTTTTCTGAATTCCGATGCACGAAAGGATATAACTATTTTCCGTGTATATTTATTACCTGTTATCCGGCGGGAAGCGAACGGCTACGAAACGGTGGCGTATGGATATGTGGTGGCAGTGAAATCGAAAGGAGAGTGGAGGATTTTTAAGTTTTGGGATTTTGATGGAACAAATTCCGACGAGAAAATCTTGACTGAGAATTCGACGGAGAGAGAGGTGGAAATATTCTAATTTATTTTTTTTACTTTTTTTATTGTGGTAATTGTTACTTGCTGCTTACGCCATTTTTTGAAAATGGAATTTATTTAAAAGAATTTATTACGTTTCCAAAGTTAAAAAGATTTTCTAGATTATTAGTTTCTTTAAATGTTATCATTTAAAATAAACTTATTCAAATATCTTTTATAACAACTGCTAGCTAATACTAGAAGGGTTAACATCCACTAACACATTAGTACAGCGGCGTACCTAGGCTATGCGTATGAGGTCGACCGACCCCTATGATTTTCTTTTTTGTTATATACTAGGTTAAAATCATGTGTATTTCACATGTTAAATAAATATAATGTTATATAATTAGTAATAAAAAAATTATTTATTTAAAAGCTTGTGTATTACACGGATTGAATAAAATATAATGTAATATGTTAACACATACATTCGTTAAAATATGTCTTTAAATAAATGTACTTTGACGTGACAGTTATAAATTCTATTAAGTTAATTTTTAAAACATTTTTAAGTGTTTATTAATTTTTTTATGTAATTGATAAATGTTAATTTATATTAAATTCATTTGGTTAATGATATACATAACCATCCATAATTAAATAATAAGTATCCGTAATTAGATTTATATTAAATATTTAAAAATATATTCTTTTAATATAATTATTTAATAGGAGAGACAGATGGAAAAAATATGTTGAGGATGCACCAAAAAGTTACACGTGTTTCCTTATGATTTTTATTTATTAGTATAAAGATACGATCTACTCTTGAGCGACACCTAACAAAATTTGACACCGACCCCCATGAATTTTTTTTGGATCTAAAAGACACCCAAAAAAGGTAATTTAAAATTCTACAAATATAAACTTTCTAACTGTTATAAACTAATTAACAAATATAAACCTACTATAAACAAACTAGTTAATTGGACCATTACTCATTAATCCTTATAAACAATTAAGTTTATTAGGTCACTAACCATTTAACCCTTTTACCCTAACTCCCTAAGCCCACACATTCCCTTCTAAACGATTAACCCGGCTTTGTCAAACCCACCCCAACGAACGTGATTATGAGAAACGGAAACAAGCGACTGTCGAGTGTCAACGGTCGACTGAGAAGTACCGCCCCCACTGACCTAATCACCTGACGTTGCCACCTGTCGGAATGGAGAGGCCCTCCACTCTCTCGATTCCGGTTCCAAAAAACCAAACAACCTCAATTTAGGTGTTTGAAAAAAAAACCTTTTCTCTAATAAATTAGGTTTTTTTAAACCTTTTCTCTCAATTTTACTTGATTATTTGCTAAATTATTGATTAAAATATTATATTATTGATTGATTTGGGTAATTGAATTGTTAAGCTTTAACTTGTTAGTTGTTAATTAGCCAATATGAAAAAGGTTGAACAAAAAGAAGTTAAGAACCAAATTAAAAAACTATATGAATTTACGAGCCGAATAAAAAACCTGTGATCTACATTCAAAAACACAAAATATTCCGGTGACCCGACTCAATCCGGTAAAAAAGTTTCAATGATCCGACCCGACAATAAATCTATCTTGATAGACATCCGAACACCGAAAATAAACATATCTTGATAGACTTCCAAACATCGAAATTTTTCGACACCCATGAAAAAAGTTCTTAAGTCTGCCACTGCATCAGTAAGAAAGGACGCTAAAGATCATTATGTGGGCGCCAAGGGTAGGGGCGACGTGGCTTTAATGGACTTGAAGGGTTTGGGGTGTGAGGCCTACTCACAATCTAACCATTTACTCACATTTTAATAAAAAAATAAATTTATTTTTAGTTAAACCACTACACACTTTTGAGGGCTTAGTTAGTTAGGGTGAGGTTCAAATGCTAACCAATATTTATGTGATAATCATGATAACCACTCTCAAACATAGTGTTACGTATATGTAACAATTATTATTATGTTAATGTTACATATATGTAAACAATATGTGTCACGTATATGTAACATTATTTGGTACGTATATGTAAGACTCATCATTTTCGTATTTACGTTCAAAATATTTATTCAAGATACTTAATCACTATTTTAACAATTAAAAGAAAAAATAATTTATAAATTATGTGATTGTTTTATAGTGGTTAGCACGGTTATCACATAAAAAGTTGGTTAGTATTTGAACCCTTCCCTAGTTAGTTAAGTAAAGCCTCACTATCACGTTATGTCATGAACTTTTCCACTTTGTAATTAAAACCATTACAAATATTTTTAGGGGTGAAAAGATTCCATTACGTCTTGGAGGATGTAACATATTTGCAAACAATTGGCATTTTACATGAAGATTGTCATAATCGTTCATGATTGGTTATTAACTACGATTATGATTATTATGATTATCATTCTAATAAATATCAAAGTATTCGCATCATATGATATAAAGAAATTAAGTGACTTATATACTATATAGATTGGATCGGATGCAAAAGATGTGACATTAACCACCAAGAACCATCTAAACACATGAATATACAGAAATTGATCGGTTAAAGCATTTTTTTGGTATCACGAACTTGTGTTCAAATATACTAGGGGCGACTTAACCATTTTCAGGGACCAAGGTGAACTGAAATTTCGAGGCTCTTTTCTGAATTATATTTAGGTTCAAATTTTTGATTTCTTTTTGACATGAAATTACAAAGAAGAAATTTATATAAGAAAAAATAGGCTGCTTTCCTTTTATCAAGAGAAAATCATTGTATCATTGTATAGAATACAGATCTTTAGCTACATTTTTATCAAGAGAAAATTTATATAAGAAAAAAAAATCATTGTATCATTTTATCAAGAGAATTTATATAAGGTCGGTTTGACGTCCGATCCGGTTCTGAAAACATTGTATACAATACAGATATTTAGCTACATTTTATCTTTTTGTTTGGCAAATTGTATTTTAATAAACCAAACTATGACTCATTAGACGATAATAATCCATACTCGTAATTTGACCACTAACACTCATAACTTTCATTTTCGTTATCAAGAACAATAATAATAGCATAAAAATCATAGATTTGCACTCCAAAATGAGAAAACTTACAAGCGAAATTAAGTGAAAATTAAATATGCATCGAACGTAAATCATACTGATGGGATTGCCTTTCCCAATGAAAGTAAAAGTTAGGAGATTTTCAATTTTTTTTAAAGACAAAGCTAATCGAAATCCACCTGAAGATTAGGGTGGCTCCGCCTCCAGGAGGAAACCCGCAACCGAGAAAACCCCCTAACTCACCCATAGCATTTCTGCTCTAGACGAGATTCGAACCGGTGACATCTCAAATGGTGAGGCTCCCAGACTACCACGGGACCAAATCGCAGGCAGTTATTATTTTCATTTAAGTCCCTTAACTTATGAAACATGTTTATTTGAGCCTAAAAATTTAGAAACACCCAAAATTTCAGTCCAGAGAGAGATTGTGCAAAGATGGGAGAGCATGTGGAAGCAGACAACGCAGAAGCTATCATCACACGGATCGAGCACAAATCACGCAAGATCGAGAGTTTACTCAAACAGTCAGTTTACTAATTCCATAACAGATTTCAATTTTTCAACAAAACCATAACCCTAATATCTCGAATCGATCAGGTACAAGCCGGTTGAAGCCCTCAAAACTGCTCTGGAAGGATCTCCACCTAAAACCAGAGATGAAAGATGCAAGGTTTGATCTATATCTCCAACTTTTTAGTGCTAGAATCAACAAAATCTTTGTCTTTGACTTTTTTTTCCTCAAAGTCAAAATTGATTGGGAAAACCGATTCAACTGGGTAGTGAATATATGTGTTATAAATCAAGTGAAATTCTCTTGATTGTTCAAGTAAGCTGTTCTTGTTTCATGTTAGATGAAGTTGTGATTTTGGCTAAATGTGGGTTATTTTGACTCTTTTTTTTGCTTCAAAGTCAAAATTGATATGGGCATTTGATTGGGAAAACCGATTCAACTAGGAATTGAATATATGCGTTATAAATGAAGTGAATTTCTTCTTGATTGTTCAAACAAGCTTCTCTTGTTTCATGTTGAGATAAAGTTGTGATTTTGGCTAAATGCTAGTTGTTTTGACTTCTTTTCTTGAAAGTCAAAATTGATATGGGCATTTGGGAAAACCGATTCAACTGGGTAATGAATTTATATGTTATAAATGGAATGAATTTCTCTTGTTTCATGTTGGATGAAGTTGTGATTTTGTCTAATAGCGAGTTATTTTGACTTTTTTTTTTGCTTCAAAGTCAAAATTGATATGGGGATTTGATTGGGAAATCCAATTCATCTGGGTAGTGAATATATAATGTTATAAAAGAAATGAACTTCTCTTGATTGTTGCAAGCTGTTCTTGTTTCATGTTAGATAAAGTTGTGATTTTGGCTAAATGGCAGTAATTTTTTATTTGCATCAAAGTCAAAATTGATATGGAGATTTGTTTGGGAAAGCTGATTCAACTGGGTAGTGCTTAGATAAAGTTGTGATTTTGGCTAAATGCAAGTTATTTTGACTTTTTTTTTTGCTTTAAAGTCAAAATTGATATGGGCATTTGATTGGGAAAACCTATTCAAGTGGGCGGTGAAAAAATATGTTCTAAAAGAAATGAACTTCTTCTTGACTGTTGAAGCAAGCTGTTCTTGTTTTATATTCAATAAAGTTGTGATTTTGGATTCCTGTCTTGTTTGTAGTCTGCAAACTGGATCGTGGTACACAGTGCCTTAATGGCTATAAAAGATGTGGATTTAATGTTCTCCTCTTTGGACCCTGAGTACTATGATATTCTCATGAAGTTAGTCCCCTGTTTGTAAAGTTTACAAAATGAAAAGCGTAAAAAGTTAAACTGAAATGATTTTGTGTTTTTATAACTCGACAGGTATTTGTATAGAGGATTGTCTACAGGTGATCGCCCCACCTGTGACCAATGCTTGCGGATTCATGAAAAGCTTACACAGAGAGCGGGTCTTGGATGCATTCTTCGAGCACTCAGTGATACTGTAAATACGGTTTAATTTCTACAATTCTCATGATTATAAACCATGTTATCTCTGAAATAAATTATGTTTCTTTAAAAGAAAATCAAATGTCAAATTTTAATGTCTGTCAATATAGGGTATCTAGGAGACTGATATGTGTAAGTAACCAAATGAATGAAGAAATTATGAAAAGTTTACTTGATAACCTGTTTCTTTAGTTAATGAGAATAGAACTAAGACAGATCTCAAGTGGGTTAATGTTCAGGACGCGTATTTAAGGTATCAGTGTTAGTTTTTTGACTTCAATGCACACGCCAACAGTTTTGATGTTTCGTTGTGCCTACGCGACAATTTACTGTGTTTACGACTAGTGTTTCCTGCTTCTCGGTACACTTTAAAGGTGTTAGATGTTCTTTTGTGTATTTCGGTTGATCAAATAGAGCAGTACCTATGGAGGTCTCCATGATGAAAGATAAAAGAGTAAAGTGTCATTTTCGTCCATGTGGTTTGACCATTTTAGCCACTTTCATTCAAAAACTTTTTTTTAGCTTTTTCGTCCTGACTTTTCAAAATCTAGCCATTTTCATCCAAATGACTAACTCCGTCTACATTTTAATGTTAAATCAAGGGCAATTTTAAAAGTTTCAGGTGGATGAAAATGACTAGATTTTGAAAAATCAGGGACGAAAAAGCTAAAAAATAAAGTTTTTGGATGAAAGTGGCTAAAATGGTCAAACAACAAGGACGAAAATGACACTTTACTCAAGATAAAATATCGTTTATTTAGTTTATAATTATTTAATAACCTCTATCTTAACTCAACTATATTACATAAAAACCAGGCCCGACAATCTTACCCTAACCACTTAAATATGTGCTGTTTTGGGCTTTAGTTATAAGGTTTTTGATTCTTTTATTATCAAGGGATCAAGATGGGTAAAGTAAAAATAAGAAAAATTAACAAACGGATCATACCGGGCCATTACAAAAGGACGGGTGGGTAAGTAATATTTGCCCTAGAACTGCAATTCATCTTCGCCTCACTATCCTCCACAACTGCACACGTCGGTTTCTCACTTCCTCTTCATGATTCGTCTTTCCTCTATCAGTTCATCGATATCTTTTTTAGTTTTGAGATCCGGAGGATTTTGATTTCTGGAAATCACAACTAACTTGACTTTTTGATCTCTGATCCAAAATTAGGGTTCGTAAATCATTTCATGTTTGATTCTATTGATCAATGTCTATTGGTGGATGTTGATTGTTTGATGATTTAGGAATTTGCACGATCAATCATAGGATTTGGATCTGTACATTTGGTTTAATCAAACTTTGGAATTCTGCAAAATTCAATCGGTATTCATTAATATTCCTTTTTTTGTTATAATTATTCGTTCTATATTTAGAATTTCGAAAATTGGAGAGTCAAATAAGTCAAACATAAAGTCCAGATCGGTCACCTCTACGAACCCAAACGTCTATAATTGTGATTATTCGTTCTATATATAGAATTTCGAAGATTGGAGAGTCAAATAAGTCAAACATAAAGTCCAGATCGGTCACCTCTATGAACCCAAACGTCTATAATTGTGATTATTGTCAATTTTTTTAACTGAATCAATGACGAATCGGGTGTACGTTATTGATGATTTTAGGGGTGTTCATCTGATTTTCATTTGAAAAAGAGTAAATTACCGTTTGCGTCCCTGTGGTTTACATGATTTAACACAATTCGTCCCTAACACGAATTTTTAACGCTTTGAGTACTTGTGGTATACAATCTGTAACACTCTGAGCACCTGGGCCTAAATTCGTTAAATTCTTTCCGTTAAGTTTAGTTTCGATAGGGGTAAGATGGTTACTGGTATTCACCCGAAACTACTAAGTTCACCCTAAACTACTAAGTTTTGCTGCTGATCTAGTTAAGGCTATCCGCAGATACCCCTGTCGAAACTAGATCAACAACAAAACTTAACTATCCGCAGCATGTCGAAACTAAACTTAACGGAAAGAATTTAACGAAGTTAGTCCCATGGGCTCAGAGTGTTACAAATTGTATACCACAGGTACTCAAAGCGTTAAAAATTCATGTTAGGGACGCATTGTGTTAAATCATATAAACCACAGGGACGCAAACGGTAATTTACTCTTTGAAAAATTAGAAAATAGAGGTGATGGGTGAAAATGGTGTGGGTGGATAGTGAATGGAGGATGACAATTCCTTTTGGTTTTGGGAGTTTAACCATTTTTTAAATGGCCCGTTCTAACCCGGAACCAAAATAAACATTTTTTACATCGACCCGTCCTGACCCGAACCCGTCCTGACCCGTTACCCTGCGCGATCCAACCCACCCATTTTGCCAGGTCTAATATAAACATAATTATTTTGTTTAAAATATAAAAACAAAAAGTACTTTTTGTAAGCAAGCATGGTTGGACTTTGGAGGACAATAAGAAGTCCAAGGAACAAATACCACATGACCAATTGTGTTGCATGTTAATTTCACTATCAACTAAACATTTAAAATAATTTTATTTAAAAATAAAACGTAAAATAAGTAAGTTGTAGACAAAACTCAAATCCAAAAATTCAACATTATAAAGAAGAAAATATTTCGTATATAGGAAAATCCTAGCAATTGACATTACTAACTTTTATAAAAATCATTTTTTTTCAAAATATATATAAAAAAATGGCGAGGTTGGTTGTGAGGTTTTGAATTTTATATTATTAAAATATCTTGTGTGTAGATGTTAATAAAAAGTTTGAAATATTAAATAAAAGGCCAATCATTGCATATGTTTGTAGGAACCATTTCTGTTTATATAAAGTTCACATGCCGCCCACTACCACTAGTAAAAAGAAAACTTTTGTATATATATAACTTCATAATTTATAAATTATTGAATAACAATATCTTTTTTTGTTTGAACGGTAAATAACAATATCTAAATATTTAGAAGTTCTACAATAACAATCTCAATTTTTTCAAAAATACATAGAGCCATAGAGGAAACTCGAAAAGCAAGTTATGATCATTATACTCGTGTGGTTTTCTATGAGAAATTATGTTGATTGCGTTCTAAGGCTATAACTATGTAAAGCATAAGCAGGGGCGGATCTACGCCTAGGGCAGGGGTACCTGTCGGTACCCCTCAACTTTCGACGCGCAGTGAGAATTTTTTATTTTTTTTACCGTTTTATGTATCCAGATACCCCTGAACGAATGGACAGATACCCCTGGATTTTTTTCCTAGATCCGTCACTGAGCATAAGCACATAGTTGCGTGCTTCTTGCAAAAGTCAAGCAAGACCATTTTGTTTTCCGGTTCACATATTTTACCCCACTATTCGTTTAATTTACCCCAAGGCATAAATGAGTTACTATACACGTTTAAGTGGTATATCTAATATTAGTAAGATATTTATGTGCATATATGTAAATAAATATCTTACTAATCTTAATGCACTTAAATATGTTACTAATCTTAGATATATCACATAAATATCTTAAATAGAATTAGATCTTCCAAATCAAGGAATGTGCACTAACTTTAAGTGAGAATCATGGGTAATCATCTTCTTTTTGAACGGCCAACAAACATAGAATTGTCTAGGTACTCCGTACGGGGTGACCCATTGGCAAAAGGCCACCGCCAGCTGGCCCAACCCAGCCGTACGGAGCCCTTAAGCGCCCCAAGTTATCTCCAGTTCCGGGGAAAATCCACCTGCCCGAAAGCCCACTGGTGGTAAAACCCGGACGCCCTCGGGATCGAACTGGAGATCACAAAGATCCAGGTCTTCCTTCATTGAGCCACCATGCCCCTTCCCAAAGTGATGCTAGTGAAGATAGAACCTGAATCTTTTTTAGAGAATCCAGGCTTCCTACCACTACACCACATTGAAAGTTGCTCATGCGTAATCATCTCAAATCATGACACAAAGTACTCAAGTAGGTGAAGGACATGGATATCTCAAGGAAATCATCACCTCACTCTTGAGAATCAAATGCTTAGAATTACAACTCCTTAAAATGTGAAACTAATCATATAATCTGATCCAAATAATTAATCATACCACAATAGGTTACTTGTGTATAAATTGAAGAATTTGGACAATTTAAATCACACAAGTCCTTAAAATGTGATGTTTTATTGTATACATTGTTTTGGAAACTCTATGTATTCACCTCATCAAGTTGAGCTCACAACCCCGCCAATCCTTACCTAATGACACTTGAAAACATATGTTTATCCTAATTCAAATAAGTGTGCTAAATTTGGTAATATTTCTAACTTCATGACTTCATGATCAATTTCATTATTTACTAAGAAATTTAAACCCTTTTTTTTTTGGAAAGCAGACACAAGGATCATATTGGAAGATAGATGTTATCTAAATCGGACCCAACTACCCCACCAATCCGGAGCGAACCCCCAACGCAGAAGGAAACCCACAATTGGGAAAACCTTCTGCCTCAACCCAAATAATTGCTTCAGGTGAGACTCGAACCCAAGACCTCCACTATGAAAAGTATTAGGGCTACCATTGCACCAAATGGCCAACAGTATTAACTGACAAACAGAAACAACTTTTGGTCTTCATTTTGTCATGCATATTTTCCTTAAAGTCAATTTGAGGTCGAGTTGTCCAATTCAACCCAACCTGACCCTTTTGTTTCAAAAACCTATAAAATGAGTTTGGTCACATTCTATATCAATTTTTGAGTTTGATAACGCTTTTGAAAATATAATTGGCCATTCAATGCTATTGTTGGCTAGTTCGGTCAATCAACACACTAAATTACTATTTTGAGTCAATTTTAATTAAAATCACCAAATTAGTTCAGCATTCACAATTCTTATAATCAAACCTAAATTTTTTTTTATCCAAACCCATTGTAATAGGTATTTTATATAATTTCAATCAATAGTTGATATTCATAGAGCAAAATTTCATAAAATAATCACTTTTTATCAAAATTGGTCAAATACACCAACAACACAAATATTCATAACTTTTGTTAGGCTATATAATCAAAAGAAAACCTAATGAACATGTTCTAATACTTATATGAGATGCTTTAAGCTATTATATGACCTATATATTACTAATTTTTAACCCTAGTTTTAACATTTAGTGACATGTAGGTCTAATACTCACCACTACAAGTTGAATAATTCGTATCAACACAATGCAAATGAGAAATCCTAATTTAAAATAAATTATTTCCATTTTAATAAATAGAAATATTAAGATGTTAATTACAATAACTTATAAATAAGATATATTTATTTTTATTTTTTAATATTTATAGATATATTATTAGGGTAATAATATAAAAGTTCGGTTATGGTAAAAAGAGTTTTAAAAATAAGAAAGGTAAGAAGGATTCTGGGCTTGACATGTGTCCTTTTATTGTTTTTAAAGGGAGGGCATAATGGTCATTGTGTAATATACCAGGTCATTGTGTAATATAAGGTCTGATATTACACAATGACCAGACCTGATATTACACAATGGACTGATATTACACAATGATCAAATTACACAATGACCGGACCTTACATTACACAATGACCTGACATATTTTAGCGAATTACACAATAATGAGCAAATTACACAATGAGCTGGAAAACGTAAAACACAATGATGAATACATATAACACAATGATGAAAAATATTTGACAAAATGAGCATATTACACAATGATCAGACCTTACATTACACAATGACCTGACATATTTGAGCGAATTACACAATAATGAGCAAATTATACAATGAGCTGGAAAACGTAAAACACAATGATGAATTCATATAACACAATGATGAAAAATATTTGACAAAATGAGCATATTACACAATGAGCTGGAAAACTTAAAACACAATGATGAATATATATAACACATTGATGAAAAATATTTGACAAAATGAGCAAATTACACAATGAGCTAGAAAACGTAAAACACAATGATAAATACATATAACACAATGATGAAAAATATTTGACAAAATGAGCATATTACACAATGAGCAAATTACACAATGACCAGACCTTACATTACACAATGACTTGGCATATTTGAGAGAATTACATAATAATGAGCAAATTACATAATAAGTTGGAAAACGTAAAACACAATGATGAATACATATAACACAACGATGAAAAATATTTGACAAAATGATGAATACATATAACACAATGATGAAAAACATTTGATACAATGACCATACCTGACACTACACAATGACCAGACCTGATATTACACAATGACCAGACCTTTTATTACACAATGAACTGATATTACACAATGACCTGGCAAATTACACAATGAGTTGGAAAACGTAAAACACAATGATGAATACATATAACACAATAATGAAAAATATTTGATAAAATGAGCAAATTACACAATGAGTTATAAAACGTAAAACACCATGATTAATACATATAACACAATGATAAAAAATATTTAACAAAATGAGCATATTACACAATGAGCAAATTACACAATAACAGGTATGGCATTACAGAATGACCTGACATATTTGAGTGAATTACACAATAATGAGCAAATTACATAATGATCTGGAAAACGTAAAACACAATGATGAATACATATAACACAATGATTAAAAATATTTGACAAAATGAGCATATTACACAATGAGCAAATTACACAATGACCAGACCTTAAATTACATAATGACCTGACATATTTGAGTGAATTACACAATAATGAGCAAATTACACAATGAACTGAAAAACGTAAAACACAATGATGAATACATATAACACAATGATGAAAAATATTTGACAAAATGAGCATATTACACAATGGCCAGACATTACATTACACAATGACCTGACATATTTGAGCGAATTACACAATAATGAGCAAATTACACAATGAGCTGGAAAACGTAAAACACAATGATGAAAACATATAACACAATGATGAAAAATATTTGACAAAATGATGAATACATATAACACAATGATGAAAAACATTTGACACAATGACTATACCTGATATTACACAATGACCTGACCTGATATTACACAATTATCAGACCTGATATTACACAATGAACTGATATTACACAATTACCTGACAAATTACATAATGAGTTGGAAAACGTAATTTTTTTTGTTTTTGTATATAACGACACTATACTCGTTTTAAAGATAAAAAAACGCTCGTTTTTATGGTGTAATTTTTTTTTAAAAATAATGTCGTACGTAGAAGTTATGAACGTTTAAAAAGGGGGGAGACTTTATAAAAAGTCAACAAAAGTGGTCAAGATTAAAATAGCATTCCAACAACTTTTTCTCCTACAATTTAATCTCAACCGTTAAATATTTTGTATAATTTGATCTAGTGGCCCTAAATCCTTCTCATCACCTGGAGCTTTTCCATAATATAAAATATCCAAAAAGCTAAATCTCATGAATTACAATGGCTACAAACCTATTCCATGTGAAATACGTTTGGGAAAAGAAATAAGACACTTTCATATAAAATTCTGGTAAAAGCTATAAAAAAACTCGATAAAAACCACTAAAATATTAAAAAAAAATAAACATAATAAATTATATCTCAAATTAAATAGTATAAAATATCGAGTTTTTTTATCTATTTTTTATTAAAAGAAATAAATGTAATCTACCTTTATAGTATAAATGAAAAGGAAATTAAATAGAAAGGAACATGAAGAACACATGAGCCTCACTTTTCCTCTTTTGTCATTTTATAACTTAATCGTGTTCTTCATTTTATTGTCCTTTTGTTTTTTTTTATTTTTTATTACTAACACTCTTAATCCATTGACTACGAAGTTTTCTACTTGCCTAAGTTTAGGCGCTAGGGTAATTGCGTTAACTTAATTACACGCGTTTCTGACAATAATATACGTGAGTTTATATGGGGGGCGGATACTTGCTTAATTAAAAGTCATTACAACAGTGAATCAACCTTTAAGTTCAATGCACCAAAAGTAATAACTTGAATACAACATTTTAATTAACAAGACTAATTTACAGAAAACAACATTTAAGTATAGACTAAATTACACGTGCAGACCTTAATCTTTATTAATTATGCTAAACACCATTTATCTATATGGTTTGTATCAAATTATAACCTTTAGACTAACATGCATTAGATTTTTCAGTTAGTTTTTTTATAAACGACCAAAATACCCTTACTATTATAAAATCAAAAAAATAAATAAAATTCAAAAGTATCATGGGCCCCATCTATTACACCTTCTTCCTAAACAAAAACCCAAAAAACCGGCAAATCAAAATTCTCATGCTTAAAAAACTTACAACCGATCCAAATCCAAAATGAAATCGGTGGTTGTTTGGTCAGCGATCCAAATCCAAAATGACCAATAACCCAATAGGTGGGAAAAAAATTCAAATCCAAAGTTACAGAAGCTTCGACTGAAATATAGAAGCTTCTGTATTTTCCAAACCTAATCGGTGGGCAAAAATCCAAATCGCTTACAATCGGTTAATAACCCAAATCGTTTGTGAGCTTCGATGAAAATATAGAAGCTTACAATAGGTGGGCAAAATCCAAATCCAAAATGAAATTGAACCAAATGGAAAGCAAATTAGGGTTTGGATGTTCCGGCAGGCCAGAGGTGGGTATGTGTCTGTGTAGACGATGGATAGGAGAGAGAGATCGAGAGAGAGAGGGTAAGAGGAGATGAGGGTAGAAAGAGATGCCAGAAACTTACCGGTGAAGAGGCGAAGGGGTGGGCGGACGGCGGTGGTGTAGTCCCAACCGTCGGTTGGTGACTGTGGTGGTGTGGCTTGTTACTTGTTACAGAGTTATATATATATATATAACTCTCAAGCTCTGTAACAGGTAACAAGCCACACCACCACAAATATATATATATACATATATATATATATATATGTTAATATAAGAATTGAGGGTAAATTAGTCATTTACATGTCATTTAACTGGAAAATCTAACCTCTGTTAGTCTAAAGGTTATAATTTGAAACAAACCATATAGATAAAGGGTGTCCAGCGTAATTAGTGAAGATTAAGGTCTGCAAATGTAATTTTATATATACTTAAAGGTTGTTTTCTGTAATTTAGTCAATTAACAATGTATCAGAAATTCCTTATTAAAATTTCATTGTAAAATTAAACACACCGTTAACCGTTGTAATTAACATAGCATCATACATTTAAAAACACGTCGTTATTTTATAACATTTTTATACTATACTCAAATTAAATAGAATAAAATTATAATGTTATAATCTTTTTTGAAAATAATAAAGTATATCATTGACTTTTTATTTAATTGTTTCAATAACTTTGATATCTTTCATATACGTCATTATTAAAAAAATTATACCTGAAAATCAATAATTTTAACAATTTTAATTTGACTATACTATTACTCTATTTATAAAGTATATATATATATATTTTTTAATAATATATGAAAATAAATAAAAATACGTTGGACCTACCACTAATAATAATGTCAAAGATAAAAAGATACATAAAACCACATGAAAAGTGAATGGTGGATTGCCATCTGTTTAGGTGGTGGTGACCATTATATTTATTAACACACACATTAATTATATATATAGGGGTCCATTTCATATATATATATGTATATATAACAAAATGTGAATATATAAAACCATTCATTTCGGAATAGCCCTCAACCACCACTCCACCACCATCACCTTTGTCATTTAGGAGGGCAAGCCAACATGGAGAACCAATATTCATCTTGGACCTCCTCCTCCACCATCAACGCCACCGCCTCGGCTGCCACAGATTACTCCTCAGAAACTATAACATGTGCCTTAAAAAAGTGCAAGTTCCAAAAAAGCTCCATAGGATTTCAAAAGAGAAACAATGGCAATGAAGACAAGAAACTATGTAGAAAAGGTGGCGGCCGTGGCGGCGGTGAGGACGGCGAAAAGCACCCAACATATCATGGTGTAAGAAAAAGAAGTTGGGGCAAATGGGTGTCCGAAATCCGTGAGCCACGTAAGAAATCAAGAATATGGCTTGGAACATTCCCAACAGCCGAAATGGCGGCTCGAGCTCATGATGTAGCCGCTTTAGCCATAAAAGGTACCTCGGCTAACCTCAATTTCCCTAAATTAGCTCATATATTTCCTAAGCCAGCCACAAGATTACCCAAAGACATCCAATACGCCGCCGCAAAGGCTGCCGCCATGACATGTGACTTTGGAGCCGAGCCAGGTAGCCAACACATGTTTTCTCATTCTCACTCATCAACACATGGAGCCGAGCCAGAAAGCCAAGAAACAATGGCTTCTGATGACGATGACACATTTTTTGACTTGCCGGATCTTTCCCATCATCACGTTGCTGGATCTTGGCAGCTTGCAGCTGGTGTCGATAACGGCTTTAGCCTTGGAGCCGAAGAGCCGTTTCTTTGGGAGATATACTAGCTTATAATAAAAAGTAAATAAATAATTTGTGTATGTTTTATTTATTTTTATGAATTTTCAAAATAATATAATGTATATTTTATCAGTTTATTTACAAATATCTCAAAGGTTACACAGTAAAGATATTGTATATTGAGTTTTTATAATAGCATTATATCAAAAGTTTTATACATAAAGTTTGATATTACGAATAGATAACTTTAATTTTAAACTATATATCTAATATAATATTAAAAAAATATATTTTCAGTTAATTTTTTAAAATAATAAAACCTTAGTTTGTAATGTGGTCATGGTAAGATTACCAAGATCTTTTTTTTTCAAATATAACCATAAAATAAATTAAAATTTGTATACATTGACTAAGACTTGTTACAAGTCATATGAGGACACAATGCACTCAAGATGGTGATATCTTATTGCTTTAGCAAATACTTTATTAATGCATGAAAAAAGCTTTTTAGGGAAATTAGGCAAAAATAAGTATATATTTTATGCCCTCGTGTAATTCTTTATTTTATATATATACTAGGTTAGAAACCCGTTTATATTACACGGATTGAATAAATAAAATATTAAATAGTTAGTAATAAGCATAAAAAAAATAAAGGAAATAGTTAAGAAATGAAATATTAAATAAAAAAATATCAAATAGTTGAGAAAAAATATTAAATAGTTAAATAAAAAATATTAAATAGTTGAGAAAAAAATAAGCGATAAAAAGAATTTTAGGCTCATAGAATTGTGTAACGTGACGCAACCAATTACTTATTACAAAATTGTGGCACGTGACGCAAGCAATTACTAATTTACTAGGTTAAGAAAAAAAGAAATTAGGTTAAATAAGTAATTTTACGCCCTCATGTAATTCTTTATTTTTTTAATTAAAATATATTATTTTAAAACTAAAATATCTTAAATGTAATCAATAGTTAACAATTCATACAAACTAAATCATAAAAAACTAACATTTTATTTTAGAGTAAATTAAAAAAATCGTCTCTGAGGTTTGGGACTAAAATCACTTTACATCCATGAGTAACACTTTGAGCCACCATAAAATCTTATGGTAACAATTTTCATCCAATTCACTAACAATTGTTAAGGGGTCCGTTAAGTCTCCGTCACGTGCCCTTCGCATGCCCTTCACGTGAGGGGTATTCCGGTCATTTGATTATTTAAAACTCAACCCTTCCTACCCCATCACCTATCTCTCTCTTCTGACCACCACTACACTAAGCATCGCCGCCGCCACCACCATTGCAGCCAGTTTTCCGACAAGCTTCAAATCCGTGAACCAAAACTCATATCTCAACTGTTTGGATCGATCCTTTCTGCCTATTTTAGGATTTGTCACGTTTGAATCGAACGGATTTGATGTAACCTGCCCTGCAATCAACGGCCTAAACATACAACATTTTTGACAGATTTTGGTGACAACAGTGACGGAAAAAATTCAAACAGGACGGATTTCATAGTGACGGTTCACCGATAGCTTTAACCTCATCAGCCATTTCACCTTGTTCACCCAATTCAGTGTTATTGTTCTAGCCTCTCAGGTATCACACAAGCACATTGGATGCTTGTACAGTATAATCCTCCAATGCAAAATGAATCTACTAAAACATCTCTCAAGCACGATTGATGGCCAGGGTTCGATTTGGTTGAAGAAGTTTCATAAGAAGAAGTTATAGAACACAAGACCATACTTTATAAAGGGGGTACATTGGAGGAGCAGAGGAAGTGTTACGGTTGCACGAGCAAGGGAAATTCTGACCACTTTTGGTTGGAATTCCGTTATGGGCCATGCGAAGGGTGTGCACGAATTCGGTTTGTGTTGTGCTTTAGTTGTAGTGGTAGCCGGATGGTAGATCCCGATGACGGATGGTTGCTGGAGAAGTGTAAGGAATGTAACGAGAATGGCCTGGTCATATGTCCCTTTTGCTACTGGAACACCTTTGATGTGTTTTCATTGTCAATTGATGATAAAATGTGTTAAAATTGGTGGTGAAATGAAAATTTTGCCCCTCACGTGATGTGCACGTGAGGGTGGGTTAACATAACTGTTAGTCACCGTTACCCAATTGGACGGAAACTATTAAAATCAGAAATGTGCGTGGCTTAAAGTGTTAAAAACTTTTCGAATTGTACGAAAAGTGATTTTTGGACCAAATCTTAGGGACGATTTGTGTAATTTACCCTTTATTTTATTTAGACATCCTGATTAATATATTTATATATTATTCACTTATTAATAGAATTTAGTGTTTGTTCATATATGTGATTACCGTTGGGTTTATTTAAATGTGTTTACGTCTTTGAATTTAACTGGTTCTCTCTATATATAATTAGAATATGATTGTAGCTAAATTTTTATCCAAATATGATCAACTTTATTTAACTTCAACTGAGTTTATTTACACGTGATTAGTAAATCTATTTATTTACACACTGTTTAAAAATGTATTTAATATTAAAACAAATAATTTATTTTCTAAACATAACTTAGTGTTAGTGTCTTATTATTTAACTAGAGGTGATAAAATGAAATTAATGATCGGATTTGATTAAAAATACGGGATGTTTAAAATTACAGTTATTAGGAATTAACTCGTTAACAAGTCTTAACCATTATATTTATTGAATATCAATAATATATGTATTATTATTGTTATTTTCAAAATAATCTAACTTAAATTAATAAAATTACCCTTAGAGCACATTCATTCAAACCACATGATCATTTTTCTCTTTTAGTTAACTCATGATTTAACCCATTTAAGTACGGCTCGTCAAAGATAAAGAATGCTTCTAATCGCAACCAATTTATACAAGGCTAAAAGTTATCACCTCTACATTTATTTATAACATGTATGTTTTTAAAATTCAGCACGATTTATATACTATAACTCATTAGATGATAATATTATTAGTAGGGGATGTAAACACCACCTAAATGTAAGAATGTAAATAAATTAGGTTTGATTGTGTTTTGGTATTCATAATCTTGTCCCTCGGTATCTCTTATGCGATCATCGCTCTATTACTTTCTCATTTGTGATTATTAGGTGGTTAAAATTTATCATTTGAGATTTCTGTTACTTGAAACCTCATCTTAAAACACCAACTTAAATATCTAAAAATTTAATTATAATTCTATCATTTTCAAATCTTAATGATTCTAAATTTCTAACAACAAATATGATTACCAATGTACTATCACACACATAACATTATCACCAATTCACCATAAAAGGTTTAACTTCACAGGAACTATATCATGGTTCAAGTGCCAAAGTGGCAAAGCGAACTAAAGAGTACACATAAAAGTTGAAATTATTTATTATTATGTTTTTAATTGTATAGAATTTAATACTTATATTCGGTTTAGGTGTGTTAAATATGTTTGATACCAGTTTCAGTTAATCGGCCAGGGATCATCTAATACCAACCCATAAACCCATAAAAAATTTAATAATAATCCAATACACAGTGTAGTACTCCCCCTAAATACCAGTCCTGATCCCTGACTTGAATAAAACATGTTTCAGGTTTTCCCCACGTGTTTAGACTTTCCTAGGATCCCCAATGAAGTGTAACAATCATACTCTTGTGCTAGGAAGCATAGTACGACTAAATGGTCCTAGAATACACTTATGTACCATCTAGCACGAGCTTATCCTTGTGTGGGGGCATGTTTCCCATGCACATCCCTCTCTACGTAACTACGATTGTGTCCCACAAGTCACAAGTCGTTCCACTCATTGATCTCCTCGTGCACGTGCTCGTAAGCTAATAGGTCATAAGCTTTATCTTGTATCCTTCTATACAACAACTAATCATCCACGAACGGTGATAGCCCAACTTATTCGAGACCTAAAGCAAAATTTAAATTCGATGATTTTTTTCGTAAAATAGTAGCACAACAACATTTTCTTTTATTCGTTTTAGGACTGACAACAATAAACCATATAGTTCATAGTTGGAGGTTACAAAAATGGTATATGTATATATAGATGAATTTATTTTCTAACTTTATATTGAATAACAAATTGTTTACTAAAATGTGTGTAATCTATTTCTAGTATCAATTTTTTTTAGTTGAGAAATTAATTAATCCATTTAATTTTCTTAAAATAGATTTAAGCTAAAAACTAATGATTATAAAAACACACACTAATCATTATAAATTGCACACAAACACTTGATTGGAAAACAAAGACTCAACCGAAAAATATAACTTAAGTCTGATTTTTAACTTCTTTTGGAACTTCAAGAGGATGAATAGGGAAGTAAGTGTATATTTTGGATAACATTATTTTCTTTATGATTTAAAGATTAACATTTAAGACAAATAAAGTTGGAATAATAAAAGACATATTTTTGTTAGAACTAAGAGCTCTATGTTGTAGATTAGTAATCTTTTAACTATTTAGTATAAAAATTCAAAAACTTGAGACCCTTTTAGTTTTAGTAAAAAATTAGAGACCTAAAACAATTGTTTTAGATGCATTATGAAATGATCGATATACCGTCTCTTTCTTTGTGTGTGTGATCTTACCGTCACTTTCGATCAAGACTAGAGGCTTTGTATATGCACATTCGTGGACTCCTCTAACGATCTATTTCTATCTTAAAACGCTACGTACTAAGATGGTCCATGGCACGAACCTCGGACTCACGAGTCGAATTATGTAGCATCAACATCCAATAAGATGATGTACACTTTCATAGAAATATGGTTTATCCAAGCTAATCATCAATTAATATAGATTTCTTGTTTACTATTAGAAGTTTAGAACATTTATAGTAGTTAGTTAATTTTACACTTAAAGTTTAGAGTAAACTGTCATTTTCGTCCCTGTGGTTTGGTCAAAATTGTCACTTTCATCCAATAGTTTGTTTTTTTTGTATCTGGGTCCTCGTGGTTTTAAAATATTGCCATTTTCATCCTCGTGGTTTTAAAATATTGCCACTTTCATCTAGTCAGCTAACACCGTCCGTTTTTCTCAATTAAATGAGGGGTATTTCAGTCCTTTTACATATTTGTTTTATTTCTTCATCTTTTTTACTCTCACTTTTTAATCATAGAAACAAGCGACGGAGGTGTTCCAGTGGTGCTCGTCGGAAACTGGTCAGGAAAAGAGGAAGAAGGCCAGCAGGTGGATGATTAAATTAGAGGTTAAATTGGGGATGATTAAAAAGTGAGAGTAAAAAAGATGAAGAAATAAAACAAATATGTAAAAGGACTGAAATACCCCTCATTTAATTGAGAAAAACGGACGGTGTTAGCTGACTGGATGAAAGTGGCAATATTTTAAAACCACGAGGATGAAAATGGCAATATTTTAAAACCACGAGGACCCAGATACAAAAAAACAAACTATTGGATGAAAGTGGCAATTTTGACCAAACCACAGGGACGAAAATGACAGTTTACGCTAAAGTTTATTGTATTTCACTTGGTTTATTAATCTTTCAGTTGTAAATATTCTCAACCAACCTCTATAAATAGATGTGATACTTTAGTTTCATGTGAGATAAATCATAAAAGAATATACAGAATTACTCACCAAGGATTTCTCTCTTTTATAATTTTCTTTAGTCTACTTTTTCATTTACAAATTATGTATTCATATTTGGTAAATTTTGTAGTGTTTATGTTTTTTATAAAATGTCAAGTTTATACAATAAGATTAAAGTACAACGGCTTGTGTTCCATAAATTTGGTGCCACCTCATGCATTTTGAATTTTTTTAATTTTCATTTTCATCCCTCATACTATATATAATATACGCTTTGAACCCATTTAATTTTATAATAACTTCGTTTTTCTTTAATAACTTTCGTTCGTTAATTTTCGTTTAGAAACAGAGTGCTATGAGCGAATAACATCATCACCAGTATTGTTGTTATCGGAACCGGTATCGGTATTCGCTTTAATGTTTTTCGGCGGCTCCACCCGATAACAACCAAACTCCTGTCGCGTGGCGTTGGCGAAAAACAACCAGCCTCCTGCGACGAGGCGCGTGATTTTGTTCATACAAGCTTATTTTAGTTACCTTTTAAAAAAACAGAGTGCACGACTGTTTTTACTTTTTTTTCAACTTTTTTTTTAAAACGTTGTTTAACTTTTCTAAAAAAAACTCTTTAATTTTTTCATAAAAACTTTTTTTCTTTACTGTTTTAAAAACATTTTTTTAGTTTTTCATTAAAAAAATGTTTTTTAACCTTTTTAAAAACATTTTTTAGCTTTTTTTTATAAAAACCTATTTTAGCTTTCTCAAAAAATATTTTTTTTAACTATTTTAAAAACATTTTTTTTTACCTTTTTAAGAATGTATTTTTTAATTTATTTTAAAAATGTTTCTCTTTTATTTTTTAGAGAAAGTGTTTTTTAAACCTTTTGAAATTAAGTTTTAAAACATTCTCTTTAACCGCACAAACGATCAGGGCATGTTCTACTTGAAACTAGTCCTATAAACGAACCGAATGGACATAGAGGGGGCATGTTGGATACTCGTAAACTTTACAATAATTAATTAATAATTATGAACAAAACAGTCAAATGCATTCAACATCAATGATGATGTTTATGTCAAAAACCTCGTGTGATTCTTCGACCTCATCGATATCATTATCACCAGCCGGTAAGCCTTTTCAGAAAGGATGATTCATGCATGCATCTTTTTTGTGTCTTCGATTCCCTGATATCCATTAACTTAGGGTTCTCTCCACCAAATTTAAGATTTTATGGAAAAACTAAAAAAATGTTTTAAAAACGTAAAAAAAAATGTTTTTAAAAAAAGTTAAAAATATGGTTTTAGAAAAGTTAAAAACATTTTTAAAAGGGTAAAAAAAGACGTTTTTAAGAAAAATGATTTTAAAAAAACTTAAAAGAACGTTTTTAAATAAGTTAAAAAAAAAGTTTTGAGTTAATTGCATAAAAGGTGTCTGTGGTATGTACATATTATGGATTGGGTCCGGATTTTTGAAAAATTATAGGTCAGCCCAAAAGTAGGGTAGCAGGTAACGCTAAAGGCCCTTATCATGGATGTGCGTTAACTTTTTCTGTTAAACGTTAATGAAATGACCACTACCCCTTAAGATAAAAATAAAAATAAATAAATAAATAAAACTAAAAGCTATTAAAATGTAGGACCCACCTCTTACTTCCTTGTAAGATCGATTTCTATCAAGATAATGATTTTGTGATTGAATTGAATGGCGGAAACACTCAATTCAATGATCAAACAACAAGAACAATGCACAAAGATGTAAATCTAAGGTCAATTGTATTAATAGTTGAAGTTCGTACAAAATGTGGAAATTGACAGTTACAATCGTTATAATAACAGAAAACTTCTATTCTATTTACACACGAATACAATTGACCTATACATTAGTTTCTAGAATGCCAGCCTGGCATAACTAACTAACTCCTCTAAGTAGTTAGTTGATCTCCAGAGTAGGTCTTCAGTGAAGAAACACAAAGTGGTCCGGATGAGTAAGTTATGATCCGGCCGGAGTAGAAGACTCATCCGGAGTACATGCAGTGTACTCTTAATCTTATGTTCTTCTTTAATCCGAAGTAAATGTTGACTATCAAGACTTATACTTCATCCGGAATGACTCTTCATCTGGAGTGAGGTCTTCATTTGGAGTAGCACTTGAACTTGACATACCATAAGATAGTTATCCGAAGTACTCTTCCTTTGGAGTAACTTCTTCATCCGGAGTAGACCTTACTCCTCCCTAGGCCGATACTTATCAAATATTTTTCACTTCCTCTTTATATTAGCAAACTAGGTTAGAATCACGTGTATTACACGGGTTGTATATTGAAAACGATATAACTTATAAATTTAAATATGTAAATACGTCATAACTTGTCAGACTATTATGATAGTCTGAAGATATATCAAATGGAAATATGTGTATATAACAAATTAGTATTTTTCTTGAATTAGTTATATTTTGATTTCCTATTATATATTCTTATTTAATATAATTAGTATTTTTCTTTAACAATATATTTATAATATCATTATTATTTAATAAGATACAGACGTATTTATTAAGAGAGAGAGGCGGGAAAACCAATGTGAGGAGGTATAAGGAAGTGACAAGTGTCCAAATTAAACCTTTATTTATTAGTATGCATTTGTAGGCAAAATCAACCTATGCTTGATCTTTAGAATGATAGAGAATCTTCATTCCTTCAAGGGCCAGAATGTCTTCAGTACTTAACCATTATTGAAATATTATATAATCTTCTTTTAGTTTTTCTGTGTCATCAGGATTGTGCATGTTTAATCTTCATATTTTTCATTTGTTTACTTCTGAAGTTATGCCTTTTGAGAAATGTTATATAATCTTCTTTTAGTTTTTCTGTCTCAGCATCAACTCTGATTTTCACATCATCAAGAGACTTTCTTTCTTCTTTTAGTTATGTCTGTCTTGGTGATGATCAGGTGAAGGAGACTTGAAATCACCAGTTGGAGGAGGGGACACATGAGCATGAGCAAGATCTTCAGGAGTATATTGTCATACTTCCTGATCAAAATTAGGTACATTCACACTAACTTCATCATTATTATCACCATCATTGCCACCAACATCATCATTATTACTATCATCACTTCCATCATCGGAGCTGGAATCTGAGGAAGATTCCCCAACATAAACATATTCTCAAAACGTTCAATAAAGGTACCTGACATCTTGAGTGTCTCTTCATATAAAAAAAACTTTATGGGTGAGATGGGCAAGATCCATTGTTTCATCCAAATCAGGTAAATTTGGCATTTCTTCATTCAATATATGTTGTATGAACCTTCGGTACATCAAAAACTTTTTGTTCCCAACATCTAATTTAGCCTCAGTGTCTCTATCTTTAAGCTTTAATCCAGCCTCGATGTATTTGGAGATATCCTTTGGAATAAGTTCTCCTCCTTCAACAGATGCAATCATTGGAGAGCATAGACCATCGGTGATTGATTTCCAATGATTGAAATCAGTGACATATATAAAATTCTCTATTCTCTGTTTCCAATTTATGTATTCTGCTGCAGACTGAAGTCTTGATGGTTTGTTGGTGGTACCTATGTCTGCATCAATAGTTTGAATGACTGTAGCCATTGTTGTGATAGAATTTCATTAAAACTTATCCAATTCTTCTCAATTTGATGAAAGTACCACACACGAATTGAAATTCAAAGAATCGAACAATAATTCTCAAAATATTCTCAGAATCGAACATAACTAACTAACTAACTTCTCTGAGCACTCAGTTGATCTCCGGAGCAGGTCTTCAATGAAGAAACGCAATGTGGTATGGATGAGTAAGTTCTGATCCGGATGAACATTTTGTTCATCCGGAGTACATGTCTTGTACTCTTGATCTTCTTTTCTCCTTTAATCTGGAGTAAATGTTGACTATCAGGACTTATACTTCATCCGCAGTAACACTTGAACTTGGCATACCATAGGATAGTTATCCAGAGTACTCTTCCTCCGGAGTAACTTCTTTATCCAGAGTAGATCTTACTCCTCCGAAGCATTGACACTTAAGGATATTTTGATAACACTGGCCTTATGTTTAAATTTACATTCATTTCATCTTCATCCTCCCAAACTCCATCACCAGAAACCTCTCAACCCCACGCTCTCCTCTTCATGACCCATCGCTTCAAGACTCGACTACCTCAATTCTTCTCTCTCTCTCTCATCCCTGAATTTCTCTCTCTAAAATCCTCCCAACCTTCCACCAGTTCCTATCAAAAACCCTAGATTTTCTCAGGATAGATTCGTTCTTCTCCGCATATGGCGGCGATGATGACTCTCTGGTTGGCAACAACAGCGATTGTTCAATCCACGGTTTATCCGACTTCGACGACGAGAGGCTTTATCTCGTCAATCACAGCTAATTTTGTTGATTGCCTGGAGATTTAACGATCAGATCGCCTTGATTTTTGGCCAGCGGCTTCACAACATCTGGGGGTGGTGCATAGTGTCGGCAACGGGTCGCAATGGTGGTGTTGTGGTTAGTGAGAGAGTAGAGGAAAGGTGGTGAACCCGATTAGGGTTTTTGGCATATTCGAGGGGCAGAAATGAACGGTGTGGTGGTGGTTCGTGTCTGAGTACACGAGAACAAGTAGAAAAGAGGCAGTAGGTAGTCGGGGGCGGTTCACGGACATGTTCTTAATACATTAAAAGTACAAGTTCTAAATGCCAAGGTACATGTTCTTAATACAGAAAAGAATCCACCAGGGTACAATGAAGTCAAAAAAATTTTGATTCAAGAACTCGGTAAATGATAATATTATTAGGTACCAAGTTGCTAAAAACAAGAATTTAAAATCATACCAAACAACAAACTTTCACTACACTAAAAACTAAACAAACTGCAAAATCAACAAAACCCGAAAACCAGAAGCACTAAATCCATATTGATTTGTGCAGGAATGAAAACATCGTTCGTATTTGTTTCCGAGAAACATTTTTCATATTATACATCAACCTGTGTTCAGTTGACCCGCGCCATTGACCCAAAAAGTCCAGTCAAATGTAAACAGGTTTGACCCGATCAAATGTAAACAGGTTTGACATCATTGGCACCAAAACTTGCAGCACAAAGAGGGCATTTACGATGCCGAGTTTCAATGATCTTCTGGATACATGTGTTGCAAAAAAGATGATAACATTTTGTGATGACCACCTGCCAAGATGTAAAATTAAGGATGTATTAGGGGCATTTTAGGAATATTAACCCGAGGGATATTTACAACTAATAGATGTAGAACTGTATAACGTCTCTTAAGCGTGCGTTAAAAATGTCAACGCAAAACACACGTTTATTAAACCGGTTAGCCTAGCGAACCTAGAACCTAATTAGTTTCGTGTCGTGTCAGGAATTACCACCCCAGTAAAAACTAAGTCTAAAAATCTGAACCCTTTTAAAAGCATGGTACTTCTTGAAAAAAGTAACTAATGCAAAACTTTTCTTCATTTTCAAAAATATTATAACCGGGGTTATAAACCTTGGGCTGTCTCTCCATTTGAAATGGTAAAAGTTTTATAATTTAGTTTCTCAAATAACATGTAATATTTAATATAAATCTAAATATGCAGTTTTGTTTAATTCTTTTATCTACATTCCAATATAGATTTTATTCAAAACTGAATTGTATCTAAAAGTATTTTTGGTCTCGTAATATCCAAAAAACACATTATTTTTTAACAAAACCGTATATTTTGATTTATACTAAATATTACACCTTATTAGAGAAAAACTTTATATCTTGAATGAAAATTGAAAAAAGAAAAAGACAAAATAAAACTTTAACATTTCAAATGCAGAGAGAGAACCCGGGGTTTGTGGTTACCACACTTTTAAGGGGAAAAAATAATGTTTTGCATTAGTTTTAAAAATATTATGCTTTTAAAAAAGTTTCCTCAAATTGGGATAATTTTTTCACATGTTTTTCCTACAGCTTAGACCAATAGTCATCATAACGCTCGGGTTAACGTGTAGATTTACTTTTATACATTATATATGAATTATGTAATAACTTTCTATTTTTGACATGTATATATCTATTAGACGTGCACATATAATTACCTCTTTTGGCCTGTCAAGGCAAACACTGCATTTGAGTATTTCCTTGTATTCTTTGAGCTCCTGCTGAAGCTTTTCAACAACTGATGATCCGTCTAAGTGTGACGTTAGATGTAAATGCTTTCTCCTTGCAGCTTCTAACTCCTCTTCAACTCTCTTTTTATCAAACCTGTGGTATGATATAACAGGTGAAATTACTCAAGTTACCCTCTATGAAGATGATATGGAGGAATCTTTTGACTAACACAGAGGTTAACAGTAGTTTACGGTAATGATTACTAATGGATAGAAAATTAAGTTTTGATTGAGCTCTTACACAAAAGGGAACAATAATTATTGGTTGGGAAGGTCAAAACGGGTCGGGTCGACCAGAAAGAAACAATAACTAATTAACTATCAATTGGGCAGGTTGAAACAGGTCGAGATGGGTTGATCAGAAACATCTCCCGCCCCCCAAAAAAAAATCTTCTATAGATGATTAATATGTTGAATATAATTGCAAAAAATTTACCTCTTTTTTTCTAATTCGATCTGCAAATCCATGAGACTAGCTCGACATTACTCTGAAATTACTCAAGTACCCCTCTGTGAAGATGATATGGAGGAATCTTATGGACTAACACAAAGGTTAACAGTATTTTACTTAATAACGGATAGAAAATTAAGTTCTGATTGAAACCTTACGCAAAATAAAACAATAACTATTAACTGGGGAGGTCAAAACGGGTTGGGTTGGGTTGGGTTGACCAGAAAGAAATAATAACTATCAATTGGCCAGGTCGAAACGGGTTGGGTTGACCAGAAACATCACAAATCTTCCTATAAATGATTAATATGTTGAATATAATTGCCAACAAAAAAATTTAATTACCTCTCTTTTTCCAACTCGATCTGCAAATCCATGAGACTAGCTCGACTTTTGTCGACCTTACTCTGTGATTCCTCCAAAGAATCTGTTACCAGCTGGACTGTTCTTCTAATATCATGCAGTCTCCTTTGAGTATTTTCTAAGGCAGCTGCCTTTTGAACCCTAGTTTCAGACAGCTTCTGAAGTTGATCTGAACATGATTTCACCTATAAAGCACAAATCTTGACTCAGTGTCTTGACTGATGATTAGTTTGCAGTGAAAGATTCAAGTATCATGGTTCAAAAGGTCAAATCAGTTGTTTGAAAATACCTGATCTCCGATTCTCTCGGATTTTGTTTCACAGAAATTAATCAATGCATTGCCCTGTTGAATCTTCCTTTCCGCAGTTTGTTTATCCAGAAGAAGAGAATCATGCAGCTGTCTTGCACGCACTCCCTCCAAAACAAGCTGAAACAAGATGGTAGTGTCCCACAATGATTACTTTTAAATCAAATATTAATGATTTAATGTATGATTATCGAAGTGGCAAAGTAATCACCTTAATGTTATAGTCATCTCTCTCTGTTATTTGCTGCAAAAGCTGTTGATTTTGAGTTTGGACGTCATCATATGCCTGGCCAATTGTCTGCACAAATAGAACCAACATTATTACCATTTATTTTCCAAATACAATTGAAAAAAAACAAGATATCCATTAACTAACCTCAATCTCAGAAAGGTAGGCCTCGTTTTCCTCATGCTTGGACTTGAGGACATCTGTGAGTGTACATTTTTCACTGAAAACAGAGCATAAGAATATAAAAGATCAGCAAATACAAGAAGTGTATTATATTGATGTAAAACATGTCAATCATGAAACAAACTACTTTTTAGATATTTCCAATTTCTGCCTGAGATCAGCAATTTTAGCTTCTGCAGCAGCCAGCATCTGCTGAGATGCTGCCTCTGCTTCAATCGCTGTCTTGACTCGTGTTTCCAAATTATGCTCATCAAGTGAATACTTTAGATTCTGAACATGAGCCCAAGCCCTGTACTCGGAGTTCCTAGCCTCAAGAAAGTCCCTGTTATCACCAAAAATTCTCTTCAAATTATCTTATGTAATTCATATTAAAGAATACTGAAAAAAAGACATGTAGCAATAGACATTAATAAGCACAACAAACAACACCAACATTTTCAAAATTATTACAAAGGGTAAGACTCGTATATTGAGAAATGATCTCTAGAGTTGTTTAACCTAGAATATATTCTCTCCCGTCTGTACACGTCCAAAACGACCTTCAACTCTGAGTCACTCTCCTCCAAGTCATGTATCTATATCAAAGTTAACAGAGTCAGACAAAATATCAGGGGTATTATTGTCTTTTGTAGTACAAAGTATGGTAAACTTTTACTTTCTTGATTCAAATTCAGCTATTTTAGTAATTACATAAAGTTGCAAGGATATAACACCACAAACTATGTTTGTGAACCATCCGGCACAAATATGGAGAAATCACTCAATCAGTACTAATAGCAAGCTTAAACCAACAAAATAGAAACAACACAGCTATAGCAACCCCTGAAAACCAAAAAAAAAACGTAAACATTTTAGAAAAGATAAATAAACATACTGTTGCATGTAGTTTCTGTATTTCAGCAGATTGTGCAATTGATCTGGCAGATAATGCTTCCAACTCTTTCGTCTGTGTGATGCAACCAAAATATAAGTTAAAAAGTTGCTACTTCATCTATTAAGGATTCAAAAGAAACCACATCATCAGGTGCACGCACCTTCCTATCCAGGATGGTGGTAAGAGACTGAACATCAGCACGCAACGATTGAACATCTGAAGAAGCCTCTTTGTGTTCTCTTAGTTGAGTTTGCATACTTCCCATATCTTGGGGGAATGAAGATACAAAAGTTCTGAACTTTGCAATGATTTCTTTCCTACCTGAAACAAACAGGCAAGAAGGTGCACTTGTAGCATGTTATGCAACAGTTTTAACAACACTGAAATGAAACATATAGCTCGAGTATCTATACCAGGCTCTCTTGATGCATCTTCCAAATTAGATTCAATCAACTTTCTTCTATCAATTTGTTTCTGTAACTCCATTTGCAGATCCCTAATTCTAGAATCAGAAACAGCAGAAGATTGGCGTAAAACATCACCGATATCATTCTTCATGTTGAATTCTTTCTCTCGCCACCCAAGGTTATCTTTCTCAACCTAAATATATTGTAAATTTGCAATTAGTATGGTCCACAGAAAATGAAGCAAAATGTTAATGGAACTACCAATAATATACAACCTGCAATTTCTCGTATAGAGATTGATACGGGGTTATGTCTGCCTTTGCCTTAGCAATCTGATCTTTCACCAAGACAAAAGCTTCAGAGGAGAAAATGCCCTTCACATTCTTTAAGGTACTCTGTCACAGATGTATAAAAGATCAAGAAACCAAGTGTCATAAACCCTTAAATGTCATACAATCAAAACCCAAAAACCAACCTGCAAAATGGATAATTTCTTTAATAGGTCCGTTCTTTCTTCATGTAAGAGTTTAAGTTCTAGTTTTCTGGATGAAGCTTGATCCTGCTCAGAGAGTTAGACCACTTTATCTTAGTATTACTTTACTGTGCACTAAGATAACCAAAAAAAAATGACTAGTCTACCTGTAATTCCTTCAATAATGACTCCATATCATGTAGATCCTTTTCTTTTTCTCTTGCCCTATCGTTAGCAACACGTTTATTTCCAAGAAGTACAGGGAAAATGCCTCCTTTTGCTGCGTCCGTCTCTGCTTTCAGCGCAGCCAAGTTCTTATTGCTTTCTTCCAATTCTGCAATGGAACACTCCAGCTCACCTTCAAAAATAAAAATAAAAAATATATATCAAAATATCATCTTCAACCACTGATATCAAGGCCGATCTAGTCAAATACAGGTTAATAAACGAGAAAAACGAAATACAAATGACTACAGCACAACAGAATATCTAATAACTTAGATGTAGAGTTGGCAGTATGGGTGGATCTGGTGCATTGGGTAGCAGGTGGAAACTGGAAAGGGTTCTGGTTGAAACGGGTTGTTACTTAGTACAGATCTATTTTGACCATTTTTCTTTTTTTTTCACTTATGTTAATTATGATTTTAAAAACAATATTTTTACAACAATAACCTAAATCTTTCAATCATAAACAAATTTAGAATTAGAAGGTTGTATGCATAGAAACTAGACTTTGAGCTACATTCAACCTGTTTGCCCGTTCCTTTTAGCTAAAAAAAATTACTGGACCTGTTTGAGATAAAACACAACCCAAGTCAATTTATTCATTAGTAAATGGGTCAAATTTGCCACCTCTAGTAGTTAGATGCCAAATAATTCCAAAACAAGTTCCAACTAGAATGCAGATTAGCATAAAAATCGACTCCCAGGTAACTAATACACTAGAGCATGCCTTTAAAGGATGAAATTTTACATTAGTAGTATTCATCATAAGAAAAAACGTGACCAAACAACTTTAAGAAAATGGAAAGTTACCCCTCAATTGTCTGAGCTCAGACTTGTTCTTAGCATCAGTATCACGGTGGAACTGCAACTTCTTTGCCATAGATCTATGCATCAAATGCATATCACCTATTGTTACTCTCATATTCTTCACTTCCTTTTGTAACTCAATAGATGAGTTAGGACTGCATGACCCTACACAAACAGCAATACTAGTGAATAATAACTAAGCAGACGACATATGACTCACACATCAGTGCATTTAGTCTTAGAACCTTCTGGAAGTTTTTTTATAGCTTCAGCATACAGTCCATCCTTCAAACCCCATAGACTATCGATGGTGTGAATAATATTGCTTAAAGTATTCTGAACTTTGTTGCCAGCAGAGTCTCGACATTCTTGTAGCTGACTTGGGATATTATTATTCACAGAGCTACTCTCGGTTGCACCTTTTTCTAGAAGTCGGTGCAGAAAGACATCCTCTGGAGGTAAGGATGCATTTTCTGGCAATAGATTTGTAAAATACCCATTAACATATTCAGATTAAATCCAAGGCATTTAAAGAGTGAAAATGAATATCTAACAAAATGTACAAATATACAAAGTATGCAGCATTTTATAAGCAAAGTTTTCCGAGAAGACGACAAAAAAGGAATCATAAAGGTCCTAATATTTGAAACTTGATTGACTTTAGCCCAAAAAGGGTGTTTCTCAGCACATAAGGGAGCTGCATATTCTTAAAAGTCATCCACTTTAGCATGAGTATGTCTAAAACAGTTTTTGTTGTTCCCAGTAGGCAATCTGAAATTGTTCCGGTAACACAGAAAACAGCAGCATAATCCAAAAATATCAAAAGTCAGGTATGATTTCATACATTTGAAAGTAAACGACATGAAAGAGTAGAATACATCAAGAAAATTTCACAAGTAACTGAATATCATTGAACCGCATATGTAAAACCTAGAGATTTTATTAGCTTATATAGTAAATCCAAAATATAAAATAAGGATGATATTTACCCAGTAAAGTAACAGCACGATAAATTTTTACCATAGCAGATATCACATGAAAAGCATATGACCAAGCTTTGCATGTCCCATCCTGTGTCAAAAAGCCCTCAAGGCGCTCGCCTGGGCGCAATTTCAAGGCCCAGTGCAGCTATAACGCCTGGAGGTGGCCAGGCGCAGGTCTGGGCTTTTTTTGCAAAGGCTAGCTCAGGCGTGGGCTTTTTATCAGGCGTCAAACCAACCCAGGCGAGGGCTTTATTCATTCAGGCGCAATCCTATAATTAATTTCGATTTTTTTTACTATTTTTTAGTCTGTCACTGGCCGCTGGCCCTAGAAAAAATAGGGACTACCAAATTAAATCCAAAACAACGATCTTTTATATATATATATACACACCATTGAAGGTTACAGAATGTTGTTATTACTTTTGATTATCTATTACTTTTATCTTTTGGTACTAATTATGATAGTTTTTTTTTATATTAGTGGTGTGGTATTAATTTTCAAAGTATAATATATTTTTTTTCCCACTACGTGCGCCTTTTTTATCTCAGGCCCTAGCTTTTTTTGCGCCTAGCGCCTAGGCCCGGGGCAGTGCCTATGCGCCTTGAGTGCGCCTTTCGCATTTAACAACCCAGGTCCCACCTACAACAAAGTTAGCATTTTGTTTTCATCGTTTTCAGGGTGTTGACTCCTTAGGAGAAACTATATCAATGATACACAAATTCCTAATTGAACAATCCACTACTAACAGTAAATTAACATGTCAGGCAAAGCACATTGCACATACTAAATTCCATGTGCAGTATATTGGTCTCAAAAGAACCTTAAAGTGATTCATTCATCATTTATTTGTTCCAGATACTTGGATAAAATATAAAATGCCTCTGTTACAGTGTAATAAATGTCAACCATTTTTTTTTATTTTGACAAGCAAATACTTCAATCATTTGAAATGAAATCTAGAGCCTTGCCAATGTTTGGCATTCCCAAGCCTCCTTTCTCATCAACAGTTGCAATATTAACTTGCTTTTAGCTTAAAAAAACTTAAAGCACACAGCAATAATTGCCCTGGCATCTTGTAAAGGTAGAGACCAAAAAAGATGGGAAATATTAAAATCATAAAATGCCCATAAACAACTAACAAAATCAACTGTTCATAAAAATATCAGCCTCTACAACCTATCTTGAGTTCCTATGACAGAATACTTGTTAGTACAATAATTAATACTTGAAAATTCCTTCGGATTTTTGTTTGAGTTACAGATTGATTCTATACCTCAAAGTAGTGTCAACATTTTAGGATTTTCCATACATGAAATACAAATAATAAAGTCATCTATTCACTAGGTCATACAAAACAAGAAACTAGATAAACTGAAACTGAAAGAGAAAAGGTTCAACAATCCTTACCTCCTGCAGCTGGATGATGTTTATTATCACGATCATTACTCAACAAATCCTTTGTGCGAATAGAGCATGACTCTACTTTATCAGCGAGCTATTAGAAAGGCGATTAAGTTTTCATCAACCAATGGATGTATATGGATATGTGTGTGATATAACAAGAATGGGATTTAAGTAACTACCTCATCCCAAGACTTATCTACTACTGCTAAAGTTTTGGGGTATGGTAATTGTTTCTCCCTCAGTTGACGGAATTTGTTCTCTAGAGCAACGCATTCAACCTTTTGTGATTCTAATTTCTGAACAAGCTTTTGGTTTTGGAATTTGAGTACCACAGTGTCAAGCTGTATGCCAAAGATGAAACGTTACTCCAAAGTGAAGTAAAACAAACCAATGTAAACATAATATCATACAAGCAAGTGGCAGAATTGTAACAAGCTCAAAAAGGCTATGCAATTCATATGTAATCAGTGGCAACTACACATAATTTACATACTGAAAGACCAAGCAAGTTAAGATGGTAACATTGTCCGCCAGGAATCAAGGCTAGATTTTATTAATGGTATCTACCATAGCACAACACCCAGGGTTCCCAATACTAATGTACAAAGAAAGTCTAATTCAGCCATACCACATCAACTAGACTTTAAAAACTGTCAGTCAACAAAGTAACATTTGGGTATTGTGGAATAACCTTATCTATATAGTACAGACCAAGCCTTTAATAGAGTGCAGACCATGCCTTTAATAGAGCACTGAGCACAAAGTACATCTAGTAGTGCCTCCTCTTGTTGATTTAATACTTATATAAATTGTGACCGGTGATGTTTTTTATTGGGAAAGGCTCGTCATAATGGCTTTCTGTTAAGGTCTTACATGTTGCCTTGGCATTGAACTAACAAAATTGTGCGGTGCACTCCTACTTTGTTGCTATAAGAAAAAAATGAAAAAATAAAACAAAATATAACTAAAATCATAGCAGCAATGTAAATTGTACTAGCTTTGGTGCTTTGCTTTTTGTGTGACTTCTTAGGCCTTCCCTGTCATTATTTTCAGGCCTCAGTCTAAAATGGTCTTCTCCTGCCTCTTAAAATCCTCCTAGAGCCTCAGTGCGGCTTTAAATGGCTCCAGTATGCATTAACAAAATTAAATCAACTACTTAGGGCTTGATGAGGTGTTGAATAATCATCTATTTCTACCAAATTTGGGTGGCTATTGTTGAAAAGGTTGCATAAATGCAAAATAATGTAGGCCATGCAATTACTTGTGGCATGGAGGGATTCAGGCAAATTAAGTGAGAAACTACCCAAGATATGCTTCAAACTCAAGTATCAAATCGTAATTTGGTCTCTAAAACAAGGAGAGATTATTACTTTGATCCACTTAACCACAAACTATAAGTTAAAACTAAACTATATAAAAGCACAATAAGCTTACTGCTTACATCAATCTCCATGTAACTATAATCACTAACACCATATCTATATAACAGCAGATATCACAAGATTGGGAACTAATCCCATGTATCCATAACCATACATCACCTCTGCCTGAATGGTACCAACACATAATGTAGCATGACCTTGAATTGTCACTTTTCCAAAGCAAACAAATTCTAGAAATGATAGTTTTATTATAGTTAGGTTGGCAACATGTGTCCCAAACTCTTATATGACACCTTAAACTGTATAAATGAACAAACATTTGCATTTGTAATCAACTTGAATAGTTGAATCAGCAGCCTTCAGCCAAAAACTATCATATAATTCAACTAGGTACACCACACAACATCATCAAAAACTTACAAATTCAGATCTATCAGTTATATAACATCCGCAAACAATTCAACAAATACCTAATCTGCCAATCAACAATTCAACACAAAACCCTAGAAAACATAAATTGGCGATCACTTACCTTCTTATCCTCAGACGAAGGCACAAATGGATGTTTCTTAGCAGCAGCAGTGGGAGATGATATTGAACTAAAGTGACGTTTGCGGTCAGCTTCACCAGTTCCCCCCATCATAGGAAAAACCTAGCCCTATATGACATCATGAGATAACAAAACCTAATTTGATCTTAATTTATGAACACACCTCGAGAATCAGCAAGGAATTTGCAGAATTAATCAAATTGAACTCCTGATATCGTGTGATGATATGTATGATTGAAAAAGCCCTAATAAACTCCGGAAAACGCTGTATATTGATTCTTTTACTGGATATAAGAACCCTAAGAAGGTTGACGATACATTGAAGGCGGTTTATATCGATTATGCATATAAAGTCTCTCTCTCTCTCTCTAGAATAGATACAGAGTTGTGTATGTATATTTCTCCAGAAAGATTGTTCTTCCGATTGAATGGATGATAAAAAGGGGTCAAATGAATTAGGGCAATATCGTGAAATTTTTTTGCACGTGCCATCGCCGTGAGTAAGATGGACCCAAGTTCAATGTATTAAGCTCGGATACCAGTAATTGTTAGACTCGTGAGGTTAATCAAGCTCGGTGTATTAAACTCATAAATAATCTTGTTTATACTATGAGCTTCATTTTAAGTTTACGTCTAGCTCAATTCAAGATTTTAACATACTGGTTTTGAGTAGCTTGCGAACAATTTGATTTGTTTATATCTCAATCTGGTTCCTTTTTAATATAGCTCTCAGGTTTGAATCTTGTTTTCATTGATTTCGTGTCATAACATATTGAATACCACATCCCTAGTGCAAGCAAACTGCAATTTACCTAGTCTCGTTGGTTTGTAGGGTATTGACGGGTCCCTTGAATTTTCTGTTACCAAGTTCTCATGGTTAACAAAAAAAATTAGACCGTCAAAGTTAGAGGTGCGTAGTGTATCATACGTTACTTTCTAAGTGTGGACGGAGTGTATCTCCCGAAGAGCTAGGTATTGACTGGGTAGCAGGGTACTGACTGAGTCAATTGAATTTTCTATTACTAAGTTCTCATGGTTAACAAAAAAAAAATTTAGACCGTCAAAGTTAGAGGTGTGTAATGTATCATACGTTACTTTCTAAGTGTGGACGAAGTGTATCTCCCGAAGAGCTAGGTACCGATCAGTAGCAAGCGGGAACACCGCCGCAACGAGTTTGGTACCGAGAATTTGGAAAGGTTATCATATATACTTCCCAATCATCTCCCGCCCTCCAACAACTATATAGTCGTTACCAATTTAAAAAAAAGTCTTATATTTACCATTCATTTTTCTCCATATTTTCTACACAAAACTTTCTAGAACAAAAATCCCTATAGATCTCCCTATTCTTCCACCATCTACTTCATCTTCAAGTTCGGATTCATCCGATAATACGAGGCAGCGTAATTTCTAATTTATCGTTAATGTTGCTAATTCCGAGTTGGAGATACCGCACAATCAAGAAACCTTATTCCTTGTGATCATGAAGCTACACACGAACGTTTAATGCGAGATTAATTCGTCGAAAATCCAACATTCAACGATGATACGTTTAAGAGGAGATTTCGGATGTCAGAAAAATTATTTTTAAAAATAGTTAGTGCTACAGAGAACATATTTGAATGGTTTCAAGATGGTTATGATGGGAGGTGGAAAATTTGTTTTACGACGTTACAGAAGTGTACATTGGCAATTAGTAAACTCTCATATGGTAATTTTCCTGACACCTATGATGAATATTTAGCTACGTCTGAAAGGACTTCTCGTGAATGCCTAGAATACGTTTGTAATTCAATTATTATATTATATGGTGATGAGTTTTTACGTAGACCTACTGCCACCGACATACATCTTTTGTACGTCGCACATAAAAGTAGACACGGTTTTCCTGGGATGCTCGGTAGGATCGACTGTACACATTGGGTTTAGAGGAACTTTCCAACGCGTTTGCCAGGACAGTATATGAGAGGTGATCACCAATGCCCAACTATAATGCTTGAAGCGGTGGCATTACATGACTTATGGTGTTTGGCATGCTTTCTTTGGTGTTGCCGGTTCGAACAACGACATCAACGTCATCCATCAATATCTATTATTTAACGACGTTGTGCATGGAACCGCGCCAAGGTGTCCATTTCATGTAAACGAGATACAATTCAAGGGTGGTTACTATCTTGTCGATGGAATATACCCTAATTGGGCAACTTTTGTAAAATCATTCCCTTGTATAACCGAGGATAAGCGAATAAGGTTCAAGAATACGCAAGAGTCGGCAAGAAAGGATGTCGAATGGGCATTTGGTGTGTTAAAAGCTAAACGGTGGATAGTTCAACGACCGACGCGAGCGATGCATCGCAACAAAATTAGGAATATAATGTACGCATGCATTTTATTACACAATATGATTTTAAAAGATGAAGGGAAGGCGATACCACCAAAGTATGTGTCAGATCCTCCGACGAATTAAGTGGTTGACGATAATACATTTTTGGAGTTGTGGGATGAGGATACGCACATAGACCTTCGATTTCATCTCGTGGAACACATTCAAAATACTCACTGAAACACACCACTTTTAAAAACTATACTTTAACGCGCGGAAGTCTTAATCCCAGAAATTTTTTTTTTTTTTTTTACCTCTCGCGACCCGCGAGAAACATAGGCCACCCCGTCGCGGCCCGCGAGGAAGCCTTTCTCACAAAAAGTTTCCAGCTTTTTCTGCAGTTTTCATACTTAGCCAAATTTTCATCTTTTTTTTCCAAACCTTCAAGACACTAAAAATTCCCAACACTTGGGTTTTGACCAAAAACAAACATATGACATTTCATATTCACCAAAACATAAATCAAGTGTCAAACACACCACTTTACAAGGATTTTACATAAATCCTCAAAAACACAAAAATTGCATACGAGAATCCTTCACCCTTGAACATTGACATAGACCTACCTCGGAGCTTTCCCTGCATAACCACAATAATATTTCACCATTAGTAATGATATAAACATATCAAACAAGTATTTACAACTTGTTTTCACCCTTTTCACCTATTTAACCCATTTGACCCGTTTGCGTCTATTTGGTCAATTATGGTTCCATACATTAGCATTTCATTAACATATTACCATAGTAATGTGCTAGACTTAACAAACAAGTATTTACAACTTGTTTTCATCCCTTTCACCCATTTGACCCGTTCACACCCAATTGGTCAACTAAGGTCCCTTACACTTGACTTATATACCACATAAGTCAATTACACCATATTCACCATTATTCCACAATGGTTTGACTTATATACCACATAAGTCCATATACGCCAATCTCACCATTAATTCACAATGGTTAGACTTATATTCCGCATAAGTCAATTTACACCGACTTCACCATTTTTCCACAATGGTTAGACTTATATTCCGCATAAGTCAATTTACAC
The DNA here is from genome assembly GCA_023525975.1 of Smallanthus sonchifolius. NCBI lineage: Eukaryota > Viridiplantae > Streptophyta > Magnoliopsida > Asterales > Asteraceae > Smallanthus > Smallanthus sonchifolius. The sequence goes on along the minus strand of CM042021.1, from coordinate 27,024,406 downwards.
CGACTTCACCATTTTTCCACAATGGTTGACTTATATTCCACATAAGCCACTTTCCTCAAATTACCACATTTAGTTTGACTTTACACCACATAAGTCAATTACTATACTTTATCACATACCACATTTTAGCTTAACTATATACCACATAGTCATTTACACCAATTCAACATATTCTACATTTTAGTTTGACCATATACCACATAGTCAACTACATTATGCATACAAACTTGGCTTTTACCACACAAGTCAATTCTTACACCATATAGGTTTATTAACTAAATTCATCCACATACCAATAAACACCTATAAGATATTTGAATAACCATCATGAAATTCAAACATGATCAACACCACCACCTATCATTACTAAGTAAGTGCAAAGCACTTACCTTTTGAGTTAGAAGATCCCGCAACACCTTCTAGCTTTGCAATTTGATCACCTAAACAAATTCACCTAGTTTAGTAATCTATCATACATCAAAATTCCACTACAATTGAGTTCACAACTCAATTTCCACATTTCCAACTCAAATTGACCCGTTTGGGTTATCCTCATAACCAAACACCCTCTTTCACCACAAACTCACCCACTTGAGTTTCATTATCTTAATCTTAACACTAATTTTTCTTTCAAAAATTATTATTAAGTATATGTGGTGTTTGTTCAAGTGTCTAACATCTTAAAAACACTTAATCTTCATTAATTCATCATTTTAGCATCATGATCCAAACACCCCCAATTTCCACCATATGAACCCTAACTTCTCATAACCAAAATCAAAGGGTTCTAGGATGTTAATCATCATTCTTTAACTTTAGTTTAGCTAGATTATCAATAATCTAACACCATTTCATCACATGCATACATAATTTCGGATTTCACCCAAAACCCACCAAGAACACATTCATGGTGAAATCAAGAGGAAGAGAATCACTTACTTGATGTTATGAAGATGTTGTGTGAGCCAAAACCTTCACAAAACAAGCCTCAATTGCACGATTTATGCTTCAAACTCGATTTCTCTTTTTGCTCTCTTGAGATGAACGACCCACACCAACAAAATAGCTCAATTTTGACTTCACCAAGTCAAATATGGCAGATTTGCCATATTTACAAATTTAGCCCCTCAACTTTCATTTCACCCACTTCATTCCAAAACTAGTTAAAAACTAGTGTAACCCCATTACTAACTTGAAACCCACTTGTTTCAACTTATTTCATAAATATTATTTTCACCATAATATTTATTAAATATTTATTTATTTATTTGAAAACGAAACCCGAATTTTGGTTCGTTACAAATCACCTCCCCTTATTTGGGTTTCGTCCCCGAAACCCGACTTCACATAAAAAGGTTCGGGTAGAATTTGAGCATTTCTTCCTCGGATTCCCAAGTCATTTCCGCCCCTTTCTATGCTCCCATCGAACCAACACTTGGCTAATCTCTTTATTTCGCAACAGCTTCACTTTCCTATCTAAGATTGCCATTGGTTCTTCCACATAGTTCAACTTTTCATCAATTTCTATATCATCCAATGGAACAAAAGTAGATTCATCCACTAAACATTTTCGCAAATGAGACACATGGAACGTGTTATGAAGTCTACTTAGTCCCTCCGGTAACTCCAATCGATAAGCTACCGCACCCACCCTTGCCATCACTTTAAACGGTCCAATGAAACGTGGGCTTAACTTCCCCTGTTTCCTAAACCGTATACACCTGTATTGAAGGAAACTTGGCTCGCCGGAGGGTCGTTGGAGGGTCACCGGATCCTCCGGACCCCCCTTTGGTTATGCCGATGACCTTGTCCCTATAATGCAACACTTATGGAGAAAAACTTGGTACAAGGTCCATGATTGTTAGCATCAAATACTCATCCCTTAATTTATTATTAATTTTTTTTACTATTTTGAAGTTTTCATATGGTATGTAGTTGATGTACAAACTAATTGGGTTGCTTGAAAAAATTTCATCATGTACAAGATTATGAGTTTGATAATACTTAAAAAATTTCTTCTTTGAGAATTACGTTAATTGTTTTATAAACTTGTTTTCACATATTTTCGTTTTTGGTGGTTGTAGTTTTGAGACTTTCTTTCTAAGTTGAAAATTTTAAAATCCAACACCATTTTTCTAAGTTGAAATCTTCACATCGTTTTTGGTGGGGGGACCAACCTTGGAGTGGTATATTAGTGGGAGCCTCGTAAGGAGTTTGTTTTCTTTAAGGTAAACACTAGTGGGACGCACCCTGGACTCGCACTCGCACACGCGCGTGGCGTGGGCGTTAGGCGTAATGTGGCGTTTTGATAACACACTTGACACTTCGCACACCGCGAGCCTCCTAAGTATTTTTGAAGGCTGGTGCGAGGTCAGCTCAGGAGTAAGTCTGGTCAGCATGACCAGTTTACTCAGGAGAGCAAAGTCTGCTCCGGAAGAGTAAATCTAGTCAGCATAACCATTTTACTCAAGAGAGCCAACTCTACTCTGGAAGAATAAATCTGGTCAGCATGACCAGTTTACTCGGCAAGGCCACTCTACTCAGGAGAAGGAAATCTGGTCAGCATGACCAGTGACTCATGAGTAAACAAGTTCAGCTACACAGCTTCTGATACACAGAATCTTGAAACAGAAGTCAATTACGAGTTTGAGAATTAAAACAGAATAAAATGCGTTGAATACATTTAATGCAAATTATTTTTCGTTTTAATTATTTTAAACTGTTTCAACTTTGTTTCCCCTATAAATTCCAAGGTGCTCCTTGGTTGAAGATACACCAACACCAGATACTTGCAACACTAGCAACACACTGAAATACTCTCTGACTTCTACTCTCTTTCTCTCAAGGTACTATTTCAGGTTTAGAGTCATCCCCCACTGTATACACAGCTCCGCCCATTGTACCCTGGGAAACATTCGAGTTCTCTTGGGAGACTCGGGATTTGTTTTAAGGGACCCGTGTTAAACACAAAGCCTCGGTCACGAATTCTGTATTCGTTTTACTGTTTTGTACTCTTCTTTTATTTCCATTGTAATTTATTGCTTTCTTTATTTCTTGTATTGTATTTGGAATCTATACAAGTGCTAGTCTTTTATATTTTAGCGAACGATTCCTACAATCTTAAAACTAATTTTTTAAAACAACCGTTTGTTTTGTTTTAAAAATATTTTGGTCTTAAACCTTCTGTAGGTTTTATTTTTTTAAAAGAAAGTGGTTTTATTTTGGTCTTAACCTTCTGTAGGTTATATTCTAAAGAAAGTATCTTCAGTTTTTTTACTTAAACCTTCTGTAGGTTTTATATCTTCTATTTTCTAACTTGTTGTGTTCAAGTTTCAGAAAATGGCTACACCAAGCGCTCCTTCTATAGTGCTACCATTAGTTGGTAACCAAATCGCAACAACGGTTGCGCACCATGCAGAGAAACCCGAAAATTTTTCGGGATTGCACTTCAAGAGGTGGCAACAGAAAATGTTTTTCTACTTGACCACCTTGAACCTAGCAAGGTTCTTGACTGAGTCCCCTCCCAAAACCGTTGAGGGTGAGTCCGACGCTCAACATGTGAGCGTCGTGGATGCTTGGAAACATTCAGAATTATTGTGCCGCAACTATGTGTTGAATGGCCTTGCGGACGCCTTGTATAACGTGTATTGCAAGATAACAGCCGCCAGAGAATTATGGGAGTCGTTGGAACGCGAATACAAAACGGAGGATGCCGTCACAAAGAAATTTGTGGTTGCCCGTTTCTTGGACTATAAAATGGTTGATGAGAAAACTGTGATTAGCCAAGTTCAAGAGTTACAACTTATACTTAATGACATTCACGTCGAGGGGATGGTCCTTAGTGAGACCTTTCAAGTCTCTTCAATGATTGAAAAATTACCTCCCAGTTGGGTGGATTTTAAAAACTACCTAAAACGTAAATGAAAGGAAATGACCATTGAAGATCTTGTGGTTTGTCTTTGTATTGAAGAAGACAATAGGTTGGCTCTTAAGGCGAGTCAAGTGCAAACTTCGGCTAAGGCCAACATGGTCGAATATGGTCAATCCTCTAGAGGTAACAAAGGCTACAAAAAGGGGAAAGGCAAAGGAAAATGTTATACACCTTGGTCCTAAAAAAGGGTGCATGAAGAAGAAAGGTCCTTTCAAAGGCAAGTGCTACAACTGTGGTAAAAATGGTCACCTAGCTGGAAATTGCAAGGCACCAAAGCGCGAGATGGCGCATATGGTTGAGGACGAAGATATGCCTCTTGTTGCAATGATCACCTGTGACACTTCTGATTTTCACTACTTGTACTCATTCTAGACTTATCAATGAAAATCCGCATGACATTTCATTTTACTTGAAATCCTATTCAGACGTTGTTACAATACAAGTTCACATGTGAAACATTACGTTTATGCTTAATTTCAAAGACTTATACTTATCTGTGATTGATTTATGGATCGCACGTAGACTTAATTGATCTTTATGACACATTAAATACACATGAACCACCCCCATACATCTCAAACATATTCTTACAACCCATTCAATGTGAATTGATGCTTAAAAGTACTAGTTAGTACTTTCGTGCGATCGTTCGCCTTTTAAACCGTCGTTAACTACGTACCGTCCATGACCGACAAATCGTTTAACATGACATTAATTTATGTTTTAAATGTTTAAAATATTCATTTCTTTAATTAAAACAAAGTTTGTTTGCAAAACTTTCCTTAAATAAATCCTGAAATTCGAAAACGATCAAAAAGTCCGTTTTCTCGCCCACCGATCGCCAACTACTATACGCGAATAACGTAACTTTAACTTAAATGTTTTTAGCTAAACATACTCTTTTTTTTATGACAATCAACTTTAATGTTGAAAACATTTGCCAATTTCGCTTAGAAATGCTTAAAATCGCAATTTTCGAATGCGCGCACTCAACCGGATCAAGCTAGGACCCAACCCACCTACTCTTGGACCTATCCCAAGCAAGAAATCACAAAAAACCCAGCCCCATTGAGGAAAATTTCGCATATTTGAGGGCCCTAAAACCCTAAATTGCTTTCCAACACATTCCATATTTACACCCCTTCAACCATTAGTATAAATAGAAGGCTTAGGATCTTGTTTTCTTTGCTAATTCTCCCTCAAACACTCCCAACCCCTCCTAAGTTGTGAAATCCCTTCCCAACCTTGAAGATTTCGAAAATCTCTTAGAGGATTCCAAGAGTTTGAAGATCAAACAAGTAAGTAACCCTCCGAAGTTGAATACCGTCTTTTTATTTTATTCTTTCTTCATCCCCTCAATCTTTTTCTATTTTCTATCCATGATCACTTGATCATGTGAAAACTCAGCCCTAAAAACCCTCTAATAATCTTAATCAAACTAATAAATCAAGCTAACATCACCAACTAACAAACAAAGGATCCCGTTTGCAATGGCGGCTATGCCGTCGCATTCTGCGAATCCTCAAGACAACTATTGCAAAAGTGGCTCTGCCGATGCTTTAGTATATTCTTGCAAACTTAAAACATGTTATTTATTCTATATTATCACTTATATGAACTCACACGCTAATTAAATATAGAATCCTCTTGCTCGTGTCGGCTATGCCGATTGCATTCTGTGATTCTCCAAAACGCTTCTGTGAATATCATGGCTAGACCGGTAAAACGGGACGTTTTGGCTAACCTAATCTGATTATATTATGTATTATAATAACATAATAACATTCGTCTAATTTTTATTTGCGCGTTCGGTAATCTTAAAACCCTAAACGGACCACTTAAGTACAACCATTGATTTTGGACAGAAACTGTGCTGAATTTAACTGAGCGTAACTTGACCATAATTAATCTAAACTGAGAAAACTCAATTTCCACGACGTAGTTCGTCGAATTTTCTTTTTCAGTACCTTCTGTCTTGTTGGACTATTTTGGCTATGATCCGAGTCTCAAATGGAAAAACTTTCTAAACGAAACTTATTCGGAACGACTTAAACTAATTCCCTGTAAAATTTCATAATTTTTAGACGTCGTTTGATATTTTTAACAATCCCGTTTCTGTTCAGCTACTTTGCTGTCCAAATATGAAAATCAACTAAAACTCTATTTTTACAACTAATTCTTAATCTTATGACCCGAACCGCCTATCTAACACTCGTAACCATCGAACCTACCCTAAAACTGGTTTATTTATTTGTTTAGGGTCTGGTCCGTGATTCATCTCGTCTATTCGTTCAAGTTTCTTATCTCGTCTAGCTTTCAAGGTGAGACTCCATAGCCCCACTTTATTCAAATCGTTTTGGGGGAAACATGTACGCGTTGGCACACATTAAAACACGTTTTCAAACAATTCTAAAACAAGCGAATCATATATGTATGTGAGTAAATGAACACAACGTGATAAACGTTAAACTTGCAAATCCTTAACTTGAAACTTTCAAGCCAACGGTAGTACAGATATGGGCCATAGGATGGAAACCGCATATACTTTATGGACAACTTTTGGTTGGACATCTTATTCGTTATCAGTGCAACTTGCGAGTTATACCACTTATTCGTTACTCATCATTTTAGGTTGGATTTGCTAATCATGTGTTTGTTTTATTACGTGCTATATGATGATCTTGGAATATGAATTGTCACCTTTGCCAAACTTATACTTTTATTAAACCTGTGATTTCTCACCAACTATTTTTAGTTGACACTTGTTTTTCGTACATGTTTCAGGTGATTAAGCTCGTGATAGGTCAAGTCAATATCACATAGGATTTGCCTAGATATCAATTGAAGAATCTTATTTTAAGTTGCTTGTCTTTTGAACATGTTATCTGTTTGGTTTAATTCGAAACTTATGTAATTGGGATTTATTTTAATATTATGAAACTTTAATAGTAAATGTCTTTATTCCATTGTGTTCTTTTGTCAATTAAGTCGCACCCGTGGTTAAGATGCACGGTTGGGGTGTGACAGATTGGTATCAGAGCCGTGGTTATAGAGAATTAGGCAACCATTTGACCTAGACTATAACCTAAGCTCCCCTTTGAAACTTATATGCTTATGTGATTCTAATCCACTAACTCTCTTATCTTTAGTATGTCGTCGTACTCTGCTGACATCTCTAGCAATTCAAGCCTTATTTCCGATGATGGGTCCCAAAGCCCAATTAGTTGGAGTAGGCTAATCTCACCACGATCATCTTTCTCTGGAAGCCTGCTACCCTCGAAACATAATGTCAAGCCCGAGTTAATCTCCGATGCGACAAGCCGGCCTGCACCGAAGCCTGAAGTAATCAACATATCAAGTGATTCGGAATCCCAAGACCAAGAGAGCCATGTTGGAACCACTTCTGAGGCCCAACTCCCGTTCAAGAAAAGAAAGCTGACTTGTGAAGCTGAATCCAACTCTTGGGCAAGGCCCAATCCATAATGTTCTCATCAAAATCAAAGGTTTGGATAGTGATACTAGAGACACATGTAATCTGGAAGGGTGAGCGCCTGTACACTGGGGGTCTTGTCAAAGGAAAGTGAGGCACGTTCGTTACGAGTCGCACTTACCTGGGGACCCTTGGAGTGAGTGCTCACTTATAGGCTAAAACACGTCTCACTAGTATCATTCATCCGAATCTTGAATTTTGACTAGTCAGTTTTGTCTTTATATTTCATTTGTAATTCAACATATATGTTTTAAATATATGTTTTATTTATCTTGTAAGACATTAATATTAATGAATGAGTGATTTTATTTATAAATATTGTCACTTTTAATTCTTGAATGTCTATCCTAACTACCGACTTATGATTTCTTTTTCGTAGAATGCCTCCTCGTCGTGATCCTGATAACACCGTGGCTAACACCAGTGAAGCCTCCGCCGAAACCACCGCCATAGCCACCCTGCTCACTCAACAACTTGTTGTGGTCTTACCCACTATTGTCACTCAAATCAACAACTCCACCGGAGGATCTAGTGGGAATGTTTGTACTTTCAAGCACTTCAACTCTTGTAACCCACACAAGTACCTTGGATGTGAAGGTGCGACAGGGCTATTGCAATGGTTTGAAGGCATGGAGAACACATTTGAGATGAGTGACTGCCCCGATGAACTTAAGGTAAAATATGCTTCAAGTACCTTCCAAAGGAGGGCACTGACTTGGTGGAATGCTGAAAAGAAAATTCGGGGTAGGGAAGGAGCTCTTGCTATGACTTGGGATAAGCTCAAGGAAATTATGATCGAGGAGTTCTGTCCTAGCAATGAGATGAAGAAGTTGGAGATTGAGCTGTGGGACCTTACCCAGGATAGTGGGGAGAGTGAGGCGTACACCACACGCTTTCATGAACTCTGCATCCTAGTCCCTCATCTGGTTACACCCTTGACCCGAATGATTGATCGTTATATTGGAGGCCTTTCGCCTCAAATTCGGGGTACTGTCATGGGTAGTAGCCCATCAACACTTGAAGCTGCTATTCGTTTATCTGCGTCCTTAACGGACGATCTAGTTAAGTCTGGAGTTCTATTCAGGAAAGGTGACAAGAGAGTTAAGGAGGAAGTGGCGAAAAAGCCTGAGTATCGCCACAAGAAGCAAAAGACCTCTAAAAGATTTGCCATTGTTACCCCAACTGTTCATGTTGCCCAAGTAGCACCTAGACCTGCACCTGGCAGGAAGCCATATAGTGGACCTCACCCGCTGTGTGCAAGGTGTCAATACCATCACCCTACTACTGTTCAATGTCGTTCGTGCACTAAATGTGGAAGGCTTGGTCATTTTGCTAACGCTTGTCGCGTAGCTGAAAAGGCTGCTACTACCCAAACTGCCACTCCTGCCATCATCAATGGTAGGGCCTGTTATGAATGTGGTGCTCCTGAGCACTACAAAAACCAATGCCCGAATCTCAACAACAATAACCGAGGTGCACGTGCTCGCACTTTTGCCATAGGAGCAACCGAGGCCAGAAATGACAATGTCGTGGTTACTGGTACGTTTTTCATCAATAATCGTTATGCCTCTATCTTATTTGATACCGGAGCGGATAAAAGCTTTGTCTCCTTAGAATTTGAACCTTTACTTAAAACTTGTCGTACCGCTCTTGAACCTTCTTATACTATAGAAATAGCTGATGGAAAACTAACTGTTGTGCATTCCGTTGTCCGAGGTTGTGCTCTAACTCTCAACGATCACACATTCTCTATCGACCTGATTCCCATCACTCTTGGGAGTTTTGATATCATCGTGGGAATGGATTGGCTATCCCACAATCATGCGGAAATCAACTGTTCGGAGAAACTCATTCGTATCCCTCTACCATCCGGTGAGACCTTGAAAATATTTGGAGAGAAACCTTGCAAAGGTTTGAAATTCATCTCCTGCATGAAGGCACGTAGATATTTAAGGAAGCGATACTTTGCTTTCTTGGCACATGTGGTTGAGAAATCTGAAGAAAAGAAATTACAAGATATACCGATCATCCGAGATTTTCCGGAAGTATTCCCTGATGACTTGCATGGACTCCCTCCAACTCGACAAGTTGAATTTCGGATTGATCTTTTACCGGGAGCTAACCCCATTGCCAAATCTCCGTACCACCTAGCCCCTTCTGAGATGCAAGAACTATTTAGCCAATTGCAAGAGCTACTGGACAAGGGATTCATTAGACCGAGCTTCTCACCTTGGGGAGCTCCGGTTCTCTTTGTCAAGAAGAAGGATGGGTCCTTCCGCATGTGCATCGACTACCGTGAACTAAACAAGCTTACCATCAAGAATCGTTACCCGCTACCTAGGATCGATGACCTTTTCGATCAACTGCGATGAGCAACTTGTTTCTCGAAGATTGACCTCCGATCTGGGTATCATCAACTCCGAGTCCATGAAGAGGACATTCCCAAAACTGCTTTTAGAACTCGTTATGGACACTACGAGTTCATGGTTATGCCTTTTGGGTTAACCAATGCGCCCGCGGTGTTCATGGACCTCATGAACCGTGTCTACAAACCCTACCTAGATCAATTTGTCATTGTCTTCATCGATGACATCTTGATCTACTCCCGAACCAAAGAGGATCATACAACCCACCTTAAGCTGATTTTGGAACTCTTGAAGAAGGAACAACTTTATGCTAAATTCTCCAAGTGTGAATTCTGGCTTAGAGAAATTCATTTCTTGGGTCACGTGATCAACAACCAGAGTATACACGTCGATCCAGCCAAAGTCACTGCTATCAAGAATTGGAGTACACCATCCACACCCTCTGAGATCCGTTCGTTTCTGGGTTTGGCGGGTTATTATCGAAGATTCATCCCGAACTTTTCGAAGATTGTCCTGCCTCTCACTACATTAACTCAGAAAAATAAGCCTTTCGTCTGGGAACAAAAGCAAGAAGATGCGTTCCAAACTCTTAAGCAGAAATTGTGCAACTCCCCTATTCTAAGTCTTCCCGATGGCAATGATGATTTCGTTGTATACTGTGATGCCTCAAACCAAGGTCTTGGTTGCGTGTTGATGCAACGAGACAAGGTCATAGCCTATGCATCCAGACAACTCAAGGTTCACGAAAAGAACTACACCACTCATGACCTTGAGTTGGGTGCGATGGTCTTTACTTTGAAAATCTGGAGACATTATCTCTACGGCACTAAATGTGTGTTTACTGATCACAAGAGCCTTCAACATATTCTGAACCAGAAAGAACTCAACATGAGGCAGCGACGTTGGGTTGAATTACTTAGTGACTACGATTGCGAAATTCGTTACCACCCGGGGAAAGCTAATGTGGTGGCTGACGCCCTTAGCCGTAAGGACCGAATCAAACCCACCCGTGTGCGAGCCATGGGAATGTTGGTCCAAACCAGTCTCAAAGATAAGATCCTCCTAGCTCAAAAACAAGTTGTTGCAAATGATGAGTTGAAGAAGGATTTGGATTGTGGTGTCGAAAAGCACTTGGAACCCAAACCCGATGATCTCCTTTACTTCATGGGTCGAATTTGGATCCCCGACTCAAGTGAGCTCCGAACCCTTATCCTTGATGAAGCACATAAATCCCGTTATTTTGTTCATCCCGGTGCTGATAAGATGTATCACGACTTGAAAGAGTTTTATTGGTGGCCAGGAATGAAGAAAGACATCGCCCTCTATGTAGGGAAGTGTCTTACTTGCTCTAAAGTTAAAGCTGAGCACCAGAAACCATCTGGTCTTCTCCAACAACCCGAAATCCCACAATGGAAATGGGAGCAAATTTCCATGGACTTCATCACTAAGCTTCCGCGAACCTCTAGTGGTCATGACTCCATCTGGGTCATTGTTGACCGCTTAACCAAATCCTCTCATTTTCTCCCAATCCGTGAGGACTACAAAATGGAGAAGCTTTCCAGACTCTATATCAATGAGGTCGTGACACGTCACGGTGTCCCTCTATCCATTATCTCCGACCGTGATAGCCGTTTTACCTCCCGATTCTGGCAATCTTTACAGAAAGCTTTGGGAACTCGTTTGAACCTTAGCACGGCTTACCATCCCCAGACTGATGGTCAAAGTGAAAGGACCATACAGACCTTGGAAGACATGCTTCGTTCTTGTGTGATTGACTTTGGAGGAAGTTGGGATCAACACTTGCCACTCATCGAATTCTCTTACAACAATAGTTACCATACGAGCATCAAGTGCGCCCCTTTCGAGGCTCTATATGGTAGGAAGTGTCGATCTCCTGTGTGTTGGACCGAGATCGGAGACGCTCAAATCACCGGTCCCGAACTCATTCAAGAAACCACCGACAAGATACTTCAAATTCAAGAAAGACTCAAGGCCTCTCGCGATCGTCAAAAGAGTTATGCTGACAACTGTAGGAAGCCCCTTGAATTTCAAGTCGGTGATAGAGTCTTACTCAAGGTTTCCCCCTAGAAAGGTGTTGTCCGATTTGGGAAGAAGGGAAAGCTAGCCCCTAGGTTCGTTGGGCCATTCGAAATTCTTGAAAGGATTGGCCCAGTAGCCTATAGACTCAAGCTACCAACCGAACTTTGTAACGTTCATGACGTTTTTCATGTATCAAACCTTAAAAGGTGCCTTGCTGATGACACACTTCAAGTTCCTCTGGATGATGTTCGTATCGACAACTCTATGGATTTCGTCGAAAAGCCCGTTGAAATCATGGACCGTGAAGTCAAGCAACTCAAGCGTAGCCGCATCCCTATCGTGAAAGTTCGTTGGGAAGCCAAGCATGGTCCTGAGTTCACCTGGGAACGTGAAGACCGAATGAAACATAAGTACCCTCATCTCTTTCTAGACCCTACAGCCTCTACTAGTTGAATTTCGGGGACGAAATTCTTTTAACTAGGGGAGACTGTGACACTTCTGATTTTCACTACTTGTACTCATTCTAGACTTATCAATGAAAATCCGCATGACATTTCATTTTACTTGAAATCCTATTCAGACGTTGTTACAATACTAGTTCACATGTGAAACATTACGTTTATGCTTGATTTCAAAGACTTATACTTATCTGTGATTGATTCATGGATCGCACGTAGACTTAATTGATCTTTATGACACATTAAATACACATGAACCACCCCCATACATCTCAAACATGTTCTTACAACCCATTCAATGTGAATTGATGCTTAAAAGTACTAGTTAGTACTTTCGTGCGATCGTTCGCCTTTTAAACCGTCGTTAACTACGTACCGTCCACGACCGACAAATCGTTTAACATGACATTAATTTATGTTTTAAATGTTTAAAATATTCATTTCTTTAATTAAAACAAAGTTTGTTTGCAAAACTTTCCTTAAATAAATCCTGAAATTCGAAAAACGATCAAAAAGTCCGTTTTCTCGTCCACCGATCGCCAACTACTATACGCGAATAACGTAACTTTAACTTAAATGTTTTTAGCTAAACATACTATTTTTGTTATGACAATAAACTTTAATGTTGAAATCATTTGCCAATTTCGCTTAGAATTGCTTAAAATCGCAATTTTCGAATGCGCGCACTCAACCGGATCAAGATAGGACCCAACCCACCTACTCTTGGACCTAGCCCAAGCAAGAAATCACAAAAAACCCAGCCCAATTGAGGAAAATTTCGCATATTTGAGGGCCCTAAAACCCTAAATTGCTTTCCAAGACATTCCATATTTACACCCCTTCAACCATTAGTATAAATAGGAGGCTTAGGATCTTGTTTTCTTTGCTAATTCTCCCTCAAACACTCCCAACCCCTCCTAAGTTGTGAAATCCCTTCCCAACCTTGAAGATTTCGAAAATCCCTTAGAGGATTCCAAGAGTTTGAAGATCAAACAAGTAAGTAACCCTCCGAAGTTGAATACCGTCTTTTTATTTTATTCTTTCTTCATCCCCTCAATCTTTTTCTATTTTCTATCCATGATCACTTGATCATGTGAAACCTCAGCCCTAAAAACCCTCTAATAATCTTAATCAAACTAATAAATCAAGCTAACATCACCAACTAACAAACAAAGGATCCCGTTTGCAATGGCGGCTATGCCGTCGCATTCTGCGAATCCTCAAGACAACTATTGCAAAAGTGGCTCTGCCGATGCTTTAGTATATTCTTGAAAACTTAAAACATGTTATTTATTCTATATTATCACTTATATGAACTCACACGCTAATTAAATATAGAATCCGCTTGCTCGTGTCGGCTATGCCGATTGCATTCTGTGATTCTCCAAAACGCTTCTGTGAATATCATGGCTAGACCGGTGAAACAGGACGTTTTGGCTAACCTAATATGATTATATTATGTATTATAATAACATAATAACATTCGTCTAATTTTTATTTGCGTGTTCGGTAATCTTAAAACCCTAAACGGACCACTTAAGTACAACCATTGATTTTGGACAGAAACTGTGCTGAATTTAACTGAGCGTAACTTGACCATAATTAATCTAAACTGAGAAAACTCAATTTCCACGACGTATTTCGTTGAATTTCCTTTCCAACCATAATTGGATCGTTTTCTAATTCAAAAGTATGACTCCGTAGTAGCCAAAACGGGACAGAAACCTTTTTCAGTACCTTCTGTCTTGTTGGACTATTTTGGCTATGATCCGAGTCTCAAATGGAAAAACTTTCTAAACGAAACTTATTCGGAACGACTTAAAATAATTCCCTGTAAAATTTCATAATTTTTAGACGTCGTTTGATATTTTTAACAATCCCGTTTCTGTTCAGCTACTTTGCTGTCCAAATCTGAAAATCAACTAAAACTCTATTTTTGCAACTAATTCTTAATCTTATGACCCGAACCGCCTATCTAACACTCGTAACCATCGAACCTACCCTAAAACTGGTTTATTTATTTGTTTAGGGTCTGGTCCGTGATTCATCTCGTCTATTCGTTCAAGTTTCTTATCTCGTCTAGCTTTCAAGGTGAGACTCCATAGCCCCACTTTATTCAAATCGTTTTGGGGGAAACATGTACGCGTTGGCACACATTAAAACACGTTTTCAAACAATTCTAAAACAAGCGAATCATATATGTATGTGAGTAAATGAACACAACGTGATAAACGTTAAACTTGCAAATCCTTAACTTGAAACTTTCAAGCCAACGGTAGTACAGATATGGGCCATAGGATGGAAACCGCATATACTTTATGGACAACTTTTGGTTGGACATCTTATTCGTTATCAGTGCAACTTGCAAGTTGTACCACTTATTCGTTACTCATCATTTTAGGTTGGATTTGCTAATCATGTGTTTGTTTTATTACGTGCTATATGATGATCTTGGAATATGAATTGTCACCTTTGCCAAACTTATACTTTTATTAAACCTGTGATTTCTCACCAACTATTTTTAGTTGACACTTGTTTTTCGTACATGTTTCAGGTGATTAAGCTCGTGATAGGTCAAGTCAATATCAAATAGGATTTGCCTAGATATCAATTGAAGAATCTTATTTTAAGTTGCTTGTCTTTTGAACATGTTATCTGTTTGGTTTAATTCGAAACTTATGTAATTGGGATTTATTTTAATATTATGAAACTTTAATAGTAAATGTCTTTATTCCATTGTGTTCTTTTGTCAATTAAGTTGCACCCGTGGTTAAGATGCACGGTTGGGGTGTGACATCACCGAGGCATCGGCTATGATCGCGGAAGTCAATGTTGTGGGTGACAAACCGCAAGGGTGGTACGTTGACACCGCAGCAACCGGTCACGTTTGTGGTGACAAATATCTCTTTAATACATTTAAGGAAGTGAAGGGTGATCCTAAGCTCTACATGGGGAATCAAGCAACCGCCGACATCAAGGGTGAAGGGGATGTGATCTTGAAGATGACTTCGGGGAAAGAACTCACCTTGAGCAACACTTTGTATGTTCCCGAGATTTGTAAGAATCTTGTTTCAGGATGGTTGCTCAATAAGTTTGGTTTTAAACTTTGTATTGAATCCGATATGGTCGTGTTGACCAAGAAAGGAATGTTTATTGGCAAAGGGTATGCCCATAATTCCATGTTTAAATTAAGTGTAATGGTTGTGAAAAACAAAATGAATGACAAGGCTAGTACTTCTACTTATATGCTTAAGTTGTCTAATTATGTTGATTGGCATGCACGTCTTTGTCATGTAAAATTTTGAACTATTAAACATTTAATTAATTTAAATAGCATTCCAAAATTCCATATCGATTCAAAGTCAAAATGCACTACGTGTGTAGAATCCAAATTTACTAAAAAGCCACATAAATCGGTTGTAAGAACCACAGAACCCCTTGATATAATTCACACTGATGTGTGTGATTTAAAAGTGGTACCCACAAGAAGTGGAAATAAATATTTCATCACATTTATTGATGGTAGCACAAGATATTGTTATGTATACTTACTTAAGAGTAAGGATGAAGCAATAAACAAGTTCGTCTTGTACAAGAATGAGGTTGAATGTCAACTCAACAAGAAAATCAAGGTTGTGAGAAGTGATAAAGGAGGTGAATATGTCTCACCCTCTGCGTCTATATATGCAGAAAATGGAATTATCCATCAATATACCCCCCACTACTCCACAACAAAATGGCGTTGCGGAACGAAAGAACCGTACATTAAAAGAAATGATGAACGCCATGTTGATTAGTTTCGGGATGAGTCCGGACATGTGGGGGAAGCCATTCTAGCGGCTACCTATCTTTTAAATAAGATACCTCATAAGAAAAGGGATGAAACCCCTTACGAGTTATGGATGTGAAGAAAACCATCATACAAATACTTGAAAGTGTGGGGGTGCCTAGCCAAGGTAAATATACCGCCTCTGAAGGCGTAAAGGATAGGACCCAAAACTATAGATTGCATATTCATTGGTTATGCTCATAACAATAGTGCATATCGGTTTCTTGTACATGAGTCTAAGAATCCCGACATACACAAGAACACTATCATGGAAGCAAACAATGCTTCATGGTTTGAAAACATGTTTCCTTATAAACGACAAGAACACGTAAGCTCATCAACATCGGTTGAAGATGCGGTTCATGATAAGAGACATGAACGACCCGAGGTGGAAGATGATGAACCTAGAAGAAGCAAACGT
This sequence comes from Smallanthus sonchifolius, assembly GCA_023525975.1. Lineage (NCBI taxonomy): Eukaryota > Viridiplantae > Streptophyta > Magnoliopsida > Asterales > Asteraceae > Smallanthus > Smallanthus sonchifolius. The sequence continues at coordinate 27,007,871 of CM042021.1, read as the reverse complement.
CAAAGGATTGAAAAATCTTTTGGACCGGACTTCATGACTTATATGGTTGAGGGTGATCCCAATACCTACCGTCAAGCGGTTACATCTACCGAGGGACCTCAATGGAAAGAAGCAATAAAGGATGAAATAGATTCTGTTTTGCAAAACCATACGTGGGAATTTGTACATCTTCCTCTAGGTTGTAAACCACTTGGGTATCGTTGGATATTCAAAAGGAAGATGAAACCCGATGGTAGTATTGAAAAATACAAGGCGAGGTTAGTGATCAAAGGATTTAGACAAAAAGAATGTCTAGATTACTTTGATACTTACTCACCTGTGACACGAATAGCCTCTATAAGGTTGGTGCTTACAATAGCGGCATTGAGAAATTTGTAAGTTCACCGAATGGATGTAAAAATCGCTTTTCTAAACGGAGATTTAGAAAAAGAAATTTACTTGGAGCAACCCGAAGGGTTCTCAGCCCCCGATCATGAGCGAAAAGTATGTAAATTAGTTAAGTCTTTGTATGGCTTGAAGCAAGCTCCAAAACAATAGCACAAGAAATTTGATAGTATCATGATTGACAATGGATTCAAAATAAACGAGTGCGATAAATGTGTCTATGTGAAAGACACAAGTGAAGGTTACGTGATCTTATGCCTTTATGTAGATGATATGCTTATCATTGGAGGTGATGATAAGATGATCAAAGCTACTAAAGACATGTTGAAAGTGAGGTTTGACATGAAAGACATGGGTCTTGTAGATGTAATTCTTGGAGTAAAGATTACTAGAATCCAAATGGTCTTGTGTTAAGTCAATCTCACTATATGAACAAGATTCTTCAAAAGTTCAATGCGGATGACACGAGTATAGCTAAGACTCCGGTTGATACAACCACACATCTAAGTAAAAATAGAGGTGAGGTTGTTGCTCAGTTAGAGTATTCAAGGATCATTGGTAGTCTAATGTATCTTATGACATGTGCTAGACCTGATTTGGCTTATGCCGTGAGTCGACTAAGCCGATATACTAGTAATCCAAGTCATGTACATTGGAAAAGTATAGCAAGGGTGCTAAGGTACTTGAGATACACAAAAGATTATGGACTACATTATAACCGTGATCCAACTGTGATCGAAAGATACAGTGATGCTAACTGGATATCGGATATAAAAGACTTTAGATCAACAAGTGGATATGTGTTCACCTTAGGGGGTGCAACTATAGCTTGGGAATCGTCTAAGCAAACGGTTATAGCAAGGTCCACGATGGAATCTAAGTTCATCGCCTTAGATAAATCCGGAGAAGATGCCGAATGGTTACATCAATTTATGGAAGATATTCCAAGATGGCCAAAGCCTTTGTGAGCTATTTGCATACATTGTGACAGTTAAGCATCAATTGCATACAATGACAAGTAAAGGCACATTCGACGTAGACATAATACGGTATGACAACTACTCTCAATTAAGGTTATCACGATTAACTATGTGAAGTCAAAAGATAACATTGCAGACCCAATTACAAAAGGCTTAAGCAGAGAGTTAGTTATGAAGTCGTAAATTGGAATGGGACTAAAGCCCGTGAATTAGGGAATGTAAAGGAAAACCTAACCTATGTGACTGAAGATCCCAAGATCTAGGTTCAATAGGACAACCTAATTACATGAACTACGGTCACTGTGGGGGTGTACCCCAAAACACATAAAAGGGATGATAAATACTTCCTAGTCCATTGTTATAATGATAAGTGACATAGTTAGAGGATAAGCATACTGAATGGTTAGTGATTTATAGTAATCACCATAACCTAATGTTTTTAATGATTTATAGAAAATCACCTATGTGTAGAGATAAGTGTGGTCGCTTCAAATGGAATTGTGGGGGTGCGCAATTCCTAGAGCTCTCACGGAACCAGGCAAATGATCCATGACCATAACGGACACAACTATGAGGGGTTTACCAGACCAGGGAGATTATTGTGTGAAGTATATGGTCGTCTACATAAATGGTGGTTGGTTCAAGGACATCGTGTCTACCAAACCATTAGGAAACTAAGTATGCATCATAATGGAGGGTTCAAAGCTAACAACTACATATCCGGCAATATTCAACGGTTGAAATTGTATCTTGATATTGAGAGAGTATGGATTGATCTTCATTCATGTGGGGGATTGTTGGAGTTTTGGGTGAAAATGTGTTTTTTCACTAAGTTACAAAAATGATTTTTGTCAGTTTTGGATAGAAATAAATATATGCAAACGAGGTGGTTATGCGCATTTCTTTATGGGTTTGTGTTCTATGTTGTGAGGGCTTCGCAACGAACAAAACCACGTCCAAAACAGAGCTAAGATGAATGAGATATCGATGCTTAAAGTTGGGTGTTTAGGGTTGTGTAAAGTTACGAAAATTGGAAGCAAAAGTGTGGAAACTTGTCCCACATAGGTGAGGGGACCAATCTTGTAGTGGTATATTAGTGGGAACCTCGTAAGGAGTTTGTTTCCTTTAAGGTAAACACTAGTGGGACGCACCCTGGACTCGCACACGCGCGTGGCGTGGGTGTTGGGCGTAATGTGGCACACTTGACACTTCACACACCGCGCCTTAGTATTTTTAAAGGCTGGTGCGAGGTCAGCTCAGGAGTAGGTCTGGTCAGCATGACCAGTTTACTCAGGAGAGCAAAGTCTACTCCGAAAGAGTAAATCTAGTCAGCATGACAAGTTTACTCAGGAGAGCCAACTTTACTCCGGAAGAATAAATCTGGTCAGCATGACTAGTTTACTCGGGAAGGCCACTCTACTCAGGAGAAGGAAATCTGGTCAGCATGACCAGTGACTCCAGAGTAAACAAGTTCAGTTTCACAGATTCTGATACACAGAAACTTGAAACAGAAGTCAGTTACGAATTTTAGAATTAAAACAGAATAAAATGCATTTAAGACGTTTAATGCAAATTATTTTTCGTTTTAATTCTTTTAAACTGTTTCAACTTTGTTTCCCCTATAAATACCAAGGTGCTCCTTGGTTGAAGATACACCAGATACACCAACACCAGATACTTGCAACACTAGCAACACACTGAAATACTCTCTGACTTCTACTCTCTTTCTCTCAAGGTATTGTTTCAGGTTTAGAGTCCTCCCCGGCTGTATACACAGCTCCGGCCGTTGTACCTTGGGAAACATTTGAGTTCTCTTGGGAGACTCAGAATTTGTTTTAAGGGACCTGTGTTAAACACGAAGCCTCGGTCACGAATTCTGTATTCGTTTTACTGTTTTACACTCTTCTTTTATTTCCATTGTAAAAGTATTATACTTTACTGCTTTCTTTATTTCTTATCTTGTATTTGAAATCTATACAAGTGCTAGTCTTTTATATTTTGACGAACGGTTCCTATAGTAACTGCTCAATTAAATGGTCAGGATCTCATCTTGGTCTGATCCGACGGTCATAGACAGTCCAAAAATTGGTTACACTGACTCGCGTCAATATAATATATAAGTAGTAAGGTATGCCCCCATATTTATAGATTCACAAAGGACAACATCGTCCATTAAAATATTGTCATGGAGGTACCATAACACAATTATCAATATATGATAATTATATCAACTTATATAAGAGATTCTTGATTAATTATTATACTATGATAATTAAACTAACTTATTGAATAGTCACAACGTCATATCATATGTATTCCAACATAATCCCCCTTAAATCACTCGAAGGAGACAAACACTAGTGATGAACAACATAACTCTTTCATTAGTTATATATAAACTTTGTTTGATTTCATATGTGTTTGAATATGCAATTTTTGAATCTTATATAATTACAATTGAACTAATGAATGTTTATCCATTCCCAATTGAATTGTTAGGGCAATGTATTAGAGTTCACTATTTAAATTGTTTTAGTTGACATTCTTGTTCAACATGTATATAATATAACTGCATGCAATTGACCAATTATTGTGAAGTCTATGACCACAGATTTATGAGTCACACATTTATAAAACCAGTATAAATTAAGAACTTATTTACCTATGGATTTACAAATTTGTCCTTGTAACTATTTACAAGTGAACCGGAAATGAAGGACAAAACAGTAAATTCATAATTGCAATTTGCAACAATGGAAATTAATTTGTTTATAGTTAATATCATTAATTAATCATCCCAAGCTTTTATAAATAAGAATCTCAATGGAGTCAAGAGTATGCCACTGTTTTCTCCTCCATGAGCTCTTTTGCTACAGCATCCATCTTCTCCCTTGCAAACTCATCAATCTTTAGCCCTACACCATTGCAAGTATTGCAAAATAATTATGAAATTTACTTTCTAAAGGGTCTTTTTTTTTTTTGGGGGGGGGGGGGGTTAGGTTTTTGAGAATATATAATGATAGTATAATTACAAAAGTGTCATTAATGAGGAGTTTCTTAGTTCTCTCATTAAAATGAGTTTTCTCATGAACTCAACCCTATCATTATATTTATATAATTTTATAATCATATTCATAACATTAATTATTCATAAGATTTAAGAAAACAAAAGACAGATTGTTTGCAGGCTGGCTCGTATTAAAGATTACATGTATTGACACATTTCCCAACATGCCCATTTTGCCACCTCTGCTTAGGGGCGTAAATGATCCAAGTCGCTTGTGAGCTACTCGAGATTGGCTCATTAAAAGCTCGAATCAAGTCGAGCTTAAACGAGCTCGAGCTTATACTAAAGCTCATTTAATAAACGAGTTGAGCCCGAGCTTTGTCTATCGAGCTTGACTAAGCTCGTGAGCATATTATTTATATTATTTTTATTTAATATATATTTTCATAATAACCATTAGTGTATATAAAACTATGATAAAATAAATTAAATAATATATACAATTATAATTAAATTATATATCAATAACTATAAAATTATATAAATAAAATAATTAAATAATTAATAAATAATAAACGAGCCGAGCCCGACTCAAGCTTGAAAAACTACTCATGAGCCGAGCTTGAGCTCAAGCTCTCTTAAGTTAAATGAGCCAAACTCGAGCTTAGGCGAGCTTTGACTCAGCTCGTCTCGTTTACACCCCTACGTCTACTATAAAAGACGTTCAGTGGAAACATACCTTGAACAATTGACCATTCGCCTTTCTCACAAGTGACCGGAAAAGAATAAATCAAGCCTGGTTGGATACCATAAGACCCATCTGAATAAACTCCCATTGACACCCATGTTCCCTGACTCCCAAAAGTGAGAAAAAAGATATTAAATAAAAAAAAATAAAAATAAATAATAAATAAAATAAGAAGACAGAAACCAGACCTTTGGTGTACCAAGAATCCAATCACGCATATGATCACATGCAGCGCTTGCAGTAGACAATGCACTAGACAGCCTTCGAGATTTAATTATAGCTTGACCTCTCTGTTGCACATTTGTGATGAACTCGGTGTTCAACCTGAATCATAATCAATATCATTAACAGCACTCAAAATTTGAATGCAAACCTCAAATTTGGAGTTATAGAAGAAAAATTTGAGAGAAATTGAAGAGCTACCATTGATCATCAGCAATAAGTTCTCTCACGGGTTTAAGTCCAGCCCCAATGTCAACAGTAGCATGATTAGCATCTGGATATACATATGACGAGTGATTTCCCCAAATTATAACATTTTTTACATCATCAACATGGACGTTAAGATTCTCTGATATCTGGTTTAATGCACGGTTATGATCTAGTCTTGTGAGGGATGTGATGTTCTCGTCTGGGATCGAAGGTGCAAATTCCTTCAAGATTAGTGCGTTTGTATTTGCAGGATGAGCAACCACAAGCACCTGTGTAATTCATTTCATTTTGCAATTTTTAGCTTAATACTTCCTCTCAAATGGAAGAGGTGTCAATTACAACCCATTTACTTACAAATATTGCAAGAACTGCGATATTAAAAATTAAATGAAAAAAGTACGATTGTAAAAGATTAAATGATTTATTTCTCTAATTAATTAATTTTCCTACTTTCTCTCATCTCAATCTTTTTTGTAACAAGTTTCATACACGTGTACATCAGAGAACCATAGTGAATCTACACATTATGTTTATAATAAATTTAAGCAAATATGTATACATCAATTTATGTATTTTACTAGTCATGTTAGAATCTTAGATAAATACACAAATAAATGAATTATTTTGATTGGTTCTCGCAGTTCATGCAATATTTGTGGTTCTGTAAAGAACCCTCCCCTTATCTCTTAAGGGGTAAAATAAAAAAAAAATACCTTAAAACTTCCCCAAGTTGCAACTTTTATGCATAAAACCTCCTATTTGATTTTAATATAAAAACGTTTATTATTAAATAATATCATTTTTGTAATCATATATCACAATCTAGTTGTTTATAGAAAACGTTGAAGATTTGGATATAAAGTGCTTTATATGACCTCGCCATACAAAATATTACCCATTTTGCTCAAACTTGTTTCGACCCACTATCCAACCCATCTCGTTTTGCCATCAATAGCTTAACCGAACAATAGGCACAAACCTTGCAATTTGAATCAGCATGTTCTTCCAAAGCTGAAGCTTGAGCCTTGTATATACCTACGTTCCTAAATATTAGGTCTTTGCTATCCCCTTTCCTACGAGGGAAGCCACCAAGCATGATTGCAATATCAACACCTTTACAAGCTTCAATAACATCAGTTGTGGCAATAACACCTACAAGAGACAAAAAATCCCCAAAAAGTCGAGCAAAATTTAGATTGTATATAAACAATTGCACATGAATATCAATGTGTCTTGAAAATTAACCTTTAAGAAGAGGGAATGCTCCATCCATTAGTTCCATTTTTACCCCTTTCAAGATTTCAGCAGCAGGCTCAATATCAAGCATGTGTAGAATTATCGGTTGATCTAGACCCAACATTGACCCTCCTGCAATCATTGGAACTAGAGCATAGCCCACTTGGCCTGAAAAATTATTAGATCATGTTGTAGTTAGCAATATTAGAAATTATTTGAAATAAGTTGATTATTAATCAGTCAAAAGTATTATCTAACGAATCGTATGCTAACTTACAAAGTAAGATTCCTGTCCATAAAATATCAAAATTATCTTGCTTATAACACCAAATTTGATGGCTTAAGACCAAAATAATCAACTTCAAACATCTAAGATACAATTACATGATTGTAGTTTATTCCTATGGAATTAGGCCTGTAAACGAACTGAACACAATCAGAGTTTGTTCGTGTTCATTCTTTTAACTTTAACAGAACAAACGAACGAACACGAACATCTAAAGGAACGGATTTTCTTGTTTGTTCGTTAAGAAAATGTACGTGTTCGTGTTCGTCTAAGAGAACGGTTCACGAACATAAACGAAGAATGTTATCTTTGATGAGCTAGTAGAATAGGGTGCCAAATTGCAAATTAAGAAAAGTTAACTTTTCTTAAATAGGGCTCATCGCAAATGGGCTGAACAAAGGGTTCTAGTATTAGAAAATCTAATTGATTTTAAGTTAATATTAAATATTTAAAAAAAACATAAATGAATGTAAAGAAACAAACATAAACGAACGTAAATGAACGCACATAAACGAACGAGGTATGTGTTTGTGTTCATTCATTTAATTAAATGAACAAAAATTTGTGTTCATGTTTATTCGTTTATTAAACGAACAAACATAAACAAAATCCCCACAGTTACTGAATGCTCTGTTCGTTTGCATGCGTATCTAGAATGGACCATTTCTAATCATGGAACAAGAATTTTATAGAATGAAACATTATTTCTCTTCACATAAAAGTAGGTCCAGGACATGCCTGCAGCCCCAGTAACAAGCACAACAAGAGGATCTTTTTCAACATCCACAAAGCTCCATATGTATCTAAAGATCCTCCATGACAAATACAAACAAACCAAAACAACTACAAGTTTCTGAATCAACTCCAAGGTCTCCATTTGATTACCCAATCAACACACAATGCAAATATGCAACCCCTTTTACAAAACCAACATTTATCTATAGAAAATCAACCCAACTCTCACAGGGACAATTTATCAAACACCTGGTGGGCAAGGTAAAGAAAACCCCAATTGAGAAATACCAATACAAAACCCATAAGCCATGCAACGTAATTAAACGAAGGTAACTTCATGATAGAGAAAAGCATTTAGTTTATGTGTCGGATGGACATGAAGAAAGTTATCGGAACTCCCGTGACGCAACCCCGATTGGATTCATGACCATGATTCTGGAACTGGAAATATTGATCAAATTAAGAACTGATAGATTGTTATGCCTGTGGAAAGACATGAATGGGGAAGTTGGTTGATCACACGGGTTTCGACCTTCAAGTACGAACACGAACACGAACATGAACAAGAACAAGGACTCGGACTCCATTGATCTTAGATTTTGGTTTAATTCGGATGTTGGTGTTTTGGAAACAAATTAGCAGTTATTAAACTTTATAAAAAAAACTAAACCTTGAAATAAATCAAATTCTTTGAAGAGTCACACGCGTTGAGGCGCGTTAACACGCAAGTAGCGGCATGTTAAAACACGTAATATATAGAAAAAAGGAAAACGATTAATAGAGCGTTAATAATATTGAAGATATTATATTGAAAAACGAAATCGTTAAAAAAATTATTGTGTACGAATTAAATAAGTATATTCAAAACTTTATAAGTTATTAATAATATATGGGTAACCATAACTTAAAGGATTACTTTTATTGATTATAAAAATAAATTCTGAAAAAAAAATCTAAAAAATCCATTATATTTTATTTGACAGGAAATAAATAAATGTTTTGATTGTTATTATTTTGTAGAATAAAATATTTTAAATGTAAATTACAAACTTTATTATATGTAAAATTTGTCGAATTATAAAAATGTAAAACACTTCAAGATAGATAAAAGTAGAGAGAGAGGAAGTTGAGTGAGAAAGAAACAAAAAAAAAAACAATTGTAGAAAAAACAAATAATGCATTGAATGCTTGTAAAATAGGCATTGTTGCTTTCGAATTTGGCTTTTGTAAGTAATAAAATTATGATTTAAATATAGGTCGGCTATTTAAGATCGACTTGCTAAAAGTTTAAATCGAGCTAAGCTTAAATGAGCCCGAGCCAATGTGGGACTAGCTCACTTGATAGAGGCTCTTGCCTCTTAGATTGAAGGTCCTGAGTTCAAACCCAGACATGAGTGAATTATTTGGTGCAATTAAGGAGTAGGAGTATGGTAGATTTGCCGTTTAAAAAAAATGAGCTCTAGTCTAACCATAAGTTTGTTTAATAAACAAGTCCGAGCTTATTATTTATATAATTTTTATTTAATATATTATATACTAGGATAGATTCTCATGTATTACACAGGTTGAATAAATATAATGTATATTAGTAATAAGGATTTATATATTACATATTTATTGCATATTACATAGTTTTTTAATAAAAATTCTAGAAACGTTATATAGTTTTTTTTAAATGTTTTATAAAAAGAATGAACGGAATGTTCAATTTATAAAATTGTTTTATAAACAACCCTAACTTTTTTAAATAAAAACATTTTATAAAAAAGAATTTATATAAATCATTTTTATTTATAGGAGAAAGAGTCGGGAAACAAAAAATTATAAAAAACAATTAAACAAATTTATACATTTAATAGAAGAGAGAGGCGGAAAAACACAAGTTTAGGAGGTCTAGAATCATGCCATGTGTCCACTAAGATTTTTATTTATTAAGTAGTATAGATATAGATTTATATAATAATATTTAATATATATATATATATAAATTAACTAAATAATATATATATATATATATATATATATTATGTTATATATAAAAATTATAATAAAAAATATATAAAAATAATAATAAAAATGTATATATAAAATATATGAGTCCGAGCTCGAGCTTTAAAAACTACTCACGAGCCGAGCTCGAGTTTTACAAATAAAGTTCGAAACGAGTCAGGTCGAGTTCTCTGTAAGTTAAACGAGCCAAGCTTGAGCCTAATCGAGATCGGGCTCAGCTCGTTTACACCCCTAAATATTGGTTGTTTACCTCATGTTATTAGTTAAAAAAAATATATTTAAAATGTAATTAGTCAAGATTATCATGTCTACTTTTTAGGTTCCATGTTCCGCTTCCTTACTCTAAACATCGATGATCCAACAATTTGTTTAAAAATTATTGTGTCTTAAAAAAAATTATTAAACCTAATGTTTCTAGTTTTCATAAGTATTACGAAGTGGGTTAGCAACTCCAGGTTATTATATCCTCAATGTTATCGAAACCGCACCTTGCTACCATGGGGTCTCCAAATTTTGTCGTGTTATGCCAAAAAAATGTGTAACTGGATTGCTATGTAACCGTGGTCTCTAAACCCGAATTCTCCCACCACCACTTGTTGCTTCCATTTCACCGTCGTTTTTTTGAAACATAGTTGCCGATTTGTTCTAAAATTTTCGTTAAAGTCAGCCGAATTAGACGGTAAACCCTTATGCTTTAGTAAAATTTTAAGCTTCTGGCTTCACTTGGGTCACATTCAGTGGCGGATCTTTAACATAATTTCAGGGGTAGCACAATTTTTTTTGGGAAGAATTTCATATATATCTCTACAAACTTGCTAAATATCATATATATCATAACCAAACTTTAAATATCAAATATATCTCTCTCTAATAAACTTTAATTTAATGACAAGTTTACCCTTCTTAAAAATATTATTTTAACCCTCTTATATATTTTTAGGTCTCAAAAAAAAAACATCCATTATTTATCTATGAATAAACCCGACGTCGTCGTTCATCAACAAATCTTTTGCTAAAGTTGGTTCATCCGGTTCATCTACTTAACAAAAATATTTGTTAAGGTGGTTTAATCCAATTTCAGATAAAGGTAAGTAGTGATTCTTAAATAAATATTGAAAATTGATTGATACAAGTTAAAAAAATCACATTCACCATCGTAATCCATTTTGTTTTTAGTAGCACAAAAGAATTAAACCATTTATGTATAATCCAATTATGATTGTGGGTAAAAAAAATAGAATCTATTTAGTGAATTCTATATATATGTGTGTGTATGAATTCTATTTAGTGAAATATATTAAAATGATTAGATTTGATATTTTAAGTATTAGTGGGGGATATCTTTGATATTTAAAATACTTAAGGGTATAATGGTCCTATTATGAGTTATTTTTAATAAAATATATGAAAATTGATGAATATGATATTTTAAGTATTAGAGAGGGATATAGTTGATATTTAAAGTTTGGTTAGGATATATATGATATTTAGCAAGTTTGTAGGGATATATATGAAATTCTCCCTTTTTTTACCGTATATTAAAAAAAACATAATAAACACAGTAAAACATGTACTAATGGATTTCTCCTCTCCGACATTTGAAAGCTTGAAATCGAGCCATTACATCGTCTTCTGTTACTTTATCAAATATTTCTATTTCGACCGCACAAACTAGAGCATTGTTTAAATACCCTTCGCCCATTCGATTGAATAAATCCGTTTTGATAAACTTCAATTCAGAAAAAACATCTTTCAACGGTTGCGGTTGCAACCGGTAAAACCAATGCTAGCCTCAATATCCGATAAACCAAAGGAAAAGAATGATCTTTTTCGGTTTCCACCATTAGCCAAGCAAAGTCACATATTCCATCAACTTTTACAAATCTATTGTCACACCCCGGCTGGTGGCGGATTATACGCCGGGGCTGACGCGGTTGTTCATAAACACATGATCATCTATTAAATGTGATAGTATTTATTCAGCAAAATTAAATGTATCTGTTACAAGTAGAAATGGAAAACAACGAGTTCAAACATAACATAAGTTGAATTTAATCTATATTAACGCTAGGTTCGAAGTCCTAAGTGATCATGTAGTATCCTCAAACTGGTACACCTGAAACATGTGAGTAAATGTCAACTACACGTAGTTGGTGAGTAACATAGGTTTTGACACTAAACAAAGTTAAGTATAGTTTACAATTCAATAAGTTCAAAGCATGTCTAAAACATATATGTGAAAACATACAAGGTTCCAAGCGTACAATTCAATCCTGTAATGGAAAACTAGATACGTAATCCCACTGATTGCCATTTTGAAAAAGGGGCAAAAGGATACCCAAGTTGTAAGTTGATACCCAACAAAAACCCGCCAAGGTTCTGTGGTAAGTTATAGTTTCGGATTCCCGAATAAATGATCATAAAAAAATACTACCTTAGGCTTGGGCTGCAAGTTAATGAATGTATTGACATGAACACATGTAATGGTCATCAGGCAGCTTAAGACATAAAACATAAAGATCAAAGCATAAGAACATAGGTATTTAATTGTGTAAGTAAAGCGTTTGTAAACATGTTTCACCCCAAAAGTAAAAATAGTGAAAATGTGCTATGTAAACTCACATTGCAATAAGTAGCACGTTAATCACACAAACCAGTTGTTATAGCACGAGTGTCTAGCTAACCACAGGGTTAACTTAAGTTTAATGAAGTATATGGATCAACAGCTTGTTCATGTTTAATATAGAAGTAAATAAGGGAAACAAGAATGGGACGGTTTGGATCTTAGGGATTCGGAACGAATGAACGAAGGAAAATATACGAATTTTTAACATTAACTAATGTGATAATGAAACAATGTTTTTATGGGTTTTATTTATATAAAAAAAGACTTTAGGTGGTATCTATAGATATTAATTGTTAATTAAATATCATATGAAAACGATTAGTTCAACTAAGTCATCATGTTGACAAATAGTAATACGATAATATTTATGAGTATGTCCTTTGAAATAAATGAATTGGGCATAAAAGCAGTATTGTTATTATTTATGAAAGAGAAACAAAATTTAAAATGATCGTATAGCTAATAACATTATATTATTAGTAAGGATACTAACAACATGGTAAATGTATGACCAAAATAATTAGTAATATAAAAAATGTATTATAGTTCATGACGTCACTAATTAATAAGGTTCATATATTACGTGCTTGAATGTTTGCAGTTAAAAAGACTTTTAGAATATATACAAATATATATATATATATATATATATATGTATGTATATATGCTTCTATTCACAAAAAAGTTATTTTTTTTATAAACTCTTGAATTAAAAATATATAATAATTTTGGTTTTACTTCATATATATATATAAGTAGTATCCATAGATTTAGGAAGGAAGTTATTTAATTAAGCTTATTAACAATGCAGTTTGTAACAAAGCGATGGAGCTTCAGATCGTGGGTTCAAAAACGAGTAAGAGAACATGAGAACTACCTGCTATGGCTTGGTTTCACGAAGGCTGGGACCCTTGGAGCTGATCGCGAACAGGGAGAAAAGGACATATTGAGTTCGATTCCGTGTTGCAAACGATTTGGGTGAATGCAAATGGCACTTGAAATGCGTTACCACTTAAATTCGATTGAGAAAACACAATTTATGAGTCTTGAATCGTGTCCTTTGAACTCCCGCTCGTAAGCATTTTGTGGTTTTCAAAACTGAAAAGCTTCAATCAATTCGAGTGATTGCTAGTCTATAACCGACGTGAATGAGTGGTAAAACAGTTTGGGAGAATAAATGCATCGAAGTTACAGGGATTGAATGGACTTGGAATGGATTTTGACTTTCCAAAGTCAAAATTGGATGAAGTTTGTTCCAAGGTTCAATCGTTGGGAAAGAGGCTCAAGTGGGGGTTCAAAGTAAATAGGAGAGGGGTTCAATCCATAGAAATGGGGTTCAAGTTCAATATATTTGGTTTTAAATCATTGTAATTGTTTATAAAAAAAATGTTTTTATAAATTTTATAAAATCTAAATAATGTTTTTATTATTAACTTATAAAGGAAGGATTTCCATTTTTTTATAACATTACAAATCATAGAAATGATTGATTAAATATGTACATATTTACATATATATTTATAGTATATATATGTATGTATATAAAAGATGTAAGCATACTATTAAAGCTCATAAGTTTTATTTAATACTAAAAAAGTTGTATCATTAGTTTATCTAGTATAATAAAATATACACATTTATATATACACTCACACATAAATATATATGTATGATGAAAGTAAGAGATGTAGATACATTGATTATGTATAATAGGGAAGCACTAGGTAAAAACAAGGTTGAAAATTTGGATTAATACACGTTAAAATAATAATTGGTGTGATATAATATGTGGGACTAGCATAGGGTTTGAATGTAGTGTTAGGCCCTGTTTGGTAGCCTCTTAATGGTCATTAAGAGGCTACCTCTTAATGGTTCAAAGCCTTTTAATGGTTAAGAGGTAACCTTAAGTCTGAATGGTTAAGAGGTAACATCTTAATGGCAAGTCCTCACAAGTTAAATGGCCCCTTAACTCTTAATCAATAAGAGGCTTTGAACCATTAAGTGATAGCCTCTTAATACATTAAGAGGCTACCAAACAGCCCCTTAGTATTGTATAAAATAAAAAATAATAAATAAATAAAATATGACAGAAAATTCATTGATGTTACATCTATCATCTTCCTTTACAGTGTGATAAAAAACCTTCAGATCACCCGAAAGACACGCTGTTTCATTTATACTAAAATCATTCGAATACATCTTAGAAAATGCCACTATCTTAGATATGTCAAACTTAGAAAATCAATCATAAGGATTTAAACCAGACATATTCTCTATCAAAGTAGTTAATACCTCATCGAATCGATTTCCAAATTCTTGAAATTGCATATCCAAAACCGTATTAAAATTTTCAACTTCAAAATGATGTCGATTAGTAATGACATTCTTTCGAGTTCTTTAATTACCATAGTTTTCCGTCATATCTATCATCGTAATCTTGTTTTTTTCACAAAAAAGATGTCACTTTTTCCAACATCGCATCAAACCCGTTCTGTCTTAAATCATTCAATGCTGTTTTTGTTCCGTTTATCAACTTAGCCGCTTTTAGTAAGTCTTGGTTTTTTTTTGAAGATGTTTTGAGAGAGCATCTAGAGTGAATTGAAAGTCCCGATTTTTTTTATTTTGTTAATTGTTAAATGAGTTTATTTTGGGGCTGAGTTTTAGCTTTAAATTAATTTGAGCTTTTGAGTTTTAAATCTTTTAATTAACTTGGGCTTTAGAGTTTTAATCAATAATTAGTTTGACATTTTAAAAAATATTAAGGGGTAGCAAAATATATTTTCAGGGGTAACGTAATACATAAAACGTAAAAAAAAATCCATTCCCTCCTTGATAGAACCGCCCTTGGTCACACTAGACGTAAGAAATGGCTTACAAGTCTAACGTGCCACACTAAAAATAAGTAATGGGTTATGGTTCAACCGACCACTTTAAAATTTGTTGATAAGTTATGAGGTCAAACGAATAGGGTCATGATACTATTGACAGGATGCGTAAAATTTTTGACACGACATAAAGCTAACATTACGAGTTTCGGGTAACTGAATTATTTATTTTTATAATGTTTTTGACGATAAGGAGGTAAAACTAAAACTTAAAATAGAGATTTAGCTCTCTCATCGGCAAGAACAGAAACCCTAAAATTCTAATCAACAGATTATCGCCTTCTTAAGTGTTGATCTCGAATCCTTGAAGCAGCAGTCGTCTTGAAGGATTTCGATTCCAGGCGCCATAAGCTTAAAAGTGAGTGTTGTTTATTTACATTTGTGATTTAGTAGAGTAAGATCAGATTTCCTTTCTTTTGTGTAAGATATAGGCTTTGTTCATTGGATTTGATTTTCTAGGCTAATCTCAGGCTTACTTTTAACAGAATGTAGATATAATTCCTGACTCAGATTAGGTTATTTTAAGGCATCTGTTTTGGTGAACACATGGTTGTGGAAGGTCATTGCTGGTAGATTAGCCATTATAATTTGTAGGTTATCAAAAGCATTGAAGTTTGTTTAGATCTTGTTGTTGCTCAATAAATGGAATTTGGTAGTAGTTAGTTGATAATATAATTGCATTTGATATACTGGTTTTTATGAGGTTCAAAGGAAAATTTAGAACTTTTAACGGGTCAACCTGACCCGACCGCTGCCCTGTTTGACCAGTTTAGATATGACTTATTCCAACCCGAAACTGTTTTCATCCGTTGCCCATTTTGCCACCTCTATATGCATATCTAAAAGGATGTATATGTGTGTTTGTCTTTGATGGTGCTAATAAGTGGTTCACCAATAGGAAATATCTATGAGGCTATTGATGTATTTATTGGAGAGGTAATGGGCGTTTTTAATAAAATCAAATATGTAATCTATCTTTGACTCGATTATTGTAGACAAGTGGTGACACGAGACGTGCAGTCCCAAAAATTGAAAATATCTGGAAAACTAGATAGCAAATGATCAAATTGGTTTTATGTCTACATTTGACCACAACGTTCTCGATGACTCCATCTACGATGTCCACCTCACTACAACCCTTAAAATATAATGTGTTTTTTTGCCTTAAAAGAATCTTGAATTATAATCTGTTTGTAAACTTCTCACCCGCAAAATACTTTCTTTTGTGCATTGGCAACGTGTGCTGTACTGCTAAAGAAGCTTCATAAGCACACACATCTCTTTTTCACGCAAGTTCCTATTCTTGCAAAGATGATACAAACTGTGTCTTTGAAAGCGCTCCACACCTAGGCGCGAGGAACATCCAAGCGATTAGGATATCACATCACAGTGACTGAGGCGAGGTGTGTACATGAAAGGCGTGCGCTTTTCTGCATCTTCCCGAAGAAGTGTGCCTTTGCGTATCGGCTGCTTTTTTCATAAAGGGGGTTTTAGTAGATAATAGAAGGGGAAGGGGCTGTGTTCAAACAAATATGAGTAAATGAAAGAAAAATACAGAACCTTTTGCATAAGATTTGAGGGTTTCGTATAAAGATTCGAGTCTTAAGGATTTCCATAATCTTATCACTTCTTGCTTGTTGGTACAACACCAGTCCACTCCACGATTTCATGCTTGTTTTTTTTCCTTCCTATCCATAGCTCTTGAATCTTCAGTTAAGTGTTCCTTGGTCTATCTTCACCACTTCAAGATCAGAGTGGTTTAGGGTACCTTGTGGTTGGTTTATTTTGTTCACAAAACTCTGAGAAAATGTCTAGGGGTTTTATGGGGTGAAATGAATTTTTGAGGATTAAAGTACATATAATGTTATTCTTGAGAAGTTAACTGCACTAAATGTTATTCTTGAGGGCTAAACTACATCAATTGTTGTTTCTTGAGATTTAAAATACATAAGTATCGTTTCTTGAGATTTAAAATATATAAGATGTAGTGTATTAGTGTTGACATCTTATTGTCCCCTGCTACTCTATGCTAAATAGTGCTTGGTTTTTTATTTCATTTATGCTTTTCTGTAGAATGTTATAGTTTATATAACAGACTTAACTTGAAATCAATCAAGCTGCTTGATTCATGCATTAGTTTTTTTCTTTCTAATGATGTGATTCTATCACTGTTGTGTGTTTAATAGACTTGATTTGCTATTGTAAATTAGAGAACATCTATTGTCCCTATTACAATTTTGGTAATAATAATTTGTTATTTTCTTATGTAACTATAAAAGGTTTGACGGTCAAAATCCCCAAAAAGATGAAATAAACACAATATCAATCTGCATGGTAGTAATCACTCTTTACAGAAGAGTTTTTATTTCAACTGCTGCTTTACAAAATAAATAGAAACAAAATCAGTTAAAACCCAACTGAATGTTGAAATTGTATAATAAAAAACCAATCACTTTAGTTTTTGACACCCAGGGGTGTTTTGGTTAAACACATTTTTTTTGGCTAGAACATTCATTCTTGCTGCATCTCGGCAAGTGGATCTTTTTTGGTGCGAATAGATGCAATCCAATGGGCTGTCCGAGCAATTCTTTCTACTTGGATGGTGTTTGAACGCATAATATCATCTTATTATTGCTAAATCTTTTAATTTGAATAATCTTTGTTATTATTCTCTTGTTCATTATCAAACTATTGCATATGCCTCTGGTTTTAGCCTCAAAGGTATCGTTTGTTGAGTGAAGAGATTATACAAGCTGAAAGCTTTCTGCATTTCACTGTTTCTTTTATATGTTCCGGTCAATAACTATGGTATTGAACTTCTCATTGGTGAATAAAATGGTGTTGGGGGATGTTTGAAGTTGTAACCTAAAATTAAAACTTAACCTTAGATCTTAGGCCACTTAAAATTGGTCATGATATTCATATTACAACTTTACTATGGTATTGAACTTCTTATTGCACGTAACGAATGCCAAATTGACTGCTGTGCTACCTTATTTTTTGTTTTCATTTATGTACATGGAATAATTAGTGTTTCCAAAAATAAAAAAATTAGAAAAAATTGAAAGTACCTACAGGGTTAACCTTGTACATAGGCACATGCAGTATATTTACTAACACTTGATGAGTTGATTATGATTAAAGTTATCTCACCCAAATTGGGCTTTATTGTTGATGAGGATTTATATTTGACAGATTGAAAATGGACGATACCATGAAGCAATTTCAAGAAAAGCTGATCGAGATTGAGACTGAAGCAGAGAATCTTCTACTTGCAAGACATCAGGTAACTGAAAATTTGTTTCCATCACTTTGAGTGGAATATTTTCTAATGTTTTTGCAAACTTATTGATTTGTGATAACAGTTAGTTGAGAACGATATAATGAGAAATGGGAACAGGGAAGCATTGACTGCATTAAGGAAGCGGGCCCAGACTACAAAAACAAGTGTTCCTTCACCTTTTGAGCTGGTGATGAAAGAAATTGATGAATCAAGGCCTCTTGTGAAGGAGATTTGTGCAACTTGTGGGAATCATGACTCTAAGGAAAAAACATGGATGTTGTTTTCTGGAACTGATATGTATGCTCGTGTTCCATTTCATGCAGCTCATACGATATTGGAGAAAGGTAACCTGGTTTCAGCAATTTAACCAATCATCATAAAGTTACAGCAATCATTAAACTTAATGACCAAAAAAGCACAAAATTATTAAGCGAAGTAGCATATGTAGCATACTGCTCTAGTTTAATCTAAAAGGAGTGCAACCAGACCTTCAGAAACCAAATGACTATCATAAAACAAATGCAAAGCCCCTAAATCAGGCTCGGCATAAAGGCTGGAGATTACAAATTGTCTATTATTCATATTCTTTTGGTGCATTCAAGGAAGATAATCATGTGCGTAGATTGTTCTGATGTTTCTAGTATTCTGCATGCTTTTGAAGCTAGTTTGGTACCTCGGAGTAAGGATGGTTAAATTCTCTACTTAAAAAGGAGCTGGAATATATAGATCTATACACACACATCTACACACACACACACATATATATATAGGGAGTGTATAGGTTGAAAACTCCCCCAAGTTGTGAAAACATTGAAAATTCTCCAAAAAACGGATTTTTACAAGGTTTTTTTTTTTTGGAAAAGCTTTTATATGTAATTTGAAAACTTTTTATAAAAAAAAATCAAAAAACGCCGTCCAGATGTTTTTATAAAAATTCTGCACAGTTGTTTTACATATGTAACATTTGTTTTTACATATGTAACATGTTGTGTTACATAAGTAACACGATTTTTTTACACAAAAAACGGGGATTTTTGTCCATTTTTTTAAAAAATCGCTCGGCGTTTTTTGTTTTTTTTTGACGAAAATTTTATAAAAGTTGCTTAGAATGATTTCCAATTTAAAAAAAAAAATGTAAAAACACGTTTTTTGGGAGAGTTTTCAATGTTTTCTCAACTCATGTGGGTTTTCAAAATATCCATCCCCTATATATATATATATATATATAGGGGAAGGATCAAGAGAAAACCACAAAGTTAGGCGAAAACCAAGAAAATCACATCATTTTAGGCAATTTTTTTGTTTACATATACGTATCCAAAAATATTTTTTTTGATTTACGTATACGTAACCGCAATTTTTTTGTTTTATGTTTACGTATACGTAACACTATGTGTAAAAATGTATTTTGGTAAAAATGTTTAATATTTCATTGATACTCTTATAAATAAATAAAAATAAACTAAAACAAAAAATAAAAATTATTATATGATTGGGTAAAATGGGTTTTTTTAGTGGTTTTCTCGGTTTTCGCCTAACTTGTGGTTTTCTCTGGAACCCTCCCCTATATATATATTCTAACCTCACTATCTTCTTCCTGAGTTGTGTTTTAGATATCTGGATATATTGAAGTCAATTATGATTGATTTAGGTTCAAGAATAAGAATCTGGTTTCAAAGAGTAGATTAGTAGAATTAGAGCCACAAAGGAAATCAAATTGTAATCGCCATGCCTAGTTTTACCATCATTTATCTAGGGCTGCTTTAAAGGCCACCTAGGCACCTAATTATTCGAATAATTGTTACCCTAGTTAAGATGAAGAATTCAGCCATATTCAAAATATATTTCACAAGATTACTATTATAGGCCTCTATTATTTGTAGCCTATATGCTTTGAGAAATTGAAATATGTTGCCTAGTTATTACCTAAAAGTAAATCAAGTTGGATAGTTTTTCAGTTGTAGCCTATATACTCTGGTGGGCTGTCTCTCAGTTCTTGGTTGCTTTTGCACATAGTTTTTGTTGTTCATACAGTCTCAACATTTTTACTACAGTTTTTGATCATTTAAAGAAACAGGGATAACATTGTGGTTATTGCCCTGACTCAATAAAAATGAAAAAAGGTTGCTTATTGGAATTCTAAATTATTGGCCCCTTTTGAATCAACTAAAAGCAACTTTGAGGAAACTTCTGAATGAAGAAATATGTGTGATTGCAAGGAAATAAATCCAAATCACTGGTTAACTCTATCAATGAAACAATGAAATCGATCACTTAGAAAGTATGTGTATAACCATAATGTATATTATAAAAGTCATGTTTATATATTCTTAGAACACTATTGCATTTTGTTTATGAAAGCAACCAACTTAATGTGTCTTAAGTGGAACTATATTTTTTGTTTATTAACAGCAATTATATATATTTATGGAATTTCTCAAGAACTATTAGGTTTCCTCTTGCCACATTGTGAATATGAATATGCAGACTATTTGTTGGTCAATGTAACAATTTTAGTCTGAACATGAATGTGAGTTTCATAATCTATGGGCTTTGATCGATTAGTTGATTGCTGTAACTTAGCGTGTCCATGTGTCTGCTTATTTCCTCATGACATTAACTAATAACTAATTATAACTCCTTTCTAGATTATCATATAATATAGTATTTAACTTTTCAACACCTCCACGCATGTGGGATTTGTATGAAAAGAGTTGCATGTTCTTGTAGAAAATATGCTTTCTTTAGTACACACCGTCATGAGTGTCATGGCCCACTTATTTAACTTGCATTTTTTACTTCAGGCAAAATTGATTTAAGACGTATCACTATATTTTCCATGTATAGAAACCGGCCCACTACCAACATACATGCCAAAAAGCTGTTAATAATATATGTTTGGACTGATAAAGAGAGTAGTCTTATCAATGCTTGTTGATAGTACCATTTGATGGCATCCAATATGTTTTATGCTTTTGTTCATAATCAACTTTTGATTTGCGTTTGTAAATTAATAAAGAAGTTTAATTTTGTTTGTTTTGAAATGTAGATCAAACGAGGCTAGACTATGGTGTTAAGAAACTACAAAGTTATGTAAAGGAGAAGTCTTTTTTGATATCGGAACAAGGTGTTCTTGCTGACAGGATTGGTCCAGGCGTTTTGAAGTCATTGGTGACATTACAAGATAAACCAAAGTAAGTTTTGATGACTTTATGTGATGGTCAAAATCAAATCCTTTGACGTGACAAAATGGGCGGGTGAAGCCTGGTTCGGATTGAAGCAACTCATTTTTAGTACTGGTTGGGCTGTATATATTAAAAACAAACTTTGGGCTACTGCCAACCCGTTTGACCCATTTGACCAGTTCCCTCTTTTTAGGTGATTTTTTAATTGAAACGTTTTAGATAAAAACACAACTCAAACCGACCCATCAACAAGTAAATGGATCAAAATTGCCACCTTTACTCTCTTGGTCTGGGAGAGACAAAATACATTTTGACTTTTGAAGGTCAATGTTATCACTTTCAACAATTAACATCAATATTGTTAGGAACAAAGCGGCGCAGCGGAACCAACACACAATGCACAAACGATTATAAAACAGAAAATACACGACACAAGAATTTTACGTGGTTCGGTCCCAGTGGGGGACCTACGTCCACGGGCTGCAACTAGAATTATATCATTAATTGGTGCGCAAGATTACAATTACAACATAGGGTATATATATAGATAAAACTTAGGGTTTCTAACTTGTTCTCCAAGTTAGGCCCAAATCATAGAGAAGAGGCCCATTAGGGCCGGCTCCTCTTATTCGAGACTCCATAACCCTAACAATCTCCCACTTGGAGGCTCGAGCAATCCTCAATCAACCATCCAAGCAAAACCCTGTAATCAGTAACTCCAGTAATCTTCAAAACAGAAATCCTCTAATTCCAAGAACAAGCTAAAATTTCAAATAACAGAAGTCCTCCAAGCCTTCAGTTCCCATAAACAAGCTAAGACTTCAATCTAATTCTCCTAGTTGCAGTAGCCCTCTTCTTAATTACCAGAAGAGCCGGTTTAAGCTCCCCCGAGCTCAACCCAACAGTCATCACTGACCCAGTCATGGCAAAACCCGCCATTGACTCATCCTCAATCTCAACCGGCTCCCACTGATTCAAACTACCGGCTCCAGAGACTTCTAGAAGAAACACCACTCTCCAAAACCTGCAAGAACCCAGGAGAGTTTCCATTCGGAAATCCGGTCGTCAAAACCCCAACGGTGTTTTGAACTGTACCCAGAACTCGCCCCGTGCTCCCACTGTTCCGAAAACCCCTGACCTGGTTTAAACCTCCGAATGCACTCAGCTGACATCCCCGTGGCTCCAGGATTCACTCTTGCAAAATGAATCCACTTAGCTCTACCCGATGCAGCGAGCCAAGACTGTACCACTCGGAAGTTGGTTCCCTTCTTCCGGCGATACATAAACCCGTTTCTTCCCAAAGTCTTCAGTAAGATTCACCAATACTTCACTACAGTGGGTAACATGAAATGAAGTATACCAGAATCGCGAACCCAAGAGTCTTCACTGCCTTCACTGAGTCCCAATGCATCAACCAAGACACATTCTCAGAAACATAATTTACTATCTTTGACATCGACTCTAAAGAATGTCCCACCCCTCACGCAGCTCCACCAAGTCAACTATGCCCAGCTCCCACTGTCCCTGTTATCCCAACCCATTACCAAAACCAACATTCCATGAGATTATCTCCGATCGTACTTTCCCGGCAAACGTCTTCACCCAGCACAAGATCCCGGATCCCCTCAAATGTCGAACCACTGATCACCACCGAACAAGAAATAGCTTCACAGTTCCAAACCAGCTAATCGGCAAATGGTTATAACAACAGTAGAGCTTTCATGAAAGCAAACGGTACCAAGGATTTTGCGATCGTACACCCGATCGGCTAACCCTAATTGAAAAATCTTTCAACCGAGCAATATCACATGACTTCCTTTTTTTTTTCACTTATGTCATCACTAGCACACCAGAACCGGAATACTTAAAACCCAAAGCATTCCAAACCCGCTGGTTCCATTTTCACCGGTTTTATCCCACAGTACCACACCTAAGTTCTTTTGACAAAACCAACCAAGCTCCAAACCGTCAAACCGTTGGATAATAACCATCCTGTCTTCAGCCATAACAATAGCAAACAGAAAACATATCGAAACAGTGAAATAAACACAGTAATGTCACGGGCCTGAACTTGACAGTTGTTCTACCAAGCACTGTCAATAAACCGATCTACTCCTGCAATAAACCTCGCAGACAAATCTAAACCCGAATACTGAATTTACATAACCCGGTTCCCAAATAGTTGATAATAAACAGTCAAACAGAACTAAACAAAACTCTAACCTTTACCCAACGAATCCAAGAGCTTTATAACCAAACCCTAATCGGCGGCTTCAAAGAGTTTAACCCGGTACCCGAAACAATCAATCCGTTAACCCGCAACACAAACCCGAAACACCCGACCCGACGCTTCACCTGCAAACCCGAGTGAAACCAGCAACTCCAAGAGATCCACAACAGAAACTCTAATTGCAAAATTACTCCAAATCAGTCCTGTTTTCTCCCGAAACAACCCTGTTTTCCTCCAAAACAGCCCTATTTGCTGTCCCCTTTTGCGCAGCCTAGGGTTTAAAAAAACCCTAAATCCGGCGGCCCAAAAAACAAGAAACCAGGCTGCGAATCAGCCCTGGAACAGTAGCAGGAAAACAAACAAATTTCTGGAAACACTGTTCATGCGGAAAACACTGTTCATGCCGGAAAATACTGTTCACGGCGGCGGCGGTACTGTAGCAACAGATCTGAATCAACCCTCGATCAGCCTCTACCCTTTTTCTCGATCGAAACCGTGCAGACCGTGTGTAAACAACGAGCCAAAGCTTTGATGCAACTTGTTAGGAACAACGTGGCGCAGCAGAATCAACACACACATGCACAAACGATAATCACGCGGTACAGAAAAATAAACGACACAAGAATTTTACGTGGTTCGGTCCCAGTGGGAGACTTACGTCCACGTGCTGTAACTAGGTTATTTCATTAAGCTCTAGGCACACAGATTACAATTATAACATAGGGTATTTATAGATTAAAACTAGGGTTCCTAACTTGTTCTCCAAGTTAGGCCCAAACCGTAGAGATAGGCCCATTAGGGCCGACTAACCCTAATTAGGGCCGGCCGCCTCTAAACGAGACTCCACACCTAACAAATATAATTACTGTTATTCATTTTAAACTTGAAAACTGAAAACGCATGTGCCCACATATGAGCGGATGCTTTTGTATTTCTAGTGTTTGTAATCAATAACCTAGTTATCAAATTCTGTCTCAAATAAAGAAGTCTACTTTTGAATTTTGATTTAGAAAAATTTAAATCTTTTACGGTCCAATATATATATATATATATATATATATATTTTGCTTTTAAATCCAAATAATTTTCACCATTTACATACTTATATTGACCCGCGGTACAATTAATCTCTCCACTCCTGAGTTTACACGAGTCTGAGCTTATTTGCCATATAAAATGTTGATAATTTATGTTCTATTGTTCTAATCCCAACTTTTATCTGTCATTCAGATGAAAAGACCATTAAACTGTTTACAGAAAAAAAAATGACTACAACAAAGAGAATATAGAAGCTTTTGTGTGGTGAACCGAGGAAATTCTGGACGGAACAGGCAATGTAGCTTAATTTTTTACTCATTACACAGATGCCCGGAAACAAAAAAACGTGTAAATTTGGAAGATTTCTTATTGCAGGAGGCAAAATAGACTGTTCATACGGGTTAGGTTACAGGTCAAAATGTGTATTAATTTGGTTGACCCAGAAACATATTGTTTCTCCATTTTGTAAAAAGATTATAATTAAGAAATGTTATCACCTTTTGTTTTTCTAACACTTGGTATCCCGTCAACATCTGATATTATTAGGCAAATAGATAAAATAAAAATGTACTGAAATATCAACGCGTCATCGTCATGTTGTTCATGGGTGCATCGATGTACCAACCGTTAAAACGTTGTTTGTTCGACATATGAATTGTCACACATCGTTATCTTGTGGGTCTATAATTGAAGTGTCATATGTTGACAAAATATGTAACCTTTTTGATTTTTTCATGTTATTTAAAACTATTCCTGTACGAAATACCGTAAAAAAATGTCTTTTTATTAGTTTTACCCAATGGCCGAGTTACAATGACAAAGAATACCATAAAATCTCAAAAGAAATCAAGTTTGTTGGGTTTTATTTATTTTTATGTAATGATATATAAAGTTTTACCCTTTAGTCCTTTTATTTGAGTTTATAAACATGTTTAGCTACATATGCTATCATATTGTTGGTTTAGATATTATTGCTTGGGAAGAAATTGAGGTTTTTAAAGGTGTCATAGTACAATGAACCATCAAGAGGGACCAATAAAGTGAAACTTAGTGTCAATCTTTGTCAATCCATAGAGATGGGGATGTTGACAAAGTGAAAAAGAGATGCTAGCATGTGATAGATAGCTACTTTATGTGTTTGTTCTACTTGTATTTATGGAGGTTCCCTATCACAAGAAGATTGATCAAGACATGGCATATGCTTCCCCTTAAGCCCCATTCATTGCAAATATTGCCAAAGGAAAATGTCATGGGAATGGGAAGTGGTTTACACACTTGTTGATTCATGTGAGCTTAATTGATTGTATGATTTGATAGAATATTAGGGATGAATGAGTGCTTAGGATGTTGACTCTTGAAGAAAATATCTCTTGTGAATCTGTTTAAGAAAGAGAATGGATGACATTAGAGGAACACAAAGGTGAACCATGTGGTAAACTCTCTTATGCTTAAGTTAGTCATGAGAGCATAAACAAGTTGCATGTCTAACTAGGATTTTCAAGGTGATAGTGAGTGTACTTGAAATTGTAGAGGACCATCTTATTTATAGTACTTTTAAGCATTCTAGAATATATCAACCTCATGATATAACTAGTTATGTGTCTATGTGTAATCATATTAAAAGATACTTATTTGTAATATTATACTTTATACATAGAGCTCATATATATTACCCTATTGTACAAAATCAATATATAATACATTTATAGTTTAATTTGATATTAGAGCAAAATTACTCTAAATCCTAACGGAAACAATATGAACAGAGGAAAAACCCTTCGACATCAATTTCGAAGTGAATTTATCCAGTTGCCTCCATATGAAACCATAGCCGCCATAACAGTTAAATGATTGAATAAAATAAGCCTTTTTGAAGTCCAATAACAAAATTTAGTTAATTGACTAATTCATATTATTGACTCATAGGAGGTATGCAAGTTAGATGTGATATATTTAGACATTTGTGTTAAAGAAAAAAAGAAAATCACGAGAATAATAAATTTTATGTATACTTATGTGCTAGTTTTCATGTCACACAAAATTGTGTCTATGCAGGAGTAGTGGATCCAATTTTTTTTAAGGGGGTAAAAAATGGGTCAGATCACAAATGAGTCGAGTCAAATGAAACAAAAAATTATTAAGAAATAAAATGAACTGAATTTTTAATTTAATCATATAGTTCATCAAATTTGATAATAACAAATTACTTTTAAAGTTAGTTAATCAAATACAACTATTTAAAAAAAAATGAAGTCTCAACTTAATACTAAATGTAAGGAAAAAAAAATTGGTAGGAATTTATTTGCTTTTCTAAAGTAAGTTTTTTTCCGAAAGGTAAATTTTATAAACAGAGCCCCAACTCCTAGCGAAAGCTAGTATTGTGAAGATAACCGTAACAAGAGAGTTATATCATAATTACAAAAAGTTGAAAGAAATCAAATACTTCAGTTGGACGGATTTGTGTTTTGATCTATTCTTCAGCCATAAAAACCCGAGCGACTTGATATCTTCAACGATTTCCTCTACTTTGATTGTTTTGTTTGAGAAATGAGCTTCGTTTCTTGCCATCTAGATACACCAACAAGCGATTAAAATGATTCCATGAATCACTCCTGTTGGGTTTCGCTTTTCTAAACAGTCTCGTGTAGAACTAGTAGATCTTTGACTGAAAAAACTAAGATTTGTGGGATGTTGCACCATGTACTGATGTGTTGCCAAATAACCACCATCGTGTAGCAAGATGTAAATAAGTTATCTGTCGTTTTTGCCTCCTCGCCACACAAAGGATACCATAGGGGATCGAACGGAATGTTCCTTTGGAATAAAGCTGTTAGTGTCGGTATGCGGTTCAACTCCGCCCTCCAGCCAAAGATATTACATTTGAAGGGGATCCATTTGCTCCACTTCATAACAAAAAGATTGCTTGAGTCTGCCTCTTTTACGATTAAGTTTTTTTTCACCGATTTTACTGAAAATTGCTCCGATCCATCTCTCATCTAGATCCAACTATCTTTTTCTCCCGAGACCCGGACTTGGTTGATTATATTACAGCACAATTGCCAATTCATTTAATTCCATTGCCGATTGAGGGGCACATCTCCACCTCCGTTTCCAGGTTGGATTTTGATTCTGCAAATTATAACAAGCGATTACCTTACATCTTTTCTTCATCTCCAATGAGAATAGACTCAGGAAGAGGTCTTTAAGAGGTTCGTTTGCCACCCAAGGATCAATCCAGAACCGATATTATCTCAATTTCCCATTCAGCCTTTAATCATATTCTGTAGCTTTAGACCTGCAAAAGAAAGCCTTAGATTCTAATTTAGCGATATTGTTCCAAGTACATGTTAGAGCTTTCTTAACCGAGAGTATCGACCAACATTTGTTGTTGTGGTGATAGATATCACTTTTTTCCATTAGCTTTGGTCTCCATTTTTAAATCTTCATGCCCAGTTTGCTAGCAAAGCGTTGCTTTTGTCTTTGAGGTGACAAATACCCAACCCCCAACTTCTTTAGGTTTGGTTACCCTAGCCCATGCAACCTAATGAACTCTTTTTTTTATCATCGCTTCCTCCTTAAAGAAATTTCTTTCTCAAGGATTCCAGTCCGTTAATGACTTTCTAATATCGGTTTTAACAGAGTAAGTCTGCCCCCAATGGATAAAGTAGAAGCTTTCCATAAAGAAAGACGAGATTCAAAATTTTTAAAAACCGGTCTCCAGTTGTTTACCCTGTTCATGTTGGCGCTAACCAATAGACCGGGATTACTGAAAGGAAGGCATGTGTAAATTCATATTTTGGGTCATATTGTACACAATCAATATATAATACTGGTTTAACTTGATGTTAGAACGAAGTTGCTTTAAATCCTAAAAAAACAATGTCATGTTTAGCAGCCACCGCCTCCACATGAAACCATAGCCGCCATAACAGGTAAATGATTGATTAAAATAAGTTTTTCTGAAGTCCAATAACAAAATTTAATTAACTGACTAATTCTTATTATTGATTGATATGAGGTATGCAAGTAATATGCGATATATTTAGACATTTGTGTTAAAAAAATCAAGAGGATAATAAATTTTATGTATATTTATGCGCTAGTTTTCATGTCACACAAAATTGTACCTATGCAGTAGTGGTAATCTAGAAGTTTTTTAAAGGGGTAAAAATTGGGTCGGATCACAAATGATTCGGGTAAAAAATGAAACACAAAATGATGAAGAAATGAATTTTATAATTTAATCAATATAGTTCATCAAATTTGATAATAATAGATTACTTTTTAAGTTAGTTAAACAAATATAACTAATTAAGAAAAAAATAGACCTTTTGGGCCAAGTTCATAGATGATAAGGTAATGGTTTTCATGATAATGCATGTGTTAATTCATATTTCATTTGAGCAATTTTAATATTTTTGACCAAAAAATAGACCTTTTTGATGAGTTATCTACTTTCATAGGGACTTAGGACATCAGGTATACGCATGTTTGAGTGGTGTGAGCAAAAAGTGCACGTCACGTGTGTGTCACCTCACCCACCCAGATTTCTCACACCACTACTCTCACATGCGAGAGGTATACCATATGAGTGTGAGTGGTGTGAGCATTAATTATTTATAATTTTTATTTATACAAGTTTTAGTCATTCAAAATTAAACAAAAACTAAATATTAATATTATATTAAAAAACCGAAATACATAACTTAAATAAAAAACCGAAATACATAACTTAAATTAAAAAAAAAACTAAATTTTGAATTAAACATCATCAATATTATATTTTTCCTTCAATCTTTTATTTTCTTTCTCAAAAAATTCACGCTACGGTTCGTGTAGATGATCAATCTTGAGGGTGAGAAATTGTGTAGTCTTCCCTCTCCTCTTTTTTCTCTTCATGTCGATCTTCCATTTTGATACAAGTTAAATTATCCCATTTCATCGATCATTTGTTGACCGATCTCGTTATGAGAGGTAGCGGAATCTGAGCCGGAAGCGTTTTGTTTTCCTTTTTTCTTTCCGATAGACGTGGTATTTCTTCCACGTCTTCCGGTGCATATGGTTTATATCATAGAAATTTATTCTGTCAGATGTGGGCGGACTTTCCAACATCTCAGCAGAGGATCGTTTTCTTGACGATCCACCACTAGGATCCGACAACGCTTTCCATTTCGGCGAACGCCTCAAAATTTCTCAAATCGTTATTGGAGTCGCGCCGCCATGATCGTCCTGTTGCGATCCGCAAAACGTCGGTATCACAACAACCGCTTCGCCGACTCCTCTCAACACCTTGATAAATCCCGTGGAACTTTAGTACCTTTCTGTTTATATACTGCCATTTAGAACTAAGTTGGTCTGGAGTTCGGTACTCGGGTTCCTCCATTAGGTTCGAAAATTCATGTTCCCAAACATACTTTTTTAAAAAGAAACCAAAAAGAAAAATCATAAACTTGCTGTTCAATTACTAAAATTTACTTTTTCAAAATCCAATTCATATTCATAAACCAAAAATAAAAATCCAATTCATATTCATAAACCAAAAATAAAAATCCAATTCATAACTTACTGTTCCAAAAATTCAAAAAATTTACTTTTCGAACCTACTGTTAATTTTCAAAAAAAATTATTAATAAAATTTTAATTAATAAATTTTTTTAACCTGTTAAACAAGTCAATTATATAAGATTAGCATATTTCTTACAAGTTGAGTGACTAAATCAAAATAAAAAAAGATTTAGTGACTTAATTAAAACCGTTATGAAAGTTGGTAAATTTCTATGAAGTTTTTCCTTTCTTAAATGTAACTACTTTTCATAAACACCCCCTCACCTTATGCATTAATGAGAAAAAAACTAATGTTTATAACCATATTTATCTTTAGCTTACATTATAATTGTTGTCGTTTTCTTTGAAGTTAATAATGTTCATATTATTGTTAACCACATCACTTAAATCTTTTTATATTATTTATATAAAAGTTATAATATATTCTTATAGGGTTGAGTTATAATAAAAAAATGTATTTAATCTAAAAATGGTAAGAAGGATTATGTGCTTGAAATATGTCCTTTTATTGTTTTTGAATGAAGAGCATATTGGTCATTGTGTCAAATACGTCAAGTTATTGTGTCTAATGTCAGGTCTGGTCATCGTGTCTAATGTCAGGTCATTGTGTCAAATATTTTTTTATCATTGTGTTATATGTATTTATCATCGTGTTTTACGTTTTAGATAATTTCTTGTTATTTTTGTCACTGTTTTTTATGTATTATATATAACACAGTGATGAAAAATATTTGACACAATGACATGACATTAGAAAAATATTTGACACAATAACTCAATGACCTGACATTAGACACAATGACGAGCAATAATCACAATGAGATGGAAAATGTAATTTTTTTTTCGTTTTTGTATATAACGACACTATACTCGTTTTAAAGATAAAAATTGATCGTTTTTATGGTGTAATTTTTTTTAAAAAATAATGTCTTATGTAAAAGTTATGAACGTTTAAAAAAAAGGGGAGTCAACAAAAGTGGTCATAACTAAAATACCCTTACGACAACTTTTTCTTCTACAATTTGATCTCAACCATTAAATCCTTCTAAGTTTGATCTACATATTGATCTAATAACCCTAAATCCTTCTCATTATTTTTAGTTTAAAACCACTTTTTATTTAAACTTTTTCCTATTCTTATAACTCTAAATTAAAAACTTATCACTCAATCTGTATGTATTTATTAAAAAGACTTAAAATAACAGGTGAAACTTATTAGGCTATTATCTTCCTAGTTTATTACATTTTGTCACGTAGTTTTAGATTAAACCATGAAGAATGAATCAAAATCTTATAAAGAACTTTCAAAATAAATCTTTATTTATAAAAATTATTTGCAAAAAAATTTAATTATAAAAGCGAGTCAAAGCAGGTGATAATATGATATTACAAATACACAACACGGTCCACCAACTTATTAGAGAGATGATAATTCCATTCAGACTCGCTTATCTTAGTCGGTTTTATAAAACCCTCACTATTGTACATTACATTTACTTTCTAAACTTAAAATTTTAAGTTGTATGTGTCTTTTAAAATTTATTTTGCAGCGAAAGATTTGAACTTAACACCATAAAACAACACGTAAAAGCAATTTAACATATTTACCATGCATAATTCTATAAAAAAATATAATAAATTTTCATTTTACGATGTTAAAAAAAAAAAAAAAACTGGCCGGATCTTAGAACTTATTATTTTGAGTTAGCTTGATTTTAGTCAACAAATCAATTTAATTTTTTTAGTGAATATTCTAAAATTAAATTAAAAGTAAAACATATTTGTTAATCTAAAACAAGTCACTCACTAAATTTTATGTCGATTTCAAGATATAATATCTTTATATATACATATTGATGTGTTAAAAGATTTATTTTTGATAACATAAAAAAGTTTGTCGTATTATTTGTCTTAACTCAGTCTTATTGTTCTAAACAGTTTTTCTTTTTGCAAATTTAAACTCTTTTTCTTTTCATGATATTTTTAAACATATGTTAGACAAATTAGAAATAGGAAGGAATATCCGAATATTTTACTTTGCAAATAAGGGTTAGGTTATAGTAAAAAAAGTTTTAAAAATAAGAAGAATGATTCTAAGCTTAACATGTGTCATTTTATTGTTTTTAAAGGGAGGACATAATGGTCAATGTGTAATATACCAGGTCAATGTGTAATATACCAGGTCAATGTATAATACACCAGGTCAATGTGTAATACAAGGTCTGATATTACACAATGATCAGACCTGATATTACACAATGACCTGACATATTTGAACGAATTACACAATAATGAGCGAATTACACAATGTGCTGGAAAACGTAAAACACAATGATGAAAACATATAACACAATGATGAAAAATATTTGACACAATGAACTTGTATTACACAATGAACTTGTATTACATAATGAACTTGTATTACACAATGACCTGACTAATTACATAATGAACTTGTATTACACAATGACTTGACTAATTACACAATAAACTTGTATTACACGATAAACTTGTATTATACAATGACCTGACTAACTACACAATGAGTTGGAAAACGTAAAACACAATGATAAATACATATAACACAATGAACTTGTATTACACATTGAACTTGTATAACACAATGAACTTGTATTACACAATGAACTTGTATTACACAATGACTTGACTAATTACACAATGAACTTGTATTACACAATGATCAGATATTACACAATGACCAGACGTGGTATTACACAATGACCAGACGCGGTATTACACAATGAACTTGTATTACACGATGAACTTGTATTACACGATGAACTTGTATTACACAATGACCTGACTAACTACACAATGAGCTGGAAAACGTAAAACACAATGATAAATACATATAACACAATGAACTTGTATTACACATTGAACTTATATAACACAATGAACTTGTATTACACAATGACTTGACTAATTACACAATGAACTTGTATTACACAATGACCAAATATTACACAATGACCAGATGTTGTATTACACAATGAACTTGTATTATACAATGAACTTGTATTATACAATGAACTTGTATTACACGATGAACTTGTAATACATAATTACCTGACTAACTACACAATAAGCTGGAAAACGTAAAACACAATAATAAATACATATAACACAATGAACTTGTATTACACATTGAACTTGTATAATACAATGAACTTGTATTATACAATAAACTTGTATTACACAGTGACCTGACTAATTACACAATGACCTGACTAATTACACTATGAACTTGTATTACACAATGACCAGACGTGGTATTACACAAAGAACTTGTATTACACGACGAACTTGTATTACACAATGACCTGACTAACTACACAATGAGCTGAAAAACGTAAAACACAATGATATATACATGTAACACAATGAACTTGTATTACACAATGACCAGACGTGGTATTACACAATGAACTTGTATTACACAATGAACTTGTATTACACAATGAACTTGTATTACACATTGAACTTGTATTACACAATGAACTTGTATTACACATTGACCTGACTAATTACACAATGAGCTGAAAAACGTAAAAAAAAATTCGTTTTGGTTTATAACGACACTAAACTCGTTTTAAAGATAAAAATGCTCGTTTTTATGGTGTATTTTTTTTGAAAAAATAATGTCGTATGTAAAAGTTATGAACGTTTAAAAATGAGGGAGGAACTTGATAAAAAGTCAACAAAAGTGACAAAGACTAAAATACCCTTCCAACAACTTTTTCTCCTACAATTTAATCTCAACCATTAAATATTTTCTACAATTTAATCTAATGGTCATAAATCATTTTCGCCCTTTTTACAATTAAAATACTTTTTACCTGAACCAATGTTTTCAGAACCGGACCGGACAACGAACCAGACGTCGTAGAGGTTCACCGGTCGGACCGGATTCAAGAACCGAATGACGCAATAAATAATATAAATATTCATAAAAATATATAGAAAAATATAAAAAATTCCAAATACTACATATACAACCATTTAAATAATTTTGAGTCAAGGACGAGGATTGTAGGTCTGTAAGAATTTTAATTCTTTTGAATCTTCAATTTTAATTTTGATTAGGGTTTTGATGGACCTGTGACAGCGTATAAGTTAAAAGGAAAGAGCCAAATTGGGTTAAAATTGTAAATAGAAGTAAGTAGAAGGACTATAGGATAAAAAAGATAAAAAATAGTAAAAAATAAAAAAAATTTAAACTACCCGGTTCGACCACCGGTTCACGGTTCGACCGCTGAATCGCTTGGACCGCCCGGTTCAACCAGCAAACGGTCTCAAAGCATGTAACCAAACCGGTAGAGGTCACGGTTTACGGTTCGACCGGTCCGACCGGCCGGTCTGGCCCGGTTTTAAAAACATTGACCTGAACCTAATCCTTACAAATAAACCTAAGAAACGATATAATAATAATAATCATATAATAATAATATAAATGGAGAGAGAAAGAGAGATATCTCTTGGGAACATATCTCTCTTACTAAGAATACATTCCGTACAATAAGAGTCAACGTCGGTGAGCCTTTTCTTACACTATCCTTTGATCATCATGTCATATTCACCCCTTTTATTTTTCCATCTATACCCTTACTTCCCCTTCTATTTTATCTTATGCCGTTTTAATATATAAATGTGGGCAAACCCGATGGTTGACTTCAGATAAAATCTATATTTTTATTTCTCCAACGCAATGGACAAACATGCGATGTAGCCGTTTGAAATCCAAACGCAACGTTGGAGGAGGGTGTTTGGTGGTTGTCCGTTTGCCAACGTTTGGAATTTCAAACACCAACAGGGTATGGTGGGCCCCCTCTGTCATACATAACATATTTAATTATTTTTTTTAAAGTAGTGTTTGAAAAAGAATGTAGTGTTGGAGTAAAAATGAACATCTTTGAAGAATACGTGAAAATATGGTTCGGCAGCTGAGGTGTCGCGTTTGTTAGTGTTGGAGGTGCTGTTATGATATTTTGCAACAAACATCAAACTCTTAAGATCTTATTGCAACACATTAGAATCACTAAAATCTCTTCACTTTTTGCATGGAGGCCCCTGTAAATATATTCGGGCTTTGTACTGTTATATTTGATGAAAGTTTAAATAATATCAACAAGGAATCCAATTTTTATAGCTTCTACACGATCTTGTTAAAACCATGATATCTTAGGTCTTGCTCCCAAACAAAAGTGTCCAATAGTTATCCGAAAACAAACTTCATTTATGGTTTTTTTGGCTTGGAAGTCTAAAACTTTATAATTTGTACACTAACGTTTTAATAGACTTCGTAAGGATGGATTCCTTGTTGATATTCTTTTTGTTTGGGTTACTTTCTGTGACATACGGCATTTTCAGGTTAATTACGTTAACACAAACTCTGTTATCTAAATCATTCATTCATGCATTACACTTGATTAGGGTTAATTAAGTGTGTCGGTTATTACACAAACACTCACGTAACGGTAATTAGTCACACGAGTATGTCCCCGAACGTTGGTGATTAATCAAAAATAGTATTTCGAACAATTATAAAATTATATTTAATATACTTTATGTGAAATTACGTGTTATGTGATTTGAAACCGTGTACGTTTACGCGTAACATTGTGATTTTAAGTGCATTAGTAATTTTTATAAAAAAGTTTTTATAAAAACAATTAATAGGAATTATTTTAATTAGTTGGATTTAATTAAATTAATTATTAATCCTTTTAAACTAACTCACGGGCCACCTAAACTTGTTTTAAACCCATTCTAAGCCCATGGAGTGTAGTATTTAAGAGAATTATCAAACACCTAATCCCAATTACCTTTCATTTGGCCGAAACCCACCCCCCACCCTCCTCTTGAAGCCGTCGACTTCACATCACCCCAAATCCACACCAAAATAGATTTCCATCTTGTAATTGTTGGTGTTTTCGATCAATCCAAGTACCAATCATCTCTAGTAACGCATCAAGTAAGATTTTTATGCATGTTTTTACACCTTTTTGCGATTTAGGGTTATGTGAAACACTAGTTCATCCAAACAATAATTTTTTTACCAATAAAGATGTAAACTTTAACGTTAATTGAGTATTGTTATGATGTTTGCTTAGATTTGATGTTGTTTGTAAAACCCTAGATGCATGAAAATCGAGGGTTACTATTATTAGAAACTTTATTGATTTTCTATATTGCATATTAGACAGGATTGATATGATATGATGATGTTTATATGTTAGTTGATGCATGATTATGTGAATTGTTGAATTGGATTTTGTATATCTAGCCCGGTTTCTTAGGGTTTCTAAATATGAAAACTTTAATTGTCAAGAACATGAATAGCTTACACTTTAGACATGCATGTTGTTGTATGATGATAGTTATATGCTAGTTAGGACATAATAACATGTTATGGAATATTAGATCTTAGAAATCAAGAATGGTATTCATAGCTTACTATAAATAGAAACTTTTTGTGTTTTACAAATTAGAATGTGAATTCTAAACATGTTTAATGCAACGTGATGATTTCTGATATGCTATGATGAACATAGAAACATGCTAGGAACTCTAAATCATGGAAATTGTAGTTGTATGCCTAACTTACTATAAAAGGAAACTTTAACTTGGAATGTGAACCACATGTTGAGTTCTAGGCATATGATATGTGATGTGATGATCTAGGACGTGTTAGATTGGTCTCATTAATATATTAGTAATGATAGTTTCCAGGAAACGTGAATCTTGATCATACCTGCTAAATAAAGAAACTTGCTAATTATGGAAACCTGCTAAATATAGAAACTTACTAAATATGGAAACTTGCTAAATGTGGTAACTGTGCTAGCATGCTAGAACAATAAGGAATTATTGTTAAGTGTTACCTGCATGATTTTATGTGTATAATATGACAGTATTATGCTAATCAAACACAAATTCATTTATTAAGTCACCAACGGGTCGTCGGGCCAAACTTGGTCAAACATGAGTCAAACTTGTTAACTCTTTTCAAAACACAAACAATGGGATTGTTTGGATGCAAAGGTCTTACGAACCAACACGAACACACACTCATAAACTTATGTAACATAGGTAGCCGTTAGCCGGTCACCTGTCTTTCACTTGTCATTCTAGCACGTACTCTGAGTTGAGTTTCACGGCCCCTCTCTTTTACTTACTTCCTTTTTGGGGGATAAAGCGTGCACACAAACACATTTTGGATTATGTATTAATGTTATATCACTTGCGTACTATAGTGCAAACATACCATGAAAGTCCTTACATCTCGAACCGTTAGTATTGGAACATAGCGAGGAAATCTTGAGTAGTACTACTGGGTTTGACAAACCCCACCCGCGTTAGTCGCGCTAACACGACTGGAGGTCGAACGGGTGTAACATTGACCTAAACACATAGTCATTGTTTTGGTAGACATGGTGGAAGACAAACAAACCAAACAGTCAGCTTCGGTTGCGGAAACACTATATAGTAGCATGAACGTAGACTAGCTATCTATTGATATACTTTAACTTGGTTTTTATTTTACGCTTCCGTATTACTTTCAAACTTAACGATATTGTCTCGTGACTATGAGCAACACTGGTATTTTAAAAACTCATATAGTGGTCGTTCAATATAACTAATGACAATGATCCTGGTTTATCACGCGACTCGCAGCATAACCCCGCAGGTGAATTTTGAGGGTGTGATACTTTCTGTTGTTGTTTTAAAAATCTCTACAATTTTAATAAAAACTTTTTCATGTGATTATAACAAAAGTATAATTTAGAAAGAATTTATGTTAACCAAACCAATTTTATTTAAAAAATTAAAGAAAAACATGTATACGATTTTATAAGGGTATAAATGGAATTTAGCATATTTCCATCCAATCAGTAGACAAAATTGCCAGCAAGTAGGTGACCAATCCCATGCATTTATTGAAGCTGTTCCATCATGAATATGATAGCCAATGGCATGGCGAGTTGATTCACACGCGCTCTTCTTTGCGCGTGGGGGATTCAGCACTTCTGTCTCTTTCAAAGACTATTGGGTCTCTTTTGTTTTGTCTCTTATTCACCATAAAATGGAACCCTATACCTAATTTCCCATCATCTACTTCTTTTTAATTTTTATTGCTCCCACAAACTCTTCAACTATAAAAATATTACCAAACAAGTCCCTCTAATATTGTTAAAAAAATATATTAAACCCATAGTTTTAGAGTTCTATCCTTATATTCAAGTACTATGGACTAAAATAAAATACTAATTATCAATTATTTAATGATATTTAGAGAAAAAAAATCCAACTATTAAACCTCAATTCATGATTTGTATCATTGGACCTTGACTAAAATACTCATTTGCGCCCGATTTGTGACCGAAATGGCCGTCACATAATAATGCCCTTTTGCAACCGAAATTGCGATCGGTTTTAGTGATTGGATCTTGTGCAGTTGCAAATTTTGGTCACATTTGTCGAGTTTTCTACTAGTGTTGATTTTTATGATGCTTAAATAAGATAAATCTTTAGTTTCATTTCATTATACATTCGTATTTGAAAATCGATAAGCATGTGATCAAATGGTATCCTTATCATCCAACCCGCTAATTAGTTGATATATATTTTTGAATTTCATAAAAGATAAAGTTTACATTTGTAAATACTCGTATTTAAAAAATTAAAAAATCTTAAAATCTTGGTCGTATAATATTCAAATGCAAACATAGGGTACTTAATATGATGTAGTATTTAAGATTCGGACAAATCATATCATGACTAGTACTACTTAGTTTGTACCTTATTCCTTAATTTTTGATGTTTGTTGTTTCATCCCATGAATCTTTTCTCTCTTTATAAAATGGTAGATGAAGTTTCTACAATTATTTTTAAAGGACTAGTAATTTCTTTATTTAAAAGTTTTTGAATTTTGATAATCGTGTATTTATCCCATCAAATTTCATAATATAAAATTTATCCTGTTTTATTTTGAATCGTTCTCAAAACAAGCCTATCATACTTGTTCTCACGCAAGGGGCTAAACTATTCCTCCATGAAAGGAGCTAAACCAATTCTTCTCATGAGATCGATTCTCGCGAAGTGGTTGCACAATACATCCTTGTCAAAATTCTTAAATCTTGAAAAATGGAAGTATTTTTTTTTAAATAGGGAGGTGATTTATAGGCCATAAACAACTTATGACACGTACATGTTTTATAATATCACGAGTGTAAATGTTAATCTAGAACTCAACACATGTTTCTATTGAAAGGAGTTTCAAGGCTATGGTTTGATAGGGATCGGTTTACCTATTGAAATAATATAAACTAGCATTGGATGACCGGGCTGCGCGGCGGGGTCGCGGGCTCTAACCAAAATATAAACGCTAACTAGAACCACTAAAGTGTATAATAGTTTAACTATCCACCCTAATTTTATAATCATTAACTAATCATTATTATTAATTCTTTTACTAATATATATATATATATATATATATATGTATATTTAAATAGCAATTTTATAAAGTTAACTTAATAAAATTAAAATAATAAAACAGAAACAAAACATTAATTTCATAAAATAATAATAAAAAAAAACATCACACCAAAAATTACTAAAAATATTACTAGCGGTATTTGTCTCTGATTTCTTTTTTCATCTTCTTAGCGAGTTTACGATCTACCCCGGTCAAATGTTCGATGTTAATTGCGAGGTATTTCACATCAAGGGTCTTTTGTTTTTTTCTTTAAACCCGGGTAATTAATCGATCAATTTTGGACTCTAATTTATCAATAATCTGTTTGTAGTCCGGGATGCTTGAAGTTGTTCCCTGTTTCCCTTTGTTATTTCTCTCGGGCGGACGAATCCGTTCCTCCGGTGTATCAATCTCGTCATTCGTGTCATTTATATTAGTTTGAGAACACACATCCGATGCAACTTTAGACAAAGTATAATGACGATGACGTTTTTGTTTGTTTAGACGATTACCCCCTCAATGGGACGTGCACCCACTTTGTACTTTTTCTCAAAATCTCCCACGGTTTTTGAGCACTAAATGTCATACGCATCTCCGTTTTATATTCTTGACAAGCATCTAGATAAACATGGTGGTCACTTGAACCACTACGACGATTGTTATAATGTTTGATGTGGAGCTGTAAACTTTGAAACCTTACGACGAAGGTCCCTCAATTTGGACAATATCATGTCGGGGTTACGGTATTCGCCCCGGCCCTTTGCATTGTGAAAATTTCATGAACCCTTTTCCAAAAAAATAGCCCATTTGATTATTCCCTATAACGAATAAATAATAAAACATTAATAAAAATTATAAAACAAATTTTACACATAAAAGAATAAATAACATTAATAAAATAAATAACATTTATAAAATAAAAATTATAGACAAAAAAAGAATAAATAACATTAATAAAATATAAAATAAATTTTTACCAATCTTCGGGTCCTCGGATATGTCGACCCAAGCCCGTGCCAAAGCTACTTCTTCTGCCATCCACCTTTCATGTGTACTACCATCGAGAGTTGATATTGTTGGTTGTTTTTGGTATTATCTTTTCGCTTTGGTTGGATGTGTTTCGGGAACGGTTTTGGGTGAAGATTGTGTTTCGGGGTCGGTTTCAGGTGTGGGTTGGCTTTGGTTCCAAACACCAAACGTGTATTGTGGTTCGTTTGGATCAATTTCAAAATGGGGACGATAAACAAAGTTGAGATTGCAAAAATTTGGATTGAATAAGTTGTTTAGGTCATTTCGTTGGTATCGTTGAATTGACAGTTAACGAAGAATAAGTTGTTTGGGTTCCAAGGATTCATGATTGTAGGTTGGATAAAGAATGTTTGAAGGTTGTGAAATGAGATTGTGAGAAAATTGTATTATTTGAACGTTATGAAATGAGATTATTTATAGATTTTTTAAAAATATTTTTTTTAATTGAAATGGAGCAACAACTCTTTTATGCTCGACACCTGTTATTTGCTCCACGTCTGTGGTCATCATGCCACAATAACGCTCTCGATTCAATAGAAGCCACAGAGATGAATAGGGTCCTAAATAACGAGAGACGGTGTTTTACGCCTTTTTAGACTGAGGTGAAGGTGAACGTGAGACCATTACACATGACCTAATAAAACTATTAACCTCCATGTGAGTCCCATTGGAGGTCATCCAAATATAGGATAATGGTCTTCTTGTAGTTCACACAAATCTATGCTATATGGGGAAACTCATATCATGAAAGTGTTATCAACTTGCTAAGCTTATCTCTGATTTTTTGCTCATTTCTAGGAACCGATCAGTTGAAACCTTTTATCATTAACTAGGATTTATGGGATAACCTTTTATCGAATTCAGTTATTCCTTTACTTAAGGCCAAATGATTCTTTAGAGTAGTAATGATAAAAAGAGGAGGGGTGTATGTGTTATGGAAAAGCCGTTTGAAGTTAAAGTAGTAAAGCTTCTCTTGAGGTAAAGAGTTCAAGCATCATCTATGACGGGTTGATATAAATTATTAGAAGTAGCTTAGGGGCCATAAAATAAGTATTGCTATTAAAAAATGTAATGGTAAATAAACCTTCTCTCACTCGATAGCCTAAGAGATCTAGGTTATTTTAGTTAAAGTCATTGCTACTTTATAAAATAATTCCCATTGAGATCTTTGTTGGTTGAAACATGGTTATAAAAAAGTTTAAGGTGAAAGAAAAATATAATATATGAAACATAAAGATTTATAGTGGTTGGATGAATGTCAACTAACCCTCTTCATATCAACCCTTTGATCTCTATCAAGAGTTTGTTTCGCTAAGATCTTCTTTTTAAGAAGGCCATATCACCTTGAAAAATTCTCATGGTGGTCACTTCTCCTCTTGCTAATCTGGATAGTGATCGTCTTTGCTCTTCTCACTAATGATGGTAGTAATCACCACTCTATTTCACTAATTAAGGTAGAGATCACATTCACAAGCTTCTTTTCAAGTATGGTAGAGATCACCACTTCAATTTTGTTCTAATGTGGTAGAGATCACCGATCTAAATCTCACAATTTTGGTTTGGGTGACTACTCATACATAAACGCAAGTATTGATGAGAATAATACATGAAGAATATTTAACATTTATTCTTTTATTAATCCATGATTTTTTTTAAATGGAAAGTGTTTTGGGAGCTAAAGATCCCTTAGATATGACTTAAATGTCTAGGGTTTTAATGTGCGAGAGGATGAATATAAATAGTGAAAGAAACTTTAAATTTCCAGCAACACTATGGCACATCCGCGGTCCAAACTCGGACCTCCTACACCACTTGTATTTTTCACATTCTTAACATTTTCTCCCCAATCATTTGATTGAAAATTGACATATTAGAAAACATCAAAACTGACCACCTTTTAATGAAGCATTTTCAAACATTTTGGATATGTTTCTAAATTAATGTAACATTCCGAAAATAACAATAAATTACGTGTCAGGTTCGAAAGAAATAAAATGAATAAAAATGGTGGGGCTCATTGGGCCGAGAAAGGGGGAAATGGGGAGGGCTTAAACCCTAGCCCCTTGCCAAGTTCAACCTCATTTCCATCCTTTTTTGCATGCACAAACTAGAGAGAGAAAGAAGAAAGGGTTAGAGAGAGAAAGCTTCATATCCTCCATCATCTAGCTCGTACGCGGAATACAAGGAATAAAGGAATAGCGAGAAACAAGTAACAATCTGACCTACACTTATGTTTTTGATTCGGAAATGGGTTTAAGCTATAAAGATAAGATTTTTACGCTTGAAACGGGAAACAAACCTTGGATTTAGACTCAGGGATAGTAAACAAGCGTTTTGAACGTAAAAAGATACGAGCTTGGTCGATTCGAACTCAACATGCAGATCTAGGGTTTTTCTACGAAGGGGATGAACCAGACTAGGCGAAACTAATGAGAAGGCGAATCTGGCTTAGCTTCGCTTAGGCATAGTTTCTGTAAGGCCCCAAACCGGGAGGTCTCACTTGTTGGATTTACTCATTTACAAACAGTTCTTAAACTTAAATATCAAATAACGCAGTGGAAAACTTTCATTTAAACATAACAGTAACATTGTCAGACATGCGAAAGCGTAAACATTGTCTAAAACATTCATTACATAACATAAACATAACGTAACGGGATGCCAGTCTTCATGATCAACTGGGTAACTCCTTTTGCCAGCCAAACGTCACCGTTCAACTTTCATACATGTCCTTAACCTGAATGTGCATACTAAAAGTCAGCTACGCTGGTGAGTTCTAGCTTTAACATAAACGTTATACTTCAAATATTTGCCAAAACATAACATTCAACTTCAT
The DNA here is from genome assembly GCA_023525975.1 of Smallanthus sonchifolius. NCBI lineage: Eukaryota > Viridiplantae > Streptophyta > Magnoliopsida > Asterales > Asteraceae > Smallanthus > Smallanthus sonchifolius. The sequence continues at coordinate 26,963,874 of CM042021.1, read as the reverse complement.
TTAATAAAAACGTACGTAAAGCATGCAATAACATAACATAACATAACACGTAAGTCAACAAAACATATCGAATATGCGCCTTCTCGTAACCATCAATTCCAAACTTCCAGAACGATACCCCGAAGAGTAGTCGTACCTAACTTCCAGCATGATACTCCGAAGAGTTCTCATACCTAACTTCCAGCACGATACTCCGAAGAGTAGTCATACCTAACTTCCAGCACGATACTCCGACGAGTAGTCATACCTAACTTCCAGCACGATTACCCCGTAAGGTAAATCGTACCTACTTCAAGGATCACGGTAATCCTCATGGTGACCGTCATCACCCCAGTTGTATAACAGTTGGCCAGCAACAAAGGCCCCTAAAAGGTAAGGCCCATAACATACATCCCATACCCATAACCTCAATTCCTTAAGGAATAATGGCAGATTCGTTCGTTTGTGACTTTCATAAACCTTCACTTCAAAACTTCCGTTAAAACATTCATACGTTTTAATAAAAAAATCATTCATTCATTCGTAAACACTTCATAAAATTCTTTTGGCAAAATATTTCGTAAACACTTCTTTCATAACCTTTCCTTCCAAAACCTCGTTCATAAACATCGTTTTATAAAACGTCACACACATCATTCGTAAACATCGTTTTATAAAATAGTCACATCATTACGTATGCACACCAGCCCCAAAAACATTATTTAAAACATTTAAAAGAGGGCTTCTAGAACTCACCTGAGATGAACACGGTCAAAGGTCTCTAAAAGATCTTCTAACATGTACGTACGCAACCTAGTCTTAGCTTTACGTACAACTCATCACATTTCATCCCTAACCGCAAACTTTACCCAAACCGCAAACTTCATCATCCGTGAACTTCATCAGCCGTGAACTTCACCCGGCCGCAAACTTCATCCGCCGTGAACTTCATCAGCCGTGAACTTCACCCGGCCGTGAACTTCATCAGCCGTGAAATTCACAACCGTGAACTTTGCCCAGCCGTGAACTTCATCCAAACCGTAAACTTTATCATAACCGTATACTTTATCAAAACCGCAAACTTCATACAAAACACCTCAGTTTGCATGGACTTAGATCTGGATCGATGGATTCGTCAAGCTTGGAACTTTTTACGTTCAAAAGGTGTATTTTCCTCTCATGATTCCAAATCTATAATCCTTTTCTCTTTTGGTTAATAAAAACCCAACCTTTTTACCAAAAATACCCAGGAACCCGATTTTAAACAAAAACCCAGATTCGGAATGAATCGTTACCTGAATCGAGCATCTGATTTGGAGGTCTTGCTCCCAAGTTATGTGGTAACACGCTTCTTGAATCTCGGGTCGATCCGCCAACTTTCTCTCTCTACGGTTTCTCTCTCTAAAACTTGCAAATGAGAGAAAAGGTGGTGGTTTATGCTATTTATAGGGAGACTCCTCCCCCTTATGCGCCACCCTTAAGTTCGCTTGGCCTGTCCGGCCCGGCCCGTCGTGCCGCGTTTATTTATTATTTTCGTCACGTGTTTACCCGTTATAATAACTCGTCGTTTTATTTTCGGGATGTAACAGTTTCGATGAGATCTAGTGTCGCTTAGGCATGGAAAGCGAAACTACACTAGTTTCGCTGTGGTATAAAAAAAGAAACTGACATAGTTTCGCTTAGTTGCAGAAAGCGAAACTAATATAGTTTCGCTTTGGTTAGTATAAAGTATAGACCTGATGTAATTCTGACTATCAATCCGGATCGGTGAGTGACATCAGTGGACCGTTGATAGTATCTTGGAGGTAGGTTGACAAGTGAGTTCTAGTACCCTTTTCTGCCTACTTTTGGGGTGATGGGCATACTTTATGTGTTTATTATAAAAGTGTGTTAATAAACGAAAAGCGTGTTAAGTATTTACCATAATTGTATATTGGTAAAGAAAAGAAAGGTTTTAATGTATAGTTTGAAAAGAGGCAAAACGTATGTTAAATGAATGATTTTAATAAACTAAGAAGGTAAGCGTTTTATGAATTCATTACATTGTTTATAACTGGGAAGCGAAGGGAAAGGTTCCTACATGAAAAAAATTGTTGTGTATGTCACGCGTGCGTTTTGTGTGAGTAAGTCAGTCATGGCAAAACCTTGTTAGGGGCCTTTGTGGCTAGTCAACGGTTGTACAACTGGTTCTTCATGATAAGGAGTAATGACAGTTACTCATGAGCTAAACGTAACCTCATCTTCGTGATAAGCCTTCGTGATAAGTCAGTGTGATAAGCGTCTTTGGGATAAGCCTTCGTGATAAGTCTGTGTGATGAGTATGTTTGTGATAAGTGTCTGTGTGATAAGCGTCTATGTGATCAGTGTCTGTGTGATAAGTCTTTGTGATGAGTTCCTAGGTTATGATGTGTAACGTATAAACAACTAATGTATGACTTGAAAGTAATGTGCAGCGAAAGTTTTGCCTTTACCGGCATTGTGTAAGAAGTGTAAATCCTTCTTCTTTTATTATATGAACGTTTTATGTAAATCTAGAACTCACCCAACGTTAGCTGACTTTTAGTATGCACATCAGGTTTAAGTGTAGGTATGAAGAAAGCTTTGGATTGCTTGGCTGGCTGAGGAGAGTTACCCGGCATAGAAGGCTTCTGGCATCCCGTTTATTTTGAATGAATATGTAATAGCTGAGACAATAGTTTTAACGTTTTAATTGGTTGACAACTTGACATGATGTATGACGTTTAAATTCCGCTGCTAAGAATGCATTTTAAGTTTAAGAACTGTTTGTGAATAAGTAATTTCAACACTTGAGGCCTCCTGGGTTTGAGGCCTTACACTTAAAAACATGTGTCAAAACCCAAATAGTGACGTTTAGTATCAAAGTGTATAGATTAAGTTTTCAAGACTTAAAAACATGTTGGAAGAATTTATCAAAGTGTCAACAAAGTGTATAGATTGAATTTTCCAGACTTATTCATATTTTTTAGTATCAAAGTGTATCGATTTCATTTGCTTTGATTCTGTCGGTTCATTTGCTAGTGGAAATAGTTGACGATGAATTTTTGTGAGAAAAATTAGAAAGTATGTTGGTTTTTATGTGAAACTTTATTGAGTGACTTTTATGAGAAAAAAAAAAGAGTATGCTGGTTTTTTATGTGTAAAAAATTGTTGACTGATGAGGAAAAATAGAAATTATGTTGATTTGTTATGATATATGTATAATTTTATACTATAAAGTTGGTGTGATAAATATAAAATGTTAAAGTTTAGAATGTGTTTTATGTTATTGGTAAGATAAATTATTGTTTTGAGTGTTCCGGAAATAGACGAATCTATGTAAGATCAACATTACAAGATTGGTTTATTTCTTATCAAAACAATGTTAATGTGTGTTAATTCATTGGATTTTCTTAGTGCGTTTCATAAATATCAATAATAATAACAATAGTTAGATATATGTCAAATTTATTATTTGAAAAGAAAGGATGCTCTTGATTAGACATTTAAAATATAGGTTCATTAAGGACATTCCCAAAATTTATCCTTGCTTGTTTCATCTAATTTGGACATGAACACAAACAATTATTTTCCATTGAGAAAGGACATTCAAATCAACTCAAATCAAATCATAGTGATATGAACTACTAAAAAGCTTTTTTAGAGAAAATTATACATCTAACATTTTGTGATGGAAAATATTGAGTTTAATTGACTAAAGTATATATGAAAAAAACATTATATATAATATTACGTAAAAGTTCAAAAAATACTTAAATCGTCAGTTTTATAAACGTTGCAATAATATATGTATATTTTAAAAACTCTACATATTTTAAACAAAAAAAATCTCAATTAATTATCTCAAATTACTTTTAAGACATATACAAATATAAATTAATATATATATATATATATATCACGTATTTAATTATAAAATAAATACATACTTTTAATTATTTAATTTGTTTATTACTTAAATAAATATTTTTACCAACTAATAGTTTATTTGTTAAGTAACAAGTATGAATAATTTCTATAACTACCTTTATAGAGAATTTCAACCAATATAATTCAATTAATAATCTTAATATAAGTTATATTATATTCTATCTTCAATGATCATGTGATTGACCGTATAGGCTTTTTAATACTTAACTTAGCCCCTTTATTTACGCAGGACTCATGGAAGGACCGAATCGTTTCACGATATGATGTACATATAGACTTTATAAAATATGTTATATCTTCCACACACTTATTTGAATTATGTTAGTTTTAGATGATCTCATGAATGCTAATATCTAATAGACATCACATTCTATCGTATAACTATAACTTAACATCTCAATTTCTCTACAAGTTAAAGACACGGGAAAGCAAGGCTGAGTTCCTAACTTGAGGAGGGATGTTAGGTTTGCGATGTTGATGAACAAAGTTTGGAAGAAGGGAGATTTAGAATTCGAACTATCAACCAATAAATTCTTAATGTATAATTTTGTATTTACAATGAATAAAAGAACTATAATTTTTTTAATAACACCGAACCTCTACTTGTAGGATCTGAACCCATACCATTTTTATAAGAGACAATCACCACGGGCAAAACAACTATAATTATATTGACGGAATCAAATAAACAATTGAAGTAAACGGGTTGTCCCCATATATACATCTTCCCATCTCTTTCTCCATCCCCATCTCTATAATTACACTAAAAATCACTACATTTTCTCTCTCCTTTCAATTAAATAATACTTTTTTATACCTTTATCATTACCTTTTCTTTCTCCTCCACTCACAACCACTTCAAAAAATATTAAAAAATTTATGTAGGTGAACAGTGTTTTTCCCAAATATACAAAAAATTTATACATTTTCTCTCTCCTCCACTCACAACCACTTTAAATTACTCCATAAAATATAGAAAACACCACTCACAAAAATATGGGGACACTGCTGTGAATGCTCTTAACCCAGTCAGACTCAGATATATTCCATTTCTCCCATTGGCTGCTTCCTTTTTATCTTTTGTTGCGTGGATCTGGGGATCAGCAGCAAGTTCACCTGATGAAAACTTTTATTTGAGTTATGAAGCAGAAACATAATCTTGTTGATAAGTTGATGATCATTGGTACACAATATATAGGAAGACTCAAGATGTGATAATCATAATACTAGTGTGTGAGATTAATTCTTCTGGTTTTGAGAACTTGCAAACAAGGATTTGGGTGGAGGGCTTTAATCCAGGTGGGTCTATGTACATAACACTGGTGTCACGTGACCTATTAAATATTTTTATGTGTTATATAGTATTCGATTCTCGTTTTTATTTGAATGATAGATTTTTAAAGAATGGGTCCACTAGGATGAAATATGATTTTTTTAATCTTGGAGGTCTAGTGGTATCTTTGTAAGCTAATGTAGAGGTGTCACATATTGACAATCCTATATTGGAGGTTCTATTTTTCTTTACTTTTTTCTAATTGTTTTGTTCTTATTTATACTTAAGGGTCACATTGTGCAAATTGATTATATATATATATATATATATATATATATATATTATTAAATATTAATGAATCATGTGTTGATATTAAGATTAAGTAATATGTTGAATTGAGTTATTAATGAGTGATATGATAAAATATAAATAAATTTGTAGCATTTATATATACGGGAATTCAAGAATTGTATACGACATTAGTATGATTCTTTATAGAACTTCATATAAAACTTTTAAGTTTAACATTTCTTATATCAAACATGTTTTTTTATTTAAATATTTCATAAGTTTTCTTATTTAGAATTTATATGGAAAATACCAAACAATCATCTTTCATTCAACACGAAAGATATTCAACATAATAAAGAAGTAACAATTATCTTACAACTTTTAACTCATTCATCTCTCAAGAAATACTTGAATCAAGTAACACTTAGGCTGTCCACAACGCGAGCCTGTGGAGGCTACCCGTAGCAGACGTGGAGAGCCCGTCCAAAAAGCCGGCGTTGAGGGCTTCTCGCCCGTACCCTTCCGCACGTAGCCAAGGCCGTTGTTTTTGTGAAAGTTGTGGGGCCCACCACTAATTTTAGGTTTTTTCATTCTTTTTTTTTCTTTTTTCTTGTGCAACGTTAGTTTTAGTTTATATAAATAATTTTAATTTTTTTCCTTTCCGGTTAGTTAAATTTAAATAAATATCTAATTTTAAAAAATCAATAAAACCTAAATTAAACATAAATTAAAACATAACTAGAATTAACTTTAGTTATTTACTTTTACTTTTATTTTTTATTTATATTATTATCTTGAGTAAACTCCGGTTTTAGTCTCCGTGGTTTGCACTAATTCCCTATTTTAGTTTAATAGTTTAAATTTCTCTTTTTTAGTCACTGTGGTTTAATTTTTGTTCCAATTAAAGCCAGATGGCTAACACTGTTTGATTTTCTGTTAAGTTTTTTTATGAAAATACAAAAATACCCTTATAGCCTACCACCACTATCCTTCATCTTCATAAAACCCTAAAATAACAATAACCTCCTTCACCTCCACCTCCACCCCCACCCTCCGGCCACCCTCAGGCCGCCACCTCCACCGTCCGTCTACTCATTTATTTTCCCCAGACATCCTTTGTATTCTACTAAACACTTCTATTTTTTTTTCATTTCAAACAAACACACACAGTGTGTGTCCAGAGAGTATTCAGTAGAGATGGGAGAACCCCAATCTCCGGCCACCCTTCGACGGCGTCCCGCGGTGGAGTTCGAGACCCAACTGCCTTCATCACCCCCTTCCTTCATTCCCTTCATCTCCTTCCTCTTGTTTCAGCAACAACAATCGTAACAAACCCACCAAACGGTGTCAAGGGGAGAAAATGATGAAAGTGGTGGCGACGATCGAAGACGATGGCGGCGGTGTACAAGCAGGGAAGAACAGCCTCCCGACGAGAATCACAGGCGGCGGAACTCGGCGTTGCAGCCGCTCAGCGGCGGCGTTGGGTCTCCGGCAACTAGGGTTTCTTTAAAACCTGGCTTTCCGGCGGCGGAGACCTAGGGTTCCAGCCAAATGCGTCTTTCCGACGAACCCAGGTACCCTGTGAGTTTTGTTCCCTGTTTTCTTGATATTCCGGGTGTAAACCTACACAGTATTGACACTTTTCTATTTAATATTTCCGGTCATTTCTCCGGCTAGACCGGGTGTTTTGGTGGTCGGGTGGAGGTGAAGGTGGGTATTTTAGGGTTTTTTGGAGAAGAAGAAAGTGGAGGTGGGTATTTTTAAATAGAGGAGTATTTTTGTTCATTATTAATAGGGGTATTTTGGTCTTTTCAGTTAAATCTTAACAGAAAATTGGATGGTGGTTAGTGGATTGGCTAAAATATAGACAAATGGTGAAACTATTAGATGTAAATCGGGATTTTTGAACTACTGGACTAAAATAGGGAATTAACACAAACCACAGGGACTAAAACCTGAGTTTACTCTATTATCTTAAATAAAAATAAAATCTTTGTTAAATAAAATAAAAAAATAATGGTGATGTGGAAATAATGAGGTTGTTTATGGTAAGAATAAGTATGGTAGTGTTGGGGGTAAAATGAGTTTGTAGAAAGGATGGGTGAAAAGCTGATGTGACATACTAACTAGGACTGTTTGTGGAAAGTATGGCACTTAGCGTTGCAGACAGTCTTAATAACTAAAACTCACAACCTTAGGGGCTGTTTGGTAGCATCTTATGGTCATTAAGAGGCTAACTCTTAATGGTTCAAAGCCTCTTAATGATTAAGAGGTAAGGGGCCATGTAACTTGTGATGACTTACCATTAAGATGTTACCTCTTAACCATTCAGACTTAAGGCAACATCTTAACCATTAAGAGGCTTTGAACCATTAAGAGGTAGCCTCTTAATGACATTAAAAGGCTACCAAACAGGACCTTAGTCAAAGTCTAATGATTCGGTTTCAGATAAAATAAAAATAAAAGAATCTAAAATGGAAAAGTAAAACTTATCATCGAGAGATATTATTTTATTTAACTTCAGTTTTATATCTATCTATTATAATAAATAAAAATAATTAGAGACACGTGTTACTCTCTTATGTCTCCTCACTTTTATTTTCCCGTCCCTCTCTCCTATTAAATGAGAAGACATGTGTCACTCTGTGCTTTCTTCTCACCGTTATTTAATATAAATGTAATTATGAATAATTGTTATATCATTAACTAAATGAATTTAATTTAAAAATTAATTTAATATAAAAATTAATTTAATATAAAATTAGTTATGGATAGTAATATTTTATGATGCTACTTATCAATTCTCAAAAAATAAATTTGTATTATGTATAGTTATTATATCATTAAGAATGTTTTTACATTTTAATCAACTCTTTTATTTTAACTAGATTAATAATTCGTTTCAATTTTTATCTATAAAATTTTGAATTCATAATTTTGTTTATCATCAATTAATTATTTTTATCTTCAATTTTATCTCCTATAATAACTATTTTATTATTACCATATATATTGATTATTGCATTTCTTTTGTTTTGGAAGTCTATATATTTTGACACTTGCTACAATGTCATCCTTTCATTTTTATACAATCTTTTATACTTAATAAATAAGTAACTGGTTATGCTACATGTCACAATTCGGTGAGCTTAAAATTATTTTTCCAGCTTATTTTTAATTCCTTTAATATTTTCTAAATCTTCATTACCAACTATTTAATCTTTCTAAGATTCTTTTTCCTGCTTATAATTTCTAAATCTTTATTATTAACTACTGAATATTTCATTTTTTAAACCCGTGTAATACAAGGGGCTCTAACCTAGTTATATAAATATGACTATTTTACATATAAATATTCGATAGATCAATATTGTTTATTATTAAGTATCTCAGTTCAAACAAACAATTTCATATATAATTATGTATTTGATTTGGATGCATAATATCAACTATACTGAATTCATATCTCGTGGGTTATAATTATAACTTCTTAGATTGTCTGATGGTGGTGGAGATGATCGGGTGGGCCAGCGGCCCGTCAGTGATCCAAATTGTTGTTCAAAAAAAAAAGATTAGTAATTACTTTCTATTTTACCATTAACTTATGAAACTTTAAAGATAAAACTAAGAAATATGAACACTATTTTTTTTCCTAGAACGGCGAATTTCTCTACTTCTATGAGACTTGAACTCAAAACCTCTAAATCTAGGGTCTGTCACTGGACCACCAACACCCAATGGTATGAACACTAATTTTTATTAAGAAAAACTTTTTTTACTCTAAACTTATATTAAAAATTCACCAATATATGATCCAGCATGGAGCTAGATCAGAACATACAAGGAATTCTTACAAGAATGATCACCTTCCACCTTAACTAACAACATAACTAAGAATCAAAGGATACCCAATATGAACACTAAATACAACACAAAGAATATTAAATCCTAAAAAATATGACTACTTAATAGACATGCATTTTAGTTAAGAGAAAAGAGAATAAATGAGCGAATGCTAATATGCGACAGGGAATGTAAATCATGTATGACATACATATGCATTTTATGAGATTAAAGTCTGATACATGAGCGAAAGTAGATTCACAATGTGAAGTCACTTATCACGTGGCTACGCAGGTACTTCTTTTTTCGTCATCAAGACAGAGGTATTATACCACCAGGTAAACATCTACTTTTACGATTTTTCTTTCTTCAATACATATAAATAAAGCCATATATAATTGATAAATAAAAATAATTAAACAAGCTACAAGATTACCATATAAGTGGATTAACCCTATTCAAATTAGGCAAAAGTTTTGAAACCACTTACTTTGATGCAACAACAAAAACATGTAATATAAAAATAAGCTCATTATAAGGTGAGTTCTCTACCTTTCATTATGGTAAATCCTTTTCCCACAACCAAAACACTCAAACAAAAACCACACCCTATAAAAACTTGTACATCACGCATCACAACTTGTACACCAACCTCCCATCCCAATTCCCTCCCCCTCCACTCTCACTTTTTACCATTAAAAACTGCTCAACCTATGACACCTTTTCATACCTTCCCAGATCAACAAACCGATCATCGGAGATGCTTGATTACGAATGGGGCATGCTCAACGCCGCCGTCGCCGTCGACGAACCCTCCGCACAACCCGATCATCAAAACCGCCATATCTTCGACCAGTACTCACAAACCTTCAACGAACCCACCAACACACAATACCTCAACCCTAACGACTTGTTCCACCACCACCATAACCCGACCCACCATTACCTCCACAACCCGACCCACCCCCACCCCCATTTCGCCTCCCTTTACGACCCACGCGCCTACGCCGGCGACTGCGCATACCCCCCCTCCCCCTCCCCGTTACTGTCGCTTGAACCGGAAGGTTCACATGGGCCGACCGGGTACATACTCATGCCGAAGACTGAGCCGGCGGGGTGTGCCATTGACTTCGCTAACAACCGGATTGGGTTGAACTTGGGTGGTCGGACGTACTTCTCGTCGGCGGAGGATGATTTCGTGAACCGGCTGTACCGCCGGTCGAGGCCGTTGGAGGCGGCGCTGGTTAGCTCGCCGAGGTGTCAGGCGGAAGGGTGTAATGCCGATCTTACTAACGCCAAGCACTACCACCGCCGGCACAAGGTGTGTGAGTTTCACTCCAAAGCTTCCACCGTCATCACCGCCGGGTTGACTCAGCGATTCTGTCAACAGTGTAGCAGGTTATTGTTATTCTATTCGTGTTCATACATTTCATAAAGTACAACCGGTTATTGCATAAGGGTTAAGATTATCTTAACGGCTATGCAATAAGATTACATAAGTTGACTAATGTACAACTGTTATTGCATAGGGTACAAGTTGTTTTAATGTTGGTTTAAAGGTACTTTTTAGGAAATGACGAAAATGCCCTTGAGTGGTAGGCTGGGGTACAAGGAAACTAAAGACAATGATTGGGGTACATGGGGGTGATCCCGAGGGCATTTTTGGGTCCGTAAAAATTTCTGTTTCCCATATAAGATGCGGATTTACACTTTGTTACGTTGGTTTGCTTTTGCTTCTTATAGTAACATATACCCAAAATACCCCTTCCTTTCTTTCATTTATTAATTAGTACTACTAATAATTGGCTAATTATTATTTTCCTATGTTTTAATAGTTTAGTTTTCATTTGGTAATCTAAAAGGAAATTAACTTGTTTATGTATATAATGCCGTAAAGGTTCCATCTCTTGTCCGAATTCGATAATGGGAAGCGAAGTTGTCGGAAGAGACTGGCGGATCACAATCGTCGGCGTAGAAAATCGTCACAAAATCAAGATAATAGCAAGTCCCTTGTCACCGGCACGAGTACTCAAAGCTCATCATCTGAAATCATATCAAGTAAGCCCTAATTATTTTTTTATTCCAATCCAACATATATAATTAATTTTAAGTAAACAGGAACTAAGAACCGAATAAATGTCTTATGCATCATAGTTAAACAATATGTATAAGTATTTTCATATTTCTTATGGTTCTTTACTTAAAATTAGGTGATCAATCGTTTAATATATATTAATAAAAGGTGTTAACTTTTTTTAGGGTATCAATCGGATCCGAGAGTTTAATCATGATGGGTGGCACGATGCGATTGGTTTATTTTCGAAGTTCAACATGGTATCCCTCTAGGTGATTAGCTAGTTATAAATAACGTCGTTTTTCTATTAATTTTTTAGATTGGTACGACAAAATTTTAATTTCCTTGGACTTTAATCCTCAATTAAGTGTATGGTAGGCTTAATTAATTTTATATATAGAAATTATTTACTGACTCTAGTTTCATTTATTGAGATCATGTTTACATCAATGAATGTGATGAGTTAGTTGTACAAGTATTGGTGAAAATGTTATGTAAATTGAGATCATCATTTATAACTCTGATATTTTATTTTTAAAATTTACTGATTTATTTATATAGAATTTAGTGTTAGGACAAATATACCCTTGTTATGTATTAGGTATTTTGAGTGAATACTTTAGAGTTATAAGGGCAAATAGGAAAATTTAAAAGAGAAAAAGAAAAAGGAAGATTTCTAAGAAAAGGGATTAATGGAGAAGAGGTCAAAAAGTCAAGCTGTCTCCTACATGGAAGCTATATTTGATGAAGTTATTATTCTTTGTGGGTCCTGCCATGAGATGCATTCATGTGGTCCTCTTCGTTAGGGTTTTCAACCTTTTGTTTTCATATTTTAATATATACAATAAATAAGTATTTATTTACTTTATTAAGTAATTAAATATCTTAAATATAAGTGAAAGCTCAATTTACAAGATTATCTATTACCAACTTTGGTGTCTACTTTCAAAACAAAAACAAAAAAATCTATTACTTTGGGAGGTTTTTTTTAGAACGGCGGCATATTATTAAAAAACCACGCTTAGAAAAACACTAGACGACAAAAAAGTACAAATTATATGAAAAGATTTTGAATCCACTCGATTCAATTTCTTCGAAGAGTACCTAGTTAGGATTGTCGTTGAAAAGCCTCTCGTTTCGATATCTCTAAATAACCCACCAAGTGACATCTCTTCTCGCCATGCGTTTGCGTAGACTCCGTCCAATCAATTAAAGAAGAGGGGGCTCGAATGGTAGGAAATCGAATGTCGACCCAATCCGCAAGCAAAGACCATAACCTATCAATCATATCACACGAAGCAATGAGATGGTCAATCATCTCCGGGGCATTACTACATAACGGGCATAAAATAGATGGGATATCCAATCCTTTTTCTCCAACTTTACATGAGTAGGGAGCCGATTTATCGGAATCCTCCATCCACATAAATTAACTTTGCTTGGATGTATTTGAAATATTTACAATGAAAGGATACGATTAGAGGTGCTCAAAAGAACCGGATCCGAATCCGATCCGACGGATTATTCGAAACCGGTTCCGGCTAGAACCGGTTTTTTTGGGTTCAAGTTCTAGTAGTTCAAGGAACCCGATGCTAAATTTATTTAACACTTTAAGAAACGAAAATACTAAACGAGCTCGTGGAAGCACACCAAGTAGCGAGCTTGGGAGATATCAAGCAACCGACTTTATTTCAACTCTAAGATCCGAAGAGTTTGAAAACTTTGATATCTTGAGTTGGTGGCAAGGAAGGGAATCCCAATATCCCGTTCTAGCCGCAATGTCCCGTGACCTACTAACCGTCCAAGCTTCCACGGTAGCTTCGGAATCTGTTTTTTCTCTTAGTGGCAGAGTTTTATCTATTCGAAGAACGAGGCTTACACCGGAATCTATGGAGATGTGTATTTGCTTGAAGGACCATTTGGATGCCGCCGAATGTGTACAACATATTGCAAAACTAGAAGGCGAGCTTGACATTGAACAAGAAATACATGAATTCGAAGTAGAACAAGGGGCGGCGAATCCACTTTCCGACGAAGAACAAGCTTATGATGAAGCCCAACGTATCTCAAGCGAAGAAGATTGAAAACCGATGTTACGAAGACTAAGACGAGTAGACGACGAATAACGAGTCATAATAAATAATATATATTTTGTGATTCAATTATGTTTTTTGTAATTTTTTTGTATGAACAATTGTTAAATCACTTAAAAAAAAGCTAAAAAATAAATAAAACATGTATTTTATAGTGTATCTTTGTTAATTTTTAAATTTTTTTTAAAAAAAAAATCCGGTGGAACCGGTTTTTTTTGTCCGGTCCGGTTCCATAAATCCGGTCCGGTCCCAATAGGTTCCAACTCTCCACTCCCTTAACCGGATCCGATCCGAAACCGGTTCCAATGGATCCGACCGTTGACCATCGTTGACCGAACCGGTCCGGATCCATCCGGATCAAAAAAAAATCCGGTTTGTGCACCTCTAGATACGATTATTGATGATAATATTAAAAAAATTACATTGTTAACATCTTTATTTTCGTTGTAGTTAACATTCTAGAATGCGAATATTGAATTCAGAATAGGAAATTTCTTTTATTTTATTGAAAGGGGTTATGAAATTTTGTGTCATATGATAACTTTTTTTTAGGCGACTTTTTTAAACCCCTAATTCTTTCGTGAGCAGTCCGGTTGTTTCTTTGAGTTATGCACGTCTTTTCCAATGGGTTGTAACCGCAGCGGACTCGAACCCGGGATCTACCTAAGAGGAAACCCACAACTGGGAAAACCCTCTGGAACAATTTGTCCCAAGCGAGACTCGAACCCATGACCTTCCATTTTGAAAGTCATGGGACTACCACCCCACCATAAGGCGTTGTGGTGTGTCATATGATAACTAAAAGTTAAACCAAATTTGTTGTATAAATAACTTAAAAATAAAACTTGATTAGCCTTTTGTGACCATTTAGGAAACATAATCTATGAAAAAGACTCAACTTTGACTTCGACTTAGATTTCAACATTAAATTTGACTTTGACTTTGACTTTGAATTTGTATATTTTTTTGTGAGGATTAGACTTTTATAACCCCAACAATTATTTAGCCTCTACATATTCGCTAGCGACCACTAATGGTCGATGTATATTCGCTAGTGAGGATTAGACTTTTATAACCCCAACAGTTGTTGCTGCTGCAACTTACCATCACATAAATTTTTCTTAATTCCTCTAAATTCACAAAACTAAATCTTGGTTTTTTATTAAAAATATTATTTTTAATATAATAAGAGAAAGTGGGTGATTGTTAAATCATGTTTCATTTAAGAGTATGTTTAAAAAATTATACAAATAAGAAACTCTATACTCTCTAATAAATAAAGATTTTGATGAGACACTTGTCACTCTCCTGTACGTCTTTAACCTTTTTTCCTGCTTCTCTCTACTATTTATTATACAAATTTCTTTAATTATTTTTTAATTTTTTGTTTCCCGCCTATTTCTCCTATTAAATAATAATGATTTCTATAATTTTCTTTTTTAAAACGTTTTTTATTTAAAAAAATAGTTTTGTTCATCAAACATTTTTATAATGAACATTTCAGCATTTCTTTCATTCTTTTTATAAATTTAAAAAAAAAATAACTATATAACGTTTATAGAATTTGTATTAAAAAAACTATGTAAAATATCATAAATATGTAATATGTTAATTTTTAATACTAAGTATATAACATTGTATTTATTCAACTCGTGTAATACACCGGGTTTCTAACCTAGTTATATATAATATTTAAGAGGGAAAGGGGGAAATAGTATAGTTTTAGGTTCTCTTATTTTGGCCATAAAACTTTAAAAGCATGTTTGGTTGGTAAGAATTCATGAGATTTTAATGAAATTGAAATTTAAATTTCATTCCTTGATATGTTTGATCTGCTAAGAGAAGGAATTAGAATTGGAATTAATTTCAACCAAATCATTCAACTAATGGAATTCAAAATCTCTCTCCATTTCAATAAAATTCAAAATCTCTTACAATTTTAAAGAGTAATTTTGTCTTTTAAGTATTTTTACATTACAATTCCATTAACAAATATGTTAACCAAACACATTATGAATTTCATAGGAATCCTTTAAATTCCAAATCCAATTCCAACGAATTTCGCGAACCAAACGCCCCTTATTCTCATTTTGGCCACTAAATTTCTTTTTAACTTTTTTTTTTGTTTTTTTTAATACTTCAGTTTTAGGTTTTTCTTTTATTAATGTTATGTTTATCGTTGCGTCTGCGTTTGTATTCAGGCTTTTCGACGCTCGCTTTTACAACAGAGTACGTTTTCGGGTTTTATGGCGGAGTGACGATCACTTTTACAAAGGAGTACTGTTTTTATCACGTAGTACACCTTCGGGTTTTACGGCAGAGTGACGTTCACTTTTTACGATTGAGTACGCTTTAGGGTTTTACTTCTGAGTAACAGCCGTTGTGACACATTTTTTTTTACATTTTGATATTTAGGATCAGTCCGCCACCAACAGTAGTATAGTGTTTTTTTATGTTTTTTTAAGGGTGTAGACGTTATTGTGACCTAGGTTTGTAATCAGGTCTCTTGATGGCTTAGGGTTTTACGTCGGAATGACCGTCGTTGCGATATGTTTTGATGTCCGCGTTTTGATATTTGGGATCGTGACGGAACAACCTAGTATAGTTGATTTTTTATTTAGTTAAAACAAGTTGCATTCATTAAATTATGAATCAAAAGTACGATTATATTCGTCTTTAATTTATATTAAAAATAACAAGTGGTGGCAGGAAAACAACCTAAGTAGAACAGTGGCGGCGTATCTTAACTAATCCGAAGGTTTGGATTGGTGGGTGAAGTGTAATCTTTGTTAGTTTTGTGGCGGCTGCTTTTGTAATCTGCTTTGGACCAGTAATGTATCTCTACTTCACATCTTTGGATAGGTTGATTATAAAATAGAAGATAACAATATTAATTTTTTAAATAAAATTACAAGTAGGGATGGTAAATGTATCCAAATTTTACATGCAAACTCAAAACCTAAAATATTCTAGAACCCGTATTCAGTTATGGAATTAGTTTTAAAAAGATTTTAGGTATAAGACGAGTATGGTATTAGGTGATACCCAACCCGATTACTTGAAATATTCATAACCGCTAACCCAAAATCATACCCGTAAACATTTTCTTCCTATTTTTATATTCATTTGTAGTTCAGTAATCTATACTATATAATAAATAAATGTTTTTTCATGCCACGTGTTGCCTCCACATTCATTCTCATCATTTTTTTCCGCCTCTCTCTCTTATTAAATTCACCTTTATCTTTTAATAATAATATATATTTAAAAAAAATATTAATTATACTAATTAAATACATTTATTTTAAATTATCCTTATGAAACTTTAAGATCTAAATATGTAACTTTTATATTCAATCAAATAATAAATGAAAATCAAATTACATTAAATAATACTTAATGTATTTTTGAAACTCAATTATATGTTAGTTTTTACATATTTTGAGTTTTGCTTTCTATCCTTAGTACATGATATATTTTTACACCTGTAAAATATACACATAAAGATTTAAAAAATTTATTTATTAATATTTTTCAACCCGTGTGCATACACGAGATCTAAACTAGTAGAGTAATAAACTAATCTACTAATATTTTATTTTTATATTTCTAATTTTCTTGGGTAATAAAATTATTTAAAATATAAAACAGTAAGAAATGTATTTAAAAATCATAACACATAATTTTTAACAAACTAACGGATATATATGATACCCGCAGGTGTACCAATACCAATGCGACATGATTTTATAACCGGGTATGGGACTGAGAGTACCAACACATTTCCCAAACATATCTCATTGCCATCTCTAATTATAAGAACGTAAGCATATCAAATCAGATTATATATTTGTAGTTGTAAAACAAACGAACAAATTTTATGTATCTATTTTAGTTTGTGCATCACAGATATCGTCATGAAATATACAAAACTTAGCCACTTAAAAGAAAAACAAAGTAGATATACGAAAATAAAACGAATCCTTAAAAATAAAATAGATGCATGAAAACTTAATATACGAAATAAGAAAATATTTGAAAAAACTTCTATGTATAAATAAAAACTAGTAAAAAGTTTGTTAATTTTAAACATTTTAAGATATTTCTATTGATACGAACATAAGGTAAAACCAAAAAAAACAATTTCACGGTTTATGATTATAAAAGTAAAATCTTGTCGTGTGAATAAGATGGTATTTTTGTGAATCTCATACACTAATATATTGTTCTTTCTTTCAAGAAAAACATGATAAATTTTAGTATCTTTATTTTATTAAACGCTTAAATGGTTTCCTAATGTAATTATAGAATATGAAGTATCACTACAACAATATCACCCTATCCTGACGATTTTTTTTGACCCTATAGCAACGACTTGTCGTCGCTATAGGATATACCGACGACGGTATAGCTTCGTCCCAATAGGTCAAAGTTGTCGTCGGTATAGGTGTCGTCGGCATAGGTCGACCTATACCGACGACATGTCGGCGGTATAGGTTTTAATTAAAAAATTCAAAAAAGAAATTGGAAATAGCCTATACCGACGACATGTCGTCGGTATAGATTTTGGACTTATCCGGACGACAAGTCGTCGGGATAGACCCAACTTATACCGACGACATGTCGTCGGTATAGGCTATTTCCAATTGTTTTAATTAAATTTGAAAAATACCTATACCGACGACATGTCGTCGGTATAGGGTTTTCTGTATTTTTTTAATTTTTATTAAATTTTCAAAATTTTCCAGAAATATTTAATTTCTAATTACCAAAACCTGCAAATCAGATAATTCAAACCATTCAAAAATTGAAATCCGAAACATATTGTTCGATACAAAACCTGTTCGACACACAAATCAAATATTTAAACATTAAGTTGTCCGACACACAAACATAAAAATTGTTCAAAAATTCAACAATAACACCGACAACCAAGGCAAAGGCGCAACAACTTCAAGCAAATTATCGTCGCTGCTAGTTCTGCGTTCTCACATTCGACGCATTTCATCCATTTGTCGTTGCATTTCAAGCATTTGTTGATTATGCACACGACGTTCTTCATCTCGTTGGGCTTCGCCGTGTTGTTGATCTTGGAGTTGTTGTTGAAGTTGAGTTACACGCTCATCCACTTCTTACCAATGTGGTTGTGGAGTGGGGGTACTGAACAAATCCGGAGTGGGATTACTCACCACACGACCGACACCCCTGATATGGCCACGCCGTTGACCCAATGCACGCTCAATGCATGCAAACTCATCGACATTAGACGAGTCACCACCAGACTCAGCAGAAGATCTTGCATACTCCTCTTGGATTCGGTCCTGCATTAAACAATGTAATAAACAATCATTTGACTATTTTAATAAAATTCGACAGCATAACTGCTGTAAAATGGATAACCAACCTGTTAAACTATAAGTTATAAACGACCCAAATTTACAAATTCCAATCAACCAACGCTAATAACAACAAATACTAATAATACTAGCAAAAATAATCAACAATTGGGCTCAAGTTGGATGTTCTAAGTCTATTAAAGTGTGTTTGAGTCATTTTGACCCGTTTTAAGTTACAGTTGGATGTTCTAAGTCTAGTAAGGCTAACAACAAAATCATTTGACTTACATAATCTGATGATGCATTCGTGTTGGCCCAATCGGTCCCTTCTTTATAATGGGTCGATTTGAACACATCAATTGGGCCGGTACCCTGTGAAAAACAAAAATAATATCACTAAGAATTAATAAGCATGTTTATATAATACAAACAATTGTATTTTCATACCTCCATATGTCGGCGCTGGGCGTATGATTTACTGCCATGGTAACTTGGGTAATGTTGTTTTGATCGGTTTTGTTTGTTCTTCGTCGCCCGGTTTTTATAGCTCGCATCTAAAAACAGCTCATTAATCAAAGTCTCCCAAGATTCTTGATCAAGATCTTCTGGTGGATTATTCATCGCCGCCTCCACATCATCGTATCCCCCATTCTCCAGGAAGTGACCTTTTAACACATTCTTGTGATCTTTATACGACCTCTGACACTCGGCGGTGATTCCGAGTTCAACGCCTCGCCACTTATTAGTGTTTCTCCAGGAGTCCAGATCAAAATAATCCTACAAATGGAAAGTAATTATAAATGTAATAGTTATGAAATTGTAAGTAATTATAAAACATCTATACTTACTATAAGAGTGGGATATACGGCATGTTTCTTCTCAATTGGAACCTTAGCCCAATTTGGATAATGTGGCGGAACAACCTTTTCAACCTCCAACGAGATAGCACGGATAAAATCCGAAGCGTTGGGACCCACAAACTTGTACCCCCCGGCATGAAGTTCTACATCAATGGGAAGAGGCTTCCTCTCATTTTCCTCAAATTTCTTATACATTTTTAGGTTTTTGCCTTTAGATCGTCTTTTTTGGGAGGAAACTACCTACATTGACACATGACATTCAAAAGTTAGGCAATTATAAAGACATCTATTAACAATAACAAGTAACTTACCACCAGATCCAGTCGCACAACCCGAGTCGAAGTTATACGGACCCCCGTCTCCACCGTCTCCACCATCTCCACCGTGTGATTGCGCCATTGTTGCCATTTTTCCTACAATAAAATTTATTAGTAAGCACAAATAATTATTAATTATCAAAGACAAATAGTACATTTTTAACATACATTAGGGGTGTAAGCCTTTTTCTTATTTATTTTATAAAATTATAAAATATATATTTTTTTAATATATAAGTAATAGTATTTATAAAATTATGATAAACGAGCCGTTTACACCCTAAATGAAATAAAAAATTAACTACACAAAGGCATAAAAGTCGGAATACGTACCTTAAATAAATTTAATGAAACACAAATATGATGTTATTCACACCTCGTCAACCGCAATTAGTTCCGAACTTGCAACAAAATTAAATAAAGTTACATATACATACAAACATATATACATACATCCACAAATCATACAATTACATAAACATACATACAAATACATACAAACACACATACACATATACATATATATTATATACAAACATACATACATAAATGCCCAAATTCCTAAATTACATACACAAACACAATTCCATACATAAACATAATCAAAATTCATACAAACACACATACACAAATATATACCTACATATTATATACAAACATACATATATAAATGCCTAAATTCCCAAATTACATACACAAACACAATTCTATACATAAACATAATACAAATACATACAAACACACATACACATATAAATGCCCAAATTACATACACAATTCCATACATAAACATACATACAAACATATATACAAACATACATATATAAATGCCCAAATTCCCAAATTACATACACAATTCGATAAATAAACATACATACACATACACAAACAATTGTCAAACAATTAGCTTCAAATAGCTTGAAATTCTCAAACAATTGTCAAATAATAAATGCCCAAATTTCCCAAATTTTCATCTAAACCTAATTTAATCCCAAATTTTCATCTAAACAATATACATACAAACATACATCCAAATTCCCAAATTTCATCTAAACCTAATTCACATCTAAACCTAATTTCATAATAAAATTTCATAAATATTTATAAAATCATACATCTAAATCATATATACATACATACAAAATAAATACAACAATATACAAACAAACATAATCTAAACATAATTTATAAAAAAATTACTAACCAAGTTTGCAAATATCTTCGAATAGCTTGAAATCCTCAAACAATTGTCAAAGCTTCAAACACCTAACAAAAAACAAAGAAATTAACCAAAAAACCCAAAAATTTTGATTTTATGGTCAAAATTGAAACATATATGTTAACTAACCTTAAAAACTGAAAGATTAGTGAAAATTACTCCACAAAACACACCAAAACTGTGAAATCGCCACAGAGAAAGTATGAGAGAATTTTTGAAGGTTTTGGGTGAATATGGGAAGCAGAAAGCTGGATTCTGTGTTTAATCGCGCTGAGCCCTATACCGACGACATGTCGTCGGTATAGGCTACAAAGTCGGCGCAATAGGTTCCCTATACCGACGACATGTCGTCGGTATAGGATTCGTAAGGTTTTGACTGGTCAATAAAGTAAAAAAACCTATACCGACGACATGTCGTCGGTATAAGGCATTTTAGAATTTTTTTAATTTTTATTTAAAATTTTTTTTGACCGACGAAATGTTTATTATATTAAAAAACAAAAATAAAATCAAAATAACCCTATACCGACGACATGTCGTCGGTATAGGGTTTTCCCCAATAATTCATTGGGCGTCATTTTTCCCTCTATCTGGCTCAACCCTGTACCGACGACATGTCGTTGGTATAGGGTTTCCCTGACAAAATTTTGGTACCGACGACATGTCGTCGGTACAGGGTAACCTATGCCGACGACAATTGTCGTCGGTATAGGCGGCGTCGGCACAGGGTCTTTTTCTTGTAGTGTATTAAGTTTCTTGTAAGGCCTCAAACTCCGAAGGCCTTACTTATTGGATTTACTCATAAACATACAGTTCTTAAACTTAAATATCATATAACGCAGTGGGAAATTTCATTCAAATATAACGTGAACATGTTCAACATTCGAAAACATAACATTGTCTTAACATAACCATAATCAAAACATAAAATGTAACGGGATGCCAGTCTTCGTAAATCAGTCGGGTAACTTTTCCCCGCTAGCCAAGTATCACCGTTCAACATTCGTACATGCTCTTAACCTGAATGTGCACACTAAAAGTCAGCTACGCTGGTGAGTTCTAGCATTATCATAAAACATTATCTTCAAATATTTTGCCAAAAACATAACATTCAACTTCATAAATAAAAAGCGTACGTAAAGCATGCGA
This sequence comes from Smallanthus sonchifolius, assembly GCA_023525975.1. Lineage (NCBI taxonomy): Eukaryota > Viridiplantae > Streptophyta > Magnoliopsida > Asterales > Asteraceae > Smallanthus > Smallanthus sonchifolius. Next base: position 26,941,492 of record CM042021.1, on the reverse strand, counting down.
TAACATAACATAACACATAAGTTAAACAAACATATCGAATCTGTGCCTTCTCGTAACCGTTAATTGTAACATTTGAAAAATTTTCATGCTAAATACTACCAAAATAAAAGTTAAAGGACTAGAAGTATAATTACTTAAAAGATCAAAGACTAAAAATGAAAAATTCTGAAATTTCATTGGTAGCGGACCGCTACCATAAGCATAACGGTCCGCTACGTGGTCCCAAAGGCGATAATGAGGGAATGACACGTTCCCTGATTAGTCATTAGGGTTTCTGACGCGTGTCACAGGTAGCGGACCGCTACCAGATTCTTGTCGGTCCACTACGGCTACCTCAGTTGGGTGACGGACCGCTACCTTGTAGCTTAACGGTCCGCTAGCCGCAATTTGAGCCGCAACTCCGGAGCTTGACACGTGTCATGCTGACTGTTTAGGGTTTAGGCGGTAGCGGACCGCTACCCGTTACCATAACGGTCTGCTACGGACCTCAAATTCAGCCTATAATTACACCGAAACCAAATTCCAAGTTCTTGTAAGCCATTTCCACTCTCATAAAACCATTCCCGCTCATACGTTTAAGTTCCTGAGGTGCCGAATCATCATAGAAGTAACCAAGAAGCTAGGAAACGCTCATTTGGAGAAACCAAGCAAGGTTCTTAAGTAGAGACGCTGCCCATTAGGACACTTACTCTAGAAGATTCCTAAGCCGAGACTCTGTCAAGGTGAATACTTGTATTTTTATAAAATGATTTCAAAACTGAAAATGGTTTTGATTATACTCTGACTTGAATGAATTTATACAACCATTCGTTGCATAAGGTGATTTACTATATAGCAGTCAGCCCATAGAGTCCCGTATATATACACGTGTTACAGATGAGACGCTGTAACAGGGCTAGGGGTTGAACCCTTGGTTGTTGTAAAGCCCATCGTAGTAAGTGCAAGACAGACAGACCAAAAAATATATCCAAGGTCCCTGGTGTGGCTGGTGGTTAGTCCGTTGACTGTGTAAATTGACCAGAAACTATGGGCAAATTGTTCTATTTATTCACGCTTGTCATATTATGATTCCAATATACTTGTATTCACTAGTTTATACTGGTAAAATATTTTCAAACATTTTTACAGGTAACCAAGGGTGAATTGATTTTGATTAGCCATATGATGACAAGGAAAAATGATGTCATGAAAAAGGGAATGTCCACTCTAGACATCAGTTGAAAGAAATGGCTCATGTAAAACCTTGGTTTTGTAAATTAAACGTTTGTGTACAATATCAAGGTTTATCTCTGTTATAGTAAAATGAAACGGGAGATTCCCCGTCTTTGAAAAGATCCTGAGTTATGAAAATTATTCCGCTGTGTTTATAAATCTCTGATGAGATAAAATAAAAACCAGGTATCAACCGTGGGTCGCGCGCCCGAGGTGTCCTAAACCCGGGGTGTGACATCAATTCCATAACTTCCATACTGGCGAAGAAACCCTAGGCTCACCACCACTAGGCCCTTCAACATCATACATTACCTGAAGGAGGAGAAACCTAGGGCCCGATACCTTAGGCTATTGTAAGGCCCCAAACCCGGTAGGCTTCACTTATTGTATTTACTCAACAACACATAGCGCATGAACATAAGACATTCACAATCACAGCGTAAACGATTTAAAAACTTTAACATACGCAGCGGAATAGATAACATGTCTTGAACTTTCTTGTCTGGTACGAATTTAAACTTGTCTTAAAACAACATAATCTAAAAACATAAAAATAAACGGGATGCCAGACACTGATCTTCGGGTAACTCTTCTTGGCAAGTCAAGCATCCACATCCATATATAGCCACCTACACTTAACTGATGTGCATACTAAAAATCAGCAACACTGAGCGAGTTCTAACGTTTACTTTAAATTAGTCATACAAAAGATTTATTAATACATACATACTGCCCTTAAGGCAAAACTTACATACTTTACTTTTCAAATCAGTTTAAAATATATGATAAACCGTCAATTCCCTTTACACTATACTGCCCTCATGGCCGGCAGCCATGAGCCTACAATACCGCTTTACCATAAATTCTTTTACCCGGTCAATGCCCCCATGGCCAGCAGCCATGAACCGACATTACCGCTTTACCCGGCCAATGCCCCCATTGTCCACGACCATGAACCGACAATAATGCTTTACGCTAAGGGGAGTTGTTGGTCCTACCGAGTAACCGCCGTCACTCATCCCAGTTGTACAACCGTTAACGAACCACAAAGGTTCTTACTAATGGGCATAACCCATATCTGACATCTTATACAAATAACACCTGTCCGAAGGACCTTTTCAAGCTGGTACACATTCCCGTAGGAAATCTGTTCACTTTCTTTGCATAACTTTCCTTAACTTGATCCAAACTTAGCATATAATATGCCTTTGTTTATATATATAAAATATTGTAAACGCTTGCCATAAAATATCTTTGCATTACTAAAACATAGCTTAACACATATACCATGTCTTCGTTTACATATCTAAAAATATTGTAAACGCTTGCCATAAAGATATATCTTGCTTTACTGAAAACATACTAGCACATATATTATGCATTTGTTTATGTATATGGAAATGTAATAAACGCTTGCCAATAATATAACTTACTTTACTTAAAACGTACATTTGCCTCTTTTAAACTTTTTATTAAAACATAACTTTCGTGTTTGTTTATTAATATAAAATATAATAAACACTTGTCACTAAGTATGCACACCACCCATAAAGCAGACAAAAAGTAGATTAGAACTCACCTGATATACTGTCTACTGAACTAAAATATCGGGCTACACGAGTGCTACGTGATATGTACGAGTATAATACATGAAATCGGTTAAACTTGCTAGTGTCGGCTGATACACTGGAGGGTTGGCTGATAGATTCGGCCGACACTCTCAAGAGTCGGCTGACAGAGTCAGCCGATACTCTCAAGAGTCGGCTGATACTCTAGAGAGTCGCCTGAACTTTCATTCAGGACTTGTGTTATGCTATAGAAGGGCCGATACTCACTAGGCCGATTCTCTCTTACCTTATTCTTCGCTGAGTGTCCGCTCAACAACCATAATTTCCAATCAAACTCGTTTGTGATCTAAAACCATAACTTTTTACGTTCAATTCGTTTCTCCAACTCCCATGAAGCTAGATCTATATCTTTCAGGTGTTTTTATACGTAAAAATCCGATCTTTATGTGACTATACCCAAGAAACCCTAAAACCCCATTTTCAACAAAAACTCATATCTGAGCCAGTTCCATACCTCAAATCGGCTCGTTTCTTCGGCTAAACTTCGAGTAAACACTGGAGAAGAAGTTTGGTTCAATATTGGAGCAAAACCGATACCTTTCTCTCTCTAACCTCTCTCTCTCTCTCTCTTTCTAGAACTTGTGAAAATGTTGAAAAATGGTGTGGAGGGTGGAGAGGATGCCGTTGGGGTTTTATGGAGCCCAACTCACTCTCCTATTTCGGCCGGAGCCCAAGCCTAACCGCTCCCTCCCTTTTCTTAGTTTAACCCTCATGGATGATTATTCTTTATCTTTTCAAAACTCGGGATGTTACACCATTCAACACCAAACTTCAAGCACGACATCACAGGGATGACACGTACCAAACATCAAGCACGATTACCCCGTGCAATAGTCGTACCAAACTTCAAGTACCGTACCCCGCAAGGCACAAATACCAAAACTTCAAGGATAACAATAATCCCTTGGTAACCGTCATCACTCCAGTTATACAACAGTTGGCCAACCATATAGGCCCCTATAAAGGTAATGCCCATAACATACATCCCATAACCTCGATTCCCGGAGGAACCATGGTAGATTCGTTCGTTTGTGACTTTCTTAAACATTCACTTATTTTAGTTCAAAACTCCAGTTAAAGTATTTTTACGTTTTATTAAAAATCATTAATTCGTAAACTTTTTTTGGCAAAACATTTCGTAAACACATTTTATCACTTTACTTCAAAGACATCATTCCTAAACCTTGTTTCATCAAACGTCACATCGTTACGTATGCACACATCCCAAAAACATTATTTAAAGGGAAAATTACCAAAATGGACATTTGACCAAGCTACTTTTCCAAAATGGACATTGAATTTTAGTCTACTAAAACATGGTCATTAAGAACAATAGACGGCTAAAACGGCTAGGTTTAGCCGGCTAAAATTTCCGTGCTCAAATGGAATTTGTCAAACGCTAAACTAATCAGAAACTAACATGTGGCATCACAGAATTTTATGCCGGCTAAAATTTCCATGCTCGAATGGAATTTGTCAAACGCTACACCAATCAGAAACTGACATGTGGCATCACGGAATTTTATGCTGGCTATAGCCGTCTATTTAGACGGCTTAGCCGACGTTTTTTTTAAAAGAAAAATTGACAGAATGTTTATAGCCGGCTATTTGATATTTCTTAGCCGGCTATTTGAATGTACATAGCCGGCTATTTGTCTTAAAATAAACACAACAATCATATTTGTGGTGCTTACACTATGTCATAACACTGGTTAGGGGTTGTGGCCTTAGTTTGACAAAGTAGGTCTTACAATGTGGAGCTTACAATATCGCATAACACTGGTTGGGGGCTGTGGCCACTCCTTGATGAGTCCAAGACAAAACGAAACCAGTGAAATTTATCATAAGCGGGACAGATTGGATAGCTTAGGGGCAACATTGGGCGCCAACGAGGCCTCGAAAGATAACTTCTTGACAAAGTGGTATCAGAGCGGGTTGATCCTCAGATATGTTGACACATCACTTATCCCAAATGTTCCTTAAGATGGCTAAGCAATGGTGGTGGGAGTAGATCAACATTAGGCCCAAGGATGGCTGGTTGGCGGGCTTTAACCCGAAGATATACAATTGAAGGTGTCAGAGGGGCGACTTGTGTTGAAGGTGATCATGGACTTCAACTCAGTTAATTGAAGTTTACTCTCGACGAAGGTGTTTAAAAACTCGTTTATGAGCATGTATGATCTATTCGGGAAGTTTCATGGACACATGAAGTCGCAAAAAAATTTGTTGCTCCGCTCATCCTAGTTGCCAATAATAAAGTTGGAAGACCAGGCGACCGCGATCAAAACTTTGCGGGTGCCATAATTCCGATAACTAGTTCTGTGTCATGTGCCTCTAAGTTTGGCAAATGGGTCATCTACACCATAGCGCAAATAACTATTGAACCGATCACGAGAATCTGCTGGTCATTGCGATCTGGAACTACTACTGATCGCCAGAAAGGGTAATTGACCTGTCAAGTTGATGGATCGAGGTGGAATGATCCGGGTTGATGGAAGTTCACCGCACGTTGGGATCAACTTCTTTATGAGCGTCCCTTTGCTAAAGCCAATGATCGCCAGAAATGCAGCAAATGCATGAGGACGTGCATGGTTTGGTGATGGGAGGGTTTGATAGACCAAATGTTTGAAGATCGTATTTATTTGGTTTGTCCTTGAACGCTTGGGTATACTGGTTACTCCTATTGTCCTCATCCAGGAGAGCCTTAGTCTGACAAAGGAAGGTCTTACACCGTGGTGCTTATACTACAACGTAATACTAGTTGGGGTTGTGGCCGCTCCCCTGATGAGTCCAAGACATGACAAAACCAATTAACCGTATCATAAACAGGACAGATTGACTAATTAAGGGGCAACCCCTGGAAGTCGCATGAGACCTCAAAAGATAACCCCAAGACATTTTGCTATGTGCCTTCAAAACTTAGAGACACCACTCATAGAGGTGAAGGGTAAATATATAATACTAAAATAAATTTCATGGCTTGATTATTTATATTGTGTTTTCATTTTCTTACATATGCATAAAACTGAACTAGAGAGCTAGACCACACAAAAATTCTTGTTATAATAAATAATTAACTATGAGGACACATTTTACTCTCTGGTGTCTTTTCACTCTTATTTTCCCGTCTTTCTTTAATATTAAATGAGGGGACACGTGTCACTCATTGGTGCGTACTTACCCTTATTTTTCGGTTTTTCTCTCTCCTATTAAATAATAATATTAAAAAGGATATATATTTATAGATATTTAATATAAATTTGATTATTGATATTTATTATATCACTAACTATTTAAATTTAATATGAAATTAATTATGGATAGTTATAATTTCTGACGTTGCTTATTAATTTCGAAAAATAAATTTATATTATGGATAGTTATTATATCATCAATACTGTTTTTATATTTTAATTAACTCCATTATTTTAGACAACTAGATTAATAATTCGTTTCATTTTTTATTTATACTTTTTTTAATTCAAAATTTTGTTTATCGTCAATTAAATTGTTCAGTCATTTTATAATTTCTAAATCACCATTACTAATTACTATTTAATTTTTTTTATTTAGCACGTGTAATACACGAGGTTTCTAACCTAGTAAATTTATAAAATTCTATAAAACATGTAAAGTATTCTATAAAATCAAATACATGTGACTATATCTATATAGATATTATAATTAAATGAATTATATGAATTGTCACTTACTCAATTTCAATTTAAAAAAGGACACATGTTTATGAATATGAGCTCGTTCTAAATTTTAAATCAGTTTATTTCAACACACATGCACTTACTTTATATATTATTTATAAAATACTTTTCCTTCCCACCGTTATCTTTATAAACATGTTATTCTCATCCTTATTTTATATACTTAAAAACAATTTTATTAAGGTAATATACTGAAGTAAAAAAAAAAGATTGATATCACTAAATAGCTCTTCTCAAGACCTTAAACTTAATCTAATATTTAACCATTTTAATACTTTATATTCTTTATTATTTCATTAAAAATATAAAACTTCATTGATGTGACTTATAAAATATTCATTATAATGTAATTAATATTCGGTAATAAACTTATAATGTAATTTATCAAATAATATTACGCGGAAACAATTACGTTGATAACTTGATATTGTGGTAAACCTTTTTCACTCTAAAGTTATGTTGGTACTTTGAATAATATGAGTAGAGTAAGTTTGTACGAGATTGAATTGAAAACTTAAAAGTAATAAGACTTTTGGATATTTATAATCCTTATCTTGATTATTAACTGTTTGTTTGGCAGATTAAATAAATAACTTAATCACAAATGATGCTTAGACGACACTCCGATTGTAAAACTTAATAATCTCAAACAGAAGAAAATTACTAGCATTGTATAGGTTAATAATACTTTTAAGAATTTTGGGGTGTGCAAAGTCGGTTCGGTTATGGGGTTTAACCATAACCGAGCTTCGGTTATGGAAGATTGCTTAACCATAACCATAACCATAACCATAACCGATGGTCGTTCGGTTAACCGTCAATTATGGGTCGTTTCGGTTAACTTCGGTTAATTGTCTAATGTATATTTTTTATATTTTGCTTTTAATTCCCTATTTACTTTCCATCAATTTGAAATCAAGAAGAGCAGATTTCCTACTAATTGATTTATCAAATATGTTTGTTTACCTTTCAAGAATTGAATGTGTTTTGAATATTTCTACAAGTTAATCACTTTATCCAAAAGCACCAAGAAAAGTCTAAATTTATGTGAGCATTTTGTTTGATAGGTCAATGGACAGGAACAATGAGGTAATTGCAAAAGTTCATTTTTTTTTTCTTTCTTTTTATTGCCCGAAGATTAACTTTGTAGTGAAAGATATCGAAGCTGTGATGAAAGCCATTTTGATACCTACGAATCTGATGGATAAGCTAGTAAGCAGCAGAGACGGCTCCACATATTTTGAGGCCTAAAGTGAACTTTGAAATTGTATCCTTTTTGTTAAAGTTTTCTAAATATATGAAAGTTTTAAAATGTAATTTTATAGAGAATCAAAACGTATAATATTAATGTTTAAGCCGAATATTATTACATTAACCCATAAAGAAATATTGAATCATTTTGTTATCTTTTTTTATTTCTCCATAAAAAACATGGATTATCACATATATTTTCAGCTTAAAATTAATATATATTACAATAATTTTTTTAATCTTTTTAATTTTTTTGGGCACTTATAATTTGGGGGGCCTAAAGCGGTTGATTTAGTTTCTTATACTGTAGAGGCGATCCTGTTAAACAGGGAATTTAAATGATTTTAGTTAGATTCAAGTTCGGTTTCGGTTATATCGGTTAACAAAAGCTTCATAACCGTAATCATAACCGATTGGTTGGTTAACCAAAGCTTCATAACCATAACCATCGGTTATATCGGTTAAAATCGGTTCGTTTATGTTGGTTATCGATTCTGGCGGTTAATTTACTCACCCCTAATTAAAATAAATGAATATTTCAAGTAAGAATAAGGTTAGTAAATTCACTCCATTGACTTATTCATCTCTTTTTAGAACCGCAACACGCTAATACGAAAATAATCAGTTTTTAGGTTGTTGATATCTTGTAGGGACGGTACCTCTGGTCATGACACGAATACGGCATGAAAATGGTTAGGTTTTAGGTTGAGTCCCACTTATCCCGTATAATAATTGGGCTGTGCTCGGACTAAGTTGAGTCGCTTAACGTTTAAGGATGATGGCTTGGGGTGTAATGTAGGTTTAATAATAATAAATAAAAAAATAAATGTATAATGTTATTTTTAAAAGTTTAAATTTTAAATATTTAGCCCAATGGTATCTTGGTGTATTAAATGATGCCTCCTCCATTAAAGGTTGAGGGTTTGAATCTTGCTATGGACTATAGAGTAGAATTAGAAGTATATTAGATGGGTGTCTAAATAAATAAATGTTTAAAAAAATATATTTAATAGAACTTTTTAAAGTCTATTCACGTTGACTGAAACTGTGAGAAAAATGTGACAAAATGCAAACCACTAGAGTATTGGTGGAATTTTTTTATATCTGGATATTATTAAAATCCAAAACTTTTTGACGAATCATACAGAGATATTAAATTATTGATCATTTTAAGTTTTTATATAGATGAACATACATACATAATATATATATATATATATATATATATATATATATATATATATAGGGGATGTTCAAATAAGAAGTGGTTTTTCGCTAAGAAATGACAAAAACCTTAAGAAACGATATCAAACGAACTCCGATTGAGCTAATTTCAGTGGCGTTGGAACCGTCTCGTCGAACTTTACCATCTTAGGTTTTAGGGTTTAGCTTTTAAGGTTTAGATTTTAGGGTTGAATTTTAGGGTTTTAGCCTTAGGGTTTAGGTTTTTTTTTGGGGGTGGGGGTGGGTTTAGGTTTTTGGGGGGGTGGGGTTTAGGTTTTTGGGGCTGGGGGTGGTGGTTTTAGGCTTTTCGGGGTGGGGTTGTAGGGGGGGGTTTAGGTTTTTGGGGGTGCAGGTGCAGGGGGTTTAGGTTTTTGGAGGCGGGTTAGGGTTTGATGAGACGGTTTCAACGCCGCTGGAATGAGCTCAATCGGAGTTCGTTTGACCAATTTCTTAACGTTTCTTAGATAAAACCACTTTTTAGGGGAAACTTCCCTATATATATATGTGTGTGTGTGTGTGTGTATGTATATGTGTGTGTATTATTGCCTTTAGTAATGATTAAAGAAGAAGGAGAAGTCGAAATCATAGGTTTGTTTGAGTCTCTCTTTATGCAGGCAAGATGGTGTGTCTTTTTCTTTTAAGATAACTTCTTTTCAATTATTTCTTTTGGAACTATCTTCATCGCTTTTTTATTATGTAACTAGTTTTCTGTGAATTACAAATGATTTGTTAGTAATTAGATTACAAAAATCTCATATCAATTTGAACCAAATAAACTCATTTTTAAAAGGTGAGGACTTTTTTTTAAAAATAAAATAAGCTTGAGTATTTCTTCCCTCTATGGTTGCCAAAAAATGTGGTTTTGCTAAAGTTTAAAACTATGTTAGAAGGATAAGGTTACATCAATGAATGACGAGCCGTGTCAAGATTAGACACCCAATTGAAACGGTCAATAGAAATATTACGCCTACAAGATATCGACAAAAAAGAAAAGACCTTAACATTGTCGAGTAACTTGTCATTGTGTGCTTTTTGAAAGGGAGAACAACTTCAATCCGATAGCTCTAGGTACATAGACACATTATAATGTCTAATGTGCTAACCTTGTTACTTGTTAGTATTGAAGTTTAAGATCGATGAACACTTTTTTACTGTTATACGTAGAAACTATTGATGTTCATTGTTAAATTCAAACTATGATGGTGATAAATATTTTAAAGAAGACTATTAAGAATTAGTATATAAACATTTGACAATAGCAACCAAAAGTTGAAGTTTTAAAATAAAGTTAAGCTCTGGATGAGTATCAATGACACTGTAAACATGTTACCCTTAAACATATAACACGAAAAACATGTTCTTTTGAACATAAAGTAATCCCGCTAAGTAGCTACCAAAAGAATGCTAGTCGGGTCCGGGTTGTGTATATGCTTCATAAAAACTACAATACCAAAAGAAGCTATGCTTGGAAATAGACAAGTGGTACTTGACTTTCATCTCAACAAACTTCAACAAAGGGGGACCATTAAACATCTTAACATGTATACCTCAAGTCTGATGTAATAGACCAATATAACAACACTTACATGTTAAATCTGATTTTATTGGATTATGAAGTTATTGGATCATCATGTGCTTGAGGTGTTATAAGACCGGGATATATCACTTTTCACATGTAGTTTCTGAAGTTCTTAATGTGTGTTTTTATCTAGAAACGTTTTTAAAATATATACTAAGATTCTGGACTCACCTTCATATTGTTACGTATTTGACAAAAGTTTAACATCTAAACTACAACCCAGAAACCGTCTATTTGCTTTTTTTAGCGGCTCCTAATTTACTCCAAAAACCGCCTATTTGTGAGTGTAGCATACCTTTGGTTTTCAGCTTTCACTACAACAATATCACCCTATCCCGGCGATTTTTTTTGACTCTATAGCGACGACTTGTCGTCGGTATAGGCTATACCGACGACATGTCGTCGGTATAGATGTCGTCTGTATTGCCTCGTCCCAATAGGTCAAAGATGTCGTCGGCATAGGTCGACCTATGCCGACGACATGTCGTCCCCATAGGGTTTAATTAAATAATTCAAAAAGAAATTCTATACCGACGACATGTCGTCGGTATAGCTTCTGGACTTATCCGGACGACAAGTCGTCCGGAAAGAACCAACCTATGTCGACGACATGTCGTCGGTATAGACTATTTCTAATTTTTTAATTAAATTTGGAAATATCCTATGCCGACGACATGTCGTCGGTATAGGCTATTTTCTGTATTTTTTTATTTTTATTAAATTTTCAAAATTTTCAAGAAATATTTAATTTCTAATTACCAAAACCTACAAATCAGATAATTCAAACCATTCAAAAATTAAAATCCGAAACATATTGTTCGATACAAAAACCTGTTCGACACACAAATCAAATATTCAAACATAAAGTTGTCCGACACACAAACATAAAAATTGTTCAAACATTCAACAAATAACACCGACAACCAAGGCAAAGGCGCATCAACTTCAAGCTAATTATCGTCGCTGCTAGTTCGGCGTTCCCACATTCGACGCATTTCATCAATTTGTCATTGCATTTCAAGCATTTGTTGATTATGTACACGACTTTCTTCATCTCGTTGGGCTTCGCGTTGTTTTGATCTTGGACTTGTTGTTGAAGTTGAGTTACACGCTCATCCACTTCTTGCCAATGTGGTTGTGGAGGGGGGTACTGAACAAATCAGGTGTGGGATTACTCACCACACGACCAACACCCCGGATATGGCCACACCAATGACCCAATGCACGCTCCATGCATGCAATCTCATCGACAGCAGACGAGTCACCACCAGACTCAGCAGAGGATCTTGTATACTCCTCTTGGATTCGGTCCTGCGTTAAACAATGTAATAAACAATCACTTGACTATTTTACTAAAATTCGACAGCATAACTGCTGTAAAATGGATAACCAACCTGTTAAACTATAAGTTATAAACGACCCAAATTCACAAATTCCAATCAACCAACACTAATAACAACAAATACTAACAATACTAGCAAAAATATTCAACAATTGGGCTCGAGTTGAATGTTCTAAGTCTATTAAAGCGTGTTTGAGTCATTTTGACCCGTTTAAAGTTACAGTTGGATGTTCTAAGTTTATTAAAGTGTGTTTGGGTCATTTTGACCCGTTTAAAGTTAAAGCTGGATATTTTAAGTCTCTAAAAGTGTGTTTGGGTCATTTTGACCCGTTTTAAGTTACAGTTGGATGTTCTAAGTCTAGTAAGTCTAACAACAAAATCATTTGACTTACATAATCTGATGATGCATTCGTGTTGGCCCAACCGGTCCCTTCTTTATAATGGGTCGATTTAAACACATCAATTGGGCCGGTACCATGTGAAAAACAAAAAGAATATCACTAAGAATTAATAAGCATGTTTATATAATACTAACAATTGTATTTTCATACCTCCATGTGTCGGCGCTGGGCGTATGATTTGCTGCCATGGTAACTTGGGAAACGTTGTTTTGATCGGTTTTGTTTGTTATTCGTCGAGCGGTTTTTATAGCTCGCATCTAAAAACAGCTCATTAATCAAAGTCTCCCAAGTTTCTTGATCAACATCTTCTGGTGGATTATTCATCGCCGCCTCCACATCATCGTATCCCCCATTCTCCTCGAAGTGAACTTTCAACACGTTCTTGTGATCTTTATACACCCTCTGACACTCGGCGGTGACTCCGAGTTCAACGTCTCGCCACTTATCAGTGTTTCTCCAGGAGTCCAGATCAAAATAATCCTACAAATGGAAAGTAATTATAAATGTAATAGTTATGAAATTGTAAGTAATTATAAAACATCTATACTTACTATAAGAGTGGGATATATGGCCCGTTTCTTCTCAATTGGAACCTTAGCCCAATTAGGATAATACGGCGGAACAACCTTTTCAACCTCCAACGAGATAGCATGGATAAAATCCGTAGCGTTGGGACCCATAAACTTGTACCCCTCGGCATGAAGTTCTACATCAATGGGAAGAAGCTTCCTCCCATTTTGCTCAAATTTCTTATACAATTTTTTGGTTTTTGCCTTTAGATCGTCTTTTTTGGGAGGAACTACCTACATTGACACATGACATTCAAAAGTTAGGCAATTATAAAGACATCTATTAAACTATAACAAGTAACTTACCATCAGATCTAGTCGCACAACCCGAGTCGAAGTGATACGGACCACCGTCTCCACCATCTCCACCGTGTGATTGCGCCATTGTTGCCATTTTTCCTACAACAAAATTTATTAGTAAGCACAAATAATTATTAATTAACAAAGACAAATAGTACATTTTTAACATATATTCAATCAGAATCATCACTAAAATAACGTGTGTCAACAACATCATCATCTTCTTCATCGTCGTCATTTAGTTCATCTTCATCATCTGAATTGTATGCATCTTCTTCATCTTCTTCATCATCATTAATAAAACTTTCATCGAGATCAATCGAGGCAACATGACTTGGGTCACCACCCTCATTTAAAGTTGTACGCATAGGCAAGTAGCCTAAGACGACAATCAAGTTACCAAAAAATGATTGAGTTTCCCGTGTAATAGATTGACTATCAACATGGGGAATTGGAGTTTGGTCACCACCTACGTGACTTGATTCACCACCTTCGCATCCGGTGTAGACAACCAAAGTATAATCATTTGATTGAGTGTCATGCAATATATCTATCTCATTAACAACAGTAGGATGATCCCAAAGCTTCCGATGGTGAACGTCCTCAACAACCCTCCATTGGCCAGTGGTTCGAGAAGGATCTCGAAGATAGAACACTTGTTTAGCCTGTGTTGCTAATATATATTGGACATCATCATACCATTCTTTGCCAACATACCAATCACGGCCAATGTCAATTATAGTAGTATTGTTTTGCTTAATTAATATTTACCTCTCGTGTCGAACCATTTACAACGAAATAGTACAACCGAGTAACCATCTATGTAGTTCAACTCTATGATCTCTTCTAATTGACCATAAAATGGAGTATCATCTTCTCCTATTGTAACTACACCACTGTTCTGAGTAGTGCGTCGGGAATCACGATTTTGTACCACAAATCTAACACCATTGACTATGCAAACAGTGTAAGAAGATGCGTACAAGGGACCATGTGCCAATGCCCTTAATTCTTTTTTATTGGGAGTAGAAGATGAAGATGAAAATACATTTGCTTCAATTTTAACCATGAAGAAAAATCGGTTTGCATATTGCGTTCAGGAAATTTAGATTCATATTCACTGGTAGATGGACAAAACAAAACTTAAATTAGTATAATTAAATGAAAATATAATAATAGTTTATTACAGGTAGATGGAAAAAAACACTTACGATTTGTAGGCTTTGATTTCATCGCAGTTGTTCAACACAAACCATTGTAATGATTTGTTGGCATGTTCAGAGAGCGCCTTGATTTTCTTTTTCGATATTGGTCGACATTGTGAAGAAAACACTTGAAACTGCCTTTTGAGAATGCCAGCATCTGCATTTCTATCTGGTTGGTTAAATTTGGTCTGCATACCGTCCAGATACATAGAGCAGAATGCCAAGGCTTCATCTACAACATAACCCTCCGCAATTGAGCCTTCGGGTTTGGCTTTGTTTCTAACATATGCTTTGAGCTTTTTCATGTATCTTTCAAAAGGATACATCCATCTCATATACACAGGGCCACCAAGAATAGCTTCTTTAGGTAAATGAAGAATGAGATGAACCATTATGTCAAAAAATGCTGGAGGATATATCATTTCCAAATTGCATAATATCTTAACCACTTCCTCATTTGCTTCATACATGTCTTTCACATCTACTGATCGTGCACAAATTTTTTGAAAGAATGTGCAAACATCATTGATTGTTGTTGAAACATTTTTGTGCAGACCCGATCGTACCCCTATTGGCAGCAATCGTTGCATGAGGATGTGATAATCATGGGACTTTAACCCAATTATATTTGAATTATTGGGAAGTACCTTATTATTGAAATTCGATCCAAATCCATCAGACAGTCTCACTCCTCGAATAAACTGACAAAAGCGTTCTCGATCACTGGGTGTGAAAGAGTAAGGAGCTTGTGGTTGGTACAACTTGTTGTTTTTTTGTGTTAGCCATAGGTTATGTCGAAGACCCATATTTTCCAAGTCTTTGCGGGATTTGTGTGTGTCTTTTGATTTATCGTTCATCAACAAAGTACCCAATAAACTCTCACACACATTTTTCTTCACGTGCATAACATCAAGATTGTGTTTTAAAAGCAGAGAAGACCAATAATCGAGCTCAAAGAAAATACTTCGTTTAGTCTAATTCAACTCTGATGTTAGACGCTTTCTTTTTACCCCTCCATACATTGGATGTTTCCCCGGAACACGATCCGGGAGTTTTTTTAGTTGTTCTAATATTTGAGCATTAGTCAATCGTCTGGGAGGATGTTTTGTCTCTTTCTTGCCATCAAACGACAGATCGTTCCTCCATTTATGCTTTCTAGGCAAGAATCTTCTGTGTCCAACAAAAGCTATCTTATTCGTTATAGCGCACGAAGGTGTGTCAACGTTACACGTAGGGCATGCTTTATAACCTTGGCCACTCCATCCAGACAAGCTACTACGAGCAGGATAATCGTTGATAGTCCATAACAGTGCAGCATGCATCCTAAATACAGTTTTGGTTGATGCATCTCTCACCTGGACTCCTTCAGCCCACAACATTTTCAACTCATCAACCAACGGCCTTAAGTATACATCAATGTCCTTACTAGGTGATTTAGGCCCGGGAATTAGCAAGGTTAACATGAAAGAAGACTCTTTCATACATAACCACGGTGGTGTATTATATGTTGTTAACACTACCGGCCACATACTGTAAGTCTGACTCATGTTACCGAACGGATTAAAACCATCGGCAGCCAAACCTAAGCGGACATTCCTTGGTTCTTTAGCAAAATCTGGATATCTCTCATCAAAATCTTGCCATGCCTTCCCATCAACCGGATGTCGCATCATACCATCTGTTGAGCGTCCAGTATTATGCCAGATCATTTCTTTTGCCGTTAATCTTAAACTATACCTTCGTCGAAGCCGTGAAGTTAAAGGAAAGTAGCGCAACACTTTATGTGGTACTTTCTTCCCCTTTGTGTTTTTATCAACCCTTATACTCTCATCACAAACCGGACAGTTTTGCATTGATTCATTCTCCTTCCAAAACAGTGCACAATCATTAATGCAAGCATGGATAGACTGATATCCTAAACCAATCTTACGCAGTTTCTTCTTAGCTTCATAGTGTGACCCTTCGGCATTGTAATTTGTAGAAGCTCTAACAGTTGGTCAAACGAACTATTCGTCCATTTGTTGATAACTTTGATATGCATCAATTTGGCTATGAAGTTTAGGGAAGACATTTGACTACAACCGGGGTATAACTCCTTATTTAGCTCCTCAAACAACGCATCAAACTCTGGGTCTAAACCAGTTCCATCTTCATCTATATTATCCTCGTTTGTATTTTTCTTAGCCATCACATCATCTATGGCATCAAACATCTCATTATTTGTTGTTGTAGTTATTGGAGGAGTTGGTGTTGTTCTTGGGGCAAAAAGTGATGCTATCTCCGCCACACGAGGATGTTGTTCACCATGATAAATCCAATTATGATATGATTGTAGAAACCCACGGTCATGTATGTGGCCATATACCGTGTTCAAATCTTGTCGACACGCATTACAACAACGTCTACACGGATAAAACGCTCTACCTCGACCGTCGACATGGTTCTTGGCCGTCTCTATAAAGTTGCGAAGACCGCTTAAGAAAGCCGGAGAATTCCGATTTCCTAGTGTAACCCAGCTTTTATCAATTACCATATCTAGTGTCATATCTATTGTGTTATAAGCATACACATATACTTGCATGTAATAAATGATATAAACGAATGTATGTGATTTGATCGGTACTCTAAGGCGTTGGATCCGAACCCACTTTTTGAATATTCTATCTCATATGTATACATTTTAACGAGTTGACTATTTAAGAAAAAATCAGCAGCATTTCACCTTAACTCCCCAAGTATGGAGATAAACCGTAAACTCGAAGGAGTAAGGAGAAATATCTACCAATTTTTCTTAAATGTCAACCCGTTAAAATATATACATATCCTAAATAAGATAGAATATTCAAAAAGCAGTCCCAAAGAGGACAAACCAAAATTTATCTCTATCAGATAAATTTCGGACGGGTATATTCTAAAGAGTTATCCTAAATAAACATACTAGTGTACACAACATGAGACGTACATAAAGGTATAAAAGTCGGGATGCGTACCTTAAAAAATTCAATGAAACGCAAATAAGATGTTATTCACACCTCTCCAACCGCAATAGGTTCCGAACTTGCAACAAAATTAAATAAAGTTACATATATATATGAAGATATATACATACATTCACAATTACATAAATACATACACAATTATATACATACAAATCATACAATTACATAATCATACATACGAACATACATACAAATATACATACATATTATATACAAACACACATAAATAAATGCCCAAATTCTAAAATTACATATACAAATACAATTACATACATAAAAATACATACATACACGTATATACATACATAGCCTTTACAAACATATATAAACAAAATACCCAAATTACATACATAAACACAATTCTTCTATAAATGCCCAAATTCCCAAATTTCATCTATATACATACATATTATATACAAACATACATATATAAATACCCAAATTCTTCTATAAATGCCCAAATTCTCATATTTCATCTAAACCTAATTTCACATCTAAACCTAATTTCATCATAAAATTACATAAATATTTATAAAATCATACATCTAAACCATATATACATACATA
Source organism: Smallanthus sonchifolius (assembly GCA_023525975.1). NCBI lineage: Eukaryota > Viridiplantae > Streptophyta > Magnoliopsida > Asterales > Asteraceae > Smallanthus > Smallanthus sonchifolius. The sequence continues at coordinate 26,923,496 of CM042021.1, read as the reverse complement.
CAAATAAACACAAACATATACATACAAACATACATCTAAACATAATTTGTAGGAAAACATACATCTAAACCAAATTTGTAGAAAAATTACTAACCAAGTTTGCAAATTAGCTTCCTCTAAGCTTGAAATCCTTAAAAAATGGTTAAATCTTCAAACACCTAACAAAAACCAAAGAAATTAAGCAAAAAAACACCAAAATGTTGATTTTCTTGTTAAGATTGAACAATATATGTTAACTCACCTTAAAACCGAAGAGATTGGTGAATATTGCTCCACAAAATACCCAAAAAAAGGTGAAATCGCCGGAGAGAGAGAGATGGAGGCGTTTGAGGTTTTTTTGGTCGAAATGGGAAGCAGAAGGCTGTATTCTGTGTTAATTCGCGCTGAGACCTCGTCAGTATAGGCTCAAAAGTCGGCGCAATAGGTTACCTATACCGACGACATGTCGTCGGTATAGACTTTGTAGGGTTTTGACTAGTCAACAAAGTAAAAAAGCCTATACCGACGATTTTTTAATTTAACAAAAAATTTTTTTTTGACCGACGAAAACATTATTATATTAAAAAAACAAAAAATAAATCAAAATAAGTCGTCGGTATAGGTTTTCCCCAATAATTCATTGGGCGTCATTTTTCCCCCCATCTGGCTCAACCCTGTACCGACGACATGTCGTCGGTATAAGGTTTTCCTGTCAAAATTTTGGTTTTGACATGTCGTCGGTACAGGGTGACCTATGCCGATGACGGCGTCGGCACAGGGTCTTTTTCTTGTAGTGTTTTCATATTTCACTTAGTTTCTTGGTCCATATGAGCAATAAGACAAGACCTTAATTCACTCTAGAAAAAACAAAGTCACATGACTTGATTATTAGGAAGAAACAGACAATTGGGAATTCGAAAGGGCCCCAAAACCCTCCTCACATGGTCTATTATTAACATTTTAACTTTATGTCTTCCTTTATTGGATTGTCGCTATAGGGTACATGACACCCTCCCAAGAGACTAAACTGTATATGACCGTAACCACGATGATAGGGCTATCGCTTTGTCTTTTCCATAGCCAAAACACATAGTAAAAGTGAATCATGTGAAACAAATCACCGTTTAAACCCATACATAAGAGGACTAGGTATGTTTATGAAAGCGACCTACTAAAATCAACCATGCATACAGATGAAAGCATTTAGACTTTATATATAACTCCTCTCTTTAACATGCTTTCGTGCCAGCAATGATAGGTCCGATTAATAAATGTATGTTACAACAAATGTAACCGTCAAAGTTTGACGATCCTTATCTTTTCAAGATTCATGGTTGATGCTTCAAAGTAATCTAGTATTTCGTAGTACAAGAAAAAAAACCTTTTACATCAATATTAACACAAATATAACAATTGTAATCGCATGTTAACACAAATAGATGTACGAATCATCTCGGACAATTGATATGAAAAATAGACGATTTATTAGTGTAGTATATATTTGTGTGTATTAAAAAAGAGAGTTTCTTTTTCTAAAATGTTGATGCACTGAGATTTTAGTGATGCGTCTAACTTGTTATAATAGTGCTTCTAAACTAATTACAACGACGTGTCTAACAATGCAACCGTTCATCTATGTTACACATAAATGAACTAGGCGATTATAATGGTGCGTCCAAACTAATTCAATTATTCGTCTGAAAACCATTTGTAATTTAATGGAATGTGTATATTATCACCCTAAAATACACGTGTATATTATCACCCCCCTCTCTATATATATATATCACACACAAGCACATATTTTTAACTGAAACGTTTTTAGTCTAATAAATAATTTTTATTTAATTTTATAAACGTTTTTTATGCAATTAGAACAACAGAACAGGTGAGGTGAACAACACAAAGTGCAGAACTTTGAGCCTTCGACTACAGAAAGTGAGATTAGAGCAGCGGAATATGTGAGGGAACAACAAAAAGTGAAATGCGACATGCTTCAAATTGAATAACTGAAATCCAATCGGGTTGTTTGAACTGATGAGACTCGAAATCAGAACCAATGGTATATATTAAATATAACGTAAAATACGTTTTGAGGCTTTCAAAGGAAAACTCTATACAGTACTACTTAAAAACTTGAATTTTGAACATTAATTTGTATTTTGGCGTACGGTTGGAGTTTAGCAATTGTATTTGTTAAACTTTACTTATTCGGTTAAGATTTTGCACAATTTAATCAAATTAGATGAATCGGTTTAACCAACAGAAACTACATTAATATGTTTGAACTGAGGGTACCACTCCCACCACCCTTAAAGCAAAGGGTGTAGTTAAAAAAGGAAATTGTAGAGATATAAGAATTACTCACTATGATCTCCACCAATGTGTGAAGACAAGTATTTATAGGTATTTATAGCCAAAGATATTACAAAACAATGAATGAACAATAAGTACATAATGAATGATAATAACAGTAGGAATTTAGGAAGTCTCATGTTTAATAGTAGATCTAATTTGTTATATTTTATTGTTAACAACAAATAAAAATTAAAATACATGCCATAAAAGAAACGTTTCTTTAAAAAAAATTCATTTTCATAAAGGAACGTGTATCTATTAAAGTATGAAACAAGAAAGAAAATTTTAGGAAAAAAAGATTTAAAAAAAATTATTGATTTAATATCAAAAAGGCAAAAAAAATAAAAAATAAGAAAAAAATAAAAAGAAACTTAAAAGTAAACTAAATATGCTTAATTTAAAACAAATAAACGTTTTTTTATCCAACAATATTATAAGCGAGAAAAATGAAGTTTTTCAAAAAACATATATTTTTATAAATATTTTTCAAATAACCTATTTTAGTAAAATAAATTTTCCACCAACATTTTTTTTTTTTAGTAAAAAACTCCACTCCACATGTGCAATTTCATTTAAATAATGAAAAAAAGGCAATTGGCTTCCTTAAGGATCACCATTTATTTAATTAAAACCATATTAACTACTTACGGCATCCGGTATGGGGCGTGAGGGGCGTGAAACACCGCCCCCTATTGTCGTGAAAGGGGTGACCAAGAAAGATGTCATTTGATTGGTTGAGAGGGCGTGAAAATTTTCACATGGTGGGAACACCACCCCCTTTTGTGTGAAAGGACGTGAAAATTCTCGCATGACTGAGTATACCAAATACCCTTACATCATGTAAACAAAAGTTTTGTCTAGGTTGTGCCAATACTACCACCAAGTCAATGGGAGTGGCCCTAACAAAGATTCTAATCTCATCATCTTGGAGAGAAGTCTCTTTCAAATGACATTTCTTTTCACATTTTGAGGTGTCTTTTTCTCTTCATAAGATCAAAAGGGCATGTTAAATCTTAACCATGTCTCTCAACCTCCAACATGTATAGGAAATACCCCACACACCCCCCTTTTCTTTGCTTTTATCATGTAAGTTATTAAGGGGTTCGAATGAAAGGCATCAATGCCGAAGAAATTATGATTCAATTCGGTTATCCGGGGCTTCTATGAGGATCGGGTTTGTCAAAAGGTTAGCACAAGCTTGCTATTATTGAATTGTAAGTATGAACGTGACTAATAGATGTATGAGGCTAGGATTTGGTTTCTGGATATGTAGAATTTGAGGATCTTTTCCATTTTAATTATTTAGGTCTTCTAGGAAGATATCAGGGTATGTTAAAAAGTCAGCACAAACATGAGGAATAGTTGTACGGGGTTAACATTTCCCTTTTGGACACGTGGACTTTAAACTACTAGATAAAGACCAGTTTTATTTTTGACGATCTAAGAACCTAAATGGAGGAGTGAAGATGTTATTTTTATTTCAATATGGAGTTTTTTTTAATTTCTTTTAAAGATGTACCAGATTATATACACTAGTTTTTTTATTTTCTTTTAAAGATATACTAGATTAACCGTGGTGAGTTTGACATTTCTAAAACATCTTACATGGAAGATTAACCCACCATAGGTGATAAAAACCATCTGGCCCAATCTGGACCCTTTTTTTTGTCACAAGTGGGACTTGAACTCAAGACCTTCCCATTTTTGTGAAGTCTTGGGTATACACGTTTGCCACTCTAATCATGTATCTATCCGTCCTTTTGTCAAATAGGTTAAAGCGTCTTTTAGTTAAACCTTATTACACACACACATATACGAAAACCATCAAATAAAAACCACCGTAAATGTAAAAGCTAATAAACCAAATTCTGATCATATATTGACTTCTAGGGAAGGTGTATAAAATAATATCAAAATAAAAATGTGGACATAATTTGGTTTTTTGGTTATATATATATAAAACAAAAAAACCAAATTCTGTTAACATATTTGGACAAATTATTAAATCACGTGAACTATGTAAGCTTGGGTTTTCAAACAGGTCAACGGTTTAAAACATGAACCAAGGGATTCATATTCTAAAGCAAGAGTCAAAATGGGAAAAATAAGTTCCCATATGCAAGTAACTATATTTGAAACATATGGAATTGTTAAAATGGGAAGAATGGTCATGTGATTGATGATTATGCATATATGTAAACTTAAGGTTGCTTTGACATATAGGAAGTCAACAAGGAGAAAACAAGAACCATGAGGTACAATGTTCAAGCAACTGAGGTGAGTTCATGCTATGACCTTACCACTTATATTTATTGAATACTAATGATTATAATTGAGTTTGTGTTTGTGATCTTGATATGATTCAACTATGGGTGCAAAACTTTTATTTTGACTTCAATGGAGATTATAGTGTAGTATTGAGACTTTATATGGGCATTTCAAATATATTGAATGATAAGGTAAGTATTCAAACTCTAGAACCTAATAATTTGTGAAACATGTAGTTATCTGTATATATTTGTATCACTTATGTTTTTGCACTAAAAGGAGTTAATAAGATATGAATTGAGGATGTAAACCTCATAAATGAGAAAGGAGTTACTAAGACATTAATTGAGATGTAAGCCTTATAAATGAGAATTTATAAGTTTATAACCTCATTAGGCCGAGGGGAGTACCCCCATGGAGCTGAGTTGGCGCCGTGGGTGGCGTGGAACACCATGCCCGCCTGGCGTGGACCACGCTCGTGGGTAGCCTTCATGTGAATCTCCACGGCGTGGAGAGAAAAGTTTTAGCCGTTTGGAAATTTGAATCCGTTACCCAACGGATACTTTTGATTTAATTTTTTTTATCAACTTTAATCAACTCTATATATACCCATTTTACAAACCATAAAATTTATAAAAACCAACATACAATTCTCTCTAAATCATCCAAACCATCATTTCTTTTGAAAAGATATGGATCCCGACAATCCCAACCAACCGAACACCAATCCGTTTTGGATGCCTCCGCCGTCTCCCGGTCAATATTTTCAAGGCGGCTCCCCACAATTCGGTTTTTGGAACTATCAACTACAACAACCAGTCCGTTTATGTTAGTTTTTTAGTTTTTTAAATTGTTATGTTTTTTATTATTTTAAATGTAATGTTTTTTAGTTTTTTAAATGTAATGTTTTTTTAATTTTTATGTTATTTTTTTTTTATTTAAATTGTTATATAAAATTAATTAAATTAAAAAAAGAAAATGACGTGACAGTGTGAAAATGTGGAACCATTTCCCTCTAATGTGGAGAATATGAAAAAGCTGTAAAATCTGATGTGACGCTGACGTGAAGAAGTGTGAAAATGTGGAATCACTCCCCTTGGCCTTAAGGGGATTATGAAAAGGTCTAGACCTTATTAAGGAGATAAAGGAGATTTTCAGAGGTTCTTAATCTTAACAAGGTGGAAATGGGAGTTTGAAATCTTTGAATTCAAGAAAAGAGAGGTTTAATCAAAATGTGCTAAACAATGAATTTAAGAGTATTTAAAACAAAGAGAATGTTCATTTAAATAGATTTATGACATATGTAAATATTTTATACATGTGTTCATGGAGTTTTATGGTTAAATTGAAAGTATATTGAAGGAATGGGTCAATATGGATAAAGACTTGTCCAAAAACACAAAACTTCATCAGGTGATGCTGGACCGTACTACGGTCCAGACCGTATGAGTACTGTCAGCGTAAAGTGCACTTTTTGAAACTTCAATTTTTGGCTGGAATACGGTCTTCATACGGTCTAATGGTGTTTTCTTGCACCGGCACTCGATATAGCCTACGATATAAAAAAAGATCCTATTTCGAACACAACCCCGTTTTAAAATATATATATTTTCTGAAACGCCAAAAAAAATAAAATTAAACACACCTGCGTATTCAAGCTTTTTTAAAAAGGTAACGAACGCAAGAGAAAATTAAATTTATAAAAAATTAAATGAGTTAAAATTTTATATTATATGAGGTGAAAATGAAAGTATACACAACTTTTGTTATGAGCTTGACACCGTAGACGTGTTGCTTTTTGTAAGATATATTATGGCTTTTTATTTTTAATAAAAATAGAAAGACGGGTGAGTATGGGTGTGCAAAAAAAATTGAAAACCTTACCGTATTCATAAGTGGAAAAACCGACCCGTATTGTGAATTCGGTGCGGTTTCAAACCGTATCCAAATTGTGAATTTGGTTTTCGGTTCGATTAATGGGTATACATTTTTTTGAAATCGGTTTATTCTGTTAACCGAATAAGTGATAACAATATATGTACATGTCTAGGGACTTAGGGATTAAATTAACATGTATATGATATTATACGCACGAGACTTTCTTTGCAGCCCCACCCCCATCTCGTCTCCGCCTCAAAAACCCTCAAATCCCTCCTCCCGTCACTTCCTTACTAAGAAACCAAAATTAGACAAAAATGTTATTCGGTTGAAAACGGTTTGTTCGGTTTTTTAACCGTAACCGAAACAAATTGTAATATGTGATTGTCTGAACACATATGTTACATATCATAAAAATGAACGCAAACAAAGTTTCTCAACTTCATTTTGGTATTAATATCATCAAACTTATTTAAAGGCACAACTTAGAGAGTTTAAAAAATGATTTTACTTCTTAAACTATTAAATATTAATACATGATTTTTTTAAAAGTAACATTCAAAATGTGTAAAAGTGACATGGATTTCTTAACATATAAAATTATGTGGATTTGTATTTTTTTTAACAACAATTTTATTTAAATTGACTAGCAAGATGCTAGACGGCAAGACAAAGAATTACATATAAGTAAAGGGGGAGGGGGTTGTAACCACTCTATCCAAGTTCGTTTGCACTTATTTTTCCTACTCGAATACCAATAATACGAGTAAAAAACATCTTTAAATATCGATGCATTTTTTGGCCGAGTTTTCATAAATACCATATCGTTCCGAAGTTTCCAGATAGCCCACCAAGTAACATTGAAAAGCATCCCCACTATTTCTTTCTTTGTCATGATAAGAGACAATTGATCTAGCCAATCCATTAAGTCCAGATGAAATCTCAAAACCAGTAATTGCAAATCAAGCCACTATTCAATCAACTCCCATATCTTTTTAATCGATCCACACTCACCAAACACATGAGGAATAGAATTCGTCCCATCATTACATAAGGGGCATAAAATAGACGGAACATCAATGCCCTTAACATCCAAGTTCACCCTAGTTGGAAGCCGATTTCCCCAAACCCTCCAACCATAAATATTTATTTTCCGAGGCACGCAGGAAAACCACACTGTTTTTCTCGATCCTCTAGGAAGCATGTAATCATCTATATGTTCCCGAACCCCTTTAACTGAAAAATCCGACATCCTTGACATCGACCAAACCCAACAATCTCTACCTGTCAATAGGGAGACCCTAGCTAATAGGTTACACAATTCTAGAAACTGGGACATTTCGGCTCCTTCTCGAATATCTCTACGCCATGCCCACGTCTCCAGTGCCACTTTGTTTACCACCAAGCAATCTTTTTCCGCTTCTAAGGCAAATAACCTCGGGAACTTCTCTGCAAAAACTATATTTTGGCACCAAGGTTGCTTCCAAAAACTTGTCTCGTTACCACACCCAATCTGCCTATGTATCGAGTTTAAAGGAACAATACCCAAATCATTAGATTAGAAAACTCTTTTAGCATTCTTTACCACACACTATTTCCTTTAGGGACAGATGAGATCCCTTCATCCGACCCATACATAGAAGTAATATTTTTCTCCCAAATGGCCCTCGGATCATTAACAAACTTCGTATTTAAATCAATCAAAAAGTATTGTATTAGTATTTCATGCTAGCAAAAAAAAGTCAATGTGATATCTACGTCAACCAATGATCGTCTGTACTAATAATCGACATTTATAATTGATTTCACGAATACATGTATATTAGACAGGTTCAGAAACTTTATAACGTAGAATAGAAGTATAAAAAATAAAAATTTCACTTTAAGAGGAAAATTGGAATATTATCGAATTTCTTAAACTATTACACAAATATATTTTTGACAAGTTTGGCTAAATCTTTAAAATTGACAGTTTATGAATGAAATTAAATGCATAAACAAACACATGAAACAATAAATTCAAACATTCACAAGTTCTTACAATAAAAATGAAATAAATAAAATTCCTAAATTTGAAGAAAATCCTTCAACTCCAAAATCGAAGCTCCAGATGATGGAATTAGGGGTCTGACAGCCGGGGAAAACTGCAACATCGGGCACATTCAAACGTTTCGTTCAATTATTTATGGGCTTGTAACTCAAAACAAAGCAAAGTTATGTCCATCTTAAGTTACACCCTTTTATAACCCATTTGCTCTGATCCGGATGCTCTAAAAATGAGTCTCACCTTAATACACCAAAATTAGCATCAAAGATATTTTCATAAAAATAAAAAATAACTATTTTTTATGATAGTAGCTTGTTGTTATAAGCGGGTTTAATTAGATATAATATAAAGTTATGAAACAACATATAATTTGAAGAAATAGTACACACAGTGTGTGTGTATGTTAGGGTTTTACCATTTCAAAGGTTGCAAATGGAAAGTTTTGTGTGGATGTTGTGGCTTTTTGTGATGTGTGTGGGGTTTCACTTTTTAACTGGCAGAAAAACAGAACTCAAGCCAGAAGCTTCAGAATGAAAAAAACAACAGTGTTTGCAGGGTACCACGTGAAGCGCACGTGATATGTGGGTCCAAATTGGCTGAATATGTGTACTTGGTGGGTCCCATGAAAGTTGGTCTTGGACAATTATCAAGATTTGGGTAGAAAGGTAAGGTTGATGGAGATGTGAAATTCTTTTCTTATGTATCTACAATTTCACACCCTTTACTTTCAAGATTTCAATTTCTACAATTTATTTTGGAGTTATTTACTTCTAATCAATCCATGTTCTTTCTTGTGTTATTACTTATAACTAGTTGGTTCCTCCACGCTTCGCGTCTCCGCACGGAAGTTTGATAATTTTTCGTCAAAACCCTGCGGCAGGAGTTTGGTCGTTATCGGTTCGGGCCGACAAAAACCATCAAAGCGAATACCGATAATGTTCGCTTATAATAGGTACGGGTCGTCACAGTACAATAACGATAATGACATTCACTATAGGCTACAATACAAAAAAATAATCATTTTTTAATACAACTCCGTTTAAAAAAATATATACTAGAATGTTGATAAAAAATAATAATAAAAGCAGCCGTGCAATCCGTTTAAAAAAAAGTAAACTAACGAAAGTAATTACAGGAAAAATAAAATTAATATATAATTAAACGGGTTGAAAACGTAAATTATATATAGTATAAGGGGTGAAAAAATTCAAAAGATTGTATGCTTGGTTCAGCAGACTGCTAGGCTGCTTCACTGTTCATGCCTTACTCTTTTAATAGTATTACTAATGAAGAGAAAAACATAAATATGATTAGGATGATTTTTTAGTTAGAAAGTTATTAGAGCCATAATTTTGTTTCATTTGTTAAAAAATTAAATAACTATAGTATAAAATACAAAGGCATGTTTGGTTGTCAAGAATTCTTTATAATTCAATAGATTTGAAATTTAAATTTCATTTTTTTCCATTTTTGGTTGACTAAGAAAAATGATTAGAATTAAAATTACCAAAATTTTCAATTGATGGAATTCAAAATCAACCCTCCCGCTTTTCATTCCATCTCCATATCTTTAAACTTTTTAAAAGATATTTGAGTTTGGATTTTTGTTTTATATATTGTTAATTTAGGGTAATTTTGTCTTTTTGGGAACTTTTACATTTTAATTCCATTAACAAATGTATCAACCAACACACATTATAGATTTTTAAAGAAAGCCTTTAAATTTTAATTCTAACTCCAAAACATTTCTCGAACCAAAAGCCCCTAAGGATTTTCGTTTATTTATTTTAATTTTCCAAGATAAAAATAGAATATGAGTATTATTTTTTTTGAAAGGCAAATTTATTAAATCATGTGAGAATGAGACTTGAACCTATGATCTTTTTAAACTTTGGTGTTCCTAGAGGATGTTCCTATACTATCGGGCCACCAACCCCAACGACAGAATATGAGTATTTAAAAACTCAAGCAGGGATAACATAACCAAATTCTTTGGATCTGGCGGAGCTTGAAGAAAAACGCAAGGGGGGCCGAGATTTTTTTTCCTATCAGGGGGCGAAACTATAAAATTTTCGGCCGAATACGTATAAATTAACATTACTAAACGAAAAATCGAAGGAGAGGGCCGAGCCCTCACTATCCTTCGCCCTTAGATCCAACCAGGCACTATTATATTTTGTGACCTATAGATCATAAATATCAAGCTTCCAAGTTCCAACTATTGTGACCTATAGATCCTTCGATTTGTCGTTAATCCATTTAAGTTTTTTTTTCTTTTTTAATATTATCCACAAAGATGTTGATAATTTAAGTTAGAGGTGTTTAATATTTAATTTCAAACCAATTAAACTAAAAATCGAACTGAATTGAAACCGCTTAAAACCAAACCGAATTACACATTCAATTTTTGGTTAGGTTTTAAACCAAAATCCGAATTAATGTTTTTGGATTTTGGTTCCAAAATTATGAATTCCGTTCAAACCGACCTTACCGAATTAGCTATTATTCTCCTTATTATTTAAAAACCTTAGGAAATGAATAGTAACTATTTTTTTTGATGCTATAGCGGATGCCGTTACCATTGAGGTACCGTGAGTAATTCGACGCCACCGCAATGCGAGACGGGTAAAATTCCTAGTTATATTTAAATCTAAGTTTTAGTTGGCCCAATTAGCCCAATAAACCCATATTTTAGTTAGCTCATAAGATCAAAACTTCTCGGTCCATCAATACTCAAATAGTTAATCATAATCGTCCTTTTGACTTGCCGCTCCAGCCTCCAAAAACCCTAAATCCGCTCAATCGCTAACACGACCAGAACAACGAAATTTTGATTCCAGAAACCCTAATTCAACTCTTTGAAAATAGAACCGATTAACACCTGAAATTTAAAATAAAAAAAAAATACTAGTATTACAAGATATTGAATATTTATCGTATTAAAAAATTCTATGATGAAAATATTAAAAACTTAAATGTTCTACCTTCATTGCCAAAAGACTTATTAAATATTTTTAATACATTTTACTTGAAAAAAGGCATTTGTCGTAAATAAAGCTGCGCCCAACACGTTACAACGTCACGTCCAGGGTTCGGTTTGTCGAACGGCCCATTTTGCGGGTTACCACAATTCTCGACATGGTGATACATCCACCCGAACGTTCATAAATCATCCAAAGCAATTTTTAGAAATAGCAGAATGTATCATTTGAATAATTTCAAAAAAACAAAAAGAAAAACAAAATCTCAACCCGTTTAACCGAACAAAAAGTACTGAGTTCATCTTTAAACCACACGAGACTCGCCTTAATCCTTACGGACGAAGTAGAGCTTACCCATGACATGAAGTACAGCAACGAAAGCAATGAACCCTATGCTCATCACAAGAACTACATTTGGGGAGATCTTCAATCCAGGTGCATCATCAGTGTAGAACTGGAGCATGTTGCCAGCTGTCCCGCCTGCCGCCCCTCCAGTTCCACCCGTTCTTCTCCTTCTTAAGTTGGCTGCAGCTGCTGCTGCACTTCCTCGTGGTGGAGCCGCCCCATTTAAAGCCATTCTGTAGCAAAAAAGTTGTATAGACTTGAAAGCATTAGCTTCAAATCTAGGGTTTACCATTTACTTACGAATGAGTTGATTCAGGTTGAGTTTTATCTTGAATGAGTCAGATCAAAAGATTTAGCTAAGCGTTGAAAGTTCATTGTGAATCTTACAAACTCCTGAATCGTTTTATTCGAAGATTTACATTACTATTCTGGCATTATTGATTTTCCAACAGCACACAAACTGTTTCCTGTCAACCTAATAAGGGCCCCTTCCAGTAGGGGTTTTCAGTATTCGAATTGTACTCGGAAAAAAAATGTAAAAATCAAATTGAACCGAATTCGTATTACAAATCCGAATTCGGTTTTCGGTTTTTCCGGATCAGGTTAGGATCATTTCGCAATCAGATTTCGGTTTTCAAATCCAATTCGAACCATAAGGATTCATGATACAGTAAAACCTCTATAAATAAATACCTTCAAGTCTCGAGACTAGAAAAACAATTATTTAGTGAGCTTATTCGATAATGATAACAATAATAATTCCTCATTTGGCGAAGTTATTCGTTTATAGGGGATATATAGTATTGAAAGTATAATCATTGATGAACAAAGTGTAACTCTCATAACTTATAAAGCACGAATAATATTCGTTAATGTCATGAAGATCCATAATCAGCCTTTGAGATACAGAATCTGTGAAAGCACTAATAAACAAAATGCATACATAAACCATACTTCAACCTAAAAACTAGTCTTGATATTTGAGTTTCAAGTGCAAAATGAGATGCATTTACAACAAATATTGATAAAAACTGATTTTCTTTTAAGAGAACGTTGCTAGGTAGATCAAATTACAGATAAATTTTGCCAAGAAAATAAGTCCAGAATTCCATCTTATTTCAACCCAACTCCAACATGCAAAATATAATCATGGACTGTAACGCAGAGATAATGGCAAGACGTGCGTACATTTGTATTCCTTGTTATCCTAATAGGTCGATCGAAGGATCAATGTAGCCATTACATTTGTAGTTTCTTTACGTACTAACAACTATAATAGCTAAAATGCAAATCATCCTAGGGTAAACGATTCTAATAATTGTACTTGTGGCTCAATTGCAAAATTAATCATTGAAACTTCCCTAAAATTGCCACTTTACCATGTTATAGTGTTCTTTCTGTATTTTAACAAGTAAATTGGATAGTGATTAGCCTGCAACCCTTCTCCTTAGCCAAGTATGAACCAATTTACTTCAATTTCAAGGTATAAATTCTAGGCAAATTGGATTTTAATAACCCAAACTATGACCTATTGGCTGATAATAATTTATACTAGCAATTTGACCAATGACACTCTTAACTTTTACTTCCGTTAATCATCGTAGAATTACACTTAATTTCGAATCGATTTCGCTCATAATGATGATTATGAACGAAATTGGGGAAACTTACAAGCAAAATCGAGTTTAAATCTATGATTATTATGCTACATGGATTGCTTTGACAACAAACCTGAAAGTTAGGATGTCATCGGTCAAATTGCCGGTATGAATTATTGGTTTGGATTATTAAAATCTACACATTAAAGCTTCCATTAAGCGAACAGATCTATGTTAGGGTTCGATCAAAAGAATCACCGGCTAACGCAAAATTAGAGGCTACAGTATACGCAGAATGATCGATCGAGTAAATTAAACAATAAGCTTCCCTTAATCGAACAGATCTAAGTTAGGGTTCTACAAACTCCAAATCAAGGTTAAATTAACAGAAAAACCGAGCAAAATTCAATGATTCATGAACAAAACAAACAGTAATCAGACGTGAAGAACTGAATTATTTATCTAACCTTTATTGCAGAGATAAAAAAAGTTGCGATATCGCTCTCCTGGCGTTCGAAGATTCGATATTTTCGAGAGAAGAAAAATGCCGATTCGTCAAAATCATGGTTTACTTTTTGGCGTTAACTCTCGTAGGTTGCCACATCAATCAAGCCAATCAATGTTTGCCACGCGGAGATCATGGTTTTCCTAATGAGAGAATTACTGTTTTCGTCCCCACTCCCTAGTGTTTAGGGTTTCGTCATATGCTTGTGATGCTTCTTAAGGCAACCCGTAGTGGTGGCATAAAAGAGGTGGCTCACAATTATGGGTGTGGAACACCTCCCTTTGAGGCGTGAAAGGGGCCTTGGGGCTGGTGGCATGAGGCGTTTCACGGGGGAAGGGGCGCATGGTGTGTGTGTTTGTGTTATGTATATATGTGTATATATTTATGTGTGGATAGTGAAATCACTATGTATCTTAGTTATTTGGTTTAGTGATTGCATCATGTGGATGTGGTGGTGCCGTGACGGGAGTGAATGTAAAACTACTACGGATGGCCTAATTGTTATCATTTCAGTTCAACAATTGCCTTGAAACTTGGTCATATATGAAATTACTGATACATTTGACGTTTTGGATGATGAAGTTCTTCATCTTGAGATTATAACAAATGGTTTATGTGCATTTTGAAGGAAAATGATATATCTACCTTTGCTTTATTTTAGTGTGTTGCTATAACATATTGTGGAGTGATTCTATTGAGACAAGATGATCTAGCATCGTTGGCTATCGTGGATTCTATTTTGAACTTCCTATTATCGTTCACAGTAAATCAGATCCATTTAATTTGTTGTCATATTCATCATTCGTTCAAGTAACCATCTTTACCCCTTTCGAATTCACACTTGTTTTAGTATTTGGTTCCTGCTGGTGGTTTGGGTTTGATTATTGGTGATTCATGAATCTGTGGGCCAATTTTTGAATTGGTTTTGATGGGTTGTTGCATCAAAGTTTGGGTGAAGTTTGAGGAAATTGTTTCACCTTTCTCGGGTTGTACACAAAATCAGTTTTGATGGGATTGTTGCACCAAGCCGGTCGGACCGGTCGGACCGGGAACCGGTGGTCTGACCGGTCCGGTTACATGTGTTGAACCGTTTCTGCAGCGAACCGGTGGTCGGACCGGTTGAACCGGCGGTCGGACCGGAAACCGGGTGGTCGGACCGGTTGAACCGCTTTGACTATTTTTTTTTTTTTTAATCTTTTTTAAGTCTCTTGGCTTCGTATTTCGTAGGTAATTGTTAGTTTAAAGTTATTGGAATTGACTTGTTGGTGGTTTTTGAAAGGATTAATGGCTATTTAGACTGATATATTTTTATAATATTTATGACGTCGTCCGGTTCTTAAATCCGGTCCGACCAGTGGACCGGTAAGGAGACCGGTTCGACGTCCGGTCCGGTTCTGAAAACATTGGTTTTGTTTATTGAAAACTCTTCAAGGTATTTTGGTCAAAGTAAAAAAGAAATCAAACCAATCATATCTGTCCATGTATGCGTATGAAAGAGTGGGGTTAAGTTTTGTTTTTTAATACAAGGGCATTTTTGTCAATTAAGAAAAAGCTAACAAAAAAATTTAGCAAAGTTAGTCATCTGGACTGAAATGACAACAATTAAGATAGTATAATGTGCATATGGCGAAAAATCAAAAACCGCAGAACAGTTCAATTCGTCCTAAACCGTAGGGACGAAAACTACAATTTACTCTATTTGTTATTATTCTTAAAGTTGTTGTCAAATGCCTTCAGTTTTTTTAAACCGGCGTTGAGATTTCAATAAAATTAGTTTATACATAAATCAGCACGAAACTAGTTCAAAATTGTACATGATAAAAACTATAAACAGAGATTAACCATACACCAATCTAGTAAGTGAAGATTTTTCCGGTTTTTTTATCCAAAAGGAAGAACTCGCCTTTATTTCCTCTACTACTTTGTCCGGCGGTAGATGATTTTTGTTGAAAATGATCTCGTTTCTTGATTTCCAAATCAACCACAAGGAAGACTCTACAATTGTATGGATCATCTTTTTGTAAGGCTTGGACCCGATCAACATGGAAGAAAACTCTAATGCATCTTTAACCGAGCCCTTTCCAACCCCTCTTTCATGGGTGCCTTATCTTTTCCTTTTATAACTGCCTTTCCTTTGCGGTTTCGTTTCTTAACTCCTCCCTCTCGAATCATCAGAACATGGTTCCCCTTGCTTGGAATACTTGTCTCCAGAGTCTTTAGCATCACATGCAATTTAGAGATAGATTTTTCTCAGTTGTTCATGTTAAAGTTCAACACAAACTGATTGTATGATTTTGGTAATGAGTGTAATATGATGTCAGTTGCCAACTCATCACTGATGAGAAATCCAAGTCTTGAAAGTTGTTCAACATATGCTTTCATTTTCAACACAAGGTTGCTAAAAGGGGTGCCTTCTTGCATCTTACAGCTATAAAAGTTGTGATAGTATCAAAACGTTCCTTCTTAGCTTGCACTTGGAACATTTGTTTGAGTTATTCCATCATTTCATATGCCGAATGAAACTCAAACGTCTTTTGCAACTCAGGGATCATGGTTACAAGCATGAGACAAGTTACCTCATTAGCGTCATCAAAATGCTTCGACCAAGCATCCTTGAATGCCTTAAATGCATTCGAGGCAGGGGGTCTAGAACAGTTTCATCGAGGACATAGGACTTTTTTCTCATTCTTGAGTATAATTCTCAAGTTTCGATACCAATCTAGAAAGTTTGAACCGGTGAGTTTGTCCTATCCATCAGGGGCCTCAGCGATAAAGTGCTTGTGCTTTGGTTTTGTTTTGGGACAATCGCGTTGTGCTCATCCACAAGATATAACAAAGTTTAAATTAGTATCATCAATATTAAATCCTTTAATAAATTAATTACCCTTTTAGTTTATAAAAACCTTAATTTTGTTAAAGGCTACGATCCATATTTCACTTTTCCCTTATAATCGGCGAGGGCACGACTCACAAGGAAATGCTATTTAGGTAGACAACATCTATCAATTGCATCAACCATCCAACTCGTAGATCTTTATGAGGTCATTTAGACAATCAATCGTTAATTCGGCATGCATGTTTAATTCCATCCACACCAACCCACACTTGTAATCGGCGAGGGCGCATCTCTCAAGTTGAGTTTTAAGTCGTCCAAAATTAAAACGTGCAGTATTCGGCCTAAGACTCTCATGGGAATCACGAAGTAGTGCCTAACCCCGTTATAGAATATTCCAAGTAATATATGAGGGCACGTCTCACAAGGATATCCATATAATGTGTGAGTCGTTTTAAATTGGATGGCGTTGACTTAGATTTTAAGGGTACATATATGTTTTAGAAAACAAATATTTATTTGAATTTGAACAAAAACATTTTATATATAACAAACTAGGTTAAAATCTCGTGTATTACACGTGTTGAATAAATGTAATATTATATATTGAGTAATAAAAAATATATTTTTTAAAAACTCATGTTTTACACAGGTTAGAATAAACCCGTGAAATACAATATAATCTGTTAACACATACATCTCGTCAAAATATGCAGGAGATTTATTAATATAAAGATTAGTATTTTCTTTAAAAATATATTATTATTAAAAGATAGAGCTGCGTTTAATAAGAGAGAGAGACGGAAAAAAATAATAAGAATGAATATGGAGGCGACACGTGGCATGAAAAACCTTTATTTATTATATAGTATAGATTCCTCATGCAAGGAATTTGCTATATATTACGAAAACAATTTTCATTGTTTTAGTGTTATTAAAATCCTATTTTAATATTTCGTGATATGCCCAATTTTAATATCGTAGATATTAATCGTACGTCGGTTTATTTTGATGCACTCCCTAAAACCAATTTTACCTTTAATAAAACTCATTTGTTTTTAGCCGTTTTGAATCGAGTTTGGATAAATACATTGTGAACTTCTCATTTATTTATTTATTTATTAAAACTAGAACACGACGTTTATACCAAAATTTAAGTTTTAGTAATATTTAAAAGTTCTCAAAATCTCTATTTTTCACTTGCTAATATTTTGTGTATTTCAAGTTATAAAATCTCCGTTTTAAGAACTTATTTATTTGTGTGGTTTTTGAGTTTAAAAATCCGTATTTTTACCAAACTCATAGGTTGTATTATTATTTTTATAAAATCATTTTGGTGTGTTTGTAGATAATATAAACAACCAAACATGCAATAAAAAAACAACAAAACAACCACAACAAGTCTTGTGGCGCGCAAAGCACCACGCCAGCCTCCAAGTTTTGGGATCAAACCAGTGCTGCGCGGCTAAGAATGTGGCGCGCGAACCACCAATGCAGCCTCTAAGTTTTATTTAAAATCCGATTCAATACCTATATATATATATATATATATACAACGAAAAAACTCATTGTTCAATGAACAGTTTGTCTTATGTAATATATATAATAATATTATTTGAATAAGTATTTAAGAATCATTATGTGGCGTAACAGGAATATAATTGCGTAGGTGACAAGTAGTATGCCTTCATAGTGGGGTATTGTGATAATATTTGTAGCGTAGAGAAAGAAATAGCGCAGAAGGTCATTAATGACTTCTGATGTGCTCTAAATTATACATAAGAAATGAAACATTATTATACATTTAAGTGAGTTTTGGTGCAAATATGATAGGGATTGGTGCTTAATCACTCTAAATGTGATTCCTCGGGTTGCTAAGAAATTTTAGGCAGAAAATGGAAGAAGTTGGAAGATAAAAGACGAGAAGGAATATAGAGATATGTCCGTGAGCCATCTTACATCTGTAAAGAATTATACGGGCGTAAGAAGATGAAATTTGAGAATCGGTAGATGGAATTCACATGATACGATTGTACACTCTTGTACGTGGCGTATGCTTGGACGAAGAAAAATCCAAGTCTTTGTCTATAAAGGCACGAACTGTAATATCCTAAACATCCTGACATTTTATTTAATGTTTGGAAACAAAAGGAATAAAGATCAAGGGCTGAATGGGTAAAAAGCAAAAAGAGGGGAATACTCCTACACCTAGCCGCCTCCACCTCCATTCCTCATTCTCATATTTCAATTGCATGAAATAGAGAGAGAAATGAGAGAGTTAGAGAGAGAAAGTGAAAGAAAAGCTTCATCCAAGCCTTCAACCCTACTCTAATCTGTCACACCCCCAAATTTATTTACTTAATAAATAAATACAGGTTGCAACGATTGGTTCATTACACAATAGCGGAAGCTGTAAAAGTGATTTCTAAGACTTGGATACATGCACAATTACTAAAACTAAGTAATACAATGATCTAAGTTCTTCTAGATCAACGATGGACTTGAGACTTGATAATCTAGGCCCCTCCAGCTACTAGGATTTGATCCAACATAGCTATCTTATTCCAACCGCGTCATGGCTAAGGGTTATCTAAGAAACATACTTGAAAGTGTCAACACAAAGGTTGGTGAGTTCACAGAGTTAGTTATTTCAATGCCAATAGTATTCACTGAAAACATGTACATGCCCTAATAGTCATAAAAGTAGGTAGTTTTCATCTAAAACATGTACATGACTCAATCATCATAAAAATAAGTAGTTTTCACCGAAAACATATACATGACTTAACCGTCATAAAATAAGTAGTTTTCACCGAAAACATCTACATGACTTTACCGTCATAAAAATAAGTAGTTTTCCCCGAAAACGTATACATGACTTAATCGTCATAAAATACGTAGTTTTTCCCGAAAACATATACATGACTTAACCGTCATAAAATAAGTAGTTTTTCCCGAAAACATGTACATAACCTTACCGTCATAAAATAAGTAGTTTTCACCGAAAACATCTACATGACTTTACCGTCATAAAAATAAGTAGTTTTCCCCGAAAACGTATACATGACTTAATCGTCATAAAATAAGTAGTTTTCCCCGAAAACATGTACATGACCTTACCATCATAAAATAAGTAGTTTTCACCGAAAACATGCCCATGGCATTACCGTCATAAATAAGTAGTTTCACCCGAAAACATGCCCATGATATTACCGTCATAAATAAGTACAAATAATTCTAAATGCATATGATAAACAAAACAAGTGTAATTGATACATTCGTAAGCTAGCTAGGCTTACAAATACCTATGTTCATACATGAGACCGTAACCAAACCATGACAAATGAATGTCCCTCCCTCGCTATACCACGAGAATAAGACAAGATGCGGTCTATTGGCCATATGGGCCCCTGGTTAGCGCGACTAACCATGACCGGGGGCGTCACCCCCAATAGTACTATTCATAGAATCCCATGCTAAGACCATAGCTAATGGTTACAAAATTATACCAGGGGACTTTTATCCTCATGTACAACATCATGTTAGTGTCTTGTTTTCTTGTTATCATATAAAAATGTTTGCAATGTTTTCTCAACAATGTTTAAAGCAACAATGTTTCCAAATGTATTAAACAATAATGTAATACATAATGTGTAAGTATGTTTCTCCCCCGCAGTTTACAAAGCATTAAAAAACGAAAAGGGGGTCGTGAACTCACCTTATGTCCGATGAAATCCTAACAAATAACAGTGTGCTAAAAGTTCATGTCTATCCATACCCTAATCACACAAAGGTACTAATGTGTTAAAACTACCCGTCTTAAATGCAAGTTGTTCACCCGATTTAACGAATCCTTTTAAGTACGCCTTTGTTTAGTAAAACAGTGTTTTCATATGACGACTCGTTGGTGATTATTATTCTAGCTTAGATGCTTATATATTTTCCGAGAAAATATTATGTTCCCATATCGGTGACTTGTTAGGTGTACCAAAAATAAATATTATTTTTGCATCGACTCATAATATATTTATATTATCGTTCGCATATAAACATATAATTATTTCTTAAAAATAATTATATAAAATCACAAATATCGTTCAAGTATGTTCTACGCATGTCAATTACTCTACGTGCACATAAACCATGTTAACACGTCCACATGCAATTACTTGTTCCGAACGACATTTATTAACTTGTTTTTATTTAACATGCATTTATTTATACCAATATATGCATACAAGTATTTCCAACATTTCAACATATACTTATATGTGTTTCACATTAATAGGTGGTCATCTATTTATTTTCCGATCTTTTATACCCATATTAATATTCAATGTTATCAACTGTAATCAAGTTATATACATGTATATATATGATTTCCATCATTTAGCTATTTCATTACTCATTCCGAGTTAACAATTTTCCATCATTCATATATATATATATTTATATGCATACTATTAATCAACTTCCCAAGTTCAACCACTTATGATCATTCACACATATATCTATATGTTTCGTACGATTTTATATATGTATTTACATATATATTTCACTTTTTCATCAAATGCTCAAACAAGAACATCTATACATAGATACATATACCAATTACAATTCTTATACATGTATCCATATACTTGATCATTTCCAAATCATTAATCAAATCAAACATATACATATATGCATGCATATCTCGACCTATAAATATCGGTATACATATTTTAGTTTTTCTTGTTTTTAAATCTTAATATCATATGAATCAACAACAACTTATTATAAGATGATCAAAACAACTAATCATGCATATAATCTCTTTATTTTCGGCCCATATATATATATATATATTTATACCAAAACCCTAATTTTTATACTTAATAAAGTTAAGCTTCATGAAAAACTCTTTTAAATCTTTAAAATCCTTTGTTTTCTTTGGTGAACAACATGTTTTAAACAAGAATATGAAGATGAAAAGGAAGGTTCATGTCGGGTTCTTACCGCTAGTCAAATCTAGGTGAAGATTTACTAGTAGAAGATAATAGATGCTTGTTTTGTTATCAAAACCTGACTCCTAGCTCCAAATCTTCCTTGAATCTGCAAACTCTAACTCAAACTCTCTATGTTTGCTCTTGGATTTTGAATGTGCATATGTGTGTGTATGTCGATATATATATATATAGAGAGAGAGAGAAAGAGGGTGAAAGGTTGAGTGTGAATTTCCTCAATCATCATTGCAAATCCTAGTACTTGAGTGTTGATTTGATCTTGGTAACTTAAGGACTTGAATGGGCATAATGTTTATGACATTGTCATGAAGAGTGGTTGGTTTGATGAGTGGGTGGGTCCCACTAGGTCCATTCTTGGCCAAGAGATGGGGTAGGGTGGGGGTTGGGTCTTGTCACATCAAGTAATTATTACAAAGCATGAACGATTTGACCTGATTGGACTTTTCACTTGATAAGGCACATGCTTCATGATGACGCAAGTATGGTGCTCATGATGGAATGTGTAATGATGAAAGTGGGTGGCCCTACATTATGGCCGAAATAAAGGTGTTGTCACCTCATGTGTCATCATATGGGAGTTATGATGACTAGTGGATTTGACCTGTTAGGTGTTGTCACCTCATGTGTCATCATTACAATGTTAATGGGATTTGTGATGACTAGTGGATTTGACCTGTTAGGTGTTGTCACTTCATGTGTCATCATTACAACGTTTAGGTAGATGGTACTTAGGTAGTGTATACCCGGTAGGTGATCACGTGATCTAATACCCGGAGTATGACTTTTTATGATCGAATAACTTTATATATTTTGTATCTTGACTTGTTTTAATAATCTACTGGTTAAACCCGACATAGTTAATATTTTAACTATAATATACATGTATACATCTAAAAATAACTTAACGTCATGTAATAAACATTTAGACGTCAACTTTTAAGAGTTTAGTCACCAATATTTAAGTTTTTATATTATAACGCGTCACTAGATTTTATTTAAATAAAATCTTGTTAATCACCAACGAACGTATCTTGCGGGTTATCATTGTTTACTTCCTAGTAATTCTTAAAATTACTAATATGTAAAGTGTGTTCCTTTGCTAGACTCCTTAACAATACTTTGTCAAACAATAAACCAGGAAATATAAATTATGAACATGAAATCATGAATATGGATATTGACCTGAAATGCTAGGTGTCACATAATCTGTTCTAAATCGATTGTAGAAGAAAAGCACGAAGAAATACACGTTTTGAGGTAAGATTTGAGCCCTAAATCTCTTGTTTTCGTTAACATGGGTTAAAATGGGCAAAATGTAACATCCCGAAATAACGACAAAGCAATAAAGAGTACAGGAACGAATAAACGAAATAATGAGAAGATTAACGTGCTCGCGGGTGGAGGCCTTGGGCCGGGCTGGGGAAAACGCAAGGGGAGGAAGGGAGTAAAACCCAAGCCAACCCTCCACTCCCTCATTCACCATCTTCACCATCTTAGTATAGAGAGAGTAGAGAGAGAAAGCTTCATAACTTACCCGAGACCTCCTCGTTTGAGCTCAAGATCATTGCTACGCATTACAGAGGATCGAAGAAGAAGGAGTCAAGCAATAACAGGTACCAACTAGATCTCATAATCGATTTTTAGAATTCAAAATGGGTTTAGGGTTTATATGGGTTTTTCAATCAAAGTTGGAATTTTTACATTTGATTTGCCCTAAAAAGTAGATATCTAGCTTCATGGAAGCTAGATATAGGTTTTGGACGTAAAAAGATCAAAGCTTGGATCAAAAACGAAGAATTTGGTCAAGAACAGTTAAATCGTCCGAAAACTCGATGAATGGTCCAAAATCTCGATGAATGGTCCGAAAACTATTGCTCGTCCGAAAAGTATTTCGGACGGCATGATTTTCGGATGGATGTTTTCGAACGAAATAGTTCTCGGATAGAAGATTTTGAATGAATTCGAACAAGTGTTTTCGAAGGAAATAGTTACCGGGTAAAAGAATCTTAACTGGTTAGTTTTCAGTCGAAAAAGATTCCCACAGAGATAGATTTCAATCGAAAAAGATTTCAACCGAAAAAGATTTCGGACAAAATGTTTTCAGATAAAATACATAGGTTATAACTTTGTTCCATTCGTGACCTTTTGAACAGATTTATTAGCCTCCTACCTACCTTGAAGCATCCTTGCTGAGTGAGATAAGTATATAGAAGTCAGGTGAGTTCTTATTGCCCTTTTCTCTAACGGTTTTGGGCTGGCATACATACTACTAAAGAGATCGATTTGAAAGTTAAAGTATATTTTATAAGAATTATATATTTTTATAAAATTATAAAATAAAAGAGAAAATAGTTAAAGAGAATAATATTACCTTTTAAACGAGTTTTGAAAGATAATAAAAAGCTAAAGTAAAGAAAGATAAACGAGTCGTACCATGGTACAGCTCGACAGTGACAGTGACAGTGACAAATACCATGTTATATGCGTATGTGTTAATATGTGTTATTTGTCTATGTGAAAGTTTATGTGATTTCATTATATTTCATGTAAAAGTGTAATTGCATTGTATAGTAGAAAGTCTTGCAGGCATGCTAAAGTAGAAATCTCACCCCGATGTGTGAGCAAGCTAAAGTAGAAGTCTCACCCTGATGTGTGAGCAATGCTAAAGGAGTCTTACCCTGAGGTGTAAGAAAATGCTAAATCAGACTTGCACAGAAGTGCAAGCGAGAAAGAAAGTCCCACCCTGAGATGTGGGCATCGCTAAAGTAAAAGTCTTACCCTGAGGTGTAAGCGAGAAATGGATCTTGTCTTCAGACAATGATCTATATGTGATAGTTAAAGTCACTTGTCCTGTACAAGTGAAACGGTAGTCAAACAGAGTACAGGAGGACACCCTAGCGGGTTTCCTCAAAGTTAAAGTTTTAGTGAAAGACAGCAACGTAACAATTTTATAATTGTAACGTTGTAAAGTTTTAAAGAAAAGTTAAAGTGTTTTGAAGATAGAGAAAGAAAAGCTTATTTTATTTTTATAAAATTAAGCTACCAAAAAGAAAGTTTAAAGTTTAAATTAAAGATAGAACTCACCAGCGTTAGCTGACTTTTAGTATCCATGACAGGTAAAAAAGGTA
This sequence comes from Smallanthus sonchifolius, assembly GCA_023525975.1. Taxonomy (NCBI): domain Eukaryota; kingdom Viridiplantae; phylum Streptophyta; class Magnoliopsida; order Asterales; family Asteraceae; genus Smallanthus; species Smallanthus sonchifolius. The sequence goes on along the minus strand of CM042021.1, from coordinate 26,898,570 downwards.
AATAGAAAATAAGTAAAGGAGTCGTGAGGGCCGGATAGCATGGACATCGGGTTGCTGTGCTGAAGACTAACATTTCATGTTCCCGATAGTTTATGAATGAACAATGTTTACTTATTGTTTATGAATTTGAATGTTTGAAACAAGACTTCCGCTGTAATAGATTCTGATTTTTGATGTAAGAACTATGTTATTATGTTTTGTGTCAACTATGAGATGTACCCGGTTTGAGATGTTTCATAAAACTTGGGTTTAATCCTAAAAGTTCATATGTTTACGTATGATATAGCTTAAAAGCCATAGATCTAGTATCATGGGAGTTCAACAAACAATTTGGACGATTAAAGTTAGGATCTTGATGCATTTCTCGGATCAGACGCCATTGCATGCAAAAGTTACAGTTTTCTTGCGAAATGATGACCTGGGTATTCGCATGAATACTTGGGCGAGTACTTAGAGTATTCGGATGAATACTCTGGTGCGTGTACTTGATGTATTCGCACGAATACTCTGTTAAGAATACTTGGAGTATCCTACTATAGACAACAATAGCAATTTTTATAGATTCTCTCATGTTGATTTTCATGCAGATAGTAAAGTACCCTTGTCTGGTCCGGGTTTTTTTTTATCTCTAATGATGTGAAGGTGTGTACGTAGTTTGGTTCTGGTTGTCCCTGATCATAGGAATATGAAGGTTTGATAACCAAGGTATACGCTGAGGATGAGTTGACTAACGTGAGATTCGAACATACTTATATCATCACCGTTAGTTGTGTTTCAAAGTTATAAAGTTTTCCATTATGCATATACTAATTTATATGTCGATTGTGAAGAAAAAGGAAATAAGAATCATATTCGGTGTTTAGTTTAAAGGTATGAGTTTTCTTTTTTCTGAAAGGCATTTAAAGGTATGAGTTACAAACATAAAATGAAACTTTGTAGTTAGGTATCGTGTTAGGTGTTACAACCATTAATAAAACTAAACGGGTGCAGGGTCCTTTAACCCTCCGTCTGTCTAAATTTTATATTAACATAGGCATATAACGTCCGTCTAAATTTTATATTAATAAAAAAGTTATGATTTAGTAAATACTAGTTTAAATCCCGTGTATTACACGGGTTGAATAAATATAATATTATATATTAAGTAATAAAAAAATTTATTTTTTAAAAACTCGTATTTTACACGGGTTGAATAAACCTGTAGAATATACTATAATCTTTAACACATACACTCGTCAAAATATGTCAAAAGATTTATTAATATAAAGATTAGTATTTTCTTTAAAAATATATCATTATTAAAATATAGAGGTGTATTTAATAAGAAAGAGGAGGAAAAAAATGATAAGAATTAATATGGAGGCGACACGTGACATGAAATTTTTTTATTTATTATATGGTATAGATATAGATATACATCTAAAAAAAGAAGAAAACCGACACTGTTGACATTAAAAACTCAACTTCTTGTACCAAACTTAAATATCTGATTTGATTTAGAAAATAATAAGTTAGGCTAATGGTTGTGGCAGGTTGTTGGGTCGCGCACACCACAAGATGGTCAGGCGATGGGGGGGCGCGATCGGTGGGCGTGGGGCGGCTAGCGAGAGCCGTTGGGTTTAAAGAAAATTTTTTTTTCTATTTATATAAATTAACTCCTCTTCACTCATTTATCTCTCAAAACCTTTATAAACTTCCTATTTTCTCTCAATTTTATAAACTATTCTCTACATTACTACAAATCATCAACCAAAAATGTCGAGAAATTGGAATGAGTATGTGGAGAATATGGAGAATTTTCAAGGTTTGGAATATTTGGATGATGAGGCGTTTAACCGGCTTGTCTACAATCAAATGTCACAACCGGAGACACAAGAGGAACCGGTTCAACCCCAAAAACGCTCTCACAAAGGTTCGAAGAAAAAGGGTGGAGCGAGTGGTTCAACCGAACCGGTCGAAAAGGCCGGTCCAAAACGAAAAGCTACTCCGTGGACAAAAGAAAAGAAGATAGCATTATGTCGTGCTTGGATTTCATTATCCGAGGATCGTAAATGCGGTATTTTTTTTTTCACTTTTTAAATTGTTTTTAACGTTTGTTAAACTATTTTTTTAACGTTTGTTAAACATATTTTTTTGTAGCCGATTATCAAAAAGCTAAAGTATTTTGGTCTAAAGTAAGAGAGTCGTTCTACGCCCAAGTGGGGAGTAGAGACCGAAATCAAGACATGATATCGGGACGGTGGTCCGAAATTCGCAAATATGTCGGACTGTTTACAAATCTACATAACAGAAACAGTCGTCGAATGCGACCGAGCGGGAGTGATGATGTGCATATTTACCAATTCACTTGCTACGAATGGAAAGCCGAAGTGTTAAGAAAGTACGGGGTGGTAAAAGTTTTTGACGAGATCTACTTGTGGGAATTACTCAAAAGGTGCTCGAAATGGATTGAATTGGTTAGTCCGGAGGCGGAAGAAGCGCAAAAACGTACGAAAACTAGTTCGTTCGGCGCATACGTCACCTCTAGTGGATCAGATGGTCGCGTTGGCATCGACCTCAACATGTCCGAGCAAGAAGGGACACCACAAGGCTCAAGTCGACCGGCCGGAAGGGACCGCGGTAAAAAAAAGACTAATGATGCCGATTTAGAATTTAGCGATGCGATCCTTAAAATAACAAGTACTCTCGAGAAGGCGACGCAGGTGAAAATGGAAAAACAAATGATGAAGAAGTTGGAATTTCTTAGCAAGGACGTCAGCCACCTATCGCCGAGGGACCAAGCGATATATGAAAAACAAAAGGAGCGTATTCGAAAAGAAATGGAAGAAAATTAAAACCCTATGAAATAATTTAGTATTTTATTTTCTATGTATTTCTTTTTTTTTTTAGGATGTTGAATGTTTTTAATTAATTATTTTATCTTTTATTATTATTTTTAATTAATTATTAGTTTTTAAATTTGAATTGAATAAATAATTAAACAAAAAATTAATTCGATAAAGCCCCCGCTCACCTGCACCACAACACCCTCAAGTGCTTCAGCAGGGGCTTTATCCACTGCTTAGTCAGCATCCAGTCAGCGCCACATGACGTGATATTAGAGGATGAATCCACTCTCAATAAAGCCCCACAACCATCAGTCTTATAGTGAGAAAGAAAAGAATATGGTCGTGATGATATTGTACAAAAATGTACTTTCTATTTTTTAAAGATTTTGTTGTCGGAAATAAAATCTTTGGTACTTGTGTTATCTGGTGGCAGTTGGATGGGTCTTCGACTAACCCATCGACCATCGTTGCATAAATCTGCTCCACCATTTTTTTTAATTTTTATAATACTGTATACTATTTGGTCCTCTTGCTTTCTTTTTTGTGAGCTTTGTTGATATGAATGCATGGGAGATGTACCTATACACCTATACACATATAATGTTAATATTTTTATCATGATCAAAAGATGCATATTATTCTTGGGCAATGATACATCAACACTTGTTTTTGGAGGTTTTGAAAAATGAAGGGGTAGGGTCGGATTAAGGTTGGGGGCCTAGGGCGGAACTTATTGGGGGCCTAGGCCTTCCTGTTTTTTTCTTAAAAGTATTGATTTCAGTCTACTGGATTTATTTCATATTTATTATAGTGTTTGGTCAACTTCTAATTCAGATCAAAAACTCAAATCTGTTTCACAAATCCACTAATACAGAGATTTGATTGGTGTGGAACAAGCTCAGACAATCAGTAATTGATGAATTTAAAGACCTTAAAGGTCATCGGGCTGAGTTGTATTTATTCTTGCTTTGTCGTTTTATGTGTAAGAACTGATTTTTTTATAGTTTTTATTTGATATAAAAAATGATTTTTTTATATGTAATATTTTCGGTCCACAAATTTAACTGTTTATGTTCCGCCATTGCTTTTAGGCATCTAATCATGAACAAATAATTATAGTAGCCGATTTTGGGTCGTTTATTCAAACTGTCACGTGATAGATGAAGTTTGTCATAATATTCTGAAATGATATTTATTTCCAAAATTAGCATACCTCCTGAATTTGTGCTAAACATCATGCGTAAAAGAAGCACACACTCTAAACTTATATACTTTCAAATATGTAAAATCAATAAAATACCATATTTTAATAATCTACACATCTTGAAATGCTGTATAGTTTTTAGAATCCCATATCACATAAATAAATCTATATACTATATAAAAATAAATGTTTTTCCTGTCACTTGTCGCTTCCATATTTATTCTCATTATTGTTTTTTGCCTCTCTCTCTTATTAAATACATATATATTTTTTTAATAATAATATATTTTTAAATAAAATACTAATTTTTATATTAATAAGTCTCCTGACATATTTTGACGAGTGTATGAGTTAACAGATTATATTGTATTTCACGGGTTTATTCAACCCGTGTAAAACACGAGTTTTTAAAAAATAACTTTTTTTTACTTAATATATAATATTATATTTATTCAACTCGTGTAATACACGGGATTTTAACCTAGTAAATAACACACAAGACTTGTAAGTTGAAAGTTAGAAAACCCCACGAAAGTAAAAGTTGAAAACCAAAAGATTTGATTGTTCCCTAGTGTACAAGCCCCATTGCACGTGCATCTTCATTTAATATATTGACTATTCAATATTATTGACACAGATCTCAAAGGTCTTTGATTGCCGTCTCCAACCAGGACCCATTCCATTTCTATACTCCATACTCAAGTGTCGGCAGCTTACTATTTGTACTAGAGTTGTGCACGTTGTACATATAATTATAAAAATATCAATTTGTACATGTCATAAGGAGTTTGTATATGATGACTATTTTGGTTTAAAACTGTAATGACAAGTATTTAAGTTATACAAAAATTTGATTCTAATCTTTTGGTAATTGATAACATATGCATGGAACTTGTTATACTTATTGAATGATAATACTTTGAAAAATTAAACTAAATACAAGGGTCTTTAGTGTCAATATTATAAATTAAGTTTATGTGTCATAGTGATGTCTTTGTTTATTATAAAGGGTCAAGTATGTAAAGTTATAAAATTAGAAACCGTCATATTAGGGTTGGTCGTAGGTTGTGTCGTTCAATGTAAATGGCGTGTCGATTAGAATAAATCGCTATATGTGCGATTAGTGTAAACGATGTCATAGTCAATGCAATCAAGAATTCTGTAATATAATCAAGTTTAGTTTATCAAATTTGTTCTTAATTTCAACAATTGGTATAAAAGCAACCGATCAAGGGAGGAAAAAATAATTTGCAAATCAAAAATTGCAATTGAAGCAATGTTCGACGCCATCAACAGGAGCAAGGAAGCAACGATTGAAACTGACCCGTTCGAAAAGCCATCGATTAATATGTTGGTCATCAAGAAGGCTATATATGTTTGAAGGTTTTCGATCAAAAGCAATTTCTTTTTGGAAGTAGTAGAAGTCGACAATTGTAATCAATAAGTAGGTGAAAATTGGTCTAATAGAGGCGGTAAATGAAATTGATTATATAAGAACCATAATCAAATAAACACGTGATCGATCAACAAGAAAAATCGATCCAAGTTTGTGTATCAGTGAAGCTTGTGTTCGATCAAAGCAGTGATAAAACACAACCAGGTTCTATTTTCAAATCGATTGGAACTTTGAAGGTTGTTTGCAATCAAACAAGTGGAAGCAAAAATCAAACGATGAAGGAAAATTGATCGATTGATTTCTGAATCTATCAGAAGTGTCAACCAAAAGAGAAAGGATCAAAAAAGGCAGTACTTTGCAACTTTCATTCAAAGCAGTGTTGCAAAGGATCATATGGAACTATGATCATCAATTCCCCGAACAATGAGATAAGTACCATGTCTTTTTTACTGCATAAAAAGTTTAGATTAGGATTATCAATTTGGATCCCATAATTGTTTAAAAGAGGAAGTAGGAAAGACCAGAACCTTGTTTTTGTATATTTCCTATCCAGAGGGGACAAAATCATATACTTTAGAATAAGAAATATACAAAACAAGTAGAGTAAGAATGAAAGAAAGCAAGTTAGAAATCCGACCTGTGTGGTTCGAATAGCAAGAGTGAGTAGCAAGATAAAACCATTGTGGTTCAAATAGCAAGAAAGAAAGCAAGAAGTAAGACCTGTGCGGTACGAGCAAGACGTGTGGTACAATCAAGCTCTGTGTGGTATGATAAAGAAGCAAGACCTGTGTGGTATGATCGAAAGAAAGAAAGCAAGAAGCAAGACATGTGTGGTACAATCATGACATGTGTGGGTTGATCCAAAAATAAGCAAGACGCAAGTAAACAAGATATGCAAGTTAGCAAGAAGCAAGAACAAGAATAAAAGCTAGAACGAAGCAAGTTAGTCTGCAAGAAGGCAAGAAGAGAGAAAGAAAGTAAGTCAAAGCAAGAAATAAAGCAAGATCTGAAACAAAGAAAACATGACAGACAAGGAAGACAATAAAGAAGGAAGCATGTCAGAACTAATTAGCGAGCAAGATAACGTATCGCTTTAGTGCCCGAAGTTGACTGAGTCAAACTACACCACATGAGCATTGTTGATGGAAACAATCTTGAAGGCTTATGGTCTTTGGGAAACAGTTGATGCTAAAGAAGCAATATATGAAAAGAAAATACATACAACAAAAGCAATGATCTTCCATGCATTGTGTGAAGATGTTTTAATGCAAGTTACACAATATACGACTGCAAAGGAAGTATGGGACTCGATTAAAGTTCGATACCTAGGAGCAGATCTAGTTCAGAAAGCACGTCTGCAAACTTTGAGGAATGAATTAGAGGCTTTAAAGATGAAAGAAAACAGAGTCGTGAATGACTTTGCATGTAAGTTGGGCGGCATAAGAGCCAAGTTTAAAAGTATTAGTACTACTTTTAAAGATAAAACAATTGTAAGGAAATTGCTTAACTCGGTTCCAAAGAAGTTTCTGCCGATCGTGGCATCTATCAAGCAATATTCAGAGGTTGACATAATGCCATTTGAAGAAGCAATGGGAAGAATAATAACATTTGAAGAACACCTCAAAACTCAAGACGAACTAGGGGACAATAATCAAAGTAAGCTTTTAATGGCAAGTTTAAATAATCATCTTGAAAGTTGGCACTATGGAAAAGGGCGTGGTAATCAAAGCCATGGTAGAGGTCATGTAAAAAGTGTCACACCCCCTAAATCCACTAACGGAGTTTTATCGTTAGGAACGTGACATACCAGGATCTCAGTCATTAGTTACTTTGAACGACTCTATATGAGTTTAAGAAAAACCACTAGTATTGCTCATAGTCACGATGCAACACTAGTAATGAAAACACTGATTTAATGTAAGACTGCGGAAGCGAAAAGTTAAATGAAAAGCATGCGCCAAAACAGTCGCGCCAAAAATAAATAATTCAACAATAAATAAAATAAATAGTTCTTGAGTTTGAAAATGATGGACTTTGAATGCATGCATGCCTTAGCTTGTGCTTGTACCTTAATGACCTGAGAAAACATGCTAAAACGTGTCAACACAAGGTTGGTGAGTTCACAGGTTTCAATGTTTGTAAAGTTTACTAGATAAAACCATTTACAATTTATATCATAGGTAGCTAACCTAATTACATGTTACTAAAGCGTTTCGACACCGAAGCTGACTGTTTATGTTTGAACTTGCCTCCTACCATGACTATCATGATCAATGGTAAATGTTTCGGTCAATGTTACACCCGTTCGACTACCTGTCGTGTTAGTGCGACTAACGCGGGTGGGGCTTGTCAATGCCCAGTAGTACTACTCAAGATTACCCCGCTATCCCATATATTAAACGGTTCGATAAGTAAGGACTTACATGATATGTTTGCGCTTAGTACAACAAGTGATATAAATGAAATGTAAGATCTAAATGTTTGTACCCATGTTTTCTCCCCCAAGTTTAAATCATAAGAAAAGGGGCCGTGAAACTCACCTTAGAGTAAGTGCTAGAATGACAAGTGAAAGACAGGTGACCCGCTAACGGCTCCCTATATTTCATAAGTTTATGAGTGTGTGTTCGTGTTAGTTCGTAAGACCCTTGCATCCAAACAATCCCATTGTTTATGTGTTTGAAAAGAGTTTACAAGTTTGACTCATGTTTGACCAAGTTTGACCCGACGACCCGTTGGTGACTCAATGTATGAAATAGTGTTTGATTAATATAATACTTCCATATTACACACATAAGATCATGCAGGTAACACTTAGCAACAATTCCTTATTGTTCTAGTATGCTAGCACAGTTACCACATATAGTAAGTTTCTATATTTAGCAGGTTTCCATAATTAGCAGGTTTCCATAAATAGTATGTTTCTATAAATGGCAGTTATGTTCGAGACCCGTGTTTTCTAGAAACTATTGTTACTACTTATGTTCATAATATGAATCTAATACGTCTTAGATGGTTAAACATGTAACACACACCTTGATCTTTAACATGTTGATAACATTTCAGTTTAGGGTTTCCTTTTATAGTCGGCTAAAGATAGCATGCATGGTTTCTGAGATTTAACACATTATAACACGTTATTTCATCATTGTTAACATATAACTATCATAATATACTAACATGCATATCAAACTAGCAAGTTATGACTACTTTAGTCGATTAAAGTTTCCTTATTTAGCAAGTTTGTAAAACCGGACTAGGTATTCAAAATCTAACTTCACGATTCACTTAAACATGCATCAAGTAACGTATAAATATCATCATATCATCCTAATCATGTCTAACATGCAAGATAGAAAACACAAAAAGTTTCCTTATATAGTAACTCTCGGTTCCAGACATCTAGGGTTTCACAAAATCAACAAAACCAACCAATATCATCATAATACACAACTAGTTATCAAAGTTTGTATCTTTATTAAATGGATTCTTGTTTGGATGAAAACTAGGGTTTCACATAACCTATTTTTCGAAAAATATATAAATAAATATACATAAAATCTTACTTGATCCGATAGAAACGGAGATTGATGCTAGGATTGCTCAAGAACACCAACGACTACAAGAAGGAGATCGATCTAAGAATGGTTTGAAGATGAAGAGAGGATTTTCGATTTCAAGGGAGGTGGGGGCTGAATATTTTCAAAAATATGGAGTTATGGGGTTAGGGTTTTTATAAAATCCTTATATATGCACTCCATGGACCCAAAAATGGATAAAAGTGTAAGTCTAGGAGGCCCGTTGACTAATTAAATGAGTTTAAAACTATATTAATTAAATGTAACTAATTAAGATAGTTTCTAATAAATATTTTTATAAAAATTACTAAAACAATAAAATTCACAACGTTCCGCGTAAACGTACGCGATTTCACGAAAGTCTACAGTTTACGCATAAAATCACATAACATGTAAAAGCACATAATTTATATTTATTATAAATTATTTATTGTTCAAAATATTATTTTTAATTATCACCAACGTTCGGAGATCGACTCGTGCGATTCGGTAATTCTCCGAATTACCGTTACGTGAATGTTTGTGCAATAACTGACACAATTAATTAACCCTAATTAAATGTAATGCATGAGTGAATGTTTGAGATAACTGAGTTTGTATAAACAATGTTTGAACTAACGATGTTTGTGTTAACGGAGTTAACCTGAATTTGCCGGATGTCACATCATCCCCTTGTTGAAAGAATTTTCGTCCCGAAAATTAAACGAAGTCGGTAACGTCTGAAACAAAAAGTTTAGGTTTGTCACATCATCCCCTTGTTGAAATAAATTTCGTCTCGAAATTTAGTTAGTACCTTTCGTGTTTGTCGTTGACTGTTTGAAAAGGTGAGGATACTTTTTCATCATCTGATCCTCTCGTTCTCATGTGAACTCCGGTCCACGCTTCGAGTTCCAGCGAACTCTGAAAATAGGTATCATACTGCGCTTGAGAGTTTTGACCTCTCGGTCCATGATTTCGACTGGTTCCTCAATAAAACGTGGTTGTTCATCAATTTCCAACTCCTCGAGTGGAACTACAAGCGTCTCATCTGATAGGCATTTCTTTAGGTTTGAGACATGAAAGACATTGTGCACTCCATTGAGTGTATCTGGTAGGTTTAGTTGGTATGCTACTGGACCGATCCTTTTCACTATCTCGAATGGTCCAACGTAACGCGGGTTTAACTTTCCTCGTCTTCCAAAACGAATCACACCTTTCCACGGTGAGACCTTAATAATACTTTGTTACCCACTTGGAATTCTAGTGATTTTTTGCGCTTGTCTGCATAACTCTTTTGACGGTCACGAGCTGCCGCCATACGGTTTCGAATTTGCACGATTTTCTCTGAGGTTTCATGCACAAGTTCAGGACCCATAAGTTGACTATCTCCAACTTCAGCCCAACAAAGTGGTGATCGACACTTTCTTCCGTACAAAGCTTCGAACGGCGCTGCTTTGATGCTAGTATGATAGCTTTTATTGTAAGAGAATTCCACTAAAGGCAAGTGAGTCTCCCAACTGTTTCCGAAATCGATCACACAAGCTCGTAGCATGTCTTCTAGGGTTTGTATGATACGCTCACTCTAGCCATCTGTTTGAGGATGGTACGCTGTACTCATGTCCAGGCGCGTGCCTAGAGCTTTCTGTAATGATTGCCAGAAAAATGAGGTGAATCGGGCGTCTCTATCGGAAATGATGGAGATTGGCACTCCATGACGGGATACTACTTCTTTAAGATAGAGGCGAGCTAACTTTTTCATTTTGTCGGTCTCTTTGATAGCAAAGAAATGAGCGGATTTGGTTAGGCGATCCACTATCACCCAGATTGTGTCACATCCAGTAGGGGTTCGGGGTAATTTGGTTATGAAATCCATAGAAATCTGCTCCCATTTCCACATTGGTATTTCCGGTTGTTAAAGTAATCCGGATGGCTTTTGGTACTCCACCTTGACCTTGGAACAAGTCAGGCACTTGCTCACGTAGGTGGCTATGTCGGCTTTCATGTTCGGCCACCAATACAAAACCTTGAGATCGTGATACATCTTGTCGGATCCCGGATGGATAGAGTATCGGGATTTGAAAGCTTCATCCATGACTAGATCTCTTAGGTTTCCATATACTGGTATCCATATTTGTTCTGCTAAGTAGCGAATACCATCTGCTTTAACCTCAAGTTGTTTCTCCATACCACGAGTGGATTCCAATGATAAGTTCTCCTTTTTTAAGGCTTCGAGTTGGGCATTACGGATTTGTTCGGGTAGTCCTGTATAAATAGTGAGTTATAACGCCCTAACTCGTTGGGGTTTGGTTTCTTTTCTGCTTAGGGCATCGGCCACCACATTAGCTTTGCCCGGATGTTACTTGATTGCACAATCATAATCGTTTAATAACTCGATCCAACGACGTTGACGCATGTTCAACTCTTTCTGCTCAAAAATATGTTGAAGACTCTTGTGATCGGTGTAGATGGTGCACTTGGTACCGTACAAGTAATGTCTCCATATCTTGAGTGCAAACACCACGGCTCCTAACTCCAAATCGTGAGTTGTGTAATTCTTTTCATGGATTTTTAACTGTCGAGAAGCGTATGCGATAACCTTGTCGCGTTGCATCAACACACAACCGAGGCCTTGGATGGAGGCATCGCAATACACCACGAAGTCATCCGTTCCCTCCGGTAGAGACAGGATAGGTGCGCTACATAGTTTCTGCTTCAGTAGCTGGAATGCCGATTCTTGAGCCTCGCTCCAATTATAGGGTTTATCTTTTTGGGTTAAAGCGGTGAAAGGTTGGGCAATCTTTGAGAATCCCTCTATAAAACGACGGTAGTATCCGGCCAATCCTAGGAATTGCCGAACTTCGGTTGGAGTTGTGGTTGCTGCCCAATTCTTGATAGCTTCTACTTTGGCTGGATCGACATGTATTCCTTTCTCATTGATCACATGTCCTAGAAATTGAACCTCGCGAATTCAAAAATCACATTTGGAAAACTTTGCGTACAATTGTTCCTGCTTCAGTAGTTCAAGGATCAAACGTAGATGCTCCTCATGCTCTTCCTGACTCTTAGAGTATATGAGGATATCGTCAATAAAAACAATGACGAATTGGTCAAGGTAAGGTTTACACACACGGTTCATGAGGTTCATGAACACCACGGGTGCGTTAGTTAATCCAAATGGCATGACCAAAAACTCAAAATGGCCGTACCGGGTTCTGAATGCAGTCTTGGATACATCTTCATCTCGAACTCTCAGCTGATGATATCCAGATCTTAAGTCGATTTTTGAGTAGAAACTTGACCCTTGAAGTTGGTCGAATAAATCGTCAATGCGGGGTAGTGGGTAGCGGTTCTTGACTGTTACCTTGTTTAACTCTCGGTAATCAATGCACATACGGAAAGTTCCATCTTTCTTTTTGACAAATAGGACTGGAGCTCCCCATGGCGATGAGCTCGGACGGATGAAACCTTTATCCAACAACTCTTGCAGTTGTGTGGATAGCTCCTGCAACTCGCTTGGTGCCAGTCTATAGGGTGCTCGAGCAATAGGCGCTGCTCCGGGTGTTAGGTCAATCTGAAATTCGACCTGACGATGGGGTGGAAGACCAGGTAGGTCTTCAGGGAATACTTCTGGGAATTCGCGAACGATAGGGATATCTTCTAACTTTTTCTCCTCGGTGGACTTGTCAGCGACAAGGGTTAATATCGCGGTATGACCCTTACGCAGACACTTCTGAGCCTTCATGAAAGATATGATGCTCATGACCGCACCACTTCTTTCGCCCTGGACGGATAGGATCTCTCCACTAGGAAGGGGTATACGAACGATCTTCTCACTACAGATGATCTCAGCTTGGTTTTTAGACAACCAATCCATGCCCACAATTATGTCAAAACTGCCAAGTATAACTGGCATGAGATCGATGTCGAGTTTGTGACCAGATAGTTCTAACTTACACCCCTTGAGAATGCGGGTTGCGTTGATTATTTTACCGTCTGCTATCTCTACGGTATAATGGTGTTCTAATAAATTTGGATTTATTTCTAACTGACTACTAAGTTCTCTATATATAAAACTTATATCGGCGCCAGTATCAAAAAGTACAGAAGCAAAATGATCGTTTAAGAGAAACATACCGTTAACCACGTTCAAAGTACGAAATAGCCACTGATTGTTGGCCCCTCTCTGCGTTTTTCTTCAAGCTTCGCCCCTGTCCATCTATATTGACTTGGACAAGATTTATGATGTTTGGAAGAAAGGATCCAGCTTTCTTCATCCATTTCTATAAAAAAAAAAGAATATAACAAAGAGCTAATATCTTTGATATCATAAAGAAATGTAAAAAAAATGTAATAGAATTTGTATTCCTAATCTTGTTTTTTCAAAAGACGGCCTCCTATTTATAGATATACAATTAAGTGAAATATAACAAGTCCACAAAGTGATCACCTAAAAAACATTATAATAACTTAAGTTCCACAAATCAAACCGTTGGCTATTTCGTACAATGGTGGCTCCAAAACTTCTCATAGTGGAGGTCTTGGGTTCGAGTCTCACATGGAGCAATATTTGGGTTGAGCCAGGGGGTTTTCCCAGTTGGGAGTTTCCTCCTGGGTTAGGGATTCGATCCGGATGATGGGGTAGTTGGACCCGATTTAGATAAATTCATCTCCCAAGAGGATCCTGTGTGTCTGCTTTCCCAAAAAACAAAAAAAAAGTTCTACAAATCAACAACTATTTAAATCTTGCATTATCATTATACTAAAACGGTGTTAAACAATGAATGATCTTACACCCCAAGTGATGGAAGTTATAAAAGTTTAACTAAGGTGGTTTCGTGTTTATGCAAGTTGGAATTTTTAAATCAAACTGATATTGCTAGTTTGCAACCTTGTACAGTATGCATAAGCACATGTACTTACAACGCATTAGAATATTAAACTTTTTGAACCTAAACTAATAACATAATAATTACCTGGTGTGTCCATTACTTAATTTATAATTATTTGATGTTATCCTCTTTATAATATTTTACATTGAGGAGGCACATAATCTTTATAATAATTTACATTGAGGAGGCACATAATCTTTTATAATAGTTTGCAATATATATATATATATATATATATATATATATATATATATATATATCTTCCCTCTTTTCCTCACACCTTCCATTCCGTTTTGAAAACCATAAAAAGAAACAAACCCATCTTTCCATTTGTCTCAAACTCTCTATTGGGTGTCGATCAAAAATGGCTTTTTCTTCAAATATGGCCATTTCTCCAAGAAAACTTAGGTATGATCTATATTCATATTCATACCAACAGAACTCCAAAACCCCTCTGGTCATCTCAGTTCTTGCTTCTCTCATCGAAAGAAGTTTGGTTAGAAACGAGAGAATTGATAGAAAATGTGGGTCAAGTATCAAACACAATGGTTCCAAAACTAGGGTTAGGGTTTTTGATTGCAACGAAACACCAGATATGACGATTCAGTCGTATCTTGAAAGGATCTTTAGGTACACCAGAGCTGGACCATCTGTATATGTTATCGCGTATGCGTATATTGATCGGTTTTGCTCGGCCTTGCCGGAGTTCCGGATAACTGGCCGGAATGTTCATGGGCTTCTGATTACAACTATTATGGTGGCTTCTAAGTATGTTGAAGACATGTAAGCTCTTCTTTTATTTGGAACATATTCTTTTTTTTGTATGGAGTAAATTACATTTTTGGTTCTTTAGGGATATAACAAATTTCACTTTTCGTCCGTAAACTAAGGAAATAACATAAATTATTCTTTATGTTAATATTTTGTATCAGTTTTCATCATTTCCTATAATTTCTTTCTATATTTGAAAAATGAAAATTGTTACAAAATATGAATATAAAGGATGATTTTTGTTATTTTCTTAGAGGAAATGATGAAAACTGTTACAAAATATGAACATAAAGGATGATTTATGTTATTTTTTTAGTTTAAGGACGAAAAGTGAAATTTGCTATATACCTAAAGAGCGAAAAATGTAATTTACTCTTTTTTTATGATTTCATATTCTTTTAGTTTTTATAAATGATTAATGCTTTAAATATGACAATTATTATATATTCTCGTGTTTGTTAACATATTATTAATTTAGAAATAAATACACTCTCGCATATATATATATATATATGTATATATTTATATATATATATATATTAACTTTTATACATGAGTAAAAATCCTCACTACCCTTTCATTAATTTTTAACGCTATCAAAGAAATCATGTATGGAATAATTGTACCGTACGAAAAAAATTATGATATGACATACAAGTCACAGATGGGCCGGATGTTTTTGAAAAATGTGAAGGTATATACATTGTTATCGGTTGTCAATAATTCAATGCAAGAATTAACGTTACTATCTTCTTGTATTATTTATATTTAAAATCAAGAAAATAATATGAATTTATGGGATTTGTATTGTAGATAATTTATTTTTTTTGCAGGAATTATAGAAATTCATATTTTGCAAAAGTTGGAGGCATAACAACAGAAGAAATGAACACATTAGAGCTTGAGTTTCTGTTCTTGATGAACTTCAGAATGCATGTCAATGTGAGTGTTTTCGAGAGCTATTGTTGTCATTTAGAAAGAGAAGTAAGCACCGGAGGCGGTTATCAGATCGAGAAAACCCTACGATGTGCTGAAGAAATTAAATCTCGACAAAGGGAGTACAGTCAGATATCCCGTATCACACTTTAGTATTGGGTCTTTTCTGGGTGGGGCATGTTCATTTCACACCAATATTATTTTGAGAACCGCGAGAACTACATAAACATTTGTATATATCGCTTCAACGAAGAGGGTAAAATTAATTAAAATAAAATGATTTATTTCTCTATCCCCTTACTTTTTCTTTGATTTTCTCTCTCACTATCATATATATTTGTTTAATAGGTATAAAAATGTGCATATATGTATTGCATATACACATGTGAATGTAGTGTACATTCACAAGTGCATGTAAACGACTGTTGTATATATGTTGGGGTGGGGGGTTGGGGTCTAGCGATAAGAGTGTTGTCCCATAACCAAAAGGTTGTGGGTTCAAACCTTCCTCAAGACAAAAACAATTACATAATAAAAAAAAACTTTGGTCGTTCAAAAAAAAAATCAATTAGTAAGATTGATGGTTTACCGTTGATTGACTACAAGATGATGTTGGTGTGTGTTTAAATGATGAGATCTAGGATTGTTCGAACACAACATGCAATTTAATAAAATGAAATCTAGGATTGTTCGAATTCGTAGTTTGACCCTTTTTCAATAGGGATGAATAAAGAATCAAGAATACAACATGCAATTTAATAAAAAGAAGTGTAAAATAAGTCACATTTATAATTATTTTGAATCTGAATCGGATTTTAAATACCCATATATTTTTCTCCGTAGCCGGATCTTATCAAGTAAAAAAATTATGTATATATACTATAAAATAAATAAAGTTTTTTCATATCACGTGTCGCATTCATATTCATTTTCATCATTTTTTCTCGTCACTCTCTCTTATTAAATACACATTTATCTTTTAATCATAATATATTTTTTAAAAAAAAAAATACTATTTATACTAATAAAATACATTTATTTTAAATTATCCTTTATTATAAAAACTTTAAAATCTAATTATGTAACTTTTATTTTCAATCAAATAGTAAATGAAAGTTAAATTACAATAAATAGTAATTAACGTATTTTCGAAACACTTATATAATAACTTTACATATTTTGAATTTTGTTTTCTATCATTGGTATATATAAAAATTTAAGAATTTTATGTATTGATATTTTTTATCCCGTGTGTATTACACGAGTTCTAAACTAGTTTAATTAATATGTATATGATATATTATATTATTATACATTTATTAAAAATGATGAGAAAGCTATTTAATATAAACAACATATAAAGAAATTAATAGGAAAAACAAGAAATGCGTGACTTCAATAATGAATGTACAAATGCTTTAAATTTATATATGCTTTAATAACCTTTCCCAAACCACCCTGTTACTCACTTTATATCAATTAAGCTCATGGTATATTTGAGATGATTGAAGAAGCTACGCAAAATTATTTAAATAAAGTATTTAATTATTTAAAGGTGGAATGAATAAATAAATATAATCATGTTATAATTACTTGTATTTAAATATTAAGAGACCTAATCATAAGTTGGATTAACAATATATTCACAGACTAAGATCCTTTAGAATAACCTAAAAAATTTAAACGTATTTCATACTTAGTATTACTTAAGGTTTTAATAAATATACTATAACTATTTATTTCTTATTTCTGCCCGCACAGGAAACTTGTATTACAAAATAAAAAACTTAATTTACATCATTATTAGAGTTAATTACAAAAAAAAGGTGTCATGTGTAACCAAAACATAGAAACGTAAAAGATATCGGGATGTGTATTATATTGATTGTAGTTATGTCCAATATTACGAAAAAGGGTTCCGAGTTATTCATTCCATTGGTTCGCAAAATATAATATTGGCTTTCATTAACAAAAAATAATAGTATTAATAATAATAATAATAATAATATAAAGAAAAGGAGAACATAAAGTAATAATAAAAAAATTGTATTGTATGAAAAATATTAATTAGAATTAGATCTCGCGCGATGCGGCGGGTTTATATCACCAAAAGATAAAATGACGGCTTGGAAACGCAGATATAAATAAATATCAATCTCGTCGCAGTAGGACAACCGTCGTTGCCTCTGTTCCTCGAGCTCTCATCGGTTATGGTGTCCGGAGAGTTAAAGGTTTGAAAAAAAATAATGGAGAGCTCTTCATCTTCTTTGAAAAAATAAAATTTATGTCACACAATGTGTAAAAGGATTGAAAAATAACTCTATTTCATATTATAGAACATAAGAAATTATATTTAAATAGTAGCGAATTAGGGAAAACTAGAATTAGATCCCGCGTGATGCGGCGAGTTCGTGTACCACCAAAATATAAAATGACGGCTTGGGAACGTATGTATAAATAAGCAGGCCGTGTGTTCGTATAACCAAAAGATAAAACGATGGCTTGTGAAAGTAGGTAAAAATAAGCATGTCATAATGGTATATTCATAATTAAAAAAAAAATCATTTTGTTGCGGTAAAAAACAAAAAAAAAATTATTTAACAAACTTAACATTTCAACTAATTTTAGCATTTTTAAAACATTTCAGTTAATTTTAGAAATTTAAAATTTTCTTAGTTAAATAAAAAAGTACTTTTAGCATAATAAAAAAAGAAATTTAAAAAAAATCAAAAAGTAATAAAAGAAATATAAAAAGCATGTCCGGTGTTCGTATAACCAAAAGATAAAATGACGCCTCAAAAACGTAGGTAGAAATATGCACCTCGCAACGATATATTTAGATTTAAAAAAACATCATGTTGTGATGGTAAAAAAGTAAGAAATAAATAAATTATTTAATAAATATAACATTTCAATTAATTTTAGCATCTTAAAATATTTCAATTAATTTTAGCACTTTAAAATACGTGAAACGCCCCAAACCAGGGGGTATCATACGCTTGATTTATTCATTCGCATAATAGTTCATAAACTAGAATTTAATTCAAATGCGGCGGAAAATTTGTCCAAACATTACAACGACTCTTTATGTCACACCCCAACCACGGCGGTTTCCCGCGGGGCGCGACGGTCATGGATCATCGTCACTGATTACATAGAACGACCTCTATATGGTTTTGAAAATCATGCATTCCAAATCATTCCAAAATATAACATTGTTTTACAGAGTTAATGCGGAAAGTAATGCGGAAGGAAAATAAATTGTTTTGAAAATACAATGCCAAGCAAAAGACAAGCAAATGTTCATTGTCATGGGAACATCAAAAGACTTCATGCATGATGTGCACCCTAATCCCGTGCAAGCTTAACGACCTGAGAAAACATGCTTAAACGAGTCAACAATAATGTTGGTGAGTTCACAGGTTTAAATGTAAAAGTAAATCGTTGTAATGGACCACAAAACTTTCAATGATTTGATTGCTGTACAGACAATACTACAATATTACCATAAGCACACCGAAACCGAAGCTAGACTGTAACAGTAATGTAATGTAATGCCTCTACCATGCCTATCGTATGCATGGGGTGATTAGGTCAATGATTTACCCGTTTTGACCTCCGGTCAAAGTTAGCGCGACTAACGCGGGTGGGGGTTGTCAAACCCAAATAGATCTATCCATGATTACCTCGCTTAGAAACGAAACTAACGGTCCAGTTTGAGAGGACTTAATACGATATGAAACCGCTTATGTAATATGTGAAATCATGTAAGTGAAATTGTGTCCAATGAAAACAGTAAGTATGCATGTAATCTCCCCCAAAAGGAAAATAAGTAAAATGGGGCCGTGAAACTCACCTGATGCGTGAGTACCGTAAACGTGTAGGTAGCAAAAGTCCGAGAGTAAACCGACCTACGCGTGCCCTAGAATATATAAGACACCTTAAGGTCTAAGTAATGTATCCGTGTATAAGTGAGTTATGTAACCGTTTCACCCAACTCGTTACGTTATGAAATTCTGTTTGACTCGACGACCCGTTGGTGATATGTATTTGTTATCAAAAATATATATTCACATAAAATAAATATAAGTTATGATTTCGATCAAGTGTGTCCATGACTATAAGTAATTTGGTGTCATCTTAGGTTTCGCGCTTTAAAATATAGTTTGACTCGACATGAGTCGTAACTCAATGCGAACGGTAAATAAATATATTAGATATTTATTTAAATTAATGTTTTCGAAATACGCCATGTTTTTAGGTAAAAATAATATTTATATTATTTATGTAAATATAACTGTCGGTATTCATTTTCACTACCAAAATATATACATGTATATATTTATAAAGACATATATATATATATATATATATATATATATATATATATATATATATATATAACTTAAGATCTAGTCTTTCTTTTCAAATACTTATATATTTAAAATAGATGGACTTTAACATAAATAAATTCTTCCATCATCTTTTTATACAAACATAAATCTTAATATATATACATTTCCAAAAAGAAAACATAACAATAATCATAAGAACTATTAAAATACTAGCAAGCAACTAGTAATAATTTAACTTTTATAATTTTGACATAACTTAACCAAGAAACTATAAACTTATAAGGAACTAATATTCATAATATCACATGTTAAAAACTAAAAGATTCTATGGACAAGGTGAACCCACTTGATGAATCATTTGAGCATACACTTTATTTTAGTTCATGAACCATAAAGTTATAATTAATATTTTTACACAAAAATAAGTCTCATTTAGTTATTAGTTTCTAAAAAAAACTCCATGTTTAACAAAATGAATCTTTTTAGGTGAAAGTTGGTACATACCACTTATATGTAAAGAAAGAATAAAACAAGAACAAAAAAATATAGATGGGTAGGAGATTTCTCACTAGAAACAAGCAAGAAAGAAGGAAGGATTGGAGTAAGTTGCTTGAAATCGCCCAATGCCACTTGATCTTCACTAGGGAAAGCTTGTATAACACTTGTATGCTTGGAATGATGAAGAAAATGGAATGTTGGTGGTGGGTGGAGAAACCGTAACAACGATAGGGAGAAAGAGTGAGTGAGATTGCAATTTTGTGTGTAAGTAAAGCAAGGTAGGGCTTGTTCCATATATAGCCACGTACTTGGAAGTAAAAAAAGAAATTTGAGTTGGTGATGGTGGCTTCAATCGTGAGGTCAAAAGGGGGAAAGAGACAAAGACCAAATAGGTAGGAATCTTTAGGTTGAAGTTTGGGCATGTAAAAGTAATTTCACCAAGATGGTAAGTCTTGAGATTTACAAAATCAATTAGATATGTTGAGTGTGGAGGTGGGTGTATCCCCTCCTTGGGCCGAAGATTCAAGAGAAAAAAGAACGGTCGGATGGGACTAGGCATATTTGCATGACAAGTATTTTATATTCGGTGTATGTGTAAAAGGAGTACATCACAAAAATGGAAGTTCCATGTATTAAAAATCAACACATGCATTTCCTATGTGTGTGGAAAGATCTCGGTCAGCACAAGAGAAAAAGGGAAAGGTTAGCCTCTTTTTTTTTTTCAAGATTTATATGGTTATGGGATTTTGTAGTTTAAAACGGGTATTTAGGTGGAAGCGGGTGTAAATCGGACACGATATAAAATAGAGATTTTAAAACGAGCTTAATAAAATTATACATTACATATTTGGTGGTTCACTAACATGTAAACATATGTTTAGTAATTTAATATAGCGAAATAGCGCGTTAAAGTAGGATATGCCGGTGAAACGGTAAAGATGCGCGTTAAAGTACTCGGTTGATAGAAATAAATATACGCATATATTTAAGTTCTAAAATAATGTTGTAACATCTTGAAATATTTATTAAAACATAAATATTAATTATCACCAACGTTCGTGTGTGTCGGTTATACCGCGTGTGACCCGGTAATTTACCGAATTAGCGATGCGTGAAATGTTATGAATGGACTTTACTAATTATGAAATGAACTTAATTAAACATAATTAAGTTTAACACGAATGTAATGTATGCAAATTATGACAGAGGCGGGGACGGGTATTGACCTGAAATTGCCGGTTGTCACAATTTACATTTCAAATAAGAGTATATTTGTCTGAAACAAAAGAAAACAACTTTTATGATGTCAGTCTCATCGCCGAGTAGCCCTTCAAGTCCAAATTAAAGCATCTAGAACTGCTATCACCTGTCTAAACAGCAACCTGAAGTACACAAACTAAAAGTTAACTACGCTAAGTGAGTTCTTATCTATGCAATGACTGTAAACTTTAACATAAAATCATTCTTTCTCGTTATCATTAATAAAAACTTCATATTAACGATACTTTATTGTAACATCCCGAAATAATAAAACGAATGAATAATAACGAGATCGGGAGTTAATCAAGGAATAAATGAAAAAGGGAGCGGGCTTGGGCTCGGCTCCAATGGGCCGATGTAGCCCATGTATATAAAGAGGTAATCAGCTCACTAATCTCATTTTCACCATATTCTTCACACAAACCCTAGAGAGAGAGAATTCTAGAGGAAGAAAGCTTGAAGTTCTAGAAAGAGAAAGGTTGAGGAACAACATCCAAGCTCCGATTTCTGTTCCATCTTGCTTCTCTAACATCCCTGATCGATTCTACACGAAAAACCACGTGTTTTGAGGTAAGGATCGACCTCAGATCTGAGTTTTTGTTTCAAAGTGGGTTTTTAGGGTTTTTTGGTGTTTTTAACATAAAGGTGAGATTTTTACGTATGAAAAATAAATTAAAGCTTAGATCTAGCTTCATGGAAGCTAGATAAACGTTTTGAATGTAAAAAGTTAAAGTTTTGGATCAAAAACGAACCTGCAAATGATCAATGTTCTTGAGCCGACTCCCACCTGCATGTGGCGACTCTCGGCGAGGAAGAAGAAGAGAGTCGGCCATCAGAGAGTCGGCCATAAGAGAGTCGGCCATATGAGAGTCGGTCATCAAAGAGTCGGCCGTCAGAGAGTCGGCCATCAGAGAGTCGACCCTCCTAAATCCTTAACGCAAGTTAAGGTGACACTCAGAGTGGTTAGTCGACACTATCAGGTGACACTCTGATTGTCTGGTCGACACTATCGGGTGACACTCTGATTGCCTGGTCGACACTATCGGGTGACACTAAAGAGTGTCAGCCGATGCTAGCAAAGTTTAACTGATTTCATGTATTGTATTCGTACAGATCACGTAGCACTCGTGTAGCCCAAGGCTTTTTAGTTTCCGCGGTAGACTTAAAATCCAGGTGAGTTCAAGAATCCTTATTTTACTATTTTAGGGTGGTGTGCATACTCAAGAATTAGACGTTTATAATAAATGAATTTTATTACTTAAACGTTTGTGAAGAAAGAAAAAAAATACAAGAACAGTTTATCTGACTAAATGTTTTATAAATGAAAGATGAGAAAAGAGAATGGTTTATTTAACTATATGTTTTATAAACAAAGAAAAGAGAATGGTTTATTTAACCTTTTTTTTAACGGCGAATGGTTTATTTAACTATATGTTTTATAAACAAAGAAAAAAGAATGGTTTATTTAACTATATGTTTTATAAACAAAGAGAAGAGAATAAGTCAAATACATTGTCTAATATGTCAGAGTATGAGACCCGGTTAAGGAAAGACTTGGGGTAGTAGCATAGTCCTAGAGGCTAGTGCTACCCTAAGCATAGTAGTAAGTCTTGAGGTAGTAGTATAGTCCTAGTGACTAATGCTACCCGAAGCCGATGTTGCGTCATGGACCGAGACCATGACGTATCATGTGATGTAACATCTCGAGTTTTTTAACACGGAATACTTAGAAAAATTTAAAACTTAGCGAGGATGAGGAGAGCGGGCTTGGGCTTGAGTGTATGGGCCAACAAAGGCAAGGGTTGGGCCCCTTGTAAGCCTCAAGACCAGCCCCAAACTCCATTATCACCACCATTTTCGTTTTCTAGAGAGAGAAAGTGAGAGAGAAACATTCTAGAGAAAGTGAGTCGGTTTTACCCCAAGATCGATCCAACCTTCCTCTCCAGTGTTAACATGAGGATTAGCTGAAGAAAAGAGCCGATTAGATGTACGAATCACGTCCAGATCTGAGTTTCTATGTAAAGTGGGTTTTTAAGATTTCAAAAAGATTTAATTTTTACGTGTGCTTGAATAAAAACTATAGATTTAGCTTCATGGTTAAAATTAGAACAGTTTGGACGTAAAAAGTTAGGATTTTGGATCAAAAATGAAGAATCTAACTTAGAGCATATGAGTCGTCTGAAAAGTCTATTAATGGTCCGAAAATAGGGGTGTAAATGCGCCAAGCCGGCTCGCGAGCTACTCGAGATCGGCTCGCTAAAAACTCGAATCAAGCTGATCTTAAACGAGCTCGGGCCTAAAAATAATCTCGTTTAATAAACGAGCCCGAGCCCGAGCTTCACGTATCGAGCTCGAGTCGGCTCGCGAGCTTAAACGAGCTTTCTACTTGTATAATTTTTTAATTAATATATTAAATATATATTTATAAAATAATAACTAGTATATATAAAATTATGATAAAAATAAATAAATAATATATATTATGTTATATGTAAAAATTATTAAAAAATTTATTATAAATAATTATAAATATATTTAAATTAATTAATAAATAATAAACGAATCGAGCCCGAGCCTGAAAAACTACCCACGAGTCGAGCCCGAGCTTTAGAAATAGAGCTCGAATTGAGCCGAGCTCGGGCTCGGCTCGGCTCGTTTACACCCCTATCCGAAAAGTCTGATATGTCCGAAAAGTATTTCGGACGAAGGGTAGATTTCGGACAAAGGTGATTTCGGACATAATAATCCAGACGACTTAGTTTTCGGTCGAGATAGTTTTCAGATGAAAGGTATTTCGTACAAATTGGTTTTTGGGCGAAATGGATTTCGGATGAAAGACATTTCGGACGAATTAGTTTTCGGGCGAGATAGATTTTAGATGAAAGACATTTCGGGCGAAATAAGATTTCGACCAAAATAGATTTCGACCGAGAAAGATTTCGGTCAAAAAGATATTTCGAACGAGTAGAGTTTTTAGTCAAGTAGATTTCGGACAAATAGTTTTGTTACGACCCAGAGCTAACACGTTTCGTTTATAACCACGCTAACACGTTTCGTTTATAACCACTCGAAAATCGAAATAACCGAACCTAACCAAAAATAGATGGTTCATTTGTGTTTTTCTAAAACCCAATTTTTTTGGTTCAGTTTTGATATTGTTTGTACCCATAACCAGAAAACCCAAACCGATCCAAGAAAATGGATACATTATTTAAACACATATTTATGTATACATGATAAGTATGTATGACATATTTATAATTTTTAATGAATGTATATTCTTTATGGATTATAATTTTTGTTTTGAATGTTAAACGATTTATAAAAAAATAAATAGTTAGTGTAGTCTAAAATTTTTAGACCCAAATGTGTAATAACCAATTAATAATTAATTAACAAACTGCAACATCCTGAAAACTGACACTTTGTTTGCGGTTCGGAAATGAAGGAGTAAAGATCGAGGACTAAAAGAGGCAAAACGCAAAAGACGGGAAAGGGGGGAAGGGCCTTAACCCTAACTGTCACCCCGTCTCCCCCTCCATTCACCTTCTTCACTAAGAGAGAGAAACTGTGAGAGAAAGTTAGAGAGAGAAAGTGGATAGAATCACCATTCAAGTCCCAAATCTACTCTATTCCGGTTGTGGATCGTTAACGTTGTTGTGGAGTACGAGAATCAGCAAGTTTCCATGTGAGAATCGACCCTTAAACCTTCTGTTTTAATTGAAACTGGTTTTATGGGTAAAAATGAGGGTTTGATCCAAAAACTCAGATTTTTACGTATGAAATGTTTATAAAAACTTAGATCTAGCTTTATGAATGTTAAGCACACATTTTGGAAGTAAAAAATTGCAATTTTGGATCAAAACGGCGACTGAATTAGTGGCGACACTAGTCGCAGATTCATGATAACGAATGACGAAACTCATGGTGGCGACACTAATGAATGGCGACACTAAGAGAAACGACACTAAGTCCATAACACAAGTTATGCAAACACTGGTCATGGACGACACTAGTGTTTGGCGACACTTGTGTCAGGCGACACTAGTGCCAGATGACACTATGGACGACACTACTGTCAGGTGACACTATAGGCAACCCTAGCCATTATTGATAGATTTCGTGTGTTAACTTTCAACTCCGCATATTTTAAATTGACAGGTGAATCAAGAATCTCTATTTACTATTTTAGGGTGGTGTGCATACTCACAAAGAACGTTTTATAAACATGTTTTAGTACTTCAAACGTGAACGTTTATGAAAGAGATAGTTTTGTAAAAGAGAAAGGATTATATAACTGTACGTAGCCAATGTGGGCCTAGCCCAATTGGTAGAGTCTCTTGACTCTAACAAGGGAGATCTTGGGTTCAAACCTAGAAATGGGGTGGATTATTTGGTGTAACTTAGGAGTAGGAATAGGGGTAGATTTGTCGTTCATATATATATATATATGTGTGTGTGTGTGTGTGTGTGTGGATCATTTGAGAACTCGTAAATTTTGAGAACTCGCGAGAACTCGTCAGAGAACCAATCAAAACCATTTTATTTGTTTTTACTATCTTTATTATTAAAATACAAAATAAAAAATAAACTTATATATGTAAATTTACATGTATTCATATATATAAAAAAACTACACATGTGTAAGTGTTTACCATTTACACATGTGTATAAATTTTTTAAAAAACAATTTAGAGAGAATAGATGAATTAATTGAAGAGATAAATTATTTTTATATTGTATGTTAATAATAAAGGTAGTGAAAACAAAAAAATGGCTTTAATTGGTTTTATGACGAGTTCTCGCGGGTTCTCAAATATTTATTAGTTCTCAAGAGATCCTAATAACCATATATATATATATATATATATATATATATATATATATATATATATATATATAACCATACGTTTTATAAACAAATATGAAACAGACATAATATGTTTACAAAAGATAAAAAGGTTATGTTTTCCGAGAAAAGGGCAATGTATTAAAAAGAAAGCTTTATATAACTTAACGTTGTAAATAAGAGAAAGATATTATAGAAAGAAAGGTTTATATAACTTAACATTATATAAACAAAGAGAAAGATGTTATACAAAGAAATTTTTATGTAACTAAAAGTTTTATAAACAAAGACAAAGAGAAACTCATTACATTGTCTTAATCTATCAGAGTATGAACGCAAGAGAAAGGAGTCCTGGGAAATCGGTTCAATCCTCGTGACTACGCCTATCTCAAGCCTTATGACAGTGTCATGGCCCTAGTTCATGATTGTCATAAGAATAACATAGACGGCGCCTTTGTGGCCAGTCAATGGAACAGGGTTGTACAACTAGTATAGTATAGGTAACGATGGTTACTCATGTGGCGACGGTCATAAGAGTTGTCTATCTATGTATAGACTGACAGAAGTTCCTAAGGGAGCAAACATAGGTTCATATGGGAAAAAACATAGGCGTTTACAGTATGATACATATTTAGACGTTTAAAATGTATGACTTAATAGATTGATAGAGTATGTTTTCGTTAAACTATGTTTTACAAATGAAATGTTATGATAAAACCCCCTTTCTTAAATGTTATGAAAACTTGAACTCACCAGCGTTAGCTGACTTTTAGTATGCACATCAGGTAAGATAAAAGACATTACCAAAGGAGTTGTGAGAGCTCGGAATGCATGGACTGAAGGGCTACTTGGCGTTGAAGACTTACATTCCTTGATATTTGATAGATTATGAACAATGACGTTAA
This sequence comes from Smallanthus sonchifolius, assembly GCA_023525975.1. Lineage (NCBI taxonomy): Eukaryota > Viridiplantae > Streptophyta > Magnoliopsida > Asterales > Asteraceae > Smallanthus > Smallanthus sonchifolius. The sequence goes on along the minus strand of CM042021.1, from coordinate 26,871,125 downwards.
AAGGTTTTAATTCTTTGTGAAATTTGCATGTTTAAACAAAGACTTTTGTTGTAATAGATTCTGATTTATAGTTTAACAACTATGTATTTATGTTTTGTGCCAACTTTGAGAGCCATGGTTTGAGAGATTCAGACATTTACGATAATGTCTGAACTTAAACTGAGAATGGGAAAGAGAAAGGAATGTCAGTCAGAATAGCCTGACCATGAACGTATATTGGAGACTAGGCAGTTAATGAGATAGATAGTATATGCCTTAGGGTACAAAGGATAGACAGCAATTGCCTTAGAACAGTGCGTGGAAACATGGGTACGAGTGTTACTCCTGATAAGGACTGTCAGACCCGAGTGGTAAAGTAAATTAGTAATAACATTATTGGTCACTGCCATTAGTAAATTACCTTACTCGTGGTGTTCTAAATAATGACCTGTCATGATGACCTTAGTATTTAATTCCTTGTCCAATATAGTGATAACAATAGCTAGAGCAAAGAGAGGACGTCGTGTCGGGGGCCGAACTGGTCGTAGAGGCCAACCACCTGTTAACCGTGGGCAGACAGAGGAGAGTGAACATTCCCGTGACGAATCTGAATCTGTCAGTGTCTAGGAGACCGACAGGGAGCACACTGTAACTAATCACAGTGCAGAGTATGATGAGAGGCCAACCTTGGAGCCTGTGGTCAGGGCAGCTATATCCGAGGAAGTCACTTTAGTATTGAAGGACGTCTTACCGGCTGCTCCGGCTGAGGCTATGAAAGAGTTTAAAAAGGGAAAGAAAGAAGACTCGAAAGGCAGAGGAATGAGTAGTGACATGGATGTTGAATCCACTGACATCGACAATTCCGATGGTGAGCCTACTCGTGGTTGCAACTACAAGTCCGTCAAGGGTTGCGGTCCGCCTAAGTTCGATGGAAAAATAGATGCAATTGATACATACGAGTGGATAGAAAGGATGAATGGAGTTATCAACGTGAGCGAATGTCGCGAGGACCAGGCTGTTAAATTTGTTACACACTCGTTCACAAATGAAGTCTTGAGCTAGTGGAGGACCATCCAACAATCTAAGTCATCAAGCGTTATCTTGTGCGGTTACTGGGTTTATAACTCTAATTTGTGAACCGACGAGTCCCTGCCTACGCATAACCATTTAGACTTTTACATATATACATACCGACCATTGCACTTCCTATAAATACAAATATGACTCTAAACATAACCCTAAACATAGTTTCTAATACTTACAACTTTGACCAAAACTATTATTAGTTTAATACTTTTCAATATAAAAGACGTCGCATAGACAGATATTACCATTGACATTGCCACGTGTCATCTATTTCTCCTTTGCCTCAAGTGGGTCAGCTTCTCCATTTTGGCTTAAAACCTTTGAAAATCTTTACTTACATTGCCGCATGTTACTTTCCCATTAGATTAAGTGTGTTGCCGCACCATTTTCATGCATATCTCCATATACGCTGTCATGTGTTATCATACGATACGTCGATACGAATGGATGGTTGGTGGCAAGTGTTTGTTAGGGTGTTATTTATGGACGTATGAGTAATATTTAAATTTATCAAATAATTATGCTTTTAAAAAACCTAATCACGATGGCTATTATATATATATTAAAGAAAAAAGACTTATCAAAATTATCATGATTTTCCTCTATAATGATTCATCCTAGCTGCATCCAGCGGCCCCATTTAAGTTCATTATTTTTTATATTGCATATAAGGTAGTAAACTCATTTAACTAAAACTATTTAAACTTTAAATCTTATTTAAATTTTGATTCTTTTGACCTCTTTAGTAAAATCCATTTACATTTTTCATACCAAATCATAAATTTTCACTATAAATTAACTGGTAGAAAAAGTCATCTAACATCATACCCTCCTCCCATTTGTCACACACACTCATTTCACTCCATTTCTATCTCACACACACGCCCCACAAATCAAACCATTACTCTTTACTAAAAACCAGGATCAACCTTCTTTTCACCATACAACTTTACAATAACTTCAACTACAAGAACATAATCCACCCCTCAATTCTTTTGTTCTTTTCCACCCCCTCTTCTTCTCTTTTGTTTTCATGTTTTCCTCCACCTTCCATCGATTTTCATGTCGAATGCCGATGATCAACACACCAATTTCAAGCATTTTTGTCGAATATGTAAGAAGGGTTTCATGTGTGGAAGAGCATTAGGGAGCCATATGAGAGCTCATGGGATCGGAGATGATACCGGAAATCTTGACGATGAAGATCCCACGAGTGATTGGGAAGATAAGCAAGGGAACAGGAGAATGCATGCATTAAGAACAAACCCTAATCGGTTAAAAAGTTGTAGGGCTTGTGAGAATTGCGGGAAAGAATTCTTGTCATGGAAATCATTTCTTGAGCACCGGAAATGCAGCTCCGATGATGGCGAGTCTCTCATGTCGTCACCGGAGTCGGAGGCTGACGAGGACGATGTGTACGACGACGAAAACCATGGTGGCCGGAGAGATTGTCAATCTAGCGGGTGGTCGAAAAGAAAGAGATCTTTTAGGGCAAAAGTTGGTAGCTTTAACCCTAATTGTCCAAGTGAGGAGGAAGATTTAGCCCTAGCTAAATGCCTAATGGAGTTATCCAATGCTCGTGTCGACGCGGCAGAAACCGACGTCGAAGACTACTGCGCCTCCCCAAGCCGAGAGGCGCAACGACAAAACCCTATTTTTACTACAACCGCATTTATGTCACCTTTCACGAGACCACCTTCACCTTTAGATAAAGCTAAAGGTGTAGCCACAAACCCTAAAGGCATGTTTGAATGCAAAGCATGCAAAAAAGTATTCAACTCACATCAAGCATTAGGTGGTCACCGGGCAAGCCACAAGAAAGTAAAAGGTTGTTGTGCGGCACGAAACGATCACTTCGATGATAACGTGGGCGAGGACGATACCATGCACGACGAGTTCATCCCGTCTCCGAAACCGATCTCGAGCTATCAGTTCCACGAGGGTCCAAGCACAGCACTACCGTTGGTCGGAGTTGCACGCCGGAAATCCAAAGTACACAAATGCTCGATTTGTAACCGGATATTCGCTTCCGGTCAAGCGCTGGGCGGGCACAAGAGGTGTCACTGGCTGACATCTAACATGTCTGATACTTCTTCTCTAGCAAAGTTTAACTTCCATGAACATATCGAGCAACTCCACCGGCGAGCATTGGCGTCGCAAACGCTCAACAAATCAAAAGCACCCGATCTCAACATTGCCGGATTACGAAGGGATCCCCAGTGTCACTTGAATCTTGAGGTTTCGACAGAGATTAATCTACATTCTTGGAATGTGGATCAACAAGAACATGATCATAAGATCACAAGCAACAACCATGAGAAACAAGGTGAAGTAGGAGCAGTTACAATGGAGGATGATGAAGCTGACAGTAAATTGAAATTGGCAAAACTGAGTGAACTGAAAGAGATGAGTAACATCAGTGGGAGTTCATCTTCATGGTTGCAAGTTGGGATTGCTTCAACAAATGATGTTGATCCATGATTTTTTGAAAGAAAACAAAGTATATATGTGACCCAGAGACTGTAATTATATATCCATTAAACATGCACGTAAGTTTTTGATGAAGATGATCATACCACTCCATCTACTGGTGTAACTTTGATTTTGTAGGGTTCGATCTGTTGCATACACCCTCAAATATTTTGTAAGAAATCAATGTCTATATGATATATACTTAATTTTTTTTTTTTGTCATATTATTTTACTTTTACATTTTTTGTCAAAATAAATAAAAAGACGTTGTAATATTTAAGTTGACAGGAATAAGTAAATGTGTAACATCTTTCATACATCCTCAAATATTTTTTTTTCATGCAAACACCGGAAACTATTTATGAAACCATGCCTACACCATTTCTAAAAAAACTCAAATTTATGTAATATTTAAGTTGACATGAATAAGTAATTAAATGTGTAACATCTTTGTATTTTCTTTTAAGTAAGAGTAATATCAAAGTCAACATCCAAATTTCGAAGGCATAAGATAACTACGGGTCTGTAATTGTTAATGTTACTAAATTTGTATTTTGCAAAGTGGATTGGAACTTAGAAACATGAGTTATTAGTAGTTATTACTTGTTTTGGGAATGAATTTAATACTTAGAGAAACTTGGGGGACCATCTTTGACATTTAAGAAATCATTTTAGTTTGGTTAAAAAGAATTCAAGATACTTGTATCGTCACCCGGAGGAAGAAGTAAAGGGATGAGATCTTGCACTTTATTGACCAAGTTAGAGATTTTGCTAATTGGATTTGGTCTTGCCTTGCATGTGTATATATTTTGTAGCTTCCTGAAGAAAAACACTTGCATCCACCTTCCCCTTTATGTAAAGGGATGATAATGTGCCGGATATGAGACGACTTTTGTGAATTGTACTCACTAGTCTCATACCTCACTAGTCTTATAAAACTATTTCTTATATCCGTCATCAAGTTCACATGTATAACTGTCTATTTTCTTATGTGGTTAAAAATTCAGGTTGAAGATGCCCATTATTCGAAACCTAGCATTAAGAACCGACTTGAATTATAAAATATTCAGTAGCATTTCTAGCAATTATGTCATTTTAATAATTTGAAGTTTTCTAACCATTTCAAATACTATATATTATATTTAAAGATTATATAATATATTTGATTCCAATATGAGTAAACGTGTAATCAGACTGATATCACCTAAGAGCATCCGGTATACCGGTTCCAACAACGGCGTGATCCTAGGTGGCCAAAGAATCACGACGTGAAGATGAAAGAACATCGCCCTCTTGCCGCGTGAAGATGAAGGTCAAACCCACTTGTGAAGATTCAGATCGTGAACTGATTCATAAATATCTATTCTTGGTTATACCAAGTGCAGTAGGAGTTGTACCAAACTGAGAAGATGAGGATGGAAGGAAATAAAAGGCTTTGAGCAGTTGGAACAGAGCTTCAATGGATGAAAGGGTTTTCTGAAAGTAGGGGAAAAAGAAAGAAAGGGGTAAATAAGAATTAAGGTTTTAGAAAATTACTCTTTTGCCATGTTTTTAGAAAATTACTCTTTTGCCAGGTACAAACTGAATGAATATCTATTTTATAAACATGTTTTTTTTAATAAAATATTATGTTTTATTTTATTAAAAAAAAAAGAAAATTTAATTATCACACAACCACAATCACACGGGTATACCCCTTGCCAAGTGATGGGTGGTGTGATAATGAGGATGGTGACGTGGCGCCACGTGGCTTGCACTTTATTATCACACCACAATCACACGAGTATACCACATGCTCTAATACTATACACGTCCCAAATCCGCAAAAAAAAAATTGTACCTGGTTTCATACCTAAATACCCTTCTTGAATTAATGTTTCAGATTTCAGGTTTTTCAACGGGTCCTTTTACCATCCTTTTCGGTATAAATTGAAAGATGGTTTTATATAAGGATTTTCTTACATCATTTTGTTGAAAGATAAGATTGCTAACATTTGGGTCATTTGGTATAAGGTTTAAATAATCCATGAGTTAAGGATGAATAAAATTCAGCTTAACAAATCCATTATACCTATTAGTGATGCACATGGAAGCACAATCAAATGGCGATCACGAACACACGAATAAACCAAACGCTTCGAATCAAAAGCCTTGAAAAGTCAAATGCTTTGATCGGAATTTCAATAGAAATAAATTCAGAACCAATCTAAACCAAACTCTATCTCTCAACTTATAGATGAGAGTGATAATTCAAAAACAGAAAAGAAAACACACAAATTAAGAATTTAAATAAAAATAAAAATTAAAAGATAATGCAGAATCTTTAAATCTTCAACCCTCCTCGGCTCCTCCGATTCTCCTTCTTGTCGCCACCACCATCAGCCCGTGGAACCTCCTCCTGGATCGGTCCCAACAAATGCTCTCTCAGTCCAGCCAGACTCTTCCTTCGTAAGCCCACCAACCTTAAGAAGGCCCAACGAGACTCAGGTTGATGCTCCTACAATTAGTAGCACATATTAACAAATTATCAACTATTTTTTTCCGTATTATTAATCTTATTATAAGAAAATAAAAAAATAATAATAATATTTAATGTCCGCTTATTTTCAAGTTAATATAAAAATACATATGAGTTATAATTTTTCATATACACACAAGTGTATTTATTATTTACGTTTTTCAGAATTTCTTTGTGAAATCATATTAGTTTTGTCATTACTGGAAAAATAATAAATTGCAGGAAAAAGTGATGGTTGGGCCTATATATTTAGACCTAGCAAAAAAAAAAGTCATGTCACAACAGGTGGATTCGAGACATGGGTTGGGTCGGTATTCGGGTTAGGTCCCATAGCCGATGCCAACATCCCATATAGGAAAAATTATACATGTATAACGTAATAAAGTTTAATAAATATAGATATGATTATGTTATAATCATATATATATATATAGGGGACGATTCCACTAAAAAGTGGTTTTTCGCTAAGAAATCCTAAGAAGTGACGAACTCCGATTGAGCTAATTCCAACGGCGTTGGAACCATCTAATCGAACCCTAACCCGGACCCAAAAACCTAAACCCCCCTCCCCCGCACCCCCAAAAACCTAAACCCCCTCCAACCCTACCCGAAAAGCCTAAAACCACCACCCCCCAAAAACCTAAACCCCCCACCCCACCCCATCCCCTCCCCCAAAAAAAAAAACCTAAACCCACCCTCAAAAAAAACTTAAACCATAAAATCTAAACACTAAAAGTTAAACCCTAAGGCTAAAACCCTAAAATTCAAACGTAAAATCTAATCCTTAAAAGCTAAACCCTAAAAGCTAAGATGGTAGAGTTCGACGAGACGGTTCCAACGCCGCTGAAATTAGCTCAATCGGAGTTCGTTTGATATCGTTTCTTAAGGTTTTTGTCATTTCTTAGCGAAAAACTACTTCTTATTTGATCCTCCCCCTATATATTTATATATATATATATATATATAGATTTCTTAGCGAAAAACTACTTTTTATTTGATCCTCCCCATATATATATATATATATATATTAATGTGGTTATCAACTACTAATAAAGATTAGTTTGTTTCCTAAGTTTTTATCCCCTATATATATCTTATTGTATATCATTGTATTACACACTTTATCAATGAATATCATATCTCTTCTCCCTATCTCTTTCTCCTATTACTTTGCTATTAGGCTAGTTACACAACACGTTATCAGTACGAAAATGCTCTGTCCAGAGACACTAGTTTCGAGAGTTGTCATCAAACCACCACCGTGTTGCCTATTCTTTTGCAACCACGATTTCCTGCCATCTCACCTCTTTCAAGCGGAGTAAACCCCGAATTGCTTCTACCCTAGTTCTAATCGACGGAGATGTGACAAGAAACCGCCGGTAGGTCTATATTAGCAATGTGGAGTTACTCTGCCGGGGCATAAGGCCGCCGGGATGCAACCCTTTTGGGACGTTAATGATCCTCTCGGCCTCGGTCTCTCTTGAATTTATCAAGGTATGATTCAATTTATCATTATTATTATTATTTATTATTTATTTTTTTTGAATTGAAACTTGGGTAAAGAAAACCTAAATCGATAGAAGATTAATCGTTTTAAATCACGATAGTTTGTTTTGTTTTATTTTATAGTTTCATTGGGCTTCAAGGACCGGTAGAAACAAATAAATCGAAGAGGAACATTAACCAATATTTCTGCAATCTTTGTTATTGTTTATTTACGTCCCTAATTTCATTGATACAATCGGTTGCAAAAGCCCGTTTAAATAACCCAAAATCTTTCACCATACATTAAAATACACATATATGGACTCTAATAGAATTAGTAAATCTGGTATGCAAGTATTTAACAAAAACATATATGAAGTGTATGCATTCTTATATAATATTTAAATAAATAACATATTTATTTTACATATTTAACGAACAAATACTTGTACTATTTATGTTCAAATAATTATGGTTCTCAATAATCATTATTAACGGTATATACTTTTCTTTTGAAATCGGTTTATTCGGTTGAATTCGGTTCGAGATAAAAATAATAAATATTTAAGAATTATACATTACAAATAATGAAGATTTAAAAGTTATAAATAATAAATAATAAAGATTTAAAAATTATAAATAACAAGTAATAAAGATTTAAGAATTAAAAATAACAAATAATGAAGATTTAATAATTATAAAGTTATATTTAAGATAAGATATAATTGAAATATTCTTATAATTTATTAAGTTTTAATAAAATATTAGAATAAATTTTAGAAATTTAATTATTTAAAGTCATTATTATTTAATAAGAGAGGAAGTTATTTAATAGGAGAAAGATGCGGGAAATAAAAATTTAGATTTTACCAGAAGTCGACATGTGACAGATAAATTCATTCATTTATTATAATAAGGATTTCTAATTACTATTTATATATCAATTTTAAATATCATATAAACTTATTGATTAATAAATTAATTATGCTTCTCCTCGGTAAATTATTTATCTCAAATCCTAAATTTTATATTTTATTTAATATTTTAAATTAGTACCCTTTTATTTTTTTATTGAAACTAATTTTGTAAATCACAAATATACCGTTGCGATGTTTTTATTCTTATATACGTATTTAAAAGGGGTAACTTTACAATATAGTAATCAAGTTTCTCATATGTTCTATATTATTCACTAAAACTTTTTTGTCTTATTTTAGTCACTCAAGTTTTACATTTTGTTCCCATCTTGCGCAATTACCATGTTACGGGTGACTTTTTTTGTATTTATTGTATAGATATGGTAAAAATGAAATTCAAAACGTGTAAACCAACATTTTCACCACATCCATATAATGGAATCCAAAAAAAAGTAACATGTTAACTTGGTAATTATACAAAATTGAAAAAACAAGTGAAACTTGAGTGAATAGAACGAGATAAAAAAGTTTGAGTGGTTAAAATGAAATAGATGAAAAAGTTTGGTCAAATATGATATTTCTTTTTCTTTTTTAAATTCACATTCGTTTTCTTAACGCTCATCTTTACAACAACTAGATATATCTTTGCGACGTGCTTTTTTTTCAATGTCGGTATGAACAGTTGCAGGTTTTTTTTATTTTGTTTTTTGTAATTATATACATATCTTTTGCAAAGATCAACAAGCATGATGTCTGCCTTCGTGGTTCGAAAGACGCATGTTCACACCCACAGCACGGGTTCGAGTCAGCAAATTCGGCCCCCACCCTTCGCCGGTTCATTTAATTTGTCATTTCAATGTGCTTATTATTATCAGTGTTTAGACGTTAGCTTTTTTCGCAGGGTGAATACCGTACAAGTCGTTGAAACCTAGCATTACAAATTTTATCATCCATAAAACAAAATAGAAATATATATTTATATTATATATGGAATATATATAATGAAAACTCACTTAAGTTGTGAAAACGTTAAAAACTCTAAAAAAACGTGTTTTTACATGTTTTTTTTATTGGAAAAGCTTTTATACGTAATTTCAAACTTAAAAAAAATCAAAAAAGCGCCGACCCGTTTTTTTTAAAAAAATTGCGTAATTGTTTTACATACGTAACATGTTATTTTTTCAGTTGTTACGTAAGTAACACGATGTTTTTACATATGTAACATGCATGATGAAAAAACACATGTTGACGGGATTTTTTGTTAATTTTTTTTTAAATGGCTCGGCGTTTATATGTTTTTTTTACGAAAATCTTCCCAAAAGTGGTTAGAAGCTTTTCCAAAAAAACATGTAAAAACTTGTGTTTTTTTAGTTTTCAACGTTTTCACAACTAAAGTAGGTTTTCATTATATCCATCCCCTAAATACTAACCAACTTTTTATGTGATAACTATGCTAACCACTATAAAACAATCACATAATTTATAAATTATTTTTTCTTTTAATTGTTAAAATAGTATTTAAGTATCTTGAATAAATATTTTGAACGTAAATACGGAAACGATGAGTCTTACGTATACGTACCAAATAATGTTACATATACGTGACACATAGTGTTTACATATATGTAACATTAACATAATGATAATTGTTACATATACGTAACACTATGTTTGAGATTGGTTATCATGGTTATCACATAAATATTGTTTAGCATTTGAACCTCACCCTATATATATATATATATATATATATATATATATATATATATATATATATATATATATATATACATATATATATATATATATATATATATATTTCACAAAAAAAAACTTTATCGAACCTAAAAGTTGTTCCAACATATAAACATAAAGCCGCGAGGTACTACAAATTCAAAGAAAAGAAATGATAAGAAAGCAAAAAAAAACATAGTATATTTAAGCCGTCCTAGCTTTCAATAAAATATATATCGAAACGTGGATCAAATCAGCACAACGTAACGGTGAATTATGGTGTTGCGAAAATGAACATTAAGGAACACAAACTAAAATTTATATATATATATATATATATATATATAATGGGATCTTCAAATAAAAAAGTGTAATTTGGCTAAAAAGCCTAAAAAGCAATCTAATCCATTCAATTGGATGATTATGAGTAGATATTTAAGTATAGGAAAAATAAGGGGTGGAATGGTATTTAAGTAATAGTCATTTTTGTTGACTTTTTTCAACTTCCCCCACTTTTTTTAAATGTTCATAACTTTTTCATACGACATTATTTTTTTTTTAAAATTACACCATAAAATCGAGCGTTTTTTTATCTTTAATTTGAGTATAGTATTGATATATGTTTTGTAAAAACAAAATCGACACTTAATGAAATTGTGTTACTTTACGTAAATGTGTTGGTTTATGGTAAAACAACACAATTTAGCACATTAAAAATTTGTTGGTTTCTTGTAAAACAGCACAATTTACGTAAATGTGCTGGTTTCTTTAATTTGTGCTACTTTTAATCAATTATTATCTGCCTAATTTAGTAGCATTTTTTAAAAACAAAAATTTAAACCATCCATATACCAACAAAACGGTTCAGTGATAGGCAACAAAAAGCTTATGCATCAAAATGTTGTTTTGTGCTGGTTTGATATACTAGTTTTGTTGTGCTGGTTTTGTTTGTGCTTGGTTAGCTAAGAAGAGCAAGTTACACAATTAACCATGTTGTTTTGGTGTTGTTTTATAGTAAAACAGCATAATTAGTTGTTATGTTTGGTGTTGTTTTATGATAAAGCAGCACAGTTAATTGTGCTGTTTTACAATGCAGCACAGTTAATTGTGTTGATTTACTAGAAACCAGCACATTTACGTAAAGTAGCACAATTTTATTAAGTGTTGATTTTGTTTTTACAAAAAAACATAGCAATACTATACTCGAATTAAATGTAAAAAAAACGCTCGATTTTATGGTGTAATTTTTTTTTTAAAATAAGGTCGTATGAAAAAGTTATGTTCGTTTAAAAAAAAGTGGGGGTGTTTCAAAAAAGTCAACAATTGTGTGTTTTTCAATAATGCCCCTTCCATCTCTTATTTTTTCTAAACTTAAATCTCTACCATTGATCATTCAATTGAATGAATAAGATTGCTTCTTATGCTTGTTAGCCAAATTATACTTTTTAGGGGAACCTTCCCCTATATATATATATATATATATATATATATACTATGTTCATCGATCTTGAAAAGGCGTACGATAGTGTGCCTAGAAGATTGATCTGGGAAAGTCTGAAGGGAAGAGGGATCCCTAATAAATATATTGAGGCAATTAGGGATATGTATCATGAGGCTAAGACATGCGTCCGAGCACCCGTGGGGGATACAGACTTTTTTCCGGTGGAAGTGGGAGTTCACCAGGGGTCGGCACTAAGCCCCTTTCTCTTTGCAGTAGTTTTGGATGAGTTGTCAAAGTCGATTCAAGATGCAATTCCATGGTGCATGCTTTTTGCTGATGATATCGTGTTGATTGCAGAAAGTAAAGAGACATTGAACAACAGACTAGAGGAATGGAGAACAGTCTTAGAGCACAAAGGTTTGAAGATAAGCCGATCTAAAACCGAGTACCTTCACTGCAACTTTAGTAGTGCAAACGTCGACGAGGAGACCCCGATTTCTATTGAAGGTGGGGTTGTCCCTAAGACACTGAAGTTCAAGTATCTAGGATCTGTCATCCAGAGTAACGGGGACATCGACAATGATGTAGTCCATCAGGTGCAGGCTGGTTGGTGTAAATGGAGAGCGGCCTCAGGTGTTTTGTGCGACAAGAGGTTCCCAATAGGGTTAAAGGGTAAATTTTATAGGGTAGCAGTTCGCCCAGCGATGCTATATGGAACCGAGTGTTGGGCCATCAAGAAGACACAAGCTCGAAAAATGGATGTAGCTGAGATGAGGATGTTGAGGTGGATGTGTGGACACACAAGAAAGGACCGAATAAGAAATGAAGTTGTTCGGAAGAGATTGGGAGTCACATGTATCTCAGATAAGATAAGAGAAGGAAGATTGAGATGGTTTAGACATGTCAAGAGGAGACAGAGCACAGATCCAGTGAGAACGGTGGAAACTCTCGTTGTAGAGGGGAAAAAGAGCAGGGGGAGACCGAAATTAACGTGGGATGAGAGGATTAGGCTTGATTTGATAGATTTACACCTTTCAGAGGACATGATCAATGATAGGATTTCATGGAGACGTCGTATTAGGGTTTTAGGATGAGTGACCCGTTGTGTGGGAGAGTAGAGTTGTTTAGCAAAGATTTTGCGTATGTCTTGTTTCTTGTAGGTGTGTTGTGTTTCTTGTGACTAATATACTCTAGTCATACACTGTTAATTGTTAGATTACTGTTAGATTTATTTTACTTTATTACTCATTAATTTTATTTATATTTTTATATTTTTCTTTCTCATGGAGCCGGGGGTCTAACGGGAGCAGCCTCTCTATCCCTTGGGATAGGGGTAAGGTTTGCCCTCATCACACCCTCCCCAAACCCTACTAATAGAGTTAGCTATGTGTGGGATTATACTGGGTACGTTTGGTTTGGTTTGGTTTGGTTTGGTTTGGTATATATATATATACTATATTTGACCCGGCTCGGTTTTGAAAAAATAAATAAATCGAAACGCAGATAAAAATATGCACGTCACAACGGTATATTCGGAATTTTAAAAAACCTTATATTTTAAAAGTTATAAGATTAAAAAAAAATTATAAATTTAAGATTTATTTATGTATTTATGTAACATATATATCATTAAAATCTTTCTTTGCCCACATCAACCATATATCCATTACACCTTTCTTTCCCCTCAATAATCTGAAACATCAACCAACCTTCCCACGTGAACGCCATACCTCTTTCCTTTTCCACAAAGTTTGGCTGTGTATAATTTGTTGTGAGAGATTACTGCTCACGAACTCGAAGTTGCATGTGTATATAATAGTAACCGATATTCAAATTTATATATTATTATGACCAAAAAGCGATCGATGTGGTGGGATTATGTCAGTCGTTTTCAAAAAACAGAACGATAAAAGAGAAAAAGTATAACAAGGATGGTGTTGATATTGTTATTAGATATCTAGGGTTTGATCTATAGGAGAAAATTGAGAAGTATATGAAGTACCATAATGCAGATTTTGATGTTACTTTATAAAAAAAAATACTTTGATTTAAGTTTCTAACTTTTTTTTTAACGGGAGAAATTATATAAAACTTACTGCCTAGCAAGTCGCTAGACAGGAAAAAAAACAAACAATTACAATGTCGATAAACCGAAGGCATCAAAACATCCAGCCACTAATTTTCAATAGAATCCCATACTTTCAATGTTATGTAACAGTTTGCAAATACATGATCTACTGATTTAGAGTGTGGACCGCACATAGGACGTAACACAGAAGGAATATTCATACCTTTTTTCACTGGGTTTAAACCAGTAAACGAGTAGGGAGATGATCCAAAATAATTTTTCATGCCAAAATATTAACTTCCGAACCGGCCTTATACTATTTCCAACTTAAAACTCGAAATAATTCGAACCGGCCCTATACTATTTTAGAACCTAAAAAAAATGTGTTTCAAATCGCAACATAAATTCATTTAGGTCTAACACATCAAATGATTGAAATGCTATTTACTTTTATCATAACTTGACAACTACAACCCCTTCATGGCACATGCAACTTGTATTAAAACCCTAACCTCATTAACTTTAACACGATAAGGAGTTGTATGGTCATTGTTCATAAAAAAAAGTATAAAGAAATAAAAATAACTAAATAAAAATTAAAAAAGTTAAATAACACTAACTAACCAACGCCACTGCCACATGTGCAAAATCATGAAAAGTTATTGAAAAATAGGGAAATTTATACTCTCTTTTTTTAACTTTAAACTCATAAAATCCAATCTACTCTACACCTTTGTTAAACATTCAACGACTTGATTGATCATCATAAAATTAAGAGTGTGTATTTCGGATACGACACATGTAACATGAAATTCGAAGATTTGGGTTTAGTCGAAACGTGAACGGGATCAGGTCGGGGTCGTGTCTGTAAACACGTTTAGCTAATTGGCCAGTTTGGGTCAATTGATATGTTCACGTGTTGACACGTTTAAATTTCTTTTTTAAATGTGTTTTTGTCACAGCTTAAATTGTTTGAGCGTTTTATGTAAATTTATAAATTAAAGAGAAATAAACTTTAGTTTTCTAGTTAATTAAAATGTATTTTATGCTGTAACATAAACCATTTAAATTTTTTTAAATATACAATATAATTTTTGGCATGTCATGTTTGTGTTAATTTATGGGTTCAACTCAAGTGTCCACAAACACAACCTATTTAAGACAACATATTAGTTGTGGTGTAGTGGTTGATCTAAGGCCCGAAGAGGTTGTGGTGTAGTGGTGTAGTGGTTGAGGTATGGGCCAAAGAGGTTGTGATATATTGGTTGAGGTAAGGTCCGAAGTCCCAAGGGACCCGGGTTCGATTCCTGCCACCACTATTAATTTCCGCAACATCGCAAATGAGGCATAGCTCTTAGGCTGATGCACTAGGGTTTCGGCTCTCCTCAAGCCCGGAAGGGGCCGTATTGGGTGGGGTTTTTCCTTGAAAGCTCTCCAACTCTGATGCCAAGTGAGCCCGGTTAAGACAAAATATTAGCCGGAGTTGGACGAGACTCTCCCATGCACTACTAGAAAACCGATAGGTTTGCGACGCAATATTGCATCGGAAATGCGTCACAAATCACTAATTCCGACAAAAACGTTGTGTCAGAAAAACCTTCGTCGGAAATGCATTTCCGACACAATTCCGACGCAAATTGTGACACATTTGCGACACAATTCTGCGTCGCAAATTTCCGACGCTTTTCCGACACAGTTTAACAATTTATTTAATAATTACAAATACGGTATTAATTATTTTAAATACGGCATAATCATAAATACCGTATTTGTATTTCAGTTATATAATTTTAGTTTAAAAACAGTTACGACGCATTTCCGACACATTTTTAAAAACAGTTACGACGCATTTCCGACACATTTTTAAAAACAGTTACGACGCAATTCCGACACTATTTTGAAAAACTTTACGACGCAATTCTGACACATTTTTGAAAAACTTTACGACGCAATTGCGACACAATTATTTTTTTATTTAAAAAAAATTAATAGAAAAGTCCAGATTTTTTTCTGCTAAAAAATAGAGAAAAAAATACACAAAACCTGTTTAACAAAACAGCCCCAAATTAACGCCCAAAACATCTTTTACAAATCAAACTAAAATACAATCAAAACATTAACAAACTACAAATTAACATACGTCTAGAATAGCATGTAAAAAACTACTACTGATGATCGGGAGGACGCCAAGTTATCAAGGTCTCTTCTAAACGTTTTTGGATTGTTTGCTCCATTCGTTGTTCCATTCGTTGTTCCATCTCCTCCCATGCTCTCCTTTCTTCATCCGTTTGAACTTCCAAAGTACGAATCTACAAACAATTAGTAAATATGTATAATAATTAGTAAACATGTGTTTGTATTTTAATTTTTAGCAGTCCATTTGCAGTTTAGTTTAAATAAATTTGTATGAATAAAAGTGAAAATAAATAAAATTGCCAAGCCCGTCATTCTTCACAAAACACGCTTGCATTGTAGCCCAACAAAAAGTTGAAACAGGTCTAGAGAATGTAACCCAACCTCTAGACACGCATAGAACCGCAAGTCCGGAACCGACCAACAATTAGTAAAGATGAATGCTCGTTTGTGTATTTTAATTTTTAGCAGTCTAGTCCAATCTCATAAATCGGTTGGGAGTAGATATAAACAAAAGTAATTATAACTAAAAAAAGCCAAAAAACGAACCCAAAAGAGAATGTGTATCAGCTTTCTAACAACAGGAGATATGAAAATAGCTAGCAGTTATTGATGACACATTAAACAGATGAAACATAAGGTTTGTGATTAGTTAGATCCTATTATTAGTCAATATAGTCATGGTCTCAAGCCAACCCATAATCATTCAAGTTACTAACCAATCATGAATAAACAATCAGCACATATGGGTGTTCATCACGGTACATACCTATCACTCACTATAAGGACCAATCAAGATTTAATAAAAGCAAATGGTTTGATAGAAAAAGTCATAAACACAACCCAATTTTTCAACACATTATCGGGAATCATGTTCAAGTACGAATTTACAAACAATTAGTAAATATGTAAAATTTACCCGGATTGTCTATTTGGTGTCAAGGAACATAAATACTCTAATTTATTTATATAGTTTATCTTTATGATATGGGTCATGTACGGGTTCTACAATTTGAAAAAACATACCTTTTTTTGTGATTGTTGATGCTCAATATATGATAGTGTAGTGCCGTATGATGAGGATGGTTTCCCGGTCACCACATAATGAAGATCCGAAGAACCTATCCAAAAGACCCGTTTCGTACGACCTTTTGCAACAACAAACGACCACACATCAGGATCATCTTCACTAAAGTCAGGCCCATGCTTCTCTATCATAGCTTGGAGATAATCCACCTACAATTCATCACAAACAACGTGATTGTTAGTGTAAAAGGTTCATACGATAATTATATAAAAATGATACATATAACTTACATAAGCTTGCTTGGCTCGATTAGTACAAAACACCGTCCCCTCCACACTGTTAAGATTAAGCTCTCCCACCAACAATTTTTCTTTACACTCTTTGGTGAGGTGGGTAATAAGAAAGACTTCCTTATAAGTAAGTTCCCTACCTAAGACCCTCCTCTAGATAAATAATAGAATATAGTTAATGTAAAAAGTGCCAAATTACAAACAATTACTAAAATTTACAAAAATATAATTAGCTTACCAGTTTGGCATGATATTCATCATATCCTATTGAGCCGCTTGTATATCGGGATAATCTGTCATCACTGTCGGCGCTACTGCGGTTTTATTTCGCGGTTGCGGACTTCTTGCGCCAATTCTCCGTGTCCTAAGCCTGTACAAAGTAAAAAATATATATGTATAATATAAAAAATACAATACAGTATAATAAGAAAAAACAATGATATATTAACTCGCTTACATCACACATTTGATGCCATACGTTTTCGGCGATCAAATCGGGCGGATATTTACGAATGATACCGAATTGTTTATAATCGTCTACCGCGATATCACATCCTGCGTTCCTGGCCTTTTTTGAAGATTGTACTTTCGTGCTATACATTATGTCCATGTAACGTCCCTTCAACACTTTTTTAAAATCATCGTAGTTGAGTTGCTCGCACTCCGATGCCCAACTCCAACGGGTCTACAAAAAACAAAAAAGTAATGTTAAACATGTAAAGTTAAAACAAATAAGCATAATATATACAAATAATTAATTGGTACATTACCCTGAAACAATTAAACATACCATCCCGTACAGACTGCGGGCCTGTTTAAATGTGATCCAAGGGCCTTTAAGATGCTCACGTAGTATGTTACCGATACTCTGGTGAACCTCGAATGATGCAAACCTGCAGTATAAAAATAACCAAATAAGTATATTTATAACATAGATTGAAATGTTAAAATTAAAAACATACTTTTCTCCCACTCGCTCTATAGGTGGATTCTGAGAGGTACCACGAGATCCGCCTCCATGAGCCGAGTCGTGCTGAGAAGGAACACGAGGTGAATGATCCCCATCGTCATTGTCATCTTCTGACTCAAGATGATAGCTATCATCCTCATGATCAGCGATTGTCATCGTCCGACTCAAGAGGATATATACACATACACAAACGCATAAATTAATTTTAACATGTTATACATAATTAATTACTTTTTATTTGTATAAATCCATTTTTATTATATTAAAAAAGATTAAAAAACGAAACTAAAATTTTGCGTTTATATTAATTTTAACATTTTACATAGAATTAATCACTTTTAATTTGTGTAAATCCATTTTATTATATGTTGTTATTGTATTAAAAAAATTAAAATATGAAATTAAAATAATTTGCGTCGCAAATTACCGACACATTTGCGACACAACATATATTGTTATTTTTTAATGTATTAACAACACTAAAATACGAAATTAAATGTATTGCGTCGGAAATTTCCAACACATTTGCGACGCAACCTATTTTATTATTTTTATTAATGTATTAACAACACTAAAATACGAAATTAAATGTATTGCGTCGGAAATGCGTCATAAATTTCCGACACATTTGCGATGCAACCTGTATTATTATTTTTATTAATGTATTAACAACACTAAAATATGAAATCAAAAGTTTCTGTCAGAAATGCGTCGCAAATTCCGACACATTTGCGACACAACCATTATTATTCTTTTTATTAATGAATTAAGAAAATTAAAATACGAAATTAAAAGTTTGCGTCGGAAATGTGTCGCAAATTCCAACACATTTGCGACGCATTTCGTAAGACTTTAGGGTTTTACTTTTGGTCGCAATTGTGTCACAATTGTGTCGCAATCTGCAAATTTCCGTAGCAAACCTACCCATTTTCTAGTAGTGATGTGACGGGGGTGTGACGTCACAACATTCAATGTTGGCCTTAAAAAAAATAAAATTTAAGATCCCTACTTAAAATAGACTTTGGTATGGTCACATTAAATGCCACTTTGGTATCAACAAAAGGTTGCAATCGAGTTAGATTGATGGGCTTGGTAGTGGGTTGAAATTAATGAACCTAAAAACAACTCATTTATTTATTCTTGTTAAAAATATCAAACCTTACGCGAACATATTTAAAATCATCTAACTGAACTCCGCGTATATATAACCTGTGTATCTTAACGGGTTAAAGGGTCAATGATGTGACTTGTTTAAATCAATGGTGTGTGCAAATAGTAATATGTTTTTATTAATTAAAATGGTTGCAAATGTTAAGTTTTCAAATGATAATCACTAAAAGAACTAAACTACACACAATAGCCAAGCGTACATATCAGAATGCAATATAGTAATGACAAATACCGGATATCAATTCACGGACACGGTGGCTCCTACTACTCGATCGTCTGTTGATATTCAACCGATATAAAAGGGTGTTTTGTTTTAAAGAAACTAATGATTGCAAACAAGAAAAGAAATCAACACGAATGGTGGATTTTGAGAGATCGGATTAGAGAATTAATCATTTAACACCCCCGTCGTAGCGTGCAAGTATGGTTTCGCCCACTAGTTGGGATTAAATATAGAACATAATAAAGTTGAAATGACAAATAACAAATTAATTTATACCCGTAGGTGTAGGTATTAGGCCCTCCGTAGTGGAGGCGTGAAAGTGGTGGTGTGAGCCACCTGGCTAACCCACTGGCGTGGAGCACCGCCCCTGCAGACGTGATCCGGGGCGTTAGCCCTTGTGGCGTGAACACACTCACGGCAAAGGGGCAACTTGTATACTTCCATTAGCCAATCACAATTACACAACTCAGAGATTCTTTTTTCTTTTTTTTAATTAGATATTTACTTTAGAATTTAATTTGGTTTTTCTCAAATAACTCATTCTCGATAATTATTTTAAAAAAACAAAAAACACGGGCTTGTTTATTTAATTTTTCTAAACATCCATGTATAAATTTTAATGAAAACGGAGTTGTTTTCAAAAACTATTTTTGATCTCGTAAGTGGTTTTGTAACCTGTTTGGATCGACATTTCAGATGATAACTAATTGTTTTAAAAAACTAATATCAATTGTTTAAAAAAACTAAATAAAATGAATTAAAAATAAATAAAAATTTTCACCCATTAATGCAGTGGGTGATGTGGCAGTTAAACCACTACGCACCTTAGTGATTCTTGACAGTCATTGCTCATGTGCTGATGTGGCGCTGAAGTGGCAGGGCATGAAAGAAGAGGGCCTGAAACTACTACGGATGGTCTTATAAGTAGTGGGCTGTTATGGAGTCCTTTGTTGGAAATCAGGCACAAGAAAATGAACAGGGAATTTTATTAAACAAAAAAAACCATAGTGTTTAGACACATGCTTTTTCTCCGTTGCAGATACCAGTGTTATCACCTCTTTTTCACGGCTTCACTCCCACTTGACCACTATCGATCTCCCTCTTCCCGGGTCACCAGAACAACCCCGTTCTTGACCACCGATCAAAGAAAAAAAACAAGCTCGCTACCCCGCTGCTTCTTCCGTTTTTCTTCTTTACCTGCTAGGCAAGACTAGAATCAAAGTCTCTAAATTTGACGAATCTTTTCTCGTCCGCCTACCCGCAAATCTGATCGGATATCTTCTGCAAAAAAAACAACATAACTCGGTTACTTCATTTTTATTCTTGGCGGGGATGACCGGGTCGATTGATCAAGTATTGAAGTTGTCTTATCACAGCTAGATCAGATCACCTGCTTTCCTTCTCATGAAAGACTCCTCAAAATATGTTGTTGCGGACTTCCCTTTCCTTCTCGTTTTCAGCCCTGCAGCCAAAGGGGGGGCTGCTCCCCGTTCCCTTCCTAAAAAAACGACTCTTTATGTTTATTATAATTCTTGACTCATTTACAATGATTTCTAACTCATCTATTTATACTAAAATAAACCTTGCTAATCAAGTCTTCTAATCCTACTCAAATACTTAAAGATAATATCAAACAATAAACAAATAATAAAATAAACAAACATTAGACTTATACTAGAACTAACAAACTTGCAACTTCCTCCTGGGAACCCGTAGACTATGACTATGACAAGATTAGCCCAATATCAAGATGGGTAAATTTCCAATTATGTGTTTCAATTAACCGGTCAATCTTACCATTTAAGTGTAGAGATGTTAGTATGGAGCTTTGTAGTCTTTCAAGACTTACTAACTTGGATTTAAATCATATTCACAAACAAATTACTCTAGACTTCTATATTGCGATTTAATATGTGTTCACTCAAAACTAGTAATTATCCAATTTTCCAAATCACTCACGAGTTCTCTATATAGTAATTTAGCCATGTTAGATTGTAAAACCATAATATGAATCAGCATACCAAGAACTCTAGTTGATTAGTCTTTAATTTATGGTAATATTCACAGTATAGAAACAATCGCAAGAATAAATCAACACACGATAAGCTAAAATCAGCATGCATGCATAGCATGAAAACCCTAAATGTGCAACTACAAAAGCAAGATTAAGCGGTCATCCCTTACCAAAAGACATCTACCCTAATCAATTAATGCCTTGGATTTAGCTAATCATGTTCATAAACAGTGACGGAACTATTAAGGAGGGAGGGGGAAGTGGAATTTTTTATTATTTTTTTACGTTTTATGTATTATGTTATCCCTGAAAATATATTTGGCTACCCTTCAATATTTTTTAAAAGACCAAAACTAATTATTGATTAAAACTCTAAAGCTCAAGTTTATTAAACTAAAAAACCCAAGTTAATTAAAAGGTTTAAAACCCAAAAGCCCAAATTAATTTAAACCTAAAGTCCAACCCCAAAATAAACCCATCTAACAATTAACAAAATAAAAAAAAATCAGGAGTTTCTATTAACAAATCAAATAGACATCATTTTAAAGTTGAAATTTTTAATATGGTTTTGGATATGCAATTTCAATAATTTGGAAATCGATTCTATGAAGTATCAACTACTTTGATAGAGAATATGTCTGGTTTAAATCCTTGTGATTGGTTTTCTAAGTTTGACATCTCTAAGATAGTGGCATTTTCTGAGATGTATCTGAATGATTTTAGTACGAATGAAAGAGGGTGTCTTTCGGGTGATCTGAAGGTTTTTTATCACACTGTGAAGGAAGATGATAGATTTGCGAAAGTGGAGAATATGTGACTTTGCTCGGCTAATGGTGGAAACCGGAAAAGATCATTCTTTTCTTTTGGTTTATCGGATATTGAAGCAAGCATTGGTTTTACCGGTTGCAACCGCAACCGTTGAAAGATGTTTTTCTAAATTAAAGCTTATCAAGACGGATTTACGCAATCGAATGGGCGAAGAGTATTTGAACAATGCTCTAGTTTGTGTGGTCGAAAGAGAAACATTTGATAAAGTAACAGAAGATGATGTAATGGCTCGATTTCAAGCTTTCAAATGTCTGAGAGGAGAAATCTATTAGGTACATGTTTTACTGTGTTTATTATCGTTTTTTTAATGTACGGTAAAAAAATTGTGTTACCCCTGAAATTATGTTCTAGATCCGCCACTATTCATAAAAGAAGAAGATGTTCATGTTTGCTAGAAAGTGGTAGGATAAACCTAATGGAACAATCAATGCTTGATCTAGGCTCTTATCCTCGGAGTTCTCAATGTCTTATGAAAAGTCCTTTCTTACTTCAAATGCCAAATATATGATGATGATGTTGTTTTAGCCTCCAAAATCTCAAGAAAACATATTTTTATATCTAATTTGACTTCGAACAAACAAATAGAACCCGATTTACAGTGAAACACACTCGGTTACATTAATTTCTTTTGGAATGTAATAAAACCTGCAGTTTTTTACTAAGCAACCGGTTTACATTTTTTTATTTAGAATGTAATAAAAAAATGGTTTTTACTAAGTAACCAAACTCTATTACAATTTTATCATTTTTTTTTAATGTAATAAAGTATGTTTTCATTAAGCAACCGAGCTTTATTACTCAAAATGATACCCAATAGAATTATAAAAGGGGACTACTAACCACACACGGGAATTGCTAAATGGACTTGGCCATATACGCATCGTATAGGGCAATACGATGCGTATAGCCCTTCACAATTTCCCATGCCTGACATCCTCGTACAACCTGGTCATTCAAACCTCGTATACGCATCGTATAGGTCAATACGATGCGTATAGCGTACGAGGTACTTTCTGCTACTAGTCAACCATCACATCGCTATACGCCACGTATAGATCTATACGGAGCGTATAGCGATGTGATGTTGACTAGTTGCAGAAAGTACCTCGTACGCTATACGCATCGTATTGAACTATACGATGCGTATACGAGGTTTGACCAGGTTTGACCCGAATCCTATACGCACCGTATTGCCCTATACGATGCATATAGGGGCCAAATTTTGTGTATTTAACCATGCAAAATTCTCATTCGAACGTATCGTTCAAAAAAATTTCAAACAATCTCTCAAAAATTATAAACATGTCTTGGTGGTGGGATGGTAACTACGGTTTTCAGGTATATTCTAACGAGTCGCTGGAAAACAACCCGCAAAGTTCTGGCGTTCAAGAGGTGAACTGGGAGGAGGTCTCGTCCGACGTTTATTCTAATCAACGGGTAAGGCTTCCAGATTTGAACGAGCCACTGAGCAATCCCGAGTTCGTATACGGTGAACCGTCTTACCTTACACAACCCACGAACGACTTCGTATACGGTGAAGTCTCCTCCCCGACACAACAAACTAACAACTTCGTGTGCGGTGAAGTCTCTTACCCGACACAACAAACCGACGACTCCAAAGACGAAGAACAAAACCATCAAAATGTGTCGTATAAAACTGACCAGAATTTTCAGTCTCGTGAACAGTTGGTGGATTGGGCTATGCGGAGAGGACGTGAGAATGGTTACGTCCTTGTCACCCGACGATCGAGGAGAAAAGGCGACGATCCGACGGAACCGTTTATCAAGGTGTGGCTTGTGTGTGACCGTCACGGCGAACGTGCGTCTACTGCCACGGTTAGACGTGCCGGTAGCAAAAAAATAGGTTGTCCCTTTAAATTGGAAGGAGAGTATCAAGAAAATACTGGTGATTGGAAATTAACGGTGAAGGATGACAGTCATAACCACGATCCTAGTCAACATCTTGTGGCGCACTCGTTTGCAAGGAGACTGTGTCAGTCGGAACAACTTTTGGTGGGGAAGTTGTACTCGCAAAACATGTTGCCACGAAACATTCTGGCAACTATAAGGGAACAAAACCCAGAGAGTAGTTGCATTAAAAAGGACATTTATAATGCTATACAAAAGATAAAAAACAAAACGAGAGTCGGTGAAACTCCAATACAGATTCTGGAAAACCTGCTTTCTTCTAAAAAATACGTCTACTATACTCGAGAAGCCGCACCAGTTAGTCGTTGGATGTCGATGCCATACACAGGACTCCTAATTGCTCAAAGATTTGGGGTGATTGTTCATCTTTTAAGCATCAACGGTAATCAAACATTTTTTCCATTGTGGTTTGGTCCTAACGTTCACGCTCAACATCAAGTCGTATCGTTAGTTCACGTCAACAATGATCATTTCATCCACGTCAAGTTAGACGGAGAATTTCCGATTCCTACGCCGAATGCACTTTGGAATTTGCACCGAAATGATGATGCAGCAAAATGGGAAAATATATACAATGATCGTATTGAACGATTTAAGAAAATAATGGCTACTAATAGATCTAGATTTCCACAATATTTCACGAATCTCGGATGATATTTGTTTAAAATTGTATTGTAACTATTTTTGAATTAATTTTATGGTTATTTTAAATATTTTTATTTAATTATAGCTGATTATAATTAAACTACTAATACGTGTGATTAATTTTAATTAAATATAATTATAATTAATTTTTATTCAATATTCTATACGCCACGTATAGTCCAATACGTAGCGTATAGAATATAAATCAGAGGGAATTCAAAATTTTGACATATACGACACGTATTGATCAATACGTGGCGTATAGAATACCAAACGTTGCTGAAGATACGACACGTATTGATCTATACGTGGCGTATAGACTTTTGTTATATCAGTTTTGCCTCACGTACTGACCCAAACGAACCAAACAAACAAACACAAAGCCATACGCTACCCGCTCGTTGATTTGGATTGTGGCCTCAAAAAAACTTTGTAAAGGTACGTGTCTCAACCCACGATCATTAATGTTAGGTTTTAATTGAATATTAGCGGGTAAAACTGGGTAGATTAGCGATTTTTAGGTCTGAACTTAAGGGCTATACGCTACGTATAGGGCTATACGTGGCGTATAGTTCGTCCTAGGAAGACGATGAAGCCATACGCCACGTATAAATCTATACGCTGCGTATGGCTTGGTTTACTCGGTCACTAGCCTGCGTATGGTCTTAACTGGTCGCGTATGGCTTGGTTTACCCGGCAACTCGCCCGCGTATGGCTTAATTGGCCTGCGTATGGCTTATTTTGCCCGGCAACCGCCTATACGCCACGTATAAGCCTATACGTGGCGTATAGGTTTTTAAAAAATTAATAATTATTTATTATTTAAAATTAAAAACAATATATTATTATTATTTATTATTTAAAATTAAAAACAATATATTATTATTATTTATTATTTAAAATTAAAAACAATATATTATTATTTATTATTTAAATTAAAAACAATATTATATTATTATTTATAATTTAAAATTTAAACAATATTATATTATTATTTATTATTTAAAATTTAAACAATATTATATTATTATTTAAATTAAAAAATTAAAAACAATTAATTATTATCAGATATGGCGGATCATAATGATATTGAGATGGATCAGCTAGACGATCTTGCGCACTACCCATTTCTGGATTTTCCGCCCGATACGGAGGCTTTTTCCCGTTGCCAGAAGCTCCGGGAGGTGCAGATGGGTCCAGGTACGGCGGTGGATTGGGCCCTCCTCGAGGAGGTGCAAGAGGCCGAGCGAGCCAGGGCCATCATCGGCGAGGACACGCCATGGTCGCGTCTTTTTGACCTTTCTTTTGCGGAGACATACCGAGAGCTGGTCGTCGAGTTTCTTTCGACGTTCATCTACTCAGAGACTGGGCTGCAGCCTCTACCCGGAGAGGCGCCGGATATTGACCCGGATCGTATTTCTTTTTCTATTTTTGGGGTCGTTTACCGTCAGACCCTCAGTCAGTGGGCCGTCACGACGGGCTTATACTACGAGCCTGAGACGGTGACGCCGCTTTTCACCGAGGCGGTGACAGAGGTGGACAAGGAGGAACTCCTTGTTTTTTGGGGCTTGATTTCAGATAGTCCTTGGTTGGGTACCAAGGGGAGGGTCTCGGGTATTAGAGACCCTTTGTATAGATATCTGCACCGGCTTATTTCGACGTCGATCGCACCGCGTCTGAAAAGCCGTGAGTGGTGCACTGATAGAGATCTTTTCTTCCTTTTCTGCCTGCTTACTGGGAGGCGGTGCGACCTGTCCACTAGCATGGCGCTTTATTTTGCTTCTGCCTATATGCGACAGAAGCGCGGACTTTTATATGGCGGTGCTTTCATCACGCATATCATGCGGTCGGTCTTACCATTTGACCAGCATGAGCCTGCGATGTTACCGGCCATTCCCCCTGTCCGATTAGACCGTCGCACGGCGAGCGGCATGCGCATCACGCACCGATTCCCGCAGGGCCTTCGGTTCGTAGGGGCCGTCCAGGACCAGGTTTGGGTCCCGGTGCCGTTGCCGCAGATGCCTGGACAGGGGGACCCGCATATGCCTCAGCCGCTACAGGGTATAGCGATTGAGGACGAGCCGCCACACGTCGAGCAGGTCCACGAGCATCCGCCACAGCATCCCCGACACGTACGTCGGTCTGTTAGGCTGGATAGGGCTACCCAGGCAGTGCTTGATGGCCTTGTTGCCGACTCACGACGACAGGGTCGTCAACTCGATCGCATGGAGGACCTGATGATGTGGGCGGTTGGACAGCTCGTGAATCAGTCACGAGCCGCCGGCATCGAGCCACCCCCACTACCACCGCCACGTCATTATCCGGACGACCCCGTTCAGGGTGAGGGCGGGGCGGGTCAGGGTGACGCCGGAGCCGGTCAGGGTGACGGCGGAGACGGTTAGATTTAGTTCTTTTATTTGTATTTTGTTTCTTTCGTTGTTATGTATGTAAAACATTTTGATGTATATATTTAATTTTTTGATGTAATGTATATAATGTTTAGTTTATTTGTTTGGTTGTAATGTTTAATATTATGTTTGGTTGTAATGTTTAATATTATGTTTGGTTGTAATGTTTAATATTTTGTTTGATTGTAATGTTTAATATTTTGTTTGGTTTGTAATGTTTAATATTTTGCTTGGTTATACTTTAAAAATTTAACAAATGTTTAAAAAAAATAAAATATACAAATGTTTATATAAATTAAAATAAAAATAAACAAAATATAAATAAATAAAAAAATATAATTAAATAAAAAATACCTATACGTGGCGTATAGGTCAATACGCCACGTATAGGATTCATAAACTCCAAATCTTCCAACTTTTGAGGCAAAAATATAACCCGTGCCTCATACGCTGCGTATAGGTCAATACGCCACGTATTGGACCAGCCGCCAGACAGAGAATGACACGTGGCATTCTGTTGGCAGTGACTGAATTCTATACGTCCTCGTATTGCCCTATACGAGGGCGTATAGATCGGCGGCGGGTCCAATTAGCAATATTCCGTGTGTGGTTAGAAAAAGCCTATTATTATTAGTCGTTTGAAACGTTCAATTTGTTGGTCCTTGATAACATCCTCCTTGTATTTTTCTTTGCTCTTAGTTTTTCTCGAACGGATTTTTCTTTGTTCGGCTGTAAAGTTTTTATTCATCTAATAATAACAAACAAGAAGTTTAGATATAAAGAGGAAAATGTCACTTGTAAATCACAATCAGTATTACTAGTATCTAATGGTAATATTTAATGGTCAATTTAGTACATTATCAATTTTTTTTT
This sequence comes from Smallanthus sonchifolius, assembly GCA_023525975.1. Lineage (NCBI taxonomy): Eukaryota > Viridiplantae > Streptophyta > Magnoliopsida > Asterales > Asteraceae > Smallanthus > Smallanthus sonchifolius. The sequence continues at coordinate 26,842,915 of CM042021.1, read as the reverse complement.
AACGGCTACACCTAGATATTTTAGGATAATTGGGTTTTCCCGGTGCAACACCTAGAACATCCAGGACAGCCCACCACAGAAGGAACCCCTCCAACTGGGTAAACCTTCTGATCTGGCCAAGGACCCTTTTTTTTCCTGTTGTCAGGATTCAAACCCAAGACCTCCACTATGATAAGTCTTAGAGCTAACATTACACCAAATGACCAACGGTATACATTATCAATTAGATTAGATTAAAGTAGAGGCTTGGTGAATAGTAGCTATACGATTGATGTGCTGCCATGTTGTCCATTTGGTTTTTTTTCTATTTTTTTTTTTCATTTTCACCTCTTATATCATATATAATATATGTTTTTAACCCGTTTAATTCTCTAATAATTTCTTTTTTCTTTAATAACTTTCATTCGTTAGTTTTTTTTTAAACGGAGTGTGCTGCTGTTTTTATTTTTTTTTTAACAGAGTGTGCTGCTGTTTTTAGTTTTTTTTTACAACGTTCCGATATAAAAAAAATTAAAACGGAGTTGAATTCAGAATGGAGTTCTTTTTCTGTATTGTAGTTTATAGCAAGTGACGCTATCATTGTGGTATGGTAACGCTTTTTGGTTTTTTTTTCTTTTTTTTTCATTTTCACCCCTCACGCTATATATAATATACGTTTTTAACCCGTTTCATTTTCTAATTTTTCTGTTTTCCTTTAATAACTTCCATTCGCTAACTTAAAAAAAACGCAGTACACGTCTGTTTTTTTTTCTTTTTTTCAACGTTCCGGTATAAAAATTTTTGAAAACCAATTTGTATTAAAAATCGATGTTTTTTTTGTTATCGTAGCCAATGGTGAGTACCTTTACCGTTGTTGTACCATCACAAGCCGAACATATTATGAGCGAACAACATCATTGCTAGTTTTTATATTATCGAAACTGGTCTCGGTATTCACTTTATTGATTTTCGACGACCTGAACCGGTAATATTTTATTTTTGGTTTTCCCATTTTTATTTTTAGTTTTATGTTTCTTTTTTATTAACATTATTTTTACCGTTATACCTATGTTTTCATTTAAATTTTATTGACGATCTGTCCGAGCGGGGCAAGTTTCTTAGTTCATTTTAAAGTAAGAAAGATATTATGTTAATTATAAATACTCAAAAGAGTGATGTAATTTTATTTTCAAACAAAAAGAAAGATATATTAAATTTGAAAAAAAAAAAAGCATAGGTGAAATTTGATAAAAGTTTTACACTACTACATATGGATTAGAGTAAATTATCTTTTGCGTCCCTTTGGTTTACACGATTTAACATAATGCGTTCCTAACATGAATTTTTAAGCTTTGAGTACATGTGGTATACAATCTGTAACACTCTGAGTCCCTGGACCTAACTTCGTTAAATTCTTTCCGTTAAGTTTAGTTTCGACAGGGTTAAGATGGTAATTTACTTTGCGTCCCTGCTGGCAAGACTGATATTCACCTGAAACTACTAAGTTCACATGAAACTACTAACTTCACCCGAAACAACTAAAAATTCAATCTAAAATACATTATCACCAAAAAATCAATCAAAAATACATACGCAAAAAAACAATTGAAACTACTAATCTGACAAAAAAAATCAATCGAAACTACTAATTTGAAAAAAAAAAAACACTCGAAACTATCTGTCGTCCCCGCCATATTCAACCTGAAAGTTGAAGTCCCTGTTGAAAAGGAACTTCAACACGACCCTTACCCGCACCCGAAGGTGAGTAGGGGTCGCGTGCACCCGCATTCCGGCTTCAAAAAAATGAAGATTATTAGGTCAAAAATTGTAGAATTAGAGAATGTCCGGAGAATGTACATGTGACAGTCTGGTTGTCTAGTACAGCTTCTACTCGAAGAGGCATTGTAGAGGGAGGACGACGAGCTTGGAAGAGGGAGGACGGCGAGTTTCGAAGAGAGGACGACGAGTTTCGATAGGGGCGTGAGTTAAAATAGGCCCAGAGGCTCAGAGTGAGAATTAGGGTTATAAAAAAAAGTAAATTACCATCTTACCCCTGTCGAAACTAAACTTAACGGAAAGAATTTAACGAAGTTAGGCACATGGACTCAGAGTGTTACAGATTGTATACCACAGGTACTCAAAGCGTTAAAAATTCGTTTTAGGAACGCATTGTGTTAAATTGTGTAAACCACAGGAACGCAAACGGTTATTTACCAGATTGATTAATATAACTCGGTTAAAATAACTAATATAACTTATTCGGAATTATATTTGAGTTATATTATGGGGGGTCTATTTTTTTTCCGGAATGTGTAATTCTGCCCAGCGGTGGGCGGCGACCCTTTTTTGGAGGCCACCTAAGTTCGAGACATCGGGTACTTATAAAACCTGAGTCTTACCGAAAACCCCCTGATCACCTGGATGAGCCTCCGCTGGCTATGGGGAGTCTATATAACCTGATCTTTATAACTTGGTCTCATAAAATAATAAAACCTGGTTTAAAAAAACAATCAAACTCTATTTCAAAAAAAAATGTTTAGAGAAATCATGAATATTTCTAAAAAATATACTTTAACAAAATATAGATAATTAAGAATAAAAAAATTAAAAATATATAATAGCAATATTGTTTGAAAAAACTCTAAAAGTTATATTATATAAACAACATTTTGCAATATCAGCGGAGAACTATTCATCGTTGGTGGTTTCATTGGTCCAAGTCAGAATCCCAGATTTAACACTATTTTGACAGCGAAAGACTTCTAACGAACCGAGAACCCTAAAATTGAAAGACATCCCTGATCAATCGAAAAGGAACAACGGATCAAGTTATGACTCTGATACCATGTCAGAAAAACTCATATCTGAACAATAACTCAACCTAAGAATCTGAGATAAAAGGAAAATGCACGCTCCATAGTATAAAAAATAATAGATCATCAACATGACGATTTGTGATAAGATCTCAACTACAAAAAAAAATATAGAACAGGAATCAAGTGAGAACAAAATGAAACCCTAAAATTCTGATAAGAGAGAACTCAAGCATCTAGAATGCAAAACAACGGAGAAGAAGAAAGAATGAGAGCGTTATTATTTGGACTCTCTCTCCTCTTTTATAAGCTCCAAATACAATCTGGATAATATGCACCAACCACATGATTCGTCGAGTCTGTCCAGCTATAGCCTTCTTTGGGCATCCCAACTTTCTTTAACCCAATCAGCTACAAAGTTGTTTAATCTCCAACAGCTCCAGTCCCCGTAGTTCCAAAGAATTACACTTCTATCCCTTCAACTTTATTAGCCTTATTAACCTACATAAAAATAGGAAAAATTAAGACTACACACTCATATGTTGTCAGTTGCTTTTTGAATTGGTCATTATATATTTCAACAATTTAGTAAAACCCTAAATTCAATAACGCCCTAAATTTGTTGGTAGATTTACAAAATGTAGTTGGTAATTAAGTTGTACAAAATTATATTCTTAGTTATTAGTTAAATAAAAAGTTATTTTGAACCTTATAATTGTTCTTAATTTTGCTAGCAGTTAAGTTCTTTTCATAGTTATTAGTTACATTCAAACTTAGTATTGAACTTCTGTTTTAGAGGTAACTTTATACCTCAATAGTAATTACCCAGTTTAACACAAAATCCACATGATATCTTGCAATTGGCTATGATAACAAGGCAGAGGCTGCTATACTCCCCTACGGGAGGGTGAATGTAAAGATACTATACAGTTGTGTTAGAGATTAAGTGGTGACGTCCACTTAGAGGTTAACGTGACCTCCAGAAAGCAGTGCTTGATGCCTTGAGAGGAATTGTTATGACATATTGGATGTGGTGCAGAGATTATGCTTTATGCAGAATTATTAATTGTTTAAACGTGTCAATTAAATCATTTTTGTCTGGTTAGAGATGTAGAGACTGTTTGCTTAAAATTTAGAACTCACTAGAATTAGTTGATACACTTTAGCATGCATATTAGAAAATAATGTAGCTTCTTGCAGTAAAGACAATAAGACTGTTTAGAGGGCATCTCGGTGGGCTATCCGTTGTGGTGAAGACCGACATGAAGAGAATTATCAGAGCCAAAGTATATTTATTATAATCAACATATATGAACACCCTTTTTGAGTTTTTTACTATAGTTCTAACTTGTTTCCTAGCACCTCTTCACTGGTTCGGTTATCCATTGAACTTTTAAAATCAATTCTCCCTTTGATATAAATTTTAATCCATTATATCCATAACATACGTTTGCTAGAAGGATTTTTCTAGAAATAACGATTTGGTTACATTTAACTTAATTAATTTTTTTCATTTTGGAATCAATTTCTTTTTAATTATTAATGAGTGAAGCTACTGTACTTTTTTTGTTTCTTAAACTAATTATAATGTTATTCGATTATTAAAACAGATCAATCAATCCGGCATTAGAGGACATCCGACATCCTATTAAGTGACACTTTATGTTTTTAATATGTTACTGTTTGTTATATATATATATATATATATATATATATATATATATATATATATATATATATATATATATATATAGGAAGGTTCAAATAAGAAGTAGTTTTTCACTAATAAATCTAAGAAATGACAAAAACTTTAAGAAACGATATCAAACGAACTCCGATTGAGCTCATTTCAGCGGTGTTGGAACCGTATCGTCGAACTCTACCATCTTAGCTTTTAGGGTTTAGCTTTTAATGTTTAGATTTTACGTTTGAATTTTAGGGTTTTAGCCTTATGGTCTAACCTTAGGGTTTAGCTTTTAGGGTTTAGATTTTATGGTTTAGGTTTTTTTAGGGGGTGGGGGGGTTAGGTTTTTGGGGGTGGGTTTAGATTTTTTTTGGGGGGGGGGGGTGGGGTGGGGGGTGGGGTTGGAGGGGAGTTTAGGTTTTTGGGGGTGCGGGTGGAGGGGGTTTAGGTTTTTGGGTCCGGGTTAGGGTTCGATGAGGCGGTTCCAACGCCGCTGAAATGAGCTCAATCGGAGTTCGTTTGACCCATTTCTTAGGATTTCTTAGCAAAAAACCACTTTTTAGTAGAACCGTCCCCTATATATATATATATATATATATATATATATATATATATATATATATATATATATATATATATATATATATTGAGTAAACATCTATATCATGAAGGCATTGAAGGTGGCCAAATAGGTACCCTTACTAAAACTGCATGTCTAATACAACTAAAGTAGCTTATAGACATGAAATTTATTTATTTGAATCTAAATTGAAAAAAAAATAAAAAAATTTCAAACCGAATCATGTTAAAATTACGAATTTGGATTCAGTCGGATTAGTATCAGGACTAAAGTTCAAATTCAATTTTTAAATCGAACTAGAAGGAGGCCCCGCGTGTTGCGGCGACCTCGGGGAGATAATGCTAGCTTTTATCCACGCGAGTTGCGGCTTGTTAAACCGTAAAAGAAATTAACATATTCGAAAGCTTATAAAAAAAAGTCAAAATCTTTAAGTAAACTTACTCTGCGCGATAAGAGCGTATAAAATTTACAGTTATAATTTAAAGCGCAAGAAAAAAAATTAGCATGAAAAAATGGCAAAAGAAAAATAAATAAATAAAAATAGTGCATGCAGGATTCGAACGCACGTTCCCTGCCCTGGGATAAAGCTTGGATACCACTACACCAATACCTTAATTTGGTTAATTCTCATGCAGACAATAGTTAAACCAAATGTGAAAGTATAAAAAAACAAAAACATGCAACAAATAGTTGTACCATATGCAAATCAAGTAGTAGAACTTTTACAGTAACTTTTCACTCACGTGCCAATCTTACCTTTTAATATATATATAATATGGGTTTGTGATTTTTGAACTGATTCCACACGGATATCTGAATTTTAAATTATATTATATAATTATATTTTTTATAAAAAATACATATACATTATTTATTTATGTAAGACCCCAAACCCGGGAGGCGTCATTTATTGAATTTACTTAACAACACATAGCATATAAACTTAAAACACTCAACACATAGCAGCGGAAACGATTTGAATTTTAACATACGTAGAGGAAATACAAAACATGTCTAATACAACTTGCCAGTAACAAACTAAAACTTGTCTTTAAACAATATAATCAAAGAAAACATAAACGGGATGTCAGACGCTGATCTTCGGGTAACTCATCTCGCCAAGCCAAGCATCCTCATCCTTCCATAGCCACCTACACTTAACTAATATGCATACTAAAAATCAGCAACGCTGAGTGAGTTCTAACGTTTACTTTAAATCAATTATTCAAAAGATTTACTAATACATACATACTGCCATTAAGGCAAAACTTTACATACTTTACCTTTCAAAAACAATTTAAAACATTCATGTGCTAACCGTCAATTCCTCTTTACCGTACTGCCCTCATGGCTCACGTCCATGAACCGACAAATACACTTATCCGTCAATTCCTTATCACTACTGTACCGCCCTATTGGCTAACATCCATGAACCGGCGAGTACCTGGTCAATGCCCCATGGCTAACATCCATGAACCGACACTACCGCTTAACATGGTATGGCCCTCGCGACCAATACCGCTTAACACCGGTACATGGAGGTTGCGTAGACCTCCCGAGCAACCGCCGTCACTCATCCCAATTGCATAACTGTTAACGAGCCATCAAGGCTCTTACTAATGGGTAACACCCATAACTGACATCTTGTACAAGTAGCATATGTACCAAGGACTTTAACAAGTTGGTACACTTTCCCGTAGGAAAACTATTCACTTTCAGTTCATACAACTTTCTTTAACTTGATCATAACTTTAACATGTATTATGCATTTGTTTATGTATATGAAAAATATAGTAAACGCTCGCCATAAATACCTTTGCTTTTACTAAAATATAGCTTAACACATATATCATGCATTTGTTTATGTATATAAAAATATAGTAAACGCTTTCCATAAAGATATATCTTGCTTTACTTGAAAATGCTAGCACGTATATTATGTCTTTGTTTATGTATATGAAAATATAGTAAACGCTTGCCAATAATACAGGTATACTTTGCTCAAAACGTACATTTGTCTCTTTTAAACTTTACACTAGAACATAGCTTTTCACTTTGTTTATTAATACAAAATATGTAATAAACATTTTACACTAAGTATGCACACCACCCCTAAAGCAGGCAAAAAGGGGGATTAGAACTTACCTGGTATCTTATCTGGAACGTACTACTTGAATCTCACACAATCATAACAAATCAACACATATCAGATATAACCCGACACTGAATGGTATCACCATTTCTAACCAGGCAAGTTCGCCTCTAAGGGACTCAGCGAACTTACTAAGTTAGCTAAGTTATACCTAGCGAACTTATCAAGCGAAGTTGCTAAATTCGCTAGACTATATTTCAGCGAACTTGACAAGTTCGCCTGTTCTTGCCCGGCGAACTTAACAAGTTCGCCGCCTGCGGGCTCTTCTTCCCCACTAAAAACCCTAAGTTTGCATGAACATGCCAGGTAGGTCTGGATCAGATCAAGACTCAAACTTTTTACGTCCAAAACGTTCGTTTCCAACCAAGAGTCTAGATCTATACTTTGTATCCATTTCTAAACGTAAAAATCTAACATTTACCCGATTTTACCTCAAAATCCAACATGATAAAAAAACTCAAATCTAGGAGGAACCGTTACCTGAAATCGCTTCCCGTTCGTTGCTAAACGCTCTAAAGGCTTGCACCAACGATCCTTGAAGCTTGGATTTGAAAACCGGGACTTTCTCTCTCTAGTCTCTCTCACTCTCTAAAATCACAAATTAAGAAGATGGAGAATGGGGGTGGTGGGACTGAATTCAGGGTCTTAAGGGGCCCAATTCCCTCCCCTTCTTCGGCCCAACCTCGACTAATGCTCAAGGCTCAAGGCCCGTTTCCTTTTCTTTTGTTTATACTTCTACTCGTGGACTATTTCGGGTTCTAAATCTTTTGTTTATACTTCTACTCGTGGACTATTTCGGGTTCTAAAAACTCGGGATGTTACAATTTATTTATTTTTTTAAGTTTTTCTTATAATGTGGTTTGTTTGAATCAACCAAAACTCCAAATTTGAATTCGAAATCTTGTTTCTTAGGTTTGAATTTAATTCGATTTTCTTTCAAAATCGAATATTCTAAAAACCCTAAAACCGACCTGATTAACACATGCAATTGCATCACCCCCACCCCCACCCCAAACCCAAACCCAAACCCAAACCCAAACCCCAACACACAAATGTAACCAAATACAATTCTTTTAATAAAATTGTTATATTATAGAACATGTCCCATCTCAATAAATTATTAATATTAAGTACTCAATATGAGAACAAAATGACAAATAGTTTAAAAACTATATAACAAGAACACTCGTAAATTCATTGCAAATAAATTTCAAAATAAAATGGAACATCAAAATCCAATATTTGTTGCATTCTTGTTATCAACCCTAGTAACCACCGATGTTCTTGCCGATTGCACTTTTGAACCACAACAAATCTCCGGCGACAAAAGCAAAGCTCTCAAGTACAAACTGATCGCAATTGCATCCATTCTCACCTCAGGCGGCATCGGTATTTCTCTACCCTTCGCCGGCAAGATTTTTCCGCCCTTACGCCCTGAGAAAGACGGGTTCTTTGTGGTGAAAACATTCGCAGCAGGTGTGATCTTGGCTACCGGTTTTATTCATATACTTCCACAGGCATTTAGCAGATTGACTTCGCCGTGTTTGGAAGGATATGGGTGGGCAGATTTTCCGCTCACCGGGTTAGTAGCGATGGTAGCCACCATCGCCACACTGTTGTTTGAGACTTCAGCGGCCGCCTACCAAGTTAGGGCGGCCGCTACCAAGGTTGTCGAAGATGATGAGGATAGAGAAATGGAGGTTGTGCATGGACATGTTCATGATCATGTTCATGGATCAATGTCGCCGACCGATGATGCCGAAGTTCGTCGTTATCGGATTGTTTCTCAGGTAAATCTTTTGAAATATTTCACTTTATTTAAATAATAGAATGTTTTAATATTCGTTAAACTAATAAAAGAAATTTTATTAAGTATGTTAAAATATTAAACTTTTAAAAGTTTTTGATTTATTATAACTAGAAATTTTGCCCGCGGGAAACAGGCCTTAAACGGTTGAGGATGTGACATTAACGTGGCTAAACACAAAAAGAAATGTGGTTAAATAAATGTTGCCCCACCTTAAACAGTTGAGACGATGACATTAACGTGGCTAAGCACAAAAACAATCGTAGTTAAACACACAAAAGAAACATATGAAGTTATGGCGAGTCGGTTGTGGAGATCGAAACATAGATAAAAGACAGTTAGATAACGATACCGATGTTTTTCAGTCGGTTTCGGTCTCATTCTTCATGGTACCAGCACGTTACTGTCAGTCGATATAGCACACGATACCTAAAAGGTACGCTATCTTGAATACGACTCCGTTTTTAAAAAAAATTATACCGGGATGTCAATAAAAAAAACAAACAAACACGAAAGTTATTAACGAAAAATCATATTATATATACTAAATGGGGTAAACTCAAAACTTTAGAAACTTGAGAGGGTCAAAGTGAAAGTTTATGATGAGTTTTCACATTTAACCGAATTTGGGGGAAGTGATCATTGACAAAAGGCACCGACAGACCTCCCTTTTAAGAGTAGTAATGTTTGTGAATTAATTGATTCTATTTGTATAATGAAGACTTTGATTTCGTGACTTGTCACATTAAAAACTTCACATCCGACACTCTATTTAGGTAGTGAACAAATAAAGTCCATACTTGTTTTTTGCATATTGATCAAGACAATGTCCGTTTAAAAAGGAAGATAAATTGTCATGTCACACTGACTAATAAAAAAAACCTAAATTTCACAATATTTTTTTTATAAAAAAGAAAGAATATTCCATCCCATGTTAATTCAAAAGAGGCTCAACTACAGATTATATATATATATAAACGGCAAAGTCGGTGTGTGAGTATGAAGTTATTGTTCATTTGAACAGTCTATGAAGCGCATGGTACAGGCAGGTAAAGCAGGATTTTATAAAAAAAAAGTTAAATATATATATAGGAAAAGTACCAAATGAACGTTAGTGTGTATCATAGGCGATGATAAACTAAGCGGAGTATATAAAGAACAACACTCACTTTACTTACACGAGAAATGTGGGCTATTGGATATGAATTATGAAGTAAAAATAGTTGGTAATTTTCTCTGATTAAAATTATAAAAAAATAATTAAGATGAGATGTCCTAGCAACAACGAGTAGACCACAGGCCAAGCGAAGATTGTTTGATGGTGTCATCAATGTTTTAAAAATCGGTTTTTAAGCCTTACCGGGTTGGGCTCAGAAATGATTCAACCGGTTGTACCGGGTTGTACCAGGCGGTTCAACCGGGTTGACTAATTAACCCTATAATTCCATAAAAATACAACTTCAACTCAAAAATTAATCCAAAAGTACATGATTTCATAATAAAAAATAATATAAAAGTTAATCCACAATAAAAAAATAATCTAAGAGCACTCAATTTTCTAACAAAGTTTTTTTTAAATAAAAGATTGCAAAAAAAAAATTTTAAATGGGCTTTAGGTAACTGAGCAATTAATTTTAACCGCAAGCAGAAGGATGATCGTTACACAATTTTTTTTTTCAAAACTGGGCCGCTAACTTTTTGAAAAGGAACTGGACATTTTTTTTTGTTTTAAAGTTCAAACTTAAAACCGGTATTACCGGTAATACCGACGGTACAACTTACAAACCGTTTTTTCAATTTACCGGGCTCAAACTTACCGGGTCAGTGACCGAAACGTGGTTCAACCGGTATTACTGGCCGGTTTGAACCGGTATTTAAAACATCGGGTGTAATAAAAGACGAGACTACTCATAGATTTAATTATAATCATTTATATATATATATATATATATATATATGTTTATTATTATTGTCATTTCAGTATATAACTATGTAAAAAACAATATATTTATACACTTAATTTTACTAACAATAGTAATGTATTTTATAAATTATTGAAATAGAAATATACTATTATATGCTTACCAAACATAGCAGTCACGTTTGATAAGAAATAATAATCTCTTTGTTTCTCATAATTTAAAAATACATAACTATCATTAGTAAAAGTTAAAATATATTATTATTTTACGTGATTAAACTTTACATGTATTTCATTAAAAACAAACACGTACGGAGTATTATATTAAAAGGCATTGCTTTTGATTTTACATAATTTTATTGTCGATGCATTGATCTCATTAATTTTGATGAATTAAATTGTTGGACGTGATAGCTAGTAAATATATGTATATAGAAAAAAACGATAAAACAAAATTGAAGACACGTTATGACAACAATAAATTCTAGCATTTAAATAAACTTTACATCATGTCATAACAATGGAAAACTTGGAGTTTTGTAGTGATCCGTGTGTTTGAGGTAATTGATCTTATTATAATAAATAAATAACTCTATCCGTTACATGTCGATTTCTGGCGAGGACTATATTTTTATTTCTCGTTTCTCTTATATTAAATAATAATGATTTTAAATAATTAAATATCTAAAATTTATTCTAATATTTTGTTATAACTTACTAAATCATACGAATATTTCAATTATATCTTATCTTAAAATATAATTTTATAATTCTTAAATCTTCATTATTTCTCATTTCATCAACGGTTGATGACATCTAACATACAAATCTTTATAGAAACTACTGGTTTACAACAAGTTGGATTTATTCGACTCGTGTAATACATATTCTAACCTACTTTTAAATTAATAAATAATATTTGATGTGAAATATGTTTTACTTCTATAAGAGTAAATTATATAATTCATCCATATGATTTAAATAATTATAAATCTAATTCATTCATTTATCATGAAATTTATTTCGTTAGTATGCATGTAAACTTGTTACGTATTTGATTAAATGTTGTTAGTGTTTTTAATACTACTATTTTGCTTTTATATAACAATATTTAAATTCGGTATATTATTACGTATTTGAACTACAACCCGTTGACAGAACTAGTCCTAGATCATGGTTTCATAACTTTCAACCCGGCTACTTGTTTGTCCAGCCTAAACCGACCGACTTGCTGCAGTGCTGATGGCTCTATACACTTTGGTATTTACGTGTTACATAATTTCGTTATATTTTTAACTTGTTAGGTGTTGGAACTGTGAATCATCGTTCATTCGGTGATTATAGGATTATCTTTGGGTGCTTCTAAAAGCCCAAAAACAATAAAACCACTTATTGTTGCATTGTCCTTCCACCAATTGTTCGAAGGATTAGGTCTGGGTGGAAACATCTTTCAGGTGCGTATACGGATTCTAAGTGTTATCATGCAATGATAATGAAATCAAACCTAAATGATATGATGCAAATAAGCCGGTAAACAAATTCAACGTTCAGTGATTCGTTCGTGAACAATTCGATAAAAAGTCGGTTTATTTAATAGAAAAAACAAACATAACAATTTTTTTGTTCATTAATTTATATGTTCGTTCATTAAGGTTCATTTATGTCTGTCTGTTTACATATTCATTCAAAGAAGTTGAGTCCAACTCATTTTAAAACCATGGGTCAGGTCCAACCCATATTGTTGTTTACTTTTAAAAAGTTATTGACGATATTTAGACTATAATTTGAATATTGGTGTTTTTTTTTTGTTTTATGTTTGTTTGTGTTCCTTTGTATTCTTTTAGAATATTAACGAACAGACATAAATGAACATGAACGGGTTCGTTTTCATAACGAACGTCATGAGCAAGAAAATATGTTTGTTTAAATGTCCATGTCTGTCCGTTTGTTCAGTTCAAGTCAAACAAACGAACACAAACAAGCCTTATTCATGTACGTACATATTTACTATGAAATGATAATGACAACAAAACCTAGACCATATGATGCAAACATACATTGTAGGCGAAAATCAAGTCGATGGCTACTATCGTGATGGGAGCTTGTTTCGCCCTCACAACTCCTACCGGGATTGTTGTTGGAATATTGGTGAGCAACACATATGATGAGAACAGTTCAAAAGCTCTGATCGTGCAGGGTGTATTAGATGCTGCAGCAGCTGGGATATTGATTTATATGGCACTTGTCGACCTCCTTTCACCGGATTTTAAGAATCCTAGGATGCAAAATAATAAGATACTTCTACTTAGTTCCTATGTTTCACTTTTTCTTGGTGCCGGCCTCATGTCTCTTCTAGCCAATTGGGTTTGAATCGATTTTGATGTATGTGTAAAATCTACTTGACTTGTGAGTATATGGTTAAGATTGGGCACATAATTTGTTACATATGTCAAGAAACAAATCATATTCACAAGCATTACGGGTTACGATGGTCAAAAGTGCACACAAGTGTGTATAGATTATGGTTGTGTACGCGATGAGTTTAGTAACCTATTCCTTGCTATGTACTAGCGAACTATTCGGATATTTAACGTTATCAAAAGACGGAAGCATACTCTTCATAATTCCAAATATAGCAGAGAAGGAAATGGAACCGATACTAACGGTTAGTGAACGGATACAATAAAAGACGGAAACATATATACATGTAAATAAGATATAAAGTCCAACGAGTAACTTAGAAAGAGTAGACAATGCAGTTGGTTTATTGTTCTGGAAATTTTAACGTTTCAAATGATACCTTTTATCACGAACCGGAGACTAAAATGGATATTTGTAAAAACAGTTATGACTTAAAACTTGAGGTTCTATAAGTTACACTCCTTGAGAGTTTTAACGGTAAGAACATATACATGGTTATATTTATATAAGGAGGAAAACCAAATAAATAAGTGAACAAAAATAAACTGAACTTAAAACGATAGTAAAAGATTTTCTGAAAACCCTTTGATTCTTCAAATACATCTTTTATTTTGGTAAATTGGATTTTAGCAATTCAAACTATGACTCATTGTTCGATAATAATACATGCTAACAGTTTTGATGGTGACAGTCTTAACTTTCACTTTTGTTGTCAATGGTAGTCTCTGTAGCCTAATAATCATCCAAGTCCGGAAGAATACATTAATTCCTCTACAATGTCTAACTAGTTTTATACCCGTCCGGTGGCCGGGTACTTTAATGTCATAATGCCAAAATGTAGACAACCATTTGTGCTCCCATTTTGTATACGCTCGAGCCAGTGCTCCAAGTTCACACTCCATCGGTCCATACTCACTTTCAATCTGTCATATTAACTTTGTTGAAATACAATTTTGCAAATTTTCGATCATCTTGGTGATATAAGTGGCTTTGACTGCCTGAGATAGAATAATTGAACCACCTTGAGTCTCATATAATCTTTCTGATTTCATCATATTCACTATGAGCCTTGTGAATTTTTCCATAGCAGCCTATACATATATAATCATCATCATTACATACTCATTCAAATTCCTATAATATAATTTAAATTTAAATTAAAATATTATCAAAAAAAATATCAAAGTCGGACCTTGAAATGACCATTATCTGTTCTAAAACTAATTCCAACCAAACATGAAATCCCCTGAAATTGAGATGACAATTAGAGTATAATTTATTTCTTTATCTGAAATTAAAATATTTATGAAATTTTATAAAGAATTTTACCCAAAGTTCCATTCAGCAGAAGCATAAGGATCAGTTCTGAGACCTGGTTCAATTGATTCTATGGAGAATCACCTGCAGCAACCTTGATGCATTAGGTTTGAGATCTTGTTCCCTACAAGCACAATTGAAATTTAAATGCAATAAATAAAATAAAAGCATAAATAGGCAGTGAACATTATGAATTTAGTACAAAGAGGAAACACTTGTAGATCATACATAAAAAAAATGAAAAGTTGTTGCGCAAGGAAATGCATAACAAAGTAACAAACACAGGAACAAAAAACAAAATTCATACTTTTGAAGGTATTTTAACAGAAAATCCTTTGCATAAGCAGAAAGAGGGTAGTATAGGTGGATGAGCTTTTGTTGTCCCTATATGGAAGATAGCATCAACCTAAAGGAAACATAGATGTTTAGTACATTACTGCTAGAGAAAAAAAATCATAATTGATTAATCCATGATCCATATCGTCTGCTTGAATATGAATCAACCCATTTCTGAAATATATATAATGTAATAAATAATGAGCAGCAACAAAATAAGGAAGTTTATACTACCATGACATCAATTTTGGTGGGCTGAAATGCCATTTCTGACATGAGATCGTAGACCACAAGATTCTCCTCAATACCTTCCATTTTCATTCCAACACCAACCTAAGAGAACACAACATCAGAGTAAAAGCAAGACTTAAATAATTACAGAAAATTATAATTATTGAACATTTTTATTTGATGGACATAAAAGCAAGAGCTAAAATAAAACAACTTTATTTACCATTGTTGAGTTCTCACTAACTTGGGCTTCAACAGGTCCAAATCCTTCATTCATCTGGGGAAAAGTGAAGAACATGACCTACGTATACCCTTGTCTACGAATGTATTGCTCGTGGTCAACATCACCTGCGTACGGCATTTAAATACAAACAGGAAGAAATGAGGGAATATTCGACATCATGTGTTGCACATATGAATAGTCTGCACCCCCTGCAGTCATCTCTATTATTATCTAAAACAATATAACATCATTAATTCCTAATCATGTCATTGATCCAGTAATATCTTATGGTGAGCAGCAACACTCTAGTTTCTCAATAATAAAGGGCATAAGAACCATCTGCAGCAGTCAAACACAATATAAATTATAATATTCGTTTAAAAGCAAATCCCACAAGCAAAACAATGCTCATTGTATATTTCAAAGAAATGACCCATCCAACGACCTCAGGGCCCAAATGTTTTCTCATGCTTGAAAAATATATCATTGTACCTCCTTGAAGATCGAGCAACATTTGCTCCCAGACCTAATAAAAGATAGAGTTATTGGCTTCTTCTACAGTAGTTATCTGCAATTTACAAAGGTAAAAAAAGTCTTACAATGTTAATAAGCTATTTATATTTTATAATGACACGCTGCTCTTTTGTTTTTATTGGATATAAACAGTAATACATGTATAAAGGAGACCAAAGAAGGGTTGTAGAACCTGCAATCAAAGAGTATGTTAATGAAAACTAAAGAGAATTTCATGAAACTTAACACTCAAATATATAAAACATACATCACAATTGTCTGAAGAAGGAACAATATATTCAAGTTAAATCAGTTGCAAAAAAGAGACATTTAGCATGACCATGCTTTCCTGTCTTTGAAGTTGAGACTTCCACAACCTCCAAAAAGAATTTATACAGTTAACACATAAAGGAGAGTAATTAGCACTAATTCCTGTTAGAAACACAAACTAAAATAACATAATTTGCTTTCATCTTCTAATTCAAACAGAATACTGCTTTCAAAAAGTTTCTAACATTCTCAAAGAGTCAATATGCAGGTTGTATGGGTCAAAAGAACTCTTTGGTCAACGTTTGACCCTTAAGATCCTCAAAGAATCAATATGCATGTTGTATGGGTCAAAAGAACTCTTTGGTCAATGTTTGACACTTTGACACATTTGCTCCATTTGACCCACTCTATTTTTAGTTACGAGATGGCATGAACAACTGTGCGTGCCGAAATTCCTGTATGTCTTGGATGATGATGGTGTTAACATATTGAATGTCGAGCCCACTCTCTACTATGTTTGTGGAAACTTTTCTCAATCTACAAATCTTGCCATGGTTTTCTTCAACCGTTTCGAATATAGCTGCACAAAAGATAAAAATTAGGTTAACACATAATTCATGTTGCTAGTAATTTCAAGTAACTATGAATGATTAACCCCAAATTCTTTCTCAAATCACTTGAATCATACAGAATCTACCGCAAACACATGCATGAATTCATATGCAGAGAACTCACAGTCACGAAACACGATGTTATCGACTCTCTACGACAATACAAAGAACTGCGAGATCATCGTAAATAACCAATTCTCCTTCCCGATTTAACTGGTTCCGGAAGAAACGGAAAATAAACTTCGATTAGAACTAAATCAACTGTGATTTGAATAAATCTCATCTGCTACAACCATCAATTTTGTTATGTAGTCATACCTTTTTTTTACTTTTAGTGTTTGCGTCTTTGGCTTGACCCTCCGATCATCGTCCCAGGTTGCTCATTTCTTCGATGTAGAAAGCAAAATTGCAGAGAGAATTGAGGGAGAGTGGGTAGCTGGAATGAGAGAATCGAAACAAAAGGAAGGATTAGAAGTTTGTGTCACGCGTAGGTTACATGCGACGTGGGTACCGATCGCGGAGGAATAGAGGAGGGAACAGGTATCATCTCACGCGGGAATAGTATGGTAACCGACCGAAAAAAGCGTAACCGTCTAGTTATTCCGGCTGAGATTTCATCTCAGCCTGATCCGACGATCAGTTTCAAACCCTAACCGTTCAAACATTCGCCGTCAATAATATAGAGAAATGCTAACGAAGAGCAAATATACCACATGGGCGATCCGGTTCAAAGTTGTGTTTCGAACCCACGACTTGTGGGAAGTTGTAGAACCTGCAACAGTTGTCGAAGTTAATGAGAAAAAGAATAGTGCCACCATTGCCTATTTGTTTCAATCCATACTGGAGGGTCAGATCTTGCAAGACGCCCAATACAGTAAGGCCAAAGACATATGGGATGCTATCAAGACTCGTTATGTTGGAGAGGATAGGGTTAAGGAAGCTCGCTTAAAAACCCTAACCGCCGAGTTTGAAGCCACGAAGATGAAGGACACCGATTCTATTGTTGATTTTGTTGGGAGACTCCGGTCTAATCATAAAGTTTGCTTCACTCGAATCAGCTATTAAAGAACATAAGTTGGTGAGAAAATTTCTAACAAGCATGCCTAAACGGTTCATCAATATTGTTGCTTCTCTTGAACGAGTGATGGATCTCAAAATTCTCAAGTTTGAAGAAGCTATAGGAACACTTCAAACCTACGAAGAACGTGTGAAAAGTGTTGAAGACGAACCTGATACCCAAGGTAAACTACTTTTCAATAAGGCATCTTCTTCAAGCAACTTCAAAGGAGATCAAACAAGTTTTAAAGGAAAAGAAAGAGTTCAAGTAATACCCGTGACCGGGGTTGAGGCCGTGAGAGATCACCGGCCACACCCGAACGGATCGGACCAAAGGTGGCGATCAAGGTCCGGGAACCGAACGTAGAAATAACAAGAAGGACTTGTCACGTATCCATGCTTCTCGATGTGACAAATTTGGGCATTATGCCTCAATTTGTTCGGATAGAAAAGTAAAAGGGATGAAGCAAACTTTGCTGAATCAGACGAGAAGAAAACTGAGGTAATAATGAAGATTAGTGTTCAAGAACAAGTGTTTTTGAATTAAGACAAAGTGCTCCAAAATGATACGAGTCGGAAACAAAAGATGATGGCATGTGGTATCTCGATAATGGTGCTAGCAATCACACGGCCGGTATGAAATCTTTTTTTTTTCTAGGTTAGATGAAAATATTATTGGTCAAGTTCATTTTGGAGACGGTTTGCACGTTGACATAAAAGGTAAGGGATCGATCGTGGTTTCATGTGAAGATGGAATAGAAAGACTTATCTCAACCATATATTATAACTCAAGCTTAAGGAGCAATATATTAAGTTTGGGTCAAGCAACAAAAA
This sequence comes from Smallanthus sonchifolius, assembly GCA_023525975.1. Lineage (NCBI taxonomy): Eukaryota > Viridiplantae > Streptophyta > Magnoliopsida > Asterales > Asteraceae > Smallanthus > Smallanthus sonchifolius. The sequence goes on along the minus strand of CM042021.1, from coordinate 26,824,167 downwards.
ATGGGTGGAAAATAATCATGGAAGATGATTTTCTACTTAACTGACAACTCAAGAAAGTGATAATGAAAGTGCTTCAATCGAAGAATAGATTGTAAAAGGTTAAGCTAAGGGTTGGAACACCTGTATGTTTATTCTCAAACATTAAAGAGTCGGGATGGTTGTGACATGCACGATTAAGCCATTTGAACTTTGATGTAATGAAACTCCCAAGAGTATGGTACGTGGTATTCCACCTTTTATTGCTTATTCTAATCCTTGTGATGCTTGTTTAGTAGGAAAACAAATGAGACAATCTTTTCCTGATCAAGCAAGTTTTCGAGCCGAAAGGCCACTTGACTTCCTGTTTGGTAGTCTCTTAATGTCATTAAGAGGCTACCTCTTAATGGTGCAAAGTCTCTCTTAATGGTTAAGAGGTAACCTTAAGTCTGAATGGTTAAGAGGTAATATTTTAATGGTAAGTCATCACAAGTTACATGGCCCCTTACCTCTTAATCATTAAGAGGCTTTGAACCATTAAGAGGTAGCCTCTTAATGACAATAAGATGCTACCAAACATCATGGTGATTTATGTGGTCCAATATCATCGAGCACCAGACGGTTTGGAACCAAATTCACGTGAGTAGAGATGTGGTTTTTAATGAAAAACAAGGCTAGAATAAGGCCAAAAACATTAAAACCGAGGATGTTTCATATCAGTTTGTGATAAATTTGGAGCATCCAGGAGGTCTTGGAGAACAACAAAGTAGCGAAGACGAGCAGCCGGCTTACTCGGTTGCACCAGCTGCATTAACTGGGCTGCCATTCTAGTCTCGTGAAGTTCCAACCATGGAAAGCAACCTTGCGGCCCATTCTGCACCCACAATTAGTCCTGGTTTGCCTAAACAGCCGCGGGAGCGGCCCAGAACAGCCCAATGCAATCTGGCCAGTTCTCGATGGGCATGTTTAAGCCCATTCGGTTCAGCACAAACAGTTCACTTGAGTAGTTCAAGTCCTTTCAAGACTGTTTCGGGCGTCTTTGGGCAACAAAATCTGGACCCTATTATCCCGAGAAGCTCTACTCAAATCTCTAATTTTCCTAAAAAAAATTGAAGATTTTATTTTGGATGGCAAGGTTCATTATTGTAACACCTTAGGCAAATACCACATCAGCCGTACACAGGAGAGATCCTTGGTTCATAAGGAATGTCCTGCCTCTTAAATCAACAACGTGTTTAAAGTATAAGACCGTAAAACATTTTTAATCAAACTTCTCTTGAAACGTGTACATCTTTATACAAGTAGATCGTAAAACATTATGTTGACTTTTAGCATGTATTTCTCAAGGAATTGAAGCACTTGAATCGGGAACTACCGTAGGAAAATAAAGGACACGAAGTCTTAGTCATGCATGCACGGATTAGCTTTTGAAGTTTTCTGGTTATTATCTAAGAGTTCTAGGCTATAATTTTAAAACCCATCATGTTGTAGCTTTTGATCTTTCTTTTGGTGTAAACATCTTTAAACCCTTTTGGTGTTGGGTCATGTAAACTTTTGAAATCATTTAGTGGTCGTTTGTTGCGATCAAAGGCTATGACAACCATGAATCGTTCCACTTCGCGTTTCCGCCTTGGCGGGGAGGCATCCAGAGTAAAAGAGTGGGAAAAAACAATGGAGTCAGAAATTGCATCGATAGAAAGGAAAAAAACTTGGGAGCTCGTTGGCTTGCCAAAAGATCATAAACCCATCGGTTTGAAGCGGGTTTGCAAAATCAAGAAGGATGCCTTGGAAAAATTATAAAGTACAAGGTCCGTCTCGTTGCCAAAGGTTATGTTCAAAGTTCGGTGTAGATTTTAATGAAGTTTTTGCCCCCGTTGCGTGGATTGAAACTGTGAGGCTAGTACTCGCCTTAACCGCCCGAGAGGGGTGGGAAGTACACGACTAGATGTGAAGTCATCATTCTTTCAGGTGAGCTAAACGAAACCGTGTTTGTTTTCCAACCGGAAGGCTTTGTGAAGAAAGGAAAAGAAGAAAAGGTTTATAAATTGAAGAACGCCATTCACGGGTTAAAACAAGCCCCACGGGCTTGAAACTTGAAGATTGATTTCCATCGATGTCAACATGAAATGGCGATCTGCCGGAAATACATAATGACATTTTAATAACAGCTGTTTATGTTGATGATTTTGATTTTCTTGTAACAGGTTCAAGTTGTGAAGAAATTATGAAGTTCTAAAGGCAAATGGAGGAGCAATTTGAGATTAGCAACTTAGGATTACTTTCCTTTTACCTTGGTGTTGAAGTTTCACAAACCCCAACCGGGATTTGGTATAAGGTTTAAATAATCCATGAGTTAAGGATGAATAAAATTCAGCTTAACAAATCCATTATACCTATTAGTGATGCAATTGGAAGCACAATCAAATGGCGATCACGAACACACGAATAAACCAAACGCTTAGAATCGAAAGCCTTGAAAAGTCAAATGCTTTGATCGGAATTTCAATAGAAATAAATTCAGAACCAATCTAAAACCAAACCAAACTCTAGCTCTCAACTTATAGATGAGAGTGATAATTCAAAAACAGAAAAGAAATCACACAAATTAAGAATTCAAATAAAAATTAAAAGATAATGCAGAATCTTTAAATCTTCAACCCTCGTCGGCTCCTCCAATTCTCCTTCTTGTCGCCACCATCAGCCCGTGGACCCTCCTCCTGGATCGGTCCCAACAAATGCTCTCTCAGTCCAGCCAGACTCTTCCTTCGTAAGCCCAACAACCTTAAGAAGGCCCAACTAGACTGAGGTTGATGCTCCTACATCAATTAGTAGCACATATTAACAAATTATCAACTATTTTTTTCTGTATTATTAATCTTATTATAAGAAAATAAAAAAATAATAATAATATTTAATGTCCGCTTATTTTCAAGTTAATATAAAAATACATATGAGTTATAATTTTTCATATACAAACAAGTGTATTTATTATTTACGTTTTTCAGAATTTCTTTGTGAAATCATATTAGTTGTCATTACTGGAAAAATAATAAATTACAGGAAAAAGTGATGGTTGGGCCTATATATTTAGACCTAGCAAAAAAAAGGTCATGTCACAACAGGTGGATTCGAGACATGGGTTGGGTCGGTATTCGGGTTAGGTCCCATAGCCGATGCCAACATCCCATATACGAAAAATTATACATGTATAAAGTAATAAAGTTTTATAAATATAGATATGATTATGTTATAATCATATATATATAGGGGATGGTTCCACCAAAATGTGGTTTTTCGCTAAAAAATCTTAAGAAGTGACGAACTCTGATTGAGCTCATTCCAACGGCGTTGGAACTGTCTCATCGAACCTGAACCCGAACCCAAAAACCTAAACCCCCTCCACCCGCACCCCCAAAAACCTAAACCCCCCTCCAACCCTACCCGAAAAGCCTAAAACCACCACCCCACCCCTCAAAAACCTAAACCCCCCCACCCACCAGCAAAAACCTAAACCCCCCACCCCTAAAAAAAACTTGAATCATAAAATCTAAACTCTAAAAGTTAAACTCTATGGCTAAACCATAAGGGTAAAACCCTAAAATTCAAACGTAAAATCTAAACCTTAAAAGCTAAGATGGTAGTTCGACGAGACGGTTCCAACGCCGCTGAAATTAGCTCAATCGGAGTTCGTTTGATATCATTTCTTAAGGTTTTTGTCATTTCTTAGATTTCTTAGCGAAAAACTACTTGTTATTTGATCATCCTCATATATATATATATATATATATATATATATATATATATATATATATATATATATATATATATATATATATTCTAATGTGGTTATCAACTACTAATAAAGATTAGTTTGTTTCCTAAGTTTTTATCCCTTATATATATCTTATTGTATATCATTGTATTACACACTTTATCAATGAATATCATATCTCTTCTCCCTATCTCTTTCTCCAATTACTTTGCTATTAGGCTAATTACACAACACGTTATCAGTACGAAAATGCTCTCTCCAAAGACCCTAGTTTCGAGAGTTGTCATCAAACCACCACCGTGTTGCCTATTCTTTTGCAACCACGGTTTCCTGCCATCTCACCTCTTTCAAGCGGAGTAAACCCCGAATTGCTTCTACCCTAGTTCTAATCGACGGAGATGTGACAAGAAACCGCCGGTAGGTCTATATTAGCCGTGTTGAGTTACTCTGTCGGGGCATAAGGCCGCCGGGATGCAACCCTTTTGGGACGTTAATGATCCTCTCGGTCTCTCTTGAATTTATCAAGGTATGATTCAATTTACCATTATTATTATTTATTGTTTATTTTTTTTTTAATTGAAACTTGGGTAAAGAAAACCTAAATCGATAGAAGATTAATCGTTTTAAATCACGATCGAGTTTGTTTTATTTTATTTTATAGTTTCATTGGGCTTCAAGGACCGGTAGAAACATATAAATCGAAGAAGAGGAACATTAACCAATATTTCTGCAATCTTTGTTATTGTTTATTTACGTCCCTAATTTCCTTGATACAATCGGTTGCAAAAGCCCGTTTAAATAACCGAAAATCTTTCAGCATACATTAAAATACACATATATGGACTCTAATAATAGAATTAGTAAATCTGGTATGCAAGTATTTAACAAAAACATATATGAAGTGTATGCATTCTTATATAATATTTAAATAAATAACATATTTATTTTACATATTTAACGAACAAATACTTGTATTATTTATGTTCAAATAATTATGGTTCTCAATAATCATTATTAACGGTATATACTTTTCTTTTAAAATCGGTTTATTCGGTTGAATTCGGTTCGAGATAAAAATAATAAATATTTGAGAATTATACATAACAAATAATGAAGATTTAAAAGTTAATAATAACAAATAATGACGATTTAAAAATTAGAAATAACAAATAATGAAGATTTAAGAATTATAAATAACAAATAATGAAGATTTAATAATTATAAAGTTATATTTAAGATAAGATATAATTGAAATATTCTTATAATTTATTAAGTTTTAATAAAATATTAGAATAATTTATAGAAATTTAATTATTTAAAGTCATTATTATTTAATAAGAGAGGAAATTATTTAATAGAAGAAATAAGCGGGAAACAAAAATTTAGATTTCACCAGAAGTCGACATGTGGCAGATAAATTCATTCATTTATTATAATAAGGATTTCTAATTACTATTTATATATCAATTTTAAATATCATATAAACTTATTGATTAATAAATTAATTATGCTTCTCCTCTGTAAATTATTTATCTCAAATCCTAAATTTTATATTTTAATTAATATTTTAAATTAGTATCCTTTTATTTTTTTTATTGAAACTAATTTTGTAAATCACAAATATACCGTTGCGATGTTTTTATTCTTATATACGTAATTAAAAGGGGTAACTTTACAATATAGTAATCAAGTTTCTCATATGTTCTATATTATTCACTAAAACTTTTTTGTCTTATTTTAGTCCCTCAAGTTTTACATTTTGTTCCCATCTTGCGCAATTACCATGTTACGGGTGACTTTTTTGTATTTATTGTATAGATATGGTAAAAATGAAATCCAAAACGTGTAAACCAACATTTTCAGCACATCCATATAATGGAATCCAAAAAAAGTAACATGTTAACTTGGTAATTATGCAAAATTGGAAAAATAAGTGAAACTTGAGTGACTAGAACGAGATAAAAAAGTTTGAGTGGTTAAAATGAAATAGATGAGAAAGTTTGGTCAAATATGATATTTCTTTTTCTTCTTTTTTAAATTCACATTCGTTTTCTTAACGCTCATCTTTACAACAATGTAACTTTTTCTTGAATTCCAGATATATCTTTGCTACGTGCTTTTTTTTCAATGTCGGTATGAACAGTTGCAGGTTTATTTTTATTTTTTTTTGTAATTATATACATATCTTTCGCAAAGATCAACAAGCATGATGTCTGCCTGCATGGTTCGAAAGACGCATGTTCACAACCACAGCACGGGTTCGAGTCAGCAAATTCAGCCCCCACCCTTCGCCGGTTCATTTAATTTGTCATTTCAATATGCTTATTATTATCAGTGTTTCGACGTTAGTTTTTTTTCGTGGGGTGAATACCGTACAAGTCGTCGAAACCTAGCATTACAAATTTTATCATCCATAAAACAAAATAGAAATATATATTTATATTATATATGGAATATATAGAATGAAAACCCACTTAAGTTGTGAAAACGTTGAAAACTCTAAAAAAACGTGTTTTTACATGTTTTTTTATTGGAGAAGTTTTTATACGTAATTTCAAAACTTAAAAAAAATCAAAAAAGCTCCGAGCCGTTTTTTTTTTTAATTTGCGTAGTTGTTTTACATACGTAACATGTTATTTTTTCAGCTGTTACGTAAGTAACATGATGTTTTTACATATGGAACATGCATGATGAAAAAATTGATGGGATTTTTTGTCAGTTTTATTTTTAAAATGGCTCGGCGTTTATATGTTTTTTTTTACAAAAATCTTCCCAAAAGTGGTTAGAAGCTTTTCCAAAAATAAACATGTAAAAACATGTGTTTTTTTAGTTTTCAACGTTTTCACAACTAAAGTTGGTTTTCATTATATCCATCCCCTAAATACTAACCAATTTTTTATGTGATAACCGTGCTAACCACTATAAAACAATCACATAATTTATAAATTATTTTTTTTTTTAATTGTTAAAATAGTATTTAAGTATCTTGAATAAATATTTTGAACGTAAATACGGAAACGATGAGTCTTACGTATACGTACCAAATAATGTTACATATACGTGACACATAGTGTTTACATATATGTAACATTAACATAATGATAATTGTTACATATACGTAACACTATGTTTGAGATTGATATCATGGTTATCATATAAATATTGTTTAACATTTGAACCTCACCCTATATATATATATATATATATATATATATATATATATATATATATATATATATATATATATATATATCTCACAAAAAAAACTTTATCAAACCTAAAAGTTGTTCCAACATATAAACATAAAGCTGCGAGCTACTACAAATTCAAAGAAAAGAAATGATAAGAAAGAAAAAAAACATAATATATTTAAGCCGTCCTAGCTTTCAATAAAATAAATATATATCAAAACGTGGATCAAATCAGCACAACGCAACGGTGAATTATGATGTTGCGTAAATGAATATTAAGGAACACAAACTAAAATTAATATATATATATATATATATAGGGGGAGCTTCAAATAAAAAGTGCAATTTGGCTAAAAAGTCTAAAAAACAATATAATTCATTCAATTGGATGATCATGAGTAGATATTTAAGTATAGGAAAAATAAGGGGTGGAATAGTATTTAAGTAATAGCCACTTTTGTTGACTTTTTTCAACTTCCTCCACTTTTTTTAAACGTTCATAACTTTTCATACGACATTATTTTTTTTTTAAAATTACACCATAAAATCAAGTGTTTTTTTATCTTTAATTTGAGTATAGTATTACTATATTTTTTTGTAAAAACAAAATCGACACTTAATGAAATTGTGTTACTTTACGTAAATGTGCTGGTTTATGGTAAAACAACACAATTTATCACATTAAAAATTTGCTGGTTTCTTGTAAAACAGCACAATTTACGTAAATGTGTTGGTTTCTTTAATTTGTGCTACTTTTAATCAATTATTATGTGCCTAGTTTGGTAGCATTTTTTAAAAATAAAAATTTAAACCATCCATATACCAACAAAACGGTTCAGTGGTAGGTAAATGCATCAAAATGTTGTTTTGTGCTAGTTTGATATACTAGTTTTGTTGTGCTTGTTTTGTTTGTGCTTGGTTAGCTAAGAAGAGCAAGTTACACAATTAATCGTGTTGTTTTTGTGTTGTTTTGGTGTTGTTTTATAGTAAAACAGCATAATTAGTTGTTATGTTTTGAAACGCCCCCAAAACGGGTACATCTCATAGTTGGCACACAACATAACAAACATAGTTCTTAAACCGGAAATCAGAATCTATTACAGCGGAAGTCTTTAATTCAAATCATTCATCAAACTAAAACATGAAATATTGTCTATAACATGAACTATCAGGATTGGAAATGTCAGTCTTCAATACCGCAGCCCGATGTCCATGCTATCCAGCCCACATGGCTCTTTCACTTTTCTTTAGCTTTACCCTTTTTACCTGCCATGCATACTAAAAGTCAGCTAACGCTGGTGAGTTCTCTCTTTACTTTAAACTGTAAACTTTATCTTTGGTAGCTTAGTTTTATTAAAATAAAATAAGCTTTACTTTCACTTTCTTTGAAATAAACTTTTAACTATTACTTTAAAACTTTACAACGTTACAGTTATAAATCTGTTACGTTACTATCTGTCATTAAAACTTTATCTTTAAGGAAACTCGTTAGGGTGTCCCACTGTACTCTGTCTATCATTTCACTTATACTTGACAAGTGACTTTATCATACTTTAACTATCACATATGGATCGTGGTCCGAGGACCAGATCCCTATCTTGCTTACACCTCAGGGTAAGACTTTTACTTTAGCGCTGCCCACACCTCAGGGTGGGACTTTCTTTCTCGCTTGCACGTTAGTGCAAGACTCCTTTAGCATTGCTCACACCTCAGGGTGAGACTTTCTCGCTTACACCGAAGTGAAGACTCCTTTAGCATTGCTTACACCGAAGTGAAGACTCCTTTAGCATTGCTTACACCGAAGTGTAAGACTCCTTTAGCATTGCTCACACCTCAGGGTGAGACTTCTACTTTAGCATGCCTGCAGGACTTTCTACTATGCAACTACTATGCAATGCAATTACACTATTACACAAATAGAAATGCAATCACATAACTTTCATATAGACAAATAACACATATTAACACATAAGCATATAACATGGTATTTGTCACTGTCACTGTCACTGTCACTGTCGAGCTGTACCGAAGTACGGCTCCTTTATCATTCTTTCTTTAGCTCATTGTTATCTTTCAAAAACTTGTTTAAAAGATAATACTATGCTCTTTTGTTCTTTATCTTTCATTTTATAAAAATAACATTTTTATAAAATACTATACTTTGCCTTTCATTTTATAAAAATAACATTTTTATAAAATACTATACCAGTATGCATGCCAGCCCAAAACCATTAGGAAAAAGGGCAATAAGAACTCACCAGATGAATCGTTTCTGTTTACACCTAGCCGGTTCCTGAATGTCACTATGGTCACCCACAATCTGTATAATCAAGTCATAGGCGTAAGGCTGTGTTCCTAGGGGACACTTAGACATTACTAGGCTTGACTCAGATGTTTCGGGTCATGGTTTCATTATCGAAACTAGGTAGTTTCGAGTCCTGGCTCCTTATCGAAACTATGTAGTTTCGAGCCCTGGCTTCTTATCGAAACTAATAGTTTCGAGTCACTGCTTCTTATCGAAACTAAGTAGTTTCGAGTCACTGCTTCTTATCGAAACTAAGTAGTTTCGAGTCACTGCTTCTTATCGAAACTAAGTAGTTTCGAGTCGTATGACTTATATAAATTCTTAGTTAAGGTCTTGGGTCTATATTGAAACTATGGTAGTTTCGATGGGTCTGCCCCTGTCGAAACTAGGTAGTTTCGATAGATGCGTCCATATCGAAACTAGTAGTTTCGACTGTGCAGTCTTCTTCCCCAAACAGAACCCTAGATCTGGTCCCTTTGTTCTAATCGATCAAGCTATGAACTTTTTACGTTCGAAATGTTCCATTTTCCCCCATGAACCCAAAACCGTGGTTTGTTTCCAGTTTCACACGTAAAAATCTAAATCTTTACTCGATTATTAACCCTAAACCCGAAAGTTACAAAAACTCAGATTTAGGCATAATAATTACCTGTTATAGTTTCCTTCTCGTTCCTTTATGCTCCAGAGATGTTGAGCAACAATCCTCGAGACTTTGAGCTTGATCCGAGCTTTCTCTCTCTAGACGATCTCTCTCTCTCTCTCTCTAAGGTTCTTGCGCAGGAAGAAAATGAAGGACACAGGAGGAAATGGCTACTGATTAGAAGGGTTCTTCTCAGTTTTCGGGCCCATGGGCCGGCCCCTAGCCAAGCCCACCTTCCTTTTTCTTTTATTTGGGTTTTTATTTATTTTGGGATGTTACATGTTTGGTGTTGTTTTATGATAAAGCAGCACAGTAAATTATGCTGTTTTACAGTGCAACACAGTTAATTGTGCTGATTTACTAGAAACCAGCACATTTACGTAAAGTAGCACAATTTTATTAAGTGTTGATTTTGTTTTTACAAAAAAAAAACATAGCAATACTATACTCGAATTAAAGGTAAAAAAACGCTCGATTTTATGGTGTAATTTTTTTTAAAAATAAGGTCGTATGAAAAAGTTATGTACGTTTAAAAAAAGTGAGGGTGTTTGAAAAAAGTCAACAATTGTGGGTTTTTCAATAATGCCCCTTCCATTCCTTATTTTTTTCTAAACTTAAATCTCTACCCTTGATCATTCAATTGAATGGATGAGATTGCTTCTTATGTTTCTTAGCCAAATTACACTTCTTAAAGGAACCTTCCCCTATATACAGTGGCAGAGCTTGAAAAAGTAAGAAGCGGGGGCCGAAAGTCACAAGACCAATTTTTTTTTCCTATCGCTATGTTTCGGGTTATATGTTCGGGTCGGGTCGGGCCAAACAAATCAATAATAAATAAATTTAAATATAAAATAATCTATTATAATGCGAGAGAAAAATGGTAAGTACCTGGAAGAAAATTACAACTCAGCCCGACGACCTTTAATATTTTTGAATTCATTGATTATGGATTCCGAATCAAACTTATTAGCAATATTTTTTTCTATGTAAATCACCAAGTTATTCGCGAGATACTCGTCTGCCATCTTATTGCGAAGCCGATTCTTGAATATTTTCATTGCTGAAAATCCTCTTTCTGTTGTTGCAATAGAAACAGGAAGTGTCAAGATAAGTCGAACTACTTTATCAACTAAATAATAATTTTCACGTTTCTGAGTTTCCACCAGACTTTTGCATAAATCCAAAATATTTGATATACCAGTTAGCTTGGTATTCATTTTCATCTCAATATTAAAATCTTCTAACTGATATGGTAATTAATTCCTCTCCTGCTCTGTAAAATCCTCAGGATAATACTTCTCAACTAGAAGACAAATCTGATCAACATTAATCTCTGTCAAACCCTTTAACCGTAAATGAATCGTAACCATTGCTCACACTTGGTCTAACACTAAATAGATAACACATAAAACAATAAGCAGCATGTGTTGTTGGAGAATACTCTAACCAATTAGGATAAACACTGAACCAAGAATATTGGAACCTACGAGTATGATTCTTTGAACCTTTATTTTGATACTCCGTAAGACTTACTTGGTAAGGTCCTAAAGAAATATAAGCACGTCTTACTTGTTCTCTTAAATGAACCGGATACTCCCAATTTGGTTTTCGTTTAGCTGGATCTCTTTCTATAGTGTTAATATCCACTTCATTAGTGTTTGATTGTGGTTGTGGAGGTTTAGAATTAGCATGATTTTCTGGTTAATTTTCATGCTCTTGCGGCTCACTTATTGAAGCTTTGTGACGTTTGCTTACTTGCACATAATCATCATCATTTCTTTTCTCTTGTTCATCATCAATTCTTTTGAAAAAAGAACTAATAGTTAAAGTTTTTAACTTTCCCATAATATGCCTAACAAAAAAAACAATAGTCATAATCGATTCGATTTCATCAATTCAATATTCATCAACAATCAATCTCTTGCTCGTCATAATCGATTCATCAATTCTCTAACATTAATCAATAATCCTTAAGAATGCAAGAAATCAATAATCATTCCTAAATTCCTAATCATAATCCTAATAGTAATACTTAACAAGAATACAAACTAAAGAATGAAAAGAAATCAAGAATTTAGGGCTAGCCAAAAATTAGGGAAATAAAAAATGAGGGCCTTTTCTTGATTGATTACCTGTGATGATGGCGACTGGTGGTGGTGAACGACGGCGAGGCGGGCGGACGGACGCCAACGACGGCGAGGCGGGCGGACGACGACGGCGAGAGAAGGCGACTGGTGGTGGACCGGTGGTGAAAAAAAATTAGGGCAGGGGCTGCTGCTGGGAAGGGGCGATCGATGATGAATGATGGTTTAGGTTAGTTTAAAATGTAATTTATCATTTTTCATTTCTCCCCCTTGAACTTACACTTTTATTTTAAAAATGAACAATCTATTTTTTTTTAAAAATTTAAGTTCTTTCTCATAATTTATTGAATCAATCTCAACAACATAGCAAGAATTCTTTAGGGTAATAAAATAAGCGGGGGCCAGGAATTCTTTAGAAAAAAAAATAAGCAGGGGCCGACACTATACGTAAAAAAAATTTCGAACGAAAACGAAAAAATTTACACTACTAATGGAAAAAACGGCAGGGGCCGGGGCCCTCCTTGGCCCCTTGTATGCTTCGCCCCTGCCTATATATATATATACTATATTTGACCCGGCTCGGTTTTAAAAAAAAATTAAATCGAAACGCAGATAAAAATATGCACGTCACAACCGTATATTCGGAATTTAAAAAAACCTTATATTTTAAAAGTTATAAGATTAAAAAAAATTATAAATTTAAGATTTATTTATGTATTTATGTAACATATATATCATTAAAATCTTTCTTTCCCCTCAATAATCTGAAACATCAACCAACCTTCCCACGTGAACGCCATACCTCTTTCCTTTTCCACAGAGTTTGGCTGTGTATAATTTGTTGTGAGAGATTACTGCTCACGAACTCGAAGTTGTATGTGTATATAATAGTAACCGATATTCAAATTTATATATTATTATGACCAAAAAGCCATCGATGTGGTGGGATTATGTCAGTCGTTTTCAAAAAAGAGAACGATAAAAGAGAAAAAGTATAACAAGGATGGTGTTGATATTGTTATTAGATGTCTAGGGTTTGATCGATAGGAGAAAATTGAGAAGTATATGAAGTACCATAATGCAGATTTTGATGTTACTTTATAAAAAAAATACTTTGATTTAAGTTTCTAACTTTTTTTTAACTGGAGAAATTATATAAAACTTAGTGCCTAGCAAGTCGCTAGACAGGAAAAAAACAAACAATTACAATGTCGATAAACCGAAGGCATCAAAACATCCGACCACTAATTTTCAATAGAATCCCATACTTTCAATGTTATGTAACAGTTTGCAAATACATGATCTACTGATTCAGAGTGTGGACCGCACATAGGACGTAACACAGAAGGAATATTCAGACCTTTTTTCCACTGGGTTTAAACGAGTAGGGAGACGATCCAAAATAATTTTTCATGCCAAAATATTAACTTCCGAACCGGCCTTATACTATTTCCAACTTAAAACTCGAAATAATTCGAACCGGCCTATACTATTTTAGAACCTAAAAAAATGTGTTTCAAATCGCAACATAAATTCATTTAGGTCTAACACGTCAAATGATTGAAATGCTATTTACTTTTATCATAACTTGACAACTACAACCCCTTCATGGCACATGCAACTTGTATGAAAACCCTAACCTCATTAACTTCAACACGATAAGGAGTTGTATGGTCATTGTTCATAAAAAAAGTATAAAGAAACAAAAATAACTAAATAAAAATTAAAAAAGTTAAATAACACTAACTAACCAACGCCACTGCCACATGTGCAAAATCATGAAAAGTTATTGAAAAATAGGGAAATTTATACTCTCTTTTTTTAACTTTAAACTCATAAAATCCAATCTACTCTACACCTTTGTTAAACATTCAACGACTTGATTGATCATCATAAAATTAAGAGTGTGTATTTCGGATACGACACATGTGACATGAAATTCAAAGATTTGGGTTTAGTCGAAACGTGAACGGATCAGGTCGGGGTCGTGCCTGTAAACACGTTTAGCTAATTGGCCAGTTTGGGTCAATTGACATGTTCACGTGTTGACACGTTTAAATTTCTTTTTTAAATGTGTTTTTGTCACAGCTTAAATTGTTTGAGCGTTTTATGTAAATTTATAAATTAAAGAGAAATAAACATCAGTTTTCTAGTTAATTAAAATGTATTTTATGCCGTAACTTAAACCATTTAAATTTTTTTAAATATACAATATAATTTTTGGATTCATGTCATGTTTGTGTTAATTTATGGGTCCAACTCAAGTGTCCACAAACACAACCTATTTAAGACAACATATTGGTTATGGTGTAATGGTTGAGCTAAGACCCGAAAAGGTTGTGGTGTAGTGGTGTAGTGGTGTAGTGGTGTAGGTATGGGCCAAAGAGGTTGTGGTGTAGTGGTTGAGGTAAGACTCGAAGTCCCAAGGGACCCGGGTTCGATCCCTGTCACCACCATTAATTTTCGCGACATTGCAAATGAGGCCTAGCTCTTAGACTGATGCAACAGGGTTTTACCCACGCCGATCCAGGGTTCGATCCTCGGCTCTCCCTCAAGCCCGGAAGGGGCCGTATTGGGTGGGGTTTTTCCTTGAAAGCTCTCCAACTCTGATGCCAAGTGGGCCCAGTTAAGACAACATATTGGCCGGAGTTGGACAAGGCTCTCCCATGCACTACTAGAAAACTGATAGGTTTGCGGCGCAATATTGCATCGGAATTGCGTCACAAATCACTAATTCCGACAAAAACGTTGTGTCAGAAAAACCTTCGTCGGAAATGCATTTCCAACGCAAATTGTGACACATTTACGATACAATTCTGCGTCGCAAATTTCCGACGCTTTTCCGACACAGTTTAACAATTTATTTAATAATTATAAATACGGTATTAATTATTTTAAATACGGTATAATCATAAATACCGTATTTGTATTCAGTTATATAATTTTATTTTAAAAACAGTTACGACGCATTTCCGCCACATTTTTAAAAACAGTTACGACGCATTTCCGACACATTTTTAAAAACAGTTACGACGCAATTCCGACACATTTTTGAAAAACTTTACGACGCAATTGCGACACAATTAAATTTTTATTTAAAAAAAAGTTAATAGAAAAGTCAAGATTTTTTTCTGCTAAAAAATAGAGAGAAAAATACACAAAACCTGTTTAACAAAATAGCCCCAAATTAAAGCCCAAAACATCTTTTACAAATCAAACTAAAATACAATAAAAGCATTACCAAACTTCAAATTAACAGATGTCTAGAATAGCATGTAAAAAACTACTACTGAGGATCGGGAGGACGCCAAGTTCTCAAGGCCTCTTCTAAACGTTTTTGGATTGTTTGCTCCATTTGTTGTTCCATTCGTTGTTCCATCTCCTCCCGTGCTCTCCTTTCTTCATCCATTTGAACTTCCAAAGTATGAATCTACAAACAATTAGTAAATATGTATAATAGTTAGTAAACATGTGTTTGTATTTTAATTTTTAGCAGTCCATTTGCAGTTTAGTTTAAATAAATTTGTATGAATAAAAGTGAAAATAAATAAAATTGCCAAGCCCGTCATTCTTCACAAAACACGCCTGCATTGTAGCCCAACAAAAAGTTGAAACAGCTCTAGAGAATGTAACCCAACCTCTAGACACGCACAGAACCGCAAGTCCGGAACCGACCAACAATTAGTAAAGATGAATGCTCGTTTGTGTATTTTAATTTTTAGCAGTCTAGTCCAATCTCATAAATCGGTTGGGAGTAGATATAAACAAAAGTAATAATATCTAAAAAAAGCCAAAAAACGAACCCAAAAGAGAATGTGTATCAGCTTTCCAACAAAAGGAGATATGAAAATAGCTAGCAGTTATTGATGACACATTAAACAGATGAAACATAAGGTTTGTGATTAGTTAGATCCTATTATTAGTCAATAGTCATGGTCTCAAGCCAACCCATAATCATTCAAGTTACTAACCAATCATGAATAAACAATCAGCACATATGGGTGTTCATCATGGTACATACCTATCACTCACTATAAGGACCAATCAAGATTTAATAAAAGCAAATGGTTTGATGGAAAAAGTCATAAACACAACCCAATTTTTCAACACATTATCGGGAATCATGTTCAAGTACACGAATCTACAAACAATTAGTAAATATGTAAAATTTACCCGGATTGTCTATTTGGTGTCAAGGAACATAAATACTCTAATTTATTTATATAGTTTATCTTTATGATATGGGTCATGTACGGGTTCTACAATTTGAAAAAACATACCTTTTTTGTGATTGTTGATGCTCGATATATGATAGTGTAGCGTTGTATGATGAGGATGGTTTCCCGGTCACCACATAATGAAGATCCGAAGATCCTATCCCGAAGACCCGTTTCGTACGACCTTTTGCAACAACAAACGACCACACATCAGGATCATCTTCACTAAAGTCAGGCCCATGCTTCTCTATCATCTCTTGGAGATAATCCACCTACAATTCATCAAAAACAACGTGATTGTTAGTGTAAAAGGTTCATACGATAATTATATAAAAATGATACATATAACTTACATAAGCTTGCTTGGCTCAATTAGTACAAAACACCATCCCCACCACGCTGTTAAGATTAAGCACTCCCACCAACAATTTTTCTTTACACTCTTTGGTGAGGTGGGTAATAAGAAAGACTTCCTTATAAGTATGTTCCCTACCTAAGACCCTCCTCTAGATAAATAATAGAATATAGTTAATGTAATAAGTGTCAAATGACAAACAATTACTAAAATTTACAAAAAATATAATTAGCTTACCAGTCTGGCATGATATTCATCATATCCTATTGAGCCGTCTGTATGTCGGGATAATTTGCCATCACTGTCGGCGCTACTGCGGTTTTGTTTCGCGGTTGCGGACTTCTTGAGCCAATTCTCCGTGTCCCAAGCCTGTACAAAGTAAAAAAAATATATGTATAATATAAAAAATACAATACAATGTAATGAGAAAAAACAATGATGTATTAACTCGCTTACATCACACATTTGATGCCATAAGTTTTCAGCGATCAAATCAGGCGGATAATTACGAATGATACCGAATTTTTTATAATCGTCTACCGTGATATCACATCCTGCGTTCCTGGCCTTTTTTGAAGATTGTACTTTCGTGTTATACATGATGTCCATGTAACGTCCCTTCAACACATTTTTAAAAGCATCGTAGTTGAGTTGCTCGCACTCCGATGCCCAACTCCAACGGGTCTACAAAAAACAAAAAAGTAATGTTAAACATGTAAAGTTAAAACAAATAAGCATAAGATATACAAATAATTAATTGGTACATTACCCTGAAACAATCAAACATACTATCCCGTACAGACTGCGGGACCTGTTTAAATGTGATCCAAGGGCCTTTAAGATGCTCACGTAGTATGTTACCGATACTCTAGTGAACCTCAAATGATGCAAACCTGCAATATAAAAATAACCAAATAAGTATATTTATAACATAGATTGAAATGTTAAAATTAAAAACATACTTTTCTCCAACTCGCTCTATAGGTGGATTCTGAGAGGTACCACGAGATCCGCCTCCATGAGCCGAGTCATGCTGAGAAGGAACACGAGGTGAATGATCCCCATCGTCATTGTCATCGTCATCGTCATCGTCCGACTCAAGATGATAGCTATCATCCTCATGATCAGCGATTGTCATCGTCCGACACAAGAGGATATATACACATACACAAACGCATAAATTAATTTTAACATGTTATACATAACTAATTACTTTTTATTTGTATAAATCCATTTTTATTATATTATTATTATATTAAAAAAGATTAAAAAACGAAACTAAAATTTTGCGTTTATATTAATTTTAACATTTTACATAGAATTAATCACTTTTAATTTGTGTAAATCCATTTTATTATATGTTGTTATTGTATTAAAAAAAATAAAATATGAACAACATTAAAATACGAAATTAAATGTATTGCGTCGGAAATGTGTCGCAAATTATTAAAAAAAATTAAAATAATTTGCGTCGGAAATGTGTCGCAAATTACCGACACATTTGTGACAAAACATATATTATTATTTTTTTAATGTATTAACAACACTAAAATACGAAATTAAATGTATTGCGTCGGAAATGCTTCGCAAATTTCCAACACATTTGCGACGCAGCCTATTTTATTATTTTTATTAATGTATTAACAACACTAAAATACGAAATTAAATGTATTGCGTCGGAAATGCGTCGGAAATTTCCGACACATTTGCGACGCGACCTATATTATTATTTTTATTAATGTATTAACAACACTAAAATATGAAATTAAAAGTTTCTGTAAGAAATGCGTCGCAAATTCCGACACATTTGCGACACAACCATTATTATTCTTTTTATTAATGTATTAAGAAAATTAAAATACGAAATTAAAAGTTTACGTCGGAAATGTGTCGCAAATTCCGACACATTTGCGACGCATTTCGTAAGACTTTAGGGTTTTACTTTTGGTCGCAATTGTGTCACAATTGTGTCGCAAATTGCGGCGCAAAAAATATCGTCGCAAATTTTCGTAGCAAACCTACCCATTTTCTGGTAGTGATGTGACGGGGTGTGCGACGTCACAACATTCAATGTTCGCCTTTAAAAAAATAAAATTTAAGATCCCTACTTAAAATAGACTTTGGTATGGTCACATTAAATGCCACTTTTGTATCAACAAAAGGTAGCAATCGAGTTTGATTGATGGGCGTGCTCGGTGGTGGGTTGAAATTAATGAACCTGAAAACAACTCATGTATTTATTCTTGTTAAAAAGATCAACCTTTACACGAACATATTTAAAATCATCTAACTAAACTCCGCGTATATATAACTTGTGTATCTTAACGGGTTAAAGGGTCAATGATGTGACTTGTTTAAATCAATGGTGTGTGCAAATAGTAATATGTTTTTATTAATTAAAATGGTTGCAAATGTTAAGTTTTCAAGTGGTAATCACCAAAAGAACTAAACTACACACACAATAGCCAAGCGTACCTATCGAAATGCAATATAGTAATGGCAAGTACCGGATATCAATCCGTGGACACGGTAGCTCCTACTATTCGATCGTCTGTTGATATTCAACCGATATAAAAGGGTATTTTGTTTTAAAGAAACTAATGATTGCAAACAAGAAAAGAAATCAACACGAATGATGGATTTTGAGAGATCGGATTAGAGAATTAATCATTTAACACCCTCGTCGTAGCGTGCAAGTATGGTTTCGCCCACTAGTTGGGATTAAATATAGAACATAATAAAGTTGAAATGACAAATAACAAATTAATTTATACCGGTAGGTGTAGGTATTAGGCCCTCCGTAGTGGAGGCGTGAAAGTGGTGACCCACTGGCATGGAGCACCGCCCCTGCAGACGTGATCCGGGGCGTAAGCCCTTGTGGCGTGAACACACTCACGGGCAAAGGGGAAACTTGTATACTTCCATTAGCCAATCACATTACACAACTTAGAGATTCTTTTTTCTTTTTTTTAATTAGATATTTACTTTAGAATTTAATTTGGTTTTTCTTAAATAACTCATTCTCGGTAATTATTTTAAAAAAAAAACAAAAAACACGGGCTTGTTTATTTAATTTTTCTGAACATCCATGTATAAATTTTAACGAAAACAGAGTTGTTTTCAAAAACTATTTTTGATCTCGTAAGTGGTTTTGTAACATGTTTGGATCGACATTTCGGATGATAACTAATTGTTTTAAAAAACTAATATCAATTGTTTAAAAAAAACTTAATAAAATGAATTAAAAATAAATAAAAAAGTTCACCCATTAATGCAGTGGGTGATGTGGCAGTTAAACCACTACGCACCTTAGTGATTCTTGGTAGTGATTGCCCATGTGCTGATGTGGCGCTGACGTGGCAAGGCGTGAAAGAAGGAGGCGTGAAACCACTACGGATGGTCTTATAAGTAGTGGGTTGTTATGGAGTCCTTTGTTGGAAATCAGACCCAAGAAAACGAAAAGGAATTTTATTAAACAAAAAAAACCACAATGTTTAGACACATGATTTTTCTCCATTGTTGATACCATTGTTATCACCTCTTCTTCACGGCTTCACTCCCACTTGACCATTATCGATCTTCCTCTTCCCGGGTCACCAGAACAACCCCGTTCTTGACCACCGATCAAAGAAAAAAACAAGCTCGCTACCCCGCTGCTTCTTCCGTTTTTCTTCTTTACCTGCTAGGCAAGACTAGATTCAAAGTCTCTAGATTTGACGAATCTTTTCTCGTTCGCCTACCCACAAATCTAATCGGATATCTTCTGTCAAAAAAAAGCAACATACCTCGGTTACTCCGTTTTTATCCTTGGCGGGAATGACCGGATCGATTGATCAAATATTGAAGCTGTCTTATCACAGCTAGATCAGCTAATCCTACTCAAATACTTAAAGATAATATCAAACAATAAACAAATAATAAAATAAACAAGCATTAGACTTATACTATAACTAACAAACTTGCAACTTCCTTCTTACAACTCGTAGACTATGACTATGACAAGATTAGCCCAATATCAAGATCGGTAAATTTCCAATTATGTGTTTCAATTAACAAGTCAATCTTGCCATTTAAGTGTAGAGATGTTAGTATGGAGTTTTGTAGTCTTTCAAGACTTACTAACTTGGATTTAAATCATATTCACAAACAAATTACTCTAGACTTCTATATTGCGATTTAATATGTGTTCACTGAAAACTAGTAATTATCCAGTTTTCCAAACCACTCACGAGTTCTCTATATAGTAATTTAGCCATGTTAGATTGTAAAACCATAATATGAATCAGCATACCAAGAACTCTAGTGATTAGTCTTTAATTTATGGTAATATTCACAGTATAGAAACAATCGCAAGAATAAATCAACACACAATAAGCTAAAATCAGCATGCATGCATAGCATGAAAACCCTAAATGTGCAACTACAAAAGCAAGATTAAGCGGTCATCCCTTACCAAAAGACATCTACCCTAATCAATTAATGCCTTGGATTTAGCTAATCATGTTCATAAACAGTGACGGAACTATTAAGGAGGGAGGGGGAAGTGGAATTTTTTATTATTTTTTTACGTTTTATGTATTACGTTACCCCTGAAAATATATTTGGCTACCATTCAATATTTTTTTAAAAGTCCAAAACTAATTATTGATTAAAACTCTAAAGCCCAAGTTTATTAAACTAAAAAGGCCAAGTTAATTAAAAGATTTAAAACCCAAAAGCCCAAATTAATTTAAACCTAAAGTCCAACCCCAAAATAAACCCATCTAACAGTTAACAAAATAAAAAAAAATCGGGAGTTTCTATTAACAAATCAAATAGACATCATTTTGAAGTTGAAATTTTTAATACGGTTTTGAATATGCAATTTCAATAATTTGGAAATTGATTCGACGAAGTATCAACTACTTTGATAGAGAATATGTCTAATTTAAATCCATGTGATTGGTTTTCTAAGTTTGACATCTCTAAGATAGTGACATTTTCTGAGATGTATCTGAATGATTTTAATACGAATGAAAGAGGGTGTCTTTCGGGTGATCTGAAGGTTTTTTATCACACTGTAAAGGAAGATGATAGATTTGCGAAAGTGGATGGAATATGTGACTTTGCTCGGCTAATGGTGGAAACCGGAAAAGATCCTTCTTTTCCTTTGGTTTATCGGATATTGAATCTAGCATTGGTTTTACCGGTTGCAACCGCAACCGTTGAAAGATGTTTTTCTAAATTAAAGGTTATCAAGACGGATTTACGCAATCGAATGGGCGAAGAGTATTTGAACAATGCTCTAGTTTGTGCGGTCGAAAGAGAAACATTTGATAAGTAACAGAAGATGATGTAATGGCTCGATTTCAAATGTAGAAGAGGAGAAATCTTTTAGGTACATGTTTTACTGTGTTTATTATCGTTTTTTTTAATGTACGGTAAAAAAAAATTGTGCTACCCCTAAAATTATGTTCTAGATACGCCAGTGTTCATAAAAGAAGTTCATGTTTGCTAGAAAGTGGTAGGATAAACCTAACGGAACAATCAATGCTTGATCTAGGCTCTTATCCTCGGAGTTGTCAATGTCTTATGAAAAGTCCTTTCTTACTTCAAATGCCAAATATATGATAATGTTGTTTTAGCCTCCAAAATCTCAAGAAAACATATTTTATATCTAATTTGACTTCGAACAAACAAATAGAACCCGATTTACAGTGAAAAAACACACTCGGTTACATTAATTTATTTTGGAATGTAATAAAACCTGCAGTTTTTTACTAAGCAACCGGTTTACATTTTTTTATTTAGAATGCAATAAAAAAATGGTTTTTACTAAGTAACCGAACTCTATTACAATTTTATCATTTTTTTAATGTAATAAAGTATGTTTTCATTAAGCAACCGAGCTTTATTACTCAAAATGATACCCAATAGAATTATAAAATCCAAAACTAATAGATGTTATATAGTATTTGTTGGTGTGTGCTTGTTTCTGGATTATAAGATGATAAGACGTTGAGTTTCCTAATTTATTTTAATAATCACTAAATAATAATAATAATTATTATTATTATTATTAGTCGTTTGAAACGTTCAATTTGTTGGTCCTTGATAACATCCTCCTTGTATTTTTCTTTGCTCTTAGTTTTTCTCGAACGGATTTTTCTTTGTTCGGCTGTAAAGTTTTTATTCATCTAATAATAACAAACAAGAAGTTTAGATATAAAGAGGAAAATGTCACCTGTAAATCACAATCAGTATTACTAGAATCTAATGGTAATATTTAATGGTCAATTTAGTACATTATCAATTTTTTTGAACGGCTACACCTAGATATTTTAGGATAATTGGGTTTTCCCGGTGCAACACCTAGAACATCCAGGACAGCCCACCACAGAAGGAACCCCTCCAACTGGGTAAACCTTCTGACCTGGCCACAGACCCTTTTTTTTCTGTTGCCAGGATTCAAACCCAAGACCTCCACTATGGTAAGTCTTGAGGCTAGCATTACACCAAATGACCAACGTTGTACATTATCAATTAGATTAGATTAAAGTAAAGGCTTGGTGAATAGTAGCTATACGATTGAAGTGCCGCCACGTTGCCCATTTGGTTTTTTTTCTATTTGTTTTTTTCATTTTCACCTCTCATACCATATATAATATATATTTTTAACCCGTTTAATTCTCTAATAATTTCGTTTTTCTTTAATAACTTTCATTCGTTAGTTTTTTTTTAAACGGAGTGTGCTGCTGTTTTTAGTTTTTTTTACAACGTTCAGATATAAAAAAAATTAAAACGGAGTTGTATTTAGAATGGAGTTCTTTTTCTGTATCGTAGTTTATAGCAAGTGACGCTATCATTGTGGTATGGTGACGCTTTTTGGTTTTTTTTTCTTTTTTTTATTTTCACCCCTCACACTATA
Organism: Smallanthus sonchifolius; assembly: GCA_023525975.1. Classification (NCBI taxonomy): domain Eukaryota; kingdom Viridiplantae; phylum Streptophyta; class Magnoliopsida; order Asterales; family Asteraceae; genus Smallanthus; species Smallanthus sonchifolius. The sequence continues at coordinate 26,800,720 of CM042021.1, read as the reverse complement.
TATAATATACGTTTTTAACCCGTTTTATTTTCTAATATTTCCGTTTTCCTTTAATAACTTCCATTCGCTAACTTAAAAAAAACAGAGTACACGCCTGTTTTTTTTTCTTTTTTTTTAACGTTCCGGTATAAATTTTTTTGAAAACCAATTTGTATTAAAAATCGAATTTTATTATTGTAGCCAATGGTGAGTACCTTTACCGTTGTTTTACCGTCACAAGCCGAACCTGTTATGAGCGAACAACATCATTGCTGGTTTTTATATTATCGAAACTGGTCTCGGTATTCACTTTATTGGTTTTCGACGACCCAAACCGGTAATATTTTATTTTTGGTTTTTCCCATTTTTATTTTTTAGTTTTATGTTTCTTTTTTATTAACATTATTTTTACCGTTATACCTATGTTTTCATTTAAATTTTATTGACGATCGGTCCGAAAACCACGGAGCACGGGGCAAATTTCCTAGTTCATTTTAAAGTAAGAAAGATATTATGTTAATTATAAATACTCAAAAGAGTGATGTAATTTTAATTTCAAACAAAAAGAAAGATATATTAAATTTGAAAAAAAAAACGCAGGTGAAATTTGATAAAAGTTTTACACTACTACATATGGATTAGAGTAAATTACTTTTTGCGTCCCTTTGGTTTACATGATTTAACATAATGCGTCCCTAACATGAATTTTTAACGCTTTGAGTACCTGTGGTATACAATCTGTAACACTCTGAGTCCCTGGACCTAACTTCGTTAAATTCTTTCCGTTAAGTTTAGTTTCGACAGGGGTAAGATGGTAATTTACTTTGCGTCCCTGCTGGCAAGACTGATATTCACCCGAAACTACTAAGTTCACATGAAACTACTAACTTCACCCGAAACAACTAAAAATCCAATCTAAAATACATTATCACCAAAAAATCAATCCAAAATACATACGCAAAAAACCAATCGAAACTACTAATCTGACAAAAAAATCAATCGAAACTACTAATTTGACCAAAAAAACAATCGAAACTACTTGTCGTCCCCGCCATATTCAACCTGAAAGTTGAAGTCTCTGTTGAAAAGAAATTTCAACACGACCCTTACCCGCATCCGAATGTGAGTAGGGGTCGCGTGCACCCGCATTTTCGCTTCAAAAAAATGACGATTATTAGGTCAAAAATTGTAGAATTGGAGAATGTCCGGAGAATGTACCTGTGACAGCCCGGTTGTTTAGTACGGCTTCCACTCGAAGAGGCATTGCAGAGGAAGGACGACGAGCTTGGAAGAGGGAGGACGGCGAGTTTCGAAGAGAGGACGACGAGTTTCGATAGGGGCGTGAGTTAAAATAGGCTCAGAGTTAGAATTAGGGTTATAAAAAAAGTAAATTATCATCTTACCCCTATCGAAACTAAACTTAACGGAACGAATTTAAGGAAGTTAGGCACAGGGACTCAGAGTGTTACAGATTGTATACCACAGGTACTCAAAGCGTTAAAAATTCGTGTTAGGGACGCATTGTGTTAAATCGTGTAAACTACAGGAACGCAAACGGTTATTTACTAGATGGATTAATATAACTTGGTTAAAATAACTAATATAACTTATTCGGAATTATATTTGAGTTATATTATGGGGAGTCCATGTTCTTTTTTTTGGAATGTGTAATTCAGCCCAGCGGTGGGCGGCGACCCTTTTTTGGAGGCCACCTGAGTTCGAGACATCGGGTACTTATCTCAATTTTTGAGTAGCGGTACAAGTGTACGCTCTCTACGGGAGTCGAACCCAAGACCTTCCCAGGAGGAAACGGCAGCAACTCAGTCTTACCGAAAACCCTCTGACCACCTGGATGAGCCTCCGATGGCTATGGGGAGTCTATATAACCTGATCTTTATAACTTGGTCTCATAAAATAATGAAACCTGGTTTAAAAAAACAATCAAACTCTATTTCAAAAAAAATGTTTAGAGAAATCATGAATGAATTTCTAAAAAAATATACTTTAACAAAATATAGATAATTAAGAATAAAAAAATTAAAAATATATAATAGCAATATTGTTTGAAAAAACTCTAAAAGTTATATTATATAAACAACATTTTGCAATATCAACGGAGAACTATTCATCGTTGGCGGTTTCATTGGTCCAAGTCAGAATCCCAGATTTAACACTATTTTGACCGCGGAAGACTTCTAACGAACCGAGAACCCTAAAATTGAAAGACAGCCCTGATCAATCGAAAGGGAACAACGGATCAAGTTGTGACTCTGATACCATGTCAAAAAAAATCATATCTGAACAGTAACTCAACCTAAGAATCTGAGATAAAACGAAAATACACGCTCCATAGTATAAAAAATAATAGATCATCAACATGACGATTTGTGATAAGATCTCAACTACAAAAAAAATATATAGAACAGGAATCAAGTGAGAACAAAGTGAAACCCTAAAATTCTGATAAGAGAGAACTCAAGCATCTAGAATGCAAAACAACGGAGAAGAAAGAATGAGAGCGTTATTATTTGCTCTCTCTCCTCTTTTATAAGCTCCAAATACAATCTGGATAATATGCACCAACCACATGATTCGTCGAGTCTGTCCAGCTATAGCCTTCTTTGGGCATCCCAACTCACTTTAACCCAATCAGCTACAAAGTTGTTTAATCTCCAACAGCTCCAGTCCCCGTAGTTCCAAAGAATTACACTTCCTTCCCTTCAACTTTATTAGCCTTATTAACCTACATAAAAATAGGAAAAATTAAGACTACACACTCATATGTTGTCAGTTGCTTTTTGAATTGGTCATTATATATTTCAACAATTTAGTAAAACCCTAAATTCAATAACGCCCTAAATTTGTTGGTAGATTTACAAAATGTAGTTGGTAATTAAGTTCTACAAAATTATATTCTTAGTTATTAGTTAAATAAAAAGTTATTTTGAACCTTATAATTGTTCTTAATTTTGCTAGCAGTTAAGTTCTTTTCATAGTTATTAGTTACATTCAAACTTAGCATTGAACTTCTGTTTTAGAGGTAACTTCATACCTCAATAGTAATTACCCAGTTTAACAGAAAATCCACATGATGTCTTGCAATTGGCTATGATAACAAGGCAGAGGCTGCTATACTCCCCTACGGGAGGGTGAATGTAAAGATACTATACAGCTGTGTTAGAGATTAAGTGGTGACGACCACTTAGAGGTTAACGTGACCTCCAGAGAGCAGTGCTTGATGCCTTGAGAGGAAATGTTATGACATATTGGATGTGGTGCAGAGATTATGCTTTATGCAGAATTATTAATTGTTTAAACGTGTCAATTAAATCATTTTTGTCTGGTTAGAGATGTAAAGACTGTTTGCTTAAAACTTAGAACTCACTAGAATTAGTTGATACACTTTAGCATGCATATTAGAAAATAATGTAGCTTCTTGCAGTAAAGGCAATAAGACTGTTTAGAGGGCATCTCGGTGGGCTATCCGTTGTGGTGAAGACCGACATGAAGAGAATTATCAGAGCCAAAGTATATTTATTATAATCAACATATATGAACACCCTTTTTGAGTTTTTTACTATAGTTCTAACTTGTTTCCTAGCACCTCTTCACTGGTTCGGTTATCCATTGAACTTTTAAAATCAATTCTCCCTTTGACATAAATTTTAATCCATTATATCCATAACATACGTTCCATAACATACGTTTGCTAGAAGGATTTTTCTAGAGATAACGATTTGGTTACATTTAACTTAATTAATTTTTTTATTTTGGAATCAATTTCTTTTTAATTATTAATGAGTGAAGCTCCTGTACTTTTTTATAACTTTTTTTGTTTCTTAAACTAATTATAATGTTATTCGATTATTAAAACAGATCAATCAATCCGGCATTAGAGGACATCCGACATCCTATTAAGTGACACTTTATGTTTTTAATATGTTACTGTTTGTTTATATATATATATATATATATGATTAGGTTCAGGTAAAAAGGATTTTAATTGTAAGAAGGTGAAAAGGATTTAGGGCCATTAGATTAAATTGTAAAAAAGATTTAATGGTTAAAATTAAATTGTAAAAGAAAAAGTTATTGGAAGGGTATTTTAGTCTTGGCCACTTTTGTTGACTTTTTATCAAGTTCCCCCCTCATTTTTAAACGTTCATAACTTTTACATACGACATTATTTTTTCAAAAAAAATTACACCATAAAAACGAGCGTTTTTTTATCTTTAAAACGAGTATAGTGTCGTTATAAACAAAAGCAAATTTTTTTTTTACGTTTTTCAGCTCATTGTGTAATTAGTCAGGTCAATGTGTAATACAAGTTCAATGTGTAATACAAGTTCATTGTGTAATACAAGTTCATTGTGTAATACCACGTCTGGTCATTGTGTAATACAAGTTCATTGTGTTACATGTATTTATCAATGTGTTTTACGTTTTTCAGCTCATTGTGTAGTTAGTCAGGTCATTGTGTAATACAAGTTTATCATGTAATACAAGTTCATCGTGTAATACAAGTTCATTGTGTAATACCACGTCTAGTCATTGTGTAATACAAGTTCATAGTGTAATTAGTCAGGTCATTGTGTAATTAGTCAAGTCACTGTGTAATACAAGTTTATTGTGTAATACAAGTTCATTGTGTTATACAAGTTCAATGTGTAATACAAGTTCATTGTGTTATATGTATTTATCATTGTGTTTTACGTTTTTCATCTCATTGTGTAGTTAGTCAGGTCATTGTGTATTACAAGGTCCATCGTGTAATACAAGTTCATTGTGTAATACCACGTCTGGTCATTGTGTAATATCTGGTCATTGTGTAATACAAGTTCATTATGTAATACAAGTTCATTGTGTAATTAGTCAAGTCATTGTGTAATATAAGTTCATTGTGTAATACAAGTTCATTGTGTTATACAAGTTCAATGTGTAATACAAGTTCATTGTGTTATATGTATTTATCATTGTGTTTTATGTTTTTCAGCTCATTGTGTAATTAGTCAGGTCATTGTGTAATACAAGTTTATCCTGTAATACAAGTTCATTGTGTAATACCACGTCTGGTCATTGTGTAATACCACGTCTGGTCATTGTGTAATATTTGGTCATTATGTAATACAAGTTCATTGTGTAATACAAGTTCATTGTGTAATTAGTCAAGTCATTGTATAATACAAGTTCGTTGTGTAATACAAGTTCATTGTGTAATACAAGTTCATTGTGTTATACAAGTTCAATGTGTAATACAAGTTCATTGTGTTATATGTATTTATCATTGTGTTTTACGTTTTCCAACTCATTGTGTAGTTAGTCAGGTCATTGTGTAATACAATTTTATCGTGTAATACAAGTTCATTGTGTAATATCACGTCTATTGTGTAATACAAGTTCATTGTGTAATTAGTCAGGTCATTGTGTAATTAGTCAGGTCATTGTGTAATACAAGTTCATTGTGTAATACAAGTTCATTGTGTCAAATATTTTTCATCATTGTGTTATATGTTTTCATCATTGTGTTTTACGTTTTCCAGCACATTATGTAATTCGCTCATTATTGTGTAATTCGCTCAAATATGTCAGGTCATTGTGTAATATGTTCATTGTGTAATATCACTTCATTGTGTAATATCAGGACTGATCATTGTGTAATATCAGACCTTGTATTACACATTGACCTGGTGTATTACACATTGACGTGGTATATTACACATTGACCATTATGCCCTCCCTTTAAAAACAATAAAATGACACATGTCAAGCTTAGAATCATTTTTACCCTTCTTATTTTTAAAACCTTTTTTTACTATAACCTAACCTTATATATATATATATATATATATATATATATATATATATATGGAGGTTCAAATAAAAGTAGTTTTTCACTAATAAATCTAATAAATGACAAAAACCTTAAGAAACGATATCAAACGAACTCCGATTGAGCTCATTTCAGCGGCGTTGGAACCGTATCGTCGAACTCTACCATCTTAGCTTTTAGGGTTTAGATTTTACGTTTGAAATTTAGGATTTTAGCCTTATGGTTTAGCCTTAGGGTTTAGCTTTTAAAGTTTAGATTTTATGGTTTAGGTTTTTTTTAGGGGTGGGGGGTTTAGGTTTTTGGGGGTGGTTTAGATTTTTGGGGGGGGTGGGGTGGGGGGTTTTAGGTTTTTCGGGGGTGGGGTGGTGGTTTTAGGCTTTTCGGGGTGGGGTTGGAGGGGGGTTTAGGTTTTTGGGGGTGCGGGTGGAGGGGGTTTAGGTTTTTGGGTCCGGGTTAGGGTTCGATGAGACGGTTCCAACGTAGCTGAAATGAGCTCAATCGGAGTTCGTTTGACACATTTCTTAGGATTTCTTAGCGAAAAACCACTTTTTAGTGGAACCGTCCCCTGTATATATATATATTGAGTAAACATCTATATCATGAAGGAATTGAAGGTGGCCAAATAGGTACCCTTACTAAAACTGCATGTCTAATACAACTAAAGTAGCTTATAGACTTGAAATTTATTTATTTGAATCTAAATTGAAAATAAAAAATAAAAAAATTTCAAACCGAATCATGTTAAAATTACGAATTTGGATTCAGTCGGATTAGTATCCGGACTAAAGTTCAAATTCAATTTTTAAATCGAACTAGAAGGAGGCCCCGCCCGTTGCGACGGCCTCGGGGAGATAATGCTAGCTTTTACCCACGCGAGTTGCGGCTTGTTAAACCGTAAAAGAAATTAACATATTCGAAAGCTTATAAAATAAAGTCAAAATCTTTTAGTAAACTTACTCTGCGCGATAAAAGCGTATAAAATTTACGGTTTTAATTTAAAGCGCAAGAAAAAAAATTAGCATGAAAAAATGACGAAAAATAAATAAATGAAAACAGTGCATGCAGGATTCGAACGCACGTTCCCTGCCCTGGGATAAAGCTTGGACACCACTACACCAATACCTTAATTTGGTTAATTCTCATGCAGACAATAATTAAACCAAATGTGAAAGTATAAAAAAACAAAAACATGCAACAAATAGTTGTACCATATGCAAATCAAGTAGTAGAACTTCTACAGTAACTTTTCACTCACGTGCCAATCTTACCTTTTAATATATATATAATATGGATTTCTGATTTTTGAACTGATTCCACACGGATATCTGAATTTTAAATTATATTATATAATTATATTTTTTATAAAAAATACATATACATTATTTATTTATGTAAGACCTCAAACCCGGGAGGCGTCACTTATTGAATTTACTTAACAACACATAGCACATAAACTTAAAACACTCAACACATAGCAGCGGAAACGATTTGAACTTTAACATACGTAGAGGAAATACAAAACATGTCTAATACAACTTGCCAGTAACAAACTAAAACTTGTCTTTAAACAATATAATCAAAGAAAACATAAACGGAATGTCAGACGCTGATCTTCGGGTAACTCATCTCGCCAAGCCAAGCATCCTCATCCTTCCATAGCCACCTACACTTAACTAATATGCATACTAAAAATCAGTAACGCTGAGTGAGTTCTAACGTTTACTTTAAATCACTTATTCAAAAGATTTACTAATACATACATACTGTTATTAAGGCAAAACTTTACATACTTTACCTTTCAAAAACAATTTAAAACATTCATGTGCTAACCGTCAATTCCTCTTTACCGTACTGCCCTCATGGCTCACGTCCATGAACTGACAAATACATTTATCCGTCAATTCCTTATCACTACCGTACCGCCCTATTGGCTAGCATCCATGAACCGACGAGTATCTGGTCAATGCCCCATGGCTAACATCCATGAACCTACACTACCGCTTAACATGGTATGGCCCTCGCGACCAATACCGCTTAACACCGGTACATGGAGGTTGTGTAGACCTCCCGAGCAACCGCCGTCACTCATCCCAATTGCATAATTGTTAACGAGCCATCAAGGCTCTTACTAATGGGTAACACCCATAACTGACATCTTGTACAAGTAATATATGTACCAATGACTTTAACAAGTTGGTACACTTTCCCGTAGGAAAACTATTCACTTTCAGTTCATACAACTTTCTTTAACTTGATCATAACTTTAACATGTATTATGCCTTTGTTTATGTATATGAAAAATATAGTAAACGCTCGTCATAAATACCTTTGTTTTTACTAAAATATAGCTTAACACATATATCATGCATTTGTTTATGTATATAAAAATATAGTAAACGCTTTCCATAAAGATATATCTTGCTTTACTTGAAAATGCTAGCACGTATATTATGTCTTTGTTTATGTATATGAAAATATAGTAAACGCTTGCCAATAATACAGGTATACTTTTCTCAAATCGTACATTTGTCTCTTTTAAACTTTACACTAGAACATAGCTTTTCACTTTGTTTATTAATACAAAATATGTAATAAACACTTTATACTAAGTATGCACACCACCCCTAAAGCAGGCAAAAAGGGGGATTAGAACTCACCTGGTATCTTATCTGGAACGTACTACTTGAATCTCACACAATCTGAACAATCATAACAATTCAACACATATCAGATATAACCCGACACTGAATGGTTTCACCATTTCTGACCATGAAAGTTCGCCTCTAAGGGAATCAGTGAACTTACTAAGTTAGCTAAGTTATACCTAGCGAACTTATCAAGCGAAGTTGCTAAATTCGCTAGACTATATTTCAGCGAACTTGACAAGTTCGCCTGTTCCTTGCACGGCGAACTTAACAAGTTCGCCGCCTGCGGGCTCTTCTTCCCCACTAAAAACCCTAAGTTTGCATGAACATGCCAGGTAGGTCTGTATCAGATCAAGACTCAAACTTTTTACGTCCAAAACGTTCGCTTCCAACCAAGAGTCTAGATCTATACTTTGTATCCATTTCTAAACGTAAAAATCTAACATTTACCAGATTTTACCTCAAAATCCAACATGATAAAAAAACTCAGATCTAGGAGGAACCGTTACCTGAAATCGCTTCCCGTTCGTTGCTAAACGCTCTAAAGGCTTGCACCAACGATCCTTGAAGCTTGGATTGTAAAACCGGGACTTTCTCTCTCTAGTCTCTCTCTCACTCTCTAAAATCGCAAATTAAGAAGATGGAGAATGGGGGTGGTGGGACTGAATTCAGGGTCTTAAGGGGCCCAATTCCCTCCCCTTCTTCGGCCCAACCTCGACTAATGCTCAAGGCTCAAGGCCCGTTCCCTTTTCTTTTGTTTATACTTCTACTCGTGGACTATTTCGGGTTCTAAAAACTCGGGATGTTACAATTTATTTATTTTTTTAAGTTTTTCTTATAATGCGGTTTGTTTGAATCAACCAAAACTCCAAATTTGAATTCGAAATCTTGTTTCTTAGGTTTGAATTTAATTCGATTTTCTTTCAAAATCGAATATTCGAAAAACCCTAAAACCGACCTGATTAACACATGCAATAGCATCACCACCACCCCACCCCCACCCCCACCCCCACCCCAAACCCAAACCCAACACACAAATGTAACCAAATACAATTCTTTTAATAAAATTGTTATATTATAGAACATGTCCCATCTCAATAAATTATTAATATTAAGTACTCAATATGAGAACAAAATGACAAATAGTTTAAAAACTATATAACAAGAACACTCGTAAATTCATTGCAAATAAATTTCAAAATAAAATGGAACATCAAAATCCAATATTTGTTGCATTCTTGTTATCAACCCTAGTAACCACCGATGTTCTTGCCGATTGCACTTTTGAACCACAACAAATCTCCGGCGACAAAAGCAAAGCTCTCAAGTACAAACTGATCGCAATTGCATCCATTCTCACCTCAGGCGGCATCGGCATTTCTCTACCCTTCGCCGGCAAGATTTTTCCGCCCTTACGCCCTGAGAAAGACGGGTTCTTTGTGGTGAAAACATTCACAGCAGGTGTGATCTTGGCTACCGGTTTTATTCATATACTTCCACAGGCATTTAGCAGATTGACTTCGCCGTGTTTGGAAGGATATGGGTGGGTGGATTTTCCGCTCACCGGGTTAGTGGCGATGGTAGCCACCATCGTCACACTGTTGTTTGAGACTTCAGCGGCCGCCTACCAAGTTAGGGCGGCCGCTACCAAGGTTGTCGGAGATGGTGAGGATAGAGAAATGGAGGTCGGGGTTGTGCATGGACATGTTCATGATCATGTTCATGGATCAATGTCGCCGACCGATGATGCCGAAGTTCGTCGTTATCGGATTGTTTCTCAGGTAAATCTTTTAAAATATTTCACTTTATTTAAATAATAGAATGTTTTAATATTCGTTAAACTAATAAAATAAATTTTATTAAGTATGTTAAAATATTAAACTTTTAAAAGTTTTTGATTTATTATAACTAGAAATTTTGCCCGCGGGAAACAGACCTTAAACGGTTGAGGATGTGACATTAACGTGGCTAAGCACAAAAAGAAATGTGGTTAAATAAATGTTGCCCCACCTTAAACGGTTGAGACGATGACGTTAACGTGACTAAGCACAAAAACAATCGTAGTTAAACACACAAAAGAAACATATGAAGTTATGGCGAGTCTGTTGTGGAGATCGAAACATAGATAAAAGACAGTTAGATAACGATACCGATGTTTTTCAGTCGGTTTCGGTCTCATTCTTCATGGTACCAGCACGTTACTGTCAGTCGATATAGCACATGATACCTAAAAGGTACGCTATCTTGAATACGACTCCGTTTTTAAAAAAAATATATACCGGGATGTCAATAAAAAAAACAAACTAACGCGAAAGTTATTAACGAAAAATCATATTATATATACTAAATGGGGTAAACTCAAAACTTTAGAACGAAGAATTTGATTTCGTGACTTATCACATTAAAAACTTCACATCCGACACTTTATTTAGATAGTGAACAAATAAAGTCCATACTTGTTTTTTGCATATTGATTAAGACAATGTCCGTTTAAAAAGGAAGATAAATTGTCATGTCACACTGACTAATAAAAAAAACCTAAATTTCACAATATTTTTTTTTTAAAAAAAAGAATATTCCATCCCATGTTAATTTAAAAGAGGCTCAACAACAAATTATATATATATATATATATATATATATATATATATATATATATATATATAAACGGCAAAGTCGGTGTGTGAGTATGAAGTTATTGTTCATTTGAACAGTCTATGAAGCGCATGGTACAGGCAGGTAAAGCAGGATTTTATAAAAAAAAGTTAAATATATATATATATATAGGAAAAGGACCAAATGAACGTTAGTGTGTATCATAGGTGATGATAAACTAAGCGGAGTATGTAAAGAACAACACTCACTTTATTTACACGAGAAATGTAGGCTATTTGATATGAATTATGAAGCAAGTAAAAATAGTTGTTAATTTTCTCTGATTAAAATTATAAAAAATAATTAAGATGAGATGTCTTAGCAACGAGTAGACCACAGGCCAAGCGAAGATTGTTTGATGGTGTATCACTATTTTAAAAACCGGTTTTTAAACCTTACTGGGTTGGGATCAGAAATGATTCAATCGGTTGTAGCGGGTTGTACCAGGCGGTTCAACGGGTTGACTAGTTAATCCTATAATTTCATAAAAATACAACTTCAACTCAAAAATTAATCCAAAAGTACATGATTTCATAATAAAAAATAATATAAAAGTTAATCCATAATAAAAAAATAATCTAAGAGCACTCAATTTTCTAACAAAGTTTTTTTTAAATAAAAGATTGCAAAAAAAAAAATTTTAAATGGGCTTTAGGTAACTGAGCAATTAATTTTAACCGCAAGCAGAAGGATGATGGTTACACAATTTTTTTTTCAAAACTGGGCCGCTAACTTTTTTGAAAAGGAACTGGACATTTTTTTGTTTTAAAGTTCAAACTTAAAACCGGTATAACCCGGTATTACCGGTAATACCGACGGTACAACTTACAAACCGTTTTTTCAATTTACCGGGTCAGTGACCGAAACGTGGTTCAACCGGTATTACCGACCGGTTTAAACCGGTATTTAAAACATTGGGTGTCATAAAAGACGACACTACTCATAGATTTAATTATAATCATATTTATATGTATATATATATATATGTTTATTATTATTGTCATTTCAGTATATAACTATGTAAAAAACAATATATTTATACACTTAATTTTACTAACAATAGTAATGTATTTTATAAATTATTGAAATAGAAATATACTATTATATACTTACCAAACATAGCAGTTACGTTTGATAAGAAATAATAATCTCTTTGTTTTTCATAATTTAAAAATACATAACTATCATTAGTAAAAGTTAAAATATATTATTATTTTACGTGATTAAACTTTACATGTATTTCATTAAAAACAAACACGTACGGAGTATTATATTAAAAGGCATTGCTTTTGATTTTACATAATTTTATTGTCGATGCATTGATCTCATTAATTTTGATGAATTAAATTGTTGGACGTGATACCTAGTAAATATATGTATATAGAAAAAAACGATAAAACAAAATTGAAGACACGTTATGACAACAATAAATTCTAGCATTTAAATAAACTTTACATCATGTCATAACAATGGAAAACTTGGAGTTTTGTAGTGATCAATGTGTTTGAGGTAATTGATCTTATTATAATAAATAAATAACTCTATCTGTTATATGTCGATTTCTGGCGAGGCCTATATTTTTATTTCTTGTCTCTTTTCTATTAAATAATAATGATTTTAAATAATTAAATATCTAAAATTTATTCTAATATTTTGTTATAACTTACTAAATCATAAGAATATTTCAATTATATCTTATCTTAAAATATAATTTTATAATTCTTAAATCTTCATTATTTGTTATTTATACTTCTTAATTCTTCATTATTTCTCATTTCATCAACGGTTGATGACATCCAACATACAAATCTTCATAGAAACTACTGGTTTACAACAAGTTGGATTTATTCGACTCATGTAATACATATTCTAACCTACTTTTAAATTAATAAATAATATTTGATGTGAAATATGTTTTACTTCTATAAGAGTAAATTATATAATTCATCCATATGATTTAAATAGTTATAAATCTAATTCATTCATTTATCATGAAATTTATTTCGTTAGTATGCATGTAAACTTGTTACGTATTTGATTAAATGTTGTTAGTGTTTTTAATACTACTATTTTGCTTTTATATAACAATATTTAAATTCGGTATATTATTACGTATTTGAACTACAACCCGTTGACAGAACTAGTCCTAGATCATGGTTTCATAACTTTCAACCCGGCTACTTGTTTGTCCAGCCTAAACCGAACGACTTGCTGCAGTTCTGACGGTTCTATACACTTTGGTATTTACGTGTTACATAATTTCGTTATATTTTTAACTTGTTAGGTGTTGGAACTGGGAATCATCGTTCATTCGGTGATTATAGGATTATCTTTGGGTGCTTCTAAAAGCCCAAAAACAATAAAACCACTTATTGTTGCATTATCCTTCCACCAATTGTTCGAAGGATTAGGTCTGGGTGGAAACATCTTTCAGGTGCGTATAGTGTTATCATGCAATGATAATGAAATCAAACCTAAATGATATGATGCAAATAAGCCGGTAAACAAATTCAACGTTCAGTGATTCGTTCGTGAACAATTCGATAAAAAGTCGGTTTATTTAATAGAAAAAACAAACATAACAATTTTTTTGTTCATTAATTTATATGTTCGTTCATTAAGGTTCATTTATGTCCGTTTGTTTACATATTCATTCAAAGAAGTTGAGTCCAACTCATTTTAAAACCATGGGTCAGGTCCAACCCATATTGTTGTTTACTTTTAAAAAGTTATTGACGATATTTAGACTATAATTTGAATATTGGTGTTTGTTTTTGTTTTTTTTTTTTTTTTATGTTTGTTTGTGTTCCTTTGTATTCTTTTAGAATATTAACGAATAGACATAAATGAACATGAACGGGTTGGTTTTCATAACGAACGTCATGAGCAAGAAAATATGTTTGTTTAAATGTCCATGTCTGTCCGTTTGTTCAGTTCAAGTCAAACAAACGAACACAAACAAGCTCTATTCATGTACGTACATATTTACTATGAAATGATAATGACAACAAAACCTAGACCATATGATGCAAACATACATCGTAGGCGAAAATCAAGTCGATGGCTACTATGGTGATGGGAGCTTGTTTCGCCCTCACAACTCCTACCGGGATTGTTGTTGGAATATTGGTGAGCAACACATATGATGAGAACAGTTCAAAAGCTCTGATCGTGCAGGGTGTATTAGATGCTGCAGCAGCTGGGATATTGATTTATATGGCACTTGTCGACCTCCTTTCACCGGATTTTAAGAATCCTAGGATGCAAAATAATAAGATACTTCTACTTAGTTCCTATGTTTCACTTTTTCTTGGTGCCGGCCTCATGTCTCTTCTAGCCAATTGGGTTTGAATCGATTTTGATGTATGTGTAAAATCTACTTGACTTGTGAGTATATGGTTAAGATTGGGCACATAATTTGTTACATATGTCAAGAAACAAATCATATTCACAAGCATTACGGGTTACGATGGTCAAAAGTGCACACAAGTGTGTATAGATTATGGTTGTGTACGCGATGAGTTTAGTAACCTATTCCTTGCTATGTACTAGCGAACTATTCGGATATTTAACGTTATCAAAAGACGGAAGCATACTCTTCATAATTCCAAATATAGCAGAGAAGAGAAATGGAACCGATACTAACGGTTAGTGAACGGATACAATAAAAGACGGAAACATATATACATGTAAATAAGATATAAAGTCCAACGAGTAACTTAGAAAGAGTAGACAATGCAGTTGGTTTATTGTTCTGGAAATTTTAACGTTTCAAATGATACCTTTTATCACGAACCGGAGACTAAAATGGATATTTGTAAAAACAGTTATGACTTAAAACTTGAGGTTCTATAAGTTACACTCCTTGAGAGTTTTAACGGTAAGAACATATACATGGTTATATTTATATAAGGAGGAAAACCAAATAAATAAGTGAACAAAAATAAACTGAACTTAAAACGATAGTAAAAGATTTTCTGAAAACCCTTTGATTCTTCAAATACATCTTTTATTTTGGTAAATTGGATTTTAGCAATTCAAACTATGACTCATTGTTCGATAATAATACATGCTAACAGTATTGATGGTGACAGTCTTAACTTTCACTTTTGTTGTCAATGGTAGTCTCTGTAGCCTAATAATCATCCAAGTCCGGAAGAATACATTAATTCCTCTACAATGTCTAACTAGTTTTATACCCGTCCGGTGGCCGGGTACTTTAATGTCATAATGCCAAAATGTAGACAACCATTTGTGCTCCCATTTTGTATACGCTCGAGCCAGTGCTCCAAGTTCACACTCCATCGGTCCATACTCACTTTCAATCTGTCATATTAACTTTGTTGAAATACAATTTTGCAAATTTTCGATCATCTTGGTGATATAAGTGGCTTTGACTGCCTGAGATAGAATAATTGAACCACCTTGAGTCTCATATAATCTTTCTGATTTCATCATATTCACTATGAGCCTTGTGAATTTTTCCATAGCAGCCTATACATATATAATCATCATCATTACATACTCATTCAAATTCCTATAATATAATTTAAATTTAAATTAAAATATTATCAAAAAAAATATCAAAGTCGGACCTTGAAATGACCATTATCTGTTCTAAAACTAATTCCAACCAAACATGAAATCCCCTGAAATTGAGATGACAATTAGAGTATAATTTATTTCTTTATCTGAAATTAAAATATTTATGAAATTTTATAAAGAATTTTACCCAAAGTTCCATTCAGCAGAAACATAAGGATCAGTTCTGAGACCTGGTTCAATTGATTCTATGGAGAATCACCTGCAGCAACCTTGATGCATTAGGTTTGAGATCTTGTTCCCTACAAGCACAATTGAAATTTAAATGCAATAAATAAAATAAAAGCATAAATAGGCAGTGAACATTATGAATTTAGTACAAAGAGGAAACACTTGTAGATCATACATAAAAAAAAATGAAAAGTTGTTGCGCAAGGAAATGCATAACAAAGTAACAAACACAGGAACAAAAAACAAAATTCATACTTTTGAAGGTATTTTAACAGAAAATCCTTTGCATAAGCAGAAAGAGGGTAGTATAGGTGGATGAGCTTTTGTTGTCCCTATATGGAAGATAGCATCAACCTAAAGGAAACATAGATGTTTAGTACATTACTGCTAGAGAAAAAAAATCATAATTGATTAATCCATGATCCATATTATCGTCTGCTTGAATATGAATCAACCCATTTCTGAAATATATATAATGTAATAAATAATGAGAGCAACAAAATAAGGAAGTTTATACTACCATGACATCAATTTTGGTGGGCTGAAATGCCATTTCTGACATGAGATCGTAGACCACAAGATTCTCCTCAATACCTTCCATTTTCATTCCAACACCAACCTAAGAGAACACAACATCAGAGTAAAAGCAAGACTTAAATAATTACAGAAAATTATAATTATTGAACATTTTTATTTGATGGACATAAAAACAAGAGCTAAAATAAAACAACTTTATTTACCATTGTTGAGTTCTCACTAACTTGGGCTTCAACAGGTCCAAATCCTTCATACATCTGGGGAAAAGTGAAGAACATGACCTACGTATACCCTTGTCTACGAATGTATTGCTCGTGGTCAACATCACCTGCGTACGGCATTTAAATACAAACAGGAAGAAATGAGGGAATATTCGACATCATGTGTTGCACATATGAATAGTCTGCACCCCCTGCAGTCATCTCTATTATTATCTAAAACAATATAACATCATTAATTCCTAATCATGTCATTGATCCAGTAATATCTTATGGTGAGCAGCAACACTCTAGTTTCTCAATAATAAGGGGCATAAGAACCATCTGCAGCAGTCAAACACAATATAAATTATAATATTCGTTTAAAAGCAAATCCCACAAGCAAAACAATGCTCATTGTATATTTCAAAGAAATGACCCATCCAACGACCTCAGGGCCCAAATGTTTTCTCATGCTTGAAAAATATATCATTGTACCTCCTTGAAGATCGAGCAACATTTGCTCCCAGACCTAATAAAAGATAGAGTTATTGGCTTCTTCTACAGTAGTTATCTGCAATTTACAAAGGTAAAAAAAGTCTTACAATGTTAATAAGCTATTT
Organism: Smallanthus sonchifolius; assembly: GCA_023525975.1. Lineage (NCBI taxonomy): Eukaryota > Viridiplantae > Streptophyta > Magnoliopsida > Asterales > Asteraceae > Smallanthus > Smallanthus sonchifolius. The sequence continues at coordinate 26,783,481 of CM042021.1, read as the reverse complement.
ATATTTTATAATGACACGCTGCTCTTTTGTTTTTATTGGATATAAACAGTAATACATGTATAAAGGAGACCAAAGAAGGGTTGTAGAACCTGCAATCAAAGAGTATGTTAATGAAAACTAAAGAGAATTTCATGAAACTTAACACTCAAGTATATAAAACATACATCACAATTGTCTGAAGAAGGAACAATATATTCAAGTTAAATCAGTTGCAAAAAAGAGACATTTAGCATGACCATGCTTTCCTGTCTTTGAAGTTGAGACTTCCACAACCTCCAAAAAGAATTTATACAGTTAACACATAAAGGAGAGTAATTAGCACTAATTCCTGTTAGAAACACAAACTACAATAACATAATTTGCTTTCATCTTCTAATTCAAACAGAATACTGCTTTCAAAAAGTTTCTAACATTCTCAAAGAGTCAATATGCAGGTTGTATGGGTCAAAAGAACTCTTTGGTCAACGTTTGACCCTTAAGATCCTCAAAGAATCAATATGCATGTTGTATGGGTCAAAAGAACTCTTTGGTCAATGTTTGACACTTTGACACATTTGCTCCATTTGACCCACTCTATTTTTAGTTACGAGATGGCATGAACAACTGTGCGTGCCAAAATTCCTGTATGTCTTGGATGATGATGGTGTTAACATATTGAATGTCGAGCCCACTCTCTACTATGTTTGTGGAAACTTTTCTCAATCTACAAATCTTGCCATGGTTTTCTCCAACCGTTTCGAATATAGCTGCACAAAAGATAAAAATTAGGTTAACACATAATTCATGTTGCTAGTAATTTCAAGTAACTATGAATGATTAACCCCAAATTCTTTCTCAAATCACATGAATCATACAGAATCTACCGCAAACACATGCATGAATTCATATGCAGAGAACTCACAATCACGAAACACGATGTTATCGACTCTCTACGACAATACAAAGAACTGCGAGATCATCGTAAATAACCAATTCTCCTTCCCGATTTAACTGGTTCCGGAAGAAACGGAAAATAAACTTCGATTAGAACTAAATCAACTGTGATTTGAACAAATCTCATCTGCTACAACCATCAATTTTGTTATGTAGTCATACCTTTTTTTTACTTTTAGTGTTTGCGTCTTTGGCTTGACCCTCCGATCATCGTCCCAGGTTGCTCATTTCTTCGATGTAGAAAGCAAAATTGCAGAGAGAGTTGAGGGAGAGTGGGTAGCTGGAATGAGAGAATCGAAACAAAAGGAAGGATTAGAAGTTTGTGTCACGCGTAGGTTACATGCGACGTGGGTACCGATCGCGGAGGAATAGAGGAGGGAACAGGTATCATCTCACGCGGGAATAGTATGGTAACCGACCGAAAAAAGCGTAACCGTCTAGTTATTCCGGCTGAGATCTCAGCCTGATCCGACGATCAGTTTCAAACCCTAACCGTTCAAACATTCGCCGTCAATAATATAGAGAAATGCTAACGAAGAGCAAATATACCACATGGGCGATCCGGTTCAAAGTTGTGTTTCGAACCCACGACTTGTGGGAAGTTGTAGAACCTGCAACAGTTGTCGAAGTTAATGAGAAAAAGAATAGTGCCACCATTGCCTATTTGTTTCAATCCATACTGGAGGGTCAGATCTTGCAAGACGCCCAATACAGTAAGGCCAAAGACATATGGGATGCTATCAAGACTCGTTATGTTGGAGAGGATAGGGTTAAGGAAGCTCGCTTAAAAACCCTAACCGCCGAGTTTGAAGCCACGAAGATGAAGGACACCGATTCTATTGTTGATTTTGTTGGGAGACTCCGGTCTAATCATAAAGTTTGCTTCACTCGAATCAGCTATTAAAGAACATAAGTTGGTGAGAAAATTTCTAACAAGCATGCCTAAACGGTTCATCAATATTGTTGCTTCTCTTGAACGAGTGATGGATCTCAAAACTCTCAAGTTTGAAGAAGCTATAGGAACACTTCAAACCTACGAAGAACGTGTGAAAAGTGTTGAAGACGAACCTGATACCCAAGGTAAACTACTTTTCAATAAGGCATCTTCTTCAAGCAACTTCAAAGGAGATCAAACAAGTTTTAAAGGAAAAGAAAGAGTTCAAGTAATACCCGTGACCGGGGTCGAGGCCGTGAGAGATCACCGGCCACACCCGAACGGATCGGACCAAAGGTGGCGATCAAGGTCCGGGAACCGAACGTAGAAATAACAAGAAGGACTTGTCACGTATCCATGCTTCTCGATGTGACAAATTTGGGCATTATGCCTCAATTTGTTCGGATAGAAAAGTAAAAGGGATGAAGCAAACTTTGCTGAATCAGACGAGAAGAAAACTGAGGTAATAATGAAGATTAGTGTTCAAGAACAAGTGTTTTTGAATTAAGACAAAGTGCTCCAAAATGATACGAGTCGGAAACAAAAGATGATGGCATGTGGTATCTCGATAATGGTGCTAGCAATCACACGGCCGGTATGAAATCTTTTTTTTTTCTAGGTTAGATGAAAATATTATTGGTCAAGTTCATTTTGGAGACGGTTTGCACGTTGACATAAAAGGTAAGGGATCGATCGTGGTTTCATGTGAAGATGGAATAGAAAGACTTATCTCAACCATATATTATAACTCAAGCTTAAGGAGCAATATATTAAGTTTGGGTCAAGCAACAAAAAATGGGTGGAAAATAATCATGGAAGATGATTTTCTACTTAACTGACAACTCAAGAAAGTGATAATGAAAGTGCTTCAATCGAAGAATAGATTGTAAAAGGTTAAGCTAAGGGTTGGAACACCTGTATGTTTATTCTCAAACATTAAAGAGTCGGGATGGTTGTGACATGCACGATTAAGCCATTTGAACTTTGATGTAATGAAACTCCCAAGAGTATGGTACGTGGTATTCCACCTTTTATTGCTTATTCTAATCCTTGTGATGCTTGTTTAGTAGGAAAACAAATGAGACAATCTTTTCCTGATCAAGCAAGTTTTCGAGCCGAAAGGCCACTTGACTTCCTGTTTGGTAGTCTCTTAATGTCATTAAGAGGCTACCTCTTAATGGTGCAAAGTCTCTCTTAATGGTTAAGAGGTAACCTTAAGTCTGAATGGTTAAGAGGTAATATTTTAATGGTAAGTCATCACAAGTTACATGGCCCCTTACCTCTTAATCATTAAGAGGCTTTGAACCATTAAGAGGTAGCCTCTTAATGACAATAAGATGCTACCAAACATCATGGTGATTTATGTGGTCCAATATCATCGAGCACCAGACGGTTTGGAACCAAATTCACGTGAGTAGAGATGTGGTTTTTAATGAAAAACAAGGCTAGAATAAGGCCAAAAACATTAAAACCGAGGATGTTTCATATCAGTTTGTGATAAATTTGGAGCATCCAGGAGGTCTTGGAGAACAACAAAGTAGCGAAGACGGGCAGCCGGCTTACTCGGTTGCACCAGCTGCATTAACTGGGCTGCCATTCTAGTCTCGTGAAGTTCCAACCATGGAAAGCAACCTTGCGGCCCATTCTGCACCCACAATTAATCCTGGTTTGCCTAAACAGCCACGGGAGCGGCCCAGAACAGCCCAATGCAATCTGGCCAGTTCTCGATGGGCATGTTTAAGCCCATTCGGTTCAGCACAAACAGTTCACTCGAGTAGTTCAAGTCCTTTCAAGACTGTTTCGGGCGTCTTTGGGCAACAAAATCTGGACCCTATTATCCCGAGAAGCTCTACTCAAATCTCTAATTTTCCTAAAAAAAATTGAAGATTTTATTTTGGATGGCAAGGTTCATTATTGTAACACCTTAGGCAAATACCACATCAGCCGTACACAGGAGAGATCCTTGGTTCATAAGGAATGTCCTGCCTCTTAAATCAACAACGCGTTTTGGGGCTTAATGTAGTGGATGAGAGGAGAACTCCACAGTTAAGCGTGCTCGGGTGGGAGTAAACCAGGGATGGGTGACCCCCTGGGAAGTTTTCACCCGGACAACCAAAAACAAATCCGTGAGCTCTTACGGGCAAAGCGGACAATATTGTTGGTACGAGAGGCCGGATGTTACAATTATGGGGAAAATATGATGAAGAAATTGAAGATCAAGAGAATTTTTAACTCAAGAAGATGAACCGGTAAGATATTGTGACACACGACAATTTCAGGTTAAAATCCGTACCGATGTCTTCAACATAATTATGAGAAAACATACGCATTAGACTTAATTATAATAAATTAGGTCACGTCACGAATAGCAATGTCCACTTTACTTCAAACATTGGTAATTTAGGAGAATTACCGGATGACATACACTCGGTTACCCGACATTTTTATCGACGTTGGTGATAATTTTTAATAAAATAACATAACTAGCTATTTTACAAATAATACTAAAAAGTATATAAACATATGTGATTTATGATAATCATATTGCATGAAACCATTGACACGTCTAAATTTTGTGAACACATCGTCTCGTTTAAAACATACGCAGTAGACTTAATTATAATAAATTAGGTCACGTCACGAATAGCAATGTCCACTTTACTTCAAACATTGGTAATTTAGGAGAATTACCGGATGACATACACTCGGTTACCCGACATTTTTATCGACGTTGGTGATAATTTTTAATAAAATAACATAACTAGCTATTTTACAAATAATACTAAAAAGTATATAAACATATGTGATTTATGATAATCATATTGCATGAAACCATTGACACGTCTAAATTTTGTGAACACATCGTCTCGTTTAAAACGACACATACCCGAACATTGTGAACCAATTCCATTATAACAGGGTTCTATTTAGCGGGTATTCAACTAGGTAAACAACTAGCACCAAGCACCACCTAGACTACCACCCTACCACCACCACCCCTCTCTTCCTCCCCTCCCTTCCCTCTTCTTGGCCGAGACCAACCCAAGGAGGGCCTCCCCTCCCTTGCCTCCTCTTGCACCCACACCCACACTTGGTCCCCTTGTCTCCCAAAGACAACTTTGTCTCCCCAAGACACACAACCCATGGGTTTTTACACACAAGGAAGACTATAAATACATGGAGAATTCCATGTATTCTCCACACCAAAGATCACCAAACCATCTCCCTCTTTCTCTCCTCTCTTGAATCACGACAACCAACACACCACACCCTCTCCCTTTCCTTTGCAACGGCAACACCCCCCTCCCCTCTCCTTCTTGTTTACGACTTCACCTCAACACACTCAAGTGATCAAGACTTGTGAAGTGATCTAGGGTGTCAACGAGCGCTCGTGCCGGTGCTACGGGTCTCCAACCGCCTCCACCACCTTCTCCTTGCTTGTTTACGTGAGCACCCGCTATACCCAATTTATCATTATTTTTAACATTATGCAAGTAATTGTGTTGGCATGTTCACCCATTAAAAAGATGGTAACTTAATAAAATGGTTAGTGATTTTTGAAAAATAAACAAGTTCACATATTATTTAAGTGAGTTAAGTAATCTTGCATAGATTCATTATATGCATGCATGGTATTATTAGTTGGATAAATTACATAAACTTATGATTTTATGTGACATAGATTGTTAGCATATAGATTATGTCAAATTTAATTTCTAAAAACAAGTTAATAAAAGTCAATATTAAACATACAAGAGTTTTATTAGAAGCATATATAGAAATAACATAGCCTATGATTTTATTAATATGCTTAATATTAATTTGTCTTGAAAACTAGAAACTCTCTTAAATATATATATACATATATATATATATATATATATATATATACCAAGGATTTCAAAAGAATACTGATATGTCTTAAATTATACATGTTTTGCATGCATAATAATCTCCATATTATGGTACTAATTGAACAAAAGTCTTGCAATTAATACTTAAAGCATTTATATTTCACAATTGCAGGATAAACGATGTCCTGAGATAAACAAAGCAAAAACCACTCAAAAACATCAAGAAATCAAGCTTTTGGAAGGATCATTCCCAAGCTTTGACCCCCCCCCCCCCAAGAAGTCAACCAAGGTCAACACCAGTCAAACAAGCAACTAAAAGACAAAACAGGGAGCTGGGGAGGGATGCACGGCCGTGCATTACCCTTCCTTGCTCCTCAAGGTCCCTGGTACACTACCATTTGTACCTTTTGATTCTCGAGGAATTTGCACGCCTGTGCAAACCAATGCACGGCCGTGCATTGCTCATTTTGAGGCCTATAAACAGGTGGCTTGGGTTCTTCATTCCACACACCTCAAGATAGATAGAATACACTCATATTAGTTTGTTTCTATAGTTTAGAGTAGAGAGTAGAGAGGCTCTTCTGCTTTGTTCGCAATAGAGGAGCCTACTAAATCATCATTATGTTAGTTCGTATGGTCATTCGTGGCTAAACTCTTTGTATTGTTTGGGTGAAGATGAAGTTTGGTGTATGTTAATGTTTAACTTATTAGTCTAATGGTATGTTTATGTTCTTTAGTCATTCATTCTTAAAACCATCTTTATGATGGACTTTTTATGATTATCTAATTTAGTCTTTACATTTATGAGTGTTCTTGATTTTAAAGTATAAGACCGTAAAACATTTTTAATCAAACTTCTCTTGAAACGTGTACATCTTTATACAAGTAGATCGTAAAACATTATGTTGACTTTTAGCATGTATTTCTCAAGGAATTGAAGCACTTGAATCGGGAACTACCGTAGGAAAATAAAGGACACGAAGTCTTAGTCATGCATGCACGGATTAGCTTTTGAAGTTTTCTGGTTATTATCTAAGAGTTCTAGGCTATAATTTTAAAACCCATCATGTTGTAGCTTTTGATCTTTCTTTTGGTGTAAACATCTTTAAACCCTTTTGGTGTTGGGTCATGTAAACTTTTGAAATCATTTAGTGGTCGTTTGTTGCGATCAAAGGCTATGACAACCATGAATCGTTCCACTTCGCGTTTCCGCCTTGGCGGGGAGGCATCCAGAGTAAAAGAGTGGGAAAAAACAATGGAGTCAGAAATTGCATCGATAGAAAGGAAAAAAACTTGGGAGCTCGTTGGCTTGCCAAAAGATCATAAACCCATCGGTTTGAAGCGGGTTTGCAAAATCAAGAAGGATGCCTTGGAAAAATTATAAAGTACAAGGTCCGTCTCGTTGCCAAAGGTTATGTTCAAAGTTCGGTGTAGATTTTAATGAAGTTTTTGCCCCCGTTGCGTGGATTGAAACTGTGAGGCTAGTACTCGCCTTAACCGCCCGAGAGGGGTGGGAAGTACACGACTAGATGTGAAGTCATCATTCTTTCAGGTGAGCTAAACGAAACCGTGTTTGTTTTCCAACCGGAAGGCTTTGTGAAGAAAGGAAAAGAAGAAAAGGTTTATAAATTGAAGAACGCCATTTACGGGTTAAAACAAGCCCCACGGGCTTGAAACTTGAAGATTGATTTCCATCGATGTCAACATGAAATGGCGATCTGCCGGAAATACATAATGACATTTTAATAACAGCTGTTTATGTTGATGATTTTGATTTTCTTGTAACAGGTTCAAGTTGTGAAGAAATTATGAAGTTCTAAAGGCAAATGGAGGAGCAATTTGAGATTAGCAACTTAGGATTACTTTCCTTTTACCTTGGTGTTGAAGTTTCACAAACCCCAACCGGGATTGAAATCAAGCAAGAAAGTTATTCATGGAAGATCTTGAAAGACGCAAACATGGAAGATTGCAATCCTATCAAGTGCCCACTTGAACCGAGTATGAAGCTTTCTAAAGATGAGACGGAAAACCCAGTTGATGCTACTACTTACCGAAGCTTAATTAGGTGCTTGAGATATTTGTTACATATACAAGACCCGGTTTAAGTTTATTCATTGGAATAGTGAGCCGTCACATGCAAAACATAAAGCATATTTTGATGTATGTGAAAGGAATCGTTTCGTGTGGTTTAAAGTTTTCAAGGGGGTGGAAAACGCCACCATGGGTTTTGTGATAGTAGCCATGGAGTTGACAAAGATGATGGAAAGAGTAATATCGGGCATTTTTTTTTTTGATGCCCCGGTAACATGGTGTACCAAAAAGCAAGCCACGGTGGCCCTAGCTTCTTGTGAGGCCGATCTTATGGCCTCCACCGCCACCGCCTTCGCATGTCAAGCTTTATGACTTTGAAGTCTACTAAGCGAGCTTACCGGATGGCCGAACCAAAACGGTAGTTTCACATGTTGATAACAATCGGACATTGCTCTTATGAAGAACTTGGTATTTCATGGTCGAAGCAAGCATATAAACACAAGATATCACTTTATACGAGAAAGCATCAAGAAGGGTGAAGTTAGAGTTGATCATATTGTCGATGATGAACAAACAGCCGACACGTTGACAAAAACACTACCTCGAATAAAGTTTGGTGAAATGCAAAAGTTGTATGGAGTAGAAGACTTGCCGAAGACCAAACCGAGATTAGAGGGGTGATTGTTGGCCTGTAATCCCAGTCTGGGTTGGCCCTCTCGAGCCCACGAGGGGTCTCGGCCCAAGATAGCCAATCGAGTCTGATTCAAGTTGACCGGAACCTGTTTTTTATTAATTAATCGGTTGTGACTTCCTAGGTTATAGGAATTATAATTCGTGTCTGGTTAGGTTTTTCAAGTTTATTAGTCTATCTATACTCAAGTTTGTAGGTTATATCGGTGTGATGTACTTTTTCAAGCTAATGAAAGTTTCCACTGATCAAGTTATGATCTAAGATTGTGTTCGAGTTATCGGTTTTGATTGTTTACCAGTTTTCAAAACATATGATTTTGATATTATTAATGCATTTAAAGAGAAACAAGAATAATTTGTTTGATTAATATTTACCACCGACCAAACGGACACTATAACCAGATAAAGAAATAGCAAATCATCAATCCTACAACTACATGATATTTAAATACTAGAAAAACAGTATGTCTACAATTTCAAATTTTTAAACTTGGATACAAATTTCTGTAAATGCTACTTGATGAAGTAAAATTGCAAACCTGGTTTGTTCTTGTTTACAAAATTAATTAATGAAACCAATTTCTGTAAATGCTATTTATGTTTTATACTGTAATAATTTGTCATTTGAGTCACTTTCTATAACATTATGAGGTAGCCATCTTTAACTACTTTTTTAATAAAATAATTAAAATTTTGCATTTGAATGCCTATTTTTTATTGCCATATCTTAAAATTATCACCTCTAATTTCATTTTCAAAATCCTATTTTAATCCAGCAGTCAATTCCCAAGGGTAGGTTTGACCATTTATTTTTAAATTTTAATAAATAATTACAAAAAACTATATTATTAAAGACTTGATAGCCACAATTTAACAAAATGTCAGTTGAATTAACTTATCTTCCATATTAACCGTTGTGGAATACAAGATTAAAATCTAGAGTCACCTCAACTGGGAGCATCTCTTGAGCTCTCCTTTGTGTTGATTGTTAATATCAATATCCTCTTTATTTACATTCAATATGGAACATCCTTCTTCTACTTTTTCCATTAAAAGCTTCAATATTGGAACAAATGACAATGTTCTCTGTGACCCAACCATAATCAGCTTTTTCTGCACCAAATAAACAAACAAAATATGCTTATTGATAATATTTTTAAACACACAATTAGAATGGAAGTCCAAGTGGTACCCAACCCAACCAATGTTTTCATAACCAGGCCGGTCATCAAACTGGCAGCCCAACCGGTCCACTAGTCTAACTGGTTTCAAAAACCAGATGACGTCATTAAACTAATTTAAAAAATATATATGTATATATTACAAATTTTAAACAAAATATGGAACTGCTATATCTTTTGATGTAGATTTTGTAATGTTAACAAAATATGGAATGGCAAAGAAAGAAAAAAGAATTTGAAGATTCCATCCAACCACCAGTCCGGTTCAACCGGCCTGCCTTAATGAAGGCGGTTCAAGAGTACTCAACCGGACCGATTGTGTAGACGGTTCCTGGTCCGACCAGGCGGTGGAATCTGGTCCGGTTTTAAGAACATTGGTTATAACTGATAAACACATAATGATGGCTGCAGGAAATGAAAAATCAAACACACAGATTTATGTTATATATGTTGGTGAATTCCGTGAGTCAGGCTTGGCCTGCAAGGCACAAGCCGTGGCCCACAACAACCGGCCCGATAACATGGATTCCTAAACGTGTTGGTTTAGGATGTTAGGTTGTTAAAGAAATTATTATTTATATTAATATAATTAATCAATCCTAGTCATAGTCTAACGAGTATAGGTTAGCTATATAAACCGAGTCAGGTTTAACATTGTAATCAAGTTTTAGAGAGATTTTTTTATATCAATAAACGTTTGGGAGTTGGCCAATAACGTGTGTTTTACTGATTCGGGACTTGAATATATTGGCCAGGAATTATGTAGGATGGAATAAAGACACCCTGGTTCATTCTGTAATCTAAAATATATAACAAAAATTGTTTACCTAGCCTTCTATAAACCCTCTTCTAACAAATTTAATGTTTAAATGTACATCCTAAATAAAGCACCATATCCAACAAGAAGTTCTAAATCAAGTTATTCATTGGGTGGTTATTGTAAAAATTAAATGGAAAAATACTAGAAGGGCCCAAAATGGGTCAATGATTGTGATTTTGTACTTAAAAACAAGACTTTTGACTAAATGTCCACAAGTTTGTGTGTAGGGAAGTGGACTCCCAACTAATTTGCATCATCACTACATGCTCACGCGTGTATGTATTGGAGCGTTTTACATGTCCTTGTAGCTATGTTTTTATTTGTAGATAGTTTTTTAGTGAACATAGATTTAAATTAACTTTTTTAAACAATTTCCTATTTGTGATTGTAGGAAACTGTTTAACATGTTCATTAATCTAGATGCATAGACAAGAATTAGAATCTTCTTGATATTAATAAACACGAACCTTGGCACGGGTGAGGGCCACATTGATCCTGTGCCAGTCTCCAAGCAGTGAAGATTTGCAGTTCTTTGGATTATTGCTTGACCTTACAAAGGATACCAAAATGCCATCTTTGTCCCTTCCCTACATGATTGTAACACACATCATGAGACTTGGCTAACATTGTTTATCATCTGTTCTTTTTTATTTTTTTTATTTTTTTTTTTGTAAAATATGCATTATTCTCAACAATTTTGAACATGCAATTCAAAATTGAAGGTCCCTCAAGATTCCATTTTAAATACAAAAATCAAATCAATTTCCATAGTACTAGTTCTCAAATCTCAAATTGAATGAATAACCTTGTATAAAGCATTACCTGGTATTTGTCAATGGTGTGTATCTCCACCGAATTTGAAACATATTGTCTAATGAGATTGGCTTGAGAGTTATAAGGAGTTATAATACCAATATCTTCTCCCCGGATTCCTTGACAAGTCAATTTATCAGTTATCTACAGACATATGGTAAAGAAAATCAGATCAAGCTGCGGAAAATAATTATTTATTTTGTTATTACCCACATTTAGTTGCAATTTACATGTGATGGATAGAGTATTTAAGAATCACTGCATACCTCTGTGATTATGTATGCTTCAAGTGGATTATTTACCGTCTTGCAATCTTTAACCTCTAAAGCAGGCAAAAGATCTGTGAACAAGTAATGATTGTAAGCATATGTAGGACTTAACAAATGATGAATGATATGAGAACATACAAACCTGTATTAATGAATACGACTTGTCTGAGTGGATCCAAAACCTGAAGATTGATTATGAACATCAAGGTTATATGGTATTTTTTGGAAAAAAAATATCAAAAATATTAAATACAGCAGGAAATCTTAATTTCACCATTGATGGTGAAAACTACATCAAATAGATTACAAAATAGTTTAAGATAAAGATTTAACAAATTAACATAATAGTGAAGGGCCGGCCCAATAGCTTTATAATTCTTTGAAGTTCACAATCTTTTTCTATGTGGGATGACAATTTATAGAATTCATAAATTTCATCTAATTTTTTTTATAAAAAAGGCCAGAAATTAAAATTTCGCTTGAGGCTACAAAATAGGTTGAGTCGCCCTTGTAATAGTAATATATATAATATAGGGGCGCATTCATTATAGAATCAATTTTAAGTAGAGAACTACGAGAATCGCATAAGCACGTGTATGTAATGCTTGAAAGATATAGTAAGAGAGAGAAAAAGAGGTGGTTATGCGGTTACATAACCACTCTTATGCATCACGTTTAAAGCAATAGGCACAATGTTTATGCGGTTCCCACGGTTCTCTAATTAAAATTGGTCCTATATTGAACGGCCCTCTATATATATAGTTATTTATTATATATATTGAAATAGTACTGGAATTACCTTCTTTAGCCATAGTGAAGTAGAGGTTGAACTTGTATACTCAAGTTTTGTATTTGCTACATCAGGAGAACCACAACGTAATCTATTACCATATATCAATGCATTGGATAGCTCCATAATGGGTGCACACATACGGTACTGCAATTTACAATATCAAACTTATCAAATAACATAAGAACAAAACTTTTTGGGCTATAAATGTAATTAATATACACCTGGCTTTGCAAAGCTGAAATCGCCTGGGGATGAGCTTCTGAAAGTCTGCAAAAAAGGCTCACACCCATTCCATTTTCCCTAGCTTCAGTACTCTGGAATACCAGAGTATATAAAATAAGTTAGTTGTGTACTTGTGTATCATAGCCACAAAATTATGACCAAAATTAAATAGTACAATTACAAATATAAGTACCTGCACAAGTGGAGGCAGTTGATAATGATCTCCCACGAGTACAAACATTGATGCAAACATCAAAGGTCCCAATGAAACCTAGAACGAAAATCCCATTTTCAGGTACTTCTAGTTTGAACAAATTACAAATCTTTAATAAGTGGGGGAAAAATATGTGCCCCGTTACAATTATCAATTTCAGAGTTACATACGGGAAGTGTGATCTGTCCAGCTTCATCCATAATGCATACATCAAATTTACTGTCAGAAAGCAGAGGGCTGGTTATCCCTAAGCATGTTACTGCAACAACTTTGGTTTGATCTAGTCTCAGCTTAATATCTTTGGTGCTTTGAATATCAGCCCCTGTGGAGAGTTTAAATATCATTAAATATGTATGATTCAACTGATAATATGATACAGGCTGTTTTATAAAACCATGAAGTAAAAAAATCTAACCATTAATACAATGGCCACGAATTTCCTCATGCACGGCTTCATCTCTACCAATGCGTATAAAATCAATTCCCTGAAGTAGTCGATGATTCAGTTCAGTTCATAAAAACTCAATACTAGCTTAATATTGCAATCTTGGTTTAAAAATGCGAGCCTGATGTGCTGCGCATGATGCAATACTGAAAACGCATCGCTGTAGTTGACGAGATGTGACTCCATGATGAGCATTAGATGCAAATGATGATGTGTGATGCGTGATGCGGTCTGATGGGGAGCGTCATGTAGTTGACTAGTTTTTGAATAAGTTAGACCGGTACTCTTCTACTTATATGTCCACTTATACTGATTTGTTTTAAAACAATGTATTACAAGCTTGTACCTTATGCATAGACTACTTGTACCTAGTTAGTAATTAGAGAGAAGCTTCTTTTTAGTTGTACATAAAGCTTCTTTAGTTGTACCTAGAGCTTTTTTTGTATTTATTTATTTAATATCTTATATTTTAGTGCTTAAAAGTTAACAAGTTAAAATATTATCTATAAATAATCTTTAGTATTTTTTTAATAACAAACACCTCACATAAGTGATGCGCGCACCTCGTGCATCACGCATCGGATTTTGGGATCAAAACGCCTCGAAGCGCATCGCTCCTTTTAAAACCAAGATTGCAATATGTATTGAAGTCAGAAAATACCTGAGATTTTAATTTGATAAGCAAATTATCAACAGCAGAGTTTGTGTAGGATGTTAGCAAGATGGAGGCACCTCTCATTAATAATGCCTTCACAGCATGGACCATGGTGGAAGTCTTGCCTGTACCAGGCATTCCTAGGATAAGTGTATAATCTTTAGCAGTAAGTATCTGAAAATTAGCAGAATTAGCTCCATAAGTAAACTAAAAGAATCATATATGACAGCTAGGATTAGCTCCTTAGTGAAGTTCGAAAGGAAATTACTAAACTAACCTTAAGTATTGCTTTGCGTTGATCGTCATTTAAAGTTTTCTCTGACCAGATGTATGATACAGCAGGATCTTGACTGAATATACAACCACCATCATATCTAGGAGCCTACAGGAAAACGTACATAAGAATAGAAATGGTGGCACTACAAGATCATTAGGTGACAATTTCTACCCATTTACTATTGAAAGAGCTGATTCAGGTTATGTTTTATCTCTAACGGGTCAGAAGGGTAAAACAAAAAAATAAGCTTAGTAGAAAAAGGGTTTAATGCCGTGCAAAGTGTTATTTAATGCATAAAACCTCCTAATCATTTTGTTCTAGATATCATATTATTATTGAAATAATATAGTTTCGTAATGGGAAAAATCCACCCAATAGTAACCAAGTTTCCCATCTGTTTAGTGTTATTTAATGTCGTGCAAAGTGTTATTTACGGCATAAAACCTCCTAATCATTTTGTTCTAGATATCATATTATTATTGAAATAATATAAGGAAAAATCCACCCAATAGTAACCAAGTTTCCCATCTGTTCTACTAAAGTCACTTGAAGTTTTTTTATCTCTCCAAAGTCACTCAACTTTCATTAGGTATTCCAATCTTGTGAAATTTTTTATAGATATTATTTTTTTTAAATTAAGTGACCTAAATGAAACATATATAAATCTTGGTTACTGTTTAGTGATAATTCTTTTCAAATTTTGACTTAATATAGTTTTATAAATATTAAGATTTTGTAAAAAAAACTTCATATCTGGCACACTGCTTGCATATAAAAAATTTGGGAAAAAAATGTTTTGTGTCAACCTGACCTGTTTCGACTTGTACAAAATACCCGTTTTGACATGTTACATAACCCGCCCATTTTGCCACCCATGTGAAGGATTTTGCATGATAACTGGACACTCACATGAAGATCAACAATCATACTTCGAAGGTGGGAACTCCTATCATCTTGTAGAAACATTTGAATGAGATTGAACCTTGACATAGACAATAGAAGATAAATTACAGAATACATGATCTACAAGATAACATATAATATGTAAATCAAAATAACAATGAGAACCTCTAACTACCTCATCATTGCAAATGATGCTGTAAATTCATCCTTATCAATCCTCCAAACCTCTTGACAAAGATCATGGATGATTTTAGAAGGGCTGCTCCCTGGAAGCCTTAAGCGCTTTGAAAAAGAAACCTGTACAGAAAACACAGAATTAAAGTTTGTATGACAACAAAAGAGAAATACATTGCAAAAGTAGGTGGTTATTTCAACCCATTTACTTATGAATGGGTCGATTAAGGATGTGTTTTACCTCTGGCAGGTCAAGCAGGTGGAATAAAAAATTACTTAAAAAGAAAAGTGTCAAATGGGTTGCCCAAAGTGTAATGGTAATGCATAAAACCTCCTAACTCATTTATTCATGGAACTAGATTGTTATTGAAATGACATTATTCTTAAAATCATATCTAACACCTACTAATCACAAAAAACTAAAACTTTGGACAAAAGTATTTTGGGTCAATCGGATATGAAGTGCCCAAATAGTTACCCCTTTTGACATGTTTCCAAGCCTCTTGAACCAATTAAATCAAATGGTCATACCGTGACGCTGATGCGAGTTATGTCCATTATTACACCTCTTCCAACCACAAGACGGCCAGGATCAGTGCTCAAGATCTAAGAATAAGTAAGCATGAGATTATTAAGTTGTGAATTTGAAAAAGAAAGGAAAAACTAATGTCTAACTTTATAAATTCAATCAACTAATAAATTTGGTCACAAACCACATAATCTCCGGTTTTAAGTGAGCATTCCAAGTCCTTTCCTGAAGATGAAAGATTTAAATCTCGGCTCATAAAGCGATAAACAAACCGATTGCATTGAATAGAGTTTTTATGTGGAATTTGATCTGAAGTGTCAAGAACAATGGAGGGTAGACAAGTACTTGAATGTGAACCATTCATACTGTGTGAGCCCCACATTTCTTTCCTCACAACCTAGAATTATAAAAACATAAAAAGTGGAAAAAGGTTAAAAAGAAAAAATGAATATGGAGTTAATAAAGGGTGTAATTCGTATTTATACCTCCAACTCATTTGCTTCTAAGTCGATCAACCTTTCCCATTTCTTAAGAAAGTTACAATGAGCAGTTGTTAAATGGTTCACAAGTGAACTGTAAACATCACCTAATCCACTGCCCTCGATGCTTCCGCCGTGTGTCTTCAAAATATAACAAAATCATCAAGGAAAAGCAATAATTATGCTTACACTTCAATATTAACTATGGTTTTGTATGCATAGCAAGTATGACACTGTTAGAAAATTCCAAAATATCAAGCAACAACTCTTTAACATATGAAAGTACAAGTGAGCTTACAATCACTCTAGGAAAACAATCTATAAAAGAAAAACGCACCACACCTAGTTAGAACACTAGAAACAATTGCTAGCAAGCTACTTGTTTAATAACTAATCAAGTGTCCTGGTTTCTGAATACTTTGAATTAGTGGTGAAGTGCAAGGTTTTATGTTGGCACATTGTTTACATAAAACAAAAATGTTACCTTATGGTAGACTGTACAAGCATTGAGGTGCCTGCAACCTTTGCATGTGTTTGGGGCCTGGAACAATTAAACCATGTATTAACTTGAAACGTAATGCATTGGAAAAATAGGTGAGTTGGGTAACTTACAAAACAAATAATTACTGGTGCTATTTTTGAAAAAATTATAAATAATTAATGTGTCAAATATGAATATAAATATTATATTATCTCAATAGTAATCTGATTTTTAAGTAAAGTGGTATAGAAGGTCTTGTGCACTGAATATACACTTTGGGCAACTTTCGACCCGTTTCCTTTTAAGGTAATTTTTTTAATTTACCCGTTTGACCTATTAGAGATAAACATAATCCAGATCGACCCGTTCATGAATAAATAAGTCGAATTGCCGCCTCTATAGAATATCTACAGATTGATAGAATAATACATGATTAAACACCTGCAACATTGGTGGAAGTTGCTGAGTCATCAGTGCCTTCAGAACATCACTTGCAAGTTCATTACGCCGCATAATTAGCCCGACCAAATCAGAACGCCGAACAGCAATTCCCTTTGAAGAGTAAATAATAATTGACAAATAGTGTTGGGTACACATCTACAAAAGAAGCTTTTTGAGTGAAGTTTTTACCTGGGTCTGATCTGTATGAAGATAATATAGTAGACCATAATCTATATTCTTTTTGTACCTGAAAAAAAAGAGGAAAAAGAAGTAAACAAGAACAAATAAGCTCTTGGAAATTGGATTTATGGTGAATATATAGAACACCTTTCAGACATAAGGAGGGTATACAACATCACTTGGGCACTATGTTCAATGGCTGCCTGCATTTCACAAAGCAGAAGTGATCCAACTGAAATGGTGTGAGAAGTTCAATAAATACGGTCAATAGAACATTAACATACCTGCCCATTAGTTGCTTTTCCGGTTTTGAATTCTAGGGGCATTATAAAATCAGTGGTTTGATTAGCTTTAGAAGCAACTTTTACATGCATAGATGCATCTATAACTCCTTTCAACCCGTATTTTGGAGCCCACGCCATCTCCTCTATATCAATCACCTAAGTTGAAGAGCAAATCCCAACAGAAACAATAACCTATTAACACACTTGATGCAGCTATGATTATGAAATTAGGGCGTATTTCTTAAATATGAACAAGCATAAAAAGGTAAATTATTTCATCAGTGTACAAATTCACAAAACAAATGAGACCACATGAGATGCCTACCTCAGATATTTTCACCTTCTTAACTCCATCATTAGCGCCAAAATCAACACTAGAAGAAGGGCTCTACACAAATTGATAATAGTCAAAACATGTGCATAGCCGGTACAAATTGTATAAAAGGTTCCTAACATGAATGAAAAGATAACAACTGGATTTTGAAGCTTTTAAATAAATTTAGGGCATATTGTGGTTAACAAGTTTAGGACCTTTGAATCTCGGAAGAGCAAGATCCAATTTAATAACTTTGGGATTGCCGCAATCATGTTCTTGTGAATATCACCTTCGTATACTGCAATGACAAGCATAAGAAAAGACTGATTTCATATCAGTGTTGTAAAAATCGCGCCTAGGCGCCGATTAGTCGCAAGGCGGTTCGTTAAGGATTAATTTTGGCCTAGTCGGTCCAAAAATCGCTAGGCGGTCCAAATCTCGCCTAGGCGGTCCTAGGCGGCCAGATTCCGGCGAAAACCTGAAATTTCTGGCCAAATTTCGGCGAAAACCTGAAATATCCGGCCAAATTCCGGCGAAAACCTTTGGTGTGGTTTAAAAATGAACATTTTTATAAAAATTACATATAAAAATGTGTGTATATATATAAAACTGAAAATTACATATAAAAATTCCAATCCGATTAATCTCGCCTAGGCCCCGATTAATCCCGGCTAGGCCCCGATTAATCCCGCCTAGGCCTAAGCCCTACCCCACCGCCCGACTAACGCCTAGCGATTTTTACAACACTGTTTCATATAGGTGACAATTTGTGAACTCTAAATCATAAAAACAGCCTGAGATAAATATATCCCATTTTCTGCACTGCATTGATGAATTCACATGTCCGACAGAATGAAGGACCTGATGAGTAGTCAACAAAAAATGGAATAAAGCAAGAAACACTTCGCAAATTGTGGCAGGAATTTGAGAAGAAATAGTATGTGATGGTTGTTCTATTCATTCATAGCAGCAGTTGAAGGCTCAATTGCATTATTTGTGTATGTTATTATCAGTATATGTTATTTCCAAAATTATGTAGTCTAACTATTGTTTTCATTTTTTGCTAGTTTCTCAAGAAGAAAAAGGTAAATTTTACTCACCTCCACAAGCATATATGCTCTCATAATTCTTCTGAAGCAAGACTCTTGCATACTCCTCAAGGAACTCTTTTGTTGGACTTCCCCTAATAAGTCCAGCCTAAGGAAGAAACGAAATTCATTCAGCTTACAAATAATTGCAATGAATAACGCTTTGATAGGGGACAAAATGGTAATTCAGAAAGAGGTGCCAATTATGATCGTTCACTTATAAATGGGTTGCGTTGGTTTTTGTTTTATCTCTAACAAGTATAAGAATAACTTAAAAGAGAATAGGTCAAACGGGTAGAAAGTATCTTGCAGTGTAATTTTAATGCATAAAACCTCCTAAATCATTTGTTATTAGATTATTATTGATATAAAACAATAACTGTAATCATACTTGACAATTAATTATTAAGAAAACACAGCTTTGGAGAAGAAATGTTTTGGGTCAACCTAACCCAACCTGTTTTGGCATGAATTAAAAGGTTATACAAATGATCCGAACCCGTTTTGACCAGCTACCCAACCCGCCCACTTGGCCACCTCTAGTTTAAACTGAGGAAAGGTTAACAGTATTCTTAAGCCAATGACCTGAAATAGTTGATGCAATACGGTGCCAGCTAGCGCTGAAGCTGACTGTTCATTGTTCTTTAACCTCTCATCCAGGACAGTACGGCGTGGACAGCTGAAACTAGCAGCCACCTGTCAGCATTTTAATTTATAGTTCAGAACTCAGAAAATGAATTTATGATCAAAAGATTGTGCCAGATAGGACATTAATACAACTAAATAGGATGGTAAATAAGAGAAAATGAGAGTGATAGAGATTACCCGAGTTCCAGACACCAATATATCTGGGTGAACAATTAGAAAATTTTTGTCACGATTCACTTCACATATTCCCTCCTTACTGAATTCACCAATAACATGTACGGTATCTCCAGGTGCTATGACACTATAAAACCTGGAAAATAAATATGAAACATTTATCCTCAAACCATTTTGAACAATGGATGTCCCAATTCAACACACAAGTGGAAACAAATTCCAAAAGATGAGAAATTTCTTCTATAAATTGGATCGATGTCCAGGTGGCAAAAGGGGAGGTTAGATAACGGGTGAAAATATGTTCTATTGAGAAGCGGTTACTTTATGTAGGGGACAAAACAGGTCAGGTTGGGCCATCCCGCCAACACTTTTTTGTTCGTTTTTTTTTTATTTTGTAAATAATTAATGTATTAAATATGATTACAAAAAGGTATTAATAAGATAAATACAATTCCTTCTAAATAAACAATTTAGGGCAGGTAAACATTTGAAATTTTGAATGCACTTTAGAAAACTTTCAACCCATTTGACCGTTTTCATTTTAGCTAAAACTTTACCCATTGACCAGTTACCAAGAAAAATACAACCCAAATTGACCCGTTTCTTTACAAATGGGTTAGAATTGACACTGTATCTAGCAATACAGCAGAAGTAATTTCCAGTACTAGTAAATTAAATACATATGAACTTGAACATAATCATCATAAAGGATGTTACAGAAAGGAGAAGTTTCTATACATACCAATCATCTGACAAATACACAGATCGCTCTTCTCCACATTCCTCATCCAGTAACCTTAAAACCTGAACATGATAACATATTATATAACACTTAAAATACACTGGAGTGAAACTGGTAAAGAAAATATTTCATAAGCAAACCTTTGAAGTACGTTGAGAGCCATTTGAACCAACAAACTGCTTCTCTGATACCTAAAGTAGAGAATGATGTATCACTAACGGCTTCTATTATTGAACCAAAAATAGTAAGTTCATAAAATTCTGAAGCATACCTCAAACACAAGAAAATAGACCTTGGACGGTTCTGTCTTAACCTTTTCAGTTGAACCCACTGATGGTCCCTCCACAACATCAGACTTAAAGCGTATTTCATTGTTTTGCTTATTTTCATATGAAGTTGATGAAGTCCTGGTATCTGTACATACTTGATCTTCAACACAGATTACATCTTCTACTTGATCTAGCAGTTCAAGCAATGCCTATAAAGTTAAAGCAAAGATGAGTGATATAATATCACTTAAGGTATAAATTTGAACAAGATTGCAACTTGCATCACGATGTTAAGGGGGTGCTTGGATTTGAGTTTAAAACTGATTATCTGTTTGCAACGACATGAATTTTTGGATAAACAAACTTTGCTTCTGATTATTTAGTAATCAAATAATCAAACAACTAGTTTTGAATAATCAGGTTCATGCCAGCAACAGCAAAACTGGTAAACAAATATAAAATTACTTATTTACCCTTTCTTTTAACCTAGTCTGTGACAGTTCCACTCCCATTTTATTAAGACACCTCTAATTTTTCACAAGAATGTCCCTTTTAGTCATTGATCCTCTGGTTTCTTATATAATCAAAAACTTTCAAACACTGAAACAAGTGATTATCTGGTTATCACAATTTCAAAGGGGAGAAAAAGATCCAAGATCCATCTCTAACAGCCTATTTTATTACAAAGGATTATACGATTCTGATTTTCCAATATCACATCATGACATAATCACTTCCAAAGTGCACCTTCAAACACCACTAAATATGAACCTAAAAGGCGAATGTTAATAGCCAATCCATTAGCGAAACATCAGTTTAAAAGAAGAGACCTTTTTGTGTTGCCTTGGACCCAGCTGACTTGATTCTTCATTAGTACCAATGCTATCAGAAGTCTGTACTTAGTTCATGCATGCAAATTAGCCAAAGACAATACTAGAAAGAACCGGGTCATGAACAAAGAAGATAGAAAACCTTATCATGGCATGAGGGTGGAGTCGTGAAAGGACTCCTAAAACTTGTATTATTCTTAATAGTTGTTTTCTCATTATTACCATAAGAAATCATATCTTGGTCAAGGTTACGGCTTTCCAAATTGAGTCCCTTTAAAAACTTCAACGAATCTTCAGCAGCTTTCACATGAGGAGAAGAAACAAGTTTTTCTAGCTTCACTGCTGAACAAGAAGAAAGCTGCATCGCAAGCATCAACATTATCTCAAAATTTTGTTCAAAAATTAGGTAAAAATCAAATGCTATCACTAAAAAAGATATGCCACATGCCTTGTTATCAGAACTGTTTTTGAATTTCTTAACGTTGAACCGTGAACATTCTTTTAAAACTGTTCGCCCGCCCACTAAATTCTTTGTTAGTGCATGAAGTCGCTCATTTACTGGTGAAATCCTCCATGTGACTTCATCACCTCCATCATCCTGGCTTTGGTCTATCAACTACCACGATTGATACAAAGAAAACACGTCATGTCTCAAGCTATACTAAAACTTCATATAACAAAAGAAAATATTATAGTTTCACATAATCAACTATTTACATAAGTTCATTTGTTCATCACCTTATCTAGTTATCACCCATCTTTCACATCAATATTACCCAACCCCAAAATCAAATACAAAAGAGAAGATCAAAGTAGTTGTTTCAGTTATTTACTTCTTTAACTTGAAATTACATCAAAGTTGGTGGATCCTATGTTGCCAAGGCGCATAGGCCTCGCTTGGAGCCTAGACTCAAGGCGCTTAAAAAGCGAGGGATTTTTTAAGCGAGGTGAGAAATATAAAAATATAATTTTTAGGGGTTTAGACATGTTTTAGGCTTGTTTTAAATTAGTTTAGGTTGTTTTAGGCTGATTCCAGGCTTGTTTAGGGCTAGTGTAATTGTTTCAAACCTATTCATAAAATTTTTAGCTGGAATTTAGCCAGAACTTGGCCTGAAAACTTGTCTGAAACATCCAAAAATGGGTTGGAACGGGTGACGACTAGACCCCCTAAAAATGATACGTTTATACTAAGCGCCTAGCTTATCCCAGGCCCTCCCTTTTTAAGCGCCTTGGACATATATGATTAAGGGCATTGCATATTTGCACATATATAATTTGAAGCTAAAAGACATTTATGTAAAATTGTAACTCTCAAAATTTAAATTAACACATGAAAGTGGATTTAGTTGCTAATATCTTACCATCCCAGGGGAAAACTTAATACGTTTGCGAGGAACAGATTTGCAGAAGTCAGGCGAAACCTCCAATTCATTCCGACTACCAACCGGAATTAAATCCTCAGTGGGTGTACTTTGCGAAGGGTTTTTAATACCAATGTTGTTAACATCATTCTTTGAAATCCCGGACCCCGAATCATTTCTAGGGATTATCCCCGAATCGGAACTACGATTGGGAACTGCAAAACCGTCACGAGTAATAGAAACCGGGTCGCTTGGTTTGCCTGGATCTGTCCAGGCATTGGTCGGAGATTCTTTCGCGTTGGTAAGTTGCTGTTTCTGTGAGTTTTGTGTGTGGCGATCGAAGAAATGCTGGATGCCGAATTTGGATGGTTTTTGGGAGGATTGTTGTTGGATTTGATTTGATTTCTTCGATCCACCGGCGGCGGCGGTGGCTTTGGCGGGCTTCTTCCTCGGAGGCATTTCTTGAAGAACGCTGGTGTGAGTGTGTGTGTGTGTGTGTGTGTGTGTGTGTAACACACAGAGAGAGATAGAGGGAGTGAAAATGGAGTTCCCGCCAGAAAAAGGGATGTTTGAGTACTCTGTTTGGTAAGAGGGGGGAATATGTGTGATATGACGTATTTGCCCCTTTAGGTTACCGTTTACCTCACTTCCAAATATAAAAAAAATTAGATAAATTCTTAATTACGGTTTACGTCCATTAGGTATTTATCATAATTAAGAAGATGTATGATAAGACGGAAACAAGTGTTCGAGCGATGGTGGGGGATACAGAGTGGAGGTTGGCCTTCACCAAGGGTCCTCATTGAGCCCGTTTCTTTTTACGGTAGTCCTGGACGAATTGTCAAGGTCGATCCAAGAGGTGGTCCCATTGGTGCATGCTTTTCTGACGGTATTGTATTAGTCGCGGAAAGTAAATAGAACCTCAATGACAGACTAGAGGAATGGCGAGCAGCTTTAGAGAACAAAAGTTGAATGATTAGTCATTCTAAGACCGAGTACCTCTATTTGTGACTTTAGTGGTGTAGATGCAGTTGAGGACGTCCAGATCACCATCAAAGGGCAAGTGGTCCCACAGGTAACCAATATTAAGTATATATGATCGTTTGTACAGAGCGATGGGGACATAGATAGTGATGTGGCCCACCACGTCCAGGCTGACCGGTGTCGATAGAGGGCAGCCACTGGCGTATTGTGCGATAGGAGGTTCTGAACTAAATTAATGGGAAAATTTTATAAGGTTGTTGTAAGACCGGCTATGTTATACGTAACAGATTGTTGGGCCACCAAAAAGACACGAGCGCGTAAGCTAGAGATAGTAGAGGTGTGGATGTTAACGTGGATGTGTGGGCCCACAAGGCTGGATCGGATAAAAAATGTGGTTTTTAGGGAAAGATTATGGGTGGCTAGTTTATCAGATAAGATAAGGGATGAGAGATTGAGATAGTTTGGGCATGTAAATAGGAGGCGGAAGTCGAGGCGGGTTATATAAGTGGAGACCCTCATTGTAGCAGGGAGGAAGGGTAGAGGTAGACCCAAGCTAACTTGGGATGAGCAGATTAGGTAAGATTTGCTAGACTTGCATATATATATGAGCACATGATCAATGATAGGACTTCATGAAGGCGTAGAATTAAGGTTAAAGACTTTTATGGGTAGTGTACAAATTTGCTTTAGCTTTATCTTAGGGGCTTAGTTATTTCTACACATGACGTGTGTTGTGCATGTTTTCTTTTTATTGGCTACGTGTTTCTATGATGTTACATGTAATAGTTCCACATTTTCTCCTTTAATGCTTTCGATATCGTACTTACATTATTTTATTAGATCCTTTTGTTGTCTGCTATTTGCTGTTTCAAAAATGTGTGCAAAACATTTTCGTTTCTCTTATGTTATTTCATGTCTATATAGGGTTTTTTTTAGTTTGGGGTATCGTTGGAAGTATCATTTCAATCAATCTGGGATAGAGGTATGGTCTGTCTACATCTCACACTCCCCACACCCTACCACTAACTTTGCTACTGGTGGAATTTTTTATTGGGTACAGTTGTTGTTGTCCTTTTGGTATTTACCAAATTTCAGTTGACGTCCTCAAACTAACAAAATAATAGGAATTATCTTTTATATTTAAATTTTGTAACAGTTTACGTCATTTCCTCTAATGAACGTTAATTTTGTATGTCAAACCAGGTCATGCACATGAAGGTATTTTCGTCCTTTTATCCATTAATGAACAAATTAAAAAAAATCCCATTGCATCATCTTGATGTATGATACTTCAAAATCGACCTCCAGTTTGAACTGAAACAACTGACCACTAGGAATTAATCAGCTTGAATCAATCTCTTCAATCAATCCCTTCACATATGAGGTTATCATGTACCACAGGAGCCACCGCATCAGCTCTTAATCGCCTGCCATTCAAAAACTCTATCATGTTCTTCAAAACCTAGTAAGTAAAGTTAATGTTTCCATAACCCCATCCCTCTATCAGTGCTCATCACAAGGGGGGGTTCCTCCTGTAGTGGGTGTAACATCCCGAAAATCCGAAAGTTAATGGTTTGAGTTAGCATGGGACCCGACTTTTTGTTAAATGAGAGGTTTTTAAGGTTTTCATGCGAGGCTTGATTTAACGTAAAGAGTAAGACCTGTTTAGTCGTTTAATGTACAGTTTAAGGTCAAAACACGCGAAGGAGGAAACACAGGGACCCGAGCGAAACATCTTGTGGTATAAGAACCACACTTGCGCAAACCCTAGGGCCATTCTTGACCCTAGGTGTGCGACGGCAGCAGGAGAACCAGAGGAGAGAGACGGCGATGAGGAGGTGGTTCGGCGGTGGTTTCCGGCGGTGTGGCCTCTCACTTCGATAAGGTAATCCGCATGAACTTTTTATGCAGTGTTTGTGTTGTGGTAAGAAAACCGGTTAGGGTTTTGGGTGCCTAGCCGTGATCAGCGACGAAAGGGAGAGGGAGGTTTGAGGTTAGTGACCGATCGGGGTGGTAGCATAGGAATGGCATTAGGGTGATCGGATAACAGGTAATGATGTTCGATGTGCATGGTAACCGGTGATGGTGGTTCCGACCGGCTGTGATGGCGAAGGCGGTAAAGCGGGAAGGCGGTAAAGCGGGGAGGCGGCCACTATGGTGGCGCGCCGCTGTGGCGAGCGGGTGGAGCCAACTACGGAGGTGGTGATGGGCATACTAGTTGGGTGGGGTCTCAGCTAGGGTTTAGCTTGACGCGAATGACAAAGGTGACGTACGGTGGGGAGGTGGAAGACAACGGGGTGGTCGTTGTGACTAAAATCCGATTAGGGTTGCATAGTTTTACGCGTGTAAGGAAAACCCGGCCGGGGTACGTGAGTGGCCATGGGGGCGAGGGTTTGCATGGCATTGTTTGCATGCATGCATGGAAAACCCGACTCGTGCACACGCGTTAGTCGGGGTGAGTTGGGACATAAGCTAAACGCTTATGAATACATGTAGGATATCTTATCCTAGTGTTATGTGTGAAGTGCAGGTGCAGTTAATGAATCATGTATATATAATATATTGTTATGTGATTATACATGTGTTGTGTGCATTGTGTCGTTGTCCATGTGACACGGTGGGTATTGTGTTTGCATTGTTGTCATTATGACACGGCAAACGAGGTTGTAGAGGACTATGTCCTTCGGGAGGTCACCAAAGGTGACGATGTCCAATAGGATAGTAATGAGCTCGGGGTGTGTCGAACGCCCTGACGAGGGTGCAGTGATAAGGTATGTGTTTGTGTGCTTATATATTTGTGTTAAATTGCATACAAGCGTTGAGTTATATTTATTGTGCATGAGATAGTATTATTGTGGTGAGTAGAGTTAGATTGACCGTTGTGTCAGGATTGTGATGTAGTGTTTACGACTGTTATGTCAGTCGATTTGTAAGAGCCTTGGTCAAGACTGAGTAAGTTGATGTTAGGGATTTTTTGTGTTAACCAAGTGTCGAGTTAATAAGTGTACATGAGCATGAGTTATTAGTGTAGCAAGCCCGACCTATGTCAATGAGACTACGGGATTATTATTATGGGATGAGTCATGGGTGATGAGTTATTATGGGATATCGGGTGATAACAAGGGTTATCAATTGATATGGGCGGTTTGTCCGCGTGGCTTATTTCCATTGATTGGTTTTTTTTGCTCTAGTCTGAATTTTTACTGTATAATGGGGAATAAAACACAAAATTCCCTTTGGTCCGATGGTCGCACAGTGTTTGGAGTTCCCTCACATTCACTCCACCCGTCCGGGTTCAAACATTGGGGGTGGGTTTTTGTTTTTGTTTTTTTTAAATGGTTATTTATTTTTTTGGTTTTTTCTAGTTTTTATTAATCTTATTTTTTTGTTATTTTTACGTAATTTAGCTTTAACGTTGCAAATATTAACACTCTCGTTTTGTCATCATTATCGCGAGTTACTGCACCGGCGCAGAGCGCGGGGTGTCCCTTTAGTTTGTATCATAAAAAAAAATCAATGCTCATCAGAGAATTTGAATCAAATAATCAGGAGGATTTGAATCACATAATCAGAGGGGCTAACCTAACTGAACAAACAGTTAGTCCGTTATTTGCTTATAATCTCACTATTAGTTCTTTTACTACTGCAATTGATATGGGCGGTTTGTCCGCGTGCCTCCTTTCCATTAATTGGTTTTTTTTTTGCTCTAGTCTGAATTTTTACTGTATAATGGGGAATAAAACACAAAATTCCCTTTGGTCCGGTGGTCGCACAGTGTTTGGAGTTCCCTCACATTCACCCCACCCGTCCGGGTTCAAACATTGGGGGTGGGTTTTTTTTTAATTTTTTTTAAATGGTTATTTTTTATTTCATTTGGTTTTTTCTAGTTTTTATTAATCTATATTTTTATTATTTTTACGTAATTTAGCTTTAACGTTGCAAATATTAACACTCTCGTTTTGTCATCATTACCGCGAGTTACTGCACCGCCACAGAGCGCGGGGTGTCCCTTTAGTTTGTATCATAACAAGTTGACATGGATCAAAGCAGGGGCGAATCTTTGTGAGGATCCGACCCCCCGATTTTCCGTGCAGTAGTGTTAATTTATACGTATTCGCACGGTTTTTCGCTCAATAGTGTTAATTTATACGTATTCGGTCGAAAATTTTACAGTTTCGGCCCTCCGATAAGAAAAAAAAATCCCGACCCCCCTGCGTTTTTCTTCAAGATTCGTCGCTGGATCAAAGTAATAAATGGCATGCATTTTCATTAATCTAAAACCACAAAAAATAAAAACGAACCCTAAATCAAGTCCAAGTAAAGTTGCCGTCTTATGTTCTTCCCCTTCAATTTAATTTAGGGTTAAAATTTCCTTCAAAATCTTGTTTTCCGCTTCCTCTCATCTCAAACAATTTGTCCCTTATTTGTCTGGTTTTCTACAAGCAAAACAATGTGTTCCACACAAGGTAGTATCAAAGTTTATTTCTTCTTCTTCTTCTTCCTGACCCAACAATTAAACTTCCTGTAATCAGTTTTATGATTCTTGTTTCATATGATCTGGGTGTAATTTAGGGTTCTTGAAATCATGCTCCTCTGCAAAATCAACAACATTGTCTGAAGCCATTACATAATTCTTGGAACTATGAAATGGAAAAGGTTAAGTATGGTGGAATCAAGTGACCTGTTGACCACTCAACCATTGTGAACAAATGTACCCAACCAACTGGTTTGTCATGATTGATTTGGGTTTGCTATGTTGTACTTAAAATTTGGTTTCATGTTTGTCTTCTATGATCTGTCTGGTCTTTGTGTGTATGTTTATGTGAATGTTTGCATTGGTTTATGTTGTAGGCAGCCAAGCATTCTTTGATCGGTTTACCTCGATGGAGTGCTCGTGCTATTTTCTCCCTTCGCTGCATCCGATTGTGTACCACGTATGTTTCCTTAATCTTTATCATGTATAGTTGACAAATTTTTTGCTCCTGAATTCATTGTTTCTTATATATTTGTTATGGAGATATTATATTTATTGTATATAAAAAGTTTAACAAGTGAATTGCATCTATATAACTACATATCAAACAATATTTTATATTGGAAGAAAACCTTTTAACATCATATTTCAAAATCCGCTATAGTTTAACTATGTGCATTTTGTAAGTTCAAATTCCTGGTTGGATTTTTCAACTAAAATCATGAAATGCTATTTAGGGGGTTGCTCTAATGATCAAAAGAGGTGGTGAGATTATCAACATAATAGGAAATAAGATGTGTTAATAGGAAATAAGATGTGTCCCTTGTAGACTTAGAATTCAGTAATTCACCCCAAAAGCCTATCAATCTATCGACATCTCTTAAAAAAATGCTCAAATGCTTCTAGTTATAGTGAAATGCGTTGGGAATCAATCAGGGTCGGTACGCAACGGAAATACGAAACACACACACACAAACGAAAGCAAATAAATGATACACAAAAATAACGTGGTTCGGTCAAGGTGACCAACGTCCACGGTTGCAACTAGGGTTCTCTATTTTATTAATAATCAGGTGTGTCAAGATTACAGTTACATAGGAGGTTTAAATAGAATGAGATTAGGATTAATAACTTGGTGGTGACAAAGAAAACTAAAATATGGTAACATTCCATTTAGCCCTAGTAGGGCTGGCTCTCTTTGTTTCCTCCATGTCAACCGAAAACAAAACCCAAAAGGCTTCACAAAACCCAACAATCTCCCACTTAAGCCTTTGCACAATCACAAATGCCATCCAAGCAAATCAAACCAAAATCAGTAACTCAACAATCTTCATAACCAAGTCTTCCAAGCCTCAATTCCCAAGAATAAGCTAAGAATTCAACAATTAAATCCAGTCATACCCCCTAGGTGCAACAACCCCTCTCATCAAGTACATGAAGGGCCAGTTGAAGCTCCCGGAGCTCCAACTCAGCAGTCATAACAGACCCATCCTCTGTCTCAACCGGCTTGCACATTCCACCGGTTCCAGAGATACACCAAGGACCATCAACACTCTCCAAACTCAGCAAGTATTCCCCATGAGAGATTTTGTCGGTTGGAATATCGGTCTTCAAAACCCAACGGTGTTTTGGAACAGTCCCGGAACACGCCCCGTGTTCCCATTGTTACCAAACCCCTGACCTAGTTTAAACCTCCGACCCCATTCAACTTGAATCACCTTGGCACCAGGCTATGCGAAGGTCTTCAAGTGGGAGATTGTTTGGTTCGTGGTGATGGCCTTAGGTCTAGTTTATTAATTATTTAATTAAGGGGCTCGTTTATTGTTTCTTGGTCCCAAAGTTAGTTGCCTAATTCTCTCCTATTTATATCCCTGCTTATTGTAATTGTAATCTTGTACTGAGCATAATAAAGAAACCCTAGTTGCAGCGCGTGAACGTAGGATTCACATCAAATCCGGACAATATTAAAATTGTGTGTGCTTTTATTTTCTCGTTCTGCGTGATATTCGTTTGTGCGTGTGTTGATTGCTTCCGCGTTGCATACCACTCTGAAACCTAACAAAATTTTCATTTATTTTCGGCCCTGATTTCACCTTTTATTTCCCCTTAAACTATATAGTATTTGCGCCTTTCCTCATCGCTAGTCACTATTGTCTCGACTACTCTGTCCACAACTCCACTCTCAAAGACGTGTGTTTGTGATTGCAGGTATATGTTCTTCACTTCTTCCATGGATTCTCTGTTTAAATGTTTCCTCTATGCTTGTCTAGTTATCTTCCTTAGATTTCCTAATTAAAATCTTTTGCCTTTTTTTGCTTTAAGATTTGGGTTTGGGGGTTACAAAATATAGTTTTAAATTTTACAAATCTAATTTAGCTTCTTGAGGATTTCAGTCTACAGATCTGATCCCCACCCCACCCAGATCTGATAATTTTGGCTAAATTTGGTTTGACCTTGTCTGCTGATTTTTGCGCTTAATTGATTCAGCGTTTTCAAACCGAACTTATTTGGTGTATTTGCACTTTAGTCAGATAGTTTTGCCTAAATTTTGTTTGACCTTGTCTGAGTTTTTACCCTTAACCGAGTCAATGCGATCTAATCAATCTCATTTGGTGTATTTGCACTTTTAAATTTGGTAAATTTACAATTTAATTTGCAAAATGAGATGTTGTGATCTCTATTATGAGTTAATGCTTTTATGTTAATTTACAATCATAGTTTTATGAACTAATTAATAAAAATCAAATACGATTGTAACTTCACATCTTTACATTCTCAACAAGAGCGGTTTTATCTTCTCTGTTTGGTTTCTTTGTTTAGATATACAACAAATGGCCATATGCATGCTTCTTGTTTTACCAGTGATTTGATGTGCATTTTGATCTCATTTTCAAGTACCATGATTTACTTCAGCAAAGGTTAATGTATTATGTCATCTATCTTTTTTGGAACAAGAATTGATATCAGGTTATCTTTTAGCATTTTTATTATTTAGATGACTGTGACTGCATTCTAGACGAGCCGGGCCATTCATGAGCTGCTTAGGTTCGTCTATTTAAAAGCTCAAATGAGCTTGAACCTGAATCTAAATTTGAACTCACTTAATAATAGAGCTCGAGCTTCATTAACCAAGCTTGAAAAATATATAATTACATAACAAATATATATATATATATATATTATATGGGTTAGGATCAAATAAGAACTCATAAATACTTGAGAACTCGCGAGAACTCGTCAAAATATCAATTAAAACCATTTTTCTTTGTTTTCACTACCTTTATTATTAAAATACAACATAAAAAATGATTTCTCTCTCCAATTAATTCATCTCTTCTTTCTAAATTTTTCTTAAGAAAATTTAAACACATATGTAAATGGTTAACACTTACACATGTGTAAGTGGTAAACTTACACATGTGTAGATTTTTTTTAATAAATAAATACATGTAAATTTACATACATAAATTCATTTTTTTATGTTGTATTCTAATAATAAAGGTAGTAAAAATAAAAAAAAAATGGTTTTGATTGGTTTTTTGACGAGTTCTCACGAGTTCTCAAAATATTTAAGAGTTCTCAAATGATCCATTCCCTATATTATATATATATATATATAATTATGATAAAAATATGCTATATGTATAAATTTATAATTATAAATATATATTAAAATAATTATATATGTATATAAATAAAATAACTAATACATAATAAATGAGATGAGCTCGAGCTGTTTTAAGTTAAACGAGCTGAGCTTAGGCGAGCTCAGGCTCGGCTCGTTTTCACCCATACTGTGAATTCGCCCACGGCTCATCACTTGAGTTTGTTCTTTATTATTGTACTTTAAACTATAGTTTTGTGTCTTATGTGGAATTTGCATATACTTACCAAAAGCTCGAGTAACTAACTTTTCTTTTTCGAGTGTGGGAACAGCCAAGACAAGAGTATGACAAGCAACCCGAACAATGATGCATCTAGCAGCAAGAGTTCCAAGATATCTGATGACGACACGGGTTCATCATCATGGCCACATCTTAATCAAGATCTGCTCTCTTCAATCATGATGAAACTTGGACTCGTTGATTATTTTGCATTCACTGGGGTATGCAAATCTTGGAGGTCACTCGCACGCTCCGAGAGGAACAGGTTTATGTGTTCTCAACGCCCCATGTCAGTATCGTTCTTTGATGATGCCAAGAAAGAGTGCTACTTACAGGACTATGAGGGAAGAACATTCAAAACCATGCTTCCCCGTTCATCAGGGAGAACATTTGTCGGGTCAACTTGTGGTTACTTGATCTTGTTCGGTAGGAAAACCCGAGAATTCTGTCTCGTGAATCCTATCACGAGGCACGAACTTCATTTCCCGGGTTTTCCGTTTTATTTAAGTACGGATCCAACGAGCATCAGGGGTATACTCGTCTTTTCACCCTCAATGTCGGGGTGGGTGTTAGTGATCTCACATAAATTCTCAAGTGTCATATCCTTTTCTTTAGCCGGTAACCAACCCTCGTGGGATTATCTTTCGTTCAATTTCCCTATCCTGGATTTACATTCTTTCAAGGGAAAGATATACGCGATAAACAACAAGAGTCGTTTATGTGAAGTGAAACTTAACCCGAGGGCCACTTTGATACCACTCAGGATGAAAAACATTCCACCACGCGCCCTCTTACATCCAGAGTTTTTAAGCTCAGGTAAAAACTTATATGTGGTGAGTTGCATTTCAAAAGGCATGTACGAGGCTCATGAAGTAGATTTTGACAAAATGGAATGGGTGTCGATTGGAAAGACGATCGGGGAGTATGCGCTCTTCGTGAGCGACTTGAAGAGTAGCTCGGCTATTAATCCTGACACCTGGATAAGACATGAGAGCTTTGGCCACTTTAAGGATGCTGATAAAAATAAATATAAAGGCAGGTGGTTTACTGCAATCTTGTGGTACTTCCCTCATGATTGCATGAATGCTAATATCCTACTGTAGGTTTTTTTTTTTCTGAATAGTGGTTGAACAGTCTGTTATTCACCCTTTGGTGAAGTGTGGGTAGACGTGTTATTCTGTTGAATATGGTTGTTAGATAGCGATAATCGATTAGGTTGTCATACGGGCTAAATGAAGTCGATGTTCTAATGACGTTTGATGTTCTAAGTGGATTTTGGGTTGACGTGTTTATTTTTATAACTTTCTAAGTGGTATTTTGTGCTGATACTTAAACTGATTAGATATTTTTATGTTAAAACTTGAAGTCAAAAGGAAGAGCATGCTTGGGTTTTGTAGTTTAAACATATTTCTTTTGTGGAAATTTATGTTTATCAGTGTAAATTTGTAATATTATATGTAGAAAAGGAATTTAAAACGTGGCGCTTAAATAGGTTGTGTTCATGTCAACTTAGGAAATACGAATCTTGCTTGGGTTCATAAGTAACGCATGATTTTTAAGCTTATGTTGTGTTTTAGTTTGTATAACATGTTGAATTTGACTAAATTCTCATAAATTAATTAAATTTATTTAATGCTAATTGCATTCCCAAGTTGTAACAAAAGATTTGTAGCTCATTAATAAGAGAACATAGTTAATGATGTACCAGTACTCACACTTAATGCCGATTAGAAAACAGTCACATACTCATCGGGTTTGCGGTATACCAGTTTTATGGTCTTATATGGTTAAAAAGTACATGTTCGGATGCCCATTAACCGAAAGCTCATTATAAACCTACCTTATAAACCGACTTGAATTATAAAATATTCAACTACACTTCTAATGATGCTATAAATTTAAGTTTCTTACAGCTTCAACATACTATAAATTTATTATAAATTTTAGGATTACATAACATATTAATATATTTGGTTTTGATGCGAGTAATTAGGCAGATGTCATCTAATACCATACACTTCACAAACCTACGAAATTTTTTGAAATTAATCTCATACTAAGTTCATATCCAAATATCCGCCCCAAATGTTTCAGATCAAATCTCATGTCACTTGATGCCCTGGGTGGTGTTCATGGTTCGCTTTACTCTCTTTTTTTATAGTTATACAATGATGTCTACCAGATTAGTTAACCTCTTAACTAACTAACTGCTACAACTATAATCGCCTACACACTTGTTAGTAGGAACAACTGGGCAGTAGGAATATGAACACACATCAAAATTTTATGTATCTTGTATTATAAAGACCCAACAAGCCGTTTAATCGATTTGATATGGGTTCAATTATGCAACAGTTTGGTTTTGCTTTAGAGTCTAAAACCTTACTAATGGTTTGGCTCACTGTTTGACCTGAAAATAGGACCACTTGATCCCACTCATCGATTGCAGAAAGAAGTAACATAGCAACACAAAGTGAACTATTTGGTTCAACATCAGTGCAAGTGCTTAATGCAAAACAAAAAACGAAAACTATATCCAAGTAGCGAATTTTATACCAAATATGGCAAAATTTCTTTGAAATACAGTATTAATTTTCGGTTTTACGATTATACCAAAACCTTTTTCACTTTGAAAGCCAATATAGAATGAGAAACAACGTACACGCCGAGATGACAGCAGATAGGATGAGTGTATCCCTTGATTTCTTCCGTCTAATAGAGCCTGCAAATGATTTGCACAAAATTTATTTAATCGGTTTTAAAGATTTGTTATTTTATTTTTATTATCATTTTTTGTAAGCTGAGAGAAAAACAGAAAGAGTAAACAGTGATACCGATTAGGCCTCGGACGATAGGGAACTTGTCACTTAGTTGTTTAACTTTCCCTTGAACATCACCAAACATAGCCCTCTGAGAGCCCAAGGCTGCTCTGGTCGTTTGAGCCTGAGTTATTACATCATCCATCTGCAGGAACCCGATATGTTTAGTAGAGGTGATGATTTCAACCCATTTACTAACAATGAACGGGTTGATTTTTTTCTTTTTTTATTTTATTGTCTCATAAGAGCTAAATAAAAAACTTAGCTAAAAGAGGAGGGTCAAACGGGTTGAAAGTCGCCCAAAGTATTTTTTTAACGGATACAACCTCCTATATTGGTTTTTCAAAGATTTAGATTATTAACGTAATTATATTGCTTTTGTAATATTAGTTAATTATTTCTTTCTAATAAATGGACTAAAAGTGTTTGCGGGTCAACCTGACCCGGCCCGTTTCAACCTGTGCCAAAATGAGTTATTTCAACACAAATCCATTTTGACTCATTACCCAACTTGCCTCTCTTGCCACTAGGGGTGTAAGTCAGTAAGTGAACCCGGTTACTAGTGAACTACTCGAGCGCGACAAGTTAAAAGCTAGAATCGAGTCAAAACTAACTTGTAACACGCTTAAAAAACAAGCTCTAGCTTCATACAATCCCGATTAGGCTAGCAAGCCTTTAGCTATATAAAATATAATAATGTGATAACAGAAGTACTATGTAATTACAAAAACTTCGATAATATAAAAAATAAAGATAAAAAAAATACCGTGTGTTATTTACCATCCAAAAATGACAAGTAGAGTTGATATTACATGGCAATACAAGGGCAGAAACTTGAGGAATTCATTTCAGGAAATTAACTTACAACCATATATACGTTTGTATAAAAGGAGAGAATAATAATCATCTTGCATTTAAAAGATTGATATAGAATATAAAACTTACATGTGCTATGCTTCCATGTATAGCAGCTCGCTCCCTTAGTATCTGCATTCTTGGACTCCCAGATGCCTGCATACGTTCAAGATTATTATACCTTTTGCAGAATAATAATAAAATATATTAATGAAAGGAGTTTAGATGTTCATTTCCTCACCTTGTAGTCACTGATATCATCTCTTACAGAACTTAAAAGCTCAGCATGCTCTGTCATTGAGGTTATGTTTCCTTTAATTCGTCTGAATTCCTGCAGAATGGAAAAGGAGACAAAATCCGATTGAAAATACCAAACAAGAGCAATCACAGAGCATTATAAGGAGGGAAAAGGCATATGGTCAACTCTTTTATAATTTGAGGGTATAGTGGTATACCTGTGTTGTCAAAAGCCCTCCAGGCGAGCGCCTAGGCGCAAATTTAAAGCCCAGCCCAGCTATAGCGCCTGGAGGTGACCAAGGCGCAGATCTGGGCTTTTTTTGCAAAGGCTAGCTCAGACGAGGGTTTTTTGTCAGGCACCAAATCAACCAAGGCGTGGGCTTTATTCATTCAGGCGCAATCCAGTAATTAATTTCGATTTTTTTTTAATTTTTTTGACTATTTTTTAGTCTTTCACTGGTGGCTGACCGTAGAAGAATTAGGGACTACCAAATTAATTCCAAATCAACGATCTTTTGTATATATACACACACCATTGAAAGTTACAGAATAACAAATTGAAGTTTTAAGAAGCAAGAAATGGTATTCAAATTTTGGTATTACTTTTGATTATCTATTACTTGTATCTTTTGGTACTAGTTATAATAGTTTTTTTTAATATTAGTGGTGTGGTATTAGTTTTCAATGTATAATATACTTTTTGTTTTTTTCCCTCTATATGCGCCTTTTTTATCTCAGGCCCTCGCTTTTTTTGCGCCTAGCGCCTAGGCCCGAAGCTGTGCCTATGCGCCTTGAGTGCGCCTATCGCATTTGACAACACAGTGGTATACAATGTGGAAACAGGTCAATTCAGCTTGTATGTTATTGGTTATGGTTTAAACACTTTTGCCATTCATGTTAGACAATCCCAGGTACGTCAGTTTCTGAGTTATGTATTACATAACAATTACACATTCAAGTTAAAAAATTCCAGGTTCAGTCTTGAGACCAATTTCCAGGTTGCAAAAACTAATTAATGTTGCCGCGAGGAGAAAAACAGTTAAAGAGGTTATGTCCAGGTCACGTCCCCCTTTTAAAGGCAATATAGTCAACCCACAATCATTTTCTTCATCTTCTTTATTCTTTTGAAAAACCCAAAGAGCAATCAAAATCATATCTAATCAATCAAAGCAAAAAAATCAGAATCATAGCAAACAAAAAAAAACGCGTGCTTGTATTCATATTCATCTTCTGCACCAATCTCTCTCTCATGGAATCTTTTCCCGTACTGACCGAAGAGAGGTGATGACAGAGCTGAATGTAACACCAGGTTTGTCTGTAGACCAGGTTTGGTGACTATTGACCAGGTTACGATATACTTTTATTTGACTTCAACAGTGTTTGAGAAACAATTCTGCAATATTGATTTTTATTTCAGTTTTTAAGATTTAATTTGATTTCGGAAGCATGCCTTTTTTGCTTTTAGGTTATTTAGTTGTAGAAGACGAAGATGATGTTGGAAGAAAGCGAAGATGGTGTTGGGCCGTTGGCAAATTACCTTTTTACCCTTCTATAATAGGTCATCTGCTACTCTGCTAGGAAATATTTTAAACGGGGCCATCAGGTTGAAAGAAAAAAGTGTTTCCAAGTACCAACCAGTGGTCAAACGGCATAGCGTTTTTCAAGAATAGTACTGAGAGTGTCAACATGTATATGCAAGTGGACTTACAATTTGATAAAGCTATAAGACTGAAATAGTTCAAAATATAAAATCTAACAAATTAATTACCGATTCAGCAGTTCATACTGAAAGCTAGAAGTCAAAATGTAAAAGCAGTTGAATAATTCGCATGTGGTCATGAACTTTTATGAACACACGCTATTTGTGGATTAAATAGAGATAAGGAACACTGATTCACATTTCAGCTATGGAAGCACATAAACAAGAATTAGTGTTCTAGTCCAGTAAAGTACTAATATACCTCCTTCGTCCCACAAGAATCGCAACATCTCACCTTTGTTAAATTCAATTACTCAGCCTCCCAACATAGTAACATCGAGTTGCTATTCATTTTGATCTGCAAAAAATTACTTTAAAATGCAAGGGGTTTTTGGGCATGTGGTTAATGGTCAACTGCGTTCATCAATTTGTCAGTAGAATCATATGTTATTGCTGTGCGATGGAGGGACTATGACACATATGCTATCATTGTGTTGTGAAAAGAAACGACGGTGACAGATATTACAATGAAATGGAAGCAATGGCCCAAACTTCCTTGAAGCACATTTTTCATTCTTTGAATGATGGAGCATGATAGGCCTAGATCACATACCCTAGGAAACAGTGTGACTCAGGGTACATAATTATGTGGCTGTTGTATTTGATTTCAGTGTTATATAGAGGTTGCCCCAAATTTGTTAGCCTATATGGTTGTTAGAAGCCCTTAGGGAGGGGAATATTGTTGTTATCTCCCCAACATATGGGCATCATGGAACTCATAGGCAGAGAAATGATCAGAAAAGTTGTTGATGAAAAAACAACAGAATACGGGAATCATACGGGTGGAAATTTACTTAAGGAAATGTTGTAACAAGAAATCAGGTAGGTTAGCAAGCAATTTAAGATATTACACAGCTATGCACAAATCACATATAAAGCAGAAAGATGGTATGTCTAATTGTCTATGTAGTCAATATGATGGTTATTATCGTAAGCTCAGAAACTAAGAAAATATAAGAACCTGACTAAACTCATGGAGTATATCTCTGTGCCTTGCCAGCTTTTGAGTGACTGAAGTAGTAGGTGCTGCAGATGCAGCACAGCGACTCATAGAATCATTAACATCCAACAACTTCTCAAGTAACGACTGTATTTCCATCTCCATCGACTTCCATGAACGGTTAGAACCCATATTTGATGTATCAGCATCAGCAAAACCTGGTCCCACAAGCATAATCATCAGCAACTAGACATCCAAGCAAAACCACTTCTCTTAAAGTCTTAAACACAGGTTGATAACAGTATGTATGCGTTGATCAATGCCAACATGTCACAATCATATAATCAATAACCGTATCATTATCAGTTATTACATTCATCATATTCCCACTTACATCTATATTTCATTATTCCAGGATACTGTAGGTAGTCCAAACAACCAAAATATACAATCAAATCAGAAGCCTCTATGAATATTACCTAGTACATTATGTCATTTTGCATTATGCAAGCCCGAAAAATCTTTCACAAATGAACTCTAATATCAGGAGCAGATGGAGGGTAAAGCAAGTCCATATCAAAATGTGATATAATCAGATACCAAATAGTCTCAATTTATGCCTCTTAACAGTTAGAACCCCAATCACGCTGTGCATTTTCAACTTATTGTAAAGTGAGATTAATTTTGACAACCACTGGGTATGAAAAATACTCCACACTAGATTATTTTACCTATACATATTTCTAAAAATTTAGCACTACAACTCGGTCTTCACAAGAACTATTTCCTACACTTTATTTTGTCTAATAACTGCAACAGTAAAATCAAACAATTGTAGCAAATTTTAAGTTAATTGATCCATCATCAAAGCAAAAGCAATTTCATGAAATTGATACTGTTTCTCCACAGGATTCACAAATGTAATATGCAGCAAACATACAAGTAGCATCCAAAATGATCCCAAATTTGCCCAATAACACTTCTAGGGTTTTGAATTCGAGAATGTGACTCATGACAAACAAGACCTACAATTTCAACTGACAATCATATATATAGAAATCGGGAAAAAAACGAACCTCCTTGAGTGACACGAGCGCCGAGCTTAGCATAAGAAGAGAGTTTAACATCCAGATCGCCTTCGATCTTACGAGCTTCTTTCCTCAGTTCTTCCCAACCCGATTCCTGATCCATCATACCTTATATCCAACCCGATTCTACTTGGATCCGATCCGATCTGATCTGTTCTGTTCTGCTCCTTTTAGTTGTTGTGATTGTTGGGTGAATTTTTCAACTTTCAGTTGCAATGGAAGCAATTCTGTGTTGCTTTGCTGCTCTTCTACTACTACTACTATATTTTGTTTTATAGTTTTATATCTATTGCTGGTTTATGTTTGTGTTTTCTACTATTTTGTTGTATTCTTTTTTTTTAAATAATTTTAATTTTATACTAATGCGTATAGAATAAAATCAATTTTAAACAGAGAACTATAAGAATCGTATAAACACTTGTATATAATACATGAAAAAAAGCAGCACATGTAGTTGACGGAAGAAAGAGAGGTAGTTAACAAATCATCTTATGTACCACGTTTACAGAAATAAGTATAAGTATTGTTCACACGTTTCTCTGTTTATAATTGTGTGTAGTTTGTGTAACTTGTGCATTGTATAAACGCCGTTCTCGTAATTCTATACTTAAAACTTTTTGTATTGAACCATCTAACGTTTAGATATGGTAGATGTAAAGTAGTTATTTTTTTCTTGTGTTTTATCATTCCTAACTTTTATATGGAAAACAAAATACATATTATTATCAATGTATAATAACAAAGAAAGTATTATTGAATATAAATTATATGAGGTAAACTAAATTGGTTGTAATAAATCCTAAAATTTATAATTATTTAGTAAAGATATGATAAACATAATCATATTTGATCAAGGGTTAAGTAAGTAAATAAATTGTAGAAACCAATCGTTAATACTATAAAAATGACATAATAAATTTAACACACTTGGGGTGGAGGGGGTCGACTCGGGTTCAGGGATTGGGTTGGGACGGCTACACTGCCGCAACCGTCACGGGTTGGGGGTTCGGGTTGGAAGGGGTTTAATTCAGGGTGGTGAAGCCGAACGTTTACAATGAAAAAGTATGTTTAGGATTTAAACTTGGGTTCGGGTTCGCGCACAACCACCACCATTTTCTTGATAATCTCATATCCTCTCTCGGCAAAACCATGCCATCACCACGCACAACCACCACCATCTACACTACTACCGCCACCACCAATGTCATCGTGACCACCGTCTTCGTTGCCTCCTACTTGCCAACTCCATTTAATGCAGCTAGCAAAAAAAAAGAGCTAAAACTAGGTGAGCTTATTTTGATGTTTGTTTTCTAAAATAACTCACTTCAACCTGAATCCACTATTTTTTACCTGAATTCATGCTTGATTAAGATCAAATGAATATGCTTAAAAATAAATCTAAAATCTTTATATACAGCTTACTCACCAAACGAAAGAATCTAACTTTTACAAGACATAAGAACTTGAAAAGGAGTATTTGGGCAATATGGCACGTAACATTTTCATTAACAATAACTAGCTGGTATTATGTGAACCAAATACACCCCATAGATTAAAACAAACATAAGAACACACCAAGAAACACATTCACATTTAATCTTACCACCAGTTTTCAGATTACCAAAAACCGATAACCGTGTTCTATTCAATTTCCTTGATTCCAGTCAGGTAAACTCGACACTGAATCACACTCCCACCGATCCCAAAACCAGGCATTACCATCAAACCGACTTTCGGTTTCTCACCATTTTCATCCACAACAAAATTATTCACCACACTGTCCATATAAACCTCTGAAAACACACTTCCTTTACTCACTTGAAAAACCTTGACTTCCGGGTCAAACGAACAGGCCAACCGTTGCAAAAGCCAGATCGCTTTTGCTAATTTTAGAAACGCCAGATAAAACGGTGTTCTCGGATGACCACCACCCATTATGTAGTTTCTATGATCCAAATTACCAAAAAAGGAAGCTTCCATTTTCGGGTGATCCACGAGTATGTACTTGCTCCTGCAAAATTTACCAAAATCTGATCCAAAACAGGTTTGTTCAGTGGGTCCCCCACCCGGTTAAGGATCGAGAGCCTGAAAATAAGAAATATTACATGAATAGAAATAAAATATGATAGTACATATTCTCCAAAGTATAACATGTATCTTATAAGTTATAATCTGTAACAATAAGTTGTGCTGAACTGATGGAGTAAGCTTGGCACTTACAGAACCAAAACTGATGATTATTGACTAATTAGATAGAAAAATATACAAAATAAATTAGTTTTATTTGCCATGTGCATGATAATACATGCATGTATAGTATGAAAGTAACTGTGTATATATCAGTCCAAAAAGAAACCTTTAGTGTGAATAAAGATATATCAAACGCGTGACATACCTACGAAATCCAAAAACTGGTAGTTTGACTCGTTCAGCAAGCATAATACTTTCAATGATTCAACCTAGAAGCAAAAACATCAATTAATTGAGTGCTTCCTATAACAAATTACACTGCTCCATTAAAAATGTCAATAATATTCAGCAAATAACTTACTAAAAGTCAAGTACGCGCATTGTTAATAAATCCTTAATAGTTAACAAACTACATTCAAGTATTCAACCATGTTTTCTACATCAACAAACAACTGTCTAATGAGGATGATCCCTGAGCAATTAGTGGTCACTTTAATCCTGGTCAAATTAACTTCTTTTCAACTTCAAAATTCTTTCAAACATAATCGATCTCTTTAAGCCATTAGATTAAATCTTAACAATGAACATATATTCATACATCCTTCCTCTATAAATAAAAATAACTACAGGTCAAACCAGCAATTTATCTTTCAATCTCTAAACTAGGTTAACCAATACTGCAGCAGTGTCAATGTTTTTGTTCACATTTTGCATCATATTCTTCCAACTATTTAAGTAAAGAGACCAGTACTATTAAGATTCGTAGACCCACCACCAATTCCATAAAAATACCACTATTGTTGACTAGCAATCGATCAAATGAGACAATGTTTAAACCACTCCGGTGCCAACCGAAAGTACCAAATTTTATCCAAAATTATTGAGATCAAAAAGTGAAGGGTAATTTGTTAAAGTAAAGAACATACAAACAGAAAATACCTGATCGGAGACTTCGCCGGATAATTGGTGAGTATAGCACGTTGTAGAGAGAGAAAGCGGAGAAGAGCACGAGAATTGGGGTTAATCGGAACCCTAGGAGGGAGAAGAATATTGCTTTATATCAAAATCAAACTATTTTTTTTTTTAATTTGTTTTTTTTTTCCCTAAATTTGTATGGGTGCTGTTATGGATACACCCACTCGTATAAGGCTATACAGGTTGTATAGCCAAAAAGTCAAACCGACAGTGATCAAACACGTCACATCAGTCACGTGTGGTCATCAATACGGCTGTATTGTATCCAAAATTGTCTAATACGACCGTATTGTGTCCAAAATTGTCTAATACGACCGTATTGTGTCCGAAATTGTTTAATATGACGGTATTATGCCTCGTATACGACTCGTATAGCCCTATACGAGTCGTATAAGGTTTGGGTGTCAAAAGAACCTGAATGAGTATACGTATATCTTGCGACATTTGTATTCAAACATTTAGTACTTGCTGTATTTATTATTTACTATTTAGTTCAGCACCTCCCACTCGTTTGTCTTATAATTTATTTACATACTTTCTTTTACTTATTACTGTTACTAACAACATTAATAAGTAACCGACATTCTCTTTTTTGACACGTGTCTTAGATATTATATATATTTTGTTTGGGGTAAATACTATACTTTTTTTTAAAAGTAAATTTTTTACCTAAAATTCTACATAACATTGCACTTGCAATGATTTAAACACATATCACTTTTGTGTGGAACAATCATCATACCACTAGACCACCAAATCATGAATGAATAAATACTATACTATTACGATTAATAATCAACTCGATGAATAGTGTTACTTTCATTCTTTTTTTACACGTGTCTTACATATTATATACGTTATGTTTGGGATAAATAACAAGAAATAAAGTGACACGGATGGTTAAAGCTTAGCTCCAAAAGATTAAGATCACCAGTTTGATCGCTGTGAGCTGCATCACCATCGTTTTAAATCGTTGTGAGCCGTAGCACCATCGTTTTTTTTTTTCAATTTGATTATTGATTATTTTAATATTATAATTAGTTCTAAATTTATTTGTTTAACATTTAAAATATATTGTTTTATAAAATTCGGAATATAACGTAGCGATGTGCTTATTTTTATCTACTGTCA
This sequence comes from Smallanthus sonchifolius, assembly GCA_023525975.1. Classification (NCBI taxonomy): domain Eukaryota; kingdom Viridiplantae; phylum Streptophyta; class Magnoliopsida; order Asterales; family Asteraceae; genus Smallanthus; species Smallanthus sonchifolius. Next base: position 26,739,115 of record CM042021.1, on the reverse strand, counting down.
ATATAAATTTTATTCAAAACCAAGTTCGGTCAAATAAGATGTATTTTTTACTTTTACTTTTTATTTTTAAATTCACTTTACTTTTCCTTCTATAACTTTTGATAAATAATGTTTTGTGAAATTCCAAATACACTGTTGCGACGTGCTTCTTTTTATCTACGTTTCGATATAAATTTTATTCAAAACGAGTCGTGTCTCTTGCTACCTAAAGTTCATCGCTCATCTTCACAACAACGTAATTTTGTAACTAGCAACTTTAGGTTTGATACTACTGTTAACAGTATTTCCTAGTGGGGGTATCTTAACAAGTCTCACCGTATACTATGATGTGGTTTTAGCTATGTTCGCATCCTCTTTCTCATTGTTTATGCTCTATCGAACATAGGTGGCCTTAATTAGAGATAAAATTATGGTATCAATGTGAAATACATCGGCTGCCCGCCCCGTATTATATTTGATCCTGGAGACCCTGTTTTGGATTACCCGTCATTGTATAACGGGCATATAAGAACTTTGTGTGAGTAGTTAGTACATAATAACGAGGTTTAGATATTTCATCAAATGTAAGTGGTTTTGGGGTTTCTTCATGAGTATTAAGAGTTATATGATGTGTCAATATAGTACTATAGTTGGTTCGAAAGCAACTTGGCCTAAGTGGTCTTGATCCGGAACACATGCCATTGCCCATTAGTATTGAGTAAAGATTGCTTCGGACATTACATCAATTAGAATAGTTTGGTTAAAGTAGGACCATGTGTCACTATGTGTTGTCTAACTTTATGCCTTTGAAGGTGATGACTTAATGACTTATCTTTAAGTTTTGCATGTGCATGATGATACATGAAGTCGTAAGTCTTTTAAGAGGGAAGCGGGCATGCAATGCTTTGGATAGGGGAATGACATGTAACGCTTTGAGTGGACGACCAGTAATGCCATTTAGGGGTTTTTGGTGATTTTAATATCATATAGCTATTTCGTGTAGTTGGATTTACTTAATGACCAAACGAGAAGACATAATGAAACATCAAACAAGTTGGTAAGTGTGGACTGCACAGTTGTTTGATGATCTTATGACTTTTGGTGCAAAAGACACCTTGTTATATCAAAGGGGTGAAGCACACTGAACAACGGGGTTCCGGGGGCAGCGCCCGCTAAAGGACTTTGGAAGTGAAAACTGCTAAAAGATGGTCCTCCGGACCAGTTTGATCATGCTGACCAGTTTACTCCGGAGTAAGATTGCTCATCCGGAGTAGATTGTCTCTCCGGAGTAGAATGACTTAGCGGTTATGGATTTACGGTTTTGGAGGTTTTCAGCCAATAACTATCATGACGTTCCATTGCATCTGTTTACCCCATATATACATGCAAATTTGGTCAGTATCATATATACGAAATTCTTATCCGATTGAATATTCGTGTACCCGTGATATAATTCAATAATACTTATCACGATTTTAAGATATACAAGAGGAATTTCCTACATGGGTTAGTGACTTGTGGGTCCATAATATTCCAGTTTCCATCATTGCAATTCCCAATCGGAGCAATTACAATTACAGGGGATATTGAAGGATCATCGAGAATTACAAGCAACAATTTAATAGGATCACTGAGAATTACACGGTAAGTAAACAACTTGATGTTCCTAAATTGCGTTTCTTTTGAAATTAGGATTAATTAAGAAGATTAATGTGGAGAAACTTGTCCAAATTGTGAACTCTTGATTAGAAGAGAGCATGTGATAGTCATTTGTGAGTAAGATTGGTTAGCGTGCATTTTGATATTAGGTTTTGTATCTTTATGCCAATTTCCTGCAATATATAATGCTTCTGAAGACTTCCTCTTAGTACCTGAAAACCTAGGAGATCCTTTGGATTGATCAATTTATGTGTCTAGTAACATATTGATCCACCTAGTTTCTGTTGAAAATTTTCACATTTGAAATGGTTATGATGAGTTATATAAAGCTAAAGATTATTAAAGAATTGATGTTATTGAATAGTTTCTAATCTCTTATTTGGTGTTAAGTAAATCCAATCATATAAAATGACAATAAAATCAGCAACACGTGAGACCTCTGCTAGTGGGGAATCAGGAGCATACCACTGCGCCGTCCCTTTAAAAAATTATTCAGAGTTTGTGAATGGCTTTCTTTGACAGAATCCATTGCGACCTTTGGTTTTAGGGGGTGATCATTCAATATCGTATCTAGTAGTGAGAGCCGAGAAGCTAGGAGGACTTGTGGAGGTACTTTAATCTTGATGCACATCCTATATCTATGATTGTTTTGAAGGAAACAAGTATTCACATGCATCTTCTTTTGCCTGAATTATGGAAGGTGGTTATGGCAGGTACTACTTTTTCACCATGCATTTTTTGACTAGGATATTGATGAGAAAATATTATTGGCGGCAATTTGGACCCATTTATTTATAAATGAGTTTATTTGTACTATGTTTTAGCTCTTATGGGTCAAATGGGTAAATCATAAACAATATTAGCTTTAATGCTTAAAACCTCTTAAATCATTTTATCCAAAAAAATTAGATTGTTGTTGAAATAATATAATATTTGTAGTCATATTTGACACATTAATTGTTAATAGAACAGTTGGGTTGGATATTTTATGGACAAAAGGTATTCCGGGTCAATCCGCCTGGCCTGTAGCAAATATATGTCCCTGTTGATCCACCATTTTTGCCACCTACAAAAGGGATGATACCTAACCAAAATGTGTGTTTGTAACTGTCATCAATAGACACCATGCTTTTGCAAAGATTCTGCAAATAACATCGAGCTGGGCACCGGGAATGTACCCATGGATCAAATGGCACCAAGAAGGAGCACCCGACCCATGATATCATTAAAGTATTTGAAAGATTATGTGGTCCCTTCCACATCAGCAGCAGGTCGTTAGAAAGCATGTTATAAGGAGAGGGTGAGAGGAGAAATGATTATGTTGATTGTCAGAAAGTTGTTATTCTATTCCCATCCCATTTCTATTTTCTCTTTCTCATCAAACTCCATTGAAATCAATAAGAACATTACCTTCTGCCCTAATTTAGCTGTTTCTTAAATTAGTACACTTCATAACATTATCAAAATTGTAAAATGAAATGTTGCAATAAACACCCAATAATCTGCACCGCCTAAACAGACCCTCTAAATTTTATTGGATTTAAAAGATTATAGCTCTACTCTCCTTATGTTGGTGGTCTTGAAGCCATAGTTAGGTGTGGTTATTGCAATCATAATATGCTTATTTGGTTATAACCAAAGCTCGGTGCAACTGGTAGAGGTGGCAATTTCAACCTATTTTGTTTTGAACATGTCAATTTGGGTTGTGTTTTATTGCAAATGGGTCAAACAACCTAAGTCTGTTTTGACCTGTTACCCAGCCCGCTCATCTTGCCACCTCTATTTTTCCCAACCCGCTTATTTATTTTTGCAGTTAATAATCACATCACTCATGGGTTATTTATTATCTTCATTCCAGAAACTTGGAGACGGTGAGACTCAATATTTCACCAGATGTGACTGTCTCAATAAGTGACAAATTTGACCCATTTAGTTATGAATTCGGTCTAACAAAATTATCTAAAAAGTAAACGGGTCAAATGGGTAGAAAGTCACTTCGAGTGTATTTTAAACGCATAGAACCTCCTAAACTGCTTTATGCAAGAAACTTGACTGATATTGTAATAATACAGTTTTGTAATCGTATTTAGCACATTAATTATTTATTGATTTTTCTAAAAGGTTGGACAAAAGGTATTCTGGGTCAACCCTACCCATACCCAAATCACCCATTCGGGCCAGTTACACATATCCACAACCCGTCCATTTTGCCACCTCTGTCTTTGAGTATCACTGTTTTTACAAATATAAAGTGAAAACAATCCATATATGAAGCATAAGTATCTCAAAATTAAAGCTGTTATATATTTCTCTCACTTTGTTTCTTACTGCATCAGGAGCCATGACAGTTAATCCATTTCCCGCGCTTCATCTCTTCTCTCAACGACTATATTCTTATACCTCTTAGCACAGGAAACAAACAACACAAGATTAAAAGCAGTCAATGCTGCACACAGGAAGAAAAACCGATCCAGATGCCCGTCGTTCAAGTTCGACGGGACCCACCCGGGCTTCCCATTTTTTGAGGTAATCTTCATAACCACTGACAGTATAATACTGCTAGTATAACTCCCCATAGCTGAAGAACACATAGACATCCCGAGCCCGATACTTTTCAACTTATCAGGCACTTGTGCTGCAAAAAATTCCCATTGAGCCACATATGTAAACGCCTCGGCTATCCCCACCAACACGTACTGTGGCGTTTGCCAAAATATACTCAACGAGCTTGTTTCTTTCGGGCCTTCACTTGCATAGTTTAGCCTGTGATGTTCCACTACACCTGCTGTGATAATCGCCACTGTTGCTATAGCAAGCCCGATCCCCATTCTTTGTAGCTCACTAGGCGGGTCGGGCTTTTGTTTGGTTATTTTGACATATAGAGGGAGGATTAGCTTTTCATAGCAGATAATGAAAGCTGATGTGCTTATTATGTCAAATATAGTCATGCTTGCTGGTGGGATGTGGAAGTTTGAGATTTTTCGGTTCATAGCAGCACCTTGTTCCACGAAAAGCGATATCATTTGAATGAACACGACCGATGATAAGATGGTACATAACCATATCGGGAGTAGTCTTAGTACGCATTTTACTTCTTCCACTTGAGTGACGGTGCATAGTCTCCACGGGTGTGGATTTTCACCGTCATCGGGTGTTATGATAGATGCATGATCAAGAAATCTGTAAAACACAAGTGTTAGAAACCTAGAGGTGGAAAGACGGGTCAAAACAGGTTGGGTCGGGTTTACCCGCGAACCTTTTGTTTTTAAAATAATGTTATAAATAATCAGTTAGTTAATTATGAATAGAATGATGTAGGAGGTTATACACATTAAATTAGACTTTGGGCTATATTCAACTCGTTTGACCCGTTTCCCTTTTAGCTAATCTTTTGGTTTGACCCGTTGAGATGAAACAAAAGCAAAAGTGACCTATTCATAAGTAAATTACCTAGAACATGCAAGTTAGGTGGGTTGGTTAACATTCAAAATAGTCAATTAAATTTTAGTATTGGTCGAAACAAGTTAGGTCGGGTCGGGTTGATCCACAAACACATTTAATCCATTTGAAAATTTTCTGATAAATTACTAATACATTATTTATCATTACAAAAACAATGTTTTTACAATAACAGTTTAAATCCTTAAATTGAACTATTTAAGAGGTTGTATGCATTAAAAAGTAGATTTTGGGTGACTTTTAATCCGTTGGCCCGTTCAACCTAGAGTTCCCCTTATAGCTAATTCTTTTAATTTGACTCGTTTGAGATAAAAAACAAACCAAATCGACTCAAGTAAATGGATCAAAACTGCTACATCTAATATTACCATTTTGCCCCTTCCACGGTATCGATAACAAAAGTATAGGTAAAGTAGAACATACTTAAAGTCATTAGTGTGGTATATCCTCCTTGTTCCACCATCATCTCTTGAATAATCTTCATAGAGCCCATCTCCATTAGAGGGTACCTGAAGCTTAATCTTCCTCACAGAAGCTACAATAACTTGAGAAAACCTCGAGATAGGATTACCCGAAGGCTTAAAATGCCGGTATCTGAAAGTCCCACTCACTACCGCGATCAATGCAATAAAACTGCATAAACTAGATATCCGAAAAGCCACCACATACTCTCCCATTGTTTCTATGTAAACTAATAGTGTCTCTGATATCAAAGAACCAAGGTTTAGAGCAACATAAAAGTAGCTCAAGAATGTTGTTTTTGCTCGCTTTTCTTCGGGATCTTCTTCATCAAACTGATCAGCACCAAAGGTTGCTAGAGCAGGCTCTGCACCGCCATTTCCAAGGGCGATTAAGTAAATTGATATGTAGAAGATTGCTATTTGGATTGGTGAATGATCATCACATAATTCTCCTATTCTACCACAACCTTTGGGTTTTAACATGAAAGCTTGAGTTGCAAGTGACAATGCAACCAAACCCTGTCATGAAAAGATAGAAAAATTCGAGGTTAGAAATATGTTTTGAGTTTAGTAAGCCGCTAAACTGGTTTGGGTTGAAATGGGTCTTTTTTAAAGGAATGAAGCGGGCCAATTGGGCCGGGTTAGTTGGGTTGAGAAAAAAACTTTTCTGTCCATTTTGCAAAAAACAAGATATATAAATAGTTATCTCCCTAACTATGATTACAATCCACAATATTTACTCTTAACAATAATTTAAATCTTAAAAAACAATTTAAAAAGTTCTTTTGGCTAATCATGAGAACCCGTCCGGAAAACTCACGGTGTCCCACCAATACCCTGCTAACCAACCAGGTGGACTTCAAAGAGTTAAGGCAGAAAACCAGTGGAAGCTGGATCCGAACATGAGAGTTGAGACCTCTTTTAGAGGGAATCATACGCTTACCACTGTAGCACAACCCAAGTAAACTCATTCACAACGGGTTAAAATTGCCATCTCTAAAGAATGAACTTGTTTTAGTGATGAAAATACTTACATATTGGTTTTAAAGATGATGTTTATATTCTTATGCATTGATCGATATATCGTAAAGTTGATAGAATCAAATAATGATATCGAAGAAGTGCGAAAAGGGTTGACTTACAATGGTCAAAACAATTTGAAAAATGACACAAGTGAGATATCTTCCAAAATATGAATCACTAAAGAAAGCACCCAAAAGAGAGAACAAGTAAACACTGCCCATCCAATTGCTAAACATTTTGGCTGATTCTGCATTTGATTGTCTCAACACAGATTTTGAAAACAAAACCATATTCACTTCCACTCCTGTGAATGCAAGTGTTGCTAGTCCTTCATTCACTGCACAAACCAAGCAGCATAAGGTACAACTCTGTAAAGCTACGGTTTTTATTCAACTAAAAGACACCCACAACATACCAAGCAAGAGCAAGCCGGATTTCCATCCTCCGGTTTTTCTCTTCACTGCCGGTTTTCCGTGCCAATCCAATGAACCATCTCTAGTGCATTCGTCTAATAGTCGGTTCTTAACGTGCTACATCGATTATAATTAACAAACACTACTCAGAAAATAGCCAACACAATCTTTTTATGGCGTGTCTGTTTCATATATACCTATCAAACCTGTATAATATCATATTTATTTAAAAAAGATATGAAATATCTTCATTTAAAGTATTTAAAAACTTCATATTTACCCGTTCATTTCATTATACCATTTAAAGTTTTAAGAAAATCATATAAATGTCATAAATTTAAAGTGAATATATTTAATAAATTTTATGATTTTTTGTTAGATAAATATGTAGATATATGAAGTTATCCATTTTATGATTATCTAGTGAAGCTTATATGTTATGTGCTATATTTGAGTTAAAATCTTACTCTCATGTCTTCATGTGAATAATTGTGTGTCATGAACCCTTTATTTAAATTATAATATTTTAAAGAAATCTGGAAAATATATAAATATTAGAAAAGATGATGATGGTGTTGGTTGAAAGTATATATCTTTTTTGGTGTGAAACTCAAGATATAATTTGGGTTCACCTTTCCTCAATTTCTTTTGAATTATTTTTTTTTTAATTTTCTTGAGTCAAATTCAATTGACTAGTAATTACCAAACATTAATGATTTTGATTCTACTTTTTAAGGATAAAAAATTTATTAACAAACAATTATTTTTATCGTCTATGTAAAAACATGTGTAATTTTTTTATTTTACTAAAAATATAAATTATTACAACACACCCACATAGGATACATGTTTTTGCAATGTTTTAAGAATCGGTTGAACAGGCTGGTCGGTTCGAAAACCGCCTATACAACCGATCCAGTTGAATACTCTTGCACCATCTTCATTTGAGTTGATCAGTTGAACCGGCAAAGCGGATAGGTGGCTGGAACGAATTTTTATTTTTTTCCTTTTAAAATCTTATTTACTATTTTAAACTCTATATTTTATTTATTTCAGACTTTATATTCTTTAACATTACAAACCTACAACTAAATAAAGTGTTATATTTTATTTAAACTTTTATATTTATATATATATATATATATATTAAATTATTTATGATTTTATCCGGTTTAAAACAAGTTAAATAAATGGACTTGTAAATAATCCGGAAGTTAAGTTTAGAAAAACAATGTTTTTTTTACTAAGTTGGATGTGCATTTAGAATAAAAAAAAATATTTTCTTTGACATATGTCTTGTACTTTTTAAGATTTTCAAAGATTTATTGCATTTACGAATAATGATGTGGGTTGAATTAATAATCAACCAAATCCTAAGCCATCTTTTCTAGGATAATATTAAAAAGTTTTTCAAATAATTAGAATTATAATGTTTCCATTTTGGATATACATTATAATTGAAGACTTGCATATTTTCATCATGTTTCATGTCTTAAACAAGTGAAGTGATCAAGGCAAAAGTTAGTAGGTTTGGTTGTAAATTTTAGTTTTCAATTTTGTAGATAATAAGGATTTTTATAAATAATAAGTTTCTTAACATGAATACAAAAAATGATATTCTCATAAAGCTAACATTCTATCTTTTTTTAGAAAAAAACCCAACACATATAATTTAATAAGTTTGGATCCACGTTTTGATATCCATCATATTCGACACGGTAAATCAACTTTTACTTTTTCTAATTTTTCTTTTCACACATTTGACGTATTTCAATAAAAATAATATTCTATCTTTTTTTTTAGAAAAATACCAATACATATGATTTTATAAGTTTGGATCCATATTTGATTTTCATCATATTCGACATGATAGATCAACTTCTACTTTTTCTAACTTTTCTTTTTACACATATGACGTATTTTAATAAAAATAATATTCTATATTTTTTTTTAGAAAAAAACCAATACATATGGTTTTATAACTTTGGATCCAAATTTGATATTCACCATATTCGACATGATAGATCAACTTCTACTTTTTTAACTTTCCTTTTTACATATATGACGTATTTTAATAAAAAAAATAATATTCTATCTTATTTTCGAAGAAAACCAATACATATGATTTTATAAGTTTGGATCCACATTTGATTTTCATCATATTCGACACAATAGATCAACTTCTACTTTTTGTAACCTTTTTTTTAATACATTTGACATACTAAAGATGGATTTTAATAACTTTCGCGTAGTATTAAAGATGGATTTTAATAACTTTCGTAGTATTAAAGATGGATTTTAATAACTTTCGTAGTATTAAAGATGGATTTAATAACTTTCGTAGTAGGGGCGAAACAAGGATGAACAAGGATGAGCTCAAAAGGGGCAGGCCACCCTAATTCATCGAACTTTTGTTATAAAATCTAAATATTTTTTTTTAAGAAAACACGAGTTAAACCCTCAATTAGAGTCGGTAGAGAATACTACTTTATGCCCGTTCCACACTACTGTATTTCATAAATTGTTTGAATGTTTTAGTATTTTTTTTTAAGAAAACACGAGTTAAACCCTCAATTAGAGTCACTAGAGAATACTACTTTATGCCTGTTCCACACTACTGTATTTCATAAAATTGTTTGAATGTTTTAGTATTATTAAAAATGGTTGGGTTATTGTAAAAAGAGATTTTAAAATAAGAAGGGTAAGAAGTATTTAAGCCCATTGGATTAGGTTGTTTAATCTGATCTATGGTTACTTTTTACACGGTGGCAATTTTATAAATAAGTGAAACTTTTATGACACAAAAGAACACGCAAGAGGGTATATCAGTACTTTTTGCGTACCAACCATCATTTTGTATTACACAATAAATGTGTATTACATATTGACTGTGTAATACACATTGATTGTGTAATCCTTGTGTATTTACACATTGATTGTGTATTATACACAATAAATGTGTATTACACAGTCAATGTGTAATAAACAATCAATGTGTATAATACACAATCAATGTGTAAATACACAAGGATTACACAATAAATGTGTATTACATATTGACTGTGTAATAAACAATCAATGTGTAATACACGATCAATGTGTGTAATACACATTGAGAATAATACACAATCATTTTGTATTACACAATAAATGTGTATTATACAGTCAATATATCACAGTTGTCTATTATGATTGTGTAATACAATACAATCAATGTGTAATAGTATCAATGTGTATTACACATTGATTGTAGTGTATTACACACAATCATTTTGTATTACATAATAAATGTGTATTACACAGTCAATATATCCCAGTTGTCTATCATGATTGTGTAATACACTACAATCAATGTGTAATAGTATCAATGTGTATTACACATTGATTGTAGTGTATTACACACAATCATTACAATAAATGTGTATTACACAGTCAATATATCATAGTTTTATATCATGATTGTGTAATACACTACAATCAATGTGTAATAGTATCAATGTGTATTACATATTGATTGTAGTGTATTACACACAATCATTTTGTATTACACAATAAATGTGTATTACACATTAAACTTGTATTACACATTGAACTTGTATTACACATTGAACTTGTATTACACAATGAACTTGTATTACACATTGAACTTGTATTACACAATGAACTTGTATTACACAATGAGCTGGAAAACGTAATTTTTTTTTGTTTATAACGACACTATACTCGTTTTAAAGATAAAAAAACGCTCGTTTTTATGGTGTAATTTTTTTGAAAAAATAATGTTGTATGTAAAAGTTATGAACGTTTAAAAATGAGAGGGGAATTTGATAAAAAGTCAACAAAAGTGGTCAAGACTAAAATACTCTTCCAACAACTTTTTCTCTTACAATTTAATCTCAACTAATAAATCTTTTCTACAATTTGATCTAATGGCTCTAAATTCTTCTCACCCTTCTTAGAATTAGAATCCTTTTTATCTGAACCTAATCCTTATTAAAAAAACCTTAATAATGTTGTGAATTTTGTATTTTCTTTATATGTTTTCTTACTTACACATGAATCAAAATCATGATTTTTTTTTCTGAATTCAAAGATGTTTCATAGGATTTATTATGTTACCTTTCTACCGCCACATAATTAAAGCTTGCTTCAATAGCTATAATTTTCTAGATATACTCATTGTGTTTCATAAAGAATTATAATATTAAATTAAGCACATTATTTAGTTAATAACTATTAACTATTATCCAATTACTATTGAAACCTAAAATAAATAAATACATAAATGATAATAATATAAAAAGAAAAAAAACACATGGTAAGATTTTTATTACAAATATTCTTTAATGGTAAGATTTTATTACACCTTTTCTTCATCAATTCTCACAAATTTAATTTAATAATTTGGAATCAAATTTATTATCTTCAACAAAAAATAAAGAACAAAACAAGAAACACAGTTTCTTCAATGGCATTTGCAGAAGGCACATAGATATGCAAACAGAAACACACTTGCAAACTACTCAAAACCCAGACCAATAAATAGATAGATAGATAGATCAAGATATATACACATATAGATAGATAGATACACACATTCATGCACGAGTTTATTTCTTTTCTTTTTTTCAAAAATATGTGCATGGGATTATTTGAAGTGTTGAGGAGTTCAAAGATACAAATAGCATAAATTATCATATATTTGCAGCTAATAACACAAGTTGACAGAGGTACCTGGAAATCATTGTTGCATAACATTGAAAGCTGATCTGTTGTTGAAGGTTGACTGGATTCTTTTCTTGACTCCATTTTAGTGTGTTTTAAGTGAAATGAGAACCAAAGGGTTTAGGGAGACTCACTATATATATGTATGGAATGGTGTGTGTCTATATTATATATATATATATATATATATATATATATATGGGGGTATGTTCTTTTGAGAACCAACAATATGTTAAGAACCGTGAGAACCGTATTAACTCTTCCTCTATTTATAATATAAATTGACTAGAATTCATGTACATTTCAATATGTTTAAGGTTTGGTTTTAAAAGACCTCGAATTTATGATCGTTTTTTTAAATGCATATATGCACTCACACTATATGCACAAATGAATGCATATATGCATATTTTTATACTTTTCTTAAAAAAATTCAGGAGAGAGGAGATAAACTCAAACTAAGAGTGGGAAGAGATAAATAAAACATTGTTGTTGAATTTTACTTTTTTCACTAAAGCGATATGTACACGTTTTGTGCGGTTTTTTCGGTTCTCAACATATGGTTGGTTCTCAAAAGAACATGCCGGTATGTTCTTTTGAGAACCAATAATATGTTAAGAACCGTGAGAACCACATTAACTCTTCCTCTATTTATAATATAAATTGACTAGAATTTATGTACATTTCAATATGTTTAAGGTTTGGTTTTAAAAGACCTCGAATTTATGATCGTTTTTTTAAATGCATATATGCACTCACACTATATGCACAAATGAATGCATATATGCATATTTTTATACTTTTCTTAAAAAAATTCAGGAGAGAGGAGATAAACTCAAACTAAGAGTGGGAAGAGATAAATAAAACATTGTTGTTGATTTCAATATGTTTGAGATTTATTTTAAAAAATATGGTACTGGTAGCATTTTGTCTATGCACTACTACAGAAACAACTATTTCCTACAGCCAAATCCGTTGCAAATACCCTTTTGCTACGGACTAGTCCGTAACAAATACCTTTGTGGCGTTTTTGCTACGGATTTGGTCCCTAATAGATACCTTCATGTGTGTGTGTATACATACACATATGCACATTGTTATACTTCAAAAAATAAAAATAAAGGAGACAGAAATAGAGTGGAGAGAGAAACAAACCTTTTTCTTTGTTTTCAGTTTTAGCATTTTCATTCAAGCAGTATGTTCACACGCTTATTTGGTTCTCACGGTTCGTAAATAATATGTGTGTGGTTCGGTTTAAATGAGAATAACTTTATCATCTGACAAAAATGTCAAGCGTTGTGATTTTTTTTTTGTAAATAAGTGAAACGTTAGGTGCAATTATTCAGATGTCGAAAAGAAAAAAGAAAACTCACATGGTAGTATCATGGTATACACTACGTGATATTGTAAATAGTGAAACATTAATAGTTTAGTATATTCAGCGGTGAATACATAAAGTAATTTTTAGAGGTGTAATTGGAACAATAAAAACCCTCCCAAATAAACCTTATTGTTTGCTCTTATATAAAAACCTTATTCTTCGACGTCATTTTCACCGATATTTTTAAGGATGATAGAAGTTTATAACAAGTATAACAAATCGATATTTTTATCTAACGGTGCGATCGTCGGTATTTATTTTTTGTAAATCAAATAAATTGAGGTTTATAATGAGCCACTTTTCACATCCCGTTAATCCCAATTAATTTTTCTCGAGGCGAGTCTTCTTGCATGCATTCGAATATTGATGAAGTATGTTTAAAGATTACATATATGTAATCAGTGATATTATTTATAAATATGTAACGATTACATATATGTAATGAGTGTTACTAGTTAATTTTGTTGTGTTTTGGAGTTTGAGATGCAGTACATGAAGTTTTATATATATTACATATATCTGCAAGATTACATAATATAATCTGTCATATAAGATACATGTAATCTTAGGGACGATGTCGGTATTGTACCGGTACATGTACCGAAAATACTGATATCATTATTGAGGAAAAGTGGATAGTGAATCTATATTAATTTTCTCATTTAAACCAATAAACCAAACCATTTTTATATGATTGTATGGGTTGGGTTATTATTTTAATTAGCAAATACTATATTAATTTTGCCAAGCCCACTAATACAAAATACTATTTCTTGGGTGGAATTTGTAAAATAAGTTTAAGACATCAAAAACATTTCTTATTTGAGTCCAATAGATTGATTGGCCCACTAAGCTCTCCCCCTTTCACACTCACACACACACAGAGAAACCAGAGATACAAAAATGGCGTCGGTGTAAAAAATGCCGCTTATATCTTCTGGCAAAATTATCACATAATCAGAGCATTAACATCAAAATTAAGACAAAAATCATCGTAGATCGTTCAAATATCCATTTTCATCATCTAATTCCGAGTCCTCTGCTTCGAAACCCTAGGTTCGAATCTCGTTGTCAACGATAATTTGATCGTTCTCTGAATCGATTCAAGTTGCGAAGACACGACGGCAGCTGTTGTAAGTAAATCAATCAATATAATCTTACACATTACACGCATGAGCTGGTTTTGTGATGCTGAAATGCCTAATTAACGAAGAATGCTGTTCTTGTTTTGTGTGGTATTAGATTCAGGTTAGAAGTAAAGGTGAAAGACTTAGCCAAGTTGTATCTTCTCAGGTAAAAGGTTTGTAGTAGATAATCATCAATTGTTGACTGTTTCTTATTCTTCTATTGTTGTTAAATTTTTTTATAACACTTGGGTGCTATTTAGTGATTATTTTTTTTTAAAGTTAATCTGAAGCAGAGGTAATTGTGATGAAAAAAATTAACTAAATAAGTTATTTTATTTAAGTTAACTTGAAAAAAATAATCACCAAATAGTAATAAAGTTTTATATTTAAGTTACTTAATTTTAAAAACAACTTTAAACATTTATAAAGAGAATTTTATAACAATGGAGCAATAAATGAATCTCAAGTGGCTTTTATAGTTAAAAATATACGAGTGACTTTATTGGAATAATATTAAAACTTGGTTATTATTTTATCATTGACTTTGGGGTTTTGCTTTAGTTGTTAATGAGTTTGAATCAAGTTGGTATCATTTCCAGTTTCCTGATGCTAGGTCTAAATTAAAGCTGATTAATCTGCTCTTGTTCAAGCCAAAAGATGTTAATTTTACTAAACTACAAGAAGTACTGAACTAGAAATGAATAGGAGATAACAAAAATGAAGATTCAAGGGTCTTGGAGTGAGAAGTTATAAGCCAAAATTTTAAACTTTAAAGATAACTCTTTCTAAAACTCAGACAGGACCACAAGAGAGGCCATAGTATAAGGACCAAGGGGATCAAAGGGATGTGGATAGTGGCAATTATTGTGTCTCATGACTCATAACAAGGAATGTGTGGGATCTAATGGATTTTGGTCTTGTGTACTTTATGCATTCTACTACCCGTATAGAATTGAACACGAGTGAAAACCGCTTGATTTAGATTGTGGATTTAGATAAGATTGTAGCTTGGAAGCTAAGATTATTAGTAGATGATAAGATAGTTATCCTTAACATTTAGTTTTAAGCCTCGCGAGGGGATTCATTAAGTTCAATGAAATATGGTGTTATACAATGTAACCTAAGGAATGGGCAATGTTTCATGGCTGCAGTTATATATGCTTTCATATATGCCAATTCTTATGTGATGTTACATTGTTAACAGATTAAAGAATAATAAAGCAAGTGTACATGGAAACTCCATTGCCTAAACATTAAGAAAGCAAGTGTGCGATCACCCTAATTCACTTTCTTGGTCTTTTGAGCAAATGGATATGCTTATAATGAAATGCAAAGTGTTTTATTTTTTCACCTACTTCTAATTTTCTAATGGATGTTCAAGGTAGACCTGCTTGCACGTTATGGAGGAGTAGCTCCTAAAATGGCAGAAGAAGCTCAGTCCTAGGTGTTTGATCAGGTATGACATGAATAATAGGCCTTTGTGTGCGCGTGCGCATGTGTTTTGTAACTACGTAACCTATTTATATACTTTAAGATTCCTCAACAATGTTCATTTCTGAAATATATTCAAATGTCAACACCATAAAAATAGTGTTTCTTGCCCCAGTTATTCACTGGCTGTGGGTGGACATATAAAATTCTACATGTAGGACACATATTTACTATTAAGGTGTATAACATAACTGCCAAATGCAGTTTAGTAGAAGCAAAGAGTCGCTATCAATAGCATTAACCGGTTTAGTGGTTATTCATGTTGCTTCATTTTAAGAATCAAAGTTTCTAATGTAAGTGATTATAATCTATGTAATGCTTTTAGGTAGTACAGAATGCACTTGATAAGACTAACTTGAACGAGGTAGATCTTTCTGCCGTTGCAGTTACTATTGGTCCTGGGCTAAGTCTGTGTCTACGAGGCGTGGCTTAAATTTTTCTCTTTTGTTTCTTCCGAGGCTAATTATTTATCACTAATTCTTGTTTTCCCTTTATTTTTCTTTTAATCCACCTTCTGGTTTGTTTGACTTTGGTTAGAAGCCAACCCCCTGATACTTCTTTTGAAATGTTATTATAGTTGGTGTTCAGAGAGCTCGGAAAACTGCTGCTACTTGTCAGTTGCCTATTGCCGGTGTGCATCACATGGAAGCTCATGCCTTAGTAGCTAGGTAAAGTTTATTAATAATTTTTTAAATATTGAATATGAGATCAAGTAATTCAAACATCATGTAGCTCAAACAATATAAACTTCTCATAGGATCTGATTCTTATATTCATTGACTAGATCTGTTTGCTTCTTTTTTATCTGCTTGGTTTTGACTGTTTTGATAATATTTTACAGTATGGAACTTAGTTGAAAGTCAAGTTTTTTATAAGTTACTAATAAACAAGGGGGTCACTTTGTTTATCTTTTCATCCTCCACTATGTTTTTCACACTTCTTTTTTGGTGAAACAGGTGGGTAGTATGATAGTTATTAGTTTAATCATTACTGGATAATCTGGATCCACCTGCTATAAAAGCATAACAGAAAAAAAAACATGCTGGAAAAAAAGTGGTAAACAAACTGACCCTAATTGTCTTCTTTTCTAATAATTATGTGTTTGCTACTTTTGAAGCAACTTTATCTTTTTTACTAGGATGATTCTGGCTGCTTCACATTCACCACTTGAATCAGTTCACTTTATGAAGATTGCTAAATTAAAAAGTTTTTACACTTTTACTAGTGAAACATCCTCATAATGTTCTTGTCAACATCTCACAATTCTTTGTATTGCTTCTTTCTTGAAAGCTAGCCCAATATCCTTATTGTTGACTACTAATGGGCCCATCAATTACTGGTGTTCCCATATTGTATATAGGAATTATGAACTTGACATGCTTCTGCATCTTATACATTCTTGTGGGGTGCTCAAAAGGTACATGAAATTATTATCCTTCTTTTAGGTTGTGCAACAGAGATTTGCAGTTTCCTTTCATGGCTCTTCTTATCTCAGGTATAATCAACTAATCAAGTATTAAGCCCCGTTATATTATTGTGTAATTGGAACTGATAAGTTCTAATCCTCTCTGTACTTAAAATGTTAACTTAAACCATTTCAACGAAAACTACACAAATTACAGTAAATTTTCCCAGATAAAGGCTATAAATTAAAAGAAATATCATCTTATTAATGATGAAATAGAAAATATTTTAAACGCATCCAACATTGCACTTACAACTTCATAGGCATCTTAAATTACTAGATACCAGAAGAATGAGGGTTCTCATATATTCCTGGTCCATGTATGGGCCTCTTAAGTCAAAACAGACACAAGAAACACAGCATGCAAATGAAGATCTAGCATTCTACCTTAGTATCATCCCTCTGAAACCCTCGTTCTTCTTGAAAAAGCAAGTAAAACAAAGTTAAATAATATTAAACAATAATACATTTAGAAATCTGTTCTGTTACTCTTTTATCTTTGAGAGTGCAGGGAGTGGGAGGGTGATGAGGTGGCATATTTTCTTTTGTTTGTTCCAGTTTCCCAAACATGTTACTCACAAATGTTCATTTCCTTTAAATTATTAGGTTTTGGACAGTGAAATTGCAATCTTCTAGTTTTGAGACCAGTTTGTGTCTTCATAAGTTAAAAACTGTTATAAATGGCACTGGACATTGCTGGAGATAGAGTTGGCAATTGCAACCCCATTCATGTAAAATAAAAAAAATTAGCTTGATGAAAACATGTCAAATGGTGAAAGCTTTTAGTGCCTAAAGATTATTACGGAAGTATTATATTTTTTGTAACCACAAATGACTCAGTAGTTAGATATGAAATTTTGCGACTTGTTTTGTGTCAACCCAACCAGACTTGTTTTGACCAACCCGTTAGTCAATCAGGCCATTTTCCACCTCTAGTTAATGACCTTAATCATACACCATTGCTCAATTTAAGCCTCTCACTTAGTTTCTCATGCTTTTAAGGAGGACACAACCTACTAGTTCTTGCACTATTGATGACGTGATTGGTGAAGCATATGCCAAGACTGCAAAGTGGCTTGGTCTTGATTTGAGAGAGGGGTCGGGGGAGGGGGGGTGGGGCATAGCGGAGCTTACTGACGGGTGATTGCTGAATCTGTAAAATTCCCTGTAAGTTATGTTTTTGAGGAGCATGATGTATGGTATGTAAATTGAATCCTTTTGCATAAATTTGTTTGCTCCTTGATTCAGGTTCTAATGAAACAACATAAAGATTGCAACTTCTCATATGCTGTTCTAAAGACTCAAGTGAAGCTTGCAATTGAATCCAAAAATATGTATGACATAAAGTCATAAACTAATTTAATATCAGGGACGTAAACGAGACGAGACGAGCCTGAGCTTGCCTAAGCTCTAGCTCGGCTTGTTTATAGCTCTATTTTTAAAGTTCGAGCTCGGCTCGTGAGTAATTAGCTCGAGTTGACTTGTATATTATTTATTAATATTTTAATTATTAGTTTATATATTTTATAATTATTTTTGTATATATTATAGTTATATTTTTAAATATATTACATATTTTTATATATAATAATAATTATTATGTACATATATATTTAATATTAAATAAAAATTATATAAACAATGGGAACTGGCTCGTTTAGGCTCATGAGCATGGTTAAGACGGATATGTTAAGATGGATATGTGAAGCTTGTCAGTGGCGAAGCTTGAAGAAAAACGCAGGGGGTGCCGGGATTTTTTTTTCCTATCAGGGGGAGCCGGAACAATAAAATTTTCGCCAAATACATATAAATTAACACTATTGAGCGAAAAATCGGTCGAATACGTATAAATTAACACTATTGAGCGAAAAATCTAGGAGGCCCCGCCCTAAGAAAGCTTCGCCCATGAAGCATGTGCTCGAGAACGTTTATTAAATGAGCTCAATTAGCTGGCCGATCTCGGGTAACTCATGAGCGGCTTTGCTCGCTTCAATCATTCATACACTTGGCAATCGTGACCATTCTTCAATAAATGGTTTGGTTTTGATAATTTTTGTTATCTAAATTTGGGTTACTCAAATTAGACAATGGGTTATTAATATAAAACTAGCTAACTTAGAACGGGTCCAAATGGGCTAGCACCATCCACCGCCACCGACTGCCACCACCAACCAGCAGTCACATAATCATTTCATCTTTTCATAAATTGTCATTCACACATCTTTCTTGCAGTGATGTTGGGATCCCCTTCTCTTCTGCAAGTATTAAAGAGCAACGCGCCAACGCCTAAGAGCTGATATTACGTCCTCCTCTCAGGTGACAAAATAAGATGCATGCATCACTTTAAATAGCAAACCACTGCAGCTCCTGGAACAGCCAAAGTGGAGTTTATGATTCCAATCCTGAAGCAAGGAGACCAAAGTGGAGTTTATGATTCCAATCCTGAGGCACGAGACGTTTCTTATTATGCCTCTCCATTTATCTTTCAAGCAAGTATTGCATCTAGAAGAAAGGTGTAAACGAGCTATTCAGTGGGCACTAAGAGACCGAGCCATAGATTAAACATTCGGTATTGTTTTGTATAAATTCCCCACATGATTTGATTAAAATTATTTACAAGCAGCTGGCAATCTGACAAGAAGCTCTTGAGCTATTCTAGACAGACTCGCTAAAAGCTTGAATCGAGCCGAGCCGGGCCAGAGTCCGAGGCTTAACTAGGCTTCATAATCCAAAGGAATTAAGATTGTGTGTTTTACTTGGTAGAAATGGTAATTGTTGTAGCTTCACGATTGTATCATTCTATGGAATTCAAATGAACAGAACACGATAGTTTCACTTTTTCTATTACATTTGACTTGGATAATGAGTTTGTTGATTCATTTCATATGTTACTTTTTTGAGTACCCTTATGATCCATGGATGGAAGTGTTATTTCTTTCTCTTGCATTTGGATCTATACTCTTGAATTTGACTTCAAATAAATAGTCAATAAAACATAAAATTTGTCTCTTGGTTTTGTTTAATTCATCTTTTGCATCAAAAACCCTTTTTTGCGTCTCAATGAACTCAAATTGGTGGTGCCTATGGGTGACAATCTTGACCCATTTTAAAAAAAAAGGTTCATTTGGGTAAAAAAAGCAATTGAATATGGGTCAATTTGGGTGAACATAAATTAAACGGGTCAATTTGGATCACCTTAAATTAGTCAACGGGTCACCTCAAATATTCAATTTGTTAATTTAGGTCACCTTAAATTAGTCAATAAGCCGCACCACCCAGCCCAGCCTGGCCCGACCGCCACCGCCGCCACAAATCCCACCAAACCCACCCACCACCCAACCCACTTCCACCGCCGTCCCACCACCCCCACCCAACCTTCACCCCGCACCCCATCCCACCCCCCACCGTGAACCAAACCTATAAACTTAAAATTGGCTGATGGTTTGGTTAATAGTGTTTGATTGATGCTTTTTTAAGGATTGATTACTAATCACAGTGTTTAAAATTATCCAAATGAACAAGTAATTACACAGATTCTGGGTTAAATTATTCATTATTTAGCTTATTGATAACATAATTTTACGAGTAATTAACAAAATAGCATTTCACAAGTTCGATAACAAAACCCAACTGTTGATTTGAATTAGTACTACATTCTTAACAAGTTACTCAAAACAACACAATCTTTTTAAAAGAAAAAAAGACATATTCCAACAAAAAAAGATAACTTGAACCTCAAGATATGACTCCGGATTCAGCAATTCTCTAGGCCACAAGGGTGCTTGCTGTGGTTGACTCGCTGCAAAAGTTAAAAAGTTATTAATAAACAAAGTACATTATTATGACCATATGAGGTAATAAAAAACTAGTTAAGTTGGATAAAAATGGCCCATAAAAACCACATGCTAAACAGACAATTCAGTTTACACAGCGGGTTCCAAGTTTCAAATCGTCAGCAGTAAACCACCAAAGCCAAACAGCATAAATCTCAAACCGATCGGGTTTGGGTGATTTTAACAGTTTATAAACACCAATACCAACAATACCATAATCAAAGGGAATCTTTTAGGGACATAAATAGTGATAAATTTCTAGTCAATTTCTGGGAACAAGACGCATACACATCTATACTGACGATAGTTTACAAAAAATAAAAGAAAATGAAAAGAACTTACTATTTCCATACTGGTGGAAGCTTCTTGGTCTTCTTATAGTAGCGAGCAAGTCGGTGAATCCTGCTCTCAACAAGAATCAACCTAAATTTGGAATCTTTATCCTTCCTGTTCCTCTCCAAGTGCTTTCTGATGGCAACTGCCTTCTTGATCAGGTGGTATAGATCCTCTGGGATTTCAGGAGCAAGCCCTGTTAATATAAACAACACAAATTAGTCGATTTATATAGTTATTATCAAACACCACAACTATAATGACTAATGATCTAATGCATACCATGTGCCTTGAGAATCCTGAGAATCTTGCTACCGGTTACGCTGTTAACCTGAGCAATACCGTGAGAATCACGAAGAATGACACCAATTTGAGATGGTGTAAGACCCTTCTTTGCAAACTTACAGATGCTGTCCTGAACCTGATGGGTTAAATAAAACATGTAAGATCAAAGTAAAAAGGAAAAAAACAATATTATCTTGTTAACAGCTCAAAATAATATGACCGAAAAGAAGTGAATACTACATATATACAATTGATCACAACAAACTCAAGTTTTTATAATAAAATAACAAAACATGAAAACTTAAACTTTACAAGAAATATCAGAGTTAGCACAACGATTAGGGGTGTTAATGAATCTTTTACCAGCCCAAACCCTTGACGCCATAACAAGTCAGCCGGTTAAACAGGTATGAGATTTCTATCTGTTTAACAGACCGGTTGTGTAAATCAAACAGACCACTTAACATTTATTGTTTAATTAATTCACTTTTGGAATATAAACTTAAATACGAGTACCATGTTCATGCACCATATTTGTCATTTAGAAACTACGAATACAAATTAACAATTATAAAAAAAACAAGTAAAACCGTAAAACCATCAAACACTAAACCCAGCCAGTCAGACCGGCCCACCCAAACCAACTGGTCTGGTTTGTCTTTTTCTTGAAAAAGTAATAAGCAATTCATCCTATAATTTTCATTAAACCAGCTTAATCCGAAACTAAACATCCCTAACAAAATTCTCATTCTAAAGGCTAAAAATTAAAAAAGAAAATCCTTATACATTTCCTAAGCATTTTAATTTTCAATTAATATCATAAAAAAGTTGCAAACATAGAAGGTTTTCAAAGTAATATGCAGCAGTAAAAATGTAATCCAAATTCTAAAGGCAGGGTATGCCACTACACTCATACATGTTCTTATTATACATATCAACTTATAGATTTAGAGTAAACAATTAAGAACACATAATATAAATTCTGAAAAATCATACATCTTGTGCGGAGATCTTCAACCAGCTTGGCGGTGTCCTCTTGTATGGCTTGGCTGATGCTGAAATACCCTTTCTGTTCATCAAACAACAACCAAATCACATACAAAACAAACACACAATCCTGTAAGTCAACATACATTAATGATTCAATCACATCTGTATAACCTAAAAATGCATTTATGACTCTACTCTTAATATATTCAGCTCATCAAACAACAACCAAATCACATAAAAAACTAATAAAAACACACAATCCTCTAAATCAACATACATTCATGATTCAATCACATCTGTATAAACTAAAAATGCATTAGAACTCTACTCTTCACATATTCAGTTCAATCAAATTTCATAAAAAAAACCACAAATCGTTCCGAATTTTTCGTATGAAATATGAACAATCAAATTCAAAGCAAATATCATAACATCATCGTATGCCTCTCGGAGAGCAAATCTATATACGTCGATGACAATCACAAACATATTCAACGGTGCAATTTGAATGTAATAGAGAGAAAAATGAGGAAGATGTTACCCTTTGCTGTGCATACGACCCATGGTGACGGAGATGTGGTGTCGCCGTTACTTGCTGCCGCGCCGGTTGGGGGGAGATTGGTTGAAAACCCTAGATGCGAGTGTAGGCGGAAGATGAAACTTATGGATCGAAGGTATTTATGGTATGGTTTAGGGGCATTTCGGTGCTTTCTCTTGTTTCAAGCTTAATGGGCTCTATAGCTTTTAAGTCCACGTTTCCTTGGAGACTTTCGTGAGTCCTTTATGGGCCATTTGATTCAATAATCAATATACTCTAGGGGTCTAGGGTTGTTTCACTTAGAGGTGTACGAATCGGTTTTTTTTTCCAAACCAGTTTGACTTGCAAACCGAGTATGTTTGATCAAATGTGGTCAACACAGAGTTGATATCCAAACCGGTTCAGGCCCAAACCGGTTCGATGCGGTTTGGGTCAAGTCGGAACCGGTTCGGGTTGCAAACCGGTTTTTTAATTTTTCAATTTAATTAATAAAATACAAATAAAACAAAATAAACTTCGTTTTTATTGAATATTTTAAATATTACAAAAACATGAATTGAAATACGTTATAAAAAATAATACATAGTCGTCGATACTCGTAATAAAATACTAATAAACTTTGATACGGTATGGTCAAAAATTTTTGATACGCTAACATCACTCTTGAATCACTAAAAATGGATAGAGACGGGTGTTGTGAATCATAAATAAACAAACAAAACATAAATAAAAATCAAAAGCAAGATAGATAGATGATATGTGTATGGTTCCTTTACAAAATCTCCTCACACACTCCATACAATTATTTCCACCTCAGGTGAGCTCCCCGTAGAGTGGTGATTCACTCTACGGACACACACCCTCCTAATGAGAGGTAAACACCTATTTATAAGAGGTCCATGCCTTGTTCTTCAAGCCACTGCCAGACAGCCTGAAAAATGAAATCAATCGCAAATGTTGCGATTGATACTTACGATTGTCTAATTGAAAGCATCAGTCTTAAATATACCCAACAAAACTCGAATGGCGACCACCGTGGAACCCCCCCAATCCTTATTCAGATTTTGTCCTTAAGGACAAGGACATTTTCAAGGGGTCGTATATTGATACGTACCTTACGTTAGGTCGATGCCACGTCATCCATGGCTAACATGCCCATACCATGCAAGCACACACATATAAGAATGTATGGGCTACTGCAAATTACCTTGTTTTATTAGTTAAGTTTATGTTAGAGTAGTGGCTTAGTGGTTTAGTTTACCCATGTTTTATTTAGTTGTTTCTTGTTTAGTTTTTCTTGTCCGTAAGCCTTTAAAAAGGCATCACTATCTTGAGGAATGATAAGCAGAAAATGTTTCTTCTTCATTGTGTTCTTGGAGTCT
Source organism: Smallanthus sonchifolius (assembly GCA_023525975.1). Lineage (NCBI taxonomy): Eukaryota > Viridiplantae > Streptophyta > Magnoliopsida > Asterales > Asteraceae > Smallanthus > Smallanthus sonchifolius. The sequence goes on along the minus strand of CM042021.1, from coordinate 26,714,571 downwards.
ACCCCACTCGCGGGTTACTATCACATCACGCGGCAATTTAATAAATTAAAAAATATGTTTTTTTGAACAATAACACCTAGATTTTTTAGGATAAATACACTATAACATGTACGCTGCATGATTTAAATCCCTAACCTTTTTTTGAACAAGTCGTGATGGTATATTCAGACGGGAAACCATCAACTACCAAGATAAGATATCTAAAAACCTTTTAATAAAATATTTTTTAAATACAAATTTTATGTTATTATAATTAATTAAAATATTAAAGCACTTAAAAATTATTTAGATAAATAGCAAAATAATAGACAGAAACTAAAAAGGAAAGCTAGAAAAACATTTAAACTTTGATTAAATAATAAAAGAAATAAAAAAATGAAAAACTTACCTGGAAAATCCAAAGAACCGACATATGGGGAGGAGGGGGAGCGGACTCGAACCCACGTGGAGCGGGTGTAGATGAAGCGTCGAGTCCACCAGGCCAGCGTCTGGTCTGTGTTAATTGTCTGTATCATCATGTATATTGTAAACTCCAAGACCTCCGGATCAGGATCTGGCTATCAAGGAATTTCCAGAATTGTGGTGCTGAGCTTGACCTAACAAAACAGTAACACCGTTAGTCTCGTCACAGTGAGGACCCCGGGGGGTTTCGCTGTGACCAGCCTTCGGCGTGAGAGTAAGTATAGGTTTTTGGTGAGGAAGACAAGTATGGAGAGTGAATATGAATGAATTAGAACATCAATGTTGCCTTAGGATCAGTGGGGTATTTATACCTTAGAATGTCTTGTCTTTAGCCTGGGTCTGCTCCTTGCCTATTGGCTTGGATATGTAATGCTTAGACCATTTTTAAGGTTGTTAGTAATGGTTTGCGCATTGTCGGGTCCCTTCTATTGATTGGTTTGTACTCTGGCATGTTGATTCGTGTCCCCTTTTTATCGTTACTTATTTGTCTCTTTCGTCCTATTATATCCGGACCTAATTCCATCTTCTGGGTAACGGGTTAGGGCCCAGCCATTGGATCCATTGGCCCGACCATTGGTCGTTTCACTTCTTTGCATGGTTATCCGGACTTGGGGTTTGGGATATGTCCGGCCCTATGTCGGGTCATATCCCAACAAGTCCCCCTCTAGTCTATTAGTTGTTCCGACCTCATTGGAGCAGGTGATAGACTAATTATGTTTTCATTTTTCACCAAGTTTTTTAAGTGTTGTGAGTGTGAGACAGTTGGCGTCGTAGGCTTTTGAGTGCCTTTTTTAGGGACAGTTATCTAGCGGTCCTTATGGAAGATGAGCGCCACATGTCGATCATCACTGATTCCCAACGTTTGAAATTCAAAAACCTTTTAACCGACTTACTTTTTTTTCTTTATAACCATCGTAATTTCTTTCGTATTTCTTTTTACACTTCCTTTCCTTTGAGATTTGTTTTGTCTTCTTCTTCCTTCCTCCGACCATCTTTTTCATCCAACTTTCGTCCTTTCCTGCTTCATGGAGCCAGGTGCGTCTGTTTCCCTTTTGTCTTTCTTTTGACTTCCCTTCCTTCTTTCTCTTTCGCTTCTTTTCTCTTTCAAAAAATATGGGTGAGCGACATAATCTTGGTATTACCCCTTCTATGTTGTCTTCTCGGGAACTTAGGGTTTTTTTGTGATAAATACAATATTCTCCAAGAGTTGAACCCAACCCTGCCTGTTCCTGTTTAGAATGTCGTTGCCCCGGATGGGATGATAACTCTATATACTAAAAGCTTTGAATTTGCCAATTGTCGCCATCCCCTTACTTCCTTCGTATCAGAACTGCTGCTATTTTATGGTGTTCGCTTTAATCAGATTAGTCCCCTAGGCCTTTATAAAGTAACCCATTTTGAGGTCGCCTGTCGCGCTTGCGGGGGATGGCCCTCTGTGAATCTGTTCCGTGTCTTTTATCACCTTGGCACTGCCGATGATTAGTTTACCTTCATTAAGAGGAGGAGACCTAGCCCGTCAATGGCCTTTAAGATCCCCAATTCTTTAAAGAATTGAAAAGATCATTTCTTCTACGTTTCCTACTTTTCTTTATGTTGCCCTACCTCGTCGGGATGTTAATGCTCCCATTGAATATCCTTTCCCCAATGAGGGTACTTATGAGGAGGGGTTGTGTACTTTGCTGACCTCTCGTCCATCTCCAATTGTAGTTTATGATGGACCAATTCTGGTTCTAGCTGGTGTTAGCCAAAATTGGGACACTCCCCTTCTCCGCCCCATCCCTGTTCGTAATGGCGTCGGTGGGTGGGGGGTGTTATTTTTGCTTAATTTGTGTTTTCTTTGTTGTGACTGACTTTATTTCCTTTTTTCTTGCAGAGGTAGATTTTCTGATATTGAGATGGGGGCGACATCGGCGTTACTCGGAGAGTTGTGGAAGTTGTTCCTGCTGTTGCTGGCGTGAGTAGCCTTGCTCCCGTTTTGTCCGCTCAAAGCGCTTCGGCTGCTCAGGGTATCGTCATCAGCCCGGTAGAGTCGGAGGATGAAAACGAGGAGGTGGTGCTCGTCCACCGGGGTAAGAGGAAAATGGAAGGGACTTCCAGTGGTTCCTCTCTAAAACGCCCTAACATACGGGTGATTTTTAACCCTCATCCTTCTCCTTCTCCTGCCACTGCTTCTGAGCCATCGGTCGTCATTCCTCTCCAGTCTATTCCAATGCAGACTGGCCACCAAGTTGATTCTCCCCCCAACCGGATTACTAGTGCCTCGCCTCCCCCCTGCTCATGACTCTCTATCACCTGTTGGAGGTGCTCTTCCTACAACCTCGCATCCTTGGAGGTAAGGCCTCTAGTTCTTGCCCTTTCAATGACAACCTTTCCTACGAGCTGGGACATGGGGATGAAATACCCCCTCTATGTGAGGAGGAGCGGGCTACCCCCTTCTGCCCTAACTGGGCGTTGGTTACCGGGGCTGCTTTTGACTCCGCAAATGTCTGCCATGAGTTTATGGAGCATGCTCTACCACATGGTGAGAGGACATCCAATAGGAGTCTTAGTACCACCCAACTGAGCCGTGAACACAGTTTTTTCATGGCTAACCAGTTATCTCGGTCGGTGGAGATGCACCATCGGATGCTGTTTTTTGAAGACAAGTATTACGCCCTCTTGGCGAGGTATAACCAGATTGGGGCTCGTCTGGAGAAGACAATGACCGACAAGGTCGGGCTTCTGAAAGAACTGGAGGAGTTGGGTCGACAGCTCCAGGAGGCTAAAACCGAACTCAAGAAGGCGGAGCCGCTTGTTCAAGGCCTCCAATTTCAAGATGCTGAAATAGCTCGCCTAAAGGACGAGGTTACCGGCTTATCTAAGTAGGTGGGGGACAAGGAGGCGGAGTGTGTCCGGGTTACATCCGAGATTAGCCTCCTGCAGGTGGACCTGGACCATACCCGGGGCGAGGTTCGGTCTTTGGAGGTATTTTCTTTCTTTTATCTTTTTTGTCTGCCTTGGTTTCCTTATTCTCTTATACTGTTTTTCTTTTTCTTGTGCTTGTGCAGGAGGGTGAAAGGGAGTTGAAAGCTCGCCTGGCCCGACTTGATGAAGACAAGCAGCACCTGGAGACCCTGTTGTCTGACAGGGAGGACGCCTGGGCGTTGGAGAAGAGCGCTTTGATGGCGGAGAGGGACGCCTTAAAAGCAGACCTTGCTGCCGTGTCGGCTCAAAAGGGGACTTTGGTTTTAGAAAACCACCGTCTATCTTATGAGCGGGACTGGCTCATAGGTACTGGCTTTCGGATCTTTTATGAGCGTCTCCGGGGTAGTCGGGAGTGGCTTCTGCTTGTGGGTGCGGTGAATAAAGCGGCTAAGGCGGTGGGCTTCCAGGAGGGCTTGGCTGCTGGATACGCAGTGAGTGAGAAACAGATTCCTCTAGAATCTGTGGAGGGTTATGCTCCGGATGCCCTGCAAAGGCTCCGTGACAACACGACGATATTGCAGTCCTCCAACCACTCTCTGGTATCTCGCCTAGCCAGCTTGACTCAGGCGTCGATTGATGTTCTGAAGTCCGTCTTTACTAGTGCTCCAGCCTCCTCGGCCAGTACCGCGCCCCCTTAGTTTTCTTTGTATTTTATCTTTGAATAACCTTGTACTCCTTTTGTTTTAATATATTAATTTTCTTTGTAATTGGCAATCTTCTTTGCCCTTCTTGTTTATTAAGGATAACTCTAGACCATTGCTAGTTGCCTTATCTTTGGGTAAGAATGTGAGTTGCCTTTATGTTGTCTTCAAGAGTTATCTTGGTGACTTTAATTATATTGGTATGACTTGTCCGGGGATGTTATTTTGTGCGGGGGTAGTCCGACCGGATGGTCTTATGTTTTTATTGAACCTTATACCCTTGGCAAGGGGTAAAAGTGATTTTGTGACTTGTCCGCGGGTAGTCCGGCCGGATAGCCTTAAGTTTTTATTGAACCTTATACCCCTGAAAAGGGGTAAAAGTTATTTTGTGACTTGTCCGGGGGTAGTCCGGCCAAATAGCCTTATGTTTTTATTGAACCTTATACCCTTGGCAAGGGGTAAAAGTTATTTTATGACTTGTCCGGGGGTAGTCCGGTCGGATAGTCTTATGTTTTTATTAAACTTTGATAAGCATTGCTTTCAAAAAAACATGATCTGCATTGATAAGGCATAGAGCCATCACAAGTAAAAAAAAAGATATCATTGGCCGTAGCCTTTAGTTTCACATGAAGTATTTCCTCAGCTGCATTCCATGCCAAGTGCGGGGAATGAGCATGTCGTCCGGCTTGGATAGTTTGTATGACCCCCTGATGTTTGCTTCAATCACCTGGTAGGGACCTTCCCATTTGGGTCCCAGCTTACCAGTATCTTCTTGTAGGCTGGCTTCGTTGTCTCGCAATACCCATTCACCGGGTTTAAAGCTCTTGCCTTTGACATGGTTGTTGTAATACCTTTCCACCTTCTTTTTGTACTTTATTTCTCTGGTGATGGCCATTTCTCGGCGCTCTTCCAGCATATCAAGTTGAGCCTTAGGGTGGTGGTTTCAAAGGAAATGGATTGCGTCATCCATGATTCAAGTGGTGGTGGTTTCCTCTTGCGGCCGGGCTCCTCTTGCTTTGAATTTTCTCCCTTGTGTACCATTTCTACTCTTCCTCTGTCTTCCGGGGGTGGTTTCTACCTGTCTCCTTCGGATTTCCTATCTTTGTTACCCTACTGGCCTATTTCTTTAATCAAGTGAGACAGTTTGCCTGTTTTCACCGCCTTCTCTATCTCCCTTTTTAAATGTTCACAATTATCTGTGGTATGACCCCCTATCTTATGGAGTTCATAGAACTTGCCTGAGTCTTGTATGTAAGGCCGGGGTCTGACGGGCCTGGGTGGTTAGAAACTTCGGCTGACCCGTTCTGTTGCCAGGACTTGGCTTGGTGTTTTTGTAAGGGCTGTAAAATCAAATGGCCGCTACTGCCTATCTCCCACATGTCTTCTTGTTACACTACTGTACGCTTGCTTTGAGTATGGACTAAATGATGCAGTGGGGTAGGATGAGTATCTGGATCTTTCTGGCATTGGTGGTCGGGGTCTGTGAACAGGGCCGCTCGCGAGGGCATATATGCTTCCCCTGCTATCTGCTTGTTTGCCTTGTAATCAGGCTGTCCCATTCTCTGGCCCTGTCGGACGTGTATTTGCCCCAGATAAATGCCCGTACCCTGTCCATTAGCACATCAAAGATCTTGGGATAATCTTCTCCCAATTTCTCTTGAAGCTGTGTGTGTCGCACCCATTGATGAAACTACTCACCTTCATCTGTTCTGGTACGTCTTCTATCAATAGGCTTTCATTAATGAATTGTTCCATGTACTGCTCCACACTTTCGTTTTCTCTTCTACAGATGTGCATGATCTCATTGGCGTTCTTGAATCTCTTCTTTTGTTGCCCAAAATTGTGGAGAAACTTTTCCTTCAACTGGATGAAACTATTTATGCTTTGTGGGGGTAAAGAGTCGAACCACACCCTTGCTGGACCTGTTAATGTTTGGGCGAACATGTGACACCAAACCGGGAGGGACCATTGCTCAACGTGGGCCGCACCATTGAAAGTATGCAAATGGTCTTCCGGGTCTTGACTACCGTCATATTTGTTGATATTTGTTGGCATTTTGAGCTTAGCCGGGAGTGGTGCTCCAGTCAGCCGGGTGGTGAACTTGGATTGCTCTGCCAAATGGTCCGGCCTATATGGTTTAATTAAATCATCTTTTGCTTTCTTCTCTTCCGGACCATTTTTGGGTTTGTCACTTGTGTTGCTTGTATATGCCATCCTGCCTGCTGTCAGGTGTGGTGTGAGCATTGCTAGCAACTGGTTCAGTAGGTTGGGTGTGTCTGTCGTCGGCGTGTGCACGTTATCTTCTTGTTGCTTGCTCTGTCGGGCTACCCTAGTATCAGCCGAGTCTTCTAGCTGTTTGTTTTTGTCTACTGCTTCCCCAGTCGTATCAAATACCAACTTTGTCCTAACCTCGGCCAGCTTATCTGCTCTGTCTAGGGCTGCTAGCTACGCCCATAGCTTATCCCGGTTGCTCCGGACAAACTCTGGAGTGATCTGAGCTGTTGCATCAGATGCCTCTTGGTCTGAGTCTTCGAACACATCTTCCACCGGGACATAGTTCTCCAATGACTCCTTAGCTTCTTTTTCTTTTCCTTTTCCTTCCTCCCCTCTTGCGGACGTTGTTCCCGTTAAGGACACTTCAGGGGTAGGCTGAGGTACGGGGTTTTGTGGCAATGTGGTGTTCTTGGGTGGGTTTTGCTGCTGGTTTGACATCACTATTGATTTTTACGGGTGTATGGAAATGGAATGATTTCACTCTGGTTTTCTAGCCTAGTTGGTTTTCGGGTTGATCCAATTTGGATGGCGCCACTATAAACTCCAAGACCTCCGGATCAGGATCTGCTATCAAGGAATTTCCAAAATTGTGGTGCTGAGCTTGACCTAGCAAAACAGTAACACCGTTAGTCTCGTCACAGTGAGGACCCCAGGGGGTTTCGCTGTGACCAACCTCCGGCGTGAGAGTAAGTATAGGTTTTTGGTGAGGAAGACAAGTATGGAAAGTGAATATGAATGAATTAGAACATGAATGTTACCTTAGGATCAGTGGGACATTTATACCTTAGAATTTCTTGTCTTTAGCTTGGGTCTGCTCCTTGCCTATTAGCTTGGATATGTAATGTTTAGACCATTTTTAAGGTTGTTAGTAATGGTTTGCGTATTGTCGGGTCCCTTTTATTGATTGGTTTGTACTCTGACATGTTGATTCGTGTCCCCTTTTTACCGATACTTATTTGTCTCTTTCGTCCTATTATATCCGGACCTAATTCCATCTTCCGGGTAACGGGTTAGGGCCCGACCATTGGATCCATTGGCCTGGCCGTTGGTCATTTCACTTCTTTGCGTGGTTATCCGGACTTGGGCTTTGAGATATGTCCGACCCTATGCCGGGTCATATCCCAACATATATATAAACATACTAAGTATTGAAAAAAATATATAAATGTCACATGTCAATGTTCATATCGACATTCAAAATTAATATATATCTACACACATATATAGCTAATATTAAACCGACACGTGTTGCGCGGCGCTAAGTATTAACTCTTCAGAATAAATTTAACATCGAACTTTTAAAATTTAAAGCTTAAAATTAAATATAACGAATTAAATTATTAAGAAAAACATAAAAATATTATTAAGGAGAATTTTAAAAAAGCAATTTTTTTTTAAATATATATATATTTTTTAAAGTAGCCAGATATCAACAAGAGTAGTGCTGATGTCACTTGTACCGGAAATTAGGGGGGGTTTAAGCATGACCGAATTCGCTGCTCTTGCGTGGGAGAGTGACGCGCTAACCACCTTGCCAGCCCGCCTCTTTTGTTTACACCCCCAACCACAACACATATATATACATAAACAAAGTCCGGAAATCAAATAAAAAAAGAATAAAGTTGTGCCACGTGGCCCGACCTGGTTGACCCGAGCAAATATTGTTCAAGGAACATTAAGGCTATGTGCAGTGGTTAGTGAGTGTGAGCCAAAAAGTGGTGCCGCGTAGGCAGTGGTGGTGGTCACACTCACACCCACTAAAGGTGTGTAGTGGATAGATTCGGTACGGTATTCGGTACCCATTTTTTCAGAAATTTGGTATCGGTATTTTCGGTACCGGTACCGATACTATATAGAGATGAGCATTTTGTAATGAGTACTGGTACCATACCAATAGATTCCGTACGGTATTCGGTACACACTTCTTTAGAAATGCGGTGTCGGTATTTTCGGTACCGATCTCATCTCTATTGAGAACATAATAAACATCAGTGTGAGATACGTGAGGGGTAACAACATAACCAACACCCTCTAGTGACATGTATGTAGTACTAACAGACATAACAGAGACTGGTGAAATAGGAAACAAAGAAACAATGGATGACAAATAAGGTGACATATGATGAGAAGCACCAGAATCCAAAATCCATAAGCATGACAGAATTCCTGAGATGCTAAATGAAGAAAGACCTGAATTCCTGATATACTAAATGAAGATAGACCTGAATGAGACATTGGTGCAACAGACATGGTAGCCAAATTAGCATCAAGAAATTGTCTAAATTGCTTAAAAAACCTAGGGATCGTCAGCAAAAAGTTTTTTCATGATAAAACTCTAGTAGGCATAATTCTTACTATCAAACTATGTAATAATAGACATACGATAATCATCTTTTCTAGCCATATTGCCAAAAATGGAGACAAAACTAGACAATCAAATACCAACACCAAATACAAACAAGAGCAACAACAATATCAAAAATGAGCAGCAAAAGCAAATACCAACAAAAAGGAAAGAAACCCTAATCCAAATGAAGATGACGGCAACAACAAAATACGAACCAAATAGCAGCAGAAACAAACCTTAATTCAAACGAATGTGACAACAACGACAACAAACAAACTAAACATCAGCAGCGGCAAGGTACGGACCCGTACCCGTACGACGGTAACCAGACGAACAGGAAGAAATGAATAGAAGACACGAACCAGAAAAACCTTTCGATCCGCAAAACTAAAGCTTGCTACAATTTCTGTCATAATCAAACCAATAGGCATGGATAGAATAGAGCTCTGATACCATATAAACTGAGAATAATATATATAGGAAATAACTAAGGTTTAATTATTAGATGAAAATAATACAATGAAAACAACGAGAAGCTAGACAATATATAGAGAGGCTAACTATGTTAACCTAGCTAAACGGGGTAAACAAAAGCCCAATACAAAATAAACCCTAACTTATTATGCTAACACCACTTCCCACATATATGATACACTTCCTTTTAAAAAAATTCTCATATGGAGGCATATTGATACACAAGGTAACTATTATTAGCCTATGGTCTTGAGGCTTGATGATATTGGTGATTGTCCATCATAAAAATGACGTGGGTTTAAATCCTACAAGTACGGGTTTAGATGGTATTTTAGGAGTAAAAAGTTGTTCAAGAAAAAACTATTATTGTAAAAGAATTTCATTAATACTAGATGGTCATCCCAATTTCCTCCTAAATCACTTGCACACACAAGTGATTTAACCATATGTTTGTAGGTGATATGTGGTACTCAAGAATACCTTGGTCCCCATTTCACCTTGGAACTTCCTCCAAAAACAAGAGGCGAATCTAATGTCCTGATGAAACAATATAGACACATGCACCCCATGCCGGGTCACTATCACCTTCAAATACACATCAACTATCCTTTCAGACGAAAAGGATTCTTTAATAGGGAGAATATGTGTTGTTTTACTGTCTTGAGTTGTTTAGCTTCAAGGGTATATTCGATTAGTGCTTTGTGGCTGGTTATGTATTTCGATTTCAATCAAGGACCCGTCACTTTTAGTTGTTTTCGCCCTTACAAGACGACTGAGGATGCAACTCGGGTGACAGGTCTCTTCTTCAGTTAAGCCGTTCGACAAACATTTTCTTGCTTGAAGACGTTACGGGTCGTGACATCATTATAAAGCAAGTCATACGGATTCATTTCGGCATTCTTAGGCTCAAGGGTTTCAACACATCATCAAGGTTCAAAGTTTCTGGCGTGCAGCTCATACGCAAGTAACCGACTTCAAAACAGTTTAAGAACTTCAAACAAAAGGTAAAAAAAATGCAAACCACATAACTCAAACGCCAGTTTTTGGCAACTTATAAGTGATTTATACAACGGTAATATAAAAAACCATAGTCTACAATAAAATGGCAAAATAGTAATTTAACCCGTCATTACCTCATAATGCGAGCCTTAATCACATATTACGCCAGCTGTTTTGCCTCTTTGCCTCAAAGGTGGACCCGTCATTAAGCATGTCTTGAGCATCGGTTTCCATTCCAAGCTTTGAGAGCGCAAGGGCCTGCATGTAAAAAGCAGTTGGCCACTCAGGCAAGCATACCTGAGCTTGCATTGCATCCCTTAATGCATGTTCAGGTTGTCCAATCATCAGGTAGGATAGGGCCCGCCTCACAAAGATGGTACCCGAAGGGACCGACATCATTGAAACCAACTGCAGTTTGAAACAAGGGTTTTGGTAAACATAAAGTGCAGGGTGGTTGCAATAATATTGCAGGTGATCACACATAAATGTAACTAATCATAGGTGGCAATTTTGACCCGTTTACTTAGGAAGGTTGATTCGGTTATTATCTATAACGGGTCAAAGGTAAGATAGAAAATAGCTACAAAGAGAACAGGTCAAACAGGTTGAAAGTTATCCACAGGGCATTTTCTTTTAATGCATAAATGTAACTAATCAACACTGGTGCCTTATTAAGTACTAGGCATAGGTGACAATTTTGACCATTTACTTAAGAAGGTTGATTCAGTTATTATCAATAAAGGCCATCGGGGTTGGTGGCCCAATGGTATAGGAAAATCCTCTTGGAACACCAAGGTTTAAGGAGGTCATGGGTTCAAGTCCCACTCCCATAGGAATAAAGAAATTTGCCTTTCAAAAAAAAAGTTAGGGGGTGTTTGGGATTGAGTTTGAAAATGACTTATTGGCTTTTTCAAAAAAGTGTTTGACATGGATAAAAGTCCTTTTTATTTTGGTTTTTTGATAAGTCTTAAAAAGTTGTTTTCCAAAAGTCACAAATCCTGGCTTTTTAAAACTCCTTATGACTTTTTGAACACAAAATTACCAATCTACCCACCATTTACCCTACAATAAAAATAAGCTAAGTCAAACACTTTTTAAAAAACAACTTATTGACTTATTGGTTTTTCCCACCACAAAAGCTAATCCAAACACTTTTTTAAAAACTCCTTTTGAAAAAGTCACAAGTCAATAAGCACTTTTGACAAAAAAAACACTTTTGGAGTTAAATAAGCAATCCCAAACACCCTCTTATTATCAATAAAGGGTCAAGGGTAAAATAGAAAAATTAGCTACAAAGAAAACAATTCAAACGGGTTGAAAGTTATCAACGATATTTTTTTAATGCATGAAAAACTCCTAAATCATATTATTATAAAAGTGGATTATGATTGAAATAAAATAGTTTTATAATCATATTTCACAATTGACATGCTAATATTTATAAAAAAAAAATCAAAATTTTGGACAAAAGGTGTTTCAGGTCAACCCGATTCAACATACTAGGCAATGATATTGCAATTTAGTGTCATGGTGAACCCGCCGGGACCTCGATTACTGCTAATAAAGATATGCACTGAAGGTTCACTATATATGAAAAGATGAGTGATGATGAATATACCTTAGAATAGTATTCAATTGCACCATTAAAATCTTTGTCCCTGAACGCGATATCTCCAAACTTCTTTGTATTTAGCATATCTTGCACTTGCTGGGTCCATTCTTGAAATGATAGCTTCATAAACACGAATAACCCGAACAAATAAATCAGCCACGATTAAAGAAACATCCATACATCAGGTAATTATAGCCATCTGATGAGCCAAAACTTTTGGTGAATGCCAGCAGTTCAAAACTGGACTTGGCTGAACAAGAACGGAAAAATGAAAATATCTGAACCGCAAATAGGGATGTAAACGAGCCGAGCCATTCGTGAGCTACTTGAGATCGACTCGATAAAAGCTCGAATCGAGTTGATCTTAAATGAGCTCCAGATCTTAAACAAGCTCGAGCCTACATTGGAGCTCATTTAATAAACGAGCTCGACCCCAAGCTGCAAATACCAAGCTTGACTAGGTGCGAGCCTAACGAGCCCATGATTTACATAAATATAATAGTTTTTATTTTCTATAATAAATATATAATTAAATAATAAATATTGTTATGTATAAAATTATGATAAAAATAACTAAATAATAAATATTCTATTATATATAAAATTATATTTATAGACATATACACACACACTTATATATGTACATAAATAAAAACTTAAATATTTGATGAATAATAGACGAGCTGAGCTCGAGCTTGAAAAAGCAATAACGAGCCAAGCTCGAGCTTTAGAGATAGAACTCGTTTACTGCATAGTACCGGATTACCGGTTTAGTGTCGGTCCCAAACCGGACCTAACCTTTTGGGCGAGTGATCAAGCCTAATTCCTTGCTGAAATGACAACGTTCCATTAAAATAAAGAAAAAAACAGTTTTACATAACCGGCCATGGTCCAGTTTTGGTTTCCCGGGTTCAAGAGTTTGGGCCGAGTTTTGCTCACCATGCTACCATGTAAACCTAAAACTTGGGCATAATATTCGAATAAAAAGAAGAGTTATTCACACCTCATTTTCAGCACCCTCTTCATCTCTATATCCTGTTTTTAGCAAATAGTCATGTACCACGGTAAGATCCATTCGTGCACAAGCCTTGCCAAGAGGAGAAAGTAAGGTTGGAACCGCCACCGGAGTTTTTGTCAGACCCATTAAGACATGTGATGCAACCTACAAACTCAAAAGACCACCAAAACAACTCCAATTGGGCTCATTTGTCAACATACATGCACAATAATTAGAGGTGGCAAGATGTTTCACATAGGTTCGGTAAGTGGTCAAAAGGGTTCGAATTGGAACGGGCCATATTTTGTGCGGGTCAAAACAGGCCAAGCTGGCTTGGGTTTAGCCACAAACATTTTTGTCCATTGTACAATAAAAATTATAAAAAATTAATTTGCTAATTATGATTAAGAAAACAAGATTATTATTATGATAATCTAAATCTTCAAATAAAACACTTTAGGAAGTTTTCTTTCATAATCGTGAGAACCGGTTACCGGAAAACTCATGGGACCCCACCAATACCCTGCTACAATGGGATCTGCATTTACGCTGGGCGGGTAACCTTCAAGGAGGTTAAAGGCAGAAAACCAGTTGAAGGTGGATTTGAACCTGAAATCTCTGTAAGAGGGGCTCAAGCACTTACAGTTTACGAAGTTGTATGAATTAAATTAGACTTTGACCCGTTTGGCCCGTTTGACATGTTCCCCCTTTTAGCATTTTTGTTCTATTTGACCCGTTTGAGATTAAACACAATGACACCCCTAGTGAAAGTATTTCGAAACAAATGATTTCTGTTAAAAAGAGATGGTTTGACCTCTTTCTGCTTTTGAAGAGGTGCCACTGCTGTAAGAAGAAATTTGAGATCAGGACGATCTCTACCCTCATATCGAAGACACTTTGAAGCAAGTTCCACCATCACTGTTGCATCATCATCAGCATATTGTCCTTCCAAGGATGAATCCATCAGCAACAACACGTTTTTTCCCCGTATTAAATCCAATGCCTGAAAAGAAAGAGTAAAAACACTTCTAGTTTCTTTAATAAAATCCCTTCAGAATATATTTTGCACCAAATGATGCACAATCGCGTTATATAATCACAAAAACTTTCATCATAACAGCAGGAATGTGAACAACCAAAATTCACAATTAGAAAAATATATAAAAATTTAGAAGTATAAATTAAGAAAATATAAAAGAACGTATATTACATGGCTTGGAGGGATATGTTTTCCACTCAATAGATCCAGCAGCACAGTTCCAAAACTGTAAACCACACTCTCTGGAATGACCCGACCTGCAATAGGTTTAGCGTGTGAACTCAAAAAATATTTAGCAACACAAAGAATTAAAGAAATAGGTTGGAAGTATTTGGGATTTAAATTGACTGAAAAATACAAGTAAAATACAGTAAATTAAATTATATTTCAAACCTCCATACCTGTGCGTAAAAACTCGGGGGGAGTGTAAGCAAGATTAGTGCTATAACTCTTCCCATCTCGACTATTTTTCATCAAACCAAAACTAGATAACCGGGGGTCACCATCCTGATGCACAGATTATAAGAATACAAGCTGATATTTCATTAATGAAAAAAAAAATATTATAAATAAACATAATATGAATATTAAATTATTAATATTTAATATAAATATAGAGTTGTTATTAAACATATACCTCATCAAAGAGAACCCTGTAGGCATTCAGATCATGATAGATTTTCAGATTCTCAGCATTGCAATGCTCGAGAGCTTGTGCAATATGGTATGCAACTCTAACACGCATTTCCCATGGCAAAGGCTGTTTATCCCCTATACCAACAATCATTTACTTCTTAAAAAATGTAGGAATATGTTCAGGTGATAACCGAAAATGCATAAATCATCCGCAGCTATAAATAAAAACAAGAAAACATGATGTGAATTCATACAGTGAAATAGATGCTTTGAGAGTGTATCATTGGGCATATATTCCGCCACTAAAAGACGTTCATCTCCCTCAGCACAACAGCCAATTAAATTCACTAATCTATTATGCCGAACCTTGCCAACTCCAGCAGCTTCTGCCTATAAAAAATAAACATAAGAATCATCAAATAGCATACTGATATTTATAATGAAATCAAAATGTGCAACTAAGCAAAACAGTAAACTGAAAGCGCGTATCTTTAATGCCAAAAGCGCGTATCTTTTGCTCAAAGACTCTTTATCAAATTTTACTTCAAAAGCAGTGTTGTAAAAATCGGGCCTAGACGCTGCTAGGCGGCCATTTAACTTGTAATTTTGAGCTAGGCGGACCATTAATCGGAATCGGTCCTAGGCGGCCAGATTCCGGCGAAAATTCCGGCAAAAACCTGAAATTTTCGGCCAAATTCCAGCGAAAACCTTGGATTTTCCAGCCAAACCCTTCAAATTCCAGCCAAATATGTGTATAAATATTTAAAAATGAACATTTTTATAAAAATTACATATAAAAATGTGTGTATATATATATAAAAAACTGAAAATTACATATAAAAATTCCAATCCGATTAATCCCGCCTAGGCCTAGGCCCCACCCCACCGCCCGCCCAGCGCCTAGCGATTTTTCCAACCATGTTCAAAAGTTCTCCAATTTGGGTTTTCAGTTTTCACCTAGCAACTGACTCATCTATCTTATGGATTTTGTATCGATTGGAAGAATTTCAGATATACAATTGCTGCCCCTACTCCCTAAGCTTAACAATACAACATTTTCTTTTTTTTATTAGTTGATCTTTTCAAATGCAAATTACTCTTTTAATCGTGCCTAAACTCTCGACCACAATATCAGCATTGGCAACAGAAATTTAACTACCATGATATTGAATCATGAATGTAACATTGACTAGCATAATAGAAAGTTCTCATGATGACATGATGTTGAATAAAGATTTCAGAGTTCAATCTTTATGGATGAAGTCGCTCTGTAAAACTCATGAGTATGTTCTAACTCTACAAAGAGTTGAAAAGATAACATGGAAGGAGGAAAGGTAGGTAAATTACGTCTCAAAAATAGGCCCTCAAATCATGGGAGAAAAATTGGCAATTCTCTTAAAACAAAAGAAACACATAAAAGTACAAGAAATATGAGTGTTATCAATAACAATTACCTTTACCCCATGTCCTACTAAAGATACCCCCTAAAGGGCGTTCTTACTTCGTTCACCACCCCCGCCGGGTATGTCACATCAATTGAATCGGTCAGATCCACTCCTTTATACGGATGTATAGCCCTCATATACGGGCATACATCCCTTTTATATGGGCGTATAGTCCTCAATCCAATCACATTAATAGGGGGATATGTTTAGCCTCTTCCTTACCAAATATACTTTTAAGTTTTAACAAACACATGGGGTGGGTGGGATCGTGTGACTTCTAGTAATAACAATCTTTCACAAGCTCAACACATCTCAAAATAGAAGCAAATAGCAGTCTTTAGAAAACAAAATACAAATTTAAACAAATAAAGCTCTCACTAATTCATTTAACTTAATTGCAACAAATCTAGGCATAAAAGATTGCCTTAAAAAAAGCCAACACATTCCTTAAAGTAGCAACTTTCTAAAGTAAATCTAACTTGATTCATCATTTCACCTTTTTCTTTCATTTAGAAAAGAAATCATCATATCACTTTCCTAAAACAGATTTTTGTTGGTAAATGCATAATAATAAGTACAGTACAAGTGCTTATTGCATAAAAAACACTAAATGTAAAAATTTGCTCATTGATATATGATTCATACCACAAATTGTTGAGGATCAGGCCATGAAAGCTTGGAGAAACGCTTAACGGCAACAACTTTATTGCTTCGAAGCTTCCCTCTGTAAACCACATTAGGCGCTTTCTCTCCACTTTCCGAAACGATAAGCTCACTACTGAACCCATTCGTAGCCGCTCGAAGCTCCGTGAACTTAAAATCCTTGAATGCAGGCACCGCTTGATCCTGATCCTCATCCTGTTGATCTAATCCTTGTTCTCCATCACCTTCTTGAGTTTTAATTGACAACAGGAAGTTAAAATTTGTTGAGTTTTAATTGAAAAACCTAATAGTTTGTGTGAAGAAGATGATGAAGTACCTGGATCTGGTTTGGTTTCAGGAACCTGGTCAGGAGATTGAACATTGGCGGTTTTGGACTGAAAACAGCCCATTGTTGAGTATTTTTTCACATAAATTTGCAGGAAACAGAGTGAGGTTTGATGGTGATGAATGAAAACCCTAGAAGAAGGTTGCTAGGAAATACAGGTGGAGAGAGAGAGAGAGAGAGAGAGAGAGAGAGAGAGGAGGTATGATTGGAGAAGAAGGGAGGGGAGGGACAGAGGACGGAGGAAGTCACATGATAAGTCGATGATATGAGCACGTGATGAGCACAGGGTCAACTTTTTGTTGACTCACACTATACACACACTTGTGTGTGATATCATGATTTTGACATATTGTTTGTCTTTTTGTTTAAAATTGTTACTTTCGTCCGACTTAAAAAGTTTTAACCGTTTGAATCATCCTTGTTTCATTTTTTAACGGTTTTTGTCTCTAAACTTAATGATGTTCATAGAGTATGTTAAGTTAGTCTCATATCTCATGTGTCCCTTGTTAGTTTTAATGCTGAAACGGATTTGTTTTGAAAGAAAGTAAAAATTGAAGGGGTAATTCTTAAGAGTTTAATTAATTAGTATTTATTTAATAGTTTGAATATTTAGAATTATCGTTTAGTTTTTGTAAGTTTATGTGGTTATTTGAATGTTTAGAACCCTTTCAAGAGATGCTTACAATTAACCCACTAAAAAGGAAAACAAGCATGACCACTCCTATACACACTAAACTTAGTGTAAACTCTAGTAAACTAGCAAGTAACAAATACACATATAAATTTTGATATCTAAATACCATTTTAAATACGATCACATATCACATAACCGAGAATACAGGGTAAATCAAACAAAATTCAGCACATCATGACTCGCTGATCAGTTTCTTGAAATTTATACGAATAGAATTCAATAGATGACATGTTTGGTTAAACAATGAGAAGAATTGGAATACAATTCGTAAAAATATTCAACATTCCTTCCATATACTAATGAAATTAGCCAAATAAATAAAAAACTCACTCCTTGTTTAATACGAACTCAATCAAACAATTAATAAATTATTATTAACAATTCTAATAATCTAGGATATCATCCTTCACATATTCCAATGGCTCATTTAAAAAAAAGAAAGAAAGAGAAAAAAAAAAGTGACATTTGTTTCATATCATAAATTCAGCTATGTGGTTACCTTTCGGAATTCTAGCCCAATTCACTCGTTGCCACTTATATTAAAAATTAAGTTTTATCATTATTTAATCAATTCTCCCTAAACATAAATTTAACCTTTTGAAATGGAGGTTGGTCAATTTAAGCCAAATAAACACCGATTTCTTAAATAAGACTTTTATGATCAATATTTGTTTCACTCGCTTCTTTACAAACCTTTTGATTTGAAACCACTATGTATACACCTGGATACCAATTAACTGTCAAGTGTTTTGCCAGTGTCTGTGTTAGTGTGCTGTGTTTCCCGCCGCATCGTGCGGGTACCTCTCTAGTGTTAAATAATAAAAGTCTCGATTATCATATTTTAGTAAATATTGAGATGTTACGAATAGATAAAATCGTGTTTGTATATCCAAAACACAAATAAAGGCCCCCTTTTAATTCTGTCGGCTACTCATCATATAGGAGAAGAAAGCAATTCTCAACGAAAAGGCTACAACCTATGGCTATACCCCACGTGAAGCCAACCGTACCTTTTAAATTTTGTAAATTGCCATACGACAAAGTCAAATTGGCGAGGGGCCTAAAAATAGGGTGATCAACTTGTGATTCCGGACCCTCATAACAGTGAATCAGACCCGAAACCTTAAGTACCCGAACTATAGAGGTTTATAAGGTTCGGTTCGTGGTTCTCAATTTCATCAATAAAAGGATTTTCGGTTCTGGAGGGTCCGGGTCGGTTCGGTTCCGACTCTTTGCACATGCCTAAGTGAGCACGTTGTGGTTCTGGACCCTCAAAACTGTGAACCGGACCCGAAACCTCAAGGACCCGAACCATATAGGCTTATAAGGTTCGGTTCGTGGTTTCCAATTTCATCAATAAAAGGGTTTTCGGTTCTGGAGGGTCCGGGTCGGTTCGGTTCCAACCCTTTACACAACCCTACTAAAACATGATACTTGTGTGTTACACACTTTGTATTATTTATTATATAAACTCCGTTTTTACAAGAGTTGAATAAATAAAATATTAAATAATTAGTAATAGGGATTTAAAAATTGTAAAAAAAATATTAAAGGGTAATGAAAATTTAGGAATTAGTAAAAAAAATAATAAGTAGTTAGTAAGTAAGAAAAAACAAGCGAGAAAAATAATCTTGGGTTCACAGAGTTGTGACACGTGGTGGAACCAGTTACTTATTTATTAGGTATAAATTAACTAGAATTCAGGTTTGATTTTAAAAAAATATAGCATTTATAGTCGTTTGTTTAAATACATATATGAACATTTTTATACTTATTTAAAATAAATCAGGACAACTGAGATAACGGCGGCTTGGGGTTCACAAATGTATCAAGAGTAACCCAAGTTTAATTGTAAAACTAGAAAACTAAATGTGTCTTTGATCTAATATAAAGCCTTTTTAAATACAAGGCTTAGATTTGATCTTGACTTTTAGAGAATGGTCCACTTAATCAATGGCTTAGATTTAGTGAAGGGCATTATGGTAATCTGACTTTTTTTTCTCTCCCTCTCTTTAACATCTCTAATTTTCTTATTCGTATCTATAGAATCCTTAATGTATTCCTTAACTAGGTTAGAATCCCGTGTATTACACTGTTTGAATAAATATAATGTTATATATTTAGTAGTAAAAAAATTATGTATTTAAAAACCCGTGTATCACACAGGTTGAATAAAATATTACGTGACGGTTATAGATTCTGTTAAGTTAAATTTTAAATCATTTTTTAGCTTGAGTATTAATTTTTTTATGTAACTGATAAATGATAATTAATATTAAACTTTAGAAACCCGGTGTATTACACGGTTTGAATAAATATAATGTTATATACTTAATAATAAAGATTTACATATTATATATTTATGAAAAAACGTTTTTTAAAAAGAATTATATAAAACTTTATTATTTAATAAGAGAGAGGCGGGAAACAAAAAATTATAAAAATAATTAAAAAAATTTGTATAATTAATAGGAGAGAGAGGCGGGAAAAAAAGTTGAGGATGTATGAGAGAATGACAAGTGTCTCATCTAAACCTTTATTTATTATATACTAGGTTATAGACCCGTGTATTACACGGTTTGTATAAACAAAAACGGTATAATTTATTAATCTATAAATACTTCTTAAAACTGAAATTACATATTTATCCTAGTTACTTAGGAATGGGCGATGCGACGGGATGCAGCTGCATCTGTTTTACAAACTAAGTGTAAAGCTTTTATTTTACCACATGTAATCTGATTTACATTATTTGATTAAAACTTTGAAATAGCAATTGGTATCTAGAAGAGAGACGTGCATTAACCAGAAAGTCAGAAACTCAACTTTAAGTGAAACACTTATTACAGTAAAACCCAGTTCTCATTTTTTTCCCTCATAAATTAAGCTCAAATTATTATAAATTCAATCAAATCAACAAAACCCCATGTAATTTAAAAGTATTAAAGAAAATTAAGTCTCAAGAAAATAACATCAAAAATCCAAACATGTGACACAAACCGAGAGTCTATAATCGTCGTTTGTCACATCAATCTTCTTCTATGACATTAAAACAACTATTTTATTCGTATCAACCTTTTATTTTAGTTTATTTAAAGAAATTGTTAACTTACTTTACATTACAATGTAAGTTTTAAGTTCTTATCTCTACCATGTTCCCAAAATTGCATTCAAGTTCCCAAAATTGCATAATGAAGCACAATCTCTACCACTAAAACAATATAATGTGATGCAATAATTGAGAATAGAAACATGAATTGAAGTTCACCTGATTCAAGGCTATTTGGAACCAAAGCAAGAGGTGAAAAAAATCTTCAGGTATCTGTGTAAGGACATGACCTTGAGGCTGGTTCTCGGACCCTCATTTGTTGACATTCTTTTTCTCATTTCTTTGGCTTTCATTTGAGCAATTCTAAGCTTGTTCATGATTTTGTCCACCGATTCCAATTTCTTCTTTTCCAGTTTCATCTGTAAAGAAAATAGACAATCTTTCATCTATGCATTTCTTTCTGGTTATTCAATTCCCACATACCCAACAACAATAACTAAACAACAAATATTAATTGTCAAGATGAACAAACCTCAAGTTTTCTAATTGAGGCCTCTACTTTTGCATTTTGTAGGTTTTCCAAAGCAGTGATCCTTTGGACAAAAGGTGTTTCGGGTCAACCTAACCAGCGAAGCCTAAACAAAAGGTGGAACAACAAAAGTTGAAGTACCTGCGATTGTTGTGGGTGTTCCTTCTTTTGCATCAAAGGCTTGGCATGTTTTAGAAAGATCCATTATTGCATCACTCATATATGAAAAAATAACATTTGAATGGTCAAGTTCAAGAAATGTGTTTTAGACTTGAACATTTAAACATGTTTTGGTTAGTAAAAAGATGATTTATTACTACTTATTTAAACATTATGATTTACACGGGTGTATAACCTACATGCTTGAATGATATACAATGTGAAAGCTGAGGATAAGTTTTCTCAACTTATTTGCAGAGCTGGATTTACTTTATCTTTAAACATCATCTATAGAGAGGTTGAATAAGTCTCCCCAACAAGTGAATCTACCCCACACTAGAGAACTATCACACCTGATTGATAGATTTCAACAACTTTTGAAATTATCTGCAAACTCAAAAAAAATAAAATAAATCCAGCCCCCACACCCTCAATTTATTGAAAAACAAATGCTAATTTCAAAAGTTGAAAAAATGTTTGCTAAAGTTGAAAAAATGTCTCATTGATTAAAGATTTATATTTATATATAATCACCGGTTATGCATATGCACACAAATACATGCAAATATATATGCATAAATGTGTCCCCCTTCGCCCCCTCCCCCGACTGTAGCCCAAGATCAGATTTGAAGAAAACTGATAAAACACTTTGAATATAAACTGAAATTTTATTGAATATGCGTAACTTTTATTACAGGGACGATCGTTCCTATTTGTAATCCTAAAGGGACGCGTCGTTTCTTTAAACGAAACACGCATACGCACAAACAATTATTCCTTAACCTATTTACATTTACACGTTTGACTCAAAAACACAACTTTAAATAAATCACATTTTGACCCGTTAACTTTATCCAAACTTGGTTTAAACAATTAGGTTAACACTGACAACATGCACACACACTTTGATTGAATCTGTACTAGCTTAGTGTTAAGACTCAAAGGAAAAAAAAATTTAAGAAACAGTAACCGAAATAAAAAGGCTAAACTTTTAAGGTACAAAAAGAGTATTCTGAGCCATATTATGAAAATAGTCCTGGTTTAAAAACTGTTGGAAAAACCTGAAGCAAAACCAATATGTATCTGATTCTAAAAACCAAAATATATATATATATTTGTTGTTGATTTTTAATTTCTTTTTCCTGTTTATTATTTTTATTAAATTAATCTATTTTCAAGTGACATCAGAATTTTTGAAAACAGGTGAAACTCTGAATTTAGGCGTATAATTTCATTACTAGCAGGGAGGAAAGCCATTTTTGGAAACAACCTGTTGCGTATTTTTTTCTTTTAATAAAGCAGTTATTTTCTATTTTTTTAAATAATTTAGTTATTATCAAATGATCGGAATATTGCATAGTGTAACAGAAGTTTTTACATCAGCGGCATGCAATGCTAAATATAAATGAGAGTTGCAAATATAAATAGATTAGCTATGATGGAAACGGGCCACCGGGCTCAAAATGCTAAATGGGCTGAAAGTGCACAAGTGCATTCAAAATGCATAAACCTCTTAGAAATATTTTTTGTTAAAGTAATTAAATTGGTATTTTAACAATATAGCACTTGTAATCATATTAACAGACTAATTATTTACATAATTGAATAAAAATAAATAAATATTTGATATTAGTTTAGCTTATCATTTATTAATGGTTGATTTGAATATTTGACACACCTTTTTGTCAAGGGTGTCAAAGTCCCTGTAAATTTTTTGGGTAGCTTCTATCCTGCTGATTATTGTATGGGCATTTGGATCCTTCAAGTTAACCTGGTAAAAAGAGAAACTCCTCAATTAAATAAATAAATTTATATATCAATAAAAATAAATAAATTTCTTGACACAAAGAGACATTTAGCAAATTGATTAAAACAATTAATAATACCTTGGACTTGAGCAATTGATTAATCCTACTGTTGGAGTGTATACTACCGTGGTGTATTCCTTTATTTGGTTGATAAGAATCTTTCACAACATAAATATAATGTTATTGGTTAAGATATGATTAGATTCTAACCAGACCCAGATGTTGTAACCCACACATAAAAGATACCAGTTATGACACTAATTTTGACATGTTACCAAGCCCGCCTCCTTTTTCACCTCTACTTGCTTCATTCTGTGTTTCCCTCCCTGAAAACTGTATCACATCTTTATTCATATACTGTCAAGCCATTACAAAATCATTAAAAATTGGACGAATCTCTGAGGTAGAAATCTGGAGACAATTGGATATATCTTTAGAGGACAGAATAAAACTCACCAACATGTACTACTTTTCTTTTTTGTTAATCTCCCTCCAAAATTTTATAAATAAAAAGAAAAACTTTATTGTTCTTAATTTTCTTTTTCCTATTTTGCAGGGAGGGTTTTTTTTGGAAAAATAGTTGGTAAATTGCTCAACCTTTTTTATAGCACTGAACATCGTGTTGTTGGCAGTCCTTCCACCGCCTGTTCCATCAACACATTGAAACTCAAAATAAGCACAAATAGAAAACTATATATTTATAATCAATCAAAGAGGAAAACAAACATTTACAACGTATTGTGTGTACATATTACCTTTGGAATCATATCAACATTATACTCCTTGCTACTGCCCAAAGTTTATAGAGGGTTTTCATCTCCTTTAAAATGCTTCCATAGCTATAATCATGGAAGAAAAATAACCAATCAGGTAATGACAGTCATGGCAACTAAGTAAATATCATTCATGAATAAGTTGCAATCTCTATATTCACTTTAAATCTTACTTCCACCACTGAAAATTAGAGTAAAATATGTTTTGACGTCTTAAAAGCATGTATGAAAGATATTAATTATAGTATACACACGTTAACTGATTTAACATGAGGGAACTTGATTCTCCTCCATAATAATCGTTTCTGTCCATATGCAATACGTGTTGCATTTGTGACCTGATTATATTGAGTTCGCCAATGAAATATTATCTTAATTTTTGAAAACTTTTACCCAAAAGGCTAGCAAGAAGAGTCACATTTGAGCCAGCAGCAAGTGCCACAACTCAAAACTTATCCGGGTTTTCTGCAACAATATCAAGTGTTTACAACTAAAAAACACAAAATAATAAACAATTAAACCCAAAATCACCAATTTGTGTGCATATTTTAACACTCACCAAGTGTTTGATGAAATGCTCACTTGAGTCCCAATAGAAGTAGTAGATCCAACAATCGAAATAGGTTTAGGACCATCACAATTCTTAGTACCGGAGTCCACAAGCGCCGTCCAAATTCGATTCTTCTTCCTCCTCTTCTTCACTGTCATCTAGATCGATGTAACTATAATTTATTAGAAAATTTATACAATAGCGATACACAACGAAGAGATGAAGTTTAGGGTATTTGTTTAAAACCAGAGAAAGAAAATAAACAAAATTTAATTAATCAAAGACAATACACAAACAAAGAAGAAAAAAAAACTAAATTTAGAATACATAACCTGAAGTGTATGTTAAAAAAGTGTAACTAGAGATTCAAATGAAGAGATGAAGATTAGAGTATTTGCTTCTTCGATCGACTGACCATAGAAAATAGCAATTAGAGATGTGTAACAAAGAAGAAAATAATGAAAATTTGAAAACCTAACCTTTTGTTTATACAAACCATGAAAGCATAGTAGTTGCGGTGGTGGTACCTTCATCAACATCAGACAGATCATACCTTCGTCGCCATGAGACGACAGTGGTTATGGTGGTCGTAAAACCATAATGTTCTGTGAGGAAGGGGAGTGGTGCGGCGAGGTGAGGAGCAAGTCAAATTGAAGGGCGTATATGGATTAGGGTTTAAGAGAAATGAAAGAAAAACTGGGTAAAGAATCAACAAAGTGGATCACAAAAAGATCCGCGTGTTATTTAATTGGGTCAAAGAGAATGGGCGGAAAAAATAAGGGGAGGGTGGCTGTGGGAGTGACATGTGACATCAAAAACCCTTATTTATTAGTATGTATAGATAGATAAGTATAGATTTATTCCCTGTATATTTGTTTTTATTCTTTATTTTTTGCCTCCTGATCGTTAGGAGTAATTATCGCTTATAGGTTGTATTTCTTTGTATTCAAAATATCAATAAAGAAAATCATCTCTGATTACCGAAAGTTTTATGGTATCAGAGCATACCTAAACAAAACCCTAAAGCCAGAAAACCCATTCTCATCTCCATCACCATGTCTGAAAAATCCGCCGATGCCAACAAAAGAGACGGAGTTACCCTCGATCATAATTCACCTTATTACATCCATGCTTTCGATTACCCCCGCCAAATGCACGTGCAGCAACTATGTTGATTGGTCTCAAGAGATGATCAATTTTCTATTTGCTAAAAACAAAACCGGTTTCATCGTTAAAAGGCCAGACACCACCGCTGCAAAATACATGGAATGGATGAGGTGTGACGCGATGATAAAAGGACGGCCATGGAGAAGGAGATAAGGAATAGCGTTAAATATGCTAACACAGCAGAAGAGATGTGGAAGGATCTAAAAGAAAGATTTGGAAAACAAAGTGAAATTAAGCAGAACCTTACCACCATACGACAAAACGGAGCATCTATTACACAAAGATTCGCGTTCTTTGGGACGAGTTGCAATCTGTTCTAGGTGCTCTTGCAACGGCTGTTCTTGTGGTGTCGGTAAGGAGATGGTTAACCTAAAAGACAATGAAAAACTTTACGATTTTCTGCTTGGTTTGGACGCTGATTTCTCAACAATCAGAACACAAATCTTCCCTAGGTATGGCTTACCATCTAGTGTCGGAAGATGAACAACAAAGGAATGTGGTAATTGCAAGGAGACCTGCTGCTGATGCAACGGCCTTTCAAGCTTTTGTTCCATCAAAGCAACAATCAAGTAAGGTCAATCAGAAGGATGCAAAACGGACCTCTGAAGACCAAGTTGAGCGTTGTACCTTTTGTGGAAAAGACGGCCATAATCGGGACGGATGCTTTAAACGCATTGGATATCCGGATTGGTGGCGGGGAAAAGGGACGAAGCCGAGAGCCGCGTGTGTTGAAAACCGGGGCTAACCGGTGAGCTATATCAACAATTTTAAAATCTCTTTACAAGTGGTGAAAAGGGCACAAAGTCTGATGCCACGCCTTTGTCAAACATGGCATCCGCCACCCCTACCGCTCACACAACAGGTAGAACCGATAGAGAATGTAAGTGGATCGTGGCCATTTATTGGAGCGGATCACATAACACACAAGGCTTCGATCCTTGAAAACCAAACTAAAAGCATTTATGAACCACCGGTTATCATACCAAATGGTGAAAAGATAACCGTGGAAGGACGGGGAGAATACACCTTAGAAAGTGGGATGAAAATAAAAGGAGTTTTACATGTCCCTAAATTCAATTGCAACTTGTTATCCGTTAGCAAAATATCAAATGATCTCCAATGTGCAGTAACGTTTTTTCTCGATTTCTTTGTTATGCAGGGTTTAACCTCGAAGACATTGATTGGAGCGGGTAAGTGCAAATATGGTCTCTACCAAATGGGGATGGTTGAAGAAAAAAGACGAGCTATGATGACAACTGTCGACATTTGGCATAAACGTTTAGGTCATGCTTCAAGTCCAAAACTTTCTCATATTGATTTCCTTAAGAATGTTTCGTTTAAGAACAAAAATTGGTTTTGTGATTCGTGTGCTAAAGCTAAGCATACGAGATCACCTTTTCCTATTTGTTGCATTAAAACTCACGATTGTTTTGAATTATTGCACTCTGACATTTGGGGCCCATATCGCACTTTATCAATTTCACATGCAAAATACTTTCTCACCATCGTGGACGATTATAGTAGGGCGATTTGGGTTTTTTTACTTAAACATATAAATGATGCTAGTGGATGTTTGATAGACTTTCACAAATTAGTAAAAACCTAATTCGAGAAGAACTTTAAAAGAATTAGATGTGACAATGGTGGGGAATTCAAATCAAACCGAATGCTTGAATTCTATGCCGATCAAGGGATTGTTTTAGAAACTACTTCCCCCCCCCCAAACAAAATGGGGTGGTGGAACGAAAGCATAGGCATTTACTCGAAACGGAACGTGCACTAAGGTTTGAGGCTAACTTGCCAACAAAGTTTTGGGGGGAATGCATATTGACCGCGACCTACTTAGTTAATCGGTTACCTTCGGAAGTTATAGAAAACAAGTCCCTATGAAATTATGTATAACCGAAAACCAGATTATAATCTTTTAAGGGTTTTCGGTTGCTTAGCATATTACAGAAGCACAAAAACAAATAGGGACAAGTTTGAAATAAGGTGGAGACTGGGTATTTTCGTTGGGTATCAAGGGGAACAAAAGGGTATAAAATACACGATGCAAAACATGGAAAAATTGTCATTTCAAGAGACATCAAATTTGTAGAAGGAATGTTCCCATTCTCCACAATTGACAGATTTAAATGAAGTTTTTAACTTTCCAAGCAATTGGGAAGAAAATAACCAAAGCACTGAAAGAGAGGGCCCAATTCCAATGGAAACATCACCAGCCCAAGTTGATGAAGTAGAGGGTGACACCGGCCCAACAGAAGAAAATTGATGGTCAATTCTAATCAACAAACACTAAAGCTTAATGAGTGGCCATATTGATACTTTTAGAGTAAATTTCGGTTTTAGTTCCTATTATTTGCTTAAAATAGCACTTTTAAGTCCAATAGTTTCAATTTCATTTTTTGATTTTTTGTTGTTTCACATTCTTCTCAACTAAATCCAGAAAGCTAACACCGTTTGGGTTTTTATGAAAAGACAAAAATACCATTCTTAATAAAAAAAAAATATATAAACTAAATAAAAAATACTCTCTTATATATATGTTCTCTCATCACATAATCACACCCATGGAAACCTCATCGCCGGTGTCTACCCCTCATGTGTCTCTCAATGATGTCTATTATATTCTGAAGCTTGCCTTAAATCTTGCTTCGGTTAGTCAGTTGTGTAAGTCTGAAATTTGGGTTTTCTTTTGTGACTCTGTTTGTGTTGGGCAGGATCAACACACTCAGAGGGTGACTGGGATCGGCCATAGGGTGGGCGATTTATATGTCTTAGAAGAACTCAAAGTGCTTGCACCTGGTGTTGCTGCTTCCGATGTTGATTTATCTTCTTTTCGTTTAAGTCCTTTTGTCGTCTGAATTTTATATTTGACATTCTCGTTTGTGACATGTGTCCGCATCTCGTTTAAAATTTTTTGTTTCCACGGGTGTTTTGGGTCAGTTGAACACTTGTGATATTTCTGATTGCAGTTGTTGCAAACTTGCTAAATTTTTTGCTTTACCTTTTGATAAAAGTACTTCTCGTTCTGTTGCGCCTTTTGATATTATTCATTCTGATGTGTGGGGACCATCACCGGTATCCACTAAGGGTGGTTCACGTTATTATGTTTACTTTATAGATGATTACACTCGTTATACCTGGGTGTATCTTATGAAACGTAGATCTGAGGTCCTTGACATTTACAAAACCTTTAAGGCCTATGTTCAGACGTAACATTCAGCTGTGATAAAGTGCTTTAGGTATGACTTAGGGGGTGAATACACATCTAATGATTTTACTCAGTTTCCTGCATCAGATGGTACCATACACCAATCGTCTTGTACCGACACCCCTCAACATAATGGTGTTGCTGAAAGGAAACATCGCCATTTTATGGAGACCGCTCGCTCATTCCTGTTATCCGCTGAGGTATCTAGTGTCTTTTGGGGAGAAGAACTACTGATTTCCCAACATGTGATTAATAGAATCCCTACTTCTCACAATGATGGGATGTCTCCATTTGCAAGTCTTTTTGGTGAACGCCCAGATTATGGTGAGTTACGGGTTTTTGGATGTACTTGCTTTGCTCTCCGTTCTCATGTTGAACGAGACAAATTGACAAATAAGTCAGCCTTATGTGTTTTCTTAGGCTATGCCAGTGGTCACAAAGGATATGGCACGAGACAGAAAGGATATCGTTGTTTTGATCCTGTAAGTCAGAAGTTATATGTATGAAGGCATGTTACCTTTCTTGAACATATTCCCTTCTATTTGATTCCAGCTAAGTCACATGATGTAACAAAGTCAGATCTTTAGAACATTGATCCTTTTGCTAACAACATTGATGTCTCAACCTCTGATGTTCCAGATTCGTCTGTTGATCCTAAAATGCATGCTCAAGATACGTCTGTTACACATGATGTGCCAACTCATGAACCATCCACGTCATCTGGTACTACCGCTGATCCTCCGCTGGTTGAAACCAGAAATCCTCCACCTCCGAGAAAGTCTACTCGTGAATATAAGTCTACCCAACTACCAGACTTTGCATACTCTGCTTCGTTTGGTTCATTTATCGTGAGCATTCATCATCTGTCTGAACCAGAATCATATAAAGAGGCTCTCTCTAACCCTCTATGGCAGAATGCTATGGCTGAAGAGCTCACAGCTTTTCATCAGACTCACACATGGGATTTGGTTCCACTACCACCAGGTAAACATAAAGTTGGTTGTCGTTGGGTGTATAAGATTAAAACGAAGTCTGATGGGTCTGTTGAACAATACAAGGCCAGGCTTGTGGCAAAAGGATATTCGCAAACGTATGGTATCGATTATGAGGAGACTTTTGCTCCAGTGGCAAAAATGACGACAGTTCGTACTTTAATAGCTGTTGCGTCCGTTCGTTAGTGGAAGATTTGTCAAATGGATGTCAAAAATGTCTTTCTGAATGGTGATCTTCATGAGGAGGTTTACATGACTCCACCATCGGGAATAGCTCATCAGCCCGGTGAAGTTTGTCGGCTTCGAAAAGCTCTATATGGGCTCAAACAGGCTCCTCGTGCCTGGTTTGAGAAATTCTCTACAATCATCACTTCTCTTGGTTTTCTTCCTAGCAATCATGATTCATCATTATTTGTTCGATGTACGAATACTGGGCGCATTCTCTTGTCTTTATTTGTGGATGATATGATTATTACAGGCGATGATTATGATGGCATTGAGTTTTTGAAACGTGACTTGGCTAATCGTTTTTCTATGAAAGATTTGGGATTATTACGGTATTTTTTTGGGATTGAAGTTTCCCAATCTAAAAAGGGATACATTCTCTCTCAGACAAAGTATATTTCTGATCTGTTTCAACGTGCGAGAGTCTCTGATAACAGAATTGCAGACACCCCTCTTGAAACCAACGCACGTTACGCTTTTACTGATGGTGTTCCTCTATCTGATCCAAGCCTATATCGTACCATTGTAGGCAGTTTGGTTTATCTTACAATTACCCGCCCTGATATCGCTCATGCTTTTCATCTGGTTAGTCAATTTGTTACCGCTCCTACTTCTGTTCACTGGGGAGCTGTTCTTCGTATTTTGAGATGTCTTCATGGCACTCAGTTTCAAAGCCTTCTGTTCCCTTCGACATCTTCTTTGGAATTGCGTGCCTATAGTGATGCTGATTTGGATAGTGATCCTAATGATCATAAATCTACTACTGGTTTCTGTATTTTCCTTGGTGATTCCTTAATCTCATGGAAAAGTAAGAAACAAGATGTTGCTTCTAGGTCTTCTACTGAGGCTGAATATCATGCTATAGCTGTGACTACGTGTGAAATTGTTTGGTTACGATGGATTATAGCAGACATGGGGGTTGTCATTTCCTCGCCTACCCCGTTACATTGTGATAATTAAAGTGCTATGCAGATCGCCAAGAACTCTGTCTTTCATGAACGGACAAAACATATTGAGATAGACTGTCATTTTACTCGTTATCATCTTCAGCTCGGGACCATCTCGCTTCCCTTTGTTCCATCAGCCTTGCAGATTGTAGATGTTTTCACCAAGGCTCAATCGGCGTCTCGTTTTCGTTTTTTATGTGACAAACTCTTAATGTTTATTTTGTTGCATTGTGAGTTTGAGGGAGATGTTAGCATAATAAGTCTGTTTATGGGCTTAAGCCCATTTAGCTTATAAGGCTTAGCCTACCTATTTAATGTTTGTTTTATCATCATTGTAACCTAATCTCTTTACTTGAATAATATTGAGCCTCCATTTTTCTAAAATTTATTAGTTAACTTTCTAGAATTTATTTTCTTTGATATTTTACTTTCAGTCCAGAGCACTATTTATTTCGAGGGCATGGAAGATCTATTCTTGGTGGTCACAGAGATTCTCCCGGCGCGAAGATACATGTGAATGTAAACACAAATTAAGGGGGTGTTTGGGATTACTTATTAAAAGTAACTTATGACTTTTTATAAAAGTAAAAAATATCTACTTTTCAAAAACAACTTTTCAACTCTTTTAAAACTAACTTTTTCACCATTTATTCAAATGGACTTTTGACTTATTACCTTTTTAAAAAAGATAATAAGGTAATAAGTAGTTTGAAAAGTAAATCCAAACACCCCCTAAATGGATGTTTAAATCGGAATCAAAATGTCATGTATGTTATCCAGGTAGTCAGTGTCACTTTGAGTAAATTTGCCTTAATTACACATCTTAAATTGTGGCTAAATCGCCGGAATCGGAGAAAGTATCATTTTCTTCTTGAGTTGTGGAGGTGCGCGTTGGTATTGTGGCGGTGCTGATGACTGAATCTTGCTGAAAAAGATGAAGCTCATCGGGAAAGATGGATATGCCAGAACATCATCTCATATTCACATCTTTTACAAAAACCCAGTTCGACAAAGCAATCAAGTCGGAAAACACGGCATCCCGCGTGGTTGGGGTGCGCTTGTCTGGGAAAAGGGCTTTGTGTCTCGGGTAAAGAAATTATCCCCCATTTTGTGGTTTCTTTTCAGGGTTTCTGTTGGTTTAATATTGAAATCGATAAATTTAAGCATTTCATTTATAAATGTTACATGGATATTGGTGATAACTGTATGCATGTAGAAGGAATGTATTGAATCTTGGTATTTTATTATAGACGCACACGAGTATCATACCATAATTCCCCGCCGTAATGCGCGGTTGAAAAAAATCTAGTTTTGCATGAAAGCAACCCAACCCATTAACCCAATAGATGAACTTGTGAACTTTTTTGCTTATGCCTTTTTTAAATAGGTCTACATTTACATTTGTTAAAGTTGGATAATTTTTTATTAAATAACATAGTATGCATTTTATTTAAAGCGGTCAAAACTGACGAAATAATATTCTACGTCATCCAAAAGAATATACATAACATATATGTCAACAAATAGCTGCTCACGCCTCCACATAAGTAGCGATTGTGCTAGTAATCAACATTTTGTCGTTGATTTCACAAATACGTGTATTTTGAACAAGTACAAAGACTTTCGATGTTCCTCTGTCAAGGTTAATATAAAAAATCAACTTACTTTCTCATGTAATAAGAAAGAAACTGTCCAACACAATAAATAATTACAAATAATATTTGTATAGATTTAGGTAATGTATATATAAATATAGATATTTGTTTGAAATTGATTATAACTTATGGAATTTTAAATAAATTAAACGGCTATCAATTAAACTAAGAATTTAAAATATGAAATGAAAATATTACATTTCATATATTTTTTCTTATTACAATAAAAAATTGTTATCCAACCACAAGTCGAGTATTTATACAAAGAAGACTTTGCCGGTCATCGACGTTTCCAAAAAAAGTAGCAGCACGTAAAGAAACCACAAGGTATAGACAACAAAACCCTTTCAACTTTGATCCAAGTAATTTGTTTTTTCAACTTCTTAGTTATACGATCGGTGTACGATTTTGATCTCTCCAATACTGGCTGTTTTTGTTAATTGTTGTGCAAGAATTCCGTTTTGAGTTCGTCTGATTCGAGTTTGAACATCGATTACTCTTCCTATTGAACTGATTTCGATGAATTCATGATTAAAACTGTTCTGTGCGAGTTCGATTTAAGTTTATTGATGGTAATTTTGTAGTTAGGGCTTTTAATTGATGTGAATGATGTATTGTTTGAATCGGTTGGATTTAGGTATTGAGATCGGTTACTGGTAGTAATTGATGATATTATTATCATATTATGTAATCAATTTGAAAATTTTAGCTCATGACATACAAATTCAATCTGAGTTGAACCCTAGACAACTTGATAGATGATAGATACATTTGTTCATTGTTTGTCCTGGGGTTTTTATAGAGGCTATCAACTTATCACAGGGTTTGATAGAGGTAAAGTGAGTAGTGTTGAGTTTGGACAGTTTCTTTTCCTACAGTTGATTGTGGAAACAATAAAAAGTGTTCATGGGTACGCGCGGGCTGCATCGATTCGAGGCTGTTATCGGTGATGGAGGTGAAGGCTTGTTGACCGAGTGTACGGGAATACAGGATGAAGAAAACAAAGCTCATTGGAATGTAAAGTTTTTCTCTAGTAAGCCGGATGGGTAGAGATATTAGAGGTGGCAGTTTTGACCTGTTTACTAATCAATGGGTGCGTTTGGGTTGTGTCAAACGGGTTGAAAGTCTTAGAAAGGGTACTAAGGTGCATTAAAACATCCTAATTGCTCTATTGAAGAACGTTAAATTATTTTTGTAATGATATAGTTTTTGTAATCATATTTAGCAGATGAGCAATGATACATATGCCTAAAACACCGACCAAAAGATCGGCATAATCCGTTCAATGCATGACACATGGCTTAAGTATTTTGTCTTCCCGTTGTGTCTTAATATCTTCATTTGGTCTATCTTTATGTTGATATTTTAGGCCTATGTATCATTTCTCTTAGCACATTAACTTTGGGTAAAAGTCAAAGAACTGTTTGTGGGACTTAAAAGCTGGTTTTGAGTTTTGACACGCGCATAAAAGTACCCATTTTGGATCAGAACACATTTTCACCCCTTAACCAACCCACCCACCCATTTTGCCACCTCTAGGTAAAGTCTCGTGACACCAATGATGCTTGACAGATGAGCTTTAGGCTCTCTATTTTGTTTGGTCTCTCTGTGTATAATCATTCGGGAGGATGAAGTTGAAGTATAATTCTTTGCCAATATAGAGATGACTACTGGCCCATTAGTTATAGTAATTTTTAGTTATCTTTAAGACTTCAATCTGTTATACAGAACTTTTAGAAGCTTAGAAGATTTGACAACTTGGAATTGTCAGTATATGCAACTGTGAATTTTGTAGTTAACGTTTGTGGTCGACTCCCCATATTTTGTTGACTTTGACCCGTCAAGTAAGCTGACGCAAGCAAAGGAAACAATTGCTGACATTGTCTCTAGTGCCTTCTCATGTTCATTTGTGTGAAATTGTTGTTAGTACTTGTGTCATTAGTTGAGTTATCCATTGTCTTTAGATCTATGAAGTAGGCTGAGGACTTGATTTGAAATTTTGAATACGGTTAGCCTTGGTCGCTTCTATTGGTCAAACCAGGGTCAAACCAGGGTGTATATTATGACCATTTTGGCTGAACCCATTTGTGATATACGTTCACAGGACTTGGCGTTATATGGCTAAAAGAGAAGTTGAAAGTGACGTTTCTGTGGACTTGACAAGAGAGTCGTTAATCGCGCTATCTTATTCTTTACCAGATACAGATTTTTCTTCACCCGAGCTCCCTAAAAGTGTTAAAAATGTCGCGGAAGCTGTAAATACTGATGAAAAAGATAAATTTAGGTCTGAGCTGATCTCGATATCATATGCTGAGTCACCCGACACAAACAATTCACCTGGAAAAACCAACGGTTAGATCGTTTAGCCATTTCTTTTTTCGGTCATCATGGGTTTTACTAGCTTGTTTTTGTTTAATGGGTCGCGGTAAACCGCAACAATAAACCAGATGTTTTGCAGTCATCAATGTTTCTTTGTGACTATTGCAAGTTGATTTTTGTTTATTGAACTATAAATCCATAGTATGTAACTATGTAGTATACTAGTATGTATATTGGTTTTTGGGCTTGCTGGGCCTCGTGAGTAGCCCGTATATGTAGGATGGTAAAACTTTTCAAAGTTTCTTTCTATATTCCGTGTAGATAGGGGTGACAATCTTGACCTATTTTTCAAAAAAATGGGTTCATTTGGGTAAAAATCAATTGAATATTGGGTTAATTTGGGTGATCTCAAATTAGTTAATGGGTTAATTTGGGTCACATTAAATTAGTCAACGGGTCAATTTGGGTCACCTCAAATATTCAACGGGTTAATTTGGGTCACTTTAAATTAGTAAACGGGTCAAAATATCAAGTATTATAAAATTTTGTTAACTTAAAAGTAATGCATATGGGTTCCCCCAACTTTGTCACCTCACCCCCACCCCCGCTATCACTACTACCGCGCCCACCGCCACCCTCGGCTGCCGCCCCTCCACCGCCACCTGCCGCCGCTGCCACCCCCACCCCCTGATGGAGTCTTAATCACATGCATGCATGTCTACTGCATGTTTATGTTATGTATTTGGTTTTTGAATTGTTCCGTTTGTTTCAGTTTGAATAAGTGCATATGTGTAACTGGGTCTTCTTAAATGACCTAGTCATTAGGACTTTCCTTTTTTTCTTAGCTAATAGTTAGCTTTAGTTTGTTACGACCTTTGTCTATTTAATGTTTCA
This sequence comes from Smallanthus sonchifolius, assembly GCA_023525975.1. NCBI lineage: Eukaryota > Viridiplantae > Streptophyta > Magnoliopsida > Asterales > Asteraceae > Smallanthus > Smallanthus sonchifolius. The sequence goes on along the minus strand of CM042021.1, from coordinate 26,678,718 downwards.
GTTTGTTCAATAACAAGTATCAATTTCAAGTGAGTTTATACCAGTTTACAACATCTGGTATCAGAGCGATAAACCGATCAAACAACTATGAGTAAAGATAAGTTAAAGATCCCGCAATTCGATGATCATTATGATCATTGGAATGAGATGATGGAAAACCTATTGAGAGCAAAATGTTTGTGGAATCTCATCGAGCAGGGCATTGAGACACCTGCTGTTGGGATTGCTCTAAGTGATTCGCAAAGAAAGAAGATAGAGGAGCAGAAAACGAAGGACCTGCAAGTCAATCACTATCTTTATGAAGCTATTGATCGAGTCACTTTTGAGCTGATCTTAGATAGAAGCTCGACAAAGGTGGTATGGGATTCCATGAAAAGAAGATTTGCAGGGAATGATCGTGTGAAGAAGTCCATGCTCCAGAAGTTACGTAGAGATTTTGAAATTCTGGAAATGAAGATGACAAACGATTCCCGAATACTTCGGGAGAGTATTAACTGTGGCCAACCAGATGAGATGCAATGGTGAGTCCATGCCGGATGTAAAGATCGTTGAGAAGATCTTGCGAACGCTTACGAAAAAGTATCTCTTTGTAGTTGTGTCAATCGAAGAGTCTAAAGATATAGCAACGATGTCGATTGATGAACTCCAGAGCACCCTTATCATTCATGAGCAGAAGTTTAAAAGGCCCGAAAAGGAGGAGCAGGTTTTGAAGGTACACTATGACGATAATACAAGTCCCCGAGGTCGAGGAAGAGGGAGATCCGGCACTAGGGCATAGTTGTCAATAGCGACCGCTATAGTGCGCTATGTAGCGAAGCGGCCTATGGTCGCTATATGGTGTTTAGCGAATGAATAGCGAGCATATAGCGAATATTCCTTTTTTTATTTTTTTAAATTATTTTTTAATTTTTTACTTGATTAATATAAATAGGGTTGCTAATAACCCTAATATATGAAAATTTAGATGATTATTGATTATAATTGCTACAAATTCTACAATAGTTGAATTTAAAATATTTCAAAAATTTTCTACTAGTGACAGTGTTGTAAAAATCGGGCCTAGGCGCCAGGCGGTCATTTAACTTGTAATTTTGAGCTAGGCGGACCATTAATCGGAATCGGTCCTAGGCGGCCAGATTCCAACGAAAATTCCGGCAAAAACCTGAAATTTTCGGTCAAATTCCGACGAAAACCTTTGATTTTTCAGTCAATCCCTTCAAATTCCAGCCAAATATGTGTATAAATATTTAAAAATGAACATTTTTATAAAAAATACATATAAAATGTGTATATATATAAAAAACTGAAAATTACATATAAAAATTCCAATCCGATTAATCTCGCCTAGGTCCCGATTAATCCCGTCTAGGCTTAGGCCCCACCCCACCGCCCGCGTAGCGTCTTGCGATTTTTCCAACCATGACTAGTGTATCGCTAAACGTGAAATAACGCCCACTATTTCATCGCTATCGCTACGTAGCGTATAGGTGGCTTGTCGCTATTTATCGCTATTCGCTATTGACAACTATGCACTAGGGGACGAGGTCGTGGCCGGGCACGTTTGTTCTTTAACAAGGAAACCGTGGAATGCTATAAATGTCGCAAGTTAGGTCATTTTTAGTATGAATGTCTTATGTGGAACGAGGCAAACTACGTTGATTTTGAGGAGGATGAAGAAATGATTCTAATGGCACAAAGCCATAAACAAATGAAAAAAAGGGAAATCATTTATGGTTTCTTGACTCAGGTTGCTCTCATCATATGTGTGGGACAAAAGCAAAGTTCACTCAACTGGATCTGAGTTTTAACCACTCGGTTAAACATGGAAACGACACACGTCTTAATGTTGGTGGAAGAGGGCTAGTCAAGCTAACACTCCATGAGTCTACGTACTTGTTACAAGATGTATACTACATGCCTGATCTAAAGAACAAAGAGGTCTATCCTTTCTTATTCAATCTGACATGTGCAAGATCTATCACCCGCTTAAAGGACTGATCATGAAGAGCCACATGAGTGTAAACCGAATGTTTCCATTGTTTGAAAATTTCCAGGAGATGAAGATAGAAAGTGGAAACAACTGTTTATATTCCAATACCGAGAGCCTTTCAAAACCGTGGCACACAAGATACGGTCATCTCAGCAATACTGGTATGGAGAAGCTGCAACAAAAGGAGATGGTAGAAGGGCTTCCACGGTTTAAGGTAGATAAAGATGTTTGCACCGATTGTCTAAGTGGGAAACAATAGAGAAGCCCAATTCTAAAGAAGAGTGGTTGGAGAGCTAGTGGCATTTTAGAGCTAAATACACTCCGACATCTGTGGACCTGTCAACCCCATTTCAAACGGTGGGAAAAGGTATGTATTGAGTTTCATAGATGATTATAGTCGAAAAGCTTGGTGTTATCTACTTGCAGAAAAATCCGAAGCTTTTGAATGTTTCAAAAGCTTCAAGAGAAAGGTGGAAACAGAAACGGGATGTGCCATCAAAGCCTTGAGAACTGATAGAGGGGGGAAGTTTACCTCAGATGCATTCAATTCATTCTGTAAGAAGCAAGGGATGAGAAGGCAATTAACAAACGCTTTCACTCCACAGCTAAACGGTGTGGCCGAACGGAAGAATAGAACTGTAATGAATGTGGTAGTGACATTGTTAGTAGCAAAGAAAATACCCAAGGTTCTTTGAGCAGAAGCAGTTATGTGGACATTTCATGTCCTAAACAAGAGTACTACAAAAGCACTGTTGAATAAAACACCTCATGAAGCATGGTATGGAGTTAAACTATCTGTTGAACATTTCAGAACTTGGGGGTGTATTGCCCATGTGCACATTCCAAAGGAAAAGCGTAGCAAGCCGGATGATAAGAGCATTACGTGCATTCTCATGGGGGTAAGTGAAGAAACAAAAGGCTACCGGTTGTTGAATCCGAACACAATGAAAATTACTATCAGCAAAGACGTCGTTTTTGAATAAGGTAAATCATTGGATTGGGCTACAACAAGTCGAACCAGAGTTAACATGGGGAGACGGTGATGTTGCCGGGAATTCCTCATATGATGAGCCTTTTGTTGGTGAAGAAGGCGATGATGAAGATGCTGATGTAGCTAGTAATCAACAATCTGTTGAAACTCAAAATGCAGAAGCAAGCATTACAACAACAAGGGAAGGACGACAACGCAAACCTCCAGGTTATTTGAAAGATTATGTGACATGTAAGGAAAGCTCATTAGAAGATGAAGTGAATATTGTTCAAGAAAATTTTCTTGACCCTGTTGACTATGGAGAGGCATCAAAGGAAAACAAATGGAAGGCGGCAATGGATGTCGAAATACAAGCAATTGAACGCAATCAAACTTGGTCATTAACCAAGTTACCGATGGGTTCCAAATGTATTGGAGTAAAATGGGTTTATAAAACGAAGCTAGATGAACGCGGGGAAGTAGACAAGTACAAGGCTCGTTTAGTCGCTAAGGGGTATTGTCAAAAACGCGGGATAGACTACGAAGAAGTCTATGCACCGGTTGCTAGGATGGATACGATAAGACTAATGATTGCAATTGCTGCTCAACGTGGATGGACGGTGTACCAAATGGACGTCAAATCAGCGTTTTTGTATGGAACCTTTGAAGAGGAAGTATACATTCAACAACCCCAGGCTTACGTGGTAAAAGGCAGCGAACAGAAGGTGTATAGGCTTCATAAAGCTTTATACGGATTAAAGCAAGCACCACGAGCTTGGTTTAGTCGGATTGAAACTTATTTTCTAAGAGAAGGTTTCAAGAAAAGTGAGAAGGAGCATACCTTATTCATAAAGATGGAGTCCAAGGGAGGTATTTTAATTGTTAATCTGTACGTGGATGATTTGATTTACACAGGTAATAGTATGGCCATGCTACAAGATTTCAAGACATCGATGAAGGAGTTCGAAATGTCAGACCTTGGAAAAATGAAAATTTTCCTTGGAATTGAAGTAATGCAATCAGATCAAGGTATTCACATTTCACAACATAATTATGCAGTAGAGATTCTGAGGAGGTTCGAGATGAGTGGTTGCAATGTAGTGGTCAACCCAATTGTACCAGGAAGCAAGCTCGTTTCAGATGAAGGACCAAGAGTAAATGATACGTTCATTAAACAAATTGTGGGAAGCCTTATGTATATTACCACCACACGTCCTGATATACAATATGTGGTAAGTTTCATAAGTCGTTTCATATCAAATCCAACTGAAATGCACCTTGCAGCAGCCAAGAGGGTGTTGAGATACCTGCAGGGAACCTTGGATTATGGAATCTGGTACAAAAGAGGAGTTGGATCGTTGGAAATTTTCACCGACAGTGATTTTGCAGGCGATTTGGATAGCAGAAAGAGCACTTCGGGTCATGTGTTTCTATGGGATAATGGGGCGGTGTCTTGGTCTTCAAAGAAACAGAACATTGTAGCCTTGTCCTCCACGGAGGCCGAATATGTTGTAGCAGCCTCATACGCCTGTCAAACCCTGTGGATTAAGAAGTTCTGGAAGAATTTGGCTTGGATTTTTAGAAGAAGTGCATGGTAATTAAGTGTGATAATACATCCACTATCAAGCTCTCAAAGAACCCCGTTTTTCATGGGCGATGCAAACACATTGGGATCCGGTTTCATTTTTTGAGAGACTTGGTTAAGGATGGTTCCATTGTGTTAGAGCATTGTGGGTCGACTGAACAGCTAGCAGATGTGTTCACAAAGCCCTTGGGACGTGAAGTGTTTCTGAAGTTAAGAACGAGGCTAGGTGTATGCTCAATAAAGGACAAACTTGGAGTGAACCACTCTCAAGTTTGAGGGAAGGTTTGATGGAATCTTAATCACATGCATGCATGTCTACTCCATGTTTATGTTATGTCTTTGGTTTTTGAATTGTTCTGTTTGTTTCCGTTTGAATAAGTGCACGTGTGTAACTGGGTCTTCTTAAATGACCTAGTTTTTAGGACTTTCCTTTTTCTTAGCTAATAGCTAGCTTTAGTTTGTTACGATCTTTGTCTATTTAATGTATCAGTTTGTTCAATGAAAAGTATCAGTTTCAAGTGAGTTTATACCGGTTTACAACCCCCCCCCCCCCCTCCTTCCCCTTGTCCCAAAACCATTTATGCTAGTTAATACGATTAAAACTGGACAAAGATGGTGCAACTGTTATTTGATACGACTATGAGAGCGTGAGAACGCTATTGATAGATCTCGTGTCTGACAATGTAACTATGTAATTGAAAAATATGTGAAAGTATAGTGAGTTAGTGACCAATTCATCTAATTTTGCCAACAGGTTGCAATGTTGTCTGAAATAAACTATGGTTTTTGGTAGTTGAAACTTGAAACACATGCTGTATTTTATTTCGAAATAATAAATCAAGAATCTAATCAAAGGTTTACGTTATTATTACATGGATGGAGTTGGTGTGGATGGAGTTGGGTGTGTAGTCCTTGTATATCCAACTATCGGACATGTGCCCTCATCAATGGTTCCAACTCGGTATAGTGTTGATGTGCGAATGCTAAATTGAGTGGACCAGTGTTTTCTACCCCCGCCACCGCCCCATCACTACCACCTCCCATCGTATTGGCCAAACCCGTTTTGACCCGAACCAAATTGATAGTTTTTTTTTAAAACGACCCGTTTTGACCCGGACTCATTTTGCTCCAAACCCGTTTTGACCAGAAGTCATTTTGCTCCTAACCCGTAATAACCCGAACCTGTTATGACCCGAAACCGTCCGACCCGCCCAGTTTACTAGGCCTACTCTAGATATAGTGGGCTTGGGCTTTCCTACAGTTGGGCCACAGTCTAGCTAACCAATGCGCTTGAACCATGTCACTCATCATCATTGGCAAACTGCAAACACAAACATTTAGGGACGCTCAACGAGCCAAACTGAGCAAACAGTCACCCGGTTTCAAGCTCATAACAACATGGGTTGAACCGGCTCGGTTCGTAATCTCCAATCCGAGTTGGAAGTGGAGCTCGTATCTGTCGTGTATTAACTCTAGCTGTGGCTTGTTAGTCTCATTTTTTTCAATAATTTTAGTGATTTTATATGTTTTTTTTTATAAAATCTCAAATAACAAGTTAATATCGATCTTAATTTATATAAGTCTCAGATAACAACACAATATCAAATGCAACGAGTGAGTTTGTTTGGCTCGAATTTGACTGGAAAATTCATTCTTGGTGTTGACATGAGAAGCAAGGGTTTGAGTTGGAGTAAAAGTCTTTGGTTAATTGCTGAAGTTTTAGAGATAATTGTTTGGTCTTTAATTAGTTTGATTTAGAGTATGATTAGGAAGTTTTTGTTTAGTTTAGTAAGGATAAATTCAAGACTTGTTTGGATTATTTATCTATTAGGGTTTAAGAGTTGTAGTATGTTTGGGTTTTAGGTCTTATTTATAGGTTCAAAGTTGCAAGGTTTTTTTAATTGAATTGAATGGAGTTTACATGGGATTTCAGTCCAAAAACTGATCTTGGAGTTTCATACAACTCAAATAAACTCAAACATAACTACAGAACAAGATTTTATCATTAGTTATTTTAAGTAGGTTTTGTATATAACAAATTTTGATTTATTTATTATGGATGAAATGTTTTAATGTAGAATACTAGAAATGTATATTTAGGGTAATCGGGTCGGGTATCACCTAATACCATACCCGTGCAATTTTTAAAACTAATCTCATACGCAGTTTCATACTTAAATATTAGTCCCATTCCCCAACCGAATGTTTTCAGGTTTCATATTTTCCTGTCGGGTTCGAGTTTACTACTATTCAACCTTTTTTTAATAATGTCACGTGGTTAGCCTGAAAATGGTAGTAACATGAACCGCTGTTAAAAAATATGCTTTTGGACCATTCCTAAATTCATGTGGATAAAAGCATTTTTGGGCCCATATAGTAGGATAGTAAAAACCTTTCATAAAACAGTACACAATTGGTACTCTATTTCTCATTATTACTATGGACTTGGGCCTCCGTAATGTTGGGCCACAGGGCCCACAAGTTGAGCCTTGAACCTCCTACATCACCATACAACAAACACCCAAAGTCCAAAAGCACGTGCTACTTATTAGAGATGGAAAAAAAAAGTCGGTTTGGATTTCCGAACCGATTTATAACCTGATCCGGTACCCCCCCCAAAAAAACATTTTGTTTTCATTCATGAATGTGAGTAATTCATAGCGACTTAGTAACAATTTGAACAGTTAATACTCTGATTCAAATGAAACATTTTTGTAATTGATGTCTTGTTTTATTGTTTTTACTTCTTTATCTTTCATTCTCAATGAACAAACTTGGGTTTAAACATTTAGCTCGAGATTAGAAGAAACGAATGAAAAGGCTGAAGAATGGGTAGTTAAAAATAATAAAATAAAATTGTTGAAAGTGAAAAGTTAATGAAATGGTTCAAAAGAGAATTAATTCCACCTTTAAAAGTTAATAGTTAGAGGAAAAATTAAAATCAAAAATTTTAACTTTAAATATTAACAATTTTCATATCTTAAATTTAAATACTAACTTAAAAAAAAATTAAACGGGTTAACAAGTCAGCCCACTTATTAGACGGGTCGTGTTCGGGTTGACCCATTTTTTAAATGGGTCATGTTATCTGACCCAAAACCTGTTTTTTTTCCGTGTTGAGTTCGGGTCGTGTAAGGAATTGCCTCCCCTAGTTTAATATAAGTTTTGAAAAAAAAAATTATCTGTGAAGTCTTTTTGAGAAAGAATAATAATAATAATAATATTAGGTTAAATATAATTAAATAAATTCATCAATTAAATTTTGAAAAAATAAATTATTTGTGAAGTAACTAAAAAAAATATTAGTAATACGTTGAATATAACCGAATAAACATGTCAATTAGTTTTGATACAAAATGTCGAAAGTTTTGAAGTAGGTTGTGGACATAGATTCATGTCGAAGGTCATTTCAGCTTGAAATAAGTTATATGATTTTAAGAACAAGGGAACAAGGTAGCATGAGGGGGACATGACCCCTAATGATTTTCTTTTGTTTTAAGTTGTTTGATTGAATTCTATTTGTTTGTGATGCATATACATACATACATACGTCATACGTGTTTATAATTACGCCGTGTTCTTGGACGAGGGGTAAATCCGTCCGAGTCGCCAGTTTTAAATCGGTTTAAGATATTTTCTGTTGAAACTTATCCGGTTCGATCCCGTTTCTAATCCAATCTGGTTTGATGTAATTCGGTTTTGACTTTATTTGACTTGATCCGGACCGGTTTAACTCGAAACCCGGTTTTGTGCAAAGCGAGTGAAGAAAACAGTTAAAGGTGATTTTGGGCCCATAAGGAACCTCTATTGACCCTCAATAATCCATGTCTATCACTCTATATAGTCTATTCAAGCGTTTTTGGGCCCATATGACTCATTAGTCATTATTAGTACAAACCTTTCATAATTGGTACTCTATTTCTCGCTATTGTTATGGATTTGGGCCATGGTAAGTTGGGCCAAATCAAGGGCCCACAATTTGAGCCTTGAACCCGTACACCCAAACACACCGCACACGTGTTACATCGGTACATTGTCTGTTTGTTCAATCTATGGGCTCACGTGTACAAAACTATAAATTATTAACTTATTCTGTTTAAATAAATTTTGAAAAAAATAAATTATTTGTGAAGTATTTCTTTTTAAATTAATAATACATTAAAATAACCAAATAATATTTATAAAAAATAAATTATCTATGAAGTAATTTAAAGAAAAAAAATCGCAATTTGTTTTGATATGCAACTAGTAATTGTACCCACGCTTCGCGAAGGGAGCGTAGTCATTTTTCCCCGCATTATGCGGCATGAGTTTGATTGTTATCGGTTCGGCTCGTTGAAAACCATAAAAGCGAGCACCGATATCGGTTACAATAATAGCAAAACACCGGCAACACGTTGCTCGCTATAGCATACGAAACAAAAAAAAGTATATACTCGATTTTGAATACAACTCCGTTTAAAAAACAATTATACCGAAACATTTACAAAAAAACTAAAATCAGCTGCGCACTCCATTTAAAAAAAATAACGAACGAAAGCTATTATAGAAAAAAGAAATTAATAGAAAATCAAACGGGTTAAAAGTGTATATTATATAAAATAGAAGGGGTGAAAATGTAAATTAAAAAAAATAGTTGAAAAAAGAAAAAAATTTCCAACTCCAGGGATCGAACCTAGGTGGATGGATCCAATAGCGTGTATAGGCGCAGGCTCTTAACCAGACCAACCATTTCAACTTTGTGATTACCTTTGAAACATTAGTAATTATTAACATATTAAAGAGCATTAGATTGAATAGGATAGTTCACCTATTTTGTTTTTTTACACAAAACTTTCTTCTTTTATAGATTTGCACAAATTAGATTGAATAGGATAGTTCACCTATTTTGTTTTTTTACACAAAACTTCTTTCTTTTATAGATTTGCACAAATTAGATTGAATAGGATAGTTCACCTATTTTGTTTTTTTTGACACAAAACTTCTTTCTTTTATAGATTTGCACAAAGTTAATTTTTGACTTTTTTTCTTTTGACACAAAAGTTTTTTTTTTATAGATTTGCCATAACTTTATATTTTGACTCAAAATTTTATTTTTTTAATAGATTTACTACAAAACTTCAATAGAGTAAAGATTTTTTATAAAATTGTAATAAAAGTTTGCTGAGTATATATTTTTTTTATAATAGCTTTTGTTCATTAAATTATTTTTTAAACGGGATGCACGGGTTTGTTTTTTTTTGTCAGCGATCCGAGTATTTTTTTTGTATCGTACACCATAGCGAGTCTGTGTCAGACGTAAGTTTTATCCCATCAATAACTACCAAACTCCCGCCGCGTTGCGCGAGGGAGAAAACCAGTTAGATTAAAGTAGAAGCCAGATGAATAGTGACTCGAGAGTTGGCTACTTCTCATTGGACCACAAGAAATACAGATATGTGCTGCGGCCGACGACCGATTAAACGTGTTTTCCAGCATTATATTAAACAAATACATTTTCCGAAGTAAATCCGTTGGATATTGTCGGCAAATACATCATCACAAATATTGATTGGTTCACGTCTGGTTTTTTTCTCTTTCCTTTTTTTTCAAATTTCCTTTTAAGGTTTTTTTTTACGTTTTAACCCCTTTTTAAATTTCCTTTTTAACATAGAAATATTTTCGGTAATATATGCTTTTAACTAGCTAAATGTTCTATTAATATTATTTTTCTATAATAGTTTAAGTTCGTTTGTTTTTTTAAATGGAATACGAGTCTGAATTTAGTTTTTTTTAATGTTTCGGTATAATTTTTTTAAACAGATTTGTATTCAGAATAGAGTATAATTTTTTCTTGTATCCTACGCTATGGCGAGTTGCGTCAACATTGCGTTGCCGTGACAAATGAACAACATCGATATCAGTTGTCGCTTTTATGAGAGGAAAACATCGTTGACGGTGTATTGGTATAATCGTATCTGATCAGTGGTGGACCCATAAATTCTTTTCATGGGGGTCGGAAATTTTTGGGGTTGGTTGACGAGCGATATATAACGTGTATATAACACTAAAAAAATTTCATTAGGGGGCGATCTGGGGGCTATTGCAAAATTTTATGGGGGGCGATCGGGATTTTAACGCGTATATAACACTAAAAAAAATTCATGGAGGGCGGCCGCCCCCATACCTTGCATGTAGGTCCGCCATTGTATCTGATATCAATGTTCACTTTAATTGTTTTGGACGAGCCAAAGCGATCACGACCAAACTCCTGCCGCATAATACGAAGAAAAAACGACCGCGCTCCCCGCGAAACGCGGGGGAAGTTATTATTATAAAATACAGAATTTTCGTTTTAATCTAAAAAAAACTTCCTTCAGTGAAAATATTACAAATGCATTTGCCACCAATAATAACCAATAAAATAATGTTACTGTACATGTGTTTTAGTAAAGAGTAATAATAATAATCGGCGACAATTTTGACGTAGGTTCTCCACACAGATTCATGTCGAAAGTCATTTCATTTTGAAGCGTGATTTTAAGAATAAGGGAGCAAGGTAGCATGGTAAGGGGGCACGTGACCCGTAATTCATTTCTATTGTTTCCGGTTGTTTGATTGGATTCTATTTGTATTATATATTTTTATTTTAATAAATCGCTAACTATTATGTCATTTGTTTTTTTTCTGCGCACTCAATTTTGGGTTTTCTCACCTCTATCTTCTTCTTACAATTAATCCATTTGATTCTTAAAATTACTCATCTAATTTTATCAATTAATTTTCATTCAATCTTAGTTTTTTTTTATTTTTCTATGCAACCAAATGAATTAAAAAGAGTGAACTTTATAGTTTTGTAAGAAAATTGATTATTGTCTGTATCCATTAGTTAACAACTTTGTTTGATTCTAAATTATGTTTCTAAACTCACAATAATCATTTTGAAAACACGAATTCAAACACTTGTAAATAATTAATTTTAGCTACAAAATATGACATATTTCTTGAACCAGTCTTGAAATGTGAAACCTTAATGTAGCAGTAATGAGAAGTATATAAGTGTATTATCAATTATATATTCTTTTAATGATTCAGTCTGTGTAATACACGGGTTTCTAACCTAATATATATATACACACACACATACACTAAGGATTTTTATCGTACAAAGGATACCGAACCATCAAGACGCGACACATGTTCATGGGCGAGTGGTAAATCCGTCAGCGCCATAATCATGCACAATAAATACATAATTACGCACACTATAAAATAGTTACGGAACCATATATAACTAATTACGCACAAATAATAATGCAATATATATAAAATAATTATGCGACGTATATAATAATAACGCTAACTTATATTTATAATTATGCACATTAATAATTAAGCAAGATATATACACAACACATCGACGTTATTTTTATATATAAGTTGATTTTTTTTGTAAAAAAATCTAACAAGACTACATTCAAATCAAAGATAATAAAATGATCAAAGATAATTTAAAAAAAAAGCTGTTGTATAAAAAAGTTAAATGCGTTTAAAAGTTTGGCGAAACTTGAAAAAAACCAGCAATGGTAAGCTATTCTCATTTTACCATCCAGCCCCTTTTCACGCATAAAAAATTGCTTACATGACATCCTTTTATTTTAACAATTAATTTCATTGATCAATGTTCTAAAATTGTTTGTAGACTTTGTATAATAAAACTCCTTTTTTTAAACCTTTATATATCTATACAATATTATAATACATATGAGGAGAACAAAAATATAAATTTACATTATTTTAATAGAGTTTAAGTAATTACATTTTTTTAAAACATATGATACAATCATTTAAAACATATTATTGACTTTTAACCCAACTTTCCTCCATTATTTTTAAACGACCATAATTTTTCATACGTTAATATTTAAAAAAAATTATACCATAAAAACGAGCATTTTGTTCTTTATAATTTGAGCATGGTATTGCTATAATTTTTTTTAATTAACATGTTACATGATTATCAGTGTCTATGTTCCCCGCAGCATCGCGCGAGCACACCTCTAGTATATATACATGTATATATGTATGTATGAAAGAGAGAGAGAGAGGGAGGGAGGGAGGGAGGGAGGGGGAGGTGGAGGGAGGGGGGTGGAGGGGGAGAAGGGGAGAGAGAGGGAGGGAGGGACTGTAGAGATGGCAAAATAACCCGAGCCCGACGGGTATACCCGAAACCTGACGGGTATGGGATTAGTTTTAAAATTTTTGAGGGTATGGGATTAGCTGATACCCAGACCGATTACCCGAAACCACATACCCGTTTACCCGAATCATATACCTTGAATTTTTGAATTTTTCTTTTTATTTTCCCTTAACCCATGTGTGACATCCCTGATTTTTATGCTTAAATTGTAAGACATGTTGATTCGGATTATATGTCTAATTCTTGTGTCTTATACTACTTATGATATCTTTCATTTCAAACTTCTTAGTCTAAAGTGAGTATTCTATTACACTTTAGAGTCGTTTACTTATTCTATTGTGATTCTATATATAATTCTCGTATTCATCCTAGAACTTGCTACTTATGGTAACTTTGGATGTCTTAGACTCTAACCTAATCAAATCAATTCAAGTTTGTAACTTCGTTCGACTAAAATAAAATTTTAAGGGTAAAAGTTACACATACGTAAATTTCAGGGTTTCTTTTGTAACATCTTCGAAATCTGGTTAATTTTTGTAATTTTAATTATATATCATTATTATTATTATAATTTCCAAATATATATATATATATTATATTATTTAATTTAATAAATTATTTAGAACTTATCTTAATTAAATAAAAACTATTATTTTATTACTATTCCTAATCTATTTAACAGACTTAATTCTCATCTTATCCTATTTTTTTGTATTTGGCCTTAATCCCCATGATCCCCCCATTATTTAAAATTTATTTTATTAAATATAACTAATTATATTCAAATATTTGCAATCCTAGCCCTAATAACTATTTAGTTTTTACGAATAAATCCTAATCCCACCCTATAAATAGAGCCTTTATTCCTCATTTAATCTTCACACCTCAACGATCCTCTAGGGTTCTCTAGCTACTAAAGGTCGTTCTTCTCATCTTCTGGAAGATTCTAGCTTAAATCCTTCCATTCTAAGTAAGTTCTTCTTATGTTTTTGCTTGTTCATACTTTTCCTTTCAAAATTCCTCATAACTAGCTAGATCTATGATATCTTAACATGTTTATGTTATAATCATAGACCTATCAAAGATCAAAAGCCATATTTTAATTTAATTTGTTCAAACTTTTATTTAAAAAATTGGTTTTGATCTTTCTTGATTTTTTAAATTTCAAAAATCATATTTTTTTTTACTAAAACTCCTTATTTTCAATTAAAACCCTCTAATATTCAAATTATTTATTTCGATCCTTATTAAATGCACATTTTCACTTTAGCCCTTATCTTTTCCCAAACTTATCAGACACGCCCTAAACTCGGTTAAAGTATACGAATAGAGTAACCTTCAAACTGGTTTGTAGTTATCTGACAAACATTAAGGTTCTGGCTAGAAAAGACGGGGTTCTGATCTGACTAACTCTTTCGTGAGAACTTTTCTGTTGGAAGTACTACTCTGGTACGGTAACCACTCTAGTATACGACAACCACTTTCCTCTATTTACAAAAAAACCCCTCATCCTTCCACTATTCTATAAACTGACTTACACTCGAACTTACTTAAGGATTTATTAAAGCATCTCCTAAACCAAGTTACTTCAGCAATCAAAATCAACCCACATGCTGAAAGGTGAGTTCATAGCCCCTTTTTGCTTTCAATTTTGGGGTGGAAAACATGCTCTTATATCAAAACTGAAACCGAGTCTCGAGTCAAAACTATAAATTTGAAATCAGTAACAAACTTTCTAATTCTAGTAACATTAAACTGATTTATACATGTTGCAAATGTCACTTTTAACTACAAAGTCTCTCTTAATTTCTAAAATCTACACAACCATTAACTTCGGGGAAGCCACGAGAGTACGTAAATAGATATATTGGCCTGACTAGCCCATCCAGTCCTCCGGTTGATGCATGCCAATCAATCTCGAGCGTCCTTCAAGTTGTGGAGTCTGATCAACTTGGAAGGAGCTGAGTGTTCAAAAACTGCATACTAGACACTTATACTAATTTAACACCCTAGCAAGGTGTTAGACGGGAGAGCAATCGATCACTAGGGTTGGTTGTGAACTCATGTATAAAAGTTTAATTACTTGGAATTTGAAACTTGTTTATGACTTACATCTTGTTATCTATTACTATGTATCTATCTAAACCTATGTTCTCACAAACTTTTTAGTTGACCTATTTTAGCATGTTTTTCAGGTTTTGGATCTAAGTTGCTGTTTTGGTCACATTAGGATTCAAGATCAAGATTTTAGTAGACTTAGCTTAAACATATTATTTAATAAAAAAAACTTGTTTGTTTTATTTGGTTTATTTGTTCTGAAATACTGATTTAATAACTATTTGGTTTTAATAGTAAATTTCTTTTGATCATGTGTGATGATTCAATTTCGTCGCTCTCTCGTGTTTCCGCCTTGGCGGGGGTGTGACACCATGCTTATTAATACTTCATTTTAATAGGTTTATTATGAGGAAAATTAATTTTTTCTAAAATATATATTTGATGATATTAATGTATTCAATATATTCATATTTAATATGTTATTAAAAATATATAAAATACTTGTAGAAAAGTACACAACACATACCCAACGGGTATTGGCCGATACCCGCGAGTATTCCCGATACCCGATACTAACGGGTATACCCGATATCCGCGGCTATGCCCGATACCCGACGGGTAATGGGCCGGGTATGGGACATGATTTTACAATCGGGTATGGGTTTGAGATTACCGATACCGGACCCGAACCTGACCCATTGCCATCCCAGATAGAGAAAGAGAGAGAGGGAGGGGGGGGAGAGAGAGAGAGTAACTGTGGTTAAAATTCTTTTGGCATAACGATCATCCTGCTTATACACGGTTTTTTCTAGCACTAATAAAACTATTTTTTAACGATACATAGTCTACTCATATTAACTATACCCATCAAACCTTCACACTATATAATTCGATCCCTCACCACTTGATGAGAGGAATACATTATTTACCACTAGGATGTCTCCGAGGACAACTAGTAGTTTATAATTGATAGGATCAAAAAAATATATTATAATTTTTATACAAGTGTATACGTGTATACTTAAGAGAAATTTACTTTCTTGATTCATATGATACAAGTTATTTAATAAACTTTTATATCTATTCTTGTAATAAATCTATAAATTGTCATCATTGACGAATAAAAAAAAATGTAAACTTTAAAACATTTTAAATCTTTTTTTGGCATCCCAAATTAATAAGGAAAAGAGTGCTGCTAAATAAAAGCCTATACTTTTATGTTATTTCTATTTTCAATACAATAGAAAAGACGCTCGTTTGGGAGTACCCTTTATATATTTTGAGATAGAGGTAAGATTTACGTTCATTTCACCATCCCGTAACCTTTGTTTGTTTGTTATAGAGCACCCCTAGTTAAGTCGTCTAATTTACAATTAACCTTTCTTATAAGTTTGAAGTCACTTGATTAAACCCGTAATCTAGACTCATTAAAGTTAAGAAAAGTTAATTTATTACTCTCACATAAATAAATTTTCAATTAAGGTTTACTGTTACATAAAACACTAAAAATTTTAAATTTAGTGTCTTTGAAAATAGTGATTTTAGTATTTTATACAAGTATAAACTTTAATTTTTCAAATTAATTAGAAATTTTTATTGAGAGTTTGTTGAGATTTTTATAATTCTAGAAAATATTCTTAGAAAAGAAAAGTGAATATAATAAGGTACATCCATAATCCATTGAACCCGACTAGAGGAGCGTAAAAAAACCGGGTTATTAAAAGAAATTTGCCGTTCTAAAAAAAAGGAAATGGAACCACGTATTAAGCCGAACCAAAACCGTTAGTTTGGATCCAAACCGAACCACATGGTTGAATCGGTTTGTAATCCCTCCGTTGAAACCGGTTAAAACTGAGCCGACCAAATAAAATCCGGTTTTAATCTGAACCAATCATTTTCCCCTTAAAAACCGGTTTCAAACTGAACTTGTTTGAGCCTAAACCCAATGTTAACTAGTTTGGACTGAACCCAAACCGGCTTGGGCCCAAAAACCAATTTGTGCACCTCTAAACCTAGGTGTACAAACCGGTTTATTTGGCCAAACTGGTTCGGGTTGTAAACCGGGTCGGTTTGGTCAAAATTTGTCAAAACCGGGTTGAGACCTAAAAGTTTTTTTATTATTATTATTATTAATAAAATTAGTGAATTTTTATAACCTTTTTGGTTTTAAAGTATTATAAACTTGATACATGTAATTATCATACGCCTTAAATTCAGTATATTTTGATTGAGTTTATAAGAATTTAAGTTTACCACTAAATAAAAAACAAAAAAAAGTTATCATTGAGCTAGTTGGGCCCATAAGGAACCATTGATCAAGACCACTCCTTTATTCATGTCTCAAACTTGAAGAAACAATTTTAGACCCATGTGTACCTCCATTGGATTCATTAGTACAAACTACAAACCTTTCGTGAGGGTGAGACATTACACAATTGGTACTCTTTCTCACCATTATAATGGACTTGGGCCTACGTATATTGGGCCACATCAAGGGCCCACAAATGGAGCCTTGAACCCCGCCTAATACGACAAACACCCAAACATGTTCCGTCGAACTATTCGCTGAACGTTTGGTTCGTCTGCAGCCCGTACGGATGCATATAACAACATCCAATATTATTAACTAATTCTCCTTTTAAAATATGTTTTGAAAAAATAAATTATTTGTGAAGTAATTTCTTTTTAAAATATTAATAACACGCTAAATATAACTAAATAAATTCGTAAATAACTTTGGAAAAAGTAAACTAATTTAAAAAAAAATTAATAATATGTTAAATGTAACTAAATAGTTTCGTCAATTTTGAGGTAGGTTCTCGACATAGATTCATGTTGAAGGTCATTTCATTTTGAAGTAGGTTGTCCTATATGAGTTTAAGATAAGGGGCCAAGGTACCCCTAATTCATTTCTTGTTTAATTGGATTATATGAAAATAACTTTTGTGTGTGCATTTTAGGTGAGGGTATATACGTCCATACAATTACAGTTGCGTAGAGATGTATCTTTGAAATAGATGAGACACACCATGATAATCGCGCAGGTCGTTCATGCGTCAAACCTAGACACAGGCACGCCTTTGTAAGTCAAACGGACACACCATTATACTATTATTTAAAACCCACTGGGGTGAGCAGTAACACTAGTGATGTACAACTTGAAGAGCTGCAGGTACAACTAGCCTTTCCACATTTTCTTTAGGTTTCTCCACTTTTCCCTCTTGCTTCTTCTCTACGATTTTTCTTCCGGTTGTTATTAAGTTTCATTAAAAAAATTTATGGGAAATTTATGGCTTTTTGATAATGAAATACAATTTTAGTTTTTTACTTCTTGGAATCAACATTTTTAAATGGGTTAACTGCAATATTTATTAAAATTTACATGTGTTGTGAAACGTAGAATATTAGAATCATTATTTTTAAATATGCCAAACCTGTAAATTTTATTGTTTTATGTACTTGGTTACTTGAACAAAGAGTAATCGATTTTTTTTTCTTATTTTTTTGCTTTTGAATTATTTTTATATAATAAAGCGAGTGAAGAAAACAGTTAAAAGATGATTTTGGGCCCATAAGGAACCTCCGGTTAACCCGACCACTCCTTAATTCATGTCTCACACTGGAATATAGGAGCATTTTTGGGCCCATATTGAACCTCCAATGGACTCATTAGCCATTCGTACAAACCTTTTTTGCACAATTGGTACTCTATTTCTCATTATTATAACGGATTTGGGCCAGCATAATATTGGGCCACATCAATGGCCCACAAAATGAACCTTGAGTCCCTAACATCACCCGTTTACGTTTCAGTTTCATATAGGTAGGGGTGACAATTCCTAACACGACTTAAAATATGATGAAAATAGCAAGATTTATTTTGGGTTGCCATATAATCCGTTTGGTAAAACGGGTCTTTATTTGGGGTGACCTGTTTAACCTGTGTAATTAAATACGTCGACATGGCAAACCATTTTCGTCCCGTTTAACTAGGGCCGGCTCAACGTTTTTAGGGGCCTAAAACGAATTATAAAACCGGGGCCCTTTTCATAAAAGAAATATTTTTTTTAGAATTCAAACATATGGGAATATGATGATACACATTTTTGTATGCAATTTCTTAAATACACACAATCACACATATTAAACTTGGAGGGGGCCCTAAAAGACATCTTATTTTTTTTTTACATAGTTGAGCCACCCATGCTTTTAACCAATTTTACAACCCGCCAACCTGATTAACATGTTTACAACTTGATAACAACTGGCCACCCCGCCAATATGTTTGGCACGTTTAGATAAATGGGTTAAACGGGTTGTATTCGGGTTATACAATATTAAGCGTGTTTGGTTAGGGTTGAACGGATCGTATTTGACGATGTAGAATAACCTCTCACAGAATCTGATACACTTCACACACATACACTTTATCACCTTTACCCCTGAACCTCATTCAGTCTATTTCACATGTTGTGAAGTTAACAAATGGGTATCCGACATTCAAAAGATGGTCGAAGGGGATGGTATGGAGGTTGGGGAGGTGATATGGTGTGGAGACCTGAAATGTTGGAATGGAGCCTTTAATTGAATGGAGGAAATAACTCAACTACATGAACTAATACAAAAACTTAAAAAAAAAAAATCTAATAGTAGCTGCTAATTTGTAATTTTTTCATGTATTTATCTGTCTAGTTTTATCGAGTTCACAATAGATAAAAAATTAAAAGATATAGGGCATACGGGTCGTATTGTACCATACGACCCGTATGCCTTCAACCGTATTGTACCATACTACCCGTAACATTGCCTGATTTGACTGTTTTGGAACCATACGAATCGTATGATACAATACGACCCATATACGCTGCAATGATTGTGTGTGTGTATAACATGTGAGGGTGTATGTATAACTAAAACCTTTTTGTTTTCATGTTAACTATCACATTAAACGATGAAAAGATGAATGAATTAAGAACCAAAAGAAAACAACTAAAGATGATTTTGGGCCCATAAGGAAACTCTATTGGACCCGACCACTAACACTATAAAAGCATTTTTGGGCCCATATGGATCCCCCATTCGACTCATTAGTCATTAGTGTACAAACCTATCGTGAGACAGTACACAATTGGTACTCTATTTCTCATTATTGTTATGGACTTGGGCCTTCATAAACTTGGGCCACATCAAGGGCCCACAAATTGAGCCTTGGAACCCCATATAAGCAAACACCCAAGTCCCAAACACACGTGCTACACATATCTGTCTAGATATACTCCTTCAAACTTAGTTGAAATAAATTTTGAAAAAAATAATAATTTATTTGGGAAGTAATTTTTTAAAACAATAATAATAAGTCGACAATTTCGAAGTAGGTTGTGGACATAGATTATTCATGTTGAAGGTCATTTCATTTTTGAGGTTGATTCTATATATTTTAAAAATAAGGAGGCAAGGTAGCATGATAGGGGGCACATGACCCCTAATTCATTTCTTTTGTTTCAACTTGTTTGATTGGATTCTATTCGTTTGGTGGGTGGGTGTATATATATATATATATATATATATATATATATATATATATATATATATATATATATATATATATATATATATATATATATATAGGTACGGTTCCACTAAAAGGTGGTTTTTCGCTAAGAAATACTAAGAAATGGGTCAAACGAACTCCGACTGAGCTCATTCCAGCGGCGTTGGAACCGTCTCATCGAACCTTAACCCGGACCCAAAAACCTAAACCCCCCTCCACCCGCACCCCCAAAAACCTAAACCCCCCTCCAACCCTACCCCGAAAAGCCTAAAACCACCACCTCCCAAAAGCCTAAACACCCACCCCCCTCCAAAAAAAAACCTAAACCCCCCACCCCCACCCAAAAAAAATACCTAAACCATAAAATCTAAAAACTAAAAACTAAACCCTAAGGCTAAAACCCTAAAATTCAAACGTAAAATCTAAACCTTAAAAGCTAAACCCTAAAAGCTAAGATGGTAGAGTTCGACGAGACGGTTCCAACGCCGCTGAAATTAGCTCAATCGGAGTTCGTTTGATATCGTTTCTTAAGATTTTTGTCATTTCTTAGATTTATTAGCGAAAAACTAATTATTATTTGATTATTTCCGTATATATATATGATAAAAAAAAATGCTCTAAAAAGTGATGATACCGGTGTGATGGATAAGTATAATAGTTTAATATAGATAGTTATTGTTTTGGTTAAATGTTGCCGTCTTAGATGATGATCATAGACAAGAAAAAAAGAAATGATAACTATTTTTTTTTACTTTTTATTTTGTAAGACCGGGAGGAAGTATAGGGGTCCATGGGATGGGTGGCCTGGTAAAATGGGCGGATCAAGTTGGATAACGATTAACGAGTCAAAAATGTCAAACTAGGTTAAGATCAAAATGGGTTGTTGTTTTGAAAAATACCAAATTGGCTTGGTCAAACCGAGTTCCCACCAAAATGACTCGCCTTGAAATGTCTCGTATTAGAAAAAAATATCAAAATTGGTTCACTCGCTATATTTGATTTTATGGAGGCTGAGGTGCTGACGGTGGTCGTGGAGGTGGGCGACGGTGGCGGATATGGTAGTGGCGGCTGTTGCGATGGCTGTGGAGGTGACGATGGTATAATATTTGAAAGGAATATAAAAGTAATTTTATTATGACTCTTACATATGTCTTGATGTTATAACAAGGAAGTTATTTAAGACATATGCCCCGCGTAAAATGAACAACTGTTTGAAAATACGTGTTTTTAGTAAGCTAATAAGTAGCCCGATATTTTATGTAGCAGCACGAGAATCAAGTCGTCGCTATAGGAGTCGTTTAGTTGTGATATTTGGGTGTGGTACAACGTGTGGTGTTAGTGAGACACAAGTTATGCCTAATGACATGTTTGTAACGTGTTTCCTGAATGTTTCACATTGACAACAAATCTTATTGTTGAATGTGTCGGAATTTTCACATTTGATCCAACTTTCAGACAAATGATATCTTGACTTTAGCGACCACAATTGGGTTTTATGACGACTGGTTTAATGCTAAGTCAAAAAACATAATTGTGACGGATAGTGACTGATCTAAAAATCTCTAAATAAGTTATATAATGTCATTACAATTTTCATACTATAACTAAAGAGGTTTAGTTATGAAATAAAATTTGTTTGTGAAATTAACAATTCTGAAATAATAAAGTTACTTATCTATCTATACTATATAATAAATAAAGGTTTTTTCATGGCACGTATCGCTTACATATTCATTCTCATAATTTTTTCCCTACTCTCTCTCTATTAAATACACTTCTATCTTTTAATAATAATTATATTTTTAAACAAAATAATAATTATACTAATAAAACACACTTATTTTAAATTATCCCTTATTATAAGAAAACTTTGAAATCTAATTATGTAACTTTTATTTTCAATCAAATAGTAAATGAAAGTCAAATTACATTAAATAGTAATTAACGTTTTTTGAGACCAAATTATATATTAATTTGTACATATTTTAATTTTGTTTTCTATCCTTAGTATATTTAATACAGTTTTACACCTGTAAAATATATACATAAAGATTTAAGAGATTTTATGTATTGATATTTTTCACCGCATGTGTAGACACAGGGTTCTAAACTAGTTTATTAAATAAATAAAAGACTAATAAGAGTTAAGTGTGTAAACGAGTTAAGTCGAGTTTATTTATTAACGAGCTCGACCCTAAGTTTCATATACTAAGCTTGACTAAGACCGTGAGTGTAAATGAGTTTATTTTTTATATAAATATAATAACTTTTATTTAATATTATAAATATATAATTACCAAATAAATATTATTATATATAGTTATGATATACATAAGTAAATAATATATATTATGTTACTTATAAAATTACAATTACAAATAAGTATAAGAATAATTATATATTCATAAAAAACAATTAATAACTAATAAACGAGCCAACTTCGAATAAAGTTCAAGTTAGAAAAATTACCGAACTAATCTTGAACTCTTCCAAGCTAAATGAGTTGAACATGAGGTTAGTCAAATTTAGGGTCAACGCGACTTGTTTACACATGAAACGCTAAGTTAAGCACTTGAGTTTTAGAACTATAACCCGGTTAGAGCACCTCTAATCCATTACACTACATTTAATATATAATTTGTATTTAAGAATTAAAAAAATGGCGTACCGGTGTTTGACTTAGCTCTCGCATTTGTATAGAATCCGGGGAGGGGCCGAATCGCTTCACGATGTGATGTACGCAGCCTTAACTTACATTTTGTACGGAAGGCTGTTTCCCACGGTTCAAACTCACGAGCTCAAGATCACAAAACAACAATGTCACACCCCCAAATTCCACTAACGGAGTTTTACCGTTTGGGAGGTGACACACCAGGATCTTAGTCATTAGTTACATTGAACGACTCTACATGGGACTCAAATGAAATATCATATTAATCAGAGTTTTAATGCGGAAGCGTAAAGAAAAGTAAATGCGCAAAACACACGCGCCCAAAAAGTCCAAAAGTCCAAACCAAACATAATTCAGAACAAAGTCCAAACAATTTAATAAAACATCAATCAATAGGAGAATCTCATGCATGTCCTATATGTACACCTGTGCCTTATCTTAGCGACCTGAGAAAACATGTACGAAAAGATGTCAACACGAGGTTGGTGAGTTCACAGGTTTCAGTATATAAATAAACATTTACCAGATTACTGTTCATTCAATATATATCCATAGGTAGCTAACCTATATTCATGTTTAACTTAAGCGCTCGCAACTGAAGCTGACTGTTTGTTTATTAGCCTCCTGCCAGGTCTATCAACCCCGGCGATGTGAGTAGGCTAACATTTCATCCGTTCGATCTCCAATCGAGTTAGCGCGACTAACGCGTGTGGGATTTGTCAAACCTAGTAGTATTACTAAACATTACATCGCTAAGATCCATATTAACGGTCCGATGTGTGTTGAGGACTTTCAGTGATAGCGTGTTACGCTTAGCTTTAACATTGATAACATATGAATTACGAAAATCTCAAAATAGTTGAATCATGTTTTCTCCCCCAAGTTAAAACAGTAAAAGGGGCCGTGAAAACTCACCTGAGTTGTGTAGAAAGTAATCACACAAGTAATAGACTTGGTACACAAGTGTTAGCCTGCAACGGCTTACGTATGCCTTAGAATTACAAACACATAAATTAGGGACAAGTTGAGATTTGTGACGACGACACGGAAAGTTAGAATGTCTTAACGCATTCTAAGGATTTAAGAGTAGCCAACGTGTCTACGGGAATAAAGATTCTTAAAATAAAAATTACGATCGAAGCGTTACGTGTCGTACGTTAATAACGAATAATAATTAAACAAATACATAAATTCGTACGTTCGAGTCGTTTACAAAAATTAGGAAAATAATATAATTTAATATATTAGTTTTTAAGTTCGCATGATTATCTAAATAATCATTTGTGTGGAAAAATAATAAATATATTATTTTTAATCGAGAATGTAAACGTAGGTAAATAATATAACAATTTATATTATTTATAGTTTTAAAACGTCACACGAGGTAATTAAACGAGCCGAAATAATATAACTTATACATTATTTTATAATATTAATCACGGGTTGAAAATAATATAAATATATTATTTTATACGAAGTTGTGGTTGGAAAATAGTATAAATCTATTATTTTAAAAGTGGGGAATTATATTAAAAAATGGTTAGAAATTCAAACCCGAGCCTACGGGTGTTTTACGGGTTCAAAACACTTTTATATACTAATATAATAATATGGGATAATGATTTTTCTTTAAAATAATAGTAAAAAACGGTTTAAAAATTAAAAAGAGTGTGGAGAGACTCGAACCCGGGTCTCTCCCACACACGTACACTGTCTTAACCAACTCTGCCTGCTAGGGAATCGCACAAGAACTCGGACCACGATTGTTTTATCAAATGAGCACACTGTGCTCTTTCTCCCTATCGAACCCGAGGTCGAAATCACTCCCAAAACCCCTCCATTCGATTCTGTTTGGACAAAAAGACATAGGGGTTTTGTTAATCGGCCTAAGACGAACTTGTGGAGAAAATTAATTGCAAAATCAATTGGGTTTGGATCGTTTAATTTGAGACTCAAAAGCCGAAAACCCTAGGTTTGATCCTGGATCGATTAGATTGATTCTGATAATGACATGGTTTGAAACCATGGGGTTTTTAACAAGTGATGATCTGTGAGTCTAGCTATATAATTTAATTAGATTTAAATCGTGTCTGGACTTGAGTTCGATTAAACCCAAATGTGATGAACCCTAGATTCCAGATTGGGATGAATTTGATAATGGAAGGTTAAATTAACACAGGGCTTTTGATTAGTGGGAGATTTCGAATTTAAACATGTAATTTAATTGAATTTAAACCAGATCCAAGACGGTGATCGATTAAACTGGTTTTGCATGAACCCTAGAATCGGGTTCATGCCGAATTTGATGATATAAGCCCCAATAATCATAGGGCTTTCATTCTAAAGACTTTAACGAAGCTAATGGTGTAGGAATGTACCAGAATAGATGACGAATTGGGTGTGGCCGACTAGAACCGATGCCGATGATGACTGGTTTGGTCTCCGGTGCTCTCCGTTGCGATTCCAGTCAGATTGATGCGTGTAGAAGCTTCTGTAGTGTTCGTTTAGTGACCGCAAGTGTTCAATTGTGGAAATGATGGACGAATTCGAGTTAATTTGATCAAGGTCGCTGTGGGTGTCGACGGTTATGCCATAACTGGCATTTAATTGGTATAATTCGGAAATGATGGTGCTTAATTCAGTTGTTAAGACCGTTAATGTTATAATCAAGCACTTTCAGTTACAGAATTCAAACAGAACCAATCGTGGGATTCGAATTCGATCAAAGTAGCATGGTTTGACTTTAATAAGTCAAACCAAATCAAGATTGGGTGGATTTCATTTTTAGTCCTTGTAGTTTCATGTTTACAAGTTTAGAAATAGACAGAATTGGTCCCTCAAGTTTGGATGGAGTTAGAAACATGGTTAGTTGACTTTCAAAAGTCAACAGGAACACAATTACCAAACTTTGACTTTCAAAGTCAATCAGAATTGAGTTTGGACTAGTTACATAATTAGTCCTTGAAGTTTCATGTAATATAGTTTAGATTAATGGCAGAATTGGTCCCTGAGGTTTGAACTTGAGTTAACTAGGTTAGTATTTAACTGGATTATGTTAACGGAGTTAACCTGGAAAATCCGAATTGTCACAAACAACATTAGAATTCATAACTGTATTTTATTTTATAGTTTGACCCGATTATAACCCGATCATAAGGTTCTCTCATATTCATCTAATTAAAAAAATATATGTTGAGTTCATAAATATTGTTTTTGGCTTTTAAAAACTATTTTGCAGTTTATTTTTGATTAATTGTTTTTAGATTTTGTTTATTTTAAACTTTTTAGAACTTTATAGATTATAATATATGCAATCTTAATCATTGCTATCAATTTGTTTTTACAAATCTATTTGTGGTCGTAAATGTTTTTCCATATCTAATTTTTGTTTCTTCATGTTTTGGTTTTTTAGAAATGTTGCCCCGCACTTCGCGGCGGAGAGGCGGACCTTAAACGGTTAAGGCGGTGACATTAATATGGCTAAGCAAAAAAAAACATGATTAAATAAATTTTGCCCCGCGCTCCACGGTGGGATGCGGACCTTAAACGGTTTAAGCGGTGATATTAACGTGCCTAAGCACAAAAAGAAACATGTTCAAATACATAAAAGAAACGTATGAAGTTACGGCGACTCGGTTGTGCAGTTCGAAACATAGATAAAAGACAGTTATATAACAGAACCGATGATTTTCAGTCGGTGTCGGTCTCATTCTTAACCAAATGACTTGACAAGTAGCTCCCGTAGCTGCAACATACTCTGCTTCGGTAGATGAAAGAGCTACTGTATGTTGTTTCTTTGAGCACCAAATAACAACTCCACTTCCAATTGTTAACACATTTGCTGAGACACTTTTCCGATCATCCAAGCAACTCTCCCAGTCGCTATCAGTGTACCCAATCAACTTGATCTCTTGACCTTTCTTGTACCATATTCCAAAGTGTGAAGTCCCTGCAATGTATTTGAGAACACGTTTGGCTGCACCAAAGTGCAGACTTGAAGGACTTTGCATGAATCGAGCAACCATACCCACTGCATAGGATATGTTTGGCCGAGTATAGTACATCAGACCACCTATGAGACTTCGATACGTGCTTGCATCAATCTTTTCACCTCCGTCTTCTAGTTTCAGTTTTTCATTCGGATTCATAGGAGTGTCTTCCACCCGTGGCGGAGCTTGAAAATTTTTGCGGGGGACCGGGAAATTTTTTTTCATATAGGGGGGCCGGAACTATAAAATTTTCGGTCGAATACATATAAATTAACACTACTGAGCGAAAAATCGGCCGAATACGTATATATTAACACTTCTGAGCAAAAAATCGGGGGGGGGGGGGGGTGCCGGGGCCCCCTCGGGCCCTTTATATCCTCCGCCCCTGTCTTCCACCTTGCAGTTCAACATTCCAAACCCAGTTTAGTAAACCCTTCGCATATTTTTCTTGACTAACAAACAACCCCTGAGAAGATTGCTTTATTTCCATCCCAAGAAAGTAACTTAGATGACCCATACCAGTCATCTCAAATTCATTCATCATGCCATGCTTAAATTCTACAATCAGTTTGGAGTTAGCACTAGTACAGATAATGTCATCAACATAGAGACACACATAAATATAATAATCTACTCCAGCATGCTTTATGTCATACCCCCACCAAGGTGGATTATACACGGGGGGCGACGAAATTGAATCATCACACATGGATCAAAAGAATACTAAGGAAATTATAATTAAACCAAATTATTACATCAAATTTTCAAAACAAGTATGCCAAACAAAACAAATAGTCTTATTATTGAATTAAAATCTAAACTAGTCCACTAGAGCATAGTCCTTGATTTCTAGCATGAGCTTATCATCATCCTAGTTAGCTTCACCTGAAAAACATGCTAAAATATGTCAACTAAAAAGTTGGTGAGAACATAGGTGTAAATAGATATAGTAATAGATAACAAAGTGCAAGTCATAAACAAATTTCACATTACAAGTAAACAAACTTTTATACATGAGTCCACAACCAACCTTAGTGATTGAATGCTCTCCCGTGCAACTCCTTTTCACAAGGATGTTAGACTAATAGCATGAATGTCTAGTATGCAGTTTCTGAACACCCAACTCCTTCCAAGTTGAAAAGAATACGTCAACTTGAAGGACGCTCGGAATTGATTGGCATGCATCAACCCGAGAACCGGATGGTCTAGTCAGTCCAATAGATCTATTTACTTACTCCCGTGGCTTCCCTGAATTTAATGGTTGTGTAGATTTTAGAAAATAAGAGAGACTTTGTAGTATAAAATGTCATAGAATAGCAAAATGTATAAACCGGTTTAGTTTTACTAGAATTAGAAAGGTTGTTATTGACTTTGCAAAAGAATAGTTTTGACTCTAGAATTTGATTTCCATTTTGATATAGGAGCATGTTTTCCACCCCAAAGTACAAAATTAAAAGAGGGGCTATGAACTCACCTTGCAAAGTTGGTGGGTTGAACTTGCACTTGTAATAAATTGGATTAGAAATGCCTTAAGGATTACCCTAAGTAAATTTGCTAAGTTAGAATCAAGTTTAGAATAGTTGAGGGGTTGTTATTATAAATAGTTGAAAGTGGTTGTTGTATACGAGAAGCGGTTATCATTCCAGAGTAGTACCTCCAACAGAAAAGTTCATAGGAAAGAGTTGGTTAGATCAGAACCCCGCCTTTCCTAGCCAGAACCTTTTTGTTCGTCAGATAGCTACATACTAGTTTGAAAGTTACTCTATTTGGATACAAAACCAAGTTAAGGGCATGATTGGTAAGGTTGGAGAAGTTAAGGGTTGAAAGTAAAAATATGAGTTTAGTTGGGATTGAAATGAATAAGTTGAATACTAGAGGGGTTCAATTGGAATTAGAGAGTTTTACTAGAAACATGATTCTAGAATTTGAAGTGAAACTAGAAAGATCAAAATCAAGTTTTTATATAAAAAATTTGATCAAGTTTGAAAGGTTTATAAAATTAATTAAATTATGGGATTTTAACATGTTAAACTACCAAGTCTTCATTGCCCTCGGGTAAGGCCAAGACTGGAGCTTGGTTTAGCTTTTCTTTCAGTTCCTTAAAAGCCTTACCTCACCTCCTTTCGTCTCAACTTTGTCAAGGGCGAAGCTATTTTCAAGAAATCTTGAATGAATCTCCGATAGTAGCCCGTCAATCCCAAGAAACTTCAGACCTTAGTTGGTGTCTTAGGAATATCCCATTCTCTTACCGTCTCTATCTTTGCTGGGTCAACCATAATTCCGTTCGGGTTAATGACGTGACCTAGGAATTAGACTTCCCTAAGCCAGAACGCGCATGTGGAGAATTTAGCGTACAACTTCTCCTTCTTCAGAGCTTCCAGCACTTCCTTTAGCTGACATGCGTGATCACCCTCACTCTTAGAGTAGATGAGGATATCATCGATGAACACTATTACTGATCAGTCCAGCATATATTGGTTGACACACCCTATTCATCAAGTCCATAAACGATGCATGGACGTTGGTCAATCCGAATGACATCACACAGAATTCGAAATGTCCATATCGCGTGCGAAACGCGGTTTTTAGTATGTCTTCTTCCCTCACAATCAACTGATGGTACCCGGATCGAAGGTCGATTTAGAGAACCAACTTGCTTGATCAAACAGGTCGTCGATCCTTGGTAAAGGGTACTTGTTCTTCACAGTACGTTTATTCAACTCCCTGTAGTCAATACACATTCTCATAGAACCATCTTTCTTCTTACAAACAGCACCGGAGCACCCCAAGGCGAGATGCTTGGTCAGATAAACCCTTTCTCTAGTAACTCGTCTAGCTGTGCCATAAGTTCTTTCATCTCCACTGGTGCTAGTCGGTATGGAGCCTTGGCCACGGGCTTGGCATCTGGTACTAGATCGATTCGGAACTCAATCTCTCGATCGGGCGGCACTCCAGGCAAATCCTCTGGAAACACCTCCGATACTCACGCACTACGGGCACGTCGTCTAGTTCCTTCACTTCCTTACATTTTTCAATCACGTACACCAGATAGGCCTCACATCCACGCCTCAAGTAATCATTTGCCTTAATCATCGAGATGACGTTCGGCATCGGGACGTCGCGATCCCTAAATACCTCAATTTTGCTACCATCTGGAGTCTTGAATCGAATTATCTTTCGCTTGCATATGATTTGCCTTTCGTTGGTAGTTATCCAATCCATACCCAATACGACATCAAACCCTCGCAAAACCATAACAAATAATCTGACAGGGAACCTATGGTCTTCTATCTTTATTGTGGAATTTTCAACTACATCAGTCACTCTCGTGGTCTTACCCTCAGCGGTTTCTACACTAAAGGCTCTTTCTATTTTACTAACCGCGTATTTTACCCGTTTATAGAAAGCAGCTGATTTAAAACTTTTACTGGCGGCCGAATCAAACAATACGAAAACAAAAGTGTTGTCAAGGATGAACGTACCTGACGCGACATCGGGGCTACCATGCCTTGTTGCCGCGTCAGTACATACGCTCGTTTCCTTGCCCGAGGCCTCTCATCTTTCTTTTTCGGGCCCTTCTCTTTCCCAGCTTCTCCCATCCTTGGCTTTAAACATTCCCTGCTCATGTGACCGGCTTCCCCGCAGTTGTAACACTTGAAGCCCTATGAGCATTCACGGGAGTAGTGGACGGTCTTGCCAAACTTTTACTGTAGACAGATCATATGCAACCTGTATCGATAGGATCACATAACCTCGTATTTTACCCGTTTACAGAAAGCAACTGATATAAAAGTTTTACTAGCGCCCGAATCAAACAATATAGAAATAAAAGTGTTGTCAAGGATGAATGTACCCGACGCCACATCGGGGTCTACCCCGGCTTGTTCATGCGTCAGTGCACACGCTTGTGTCCTTGCCCGGGACCTCTCATCTTTCTTTTTCGGGCCCTTCTCTTTCCCAGCTTCTCCCATCCTTGGCTTTGAACATTCCCTGCTGTGACCGTCTTCCCCGCAGGTGTAACACTTGAACCCTGTGGGCATTCAAGGGAGTAGTGGCCAGTCTTGCCACACTTGAAACACATATTTGACCCAAGTCTACATTCACCCATGTGCCTTCCCACATTTTCCACAGGCAGTTGGCTCGCCCACTTTAGCCTGTTTGTCACAACTTCCCACCAGTTCACTTGGCAAGAAAGCTCGGTTTCTTCTTGGGCTCTTCGATGGCGACATCATTCAGTGCCAGGTCATCGTACACCATGCCACTCAGTTCTACTACCGAATCAAAGGTACTAGGAGTGTTTGCCTTAAAAAATGTGCGGACCTTGTCCGACAGCCCCTGAATATAGCAAGCAATCTTCCTCTCCTCGGTTGTGATAAGATGTGGCACAAGACGTGCCAGTTCATTGAACTTAGTGGTGTACTGCCGATGTGTCTTACTTCCGACCTCAACCCCAAAAATTCCCTCTCCACTTTCTCAATCTCGTTTCTCGGGCAGAAGTTCTTAACTACCAGAGTTTTCAAATCGTTCCACATCATCGAGTCAGCAGCCTCGTCCCCCTTAGCCTGCCGTATACCTTCCTACCAATGAGACGCCTCCTCCCTTAAGGAGTTAGCAGCAAACTTCACAACCTGATCCTCTCGGCATTTGCTGAGATGGATGATGGCCTCCGCACGAATTATCCAGTCAAAAGTAGCCACCGCGTCTTTCTTCTCAGTCAGTACCGGTGGGTCACAAGCCTTAAAGGACTTATAGTCGCATCCGCTAGCATGCATCGCATTGATTGCCTCAATAATCAGGGCACCAGTTTCTGGGTTAGACCCGCCTGCCTCGCTAGCCTTCCTCAATGCCTCTTCCAATAAGTATGGAAAAGAAGCCTTCATCATTTAAGTGAACTCTTGTGCCAGGGCCTCCTTTACATCCGGTTCGAAGGAGCATTGTTGCCCTTCCACTAGGGTCCGCACGTTCTCATGCACGCTATCCTTTGGGTCCGCATGGACACTTGCTTCCACACTGTACACTTGGTGAGCGGGTGCCCTACCGCGTCGTCCGGTACGACCCCCACCACGCCTTCCGCCTCTTCTTCCCGCCATTTCGTTCTATAAGACAAGGAATCTAATGTCATCACAATAGTTAACAAATAGAATTCAACAAGTATTGTAAGATGCTAATATACGCTGGCCATCTACAATTAACCATTACACTACCTTTTGATTTCTATTTGACCACCTTTATGATTCCATCAGAGCACAAGTTCTTACCTAATACGTTCTAAGGCATACTATATATACATATATTACCTTCATATCTGATGATGTGGCTCGAGTTACCCGTACTGGCATCCGTTCTTGGTTCCATTCACAGTTTAAGTTCAGACACATGGAGTGTCTAAATCTCTCAAACTATTGCTCTGATACCAACTTGTAAGGCACCAAACCTGGGAGGCCTCACTTGTTGGGTTCACTCATAAACAAACAGTTTTTAACTTGAATATCAAATAACGCAGTGAAAAATTTTCATTCAGACATAACGTAACCTTGTTCAACATCGCAAAAACATAAACATTGTCTTAACATATTCATGACATAATCGTAAACATAAATGTAACGAGATGCCAGTCTTCATATTCAGCCGGGTAACTCTTCTCGCTTGCCCAGCATCACTGTCCATCATCATGACCTGTCCTTAACCAGAATGTGCATACTAAAAAGTCATCTACGCTGGTGAGTTCTAGTTTTAACATAAAACGTTAACTTCAAATATTTGCCAAAACATAACATTTAAACTTCATTAATAAAAGCGTACGTAAACATGTAATAACATAACATAACACGTAAGTCAACAAACATATAGAATCTGCGGCTTCTTGTAACCGTCAATTCCATACATTCCATACATTCCATGCCGGCGAAGAAACCTGAGGATCACCACCACTAGGCCCTTCAACACCACGCACTACCTGCTGGCGGAGAAACCTAGGGCCCAATACCTCAAGGCCATTCAACACCAAAACATATCAAACTTCAAGCACGATACCTCGATGAGTAAGTCGTACCAAACTTCAAGGATTACCATAATCCCCTTGGTGACCGTCATCACGGCAGTTATACAACATGTGGCAAGCAACAAAGGCCCTTATAAAGAAAATGCCCATAACATACATCCCATACCCATAACTTCGATTCCCGAAGGAATCATGGCAGATTCGTTCGTTTGTGACTTTCATAACATTCACTTCTTTTACTTCAAAAATTCAGTTAAAACATTCATAAGTTTTATTAAAAATCATTCATTCGTAAACTTCTTTGGCAACACAATCCGTAAACACATTTCATAACTTTACTTCCAAAACATTATTCCTCGTTTCATAAAACGTCACATCGTTACGTATGCACACCAGCCCAAAATATTATTTAAAACATTTAGAAGAGGGCTCTAGAACTCACATGATAAGCTAGCCTTGGGTTGTCCTAACAAGGTCCAACGGCGTCACACACGATATGATATGATTAGTTAAATCCGACTCTAACGGTTTACCTATTTTGACTTAGGCGAACTTAGGGCTAAGTTCGCCCAAGTAGAAACAAACGAACATATCCAGCGAATATACCAAGTTCGCTTACCCTTGCCACTTGGCAAACATGTATATAACGAACTTAACAGGTTCGCTACAACCAAAATTCAGCGAACATACCAAGAGAATTCTACCCAGTGAACTTATCAAGTTCGCCTGCCATAGGCTGTTAGGGAACATATCAAGTTCGCCTGCCATAGGCTGTTAGGGAACATATCAAGTTCGCTTAACACCCCAGACGAACTTAACAAGTTCTCCCGCGGGGCTGTCTTCTTCCCCAAGAACCCTAATTTCTTGCATGCGGATCTGATCTCTTGAAGATGCGAACTTTTTACGTTCAAAATGTTTGCTTATCACTCTATACGCTAGATCTGTGATTATCTCAAAGTTTCATACGTAAAAATGATGTATTTTTACCCAAAACTCGAAAACCCCAAAATGAACAAAAACTCAGATCTAGATCAGACCGTTACCTGGATCGAGTTTCTGTCTTGGAGGACCTTCTCATTACGCTAGATCTGTGATTATCTCAAAGCTATGGAGTAACACGATGCTGCGATCTTGGGCTGATCCAACACTTTCTCTCTCTACGGTTTCTGTCACTAGAAGTTGGTGAAAAATGAGAGAAATGAGATGTTGGGGCTATTTAAGGGAGAGGACTCCCCCCCCAATTTCGCCCTTAGGTTCGCCTGACCCAACCCCGGCCCGGCCCATCGGGCTTCGTTTGTTCCATTCGTCGCGTACCGAAACTCGCTTATTCTTATTGTCGTTATTTTTGGGATGTCACATTTCTTCCATGAGCATGTATTAACCCATAGACTAGACACCCTAATAGCCAGATGGGTAAAGATACCTTGAATGACTTGTCCAGATGGGTAAAGATACCTCGTATTCCCGTCATATGATGTGAACAACCCGAATCAACAAACCAGAAATCACCGGTAGTTGGTTCAGGTTGATCATTAGTCATTAAGGAAAATTATGATGACTAACATACCTCATTCAGATTGGTGATGCAAGCTAGAAACAGTCGATGATCCTCATCATTAGCCCCTTCTACTTCCTCATGATCTGCGACTACATTTGCATGTTCTTCATTGTTGTACCAGCAATCACGTTTAACATGCCTAAAGCGGTTGCAATGATAACATTGTGGTCCTCTCGGTCTTTCTGAACCACGCCCACGGCCACGACCTCTAAACATACCTTGCCCACGACCTCTTGCAACACTAGCAGGGTTCTCCTGTTGGTATAGTCTTCTGGGTTGAACAACTTGCAAGACTTGCTCATCTTGTCGTTCATATACCTTGCTAGGGGACCTTCCATTGATTCTTTCTTCTTGGGACTGCAATAGCCCCATTAACTTCACCGGAGTTACTGTGGACATATCATTTGCAACTTCTATCGATGGGATCACATAATCAAACTTAGGTGTCAGACTCCTAAGTATCTTTTCCACGACCCTTTGGTCAGTAACTTCCTCCCCATATGATCTTTCTTTACTGAAATTAGCCATGACGCGAGAACAATAATCTCCAACCATCTCATTGTCCTTCATAGCAAGATTCTCAAACTCCCTTCCGAGTCCCTACAACTTCACAGCCTGTACCTGGGAATCACCTTGGAACTCTAACCAAAGAGTATCCTAGGTTTCCTTTGCAGACGTAGCAACAACTATTCTAGAAAATAGCCGGTCATGAACACCTTGTTGAATAAAGGCCATAGCAAGCACATCCTTCTTCTTAGCCTCAATGTAGTCCTTTGAACCTTCATTTGTGGCAGTCACACCGAGATAGACCAGATCCCATAACTCACGAGAGCATAGGATAGTTTTCATATGGAGACTCCAATGTTCGTACCCCTCACCTTTGAATACCGGAATGGGAGATGAGGTTGCAGGGTTAATGGATGAATCGACCATTGATTGTGATAGAGAGATAGTTGAATGTGATCAGACTCAAGCTCTGATACCACGATGTTGGTAAAAGAGTATGTAAATAATGAAGATATTCAAGAGTGACTCAAAGGATCAACTTCTCATTAATTAGAAAGAAAGCGTACATAAACAAGGAAATAACCGGGGAATAAATAGGCAAACAAATTCAAAGGATAATGTAACAAACTACCACAAGACTGGGACTTAGAGACGTTAGGCTTATCGGCGTTTATTCCAAAATTAAATCAGAAAACCCGGAAGCCATTGACTGACCCGTTTATTTTGAATTACTCAATAACAACATTTGTTGGATTGATTTCAAAATCAGTTTTATGTTATTGTATTTTGAGTTCACTTCTATAACTTAAGCTTACACATTGTTTATTTAATTTCTATTTCTTTCTAACCCCTTTTTGATCGTTGTCATTGTTTTCATGAAGATATTATGTGCATAGTGAATTGTACCTTAAAAGATTCTTACCTTTTTGGGTATGTTGTACGTGTTACGCTTATTCATATGTAGTTTTGTAAACGCAGTGCAGAATTTGGCATAAAACCAAGTTTAAATCAACATCAAGCTGAAGGAGAATATTTGAATTTTGACATGATACACTTGTTGATGAAACTTGAAGGACGAATTATGAGATGTTTCAATCATTATAAAATGGAAACTATGTAGAAATATAGTTTGGAGGGATGATGCGAAACCACACGAACATGGACCAAGACATTTCAGAAAGCTCCACTCGAACTAAGATTGTGTGTTTTACCCTAAATTGGATTGAAAGGGGGAATTGAGACAAAGAAACAAAGTATTTGCTAATGTTTTGTTGGGGCCACACGTGGGCATTGGATAGAGATTGTAAAACTTGTGTCCCCAATGAGACTTAGAGGGAACAAAAGCTTTTTATCAAAAGCTATTGCTTTCAAGACAATCGTATCTTGTAGGCCAAAGGAAACGAAGCCATCATTAGTGATGTTACATCTATCCATCTATCCACACCCCCACACACACACATAATAATAATAATATTAAATCTAATTCAAATTTATTTACTTATTTAAATTGATTTAATAAGAATGTTACATAAGGGGCGGACCTACATAGCCCGGTGGGGGTTCATCAGAACCCCACGAGTTTCGAAATTTTTATAGAACGGTAGGTAAAAAAACTAGGGTGAACCTCTATAGAAAGTGTAACAAGTGGAGTAGTGCTTTAGGCTTTGCTTTATAATTATAATCTAGAGGTTGTGGGTTCAAATCTCCCCACTATCATTTAATGGGTTTAATTCTTTTTTGCATTATAGAGTATGTTGTGAGGATTATTAAATTTATTGTTTTATAACATGAGGATTATTGTGTTCTGTTGAAAAAGTGAAAATGATACTCATGTAAAGATGGCCAGTTTATTTGCAATCTACCTTAGGTTTTATCTAAAACAATAAAGAACAAGTGAACAACTGTTTCAAATATGTAATATGTTTTCTGACAGTTTAAGCCATTGTCTTAAGTTTGTGTGGAAGGGTTATGATTATTATTGTCACACCCTGTCTTAGGCACCCACTGGATGTGTGCGAGCTCGATTGGTACCTGATTTGATTTCAGAGTTTTTTTTATAAAACATAGCGGAAGTCTTTTCACAAGGATCGTTTCATCATTTCGTTCAACCTCAAGGGTTGTATTTGTAAATATCAAGACTCAGTTGGAAAACAAAAGTCTCGTATTTATTTCATACACATAGAGATTTAAATTCCCTTTTCATTTGATTACAAAACAGAGTTTGAAACAAAATACATTCCCTGTCTCTTATGGACAAGTTTCAAGCCACTGGAAATAATATTATCCAAGGTTGACCAGTCCCTTGGTCCTATCTCCTTTTTCATCTTCTAGGATTTCCTATGCACGAGGCCTGAGAATCCAACGTGCAGGTTATCCTTTTTCAACATTCATTTCTGAGTCAAATCTCATGTCTGCCCATATCCCTTTTCCTTTTCCTTTTATCCATTTCCTGAAAACATTTTGAAAATGAAACGTCAGCGCGAATGCCGGTTAATACAATTATCTTGATAGGAAAATCATTTGACACAAACAAGTATTAATTTGATAATCACAACGTTATGTTCAATCTACATATTCAGCAGGCCATTATCTCCTGATCATATGCATCACTGTATACACTGGCGTCATGTCTTATAACAACGGACAGGTCTGCACCTCCGAATTTGTTATAAGATAAACACCAGCCGCATTCCAAGACTTTCACCCGAGACCCGTGTATCCCTTGCATGTTTTACGTATACCTATGGCCTGAATGCTTTGTTCGTAAAAGAACGTTGAGCATTATTCCTTTAACCTTTATTTGGCCATTTTCGTAAACGTAAATGTTTGACACAAGTTTTGAAAGAGATAAAGTATTCACCTTGATAATAAGAACGAGCCTCTAAGTTGGAAATTATAGAATCAACCTCCTAGCTTGGTTTCTCTAGCGTTCTGACACTTCTACGAGCGTTTCTTCTTAAACTGGGCACTACAACGAGCGGGAATCGAACCAAAAATTTCGGGACTGATATAAGAAGTTTCTGGAACAAGAAATGGAAGAAAAGATCGATTGTGGGATGAGAAAACGAACTGAACTCGATCAACTATTTATAGGGCTGGTCCTGGAGTCGTGACGGACCGTTACGGGTGGTGACGGTCCGTCACCAGATTGGGGCTTGCGCAGTCATAGGACACGCGTCACCCTCTAGTTATTTTGCGGCGTGACGGACCGTTACCATGGCGTGACGGTCCGTTACGAAGTGATACGTGGCGCACCCTGGTAGTTTTGCGGCTGTGACGGACAAGGTGTGGAGGTCCGTTATAGGGTTTCCACACGTCAGAATTCGCCTATTAGTCACTGGACACGTGGCAAGTAATCATTGCACGCGTGCTCAGCCCGTAACGGACCGTTACCGTCCATGACGGTCCGTTACCGTTTGATTTTCATGTTTTTCACTTTTTGAACCTTGATCTATAGGTTAATTACACTTATAGTCCTTGTGGTTTGTACCTTAGTCTAATCTTGGACTTTTTCGTGCCATGTGTTACAATTATCCTCTTTGTGACAGGTTTAGAGATAATGTATGTGGTCTATTGTTAGATTGATGTTATTAAGTAGATAAATCTGCTATAAGTCTAATGAGGATATTGGAAACGGTACTAACAACTAAATAAATCTACACTAGGAAAAATCAGTATCCATCTCAACATATCTGTATTTAAATTCATTGGTCATCATGCTTAAAAAACTGTTTACATTGAACCATGTTATAGATAAAATTGTAGAACATATAAAAATTTACAACTTAATTGATAGTCTTTAATAATGGATGGACAAAACTTACAAAAATACAGTATTTTAGATCA
This sequence comes from Smallanthus sonchifolius, assembly GCA_023525975.1. Lineage (NCBI taxonomy): Eukaryota > Viridiplantae > Streptophyta > Magnoliopsida > Asterales > Asteraceae > Smallanthus > Smallanthus sonchifolius. Next base: position 26,639,813 of record CM042021.1, on the reverse strand, counting down.
CCTTACATATCCCACAAGCATTAACAATTAGATTTTACTGGAAATTACTCATTGTGGTGAGTAATGCAAATATAAGAAGGGTGTTTGAATTTGCCTTTTGAAAATGATTTTCAGATTATTGAGTTTTATTTCGTTATGTGATGAACCTTACCATCTAACAAACCTGAAATTTTTTTATGTCCAGCCCTATGAAATTGGAAAATCTAAAAATAGTGAACCCCTTGAAAAAAATTTCTGGATTGCCACCGGTTACATATTTAATTTACGATGAATAAGTGATAATTTCTTTTTTCAGAATACATATATATATATATATATATATATATAAATTCATGTAGGAGTGTGCATATTTTTCAGAATACATCTATATATATAAATTCATGTAGGAGTGTGCATGGGTCGGTTTGGGTAGGCCTAAAATTTTTTTATTAACTAAATATTATCACATATTTTGGGCTACAAAAACTATTAGTTTTCTTAAAAAATACTCAACATAAAAAATAAACATTATAATTTATAAATTCAATAAATATAAATAATAACCTACTATTAATGCAAATACGTGTAACACAAATATGTATACATTTTTAACATAGAAGCACACAACACAATAATATATATATATATATATATATATTATGAAACCTGCATGCACACAATATATAGTTAAAGTACATGTATACGTTCGTTTCGGTTTTTTTGGTTTTCAAAAGATACGAAACCGAAACCAAACCGTAATTTTTGGTTTTCAAAAAATACAAAACCAAAACCGTCGATTTTAGTTTGGGTCGGTTTTTTGTTCACCCCTAAATTCATGTATGTATTTTTTTCCAGTAACTTAAAATTTTTTTGGTTTATTTTTTGTGCGATTAATTAAAATATGATGATAACAAGAAGTGGTTATCGCTTATATTACGTTACTAGGTTAGATTCCCGTGTACTACACGAGTTAAACAATAAAAATAACAAAATTTATAAAATTATAAGAATATCTCAAGATTGAAATTACGTATAAGTAACGAATTTAAGTAATAAATCAATAATATTTAAAATAAAAAAAATATTTATAACTCATAAATTTTCATAATTTGAAAGTTAATGATTCAAAATGATATTATTGAAAATTCTAGAAACTTTATATAATTATTTTTTTTTAAATGTTTTATAAAAAGACTGAAATAAATGTTCAACTTATAAAAATGTTTTATGAAGAAACTATTTTTTTATTATTTAATAGAAGAGAGAGGCGGGAAAAAAAATATAAAAAAACAATTAAAGAAAACTTGTAATATTAATAGGAGAAAGAAACGAGAAAAAAAAGATGATGATACATAGAAAAGTGACAAGTGTCATAATAAAACCTTTATTTATTATATAGTATAGATATAGATATAGATTAATGAGTTCAACCTTATTATACTAGTTTAGACCCCGTGTGTAGGAACCCCCCGTGTCTACACATGGGGTGAAAAATATCAATACATAAAATTCTTAAATTTTTATGTATATATTTTGCAGGTGTAAAAATGTATTACATATAATAAGGATAGAAAATAAAATTTAAAATATGTAAAAATTAATATATAATTGGGTTTAAAAAAACGATAATTACTATTTAATGTAATTTAACTTTCATTTACTATTTGATTGAAAATAAAAGTTACATATATAGATTTCAAAGTTTCTTATAATAATGGATAATTTAAAATAAATATGTTTTATTAGTATTTTCTTTAAAAATATAATTATTATTAAAAGATAGAGGTGTATTTAATAAGAGAGAGGGGAAAAAATGATGAGAATGAATATGGAGGCGACACGTGTCATGAAAAAACATTTATTTATTATATAGTATAGATATAGATTGCGAGTTTCATATATAAAATGACATCTGTAATATATAGATAATGTATTATTTTATAAATCATTCGCAAATTTTTTTTTGTACACACTTAATTATATGTAATAACAAAGTATTTAAAAATTTATGCACCTTGATATATTAGTTTCTAGACACTAGAGATTTTAAATAGTATTTCATGATCGAGTAAAAAGACGACTACTTTGATATAATTTTTAACATGTATTACTATTATTTAGATTCGGACGATATCGATGAGTACACTAGGAAAATGAAAGCCCATACTAACTTTCAAAATGGAATGACAATCGATATTTTTTTGGGTATGTTACGACTTTAGCTTTTAATTAATTAAACCCGATACTGTTGGTTATAAATAAACTTTTTTTTATTTTATAATATACAGGTTTCAGCTCCATTACACCTGGGAAAATTCCTAGTTAAGACGCAAAAACAAGAAAGTATATATTTATGAAAAGTTTTCTTATAAATAAAAGTCAAAGATCGAGTTTTTAAAAGAATTAAAGAAAAGAGAACATCTATTTTTTTATATAATTTGTTCGGCAAAACACGTTATTATAGTTGTTTATAATCCGTCAATCCGTTTATCTCATATCTAAATGTAACTTATTATAATCCATCAACTTGTTCAAACATCAGATATATAATTTGTTGAATGAGTTTTGTTAGGTTATATGATTTTGAATGTGTCTCTTTTAAAGTTGATAGTTTTAATATGAACAAATATATATTTCTTATTTGAGTTATCAATTTCAACTCATGCAACAAATACCACCCTCAGAAAACGATAAATAATTATTTTTCAAATACTTAAAATAGCACGACAAAATATAAGAGAGATTTTTATATTTCTGAAGTACTTATATAAAAATATTATAATTTATCAATTAAGTTATTTTATTTGTAACTATTGTGATGGATAAACAAGCATATAATTTATTAAAAACTAATGTAGAGTTTGATATGCCAAAATAAGAGGTGGAATTCAATGAACGATTACGAGGGAATAAAAAAAATGGTGTTTGGTTGGACGATAGAATGAAATCACCCATTCCATAAAAAATGTCATTCCCTCTAAATCTCTCAAATTCATTTCTTCCACCCCCTTGTTTTCTTTCCATTCCATCCCCTCTTTCACCATTAACTACCACACCCTCCTATCACCATCACCAACCGCCACCCACCACCCACCACCACCTCCCACCACTGCCTCCACCACCCATCACCGTCGCCGCAGCCTCCACCACCCACCGCCATCTCTCGCCGCCGCCACCACCACCACCGTCACCCACCACCACCCAATACCGCCACCCACCACCACCACCGATTTTATTCTTTCGTCTTTTCTACCCTACCAAACAACATAAAGTAATGATTTATTACATTCACTTATGTTAACCAAACAAGACAATGAAATTGAATGATTCATTTCATTTCTTTGTCCATTCCATTACCTCGTTCATTCCATTATCTCATTCATTCTATTAACTCATACCAAACAGACCCTAAATTTTCTGATTTACCTTTTCGGTAAAATAAAATTTTATTTGTCTCAAACAATAACGAAAAGAAAAATTAAATTAAATAAACAATCAATTGAAAAGTTTTTCACCTCAAATTTTTATTATTTTATTTTTAAAAGTTAAAACGAATAAAAAATTATATGAATATGTTAATATAAGTATTTAAATTATATATATTAAAAATGTCATAATCTCATATGGGCACACCACAAAATATGCCCTAACAATGTGAAAGATAAGGGTGTAAACGAGTCGAGCCGAGCCCGAGCTCGACTAGGCTCGAGCTCGGCTTGTTTAACTTACTGTGAGCTCGAGCTCGTCTCGATACGAGCTCTATTTCTAAAGCTCGGGCTTGACTCGTGGGCAGTTTTTTAAGCTCTATATCGGGCTCGGCTCGTTTATTATTTATTAATTAATTTATATATATTTATAATTTTATTTAATGTAAATTTTATTATAATAGTTTTATATAATATAATATATATTATTTAGTTATTTTTATCCTAATTTTATATGTACTATTTATTATTTTATAAATATATATTTAATATATTAATTAAAAAAATATATGCATAATAGGCTCGTTTAGGCTCGGGAGCCAGCTCGGGCTCGATAAGTGAAAGCTTGGGCTCGGGCTCGTTTACTAAACAAGCTCTTTTCTAGGCTCGAGCTCGTTTAAGCTCGGCTCGATTCGAGTTTTTAACGAGCCGATCTCGAGTAGCTCGCGAGCGGCTTGGCTCGTTTACACCCTTAGTCAAAGAGTGTGTGTGACGAAGGCTATTAATTTTGTGATCATGTTTTAATTGTAACCCACTTCCTATCACATCCATGCTACCATGAACATATCCCCTAGAAAATCCAAAGTCCAAAATTGAGTTCATCTTTGTGCACTCCATTTAGGGAACATATGATATTACTTTGTTCTAATTATAATTATGATTGCAATCATTAATAGTTATAATTACTATCATAAACATATCATTTAGGATTTTATTAAATTTTGATAAGGAAATATATATTGAATTATATTGCAAGAATGATTTATTTGGTATGATAATGTTTTAGATTTTATTGAACTCTTAAGAAATTACAAATTTAGTCACAATGTTTGTAACTGTGTAACATGTTTGATTTGTAAGTGATCATTTTCATTAAAAATATAAAAGTTCACAATAGGTGATATTATAAATAAAAAATGGCGGGCAAGTTGCTACCACAACCTAAAAGAAACCTTGTAATTAATTACTATAAATTAACACGCTACAATGTCTTGTTCGATCATTTCCTAAGGCTCCTTAAGTCTTTAATATCTTGGGTGCATTACGTGAAATATACACGGGATACATGAGCAAAGCTAAATGAACACATGCAGGGTTTAACTTCAAAAAGATTATGACGTGAGTAGGTGCGCTGACCTGGTCAAACCAACGAAGTAGATAAGCGCACGAAGCAAATAAACGTGGTTAGCTTATGCAGTCGGATGACGACATGGCATGAAGGCATCTTTTGATAATGACTACCAGAGCATCTCCCTAAGTCAACAAGCTTGGACAAATTGTGATTAAAGCAATTAATTGTTGGGTTCGTAGGCCTTATGGGCTGGTTTGACCGAGACCACAATAAAGGAGATCACGGATTTGGGGCAGCCGGCCCTAGCCCCTTATTTGATTAGGTCCATATTTGGGTTAACTTGTTGATCAAGTTTGATTAACCCTAATTAGTCTCTATATATACATGCTTTGTGCTTGTAATTGATTATCACCTCAATAAAGAATATCCTAGTTATCACCTGTGGATGTAGTTCAGTTTAGACCGAACCACGCTAAATCCCTGTGTTAGTTTTATTGCTTTCGTGTGTGGTTTATTCCCAACAACTAGTAAATGAGGAGAATATCACATTTGATGTGAAGAAATCTATTCATTGACACAATTATGTTGCATGTGGGTATTTACTTGACTGAGCTTTGTGGAACAAATCCTTTAGCCACGCAAATCCTGGATATGGAGAACCAGGAGATTGAGATAACTGTTTCGACTGTTGAGCAGCATCCGAGTCTTCTAGCTAGTAAGCCTCCCACTAATCTAGAGGTGTTTGATGTGATTGAGAGGAAGGAGCTTGAGGAAAGGCCGTCAGTGGAGAGTCCACCACCATCTCTAGAGCTTAAAGAGTTTCCATTTCACCTTGAGTATGCATTCTTAGACGAGGAGAGGAAGTTGCCCATGATCATTGTTACTGATATTAAGGAGGAGAAAGTTAGATTGATTAAGGTTCTGAAGGCACACAGACAGGCTATAGGGTTGAAGATTCATGACATTAAGGGTATCAACCCTTCATTTTGCATGCACAAAATTTTGATGTAGGAGGATTTTAAGACTGTTCTGCAACCTCAGAGAAGACTCAACCCGAACATGCAGGAGGTTATAAAGAAGAAGGTGATCAAACTGCTTAATAAAGGGTTGATCTATCCTACTTTCAGATAGTGCGTGGGTGAGTCTGGTCCAAGTGGTGCCGAAGAAGGGTGGCATGACTGTAGTCACCAATGAGAAGAATGGGATGATACCACCCATATGATGGAGAGTCTATATTGACAACCATAGACTAAATGATGCTACTAGGAAGGATCACTTTTCATTTGATCATATGTTGTAGCGTTTTTCGGGAAAACAATACTACTGCTTTCGTGATGGTTTCTCGGGTTACTTCTAGATCCCCATCGCACCGAAGGATCAAGAGAAGACGACCTTTACATGCCCCTATATGTCACACCCCCAAAATCCACTAACGGAGTTTTACTGTTAGGCGTTTGACAAACCAGGATCTCAGTCATTAGTTACGTCAAACGACACTATATGAGTTTAAACAAAACCATTAAATGTTCAGAGTTAAATGCGGAAGCGATTTATGTCAAGTAGTTATTGCGCAAAACAAACGCGCCCAAGTTTAGTTTAATAAAAGTAAGTGAATTGTTTTAAATGTTTTCATATGAATGAAATGACAGTAGGACTCCATGCATGTCCTAGGAGTGCAATCTGTGTCTTAGCGACCTGAGAAAACATGTAAGAAAAGTGTCAACACGAGATTGGTGAGTTCACAGGTTTGTAAGTAAATAAACTGTTTGAGTGTTTGTAGGATCCGCATACGTAAGTCACACCTATTGCTAGCTAGACAATGTACAAGTTACTCTAAGCGTTCGCAACCGAAGCTGAATGTTTGTGTTTGCGTGCCTCCCACCATGTCTATCAACCATGGCGAATGTGTTTAGGTCAATATTACACCCGTTCGACCTCCAATCGAGTTAGCGTGACTAACGCGAATATAATCCCAAAGTACTCCAAAGACTCAAATATAGTAAATAAAGAAGGTGGTAAGACCCTTGCGGAGTTCCCCAACAGCATAGAGCTTGGGAAGCTCGGACCCGGTCAAGGTCCGAACAACAAGGAGCACTCAACTACTAGTCTAGTCTAGTAGTTGTTTTTTTCTATTAGTTTTTCATGCCCCTTTTCTATTATATTCTATTAGTAAAGCGCTAGCGCCCCTATAGAGTCAAGATATTCTGCTATCATTGAAACCGAAAGAAAGAAAAAACCAGTGCCTTTCGTTCAAACTAACTAGTACTACTTAAATTACCTCGCTAAATCCATATTAGCGGTCCGATGTGTGTGAGGACTTTCAATGATAGTGTGTTACGCTTAAGTAAATAAGTGGTAGTGAAATACTATGTGATCCATGTTTGTTTGTGTGCATGTTTCTCCCCAACGGGAAAACAAGTAAAATGATGTTTGTCTGTAAACATGTTTTCTCCCCAACGGGAAAACAAGTAAAATGATGTTCGTTTGTATGCATGTTTCTCCCCAACGGGAAAACAAGTAAAATGATGTTCGTTTGTATGCATGTTTCTCCTCAATGGAAAAAAAAGTAAAATGATGTTCGTTTGTACGCATGTTTCTCCCCAACGGGAAAACAAGTAAAATGATGTTCGTTTGTGTGCATGTTTCTCCCCCAACTGGAAAACAAGTAAAAGGGGCCGTGAAACTCACCTGTGTTTTGTACGAGTAGATAGCACCACACAAGGATGCAATTGAGGCCACAAGTGTTTGCCTGTGAACGGCTTGCGTATGCCCTATAATTATAAGCATAATAGTTAGGGACATATGAGATTGTGACGATGACACGGAAGATTGAACGTCCTAAGACGCTCTAATGATTAACGAATAGATGAACTTGTCAACGGGAATAAGGGTTTTCCTTAATATAATAAATAAGATAGGTGCGTTTCGAATCGAGAGTTTCTAATTACGAATAATATTATTTAAATAAATATTTGTGTGTTCACACCATTAAATAATGGTCTAGGAAAATAATATAGCTTATTGTATTATTCTTAAGTTTGAAGAAATAACACGTTAATCATTTATATGGCAAAAAAAATAAATATATTATTTTTATCGAGAATATATACGTGGGTAATAATATAAATAATTATATTATTTTTAAGTTCGAAGTGTGACACGGTAATTATTAATGCGGTGAAAATAATATACATGTATATTATTTTTATTTGGAGTCATGAGTTGAGCAATAATATAAATATATTATTTAAATATGGGAAAAATATTAAAAACGGGTTATAAAAACCAAACCCGAGCCTACGCGTGTTTTCCGGGTTCGAAACATATTTACATATTATTAAAATAATATAGGGATAATTTTTATTGTAAATAGGAGTTAAGAAAAGTAAAAAAAAATAATAATGCGGGAGACCGGTTTCGAACCCGGGTCTCATACGCACGAGCCCAAGGTCTTAGCCACTCCGCCCGCTAGGTTCATCGCAAACATAACCGGTTCTGATTGTTTAAAACATACAAGTCCAGTGGGTTTCCCCCATATGCACAAACGATCGAATCCAGTCCAATCCATCGAACTTGACTACGATTTGAAATCAAAGCATATGGGTTTTGTTAATTGACCATTTACCAACCTGTGTGTGAAATTAATTTAAAAAATAACTAGTTTTGGATCGTTTAATTAAGGATTGAAGGGCCGAAACCCTAGATCAAGAACACCAAATCCATTCGATCAATTTCGATAATAAAACATGTTGGAATCATAGGGCTTTCATGGCTTAGGTTATTGCGAACATGTTCATATAGTTTAATTAGATTAAGATTGAGTTTAAGATCAACCCCCCCCCCCCCAAATCGATTATGAACAAACCCTAGATTATAGGTCACGATTAATTCGATGATAATTTATTAAATTAGCATAGGGCTTTCATCAAGTAGAGGATTGAGAAGCTAATGATGTGATTTAATTGATTTAAACAGAGTCTAGGGTAGAGTTTGATTAAACCGATTTCATATGAACCCTAGATAACTGTTTGTGATCAAATCGATGATATGATGTTAAATTAACACAGGGTTTTCAATCACTAGACAAAAACGAAGGTGTGGGGAGTTTCAATTACCAAATTGGATGTTGGGTTGATAGTATTCGACCAAAACTCAGTCCCGACGACGTGTTCTTGCTTTCCGGTGACTCCTGCTGCAACTCCGGCCGAAATGAGATGTGAAACAGCTTCAAGGGAGTTCGTATAAGGCGCGCAGATGATTCGTTTGTGAGAATGATACAAGAGTTTGTCAAATTTGCTGGATATACGATGATGGTCGACGATTATGACTTTAATTCCCATTATTTGAGTTTAATTCGACAATGATGATGATTAACACCGAGTAATGACCGTTAATGTCATCAACGTGAAAATTCAGTTACAATTTTGAACAAAATCGATTATGGAGTTTGAATTTGATGAAATGCCACTAGTTTGACTTTCAAAAGTCAACAGAACTACTTTCATTCGATTTTGACTTTGTAGAGTCAACATATTAAGTTTGGGTTAATTACAGGTTTAGTCCTTGTGTTTTCAGGTATAATAGAGTTTGGATTATGATATAAATGGTCCCTGAGGTTTGTGATGGGGTTAAATAGGTTAAGATTTAACGGGATTTGCTAACGGAGTTAACCTAAAATGTTCGGATGTCACATCATCCCCTGGTTGAAAGAATTTTCGTCCCGAAAATCAGAATAATAAAAAAAACATTTTCTGGGTGTCACACTATGGCACCTTTGTATACCGACGCTTGCCATTTGGGTTATGTAATGCTCCAGCCACATTTCAGCGATGCATTATGGCTATATTTCTTGTTATGATCGAGGACTCCATGGAGGTGTTCATGGACGATTTTTTTCGTTTTTGGGATGTCACACCCCAACCGACGGCGAATTATACGTCGGGGCGGACGCGGTTGTTCAAAAGCACAAGGTTGACTAATAAAGTTGAGATATTTCATTAATAAATTAAAGGGTTCAACTTGACAAAAATAACATAAGGTTCAAGCATGAAAAGTAACAAAAGTTCAATTCTTAACGGTCTTTCTAAGTCCATGCATCCTACGTTTTCATAGATAAGCCTCACTCTTGAGCACCTGAAACATGTTAAGTAACTGTCAACTAAAAATAGTTGGTGAGATACAAAGGTTTTGACACCGTTTTACAATAGTCTTTAAAAGTTTTACAATTCACTATGATTAATGCATCTAAGTACAAATGTGAGAATCAAGCAAGTTAAACATTGTGCACGTCAAACCTCCAACCAAGTTTAGGCATAACCCAAAAGTTACCCTTAAAGTTTCAAGTATAAGTTTCGGTAACAATCACCAAGGGCTCCCCCCGAAGGGTCAATCAATCAAGGTGAATTGGTCAAATACAATAGATCTATCACTGTTACTATAGGCTCGGCCAAAGTTAATGAACATGCTATAATTAAGTTTAATTTAAGCATGCAAGTCTCAAAGCATTTAAACACATAGAAGACATGTAAACATAGTTAAGTTTGAATTGTATAAGTCTAAAAAGGTTTGAACATGTTCCACCCCAAGTTTATAAAATAAAAACAAAACAAAAAAGGGGCTAAGTATACTCACCTTGTGAAGGATGTAAGAGTGTCCAACAAGGGTTAGATGTAGTGAAAGCTTCGAGGAAAGTTATCCTCACAGTATGCCTAAGTGGGAAATCTAAAGTTTAAGATTTGATCAAAGAATCTTAGGACAAGGATTTTTAAGAGTTGGGATTGGACTTGGGTTTTCGGGTTGGAACGTGGGAGTAGTTGTGTTGTGAAGTTTAGTTTCATAACAAGTTTTAGATTACTACCAAGTTTATTAAGTTTGAAGTTTAAACAAATAATCATTGTTTACATATGCTAAGTAATCACTCTTTTTAAATAGTTTGCCAAGTATTATATTTTAAAATTTCTAATTAAGTATAACTTTGAACAAGTATTAATGACAGCAATTATTCGGTAGGGTTAAATAACATTTATCTAAAAGAACAAATACAACTATTAAGCATAAGTAATAATGGAAGTATTTATCTTAAATAACAAATCTTTAAGGTATTTATTTATTTAAGAATTTATTACAAATTATGCTTTAAAAGGTTGTCTAGAAGTTTAAATAAAAATTAAAAAAAAGAATGGCTTTTCCTTATAAATTTATAAGTATAAGTCATGTTTTATAAATCTTTTAATGCTTTTATAAAGTTTATGAGTTTACAAGCATCCATTTCTTAAAGCGTATCTACTTTCTTAAATAGTCAAGTAAAGTATATGTATAAGTTTCTAATGATAATATAAGTGTATAAATTTTTCTTTGTATTTATATAATAATAGAAGTTGTAATTATTATTTAAAGTTTAAGCAAGAATAACCTTTGTTTATAAAACAAAATAATAATTAATTAGTTTCTATTAAATATGAATTTTTATAAAACTTAAGGAAATTTTTATAGTTTTTTTTGTATTTATAATAAGTTTTAAGTATTAAATCTTATAGTTGTAATTTGATTTAATTAAAAATGCTTTCTGAAAATAAAATAAACACTGATTTCCAGTAGGTAAAGTTTCAACATATTTTATAAAAATTTTTAGAAAAATTAACCTTGGTTACAAGTGGCTAAAAAAATATCAAAATATCAAAATATCAAAACTGGGTCGCCCGGATTTGAACCCGGGTCGCCCAGTTCACAGACACATGACTTAACCAACTCGGACGCTAGGCTATCGCTGAGATTATAACTAGGAAATTGTTTTTAAATACAAGTTCAACCGATTCCAAAAAATCCGAATGAACCCTAGAACCCAAATCTGCCAAATACGTATTGATTAGCCCTCTGTTAATGAAATTAAACAGAGGGATTTTGATTATTGAGGGATTTCGAGTCGATTGACCATCGAGTTTACCTGAATTGATGCGAAAACGAGGGAGATTGGGACTGTGGTGGTTCGTCGGCGGTCGCAGCTCTAAACCGAGGCAAACGGGTTCACGATTTGTGAAATTGGTGAGTGATGGAGTGTTGGGGTGCTGTTGTTGAGGGGCCGAAGCCGGTATATATAGCCAATTTTGGCATTAAATGCGCGAACGAGTCGAGGGCGGGTGGTTGAGATGCTCGTAGTAAATGCCGACTTCATGCGCGGCCTCGATCAAAATTGGTCATCATTACACCTTGGGGACGGGTCGAACGCGAGAGACGAGCCCGAGGTTCAGTGAACCTGGACGAAATCGTGATTTTCACGTGAAAAGGGACGAGAACCGGGGGTTACAGGACTCGAACCCATGACCGGTTTCTGGGCAAGAGGGTTTGGGTGAATGACACAACAGGTCCTTGAGGTTTCCAGTTTTTGGTATTTCAAGTTAAAACTTGATTTTTAGTTAAAGATAAGTTTCAGATTTGACAGTTTATACCCTAGACTAAATAAAAGGATTTTATTTTTATAAAACCAAACAAGTTTAGCATATTTTCTAAGTTTGAAATATTTTATACTCTTTATTTTAAGTATTCAAATTTGTAGGTTCATTATTTACAAAATAGAAGCTATTGTTTATAATATATATATATATATATATATATATTTAATATTAAAAGAAACCAACGATACGTTTATTTATTCCTTGAAATAGAGAGGTTACACGGGAAATAGATTATAAATACGGAGGTGATACGTCGGTAAAATTACTGGATATTACAGTCTCCCCTACTTTAGGAAATTTCGTCCCGAAATTTAAGAGGAGGGTCCAGAGAAAAGGTGCGGGTACTTGACTTTCATCTGGTCTTCGCGTTCCCAAGTAAACTCTGGGCCACTTTTGGACTCCCAACGTACTTTGACTACTTTGACTATAGGAGTACGACTACGCTTGAGCTGCTTGACTTCACGATCCATGATCTCCATGGGCTTCTCTACGAAGTGCATAGTTTCGTTGATGCGTACTTCGTCGAGAGGTATGTGGAGGTTCTCGTCCGTAAGGCACTTCTTGAGGTTAGAGATGTGGAAAGTTGGATGAACATTGCTAAGGCTTTCGGATAGTTCAAGTTTGTAGGCCACCCTTCCTATCCTTTCGAGAATTTTAAAAGGGCCCACAAAACGAGGAGCTAGCTTTCCCTTTTTTCCGAAACGAACTACTCCTTTCCAAGGTGATACTTTGAGGAGTACAAAATCACCGACTTGAAACTCTAAAGGTTTTCGACGCTTGTCAGCATAACTCTTTTGCCGACTTCTAGCTGCTAGAAGATTATCACGAATACGAAGGACCTTATTGGATGTCTCTTGAATGAGTTCAGGTCCGGTGATTTGTGATTCACCAATCTCGTTCCAACAAACATGAGAACGACATTTACAACCATAAAGTGCTTCAAAGGGTGCCATGTTGATGCTAGTATGGTAACTATTGTTGTAAGAGAATTCAATCAGCGGCAGATGTGAATCCCAGTTACCACCGAAGTCAATTACGCATGCCCTAAGCATGTCCTCTAAAGTCTGAATGGTCCTTTCGGATTGACCATCAGTTTGAGGATGGTATGCTGTGCTGAGATTTAATTGCGTACCAACAGCGGGTTGTAAGGATTGCCAGAAGCGGGAAGTGAAACGACCGTCACGATCAGAGATAATGTTAAGAGGCACACCGTGGCGACTAACTATTTCATTAACATATATCCGAGCCAATTTTTTGACTCCATAATCCTCACGGATAGGCAAGAAATGTGTGGATTTAGTTAGTCGGTCCACGATCACCCAAATGCTATCGTGACCATGAGTGGTACGGGGTAGCTTGGTAATGAAATCCATCGCTATACACTCCCATTTCCACACGGGAATCTCTGGTTGTTCTAGAAGGCCAGACGGACATTGGTGCTCGGCTTTAACCTTGGAGCAAGTGAGACACTTCGCTACGTATAACGCAATGTCTTTCTTCATACCGGGCCACCAGTATTGGTGACGAAGATCCTTGTGCATTTTGTTTGCACCAGGATGGACCGAATAGCGGGTTTTATGAGCTTCATTCATAATGATAGTACGAAGGTCATCACGATCAGGAATCCAGATACGGTTCAAGAAATAGAGTAAGCCGTTGGGCTTAGTCTCTAATTGGAGTTCAGCTCCGCACGCCATTTCTTCGTACATCTTCCCTTCGGTGACCGAAAGGTGTTGTGCTTCGAGGATGCGGATTTGGATATCGTTTTGGACTCTCACACACTGTAGCATGGTGTGTTCCTTTCGGCTCAAGGCATCGGCTACAACATTCGCCTTTCCAGGATGATAACGAATGTCGCAGTCGTAGTCATTAAGTAGTTCTACCCAACGACGTTGCCTCATGTTGAGTTCCTTCTGATTAAAAATGTGCTGAAGGCTCTTGTGGTCTGTGAAAACCACACACTTTGTACCATAGAGGTAGTGTCGCCAGATCTTTAGAGCAAAGACAACTGCACCTAACTCAAGGTCGTGCGTTGTATAATTTTTTTCATGGATTTTGAGTTGCCTTGACGCATAAGCAATAACCTTGCCTCGTTGCATAAGGACACAACCGAGACCCTGGTTGGATGCATCACAGTAAACTACGAAATCATCATTACCCTCAGGAAGGGTCAAGATTAAAGCATCACAAAGTTTTTGTTTGAGAGTCTGAAAGGCTTCTTCTTGTTTTGGTCCCCACTCGTAAGGCTTTCCTTTATGGGTTAAGGCTGTGAGGGGCACCGCAACTTTCGAGAAGTTAGAAATGAAACGACGGTAGTAGCCAGCTAGGCCAAGGAATGAACGGACTTCAGTAGGGGTCTTTGGAGCTTTCCAGTTTTTCACTGCTTCTATCTTTGCAGGATCTACATGAATTCCTTTCTCATTGACCATATGACCCAAGAATTGGACTTCATTTAGCCAAAACTCACACTTGGAAAATTTGGCGAACAAGGTCTCCTTCTTTAAGAGGTCTAACACCAACCGTAGGTGTTCCTCGTGATCCTTTTTAGTTTTTGAGTAGATCAAGATGTCGTCGATGAAAACAATTACGAATTTGTCCAGGTACGGCCTACACACACGGTTCATTAAGTCCATAAATACCGCGGGTGCATTAGTTAAGCCGAAAGACATAACCATGAACTCATAGTGGCCATATCTTGTACGAAAGGCTGTCTTAGGAATATCCTCGTCGAGGACACGAAGTTGATGGTAGCCAGAACGAAGATCGATTTTTGAGAAACATGAAGATCCTTGGAGTTGGTCAAAGAGGTCGTCAATCCTAGGTAATGGGTAGCGATTCTTGATGGTAAGTTTATTTAGCTCACAATAATCAATGCACATCCGGAAGGATCCGTCCTTCTTCTTGACGAATAGAACAGGTGCTCCCCAAGGGGAGACGCTAGGACGAATGAACCCTTTTTCGGAAAGCTCTTGAAGTTGGCTTGCTAACTCTTGTATTTCCGAAGGTGCAAGGCGATATGGTGATTTTGCTACAGGATTTGCTCCCGGAATAAAGTCGATTCTGAATTCAACTTGACGTACGGGAGGAAGGCCTGGCAAGTCTTCGGGAAACACTTCGGGAAAATCACAGATGACAGGGATGTCCTGGATGTTCTTTCCCTTCCCTTTCTTTTCCACGACATTTGCTAGAAATGCCACGTAATTCTTTCGTAGATACTTACGGGCTGTGGTACAAGACATGAGTTTTAGACCGCTTGATGGTTTTTACCATAGATTTGCAACGTGCTTCCTGATGATAAGGGAATACGGATGCATTTTTCAAAGCATATGATTTCTCCATGATGCTCGGCTAGCCAATCCATGCCCACTATTATGTCGAAACTTCCAAGGCGCATTGGAATGAGGCTTATTGAAAAGTTATGGTCGTTAAGGTTAAGGACACAGTCACGGATAACGGAGTCAATAGCTACGGGGTTTCCATCAGCTACTTCTACCGTGATTGGTTTCTCTAATCTAGAGCGACTTTTAGCAAGTAATAACTCGAACTCCAAAGAGACGAAACTCTTATCGGCACCAGTATCAAATAAAACGGAAGCATAATGTTGATTTACTAGAAACGTAGCGTTGACTACTTCTGCGTTGGCTTGGGCTTCATTAGCGTTGATGTTAAAGGCACGTCCCCGTGCTCTCGGGTTTGGGTTTGGATTTGCGAGCCTTGGGCACCGGTTACGGAAGTGGATTGGGTCACCACATCCAAAACATGCTCGACCATTTGCCAAAGCTGGTAGTGCCGGGACGTTGGGATGATTTCCCTGAGCCATTGGAGGTTTGTTGGCGAAGCAGGTAGTGGAAAAATGCCATAGCGACCACAAAGGGTGCACAATCGGCATGGCAAGGTGGTCGGATGATGAAACTTGCAGGTGTTACATTGGGGATGTGCTCCCCCATAGGGCTTCTTAATCGGGGTAACTTGTGCCAAAGGAGCCGCCGGTGTGACCACTGCATAGTTCCTGACCTTTCGTTTTTTGTTGAACGAGGGTTCAGTCTTAACCGTTTTGAGAGGCAAGGGACTAGAGGTATCAACGGGCTTCTTGGAGCCTTTCTTGAATAGGGTCCCTGCTTTTACGTGGTTGTCTGTTAAAGTAGCAGAGAGACGAATGGCGTCTTCCAGAGTGGCAGGGTTCCGACCCCACACCGTGTCCTGAATCTTCATCGGTAGCCCACTGATATACTTTTCGATACCCCGAGACAGAGGGGTAACCATATGGGGCACTAGCAGACTCAGTTCATGGAAACGGGTCGTATACACCAGATTCTCTCCACTGTCCTGGGCAAGATCCCAGAATTCAGCCTCGAGTTTCTTCATTTCATTTCTCGGGCAAAATTCTTCGATCATTAGCTCCTTGAATTCTTCCCAGGTCAGTGACATAGCAGCGTCAGCACTTCTATTTCGTTTCTCTCCGTTCCACCAGGTTAATTCCCTCTTCTGTAGGATACTTGATGCATGACGGACGCTGAGGTTATCCGGGCAGTCACTGTTCAGAAATGTGCTCTCCATGCTTTCAAACCATTGGAGGAGGCTAGTGGCTCCTTCAGTCCCAAAGAATTTGGCGGGATTGCAAGAGTTGAAATGCTTGAAGGTGCACGGAGGGTTTGAACCTGACTGGAGGGATCTAGAGTTGGCACTGTTGCTGGCTGTTGCTTGGTTTAGTTGAGTAACTAGAGTAAGTGGGACCTTAGCCATCTGTTGAGCAATAAGGTTTGCTATGGCTCTGCTTAGGCTACGACGGGGAGGCATACTATAAAATGAAAAAGTCTGGACGTAAGATCATAGAGTAAGGTTTATAGGATGAGGGTATGAATTGTAAAGCATGAGATATTTTGATGGTACCCACTTAGCTTATAGGTACGTTGATTTGTCACATGTGGTTTAAATTCCCTAATGTTAGAGGAGTTGTACATTCCTATAAGTGGACACTCATCCCAAGAATCCCCAGGAAAGCATACGGGTCCAACGGTTGATCTGGATTTGTACGAAATGCTTTCCTCGACAGGATTTCTCAGAATACAGGCATCCACCCTTCCGGTCCGCACAAGCCCTCATACACTATTTAGAATTTAAATACCCATGACGAGAGTGAGATTTTTGACTGAGGACCTAAGTATATAGACTCCATGTAGTAGACTCTTGTTGTACGTAAGTAGGTGTAAGTTCCCCAAGTATAAGCATATAGAGTTTAAGATTAAGAGTAGAATAGGAGAGTGATTCCTAATATCTACATGAGGTGTCTCATGTTTTAAGGGAATCCTAGGTTATAGTCTAGGTTATGTGTCTAATAACCTAATTCCCTATAACCAAGGCTCTGATACCAATCTGTCACACCCCAACCGACGACGGATTATACGTCGGGGCGGACGCGGTTGTTCAAAAGCACAAGGTTGACTAATAAAGTTGAGATATTTCATTAATAAATTAAAGGGTTCAACATGACAAAAATAACATAAGGTTCAAGCATGAAAAGTAACAAAAGTTCAATTCTTGACGGTCTTTCTAAGTCCATGCATCCTACGTTTTCATAGATAAGTCTCACTCTTGAGCACCTGAAACATGTTAAGTAACTGTCAACTAAAAATAGTTGGTGAGATACAAAGGTTTTGACACCGTTTTACAATAGTCTTTAAAAGTTTTACAATTCACTATGATTAATGCATCTAAGTACAAATGTGAGAATCAAGCAAGTTAAACATTGTGCACGTCAAACCTCCAACCAAGTTTAGGCATAACCCAAAAGTTACCCTTAAAGTTTCAAGTATAAGTTTCGGTAACAATCACCAAGGGCTCCCCCCGAAGGGTCAATCAATCAAGGTGAATTGGTCAAATACAATAGATCTATCACTGTTACTATAGGCTCGGCCAAAGTTAATGAACATGCTATAATTAAGTTTAATTTAAGCATGCAAGTCTCAAAGCATTTAAACACATAGAAGACATGTAAACATAGTTAAGTTTGAATTGTATAAGTCTAAAAAGGTTTGAACATGTTCCACCCCAAGTTTATAAAATAAAAACAAAACAAAAAAGGGGCTAAGTATACTCACCTTGTGAAGGATGTAAGAGTGTCCAACAAGGGTTAGATGTAGTGAAAGCTTCGAGGAAAGTTATCCTCACAGTATGCCTAAGTGGGAAATCTAAAGTTTAAGATTTGATCAAAGAATCTTAGGACAAGGATTTTTAAGAGTTGGGATTGGACTTGGGTTTTCGGGTTGGAACGTGGGAGTAGTTGTGTTGTGAAGTTTAGTTTCATAACAAGTTTTAGATTACTACCAAGTTTATTAAGTTTAAAGTTTAAACAAATAATCATTGTTTACATATGCTAAGTAATCACTCTTTTTAAATAGTTTGCCAAGTATTATATTTTATAATTTCTAATTGAGTATAACTTTGAACAAGTATTAATGACAACAATTATTCGGTAAGGTTAAATAATATTTATCTAAAAGAACAAATACAACTATTAAGCATAAGTAATAATGGAAGTATTTATCTTAAATAACAAATCTTTAAGGTATTTATTTATTTAAGAATTTATTACAAATTATGCTTTAAAAGGTTGTCTAGAAGTTTAAATAAAAATTAAAAAAAATGGCTTTTCCTTATAAATTTATAAGTATAAGTCATGTTTTATAAATCTTTTAATGCTTTTATAAAGTTTATGAGTTTACAAGCATCCATTTCTTAAAGCATATCTACTTTCTTAAATAGTCAAGTAAAGTATATGTATAAGTTTCTAATGATAATATAAGTGTATAAATTTTTCTTTGTATTTATATAATAATAGAAGTTGTAATTATTATTTAAAGTTTAAGCAAGAATAACCTTTGTTTATAAAACAAAATAATAATTAATTAGTTTCTATTAAATATGAATTTTTATAAAACTTAAGGAAATTTTTATAGTTTTTTTTTGTATTTATAATAAGTTTTAAGTATTAAATCTTATAGTTGTAATTTGATTTAATTAAAAATGCTTTCTGAAAATAAAATAAACACTGATTTCCAGTAGGTAAAGTTTCAACATATTTTATAAAAATTTTTAGAAAAATTAACCTCGGTTACAAGTGGCTAAAAAAATATCGAAATATCAAAACTAGGTCGCCCGGATTCGAACCCGGGTCGCCCAGTTCACAGACACATGACTTAACCAACTCGGACGCTAGGCTATCGCTGAGATTATAACTAGGAAATTGTTTTTAAATACAAGTTCAACCGATTCCAAAAAATCCGAATGAACCCTAGAACCCAAATCTGCCAAATACGTATTGATTAGCCTTCTGTTAATGAAATTAAACAGAGAGCTTTTGATTATTGAGGGATTTCGAGTCGATTGACCATCGAGTTTACCTGAATTGATGCGAAAACGAGGGAGATCGGGACTGTGGTGGTTCGTCGGCGGTCGCAGCTCTAAACCGAGGCAAACGGGTACACGATTTGTGAAATTGGTGAGTGATGGAGTGTTGGGGTGCTGTTGTTGAGGGACCGAAGTTGGTATATATAGCCAATTTTGGCATTAAATGCGCGAACGAGTCGAGGGCGGGTGGTTGAGCCGCTCGTAGTAAATGCCGACTCCATGCGCGGCCTCGATCAAAATTGGTCATCATTACACCTTGGGGACGGGTCGCACGCGAGAGACGAGCCCGAGGTTCAGTGAACCTGGACGAAATCGCGATTTTCGCGTGAAAAGGGTCGAGAACCGGGGGTTACAGGACTCGAACCCATGACCGGTTTCTGGGCAAGAGGGTTTGGGTGAATGACACAACAGGTCCTTGAGGTTTCCAGTTTTTGGTATTTCAAGTTAAAACTTGATTTTTAGTTAAAGATAAGTTTCAGAATTGACAGTTTATACCCTAGACTAAATAAAAGGATTTTTTTTTTATAAAACCAAACAAGTTTAGCATATTTTCTATGTTTGAAATATTTTATACTCTTTATTTTAAGTATTCAAATTTGTAGGTTTATTATTTACAAAATAGAAGCTATTGTTTATAATATATATATATATATTTAATATTAAAAGAAACCAATGATACGTTTATTTATTCCTTGAAATAGAGAGGTTACACGGGAAATTGATTTTAAATACGGAGGTGATACGTCGGTAAAATTACTGGATATTACATGGGAGTTCCTTCTTTCAGTGTTTGAAGAACCTTGAGAGGATGATGACCAGGTGTGAGGAGACGAACCTGGTTTTGAACTAGAAGAAGTGTCATTTCATGGTACGAGAGGGTATAGTGTTAGGACATAGAATTTCACAGGCGGGAATTGAGGTCGCTAGTGCTAAAATCGAAAAAATTTCCAAACTCCCACTACCCACATCAGTGAAGTCCATCAGGAGTTTTCTAGGTCACATCGGCTTCTACTCGCGGTTTATTCGCAACTTTTCTAACATTGCTAGACTTATGACACAAGTCCTAGAGAAAGATGTCCCATTTGTGTTTTCTGAGTAGTACATTGAGGCGTTTGAGTTATTGCAGGAGAAGATAGTGAATGCCCCAATCATGGTTGCCCCCGATTAGACACTGTCTTTGAAGCTGAAGTGTGATGCCAACGATTTTGCAGTGGGGGCGGTCTTACGACAGCGGAAGGATAAACACTTTCATCCTATATACTATGCTAGCAAGACTCGGAATGATGCTCACGAGCATTACACTACCATAGAGAAAGAGCTATTAGTTGTGGTGTTTGCTTTTGAAAAATTCAGGTCTTATTTGATTATGTCCAAGATCATTGTTTTCACGGACCATGCTGCCATTCGATATCTCTTTAGCAAGCAAGATGCTAAGCAACGACTCATTTGTTGGATCTTGCTGCTACAAGAGTTTGATGCTGATATCCGTGATAAGAAAGGGGCCGAAAATGTGGCGGCCGATCATTTGTCACGCCTAGAGAATCCAGTGAGTATAAGGAAGAAGGGGGTGAAGATAGAATAACAGATTCCCCCTTGAGAGTTTGATATTTGTGAAGGCGTAGAACGATGGTTACCCCTGGTTTGCTGATTTTACAAACTATCATGTAAACATGACCCTAGTGAAAGGCATGACGTATATCAGCAAAAGAAGAAATTCTTTGCAGATGTCAAGCACTATCTATGTGAAGACCCATATTTGTTCAGAATCAGGGAGACCAGGTGGTTAGGAGATGTGTGGACGAGAAGGAGGCACAAATGATCCTTTGTCGTTGTCATGAGGGACTGGCAGGCAGCCACCGTGGAGCGAGCTACACCGCGAAGAAGGTGTTTGACTCTAGATTTTATTGGCCGACAATTTTTAGGGAATTAAATGAGTTGGTGAAGATGTGTGATGCATGTTAGAGATTAGGTAACATGGCATCTGTCACCATCATTCAGTATTAATATACTGCTTTCATCATAGACGTCTGTCACTATCATTCAGTATTATTATACTGCTTTCATTATAAGTTTATTCTTTACCTTTCTACCATTACTGTCATAAAACATTTGTTATTAAATACTGTCACTGTATTTCTTTATCTTTCGTTTAACAAATGTTTTCTTTCTAAGTATGCACATTAGACCAAAACTTATAAAACGGGCAATAGAAACTCACTTGTGGATACTTGACTATCAAGGTCAGGTTCTGATTGAATTCTACGGGCTCTATCGACTATGCCAAAATCTGTACAAGTTCATTATATGAATCTTAAGTTCAAGAAAAAGTACATGTAATAAGTATTGGGTGGAATACCCAAGTACTCGCACTTGAGTATTCGCTAAGGCATCCTAAGTACTCGCTCACCTTTCCTTACGAGAACTCCAAAGTATTCACTCAAGAGACATGCGCATACCCAGAGTAGTCGCACAAGGGTACTCTTATGAATACTTCTAGTATTCGCCCAAGAGTATCTACACGAATACCCCAGTATTCGTTCAAGGATATGCATGCGTATACCCCGAGTACTTGCACGAGTACTTCGTGCGAATACCCAGCTCTTACGCAAAAGCCCTAACTTTCTGCATGAACGAATCTGATCTTTAAATGCGTAAAGCTTCTAACTTTAATCGTTCAAACATTTTTTTTTGCTCCCATATTACCAGATCTATGGTTTTTAGGTCATTTCATACGTAAAAATGCAAGATTTATGGTTAAACCTCATTTACCCACATAAACCCACCTTTAACAAAAATAGGAGATTTAAAGCCAGTTTCTTACCTCAAAACGTGTATGATTTCTTGTTTCTTCTTCCTCGGTCGATCTTCCCAGAAAAGGAACGAGTGGGGCTTGGAGAATCGTTCTCCCTTGTTTTCTCTCTCTAACAATGCGTAAACTAGAATGATGGAAATGAGGGTAGGGGTGGCGGCTAGGTATTTAAAGGGAGTATATCCTCTTTTAATTTTAACCATTTAGCCCTTTAACTTTGGTTATTTTATTTCAAGCTCAAGAATTACATGCTGGGATTTTAGGATGTTACAGATGGATTGGTTATCGCGGAATCATGCACAGATTTTGTGTGAACAAAAGATAGTGAGATTTCTTAAGCCTGATGGAGAAATAATAGATGTCCACGGTGACTATAATAATCATAGAATCGGAATGATTTCAGCGATTAATGCTAGGAAGTGTGTAAGGAAGGGTTACGAAGCCTTCATGGCTTATGCCATTAATGTGAAACCAGAAGATCAACCCATTAACATTCCAATTGTTCGCGACTTCTTAGTATATTTCCAGAAGAACCGTATGGTCTTCCTCTTGACCGTCAAATTGATTTTTGAATCAGCATGGAACCTAGAGCAAAGCCGGTGGGTAAGGCACCGTATCGACTTGCACCTGCAAAAATGAAGGAATTGGTTGCTCATATATGATATCTTTTAGATAATGGATTTATATGCCCTAGTTCTTCTCCCTGGGGAGTTCCCATTTTGTTTTTGAAGAAGAAAGACTGGACTCTGCATGTGTACTTTGACTATTGAGAACTAAACAAAATCACCACAAAGATTAAGTGCCCACTGCCAAGAATTGGCGATTTGTTTGACTAGCTCGAGAGAGCTAGTTACTTTTCTGAGATCGATTTGAGATCTGGGTACCATCAACTCAAGGTTAGAGAAGATGGCATACCTAAGACGGCATTTAGAACCAGATATGGACATTACGAGTTCTAGTGATGCTCTATGTTGGATCTATGACTCTTTTATGGTGGGATTTTCATAGTGCGGGTATGATATCCCTACGATGGGGTTGTAGTAAGCCTATAGTGGAGACGAATAATGAATTTTAGAAGAGTTTTTTAAATGTTTTTGGTTTGTCTTTGATAGTCTAGTATTATGTTAACATTGCTATTCGAGTGATATAAACTCCCAGGTGAAACCAAATTGACGAGAAAGGTCGGGATATGATATATCGTGACACTGTGCTTATGTAGATTATTCCTTTGGCATGTAGTTTGTAAAACGGATTTCTTATCAAGGTTTGAATAAAAACTTGTAACCGTAACTTTATATTATAAATCTTTTATGAAAATAACATTTATATTTTTAGTATGTAAATTTTAATTTATTATGCAAAACTATGTTAGAATCCCGTGTATTACACGGGTTGAATAGATGCAATGTTATATGCTTAGTACTAAAAAAGGTTAAAAAACACGTGTATTGTACGGGTTAAATAAACATGTGTATTACACAGGTTGAATAAAATATAATGTAATATATTAACACATACAATAGTTAAGATATGTCTTTAAAAAACTTTGCATAACAGTTATATATTCTGTTAAGTTAACTTTTAGAACATTTTTTTCAACCGGGTATTAATACTTTTACATAATTAATAAATGTTAATTCAATTAGAGTGTACTTAGCTCTTTAAATATCATTTTAGCACAGATAAGTTAACTTAAATTACAATTATAAATATTTAAATATACAAATACATATAAAAAAAATACGAAATAAAACTTGGATTTTTTTAACACCGCATATTTTTTATTATTTGGCATATTGTATTTTTATCATTTAAACCATTCAACCACATTAAATTCTTTAAAAGTTTTAGAAATCACTTATAAAAAACAATAATTTATCATTATTCTTCCTCTTTTAATATTTTAACGAACATAATTTTAAATTGATATGTAAAGTCAGAAATTATAACTATTTATAATTAATTTTATAGTAAATTTATTTCGTTAATAATACAATACCTATCCATAATTAAATAATAAGTATCCATAATTAATTAAATTTATATTAAATAACTAAAAATATATTATTTTAATATCAACATTATATAATAGGAGAGAGATGCGGGAAAATAAAATTTTACATGACCTAAAATTATGCCATGTGTTATTTACGATTTTTATTTATTAGATAGTATAGATTACGTCCTCCTGATTTTACTTCCACACGGTAATTAATCAGCTAATTTGATTATAGTAATATACAATGAGACAATCGACCACAAGTTCCAAACATGCAAATCAACTACAAAAACATACGAGTACCCAAGTTTTGATATGTTTCAAGCATGTTTTTTTTGTCTTCATAGTAAATCCTATATATATTATACAGAAAATGAATATGCTTCACCACTCCACACGAAGGACAACATTTGCTTACAAAGCTATGGAAAATATGCAAATCAAAACCAAGTTGAAGTAGGCATGCAGTTGTCTTCATTACCCCTAAACAAATACTTTTGTCCCATTGAATAAAATTTTCAATGGTGTTTCTCCTTTTGAAATATTTTAATCAGCTTCTCTTATGACTTGCATGTTTGGAACTTTTGGAACTCAATTAAGCCCCAAGTCGTAATTTAAAACAAAAACATAACAGTTTAATTTTAATCATAATCATAATATTGTAATATTAATATATATATATATAGGGGACGGTTCCACTAAAAAGTGGTTTTTCGCTAATAAATACTAAGAAATGGGTCAAACGAACTCCAACTGAGCTCATTCAAGCAGTGTTGGAACCGTTTTATCGAACCCTAACCCGGACCCAAAAACCTAAACCCCCCTCCACCCGCACCCCCAAAAACCTAAACCCCTCCTCAAACCCTACCCCGAAAAGCCTAAAACCACCACTCACCCCCCAAAAACCTAAACCCCCACCCCCACCCCCCCCCCCCAAAAAAAAAACCTAAACCCCCACCCCCACAAAAAAAAAACCTAAACCATAAAATTTAAACCCTAAAAACTAGGATGGTAGAGTTCGACGAACGGTTCCAACGCCGCTGAAATTAGCTCAATCGGAGTTCGTTTGATATCGTTTCTTAAGGTTTTTATCATTTTTTAGATTTATTAGCGAAAAACTACTTTTTATTTGATACTCTCCCTATATATACATATATTATATACACACACATGACACACATATAAATGTAAAATACATCGTTGAGTAGTCGAGTTGCGTAAATATATTTCACCAAGTCATAAACATCGGTAGTCGAATTAACGAGTTGTGTAAATATGTTCCACCAAATCCGAGCATGTGCCAAAGGCATTGCAAGACCAAAAAATACTTTACTTTTAAAACAACTCGGTTTTCAATAAAATTTATATCGGAATGTCGACATAAAAAATTAAACAAAACGGTGTATTCAGGTTTCTAGATAAAATAAATATTAGAAGTTATTAAAAAAACAAATTGATTGTTAAAAAATAAAAAATAATAATATCTTCTTCTCCCGAGCGGCACACCCAGGACGAAATCACCTCCACCGCATCCCAAGTGGGTGGGGAGGTGTTTCCATGTGACACCGGGCTTCCACATCGGCCATCCTGCACGGTGCCGTCTCCTCTCCCTCCACCCTTACAGGAGGATACTAAGAGACAAAAGGGCATTTACGTATTCTTTGAGAATCCTTCTTGTTTCACTGCACGACAAAACTACCAGATTACATTGGCCGGCGAACAACCATGAAATTGCTTTGTATTATTACGTATTCCTCCTCACACACACGTCTATTTCAAATTATCACTAAATATTTTGGTGATTAGTGAACCACTTATCGTCTTAGGCATCAACATAATGATTTTCTGTTTACCTACTGTTATTGTTTCTTGTTGCTACATTAAAATCTGCGTCGGGTCTTGTTACTAAGTTTGCCTGGGTTCTAGCATTCCCAAGTTTGGACCTGAGCTGTAACAACAAAGGAGATCTACGTTAGAGGGCCTCGGGGAGGTTAGCCCCGAGGGCACTCCGACGCTTACGTCAGTTATTTGTATAAAGATGAATATATCAAACATGGATATCATGAATAAACATAAATATAAGAGAAAATAAGGATAAGAAGTTAGAAATAAGAGAGATGGACTTCCTGGAGAAAAAGAAGTGTGAATGGATGTCTTGATGGAGCATCATATAAGAGAGTTGAGTATTCAATCCAAGTCATTTACCTTGCTGGGGTATGCTTTTATTTATACTTGTTATGTTTGCCCATGGTCGGTTGTCTTTTGACCCTGGTGTTCTATTTTGATGACTGTCAGGCCCCTTGTTATCCGGTCCCTGCCTCGTTCTTGCTGAGATTCCCCTTTAAGTGTGAAATATGTTGACATAGGGCTGCTATAGGTTTCTGGCCTAATCTCCCTCCTGATAGGTACTGACATGTCCTTAGGTTTGGAGGCAAAAAGGGGAAGACACTGTTAACTTCTGAGGGTCTGGCTCTTTCCTCTTTTGTTACTATCTTGACGCATAGTCTCTTTCATGGGAAGACCGTTGCTTTCTTGGGGATAGTGTGTGTATTGCGCAGCCTTAAGTATCTTGGCTGGGCTTGACCTTTATCTTGGGCTTATACTTTTAGCCTGGAACCTACCTACGTCACCAGGCCCCCAGTCAGGTGCTAGCATGATTCTAAGCGTGGTTGTGTCTAACTCGATCTATACTTTTTCGGCCCTAGTGTCCCATACGTTCTTTTAAAGTTATTTATGGTTCATAACGAGGGAGTTAATTTTGAGTGATCTTGGATGTGAGGGTCATCGTGTCATGTATGATATCAACTGTTCTTTAGACCATCTTAATGTGGTGTAGTCAATAGTATTGTAACCGTCGGTATTAATAGAATACTTACGCGTTTAGCGCCTTCGTTGTGGCTGAAGGTTATCAGTAGAAGATACGTTTACTAAATAACATTTAACAAGACTTTCTAAAAATAACATATTATTGGCATAACCAAGTATTTTCGAGAGAGCACAACTCAATCAAATTATAAAGTACTCTAGTGAGTCACTTCTTCTTAATGATCGGACATAGTGAAGCAAATGTAATTTAACTACTTGCCCAAAATATCTAGCGGTGGCAGAGAGAAAGTAGAATGATCGAATGCATTAGGGGAGGGTGACGTGACATTCCCTGGGGACAACTTAGAGAGACGTGGGGAAAATAACTTAGCTAACTCTCCCTTAGAAAAGGTTGTGAGTAGGAGGTTGCTAAACTAGTCATTCTTCTACATAAAAGTAATAGGGTTGTCATGCCCTATGGCGGGGTAAAATTCCCACAACGCACAGTCACATCATGTTCATGACCACGTAGGTAAAGTTTATGGTCTCTGATCAGGTAAGGTTCTCATGGCATGTGGTCAGGTAATGTTTGTAGCATGTGGCCAGGTAAGGATTTTGGCCTTTGATCAGGTGATGCTTCTAAAGGCGGGGTTAGGCAGGACCAAAGTCTATTAAAAAGTTTATGGTCTCTGATCATGTAAGTGTATACACCTTCACTCTTACACATTGAGAATTATGTCACCATCATCAATTGTGAGCAAAATTTAAACTCTTAGGCCCAAAGCCTATTAAAAAAAATTTAAAATCCCGTCAAAGTTTTGAGTTTTGAAAATTAGCAAAGAACATGTGCAATTCGGAAGGGTGAATGCATGTACTATGGGTCTTCTGTCTAGGAAAACATTTCATATAAATCCAAATCAACCGAAGGATCCTTATGCTTTCCTGTGAATTCCCGAAGTGAGTATTCACCTATAGGCTAAAGCAAGTCTTCTTGAAAGTTTAAGAATTTGAATCACTTTGATTTGTCAAAGTATCCATTTGGTTATGATACCGAATGAGTACCATATAAACACCGTCATTTTATTTATTGCAATTTAGTACACATACCTAAACTTTTTTTTGTAAACTAACTATTTTATTAACATCATTATCTCGTTCAAGCAAAACCTTTATTAAACCCTTAGTTTATAAATATTATCTGGAATATAAATTTTCTATAAACCTTGTCGTTTTGTAAGGAAGCTTAATACAACTTGTTTTATAAAAAAATTATCTTAATTAATAATTGATTGCGACTTTTACTTTGTTAAATTAATTATTATTAAATCGTGGCTTAATTATTAAATGATTTAGCCATTATTTTCATTTGAAACATTCTCTTTATGATAATTAAAATTAAATAAAAGGGTTTCATTTATTCAAAACAAAGAGCACACTTAATTACAATTACTTGTTTATTTAAAAACAAAGAGCACAAATCAATTATTCATAAGCACATTACTCTAAATACCTACAAAACCTCCTCGTTACCTTGCACATTTGGAGATGTATGAACACACTAGACACTTCAAAGAGATAAATCATTTCGCGTAGGCGTTAACCATCCATATAACCCTCAACAAAGTTGAAAATTTAAAACCCAACTACCCACATTATACATGAACGCCAAGCAACACGCTTGTCCGCAACACTCTTGTCCGCAACACTCGACCACCTACAAAATTCGATAGTTTAGTTACTCATGAGATTCAGTAACTTACATATGAGCATTCACATGATACATGAAACTTGTTTGTTTGCAATATACATAATACTAGATTTAGCACATGATACACAATACTAGATTGTTCACATGATACATGATACTTGGTTTAATACAATATACATAATACTAGATTTAGCACATGATACACATTACTAGATTGTTCACATGATACATGATACTTGGTTGAATACAGTATACATAATACTAGATTTAGCACATGATACACAATACTAGATTGTTCACATGATACATGATACTTGGTTGGATACAATATACATAATACTAGATTTAGCACATGATACACAATACTATATTATATATGATACTTGGTTGAATATAATATACATAATACTAGATTGATCACATGATACATGATACATGGTTGAATGCAATACACATGATACCAAATTGATCACGTTACACATGAAACTTATTTGTTTACAATATACATGATACTAAGTTGTTCACATTATACGTGAACTTATTTGTTTACAATGTACATGATACTAGATTAAACATGAAACTTGGATGTTTACATTATACACGGAACTATATTGGGTACAATTGTTGCAATTGATGGATCACAAGGCATGATAATTCACTTTATCCATGAAGGTTGAAAACTATAAACTTTTAAGCTACTCGGGGTTTGACGTATTCTTATTCAAACACGAGGAAGCTGTAAAACTTTAAAGCTACTCGGGGTTTGACGTATTCTTTTTCAAACACGAAGAAGCTATGGAACTCTAAGTTATGCCACATTATTACTCTTTAGTTTTCTGATTGACCTTACTATCTAGGGGGCACAGTTACTTATTAGCAACTCATACGTGAAAACAATAGATGTGAACTAAATATTTTTGTGTCCTCTCTTAACCCACACACAACAGGATGATCTATACGGACCATGCGATGAATTGAGTAATTACGGGTGCACACGTAATTATAAAAGTCAGCGCATGAAAAACATAGTAAATTCTGTCATGTGTTATGACATAAAACATATCGTGATATATAGTAACGAAACTGGTGCGATATGATAAGGGCATGGTGGATACGCCGCTGGTACTTCCTATATATAAGTGTTCCGGTCATATTGTTAGAAGTGGCGTTGTTCGTGTCACGTGAAGTTTTATGTTATTTTGACCTATACCAATGGTTGTGAGATCTCTTATGCAGTGACATTTCTTGAACATATTAGACTGCATCCTAAACAAGTTTTAATCATCAAAATTCTCACCGTTCTCATTTCAAGTAATACATTCCATATTTGGAACCCAAAATATTCCTCGACAATCTTCTCCTTACATTAAATCCACCCACACCATTCATGCCTGACACAATGACAAGACCTGACCTTGACTACCAGACCTGAATCTTATTATCAATTGTACCCCTTTTATCCCGTTGGACGAAGACCGCATTTATGACAAGTTGAACCTTGTTGAGCAACCCGTAGAGATCATGGACCGTAACATTTAGCAACCCAAGCATAGCCGTATTCCAATTTTCTGAGTTCATTGAGAATCCAAACGTAACCTAGAGTTTTACTTGGGAACGTGAGGATAGAATGAAGCTAAAGTACCCTCACCTCTTTCCTAAATCAGTAGCCTCCACTAACGAAATTCCCTCAACTTGGGGATACTGTAACATCCATGATTTTCAAAAATAATTTTACTTTAAAAATGGCATTCCATTTCAAACCCGTTTTTGTCCAACACAATATGACACATTAAATATTATTGTAACGGGTATAAATTCAAAGTTTTAACATTTCATTTACATGTCGTTTTCTATTATGTATATTTGTATGAATTCATATATATACATTTGATTAGATTAAATAAACCTTTATTTCAATTTATAATTTTATAAAAAAAATTGTTCTTTTACAAAACACTTATAATTAAACAAATAATTAGATTTTATAAAACTTATAAAGACAATCACTTTAAGCTAAAATAATAAATTTAACTAAATTAATTTGACTTTGGACCCTTTTATTAAGCCTTGAACCCCTTGAACACAAGTGAACCATCCATTTTGGACCTTTCTTGAAGATGAAACCCCCCCCCCCCCCCGGTAGTTTGACTGTCAAAAGTCAACATATTCAAAATCAAACTTGAAACCGACGGAATTATGCCGATTAACACATTAGGATCATGCGGGAACGTTTTCAGTTGAATATTGAACGCTCATGATGAGTCAATTCAAGCGAAATCAAGTGTATTAACTCGCGAATCAAACCCATAACCGTTTTGCTGTTTTCAAAATCAAATCATAAGTTCCTGTAGAAATTAAACCTATAAAATGAGTCCAACACATTCGAGACCTCTGTTCCTTACTCCCTAAACGCACAATCCCACTCCCAAACACTTCTAGATCGCGATTTTCAGCCAAGGAACTCGAACACGTAGCTCCTCGTCGATCTCCCCCTATGCGCGACCATTCCAGGTGATTAGCACATCTTTTTACTCATTGGGATTCCCCGCTTAAAATCCCTACGGCTTCTGTGATCGATTTGTACTAAAACATCGTCAATAGCGGGTCTAGGGTTACGGGTTGAGGGTGTGTGGAAGAAGGAGACAAACCGGATGTTTGTTAAAAGATTTTTAAATCTGATTCTATCATGGCTTGAAGCCCAGTCCAATGGTTAATGTGTTCCTCCTTAGAGGCAGAGGTCACGAGTTCGACCCGGCCTCTGCCATTTCTTTTTAAGTTTTGTTTCCTTGCTTATTATACACACATATATATACATATTTATATATAAACAAACATAAACTCGCGTTTCTTTCACAAAAATCATTTAATCAACACCGGAATACCCAGATTTCCTTTAATTAATTAAAATGTTAAAATTTCAAGGAAAAACAATTCATTCTGCTAATATTAAATCAAGAACCTAGTAAAACCTAAATTATTTAAAACTATCATTTTAACCCTTGGTTTATAAATTGTAATTAAAATGTAATTATTTAAAAACACTTATTTCTCATGGGAAACCAAATTTGATGTTATTTAGATCACTCATTAATTATTTATTTATCCAATTAACCACTTATTCAACTTATTATTTTACATTTATTTATTAATTACAATCAAGAGCAAACTAGTCACCCATATAAACTGTCTATTCTTGAACAGGAATACATAAGTTAGATATTCATATATACCCATAATCAATTGTTTTATAAACAAATGAAACCATATATTCATACATACCTAGTTTTTACAAGAAATTCATAAACATCATTTAAGTCTCAAACAAATATTCTCCTACTTCACCATGAACACCCACACCCAACCCCTTTGTACAATAGGACCTCCTATAGTCATTTGAGCACATGATTGATACAATTATACTATTAAATCATAGGTTAACCTTGTGGTTAGCTAGACATTTGTGCAACAACTTGTTCGTGTGATTTCCAAGCTACATATTACAAGTGAGTTACATAGCCCCTCTTTTTACCTTTTTACATATTTTGGGATGATTCATGAGATATTGAAAACTATTTGCAATTACAAACATACAATTCAAACCTTATGACCATATGTGTAATTTGTGCTTAGTGCTTGAATGCTATGAGTCTAAACTAAACAAATACATGACATACTCGTACAATCATTAATTTGCGCGACAGGCCTAAGGTAGTACCTAACATGATCATTTATAGGGGAAACCGATACATTTCTTAACACGAACCTTGGCAGGTTAGTGTATACATTTTGGTACTTCACGTAGTTCGGGGGACTGTGCATACATAATACATGGTTTGATTGTACACCCAGTTTGACTATAGATTCTCCACAAAGGCCTTATTTACCATGTGTCATATGAATTGTATAAACACTTGAAAACTATTTGTGGTGTCAAAACCTATGTATGCTCACCAACTATTTTTAGTTGACCCTGTTTTCATCATGTTTCAGGTACTAGTGTTTGAGATCATATGCAAGATACTACATATAGGGTTTGGACTTAGTGAACAAAGGAATTGAACATGTTGATGTATTGGATTTTTGGTTGTTGACTAAACTTATATAATGAAATCATGATTTAATGAACATATGAAATTATAGTTGATCATGTGCTTATGAACAGTCTACATGTCCCGCCCCGACGTATTCCGCCATCGGTTGGGGTGTGACACGTCACCTAGGTATCCTAAGGCTCGTTACCTCTAGACCATTCCACACCAAACTTCAAGCATGACATCACGAGGATGACACGTACCAAACTTCAAGCACGATTACCCCGCGAGGTAAATCGTACCAACTTCAAGGATCACGGTAATCCCCTTGGTGACTGTCATCACCTCAGTTGTACAACAGTTGGCCAGCCACATAGGCCCTTATAAAGGTAAGGCCCATAACATACTTTCCATACCCATAACCTCAATTCCCGTAGGAAAACATGGCAGATTCATTCGTTTGTGATTATCATAAACATTCAATTCTTTTATTTCAAAACTTCAGTTAAAGCATTCATACGTTTTATTAAAAATCATTCATTCGTAAACACTTCGTAAACTTCTTTTGGCAAAATATTTCATAAACACTTCTTTCATAACCTTTCTCTTCAAAACATCGTTCATAAACATCGTTTCATAAAACGTCACATACATCATTCATAAACATCGATTTATAAAACAGTCACATCGTTACGTATGCACACCAGTCCAAAAACATTTATTTAAAACATTTAAATAAGGGCTTCAAGAACTTACCTGGTAAGCTAGTCTCGTTGCCCTAAACAAAGGCCCAACAACTTCACGTATGATCTGAATTGATTAATTAAAATACGCATCAGACCCTATCCCGACAACGGTTTTAACCCTTCTGACCTAGGCGAACTTAGCCCTAAGTTCGCCCCATATTATTAATCGAACATAACCAGCGAACTTACCAAGTTCGCTTGTACTAAAACTTCAGCAAACATACCAAGCGAGTTTGATCAAGTTCGCCAGCCATAGGCTGCCAGCGAACTGATCAAATTCGCTTGGCCAAGTTCGACAACTTCCCAGGCGAACTGACAAGTTCACCTGCGGGGGCTGTCATCTTCCCAAAACCCTAAGTTTTGCATGTTAATGGCGGCTCGATCTAATTACGTTCAAGATACTAACTTTTTACGTTCAAAACTTGTGGTTTTCTTCCATGATCACAAATTTATGATCCTTTTCTCATTTGGTTCATAAAGACCCAACCTTTTACGAAAAATACCCGAAAACCCAACTTAAACAAAACCTCAGATTTAGGTCGATCCGTTACCTGAAACGAGCTTCTGATTCGGAGGTATTGCTCACGAGTAGTAGAGGAACAAGATGCTAGCTCCTCGGGTCGATCCGTGTACTTTCTCTCTCTACGGTTTCTCTCTCTAGAATGGCAAAAATAGAGATTATGGAGGGTTTAGGCTATGTATAGGGGAAGACTCCCCTATATTCGCCACTTAAGTTCGCCAGGATCCTCCCAGCCCGGCCCATCACGCTTCGTTCGATTATTCCGTTCGTTCTCGCATTCTAACTCGTTATTATAACTGTCGTTTTATTTTTGGGATGTTACAAATTTTGAGGCTTGTTAAGGGGTGGTAAGTATGGGTGTATCATAGAGAGAACTCATCATGAGTCGTTGGAATACAACGTAATGATGTGTTCGTAAGTAAGTCCTAATCATACGTTTTGGGTCCACAAGCATACACTACAACAATATCACCCTATATCGACGACTTTTTTTGACCCTATAGCGACGACTTGTCGTCGGGATAGCTTATGCCGACGACATATCGTCGGGATAGGTGTCGTCGGGATTGCTTCGTCCCAATAGCCCAAGATTGTCGTCGGGATAGGTGTCGTCGGGATAGGTCAGCCTATACCGACGACTTGTCGTCGGTATAGGGTTTAATTAAAAAATTCAAAAATAAATTCTATACCGACGACATGTCGTCGGTATAGAGTCCAACCCTGTACCGACGACATGTCGTCGGTATAGGTTGACCCTATTCCGACGACATGTCGTCGGTATAGGGTTTTTTTGTTTTTTTTTTAATTTTTGAAAAAGACCTATAGCGACGACATGTCGTCGGTATAGGTCTTTTCTGTTTTTTTTTTATTTTTTTTATTTTTAATATTTTATCCAGAAATATTAAATTTCTAAAAAAAAAAACCTGCAAATCATAAATATAAACCATTCAAACATTCAAATCGGATAAAAATTAATGTCCGGAACATAAACCAAACATCCAAATTGTTCGACACACAAACTTGTTCGGCACACAAATTTGTTCAACAAATCAAACATTCAAAACATAAACTTGTTCGACACACAAATATGCAAATTGTTCAAGACAAATACCAACAAAAAAGGCAAAGGCTCAACAACTCCAAGCTAATTATCATCGATGCTAGTTCGACGATCCCACATTCGACGCATTTCATCCATTTGTCGTTGCATTTCAAGCATTTGTTGATTATGTGTACGACATTCTTCCTCTCGTCAACCGCAACGAGTTTCAAACTTGTAACAAAATTAAATAAAGTTACATATACATACAAACATACATAAGCATATGAATAAATACTCTCTTATATACCTACACATCACAATTACATACATACATAAATAAAAGCCCAATTACATAATTACAAATATATACACACAAACATACATACATAAATAAATGTCCAATTACATAATTACAAACATATAGATACAAACATACATACACATATATACATTCATATTAACTAATCATCATAAACACAAATTACACACATACATACAACCTAATCATCAAAACTAATCATCAAAAATATAAATTACACACATACATACAAACTAAACATTCAAACTAATCATCATAAAGACAAATTACACACATACAAACACTAAATTACATAAACTAAATTATATAAAATAATCACACATCTAAACCAAATGACCTAAACTAATCATAATTTAATAATTCCATCATACATACAAATATACATATTCATACATACAAATATACATATTCATACATACAAACATACATACATACACATACATACAAAATCATAAAAATCTTAGATCTAAATCAAATTTCATCACAAATTAGTAATTAAAACGAGTACTTACCTTCACAAAGCTAGAAATTAAGAAATGGTGAAATTCCTCCAAAACCTAACCAAAATAAACAAACAAAACTTCAAAATCTTGAAAAAGTAGCTAAAATATGAAACCCGGATGTTACCTCACCTTAAATCCCGAGAGTTTTTGTGAAAGTTGCTCCCAATAAATACCATCTTATATACCTACACATCATAATTACATACATATATATATAAATAAAAGCCCAATTACATAATTACAAACATATACATACAAACATAAATAAATGTCCAATTACATAATTACAAACATATACATACAAACATACATACACATATATACATTCATATTAACTAATCATCATAAACACAAATTACACACATACATACAAACTAATCATCCAAACTAATCATCATAAACATAAATTGCACACATACATACAAACTAAACATTCAAACTAATCATTATAAACACAAAATACACACATACATACATATACATACAAACACTAATTTACATAAACTAAATTATATAAAATAAGCACACATCTAAACCAAATGACCTAAACTAATCATAATTTAATAATTCCATCATACATACAAAAATACATACTCATACATACATACATACACATACATACAAAATCATAAAAATCTTAGATCTAAACCAAATTTCATCATAAACACAAATTACACACATACATACCAACTAAACATTCAAACTAATCATCATAAACACAAATTACACACATACATACAAACTAAACATTAAAACTAATCATCATAAACACAAATTACACACATATATACACATACATACAAACACTAATTTACATAAACTAAATTATATAAAATAAACACACATCTAAACCAAATGACATAAACTAATCATAATTTAATAATTCCATCATACAAATATACATACTCATACATACAAACATACAAACATAACACATACATACAAAATCATAAAAATCTTTGATATAAACCAAATTTCAACACAAATTAGTAATTAAAACGAGTATTTACCTTCACAAAGCTAGAAATTCAAGAAATGGTGAAATTCCTCCAAAACCTAACCAAAATAAACAAACAAAACTTCAAAATCTTAAAAAATTAGCTAAAATATGAACTCGGATGTTAGCTCACCTTAAATCCCGAAAGCTTGTGTGAAAGTTGCTTCCAAATAGCCCAAAAACGCTGAAATCGCCGGAGAGACAGAATTGGGGAAGTTTTGGAGAGTTTTGGCTGAAAATGAAGTTCTGTCGTCTGTTTCCCTATTTGTTCACGCTGCACCCTATAGCGACGACATGTCGTCGGCATAGGTCCACTTGTCGTTGATACAGTGGCCTATAGCGACGACATGTCGTCGGCACAGGTTTCACAGGATGTTGACCAGTCAATAAAGGTAAAAACACTATACCGACGACATGTCGTCGCCATAGGGTTTTCCAGAATTTTTTTTAATTTAAAAAAAAAATTATTAAATAAAAAAAAAACAAAAAGAAAATCAAAATTAACCTATAGCGACGACATGTCGTCGCTATAGGTTTTCCCCAAAAATTCATTGGGCGCCAGTTTTCCCTCCAACCTGCCTCAACCCTATAGCGACGACATGTCGTCGCTATAGGGTGTCCCATTCAAAATTTTGGAAAAACCCTATCCCGACGACATGTCGTCGCCATAGGGTTTTCCAGAATTTTTTTTAATTTAAAAAAAAATTTATTAAGATAAAAAAATTAAAAGGGTTTTCCAGAATTTTTTTTAATTTAAAAAAAAATTTATTAAGATAAAAAAATTAAAGTTTTGAAATCCATATTTTTCTGTTTAAAATAAAAAATTTATTTTATAATCAATATATATCCAATAGCACATAAATATATAAAAAAATAAATCAAACCAAAAATTTCTACAAAATTATAAAATCTCTAATTTATAATCAATATATATCCATAGGATTTATTATTGTCAAGCAAAATTCTAATTCTCAACCTCCCATTCTAGCAGAACTTCCAAATCTCAATCACTGAAGAATTAAGTGGAAAATTCGTGAGAAAAATCGAAACCGTTACCTGAGCAAGATTCATGGAATAAGAAGAATTTTTAATCGGAACCCCACCGTGCAAGACATTAGAAGTCTGTTGATTGCCTTCACGATGTCTCGGACGTTTGTGAAACACCCAAGACCAGCCTGTATGGCCCCAAACTGGGTACCCTACAGTTGGTTCTCATCACTGGGTGTTCTCTTTAAAAATACTCGCTTTATTACAAACAATCAGTGGAAGTCTTAATTTAAAATAGTTGTAACCCTTTATAAACTCAATATCAATCTTAATCTTATCTTACAAATGCCTACACACCAATCCGAGTAGCACCGCTCCCTAGCCAAGATACCTCACCTGCAAACAAGAAATACCATTTGATTGAACTCAGAACATTACAATCCTTTATAAAACGGTTTGTCGTTTATTGACATGTTAATAACCCACACTTCAACACTAACCCATAAGGGTTCAACGACCCAAGATGTAACATCCCGATTTTTCATAAAATAACTGGGTTTGTAATTATGTAAATTATTGTAAAGGTTAACGGGTAATTAACCTATAGCGACGACATGTGAGAATGTAAAAAAGAAGGGTAATATAGGTACAATATTACATACCTTCACATTTTGAATAAGAGATTTAATACTCTTAAGCTTTCTATGAGGCCATCTCTTTATATTAAGCTCTCTGCATCTTTTCTTCAACATGGTTAATCCCACCTTAAGTTTCTCGGCTGCCATGACTATTGGCAACTCAAAATGCTTCTCTATCTCTTCCAATTCCAACGGTCTCGACGGCCTCCGGCCACCGTGATCACCGGAACCACCACCATTGTGATCATCATTGGAACTTAGCAATGGCAACACATGACCGTCTCCCCAACACTCCCACAAGCTTATATCTTTATCAATGGGATCGAAATATGAAAACCCTAAATCAGAAAAGTAATGTGATGAAACTCGGTTCATATCGAGAAGGTTGAAAAGTGCATCGTCATGCCTGCAAAAACAAAAACAAAAACCAAAATGGTGTTAGATTATGTTATTAAACTTGAGGTTCAAATGCAACTTGTTTTGTGACAAAATGTGTACCTGAAAAGATCTTGATTGAAGTAGTGATAATAATTATCATTGAAGTAGATAATGCTAAATTAACATAATAATCTTTGTATGGCTGCAGTGCGTCCCTCATACAGTACTTGTTCCTTTTGGGTATACAACACACATCCGCCACTTGCTCTTGTGTTTTTCTCAACATGGTGCCGGTGATCACATTTATGATGTCATTACCCTCTGGGTTTGTATCAAACCATATGCAATTCCTCACTTTATATAGAGGTTGTATACTTATACCGGCATGTGTGTCACTCTGATTTAGGTTGGAAAGGGTGAACATAAAATCAAATGGTGGAAGAGCAAAAGTGATAGGGACTATAGTTTGTGTAGGAGGTGCCACTTTACTGACCCTCTACAAAGGAATGCCTTTATTTAACCATCATTCACATTTGCATCCCACGAATGAATCCATCCATGTTCAATCTATCTTCAGAAGGCTAAGTTCAGTTTTAGCAACGAAGAAAGCAAGATGGACTTCAGGTTCCTTGGCATTGGTTGCAGGTACAATTCTGTGGTCTTCATGGTTTCTTGTCCAATCAAACATTGGAAAAAGATACTCGTTGCAGTATTCTAGCACCGCCATCATGATGTTCTTTGGAGCGGTTCAATCTTTTGCATTGAGCTTGTTCATCCACAGAGATCTTTCTTTATGGATTTAGCATTATTATGTAATTAATTATTACACTTAATCATCATTGGAGCGGTTCAATCTTTCTTTATCATAAATGTAATTAATTATTACACTTAATCATCATTATTATGTTAATTTAGCATTATCTAATATTGAAAGTGGTAATAAATAGGGAGGGAGCATAACATTTTCCCATTAATTCATTATTACACTTTATCATCATTATGTTAATTTAATTAGCATTACTTTTATATTTTTTTTACAATGACGAAACATTTTAACCATGTTACAAATAAAAATTGAATCCGTGACATTCAAACCTTAGATGTTTCTAGAGGTTTTGTCTCTATCGTTGAACCATCAACCCTAATGATATTAGTTTTATAGGGTTTTGCAGAATTTTTTTTAATTTAAAAAAAATTTATTAGATAAAAAAAAACAAAAAGAAAATCAAAATTAACCTATAGCGACGACATGTCGTCACTATAGGGTGTCCCATTCAAAATTTTGGAAAAACCCTATCCCGACGACATGTCGTCGCCATAGGGTTTTCCAGAAATTTTTTTAATTTAAAAAAAAAAAAAATTTGACCGACGAAAATTTATTAAATAAAAAAAAAAGAAAATCAAAATTAACCTATAGCGACGACATGTCGTCGCTATAGGTTTTTCCAGAATTTTTTTTAATTTAAAAAAAAAATTTTTTTGACCGACGAAAATTTATTAAATAAAAAAAAACAAAAAGAAAATCAAAATTAACCTATAGCGACGACATGTCGTCGCTATAGGTTTTCCCCAAAAATTCATTAGGCGCCAGTTTTCCCTCCAACCTGCCTCAACCCTATACCGACGACATGTCGTCGCTATAGGGTCTCCCTACCAAAATTTTGGTTTTGACCTATACCGACGACATGTCGTCGGTATAGGGTGACCTATCCCGACGACAAATGTCGTCGGTACAGGTGGCGTCGGGACAGGGTCAATTTGTTGTAGTGATATTGTATCCCTTTGGAACTTTGTATCTAAGCATGTATTTTGTAATTAGTACAATGATGAGTGACTTCATGAGGAATCCGCGGTTGGCCGCCAAAAACAAAGTCCTAAATCACTATAGGCAAATTGTGCAATATCATAACCATGGTGGGGTGTTAATTACTGTTTATTTTATATGCATAAGAAACTATAACACCACAGATAATAACATATGGTCCTATAGGATCACAAATTGAGCAAGTTAATGCTAACTACATATTCAGTATCAACCTCATGAGGAGTCCTCGCTTTGTTGCCAAAAACAAAGTCCTAAGTCACTATAGGCAAATTGGGCAATATCATAACCATGGTGGTGTGTTATTGTTGATTTTATGTGCATAAGAAACTATAACAGCATAAGAAACTATAACACCACAGATAATAACATATGGTCCTATAGGATCACAAATTGAGCAAGTTAATGCTAACTACATATTCAGCATCAACCTCATGAGGAGTCCTCGCTTGGTTGCCAAAAACAAAGTCCTAAGTCACTATAGGCAAATTGGGCAATATCATAACCATGGTGGTGTGTTATTGTTGATTTTATGTGCATAAGAAACTATAACGGCATAAGAAACTATAACAACATAGATAATAACATATGGTTCTATAGGATCACAAATTGAGCAAGTTAATGCTAACTACATATTCAGCATCAACCTCATGAGGAGTCCTCGCTTGGTTGCCAAAAACAAAGTCCTAAGTCACTATAGGCAAATTGGGCAATATCATAACCATGGTGGTGTGTTATTGTTGATTTTATGTGCATAAGAAACTATAACAACACATATAATAACATATGCTCCTATAGGATCACAAATTGAGCAAGTTAATGTCGACTACATATTCAGCATCAACCGAAACAATAAAATATGTATTATTATTTGGATGAATAAAATAAACCCTTGGTGATTGCAAGTAGAGTGTTGGTGCATACATGGATCAAGATAAAAATAAGAACATGATTTAAATATTATGATCATATGATATAGTCATAATATTTCCTCATGACGTTGTAAGCATAAGTCAAGTTTGGAATAAGGTATTATCTCAATATTCAATTAAGAAGCGCCCTTGTCATTTATCTAACTCCAAAATACACAAGGAGGATGAAGAAACCAATGGCAATCAAGTAGAAGAAATTAAGTGATCATGATGATGTTTCGGAAGATGCAGTGACTCAAGCCGAATTCAACGACCTAAGGAGTGATGTTAGGAAGAATTCAAAGGAACTGGATAAAATATTCGACTTTCTCAAAGCTACCATGTCTTGCCTATGCTCATCCGGATAACATACATTTTTTCCCATACTTCGAATTTTATACATATTCTTGAGAAAATCAAACAAATAAGAGATGTGAACCAGGGCAGTGGTGGGCTTAGGAATTTTTTTATGGGGATCGGAGATTTTTTGTGGTCAATTGTTAATAATTAAATATTAATTTTTTTTGGCCCGAATCGGGTCGGGTCGGGTCACACAATAAAACGATGAAAACTAACAAAATTATAAACGAACAATAATAATACGATGTTTGTCATTAGAAATGCATAATTAAAAAACAATATCCCTATAATTGTTTTGTACGAAGTTTTTATTTTTTGAAACCGAACCATTACATCATCTATAGGAACTTTTCTAAGTAACTCCTTTTCAATATAACAAACACAATTATCAACTTTTTTTTTCAATAGTTAATTAGGTTTAAAATATTTAAATGGGTATTGGGTTTATTTATGGGTTTATGTTTTATTTGGGTCTATTTAGTTTAAAGGTTATTGAGTTAAACTATTAAAGGTTTGGTTTAATAGTTTTATAATTAATGGGTTATAGGTCAATTGTTATAGGGTTAAAGGTTTAGTTTAATTCGTTTTTATTTATAAAATCTATAATCCTAAAAAATATTTCTTGAGGGTCGGTGTTAAAATTTTATGGGGGTCGCTCAGAAATATACCATATATAACAAAAAATAAAATAAAATTAATGGTGTCGGCCGACCCGCCGACACCAAGCTAAGTCCGCCAATGAACCAGGGCCGTCCCCAAGAATCTCCGAAAATTCGTGAGCCCGGGATGAGTACAAAAAACTAAGTCCGTGAGCCCGAAAATTAATGGTGACGGTCGCTTATCTTGCCCCTTCCCAGGGCCGACGCTGATGTGAACCTATACTAAAATGCCTAAATGCATCATCTAAACATACATATAAACGTCATTATGGATTAATGAACTTAAATGTCTTCGAGTATCCATTAAAATCATTTTCATACCTTTAAAACAAATCTACTATTCATCATGGCACCATTGACCTTGGTAATTCTCTGACATAAATATGGATGTTGAAGGAGAGCCACTAATCAAAGATGAGGATTTTAAAAAAATTTAAAAAATCGTGTACGTTACTAAACTCACATGACTATATGTATCTATGTACACACATGAAAAGTACAAGTATACATCAATGAACTAAGTTGGCATACACAAATACATGCCTAACTAGATTTAATTAAGATGCTTAACTTCCAAATAATTTCGTATAGAACGTCTTTAATGTTTCTCTTCAATACATTTACACTTGATAAGTGACATGCTCACTTTGAGAGGGAGAATATCACAAGAAATATATGTAGTTCATCATGTGAATCTTAAACTCTCATAAGTCATCAATTCTAAGTTCACTATTTGAATAACAAAAACTATCATCACAGTGTTAGTGCATCATACAAGTAGAACTTCAATATTTTTTATTAATTAATCATGTTTATGGTTGTGCCATGTCTAATAAGACTAATCTACATTGCAATTTCAGTCTTTTATGTGTTTTGTTTTGGTATATGGAAAGAATGCATGTCTATTCTAACCTCCCATATTACCATATATACTTTGTACATGCTTTG
Organism: Smallanthus sonchifolius; assembly: GCA_023525975.1. Lineage (NCBI taxonomy): Eukaryota > Viridiplantae > Streptophyta > Magnoliopsida > Asterales > Asteraceae > Smallanthus > Smallanthus sonchifolius. The sequence goes on along the minus strand of CM042021.1, from coordinate 26,596,018 downwards.
TTTTCTATCATTTTCAACCATAAGGTATTACTCATATATCATGAATCCTTTGAGGGGGAGCACAAATCATGGGGAGCTATCAAAGAACTCCCTTTTATTTTGATAAAAGAGTGAGATATATCGATTATGCAACATGTTAACATGATTATTTATTAAATACACAGAGGTCACTATTTTCAGGCTTGACAGACTCCATAGTTACCATATTGACTACTTATAGAAACTATAAACAGTTTTTGGTTGCCTTTTAGAGAAGCAACAGGTTGTTACCATTTATAGAAGGTTTTATCGATGGATTTTCTATCGGTAAAGTGGCCCCATCGACAAACGCATGTAAAGCTTGGCGGGAATCTTATAGAAAATCCAATATGAAAATATTCTGACGAAATTCCGACGGAAAACCCCGTCTTTGAAAAAACGAGCAGGAATCTTTCTTGAACAGGCTTTGGCCTAAGAATTATTGGTGTGAGATGCTTGGCGAAATACTGATGGGCCAAGTATCCGTCGGTAACTACCGACGGAATGCCGACGATTTAACGAAAATCCAAAACACTAACGATTTGACGAAAATCCATCGGTAAATTTCCAACAAAATGGTTCGTCGGTAAATATTCGTCAGTGAAAGTAACACCCCAAAATTTAAAGGAAGTAAAGCACGAATATGAGAACAACAAAAAAACCAAAGTCCAAGGATTAGAAGTGAAAATTGTGAAAAATTGGTCGTGACAGACCGTCACAAACTCATAATGGTCCGTGCTGATCATGGCGGACCGTCACCAGGTGATAACGGTCAGTGCCGCAATACCAAAAGGCGGTTTAGGTTTTGGCCGGAAGAATGACGTGTGGCTCATGAATCAGACACTTGATGGACAGTCACGAGGCCGTAACGGTCTATTACGTGGTCAGGAAGTGCTTGGCCGAAAAGAAAATTAGTGACGGACCGTCACCGGTGGTAATGGTCCGTCATGAAACCGGATTTCAGCCTATAAAAGGGTGGTTTGAGCCATTGTTTAAATACACCACATCTCAAACATTCCCTCACTTCTGAGATCGATTAGGCAAGTTCTAGTGTGATACGTTGCTCATACGGGTCGGAACGGGTGAAGCATTTGAGCTAGGAATCGAACGTAGCAAAGCCCTGAGGTTATCGTAAGTACACTGAACCTGTAATTAACCTTGTCAATGTGTTTAGGGCATGCTAATGTACGGGTAATAACTATACGTGATAAGAACGTGAGTATGTGATATGAAAGCATAACGAATACACGTCTTAAACAAACATTATTAGATGTTACAATACATGCACGTGTTGCATATGTGTGCTTGATGCATTGGGAGGCTATGGACCTACGATATCCAAGATCTCAATGTGAAACAAAGGGCCATGAACCTACGCGGTTCAAGGACTTCATATACGATGGGCCATAGGATCTACGCATTTCAAGGACCTCGAAAAGAGTGAAATCATTAAGCGAGGGGCCATGGGACCTACGCGGCTCAAGTACCTCGTCAGAATGCGTATACAAGGGGACATGGGACCTACGCGATTCAAGGACCTTGTGAATGTGAAATGAGAGGCCTGGAACCTACGCGGTACAAGGATCTCATAAATGATGTAACATAGGCACATCTGAAATGTTAACGGGGCCTGTGGTGCCTAGGGAAAGGATTAAGGAACCTAAGGTGTCCCGGGACCCAAGGAGTCCCATAATAAAAAAAATGGTTTTGAACAGACAAAGCAGTGTACTTACATAGCATAATCTAATGCAAAAACGTTTTCAAAACATTTCAGGAAACAACACCCGACGTAGTTGAAGCTTCCAAGGACGTGGCAAGTCGGAGACATGAATCCTTAAAGTATTTTGTAATATGTGTAGCATTACCTAGATCTTTTGTAAATATATCGTTTTAAATGTTTATAAAACAATTGATATTTTATAATATAAAAGTATCTTTGTCATTACGATGATAAGGTTTTTGAAAAACTGGGATCTAAACTCGGATATCTTAAAGAATAAAGAAAATTGGACGTTTCAAGTTGGTATCAGAGCACGATTTGAGGGATTTGAGTATACTTAAACTCAAACCAGGAGTGCTCTATATACAAAATATGGGATTTAATTCAAGGCCGTCCGAGGAAGCAGGTATGTTTAAATTTGAGTGTTTGAAAAGAATGTGCTACATGGGCTGAACCTTGTATGATGTAAGCACCATATGGTAGTTGGGAGTATTATGGCGCGTATCATAGATTGCTTTCTTATCTGGCCATTATGAAGGTTAATGTATGACACCACTATGATATAATAAGCATCATATGACACTTTTATCAGCAGATAGTAAGCTAGGAATGTGAATATGCATATGTAGAAATGCATAAATGGCCTTGAATGAAACCCTAGAATACTTGAATAGGGTAAGAATAACATGAGGCATGTAATGTGAAACCCTAGACATGTCATTAGGGCAATAAAATAAGAAACTAAATTAGATTCGTATCTCACCAAACAAGATATGGCTGAGAATCAAAACATGGAGATTCGTGACGAAGGGAGCAATAGGAGATCCATGTCTCCGCCTCCCAACGAAAATGAAGTTGAACAAGTCTCAGAATCGATCTGAAGACAGATTGTGTTAGAGGTATGAAAAGCCTTTGAGGTCAGTATTCATTCCCAATGAAAAGAATTATATGATTCATTCGAGAGCTTGCTCGAGAATCATAAGAATACAGAGGTAGAGAAACCTCAGACTGATACTAGGTTAAACAAAGGCACATACAAAGACTTTATGTTGTGCAAACCCAAGGAATTCAAGGGAGAAATAGATCCCTTAGAGATTCAAAGATGGATTGCTTTGATGGAAACAATCTTCTATACATGTCGTTGTGAGAAGGACAACGAATTGATATTTGCCACCAACCAGTTCAGCGGTAGAGCTGGGGTGTAATAAAGTGGGAGAAAGGACAATAGAAAATAATGGAAATGAAATGCGAAGAATTTAAATAACTTTTCCTAAAACATCACTGCCCGCGAGCAGCAGTTGATAGGATCACTAAAGAATTCCTTCATCTATGACAAGACAAGGATCCAGTGGATGAAATTACTGGAATCTTCTTCGATAAAGCAAGATTCTGTCCAGCTCTTTTTACGATTCCTGAGATGTATATGATGCGATATCATCTAATCTTGAAAATAGAGATTCGAGAGTTTATCTCTCCGTCAAAATGTGCAAAGTTGTAACAAATGATTAATGAAGCGCATGAACGAGAAACAGAGCTCAACAGACCTGGAAGAAAGAGATGGGAAGAGGAAAAGGGAGAATATATCATATCATGCACCTATCAAGAAGGGTTATGTTGGGTCTATGTAGACCGTTGTATACCATTTAGTGAAGTTCAAGGACTGCTGATGACATTTCTACAAATTTTTTGAAGGCAACGACACTTTAGGTGACATTTCTAGTGTCGCCCGGGAGCATGGCGACACTAAGCCTTTGTCTATAAATAGTTCTTCATTTTCATGTAATTCAAGCTTTTGTCCAATTTCACCTTTAATTGTATGTGTGTTTAGATCTAAGATTAGGGTTTTATGTGTCTAGCAAAGTCAGGAGCTTCTTGTAATCATCTTTTGGGCTATTAATCAAAATCATCAAGTTTATGTTTGAGTTCTTCATTGTTTCTTCTTATTTTCTATCTTTTGATCTACAAATCATCACTTCCATTAGTGATTTGTGGATTTGATTGTGATTGGATTTCATTAGTATAAAGATCTAGCAAAAACGGACCTACTATTCATTGATAGCCCTCTAGATCTTGATTCCAGATTCATTTTTTTATAGAAAAGAGAAGAGACGGGTGGTTGTGAGCCAAACAAACAATCAAACAACATAATAAACACGATAGAAACATAAAGCTACGATTTTTCATTGATTTTGGACAAAGAAATACATAACTTTCATCCACCCCGGATGAGCTCCCCTGGGGTGGTGGCTCACAGAAAAACCAACAATTACAAATGAGACCTAATGCCCTATGTATAGCTCCTGAGTTTTCTTCTCTAAGTCTGCCGCCTCTGCTGAAGAACCCTAGTTAGTGTAGCCAAAGCACGCCGGCGACACTAGCTAGTGTCGCCCGGTAACATGGCGACACTATTAGTGTCGCCTGCTAGTGTTTCCGGACACTAAAAACTACGTTTTTTGTCTGGATCTTTCGATTGATAATATCATTCTATTATTAATACCCGGTAGGTAATTTTAGAAAGTCTAGAAATAACTACACTCCAAGGAAAGAGATGAGGGAGTGTAGATTTTATGGAAAGAAACACATAGGAGAATGCCGGTTTCAGCGTCTCAACTGTACCAAATGTGGAAAAGCTGGACATATGGCACAACAGTGCATGAGTCAGTAAGGTTATGCTACAATTTCTACAGACTAGGGCACATAAGCAAAGAATGCCCTGAGTTAAAGCAAAGGAGTGAAAAATCCCTAAAAGGATCTAGGAAGACTGAAGATGAAGTCAAACGTATCGAAGCTCCGAAACCAAGGGGTATGGCCTTCCAAATAACAGCAGGGAAGCTAAAGATATTCCTGGCGTCATATCAGGTACCTTCCTCTTAAACTCCCTACATGCTTGTGTTTTATTCGATACTGGAGCTAGTAAATCCTTCATCGCCTTAAGATTTGCAAACTCTGAGACCTTCGTTAGAAGTAAGTAGACAAAAGCATTAAAAGTTGAGGTTGCTTGTGACAGAAATTGCATATTAACATAAATATACCAAAATTGTCGACTACTTATCGAAGGAGAAAATATCTAGTTGACTTGATTCCAATGGCGATACAAGAATTAGATGTAATCATTGAAATGGACTGACTGTCATCTCATTCCGCGGCGATAATCTGCAGTCATAAGATCATGCAGTTTACGTCGCCCAATGGAAAAGAGATTACTATATACGGAGAAAGACGGAACCAGATCACCATCTGCTCGATGGCTAAGGTAAGAAGCTATGTGAGGCAAGGTCACCAAGCATTCTTAGCTTATGTGACCGATGCCAAAATGAAAGGGATGGAACTGGATCAGATTCCAGTGATAAGAGACTTCGCTGACTTATTTCCTAACGATCTCCCAGGCGCTCCACCTGAAAGAGAGAGAGAGGGAGATCGAGTTCAACATTGATTTAATTCCTTATCGGTTGGCACCAACCGAAATGAAGGAATCAATGTCACAGCTTTAAGAGTTACTGGATAAAGGATTTATACGCCCAAGTGTGTCCCCTTGGGGTGCACCTATATTGTTCGTTAAGAAGATAGACGGTAGTATGCGGATGTGCATAGACTACCGAGAATTGAACAAAATGACCATGAAGAATAGGTATCCTTTACCTAGAATTGATGATATGTTCAATAAACTACAAAGATCTAGTTGGTTCTCAAAAATCGACTTAAGATCGGGATACCACCAAGTGAAGGTACGAGAGGAGGATCTACCTAAGACTTCATTTCGAACTCGTTACAGGAACTATGAGTTTGTAGTAATGCCTTTTGGAGTAACGAACGCTCCGGCTGTTTTTATGGACCTCATGAATATAGCGTACCTGCCGATGTTAGACAAACTTGTTATTTTCTTTATCGACGACATCCTGATCTATTCTTGAAGCGAGGAGGAGCACGCACAACACCTTTATGAAGTTCTTACTACTTTGCGAGAAGGAAGATTGTATGCAAATTTTTTCATGTGTGCGTTTTAGCTACGAGAAATTCAATTTATGTGCCATGTTATGAATGCTGAAGGAATTTCAGTAGATCTAGCAAAGGTAGAGACCGTAATAAGATGGTCTCCACCAAAGACTCCGTCAGAAGTCAGAAGCTTTTTGGGGTTAGCAGTCTATTATAGATGATTCCTTTAAGACTTTTCAAATATAGCCACCCCACTAAATTTACTTGAAAGAATTCAATATTTGAATGGAATGCGGTGCAAAAAAAGGCATTCCAAACCTTGAAAGAAGGGACAAAGGCTCCAGTACTGCAATGCTAGAAGGAGTAGAAGACTTTGTAGACTATTCTAATGCCTTGAAACTTGAGTTAAGATGTCTTTTAATGCAAAGATCTGAATTAGCTGAGATAAACTTGAGTTAGTACTGCCTTGCATCTATTAAAAACACATGAGATAAACTACCCAACCCATAATCTAGAATTAGCTGCGATAGTTTTCACGCTAAAGATCTGAAAGCATTATCTGTATGGAACGAAATATACGATTTATACAGACCATAAAAGTCTGAATTATTTATTTGACCAGAAAGACTTAAATATGAGACAAAGAAGATGGTTGCAATTAGTCAAGGATTACGACTGTGAGATACTTTACCATCCCGATAAAGCTAACGTAGTGCCTGATGCACTCAGTCGAAAGCAGGATTATTCTCCAATAAAGATACATTCGTATAAATAGATAATAAATTCATATTTGAATGAGTAAATTAAGAATGCTCAATCTGAGGCATTAAAAGAAGAAAATGTCAAAAAGGAAATAATGGTTGGTCAAGAGAAATATCTAGAAGAGGATAAATGTAGAGTTAAGACTCGATTTGACCGTATGTGGATACAATGTATTGGTGAATTGAGAATTAAAATTTTGGATGAGGCACACAAGACGCGTTACTCCATTCATCTGGGTACTACAAATACGTACCAAGATCTATGTAAAGATTATTGGTGGCCTTGTATTAAATTTGAAATAATAAAGTATGTGGCAAAATGTTTAACTTGCTCACAAGTTAAAGTATAACATCAAAAACCTTATGGTAGGTTACAGCCACTTGAAATCCCAAAATAGAAATGGGAACATATCATTATGGGCTTCATAACTGTCACACCCCAGCCCCAAGTACTAGTTAGTTGTGATGAATGGTACAGAACACACAGCGGAAACTAAAACCTCATATTTTAATTTCATAAATATTGTTTTACAACAGCCAAAATGTTACAACATATTCCATCATCGTTCCTAACAAAGGAATATAATATTCAGGGCTTATAGTCTCCTGACATGCCTTCATTCATTCATTTCATCATTCTGTTCTAGCCTTGGAATGCCTCTTCTATTGACTACCTGTGATGTGCTCAAAACATTTTACAGAAAACGGGTCAACATAAAGTTGGTGAGCTCATAAACAAAATCATTTCATAAAATGACCCGCCAAGGTATACGGAGCACAATCATGAGGGTGCCCCTCCTCATAGATAACTATGAGTAAATCTGTACATATATAACCAAAGACCGTTCCACGGGTCCTGTCCACATGCCATTCCACGGGTCATGTGAAACACAATAAGTGCTTAGAATGCGTTATATATATACAATCATGGAGTACAATCGTTTCAAGACACCCAAAATGTTTTCATAAATTAACCATGCTAAAAATGGAGTATAACAGGGCCATGGTTGTTTTCATGCATCACAGTTTAAGAACTCACCTCAACAGTACTTCGGCTTAATATATGAAATATCACAATCACCTTGGACAAGGCCCTAGATTTATAATGACATTGCTAAATCAAGATGTATAACCAAGTCTTAAGCAAGGGGTTGAAATCTTACCTCAAGCCATATACGGCTATTTGAAGGCGAATTGCTAGAAACCAGACTCTTGTATGCGAACCGGGGTTTGGTATTGGGTCTTCATACGTTTGCATGTGTAAAAGGTGTGTGTTAGATGGTGTAAAGGGGTTGAGCTCGATCATCTATTTAGAGGGCAAGATTTCAAGCTGTAACGGACCGTTACAGGGGGTAACGGTTTGTCACCCCTTTTCTTGGCGGCTACGCACTTTCTGACCACGTAACGGACCATTACTAGCTGTGACGGCCCGTCACGGGGCTGAGCAATCAGACACGTGTAAGAAACCCTAAAACCACCTCCGGTATTGCGGCATGGACCGTCATGACAGGTGATGGTCCGTCATGATGCGTAACGGACCGTTATTTGTGGTGACGGTCCGTTATGGGCCTGTTTTCCAAATTTTCACTTTTGGCCCTTGTACTTTTGATCTATACTCATGTTAGCTCCTTAACTTTGAATTATTCAAAACTTTTAACCCTTATTTCCTTGGGAAATTTTCGAGTGTTACAAATCTCCCCTCCTTTAAGAAATTTCGCCCTCGAAATTAAGAGGTGAACAAATGAGGATACATGGTTTTCATATGTTCTTCTAATTCCTAATTTCTGTCGGCTCCTATCCGACCTGGCCATTGGACTAACACCACTGGTATGACTTTCTTCCGCAATTTTTGTTGTTGTGTATCTAGAATTTTATTAGGTTGTTCCGTGAAATGAAGCGTGTCATCCACGTGCACATCGTCTAGTGCAATAGCCTGGATCTGCTAAACATTTGCGTAAGCAAGATACTTGAAATGTATCGTGGTTTCCCTGCAGTGCTTCAGGTAATTCTAACTTGTAGGCCACTACCCCACTTTTTGCAGTGATTTTGTAAGCTCCGATATACATTGGTCCTAAATTTTCGCGTTTCCTAAACCTTACAACACCTTTCCAATGCGAGACCTTTAACATTACAAAATCTCCGACTTGGAATTCTAAACGTCTTCGTCGTATTTCAGCATAACTCTTTTGCCGATCTTGAGTAGCTTTTAACTGTTGTTTAATCTAGGCAATCTTATCTGTTGTTTCTTGTAGGACTTCAAGTCCAGATAATTGACTATCTCCTACCACAGTCCAACAGACTGGAGTTCTACACTTTCTTCCGTATAATACTTCAAATGGTGCGGCCTTGATACTTGAATGGTAACTATTGTTATAGGAGAATTCGATTAATGGTAGGTGATTATCCCAATTACCTTCGAAATCGATAACACAAGCCCTCAACATATCTTCCTGAGTTTGAATCGTTCGTTCACTCTGTCCATCAGTTTGAGGATGATATGTTACACTCATGGTAAGTCGTGTTCCAAGCTCTTTCTGGAAACTAGTCCAGAATCTAGATGTGTACCGACTGTCTCTATCAGAAATAATAGATAGTGGTATGCCGTGACGGCTCACAATTTCATTAATATAGATTCTAGCCAACTTATCCATGGAGTAACTTTCATTAATGGGTATGAAATGGGCTGACTTTGTCAGTCTATCGATCACGACCCATATCGCATTGTGCCCTGCTTGTGTTCTGGGCAATTTTGTAATGAAATCCATTTTAATGTGATCCCATTTCCCAACAGGTATTTCCAACTGTTGCAATTGCCCTGCTGGCTTTTGATGCTCAATTTTGACTTGAAGGTAAGTCAAGCGTCTATCTGTGTACTGGGCTATAGATCTTTTCATGTTTGACCACCAGTAATAAACTTTCAAGTCTTTGTACATTTTGTTTGCTCCAGGATGCTTTATGTATCTTGATTTGCGTGCCTCCTCCATAACTTTTTCTTGAATATTTTCGAGTTTTGGAATCCATATTCTTTGATCGAATCTCATGATTCCGTCTTCTCCTTTAGTAAGCAACTTTTGTTTTCTGACTATACGTTCTTTCTTAATATTTTCTTCTTCTAATGCCTTTGGTTGGATTTCTTTAACTTGTTCCATTAAATCTATCTTCAAGTCTAATCGTAGGGCTTTTACTCTAATCGGTTTACTTCGTTCTTTCCGACTTAGAGCATCTCCCATTACATTAGCCTTCCCGGATGGTATTTAATTTCATAATCGTAATAATTTATGAGTTACATCCACCTCCTTTGTCTCATATTTAAATCCTTCTGATTAAAAATATGTTGGAGGCTTTTGTGGTCTGAATATATCACGCATTTGGTACCATATAGATAATATGTCTCCAAATCTTTAGAGCAAACACTATGGCACCAAGTTCTAGATTATGCGTGGTATAGTTTTTCTCATGAAATTTTAGTTGGCGTGATGCGTAAGCAATAACCTTATCTCGCTGCATCAACACACAACCCAGACCAGTTCGGGAGGCATCACAATAGATTACAAAGTCATCATTCCCTTCGGGTAGTGTTAATATAGGTGCATGACTAAGCTTTTCTTTAAGAATGTTGAAGGCTTCTTCTTGTTTTGGTCCCTATTCAAACTTTATTGCTTTCTGGGTTAAAGCAATTAGTGACGTGGCAATCTTGGAGAAGTCCTTGATGAATCTTCGGTAATATCCAGCTAATCCAAGAAAACTTCTAATTTCTGTTGGAGTATTTGGGGTTTCCCCTTTCATAATAGCTTCAATCTTACTTGGATCTACTTGTATCCCGCTTTCATTCACAACATGTCCAAGAAATTGTACTTCTCGTGTCCAAAATTCGCATTTGGAAAATTTAGCAAAAATTTTTTCTTGTCTCAAGGTTTCCAGAATGATTCTGAGATGTTCAGCATGTTCTTCTTAGCTTCAGGAATAGATAAGAATATAATCGATGAACACGATGACAAACTTATCAAGGAAAGGTTTACAAACCCGATTCATTAGGTCCATAAATGTTGCAGGGGCATTTGTTAGACCAAATAACATGATAAGGAATTCATAGTGGCCATACTGGGTTCTGAAAGCAATCTTAGGTACATCTTCCTCTTGTACCTTTAACTGATGATATCCTAATCTAAGATCGATTTTCGATAAGTATTTGGCTCCTTGTAACTGATCGAACAAATTGTCTATTCTGGGCAATGGATATATGTTCTTTATAGTTAGCTTATTTAATTCTCGATAATTGATACACATTCTCATACTTCCATCCTTCTTCTTCACGAATAATACTGGTGCTCCCCATGGTGAAGTACTAGGACGGATGAATCCTTTGTCTAAGAGTTCTTGAATTTGTTTCATCAATTCTTTCAGTTTCGAAGGAGTTAAACGGTAAGGGGATTATGCAACAGGTTTGGCTACAGGAATAAGTTCTATTCGGAATTCTATTTGAAGATCGGATGGAAGACCGGGTAATTCATCCGAAAATACATCCAGGTGATCACAGACTACGGGTATATCCGTAATCTGTCCTTCAGGTTTGGTATCTAGAGCATATGCTAAGAATATTCCACTTCCCTTAATCAATTTTTTCTTAGCTTTTGCTACCGAAATATTGGTTTCACTATCACCCTGAATCATCAAAAACTCTCCATCTGGTTTCTTAATCTTAACCGTCTAATGATCACAATCAATTTGGGACTGGTATTGGTTTAACCAATCCATTCCTAGGATAACCTCATATCCATTCATATACATTGGCATTAGTATAACTAATGCATCATTGTCACCAAAATTGATGACACAATTTGGGTATGATTCGGTTATCCTAATCTGTTCGCCACTAGTTGTTTCTACGACATAGGCAAGAATGAGCGAAATAGGTTTTACACCTAAATATGGGGTATACATATTTGAAATGAAACTTCTATTCGCCCATGTATCAAATAATATTTTGGCGTAATGTTTATTAACTAAGAACGTACTTGCCACTACTTTGGCATCGTTCTTTTTCTCTCCTCCACTTCCTAGGACAAACACTCGTCCTACTCCCTTGTTCTGACCACATGTTCCTTGCTAGGTGTCTTAGGGAAAGAAGATCTATAATGCCCAATCTCATTGCAATTGAAACATTTAACATTTGGGCATTGAGTTGCAGAATGACCAAACTTCTGGCAAGTTTGGCATTTTATTCCCTAATTTGCTCCATCTGGGTTAAATCCTCCTTTTCTGAGAAATTTACTATTTCTCGGTTTAAACTTATAAACAGTCTCCTCTGGTTTTCTTTTGTTGTCTATCTTCGGTGGTTCTTGGGATGCCACCTCATCGTACATTACTGAACTCAGCTCAACAGCCGAATCTATCGTTTCAGTGGCGGTGGTCTTTACTAAGGTACGAACCTTAGGTGGTAGTCCTTGGACATAACATTTGATCCTTCTTGACTCAGGAGTCACCAAATGTGACACCAACTTGGCCATTTCGTTAAATTTGGTGGTGTATGCTTTAAGCCGGAGGAATTCTGATTCAATTTTTTCCACTGTATTTTGTGGACGGTATCTCTTAATAATTAAAGCATTGAGGTCCTCCCATCTCATTTTATCAATATACTCTTCTCCTTTTGTTTGCTTGACTGACTCCCACCAGTCAAGAGTTTCTTCCTTAAATGAATGTGCAGCAATTTTACAGCTTGATCAGCTCTACATTCGCTCATCTTGATTACTGCTTCCATGGATGTTATCCATTGCATTGCTTCAATGGCATTCTTCTTTCCACTAAAGTTCTTGTAATTGCACCCTTGATGATTTATTATTGTGATCTAGTTAGTTAATCCAATAGTTTCAGGGGTTCGGGTAGTGTCGTCATTGTTTTCTATAGGGTTGGAATGAATCGTGTCTTTCGTTCGTAGTTGCACCATTGGTGCCTTCATTAATATTTCCCATATTATTGGAACCCATTCTTCTTTGTAGGGCGTCGTCAAGGATTCCAGGTAAAGTTGTCTAGAGCTCTCAGGTGACCCCAGATGCCACCGCTCCATGGAATTGAGCCTTGGTCATTAATACCTCTTCTGTATGCTGCTCAGGCTCATTAGTCGCATTTGTATTTGGTTCAGTGTTCGTGTTCGTCGTATCACGGGTATGGGACCTAGTATTGGGTCTCCTACCCCTACCTCTACTTTGGCCTCTACTTTGTCTTGCCATTTGTACCTACATACAGATGTATAGTATCAGAATTCGTATAACTGGTTATAATCCAGAGAACCAGAAATTAACAACATTTAGCCAAAAATGTAATTAATTTTCTGTTTTCTTGATATTCCTTACTATAGGTCATACTGATTGTATACATCTAACTTATCATGTGGCATTCCAGGCTACCCTCAGAGTCCTAATTTAAGTTTTAACACTATTCTTGTAGTATCTAAATCCCTTAAACTGAGGCTCTGATACCAACTTGTCACACCCCCAGTCCCAGGTACTTGTTAGTTGTGACGAATGATACATAACACACAGCGGAAACTAAAACCTCATATTTTATTTCATAAATATTGTTTTACAACAGCTAAAATGTTATAACATGTTCCATCATCGTTCCTAACAAAGGAACATAATATTCAGGGCTTATAGTCTCCTGACATGCCTTCATTCATTTCATCATTCTGTTCTAGCCTTGGAATGCCTCTTCTATTGACTACCTGTGATGTGCTCAAAAATATTTTACAGAAAATGGGGTAACATAAAGTTGGTGAGCTCTTAAACAAAATCATTTCATAAAATGACCAGCCAAGGTATCTAGAACACAGTCATGAGGGTGCCACATCCTCATAGATAACTATGAGTAAATCCATACATATATAACCAAATACCGTTCCACGGGTCCTGTCCACATGTCGTTCCACGGGTCATGTGAAACACAATAAGCGCTTAGAATGCGTTATATACATACAATCATGGAGTACAATCGTTTCAAGATACCCAAAATGTTTTCATAAATCAACCATGCTAAAAATGGAGTATAATAGGGTCATGGCTGTTTCATGCATCACAGTTTAAGAACTCACCTCAGCAGTACTTCGGCTTAATATCTGAAATATCACAATCACCTTAGACAAGGCCCTAGATTTATAATGACATTGCTAAATCAAGAGTGCTAGCTAAAAAGTATATAACCAAGTCTTAAGCAAGGGGTTGGATACTTACCTCAAGCAATCTACGGCTATCTGAAGGCGAATTGCTAGAAACCGGATTCTTGTATGCTAACCTAGGCTTGGTATTGGATCTTTACATGTTTCTGTGTGTAAAAATTGTGTGTGTTAGATGGTGTAAAGGGGATGAGCTCGATCATCTATTTATAGGGCAAGATTTAAAGCCGTAACGAACCGTTATCGGGGGTGACAGTCAGTCACCCCCTTGCTTTGTGGCTACGCACTTTCTGACCACGTAACGGACCTTACCAGCTGTGACGGTCCATCACAGGGATGAGTCATCAGACACGTGTCAGAAACACTAAAACCGCCTCCGGTATTGCGGCACGGACCGTCATGACAGGTGACGGCCCGTCATGATGCGTAACAGACCGTTATATGTGTTGACGGTCCGTTTTGGGCATGTTTTCCAATTTTTCACTTTTGGCCCTTTTACTTTTGATCTACCCTCCTTTTAGCTCTTTAACTTTGAATTACTGAAAACTTTTAGCCCTTATTTCCTTGGGAAATTTTTGAGGTGTTACAATAACCAAGCTACCCAAAATAGCTAGAGGTTATGGTACCATATGGGTGGTCGTCGATGGGCTAACTAAAAGCGCTCACTTCACATCTGTATTTAAGACTTACTCTTCGGAGAAGTTTGCATAATTTTTTATCAAAGAAATTGTCTCACAGCATGGAGTACATGTTTTAGTTATCTCTGATAGAGATACGCGTTTCACATCGCGTTTCTGGAGAAAGTTCCATGAGGAAATGGGAACTAGATTACTAATCAACATTGCATATCATCCTCAAACGGATGGACAGAGTGAGAGAACAATCCAAAAAGTTGAGGATATGATGCGTGCTTGTATTATCGACTTCGGTGGAAGTTGGGATAACCATCTGCCATTAGTAGAATTCTCGTACAACAATAGCTACCATTCAAGTGTTGGTAGGCCACCATACGAGATGTTATATGGTAGAAGATGCAGAACTCCCGTGTGTTGGGGAGAAGTTGTAAAAAAAGAATTTGGAAGTAAAGAAAGTTCAAGCTACAGCTGAGAAATTTGATTTAATCAAGGCACGTATGAAAGCTACTTAGGACAGACAGAAGTCCTAAGCAAATAAGAGGCGTACACCAATCGAATTCCAAGTTGGAAACTTTGTTTTATTAAAAGTATCTCCATGGAAAGGCTTGATTCGATTCAAAAAGCAAGGCAAGTTAAGCCCACGATTCATTGGCCCTTTCCATGTTATTAAACAAAGAGCTACCTAAAGAGTTGAATAAGATACATAGCACCTTCCATGTATCTTATTTACGAAAATGTTTAGCGGACGAGATTGCTCATGTACCTCTGGAAGAGATAGAGGTTGATGAGAAACTAACTTATATCGAAGAACCTGTAAAAATTCTAGACATAAAAGAAAAGCAGTTGTGTCATAAGACTATTAAACAAGTGCTGGTACAATGGAAGCACAAAAAGGGGTTAGAAATGACTTAGGAAAGTGAAGATGACATGAGAAGGACTTACCCTTAGTTATTTGTAGAATAACAGGTTTTGAGGACAAAACCTAATTTAAGGGAGGAGAGTTGTAACATCCCAAAATTTAAAAGAAGTAAAGCCCGGAATATAAGAATTGCGAATAAACCAAGGTCCAAGGATTAGAAGTGAAAATTGTGAAAAGTTGTCCGTGAAGAACCGTCAGCAAGTGGTAACGGTCTGTGTTGATCGTGACAGACCGTCACCAAGTGGTAACGATCTGTGCCGCAATACCGCAAGGCGGTTTAGGGTTTGGCTAGAAGAATGACTCATGGCTCGTGACTCAGACCCGTGACGGACCGTAATGAGGCTTAAGGTCCGTTACATGGTCAGGAAGTGCTTGGCCACCAAGAAAATTGGTGACGGATCATCATCGGTGGTAACGGTCCGTCACAAAATCGGATTCCATCCTATAAAAGGGAGGTTAGACTTATCTTTCTCATACTTCTTTGTCTTCCAAAGAAATTTATATCATTAAAATTTAGAACATAATTCCTCTCTTTTTCCACTTCGCTTGTATTGTTTTTTGGGGTTTTGTAGTTCGGACATGTGGTTAGATTTCGTTTCGTTTTATGGTTATATAAGGAACACCTAAGGTAGGTTATAAAAAAGAAAGAACAAAAAAGAAGGGTAAATAAAGTAAAGGAATTTTTTATTGGAGCCATTGTTTAAATACAACAAATCTCAAACATTCCCTCACTTCTGAGATCGATTAGGGAAGTTCTAGTGCGATACGTTGCTAGTACGAGTCAGAACGGGTGAAGCGTTTGAGCGAGTAATCGAACATAGCAAAGCCCCGAGGTTAACGTAAGTACACTGAACTCTTAATTAGCCTTGTTTGTCTACGTGACTAAGTGTTTAGGGCATGCTAATGTACGGGTAATAACTACACGTGATAAGAATGTGAATATGTGATATGAAAGCATGACGAATACACGTGTTAAACAAACATGATTAGATGTTACGATACATACATGTATTGCATATGTGTGCTTGATGCATTAAGAGGCTATGGACCTACGTTGTCCAAGATCTCAATGTGAAACGAAGGGCTATGAACCTATGTGGTTCAAGGACTTCGTATATGATGGGCCATGTGTAACATCCCAAAAGTATTAATAAAAGGAATGTTGAATTAAATGGGACGTGAAAGGAATTAAAAAGAATAAACGAGGAAAGGGGAGGGGCAAAAATGGCATGAAGCGAAAATGGGAAGGGAAGAGGCTTAACCTAGCTGCCACCTCTAGTTCTTCCCCGTTCTCATTCACACTTTCGCCAGAGCTAGAGAGAGTATCGAGCTAGAGAGAGAAAGAAGATTCGGGTCTAAGAAGCTATGGGATCGATCGTCTCCACCTACAGAGTGTTTAGCAAGAAGAAACGGACTCAAACAGGTAACTATCGAGCCTTAATCCAAGTTTTTAGTTTATGTGGGTTTCGAGTTTATTCGATAAAAAGGTCGGGTTTTTATGAGTGGAATGGAAAACCGACCTTAGATCTAGACTCATGGGATGGAAACACTCGTTTCTAACATAAAAAGTTAGAGTCTTGAACATGTAGAGATATGGTCGCCATCTTCATGCAGAAACTAGGGTTTCTGCTGAAGAAGACGACCAGGGGCAAAACTGGTCAGTGTCACTTGGGTAATAGATTCGCTTGAGTCACTAGTATCACCTGGGTAACAGTTTCGTTCAAAAAGTTTAGTTTCGCTTGGTCCTAGTTTCGCTAGGTCCAATGAAAGCGAAACTGGTATAGTTTCGCCTAGATCAAATAAGCGAAAATGTTTGTTTCGCTTAGGCATATGAACAGTTAAACTAATGATATACTATTATTAATTCAGATAGAGAGTGACGATTACTGGACCAGTTCTAGTATTCGCGGGATCGCTTGACAGGTGAGTTATTATTGCCCTTTTTCTCTAACGGTTTTGGGCTGGCATGCATACTGGTAGAAAGATTTGAAAAGGCAAAGTATTGTATTTATAAAAATGTTATTTTTATAACGTGAAAGGGAAAGTTATAGTTTTTATAAAAATGTTATTTTTATAAAAAGAAAAGGCAAAGTGTTAAAGAGCATAGTAGTATCTTTGAAATATATTTTTAAAGAAAGTAAAGAGTTGAAGTAAAGAAGTTGCACTTCGGTGTAGCCTAACAGTAACAGTGACAGTGACAGATGCCATATTATATGCTTATGTGCTAATATGTGTTATTTGTCTATGTGTTATGTGTTTCAATGACATTATATTATATGACGTAGTGTAATTGCATAGTAGTTGCAAAGTAAAAAAGTCATGCAGGCAAGCAAAATAGAAGTCTCACCCCGAGGTGTGAGCAAGCAAAGTAGAAAGTTTCACCCTGAAGCATGAGCACGAAAACGAGTCTTACACTTAGGTGTAAGCGAGAAAGTCCCACTCCGAGGTGTGGGCACAGCAAAGTAAAAGTCTTACCCTGAGGTGTAAGCGAGAAAAGGGACCTTGTCCTCAGACATTGATTCATATGTGATAGTTAAAGTATGTTATAGTCACTTGTCATGTACGAGTGGAAATTAAAGTTTGAAAGAGTAAAGGAGGACACCTTAACCGGTTTCCTCAAAAGTAAAGTTTTAATGAAAGCAAGAAACGGAACGATTTTCATAAATTGCAACTTTGTAAAGTTTTAAAGTAAAGACAAAGGCAAAGTTGTTTTAAAGTAAAGAAAGAAAGCTTATTTTTATATTTATAAAACTAGCTACCAAAAGAAAGTTTACAGATTAAAGTAAAGATAGAACTCATCAACGTTAGCTGACTTTTAGTATGCATGACAGGTAGTAAAAGTAAAGGAGCCGTGATGGCTGGATAGCATGGACGTCGGGCTGCTGCACTGAACACTGACTTTCCTATTCCCGATAGTTTATGTTTTGAGCAATGTTAGACGTTATTGGATTATGAATGTTTTGAATTTAAGACTTCCGCTATAATAGATTCTGATTTTCGGTTTAAGAACTATGTTTGTTATGTTTTGTGCCAACTATGAGATGTACCCAGGTTAGGGCATTTCACCATGGGATATACGCATTTCAAGAACCTCGTAAAGAGTGAAATCAGTAAGCGAGGGGCCATGGGACCTACGCGGCCCAAGGACCTCGTGAGAATGTGTATACAATGGGCCATGGGACCTACGCGGCCCAAGGACCTCGTGAGAATGTGTATACAAGGGGTCTGGAACCTACGTTGTTCAAGGATCTCGTATAACACGTAACATAGGCACGTCCAAAATGTTACGGGGGCCTGTGGTGCCTAGAGAACGGATTAACGAACCTAAGGTGTCTCGGGACCCAAGGAGTCACATAATAAAAAATGGTTTTGAACAGACAAAGCGATGTACTTATTTAGCATAAGCTAATGCAAAAACGTTTTCAAAACATTTTCAGAAACAGCCTCAGATATCTTAAAGAATAAAGAAAAGTGGACAGTGAAGCCCCAGTTTTCTAGTAGTGACATACATATAATGGTGATAATTAATTTGCAATAAAGGTTCGGTCGCTAATTGGTCGCAAAAAGGTTATGTCTCAAATAGTTTTGGTCGCATTTACAGTCACTAACAATTTGGTCACAAACTCCGTCGCAAAAAGTTTTCGTCGCATTATCGATCGCTAAAGGTTCAGTCACAAAATCGGTTGCAAAAACAGTTTGGTCGCAAAATCGGTCACTTATAATTTTTGTGATGGAAATTTCAGTCGCAAAATCGATCGCAAAAATATTTCGGTTGCAAAAGTAATTACCGACCAGTGTATAACCAATCGCCAAAATCAGTCGCAAAAGGGTATTGACGACCGA
Organism: Smallanthus sonchifolius; assembly: GCA_023525975.1. Classification (NCBI taxonomy): domain Eukaryota; kingdom Viridiplantae; phylum Streptophyta; class Magnoliopsida; order Asterales; family Asteraceae; genus Smallanthus; species Smallanthus sonchifolius. The sequence continues at coordinate 26,577,021 of CM042021.1, read as the reverse complement.
TTTGTTGTTTGCAAATGGTCATTGTTCTAGTAGTGAAATAATTAAAAATGCTTATACAAAAAAGGGTAACAACTTAACTAAAAATCAAAGGTCTTATAGTCTATGATATTCGTATCATGATGTATATTAAATGTGTTCCTTCTCAAGTAAGAATATACTTTTCACTCCCACTTAGTGTCCAATCATTCTTCATTATCTCATCACTAAGTCAAAGAAATGGTTTTCACACCTCATCACTCTTCATTCCATCATTTTTTATGTTTTTTAATACAAATAATGTTATTATTTTAAACAATTATGTAATAAAAATAACTATAACTTAAATAAAATAATAATAAATACCTAATAATTAAAAAAAACAATAACACCACTACAAATTGAAAAAACAAAAAAATAAAATACCAAAAAAAATAAATATCTACTTCTCATTGTCGTCCGGTAGTCAAAGTCGTAAATATGTTTCACCAAAGTTACCAATCCAAAAACATGTCAAAGCAACTTACGAGACTAAAAAATACTTTATTTTAAAACAAAATAGGTTTCCATTAAAATTTATATCGAAATGTTCAAAACAAAAATTAAACAACACTCTGAATTAGTTTTTTTTTATTTTAAGGTCAACGAGTACAAGTTATTTAAAGAATCTAACTAAATGAAAAATAAAATATTATTAAAAAATAAAAAAAATGCATTTCAATTGTTTCCACATGAATGGACTCACGGTAGGGAGTCACGCCAGGGATTCACGTTAGTGAGACGTGGTGTTTCACGCGTGGCCATGATGCCACGTAGTAAACGTGTGAGAAGTATGCCGCATGATCTTAGATAACGTCTGAGTTAACTGTTCTAAATAGATATGTTTAATTTGACACCTAAGATGCTCAAATTAATCTTTTAGTGACTTAGTTATATTTAAACTAAGCCACTGAATGATTAATTTGAGCATTTTAGGTGTCAAATTAAATATTTAAGCATCTTAGGTGTTAAATTAAATATCATAAAATACGTCTTTAATTCTTTTGTAGAAAAAGTTTGAAGACATCAAAAATAATATTACGCTATTTGGTGTCGTACGATATTACAATGCTTTAGTTTTTTTTTTTTTTAAACATCATTTATGTTGTAAAATAGATATCATAATTAATATATATATATATATATATATATATATATATATAAATATAAGGTTAGGCTAGAATGAAAACTCATGAGTTGTGAAAACTCTATGTAACAACTTTATTTATTTTCTTAAAAAATATGGTAGTTTTGTTACATATTTTCTTCACTTTTTATTAAAAAAAATACAAAAAGCGCCGAAGTAATTTTTTTTTAAAAAGATGTAACAATTGTAAAAAAATTACCATTACAGTGTTGTTACGTATGTAACACGTGCTGTTACATATAAAAACAAGATTTTTTTTACAATTGTTACATCTTTTTTTTTAAGTTATTCGGCGCTTCTTTATTTTTTTTATAAAAAGTGACGAAAATATGTAACAAAACTACCCAAATTTAAAAAAAAAATAAAGTTGTTACATAGAGTTTTCATGAGTTTTCACAACTTATATTGGTTTTCTCCCTATAATTACCCTATATATATATATATATATATATATATATATATATATATATATATATATAAATAAATAGGGTTAGGATATAATAAAAAGGGTTTTAAAAATAAAAAAGGTAAGAAGGGTTATGGGCTTGACATGTGTCCTTTTATTATTTTTGAGGATAAGGCATTTTGGTTATTGTGTAAAATATGTCAGATTATTGTGTAATGTCAGGTCTGGTTATTGTGTCTAATGTCAGGTCATTATGTCAAATATTTTTCAGCATTGTGTTATATGTATTTATCATTGTGTTTTACGTTTTAGATTAATTTCGTATTATGTTAGATTAATTTTGTCACTGTTTTTTATGTATTATATATAACACAGTGATCAAAAAATATTTGGTACAATGAGCTGACATTAGATACAATGATAAAAAATATTTAACACAATGACTTGACATTAAACAAAATGACCTGACATTAGACACAATGACGAGCAAATTACACAATGAGCTGGAAATGTAATTTTTTTTTCGTTTTTTTTTTTTGTAAATAACGACACTATACTCGTTTTAAAGATAAAAAACGTCGTTTTCGCCATTGTGTTTTACGTTTTAAATAATTTCGTGTTATTTTTGTCTTTGTTTTTTATGTATTTTATGTAACACAGTGATGAAAAATATTTGACACAATAAATTGATATTAGACACAATGACCTGATATTAGAAAAATATTTAACATTAGACACAATGATGAAAAATATTTGACAATGACTTGACATTAGACACAATGACCTGACATTAGAAACAATGACGAGCAAATTACACAATGAGCTAGAAAATGTAATTTTTTTTTCGTTTTTGTATATAACGACACTATACTCGTTTTAAATATAAAAAAACACTCGTTTTTATGGTGTCTAATGTCAGGTCTGGTCATTATGTCAAATATTTTTCATCATTGTGTTATATGTATAAAAAAATATTTGACACGATGACTTAACATCACACAATGACCTGACATTAGACACAATGACAAGCAAATTACACAATGAGCTGTAAAGTAATTTTTTTTCGTTTTTATATATAACGACACTATACTCGTTTTAAAGATAAAAAACACTTGTTTTTATGGTGTACCTTTTTAAAAAAAATAATGTTGTATGTAAAAGTTATGAACGTTTAAAAAAGAGGGAAACTTGAAAAAAAAAGTCAACAAATGTGGTCATTACTAAAATACCCTTTCAACAACTTTTTCTTTTACAATTTGATCACAACCATTAAAACCTTATCAATTTGATCTAATGACTCTAAATCCTTCTCACATTTTTTATTTTAAATACCCTTTTTATTTGAATTTAGCCCTATATATATATATATATATATATATATATTGGGTTAGATTCAAATAAGAACTTATAAATACTTGAAAACTCGTCAAAAAACCAATTAAAACATTTTTTTTGTTTTCACTATCTTTATTATTAAAATATAATATAAAAATAATTTATCTCTTCAATTAATTCATCCCTTCTTTCTAAATTATCCTTAAAAAAATTTATATACATGTGTAATGGTAAACACTTACACATGTATAAGTGGTAAACTTACACAAGTGTATATTTTTTTTAATATATGAAGACATGTAAATTTACATATATAAATTCATTTTTTTATGTTGTATTCTAACAATAAAAATAGTAAAAACAAAAAAAATGATTTTGATTGGATTTTTGACGAGTTCTTGCAAGTTCTCAAAATATTTAGAAGTTCTCAAATGATCTATTCCATATATATATATATATATATAAATTAAACCACTAAATGAACAATTTGAGCATCTTAAGTATCAAATTAAATATCAGAAAATACATCTTTAATTCTTTTATAGAAAAAGTTTTAAGACATCAAAAATAATATTACGCTAATGTTACAATGTTTTAGATTTTTTTTTTTATTTAAACATCACTTATGGTGTAAAATAGATATCATAATTAATATATATATATATATATATATATATATATATATATATATATATAGGGTTAGGTTCAAATGAGAACTCATAAATACTTAAGAACTCGCGAGAACTCGTTAAAAAACCAATTAAAACCTTTTTTTTTTTCACTATCTTTATTATTAAAATATAACATAAAAAATGATTTATCTTTTCAATTAATTCATCTATTCTCTCTAAATCATCCTTAAAAAAATTTTATATACATGTGTAAATGGTAAACACTTACACATGTGTAAGTGGTAAACTTACACAAGTGTATATTTTTTTTAATATATGAAGGCATGTAAATTTACATATATAAATTCTTTTTTTATGTTGTATTATAACAATAAAAATAGTAAAAACAAAAAAATGGTTTTGATTGGATTTTTGACGAGTTCTCGCGAGTTCTCAAAATATTTAGGAGTTCTCAAATGATCTATTCCCTCTATATATATATATATATATATATATATATATATATATATATAAACTAAGCCAATAAATGATTAATTTGAGTATCTTTGGTGTATACATCTTTAATTCTTTTATAGAAAAACTTTGAAGACATCAAAAATAATATTACGCTATTTAATGTTACAATGTTTTAGATTTTTTTTATTTAAACATTATATATATATATATATATATATGTGTGTGTGTGTGTGTGTGGATGAGCAAATAAGAAATAGTTTTTCGCTAATAAATCTAATAAATGACAAAAATTTTAAAAAACGATATCAAACGAACTCCGATTGAGCTAATTTCAACGGCGTTGGAACCGTCTCGTCGAACTCTACCATCTTAGCTTTTAAGGTTTAGATTTTACGTTAGAATTTTAGGGTTTTAGCCTTAGGGTTTAGATTTTATGGTTTATGTTTTTTTTGTGGGGGTGGGGGGTTTAGGTTTTTGGAGGGTGGGTTGGGGTGGGTTTAGGTTTTTTTTGGGGGGGGGTGGGGTGGTAGTTTTAGGCTTTTCGGGGTAATGTTGGAGGGGGGTGGTGGTTTTAGGCTTTTCGGAGTAATGTTGGAGGGGGGTTTAGGTTTTTAGGGGTGCGGGTGGAGGGGGTTTAGGTTTTTGGGGGAGGGTTAGGTTTTGATGAGACGGTTCCAACGCCGCTAAAATGAGCTCAATCGGAGTTCGTTTGATCAATTTCTTAGCGTTTCTTAGCGAAAACCCACTTTTTATCGGAACCGTCCCCTATAACGAACTCCGATTGAGCTCATTTTAGCGGCGTTGAAACCGTCTTATCAAACCCTAACCTGCGCCAAAAACCTAAACCCCTCTCCACCCGCACCCCCAAAAACCTAAACCCCTCTCCATCCACACCCCTAAAAACCTAAACCCCCCTCCAACCCCAACCCGAAAAGCCTAAAACCACCACCCCCCAAAAACCTAAACCCTAAGGCCAAAACCTTAAAATTTAAACCTTAAAAGCTAAGATGGTAGAGTTCGACGAGACGGTTCCAACGCCGTTGAAATGAGCTAAATCGGAGTTCGTTTGATATCGTTTCTTAAGATTTTAGTCATTTCTTAGGTTTCGGTCATTTCTTAGGTTTTTTAGCGAAAAACCACTTCTTATTTGAACCTCCTCCTATATATATATATATATATATATATATAGAGAGAGAGAGAGAGAGAGTTGGGTTAAGCTAAGAAGGAGATTTTTTCTAAAAAGTCTAAAAAGAACATGTTTAGACATGGTGTTCATTCATTTTAGACATGGTGTTTTTTAATTTTTAAATATGTTCATAAAAATAAAGCATAAACATCATGCCTAAACATGTATTTTTTAGACTTTTTAGACAAAATCTCCTTTTTAGTATAACCCACCCCTACGGGATGGTTCCCTTAAGAAGTGCAATTTGGTTAATAAGCCTAAGAAGCAATCACATCCATTCAATTGGATGATCAAGTGTAGAGATTTAAGTGTGGGAAAAATAAGGGGTGGAGGGGCATTCTTGGAAAACCCACATTTGTTGACTTTTTTTCAAATTCCCCCACATTTTTTAAACGTGCAATAACTTTTTCATACGACCTTATTTTTAAAAAAATTTTACACCATAAAATCGAGCGTTTTTTTACCTTTAATTCGAGTATAGTATTGCTATATTTTTTGTAAAAACAAAATCGACACTTAATAAAATTGTGCTACTTTACGTAAATGTGCTGGTTTCTGGTAAAACAGCACAATTAACTGTGCTACTTTATCATAAAACAACACCAAACATAACAATTAATTATGATGTTTTACTATAAAACAGCACCAAAACAACACGGTTAATTGTGTGACTTGCTCTTCTTAGCTAACCTAGTACAAACAAAACCAGCACAACAAAACTGGTATATTAAACCAGCATAAAACAAAGAACACGATTGGAATTGACAGGTTATAATCCTAAAACCAGCACAAACATAACCCACAAACATAACCCAGCCCAAGTAAAACCAGCACATGCAGACCATCACAAAAATAAACAAAACCCAGCACAACAAAACTAAGCTTTTAAGACTGTATTATATACAAAAACATTTGCAAATTAGATTTTGGGTTCTGGCCTAAGTTTCATAGCATTCACATTAAGTTTTTTTTTAATTCACTTTCTTGTATTTTATGGTACATTCTTTTCCCTACAACAATAGTTACCGAAAGACGTAAAGATAAGGTACATTCTTCTTTTTATGTTGTCGAAGGTCAAAACTTAATTACTTACATTCTTCTTTTAAAGGATAACTTTTATTTCAGATTTATGATTTTATAAAATTACCTGTGTTGTTTTTGTTATTTTGTTGTTTTTTATGTTGTACTAGTTTGCTGTTGTGCTGATTTTGTTGTTGTGCTATTTTCCTGTGCTGGTTTGCTGTTGTTTACTAGAAAATATCACAGATTCTATTATCAGTGTTGTTTTATCAAAACTCAACACAGATTTTGATTTTTTTTTAAATCATCGTTTTTTATATATCAACATTATACTCAAATTAAAGAGAGAAAAATGCCTGATTTTATGGTGTATTTTTTTAAAAAAATAATGTCGTATAAAAAAGTTGTGAACGTTTAAAAAATGTGGGGGGACTTAAAAAAAGTCAACAAAAATGGCTATTTCAAAGATACCCCTCCAACCTTTTTTTTCACACTTAATTTTCATCTCTTGATTAGGAAAATAGATTGCTAAAATTGTTTATTAGACTTATTAGTCAAATTACATTTTTTAGTTGAAACTCCCCCTGTATATAAACTAAACCACTAAATGATTAGTTTGAGCATATTATCAAATTAAATATCAAAGAATTTCATCTTTAATTCTTTTTTAGTAAAAAATTGAAGACATTAAAAATAATATTATATTATTTGGTGTCATATAATGTTACAATGTTTTATATTTTTTATTTAAACATTATTTATGGTGTAAAATAGATATCATAATTAATACATATACACACATTATTATATTATATGTACACACCAAACTATATATATAGGACCCAAAAGAGTCTGTAACAATTACAACCATTCCCCCTCCTCTCTTTCTTTTTCTCTCTCTCTCTCTCTCTCTCTCTCTCTCTCTCTCTCTCTGTTCTACACATCCACAATCACTCTTTCTCTCTCAGTCTCTCTATATATACTCACATATATAACGATCATAAGCTATATATCAAAGTGGTATATCTATACATCTTCTAATATATATATATATATATATATATATATATAGATAGATACATAAAGAGAAGAGGGATTCCGGTGAAACTTGATTTCTGAAACTGAAAATGGGATTTGATGGGCTTGGAGGGATGGGTTTTTATGTGGGAATTTTGTTGGGAGTCGTGTTGATCTTGAAATGGGGATTGAAGAGTGCTAACATATGGATTTATGAGAGACATTTGGGGGAGACGAAGAGAAGGAGCCTGCCACCGGGCGATTTAGGGTGGCCGTTAATCGGAAACATGTTGTTGTTCCTTCGAGCTTTCAAGTCTACGGATCCTGATTCCTTCATTTCAAGTTTTGTTAACAGGTCACTTTGCATTCTTTTATAAACTTTTGTCTTACATAAGAAAGTTTTAAAAACTGTCAATCCCTATAAACGCTTGGCTGCCGGTTATCTTTGTGGTAACTTTTCTGACTGCTCCAAATTCCGAAGGACTATTAAATTTAAAAGGGTCGGCGACAATTGTCGATGAAAATGCAAAACAAAGTTATGATTTTAAATTATAGAATTTCGGAATTTAAAAGCAGACGTGTCAGAAAGTTGTTATCAGGATAACTGATAACTTTAAGGAAGAGTCGTAGACGAATCATCGAACTGAAAATGCAATACAAAGTTATGTCTTTAATCATAATTGAAAAATTATGTTTAAAAAATATATATAATATTTTAAAAGTTTATGAGAGGTTTTAAGAAATTTCCTTTTGTTTTTTATTTATTTTGCATTAAAATTATACCATAATAGTTTTATAAAATTGATATTTTAATGGTGGAACATATTCTATCTCATTAGAAATATGGTTCTACACCACCAACTATTGTCTCATCTTTTTGGGTTGGATAACTAGAGTGGGAATAGATTATATGCATTATTAATTTATATCATGGAAGTTCGGTTTTTCCTTACCACTAAAATATTATTTCTTTTGGAAATTTAAAATTAAATTCAATAAAATTTATATTAAAATTTATTTATTTGGCATGCAAGATGGAGTTATTTTATATGAATTTTGTAATTATTTTGTCCCAGAAAATAATGATAAAAAGATGTTTTGTTTTAAGGACGAGTTGGTCTGTCATTTTCATGTTTCTATTTAGGGAAAAGACGCCCACTTCCCTCCAAAATAAAATAATTTATTTATTTAAACTTTCTTTTTTAATCTATTTACGTCCTAGAATTAAATTACATAGTGGCCGTTTACTTTTATAACTTTTAATTTTATTTTCTTTTTTAACAGTAATGATTTATTATTAAATACCACCTAGTCATCCTGCATTTACAGAGATTTTAACTAACACGGTCACACCACTTTTATAGTGGCCTTTTAATTTTATAGCGTATTTATTTTTATTCAAATTCAACATAACTTTTATCATAAGTTGAGTCGTATCGGATATAAAATATTATACTCTATGATTTAGTTTGTGGTAAAATTTATACTGACACGTATATAAAATTATATTCATCTTAACGTTGTATTCAAATATGCATAAAATATTATATATTAAAACTTATAAATTAAAAACAAAATTATATTTTAAATAAGAAAACATCATGAGTGGTGTAATTGGTAACTAATATTTAATAGTGTGTAATAATGATACCCTAAAAATTCTTTTTTTTTCAATAATTTTTTAATTAAGTAAAGGAAATTTAATTAAAAAAGACAAGAAATTTGTTCGTTTAGTTTGTATAAGGTTTTATATTCTTAGCCTAAATATCAATATCAATATGCGCACGTAACATATATATTTAAAAATGGAAATGGAATAAAATCTTCGTGTGGAAGTATTAGATATGCATCAAGTAGAACATGAAAAAAGGTACAAAAACTGAAAAACAAATAATGTATAAAGACAAAAAGGTAAAAGAAAAAAAAGGGGAATAGTTATATATAAATATATATATATATATATATAAATGTTTAAAAAAAGAGCGTTTATCATAAGGATACGGATAGTTTTGAACCATCGATTAAGAAAATCAAAGATTGAGATTAACGGGGTGTCATGTCAGTAATATTTTATACGTGAAAATGTTTGGTGGGGAATATTGGAATACTTAGCATTGTTATTGTTTTTTTTTAATTTCCTCATTTTTTAACGCATATAACATTTTTATACAACATTATTTTTTTATAAAAGTTACACTATAAAATAAAGTATTTTATTTTATTTTATTTGGGTATACTTTTGTTACAAAAAAATTAACTTTTAAAAAAACGTCGATGCGTTGTACGTATATAGCACATAATTATTACTTTGCGTAATACAAAATGAGTTACGTAATTATAAACATAGGTTACGTAATTTGCGTAATTATTTTATATAAGTTGTGTAATTATTTATATATGTTATGTTATTATTTGTGTGTAATTAGTTATATATGGTTGCGTAACTATTATAGTATACATAATTTATAATTAAGCATGTAACTTTTGTGTGTGATTAATGACCCTTTTTCCATTATATATATACATTATTTTGATTTCAGCAATTATATCTTTTTTCTTAATTTTTTTATTTTTAATAAAAATATTTAAATATTAATTAAGGAAGTAAACTAATAAAAATAAAATATGTTTAAATCAAGTAATAATTGGAAAGGGGCTACTTGACAAAACTTTATTTTTGGTTCTGCAAATCCAATGTGCGGAGTCCATGAAGCGGTGAAAGTAGAGGGTCTTTTTTGTAATAAATTAATAATCTATTTGTTTGGGTGCGGTTTTTTTAATACATCTATTATAAACATTCAATTGTATTTGTATGTATATTTTTAAGATTTTTATTGATGCTAAATTTCCCTTCATTGAAGTTATTTATAATTTGTATATTAAAATAAAAATTGAATTTAAAAATATATTAGAAAATGAACCATTGGACCTTTTGCTAGAGCAGGCAACTTTTGTCACTATCATTGTCATTTTACTGTAATTTAAATCATTTTTCTGTACTTGTAGCGTATTATATTATTTTTATTTTTGTTATTTAAAGTTTGTTGATGTTTGATAGCCGTATTTTTAATGTATAAAAATATATTTTTTTGTATGTAATGATTGATTATATATTTTATAAAATGTAGGTTCGGATCGAGCGGTATTTACAAGTCATTCATGTTCGGGAGCCCTAGCATTATCGTCACGGTTCCCGAAGCATGTCGAAAAGTATTGTTTGACGATGATGCGTTCAAGCCAGGGTGGCCGACCGCCACACTTGAACTCATTGGGAGAAAATCTTTTGTTTCAATTTCCTATGAAGATCACAAAAGGCTGCGTAAGTTAACTGCAGCACCAGTCAACGGTCACGAAGCCTTGTCTATGTACATGCAGTATATTGAGACTAAAGTGGTATTCGCATTGGAAAAGTGGTCCCAAATGGGTCAAATCGAGTTCTTGACTCAATTGCGAAAACTAACATTTCAGATAATCATGCACATTTTCTTAAGTTCAGAGAGTGAAGACGTGATGGAGGTGTTGGAGAAAGAATACACAATACTAAATTATGGTGTTCGAGCCTTGGCCATCAACATTCCCGGTTTTGTGTACCATTCAGCACTTAAGGTTTGTTATGTTGCCTTTTATTGATCTAGTTACCTCTTGTTGTACCTTGAAACTTTAAGACGTTTTTAATAATGACTACATATATATAGGCACGAAAGAATCTCGTCACAATTTTGCAAAGAATAGTAAGCGAACGAAGGAAGAAACGAGAGGCGACTCTAGGGATGTCCAAAAGAGACATGCTCGATGCTCTCCTAGACACTGAAGACGAGAATGGGAAAAGACTAGAAGACGAGGAAATCATCGATACTCTAGTCATGTACCTAAATGCGGGCCATGAATCTTCAGGCCACATAACAATGTGGTCAACTATCCTTCTCCAATCACACCCTGAATACTTTAAAATAGCAAAGGTAATGACCAAGAATATTCTTAAATTAGTATCAGTAATAGTGTTTTAAGACATGCATTTTGTATCATATAAAGTGCATGTCTAAAAACACAAACTACTGTATCGTTCCTTGTGCTTTTAGAGACATTATAAGCTATATATGTTTCTTGAAACATAATTCTAAGTACAACTTTTTCGCTAATTCATTGCAGGAAGAACAAGAGCGGATCGTGAAGGATATGCCCCCTGGCCAAAAGGGTTTGACCCTAAAAGAGTTTAGGCAAATGGAGTATCTTTCAAAAGTAATCGATGAAACCCTTCGTTTAGTCACGTTTTCACTCATGACGTTTCGAGAAGCCAAAAAGGATGTTGATATCAAAGGTTCAATCATCATCCCCATTGTTATATATCTAAAATACCCCGTTATAATTAACTTCAAAATTGATTTTAAATAAATTCATTATGTGGTTTTAGGTTATACCATTCCCAAAGGATGGAAAGTGTTGGTTTGGTTTAGGAGTGTTCACCACAACCCTGAAATTTATCCCCAACCCAAAGAGTTCAACCCTTCAAGATGGGATGTAAGTATTTTATGATTGTACCGTTTGCTTTATAAATTGTACAAGTTCAACCCTTCAAGATGGGATGTAAGTATTTTATGATTGTACCATTTGCTTTATAAATTGTACCATTGCTCCGTAGCTTGTACATTTAACTAATGTAATGTGTACATGTTGACTAGAATCTTGTACCAAAAGCTGGAACTTTCCTTCCATTTGGAGCAGGCAGTAGACTTTGTCCTGGAAATGATCTTGCCAAGCTAGAGATTGCCATCTTCCTTCACCATTTTCTTCTTAATTATAGGTAAGTAGAGAAAGTATCAATACAAAGTAAAATTAACCTACCAAGCGTAAGAAGTAATATGAGTCGTTGATATAAGGAATTAGTGGTTAAGATTATGGGAGGTTGCCATAGTCTACCATTGTTTATTTTTTCAAGTTCCCCCGTTTTTTTATTCGACATTATTTCTTTAAATAAATTACACCACTAAGTCACGTGCCGTATTCTGGTGGCTTCGTACGCTTTGTAGGTTGATTTCAGTTTGTATAATAACCAACCCTAAGTAAATATTCGTACAAAGTGCGATTCTGTTTTGACTTTTTTTAGTCAAACAATTTATATTCAAATTTCATATTTGATGTATGTTTTTACAATATTTTTATATTCGGACCGAGAATCGGTTAGAGAACTGGTCCAATTGAGTATATTTGATCGTCCTCATTTGAACCAGTCGGATGGATTGAACCGCTAAATCAGACCGCATTTCAATATATTTTTATTTTATTTATTTTTTCCTTTACTAATTCTTTTACTACTATAGTCCCCATATTTTATTTATTTAAGGCTACATATTTTATAAAAATTATAATATCAAGTAATTTCGTATTTTATTTCATATATGTTATATATTTGCCAAAGAGGTTGTGGTGTAGTGGTTGAGGTAAGGCCCGGAGTCCCAAGGGACCCGGGTTCGATCCCTGCCACCACCAATAATTTTCCCAGCATCGCAAATGAGGCCTAGCTCTTAGGCTGATGCACCAGGGTTTTACCCACGCCTATCCAGGGTTCGAGCCTCGGCTCTCCCTCAAGCCCGGAAGGGGCCGTATTGGGTGGGGTTTTTCCATGAAAGCTCTCCAACTCTGACGCCAAGTGGGCCCGGTTAAGACAACATATTGGCCGGAGTTGGACGAGCCTCTCCCATGTGACGGGGGGTGCGACGTCACAACATTCAATGTTCGTCTTTCAAAAAAAAAATAGTTATATATTTGTATATAATTTTAACTTTATATTAATTATGACTTTATGATGTAATCTGGTTTAAAACGTTGCGATCAATTTGATAACCGGTATGTTTATGAAAATATTGTTTTTTTATTCTACATAAGTCAACTAGTTTGAAGCGATTAAATTAAAATATGGTTGATAATTGTTAATATTTTTTAACTCATATGTATGATATTATTGAGTAACCATATATTTATTTATTTATTGTTTAAAATTGCTCTATTTGAATTAAAGTCAACTAGTTTGAAACTATTTAATTAAAATATGGTTGATAATTGTTAATATTTTTTAACTCATGTGTATGATATTATTGAGTAACCATATATTTATTTATTTATTGTTTAAAATTGCTCTATTTGAATTAAAGTCAACTAGTTTGAAGCTATTTAATTAAAATATGGTTGATAATTGTTAATATTTTTTAAATCATATGTATAATATTATTGAGTAACTATATATTTATTTGTATTGCAGGCTTGAAAGGCACAATCCAGCATGCCCATTCATGCACCTACCTCATCCAAGGCCCAAAGACAATTGTTTAGGAAGAATAATCAAAGTTTCAAAGTGATGGATTGGATTGGAGGGTAGATTTGGAAATTAAATAAAGTTCTTTAGCATTTTAAGTATTTTTCTTTTCAAATTATGGACTTGGATATCATAATTACATCACGGCCCATGCCGTATTTTACCATTTTACCCCTAGTATTGTTGATGATCCTGTATTCATATTAGACATATCAATGGATAAAATGATCAAATTTTGTTTTATTTGATTTGATTAATTTGAACTTTTATTAATTTTTATAATATTATGATTTTTGTGTCTTAAATGTTCAAGTGATGCTTAAGCCGTAATGTTAATACTTACTTTTAATAGAATACTAGGTTATAAACCCGGTGTATTACACGAGTTGAATAAATGCAATGTTATATACTTAGTAATAAAGATTTACATATTACATAGTTTTTTAATTCCAATTTTTAGAAACGTTATATAGTTATTTTTTAAAAGTATTTTATAAAAAGAATGAAAGAAATGTTCAATTTATAAAAAATGTTTTATGAACAAACCTATTTTTTTTAAATAAAAAACGTTTTATAAAAAATTATAGAAATCATTATCATTTAATAGGAGAGAGAAGCAGAAAACAAAAAATTATAAAAATAATTAAAGAAATTTGTATAATTAATAGCAGAGAGATGCGGGAAAAAAATGTTAAGGATTCACAAGAAAGTGACAAGTGTCCCACTAAAACCTTTATTTATTATATAGTATTAATAGAATAGATTTTTATAAACCATAATATTTACTCAAAAATTTTCAATCAGATAGAAGATTATCTTTTTGTTTTTTCCCTCTATAACTTTGATGAAACTTTTTCTTCAATAACTTTAACCGTGTATGAAAAAACATGGGTTTAGTTTTTTGAAAATTTTTGTGAACTTCTTGGAATTTCCTCAATTGGTCAAAAAGTGTTTTCTTACCCTACAATCTAGATGATCTTGGTGTAACTTCAAAGAATGTCATTATTAACTCAAATTGTCAACCCTCTGCTCGTTCGTCAATTGAATAATTGATAGCTTTGATCTATTATCGACTGTCTCGTTTGGAACAAAATCTTGTCACGTAACCTTTTCATGAAAGATGAAACACAAGATTAAGTTCTTGCTTTGAGTGTTTATGTTCTCTATTGTCTCAAAAAATCATATCCTTTGTAACCTAGGTTATATTGTGGTAAAAAGAATGTCATATTTTCCACTTAACATTAAACGGTCACTCCTGTACCGCATTCTACTAACTTGACTTTTTAGTCAACTCGATCTTCCACGAGCCTCATCTTATGTTCCCTTTGGGAAACCCTTGAACTCGAGTACTCTCTTTGAAGAAGTCAAAATCCCAATTCCCACTCATGCCTATCCCACATCGTCTAATGAAAAACGTCCATATGAGAGTGTCTTTACCATTGAAAATGAGGATGATATATTTCTCATCGAAAATGAGTGTGGAGAAGATGAATCGCAAGCCGTCGCAAAGAAAGAATTTAATTCACTTTGCAAGGAAGTCCAAGCCAACACAAACTTGATCAATAGACTGTTTAAATACATTAATAAATATCTTCCAAGATTCCCACATGGATTCCACACACATTGGTTGACAACCTTTGAAGATCCTTTCTTGGCAAGTATGTCATGCTTCTTATTCCCACGGTTTGCAACCTTATGGTTGTAACTCCCTTTTCCTTAAAATAATTACTTGCTTTGTGTTGAACAATTTCTAGGATAGTTTATTTGGTGCCCACGGGCACATGGCACATGATGGCATGTACTAACTTTAAACACTTAGACTAGTAGCTTAGGATGTGTTATGATTGGTTGAACAACTTTAGGATGCTATGGTTGGTTATTGGTCACATGTTGACCTATTTTGGTATGGTAATCAACCTATTCTATGATGTTTATGCTTTGATATTAATATATATATATATAGGGAAGGGTTCAAATACTAACCAACTTTTTTATGTGATAACCGTGCTAACCACTATAAAACAATCACATAATTTATAAATTATTTTTTCTTTTAATTGTTAAAATAGTATTTAAGTATCTTGAATAAATATTTTGAACGTAAATACGGAAATGTTGAGTCTTACGTATACGTACCAAATAATGTTACATATACGTGACACATAGTGTTTACATATATGTAACATTAACATAATGATAATTGTTACATATACGTAACAATATGTTTAAGAGTGGTTATCATGGTTATCACATAAATTTTGGTTAGCATTTGAACCTCACCCTATATATGCAAATTTTGTTTTGCATATATATATATATATATGCAAATTTTGTTTTGCAAAGAACTTTCATAATTACATTTTTTTTTTTTCATATTTTGAGGGGGAGTTCTTGGATTGAGGGGAGCTTCTCATATTCATGCAACGTTCAAAGAGGAGCCTTCATTTTTTATTCTTGACAAAAAAGGGGGAGAAGACTTGCAATTAGTGGTGCACAAATCGGTTTTTTAACCCAAACCGGTTCAACCTGACCCGAACCGGTTTGGTCAACGAAAAGTCAAAACTGGTTTGGGCCCAAACCGGTTCGGGTTAAACCGGTTCGGGTAATGGAAATATGTAAACCGGTTCGGGTAGGTTTTAAACCGGTTTGTCCTTTAAACCGGTTTTTATAAAATAAAAAAAAAATCCAAATAAATTTTATATTTTTAATATAAAATCCATAATAAAATATAAAAAAATTAAAACATAAAGTTCAACGTTTATTAATATTTGGAAAGTTCGAAAATTAAAAAACATGACAAGATAAAATTGTAAAAAATTACAAAAAATATAACAAATATAAAACATTAAGTTCAACGTTTTATTTTTTGGAATATTGATTGATTATTCTTGTGCGTTGTCTTCGGAACTAGAGCTTCGTAGCCTTGCATCTTCGGCTAGTTCTTCATCCGTGACGGGTTCGGATATTCCAAGATCAACCTCGTTGTTGTGTATGACTTCTTCGGCTTGAATTTCATCTTCGAGAGAAGTTTGGTCTTGTATCCTATCCATCGCATCCAAATGGTCCTTCAAGCAAATGCACATTTCCATCGCTAGGGGTGTGAGTCTAGTCCTTCATATCGATAATACCCTGCCACTAAAAGAAAACGCAGATTCCGAAGCTACCGTGGAAGCTTTGACGGTTAGTACATCACGGGCCATGGCGGAAAGAATCGGAAACGAAGCTTCGTTTGTTTTCCACCATGCCAAAATATTAAACTACTCAAAAACGGTAGGAGGCATAAACGCTAAAAAGTTTGTGCCAATATACCTTCCGAGTTCGCTACTCGGGGTGGTACCTCGAGCCCGTTTACTAAATTCATTTAACATTTCGTTATATAAATTCAAATTAACATCTCTCGATGTACCACTTGATGATGTACCCATTGTATCATGTGGAGTCGGAGTTGTACCATATTTATGTAAATAAACATCAAATAAATCTTGTAAACATTTGTTAAAATATGTTTTTGTACCTTGTGCAAAATGGATGTCTTCACTATTCAAATTCAAAGCGTAAGTAATTCTATCAATCAAGGTTTCAACCCCGTAAACATTTATGGTAGGGTTTAACGCGGCGGCGCAAGTTATAACGGGAGGCATTTCTTTAAAATATTTCACTAATTTTTCTTTCATCGGTTCTATCATTTTTGTAAAAAGATCGCTTTTATTTTCAAGCTCAGACAACTTGTTAGTCATTAAATATATTTTTTTTAGTGTTAATGGACTTGTGGGATAATAAACACCGGATAAAAAAGTGGTGGCGGTTTTAAAAACTTCAAGCAATTCGGTTACGTCTTTTAAAATATCCCAATTTGGAGACGGAAACTTTTGAATTTTACGACGAGGTTTTGAGGCAAGCATATCATGAAATAGTTCTAAAGTTTCTCTTTGTCGTAAAGCGCTATAAAACATAATATAAGTCGAGTTCCATCTTGTCTCGACGTCCCAATTCGGGCCTAAGCAAAGATTATTCGTATCACGACAAAATTTAATATAATCATGGTATCTTTTTCTGTTACTAAAAATATCTTTAAGCATTTGTCGAAAAGTATATGTTAAGTTTGAAACCTCTTCAATTGCAAGCCAAGTGAATGATGTGTGCGACACATCGACTATGGAAAAAAACGCCGTTGCAAACGGGTTTATATTTAATTTTTAGTTTTTGAACCGCATTTGTATTATTAGATGCATTATCAAAAGACATTGAAAAAAGTTTATTTTATAATTTAAATTCGTTAATAACACCATCCAATATATAAAATAAATTTTCGCTGGTGTGTGGATATTCAAACAAGTCAAAAGCGATTGTACGCTTCATCATTTGCCACGTATTGGGATCAACCCAATGCGCGGTAACGCAAAGGTACGAATCGGGTATACCATGTGGAGCCGACCGAACATCGGTGGTTAAGTTTACACCGGTTTGCAAATTTTCAAAACCCAAAATTAATTCTTTTTTTGCTTTTTTCCACATTTTTATACAATCTCGTCTAAGGGTTGTGCGACTTACTTGGTGATAACGAGGTTGGAGTGTCTCTTGAATCATCCTTGTCAAGCGCGGATTGTCAAAGTGGTTGAACGGCAATCCTTCTTGAATCACTAACCTCGCCATTCGATCTCGAACAATATTTGGATCAAAGTTCCAAATTCCTCCTTCGCTTGTCATCGAGGCTTGACCTTCACTTGGAATTCCCTTCAATGACGGGCAAGATTTTTCCATATGCATTTTCAAACTAGTGTTTGAATCTTTCCCCAAAAACGCACCACACATCTTGCACCGAGCACGTTCCTTCCCGTTTGACAACAAACATAGATCGTAATTGCACCAAATTGCCGGATTTCTCGTTGTTGCTCGAATTTCCACAACGGTAACTTCGTTTGAGGAACCACCAACACCAAAACTTGCCATGCTTTTTTTTTGAGTTTAGAGAGAGTTTAGAGAGCGTTTTTGAGCGGTTAAAGAGCGGTTTTAGAGATTAGAGAGTGTAAAGAGAGGTGTGATCAACCCTAAACACCCATCACCTATTTATAGTGTTTTAAGGGTGCAAAAAACTCCATAAAAAGGCCAAAATCGACCCCAACGGCTATTTTTTGCCCAGCTCGAAAACCGGTTTATCAAACCGGTTAGGATGAACCGGTCCCTAACCCGATCTCATCCAGGAAGCTTCAAACCGGCGGTTTTTGGGCAACCCGAACCGGTTTGGCCCAAACCGGTTTAAGCCAAACCGGTTTGGACCGGGTTAAAAAAAAACCGGTTTTTTTGTGCACCACTACTTGCAATTACTTGAGGTATGTGATATTGTTAATATGATCATTTTTTAATGGCAAATTTTATACGAGTCATTAATTTTTGTCAGTTATAAAAAATGGGGAGATTATTGGTAAAACAATGTATTGAAAATCATTAAACCCTAGTTTTTAATAATGACAAAATTAACTAACATGTATTATTAATTGCCAAAAACAAATGATCATATATCACATATATACCCCTTACACACTCAAGTAATCAAGTATCAACAAACTCAATTGCTAATACTAGATTACAAGGAAACCGACATGTAACCAACGGGATCAAAGAATCAACCTACAACAATAATATGTTGTGAATCTAGAGAGATCACTAATCATATACTAATAATATAATGAGATTTATAAATATATTATTTTTATAAAAACCAAGATATTTTATAAAACTAAATCAAGATTTTATAAAATCAAGTATTTTTAAAATGGCTTCTAGAGACAATTTGAATTTCAATATTGAAAGACAATGAGTTGGTGGATCTTCTATAAGTGAAAAAATCTCAATATGATTTTGCATGGAAGACATAAATTAATCAAAAATAGTTTGAAAGCAAAACCAAAGTAGAAGATATGTTGCTCACTTTACAAGATACAAACGGCAACTCTTACACTTCGGGTATAGGGTCAAACAAACTTTTTGGAAGTAGTAATCTTTACAGAAATATAAGTGTAAATGACTTTGAAGTGTAAGTTTTGACAAGCTGTAATCAAAATGCAAGGCCAAAAAGCCCTGGATGTCGACAGTCGACTGCAGCCTGGGCAGTCTAAGTGACCTTTTTGGCTATAAATTGATGTGTTTGTCAAACCTTTACACTTACCCCTTTTACTCTAAAAATTTCACATACACCTTTAACATATGCTCTCTAGTTCATTCATATTAATCGTCATCTTAAAGATCAAAGATCAAGAGCAAAAAGAAGAGTAGTGCTACAACTTCTATCATCTTTCTCATTATTCTTATGTTGTAATATTGTGTTAAAATTGTTATCACTTCCTGTGAGATTTATAAGGGACATTCATTACACCCCAAGTGTGAGTTGATTGAAATCATCACTATCTTGATACAGTGTATGATTGGTTTAGAATTAAATATCATGATACAGTGAAAAGATCGCTTTCTTGGCATAGTGAGTCAAAGAAGGTAATCATTACCTTAGTTTAGTGAGACGTTTGTATAAGGTGATTTACATCTTCAACTAGTCAATAGCTATAATCAACTAGTCAGAAGCTATAAATCATTTATCAAGAAGTAAATTTTACAAGAGAATGATAATGTGTTGTTTGCACCTGTTCGTAGCTCCATTACAAGAGAATATTCATCTCTTGGATACTATATTACTGATATATAAATTTTGGAAATGTAAGAATATTGATGCATAATGAGTAAGCTTAAAGATATGATTTTGAAATTTTTGTTTGCTTGGTTTATGCTATGTAACACTATACTTGTTACCTGAAAAAAGGTTTATGCTAAATGAGACAGAGCTAAACGAGCTTAGTCAAGCTCGATCACGACTCGTTTACGCCACTACAAAGTCATCATATCCAAAAAAAACAAAATAAATTCTCAAAATTGAACAAATAACGTGCAAAAAAAACCCATACTCCACATTTATGATGCTCTGAAGCTCTCTGACAGTAGATGGTAATACTGTTTTTGCTGCAACAATACACACAAGGTACACGAATATTAAAAACCAACACGACAATAGAGAGCAAGGCATACAAGTCATTATAGCTCTGAACATTGACCGACTCAAAGATAGTGATAGATGTTCAATTTAGAGGTGTTGACGGTCTGGTTCGGTCAATCTGGGCCAAACCGCTAGAAATGATAAACCCGTCAGTTCAGTTCTCGCGGTTTGAACCAGTTTTTTTTCATTTTTCTTTCAAAATTGTTAGTTTGTATTAATAAAATAAATGATAAAGATGGTCATGAATATAACACAGATAATACATAACTGCATATTCAAAGAATTAAAAAAGAACAAACAATTCTCAAACTCATGAGCTGGCTTTGGTTTGGTTGTTCGGCCGGTTTCAACGGTTTATGAACATCCCTAAATTGTTTATGAAGAGATGACACGAGATAGGGCTAGTTTATACCTTATCTGAGACGGAAGGCGATATTTTTCCCAATGCTTGCTCAAAGTGAGAAGCTTTAATAGTATGTGGCATGCCACCTAGATAGCTTTCTGAAACCGACGTCCCTTCATGAGCAGCAGCTTCAATTCTATTGAATTTTTCTTCAACAGCAGCCATGGCTGCTTCGTTCATCTGAAATGTAAACAGAGTCAAATAAATGAAATGAATGGAACCGTATTGGTTGGTTAGCGGAAAAAGTGATCACAAACCAAGGCAGAAAGATCGGCTCCACTTAAATTTGCACAAGCCTCACTCCGTGCAATTGCAATCAAGTCCACATCAGCATCTAATGGCTTATTCCTAGAAAGGGCTTTTAAGATCAAGCCACGCTCGTCTGGATTTGGCAGAGGGACATACATAAGTTTCCCAAACCTTCCGGGCCGTAAGACGGCTCTGTCCATCACCTCTGGCCTAGAATAATCACACCAGAAAGATCAAAAACTATAAATCCTTTAAATAAGTAATTTCTAAAACAGAAAGATGGTATGTTGCTTGCACCTGTTGGTAGCACCAATTATGTAAACTCCCTTGCGTTGATCAGCACCATCTAGCTCTATCAATAGCTGCAAAAAATCAAAAGAATTTTCATCTCTGGATACAATAAGATTATAGAGGTATCCAAATTTTGAAAATGTAAGAAGATTGATACACTATGAGTAAGTTTAAAAATATGATTTTGTGAAATTTACTTACCTGGTTTAAAAGCCGCTCAACAACCCAACCGCCTTCCTGTCCACGTTTTGTTGTCAAAGCATCTACCTAAAATATTACTCCAAAAGAAATCGGTATCAAGCTTAAATCAACCACTATAACTTTATCATCAATTTAGTAACAAACCAAGCAAACAATTCATATATTCCCTTCAGAATTTGGTATAATATCGTATACCCAACAAAAAAATCATAACATCAAATATATCGTTTTGAAATTTGTGGCATTTCAAAATTTGCATTAGGATATGAGAGTTCAGAGTGTGTAAGGAGAAAGAGAAGGGTATAAATTGTATTTAATAAAATGGGTTAATACAAAATTTTAAGGATTTTGAAGGGGTACTTGATGTTTTTTTTGTTGAGTAGATATGATATCATGCAAGTTTCGAGAGGTATATATGAAATTGCCCCTAAAAGAAGCATGTGTAATACATATAACTGAAGTTACGATAATGACATTTGTCAAAATAAATTCTAGAGTAAAATAAACCTCATCAAAGAATAATATGCATGGAGAACATGTCCTTGCACGACTGAATATAGTCCGCACTGCCAATTCACTCTCACCAACATATTTGTTCAAAAGCTCGGGACCCTTCACGGTAACAAATAATATCACAAATTTTAGGGTATAAATAATTAGGGGGATACGATCATAAGATAGTGGAAAGAGTAGAATCAGAGACAAACCTTAATGTGTATGAAATTTGCTCCTGCTTCATTAGCAACAGCTTTTGCAATCAATGTTTTTCCACAACCGGGAGGCCCATAAAGCAAAAACCCAGTCTCCAAATCAACTCCATATTCCTAAAAAGATGGCAAATTAACTAGGAAAAATATCCCCTCTAATGAAATGTGCAATACCACCACATATTAAGTTTACCTCATACTCATTAGGATATTTTATACGTCTAACTATGTAACGGATAAACTCCCTTCTCAACAAATCAAGACCTCCAACGTCTTCCCATTTGACATTCGGAATACTCGAGAATCCTTCTCTTCTAGAAGAGGGTTGAACCAATTTGGCAGCTACCTGTGCATAATATTTTTTTAAATCAACAGCAACAAGCCAACAATTAAACAAATTTTATAAGTAATCAATAACCATCTCTTAATACCTCAAAATCACACATCGTGATGCTAAGTTTGTCCATCTCTTCAGGAGTCCATGCCTTCCTCCACCAGTCTTCATTTTGTTCCGTGTCGGTACTTTCTGTAGAAAGTTCCGACTTTCTTCCATCAATAATTCTCTTCATAGCAAGGTTACCAGCTTTGTTCACCAAAGCTGCTAAATCAGCTCCAACAAAACCTGGGGTTGACCTAGAAATTTTGACCAGATCAAAAGCACCTTCAAGTTTCAAATTCCGTGTAAGCACAGAAAGAATCTTCATTCTAGCCTTTTCATCTGGAACACCTAAAGTGATCTCACGGTCAAAACGGCCCGGCCTTCTTAATGCTGGGTCAACAGCATCAGGTCTATTAGTAGCACCAATTACTAAAACATATCCCGGTTTGCCATCTGGTCTTTCTGTGTTTTGTGAACCGTCATCTGGTTTAGCAACCCCGTGAGATTCATCCATACAAGTCATCAACTGTGTCACAATACGTCTTTCCATCTCCCTTTGAAGGTTTTCTCTTTTTGAAGCAATTGCATCAATCTCATCAATGAAAACTATTGATGGTGCAGTTCTGTATGCTTTTGAAAACAGCTCGCGTATATTCTCTTCCGATGCACCTGATATGTCAAATAGTATGTGTCAATAGAAGTTATTGATGAAAAAGAATTATAGATTATTCCAGATTTCTAGGTTACCTTAATAATATAGTCATGTAATCCTTATATCCTTATATCATAATATATGATTATAGGTACATACAGAGAAGACCAACTAAATATTTTAAAATGAATATGTGATAGCAATTTTTGTGAACTCCAAACGTATGCATAACTTAAACAAACAAATTAGAAACACTTTCACCGGAAATGATGTCAAACACTCAAACCCTTAAACTAGGTTAGCCTTCTTGGTTTTCAATCAATTTGAAAAGGCCGCTTATCAACACACCTCGGTTGTGAGTTGTGACTTGTAAACATAATAGAACTTCTCAATAGATGAGCATTGTTTTATAGAAAGAAGAATAACAGCATTGGAAAATTCTTAGCATGGCTTCAAACTAAACCAAAGTTCATAAAGTAGAAGAAAGATCAACAAATTAATTACATTTTTTTTTGTATTAAGGTAAATATTATACAATTTGCTTTATTACATAAAAGTTTTAAACACTATGGGAGTGCTTAACTAACTACAAAACCAAGAGCAAAGGCCTAACTATACCATGTCTGTAAACCTTAATACACTGATGCCATAAACTGAAATCCCAATTTACAATAAAATGATGCTATCACACAAAGCTATATGAATTCTAATCAAGAAAACACACACTACCTGATATACCAGACACCAATTCAGTAGCTGAAATCTTATAAAACGGAACTCCAGTCTCATTAGCAATGGCATGAGCTAGTTTAGTCTTCCCACACCCCGGCGGCCCGTGCAACAAAATACCCACCATCGGCCTTACTCCAAGCTCACGCGGTAACTCCGGATGAAACAAAGGAACAATCACCTCCATCTTCAACTCATCCAACACAGCATCCATACCACCAAGGTCCTTAAACCTAGGTCCATCATCTTTTCCATTAGCATCAACACCATCATCAATACTCGAATTATTCGATTTCTCTGCCCTAGCCTTCACCACAGGCTTAACAGTTTTATCCAAGATCACCAAATCAACCTTCTTAGTCTCCTTATTGTTGACATCATTAACCACCTCTAACTCTACATTTTTAGGTTTCTCAGCATTGATTTTTGACCCGCTGTATTTGTTTCGGAGCATTGATTTAGTTAGGTCAAACTCCGGCTCAAATTGCAGACTGTAAACCTCATCCTCAGAGGTCGAAACCGCACTTATATCTTCTTCACCGGAAGACGATTCCGATTCCGATTCCGATTCCGATTCAGATGATTCTGATTGAAGCTCAATTCGTCTACGTGCAACGTGTTTCATCTCCAGCAACTGTAATTTCTCTTCTTTACTATCGGTTTTCTTTCTTTTTTTACTTGCCTGACTCGGTGACGACGATGACGCGATGTCATCGTCATCGTTCCTACTTGATTTTCGGTTATCTTTGTTGCGGTTGTCGGAATCTAGGGTTTTTTTCACCATTCTGGTGAAGAGTTGGGGCTTGTGGCGACCGTATTCGGGATATTTGCCGCGGAGGCTGTCGATGAGTTCGTCGATGGATGGAGGGGAGTTGCCATAGGTATCCTGTACACGGCGGCGGAGGAGTTTTTCGAACAACGAGGATTTCACCGTCGGCTTGCCTGCTTTACCCATAGGTCGCCGCATGTGAATGTGTACAGCTCTCGTGTTTCAAATGCAACAATATACACGGTTATATAGAGACTAATAACCCTAATTGTGTTTCAAAGAAACAATATACACGATTATACAGTATAGGTGAGGAAAAAAACCGGACTAAAGCGGATTTATTATCCGATTCGGAACCCACTGAAAACCGGCTCGAACCCAACCCAAACAGCTAGATCCTGACCAGTTCGTAACCCTACTACCCAAACCGGTTCCAACCCGATCCGCTTTGCAAACCGATTTATAAACTAGCCGTTATAGTTACTGTTTTTTTATCGTTAGGGTCGGAATATAGCCGTTTTTTGTGGTTTTCTTTACCATTTTGGTCTCGTATGTTAGTATAAAATGTAGTGGGTTTTTGGTTGAATCAAGACACTAAAAAACGCTCTCTACTCTCTAAAATCTCTCAACTGGCTTCAAGTGATGCATCTTCAAGTAATACGGTAGTTCGAGTTATGCCTAAAAGAGGAACCAAGATATTTGGTGTAATTTTGGTTTATGTGAGATGACGAGCGGTCCAACAAGGCTCGTTGCAAGTTTTGTGGTAAATTTTTATCAAAAGATGTAAACACAACGTTGAAAAGCCGCATTAACTTGTATTACTTGGGTTCGGAGGCGAAGAATAAAAACATCACAACGAATTAAAAAAGTGACATTTAGTTTTTTTGTTTTGTTATAAGTATTAACTTGTATTTTTTTCATGTGTATTACAATTTATGTCTAAGTTTAAGTATTGAATAAAAAGTAAACTTTAGTTATTTTTGTTTAGTTTGTATTTTTTTTATAAATATATGTGTGTGTGAGTGTGTGTGTTTTAAAAACCAGTTTGGGCCCGAATCGATTTCAAACCGACCCAGACCGGTTTGTATAGGGTTCGGAGTTTTACCTACCAAACCGGGTTGTGCCCCAAACCGGTTTTGTGCTTTTTAAAAAACACAGGAAGCGGTTTACAACCCGAACCGGGTTTGTAAAAAAACCCAGGTTTGTCCACCTCCATTATATAGAGATTAATACCCTAATTGTTTAAAGCCAATTGCTTTAACTAGGGTGTTCATCGGTTCGGTTAACGGTTAATTCAGTTAATGTTTTTTATTCTTAACCGTTAACTGATCCGAATCAAATTCAAATATAACTTACATGAACCGAATTAACCATTTGGATCGATTTTCGAATATAACCAAATTGAACTTTTTGTCCGGTTTCAGTTTATTATTCAAAGCATCAACAACAAATTCAAACAAGATAACACTGATGGATAATGGATTGTGTCAAATGAATCTGGGCTTATAAAGAAAACGCACTCATATAAAAATAGGCTAAACATTAAACAAGGATAAAAAAACATGGGCTTACGATTTAATCGGTTAAAACAGGTTTTTCGGTTATAACTGAATTCATAATTTGTCTAACGTTAACCGAACTGAATAACCATATTAGTAATTCGGTTACGGTTAAAATTAACCAAATAATTAAATTCATATTCGGTTTGGTTTTTTTGGTTTCGTTCCGATTCGGTTAATCGATTTTTATGCTCATCCCTTGCTTTAACCAAAAGGCTATGTGCAGTGGAATAACTAAAAAGTGAAAAATGGCATTAGGAGGACCAGGGGCGGGGAGGGCGACCGTCCGGGGCCCAAAATTTTAATATATATATATATATATATATATATATATGTATATTTATAAAAAATTATATATATTTAAAGTTTTAAACCCAATATCATTAACATCAGTCCATTACTTATAAAAGACATAACTTTTAATTTAACTATTATCTCATTAGCCCACCTAAAAATCAAAAAGGCCTAAGCATTTCGCGGCGGGATGTATTCACGTAAAATGAAAAAAAGGCTGAATAAGCTTGTATAAATGAACACCCGCGCCTCATCGCGGGAGTGTGGTCGTTTTTCACGCCCCGTGGCATGAGTTTGGTCATTATCGGTTCGGGCGGTCGAAAACCATAAAAGCCAATACGGACACATGTTCCGATAATACTAATACAGGCAATAACGAGTTCTTCGTTTCAATGTTAAGTCATGATTACGCCACAACGTTAATTTTATACTTTTTTTTGTGCAAATCCACGTTAATGTCACCGTTCATCCGTTTAACGTCCGCCTCCCGCAGCGGAGCGCGGACCTAAGTTTTCCGTTAATAATGATTTTGTATCGTATATCATTAATTTTTTTTAATGAAAAGTCATGTAGTTCTCAAATATAAATAAAACATATTTAGGCGTAAAGTTATAATGTTTATTACTTAAAAGTTGGTTTTGTAAAAAAAAAGGAAAGCTAATGGGTCTTCGTTTGGAGACTTGACCCCACAAATCACCTCAATTTTGCATCTTACCATTTCCCAATAAAAGTGATTTTTATGCATTCATCTTCTTCATCTCTCTTCGTAACCCCTTTCTACCCTCACCTTCTTCCGTTTAGCTTCTCTACCCAACTCCAACGATCCACAAACACTTGTGATTATTCATATGGCAAATGGATTTGGGACGAAACTTACCCAACCCAAAAGTATAAAGAGGATTGTCCGTTTCTTGGTCCTAGTTTCCGGTGCCACATGATGGGGTATTAGAGACACAAACAAGAGGATGGGAGCTCAACGTAATATTTCTTATCAGATGCAAAAGGTACATAAAGTTGTTTACATGATGACTTTAAATAGGAAAGGATAGCCATAAAAGGCTCAACAAACTACCAGCTACATGGTCTAACGGAAACCCACTTAGACCTATTATTCAGGACCACAACTTTGACAATATTCAAAAACAATAATGTAAACATGCACGTGGGAAGGACTTATTCCGAAACAGCTTTATGCGCACGTTGAGCTCCATGCAACAGTTGAATCATTCTTCATCACCGGTGGCCAGATTTTGGGTGTTTAAATGGCGATGTAGCCTCATAGGTGTGATTTAACCAAGTATGAGTTCAGACGTTGTGGTGGCGGTTGGCGACCTTAGTTGTGGTGGCGGTTGGCGGAGACGTCGTTATTGTACACCGTTGTATACGCTTTGTAAGAACCTTGGCGATGAAAACATAGTTATGGATGATCCATATTTGATTCAGGTGTTGAAATACACAAGACACCTGCGATTACAGATTTCCTTTTCTTCTTGTTTGCTATTCTGCAATTTTGATTTTCCAATTGCTATTTATAATGGTAACCAAAGGTATTTATAGACGCGGGAGAGTGGTTTTGAACCGTGGCGTCGCTTACTGGGAATAGGCGCGGGTTGTGGGTTCTGCAAACATAGCCGGAGAAAGGTTGTGAACCGTTGCGTCATTTCACCGGGATGTGTAGATGACGGTGTCGGAAAAGAAGACGGTTTTGAAAGTAAAACGATGGTAACTGAATGCATAGATTACGGTGACGGAAAAGAAAAGACGGAAAAGGACGGTTCTTGCAAACGGTGTTGATAAATGGTTACCGACGAAGTTTAAAATGGCAACGGCGTTGGTAAATGTTTCATAAAGAAACCACGCTTTTTAAGGTGTATTAAATGTTCGCTCATAATAGGTTCGCTCAGGTACCATAACGCTCAAAAAATACTCGGTTTTGAATGCAACTCCGTTTAAAAAAAATATCGAAACGTTGACAAAAAAAATTAAAAATATCCGCGTATTCCGTTTGTTAAAAAAAGTTAACGAACGAAAGTTGTTATATAAAAACGAAATAAATACATAATTAAACGGTTAAAAGACATAAATTATATATAGTATAAGGGTGAAAATGAAAAAAGACTGCTTCACTATTCATATACATTATTAATAGTTTTACTAATTGTCCATGAAAGTTGTTCATTAATCGCAACAACGAGCTTGTTGGCAAAAAGAAACTTGATTTGGGGAAGTCCTTTTTAAGAGCAAAGTCATAATCCACTTTTAAGAATTTTTCACTATTCGTCGTAGAAGAAAGCCGGACTCAGATCTGAAACTGTGAATATGTTTAGATGCACGAGGAAAAGAACAAAACGACTATGAATGAAAGTCCATTTTACCACTATAATGTTAGAACACTTGGATCGTAGCCATAGATTTAACCGGCTAGATATATCTAGTGAAAGAAAAGTGATTCTGAATAGATGACTAATTTTAAATAAAAAATAATATACAAATATTTTACATTCATCAAAATACTTAATAAAATAGATAAACTAAGTTATAATCGTACAGGTACGTAAGATATAACTACATCATTACTCACCAATAGAATTTTTTTGCCATATATGCTCAATCAGATCGATTTTTTAGAGTGTTATGAGCTTCTCTATTACGAAGTTGTGTCTTGTTCATATAACTTGATAGGTTTGCAGTTCATTAAGTAGAGTATTGAAAAGGTTGTTCAACATATTCAATAGAGCTTCCTTGTTGCCGGTTTTTGGGTCTGTCATTTAGAAATCCGGATGGATCATAACAATGAAGGTATGTGTCTCGTTCATCCTTAATGATCATATAATGAATGATCATGCATGCAATAATAATTTTCCCCATCATATACTTGTCCCACACAGGACATATGTGTCGAAAAAAATGCAAAACGATCTTATAGAACTCCAAATGCTCATTCAACATCTTTTCTAACAGCCTCTTGATGTTGAGCGAACAACTTGTGTTTCTAAAGCTGTGAAGAATTTATTGACTTGACAAAGGCAACCCGTGAATGATATATGCCATCAGTAAGACAGTATGTCCTGTTATATTCCCGATCATTTACGACGTAACTCACATTTGGTGCTTGACCTAACAATACATCATCAAAAAGAAGAGATCAGTGGAGGGCGTTAATATAATACGTGGGGTTTTCAACAAAGTAATATTTAAACAAATGTGCCTCACCTTGCTCATGTTGCCGATCACAATAACTCTTTTTTTAAGCTTTTTTTCTTCCTTTTTTGGTTCCCTTTGTTGCCTAAAGTCGAGATTTTTTTTCACGATTTCAACTTTATTATCTATAGTAAGCCTCAATGCATAAATTTCTTCAGCAATTGCAAACCTTACATTTTCCTTTTGTTTTAGCCGCATCTCTACCTATTAAACGTTGAATTGTTGAACAACCACTATTTGACTTTTATGGGTTGAAATGGTCCACTACTTCGCTAGTCCTTGATCCTTTTTTACTACCACCACTTTCTTCGCTATCCACTTCACTTTATGTGAAAGTGATGAGAAAGGTGAGGCTATCAAATAGCTCTTGGTTAGAGCAATGTTTTTAAACCCGGACCGGACCTGGAACCGTGACCTCCACCGGTCCGGTTACATGCTCTGAGACCGTTTGCCGGTTGAACCGGGCGGTCTAAGCGATTCAGCGGTTGAACCGTGAACCGCGAACCGGTGGTCGAACCGGGTAGTTTAATTTTTTTTACTATTTTTTATCCTATAGTCCTCCTACTTTCTTATATTTACAATTTTAACCCAATTTGGCTCTTTCCTTTTTAACTTATACGCTGTCACAGGTCCTCCAAAACCCTAATCAAAATTAAAATTGAAGATTCAAAAGAATTAAAATTTCTACAGACCTGCAACTCTCGTCCTTAACTCAAAATTATTTAAATGGTTGTATATATAGTATTTGGAATTTTTTATATTTTTCTATATATTTTTATGAATATTTATATTATTTATTACGTCATTCGGTTCTTAAATCCGGTCCAACCAGTGAATCTCTAAGACGTTCGGTTCGTTGTCCGTTCTGGTTCTGAAAACATTGGGTTAGAGCATCCACATCCATTCTGACATTTATACACTTTGTCTAGAATTTAGAGAGAATTTTAGGGCATTCTCTGTCCTTCCCATAAAATACATAGCGATTCACTGTTGATCCATATCTCAAAGAATCAGTTGTTCATTGTTCTTCTTCTCCCCCCTTCCCTTCCCTCGCAAACCCTTGTCCTTCTTAATCGAAATTATAGCTGGCATTCGTGAAGATATTACAACAGTTGAATTAATTGTGTATAGGGCTGAGATTATTAACAGTCGATCCACTTCCAATGGAGTTTTATTGTTAATGTCATTTTGTAATCTTCACTGCAGATTAAAGTGGAGAACACAAAGGTATCCACTTGCTTTCTTAACTCTAATCTTGACCTCATGCAATTGCTGTATCTAATTTACAGGCTGCCCAACAATGACCTGTTTTTGTTATGATCATTTTATCTTCAAAATTTTAGTTTAGAGTAATTTTTGTGTAATGTTTGCTATCTTAGAATCGGTTAATATCTCATTTTCTATCTGATGGGATTTAAGCTATTGAAGATGAAACAGTTTTAGCAAGGGGGGTGATGGAGATATTCCCTCACAAATTACTTGATGTGATTTTTAAACAAACCCAGTGAATCCCACTCATAACGTAGTTGAAAACTGAAAATCGAATATAGGTTTGAAACATCCAACTATGCAGACTTCTTTTAGATAGGGTTTGCCAGGGGATATAATTATTTTAGTCTTTTGGTGATTAACTAATTTTTTTGAACAAAATGAGCTCTTTGTTACAGTTTATATAACTTTGTTATTCTGTGTGGGATTCATTTGGCCTGAGATATCAAGAACTAGAACCTGACATATACCCCTGCCATCGCCTATAGGTGTTTGGAAGTGAAGCAAGAATCGCAGTAACTGAACAACCAAAAGTTGCAACTCAAGAAGCTAAAATTGATAGTATTGATCTATGCTTTTTATTGAAATAATGAATTTTATACATCCATTTTCAACTTTATGTCTAGTATAAGGTAAATGATAGTAATCATCTCTGAAATATCTTTAATTTCACAAAATTACATTGTTTTGCACAGAACCCAATCCCCAAATGTTGTTTGCTAATTTGTTTAGGCTTGGATTCAATACATATTGTAGGGTTTCGATGTGTATTGCTTAAATTATTCAAGTTGTAGTGTTTCAATTCATATTATTTGCAGTTAGGCGTTTTCATTCTGTGCCCAACAACTGTTTGATGAAATGATTTTGAAGCCAACTTGCACTTCATTGCTTATCTTGTTAAAAAAGGCCCATTTTTATAGCACCATCATGATCAGATATGCGCTGACCTGTGCCCGCTAACTGTTTGATGAAATGACTTTGAAGCGTTGCACTTCACTGCTTAATCTGTGTGGGTTTCTGCAAGAACATTGATCTTGCAACTTTATTAACCTACGCCATTTCGTGTATAGATTAAACATGATCATGGATGCGTAACACAAACACGATAAAAGGCAATACTAGCTGGTGTATAACACATAAATCTTTAATGATAGACTATCTTTAGAGGAAGGTAAAGAGGATCTTAAGTTTCACATGACAAAGAACCTGCCACTGTCTCATCTTGTTGCAGATAAGATTAGTCGAGTTAACAATTTTGACGTTGATGCATACACATCTACTTACTATATAATCTATCAATTTAAAAGTTTTTTTAAAATGTTCATAAATATGTCATACAATTATTATTTTTTTCATATGAATCACAACAAATATGAAAAAATTATGATATATAAGAAAGGAATTCAATTGAGTCAATGGAAAAAGTAGTAAACAAATCAATAAAAATCGCTGTAAAAACTCAATTCAATTGGAAAAACTGTAAAAAAGCACTGTAAAAAATGTATTAAGAAAACAAAAAAAAAGTTTTACGGTTTTTGTTTAAGTTTTTGTGCATCGACTAAAGATGGTGAAAAGAGCAGTTCATTTACAATTTGGATGTATACACAATTACGCATCTACTATTTGGCAACAGTTAGTGATTCTTGTAGTTACAAATGGTATTTGTATGAACTATGAACCTACAAGTGACTCACTTTGAAAATCCTTGTGCTTTTTTTTTTCTTCTCTTTTTGCAGATTTTGTTACTGAATACACTTTGTGATAGAACCTCAAAAGTAGGTTGCTTTATTAATAGAAAAACATGGATAGATTACCCAATTCGAGAAGGGTTGCTTTCTAATTACAAGATGAACTTATAACTTAGATAATAAAAAATAACAAGACTAGAAAAACTAGAAAATGAAATGGAATACTTAAATGAAAAATAGAGCAGTTACTAATCCTAAACTTCAGCCCCTAACATTTAGCCCCACTAATTCAGCCCTAAACCTTTGCTCCTTATTGACTGGGTCAAGGTAACTGAACCGAGACCTGTCGACCCGCTGAGAAGGTGGAGTTGTATCACTTTGTTTCTAAACAACATACTTACTTGAAAAGGCATAAAGAAAAAAAAAAGAAAACTTTAGAAATATCCGTCTTATCCAATGTTCACATATGAATTTCCTAAAGCTCTAGGTTTGTGTTTAGGGGGTTTGAAAATTTAAAAAAGATAATAGTTTAGCTGAAGATTACTGATACTGATAATTAAATTTACTATGTTTATGGGTTTTAGTCTCATTGATTCAAAATGTTGTTTTTACACATTGAAATTCCATTAGCTGTTGGTTGAAAGCTCTTGGGAAAAGAAGAAAGATCGATCTTGATACGGCCTCTGTGATTTGAGGTTTGGTTTTTACTGATATAATTGAGTTTTATTATGTTTTGTGAAGTTTTATAATGATTTCTCATATGATTATTTAAGTGAACGTCTTCCTAACCCCATTTTCGCTACCAAACGATACCTTGACATTCGCTAACATGTGAGCTAAACCTTATACACAGTGCTGGACTATTCTACCTTTCGTTTTATTACATTTTCTTAGTTGATATGTTAGTTTGAAATTTGCATAGATTCATACAGATTATGGAAAACAAGGATGCCATGTCAATTGCAGTACTACAAATGACACAACTTTTGATCTTCAAAATAAATATCTGAATACATATTTTTTTTGGGTTTGAGAAAAAATATCAGTTTTTATCCCACACGATAATTTTATCTAAGAGAGATGATTCTATATTTGCGTCAATACCATTTCTGCTAGTTATGTAGAATAGTTTTTTTTTTTCAAATTATAAGTATTTTTTTTATCAATATTGCTAGTGTTACATCTTTTACCTCTCTGTATTCAGTCAGTATGTGCAACAATGTGGCTCAAAATCACTCGTCATCAATGCATGCTTTTTACAATAAGACACTTCTCAAGAGTGTCTCCACCTCCACCTGATTGTAGTGAAACTGTTATTCGAGTTTCTAACAATATAACTCATTTGGGCTGCCCTAAAGCGGGCCACAAGCCCCGTCAGCTCTTATCCTTGCCCCCGTTTCCACCTCATCCTCTACCTGGAAAGAATGTTTCCCCTGATTCCCATATCACTGCCATTAGCTGGATGAAGTACTACTTTGCTGATGTAACCGGTTCTGTGATCCAATCGCACTTTAACAAGGGCCTTGTGAGTACATTTCCTTTCGATCTATGTTATGAGCCCTTGAATTTATAAAAGCATTTTATATAATGTTGTTTATATATTTCTTCAGGTTAAAATGGAGTGTCATGATGCAGGGAAGCAAGGACAAGCAAAAGTTCTGAAAAAGGTATATCCTATTCAATATGCCATTTAACATGAGGGCATTTGTCAGCAGTGCATGGTATAATTGTAATTATGTCAAAAGCTGCTCTATAAAATGCATTTTTGGGGTGTGTTACTGAATTCATGTAGTGTGTGCTTGCTAATTAAACTTAGTTTGATTTATTAATGCTTCATTAACATACAGATAAAGCACAATGAGATCATGAAGACGGGTTCTAGAATTTATGTTCCTGTATCTGTTGCTGAATCTAGAATCTCCAAGAGATATGATACCATACCAAGTGCATCCCTATGTCCAAATGCAGACGAAATTAAATATTTACAAAGGCTTGTCATCTACAAGGTATGTCTTGCAATTTTCTGATGTCTGTTGTAGCTTTCTGAAATTTATAGGATTTCATTTTATTTGTAGTTTATTATGCTGTATGTACGCTTTGTTGACCGTTTTGTTCTGAAACTTTAGGACCCTGCTCTACTTGTTCTGAATAAGCCACCAAAGGTGCCAGTCAAGGTTGGTTCCTTAGCTCTTTTTTTTTCCCTTTTAGGCTGTTTTTTAATGCTGTTTTTGTCAGTTATTTAATATGTTATATGTATCTATGTTTTAGGGGAATCTGCCTGTTCATAACAGCATGGATGGACTGGCAGCTGCAGCATTATGTTATGATTATGACGAGGGCCCTAAACTGGTAATCCTTCTGTAATCGGTTACTGCTGTTGGTCTTCCTCACTAAAGGATTATGGGTCAAATGCGTAAAATACAAAAAAACTGTAAAGGAAACAAGTCAAAAAATCACCGAAGATGTGTTCAAATGCCTATAATCCTAAATTATATAGTATTATAAAGAATTAGATTATTATTTTAATATTGAAATTTTTGTAATCATATTTAATATGTTATTTATATATGAATTTTAAAAGAAGAGGACAAAAAGATGTTGGTGGGTCAACCTGTATTTAAAAATGACATGTTTTGACTCGAACCCATTTGGCGCGTTACCCAATCCGCTCATATCGCCACCTCTATAAATATGTATAGGGAACTTCTGAATATGTAACCAAACTCCTCTCCTTATTCTAAATATGTGACGCGGTTTAGGTTCATCGTCTTGATAGAGAAAGCAGCGGGATTATTCTAATGGGCAGATCAAAAGAGAGCATATCTCATCTTCATTGGTTGTTTAGTGACGTCACTAGAAGAAAATCTTCATTTAAGGTATGCATTGACCCACATGTATGATGATGGATGTCACATAATATTTTATCAGTTTATCATGCTAATGCTGTCCATAATCAAAACTTTAGGCATTGAATGATGCATGTGAAGCTACTTATCAAAGATATTGGGCACTTGTCATAGGTACTCCGAAGGAAAAAGAGGGTTTAATTTGTGCCCCTCTCACGAAGGTTATCGTCTCACTCCTGCATCTTTATATAATTAGGAGTGTAAACGAGATCCAAGCCCGAACTCGCCTAAGCTTGAGCTCGGCTCGTGAGTAAAGTTTTCAAGCTCGGCCTTGGCTTGTTTATTATTTATTAAATATTTAATTATATTATTATAATACATATATAATTATTTATATATATATATTTATAAATATAATTTTATATATAACATAATATGTATTATTTCGTTATTTTATCATAATTATATATAATAATATTTATTATGTGAAATTTAAAATATTATAATTATACAAATAATAAGCCCCTTTAGGCTCACGAGCCTGGTCAAGCTTGGTATATGAAGCTCGGGCTTGGGCTCGTTTATTAAACGAGCTTCAAATTAGGGTCAAGCTCGGTTAAGCTCAGCTCGAGTAGCTCACGTCTTGGCTCGTTTAGACCCCTATATATAATTAATCACTGATAAAAAAGAAAGAAAAGGTTTACAAGTCTTTGGTTACAGGTTATGCTCAATGGCGGGAAAGCTGAGAGGGTAATGTTGGCTTATGGTTGTGGTTTAGAAGCCTCCCAAGAGGCTGTCACAGAATATCGAGTGCTTGGTCCTACAATTAGTGGTTGTTCATGGCTTGAGTTGCGCCCGCTTACTAATCATAAGCATCAGGTATGAACCATGTTGCCACTCTTTTCATGGTCAAGGTTTCAGTTTATTAATCTTTATTATATAAAAAATAAGAATGAAATAACGAGCTGTGATAAAACGGGCTGGTAGATTCTAGTGTTTGGATGTGCTTATGTTGAGTAAATAAAATGAACAAAAAGAACCTTTTTTTTTTCTAAACAAGGAGGTTTTTATGAGTTATAGTGAAAGTCTTTCAAATTTGTAAGAACCGGTAAATATGTAAATTTTATTTTACACTTGGATAATAAGTTCTTTTGTGGGCTGTACTAATAAACTGATTATCCAAAATGATCTTTTGGCCCATAAGTATCATATAATTCTAAGCAGAATCTTTTTATTGGTTTAGCCAAATATTAAAGGGATAATTGTCAAGAAAGATAACCAAAGATCCCAAATAAACTTTTTTTCAATAGGAGTGAAAATTCAATTTTTTGCAAATATAGCAGTGAAAGTTCAACTTTTAATTAATTTAAACTAAAGATTTCCAAGAAATGTAAATGGTTTGGTTTCCTTAATTTGTGAAAATTGAACATCCACTACAAAATTTGTCAAAAATGTAACCCGCAAGATGGTTGCACAGTGATAAGCGTTTGATTCTCTTTAGTAGAGGACTAGAGGTCTCAGGTTCGAATCCGGCTTCCACCGATTTACACCTTTAACTCCTTGAAAGCCACTTGCCCAGTGTAAGTTGCGTTTTACCTGGTCCAATAGTTATCTTTCTTGGCAATTTCCTTGATACTAAAAACTAATCATTGAGACTTCAAGTCCGTAACAATCAGATTATCAGTTTCATAACGCAAGTCGAGCCACACCCTAAGTCCAAGATTATATAATCCATGATTCTATAAACTTTCCTACTCTTTTCCTGAATTCACTAATCAGTAATATCAAATATGAATCATCAATAACTTACATTTTACATTTTTACCCCTAGATTCGGGTACACTGTGCTGAAGCTCTTGGCACACCAATCGTGGGGGACTACAAGTACGGTTGGTTCGTGCATAGCAGATGGAAGCAAATGCCAAGGGCCGATCACGAGCCAATGACCGGGGAACCCTACAAGATGAGAAGGCCCGATGGATTGGATGTTCAGAAAGGAAGTGTCCTCTCAAAAGTACCTTTGTTGCATCTACATTGTAGGGAGCTTGTAGTTCCTAATGTTGCCAAACATCTTGAGGTCAACAAAGCAACAAAGTCCAAGCCAGATGTGCTTAGATTTGTGGCACCAATGCCTTCCCACATGAAGATTAGTTGGAATCTAATGTCTTCTTACTTGATTTGACTTTGACTTTTGTTTTTATTTATAATTGGGTTTAGACATTACATATTGACTTTGTAGATATAATGATGATTATAGTAATTTACTTAAATGTATTTAACAGTTTTGATGTCATAATTTTCGTAAAATACCTTTCATATTGTATCATTTTATACGTATCATTTTTTTGTAACGATAAGAACCCGTCACCGAAAAACTCACGGGACCCGCCGATACTCTACTAACCAACGGGATCAGACAAATCACAGCTTGCGCCGGGCAGGTGGCTTTCAAGAGGTTACCTTACATATTGTTGTGTGAATTTTAATAACGTTATATAACTTTTTTTTGTTTTGATATTATATGGCATCATTTTGAGTTGCTTTAAACCAATTTTATATGATTTTTAATGTTTTCTACGTAATGTAGAATATCATAAAGGATCCAATGGTTTACAGGGTTTTGATCTTTAAATAAGACGTGGCAAATGGGTAGAAGATGGCAAAGGGGTTGAAAATCACTTGATGTATTCAAACACATAAGATTTTTTAAATTCATTTTATCAAGAAAAAACTTATAGTTTGAAAGTATTATTTGTGTAACGGGACGCCTTTAAGGCGATGTGAAAGAGAGAGGAGGAGATTTTGCAGACGTGACAATGAGAAAGAGCAGGGACATGTCTCTCCCATCGGGTTAGAGATAGTCTTGTAAAAATCAAATTGTGTTCGTAGATAACGTGACTTGACCCTAATATGTTATTAACCTATATTAAAAGGTTGAATTAATTTCATATATACGATTCTAAAAGTTTAAATTTTCATGTAAGTCCTAAATTTTATAATGTCATATTAACTCTTAGAACACTATACATTCTAATAAATCAAGTTTTTTTTTGGAGGGAGGGGGGGGACGTGTCCAGATTCTAGACCATGTACATTGTATTTTTCCGCCTAAAATCACCGATCCGATAACCTTATTTCGCGGGTCATATAACCCGACTTGCTCCAAAAATCTTAAACCGGTTACTTAAACGTTCTTTTCTCAATTTTTAGGGTTTCAACTTCTCCACGATCTGCTTCGCTGCTGCACATCCATATTCTGAAGATCGCCGATGTACATCCATCTTTCGAACATCGTCATTGCACTGTCTACGTAACTTACTTTCTTTCGAACTCCAATTTATGTTCACCCGTATTGTGTTTAAGCATTCTTTTCTAATTAGTTAGGGTTCCAGCAAATCTTCGATTACCATATCCTCTACCATCTGCTTGCACTCCAACACCACAAAGGTATGTAATTCGTTGCCCCTCTTTCAATTTGCACCACGATTTGATTGAATTCACACCACTATTTGACGATTTTGATGTCTTTAAACTCCAATTTATGTCCACCCTTATTTGTGACTGATGATGTATTGTTGATTATTTCAAACTTTTTTTCACTCGTATTTGTGCTTAAGCATTCTTTTCTAATTAGTTAGGGTTCCAGCAAATCTTCGATTACCATATCCTCCACCATCTGCTTGCACTCAAACGCCACAAAGGTATGCAATTCATTGCCCCTCTTTCAATTTGCACCACGATTTGATTGAATTCAACCACTATTTGACGCATTTGATGTCCGATTTACACTCCAATTTATGTCCACCCTTATTTGTGACTAATGATGCATTGTTGATTATTTTAAAATTTTGTTCTACGATTGTACATTGTTTGTTATGTCAAAAGGATTCAACCCCTAATTTCGAGTTTTTCAAACCCTAAATCTTTGCTACTGTTTGTGTATCTTATTGCTACTGTATAAAATATGTATCAAATACGGGTTTATATATATTAATGAAAAAACCATAGTATCTTATTGCTAATGTATCTTAATTCTAATGTTTATTGTTTGTTATGTCAAAAGGATTCAAACCCGTATTTGCTATTGTTTGTGTATGGTTTGAATGAATTATTGATTATTTAATCAAATTGTGGTGCATATAGAAATACGGTTTGAATGAATTTTGATTACATTACATTATTGATTTTCTTTCTATTCTGATCTTTCTGATCTTAATATTCATTAAAATTAAGATTTGAATGCCTCTTCTCTAACTATGATAGTACATGGCATTTTTCATGAATTAGTTGTTAATTATAGGTTTAAGGAGTTCTATCAGGCTTTCTTCTTCTTTCTATTGATGTCTGTAATTGATTTGTATCATCATTAAATTTGTTTGTTATGTCAAAAGGATTCAAACCCGTATTTGCTACTATTTGTGTATTGTTTGAATGAATTATTGATTATTTAATCAAATTGTGGTGCGTATAGAAATATGGTTTGAATGAATTTTGATTACATTACATTATTGATTTCTTTCTGGTCTTAATATTCATTAGAATTAAAAATACAAACATGTAAGCAGATCTTGCAAACAGTAGATATTACATAAAAGAAAGTTACCAATTTCTTTTGTTACATTAACTTGAAAGAATTATCTCTAACATCGTATACATAATTATTACCACTTATCCGTCATATTTACTGCATATTTATTAGGTCATGGGTCATCACGCACGGTTGATAATTTTTCAAACTCAAAGATTACAAAGTTTGGTATAATATAGTTTTTGTTACTGTCGAGTTCATCTGGCACGACGTTGATGACAAAAGATTGGTGTTCATATTTCTAGATCAACACGTAAAGAATTTTATTTATTACAATTGTATTTATTAAACAAACTATTTTTTACATAACTTCATTTATCCTATGTTTCAGAGACACAAAATTGCCCCAATCGCCCCCACAACCTTTAATTCACTTATTTAATGATGCTAATATTGTTGGTTCTTGTAACACCCAAAAATTCAACCCGATTTAAACTTTAAAACAACGCGGAAGTTAAGTCCCAAGACAACATTTAATATATCCACACTTTAAGTTTTACAAACACGAATTAAACTAACATAATTACCTTAATTAGTTTAAACAAAATATCAACAAGTTATGCACAACTTGTAATAACTACAAATAGTTTTCAAAGACTCTACACGAGAATATTAACAAAACAATTGAAAATCACGACCATGAGAATCCAATCCACTTGATGCGAGACCCGAGATCCTTCGGAGCTTTCCTTACATTCAAAACATTACTTTGAACATGGTTAGTAGAGATAAGAAGTCTTAGGGACCTCCCACAAGTCCCTACAACAACAATAGGCCAAAACCCCAAAATCAGCCAGCTGGAGTCCAACAGCCTAGATTGGCGTCTGACCAGCGTCCAAGACTCCACTTTCAGCGTCCTAGACTCCAACACCAGTTCAGTAAAACCCAATTTGCAGATTTTGATCCTTTCGACCCTCCTGACTCGACCCCCAGTCGTTTTAAACCACCAACAACATTTTGTAAATGTTTTAATCACCAAAGGTCATAATATTTATTATCAGACACTCCCGACACGAGAACCACAACTCGTTTTGCACCCATTAAGTGTTTAATAACAAGTTTAATCAATTAGTTGTTTAGGCATACAACGACCTACAACTTATACACGTTTTGACACAGACAAGTACTAACGTTTCACCCTTCATCAATTTGACATATCCACACGTCTATTGCGAGAACCACCACTCGCTTTTTCGCATGGAGTATTTGAATCCATGCCGACCCATGAAGTATCCACACTTCATGTCACCTGTGAAGTACTTGACTTTACTTTCACCCGTGAGGTACTTGACCTCACTACCACTCGTGAAGTATTTGACTTCACGTAAACACCTCCATGAAGTATCCACACTTCATGTAATCAACCAATTTACCATTTTACCACAAACGGTTGACTTTTACCATATTAAGTCAATTTTAGTCTAATATTACCACATTCTACACTTTATTTGACTCTTGACCATATTGAATCATTTACACCATTTAACCACATATCACACATTAGCTTGACCAACAACCACATAAGTCAAGTTACATCTATTTACCATTTTTACACATTCAAGTTTGACTATTAACCACATAGTCTAATTACATCTATTTACCACAATTGCACATTCAAGTTTGACTACTAACCACATAGTCTAATTACACCAATTTCAACATAATAGTTTGACCCTATACCACTAAGGTCAAATTACACCAATTTCAAGATAATAGTTTGACTCTATACCACTAAGGTCAAATTACACCAATTTCACCATTATCCACAATGATTTGACTTATACCACATTAAGTCAATTTTGTATCAATTTCACCATTATCCACAATGGTTTGACTTATTACACCATAAGTCAATTTACATCAAATTACCACATTCTATAGTTTAGTTTGACTATACGCCACACTAGTCAACTACACCAATTTACCACGTTTAGTTTGACTATATTCCACATAGTACAATTACACAACTTTTACCAAGTGTCATTCATTAATTTGACTAATTTCCTCATTAATTCAACTACAACAATCCTACCACATTCACACTTTACTTTGACTATTTACCACATGAGTCAAAATCAACATATAACACATAAATAGAAATAACAACACATCTATTTACACGTAACACTACTTATCTACTAGTAAATAAGTGCAAAGCACTTACCTTTGCCAATGGAGATTCCAATTCGTCTTCCAAGTTAGCCACTCCATACCTAGATAGCCCTTTGAGCCGTATCCTTTTCTTTTCTACTACCTACAATTATCACCCAACCAGCTTTTCGTAAACACCGGTTATTGGCTAACTGTCTTCAAAATAGGAAAAATTATCCTATGTCGTTATTTCAAGTTTATTACCATTGAGGCAACTTTGGAAAGAATCTGTTTCACTCAAAGGAATTGGAATATACAAGAACGTGAATGTATTAGGAAGAAACAGCCAAACTATCTGCAAGGAATTTATGAAAATATTATTTCAAATAAATTGAGGAAAAAGAATTATTGAAGAAATTGTCTTGATGCAAATATATATATATATATATATATAGAAAAAGGAGAAAAGAAAAAGAAAGAAGTTGGTCTTTTACCGGTTAGACCTTAAAAAGCTGGACATGCATTCCTTTGATTTCAATTTATTTTTCTGCCTTCATTTTGCAAAGCCTGAATTACTGCCCGAACTCAGAGAGAAGATTTTCAAAGCAACTAGTGATGTAAGAAAACGGTGGCCCAAGCAAGAACAGCTGCCACCATTTGGCGGCTTGTCAAAAAGTGCCGCCAAAAGAAGAGCCAAAAGATACGACAAATGTGTGAAATGTGGCAACTTGAGCCACGATGGAAAATGTAGCAAGAATCAAACTCATCCCAAAGTGAGTATACGCATCTGATCAAAGTAGGAGCTGTTAGGCTACAAGACGAAAGTTCCATACGGAGAGGCAGCAATGTGTACTACGGAGTAAGGAAAGAGTTGGCACTAATGAGAGATCTTGGTCTTGGCAATCTGACCATAAACGAGCCCTCGGATTAGTTATACCATCATGATCCGAGTACTGTAAAGGGACCTGTTAGTATTTTCCATTTTAAGCCATGAAGTCGTAGCTGTGTGTTTCACGATAGCTGCAACCCTTCAAACCCTTTAAATCCCTAAAAACCCAAAAAGATTTTCATCTTCACCCCTTTATTTTTATTTTAGCCACATTACAACCCTTTTAAAAGTACTCTTGATTCATGCATACTACTTAGTTAATTGGTGGAGACTTGATTTGCATACAAGCTTATGATCATTGCAAAATTCGATTCGAACTTGAGTGTTCTACTTGACTTACATTATTCATACATATAACCCTAGAGTTGAGTGAACATTGCGAGAAGTGAAAGTTTATGCATAATTTAAGTTCTAGTAGGCTTGTCTTGGATTCCATAATAGAAAAATACAAAAATAGAATAAGCAACTCAAGAGTTATCCCGGAATTTCCAACTACTTGGAGTTTCATTTCCC
The DNA here is from genome assembly GCA_023525975.1 of Smallanthus sonchifolius. Classification (NCBI taxonomy): domain Eukaryota; kingdom Viridiplantae; phylum Streptophyta; class Magnoliopsida; order Asterales; family Asteraceae; genus Smallanthus; species Smallanthus sonchifolius. Next base: position 26,533,137 of record CM042021.1, on the reverse strand, counting down.
TTGTAAAGTTTTAGTTATGAGTATGATCATGCATGAGTTTGCTTGAGGACAAGCAAAGTCTAAGTGTGGGGTATTATGATATGTCCTAAATTATACATGTTTTGCATGCATAATAATCCCTATATTATGGTACTAATTGATTAATAAACTCGCAATTGATACCTAAAACGTTAATATTTCACAATTGCAGGTTATTCGATGCTCCAAGATAAACAAAGGAAAAATCAGCTTAAAACATGAAGAAATCAAGCTTTTGGAGGATCAAACCCGAGCATTGACCCCTAAGAAGTCAAACCAGGTCAGCAGAAGTCAAACCAGCAGCTAAAAGACGAAACTGGGAAGCAAGGAGGCAATGCACGGCCGTGCATCCCATTGCACGGCCGTGCATCCCATTGCACGGCCGTGCAATGGCCAACTTGCTCCCCAAGGCTCTAGTACATTGTCACTTGTACCCTGTTTTATTCCCGAGGTGTTTGCACGCCCATGCAATCCAATGTACGGTCGTGCATTGCTCATTTTGAGGCCTATAAATAGAGAGGTTGAGTTCTTCATTGAGGCATCCCTTACACACCCCAAGAACACACCAGAGAAAGCTTATTTCGTAGTTAGAGTGTAGTAGTAGTAAGTAGAGGGGCTCTTCCTCCTTGTTCCGCAATAGGGGAGCCTACAAAACTCAGCGTTATGCTAGTTAGTATGGTTGTTAGTATGGTTATTCGTGGCTAGACTCTTTGTATTGCTAGTGTGAAGATGAAGTTTGGTGCATGTTAATTTTTAACGTATTAATCCAAGTGATGTGTTTATGTCTTTAACTATTCGTCCTTAAAACCACCATTTTGGTGGGCTTTTATTATTGTCTAAATTCGTCATTATATTTGTGAGTGTTCTTGATTTTTAAAGTGTAAAACTTTTTTAATCAAACTTCTCTTGAAGCTTGTACGTCTTTATACAAGTAGAGATTGATAAGCCAAGGTTTGGTTAACACTATTAAGGTTATACGTCTTTATACGGACTTATTATGCAACCAAGAATTGGTGAACTCATGTTGGGAATGATACGTCTTTATACTTGGTCCCATTGTTACACCACCTCCCGGTGAGCAAAATATAATCACCTATTTAACTCTAATACAAAGCATTTTACGTTCGATGTCTTAAACCAACCCAGAGATGACCATTCGAAGGGTTGAGGGTAATTGTTGTCTTTAACGTGAGGCACTACCACTTGTTAAAGCTTTTAAATTTGCAAATCAAATGTCGTGAGGACGAGGCTCTAGTGGTGACCCGGGTCACACATTTGTAGTAGTCATATCACTGGATTAGTCAACTTAACATTATCACGTACCAAGCGGATTCGAAACCCAAAGCAATACTATTCGTAACCTGATCAATTCCGACATATTTACTTTCCTGGTATTTACTATTCTGTTCGTTACATTTCTGTTACACACTTCACATACGTTTTTACTTTTCTGCTATTTACTTTACCGCCATTTACTTTTCTGTCATTTACTTTCCTGTTCAACAAGCACACAAAACTCACTCACTAATTAAACCAGCTAAACGTTAATAAAAGTTGAGTATTGGAATTCGACCGTGTCCGTTGGTTTGATACTTGGGTCTTACCTAAACTATATTACGTTGCGATATGTACACTTGCTTATTGTGTGTTTTTAGTTAAAGTAATTATCATTTTATAAATTTAAAACCTGATCTCGTGAAACCATAATCTCTAAATATTATTATATAATATTTAACTATATCAAAATCCACACATCAATAGGCATGCCGCCTTATGAAACGTTGTATGGTAGAAGATGCAGAACCCTGATTTGTTGGGGAGAAAATGGGCAAAAATAATTAGGAAGTCTTGAAGTTGTAAAGGAGACCTTAGAAAAGTTTGATCAAATCAGGGTCCGAATGAAAGCCGCACAAGATCGACAGAAATCCTATGAGGATAAAAGGCGAAGGCCTATTGAATTCAACGTTAGGGACAAGGTAATGATAAAAGTGTCGCCCTGGAAAGGAATCATACGGTTCAGGAAGAGGGGGAATTTAAGTCCGACGTTTGTTGGACCCTTCAAGATTATGGCACATGTAGGGGAATTTGCTTATCGGCTGGAATTGCCTGATGAGTTAAGTGGGATTCATCCTACCTTTCATGTGTTGCACTTGCAAAGGTGTTTAGCTGATGAAACAACACACATGCCACTTACCGACGTCGAGGTTGACAACAATATTAATTATATTGAAGAACCCGTGGCCATTCTAGACAGAAATGAGAAGCGACTGCGTAATAAGGTGATACGATTGGTAAAACTACAGTGGAAACAAATAAAAGGTTTAGAAGCTACTTGGGAAACTGAAGAAGAAATGAAGATTTTGAGTACGAAATCTCTTGTAAGGTGGATAGACTTGTAACAACCCAAAATTTCTATCTTTTATAATGAAATAAAGGGAATAAAAGATGAGGGACTTACATGGGCTGAGGTGCATACTTATATGAATAATGATATATATCTTTATAACAAAAACCAAAGAGTATGTTCTTATTATGAAATGAGATATATGAATTGAATAAATGACTAATGTGCTACAATGTTAAATGTTAAACGGTTGCCTTCGTGGCAAACGGACGACTAGAAGATTACTTATGCAGACCGGTATGTTTACGGCTACTTCGGTAGACGGTATATTTGCGGCTACTTCGGTAGACGATATGTTTACGGTTGCGTATGTGGAGAGTATGTGCTTTTATGATGCTACGGCTGCTTTATGCAGACCGACATAATTTACGGCCACATACGTAGACGGTAGGTGCTATTACGATGCTAAGGCTGCATAATAGTTGGATGGGAAACGACTACTCCGGTAGACGGTACGATTACAGCTATTTCGTGTAGACGGTATGTTTACGGCTACATCGATAGACAGTAAGATTACTGCCACTTTGTGTAGACAGTAGGTGCTATTACGGCTACTTCGGTAGACGGTACGACGTACGACTACTTATGCATATCAGTATGATTTACGGCTACTATGTGTAGATGGTAGGTGCTTTTACGATAATGTAGTAGGTATCATTATACATCTCATTCTAATGTTTTGATATTATACATCTTATTTACTTATTACCTCTGTTTTTACAGATAATGGATACCGGAAGTGTAATAACTCAGAATTTTAGGAGATTAAATAATAGTAATAATAATAATAATAATAATAATAATAATAACTATGCTTTTCTATTACTTAATATGTAATCATAAAATAGTTAATCACAAATATGAAGTGAATTCAGTTCATATTAAATTAGAGTGTAACTAGTTATTAAGACCCTCGCGTTGCGGCGGGGGGTGTATAGCCGCAAAAAAAAATTAATGTCGAGACGTTGCTGTGAACTCGCGCGTTGAAAGAGATGTTGATAACATGTGAAACTTTATATAAGAAAAACGAAACCTGGACGTTACTGAAAACAATCAAAACTTTATATAAAAAAGACAAAACACCACGTTGCGGAGGGAGCGTAAAAACGTGAAAAGAAAAAAAACACGACATATCGGTATATTTGGAGATGAGCGTTGAACGGTTTAAAAAAACGTTTAAAACAACTGGTCGGCTTAAAATTTACGTTACGAAAATTCACGTCGAGACATAGATAAAAATAGGCACGTCGCAACGTCAAACTCGAAATTTTATAAAACATCATATTTTAAAAGTTGTAAGAGGAAAACAAAAAAAACTATGAAAAAATTGAAAACTTGAGGCAGTTTAGATGACTCTTACGTTTGTTTTTTGATAACTTGTACATTATTACGCGTAACTCCGTTTCGAATGAAATTTACATCAAAACGTAGATAAAAATACGCACGTTGCAACGGTGTATTCGAAAATTTATAAAATATCATATTTTAAAAGTTATAAGGAAAAAATAAAATAACTTCAAAATTAATTATATTAATAAAAAATTCTAGCACAAAATGACGAAAAAGAAAAAAAAAGTGTTAAATATAGCGTAACTTGAGGAGATTAATATATAATTTTTAAAGGATGCTATCGTAAATTAAGAAAAATGTTTAAGCTTTAACGATTTACATTTTGCGTTTTAAAATTGAAGTAATAAATATGGAAAATAAATAATTTAGGAATGTTAATTTAGAAAGATTAAATATAATATTTAAGTCAGCATTTAAGTTTAACAATTTGTCCATCACGTCATTTCTGTCTCTCGTTGTTGATAACCGTCGACCACCACGGAGCTCTTTTGGATCTCCGATCAACCACCGCCACCGTTTTGCTTCCGCTGTTGTGCCGCCGCCACAATATTTATCCTAGCATTATCTTTATGCGGATCTAGTTTCGTCGTGAAAATCGAAGGTAAGGTTTTGACATCTCGCATTAATTTAAGTTGTTGAGACACGTAGGTACGCACATATTAAATTACTAGTTGATATCTTTAATCCGGCAACCTAAAAATGTTGTCGGAATTTGAACGGTGAAGACAACCGTTGTATTATTTTTTTAAACAGTATGATCATATTCATGGAAATGGATTCTTTGTAATTTTCTTGATAGTTTTATAAATTAAGTTTAAAATAAAACTTAAGTCTTTGTAATTTTCTAGATACACGCGTAAATACGCATCTAAGTTACGATAATATCGAAGGCTTCCGCAATGTTTATTTCACGAGTTTAGGATTTTCAACGGTTATTGTTTCTCGTGATTAAGGTACGGACTTTCGAACAACTTATGTGTACGGATTTGATTTTCAATACTCCGTTGTTGGGATCTAAATTCGTTATTACATGCTTATGTGTATTATATATGTATATATATATAGATATATTGTTTATAAGCATTGAATTATTGAAGATAACGCTCCGTGAGCATTTAACTATTGGATATTACCCTTTGTAAACATTGAGCTATTGAATATGACGCTTTGTGCGCATTGAATTACTGAATATGACCCCTCGAACACACTGAATTATTGAATATGGCCCATCGAAAGCACTGAATTACTGAATGTGCCCCCTCGAAAGCATCGAACTATCGAAATGTCGCTTCGTGCACATTGAACTATTGAAATGCCGTTTCGTGCACGTTGAGCTACTGAATGTGTTATGTGATTCATCGAATGTGAACTATCGTTATGTGACTCACTGAATGTGTTTAATGAATGTGTATGTGTATATTGTATCATAGATATTTTTTTAAGTCATTGCATACTGTATAGTTGTTGTCCCACTGAGTAAAGCCAAGTTTACTCAAACGTACATTATTCCCATTATGTACGTTAGGTTGTAGGGCTTTTTGGGAAGCTTTGGCAAAAGGGCTCGAGATATTAAAGATCAAGAGTTTTTATTTAACAAATTGTAACGTTTTGTATTTTCTTTCAGTAAATGTAGATGTTTTTTCATTAATGGATTGTAGTATTGAATTCTAATTACTGTATATGTGACACGTCAACCCTAGAATCGGGGCAGGGTGTTACAGGAAGAATTACTTTATTGAAGGACTTGGATGTTTTAAAAGATGAGTATATAAAGAAGGTTCGCATCATCCGACTTTGGACTAGACCGATGTTCAAGGATTCAACACAAGTATACTATTACGATATGATCATGATGGATGAAGAGGTATATGTGATTTTATTCATTTAATTTTGTTAAAATACACTATTCAAAATTGTCTTTATTTTTTTTCTTAAATTATATAATTTAAATAATTCATTTTTGTGTAGGGCACGAAATTAGAAAGTAATGTATTAAAGAAATACTGTTCCAATTATGAAAACTTGTTGTAAGAAAAAAAATGTTTAGTCATCCATAGACAAACATTAGCTGATAGTTGTAATAAATACAAAGTTTTTGATAGTCCACATAAACTTTGCTTTAATGAAAGAACCATCGTGACAAGTTGCACCGACTCTGTCGGTTCGGAATATGGGTTTGACTTTACAAGGTTTAAAACTATTAGAGTAAATTACACGGAAGGTCCATGTGGTTTGTTAATATTTTGGATTGGCTCCCCATGTATGAAAAACTATATGTTTTCTTCTCGTGGTATGACAACGGGTAACATAATAGGTCCCTACCATGGATGGACGTTATCTTTTGCTGTTAGCTGTGTGTAAAAAGACTAAAATGCCCCTTAATATATAAATAAAAAACTTAAAACCAAAAATAAAAATAATAATATTATATTATTTTGTGGGGGCCATTAAAATAATACTTAGAGTAAATTACCGTTTGTGTCCCTGTGGTTTACACGATTTTACACAATGCGTCCCTATCATGAATTTTTAACGCTTTGAGTACCTGTGGTATACAATCTGTAACACTCTGAGCCCCTGGACCTAATTTCGTTAAAAAATTCCGTTAAGTTTAGTTTCGACAGGGGCAAGACTGATATTCACCTGAAACTACTAAATTTTGAACTTAGTAGTTTCGTGTGAAATTAGTAGTTTCGTGTGAACTTAGTAGTTTCGGGTGAATATCAGTTTTGTCCCTGTTGAAACTAAACTTAACGGAATTTTTTAACGAAGTTAGGCCCAGGGCCTCAGAGTGTTACAGATTGTATACCACAGGTACTCAAAACGTTAAAAATTCGTGCCAGAGACGCATTGTGTTAAATCGTGTAAACCACAAGAACGCAAACGGTAATTTACTCTAATACTTATTAAACAAAAACACATAGTTCATCTTCCCCATCGAGACACGGTTCCTTCTCCGTCACCGTCGGTCGCCTTTACTCCGCCACCGTCTGTCGCCCTGGTAAACTCACCACCACACTAGATTGTTCGTCATGAGATCGAAAACCCACTCCATCCCTGTTGTGTTGATCGATCCAAACCAGTCCTCCCCCACCCTCTGTTGTTCACCGTATCCACTCGCCGCCGGCCTCCGCATCCACTGCCACCACCACCAGGTATCACTCCCCTTTCGTGTGTTGTGAGGTGATTTCACTTTCCGACCATCTTGCTACTCAGCGCCACCCTCTGAAACTATCACGACCCTTTGAACTTCCGATTCCCGATTAAGCCTAAACGATTACAGGGAGAGACATGGGTCGGCGACCATCATCCCTGTAACCATCACGAACTCGCATGTAAACTCCCATTCTGCTACAACAAGTTTGCAAGAAAGCTTCCTTGTTACGATAATATAAACAATTGATGGTAAGAACTATGTGATGTGATGTATGTCTGGACTCTATATGATTTTTAGTAAATGGATATTTGTTTTCTAGAATAATATTTGAATAAGAAAAAAAATGAAATTATTTGTATCATTTGAGATGGTGTATGAAGAGTTGCTGCCGGAAAACCGGTGGGTTTCAGGTGGTGGCGGGGGAAGAAGACAAACAGTGGTGATGGTTGTTGGTACCCATAGAGAGGGAGATATAACTGTTAAATTTTGGGGTTGTTGGTTGATTTGATGGTAATCGGAAGAATAAAGTCGTCGGAGATGGAGGAGATAGCCGGTGAAGAAGATTGGGGTGGGTTGAGCCGGGTCCACATTTAGGGTTTATTAGTAAGTGGGTCTCAAGTATAATTTATTTTCTTTTAAGTTTTTTATTTATATATTAAGGGGCATTTTAGTCTTTTCACACCCAGTTAACAGCAAAAGATAACGTCCATCCATGGTAGGTATCTATTATGTTACCAGTTGTCATACCACGGGAAGGAAACATATACTTTTTCATACTTGGAGAGCCAATCCAAAATATTAACAAACTACAGGGACCTTCCATGTAATTTACTCAAACTATTAAAGATAAGGTCATACCTGAAAATTCAACTGTTGGTTTGTTTCTTTATCTAAAAAAATTTCTTTATAATGATTTCATTTGCAACATTTGTGTATTTTGTTTTTTTTTTCTTTTTCTTACTTATACTTTTTTTTATGTCATGGTGTTGTCCTAAAATTTTATGTCATGAAGAAGAAAGAGATGTCGGATGACAAAGTATCCAAAAGAATCAGTCTTGAGCTACCAGATTTAGATTATGCACTTTATTTTTCCTTATAATTTTTCATATAATGCAATGTTCTAATATATTTCTTAATAGTTTCATAGTGATAAAGATTTGTATGTTACTCTTTGGGACCAATATGCTGAACAGTTTGATAACTTTTTGAATTACAATAAACATTATAGAAGTTTGATAACTTCTTAATCCCGAACTGAAGAACGACAACCAAAATTTTTTAATGTTCATTGTGATTGAAAAGGTTATCAAACCGTTTATCATATTGGTCCCAAAGAGTAACATACAAATCTTTATCCATATTAAACGATTAAGAAGTATATTAAAATATTGCATTATAACAGTAAGAATGTAAAGTTATAAGAGAATAAAATGTGAATGTACTTCTTCATCCATCATGATCATATCGTAACAGCATACTTGTGTTGAATCCTTGAACATCGGTCTAGTCCAAAGTTGGATAAAATATCAAAATATTAGAATGAGATGTATAATGGCTTTGCAAAACGTTACCTCTGAGTTGCTAGCAGACTTGATTGCAATGGTGTCAATGTAAAACTAATATGGTCTATTTATAAGTAATGTAGGCATGTTTATATTTGGAAACTATTAAATGTATTAATTATACAATTTACTGATTTTTAAAATATATTTGGTAAATAAGTCTTATATTAAATTACCAATTAAATATTGAAACTATTTAAAGATCGGTGGACTAAATTAACAATTAAATATAGAAACGATTTAAAAATCGGTGAACTAAAATAGTAATAAATATTAATCGGTTTAAATAAAGAAATATTTACAATTAATTCAAAAATCAAGAAAAGGAAATACATAAAACACAGATTCGTTTTAAAATGAATTTAATTTGGTAAATAAATCATATTTACGGTAAGAATTAAAATTAGTTGATTAAATACTAATTTTAAATTTGAATTTCAAAAACAGGTTGATCAATTGGTGGAAACGTATAAAAAGATTTCAAATTCGGTTGACTAAATTTTCCGATTGTTTTTCGTAAGTGATATTTGAATGAATAAGTAAATATTAGAAGATTTAATTGAGAGGTAATTTAGTAATTAATAATCTATACATTCTAATAACTTTTGACTTGAATTGTTTTTTTGTAAAATTAAAATAGTTTCTTATTTGATTGACTAATAATCTATCATATCTTTTGACTAAAATTGATTATAATTGACAACCAATTTAAATAACTTTAGACTTAAAATAGTTTCTTATTTGGAGTAAAGTGTGTCAAAGAGCAATAGAGAAGATTGTAATGCAAAATAACCAATGTATACTTTTTAGTAAAGTATGTCAAAACGTAAAAAAACTAATTAGGAAAAATAACTTAAGAAATATACTAAATAACCTAGTCCTATGATTAACATGAACACGGTTCATATGAAAGAATCTTAATTCCAATATTCCTTGCTTGTACGTCTACCAAGTTGGATTGATAGAAAATCCTAGAATATTCTGTAGATCTCAGAATGTTCACTTCAAAGACATATGAAAATGTAAAATCTATAATATATAATAAATAAAAGGTTTTTTCATGCCACGTGCCGCCTTCATATTCATTCTTATCATTTTTTTCACGTCTCTCTCTTATTAAATATGCTTTCATCTTTTAATAATAATATATATTTTTTAAAGAGAATACTAATAAAACACATTTATTTTAAATTATCCCTTTTTTTTTTGAACCTTAGAATTAAAACACATTTTTTTAACCCTTATTATAAGAAACTTTGAAATCTAATTATGTAACTTTTATTTTTAATTAAATAGTAAATGAAAGTCAAATTACATTAAATAGTAATTAACGTATTTTTATGAATACATACATAAAGATTTAAAAATTTCCTGTATTGATATTTTTCAACTCGTGTGTAAACACGGGTTTTAAACTAATTAATGTATATAGGTAAGTTATTTTAAATTAAATTTAAAAATATAATAAACAAATGTATACGAGGAATAACATAGCTGATGGCAAATGAACCAATTTCACGTAAGAAACATATATGATAGACTTTCTTTTTATAGCCATGCGACTATTTACATAGTTAATATCATTGTTGTCGTATAAGTTCATCTGTATAATGTGGTCACTGTAAATAAGAATGAAATTAAAAATCTATATTTAAGAATATAAATTGTAAGATATAAGAAATAAATACGATGTAAAGATTTTTTAATAAAAATAATGAATTACGTCACATCTTGAAGGAATATTATAGACATTCCAAGTCATCGTTTCCCAGCTATGATACTGCCCAAGACGTCTGCAAAAAATGTGGAAATGTTAATCCACGTTAATAAATTATACAGTAAAAAATATTTAAGACTTACCAGTAAAAAACTTTTCAGATCTTATGTCGTGCGTCAATATATTAATTGAAGGTATCAGAGGATACAAAATAAAACCTTTTGGAGGCTCAATCATAAACCGCACACGCTTTGTATGTTCATTAATAATAATCTTATTCTCCAACTAAATTAAAATGTATCCCTCATATTTTGTTACCTCGTGATAATTGAATTATCAACATGGAAATGATTCAAAGAAAATACAGAACCAACAATATTAACATCATTAAATAAATGAATTAAAGGTTGTGGGTGATGGCGGCAATTTTGTGTCTCTGAAACATAGGATAAATGAAGTTAAGAAAAAAAATAGTTTTGTTTAATAAATAAAAATTCTTTATGTGTTTATCAAGAAATATGAACACCAATCTTTTGCCATCAACGTCGTGCCAGATGAACTCGACAATAACAAAAACTATATTATACCAAACTCTGTAATCTTTCAGTGATGAAAATCATCAACCGTGCAATGGTGATCCATGACCTAATAAATATGCAGTGAATATGTGTAATATCCAAGATTTTTTCCGACGAAATTTCTTTTCTAAACCCGTTGTAAATACAAATATTTAGAACCTATATGCTTATATATATATAAATGAGACTTATTTTAACATATATATATATATATATGTATCTTACGGATAAAAGGTACTAAATTCTTAAAACATTATAGATTTATAATTATATAAATAATATAATTTATAAACTTACTTCTAATACTTAAACATGTAGACTATAAATCCTGTAAATTATTTTATAAAATTATAAAATAATAAAAGATGACAAAACTTATAAGACCTACTTGGTTTTTATAAAAATAAAACATATTTATTTTTATAAATAAAACCCAGGGACCAAAACTGTCACTAGGGAAACTTATTTTAAAACTTAAACTTAAATTTATACACAAATGGCAAAACCGAGAAACATCAGGGACCTGTTCTGTAATTCGACCAAACTACCTGAAACCAAAATCGGTCCCAGGTTCGACTCCCGCAAGGGGCGGTTTTGAGCCCTTTTATCCGAAAACGCGAAATCACGTCCAGATTCACTGAACCCCGGGCTCGTCCCTCGCGTGCGACCCGTCCCCAAGACGCCATGATGATCAACCTCGATCGATGCTTGGCGTGGAGTGTGAATTACCTCCGAACGGCCCAACCACCCGCCTCGACCCATTCGCGCAATTAATGCCAAAATTGGCTATAAATAACGACTCCCTCCGCTCATAAACATCATCCCTAACCTCTCTCCACTACCCATTCCATCAATCCGAAGCCACATTGCCGAAATTGAAAACGCGACCGCCGACGAGGACCTCGAACCCGTTCTCCCTCATTTCTTCATCATTTCAGGTAATCCGAGTGACCCTCTGTTTCGTTTTCATTCAGGGATCAATAGCCCTATGTTAATTTGCATTAACAGGGGGTTAATCGCTTCGTATTTGGGCGATGGAATTCTAGGGTTCATACGAATTTGGGGTTTGGTTTGACATTCTATTTATCAATTTATTTTGCTATGCTTTAAGCTAACGAACCCGTAGTCGGGCTGGCTAAGTGCGCGTGTGTGCAGGTGACCCGGGCGAGACTCGAGTTCGAATCCGGGGAGCCGGGTTTTGTCTATTTCATTTTTTTATGCTTTTTCAAATCAATTTTAAATACTTTAATTATTTTTATAAAATCTGTTAAACTTTTATAAACTTAAAAATGAATTCTTTTTACACTTTTACCTTCTGAAGTCATTTTATTTAATTAAACTTGATTAAAACTTGTAAGAAATAATGCTTTAAAAATAGTTTCAAACATATAAAAATTATAAAAAAAAATACTTTTAAAACCTTATAAAACTTATATACTAAACAAGAAGTACTTTATGAAATTTGAAACTTTAATTATTCTATTTTAAAAACTTTAAAATAACTTGTATAAATCTTACTTAGAAAACATAAACTTATAAACACTTGTAATCTATTAAAATCTAAATCAAGACTTATTTAGTTATTTATTTAAGACAAGGAAATAATTATACATTAATATTTTCTCTTTATTATTTATAACCTTATAAGCTTTATAAAATATAAACATGTGTAAACTTATACTTTTTATTTAAACTTTAAGCTTGTGATTCAAAGCGTAAACTTTATAAGAAATTCTATTTTATAAACTTATGGAAACTTGACATTGATTTAAACTTATAAACATTATTTATTTTCAAGATAACTTGTAAAAATAAATGTTTAACACTTGAAACTTTAATAAAACCTAAATGCTTTATATTGTATATTCTTATAAAATCTATCTATCCTTAATAATCATGCATTCTTGAAATGATTATAATAAAACCTTAATTATTATTTAAAATTTAAAATAATAATTATCATTATATATATCCTTTAAATAATTATTATAAATCTTTAATAATTATTTATTTCTTGAATAATTATTGTTAAACTTTAATAATTATTTAGTCTTTCATTTAACAAATACTTCAACTCCATTTACGAATACCTAGAAAACTATTTTGATTATTACCTAACATATGTAATTATAGTAGTAAAACTTTTGAATAATTATTTTAATTATTCTAAACTATAAACTTATTAAACTTCGATATTCAAGTCTTGCGTCGTTCATTTAAAACATTTACTTTAAACTTGATTTAAACTTCATAAACACAATCAATCTCATCTTCCATTTAGAACCCTAGTCGAATCCCGAAATCTTAGAATTCTTGTCCAAGTCTTATAGAATCGTACATGAAACTTTAGACTTATATTCTTAGGCTTATTGTGAGGATATTCTCCCTCAAAGTCTTGCAAACTTACTCTTATCGGATACCCTTCGTCAAACCAGGTGAGTATACTTAGCCCCTTTTTCCTTTCTATGCTTTTGGGGTGAAACATGTTCAAAATTCTTAAACTTATACAATTCTTGTACAACTATGACTACATGCTTATTCTTATGTTAAACTTGAGACTTGTATGCTTAGATTAAACTTAAAACTAGCATATTCATTAACTTTGATCAAGCCTATGGTAACAATGATAGATCTATTGTATTTGACCAATCCACCTTGATTGATTGACCCTTCGGGGGGAGCCCTTGGTGTTTGTTACTAAACCAAACTTTTAAACTTGAGACTTATAAGGGTAACCTGCGGGTTATGCCTAAACTTGGTTGAGGATTGAATGCGCACAATGTTTAAGATAATTGTTCTCATACTTACATTAAAGAATGCATATATCATAGTGAATTGTAATTCTTTTCAAATACTTGTTAAACTGTGTCAAAACCTTTGTATCTCACCAACTATTTTGTAGTTGACAATTCTTTCACATGTTTCAGGTTTACATCATGAGACTTATTCGTGATCACATAGGATGCTTTGGACCTAGACTACTTAAATTAAATGTTGTATTCGTATCTTTCTTCCTTGTATTGAATCTTAAATTATTCATTAATGAAATATTTAAACTTTAATAGTCAACCTTGTGCTATTGAACAACCGCGTCCGCCCCGACGTATAATCCGCCGTCGGTTGGGGTGTGACAGATTGGTATCAGAGCCTTGGTTATAGGGAATTAGGTTATTAGACACATGACCTAGACTATAACTTAGGAGACCCAAACATGAGTTATCTCATGTCCTTTACTAGGAACTTTCTCCTCATTCTATTCTAAATTCTTATACGTGAACGCTTGGAGATTCTACGATTCTACTTACCTACGTACTACAAGAGGCTACTACATCGAGGACACGTTTTTAGGCTTTAAGTCTAAGCCACCACTAAACTCTCGTCAAGAATATTTAAGTTCTAGACAATGTGTGAGAACTTGTGCGGACCGGAAGGGTGGATACCTGTATTCTGGGAAATTCTGTCAAGGAAAGCATTTCGTATAAATCCAAATCAACCGTTGGACCCGTATGCTTTCCTGGGAATTCTTGGGATGAGTATCCACTTATAGGAATGCATGACCTCTCTAAACATTAGTGAGCTTAGATCTCTCTTGATGTGTCAAGGTACTTACTTAGTGATATGCACTAAATGAGTACCATCTCAAATACTATACACTTCATAAATTCATGATTCAAAAACTTTCCTCTGTAACCTTTACTCTATGATTCTTATGTTTCGTCTCTTCAAGAATGGTCACATGACAGCATTCTTACTCGTCATGACCTGAAGGAGTTACCTTCAAGGAGAAATTCTTACGAGATTATACTTAAAAACTACATACATAAACTTATATTTATAGATACTACCCAGTAAACTTCGTGATCGTTGTAATACAACCCTTAAAACTATGTATTACTCTACAAATTCTCTTATAAACTTCATTATTTTATGAACATAACACTTAAGGGGAAACCCTTATGTTTCATCTTATTTTCATCACCCAACCAAACTACTCTAAATAACTCACTCAAACTTTTGCTACACTTTTATACACCTCAAAAAATTTCATACGTCCTTAAAACTTCATGATCCTTGTAATACTAGTACACTTAAAACCATGTATTACCCTACAAGTTCTTTAACAAACTGCATTATTTTATAAACTTGACACAAAAGGGGAAACTCTTGCGTTTTGATTTTATCACTCAAACCTTCGTTTGATGATTTACTCAAACTTTGTTACACATTTAATATATCTCAAAACTTTCATCCTTAAAACTTACACATCACCGATTTTTGTAAACAAAACTTAACGTCTTTTTAAAACTAAAGTACATTACCAAAGGGATCAATAACCTGATCGTTGTCCCGCAAGAGAAGAAGCCTACCATGGAATAGACAAGCTCCACGTTTAAGACTCTAAGCCCGCAAAGAAACTTTGACGTAGTACCTTAAACCCAAATATCGGTGGCAATAACTAAGAAGTTGTAGACTCACGAGGAAATTCTGGCTATGGAACTAGGGTACGTAAATGAGTCCCCGTGACACACCCCTTCTTCCGGGAATCCTCCTCGTTAGCTCATCCACTTCAAGCCAGAAACCATTTTTTTTATAGTACTGTGATGACTCAGTATTATGAATAAAAATCCTTTGAACACATTTAATCAATTTACTTACGAATCTCTTCCTATTCTCTTCTCTTACTAGGTAATGGACTCACACTCACACTCTTCACCAGTGTATCGTCCAAGAGGAGAGTCCGACCGAGAAGAGAGCGACGAGTCACCGGTGTACCAGCCAAGCCCCTACCCTAATGCTAGGGCAAGAGCTGAACTCAACACCAACTGGACCAGAAACCCTAGGACATCGCCATCGAGGAACCCTTATCAACCACCTTGTCTTCATCACCGGTTCTCATCACCACCAAGGGACCCGTACCTAGCACCTACCCCTACACTAAGGGCTAGGCATGTCGGGGCACCTGCCATGGCAATGGGAATCCCGGTGCCTAACATTCCTAGGTTTATGAAAACCAAGGAATCTATGAGGAGGGAGATGGAGCACAGGGCACGGCAAGACCTACTAAACCAAAGGATCGACGACCTGGCCAACCAAATTTGGATCCAGGAAGAAAAGATCGTATCTTTGGAAGAAGACAGAGAAATCTTCGAGGACCGTATCGATGCCACTAGGGCAGAGGCTAGATTCGCCATCCGAGTGACTCTAGCAGTTCTTGTGGTGGTACTAATATGTTTCTTAGTGGAGAGCTACCTAAGGCGTACATGAAACCTCCAATTCTCTTAAATTTTAAAAGTTTTGTCTTATGTAAGGGCTAGAAGCCCAAATTTTGAAACATCTAATGAAAGTCATTTTGAAATTTCATCTTGTTGTCACTTGCTAATTTGACACTTCTTCCATCATTACAAACTTAACCCTCCTACCCAAACACTTTCGGCAAGAGTAGTTCACGTTAGTACTAGAGGTAATTAACAAACGTGGCATTAAAACTATAAAAACCCTAAGTGACGCGTATACTTGAAGAATAAACTTTGAACAAACCTCCTAATTCGTAAGCACCCTTCTAAAACAACTCGACTTACGAACCACTGTCGTAATCAACTATGATCCTTACCCCTTATATGGACTTCACACTACTAAACTTGACCAACGTTTCATTTTACAATCACACATACTTTTTCATGAGACTTACTTATACTATTTATCAATGTCTAACTTGTCATTTAAAAAAAAAAACATCTTAATTACACTCCATATAGAAGAAAACTATACCTGCTGTTATGAAACAAGATAAAATCATTTATAAACACACTATCATAAACCTTATCAAAACTTTTTCCCATTACCCTATGCTTAGAGACTTTCCTCATTTAACTCTTGTCACGTAAAAGACTCGCTATAAATCACAACGGGAACTAAAAAGCTTAAATACACGTTGCTAAAACGTTAAACTTCGTATACGCAACTATGAGGTCCGAAACTTTTAAGTCATGCAAAAACTTATACAAATACTCAAACCCGTATTCTTGAAACTAAACATGCCCAATAAAGGATTATGTAAAGCTTAATATTGCAACTTGTGATTTATCCTACTTATACTTGGATTCTAAATCTTGAAACTTATACTTGGATTCTTAGTCTTGAAACTTATACTTGGATTCTTAATCTTGAAACTTATACTTGGATTCTTAGTCTTGAAACTCATACTTGAATTCTTAGTCTTGAAACTTATACTTGGATTCTAAATCTTGAAACTTATACTTGGATTCTTAGTCTTGAAACTTATACTTGGATTCTTAATCTCGAAACTTATACTTGGATTCTTAGTCTTGAAACTCATACTTGGATTCTTAATCTTGAAACTTATACTTGGATTCTTAGTCTTGAAAACTTATTGTGTGACGTATTCTTGTTCCAAACGCTGCTCCACACCTCCCTTAAATACTAGAGTATTTATATAACCGCTTTATACTCCAACATAATCGTATACTTCTATACACTGAAACGAAACTAGAAGACTTTAAACCATTCTATGTTTGACGTATCCTTGTTCAAACACAATTGAACGTATGAGACTTTAAACTACTCCATGTTGGACGTATGCTTGTTCAAACATGATGAACGTAAGAGACTTTAAACTACTCCATGTTTGACATATGCTTGTTCAAACATGATGAATGTATAAGGCTTTTAAACTACTCAAGGTTTGATGTATTCTTAATCAGACACGAGGAAAGTGTAAAGCCTTTAAACTATTCAATGATTGAAGTATTCTTAATCAATCATGAGGAAACTTTGAAACTCTAAATCTTGTCACATTCTTCCTCTTTAATCATTGAACGACGTCTCTCTCTAAGGGACCCGTCAATCAATGATCACTCATATGTGGAAACACCAGTCATGAGTGAAACAAATTCTTGTACTCTTTCGTGATCCACACGCAAACAGAAGGACCTATGCAGACCATGCGACGATCTAAATGCTTACGGGTGCACACGTAAGTATGAAAATCAACGTATGGGAAAACATAGTAAACTCTGTCGTGTGCTATGATCTAAGACTTATCGTAAAAGGAAGTCACGGGACTTAGGTACCGTAACAATCCTTAGACATATTAGACTACAAACTCAAATCCTTACACTATCATCGAATCCATTCTGAGTGATGCATCTCACTTTAAACCTTGAAAGGAAATTTAGCAGTTATCCTCTCAAATACATTTCTGAAAACAAATCTTCCTATGCTTCGGTGAGACTATATACTCTTAGGGAAACTACTGACAATCATGGGTCGTGAAACTTATAAACTCAAGCAAAAATCTTATTCCTACAGATACCTCCCCTCTAAGAATTCTGAACGTAACCCAGGGTTACGTGGGAACGTAAAGTATCCTTCTCATCCTCCTTGTACGTATCATAGATTCAAACCCTAAACTAAGTCATTCTACCTTAATTTCGGGACGAAATTTCCTAAAGTAGGGGAGACTGTAATATCCAAGATTTTTCCCGACGAAATTTCTTTTCTAAACCAGTTATAAATACAAATATTTAGAACCTATATGCTTATATATATATATATATATATAATTGAGACTTATTTTAACATATATATATATATATGTATCTTATGGATAAAAGGTACTAAATTCTTAAAACATTATAGATTTATAATTATATAAATAATATAATTTATAAACTTACTTCTAATACTTAAACATGTAGACTATAAATCCTGTAAATTATTTTATAAAATTATAAAATAATAAAAGATGACAAAACTTATAAGACCTACTTGGTTTTTATAAAAATAAAACATATTTATTTTTATAAATAAAACCCAGGGACCAAAACTGTCACTAGGGAAACTTATTTTAAAACTTAAACTTAAATTTATACACAAATGGCAAAACCGAGAAACATCAGGGACCTGTTCTGTAATTCGACCAAACTACCTGAAACCAAAATCGGTCCCAGGTTCGACTCCCGCAAGGGGCGGTTTTGAGCCCTTTTATCCGAAAACGCGAAATCACGTCCAGATTCACTGAACCTCGGGCTCGTCCCTCGCGTGCGACCCGTCCCCAAGACGCCATGATGATCAACCTCGAT
This sequence comes from Smallanthus sonchifolius, assembly GCA_023525975.1. Lineage (NCBI taxonomy): Eukaryota > Viridiplantae > Streptophyta > Magnoliopsida > Asterales > Asteraceae > Smallanthus > Smallanthus sonchifolius. The sequence goes on along the minus strand of CM042021.1, from coordinate 26,514,249 downwards.
CGATGCTTGGCGTGGAGTGTGAATTACCTCCGAACGGCCCAACCACCCGCCTCGACCCATTCGCGCAATTAATGCCAAAATTGGCTATAAATAACGACTCCCTCCGCTTATAAACATCATCCCTAACCTCTCTCCACTACCCATTCCATCAATCCGAAGCCACATTGCCGGAATTGAAAACGCGACCGCCGACGAGGACCTCGAACCCGTTCTCCCTCATTTCTTCATCATTTCAGGTAATCCGAGTGACCCTCTGTTTCGTTTTCATTCAGGGATCAATAGCCCTATGTTAATTTGCATTAACAGGGGGTTAATCGCTTCGTATTTGGGCGATGGAATTCTAGGGTTCATACGAATTTGGGGTTTGGTTTGACATTCTATTTATCAATTTATTTTGCTATGCTTTAAGCTAACGAACCCGTAGTCGGGCTGGCTAAGTGCGCGTGTGTGCAGGTGACCCGGGCGAGACCCGAGTTCGAATCCGGGGAGCCGGGTTTTGTCTATTTCATTTTTTTATGCTTTTTCAAATCAGTTTTAAATACTTTAATTATTTTTATAAAATCTGTTAAACTTTTATAAACTTAAAAATGAATTCTTTTTACACTTTTACCTTCTGAAGTCATTTTATTTAATTAAACTTGATTAAAACTTGTAAGAAATAATGCTTTAAAAATAGTTTCAAACATATAAAAATTATAAAAAAAAATACTTTTAAAACCTTATAAAACTTATATACTAAACAAGAAGTACTTTATGAAATTTGAAACTTTAATTATTCTATTTTAAAAACTTTAAAATAACTTGTATAAATCTTACTTAGAAAACATAAACTTATAAACATTTGTAATCTATTAAAATCTAAATCAAGACTTATTTAGTTATTTATTTAAGACAAGGAAATAATTATACATTAATATTTTCTCTTTATTATTTATAACCTTATAAGCTTTATAAAATATAAACATGTGTAAACTTATACTTTTTATTTAAACTTTAAGCTTGTGATTCAAAGCGTAAACTTTATAAGAAATTCTATTTTATAAACTTATGGAAACTTGACATGGATTTAAACTTATAAACATTATTTATTTTCAAGATAACTTGTAAAAATAAATGTTTAACACTTGAAACTTTAATAAAACCTAAATGCTTTATATTGTATATTCTTATAAAATCTATCTATCCTTAATAATCATGCATTCTTGAAATGATTATAATAAAACCTTAATTATTATTTAAAATTTAAAATAATAATTATCATTATATATATCCTTTAAATAATTATTATAAATCTTTAATAATTATTTATTTCTCGAATAATTATTGTTAAACTTTAATAATTATTTAGTCTTTCATTTAACAAATACTTCAACTCCATTTACGAATACCTAGAAAACTATTTTGATTATTACCTAACATATGTAATTATAGTAGTAAAACTTTTGAATAATTATTTTAATTATTCTAAACTATAAACTTATTAAACTTCGATATTCAAGTCTTGCGTCGTTCATTTAAAACATTTACTTTAAACTTGATTTAAACTTCATAAACACAATCAATCCCATCTTCCATTTAGAACCCTAGTCGAATCCCGAAATCTTAGAATTCTTGTCCAAGTCTTATAGAATCGTACATGAAACTTTAGACTTATATTCTTAGGCTTATTGTGAGGATATTCTCCCTCAAAGTCTTGCAAACTTACTCTTATCGGATACCCTTCGTCAAACCAGGTGAGTATACTTAGCCCCTTTTTCCTTTCTATGCTTTTGGGGTGAAACATGTTCAAAATTCTTAAACTTATACAATTCTTGTACAACTATGACTACATGCTTATTCTTATGTTAAACTTGAGACTTGTATGCTTAGATTAAACTTAAAACTAGCATATTCATTAACTTTGATCAAGCCTATGGTAACAATGATAGATCTATTGTATTTGACCAATCCACCTTGATTGATTGACCCTTCGGGGGGAGCCCTTGGTGTTTGTTACTAAACCAAACTTTTAAACTTGAGACTTATAAGGGTAACCTGCGGGTTATGCCTAAACTTGGTTGAGGATTGAATGCGCACAATGTTTAAGATAATTGTTCTCATACTTACATTAAAGAATGCATATATCATAGTGAATTGTAATTCTTTTCAAATACTTGTTAAACTGTGTCAAAACCTTTGTATCTCACCAACTATTTTGTAGTTGACAATTCTTTCACATGTTTCAGGTTTACATCATGAGACTTATTCGTGATCACATAGGATGCTTTGGACCTAGACTACTTAAATTAAATGTTGTATTCGTATCTTTCTTCCTTGTATTGAATCTTAAATTATTCATTAATGAAATATTTAAACTTTAATAGTCAACCTTGTGCTATTGAACAACCGCGTCCGCCCCGACGTATAATCCGCCGTCGGTTGGGGTGTGACAATATGACAGATAAGTGGTAATAATTAAGTATACGATGTTAGAGAGATAATTCTTTCAAGTAAATGTAAGAGAAGAAATTGGTAACTTTCTTTCATGTAATATCTACTGTTTGCATGATCTACTTATATGTTTGCATTCTTGATTGTAATAAGTGGCGGAACTAGAACTTTTTAAACATAAGGTCACAATAGATTTTTTTTTTAAATTCGCTATTATAAATCAATTACTTATTTTATCAATAATATCATCTTCAAATAATTCAAATATATCAAAGTCTTTTTTATTATTACTTTTATTAATATTTAAACATTTGATGAAACATTAATTTATGGTTTTCTTTTCATTAAATTTAATACATTTGATGAAACATTAATATATGGTTTTCTTTTCATCAAAGTATATTTTTAAAGAGGCATCTCCATGTGATAAAAATGTTGTTTACTTATTTAATTTTAAAAATGTTAGAAAATTATAGAAAGTAACAAATTTTAAATCAAATTAAAACTAAATAAAATAGTATATAATAAAATAACTAGAAAATTAGCCCCGCGCTCCGCGGCGGCGAGAGGCGGACCTTAAACGGTTGAGGCGATGCCATTAACATGGCTAAACACAAAAAGAAACGTGGTTAAGTACATAGAAGAAACGTATGAAGTTACATCGACTCCGTTATGGAGATCGAAACATAGATAAAAGATAGTTTTATAATGGAACCAATGTTTTTCAGTTGGTGTCGGTATCATTCTGCGCGGTACCAACACGTTACCGTTAGTTGATATAACCCATGACACCTAAAAAAATACCCAACATTGAATCCGACTCTGTTTTTAACGAAATTTATACTGGGACGTCATGAAAAAAATTAGATTGTATATACTACAGGGGTAAACGCAAAACTTCAGAAACTTAAGGGGGTTAAAGTGCCAATTTACAAAGTTAAGGATCAAATTTGTCATTTTCTCAAAGTTTAGGGGTGGGAGTAATTGGTGGCAAAACACTTCCATTTAAGATTTACTATTATTCATAAAGAACCTGACAAAGTAAAATGGTATCATTATAAATTAAATAAACTAATAAAATTAAAATTTGATATAAAATAAATAACTCATAGTAATCAATAATCAACTAAAAAGCACAAACAAAATTTTTAATTAACTATAAGTAGTGTATTGTAGAAATAAATATTTTACTCTTCAATAGTTTTGCTTTCATATGTGGTTTTGTACATTAGACAATAATAAAATATTAAATTTATACTTTTTGACATGCCTAGCTTACTAGGTTTACTTTTATGAAACCATTTTATTTTTGGAAAAATTACCAAAATGAATATTTTACTGATCAAAGTTACAAAATGGATAAAGATTTTTAGCCTTCTTGGATATGGTCATTTAGGCAATTAGTCGGTTGAAGGAGGCTAGTTCAACCGGCTTGGATTTCAGCGCCAGGTCAGTTTTTTTCAGAATTTCAACCAACTAGGATTTGACACGTGGATGTGCTTATTCCTAAGGCCCACTTTCAAGGAGGCTTAGCCGACGAACTTTTTTTTACATGGATCAGCCGGCTTGGTTCGAGATGGGTTCCACGGCTTGGCTTAGTCGGCGCCGAAGGTGTTATTACACTACCTAGCCGGCTGAAGTGGACTAGTTAGCCAGCTTCGAGTTTTTTTCTCACTTATTTAAGTTTTTTTTCTATTTTCTCCATTTTTTATTTCTCTTACAATTCTAGTTTCTTTGCCTGAAGTTTATTTAAAGTTTTCTTATGTTATTTAAGGTTTTCTTATGTGAAGGCCGTCTAGCAGGCTAAGATATGCCATCTAGCAAGCTTAGACATCAAATCAAACAGGCTAACATATATACAAGGCTACCAAATCAAGAAGGCTAACATATATACAAGGCATGCTTAGACATCAAATGAAGTAGGCTAACATATATACAAGGCTAACAAATCAAGCATGCTAACATATATACAAGGCAGGCTTAGACATCAAATCAAGCAGGCTAACATATGCCATCATACAAGGTTACAATCGTACGTCGTTTCAAGTAGGAGGTATTATCGATACATCGTTGCAAGTAGGCTAAAGGTTACAATCGTACATCATTGAAGTAGGGTGAATGATTCAAGCATACGATTGATCGGTGTCGAAGGGACCGGTCAAAGATAAAGAAATAGAGTGTCCTAATCACCTTAAACTAGTTAGAGTAAGAAGGGTGTCGAACCACGAAGAGTTTGTGGTCGGTGCTCAACTTCAATTAACAATGTAAATTATGAAGTTACAACGGGTCTTTCTGACCAAACACAATCAATGATTTAAGTGAAAACTTTATAAACTCAACAAACAAATCAAGTACCAAACAAAACGGTTTAAGTTGTAAACAATAATTAAAAAGGGTATCACACCCGGGTTTCAATTTCACAAGTAATTAGGGATTATCACACCAACATTTGAGTTCAAACAATCGAATGGTTATCCAAATCTAATTAACCAAATCTAACCAAGAACATCAACATTCATACATCATCGGCAAATAGTGTAAAACAATATTCACGAATGAAATCGAGACAAATGTATGCAATATAGAATTAGATTAATCAATAGATTCAACATAAATCAAAGTTCATAGCAATTATCATCTAACGGGGTCAATGGTGCAAGAATTTATCGACTCCCGTGAGTTCATAACCATACTAAACACAAAGATTCAAGTGTTTCAAACCAAACGATTACAAGAATTGTTCCTCAAAGCTAGCACATGATAAAACCCTAAAACTTACAAACAATCCACCCGGGAATGATTACCGGTGGATTAGCCGCTCATGGTGGTGGAAATCATCTTCAATCTTTCAATCGGATGTTAGAATCGTGTTCTTTAGCCTCCAAGAACTCCAAAATCGCCCAAGAACTATGGTGTAAAAGATGGATTCGAATTTGGGGAAGAAAAACCTAATTAAACCATTGAAAATCGGCTGTTTCGCTCAAAACCCGCGTCTGAAACGCACCCAGCGTAAGCTTACGCTGGGAGGGCGTAGGCTTACGCCGGGACTCTGGAAGCTGCTGTGAAGAAATCAATTAGGCGTAGGCCTACGCTGTAAGGGCGTAAGCTTACGCTGGTGGCGTAGGCTTACGCCAGTAGGCGTAGGCTTACGCTGGAACTGCATTTTTGCCCCGTTTTCTCCGTGTCTCTTCCGACTCTCTCGTAATATCTTCAAAGATCACATTGTAAGCTTCCAACACCTGCACATGCATGACTACACAAAACCTTTGTATTCCACATATCAAATTGCATAAATATAACATATTACACCCTTTAATACATGAAACTTTGGCCACTTATCATATCCCCACACTTGAGTTTTGCTTGCCCTCAAGCAAAGTCATTTGCTTTTAAATTCTCATTACAAATTCTTAAATAATTGTTTTCACTAAACATAAGTTAAAGTCCAAGGTCATGGAAAATTCATAAAAATTAAACTCTCAACAGCTTTACAATCCAACAAACCATCAATAAATTTTTAACAAAAGGAAAATATTGGAACGTGCTTAACTCATATCTAGTTATGGCTTTGCATGCACACACCCCTCACACTCAATCACTCCACTCGGCTTCATATATGGACTAGCGATGATGTGCTAGTATTTTTCACTCGAAACCAAACAATGAATCACATTATTATATGCTTGCATATTGATCACATCTCCACCTACTAACACAACTAAAACGCACAAATCAAAAGGTCTTTTAAGGGTTGTAATGTAGGCTAGGGTTACGGGTATGGATAAGGATTTTTAAAGTGGCTAAAGGTGAGTGGAATTCAACTAATAACGTTACAAATCAACTCTTAAACCTTCAAAATTCTACCATGGGTATAAATGACCCATCAACACTAAATTTCTTATTTCTTCGAACTATCAAATGAAACTTGAGTTAAACTGACCCAATAACATCTTTTATTGTAGCTCTACTAATATTCAAGACCTTTGGGCACATGTTGACCCAATACTATATTTTATTTATTTATTTTTTTTTCAATGCAACTACACCAATTCAAGTTAATTGAATTCCAACTCACGGGTTTAAAAATAAAAGGCTAAAAGGTGAATGGGTGAATGTTGTGGGTTTTGTCAAAAGAAAAGGTATAGGCTCAGAATGGGTATCTAGTGGATATTAACGGGTAAAGGCATAAAAATAAAAAGGTTTCTCCTAATGCCTTTATCATTTTTGCACAATTAATTGGTTCAAGGTTTCAACATGTATTAACAATATGCAAGTTCTAAAATATGAAACAAAGTGGCTAAACACTCAAATAAGAGAATATATATATATATCAATTTGGCTCAAATTCTCACAGAAACGATGGAAAATAGGTTACCGACATGTGCATGCAAACCGTCACCTTCTACTTTGTTACTCCCAATTCCAACATTTCCAATTTATTATATATATAAATATATATATATATATATATATATTTTATTTGTTGGAAAAACTTAATCGAGTAACTTAATGAATTAACAATGACCAAAGACCTCTATCAAACATTTTGTAAAACAATTTTCAAAAAAATTTGTATGGTTTCCAAGATTTTCCACATCCCCACACTTGAACCTTACATTGTCCCAATGTAAATAGTTATGAAATGTAAAAGTGCGGTTAGTGGGTGCAAAAATAACCAATACCCAGAAACTCTCAATATCCAACTCAAAGATTCCCATAACCATAAGCACCAACCCAAGCATCACCCAAGTTCTTGCCAAAACAAAAGCAAAACAAAATATCAAAATAACCTAAAACACACAAAGCACACCAAAACAAAATATATTTTTTTATTATTATTATTTTTTATTTATTTATTTATTTTTTTATATATATGCAAGAAAAAGGTAAAAGTATGTGGACCTGTTCGAAATGCCCAAAATCAGGCAAAGTTGTCCTCACTGTTTTGTTCCTCATCCTCATCTTCATCTTCATCTTCCTCCTCATCATCATCTGCATCATCATTGCCTGGCTTGTAAGGCCAGTATGCCTCCGGCCTAGCATCATATGGCTCCTGCTGTAAAGGTTGACCAAAAACTGACTCATATAAAGATTGAGTCATATCTCTCATGTTATTCAGACCTCCTTGAGCCGTTCCACTCGAGCCTTGCCCACTTGTATCCGGTGTCGGGTATGGCGCCACCCACTCAGAATGATGACTTTGTGGGTAGCGATGGTATGTGTCACCCATGTCGTACGGATTCAAAGACTCCCATTCAGTAGGGGCTGGATGTGAAGAATAAGGTACGCCCTGATGGTAATCATTGTAGTGGCGCACTTCTTCATTGTCCCTAAAATTTCTGTTAATTTCCTCCTCTTGTCTCCACATCATCCCCCTTCTATACCTCCTATCTTCCTCCAGATTCTGCGTTTGCCTATCAAACATTAAATGCGAGGCCTCCTCCCAATTAGGATAACTTGCCGGGCGAGCCTGCTCTATTAGTTCCGTGAAAGATTGACTATAATCAGCACTATACCCAAACCCGTGCTCAAACCCATAACCTGCACCACTTGTCCCCATAGTTGGTCCTGTGGGACCAACTTCTTCATCTTCCAGGTTCATTTCTTCTTCTTCCGACACATCACTTCTTAATTCCTCCAAGAACCTCGCAGTGGTGGTATCAGTCAACACATGAGTTCTTGCTGTCAACTCATATCTCCAACTTCCTTGCTGCAAGGACCTTAAGGTATAAGGTTTATGTTTTATTTTTAATACCGCCGGTCTTCGTGGCAAAACCTTTGCCCATTTGAGGAACTTTGACAACAACCGACAATGAGGGATGACCATCCTCTCTCTTTCCTCCCGTGACTCCCAAATATTCCACATAATCAAGTGTTTAGATGACATAACTGGGGAACCCGTCAATAGTGCATGTAAAACCATAACTTCATAAAAGCGCACCTTTGTCTTATCCCCCGTTCTTGGGACCACGTTCAATGTCACAAATACCAACAGCAATTTGGGAAGTGGCTTCAGCATATCTCTTCTCAATATCAATCGGAACACATCACAACCTTCATCCACCACAAAGAGGGCTCTGATCATGTTTTCCCACATTGTTTCCTGGATCACGTGAGCCTTCAACTTATCATCAGCTACATATTCATAAGGTTCATTATTTTCTGCTCCTGAGTCAAAGTGGGCAATCTTGTCAATAGTTTGAAATGACAAGTCTGCTTGCTTCCCATTCACTGTACCCCTCAAAATTGTCGTTTGGGGCGGGTTATCTCCTTCAATTCGTTGAAGGGTCGTCATCCACTCAAGAATTGCTTCACCATACACATCATCAATTCCATCATAGTGGAAAGCAAGGCTCTCTTCCCAACCAAGCCGTCGAAAACAGTTAACCACTCCATACCTCTCGAAATCCGGCTCGTGGATCTGCTTTTCACAAGTAAATAACGATTCAAATCCACCAGCTGGGCTTTTCACCTAGTCCATGTATAAATCTTTCTGCTGTGGATAAGGGAAAGATGACAATCTCACTGGTTTCTTCCAAATTGTGGGTCCAAGTTCCTCTTCAGATTCATGGGCACTCTCTTCTTCACTTCTTTCGCGCAGAACAATAGTGTTTCGTGCCCTCTTTGATCTACTCCGTGATGAGGACTCACCCGCTTTTTCTTTACCCTTGTGAGACTCTTTCGTTCTGACCATTGTTCCTACAATTTCAACAAGCACACATAAATCAAAGAATTCACCAAGAATCAAACTTGTAACAATTCTTCATTAATAATGCTAATTGAATTCACTCCATATTAACTCTTTATCATGTGAAAACAAAATTTCTGTTATTTTCATTAAAACAAGTTTACATGTTGTTTTTAAAATTTCAAAATTTCTCCCAAAATTTTAATCAAGTTCTATTCAATTCATCACTAACACAATTATTTCCAGTGCTTCAACAATGTCATCATCAATCTTCTAATTCTAACTTAAACCATCCTTCCCAAAGTACCCAACAACACAACTACAAGGTAACATCAATTCTTATTCGACAATATACCTTCAAACAACCAAGAATTGTAATACAAACGTACCTTTTGGGTTTAGACGCTTAAATATCAAAGAATGATGACTATTCCGTCCACTTCACACAAAAGCCCCAAAAATTTCGAAACCCTAGAATTTCGGGTCTCTCAGGTATGGTTGATTCGTTGAATTCCGCTTGGTATGGTTTACTCCTCTTGCAAAGTTATGCAAAAACCCTCAACCAATTTTTGATTTTTATCAATAGATGGTAGATTAAGGAGTGGAAGAAGATGAAGGTAAAGGGAGATTTTTAGAGAAGAAGATAGAGTAGAGAGATAAGAGGTAGGTGATAATGAGGAGAGAATGAGAGAAAAACGTTTTTAAGAATTTTTTTTTTTTTTTTTTTTTTTCGGACTTACCTGCTACTTTTTGTGTGAAATCTCGATCCAGCGTAAGCTTACGCTGAAGGGGCGTAGCCTTACGCTGAGCCTCTGACGCTTCTGTTTGAAAAATGACCCGGCGTAGCCTTACGCTGAACCAGCGTAGCCTTACGCTGAGTTCAGTGGCGTAGCCTTACGCTGATATGGCGTAGCCTTACGCTGAAGGTCTGATGCTTCTGTTTGAACTTTGCCTTCTGCGTAGGCTTACGCTGATACAGCGTAGCCTTACGCTGACCTGCTTTTGGTCTTTTTTCAGCTCCCAACTTGAATGTGTTTCGTCCCTGAAATACCGACATCCGCTGTAGCCTCATACTTCACGCCTTCCTTTGATTCTTGCATATAATTTCAACAAAAATTAGCTAAACGAAGAAAAATAATAAAACATAAATAAGCCGGGTTGCCTCCCGGTTAGCGCTAAGTTTATTGTCCTCAGCCCGACACTTCTTCATGGTATTACTCATGCTCGTTCGTCACCAAGCTCAATAAGAATGCTTCTGCTTGGTTTGTTGGCCCATTAATCTCGTTGAGTTCGAGATATGGCTTCAATCGGTGACCATTCACAACTTGCCTCAAGTGATCCTCAAAATCTTCAATTTCTATATCTCCATAGTTGCCAACTCGTGTGATCACAAATGGTCCCGTCCACTTACTTTTCAATTTTCCTGGAAAGAACTTCAACCTTGAATTATAAAGCCAAACTCTTTGGCCCACTTCAAACTCCTTCTTCCGAAGCTTGGCATCATGAACCGCCTTCATTTTGTCCTTGTAAGCGGATGCACAATCATATGCCTCACTTCTCAATTCTTCCAGTTCATTTAGACTCAACTTCCTTTCTTTTCCTGCAACATCATAATCCACATTAACTTGTTTGATAGCCCAAAACGCCCGGTGAGCTAACTCTACCGGTAAATGACAATCTTTTCCTTAAACCAACCGGTATGGGGTCGTGCCAATAGGGGTTTTATAAGCCGTTCGGTAAGCCCATAAAGCATCAGTCAATTTGGTTGACCAATCTTTTCGGTCCGCCCGGACGGTTTTTTGTAAAATATCTTTTATTTGCCTATTAGACACTTCCACTTGTCCGCTTGTTTGGGGGTGGTAAGGAGTTGCTATTCTATGATCCACGCCATACCGTTTTAGTAATTTGCCAAATTTAAAGTTTTTGAAATGAGATCCCCCATCACTTATAATGACACGGGGGATACCAAATCTTGAGAAAATATTTGTTTGGACAAAGTTACACACAACGGTATGATCGTTCGTCTTAGTGGCTATCGCCTCGACCCATTTAGATACATAGTCGACCGCCACCAAGATATACAAATTGCCAAACGAGTTTGGGAAGGGTCCCATGAAATCAATTCCCCAAACATCAAAGATGTCAAGGACGAGAATCGGTTTCATAGGCATTTCGTCTCTTTTGGAGATGCTCCCTAACTGTTGACATTTGACGCAATGTTTCGCAAACTCAAATGCATCCTTAAACAAAGTTGGCCAGAAAAGACCACATGCAAGAATTTTGTGTCCTGTCTTTTGGCCACTGAAATGGCCTCCACATGCATAAGAGTGCACATGTGCTAGCACACTTGGAATTTCTTCATTTGGCACACATCGTCTAATCATTTGATCCGCTCCTACTTTAAATAACTCCGGTTCTTCCCAAATGTATTGCTTTACTTGGGATAGAAAGTGGGCTTTCTTCTTCTTTACCCAATGACTCGGGATTGCACCTGTTGCCAAAAAATTTACAATATTAGCAAACCATGGTACAGATGAAACAGGCATTATATGCTCATCAGGGAATGATTCATTTATCACTGTCGTGGATTCTTCATCATCAACCATGATCCTTGATAAGTGATCGGCTACTACATTCTCACTCCCTTTTTTATCACGGATCTCCACGTCAAATTCTTGCAACAACAAGATCCACCTTATGAGTCTTGGTTTAGCATCCTTTTTCTCCATGAGGTACCTGATAGCACTGTGATCAGAATAGATAATAATTTTGCTTCCCCATATATAGGACCTAAACTTGTCTAACGCATATACTACTGCGAGTAATTCTTTTTCGGTTGTAGTATAATTCAATTGAGCATCCGAAAGAGTTTTACTTGCATAATATATGGCAACGGGTTTCTTCTCAACCCGTTGTCCCAACACGGCCCCAACCGCATAGTCACTAGCATCACACATGATTTCAAAAGGAAGTGACCAATTTGGCGATTGTAAGATTGGGGCCTCCACCAATTTTTGTTTCAAAATGTTAAAAGCATGGATACATTCATCATCAAAAACAAACGGTGCATCTTTTAAAAGTAAGTTACATAATGATTTCGTTATTGAGCTAAAACCCTTAACAAACCTCCTATAAAACCCCGCATGCCCCAAAAATGATCTAATGCCTTTAACATTCGTGGGATGAGGTAAAGTAGATATAACTTGAACTTTCGCATGGTCTACCTCAATCCCACGACTCGAAATCACATGACCCAAAACTATTCCTTCTTGGACCATAAAATGACTCTTTTCCCAACTCAAGACCAAATTGGTTTCAACACACCTTTTTAAAACTTTTTCCAATTGGTTTAAACATGAATCAAAAGATGTACCAAAAATGGAAAAATCATCCATAAAAATCTCCAAAGACTCGCCTACCATATCTGAAAAGATACTCATCATACACCTTTGAAAGGTGGCGGGGGCATTACATAGTCCAAATGGCATTCGCCTAAATGCGAAAGTACCATATGGACAAGTAAATGTTGTCTTATGTTGATCCTCGGGATGTATAGCAATTTGGTTGTAACCCGAATAACCGTCAAGAAAACAGTAATATTTCTGACCTGCGAGTTTTTCCACAATTTGATCAATGAACGGTAATGGGAAATGATCTTTTGAAGTAGCTGCATTTAATTTCCTGTAATCAATACAAATCCGCCACCCGGTTACCGGCCGAGTGGCTACTTCCTCACCTGAGTCGTTCTTGACGACTTGAATGCCCGCCTTTTTGGGCACGGTTTGTGTTGGACTCACCCATGTACTATCAGAAATTGGGTAAACAATACCGGCGTCCAACCATTTGAGAACTTCCTTCTTTACGACTTCCCGCATATTTGGATTTAACCGCCTTTGTGCATCATGGGATGGTGTAATAACTTGATCCGTGACAATCCTGTGCATAACAATCGAGAGACTAATACCCTTCAAATCCGCAATACTCCACCCAATTGCCGCCTTATGGGTGGCTAACACCTTCATCAAAGCCTCCTCTTGTTCCTTTGTCAAATTTGATGCAATGATCACCGGGAGAGTGTCGTTTTCTCCTACAAAAGCATACTTGAGGTTTTTTTGGCAAATCCTTCAATTCGACCTTTGGGGGTTGCTCCAAAGATGGCTTCAACTTTGTGTCAATGTGTTCGGGCAAGCTTTCCACTTGGTGAGTCCACGGTGGTCTCCCATCCTTAATTGCCATTGCTTCAACCCTCTTTTCTTCTTCTTCGAGTTCCCTGCTTGTCTCAACCTGTAATCTGTCACATGAAAAGCATGTCTCTGTGGTGCTATCCTCGTTTACAATAATATCGCAAAGAGGGATGTACCCGTCAACAATGTCCGCCATAAAGCATTCATCGTTGACCAGAGAGTTAGATATATGTGAAAAAACATTTAATCTCAACTTTCGGTTCCCAAATGTCATGTCAACCGTTCCATTTCGGCAATTAATTTGGGCATTTGCGGTTGCCAGAAATGGCCGACCAAGGATAACCGTAGGTTGTGTTGTTCTGTCGGAAGAGACATAATCCAACACTAGAAAATCCACTGGGAAATAAAAATCTTCCACCTTCACAATAACATCAGTCAATATTCCTCGGGGGAGCTTAGGGGTTAAATCGGCCAAAACCACGGTAGTGTCGGCCTTCCTAAGAGGGCCAAAATCATATTGGTCATAAAGGCTCCCCGGAAGAATACTAACACTAGCTCCAAGATCTAGGAGTGCCCTTTTTATTTTAAAATCACCTACTTTAATAGATATAATAGGCGCCCCCGGATCTTGTAGTTTAGGTGGAAGAGCACCCGATAGAATGGCATTCACATTAGCGGTTACATCAAGTTTCTTTGGGAATTTATGATTCCGCTTTTGTGTACACAATTCTTTCAAGTACTTCGCGTAAGCTGGAATTTGTTTAATGGCATCCAAAAGGGGTATGTTAATTTTGACCTGTCTAAACATCTCCCACATTTCTTCTTGTTGTGGTCCTCTTTTATTTACCATTTTTGCTTTAAATGGTTCAACTAATGCCTCCGGGTAAGGAACGGAACCACCCGTCATATCCTTTCCTTTAGCAATAGGTGACTCATCTCTAAAAACCGATTTATTTTTTTCAAGATTTTGAGTAATTGGTTTTTTATCATTAACAAATTCCACTTCGCCTTCACTTTCCTCACCCTCAATAACATCCTCCACCACCCCTTCAACCAATTGTGGTGGAGACTCGACTTTATTATCGATAACCTTACCATTACGAAGAACCGTAACTTTACTTACATTTGCATTGGTTGAACTCGATCCTTGATGTTGCGGGTTTAATGTAGTGTTACTCGGTAGCCTCCCTCCACCTTGCTTTAGCAAAGATATTTCTTCGGCCATTTGACCTACTTGTCTTTCCAATGCCACAAACGACTTGTCCCTCACTTCATTCTCCTTCTTTGATTCTTTCATCATTTCTAATAGTGCATCCAACTTTGAGTTAACCGCATCATCTCCCCCTGATGACCCATTTTGTTGTTGGTGATCTTGAGTGTAATTCCTTGGGGGGTAATTTGTGTTCCGGTTATTGTTATAGGAACCCCTTTGATAACCACCTGAATTGTAGTTCCCTTGTTGACGCGGTTGATATGAGGTTGATGAGGTGTTTTGATTCACACCTTGAAAGTTGGGGTTCATTTGGTTTGCGGCGTTCCCATACTTGAAGTTAGGATGGTTTCTCAACCCCGGATGATAGGTGTTCGAGTTCATGTCATATTGTTTCCTCTCACCATATACTTGATTCACCTCTTCTTGCCTCCCTTCTTGAAATGGGCACTCCATTGTTTTGTGGCCTATATCTCCACAATCTTCACAAATGTCGAATCGAGCTTTTACTCCCGCTACTTCTTTCTTTTCGCCTTTCCTCAACAATGCCAGTTCTCTCTCCATAGATGCTAACCTTTCTTTTGTATCATAATCCGGGACGGACTTAGAAACTGCGTGTTTGGCTCTTCGGTTAGCCGATGCCTCGGCTTTAGAACTTTGGCTCATTCTTTCTAAGAAATCCCAATCATCTTCTTCGGGATTAGACAACAATGTCCCATTACTTGTGGACTTCAAGTACTTCCTCTCCTCTTGAGTCAAACCATCCACAAAACATTTTACTAATTCCCACAACTCAATTTGATGGTGGGGGCATTTCCTCAACAACTCCTTGAAGCGTGTAAAAGCTTCATGTAACGGCTCACCCGTTTGTTGTTGAAAGGTCCGAATCTCAATTCGGGAGTCATCTGTCTTCGCAACCGAATAGTACTCATCCAAAAAGACTTGTTGCATTTCATCCCATGTGTGGATGCTATTGGCCGGCAATGTGATGAACCATTGCTTTGCTCGATCTTTTAGGGAAAACTGGAAAAGTCTAAGTTTGACTTCGCTTTGATCAAAATTCTCATCCCCAATTGTACTACAGATGGCAGCAAACTCGGCTAAATGGGTGTATGGTTCTTCGGTGACCATACCATGAAAATGGGGAAGGACGTTGATGTAATTCGGTCTTGACTTGAACCTCCTCATTCCTGGAATTGGTGGAACAATTGGAGAAGCATTCTTCGAAATAGCCGGTCGAAAACGACCATTAACTCCACCCATAGGGGCTACCGGTTGTCTTCGGTTTTCATTATTGTAGCCCCTAGTAGCTCTCCTCCCTTCCTGTCTAGGAGGATACCCAAATCTCTCTGGTCGAACTGTTCGACCCATTGGTTGTCTCGCCCTTTGGTGAACATAATTCACCTCTTCTTCCTCTCCAAAGCCTTGCCCCTCGTTATACTCTCCATATTGGCTCCTCTCACCATCTTCATACTCATAATCTCCAAACCCTTCACCATTCCCAACATCTTCATTATCATCATACCCAAAGTACTCACCATCGTCATCCTCCCAACCCTCGTTCTCATTGTTTCCGGGAGGGGTTTGATTTTGTTGTGGTCCCCTTCTTCCTTGGTACGTGGGATTGGTACGGATGTTAACGGGTCGGTTTTGTTGAACTGGACCCGACCCACGGGGTTGGTTGTTATTGATAGGTATAGGTGGGGTTTGGGTTGAGGTTCGGTGAGGTGGAGTTGGTGGGCGGTTAGGGATAGGGCCTCTGTTTGGAGTTGGGCCACGGTTTCTCATGCTAGATCTAGAATGACTGCTTCGACCATCCATGGATGATGGTTCCGATGAAATAGGTTCTAAATTTTGTTGTTGGATTCGGTTTTGCCTTGCTATCCTCTCAATTTCCAGTTCAAACACAAGTGGTGAATTTCTCCCAGATGAACGGGTACGCATGCACTAATCTGTCACCTGCACACACAAACAAACACCACGCGTAACACAAAAATAGAAGAAGATTAACCAAACAAAACAAGTAACAAATAGTAACGAGTCAATTAAAATAAAACACCAAGCGCACACACTCCCCGGCAGCGGCGCCAAAATTTGATCGGTGTCGAAGGGACCGGTCAAAGATAAAGAAATAGAGTGTCCTAATCACCTTAAACTAGTTAGAGTAAGAAGGGTGTCGAACCACGAAGAGTTTGTGGTCGGTGCTCAACTTCAATTAACAATGTAAATTATGAAGTTACAACGGGTCTTTCTGACCAAACACAATCAATGATTTAAGTGAAAACTTTATAAACTCAACAAACAAATCAAGTACCAAACAAAACGGTTTAAGTTGTAAACAATAATTAAAAAGGGTATCACACCCGGGTTTCAATTTCACAAGTAATTAGGGATTATCACACCAACATTTGAGTTCAAACAATCGAATGGTTATCCAAATCTAATTAACCAAATCTAACCAAGAACATCAACATTCATACATCATCGGCAAATAGTGTAAAACAATATTCACGAATGAAATCGAGACAAATGTATGTAATATAGAATTAGATTAATCAATAGATTCAACATAAATCAAAGTTCATAGCAATTATCATCTAACGGGGTCAATGGTGCAAGAATTTATCGACTCCCGTGAGTTCATAACCATACTAAACACAAAGATTCAAGTGTTTCAAACCAAACGATTACAAGAATTGTTCCTCAAAGCTAGCACATGATAAAACCCTAAAACTTACAAACAATCCACCCGGGAATGATTACCGGTGGATTAGCCGCTCATGGTGGTGGAAATCATCTTCAATCTTTCAATCGGATGTTAGAATCGTGTTCTTTAGCCTCCAAGAACTCCAAAATCGCCCAAGAACTATGGTGTAAAAGATGGATTCGAATTTGGGGAAGAAAAACCTAATTAAACCATTGAAAATCGGCTGTTTCGCTCAAAACCCGCGTCTGAAACGCACCCAGCGTAAGCTTACGCTGGGAGGGCGTAGGCTTACGCCGGGACTCTGGAAGCTGCTGTGAAGAAATCAATTAGGCGTAGGCCTACGCTGTAAGGGCGTAAGCTTACGCTGGTGGCGTAGGCTTACGCCAGTAGGCGTAGGCTTACGCTGGAACTGCATTTTTGCCCCGTTTTCTCCGTGTCTCTTCCGACTCTCTCGTATTATCTTCAAAGATCACATTGTAAGCTTCCAACACCTGCACATGCATGACTACACAAAACCTTTGTATTCCACATATCAAATTGCATAAATATAACATATTACACCCTTTAATACATGAAACTTTGGCCACTTATCAACGATCATGGCTGAGGAGTTTGAATACATGATGGTAATCAATATTTTTAAAATTTTACCTTACTAAATTTGATCATGAAGCATGCTAAATGACATGAAATGTAATCAGATAGCTTAATATATCTTAGCCTTGTATATATGTTAGCCTTTTTGATTTGTTAGCCTTGTATATATATTAGCCTGCTTGATTTGATGTCCAAGCCTGCTAGATGGCATATGTTAGCCTACTAGATGGCCTTCACATAAAAAAAAACCTTAAATAACATTCAGTCAAAGAAACTAGAATTGTAAGAGAAATAAAAAAAAAGGAGAAAATGGAAAACTAACTTAAATTTGTAAAAGAAATTAAAAAATGGAGAAAATGAAAAACTAACTTAAATAAGTGAGAGAAAAACTCAAAGCAGGCTAACTAGTCCACTTCAGCCGACTAAGTAGTGTAATAACACCTTCGGCGTTGGCTAAGCCAAGCCGGGGAACCCATCTCGAACTAAGCCGGCTGAGCCATGTAAAAAATAAGTTCGCCGGCTAAGCCTCCTTGGAAGTGGGCTTTAGCCGCCTTGGGAATAAGCACATCCACGTGTCAAATCCTGGTTGGTTGAAATTATGAAAAAAACTGACTTGACGCTGAAATCCAAGCCGGCTGAACTAGCCTCCTTCAACCGGCTAACTGCCTAAATGACCATGCCCAAGAAAGCTGAAAATCCTTGTCCATTCCCTTTATTTTTTCTTTCAAATGTTCCTTCTTCATTTCACGACCAGAGGTACGAGTTCGTCGGGGAAAAACACAACTTTATCCATATCCACTCTCATTTCTTCACGTTAATCACTCTACGTGAGAAACTTTGAAGGTTAATACAAAAAAAAAACTTTCTTCGGTGAGTAGCCTCATAAGCACCAAAGCTAGTCGGCCAGCGACCGGAGGGTCAAGGGACCCTTCGGACCCTCCTCTGGTTCCGCCGATGATTCTAATGAATATTAAGACCAGAATGATCAGACCAGAAAGAAATCAATATTTTAATGTAATCAAAATTCATTCAAACCATATTTCTATATGCACCACAATTTGATTAAATAATCAATAGAGTAAATTACCATGTGCGTCCCTGTGGTTTACACGATTTAACACAATGCGTCCCTAACACGAATTTTTAACGCTTTGAGTACCTGTGGTATACAATCTGTAACACTCTGAGCCCCTGGGCCTAACTTCGTTAAAAAATTCTGTTAAGTTTAGTTTCGACAGGGGTAAGATGGTTACTGAAATTCACCCGAAACTACTAAGTTTAGTTTCGACATGCTGCGGATAGTTAAGTTTTGCTGCTGATCTAGTTAAGGCTATCCGCAGATACCCATGTCGAAACAAGATCAGCAGCAAAACTTAACTATGCGCAGCATGTCGAAACTAAACTTAACGGAAAGAATTTAACGAAGTTAGGCCCAGTGATTCAGAATGTTACAGATTGTATACCACAGGTACTCAAAGCGTTAAAAATTCGTGTTACGGACGCATTGTGTTAAATCATGTAAACTACAGGGACGCAAACGGTAATTTACTCTAATCAATAACTCATTCAAACCATACACAAACAATCGTAAATACGGGTTTGAATCCTTTTGACAACAAACAATTTAATGATATTACAAATGAATTACAAGCATCAATAGAAAGAAGAAGAAAGCCTGATAGAACTCCTTAAACCTATAATTAAAAACTAATTCATGAAGAAGGCCATGTACTATCATGGTTAGAGAAGAGGCATTCAAATCTTAATTCTAATGAATATTAAGATCAGAAAGCAATTAATAATGTAATGTAATCAAAATTCATTCAAACTATATTTCTATATGCACCTCAATTTGATTAAATAATCAATAACTCATTCAAACCATACACAAACAGTAGCAAATACCGGTTTGAATCTTTTGACATAACAAACAATAAACATTAGAATTAAGATAGATTAACAATAAGATACTATGATTTTTTCATTAATATATATAAACCCGTATTTGATACATATTTTATACAGTGGTAATAAGATACACAAACAATAGTAAAGATTTAGGGTTTGAAAAACTCGAAATTAGGGGTTGAATCCTTTTGACATAACAAACAATGCACAATCATAGAATAAAAAATTAAAATAATCAAACAATACATCATCGGTCACAAATAAGGGTGAACATAAATTGGACACCAAAATCATCAAATAGTGGATTGGATTCAATCAAATCATGGTGCAAATTGAAAGAGGGGCAACGAATTACATACCTTTGTGGTGCTGGAGTCCAAGCAGATGGTAGAGGATATGGTATTCGAAGATTTGCTGGAACCCAAACTAATTAGAAAAGAATGCTTAAGCACAAATACGGGTGAACATAAATTGGAGTTCGAAAGAAGGTAAATTACGTAGACAGTGCAGCGGCGAAGCAGATCGTGGAGGAGAAGCTGAAACCGTGGCGATGTTTGGGATATTATGAATTGTTACTATATAAGTGTTTTATTTATGTTAAAACAATTTCATACACCACAAAAAAACACACGCATATCTTACTATTATAATAAAAGAACTTCTTTACTATGTCACATGGCCTTTTCTTAGCCCCCATTGCCACGTGGCACCCTCTTATACACTACTTCTAATTAAGCCGCTTCTAAAAAAACTTGCGGGTCATATGATCCATTATCAACATATTCCGGACCCATATTTAAACTGCTTACTCGATAACAAAACCCTAATTTCGCAAAACACGCTCATCTGCTCCTCTCCAAGTCGTTTTACTCGATTACAAGAAATCGTCCGGTGTATCTGATCCATCAAGGTAATATCAAGAAATTTGTTTATTTCCAATGTTATGTTTATTATTCAACTACAAGAACTCATCCGATGTATCTTTGGTTAATTTATGAATTGTCGATCTAATAATCGTAGAGGAAGCCGGTGGTTTCTCTTTTAGGGTTTTAATTTGGGTTTTTCTTATTTCTTCCACGTCTGCAGGTTTGATTTTAGAGGTTTTCTTTTCTTCCATGAGTAATAAAGTTTTGTAAAACAATTGGTACAATCTTAAAAATCATAAAGACCTTAGATAATAGATATTGTGATTGTTCACATGTGAATCTACCAAGTGGCACTTCCACCATCTGCTGATACACGTGGAACTTTAGTTATGTAAGGGAGGACTGCTGAAAACACGGCCGTGTTGTACTGTTGAAAACATGGGTCGTGTACACGTTAAAGAAAAGGCCCTACGTCAATTTTAACACCAAACACTTGATGTAATACAGACATCCACGGGTCACGTTCTTTATCACAGACCAAGCTCTTAAGTTCTAGACAAAGCTCGCGGTTTTACAACCATTACTATCCTAAGATACAAACATCTACCTGTTAAGGCTCTTAATGTCTTTGATAGATTTCATGCCCTGGTATCTACCTAGTTCCTCATCGATACGATATATTTTGAACAATAAAAAGAAAAGAAAGAAACAGATCAAAGCCAAAACAATAAGTAGGCTAATCGAACCCAACTGTAGCAGTAACAAAGATTAAACAAAATAAGCAGAATAAAAAAACTTACATATTGCTCTAGCAACTCTCCCTTCTAATCAAATGACTAGTTTCCTGGAAATTTACACCAAAGATCATACATTTGCTACAGTAAAGTTACAAAATTTGTTTGTCTTGAAGAGTACTATCACTCTTTGCAATTTAGAAAGTGTTGCATGTCATAATTTTATAAAATCGTATCCCCAAAGATCAAAGATCCAAACAGTCCTCATGTAGGCAGAAAAGTCCAAGACTTTACCTTGTATACAATTTGCCTTGAAGAAATTTAGTCAACATCCATTGCCCTATCCTTTTCAGCATTTTTGCTAGACCAAAGTTTTATTGTCCTGTCATGAGAAACAGTGGCGATACTTTGTCCATCTGCAAGAACATCAACACCAACAAAAAGATGGAATCAATAAAACAACAATTATATTTGAACACCGTCAAGCCTCACTGCTATAAAACCTAGCGAACATTGGTAATCAAACTCAGTTCTAAAGGTAGCAAAATTGGTAGGTCGACGATTAGGTACAGGGGTCAAAACATGTTCGGGTTGGTATGGATGAGGTCGACATGACATATAGTGGTTTAAATAAGTGAGCTACTCAAGAATCGAGATCGGCTCGCAAAAAGCTCGATTTGAGCCAAGCTACAAGCTCGAGCCCATGTTCACATATCAAGCTTGGCTAGGCTCACGGGCCTAAACGAGAAAGAGCTAATTATTTATATAATTTTTACTTAATATACTAAATATATATTTACATAATAATAATTATTATATATAAAATTATGATAAAAAGTAATATATGTTATGTTATTTATAAATATTACAATAATAAATATATAAAAGAACAATTATAAATATATATAAATAAAATAAACAAAATTTGAACGAGCTTAGGTGAGCTCGAGCTCAGCTCGGTTCGTGTACACCCCTAAATTGACATAGGTTGATCCAAACAGAGTTTATCCAAAACTTTCAAGTTTTTCTATAAACAAATAGGATTACAAAAAATTATATTATTCACTAAACGAAATGAGTTAGGCTTTATTCATCAGATAATACTGTTTATGGAAGTTTCAACCCATTCTACCAGTCTGAGCTCTTAGAGAGAGAACATAACCAGAATCAACCCATTCATAAGTAATCGGGTCAAAATTGCCACATGTACCTAGGAATCAAGGTGTAGGCTACCCTGAGCAAGTAAAGAAGCAAAATTAGTTAAGGGTAGGGAGCTTACCTGAAACTACATCAACAGATGTAACTTTAGCTTCATGACCAGAAAGGACCTTGACAGGTTTAAAATCTCTGGATGACCATATCTGAGACATAAATCAAATAATAAATACAATCAAACAATTAGGTATACATTAATATTGTATAAAAGATTGATGATTTTTTTTATTTTGTGGATTACCTTAGCAGTCATATCATAAGAAGCAGTTACCAAGAAGTATCCCTCTTGAGGCTCAAATTTAATATCAGAAATAAGATTTGCATGGGCGGGAATTGTGTACAGTGATCTCTTCTTCCTCAAATCCCAAATTCTACAAGTATTGTCTTCGCCTCCTGTTGCTAAATGATAGCCATTTGGTGAAAAGCTGATACCAAAAACCTGAAAAAGTAATAAAGAACAAATTTTCAGTAACTTCAAAAAACGACAAAAATAGGTGGCAATTTCGATTTACTAATGAATAAGTTGAAAAAATTAGCTAGGAGGACAGGCCGAAAAGGCCAAACGGGCTAAATATTTCTAATGCATAAGATCTCCTAATTTGTTTTTATTAAAAAACTTAAGACTATTATTGTAATAACATTCTTTTTTGTATTCATAATTAATGCATTAACTATAAACTAAAAATAAGTCCAAGAATAGTGTGTCAACACGACCCAGCCTGTTTCAAGCCATACTAGAAGACGAGTCAGATGACTTGCCACCTCTAGAATAAATTAAAGAAATGCAGGTCTCACCGGCTTCACATGACCTTCCAATGCAAGAATGCTTCTCCCTGATCGTAGGTCCCACACACGAGCAAGTGCATCAAGCCCACAAGATGCGGCTAGTGAGCCATCAGGGTGAAAAGCCAAACCATACACACTTCGACTATGACCTTCTTGAAGGAGTAACTCTTCAGCAGTCTCCGTATCCCATAATCTCCAGGTCTTATCAAAGCTAGTTGTACCCAAATACTTCCCTGATGGATGGAAAGCAACACGAGCTAGCCGGTCCAAATGACCCTTGTATGTATTAAGCAAAGTTCCTTCTATATTCCATAACCTTGCAGTCCGGTCAGCGGAAGCGGTGGCGATTTGGTCATTTGTTGGAGAAAATTTAACATCGGTTGCTCGTTCGACATGCCCCTTTAGTGAAGACACAATCTTTACTCCTGGCATGCTCCATATCTTAGCAACTCCAGTTAGAGAACTGAACAAGATTCAACAAAATGCACAAATTAATGTAAACATGAACATCATAAACCAATGACATTTGATTAACATCAACTAGATAATAATTAATAACATGTTAGCCACAGACGTTGGATTACCCTGGAGTCCATGAACAAAATCAAGAATGAGAGGCAAAAGGGAAAGGATAAAAAAAGGTTAGATAAAAAGGCCTAATGCAATCTCCCACATTTTCTCTTTTGTGTCTGGTATATTAGCTGAAAGAGGCTTAATGAGCCCAGATTATATTTAAAGGGGTGTAACATTATATTGGTTTCATGCCTTAAAATTGGCTTCAAAAAGTGGAATACAACTTGCTTAATGCTCCTTTTTCCTACCAGAATGCCATCATTATGATGAAGGTAATGCCAAAAGATAACTACCATGTAAATCAGACCATATACATGTCCTTTTCAAGTAAAAGTATAACCAAGTATATTGTACAGACTGAAAAACATAAATATCCACATCCTGTAAAAGCCTAGAATCAGAGATGCCAAATGGGGTTATCACTTCAGTCTTGTGCTTATCTGACTACTATACATCCACTAAACCTGGCGATTTCTGCCCAAAGTCCGTAGAAAGAGTCAAAGAACACAAATGTTTCTGCCCAATGGGTTGAAATGGGTGGAGGCTAATATAAAGTAACCATGGGTCAATTGGGTTGCGGGCTGGCAACCTGGTCTATGCTTTAATTAAGGGAATGGATAAGAAAGCAAACGGCTTCTATTTCCACTTCTATCTTTCTATACACAAAATTAATATTATAATATGTTGTTTATTTATTATTTTTATTAATAAATAATTTTGATACACAAAATAATCTGAAAAATCTGTTAATGTTTTATTTTATTAATAGATGTTAATGTTAATATGCTATAATACACAAAGTTGTTGATAAATCAAATTATAATTTATCATAAAATATTAACTTTCATAATCACCCTTACTGTGTTTAAAAAAGCCTTAAGCGCGAGGCGCTGGGCAAAGCGCCTCAAATGGGTGAGGCGCCCGAGATACATGAAGCGCTCCGAGGCGCCCCGAGGCGCTTGAAGCGCGAGGCGAGGCGCTGCTTCATGTATTTTCACGTTTTTTTTCACTGTTTTGTTATGAATTTGAGTTCCAATTGCAGTTCCTCTTTACTTAAATCAGTTTTTTAAGTTGTTTTTTGTGAAAATTACTCAAAGGAGTTTTTAGACTGAAACAACATTTAGTGGGAGGTTTTAAGAATGTTACTAAATTTTTTATTACTTTTTTTAGCTTAGCGCCTCGCATACGTGAAGCCCTCGCCTCGCGCTTGAGGCGTGGCGCCTCGGATTTTGGGACCGAAACGCTTCGCCTCGCCTCGCGCTTTTTTAAACCAAGCACCCTTATCATATTAATATATTGATTGTTTATGAAAAACAAAAAAAACGAAAAAGGAACATACTTAACAAGTCAAGCCCACCCGACCCATTTGAACGGTTTCAAACTTGCTCATTTTGACCAGAACTTGTTTCAATATAAACCCTATTTGACCCGTTATCATAGTTGTCAATAGCGAATAGCGGTAAATAGCGACAAGCCACCTATACGCTACGTAGCGAATAGCGGGCGCTATTTAACGTTTAGCGATACACTAGTAGAAAGTTTTAAAATATTTTATATTCAACTATTGTAGGATATGTAGCAATTATAATCAATAATCATCTAAATCTTCATATATTAGGGTTATTAGCAACCCTATTTATATTAATCAAGTAAAAAACTGTTTAAAAACATTAAAAAAAAGGGAATATTCGCTATCAGTCCGCTATGTGGTCGAGAAATGCAAATAGCGGCCAGTAAACGATTCGCTATGTAGCGCGCTATAGCGCGCGCTACAGTCGCTATTGACAAGTATGCCCGTTATCCAACCCAACCTGTCCATTTTGCCACCACCAATCCTAATGCAAGTTACCCAGTTCATCTGAGTTCTCAATTCATCCAAGCACCAACTTTTCTAAGTGGGTTTTCTGTACTTGGTAACCGTCCCTTAAAATCAACAAACATTTCTAAAAAGTTGGCTGGCCGATTAAAAGACAAGTAACTCTGACCTCACCAAACACTTGGATATGAATATCGTGTAATCTTCAGTCATATCTTAACAATTTATTTTGTCATACTCATAACATCTATGAACAATGTATGTAAAATATAGTTACAACTAATGGACTGCTGCATTGGAGCATCAATGGTGATATGTATCAGCAAGGGATATGTTGAAGGGGCCTAAATGACGCTTAAGTTAATGTGGATGTTCTTTCTGACATGACTTATGTAATTTCAATAAAGTGTGTAATCAATAGTGTTCAAATTGACTTTGTTGCAATGATGTGATTTGGACGAATCAGGTTATACTCTAGTGTGGGATCTTTAAATAACCAAGAAAATAGTACAACAGTTGTGTCTAATACATACAACAACAGCCATACCCAGTAAAAATCCCACTAGCAAAACTATTGGTAGGGTCTGGGGAGGGTGGGATGTAGGCAAACCATACCTCTATCTACCGGAGGATAGAGAGGCTGCTTAAAAGGAGATCCCAGCTCCAAAAAAAACCCTCATTGGACATGAAGAGCATATGAGAAAATGTCTAGCCACATGTAAACTTACTAAAACTAAAGGCAATAACATCCAAGGTATCAACCCTTTGTTTGATTAATATTTGTAGCAGTAGCACAAGGGTCCCACAAGTCAAGCAGTGAACAGGTTGAATGCTAATACAAACAGATAAGCATAAACACGATTAGATAATGGCCACCATTAATAACTCGTTAGACTGAAAAAAAATAAAAAAAAAGGTCCATTAATCATGCTGGTTTTACGAAAACTGTTCATTCTTTAGACCCATTAAAGCTGAAAATCAGTTAATAATAGGTGTACCCATTACAAAATAGTTATTGCTTCAGAATCATCAATTGTTCCCTTTCATTACAAGATTATGCTATGCCAAGGTACCTAATAAGAATGTACTGCATCTTGCGTATTAGTTTAATTTGATTCATTTTACCCTTCAGTCTTCACTCAAATAACCTTATGTTGGTTGATAAAATTTCAACCATGCATTCACGACCTCTGGCTAGTCATCTTAAAAAACTCACACAATATATGACATGATTTAGAGAGCTGGATATCGTCTCCTTTGAAAGAACTCGTGTCTTTGAAGTTGAAAATCTAAGAAATCATACTTTTCATGAGCAATAAATATCAATATGATTATAGGAAAAAACATTGGAACCTTTTATGAGCATGCTTCGCTTGAGCTAGTTTAAGTGCTCATAATATCAAAATATTAATATATTCACATAGCCCTTAGAAGAGCTCAAAGTAATGCCAGATGCAGCAGATTAAGTTAGTTTTGCTTATCTGGTTAACTCTTCTCCCTCTGTTTTAGGTCCATCATTGTCGGTAAATAGGGGTCATATCTTCTTAAGACTAATTATATTTGATGATGAATTAAATAATAACAATTGGACAAGATGTACCCATAGATTCTGCAGATGTACCCAAATTCACAGTTACCAAGTGTCATCTACCAAAGGGCCTGTGGTCTAGCGGTACCAAGGTGTGTAGGAAAGGAACTTGTGTCTAATACATATGCTTGAAAAATAAAAGAGACATACCAGGTGGCAAGGAACTTGCCATCACATGAAAACGAACACCCTGCAAGAGGACGAACATCCCCAATCTCACTACAATCCAATGCAAAACTCTGCGTATTTTCCAATGCCCAATTAATCTCTGCATCCACATCTTCATCCGGATCATCCCTCTTTCTCCTAGCCCTTTCCAACCGCATTGCAGCCTTCACCACTGAATCCTTCGCAATCACATACCGCGCCTTCAACAAAGCCATAGACCCCTCCGTATAAAACGGATACTCATTCACTCCCCCGTCCTCTTCACCGCCTCCATCCTCCATCGTCACCGCATTCAGCACCGCTTCTTCTTCCTCCAAAACCTTCATCAGCCTCTCCAACTGCCCTTCCGAATCCAATTTCGCCATAATCATCCTCAACCTATCCCTCCTCTCCATCTCCCTCTCACCGAACAATGTCACCGGTTCCCCTAACCTCCTCAGCCGCGACCTCACCGCCTTGTCGTTGGTAGGAACCGCCAGTGCGGCGGCACGTTGTTTCATCAAAAAATCCTGTTTCGCTTTCTCCTGTTTATCTCTGAACAGCCTGCTCTCTTCTGAAACCTCGTATTCCGGACCTGAATCGTCACCGTCTTCGTCAGAATCGGCGTTTTCGCTGTGTTTCTTGGCGGTGTCGCCATTTGGTGGACGAATGGAGGGAATTGGGGCAAGCGGACGGGGGATTGGAGCAATTGGAGGCAGGATTGGGGCTGGAATTAGAGGAATTGGTGGTTCATGTTGTGCAATTTGAGCAACGGAGTCTGTAGGTGCAGTGGTGGAATTAGGGTTAGGGTTAGGGTCGATCTCCATTGGGACGATAGCAGGCAGCGTGGGTTTTAAACAAATATTGCTATGATAACTTGTACGTTATGCATAAAAATAAAAATTGCTGCAGCTGAAAGTAGATGAGAGATTCACTTGTTCAATAGGGAGCTTCGTGGGGTTTCGTTTCATGGTCCATCCAGATATATAACGGTTGGGCCTTATGGTTCGGTTTGATCGGTTTTGATAAAACTTTCGGACTCAAGACGTTAATTATGATTTTGAAACGGCAAACCAAACCAACGAGTTGGTTGGGTGGGTCGGACCGATCAAAATAGTTTGATTTAACATTTTGGGTTTTTTAAAAAATAATTGTTAGTTTGTATATGATTTAAAAAAATATAATAAAGATAATTCATGAATATTATACATACTAGCTTAGAACCTGTGTACTACATACGGGGTGAAAAATATCAATACATAAAATTCTTAAATCTTTATGTATATATTTTACAGGTTTAAAAATGTGTTACATATACTAAGGATAGAAAACAAAATTCAAAATATGTAAAAATAATTGGGTTTCGAAAATACGTTAATTACTATTTAATGTAATTTAATTTTCATTTTAGTTTGATTGAAAATAAAAGTTACATAATTAGATTTCAAAGTTTTAGTTGATTAAAATCGAGAACTAACCGTTTTCATTTTTATAAGAAGTTTGATTTGTGATAACATTTACAGTTTTGTTACCATTATCTTTTATTTAATTATTACGAGTTATATAAGAACAACAAATCAACTTAATTTGTAGTAGGTCTAAATGGAACTTTATTCATGATACTAAATGGTCGTATGCCGAGAAAGATGCGAGCCTTGCTAGTTTTGGTGGGATTGTTTATAGGGGTAACTTTGTACAATAGTAATCAAGTTTCAAAAGTGTTCCAATTATGTTACTCAATATGCATTTTACACGGTATATACCCTCGGGTATACTATGATGAGTAACGTAATTGGAACATTTTAAAACTTGATTACTATTATGTGACGTTTTCACTTATTTATATTTATTATTGTCATTGTCATTATGTTGTTATTGTCCTTGTAAAATGTAAAGTGTCAAATCCAACAAAGTAAATTAATAAATATGAACCTACTTTGATGCCTAATGATTAGTATGAATGGAAGTAAGGTTCAAGTTCTCATGGATATAGATTATACCAAAATGTTTAAGGACACGTATGATTGTTACTTAAAAGAAAATAAAACGAGGGGGTTAATTATGAAAAAATATTACTAGTAAAATTAATCAAATTGCAAAATGAATTTAGATAATAAAATTCAATTCCAACACAAAGGTAATCTCTTCACTTGATTCGACTTATGATCATTAACAATTATTATGCAATGATCATTTGATTTAATGATTTGTATCGATACTGAACATTAAGCCGTTCTAACGTCAACCAGGCGTAATTCGTTGATTAGAGATATCATGTTACTATAAGTTCGAGTAATCCTGATCTTAGTGTGTAGGTTACAATGATGTGAGTATCAATTATAACTAAATACACATATCGTTCAGAATGTTTAATTAGATTATATGACTCTATAAAGAGATTGAATTTATAGACAAACACAAACCATTATATGTTTCTTTCAACAAGAATTAAAATCTTATTATGGTTGTAAATCCTTAAGAATTTTATTAGAAAAATTAACAAAGTGATTAGGTTTACTAACAATCTAACATGTATCCGTAAAAGGTTCCGGTTTTGAGACCGAGAAATCACACAAACAAACCATTAATAAAGTGACCTGGTTTATAACTTATGATATATAATGTTTAATGAAATTTCGAATATACCGTTGCAACTTACTTATTTTTATCTACGGTTTGATATAAACTTTATTCATAACCATGAAATTACATATTCGACGTTTCGGTTACACGACGGTGCCTTATGTATAATTAAACCTAATACTTGTTTAACTTTTTATTTTTATAATATGTGTTTTCTTGACGCAGGGTGTGAAAATCTACTAGTATGAACTTGCCATCATAGCATTAGTATAGATTCATTTAAGCATTGCAATTAATACTCGGCCCAATTTACCATTAGTAACCTAGTTGAGGCCCATTGGGTATATTTTTCAGCAAACCCAGCCCAGTTTTGCTGGAAGCAGCCTGGCAGCCGGCTAGTGTTGCACAAAAGCCGGTTTTTGAACCGAACCGGTTTCGAACCGGCCCGAACCGGTTTGGTTAACGCGAACAGTAAACCGGTTTTGACCAAAACCGGTTCGGGTTAAACCGGTTTTGTAAGTATAAAACATCGAACCTGTTGAACCGGTTCAGTTCGGTTCTGGACCGGTTCGGGTTGGTAAACCGGTTTAAACCGGTTTTTTTTTTTTAATTATAAAATATTACAAAATTACAAAACATTACAATACGAGAAAAATAAAAACATAAAGTTCAACGCTTATTCATATTGAAGGGGTTCGGAAATCACAAAACATTACAAAATTAAACATTACAATACGAGAAAAAAAAATATTTTTATTTTTTGGAGTTTTTTTGTTTAATATTAGCCGTCATTATCGGAGTTACTAGTGGATCCTCGTAGTCTATCATCTTAGGCGAGTTCTTCATTTGTAAGTGGGCTCGCCAATCCTTGGTTAACCTCAGATTCGTGTATGAGTTCTTCTACTTCAATTTCGTCTTCAAGCGAAGCCCTATCTTGTCTCCTATCTACCGCATCCAAATGGTCTTTCAAGCAAATGCACATTTCCATTGCCGCGGGAGTGAGTCTAGTTCTTCGAATAGATAAAACCCTGCCACTAAGAGAAAAAACGGATTCCGAAGCTACCGTGGAAGCTTGGACGGTTAGTAAATCACGGGCCATGGCGGAAAGGACCGGAAAAGTAGATTCGTTTCCTTTCCACCAAGCCAAAATATCAAAGTCCTCAAAAACATCCGGACTCATAAATGATAAAAAGTTTGTTCCCGTATACCTTCCGAGTTCGCTACTCGGGATGGACCCTCTAGCCCGTTTAGTAAATTCATTTCTCATTTCGTTATACAAATTTAAGTTCACATTCCTCGAGCTGCTACTTGATGCGCCCGCGCCCATCGTATCATGTGGGGTTTGTGTTGTACCACATTTTTTGCAACGAGCCCGTTCCAACCCGTTAGACATCTCACATAGATCGTAGTTTGACCAAATTGCGGGGTTCCTCGTTGTTGGTATGATTCTTACAACGCTAACTTCGGAAGAGGAAACACCAAAACTTGAAGAAGTTGCCATAACGTTTTTTGAGTGTTTTTTGACCGTTTTTTGAGCGTTTCTTGAGCGTTTTTTGAGCTTTTTTTGAGCGTTTGAGAAATGTGATTTAACCAAAACACCCACTATCTATTTATAATGTGTTTGGGGGTTAAAATGGGTGAAAAAACGGTCAAAAATTGGTTCTAACGGCTATATAGCCGTTTTCCAACGGCTAGATTCAAAAAATTAACGTTAAACCGGTTCAAACCGGTTCCTCAAACCGGTTCACAAAAAACCGGTTTTAAACCGATCCTCACGCAAATGATCCAAACCGGTTTTAAACCGGCGGTTCCTACCGGTTTGAAACCGGTTCACAAAAAACTGGTTCGTGGGCGGTTCGGTTTCCGGTTCCGAACCGGTTTGGATTTCCAAACCGGTTTTTTTGTGCACCTCTACAGCCGGCAGGCGGCTCAAATTTATTTTTTGAGTAAATTACCGTTTGAGTCCTTAAGATTTGATCATTTTAACTATTTAAGTCTTTTATGTTTAAATCCGTCAAGTAGAGTAAAAAATGAAACGTCAGGGTTAAAAGAGACGGATTTAAATATAAGATACTCAAATAGTTAAAATGGTCAAACGGCAAGGACTCAAACAGTAATTTACACTAAATTTTTTTTACTAGCCTCACATTTGTCGCTAATTGGTTGAAAGAAGTCATGGTTAAAAGTAGTGATGAGCATTTGGTACTGATTATCGGTACCGGTACCGTACCGATAGATTCGGTACGGTATTCGGTACCCACTTTTACAAAAATTCAGGATCGGTATATTCGGTACCGGTATCGGTACGGTACCGATACCATTTAGAGATGAGCATTTTGTAACGGGTACCGGTACCGTACCAATAGATTCGGTACGGTATTCAGTACCCACTTTTCGAGATGGTATCGGTATTTTCCCGGTACCGATCTCATCGATGCTTTGTCACGTTTTTTTAGTTCTACAAACCGCAATACACATATTTTTTAAACTTAATTATATATATTTAAACATTTTTTACTAGTTTTAATAGAAGGGGTCCAAAAATTTCCATAGACAGTGTAGCAAAAGTTATATTTACAAAAGTTATCAAGTGTTTTATTTTCAATAATTGATATAGAAACCAAAAAACTGGAAAGCAAGTTGGGATCAAGACATGGTTCAAAAGAAACTCCACATATACAAAACACAATCCATATTGAGACTTTATTGTTCTTTGACTAAAAACTAATCCTTCACCTATGTACCAAAACTGAAAAACTTCTCATGACGGTTAAAAGTCGTCGCTAATTGGTATGTTCACAAAAGAAGTGGTTAGCAATGAATCGACTATGTTGTTGTTAGTCACATGGCGGTTTAGCGACGAATCACATGGTTGCCAACATTAGTGTTCTGCAACGGTTCAATGGTTAGACAGAAATTGACATGACCGATTAGATCATTACCATTAATAATAATTACAACTCAAAATCACTAACTAGTTTTGAATATGTGTATGATGGACTCGCGTATCTCTAGTCGAAAATGACACAAAACTTCGAATATCAAACACATGCATGGGATACTTGAACATATCTCCATAAGTCGTGTATCACAAAATCTGCATTTGCTATATAAAAGCGTGAAATGCTCACGGGTATTATTAAAATGCATATCCATTTAAACACTTATATAAAGAGAGAAAGAGAGGAAGCGCTTAATATTTGTGAGGATTATTAGTGAGGACGCTGATACAACCATGAATTAAAACTACTACACGAGTAAAAATAAACACACAACTGCTTAGTTACGTATCTTATGACTATATGTATAATTTATTTCTTACACGACCACTCAATTTTTTTTAAAACGACGATTCACACAGATATCTACTTCTACTCCTAATATAACTCATGCCATGATTTAAACCCGGGTCTTTCTCCAAAGAGTCTTTGATTCTTACTGATGGGCTACTAGCCCATATATCAACCTTATTTATTTTATTAGTAATTATAATATAATAGACATAGACAATAGGAAGTACTCAAGTAGATAGGGATTGTAGGGTATGTAACTCAAAAGGGCCAAAAAGAGTTGAATGATGAGAGATGGCCATCAAAACTACATGAAAGAAGGCCGCCGGAGAAAGCAATCTTCCACCAATGTATTACTTATCACTTTGGCTTCTTTAATTATGTTTTTTTGGACAAAAGTTATTTTTGTTTTATTTATTTTATATATTAATTATGACCAATTGGATAACATTAAAAGTTGTTAAATACATGTGACTTGTGACTTCAAGAAAGAAAGTGATGTCTATTCTTATCTACACAAACCTCTTGTTTTCATTCAATTTAATAATACAAGACATTGGGAGCCTATGATTATGATTATTAGTCTTGTGGGTGTGGCTTATCTTAGTGACAACCTAGTGGGTGCAACCACCTTTAGAAAGTTATAATCTTTTAAACCATCTCCTCCCCACATATGCATAGTTATATACATGGATCATTGGATCTAAACAGAAAAGATCGATGTCACATCATACCCAAAATAAAAACTGAGTTATATTGTTCTAATATATGTTTTTTACGTGTTATTTACTTGTCTGACAGTCAAGTTGAAATGATGGAAATGATATATTAAATACTAGGTTAGAAACTCATATATTATATGAGTTGAATAAAAATAATTTGTTGTAAACTAACAGTTTTTATGAAGATTTGTATGTTGGATGTCATCAGTCATTGGTAAAATAAGAAATAATGAAGATTTAAGAATTATAAAATTATACTTTAAGATAAGATATAATTAAAATCTTTTTATGATTTAGTAATTTTAATAAAATATTAGAATGAATTTTAGATATTTAGTTATTTAAAATCATTATAATTTCATAGGAGAGATAGGCAAAAAAATAAAAATCTAGACTTAATCAGAAGTCGACACGTAATAAATAAAATTATTTATTTGTTATAGTAAAGATTCTTGAACAATGACACTCCTAAAAAATATCGGGTCTCTCGTTGCATATACACATACATAAATATATAATAACATATATTTAAAAGTTTTAAATAGTAATTAATGTTTTAGTTGTATAAAAAGGACCTTCCAAAAGTCTTCACAACCTTTAATACAACCTTTAATCATCCTTTTAAATTCAACTAATTATTTATGATATAGTCGAACAATTTCCAGGGATGTCCATTCTTTTTGAAAAGAAGGTTTCTTTTACTTTTATAAACAAACTTTGAAAAGACAAGTTAACAAGGAATATTAATAAATTATATATCTGTTGAAAATTTTGGGTGAAAACATTTGTTTTTCATTAAGTTCAAAAATAATTTTTTTATCAACTTTGGACAGAAATAAATATATGCAAACGATGTAGTTTTGCGTATTTCTTTTTGGGTTTGTGTTCTATGTTGTGAGGGATTCGCGACGAACAAAACTACGTTCAAAACGGAACTAAGATGAATGAGATATAGATGCTTAAAGTTGAGTGTTTAGTGCTGTGTAAAGTTACGAAAATTGAAAGAAAAAGTGTGGAAACTTGTCTCACATAGGTGGGGGGACTAATCTTGAAGTGGTATATTAGTAGTCTTCTAAGGAATTTGTTTCCTTTAAGGTAAACACTGGTGGGACCCTATAGGGTGTGGAGCCCTTGGACTCGCACACGCGCGTAGCGTGGGCGTAATGTGGCATTTTAATGACGCACTTGGCACACTCGCGTCACCACGAGCCGCCTTAGTATTTTTGAAGGCTGGTGCGAGAAGAGTAAATCTGGTCAGCATGACTAAATCTACTCAGGAGAGCCAAACCTACTCCGAAAGAGTAAAGCTGGCCAGCATGACCAAATCTACCCAGGAAGGCCATTTTACTCAAAAAAAAGGAGGAGAAAATCTGTAACACCTTTAATTTGAAACACTGATTATAATAAACATTTACACACGCGAAAGCATTTATTCCAAGAATTTTTTTTTACTGTTCGTGTGTCGCGAATTCCAGACATGGGGTGAACTCCCTTCGCGTGCCACGGAAGAGTCCCAAAAACAAAAGTCCAGAAAGCCAGGTGTTCGCATGTCGCGAATACCAGACATGGGTTCTTCGCGTGGCACGAATACCTCTTTTTCACAGAAAGTTTCTGCATCTACAGATTTTCAACACTTATCATTTTCCAACTTTTACCATTTCAACTAGACACTAAAATTTCCCAATCACTTGGGTTTTTGATTAAAGCATTCAAAACACCATCTACATACACCAAAACACAAATTCATGTATCAATTTACATCCATTAGATGGACTTCTAACTACACCCGAAATCACCAAAAAGTGCATACGAGAATCCAACATTCGTCATAGACTTGACCTTGACTATCTCGGAGCTTTTTCTACATAACACCACATGTAACAACCATTAGTAATGAAGATAAACATATCAAAGAAGTAATTATAACTTGTTTTCACCCATTTGACCCGTTTGCACCTAATTTATCATTTGGCTACAAATAACTTGCATTTCACCTTACAAGTTCCATTCTTTTCATTTGTCAATCATAATTAACACATTTTCATTTCCATTATGGCACGTAGGCCATAACCTCGTTTTCATTATGATACTTAGACCATAACCTCATATCCCATTTCCATTAGGGTACTTAGACAATAACCTCATTTCCATTATGGTATTTAAACCATAACCTCATTTACACATATCCATTATAGTATTACAACTATAACTACATTCATTCATTTACACATACTAGTTCATACACATTCATACACAACAACATAGCATGCTCACATAACACATGTATCACCCTTTATCATCAAAACTGAGTAAGTGCAAAGGCACTTACCTTTCGGGTTAGAAGATCCCGCACCACCGCCTCGATTCATAATTTGATTACCTAAACATATACACCTAGTTTAGTAATCTAATCATACATCAAAATCACATTATAATTGAGTTTATAACCCAATTTCCCATTTCAACCCAAACAGACCCGTTTGGGTTATTCCCATAACCAAACACCATCTTTCACCCCAAACTCACCTACTTGAGTTTCATTATCCTCACCTTAACACTAATTTTTCATTCAATTTTTATTATTAGGTTAATTTGGTGTTCATTCAAGTGTCTAACACCATATAAACACTTAATCATCACTAATTCAACATTCTATCATCATAATCCAAACACCCCCAA
Source organism: Smallanthus sonchifolius (assembly GCA_023525975.1). Classification (NCBI taxonomy): domain Eukaryota; kingdom Viridiplantae; phylum Streptophyta; class Magnoliopsida; order Asterales; family Asteraceae; genus Smallanthus; species Smallanthus sonchifolius. The sequence goes on along the minus strand of CM042021.1, from coordinate 26,477,526 downwards.
ATTTCTCCATATGAACCCTAACTTCTCATAATCATAATCAAAGGGTTTTAGGATGTTAATCACCATTCTTTACATTTAGTTTAGCTAGATTATCAACAATCTAACACCAATTAACCACATGCATTCAAAATTTTTGGATTTCTACAAAAACCCATCTATGAACTCATAAATGGTGAAATCAAATGGAAGATTATTACTTACTTGATGTTAGGAAGGTGATGTGCAAGCCAAAACCTTCACAAATCAAGCTTCAAATGCACGATTTTGCTTTAATTTAGCTTTCTCCTTTTTCTCCTTTGCTCAAGAACGACTTCTTTCACCAAATGACGACAATTTTGACTTTCACTAGTCAAATATGGCAGATTTTGACATTTTACACTTTTAGCCCCTCAACTTTCATTTCACCCATTTCATTCCATAATTAGTTAAAAACCAATATAACCCCATTACTAACTTGAAACCCAGTTGTTTCAACTTATTTCTAAAATATTATTTTCACCATAATATTATTAGAATATTTAATTATTTATAACGAAACCCGGATTTTGGTTCGTTACAAATCACCTCCCCTTATTTGGGTTTCGTCCCCGAAACCCGTCTTCACATATAAATGTTCGGATAATATTTGAGCATTTCCTCCTCGGTTTTCCAAGTCATTTCTGCTTCCTTCTTATGTTTCCACCTCACATAAACTTGGCTAATCTCTTTATTGCGTAAACGCTTCACCTTTCTATCCAAGATTGCCACCGGTTCCTCAACATAATTCAACTTTTCATCCAATTCAATATCATCCAATGGAACAAAAGTAGATTCATTCGCCAAACATTTTCGCAAATGAGACACATGAAACGTGTTATGAAGTCTACTTAGTCCTCCCGGTAGCTCCAAACAATAAGTCACCGCAGCCACCCTTGCTATCACCTTAAACGGTCCGATGAAACGTGGACTTAACTTCCCTCGTTTCCTAAACTGTATCACCCATTTCCAAGGAGAGACTTTCAAAAGCACAAAGTCCCCCACTTGAAACTCAATCGCCCGCTTTCTATTATCCGCATAGAACTTTTGGCGATCTTGAGCCGCCTTCAAGCGTGCCCTTATTTGGTCAATACTACTATTAGTTTCCTTGACCACCTCTTTGCTATCGAGTTCCCGTTGACCAATCTCACCCCAACACACGGGTGTTCAACATTTCCTCCCATACAATGCCTCAAAAGGCGGCATACCAATACTAGAATGGTAGCTATTGTTGTACGAAAATTCCGCCAACGGTAAATGATCGTCCCAATTTCCCCCAAAATCCAATGCACACGCTCGCAACATATCCTCGAGCGTTTGAATCGTCCGCTCGCTTTGACCATCCGTTTGTGGATGATAAGCGGTGCTAAAATTCAATCTAGTCCACATATCCTCATGGAATTTCTTCCAAAAGCGAGAAGTAAATCTCGTATCACGATCCGATATAATCGTCACCGGTACACCATGACGTGACACAATTTCCGTCACATACATTTCCGCCAATCTATCCGATGAATACGTTTCCTTTATAGGAAGGAAATGTGCACACTTTGTCAACCGATCCACTACTACCCATATCGCATCATAACCTTTTCGAGTCTTTGGTAGTTTAGTGATCAAATCCATGGTTATGTTCTCCCATTTCCAAAGCGGTATTTCAAGCGGTTGAAGCTTTCCATACGGCTTTTGGTGCTCCGCCTTTACCCTTAAGCATGTTAGACACATCTCCACGTATTTAACAATATCACGCCTCATACCTGGCCACCAAAAATGACACCTTAAGTCATAAAACATCTTTGTGGCCCCCGGATGGATAGAATACTTGGATTTATGCGCCTCGTCTAAAATAGTTGTCAAAACACTTGACAACCTAGGAATCCAAATTCTATCAAGGCATGTCTTTAAACCCGTGCTATTTTCCACAAGCTTATCAACATAAGCAATCATTCGTTCTTTCTTCAAATCACCACCAAGTGCTAACATTTGAGCCTCCCGGATTTCATTAATAAGAGATAATGAAATTGTCATCTTAAATGACTTCACCTTGATAGGTGTATGGCTCGTCTTCCGACTAAGAGCATCTGCCACCACATTCGCTTTACCCGGATGATAAAGTATCTCACAATCATAGTTCTTGACCAATTCAAGCCACCGCCTTTGCCTCATGTAGAGGTCCTTTTGGTCAAAGAAGTACTTAAGACTTTTGTTATCCGTGTATATCGTACACTTAGCCCCATACAAATAATGCCCCCAAATCTTGAGTGCAAAAACCACAGCCGCAAGTTCTAAATCATGGGTAGGGTAATTCACCTCGTGAGTCTTCAATTTTCTAGATGCATAGGCAATTACTTTCCCCCTTTGCATCTAAAACACAACCCAACCCCGAATGTGAGGCATCCGAATACACCACAAAATCTCCAGTCCCGTCCGGCAAGGATAAAACAGGCGCCTTAGTCAACTTTTCTTTCAAGAGTTGAAAGGCAGATTCTTGCTTGGAACCCCATACAAACTTAGTCTCTTTACGCGTCAACTTCGTCATCGGCAAAGCAACCCGAGAGAAGTTTTCAATAAACCGTAGATAATAACCCACCAACCCCAAGAAACTTCTAATTTCTGAAGGCGTTTTCGGTGATAACCAATCTTTAACCGCCACTATCTTGGATGGGTCGACAGTAATCCCTTTCTCATTAATCACATGACCCAAAAATTGGATTTCACGCAACCAAAATGCGCACTTAGAAAATTTTTCATAAAGCTTTTGCCTTTGAAGAACTTCAAGAATCTCACGCAAATGACAGACATGATTACCCTTGATCCTTGAATAAATGAGAAGGTCGTCAATAAACACAATGACCGAACAGTCGAGGAACGGTTTACACACCCGGTTCATAAGATCCATGAAAACCGCGGGCGCATTGGTTAAACTGAATGGCATAACCGTGAACTCGTAGTGACCGTATCGAGTGCGGAAAGCTGTCTTATGAACGTCGTCTTCTTTCACTTTTAGCTGGTGGTACCCGGATTTTAAATCAATCTTAGAGAACCATAACTCCCCTTGCAATTGATCTAAGAGGTCGTCAATCCGAGGTAATGGGTACCTATTCTTCACCGTCAACTTGTTCAATTCCCGATAATCCATACACATCCTCATGCTTCCATCCTTCTTTTTAACGAAGAGAACGGGTGCACCCCAAGGCAAGACGCTTGGGCGTTTGAAACCTTTATCAAGTAGTTCCTGTAATTGCTCCATTAGCTCTTTCATTTCCGACGGTGCCAACCTATAAGGTGCTTTGGCTACCGGCTTAGCACCCGGTATCAAGTCCATCGCAAACTCTACCTCCCTCTTCGGAGGAACCCTCGGTAACTCATTTGGAAACACATCCTCAAACTGATTCACAACCGGAACATCGCGAATATCTTTCACTTTCTCGATCACATCCGCAACACAAGCCATGTACGCCTTGCACCCACGCGCCATGTACTTTGTTGCCTTCATATAAGAACACAATCTTACCTTTCCTTTCTTTTCACCTTCTATGTAAATGGACTCACCCAGCGGGGCGTCGAGTTGTATCGCCTTAGGTCCACATAAAATATTCGCTTTGTTCCTTGACAACCAATCCATCCCCTCAATAACATCAAAATCCCCCATGGTCATAGGAATTAAATCAATATGGAACGTTTCACCCCCCCTAACTTGCAATCCTTATAAATATCAAACACTAGGAAACTCTTATCATTTGCTGCTTCGATCTCTAAGGGTTCATCTAACTTGCTACTTAGAAAATAAGAATGTTTAGCAAATTTCAAAGACACAAATGAACGACTAGCCCCCGAATAAAAAAGAACTAGTACAGGTAAAGAGTTAATCTTGAATGTACCTGACACCATCTCCGGGTTATTCTTCGCCTCTTCCGCCGAGATATGGAAAGCTCTACCCTTTGGCTTTGGTATTTCAACTTTCCTTTAACTTCCACCTTGCTTCAACTCGGGGCAATCCGCCCTATTGTGCCCGGGCTTGTAACAGTTATAGCACAAATGAATTTGGCTTGTACATTGACTAGCCATGTGCCCCGGCTTTCCACATTTATAACAATTCAAAGTCCCCTTCCTACATTCCCCGAAATGTTCTTTCCCACAAACTTTGCACCCTCGAGGAGAGAACTTGCTAAAAGGCTTCTTACTAGGGCTCCCCTTTATCTTTTTCACCACTTGATCCACAATCTCCATTTTCTTCTTTTCCCCTCTAGCTTCTTGCCTCCTCAACTCCACTTCCCTTTCCCGACACATGTTTATCAAATCTACAAGTGTGCTAAAAGAGGATGGAGATATGCTATCTCTGAACTCCACCGTCAGCATAGCATAAAACCTGTCAACTGCGGCCTTAGGGAAATGATATTTCATGAATGCCGTCTTGAATTCCTCCCAAGTCATGGAGGTCACCCCTAATTCACCCCTCTCCTTTCGAAGATTCAACAACCACTCATTTGCCCTTCCCGTCAGTAGAGGCACACTAAACATAACCCTATCCTCGGGCTTACACTTAGTCGTCTCAAAGTTAGATTCCATATCCACCACCCACCTGTGGCTAAGGATTGGGTCCACTTGCCCATCATACTCTTTGGGCTTAATCACCATAAATTCTTTTAGGGTACAACCCCGTGGTTCCCTTTCCTTTTCTTTCATAACCTCCTCAAGAGTTAGCTTAACAGCCCCTCTCATTTCTAAAATAAGCAAAGATGTGGCTTGCTCAAAGGCCTTGGCCACTTCTTCCTTAATCATTTATTGGATTCTTGAATCCAACGATTCATTGCTCGTTTTTCTGTCATCTCTTAACTGAGAATTAGAACAAAAACTCCTTAACATCCTTACACTTTCAATACCTTAGGTATCCATCACACTTACACTCTTATATGTATTAAGTATATATATATCTACCTACATACATACATATATAATCACCTTCACCTAATCCTTGCAAATGTTCATTGTCATACGGTTATCATAAAGACCCTTGCACATCTCGTCTTATTAATCATATTGGCCAGACATGTTTAATAATACGTTATGCCCAATTGTAATTATCATATTCATATAGCAAATCACAAAACAAGTTTCGGCACACATAACACTTTGTCATTCAATCATACATATACATATAAACCATACGTATCAACATTAATCATAACATTACTAACCTTTCATTTCCGTAAGCTCTAAGTCTTAGTCAAGTCCTTTATGGATTCTCGTGTCATTTTCCCCAAATCAAGAGCATCCGGTTTGAGTTTAGTGCCACCCGCACCAAATCTCTCAAACCATTGCTCTGATACCAAGTTGTAACACCCTTAATTTGAAACACTGGTTATAATAAACATTTACACATGCGGAAGCATTTATCCCCAATTTTTTTTACTGTTCGCGTGTCGCGAACTTCTGGGGCCTTCCCTTCGCGTGCCGCGAAGGAGTCCCAAAAACAAAAGTCCGGAAAGCCGGGTCTTCGCAGACATGGGTTTTTCGCGTGGCGCGAAGACCTCTTTTTCACAGAAAGTTTCTGCATCTGCAGATGTTCAACACTTAACCATTTTCCAACTTTTACCAATTTTAACTAGACACCAAAATTTCCCAATCACTTGGGTTTTTGATTAAAGCATTCAAAACACCATCTACATACACCAAAACACAAATTCATGTATCAATTTACATCCATTAGATGGACTTCTAACTACACCCGAAATCATAAAAAAGTGCATACGAGAATCCAACATTCGCCATAGACTTGACCTTAATTATCTCGGAGCTTTTTCTACATAACACCACATGTAACAACCATTAGTAATGAAGATAAACATATCAAAGAAGTAATTATAACTTGTTTTCACCCATTTGACCCGTTTGACCCGTTTGCACCCAATTTATCATTTGGCTACAAATAACTTGCATTTCACCTTACAAGTTCCATTCTTTTCATTTGTCAATCTTAATTAACACATTTTCATTTCCATTATGGCACGTGGGCCATAACCTCGTTTTCATTATGATACTTAGAACATAACCTCATATCCCATTTCCATTATGCTACTTAGACCATAACCTCATTTCCATTATGGTATTTAAACCATAACCTCATTTACACATATCCATTATAGTATTACAACTATAACTACATTCATTCATTTACACATACTAGTTCATACACATTCATACACAACAACATAGCATGCTCACATAACACATGTATCACCCTTTATCATCAAAACTAAGTAAGTGCAAAGGCATTTACCTTTCGGGTTAGAAGATCCCGCACCACCGTCTCGGTTCACAATTTGATTACCAAAACATATACACCTAGTTTAGTAGTCTAATCATACATCAAAATCACATTATAATTGGGTTTACAACCCAATTTCCCATTTCCAACCCAAACAGACCCGTTTGGGTTATTCCCATAACCAAACACCCTCTTTCACCCCAAACTCACCTACTTGAGTTTCATTATCCTCACCTTAACACTAATTTTTCATTCAATTTTTATTATTAGGTTAATTTGGTGTTCATTCAAGTGTCTAACACCATATAAACATTTAATCATCACTAATTCAACATTCTATCATCATAATCCAAACACCCCCAAATTTCTCTATATGAACCCTAACTTCTCATAATCATAATCAAATGGTTCTAGGATGTTAATCACCATTCTTTACCTTTAGTTTAGCTAGATTATCAACAATCTAACACCAATTAACCACATGCATTCACAATTTTTGGATTTCTACAAAACCCATCTATGAACTCATAAATGGTGAAATCAAATGGAAGATTATTACTTACTTGATGTTAGGAAGGTGATGTGCAAGCCAAAACATTCACAAATCAAGCTTCAAATGCACGATTTTGCTTCAATTTAGCTTTCTCCTTTGCTCAAGAACGACTTCTTTCACCAAATGAAGAAAATTTTGACTTTCACTAGTCAAATATGGCAGATTTTGACATTTTACACTTTTAGCCCCTCAACTTCCATTTCACCCATTTCATTCCATAATTAGTTAAAAACCAATATAACCCCATTACTAACTTGAAATCCACTTGTTTCAACTTATTTCTAAAATATTATTTTCACCATAATATTTATTAGAATATTTAATTATTTATAACGAAACCCGAATTTTGGTTCGTTACAAAATCTGGTTAGCATGACGAGTGAGTCAGTGACTCCTGATTAAGAAGTTCAGTTACACAGCTTCTGTTACACAAAATCTTATAACAGACTCACAAAATCTTAAAACAGAAGTCTGTTACGAGTTGGAGAATTAAAACAAAATAAAATGCATTGAAGACGTTTAATACAAATTATTTTCGTTTTAATTCTTTTTAAACTGTTTCGATTTTGTTTCCCCTATAAGTACCAAGGTGCTTCTGTTCCTCTTGCTCTTCTCTCTCAAGGTATTCTTTCGGGTGCTAGGTCCTCCCTGACAGTACATATTGCTTCGGCTGTTGTACCCTAGGAAACAAACGAGTTCTCTTGGGAAACTCGAAATTCTCTGTTTCTTCCTCTTTCTTTGTAATTTCTGTTTATTTCAGTTGTAACATGTATTATAATTTACTGCTTTATTTTCTTTCTGTATTGTAATTTGAATTAGTGAATTGTTTTTATTATTTTATACGAACAGTTTCCTACACTAACTTGTTTTATTGAAGTTACTCTAAATTTAAACAACTTTATAAGACATGAATATGTATCCGTTTTCGTTTATACTTGTTCCGAACAAATGTATGCCAAAGAATTATAAAATAATAAAAATACCCATTACTTAAAAATTAAAATTATACAGACACTAATTTTCATATGAAATATCGGTTATATAATTAAGAGTTAATTACACAGATAGTTCATTTGATTTGCGAAAAATAACAGGTTTTGATACTAAGGGTTTAAATTAACATGTTAGGGTTTTATGCTTTTAATTTTGTAACGAATTTGGGTATTAAGGCTAATTCCGTTAATTTTTCTGTTAAGTTTGGATAAAATGATTAAAATACCTTCAATATATCTAATAAATAACAGGGCTTGTAGGATTTTGTTGTTGTTCAATTCTTTTAGCATTAGTTGAACCCGATCATAGTTTATATGATTATCATATTTGTATTTACAATTGAAATTTGAGGATACAACCTGGAAAAAAGAAAAAAAAATTCGACATCTAATGAAAGAAAATAATGTGACATCAGGAAAAGAATTTATAGGACCCGCCACCGCAACCAACGTAAGTTATTTAGAAAAAAAAATAAAAATAAATGATTAAAGAGGTCAACCCACGAACATGTCAATTTGCATCGAACACGACCCATTAGATAAACATGTTCATGGGTTCGAGCAGAAACTGACCCAACCCCACTAAACATAAACCGTGAATTTCGTGTTAGATTCATGTTGCATTTTCGTGTCGTGCCAGAATTTCACACCCGTACATGCAACTCCATACTAGATTTTTCACCAAACCCGTTAAATGCGATAACTTTTTCCATCCAAAGGAAAAAAAAAACCACACGAACTAGCTGTCAAATAAACATAAAGTAATATGAATCGATTGAATAGTAATGATGTTTACTTAGCTTCTATGAAACGCGATTTAAAATCAAGAGGAAAGAATGGTTGTACCATGTCTCTATCAAAAACCCATCAACCCCACATAATATTCATAGTTCATCTTATCTTTATTAATATATTTTAAATTAAACATAAAATAAGTGATTATATTGTATGCATTCGTGTTCTTTAGAAATTCAAAGTTTGTAATGAAGTATGTTTCTAAATTTTCATTATACAATTATGATCCAACCTGATATAAAAATTGACAGACTAGTATTTGATGCAATTGGATGAAAGCAAGTTAGCTAGAAAATGATCTAACTTAAAACGTATATAACTTTTGATCAATCACGAGTTATGAGCCCGTAGAATATGAATGAAAAATGGCGTTGTAGCATCCCGTATCCACACCGAGGGGTAATGGGTAGAGGTTGCTCTTTTCTAGTATCACCGGAAGATTACCTAAGACACGTCTCGCCATCAGTCTCGTCACGGGGGACCCCGAAGGGCTCCTCCATGGCTATACACAATCAGCTCCATCTTCTTCTTGGGCCTTGATCAGGGCTGCATCCAAAGGAAAGGCTCGTTAGAGGGCCCGGGGGGGTTGCCCCCGAGGGCACTCCAACGCTCAAGTCAGCATCATCATCGAGATATACATATATGTGTCTTTTATATATTAGAGAGAAGGAAATATATAATAGAGGAGAAAGGAGTGTAGTGAGGAGAGAATAACCTGCTATGGTAGTGGTGATATCTCCATATTTATAGGAGGTGTTGTGTGCTTTTTACCCTAATGAGCCCCTTCAGGATGTGCCTGCCTTATTTGGGTTGACAACTGGATCACTGGAGGGGTAGCTCCTACAGGCGTAATTGGTTGGGCGTTATGACAAACACCATAGGTGAGTTGCCTGACTTATGATTTTAACTAATTTTGTATTTATTGTAAAAATCACTAATTTATGGTTCATTTTCAATTTCTCAAAATTCGATAATATCGGTCAAATTTAAATTTTCCCATATAAAATGGGTTTGATGTAACGTATTATTTTTCAAAATTTTGATTAAACTTCTCTCTAAAAGATGTTCTCTTTCAGATTTTATGCTTCTCCTCTGTGACAAAATGCAATTAATTTAACCTAAAACAAAATAAATTTAATATATAAGTAGCTAAAGAAATAAAAAAAAATTGCACTCTTTTTTTTTTAGCATAAGTAAATAGATGTTTTTCTATTTTTATTTTATTATTTGGATAGATTTTTGTTAGTTTGTATCATTTCCATAAAGAAAATACAAGAACTTGGTTTTGACTATGTCAGTTAATAGAAAATAATATAGATACTTTTTTTTGTTTTCGACTGTATGTCAACAATCATGGTTGTTTATCCTTTAAAAATAAAGGGAAAGTATATAATTTTGTGCTAACAAGAATAAGACTGTTTAGGAAGATTATTAAAGATAATCGTGTCATGTTCATAAGTTGAAATTGATGATCTTGAAGATGCCTCGTATATTTGTTTGTATCAAAGATATCACACCTAACTCAAATACACTTAAAACCATATAACCCGAACATGACGTGTTTGACCCGCTTGTCTAAACGAGTTAAACGGGTTAACATGTCAAAATGGGTTGAGGGATTATAAATGAGTTGTAATCAACTCAATCCATATGTAAGAAATCGTAACTTGTTCCTAATAAGTCATGATAACACAAAAATAATATTGATTAACAATTCTAAGGTAATTAGTCTCTCTAAGAGTATGAGGTATACTCTCACCTGGTACTCCCAAGTGAAAGTAACTTTTATGCTACGTGGGCGCCACGTAAGCTTGTTGTTGTTGAAATTGCAGAAAAAACGGATTGAATTCTTGGATACTCTGAAAGGCGTGTGATCACTTTTAGATCAAAACTATTTGGTGGTTCACCCAAATGTTTGATCGGATACAAATCAGGGTTTTGAGAACAACAATATGGAGAACTGTGATGAAAGTAGTATGAACAAGAAAAACATTCGTATGATCAATTGAAAAATAAAACTGGGGGCAGTTATCTATTTTAATTTCAAATTCGAATTTAATTAAATCCACCTAATCTTTTGACAACAAATTTTATATAATAAATTATATAAAATTAATTTCTAATGCATTTTTTTATAAAGCAATAAGCTCGATCCCAGCCAGGGGCTGCCGCCCCTTGGACCCCGATTCCAGGGGCGCTTCCCCCGGACCCCCGTTATATCATGATAAACTCAAATAAGTGTGCACTCCGCAGCTCCTAACTTATTTGATATTTATGATAATATGTATTGATCAAACAAGTTAATCCAATTACACTAAAATATCCAACATTTGTTTGGTTCCTCACTTGGGTCTCACCTGGTAAGGAAAATACCCAAGTGAGTGAAACTCTAGTTAGCATTAAATGCAATAATTATTTTAATATTATTTTTAAAAAAAATAAAACATAAATTCAAATTTCATTAAAAATATAAATTATAAAAAACATAAAATAAAAACTACATAATATAAAAAAAACATAAAACAAAAAAACCTATTTTTTATAAATTGTTTGTGACCACATAAATTCAAAAAATAAAAATATAAATAAATATTAAAATAACTTCCAAGCCTTTTCTCTTGTTTGTGAGCACATATTAAACCTAATAAACAGCTGCCAACCCTTATATTTTATTCTCTTCTTCTTCGTTTGTGAAACAAAAACCTGCAACATCAAATAACTTTCAAGCCCTTTCTCGCGTGAAACCCTTCGCGGGTACTCCTTCACACAAGAAGGGGGCGGTGTTCCCTACCCTCTCACGGTGTGAGAGGCCTCACGGGTGCCCTCTCGTGAGGGTATACCTCATACCCTAAGGAGATGTACTCTAAGTTGCCACTGCATTGGGGGTATCAAGTCTATTATGCCGTATTGGTTTATGAAGTTGGTTGCTTCATAATCTAGTTGGTTTCTCCTCCTCTTTTACCACCAGATCTTGGTTGGTTGTCGGTCTTCCTATCCATTTCGTCCTGCGCTGGGGACACATTTTATACATGTATAGATTATGTTTTATTTATTTTTCTCTTGCCGTTGTCGTGCTGTCACAGTCGTAGCTCATGCCGCTACATTCATAGCTCCGTCACAAAAGCTATGCCACGCTTCTTGTCACCGCCGCTATGGCTTTAGATTCGTCGCTTTCGTTTGCTGCCACAAAGTTTTTTTTACTGTTTTAGTTTTATGTTATTTTTTGTTTATTTATTTTTTTTCCATATTGTATGTTTTTCTACCAAGATATTCATTGTTTTTCGCTCTAGTTTGAGCATCCGAATTCCTCCCACTCCGACCGTGAGGGAATATTTGAACTAATTTAAATATTAGTTAAGGTTTATTTTAATAATATTTAGTATAGTTAAGAGATATAATTTGATTAAGTTTTCTTTGTAGTTATCATTAAATTATTTTACAAATAGTTAATTAATAATACCCAATATCTTACAGGGTTTTAATTATTTATACTATTATTAATTATTCTATGGTATTATTACATATTTATATGTAACGGGAGGGAATAGTACCCCCACCAATGGGGGGCCGTCACGTGTCGCTTAATTTTTTTTTTTAATTTTCGTATTCACCCATCATATTGTATATAATATACGCTTTTAACCTATTTAATTTTCTAATAATTTCGTTTTCCTGTAATAAATTTCGTTCGTTAACTATTTTTAAAAAACGGAATGCGCGGTTTTCTTTAGTTTTATTTGTCAACGTTCCGGTATAAATTTTATTGAAAACGGAGTTGTATTCCAAATCGAATATTTTTTGGGTATCGTATGTTATTACGAGTCTACATTTTGATGTAAGTTTTATCCCTACAAACGAGCATGACTAATAACAAGCAAACTCCCGCCACGTAGCACAGGTGAAAAAACTAATTAGATGATCATTGCAAAAAGTTAAACTGAAAGTTTAACAAGACAGTGTTATTCTTTTATATAATAAATGATAAATATTTCTATTTTTAGGATGAATAAACTAACTAAATTAAGAATATTCTGTAAAAAAATTTTAAGAAAAAAGAAAAGGGATCGGAATAAAGGGCAATATTGTCATTGAACGCATGTTGGTCCATACAATACAATGAAGAATCAGGAGGGAGAGAGGGAGGCGGAGGAGGTTGGTCGCTCACCGTTGTTCAGGGAAACCCTGCGCTCCACCTGTACCAACCAAACCTTGCATTGCAGGCTTGTACACATAGCTTAGGGGCTTGTCGGTGGCACTGTAGCCACCGACGTTGCCTTTTAAAGGAGTTAGTAACGATACAAAGCACGGAAATATAACCAGATATAATATTCTAGTCTAATACCATGTTTAATTTATTTATCATAAGATTTTCCCAAATTGCCGTTAAAAAATTCCCAATAATTTAATTCTTTTAAATAACTGTTGAATTTTTATTTTATATTTAAAATACCAACAATATTTCTTGTCTTATAAATACTTTTGTTTGTCAATGTACTAGTTTAGGATTCTTGGTATAAAAGTAGAGTATGAGTAACGTTTTTCATTTAAAAAAATACTTTTTATTTTATGGCGTTAATTAATATTATATATATATATATATATATATATATATATATATATATATTGATAATATTTGATTCCATACTTGAAAAATGCGAAAACTTTAAAGGTAAAAGAAGAAAATAAAGATGCAAACGATCATTTACAAAAGAAATTCAAAGCAAGAATTCTAAATTCTTTGTGTAGCTAACAAGGAAATTAAAATCAAGTAAATAAAATATAATTCAAATAGTGACTCCAAAATTCTTTATGTAGCTCCTGGGACGTGGTGGAATTTTTTATTTGCTGCAATTAATCTATCAAAGACAATTTTAGATTCAAAGTTAAAAAAAAAAACAAATAATGTTTGTAATGGAAATTTTGCTTGCTCGGAGGGGGCAATGAACCCCTCTAGTTAAGGTTGTAAACAAACCGAACATCTAATGAAGTGTTAATAAACCATTCAATGGAAAGTTTATTTATTTATTAAACAAAAGAATAAGAACAGGATTATACATTCATTTAGTTAAATAAACGAACACGTCAAATATTTTAATTTGTTCATTTACGTTCGTTTTTGCATAAACAATTTTTATATGCATTAAATATGGTAATCATATATTTATGTCTAGACATAAACAAATATATAAGAAAATGAATATTAACATACTATCTTTTAGATATTATATATTTCATGTATGTTCGTTTATGTTGTGTTATTTATTTATTAAATGAATGATTATAAATAAACAATCTAAACAAACACGAATAAAAAAACCTATTTGTTTAAATATTTGTGTTAATTCGGTTAAATTTAAATGACCCAACAAAAAAACATTCATTCGTATTCATTCGATCCATTTACAACCTCAATTTATTTCCGCCCATGCCTAGTTCAGAAAATACGCTTTTTCTTAACCGCAACCATATATTAAAGAAAACCACAACTAGTAAGAAACTAGCTGGGAAAATAAAAAGCAATTACATGAATAAAAGCGGGTTTTTTAACCACTCCACCCACTTAATGTTACTCTTCCGATTCCTGTTTACGAACCATAAAAACGAATAATTAACAACCGAATCAAAAAGCGTTTCCTTTAGACTCTTCTTCGATTGAAAAAAGTGTTTCATTCCGATGACGCAAAGAACCCACCAAACAGACTGCACAATAGCTTCCACTAGCTTCTTTCCCGTTGACCTTAAAGCGCAATTATCCAGCCAATAAATAAGCTCTGCAGGAGATCGTTGACCCGGAAAGTCCACCTCTAACCATTTAGCAACTCTGACCCACAAAGAAGATGCAATCACACAACGACCAAACACATGAATAGAATCCTCCGTTCCATCGTCACACAACTGACATAGCAAAGAGGGAACATCAATCCCTTTGGTGGACTTTCCGGCATTGTTTAGAAATACGCATTTGAGGAGGATGATATGCACTCAGGCGAAAGAGTCATTGCTTCCGGCATTGTGAGGTGACAACGGTACATGAGGCGTAGCATGAGGCACACATCTTGTACATGGGCAGATTTTGTGCAAAGAGTTGTTTTACATGTAATATTTTAAGTTGTACATATATGTTATTTATATATTAAATCATATATAGATGTTATTTATATTTAAATTTTGGGTATGTGATTATAGAAACCTATCATAAATATAAAAATTGTTATAAAAGTAGCTTATGCCTCATGTACATGCTTGCCCCTTCGTCTCATAGGACTCTCGCTTTAGTGCGTTTCAAGATTTTTAAAACCAAGCATCAATGATTACTCTTGAAGTTTAAAAATATTATTTAGAAAAATAAAATAAATTTTGTTAGGTTTTATCGTTATGTAGTTGTTAATTATACACAAAAATTATCGTTTATATTTAAATTTAAGGTTAAAAATAATAAAATATTCTATTCGATAATAATGGGCTAGCTTTCTACACACACCTTTGTAAGGTTTATCAGCGTTCTACGCAAAGGGATTTGCTTACACATTTTTGACCTTTTTCCATATTTGAAATTACCAAAATATCCCAACCAAACATGGTGCATATTTCACCGGCCACCATATAAACAAATGTTTGTGGTTTTGTTTTAACATGGTTTCTAAACCACCCAACCCAATACTCATACCAAATTTATTTCCATATAAATATTGTTACTTTATAAATCTATACTATATAATAAATAAAGATTTTTGTATGCCACATGTCGCCACCATATTCAATCTTATCATTCTTTTCCCTCTCATCTCTCTTATTAAATGCACTCATATCTTTTAATAAATTACTAATTATACTAATAAAACACACTTTTATTTTAAACTAATTTTTATTGTAAAAAAACTTTAAAATCTAATTATGTAATTTTTATTTTCAATCAAATAGTAATGAAAGTCAAATTATATTAAATAGTAATTGACGTATTTTCAAACCCTAATTATATATTATTTTTTACATATTTTGAATTTTGTTTTATATCCTTAGTATACAGTAATACATTTTTACACCTGTAAAATACAAAAATAAAATTTAAGAATTTTATGTATTGATATTTTTCACTCGTGTGTATTACACGGAGTCTAAGCTAGTTTTCAATATAAGAATCATAAAAGAAACCATTTTCTCAATAGATGGAGCATAACATGTTGGTGAAACTCTATAAGCTTCTTTAATTTTTATATTACATAATACGATTACCAAACTTCAAAGAAGATATGTATAAAATACAACTGACTAATGCATGATGGTATAAATGACGGCTGCAATATATATATATATATATATATATATATATATATAGGGTTGGGTTCAAATACTAACCAAGTTTTTAGGTGATAATCATGATAACCACCATACAACCAATTATATAATTTATAATTAGTTTTTTAGTTTTTTAATTAAAAGGGTATGATAGCACATTAACAATCCCACTATTTTGGTAAATTTATTTGTAATCCCTTGATTTTCTTAATATTTTGACTTTTTATCAGAAAATCATTACCATCTCTCTGACTTCAAACCCAATTCAAATTCAAAATATTGAATATATTCCTTCTTCAACTGCCGGCGACTTCAAGACACCATCACCACGCCGCCGTCTCCACCCTTCATCGTCGATCGGAAAAAAGATAAAATCTTGATGGGGTTTAATGCCAAAGTGTTCTTGATCTCTTGGAGGTCGTTGAAGACGGACTGATCTGAGGAACCGTGAAGATTAGCAGCTACTAGAAAGTGACGAAAGAGAGGGTAAGGCTTCTGCTTTAACGTTAAGGTCACGAGGGTAAATTGGAGTCATAAATCTGAACCCATTCTTCTTACGTACAAGAAAAAAGAAATTCATAAAGAGGTTGTGGCCAGAAACGATCTGCAACACTATTTAACTATTCTTTTGATTGTAATCTTCTGTTAGTTTATATATTTCTCATCATTTACAAACATTTTCAAGTTTCAACATCTCAAGGATTTTATTTCAGTTTCTTATCATTACTAATTACTTTTTTTATTGATTTTAATTTAGGTTTTTAAAATTTTTGGTTATTACAGAACTATTCAAACTCCCATCAAGGCATTCGGAATATGTCTTTGTTTATATCAGAGGTTGAGAATGCAAACAATAACTAATATAATTTACGTAATAAAGTTTCAAAAGAAATCAATTCAAATGTAGATAATGACAATGAGAAAGTAGAACTTACTTCAGAAAAGTGACCCATTTCAATTTGTACATGTTGGATCAACTAAAGTAAGTTGGCTTATCTCTTCTAATAATTCATTTTAGCATATTGAAGGAGTAAACGGTAGTGATTTTACTCCAACCATGAAGGAGCAGATTCCGGCCTTGAAAAATATAGATTGATTGTACTTGATTTCATAGTTTTTTTTTTCCGATTAGTGCATAGAACATATAAACATAGTTCGTACGTATATGTAACACAGGTTACATATATGTATCACATATGTTACGTATATGTAACGCAGTTCGTACGTATATGTAACACGGGTGTTACATATATGTATTACATATATGTATCACAGATGTTACATATATGTAACTCATGAGCGATTTGATCAGTAATCTGCAAAGTAATTGATTTTTCTTCATAAAATGATTCATGGTTGTACATGCTTATTTGGTACATTGCAGTCCATTGTACTAATTCATTATTCAGATTTGATTGCACATATACATATCAATAGGTTACTAATTTACAAATAATTTTAATAATTTATGTTTTTTTTTATCAATTTCATATGAATGCATTATCAATTTTCAAATTTATTTGTTTTTATAGAAAAGTTATGGTAATTTTGTGATTATTAAGTATATGTAATTTAACTAATTAATTTTGGTGTGAGAGATGAGAGAGAGATAGGAAAGAGTGTGTGAGAAAAATTAGGAAACTAATTAATTGATTTGCAAATTAAATTCCTATTGTACCCTTTTACAATTAATTTAAATCAAATCAAATTTAGTTAATTACAAATTTGCCACTAAATCTTATTAACCATTGATTAAACAAGATTAATGGTTGAGATGTGGTTTTCATGGTTATCTTATAAAACTTGGTTAGCATTTGAACCTCACCCTATATATATATAGGGGTGAGTTCACTAGAAAACTCATTTTCATGAGAAAATAAAAAAACTCCCCATTAAAGGTGCAGCATATGTGTATTACACCCAAAAACCTAAACCCCCCACCCCACCCCCACCCCCACCTAAAAACCTAAACCCACCCCACCCACCCCTAAAAACCTAAACCCCCACCCCTCCCCACAAAAAAACTCAACCTAAAAGCTAAACTAAACCCAAAAAACCACCCTCAAAAGCTAACTATGCTACACATATGTAGCAAAACGCTGAATTTTTTTTTGAAAGAGGACGACGTGGGGAGCAAGGTCTCCGAAGCGGTTTTTTAGTTTTTGTTTTATATTTTGAGTTATGATTTTTTTTTACCTTTAATAAATAGTTTTTTAGTTTTCTCATAAACAATAAGTTTTCTTATGATCCTTCACCTTTCAAAAACTAAAAAACCGCTTCGGAGACCTTATTCCCCACGTCGTCCTCTTTCAAAAAAATAAAAAATTCAGCGTTTTGCTACATATGTGTAGCATAGTTAGCTTTTGGGGGTGGTTTTTTTGGGTTTAATTTAGCTTTTAGGTTAGGTTTTTGGGGGGTGGGTGGGGGGTTTAGGTTTTTAGGGGTGGGGGGTTTAGGTTTTTAGGGGTGGGTGGGGTGGGGGGTTTAGGTTTTTGGGTGGGGGTTAGGCTTTTGGGTGTACTACACATATGCAACACCTTTAATGATGAGCTTTTTGGTTTCTCAAGAAAATGAGTTTTCTAGTGAACTTACCCCTATATATATATGTTAGGTTCAAATGAGAACTCATAAATACTTGAGAACACGCGAGAACTCGTCAAAAACCAATCAAAACCATTTTTTTTGTTTTCACTATCTCTATTATTAAAATATAATATAAAAAATTATTTATCTTTTTAATTAATTAATCCATTCTCTCTAAATTATCCTTAAAAAAATTTATATACATGTGTAAATGTGTAAATGGTAAACACTTACACATGTGTAAGTGGTAAACTTACACAGGTGTATATTTTTTTAATATATGAAGACATGTAATATTTACACATATAAATTCATTTTTTTATGTTGTATTCTAACAATAAAAATAGTAAAAACAAAAAATGGTTTTGATTGGATTTTTGACGAATTGTCGCGAGTTCTCAAAATATTTAGGAGTTCTCAAATGATTCATTCCCATATATATATATATATAGGGGAGGGTTCTAGAGAAAACCACATAGTTAGGCGAAAACCGAGAAAACCACTAAAAAAACCAATTTTAATCAATAATATAATAATATTTATTTTTTATTTTATTTATATTTTTTTATAAGAGTATCAATGTAATATTACACATTTTTACCAAAAAATCATTTAAATATTGGCTTACGTATACGGAACCCATAGTGTTACGTATACGTAAACAGAAAACAAAAAATTACGGTTACGTATACGTAACCCATAGTATTACACATTGTTTTTGTGGTTTTCTCGGTTTTCGCCTAACTTTGTGGTTTTCTCTTGATCCCATATATATATATATATGGAATAGATCATTTGAAAACTCCTAAATATTTTAAGAACTCGCGAGAACTCGTCAAAAAACCAATCAAAACCATTTTTTTTGTTTGTACTACCTTTATTACTAGATTACAACATAAAAAAATGGATTTAGATATTTAAATTTACATGTATTCATATATTAAAAAAAATATATACATGTGTAAGTTTATCACTTACACTTGTGTAAGTGTTTATCATTTACAAATGTTCATAAAATTTTTTAAAAATAATTTAGAAAGAAGAGATGTATTAATTGCACAGATAAATCATGTTTTATGTTGTATTTTAATAATAAAGGTAGTGAAAACAAAAAAAATGGTTTTAATTATTTTTTTGACGAGTTCTCAAAATATTTAGAGTTCTCATTTGAACCTAACCCTATATATATATATATGGTTACGTTCAAATGAGAACTCATAAATACATGAGAACTCACTAGAACTCGTCAAAAAACCAATTAAAACCATTTTTTGTTTTCACTATCTTTATTATTAAAATATAACATAAAAAATAATTTATCTCTTCAATTAATTCATCTATTCTCTCTAAATTATCCTTAAAAAATTTATATACATATGTAAATGGCAAACACTTACACATGTGTAAGTGATAAACTTACACAAGTGTATATTTTTTTAATATATTAAGACATGTAAATTTACATATATAAATTCATTTTTTTATGTTGTATTCTAACAATAAAAATAGTAAAAACAAAAAAATGGTTTTGATTGGATTTTTGACGAGTTCTCAAAATATTTAGGAGTTCTCAGATGATCCATTCCCTATATATATATATATATATATATATAGGGTGAGGTTCAAATGCTAACCAATATTTATGTGATAACCATGATAACCACTCTTAAACGTAGTGTTACGTATATGTAACAATTATCATTATGTTAATGTTACATATATGTAAACACTATGCGTCACGTATATGTAACATTATTTGGTACGTATACGTAAGACTCATCATTTCCGTATTTACGTTCAAAATATTTATTCAAGATATTTAAATACTATTTTAACAGTTAAAAGAAAAAATAATTTATAAATTATGTGATTGTTTTATAGTGGTTAGCACGGTTATCACATAAAAAGTTGGTTAGTATTTGAACCCTTCCCTATATATATAGGGTTGAGTTCATGAGAAAACTCATTTTCATAAGAAAACAAAAAAAACTACTTATTAAAGGTACTGCATATGTGTAATACACCCCAAAAACTTAACCCACCCCAAAAACCTAAACCCCCCACCCACCCCCACCCAAAAACATAATAACTAGAAACTAGGGATGAACATAAATACCGAATAACCATAATTGAATCAATTAAGAAACCGACTATCCGGCTATGAATTTTTAATAATCGATTTTTATGATCAATTATGAAAATCTAAAATATGAAATTCAGTTATATGTTCTATTTTAGCTGGCTTAATAGAAACAAACGTAATGGTTACACAATCTTCTAATTAATATTAGACACAATAATTATAAACCGCTAAACATTCTAAATTATTTTGGAGGAGATAAGTACATTGAATTTATTAACTATGCAAATAGTTACGGCTTACCAATATTAATGATTTTTTTTAATTTATTTTTCATACATCTTGTAATTAATTTCTTATACAATTCTAATTTTAAATTAAAATTTTACGATATAAAAAATATGGCGTATCCGATGTTTGACTTATCTCCCACATTCATGCAGGGTCTGAGAAGGGACCGGATCGTTTTCAAGATCTGATGTACGTAACTTTACCCCTACGCTTTGTGCAGTAAGCTGTTTCTCACGGTTTAAACTCATGATCTCAAAGTTATAAATCAACAACCTTACAGGTTGTTATAAGGCTCGTTCTCCGAAATATACAATATAATATACAATATTAAAACCTACAATATTAAAACCAATAAAATATGACTCAAAAAAGTATTATTTATTTATTTGTGTGTCTTATCTTTGTCTCTTCCACCTATATAAGCATAGAACAAAGACAAACACAACTACTATTTCAAAATGAACGACCCTCTCTCCAAAACCACCGTCTGCATATCCCTCCTCCTCCTCCTCCTCCTGCCGCCCCTTTCCGCCGCATCTCCGCCACAAATAATATCCTTCCAGAAAGGCTTCACTCAGCTGTTTGGTGGCAACACCAATCTCCTCCGCTCTGACGATGGCAACACCGTCCATCTCCACCTCAATCAATACACAGGCATATATCTATTCTCCCTCTCTTTCAATATATGATATATTAATTCTGTAAACTAGAAATTAAATATTATTGAAAAAAATAATTTCAGGAGCTGGATTTAGATCTTCAAACATGTACAACCATGGATTATTCAGTGCTAGAATCAAACTACCATCAGAATACACTGCTGGAATCGTTGTAGCATTTTATGTACGTAACTCTTCACTCGGAAAACTTGTTTAATTTTAGAGAGTTTGAACTCGAGTTCGGCTCATGACTAATTTTTCAAACTTCAGCGTTACTCACGTCCTATCGTTTGTAATTATTAATTGTTTAATTTTATTTATATATATATAATTCCAATTTATATATATATATATATATAATTCTAATTTTTATTTATAAAGTGATATATATTATTCGACTTTTTTTAACATAAATAGTTATTGTGTAACTTTATATTTAATATATTGAATAAAAATCCTTTTATTATTTATACAAATAACATACCAGTTCAGGGCTCGCCATCATAGCAAGCCTTATATTTGAAGCTAAGCCTTAGCTTAACGAGTTGATCTCGAGTATCTCTTTAGCGGCACCGCTCGTTTACACTCATTATTTTCTCTTCCTAAGTGAATTACGTCGTTGTATGAGTTAACGACAAAGCTAAACGACTGGAATATTCAATCGCAAATCCTTTATAATGATTGTTCTGACGAATTTACGACGTCTCAACGCAGGGGCGGCTCTACAACACAAGCAACTAAAGTAACAAACTCCATAAAATTACATTTTAGAAATTGTTATATATTTAGAAACCGTTACAAAAATCGTCAATTTTAAAGTTTACTTTAGGTCCTGAAATATGTTGAGCCGCACCTGGCTCAACGGTTAAAAAAACCGTTTGTGTATTAGGGCTTCACCTATAACTTTATACTATATACATACAGTTAATATTTATATTCTTTTTGATATATAATCATGATATACATGCATGCAGACTTCAAATGGTGATGTGTTCGAGAAGACGCATGATGAGTTGGACTTTGAGTTCTTGGGGAATATTAAAGGGAAGCCATGGAGGTTTCAGACAAATTTGTACGGCAATGGTAGCACAAGTCGAGGTAGAGAAGAAAGATACACCTTGTGGTTTGATCCTTCCAAATCTTACCATCGTTATACAATTCTATGGACCTCTTCCAAAATCATGTAATTACTTTCTTTCCCCTCTTACTATATCATCTTCATAAGCTAGTCGATCTCGTTAATCATATATTACATTTACAATACAGAACTAATTTTAAGTAAAAAATTATCAGAATCACATAAAACTCATGCATATTACTTTAACCGTGATGTATTATATATAACTGTTACGTAAACGCATAACCGTCTCTGATTTTCTATCTCACCATACTTGTTATCTACTGCGTACAAATGTTTATGTGATTTTTCTGGTTTTATATTAAACATGATATATTATATAAAAAAAAAGTTAATTACATATTAAAATCTGAAACTTGGACTTGAAGAAAGTGAGACATAAAGACAAGACACCAATAAAGGTTTATATGGTTTTGATAACGTTCATGTATAAACAATTACACCTAATGTCATTTTAGTTTTTTTTTAATATTATAATTTTTATAAACAAACTAAAGTGATATATCTTTTCATACTAGTTGAATCTTATATTTTTATATTAATATCTCATAACTAAGTAATATCTAAATATTACATTGTTCGGATTTAATAAATTTGGTAAAAATACTTAAAAATAACTTTAATGTTTTATGATCATTAAAACAATTTATTACAAATATTTTAATTAATATAAAAAATATAAACAAAATTATTGTTTTACTAACAAATATAAGTTTTTATCAGTTAAATTACAAAATGTATACAAATTGACAAATATAACAAAATTATTGTTTTACTAACAAATATAAGTTTTTTTAATAAAAACTTGTTTTTATTAACAAATATAACCTTGGTGTTTTTTCCGTGGCCATCCGTCCACACGGACAAAACCGCCACTTCTTAGTCCAGACACGCCCCGTAACGAGGTGTTTGTCATTGAGGATGTGATACGTGTAGGTGGATCGACAATTCAATAAACTTATAAACATATTAGTTATTTAATTTAATAAATATATAATAATTTCTAATTTTATATTATTTTTTTCTTTTCAAAACCGCAGATTCTATATAGATGAGGTTCCTATAAGAGAGATACTACGAAGCCCCGAAATGGGTAGCGATTTCCCTTCAAAACCCATGGCATTATACGCCACCATATGGGATGCCTCGACTTGGGCCACAAATGGTGGCAAATATAAGGTAAATTACAAATATGCCCCTTTCGTCACCGAGATGACCGACCTCGTCCTCCACGGTTGTATTTCAAACCCGATTCAAGATCTTGTAACCGACACTTGTATGCAAATGGACCAACAACTCGAAACCATTCAATACAATAACATTACGCGCAAACAAAAGAGCGCGATGAAAAGGTTTAGAGAAAAGTACATGTATTATTCATATTGTTATGATACTTTGAGGTATCCTGTGCCGCCACCAGAATGTGTGATTGACCCGTTGCTTCGGCAACAGTTCAAAGAGACGGGCCGGCCACGGCGGCATCACCGCCACTCGAGGAAAGGTTTGAGCAGCCAGATGTATGACGACATTGAAGATGAAGATTGAAGATGTAGAAAGATTTGTGTGTATAATACGAGTGTTTTGTTAAATGGATTTGCTTGTTTGAATTTTTCAGTTTAATTTAATATTTATAATGTATTTTTACCATAATAATTAAATGAAAATAAAACGATACATATATCAGATTATAGCTATCAAGAAAGTTCATTATTCTATGTATATTTATTTTAAAAATTAAGCTTGTTTCAAAATTGGGTATGTGCTAGTGTGTCATCTAAAAACGTCCTAAAATTAGCTATTGAATTGCGACCCAATTAAAACGGTTATAAAATTAGCTATCGAAAACAAATCGTTTGTAGATCAATCACTAAGCTTGCATAGTTTTAAATAGGGGTATAAACGAGCCAAGTCGGCTCGCGAGCAACTCGAGATCGGCTCGCTAAAAGCTCGAATCGAGCCGAGCTTAAATGAGCTCGAGCCTAAAAATAAGTTTGTTTAGTAAATGAGCCCGAGCCGGCTCGCGAGCCTTAACGAGCCTATTATTTATATAAATTTTTAGTTAATTTATTAAATGTATATGCATAAAATAATAATTAGTATATATAAAATTATGATAAAAATAACTAAATAATATATGTTATGTTATATATAAAATTATAATAAAAATATATAAAAATAATTATAAAAAAATATAAAAACTAATTAAAACACGAGTTCAGCCCGAGCCGAGCTTGAGCTTGAAAAATAACTCACGAGCCAAACCCGAGCTTTAGAAATAGAGCTCGAGCTCTCTGTAAGTTCAACGAGCCGAGCTCGAGTTTAGTCGAGCTCGGGCTCGGCTCGTTTACACCCCTAGTTTTAAATCGGTCCTAGGTTTATGAAAAAGAGGCCGGTCATAAAATCAATCGCAATTAGGGCTCTAAATGAACCAAACGTTCATCGAACAGTTTGTGAACTGTTCGGGAGAAGTTCGTTTACGTTCGTTCGTTTAATAAATGAACGAACATGAACAAGGAATTCCGTTCTATTAGTTATATGAACGAATATGAACACATATTTTGTTCGTTCAATTGTGTTCGTGAGCGTTCGTTCATGTTCGTTTGCTTATGTCGTTCATTAAAGATTTTTTAATATATTTAAGTCTTATTTAAATTTGGTGTTATCTAGAAATTGTTGTTTAAAAAAAGAAGGCCTAGTTGCATTGATTGATTTGAAACTTAACTAGTACTTAAAGTTGTGGCCTCAACTTGCGAGAGTAGAATACTGGTAGTCTCGTCATGTAGGTTAGACCTCATAATCGTTATGAAAGCTAAGTCAGAATTATATAAAAACTAGTATGTTTATATATGATGATTTTTTGAAAGTATAATAAGTCACTTTAATAATATAATAATTGGACATATATAACTTTACGGGTGGATACATAATACATCCAATATTTGAGAATCAGTAAGCCATAATTTAAGGAAATTATAAATAATAATTAGTTAAAGTTAAAGTCAATTGTAATTGAGTATTTTAGAAATAATAATTACACTATTCAAGTATGGCATAAAAGGTGAATACGAGTGGTTTCCACCAAAAAAATAACGCACTATTTCGAAAGTTTTTTTTTAAGAATTTTCAAATTATATGATAAGGGGATGTGGTATGGGGGCACGAAGGATCCCGTGAACCCCGTAAAACACTGCCCCCTCGATGGCGTGAGGGGTGCGTAAGCCTCCTATGTGAGAAATCTCACGGCTCGTGAGATGAGGGGAGGAGGTTGGTGTGTGGCTCTCTCTTTTTCACACACACACTACAATTACACCACTCACACAACTCACTCGTTTGGGTATACCACATACCAATTGAGAGTGATGTGGCAACTCATCTAGGTGACGTGACGTACACATGGCAAAAAAAGTGCCATCATTTGAGCTTTACTCACTTGAGTATACCCCATGCCCTAATTAAAAACTAGCGAAGGAGTAACAACGAAAGATTTTAGCACCTAAACGAATCAATTTTTTTATAAATTCACTTGAGCTTCTCTGAATCTAGTTTTTAAAAACTTTAAGCTTGAGCACAAGCATAAAAATAAGCTTGAAATATATAAGGGCTTACTCTAGATTTTATCAAGGCTTTCGAGCCCTAGTTAACAACTTATTGCTACAGAAAACTCAGTGGTAAAGCTTAGAGGCCTGTAGCGGTGTGTGAGTACGAAACACCTCTTGTTTAGCAGGTTTCTGCGATGATATTGGGTTGTTTATCATCATTTCGAGTGGAGGTCAAGGCTGCGACAAAATAAATAACCCGTTAGAAGGTTCAGTGTCTAAGCCACGTGGACACTCTGACGCTCAAGTTAGTATATGTATATGAATTTGTATATTTATTGCTAGCGACTATTATTATGACATCTTGGTGGGTTATTTGGTGATCGTGGATCCACGAGACCGTGTTTGAGACTTTTAGCAAGCCATGAGAATGTATTTTTGATTCTATTGTAAAAATTTCTCATATTTGTGGTTTATTAATAGAAACATGAAAGTTAACATTACTTGCTTTTCTCATGTCGTTACTTGCTAGACAATGAGTAATAATATTCCTCCATACAAAAAAGACATAAATGTCTTCAAAGCTTGTATTGAGTTAAGCTTGAACTTAATAAAAAGTTTTCAAGCTAAACTCAAAACATGTTAATTAGTTCGACTCGACTTATTTATGACCCTCGTTTAAATATTATATGTCCAAATAAAGTATCACATTAGTAAAGTTGGTAGATTGTAAGTCAAAATAAATTGTGCATTATCTTGCTAAAATCTATGATGATAATATTCCATGATTGCATATCTTGCAATGGTCCATTTGTTTTGAACTAGATCACATTTGGCTTTTACAACAAATCTTTACTTCATTATTTCAATTTAATTATTATAAAACTTAGATACATTCTAGTTATATAATTATGAACTTTGTGTAAGCTTTACATCATAGTCAAGATCCTCATCAAGTCAATTCTTTTTCTTTTCCTTTACTATTCTATCCAAAACTATAGTTTTCTCGACTGGACATGAGACACACCACTCTTTGTAACATTTTCTTCAAAATTATTTGTTATCTTAATATCTAGATAAAATATGAGCCATATGCTAGTGCGGTTTGATTCATGTTTTATTGTCATTCTTGCATTTTAACATGAACTTTTAACTTGTTGATTTCATTCACCTTTCTGCTATATGTTTCATGAGCTACACCTAATTTTCTAGATAATGACTACCATTATATACAATGCATAGTAGCATTTGTAGACTGAAAGAGAAATTATAATAAATATTGATACAAGTTAGGAGGGGTGGAGTAGACGCTTGTTCAAGTTTATTGTGATTTCTAGCATCTATATACCTAAGGGATTCTAAGGGGCGATGACTCCTCGACCATGGGGGTTCCATTGGGGTCTGGGGGTAGCGCCTGTGGCGGGAAGTTGCTTCGTATTTGCATAACTGATAAAAAGTTGCATGAAAAATGGATGTCAACTTCCTAATCATCAGTGGTGACTGAAATTGATGATTAGTGGTGACTAGGCCTATAAACGAAATTAACGTTCAGTGAACCATTCGATGTGAAGTTCGTTTATGTTCGTTCACTTAATAAACAAAACAAACAAACGGACATGAACCAATTTTTTGTTCATTTAATTAAACAAACGAACTAAACACTTGTCATGCTCGTTCATTTACATTCGCGAACGCTCATTTATATTAGTTCGTTTGTTCATTTAGTTCGTTTATTAAAGTTCATTCATATCCTTTCACTTATGTTCGCTATGTTACGTTCATTTAAATATTCATTCAAACTTATCTATGACTAATATTAATTTAAAATTGATTTGATTTTCATATTTTAAATCCATTAAGCCTGATTTAAGATTAATTTGATATATTTGCTTACTTTTGCAATGTCAGACGTAAGAATGATAATATTTTAAATTTTAATTTGGATATTTATGTTTACTTTTAAATGGTGTTCATTTACGCTCTTCTATGTTCATTTGTGTCGTGTTCGTGACCGTTCGTGTAGGATATTAACGAATAAACATAAACGAACACATTCATTTTCTTAACGAATGGACACGAATAATAATTTCCGTTCGTTTAATTGTTTAAATGTTCGTGTGAAACGCCAAAAACCGGATACATCTCATAGTTGGCACAAAACATAACAAACATAGTTCTTAAACTGTAAATCAGAAAAACTATTACAGCGAAAGTCTTTAATTCAAAACATTCATAATCCGGTAACGTGTAACATTGTTCGAAACATAAACTATCGGGAATAGGAAAGTCAGTCTTCAGCACAGCAGCCCGACGTCCATGCTATCCAGCCTCACGACTGCTTTACTTTACTTTTGTTTTACCTTTACTACCTGTCATGTATACTAAAAGTCAGCTAACGCTGGTGAGTTTTATCTTTACTTTGAACTGTAAACTTTAAACTTTTCTTTAGGTAGCTTAGTTTTATAAAAATAAAATAAGCTTTCTTTCTTTACTTTAAAACAAACTTTGCCTTTACTTTAAAACTGTACAACGTTACAATTTATAAAATCGTTCCGTTACTATCTTTCTTTAAAACTTTACTTTTGAGGAAAACCTATTATGTGTCCTCCTTTACTCTTTCAAAACTTTCATTTCACTCGTACAGTACAAGTGACTTTCACATACTTTAACTATCACATATGGATCATTGTCCGAAGACAATATCCCTTTTCTCGCTTACACCTCGAGGTAAGACTTTTATTTTAACGCTACCCACACCTTAGGGTGAGACTTTCTTTCTCGCTTACACTTCAGTGTAAGACTCCTTTAGCAATTGTTCACATCTCAGGGTGAGACTCCTTTATCATTGCTTACACCTCAGGGTATAACTTCTACTTTAGTTTGCTGACATATCGGGGTGAGACTTCTACTTTAGCATGCCTGTAGGACTTTGTACTGTGCAATGCAATTACACTACTACACAAAATAGAATGCAATCACATAACTTTCACATAGACAAATAACACGTATTAACATATAAGCATAAAAATGATATCTGTCACTGTCACTGTTTGAGCTGTACCTGTTACTATCACTATCGAGCTACATCGAGGTGCTGCTCCTTTACCTATCTTTACCTTTCATTATTTACTTTCTTTAAAATATTTATTTCAAAGATAGTACTGTACACTTTAGCTTATTTTTCTTTCATTTATAAAAATAGCATTTCTATAAAAACTATAACTTTCTCTTTTACTTTATAAAAATAACATTTTTATAAAAACTATACTCTGCCTTTCAAATCTTTCTACCAGTATGCATGTTAGCTCAAAACCGTTAGGAAAAATGACAATAAGAACTCACCTGACTTCTACAGAATTATCTCACTCAGCAATGAAACTTCAAGCTAGGTGGGATGCTAATCGATCTATTCAAGAGTCAAGAACGGGACATGTAGTTATAACTAAGACACTTCATCTGAAAACTCTTTGTCCGAAATCCTTTTCTACCGAAATCTATTTCGGTCGAAATCGTTTTCGACCTAAAACCAACTTGTTCGAAATGTATTTTATCCAAAAACTTTTTCGTTCGAAAAAAGTTGTCCGAAAACTATTTCGTTCGAAACATTCTGTCTGAAAAACATATTGTCTGAAGTACTTTTCGGGCGAGTCATCGTTTTCGGACCATTCATCGAGTTTTCGGACGATTCAACTGTTCTTGGCCAATTTCCCCGTTTTTTATCCAAGTTTCAATCTTTTTACGTCCAAACTCATATCTGAAGCTAGATATATACTTTTTAGGCCAATACAAATGTAAAAATCCCGACTTTGATTGAAACCCACTTAAAACCCTAAAACCACTTTTCCAAGAAGAATTCGAATCTGGGAAGGTTTTATTAACTGGTTACGCTTGTTCCTTTCTTTTCCAACCTTCTGTAACGCCTAGCAATGATCTCAAACCAAATATGAAGGTCTCGGGTGTGTTTTGAAACTTTCTCTCTCTAGCCTTTATTCTTTCTCTCTCTAAGATAAATGAAGAAGATGATGAAGTGGGGGAAGAAGAGGGGAAGATCAGGTCTTACTCTCCCCACCATGCGCCCCACGAGCCCATCCTGAGGCCCAAACTTGCGAGCCCGTTTCCCTTAATTATCCATTTCTTTATTCCTTCCGGTAACCGTCTTTATTGTTTTGTCGAAGTTTCGGGATGTTACATCGTGTTCGTTCATTTTTCCGGTTAAAGTTAAACGAACAAACCCCGTTCGTATTCGTTCGGTACGTTTATAGGGCTAGTGGTGACTGATTATGAGTGGTGCCCGATCATCATGAAATTTGACTATGAGCAGCAACATGATTTTTGTTGCTTCACACATAGATACTTTGATGTTTCTTAGTCACTTGGTGTAGAGGGTTCTAACATTTTCATGATACTTTGATGTTTGTGTTTAAATCAATGTGCATTGATTGAATTTGATACATAATTTGTGCTCCCTGATTGAGAAATCTAAGCCCTTTTACAAATGAAGATGTCCAACTGTGAATTTAAGTTTATCATCTAGTTATGGCTTTGATGTAATTAAAAAGGTGATCCCTTTTAAAAAAATAGCCTATTTTGACTTGTACTTGTTTTTGTGAAAACCCGTTTTAACCCGAAAACGATTTGACCTGTCTCCCCGGCCCGACCCATTCGTTTTTCCATGTATAGGATAAATCATATAATATATATAATCCGAATATATGTTAGAATAAGAGGCTAATTCTGTTTAACAATATTTTTTATTGGTCAAATCCCAATTGAAATATGTCTAGTCCTTGAAATACTTACTAAAGTTGAAATTTGATATAGTTGAAGTGAAAATAATATTACAAAACAATTAAAAATTCTAAATATGATTCTATTAGTTCACGAAAATAAAAGTATAAAACACGACATTGGACTTAAAATGATCGATAAATAGCCCATTATTCTTGAGCCCAAAATAAGAAGCCCAACAGGTACTTGGCCCAAAAATAACCAAAGCAGGCATTGACTAAACAAGAAAATTTAAGGTGTAATTTCCACGTAGCTGATAAATAAATTTAAATGTATATGCAAACGAACATAAACACATGTAAACGAATGAGTGTTCATGAATGAGACATGTATTCATGTTCGTACGTTTAATTTAACGAATAAATAATCGTGTTCATGTTCGTTCGCTTATTAAATAAGCAAACTTTCCGTCGAACATTTCATAAACGATTGACTAAACGTTCTATACATTTACAGAAGTAGTTAGCTGTTAAATATGGACGAATTATGTGAGTTTTGTAACAATTAGTTGAAAACATGATAGAAAATGAATTATCTTGAATAAAGTCAAAGAAGAGGTGAAATACAAATTGGAACTTGGCCAAATAATGTGACAAGGTACCTATAAATGAAGGGAAAATAGAATAAACGAATTACGTTATAAGTTGTACCGATTTATGGTAAAATTGATATATATTTGATGTAAAAATGGCAAAGTTAAAAATGGTTAAGTTAAATGTTGCTACAAAACTTATCGCCTAGAGGCTTAAGCTTCAGAGCAGTGCGGAATGGACAAACTAAGCTGGAACTTCAGGACTTGGAGATGATCTGCAAAACAAGTAACATCGTAAGTTTCGCCACGAGTAGAAGGAGTTTCTCCTCGTGACCACCCTCCGGCGTGAGAATAAGTATTTGTCTGGTGAAAGGTAAAAGGAAAGAAGAAAAATAAGGAGTAGCAAGTTCGGATATTGAGGGTATGAGAGTGCGTGTCTTTTCGTTGATCAAACGAGCTGTTTATAATGGCTTCATGATTTGGGAGCATCTGGCCCATGGCCCTATTTCAGGTAACCTGCATTTGGTTTTACTTGCTCCCTCAAGCTTACCTGGACTGCCCTACCTCTTTTGGTGTTTAAGGGGTTTCAGGTATTTATCCATATAGTTGACTGTATCTATGTTGTATGAGCTCCGTAACTGACCATTTATCCATTATATGTTGGTATCATTACTACTCTCTTGTTTCAATAGTTGACTCGCCTCTAATGTATTGACCGTATACTGAACCATTATCTGTTATGGGTGCATGCCTCTCTAATTCCTTTGTTTTTATAGTTGACTCCCTATTTTTGGTACCCTGACCATACGAATTAGTCCTGCTTGGTCAGGGGTCCCGGTACGGGTTTTTGCCTCTTATCATTTTGTCTTATTTTACTCTGGTGTCGTTATTTAATGTCCAATGAGAATTCTTTCATACGTACGTGCGTCTTCCAACCTTATGTTTCCCTAATATTTTACTAAGTGATTGATAAAGGATCCACTTTCCTCGGCCGTCTCTCCTTTGAGCCGCGACAGGACCTTAACTCACTCTCAAGAAAACATAAACGGAGGGAGGGCTTTATGCGGGTCGTGACACGGAAGGAGTTGGACGATGAAGGCCTTGACACCCTCTAAGCCGCAGCTGGGCCATGAATCGTTGGAGACGCGGCACGAGTTGAACCGCATCAGGCCGTGATGCGTTGGGGATGAGCCGCGGCTCAGGTTGCCTGTTTGCTTGTTTCTTCCGCCGGGACAAAGTTCCTCTTTGAGCCGCGGTTCACTTACTTTGTTCTTTTGTGGGTTAAACCCCTTCATCAAACATGCTTGATATTATTTTATAAGGATAACTCCACATAATAGTAATAAGTTTCCCAATTGTTTCGCTAAAATCACTAAAAAAATTTTTAGTTTCTTTAAAGTTATTCAGTTTTCATTAGATGTTCAAATCTTATGAATTTTTTTATAAATGTTATAACTTTTTAAAAATAAGCGATCTCAATAAAACATATATGAATCCTATATAGCGATTATGACAAAAACTAAAAGCGTTGTTTGAATCAAGAGATACGTTAAATTAATGTATTAAACTCTTAAAGTTGGGGTGATTATACATGGGGATCTTGTATCACGTATTAGTATAAATTGAATTTATACATGTTAATTAGTAAAAGACTTAAAAATGAACTTTTAATTGGCTTAAAATCTATCAAAATGACAATTTTTTTTGTTAAATGGTATGCTTGTTGAAAATCTATTTAAACTTATATCATGGTTTCTTACATATATTGTTAAATTTGTGTGCTTGTGTTAGTTTATCTATTATAATTGCTTATAATAGTAGCATATCTCTTTGATAGCATGTTAGTACTTAACTACTTATGATATTATAAATGCTTCGTGGATAGCACCGAAAGCATTTTGGATTGAAACATAGGTGTTATGGATAACAACATTTAAATAAGGGTCTAATAATAACTTATATTGATAGCTAGTTATCGGTAATTATTTGTGTTGTGAATATCACCTTTTTAACTTCTTTTTTTCTAATATTATTGTGGATCTTTTTAAAATAATATTAAGCATTCATTTAGCGAACACATGACATGAGAAATACTTATATTTTGGTATAAGGATGGCTGAATCAAATGGAACGACTTCAAATGTGCGGTCAAGTATGGTCAGAGTTTGTCACTTGGGCTGGTAGCCCGAAGGTAAGAATCCAAGACTCTTTAAACAAGGCTAGGGTTCAACTCCTGACATACGTGAGAGTTCTCTCTACGTTCAAGTATCATCACATATATTCAAATTTTCTCTAATTAATGTCCCTCTAAATCATAATTGAAACCTAGCTAAATCATGAAGCTTCAATCTTCTTCTCATCATTATTGGAAATATTAATTACATCAACTTTTAAAGTTGAGACCCTCAAATACTTAAAAACATTTTTTTTCTTTATTTCTTTATTTTTCTTACAATTAGACAAAGTGTAGT
Organism: Smallanthus sonchifolius; assembly: GCA_023525975.1. Lineage (NCBI taxonomy): Eukaryota > Viridiplantae > Streptophyta > Magnoliopsida > Asterales > Asteraceae > Smallanthus > Smallanthus sonchifolius. The sequence goes on along the minus strand of CM042021.1, from coordinate 26,443,529 downwards.
TGTTGGACGCTACTTGCCAACTCACCAAATAGGGGCGCCAAACACCGCGTCGTTGGGGCGTTATCCGACGCAATGGGCAGGACAATGTGAGTTTAACAGGCGTGAGGGAGTTTGTGGGTTTAATGTTGAGGTTGACCAATGAGAAATGAGGGTGAGGCGTTGACGTTGCCCCATTACACATAATCTTAAGTGACATTTCAAACATTTGCTCTAAAACCCAAAACCTTTATACTAAACTACATAAAATTATTTCTTTTTAGGATAAAATATATCATGTTTTGTATATATAGTATAAATCTTTATCGTCTTAATAAAAATAATGTTAATTTGTTCCAACCCAATCCTCTTATAACAAAACAAGTGTGTATGTTTTATGTGGTTGTACTAAATAGATATTTAATTATTGAAATATGTACCCCACAAACTAGTGATTATTCAATTATTATTTACTTTTTTTCATAAAAGAGTACTATGACAAACTTACACATGGCCTTGGATGCTCCTTTCCTTTCATAGATTCCATTTGTTATGTTAGATCTAATCACTCACACATCAATCTCTTCAATTAAACAAATATAGACCAAATAAAAACTTATATAAGCACTTTAAAAAATATATGTGTAAATATAAATGGTTAAAAACCGAGTATCCTTTTTCTAGATTTGATTTGATACTCTAATGATCTTTTATGCATAAATATATAGCACGTTTCTAAATATTATTTCAATATATAGCAATCATTTTTTAAGTTTCACTCGCTGTTATAATAAGTTTTGACGTACATAAATACAACGCAACATGTAATTCATCATAACGGCGTGTCCAAGTACATGTCTGATATGTTGTAATAAATTTTGATGCAACGTAACGTGTATGTAACGGTGCATCCAACAATTATAACTTTACGTCCAAATTCTGTAGTTTTGGATGTTAAACAAAAGTGACAAAAACCCTAAAACACAAATATACTTCAAGACGATTTTTTAATATAAAAAAAATATTTCACAAATTGATGTAATTTGTTCCCTAATAAACTGGAATTACCTTAACAAACTATAGTTGCTAACAATAAGTCATATAATTAAGATACGTAAATATCATTTTTTCTTAATTAACATACACATACAATTGTTATCTTTAATCTTAAAATCATCACACCTGCACTCCATAATATTTGAACTAATAACCATTTGATTGATGAGTACACCACTTTATCACGAATATGTTCTTTTGGGGAAAGACAATTGTTATCTACTGAAGTCTTTCTATGCTTCACTGGCCGTTAAAATACATTTACTCAAAAGTAACATTGTTTATTTCTAATAACAATTACATATTCGTATACAAAAATATATACGGATACATATAATTTAAAGTAAGGTACACAAATTGTCCTTTAATTATACTAGAAATTACATTCTATATCTTTTAACTTGAATAAGTACACAAACTGTCATTTTTTAGAAACTTTTGCACACCATATGTCCTTTACAGTAACCTCCATCCATTTTCAGCGTTAACTCTAATCACGTGCCTCTCACATGATGGGTAAAATTGTAATTTCATCTATTGTCTCTCACGTGATGGATAAATTGATCATAGATAAATTCGCAGTCATCGAATTCCCTTCGATATAAATCAATTCAAGATTCTTTAAACCCCATATCTCAATTGGTAATTCACCCCTAATTTGATTAAACGGAAGTGAAAGAACCCTAAGTTCTGAAAACTTCCCAATTAAATTCGACAATTTCCCACCTAAAAATTCCCCTTTCTTTAAAGATGAACAATTCCTAAGTCCTAACAATCCCAAAACCATGCAATGAAAGATCAGAATTCTTGTTACTCAAACAAGAACCCGAATAGCAAAATTACCTTCAGATAACCTCAGCTCAGAAACCATACCCTGTGCGTTGCACGTGACTCCAAACCAAGAGCAGTGATATGGGTTTGTTGATTTCCAGCTTGAGAGCATGTTGTGAGGATCAAGAAGGGCCTTATTCAACTCAAGAAGTTGACTGAAAAGTCAACAACTTTATCGGAAATCAAACAGAAAGACAAGAAGACGAGAACCAATCTTGCCATTGCGAATACACCCAACATTTTTTTTTGATAAAAAGATCAAGAACATGAAACCCTAGAAGCCAGAAACGAAGGGTTTCTTGATTTGGGTGCCGAAAGTTGAGCTTTGGGGGAATTAAGGAGAAAAAACTATGGCTTTGATTTCTACTTTTTCCAGTCTTGTGCTTTATGGCTCTGTTTATGTTGTGCTCCATTTACTGCAATCGTATGGAAAAGCTCCTCAGTTGAAAAAAAAAACCCTAAAATACGAAGAAGGAGAAGCATAATCTAATTTATAACCTGAGGAGAGACAAAAGATGAAATTACAACTTCACTCATCATGTGAGAGGCACATGATGAGAGTTAAGCTGTAAATGGATGAAGGTTAGTGTAAAAGACATAGGGTGTGTAAAAGTTTTTAAAAAAAGGACAATTTATGTATTTATTGAAGTCAAAGGACATAAAATGTAATTTCTAATTTAATTAAAGAACAATCCGTATAGTTTACTCTGTAATTTAATGTATTAAGATTTGGATCCAATTAATTTTTATTAAATGCAAATTTTTAAGTGGATTTGTCGACTCGAGTAATTTATATTATACAAATTTAAAGTGCGGCGATATAGTGGATGGTCAAAGTTGACTTTTATTATTGTGGTCGTAAGCAAATCTAATTATCACCAAGAATTAGGCATTTAATTGTGGGTTATTTTTTCGTTTCTTTATTTGTAAGAAAACAAGGGTGTTGTGAGGTTTGCGAACATACAACTTTTATAAATAAAATTTTATAAAATATAGCATTTTAGTATAGATATTTAAAACAAATGAGGAAAAAAATATCGTATGAATTATACTTACTCTTAATCTGAACCGATAAATTCCCTCCTCAACTTTAATCAAATGACAAAACTCATCCCTACACTTTATAAAGTTTAACTTTGACCCCTTCAAGTTTTTTAAGTTTTGAGTTTACCCCCTTAATATATAATCTGATTTTTCCTTAATAGCTTTCGCATTTTTTGTTTATTTTTTTTCTGTTGACGTCTCGGTGTAAATTTTGTTAAAAACGAAGTCGTATTCAAAATAGAGTAATTTTTAGGTATCGTGGGTTATATCGACTGACAACCGTGAAAAATGAGACTGACACCGACTGAAAAACATCGGTACCGTTATTTAACTGTTTTTCCTATGTTTCGACCTCCACAACTGAGTCGCCGTAATTTCATACGTTTCTTTTTGTGTACAGTCACGTTAATGTCACCGACTCAACCGTTTAAATTTTGTCTCCCGTAGTGGAGCGCGTTAGCCACGTTAATATCACACCCTCAACCGTTTAAGGTACGGTTCCCGTCGAAGAGCGCAGGGTACAATTTCTAGTTTCATATTAAGCCCAAGTTTAATTTCTTCAAAAGGTTTTAGTTAAAAAAAACATAGTGGTTTCAACCCGAATTAAAACCCTCATTGGTCTCTCACTATCTTAACTCACATTTTATATTTCTAAATAATGATAATGATAACATTAATAATAACATAATTATAGCATGAAGAGAAATAAGGACTTTAATGCTACAACTATTATAATAATAATAATAATAATAATAATTAAGGGTCCTTATGGAGAAATTCTTGTGGTAAATGGTTTATTCCCCTTAGCAACTAGGGTCAGTTTAGTGGGTTTATTTAATAGGTATAGATCATGTGTTATTCAATAAAAAAAAATCGTAATTAAGGAAACTTAAAAATATATATTGTTAAACGGGTAAAATTAATCTCTTTTATAAGTTAAAATTTTTTTTGAATGGCAAATATACCCTCCTACTCCTCTTAAATTATATCAAATAATTCATCTCATGTCTGGGTTTGAATCCAAGACCTCTCATCTAACAGAAAAGAGCCTCTACGAAGTGGGCTAGTCCAACGTTTACTTTGTAAGTTAAATTAATATCATTTTTTGCCAAATATTTAAAAAGGAAGATGTATAAAGATATTTTTCTAAAAGCAAAATAATTCATAAACAAATAGAGGGAAACTACATAATATACAAAAATATTACGAACATCTATATTTAATTTATGATCCATTACATGATTACTTTCCCTAACACTGGCGCCGGCAGCCACCGGAAACATCAGCTAAGAAGCGGAAACCACCGTTCCCGGAGATCAGACTGGTAAGAAAGCAAGAAGAACAGAAGCACAAGAACCAAACCCACACCCCACGGAGCGGAACCGGACGCCGGAGAGTCACCATCCTGCAGAAAGAACGGAGAGCGGCCGGTGGTGTCGAAGGTGGAGATCAACTGCAGAACCACCAGTAACAGCACCGGCGAAGCAATGAAAACCAGTTTGAGATTATCGAATAAACCCTCGAACATGGATTCGTAACTGGAGTACCATGAGAAGCTTACGAACATGAAGAGGATGATGAGAAAGAAACACAGGTGGATCGGTAGAGGAGATGATTCAGAAGACATTTTTGGAGGGTTTGATTTCAGTTGGGTGTAAAAGGTATTAGTGGGTGGTCAGAGGAGCTTGGTTTTATAGTGGGTGGAAGAATGCTTTTTAGGTTTTTACCTTGTTTTTAAGTATTTAATTATAGATAAAATTAGGAAAGTACATAATATTTGTTTTCTTTTATATTTATATGGTTACTAGGATAGTATCCCGTGTATTATATGGGTTAAATAAAGAAAATATTAAATAATTATTAATAAATATTTAATAATCATAAAAAGATATTTTGAGATAAGATATGATTGAAATTACACATAAATAAGTATTTTAAGTATAAAATAATAATATCCTTTTTTTTAACTTTCGCTTTTGTGAACAACTGTTTTTAAAAAAAATGTTTTTTTTTGTAATAAAAATCTCATTGTTTGAAAACTTCAATTTTTAATTATTTTCATTTTTTTAATTCTTTTTCTATACAAAATTGTTTTTTATAAAACTTTTATTTTTTAGAGACCGATTTTAAAATATTTCGTAATTTTAAAAAGTTTGGTGTTTTAGAAAAATTTCGTATTATATTAAAATTTTGTTTTTTTAAAATGTGTTTTTTTAATAAAAAGATCTGGTTTTTAACTTATTAAAAAATCTATTTTTTGATCTAAAAAAGGTATAAATAACATCAGTATTATTTAATGTTATCATATAATAGGAGAAAAAGCAGAAAAATTAGTATGGGGAGGCATAGAATTATGCAATGTGATCCTAGATATTCATTAATTAAATATAGAAGATGCGACCAGACTTTTTTCTGTCAATAGTGACTTAAACTATGGTGATACACGATATAATAAGGTTCTTTTAAACGTTCCCTTACTATTTTTTTATTTTTGTACCTACTTCCTAAACTTTTTGAAACACGATATAAATTTTATACAAAACCGAACCACCGCAATGCACGGGCATAACCCACTCGTTATAACAACAATTCAGAAAAGTAGCTATTTGCTTTTAATATGACAAAGTATATAGTTGTAGACTTTACATACCATTTATATAAGCAAACAAACTTTTTTCTGCAAAAATAAATGTTATGGAAACAGGACGGGTCAATCCGTAAGTATTATTGATTCAGTTACAAGTGAATGGAGTGTATACATAAAATGGCCTTGAACTATATACAATAGGTGAAAATTTGTATAAACAGATTTTAATATAGAATACCGGTTATGTAGTCTTCTTGTCATAAAAATTTATATCATTTAACAAAAAGATAAAACCGTGTGAAACCATCGAGACAAAAAACCATAAAAATATAAGCCAGTAAAAAAGTTATAAAGAAAAAGACAAAAAATAGCAACGTGGGTTATCGGTTATCGGTTCGGCACCGATGTTGTCCGTTAGTTATCGGTTCGGTTCGTTAATGTATCAGGACTCGGTATAGTTTACGATAGAAAAAAAAAAGTTTATCTGCAATGGCTTTATCGCACAAATGTTGTACAATGTATCCAAAAAATAAAGCCATGCTCTACATCGGCCGAAAACCATAAAAACGAACACCCCAGTTCTAATAATACCAATACTAGCAACTTTGTTGTTCGCTCATTATCGATTCGGTTTATCATGGTAACGGAATGGTAATGGTATTTCACTATAGCCTGCGATACAAAAAAAACTCGATTTTGAACACAACTCATTTTCGAAAAAAAAAATTATATCGGAATGTTGACAAAAAAATAAAGACAACTGGCTGTTTTTTTTTTAAGTTAATGAACGAAAGTTATTACAAGAAAATGAAATTAGTACAAAATTAAAAGGGTTAAAAACGTAAGTTATATATAACATAAGTGGAGAAAATGAAAAAAAAAAATTAGTGATTCATGGAGGTTTCTTTTTAATATGTATATAATAAAAAATCTTATACAAACTTTGTTTTATAAGAGAACACTGATTTTAGTAAATACTTAAATATTTTATTTTTCAGATATTATTTAATTTAGTTTTTTTATAAAACTTTTTATATGAGATTGGTCCAGATTATTCAATTTAATATTACAAAGAACATTTTTTAAAGAAAGATTATAAAAAGGATCCAAAATGAATTAATAATTGTAATTTTATATTAAATATGATGCTTATGACAAATTAATCACGAGTTCGTTACCATATTTCTCAAATGTACATATTCACACGAGTATATTAGTTACTTTACGTAGCTAAACAAATTGTTTTAAAAAATAATAAGTTAAAGTTATTTTGTCATGTTTACTATATATCACAAAAATTCTACATAAGTATTCGTTATAAAGAATAAATTTAAAATTTCAGTTCTTTATACGCGTCTAACTCATTTTTAAGTAAAAAATCGTAATAATATATCAATTCCGATTACTGTGTTCCAATTAATTAAAAAGAACTTTTTGTTCTAAACTTTGTAAACGTTATTATAAAATTTATATTTTAAATTATAATAATATTTATAACAAGAAATATGAAACTTTGATTTTTTATTAACTTCAACTATATTGAAATAAAATCTCTGCTTTAAAATAAATAAAACTAGTTGAATACCCGCACTTCGCGGCGGGTATCAGGTCGTCTACTGTAACGGGACTCGATATAGGGTACGAAATGGGAAAAAAACATATAACGACACTTGGTATAGGCTACGATACGATAAAACTTCGATTTCTAATAAATTTATATCAGAATGTTAGAAAAAAAACAGTCGCTCACTCCGTTCTTTGGAAAAAGTTAACGAACGAAAGCTAATAAAGGAATACGAAAGTAATTGAAAATTAAACGGGTTATATTCGCGCTCCGCAGCGAGTATCGGGCAAAGCGAAAACTTATGCGCAACGGTAAAAATAATGTTAATAAAAAATAAACCTAAAAGTAATAATATAAAAGGAAAAAAAATTCGGGCCGTCGAAAACCATAAAAGCAAGGCCGAGACCGGTTCCAAAAATAAAAATACCGGTGATGAAGTTGTCCGCTCATAATAGGTTCGATTCGGTACGGAACCACAACGGTAACGACGCTCGTTATATGCCATGATACAAAAAAAAATTATATTTTGAATACAACTCCGCTGTAAAAAAAATTATATCGGAACGTTAACAAAAAAATAATAACAGCAGCGCACTCCGTTTTTTTAACCAAGTGAAGGAATGAAAGTTATTAAACAAAAATGTAATTATTAGAAAATTAAACTGGTTAAAAACGTATATTATATATAGTATGAAGGGTGAAAATAAAAAAAAGACCAAAACAAACTCCATTTTGGATATAACTCTATTTTCCAAAAAAATTATATGGAAACGTTAAAAGAAATAAATAATAACAGCCGCGTATTTCGTTTTTTAATCAAGTTAACGAACGAAAGTTATTAAAAAAAATGAAATTATTAGAAAATTAAACGAGTTAAAAACGTTAATTATATATAGAATAAAGGAGTGAAAATGAAAAAGAAAAACGGAAGCACGAGGTGGTGATCATTAAATGGGACGGTCACAATTTTAATCTATATTGTAATACATTAATATTGGAATAAAAATTTATGCTTTGAAGTTATAAAGATTCACCGAATCAGTCAAATCAGTTAAAATAAAATAAATTGGGAACAATAATTTCAGGTTTTTTGGACGGTAAGGCTGGTGGAGAGGAGTTATTGGGTTTTTAAATGTCTATTTTATTATTATTTATTATTTAAATTAGGTTAATTATTTATGTATTACACGGGTTGAATATATAAAAATAATATGAAATAAAAAACTGTGTATATAATTTATAAATTCCTAAATATATTGTAAAATTAATGGTGTATTATGAAGCTGAATACAGAACACAGTGAGAAATGAAAAGGTTATATCCGGCTGTAAAATTTCATACCGAGTACAAACTTGAAAAATCCAAATAAATTAATGCAAACAGATGAAGCATATTTTCTACAATAAAATAATTTCAGGTTTTTTGGACGGTAAGGCCGGTGAAGAGGAGTTATTGGATTTTTGAATGTGTATTTTATTATTATTTATTATTTAAATGTATTGGGTTGAATTATTTTCAACTTTTTTAAAGTTGACAACTGATGAGTGCCACGTGTCGCCGACTTTTTAATCTCAAGATAAAAGAGTCCAACTGTCGAAGACTCTCATTTTAGGGTTTTGAAGAAAGGAGAAAGATGTAGGGTTCTATATATTTAAAATATTTTCATAAGTAATTATTAACCCTTATATACTTGTATCTGAATCTAAATGTGTCTATATGTTTCTAAATAAGATTTGGAAACATGTTTTCTAGATGTCGAAGTACATCTGCTATGAAAAAGATATATAGGTTTTATGTGACAACACAAAAATTTCTAGCTGTGTTGTAAAATATTTGATACTCACACTAATAACTTTTCAAAAGTGAGACAAATAAAAAAAGATTTTTTTGATAAAGTGATACATATAAAAATGATACTTCGGTTAGGGTATTGGAGGCGTTCAACCCGATTGTAATCGAGAAGGCCATCGAGTAAATGAGTAAAGGGGAACACCGCCCCTATTGACTCGAGTAGGGGCGGGTAGGGTGATCGAGTAAGATGAACGGGTATATTTACTCGGAGATGGCCCTTCACCCACCTTCCAACCACCCAATACCCACTTGTACCTCATGTATTAAAAGTTGTACATATAAAAAATAAAGTTGGTGAGTAAATGAGTAGGGTGTTTCCAATAAAATCTGAGTAAATGAGTAGTTTTGAGGTGACAAAATTCTATTGGACAGTTTTGATGAGTAAATGAGTAATGAGGTTAATGGCCCCCAACACCCTTAGACATTCTCTTCACATAGATGTTACTCATCTTTTTATAGACATGTGAACTATTTGTGTACTGGTTTAAAATTTATGTTTTTAGGTATGTAAGTTGTAAAATATTTAAAAGAATTAATTACACGTATGGCTCCTGTGGTTTATACGGATTTCACTTATGGTTCATAAGAATCAGAAAGTAAAAGTTTGGTCCAATAGTTTGCACGAATGTAACACATTTGACCCCTAAGTTGGATGTCAGTTATCTTTTAGGGTTAATTTTTTTTTAAAATGACATATATACACTTTATATATTAAAAACTAAAAATAATATAAATACCCACCCCACCCCACCCCCCATTCATACAAAACTCCACCGCCGTCTCCGCCCATCCTACCACACCTCACTTCCAAACGCTCAAATTTCATTGAAAGTCGCCAACCCTAGTTTGTCTTCTCCGACACAACTACCACCACGCTACTCAGGCAAAGCTACCGCCACTGTCTTCTCCGTTTACGAGACCTTTTGTCTCGTTTGCGTTTAAGAATATGTGAAAAATCCACATATGTGATTGAGCAGGAAAAATACAAGAATGGAGATGATTTGGGAGCATTGGAATGTCATTGTCAAAACAAGTTAGTTTACGTTTTTGAGTTGTAAGTTTTAAATTACATACACATTAACGTGTAACCACCACTGTTGGCCAGATCTGGTTCATCGATTGCATCAGTTCAAACCTTTTCCACCGGTGTTGGCTAGATCTAGATCGAATTTTTGATGTATCAAGATAGGATGTGAAGGGGGGGGGGGGGGGGGAAGAAGAAAGAGGTGGGTGGTGGCTGGTGAAGTTGTTAACAGATGTTATCCCTAATTTCAAACCGAGGTATGCAATCCAATCCAACTTTGTAATCAGAGACGATATTTTTTTTTAGATCAGTTGGCTTGTGGAATTGCTTCGATGGACATCGGACGTTTTCAACTTCCAAAGGTCGGAGCATGAGGAGTAAAGTGGAGATGCGGGTGAAGAAAGAGTCCGGTAAAACCCTAAGGGAGATCCGGCAAGCCAAGAAGATTCAGAAGAAATTGATGACCGATGAAGAACGCCTCATTTCCAATTGCTTCAGTTTTGACCTAGAAATCTGTAGGAAAATCTCAACCAGTTGTTCAATTTGAAATTAAAATTTATATTTAACCATAGCCACGTTTGATTTCTGATAAGTTTTTCCGGCAATGGATATGGTGGTGGGTGTAGATTGAAGAAAATAGAATTTTTTCTAAAATGGGCTATGAGGTATTGTGTAATCATATTTGGGGCTTTTCTCTCTAGGATGACTCATACGGGGTTGTCGCTCTTCCAAAGGGCGACAGGTTCAACAGCCTCTCCCTCCAATCATTTGATTTGTACTGGTTAGTCAGTGTACCAAAAGCTGTCGCCATTCCAAAGGGCGACAGCTTCCAGTCACACGTCCACCTCGGCTTAATATCCTGGTCACTATCCTTGTCATTATCCTAGTCAAAGCTGTCGCCATTCCAAATGGCGAGAGCTTTCTTAATTGAATAAAAAGTTGTGTAGTCCCATTAACCAGGTACGGATGTCAAAAAAAAATCAAACCTATTGCCATTCTAAATGGCGAGAGCATTTAATCTGTGATGTCCCATCAACCAGTCAAAGCTCTCTCATCCACTCAAAGCTGTCGCCAATGGGTATGGAGATAGCTTTAATTTTGTACCGACCCCTTTAAATTGAACCGAGATGTCCCATCAACCACCCTTGTTACGCGTGTACATAGAAAATTCAAACCCGTCGCCTCTGGGAATGGCGAGAGGACTAGGTGAAAAAATGTGGAATTAAATGAGGCTGGTGGTGTTTTATATATTCTATTTTTTACCCATATTATTTTTTACCCATCTTTTCATCAAATATGTTTGCTCCCATATTCGTTCAATTGTATTGGGGTGGTAATGTTTTCTACGAAAATGAGATTATTTCATGTGAAAGTTCCACTAAAAGTTGTACGATTGTTGTTCAACAGAAAATATCATACGAAGAATTCGTTGATATGATTTATCTTCATCTTCAAATTCAAAAGGAGTTTTATACGTTGAGTATGAAACTATATTACACTTTTTAAGGGTTTTCCTAATCATCTGATATTTTCAATGATCCTAGCCTTGACGTGTTGTAACAAGGGTGGTTGATGGGACAGCTCGGTTCAATTTAAAGGGGACATCACATATTAAATGCTCTCGCCATTTGGAATGGCGATAGGTTTGAATATTTTTTTTTTGACATCCGTACCTGGTTGATGGGACTACACAACTTTTTATTCAATTAAGAAAGCTCTCGCCATTTGGAATGGGGACAACTTTGACTAGGATAATGACAAGGATAGTGACCAGGATATTAAGCTGAGGTGGACGTGTGACTGGAAGCTGTCGCCCTTTGGAATGACGACAGCTTTTGGTACACTGACTAACTAGTACAAGTCAAATGATTGGAGTGAGAGGTTGATGAACCTGTCGCCCTTTGAAAGGGCGACAACCCCATATGCGTCATCCTAGAGAGAAAAGCCCCAAATGTGATTACACGATCCCTCATGACCCATTTTAGCAAAAAATTCAAGAAGATGAAGTGTGTGGTAGGTGGGTCGTGGGACCCACTCTTTTTATTTTTAATACTAAGGGGCATTTAGGTCATTTTATACTCACTTAGCAGATAAACTTAACTTCCATCCAACCCAGGGGTTATCTCTGTTACAAACGTGCAAACTATTAGACCAAACCTGTAATTTCGCATTCTAAGGGCCATAAGTGAAATCCGTATAAACCACATGGGCCATCCGTGTAATTAATTCTATTTAAAACTTTACTTTTTATTGATCTCTAAACTATTTATGTAGTAAAAATACAAAAATTACTTTTTTTATAGATTTGTAAATTATTTATCTAGTAAAAATATTTAAAACTCTTTTTTATACATCTATAACTATTTATGTAGTAAATTTGTTAAAAAGTTACTTTTTTTATAGATTGGCAGAGTATTTATGTAGCTGGAATATGGTATTGCATACTTAATAGCTAAGAAAACTTATAAAGCATGTTCATATTACCTTGGTTTTAAAAAGCGAGAAGCGCACCGAAGCGACAAGGTCTAAATCCGAAAGGCAAAGCGCAAATCGTAAAAGCGGACCGATTTTCATACGCGAAGCGCAAGGTGCTTATATAAATTTTTATATACATCTCATTGGTTTTTAGCATCCCCTACCCAAAATATAGCCAGAAATAAGGTTTATATGTGATTTAATGTATAAATTACTTACATGTACAACCTGCTTAGCTAAATGTATAACACTTTGAAGCACAACACAACAGACCCTGTACAAGAATCGAGCCTTTAAGTGCAATTTTTTTTCAAAAAAGTGCGAGTTTTGTGCGAGTCTTGTACAATGTGCGAGTTGTGTGACAAGACTCGCAAAAGATGGCGCCCTAGGTCGAGTTGCGAGTTACTCGCGCTTTTTAAAACCAAGCATATTACCCATTTTATCTTTTTTCACATAAAAACAAAATAAGACATAAAAAGATAAAGACTTAGAGACTAATCATAAGAAATATGTAACTACTCAACAAGTTATTTTTCAAGGTATGTTTGATAAAACTAGCTTAATTTTGTTTAGACTGAAGCTGTCTTTTATTTTGGTTATTAATCATGTTGTATGTAGGACGCTACAACCACTTTTGTTTACTTGTTTTAACTAATGTACTTCCTGTTGACGTCAAAATTTGGTTATTAGCATGTTTTATAAGGAACCGTCTTGCTTTCTAAAAAAAATAACCTTGTTCTAAATTTTCTGTAAATAAAAAAGAACAGTTGGATTTTGTTACTTTTACATGGTTTGGAGACGAACCAAATCAATAACTTTTTTTTATAAAAAAAACCTTTGAATCAAGAATCAAGCTTAACAATCTCTTATAGATCCGGTTAACCCATTTCAACTTTGGCTTGTATGGTAGGGACAACCTTTCATTGTTCAATAACTCTATGCATGGAACCTTTTTCAAAAGGCCATGAATGTTACTCATTGTAGACTTTTAAATGAATCTAAACATGTTTTTTAAAGCTTACAATCCATTTATATTTTATGACCTAAAGATATGAATATTATATTAATTATAAACATACTTTGATTGGAATATTTCACAATGTAACAGAGATCTATGCAGTGTAAAGATAAGGTGTTTTAGGAATATTTAATAAGAGCATCAATCTCAATTAACACCAAACAAAGTTGGCTAATAATCAATTGATTAAATTACCTACCTTGGTGGACCAACACTTGTGCTCCCAGACCCAGAAGATAGTTAAAAAAAATGAAAAACAGTTTAGTAATTTCTTTATAAACAAAGGGAAATAGTTTAGATAATCTTATAACTCTTTGTCATAAGAAAGGATTTGATTAGGGTTTTATGCAACCATGGGCTCTAATCTTCTAAATTTAAGCAATTATAAATGTAACACCTCAAAATGTTTTGATGATCTAGGATTACATAATGTAAAATTGTTTGCATTTTTCTCAAACTTATAACTAGGAGTGTTAAACATGCCGTGTTCACGGAATAATGGGGCTTAATCCAACGCAAACTATAATATTTTAATTACATGGATCATAACATGCATATAAGCTCAAAAATCATGATACGTAGACAAACCGAACACGAGTTGAGTATTCGATAGCTGACATAAACATGACATGCTTAACCCATAAAAAAATATTTTTTTTTACTCCGAAAATATAAATTTACAGAATAAATACAAAGATGTCAATAAAACTATTACATTTAAACTATGTAACACGTCATTCATTTCTTTTTTAACTTTTAAGTTTAAACATAGAATAACTTTTGAACAAAAATGTATAAAAAAGGTCAATCCACAAAGAAGCCGGCTGACCTAAACCGACTCGTTCACATGTTTGACCAAAAACTAATCCCAAACATGTAAATTTTGTGTTAAGTTTGTGTCATATCCTACTTGTAAGTAATAAGCCTAGATAAACTAACACGCCAAAAGTAGGGTTTTATAGAGCACCCACAATGTCCGTTTTTAGGGGCGTTTTTTAGCCCTTGTGGCCGATGTGGTGGAGATAGAGTACATGATGGCCGATGACAAATGCCCGTGAACAGATTCTATGAGAGGGGGACGAGAGTGGTAGGGGGAGAGGGGCATGTCCGGGAGTGTTAACCCAAGACTAGTGTGACGGGGACCCGTTTTTAAGGTTTGTCATTGATGTTAACCTGTTTCGAGTTGGATATAATTGATTTAACAAAAGTCATGGGATAAAATCTAATAATATATTAGTTTTTATAAATCAAGTATGTGACACCTAAATTACACCAAACCTTATATTCATTTCGAAGGAAAGTAGAATTGCTAGATTCGCATATAACTTTTAATATATAACAAGGACAAGGTGACTCACAAGCCACATCAAATGGTTACTTTATTGCTCATAAAAATGGTTACTAGTATTATCATATCATGTGGCTACCAGTACCCAATTAAACTTTTGTTTTCATTTCAACCGAAAGTAGGATCATTGTGTTTACGACAAATCACCGAATCATTCCTCCAATCAACTTGGATTCTTGCAATAAACGACTTTGATTTCATATTTTTGGAGATTATTTAAGACAGATTTTTCGTTTCCTTTTGGAAAACAAAACTAAAGAGGAATCACAATTCTGAAAGAATAATAATTTACTTGACATAACCTAATAGAATATAAGGGAGGTGAGAGTGGTACCCTCCTACTACCATTCCAAACCCATAAATCACAAGATGCCACCTCATTTTAACAAACTACCCCCCAAACTACCCTATAAGGTGGGAGTGGTACCCTCCAAGTACCCTCCAACCCTCTTATTTTTTTTTTAAATTTAAACAAATTAATGACCAAATTAAAAAATGAAAAATTTAATTAATTAAAAATACATGACAATAAATAAAAAGATAATACAAAAAAGTAATTATTAAATAAAAATTCATCTAGTCTTCTTCCTCGTCCAAATCCGAGGTGTTTTGTGACACCCAGCATTTCAGGTCAATATCCACATTTCATAAACGCACGTTCATAATTATTATTTCCTGATATTTTATTTTGACTAAGTAAAGTCAAGAAGTCTAGCAAAGAAGTTTGTTCCAAGTCTAGTAAACCGTAAAGAGTTACTAGAAAAAGTAAGCAGGATAACCCGACTTAATGCGAACGTAAATGGTTAAATAAAATAACCAGAAAAATATATATATATATATATATATATATATATATATATATATATTACACAAAATTTACGTTGTGCCAAGATTCTAATATTTTCTTCAACGAGCCATAAAATGGTTAAAAATTATAATACCATGAAGAATCGAAACTGAATTAAATTACCCCTTTAAAACTCTAATTGATACTAATATCATTAATAAATTAATGATTAAAATTGTTATCATTAACCCCAAACCCACTTCTTGACTTTCTTGACCGAGAGTCAGGGGAGCCATGCTCCCACTTGCCTGATTCACTTTGATTCAGATGAAAACCATACTCTTCAGTCGAAACTTCACCATCCCTTTCAAACCTTCTCTTTTCTTACGGCAAATTCCCAATTCCCTTTCAAATCGAAGTCCAGTTTTAAAGCGAAAATCACCACAATTCGGTGTCATAAGGAGAATTTCAAGTGTTCTTGAAGAAAGCTTAGCAAAAGATTCAAGACTACTTCTCTGTTTTTCTCTAAAGATCGCCATTCTCGGTTTGAGGTAAAAACTCGATACCATCCATATTATTTGCTTTAAAACCGTAACTAAACATACAAATCGTTCAAACGCAAGTAAGATAATAAGAAAACTGTGTCAAACTCAAGATTTGAACATAAAAATATACAGAGTGAATTCTGTAAATCAAAGTGCAGATATCGAAACTATAGTTTCGATACCTGTTAGTCAATCGAAACTGGGAGTTTCGATACCTATTGATCGAAACTAGGAGTTTCGATACCAGTTATTCAATCGAAACTAGGAGTTTCGATACCGGTTGTTCTATCGAAACTAGGAGTTTTGATATCTATTTACTCAATCGAAACTAGGAAGTTTCGATACCTGTGTACAATCGAAACTAGGTAGTTTCGATACTATTCTTGCCAATCGAAACTAGGAAGTTTCGACATCTGTTCTGTTCAATCGAAACTAAGAAAGCTTAGATACCTGTTCATCAGCCCCATAAGGCAGTAACTCAGAACTATTTTCATAACAAAACAAGGTTGGAAAAACTAAAAAGATAATTAAAACAAAAGTAATCAGATCGGCTAAGTCAAGTGAACAAATTGCGTTTAAGACGAGTAGTCTTAACGTGTATGTTATCCTTGTGTAAATATGATACGGATAGGCGAATCTGCCGTCATTCAAATTTTTGCTAGCATTCATACTGTCGAGGTGAGTTTCACTAATCCCCTTTTTCTAAGTTTTTGAAATGAT
Organism: Smallanthus sonchifolius; assembly: GCA_023525975.1. NCBI lineage: Eukaryota > Viridiplantae > Streptophyta > Magnoliopsida > Asterales > Asteraceae > Smallanthus > Smallanthus sonchifolius. The sequence goes on along the minus strand of CM042021.1, from coordinate 26,426,703 downwards.
TTGGGGTGGAAACATACTTGTAAAAGACTTTTGTGTATAAATGAATGGAACTAATGATCTGACCGTATGTATGTATTGAGGGAACAATAAAGCGCTTAAAGTTCTCGTAATAAATTAGTAACCATTAGCTATGGATTTAGCCCGGGATTATATGAATAGTACTATTGGGGGTGACGCCTCCGGTCATGGTTAGTCGCGCTAACCAGGGGTCAAAATGGCCGAATGACCGCATATTGTCTTACTCGCAGAAAGGCGAGGGGAGGCACAGAAAGTTGGGGTTTGGTTACGGTCTCGTACATTACATACTATTTTGTATTCCTTGCAAGCTTACAAATGGGGTCAATAGATCGGATTAGTAATCATATTCATTGGTAATACATACAAAAGAGTTCTGATCAGGGTAAAATGATCAGGTTAAAGTGATCAGGTTTTACACAAAAGGGTTCTGATCAGGTTAAAGTGATCAGGTTTTACACAAAAGGGTTCTGATCAGGTTAAAATGATCAGGTTTTACACAAAAGGGTTCTGATCAGGTTAAAATGATCAGGTTTTACACAAAAGAGTTCTGATCAAGGTAAAGTGATCAGGTTTTATACAAAAGAGTTCTGATCAGGGTAAAGTGATCAGGTTTATCAAAAGAGTTCTGATCAGGTTAAAATGATCAGGTTTTACACAAAAGAGTTCTGATCAGGGTAAAGTGATCAGGTTTATCAAAAGAGTTCTGATCAGGTTAAAATGATCAGGTTTTACACAAAAGTGTTCTGATCAGGGTAAAGTGATCAGGTTTAAAGTAAAGAATTCTGATCAGGTTAAAGTGATCAGGTTTAAACGAAAGAGTACTGATCAGGTTAAAATGATCAGGTTTAACAAAGAGTTTTGATCGGCAAAAAGATCAGATTTAAACATTGGGTTTATGATAACTCTTTATAATAACTTGTGAACTCACCAACCTCGTGTTGACAGTTTTAAGTATGTTTTCAGGAAATTGAACGTGGTCATCAGGTTAGCAATGTAGGTTACATGCATGCACGTGGATACGGCTTTTGGGAGGATTTCTCTTGTATAACTCATGGTCTTGAGTCATATTTGCGAAATCTTAAACATTTGTAAACTCAAATTGATATTTTGTAATGTAAATATTTTAAATTCAGTTATGTATCCAATTACATGTATGTGTTTGCGGTAATCATATGCTTTGGAAACCAGTGAAAGTCGCGCCTCGCGTTTCCGCCCTGGCGGGGTGTGACAGAACTTGGTATCAGAGCCATTGATTATAGCGAACTAGGTGTCTAAAACGGAACCTAGTCTATAATTAGAATGACTCACTAAAATGTTTTCATTGCATAAGCATTGCATAACCAGTCATCATGTCATGTGGATATTGTAGTCACAAGTATGTCGTCACATTCACACTCTGACCCCGTCTCTGACTCTGAATCCAACGAGGAACTTTCCGCCTCACGCCCTAAAAATCGAGTACAAGTTCGCAGCTCGACACCACCCAATGTCGCTCTGGGAGAACCGCCCATCGTCTACCGAAAGAAAAGCGGAGGACCAGTTAAGGTGCAAAGTGCTAGGAAGAAGGTTCGACTTCCGCGCAAGAGAAACCTGGCAGCCCGTGACCCGAAAGACTTGGAGACCGATGAGGAACCACCGAGGCAACGACCCTGCTACCACCCTACCGTGGGAACCATCCGTTGGATGCCTCGTACCCTGGCACGTTGGAGGGAGATGGAGAGCATCCCATCTACCTTTGAGCTTGGAGAGTCTTCTAACTCCCCAACACCCCTACCCCACACTGGGGAAGCCATAGAGCTCACTGTGCCTACCTTGGTAGCTCGCGTTCGTACGCATGAGGAGCGTCTTAATGATCTCCTAGATGATATTCGGGCACATGGGGATGCAACCAGGCGCTTACGTCAAGGGCTCGGATCTCGAGTACAGACTCTGGAGGATAGCACTCGAGACATACAGAGTGCCACTGACTACCTCGAGTTGAGAGCTGATATGGACTGGCAGTTCACTCTCACGGTCCGAGACATGGTGGAGGCGCTGGAGGAGAGGACTTTGGCTGCAGAATTTGTGGCGAGAGCTAGTTTTGTCATGGCGGGACTTGCCATGATGATTGGGTTGTACTCCCACTTCTTCTTTTAAACCTATTATGGGCGGGTTGTGCCCATAGTACATTATGTAGTTTAAAACGTTAGTACTGATGAGGTCATGTGAACCCATCTCTTTTGTATCCTCGTCTTTTGGGAACAATGTACTATGTATGTTTTGACTATGTATGTAATGGTTTATGTTGTAATGATAGTTGTTCATGTTTGATGTTATGGTATCCTTATGTCATGATCTATCATTATTGATGTATGATGTTGTTTCTTTTTAATTGACATGTTAGAAAGAACGTCATGGCACCTAAGCGTGGGACACCCCGTAACACTACTGGTGACAACAACGAGACAATTTCCCCAAACATGGAACAACTAATAGCACAGCGAGTAGCTGCCGCTATAGAGCAGTATGAAGCAAACCGAAATAGCGGAGGAGGTGCAGGAGGTAGCGGTACCGCAGGGGGGTAGCGGTACAGCAGGAGGTTCCGGAGGTAATAAAAAAAATAAAAATAAATAAATAAGCCATAACACATAGTCATGATCCGAATTAATGACGTTATGACTTGTGATCCTGCAGATGCTCCAAATAGGAAGTGTACCTACAAGGCCTTCCTATCCTGCAAACCCCGCAGTTTTAATGGCACCGAAGGTGCAGTAGGACTAATGAGATGGATAGAACATATGGAGTCGGTGATTGATATAAGTGAATGCACCGCTGATTGCGTAGTGAAGTATTCTACCTGCACGCTCACTGATAAAGCTTTAACTTGGTGGAATACTCAAATGAAGACTTTGGGGAGAGAGACAGCGTACCAATTGTCTTGGGAAGATTTGAAAAACATGATGATTGAGGAATACTGTCCTCGGAACGAATTGCAAAAGATTGAAACTGAGATGTGGAACCTACAGATGATAGGAGATGATGTAGCGGGATACACCGACCGCTGCAATGAATTGGCACTTCTGGTACCGCATATGGTCACACCAGAACATAAGCGTGTTGAAAGGTATCTGTGGGGCCTTGCGCCTCAAATTCGTAGCATGGTAACATCATCTAATCCAATAGATGCCAAGAGTGCTATAACTTTAGCATTCAAACTAAAGGATGATGCAATACGTAATGAATTGTTTGTGAGGAAGGAGAATGAGGAAGGTAGATCTGGGGAGAAAAGAAAATGGATGGGAAATTCAAGTAACAAATCTGGAAAACAAGAATTTAAGAAACAAGGAACTGTGAAGGCTTTTGCAGCCAACACAGTGGAAAGAAAGGAGTATGATAGGGGCCTACCGAGATGTAAGAGGTGTGGAAATCATCATGCCGGTGTTTGCATCAAGTGTGGAAAATGCGACAAATTTGGTCACACCACTCAAGCTTGTCGAACTAACAACCGATTGGGGAAAATCAAACCGGGATGTTTTGTATGTGGTGATCTAAAACACTTTAAGAAGGATTGTCCCAAGTGGAAGAATCAGAACAACGCTCATGCACCAGGGAGGGCATTTGTGATGGGTGCAAGGGACGCACGCCAGGACCCGAACATCGTCACTGGTACGTTCCCGATAAATAATCACTATGCCTCTGTACTTTTTGATTCGGGTGCGGATATGAGCTTTGTGTCGAATGATTTTAAATCCTTACTCGGTATTAAGGCCAGCAAACTAGATCAACGTTATACAATTGAATTAGCAAATGGGAAATTAATAGAAACCGGAGAGGTCTTTAGGGGTTGTACTTTATGTTTAGAAAACCGTACATTCAGTATAGACCTTCTAACCGTCGAGTTAGGGAGTTTTGATATTGTTATTGGTATGGATTGGTTAACCAAGAATCGTGCCGAGATAGTATGCTTCGAGAAGATTGTACGTATTCCTCTACCAAGCGGAGAAATTCTTTCAATTCAAGGCGAAAGGTGTATAACGATGTTAAAAACGATAAACTGCATGAAAACTTATAAGTATCTACGCAAGGGTTATTGTGCATTCCTGTCTCACATCGTCGAGAAGAAACCCGAAGAACGTCGACTTGAGGACATACCAATCGTCAGAGATTATTCGGAAGTATTTCCCGAAAACTTACCAGGAATACCACCATCAAGACAAGTCGAGTTTCGGATCGACCTAGTACCAGGAGCCGCACCAGTTGCACGATCTCCGTATCGTCTAGCCCCTTCCGAGATGCAGGAACTGTCGAGCCAACTACAAGAGTTACTTGACAAAGGTTTCATAAGACCGAGTTTCTCACCATGGGGAGCTCCGGTCCTATTTGTAAAGAAAAAGGATGGAACCTTTAGAATGTGCATTAATTATCGAGAGTTGAACAAGCTAACAATCAAAAACCGGTATCCTCTTCCTCGAATAGACGATTTGTTTGATCAACTTCAAGGTTCCAGTTTCTATTCTAAAATTGATCTACGATCAGGGTATCATCAACTGAAAATTCAGGAAGAAGACATACCAAAAACGGCTTTTAGGACTCGTTACGGTCACTACGAATTCCTAGTTATGCCATTTGGCTTGACTAATGCACCAGCTGTTTTCATGGATCTCATGAACCGCGTGTGCAAGCCGTACTTGGATAAATTCGTGATTGTGTTTATCGATGACATATTGATATATTCACGAACCAAGGAGGAACATGAATATCATTTGAAATTAATCTTGGAACTACTCAGGAATGAGAAGCTTTATGCTAAATTCTCTAAGTGTGTGTTTTGGATCCAAGAGGTTCACTTTCTCGGACATGTCATTAATAAGAAGGGTATCCATGTGGATCCATCCAAGATTGAAGCTATCAAAAACTGGGAAGCACCAAGAACTCCGACTGAGGTGCGTCAATTTCTGGGTTTGGCAGGATATTACAGGCGATTCATCGAGAATTTTTCAAAGATAGCCTTGCCTTTGACCACGTTAACCCAGAAGGACAAAAAGTTTGATTGGACTGTTAAACAAGAATCATCTTTTCAATTGCTGAAGCAAAAACTTTGCAGTGCACCAATCCTATCCCTTCCCGAAGGGACTGACAATTTCATTGTGTACTGTGACGCATCACACCAAGGTCTGGGATGTGTGTTGATGCAGAAAGAAAAAGTCATAGCATATGCATCCAGACAACTAAAAGTGCACGAAAAGAATTATACGACCCACGACTTGGAATTGGGTGCAGTTGTGTTTGCACTCAAGATTTGGAGACATTACTTATACGGTACAAAATGTACTATCTTTACAGACCACAAGAGTCTCCAGCACATCTTTAATCAGAAAGAACTTAACATGAGGCAACGTCGTTGGGTAGAACTACTGAATGATTACGACTGTGATATCAAGTATCACCCTGGCAAAGCAAACGTCGTAGCAGATGCCTTAAGTCGTAAAGAACGAGTTAAAACACTACGTGTTCGTGCCCTAGAATTGACAATTCATACGAGTCTCACGACTCAAATTCGGATGGCACAACAAGAAGCAATCAAAGAAGAAAACAGTCAGAACGAAGCTTTACGAGGAATGATAAAGCAGTTGGAACCAAAGTCAGATGACACTTTATACTTCATGAATAGAATTTGGGTGCCATGTTTTGGTAACATACGGGAGTTGGTTATGGACGAAGCCCACAAGTCCAGGTACTCCATTCACCCAGGTTCGGATAAAATGTATAAGGATCTGAAAGAATTCTACTGGTGGCCAAACATGAAAGGAGAAATTGCTATTTATGTCGGTAAATGCCTGACATGTTCAAAAGTAAAAGCAAAACATCAGAAACCGTCGGGATTGTTACAACAACCCGAGATACCTCAATGGAAATGGGAACAGATTTCCATGGATTTCATTACAAAGTTACCCAAGACGTCGAGCGGGTATGACACTATATGGGTAATCGTCGATCGTTTGACGAAATCAGCTCATTTTCTACCCATCAAAGAAACGGATAAAACCGATAAACTTGCAAAGCTTTATATCAAGGAAACTGTGGCTAGGCATGGAGTACCAATTTCTATTATCTCTGATAGAGACAGCAGATTCGTGTCTAGAATCTGGAAATCGTTACAAGAAGCCATGGGCACACGTCTTGACATGAGCACGGCATATCACCCACAAACAGATGGTCAAAGTGAAAGAACCATTCAAACCTTAGAGGATATGCTCCGTGCGTGTGCAATTGACTTCGGTGGAAATTGGGATACTCATTTGCCACTAGCTGATGTAACATCCCGAAAATAGTAAATAAGTAAATAATAATACGATGGAGATTTATACGACATAAAACGAAATAAGAACGGATGGACTTGGGCTCGACTCCAACGGGCCGAGGGAAGCCCAGGTATAAAAGGGGCAAGGCAGCCCATTAACTCATTTCACCCTCACTTGCACCATCTTAGAGAGAGAAAGGGAGCCCGGGTCTAGAGAGAGAAAGTCGACGGATCGTCACGAGATTTAAGGAGCACGTTACTACTGAGATCGTGAGCAAAACCTCCGGATCAGAATTCCAATCCAGGTAATGATTCGATCATAATATGAGTTCTTGTTCATTTTTGGGGTTTCTCGAGTTTTAGCTAAATAGGTGATGTTTTTACGGATGAAACTTGATAATAAGCTTAGAAATAGAATCTAGAATGAAAACCGCACGTTTTGATCAAAGAAAATTGTAAGATTAGCATGATCGGATTAACATGCAAGAATTCCGAAATTTTGGTCCAAGAACCAGGTACTGCGTACTTACCAAGTGCGCAGGAAGGAATCCCTGCGTACTTACTAAGTGCGCAGGCAGCAGTCCCTGCGTACTTACCAAGTACGCAGGAGGAAGACTCCTGCGCACTTACCAAGTGCGCATGAGCAAGTCCCTGCGCACTTACTAAGTGCGCAGGCAGCAGACAGCAGGCCACAGGTTGGTTAAGTAAAGTCAGTAAGTTTAGAATGATCAAACCATTAGAGTCAGGGTTGGGTCTAATGTGTATTTAACTACCTAATCCAGATCGGAAGTGACGCTGTTGGGCCTTTGTTTAGGACAACCTAGAGTAGCTCATCAGGTGAGTTCTATGTGCCCCCTTCTATGTTATGTGCAAATGATTTATAAATGTTTTGGGGCTGAAGTGTATACACTAAATGAATAAATGTTATAAGTGTCAATGTGATCATACGTATATATATATATATATAATTACTTATATATGTGAAAATGAATTATGAATAAAGAATGAATCGTATGATACAAAGAATGAACGAAAGAAGGACATAACGTAAATGAATGAAATCTTGCTTTATATTATATATATTGCATGTTATGAATGAATGTAAACGTTATGAACCCTTCTATGACAACGGCTACTTCGGTAGACGGACGACCACGTGACTATTTTGCAACCGGGACGAAAACGTTCCTACGTAAGATAGGACGTATGAAAAGGTAAAAATGGACGGTCGAAGCAATTGCCTTAACTAATGTAGAACGGTTGCATACATAATGGTCGCGTGGGAAACGGATGCCCTAGGGCAGACGGATTTAATGTTATGACGGACTACGACGGTAGGACGGTTAAGAGCGGACGGACAAAAGTTGCCGGACGGATTTAATGTTATGACGGACGGTTTTCTAGAGCCGGACGGTTATGAGAAGGGCTACGACGGTAGCTCTGACTGCGATGTCTTCGTGACATTCGCGACAAGTATGATGGGTTGATCTCCCTTAAGATTATGGCCAATATGTGTTCTCCCAAAGAAAGTATGTATGTACATATGTATATACCCTCAATGAATGTTATGTGAGAACAGTAAAGTAAAGAATATTTAAAAGTATGAATATACATGTATACATTATATTCAGGATAAGATAAATATTATGTATGATTGTCTTTAAACTAGAACTCACCAGCGTTAGCTGACTTTTAGTATACATTTCAGGTAAGAAAGGAAAGGGTCGTGCGAAGGCGTGAAGGTTACCTGGCACAAGACTGACATCCCACTTTTGTTGTTAAGAATATGTTATGTTTTTATTTGTAAAGACTTCCGCTGTTTTGATTATGTAATTGAATGACGAATGTTTTAATTTAAGTTCAGTATTTATGACTATGTTTATGAGTAAATCCAACAAGTGAGGTCGCCCGGTTTAGGGGCCTTACAGCTGAGTTTTCATACAATAACAGTTACCACACCAGCATCAAAGCCGCTCCGTTTGAGGCTTTGTATGGTCGAAAATGTCGTTCACCGCTATGTTGGGCAGAGGTTGGCGACAAACATTTAACCGGTCCTGAAGTTATTCAAGAGACCACAGATAAGATTTTCAAAATCAAGGATCGTCTGAAGGCCGCCCGTGACAGACAAAAGAGTTACGCGGATAACAGACGAAGACCTTTAGAATTTCAAGTAGGAGACAAAGTCATGTTAAAGGTCTCACCTTGGAAAGGAGTTGCAAGATTTGGCAACCGTGGCAAGCTTAACCCTAGGTACGTTGGACCATTTGAAATATTGGCTAGGGTTGGCCCTGTAGCTTACAAGCTCAAGTTGCCACAAGAACTAAGCAATGTACATGATACGTTCCATGTATCAAATCTCAAGAAGTGTTTATCAGACGAGACATTAATAATACCGCCTGATGAGATTCACATAGACGACAAGTTGCACTTCATTGAGGAACCTATGGAAGTCACAGATTGGAAGGTTCAGAGAACAAGGCGCAGCCGTGTTAAGCTGGTCAAGGTACGTTGGAATTCAAAGCGCGGCCCCGAGTATACGTGGGAGCGGGAAGATAAAATGAAATCCAAGTACCCGTCATTATTTACAAAAACATCAAGTCAGAGTGACAAGAACTGAATTTCGGGACGAAATTCTCTGTAACATGGGGAGAATATGACACCCAGCATTTCAGGTCAATATCCACATTTCATAAACGCACGTTCATAATTATTATTTCCTGATATTTTATTTTGACTAAGTAAAGTCAAGAAGTCTAGCAAAGAAGTTTGTTCCAAGTCTAGTAAACCGTAAAGAGTTACTAGAAAAAGTAAGCAGGATAACCCGACTTAATGCGAACGTAAATGGTTAAATAAAATAACCAGAAAATATATATATATATATATATATATATATATATATATATATATTACACAAAATTTACGTTGAGCCAAGATTCTAATATTTTCTTCAACGAGCCATAAAATGGTTAAAAATTATAATACCATGAAGAATCGAAACTGAATTAAATTACCCCTTTAAAACTCTAATTGATACTAATATCATTAATAAATTAATGATTAAAATTGTTATCATTAACCCCAAACCCACTTCTTGACTTTCTTGACCGAGAGTCAGGGGAGCCATGCTCCCACTTGCCTGATTCACTTTGATTCAGATGAAAACCATACTCTTCAGTCGAAACTTCACCATCCCTTTCAAACCTTCTCTTTTCTTACGGCAAATTCCCAATTCCCTTTCAAATCGAAGTCCAGTTTTAAAGCGAAAATCACCACAATTCGGTGTCATAAGGAGAATTTCAAGTGTTCTTGAAGAAAGCTTAGCAAAAGATTCAAGACTACTTCTCTGTTTTTCTCTAAAGATCGCCATTCTCGGTTTGAGGTAAAAACTCGATACCATCCATATTATTTGCTTTAAAACCGTAACTAAACATACAAATCGTTCAAACGCAAGTAAGATAACAAGAAAACTGTGTCAAACTCAAGATTTGAACATAAAAATATACAGAGTGAATTCTGTAAATCAAAGTGCAGATATCGAAACTATAGTTTCGATACCTGTTAGTCAATCGAAACTGGGAGTTTCGATACCTATTGATCGAAACTAGGAGTTTCGATACCAGTTATTCAATCGAAACTAGGAGTTTCGATACCGGTTGTTCTATCGAAACTAGGAGTTTCGATATCTATTTACTCAATCGAAACTAGGAAGTTTCGATACCTGTGTACAATCGAAACTAGGTAGTTTCGATACTATTCTTGCCAATCGAAACTAGGTAGTTTCGATACCTATTTCACTCAGTCGAAACTAGGAAGTTTCGATATCTGTTCTGTTCAATCGAAACTAAGAAAGCTTAGATACCTGTTCATCAGCCCCATAAGGCAGTAACTCAGAACTATTTTCATAACAAAACAAGGTTGGAAAAACTAAAAAGATAATTAAAACAAAAGTAATCAGATCGGCTAAGTCAAGTGAACAAATTGCGTTTAAGACGAGTAGTCTTAACGTGTATGTTATCCTTGTGTAAATAGGATACGGATAGGCGAATCTGCCGTCATTCAAATTTTTGCTAGCATTCATACTGTCGAGGTGAGTTTCACTAATCCCCTTTTTCTAAGTTTTTGAAATGATTTGGGGTGGAAACATACTTGTAAAAGACTTTTGTGTATAAATGAATGGAACTAATGATCTGACCGTATGTATGTATTGAGGGAACAATAAAGCGCTTAAAGTCCTCGTAATAAATTAGTAACCATTAGCTATGGATTTAGCCCGGGATTATATGAATAGTACTATTGGGGGTGACGCCTCCGGTCATGGTTAGTCGCGCTAACCAGGGGTCAAAATGGCCGAATGACCGCATATTGTCTTACTCGCAGAAAGGCGAGGGGAGGCACAGAAAGTTGGGGTTTGGTTACGGTCTCGTACATTACATACTATTTTGTATTCCTTGCAAGCTTACAAATGGGGTCAATAGATCGGATTAGTAATCATATTCATTGGTAATACATACAAAAGAGTTCTGATCAGGGTAAAATGATCAGGTTTATCAAAAGAGTTCTGATCAGGTTTTACACAAAAGGGTTCTGATCATGTTAAAATGATCAGGTTTTACAAAGAGTTTTGATCGGCAAAAAGATCAGATTTAAACATTGGGTTTATGATAACTCTTTATAATAACTTGTGAACTCACCAACCTCGTGTTGACAGTTTTAAGTATGTTTTCAGGAAATTGAACGTGGTCATCAGGTTAGCAATGTAGGTTACATGCATGCACGTGGATACGGCTTTTGGGAGGATTTCTCTTGTATAACTCATGGTCTTGAGTCATATTTGCGAAATCTTAAACATTTGTAAACTCAAATTGATATTTTGTAATGTAAATATTTTAAATTCAGTTATGTATCCAATTACATGTATGTGTTTGCGGTAATCATATGCTTTGGAAACCAGTGAAAGTCGCGCCTCGCGTTTCCGCCCTGGCGGGGTGTGACATGTTTCTCGCAATATGTTCGACGAGATCAAATCGAAGATTAATATGTGTAGTTACATCGTGCAACTCCGAACGTCAATAGCTGTTTCGACTGTAGGATCTCGTATGTAGACAAGTGATATTGCGTTCCCGTCATCTTTTAAGATCATATTGTGCAATATCATGCACGTAGATACCTCGTTTCTAATCTGTTGGAATTATATGTCCGGTCACGATTATTTAACGCTACTAACTGAGTTGTGACTCATAAGAGTTACACATAGGGCAATGAACATTAAATCCACTTAACCCGCTTAATTGGTAATTACGAACTGTTAGCGAGACGATATATTTTATATATATATTCGTTACACGGGATTTATTATTTATACAAGTTTATAAATAATAATTCATATTTATTGTTTTAATCATTTTATTAAAACAATTAAATGGGTACGGGCTTTTTATCTTATTAGACTTTGAGCCCTGAAACAATTAATAAGGTTTATAATTATTATATATATGAATTACAATCCTAATTTTGTTTTTAACCCTAAAATTGCCAGCCGCAAATCAAGAAGCAAAGTGGAAGTCGTGGACTTCTTTGTTTTTTTTAAAGCAGCTTGCGACTAAAGCTAGCAAGATGACTGCTTCTGTAATTTCCGGCCAACCGCAATCATCCGCCGCTACCGTATCAGCCGCCGCTGCCTTGCGCGAATCGGCTATCCCCGGCGCTTCCCGTTCTTCCGTATTCGGTTCGTGATCTAGCATCGGTTCGTTGTACCTCGGTGTCTCGATCGGTTAATCATTAACCACTAAGGTATAATTAATCTCATTGGTAGTTTAAATATTATTCCGTGTTCGTATGTTTTGTAACCCAGATCCTGTCGGGTTTTTATTTTGTGTTGAATCGGTTTCATTCCGCTGCGTATTAATAATTATTAAATAATTATTATTAATCTAAAATTATTTATCAACCGTTTTTGATAAATAAGCTAACTGATCACCACTGAAAAAACACCCAACAGTGGTATCAGAGCCTTGGTTACGACATACGAATCGGATCCGGTCTTTTAACCGGTTACAGATCACAAACTTTAACTTGTTTAAAGTTTCTGATCTAGATCTTTTTAGGGCAATTTTATTTATTATTTTTTTGTCAAAGTTTTTATTTATTTTATTGACCAAAAGGATTGCCCAGTTATTTGATTGTATTAAATATGTAAATCTGGCCCGACCCTGTCTTGTGTTTGTTTTCTGTTTTTGGTTTTATGGTTTGACCCATTTGATGGCTCAAAATTGTAATAGGTTAGCTTTTATGTTTTGGCCCACTTTGATGGCTCAAAGTTGTAATATCTTAAGGTTTTATTTTTTTATTCTGTATAAATATTGTAAAGATAAAGACTCGAAGACAAAATAGAAGACGGAGACAGGATCTTGGATTTAGTGGGAGTCACACGGAACAGCTAGATGCATGCACGAAGTTCATCCTTGTGGTTGTTTGAGTGTTGTGACCCCGTGACCTAGTTTGGTCTTGCTATTAGGCTCTAGCAAGATCAAACACTTTTTCCTTGACCATATGATTTACATATTTTTGTGTTTGCTATTGTGGTTGCTTTTATCTTATAAATGTTATAACGTACCGACCAAATACCAAAATGTTCACAATCAAATTAATAACAAGTTCTAACCTTTTTTACAACTTGTGGATACTTTATATTAAAACAAACAGTTTGTTTTTAAAATAAATGATAACCAATAAAGTTTTGCAATTTAAACTAATTTTAAATTTTCAAAATGAATAACTTAATAGTTCATTTAAACTATTAACTTTTAATTGGTTAATTACATCGCGACAAACTTAGTTTTAATAGGTTATTTAAAATTAAGTGTCCTGAGAGATGAAAGGGTTCATCACGTTGTCACGATCTAATATATAGTAAAACTGGCTTTTACAACACACGTATGATTTATCATTCGTTGTGTTTGACCCTATTCGGTAAACACTAAAATTAAATCCCATATTTAAAATCTTTAGTCTATGTCATCCTACTATAAGGAACACTTGGGACATAACGTGAAACACCAGTGTTTGGAGCCACAGCACCGCACTTGGTGCGTAGCCTATCCCTCCAAGGTGCAAGGGTTTCGTTGACACATCCGGCCCTTCCACATGTACCTGTACTAGGGCGACTATTACTTTTCTCTCTAGTACATGCCCCAGATGTTTGGAGATCAAAAGTGGGCATAGATGAGGCTAAACGTATCAATGCATAGACAAGAGTTGTCTTAGCGGCCTCATACTCGAGAATTGTGCATTTTTCCACAATTGGCAATTATTGTCAGTCTGCCTAAATCACTTACTAATGTTGCGTGCCACAGCCGCCATTACTAATTGATATAACCAGATTCTCTATTCTTAATCTATTCTTGCCATGGGTCATTAATATAAGAATTTATTACATCCAAAATACTAATTAACATTTAATTTGCTTATTTAACAGATGTCTACTGAAAAGGAATCTCATTCCTCCTTCTCTCTCAAGTATTTGCTTGAGAATGAAAAACCGAATGACACCAACCTCATCTTGAACTCTCTCCCTAGTTCTTATGACAACTTCGTAATGAACTTAAATATGAACACATGAGAGAAGACTATGCCCGAACTGCACGGCATGCAGGAAACGACCGAGATGAGAATATCAAGTGAGACTAATCAAGAGTTGATTGTCAAATCTGCTGGTGTTAACAAGCCCAAAACCAAGAAAAAGGGTTATAACAGCAAGGTAAGAAGCAAGTTATTGTTGCTGCCAAGAATGCCACCAACAAAAACAAGCAAGTTGCAAAAGCACCCCCTCCTGTAAGGCCCCAAACCCGGGAGGCCTCACTTATTGGATTTACTCATTCACAAGCAGTTCTTAAACATGAATATCAGATAACGCAGCGGAAATTTCATTTAAACATAACTTAATCGTTGTTCATACATGCGGAAGCGTAAACATAGTTTAAAACATATTTACATCATAACTAAACATAACGGGATGCCAGTCTTCAAAAGCAGTCGGGTAACTCTTCATCTCTAGCCAAGCATCACCGTCCATCCTCAGAACCTACCTTAACCTGAATGTGTACACTTAAAAACGTCAGCTACGCTGGTGAGTTCTAGTTTTCGTTCGTTTTAAGAAATGGTTCATCATTCAAACATTCAATAGGGTTTAACATTCGTATAAGAAAACAGGGCCTTTCATTCGTAAACCTTCGCATATTTAAACACAATCATTTGTTTAAAATATTAACATTCATTTAAGTCATACATTATTATCTAAATCTGTATCGTTACGCGTCTCTATGTCCCCGTAGGAACTTTTAATGTTGTGGGCAACCGTTACGTATCGCCGTCATTGCCACAACCATACCACTACGTTGGGTCAACCGTTACGTATCGCCGTCATTGCCCAACCCTTCAATGCGTGGGGTCAACCGTTACGTATCGCCGTCATTGCCCAACACGCATCATTCCTTTGGAAATCAACCGTTACGTATCGCCGTCATTGATTTCCCATTACCTCGTTCGCTTAGGATGATCGTCATCACCCGAGTAACCGTCGTTACTCCCTTTACCAGTTGTACAACATCAAAACCATTGACATGCCACAAAGACATTGCCCATGTTGTTCTTGTGGTAACTATGGCTCACTGTCCATAATCTACCACAAGGCTGGGAATCACATTCCCAGACTTCATTCGTCAATTCCATTCATTCGACAGATTAGATTTGTAATGACTTCTTTAAAACCTTTGCCCCTTTTTGTTTTCTTTTCATAAAACCTTTCCTTCACTTTCAAAACCCTTTTACCTTTTCATTAAACTATTTCTTTATAACATTCGTTCGTAAACATTCCGTTCATAAACTTTCTTTCCATAAATCCTTCGTTCCAAATCATTTCCTTTCGTAAACGTAGTTTCATAAAAATCATTTTATAAAACAACATTTCATACGTGTACACACCAGCCCGAAAACATTATATAAAAACATTTATAAAAGAGGGCTTCTAGAACTTTCCTCTCTTTCTGAATCGAATGATTCCCTTCCACGGGGACACTTTCAACATTACGCTGTCCCCAACATCAAACTCGATAGGCCTTCGTCGTCTATCCGCATAGGATTTCTGACGATCTTGTGCGGCCTTCATTCGTGCTTTGATCTGATCAAACCTTTCCGACGTCTCTCTTACGACTTCGAGACTTCCTAATTCCTTCTGTCCAATCTCACCCCAACAAACCGGGGTTCTACATCTTCTCCCATACAACATTTCGTAAGGCGGCATGCCTATCGTCGTGTGATGACTATTGTTGTAGGAGAACTCGGCTAACGGCAGATGGCTGTCCCAACTGCCACCGAAGTCAATAATACAAGCACGGAGCATATCCTCCAATGTCTGAATGGTCCTTTCGGACTAACCATCCGTTTGGGGGTGGTATGCCGTGCTGATATTCAGCCTCGTGCCCATCGACTCGTGAAATCTTTTCCAGAACCTCGATGTGAATCGTGTGTCCCGGTCAGATACGATCGTCAAGGGCATCCCATGCCGCGCTACTACTTCGTTGATAAATACCTCTGCTAACCTTTCCGACGAGAACGCCTCGCGAATAGGTAGGAAATGAGCACTCTTCGTTAAACGGTCCACAATTACCCAAATGGCGTCATGACCTTTAGCTGTGCGAGGTAGCTTAGTTATGAAGTCCATGGTAATGTGTTCCCACTTCCATTCTGGTATGTCAAGTGGTTGAATCTTTCCATACGGTTTCTGGTGTTCAGCCTTTACTTGCGAGCAAGTCAAGCACTTGCTTACATACTTCGTCACATCACATTTCATTCCAGGCCACCAGTATTCCCTCTTCAGATCTTGGTACATTTTATTGGTACCAGGGTGGATAGAGTAACGAGACTTATGAGCCTCATCCAAGATTTTGCTCCTAAGTTCGCCACCCATAGGTATCCATATCCGTCCATAACGCGTTCTAACACCGAGGGTGTTATATTCCAATTTGTCCTGTTGGCCAACCATCCTTTCTTTCTTTATATTTTCTTCTTTAAGTGCCTCATCTTGAGCTCTTTCGATTTCGCTCATCACATCCGATGTTACCACCAACTGGCAAGCTTTCACTCTAATAGGAGTAGGCACATCCTTTCGGCTTAGAGCGTCAGCCACCACGTTTGCTTTTCCAGGATGGTACATTATTTCACAGTCATAGTCCTTCAGGAGTTCCAACCATCTCCTCTGCCTCATATTAAGCTCCTTTTGTTCGAAGAAGTACTTCAAACTTTTGTGGTCGGAGTAAATAGTAAACTTTACCCCGTACAGGTAGTGCCTCCAGATTTTCAATGCAAATACGACAGCAGCAAGTTCCAAATCGTGAGTCGGATAGTTGACTTCGTGAACTTTCAACTGCCGCGACGCATATGCAATCACTCTACCACGCTGCATCAACACACACCCCAATCCCTGACCCGAAGCGTCAGAGTATACCACCAAATCTTCACTGCCCTCGGGAAGGGCCAAGACTGGAGCTTGTGTTAGCTTCTCTTTCAATTCCTTAAACGCCTCATCTTGGGTCGAACCCCATTCGTACTTTACTTCTTTCCGAGTCAACTTTGTCAATGGCGAAGCTATTTTCGAGAAATCCTGGATGAATCTCCGATAGTAGCCTGCCAATCCCAAGAAACTGCGGATTTCAGTTGGCGTCTTAGGAATGTCCCATTCACGTACCGTTACTATCTTTGCTGGGTCAACCATAATGCCGTTCGGGCCAATGATGTGACCTAGGAATTGGACTTCCCTAAGCCAGAACGCGCATTTGGAGAACTTAGCATACAACTTTTCTCTCTTCAGAGCCTCCAACACCTCCTTTAAGTGACATGCGTGATCACCCTCATTCTTGGAGTAGATAAGGATATCATCGATGAACACAATTACCGATCGATCCAGCATCGGTCGACACACCCTATTCATTAAATCCATGAACGCTGCGGGGGCGTTCGTCAATCCGAAAGACATTACGCGGAACTCGAAATGTCCATAACGCGTGCGAAATGCAGTTTTCGGTATGTCTTCTTCCCTCACCTTCAACTGATGGTACCCGGACCGAAGGTCGATTTTCGAAAACCAACTTGCGCCTTGCAACTGGTCGAACAGGTCATCGATCCTTGGTAAAGGGTACTTGTTCTTCACCGTTCGTTTATTCAACTCGCGATAATCGATACACATTCTCATCGAACCATCTTTCTTCTTTACAAACAACACCGGAGCACCCCACGGCGAGATGCTCGGTTGAATAAATCCTTTCTCAAGTAACTCGTCTAGTTGGACCATAAGTTCCTTCATTTCCACTGGTGCTAGTCGATATGGAGCCTTAGCCACGGGCTGGGCATCTGGTACTAAGTCAATTCGGAACTCAATTTCTCTATCGCGTGGTATCCCAGGCAAATCCTCTGGAAACACCTCCGGGTACTCGCGTACCACGGGTACATCGTCTAGTTCCTTCACTTCCTTACACTTGTCAATCACATATACCAGATAAGCCTCGCATCCGCGCCTCAAGTAATTCGTTGCCTTAATCATTGAGATGATGTTTGGCATCGGGGCGTCACGATCTCCAAAGACTTCGACTTTGCTACCATCCGGAGCCTTGAGTTGGATTATCTTTCGTTTACATATAATTTGCGCTTCATTGGCAGTTAGCCAATCCATACCCAACACCACATCGAACCCTCCCAAAACCATAACGAACAATCTGACGAGAAATCTATGACCTTCTATCTTTATCGTGGAGTTGTCAACTACATCGGTTACTCTTGCAGTTCTACCCTCAGCGGTTTCTACGCTAAAGGCCTTTTCTAGCTTACTAACTGTGTACTTCACTCGCTTACAAAAACTCGCAGATATAAAACTCTTACTAGCACCCGAATCAAATAACACAGAAACCAAAGTGTTGTCAAGGATGAATGTACCTGACGCCACATCGGGATCCGCCCTGGCTTGTTCTTGAGTCAGTGCGTACGCACGAGTCTTTGCACGAGATCCTTCTCCCTTCTTTTCCGGGCCCTTTCCTTTCCCGGTTTCCCCCATCCTGGGCTTGGTACATTCTCGGCTCATATGGCCGAAATCCCCACAGTTGTAGCATTTGTAGCCTTGCGGGCATTCTCGAGAGTAGTACCCGGTCTTGCCACACTTATAGCACAAGCTAGATCCCAGTCTGCATTCACCTACATGCTCCCTTCCACACTTCTTACAAACAGTCGGCTCACCCACCCGAGCCCTCTTATCACGAGACCCAAACATCTTTCCCCCAGTTCGCTTGTTTGAGAAGCTCGGTCTCTTCTTTTGCTCTTCAACGGCAACAGCATTCAGTGCCAGATCGTCAAATACTACGCCACTTAGCTCTACTGCCAAATCATAGGTAGTAGGGGCGTTCGCCTTAACATAGGTGCGGACCTGGTCCGGCAACCCTTGAATATAACAGGCAATCTTTCTCTCTTCAGTAGTGGCGAGGTGTGGCACCAGACGTGCCAGTTCATTAAATCGGGTTGTGTATTGCCGGTGCGTCATGTTCCCGGCCTTCAAACCCAGAAATTCCCTTTCCACCTTCTCAATCTCGTTCCTTGGGCAGAAATTCTTGATTACCAAAGTTTTCAAGTCAGCCCACATCATCGCATCCACAATCTCGCTCCCTTTAGCTTGACGTACACCTTCCCACCAGTGGGATGCTTCCTCCCTCAAGGAGTTAGCAGCAAACTTCACTACTTGATTAGCTCGACACTCGCTCAGACGGATGGCGGCTTCCATACGTATTACCCAATCAAAAGTAGCTACCGCGTCCTTCTTCCCAGTGAGTATCGGCGGGTCACATGCCTTAAAGGACTTATAATCACATCCGCGAGCAGGCGGTGCATTGCCAGTCTCATTGTTCTGAGCACCAATTGCCGCGCTAGACCCACCCTCCCCATTGACCTGCTTCAACGCTTCAGCCAACAGACCTGGCAGAGAATTCTTCATCAATTCTGTGAATTCTCGAGCTATTGCTGCTCTCACTTCTGGTTCAAAAGTGAAAGGTTGTTCTTCAACCTGTGTCTGCTCAGCTTCATGCACACTAACCGCCGGTTCAGTGTGAACACTTCCTTCTTCACTGTGTTCTTGGCGCGCAGGAATCCTGCCACGCCCACCATTTCGACCGCCGGTACGACCACCGGTACGGCCACCACGCCTTCCGTTCCCTCTCCTTGCCATTTCGTTCTATAGGACGAGAAATCCAATGTCATCACGCTAGTTAACAAATAGAATTCAATAAGTACTGTAAGATGTTAATATACACTGGCCATCTGTAATTAACCATTACACTACCTTTCGATTTCTATTTGACCACCTTTGTGATTCCATCAGAACACAAGTCCTTTCCTAACTCTTTCTAAGGCATACTATATACGTAAATATATACTACCTTCATACCTGATGCTGTGGCTAGAGTTACCGTACTGGCATCCGCTTTCGGTCCCATTCAAAGTTTAAGTTCAAACACTAGGAGTGTCCGAATCTCTCAAACTATTGCTCTGATACCAACTTGTAAGGCCCCAAACCCGGGAGGCCTCACTTATTGGATTTACTCATTCACAAGCAGTTCTTAAACATGAATATCAGATAACGCAGCGGAAATTTCATTTAAACATAACTTAATCGTTGTTCATACATGCGGAAGCGTAAACATAGTTTAAAACATATTTACATCATAACTAAACATAACGGGATGCCAGTCTTCAAAAGCAGTCGGGTAACTCTTCATCTCTAGCCAAGCATCACCGTCCATCCTCAGAACCTACCTTAACCTGAATGTGTACACTTAAAAACGTCAGCTACGCTGGTGAGTTCTAGTTTTCGTTCGTTTTAAGAAATGGTTCATCATTCAAACATTCAATAGGGTTTAACATTCGTATAAGAAAACAGGGCCTTTCATTCGTAAACCTTCGCATATTTAAACACAATCATTTGTTTAAAATATTAACATTCATTTAAGTCATACATTATTATCTAAATCTGTATCGTTACGCGTCTCTATGTCCCCGTAGGAACTTTTAATGTTGTGGGCAACCGTTACGTATCGCCGTCATTGCCACAACCATACCACTACGTTGGGTCAACCGTTACGTATCGCCGTCATTGCCCAACCCTTCAATGCGTGGGGTCAACCGTTACGTATCGCCGTCATTGCCCAACACGCATCATTCCTTTGGAAATCAACCGTTACGTATCGCCGTCATTGATTTCCCATTACCTCGTTCGCTTAGATTGATCGTCATCACCCGAGTAACCGTCGTTACTCCCTTTACCAGTTGTATAACATCAAAACCATTGACATGCCACAAAGACATTGCCCATGTTGTTCTTGTGGTAACTATGGCTCACTGTCCATAATCTACCACAAGGCTGGGAATCACATTCCCAGACTTCATTCGTCAATTCCATTCATTCGACAGATTAGATTTGTAATGACTTCTTTAAAACCTTTGCCCCTTTTTGTTTTCTTTTCATAAAACCTTTCCTTCACTTTCAAAACCCTTTTACCTTTTCATTAAACCATTTCTTTATAACATTCGTTCGTAAACATTCCGTTCATAAACTTTCTTTCCATAAATCCTTCGTTCCAAATCATTTCCTTTCGTAAACGTAGTTTCATAAAAATCATTTTATAAAACAACATTTCATACGTGTACACACCAGCCCGAAAACATTATATAAAAACATTTAAAAGAGGGCTTCTAGAACTCACCTTATAAGCTAGTCTCGGTTGTCCTAATCAAGGGTCCAACCACGTCACTTCCGATCTGAATTGAGTAGTTACATACACATCAGATCATTACCGACTCTAACGGTTTAACCATTCTAGACATACTAATCTCTACTCAACAGCCTGATGTCTGCGCACTTAGCAAGTGCGCAGACCCTGCTGCCTGCGCACTTAGCAAGTGCGCAGACCCTGCCTCCTGCGCACTTAGCAAGTGCGCAGGTCCTTCCTCCTGCGCACTTAGCAAGTGCGCAGGTTCCTCCTCCTGCGCACTTAGCAAGTGCGCAGGTTCCTCCTCCTGCGCACTTAGCAAGTGCGCAGGACCTGCTCCGTGCGCACTTAGCAAGTGCGCACGACCTGTTCTTCGCGAAAACCCTAACTTTCGCATTTCGGGTCTGATCATGTCAAGATCCCGAACATGTTGCATCCAAAACGTTCGTTTTCCCTTAGGGATCTCAAATCTATGATTATTTATCAGATTCATCCGTTCAAACCTTGCCTTTTCACCCAAAACCCGAAAAACCCAAAAACGAACTAAAAACTCAGATTTAGGTCGGATCGTTACCTGAATCGAGCTTCTGATCCGGAGGTTCTTCTCACGAGTGCAAGAGACACGAGCGGGTGCAATCTTGTGCGATTCCGACACTTTCTCTCTCTATGGTTTTCTCTCTCTAGAATTGCAAATGAGAGAAACATGTGGTGACCCTGGCTATTTATAGGGGAGACCTCCCCAAGCCTGGTTCGCGACTGACCCGGCCCGACTTCGGCCCGCTTGAACTCGTTAACTTTATTTCTCGACATTTTGGGATGTTACACCTCCCAAGTAGCGTCAGTGTTTTGAATGCAACAATATGGGGTACTGGAAACGTAACTGCCCTGAATATCTAGCTAAGCTGAGATCGAAGAGAGCAAATGGTGAAGGCGTCTCTTCTGGTATTTCTATCTATGTTATTGAACTTTTCACTGTCTCTAGCGACACATGGGTACTTGATACCGGATGTGCTTATCACATCGTTAATGTATTGCACGAGCCTGAAAAGTGGAAGAAGCTGAAACAAGGCGACATGGAACTCATCGTTGGTGATGGGAAGAGAGTACCAGTTCTTGCAACTGGAACATTTCACCTTTCATGTCCTTCTGGCTTTGTAGTTATCTTAAATAACTGTTTGTTTGCACCTGGTTTAACCAGAAACATTATTTCAGTTTCCTTATTGTTTAAACAAGATTTTAAGTACGTTTTCAATGGAATTTTTATTTCTGCTTACTTAAATGATATTTTCTATTTTGAGGCTAAACCTCGAAATGGAATTTATGAGGTTGATGTTCAAACTAATAATAACATATACAATCTTTCTAAACGTATCAAATCTAGCATTAATGATACATTTCTATGGCATTGTAGACTTGGTCACATAAACAAGGCCCGCATGAAAAGACTTCAATCCGAAGGGATCCTTGAATCCACCGGACAAGAATCCTTTGAAGACTTCAAGTCTTGCTTAGCTGGCATACTCACTAAAGGATCCTTCACCGGCATTGGTGAACGAGCCAAGGATCTGCTAGGACTCATACACACTGATGTATGTGGCCCTTTCAGAACCATGTCTAGAAATCATGAAAGATACTTCGTTTCATTCATCGACGATTATAGTCGATATGCTTATGTCTATCTTATGAAACACAAGCATGAAACTTTTGAAAAGGTTCAAAGAGTTTCAAAACGAAGTGGAAAACCAACTCGGTAAAACGATAAAGACACTTCGATCAGATCGAGGTGGTGAATATCTCAGCACAGAGTTCATAAATCATCTCAAGGAGCGTGGAATAGTTTCACAACCTACTCCACCTGGAACACCCCAACTTTATGGCGTGAGCGAGAGGATAAATCAAACCCTACTTAATATGGTTCGATCGATGATGTGTAGAACAAACTTGTCTCACTCCTTCTGGAATTATGCTCTTATGACCGCTGCCCGCATTGTCAATCTGGCACAGACTAAGAAGGTAAACAAGACTCCATATGAGATATGGCATGGGTCTAAACCCAATATGTCTTACCTTAGAGTATGGGGATGTGATGCATATGTCACCAGCGATTCTGATGACAAGCTAGATCCTAGAGGCGAAAAGGTTGTTTTCGTTGGATACTATAACAGAAGCAGATATTATTTCTACCATCCTGATGCAAATGTTATTTCCATAAAAAGGAAGGCACACTTCCTCGAGAAAGAAATTCTTGAACGAGGAACTGGAGATAATATAGTGGATCTTGAAGAAATTAGAGAACCACAAACAACCGCTGATGAAGTCGGAGCGTCTGAACAACAAGAAGTTGTTGCAGATGAATCAGACATAAACATAAGCGTTCGCAGAAGTGTAAGGACTCGCAAAGAACCTGACAGATACCTATGGCATCTTGATAGTACCGAGGTCCTATTAGTAGCCGAGTCTAATGACGAACCTACTAACTACAAATCTGCTATTTCAGATCCAGAATCTGCAAAATGGCTAGAAGCCATGAACGCTGAGATGCAATCTATGCGTGATAATCAAGTCTGGGACTTGGTTGAGCTACCCCCGAATCTTGGGCAGTAGGGAGCAAATTGATTTTCAAGAGAAAAACCGACATGCATGGAAATATACACACCTATAAAGCACGGCTAGTTGCGAAAGGTTTTACTCAGACTCAAGGCATTGACTATGATGAAACCTTCTCGCCCGTTGCTATGATCAAATCGATCAGGATATCGTTTTCCATAGTCGCGTACTATGACTACGAGATATGGCAAATGGATGTCAAAACCGCTTTCCTTAATGGGCATCTCTCTGAAGATGTCTATATGGTACAACCTGATGGTTTTGTTGATCCAAAATATCCTAATAGGGTATGTAAACTGAATAAGTCTATTTATGGACTCAAACAAGCATCTCGAAGCTGGAATCTTCGTTTTGACCAAAAGATCAAAGAGTTTGGTTTTGTCAAAAATGAAGATGAGCCTTGCGTTTACAGAAAGGCTAGTGGAAGCACTATATCATTCCTCATCTTGTATGTGGATGATATACTTATCATTGGAAACAACATCCCTATGCTTAACGATGTTAAACACCGGTTGGGAACTTGTTTTGCAATGAAAGATCTTGGAGAAGCAGCCTACATTCTAGGAATCAAGATCTACAGGGATAGATCTAAGCGGCTTCTAGGGCTTAGTCAAGGCACATACATAGACAAAGTCATGGCATGCTTTCATATGGAAAACTCCAAGAAAGGAGGTGTTCCTATGACTAAAGGCACCGTGCTGAACAAATCGCAATCTCCTTCAACGGACATTGAAACCAAGCGTATGGAAGCAATTCCATATGCTTCGGCGATTGGTTCTATCATGTATGCTATGTTATGTACCAGGTCTGACCAGTCGTTTTCAGCAAAGTCCTGGCATTGCCCATTGGACTGCAGTCAAGAACATCCTGAAGTACTTGAGAAGGACTAAAGACATGTTCTTAATATTTGGAGGAGTGGAAGAAGAGCTCACTGTAAGATGTTACACTGACGCCAGCTTCCAAACTGACCGAGATGACTCTCGCTCACAATCAGGATTCATATTCACTCTAAACGGAGGAGCTATCTCATGGAAGAGCTCCAAGCAGAGTGTGGTGGCGGATTCAACCACCGAATCTAAGTATATAGCTGCATCAGATGCTGCTAAGGAAGCTGCTTGGATGAAGAAATTCATTACTGACCTCGATGTGGTTCCGAGTATTCGCCAACCAATTGAGATACTTTGTGATAACACAGGTGCTATAGCTCAAGCCAAATAGCCCAGATCTCATCACAAAGCCAAGCACATTCTCAGAAAGTTCCACTATATACGGGAAATTGTGGAACGTGGTGACATCGTGATAAGCAAAGTAGACATAGATCAAAACCTAGCGGACCCGTTTACTAAGCCCATGTCTCAGGACAAACATGATCTTCACAGAGATGCTATTGGTCTTAGATTTGCTAGTGATATGTTTTGATTTAGTATTTTGAATGTGTGAACAATTAAACAGTTGTACTTTTGAATTCTTTTGGTTTACTGATTTAAATGCAATTATGAATTCTTACAACTGTGTTCGATTTTAATACGTTTAATCCATGAATCTTGTATTCTTAATCATCCGTAGTCGATCAGAATCGTGGGAACGACTCTGAATTTAGACTATTCTGAACTTGGACTCAAGTAGTTGACTTCCAATTTCACAGACCTCATCTTGGATGACGTTGGATGTAACTCGCTTCAAATCATCTTCATGGATTTTAATCATAAGATGTTTTGATATTGGTATACTCATTTAGTATCCTCTGACTTGAGATGCATACTAGAACTTTCGTTTACCAAGGACTGTTCTTTAATCGCTGTCAACCGCTGTCACGTAACTGCCAGTCATAAAGGCATTGGTTAGGAACGGATCTGAAGTTCAGTGGGAGTTGTATGTAGTCGATAAGGGATTCTGTACTCTTACATGATATGTAACAGTTAGACATCGTGGCGCCCTAATGATTCAAACTGGTGAAGTGTAAGGCCTTACCCAAACTGACTGTGTGTTTGATTGGACCACTATGAATCTTGAACGAGAACAATAATGATTGAACGCTATATGAGAATGAATCTAATCCATGTCTCATTGATTCAATTGATGTCTTTTACAGAAAGGATAAATGACGATTATTACCATAAGTCTATTGTCTTGCAATAGCAAGATGTTTTGGTTAATGACTTTAAAGTGGCATACCTTGTTGGGGGCAACCATGTGTAGCTAGAACACCGCTGGTTGTCTGCGTTAAGGAACTTAATCGAAGGACGTCCAAGTGGGAGACTGTTGGAATTATATGTCCGGTCACGATTATTTAACGCTACTAACTGAGTTGTGACCCGTAAGAGTTACACCTAGGGCAATGAACATTAAATCCACTTAACCCGCTTAACTGGTAATTACGAACTGTTAGTGAGACGATATATTTTATATATATATTCGTTACACGAGATTTATTATTTATACAAGTTTATAAATAATAATTCATATTTATTGTTTTAATCATTTTATTAAAACAATTAAATGGGGACGGGCTTTTTATCTTATTAGACTTTGAGCCCTGAAACAATTAATAAGGTTTATAATTATTATATATATGAATTATAATCCTAATTTTGTTTTTAACCCTAAAATTGCTAGCCGCAAATCAAGAAGCAAAGTGGAAGTCGTGGACTTCTTTGTTTTTTTTAAAGTAGCTTGTGACTAAAGCTAGCAAGATGACTGCTTCTGTAATTTCCGGCCAACCGCAATCATCCGCCGCTACCGTATCAGCCGCCGCTGCCTTGCGCGAATCGGCTATCCCCGGCGCTTCCCGTTCTTCCGTATTCGGTTCGTGATCTAGCATCGGTTCGTTGTACCTCGGTGTCTCGATCGATTAATCATTAACCACTAAGGTATAATTAATCTCATTGGTAGTTTAAATATTATTCCGTGTTCGTATGTTTGTATCCCAGATCCTGTCGGGTTTTTATTTTGTGTTGAATCGGTTTCATTCCGCTGCGTATTAATAATTACTAAATAATTATTATTAATCTATAATTATTTATCAACCGTTTTTGATAACTAATCTAACTGATCACCACTGACAAAACACCCAACATAATCTTCGTCAATTTTAAATGCCGGTTTGGTCGACGAAGTATACTCCATTTCCCTTTTAACACACCGAAAGCTCTCTCGACATCTTCATTAAAATCTCTTCTCTTAATATGTTTTAACTGATAATATGATACATTACTCTCTTGACCAGTCATGCTTGTTGCAGACCAATTGCTTCTCTATTCTCGGTCAGATTCTTTTATTGTTTGAATTGAAGTAAAAGTAAAATAAATTTAACTGAATGAAAACCACCATAAATTTAAATTACTTTACATTTATTTATTAAAAAAAAATTTATGCATTTATTTGTTTTTTAAATTTAGATATTATAAATATAAAAGCCTCTCATAACCATTAGGAAAGTCGATATCCTTATTTCCATTTGCCTGACATTTAATTTTAACAGTTTCTTTTTAATAAAAGGTTGACATCAACATAATCACAGATTCTTGTCTCTTATCTTTGGCCTCCATTTTAAAGGTGTTGACCAAAGATAAGTTCAATTAAGGCAGTTGACTAATACTAAATTAGCAATTCAGCTTTGGGAAGTTACATACTTGTTTCATCAGATTATAAAGGTTTGCTTTGAGGTTTAAATTTCCCTTTTGTTATTCAATCAAATGATGCTTCTAAAATTCACATTGATCGGGGTATATGTACTCCTAGTAAATCATGTTTATTGTTATATGATAATAGATTTAAATATGAAGTCCTTTAAACCTACAATCACTTAATAGATTTAAAAGATACTAGGCAATTTTTGGACGACAGCAGGTTAACACGCAAATGTGCATGTGACTCTGCTTGGAGAAAATGAACATCTTCATTAGAATTTGAGAATATTGTCATATGAGTTTGCCTCAGAATAATATCAATGACTAATTGGCATTGCACTAATGCAAGATAATCTGCATTTTATGTCCAACAAGATTAAGAGGACCATGAAAGAAAAAAAGCCGAGCTCGAAATTATGCAAAAAGATATAGACAGCCAACGACAAAACTTGGAAGCTATGATGTACAAGGTTATGAAACAACTATCAGTTGGAGATCTAGATGAGTAGAGTTTTTTCATTTCTCCTTTTTATTGTAATTGACACTTTGTGTTTCTATATTGTTATTTGAGTTTAGACAAACATGTTAAAGTACACCATTTGACGATCAATGATATGTATGGTTATTATTTCTTTTTGGCGTAATTATAATTGAATGCAAATTAGTTAATAGCGATTGAATTTATGTTACAAAGGTTGCATTTGCAGTAATTAAATTTTGTACAAATGTTGCATATCATGTAAAAAAACGTGGCATTTGTTCTATTAAAAATATAATAATGGTTGCATTAAGTTTAGAAAAATGTTGCATTTTTTAAACTAAACTATAATAAATGTTGCAATTAAATATAGTAAAAGTTGCATTTGAGTGTTGAAAAGGTTGTATTTTTGTACCCTTACTATAATAAAAGTTGCATTTGAGAGTTAAAAAAGTTGCATTTCAAAGTAAAAAAAGTTGCATTTGGATGAAAAAATGTTACATTTTAAAAACGTTGTAATTGAATAGTAAATGCAACACTTTTAAAAAATGTTGCATTAGACCTTGCAAAGGTTGCATTAGGTCTAATGCAACTGCTTCTAATACAGCCCCTGATAAAAGGTTGCATTAGGCCTAACGTAACATTTTTAAGGCCTAACGTAACATTTTACAGGAGTTGCATTAGCTTTATTTTCTTGTAGTGCTTACTCCTTCTTGAATGTCTTTTCCTTAAAAATTGTTGGATATGGGAACGATTTAACAAATGTAGACCAAGTAGGGTATATCTCATCCGTAAGATAGTATCTACGTTTATGTAGTTGACCATTAATTACAAATGGACACTTAGGTGTGGTTCCAAGCTCCTCGTTAGTAAAAAGTGGCGATTGTTGGAGAACATTGATGTCGTTGTTAGAGCCGGGTGTACCACAAAACGCATGCCGAAACCACAAATCATTTGAAGCCACCGCTTCTAACATGATCGTCGGGTATTGGTGATCGCCTCTCATACATTGTCCGCGCAAACTTGTCGAACATTTTCGCCAAACAAAATGTGTACAATCGATGCTACCGACCATACCTGGAATACCATGTTTTACCTCATGCGCGTTGTACAAAAGTGCAATGTCGTGGCTTGTTGGTCTGCGTAAGAACTCTTTGCCGTATAGTTGAATTATGGCATTACAAAAATACTCTAGACATTCACTTGAGGTTCTCCTAGCCATACTTAAATAGTCGTCGAATTCGTCGAGAGGATTACCAGTTGCGAGTTGTTTAATCGCCGATGTGCATTTTTGTAGCGCTGTGAAACTCTTCTTGTTCCTAGCGTCTTCACCCTCTTGAAAATATTCAAACCTAGCCTCTACGTCGCCAACTATTTTTAGAAATAACCTCTTCGACATCCGAAATCTATCTCGAAACGTCGCTTCTCCGTGTGTTGGGTTTTCATCGAAATAATCTATTTTTAGAATCTGTAGAGCCTGTTCACGATCAGGACGTACATACGTCCTTGATGATGTAGTTGTGTCTTCCTCTTCGGCTTGAGCGGCAATATCACATAGAAATTGCATACTATCGCCGTCGAACACGAAGTAGAGCGAGTCTTCCGATTCATCGGGTGGGAAAAGTATAACTTACGATTCATATTTTGGTTGAGTGGATACAAAAGAAATGGTTTATATTTTAGAAAGAATGTATTTTTTTTTTGTAGTGATTTGGTATGTATTTATAGGGGTAAATTAAATTAATTATTTATTTATTATTTTTTTAAACGGCTTTATAGCCGTTCAACTGCTATATTTTGAAACATTTCACAAACATTGGACGGGTTCTTTTACCCGCGGAAACCGCTTGGGTTGCGGCGGTGTACCCGCGAACCCGTCGGCTACCCGCCTGCGAACCCGCTACCACTCCCAGTGGCCTAATCTATACCTAATAAATAAGTAATTAGTTGCAACATGTGTCACTGTAACACCCAAAATAAAAAGAAAAGAAAAATTCAAAATTTCACTCCCTCGCGGTACGCGAGGGAGATTTTGACAAAACCTCGCGGTACGCGAGGGGACTGCTTATACGCCAGATTTACACCTTCTCGCGGTACGCGAGAAGATTCCCAACCAAGCCTCGCGGTACGCGAGGGAATAGTACACGCGTCAGGGCCAGAAAACACGTGTCATTCACCCTTGCCACCAGCCGCCACGTGTCATGTTGACTCAGCACCGTTCGTGACACCTCATCCTCTCGCGGTACGCGAGAGATTTCCTTGGCCAGTCTCGCGGTACGCGAGAGACCGGAATTTCAGCCTATAAAAGGCCTTCAACGGGATTGAAATTCTGTACAGTTTCCAAACATTCGTTTCACACAAACCCGATCTCTCAAAACTCCACAACGTCCCGAAGCGCTGTTCAAGAATCCTACGACACCCAACTCAAGCCGTAGTTCTGTCCAAATCCCGCAAAGTAGGTATCGTTAAAACTATTCATATATATATAGCCGCAATTATATATATATTCTCTCATATATATTCTCGTTAATCGTGTCTTCCCTAGGAAGAAACGTGTCGAGGTTCTGCTCAAATTCCGAAGCCTACAACCCTACCAGCCATCAAAATCAAGGTGAACACGTTTAACGCTTTTCAAACGATAAAACCATTTTATTTACGAAAACGGCATGAAACAAATTAAATGCTTTAATCATAAGGGTAATCTACGTGATAGCATTCAGGCCATAAGCATACGTAGATTTGATCAAATGGTATACATGTGACGGGTGAAAGTCCGGTCCGTGGCTGGGTACATATCATGTAAGGGGATATCATAAGACTGAGGATATGGTTCCTTAGCAGATCATGTAAGACTAAGAACAAGGTTCTTAGCATCACGACCCTGGGAATAGGCTATCAGTCTGAGACATAGAGCTCAGCCAGTTGACCCCATGGCAGTTAACCCAGTGTATGTAGGTGGTATATACTTCAGGTGAAATAGACTGCTGAATGTGTAGATTTACCATACAAAAACGTGCTTAAAGGCTTTAATTTGGTTTATGTTAGAAATCATTTTCGTGTCAGTTAAATGTGATTCACCGGCTTTATGCTGATGTTCATTTTCAAAACGTTTTTCACAGGTAGTGAAAGAAATCATTAAATTCAGGGTGGTGCAGTAAAGACAAGATCTTTAGGCATATTTAAATCCCTGTGGCAGACTAATACAAGACCAAATGTTGGAACGGACATAGATCCTAGACATTTTAAATGGCTTGTATTATGTAAATTAATTCAGCAGATGTACATTATATAATAGACTTTTGAATGTCTATTATCATGAAATGAAAAGGGACGTGGATCCCAAGTTTTGACAAATGTATAGAATTAACCCTTGAGGTTATTTACATTACATTTCATTACAAAAAGGCATCAAGTAAAAACAAAGACTTCCGCTACCCAAATTTATGGGACCTCATTCAGATACCAGCGTTGTCTCGCGACGCCCGGGCAGGGGTAGCCCGGGGTTGTGACAGGTTGGTATCAGAGCCGCATTTAAGGGTTTTAGCAAAACTAGATACTTATATGATTGTATCTAGGCTTTAACCAATAGTTGTGCCTACTGAACAAACGATAGGAAGATGCCTTTAACATAACCAATAAATTACAGGATGTCAGATCCATACTATTATCCTTATAATTACCCAAACTACTTCCCTGGAGAATCATCTAATCAAGTAGTACCAAGATATGACGATTATATCCACTACCTGCCGACCCCGGAGAATTGGAACAGAATGGTCGCAGAACAAGTGGAGCAGATTCAAGCAAGGCTTGAACCTCTGAGGGAAGAATCAGAGTATTCAGTGGAAATGGAAGATTCAAGAGAATCTTTACGTCCTGTTATGACATCTATGCCACTACCTCAATCGTTAGACATAGTATACCCTACCGGAACAATTCAAGAACATCCACCCAGTCCAAGTGAAGAAACTCCACATTCGATTTCTGAATTCGACAAGGCTGCCGTTTGTGAAGGCAGTGGTGGAAAGTATTTCTTTGATCCTATTCCAGAACATCCCGTTTTCAAGGAACCTTTCTTCTATGTAGATCCCTCCGATGGACGTCAGTATGCAACCGACGGAAAGGTCGTGTGGTCTGTTAATTCAACATATCATGATCTTAGGATGGGACACAGGAAACCACCTCCTTGCTATGGATTGGAAAGAATTCCGAGCAAAGGTGAAAAGGAAATTTTGCCCCAAGAATGAGAAAGAACAAGCTGAAAGGAAATTTTTGGATCACAGGATGGTGGGTACCAATGATCGAGAGTATACTACCAAATTTTTTTGAATATGCCCGTTTGGCACCTCACCTGGCTAAACCCGAGTCGGTTCTCATAACTCGATATATTTACGGTTTAGTTCCAGAGATCCGTGATTTGGTGAAGGTTGTCTCACCAAAAACCATTGAGTCCACCGTAGAATTGACCGGTACCATGACGGCTGGACTAATCAGAAATATAGAGGAAAAGAAGAAAGTCGAATCCTCTATAAAATCAAAACCCGAGGCCAAAAGATTTAGCAAGAACTTTGGGCAAAAGGGGTTACCATTTAACAATCCACCATGCAAAACGTGCGGACGCAGGCATAGTGGAAAGTGTGTTTTTGAAACTCCATTCTGTAATCATTGCAAGGTCTCAGGTCACACTACTGAGAATTGCTTCAAGAGAAAGGGAATGATTACTTGTTTCAATTGTGGAGAGCCAGGGCACATCAGAACGAATTGCCCTAAGTTTGCAAAGACCAGAGGAGCTGGAGGATCAGGAGTTAAGATAACTCCAGAAAACAAAAAGACCGTACGAGCTTTTGTCATGAATGCTAACCAAGCTGAGAGAACGCCGGACGTAATTACCGGTACATTTCTTCTTAATAATGTTTATGCTAAGGTCTTATTTGACTCGGGTGCGAACCGGAGTTTTATAGATTATAATTTCTGTAATCTATTAAACGAACCATTAAGTCCCTTAGCTGAAACATATGAAGTAGAAACAGCGAACGGTGATTTGATAAAAATATCCCAATCACTGAACAATTGTTACATTACATTGGCTGGTTTCACTATCCCAGTACAATTGTTACCAATGTCAATAACTGGCTTTGACATTGTTTTGGGGATGGATTGGTTATCCAATAACCAAGCCGAAATCCTTTGTAATCAACAAGTTGTAAAACTCGTTACACCAACAAACAAAACTCTAACTATCCAAGGTGATAAACCCACAAAACCTATCCAGATAATCTCCATACTTAAAGCAACCAAGTGCTTAAGAAAAGGATATCTGGCATGTCTGGTATCAATTACTGCCTTGGAAAAGGAGAAGAAGATAGAATCAGTACATGTAGTATCTGAATTTCCAGACATTTTTCCTGAAGAACTGCCTGGATTACCACCAGAACGAGAGGTAGATTTCGAATCAACCTTGTACCTGGTGCAACTCCAATTGCCAAATCCCCGTACAGACTGGCACCCACAGAAATGGCAGAACTCAAGAAACAATTGGATGAACTTCTTGAGAAAGGTTTTATCCAACCAAGTTCTTCACCCTGGGGAGCTCCAATTCTCTTTGTTAAGAAGAAAGACGGATCAATGCGCATGTGTATTGATTATCGGGAACTGAATAAAGTTACCATCAAAAACCGATACCCACTCCCAAGGATTGACGATTTATTCGATCAACTCCAAGGAGCTTGTCATTTTTCAAAGATCGATCTTCGTTCAGGTTATCATCAGTTGAAAGTGCATGATAACGATATCTCGAAAACTGCATTTCGAACACGGTATGGACATTTCGAGTTCACGGTTATGCCATTTGGACTTACAAATGCTCCTGCCGCATTCATGGACATGATGAATCGTGTCTGCAAACCTTACTTGGATAAGTTTGTCATAGTTTTTATTGATGACATACTTATTTATTCCAAAACCCAAGTTGAACACGAAACTCATCTTCGAACCATACTTGAACTTCTTCGAAAAGAGAAATTATATGCTAAGTTTTCCAAATGCGAATTTTGGTTAACGGAAGTACAATTTCTTGGTCATGTCATCAATATGAACGGAATTCAAGTAGATCCTTCAAAAATCGAAGCTATATCCAAATGGGAAATTCCCAAGTCACCCACCGAAATTCGTAGTTTTCTGGGATTAGCGGGATATTACCGCCGGTTCATTCAAAATTTTTCTCGTATAGCAATCCCACTCACATCCTTAACTCGGAAATCTGTAAAATACGAATGGGGACCCAAACAATCTGAATCTTTTGAAACTTTGAAACAAAAACTGACAAACGCACCTATTCTATCTTTACCAGATGGTATTGAAGACTTCGTAGTTTACTGCGACGCCTCACATACTGGTTTAGGTTGCGTATTAATGCAACGCAAGAAAGTCATTGCTTATGCATCTCGTCAGTTGAAAATTCATTAGAAAAACTACTCAACCCACGATCTAGAGTTGGGCGCTATAATCTTTGCTTTGAAATTATGGCGACACTATCTCTATGGGGTTAAGTTCACAATCTACACTGATCATAAAAGTCTCAAGTACATATTTAGCCAGAAGGAGTTAAATATGAGACAAAGAAGATGGATGGAAATCCTGAATGATTATGATTGTGAAATTTGTTATCATGAAGGAAAGGCAAATGTAGTAGCAGATGCCTTGAGCCGAAAAGAAAATGTCAAGCCAAAGAGAGTACGTTCTATCAGACTTGAACTACAAATTGATCTTGTAAGTCAGTTAAAAGAGGCACAAGAGTTAGCTTTGAAGGAAGGTAACTTTGAAAAAGAAGGAATGAAAGGAATGCTTGATTTACTGATCAAAGGAGAAGATAATATCCTTCGCATGAATAAACGTATTTGGGTACCAGTTATAGGTGATCTTCGAGAGCGAATCCTCGAAGAAGCACACAAGTCCAAATACACCATGCACCCAGGAAGTGATAAAATGTACAAGAACCTCAAAGAAAGTTACTGGTGGATTGGTATGAAAAAGAACATTGCTATCTACATAGCAAAATGTTTGACTTGTTCCAAAGTCAAAGCCGAACACCAAAAGCCAGCTGGATTATTGCAACAGTTAGAATTACCAGTTTGGAAATGGGAATTGATAACTATGGACTTTATTACAAAACTTCCTCGAACCACTCGTGGAAATAATGCAATCTGGGTTATCATTGACCGTTTAACCAAATCAGCTCACTTTCTATCTATCAAGGACACCATGAGTATGGACAAAATGGCGCAAATTTACGTTAATGAAATTGTAACGTTACATGGTGTGCCTCTATCCATAGTGTCAGATAGAGATAGTCGCTTCACATCTCGATTCTGGCAAAGTTTTCAAACAGCTCTAGGAACTCGATTGAATCTTAGCACTGCTTATCATCCACAAACTGATGGGCAGAGCGAAAGAACCATACAAACCCTAGAAGATATGCTCCGAGCCTGTGTGATAGACTTTGGAGGTAATTGGGATGATCATTTACCTCTAATGGAATTCTCATACAACAATAGTTATCACACAAGTATTCAGGCCGCACCATTTGAAGCATTGTACGGAAGAAAATGTCGAACGCCTGTATGTTGGTCAGATATCGGAGAAAATCAGTTATCAGGACCAGAGATAGTCCAAGAAACCACTGATAAAGTATTACAAATACGTGAACGTTTAAAAGCGGCTCGAGATCGACAGAAAAGTTATGCAGATAAACGAAGAAAGCCGTTAGAATTTCAAATCGGTGACAAGGTATTATTAAAAGTTTCACCTTGGAAAGGTGTTATTCGTTTCGGAAAGAAAGGAAAATTAAGTCCACGTTTTGTTGGACCTTTCAAAATCATTAAACGAATCGGATCTGTTGCCTATCAGCTTGAACTACCAGTAGAGATGGGTGGAGTACACGATGTATTCCATGTATCAAACCTACGTAAGTGTTTAGCTGATGAATCCTTGCTTATGCCTTTACAAGATGTGGAAGTA
The DNA here is from genome assembly GCA_023525975.1 of Smallanthus sonchifolius. Taxonomy (NCBI): domain Eukaryota; kingdom Viridiplantae; phylum Streptophyta; class Magnoliopsida; order Asterales; family Asteraceae; genus Smallanthus; species Smallanthus sonchifolius. The sequence continues at coordinate 26,390,877 of CM042021.1, read as the reverse complement.
AATGAAAAGCTCAAATTCATCGAACGCCCGTTACAAATTGAAGACCGACAAATCAAAAAGCTTAAACGAAAGCAATTGGCGTTAGTCAAAATAAGATGGGACTCCAGGCGTGGCCCAGAATATACTTGGGAACTTGAGTCAGAAATGCGCAAAAAGTATCCACATCTTTTTCAATGAATCTCGAGGACGAGATTATTCTAAAGGAGGGAAGGATGTAACACCCAAAATAAAAAGAAAAGAAAAATTCAAAATTTCACTCCCTCGCGGTACGCGAGGGAGATTTTGACAAAACCTCGCGGTACGCGAGGGGACTGCTTATACGCCAGATTTACACCTTCTCGCGGTACGCGAGAAGATTCCCAACCAAGCCTCGCGGTACGCGAGGGAATAGTACACGCGTCAGGGCCAGAAAACACGTGTCATTCACCCTTGCCACCAGCCGCCACGTGTCATGCTGACTCAGCACCGTTCGTGACACCTCATCCTCTCGCGGTACGCGAGAGATTTCCTTGGCCAGTCTCGCGGTACGCGAGAGACCGGAATTTCAGCCTATAAAAGGCCTTCAACGGGATTGAAATTCTGTACAGTTTCCAAACATTCGTTTCACACAAACCCGATCTCTCAAAACTCCACAACGTCCCGAAGCGCTGTTCAAGAATCCTACGACACCCAACTCAAGCCGTAGTTCTGTCCAAATCCCGCAAAGTAGGTATCGTTAAAACTATTCATATATATATAGCCGCAATTATATATATATTCTCTCATATATATTCTCGTTAATCGTGTCTTCCCTAGGAAGAAACGTGTCGAGGTTCTGCTCAAATTCCGAAGCCTACAACCCTACCAGCCATCAAAATCAAGGTGAACACGTTTAACGCTTTTCAAACGATAAAACCATTTTATTTACGAAAACGGCATGAAACAAATTAAATGCTTTAATCATAAGGGTAATCTACGTGATAGCATTCAGGCCATAAGCATACGTAGATTTGATCAAATGGTATACATGTGACGGGTGAAAGTCCGGTCCGTGGCTGGGTACAGATCATGTAAGGGGATATCATAAGACTGAGGATATGGTTCCTTAGCAGATCATGTAAGACTAAGAACAAGGTTCTTAGCATCACGACCCTGGGAATAGGCTATCAGTCTGAGACATAGAGCTCAGCCAGTTGACCCCATGGCAGTTAACCCAGTGTATGTAGGTGGTATATACTTCAGGTGAAATAGACTGCTGAATGTGTAGATTTACCATACAAAAACGTGCTTAAAGGCTTTAATTTGGTTTATGTTAGAAATCATTTTCGTGTCAGTTAAATGTGATTCACCGGCTTTATGCTGATGTTCATTTTCAAAACGTTTTTCACAGGTAGTGAAAGAAATCATTAAATTCAGGGTGGTGCAGTAAAGACAAGATCTTTAGGCATATTTAAATCCCTGTGGCAGACTAATACAAGACCAAATGTTGGAACGGACATAGATCCTAGACATTTTAAATGGCTTGTATTATGTAAATTAATTCAGCAGATGTACATTATATAATAGACTTTTGAATGTCTATTATCATGAAATGAAAAGGGACGTGGATCCCAAGTTTTGACAAATGTATAGAATTAACCCTTGAGGTTATTTACATTACATTTCATTACAAAAAGGCATCAAGTAAAAACAAAGACTTCCGCTACCCAAATTTATGGGACCTCATTCAGATACCAGCGTTGTCTCGCGACGCCCGGGCAGGGGTAGCCCGGGGTTGTGACAGTCACAATTCTATGAGTCCAATGTTCTTTTTCCTATTGTTTTTTCTTATTACTATTTGTTTAATATTTTCTTACTTAATATTTAATATTTCTTTTGGAGGAGGAGGAATGAGACTCTCTTTGATCGTGATCATTCTAGGCCGATGATAATGCTAGATAAGATTCAACGATTCTCGTACCGATGGTTCCAAAGTACAGTAGGAAATGTAATATTTCATGGATCAAGTGGCTAATAAATCCATTTATGTAACTCTATTTTTTCCTTGTTTTGTCTAGTGTCTTGCTAGGCAGGGTTTTTATTTTTTAATAAAATTAGTTGCCGTTCCAAAAAACAATATTTCTTTTATTGATTACTAAACTTTGTTACTATTTAAAATTTCTTTTATAATTCTTAAATCTTCGTTAGTAACGTTTAACATTTCTTTTATTCAACCCGTGTAAAACACGAGTTTCTAACATAGTTTAATTTAATAATAATAAATAACTAATTGTATTGGTTTGTAAATAATCAATTATATGAGTGAGAATCAAATAAAAAGGGGATTTTGACTAAGTAGCCGAAAAAGGATTTTTAAAAACTTAATATCCAGCTCAAATGAACTCCGATTGAACTCATTCCAACGGCGTTGGAACATGATCGTCGAACTTTGTTATCTTAGCTTTTAGGGTTTACCTTTTAGGTTTTAACATTTAAGGTTTAATTTTTTAGGTTTTAGCTTTAAAGTTTAGAGTTTAGTTTTAGGTTTTAGCTTTTTTAGCATTTTGGGTTTAACTTTTAGGTTTTTTCTTTAGGGTTTAGTTTTAAGGTTTAGGGTTCAAAGAGCCAATTTAAACACTGCTGGAATGAGTTCAATCGGAGTTCGTTTGAGCCGGATATTGGGTTTTTAAAAACCCATTTTTTAGGCTACTTAGACAAAATCCCTTTTTAAGGGATCGTCCCTCTCAATTATATAATAATACATTTTAGAACTTATATGTTAAAATCTGATTGGTTAAAGGTTGATCGTGAGATTTTTTATCTTTTAGGTGAATAAGGCTTTGATCGAATTAATTTGATGGAAAGAATCTAATTCCATCACTAAGCAATCAAACACATTTTCTGATTTCTAATTTCAGTTCCATCAAATTCCATAAATAGAACATGCCTGAAAGCCATTTTCAATGATTTTTCGTTTGCTTTTTCGATTTTAGATATCTTGAAGAAACTGTTTTGTTTTACTTGAATGAAAGAAAGCATAAATAACAAATAAAAGATAAAGCGACTGAAATTGATATATTAATAAAATAAATTTGAGAAAGTACAAATCCGATTTTAGGTATTCGCCGATCTCCGTTCAAAAAAATAAAATTGAAGAGTTAGAACTTAGGGGGTGTTTGGGATTACTTATTTCCTTCTCCTTATTGACTTTTATAAGTAGTTTTGAGAAGTAACTCCTATTTACTTCTTAAAATCTCCTTTTTCCTTCTCAAAATCTTCTTTTATAAGTAGTTTTGAGAGGTAACCCAAACAACTTATTAACTTATAAAAGTTAATAAGTTGGTTTGAAAAGCCAATCCAAACGCCCCCTTAGAAGTGATGTAGTCGAAGTAATAAATAATGAACAGCTATTATTAGGGTTGGTACCCAGTACAGAGGCAAAGCCTTTTAAATCACCTAAGGGTGAGAGGGGCAGCCTCGGGTAAGGGTGTCGGGTAATCGGCTTCACGCGGGTACACCGCCACCGACACTACGGGTTCATGCATGGGTAGACTTTTGCGGGTACATTTACCCGTGTTCAATTCTCCAATCTAGCCGTTGTAAAACGGCATTATAGCCGTTGGCCCCATTAAACAAAAAAAAAACTTTTTTCTCCTATATATACAATACATTTATACCATATTTTTCACACCAAAAATATTTCACTCAACTCTATTTCTACTAAAAAACATGGATTCCAAAAAAGCAAAAGCCGATACTCAGAAAAAAAACAAAGGCCGGTTCTAGGCAAAACTCATCAACACAACAACCTACTCAACCATCACACCATCCGCATCAACCGGCACCGTACCCATATTATCCGTATGCTCAAATTCCCACTCAAATGCCCGTAATGCCTACTCAAATTGCACCCGGTCAATACAACTATCCATTACAAGATCAACTTACGTTTGAGCCTTTTGCACCCCGCTACCACAACCTACCATTCCGTAACCCAAACTGTAATGATGAAGATCGACCACTCCCGATCTTTAATGACGACAAAGATGAAGTAGAGGTTGGTGAAGAAGAAGATGACGACGTGGAAAAAGTAGAGGTTGGTGAACAAGAAGATGACGATGTGGAAGGAGTAGAGGTTGGAAATAAAGGAAACTTCCACACACGTGCGGCACGTCAACAATGGACCGATAAACAAAATCTCGCTTTGTGTAAGTCTTGGATTCATATTTCCGAAGACCCGGTAGTCGGAAATCAACAAAAGAGAACAGGATTTTGGAAGCGTATCCTTAAACATTACAACGAACAAATTGGTGGAAGCAACCGAACTATTCACCAACTAAATTCAAAATGGACGGCTTTAAATACGCAAATGAGTTGGTTCAATAGTTGTTGGATTCAAGCGGTATATTTATCTTTTGACTATTACGTTTATATAAGTTGTTTTTTTTTAAGTTTATATTTATTATAACCATATAGGACCGTATACGTTCGAGTGGATCCGCCGACTTAGATGTGATGAAGAAAGCGTTGAAGGATTTCCAAACTAAACACAAAAAAAACTTTTTCCCACGTTGAGTGTTAGGAGCTTGTACGCCAACATGATAAATGGGAACAAGTGTCGTTGATGTGGGAGGAGTTTTCCGGTCAATCGGAAAATAAACGAAAGTCTTCGGATTCCGCCAACTACTCAAATGATGAACATTTTACTGTTTGGGACCCGACCTCAACGAAGACACAACTCCAACAAGACCAAGACGAAAATCAAAGAAATCGGACGAGTCGTCAAACAAAGGTAGTCTAGCCGAAGCGGTTGCTCAATGCACAACCATGAAGGATCAACGGGAGTCTACATGGGAGGTTATTTTGAAAAAACTATTAGATTCAAAAAAGTCAAAAGATCAAGATATTAGGGTGATGGTGGAAGAACAACAGGCGGCTATTCGGGAGGATCGTATGGACCGTGATTTAAAGATGTTTACGGATCCTCACAATCATGTGACCGGACCGATGTTGAAAATAGTTATAAAACGAAAACGTGAAATAGTTAGTCGATACGGGTGGCCTTGTGATTTCTAGATTTAATTTTATGTACTTTTTAAATTTAGTGTTTTTTTTTATTTTTAATGTACTTTTTTTATTAATGAATTTGTTTTTATTGTTATTATTATTATTATTATTTGTTTTACTTAAAAAAGAATTAATTTAAATAAAAAATAGGGTACTAGGGTTGTGCCCCCTTCACTTTAGGGTATTAGGGTAGCAAAATGGTAAAAGTGAGGTGACACAACCTTATTGGTTAGTTTTGTGAGGGTACATTTTTTATGAGGGTTATGTCCTCTTCACTCTAAGATCCTGGATTCAAGCCTCACTAAATAAATTTGCCGTTCAAAAAAAAAAGTTAATGAACAGCTACTCAGCTGTGTTAAGAATTGTGGTTTAACTTGTTTTTGAAATGTAAGACTAAGTTAGTAGATTGTTTGAGCCCAAATGAAACTATTACAAGCGCAGGTCACCAAAAAAAATATACTTAAAATAAATAAATAAATCGAATTCGAATAATCGGTTCGGATTCGATTCAGAAAACGAATTCCAGGTTAAAATGGTTATATATGTAAATTACGTGTAAAATGATTATTTTTATAATTTTCCATTTTAAAAATGTCAAGAAAGAGAAATAATTAAAGTGAGAATATAGAAAAACAATGAGATAGAGCGCGTATCCAAATCTAAAAAGATTCAAAAAAATTCTTTATTTTATTGACGTTGAAGAGTCTCAACCGTTTTTGGTTTAAACAGGACCGTCGGATCATCGTGAGATGAAATCCTGGCCGTGTTAATTGAGCTTACCAATAGTTCCCGCCGGTTTCTAAAACTGTTCCCTCCCTCTTTTCCCTCCCCATGTCGTTACCCACCTACAACTTCACCTATTTTTTTAGGTTCAAGTAACGCCTTCATATTCTTCTCAGTTTGATTAACTTACGACATTTATACCAAATCGGTTTTCAAAACTAAATTAAATTAGTGAACAGAAATTGATTTCTTCATCATTGTTTCAAAATTTAACACGAACGTTTGCCCTAGCAACGGAATCTGCGAGACATCAGTTTGGGAATATGCAAAGAAAGGTGTTTCCAGCGTACTTTATGATGGTGGGATATGCTGTGTTGTTCATACTCATGGTTTGTGATTTATTGTTGTACAATATATTTGCTTTTAGATCAGTTGAGATTATAAATTAGGATTATCTTTAATTGCTAAAAAAGTGGAAACAAATTATGTTTGTATGTGTTGATTTTGGTAGATATGAATACATTTTAGAAACTTCATACAAATCTTATGGCTTTGTAGTTTATGCTCAAATCACTTTACTCCCTGAGACAGATGTAAGAATTAGGTTAATTAAGTTACATTAAAACTCTACAAAATCATGGCAAATTGAAATGCACGATTGATAGTTCTTGAAGGTTGTAAATGGCGGGAGTCGTGTTCTTGAAGACGACAGTGACCTAGATGGAGAGTCTTGGCAAGTTTGATGGTTGGAGTAGATATAGGGTACACAAAAACCAATAAAAGGACGATACTACCCCTCATGTGAGGTCACATGGGGATGGGTTAACATAAAAGTTAGGGTCCGTTAGTTTTAGGAACAGAAAGTGAGAAAGAGATAAAAAGTAGGTTACACAATGTGTTAAAGATTTGAAAATTGGACGAAATCTGATTTTTTGACCAAACCAGAGGGACGAAACTTGCAACTCATTAATAAATAAAAAAGAAGGTTCAAACAATTTCACAGTATTCTAAATGCAACCACATAAGAGATATATAAATATATTAATAAATAAACAAGAAGGTTCAAACGATTTCACCTTTAATCACTTCCAAGTTTTTGCCAGTCAGGCTTCCAGTGTTTCTTATCCTACAAATTTCATAATCTTTCAAGAACTTACCGGATACATGATTTCAAATCAGGAACTCTGTGGGTTTAAATATAAGTGGTTGTGATCAAATTAAACTATTTAACATTAATTGCTTATTTTGTAACACACGATTTATTGTGTGGCTCTTATAATCATTTATTTTATTATTAAATGATCAAATATAATTATTTATTTATTTAATAACCTATGGCTAGTAATTAGTTGATGGACCTAATTACTCTTAATGTGCCCTAAATGGGTTTCCCCTTAGGTGTACATATATATATAGAGAGATAATTAAAGTCAATTGACCAATGAATCATTCAATTACCATCACCACTAAATCGTCCCTCTCTCTCCAAAACCGTGAGCTCTCAACGATTTCACCTTAGCCATCCTAACCGTACACCCTAAATGAGAACCCGATCCAGATCAGAGATCATGAAGTCTTCCCTCTCTGCAGTTAGCTTATCAGGTATTATTTATTATTATTATTATTGTTTTCCATTATCATGTTTCAAGAACTAATCAACATGTGGTATCAGAGCGTATGTTGCTTAATCAGTTCTTGTTTCATTCCCTAAACTGGAATTAAAATCGAAGAACATAGTTTTGTTAAAACCGTATGAAAATCGTTCTAATCTGTTTCATGGTTTTCTGTTTTTTTGTTAATAACTTCACGGTTTTTTTTATCTCATAATTTTACGAGATCCATTAATCTTCGAAATCTGTTAAAATAATGTTTCAAGATTTCGATTTCAGACTTAAATCTGATAATGATCAAGAACTGTTTCTTATGTTTTTCAAATTGTTCTTGATAAATTCATTCTAAAGATTTGATGAAATCCCCCTATTTTGGGATATGTTAGGATTTGATTCTGTTTTTCCTAAAAATGTGCAACTTAATCTTCAAGTTTTTTAAACTTTATTATTATTTTAATATTCGAACTAATATACTTTGAGATATACTAAAACACCTTAAAGATTTTTTTTGAAAAAACAGAATATATTCAAATCCCTTAAATTTCGCACTGCCTTATCGGGCTTTAACTTTCACGGTTTGTAATTTACGTTTTCACTTCACGAATTAATCTTCACGTTTTTTTTTGTCTTCACGGTCTATGTTTCACGGGTAAGGTTTACGTATTATAAGTTTACAGTTCATAGTTCACGGGTCTCTATGTTCACGGGTGTTCAAGTTCACAGTTTGAGTTTACGGTTTAAGTTCACGGGTTGTTTTACAGTTCACGGTTTGAAATAATGAGCCGTGAACCTACCCTTACCTTAGCCGTGAACCCTCACTTTAGCCGTGAACCCTTAATGAACCGTGAACCCTCACTTTAGCCATGAACCCTCACTTTAGCCATGAACCCTTAATGAACTGTGAACCCTCACCTAAGTCGTGAACCCCTCACTGGAACCGTGAACCCTTATGGAACCGTGAACCCTTATGGAACCGTGAACCTAGCTTTACTTATTTGCCTGAATTTTTTTTTCGATCCGCGCTAACAGGGAGGTTTGCTATTAATGAATGCTTTAGTTTTAGTTTTGTTAAACCTTAAAATTAAATGTTTTCAAAACTTTAAAAACTTACTTGAATAACACCTAAAGCTTCGTTTCTGCCCAAAGGTGATGTGATGCATGTGTAAACTTATTCAAGCTTAATTAAACATTATAACTTAGTGCATGTCATGATATTAAAACATGATTGACTTAAATAACACCTAAAGTTTCACTTCTGCCCAAAGGTGATGTGTCACGCTCGTAAAGTTATTTAAGTCTAATTAAGCACTAGTTCGCCTGAAATATATGAATGTTTCTACCTCTGCCCAAAGGTGATGTGTTACATTTGTGTTCTGCAAACCTAAAAGTGATGTGTTACATTCTTACTGCACATACTCACTATTAAATTATTCCTAATACTAAACAAATGTCTCACTTCTGTCCAAAAGTGATGTGTTACATTGTTTAAGTAGAACCTAATTAATCTATTAGTTTGGTGTTATAATAGATTTTATCACATCTTCATAATATAATTGTTCTTAAGTAGAACCTTATTTAATTTATTATTTATGTCTGCCTTAGATTATTACCCCATAGATCACTCTAAGTTCTTCTTTAGCTATTTGTACCTTATTTTCACTATAGTTTCTAAGATAAGTGTTTGCTTGATTAAGAGTTTCTATAAATTTTGCTCTTATTGAGTCTTGATTATCCCTTAAGACATGACTCTCCTACTACTCTTTCTGATAAAAGTATTATAGAAGAAAACTAGAGCATAAGAAATAGGATAAGTCAAACTAAATGTCTTTTATGGTAATCAAGAACTCCTTTCATTATTGCTATCAGGGGAGCTGCTTTAGATTCTGCATTTCCTAAGACTAATGTATTCTCTGTGGAAATGGAAGAATCAAAATAATTTCTAAGACGCATGCAAACATTCTAATTCTAAATAAAAGGTTAAGTGGCATCTGTGAACACATCATCATATACACTGACATGACCCATAAAACTAAGGGCTTATACATGGAAATCAGTGAAAGTTTTTCAGTGCGTACATAATAATTTTTCCACTAGTACGATTAGTTGTCTTAAAAATCAAATATAACACTCAGAAATACCAAAGGAAAATGAGTGTATTGAAAGCAACATACGTACAGGAAAAGAAACGTCTAAAACTGAAAAACCGGATGTTATTCACCTCACTACCACTAAACCTAAAAAAGAGGATAGTTCTAAGGTCCGGAAACAAAATATAAGTACTACTTCGAGCTCTAAGTCCTCCAAGGAGAAGTCTCACTGCAAAACTATGTCATTTTATTAGGCATAAGTAATGAGACCATCCATAAGCTAAGAAACTAGCTGGCTAAGATAAGGTAGTCACTAATTAATGATTTTTTCAGTCCGCTAATATTAATATTCCAATCAACACATGATGAGTTGAGTCTAGTTCTATACGTTTCCTTACCAGAATTCAACTAATAATTAAGATGAGAAATTAGTGGTGGTTTCAAATGTTAAGGCTACATAGAACCATGAGATAATTGATCTTTGTATTAGGCTTTATGATACCTCACATATTCTGAAGAATACTCAGAATTTAGTATTAATAATAAAGCTACACTTTGACATTTATAAGGTTTGCATGGCCAAAACAAAGTCACCATTAACTTAAACTATCATATTATTGGTTATCATTATCTGGATAGAAACCTTTATGACATAGAACTACCTGATACAATAAACTGTCACAACTTTTGTTATCATGAAAATGAAAATTTAACAAAAGATAAATGAGACCTATGCACTTCATCCATTAAGACCAAATTTTATGAGAAATTATGACCAGGTCAATGCAGGATTACCAAATCTCATTCTCAATAACTTTAAATCATGTGTTAAACGCCATAAATATCAAATGGCTAAGGGAATAAATGAGGGTCCACCAGAAGTTATTCCAAATGGAATATTCGGACATAATTCATTTATCATTTAGAAGAATATTTACTTGTATCTAATCTGTTTCCTACGACCCAAAACTTTAAAGATATCAATTCATATATACTTAATGGAATTCCTTCTAAATTTGTCTATAAAATTTCTTATGATATTTTGGACGATAAGGAAATCAAGTCTAAAATATATGAAAGGTTTCCACGTCACGCGCATCATTGACACTTGTCATGTGTAGTTCCTAGAGACCTCAAAGATCAGTGGGAGCACCAAGTATCCTAATTATAGCTTCTGAAAGTTGCAAGAGATGGGGGAGTGACAAAATTGGACTTACCTCCTATTACACCTCTTGCACACGACACTGCTCCATCACAACTTGTCTCCTTAGATGTCACACCCCAACCGACGGCGGAAACGTCGGGGCGGGACATGTAGACTGTTCATGAGCACATGGTTGACTAAAGTTAAATATATTAAAACGTTACATTTCATTTATAGCACCAAATTCATACAATACAAGGATTCATGAAATACGTAACAAGTTTATCTGGTTCAATTAACTAAGTCCACAACCTAAGTGTAGCAACTTGATCAATTCAAACTTTTGTACCTGAAACATGATGGAAACGAGGTCAACTAAAAAGTTGGTGAACATACATAGGTTTTGACTCTAAATAGCATCAAAGCGTTATGTGTAAACAAATCCATACAAGTCATGATTAATAAGGCGTTTATGGGGAGTTAATATTGTATAACCAAGAGTACAATCAAACCTTTGTAACAAGCATGCAAAATTGTGTTGTCGGTAACAATCACCCCAATCTGGGTGGGTTTGTCAGACTCAATAGATCTATCATTGTTAACCGTCGGCTTGATTAGTTAATGATTGTACATGTAGTAGTACTCAAACATAAAGCTCAAATTGCACACAAATTGTAAAGTGGATTTGTATTGTGTAGTTTGTGTAAATCATTGTAATTGTTCATGTTTCACCCCAAAATGTAAAACAGTGTAAAAGGGGCTATGTAAACTCACCTGAATAACCTGTGCAAATAACGCTAGTAAGTATGAAACATAAGTGATTCTCAAAACCACAAGTTAACCTAGAGTGAAAGTGTATGAATTTGAATTAGAAACATGCAAAGAGTTCTAAGGCGAGATCTAGGGTTCAATTGGGTTTTGAGTGCAGGGACTTGTACGAAGGATTCGTGTTATTTTATGAAAAAGGATTGTGTAGGTGTTTGTGTTTTGCTAGTGTTTTGTAAAAATGGAAAGTTGAAGTATGAGGTCTTAAAATATAAATTATTTAGGGTTTAAATTTGAATGGCTAAATAAATAAGCGTCATTTATTTATTTAAAATCATGTGTCTAAATATAGGGTAAGTATATACTAATGCATATTAAAACCCTTAAGTAAATTTGTTAATGTAAAAGATATCTAATAAATAAACTCATGTATCTATTTATTATCAAAGTAATGTGTTCTTAAAATCGTGAACATAGTCGTACATTTTAGAAAAAGTCTTATTTGTTTTTAAACTCTAATACGTACATGTAGTTTAATAGGAAAACAATTGTTTTATGAGATTGCATCTTTATAAAAGTCTTGTCATAATATTGGTAACATTTGGAAATAAAATGCTTTGTTTTTAATTTAAATAATTTGATTAAAATATATACTTTTAAATGGCAAAAATAGGATTTTAAATAATATAAATGTGTAAAATGGATGCTTTATGCTAGAGATTGCAAATTATTGTTTTAATCCGATCTAAATAATGTTAGGTTTGTAAAAATAATTTTATACCATTTTAGGAGCATATAAATCGGTTTTAAAAATAAAATGGGGCTTGCCCGGGTCGAACCCGGGTCTCCCCGGTGAGGACATTCAAGACTAACCACTGGACCAGGAGTTGAACTTGTTATTGAGGCTTTTTCTATATAGATATAACCCATCGATGAAAAGGGGCCGACTCTGATTAAGGGAAACGCGCAAAAGAAAAAAGGGTGTTGTACGCGGGTCGTGTGTTTAGAACCCGTGACCACGTGTTTATGGGTCTAGTGTCTAAACCAGTGGAACTGGGCCACTGCCTTGTCACGTTTCAAATTTTCTAATCCTTTAACAACTAAACCCCAGAACCCTTTCTTCCCCAAATCGCGACTATGAACCCTATATCTTAAATCGATTTAATTAACACTGATCGACCTCGGAACTACTGGGATTTCATTCCTGGAATCAAAACGAAGCTAAAGGTAAAGCATTACCTGTAATGGTTAGCCAGAGGATGAGATCTATTGGGGGTTTCCGTGCACTAGTTCTTCGATTGGAATCGTAACACAGAGAGGTAATGCGCTTGATATGAGTATTTTGGGAGTTTGTAAAACTGATTGTGATGGTGTACGACTTGTTATATTGATTCAATTTCATTTGTAACTCGTGAATTGGTCCGGATTTGTCTATAACGGTTACGGGATTTGATATTAATAATTCGAAGTGAATTGAGATGCGAAACAGGCTTGGATACATTCCCAAATGGTCAGTGCGTGATTTCCGGATCACAAACGCGTTTCAATTCGCAGATTTGGAAAGTTGTTGGCTCGACTTTGACTCAAAAAGTCAAACGAATTCGAATTTGATTAAAAATGCATAATAAGTTAGATTGGATTGTTTCAAGGGTTTAATATTGATCAAATTTTGTTATTGTATCTAGAAAAAAAAATCTGTATTCACCGGGTTTGGTTGATTTTGATCTTGAATTGCAAGAGTTTTGAGGCATTTTGACTTAAAAGTAAAAATTGATTTGTGTTCATGAGTGGGGTCAAAAATTGGGCCAAAAGTGTCAGATGTGAGGGTTCAAAGGTTCAAGGCAAGTAGAGGGGGGGTTCAAATGTAGATTAGGAGGATTAATTTATTTTGATTATAAAAAGAAAAGAATTGGTTTTTTTTATAAATAATTATTTGTATTTACATCTACACATGTTATGTGTAATAGTACTTTAAAGTTTTAAATTTTATAAATGAATACTCATTTATTTATTGAGTTAGGCGAGAGAGAATAAAATGATTGAATAAATACTAGATTTAAATGTAGGGTTAATATTGAAACAAATAAAATAAAATAGAGCCGGTAAATCATGGATGTTACAGTCTCCCCATGTTAAAAGAATTTCGTCCCGAAATTTAACTAGTGGAGACTACTGAATCAGAAAAGAGGTGAGTTTGGATTGTTGGTTTGAGGAATATAACTGATGCAAAGATTGAGGTCTGTTTCTTAGGTTAGGCACGAAGGATAACATTGGATTTAGTTTTGAAATGAACTTAAGGAGAAAATCTGTTGAATAATAATTTGGATTCTAAGGGTGGAATGCATTACTTGGAATCGATTTGATGGGAATTTGGTAATTAGGGTTTGTGTAAGATGCAATCTAATATGTTCAAAATTGCCATGGGGTATGATGGTTCACAAACGTTGGTCTAGGTCAAAACTTCACGTGACACGAGCAACGTTACTTCTGATAATATGATAGAGCACTTTTATATAGGAAGTACCATCGGCGTATCCACCATGCCCTTGTCATATCACATTAGCTTTGTTGTTATATATCACGATAGGTTTTTAGGTCATAACACACGATAGAATTCACTATGTTTTCCATGCGCTGATTTTTATAATTACGTATGCACCCGTAATTACTCGAATCATCGCATGGTCCGTATAGATCCTTCCGTTGTGTGCAGGTCAAGAGGGGCACAAATTCATTTAGTTCATGTCTATTGATTTCACATATGAGTTGCAAATAAGTAACTATGTCTTTAAATAGGCAGGTTAGTTAGCAACTAAAGAGTAATAAGGTAGTATATCTTAAAGTTTATAGTTTGCTCGTGTTTGAACAAGAATACGTCAAACACCAAGTTGTTTTAAAGTGTTACAGCTTTCTCGTGTTTGAACAAGAATACGTCAAACCCCGAGTAGCCTCGATGTGTTATAGCTTACAACTTTGGTGAACAAAGTGTATGACCGTGCTTCGTGTATATTGTGATCAATCAATTGCAACAATTGTAAGCAACTTAGTTTCATGTATAATGTAGCACTCAAGTTTCATGTATGGTCTAGTGTCATGTAGCTTGTAATCGAATAGGTTTCATGTGTAATGTGAACATCATGTATTTTGTAAATCAATAAGCTTTCAAGTGTAATGTAAACAATGTGGTATCATGTGTATTGCAAGAAATGAATTTCATGTATGGTGTTAACAACTTAGTATCATGTAGTATCATGTACTTTGTAACCAAATAAGTTTCATGTTCAATGTGGTCAATCAAGTATTGTGTACCAAACAACCAATTGTTATGTATCATGTGATCAATTTATTATATGTATATTACAAACAACTATGTTTCATGTATTCCGTAATCAATCTAGTAGAACGTGTATTGCAAATAATCAAGTTTCATGTATTATGTAATCAGTGTAGCAATGGGTATATTGAAAATAACTAAGTTTCATGTATTATGTGAGCGTGTTGTGTATATTGTGAACGTGCATACGTAAGCTATTGAATTTCGAGTGTGACGTATACTACCGAGTTTTGTATGTGATCAGGTGTTGCGGAGAAGCGTGTTGTTTGGCGTTCGTGTAAAATGTGGTAGTTAGGTTCTAGCTTTTTAAATCTCGTTGAGGTTTGTAGGGATGGTTAACGTCTACGCGAAGTGGGTCGTCTCTTGATGTGGCAAATACCCTCATACATTATTGAAAGTGCAGGGTAATGAGGAGGGTCTGAAAATATTTTGGGTAGTGTATTTACGAATAACTGATTTTTGTTTGTACGTAAGAAATTGTTCGTAGGTGGATAGGAGGGCGAGGGGAATGGATTGAATAAGTAAATATATCATTGTACGAAAGCCTTTTTATAAAAATATTTAAGAAAACAGTGGTTAAATAACTTAAACCATAGGTTACAATGGCTAAACAAGTAGTTGTACATTAATTTAGCCAAGGTTTAGCAATAACTAATTTAACGAGAAAAAGTCATAATTATTTATCAATTTGAAATAATGCTTTTTATAAAACAGATTGTATTAAGTTTTCTCACCAGATGAAAAATGCTTATGGAAAACTTATATTTCTGATACTATCTAAAGGTTTGATAAACGTTTTGTTTGAATAAAATAATACGGTTGTTTAAATCAAATAATAGGATGATTTATTTACGAAGAAGATTGCCGGCAGTGTACTAAATCGTGGTGAATGAAGAAGGTGATACTTGGGGAATCTTGATGAAAATATAATGGGTGTAATGCCCACTCAACATGTCAATTCAATGACTAATAAATTTAGAGTTGAAAAATATAAAATTTATTAGATGCTGAAATATTAAACATTATTCAAAACACAGATAAATGATTCTCAACTGAAAATTTAAGGACAATAAATAGAACTTTCTGCTAACGTCTCTGGTAATGTTCCACTAGGAAGTAGATAATCACCAAGATGAGCACCGCTATGGTCACTCGGGTAGCCGATCTGGCCTAAGCTCTAGCTGCTTCCGTGCGATTCTCAAGCATTTCTTTTTCGAGGGTGGAAATTAACTCCTTTTGGTACCCTAATTGATTCTCTAGGCTATCCATTCTTTGTACTTGCAAGGCGTGCCTTATCTCGTGCCCATCCTTTGCCTCTCGAACTCCGAGGTCCTCACATATTGGTGAATGTCATCGATTGGAATTCCCATAGCACTAGTGGGTGCCATGGTATGCCTTACCCAAGGGTTAGAATGATACGGATCGGGCACCAGATACGGGTCTCTTAATGGGGGTGGTAACTGAGTGTGTAGGTGGGGTGTCTGATACTGGTTTCTGGGTGGGGTGATCCAGATGTTCGAAGTCTTGGGCCGGTGTTCCTAATCCAATCTGCCCTTACATCAAACCTTGGTCTGGCAGTTGGTGACCGATACACGGGTGACCCAATGTCTTCTTCCCAATCAGACCCTGCTCTGGGACGGTATACCGGGGAGGAAGGAGAGTAGGAGTCCATGTCTAGTAGAAAAACAATGAAAAGGTTCTAAGCGATAATGAAATACTGAGTGTTAAATATAGAAGTTCTCATAGGTTTAGAGTTTGACTAGTCATAACACCGAGTCTTCACAATAGTATTTTAGAAATACACTTGACCTATAAGCAATGCATCCCTGAGGAGAATTCTCAGGAAAGAGGGGTGGGTCACTGGGACACACTTAAGTACCCTGTCTTTCCTTAGCCATAATCCCTCATGGGCCTACACACTCTTCCAGCCATCATATATTAATAACACTATTGTTGGGCTCATGGTCATGATGAGAATTGTTGTGGACTGGGCTTTGAGTACCGAAAGTGAGGTTTATTTATTGCAGCAAGCTTCTTCTTCTTAGAGGGTAAGTGGGCTTCTTAGTTTATTATTAATGGATATTAGGCCCAATAGTTTTAATTTTTGTTCACCAGAGGTGATGATATCATGTATGTGAGTTCAAAGGTGTATGAAGAATTTGGTGTGTATGTGTGTATTTTAAACTTAGGATAGCACTTAATGAAACACATAGGTAGCATGTAGATAGTAATGAATATAAGCACAAGAGTTATCAAGTAGTGTGACACATAAGTCATTACGTATTGTATCATGTAGTTTAATTACTTATGAAAGCATGTAGAAATATTCACACAAGAATTAATCATATAGCAAGTAGTAGCATGTCATTGAATGGGTTTACTAAGGTTATAGTCTAGGTCAAAAGTGTCTAATAACCTAATTCCCTATAACCAAGTCTCTGATACCAATCTGTCACACCCCAACTGACGGCGGAAACGTCGGGGCGGGACATGTAAACTGTTCATGAGCACATGGTTGACTAAAGTTAAATATATTAAAACGTTACATTTCATTTATAGCACCAAATTCATACAATACAAGGATTCATGAAATACGTAACAAATTTATCTGGTTCAATTAACTAAGTCCACAACCTAAGCGTAGCAACTTGATCAACTTAAACTTTTGTACCTGAAACATGATGGAAACGAGGTCAACTAAAAAGTTGGTGAACATACATAGGTTTTGACTCTAAATAGCATCAAAGCGTTATGTGTAAACAAATCTATACAAGTCATGATTAATAAGGCGTTTATGGGGAGTTACTATTGTATAACCAAGAGTACAATCAAACCTTTGTAACTAGCATGCAAAATTGTGTTGTCGGTAACAATCACCCCAATCTGGGTGGGTTTGTCAGACTCAATAGATCTATCATTGTTAACCGTCGGCTTGATTAGTTAATGATTGTACATGTAATTGCACACAAAGTAGTTAACACACCTAGTACTCAAACATAAAGCTCAAATTGCACACAAATTGTAAAGTGGATTTGTATTGTGTAGTTTGTGTAAATCATTGTAATTGTTCATGTTTCACCCCAAAATGTAAAACAGTGTAAAAAGGGCTATGTAAACTCACCTGAATAACCTGTGCAAATAACGCTAGTAAGTATGAAGCATAAGTGATTCTCAAAACCACAAGTTAACCTAGAGTGAAAGTGTATGAATTTGAATTAGAAACATGCAAAGAGTTCTAAGGCGAGATCTAGGGTTCAATTGGGTTTTGAGTACAGGGACTTGTGCGAAGGATTCGTGTTATTTTATGAAAAAGGATTGTGTAGGTGTTTGTGTTTTGCAAGTGTTTTGTAAAAATGGAAAGTTGAAGTATGAGGTCTTAAAATATAAATTATTTAGGGTTTAAATTTGAATGGCTAAATAAATAAGCGTCATTTATTTATTTAAAATCATGTGTCTAAATATAGGGTAAGTATATACTAATGCATATTAAAACCCTTAAGTAAATTTGTTAATGTAAAAGATATCTAATAAATAAACTCATGTATCTATTTATTATCAAAGTAATGTGTTCTTAAAATAGTGAACATAGTCGTACATTTTAGAAAAAGTCTTATTTGTTTTTAAACTCTAATACGTACATGTAGTTTAATAGGAAAACAATTGTTTTATGAGATTGCATCTTTATAAAAGTCTTGTCATAATATTGGTAACATTTGGAAATAAAATGCTTTGTTTTTAATTTAAATAATTTGATTAAAATATATACTTTTAAATGGCAAAAATAGGATTTTAAATAATATAAATGTGTAAAATGGATGCTTTATGCTAGAGATTGCAAATTATTGTTTTAATCCGATCTAAATAATGTTAGGTTTGTAAAAATAATTTTATACCATTTTAGGAGCATATAAATCGGTTTTAAAAATAAAATGGGGCTTGCCCGGGTCGAACCCGGGTCTCCCCGGTGAGGACATTCAAGACTAACCACTGGACCAGGAGTTGAACTTGTTATTGAGGCTTTTTCTATATAGATATAACCCATCGATGAAAAGGGGCCGACTCTGATTAAGGGAAACGCGCAAAAGAAAAAAGGGTGTTGTACGCGGGTCGTGGGTTTAGAACCCATGACCACGTGTTTATGGGTCTAGCGTCTAAACCAGTGGAACTGGGCCACTGCCTTGTCACGTTTCAAATTTTCTAATCCTTTAACAACTAAACCCCAGAACCCTTTCTTCCCCAAATCGCGACTGTGAACCCTATCTTTTAAATCGATTTAATTAACACTGATCGACCTCAGAACTATAGGGATTTCATTCCTGGAATCAAAACGAAGCTAAAGGTATAAGCATTACATGTAATGGTTAGCCAGAGGATGAGATCTATTGGGGGTTTCCGTGCACTAGTTCATCGATTGGAATCGCAACACAGAGAGGTAAAGCGCTTGGTATGAGTATTTCGGGAGTTTGTAAAACTGATTGTGATGGTGTACGACTTGTTATATTGATTCAATTTCATTTGTAACTCGTGGATTAGTCCGGAATTGTCTATAACGGTTACGGGATTTGATATTCGAATTATTCGATTAATTCGAAGTGAATTGAGATGCGAAACAGGCTTAGATACATGCCCAAATGGTCAGTGCGTGATTTCCGGATCACAAACGCGTTTCAATTCGCAGATTTGGAAAGTTGTTGGCTCAACTTTGACTCAAAAAGTCAAACGAATTCGAATTTGATTAAAAACGCATAATAAGTTAGATTGGATTGTTTCAAGGGTAAAATATTGGTCAATTTTTGTTATTGTATCTAGAAAAAAAAATATGTATTCACCAGGCTTGGTCGATTTTGATCTTGAATTGCAAGAGTTTTGAGGCATTTTAACTTAAAAGTAAAAATTGATTTGTGTTCATGAGTGGGGTCAAAAATTGGGTCAAAAGTTTCAGATGTGAGGGTTCAAAGGTTCAAGGCAAGTAGAGGGGGGTTCAAATGTAGATTAGGAGGATTAATTTATTTTGATTATAAAAAGAAAAGAATTGGTTTTTTTTTATAAATAATTATTTGTATTTACATCTACACATGTTATGTGTAATAGTACTTTAAAGTTTTAAATTTTATAAATGAATACTCATTTATTTATTGAGTTAGGCGAGAGAGAATAAAATGATTGAATAAATACTAGATTTAAATGTAGGGTTAATATTGAAACAAATAAAATAAAATAGAGCCGGTAAATTATGGATGTTACATTAGAATCTAATGCTACTCTTGATGCTAATATGTGGGCAAACCTAGATTTCTTACAAAAACTAAAGTAATCCTCAACAAGAGAAACTAACATAAACATCATTAAGTTGTTTCTCTATTAGAATCTATTGGTCTTCAAATGTTAGATACATTGTTGACCCTAAGCATGCTGAATTACTTATAATTTCTAAGCTAAGTGGGAGCAGTAAAAGTTTTTATCATGACTTGTCAGGAGTACAAGAGGCGGGGGGAAAGACTCGTTAAATTTAATTCCGAATTTAAACTCCGATTACACCTCTTGTACACCATATGCTACACCATAATGCATCAACTCCTACAAACTTAGAAACTAATGTTGCCCCTAATATACCTGAAAATGAAAGCACCTAACCAAGAGCTAACCTATAAACTTGAAACTCCCAATAAACCCAATAATCAACTCAGGAGGTCATCTAGGTCTAAAAGACCTACTAACTTTGATGATTATGTATCCTACCTGACTGAATTTGAAATGGATGCTGGAAAGTTTACCGATCCTACTTCTTCTAATTAAGTCATTAGCATCAATCAATCTTCTAAATGGTATAAAGCTATTATTAGCAAGCCTGACTCCATGAATTAGAATAACATTTGGGATTTGGTTGAATTACCTAAATGGTGTTCATAACTAAACAAAATCCGAATGGAAACGCACGATTGATTGCTAAAGGTTATACTCAAGAAGGAATCAATTATCAAAGAATCTTCTTACATGTTTTACAAAGATTTCTTTGAGGATCATTACTGTTCTAATAGCTTACAATAACTTATAGCTACATTAGATGGACATTAAAACAACTTTCCCTAACATTGACCTACATGTTCATAAAATAACCTAAAAGTTCTAAACTGAAGGTTAAGAACACTTATTCTGTAAGTCAATGAAATCCACGTATGGGTTGATTGAAATCATAGTGCAACTCTCTTCATCAACAACTAAGTGAATTTGTACACCTACCTCAAGATGAGTGGGAGCGACTAATGTAAACTTGTCCTTATATAGATGACATTCTTTTGACAAGTATATGTTACATGAGTCAAAGCATTGATTACTCATATTTTGACATGATGGATCTCAGAGATACTTCTTATGTGAAAAGTATCAAAATACACCAAGATAGATCCAATGTGACATTAGTTTTATCCCATAAGCTTTACACTAAGCGGATACTTACACATGTAACATTTAAATTGTTCTCCTTTAGAGGCTAATAGGATAAGTGAAAATTATTTCCTTATGCTTCATTAATTAGAAGCCTTATGAAGGTTAAAGTCTATACTCGTTTAGATATTGCTCACTTTGTTGAACACTAGACTAGTCTAGATTACTGTGAAGTATCTAATGGAATATTACAATATCTTTAAGAAACGAGAGACTATAATTTAAAGAAGAAGTGAGAATTTAAAACAATTAACTACTCTTATTCTAACTTTGTTGTATTCAAAGGTAACAAAATGTCAATTTCTAGGTATATCCTTATGCTAGTAGACAGACCTATCTCATGGAGGAGTCATAAGAAACTGTTAATAACAACCTAAGTTTCAATGACATAATATGTTGCTGATCATAACATAATTGTCACTAAATGTTGTTGGAAAATTTATCAGTAGACTCATAATTTAATAACTCCACATAAATATCATATCGAAGACTTATTGTGATAAGTCAGCTACCCTTGCTTCTCGAACAATAACAGTTCGAGCGGGCATTAAATTTCGATACGAAATTATTGTTCACTTATGAATTATGAACAAGTTGAGGAAACTAAATCTTTGTATCGAATACATTCTTGATATGCTAATGGATCCAAATAACTAAAGGTCTACCACCCCTAAGTCTTTTGTAAGTGCTTATAATAAATGCGGGTTTTACTAATGACCATACATAATTGCATATCGTACTATGAAAGACTAATTATTAAAATTTCCTTACTTGAATTTGTTTGTCTCTAAATATGTTCATGCATGCCTAACGACATATAGACAACTAACTATACAAATCAACGTTAAAGGGCTTATTTATCAATTTGATCCTAAAGTTTACTTAAGTTTTAAATTTGTGCTATAGTATGATTAATGAGGTCTTGAGTTGAATACTGATTCAATGACTATATTTTTCTGCTATAGTTACAGTTTAGAACTAAAATGAGTATTAAATCTCTGCAGACTTACTAATGCTCATAATAAATTATTACTCAGCCAAGTGGGAGAATGTAAGACACGATTTATTGTTTGGCTCTTATAGTCATTTATCTTATTATTAGATGGTCAAATATAATTATTTATTTATTTAATAACCTATGACTAGTAATTAGTTGATGGACCTAATTACTCTTAATGGGCTCTAAATAGGTTTCCCCTTGGGTATACATATATAGAGAGAGATAATTAGAGGGAATTGACTAATGAATCATTCAATTACCATCACCACTAAATCGTCCCTCTCTCTCCAAAACCGTGAGCTCTCAACGATTTCGCCTTAGCCATCCTAACCGTACACCCTAAACGGGAACCCCATCCAGATCAGAGATCATTAAGTCTTTCCTCTCCGCGGTTAGCATATCAGGTATTATTTATTATTATTATTATTATTATTGTTTTTCATTATCATGTTTCAAGAACTGATCAACATATTTAAGTTCCATACTCAAATAATAAACACTAAACAACAAAAGATTACATGATAAACTTCCGTGCATATTATATTTATAGGTCATCTTTGTGATCTAATTCTCATCGCACATTGCATGGTTTTTCTTTTCAAGCTAATAAAAAGAGTTATTTCGTCCCATGTAATTTTTTGAAAGATTTCAACCTTCTTCCCACCCTTATAAAAGGGTATGATAATTTCTCCAAAGTCTTCCATCCCACATCACCTATTGAAGGTTCTAAACTTATAAAAGGTGAAGGTATGATGGATTAAGCATTCCTGTTTAAAATGGATCAGTAAATAGAGTAAGAGAGTATTTTATAAATAAGGAAACATGGTCCTATTAGGAATTTACAAGGGTGCCTAGTTAATTTTTTTTTAATTTGAAATTCATTTTTACACTAGCTAGTTGTTTTGATTTCAGTTGGTGCCTTTCCACTCCCTGGCTCCTTACTAGATTCGCTCCTGCGTGTCATAAAAATATTGTTGGAACTGTATTAATACGTTGCTAAAAATTGTGTCAAAATTGTATCGAACCATTTTCACCCGATTTGTTACAAGTTGGGTTCATATCAACCCATGTTGATGTCATAAATAGTTTGCTTTATCAACAAGAAAGGATTTAGAGAAGTAAAATATTTTCAAGGGCATACAATATGGAACTCGGGACCGGCGGAACACCAGCTAGCCCCCTTCGGTACCAAGAAAAATAAGTCCCGCTTGACAAGTACATCCCGATGCTCTCCCGATGTGAAACAACTATATTACCGTTGGGCATATAAAAAAATAAATTATTAAAAAACAACCCAAACCGGTCGGACCGAATTTAAGAACCGGATAACTAAATAAATAATTTATATACCTTTTAATATAGACTATAAATGTTAATGAACTAAGTTGAAACATACTACATATTGAGGGAATAAATGTAATATTTTTAAGGAGTAAAAAGGAAACTTTTTAAACCTAATATGTTTCCATCGTTATTTCCACAGCCGCCGCTCTTCTTCTTCCTTGGCATCATCTCCTCTTCTTCTTCTTCTTCTTCATCTGCTCAAGTCTCCAACGAACCATCGCATCTCCACCGTCTCCATCTCCCGCTCAAGTCTCCAACAAACCACCGCATCTCCACCGCCGGCGTTGGTCCATGTCCGTATTTCACAAAGTTATCTCCGGTCCAACCGTGGTTTTCCGGTTCGACCGGCGGGTCATTGCAGGACCGTTTCAACATACATAACCGGACCGCACAGACCACCGGTTCTCTGTATATCCCTTCTAACTCCTCACATTTCCTCTCCTACGATAAGCATCTCACTAACTTTTCTCTGTATATCCCTCCTAACTCCCTCCTTGTAGATTTATGACAGTGGCAGATAACACGCTTCAACTACTCAACATCAATATTAGCGTAACTAAGATTCACATAACGGAAAGATGGCCGGAAGATATTTAGGAATCAAATTCCTAAAAACATGAAAGACAAACTATCACAAGTGGGCTTCAACAAAATCGAAACACAATGACTCAAAATTAGCTCAAGAACACGGAGAATTCTGATTTCACAATGAGGTACTATAATCATTTGGACAATCATTAGGCATCACATTTCATTTAAATATGAAAATATCATACAAATTTCAATTGAAGCACAAAAAATTATTAACTAATGTGTTCATGAAATTGATACTAAATATCAGAATCAATTGTAAATCGAGGTATCGGAAACTGATTTGAAACCATGAATTAAGAACCCTAATTTACCTGCACTAGTAATAATTGCCTGTCCGTGATTTGCAAACGAGGGGAACAATAAATAGTCTTGTTGAATTAGACGATGTCACGAACCGGTCTCTCAGAACAGAGAGAGAGGGAGGGATGGGGACCGAATCTAGTTTTTTTGTCAATGCTTCGAAATACATTTATTTGAAAACGGAGTTTCATTGAAAAAAGAGTTTTTTTTGTATCGTAGCCTATATCAAGTGTCGTTATCGTTGTGGTGCTGTGACGAACCGAATCTATTATGAGCGATTTAGACGACCTGACACACGCCGCAAACCACGGTTATTCAAACTAGTTAGCTTTAAATGTTAAAAAATCTATAATAGAATAGTGGTTGTTCTTTTGAAAGGCAGTCCCGTCACTCCCATGAATATTCAAAGTTTACTTTGGACCCCTGTACTTTAATAATATGATAAAAAATTAAAAAATTAGAAATGCTGCCGCAAGAAGCCATATTGAAATCGACCGTCGAAGTACTTAGAAAGCCCCCGTAATTAACGGCTCGCCGGCACTCTCCATTTAACAATACAACATTCCTTGTAAAAGTTTGACTTATTTGCCTTTTTTATATCAATAAATACAAAATTAATTTATATACCAAACAAATGTAAAATCAATATTCTATTCAATGTTATATCTATTATTGATATCTCTAAAATCGATCATCAACTAGTCATACCAAGTATCATAAACGAATATACAGTTAACATTGTATAAAGAAAGTTAAACTCTATTTACTTTTTTGGCAATCGTTATTAATAAACTTGCGTTAAACATGTGGCCTTCAAGTGGATTAAGGATAAAAAATCAGTGGAAGCTAGATTTGAATCTCGGGTCCGTGCTATATTGGCTTAGGACTTACCACTGCACCACTCCCTTAGGTTAGAAAATTTAGTTTGTTACTAGTCATTTGTTTTTTTCATAAGGTTCCCCCTATTTACACTGTTATATCTTTGTTTCGAGGATGAAGAGCGTTTAATATCAAACTTTTCGAAGAATTCTTAATCACTAGTTTTCTAACGATTAAGTTTGATGTTTTAAGATTCTAAAAAAATACCTCTAAGTGCATTCATAGTAGAATCTCAATCTCTATCTCTATAATTTAAGTAATACCACATTTCTTTAAATTTGGTTTAACCTCCTATACCTTATTCTCCTTCTCCATCTCTATCTCACTGAGGAAAATATAGAGATTGATAAAAATGAATCTCTATATTTAAAGAATCACTATTTACTAAACTCTAAAATTTAAAAATGAAGATGAAGAATTTGATAGAGGTGCAAAATAGAAAATTTTCTAAATAATGAAGATGGAAATGAAAATAGAGACTCTGTTGTACGTTTATAGCTCTTCAAAATTTCACATAACATTTCCTATAACGATTGTCTCATATGATACTTCTAAAATATGCTACAATGCTAGACTAACACAATTTCATAACGTATACCTTTTAATTATCCCATGTATGATAGGAAAAAAAAAATAATTAAATCTTGTTCTCAACTAAAAGAATGCAATTATTCCTCTAAATCAAGCACAAAGCAACAAATGGAACATATCAAAAAATAAAATAATATAAAATTACCTTCTCCATTGACTTATTATATCTTCAAAAACTATATAAACTCACCTTCACTATTCTTCTATTCATCACACTTCAAAATGAGCACTAATAGTTTTTCTATTGTTTTTATTTTCCAAATATTATCAATATTTATATTTATTGTTCCTTCAATATCAGCCGTAGGATCACCAATCAACATATGGCCTAAACCAAGATCCTTCACATGGACCACTCCCCATGCAATCCCTCTATCCACATCTTTCACCATAACATCTCCGTCGCATCCCTACTTAACTCCGGCCATTAACCGCTACCTCCGGCAAATCCAAACCGCTCAATACAAACCCTCGATCATTCCGACCATAAACCTCACCACCTCTCTACAGTTCCAAACTTTAACGGTCACCGTCTCCGATATCACCGCGCCACTTTCCCACGGGGTCAACGAATCCTACACTCTCACCATCCCGTCCAACACAACCTCCGGTACCCTCACGGCGGCGACGCCTTGGGGAGCAATGAGAGGGCTGGAGAGCTTCTCGCAGCTAGTGTGGGGAAACCCGGCTCGAGTAGCGGCCGGGTTAGTGATCTCTGACTGGCCTATGTTCGAGCACCGGGGGATTCTTTTGGATACTTCGAGAAATTACTATGGAGTTGATGATTTGTTGAGGTTGATAGGGGCTATGAGTGCGAATAAATTGAACGTGTTTCATTGGCATATAACGGATTCGCAATCGTTTCCGTTGGTTTTGAAGTCGGAGCCGGAGCTCGCCATGAAAGGGTCGTATGGGCCGGACATGCAGTATTCGGCGGAAGATGTGAAACGGGTAGTCGAATTCGGGTTGGAACATGGTGTCCGGATCATCCCGGAGATCGATATGCCGGGTAATTAGTCATCTGTTCTTTCTTGCGTTCTAATATAAATTTTATTGAAAATTGTAGTAAAATTTGATATAAATACTTAAAAAAAATAGTGTATTTAGATTTTATAAAAAAGGGCAATTTCATATATACCCACACAAACCGGAAAAATATTATATATTTTCAACCAAAATTAAAAATATAATATATATATATACCCCTACAAAATATAAAAGTATCAATGAATCGCATCAACATCTCTATATCCATCTCTATCTTTATTATTTAGAGTTTTCTTCAATTTTGAGTCTATATCAGGATCTCTATATTCATCTCTATCTTTAAATTTTATAGTTTGATAAATAGAGATTCTATAATTATAGAGATTCATTTTCATAAATTTCTATATTTTTTGTGAGTGTGTAAGAAAGAGAAAAATAATAAAATAAGTGTTAGTGAATGAGATAGAGATAGAGAATGAGATGTGAGAGGTTAAAACAAATTTAAAAATAAATTTAAAAAAAATAATATTTAGTTAAACTATAGAGATAAAGATGAAGAAGCTGATGTGAATGCTCTAATATATATTCATTTCATTAAAAATAATTTAATAAATGATCATTTTACCCTTGTTTTTTAAATACTTTTAAAATTTATTTACCCAGAAACAATAGTTTTCTCAAAATATTATATTTAATTTTCTTGTTTTCTTTAATATTTTTATCAATTTTCTTTTATAGCATTTATACATTATATTTGGAGGGACCCGTTTTCTTTTATAACAAAGATGTAACGGTCGTCATCAAGTAAAAAAGTATGTAAAATATCATTTAAATTAAGTTATGTATGATATAAACTAAACCCTTTTAAATTGAGTTATGTATAGAATAAAACTAAAAAATTAGGTTATAAAATCATATAATTAATAGAGATAGGATGATCATATAAAATAAAACAAAAAAGTTAATTAAATTGGGTATATATGATATTTTAAATTTTAACGGGACAGATATAATATTTATTAATATTTATAAGGATATATATATGAAATCATCTCTTATAAGAATGTTAAACATTATATAAATTATTAAAAAAAATTAAATTACATGTTAGATTTTTATTGGAAAAGAAAAAATAAATACAAATACTTTTTATCTTAAACAAAACGCTCTCGTATTGTTTCTAACGATGTATCTATTCCAAACATCCAGGGCACACCGGCTCATGGGCTGAAGCTTACCCAGAAATCGTCGCATGCGCCAACATGTTCTGGTGGCCGGCCGGTGCCCCATGGGAAGAACGGTTGGCAGCAGAACCAGGAACCGGCCACCTGAACCCGTTAATCCCCAAAACCTACGATGTCGTGAAAAACGTCATCAAAGAAATGACAACTCTATTTCCGGATTCTTTTTATCACGGCGGCGTCGATGAGGTAGTTCCCGGTTGCTGGAAAGCCGACCCCACCATCCAAAAATATCTCGCCGGAAATGGAACTCTCAGTCAAGTGCTTGAGATCTTCATCAACAATACCAACCCTTACATTTTGTCACTCAACCGCACGGCCGTGTACTGGGAGGACGTAATTCTCGACGGCGAAATCAAAGTCAATCCGTCGATTCTCCCTCCGGCGACCACCATCATGCAAACATGGAACGGTGGCCCGAACAACACGAAAAGGTTGGTGTCCGCGGGTTACCGTACAATCGTGTCATCGGCGGATTTCTACTACTTGGATTGCGGGCACGGCGATTTCACCGGGAATAATAGTGCTTATGATCAACCACCGGGTTTCAAGCAGACGAAAGGCGGGTCGTGGTGTGGCCCGTTTAAGTCATGGCAACTGATATACAACTATGATATAGCATACGGGTTGAACGAGACGGAGGCGAAGTTGGTTTTGGGTGGGGAGGTGGCCTTGTGGTCCGAGCAGTCGGACCCTAGGGTTCTTGATTCCCGGATCTGGCCTCGTGCCTCAGCTATGGCTGAGGCTTTGTGGTCCGGGAATCTGGATGAGATGGGGATGAAGAGGTCTGCGGATGCTACAGATAGGTTAAACGAGTGGGTTAATAGGATGGTTAGCCGAGGCGTGAAGGCCGAACCAATTCAACCGCTTTGGTGTGTTAGAAATCCGGGCATGTGTAACACTTATAACCCTATTTTTTAAAATGTAGCAAGTTAATGTTGAATGTTGGTATTAAGATTGAAGAGTGGAGAGAAAATGAGTGATTTTAATTTGTTTCTTAGATTGTATTGTAATGAAATTGGTGTTTTATGTTAAGAATTTAATCGAACAAAACTTTTATTTGTATTTTTACGTAATGTTTCGTATTGTGTCCAAAATTATCACCCTAGTTGTAGACGTGGTAATTATTTTGAACATAGTCAATAGTCAACCGGTTTAAAGAACAACCTGTCAACCATTTACAACCCATTCATTACAGCCATTTTAGCTCTTTAGCATGTTTATAACCTGATTATAGTCTGTTTATAACCTGAAAACACGTCAATCTATTTGACTTGTTTAAATAAATGGGTTAAATAGTTCATTATTACACGATGTTTTTTAGAGTCACGCTATCAATACTCCGGTGAGTCTATGTATGTATAATTTGAATTTACATGTAATACTAAACAACAACAAAATTGTAGCAAAACTATAATTTAAAGAATTTAGAATATGAAAGAAAATATATAATATGTTTGTTTACAAAAATAAAATGAAATTCAATTTACATTCCTTAATATATTTTTTAGTTTATAAACTTCTTAATGAGACTAGAATATAAACTATAAATGGTAAAATTATGTTGTTGTATTCTTTGCAAATTTTTGAATGTTTTATAGAAGCATAGATATTTTTTTTAAATCATAAACACTCCTCCAAACAATTCGTATAATATTATTTACATTCTAATTTTATTACATTCTAAAATACAAAAAAATTATTTAAAATATAAAGATAACAAAATACTAATTTATTTAATTTAATTAAAAAACAAACATATTAAAATAAAAAAAATCAATCGTCACTCGGACGATTACTCCAAATATGCTCCGTCGCAGCGTAGACTTAGATGTGTATCTCTATCGCGTATTGCGTTACGAATTGCGTGTTTCTCTTCGGATCTTAGTTGTGCAGGCGGCGTCTGCGGGTTATCATCATAGTTTTGGCAAATGGTTTGACCCTTGTCTTCCAATATCATGTTATGTAATATTATGCAAGTGTACATAACATTCCTTATTTTACTTTGGACCAAATACGGCACAGATTTTTAATCATAGCCCATTTTTTCTTTAAAACTCCAAACACACGTTCGATATCCTTCCGTGCCGATTCTTGTGCTTTTTTGAAAAGTTGTATTTTCTCACCAATTGGGCTAGTATATGCTTTGACAAACGTGGCGTACTCCAGATATACCGTCGGCAAGATAATACTCGTGCTTGTACTCGACATCATTAACAATGAATGAAGAACCAGGTGCGACTCCGTCTATGATGTCATCGAATATAGGCGATTGATCCAAAACATTGATATCGTTATTTGCCCCCGCAACACCAAATAATGCATGTCAAATCCAAATATCATATGACGCAGCAGCTTCTAGCATTAACGTCGGATGTGGATGGTCCCCACGCTGGTGTTGACCTCGCCAAGCAGTCGGACAATTTGCCCATTCGCAATGTGTGCAGTCGATGCTACCAAGCATCTCGGGAAATCCATGTACGGCTTCATGCATCTCATATATTTGTTGAATGTCACTAAACGTCAGTCTCCTTAAATATCTCTTGCCGTAGAGATTAATCACACCTAAAAACATATAATAAGTAAATAATAATTAAAATAATAATAATAAATAATAATAATATTACCTTCACAAAACATATGTAGAGTATCTCGTGCGGTTTTTTCAGACATCTTTAAATACTCATCCCACGAATCACTCGCAGTACCATACGCTAGTTTTCGAACCGCACACGAGCACTTTTGTAAACCAGTAAATCCAAGTCTGCGTCTCGCGTCTTCCCTTTGTTGGAAATATTGACTCTCTTTCTAAATCACCACATATTTGTAAGAAAAGTTCTCGTCTCATACGAAAACGGATTCGAAATTTTTTTTCATCATACATTGGATTGTCACTAAAGTAATCACGTATTAAACGTTCATTAGCAGCTTCCCGATCCTGTATTACTTGAACTCGTCGTGTTACCCTTTGTGAACTCTCGGCTTCTTCGAGTAGTTCGTACGCGTAACAAATCACTTCAATAATCACATCATCTTCTTTTGTTGAACCCGACGACGTAGATGACCATTCTATTTTAAATAGAATGAGAGAATATATAGTGGAGTGTTATTGGTTGAGAAAAATAAGAATAGATGTTATTAGTTAAGAAAATATGAGATTATTGGTTGAGAAGGTGTGAGATATATATAGGTTAAAATTAAAATATTAATTTTTTTTTATAACGGCTATATCAAACGGCTATTTTGACCAAATTCAAACAAGTCAAGCCTCAAATCACCGTGATTTTCCCCACGCCCCCCCCCCCCCCCCTCACACCATTTTCACGCCTAGGGGGCGGTGTTCCCAGGTGTGAAAAGCCTATGTGGATCACGCCCCCTCTTTCACGCTGGTACTACACATGGTCTAACTAGACAACTATCTTGTCTATATCATTAATCGTCTTCGAGATCGAATTTGTGTCAACTAGTTTACAAAGTTAGGGTTCGATCGATTCTGTCAAAATGTTTATTCTATTCTTGTAGTTTGAATCGTTTAAATCTATAAAACTTTACATATATTAATATGTAATTAACAGCCATTTTTTGTACTTCACTCAATGAATCTATAGAGCACTCTCAATGCATATCTCAGCACCATTCTTGTGCAGTTGTACAATTGACATTCCACTCATATCCATCCATGAAGACTACTCTTGGATTATATACATTCCCTCGTTTAATATAATTTTTGTTACAAAATAATATTTTTTTAAGGCAGACTATATATCTACACCCAAGAAAATGTACATGTGTGTATATTTATTATACCGGACCAAATAAATGCGTAAAAACAATTATGTTCCTCCTGTTTATTCAATCTTAAGGGCAAATATAGTGAATAAATTTTATGTTATCCCTCCTTATAAACCTCATACGAAACTCAAATTAACGTCTTCTTCTCTTTTCCATTTTTATCAAACCGCACAGTTTTATCTCAACGGTGATTATTTTTAACAAATGAACATGACAGGGAAAAGATGGAGGCTCTCTATTACTCAAATGAAGATTAGCTTACAAATGAAGAAGAAAACAACATTAAATAGAAAGATAACTGAGCCTGGGCTAAGGCCCATAACATGTCACACAAAAAACGAAACCGGGATGCCGATTGAGCCTTGGTAAAAATATCTGCAATCTGCAAAGCTGATGGAACAAAAGGAAGTGAGATGGTCCCGAGCTGAAGATGATGGCGAGTAAAATGACAATCTATCTCAATGTTTTTTGTTCGTTCATGAAAGACAGAGTTCTTGACCATCTGCATAGCACTTTGATTATCACAATGTAATGTGGTAGGCGAGGAAACAACTACCCCCATATCTACCAGAAGCCATCGTAACTAAACAATTTCACATGTAGTCACAGCCATAGCACGATATTCAGTCTCAGTGGAGGACCTAGAGACAACGTCTTGTTTCTTGTTTTTCCATTAGATTAGGGAATATACCAAGGAAAATACAGAAACCAGTAGTGGATTTATGATCATTGGGAACACTATCCCAATTAGCATCACTATAGGCACGCAATTCTAGAGAAGACGTAGAAGGGAATAAAAGACTTTGAAACCGAGTGCCATGAAGATATCTCAAAATACGAAGAATTGCTCCCTAGTGAACAGAAGTAGGAGTGGTAACAAACTGGCTAACCACATGAACAGCATGAGCGATATCAGGGCGAGTAACTGTAAGATAAACCAAACTGCCTATAATGGTACGTGTCACACCCCAACCGACGGCGGATTATACGTCGGGGCGGACGCGGTTGTTCAATAGCACAAGGTTGATTATTAAAGTTTAAATAGTTTTATTAAATAACTTCAAGGTTCCAATACAAGGAATAAATCAAATACATAGCAAGAATACAAGTCTAATTGAGTGGAGGACCTAGAGACAACGTCTTGTTTCTTGCTTTTCCATTAGATTAGGGAATATACCAAGGAAAATACAGAAACCAGTAGTGGATTTTTGATCATTGGGATCACTATCCCAATTAGCATCACTATAGGCACGTAATTCTAGAGAAGACGTAGAAGGGAATAAAAGACTTTGAAACTGAGTGCCATGAAGATATCTCAAAATACGAAGAATAGCTCCCTAGTGAACAGAAGTAGGAGTGGTAACAAACTGGCTAACCACATGAACAACATGAGCGATATCAGGACGAGTAACTGTAAGATAAACCAAACTGCCTACAATGGTACGTGTCACACCCCAACCGACGGCGGATTATACGTCGGGGCGGACGCGGTTGTTCAATAGCACAAGGTTGACTATTAAAGTTTAAATAGTTTTATTAAATAACTTCAAGGTTCCAATACAAGGAATAAATCAAATACATAGCAAGAATACAAGTCTAATTGATTAAGCATTCTAGGTCCAAGCATCCTATGTGATCACGATAAAGTCTCATGTTGTAGAACCTGAAACATGTGAAAGAATCTGTCAACTACAAAATAGTTGGTGAGATACAAAGGTTTTGACACAGTTTAACAAGGATTTGAAAGGAATTACAATTCACTATGATATATGAATTCTATAATGTAAGTATGAGAAACAAGTATCTTAAACATTATGCACTTCAACCCTCCAACCAAGTTTAGGCATAACCCGCAGGTTACCCTTATAAGTCTCAAGTTTAAAGTTTAATTCAGTAACAATCACCAAGGGCTCCCCCCCCCCCAAAGGGGTCAATCAATCAAGGTGGATTGGTCAAATGCAATAGATCTATCATTGTTACCATAGGCTTGATCAAAGTTAATGAATGTGCTAGTTTTAAGTTTAATCTAAGCATACAAGTCTCAAGTTTAACATAAGAATAAGCATCTAGTCATAGTTGTACAAGAATTGCATAAGTTTAATGTTTTTGAACATGTTTCACCCCAAAAGTATAGAAAGAAAAAAGGGGCTAAGTATACTCACTTGGATTGATGGAAGGGTATCCGACAAGAGTAAGTTTGCAAGACTTTGAAGGAGAATATCTTCACAATAAGCCTAAAAATATAAGTCTAAAGTTTCAAGTTTGATTCTACAAGTCTAAGGCAAAAGATCTAGGGTTTCGAGATTTGACTAGGGTTCTAAGTGGGAGATGGGTTGGTTGTGTTTATGAAGTTTTTAAATCAAGTTTAAAACAAAAGGTTTTTGAATGAATGCTTCAAGACTTATGTATCAAAGTTTAAATAAGTTTATAGCTTAGAATGATTTAGTAAGATCATTATTCAAAAGTTTCACAATTATTACGCCCAATTGGTAATAATAATTAAAATAGTTTTCTAAGTAATTGTACATATTGTTAAACGAAAGGCTAAACAATTATTTAAAGATTTAAAATAATTATTTAAAGTATGGATAATTATTAAAGATTACTAATAATTATTGCAAGGATAAACAATAAGTATTTAGAGAATAAATAGTTTTTAAATTATAAGTTTATAAATTATAAAGTTTCTTAGGCATTAAAATGAAGTTTGTAAGTTTGAAATGTTTAAAGTTTCTATTTAAGATTTATAGGGTTTATAAATTTAGGATGAATGAGTAAACGATTTTCTATCTTTATAAAGTTTATAGATTCATAGGTTTTCTAGTTTTTAAATAAACGATGTTTATTTACTTTTCTTGTTTTAAAATAGATATACAAATAGCCTTGATTTAGATTCCTAATAATTTACAAAAGTTTATAATTTTATGTTTTCTAAGTAGTGTGCAAATTTTATAAGTTTTACTTATAAAATTTATATAAATTATTTATTTAAAGTTTTAAATAGAAAACAATTAAAGTTTTTATGTTAGATTAAAGTTTCAAGTTTTATAAATCATTTTCTGTTTAATAAATAAGTTTAGTAAAGTCTTATAAATGTTTTTCTTTTTTTTTATAACCCTTTTTTTTAACCTTTAAAACTATAAAATGTTATAGGTTCTAACTAATTCTAATTAAATAAAATAGCCCTTTTATGCAAAAATGTAAAAAGAATTCATTTTTATGATTATAACAGTTTAATATAATTTATAAAAATTATTAGAATTTTTAAAATTGAGTAAAAAGCATCAAAAAAAATGAAAAACAAAAGTGGGGCGCGCCTGGGTCGAACCCGGGTCTGTGACCGGGTCAGGCATACACACACGCTCCAACCATCCCGGCTACGGGTCTTGCTGAGTATAACTCAGAAAATCAAATTCTTAAACACAAACCCAATTCGTCCCTAAATCCCTATGAACCCTAGAATTTTAATCGCCCAAATACGGATTGAATCACCCTCTGTTTATGAAATTAAACAGAGGGCTTTTGTTCCTTATACGAAAACGATCAAGATGAATTCAAAGATTACCTGATTTGGTGCCGAATCAAGCGAGAATGGGTTCGAGTTAGCGTCGGCTGTCACTGGGCGAATCGAGCAATGCAGGTACGAGTTTATGAAATTGAAGGTTTAGGAAGATTAAGGGTGATTTCGTAGCTTGATTACACCCGGTATTTATAGCCGATTTCATCTATTAATGACAAATTAGGTGGGGGTTAACGGTTGAGCCGAATGGGTTAACTCGCGAGTCATGCGGGTGCCAAACTCGAAGTCGTGCATTGAATGTCATAGGGTTAGGGTCGCATGTGCAAGGCGAGGATCGAGGTTCGGTGAATCTGGTCGTTTTCACGTTCTTCGCATAAAGGGGGTGAAAACCGGTCTCAGAGGGATTCGAACCTGAGACCGTTTTCTGATCTGAGAGTTTGGATTAATTACAGAACAGGCCCCTGATGTTTCTAGGTTTTGCCATTTATGTATAAATTTAAGTTTAAGTTTTAAAATACGTTTCCCTAATGACAGTTTCGGTCCCTGGGCTTTATTTATAAAAATGAATATGTTTTATTTTTATAAAAACCAAGTAAGTCTTATAAGTTTTGTCATCTTTTATTATCTTATAATTTTATAAAATAATTTATAGGATTTATAGTCTACATGTTTAAGTATTAGAAGTAAGTTTATAAATTATATTATTTATATAACTATAAATCTATAATGTTTTAAGAATTTAATACCTTTTATCCATAAGATACATATATATATATATATATATATATATATGTTAAAATAAGTCTCAATTATATATATATATATATAAGCATATAAATTAGATAAATATAGGTTCTAAATATTTGTATTTATAACGGATTTAGAAAAGAAATTTCGTCGGGAAAATCTTGGATATTACAGTACGATATAGGCTCGGATCAGATAGAGGAACACCATCAGTGGGAGAGTAACGTGCATTGGTTTCAAGAGCAGTGTCTGCAATTCTGTTATCAGAAAGTCTTGCACGTTGAAACAGATCAGAAATATACTTCGTCTGAGAGAGAAGATATCCCTTTTTAGATTGAGCTACCTCAATACCCAAAAAATACCGTAATAATCTCAAATATTTCATAGAAAAATGATGGGCCAAGTCACGTTTCAAGGATTCAAAGCCATCATAATCATCGCATGTAATAATCATGTCATCCACATATAAAGACAAGAGAATGCGTCCAGCATTCGTACATCGAACAAATAATGCCGAATCATGATTGCTAGGGAGAAAGCCAAGGGAAGTGATGACTGTAGAGAATTTTTCATACCAGTCATGAGGGGCCTGTTTGAGTCCATATAGAGCTTTTCGAATCCGACAGACTTCACCGGGCTGATGAGCTATTCCCGGGGGTGGAGTCATGTAAACCTCCTCATTAAGATCACCATTCAGAAAAGCATTTTTGACATCCATTTGACAGATCTTCCATTGTCGAACGGACGCAACAACAATTAAAGTACGAACTGTTGTCATTTTTGCCATAGGAGCAAAGGTTTCCTCATAATCCATACCATACGTTTGCGAATATCCTTTTGCCACAAGTCTAGCCTTGTACCGTTCAACAAAGCTATCAAACTTTGTCTTAATCTTATACACCCAACGACAACCAACCTTATGTTTACCTGGTGGTAGAGGAACCAAATCCCATGTGTGAGTCTGGTGAAGAGCAGTGAGCTCTTCAGCCATAGCATTTTGCCATAGAGGGTCAGAGACAGCCTCTTTATATGATTCTGGTTCAGACAGATGATAAATGCCCGCAAAAAATGAACTAAACGAAGCAGAATATGCAGAGTATGCAAAATCTGGTAATTGAGTAGACTTGCATGCACGAGTAGACTTTCTCGGAGGTGGAGGAGAATCAACATTGGTGCCAGATAACGTGGAAGGTTCATGAACCGGCACATCATGTGCAACAGAAGTATCTGGAGCTGGCATATTAGGATTAACAGACGAAACGGGAACATCAGAGGTTGGGACATCAATGTTGCTAGTAAAAGGATCAATATTCTGAAGATCTGACTTTGTTACATCATGGGACTTAGCTGGAATCGAATAGAATGGAATATGTTCAAGAAAAGTAACATGTCTTGATACATATAACTTCTGACTTATGAGATCAAAACAACGGTATCCTTTTTTGTCCCGTGTCATATCCTTTGGGACCACTGGCATAGTCTAAGAAAACACATAAGGTTGACTTATTTGTCAATTTGTCTCATTCAACATGAGGACGGAGAGCAAAGCAAGTACATCCAAAAACCCGTAATTCACCATAATCTGGGCGTTCACATTGGAAAGATTCTTATTCATAGAGAAGGCGATAATGGTCAACAGGTTTGCGTCTAAGATTCATATTAAAACAAAATTTGTTTGCAATCACCCAATTTACACGCATTAAAACTAGATTGAACTATTATGCAGTTAATATACGAAAAACTGCCACAAGACATATCCGATAGACATGTTTTGTTGTTGGATTCTATACTTGGAACAAGTTAACTTTTTTGAGAATACATGTTTGTGCTTATAATGGCAAGTGATTTGTTCAAGCAATTAAAGACTTTCAAATGGAGACATCCCATTATTGTGAGAAGTAGAGATCCTATTAATCACATGTTGGGCAGTCAGAAGTGCTTCTCCCCAAAAGACACTAGGTACTTCAGCAAATAAAAGGAAAGAACGAGCGGTTTCCATAAGATGACGACGTTTTCTTTCAGCAACACCATTCTGTTAAGGGGTATCCGTACAAGACGATTGGTGTATGGTACCATCTGATGCAAGCAACTGAGTAAAATCATTAGAGGTGTATTCACCCCCTAAGTCACACCTGAAGCACTTTATCACAGCCGAATGCTGCGTTTGAACATAAGCCCTAAATGTTTTATAAATGTCAAAGAACTCAGATCTACGTTTCATAAGGTACACATAGGTATAACGAGTGTAATCATCAATAAGGGAAACATAATAACGTGAACCACCCATAGTGGATACTAGTGATGGTCCCCACACATCAGAATGAACAATATCAAATGGTGCAACAGAATGAGAAATACTTTTAGCAAAAGGTAAAGCAGAAAATTTGGAAAGTTTATAACCACAACAATCAGAAATATCACAGGTTTGCAACTGACCCAAAACACCCGTGGAAACCAAAAATTTTAAACGAGATGCGGACACATGTCCCAAACGAGAATGCCAAATAAAAAATTCAGATGACAAAGGACTTAAACATTAAGAGGATAAATCAACGCTGGAAGCAGCAACACCAGGAGCAGGCACTTTGAGTTCTTCTAAGACATATAAATCTCC
Organism: Smallanthus sonchifolius; assembly: GCA_023525975.1. NCBI lineage: Eukaryota > Viridiplantae > Streptophyta > Magnoliopsida > Asterales > Asteraceae > Smallanthus > Smallanthus sonchifolius. Next base: position 26,352,136 of record CM042021.1, on the reverse strand, counting down.
CACCCTACGGCCGATCCCAATCACCCTCTGAGTGTGTTGATCCTGCACAACACAAACAGTGTCACAAAAGAAAACCCAAATTCTAGATTTACACAACTGACTGACTGAAGCAAGATTTAAGGCAAGCTTCGGAATATAATAGACATCATTGAGAGACACATGAGGGGTAGACACACATCCAACACCCTCTACCAACATGGATGTAGCACTAGCAGACATGACAGAAACAGGAGAGACAGGAGACAAAGAAAGAAAAGAAGACATATAGGGAGACATATGATGTGAGGCACCAGAATCCAAAATCCATAATGATGACGAAATACCTGAGGTACCAGATGAAGACAGTCCTGCAGCAGACATAGCGGTAGGATTGGCGGCAAGAAACTGTGTGAACTGTTCAAATACTTGCGGATCCAAAGCAGATGGTGGTTTGTTCATTTCTATAGATAGTGGTGTAGCAGCAGCAGTAAACTAAGGTGGTTTAAATGTCCATGAGATGAACCGGCTGAAGTGGATGTGCGAGACGGAAATTGTCCATCTGATCTGTTCTGTTGTGGAGGCTTCTGCAAGTTAGAATTCCTTCTGCTAAGTAATAATGAACATTGAGACTTCCAATGATTTTTCCCTTTGCAGAATGCACATTCATCAAATGCAACTTTAGCACCTTGTCTAGGCTGATTAGGGGGAACGACAAACACAGCTGGAGTAGTAGTTACTTTAGAACCTTTATCAACATGAGATTTTAACCGAGTTTCCTCTGCAATCAACTCGTGAACAACCGAATCAACTGTTGGAAGAGGGGAACGATGAAGAATCGTTACACGTAGTCCTTCAAAATCTGAACGTAATGCCATTAAAAATTGTACCAAACGTTGTTCCTCCCTTCGATCAATATAAGGTTTAAACACCTTTAGTGCTGCAGATTCAGTAAGTGTCAACTGATCCCATAAATCCGACATAGCTCCATAGAAGTCTTGAATGCTCATCTCATTCTGTTGAAGAGCACGGATATCAAACTCCAATTGATACTGCTTGGCAAAGTTAGACTGAGTATACAGCTTTTCCAAATGATCCCAAACCTACTTAGCTTTATCATATTTGGCCAACTGAATACCAATGGACTGACCTACAGAGTTGTTGATCCAAGTTATAACTTTAGACTTATCTGTTTCCCATGTATCAAGAGCTAAGGCATATTCAGCAGCCTTAGATTTATCAGTAGGTTTTCCCTTAGTACCTGTGACATAACCCCACATATTTTTCCCTCGAAGAAAGTTTTTCATTACGTAACTCCAGTAGGTGTAGTTTTTTCCATCTAGACGAGTACTAATAGACTGAAGAGAGTCATCTTTCCCAGCCATATTATCAAAATCGAACGACAGCAGAATTACCGCAAACTTCAAATTAACTGTAAACTTGAGGTAACCGCAAACTTCGATTACCGCAAACTTTGAATAACCGCAAACTTAAATTACCGCAAACTTCGTAACCGCAAACTTGGTAACCGCAAACTTCGTGAACAAACCGCATACTTTGAAAAACGGGATAGAAACGAGATCCAAACCTGTCAATCTGTCCAGAAGCTCTTCCAAATACACAAGTCAGTTCAAATAAAATGAAATCCGTAACTTTGATACCTCACGAGTCAACAAACTAAGCAGAAGCGACAACGAACGAAACAACCCTTCAACAACGAACAAACCAACAACTGAGCGGAAGCGACAACAAAGATCTTCAATCAAGCATGAATCGAGTTGGCTCTGATACCATGTTAACAAATGAAAATGACAGAGAAAAGATGGAGGCTCTCTATTACTCAAATGAAGATTAGCTTACAAATGAAGAAGAAAGCCACATTAAATAGAAAGATAACTAGGCCTGGGCTAAGGCCATAACAACTTATTATGCTAACAATTATAACTCCCTTTAGAATCACCATGGAGCATACGATTACAATTTTATAGGGTAGATTCGGTTTTCAAAGCAATGATGGCGATTACTTAGCTGTGCATTCTTATCCATAATTTTTATGATGGTTAGGCTATGTATAGTGAAATCACTAAAAAGTTATTCACGCCCACCACGTCACTGCCAGGTCAGGACGGGGTAATCACTAAATAGAATCACTAAGGTTTGTAAGTGGTTTCACTGTCTGCATTAAATTTTAATCATTAACTAATCATTTTACTATTTTTTTTAACAAAATACTAATATTTATTTAAAATACAACAACAAAAACCATACCCAGTAAAATCCCACCCGTAGCCAAGCTATTGGTAGGGTATGGGGAGGGTGGGATGTAGGCACACCATACCCCTATCTTTTAGGATATAGAGGCTGCTTCTAGGGAGATCCCCAGCTCCAAAAAACTTATGAGGACCTGAAAAAGTATATTAGTACCATAGCGCTCACCACATTGCATCTACACAACAAACAAATAAGTCAACTAATAAAAAATAGTATTAATAAAGCTAGGAAAAGATGGAAAAGTGTGAGTAGTGAGAGAGTGAAGATGGTACAGGTAATATCATATAGATAGACAACCAAGAAAACAACAACATGCTTAGGCCACCACAAATCTAGATAGATTTAAGCCTCTACGATAAAGTATAGACCCATCTATTACCCTCCCCTTAAAATTCATTAACCTTAATCATACGTCTCCACGAAGTCCTATCCTCGACCATATCCTCAGAGAGTTGCAAGTCTAACAAACCATGCCTAATCCGCTCATCCTTAGAGAGATGAAATATTTATTTAAAATAAAGACAATAAAATATAAATTTATTTAAAATAAAAACAATAAAATACAAATTTATTTAAATGCAAATAATCATCCGACACTTGGACGATTCCTCCAATAATGCTCAATCAAATCCCTGCGAAGGCTTAGATGGATTTCCCTGTGGTGTATCGCGTCACGAATTGCTTGTTTCTCTTCGTAGGTTAGTTGTGGAGGCGGCGGATGTTTCATCCCATGAATCATGCGGATTTTTTCGACATCTTTAAATATTCATCCCATGAATCATGCAAAGTACCGTACGCTAGTTGACGAACTGCGCATGTATGTTTTTGTAAAGTAGTAAATCCTATTTTACGTCTAACGTCTTTCTTTGTTTGAAAAAAAAAAGAAACTCTCTCAAAATCTCCAACTATTTGTAAGAAAAGTTGGCGACTCATGCTAAAACTAAGCCGGAACGTATCTTCATTATACATGAGATTGTCAACAAAATAGTACGTTCGTTAGCAGTTGCCCGATCCTGCATAACCTTTACTCGTTGTGTAACCCGTTGTGAACTCTCTGCTTCGTCAAGTAGTTCGTACCCCAAGCGTATTGCCTCACCAATAACCGCATCTTCCTCCAATGAATCTGATGAATCGGGTAAAAAATTATAACATCCATGACTTTTGCTTGTATTACTTTATTTCATTTTGTGCAATAATAACATTGTGACATGTCATATTATTTCGACCTTGTTATAACATAAGTGTACATTACATCATGCCATTACGATTTAGAGTTTTGAGATTTTTTTAACTTTTAATTATATATATATATATGTGTATATATGTATATATATAGGGATGGATCATTTAAAAACTCCTAAATATTTTGAGAACTCGTCAAAAATCCAATTAAAACCATTTTTTTTTGTTTTTACTACTTTTATTGTTAGAATACAACTTAAAAAAATGAATATATATATATATATGTAAATTTACATGTCTTCATATATTAAAAAAAATATACACTTGTGTAAGTTTACCACTTACACATGTGTAAGTGTTTATCATTTACACATGTATATAATTTTTTTAAGGATAATTTAGAGAGAAGTGATGAATTAATTGAAGCGATAAATCATTTTTTATGTTATATTTTAAGAATAAAGATAGTGAAAAAAAAGGTTTTCATTGGTTTTTTGACGAGTTCTCGCGAGTTCTCAAGTATTTATGAGTTCTCATTTATATATATATATATATATATATATATATATATATATATATATATATATATGTAGAGGACGTATCAAATGAAAACCCTTGCTTATTGTGTAAACCCTTAAACTCAATTCTAGCCACATATTATATTTTAAATATTTTATTTTGTGACCACTATTAAATCTAGGTTTTCTATATTTAATTAAAAAAACATGTGGTTCATATCTTTCACAAGGGTATAAAAGTAATTACACTTTTTATTTCTTTTTTATTTAAATCTGAATTTTCCTTTTTTTACAAATATCTCTAGATCTATCAAACAAATGAAAAACATATTTTTTTACACCTGTGTAAAAACAAAATAAACATGTGTAACAATCAATATATATCCATATCAATATGATTTTTAAAGAAACCATGTTTAAAACTAGTTTACACATATTTATAAATCAGAAAATTACATCCTGTTGTATACAAATATTTTTATGAAAAAAAAACATATATACAAGGAAGCCGACTTTTACTCCGTCTTGAACCAAGATCTTCGATCCCTCATGTGTTTGCTACCCCATCTAAAACCCATATACAAAAATCAATTCACATGAACAATGTTCAGAGACAATTTACATATGTATATACACATGAACAAAGACAATTTCATATATGTTCAGATCATAATCAACATAAAAACACATGAAAAAAACTCTTTACACTAGTGTAAATTCAGTTTACACATGTGTAAATTCAATTTAAACATGTGTAAATTAAAATGGGGGCTTTCCAAATCTGTACAAAAATATCTTTATACATGTTCAGATCAGAATCAGCATAAAAACACATGAATAACAACTCTTTACACTTGTGTAAATTCAGTTTACACGTGTGTAAATTCAATTTAAACATGTGTAAATTAAAATTAGGGATTTTCAAATCTGTATAAAAACCGTATTTTGTGGTTCAGACCCGTTTAAAATCATAAAGCCCCAATTTAAACCTCCTATATATATAATGGTCTACTTCATGTCTAAAAACAAAAAATAAATGCAAACATTGAGGGTTGTAAACTATAAATGGAGTATACCAGTGGAGCAAACACTCAAAAATTATTTTATTTTAATCAAAACATGAGTCATTTCATGTTGTCCACACTAGTTTTGAAATTAAATCCCTATTAAAAGACATGTAAGGGATTTCACGAGTCAAATAGAAAATCACATTTTAATTTATTAAAAGACTTGTAGCAATAGAGGGTTGAAATAAAAGAAAAAGCAAATCCCCAAGTATATAAATTTCTAGAAATTCGTTGCCCAAGATTTCGGGATTTCAATTTTAAACAATTCGTTCCCAGAAAAAATAGCTACAGTCTAATAACTCTCAATTGAATTTTCAAATATGAACCCACCATAGTAATCACTTCTAAACAAATCACCTCCACTATTTCTTCTTTCATTTGAGACCAAAATTTCAAAAATGGACTCCTTCATTTGAAACAGGAGAAAGAGAAGAGAGAGAGAGAACCTTTTTGAAGAAGAACCACTTGAAGAAGAACTCGTCTCCATCGTAAACCCTAGATCTCATCATCGTCTTGCGGAAGAAGTCGTTGTCGCCGGATCTGAACGGGAATATAACTTAGTCGGTGGTGGAAAAATGGTTTTTGACCAGATCTTCAGAGTTTTTGATTTCGTTTTTATCTTGACCAGATCTTCATGCAACCTTAAGCCTCTTCATGCGATATCTTAGAAAGAGAGAGAGAGACTGGATGTGTATCTTAGAGAGAGACTGGATGCGATATCTTTATTCGAGATCTTCAGAGTTTTTGATTTCGTTTTTATTTTTGACCAGATCTTCATGCGATATCTTGATGTTTAGAGAGAGATTGGATGTGTAATGGGTTTAAGAGAGGGAGACCAGATATCTCTGGTTTAAGAGATGTTTAAGAGAGAGAATAAAGTAGTTTTAAAAGAGAGAGATAGAAATTGACATAAATGCCTCTAATCATAAAATTAAATCAGAAAAGAAAAAAATAAAATGAGTGGACCAGAATTAGTTTAAGGGTTTACATAATAAGCAAAGATTTTCATTTGATACGTCCCCTATATATATATATATATACATATCTTTTATCTCTAATAAAATAATACTTATTCTTGACACTTGACAACTTCTCAATGAATCCTCAAGGATTTTTCCCCCCAAAAGTGGAATCAAGTATTATTATTACTAATTACTAATACTAATTATAATTATTACTAATTACTATTACTAATCAATAATATAAATTCTACGTAGTCAGTTTCATGAATTTAATTTTAGAAATCAAGAGACCCTTTAAAAAAAGGAATCTTACTAATCAATAATCAATTTTTTTTATTTTAAATCAACAAGATTTCCGAAATGATCAAATATTTAATTTTTGGAATGAAGAGACCCTTTCGAAAATTCTAGGAAGTCGTGGTTTCCTCAATTAATTTTTATAAATGTCCTAATCATTACATTTGTAAATGATCAAAAATTTTAATATTCTAACTGTTACAAAATTTACATTAATGTCATAGTAATTTATAAATTTGTTATATAAAATACTATATCCCATCTTCATAATTTCTTATTTACGCTTCTACATTTTTAAAGTTTTTTTTCACACACTCTCTAAGGTTTGTTGATTCAATTTCTTTACATCTGCTCTTCATATCCATATATCAAATGCGAATCAACCAGTTTCATCTCAAATTTATAAATCGATTTTGGGAATTAATCATGTTCTCATGCAGCATAAATTCAAGAAAATAAGAATTATTGTCCTCTTCTCATCCTATTTCTTCACACATTTATCTTCATGTAAAATAAATTAGATTGAGTTTTGATAAATCATTTTCTCATGCAATATAAATTCTGTTAAACAAGAAAATTTTAAACTTTTTTTGTTTTCACTTAATGTTGTTCTTACGTACGCTTTTGATTGCAGGTTTTTTATTTCATGGATTTTTATATGATTTTGTTTGTATGTTTAGTCCCCGATTGTTATTCTAGAGTTTGAGGTTAGTTTGAAAAAGAAAAGACATATTTTTCTTTTTGGCTTTTTGGAATTTCAGTTACTAATTTCTTTAACTGCTTCTTTGATTATGCACAGAAAGATATTCAAATCAAAGCCACCATAAGAGGTAAGATCTCAGTTCTATATTAATTGGTGATTTGTTTTGTATTTTTATTACGATACCTTGCATATACTTGGCTCAGTTCTTTATTTTATTTTCTTAAACTGATTTTGATATGCCTGTTTGTTTAGTTTGTTATTAAAGAGTTTTGATGTAAACATATGTATGGATAGTTTATGTTTAAAGTTATGTTTAATTTGAAACTGGATTATTACTAATGTTTGGTTGAGAGATTTAAGCACTTGATTATTCATGTTCTAATATTTTTTTTTAATAGTTACTAACTACAAATACAAATAGATATAAAATTTTGAACACATGCAGAGTGATTTCGTTATTAATATATAATGAAACACTTATTATGAATTTGTAAAGAGTATGTGTACTGTACCGATACCGTATTGAACCGGTACCCAGTGGCGGATCCAGGAATTTTTTCCAAGGGGTTCACTGTTTTTAGATGCCCCAATTTCATAGGGCCTAAACCACTACGCTTACTGTGAAACTTTGTAAGGGGGTTCACCGTAGGGTATTTTAGGGGGTTCAAAACTCGGGGGGGGGGGGGGGGGTTCCTGTGCCCTAACACAATGGTTGTTGAACCCCTTCATCGGAATTGCAAATCGTGCAAGTTCTCGTCTCCACCCCTATTCCGATGAAGGGGTTCAACAACCATTGTGTTAGGGCAGAAGATGAAGACAGCGGGTTTGGCTGGATGGAGACGGTGGTGTTGGAGGCATTAGGGAAGGCGACGGTGGATGGTGATGATGATGGTGAAATGACATTTAGTCCTTTAAGAATCACATTTTACATTTAAGGGTTTAAGTTAATTACACATTTAGTCCATGTATAGTTGAAATGACACATTTTCCCTCATGTGCCTTGCACATGACTGGATTTAACGGTGAAACTTAACGCCCGTTAGTCTAAAGGACGTAACGTGCAAGGTTTTTTAAACATAAAGGACATTTTCTGTAATTTCCTTAGTTAAATGACGTATTCTGAAATTTGGGTAATACTTAAATAACGTAGTTTGTAATTCGCTCTAATTAAAATGATAAATGGACGAAAATACCCTCACCTTGACTGGATTTAACGGTGAAATTTAACGCATGTTAGTCTAAAGGATGTAACGTGCAATGGTTTTTAAAAATAAAAGACGTTTTCTGTAATTTCCTTAGTTAAATGACGTAATTTGTAATTCGCTCGTTATTTTAATCTGGATTTTCTCAATCTGAATTATTCTTGAATCAATTGTGTATTTGATGTGGAGGTCAAGGGGTTTTCCCAAAGGGTTTCCCCTCTATGGAGGTCATGGGTTCGAATCTTGTAAGGTGGACTTCATAAAAACTAGGAACACCCTCCATAGATTTCGAATTCCCTAGGGGTTGTTTGGGAAGACTGATGTACGAGCCTTCCCTGGTAGGACGTGCCAGTTGAGCCCACGTCGTTCAAAAAAAATTTGTGTATTTGATGTGATTGATTTCTGGTCAAAGCATGATTAGATTATTATTATATATGCTTTATTTGTTGTTTGGAATTTGAGGTGTTCTTAAAGAAATTATGTATATGATTGATTTTACTGATACATGTTGTTTAAGTCTGATTAAACAAATGTTAAAGTTTTAGTTACCAAATGTTGATATGGTTTAACCCGCTTTGCCACTTTTAGGTTTTTAGATTGATTGAATTTTTAGAAAGTGAGGCGGATAAGCTCATGTGTCACCTGACAGGTTTTTGGCTGGAGTGTTCACTCGAAAGGATGGGCATGGCATGTGATAATGCTAGCCCTTATTATTTCTGACACTATCCTTCAGAAGTGCAATGATGTTTTTGTTGACCCGTTTGTAAAGGAAGGAGTCTTTTTAGTTGACCATTTCACCGAGCTTCTTCTCAGCTCAATTTTGACGACACTCAAGTCTGTTTACACATTTGGTTTGTTTAGTGGAGTTTATTAAAGTGGATGGGGGATGTTGTCAAACAAGTTGAAAATCGCCTAAAGTATATTTTAGTGTAACTATAGTAGTGTACAAATCACTTTCGTTTTTTTTTGTTCTTTGTAATTGATACATGTGTAGCATAATCTTCATAGTTATTAAGTTTATTGATTTTGTACAATGTTTTATACAAAGAATTACTTATAGATTTGTGAATAATAATTGTAATTTAATTTTTTATTATTATATGTAATATGTATATTCCGTCATAAGAAGTATTTACAGTTTTATGATATATATCGTTTTCATAGTTCAGCCCGTGTAATATACGGGTACCTAACCTAGTATATATTATATATATATATATATATATATATATATTTATATCATATATATATATATATATATATATATATATTTATATTGTGTTATATTAAATAAATTAATTATGAAACTTTTAAGTTTTGTAAAATGAGATTTTAGCTTACAAAAGAAAAATAATAATAATAAAATAAATAATGTATAAGTTTTTATTTTAATTAGATAAAAAGAAAGCCCTGGACCTTTTATGTCATTTGAACCCCCTCATTTCAGCCTTTAAACCCCCTTTATTATGCTGAACTGCATCTAATTGAACCTCTTTCTCATCTTGAACCCTGGAATAATTTCAAAATCAATTTTGACTTCGAATAAAGTCAAACACGCGGTAATACGCTTCAATCCCTTCAAATCCGGGATTCAAATCCTCCCAAACTAATTTCTAGCTCTTTTGCGATCATTTGGAAACTCGTAATCAATCAATTGATTGAGATATCACGAATTTAGAACTCATTTAGGATTTACGGGCGTGGGTTTCAAAACCCACAAATCAAGCCTCTAATCCCGCTAATCTCGTGTAAATTAAAAGGTGTAACGCGTGTTTAATCGTCCCATATAATCCCTATATAGTCTTGCAACTCGAAAACCCACCTCAAATCCGTTTTCCTTGCTCCTCTCGGTTCGCGATTGGCACCAGAGACCAAGTCTCCCAACCAGCAGCTAATCAAGTCCGATTTCAGGTAATTAACCCACCCTCTTGCTCGTATTAATTCACTATAACAAAGCCCTATCGTTGTGCTTGCAATCTGTGTGTAAACCGTTTTCAATTTGGAGGATTAGGGTTGGCGTTTGGATGGGTGGGGAAGAAGGGTTCACAGAACCATGTGTTAAAGTTAAAAGAATCCAGTTCTTGTCAAGACAATTGCCCAAATCAAATGGTTAAAGCACTTCCCACACACAACTAAGGTCGCGAGTTCTAGCCCTTGTGGCTGTTTATTTTTTCCCTTTTATTTATGTGTTGATTTTACACACACTCAAACCAAGGTGTGTTCATTTACTACACGGGGTTGTATAATAGAAATTATATGTTTCTATAATATGTCGGAGTCATTTCATCAAACTTGATTGTTATTCCTTCTCGTATGATTTAAATCGCGTGTAAAACCATAAAAACCTAGCTTCTAAACTGTAGAGCTGACTGCACAAATCTACGTCAATCATCCAAATCTGCAAATGTTTTATAAGAAAACAGGCGCTTAAGGGAGTGTTTGTGTCCACATAAACAGAGAAGTGTCTTGGTCCCAAATCAAGACATCTTGAAATGATGAAATAAAAAAAATTGGTAATTTTGGTTTGAATTAAAAATTATTACAGTTTTTTAGGCAAAGGGACCATAATAATGAAAAAATAAACATAAAAATGAAAAAATGTTACCTGGGTACATGTTATAATCCAAAACATGAGGTGTATCAATGTGATAATTTGTTGCCCATGCACATAAGTATTTTGCAAGATCATAAGCCACAAGATTGTAGCTGGCATACTCATAATCCTGTTTAAAATTAATAAAAAAAGGATTAATAATCTTATGTCTCGTTTGGTTAAAAAGATTAATACAAATTAAAACTTAATCAATACCTATCATTTCAAACATCAGTTATTTTAAAGAACCAAACAAATGATATGATTTTTTGAATGATTTTAGTAAGAATTAACTCACAATTAGAGTAATGGTTCTTGTTTTATCATCAATCATAATATTTCCATACGGTAAATCATTGTGACAAAAGCAACTTCTTGGTGGCGTTTTGTCAACTCCTTTTCCAGTGTATCGATTTTATTTTCTAGGATATATCAAGTTGAAACTCTTTCGCGTGTTCTTGAGAGCACAAGCTTCTAGCCCTGATCAACCACTTTCTGATAACAAAATTAAAATGATTACAATAAAATCAAATTTTATGATCTGGTTTTATATATATGTATGTTTGTGTGTTTGTATGTATGTATACCTCATTCTTGGCCAAAGAAGAGCATTCTTGGATCCATGCATATTAAGGTTATGAAATTCCTTCATTTTTGTTGCAATAAGTGCACCCTCTCCTAATAGTCCTTAACCATGATCTTTCATCTCAACGACGTCCTATCCTCGACCATATCCTCAGAGAGGTGCAAGTCTAGCAAATCATGCCTAATCGGCACGCTTATAAATATTCCACCTCTAGAAAAAAATAAAAAAATGCAAGATTTAGAAATAAGCTTCGTTTAAAAAAGCGCCCTGAGGCGCTGGGCAAAACGCCTCAAATGGGTGAGGCGCCCGAGATACATGAAGCGCCCTGAGGCGCCGCCTCAGGCTTGAAGCGCGAGGCGAGGCGAGGTGCGCTTCATGTATTTTCAACCTTTTTTTCACTGTTTTGTTATGAATTTGAGTTCCAATTGCAGTTACTCTTTACTTAAATCAGTTTTTAAGTTGTTTTTCTTGCAAGTTTTGTGAAAATTACTCAAATGAGGAGTTTTTAGACTGAAACAACATTTAGTGAGAGGTTTTAAGAATGTTACTAAATTTTTTATTACTTTTTTTTAGCTTAGCGCCTCGCATACGTGAAGCCCTCGCCTCGCGCTTGAGGCGTGGCGCCTCGGATTTTGGGACCGAAACGCTTCGCCTCGCCTCGCGCTTTTTTAAACCAAGGAAATAAGAACTTACAACAGCAACAACCCCATCATATGAAGCAAGCTCTATTTGTAATAGAAGTCATTGCATCAAAACTCAAAAGCATGACCAGCCCGCTCCGTCACACAAACCCGTTCTGTTACCAAGGGTAGGCGGTGGCCCAATCTTCAAGCCCAAATTCAATTGTTTGGAGCTAAAATTACAACTTCCCAAAATTTAAAGTTTTTTTTTCTTTTTTTTTAAAAAAAATTCATTATTTAGTTTTCAATTTAAATTTCATTTTTTTCTTTTTTTTTAAATTTCATTAACTTAATAGTTAGTAGCATCAATTTCCCTATCAGAAACACAGTCAAACAAGTCAAATTAGTTTAAACAGAAACATGGTCAAATGCTTCAAAAGTGGCACAAAGTGATGAAATCACAATAATTAGATAATTTATCAGCAAAATAGTGTTAAACTGTCATGAAAACAGAATAGCAAAAATTCAAACATAAAGTCATAATAAAAGATTTTTATCCCCAAAAATAGAAACAATAATCAATTCCATAATTTACCCCTCTTTGATTTCAACCCAATTGACCCATCAGTTACGACCGACAATCCAACCCGTTCGACCCATTTAGATAAATCGTGCGCATGGGTGGTTATATTAGAGCTAATATTTGGACATTAATAAATATATGGGTCGTGTCAAGGTTCAACAACTAAACCCGTCCCGAACCGACCCCTAGTTTAAACTACTTCTGTAACTTAACTTAAAGGGACAAGGAAAGTGGTTACATTCAGGGCATAATTTGAAGTGAACTCCGACATGATCTCAATGTGCTCAGCTACAAAAATCATATCATGTTAATATAAACCATAATCAACATGAACAGTTGATCACAACAAATGCATAACAGTTAAAAAATACCAAATTCATGTTACAAATTAACAAAATATAACCTGGAGAAACTAACATTTGAAAGCAATTCAATCGATTTCCATGATAACCTGGAGAAACTAACATTTTAAACCAATTTCATTCATTTATCTTTGATTAATATTGTTCTTTTAAATGTTCTCATGGAGGAGAAACAAATATAAGTACTATGGAGACCTACCATAACACCTTAAAAAATCAAAATGTCAAGTTACAGTTTAGAACTTACACTATCCAGAGCTCCCTAATATTAGATCTATTTAATACATATTATGTCACTTAAAGAGCTCCCTAATATTAAAAAACGATTACAACTCACAAAAGACAGGAAGTCCCTTTCTTTTGTTATGAACGACAACTGTTCCGATTAGTGTCTGTTTAAGAGTCTGGTTATGATTGATCTTACAACCTTGCTTCCTTTTTGTCTCACTTTTATCAATTTTTACTTCTCTAATTTATAAAATAGTGAAACCCGGATACTGTTTGTATTTGTTTAACATAAAAAAAATTTCTAGAAATAATTCTTCAATTGAATTTGACATTTGTTCATATTAATTAAATCAGAAATGAGCATGAACACTTCACTTAGTCAAATTATACCTCATTTTCTTAAGGGATCAAACAGATACAAAACTGAATTATACTTCTAAAGTTGAAATCAAAGCTAGAAACTTACCATTACATCGATAGTGAAGCCAAGTTCCATCAGATCAATTTGCCCCAGGAACCAGCTTTCCAGGTAACATAGATCCAACAATCCCTAAGTCACTGAAGAATCCCAGCAATAAACAAACCTAATAAACAAAACTCATTAACCTTCAAAAAATCATCACATACACATACATACATTCATTCTAATCTATTTCAATGTGTGGCCCCAAATCAAAAGGGAAATTGGGACACCAATTAAACTGATTGCTTTGTTCAATCGAAGACCAGAAACCCAAAATCCGCATACAATTTCATCATATACGCGCATATAATAACATAAATCGACCAATAATCTCATTTGTTAAAGTGTAAAACTGTGTTAAAGAATGTAATCACTCACGTACAGAATTCCATGAAGGAATGAAGGAGCTCGATTCACCCATATCCAACTGAATGGAGATTTGCGTCTGAATAGATCCATAAAGACAATCGGTCAATAATACATCTATTCAATGAAATTTAATTTGACAAAAAACGATTCTTTATACGAAATCGAATACTGACCTTTTAGAATTAGGGTTTGCGAGAATCGATTAGAAATTCAGCATCGAGGGGACGATTGTGGATTATCAATCGCCTATCAAGATCAATTTAGGGTTTAGTTACAACAGTAGACGAAGCAGTCGATGAGATCGAGAAGAAAGAACGGGGAAGGAGGCGCTGAGGGTTAGGAATGAAAAAGTGATCCGAGAAAATGATAATGGGGCGGGTTTGACCCGCGTGTCTGACAAATGGAAGGAAAACTTGTATGAGAGTGAAGGAGGTGATAAAAGTGGTAAAATATGTAATCATTTATTTATTAGGTTAAGGATATGTCTAATTATTTTATAAAATATTATGATTTACATGAACACAAAGGTTTAATCTATAGTTATTACTATAAGCATTATTATTTTTTTATTAATTAAAAATAAGTGTTTCGTTAACGTTATATAATTTTACTAGTGTTAGAACCCGTGTATTACACGGGGCTAAATAAAATATACAAGAACATACAATTTGAAATTAAAAAAATAATGAATACAACTCATAATTCAGAAAATATTGCAAAGTTCATAGTTTTCACTTTATGTACCTTGCAATGCATTTAATTCTCTAATTATATTTCCGTCCCTCCTAGCCTCCTATCTTTGATACTGCAATCCTGTTGTTAAACATCAAGAAAGGCAAAAGAGCAGGCCTTATACAAGAATGTTGCTTTTAATTTGGTGCACCATTTTGAGGGAATACTTTATGGAAAAATTGAAGAAACGGTTGCGAGTAAAATGTGGGGTCAACGACCTCTTGTAGCATCTCGATGATACCGAGGTATAATACAGAATCATATACCTCATGAAACATTTGTTTTTCTTCTTCACCTAAAAGAAGCTCTGCTCTTGCCGGCATGTTCGCTCCTAACTATATTTGTAACTCGTAATAAAATTTTGAAAAAGTAAAAGTTAAATAAATAAAAAACAGAACCATGACAAATTACCAAAAATACAACTATAAAATTAGCAAAAACTGCCCATGTAAAATATGAGTAATTGAGTTTTTGTGGGTAAATCAGGTCATCTAACCTTCCAAAATATCTATTTGAAGAATCAAACCATGATTTCTTGGCATAGTCCTAAGGTAACCTAGGACGGGTTGGATGACATGTCAAAATGAGTTTTTTTAGAAAAGCTTCAAATAGGTTGGATTGGGTTGGACAAAGCCAACAACAAAATTTTCTATCTTCTTTTTTATTTTATACAAAATTAGAGCGTGTTTAGGATTGCTTATTTAACTCGAAAAATGTTTTTTTTGTCAAAATTGCTTATTGACTTATAACTTTTCCAAAAGTAGTTTTTAAAAAAGTATTTGGATTAGCTTTTGTGGTGGAAAAAGACAATAAGTTAATAAGTTATTTTTTAAAAAGTGTTTGACTTAGCTTATTTTTTGTTGTAGGGTAAAGGGTGAGTAAATTGGTAATTTTATGTTTAAAAAAGTAATAAGGAGTTTTAAAAAGTCAGGTTTTATGACTTTTGCAAAACAACTTTTTAATACTTATCAAAAAGCCAAAATAAAAAGGACTTTTATCCATAGCAAACACTTTTTTGGTTTATTGGCTTTTTGAAAAAGCTAATAAGTCATTTTCAAACTCAATCTCAAACACCCCCTTAATGTCAAAAAAACGTCACTGGAAAAACCATGTTAGTGCAAAAATAGTGCAACAACATTGGTAAAGAAATTTAGGAGATTTATGTATTTTTACACACTTCAGATATCAACCCATCTGACATGTTGTCTTTTTAGTTTAACCAATTTGACATTATAAAGATAAAATATAACCCAAATCTACTCATTAATAAGTAAATAGGCACAGCGTCAATTCTACTAATTTATGATACCTTGCAGTGACAGGGAGAAGGAGATCCACTTCCACATAACCAGTAGCTGATATTGAAATATAGAAACACCTTTTGCAAGTATACAAGATTCACACCACTAATTAGCAAAAGGTTGAAATAATTGATTTGAAAGGTCAGACATTATACGTAATAATAATGGTTAATTAACACAAATCATGAAAATTATAAATTAATTAAGAAACTTATAGTTTACAAACTTGATCAGGAACAACCTCCTCTGTTTACTTCAAAGAATAAGGTCTCTCCAAATTTACACCAGATGGCATTGATATCAAAAGCTCCAACTTCACATAATAACATATATGTTACAAAATGATATTATCAAAAATTAAAACAAAAGAAACACCATAAAATTATAAATATATGTTACCAAAGCTTTTAGTGAATTGTACCTTCAACATGTAATCAGGACAAGAATCTGATACCATCCGGGAAAGAAAGATCAGACGTATTAAGAACATATTAAATTGAAGCATGACCTGCATTCCTCCAAACAACTATCACTTAATGACATGAAAGTCATGATTCCAAAGGTTCAATTATTGAAGCAATTACTTAATGACATGAAAGTCCTCATTCCAAAGGTTCTAAGGATATACCTAATTACTTTATAAAATATTATGATTTACATGAACACAAAGGTTTAATCTATAGTTATCACTATGAGCATTATTATTTTTTTATTAATTAAAAATAAGTGTTTCGTTAACGTTATATAATTTTATTAAACTTAAACCTTTAAAATAACATGATCTATAATATACTATTAATAAAAAATATTTTATTAGTGTTACTAATATCATGAATTTTAATAATTGTTTTAATCATAACATTAGCAATTACATGATCTTACTAAATGGGTTTTAATAAATAATAATACAGATTCACATAACAATTTTATTTACTTATTTAAAATGATATCCTTATAAATATTATTATATTATAATATTTCATCATGATGATTATTTTAACCTAATTGTCTTATTAGTATATTAAGTTACTTATTATATTTGCAATTAATATTTATTATTTAACACCTAGATCCCTTTTTATAAATAAATCATCATTTACAAACTCTACTCGTTTTCTCGATCACTCGTCCATTCCAAAATTCTAAAGTCCCAAATCGTTTCGTACTTGTTTCTTTTAATCGTTTTCATATGTTAAATAACGTATCTTATTTAACTTAGGGCATCCTTGAATTTTATTACTAAAGTTACAAGGTCAACCCTTCACTTTTTAAGGTGAAAACATAGCTCCTTTTTCCTTTTTACTTTTGGGGTGAAACATGTACATATGCTTGATAACTCAAACTTTTTATCAAAACAAATTCTTAAACAAGTAATTTCAATTATGTGCTTGATATTTGAACACTAAATGATAACATTGCAATCGTTAACTTGATTTCAAGCCTAAGGTAGTACTTGTATGGCTATATAGGGGAAACCGACATAACAACGGCACAATCTTAAGGATTGTGGATGCAAATAACATGTAAAAGGCACAATCATGGGGATTGTGGATGCAAATAACAAATAACATAAAGGGTTGATTGCAAGAAATTTTGTGTTGATATGTTTGCACACTTGTTTGAACTTGTATTGAATTTGTATTTATCTTTTTATGCCAACTTATTTTGATGTCATATAAAAACCTATATTTCCTCACCAACTTTATGTTGATCCGTTTATTTTACATGTTTCAGGAAATAAATAAATAGGATGTTGAAGGAACACTTAGGAGTACTCATGGACCTAGCTATTAAAATAATGTTCTCTGTTATGTGGAATTGTTTGTTTTTGGAACAAGTGTTGACATTAATTATGAAATTTAATAAATTATGTGATGCCTTAGTTTCAAACTTTATACTATGTGTTGTGAACTAAATGTGTGACACCTCGCGTTTCCGTCTTGACGGGGTGTGACAAAAATCCATTTTTCGTAAAAGATTATAGAGTGAGCAGAGGGATTTTTATAGAGTGAGTAGGATAAAGGTTGTGAAAATTGTTAAAGATTTTGATGTTATTTGTAGGTTTAATTTTAAAAATTAATTAACAATTTTTTTATGAAATTTTGAGCCTAACGGCTCTCACCAACGGCTAGTTGCCTTCCCATCCAAGCCCCATGCCCATTAATCCACTCACGAAAGCGTCTCACGCCACGGATCACGCCCTAGGGGGGCGGTGTTTCATGCTCATTCACAAGCCAGGTGGACCATGTCCCCCCTCCCAATACACGGTAGCGCTACACATGTTCTCATGAGTGTTGTGAAATTTGATGTGTCATTTATCTTCTTTTGAATGTTATTCGGTAATCGTTGAAATAAAATAGAACCAATTGTTATACCTACTAATAAGATAATTAGCCTACTGGAATTATGTTAAACATACCAAGAATTTGACATTTGCTAAACACATTAAAAACATCCAATAAAATCACAATCTTATTAACACCATCAAGCACAACATAAGGCTCCAACAAAGTAAAACTAACATCGCAAAGCTCTTTCAGCTTCCACAGTAGCAACTCTAGTACTACGAATTCAATTATTAAATCACAATACAAGAAACCGAACATATGACTCTTATTATTCACTTTATTTAAAAAAAAATTAATTACCTTTCCAAGATGACAATGAAGGAGTGTCTGAATTCATCCATGTCATATGCATGTATTCATGTCTTTTCCCCTTCACCACATCATTTGAAGCAAACGATTCAAGTTCCACCATCTCCGCTGGCGTTAGCTTTACAGATAAAGCTCCAATGTTTTGGTTCAAGTTTTCAATATTTGTGGTCCCTGGAATTGGAACCACGTCGTTCCCTTGGTGGTGCACCCACGCAAGTGCTAGTTGAGCCGCGGTGCACCCTTTCCTTGTAGTCATCTCATTCACTTGCTTGAATATAGTCTTGTTGCGCTCAACATTTTGAAATCTTGGATTACCCTGCAGTAAGTTTCAATAGAACTTAATAATGGGCTTGTGGTTTCATATTAGAGCTGACAAAAAGTGTCATGTTATGTCAAACAGGTTGCGTTCGAGACGACATGTTTAACAAGAATATTGAACACAAACACCACATGTTTAACTAAGCGTGTCGTTTTCTTAAACGCGGACATGTTCGTAATTGGGGAACAGAACATGACACACTTAACACGCTTAAATGAAACTGGTTCAATAACACAGATGGCACGACATGACACGTTCAACACAATTAAATATAAGCATTTCAATAACAGGAATGACATGACACATTTACTAAAATTATTGGCATGACTCACTAAACATAATTATTCATTTATAATATATTAATTATCTATAAAACTGTCATAAACACGTGGTGTTGACCTACTAACCTATTTAGCACGATAAGCTAAACGATTTATGCGTGTCATAAACGGGTTAAGCGGGATGAACCCGTTTAGACATGTTTTTAACCATTCCATTAACGTGTCAACCTGTTTATGATCCGAACCCGTTTACCCAAACACTTACCTGTTTAACTTTGTGTCTAGTCATATCGTGTTAATGGGTCATATCATAAATTACGAGCTTTACTTTGAATTCAAATGCTTATAAATATAATTACAATTTCAAGTTCCAAATATCTGAGTTCATACCCTCCTTGAATCGCCCTCTGTCAAGTTTTCAACCAATGTTGGACCGCTAGCCAAGAATCCCCTGCCAATAGGACTGTAAGGAACAATCCCAATGCCAAGTTCTCTACAAAACAAACCCACAAAGATCACCATCAAAGTAGTTTAGTGTGGTTTTAAATGGTGTCATATATACTCGATTTCCATCAAAACCTCTTAAGATCACCTGCAAGTAGGAACGATTTCATCTTCCAAATCGCGTGACCATAAAGACCACTTGGTCTGTATTGCTGTTATTGGATGAACAGCATGAGCTCGTCGAATTGTTGAAGCAGATGCTTCTGATAATCCTACATACTTCACTTTGCCTTCATCTACCAGTTTCTTGAGTTCTCCCATCTTTTCATTACAGTTTGTTAAATGTAAAAGTATTAATTTAGAGCAGCTCAAATTTTGTCATGGCTACCATAGTCAAAAACACTGCTTTTGATCTAAACGGGTCGGGTTGTCGGGTCCAACCCAAACACACCACAAATATTTGCGGGTTGACCCGAATTTTCTTTCATATATTAATACTTTAAAATTATAGTTTTATAACAAAAAAATATAAAACAATTATATTTTAATTATAAAATCTTATGCCAATTTATATTTTAAGTTTTAAATTTTGGCGTAAAATACCCAACCAATTTAATTTATGAGATAAAACACATTTAAAAAAATAAAACAAAAAATAAATGGGTTAAACAAGTCAACTAGTGAACCCACCGGGTTGACACGAACGCGGCCCGTTTAGCTAAACGCGTTCGCGGGTTCGACTTGAAACTGGCCCGAACCTTTTTATACTAAACCCAAACCCGCGAATTTCGTGTTAGTTTCATGTCATGTTTAGAACACAGGGAACATGATAATTTGATGATTTTCGGTAGCAATTTGGTTATTGCAGCCGGTGCAAAACCTTAAAAATTAAACCCTAAATTAGTACACACCGTGACTTCGATTGGGATACGCGTATCAATCCTATGATCATAGTAGAGATCAATACAGTCGACATCGAGTCGTTTTCAAGCTAGATTCACAAGCTGATCGGACATACGCCGGATCACCACACACGTCCGGCTTTCCATCGTACTCCAAATTTCGTAGCGATTTGAACTTTCTCTCTATATCCTCTGCAAAAACTATAACATCCCTTAACTGAAATCGAAATAAGCAACTCTACACCAATCAGAACTTCATTACCGACCTTGCCGATGAGGATTTCGTTCGTGTGAGGTCCGTAGATGTCGGAGGTGTCAAGGAAGGTGACGCCGGATTCGATGCCGTGGTGGATGAGCTTGATCATATCCGGTTCGGGTTTTGGTGGACCGTAGAACGCTGACATGCCCATACAACCCAATCCCTGTGCTGATACGACCAGACCTTGTGAACCTAGTTTCAGTTGTGGCCACTCCGATGACGCCATTGTTGTTTCTGTATGTCGGATTTCGCTGCGTTTGTGTGATATTTTCTATGACAAACTCGAATAGTAAACAATGGCTAGCAGAATGCTTGCTGTGACTTTTATGATGAAGCAAGGAAGAAGATGAACTCACTGATGAATGACGTCATTTTCGTACGAGAGGAGGAGTTTGTTCGCAAAATTCAAATTAAATGCCTTCCTGGCGCTGATTCAGCAACCTGGTCAGCTAAATTCTTTTTGCAAGTCAAGATGGTCAACGTCAGAAATACTGTTTAAAGATCAAAAGGCAGCAACGTAGGATTCACTTATTATTAATGCAAGATTTCTTTCTACAGTGATCAATTCATGATTCTTGATAGTTTCTGCTCTAACTAATAACCCAGATTTACAAACAGAAAATTATTTTTAAAAAAAGGCTGAAAATATTACCAGAAGTGAAAAGCAGGAACCCAAACCAATAGTGAGAAACCGACCCAGGTATGAATCCGAAAGAAATGCACCTAAAACAGGAGCAAAATGGGCTGACTGTATGTTAAAAATGTGATTGTTTGCTTTGTTTGACCTGACCGATTTTGATTTTTTTTTGTTTGTAGGTGTTCTGACTTCAGTTGGATCGATATGAGGAAATGGGCAAATAAATTAGGTTTACTCACTGTAAGTTTGATTTTGTGTTTTAAATGTGGTTTAGGCTTCTTGTAGTTTTATGTTTTTAACACAATCTGTCATCTCATGCACGCTTTCTTTCCCTTCTATTATTACACAGGTTCGTCGATTATTATATTCGCTTTTGTTGGATCGATATTAGTTGCTGCCCGTTCTCCATATCATATGCAGGTTCGTTCCCGTGTTTTTTTAATGATCATTTGTTTTTGCAAGCATGGTGTGTTTTGGTTTGCATTTGCTTTTGTGTAAGATATTGTGTATGCTTGATAATTACTTATAAATCTTTTTGGCAACTGTTGCGTGTGTTTTAACTTGTAATTTTTCTTTTATTTTTATTTTTTACTGATTGTTTGGTGAATACACGGTTAGTTCCTTGGTTTCTTTGATTTTGTGCTTCTCTTTGTTTTTATATGTAATTTGTTTTTTACCTTTGTTTATGGAAAAGTGCATTTTGTTGTATATGTGTTGGATTTAGGTGTATTTTGTTATCAATGTGTTTACTATAAGATTTAATTGTTATAAGGTCCTAGGTTTGACTTTTGAGTATTGTTTTCATTAGATTTAATGTTGTGAGGCTGATTATTTTTAACAATCACGATCGATGTCACATTTATAGATCGTCGTCTTCTTTTGTTGTTTCGGATATGAAAATTACAGGATCCTTTTACACGGATTCTCCATATTAAGGATATATACCCTGTTAGAATATGGCTTCCTTTTAGATAACCCTGCATTTTAAAATAATATCTTTAATGCTTTTTCAGCCCTCGCGTAGAAAAAGGAAGCATGTTTCACCAAATGCTGATGATGCTGGACCGTCGTTTGTTTCTGCTGATGACACTGGTTCACAAACACTTGCGCAATCCACTTATCGGACTTCTCTTCTTCAGTCCGCTGTGTGTAAATGTGCCAGGAATGCTTGTCGTTTATTTTGCTATAGGTAACGTTTATAAATTTGAATTGGTGCTTTGTCTTATTGACAAGTAGTACATTATTTTTTTCTGATTTAGACTGTATTTCATTCGTGAAGCTCAACTGATATTATTTGAATTTGTTAATTTCAAGTGGTACTCTAAACCTAAATGACTGTGAATTCACACACTAGAATTGCAGATCTCTATATTGTTCATCAGAATTTTGAATATGCAAAATGGAATAGTTTAGAGTTTGGCGGCAAAATGGAATAGTCTATATCGTTCATCAGAAATTTGAATCAGCAGGGGTGGGCGTTAACTACTTAGTCTTAGGTGGGCTTTTAGGTAAGGCGTGTCTTTAGTACATCTGGGTTGAATTAGAATAAATTCAAAATTTAAGAATCACTTTTCTCATCTGGGTTAATGATTCCGGATAATTTGTATGTGGTTTATGTTCTTTCATTTCTATTTATCCTATTTCAATTTGTTTTCGCTCGGTTTTCTTTCTTTCTTTTTCTTTTCGATTTGAATACCGTGATTAAAAAAAACACAGCATCAGCCTTTCTTATTCTGCATTTCATAATAGAATTCTGTATATAGATATATATATAAATCTGCATGTGTTTGTATATATAACCTGCCAAGTTATGTAAAAATGGTAACTCAAAACTTAAATATTCTCTGTTATTGCAGGGCAAAACCTTCATATGTACTGCTTCGATTACTGAAATTATGACAGGTAAAAATTGGTGTTACTACGCATGTCTGCATTGCTTACAAACGATCTATGAAAGTGGAGACATATGGGCATGCGCATCAGATGGAAAGTTCGACGCACCAAAGCACATGTAAGGCGTGTATATACCATCTAACCCGCTTAACCATATACACTAACAACTTGCAACAAACAGGTTCCGCATAGTCGCCACCATTGCTGATGAAACAGGGAATCTTACAGCAACTCTTTTCGATGAACCTGTGAAAACACTGCTTGGCACAGAATGCTTGGATCTGCTGATAAAAGAAGCCTATACAGACACAACAATGATACCACTGCCTCTCCAAGCAATCAAAGGAAAGGTAAAAAAATTCCACTTGCAAGTGCAAAAAGACATGCGTACGGGCAACCTGAAATGCACGGTAAACAAATTAATGGACCCGGTCATGGAAGAAGTTACTTCTGCTACACCTTTAGCTACCAAAATGATACCACCGACACCGTCAGCCACAATTTCAGCAGCAAAACGCAGCCTCTTTCAATCACCAAGTACATAAAAAATATGGTTCTGTTAACTAAGAAAAAATACACACTGATTTCCATCTCTAACGCTTGCAGCTGACGGCATAAGTGAGACGAAAAGGCGACGCTTACCTGATTAAAAAGACTGCTTAAAAAAGGGCTCATCTTTTGTGATCATTTTGTTTCACCGCCCTAGCAGCTTATTCACTTTTGGTTAAATAGGTCCTGGGCCACTCTTTGTTTCTCACAAAAAAACTCAGGCTAAGACCCCATATTTTGTAAAATAACTTATGAAGTGTTTCTTGTGAAACGCTACTTTCGGTCAATGAATGTATATGAATGTCTTCTTATCCGACCACTTTTCTACAACATCAAGCTACTTAATGATCCCATCGCCGCAT
Organism: Smallanthus sonchifolius; assembly: GCA_023525975.1. Classification (NCBI taxonomy): domain Eukaryota; kingdom Viridiplantae; phylum Streptophyta; class Magnoliopsida; order Asterales; family Asteraceae; genus Smallanthus; species Smallanthus sonchifolius. The sequence goes on along the minus strand of CM042021.1, from coordinate 26,327,818 downwards.
CGCGCGTCGGGAATAATACTAGTTAAATTTAAAACCCCAGCGGCGAGCTGCAAACCGTGAAAAAAAACAAACATCGAAACGTTTCCGCGAACCCGCGTGTTGAACGTAAGAAAAACGAAACTTGCGCGCCATTGATAACATTCGAAACTTTATATAAAAAACGAAACTGTCACAAACCCGTGCGTTGCGGTTAGACTGTTGATAATATTTGAAACTTTATATAAAAAATCCGTTAAAAAAAACCACGTCGAATCGTTGATAAAAATACGTACGTCGCAATGGAAAAAAACCAAACAGTCAAAAATATTAACGTTGATAAAAATAAGTACGTATAAATTTGTATTTTATAAAAATCATATTTTAAAAGTTGGAGGAAGAAAAGAAAAAAAAAACTATAAAAAAAATCAAAGCGTTGAATCTGCTTTTTAACAACTTGTATGTTTATGTGTTCAAAGTAGAGATACGGATGTGTTTGGGGATGCATACTATTGCATAGTAATTGTTTTTATCCATAGACTTACTACTGCAGCTTCCATAAAGCTTCCTCTTATTTTAGAGATGAACCAGAGAAAAAAGAACAGTTAAATACGGTTTTATTCTCCAAAATAATCATTTTAGTTCAAAAGTTTTAATTTGCATTTTTCAGTCCAATAGTTTCATGTTGATTTCAATTAACTCCATACTAACACCGTTAAAATGCTGTTGGTAAATAGAAGGGTATTTTAGTCTTTTTACATACATGGACTAATTATGTAACTTACTAAATAATGTAATAGTTGGGGGACTATTCATGTAATTTGTTTATAATAATAAAAAAATAAACAGTTTTAAAAGCCTAAAATAATTTTCTAAGATCACAACTACTTTTCCTCTCCTTCGCCGATCAACGCCTACATTTTTGAGAACATCTAATGAAAAGACAAAAGCAAACAGAGAACATCAATGTGCTTTAATCTGTCGATTCAGTTCACGAAAACCCTACATGTGCTTCAATCGGTCGATTTATACTACTCAAAACCCTTAATCTAGCTCACAGTGCACAAGTGTCTTCATTTTCATGTAAGCCCCAAATCATTTCTTGTTTTCGTGAAAGCCACAAATAGACAACAAAGCCGCTATAAGCAAGTACAACTGACTTCGATTTCTATGGTGTTATGAGGTTTCGCCATCCGCTACCGGAAAATCAAGGGGGAGGTCAGGTCACCACTGGGGTTAGATGATCTACGGCGTGGGCTAGGGTTTGAGATCAATATCATACGAAAGGGATGGGAGATTTTAATTGATTTTTTTTTAGTTTGTATTAGTTGTAATCAATTGCATAAATAGCCCCTTAAGTTTGAATTGTTTATCTTTTAATACTATTTTGAATAAATTACATAAATAGTCCTCAGATGTAAAATGACTAAAATATCTCTTTATTTAACAAAAGAAATAAACGGTGTTAGAAGCGTGAACTTAATTAAAAATAAAACTATTAGACTGAAAAAGCTAAATAAGAACTTTTAAACTAAAATGGTTATTTTATTTAAACCACATGAAACAAAACCGTATTTAAATTTTTTTTTTTAAAAACCTTAAAATTTCCTCTAAATTTTGAGGATATTGATCAATTCTTTTTCTGTATGGTTATATCCCAGTGGATAAGAAAACACTCCACCAACACTATCTCCATCTTTACCCGAAGCCATGTCCGTCGCCGGCCGGATTTCTTCAATCACCCCCACCGTCACACCCCAATTCCACCACCCCTCTTCCTCCGCCGCAATCCTCCCTCTCCGCCTCCACAAAACCCGCACCCACCACGCCTCCCTCCGCTGCTCCAACTCCTCCTTCCTCAACCCTATCCGTCTATCCCCTCTCACCACCACCAAAACCCTAACCCGCCGACCCACCTCCATCCAAATGAGCATGGAGGCCGGAATCGGTCTAATGGGTACCAAACTAGGCATGATGACGTACTTCGAATCCACCGGCCAAGTGGTTCCGGTCACCGTCATAGGTTTCCGAGAAGGGAATATTGTGACGCAGGTGAAAACCGATGATACAGACGGGTACAATGCGGTTCAAGTCGGGTACCGGAGGGTCCGGGATAAGAAGCTAACGAAACCCGAGATGGGTCATTTGGAGAAATCAGGGGTTATTCCGTTGAGGCATCTTCAGGAATTTCGGTTGCAATCGGTTGAAGGGTTTGAGCCGAATCAGAAGTTGGAGTTGGAGGGGTTGTTTAAAGAAGGTGATTTGGTTGATGTTTCTGGTACCACTATTGGCAAGGGGTTTCAAGGTTATTTCTTTATCTCCACTTGATTTTGTTTTAGGGTTTTGTTTTATGGGGTTTGGTGCTGATTGGAATTAATTTTGGGGGAAATTTTAAGTTAAAGAATTAATCCTAAAATTAGCTTTTGAAAGCTTAATTAGCTGATTAAATGACTGTAATTAATTGAATTACTTTAGAACACAGTTTATATGCTGTTATTTTTTTTTTTGAACGGCAACACCTAGATATTCTAGGATAATTGGGTTTCCCCGGGGCAACACCTAGAATATCCAGGGCAACCCACCACAAGAGGAACCCCAACTGGGTAAACCCCTGACCTGGCCACAGACCTCTTTTTTGTTGTGGCCAGGATTCGAACCCAAGACCTCCACTATGGGAAGTCTTGGGGCTACCATTGCACCAAATGGCCAACGGTATATATATATATATGCTGTTATTAGTGAACAAAATGTATGGTTTAAACTAAAGTAATTTCTATAGGACTAATGGTAACACCTGGTATGATTCATGGGGAATTAGGAATTTGGATCAGGCCATACTTTCAAAAGCTAAATTACCTATTTACCGCTAACAGCGATTACAAATTATATCCTTTTTTGGTTTTGATCCAAGAGAGGCCCTTGTTCGGCCAAAGCGTCCAAACCGAAGCAACTCAGGTAGTTCAGCCAGTTTGAGATTTATGCAGTTCAGAGTTTGGTTTTGGCGGTTTAATGGCCTGGCAGCTCGCCGTTTAACCTTTTAATTTGTTTTCTTTTTGGAATATGCAGTTATGTATATGTATTATATTTTCATGAACCATCTTTATCATTTTAGATATTTTAATACAAACCAACAGTTTTGAAACAAAAGTCATTTCAAACCGCTAAAACTAGTTGGTCTGGCCGACCCACCCAACCTCGTCGGTTTGGTTTGTTGTCTCTCAAATTGTAGTAAGCGGTTTGGCCTGAATTTTTTGTCAAAACCAGACTATGTGCACCGTCACAGGTATGAAACTACACATTGATGTAAAAAGTTGCAATTTTATGAGTGAGAATGACATTTGCTTGCTATTTGACTTCAGTCAGTTCTATATAATTCTTTACTTTTTGCAGTTGAGTTCTTTCTTTTTGTATATAATGTCTGTCTGGCAATGAGTTTCTATGGTTTGTGCTAGAGGTGGACATTATGACCCGTTTACTTGTAAATGGGTCGATTTAAGTTTAGTTTTATCATGTCAAACGGGTCAAAAAAATTAGTTAAAAGGGAAACAAGTCAAACTGGTTGAAAGTCACTCGAAATGATATTTAGTTCATACAACCAATCGCTTTATTCAAAAAGTTGACCGACTGTAACAATATAGTTTTTGTAATCATATTTAACAAAATTACATGTCTTGACGACCAACCCGGTTTGCTGCCCTTAGTTTTTACACAAATGACGTGTGATTATGTTCTTTGTATTCTTATTGGGCCGGGCCAATGTTATCTTGTGACCAGGTGGTATCAAGAGGCATAACTTCAAAAGAGGTCTAATGACTCACGGGTCAAAGAGTCATCGGGCTCTGGGTTCAATCGGAGCAGGAACAACACCCGGGCGTGTGTACAAAGGGAAGAAAATGCCCGGTCAAATGGGAGGAACAAAAACCAAGATCCGAAAACTTAAAATCGTCAAAATTGACAGCGATTTGAGAGTTGTGATGATCAAAGGGGCGGTTCCTGGTAAACCTGGAAACCTTATCCGAATAACTCCCGCCAAGATCGTTGGCAAGAATATCCCGAAGAATTAGTTCGGTTTCATGTTCTCTTCGATTACTATTTGTTTTTTTGTCACACTCGGTTTAAATTTGTACGATATTATTTTTGTGAAATTTTGTTATGTTAATTATGTTTTCGAACAAGGATGTGACATTGGAGTAGGGCTGTAGCCGAATATCCGAGTTAGAATTCATGTGATTTGAATGATCGTGTTTGAGGTGGTTTCGGACGTTTATATATAACTGGGTTGATATGAGTTGTGTTTTATCTAACGGTTTAAATATGTTTAGGTAAAGTATTATAAAGAAAATAAAAAATGTATTCAAATATATAAAAATCCCATAACTTGTTTTTATAACGTCTTAGTTTGTATTTGTAACAATATAATAGTATTATAGTAATAGTTTGTATTTGTAACAATATAGTATTATAGTAATAGTTTGTACATTATTCTTTCTATAAAGATTTAAAAATGTTATGGCTTGACTTGATTTACTAAAAGTTGTTTATTTTGGCATCTTATCCAACATCATATAAAGACACGAAAACAACCATCAATCGTGTCAAGCTTTAAGTAACTCATACTACGTGTTTGCAACAAAGGATATGTCGTTGTGTGTGACCTCAAGCTTAATATGTGTTTGAAGGTTTGGATGTCTGATATGAGATAAAAAAATGAGTGAGTTAATAAATAAAAAAATATTTCTAGAGAGAAAGTAGTATCAACGAATACCTTCCTCCCAAGTGTTTCTAGGGCAAGAAGTTAACTATTGTTTCGATAATATTTATCATTAAATGATTTCACTATGGTGACAAAGAGTGTCACTCCATGTGTCAGGCCTTGTCGATGATTGGTTTGGGCTCCGAACCATGATATGGTCTGCTAGGCAATGCAAGGAGCATGTAACTTTTATCATACAAACACACTACTGCATCTGTAGTATCAGAGTATATTTAATGTCTATCATGATTAACTCCTGACTTATGCATCTCTACTGTTAGTCAAAACCATGGACCGGATGAAGTCCATACTCTCTGGATCCAACTAATCACAACTAATAATCTGAATCTCCGATCAACAATTATATTATAAGTTCGAACCTACAATGCCAAACTAAAAAAAACTTATAAGTAATGAATTTATAAATTAGGGTAGTATTCTGAATAGTATTATAAAGTAAGGGACCAAATTGAAATATTTCTTACAGAAAAAATGGGGTACAAAAATCGTTTCATCCAAGTTCTCAATTTCATCAATTGAATGGCGGAGAGTTCCTGAGAACCGATTCACGATCTCATCATCTGCGTGCACTCGCCGGAAAATCGTACCTGCGATTGCAAGATCCGCCTATCGCCGCCAATCTCTCTCTCACATCCTCAATCAACCTGAGGTAATTGTCCATCTAGATCTCCTACTTCCGGTCAATCTGGTATGAAATGTTTTCTGTTTCTCTAGGGTTTAAATCGTAAAAATTTATCTGTTGATCTACATGTTTGATTGTGATTCAGATTAATAGGTAATTATCGCAGTTTTACAATATCCGGTAGGCAGAGAGTTCATTGATTGGTGGATTGAGTTCTAAAATTAGATAATTGGTTATTGAGCTGGAATGTGAATGAATATTTAATCAACAGTCCTAATGCTGATTTGTTATTAGGAGCCTGTGATTTGGACAACATAGTTGCCTTTTGCTTCAGATTTGAAGTTCAATAATGTTGTTCATTTAACATATTGATCATTGTCTCATGCCTACTTCTGTAAACAATTATTTTGATAAATTGACCTTTTGATCCATGCTCTTATTGATGTGCACTTGCATATTCCTTTTAGATGATGTTTTTTCTTACAATTATTCTTCTGGTGGTGCTTTTGGGTCTGAAATATGTTCTTTTGGGCTATTTTTTGGTTTTATATGCTATTTCAGATCTTTTTTGCTACTTCATTATCTTTTTTCCTTCGTGTATTGGCATTTATATTGCATTGCTTGATTATAGATTGCTTTCTTGTTCCTTACCATCCGACCTCATTGTTTAGTGCTTTTAATTCGTGCAGCAGTGATATTTCCCCTTTCTGTTTATATTGAAAGCTCTAAATTTCATGCAAGAGCTAAATGTCCATATTTTTTTTTTCACTGATCCAAGTTAGTTTTAGCATTTTTTTACAGTTTTACGAATGGCATTCCTCCATTCCCTTAAATACAATCATTGTTAGCATCTCAACCATCGGGTATTAGCCATTCTAGTTGCTAAGTATCTTCTTTTACAAATAAGCTTGTTTCATAATTGTACCATATACTCATCTAGCGTCATAACACTTTTTGTATTCAAAACCTAACAGCCAAGCATTTATCAGTTACAAAGACAAATGCAGATGCGTTAGTGCCCATAAATGCCCACACATTCACGCATATAGAATATTTTATGTAATGTAGGTAGAGAAATAATCTTGAGGAGTTGGTGAATCTTTTGTGAATGCTTGGGTCACATCTCCACTTGGGAGTCTAATGTAATTTTATGAGCATCAGTGTCTTGTTTTGTTTTCCTATATGCTTTGTATACTTGTATCATGCTTTGTTAAATGTTAATCCATGCACACACTTGTTCATATTTTTAATGTCATTTGGCTTCTGAACATGGAATCTTATATCCTAATTCCTAATACCACATTGGAATCAGCTTTGAGATTCTGACAATATATGTTATTATAGGTACCCTCAGCTGGTCACACCATTGTTTCCAAAAGAGAGATATGAAGACAATTGCAGTAGTTTTTGTGGCAATTTTACTTGTGGCATCTGAACTGCCACGTGGGCTTACCTTCTCATCTACAACCCCTGCTTTTTTGTGGTCAAATATCCAAGATGGGTATGCATACCTATTTTATAAAAAAAAACATTGTGAACCATTCAGTAACTTGGGTCCTGTTGAAGTCAAACTGACTTATTATTTGTTCGTCATTCTATTTTGCTCATCAGTGTTGGTAAAATTTCTTGATCTTAAGCACTGCATGCGTTTAATATAAGGGTAGAGGAACTCTTTCCAGTTTATGTTCTTATCCTACAGATGAATTAGAGAGTTTGTTAAAGTTAATATAGATTAATTTGAAGTTAAACCTTGAGAGAGGGGTCATTCAAGGGTTATTGTGTTGGTTTAAGTAACTTATTGGTGGTATAAACCTAATATTTTTATTTGGTTATCTCCATAAGCATATCTCTTATGTTCAATTATGGCCTTCCTTTTTATGAGTTATGCCCTAAGTCGGGTTTATGCCTCTGTTCTAATCTTTTACTGGTATGGAAACTACAGATCGACTTCCAGCAAAGCTAAGGAAGCTGTAAGTTACCAAACCCTTTCACCAAAGGACTTGGCCAAATCTGTCATGTCAGAAGGTGGATGGTCAAACTCACTGGTAACTTTTTCTTATCCGGTTGGACTTTCCCCCCTATATTTCATATATTGCCAGAACATAGAGAACAAGCTACCAGCCTTTTGTTTTGATGCAAGGGTTTGCAATCCTTATGCTAGTTCCGTTTTTTCAGTGCTCCAATCAGAAACCTGAAGACTCCATTGATCTTGCAATTGTTTTTGTCGGGAGGGAGGTAGGAATCCATGACAAATGTATCCTTCTTTCAGTGTCATATTTTCAATGAATGGTCACTTTCTTTCAAGCCAATGATGATATTTACTGCAAGAAATTACTTGCAAGTTACAAATGAACACATTTAAAAATCAGTATCTACAACTATATAACTTGATATTGGGTTACTGTATTGTTGAGACCATGCTGATTAATAGATTTGAGTACTTACGGTTTATCCATTCAATTTTAATCACAGTCTGTGGATATTTCTGGGCGTAAAAATGAAGACCAAACACTTCTAGACTTGCTCAAGGTAACTGCTGCTTGAGTTCTTGAATCAATCCGTAAAACCGGCTTGTTTGGTTCAGATTTCTATAAGTTTAACCTGTGTCCTACATTCTGTATTTATATCTACACTCCCAACTTTAATGAACAGGTCTCATTCACAAAGTCAACCTTTTCTTTAGCATACCCTTACGTCTCAGCATCTGAAGAGAATAAACCTCTGCAAAGTTCATTAGTTTCCGAGTTTGCAGAAACCTGTGGACTTGATTCAGGTTTAAGCAAGCTTGGTATGCTGGAGTCATGTGCTGCAGAGGGTGGAAACTTTGAGAAACTTGCTGACATAAGCTCAGTCCATGTAATGGTTTTGGTCTTGCTTGAATATATAGTCATATATTTTCATAATCGTTGGCACTTATCTAATAGATAACCATCTACAATGACAGGAATATGTAGTTTCAAGTATGGAGAAGAAGTCCAAGGGGCAGACACCACTGGTTGTATTTTGCAATGGAGCCGACTCGCTGAAAGGAAGTGAGCAACCGCGTTCTGAGGGTACGTGGGCAGTTATCTTTTTTGTTTTTATTTTATTTGGAATGACATTTTGACAAGCTCAATATACATTTTGATCAGAGGTGGAAAATGTGTGAATCGGCTGGTTGGGTAACGGGTCAAACGGATGAGGTCAAAACTAACTGAATTTTTATATAAACAATTAGCTTGTCAAATATTATTACATTATTTTTTTACTAACATGATTTAGGAGGTTTTATGTATTAAGTATACGCTTTGGGCGACTTCCGGCCTGTTTCCTTTTCAGTTGTTTTTTAATTTATTTTCCATGCTGACCCATTAGAGATAAAACATAACTTGAATCTACCCATTTAAGTAAACGGGTCGAAATTGCCTCTAGTTTTGTATGAATGTGTTTACTGTCTTGTATAAATATATTATGCCCAGTTTGTTGAAATGCAGGCGAAGTTTTGTCTGAGCTAATAAGCTCTGTGGAGAAGACAGGAGCAAAATACTCGGTTTTATACGTCTCTGACCCGGTTAACGTCATTCGTTATCCTTCTTACCGTCAGCTAGACAGGTTTCTTGCAGAAAAATCTGGAAATAAGTTACAGGACTCCACTACATGTGATGGAGTTTGCCAAATCAAATCATCATTGTTGGAGGGACTTTTGGTGGTAAGTTGACCATCTTTTCTCATCTTGTTGATTTATTTACATTTTTGAACTTCTAATTAATAGTAAGTGCTGCATATTTAATTATGGAATGGGGTAAGTGGAGAGGCAGTCAAGTGGGACCTTCTAATCAGGGTTAAGTGGGTGTTTAAATGGAAGCATAAGTAGTTCATTTAGATATTTAAGATATAAGTTAAGTAGGGGTGTGAATCTCTGACACGACACGAACCTAACACGAAATTTGTGGGTTTGGGTTTAGTATCGGGTCGAACCCACGAACACGATTAGCTAAACGGGTCGTGTTCGTGTCAATCTAGCGGGTTCTCGGGTTACCCCTTTATTTTTTTAATTTTTTCCCCTAAAATAGGTGTTTTGTGTCATAAATTCAACCGGTTGAGTATTTTATGACAAAATTAAAAATTATTACGTAAATTGACGTAAGATTATATAATTAAAATGTAATTATTTCATACATATTTGTAGTTTTATTTTTAAATTTGTAATAATAAAGTACTAAAATACAAAAAAAAAAATCGGGTTAAACGGGTCGTGTTTCTGTCAACCATCGGCGAATACTCCTGTTGTGTTTGGTTTCATGTATGACACGATTTTCAGGTACGTTTTTGGGTTCGTGTCAACTTTTCGGGTTGGACCCACCAACCTGTGAACATGGCCTATTTAGCACACCTAAAGTTTAGGTTCAAATCCAACTTCCGCCGGTTTTCTGCCTTAACCCGCCACCTTTTTTTTTAGAACAGCTAACTCTCTCTAAGCCTAGACCTAAATCTACACCAATGTTCACCATGGAACTAGAACCCTCAACCACTTGTGGAGGAACACCTTCAGTACACACCATTGTTGGAAATCAGGCCCAAAATCGAACACGCAAAGACGATATGGACCTCAACAAAGATTGATTCTTTCTTGTATATATAAAACTTGACACAATGAACAATGATCCTAGCCCCTATTTATACTAAAAACAAACTTGCAAACCAAGACTTCTAATCCTACTCGAATTAGGAAACCAAATCAACTTTAAATGACTCATTCTTACCATACTAGAAAACATACCAAACAAATAAATAATAAAAACACTAAACTTAATTCCCAAGTTTCGACTCTCTCAACCGACCCACTTCACATGTGAACTAAATTTAGGATTAACTCTATCAACCATGGTACCGCTAGGCTACAAGCCCTTTGGTCTTTAACCCGCCACCTGACTAGCGTAAGCTGCATTCTACCTAGTCCCACTGGTTAGCAAGGTATTGGACGAGCCTTTGAGTTTTCCCTGACGGGTTCTCATGGTCACCAGAAAAAAAAGATATTTAAGATATAATTAATTTTGATTGGCTTATTGGTACAAATACTTACGAAAGATTGCTTACAGAAATAATTATGTTTTTTTCAGTTATTTAGGGGTAAAGTAAATCCTTATAATAATAAAAAAAATCCAAAATACCTGGGACAATTGTTTCGGAACAATAATATCATACAATTTTGTGACGTTGCAGGGACTTGTTCTGCTTGTAATTTTGATCTCGGGGCTTTGCTGCATGGCTGGTATCGACACCCCGACAAGATTTGAAGCTCCTCAAGAATCTTAAATCTTCTCCCATGCTTTTGCAAGCAATATTTCAATACTTGCAGTGCAAGTAATGGCAGTGATCCCGCCATTGGGTAAGTATTATATTAGTTCAGCTTTGAATGAGTCCTGTTTACGGTGTGCGCTGGTCAATAATGGTTTGTTTGACATTTCTTCAAACACTTGTGTGACATTTTGTATCGACATAAAACCAACATGCAAAGGTAGTTAAAAACATAAAGTACGAAGCTGCTCTGTGTCCCCGTATTTCTGCAGTTCTTCGTGAACACATACGGGCAGAAACAGTAAAATCTATTTGTGGAATCATATGCTTTGTTTCGTTGGGATGAACAAAATCAGTCTTGAGATAGTTAATTGGATTCGTTTGGTTTGCTTTCATTATTTTTGTTAAGGATATAATATTATTGTAATAAATATTTAAATTATCACATTCGAAAATCCGATCTGAATTTCATTTTCAAGATCATTCGATGTTGAGACATTGGGATCCTTCACATGTCACACGCGGTCACAAACATCAAATGATCTCGAAAATGTTAGTATGAAACCAAATCGACAGTTAGTATGGGCCGAGCCTTGTATTACATTATTGCTTCTTATTATAAGCCTAAACTATGAAACCAAATCGAAGCCAAACTGTTAGTATGGGCCGAGCCTTAGACATAAAAAATCTAGAAAGTTTAACACGTTCATCGTGCAAATTGCTTCAAGTACTTTATCTATTTATCCTTTTGAAACTCCATTTCGAAACAGTACGATTGATTAAGCAAAATGTACAACAAGAAAATGCACATGGTCATTTGGAGAAATCAACCACCACTTCACACAAGCTGTTTGTATCATTCAAGATTACATTTGCAAACTGGGTTTAAACACAACATTTTATAAAATAAAATGGGAAATAAAGTTTTCAACGCCTCGAATTGCTTGCCTACGGGTGAGATCTCCCACGTCTTTGAAGAACAATGTTGGTATAAACCGTCTAAATTTTAATCGAAAGAACCTCTAATACCATCCAAGCTTTCTCCCAAAGATGATCTAGAAAAGAAACCGTTAGATGATAATATGCATTGCATTTTCTTTTCAAAACCCGAGTTTAAAAGTATAAATGTATAATCCAAGAGAAACTTTCCAAGTTTCATGGAACTTGGAGGGAGTACAAATGTCTCATGCTACCAACAATCCTAGATCAACCAGTTATGACCAGGGGTGGAAATTTCTGACACAATATGGAAATAATAAGGTTTTAGGTTGTTTTATCTAACTGATAGGTTGACATGTCCTATTTAACACGTTTACAATGCATCATGTCAACTCGTTTGACTCATTTATACAAATGGGTTAAACGGGTCGTGTTTGGGTTACCCAATTTTATGTGTCTGGTTGACACGTATAAAAATATGAGTCGTGTTTGGGTTCAACGATTCAAGTTCAACTCACCAACCCGACATTGACACCCCTAGTTATGACCAAAAGGTTATGAATTTGTGAATTAAAAAGTGTTTTTAGTTGATATCTGTAGGGCGCGTTCAATATAGAATCAATTCTAAGTAGAGCACCACGCGTACTACGTAATCACTTGTACGTAGTGCTTGTCAGATATGGTGGGAAAGAAAAAAGGAGGCAATTGTGCGGTTACATAACCGCTTTATGCATAATACTTAAAGCAACATATACACAGTAATCACTTATACGTAGTGCTTGTCAGATATGGTGGGAAAGAAAAAAGGAGGCAGTTGTGCGGTTACATAACCGCTTTATGCATAATACTTAAAGCAACAGATACACAGTTCTCGCAGTTCTCTACTTAAGATTGGTTGTGGATTGAATGGCCCTCGATATCCATATTGTATACATTTATCTAATTATTTAAATACTTCAAATTTAAGTCTTCAATTTTCTTTGTAATAGAAAAGATCATTTCTTTTTATTTGCCTTCGGTAATTAACTTCTCGTGTTCCATAACAAATACTCATGTTTAACTTCCGAAGTTAATTCGATGTATAGTTTGGTTTTGAATAAATATTTATTTTTTATAGTTTTATATAATTTCTCATAAACTTTTAAATATATATTAAAAATATAAAATATTCATCTCAGAGTCTATTAACTTGCAATTGGTAACTAAAATCACGAGTATAACCGATCTAACCTGTGCATACAGTACTTGTACTCCTGGCTCCTCACGTAATCTCTCTCGCCTTCTTCGAGCTGATAAAGACATCCATCAAGCAAAAGATAAGCATATAAATCCTAGAAATTATAGTATTATTCAGAAAATATGCCAAATCAAGTGGTTGCTTACTGGATCACTCTCATAAATAAGCTCAAAGCAAGCTGGTGACAAGCATTTTAATGCACAATTCTCCTTTGCAACCATTGAAGACTTGCATTGTGGACCCCAATATCCACTTTCCAACCCAGAAAAGTAGACGAAAAAATCAAAATTAATAGTAATAAAGAGAAATTTGGCAATTTCAACCTGCTTTTTGCTTATGAATGGATCGATTTAGGACATGCTTTTATCTCAAACGGGCCCAACGGGTCAAATAAAAAAATTATTTATAGATCTAACGGGTCATTCTAATCGGAAGTCACCCAAACTGTATTTTTAATGCATACAACCTACTAATCAATGCAAGAAATTAGATTAATAATGTATCTATATAGGCTTTGTAATCTTTTGTAACACAATAGTTATTATAAGTTGAATAAATTTTGGGACAAAATATGTTTCAAGTCAACCCAACCCAGCCTTAATCAAAATTACACATTTTGACCCGGCCTCCTAACCCACCCTTTTTGTAGCCATTGAGTTCATACATAGTTAAAGAAAACTTTCTGATTATTTGTTAAGTATCAAGATAATGAAAATGGCATACATGAACCTTTCCAAGGAAAAAGAAGCAAAATGCTGCAATTTTGGTGAAAACCTAACAATGAAACATTGCAATTTCAAGGAAGATAGCAAGCATCCATGACTTTTGACACGCAAATCCACAGGATAACTGGGTCATAAGCTATGTTGTCAAGGCGCGTGCCTAGGCGCAAAAGCACAACCAGGCGCAAGTTTAGTGCCTGGTGGAGACCTAGGCGCAATTTGGGGCTTTTCTTGTAAAAGCGAGCTCAGGCGAGCGCCTAGGCGCGTTTTCAGGCCAGATTCCGGCTAAAATTCGCCGGAACTTGTCTAAAACCCCTAATCAAGCCTGGAATGACCTTAAAAAAGACTAAACTAGCCCTAAACAAGCTTAAAACAAGTTTAAAACCTATGGTCATAAGGAATGCTCTATCTCAAATACCATCAAAATAAATTTTGGGTGCGTTGACTACGAATCAGAGAAGGTGGTTGGGTGGTAGTAAGTCTAGGATGCTAACGACGACAGGTTATTATATTCGCATAGAAATTTTAGGAATTCTTTTCAACTTTGAAGGTAAAACTTATGGTTATGATCTCAAGATTCAGCATATTAGAAAGTAATTATCAAATTATTCTTTAGGCAAAGCATAAACCCTAAAAAAGTATAGGCAAGCGATGGTAAAAAACAAACATTCAAGATCATAAGAATACAAATTTTCAATGGTTCATAAATTTGGGGAACTAAAATGGGGAAACCGAGCATACAGTTCAATTTCAGAGTAGCAATTCTGCTTCTTTTCTCGAACCTCAGTGTCCTGATTACACCCAAAAGTATAAAGATTAGAAATTTAACGAACCCAGATGAGAATGAAGACGAATTTGTTAAAAACTTACAGATATTGGGCGTGGAGATTTCTTTGCAAGAACTTCAAGATGAAATATGATGGTTACCCATATGATGAATTCTAGGGTTTTGTGGATCTTGACCATTATACTGATTGATCGGTGATTGGAGAAATTAGGATCCTAGGGCAGGTTTATACAAAGCAGAGATGATTGATGAATGAACTGGGCTTTTCCTATAGGAGCTCCAGGAAGGATTAGGGTCAACCGGGTCGGACCCGGGTTTGATAGGTTGGGCAGTCTTTACTTTGATAGGCCAGGGTTTTCTCACATACGATGAGTTTCCTCCTCGAGAATGTGAAGATGATCGGATGGGTTAGTGTGGTGAGTTTTCTCCTCGGGGAGGTGAAGATGATCGGATGGGTTAGTGTGATGAGTTTCCTCCTCGGGGAGGTGGAGATGATCGGATAGATTAGTGGCCCGTGAGTGATCTAAATTGTCGTTAAAAGAAAGAAAAAAAAGGATGTTTTTCAGTAGTATCATGATCATTATTTGTCTTTATTATAATCATGATCATCACCATCACCATAATCACTCTCCTTTGTAATAAATTAATTATAAAGAACTATGTCTGTTTGATTGATAACTAAATATCTAATTTAATTTAACTGTGGATGAACCCATGTGCTCCAACATTATGTTAAAATTTGTAAGACTTAATTTCCAAGATTTGTACATTGGTATTTACCTCGTGAAAAAAAAATTAATGTCGGAACGTTGATAAAAATAAACATGTCATAACAGTAAATCCAAAATTTTATAAAACATCATATTTTAAAGGTTGTAAGAGCCAGACTCACGGATTCTAAAAGTGGGCCCTTCTAAAAAAATTATTAGAGTTAAAGGCAATTTTCGTCCCTAATGCTTGGTCAAAACATCAACTTTAGTCCAATTTTCAAACCTTTAACACCTTGTGCCACCCACATATTGTTTTCTCTAACTTTTTGTTCCTAAAACATACGACAGCTAAAGATTCTCTTAACTCATCCCCACGTGAGGGGTAGTATCGTCTTTTCATTTCCTTTTGTGTACCCTACATCTGCTCCAACCTTCAAACTTGCCAAGACTTGCAAAGTTGGTCACTGTCGTCTTCGCGAGCACGATCGAACTGACCTAGCTCCAACCATTTTCATCCTTCAAGAACTGTAAGTTGATTGTTTCAGACTGCAATGACTAATTTATCGTGGATTGGTTCGTGGTAATCATCCACATGATTATCTTGACCCTTACAAGTGTTACGGTAAGGTTTTCAAAACTTTAATTTTTTTTGAAACATTAAATTATTTTTAGTTCAAGATTATTTTTTTGGTATAAATTTAACTCTTTTATCTTACATTTGACGTATTTACAGCAAACGAACCTCAAATGTTTAGTATCAAAATCTTCTATGGAGGAGAATTTGTCAAATGTCTCAACAGGAGGTATGTAAATGGTAAAATTAGCTTCATTGATATGGTCTTTGTCTATCATTTTAAGATTCCATAAATGGATTTGGATTTTGGTCTAAGGACATTGGTTAATGACAATGATATGAAAAGGTTGTTTACGACGGTGCATCGAATCCTTACAGTTTCAAGTGTGGTTGTGATTTAAAGGAGACGGGGTGTTCGACTACGCGTGTGGAACGAATTTAGTTAGTTCATCCGAGAGTATCGAGTCGAACGTGATCCCCAAATTTAATAAATTGTGACATGGCATGGTGCCAGAGTGGTGATTTTTGTAAAGTATTAAATTTTATAATTTTATAATTATTTTTATAAAAATAAATGAATGATTTAGAATGCGAGTTAATTGGTGGATACGTGTCGAGTTACAATCTAGTAGTTTAGACTGTGAAAACGGGTCGTATTTGATCAGAGTGTTGGTATTAATAATAATGTAGTTGAAACATTATTATTATAGGTGTATTATCTTTTGGTGAGCAAGGAACGAATGTTAACTTTGTTAACAATGCAGTGGAATTAGGTGAATTTCTATGAGCTCTTTTAAATGTGTTTTGGGCTGGAATACTCACTTAAGTGTTTTGAAACGAATAGCAGTAGTTAATTGTTGAGTTATTACTTGCAAGTCAATGTGTCATGTCTATTACTTGTTTGCGGTGTGTGTATGTTTACATGTGTGTGTGCGTGCGCATAACATTTTGACAGTAAGTTGGACCTGATCTGTGTGACTTGGGAATATGTGGTATTCCAGGTGAGATGCGTATTGTAGTGAGTCATGTAAACATAATGTTGTAGGAACTTGTAATGACATGAATTTTAAAGTGTGTTTGAAATGTCAGCATAGAACTCACCAGTGTAAAGCTGACTTGTTTAAGCGTTGCATTTCAAGGAGGTTTGAGGACTCAACTAGTAAAAGGAAAGGTCACGCTTAACCAGTGCTAGTGGATCGACTATGGCATTTGGCGAAGACTTGTCATAAGATGTTTTAGGAAAATTTCAATTTATGTTTTATTTAAACAGTTGTTTGTTTTTTGTGTCTGGTAGTAAGACTTTTGTCGTGTGTTTGGTTTTGAACTACGGTTTCTTGTGTAATTCCAATAAAGTCACGTGCTCGGATTTTAGGGTGTGTCATGACTGACTTTAGTAGAACACTTGAGAAACTTGATTATTATTGTGTGAAGTTTTTCTTTAAAAATTTAGTTATATAATCTTACATGTTTTATTATATATATACTTTCATATGAAAAAAAATGTTTGATATTAGTAAAACCTTAAAAACCAAAATACTCATTATTTATGCATATGGTACAATCTTTATATGCATAGCTTATTTTATTATTATTCTTTTCTCTAATTCACCTAAACTCATGTTTTTTTCTTTTTGTTATTGAATATTTTTATTATTATAATTCATTTTGAAACTATTTTAGTTTTTTCTTATAGCTTTTAAAATATAATGTTCTATAAAATTTCGAATATACGGTTGCGAAGTTTGTACGTTTCGATGTATTAAAACTTTAAAAACCAAAATACTCATTATTTATGCATATGGTGCAATCTTTTTATGCATAGCTTATTTTATTATTGTTTTTTTTTCTAATTCACCTAAATTCATGTTTTTTGTCTTTTTGTGATTGAGTATTTTATTATTATAATTAATTTTGAAATTATTTTGGTTTTTTCTTATAACTTTTAAAATATGATGTTTTATAAAATTTCGAATATACTGTTGCGAAGTACGTAGGTTTCGATGTAAATTTCATTCAAAACGGAGTTGCATGTAATAATGTACAAGTCATCAAAACACAAACGTACGAGTCGTCAATGCTGCTTCAAGATTTTTATTTTTTTCATAGTTTTTTTTTTGTTTTTTCTCTTACAACTTTTAAAATATGAAGTTTTATAAAATTTCGAGTTTGACGTTGCGACATGCCTATTTTTATCTACGTCTAGACGTGAATTTTCGTAATGCCATTTTTAAGTCGGCCGGTTGTTTTAAACGTTTTTTTAAACCGTTTCGTTTTTTAAAACGTTCAACGCTCATCTCCAAATATACCGATATGACGTGTGTTTTTTTATTTTCACGGTTTTACGCTCTCACTATAACATGGTGTTTCGTCTTTTTTATATAAAGTTTCAAATGTTATCATCAATGTCCAGGTTTCATTTTTTTACATAAAGTTACGTATGTTATCAACGTCTCCTTTAACGCGTGAGTTCGCGGTCTCAACGTTAATTTTTTTGGTGGCTATAGGCCCCCGCCGCAAGGCGGGGGTCATAATACTAGTTTTGTCTTCAATTTAGGAAAAAGAAACAGAAAAATATACGAAATAAACATAAAAACTTTTTGGTAATTTTTACATGAAAACTTGTAGTTTTTTCTATATAGACATACAATACTTTTATATAAATACAAGTAAGGATAACTGGATAGGGAATGGATCATTTAAGAACTCTTAAATATTTTGAGAACTCGTCAAAAAACCAATCAAAACCATTTTTTTTATTTTTACTACCTTTATTATTAGAATACAACATAAAAAAATGAATTTATGTATGTAAATTTACATGTATTTATTTATTAAAAAAAATCTACACATTTGTAAGTTTACCACTTACACATGTGTAAGTGTTAAACATTTACATATGCGTTAAATTTTTTTTAATAATAATTTAGAAAGAAGAGATGAATTAATTGAAGAGATAAATCATTTTTTTATGTTGTATTTTAATAATAAAGGTAGTGAAAACAAAGAAAAATGATTTTAATTGATATTTTGACGAGTTCTCGCGAGTTCTCAAGTATTTATGTGTTCTCATTTGATCCTAACTGGATATATTGATTTATATAGTCTTAAAAAAATATACTGACACGATATTCTATTGGAATTTGGACTTTAATAAACGTTACATCGGTCAATTAGATTAAACTTCCAAATACACATAACGAGACTAATCGGTCACACCTCTCCCCAAATTCTTAAAATCCGAAATTTAACCTAAGTGCCATAGTCACTCACTCTCACATTGTTAGGATCATCAACGAGCACGAGGTAGCCATTGCTCCGACCGACGACCATTAGGATAAACAAAGTAGCTTGATGAAAAATAACGAAAATGCTATAGATTGTGTTAGATTCTTATTACAGCAATGATCGTTTGTAATCATGATGAAAGGAAGGACTCGACTAACGAAGATAACTTTCTTGATCGAACTTCAATAATGGTTAGTTGTTCGATGTGAGATTTTATATCAAGTTGTTAAAGAAATTTTAAAAAATCCGCAAATGGAGTATGGATCCATCCAAAAGGAAATTGCCCATGTGTAAATTTTTTTAACGTTATTATGTTGCTCGGTTTTTAAACATGATTGGATCTTATATTAAAGTCCAAAAAAACAATAAATTAGCTTAAAAACCGAGCAACATAATAACATTATTATATAACCACAAAGACAATTGAGATCATGGAAGCATTGGTGTCATGTTTGTTTAATGCCTATTTAATTTGTTGAATATTGGAATTTTGATATTGATAGATTAGTTTAGAAGTATTACCTATAATGATACAATTGTTATGTTTATTGTAGTAATTAAATATACATAATAACTTTGATTATGTATAAATATTACTATGAAAAATAATTGGAAGACTTGTTAGAATAGAAAGAATCAAGTAACACGTAAAAC
Organism: Smallanthus sonchifolius; assembly: GCA_023525975.1. Classification (NCBI taxonomy): domain Eukaryota; kingdom Viridiplantae; phylum Streptophyta; class Magnoliopsida; order Asterales; family Asteraceae; genus Smallanthus; species Smallanthus sonchifolius. The sequence continues at coordinate 26,308,261 of CM042021.1, read as the reverse complement.
ATTTCTGTTTGAACAAACTTTAGAGACTTGTGTCCATAGATTTCGCATTATGTTTCTTGCCTTGTTATCAAAAGAACTTGGGACCTACAATCCTTCATAAACATGTTGTGATATAAAAAAAAACAATTAAAAATAAAATAAAATAGACGTATGAATCATTTTTCATGAGTAATATGAAAGTTTCTAATTTAAATACATCAATACAGAAATAGTAAACCCGTATTGACGTATTGTTTTACTTGTTAACAATTACAATACGGTTTTACCTATTAGAAAATATATCACTAATATAAAACTGGGTAATTGTGACCATCAAAGGGATTAGTGAAGGGCATTTTCGACTCATGTTTTGCGACCGATATTTGTAGCTACAAACATCTTCATCGCTATATGTTTTGCGACCAATTTTACTTTTGAGACGCCGTCATTAACTCGCGATGGATTTTGTGACTAAATTTCCCGTGACCGATCTTTTTTTACTTTCGTAAAAAAGAATATTTAATACTGATATTTGTTTTTTTTTCAAATTACTTACGATTGGTTGCGGCCATTTTTATATTTTAAAAAAATATATATTTGCGCTGAAATACAATTATCTAAACATGTTTATTAAACCAAAAACCCTACATCTAGGCACTGATACCAACTTGAAACGCCTCAAACAATCATAATCCAAAAATCAGAATATGTTACAGCGGAAGTCTTTAACTCATAACAATCATAATCCAAAATCATTAAAACATTGTTTGATACCTAAACTATTCGGAACATGAGATGTCAGTCTTCATTAATGCAGCCCGGCAGTCCATGCTATCCACCCCTCACGACTCCTTTACTTTACCTTTCCTTTACTACCTTTCATGCATACTAAAAGTCAGCTAACGCTAGTGAGTTCTATCTTTACTTTAAACTGTAAACTTTCTTTAAATAACTAGTTTTATAAAAATAAAATAAGCTTTCTTTCTTTACTTTAAAACAACTTTGCCTTTACTTTAAAATAAAATAAAATAAGCTTTCTTTAAATAACTAGTTACAATTTATAAAATCGTTTCGTTTCTATCTTTCATTTAATACTTTACTTTTGAGGAAACCGGTTAAGGTGTCCTCATTTACTTTTTCAACTTTGCTTTTCACTCGTACATGATAAGTGACTATAACATACTTTAACTATCACATATGGATCAATGTCCGAGGACAAGGTCCCTTTTCTCGTTTACACCTCAGGCTAAGACTTTTACTTTGCTGTGCCCACACCTCAGGGTGGGACTTTTTCGCTTACACCTAAGTGTAAGACTCCTTTGTCTGCTCACACCTCAGGGTGAGACTTTCTACTTTGCTTGCTCACACCTAGGGGTGAGACTTCTACTTTGCCTGTATGACTTTTTACTTTGCAATTATACTACGTCATATAATATAATGTCATTGAAACACATAACACATAGATAAATAACACATAAGCATATAATATGACATATGTCACTGTCACTTTCAAGCTACACCAAAGTGCAGCTTCTTTATCTTCTTTGCTTTAATTCTTTACTTTCTTTAAAAGTAATTTCAAAGATAGTACCATACTCTTTAACACTTTTCCTTTCTTTTATAAAAACAACATATTTATTAAAACTATAACTTTCTCTATCGCTTTATAAAAATAACATTTTTATAAAAAACTATTCTTTTCCTTTCAAATCTTTCGTTTCGCTCCCCCTTGCTCACTTTAGTGGCGGCTAGGTTAAGCCCCTCCCCCTTTAGTTTCGCTCCCCCTTGCTCATTTTAGTCCCCGTTGCCTTTCCCGCTTATTCGTTTAAATTTCTTTCGTTTATTTCCCCGGACCTTGTTCGTAAACTTTTATTTCCTTTTATTATTTTCATGATGTTAAAGACTCCTACAATAAGTCTTCAATAAAAAGGGTAAAGATCAAAAGGTGTAACACCCCAATTTTATGAAAACGACAACATGGAAATTTCAAGAAAATATACAAATACTATCTCAAAATACAATTGTAAAGATACTAAAATGTATCTAAATATCACATTGGTAGCTACAAGATTCAATAAATAATTACAAAATAGAAATAAAGTCTACTCTTGTTTTACTAAGTGATATGATCTTCAATATTGATAAATTTTATAAGATCCTAAATTTTAAGTGTATATTTACGATAATATTCAAGTACTTATAAAATTAAAAGAAAATCCCATTTATATCTTAAATTTGTATAAGTGTTGACTAGAAAGACGATAAAAGTCAACAATTGGTTATAAATAGAAGATAAGCCCAAGTTATGTATTTTAATGAAGTGAGTGAAGAAATTAGAGGGATCATATGTAGAGGTGCACAAAAAAAATCGGTTTGGTTCCAAACCGGTTCCGAACCGAAACCCGAACCGCCCTAGAACCGGTTTTTGGTGAACCGGTTTCAAACCGGTAGGAACCGCCAGTTTATAACCGGTTTAAGTATTTTGCACGACAAGCGGTTTACAACCGGTTTTTTGTGAACCGGTTTGACGAACCGGTTTAACGGTAATATTTCAAAACTAGCCGTTGGAAAACGGCTATATAGCCGTTAGAACCAATTTTTGACCGTTTTTTGACCCATTTTAACCCTCAAACACATTATAAATAGGTAGGGGGTGTTTTGGTTAAATCACACTTCTCAAACCCGCTCTCTACACTCTCGTTTGTAAAAAAAACGCTCGAAAACGCTCAAAAAACGCTATGGCAGGTTCTTCAAGTTTTGGTGTTTCCTCTTCCGAAGTTAGCGTTGTGAAAATCATACCAACAACGAGGAACCCCGTAATTTGGTCAAACTACGATCTATGTGAGATGTCTAACGGGTTGGAACGTGCTCGTTGCAAAAATTGTGGTGGGTTTTTTAAAAAGGAATCAAACTCAACTCTAAAAACTCATGGAAAAATCTTGCCCGAGTTTGAAGAAAATTCCGGGTGAGGGTCAAGCATCTATGACAAGCTAGGGTGGAATTTGGAACTTCGATCCAAATATTGTTCGAGATAGAATGGCGAAATTAGTTATTCAAAGAGGTTTGCCGTTCAACTACTTCGACAGCCCGCTCACGACGAGGATGATTCAAGAAGCCTTTCAACCACGTTATCATCAAGTAAGTCGTAGTACTCTTAGACGTGATTGTCTAAAAATGTGGAAAAAAGCAAAAAAAGAATTAATTTTAGGTTTTGAAAAATTGGAAACCGGTGTGATTTCCGAACTCCTACAATATGAATAAACGTTGAACTTTATGTTTTTATTTGTTAAATATTTATTTTTTAATTTTTTTTAAAAAAAACCGGTTTAAACCGGTTCACCAACCCGAACCGATCCAGAACCGAACTGAACCGGTTCAACAGGTTCGAGATTTTATATATGATAAACCGGTTTAACCCGAACCGGTTTTAGTCAAAACCGGTTTAAAAATTGCGTTGACCAAACCGGTTAGGGCCGGTTTGGAACCGGTTCGGTTCAAAAACCCGATTTGTGCACCTCTAATCATATGTGTTAATATTCTTATGGAAAATACTTAGAGAAAGAGAGCACTCATATTGTGAAAACACGGTGAGTGTTCTTGAACGCTATAGAGAGAGGATTGTGATTTTGAGAATCAACAATCTAACAATCATGAGCGTCGAATTTTTTTAAAAATTAAACTATAATCATTCAAATAATCAACACATTCAAGTAAAATTTAAACAAAAACTTCAAAAAATATACCTAAAATTGGCTTTTTCGAGACTTCGGGAGCATCAAACGTAGGCCAAAAGGTGGCATTTCGCTGGTGGACGGGGGCAACAAAGGATGTTGGGTTTAAAATCGACTGCGAGAAGGTAGGGAATAGGGATGAGGCGAATGTTTGAGAATGACCAATGATTAAGAATGGATGGGGTGGGGTGGGATGGGGCGTAGGGTAAGGGCTATTAGGTTATTGGTAATGGCCATTGGGGTTGGTGACCCAATGATAAAGGAAAATTCTCTTGAAAGACCAAGGTTTGAGAAGGTTATGGGTTCAAATCTCACTCCCACATAATTAAAGAAATTGCCTTAAAAAAACGGTTATTGGTAATGTGCTTAAAATGGGTGGGTTTGATTCTTAAAAGATGGGTTATAGTAGGTAATTGTCCAATGGACAATTGAGTTATAGTGGGGTTGATAATTGTTAATTTATTTATAAATTATTGGTTTATTTTTAATATTTTATTTATTTATTTTTTAAAAGGTAAAAATTTATAAGATTAAAAAGTTTCAGATCATTATTATTTTTTTGGTGTCATTGGTCAAATTTTTTTTTCATGGGTGTCGTTGTCTAACATTTTTTTGGTGTCCCTCGGGTTTGATTGCATATATAAAAAATTCATAGGCGTTGGATGACACGCGTGCCACTACGCAAAGTCCGCCCCTGATGAAGACATGAAATTGATGAGTAAATTGATGTTCTAAGCATATGACTTAGTATATCAATTTCACTCCCATACGTTTTTTTTAATGTGTTTATAGACCCGAGTCACAATTTTATAGAATTAAGCATGACCGAGTTATCCAATAGCTTAGAAACACTGTGTAATCATATGTAGAAAGGTTTAGTTTTGTTCGTGAGTTAATATGGACAAATTTTGACCTAGGCTGATTTTAAATGTTAATACAAATATAAATTAGAAAATTTGGCTAAAATGATAAAATTGTCTTGAATCGACCAAAATTGTGAAACTACTGAACTAGTTGACTAATTTCGTAAACACGGATTTTTAAATTATACAAAATTACTCCCATAAGTGTAGTGAGTTTATTAACAAATGAGTTATTGAAATTTTAGAAAATAGGTGATTAAAGCTTAAACGCATTTTATATTATTAAAACATGATCAAATGAATACTAATCTATACCAATTAAAGTTAATCGGATGAGTTAGGAGTGAAAATATCACAATTTCTGCTCTAGAAACACATTAATCATAATCCATTTATGGAAGTTGCTCATCTCTACAAACATTGCTTTATGCTTTGTTTCCGAGTTTAATAAACGAAAGAAAAAAAGAGAGAATTAAGGAGAGAAAATAAAATAAAATAAATAAAAATAGGGAAAGAGAATTAAGGAGAGAAAAGAAGGGAATGAAAATATATAATGTAATTTTGTGTTACAGAGTTCGAAGGAAAAACCTTTTGGGAGAGAAGATTACTAAAATCTTACATTCTCTTCAAGTCCGTCCATTTTGGAAGGAAAGTTAGGAAGAGAGATTATTAAAAATCTTTTTTCTCTTCTTTTCACTTCCTTCCATTAAAACACTCAGGAACACAATCTTTTTCAGTTTCATTTAACTTCCTTCCATTAAAAAACTTAGGAATACAAATTTTTTCCGGCTTCTTTTCACTTCCTTTCATTTCTCTCTTTAAAAAGGACTCGGGAACATAGCGTTAGTGTTGCACCCATAACTCCAAACTTTACCGCCCATTTTAAAATAGGCTCAAACATTTGTTGGGTGGATTTTAGGTTATTTTCTGAAGGTTTATTAAAGAATACATGAAAGAGTAAGGATTTTGTCAAAATTAATCAGATTTGTTACAAACTAGTATTTTATTAAAGAATACATGAAAGAGTAAGAATACAGCTCCGCTTTAAAAAAAAAATATGCCGGAACATTAACAAAAAAAAAAAACCAAAACCAGCCCCGCATTCAAAATTTTTTATAAGGTAACGAACGAAAGTTATAATAGAAAAACAAAATTATTAGAAAATAAAACGGGTTAAAAACGTATATTAAATATATTATAAGGGCTATAAATGAAAACTAAAAAAAACTAAAATTTTGTCCACTCATAACATGCCACGTGACATGCTGCCGCCTGGACCAACAAAGGGGAAAACTGTTCACCGCAATTTGTTTTAGAAAGGATTCATAATATTCATTTCTTCACATTTTGACCACACAACTATAACATTTTAGCATAAATGGCCCTTCAATTTGTCAAAAGCATAAATCCTGACATATTTTCCCTTCTTTCTAGTAATATATCTTTGTCATAGGAATGGTTTGGCTTCTTATCATATTCAATAAGAGAGATTTAAGCTTTTCAACCACTATGCTAATAAGATGCCATAGTTTTCAGATTTGTTGTGTTCATTCATATACAAATTTCATGGGTATGTGTCTAATACAGATACCATAGATCATGGAGATTTAAATTAAGACAGAGCATTAGAGTCCAGATATATCTCCATCAAGATGACAAGGGCATCACAAATGAATAACCTCTTATAGAATCTGATATACTTCACACACATACACACACACTTTATCATATTTACCACTGAACCTCAATCAGTCTGCCAATTTGTATTTTTTTCATGTGTCTATCTATCTAGTTTTATCGAGTTCACAATAAATAAAAGATTAAAAATTAAAATATATAGATCATACGGGTCGTATTGCACCATACGACCCGTATGCATTCAACAGTATTGTACCATACTACCCGTATCGTTGCTTGATTTGACTGTTTTGAAAGCATACATGTTATATGATAGAATACGACCAATATACGATGTAATGATTGTGTATGCGTATAACAGGTGTGTAACGAAACCCTAATAATAATAAATAAATAAATACTAATGAATAATGATTGTTTTGAGAGTTGGTTAGAGTCGGCAATTTGCATGAAAGGGGAGGCTAGTGGGACCCACTGAGATTAAGAACGAAAAAGCTTAGAAATATAACCAAATTGCAGCTCCCCAACTAACATACTTTGGAGAATGGTTGCAAATCGTGTGATTCCTTCTTAACTCTCATCATATTTACATTAATGCCACCCACTTTAAACTCTTTTGCGGATGCCATTTCCTTTATAAAAAAATGTTAGGTTATTGGATTTTAATAATCCCACCTTTTACCAATTGGCCAATAATAATCCCAACTGAGAATATTCTTACCACTAGTCCCTACTTTCAAACTATTTTGTTACATTGGACTTCCCGTTAAAAAAACTTAACGCCGTTAGATTTTATATGGCGTGGACATCTGCAAACCACAGGAAAGTCGAGCCAAGCTAGCAGTGGTCTCGTGGTGGGTTTTGAATTGGCTCTGGTGGTGTTTAACTGGTCTCGTTAAACACTACCGTTATCTCTGTTTGGACTTGCCTGACCAACGAGACTAGTTAAACACCACCAAAGCCAATTTCAAAACCCACCACGAGACCACTGCTAGCTTGGCTCGACTTTCCGGCAGTTTGCAGATGTCCACGCCATATAAAATCTAACGGCGTTAAGTTTTTTTAACGGGAAGTCCAATGTAACAAAATAGTTTGAAAGTAGGGACTAGTGGTAAGAATATTCTCAGTTGGGATTATTATTGGCCAATTGGTAAAAGGTGGGATTATTAAAATCCAATAACCCAAAAATGTTTTATTAAATATATATTGTAATAAAAAATTCTTAACTTTCAAAAAATTAATAGATTGAAATTCAAGCTACAAATGCCATATGAATTAAATTTATTAAAAAAATGTTTTCTATAAAATTATATTTTTTGAACAGAAAGGTGGAAATATTCTTTTGTATAAAATTATTAAAGTTTTATTAGGAAATATTCTACTGATAATAACCAAGTTTCTTCATTTATCCACAGAGTCACTCACACATTTTCTAACAGGAAAAACCATCCAAGTTTCAATATTGTTCCGTTGTTTTGATATTCTTTTATAAACGCTATTTTTTTAATTAAGTAACATAAATGGAACATATATAAAATTTTGTTACTATCTAGTGATTATTTTTTTAGAGTTTCACATAAAGTAGGTGGTAATTAGGAATAATTTTTTTTACTAAATAATAAACAAGTTTCATAATTGTTCTATTTAAATCGACTTGAAAAAAATTATCACTAAATAATCATCAAGTTTCATATACAATATATTTAACTATTTAAGTCACTTAATTTTTTTAACATTTATAAAAAAAATCACAATAATGAAAGGGTATATGGAACTTTAGTGGTTTCTACGGTTAAAAAAAAGTACGAGTGCATTTATTGAAACTTGATTATTATTTCATTGTTTTACCCCTTAAAAAAACTAGTATATTGTGCGAAATTTATATAATATATCCAAATTCACTAATTTTATCAGAATATTCCATAATTCTTATATGTGTTGAATTTCTATAAAAAGCAGTATTATAATTTTATTAAAAAAATAATAAACATGGTCTCTAGGATATATGAATATCAATAACCGTGTTATGGTTACATTTATCTATTTATGTAAATAGGGGCACAGTACATTATCAATTTTAGATAGATAATTAGAGAGCCACCTAATATATTTGTATGCAGTATTAAATGAGAGAGAAAACGTTAGGATAGACGGTTATGTAAATGTCTCGTGTATTATAGTTTAAGCGAAAGTTATAAGTGCATTATACAGTGCCCACGACGATATTTAAAATTGATTATGTACCATCACTCTTTGTCTAAGTAACAATAATCATAAACTGATTGATATAAACCTATTTTTAAGTTAATAACAATAAAATGGTTGGTAATAGTAGGTTTAAGAGTCAGGTTTTTCAAAACCCTTTTCACTAAACACAAGTTTAATATTTGAGAGAAGATTTATACACATCATATTTTATTTAAATATAATAAAAAAATATATTTAAACACTTTTACCGTTAAATATAATCTTTTGAAAACCGGACCGTAAGCTTTACTGTTTGGATTTGGTTAGAAAAAGTGTGACGCTATAAATAATTTAATAATCGAAAATTAGAGAAATATAAAGAAAATTTTTATACTTAAATTAAATGTAGAAGAAACAAATATAAGTATAAAAATAGATAGGTTTTTTTTTTCTCATTTTGAAGCCAGTTAATAATATAGGATTTGTGAAACTTTTATTTATAATTTTTAAATTTATTAACTATAAATCATCTCGTGTGACACAAGATGTTTCATCATTTATATCCCTCATAAGAACACAATATATTTCTTGAACACGGTTCAACCCTAACCAACGAGTTGTCCGTTCAACCAAAAAACAGGCTAGTTCACCTATCGACGTTCCAAAACATTCAAACTGAACCGGCTTGGTGTCGGTTCCCGACCCAACCGGTTCGATCAATCAGTTTGGGTTAAAAACCTTGCTTAAATTAGATACAAAAATATATAAATGATAATCATATAAAACTATACATTTTAATCTTTACCCACTTATCCAATCTTTTTACCATAGTTTGTACACTAATCACGTTTCTCTGCCAAAGAAAACAATTAAAAAAAAAAAAAGAAAACAAAAAGGTTATTTGACCATATTTTGTGCATATCTGATATCATTAACTATAAGTTTTTTTTTTAAGATGTTGGTCTTCAATTGTACGAAAGATTCAGATTTGTACATAAATGATGGTACAATAACTACCAAAAGGTACTAGTAATCTTTAATCTTTTCTAAGATGATGTACACATTTTTATTTTTACCATAGAATCATAAGAATAATTAATTTTCTTTTATATTTATAAAATAATGTTTATGATAGATACAAATTTCGTATATTACTTTTCGTATATCACCGCCGCCACCCCCACCCACCTGCCGCCACCGCCTCTACGCCGCCGCCCGCGGCCCCTCAACCGCCACCCGCCGCCACCACTCGCCAACGCCTCGACGCCGCCGCCGCCCCTCCACCGTCACCCGCCGCCGCCACCCCCATCCGCCCGCCGCCCCGCCGCCACCACTGCCACCCACAGCGCCACCACCACCACCTTCCACCGTATTGGCAGAACCCGTTTTGACCCGTACCAAATTGATAGTTTTTTTATAAAAACGACCCGTTTTGAGCCGGACTCATTTTGCTCCAAACCCGTTTTGAGCCGGACTCATTTTGCTCCTAACCCGTATTAACCCGAACCTGTTATGACTCGAACCTGCCCGACCCGCCCATTTTGTCAGGCCTAATTTGGATTATAAACCCCACATTAATTACTCATACAACCGATATGAGATAAGTCGCATACCTTGAAATGATTTAAGTCCGTAACTCATAACACAGAACTTTTATGAACATATAGTAAACACATGAGCACGTCCGTGAAAAGTGAGAAGTGAAAAGTAGATATGTGAAAGAAATACACACTCAACAAAGCTTTTGTGTATTATTAAAAAATGTAAAACATTTGTGAAGCTTATACATTACAATGTGATTATGAAATACAGAAACATAAAGTAAATATATGAAATAATATTTAGTATTTTTTTTCTATAAAGAAACATGTCCGATATTAACACTAACCTATATATAAATATACTAAAAAAGTTATACTTATCATACTTTTTTTCCTAATACTAATTGGTTAAATGCAATATATTGTTTGTATTAATATAATATTGTTATCTTAATAAACTTAATAGTTGTGGACCTTATGGTAAACCCTATTGATTTATAAGATAATAAAATAATTAAACAATTACTTATCATAATTTAACTTTTTAAGTATGCAAAGTATCACTACTTATTATCGATTATTATGATTTCTTATTGTTATGACTTGGAGTTGATTTATACCCCATCTTTCTTCAAATATAGGCTTAATTCTAATCTGAAAACACATATAAAATAATTGCACTCCATTAACTTGAAGAGAGGATTTGATAGAATATTAAAGATGCATCACGGTTGTTGGTATTCAGTGGTGATTAGTTTGACTTTTGTAAAAACGGGTTTTGACAGAGAAATTAATTAATTCAGTTAATTAATAAATACACAGCGGAAAATAAAATCATAACCTATTTAACATCACTGACAAACCGAACAGGATATGGTTATGAACACGCAAACACAAAAAGGAAACAACTAATCTACTGATGAGATCAGTTATACCTTGGTGGTTAATGATTAACCGGTTGAGACACCTAGGTACAACGAACCGATGCTAGATCACGAACCTAAACGCGAGAACGAGGCGGCGCCGGTCGACGGTGGGGGCTTGAAGGCTGCAGGAACTTTCAAAGGCAGGAGCCTTTTCGCTAGCAGCTTTAAAAAAAACAAAAGAAGTAAAAACTTCTTTGTTTCTTGCTTCCTGATTGGTTTCGAACAAAAGAGCCAAGAAAGAAAAACGTGTTCTTCCTCTTTCAGCAAGAATTAGTTGTAAAATCAAACATATTATTAGGTTATTATTATATAATAATAATAATAAACCCTACTAATTGTTTTCGGGCCCTTAGTCCAAGACGAGATGCAAAAGCCCGAACTCATTTAATTGTTTTAATGAAAGATTAAAACAATATATATATACAATTATTATTTATAAACTAGTATAAATAATAATTCGCGTCTAACGAATATATATAAAATATATCGTCTCGCTAACAGTTCGTAATTACCAGTTAAGCAGGTTAAGTGGATTTAATGTTCGTTGCCCTAGGTGTAACTCTTACGGGTCATAGCTCGGTCAACCGCGTTGTCTATCGGGTCGGTCCATAAAATCCAACAACGCTTTCTTTCGTAATTCGAGATCGTTCTATCCTTATTTATCTGAGAACCGTGATTCACTATCTGATTGAAACAATTCGATTGTACTATTGAATTTTCAATCCAATAAAACTCAGAGAGAAAACAAGAACAAGTATAATTTTCTGTATATATTGTAATGAACAAATTCGCAGGCGTATATACGCTAAACAGAAACAGTAGAACGTCAATACGGTTTTTGGTTGAAAACGGCCACAACTGTCAATATATAACTGCTAAGTCATTCTATTATGGAGAGACAATCTACTCCGGAGAGACAATTTTACTCAGGGGAGCAAATTTACTCAGGAGAGCAAACTTTACTTCGGATGAGTAAACTGGTCAGCATAACCAAACTGGTCCGGAGGACCATCCTTCAACAGTTTTCACATCCAAACCCAGTTTTCCATACATAACTAAACTAGTCAGCTCGACCCCAGCCAGGGGCGTTGCACCTTGGACCCCACTAGGGGCTGCCGCCCCTAGGACCCTGCTATAACCAGGGGGCTGCCTCTGGACCCTCGTTGTTCAATGGGCTTCGCCCCTTGACACAATAAGGTATTTAGCACCAGAAGTCATAAGATCATCAAACAAGTGTGCACTCCACACTTTCCAACTTGTTTTATGTTTCAAAATGACTTCTTATTTGTAAATAAATCCAAATACATAAAATAGCTTGATAACACTAAAATCACTAACACTTTCTACATCCGTAGGGTGTAAATGGTGTTGGGATGATGGGTTTACAAGTTTCGAGTTAATTGGTTGAACCGAAGCCGAACGAAACTCATATATTTATTCGTGTTAAAGATATTAACTCTTATTTGAGCACATTTAAAATCGTGTAACCCGAACACGACCTGTGCACCCCCATTTAGCTAAATGAGTTTAATGTGAAGACAACTTGACGGGTTGTAAATGAGTTGTAAACAAGTTGTAAAGAGGTTGAAGTGTTGTAAATGAGTAGTAATAAATGGATTGGCAATTTGACATTCTAAAATATATTTTTTTCCTAATTTTAAAAAGACTGACAGGTATTTGTCAAACATGTTAGACAAGACAATCAAAAACCTGATTATTTTCATGTTGGGTTTCAGGTCATGTTAGGAGCTGCCACCCTAATCTCATTACAACAATATTTTCAAAACCGGACCAACATCAAACGGTTGGAACGGATTTAAGAACGAGATGACGCCATAAATAATATAAAGATAAAACTTGAAAGTACTTTATATTTTGGTGTGGATTTATAATTTTAATAAAATATAAAGATTTAAATAAAGTAAATATGGAGTATGAAATACTAAATTAATCAGAAAATAAGATTTTAAAGAAGAAAAAAAATTGAAATTCGGTCCAAACACTGTACTCCAGTTCGCTCTGTTCACAGGTCCAACCGGTAGCATGCCAATTCAAATATGAAATGTTCAAAGAGACATAACCGGACCGGCTAGGTACTCAGTTCCTAGTCCGACCAGCCGTTCCGATCCAGTCGTAAAAACATTGCATAATTGACATTATTAACACGAACCGGGATAACATAATTCCCATACTTGATTTCTTATTGTCTGCTTATATTTCTTCATAGCATGTTATCATCACAAAAAAACGTTAGAAGGATAGGGATGTCAACAAGTGAAAGAAGAATAGCTGATTTGGGTTCGGGTCACAAATTTACAATCGCGGGTACATTATTCTAGTTTTGAAATATATTCGGCTTTTAAAATAACTCAGTTTCAAAAAGTGATTTTTTAAATTCTCAAAGTTATTTTGGGATTATTTATGGGACCTACCATTGGGACACGGAGATTTGCTATCTGGACACGCCACCAAAGGCTATACGCCTTGTATAGGTTAATACGGGGCGTATAGCCCCTAACCTTAAAAAACAGACTTGCAGGTTTCAGTTCTTGTCTGGCGGCTGAGCTATACGTCCCATATAGGCCTATACGACCCATACAAGCCTATACGTCACCTATTATTTTTCAAACTTGAGCAAATTTTGATTTGTATATGACGAGTATAGCCCTATACGAAAAAGCCTATGCGCCCCATATAGGCCTATACGACCCCTATATGCCACCTATAAATTTTTTTTTTCCAAACTTAGTCTTGTTATGTATAGAGCAATGTGGAGTATAGCTCTATACGCAGACAATAGGGCTAAACTCCACATTGCTCTATACATAACAAGACCAAGTTTGAAAAAAAAAATCTCATAGGCGACGTATAGTGGTCGTATATGCCTATATGGGACATATAGACTTCTCCGTATAGGGCTACACTCGTCATATACAAATCAAAATTTGCTCAAGTTTGAAAAAAATAGGTGGTGTATAGGCCTATATGGGTCGTATAGGTGGCGTATATGGGTCATATAGGCTTCTGCGTATAGGGCTATACTCGCCATATACATTTCAAAATTTGCTCAAGTTTGAAAAAAATAGGTGGCGTATAGTCCTATATGGGTCGTATAGGCCTATATGAGTCGTATAGCTCAGCCGCCAGACAAGAACTAACATTTGCAGGTCTATTTTTAAGGTTAGGGGCTATACACTTTGAAACTCTAAATAAAAAGTTCAGATTAATGAGAATCAATTGGTGTCAAACATATATGTTTTGTTAATAAAATTATATATATAGTAATAGGGTTGTCGGTTTTTTCATACAATCTACTGTTCATTAAACAGTAAACTGTTTATATTTATATATATATATATTTGAACATTAGACACAATGATGAAAACATTTGACACAATAACTTGAAATTAGACACAATGACCTGACATTAGACACAATGACGAGCAATAATCACAATAAGCTGGAAGGGGTATTTTTTTTGTTTTTGTATATAACGACAATATACTCGTTTTAAAGATAAAAAACGCTCGTTTTCATCATTGTGTTTTACGTTTTAGATAATTTCATGTTATTTTTGTCACTTTTTTTATGTATTATATATAACATAGTGATGAAAAATATTTGACACAATTATCTGACATTAGACACAATAATGAAAAATATTTGACACAATAACTTGATATTAGACAAAATGACTTGACATTAGACACAATGACGATCAAATAATCACAATGAGCCTGAAAACGCATTTTTTCGTTTTTATATATAACGACACTATACTCGTTTTAAAGATAAAAAACGCTCATTTTCATCATTGTGTTTTATGTTTTAGATAATTTCGTGTTATTTTTGGCACTGTTTTTTATACATTATATATAACACATTGATGAAAATTATTTGACACGATTACCTGACTTTAGACAAAATGTCTTGACATTATAAAAATATTTAACATCGGACACAATGATGAAAAATATTTGACACAATGACTTGATATTAGACACAATGACCTGACATTAGACAAAATGACGAGCAATAATCACAATGAGCCGAAAAACGTAATTTTTTTTCATTTTTGTATATAATGAGAATATACTCGTTTTAAAGATAAAAAAACTCGTTTTTATAGTGTAATTTATTTAAAAAATAATGTCGTATGTAAAAGTTATAAACGTTTAAAAAATGGGAGACTTGATAAAAAGTCAATAAAAGTGGCAATGACTAAAATACAATTTCAACAACTTTTCTTCTACAATTTAATCTCAACTATTAAAAATATATATCTAATGACCCTAAATTATTCTCAATCTTTTTAGTTTAAAACCCTTTTTTATTTGAACTTTTTCCTATAGATATATATATACACACACTAATAGAAATAACAAAAATAAATTTTTTTAACCATTTGAGTCCCTAATAGTGTTTTAGTCAATGGTTAAGAAAAATAAAAAGTAATGTAACAAAGTATTAAAAAAAAAGTACAGACTCAGATATTTACGAGTGTCAAATCTCGGGGACTAAAACAGTAATTTACTCTTTTAAAATTGAAATAAGTTCAACCGAATATATATTTAAATGATATGCTTTTCAAAAAAAAAAATATTTAAATGATATATAAAAAACTTTCAATAATTATACAGTCTTAATAAAATTAAATAATTGAATTTGTTAATTAATTTATAATTTTTCTTGTAATATAATGTAAAAAGGAAAGATGGCTTGGTCTAGTGGTTAAGGCGATGAAGGACGAACTTGCCCATGCAGGTTCGATCCCGAGCCAACCCGGGTTTTAGTCCGGAGTGCGTTACGCTAGCGGGTCTTGGCCCGTGTAGCGGCGCAACGGCTGTCAAGTGGCAGCAGGTTCCATGGTTTCCCGGTGAATGCCTAGCCTCTCGCTCTGAACCCGCAGGCCCGGTTTAGACAACGTAGTGGTCAGGTTGGAGGGGTGACAGGGTCTCCGACTTGTCGGAGATGCGACTGCCACTCATATTGAAAGTCACCGTTCAAAAAAAAAAAAAGGAATCAAGTACAAAATCAAATCATATTTATAAAACAGACAGTGGGCCCCACTCAGAATCCCTCACTAACAGACTTTCATTCTCTTTCCTGTTTTGGTAACCCCCTTCTCCCAACTGAAAGTTTACATATTTTTACTTTTTTTTTTAATTTCTTTAATGTAGAATGGATTAGTATTATAAAAACTAATTCTTATATGACTAAAACTGATTAATTGCAAATAAATTAGCTTTTATTTTTTTCTTTTTAGTTTTGAGACTACATTTTATGGTGTATAAATGAGTTTCAACGATATACAAATTATTTTTATCAATAACAATACATTTTTAAATAACAATAAATATATTGATATTGATTAGTTTATTGTTCTTATATCAAACGTGTTGTTCATTTTGATGAGTCAAACATGAATAAAAGATTAAAAAGTTAGTAAAATAATACAAATAAAATAACTAAAAGAGGCCTAAAATGCCTTTAAAATTGGTAAGACCTTCTAAACACTGTTTTAAAGTCGGATTGAATTAGAACGATCGACGAACCAGAAACCAATTACAAAAGCAAACGATGGAGAACTGTTGAATGGCTTTCATTTGGACTGGCCTATCTATTGGTAGATCGGTTGAACCAGACCAATGGTTGGACTAGATTTTCTTTTTCATTCTAAAAGCTTATTTATTGATTCATTATTACTCCGGGCCTATAGTTGTTTATTACAAACAACATATTTTGTTAAAACTAAAAATTTATATTAAAAAATTAAAGTAATTCTATACTTTGTTTAAGTTATACACACATACACACACATACATATATATATATATATATATATATATATATATATATATATATATATATATATATATATTTAATTTTTAAATTATTTATGACGTTAACCGCGTTTTAAACCGATTCAATCACTGGAGTGATAAGATGACCGGTACTACGATAGATCTGATAATCAAAACATTACTTTAAGATCAATTTGTTCTAAAACCCTAGATTATTAATCCAATAAAATACTATTTCAAAAATTCATTTGGTAGTGAGATTTCAACATTAATTTTTTTTAAACATTTATGTAGTTACAAGGTCTTGATAAATTGATTATATTCATAAACTTTTATAAAATATACTTATCATTTTCAAATTTCAACCATTTAATACAAAGAATGTAATTTTAGTAAAAAACTAATAAATCATTACATTTTCTTACCATTTACCCAATTCATATAAATTAATCGGTTTGTATGATTTGTATCTTCACTTCCACTCCCCTACTCCCAACCTACTCTCTCTCTCTCTCTCTCTCTCTCTCTCACACACACACACACACACACCTGCAATTCCTTTCGTTTTCATGGTGATCGACTAATTTCAACTTCTGGGTGTCTTCAAATTCCCATTCGATTACCGAAATTTCATTTTGTTACCATCAATCTTTCAATCAAAATGCTGGATAATTCAGATATGTTTGAATCCAGTGCCTGCTTTGATCCAAATTCCGCAACCCATCACCAACAACTGCTTATCGATCACCACGACGTCTCAAACTTCCACCAAATCCCCAATTTCTCCGCCATGGAACCCCCTGCAGACCACCTCCACCACCCACACCTCATGAACATGGAAACCCACCAACAAATCAACTGGACTCATAACCTCCATGATCAAACACCACCAGATCTCCTCAACCTCTTCCAGCTTCCCAAATGTTCTTCATCCATCTGCTTTTCCAACCCTACCCATATTGATCAAAATTCGGGTCAAGCATTCTACGACCCGGTGTTGCCTCTCAACATCCCCCCGCAGCCTCCGTTTTTTAGAGAGTTGTTGAATTCGCTCCCGAACGGGTTCAATTTGGCGGGCTGCGGGTCGGTTTTTGGGGACATGGATATGGAGAGGGGAGAACAGAGTCATTTGTATCATGAAGGAGATGCGGTTTTGGAGTTTGGTGGAGGAATTATTAATGGGAAAGGTAGGGATAATAAAGATGCTAAACATTTTGCTACTGAAAAACATCGGAGGCAACAAATGGGTGGCAAGTATGAGGCGTTGAAGAGCTTGATTCCAAATCCTACTAAGGTATGAGAAATTTGAACATTTGGGTATTTTGATTTGTTAAAAACTTGTTTCGGTGTTGAATTAGTTGCGGGTGTGGCGCGATTATGAACAGTGTTTTCTGAACCGGACAGGAAACAGGCCGTAGAACTAGTCTGATTATGTCTATTTGGACCGTTTCTGTTTGAACCAGCTGGTTACCGGTTGGAATGGTAAACCGAGTGACCGGACTGGATGGTCGGACCTGATTTCAATTTTTTATTTTTTTACCTTCAAAATCTCATTAACATATAGTATTTCATTATTCATATATTATTTATTTATGTCTTCTTATTTTATTAAAATGGTAAATTCACACTAGAACATATAATATTTTTGTTTTTATTTTTAATTATATATATATTTATTTTTTCTATTGTTTAAGATGTTATACTGTTCTTAAATCCAGTGAACTAATAAGACGACCGGTTTGCTATCCGCTCCCTTTGTTTCCAAAAACATTAATATATTTGGTAAATTTGATGACAATTGAACATTTTGATTAATCTGAACCTTGTTATCTTTTTGAGTCACTTGTGGGTATGAAACTTCTGGTTTACAGTATTACACCCTTTAATATTTTGATGACTTTGATCACATTTGAGCATTTTGATTCATTTGAAACTTGTTTTCGTGTCGAATTACTTGTGGGTATGGTGTGATTACGAACAAAAGACTGATCGCGCATCAATCGTTGGAGATGGGATTGAATACATCAATGAGCTCAAGAGGACTGTGGAGGAACTAAAGATTTTGGTGGATAGGAAGAGATGCAACAGAGGTAGAGTGAAAAAACACAAAACTGAAGATCATTCCACTTTAGATGTAGAGAGTATTTACACCAGGAGTGGCGGCGCCGGTGTGGGTGGTGGCGGTGGTGGTGATACTGGTCATGATCAGCAAGCATATAATGGTAACTCAACTTCTACAATGAGGAGTTCATGGCTGCAGAGGAAAACCAAGAACACCGAAATCGATGTTCGAATCATTGATGATGAAGTTACAATCAAATTGGTGCAGCAAAAGAGAATCAATTGTTTGTTAGTTGTTTCAAAAGTTCTTGATGATCTTAAACTGGATCTTCATCATGTTGCTGGTGGTCTCATTGGTGATTTCTATAGCTATCTGTTCAATACCAAGGTACAACTGTTTAGCACAAGCTATGCATCATTGAGTTGTACATTGCAACCCCTTTGTGGATATTCAAATTCTTTGATTAGTTGTTGTAAAGGTTTATGATTTGAATGACATGTGCAGATTTGTGAAGGGTCCTCTGTTTATGCAAGTGCTATAGCCAATAAGCTAATTGAGGTGGTGGACAAACAATATGCAACTATCCCAGTCACTTCTAGCTACTAGTGGAGAAATAACATAAGGTACAACTTTTACTGCAAAAGGTACAAGTTTCTTAGCACAATGTACTAGTCTTTTCTGCATAAAGTACAACCCACCCAATAGAAAAGAGAGGAAGACACTTTTTACATTGTGTTTCTACATTTGGGCATGCAAGTATGCTTGCTTATCTGATTTTTTCTTCTTTGAGGAAGTATTATTGTTTCATATGTGATCACTAAGTTTATAACAATAAAATATATTTCACAATCATAAAATATAAACACAATGAAGTTTTTTATCATATGCATCAAAAGTTTTTCTATATCATAACAAATAAAACTTTTATTTATAAATGAAAAAGAAAATATAACCGAAATACTAAATTCTATCAAAATAACTAATACTTTAGATTTAACTAAAACAAAACAACAATCTAAATAATAAGTTATTAAAAAGCTTTAAGAATGATTATTTTTATGAGTTATAAACCGTTCCTCACTCTTTTTCTATATTTTATTGATCCATGAATGAATCGGTTATTCGAGTTATCGGTGACCCATCACTTTATGTAACCTTTATATATCTACCAATTTGTTTACACATAGACACTCACTTTGCCCAAATTTAAATGTTTGCCTATTAACATTTAAACCAAAAAATAAATAAAAAATACAATGACAATGTTTTTATTAATTTATTTTGCAGATTTATGAGGGATTGGACGGGATTATGCTTGTTTGCTTAGATACTAACATATCTTGAGGCTCTTGGGGGAAGACATCAAGATGAATTTTTCATAGAATTTGGGATTTAAAATGACACTGTTACAAGAACAATTTACCACAAATGAAATAAAATAGGGGTAATTAATTTGGATATTTTGAATTAGACTTGTGAATTTGTGATTGTGGGTTTGGAAATGGATTGGGGTTTAATTTGATATAAGATGAATATGTTTGTTTGGGGGTAATTTGTTCTTGTTTTTCTTTTATTAGTTTTCAACAAAAAATATTGCTATTTCACAACCCATAAATGAATTTTATTTTGTAAATTGGGGTACATTGAGATAACGTAATATCTATAATATAATATCAAACTAGTAATCAATCCCGGCGCATTGCGGCCGCCGTGTGCCACGACAAGTTAAGAAAAACGGACGTTAAACGGCCTCGAACTTTATAAAAAAACATAGGAAAGCTAAACCGTTAAACAAATCAAAGTTTTCGAAAAAGCTAAAAAAAAATGGACACCAAACCGCTTACCTTTTAAAAAAAACTTAAACCGTTAAAAATCAAATTCCTTCAAAAGCCACTCGCGTTGCGGCGCGTTAACTCGCACGTAGCGACACGTTAAACACGCAATACATTGCATAAACTTATTTAGTAACTTTTTTAGAACTTAAGATTTTAATTTAGCAAAGTTAAATTAAATGATTTTTCAATGATAAATAACAAAGTATTTTAAATGTTTTTATTAACCCTCTTTCTCCGAAAGCCGTTAAATTTAATAAAAAAACAAATAAACAAAAAAATTAATTACCAACAGAATATTATGTCGGTGCAATCTGTCGGTGATCCAACGCTGATCTGTCAGTGATACCATCTTTAATCCGTCATAGATGGTTTCATCGGCGATCCCTCGGTAAGTCCCATCAGTAATCCGCCTGGAAAAGCATCACCTATGCTCTGTTTCTGACGGAATATCACCGACGGACTACCGAAAAATCTGTCTGTCTCTTATAGTCATCTCTTTTGTAGTGATCACTCCTTCGATATCATAATTTTCTGTTTTAAGTTTACGTATTCATTCAACTTAATGTCGGGTAGTAAAATTACTTACGATTTAAATGATAGCGTCTAATTTCTCCCTGATTCGTGTGTTTTGTAGGATTTATTTTACATAGAGCACTATTGGTAAAGGACAATAATCTATGGTGTATATATATATACTTGAAGCTCATACACGTTATTCTCTTGCTCGCCCAAGTTCATCATCTCCGTCTGAGACGTATTGTCGATTAGGTCATCCTTCACTCCAAACCTTGAAAAAAGTTATGTCATGAATTCTCATGTTTGTCGTCTTTACATTGTTACTCTTGTTAGCTTGCCAGACACTAGCATGTATGAGTGTTAGAGTTAATAAGCACTATTTTAGTTAGTTCATAATGATGTTTAGGTGCATGTGTCACGTTCCTTCTAAATCTAGTTTTAATTACTTTGTTATCTTTATTGATGATTAGGTCTTGTGTAACTTGGCTTTATTTTGTGAAAAAATTGGTATGAAGTGTTTTCTAATTTATGTTATTTGTATGCTGAAATCAAGATACAATTTAATGTTTATATTCGAACATTAGCAACACCTATCATACTCCTTTAGTCTAATATGCATCAACACAGTATACTTCATGAGTCATCATGGACACCACACCAGCCTAAAATGGGATGACTGTTCTTAAACCATTCTGGTTTGATGTAGTCTCCACTTCTTACTTTCTCATCGATTATCCTTGGTGGAGAAATCTCGTTCTCCATTCTCTTTCTTACAAAACCTCTATATCCGATTTCCCCTAAGATTATTTTGTCCAAGATACCCATCCTCACTTTACTAAATTAGATCCTAGGTCTCTCAAATATGTATTTCTTAGGTACCCTCTTCTCCAAAAGGGTATCGACATTTTACCCTAGTCTCCAACGTTATGGTAATGTTACTTTTCACGAAGATGTTCTTTTCTTTACTGTCTCCCAACCTCATACTTTGGGATGTATCGATGAATTATTAGTCCATAGATTACTGACTCTAGAGAAGTCTTTGATCCTTGACCAACCTTCAGATCCTGAGCTATCTTATGTCCATGAGTAGTTCGATTATAAAACAATCTCCAATTCCCGACCAACCTCCTTTTTTCTTGTATATCATAGGTGTAACACCTGCCAAAATACAGTCTCAATATTGCCGGGAATAGGCACAAGAAAAGACGGGAACTAACGGAAACCCGAAAGATTAGAAAATAAAATAAGAATTCTGAAAAACATAGGATAGCGGACCGCTACCCACTGGCTAACGGTCCGCTACGGGTGTCAGGAATCTGACCGCTGAAGTCTTGGCGGACCGACATCACAATCTGTGATAGTCCGCAAAGGAGAACGCCACCAGCTGCTTGGCTAACGGTCCACTACGCAAGTCCCTAGGCACCCTCTGCATCAGACACGTGTCCTGGACACGCGTAGGACATGCGTCAGCCCTAGTGACGCGTGGTCAGTGGCGGACCGCCACTGCAGGCCCACACAGTCCGCTAAGGACGTGTGGCGCGCCTGGGTTGCATGGCCACCATGTGGCATGCATGCGGACAACTTGGGGCGGTAGCGGACCGCCAGGCATTTGGCTAACGGTCCGCTACGAGGCCAAGATCAGCCTATAAATAGAGGCTTCATCCCACTTCATTTCCACACCAACTCTCAAACACAACTCCGAGTTCTTCTGAGTTCTCTGCTCCCAAGCCTCTGTTTTGCTGTCCCGACTATCGAACCACTCTCCTGAGTTTGTCTGGTCTTTGCTTATTTACCGCACTTAAGCATTTAGAGCTGCAAGAGTCTGAGACAAGCATAAAAGGTCGAAGTAAGGATATTCAAGCTTAGGAACTGACTTCTAAGCTATTACACACTAAGATTACCATCTCTCCACTTCCATAACCAAGGTGAATACTCGTTCACGGTGTGAATACGAGTCTATCAAAATGGTTTATGTCGTGAGTGTGCTACAAACACTCTCACGCAACGATCAAACTATTTACGTTTTTTGAAAAAAGGCAAAACACGAAAAATTAAATACTTAGTCATACCATCCCATGAAGGGGTTGGCTAAAGGAATTCAACCCGAGGGATGTTTGTTACCCGAATAAGAAAAGTATACGTAAAGCTTGATTAAATATTTATACTCGCTCCAAATCCATAGTGGCCAGGCGGGGTTGGCATGTATGGTCGGGTGATTGCGTAAAACGTAGGTGCCTGTGTCGCCATGTAGCCCCCGAGTATGTGACCAGTGTATACGCCCAAGAAATGGGATGGAGTTATGTGTTCACTGTCTTCCATAAAAGAGTTATGTTTAATTATTTAATTCAACTGTTTTGCTATACTTATGAAATGATTTAGAGGTCATAAAATATTCATCAACATATAGTTAACGTTCATTTTCCAAATGTTTTCAGGAAAAGATTAAAATGACCTCTACACACCGGGACTGGCTACGACCTAAGTCCCGGGGACAGTTTTGTTGTATATCCGTGTCAGCCCACACACCTAGACCCGGTGCAACAAAAAATAAATTACAGGTTCGTGCTAGGCACAAGAAGGACCTGGGGAATGATACAAGGATAGGGCCGAAAGGATTGCGACTCCCTAGGCAGATGCCTCCTTGCAGCATTTACTGACTTTGGTCAGGATTTTGATTTTAAAAAAATCAATGTACAAACAATCGGGTTTTATATCCAAGTATTTTAATGAAAAAGATCTTGTCTTCTACGTGACGAGATTCTGATAATTACAAACCAACCCTTGAGGTTGAGATGATTTATGAAAAGATCCTTGATAAAAACGTTATTCCGCTGCACAAAAACAAACTCTGAAATCAAAACAGTTACCGAAGGTGCCAACTGACGTCGCAACCCGTGAACGTCCTGGGGGTGCCCGGGGCGGGGTGTGACAATAGGCGACAAAGCTTCACATAAGATCTTGTTCCTATATCACCCGTTTCTTTGACATATTTATGGAAAAGGTAAACACACGTGTATTTAAACTATTGCCTCATTTGTTTCTTACAATAAAGTGTATGCAACTTCTTGTTCGTTTGTTTACACCATAGATTATGTTTCTATTCCCACCATTATCGGTTCAAGTTAGCCCATTATGGATGGTTAGATGCTATGGTTAAGGAAAAGGAGGCTCTTGATCATAAAAGTACATGGACGTTAGTAGATTTATCTTCTCATAAAAAGGTAACCCTATTGAGAATGGGTGTTTACAATGAAAGTTAATCCTGATGGATCTTTGGCTTAATTAAAAACATGATTGGTTGCCAAAGGTCATCCTCAGACATATGGTGTTGATTATTCTGAGACATTTTCTCTAGTTCCAAACTTTCATATGTCTGCCTATTTATATCCTTGGCAGCTACATACAACTAGGCGCTTTATCAACTTGATGTCAAGAATGCCTTTTTACATGAAGAGGTTTATATGGAGCAACGACATGGGTTTGTTGCTCCGAGGGAGTCTGGGAAGGTATATAAATTACAGAAACCCCTATATACCCTAAAACAATCTCCTTGTTCCTAGTTTGAGGAGTTCAAAAATGCCGTGACATTGACGCGAATCTAATTAACAACAAAATGAAGAAATCAATAGCAATCTTGGTGGAAATGTTTTATACAAGTTCCCATATTCATCACTTGAAAATAAGAAGATTCAAGAGAAGTTCACTACAGATCAAGAAGTCCAAGACCATAAGCCTTTTGGATAAACCTTACTATGTTCTAAAGCTAAATTTCTAGATATATTTTCGTATTGGGTTATTACTATTAGGCTCACTTTAAATTTCTTAAAGGAAGTGACTAGAGTTGAGTTCATTTATGAATTAGTTAGTTTGATTAATGGTCTTTAATCACGTACTTATTATGGTATCAAAGTTTTACCCATAAATAGATGCGTTTGAAAGCGTTGTAAGAGAATGAGAAGAATGGATTTTGATATATATATATAATTTTTTTTTGAACGGCAACACCTAGATATTCTAGGATAATTGGGTTTCCCCAGGGGCAACATCTAGAACATCCAGGGCAGCCCATCACAGGAGGAACCCCTCCAACTGGGTAAACCCCTGACCTGGCCACATACATTTTTTTGTTGTTGTCAGGATTTGAACCCAAGACCTCCACTATGGGAAGTCTTGGGGCTACCATTACACCAAATGGCCAACGGTGAATTTTGATATATATATCAGTGCATATATTTTTGGAGTATTATTCCTTTCCTTCGGGATGGAAATAATCCGGGTTTTGCAAGATTACTAACGTTGTTTGCATTTCTCAATTGGCTTTACTCTAACTACTTGTTTTTTGTATTTCAAAGGTGTTGGGTTTCATATACACATCATTGTTTAGATCAGAGAGTAAAGATTATCTTATAAAATCGTCTCACTTTCATCATAACTTCGATTGCTTGCTTTCTTTATAATTCAAAGGTTTTTCGGATTTCGTATATCAATTATTTTCGAGTTAAAAGAAGTAATATGTTGGGTTCTGAAAGACATTTGATCAAATAAGGATGGTTCTATTAAAATGCGATTTCTTATTAAAGATTTCATATCAATTGGTATCAGAGCCAAATTCCTTATTTGATCATATCCTTTTTTGTTTTATTTTTCTCTTATTGTTTCTTTCCCTAAAAAATGTTAAAAAATACTGTCCATTTATTTCTTCATCTTTAAGTCGGTCATTTTGTTTTCTTATAAAAGAATCTTTTTAGAAGGATCAAATTTTTGACGACCCTGACACACCGGTCAAATCCTTAACCTACCCATCAATGACAACAAATGCTTGTGAAATTGAGTTGACAGAAGACATGCAACTTTTGTCAAATTTCCAACTTTCCATGTATCAAACCCATAAGTTAATAGAAATACACTAATATCATGCCCGGCCCAAAGGGAGGGGTAAGGCGGGCCACGGCTTCAGGCCCGGTCTTTCGAGAGGCCCGAAGTTTTCAAAAATTTTGTATATGTTTTAAATAGTATATTTAGTTTATACATCGTTTTTGTGTATATCAAAGTTTCCTTAGTGCAATTGGAAAAACCAATGCAAGAAAATGTAAATGTCATACGTTCAAGTATTGACGACAACATTATTTATTTTTTATGTGTCATATTTCTTTTTTTCTTTTCTCTTTTATTTTTCTCTCTTTAAAAGGTTGTCACACAAAAACCCATAATTGTTTAAACTATTAAACCAAAACAAAAAAAAGACACAAAAATGTATATATTTAAACCCGTTACATATAAAAAAAATTATTGAGTCCCACTTTTTTATTACTTGTCCCGGACCCAAAACGTTTCGAGGATTCTCGGGCCGGCCCTGACTAATATGATGTATTTAACTCTCTATTATGCTCATGTATTTAGAAATACCCTTAAGTTTACAAGATTAGAGTGTAAATCTTAGATTTGATGTATTCAACTCCTATTGTAATGAAAATTTTATTTGCTTCATGGTAGATTTTTTTTATTATTTGTACAATTTTTAGAATTTTTATTATTTTCAGCCAAGTTTATAAAGTTAAATATTATATATTTTTTAAAACTAATTAAAATACCGACGGTTCACCAACGGAATACCCAATGATAATGTTTAAAACAATCGGTCGGTAAACCGTTGGCTGATGCTAAAGAACGGATCGATACACACCATGAGTGTTTACCACATGGCCATCCAACAATGTGATTGAGATGATCCAAGAGTGTGATACCAATATGTGGTGTTGGACTCGCCGTGTAACCACATTAACCTTCACGGAATGGTAGTCGTGGTAATTTTTATTATCGTGAACATATTACATTTTTATCAACATTTTTTGGAAATTGTATTTCCTTCATTTTTTATTTATTATTTACCAATCTGCAAAATATTTATTTAATTCGTTGCTCGTAACGTTATTCACGAGGGGTCAATTTATTTTATGGTCTCCAACGAAATTTTATTTTCGAGGCTCATCTCCTAGCTAGGTTTGCTAATAACAATAATAAAATTAATAATAATAATAAAATCAACAGTTTATAGTTAACCGAGTTAAATAAATAGTTTTAGATGAAATTTAATAATCATTCTAGATTTATGTGATACAAATTGTTTAATTTGTTGGTAGTATATTTTAATAAATATCAAAACCGTCATCCCACACGTTAGTAAGAAAAATACAAACTTTAAAGAATAAAAAAATATCTTTCACACTCGATCCTCATTTATTATAATAAATGAATAATTATATCTGTCACGTGTTGACTTCTGATGAAGTCTAGACTTTTGTTTCCCGTCCTATTAAATAACTTACTCTCTTATTAAATAATAATAATTTTAAATAATTAAATATCTAAAATTTATTCTAGTATTTTATTAAAACTTACTAAATCATAACTTATCTTATTAAATCTTTATTATTTATTATTTATAATTTTTAAATCTTCATTATTTTTTATTTCACCGATGACTGATGACATTCAACATATAAATCTTTATAGAAACCGTTAGTTTATAACAAGTTGTATTTATTCAACCTATGTAATGCATGAATTTCTAATCTAGTTGATGATAAGATGAAAATAATGTTAAAGAAAAAATATATAAACCTGGTCTCTCATCATCCTACGTTGATAAGGGAATAAAATAATACGTATGAATGGGGGTAAGATGTCTTTTAAAATTAACTATTATATTTACCCGTGTTTCGCGGGGGGAGCGCAGTCGTTTTTCTTCGCATTACGCGACATGAGTTTCGTCATGATCGTTTCGACCGGTCGAAAACAATAAAAGTGAACACCGACATCGGATACGATTATACCAATACACTGCCAACGATGTTTTCATCTCATAAGCGTTTCGGTTTGTCGCGGCACCGCAGGGGTAACGTCGCTCGCTATAGCGTACGACACAAAAAAATATAGTCGATTCTGAACACAACTCCGTTTTAAAAAAAAAGTTTATACCGGAACGTTAAAAAAAACTAAGATCAGCCGCGCATTCCATATTTTTGTTAAAATTTAACGAACGAAAGTTATTATAGAAAAACGAAATTATCAGAAAATGAAACGGGTTAAAATCGTATATCATATATAGTACAAGGTCTGAAAACAAAAATAAAAAACAATTGCCCATTCAAAGACTTACACGTGGCAACTGACACGTGGACATGTAATTGCAATCTACTGTTAACTCCGTTTGAAAATGTTTAGGTTATAGGACTGTACATATGCTTCGTGTCGTGAGCGTGGTTGTTTTTCGCCGTATTTACGAGTCAGGAGGTTGGTCGTTATCGGTGCCGGTCATCGAATATCATAAAATCGACAACCAATATCGATTACGATACTACGAAAACAACATCAATGATGTTGTTCATTTACAAGCGGTTGGGTTTGTCACGCTATACAATGTTGACGTCGTTCGCCATAGCGTATGATACAAAAAAATATATATTCAAATATGAATACAAATCTGTTTAAAAAAAAGTATACCGAAACATTAAAAAAAACTAAATTCGGACGCGCATTCCGTTTTTTTAAACTAACGAAAGCTATTATAGAAAAAACGATATTAATAGAAAATCTAGCTGGTTAAAAGCGTATATTACATGTAGTAGAAGGGGTTAAAACATAAATTAAAAAAAAAGTTAAAAAGGAAATTTGAAAAAAAAAATACACGTGACCCAATCAAATTGCTTTAGTGTAAATTACAATTCATTTTAGTTAATGGTAATAATAACCTTGACCTTTCTAAATAAAGCATAGCTGTCAGAGACATTAATTTGTTTATAGTTTTATTTTATGCGTCAAGAGTTATTTAATCTGTCCATAGTATAACGAGGCTAAAGTCTATTGTGACGATTTATTTAACTTTTTACATTTAAAAACGTACTCCATTTGATCACCTATAAGAGGGTGAGGACTTGTGTAATTTGCCTACATTTATAAATTATAAATGTAAATGTTTAGTTACGTGTGAAACTATTGTCCAAGTGTGGTAATCCCTACACAATGTATCCACACGTAAATAATCAGGTTTTGACTTGTTTAACTTTATTACGACTTTATTACAAATCGTTTGAAAAAAGCCAACACGTTACAACACATTACAATCGACCAACCGTTTTAACATGCCAACCCATATACTGTTTAGATTTTGATTGTGTTTGAGTTAAAGTTAATATCTTTAACATGAAAACATACGAGCCCCACCCCTACGTTTAAAAACATGAAAGTTTAGCACAACTAATACCATATTAACACTATCTTATACAACTAATTATTTTAAACATAACTATTATATATAATAATAATAATAATTTGACACTACAAGAAAATTCGTCTGATACGACGGAGGTATAGCGACGACATGTCGTCGGTACATCCTCGTTTCAAAATTATTTTCCCCCCTTTCCCCGACAATGTGTCATCGGTATACGTTAGGCGGGAAGGATGAAAAGTAACCTGCCCTTTGGGTAGGATGGTATTTTCTTTTATTTCCATGAATAATACCCTAACCTAGCTTGTTGTACTCTAATCATTAAAGCCACTTAATAACTTTGAAAACTCAAAGTTGCTTGTGGAAAATGGCCATAAGCTAGAGACAGAATTTCTAAAAACATCCATTCTTTAAGTTTAAGTAGACTAGTAAAGTAGGAAATTTCTTCAATTTAGTGTTTATTTTCAAAGGATTTTAGTCAATCAAGTGTTAAAAATTGAAATTTCAAATCTCACATTAAATACAATCATTTTGGAAAAAATGTGAACTTCGATATAAAGTCTTTAGACAACTTTCAAGTCACCTGCAAGTTATTTAATTTCTTTGAACGGCACATGCAAGTTAGTAAACAAAGGCAGCTGCATATTGATGCACTTTATTAAGCACTGCCTACTACAAAGCATAAGTCCAAAATTGAATTATTAAGAAGATCGATCAAACTTTTGATTCACTTTTTATCTAAAGTTCTTTTTCGTCAAGAAATCTAAATCCATCCATTTTGTGTATCTTATATTACCAAGCCGAAGTTAATAAGATTAAGTTAACTATATCAAACCATTCATATCAAAACAAACTTAAACGAGGCGGCCTAATCTTTTCTAGGGTGTGAAATGAATTCTAAAATTAGGGTCATTTTTACAAAATAAAAATATTTGACTTTCAATCTTAATTATGATTTACCAATATTACTAGATTGACATGTTAATGAGTGAAATTACTAAAAAGAAGAGCAAATTACATTTTACGTCCTCTAGGTATTATTACTAAAAAGTTTACATATTTCATAATTTCCACTAACGTCCATAATTTCTGGCCTTAAATGCAGTCATGTGCCCCTAATGCTAGGACAAAATGGTCTTTTTACCTTTCCAGGGACTATTTATGTAAAAAACTTGAATATTTGTGTAAAACAAAAATAATAATGTTTTTCTCAAATCTGAAAATCGATCTCCACCTTCAAGCCCTAATCCCACCACTGAAACCTCCGACCACCCTATCGTAAAGTCGAGGACATGGGAGAGGGGTGAATCTGGTGGGCATTGCAAGTGCTAACGAGCAGGGGCGGATCCAGGAATTTTTTTCAGGGGGTTCACTGTTTTTAGATGATCCAATTTCATAGGGCCGGACATAAAAATTTTCGGTTTGGTTCGATTGGTCGGGCAGGGGCGGCTCAACCATTTTTGGAGGCCTAAAGCGAAGAAAAAAACATGAAAATTATGCTTCAAATGTTCACAAAATCAACTAATTTGTATTTAAGAGTCATCTACTCATTTGTTTCTATCAATTTTTTACCTCTAATCATATGAATGCTCAAGAACACACATTTAGTTCAAGAAAGAGTTCTTAGTTTTATAGCTTCACAACCGGATCAAGCGAGCAGCAGTGGGCGACGTCGTAAGGGGGTTCACCCTATAATATTTTAGGGGGTTCACCCCAGTTTTTTTACCTACCGTTACACTAAAATTTCAAAACTCGGGGGGTTCCTGTGCACCCCCCTGCTTCAACTTACATCCGCACCTGCTAACGAGTGCTACGATATCAGGGGAGAGGGTTTCACAGATCTCGCCAGAAAAACAAGCCGGAGAACTGGAGATGGTGTTGTTCGTCGGAACCAAAGAGAAAAGGGGGGAGATGAAGGTGTTCGTGGGAGACGTAGTCAATCCCTAAAGTTCAGAAAATCAACTATTTGTGCAAAGAAAATCATATTCAGTCTTATATCTTTCAGGATCTGCTCCTGACTCTCTTTACGAGGAAACAATATTAGCCGTCCGTTCAACAACCGCACAATCATCTGCCCACTTGATTCCAAACCCCTAATCGACCAACAACCGTTCAACACCATCGTAATTCACACGTTTCCAGATCTAGCAGGTATATATTTCTATTACAACCATTTTATAGTATTCTTATAGTTGATAAGATTTATATTGCAACCATAAATTTTGCAGATATTGTTGGAAATCAGGCCCAAGAACATGAACACAAATTTTGATCTTAACCAAGATCGATTCTTTTATTAATATTATAATTATTGACACACTTACAATGATCCCTAACCCATCTATTTATACTAAAATAAACCTTGTTAATCAAGTCTTCTAATTCTACTCAAATACTTAAAGATAGTACCAAACAATAAACAAATAATAAAATAAAAAAGCGTTAGACTCCTACTAGGAGCTAGGATCAACCAACTTGCAACCCAATCCAATAAACTTGCGACTTTCTTCTTACACCCCGTACACTATGACTATGACAAGATTAGCCCAACAACAGAAAGGTATGGAAGAACAAAACCCTTTATGTTATCATTGCTTGTTAACAGGTTCTTGTTCTTCG
Source organism: Smallanthus sonchifolius (assembly GCA_023525975.1). Lineage (NCBI taxonomy): Eukaryota > Viridiplantae > Streptophyta > Magnoliopsida > Asterales > Asteraceae > Smallanthus > Smallanthus sonchifolius. The sequence goes on along the minus strand of CM042021.1, from coordinate 26,276,330 downwards.
CTTGTTAAGGTTTTGTTCTTGTGAATTTTGTTTTGTTAACAGGTTCTTGTTCTTCGTTTTAATTCTATAACGTTAATAGATGACTGGTTATGTGGAGATTTCAAACTGGATTTATGGATCATAACATGGTTTTTTGGTTATGTAGATTTATGGTTCTATGAATTTTTGTTCATGTTCAAACTGAATTTTTATGGTCTATGAAGCTTTGGTGGAGGGGTTTGAACAATGAAGATGAAGATTATGATTGATTTTGATTTGGGATTTGATCGGATTAAAATGAGATGATTTTTCTTTCGGTATGTTTTATTTTATTTCTTAAAGTGTAAATAAATTATAAAAATAGTCTATGGGAATGTAAAAAGACCATTTTGCCCTTATATGAGAGGCACATGAGTGCATTTAATGCGATAAATTAACGGACGTTAGTGGAAAGGTTGAAATGTGTAAACTTTTCTAAACATAAATGACAGATTATGTAATTTCATTAGTTTAAGAACGTATACTGAAATTTAGAATACCTAAAGATTGTAAAATGTAATTTGCCCTGAAAAGAATAATGAGATACCTTTGATGATCATCAACAACTCTAGTCATGTTGTCGTCTTATGTTTCTAATGAAACACAATATTCAAGTCAACATCCGTGATGAATGGATTTGAAAGAACCCCAACGCGTTAGGTTCCAACTCTTTTAGCACGTGTTTATAAATGCCTAGAAAATAGAAGTAAATAAAGGACATCACATTATTATTAAATAAACCACTGGCTTTGGTCCAGTGGTATAGGCGATGAAGATTCAACCTGCCCACGCAGGTTCGAATCCGAGCCGAACCGGGTTTTAGTCTGGAGTGCGTTACGCTAGCGGGGTTTGGCCCGTGTAGCGGCGCAACTGCTGTCAAGTGGCAGCAGGCTCCATGGTTTCCCGGTGAAAGCCTAGCCTCTCGCTCTGAACCCGCGGGCCCGGTTCAGATAACGTAGTGGTCAGGTTGAGAGGTAACGGGTCTCCGACTTGTCGGAGATGCGACTGCCACTTAAAAAATGAAAGTCGCCTTTCAAAAAAAAAAACATTATTATTAAATAAATTACTATCAGTGATTTCAAGAAAACAAAACAAAACTTAAATAACAAATTCCATATCAATTTTTCAAAGTGGTTGTTTACTATGAATGAAATGCTTATAAAATCCTAATGATGATGGTCCGATTTAAAAAAATTAACAAATTGTCACTATCAAATTAGCCAAACAATTAACAACTTGTTAAATCAAGAAACTTAAATAAAAAAAAGGATTGACAATAGTATGCCTTGACTAGGTTTTTGATTCGAGTAATCTCTAGTAATGTACCATAAAAATTAAACAAGTTTAAACAACATAAAACTCAAAATCATAAAGCATGGAATAGCACGATAAAGCAATAAATTTACCGAAATACGAAAAGAATCATCAAGTCATAAAGCATGGGTAATCAAAACTGATCAAAACCCATATATTGATAGAAAAGGTGGTAAAGAGAGTACCTGAGTCAAATGGAACTCGGATGCTAGTCAGACGAAGAGAGGGAGAAAGGGACGAAGGCACGAAGCCATGGCGCTGATCTAACCATCCAAATAGATCTACAAACCTCTCATTTGGTCTTTACTGCAAACAGTTATACGTCAGATTTTATTTTCCGATTCGATTCAGACATGCATCATATATAGAGAGGTTATGAGTGATTTAAAATTTTAAAGCCCCTTTTAAATTGGGGGACTAAAGCCATTGCTATACCTGGGGGTAAATAGTACAACCGACCTTGTCACTTAATACGCAGAGGCGATCAGCGGAACTTAGAGGAAAACGATATAGAAGGCATAACAGAACGAGAAGTTTCAAGTAAAACATGTCAAACTGTTTTAACCATGAACATATTCCAAAGATGGATTATCTTAAAGAGATTTCACGTATATTAGATTCTAGAGCACGGATTAATCATCTGAGGCTATACTCGGAATGAATGGTTGATCTGGAGAGGAATGCCAATGAGCCGGTGGCGGAGTGGTAAGAGAGAGACCTGGTGTTCCTTGTGACCCAGGTTCGATCCCTGCTCTCCTCATTCGTTTCTGCGGCATGCAAATGAGGCCTAGCTATTAGGCTGATGCACCTGAGTTTTACCCACGCCGATCAGGGTTCGAGCCTCGGCTCTCCCTCAAGCCCGGAAGAGGCCGTATTGGGTGGGATTTTTCCTTGGAAGCTCTCCAACTCTGACGCCAAGTGGGCCCGGTTAAGACAACATATTGGCCGGAGTTGGACAAGTCTCTCTCCCATGTGACGGAAGGTGCGACGTCACAATATTCAAGTTCGCCGTTCAAAAAAAAAATCTGGAGAGGAATATCCACGTCTCTATGGCAAAAAAAAGGAAATGATAATCTCAAATTCTAGTGGTCACCGTTGCTTGAGAAATGCATTTGTTGGTGCAGATTAACGAGGATATTTTTAGGTAGTCTAGACAGGCAACTCTCCATGCAACTATTAAGTATTCATGAGATTCTCGGTGATTAAAAAAACTGAATAACTGAATCATAATTAAGAAAAAAGTAAAACTGAAATAGCTGAATCAATTGAGAAACAGAAGATTTGGCTATATTTTTTGATAACCGAATTTAATGAGCCGGTTATATGTGTATGTGTATAATAACTGAATTAACCGAACCGAATCAACATGAAATCCAACGTTTATATTTTTCATATTTATAAACAATATGTTGTCGGCAAAATTTTATTATAGATTTTTTTATAAATAACTAACGATAAATTAATAGGTTTGCTAATATTTTATTTAACTTAAGATATAATTAAATTTAATTGAAGTTAAGTGAACGTTTAACCGAAATAGCCGAACTATGATTTCCAATATCAAATTAACCGAATCATTTAATTGAAACCGATCCATTAAGAAAATCCAAAAACTGAAACATCAGGTATAAGTTTAGATTTAACCCACAACCGAAGCGAACCGATCAATATTCACCCAATTGCGATTGCCCACCCTGCACACCCTCAAAATCGGCCTGCTAATATCGTGATTCATTGGCCGAAGTTGTACATTAGATCGCGACACAACCACACGGAACGATTTACGTGTTCTTACATAACCGTTGGTCATTTGGTGCAAGGGTAGCCCCAAGACTTCCCATAGTGGAGGTCTTGGGTTCGAATCCTGGCCACAGCAAAAAAGGGGTCTATGGCCAGGTCAGAGGGTTTACCTAGTTGGGGGTTCCTCCTCGGGTGGGTTGCGCTGGATGTTCTAGGTGTTGGCCCGGAGAAACCCAATTATCCTAAAATATTTAAGTGTTGCGGTTAAAAAAAAAAAACCCATAACAACCGCCGGTTTTAACATTACTCATAATATATAGCCACCTGGTCCACCACTTTAAAGTTACCCATAACATATAGCCACCACTTTGGCATCGTCACGATAGCCACCACTTTGGCATCGTCACGATTGCCACCATAGTCAGATTATGTGCACATATATAGAATGATAAAATTAGACAAGAACTATCAAAAAAGTATTTAAAGTGTATCGAAAACTTTAATTTATTGCTAGTTTAAGATCTATAAATAATTTAGTGTGAAATCTATTACATTGAAATCATTTCTTAATAAAATTTTATGCTAAACTCTTTTTGAATATTGATCAGTTTTCATATGTTAAAACTATTAAACTTTATAAAAAATTTGTATTTATCTGATAAAACTATTTCAATTAAATATTGAAATTATATAGGAATCCTTATCGTAATATATTAAAAAAAATTCTGTATACTTTTGACTAGACATTTTACATTAAATAAATTTTCCAATGTTTTCAGAACCGGACCGGACGTCGAACCTGTCTCCTTACCGGTCCACTGGTCGGACCGGTCCGACCGGATTTAAGAACCGGACGACGTCATAAATATTATAAAAATATATCAATCTAAACAACCATTAATCCTTTAAAAAACCACCACCAAGTCAATTCCAATAATTTTAAACTAACAATTACCTACGAAATACGAAGCCAAGAGACTTAAAAAAAGATTAAAAAAAAATAGTCAAGCGGTTCGCCCGGTCCGACCACCCGGTTTCCGGTCCGACGCCGGTTCGTCTGGTCCGACCGCCGGTTTGTCCGGTCCGACCACCGGTTTGCTGCAGGACCGGTTCAACATATGTAACCGGACCGGTCAGACCACCGGTTCCCGATCCGACCGGTCCGGTCCGGGTTTCAAAACACTGAAATTTTCACCACACAATAATCTCATATCTTTTTATTTGGTAAAAACTGTTTTGAATTTTATTAATAAAAATTTTATTTACCTAAATCCCTGCAAAGGTGATTTTTAATTTACATGTGAAAACTCTATTTTATTTGTTTTTATAAAAAAAATCGTATGCAACTATAATAATTAGCACATATTCATATGATAGATATAATAAGAGGTAGATAATTTAGTTATAATAGCATCCCGCATACCCCTTGAACATTTGGCGTGATCCTATGTTTCACACAAAATCACGGCGTGAAGCCATGGACACACCACCATCTTTTGACGTGATGTAACATCAAAAAATAATAATAATAGGAAATAAAGTTACGAATGAAGCTCGGAAGATAACGAAAGAAACATAGCGGGCTTGTGGGCTTGGATCGCGGGCCAGGTATGGGAGGCGCAAGGAGGAGGAGTAAAACCCTACCTTCCTTCTTCCTTCTCACCATACTCCATCATCTTCACATATTCTAGAGAGAGAGAGTATAGAGAGAAAGCTCTAAACCGGCACCCGAGGCCTTCATACTTGACCCAAGATCATTACTAAACACTATTGGAGGTTGGAGAAGGAAGGATAAAGCGATAACATGTATCAAATCCTCCTCAAATTCGATTTCTGTATTGAAATGAGGTTTTAGGGTTTCAAAGTGGGTTTTTATAAAAAGTCAAGATTTTTAAGATGGAATTGGACTAGAAAACATGTATTTAGCTTCATGGAAGCTAAACATAAGTTTTGGACGTAAAAAGATCGAGCCTTGGATCAAAAAACGACGAAATCAGTCAAGAAAGCTTGAATCGTCCGAAAACTCTATTAATGGTCCAAAAACTCTGAAACGTCCGAAAAGTATTTCAGACAGAACTTTTCGATCGGAAAGTATTTCGGACACCATAGATTTCGGACAGAACATTTCGATCGAAAGGTATTTCGAACAAGACATTTTGGTCGAAATGTATTTTGGACAGAAAAGATTTCGGACAAGTGTTTTCGAGCGAAAAAGCCATGTAATAGAAAATAGTTCTAACAAAGAAGTTTTCGGTCGAAAAAGATTTCGACCGGAATAGATTCCGGTCGAATAAGATTTCGGACAGATAGTTTTAGAATGAAACATATATGTTGTAATCTTGTTCCATTCGTGACCCTTGACAAGTTCGTTAGCATCCCACCTAGCTCGAAGTTTCCTAGCTAAGTGAGATAAGTTTCCATAGAAGTCATGTGAGTTCTTATTGCCCTTTTTTCTAAATGGTTTTGGGCTGGCATGCATACTGTTAAAGAGATATTTTTCAAAGTTAAAGAGTTAAAGAGTATAGTATTATATTTTAAACAAGTTTTGGGCTGGCATGCATACTGTTAAAGAGATATTGTACCTCGGTGTAGCTCGACAGTGACAGTGACATATACCATGTTATATGCTTGTGTGTTAACGTGTGCTATTTGCCTATTTGAAAGTTATATGATTATATTTCTATTTTGTTTAATAGTGTAATTGCATTGCATAGTAGTTGCATAGTAGAAAGTTCTGCATGCATGCTAAAGTAGAAAGTCTCACACTGAGGTGTGAGCAATGCTAAAGGAGTCTTACACTTCGGTGTAAGCAATGCTAAAGGAGTCTTCACTTCGGTGTAAGAGAGAAAGTCATACCCTAAGGTGTAGGCAATGCTAAAGGAGTCTTGCACTGACGTGCAAGCGAGAAAGGAAGTCCCACCCCGAGGTGTGGGCATCGCTAAAGTAAAAGTCTTACCCTGAGGTGTAAGCGAGAAAGGGATCTGGTCCTCGGACCCTGATCCATATGTGATAGTTAAAGTATGATAAAGTCACCTGTCCTGTACAAGTGAAACGATAGACAGACAGAGTACAGGAGGACACCTTAACGGGTTACCTCAAAGCTAAAGTTTTAATAACAGACAGAACGTAACAGTTTTATAATTGTAACGTTGTAAAGTTTTAAAGTAAAAATTAAAGTGTTTTCAAAGAAAGTGAAAGTAAAGCTTATTTTATTTTTATAAAACCAAGCTACCAAATAGAAAGTTTTACAGTTTAAATTAAAGATAGAACTCACCAGTGTTAGCTTACTTTTAATATGCATGACATGTACGAAAGGCAAAGCGAAAGAAAAGTAAGAGAGCAATGAGGGCTGGATAGCATGGACATCGGGCTGCAGCACTGAAGACTGACATTTCCAATCCTGATAATTCATGTTATAGATAATGATTTACATTATCATTTGTTGAATGTTTTAATTTGAAGACTTCCGCTGTAATAGATTCTGATTTCCGGTTTAAGAATTATGTTCGTTATGTTTTGTGCCAACTATGAGATGTACCCGGTTTGAGGTGTTTCATGTGATCCATGACGTGATTGTGTGGCGTGGTTTTTTTCACGGGAGAGACGAAGGGAATATAGCCATTTGGATCGGCTAGTTTTTGAATAAATAAAAAAAAGTTTTTTTTTAATTTAATTTCTATTATCTCACATCTCCTATATAAACACACAAAACATACATTTTATCTCATCTCCTATACTACACAAATCTTTATACTACTAAAATGTCTTCTTCAAGCGAAGAAGCCCGGCAAATGGCGTTCGACGTTTTCACATCGGCGACGGTTATGTGGTGGCAAGAAGCGGAATCGTCTTCAAGACCATTACAACGAAGTGCACATCTCAATTGTGATCGGGTGGCTGTTAACGCACTCTTACTCAAAGATTATTTTGACGAAGGGTGTCTGTACGGGGAGGAGCAATTTAATACCTGGTTTCGAATGAGCCGGAATTTATTTTTAAGAATTAATAATGATGTCGAGAGAGACGTGTCTTGGTTCCGTCAATAGGTTGACGTGAGAGGTCGGGTTGGTTTAGCTCCATTCAAAAGTGTACGGCCGTGATTCGTCAAATGGCGTATGACACCGCTAGTGATTCGTTTGACGATTACTTGAAGATGTCAGAACGAACGATCAGGTCATGTATTTACAAGTTTTCTAAATCTATAATTCTATTGTATGGTAAGAGATATTTACGTAAACCGTCGGCTAGCGACATTCAACAATTATATGTTGCACATGAAGCTAAACACGGATTTGTCGGGATGCTCGGTAGCATCGATTGCACGCATTGAGATTGGAAAAATTGCCCCAATGCGTGGCGAGGTCAATTTGCATGCGGGGATCATCCTCGTCCTAGTATTATGTTTGAAGCTGTGGCTTCAAATGATCTATGATTTTGACATGCATTCTTTGGCGTTGCCTGTATGAACAATGACATTAATGTTCTTAATCAATCTCCTATATTCGACGGCATGATCAATGGAACCATACCCAACTCATCGTTTGAACTTAGAGGAACACATTACAAGCGTGGGTATTATCTAGCCGATGGAAAATATCCAGAATATGCTACAATTGTCAAGTCTCTTACGTGTACAGAAGGTATTAAATGTAATAATTATAAAAAGGCTCATGAGGAGGCAATAAAAGATATCGAACGAGCATTCGGTTTCTTGAAGAATAAGTGACATATAATCGAATGACCGGCTATATCTTGGTCTCAAAGCAAAATTCGGAACATTATTTGTGCTTGTGTGATTTTGCATAATAAGATTTTAGAGGACCAAGGAGTGACAATTTGTTAATATAACCCAAATGAGGAGGAGTCTACGTACGAAGAAATTGATGAAAATCAAAAGCGAGTAAACCAACAAGAAATACGCAATTGAAAAATTTATTACGCACTAAAGCCGGATTTGATTTAGTATCTTTACGAAAATTCAAATAATTAGGTTATTTTTTTTACTAATTTAATTTTTTAGTAATTTTAATTTTGTAATTTTAATTATGTAATTTTAATTATTAATGAAATATTATTTAGGTTTAATTTTATTATATTTAAATGAATCTTAAAAAAAAATTTAATTATCACACCATCTCAATCACTTGGGTATTTCCCTTGCTAAGTGATGGATGATGTGATAATGAAGGGTGTGACGTGACGCCACGTGACGTTCATTTTTCAATTACTTGAGACCCCCATCACTTGGGTACACCCCTTGCTCTAACAGGGTCATTGTTTAAATGATTATTAATTAGTTAACACGAAAACCTGTGTAAAACATTAGGCAAATAATAAACTATGACAAAATGTTGATGATTCTCGCTCGCTTATTTATAATTATCAAACTTCAAACAAGTTGCGTATACATTACAACCTCTTAATGCATTGTGCTAATGTGAGCAATTTTGTCTTTTGTCTTCTTTTATACTTAAGCCATTGCATTTGTCAGATTTACATTTAAACGCTTGAACTTTAAAAAGTTTTATTTTTACTTTATTTTAATTAATTTATACTACATCACGTGAACTTTAATAAAGTTAGCATTTATACATTAGATTTTTTTCAAACAGGTTACAAGATGTGACATATGCACAATTGTTTGGTTTTATTCTCCTCTTATGATTTTTAAAATATGAAGCTTTGTAAAATTTTAAAATATGAAGTTCTATAAAATTCCTAATATAGCGCTTTGATGTTCTTAATTTTATCTATGTTTTGATGTATTTTTTCAGCAATCCAATTGTGATTAATCATGTACATTTATCAAAGCAAAAACGTAGAAGGCGTTAAAGCTGCTTCGAGGATTCGTTTTTTTTTACAGTTTTTTTTTCCTATTCCACTATTTTTATCGGCGTTTTGACGTGAGTTATTTTACTGTTTCGACATGATTTTTTTCGCATACCTAACACTAACGTACATGTTGAAACCGAACCTTACAAATTTTACTATCCCGTCGCGTAGCATGGGTTACGCCCACTTGTTATGTTCTAATTCAACACTGCTAAAAGACGTGTGTTTTGACATATTTACTCTTATATATATATTTACTCTTAAATAAAGGGTTTGGTTATTTGGATACCCATCCATTTTAATTCAACACCATGTCGTCATATATACACCTCGTATAGGGCTATACGAGGCTTATACACTGTAACCATAAAAGTCAGAGCTGCAGGTGTCAGGATTTGTCTGGCGGCAGGTCTATACGCATCGTATAGGGCCATACGAGGTGTATAGACCCTGTGAGATTTTTCTCTTCAAATTTGGCTGATTTTTTGTTTTCATAGGCTTATACGTGGAGTATAGACATATACGACAAGTATAACATTTTTTTTAATAATACCAACATTTTTATACAATATTTATGGTTTTAGATACAATTTTGTTAATTAAATTTGTTAACATTAAATAAATAAATATTTTTATAAAATAATAACTTTATTAATTAATCGAAACTAATATGTAGTATGATACGTAACCAACTAACCAAACAAACTAAACATTGTAAACAAACATTACAGATATAAACAATTGAAACTGTACACACATATATATATATAACATCAGTTTGTACATACATAACAAAAAATATAACTGAATATGAAATACAAAAAAAAAAACAGCAAAACACCACGACTATGACGGGCCAGGATCCTGACTTGCCGGGCCAGGATCCAGATACTGGTGTGGCGGCGATAGTTGGAGGCTCGATGCCGACAGCTCATGAGCGATCAATCTCGTGATCAACCAGCCACATCATGATGTCCTCGACCCGGTCGATCTAACGACCTTGACGCCGTGACTCCTAAGCAAGCCCGTCGAGCAAGGCCTGTGTGGCTGTAGGCAGCCTGATGTGTCATCATTTGTACATGTTTTGCATGTATAATAATCCCCCTATTATGGTACTAATTGAATAATAATCTTGCAATTGATACTTAAAACATTTATATTTTATAATTGCAGGTTATTCGGTGTTCTAAAGATAAACAAAGATAAAACCTATCAAAAGCACCAAGAAACCAAACTTGTAGAAGTATCATTCCCGAGCTTTGACCCCCAAGAAGTCAACAAAAGTTAACCAACAGCTAAAAGACAAAAGTGGGCTGGGGGGGGGGGGGGGTACACGGCCGTGCATCAGCCCACCTTGCTCCCCACGACTCCCAGTACACTGCCACTCGTACCCTATGATTCCCTAGGTGTTTGCATGCCCGTGCAATCCAATGCACGCCCGTGCTGAGGCCTATAAATATGAGGCTTGGGTTCTTCATTCCACACACCTCAAGAACCATCAATACACTATCCAGAGAGTGATAACTTCGTAGTTAGAGTAGAGAGTAGAGAGGCTCTTACTCTTTGTCCACAATAGGGGAGCCTACGAAACTCAGCGTTACGCTACTTAGTATGACCATTCGTGGCTAAACTCTTTGTATTGCTAGGGTGAAGATGAAGTTTGGTGTATGTTAATTTTTAACGTATTAATCTAGTGGTATGTTTATGTCTTTAATTATTCGCTCTTAAAACCACCTTCCAGGTAGGTATTTTATTATTATCTAAATCTGTCTTTACACTTGTAAGTGTTCTTGATTTCAAAGCGTAAGACCGTACAATCTTTTTAATCAATCTTCTCTTGATGCTTGTACGTCTTTATACAAGTGGATTTTGATAAGCCAATGCTTGGTTAATACTAATAAGGTCGTACGTCTTTATACGAACTTGTTATGAGACCAAGAATTGGTGAACTCATGTTGGTAACGGTACGCCTTTATACATGATCCCATTGTTGCACCGCCTCCCGATTAGCAAAGTCTAATCACTTTTTTAATATATATAGGGGAAGTATAGGGTGAAAACTCATATGAGTTGTGAAAACCCATGAAAACTCTATGTAACAACTTTATTTTATTTTTTTAAAAAATAGGATAGTTTTGTTACATATTTTCGTCACTTTTTTATAAAAATAAATACAAAAAGCGCCGAAGATTTAAAAAAAAAAAAGATGTAACAATTAGAAAAAAATCTTGTTTTTATATGTAATAGCACGTGTTACATACGTAACAATACAAAAACGGTAATTTTTTTCAATTGTTACATCTTTTAAAAAAAAAAAATATTCGGCGCTTTTTGTATATTTTTTTTATAAAAAGTGACGAAAATATGTAACAAAACTACCCTATTTTTAAAAAAAATAAAATAAAGTTGTTACATAGAGTTTTCATAACTCATATGAGTTTTCATTCTAGCCATCCCCTATATATATATATATATATATATATGTGTGTATGTATTAAGGTCGTACGTCTTTATACGAACTGGTTATGAGACCAAGAATTAGTGAACTCATGTTGGTAACGGTACGCCTTTATACATGATCCCATTGTTGCACCGCCTCCCGATTAGCAAAGTCTAATCACTTTTTTAATATATATATATAGGGGAAGTATAGAGTGAAAACTCATATGAGTTGTGAAAACCCATGAAAACTCTATGTAACAACTTTATTTTATTTTTTTTAAAAATAGGGTAGTTTTGTTACATATTTTCGTCACTTTTTTATAAAAATAAATACAAAAAGCACCGAAGACTTTTAAAAAAAAAGATGTAACAATTAGAAAAAAATCTTGTTTTATATGTAATAGCACGTAATATGTAACAAAACTACCCTATTTTAAAAAAAAATAAAATAAAGTTGTTACATAGAGTTTTCATAACTCATATGAGTTTTCATTCTAGCCATCCCCTATATATATATATATATATGTGTATGTATTAAGGTCGTACGTCTTTATACGAACTGGTTATGAGACCAAGAATTGGTGAACTCATGTTGGTAACGGTACGCCTTTATACATGATCCCATTGTTGCACCGCCTCCCGATTAGCAAAGTCTAATCACTTTTTTAATATATATATATATAGGGGAAGTACAGAGTGAAAACCCATATGAGTTGTGAAAACCCATGAAAACTCTATGTAACAACTTTATTTTATTTTTTTTAAAAATAGGGTAGTTTTGTTACATATTTTTGTCACTTTTTTATAAAAATAAATACAAAAAGCACCGAAGACTTTTAAAAAAAAAGATGTAACAATTAGAAAAAAATCTTGTTTTATATGTAATAGCACGTGTTACATACGTAACAACACAAAAACGGTAATTTTTTTCAATTGTTACATCTTTTTTTTAAAAAAAATTATTCGGCGCTTTTTGTATATTTTTTTTATAAAAAGTGACGAAAATATGTAACAAAACTACCCTATTTTAAAAAAAATAAAATAAAGTTGTTACATAAAGTTTTTATGGGTTTTCATAACTCATATGAGTTTTCATTCTAGCCATCCCCTATATATATATATATATATATATATATATATATATTAAAACTAGAAAGTTTACCCGTGCGTTGCGATGAGCTTTATCTACGTACACATTTGCAATTCGTTTACACGCATACAAATACTGTTAATTTGTCAAAGTGAAACTGAACAACCAGGTATGATTGATAAAAAAGAATGTACACATTTCATCTTAAAACCATATTAACAAATGAATATAACCCATGCTGACATCATTGCAGCCAATCCATTGTAATTAGCGTCCCTCTTTTATTTGCTGCTTTGTTTAACTTTCTTTATATCCCTAATTGAGTAATTATACATGTACTTCAGTTCTCCATGTCATATTTGCAGCCACTATCATTAAGGGCACAGCATGACAACCAGTCCAAATCAACCTCACCTAAATTTAAAAAAAATAAAAATAGGATACAGTAACCTTCATGAAACACAGCAATAAACAATAAAGGATTAATATTGCAGAATGAAAAGAAAATTATATTGCAGAATGCAAAAAAAAAAATGATATTGATGGTATGCTACCTATAAAAAAATGATCAGAGTTCATATTGCAGAATGCAAAGAAATTCAAATATAAAGTATGCAACAAACTAATTTACAAGCACAACTTACCAAAGTCTACATGCAGAATTATCAATCCAACAATAGAACAATAGTGAATAGTCAAACAGTATACACATTTAACTAATTGGAGAAGGATCCATCCAAGTATCCAGCAGTAGAACAAAACCAAAATTTTATTTATTTTTGAATTTTCAGTGTTGGTGTCTTAGAGAAGTATGAATTCAGGAAAAAAAAACCCAATAAGAGCATGGGGTATACCCGTGTGATTGTGGTGTGATAATAAAGTGCACGCCACGTGGCGCCACGTCACTACCCTCATTATCACACCAACATTCACTTGGCAAGGGGTATACTCGTGTGATTGTGGTGGTGTGATAATTAAGTGTACAACGGATATATTGATTTCAAATGTTGGATGATTGGCATGAAAAAATCACGGGAACACTTCACGACGAGAAAAAAATTTCGAGGGGGCGGTGTGCCTTTTGGTTCACGGCGTGATTGCAGAGTCCACATAGGATTACGGCGTGGTTGCATCAGGTATACGTGATGCTCTAAGATAGAGATGGTCATGACTCTCTCTTCTAATATGAAAGTTTTAAATTGCGTAGAATTCCGTAGATCCATTGACTTGAAACCCTCTGTTAATTTAAACAAATTGTTTAATCCCTGAAATATAGAAATCAATGATCCTAGCTTCAAGAAACAATCATATTCAGAACAATAAAGCCCTGATTGATTTCAAAATACTACATTTAAACTGAAAATTGATATGTACCAATTTAGAACATATCACAAACATAAAAGAAATCATTAACTGCAACTAAACCCACTAACCCCTTTGGTACCGACTCAAATAAGTCATAATATGCAAACATGGAACAAAGGAAGCAGAGGTGAACGTGTGTGCACGGCTCGGTCATGGGGACGTGAAGGAAAACCGCACACATCAAAAATCAGACTTGAATACAAATATATACCTCACCTTGACCTGTGAATAAGAAAAAGAAGTTGAAGCCCTAGAAATCTTCAAGATTAGATGCTACAGATGCTGAAATCCACTGCCATCTTCTGCTGGATTTGCAAGGCAAAACCCAACAAATTTGGATGGATGCTTCTTCAAGACACTAATATTGTAAAAAAGAATGGTTGGTTTCCCCCATACTTGCTCAAAGAAAGCTCAAAAAAAAAAAAAAGACCAAATGGTTAAAATCATGTTTTTAGTTCAGCACATAGGTAAAAAATTAAAGTTCTAATAGTTAAACATTATTACTTTGTAAAAAAAAATGTTGATTACACCTACAGTACCAAAATCATGCATTTTGAGGCATCAATGATATGCAAATTAGATCAATTAAAGTGAACCACTAACAGACAATCGTGATACACACACTAAAGATTTAGGCAAACATAACACAGGTATTGAAGCCATTGGTTGGTAGCATGTCAAAGATCACAGAATTGAATTGAAACAAAAAAAAGGTGATTCTTGTAAATAATTTAGCAATCTGCAGATGGGTTTCTGTAAATGAGATTTTCATTCTTACGATTTAAATTTCAACATTGAAGAACCACATCCAAAAAGATCAACGGAGTAATTTACATTCATATCTATTTAATCAATACAAATCCATCACACCGTAAAACCCTAATTTTTTCCTCCTATAAACGCAAAAAAAAAAAGACCAAATCCAATAGAGTTTGAAATCAGCAACTGATGTGGTTGAATTCTTGCAGATCGATTTGAATTTACAGGAAAAGACCATCGCGGCTGCGGAGCCCGACCACCCTCTCACAAAAGCTATCACCTGTGCACACCGTCGCACACCTGGCACAAATGAAAAAACTCTAATAGAATACCAGAAACCCTAGATCGAAGGGGGAGGAAGAGATCGTTGCGTACGATTTCAGAGTTAAAGACTGAGTTTTTTTAAGCCGGCGATGAAATCGGGAGAAGAAAGAGAGAGACGGTTATGTATTTTTTTTTGGAACGACAACACCTAGATATTCTAGGATAATTGGGTTTACCCGAGGCAACACCTAGAATATCCAGGGCAGCCCCACCTAAGTAGGAACCCTCCAACTGGGTAAACCCTCTGACCTGGCCACAGACCCCTTTTTTGTTGTGGCCATGATTCGAACACAAGACCTCTAGTATGGGAAGTCTTGGGGCTACCATTGCACCAAATGGCCAACGGTCTCTGTCTGTATCTAAAAGGCAAAAGCAGCAGATATTGCAGAGCTTAAACAAATTGTACGGTGTGCATAACAGGATGTACGGTGACACTACAGTCACCGACATCTTGTTTTACTAAGAATGATAATGCTATGTTCTGTATTTTAATTATTTATTAATATATTTGTAAGAACATATATACTTTTCTAGGTCCCATGACAACAGATGAACAAAGAAGTAGTTCAACGTTAGATGTTGTATTAAATCTAATTATGTTGTCACTCAAAACATCCCTTTCTTAGGTCCCAGTCAACAATCAACCAACGTTTCTCTTTTATATATGGTATACTATCGATTTTTGGTAGTCATTCAACACTTTAAACCCAGTGTTATGTTCTTCCATCCTAAGTACACTAAAACAATGCTTCCACAAGTGAACGCCAATCTCTCCTACCTCGAATCCATTCGAAACCATCTTCTTGATGATCATTTTGAGGGTTTTCCGTTCTTTAATGTAGATGATTTGATAATTTGCAACAACTCAGTTGAATCATTCATAAACATGGAAGATATCTCAAACATTTTCACCCCCTTGAGTTCATCAAACTCAATAGATTCAAACCTGTTTTCTTCATATACATTGGATGATCAAACTGAACGGTCACTAAATCTTGATGATTTCGAAACATACATTCATTTTGTTGAAAACAGTGAAGAAAATCTTGAAATGATAAATTCATCTCATAGAGAAGTCACTCAAATTCCAACCGTTTTTATAGAAGCACAACAACAATTATCTCCGACCACCGTCCTTAATCTTTCAACCATCGATAATAGTATGACGGAAGCAGCAAAGAAGCCGTTTAAGTTGGATTTCTCGACGGGGCTTATCATTCCACTTGGTGGTGAAGCTCCGGTGACTGTAAAGAATAGTTTTCCCGGCGACGGGGATGACTTTCAAGCTACACCGCGACCATTTATGCCTGAGAAGAAGTACAGAGGTGTAAGACGACGACCATGGGGGAAGTTCACCGCAGAGATGAGGAACCCGGAGAAGAAAGGTTCGAGATTGTGGCTAGGGACCTACGAGACACCAGAAGAAGCAGCCATAGCGTACGATCAAGCAGCTTTTAAGCATCGTGGTTCTCAAGCTTTGCTTAACTTCCCGCATTTGATCGGGTCACACCATGAATATCTCAGTAAGTATACCAGTAAAAGGCGACATGTCCAGTCGTCAGCTTCATCTTCTTCGTCGGAGTCTTCAGAAATTGCAACAGGAAAAGGAGCAAAACCGATTTCTTTTAATAAGTAGGGCTCGTTTGAAGCTATGCATCACAATGAGTTATTTTTTATCTGATTTCATAAGGGTCCTTCGTCGTTGGTATTGGCGAGACTCAAAATGGACCTTCTTTGACCGGTTAGAAGATAGATTCAGCGCCACTGCCAATAACGAAGGACCCCCTTCTAAAACCAGATCAAAAAGAACCTGTGTCGTGTTGTATGGCTTCAAACAAGCCTTACTTGTAAAAAATAGTTCGAGCAAAACCTATTCTAAATATGGTATGTGGAGTAATAAGTCGGAGAACTTTAGTCCCAACATGCATTTAGTAGTTGTACCTAGCTGCTTCATGAGTGTACGTTGTAATGTATGGCTTCAAACAAGCCTCTGCTCATTGTAAAACATCAAATCATTTAACCCTCAATGTTAAACAACAAATCATTTTTTTAAAGTCATTTTACTTTTAATTTTTTTTACTAATCAAATTCCTTTTCTTTTGTTATTAAACGCCGCAAACCTGAGTAGTCTTATAGTATGCTCAAAATATAAAAATGCATAATTCTTAAAATAGAATATCAAAATCTATTACAACGGAAGTCTTTAACATAGCTAATTTCACAAGGAATTAAAACATTAAAGTTCATCATTCATAACTATCAAAACAAGGGAATGTCAGTCTTTAGAGTTGGACGGCATGTTGGTCCATGTTATCCAAGCTCTTGCAGCTTCTCTAAACTATCAACTCTTTTAATCTAATGTGCATACTAAAAGTCAGTAATACCGAGTGAGGTCTATATTTGATTTAATAACTGTAAACTCTATCTGTCATTTAATTTAGCTCAATTATTAAAAATGAAATATTCATTCTCTTTGTTAGGTTTTCACAAAAATATTCTCTGTACTTTAAAACTCTGTCATTTCATAATTTTATGAATCTTTTCGTTACTGTCATTTGTTAAAACTCTGTTTTAGGAAAACCAGTTGCGGTGTCCCACTCTGACTCTGTCATTCTTTCTTTCTCTGTATAATTAACAAGTGATCATGCACTTGCAATTAAAACTATCATAACATAACTGAACCATTGTCCTAGGAGAAGGTTCCTCTGTGCTGGCACTTGTACAAGACATTTCTATTGCTTGTACAAGGCGAGACTTCTCTGTTCTACTTTGTGTCGGCTATAAAAGCCGGACTTCTCTGTTGCCTGCAAGACTTTCAACTCTGTCCTGCTATGCGTTTACTCTAACTATCACATAATCAATTCACATATTTCACATATATGCAGACAAATAACACATATTATCACATAAGCACATAACATGACATCTGTTACTATCATTCAGTACCGAAGTACCGTTATCTCTGTCTATTATTACTATCTTTAAAACATTTATTTTAATGACCGTATCTATTTACTTTGTCTCTATTTCTATCTCTGTCACCTTTATTTATAAAGAGTAAATTTTTATAAAGTTATAACTTTGTCTGTCAAAATCTCTGTATAAGCATGCACATCAGTCAAAAAACATTTGAAAATGTGCAATAGAAACTCACATGATTTTCTGTTTCTATTCCGACAATGAGGCTTTCAAAGTAGACGGTATACAATTTGTATGAAATCAACATGTGAAATCTATCAGTTTTATGTTAGTGTCTCATATAGTGTCGCCATACACTAGTTTCGTCAGACAGTGTCATGGAGAACAGTGTCGCTGTTACTTTCGTTATGGACTTTAGTGGCGTCTATCTTAGTGTCACCTCATGAACATTGTCACCCCTTAGTGTCACCTAATAAACGGTGTCACCCCTTAGTGAACACCTCTTGAACAATGTCACCCTTTAGTGTCACCCTTCGTGTCACATCATGAAGAGTGTCACCCCTTAGTGTCACATCATGAAGAGTTTCACCCATTTATGTCATCTCATAAACAGTGACACCCCTTAGTGTCACATCATGAACAAGGTCACCCCTTAGTGTTACCTCATGAACAGTGTTACCCCTTAGTGTTACTTTATAAATAATATCACCCCTTAGTGTCACCTCATGAAAAGTGTCACCTTTAGTGTCACCCTATGAACAGTTTCACCCCTTAATGTCACCTTATGAATAGTGTCACCCCTTAGAGTCACCTCATAAACAGTGTCACCCCTGACCATTCTTAATAAGTTTTCTGTTTTTGATACAAAACCGTAACTTTTTAAGTGCAAATCGTTTATCTAGCTTCCATAAAGCTAGATCTATGCTTTTTACACCATTACATACGTAAAAATCCAACATTTGTTAAAGAAACCCTATTTTATCCCATAAAACCCATTTAACCCAAAACAGAGATTTCATGGTCAATTTTTACCAGATTTCGCGTGTTTCTTCTCCCTTTTCATTCCCGTAACGATCCAAGAAGAGTATGAAGCAAGATAGAGGCTCAAATGGTGATTCCCTTGTTTTCTCTCTCTATCTCTCTCTTACTTTCTCTCTCTAGAATGAAGGATGAAGATGGTGAAATAAGGGATGGCATGGAGGTGGCAGCTAGGTTAAGCTCGCATCCCCTCCTTTTCATCTTTTGTTATGTGTCATGTTTAGTACTCGTTCCTTGTTTATTCTTTTCCGAACCATATTTAAAGTGTTGGTTTTCTGGATGTTATAAGTCTTACCACCTTACAAGAGGTTTCGTCCTCGAAACCTGTTATAAGTCAAACAACTGAGGGTATAACTCTTTTATTTCGTCCTCGACTTCCCACATAGCATCTGACGCTTTCCTGTTTTCCAATGTACCTTCACTAGTCCGATTACTTTGTTTCGTAGTTGCTTCTCTTTTCTATCCAGGATGGCCACATGCTCTTCAATGTAGTTCAATTTGTTATCCACCTCGATGTCAGTAAGTGGCACATGTGCTGATTCATCGTCTAAACACTTTCGCAAGTACGACACGTGAAAGGTTGGATGATTATGTGATGTCGCTTAAGAAGAAACTCCATATTGAGGCGGTTTGTTTTACTACGTGGTGGGTGCTTTGGCGGTTTAGGAATAAGATGATTTTTTGGTCAGGATGCCCATAGGAAAGGAGATATTGTTGATTCTGTTGTTCATTATTCCTTTTTGTGGGTTGTTAATAGGAGCCGTAAGGTGCATTTTGCTTGGGATGAGTGGTGTAAAAACCCTCTCCATTTGATGTAATCCTGTAGTTTTTTCCCGGCTCGTTTATAATAAATTGGCTACTGTTTAAAAAGTGTTAAAATTTGTAACTCTCATTTTCGACGACCTACATACTTGTATTCAATATGCGAAAAAAATCAAATTGAAACGCTGAGAAAAGAAACACGTGGAAACAGCAAATCCTGGATTTTAAAGAAAATCATATTTAAAAGTTGTAAGATAAAAAAAAGCTAAAAAATTAATATATTTTGTTATAAATTAAAATTCTTTATATTTAATATTTAAATATATTTTATGTTGTTTATTATATTAAAATTTAAATAGTTTAGTTAATAAAAATATAGAAAAATTGTAATAATAATGTATTGTTATGATTTATTATTAAAAGTTAAAAGGATATTTAATAACCTAATAAGATGACCTAATTTAAACATTTTTTTCTTTATCAAGAGGGAAGCTTCGCCACGTGCTATCAAAGGTGGCACCCAGTCTCAATAAAGAAAAAATAAAACAAATAAAAAACCGTCTGGGATGGGGTTAAACCCAATATTTTTAGAACCGGAATGGACAACGAACCAGACGCATTAGAGGTTCATTGGTCGGACTGGCCAGACCGGTTGGACCGGATACAAGAACCGGATGACGTAATAAATAATATAAATATTCATAAAAACTAGAAACATAAATTATGTATCTTTTGCATCAAAAACATAAATTAACAAAGATAAATAGGTACATTATGTACATATAAACAATTTCCTTTACAAGTTCATTAGCCAACAAAAACATAAATTATGTACGAGTTGTAAACACTGAAGTTTAATGACAATTGGTTAGTATACATTCTGTTTAGAGGCGGTATACAAGGAAGTTTAATGGCAATTGGTTATTTTGTGATTATTTATTTGTTAAAAAACTCAAAAAGTAAAAAAAAAAGCAAAATAGAGACCCGGTTCGACCCCCCTGGTTCGCGGTTCACGGTCCGATCGGTTAATCCTAAGAACCGCTCGGTTTTTTGTAAAAAAGTCTCACAACATACAACCGGACCGCCGGAGCTACCGGTTCCTGGTCCGACCGGTCCGGGTTTAAAAACAATGGTTAAAACTCGATTTCGGGGGTAGAAAAAGAATGCTTCAAGCCATTGAAGCACATGATTGTTTTGTTTTAGGTAAGAGTGTTCATCGGGTGGGTTTTTCGGTTCGGGTTGGTATTTTTTTTGTTGAAACCATATTCCGAACTGAATCATATTTGAGGAAATCTAATCCGAACTTAAAATCACATTGTAATTCGGTTTGGTTTTTGATTTGAACCTAATAAACCGAATTAGCAAAAAAAAACAATTATTTTGGGTAGTCATAACTTATTCGGTTTAAACAACACAACATTTTAGAAAAATCTAAACAAAAACATACATTCATCAAATAATGATTTATAATCCATATATGGGTATTGGTTATTGATATAAATAAATTGGGTTAACTATAAAATATGGATTAAAATAGTGGTATAACCCAATTCGGGTTTTTCGGTTCAAACCGAATTCAAAATCTTGAAACCTAAACCAAAAACCAAATTATATATTCGGTTTTCGGTTTGAACCAATCCGAAAACCAAATATGTAATTCGGTTTGGTTTTAAACGGTTTCGGTTTCGATTCGGTTATCGGTGTAATCGGTTTGAAACCAAATATTGAACACCCCTAATTTTATGGGAGTTCATAGGTTCGGGTTACGAGTTTTCGGTTATTCAATTCGGGTTTTTCGGGTTGAATTTTTTTTTGTTGCAACCACAATCCAAACCAAACCTAATTCGTGAAAAACTAATCCGAACCTAAAACCACTTTCTAATTCGGCTTGGTTTTCGGTGTGAACATCACAAACCGAATTAGCTATAAAAACACATTTTTTTCTTTTCTTTTGAGTAGCCATAACAAGTTCGGTATTTTTAGCTAATTCGGTTTGTTAGCTCAAAAGAATTGAGTATTGGTTCATAAAAAAATATATCCAAGGTAAAATTATTGATTTATAATATATATATACGTATTGGTTATTGATATAAATGAATTGGATTAACTATAAAATATGGATTAAAATAGTGGTATAATCCAATTCGGGTTTTTTTTTGTTCAAACCGAATTCAAAATCTTGAAACCTAAACCAAACAAAACCAAAAACCAAATATGTAATTCGGTTTGGTTTTAAATGGTTTCGGTTTCGATTCTGATTCGTTTATCAGTTTAATCGGTTTGAAACCAAATATTGAAGACCCCTATTTTGTTTACGTTTAGTTTCAAAATATATATTTATATAACTTATTTTTAAGAGTTCACCGACTTGTAGTTTATATATATACAGTATTTAACACATATTTTACAAATTATAGGAATAAAATTTCTTGTGCAACTGCCAAATTGGACTTTTTTATTTGTTTGCGTTGCAGACAAAAATGACAAGGGAGGAAGAGTATATAGGAATTATCTTTGACCGTTATGTTCTTGCTGCTTGTCATTTTAACAAGTGAGAATCTATACTATACGATAAATAAAGGTTTTTTCATGTCACGTGTCGTCTTCATATTTATTCTCATCATTTTTTTTCGTCCTCTCTCTCTTTTATTAAATGCACCTTCATATTTTAATAATAATATATATTTAAAAAAAATATTAATTATACTAATAAAATATATTTATTTTATATTATCTCTTATGATACTTTGAAATCTAATTATATAATTTTTATCTTCAATCAAATAATAAATGAAAATCAAATTATATTAAATAGTACTTAATGTATTTTCGAAACTCAATTATATATTAGTTTTTATATATTTTGAGTTTTATTTTTTATCCTTGGTGTATGATACATTTTTATACCTTTTATACCTGTAATATATATACATAAAGATTTAAAAGTTTTATTTATTAATATTTTTCACCTGCGTGTATACACGGGATCTAAAATAGTATTATATATATAAACCTATAAATATGAATAAATATTATATATACCTAATTAAAACTAAAAATATCATATATACCAAATTTAAATAATTTTTTATTTTATTTTATTACTATTCTACCCCTTTTCTATTATATGATTTTTATAACTTAATATTTTTAGTTTTATCCTATACGTAACCTAATTTAAATGATTTTAGTTTTATCCCATACGTAACTCAATTTAAATTATTTTACCCAATTTTTACTTGAGAACAACCATTATATAGTTATAAAAGAAAACGAGTTCATCCATATATGATCTATAAATGCTATAAAATAAAGGGGCATTTACATATATCCTCTTCCTAAGTTCCTTTATTACATATTTACCCAACCTTAAAATTTAATTACATATTTCCCCTTACTAAAACCTATATATTATATATTTATCCAATTCATTTAAAATAATTTATTTTATTACTATTTTACCATTAATGAACCAACTAAAGTACTATTTACATATATCCCCTCCATAATTATTTGTGAGGGGCAATTGGTTAATTTTAAGTTAATTGAGGAAATATGTAATTAAAGTTATGAGTTGGGATATATGTAACTTAGAAGTTTAACAGGAGAAAATATGTAAAAAAACCTAAAATAAAATTGATAAAAGTATAAAAGAAATCAAACAATTTAAATATAATATTTTGAGAAAACTATTGTTTGTGGGTAAATAATTTTTAAAGTTAAAAATGGGTAAATATGAAATTTTAAAGTTTTAGAAAAATAAGGGTGAAATGGTCATTTCTTAAATTATTTTTAATGAAATGGGTATATATAATATTTTAAATGTTTATAAGGGTATATATGATATGTTTTTACTTTATAAGGATATATATATATATATATATATATATATATATATATATATATATATATATATATATATATATATATATGAAGTTTACCCTTAATAATATAAATTAAGCCGGAAAGTGAGAAGAGATGAACAATATATATTTGAGCTAAACTATTTGCTACTTAATGAATACTAATTGCGTTAATATTGAACTATAATACCGACCAAGTAAACTATTTCAGGAGTCAAAATATAAAGTGATACATAAAATATTTCTAAGTGTTAAATAATTTATTTATGAAAAGGTGTTTGCGTGGATATTTAAAAATATACTAGGTAATAACCCGCCGCAACGTCAAATCATATAAAGATAAACATTTTTATAAGTTAGCGAGAGTGTTGGTGTTGAAAGCTTTATATAAAAAATGAAACACTTAAAAAGTAACTACGAAATAAATTAACTTCTTATAAACTTTATAAAAGTTGCGTTTCGTGACGGATTTTATTTTGTGTTACGAACAATATTCAGAAAAAAGCACACACCGCGACAGTATATTGGAAAGTAAAAATGAGCGTTAAAAACACGAAAATGAATTAAAAAATGTTAAAAATCACGTTGTTATGAAAATTAGCGATTAACGGAAGAATATGCGTTAAAAAAAGAACATCGCAACTATATGTTCGGAAGTAAAAAAACAGAACATCACAACGGTACACTTGGAGTCAAGAAAAAACGTCGTTGTAAAAAATAAGCGTTAAAAACACGAAAGTGAAATATTAAGAAAAAAACACACCCCGACAGTATATGGGAAAGTAAAAATGAGCATTAAAAAACACGAAAATGAATTAAAAATGTTAAAAATCACGTTGTTATGAATATTAGCGATTAAAGGAAGAATATGAGTTAAAAAAAGAACATCATAACTATACATTCGGAAGTAAAAAAAAAGAACATGCGTCAAAAAAAGAACATCTCAACTATACATTCAGAAGTAAAAAAAAAAAGAACATGCGTTAAAAACAAAACATCACCACGGTACATTCGGAAGTCAAGAAAAAAAACGTTGTAAAAATAATCGTTAAAAACACAAAAGTGAATTAAAAAAGATAAGTAAAAAAATATTATATTTGACTCGACTGTATTTTGAATTAAATTTACATCAAAACGTGTAATGTCTCGTTTTGAATAAACTTTATTCCAAACCATAAATAAAAATAAGACGTCGTAAATGTTTATTCAAAGTTTATGAAAACATTATACTTTAAAATTTATAAAAAAGTTATAAAAGACAAACAAACGAGATATTTGAGAAATAGTAAAAAAGAAATTAAATAAATAATAAGAGAAAGAAAAAATAATAATAGTTTTATTATTAAAAAGTTAATATTTAAAGTCAAGAAAAATTCTTACTAATGAGTTATCATTGAAAAGTAAATAAAAACAAAAGAAACGAGGGTGAAGAAAACTGAATGAAAAGTTTGAGGAAAGGGGCACGTGTAAAAGAAAGATTAAAATACAGTAATAAATCTAATAAAATAAAAAGAATGCAAAGCAACTTGTATATTACGCATCAAGCGTTCACGATATGACTTTTGTATTAGTAATAACCAGCAATTGTACCCGCGCTTCGCGGCGGGAGCGTGGTCGTTTTTTCCTCGCATTACGCGACACGAGTTTGCTTGTTATCGGTTCGTCTCGTCGAAAACCATAAAAGCGAGCACCGATATCGGTTACAATAATACCAAAACACCGGCAACACGTTGCTCGCTATAGCATACGATACAAAAAAAATATATATACTCGATTTTGAATACAACTTTGTTTAAAAAAACAACTATACCGAAACATTTACAAAAAAACTAAAATTAGCAGCGCATTCCATTTAAAAAAAATATAACGAACGAAAGCTATTATAGAAAAAAGAAATTAATAGAAAATCAAACGACTTAAAAGTGTATATTATATAAAACAGAAGGGATGAAAATGTAAATTAGAAAAAAAAAAGTTGAAAAAAGAAAAAAAAATCCAACCCCAGGCATCGAACCTAGGTGGATGGATCCATTAATAGTGTATGTAGGCGGAGGCTCTTAACTAGCCTCTCTCTCCTATTAATTACACTAATTTCTTTAATTGTTTTTATAATTTTTTGTTTCCCACCTCTCTTCTATTAAATAAGTAGTTTAGATCCCGTGTTTACACACGGGGTGAACAATATCAATACATAAAATTTTTAAATCTTTATGTATATATATTTTACAGATGTAAAAGTATATTACATATATTAAGAATAGAAAACAAATTCAAAATATGTAAAATTAATATATAATCGGGTTTCGAAAATATGTTAGTTATTATTTAAAATAAATTGACTTTCATTTACTATTTGATTGAAAATAAAAGTTACATAATTAAATTTCAAAGTTTCTTATAATAAGGGATAATTTAAAATAAATATATTTTATTAGTTTAACTAGTATTTTATTTAAATATATATTATTATCGAAATATAGAAATGCATTAAATAATAGATAGAGGAGGGAAAAAATAGTGAGAATGAATATGGAGGCGACACAAGGCATGAAAAAACCTTTATTTATTATATAGCTAGTTTAGATCCCGTGTCTACACACAATGTGAAAAATATTAATACATAAAATTTTTAAATCTTTATGTATATATATTTTATGTGTAAAAATATAATACATATACTAAGTATAGAAAACAAATTTAAAATATGTAAAATTAATATATAATTAAATTTCAAAAATACGTTAATTACTATTTAGTGTAATTTGACTTTCATTTACTAAAAAATTAAAATAAATGTGTAAATGAAAGGCGGAGGCTCTTAACTAGCCCAACCATTTCAACATTGTGATTACTTTTAAAACATTATTATTATGAAATACAGAATTTTCGTTTTAATAAAAAAACCCTTCCTCCGGTGAAAACATTACACATGGACTTACCACCAATATTAACCAATAAAATGATGTTACTGTACATGGAATCTGTTTTAGTAAAGAGTAATGTGTCTCACAATTAGCTTACTTAAAAAAAAATCATCAGTTTTCTCACAAATTACAATGCAGAAACGAAAAATGAAGATTTATGATAAATGGGGAATGTGTAATGTGTGGGATATATATCTCCACACATGTCGTAGTACTATCAAAAGACCTAGGATCGCATGAAATTATGAACTATTATTGTTGGTTTTCTTTGAATGAATATATTTTGCTTTCTATTAAGGTTCTTGAATTATCATATTATTAATATTGAACGACTACACCAGGGGACTAGACTAGGGGTGGCTCTACACTACAAGCAACTAAAACAACCGTTTTAGGTTTATAAACTACTTCGGTCTATATTTTAACATAAAAATATATGTGGTAATTTATTAACTTTTGTGTTTTTAGAGAGAAATAATAATCTGTCAACTTTTGTATTAACATTATACGTTTGCACGCTCCATAAAATTACATTTTAGTATTTTTTATATATTTAGAAAACTTTCATAAAAGCCACAATTTTAATATTCGATTTATGCCCCAAAATATGTTGAGCCGCCGCGGAACTAGACGATTTTATGACAGTTTTCATGTTTGAACGGTCTTCGAAATGATTATAATTCTTACCAAGAGTTGGCTATTAAAAAACACAAGTGTGGCCGGTCTATGGAAATTTAACAAGTGTAAACTATCACTAATTATAAAATACTTTAAACTCTTTTAATCAAATATATACAAGTCAAAAGTTAATATCATAAATCACATCATAAATAATAAATAACAGTTATTATCATGAGTACTATTATTGTATTTTATTACTAATATAATAATATTTTGTTTATTATATCATCACCATCATCATGTATATATGAGAATTTAGAAGTGTTGTATCAAACTATGAGAGCAAGGTTTTAAGTGTGTCATGGCGTGGGGCTATAAGAAAACTGTTTATTTGTTCTAAACTAAGTATTTCTCTTGCGCGATGCAAAAGAAAACCCGTATGTTAAAAAATAAAAATAAGTTTATACATAACAAAATTATGGTTAATTACACTAAAAGCGTCCATGTAATGAAAACATTAAAGCCGTAATATGACAAAAAGATATTCGGACATGTTTTATACTGATGTTAGCTATGTATATTATCTAAGAAAAAGGTTCCGAAATGGGCCAACATATTTTTATAAAGAAATACAACTTCTATTTTATATACATTTTTATTCTTTTTTTCTAGTTTTATATATTTATACTTAAATAATACTTATTTTTAAACATGTTTTATTTATTAAAATAAAAAAAAGTTTCATTAAAGAATGTCGCTGTTGTGGAACGATTGTTTCATTAAAGAATGTCGCTGTTGTGGAAGCTGTTTCATCGGCAATTGTTGAAGTTATGCCATATCTGTAGAGCATTAGAAGTTGGAGTTAGAACACTGCAGTGTGTTTGTGTGTAATGCCTAATTTTTTTGTATATTGTATACGTACATGAGCTTCGGTTTTGTGATTTTCTCATGTGTTCCACACGACCATTTTTGGTTTTTTTTGTACACCTTTCTTCGACAATGTGGGCAGCCTCTATAATACCATTTTCGTTCATTTTAAATACAATCAAACTGATGTACTTGAAAAAAAAAAGAATGTGCTTTTTTTATAATTAATACTAAAAACAGTAACAGTTTTGACTTAAAGAAATGAATGTATAAAAATTTAATAGGGAAATAGCCAAGAAAGAATTCACATCAGTTTATTATATTAGTTAGTATGTAAAACAAAAACTGATTAAAAATAAATATATTTTAGCTAAAAAAAATTAATCTCAGTTAGTATTTTTTATTCCACGTACCAATCGGCAAAGCAATTTTTTTTAATATTTCAAATTGAATGAGAAAGAATATATATATTTCAGCTAAGAAAAAATTTAATGTCCTCTTTTTAGTCCTTCTCCACACAAGATCAGCAGGCAGCAGCCACATGTGCACTTATACTGGTCAACAATCAACTGATGTTTCTATCTTTATACATGGCTGACGATCACAAATATTTTTATTAAGCAGCCACATGAATAGTTATAAAGTTATACCAGTCAACAATCGACCAAAGTTTTTCCTTTATATATGGCAAACGATCTATTTTTGGTTGTCATTCAACACTTTGAACCCTAGTGTTATATTCTTCCATCCTAAATATACAAAAACAATGCTTACACAAGTGAATACCAATCTCTCCAACCTCGAATCCATTCGAAAACATCTTCTTAATGATCATTTTGAGAGTTTTCCGTTCTTTAATGTAGATGATTTGATAATTTGCAACAACTCAGTTGAATCATTCATAAACATGGAAGACATCTCAAACATTTTCACCCCTTTGAGGTCATCAAACTCAACAGATTCAAGCCTGTTTTCTTCATATACATTGGATGATCAAACTGAACGATCACTAAATTTTGATGATTTAAAAACATACAGTTATTTAGTTGAAAATAGTGACGAAAATCTTGAAGCCACAAATTCATCTCATAGAGAAGGCACTCAAACTCCACATCCACAATTATCTCCGACCACCGTCCCTAATCTCTCCGCAATCGACAATAGCATGACGGAAGCAGCAAACAAGCGGTTAAAGATGGATTTCTCGACGGGGCATATCATTCCACTTGGTGGTGAAGCTCCGGTGACTGTACAGAATAGTTTTCCCGGCGACGGGGATGACTTTCAAGCTACACAGCGACCATTTATGCCTGAGAAGAAGTACAGAGGTGTAAGACGACGACCATGGGGGAAGTTCACCGCAGAGATGAGGAACCCGGAGAAGAAAGGTTCGAGATTGTGGCTAGGGACCTACGAGACACCAGAAGAAGCAGCCATAGCGTACGATCAAGCAGCTTTTAAGCATCGTGGCTCTCAAGCTTTGCTTAACTTCCCGCATTTAATCGGGTCACACCATGAATATCTCAAAAAGTATACCAGTAAAAAGCGACTAGTTCAGTCCTCAACTTAATGTTCTTCGTCGTAGTTTTCAGAAATTACAAGGGTGATTTTATTTGGACACCCCCGAAAATTAGTTGGACATCCCCTATACGGCCCGTATAGGGCTATACTACCCGTATAGGGTTTCATCAGCATTAAATGCTCATCCTATACTGCCAATGATTGGCTGATAATTAATGAACTGTATACGGGTAGTATAGCCCTATATGGGCAGTATAGGGCACTCAGTAAATGATTGGCTGGTAATTAATGAACTCTATACGAGTAGTATAGCCCTATACGGGCCGTATAGGGCACCCAAAATGTCCAAATAAAATCAAGGGATATCCAAATAGCCAACCCCAATTACAATAGGAAAAGGAACAAAACCTATTAGGGTTTGTAAAGTAATAAATAAGCTGGGGAACTTTTGTACCAACATGCAGTTAGTAGTTGTACCTAGATGCTTCATGGGTGTATGTGAAACACCCTACTTATTTTTTATTATTTTATCAGAGTTTTATATGTAGAAAACGGTTCTAGATTTTTCAAAACCTTATCATTATGATGACAAAGGCATATTTTATTATAAATATTGTTTATACATACAATATTCTATTACACATATTATAGGGATTCTTAAGCTCCGACGACCCCGTCCTCAGGAAGCTTTATTCCACGTGCCTTTTTCCTGCAGTGTTTGGAAAACATTTTTATATTTGATTACGCTAAGTAAGTACACTGTGCCTTTTTATTTTATTATTCATTTTAGGTCCTTCCATCTCAAAGGCTTAGCACCTTTCCCCAGGCCCTTCTACCTATAGACTCGGTACCTTTTTATTTAGGCTCTTCCGCTCGTAGGCTCGACACTTTTCCATTTCCATTCATAAGGCCCCTCCGTCCCGTAGACTCGGCACATTTTTAATTTCATTCATAGGGCCCTTCCGTCCCATAGACTTGACACCCTTTTTAACCCCATAGGTTATTTCATTACAAAGCCCTTCTGCCCCGTAGGCTTGGTACCTTGTTTCCCATTGGGATCTTGAGTGTCATTGACTCACAGCCTCCGAATTTATCAAGCATATATTTCTTTCATGCATGTCTATGCTTGATTTAATCCCAACTAGTCATTACCTTAAAACTTCGTAACGGTTTCCCCACAATGCACTAAACAGGTTTATATATACAAAGTATCAGCGGCGTATCCACCACCCCTTTAATACTTTGTGAGCACTTCGTTATTCCATTTTAAAGTTTAGACTCGTTCTATCACACATTCATATTTCACATATGGCATGACTTTCTTTTCATGCACTCACATATATTCACATTTAGCACACATTCTATATTTGCATATCCTGCATAGCATGACCTCTTGTCATGCTTTCATACTCATCACTGCTCTAATTCCTTATAAAGGTTTCTCCATGTTACGTTAAAGAGGTTTATATATATGAAGTACCATCGGCGTCTCCACCACCCCTTTAACGTCTCATGAATACTCCTTAATTTACGTAGAATTAAGCTTTCCATTTATTTCTGTTTATTTAATAGCATGACTTACTCATGCTTTTATTCAGTTCTTGCTCTAATTCCTCTTAAAGGCTTCTTCATGATAAATTAAAGAGGTTTATATATAGGGTGTACCAGCGGCGTATCCACCACCCTTTTGATATCTCGTGACTACTCCATTATTCTAGTTTAGTGTTTAGACTAACCCATTATTTCCCCGTACCTTAGTTCCATCCATAACACATAACACATAATCACATAAATCACATAAACATTTATCTAAGGTACGGGTCCAGTGTACTTACGGTATTTCGGGTTGTTTCCTAAACTCGATTCCTCTCTTAAACGTCTCTTTGATCCTTGCTCGTAACTTTAACGCACTGCACTCGCACTTAAACGCGTCGCACCGACTTCTTGCATGCTTCCCAAGGTATATCAGAGGTGGTGTGTGAGGTTTGTGTTTCAAAATGAACCTATTTATAGGCTGAATTCCGTATCGGTAGTGGACCGTTAAGCAGGTTGGTAGCGGTCCGCTACCGCCCACTAGCCGGATGTCATGCATGTTGCCCAAGTAGCGGACCGTTACGGACCTCGTAGCGGTCCGTCATAGGGTTAAGTCAGCAAGACACGCGTCTGATACCTGTCATTCTGTCATCATTACCTTCCTCGCTATGTAGCGGATCGCCAGGGATCTGGTAGAGGTCCGCTACGGGTCCAACTTTCAATTTTTTGCACTTTTAGTCCCTAAACTTTGGTACATTTGCACTTTAGCCCCTGTACTTTCATTTTCTTGAAAAAGTAGGGTGTTACAGTATAATAAGAGATACCTAGTAAAAAGTACAAAACCAAAAAATGAAGGGAACCTTAACTTGAATAGTACACATTCAAGGAATGTAGAACTGAGATTTTACGAGGGTGAATGTGTTATGGTAATTAAATTTAACTAAATGGACTTTTTTTTAAATCTTAACATTTTTAAGTGAGGAAATCTATACTATCTAATAAATAAAGGTTTAGTGGGACATGTGTTACTCTCTTGTGCATCTACAACCTTTTTTCTCGCCTCTCTTTCCTATTAATTACACTAATTTCTTTAATTGTTTTTATAATTTTTTGTTTCCCACCTCTCTTCTATTAAATAACTAGTTTAGATCCCGTGTCTACACACGGGGTGAACAATATCAATACATAAAATTTTTAAATCTTTATGTATATATATTTTACAGATGTAAAAGTATATTACATATACTAAGAATAGAAAACAAATTCAAAATATGTAAAATTAATATATAATCGGGTTTCGAAAATATGTTAGTTATTATTTAAAATAAATTGACTTTCATTTACTATTTGATTGAAAATAAAAGTTACATAATTAAATTTCAAAGTTTCTTATAATAAGGGATAATTTAAAATAAATATGTTTTATTAGTTTAATTAGTATTTTATTTAAATATATATTATTATCGAAATATAGAAATGCATTAAATAATAGATAGAGGAGGGAAAAAATAGTGAGAATGAATATGGAGGCGACACAAGGCATGAAAAAACCTTTATTTATTATATAGCTAGTTTAGATCCCGTGTCTACACACA
Source organism: Smallanthus sonchifolius (assembly GCA_023525975.1). Classification (NCBI taxonomy): domain Eukaryota; kingdom Viridiplantae; phylum Streptophyta; class Magnoliopsida; order Asterales; family Asteraceae; genus Smallanthus; species Smallanthus sonchifolius. The sequence goes on along the minus strand of CM042021.1, from coordinate 26,243,803 downwards.
GTGTGAAAAATATCAATACATAAAATTTTTAAATTTTTATGTATATATATTTTATGTGTAAAAATATAATACATATACTAAGTATAGAAAACAAATTTAAAATATGTAAAATTAATATATAATTAAATTTCAAAAACACGTTAATTACTATTTACTGTAATTTGACTTTCATTTACTAAAAAATTAAAATAAATGTGTTTTGTTAGTATAATTAGTATTTTTCTTTAAATATATATTATTATTAAAAAATAGAAGTGTATTAAATAAGAGAGAGAGACGGGAAAAAAATTAGTGAGAATGAATATGGAGGCGACACGTGGCATAAGAAAACTTTTATTTATTATATAGTATAGATAATGATTTGTATAAATCTTTTTATTATTTATAAAAAAAATATGTTTGTTCATTTAACATTTTTATAAATTGAACACTTCTTTCATTCTTTTTATTTTCATTCTTTTTATAAAACATTTTTAAAAAATAACTATATAACGTTTCTAAATTTTGTATTAAAAAACTATGTAATATGTCATAAATATGTAATATATATAAATCTTTATTAATAAGTATATAACATTACATTTAGTCAACTTGTGTAGTACACCGGGTTTCTAACCTAGTTTATTATATCTAAATGTGTTATGGTAATTAAATTTAACTAAATGGACTATTTTTTTTAAATCTTAACATTTTTAAGTGAGGAAATTTATTATATCTAAATACTATATCCTACGTGATTTTAAGTAAGGACTATTCTCAATAATTACATTGTTAGCATTTATAAATACGAATTTAACTACTTAGTTTTATGCAGTTGTCTAATACGTTAAGATTTCACTTATTTGTTTTAATTAATTGATGCATTTTTGTGGTCTAGTGATATTGATGATTATTTATCACAAAAGTGTTATGAATTTAAATCCTACAAGTACAGGTTTAAGTGGTATTTAGAAGATGTTCGATAAAAAAAGCTATTTGATTTATTGTTAAAAAAAGCTAAAGAAAATTGTTGAATATTTTAGTATAATTGAATTAACTTATGTGACCAAGGTAAACCATAAAACAAGTTAGGAGGTGCACGTTTGTTTGAGTTTATTATGATTTAAAGTATTTAGTAATCTCGTTGGTTCTTAGGGCGAAGCCCATAAGTAATGGGGGGTCGGGTCCAGGGGCGGGGGTCCGGAGAGCTAACTTGTTTATTTCCATGACTTGTTATGTATTGAAAAATCGATTTGAAAGTTGAAAACTGTTAAAATTAGTTATCCGGACTAATTTGTTAATCCTGAATAGTTTTACTCCTCCGGAGTAGATTTACTCATTCGGAGTAGATTTGGTAATCCAGACCAAATTGGTCATTCGGATCAAAATGGTACTATGGAGCAAACTTAAAACAGTTAATTTACAAACAGTTTTCAAATTTGATAAATAACTGCTTGATAGCAGTTAACTGATCTCCCAAACTACAAATACGTTGTTTTGGTCATATATCTGGTTCACACGAAAATCATCAAATTTTCATTCTCTTGTTCTAGAATTTTCACTGTGTTTTATCCGATTGAGAAATTCGAGATAAGAGTCGAATTGTTTCAATCTGAAAGAGATCTACACGACTCACAGAGAATCCGGAATTTCTATATACTCGAATACTACAAAAATGACATATAATTAAACCTTCTATCTCATAGTTTATTTACATATTAATCAGGAATTAATCATGTTAAGTTATTAGGTATACATCTTGTTCGAATTATTTGTTCCAAAGTTTTGTGTCACTTTAAAATGTATTCCAAGTAACCACTAATCTCATAGTTTATTTACATATTAGGAATAATTATAAGTTATTAGTTATATATTTTGATTGAATTTTTTTTTCAGTTTTTGTTTTATTTTAAAATGGTTTATATTTAAAAAATTTATTATAAATACTAAGTTAAAATCCGTGTTTTACACGCGTTGAATAAAAGAAATATTAAATAGTTAGTAATAAAAATTTATAAATTATAAAGAAAATATTAAATAATAATGAAGATTTAAAAATTAATAAATAAAATATTAAATAGTTAGTAAAGAAAAATTAAATAACTAGTAATAAAAAAAATATATGAAAAAAATTCTTGATATCACAAAATTATGACACCATGTTACAATTAGTTGTTATTAGGTATAAATTTAATACATATTTAATATTTACATATTATATTACCAAAAGATCTTTATAACTGCCAAATTAGACTTTTCTTATCTATATAAGACTGAAGAGTAAATGGGAACTGTGTTATCTTTTACCATGCAATTTAATTTGACTCTATCTCCAAATTGAAAATTGTCATATGTTTTTAGCTAGCTAGTTTTGTTTCTAATTTTCATTTTAAGAATACGACCTTAACATTTGACAAAATGAAGCGAGATAATAAAAAAGGTTGACACGTGTAATTATCTATTTGGTTAAGAAGATAAATCACATAAAAGATAAAAACATATAACACCTCCAAATTATTTACAATGGAATTGATCAATACATGAGAATGTGTAACGATAAGGAATTTTGAGTTTTTCAAGCTTATATCCGTAATATACTTAGTGTGTTTTTTTAAGAGTGTATACGAAAAATATATTTGTGTTTCATGACTATCCAAGAGTAAAAAAATACTAAGAAAAGGGAGAAAACATTTTTCTAAATACAAGAAACCTCATGAAAAAACTTTAGATACAAAATAGAAAAACAGATTTTGGAATAATACATCATAATAAGTAGAACTACAAGTATATATGAGGTTAATTGATTAGTGATTACGATATGGCTTGTTGATTATAACTTTTGTAACAAAGCTTTTTTTTGTTTGGTAAAAGTTATACACGTACACTTCGAAACATATAAACTATTTGAAAAATATAAGTATTTTAAAGCGTGTAGAAGCCGCCTATACTTTGAAATTGAGGAAAGGTTTGTTTCCATCACACCATTCTTAAACCCTACAAATAGCTTGCTATAAGTGGGATTTTACCGGCTATATATAGCAAGATTTTAAAGAGTATGTTTGTTTATTTATTTATAAGAATAAAATATAAACCCTCCATTCATATAAAAACTCTTAAACCAATTATGTGCCTTTCATTTAATTACAACATATTTTTATGAATATGATTTGTTACATTAAAGCTATAAATAGTATATAACTAGTTTTATTTATTATTCTTAATCAAGATTTTAAAATAATTTTTTTTAATGGACTAAATACTATTTAATAACTATAGCCAATGTGAGACTAATCCACTTGATAGAGGCTCTTGCCTCTTAGATTGTAGGTCTTGGATTCAAACTCAGACATGGGTGAATTATTTGGTATAATTTAGGAGTAAAAGTAAGGTAGATTTGCCGTTCAAAAAAAATATAAAAAATTTATAACTATAATTTTCAAAAACATTAGATGTCATTTTATGATCCAGATTAAATACTATTCTTTTTTTAAGGTAAAATTTCTTTATTCCTGTAGAAATAAGACTTGAGCTTATTACATTCTCAAACATCGGTATTGATAGAGGATTTTTCTTCAACAGTCACCAACCCTAATAGCATTAAATACTATTCGATAACTATAATTTTCAAGAACATTACATGGCATTTAAGTATTATTTTTTTCTCATTCAAAGTTCATTAAAGTATCTATAATTTCTAAACTCTAAAATAATATATTTATAAAATACCATAAAATAATAATGTATCTGCTCAGTTTCAGTTTAATAATTATAACTTTCAAGAACATTAGGTTGTTTTGTTGTTTCGATGATCCTTAATTCTTTGATTTTGATTGATTTTAGTGGATTTGTTCTAAAATTTTTGTATTAAATGTAAAAGACAACTCCCAAAGGGAAATTACATAGAGATAGAAGGCAAACGGGCAACAAGCTGCGCCGCCAACCCTTTTTGAATAGCAAAACCAAGTCTTTTAAAAACTACATCTACAGATCTTGGGGTCATAACATTACTATGCATGACCCGCTGTACTCGGTAAAGTAACTCCAAGGCCTCTGGTGCAAGGAAACCAAAAGTGTCAAAAGCAAATGGTATAAACACGTGTTGGTTGTCAAGACACGCTTTCTCGTGTTTGGTCACTTTGCTCGAAGCAGCTTTTAGAGCAGCCTGACTCACCGTGAAAGCACTAACTCCCAAGCCCACCAGAGGGGAGACCCCTGTTAGATCTACACACGCATGTTTCCCACCTATCCACCCAAAGACCAAAATGTCAGCGGGTCTAAGTGTTGATCTTCCTTCCAATGGGTCCATCAAGAAATTCACTGGTGCCTCTTTCTTAGTAGAAACCCCGGCACGCCTAAATATGTCAAAAAGAACATCCCTAACCAAGTCGTGCCGGTACTTGAACCCCGGGAGCTCTCTACAATGAACCGCATGCTCCTTATAGGAGTCTAAACACGCCTTACGGCAAACAGGGCATAACTCGTCAACCGGGTATAGTGGAATCATGAGGCGATACTTAAGGATAGTACGATACTTCACCGACGACATATGTTGGCCTAGCCCATCTATAGGGATCGCGAGAAGGTAATCTTGAGCATGTGGTGCATTTTATTTAGATTTTGTGTATTTTTGAAACAAAAATTAATACCAAAACTTAGGTCCACTTTTGAAATCACATCTGAAATCGAGAACGAGTTTGGAAATCAACTTTTTTTTTGTTCAATTTGTTCACTACGAGTCTAATCGCGTTCGTTTGAGTAGATTTCGCGCTACGATAATTTCTATAATAATATTATTAATAATAATATTGAAAGTAAAATAGATAAATATTAAGTTCTTACTAATATATCTGTCAAACCTAAAATAACCGGCTGACATCAACACAAGTATTCGTCACAATTGCATATCTAACGTCATATTTTTAGCGTAAAATTTCTAAATAGTCACCCGAAATAATTACTAATAATTATTAACATTATCTATTAGAGATTTTGTCGTCTAATTTTCTTTGTCGAGTATCTGGTAATAACCAGTATGAGCGTGTTAAATATTTTAACAGTACATTGCGTAAGTGTGTTAGGTTTGAACTTATTATAAATTGAATCATATAACGATCCATCGGTCAAGTTACTTCTTTTTTTTATGGATTGGGTTCATCTATTGGGCTTATTTGGACAGTTAACGGGCCAAGCCTGCTTATGGTTAATTTAATTATCGCGAAAATTTGGCCCTAATTTCCGGGTTGTTACAAACATGCATAACTTCATAAAAGAGAAATACATAACCACACAAATCAGAATTCGAATCAATATAAACATGCACCCATATCATATGCAATCAAAAACCAAACTTTACTGAAATCACACAATCACACGTAAAAAATCAAACGTTTCAATCAAACAAGTATAAGAATCATCTTAGCCTAAATGGCTACAAAAGTTTAGCCTAGCATGCTATAAAATGAAACAAACACATATCTAGACATGATTAAAGAAGATGTAGAAACATAAAATGGAAACAAACAGAATCGATCTACGTGTTTAAACGCAAACCGAATAGCTAGATCTTCAATCATCAAGCCTCTAGACTTCCCAATCTTCTCTTCTAGCTACAAGAGGTTTTTCTCAGCCTCCAAATCGTGATCCTCTTCAAAATGTCCGTCACTTTTCTTAAATACCTTAATTTAGGGTTTCTGTTTTTACCGGCATATGGGCCGTACTGAACCAGTACGGTCCATATTCATTTTAAGTCAAAAAGCGGCGGCTAAATCTTCAGGGGTCGTAGTCCCATAGATAAGTACGTGCTCTTCATCTTCTGCATACCGTCATCCCAACATGGTACAGTTCGTACTCTCTTTCTTTTATTTGACTTTTCTACTGCTCCAATTATGATGTTTCTTCTATCATCCCGAGCAGTTCCCAGACTTCAGCACACTTCATAATCATCATCAAATCCTGCAAATCCAAGATAAACTTATTCAATTATCCATTCTTATCAGATTTGCTACTAAAACAATTCAAAATACATGGAAATGTGTGTAAATTATAAGTATAAATTGGAACACATCAGTGCTCTAACAAGACAACATTGCAAAGGCAGGGAAGTCGTTGATGGTCCACAATACTTTAGCTTTTATCATAAAATTTGTCCTACGGTAAGCATCCCAAGTAAGAGCGCCATACTCAAACAACTCTCAACTCGGCTATTAAAGGCAGAAGAAACATGTGTATGTTCTGACTGGGACTCTTTCTTCCAAGAATGACTAGCGCGAGATAAACATATGTTTGTTTCAAGGCCATCCAAGGAGGTAAATTATAGACGGTAAGAAGACTGGCCAACATGAATAAGCCTTTGCATTAGAACTATTCGGAATGAATCCATTCATGCACAATCTTAGATGAATGTTTCAGAATTCACTCGCAAAGCTAGGATGGAGTGAGTCGAAATGCTTCCAAGCCTTACCATCACTTGGATGTACCATCACACTTGGTTCGGCTGCCTTTTTTGCACAAGTCAAGTTGTTGGAGTCTTGTAGTAACCGACATGTATGTCAATACCAAATTAGGTTGTCTACCATTTTCACTGTAACGAGATTCACCACACACTCCATAATGGTGCAACTCTAAATTTTCTTTGTAAAATAGCATGCAATGGTTTTGGCAACCATGAATCTTTTCACATGGTATGCCAAGTTGTTTTAATTGTTTCTTCGTGTCATGAAAGTTACTTGGTAGCTTCTCGTCCTGGGGTAAACATTTCTTTATGATTAGAAGTAACTGATTATAACATGACTTGGGTATGTTACAAGATGCTTTCCATTGCAACAAATTAGTTGCAGCTTCTAATTTTGAAATATTATGACAACCATCCCACAAAGGCTCACGGGCATCTTCTAACACGTCATTATAATTCTTATGAGATGGATTAAGTTCTTCCTCACCCTTGGAGTTATATATACCATATGATCTAACACATTTGTGTGCAACCGTCAACATCACCATCATCTCTCGTATTTGATACTTGAATTGGACGTTTCTTTATCTCTCGTCTTTGTTCACCATGGTTCCACCGCGTATAAAAATAAGGCATGAATTCAAATTTAAACAAGTCAGCCTTGAAATCTTTGCCTTCCTTCAACTTAAACACATACATTTTGAACAAGGACACTTAATATTAATATAAGTTCCCTCGAGAAATTTCTTTTTTCTTTCAATATATCTATCATTAGACTCAGAAAATTATATGAAAGCATCTGCTCCATTATTATATTCTTCTCTTATACACCCATGCATGTCATTCTTATTATACATCAATTCTTTATTTGTTATATATATTGACATTATTTCTACAAAATAAACACTAAATCATCCACATACACTCATACAAAACTAAAATTCATCTCAACATACACCCATACAAAAACCATAGCCTCAACCCAAATTAAACACACATCCAAAAAGATTTACATAAACTTATAAAACAACCCTAAATCATCCACATACACATCATACACTCATACAAAATCAAAATTCATCTCAACATACACCCATACAATAACTATAATCTCAACCCAAATTAATCACACATTCAAAAATATTTACATAAATATTTAAATATAAACTTATATAACAACCCTAGTTTCAACCCAATTTAACTACACAAAACCAACCATGGGGAGTTTTTACTCACCAAGAAGGTGGTTGTTGGCGGCAATAAGGAGGTGGTGGTTATCTATAGCAGGGAGGTGGTTGTTGGCGACGACAAGGAAGTGGGTTCGTGACGATAGACATGTGGTTGTTAGGGGGCGACGACGACAGGGATGTGGGAGCAGCGGAGATAGATTAGTCGGAGCACCGTAGGGGGAATGAAATTTTAGCGGGTCTTTGAATTAGTTTGACCAAAAAAGTTCCATTGGGTTTCGACGGCACTCCGTCAGAAACTCGATAATAATAAAATATTTTATTTACTTACGAAAGATGATACTCTGTTGGAAATCTGTGACAAAAGGTAAGCCGTCGGAAATCCATCATAATTTGTGACAAATTTCGGTATAACCATTTGACCTTACTTGATTTTCGGGTCTCGTTTTCCGATAAATGTCGGTTATGTACTGTTTTACATTACAAGATAATAGGCATTAAATACACATGGATTCTTGATATTAGTGACCCATTAGTAAATATATATCGTTTTTCATATAACTTTCTCAATGTTCCGAGATCACCATTTACAGCTAACCCGTAATGTACATTAAACCACAAATTTATAAATATGTTCTTATTAACAAATAAACTAAATATGTGATGTGCTGCAAAACACACCTCTTATTCCTGTGTATTTAGTAGCGTTTTTGCACGTTTTTAGAGTTGTTTTGAGTCTATTATGTTTGGTACTTAGTTGTGCCATGGTTTGTAGGTAATCGGGTCATGTTGGAGCTTAAACGATCAAGTATGATGAAGGCACGAGAGAAAGAGGAGAAACGGAACAAGACCGAAAACATTCTATCAAGGGGCAAGCCTCGTGGTACGCGAGCCATATGACTCCCCCCTCGCTATACGCGAGAGGCATGCTTTCAGGAAAGGTTTGCGTGATGCTCATCTCTGGAGGTACACGAGAGATTGGTTCCTTGGGCCTCGCGGTACGCGAGAACACCCAGTTACGGGTATTTTTACCTATTTTCAAGGTATAAAAGGTTAGTCTCGAATCTAGGGTTGAATAATCGATTCCAGACAAAAAGTTTGAAGCTTTTTGGGCGATTTCAAGTGGGAGAAGTCACAAGGGATCAAGGATCGAAGTGGTGGATGCGTGGATCGATTGGAATACCATCTTTTCGGTTTATGTTTCTTATCTTTTGTTCTTTGATTCATCTATCTTGTATCATGATTTTGGATGTTGAACTTCGTTTTGATGTTTTGATTATGGTAGTAGGCTAGATATCTTGAACTACCTAGATTGTGATGATTATGCTTTGTTAATTGATTTTATTTCGGATTTCGGATATTTGTTGATGGATTAACATTAAAGTAAAGAACTTATTTTCGTTTGATTTGATGTTTATGCATATGTAGTCTTGATTGATAATCTGTTGAATGTTCCATATGCTACTTTGTGAATGTCTTTCATGTATGGTCTCATATTAGGTCACTAGCTTTGTGCATGTGATTGGTTTATGGTTTACTGACGTCGTATCCATAGGAACATCGATTGAAAGTCTTCTAGGGTTAGGTATTCTGCCTGCTTCAATAGCTGAAAGGTGCGAAGTTATCGGGTAATCTTTGGTGTTAAGGTTTTTAGGTCAATTGCTCTGAAAGGAGGGTGTCCTAGGGTTCCTTAGCGTCATTATTATTCCATGTCTTGTCGAGGGAATTCAGGTTACTTCTTGCACTGAAAGGTGTATTGAGATAGTGAGACTAAGAGGTAATCTATCTAGCGGGTACTTTAGTGTTGTTGGAGATAGCTGAGAAGTGATTCGACTAACCGGTGAGTTTTACACATCCCTTAGGGTTTCCTTTTTGGTCACATCCGGAGAATGATCTGGGATCCACTAGGTATTCTGAGTGTGTCGTATTCTAAGAGCCCGGTTCCATCATAGTTTCTGTATCTGAGAGAGTTCCAAGGTACATGCATAGGATTCAGAGTCTAGATAGTGCTTTCCCCATTTGTGAGTTGTCTAAAGTCTTTAGCTTTATATTTGGTTGTCGTTAGTTAGTTAATCATTAGTTAAAATCAACACAAATTCCCCCCAATATACTTCAGTTTAGTTAGTTGAGTCAGAGTCTAGGTAGAGTTATCACTAGTGTCTCGTGGGTTCGATATTCAGACTTACAATAGACTTTACTGCAATTGATCAGTACACTTGCCGGTTGTGTGGTCTAGTATTAGGTTGAGTCTAGATATATAAATTTAAAGCTAGAGTGTCTAGGTTAGGTTAAATTAGATAGTTTTTATAGACCATACCTAGCACATCAATATGTAAATTGCACAAATTACAATATTACATTGTAAAGTATTTAAATTCCGAGACCACCAATTAATAAATAGGTCTTAACGATTAACAAACAAAATACATATGTAAATTACACGAATTACACATGATTCTCTGATCTCATAGATATATTACATTACAATATTCTCTCATCTTAAAGATAAACTACATTACATGCAATACTCTACATGTGTGCCCATGTGCATGTCACTATTGATAGTTATTGGCATCACATCTAAATAATAACCTTTACATGTGCACCCATGACAGATAAGGATCTGACTCTATAATCCGAGCCAACCAATTCCCTATGCTCACGCTAGGCTAGACACACATAACGAAATATTTAAACTTCAAGACCACCAATTCCAGCTTCATCACTAAAAACGATCTTCAACTCGTTAACGTGTCCACGGGAGATAATGTACATACGACGCCCATACGTCGAATACCGACACATTGCAATCTAAAGTTTTGAGAGACCAGACGGGTACAACATAGGTTATTTGTAGTAAATTTTCACCTGTGTGTTTTGCTATTCTTAGACACAACATGAGTTATGATGTAGGAATATCTATGGGTTCTATTACGGGTATTCGATCGATGGAATAGTTGTTTATTGATTGGTCCTTTTGATCTGGGTATTGGGTTAATCGGCTATTTGGGCTCACAAAGGAGAAGTGGGCTGATGGGTTCAAGGAGGATTCCAAAAGGAGTTGGGTGATCTCCTAGCTGATCCACATCTTATAGTTAGTTATTTATTTTGTATTTTAAATTTGTATAGACTTAGTTTTTATAGTTTATTTAGAAGTTGTGTTATAAAATAAGATGATAGGAATCATTGTAATTACGTTTTTATTGAGTATTAAAGAAATCAAACGCTTTTAGCTTCGTCGTCGAATTCTCAGTTTGAAAACCTTGATTAACTTTGATCATTTCTAGAGCCATTTGAATAAGCTCCCGCATGTGTACCACGTGGTATAAGAGCTTTTGGTTGTCAAATGGCTTTGCGTGGAAGAGAAGAACCTCTCACTTGTAGATTCACCGGAAGAGGTAACAATGGAGTTATTCACAGACCACATTCTCGTGGTGAAGGCAAACCTACTATTCGCATAATCATCGACCTAGGTAGCTAAAGTGTTGGTGCCGACCTACAGAATTTTGAGATCAAACGACTCAGACGACGAGTCTGAGATCTTAAGCGATAACAAGAGATCAAATGGATCCAACAACAAGTTTACGATCTAGAGTTGCTACAGGAGATGTGCCAGACGGAAACCGAGTCGAGTGCCGTCGTATGGGACGAAGGTGGGCACTGAGAGCAGCAGCTATTCAGTTGTCACCCACTTCGATTCTTTGAACAAATCTATCCACGGAGGTGAACCTAAGTGTGAAGTCCTTCGTATATTGTCACAAGACGATGGCATGAAGTTGAAAGCATGAGGAAATCTATCCAAAGGCATAATGGCTATGATCCAGGTAATTGGGCTATCACAGAATTGTGTGATAAATTTAGGCCTAATGATTTTGATCCGGTGGGGATTAATAAACACTTTGTGCTTGAAGAAAGTGGATCGAAAGAACAGTTGAGGGTTAATTTGGGGCGTTGGTCTCTAGAAGAAGTGGGTTGCGAAAACAGCTTCCGTAATGTGGTCATTAGTGAGTCGAGTGTTGTTGGGCCTCCACGCAGCAGGTCGGGAACGGAAGAAGGCCCAGTTAGGCAGAATGGGCCTAACAAGATGTAAGGCCTCGATCCTGAGAGACCTCACTTGTTAGATTTACTTAATCACACATAGTTAATAAAATTAAAAACTTGAATTACGCAGCGGAAAAATCATTCATCCAAATTACAACTTTCCAAAACAAATAAAATATTGTCTCAACAAAACAATTTCAAGCAAAACATAGTTCACGGGATGCCAGATCTTTAGTAGTCGGGTAACTCCTCGTTGTAAGCCAAGCATCCTCAAGCTACCTTCATTACCTACACTCAATCTAATGTGCATACTAAAAGTCAGCTAACACTGAGTGAGTTCTAGCTTTATATGAAAACATATCATTTAATAAAAGAAGAAGGATTTAAAACACTCTAACATCAATGCCGGTAAGGCAAAACATTCACACGCTTTATTGTCAAGTCATACATTATTAGTCTAATCTGTATCACGATGTATCCGTCAATTCCCTTTGGTACTATCCTCTGTGACAACCGTCCACGGAGTTTACGTAACGTTTATGACGACCGTCCATGAAGTGTACGTAATGCCTTTATCATGACGACTGTCAATGATGCTGACATAACACACTGAGGGACATGATAACCGTCGTCTCTCTAACACACTGAACAATTGTACAACCGCATCCATCGACTAGCCACAAAGGCACCGTCTATGTTATCTTATAACAGTCACGGACTTCAGGACCGTGAAGCTATCATAAGGCTTAAGATAGGACTGGTCACGAGGACCGTGCTGAACTGCCAAGACTCCTTTCAATAAATAACATTTGTTCCCGAAGGAACCCTTCCCTTTCCCGGATATAGACAATGTAATGGCTTTAAAAACTTTCACCGTCTACGTTTATTAAAACATTATTTAACTTTCATAAACGTCTTTATTTCATAAAACGTCCGTTTGCCTCTCTTTATCTTTCTTTAAAACTTTCCTTCACTTTCATTTACTAACACGCAGGTATAGTAAACATTTCATTCTCTTTTTTTATTAACACACATTTATAATAAACATTACACAGTATGCGCACCACCCCAAAAGTAGACATAAAAAGGGGTTCTAGAACTCACCTGGCTTGCTGTTCTTTCTCAATGGTTTGACTAGGCTGTAATACTATCTGCATAAAGATCACTAACGAAGATTTATAAAACTGTTACTGTCAATTATAATGGACTATCCTAAGTTCACACATCAAAGTATCCCTGCGACTACTACCAAGTTTACGCACAGAATACTCGTGCGAGTACTCCAAGTTCACACATGAAGTACACGGCCGTGTACCTCGCCGAATACCCAGAGTTCACGTAAGTGTACTCTGGCCGAGTACTTTTGCGCATACCGTGCTCTTCTTTGCCCAAAACCCTAGTTTTGCATGCTTTGGCGGATGTTCATGAAAATGGATCATGATCCGATCTTTTTACGTTCAAAACCACCGTTTAGCTTCCAGAAGCTCAGATCTATGGTTTTTATGCAATTTCATACGTAAAAATACAATATTTTTGGTTAAAACCCCCATTTTGCCCTAAAACCCATTTCAAGCTAAAAACACAAGATCTTGGATTCGATTCTCACCTCTATCTCATGTAGTTCCCGATTCTCTTCTCCCTCGTTGATCCTTGGCTAGAAAAGAGTCGAATGGAAGCTCGATGCTCCCTTCTTTCTTGCTTGTTTCTCTCTCTCTCTCTCTCACTAAAGTTCTTATAAATGTTGTTGAAATGGTTGTGAGTTTGCGAACGCGGGGGGGGGGGGGGGGGTGTGTGTTGGGCTAGGCTTTTATAAGGGGGTTCCCTCTTATGGAAGTTTCCAACTAGCCCCTTCCACTTTTCCCTTTTTATCTAAAATAGAAACTATGTTCTTCTTTTACTTGAAATATTTGGATGTTACACAAGAAGCGGGTACCCATGAGAAGAGACGATTGTGCGCGGGTCAAAGGGAATCCGGGGAAATTAAAGAAACGTACTACATGTATCTTCACCCCTATTCCATATCCTTCTAAAACTGAGGGATTATCCTCTAGTTTCTCAACTCTCTCTCACAACAAAGGGTTGAGGTTTAGGGGAAAACAAGCAGATATTGAGGGGTCTCCTCCGGACGACGCGGCGTAAGAGAAAGAGGTGGGAACCCTTATTGGGCATGTGCATCATGGCAAGGACGTCGGCAGCTTCCGGAGGTTGTGTTCTATTCCTTTAGTCGTGGTGGTGGTCATGGCTTGCCAGTATGGGGACGGGTTTGGGGGCAGAGTACTTGGTAAGTAAATCTCCTACTCATCTAGTACGCCCGTATTAAACTAGGTCACTTGTTGTGTGTGGGGGGGGGATGGTGGTTTGGAGTGCACTCAACTAGGATGGTCATCACCATCTAATGTCAGTCTGGTGTTGGGTGTAATATATGGTATTAGTTGAGCCCCCAAGGTTAGGGTTTCAAACTGTGTCTTGGATACAATCATCGGTGGTTTGCGTTTTGTTCTGGCTGAAGTCATCGGTTGATGAAGGGGACATCTTTCAAGACAGGTTTGGTATTTGGGTGTGACATGGATGCATGTTTGGTTCGTTAGGGATTTCATTTGGGTATGCATGGTCGAAATATGGGTATGGATCCATATTCGGATACGTAACGTTATCGGGTCGTTGGAATTTCAAAAACGCCCATGTTGTTGAAACCCACGGGTTGGTAGCTTGGGAACGGATCGGGTTGGTCTCGGGTAGTGTTCGGATGACCTTAGTGTTTGTCGGGTTTCCGTTCCGATGGGTGAAGGAATCTTGTCGGGTTTAGACGAGAGGAGAACCAACGGGTCAAGTGCTCCGAGTAGCATTATCGTATGGGTTGTGTATAGGGATTGCTCATGTCGGATGTAAGAGGAAGAAGAAGTGTCTTACAGACTTAGGAATTGCACCCCTACGAGTAAATAATCAGTATCTGACAAATGTCCTTTTGAATATAAACGCCAAGATTGTGCACTGGTTGGACAGTGATTGGACTGATGAAGACATGGTCTTGAGTGAGATTTTGGGTTTCAATAGGCCTAGTCTGTCTTCTTGGGCTTGACATCCTCAGGGACGTTGGGATTTCATGGGTTTTGCTATTGGGCTATACAAGACTCGAGGTCGAGTTTTTTTCTACCCGGTAGGTATTATGCAGGAGCATATATGGATTTTCTTATGGGTATTTGTTTACGATTGCGCATTTTGATCCGGATATTGGGTCAACTAGTTGTTTGGGCTCGCAAAGGAGAAGTGGGCCGACAGGTTCACGGAGGATCTGAAAAGGAGTTTGTAGCTGTTAGTAAATTTGTGACGAAATACCGATGGGCTTTATTTTTTTTAAAGAAAATTAGTAAAACTTGTTTTGCGACGACATCGGTCTGAATTCTGTCAGAAAGTTTCTGACGATGTTTTCCGTCAGAAATTATCCGTCAATGAAAGTGTTGTTTTCTTGTAGTGTATGAGGAAGAGGAAGCTTCTAAGAAAATCTGCTTGATGACGGCCACGAGGAAGCTCCTAAAGCAATCTGCTTGATGATTGCTGCAACTACTACAAAATCCAATTATCATAAAAATTAAGAAGATGGTGCATAAGAAAGCAAAGCCTACGACTTGAATCCTTCTACCATGTACAAAGGCTATTAAAACAGAAATATCTTGTATATGGATCTTCAAGACACATGGAAGGAAGAATAACTTCCTAAAGAAACTCGTTTGATGAGCACTGCAACTACTAAAGAATCCACCTTTAATAAAGATTTAAAATATATTTCATAGGAAATTAAAGCCAGTGGCTAGAATCCTTCTACCATGTACAAATACTACTGAAAAAATATCTTGTATGGATGTTCGAGACACATGACAAGATGTAAGCCCCTGCTATGTATTTTATGGATGAGGAATGTGTTGAGAATTGTATGCTTATTCCAAAAAATTATTTTGCAGTAGAAGTTTTGAATATGCAACGATTTATAATATAACCTATTATAAATCTACCATCATGTTCGAGTTGCAAGTACCATGAATCAATGTACAACCATAAGATGTTTATTGAAATCAAATCTTATGAATCAAGAGACTCGTTGTTGTAGTAGATGAAGGAATTATGTATCTCCTTCTAATGGTATCCACACGTAAGCAATCGGGCTGAAGAAGGTGCTAGCAAAAACCACCAAGGTCAAGAAACCTAGCTTAATAAAAAAAACCAACGTTTCTTCAAAACATAGATAAAAATAATTACGTCGCAACGGTATATTCGGAGTGTGAAAACATTATATTTTAATAGTTATAAAAAAACAAAATATTTCTAAAATTATAAATATTTAAATAATTAAAATATTAAAACAATAAAAAAGGTATGGAATGTGTCCGTGCGTGTGACGTGTGTGGGTGGGAACGAACCGGCCGAGGATGGAGGGTGCCTGGCTCGATCATGTTTTAAAAGTTATAAAATAAAAACAAAATATTTTTAAAATTACAAATATTTAAATAATAAAAACATTAAAACAATAAGAAAGGTATGGAGTGTGTGTGCGTTCGTGTGACGTGTGTGGGTGGGAACGAACCGGCTCGATCCCACATTGCGTGGGTACACACCTGATGCGCCAACCACCAAGCCAGCCCCAACTTCATCTTTTAATGATCATATATATATATCACTATTCATTTCGGTTTTAAATTATAGTATATATATTTATAAAATAAGTTGATTTTACACTTTTTATGAATTTTATTTTTTTATTTGATTTTCTCCTATGCATATTTATATATTAAAATATTATATTATGTATTACTTTTTTTTTCTTTAACTAGCATATATGCTTTTTTGGGTCCCATTACAACAAATGAGCAAACAAGTCAACATGTTGTACTAATTCTATTTAAGTTATTACTTTCACTCAAAACACCCCTTTATTCCAATTAAGCAGCCACATGCATACTTATAAGTTATACTAGTCAACAATCGACCAAGGTTTCTGTCTTTATATATGGCTGACGATCTATTTTTGGTTGTCACTCAACACTTTCAAACCCTAGTGTTATGTTCTTCCATCCTAAGCACACAAAAACAATGCTTACACAAGTGAATGCCAATCTCTCCGACCTCGAATCCATTCGAAAACATCTTTTTGATGATCATTTTGAGAGTTTTTCGTTCTGTAATGTAGATGATTTTATTATTTGCAACAACTCAGTTGAATCATTCATAAATATGGAAGATATCTCAAACATTTTCACCCCCTTGAGTTCATCAAACTCAACAGATTCAAGCCTGTTTTCTTCATATACATTGGATGATCAAACTGAACGATCACTAAATCTTGATGATTTAAAAACATACAGTTATTTAGTTGAAAATAGTGACGAAAATCTTGAAGCCACAAATTCATCTCATAGAGAAGTCACTCAAACTCCACAACCACAATTATCTCCGACCACCGTCCCTAATCTCTCCCCAATCGACAATAGCATGACGGAAGCAGCAAACAAGCGGTTAAAGATGGATTTCTCGACGGGGCATATCATTCCACTTGGAGGTGAAGCTCCTGTGACTGTAAAGAATAGTTTTCCCGGTGACGAGGATGACTTTCAAGCTACTCAGCGATCATTTATGCCTGAGAAGAAGTACAGAGGCGTAAGACGACGACCATGGGGGAAGTTCACCGCAGAGATGAGGAACCCGGAGAAGAAAGGTTCGAGATTGTGGCTAGGGACCTACGAGACACCAGAAGAAGCAGCCATAGCTTACGATCAAGCAGCTTTTAAGCATCGTGGCTCTCAAGCTTTGCTTAACTTCCCGCATTTGATTGGGTCACACCATGAATATCTCAAAAAGTATACCAGTAAAAAGCGACATGTCCAGTCCTCAGCTTTATCTTCTTCGTCGGAGTCTTCAGAAAACTGCAATAGGAAAAGGAACAAAACCTATTAGGGTTAGTAAAGTAATAAGCTGGAGAACTTTTGTACTTACATGCAGTTAGTAGTTGTACCTAGCTGCTTCATGAGTGCACGATAAGATATGGGAAATTTTATAGACACCGTTTACATTTTTGTAGTTTAACCGTCACGTATAGGGCTAAATGTGTCGTTTAGGGTACCAAATGTCATGTATAGGGCAATCCGTCACCCTTATCCACCAGATTTTGAAATCAGCGCACCAGAGAATGTCTGGATGTGTTGGTGGGTTTTTTTTTTAGGGTTGAGTTAGGTTTTAAGGTTGTGGTGGTGTATGTGTCACATATAGGGTAATCCGTCACCCCTTACTTATTTTTTTTTAATTTAGTTTTTTTGTTTTTATCACGTTAAGAGTTTGTAAAAATCGGTAGTTATAGTTTTTAAAATACGGTCACCTCGATTATCGGTTTGAGATGTAAAAGTGAATAACGACTTATTTTTTTTTAATTTAGTTTTTTGTTTTTATCACGTTAAAAGTTTATAAAAATCGGTAGTTATAGTTTTTAAAATTCGGTCACCTCGATTATCGGTTTGATATATAAAAAGTGAATAATGACTTATCTATTGGTTTTTTTATTTTTATCACGTTAAGAGTTTGTAAAAATCGGTTGTTATAGTTTTTAAAATTCGGTCACGTCTTTTTTTTTATAAAACTATTTTTTGTTTTGATTTTCGGTTTGAGATGTAAAACTATGAGTTTTTTCGCGTGTTAAATTACTCGTAAATAAAATCACATATATAAACATCATATACAATCATTACAAACAACCAAACAAACACAATAAAACCATATACATCCATTACAAATAACCAAACAAACACAACCAAATAAAACTGCATAGATAAATACAATGAGTTTGTACATATAAAACAAAAGTACAACTCTATCTAAACAATATATCTACCCCTCCATCTCGTCATCACCTTCCGCATCGGACCCACCAGCACCGGGCGTGCTATCACCGTCGTGACCCAACCGCCGGGGTGGTGGTCTCAACAACGGCCTTCCGGCGGCCCAATACTCCGCGACCGTGTGGTCGATGAGCCACTACAGCATCTCCTCGGTGCGCTTGACCCGGGCCTGCGTATCTCGAATCATATCCAGTGTGGCAGCAGGCAACCGCACGACATGGTACACGCGCGGAGGATGCTGCGGCGGCACCGACTCGACCGCCAGCTGAACCGGATCATCCCCCCCGCCAGCCAGCTCCTCAACCTGCTCAATCTGGACCTCGTGCGAAGCCAGTGCGTCGGGGTCCACCAACGGCTCAAGAAACCAGGCCTCCAACACGTCATATCTCCTCACCAAACGCCACTACCCTTCCGGGAACCTCTGGGAGATCCTCATCCCGGTCGCCGTGGCTCGGCCCGCCACGCGCGGAGAAACCGCAGCCATAGGTAGCTCTGCCATCGCATGAGCGTATCTAAGTCCTCTGGCGATCTGCGACACGATGTTGCCGCCGACCAACGCCCCTCGTGACTTCATGAGATAGTAACGGGCAAAGAAATCCACCATACCACGAGCGAGGTGGCAGGGTGTGTGTGTGAGCAGACACCGAAGATAGAAGAGGTCTATGGCGGTGACCCTATCGGTGCCCTTGCCACATCCAGCGATGGACGTGGCGATCAGCCGGTGCATGTAACGATAAACAGGGTCTCGTGTGTGAGAGACCCTGCTATCGGCCCCACACGCATGGTCACCAATCACAGGCCACCAGACCCGGTGTGCGTCATCTGCCCCCATATAGATAGTCGTGGTGTAGATCGGATCCCAAGTCTCCTCCTCGGTATAGAGGTTGCTGATAACAGCAAACAGTCTAAGTGACATACGATGCACAACCCCGAACATGCGGAAACTAACCTCCGCGTCCACCCGTCCCTCCGCAATATCAGTCTCGTCCAGCTCTGGCAATCCCGGCTCACGCGGCCGGAACACAAATGTAGAGTATACCTCGAGAGTAAGCTCTCGGTGTGCGGGCCAGCCCATAATAAATAGACTATCCCACGGGATTTCCTGTCTAATAATCGTTGTCGCCCTCGCTAGCTCGCCAACCTCATCAAACCACTCCCGTGACAAAATGGTGTTGGGCTCCACCTTCCTCCTTCTAAGAGCCATAAACCGCCGGTGTGCCGGAGTACGCGCCTCAAACTAAAGGTGCGGGTAGTCGTCAATCCCTAGAATAAATCCATGATGCTCATCCTCGGAACAAGACATATCTGCGCATAAATCCGTATTTATAATTAATTAAAATGTTTGTTAAACTAACGTTTAGAGTTTACGGTTTAAGGTTTAGGTTTACGGTTTAAGGTTTAGGTTTACGGTTTAGATTTATGGTTTAAGCTTAATTAATTAAATTATTATTATAGGATTATATTATTATTATTATTATAAGATTATATTATTATTATTATAAGATTATATTTTTATTATTATTATTATTATAATAATAAGAAGATTATATTATTATTATTATTGTTATAAGATTATATTATTATTATTGTTATAAGAAGATTATATTATATTATTATTATAATAAGAGAGAGACGAAGGGGCGGCGGTCCTGTCACAACCGACGACCACGACCTTCCGGCTGGGCACGGTGGGGTCCGACGACAGTGGCAACCACACCTGCGCTCGATTTCTCATTTCTCATTTCTCCCCCGTTCCATTTTTCACAACCACACCTTCGACGACAGTGGCGGTCCGGCCACAACCGACGACCACGACCTTTCGGTGGCTGGGCTCAGCTGGTGTACTTGAAACTCTTACAGTTCCCTGTGCGTCCGGCTTTCCGGCGTCATCAACGTCTCCGATCGTCTCTTCTTCTGTCAGAGATGGTTGTTGGGTATGGCTGGTTGTTGGGATCGGAGATGGTGACGGGAGTTGGCGACGACGATGGGTGGTGGTTGGTGGTGGTGTAGTAGCTGTGGGTAGCCGAAGAATTCTCCATTTTAGAAGGGATTGGTGGGGGTGGTGTTCTTGAAGAGAGAGATAGAGAGAGAACAACTGGGTGGGTGGGTTAGGGTTTTATGAAGAAAAGTAGGGTAAAATAACCATTTTATTATTTTTATTATAAGATTATATTATTATTATAATTATTATTATAAGAAGATTATATTATTATTTTTATTATTAAAGGACAATCTGTGTAATTTACTCTTATTATTATTATTATAAAATTATATTATTATTATAATTATTATTATAAGAAGATTATATTATTATTTTTATTATTATTATTATAAACAACACAGCGGTGTCCCCAGCACAACCCTATTAAAAATGAGGTTCAAATGCAACTTGTTTTGTGACAAAATGTGTACCTGGAAAGATCTTGATTGAAGATCTTGATTGAAGTAGTGAAAGCAGTCATCAAGGTTATGAGGATTTTGATGGTTTGCAGGATTATGATCCATTTTTGTCGTAGAAATAGAAAGAAGGTGATGTCATATATATATATACACATATATATATATATATATATATATATATATATATATATATATATATATATATATATACATGGGTTAGAAAGTGGGAAAATGTGTCTACGGTTACAGGAGTTAAACCCCTTATAATTCATTATATTACACTTAATCATCATTATTATGTTAATTTAGTATTATTATAATAAGATTATATTATTATTATTATAAGATTATTTTATTATTATTTTTATTATTATTATTATAAGATTATATTTTTATTATTATAATTAGATTATATTATTATTATTATACACACACATACACACACATACATACACATATATAACACATATATACACATACATACACATATACAACACACATATACACACACATACACATATACAATACATATATACACATATACCACACACATACATACACATATACAACACACATATATAGACATATACCACCGTAAACCGTCGTAACCCGCCATAAACCTACACTAGATCTAAGGGCAAACCTAACAAATCTAAGGTATTAATCGGTTGAAAACGATAAAATTAGGGTCGTAAAATTACTTACCTGGTTGCGGTAGTCGTCTCCGGCGGTCTTCTTCTCCGACGGTCCTCGTCTCCGGTGGTTGCGGTGGCGTGTGAGAGAGAGACGGTGGTTGCGGTGGCGTGTGAGAAAGACGGTGAAGGTGGTGGAGGAAGACGGTGGTGTGACGAAGACGGTGGTGGCGGTGGACGGTGGTTGCGGTGGTGGTGTGAGGAAGCGGTGACGGGTGTTGGAGATACGGTGACGGTTCTGTGGGTAGTGAGGTCTATATGTAACGGATACGAAGCAACCGTCACGTATGGACCTACACGTGACCGCTACCCCTTTATTGGGATTCCCATAACAGTCACGTATGGACATAAACGTGACCTTTCACCTTTATTGGGGTTCACATTTGACAGAGATGTCTGTCACCCAAATATCCACAACCGTCACGTTTGGGTCCAAACATGACGTTTATGGACCAAAAATATCTACAACCGTCACGGTTGGGCCTCACGGTGACGGATATTGGCCAAATGTCACGTTTGGGCCAAAGCTTCACCATTTTTATTTTTATTATTATTATTAGGTGTTGTTTACAGGTTAACCGTCATGTATATCCGCGATTTTTATGTGACATTTAGACCTAACCGTCACCGTTCAGAGCTCACCTTTTGAATTTTAGCTCACCTTTCGACCTATCCGTCACCTTTTGATGTGTACGGGTCGCGTTTCCTTACTGTTTATGCGCACCTACATACACAAATCGTCTTCAAATACATTCGTATATACATACATATAGTCATATTACAAACATACATGCATGCATGCATACATACATACATCCATCTATACATACATGTATACAACCATCCATCAATCCATACATGCATGCATGCATATCTACATACATGCATACATACATGCATACATACATACATCCATAGATACATACATGCATGCATACATACATCAATCCATGCATGCATGCATACATACATAAATACATACATACATGCATACATACATGCATACATATATATTGTTATTATTATAAGATTATATTATTATTATTATAGTCATATTACATACATGCATGCATACATACATACATACATGCATACATACATTATTATTATTATTATTAGTTTATATTATTATTATTATACTCATATTACATACATACATGCATGCATGCATACATACATACAGACATACACACGTACGTACATACATACATGCATATATACATTCACCCATCCATGCATGCATACATACATACATTATTATTATTATTATTATAAGTTTATATTATTATTATTATAGTCATATTACATACATTCATGCATGCATACATACATACATATATACATCCACGCATACATCCATAAATACACACATACATCCATAAGTACATACATACACCTTTATTATTATTATTATAAGTTTATATTATTATTATTATTATACATACATGTATACATACATGCATACATACATATATACATCCATAAATACATACATGCATGCATGTAATATGTCACGTATATGTCACGTATAGGGCGATCTGTCACCCTTATACATTCGTATATACATACATGCATGTAATATGTCACGTATAGGGCGATCCATCACCCTTATACGTTCGTATATACATACATGCATACATGCATGTAATATGTCACTTATAGGGCGATCCGTCACCCTTATTCACCAGACTTTGGAATCAGTGCGCTAGAGAATGTCGGGATGTGTTGGTGGGTAGGGTTGAGTTGGGTTTTAGGGTTTTGGTGTTGTATATGTCACGTATAGGGCAATCCGTCACCCCTTACTTTTTTTTATATATGTATGTGTTGACACTTTTTGATATATGCATGTGTTCACACTTAAAATATTATACATTGTAAGACTTCATAGCCACTACAAATATACATGAATACATACGCTATCCTGATATAGTAATACTAGGGACGGGGTCGGGGCCTCGTAGGCGATCCATCATTGTAACGTATTGGTCTATACGATCCTGGTACATAACTTGTCGTTCCAGTGCATCAGTAAATGTATATCTCGGCCAATAGAATATCAGATTCGGCACTAGGTAATCCCCAACCAATTTTAGGGTGATAAAGTGATCGCCGTTAACATTAGCAAGTGCTACAACTGGATACTCAAACCACAGTTCTAGGCGTGTTCTCACTAGGAAAAAAGACTGGCTGCCAAATAAGCATGTAAGATGAACAACACAATTGAATGAATGAGCAATTACGAGTCCATGGGCGGGAAAGCTCAGCCAATGATTCTTGGGTGCGGGTTCAACCGTGTCAAACCAATCTAAGCTGTTACGAACAGTGTCATAGTATCCAGGCATCTCGCGGTTCAAATTGGGCCGCCAACACGAAATGTTATTGTCCATCTCCGTCAACATTTTTCGCTTAACCCACGCCCACTCATTTTGCTCCCTTCCTAAAGCCACAGTGATCGCCCGAAAACCGCAGTTACCATCTGGCCGCACATCTTTTATTTTTGAAACGTACTGGTGAATCCATTGGGGGAGGCTATCCTTAAACCGCATAATTTTCAACACGTGCTTATGTTTCAACATTAAAGGAAACCCTAGGTCAGCTCATGTCTGCTGTACCTTATAAGCAGCCTTTAACCAATTAGGACAGTTGTTAGGCGTCTTAAACTGTGACTGGGGGTATAGGAGTTGTGCCTCGCCGGGTCAGGCATAGTTTGTTCTGACGAAGTATACGAGCTGTGTCTCGCGGTGTCAGGCATAGTTTTCTGTGACGTCTTGGCATCCGCTTTTCTCTGTTGCTGCTTAATATTTGGACGACCACGAGGGTCCTGACGTACCTCAGGCTCTTTATTTTTTGGTTTGCCTATAAACACACTTTCATACATTTTCTTAAACAAACTTCTTTTTACGTGGGGGTTGGACGACGGCATAACCTTTTGTTTCACATCGTGAAACTTCTTTTCATAGTCGGGTTCTGCCTCCTGGCGTACGCCGGCTTGAAATCAAGCTTCCTCCAGTGTGCGTCTACCGCTTCGGGTGGATAGGTGTGATTGGATTAAAATAGTTAGTGAACAATAGGCAATCATATGACAACGGTAAAAAAAATGTATTTCAAGTATAGATAACCTTGGTTGATGTGTTCCTCCAAATGACAAGCACATGGAAAGCCCATGGACGTGGACAACTGGTGTCCACACATACCTCTTGTATCCAGCATCCTTTCCATTATCGTCATCTCTTTTTCAAGAAGTTCAAGACACCTAATAGACACCTTATAATGTAATCCGAAAAACACTTGCAGTCGATGAACCTTTAATATCTTAATGTGGGACTCCTCGAAGGTTTTGGAGATTTCAATCTCCTGGACACGTACAACTTTACCGACATATCCGACAAGTGTGTGCAACGTATTGTTGGTCCCTGCAAGGTAACTCTTAAAGTTGGCGTGTTGGCCCTCGACTCTATTAGTTGTATGTTCACCAAAGTTGAGGTTGTCGTACATCCAACAAGAAACAAAATTTTGTTTGTACGGACCCAACCAACTATTACAAATATATTCTCAGACCTCTGAAACAAAGAAAAATTTTTATGAAATGAACAAATAGATTTTTAGAGAAACATTAAGTATGAAAATCTTACCCTGTTTATCGTCTTCATTTATTTTTTCTTCCATCTTCCTGCAATTATAATCGTACAACACGTCCGTGGGAGACTCACACAGAACCTTCCACCAGTATGAAAAATCTTTCCAAATGTTGACTTTGAAAAGGCCTTTCCACCTTCTGGTGATATTCTCCATGATGTGCCACATGCATAGGTTTTTAGTAGCACCCGGGAAGACTATGTCACACGACCTCATCAGGGCTAGGTCCATGTCTGTGACAATGACGCATGGCTCCACACACCCATCGAGCATATCTTTGATCCGCTCAAGGACCCATGTGAAGTTGTCATGTCGTTCCCTCGATATAAATGCGTGCACAATACAAAACTACTTCGATGTCGACGTCACACCAATAAACTAAACAAAAGGAATGTCGTACATGCTGGTTTTGTACGTCGTGTCTACCAACATCAAGTGCGGGAAGGCGCGCCACATTTTATAGGAGGTAGGATGACAAAATAAAACATCTTCCACGACATTAGTGGAGGGATTCTCCTGGGTGTGATACACGAACTCTTCAGATTGCAGTAACTTTTCAAGTTCCTGCATTGGTGTCAAGCCTATTTTACTTTTGGCCCTAATCTTCGTTGTGGCGTTGAATATGTCCTGAACAACACATCTGCTACCGGGAAACTCTTCCCGTACGACTGCAAGAATGTGACGGTGTAACCTCTCAACCAGATCAATTTCCCCGAAGGACATCTTCCTAAGCTGCGTGTGGCCCTCCTCAAAGACAACAGGATCGTGGTTGTGTGTCTCGTCTGTCACGTCCAACCTCTAACTATTACTCTTTCCGATGTACCTCCCTACGAGCTTAAAGGGACATGATTTTTTTATGCTCCCAGTACGCCTGACTGTGCCCCTGCATTTAGGTTCCCCTCCACGATTGCATCCGAGTTCCACATCTTTTTTCCTTGACCGACTGACCACAATGACGCACCCATGCTCGCGTCCTCTCTTCTTAGTCCAATCCACCAAATCCTCACAAGAATTAAAATACTGAAAGAGTTACAAGGTCAGACTTAAAACGTAGTACATAAAACAAATAAATAAACAATTTAAACGAACGAAAGAGATGTTGTCATACTTTGTCTGTTTTATATGAAACTGTCGCCTTGCGTATGGGATCATTGTCTAATGCATTCTCCGCATCCCCATCGTTTCCTTTCAAATGAACGGAAGAGTCACTATCATATATGCCATTCCTATGGAAACTATCCGACACGTGTGTAGGTTATGGTTGTGACCGGTACGAGAGATGTTCATAATCCGGTTCTGGTTGTGACCGGTACGAGAGATGTCCGTAATCCGGTTCTGGTTGTGACCGGTACGAGAGATGTACATAATCCGGTTCTGGTTGTGACCGACATGAGAGATGTATGTAATCCGGTTCTGGTTGTGACCGACATGAGAGATGTATGTAATCCGGTTCTGGTTGTGACCGGCATGAGAGATGTACGTAATCCGGTTCTGGTTGTGACCGGTATGAGAGATGTACGTAATCTGGTTTTGGTTGTGACTGGTACGAGAGATGTACGTAATCCAGTTCTTGTTGTGACCGGTATGAGAGATGTCTGTAATCCGGTTCTGGTTGTGGTCGGTACGACCCTTGACCGTAATCCATCGATCCAAATAGTGACATGTACGCCTCTTGACTGTAATTCGGTAATGGTTGCTGCTGAGACGACTCTTGACCGTATGTATTCAACACGTTGGTCCCCCCCCCCCCCATGAAAGGTGACTCCTGAATACGAAATACTCCAGAAAACGTAATGGTTAGATATTTTGGATAAACGCGTAACCCGATTAGATATACCCGGTTAGATACCCGACATAATGTGACATCCGGCTATTTAGGGTTAACCCCGTTAACCAAATCTGGTTAAAACCTAACCTAGTTAACCCTATCTATAACTACAGGGACTAATTCTGTCAACAATCTAAACTTAAACTCCAATGATTAGTTGTGTAGTAGCCTTAAACCTTTTTGTTGACTTTTCAAAGTCAAAATTATACTACTGTTGACTTGTGCTAGTCAAACTAACCAAGTTTTAACCTCAATTCAAACCACAAGGGTTATTCCTGCCAAGTTTCTAAACCTCAAACCAGAAACCTTAGGGACTGATTCTGTAATTCAAACAAAGTCAGTTTAGTTTACTTTTGAAAGTCAAATTCACAACCTATGACTCATTTCAAGCTCCATAATTGTTTTTCGGTTTGAATTTGTAACTGAATTGCACGATGGTGTCTTTAACGATCCTCATTACAGCCTTAATTAGCATTATTGGTTGAATTAAATTCAATAATGGACGGTTAAACCATAACCGTCGAGTTCGTCCTTTTACTCACAAAATTCATGTTAATTCGCATACCAATTCACGAATTGACTATCTACACACACTATACGAATCCCCTTGTTGCTTCTGCACGCTTCAATTCTCCCGGAGAAGTAGATACAGGCGCCAGAGATCAAGCTTTTCACAGTCGGAGTCCGTTTTAGTCGTATACCATCAATCCGTCAACCATTCTGGTAATTGATTCTACCCCTAGCTTCGTTACAATCCCTAGAACAATAGCCCTAACATAATTGGGGCTTACAGTATCGAATTTAATATGATCCGATACTTAGGGTTCCTACATTCTCAGTTTAGTCGAACCCTAACCATTCGATATCAAATAATGAAATTGAATACATCCTTAGAGTCGTCTCTATGCTTGGATGGAAAGCCCTATAAAATCCATGGCTTACATCATCTAATTGAACCCGGATCGTACCTAGGGTTCATGCATGTTTCTGTTTAATCAAACTCCTACCTACACCCGTTTGAAATGAAATTAAACTACATCAGCAGTCTCGCAACACCTTAATTAGTAAAAGCCTATGATTTAAACATGTTTTATCATCTGAATTGTTCAAATCGATTCTGACTTTATAAACTAGGGTTTCGATCCTTCTTTCAGTAATTAAACGACCTTAATCTTATCGTTTTTGCAATTAAACCCATACACGGGTTCATGATTATCAGTTTAATAAAACCCCTATGTTGTTTTGATCAATTGTAAACGAAAATGATGGTTTTGGCCCTAGGATCGATCGTGCGCGTATAGGGGGAGACTCACTAGAGTTTTTGATTAAAACAATATCATTCTGGATTTGTATGTGATTCCCTAAGCGGGTTGTGATGGTTAAATGTGTGTGCTGGTGGGGAGGAGACCCGGGTTCGAGTCTCCCCACCACTGTTTTGGCTTTCAATTATTTTTAGGCTTTCAATTATTTTTAGGCTATTATTTAAATGTAAAACCTTTTAAATATTTTTATAATAATATATTAAAGTGTTTAATACCCAGAAAACAACCGTAGGCTTGGTTTTCAAATTATAACTCATGTTTATTATTATTCCTACTTTTAAAATAACATGTCTATATTGTTTTCAAACCGTGACTTCGAATAAAATAATATATTTATATTATTTTCAACCCCATGAACTCAATTAAAAATAATATATATTTTTATATTATTTTTGCCACATTTATAAACTTTATGAAACGATTCAAAAATTATAAATAATATAATTTGTTATATTATTTACCCACGTTTATATATTCGATTAAAAATAATATATTCATTATTTTTTCACACGAATGTTTATCTTATTAATCCTACGAATTTAAAAATAATATATGGTGTATATATTATTTTCTTTAGACACTTTTAAATAGTACAAACACTTGAATATATATTTATTATTATTCGTAATTAGAAACGTTCGACTCGGAATATTTATCTTAATTATTAAATTGATAAATCCTTATTGCTGTGGACACGTTCGCCTACCCGTTAATCCTAAGAACAGTTTAGGATGTTGATCGCGGTGTCAAGGTCAATCAAAAACATTTATAAAAACTACTACTTATTTACCTTAGACTGTAGACAAGGAAGTAGGTTGTCGAATCCACAGGGAATCAGTGGAAAGTTCAATTGTTTAGATTAACAAATTAGAATAAAAACACAGATCAAATAAAGATGTAACCTCCTCCAAACTTCAGGTTCTAGGTTTCACATAAAATTCAGTTGTTCAATTGGACACCACATAGACATAGTGTTGGAAAATTAGTTGAAACAGTAATTGAAGACAGATTCTTTGTCAGAAAACCTATACAACTAGTTTCGTCACAAACCAGTATAATTCAATCACCCAATTTATGAATGCCAAGTTACCCCCTTTAGTCACCCAACCCTGCTACTAGGTTTTGTCATCAACCGAACAAGATCGTAAAGCAAGCAAACTCAAAGCATAATCATAAACTGTTTAAATCAACTAATGCATCAATCTCTCAAGTTATTGTCAGAAACTAACAAGATCCAAACATGAATAAACTAAATCAAATACAAAAACCTATACGAACCGTCCGCCTGGAGGAAGCCACAAGTGAATCACTCACTCATGGTGAGGGAGATCATCTTCAATCTTCAAGTGGATGTGTGAATCCTCCCAAAATCGCCCAAAGAGTGTGTAGCAAAAGATGGATTTCGATTTGGGGAAGAAAAACCTAAATAACCTTTGAAATTCGGCTGTTTCGCCCAAATCCCGCGTCTGAAACGCACCCAGCGTAGGCTTACGCTAGGAGGGCGTAGGCCTACGCCGGTCCACTGGAAGCTGCTGTGAAGAAATTACTTAGGCGTAGGCCTACGCTGATATGGCGTAGCCTTACGCTGACCCTCTGATGCTTCTGTTTGCAATTTGCCTTAGGCGTAGGCTTACGCTGACCCTGCATTTTGCCCCGTTTTCTCCGTGTCTCTTCCGACTCTTGCATCTCTCGCCTAATATATTCCAAACTCATACTTTAAGCGTCCAACACCTGCACATGCACAGCTACACAAAACCTTTGTATTCCACATATTAATTTGCATAAATATAACATATTGCACCTTTTAATACATGAAACTTTGGCCATTTATCAGATGTTCAAACTTCCGTGTCGTCGTCACAAAACCCCATATGACCCTAATTTATGTGTTTATAATTCTAGGGCATACGTAAGTCATCTGAGGCTTACATTTGTGGTTCCAACCTTTCTCTTGTGTAATTCAACCACTACTCAAACTCAGGTGAGTTTCACGGCCCCTTTTTACTGTTTTAATTTGGGCGAGAAAACATGCAAGCTATTTTTGATTATGGTATGTCATATGATATCACTGTTGAGGCTAAGCGTGTTGCAACTATCATTGAAAGTCCCCACACTCACATCGTACTGTTAATATGGATCTTAGTGTGGTAATGATTAGTAGTACTACTGGTGCTTGACAAGCCCCACCCGCGTTAGTCGTGCTAACTCGATTGGAGGTCGGACGGGTGAAATATTAGCCTAATCACATTAGTCAGAGTTGATAGACCTGGCTAGCGGGCAAACAAACAAACACATGTCAGCTTCGGTTATGAACGCTTTAGCTAAACAGGAACGTAGGTTAGCTACCTATAGTTATGCATATTGGAATATACATAATCTACAAACGCTTTACCTTGTTATTGAAACCTGTGAACTCACCAACCTAGTGTTGACTTGCTTTTTTACATGTTTTCTCAGGTTGGCACTCAGGATCACGTTAAGTCATGCACGAGTCTTGGATTACATTCAAATTAACTACCTATCAAACAATCTTTATGTTTTATTTGTATTTGGATTTGGGCGCGTTGTTTTGCGCATTTACTTTCGTTTAACGCTTCCTCATAGTTACTTTGAACTTGATCTTTTATATTATTACATTTTGAGTCCCATATAGTGTCGTTTGAAGTAACTGATGTCTGAGATCCTGGTTTGTCACCTTCTAAAATGGTAAAACTCCGTTAGTGGAATTTGGGGGTGTGACAGATTGGTATCAGAGCTTTGGTTATAGAGAACTAGGACTGCATTCTAGACTATAGCCACACACATTAGTTACTTGGCATAGACACTCGAGATAGATACTTACTCCTTATGTTTCAGGAATCATGTCTATTCCACCATATTCACCACCAGCCATTCAGGAACACGATATTCCTGCTATTGCATCACTGGAGCCTAAGAGACGTCGGCTCGAACCCATTGATGACTCTATAGTGTATGGAGAGCCCATGCACATCCGGAACGGGAGTAATTGGGATTGGTACCCTGGTCTACTTAATAAGTGGGTCAAACAGGAACGAGTTCCATCTCCATACTTTGGAGCTTCATCATCATCAGGACCATAATTACCATTGCTGCCATGCAACTTTGAGCAAGCATTTGTAGCCACTATGGATCGAGAGATCCGAAATATGAGAGGCGCAGCAGGAGAAATTACAGGTCTGTTAAAGAGGGAGAAACAGACGGACCACAAGATGGATCTGCTAGTAGCAGAACTGGCTGGCACCGACCACGTGCACAATACATTAGTGGACAAAGTAGATGAGTTACAGGCTAGAGTGGATACTCTCGAGGAGGCAGCGGTAGAATCTCATGAAAAGATTATGCAATTAGAGGCACAACTTGAGGCTGCTTTAGAGCCAGCTGAAGCACCCGACTTTGAGCCAGAGGAAGAGGACGATGAGTCAGTTATCTCGTCTGCTAGCAGTGGAGTTTGATGTCCCATTCTATCTTATTTTATTTTGTTATTTCCTTCTATTTTCAAACCTAAATGGTAAGGTTTTTCCTATTTCAATAAAAATCTTAATAAATTGATGTTTTGAGTTATTTATTTTATAGCCATTATAATTTAAATAGATCATGAACCATGATCACAATCTCACATGTCATTGCAAACTTCTTTCTGTTTACCTATGCTTCAGTGACTATAATATGCGACATATTTTCTCATTGTTTGTATTTGTGAATGTGAAGGACTATGGCCGGACGTGGACGCGGAGGTCGTCATGGTGGCCATGGAAATATCAACCGTACAGCAGCCGAGCTGACCGCGTTGATAAACGACAGTGTTGCTGAAGCCTTAGCAGCACACATCGCAGGTAAACCCGGTAACCGTTAACTCTAAACAACCAACCACATATATATATTCTACCCTTTCCTAAACTCAACATACTCTTCCCAATCCAGGGCAAGCGAACAATCCACAGAACAATCAGCACGTCTACACATTCAAGACGTTTATGGACTGCAAGCCCCACACATTCAGTGGACCTGAAGGAGTTGTAGGACTACTCTGATGGTTCGAGAAGATCGAATCTATATTATCCATGTGCAATTTCCATGTAGCTGACCGGGTAAAATTTGCATCCGGTACTCTAGAGGGTCCTGCCCTCACATGGTGGAATTCACAAGTCCAGATGCTAGGTCTGTACATGGCCAATGCATCACCATGGGAAGACTTCAAGAACATGATAAAGGAAGAATACTGTCCCATAGATGAGATTCAGATGCACGAGGGAGAATTCTGGAATTTGAAAATGGAGGGTTCTGAAATAGAACTCAACACTACTCGCTCGCATGAGCTAGCAGTGATGTGCCCTCACATGGTTACCCCACCCTACAAGCGGATTGAGATGTTTATCAATGGGTTGGTACCACAAATTCAGAGTATGTTACCTCATCCAACCCTACTACTATCCAACAAACCATCAGTCTTGCCCATAAACTGACGGACCAAGCAGTTACCCAAGGGACGCTACCTCCCAGGAAGTCAGCATCCAAGCCTGCTGACAAAAACAAGAGGAAATCTGACAGTAGCAATAACAACAGGGGATTTCAGCCGAATCAGCCACAACAACAGCAGTGTAGGCTTATACCTACAAAGAATTTCAACCAATCGACCTCTTCAGGTCAGAGTCAAGGTGGTTATACTGGAAAGCACCCCGAATGTAACAAGTGTGGTTTTCACCACAGCGGTGTATGTGAACGACCACGTTGTCAGAGATGCGTCAAGATGGGTCACGCTGCTAAAGTTTGTAGGGGAGAGTTGTTAGCCAAGCAGCCGTTCCAACAACCTGGGTTTACTAAAGGTTGTTTTGAATGTGGCAAAGAGGGACATATCAGGAAGTACTGCCCATAACTGAAAAAAGGGTGGTATTGGTAACAACAACAACCACAACCAAGGTAATAACAACAACAACAACAACGGGAATAATGGCAGTGGCGGTGCAAAGGGGCGAGCTTTTGTCATCGGATCCCGTGAAGCAAGGAATGACAATAATGTGGTTACTGGTAAGTTTCTCCTGAACCACTACTTTGCTTCTGTTTTGTTTGACACTGGTGCCTATAGGAGTTTCATATCCAATAACTTTAGTAATCTATTAAAAGAAACTCCAACTCAGCTAGAAAACAAGTACATTATAGAAATAACTGATGGACAGATAATAGAGGCAACGCATACCCTTAAAGGATGCAAACTAGAATTGAATGGTCATGAACTTGATATTGACCTAATGCCGGTCACGCTTGGTATTTTTGATGTGATTGTTGGCATGGATTGGTTATCTAAGAACCAAGCCGAGATCATCTGCCATGAGAAAATCGTTCGCCTACCTCTTCCTAGTGGAGAAACTATTTCTGTCCAGTGTGAAAGGGTGGTGCAGTCGTTGGCATCATCTCATTCATGAAGACACAAAAGTGTCTGCGAAAGGTCACACTCCTATTCTGGCTCTGGACGCCAAGCAGCCATTCGAGGAGAGGAAGATTGATGATATCCCGATAGTTCGAGATTACCCAGAGGTATTTCTCAAAGACCTACCTGGTCTTCCACCTCATCGACAAGTCAAATTTCATATTGATCTAGCACACGGAGCAACACCCATTGCTCGGGCACCTTATAGACTTGCACCAAGTGAGCTGCAAGAGTTATCAACACAACTACAAGAGTTGTTAGATAAGATTTTCATTCGACCGAGCTCATCACCATGGGGAGCTCCAGTCCTGTTCGTCAAGAAGAAAGACGGGACTTTTCGAATGTGTATCGACTATCGTGAGCTGAACAAAGTAACAATCAAGAACCGATATCCTTTACCTTGTATTGATGACCTATTCGACCAACTTCAAGGATCAAGTTTCTATTCTAAAATTGATCTTAGGTCAGGTTATCACCAGTTGAGAGTCCGAGAGGAGGACATCTCAAAAACTACATTCAGGACAAGGTACGGCCATTACGAGTATATGGTCATGCCTTTCGGTCTAACAAACGCACCTGCGGTATTCATGGACCTCATGAACCATGTGTGTAAACCCTACCTCGACCAATTCGTCATTGTGTTTATTGACGACATCCTCATCTATTCAAACAATGAAGAAGGACATGAGGAGCATCTTCGTTTGATTCTGGAATTGCTAATGAAAGAACAACTATATGCTAAACTCTCCAAGTGCGAATTTTGGATTCGTGAAGTACAATTTCTAGGACATGTAGTCAATGAGCAGGGAATACATGTCGACCCTTCCAAGATAGAAGCCATCAAGAATTGGGCGGCACCGACAACTCCGACAGAGGTGCGACAATTTTTGGGATTGGCTGGTTATTACCGTCGCTTCATTGAGGGATTCTCCAAGATTGCTCAGCCACTCACTGCTCTAACTCAGAAAGGTAAACCCTACGACTGGGGTGACACTCAGGAGACAACATTTCAACTGCTCAAACAAAAGCTTTGCAGTGCACCTATCCTATCTCTGCCAGATGGAACGGATGATTTTGTGGTATACTGCGATGCATCCATTCAAGGTCTTGGTTGTGTTTTAATGCAACGTGAGAAGGTCATTGCATATGCTTCTCATCAATTGAAGATTCATGAGAAAAACTACAAGACCCATGACTTAGAATTTGGAGCTGTAGTATTCGCACTGAAGATATGGAGACATTACTTGTCCGATACCAAGTGCACAATTTACACCGATCACAAGAGTCTTCAGCGTATCTTTGAACAGAAAGAGCTGAACATGAGACAACGAAGTTGGGTTGAACTTCTGAACGATTATGACTGTGCAATCAAATATCACCCGGGGAAGGCTAATGTGGTAGCTGATGCCCTGAGCCGTAAGGAAACAAAACCCAAGCGAGTCCGAGCACTACAACTTACCATACACAGCGGGTTACCCGACAAGATTCGTGTAAGGCCCCAAACCCGGGAGGCCTCACTCGTTGGATTTACTCATTCACAAACAGTTCTTAAACATGAATATCAAATAACGCAGCGGAAAATTTCATTCAAACATAACGTCATCATTGTTCATACATGCGGAAGCGTAAACATTGTTTAAAACATAATTACATAAACTTAACATAAACAACTCATAACGGGATGCCAGTCTTCATGATCGACCGGGTAACTCTTCTCGCTTGCCAAGCATCACCGTCCATCGTCCATACCTGCCTTAACCTGAATGTGCATACTAAAAAGTCAGCTACGCTGGTGAGTTCTAGCATTTCATAAAAACTTTAACCTCAACATTTGCCAAAAACGTATCATTCATTTAGTAAAACCTTTCACAAAAGCATGTAATAATCTAACATCTTTAAAAAGGTTTCGTACCCATATCATCATCAACATCATAATCATAAACACCGTTAAACGGATCGTTCATTAAAACTTTTAACATTCATTTAAGTCATACATTATTATCTAAATCTGTGTTACCCTTCGTTCCGTCATTTAGTATGGTATTGCCCCTAAGGCTAACTGCACGAAGACCGACAATACCATACATTCCGTCAATTCCCTTTTGGTATTGCCCCCAAGGCAAACTGCGCGAGGACCGACAATACCCATTCAGTTGCCCTTATGGATCTCATGTCTATAAACCGACAACTTCCATCGACGGCTATGGCTCTCAGCCATAACACCGTCGGATCATAATTTAACCTTACATGGGGTCACGTTAACCCCTGAGTAACCGTCGTTACTCCCTTACCAGTTGTACAACATCATAACCATTGACATGCCACAGAGACAATGCCCCTGTTGTTCTTGTGGCAACTATGGCTCGCTGTCCATAATCTACCACAAGACTGGGAATCTCATTTCCCAGACTTCATTCGTCAATTCCATTCATTCGACAGATTAGATTTGTAATGACTTCTTTAAAACCTTTACCTCTTTCTCTTCTCATTAAACATTTCCTCATTTAGACCGTTCATAAAACATTCGTAACCCTTTTTGGCAAAAAC
Organism: Smallanthus sonchifolius; assembly: GCA_023525975.1. NCBI lineage: Eukaryota > Viridiplantae > Streptophyta > Magnoliopsida > Asterales > Asteraceae > Smallanthus > Smallanthus sonchifolius. The sequence continues at coordinate 26,207,393 of CM042021.1, read as the reverse complement.
ACTTCAAAACATTTCCTTTCGTAAACATCGTTTCGTTAAAACATCATTTCGTTAAAACATCGTTTCGTTAAAACATCATTTCGTTAAAACATCGTTTCGTTAAAACATCATTTCGTTAAAACATCGTTTCGTAAGTATGCACACCAGCCCAAAACATTTAAAAGAGGGCTCTAGAACTCACCTGATACGCTAATATGGGTTGTCCTAAACGAAGGTCCAACAACGTCACTTCCGATCTGAATTGATTAGTTAAATACACATCAGACCTATCCCGACTCTAACGGTTTAATCATTCTAACATACTGACTTCACTTAATCAGTTCTGATGTCTGCGTACTTAGCAAGTGCGCAGACCCTGCGCAGACCCTGCTGCCTGCGCACTTAGCAAGTGCGCAGACCCTGCCTCCTGCGCACTTAGCAAGTGCGCAGGACCCTCTTCCTGCGCACTTAGCAAGTGCGCAGACTCCTCTTCCTGCGCACTTAGCAAGTGCGCAGGACCTACTCCGTGCGCACTTAGCAAGTGCGCACGACCTGTTCTTCGCGAAAAACCCTAACTTTCGTATTCGGGTCTGATCATGTCAAGATCCCGAACCTGTTGCATTCAAAACGTTCGTTTTCCATTAAGGAACTCAAATCCATGATTATCTTTCAGTTTCATCCGTTCAAACCTTACCTTTTCACCCAAAACCCGAAAAACCCAAAAACGAACTAAAACTCAGATTTAGGTCGGATCGTTACCTGAATCGAGTTTCTGATCCGGAGGTTCTTCTCACGAGTTATGGAGTAACACTTTGCTGAAGTCTCGGGTCGATCCGCCAACTTTCTCTCTCTACGGTTTCTCTCTCTAAAAGTTGCAAATGAGAGGAACATGTGGTGACCTTGGCTATTTATAGGGGAGACCTCCCCAAGCCCGGTTCGTGACTGACCCGACCCGACTTCGGCTCGCTTGAACTCGTTAACTTTATTTCTCGACATTTTTGGGATGTTACAAGTCTACCCCCTTTATAATAGGTTTCGTCCCCGAAACCTATCACAAGTCAAATAATTGAGGGTACGACTCCCTCATTTCCGCCTCCGTTTCCCATGTAGCCTCTGATCCCTTTCGGTGCCTCCATTGGACTTTAACCAATGGAATAACTTTATTACGCAAACGCTTCTCCTTTCGGTCTAAGATAGCCACGGGTTCTTCGATGTAATTAAGGCTGTTGTCGACCTCGGTGTCAGTAAGTGGTACGTGAGCCGATTCATCCGCCAAACACTTTCGCAAGTGTGATACATGGAAGGTAGGATGAATCCCACTTAACTCATCAGGTAACTCCAACCGATAAGCGACTTCCCCAACCCGTGCCATTATCCTGAACGGTCCGACAAACCTCGGACTTAACTTTCCTCTCTTCCTGAATCGTATGATTCCCTTCCAAGGCGACACTTTCAACATTACTCTGTCCCCAACATCAAACCCGATAGGCCTTCGTCGTCTATCCGCATAGGATTTCTGGCGATCTTGTGCGGCCTTCATTCGAGCTTTGATTTGATCAAACCTTTCCGACGTTTCTTTTATGACTTCCAGACTTCCTAGCTCCTTCTGTCCAATCTCACCCCTACAAACTGGGGTCCTGCATCTTCTACCATACAACATTTCGTAAGGCGGCATGCCTATAGTCGTGTGATGACTATTGTTGTAGGAGAATTCGGCTAACGGCATATGACTGTCCCAACTGCCACCGAAGTCGATAATACAAGCACGGAGCATATCTTCCAATGTCTGAATGGTCCTTTCGGACTGACCATCCATTTGCGGGTGGTATGCCGTGCTGATATTAAGCCTTGTGCCCATCGCCTCATGAAATCTTTTCCAGAACCTCGATGTGAATCGTGTGTCCCGGTCAGATACGATCGTCAAAGGCATCCCATGTCGTGCTACTACTTCGTTGATAAACACTTCTGCTAACCTTTCCGACGAGAACGTCTCGCGAATAGGTAGGAAATGAGCACTCTTCGTTAATCGGTCCACAATTACCCAAATGGTGTCATGACCTTTAGTTGTGCGGGGTAGCTTGGTTATGAAGTCCATGGTAATGTGTTCCCACTTCCATTCTGGTATATCAAGTGGTTGGATCTTTCCATACGGTTTCTGGTGTTCAGCCTTTACTTGCGAGCAAGTCAAACACTTGCTTACATACTTCGTTACATCACATTTCATTCCAGGCCACCAGTAGTCCTTCTTCAGGTCTTGGTACATTTTGTTGGTACCGGGATGGATAGAGTAACGAGACTTATGAGCCTCATCCAAGATTTTGGTTCTAAGTTCGCCACCCATAGGTATCCATACCCGTCCATAACGTGTTCTAACACCAAGGGTGTTATATTCCAACTTGTCTTGTTGGCCAACCATTCTTTCCTTCTTTATGTTTTCTTCTTTAAGTGCCTCATCTTGAGCCCTTTCGATTTCGCTCATCACATCCGATGTTACCACCAACTGGCAAACTTTCACTCTAATAGGAGTAGGCACATCCTTTCGGCTTAGAGCGTCAGTCACCACGTTTGCCTTTCCAGGATGGTACATGATCTCACAGTCATAATCCTTCAGGAGTTCCAACCATCGTCTCTGCCTCATATTAAGCTCCTTTTGTTCGAAGAAGTACTTCAAACTTTTGTGGTCGGAGTAAATAGTAAACTTCACCCCGTACAGGTAGTGCCTCCAGATTTTCAATGCAAATACGACAACAGCAAGTTCCAAATCATGAGTCGGATAGTTGACTTCGTGAACTTTCAACTGCCGCGACGCATACGCAATCACTCTACCGCGTTGCATCAACACACACCCCAATCCCTGACCCGACGCGTCAGAGTATACCACCAGGTCTTCACTGCCTTCGGGAAGGGCCAAGACTGGAGCTTGGGTTAGCTTCTCTTTCAATTCCTTAAACGCCTCATCCTGGGTCGAACCCCATTCGTACTTTACCTCTTTCCGAGTCAACTTTGTCAATGGCGAAGCTATTTTCGAGAAATCCTGGATGAATCTCCGATAGTAGCCTGCCAATCCCAAGAAACTGCGGATTTCAGTTGGCGTCTTAGGAATGTCCCATTCCCTTACCGTCACTATCTTTGCTGGGTCAACCATAATGTCGTTCGGGTTAATGACGTGACCTAGGAATTGGACTTCCCTAAGCCAGAACGCACATTTGGAGAACTTAGCATACAACTTCTCCTTCTTCAGAGCTTCCAATACTTCCTTTAAGTGACACGCGTGATCACCCTCATTCTTGGAGTAGATAAGGATGTCATCGATGAACACTATTACCGATCGATCCAACATCGGTCGACACACCCTATTCATCAAATCCATGAACGCTGCAGGGGCGTTCGTCAATCCAAAAGACATTACGCGGAACTCAAAGTGTCCATAACGTGTGCGAAATGCCGTTTTCGGTATGTCTTCTTCCCTCACCTTCAACTGATGGTACCCGGATCGAAGGTCGATCTTTGAGAACCAACTTGCGCCTTGTAATTGATCGAACAGGTCGTCGATCCTTGGTAACGGGTACTTGTTCTTCACGGTACGTTTGTTCAACTCGCGATAATCAATACACATTCTCATCGAACCGTCTTTCTTCTTTATGAACAACACCGGAGCACCCCAAGGTGAGATGCTTGGTTGGATAAATCCTTTCTCAAGTAACTCGTCTAGTTGTACCATAAGTTCTTTCATTTCCACTGGTGCTAGTCGATATGGAGCCTTAGCCACGGGCTGGGCATCTGGTACTAAGTCTATTCAGAACTCAATCTCTCTGTCGGGTGGTATCCCAGGCAAATCCTCTGGAAACACCTCCGGGTACTCGCGTACCACGGGTACATCGTCTAGTTCCTTCACTTCCTTACACTTGTCAATCACGTACACCAGATAAGCCTCGCATCCGCGCCTCAAGTAATCTGTTGCCTTAATCATCGAGATGACGTTTGGCATCGGGACGTCACGATCTCCAAAAACCTCGACTTTGCTACCATCCGGAGCCTTGAGTCGGATTATCTTTCGTTTACATATGATTTGTGCTTCGTTGGCAGTTAACCAATCCATACCTAGCACGACATCAAACCCTCCCAAAACCATAACAAACAATCTGACAGGGAACCTATGACCTTCTATTTTTATCGTAGAGTTGTCAACTACCTCGGTCACTCTCGCAGTTCTACCCTCAGCGGTTTCTACGCTAAAGGCCCTTTCTAGTATACTGACAGCGTACTTCACTCTCTTACAAAAAGTCACAGATATAAAACTCTTACTGGCACCCGAATCAAATAACACAGAAACAAGAGTGTTGTCAAGGACGAACGTACCTGACGCCACGTCGGGGTCCATTCTGGCCTGGTCTTGCGTCAGCGCGTACGCACGAGTCTTTGCTCGGGGCCTCTCTTCCCTCTTCTCCGGGCCTTTCCCCTTCCCGGCTTCACCCATTCTTGGTTTGATGCATTCCCGGCTCAGATGACCGGCATCCCCACAGTTATAGCACTTGTAGTGTTGTGTGCACTCACGGGAGTAGTGCCCGGTCTTGCCACACTTAAAGCACAAGTTAGATCCCAGTCTACATTCACCTACATGCTCCTTTCCACACTTCCTACAAACAGTCGGCTCATCCACCCGAGCCCTTTTATCGCGAGCCCCAAACATCTTTCCACCAGTTCGCTTGTTTGAAAAGCTCGGTCTCTTCTTTGGTTCCTCGATGGCGACGACATTCAGTGCCAGATCATCAAATACTACGCCGCTCAGTTCTACTACCGAATCATAGGTAGTAGGGGCGTTTGCCTTAACATAGGTGCGAACCTGGTCCGGCAACCCTTGAATGTAGCAGGAAATTTTTCTCTCCTCCGTCGTAACAAGATGTGGCACCAGACGTGCCAGTTCATTGAATCGGGTTGTGTACTGCCGGTGCGTCATGCTCCTGGCCTTCAAACCCAGAAATTCCCTCTCTACCTTCTCAAATCTCGTTCCTCGGGCAGAAATTCTTGATCACCAAAGTTTTCAAGTCAGCCCACATCATCGAGTCAACAACCTCATCCCCCTTAGCCTGACGTACACCTTCCCACCAGTGGGATGCTTCCTCCCTCAAGGAGTTTGCAGCAAACTTCACTACTTGATTATCTCGACACTCGCTCAGACGGATGGCGGCTTCCATACGTATTACCCAATCAAAAGTAGCCACTGCGTCCTTCTTCCCAGTCAGGACCGACGGGTCACATGCCTTAAAGGACTTATAGTCGCATCCGCGAGCAGGCGGTGCGTTGTTGGTCTCGTTGTTCTGGGCACCAGTTGCCGCACTAGATACGCCTTCCCCACTAACTTTCTTTAATGCTTCAGCCAACAGACTTGGCAGAGAATTCTTCATCAACTCGGAGAACTCTTGAGCTATGGCTGCTCTCACTTCTGGTTCAAAAGTGAAAGGCTGTTCTGCAACTTGTGTCTGCTCAGTTCCATGCACACTAACCGTCGGTTCAGTGTGAACACTTCCTTCTTCACTATTCTCTTGGCGCACAGGGATACTGCCACGCCCACCATTCCGACCGCTGGTACGACCACCGGTACGGCCCCCACCACGCCTTCCGTTTCCTCTCCTAGCCATTTCGTTCTATAAGACAAGGAATCCAATGTTATCACGCTAGTTAACAAATAAAATTCAATAAGTACTGTAAGATGTTAATATACACTGGCCATCTGCAATTAACCATTACACTACCTTTCGATTTCTATTTGACCACCTTTGTGATTTCATCAGAACACAAGTCCTTTCCTAACTCTTTCTAAGGCATACTACATACATATACTCTACTTTTCATACCTGATGCTGTGGCTCGAGTTACCCGTACTGGCATCCGCTTTCGGTCCCATTCAAAGTTTAAGTTCAGACACTGGGAGTGTCCGAATCTCTCAAACTATTGCTCTGATACCAACTTGTAAGGCCCCAAACCCGGGAGGCCTCACTCGTTGGATTTACTCATTCACAAACAGTTCTTAAACATGAATATCAAATAACGCAGCGGAAAATTTCATTCAAACATAACGTCATCATTGTTCATACATGCGGAAGCGTAAACATTGTTTAAAACATAATTACATAAACTTAACATAAACAACTCATAACGGGATGCCAGTCTTCATGATCGACCGGGTAACTCTTCTCGCTTGCCAAGCATCACCGTCCATCGTCCATACCTGCCTTAACCTGAATGTGCATACTAAAAAGTCAGCTACGCTGGTGAGTTCTAGCATTTCATAAAAACTTTAACCTCAATATTTGCCAAAAACGTATCATTCATTTAGTAAAACCTTTCACAAAAGCATGTAATAATCTAACATCTTTAAAAAGGTTTCGTACCCATATCATCATCAACATCATAATCATAAACACCGTTAAACGGATCGTTCATTAAAACTTTTAACATTCATTTAAGTCATACATTATTATCTAAATCTGTGTTACCCTTCGTTCCGTCATTTAGTATGGTATTGCCCCTAAGGCTAACTGCACGAAGACCGACAATACCATACATTCCGTCAATTCCCTTTTGGTATTGCCCCCAAGGCTAACTGCGCGAGGACCGACAATACCCATTCAGTTGCCCTTATGGCTCTCATGTCCATAAACCGACAACTTCCATCGACGGCTATGGCTCTCAGCCATAACACCGTCGGATCATAATTTAACCTTACATGGGGTCACGTTAACCCCTGAGTAACCGTCGTTACTCCCTTACCAGTTGTACAACATCATAACCATTGACATGCCACAGAGACAATGCCCCTGTTGTTCTTGTGGCAACTATGGCTCGCTGTCCATAATCTACCACAAGGCTGGGAATCTCATTTCCCAGACTTCATTCGTCAATTCCATTCATTCGACAGATTAGATTTGTAATGACTTCTTTAAAACCTTTACCTCTTTCTCTTCTCATTAAACATTTCCTCATTTAGACCGTTCATAAAACATTCGTAACCCTTTTTGGCAAAAACACTTCAAAACCTTTCCTTTCGTAAACATCGTTTCGTTAAAACATCATTTCGTTAAAACATCGTTTCGTTAAAACATCATTTCGTTAAAACATCGTTTCGTTAAAACATCGTTTTGTAAGTATGCACACCAGCCCAAAACATTTAACAAAACATTTAAAAGAGGGCTCTAGAACTCACCTGATACGCTAATATGGGTTGTCCTAAACGAAGGTCCAACAACGTCACTTCCGATCTGAATTGATTAGTTAAATACACATCAGACCTATCCCGACTCTAACGGTTTAATCATTCTAACATACTGACTTCACTTAATCAGTTCTGATGTCTGCGCACTTAGCAAGTGCGCAGACCCTGCCTCCTGCGCACTTAGCAAGTGCGCAGGACCCTCTTCCTGCGCACTTAGCAAGTGCGCAGACTCCTCTTCCTGCGCACTTAGCAAGTGCGCAGGACCTGCTCCGTGCGCACTTAGCAAGTGCGCACGACCTGTTCTTCGCGAAAAACCCTAACTTTCGTATTCGGGTCTGATCATGTCAAGATCCCGAACCTGTTGCATTCAAAACGTTCGTTTTCCATTAAGGAACTCAAATCCATGATTATCTTTCAGTTTCATCCGTTCAAACCTTACCTTTTCACCCAAAACCCGAAAAACCCAAAAACGAACTAAAACTCAGATTTAGGTCGGATCGTTACCTGAATCGAGTTTCTGATCCGGAGGTTCTTCTCACGAGTTATGGAGTAACACTTTGCTGAAGTCTCGGGTCGATCCGCCAACTTTCTCTCTCTACGGTTTCTCTCTCTAAAAGTTGCAAATGAGAGGAACATGTGGTGACCTTGGCTATTTATAGGGGAGACCTCCCCAAGCCCGGTTCGCGACTGACCCGACCCGACTTCGGCCCGCTTGAACTCGTTAACTTTATTTCTCGACATTTTTGGGATGTTACAATTCGCAGTGCTCAGCTTAAAGCTTTAAAAGAGGAAAATCTATCTTTAGAAGGTACACGAGGAATGGAACAACAATTGGAAGTTAAGTCAGACGGCATTCGCTACTTCGCAGAGCGAATTTGGATTCCAGTGTACGGAAACTTAAGGGAACTAGTCATGGATGAAGCACACAAATCTCGATACTCTATTCATCCAGGTTCTAACAAAATGCACCATGACCTTAAGGTGTTATATTGGTGGCCAAAGATGAAGGCCGATATAGCCACCTACGTGAGCAAGTGCCTGACCTGCTCAAAGGTCAAGGTAGAATACCAGAAGCCTTCTAGTCTACTTCAACAGCCAGAGATCCCAATGTGGAAATAGGAGCAAATTTCTATGGACTTCATAACTAAACTACCCAGAACCCCTAGCGGATGCGACACCATCTGGGTGATCATAGATCGCTTGACAAAATCTGCACACTTCCTTGCAATCAAAGAAACCGAAAAGATGGAAAAACTCACTCGTATTTACTTGAAGGAAGTAGTCTCTCGGCATGGTGTGCCAATTGCTATCATTTCGGATCGAGACGCTCGATTCACATCACATTTATGGCAATCACTACAAAAAGCTTTAGGTACGCGTCTAGACATGAGTACGGCGTATCATCCTCAAACTGATAGTCAAACAGAACGTACCATTCAAACCTTAGAGGACATGCTACGAGCTTGTGTGATCGATTTCGGTAACACTTAGGAGTCTCACTTACCTTTAGTGGAGTTCTCCTACAACAACAGTTATCACACTAGCATCAAGGCAGCACCATTCGAGGCATTGTACGGACGTAAATGCCGATCTTCTATCTTTTGGGCTGAAGTTGGGGATAGCCAACTTACAGGTCCCGAACTTGTATTCGAAACTTCTGAAAAGATCGTTCAAATTTGAAACCGTATGGCGGCAGCTTGTGATCGTCAAAAGAGCTATGCCAATAAGCGTCGTAAACCGTTAGAGTTTCAAGTAGGTGACATAGTTCTACTCAAAGTCTCACCTTGGAAAGGTGTAATTCGCTTCGGGAAACGAGGCAAACTGAATCCTCGTTATGTTGGACCGTTCAAGATAATGAAGAGAATTGGCCCAGTAGCGTATCAACTTGACCTACCTAAAGGACTTAGTGGTGTACACGACGTCTTTCATGTCTCGAACTTGAAGAAATGTCTAGCAGACGAAACACTCGCGGTTCCTCTTGAGGAACTACACATCGATGAACAATTGTGTTTTGTCAAAGAACCGGTAGAAATCATGGATAGGGAAGTCAAAACTCTCAAACGCAGTAAAATACCTATTGTCAGAGTTCGTTGGAACTCGAAACGCGGACCGGAATTCACATGGGAGCGCGAGGATCAGATGATGCGTAAGTATCCTCATCTGTTCAAGCAATCCACGTCAAACTTTTAACGTACTATTATAATTTTCGGGACGAAAATTATTTCAACTAGGGGATGAGATGACACCTCAGAAAAAAAAAATTATTTTATTTCAATTTTCGGGACGAAAATTCTTTCAACTATGGGATGATGTGACATCCGACTATTTAGGGTTAACCCCGTTAACCAAATCTTGTTAAAACCTAACCTAGTTAACCCTATCTATAACTACAGGGACTAATTCTGTCAACAGTCTAAACTTAAACTCCAAGGATTAGTTCTGTAATAGCCTTAAACCATTCTGTTGACTTTTCAAAGTCAAAATTATACTACTGTTGACTTGTGCTAGTCAAACTAACCAAGTTTTAACCTCAATTCAAACCACAAGGGTTATTCCTACCAAGTTTCTAAACCTTAAACCAGAAACCTCAAGGACTAAATCTGTAATTCAAACAAAGTCAGTTTAGTTGACTTTTGAAAGTCAAATTCGCAACGTATGACTCAATTCAAGCTCCATAACTGTTTTTCAGTTTGAATTTGTAACTGAATTGCACGATGGTGTCTTTAACAATCGTCATTACAGCCTTAATTAGCATTATTGGTCTAATTAAACTCAATAATGGACGATTAAACCATAACCATCGAGTTCGTCCTTTTACTCACAAAATTCATGTTAATTCGCATACCAATTCACGAATTGACCATTTGCACACACTAGACGAATCCCCCTGTTGCTTCTGCATGCTTCAATTCTACCGTAAGCTTTCCACAGTCGGAGCCCGTTTTAGTCGTATACCATCAATCTGTCAACCATTCTGGTAATTGATTCTACCCCTAGCGTCGTTACAATCCCTAGAACAATAGCCCTAACAAAATTGGGGCTTACAGTATCGAATTTAACATGATCCAATACTTAGGGTTCCTACATTCTCAGTTTAGTCGAACCCTAACCATTCGATATCAAATATTGAAATTGAATACATCCTTAGAGTCGTCTCTATGCTTGGATGGAAAGCCCTATGAAATCCAGAGCTTACATCATCTAATTGAACCCGAATCGTACCTAGGGTTCATGCATGTTTCTGTTTAATCAAACTCCTACCTACACCCGTTTGAAATGAAATTAAACTACATCAGCAGTCTCGCAACACCTTAATTTGTAAAAGCCCTATGATTTAAACATGTTTTATCATCTGAATTGTTCAAATCGATTCTGACTTTATAAACTAGGGTTTCGATACTTCTTTCAGTAATTAAACGACCTTACTCGAGTTTTTTGATTAAAACAATATCATTCCGGATTTGTATGCGATTCCCTAGCGGGCTGTGATGGTTAAATGTGTGTGCTGGTGGGGAGGAGACCCAGGTTCAAGTCTCCCCACCACTGTTTTGGCTTTCAATTATTTTTAGTCTATTATTTTAATATAAAACCTTTTTCCAATATTTTTATAATAATATATTAAATTGTTTCATACCCAGAAAACAACCGTATGCTCGGTTTTCAAATTATAACCCATTTTTATTATTATTTCCATTTTTAAAATAACATGTCTATATTGTTTTCAAACCGTGACTTCGAATAAAATAATATATTTATATTATTTTCAACCCCATGAACTCAATTAAAAATAATATATATTTTTATATTATTTTTGCCACATTTATAAACTTTATGAAACGATTCAAAAATTATAAATAATATAATCTGTTATATTATTACCATGTTTATATATTCGATTAAAAATAATATATTCATTATTTTTTAATTTTAACATTTTTTAAGTGTGAGGAAATTTATTATATCTAAATACTAAATCATCCGCGATTTTATGTAAGGATTGTTCTCAATAATTACATTGTCAGCATTACTAAATACGAATTTAACTACTTGGTTTTATGTAGTTGTCAAATACGTTAAGATTTCACTTATTTGTTTTAATTAATTGATATATTGTTTATGGCTTTGTTGTCAAGCGACATTGGTGATTGTCTTTCACAAAAATGTTTTGTGTTCAAATCCTGCAAGTGCAGATTTAAGTGGTATTTAGAATTAAAAAAATTGATGTTAAAAAAAAGCTAATTGTTTTATCGTTCAAGAAAAGCTAAAGAAAATGACATAAACTAAACCTTCAATCTCATAATTTATTTACAAATTAATCAGGAATTAATCATGTTAAGTTATTAGGTATAGTATACATCTTGTTGGAATTATTTGTTCCAAAGTATTGCGTCCCTTTAAAATGTCATATGTTGCTAGGTAGTTTAATTTAGAATACATAAGGCCACCGGGCACCTAATGAACAGGTGGTCTTCATTTTCGAGTTCCAACCAACATAAGGCACATTTTGGCGAGGGGACTTTTACACCCCGGACAGCTAGTGCAGATGTAACAGGGATACGGTATTGGAATAACCTCCACAAGAAGCTACTAACTTTAATCGGAACCCACCTGAGCCAATGAACATCTTTCGGCGTTTTTTGTGAACCAGGACTCCTCCATCCATTCCCTACAAGACCCGGTTCAAAACATCCCCGAAGAGTCGCCCATCCACATCCATTTGTCCGACCCATTATTAAAGCTATAAGACTTTACTATTTCTTCCAAGTCAAGGATTTCGTCCCCCCTATTCCTCGCTGCACGTCTGCTTGACCAACTAATTCCAACATCCATGTTGCTAGCTAGTTTAATTTGTTTCTAACTAGAAATTAAAAACCGCGCTACGCGACGGGTACGTATTGTATAGTAAATCAAAACGTTAAAACATACGAAAGGAAACAAAAAAAATAAAAAAATAAAACTAAAAAAAACGGATAAAAAAATACAAAGACCTCGCGCTTCACGGTGGGAGCGTGGTCTTTTCTTCCCCACATTACATGGCAGGAGTTTGGTCGTTATCGGAACATTCTTTTCGTCAAAAACCATAAAAGCGAATACCGATATCGGTTACGATAAACCAATATAGCGACAACGCTGTTCTACGCTCATAAGAGGATAGGTTTGTCACGATACCGTAAGGGTAACGTCGCTCGCTATACGATCCAAAAAAGTACTCGATTTTGAATACTATTCCGTTTAAAAAAAAGAAAACTAAAAAAACCGGATAAAAAAATACAAAGACCTCGCGCTTCGCGGTGGGAGCGTGGTCCTTTCTTCCCCGCATTATGGAGTTTGGTCTTTATCGGTTCTTCTCGTCGAAAACCATAAAAGCGAATACCGATACCGGTTACGATAAACCAAAATAGCGACAACGATGTTCTTCGCTCATAACCGGTTGGGTTTGTCACGATACCGTAACGGTAACGTCGCTCGCTATACGATCTAAAAAAGTACTCGATTTTGAATACTATTCCATTTAAAAAAACGAAACGTTCACACAAAAAACTAAAAGCAGACGCACATTCCGTTTTTTTTTAATTTAATGAATGAAAGTTATTTCAGAAAAACAAAATTATTAGAAACTAAAACGGTTAAAAACGTATATTCTACGGAGTGTAAGGTTGAAAATTAAAATTAAAAAAAATCTTGGTCCACTCACATCATGCCACGTGGCACTATAACCCAATCAAATTGGAACACTCTCACGTACAGTTTAAATAGTAGAGTAAGTAATTTTCATCTTAAGAATACGACCGTAACATTTGACAAAATGAAGCGAGATAATAAAAAAGGTAGACACGTGTAATTATCTATTTGGTTAAGAAGATAAATCACTAAAAGATAAAAACATATAACACCTCCAAGCTTATATCCATAACCCGTAGCGCGATGCGGCGGCATCGAAACGTACACTAACTCGAATTTATACCGTCGAATGAAAACGTATTATATTTGACCTGTCTCGTTTCCGAACAAAATTTATGTTGAAACGTAGACCAAATATAAACGTAACCCGACTCGTTTCCGAACAAAATTTACGTCGAAACGTAGGCCAACCGGAAACGTACATATAAATAGGCAAGAGAACATATTATATTTGACCCAACTTGTTTCCGATAAAAATTTACATCGAAACGTAGACGGACTCGAACTTATATGGACACGACGCACGTAAGAATTTAGTTTTTTTTTTTAATTAAGGTACGGAAGTACATGGGGTAAACTTGAAACTTTAGGAAAAAAAAGGTTTTTAGAAAGTTGAGGGGGTGAAATTATCAACTTTGAAACTACAGGGGTAGTATTGGCCGGTGGGAACCTCCACCGACCTTGCTAGGCCCGCGCTCCGCAACGGGAGACGGACTTTAAACGGTTATGTAAGCACAAAAAAAGCTTATAAAATTTGCCCGCGCTCACCGAACATTTTAACTAAATTTATGATGGGACGTTAAGAATTTGTTTTTTAATAACGAACGAAAGTTATTGAAGAAAAATCAGATTATATATAAAATAGGGAGTAAACTCGAAACTTTAGAATTTAAGGGAGTCAAAATGAATATTAAAAAGTACAGGGTTTACTCTTGCCAATCCACCAAAGTAGAGGGGAAGCATGTGTTGGTGGCAAAAGCCACCGACAATGATGCTTAAGTATATACTAGGAAAGTGACCCGCGCGTTGCAGCGTGGTTATTTCCAATTCTTTTTTGTATATGTTGAGGTGTTTTATGCTGTTAAGGTGTGGTGTTAACTGTTAAGGTGTGGTTTCACAGCAAAACCAGTTTTTTAACCTTATATATATTCAGATTTATCATCATAGTGGCTAGTGTATTGATGTACCTGTTTTTTCAAGCTTACATCTATTAAAAGATTTACAAAAGTTGTTGTGTTGCTAAATAGCCTTATAAAAGACGCCTATGTAGTCTTGCGTGAAGTTACAAAAGATGATACTGTTGCTGCAGGCATTTTTGCCTAGTTTCTTGGTGCCTTTCTTGATAATTCTCCATCTGTAATGTAGAAAAATTTTAAGGTTAGTTTTTAGAAGTTACTATATGTTTTTCGAGTCCAACCCTATATGGTATATAATATTAGGAGGTTTACTTTATGAATTAAGTGAGGAACGAATAACAGTTTAATAGATGCAGTGTAAAAAAAACTCAAACAGTTTGCATAGTTTAAGCATGATTTTTTTTCTATGGAAATAACTTGTTTTCAGAAAGATTTTAACCATTATGCCATTCACTGAAGTTTCTTAAAAGTTTAAAAACCGCTTAAACTTTAAGGGTCTAATTTGTCAAACATGTAATTTAGTCGGGTTTTTTTCTGAAACGGTGTCTTTTCCCGTTATAGTTTCACAAACGGTGTTGTTTTGAGTTGTGTTACACAAAGGGTGTTTCCAAGGTTACCAACCACGAATTGGTGTTTTTTTTTGTTAATTCGTGGTTACTAACCACGAATTGTTAGATTTCTTGGTTTCTAACCACGAATTGTTCAAACTATCAATGCCAACCACGAATTGTTGAAGAATCCTTTCTTGCCAACCACGAATTGTTGAAGCCCTCTCTTGCCAACCACGAATTGATAGAAGACCACTCTTGCCAACCACGAATTGATAGAAGACCACTCTTGCCAACCACGAATTGATGAAGACCTCTCTTGCCAACCACGAATTGATGGTGAAACCAGCCAACCACCTTGTATATGTATTAACCGCTAGCAATTGAAGTCACGAACGAAACTCTTTCAGATCGATTAAATTGGAGTGTATACCAATTAACGATCAGATAAAATCAATTGATTCAAGAATATGTATGTATTTTGTTTTCTAAATGATCAAAAAATCGTGCGTCCTCCGGCAACGATTCTTGCATCTTTATCTCCACAAAAACTGTTATGGATAACTGCTAAGATGCAGTTAATCGTTTTTTAAACGTATTTACACATTTGGTCCTTCAGAAATTAACATGTCAATTTCGGCCAAAACAAATTCTGATGAATTATTTATATAACGTTTTTATTCCAAAACAAGCTCGACCCCAGCCAGGGGCTCTGCCCCTTGGACCCCGCCAGGGACTGCCGCCCCTTGGACCCCGCTTCTCTCGGGGGCGCTGCCCCCGAACCCCCGTTAGTTCCGTTAATATACAAATAAGCGTCGACTCTTATTTGTATACTAAACGTAATCTATTTTACACTAAAATACCAACAGAATTGATGAAGACCACTCTTGCCAACCACGAATTGATGGTGAAACCACTCTTGCCAACCACGAATTGATATATAATATATATTTTAAATTGTCATGCTAAGAAAATCTCTATTATTGTTAATACATATACAACAAATTCGTGTGTTTTCACCATCAATTCGTGGTTGGCAAGAGAGGTCTTCATCAATTCGTGGTTGGCAAGAGTGGTCTTCATCAATTTGTGGTTGGCAAGAGAGGGCTTCAACAATTCGTGGTTGGCAAGAAAGGATTCTTCAACAATTCGTGGTTGGCATTGATAGTTTGAACAATTCGTGGTTAGAAACCAAGAAATCTAACAATTCGTGGTTAGTAACCACGAATTAACAAAAAAAAACACCAATTCGTGGTTGATAACCTTGGAAACACCCTTTGTGTAACACAACTCAAGACAACACCGTTTGTGAAACTATAACGGGAAAAGACACCGTTTCAGAAAAAAAACTCAATTTAGTCTAAAGTTTAAACTTAAGTTTCTTAAAAGTTCATTAAATCACACATTTTTATGTTGACTACTAAACAAATATGAATCACCAGCGATTTTAGCAGGATTTGATGTAAATGAACACAATTTCATGGTTTGATTGAATCTGTAATGTATATACTCAGTAGGTAAGTTTTAATAAGTATTTTTCCTGTGGTTTTCATATTGTATTTGACTATAATTTAACTTTTGAAAACTAAGAAGATTAAAGGTTATACCTGGTGATGGTTGCATGATCCTCTTTGTGGTTGATGTTTTAGGATCTGGTGTTGTTGGAGGGAGTGCTGGTATGTCTTCAACTTTGTTAACTACAACTGAGGTGTCTCTTTTCAGAGTCATGTGTAGTCACTTTTGGTGTCCTTTGATGTTTTGAACCTCAGGTGGGAGTGTTTTTTGATCTCTGTTTCCGTGTGCAATGATCATGTCATGACAGTTGATATTTAGTATGTCGTTCATTGCATCATCGCAGCTGCTATTGCGGTGTCATCCTTTATGGTTGTATTGAGGCAGTACCTGCAATATGGTTGCATATGTTTAGATGTAGTGGTGTGCTAGTTTATAGGTATGTGTATATTTTGTTGTACATGAATTTTGGTTCTTGGAGCATGCCATGGTCCTCGAAGACGAAATCTTTGAACCTGTATGTATACATGTAAACAGAATTAAAGTTTGGATCGAAAGAATAATCAAAGAAATATGATGGCCATATTTATAGTGTTACAATTAACTACATAACTCTCAACTTGTGCCACTACTAATGTGATACCACTACTTAATAAACAATAAAAAAGAAAGTGTAGAAAACAATTGAAAGGAAGTTGGTAAACTGTAATGGAAATATTCAAATTATGCCACCACTGTATTTGATTTGGTTGAAAGCAAAATCTGTAATACTTGGGAGTATGGATCCAGGAGGAGCCGGGTCCAAGCGATCATAATAAAACCGCACAACAACTTATTTACGGTATTTACGCGATTCGTCTTACATGCAGTTGCAGGTTAATACAGAGCATGTAATATAGTGACAGGTTCTTTAAAATTTGTGCATGACCTGTTTTGACTTGAACAAAAACTGTACCAAACCCATTTTGACCCAAATACATATTCACCTGAAGATGTTTTCATCTGTTAGCCTACCCACTCATTTTGGTAGGCTAAAAATCAAACGGGTTAGTATCTATTTTTTTTTATCCTGTAATAAATGATGATTATATTCTGCAATTGTAAACAGTAACTATGGAAAGCTGAGTTTAGTTAAATAGATATTTGTTCTCTTTTGGTTACTTTAGCCATGCCAAAATTGAGCTAAGATGGAAACGGATCAAATGGGTTGCCAAAGATAATTTGTCCTAAATAATTTTATTTTTAAAAAGTAGATAATTATTAAAATTAGATAAATTGTACAAAGAAAATTACCTATCCTTGTACATTTGAAGATTGGTAAGTATTGCTATTGTGGTGGCGCCAGCTGCAAATACATATGTCTGGTTGTTATAGAATTGTAGATCAGTTTAATTTTGTTTGAGTATTTGGCTTTACATAGTTGGTGAGGAAACCAGATTTGAAATCAAGGGTCTGTTAGTAATTTTGAAAACAACACAATAACCAAACTATAAACAACTCAAATCAGAATTACCTTTTTTATCATTTTTTTTTTTTAACCACAAATTTTTATTCTATTTTTTTTTTCTTTTTTTTTGTGTCTTGGATGAGGTTAGCTCCACCAATCCTGATGCTTCATCTTCCAACAAGTCTTTTTCTTTTGAATTTCATCTTCTAATTAACAAGCTTCATCTTCGATTCTTCTTTTTTATTTAGTCTTCAATCTTCTTCTTTTGCATATCATTGATGCAGTTTTAGTTCGGTTTTTAAAATTCAGGATCAGAGCCTGATTTGTAAGAAATAGTCCGGTTTTTAAAATTCGGGGTCGTTGGCTAATTCTGTGAAGACCATTGCTGCATTTGTTTTTCCGGTTTTGAAAATTCAGTGTCGGTGCCTGATTTTTAAAAAGAAAAAGAATTCAAACGGAAAACGGAAAGATTTGGTCCTCATGAGCGATAATGCTCTGATACAATGATAAAATTAAAATATATAGATAAATGAAACTAGCTAAAATAATCTAAGCTAGGGAGAAGGATTTGTGTAATATAAACTTGATGTTTTCCATCTCAATTCTCGAATACAATTACATGAGTTTATATAGAGCTAAAACAAAGACTCACGAGCTACCTATTTGTAAGGCCCCGTGTAAAACCTTGATAATTCCCAAAGAAAAAAAGGGCAAAAACGTCAAAAGTTGAAGTCTAGGGGTTGAAATATAATTTTACCAAAGTTGAAGGACTAAAAATGGAAAATCTGGACGGTAGCGGACCGCGACCCTAGTCCCTAACGGTCCGCTACGTGGAGAGGAAGAAATCAGCCGGACACTAACACGTGTCCTATGACTCGCCGGGGAGAATTGACGCATGGCACCGGTGGCGGACCGCTGGGCGTTCAGTATGACTCGTCGGGGAGAATTGGGATGGATGGTTATTAGACCCAGACCCGAGTGCGGTCATGGGGTGTTTGGTATTGTGGATACAAATTGTGAAAACATGGTTTTGTTTATGAACTCACCAGCTTTATGCTGATCCAAATATTTTAAATGTTTTTTAGCACAGGGGACCACTAGTATAGAGGCTTTTAGCTTGGCATCCCAGGGCTTTCCGACTAATGTGCATATGGATGTTTTGATAGATTAACTAAAGGCAGGTTATGTAGAACCGTAAGAGCTGAATGTGTGGCAGGTTCATGGAACCATAAGGCCAATGTTGTAGGTTCCTGTTAAAGAACCATGTTTTGTATTTCAGTCGATTTCTAGTGTGTAAGACAATGTTATTATATTTTTAATAATAAAATTGATGGTTTAGTATTCCGCTGTGTGTTTCTATATCAACGGCACTGTAACCAGTATCTAGGAACTTGGGTGTGACAAGTTGGTATCAGAGCCGCAGTTTAAGGGATTTTAATACTAATATGAAGTTAGTATCTAGTCTTAAACTAGAGCTCTGAGGATAGCTGGAATGCCACAGGATAAGCTAAAGTTGTAAGTTGAGATGTTGATAATCATTATGATATATAACGGGTGATATCGAGAAAACGGATAATTAATTGCATTTTTGGCCAAATGTCTTTAAATTCTGATTTTCTGCATTATAACCTGTTATACGAATTCTGATATCATACATCAGTGTGTATAGGTACCAAATGGCTGGAAGAGGGAGAGGTAGAGGAAAAGGTCAAACTCATGTTAGTAGGTTTCATAGACAGGCAAACAACGATACTGATACTAACATTCATCATGAAACAAACGATAACGCCAATAATAACACGGGACCTCATGTTGAGGAAGTGGTTATGTCTGAGACACAATTTCAAGAAGCAGTGGCTAGTGAAGTCACTAAGGCACTGCGAAACACTTTACCTGGATTATTAGATGAAGTTCTCACAAGAAGAATGGGGACTAGACCCACTGGAGGAGGAACCAATAATATTGGAGGTACCAACAGAAATACAAATCATAGTTCCGTTATGAGAACTGAGAATCAGGAAGGATGCAATTACAAGTCCTTCGGAGGATGTAATCCAAAGCCATTTGACGGCAAGAAAGGAGCTATTGATACCACTCAATGGATTACCAAGATGGAAGCCGTTATAAAACTCAGTGAATGCATGAGTGATCAGACAGTTAAGTTTGCTGCCAATTCTCTCGAAACCACAGCATTAGACTGGGGAGAAACTATGAAGCAGGCCAAAGGTTAGCAGGCCATTGACAGCATGAGATGGAATGAGTTTAAGGAACTGGTTCTACAGCGGTTTTGTCCTCAAAATGAGCTTGATAAGATTGAGGAGGAGTTTCAGCATTTGGAGGCTGGAAACAATGAATCATATCCATCCTTAATCAACAAATACACACACAAACCTGGTTTAATTCGAGCATCGTCGACGGTGTGTGTAACCGACCCTATTAACACAGCAAAATATAGAAAAAAAACATACCTTATTCTTAGCAAATCCCAAATATTCGATTGAGGGCGTAAAACTCAAAAAGTACCTAAAAACGAAATGGGTCAAACGGGTTTAATTAGTTGAAAGTGTAAATAACCTATTTTAAAGTATATAAATATCTTCTTATAACATTTTTTGGTAATGTTAGTTAAAAAAAAGTAAAAAGGAAAGCTCAAAAAATAAATTTTAAAATTTAATTAATTAACATATAATAATAAATTGTCTATATCAAAAAAAATATCCAGCAAGTAAGAAGACAAATAACATGATTAAAGTAGAAGGGCGACATGCTCTTTGTTTGAGAATTGCTAACTATCCACATGTTGGCATCAATGGAAGCTTGAACTGAAGACAAACAAGAAAAACTTGAAAGAAAACTAATTAACACAACAAACGACTTGAAATGAAACAAATCTTACATCATCAGAAACTTTCATGTTCTTGGTGTGGACATGAATAACCTCAAGGCGCCCAACTTCATCGGGAAGACCAATGTCAATTTTCCTATCAAACCTACTAAACCTTCTCAAAGCAGGCTTTTAATCCATCCATAAGTGTTAGCAATTGTGAGACGATCCTCCTTTCAAATTCACCATTATTTTTTTCCCGTTTGGGATCAAATAAGAAATTCGTAAGATCAAATTCACGTTAACAACACCAACGATAATCAATAAAACACATTTTAACCCAAGAACTTCATTTTTGCATCAATAAGATAAAATCAGAAACCCACCCACCCACCCCCCCCACCCCCCCCCAACTAATGAAAGAATCAGTTCAATTAAGCAAGAAAAAACCAAAAATCCATTAAAATTCTCACAAGATAATTGCCCTGCGTTTACCTTTTAGCGCCAACAACACACTCTCTCTCTCTATATAGATAGAGTCGGCTCATATTTGGGTATTGTACCTCCATGGCTGCAACAGAGGTTGCAAGTGGAGGGTCTTACACCTACCGTCCTCAATGTTGCCACGCCAAGAGACGCTATTCACTTCAATCATCACAACCTTTATGGTGCGGCCGTTAATTGGTTATAATTATATAACATTTAAAGGTGAAGCCAGAGAAAAGTAAAGTACAAGTTGCAAAGCATAATGTACAACTGATTGGTGCTTTAAACACGATAAAACACTTGAAAGAAAACAGAGCTTACATCATAATGTACCTTTTTAGAACCAAGGCTCATATCTGGGTATTGTACCGCCATGGTTGCAACAGAGTTTGCAAGTGTAGGCCCTTAAACCTGACCTCCTTAATGCTGCCATGCTAAGCCATGGTATTAACTTCAGTCATCACAGCCTCTAAGGAGGCAGACCGCATATGAATATTCAAACTGCACAAAACATACATACCCTGAACAAGTGATTTTTCAATAATGGTTAATTTGAAAACATACATACAATACAATCATAACAGAATGTCAAAGACTTACTATCAAACTGGCTTGAATCCATTGTTAAACGAAGAACAAAAATGTAAATCATTTCAATTTCAAAACCCTAATTTTGGTCAGCAAAAATCGTAAATCATTGCTACATGAATATTCAAACCATTTTGGTCAGCAAAATCGTAAACGATAAGGTTGGATGCAAATAACAACATGGTGGAAAGGACTTGTACTCAATGCAAAAGAAGGTGCAAAACCCTGTAGTTACTGCTCACCCCCATGGTCTTTAAAAAAGTTTATAATTCTCACAAAATAATTGCCCTACATTTATCTTTTTAGCACGAACAACACACACACTCTCTCTCTAGAAAGAGTCGGCTCAGATCTTGGTATTGCACTGCCATGGCTGCAACAGAGGTTGCAAGTGGAAGGTCTTACACTTGTCGTCCTCAATGTTGCCACGCCAAGCGACGCTATTCACTTCAATCATCACAGCCTTTATGGTGCGGCCGTTAATTGGTTATAATTATATAACATTTAAAGGTGAAGCTCGAGAATAGTAAAGTACATGTTGCAAAGCATAATGTAAAGCTGATTGGTGCTTTAAACATGATAAACCACTTGAAAGAAAACAGAGCTTACATCATCATAAAGCCTCATGTTGTTGGTGTGGACGCGAATAACCTCAAGACGCCCAACCTCATCAGGGAGACCAATGTTAATTTCCCTATTAAACCTACCAAACCTTCTCAAAGCACGATCAACACTGTTTAGGAGATTTGTAGCACCCATTACAATAACATGTGAACGGGATTTTAATCCATCCATAAGTGGCAGCAATTCTGAAACAATCCTCCTTTCAACTTCGCCATTAGTTTTTTCTCGTTTTGGGATAAAATATGAAAATCGTAAAATAAAATTCATGTAACAACACCGAAAGTCAATAAACCACATACGAACCCTAGAACTTCAATTTTGCATCAGTAAGTTAAAATAAGGCCATTATGCCGGAGAAAAACCATAAATTCATTAAAATTCT
The DNA here is from genome assembly GCA_023525975.1 of Smallanthus sonchifolius. Lineage (NCBI taxonomy): Eukaryota > Viridiplantae > Streptophyta > Magnoliopsida > Asterales > Asteraceae > Smallanthus > Smallanthus sonchifolius. Next base: position 26,184,972 of record CM042021.1, on the reverse strand, counting down.
CAGAAAATAATTGCCCTAAACTTACCTTTTTAGAACCGAGACTCAGATCTAGGTATTGTACCACCATGGCTGCAATTTGCGCTTTCATGCGTTCATAATTAGGATCATCTGTTGGCAGCTCATGACGACAAACAGGGCATGTGTTCCGTATACACAGCCGAGGAACAATGAAATCCCTATGGTAATGATGAGTACACGGAAGCCGTTTATCCATTTCCCCTACACCAATTTCATCTTTTCAGACAGCACAAACTATGTTGTTAGTTTCAACATGTTTCCTAACATCACGAATTTGAACACGTGATTTTAAACAAGGAAAGAAAGGAGAATTGGGCTTTTGGGCCTTGTTGCGTTTTGGGCCGAAAGGGAGGGGAGGGAAATGAATGGGACAAGGGTCCATCAAAACCCTTGCCTTCCACCCACACTCCTCATTCCACCCCCATTCCATACACTTTTAGAGAGAGAAGGAGAGAGAGAATCTAGAGAGAGAAAGTTCAAGATTGAAGATTCGAGCTCATAGGATCGTTGGTACGTGACTCAGGAACGTTTAGCAATGATCGGGAAGCGTTTTCATGTAACGATTCTCCTTAGATCTGAGTTTTTTATGATATTTTGGGTTTTGAAGTAAAATCGAGTAAAGTTAGGATTTTTACGTTTGAAACTGAAAATAAAGTATAGATCTAGACTCCTGATTAGAAAACCAACATTTTGAACGTAAAAAGTTTAGAACTTGATCGAGTTTGGGTTTAGCCGCCATTGCCACGCAAACTTAGGGTTTGTTGGGGAAAAAGAAGCCCGCATGCGAACTTTTCAAGTTCGCCGAGCAAGGTTTGAGCGAACTTGCTAAGTTCGCTAGGAATCATCTTAGCGAACTTGGTAGATTCATTGATCCCTCATAAAGCGAAACTAGCATGTTCGCCCATAAGTTCGCCTGGATCTATGGGGGCGAACTTATGAGAAACCCTTAGTCATTTTAGATCAGTTGACCGATCGTATCTATGTTATCCAGATTAGAAGAAGCCCCGTTAGAGCACATTGCTTAGTGTGTGGAAGCTAGATTACCCAGGTGAGTTCTAATCCCCTTTCCTGCCTAATTTTAAGGTGGTGTGCATACTTAGCAAGCGTTTATTGTATTTTTATATTAATAAACAAAAGTAAATGATATGTTTAAAAAAAAGTTTAAAAGAGGCAAAAGAAAGTTTCTATGTAAAGAAAGACGTTTATGAAATGTTTACAAATGGTAAAGATGTTTTTTTAAGAATTAAGGTAATGTTTTAAAGAAAGTCATTACAGTAGCAAAGAAAGTAAAGATAACGGTTCCTTCGGGAATAAGTACCAAGTCAAGTTATGGTTCCTTCGTGAATAGTTGTTACTATGTACAGAAAGTCAGTTATGGGCTATGTCTCCCTCTATAAGAACCTTTGTAGTTAGTTAACGATTGATCAACCGGTTCTCAGTGATAAGGAGTAACGACGGTTACAGGTAAATTAAAGCTAACCCTTTCTTTGTGATAAGTTTGTCAACCTAGAGGTAAAGAGCCTTAGGCGACATGTTGTCTTCTTAGAGGTAAAGAGCCTTAGGAGACATAGTGAGTAGTGAATCCTAGAGGTAAAGAGCCTTAGGATACACTACAGTTACAAATGGATTTGACGGTATGGTGACAGCGTCGTGGCCTGAGTTCATGACTGTTACAAATAGTTACAGTGATGCATCGTGTAATCTTTCCCTATTCATTGGCCTTTGGACTTGAGCCATCATGGTAATATGGAAAGAAATGGAAAGTTAAAGATAAGTTTCAGCTAAGATAATTAATGAATGACTTAAAAGATATTATATGTAAAGTTTTGCCTTATTGGCATTAAAAGTTATGTTTAAGCAAAACCTTCTTCTTTTATTATATGTATGAATGTTTTATGTAAGCGTTAGAACTCACTCAGCGTTATCTGACTTTTAGTGTGCACATCAGTTACGTGTATGTGACAGTTTGGATGTTGAGGATGCTTAGCTTGATTTAAGGAGTTACCCCGAACAGAATATCTGGCATCCCATTGTTATGTTTAGTATTTGATGTTTTAATAAAAAGTTTTAATTTGTACCAGACAAGTTATGTCTTGATATGTTATGCTTCCGCTGTTTATGTTATGTAATAACAGTTTTCGTTGTGTTATTGAATGTCTTATGTTTAAAAGCTATGTGGTGATGAGTAAATCCAATACGTGAGGACTCCCGGGTTTGGGGCCTTACATCTTCAGGAGTCATCACCACAGTCAAAAGATTATCAACCACTCGTTTAGAAGAAGGTGGTTGAACCAAAGCCGAATCACCATTATCTACAAACTGCCCAAATAACATCTCATCAGCATCATTGTAGCCCTCAAAATGATCTACTAAGTCTATGTATCCTTGAATATTATCAACATTCAAGAAAACTTCACACTCCAAATCATCAACAGAAGCCGGGTTCGCTTCCAGATTGTGAGAATTCAAGAAAACTTCCTAATTGTCATCCTCTGGTTCCTTTACATCAAGTCGACCGTCCACTTCCTCCCACTCAAAATATTGAGGTGGAGGTACATCCCATCTAATATCATCATCGTCATCATAATTATTATCTTCAAAAGGAAACCCTAACCCTAAGCCTATCCCCAAATCTACCTCTTAACCGGCAAATTCATCACCAATACAAACCCTAACCCTATGATCACAATCCACCAAATCATTCCCCATAATTACACGCGACGAAGAACACGATTGCTCAACGCTATTAGGAATCATATTGAATACGAAATTTACCTGATTCTGTTGATCAAATGGATCTGAAGGGGAAACATCGAAACCGATGAGATCTTGTTGAATAAAAGAGGGGAACAAAAGGGAACGCTAAGGTTGGATGCAGAAAGGACTTGTACTTAAAGCAAAAGAAGGTGTAAAACCCTGTAGTTACTCCTCACCCCTCATGGTCTTTAAAAGAGTTAGTAATGTAGAGGGGGCTTTGAGGCAAAAAAAATTCTCGTTTAGATAATGTAGGCCGATTAACTTATATAAGAAAAAATATAAACATTAGTAAATACATTTTCTAGAGTGGGCCCAATAAATCTAGTTTTTTTTTTAGAAATGGGGTTTTTGCTAAAAGAGTATTTTAAAGGATCCAATATGTTAAGTTGTTTACCAATTATCTTAAAACATATTTATTCTTTAGAAAACAAAAAAGGAGATAGACTATGGGATTGGCGATTGTAAATTGGCGTCTGATGATAGTCGATACTCGGTACATAAAAAACCACGATAGTCGACTGTCGATAAATGAAAAAAAAACCTAGGTCGAATGCGATTGGCGATTGAAGATTGTTGGATACATAAAAACCCTGCTTATGTTTTGAAAATATTCGAAACAAGTCGATTGTTTTTTTATAGCACTAATTGCATATATGTAACACCCAAAAATTCAACCTGATTTAAACTTTTAAAACAATGCGGAAGTTAGGTTCCAAAACGACATTTAACGTATCCACACGTTAAGTCTTATAAACATGAATTAAACTACTCAGTTTCATCAAATTAGTTTTAACAAAAGTTACCAACAAGTTATCCACAACTTGTAACAATCCCAAATAGTTTGTAAAGACTCTATACGAGAAAATTAACAAAACCAAATACGAAACATGTCAACGAGAATCCAATCCACTTGATGCGAGACCCGAGATCACTCCGGAGCTTTCCCTACATTCAAAACATCAAATTGAACATGGTTAGTATATACGGGTGAGCAAATAACCGAATTAACCGACTTAACCGAACCGAACAATTAACCGATGGTTCGGTTAAGCCAAAACCAATTAACCGAAACTTATGGTTCAGTTTTGGTTTTGATTTGTGTCATAACCGAATTAACCGAACCGACTATGTATATAGCCATTCAAAATATGTATATTCTTCATAACTTAAACAAACAAAACAATGACGTTGTGAAGGCAGATTGAAACAAAATTAATGTGATTAACTATTAAAAATAAAATATAGGTTTAACCATTAAATCTTCCTATATGTGCTGATTAGTATGATTACATCTTAGTTCAATCTGACGTAATGAAATTTCACAATATTATGCTAAACATTCTTAAAACTTCAGCACCGTACAAGAACTCATGTGAAAAGCATAATCCATTAAACTGATTTAGCAAAAGTAACTAATGCAACTATTTCACTATCCACATCGGCATGCTCCAAGAAATTTTTAATGGGAATTCTCTTTAAAATGATCCCACATCGCTAGCTAGTTGCTTAAAGAAACTAGTGACACTCTCCTTAACATTGCTTATTTCAACCTTATAGTTCAAGGTGAGCGATACCGATTAGGACTTTAAGTTTTCAGCAATTGGGTAGCTGAGTTTTAACTTTGAAAATTTGGATTGGTTAACCGACCCATAACCGAACCGAACCATTGTCATTAACCGATTAATCGAAACCGAAACCGATCGGTTTTCAAAGTTTGTTAACCGACATTTTCGGTTTCGGTTCGGTGGGGGCTCAAAACCGAACCGAATGCACACCCCTATTAGTATAGATAGGTAGTCCTAGGAACCCCCTACAAATCCCTACAACAACGACAGGCTAAAATCCCAAAAATGCGTATTTTCCCGCGTCTACCAGACCCAACTGGACGTATCATACGCCAGTGGGCGTATGGGACGCCAGTTGGGCATATGGTACGGCCCAACCAGGTCAAAGTGGCCCAAATTCAGTTTTCCAGCCTATGCAACCCCCCGTCGACTGACCCGTTTGCATATTTAAGCTGTTATCCATCAAAAACCCATGTTTAAACTACATTTATGATCACCTACATGTTCTAACATATAATTGTTAGTTATCAACCCCCAAACTCGAGTACCACTACTCGTATTTTACCCTTGAAGTGTTTAACTTCAAGTTCAATCATTTAATTGTTTAGGTATACAAAGACCTATAACTTAGACGTGTATTGACCCATACAAGTCCTAACGTTTCACCATTCATCAAATTGACATATCCACATGTCTATTGCGAGAACCACCACTCACTTTCTCACATGGAGTATTTGACTCCATGTTGACCCATGAAGTATCCACACTTCATGTCACCCGTGAAGTATTTGACTTCACTTTCACCCGTGAAGTACTTGACCTCACTACCACCCGTGAAGTATTTGACTTCACGTAACACCTCCATGAAGTGTCCACACTTCATGTAATCAACCAATTTACCGTTTTAGCACCAACGGTTGACTTTTACCACATTAAGTCAATTCTAGTCTAATGTTACTACATTCTACATTTTAGTTGACTCTTGACCGCATTGAGTCATTTACACCATTTAACCACATTTGTACATTCATGTTTGACTATTAATCACATAGTCTAAATACATCTATTTACCTCATTTGCACATTCAAGTTTGACTATTAACCACATAGTCTAAACACACATATTTACCACATTTACACATTCAAGTTTGACTATTAACCACATAGTCTAATTACACCTATTTCAATATAATAGTTTGACCCTATACCACTAAGGTCAAATTACACCAATTTCACTATTATCCATAATGGTTTGACTTATACCATATTAAGTCAATTTTATATCAATTTCACCATTTATCCATAAATGGTTTGACTTATGCCGTGCTAAGTCAATTTACAACAAATCACCACATCCCATGTTTTAGTTTGACTATATACCACACTAGTCAACTACACCAATTTACCACATTATGTTTGACTATTTACCACATTAGTCAATTACATCATTTTTACCACATTTCACCCGTTAGTTTGACTAATTTCCTCATTAAGTCAACTACACCAATTCTACCATACCCATACTTTAGTTTGACCATATACCACATAGTCAAAATCAACATATAACATGTGAATAGAATTAAACTACATAATCTACTTACATATAACTACTTATCCACTACTAAGTAAGTGCAAAGCATTTATCTTTGCCATTGAAGGTTCCAACCGGTCTTCAAAGCTATCACCTTTAATGCCTTGATCACCTAAACATCCACATGTTTTAGTAATCTAGATTACCCCAAGACATTCATCAAATGTAGTTAATCACCCACCGAAGATCTTATGATCCTCACCCATCATCTAATCTTGGTTTACTTAGCTTTACACAAACTTTTATCCTTCCTAATCAAAATCAACCCATTTTGACCCGTTAAGGTTTTTCACCCAATTTCCACCATTTCATCTAATTAATAATTCACCAAATCAAATAGGTTTTCTACTTGAAACTGTGTTTATATTACACCATAAACACGTATTCCCACTCAATTCACCATTCAAACATCTTTAATTGCAAAACCCCCCAAATTAGGTTCTAAAGAACCCTAATTTTCAAAACTCCAAATTAGATGATTAAAGGGTGATAATAACTACTCATTAGCTTTAAACAAGTTAGATAACAAGTTATTTCAAGTTATCTATCATCAATCCTACCCAATGAAGCCCTAATTTTGTTTTTCTCTATAAACCTCAAGAACACCAACAATGGTGGATTAGGAGATGATAGAATACTTACTTGATGATTTGGAGGAGTTGTGTAGATCAACATCCTCAAATCCTAGCATGCAAGTGCAGAATTTGCTCTTGAAAGACACCTTCTTCTCTCCCTTTTTCTCTGATTTGCGACACACACACAATGTGTGTGTGTGTGTTGCCATTTTTATCCACCCACAAATCCACATTTGGTTAATTACAATTCTAGTCCCTCAACTTTGTAATTAAACCATTTCATCCGATCCTAGGTTGTTTTGATGAAATAAAGCACCCACCAACTTTCATTTTATTTAAAAACACCCCTTAAAAAATGAACATATCATAAGATAAACCGAAAGTTGGTTCGTTATAATATAGAGTCTTGTTGACTATTCCAATAACGGTGACATCTACAGAAAAAATTATAAACTTATTAGTAAATACATATTCTAGAGTGGGGCCAATAAATCTAGTTTTTTTTTGTTTTTTGGCAGAAATGGGTTTTTGCTAAAAGAGTATTTTAAAGGATCCAATATGTTAAGTTGTTTACCAATTAGTTTAAAATATATTTATTCTTTAGAAAACAAAAAAGGAGATAGACTATGGGATTGGCGATTGTAAATTGGCTTCTGACGATAGTCGATACTCGATACATAAAAAAACCACGATAGTCGACTATCGATAAATGAAAAAAAACCTAGGTTGAATGCGATTGGCGATTGAAGATTGTTGGATACATAAAAACCCTGCTTATGTTTTGAAAATATTCGAAACAAGTCGATTGTTTTCTTATAGCACTAATTGCATATAGAGTCTTGTTGACTATTCCAATAACGGTGACATCTACAGAAATAAGCTTTTAAAAATTGAAGTTGTTGAAGTCTACTTACGATCCACAATATCTGAAGAAAGACTTAATGGATTGGTAATAATAGCTATTGAGAATGATTATTTAGAGAGTATGGATTATAAAGAGTTGATCAAAAACTTTGTTTCCAAATATACTATAAGAGGCTCACGATTCGTTTAACTATATAAAATAGATCATTATGCTACAGTAATTTTGTTTTGTTTATTGTTATAACAATTATCGTTGTTTTAATGAATTTATATATATATATATATATATATATATATAAATTTATATTTTAGAGACCATTTTTAATTTTCACACAAAACATCTAAAATCTCATGGACTACCCTTGTTAAATGCATGAAACTTCCTTTGTATGTTGAAAAACGATATTGCAAGTTGTTAAACTATAAAATTTTAACTAGCGGGTTATAAATATGACACGTCAAATATGAAATATACAATTGGAATATCATGATATGTCAACATCATGCCATGTCAATGAATGATGAACGGTAACATGCTCAACTCTAAAAATCATTTTCTTATACACAACAAAGTTTGATACTTTTCATTTATAAAAAAAATCCCTTAAACGAAAAAAAATGATTTTTTTTTCTTTTTTGCATATGTGAATAATAAGAAAAAAATAATTTGTAAAACAATATAACTTCTATTTATGATACAAAAGGGGTAGCTGTAGTTTCATAAAAACAAGGTCGTAACAATAATTTCATTTGAATAAATATGATCATGGACCGCTAGGTAAAGAAGATTCAACCCGTCTTAGTTTTAAGTCACCTTATTTGACCATGGAATTGAAATTATTAACTTTGAATCTAATCTAAGTACACTTAATGTACATCAAATTCTAAAGTCAATATTTCGACTAAAACATAGGTGTGTATGTATATATAAATATAATAATGTGAGAACATTTGGAATAAAATTATTTACTTTTTTAATATTAAAAGTTTTTAAAATAATAAAAATGCAATATTTATTCCTATTTTCTGAAATTCAAAAAAATATGAACAAGTTTTGTTTATATATATATATATATATATATATATATATATATATATATAACTTACCGTAGGAAAACTGTTAAAATTTTAAAAACATAAGAAAAAAAGTAATATGATAATTTTTGGTGTACATAAAGATACTCATTTGTATGTATGAAGTGTAATTTTTTTTTAATAAATTATTAATCAAAACATTAAACCATTTATGTATTTGTTTTTGTTTTTGTTCTCACAATAATTTATTGTTTTATAATGAACCGCACCATACACATATATATGTATAATATATGTGTATATGTGTGTGTGTGTGTGTGAAAGGATTAAGTGAAAACCGTTCAGAGCATTCACAGCAGGTTTTGTATATTTTTGTGAGTGAGTTCTGTATATTTTAGGAAGTGGTTTAAAATGGTTGTAAGTGGAAGTGAGAGAAAATGTTACTGTTCATCCGTATATTTGTGAAAACATTGTTCACCTCTATTAATTTTTAAATATTTTTTAAAAGTGGTTGTGAGTGGAGGAGAGAGAAAAGGTAATGATAAATGTATAGAAAAATATTATTTAATTGAAAAGCAGAGAGAAAATGTAGTGATTTTTAATATAATTATAAAGATGGGGATAGAGAAACTGATAGGAATGCTCTCATTTGTGTAAAAAAAACAAAAAACTAAATTTGGACCTTTATTTAATTTCAGCATATTTTAATTAATGGTTGATATTAAATTTGATTTTTTATTATATTATCATCTAAATGAGTGGCGGAGATTTATTAAAGGTAAAAATACCCTCTCTTTTTTTAATTGACTAGTATTAAACTTACGCGCGTTGAGCCGTCAAAAAAAATTAACGTACTTGAAACTTTATACAATAAAATTAAAAAAATTAACGTTCTCGTAGCTTTATAAATTAAAATTAAAAAATTACGTAAACTCACTCCGCGCCTTAGCGGGCGTTGAATTGTGGAAAAATATGAACACGTAAACGCAACGGTAAAAACAACGTTAATAAAAAAAACCTAAAATTAAAATATTATAAAAAAGCAAAATAATACATCTGAAAAGGTGTAGGGTTTAAACGGTAACCGTTATAATATATAATAAGAACTAAGAAGGATAAAAACATTTCACAATCATTCACTCATCAACAAGAAACTTTTGCTACAAATTTGACAATTACTCCCGTGAAAATCACAATTCCATCACAAAATAATGTGATATGATCGATTATTCATGAAGGGGAATAAGATATTTTTTAATATATAAATATTAGCTAATAAAATATTTTTCGATTAATGTTATTTGTAAACCAATAATGATTATTTATAGAAAGCTAAATAATATAGTTTAGCTTTTTGAATAACCACATAATTTTGCAAAGAGGAAACTGCAGTTTTCGTCCATAACATTTGAACAAAATTTCAGGTTTAATTCACCTGTAACACATTTGATCCCCGACGTTTGATGTTTTAACACTTTGCGTCCCTAGTCCTTAACTCTGTTAAAATTTCTGTTAGTTTTTATGTAAAATTATTGATATACCCCTCCCCCCTTCTTCTTCTTCAAACATCAGACCCAAGAAGCAATTTTGACTCATGAAAGTCAAACGCGTGAAATCTGCTCTCAATCCACCAAATTCTACAATCTAATCCTTTCATTTTGGTCCCAAAATCATTCTAAATCAATTGGAGATTAAAGATGTTTAAACCTTCGATCCCTTCTTCTTCACAAACCTCCATAACCAAATGCACAGATTGCTTAGCTTCATAAACACCTTTAAACTCAACAATATTGGCTTGGCCACATACTCTAAATCTCCCTCCTCAATCCTCATATCTTCTTTATCCCCTTTTGTAATCAATTTCTTTTTAGATATTGATTTATTCTGACCAGTTGAATTTTGTGTACAAGAATATGTAACCCCAAATTGACCTTTACCCAATTCTTTTCCCATGGTGTATTATTGTTTAACATCTTCAAATAACACTAGGACTATGCAATTGTCTTACCTGAATTTTATCAAAGGTCCCTCCTACGCCGATTACGGTTCCTAGTGTTGGGATTTCAGCAGTGGAGATCAGTTAAATTAGTTATCAAAAACGGTTGATAAATAAATATAGATTAATAATAATTATTTAGTAATTATTAATACGCAGTGGAACGAAACCGATTCAACACAAAATAAAAACCCGACAGTATCTAGGTTACAAAACATACGAATACGGAATAAGATTTTAGATCTAACTACCAATGAGATAGATATACCTCGGTTAATGATTAACCGGTTGAGATACCAAGGTACAACGAACCGATGCTAGATCACGAATCAAAAACACGGGAACGGGGCAGCGGCGACGGCTTGAGACTACCGGAAATTGCAAAGGTTTTGCCTTTGCTCCGTTTTCTCGATAGCTGCTTGAGAAGGAAAAACAAGAAGTCAACGACTTCTATATTTTTGTTTGTTTCTTTCTTTGCAGCTAGCACCAATCACAAAAGGAAAAGCAAAAATAGCCTCTGCGGCTGATTTTTCTTTCTTTTGAATTGTAAAAGAATTATTTATTTAAATTAAAACCCTTAATCATATTTATAATCCTTTAAATCACTATCGGGCCTATAACCCAATAGTTAATAAAAAGCTTGAACTGATTTAATTATTTTAATAAAAAGACTAAAACAATAAACATGAATTATTATTTATAAATATGTATAAATAATAAATTCCGTGTAACGAATATATATAAAATATATCGTCTCGCTAACAGTTTGTAATTATCAGTTAAGCGTAAGTGGATTTAAATGTTCGTTGCCCTAAGTGTAACTCTTACGGGTCACAACTCAGTTAGTAGCGCTAAATAATCAGGACCGGATATATATATTTCCAACAGTCTCCCACTTGGACGATCTTCGATTAAGTTCCGTAACGCAGACAGCCAAAGGTGCTCTAGCTACACATGGTTGCCCCTAACAAGGTATGACACTTTAAAGTCATTAACCAAAACATCTTGCTATTGCAAGACAATAGACTTATGGTAATTATTATCATTTATCCTTTCTGTAAAAGACATCAATTGAATCAATGAGACATGGATTAGATTCATTCTCATATAGCGTTCAATCATTATTGTTCTCGTTCAAGATTCATAGTGGTTCAATCAAACACACAGTCAGTTTGGGTAAGGCCTTACACTTCACCAGTTTGAATCACGAGGGCGCCACGATGTCTAACTGTTACATATCATGTAAGAGTACATAATCCCTTATCGACTACATACAACTCCCACTGAACTTCAGATCTGTTCCTAACCAATGCCTTTATGACTGGCAGTTACGCGACAGCGGTTGACAGCGATTAAAGAACAGTCCTTGGTAAACGAAAGTTCTAGTATGCATCTCAAGTCAGAGGATACTAAATGAGTATACCAATATCAAAACATCTTATGATTAAAATCCATGAAGATGATTTGAAGCGAGTTACATCCAACGTCATCCAAGATGAGATCTGTGAAATTGGAAGTCAACTACTTAAGTCCAGGTTCATAATAGTCTTAATTCAGAGTCGTTCCCATGATTCTGATCGACTATGGATAATTAAGAATACAAGATTCATGGATTAAACGTATTAAAATCAAACATGGTTATAAGATTCAAAGTTGCATTTAACTAGTAAATCAAATTGAATTCAAAAGTACAACTGTTTAATGTTTGTACATCCAAATACTAAATCAAAACATATCGCTAGCAAAACTAAGACCGATAGCATCTCTGTGCTGATCATGCTTCTCCTAAGTCATCGGCTTAGTGAACGGGTCCGCTAGGTTTTGATCTGTGTGTACTTTGCTAATCACGATGATACCACGTTCCACAATTTTCCGTATATAATGGAACTTTCTAAGAATGTGCTTGGCTTTGTGATGAGATCTGGGCTCTTTGGCTTGAGCAGTAGCACCTGTGTTATCACAAAATATCTCGATTGGTTTTCGAATACTTGGAACCACATCGAGGTCGATTATGAATTTCTTCATCCAAGCAGTTTCCTTTGCAGCATCTGATGCAGCTATATACTCAGATTCGGTGGTTGAATCTGCCACCACACTCTGCTTGGAGCTCTTCCAGGAGATAGCTCCTCCGTTTAGAGTGAATACGAATCCTGATTGTGAGAGAGTCATCTCGGTCAGTTTGAAAGCTGGCGTCAGTGTAACATCTTATAGTGAGCTCCTCTTCCACTTCTCCAAATATTAAGAACATGTCTTTAGTCCTTCTCAAGTACTTCAGGATGTTCTTGACTAAAGTCCAATGGGTAATGCTAGGACTTTGCTGAAAACGACTAGTCAGGCTTAAAGCATATGATACATCAGGCCTGGTACATAACATAGCATACATGATAGAACCAATTGTCGAAGCATACGGAATTGCTTTTATACGCTTAGTTTCAATATCTGTTGAAGGAGATTGCGATTTGTTCAGCACGGTGCCTTTAGTCATAGGAACACCTCCTTTCTTGGAGTTTTCCATATGAAAGCGTGCCATGACTTTGTCTATGTATGTGCCTTGACTTAGCCCTAGAAGCCGCTTATATCTATCCCTGTAGATCTTGATTCCTAGAATGTAAGCTGCTTCTCTAAGATCTTTCATTGCAAAACAAGTTCCCAACCAGTGTTTAACTTCGTTAAGCATAGGATTGTTGTTTCCAATTATAAGTATATCATCCACATACAAGATGAGGAATGATATAGTGCTCCCACTAGACTTTCTGTAAACACAAGGCTCATCTTCATTTTTGACAAAACCAAACTCTTTGATCTTTTGGTCAAAATGAAGATTCTAGCTTCGAGATGCTTGTTTGAGTCAATAAATGGACTTATTCAGTTTACACACCCTATTAGGATATTTTGGATCAACAAAACCATCAGGTTGTACCATATAGACATCTTCAGAGAGATGCTCGTTAAGGAAAGCGGTTTTGACATCCATTTGTCATATCTCGTAGTCATAGTACGCGGCTATGGAAAGCAATATCCTGATCAATTTTATCATAGCAACGGGCGAGAAGGTTTCATCATAGTCAATGCCTGAGTCTGAGTAAAACCTTTCGCAACGAGCCGTGCTTTATAGGTTTGTATAGTTCCATGCATGTCGGTTTTTCTCTTGAAAATCCATTTGCTCCCTACTGCCCGAGACTCAGAGGGTAGCTCAACCAAGTCCCAGACTTGATTGTCACACATATATTGCATCTCGGCGTTCATGGCTTCCAGCCATTTTGCAGATTCTGGATCATAAGTAGCAGATTTGTAATTAGTAGGTTCGTCATTAGACTCAGCTACTAATAAGACTTCGGTACCCTCAAGATGCCATAGGTATCTGTTAGGTTCTTTGCAAGTCCTTACACTTCTACGAACGCTTGTGTTTATGTCTGATTCATCAGCAACAATTTCTTGTTGTTCAGACGCTCCGACTTCATCAGCGGTTGTTTCTAGTTCTCGAATTTCTTCAAGATCCACTATATTATCTCCAGTTCCTCGTTCAAAAACTTCTTTCTCGAGGAAGTGTCCCTTCCTTTTGATGGAAATAACATTTTCATCAGGATGGTAGAAATAATATCCGCTTTTGTTATAGTATCAGACAAAAACAACCTTTTCGCCTCTAGGATCGAGCTTGTCATCAGAATCGCTGGTGACATATGTATCACGTCCCTATACTCTAAGGTAAGACAGATTGAGTTTAGACCCATGCCATATCTCATATGGAGTCTTGTTTACCTTCTTAGTCGGTGCCAGATTGACAATGCGAGCGGCGGTCATAAGAGCATAACTCCAGAAGGAGTGAGGTAAGTTTGTTCTACACATCATCAATCGAACCATATTAAGTAGGGTTCGATTTCTCATCTCGATCATGCCATTAAGTTGGGGTGTGCCAGATGGAGTGGGCAGTGAAACTATTCCACGCTCCTTAAGATGATTGATGAACTCTGTGATGAGATATTCACCACCTCGATCTGATCGAAGTGACTTTATCGTTTTACCGAGTTGGTTTTCCACTTCGTTTTGAAACTCTTTGAACTTTTCAAAAGTTTCATGCTTGTGCTTCATAAGATAGATATAAGCATATCGACTATAATCGTTGATGAATGAAACGAAGTATCTTTCATGATTTCTAGACATGGTTCTGAAAGGGCCACATGCATTCGTGTGTATGAGTCCTAGCAGATCCTTGGCTCGTTCACCAATGCCAGTGAAGGATCCTTTAGTGAGTTTTCCAGCTAAGCAAGACTTGCAGTCTTCAAAGGAATCCTGTCCGGTGGATTCAAGAATCCCATCAGATTGGAGCCTTTTCATGCGGGCCTTGCTTATGTGACAAGTCTACAATGCCATAGAAATGTATCATTAATGCTAGATTTGATACGTTTAGAAAGATTGTATATGTTATTATTAGTTTGAACATCAACCTCATAAATACCATTTCGAGGTTTAGCCTCAAAATAGAAAATATCATTTAAGTAAGCAGAAATAAAAATTCCATTGAAAACGTACTTAAAACCTTGTTCAAACAATAATGAAACTGAAATAATGTTTCTGGTTAAACCAGGTGCAAACAAACAGTTATTTAAGATAACTACAAGGCCAGAAGAACATGAAAGGTGAAATGTTCCAGTTGCAAGAACCGGTACTCTCTTCCCATCACCAACGATGAGTTCCATGTCGCCTTGTTTCAGCTTCTTCCACTTTTCAGTCTTCTGCAATACATTAACGATGTGATAAGCACATCCGGTATTAAATACCCATGTATCGCTAGAGACAATGAAAAGTTCAATAACATAAATAGAAATACCTGAAGAGGTGCCTTTTCCATTGGCTCTCTTCGATCTCAGCTTAGCTATATATTCAGGGCAGTTACGTTTCAAGTGCCCCATCTTGTTGCATTCAAAACACTGACGCTCCTCGGGAGGGGGTGCTTTTGCAACTTGCTTTTTATTGTTGGTGGCATACTTGGCAGCAGCAACAACAACTTGCTTCTTACCTTTGCTGTTATAGCCTTTTTTCTTGATTTTGGGCTTGTTAACACCAGCAGATTTGACCATCAACTCTTGGTTAGTCTCACTTTATATGCTCATCTCGGACGTCTCCTGCATACCGTGCAGTTCGGGTATAGTATTCTGCCATGTGTTCATATTGAAGTTCATTACGAAGTTGTCACAAGAACTAGGGAGAGAATTCAAGATGAGGTTGGTGTCATTCAGTTTTTCATTCTCAAGCAAAGACTTGAGAGAGAATGATGAGTTGGATTATTTTTCAGTAAACATCTGTTAAATAAGCAAACTAAATGTTAATTAATATTTTGGATGTAATAAATTCTTATATTAATGACCCATGACAAGAATAGAATAAGAATAGAGAATCTGGTTATATCAATTAGTAATGGTGGTTGTGGCACGCAACATTAGTAAGTGATCTAGGCAGACCGACAATAATTGTCAATTGTGAAAACTGCACAATTCTCGAGTATGAGGCCGCTAAGACAACTCTTGTCTATGCATTGATACGTTTAGCCTCATCTATGCCCACTTTTGGTCTCCATACAGCTGGGGCATGTATTAGAGAGAAAAGTAATAGTCGCCCTAGTACAAGTACATGTGGAAGAGTCGGATGTGTCAACGAAACCCTTGCACCTTGGAGGGATAGGTTACGCACCAAGTGCGGTGTTGTGGCTCCAAACACTGGTGTTTCACGTTATGCCCCAAGTGTTCCTTATAATAGGATGGCATAGACTAAAGATTTTAAATATGGGATTAATTTTAGTGTTTTACTGAATAGGATCAAACACAACGAATGATAAATCATACGTGTGTTGTAAAACCAGTTTTACTATATGTTAGATAGTGACAATGTGATTAATCCTTTCATCTCTCAGGACACTTAATTTTAAATAACCTATTAAAATTAAGTTTGTCGCTATTTAATTAACCAATTGAAAGTTAATATTTTAAATGAACTATTAAGTTATTAGTTTTGAAATTTTAAAATTAGTTTAAATTGTAAAACTTCATTGGTTATCATTTATTTTAAAAACAAACTGTTTGTTTTAATATAAAGCATCCACAAGTTGTAAAAAACAATTAGAACTTATTATTTATTTGATTTTGAAAATTTTGGTATTTGGTCGGTACGTTGTAACATTTATAAGATAAAATCAACCACAATAGGAAACACAAAAATATGTAAATCATATGGCCAAGGAAAAAGTGTTTGATCTTGTTAGAGCCTAATAGCAAGACTAAACTAGGTCACGGGGTCACAACACACAAACAACCACAAGGATGGACTTTGTGCATGCGTCTAGCTGTTCCGTGTGACTCCCACTAAATCCAAGATCTTGTCACCGTCTTAAGTTATGTCTTCGGGTTCTTTATCTTTATAATATTTATATAGAATACTAAAAAAAGCTAAGCTATTACAACTTTGAGCCATCAAATGGGCCAACACCATAAAACCAAAAACAGAAAACAAACACAAAACAGGGTCGGGTTAGATTTACATATTTAATACAATCAAATAACCGGACAATTCTTTTGGTCAAATAAAATAAATAAAAATTTTGACCAAAATAAATAAATAAAATTGCCCAAAAAATAAATCTATATCTAGATCAGAAACTTTAAACAAGTTAAAGTTTGTGATATAAAACCGGTTAAAAGACCGGATCCGATTCGTATGTTGTAACCAAGACTCTGATACCACTGTTGGGATTTCAGCAGTGGAGATCAGTTAGATTAGTTATCAAAAACGGTTGATAAATAATTATAGATTAATAATAATTATTAATACGCAGCGGAACGAAACCGATTCAACACAAAATAAAAACCCGACAGGATCTAGGTTACAAAACATATGAATACGGAATAAGATTTTAGATCTAACTACCAATGAGATAGATATACCTCGGTTAATGATTAACCGGTTGAGACACCAAGGTACAACGAACCGATGCTAGATCACGAATCAAAAACACGGGAACGGGGCGGCGCTGGTCGGCGGTAGCGACGGCTTGAGACTACCGGAAATTGCAAAGGTTATGCCTTTGCTCCGTTTTCTCGATAGTTGCTTGAGAAGGAAAAACAAGAAGTCAACGACTTCTATATATTTTTGTTTCTTTCTTTGCGGCTAGCACCAATCACATCACAAAAGGAAAAGCAAAAATAGCCTTTGTGGCTGATTTTTCTTTCTTTTGAATTGTAAAAGAATTATTTATTTAGATTAAAACCCTTAATCATATTTATAATCCTTTAAATCACTATCGGGCCTATAACCCAATAGTTAATAAAAAGCCTAAACCGATTTAATTGTTTTAATAAAAAGACTAAAACAATAAACATGAATTATTATTTATAAACATGTATAAATAATAAATTTCGTGTAACGAATATATATATATAATATATCGTCTCGTTAACAGTTTGTAATTACCAGTTAAGCGAGTTAAATGGATTTAAATGTTCGTAGCCCTAGGTGTAACTCTTACGGGTCACAACTCAGTTAGTAGCGTTAAATAATCGAGACCGGACATATATATTTCCAACACCTAGTGGACACCGCAACACCACCTTCACTTCACGGTTTTCACGTAAAAGAGTTGATCGGAATAAGGACTTGGTTGAACAGAGATGGTTCGTCTTTTGCAGGTGTGTTAATAATATCTAGGTCGGCTCTTGGCTTCCCTTGATCGGCGCCAGATGCAGAGATGGTTGAACACATCGATGGGGTTGGCCAGAGAAGGAGGTGGGTGAGAGGTTTCTAGGGTTGTTAGAGTTGTTTCTTGGGTATAATGTTTGAAGAAGAAGGGGAGGGTATATAAGTAATTTTATATAAAAACTAATAGAAATTTTAACGGAGTTAAGGACCATGGACGT
The DNA here is from genome assembly GCA_023525975.1 of Smallanthus sonchifolius. NCBI lineage: Eukaryota > Viridiplantae > Streptophyta > Magnoliopsida > Asterales > Asteraceae > Smallanthus > Smallanthus sonchifolius. The sequence continues at coordinate 26,166,668 of CM042021.1, read as the reverse complement.
AAAGTGTTAAAACATCAAACGTTAAGATCAAATGTGTTACAGGTGGCGAAACCTAATGTTTTGTTCAAAGGTCAGGGACGAAAAGTGTAGTTTACTCTTTTGCAAATGATGTTGATAGAATCTCATTTCCGTGGTTTGTCACGGATGTTGTGAAAATCTTTTAACTTTTTTGGATAACTTTTGAGACATTTTTTAAATTTATTTTTCAATTTTTTGCAATTTCTAAATCTTTACTTATCTTTTAAACCAGTAATTTTAAATATACATTTTTTAAGGGGCAATTACATATATTCCTCTAAAAATTTCATTAATTACATATATACCCAACTCAAAATTTTATTTACGTATATCCCCTTCATTAATTACAAATATATCCAACTGAATGATGGAATCGATCATGACCGACGCTGGATGTTGGAATCGATCGGAAGTGGGAATCAGAAGATTAGGGTTGGGATCGATAGAATAAGAATAGTCGTATTTCTTGTAAGGTTAAAAGGATAATTTTATAAAAGAGAGGGATATATGTAATTTAAGTTTTGGGTTGGGTATATATGTAATTAGGGTTGAAAATAGAGGGATATATGTAATTCTACCTTACAAGGGTTTTTTAGACTTTTTAAATTATTTTTTTTACAGTTTGCACGATATATTAAAATTTTTCTTATTCTTTTGGGGTGGATTTTTTATAATATTTTGATGTGGGTACGGAATCATTCAAATGACTCAAAGTCAATTGATACTCAAAAACATATAAAGTACAAAAACTCAATAACATTTTAAAACCCAACAAACTTTTTTAAAAACTAACCCAATATCTTTTTTTAGTTTAAGCTCATCTAAACCCATTAATCCACACACAATTGTAAACCATTTAAATAGCCCATTTAAAAATTTAAATATTTTTTAAACCTAATTTAAAAAAACCAGCGGCAATCATTGTTGAGAAGACCTCAAGATATCATGAATCCAGGGACTTCACTCAAGATTCGAGGATTTTGAGACAATCGGCAATCGCCTCAATAGTTCAGTCGATAAAAAAAACCGGATAAACATTTTCAATAGTTTTGTTTTGTTTATTGTTATAACAATTATCGTCGTATTAATTAATTATATATATATAACTTTATATTTTAGGAGCCCATTTTTTTCTATTTGCATAGGACACCTGAAATGTTAGGAACGGCTCTCACAAGTCTTTGGTGCAAACACCCTTGCTAATACAGTTTTTTTATTTTTTGGTTAAGTATTGGATTTGACATATCATAAATATATTAAATTTTTTTTAACTAAAAAGTAATTACGCGGATGGCCCATGTGATATGCTCCGATTTCACTTTTGACCCCTAACTTTAGGAAATTAAATGATTGGACCATAATTTTGAAATTTGTAGCACAAATGGCCCCTAAAATGGATGGACGTTAACTTTGACCGTTAAATTTTTTAAATTGACTAAAATACTCTTTGAACTTAACTACACGGATGGCCCCTGTGATATGCTCATATTTCACTTTTGACCTCTAATTTTAAAAAATTACAGGGTTAAACCATAACTTTGTAGTTTGTAACACCATTAGCCCATGTGGTATGCTCATATTTCATTTTTTCTTTTAATTTGTATGAATGTTTTAGAACCAAAAGATTGTAGCTTTTGAAGTAATTTTAATTCAGAGAGATTAATATATCAAATTATTACTCACCTACAAATATTATGTTGGATAGCTTTTTTTCAAAACTCATAAAGTAATTGGGGCTCTCGGAATTTTCAAAACTCAGAAATTTCATATATGCATTTTGAAACATAACTTTTTTTTAATAGCAAACTCATATACCCTTTTAAATCTATATCTTTTATTGATTAGGGTACTTGAACACTCAACCTTTTTGAAGGGTTGTTTTTATTAAAACTTTGGTATTATTAAGCTACAAGCCCTTTGGTTTGAAGCATAACTTGTGCATTGATTAATGATGATTTACAAACATTTTTAACATATAAAAACTTCTTTTGTTATTAATTAGTTGCTATATTATTTTTCAAGTCAAGCTTGTATTTCTAGCCCAATATATTATTCGACTTTGTTATAAATTAAACTATTATATCTTTCAAAGCAATTACTACATAGAGCCCATCTCTACTCATTTTTTTAGACTAGTGTACTTTAATTATTAAGAGGGTGCCATAATTGCAATTTAATTAGAACTACCCTCTCTATATATAAAGTGCTATTGAAAGTGTATCCTTTTTGGTGAATAATTGAGAAACAACCCTAATAACATGTTACATTTGAGCCAAGGAAAATTCAAATAAAAAGGCATTTTCTAAATTGTTGTATATTAATCATTATATAATTTAACATACTTAACCTACTCAATCATTAAACTTGATAAAAATATTTCATATTGGTCATTTTGTAACCTAAATACCAGTAAAATGCTAACATGGAGGATGGCAAATTAGCGTGATGATTATATGCAACTAAAATACCACCGAGACATTTTGTGCTAGGCAACTACTTTGCATACTTCTTAATTAATCCTCAAATCTAGTAGACTAATTATGACTTAATTAGAAATGTAATAATAATATGATTGACGATATATAATAAAGTCATAAAAACCCATTTAAAGTTTGAAGATTTATCATTAATGTTTTGAAACCCGGACCGGTAGGATCAGGAACCGGAGACTTGGCCGGTCCGGTTATGTGTGTTGAAACGGTCCTGCAGCGACCCGGTGGTCGGACCGGTTGGCTATTTTTTTCTCTCTTTTAAGTATTTTGGATTCGTATTTCGTAGCTAAGTGTTAGCTTAAGATTATTGTAATTGACTTGTTGGTGGTTTTTTAATGATTAATGGTTATTTGTATTGATTTATTTTTATAATATTTACGACGTCGTCTGGTTCTTAAATCCGGTCCGATCAGTGGACCGGTAAGAAGCACTACTAGAAAACTGGGCAATTGCGACCGCATTTCCGGTCGCAAAAACCTCCGTCGCTAATCCAAAATTGTGACCGGAATTGCGACCGCCGTAAAGCTGTGACCGTTTTTTACAACCGAAATGCGATCGCAAAATTTGCGACCGGAAATGCCGTCACAAAGTTTGCGACCGAAATTGCGGTCGCAAAATTTGTGACCGGAAATGCAGTCGCAAAATTTGTGACCGGTTTGCAACTGCACTTTTGCCACCGCCTTGCGACCGGAATGTTGTGACCATGTTGCGATCGCAATGCTTTTTTTTACCAATTTTTTTTCCTGTTTATAGTATTTTGATTGGAATTTCCTGCTAATTTTTAGATTTTCAAATATAAACATTCACAAATTGTAAATAGTGCAAAACATTCTAATTGAAGTTTTCAAAAAAAAAGGTCAAAATATCCGAATTATCCAAACATAACAGATACCCAAACATTCAAATAAAAGTGTTTATAGGTTTAACTAGGTGGGTGGATGTTTTGGGACACAAGTTTTAACAATTCTTCAAACTTCGTCATCCTATCGAGTATGGCTTGTTTCTCCACTTTATCCCTTTCATTTTCCTTCACCAAATCCTCAATAACTCCATTCAACTTTTCTTTATCTTCTTCCTTTTCTTTCACAAGCTCCTCGATGATTTCATTCAACTTTTGTATCTATAAATAATAAACATGTACAAATAATTTTGTATCTACAAATAATTTACACTTAAATATAAAACTTTTCCATAAAACTTTTGTATCTATAAATAATTTACACTTAAATATAAAAGCTCAAATATAACTCGTTTAGACCCGTTATAATCAAACATGACCCATTAGGACCCGTAATAACCACGTCAATACAAACTCCCTGTAGTTTGTTTCTTGATCATACTTAAATACTAATCTTTTTTTCTGTAATTGACATGGTAGACTTCCAACATTTTTAATTATCATCCTTTTAGCATATATCAGTAGACATTTTCGTGTTATGAAACTATGCTCTTTTGTGTAGTATGCAGGGGAGCTACAACTGAGTATGAAGGGTGCATAACTCATGGACCCTGGGGGTGGTTCACATGCAAAAGAAGGTGAAATGAAACAGAAATATAAGGTTGACCTGGTCAAAATCCCTAATATTTTCGTGTTATGAAGTTATTGAGATCCTATAAGTCCTATCATATTATCTAATTTGATCAGTACTATTTTCACTAATATTATCTAATTTGGACCAAATTCATACATCCTCTTTTATTGAAATTAAGATCCTATAAGTCCTATCATAGTTTACAATGTTTTTATTATGTTAATTTTTTTTAAATATAATTATAAAACAGTTATATATATATATATATATATATATATATATATATATATATATATATATATATATATATATATATTAAAACTTACATATGTTACATGAAAACATACCTCGTGTATATATGTAGCAGTGCTACACGGTGTGTATTCGACCCTTTCATTCTCTTGAAAGAAATGTTCGCCATCCACATTATCATCATCATCAAATTCACCAACATCTTCAGCGAGTTCGTAAATTCACAACGTCCTATGGTGCTATGATATTCTAACTCTAAGATCTCATCTAATAATCCATAGTAATCTCTTTCATGTTCATTTTAGGAAGCCCCTTTAACACACACCCCACTATTTTGTGTGACCCGCCCACTGTAAGCCGATTGTGTGTGAAACTTGTAACCATTGACAAAACACCCCTTGAGTGACTTAACATAAGTGAGAGGCCCTTGGGCTAGTCCTCTTAGATGTTCCTTATTTGGAACATTCATAACCTGCATTCATTAAAGTGTGTTACTATTCTTGAAATACTACAATAATAAGATATAAAAAGTGGGTTAGAACGCTTACATGCGTTTGCAACCACTTGGAAAATTTCTTCTCTTCCATTTCATCAAGTGTTGCTTCATCATAGTTTGGGAATGAATCTCTCAGCTCTTCATAAAATAACCAAACAGATTCATGAAGCTCTTGACAGTTAAGCAATATATAAGTATGAGCCTTGTGTCTGTCTTCATCTGTAAGAACTATGTCCCTTCCACCTTTTTCAAATAATCTTCAAGATGGATGCTTGAATATGCTTAACCGAGAATCGGTACTCGAACAACAAGGAATATTAGGGGCAAAATTGCGTGGTTCAAGAACTATTGGCTCAAGATACAGAGAGCAGTAGTTAGAAAGTTCATCCACAAGATATGACTGAATGATGGAACCTTCAACCCTTCCTTTGTTTCTAATCGTTCTTTTTAGTCGACCCAACTTCCTAAAAATTGAAGTGGAAAATAAGTGTTAGGAGTAATCTAAAATTTAATATGTTAAAAAGATACTTAGTTAAGTTAAAACAGTTACCTCTCATAAGGATACATCCACTTGAACTGCACTGAACCACCAAGAAGAGCTTCATTGGTCAAATGTACGACAAGATGTTCCATTGAGTCAAAGAACCCGAGTGGAAAGATTTTTTCTAACTTGCAAATTGTTAGGACGATACTTTTCTGTAATTTTTGTAAATCTTCAACATGTAGAAGCCTTGAGCATATCACACGAAAGAATGTGCACAACTCTATTATCGATTCCCAAATTTGCTTTGGTAGCATCCCTCGTAAGGCGATAGGCAACAATCGTTGCATGAAGACATGACAATCATGACTTTTAAAGTTATAAAAGGTACCGTCCTTAACGTTCACACATCCCCCTATATTTGAGGCAAAGCCATCAGTAAACTTTACTTCGTTTCAACCATTTACATACTTCATTTACCTCTTCTTTGGTTAAGGTGTATGCTACTTTTGGTTTAAAAAATTTATTATTTTTTCCCCTCGAAATATGTAAGGATGATCGATTGCAAATCTATTCAACATCCATCCTTGCCTTGATGTCATCTTTTTTTTTAGGAGTATCCATGACCGTTTGAAATAGATTCTCAAAAACATTCTTCTCAATATGCATCACATCAAGATTATGTCGGATTAACAACATAGGCCAATATTCAAGCTCCTAAAAAATGCTTTTCTTTACCCAATTATGGGTTTTACCAAATTCTGGATCTTTACTCTTTGGGTTATACGTTTCACCTTCATAGACGACTAGGATGTTTAAGACTTGATCTAATATTTGCCAACCAGTTAACTCAGGTGGAGGTCCCAATAATGATGGTACTAACTTTCGGAATCCATTTCTATCGGTACGAAAAGGATGCGACTTAGGTAAAAATCTTCGATGACAGTCGAACCAACTTGTTTTGCCTCCGGCATGTAATCGAAAAGCTTCTGTGTCTCCCATACAGTATGGGCAAGCTAATCGGGTGTGTGTGCTCCAGCCAGACAACATTGAATAGGCAGGGAAATCACTAACGGTCCACAAAAGAATAGCTCTCATAATAAAATTTTCTTTACGATAAGCATCATAAACTTCAATGCCTTCCCCATACAACTCCTTCAACTCATCTATTAAAGGTCTTAAAAACACATCAATGTTTTGACCCGGACTCTTTCCTCCGGGAATCATCAAACATACTTTAACATACGAGTCTTTCAAACACATCCAAGGAGGTAAGTTATAGATTGTAAGAAAGACAGGCCACAATGAGTAAGGAGTTGAGTTCGAGTCATTTGGATTGAAACCGTCCGTGCATAACCCAAGACGAACATTTCGAATCTCTTTTGCAAAGCCAGGATTCTACAAGTCAAAATGCTTCCAAGCCATGTCGTCACTTGGATGTGCCATGCTACCCTCCATTGTTTTGTGGTCATGGTGCCAAGTCATATCTTTGGCCGTCTTTGTAGACATATACAACATCTTAAGTCTAGGACCAATTGTCATGTACGACATCACCAAATTAGGTACCTTATTTCGGTCACTCTTGTAACGAGATTCCTTACAATATATGCATTGCGTCAGTGCCTTGTGTTGCTTATAGAATAGCATGCAATGGTGTTTGCAAACATCAATTCTTTCACTAGGAAGACTTAGCTTTTGTAAACTCTTCTTTGTATCATAAAAGCTTTTAGGGAGCTTATTCTCTTCAGGCAATAATGCATTAACCATGGAAATGTTATGGTTGTAAGCCGTAGTGGATACATTGAAAAGTGATTTCCATGTCAAAAAGTTTGTAGTGGCTTGTAACTTTGAACAATTTGTGGCCTTCTCCCCCTCCCATAAAGGTTCACCGGCAGCTTGTAACATGTCATAGAATGCTTTTGCTTCTGGATTTGGTACATGTCCTTCCAAAGTATTTGAAGTATACCCACATGAATACATGTTATCTAGAACCATATGTCTATAACCATATGTCTATAACCATCATCATTGTCATCATCAACAACTTCCATTGTAGCATAAGATTGTCCTACCTCCATCCTAGAGGTTTCACCATGTTCATGCCATGTTCTATAGCGTAGCATGAAACCAACCTTAAGTGTTGTTGAACAGTGTGTTTATCTCTAAAACATATATTTTGACACTTATAACAAGGACATTTTATCTCACGTATTGTCTCACCATCCATAGTCATCCTCGTATCAACAATTGCTTCGTTAGAAAAGACAGAGTCCAAAAACAAATCCACATTGTCACAGTATTCAAAATTAAGAAATCCGTCACTATCCGTCATTTCATACATCCACCGTCGATCAGTATACCACGCCATTATTGAACAAATAAATTCCCCCCCTAAAATTCATTTTCAAGATAAGTGGTGATTATGTTGAAGTATACCTTTAAAAGAAGTTAAAGTTTAAACTTGGTATGTGCATGAGAGTATTAAATTCGGAAATCAAGTTTACTATTCTATTTTCAAGAATAATTTCTATATTCAACGAATTATTTGAAGAACTTGAAAGGCAATGTAAAATTATTCAAAGTAAAACACTCAATGAGTTCAAGATAAAGTTTTAATCAAGGAAGCCCGTTAAATTCTAAATAACTATGCTAGTACAAGTGGTAGGAGGGTTTGAGGAATTAAATAGAAATGATGTTTTTAAGGCATTTTTAGATCATCTGGTATACACCCAAAAAAACACGGTGTGATCTAATTTGGCATCCATGTGGCACCATCACTTGAGGGAACACCACCTCCTTGATTAAATCACGGCGTGATATCACTACTACAAAAAACAAAGCTTTTAAAACGGTATTTTTAGTATTTAAAACGGTTAGTGAACCGTTTTAAATAGGTGCGTTTTAAATGATGGTTTTGTCTTTTAAAACGGTTCGTGACCGCCTTAAATGATTTTGTTTAATTCACATATTAGTATAAATAAAGCGGTTGCTAAATAATAAGACCGCTTTAAATGAGTTATAACAATCGTTTTAAATGAATTATTTGATGTTTACAAACCGTTTTAAATGATACATTGCAAACGTTTTAAATGATACTACAGTCCAAACATTTTAAATGATACTATAGACCGTTTTAAATGGACTATTCGCTTTAAATGAAATTATTTAAAAGGGAAAAATCCACAGGTGAAATTAATAATGAAAAAATTCAAATTAAAATGGCTCTATTAATTCACAAATAACAATACAGCTCAAATGTAGGTGAAATTGATAACGAAGTAAACCCAAATCAGCTTTGAACTCAACATTCAACATTTGTTTCTGGAATACAAGTTTCAAAAATAACCATATGTCTGCAAACAGAAATATTTCCTAAGGTTTGAAGTCCACCAAGTGAAGTAATAGTTTTTCTTCTATATCTCTGTCATTCACAAAACTCTATCATCCTTTCTCAATCCAGAAAAAGCTAAAATTTCACCATCAGCCAAGTGCACTTAGGAGCAATTTTTTTCTGAGTAAAAATAACACAAATTAAAGAAGTTAAAACCACATACAAAAGTATAATTTTTCACGTTGATATGAAAAGAAATTAAAGTAAAATTTTATTTTATTATAAATGTGTTATGTAATTTTCATTTCATTCCATGATGGAAGATAAAGAAAAACAATCATTGGTTATGGAATGAAAATTGAAATCAAGTGGGAAGGAATCACATATCCATTCACCATTCCATCCATAGGATTTGGTCATTTACCAAACACTGGCCAAATCAAATATATTTGGTTAAGTTTGAGAACTTAAGAAATAAATCCAAGAAAAGTAATTGGGATAGCTATGACTTTTACCTGTCACAAGTCTTGAATTTGAACTTAAACCAGTGACGAAAGAGAACATATAGAGATAAAGCTCTCTAATACATGCTCTACAAATTGGTCAATTTCAAGTTGACTAAGTGTTCTATTGTTGTGCATCATCTAAAACAGATAAAAGTTAGATTACAATTCAATATATAAATATATATATGAATATATATAACGTATAAATATACATAAATATTAGAATATATAATATACTTACAAGATGTTCATCGCATTCCATCACAAATTCATACATGGCGTTCATTACGTAATATCCACATTCACAGGTACTTGATTGTTGATGGCACTAAATACATTAAATTAATAATTTATTAAATATTTTACTAAATTAAACAAATAATAATGCGAGAAAAAGAAAACTTACATTAACCATTTTCCATAAAATACTCTTTCCAATAGCCTTTTCTAGTAAATTAGCAATTGTGTAACACTTGGCACTCTTTCCTTTGTTAATTGAGTCAATAATATGTCCATACAATTTATGATCCGTGTGATTGTTTTGGATCAAAATCAACGACCAATGGCCTCTACAAAAAATGAAAAAAAAATCAGAACATTAATATTTTAGTATTATAATAAATTAAACAAATATAGTATAAGCAAAATAGAAAATATAGATATAATACTCGGCTAGATACGGTGCCATAAAATATCGCTTGTCTTTGTGATACTCCATAACAGCTTTAATATGATCGATGACAAAATTACTATCACTATTGCAATAACTAAGTCCGATCATTCGAGGATTGAAATATGCCGTATTACCTCCTCCCACTGTATATAAATACCTAAAATATAAAAAATAGATAAAGTTAATAACACTCGGTTATACTTAAGAAATATGTTACCATAAAATATTTATAAAAAAATAATTAAACTTACATTGTATACAAATGCAAAACTCCGACATCCACCCAGTCATTGACACATAACTTCAACATCGACTCTACTTCAACATTCTCAGTACAATTTGACATATACATCCCGCTCGGTGAATTAACTGTTACTGAGATGGTTTGGCTATATATATGCTCAAGTTTTTTCACTAGCCTATATATTTTTTTAGGTCTTGACTTTGCTAAAGTCAAGAGTGGAGCTATATTTTTAGGATCAGGAAGAACCTCAGTAGACTTAGGATCATGAACATGCTCAGTATGAGTCGTTTGATGATCAGTAACATGCTCAGTATGAGTAACATCCTCGGTATGATGCGATCCTATGGGAAACTGGTCATTCAACTACATCAACAAATGGAATTAGCAAACCATTTAGTATACCATATTAATATATATATATATATATATATATATGTGTGTGTGTGTGTGCGTGTGTGTCTATATATATATATATATATATATATACTATATAGAATAGATTGATTACCATATCCAAAAAAGTCAAATCATTGTTTCCTTCTCCTTGAAACGTCATGGGTCCTTCATCACGCTACATTGGCGAAAACAAATTTATTTTTATTTCAACTAAATATAAATTGCAAAAGAAAAAATACCAAATTACCTGTACTGGCCTATAATATCCAGAATGTTGGGGCGATTGTTGATGTTGGGGAATTGATTGTCGTGAAGAATCAGAGTTTAAAAGCTATGCATTACCAAAAAAATATTAATATAATAAAACGGTAATATACGGTTATTGATTATATAAAAATACCTTTATTGCTTTTCTAGGCCACTGAATAAATTGTGTTCGTGTGCTTTCCATATCAGCTACTTTCTCACGCTTTGTGTAGGGCGGGACAGGGTAATATTTACAAGATTCATTTACGTAATCTACATGGACTTTCACGTAATCATCAGGTATCGGGTTTCCATGTAAAATCCTAATAGAAGTAGGATAAACTTGACCATGTCCTAAAACCAAATCTGGAAAACTATCGTCGAATGGCCATATAAGGTCACACCTACTCATTGACTGCAAACAAGTAAACATTTTTACGAAACATAATTTAAAAAAAAAACTAGTAAACGAACCTTAAAATATATTACCTCGATTTCTGGTAGACAAATAGCCGAGCTCGCCTGAGTCGCTGCAGCAACTCGATACTGGTCTCTCTCCAAAGCATCTATCTCCTCTCTAAGTGTATCCGCCTGCTTAGTTGTTTTCTTTTTCTTTCCATAAACAAAGATTTTTGTAGCACCAATCACATCGGAAACTAACATAGTACGCCCCCCGTGTTGACGTCCCTTCCCGACTACCTCGGTAACTACATCTTTTCCTTCCACATAATAAGTACCATTTTCCTTCATCTCTATCTCTTTACAATACTATTAAAACAATATATAATTAATTGATTAATATAAATATATATATATATAACAATTATATAAAATGAATATAAATATTACTAATTCGTGAAGTCTTCCTGTCAATACACCTTCTGATAATAGGTGGGGTCCAAGTTCAAATAACTTTGTGACAGGATTGCAAATCGCTCTGCTAACGGTATATATTCTTGAACGTCTATCTTCCATATGAGCTAGATGTGGGTAGCGTAAGACAAGTTGATTCCATCTATCTTCCCATACTTTCTCCAATCCTACAAATCCCCGACGCCCTACACGAGCAGGATCAATGTTTTTTCCCGCACTAATCTTGGCCTTTTGACTTGTTTTCTTCAAAAAAAAATTAAGTAAATACTTTTAATACTAATTACAACATTTAATAATAAGTAATCAAAAAATACCTCAAACTCTTCGGATAAAGCTTTTGAAACAAAAGAATCCCAATGACTCATGTCCAAATCTTCGTATTCTTCGATAGGAGATTTATTTTTTTTAGCGTATTTATTTACAAGAGTATATCTGAAGTTTCTCATCGCGACTTTTCCTTGTTTGATAATTGTACTTTTTGCATCATCGTTAGGTATTTTCCGGTCTTTCTACATATTTAAAAAAATTAAACATAAAAAGTAACAAATATACAATTTAAAAGTAAAACAAAAAAGATACAATACCTTAAGGGAATCCCATACATCATTGTATAGTTGTTTGTCTATGTCTTTAACTAGTTGATAATAAGGAATCTTTTTCCTAAACGCTTTACCGACCCATGACATGAAAAACGCTGCAGTTTCTCCAATCGCTAAACCATTGCTATCGAATTCAATTTTAAAATCTTTCGGATCTTTAATCATCTTCAAACATTTTGCGGGTCCTCGCTTGCGCTTAGGTGGCATTTTTACTAAACAACAAAAAAATTAAGAAACAAGTTTTAGAGACACTAACAAGTTAAATTATAACATATACAAAACATGACCCACAATTCCTAACCAAAGAATCTAGTGTTTCAGATACAAATGGGGGCACTGCATCAAAACATCAGCAACAAAATTTAAAGAAATTCACTATCATTTTACATTGGATACAAAATGGGTGGAAGCTCATACCATCCATTCCCTACCTTCAATTTACTAATAAGGAAATAAAAAAGAAATGTGTAAACATGTTTTAAAATCACCACAATGAAAGGACTTTAATCCAAAATCCATGCATTCTTTCAAAGTCTTTGTTTGTTAACCATATGATAATTTATTCATAACCTGATCAATAACGCATAGTAACAACACAAAAAATAAACCTATGTACCTGAGTGTAAAACTATTATTTTTAAGAAAACTTATAAATAAACCCTAGAACTATTCTGCATTCATACTTTAGTGAAAAGGAAAACAAAATTAAAGGAAACAATGCAGATACTGAAAAATAATATAAAATATGTTTCACAATTCACAAATCAATTTCAAACCTGTGATTCTATGAAGAGAACTAGGGCAATTTCAAAGGGGAAAAAGTGAACCAAAACAACCGCGTCTAGATTTCAAGACAACTTTGATTTATGATTTCAACGCAAATTTGATTCCGATTTCAACTGTGAAGAGGAACAATCGAACAAGGCTTGCTCTTCCGATTTCGACATCAACCTAAGAGACCTGTTGCGATTAAGCGAATACAAATGGCGGTGGGTTAATTTTGATTACCCCGACTTCAACGTACAAGAGCTGTAAACAATGGAGGAGAGTGTAATTTTGAATGGTTATACGAAAAACCCTATTTGGAATGGCGGGGGAGGTGAAAAATAAGTGGGGAAGGGTAGATTTTTGGGGTTTCTACGGCGGTTATAGGATTGTAAACGTGGGCCTGGTATTTTGTTTTTAAAATGGTTTGTTTATTTAGAATTGAAGTGGGCCTGTATAATATTAAAGTGATCTCATAAGCAAAAGGTGTTGGTATACGATGAAACAAATAAATTAATGTTATCTTGAAGCATAATATCTGTCTATAGTCAAAACTATTTGTTATTTACGTGAAAAAATAAAATTCCTAATAAGTTGTAAGTAAAAATTTACAAGTTTACTAATGACATGTACAATGCAACTAGTCATTATACTAAGTTAATTGGGAAGTATTGAATTTTTTTTAATTAAGAAAATAAATTTTGAAATTTAATTAATAAAGGATACTAAATTAATCAAGGAAAATGCGCGCACCGCACTATCTACTTAACAAACATATATTTTAATTTTTAAATAAACATATTTTCCAACAAAACTTTAAAAAAAAAAAATCGTCCGTCTTCTTCAATCTTTATGTTGGGTTTCGATTATTCCTATACTTTATTAATAAGCTAGCTTTAAAAATGTACAAATAAATAAAAATATAGATATATCATACCAACCTTTATTATTTAACTTTACGTCTTTTCTCAACATATATTCCTTCATCATGGTCGGATCGTAAGTATGTGGTGCCATCAGTTTCAGAGTCGTTTATCGATTGAATACCGACAGAAAATGGTGGTAACTCGTCAAACTGGTCATATTCTTCCTCGTCAACAACATGATCAACACCGAGAATACGTCGTTTACCTTGCAATACTATGTGGTACCTTGGTTTGCTCGGGTCATTAACAAAAAACACTTGTGTGGCTTGACTTGCGAGAATGAATGGTTCTGATTTATACCCATCTGTTGTAAGGTCGACAAGTGTAAAACCATATTCGTCGACTTTAACACCAGTATGATTATTGACCCACTTACATTTGAACAAAGGTATAGTGAATTCACAATAATTTAACTCCCATATTTCTTCTATGACACCATAATATGAGGCTCTAGCGATTCTTAATCTTGTGTCGGGATTCATTCTGTCGAATTCCGTACTTGAGGCTATTATTGTAACTCCGCTATTTTGCGTTGCACTTTTTTCATCTTGACTCTTAGTGTAAAATGTATAACCATTGATATCATAGCCTTGGTAAGATCTTACCCTAAAATTTGGCCCCTGCCCCAACTTTTCCACGGTTTTATCGATATTTGGTTGACCATAAGTTTCCGCAACCTTATTCTTCATCCATTCAGAAAACTCCTCGTTGTGTTTCGTTTTATACCATTTTTCCGTCTTTTGCAAATGTGTCGACCGTAATTCTTTCATGTGTTTTTCAACATATGAAGTTAGGCATGTCATATGATGTAGAACAACAAAGTGTGCGAGTTGTAGATTCTTATCATCTGGGACCATTAATTTCATACCAGTTACTCCCACACCTGCAAGTCGACCTGAATGACGAGTTGCAGGAACACCGATACTTTTGACACCTTCCAAATAACCTGTGAATAAATCAATTATTACATTGTAAATTATATTTAACAAAATTAAATTATATTATAAATGTTATTACCTGTGCAGAACTCAGTCACCTCTTCAGAAGTATATCCTTCAACAATACTGCCCTCGGGTCGATAACGGTTTCTTACATAACCTTTTAAGAAACCCATATATCTTTCAAAAGGGTATATGTAACGTAGGAATACAGGACCACAAAACTTAATCTCTTGTACGATATGAGATATTAGGTGAACCATTATATCAAAAAAGGACGGCGAAAAGTACATCTCTAGCTCACAAAGGGTAATGATAATTTCCTTTTGCCATTCATCCAATTCTTCGGGATCAATAACCTTTGAGTGAATCTTATTAAAAAACAAACAAAGTTTTGTGATTGTATGTCGGATGTTCTTTGGTAACAATCCACGAACTGCAATAGGAATCATGTGTGTCATCAAAACATGACAATCATGAGACTTCATACCAAGCAATTTACAGTCTTTCATCGACACCAACCTTTTAATGTTTGCAGAATAGTTAGACGGAACTTTAATATCGTGTAAACATTTACAAAACTTTGTTTTCTCTGCTTTTGACATAGTATAACACGCCGGTGGCTGATAAATACCATTGACTCTCTCAACAGGGGCAAGCTCTTTACGTATTCCCATCTCTTCCATATCTTTACGAACTTTAATCCCATCTTTAGTTTTCCCGGAAATGTTTAACAACAAGCCTAACAAACTGTCACATACATTTTTTTCAATATGCATAACATCTAGGCAATGTCGAACGTCCAAACATTTCCAGTAAGGTAAATCCCAAAAAATTGACCGCTTTTTCCAACTTCCTCCTTTCTCATTACGAGTTCTTTTTCCCAACACGATATTTATGTTTTCAACTCTTGAAAATGCATCAAAACCTCTCCTAACCCTTCTCAGCTCGGTTTTTCCGTCAAACTCTTTCGTTTTTCTTCGATAACGGTGATTATTCGGAAGAAATCGTCGATGTCCCATATATACTGTTTTTTTGCAATTATTTAACCATATCGAACTTGTTTCATCTTCACACACAGGGCAAGCTTGTTTACCTTTCGTACTATATCCTGACAAATTGGCGTACCCTGGAAAATCACTTATGGTGCAAAAAACCATGGCTCTCAAATTAAAGTTCTCCTTTTTATAAGCATCATAAACGCTTACGCCTGTAGTCCATAGTGTTTTCAAGTCATCAATCAGTGGAGATAAATAAACGTCAATGTCATTACCAGGTTGTTTTGGACCCTGAATCAATAATGACATCATTATATATTTTCGTTTCATGCATAACCATGGCGGAAGGTTGTAGATACATAGAAGAACCGGCCAAGTACTATGACGACTACTCATATTTCCAAAAGGATTGATACCGTCAGAACTAAGACCAAACCGTATATTTCTAATCTCGTTACCAAAATCTGGAAATTTATAATCAATATTTCTCCACTGAGGTGAATCCGCCACATGTCTTAAATTTCCATCATTTTTACGCTCATCAGAATGCCAACGCAGTAATTTTGATTCCTTAGCATTAGCAAATAAACGTTTCAGTCTCGGTATAATGGGCAAATACCACAATAATTTAGCCGGTGGTCCATTTTTCGTCACATCGTCATCATATTCATCAGTTTCATTTTTCCGCTTGTACCTCAATTCACCACATGTAACACATTTATGACATTTTTCAAACTCATTTCTATATATCATACAATCATTCGGACATGCATGTATTCTTTTAACTTTCAATCCCATTGGACACATCAATTTTTTAGCCTGGTATAAGGATATGGGTAACTCGTTGTCTTTGGGAAGCATGTCATGCAAAAGCACTAATAGACTTGTAAAACTCTTATCGCTCCATCCGTTGTTCGACTTTAAGTTAAACAGTTTCAACACAGCACTGAGTTTAGAAAAGTTCTCACAACCATCATATAACGGTTTTTCCGAATCAGCAAATACTTGTTGCAGTTTTTCTTGATCATTGTCACCGATATTAGTTTCCAAATCATTGATCATGTCATTTAAATTATCATTGTCCTCATTTAGATTGTTATGATCATCACTAATGTACGTATCATTGTTCTCATAATTATTACCGACTAAATTACTCGGCGTTGCCATACGATTAGCAAGTGACTCCCCATGTTTTGACCAACAAGTATAATTATACATAAAACCATGTCTAAACAAATGATACTCAATATCTTTTTTTTCCTTAAATTCGGTAAAATTTTTGCATTCCATACAAGGACACGGAATGGATTCATTTCCTTTTATCACACGATCATCTTCAGCAACCTTAAGAAAACTTTGCACGCCGCTCAAATATGTTGGGTGACAACGTCCAATTTTGTACATCCAATGACTACGATGATCCATCTGAAAATTTTAAATAAAAAAACGATATAAATGCATATATATGATGTGAGTGAAAAAACCTAAAGTAATCTAAGGCGGTGGATCCTAACCCGCTTTTTGATTATTGTATCTCATATATATACGTTTTAACGGGTTGATTATTTAAAAAAATCGACAGCATTTCCCTTTAACTCCTCAAGTATGCATATAAAAAGCATACTCGATGGAGTATAAAGAGAAACTTATCGATTTTTTTTAAACAATCAAACCGTTAAACGTATATATCCTAAATGAGATAGAATAATCAAAAAGTAGTCCCAAAGGGGACAATCTAAAATTAATCTCTAATAGATTAATTTTAGACGGGTATAATCTAAAAGGTTTGTAAATCTAGATGATTATTATAAATATATAGATCCAAATTTACATAAAATAATGATAGCAACATAAATAATCAAAGTAAATGAAAAGAAAAGAATAAGGTTTACTGAGTTATTCAGAATTATTCTTTAATAAATGAAGAATATGAGTTCACCTGATCTTATAATTTTCAATAAACAATAAAAAGTTAATCACAAGCAATGATCACATAACAATACATAAATAATCTAAATAAAAGTAAAATTAGAAAAGAAAGAATATTACCTTGAGAATTTACTAAATCAATCTGAAATCAAAGTATCATCTTATAATAGATCATTAATTTTTTAATAATGATCTAATAACAAACTTGAATGAATGAAAAATTCATGAATTGGTTGTGACGGCAAAGATGAAGCAGAGAAAAAGAAAAAGATGATTGTAAATTTATGAATTAGGTTAAGTATTATAGGTGGCTAAGTATTACAGGCAAACAAATCTCTATAAATTCAAATAACATTTAAAATATATATTAGGATAATTTTGAAATTAAATTAATAAGAAAAAAAACTAAAGTTTATATTAGGATAGTTATAGGATATATATATTAGTATATTATGAGAGATATATATATTTTTAAAACACAGAATCATATTAAGAAAAACAACAGGAATTACGATGTATATTACAATATGTATATCACAATATATATATCGTAAATAATAAAATAAATTAAAATATATATTAGGATACTGGTTATAAAAGATAATATTAATTTAAATTTAAACCGCTTTAAATGCTTTATATCAAATAAAGCGGTCAACCCTTTAAAAAGTTTTAAATGATTACAAATACAGCGGTTATAAAAAAGGATTATTGGATTTTAATAATCCCACCTTTTACCAATTGGCCGATAATAATCCCAACTGAGAATATTCTTACCACTGGTCCCTACTTTCAAACTATTTTTTTACATTGGACCCCCCGTTAAAAAAACTTAACGCCGTTAGAGTTTATATGACGTGGACATCTGCAAACCGCCGGAAAGTCGAGCCAAGCTAGCAGTGGTCTCGTGGTGGCTTTTGAAATTGGCTCTGGTGGTGTTTAACTGGTCTCGTGGGTCCGGAAAGTCCAAACAGAGAAAACGGTGGTGTTTAACGAGACCAGTTAAACACCACCAAAGCCAATTTCAAAAGCCAACACGAGACCATTGCTAGCTTGGCTCGACTTTCCGGCGGTTTGCAGATGTCCATGTCATATAAACTCTAACGGCGTTAAGTTTTTTTAACGAGGAGTCCAATGTAAAAAAATAGTTTGAAAGTAGGGACCGGTGGTAAGAATATTCTCAGTTGGGATTATTATCGGCCAATTGGTAAAAGGTGGGATTATTAAAATACAATAATCCTATAAAAAATAATATTAATTTAAATCTAAAAATAGTTTTAAATGGTTTATATCAAATACAGCGGTGAACTTTAAAACGTTTTAAATGATCACAAAGCAATTAAACTGAATTTTCTTCAAATTTAAAAAGCCGTTTTAAATAAGGAAACCGCTTTATATGATTGCCTTAAATATTCCGTAAAATCCTACTAACGAATTTAAAGCGGTCATTTTCATTTTTAATGCGGTTTAATGTAAAACCGTTTTAAATTAAACATTTTAACCGTTTTAATTTAACATTTCTGTAGTAGTGTATGCAATTTTTGGGTCCATGGCGTGAAAATTTTCACGGGGATTTCTCAAAGAAAGGGAGGACAACTTTTGATGTGGCATGTGGTGATTGGGTGGTGAGATTTATCACTTGAGGGAACACTACCCCCCTTGATTTTTTCACTTGAGTGATGAGGGATCACTTGAGGGAATCACGGTATGTATACACCTTGATCTAATATGGTAAATCTACACCAAGTTTCTGACGGTTGATCGATCAATGTTATAATATACATATGGATTTATGTTATTTAAACAGAGACTCTTAAATATTTTGAGAACTTGCGAGAACTCGTCAAAAAACCAATCAAAACCATTTTTTTTACTACCTTTATTATTAAAATATAACATAAAAAATGAATTTATATATGTAAATTTATATGTATTCATATATTAAAAAAAATCTACATATGTGTAAATTTACCACTTACACATGTGTAAGTATGTGTATAAAATTTTTTAAGAATAATTTAGAGAGAAAAGATAATTAATTTAAGAGATAAATTATTTTTTTATATTGTATTTTAATAATAAAGGTAGTGAAAACAAAAAAAATAAATTTATTTAGTTTTTTTACGAGTTCTCAAGTATTTATGAGTTCTCATTTGAAAAATATAAATTTTCAATAAGGACATTCACGTATTTTCATTCTAAAAAATGTTAAAATTTTAAACGGTTTAACCGTACAAGATTAAATAGTTTTTTTCTTTCTAATTAATTAACTTCTCTCACATCTCTCCTTAATTATAATAAATTTCTAGTAATGTACAGATGTGTACCTCCAAAATTATAGTAATTCTACACATATGTAGATGAAAAAAAGCAATTCTACACATATGTAGATAAAAAAAAGTATATGGCACCTAATGCATTGAGTACAACTCCCTTTGCCTTCTTATTTTTTAACACATTTTTTTATGTTATAAATTATTGTATTATTGTTTCTACATAAATTAGAAAATGGAAGCGTAGTGGAGACGGTTGGAAGCTTTTGTTTGTATTCGATGGTAACCGGTTCGATTTCGGCGGTATGCGATATGTTTTTTTTTACTTTTCTTTTAATTTTTAGTATTACATTACTTTTTAAAAATTCTTATACCACAATGTTCAGATCATAATAATGTTTTCTATCTATGTTTCAATCTCCGTAACCGATCCGTCGTAATTTCATACGTTTCTTTTAATCTGCCACCGACTAAAAAAATCGGTACCGTTACATAACTGTCTTTTAGCTATATTTCGACCTCAGCAACCGAGTCATCGTGGCTCCATACGTTTCTTTTATATATTTAACCACGTTTCTTTTTGTGTCTGACCACGTTAATGTCACCGCCTCAACCGTTTAAAATCCGCCTCTCGCCTGAAAGAACCCAAACCGGGTACCTCTCACAGTTGGCAAACATTGCATATACATAGTTCTTAAACTTTGAATCAAACATTAAACCAACAGCGGAAGTCTTTACAAAATTCAGAGTCAATTAAAACTTAAAATTTAAACATAGTTCAACAATCTAAAACTAGCAAATGGGGATGTCAGTCTTCATCAGCAGCAGCCATCCAGCCATTCACTCCTAAGCCCTCGAAACCATCATTTCTTTTCCTTTCCTTTGCTACCTGATGTGCATACTAAAATAGTCAGCTAACGCTGGTGAGTTCAAGTTTTCTTTAGCTTTATATATATATAAAAAGGATTTTCCCTTTTAAATATACGTATTATATTATACACGTAATACAATGAAATCTTTCTTTATTCTTTAAATACATACACATTAAAATATGTCTTCCTTCTTTAAAATACATACGTATAAAAATCTTTCTTTCTTCTTCTATATTCATACGTATTTACTTTGTACTCTTTTCTTTAAGTCATACATTAATGTCTACAATCTGTTCTGTGCCCCCGAGCGGGCTTCTTCGTTCTTACTTCCCGAAGGAACTCTTTCTCGCGGTTATTGTTCCCTAAGGCTCAACGTCCAAAGGCCGATAACCGACTTTCTGTGCCCCCAAGCGGGCTTCTTCATTCTTTCTTAGCGACCGTCGCCGCTAGAGTAACCTTCGTTACTCATCTTAACCAGTTGCAACATCCTCGTTACAATGCCCTGCCGAGCACTGTCCCGATTTCTCTCATGGTACATCATGGACTTGTCCATGACGCAGCATCGGCTTCGGGTAGCACTAGTCTCAAGGACTATACTACTACCTCAAGACTTGCTACTATGCTTAGAGTAGCACTAGCCTCTAGGACTACGCTACTACTCCAAGTCTTTCGTCGTATAAGCATACTCTTACAGATTAGACAATGTATTTGACTTATTATTCTTCTCTTCGTTTATAAAACATATAGTTAAGTAAACCATTCTTTCTTCTCTTTCTCTTGTTTATAAATCATATAGTTAAATAACCCATTCTTTCTTCTCTTTCTCTTGTCTATAAAACATATAGTTAAATAAACCATTCTTCTTTCTTTCTTTCTTTCAAAACGTTCGGTTTAACAACCGTTATCTTTCTTCCTGTCAAAACATTCGGTTTAACAACCGTTATCTTTCTTTCTTACAAAACGTTTAATTAAATAATATACATTTATTTATAAACGTCTAATTCTTGAGTATGCACACCACCCTAAAACAGTAAAATAGGGATCTTGAACTCACCTGATGGGTGGTCTCAGAAATGCTCTCAATTGGTCACTGAGCGTCACTAGGGTTACTCACGATCTGTATAATAAAGTTATATGCATAAGGTATTGCTCCTAAATGACACTAGACATTACTAAGTATAAACCCCGTAGTTTCGAGTCATACCCTTTCTATCGAAACTAGGTAGTTTCGAGTCATACTTTGCCTATCGAAACTATGTAGTTTCGAGTCATACTTTGTCTATCGAAACTATGTAGTTTCGAGTTATACTTTTGTCTATCGAAACTATGTAGTTTCGAGTGGTACTCTGTCTATCGAAACTATGTAGTTTCGAGTCATACTTTGCCTATCGAAACTATGTAGTTTCGAGTGGTGACTTGTGTAAAATCTTAGTAGTTTAAGTTTAGGGTCTGTATCGAAACTATGTAGTTTTGATGGGTCTGCTACAATCGAAACTCGGTAGTTTCGAATCATACTTTGTCTATCGAAACTATGTAGTTTCGATGACTCAGTCATCTTCCCCAAACAGAAACCCTAGATCTGACCATTTATTCTAATCGATCAAGCTTTGAACTTTTTACGTTCGAAACGTTCCTTTACTTCCCATGAACCCAAATATGTGGTTTGTTTCAAGTTTCACACGTAAAATCTACCTCTTCACTCGATTTTTACCCTTTAACCCGAAAGTTACAAAAACTCAGATTTAGGTATAGCGATTACCTGTTACTGCTTCTTTCCTGTTTCTTTATGCTCCAGAGGTAGTGAGCAACAAATCTTCGAGACTTTGAGCTTGATCCCGATCTTTCTCTCTCTAGACTGAGCTCTCTCTTTCTCTTTCTAGTCTTGCGCAAATGAGAGGATGGGGAGAGGCTGTGTGCAGATGTAGAAGGGTTTCCTTCTAATATCGGCCCATGGGCCGAAATCTGGGCCAAGCCCACTTGTTCTTTTCCTTTTTATTTACTTTCTATTATTTGGGATGTTACAAGTCTACCCTTCTTATTAGAGGTTTCGCCCTCGAAACCTTTCATGGGTCAAACATCTGAGGGTACAACTCCCTCATTTCCGACTCCGTCTCCCACGTGGCTTCTGATCCTTTTCGATGTTTCCATTGAACTTTGACTAGCGGGATAACTTTATTGCGTAGTCGCTTCTCTTTTCTGTCTAGGATTGCTGTGGGCTCCTCAATATAGTTAAGCTTATTGTCTACTTCGATGTCATCGAGTGACACTTGTGCCGATTCGTCAGCTAGGCACTTTCGCAATTGCGAAACGTGAAAAGTAGGGTGGATTCCACTCAATTTTTCAGGCAGTTCTAGTCGATAAGCCACCTTTCCAACTCGTGCCACAATCTTAAATGGTCCGACAAACCTCGGACTTAGTTTCCCTCTTTTTCGGAATCGAATTATTCCCTTCCACGGAGACACCTTCAATAGTACTTTATCTCCAACCTGGAATTCAAGGTCTCTCCTTCTCTTATCAGCGTAAGACTTTTGCCTATCCTTAGCGGCTTTCATTCGCGCTTTGATTTGGTCAAACTTCTCAGAAGTTGCTTTGACTACGTCAAGGCTTGTGAAATCTTTCTGCCCAATTTCGCCCCAACATACGGGCGTTCTACACTTCCTTCCATATAACATCTCATAAGGCGGCATTCCAATGGTCACATGGTAACTGTTGTTGTAAGAAAACTCCGCCAGTGGTAAGTGACTATCCCAACTACCTCCAAAGTCAATGATACATGCCCGCAGCATGTCCTCTAGAGTTTGGATAGTCCTTTCGGACTGGCCATCGGTTTGCGGGTGGTAAGCTGTACTGATATTAAGTCTCGTACCCATTCCCTCATGGAATTGCCTCCAGAACCTTGATGTGAATCTCGTGTCCCGGTCTGACACAATTGACAATGGCATACCGTGTCTGGCCACGATCTCGTTAATGAATAGTTCTGCTAGTTTTTCTGACGAGTAACTCTCACGCATGGGCAAGAAGTGAGCACTCTTCGTCAGTCTATCCACAATTACCCATATAGTATCATATCCCTTAGCTGTACGCGGTAGCTTGGTTATGAAATCCATGGTAATGTGTTCCCACTTCCATTCAGGAATGAATAGTGGTTGCATCTTTCCGCACGGCTTCTGGTGTTCGGCCTTCACTTGAGAGCAAGTTAGGCATTTGCTCACATAATCGGTTACATCATTTTTCATGCCGGGCCACCAGTATTCCTTCTTCAAATCATGGTACATCTTGTTAGTTCTGGGATGGATAGAGTAACGAGACTTGTGAGCCTCGTCAAGGATTTTGACTCTAAGTTCGCCACCCTTGGGTATCCACATCCTCCCGAACCGAGTTCGTACCCCATAAGCATTGGTTTCTAACTTTTCTTGCTGACCCACTATCCTTTCCCTCTTGACATTTTCCTCTTTCAAGGCTTCATCTTGGGCACGTTCTATTTCTGTCATAAGATCTGGAGTCACGATTAGTTGATAGGATTTCACTTCGATAGGAGTTGTCGCCTCCTTTCGACTCAAGGCGTCGGCCACCACATTCGCCTTTCCGGGGTGGTAAAGGATTTCACAGTCGTAGTCTTTCAATAATTCTAACCATCGCCGCTGCCTCATGTTCAACTCTTTTTGTTCGAAGAAATACTTCAAGCTTTTGTGGTCGGAGTAGATGGTGCATCTGACTCCATAGAGGTAATGTCTCCAAATCTTTAAGGCAAAGACAACGGCCGCGAGTTCAAGGTCGTGAGTCGGGTAGTTGACTTCGTGAGTCTTTAATTGTCGTGATGCATACGCAATCACCTTTCCTCGTTGCATAAGCACACAGCCTAACCCCTGGCCTGAGGCGTCAGAATACACCACTAGGTCCTCGTTACCATCGGGTAGGGTCAGCACCGGTGCTCGGGTTAATCTCTTCTTTAATTCTTCGAAGGCAGTGGTTTGGGCCTGGCCCCATTCATATTTTACGTCCTTACGAGTCAATTTGGTTAGAGGTGAGGCTATCTTAGAGAAGTCTTGTATAAACCTCCGGTAGTAGCCTGCCAAACCTAGAAAACTTCGTACATCCGTTGGTGTTTTCGGAATTTCCCAATTCCACACTGCATCAATCTTTGCTGGGTCTACCATGATGCCTTCAGCGTTAATCACATGACCTAAGAATTGGACTTCCTTTAGCCAGAACGCGCATTTCGTGAACTTAGCATAAAGCTTCTCTGTCTTTAATGTGTCTAGAACTTCTCGCAGGTGACATGCATGATCACCCTTGCTCTTAGAATATACGAGTATATCGTCGATGAAGACTATCACTGACCGGTCTAACATTGGTCGACACACTCTGTTCATCATATCCATGAAGGCTGCGGGAGCATTTGTAAGCCCAAAGGACATCACTCGGAACTCGTAGTGTCCATATCGCGTTCGGAATGCGGTTTTAGGTATGTCTTCCTCTCTTACCTTTAGTTGATGATAACCTGACCGCAGGTCGATCTTTGAGAACCATTTGGCGCCCTGTAATTGGTCGAATAGATCGTCGATTCTGGGTAGTGGGTACTTATTCTTCACAGTTCTTTTGTTCAATTCTCTGTAGTCGATGCACATTCTCATGGCACCATCTTTCTTCTTGACAAACAGCACCGGAGCACCCCATGGTGAAATGCTCGGTCTGATAAATCCCTTTTCCAAAAGTTCTTCCAGTTGGGTCATCAGCTCTTTCATCTCAAGTGGCGCTAGCCGGTAAGGTGCTTTGGCAACGGGCTGGGCACATGGCATTAAATCTATTTGGAATTCTGTCTCCCGATCAGGCGGCAATCCGGGCAGTTCCTCAGGGAACACTTCCGGATAATGGCACACCACGGGTACTTCGCTTAACTCTTTTACTTTTACGTCTTTATCGATCACGTACGCCAAGTAGGCCTCACACCCACGCCTCATATACTTTTCTGCTTTCATTTGTGAGATTACATTAGTCAACGGAATGTCTCGTTCCCCATAAATTACGACCTCGCTGCCGTCAGGAGCGTTGAGCTGAATCACTTTTCGTTTACACACAATCCGAGCTTCATTGGCAGATAACCAATCCATTCCCAGTACTACATCGAATCCTCCCAAGGCTATAACGAATAATCTAACCGGAAATCTATGGCCCTCTATCTTTATGGTAAGATCGTCTACCAACTCTACCACTTTAGTGTTTCTACCCACTGCAGTCTCAACATTAAAGGCTCTTTCTATCTTGGAAGTTTTGTATTTCAGTCTTTTACAGAACGAGGAGGATATAAAACTTTTACTAGCACCTGAATCAAACAGAACAGAAACAAAGGTGTGGCCAAGGATGAACGTACCTGACACCACGTTGGGATCTCCCCTTGCTTCCTCCTGTGTCAGGGCATAGGCTCTGGTTCTTGCTCCCCCTTTCTCAGCCTCCTTTGCCTTCTCATTGTTTGTTGTTCTTGGTTTACGGCAATCCTTGGAGAAATGTCCTGATCCACCACAGTTGTGGCACTTTCTATTGTTTGCAGAACCGGGAGCGTTGGGACATTCACGAGAGATGTGCCCGGTCTTGCCACAACGGTAACATATGTTCAACCCATACTTGCACTCCCCAAGATGTGGCCTATCACATTTGCTACAGTTGACCCTTTCCTCCGGTCTTGGCTTCTTACTTTTTGAGGCAGACCAATCCCCGCCCGAGCGCTTAGTGGCGTTAGACCATTTCTTTTGAGTTTCAGCGGGGGTTACGCCTTCTGCGGCCACATCATCAAAAATCTTTCCACTCATAGCCACCACCGAGTCAAAGTCTCCAGGGGTGTTGGCATTAATGATTGTGCGAACTCTTGGAGGTAGCTTCTGGATATAGCATTTGATCCTTCTTTCTTCTGTGTTCACCAAGTGGGGAACCAGCTGAGTTAACTCATTAAACCTGGAGGTGAACTGTCGATGAGTCAGGCTACCAGCCCTGAGTTCCACGAAGGCTTCTTCCATCTTATCAATCTCATTTTGGGGACAGAACTTCTGAATAACCAGTGTTTTTAGATCTTCCCACTTCATTCTATCAATATCCCTTTCAGACTTAGCTTTCTTCACATTCTCCCACCAGCTCAGTGCCTCGAAGGCGAAAGAATGAGCGGCAAACCCTACCGCTTGGTCAGCACGGCATTCACTCATCTTAATGACTGCAGTCATGCGGTCAATCCAGTAGTATGCGGCAATAGCATCTTTCTTCCCATCAAAAGTTGGCGGATCACAATTTCGAAAGGACTTGTAGTCGCATCCGCGTTTCTCTTCATAGTCAGAGTCCTCACCTTCAGACTCAGGTTCGATCATATTTCTATCTTCGGCCCGTAAGCCCCTTTCTCTCTCCCCTTCCACAGTCTTCAGGGCTTCAGCGAGTGCTGCAGGTAGAGTATTCTTCAGAACTGCAGCCACTTCGTCGGCTATCGCTCTCCTGACAATTGGCTCCAAAACTAAGCCTTCTTCATCCTGTGCTCCGGGGTTACTCGGAGCATCCTCATTAGTAGTATGGATCGACACCGACCCATGAACAGAGGGTTCACTTTCTTCTATTTCAACCCGGTTGACACGGGGCCTGCCCCTACGTCCCGTACCGGCTCCCCCCTTTGCACCTTTCCTTCCAGCCATGACGTTTTCTCACTGCGAACAAGGAGATACTCATGTTATCCTGATAGGTAATTATTTAGAACACCTTGAGTAATGTAAATTACTAATTACAGAGACCGGTATGAAATTACTAATTTACTTTACTTCCTGGGTTCTGAACATTCCCCGTCAGAGTGACGTTTGTACTCAAGTCCAGAGTTTCTACATCAAGGCACCTTCGCTCTACTTTCTATTCTAAGGTATTTGGTGTCAATGTTTCTAAACTAGGACATGGACTACCTTACTATTCTAAGGCCCTTTACTGTTTACTGTTTCTACAGTCACTAATTACTAAGGCCTTACTGTTCTCCTTTCGTGGCTTGGCTGTTCTGACTGACATCCCATTCTTCTGTCCCATTCTCAGTTCAAGTTCAGACATTTTGGCGAATGTCCGAATCTCTCAAACTATGGCTCTGATACCAACTTGAAAGAACCCAAACCGGGTACCTCTCACAGTTGGCAAACATTGCATATACATAGTTCTTAAACTTTGAATCAAACATTAAACCAACAGCGGAAGTCTTTACAAAATTCAGAGTCAATTAAAACTTAAAATTTAAACATAGTTCAACAATCTAAAACTAGCAAATGGGGATGTCAGTCTTCATCAGCAGCAGCCATCCAGCCATTCACTCCTAAGCCCTCGAAACCATCATTTCTTTTCCTTTCCTTTGCTACCTGATGTGCATACTAAAATAGTCAGCTAACGCTGGTGAGTTCAAGTTTTCTTTAGCTTTATATATATATAAAAAGGATTTTCCCTTTTAAATATACGTATTATATTATACACGTAATACAATGAAATCTTTCTTTATTCTTTAAATACATACACATTAAAATATGTCTTCCTTCTTTAAAATACATACGTATAAAAATCTTTCTTTCTTCTTCTATATTCATACGTATTTACTTTGTACTCTTTTCTTTAAGTCATACATTAATGTCTACAATCTGTTCTGTGCCCCCGAGCGGGCTTCTTCGTTCTTACTTCCCGAAGGAACTCTTTCTCGCGGTTATTGTTCCCTAAGGCTCAACGTCCAAAGGCCGATAACCGACTTTCTGTGCCCCCAAGCGGGCTTCTTCATTCTTTCTTAGCGACCGTCGCCGCTAGAGTAACCGTCGTTACTCATCTTAACCAGTTGCAACATCCTCGTTACAATGCCCTGCCGAGCACTGTCCCGATTTCTCTCATGGTACATCATGGACTTGTCCATGACGCAGCATCGGCTTCGGGTAGCACTAGTCTCAAGGACTATACTACTACCTCAAGACTTGCTACTATGCTTAGAGTAGCACTAGCCTCTAGGACTACGCTACTACTCCAAGTCTTTCGTCGTATAAGCATACTCTTACAGATTAGACAATGTATTTGACTTATTATTCTTCTCTTCGTTTATAAAACATATAGTTAAGTAAACCATTCTTTCTTCTCTTTCTCTTGTTTATAAATCATATAGTTAAATAACCCATTCTTTCTTCTCTTTCTCTTGTTTATAAAACATATAGTTAAATAAACCATTCTTCTTTCTTTCTTTCTTTCAAAACGTTCGGTTTAACAACCGTTATCTTTCTTCCTGTCAAAACATTCGGTTTAACAACCGTTATCTTTCTTTCTTACAAAACGTTTAATTAAATAATATACATTTATTTATAAACGTCTAATTCTTGAGTATGCACACCACCCTAAAACAGTAAAATAGGGATCTTGAACTCACCTGATGGGTGGTCTCAGAAATGCTCTCAATTGGTCACTGAGCGTCACTAGGGTTACTCACGATCTGTATAATAAAGTTATATGCATAAGGTATTGCTCCTAAATGACACTAGACATTACTAAGTATAAACCCCGTAGTTTCGAGTCATACCCTTTCTATCGAAACTAGGTAGTTTCGAGTCATACTTTGCCTATCGAAACTATGTAGTTTCGAGTCATACTTTGTCTATCGAAACTATGTAGTTTCGAGTTATACTTTTGTCTATCGAAACTATGTAGTTTCGAGTGGTACTCTGTCTATCGAAACTATGTAGTTTCGAGTCATACTTTGCCTATCGAAACTATGTAGTTTCGAGTGGTGACTTGTGTAAAATCTTAGTAGTTTAAGTTTAGGGTCTGTATCGAAACTATGTAGTTTCGATGGGTCTGCTACAATCGAAACTCGGTAGTTTCGAATCATACTTTGTCTATCGAAACTATGTAGTTTCGATGACTCAGTCATCTTCCCCAAACAGAAACCCTAGATCTGACCATTTATTCTAATCGATCAAGCTTTGAACTTTTTACGTTCGAAACGTTCCTTTACTTCCCATGAACCCAAATATGTGGTTTGTTTCAAGTTTCACACGTAAAATCTACCTCTTCACTCGATTTTTACCCTTTAACCCGAAAGTTACAAAAACTCAGATTTAGGTATAGCGATTACCTGTTACTGCTTCTTTCCTGTTTCTTTATGCTCCAGAGGTAGTGAGCAACAAATCTTCGAGACTTTGAGCTTGATCCCGATCTTTCTCTCTCTAGACTGAGCTCTCTCTTTCTCTTTCTAGTCTTGCGCAAATGAGAGGATGGGGAGAGGCTGTGTGCAGATGTAGAAGGGTTTCCTTCTAATATCGGCCCATGGGCCGAAATCTGGGCCAAGCCCACTTGTTCTTTTCCTTTTTATTTACTTTCTATTATTTGGGATGTTACATCGCCGCAAGGCGTGGGGCGAACGAACGTGGTCAAATACAATAAGTTTTCATACTTATTTATATGTACATTTCGAGTTGGTCTACGTTTCAACGTAAATTTTGTTTGAAATGAGTCGCGTCAAATATAATACGTTTTCATTCGACTGTATAATCAATGTAAATTTAGTTCGGAAATGAGTTGGATCGTTTGTAGTCTATACTTTATCACGTCGCCGCAGCAGGTAAAAAAACTAGTTACATACATTTACTCGTATACACCTATGTCTAATATATACCACCACAAGGATACGACCCTATACCCACTAAATAAGCTCGACCTATCCACACGACATGTCGTGGGTATAAATTTAGTAGATATAGGTTCGAACCAATAGGTCAACTGAGTCGTCGGTATATGTGTCATCAGTATTGCTTGGCCTATAACCACGGCTCGGGATACATAGTTGATTCTTAAATGAATTTATAAAAAAAAGTAAAATTAATTCAAGTACATGCATATGCATAGTTGATTCTTAAATGTATATTACTTCTTTAATCATATATAAAGAATGGAAAATGTAGTTAGTTACAATTAGTTTGTTAAGTAGTTGAGTAGTTAATCCATTAGTTAGTTGTATCAACCACTATAAATACCTAGTTAGGCTATTGTTACATTTTATAATCACACTTTCACATTACACAATTTTCTCTCAGATTAGTTTTCGATAGATTTCGTTTATACAAAAACTATTACTTTGTGAAACATAAATCTTGGAACGACACGAAAAGAGTTGTGAGCCGCTTTTGCACAGAAGCGGAAAGTAGGATGAAGAAAAGGCGGTCACCAGATACTGAGATCCGAAAGGGGGAGTGGAGGCGGTATAGAGGAGTTAGACGACGACCATGGGGGAAGTTTACTGCCGAAGTAAGGAATCCCGAGAAGAAAAGGCCAGATTATGGCTTGGTACGTTTGATACACCTGAGCAAGCTGCTTTTAAGTTGCATGGTTCACGAGCAAAGGTTAATTTCCCTCTCTTGATTGGCTGCGACGACTCGTCCATTACAATGCAAAAAGCGTCTGGTGAACCGCATCAACCCTCGTCCTCCATGTCTTCCGCATCAGCACCACCACTAGAGACGATGTCCAACGGTAATGATTCCTTTTGGTCTATTTTCCTGCAAAGCATGGCCACCGCTACTTCTAGAGTGGAGGAGGTGGGTAGTGACCATGATTCAATGTTGGATTTTCAAGAAAACATAGTCGCACCGGAGGAACTTCGATTTCCTGTGATGGAACTGCCACCAGCAACAACCACCGCAATTAGATCATTGGAAGTGGGAACTGATTATAACACATTTTGGGATTTACAGATCGATACATTGACAGATGATGATTTACTTTTTCTTTAGTATTACAGCACCCTTTGGTGTTTTTTATCTTCCAGCTATTATTTTGTACCCTTTGGTGTTCTATCTTTCGGCTATTAGTTTGTAGCCTTTGGTGTTTCATCATCTAGCTATATATTATTATATAGTCTTTGGTGTTCCATCTTGTAGTAGTTTCCATTATATATTATTCTATGTAACATGTTAACAACTAGTTAGTTTCACCCCGAGGGTAAATGTATTTTACAAAATAGGAAATATAAAGTTTAGTTACAACATCATTAAATGTAATAAAAAGATATAACGTGACCTAACTAAAAATATTAGAAAATATAAAAGGTAGTTTAACGAAAAGACAAAAGCATTACATAGCAAAAAGTATTACGAAAGAAAAAAACTACTTACAAAATCATTAGCTTTATACAAAAAAACAAAAAAAACGAATAACCCCTAAATCGTGAAAATGAACGTTTATAAACACCAAATTTATTCTAAAAGTAAAATAAAGTTAAAATCTGTTATATTTAACACGACTCATAAATAATAAAAAGTAAAGAAATATTATATTCAAGCCAACTCGGTTTTAAACAAAATTTATATCGAAACTTAGAAAAAAATACACACGTCACGAATTATACTCGGTATTTAAGAATAAATTTATAAGTATTAAAACAAACCTCAGTTAAAAGTAACTATAAAATTTATAAGAAAAAAAAAGAAAGTAAGACATGTCAGTGATTTACAAAGATAAAAAAAGAGTGCCAAAGACGTGTAATCCATGAAATATTTTTTTGGACCAATCCATGAAATATTTTTTTAAACCAATCAAATCACTGACGATAAACACTAATACACCGACATCCCAAATTATTGTATATGTAATGTTACAATAAAATATATAGAAAATCTAACATTTTTGTATTTTTTTTTCTTTATACTTGTGTTTCAATGTATGAGATAAGCATGAGAAAACAATAGGAACAGGATAGTCAAGAATTAATTATGTAATAGATAAAAAACTTTTGGTTAGACCGGAAACAACGAGAATGTTATTAAGTGTGAGAGTATGATAAGATAATGATAGCAGAAAATCACTCGACTATAGGCATGTCGTCTTTCGAGATGTTGTAGGGCGCCGGTGTGTTAGGGAGAGACTGATCAGAAATAATTTGAGAGCCTAGAAGTGATTAAAACTACGTCTGATAAGTTTGATCAGATTAAAGCTCACATGAAAGCTACGCAAGACAAGCAGAATTCTTACGCTGATAAGAGGCGGGGATCCCTTGAATTCCAGGTTGGGGATAAAGTACTGTTAAAAGTATCTCCTGTAAAGGGATAATCCATCAGTTTCTGTAAGAGAGGGAAGTTAAGCCCAAGGTTTGTCGGACCGTTCAAAATTTTGGCGCGGGTTGACGAAGTGGCGTACAGACTGGAATTACCTGATGAAGTGAGTGAGATTCATCCTACTTTTCACGTGTCACACTTGCGAATGTGTTTAGCTGAAGACACCACTCACGTGCAGTTATCGGACATCGAGGCTAGTATCGTCTGAATTATATCAAAGAACCCGTGGATATAATTGATATAAAGGAAAAGCGTCAGCGAACCAAGGTGATACATTTAGTTAGAGTTCAGTGCAAGCACAGGAAGGGTTCGGAATCGACGTGGGAGTCCGAGGATGAGATGAAGGATTTGTACTCGCAGATGTTTAACGTATGACAGGTTTCGAGGACGAAACCTCTTGTAAGATGGGTACACTTGTAACATCCGGAAATTTTAAACGAGTTTCAAGTACGGGTTGTAAGGCCCCAAACCAGGCACCCTACAGTTTGTTCTCATAATGGGTTATTCCCTTGAAAATACTCATTTTAGATGTATTAAACTACAGCGGAAGTCTTTCTAAAAACAGTAATTACTATTTAATGCCATTATAGTACCTCACGAATGCTTGCACACCAATCCGAGTAGCACCGCTCCCAAGCCAAGATAAGTCAACGCAACGCTTACCTGCAAAACAATCTATCGTACACACAAAGTCAGCATGCCACACCCCCAATTTCAACTAACGGAGTTTTACCGTTTGGGAAGTGACGAACCAAGATCTCAGACATTAGTTACTTTGAACGACTCTACATGGGACTCAAAATGAAAATATCATACTAATCAAAGTTTCAATGCGGAAGCGTAACGAAAGTAAATGCGCAAAACACATGCGCCCAAAACCAAAGTCCAAAACATCCAACCAAACCAAGTACAATAAATTAATCCAAACAAATATAAATAAGTCATAATCAAAGTAGTTGAATCCCATGCATGCCCTAATGTGCACATGTGTCTTATCTTAACGACCTGAGAAAACATGTAAGAAAATATGTCAACACGAGGTTGGTGAGTTCAAAGGTTTCAATATATGTAAATAAGCTTTTACCAGATTTATGTCCATTCAGTATGTATCTATAGGTAGCTAACCTATGTTCATGTTCAACTCAAGCGCTCGCAACCGAAGCTGACTGTTTGTTTATTGCCTCCTGCCAGGTCTATCAACACGGGCGGTGTGAGTAGGCTAACATTTCACCCGTTCGATATCTAATCGAGTTAGCGCGACTAACGCGGGTGGGATTTGTCAAACCCAGTAGTACTACTAAATATTACCTCGCTAAGATCCATATTAACGGTCCGATATAAGTTGAGGACTTTCTGTGATAGCGTGTTACGCTTAGGTTTAACATTGATATCATAAGAATTACAAAATCTCAAAATCGTTTAATCATGTTTTCTCCCCCAAGTTAAGCCGTGAAAACTCACCTACGTTGCGTTGTAGGTAGTATCACACAAATGATAAGTTGAAACCACGTGTGTAAGTCTCAAACGACTTACGAATGCCCTAAAATTATAAACACATAAATTAGGGACAAAAATGGGAATTGTGACAGCGATACGGAATGAGAAACGTCTTAACGAAACGCTCTAATATTCAAGAGTGGACGAACGTGTCCACGGAGTTAGGAATTTCTTAAATAATCAAATTATAATTACTTTACGCGACGAATGACAAAAATAATAATAAATGTAATCGGGTGTTTTGTCATTCACGAAAATTAAGAAAATAATATATATATATATATATACGAGTAAATAATATAACTAATTATATTATTTTTTAATCTCAACCGATACACGATGTTATAAAATGATTCGAAATAATTAAAATATATATTATTTAATAATATGGGTCACCATTTGAAAATAATATAAACATATTATTTTATACGAAGTTACGGTTTGAAAATAATATAAACTTATTATTTTTATTTGATAATAACAATACTATTTTATTTATAAAAGTGGGAATAATATAAAAATAGTTTAACAATTCAAACCCGAGCTTACGGGTTGTTTCCCGGGCTAAAACACATTTATATAATAATATAATATTATAGGGTTTGATTTTTATATTAAAATAATTCAAGAAAAGGCCCCTAAAATAAAATGTGGGAGCCCGGTCTCGAACCCGGGTCTCTCCCCCACACACACACTGCCTTAACCAATCCGCCCGCTAGGGTCATCGTAACAGGTACCCGGATCGATTCGTTTTAACATCCAAAGTCTCTGTGTTCCACCCCCCTTTCGAAACCGAACCCGATCCCAGTCCCCAAAACCAATCGAAAGGATCGCGATATGTCAAGAAACCATATGGGTTTTGTTCTAAGATGAAATACGAATCAGTGGACGTGATTAATTGCAAAAATTGTTGAGTTTAAAACTGTTAATTTCATGTTCAAACATTAGAAACCCTAGGTTAAGAACACAAATCAAATCCGTTGATTCTGATAATAAAAGTGGTTGAATTCATGGGGCTTTCAAAGAGTATGAAATTGCGAAACTACTCATATCATTTAATTTGATTGAAACTGAGTCAAGGGTATCGTTAGATTAAACTGAATTGGTTATGAACCCTAGAATTGGTTCGAGTTCAATTTGTTGTTATAAGCCCTAGATTTGTTAGGGCTTTCATTATAGGGATGAAGGGGAGTCTGAGGGTATGATTAGATACCTGAATTGTTTTCGAATTGGTGGTGCTCGGCTAGAATGAACTCCGCCTTGCGTGACTCGATCTCCGGTGAAACAGACTGTGTTTTCGATCGAATTGGATGATGCAACAGTTTCTAAAGAACTCTTTAAGGGTGCGTAGGGTAGTTGATTGAGGAATGATTCACGATTTGATGCGAATTGATGAGGATTAGTGATGAACTCGACGGTTATGACATGATTACCCATAATTGGGATTAATTCGTTGTCGTTAAAGATGTTAAATTCTACCATGATGATCGTTTATGAACATAACAACTAAATCAGTTACAACTTTGGACAATTAATCATTTACTGGTTTGAATTTGAGTTTAATACACTCGATTTTGACTTTACGAAGTCAACGAATCAAGATTGGGGTAATTACAGAACTAGTCCCTGAATTTCATGGGTTTTTGAGTTTAGAATCATGACAGAAATAGCCCCTGAGTTTTGTAACTAGTTAACTGAACTAACTGGGTTAGAGTGAGATAACGGGGTTTAAGTTAACAATTTTAGCTGGAATTTGTCGGGTGTCACATCAATCCCTAGTTGAAAGAATTTTCGTCCCGAAAATTAAAATAATAAAAAAAAATTCCGAGGTGTCACACAGCAACGCTGAGTGAGTTCTAATAGTTTAGTTTAATTAAAACTCAACTCGTCTCAAAAGTTATTTAGACTTTACTCAGGACCCACGATCCTTATAAAATAGGTCCACAAATCATTAACAAATAGATGTCCCCTGTTATCACTCGGTATCCCATAATAGCTCACTACCCAAGACTCATCCCATAATAATAATAATCACGCTGTCTCATCGACATAGGTCGAACGTACTATACTAATAACTCATACTCACGTACACGTATTAACTCGACTCTTGGATAACACAACTGATCCCTAAACATAAACTTACTCAGCCTTGACCAAGGCTCTTACAAATCAACTGACGTAACAGTTATGAACATCACAACATAACCCTGGCACCACAGCCAATCTAACTCTACTCATCACGTTAATACTATCTCAAGTACAATAAATATAACTCGACGCTTGTATGCAATTTAACACAATTATATAGGCACACAAACACATACCTCTTTGCTGCACCCTCGTCAGGGCATTCGACACACCCCAAGCTCATCAATGTCCTGTTGGACATCGCCACCTTTGGTGACCTCCCGAAGGACATGGTCCTCCACAATCCCGTTTGCCGTGTCATAATGACAGTAATGCAAACACGATACCCGCTGTGTCACAAGGACAACAACACAATGCACACACACATATGTATAATCACATAACAATATATTCTCATAACATGACTCATTAACTGCACCTGCACTTCACACATAGCACTAGGACAGATATCCTACACGTATCCATAAGCGTTTAGCTTATATCCCGACTCACCCTGATTAACTCGTAACACATTACACTGCTAATATAGCAACGCGCATACAAATACTATATCTCATTATTTAAGCATATAACACGTACATGCACATCATGTGACTCTTCCTAGTCGCACCCATACGGCCCGTTTACTACGATCCCGACTCACCCCTGTTAGGTCACTATACTACCTGTGACCATACACCCATCTTTAACCTACACGTATTAAGGATAACATCTAGTCCCTTAGCCCATATTTAAATAATTAACTTCGTAAACTCGTCGGGTTAAACCCCGAAGCTCGATATACATATAATGTAATAAAACATGTCTCGAAAGTGTGTACGATAGCCCCAAAACGTTTAAAACATTTAAAAGAGGGGATTAGAAACTCACTGATTATGCAGAGTCTCAGTCCTTGCTCTGCTACTCGTCCGTTCACGCTCAAAACCCGAACCTGTCAATGCATGATCACATGATCAGACACGTTCTAATCGTACATTGAATGACTTATAACAACATAATAAATTCTCAACGGCCATCTAATCTTCTCATCAACACATCCCCATAAAATCCTAGTTTCACATGCGTACACGAACGTGTGCCATGCAAACCCTTAGCCGTCCTCACCTCGTAATTGCCGACTCGTACCGGATCGCCCTCAACCCGTTTAGAAACCATAAACTTAAACCGAGTGCTCATGCATGCATATATGCTACCATGCAAACGTTCTAGCCCATGCGAACATGTTGACCCGAGTTGTTTTCCTCATACGCGTGCGTGCATGCAAGCCATGCAAGAGTTCTCGTCGAGCTAGCCGTTGCAGCCGTACGAGCTCATCCCGTACCCTAACGTTCCCATCACAGTGCACCACCACCACTCCTCACCTCGTCTTCTTCGCCGGCCAGAAACCCTAGTCGGCTCCCGCCATGCACTCCCGTGCCGTCTCCATCTCCTCTACCGTGCTACGGCCCTAGCCGACGTACACCTCTGCTACCTTCACCGGTGGACTCTATCCGAGACACCCTTCCTGCTGGAAACGAAACCATCGTCACATCCCGCCGTTCGCCGCCGTGAGACTCCCCCATAGCCGTCGCAGCAACCATCGAGCACCACCATCACCTTGTCGCGCCACCATAACCACCACCCCCTTTCTTCCTCTACGGCAAGTAGACCACGCACAACGGACCCACTCACACGCCGTCTCCTTCTACACTCGTGGCCACCCCCACAGCCGGCCACCAGCTCCGCCATAGTCTCTTGTCGTCGGCCAAGATCAAACGCCCAAACCCTAATCGGGTTTTCTAAAAACACCAACCAAACGCATAAACAAACGTAAAATAATGATCGAGCATTACCTTATAGCGTTATGGAAGTTCCTTGTGTGATACCCACGTCGGACTCTCCCCGTCGCCGACCTCCTCTCTCCCCCTTGCCATCGTGCGCTACCTAGGCCAAATGGCCTAGGGTTTTTCTTAGCAAGGTTTTTAAACCCTTAAACGTTACATTCGGGTCCCTCTAGTTCTGTTTTACGCTTTTAAAATCCCGAGTTATGATTACAACGACTGACGGTGTCATTAATGTTGTTAAAATGCCCCATACATGACCAACCTTACTCCTCATTACGCTTAATACGTATATGGATCATCCACTAACCCGAACCACTGGCTTACGGGTTTTCGGGATGTTACACGGGTTCTAGCTTAAACGAGTCTCGGAGCAAGATGGGCAGGTATTGGGCCCGGGAGAGGATGGAGAATGGGCCTAGGGTTGAGGGGGAGCCGTAAAAACCCTAAGTCTCCACCCACACCCTCACTTTCAATCCATCTTCCTCACTCATCCTAGAGAGAGAGAGTTACGGTTTGGCTCCAAAATCGCTCCATCCTTCATCTCCACTGTTCGTGTGAAGCTTTGCTGAAGAAACGAGTCGTTTTGAGGTAAGAATCGTCCTTAGATCTGAGTTTAGTTTAAATGGGTTTTACACAAAAAGCATAGATATTTACGTGTTAAACATGAAATAAACCATAGATCTAGCTTCACAAGAATAAAACGAACGTTTTGAAAGTAAAAAGTTAGAATCTTGGTAGTTTGTGAGATCAGCCGCCATTTTTCATGCAAAACTACGGTTTTGCGTTGAAGAAGACGACGAAGCGAAACTAGCAGGAAAGCGAAA
This sequence comes from Smallanthus sonchifolius, assembly GCA_023525975.1. Taxonomy (NCBI): domain Eukaryota; kingdom Viridiplantae; phylum Streptophyta; class Magnoliopsida; order Asterales; family Asteraceae; genus Smallanthus; species Smallanthus sonchifolius. Next base: position 26,127,456 of record CM042021.1, on the reverse strand, counting down.
CTACCTAGTTTCGTTTAGATCATGAGTAGCGAAACTACCTAGTTTCGTGGATATACAGAAAGTGAAACTACCTAGTTTCTCTGGGACCACAGGAAGCGAAACTGCCTAGTTTCGCTGAAGCCATGAGAAGCGAAACTAGTTTCGCTAAGACATTGGAAGCGAAACTAATTTAGTTTCGCTGAGATCTCAAAAGGCGAAATTTCCTAGTTTCGCAAAAATAGTAGAAAGTATAGAATTAATGTTTTATTAACCAGCTATTCAGATTATGAATGACGCCTCTTAGACCAGTTGGTAGCACGTAGAGGATAGCTTCACAGGTGAGTTCTAGACCCTCGTTTTATGTTTGCTTTTGGGGTGGTGTGCATAATGTGTGTTTATTATAAAAGTGTGTTAATAAACAAAAACATGTAAAGTATTTACCATAATTATGTGTTGGTAAATAAAAGAAATGTGTTTACTATAAATGTGTGTTAGTAAACGGAAGTAAAGGAAGGTTTTAATGTAAAGTTTGAAAAGAGGCAAAACGTGTGTTTAGCGAATGTTTTTAATAAACTAAGAAGGTAAATGTTTTAAGAAGTCATTACATTGTCTATAACTGGGAATGGAAGGGAAAGGTTCCTACAGGAAGGAATGTATTGTGTATGTCATGCGTACGCCCTGTGTGAGTAAGTCAGTCATGGCATTACCTTGTTAGGGGCCTTTGTGGCTAGCCAAAGGTTGTACAACCGGTTCTTTGTGATAAGGAGTAACGACGGTTACTCATGAGGTAAACGTAACCTCATCTTTGTGATAAGCGCTTGCGTAACAAGTCTTTGTGATGGTTCTGTGTGATGAGTTTTTCCCAGGTTATGATGTGCGTAGTATAAACAATTAACTTATGACTTGAAAGTAACGAGCAGGGAAAGTTTTGCCTCTACCGGCATTGTGTAAGAAAGTGTGAATCCTTCTTCTTTTATTATATGAACGTTTTATGTCAAGTTAGAACTCACTCAGTGTTAACTGACTTTTAGTATGCACATCAGGCTAAGTGTAGGTACGAATACAACTTTTGGATTGCTTGGCTGGTAGAGTAGAGTTACCCAGCATCAAAGGCTTCTGGCATCCGGTGGTGTTTTGAAAGAAAGTTGTAATAGCTAAGACAATGTTTTAAATGTTTTAATTGGTTGACAATTTGACATGATGTATGACGTTTTAATTCCGTTGCTATAATGTATTTAAAGTTTAAGAACTGTTTGTGAATAAGTAAATCCAACAAGTAAGATGACCCGGGATCGAGGCCTTACAAGATGCTTAGCATATTATGGATTGCCCATTCTCCTCTTTCTCAAGACAGACACATCAAACACCCCTAATTGCTCAATGCTTAAACTCAAAAGATATGTCGAAATTCAACTTTTAGACAAATTACAACAGAATGATTTTGAAAGACTAAAATGAGAATATATTAAAACACACACACATAGGTTTAACGATATGCGGCTGCGAGCAGCATCGATGGTGACAGACGGTGGGTGGCGGGAGGCGAATGGTTGCGACAATGGGTGATGGTTGCGGGCGGTGGGTGGCGGGAGGCGAATGGTTGCGACAATGGGTGGTGGTTGCGGGCGGTGGGTTTAACATATATTAAAACAAATGATATATCATTTACCTTCTTTCAATTGAGCCCTTGTCATCAAACCGTATCTAAAGAAGTACATCGTCTAACATATATGCCTTTGTGGTTGAGACCTTTACAGACAAGTGCTTAAATCCCCCGCTCGGTGCCATGGAGATCAAAGGTTGCTAGCTCTTGAGCAACTCTAGATTGGTCAGTTCTAGGATGACCGATGAACCCAAACCAACAGGTAAAATCGAAACGGTCGTGGTATTCGGTTATGTGACCGTGTATGGTATTAGTTTTAAAAAATTTTACAGGTATGGGACGGGTATGGTATTAGGTGACACGACACCTGACCCGATTACTCGAAAAACACATGCTCGTTTACCCAAACAATACCCTTAAATATTTTACTTTAATTCCTTGGGTAAAAAATTTACATAAAAAATAAAAATAGTAATAAATGTACTCGGTAATCCCACCGACTAATTTATATTAAACTAACAAGTATACCTGATGAGCAATGAGTAATCAGTAACCAACGGTATGTGACATGGTTTTACATGTATGAGACTGAGACTATCGATACTCGTCTCGTTGTCATCCCTGGCTAGGCCCCGAAGCTAAAGATTCAATAATTTGAAACATAAAAAAAACATCTACCTAAAAAGGGGAGTGTTTTGTTGAAAAAAACCCACAAATATCATTGACATAAATGATAGAAACCAAATCATAGCAAAATATAACCATTTACAATTTAGAAAAACTTCATCAAACATGATACATATGCCATTAAAGTACTTGTCAACCATTGAAGCCATTTAAGGTTATACTCTCATCATCCTTCTCAATTTGTATAGAAACAGATCTTGCCTCTAGTTTGGGAGCTCAATTTTGAAACTCTATTAGGTTTTTGGTGTATAGCCTGGACGGAATTGCAAACCGTTGAGTACCATGCAAGGCAGATACGAAAATAGCTAGATACTTTCTAGCAAACGTTTAGGTAAAAGCCATATTGAAGGAAGTTAATTATGTCCCCAAATTTTACAATAGAGCCTAAGATTCTAGCAACCGAGATACCAAGTTCAGTCAAAATAGTTGACACATTAGGTCATTAACTATAACCTTAAATGAAACAAATATGTAACCAAAATAGACATTTTAACTATAATCTTAAATAGCAAAATCTGGATAAAGAGGTAGAAAAAAGGCTGTTGTGTAATGACCAAACTATCCCTGTAAGTAGTAATCCCAAATCTGATACAACCACTAGCTTAGCCTAGTGGCAAAGGTGTATATCTAAGACTTCACTAAAATGGAGAGGTCTTGGGTTCAAGTACCACTTGTGACAAAGAAAAAGAGATCCAGGTTGGGCCAGAGGGTTTTCTCACCTATGGTGGGTTTCCTCCTAAGGGAGGTGGAGATGATTGGGTAAGTCAACGGCCGTCAGTGATCCAAATTGTCGTTCAAAAAAAAACTATAATCTTAAATGAAATTTGGTCAAAAAGTTTTTGAAATTTGCATTCATGAACTTATCACTATAAGATCATTAGATGATTTTCTTGTTATCAAAAGGTTATTGAAATTTGCATTCAAACAATTTTGTAATCAAGGATTTAGCGTTTGGAAAGGAAACTTGGTTTGAAAAGAGCTTTAAATCAAAGAAGTGAATTTGGATCTGACCGATGAAGCTCGAGATGAGGGTTGTAGCCACCTCCTCATGTGCGGTCTAGATTTTGTATACTTTGTTAAAATCATATGAAATCAACCGTAACACCGATGGCATGCCAAAAAAATCAGAAGACAACCTTCAAAAGTGTAACATAGTAGTAAATGCTTAAGTCCCTCCAACAGAGGTCTCATGTTAGAATCTAAACTTCCACCGGTTTTCTGTCTTTAACCCCTTGAAAGCCATGGTCATCAAATGCAGAAACACAAAAGGCTACATACAAACTTTGAACTAATTACAGGGCCAAAAACAATGCCAATAATCTGCATTTGGATTTGGATTTGGATTTTAAAAGCCTAGCTCTAAACTTCTACTAGTTTAAAGACATTCACCCCTCTCAGAAAGCAGCAGCTCTATCATATATTGTCGTTGCGCCACAAAGAGAAACTAGAAACGGGCACCGCCCCGACAATTCTCATTCTTTAAAGATATCCTTGACCACACTCATCCCATCGGATGTCGTCTCCTGAACAGATGATATCAATATTTCGTTTATGCCATAACAATCTAAATATTTTTAGTTTGGGATGTCTTATATCCTTTTTTGGCAAATTTCAAAGCTAAAACTACTAATATGGGTCAAATTGAGTTGTGTTTTATCTCAAACTGGTCAAACGGTTAAGCTAAAAGACGAGACTAAAAAACAAGACGAAAGTCATCTGAAATTTATTTGCATAAAACCTCCTAAACCGCATCACTAAAAATGTTGTACTATTTTTGCAATAATGGAATTTTTGTAAGCATGTTATACACATTAATATTTATAAAATATTAAAACAGTGAAAAAAAGTATTTGCTTGTGGGCCCAACCTGGCCAGTTTTGACCCAGTACTCGAACCCGACCGCCCATTTTGCCATTCCTAGAGGCGAAGATGCCAGTTCATAAGCTTATTGTTATTCAATCAAGAAAATGACTAGCATTCCTAATGTGAGCACAAGACCGACGTCTAATATAACTTGAAAAGACCAGGCAGTCTTTAGCCCAATCATATCAATGGACCCCTGCAACCATTAGGTTGTGGGTTCAATGTACCACTACCACATTATGATTCACATTTGCCACAAACAAAGATAAGACCCACAAAATGCAGATGAATATTTACCTCTTGGTTCTGCGGTCTTCATAATCCATCATTCCACCAGGTTCACCAAAAAGCCCGTGCCCTCGGAAGTCCATGTCAGCCTGCTCATAGTGGATAACTTCTGCCACAATAAGTAAGACACATCGACAAAAATATACGGTATGAAATTATTCCTAATACACTTTCTCCTGTCAAGATGATGATCATTGGCATCCTAAATGGAACATGAAAGTTATGGTCATTGTTATCCTAAATGCAACATAAAGATCAAATTCTACGAGTCTAGAAAACCAGAAATATAAGTGGACTTTACCCAGTTTAAGAGACTCATAAACTTATCAAACCGAACATTTAGAAAGAGCGGTGCCGACCTTGAGGGAGAGTGCATTCTTAGCTTCTTCAAGCATTTCAACATTTTCCTGTTTATGTTTCTTGTCCAGCTCACTCATGGAGTCTGCCCATTTTATCTTTTCTTGAATTGTAATAAGTAAACTGTCTGATGTACCCAACCTATGAAATGTCATCAATGAGAACCACTATAAGTGCTTTATTAAAATATAACAAAGAAAATAGTCAAATAATGATTAATTTACTTGATTAACTCAAACAAAAGTAACTAATCAAAGTCAAGATGGAAACTGGCTAAGGAAATGCAAAATTATATAAAGGTTGACTGAAACAAGTGACTGAGGGTCCATTGATTATTCTTAGTTCTAACCTACCATCACATTTGAAAAATGCCTCAAGTTTAATATTCCAATTGTTACTTATTGATCAATTTCTACAATTATGAAGCCCAGGATTATTTGAGAATGTACTTCTATTTTCATGTGTACATATATTCAGGCTTGTATCCAATCTACCTGAATATGCAATAAATTTAGCATTTCATGAACCAGTAAGGTTTGCTTTCATCTCACTCTCCCTAGAACCGACTTTATGAGTGGGATTTTCACTGGGGTTGTTTGTTGTTTATGAACCAGTAACCATTTCACAGAAATAATATCGTATGTTCAACACCAGATGCAGAAAAAAGAAAATATAATTTGAGATTACCACTCTGAGAGTGTATGTATCATATTCCCTAATTGGCCAGGCCTGAGATCTCTGCCTGCTGCAAATTGCACCTACAACAACACAAATTATTAAAGCAAAAATAAACGAGAGAGATAAATATGCATATGCATATGCTAAATTAAGGAGATAAAGCTAGAAAAAAATATGGAAGGATAGATGTAAGGTCACACCTCAAAAAGTCTCCTCTGCTGATCTAGCTTGCCCCTTAATATGCCCTATGCAGGGAACAAATGAAAATTTAAATTAGTAATTGCATACATAAAATAAGAAATTAAAAGTCTGTGACGGTAAAATCATAAGATCTTATCAGTTATAAAAATCGATGAAAGAAACTTGCAAAGGCACAAAAATATAGATATAGATATTTATTTTTAGAACTAACACGTAGAGAAATAAGTCAAGAAAAACAAGTAACAAGTTTTAGTTTTTTATATTTGCAAGTAATTCCCTCAAGTCACCAAAACCATATAAGTCAAAGCATGTCATTATAATCATGGGAAATCACCTACCACATACATGCACTCGATTAGAAAATCTTCAAGCTCACGAACATTTACAACATCCAATTCATGCATCAGCACATCATAGGGGAGTACCTGAAAGTACCCAGCATCAGAAACCAAGGATGACATAAAACAACAATTAAAAATAACAACTATATATGACCATACATTCATCTAGCTTCGTATCATATGGCGCAACCCAATTCTTACTCCTTTGATCAAAATACCCAAAAATAACTTAAATTTAACATGTTGATCCATATTTATGTTGACTACTTTCTTATAATTTATCATATTTTATTTCACTAGGTTAGTCCCGTGTATTACACGGTTAATGAAAAGAAACATATATTATTCATAAGTGTCTAAATAAGAATTACTTTTCATAGTGAAAAAAAATAAATTACAATTACATTCACAAAACCAAATTACATAAGGTAAATTTTTTAGATTCTAGAAAGTTGATTTTGATTAATTGTTATTTGCTTAACAAAGATAAGTTGTTAATTTTTTTAAAAATTGTCAATTTAATTATCTAATTATAGTAAATTTGCGAGAGTTAATTTATTGATTTTGTTATAATTTAAATAATACAAATTTCAAAATTTTCAAATCAAACGGTTTTTAAGTTCTAGTCAAATGATATTAAATAATTTTAGCAATTATATTTGTTAAACATTTATTATTTGTAAGAGGTTTAAAATCTTAAATTATAATTAAACTTTAGGTGGGAAAACTATTTTACAAAAACCTTTATTTATTAGGGAGTATAGATTAGTATTTTTCTTTAATTAGTTATATTTTGAATTCTTATTGTATATTCTTATTTAATATAGTTATTATTCTTCTTTAATAATATATTTATAATATCATTATTATTTAATAAGATATAGGTGCATTTATTAGGAGAGAGAGGCGGGAAAACCAATGTGAGGAGACATGAGGGAGTGACATGTGGCAATCCAAAACCTTTATTTATTAGTATGTATAGATTTTACTTGTTCTCATTACCACTTCTTTGATGATATGCATTATTTTTTCCAATTCACACAAAAGTACAGTGTATATATATCAGAAACAAAATGATTACCAACCCTTGTGGTGTTTATAATGTACTAAGTTGATCAAACTATTTCAATCTCATGATCCTCAGCTAATGTGAGCATTGTGAGTTACCTTGTTAGCCTCAGCTAATGTGAGCATTGTGAGTTGCTTTAATTTGAGGACCTGATCAGGCATCAACTGTGGAAGTTCACTAGCATTACCTACAATAAGTAAAGACGTCCAAGATGGCATGTTACAACTTACAAGGAAATACAAAACCAATTGATGCATCACAGATCTGATTGGGTATTTCAAGGTCTCATGGCTATTACATGAAAAGTTCAATTTTAGGACTGGATTAAGTTTAGTATCTAGAATGTCAGAGGCAGTTGCATCATAAATTATGCAATGACACTTCAAGAAAGTACAACAGTTCAAGACCAACAAGAAAGAATCAAGATGTTAAAAATCATTACAACCCAATAGCAAAGAGCAAAAGAACGTAATGTGCTAGAATAATATCAATCCTCATACTATGGAGCATGAAGACTTTGGCAGCAACAACCAAAGCAAGATCCTAAAATAGTTAAGATGACTAGATAAAAGTGAACAAATACTAGACAAACAGAATGAAATACCATTAAAAACTGGGTACCAATAATATATAAAAACTGTGTTGCTAGATCTCATTTAAGTATCTCTAGTACAGTCTGCTTTGTTTATCATTTCTCCTTTTTCCATTTTATTAAATAAATTATGGATTTATGGTTGTATCAAGAAAGTATATGAATAGATAAAATCATAAGATGAAGATCATTTGAAAACATTGCAAGACCATAAATAAATTATGGATTTATGGTCCGGTATCAACCTCTATTACATGTCATGCCAATTAAAAGAAAAACATTTTATGAATTTGAAAAGGATGCACTCCATATAAAAGCACTAATGTTATGTATTTTCTTTCCATCAGTTAAGCATGCCGATACTTATAAACTCACTTTTGAATGCACCTTTTTGTTTAGTCCTTCCTTTTTATTTTAGTAGACATTTATTACGTGATATGAATTTAAAGTTGTTCAATTTGTTAACCGTTAATGTCTAAAAATCACATTAATTTGAAGTCAATATGAATATGTTAAAGTGTTACTAATATACATATTATCTCAAAAAAAAAGTATTCAAAAGTTTTTATTTAATATAAGAAATACGATATATGTATTATTACTTGAAAAATTCTGTATTATTACTTAAAAAAATTCTGTGTAATTGTCTATTTATTTACCGTATATGTATTATTACATAAAAATTCTGCTTTCTGATAAATATTTTTAAGAAATGAACTTATTTTAATATAACTATATATTATAAATAATCATGGACTCCTGTTCAATTTTGTAGCTAAAAGAGGTAGGAAGCCTACTGTTGTACACACTCCATGTTCCATGAGCAAACATCTGAAGCAAATCAAGGTATCTAGAATCTTCTGTTCCTTGAAGCTGCATAGTAATTGATTGATCAGAAAACAGAAAAAAGAAGAAAATCACAGAACTTGCAACAACACTCCTAAAAAACATAGGATTGCAAGAAGTCACTTAAATATATCCCAATACCCTTCAAAATTCAGCCACATTGTACAGTAAGCACCTGATAGGGTTCGGGGACATTGATTTGAAGATGACAAGATATACTTGATTCAAATAATAAGAGAGATACTTTAAATATAAGCCCCATGTTGTGGAAACATGAATTCCTCTCATAAACTAGATACACAGCCAGGCTCAAAGGAAATAAGTTTAGTGACCTAACACAAAGACCAGAAAAGGGTCCTTCAGAAACCAAACAAACTTACCTATTGAGATCATGTTCACTCATATGATGGTCCCTAGTGCATGTATTTGACCAATCAGTCCATGTGTTGACAACTTTTTATATGAGACATGTGGGTATAGTATAACTATAGATGGCAGTTAATTCTTTCTAATTTGACTTAACCACCTCCTTTATGTAACTTTTCTTTCAGAAGAATCCATGACCATCGGTCCATTGCAAATCATTAAGGCATAAATAACTAATTATGGTGTATGTATGGAATTATTATATAGCAAACCTTACCTAGTTCTGGTAAGGGTTAATTTGTTGTACAAAGGGCAACATGTAAAGTTATTACTACACAGTTTGAGGGAGGTACTCAGCGTTTGTACGTTATTAGAGCATAATGACATCATCAGGGGCGGAGGCACTAGTAAGGGACTGGGGTCAAGTGACACCATCGTTTTTTGAAGATTCACTAGAAGTATACTATGCAAGGTTTGTTTGATTAAAATAGTTTGGGTGAAATTTTTACCATTTGTTAAGTTTTCCCAGTGCAGTGGTTGCTTGAGGCTTGCACCATTCCAAATTTTTCGTAATCTCTCCAAATTTTTCGTAATCTCTCCAAATTTCGTAATCTCTCCAAATTTTTCTCCACCTTAGGGATTACACATCGTGTCTCGTGTCCACATACGAGTGAACAGAGCAGCTTTGTGGAACGGCGCCACCGACATGTGGTTGAAACCGGCCTTACCCTATTAGCACATTCACATCTCACATCGTTTTTGGTATTTTGCCTTTGATACGGCCGTCTACCTTATTAATCGGATGCCCACCCGTACCAAATCCAACATTTCTCCCTTTGAACAAGTATTTAAACATCCTCCGGATTTTTCGTTCCTTCGGGTTTTTGGGTGCCAATGTTATCCTCACCTTCGTCCGGATAACAATTAAAAAATGGACTTTCGGTCCATTCCTTGTGTTTTCCTCGGCTACAGTCCCACCCATCACGGGTATCGGTGCCTTAACCTTGAAACTGAGCGTTTATACATCGCTCGACGCTCGTCATGTCCGGTTCCATGAACAACCCTTTCCCTTCTCCACACCCACGGGTGCTTCCACTCCTCCACCCGAATTAAATCCTTACACCTCCTCTTACCCTACTCCACCACCACCACCTCCCTCCCCTCCTTCACCCTCAAATATCTTGTCTACTCAAATACACACTCCACCAACACCAACACCTTCCACATCTCCTTCACCATCGCATAACCAGTCACCCCAAATACCCACCCCACCGCCACCGGTCTTCAAGACCTACCAGCGTCGTCGCCCTAAACCTTCCGATGTTACTCCTCCATCACCTCCTGATCCAGCCCCTGCTCAACCTCCCACCCGTACCCGGCCTGCTAACCTCCGGCCACACCCTAAACAAACCAAACCCTTTGTTCCTACGTCCTATCACACCTCTCCCTCCACTACTGAACCTCCCACCTTTGCCATTGCTAACAAGGATCCTCACTGGCGTGCTGCCATGAATGAAGAATTTTCAGCCCTAATGAGAAACAAAACATGGGCTCTGATACCACAATAAACAATGTGATTGATTGTATTACTTTGTGTGTTACAAATGAGAAACAAGAGAGGATTAAATAGAAAACATAACTACACTTTAACCCCTCTATAATGGACAAATACTTATTGACTAATAATATACCACTTCAAGCGCACAAAAGGCGCACCAAAAGCGCAGGTGAGGCGCACGCCTCATGTACATAAAGCGCAAATATGCATTAGGATGTTGTACAACAGGCTTTTTAAGTTGTATATGTAGGTAATTCATATATTAAATCATATATAAAGCTGAATTATAGCTAAATTTTGGGTAGGGGATGCTAAAATCTTTTAAGATATATAAAAAAAAATTATATAAGCATCTTGCGCTTCGCGTACTAAAAGCGGTGCGCTTTTACGCTTTGGCTTTAGACCCCGTCGCCTCGGTGCACTTCTCGCTTTTTAAAACCAAGACCGTTACACGTAGCCTTAGAAGATAAAAAATTCAATGAAACCTATACATATCTATAGGAGCATAAATCCTATCAAAAACACAGTTCACTGTGGTACAAAAAAAAGAAACTACTGGCAGCATCAGGCAAGTATATCATTGATATTATGGAGAACGGAGGAATCAAACATCAACTACGTTTAAAATACCAAAAACCTAAAAAATTACAGCATTACATATATGTTATCAATCACCATATATTCAATATAAAGTAAACAAAACGGGAAAACTAAGCGTATTAATACGAAATATATAAACAATTGCGAAAATTCAGACCTCGAGAATATTCGGGACGGAGAGGATCTCGGTGAAAGCGAAGAGAGAAGGATGTGAGGTCGCTTCCACAATGATGTTTACGAGAGATGATGGTGAACCCTTAATGACGGACGCTTGTTTGACGAAGTGTTCGATATGCTCTGCTTGCTTTCGCTCGATATCCATGACGACGACGACGACGACGACGATGATCTCTACAGTGCGAGATCAAGTCTAGGCAGAATTATATGATTGTGATCGATTGGTAATTTTAGAAAATTCTTCAATGGTTACAGAAATTAGGGTTTGAAATCAAAAGGGGGTTTTTGAGGACTCTTTTTGGTGCCTTTTTGATTTCTTATATTTACAAGTATGTATCTGTCTTATGTGCGTCGAGGATTCAAACGCGCGGTTTTTTTTTTTTTGTAACGCTTTGTTCTCGAGTTCGGGAAGAAAAGAAAGGAAATGATTTTTTTCTTTTCTTTTTTTTTTTTTTTTTCTTTTTAAATTGAAAGGATATAAATAAGTCTTGTTTTTTTTTCTTTTCCCTTCATTTTCCTTCTTAAAAAAAACTAGGGAACACTCTTCCTCTCATTTTCTTTCTTTTCCCCTTCCAAAAAACTAGGAAATAAGGGTTAATTTCCCTTTTTCCTTTCTTTTCCCTTCTTTTCCCTCCTTAAATGAGACTCGGGAACACAGCGTAAGCGTAAACTACAATTTGCGTCCTTATGGTTTACCCGTCTACACATTGCGTCATTACGTTTGAAATTTCGACCATTGAGTCCACATGGTTTCAATTTTTCTCCAATTGAATCCCTGTGGCTAACGCCCGTCAAGGATCTGTTAGTAAACAAGGAAAATTACCATAATACCCCCAGTTTTTTCCCTCTATTACTTCATCTTTTACAATCTTTTTCCCTGTTAACTCGTTTTGAAGCAAGCCGGCAATCAACACACAAGGTGATTAACGGGTGCTGATGCAAACCCAAATGTGCACCACAAATATGTTACTGATACAATCAACGGATCTATCATTCCTAAATGTATTTGCAAGCCAACAGTGCACCACAAATTTGCAAGCCGGCAGTGCAAACCCAAATGTTACAACAGTCGCACCAACCGATACAATCAATGAGAGAAAATGCAAACCCGAGAATCAGAGGACGAAATGCAAGCCAGCAGTGCAAACACAAATTTGCAAAGTCAGTCCTATTTAGGGGTAAAATGCAGATTGTTGTAATCAAAACAGAGGCAATGACAGTCCTATTCTTTGCAACTGATACAATCAACGAGGGAAAATGCAAACCCAATCAAAACAGAGGGAAAATGCAAACCGGATTCATTTCATACATACATTTGGGGTAAAATGCATACCCGATCAAAACAGAGGGAAAGCTTGATCATTATATAGATCATTACATACATACATTTAGGGGTAAAATTAATCACCAAAAAACTCTAAAAAACATTGATCTTTAACCCAAAAACCCCTAAAAAACATTGATCGCTAACTTATTCTAATCTAGCCTATCGGTGTTGCCACATTCAAACTCAAAGTGGAGTTTCCAGTTAAACAGGAACTTCAAGGTTACCTTGTAGTGAACCACAAGGTGAGTAATGGTGCTGCTTATCCTCATTCTGGCTACAACATGCTCGTTCTCTAGCGTTGCCATAATTTGGATTGGAAACACCATCGTTCTCTCTCTTGTGCACCGCGAGTGGTGGGTCGGTGGCAGTGGTGAAGTCCAATGATGAGGAGGGATGAAGTACGGTGGCAGTGGTGAAGTCCGATGATGAGGAGGGATGAAGTACGATGATCATGCGATGGGCGTCGACATATGAAGAGCGAGGTGGTGAGGTGGTGGTGCGGCAGTTGGAGAAGAGCGTCGCCGATGGTGATGGTGATAGTGATGCGGGAGGGATGAAGATGAGGGGAGGGATGAAGAGTGTAAAGAAAGTTTGGGATGAAGGACCTAAGTGTCAATATATAGGTGAAAAGTCTGAATTGCCCTCCTCATTACCCATTAAATGACTTATGTACCATTATTTACTAACAGATCCCTGACGGCCGTTAGCCTCCGGGACTCAATTGGAGAAAATTTGAAACCACGGGGACTCAATGGTCGAAATTTCAAACGTAAGGACGCAATGTATAGATTGAGGTAAACCACATTGACGCAAACTGCAATTTAATATTTTTTTATTTGGGCTCGTATAATCAAGATACATCTAGTATTAAGACTAGTATTAAGAGTTGTGTATTGTGGCGGCGACGTTAAACCGTGAAAGCGAAGCACTATCTAGAAAAAAAAATAACGTCCTTAATAATATCATCTCGGAAACGTTGCGGTTTATATACGTGCGTTATGGCGCGTTAAAACGCGACAAAATAAATGTCTTCGAAACTTTATATAACAAGAAAAACCTTTACACTTTACGGAGTGTTAAACCGCGAAATAGATCAATGTTTTTAGGGAAAAGTTATAAAAACAAAAACAAAAAGGGTGTGGCGCGCTAAACCACCAAAAAATAATTAACGTCATTAAAACTTTGTACAATAAAATAAAAAAAAATTAACGTTCTCGTTACTTTATAAAATAAAATCAAAACATTTATAGCCCAAATATTATAAATTAGAGTAAACTTCGTTTTTGGCCCATGTGGTTTGGTCAAAAGAACGGTTTTAGTCCATTAGTTTCAATTTGACTTTTTTACTCCCTATGGTTACCTAATTGTATCAATCAGGCCCCTGACACTAACCCCGTTAGTTTTTTCTGTTAAAAATAAGGGTATTTTAGTTTTCTTACTGATAAGGACTAATTATGTCATTTTTTTAAAATTAACACAAGGACCATTTATGTAAATTACTTAAATAAATATTTTAATGACTAAAACACAATATATATTATATCTGCTGACAAAACTAATGTCAGTAGAGTGACTGATGACGTAATGGGGGGATTCGAACCCGCATATCGTGGGTGTGCAACTGGCGCTTTTTTTCTCCCTTATGGTAGTAAAAATATAAAAGTAAATCAAAAGAAAAACGTATTATAAGAAAAAGAAATTAAAAAAACCAATTAACCCTTGCGCGTTACGGCGGTCTTTTTTCTCCGAAAACCCCATGCCACGACCGATCAGTGTTGACTAAGATTTAAAGTAATCTATGATACTAAAAACACAAAAATAAGTCAAAGAAAAATTTATTATAAAAAAACAAAAATAAATAAATAATCCATGGTATAAAAAAAGAAAAAAATTAGTTTGTTAAATATTATAATTAATTAAAATATTAAGTTTAATAAAAAAAATCATCAACTTTTTTAAATGTATTTAGTTAAATAAAAAAACATTTAGTTAAAAAAATAATTAAAAAAATTACATACGAAGCCTAAAACTATAAAACAAAACAAAAGAAAAAAGAAAAATAAAATGAAAACCAAAAGAAAAGCAAAAATCGGATGAGAGGGTCTACCCGGATTCGAACCCACGCCCCTTGTTTCACATAGCAGCGCGCTTACGAGCTCACACAGCATCACAAGTACCCTGTACCACTTGCAGCTTCACCTGTACCTTTTTGCTTTGACTGATAGGAAGCCGTCATGTGGTCGTTCCTGTAGATACCGACCACGGACTTTAATATATATAGTAGTTAATTACAATAGCTACCCTATACTTTCTATATTCTTTTTAAAAAGTATGTTTTATATTATAACAAATGTATTGAATATTTTATGATTAAAAAGTTTTAAAAAAGAAAAAAAGGATTAGATTTATAGTTGAAACGTAATTATTTTCATCTCTATTAAATTTGAATATCATAATAGCATATATAGTCATAATTCAATGTGTTCTATGTATTTATATTTTTTTTGTTGTAAATTTATAATTTTAGAGTATTGATATGTAAAAAAAATTAAAAAAAGTTTCAGGTGAAAAGGGTAGTTTTCATGTTAACCCACGAAAACTCATATCGTGTGCTAGTTCATGTCATGATTTTCTGTTTCATGTCGGGTCCAACCCGTCAACTGGCAAACAC
This sequence comes from Smallanthus sonchifolius, assembly GCA_023525975.1. Classification (NCBI taxonomy): domain Eukaryota; kingdom Viridiplantae; phylum Streptophyta; class Magnoliopsida; order Asterales; family Asteraceae; genus Smallanthus; species Smallanthus sonchifolius. The sequence continues at coordinate 26,112,253 of CM042021.1, read as the reverse complement.
GACCCATTTAACACCACTATAGAAAAGTTACTTTGTCACGTATTTGTTTTTGTATGTCACGCATTTTGGGTTTGACAGTTGCAAATATAATACACTTTCTTTATGAATCATCATGCTAAACTATGTCCTATCTTTGAGAACTATGTTCTCGGGTTCCGTTAGATAGTGTAGTCTCGTCGATGCATTGTAGTATTTGTCCTTCAATCATCCACATATTGTCCAACAAGTTTGTTTGTACTTCATGATCTACCTAAATCGCATTTAATGTTGCTTGGAAGATACACTCACTCATGGGATCCGTCTTCATCCCCCACTTGATTAATTTTCTTAATGTCGAGTAGGTTGTGGTAGGGTCACACCTACAAACATTAAATAATAAAAATCTAATGATGATTGATTATATTATCGATTAATTAGTGATATTTTTATATATTTTTTTTAAAAGGCAAATTTTATTCACAGAAACAACACCAAAAGAATCAGGACAAACCCAAAACACCACAAAAACCTAACGAAATTACATAAGATCGAAATTACACCAATTAGCCCACGAGATGGACTCATTCTTAGATCTATTGGAGAACCACAAAAACCCGGAGACCTTGATATGATGGATGATTTCAACGATCTTGATAGGCTTGTTAGAGAACCGTTTCTCATTCCTAGCTAACCACAAGAACCAAAGAGAGATAAGAATGATACCGTGGAAACCCTCAAAATCCGCCTCCTTTAGCCCGCTATAAGAATGCAAAATCAAAAGTTCTCTAACCGAGAAACTGGAAATAGGGGGACACGACACCACCTGTTGATACTTTGCCAAACCACCGAAGCCACTAAACAAGAAGAAAAAATATGCTCAGCGGATTCAGGGCAAGAATCACAAAAAACAGACCTAAGGTCCTCAACAAAAATGTTCCTTCTACTCAGCGCATCAAGAGTCGGGACCGATCGAATTCAGACCCCAGACAAAGATGTTACATTTGACGGTCACCCATTTCAACCACTTTAGAACAAACTGGTTGCTAAAATCTCTCTCGCCGATCAACAACTTTTTGAGAGACCCAATAGAAAAAGAACCAGACCTGTCACCCAGCCACTCTCACCCGTCTTTTCTGTCTGAACAGCAGGCCGAGACCAGCAACAACCTGCACTTGCCCATTCAGCCATCTCCAAATGATTAAAGTGTGAATTCTTCCACTTCCATCGACCATCAAACGTTTGGGCAGAACAGTCAAAACGCTCAAATACTTTGCAATTCTTTTCCTTCTCAAGTAAGAAAAGGAAAGGGAACTTGTCCTTGAGCGACTTGGAGCAGACCTGAGGATCGAGCCAGAACCGAATATATTCACCATTCCCCACCACCCCTCTACACAACACATGAAAGGGGTAGCCTGAAACAACTAACCTGGAGACCGAATTAACAATATTCTTCCAAACGCCCCTTCAAAGATTTGTTCAAAGGCAGAACCGACCAGCACTTTCTGTTGCAATGGAAAGCATCAATAACTTTCCTCCAAAGGCTAAGATGGTCACTCTTGTATCTCCATACCCATTTAGCTAAAAAGGTGTGGTTGATATCCTTGAGTTTACTTAAGCCAAGACCACCTGCGGACCTAGGGGAAGAGACACGGTCCCAATCAACCTAATGGATTTTCTTCACGCCACTCGCCCTCCCCACAAAAAAACTTTTAATAATCGACTCCAAATCAGCAACCACTTTAGCCAGGGCCTTGTATATAGAAAAATAATAGTTAGGAAGGGTCTCTAAGACAGATTTAATGATGGTCAAACGACCTCCTATAGACAATAACGAAGCCTTCCACGCTGAAAGCCTTGCTTGAACTATATCATAAATGGGCTTCCGGTGAGACACCCTATTCATATTAGCACCAACTGTAAGCCCGAGATACACAAAAGGAGCCAAACCAGATTTGCATCCCACAACCGAGGCCATAGATTCCACCTCAGTCGAGTCAACTCCAAGACCGAAGAACGTAGATTTTCCAATATTGATCTTTAGACCCGAGCACAAGTAAAAACATCTAAGAACTCTCACAATGTTTTTCACATTCCCCAAAGACCAATCACCCCGAATAATGGCGCCATTCGCGTAAAGAAGATGAGTAAGAAGCGGCCCGTCATTATGAGTTTGGATACCGTGAAAGATGCCAAAATCACAAGCCTTAACGAGCATACCCGATAGAGCCTCCATAACAATAAGAAACAGAAAAGGAGGAATAAAGTCTCCTTGCCTCATCCCTTTGAAGCATTGAAACTCAAAAGTAGGCACTCCATTGACCAAAACCGAAGTCCTCGCCGATGAGAGAATGCCATAAATCCAAACACACCAACACGACGGAAAACCCATTTGATCCAATATTGAAATCAGAAAATTCCAGTTCACATTATCATAAGCTTTTTCAAAGTCGATTATGAATAGGAACGCCTTCATTTGTTTCTTTTTAACCCAAGACATGACTTCGTTGACAATAAGAGGGTCGTCCAAAATAGATCTACCTGAATAAAAAAGCAGATTGAAAACCAGATATAACGGAGCCAAGGACCTTTTTCAACTGATTAGCAAGGACTTTAGAAATGGCCTTGCTAATGACCCTAACCAAAGTAATAGGCTGGTACCCAATTAAGTCCACCGGATCGATAATCTTAGGAATAAGGGCAATAAAAGCCGAGTTGCAGCCCCTGTTAATCATTCCAGATTTGTAAAAGGCCTGAAAAACCTGCAAAAAATCAGCATCAAAACAACTCCAAAATTGTTTTATAAACCTAAAATTGAATCCGTCCGGGCCAGGAGCCTGATCGTCACCACAATCAAACACGACTTCTTTGATTTCCTCGATGGAAAATGGGGCTGACAAAAACCCAAAGTCTACATAAGAGATTAACTTCAAGTGTGGACAGAGAAGGTTAGGCCGTCTAGGCAGATAATCCACAAACCGATTCTTAAAAAAAATTAAAAACTTCTTTTTTAACCCAAGTGGTTTAGTAACCCAAATTCCATCAATAATTAACCCATGAATCGAGTTACTAACCTTCCTACTATTGACGTATCCATGAAAGAATGCTGAATTTTCGTAACCGTGCATAGCCCACTTGATACGAGCCTCTGCCTCAAATCACTAGCCCGATTATGATCAATTTCCAAAAGGCCTTTCTTGCATTCAAGCCTAATCCACTCTTCGTCTTCGGAAAGGTTTCTAAATTCCAACAACTCGTCCATGTCCTCCAACTCAGACCTCAGACAATCTTCATTTTCCCCTTCTTTAGAACACGTCTCATCCCTCCAAGAAATGATCCTCTGTCTCAAGATTTTGAGCTTTTCGACTAGGCGAATGTCCTGGGGGACGAGAAAACAAAAGCTTCATTAGCTAACAGCACAATGGAATTAAACTCTGGATAACCGAGCCACGAATTAAAGAAACTAAACGGGCGCAGCCCAAAATTAACCGGAGATGTGAAGAGAACTAATGGGTTGTGATCCGAAAAAGATATGGGCAGAGCCCTAAGGCAAGCGTTCGACCACAAATCTAAGAACTTCTTACAAACGAGGAACTTGTCAATTTTGCTAAGCTTATTCCCAGCCGAATAAGTAGAGTTCCTACCTCTCATCACGTACTGATAGAGATCAGCTTCAAAAAATGAAAGAGTTGAAAGAGCTAGCACAACAAGGATTAAAAGAAGAATTACGCCTTTCTTTGGGAACCTGACAGAATTAAAATCTCCAGCCAACAACCATAACCCCCATAGAGGACTCCTTAATACCAATAATCCGAGCCCACAAAGCCCGTCTATCTACCACCAACTGAGGCGCGTAAACATTCATTACATTGAGAACCTCGTTACTCCCTTTAATTCTACCCTTAAGGAGCAGAAAGTTTTGGTTGTTAACTGACTCGGAGATCATAAAAACCCCCTTAGTGATATTTATATAGATAAAACTACTCATCTAAGCTAGAAACTTGTACCCACAAGAAGAAATTTTTTGACGAAGTTGTATAATAATGTAAAATCAAACAACCACAATAAACATATTTGGGTTAGAAACTAATATCACAAACTCAAAACAACTTTGCATAGCATCCCTGAAATGAAGCCTCACATGAAAAACATATATGAATGTAAAATATATCTATGCTAGAGACTAATACCATAAACTAATAACAATTTCAGATTTTCGGAAACACCTAAAATATCATAAAAGAGCAAATAACTAATGAATATCATACAAAATCACTAAGACTAACTTGACATTGAAGAACAAAAAATAAAACAATGAGGAATACTAAAGCAACAACAATAGAATATTTTATCTGAAAAATAATTTTGATAAGACAAAACTCACAAAATACTTACTAATTCATCGTGTTCAATTGTTCATAGCCTCTTTTTCCAATTTTCATTTGTTGGTTACGACTTGCAATCAATAGAATTGAGTTCAGAAGAGAGCACATATTCAAGTTCAAAAAGTTACATGTCGCTTCTACTAGAAATGGACTCCTTATTTGTCCATCGAGTTAAGACGAGTGTATAATTTGATATTTGTAGGTTGCGGGTGGAACAATCACATGGAATGGAGTCCTACGATTGTAGTGGGACTTGTGTGGTTACTTAGTGACCATATCAATGTCGTGTGTTACTAAGAGGTGACGTGTCGATCTGTTCTCATTAGAGATGGTGAAACACATGGCGCATGAATTGGTGTGTACATGGCTTATGCCATTGACACCAACCAGAGTAATGGAATACTTGATGCTCCAGGCGTGAAGAAGTTCATTAAGGGTTTTATACCCGAGTGTCTCTTCTTGGGTGTAGCCATTCTTTGTAGAGTTGAGGGATGGAAGAATGTGTTGTGCATCAATTGTCAGGGTTGAATAAGTGACTTAGGTCCTAGATTCAACCAATGAATGTAGAGGAGCTTAGTATCCCATAAAAGGATATGAAATCTATTGCGGATTCTATGAGATTGCGGTTTGCCGTTTCGGCTTTGGTGGAAATCCATTTTGGATAAGGTGGTAAATTTTGAAGGCATATATATAGACCCATAAAAGATAGTGGTAAACGAGGGGTAAATGGTGTTTGAAGTCTTAGAACTTTACAAGTGTTGTTTGAAGTCTTAGAATTTTACAGATGGTGTTTGAAGTCTTAGAACTTCACAGGTGGTGTTTGAAGTCTTAGAACTTCACAGGTGGTGTTTGAAGTCTTAGAACTTCACCAACGATATTGAGAATGAAGTCTTCGAACTTCAAAAGGGAATTGTGTGATTGAGATCCTTGAATCTCAAAGGAGGACTTATGATTAAGTCATTAGAGATAAACTGAGTGTTTGGGTTTCGGATAAGGAGTTATCTTTAAGAGTTGTGATGGAGGAATTGGGTAAGGCAATTGTCGTGTCCTTACTTGGAGAAACAGTATATTTGTCGGTTATTTTGGTACCTCATTCTGCTAAATAGTTGCAAGCTTGATTGTAGCAACTCTAGAAGATAACTTGAGGAGGGAACGGGTGACTGTATACGCGGGTGAATATTAGGTGGTTGAATTGATGCCACGAACTTCAAAGGAGTGTTGAATGTAGGTGATGCGATCCTTGAATCCCAATAGTGTGAAACACTTGAGACCTTAAATCTCAATGGATGCATTGGTGTGGAGGTTATGAAAACTTCCAGTTATGAGGTGGGGGAAACGGTGTGATAGAACTTGAATTCCTTAGTTGTCAAGCGTATTGACAACTGTTATGAGGTGATTCATAAGTTCAAGTAATCTATACACATGGGGTGACTTTATTGCTTGAATATGGATCATAGAGGTGGAAGGAGACATAGTCGAGGATGTTGACAAATGTCTCGTTAGCTTGTGGGCTAAAGCTAAATGCAAAAGGAAGGTCGTGTGGGAAGCCTCGACGGCTTCATATACCTATGCGAGGTAGGAGAAGCTTGTAGTAGTCTGACTGCAAGAATATATGAAAAAGGTGGTAATATGTTACGATTTGGTTAAATGGCTGGTCCTTTGACTGAAAAGTATGCAATTCCTATTCTTAGAGGAAACCTACTCTTATGAATGATCAAAGAATGTTGATTTAGTGGAGGGTGTGATACGACATGGCATGACCTTATCCTTTGAGTTAGATTGAAATGTCGGTTTCATTGTCCATTTGGAGGAATCGGGTGATTATTTTACCTTTGGTCGGGAGATATGGTGTCATCTTATCCATCTTTATGGATGTTGATGTGCCATTGTACGATTTACTAGATGGTGGATGGTGTCGAACACCGATTAATTTGGTGGTTTTCATTGTCGGTCTAGAATCAATGATGTGATTCAAGACTTAGTTTAGATGAACTTGTAAGTAAGCGCGATTGCTAATCCGCTCAAGATGTGACAGTAAACCCTAGTCGAATATAGGGAGGTGTATTGATATTTGTAATATCTGTACTTTTCCGTTTACAATTTCCGGCCATTTGGCATTTATTGTAAACCCTAATTATCCATATTTAATAATATGTGAAAATTCTTAAATGAATTGCTTATATTATATGGCTAAAAACCATACTCAAACTATGTATTAGGGCTAATATTCATGGTATTTGAATAAAGTCCCTAAACTATATAAAATTAAATCTCATAAATTATCTAAGTGTAAACAAAAATTGTACTTATTTTGGAAAATCTTAATTGTGTTTTATTCAATTAAAACACAAACTATATAAATTAAAATGATTTTTTTTTTTATAAAATTATTATGAATGTTTAAGAAATAATAAGATTTATTTCTAAATAAATCAAATAAATAAAGTTTAATTAAATAAATATATATATATTTTTTTTTAAATAAAGTTTTATAAAAATATGTCATTTTATATCATTTTTATAGAAATAAACAATTCTTTTATAATTTATACATTTAAATATATCAAATTAATTAACTAAAAACCCTACTTAACCTAACTAACAAATTCTAAACCCTAAGGACCTTTTCTGCCTAAATCCAAACTTAAGAACAAGAAACTAGAGGGACTAGTAGTGTATTTAACCCATTCTTGATTTCTGTTGAGTTTTGAAAGTCAACACATTCGAGCCTTTGATCCAAATTCGAATCGTATAACCTCGAATTCGTCCGATTTTGTAACCGATATGCACGTCTCAGACATTAACGACCATTATCAGGTCATTAAACCCCGTCATTGATTCGAATTAAATCCATTTACAATCCTTTAAACCATAACCGTCGACTCCTAATCATGAGACCATCAAATTGATTCGTTTCGATCTTTAAGCTCACAATTCAACACCTGCACACCTTATTCGAACTTCCCCGAACCTGTTGCACCACTCGATTTGGTCGGAGACGCAGCCGTAAACGTCGGGGAGTAACCGTTGAAGCCGCGACTGACATTTAGTCGATCCCCGCATTTCCGATATCATTTCAGGTAATTGAAACTCCTATCACCTTCGTTCTCATCTGTAGAACAGAAGCCCTAACCTTTTTGGGGCTGATATCATCGAATCGATCATGAACCCAATTCTAGGGTTCTTATGAAACCGGTTTAATCGAACACCACTTTAGACCCTTTTTAAATCCAATTAAATTATACCATTAGCTTCGAAATCAATCACTCCTTAAAAGCCCTTTATCAATTTAAACTGTTATTATCGAATTGATCATAACCAGTAACCTAGGGTTTGTTCATAATCCATTTTGGGGTTTTTGATCCTAGACACGATTAAAATGAAATTAAATCATACGAATAGATTCGCAATAACCTAAGCAATGAAAGCCCTATGATTCCAACGAGTTTCACTATCGAAATTGATCAAATTGATTTGATGCTCATATCTAGGGTTTCGGCCTTTCATCGAGTAATTAAACCATTCTAAACCTAACGTTTTTGCAATTAAACTCACCCTCGAAATCGCAGGCACCCGATTAACAAAACCCCTATGCCCCCAGATTCGATCGAAGTCTAAATCGGGAGTATTGGGACTGGTTTTGATTCGGTCTGTTAAGGGGGGGGAGAACACCGGTGCCATCCGTGTTAATACCAATTGAAACCGGATCATTTGTGCGATACCCTAGCGGGCGTGATGGTTAAACCGGTGTGTGTGTGCAGGGGAGACCCGGGTTCGAGACCGGGCTCCTGCATATATATTTTTTTGGATTTTTTCTGGTTAATTTAATTAATAAAAATTGTTTTATTAATTATTATTATTATATATAAATGTGTTTTAACCCGGGAAACGACCCGTAGACTCGGGTATGAATTTATTAACTTATTTTTATTAATATACCCACTTTTATAAATAATATATTTATGTTATTATCAAATAAAAATAATATATTTATATTATTTTCGAAACTGTAACTTTGGATAAAAATAATATGTTTTATTATTTTTAACCCGTGACTTTTATAATTAGATAATATATGTTTATATATTATTTCGTATCATTTTTGTACCACGTGTGACGTTTTAAAACTATTAAATGATATAAATAGTTATATTATTTACTCTCGTTATTATTTTGACTAAAAATAATATATTTATTATTTTTGACGTAAATGGTTATTTATTTATCTAGAGAACTTAAAAAAAAGATATATTAAATTATATTATCTTCCTAACCATTTTAAATGACACGAACAAACCTTAGCTTATTCCTTTAAACTAAATGACTAAACTACAACTATAATAGGTTAATTGTGACCTACTTTGGATTATATCTTTGGATCAAACTTAGCTCGGAAACTACTTACAAACCATGTGAGTTTTCATGCCCCTCTTTATACATTTTATCACTTTTGGGGTGAAACATGTTCCTATATAATTACACTTACACTATTGACAAATCTCACAACTTGAAACAAATTCCCTTATGTTAGACTTGTTTAATTGCATTATGTGGCTTATTTGTTGATTACACTAGTTCATATTATTAACTGTTTCGACAGCCTATGAATGGAATTAGTGGTACCATGTGGGTTAGCTACCCCATGCATTTCTTTGATCTAGGATGCATGTAATGAATTCTGAAACTGAAAAACTGTTAACTATATGTTGGACAATCTGAATTGGATAAATCTTAAAATGAAGGTTTAATTTGGACTGTGTGTATATACAATAAGACTATAATGTATTACTTGTCTTAGCATGGAATTTGTACTTTATCTAAACTACTATATCTATATCTACCATGATTGCTCACCAACAATTCATTTTGTTGATAACTCTTATTTTAAACATGTTTCAGGTGCACCAAGTTCAAGCAACGCTTGATTTATGTTCAACACTTAGGCTTGGACTTAGAAATTTGAAATCTGATTTTATCTTGTTTGGAACTATGTTTTGTCTTGTTTATTTGAACTATTTGTAGCCTTTGAGGCACTTTTAATATTATTGAATAAAATTATGAAATTTTAATAGTTCCAAGTGCTACGAGCAATCTGGTTACAACTCGGGTCATACTCCGACGTGTTCCGCCGCCCGGTCGGGGTGTGACAGATTGGTATCAGAGCCTTGGTTATAGGGATTTAGGTTATTAGAAATCTTTAACCTAGACTATAACTTTAGGACCCTCTTTTAGTCTTGCATGATTAGGAACTTATGTGTTTATTTGTCAAATTCTAAATCTTTAACACAAATCTTACAAATCCTCAAAATTCTAAGACTTTACCTTATATTTCCATCAATATTCTTTTATATGAAATTCTTCAATGTTTTAAAATATTTTATAAAACCCCCTAGACTTTGTAAGTCAATCCAAAATCTCGTTAAGGTTTAAGACTTTGACAATGTTCAGAAACTCGTGCAATCTGGAAGGGTGAATGCCTGTATTCTGAGTTTCCTGTCTAGGCAAGCGTATTCGTACAAATCCAAATTACTGGACCTGTTACGCTTACCTGGGGATTCTCGGGATGAGTGTTCACTTATAGGCTAAAGCATGACTTTATCAAATATTGTTGAAATCTTATTAACCTTGATATGTCCTAAGTAATTGTGAGGTAAAACCCAACCAACACAATTACTAACTATGTGTTTAAACTTAAGCCTATCTTTACTTTCAAAGCTAACTCTTGAATATTATTATTCATCTCAAACTTGCATTTTACTTTATTTTCTTATAGAATGTCTGATCCCGTTGATACAAATCCGGCACTCACACAACAAATTGTTGATCGGATTGCTGCAATACTACCAGCTCTGTTTCAACATCGTGATCAAAGCTCTTCTAATAACAACAACAACAATGCTTGCAACTTCAAATACTTTAATTCGTGTTCACCACCAAAGTTTTCGGGTCATGAAGGAGCCACTGGACTACTCCAATGGTTTGAGGGCATTGAGAACACCTTCCTTAATGCTGGTGTTCCCGAGGCACTCAAGGTTCAATATGGCTCAAGCGTCTTTCAAAAGCGTGCACTAACTTGGTGGAACGGCGAGAAAACTACTCGCACCGTTCTTGTTGCTATGGCTCTTCCTTGGGCTGAATTCAAGGAACTCATGATCAATGAGTTCTGTCCTCGAAACGAAATGATGAAGATCGAGGAGGAATTTTGGACTCTCTCCCAAGATAGTGGTGACAATTCTGCTTATGTCACTCGTTTTTATGAGCTTTGTCTACTCGTTCCTCACCTAGTCGACACCTTGGCTAGGAAGATTGAGAAATTCTGCAAGGGACTCCCAATTCAAATCAGGAGTGCTGTTCTTAGTAGTAGACCTGCTACTATCGAAGAAGCTGTTCGTCTTTCAGCCACACTTACCGACACTTATGTCGATGCGGGAATCCTTCACCGCAAAGGAGGGAAGAAACCTGCTGTGGTTGCTGCTGTGACTTCTAAACCTGAACCTACTGGTAGAAACAGGAAGAGAAAGTCCAACCATAAACAAAATTATGGGACTGTTACACCTGCTCAACCTGTGAGCCAAGTAGCACCTGCTACTACTACTACCTTCAGTCCAACCAAGAAGGCTTATTCGGGGAGTTATCCTCAATGTGATATTTGCAAGTCTCACCATCTTCCCAATGTACCGTGTTGGGTTTGCACAAAGTGCAAAAGGTTGGGACATACTCAAGATCGTTGCCGAACCCCAAGCAACACTCAATCTCAAGTGCAAGGCCATAACGTGATACAAAACACACCATCCTTAACTGTTAAGGCTTGTTTCCAATGTGGAGATCCAAGTCACTTCAAGGATAAGTGTCCATTACTGGCCAATGCACTAAAAGCTTCAATCTCTGCTTCCAAAGGCCGAGTCTACACCATTACTGCTAGTCAAGCTCAAGCCGACAACGATGTTGTCAATGGTACGTATCTGATCAATAATCAATATGCTACTATTTTGTTTGATTCTGGTGCGGATAAAAGTTTCGTGTCCTTTGACTTTGAACCAATGCTTGCTAAGACTAGAACCCAACTAGACAAAACTTATAATGTAGAAGTAGCTAACGGGAAATCCGTTAAAGTTGACTCAATCATTGCAAACAATCAACTACAACTTAACGAACATACTTTCTCTATTGACTTAACTCCTATGCAACTTGGGAGTTTCGACGTGATCGTCGGCATGGATTGGTTATCCAAACATCGTGCTGAGATCGTTTGTGCCGACAAATTCCTAAAGATTCCTCTGCCGTCTGGTGAAGTACTACACGTGTATGGAGAGAAACAACCCAAAGGCTTAAAACTGATGACTATAACAAAAGCTCAGAAGTACCTCAACAAGAATTATCCAGCTTTTCTAGCTCACGTTGTGAAAGAGAAGGACAAGGGTAAACTCATGGCTGATATTCCTGTGATTAAGGACTTTGCTGAAGTATTTCCGGAAGACCTACCGGGAATTGCCCCTACACGACAAGTCGAGTTTCGTATCGACCTTGTGCCTGGTGCAACTCCTGTGGCAAGAGCACCATATCGTCTTGCACCATCTGAAATGCAAGAACTTGCTAGTCAACTTCAAGAACTCTCTGATAAAGGATTCATACGTCCTAGTTCCTCACCATGGGGAGCACCTGTCTTATTCGTCAAGAAGAAAGATGGATCTTTTAGGATGTGTATCGACTATCAAGAACTCAACAAATTGACTGTCAAGAATCGATACCCACTTCCAAGGATTGACGATTTATTTGATCAACTCCAAGGAGCTTCTATTTTCTCAAAGATCGATCTTCGTTCGGGTTATCACCAACTACGTGTTAAGGAGGAAGACATTCCCAAAACAGCTTTTAGAACTCGCTATGGACACTACGAGTTTGTTGTCATGCCATTCGGTTTGACTAACGCACCTGCCGTGTTCATGGATTTGATGAATCGTGTTTGTCGACCTTATTTGGATAAATTCGTCATTGTCTTCATTGACGATATTCTTATCTACTCAAAATCTAAGCAAGAACATGAAGAACATCTTCGTTTAGTACTTGATCTTCTTAAACAGGAACAACTTTATGCTAAATTCTCCAAATGTGAATTCTAGCTAAAGGAAGTCCAATTCCTAGGTCATGTTATTAACGAGGCTGGGATTCATGTTGATCCTGCTAAAATTGAAGCTGTAAAGAATTGGATTGCTCCTAAAACACCAACAGAAATCCGTTCTTTTCTTGGACTAGCAGGATATTATCGACACTTTATTTCTAACTTTTCCAAGATTGCTGTTCCTCTCACTGCCCTAACTCATAAGGGTAGGATCTTTGAATGGGGACAAGAGCAAGAAGAAGCGTTCCAAACTCTTAAAGAAAAACTGTGCCATGCTCCAGTCCTATCTCTTCCCAATGGCAGCGACGACTTCGTTGTTTTCTGTGATGCTTCAAAGCAAGGACTTGGATGCGTTCTCATGCAAAGGGGTAAGGTGATTGCTTATGCCTCAAGACAACTTAAGGTTCATGAAGATAACTACACCACTCACGACCTCGAACTTGGTGCGGTCGTGTTTGCTCTCAAAATTTGGAGACATTATCTCTATGGAACCAAATGTGAAATCTTTACCGATCACAAGAGTTTGCAACATATATTCAACCAAAAAGACTTAAACATGAGACAACGTCGTTGGATGGAACTGTTAAATGATTATGATTGCGAAATCAAATATCATCCAGGGAAAGCTAACGTGGTGGCTGATGCGTTAAGTCGGAAAGAATATCCTAACATATGTTGTGCTCTTATTCAATCGGATATCGAGACCAAAATTCTTAAAGCTCAACAAACGGTTCTTTCCGAGGGCAACATGCAAAAAGAATTGGGTTGTGGAGTTGAAAAACAATTGGAGACTCGACCCAATGGGTTGCTACACTTCTTAAACCGCTTATGGGTTCCTGATCAGGATGATCTTCGTACTTTGATTTTTGACGAGTCTCACAAAACTCGTTATTCTATACACCCAGGAGCCGATAAAATGTACAAAGGCCTTCGCCAACACTATTGGTGGCCCGGCATGAAGAAAGATGTTGCCGTGTACATTTCAAAATGTCTTACTTGTTCTAAGGTCAAGATTGAACATCAACGACCTTCGGGTTTGCTTGAACAACCCGAGATTCCAATGTGGAAATGGGAGTGTATTTCCATGGATTTTATCACCAAACTTCCAAGAACACCTCGAGGATTTGATAGCATTTGGGTAATCGTGGACCGACTCACGAAATCAGCTCATTTTCTCGCAATTCGAGATGATTGGGGAGCTGAGAAGTTGGCTCAAGTTTATTTGGATGAGATCGTTCGTCTACATGGCGTTCCTCTTAATATCATATCTGATCGTGATAGTTGTTTCACTTCCCGTTTTTGGGGATCTCTACAATCGTTCATGGGTACTCAATTGAATTTGAGTACAGCTTACCATCCCCAAACTGATGGTCAAACGGAAAGAACGATTCAAACTCTTGAAGATATGTTACGTGCTTGCGTCCTTGACTTTGGAGGCAATTGGGACAAATATCTTCCACTAGCTGAGTTTTCGTATAACAACAGCTACCATGCTAGTATCGAGATGGCACCTTTCAAGGCTTTATATGGTCGCCATTGTCGTTCTCCTCTTGGCTGGGATGAGGTCGGTGAAGCACAAATCACTGGTCCCGCTCTAGTCCAAGACACCACTGATCGAATCATCCAAGTTCGCGACAATCTTCGTTTGGCTCGGGAGAGACAAAAGAAGAATGCTGATATTCGTAGAAGACCTCTTGAATTCCAAGTTGGTGACATGGTTCTTTTAAAGGTATCACCTTGGAAAGGCGTTGTCCGGTTTGGGAAGAAAGGGAAATTCACACCGCGATACGTTGGACCTTTCAAAATCATCAAACGTATCGGGAAAGTTGCTTACGAGTTGGAATTACCCGACAAGCTTAGCAATGTACATCCCACGTTTCATGTATCTAACCTCAAGAAGTGTCTTGCCGAGGGAAACCTCCAAGTTCCTCTTGACGAAGTTCACATTGACGAGTCGATGCACTTCGTGGAAAAGCCTATTGAAATCATGGATCGAGAGATCAAACAACTTAAAAGAAGCCGAATTCCGATTGTGAAAGTACGTTGGCAATCTAAACGAGGACCCGAGTTCACTTGGGAACGTGAAGATCAAATGAAGGCCAAGTACCCACACCTGTTCACAAACTCCACTACTTAATTTCGGGACGAAATTTCCTAAAGTAGGGGAGACTGTAATATCTGTACTTTTCCGTTTACAATTTCCGGCCATTTGACATTTATTGTAAACCCTAATTATCCATATTTAATAATATGTGAAAATTCTTAAATGAATTGCTTATATTATGTGGCTAAAAACCATACTCAAACTATGTATTAGGGCTAATATTCATGGTATTTGAATAAAGTCCCTAAACTATATAAAATTAAATCTCATAAATTATCTAAGTGTAAACAAAAATTGTACTTATTTTGGAAAATCTTAATTGTGTTTTATTCAATTAAAACACAAACTATATAAATTAAAATGATTTTTTTTTTTTTTATAAAATTATTATGAATGTTTAAGAAATAATAAGATTTATTTCTAAATAAATCAAATAAATAAAGTTTAATTAAATAAATATATATATTTTTTTTTAAAATAAAGTTTTATAAAAATATGTCATTTTATATCATTTTTATAGAAATAAACAATTCTTTTATAATTTATACATTTAAATATATCAAATTAATTAACTAAAAACCCTACTTAACCTAACTAACAAATTCTAAACCCTAAGGACCTTTTCTGCCTAAATCCAAACTTAAGAACAAGAAACTAGAGGGACTAGTAGTGTATTTAACCCATTCTTGATTTCTGTTGACTTTTGAAAGTCAACACATTCGAGCCTTTGATCCAAATTCGAATCGTATAACCTCGAATTCGTCCGATTTTGTAACCGATATGCACGTCTCAGACATTAACGACCATTATCAGGTCATTAAACCCCGTCATTGATTCGAATTAAATCCATTTACAATCCTTTAAACCATAACCGTCGACTCCTAATCATGAGACCATCAAATTGATTCGTTTCGATCTTTAAGCTCACAATTCAACACCTGCACACCTTATTCGAACTTCCCCGAACCTGTTGCACCACTCGATTTGGTCGGAGACGCAGCCGTAAACGTCGGGGAGTAACCGTTGAAGCCGCGACTGACATTTAGTCGATCCCCGCATTTCCGATATCATTTCAGGTAATTGAAACTCCTATCACCTTCGTTCTCATCTGTAGAACAGAAGCCCTAACCTTTTTGGGGCTGATATCATCGAATCGATCATGAACCCAATTCTAGGGTTCTTATGAAACCGGTTTAATCGAACACCACTTTAGACCCTTTTTAAATCCAATTAAATTATACCATTAGCTTCGAAATCAATCACTCCTTAAAAGCCCTTTATCAATTTAAACTGTTATTATCGAATTGATCATAACCAGTAACCTAGGGTTTGTTCATAATCCATTTTGGGGTTTTTGATCCTAGACACGATTAAAATGAAATTAAATCATACGAATAGATTCGCAATAACCTAAGCAATGAAAGCCCTATGATTCCAACGAGTTTCACTATCGAAATTGATCAAATTGATTTGATGCTCATATCTAGGGTTTCGGCCTTTCATCGAGTAATTAAACCATTCTAAACCTAACGTTTTTGCAATTAAACTCACCCTCGAAATCGCAGGCACCCGATTAACAAAACCCCTATGCCCCCAGATTCGATCGAAGTCTAAATCGGGAGTATTGGGACTGGTTTTGATTCGGTCTGTTAAGGGGGGGGAGAACACCGGTGCCATCCGTGTTAATACCAATTGAAACCGGATCATTTGTGCGATACCCTAGCGGGCGTGATGGTTAAACCGGTGTGTGTGTGCAGGGGAGACCCGGGTTCGAGACCGGGCTCCTGCATATATATTTTTTTGGATTTTTTCTGGTTAATTTAATTAATAAAAATTGTTTTATTAATTATTATTATTATATATAAATGTGTTTTAACCCGGGAAACGACCCGTAGACTCGGGTATGAATTTATTAACTTATTTTTATTAATATACCCACTTTTATAAATAATATATTTATGTTATTATCAAATAAAAATAATATATTTATATTATTTTCGAAACTGTAACTTTGGATAAAAATAATATGTTTTATTATTTTTAACCCGTGACTTTTATAATTAGATAATATATGTTTATATATTATTTCGTATCATTTTTGTACCACGTGTGACGTTTTAAAACTATTAAATGATATAAATAGTTATATTATTTACTCTCGTTATTATTTTGACTAAAAATAATATATTTATTATTTTTGACGTAAATGGTTATTTATTTATCTAGAGAACTTAAAAAAAAGATATATTAAATTATATTATCTTCCTAACCATTTTAAATGACACGAACAAACCTTAGCTTATTCCTTTAAACTAAATGACTAAACTACAACTATAATAGGTTAATTGTGACCTACTTTGGATTATATCTTTGGATCAAACTTAGCTCGGAAACTACTTACAAACCATGTGAGTTTTCATGCCCCTCTTTATACATTTTATCACTTTTGGGGTGAAACATGTTCCTATATAATTACACTTACACTATTGACAAATCTCACAACTTGAAACAAATTCCCTTATGTTAGACTTGTTTAATTGCATTATGTGGCTTATTTGTTGATTACACTAGTTCATATTATTAACTGTTTCGACAGCCTATGAATGGAATTAGTGGTACCATGTGGGTTAGCTACCCCATGCATTTCTTTGATCTAGGATGCATGTAATGAATTCTGAAACTGAAAAACTGTTAACTATATGTTGGACAATCTGAATTGGATAAATCTTAAAATGAAGGTTTAATTTGGACTGTGTGTATATACAATAAGACTATAATGTATTACTTGTCTTAGCATGGAATTTGTACTTTATCTAAACTACTATATCTATATCTACCATGATTGCTCACCAACAATTCATTTTGTTGATAACTCTTATTTTAAACATGTTTCAGGTGCACCAAGTTCAAGCAACGCTTGATTTATGTTCAACACTTAGGCTTGGACTTAGAAATTTGAAATCTGATTTTATCTTGTTTGGAATTATGTTTTGTCTTGTTTATTTGAACTATTTGTAGCCTTTGAGGCACTTTTAATATTATTGAATAAAATTATGAAATTTTAATAGTTCCAAGTGCTACGAGCAATCTGGTTACAACTCGGGTCATACTCCGACGTGTTCCGCCGCCCGGTCGGGGTGTGACAATATTCAAGTGGGAAACTTGGCTCTATCAAAGTTTCCCATTGAAAGGAGGTGTTTCGGGTTGAAAACGTGGGAGGATAAGTCCTCGTTTTGTTGGACTGATCAAACTCGATACTAACTTGGTAAGTAGTTTACCGTTTGGATTTACTGGAGGAATCGGGTAAACTCTATGATACTTTTCGTGTGGCGCATTCACGCAAATTTTGGCGGGAGAAGTTGTTGTTGCTTCTCATGGTTTTAATGAGGTTGTCATTTTGAATCAAGTAGAAGAACATGTGACTATCTTAGAAAGCGGAAGGAATTACTTGTGTAGTGAGGGATTTACCATGTATTATCCCTTGAAAGCACTATGAAAGGTGGAATTAACTTTGAGAAAGTAAAGAGGATGAGTGTTGAATCGTTACCCTAAGTTAAGTATTTGGTGGCGGGTTTCAGGGACGAAACCCAAAGTTGGGGGGATGATTTGTAACGAACCAAAATCCAAAATATAATGTTATTTTCCTAAAATAATATTATAGGGGTGAAAGATGATTAAAACAAAGTGAAAGGTTTGTTTTAAATTGAGCATTAACTTAGTTTTGGAAAAATGGGTCAAATATGAAAGTTCGGGGGCTGTTTTGTAATTTCGAATTTCTGGATTATATGGGGGTGGAGGCCTGCGCAAAACACACTTTTTTATGTGTGTTTTGTGTCTTGCAAAGAGAGGAGAAAGGATGAGAAGGGATGGAGGTCAAGAGCAAGCAATTGCATGTGAAAATTGAGGGTTAGCGCTTGCACAATCCCTTCTAAACATCAAGTAAGTATCTCCTACATCTCTTGAATCACCATTGTTGGTGTTCTTGGTGTGTTTTGGGTGAAATCCAAGCTAGGGATGAATTGAGTTGTTTGGTTGGTAAATAACTTGATTAAAGTTATAATCTAGCTTGGTTAATGGTAATGGAAGGGAGATAACATCATCCAAACATCTAATTTGGTGATTCAAGAACTAGGGTTCTTGAGGGAAATTTGGGGGTTTTCAATATGATGATGTTTAAATGATAATTTGGTGGTTGATAAGTGTCTATGGTGTTAAAAGACACATTATTATGTAAGAAACCCAATCTAATTTGATGATTTGAAAATTAGGGTTCTTGAGGTGAAAAATTAGGGTTTTTTATTGGGATGGTTTAAATGGTGAATTGGAGTTTGGTAAGTGTTTATGGTGTTGATAAACACATTACTTAGTAGAAACACAATCAAATGGTGAATCAAGAACCTTTGGGAATCGGGTGAAATTGGATGAAACCTAAACGGGTCAACTTGGGTTGAAAGTTGATCATTGGGTGTTGGAGGTTTGGTTAAGGTTGTGTTAACCAACTTAAGTTAGGTTGTCGATCTTTAGATCATATATGTGTCTTGAATCTCAATTTGGTGAATGAATTGAGATCATAAGATTTCTAAATACAAGTTGATTGCTAGGTGATCAAGGAGTTAAAGAAGCTAGCTTGAAAGACCAAGTGGATTTGTCACTAGCTAAAGGTAAGTGCTTTGCACTTACTTAGTAATGATAAGTGGTCGTAATGTACATACTTGATATACATGTTGATAGTGTTATTTATCATATGTGCAAACGTGCGTATGTTGATTTGGTGAAATTGCATATGGTGTATATATGCAAAGGGTGGGTGCTTGAGGTCTATGAACCTCACAATGTCGTATAGTGATTAGAGTCATAGAATTACTTATGACTTTTATGGTGTTATTGTATGTCTATGTTGAATGTAAGGTAGGGTGAAATAGTGGTTTGAAGTCTTTGAACTTCACAAATGGAAAGGGTGGAATTGGGATCTTTGAATCCCACGTGTAGGTAAATAATGGATGGGTTATAATGATTGTTTGGTATTGTGTGTGTACATTTGTCTGTATATTTAAGGTTGGTAATTGAAGTCTAAAGAACCTCACACATGGTAATTGAGGTCATGAACTTAAGTTGTATTGTTGTTGCTTGAAGTCTTGAACTTCACTATGATCGTGGTGATTTGAGGTCTTTGAACCTCACATGGGAGTTAATATGATATCGTATAAAGGAGTTTGAAGTCTAAGAACCTCACACGGTAGTTATTTGAGGTTATGAACTTCATAAGTCGTTTTGTGGTAATTGAAGTCTAAGAACCTCACACGGAAGTTATTTGAGATCATTAACTTCACATAGTCCTTTTGTGGTGTTTGAGGACTTTAGAACCTCACAATGATGTATGGTCTGGTTAATGAGAGGAAAACCAAACCAATGTGACATACATGGGTGTTATGTGAATGTAATAGGTGATGTTTGGAGTATATGACAGCGGGGAGTTTTAAAACGCCCCTGTGGAGTTTCAAAATGCCTCTGTGGTAAAGAGTGTTGGAGAAACTCACTGTCCAACGCATCCAAAACACTGCTAAAACGCCACCAGACTTTGGAGTTTCAAAACGTTGTTGTGGAGTTCTAGAACGATGTGTTGTAACTTTTATGCGTTCTTGGCCATTCTTCTTGGGTGTTACCCTTCGGGGCTTGGGGGATTTTGTATGTCATTACTAATGGTGATATTGTTGTGTTTCCTTGTAGGTAAAGCTCCGGTTTGATGTCTCGAGTCACGTTTCGTGTCGGAATGGATTCTCGGTTGCCTGTGGTGGTGGTTAATGTTTGGGTTGGAACTCCTTAGGGAGGTCATTAAACTTGATTTGAGTTGTCTTTTCAAGTGTTAAAACTTGTTGTTATATTTTGAGATGTCGGACGGATGTTTTAAAATAAAACTATGTCGTTGTCGTATTATTGTATTTAACATGTGTTGTTTAATCAAGAGTGTTAAATGAGACCTATTTTTCGCATGATTTTGAAAGTTAAAATCGGGTGTAAATTTTAGGTGTTACATTATTTTTATAAAACATTTTTTTATAAATATGTAATATGTAAATCTTTATTACTAAGTATATATAACATTGCATTTATTTAACCCATGTAATACACCGGGTTTCTAAAGTTTAACATGAATTAACATTTATCAGTTACATAAAAAAAATTAATACTTAGCTAAAAAATGTTTTAAAAATTAACTTAACAGAATTTATAACTGTCACGTAAAACTTTATTCAACCCGTGTAATACACGGGTTTTAAAAACATAAATTTTTTATTACTAAATATATAACATTACATTTATTCAACCCGTGTAATACACGGGATTCTAACCTAGTTATAAAATAAAACAAGCATGTGACAAAATCTGTTATGAATTTAAAAGTATACAAAATAAAAAAAACAATTCAGTCGAAAACGGTCGCAACTACTTTCATAAAATTTAAATAAATAATAAAGTGAACGCAAACACGATGGCAAATATTAAATGGAAACTAAAAAAATCAAGTAAAATAAAAAATACTGTGGTAAAAAAAGCTATCACAATATTTAAAAAATAAAATTACACAATATAAATGAGTCGTCGCAAAATCGGTCACGGAAGTTCTAGAAAATTTAATAAAAACAATAATAAATAGGTAGGTCACACATATTAAAAATATGTGATGATAGTATAATTTCTTTAGCAAGGAAACAGTAAGTGACGATATAAACATTGTCTTTAGCAACTTTGACCTGTTTGACTTATTTAAGCCACAAGAATCATGACTCACAAGAGTGTAAAATGCCTTCATTCATGATTCTTTTAGAACTTTCATAGGCGTTTGCAAAAGCATCAAAAACCAGTTCCATTCAAGGCAAAAAGCCTTGACTTTATGAAAAATTGGTTATACAATTATTATTATGTGTATTTCTTGATCTTAAAATATACATTATTATTGGAATTTTGGTTAATTCTGATTAATTTCGATGACGTAACCGGATAAAACTTGAGTCTTGAGATATGTCTAAATTAGTTGATTTGAATAATCTTCCTTATTATCTCGCTAAGAGGATAACAATTTTAATTATCACACAAATAAAGAGTGAAATAAGAATATTTATAAACGTTTCATTTTTTTATATCATTTATTATTTATTGTTTTTGGCCCGACCCATTTTTGGCATGACCCGCCCGTGATTAAAATTTATGGATCCTTCACTGCTAAAGTGTAAACAAAACATAGCTAAGTTTCATAAACGGGCAGGACAAATGTAGCTTATTACGACTTGTGTTATGTGACACCAGTAAAACCATTCATATGTTACATTTGTATCTAGTATTCGAGTGACACCGTATATTTTCAGATAATTACACAGTAACCCAAAAAAAATAGAAATAGTCTTGTTAAATTGTTTTATGCTTTTAGTATGAGTTAAATTGAAAGTTTGGTTATACAATTACTATTATGTGTATTTCTTAATCTTAAAATATACATTGTTATCGGAAGAGTAAAATACGGTTTTAGTCTATGTGGTTTGATTAACATAACCATTTTAGTCCAAAAGTGTAAATTTGACTTTTTTAATCCAATAGTTTCATTTTTATCTCAGTTAAAGTCCAGCTCACTAACTCCGTTAAATAATTCTGGTAAATAATGTACAAAAAGACAAAAATATCCATTTTAATTTAAATAAAAACTCCCACCCTCTTTGATCATCCTCCCCAAACCAATCCATCCAAACCCTAGACACCCCATCCACCCAAGCCGACACCTCATGCCGGGCCACCACCACCGGCCAGACCGCCGCCACCATTTCCGGCCACACCGCCACCACTCAAATTATTTCCTACAAACAATTCTGATTGTAATTATCAAATTGACAATGGATAATGGATGTATCAGATTCTGATTAAACCATAAACCTCTACAAATTCATTAAACATGCCATTAAAACATGAATGAATCTGAAAACAAAACGATTCCATATAATTCCTAGAGCAACGAATTAAGAAACAACCTCAACTCCATATTTGATTGCGACGCCGGCGAGCGTATCAAATTTAGTGACAGTGTGTTCAATACAACCGACACCGCCATTACTGACACTTGAGCCACCGCCATAAGACGCAGAATGCTGCATTCCTAACGAGTGCGAGGTTGATTCCATTACTAAACTCCGATCTACTTAAATCTTATCACCATAATCTCCGGTTTTTCGCCTTTTCATTTTCGATCAACACAATCCACCCCCAAACTTTATATCAAACCCTAAATCAGAGTTCTAGGCGTGTTAATCTATCAATCCGATTAGAAACACTAACTAATCTCGAATGAATCGAAAGCAAACTTATAAACCACACGGAATAGATTGATGAACTGATCTATCGCAGGGTAAAAAGATATAAATATTTCGAGATCTGATTGATGAATCGAGTGTGTTGATTGCAAAATGTGAGGGAGAGATTAGTGTCCGCCATTGATGAAGCAAATTGTATGGAGGTAGTCAAAACGAATTCTCCGTTTATACTGGTGAGAAAGGTGAGACGATCATACTGGTGGTGGCGCGGTGTGGCCGGAAGTGGTGGCGGCGATCTGGCCGAAGGTGGTGGCCTGGCATGAGGTGGCGGCGGCTTGGGTGGATGGGGGTGTCTGGGGTTTGAGTAGATTGGTTTGGGGAAGATGAACGTATGAGACTTGAAACTACTCCATGTTTGACGTATTCTTGTTTAAACATGATGAACGTATGAGACTTTAAACTACTCCATGTTTGACGTATTCTTGTTTAAACATGATGAACGTATGAGACTTTAAGCTACTCCATGTTTGACGTATGCTTGTTCAAACCCGATGGACGTATAAAACTTTAAGCTACTCCATGTTTGACGTATGCTTGTTCAAACATGATGGACGTATAAGACTTTAAACTATTCCATGTTTGACGTATGCTTATTCAAACATGATGAACGTATAAGACTTTTAAACTACTCAAGGTTTGATGTATAGTGTGAAGACTTTAAACTACTCAATGATTGAAGTATTCTTATGTGAAACATGATTCTTAAGTCCCGTCTTGTCACATGACTGCATGCTTACTCGTCATGACCTGAAGGAGTTACCTTCAAGGACAAATTCTTACGAGATTATACTTAAAAACTACATACATAAACTTATATTTATAGATACTACCCAGTAAACTTCGTGATCGTTGTAATATAACCCTTAAAACTATGTATTACTCTACAATTTCTCCTATAAACTTCATTATTTTATGAACATAACACTTAAGGGGAAACCCTTGTGTTTTCATCTTATTTTCATCACTCAACCAAACTACTCTAGATAACTCACTCAAACTTTTGCTACACTTTTATACATCTCAAAGTGTTCATACATCCTTAAACTTCATGATCCTTGTAATACCAGCACATTTAAAACCATTTATTATCCTACAAGTCCTTTTTACAAGCTTCATTATTTTATAAACTTGGCACATAACGGGAAACCCTTGTGTCTCATTTCATTTTCGTCACTCAAGCAAACTTCATTTTATGACTAACTCAAAAACTTTGTTACACTTTTAATCTCAAAACCTTCATACGTCCTTAAAACTTACACATCATCGTTTCTTGTAAACAAAACTTAACGTCTTTTAAACCTAAAGTACATTAACAAAGGGATTTGTAACCTGATCATTTTCCCGCAAGAGAAGAAGCCTACTATAGAATAAACAAGCTCCACGTTTAAGAATCTAAACCCATAATGAACCTCGACATAGTACCATAAACCCAAACATCGGTGACAACAACTGAGAGAAGTTGTAGGCCCATGAGGATGTTCTGGCTAGGGAAATAGGGTACATAAGTGAGTCCTTGCGACCCACCCCTTCTTCCGGGAATTCTCTTCGTTAGCCCACCAACTTCAAGCCAAAACCCATTTTTTTATATATTACTGTGATGACTCAGTATTATGAGTAAAAAAAAACCTTTTGAACATATTAAATCAACTTACACACCTTAATTTTTCCGTTTAAATTGTATTATGTAAGGGCTAGAAGTCCCAATTTTGAAACATTTAACGAAAGTTATTTTGAAATTTATCTTGTTATCACTTACTAGCTTGATTTTCCTTCTAACACTACAAACTTAACACTCTTACCCACACACCTTCGTCAAAAGTAGCTCACGTTAGTACTTGAAATAATTAACAACGTTGCATTAAACTATAAAAATCCTAAGTGACACGTGTACCTGAGGAATAAATTTTGAACAAATCTTCTAATTCGTAAGCACTTTTCAAAAACAACCCGACTTACGAATCATTACCCTAAACAATTATGACCCTTACTCTTATATAGACTTAACGCTTCTAAACTTGACCAACATTTCGTTTGACAATCATACATACCTTTTCATAAGTCTTACTTATACTATTTATCAATGTCTAACTCGTCAATTATGAACATCCTAATTTCACTCTATATAAAAGAAAACTATATCTGCTGTTACGAAACGAGATAAAATCATTTATAAACACACTATCATAAACCTTATCGAAACTTTTCCCGTTACCTTATGCTTGGAGACTTTCCCCATTCAACTCTTGTCACGTAAAAGACTTACTATAAATCACAACGGGAACTAAAAGCTCAAATACACGTTGCTAAAAACATTAAACTTCGTATACACAACTATGAGGTTAAAGACTTTTGAGTCATGTAAAACTTGTACAAATACTCAATCCCGTATTCTTAAAACTAAACATGCTCAATAAAGGATCATGTAAAGCTTAATACTGAAACTTGAAACTCAACTGACTTATCCTATTTTCAAACTTATACTTGGATTCTTAGTCTTGAAAACTTTGTGTGTCCATCTTAACCAAACCCTATAAGACTTGATAAACGTACATTCCATATATACGAGAAAACTTCACTCTTGATACTAGACACTAGCAGGAAGGAGGACATTACTCTCTTTAGCAGAGTACATCCCCTGACTCCTATCTAAACCAAACATCGGGATCCACTAATCTTCTGGACAACTCGAATCTTCTGTGAGAAAGCGTATAACGGTTAATCCTGTTCCAAACGTTGTCCCACACCTCTCTTAAACACTAGAGTATTTAGATAACCGCTTTATACTCGAAACGTAATCGTATACTTCTATACACTGAAGCTAAACTAAGAGACTTTAAGGTTATTCTATGTTTGACGTATTCTTGTTCAAACACAATTTAAACTATTCTATGTTTGACGTATTCTTGTTCAAACACAATTTGAGCTACCCCATGTTTGACGTATTCTTGTTCAAACATGATGAACGTATGAGATTTTAAACTACTCCATGTTTGACGTATTCTTGTTCAAACATGATGAACGTATGAGACTTTAAACTACTCCATGTTTGACGTATTCTTGTTCAAACATGATGAACGTATGAGACTTTAAACTACTCCATGTTTGACGTATTCTTGTTCAAACATGATGAACGTACGAGACTTTAAGCTACTCCATGTTTGACGTATGCTTGTTCAAACCCGATGGACGTATAAGACTTTAAGTTACTCCATGTTTGACGTATGCTTGTTCAAACACGATGGACGTATAAGACTTTAAACTATTCCATGTTTGACGTATGCTTATTCAAACATGATGAACGTATAAGACTTTCAAACTACTCAAGGTTTGATGTATAGTGTGAAGACTTTAAACTACTCAATGATTGAAGTATTCTTATTCAATCACGAGGAAACTTTGAAACTTTAAATCTTGTCACATTCTTTTCTCTTTAATCATTGAATGACGTTTCGCTCTAAGGGACTCGTTAATCAATGATCACTCTTATGTGGAAACTCTAGTCGTGAGTTAAGCAAATTCTGGTACTCTTTCTTGATCCACACACAAACGAAAGGACCTATGCGGACTATGCGATGATTTAAATGCTTGCGGGTGCACACGTAAGTACGAAAATCAGCGTATGGAAAGACATAGTAAACTCTGTCGTGTGCTACGATCTAAGACTTATCGTAAAAGGGAGCCACGAAACTTAGGTACCGTAGCAATCCTTAGACGTTCTAGTCTACAAACTCAAATTCTTGAACTATCATCGAATCCGTTCTAAGTGATGCATTTCACTTTAAATTTTGAGTGGAAATTCATCAGTTATTCTCTCAAATATACTACTGAAAACAAATCTCCATATGCTTCGGTGAAACTATTAGGGAAACTTCTGACAGTCTTGGGTTGTAAAGCTTATGAACTCGAGCGTAATCTTATTCCTGTCATTCCATCGTTTTTAGAAATCTAAACGTAACCCATGGCTTACTTGGGAACGTAAAGTATTCTTCTCATTATCCTTATGCGTATCATGGACTTAAATCCCAAACAAAACCCTTCTACTTTAATTTCGGGACGAAATTCCCTAAGTAGGGGAGACTGTAATATCCAGTATTTCCAACCTAGTTTTTCCTAAACTTTGCACGGGTTATAAATTCAAAGCTTGAAATTTTATTCTTAAATGATAAATATTGAATTTATTAATGTATATTTTAAAACAGTAATGTGCGATATATATATAGATGAGACTCATTTAATATATATATATGTATCTTATAAATGTGTTAAAAATTTCTAAGACTTTATAAGTTTGTAATTATATAAATTATATAATTTATAAACTTGTTTTAATTACTAAAACTTATAATGGATCTTACGAATTATATTATAAAATTTTAAAATAGTAAAACTTATGAAACTTTAGAGGGATTTTATAAAACATATTTGTTTATTTTATAAAGTCCAGGGACCAAACTGTAATTCCTGAAACTCATTTTAAGCTTAAAAAGACATTTTTGACATGAAGTGATAATAGTTAAAACTTTCAGGGTCTAAAATTGCAATTCGCCTCAAACTTCCAGTTTGAAATCAGTCCCCGGTTCGAAACCCCCCGAGCCCGATTTCAATTGCTTTTCGTTCCAAATCACGTTCCAGGCCAGATTCAACGAACCTCGAGCTTCGCCTCGAGCGTGCGACCGAAACCCAATGACATTCAATGTCCAATTTCAAATTAAACGGCGCGTGATTCGAACTTTAACTCGTTTCATCAACCGAGAACTCCTCAACTGTTTTGGCATTTAATGTCAGGATTGACTATAAATATCGATCGTAAAACCTTAGCGACATCATCCCCAGACCACCTAAACAATCAATTTGATCATTCGCCCACTACACTGCTCGATCGATTCCAGCGACAGCCGACGCTTAACCCCAGCTCGTTCTCCTTCTTTACGACACCATTTCAGGTAATTCTTGAGGCCAAACCTTCGTATCAACATGTAGAACAAAAGCCCTCTGTCGGATTACAACGACAGAGGGATGATCAATGCGTATTTGACGGGTTTTGATCTAGGGTTCATAAGGGAATCTGGGTTGATTTGGGAACCTGTTTATCAATTTCTTTGTCCGTATAAAACATCAGCGAGGCCCGTAGCCGGGTGGTTAGATGTGTGTGTATGCTCGACCCGGTCAGTGACCCGGGTTCGAGCCGGGTTTTACCCTTTTATTTTTCTTACCATTTTTAAACAGTTTTTAATACTTTTGATAAAATTTATAAATTCTGTTAAATCTTTATAAACTTAAAAATGAGTTTTGTTTACACTTTTACCTTTTGGAAACATTTTATTTAATTAAACTTAATTGAAACTTATAATAATAAATGCATTAAAAATAGTTTTAAACACTTGAAGGCTAATAAGAATAATTCAAAAATTTATAAAACTTGAATAGAAATCATTTTTATAAAATTTGAAACTTGATTTCTTATTTTTTTATAAACTTATTTTGTTTGAAACTTTAATTAAGTATTAAACTTTAATTAACACAGAAAACTTATATTAATTCTATAAACTCAGAAAAAGTTTATAAAATTTATATAGAAACAGAAACTTATACATTTTTATAAAAGTTATGTATATATTAAAAAGGGAATAAGATTAGAAAGTTATAAACTTATGAGTTTATAAACTTTATGAAAACAAAGACTTTAACTTAATAAATTTTAAACTTATACATTTCATATTTCATATAAACATAAATCCATTCGTTTATATAAAACCTGAGAAAACAAATATACCTTATTTATTTTCTTTAAATATTTACAAACTCATAAACTTTATAAACTAAAATAAAGACTTTAAAACAATTTTAGACTTATACTTTTAAAACATAAACTTTAATTAAATACTTATGCTTATGAACTTACCATTTGAAGGAAACTTTATAAACTTATAATTTTATTTGAACTTAAAGACTTATAACCAAAATATCCTGTTTAACCTTTTATAAACTTATAATTAGGTATTATTTATTTAAACTTGGATATCCAATCTTAGTGTTTGAAACTTCAATCTAAACTTTGTAAACCCAAATCATTCTCGTCTCCCGTTTGAAACCCTAGTCGATCTTGAAATCCTAGATCCTTACCATAGACTTATAGGATCATGCTTAAATCTTTAAACTTGCATACTTGGGCTTATCGTGAGGATATTCTCCCTCCAAGTCTTGCAAATACTTATCCGTGTCGGATACTATTCATCATCCAAGTGAGTATACTTAGCCCCTTTTTCCTTTTATGCTTTTGGGGTGAAACATGTTCACAATTCTTAAACTTATACAATTCTTGTACAACTATGACTACGTGTTTATTCTTATGTTAAACTTGAGACTTGTATGCTTAGATTAAACTTAAAACTAGCACATTCATTAGCTTTGATCAAGCCGATAGTAACAATGATAGATCTATTGTATTTGACCAATCCACCTTGATTGATTGACCCCTTCGGGGGGGAGCCCTTGGTGTTTGTTACTACATTAAACTTTAAACTTGAGACTTATAAGGGTAACCTGCGGGTTATGCCTAAACTTGGTTGGAGGGTTGATGTGCACAATGTCTAACATGCTTGTTTTCTCATACGTACATTAAAGAATGCATATATCATAGTGAATTGTAATTCTTTTCAAATACTTGTTAAACTGTGTCAAAACCTTTGTATCTCACCAACTATTTTGTAGTTGACAGATTCTTTCACATGTTTCAGGTTTACATCATGAGACTTATTCGTGATCACATATGATACTTTGGACCTAGACTACTTAAATTAAATGTTGTAATCGTATTATTCTTCCTTGTATCGAATCTTAAATTATTCATTAATGAAATATTGAAACTTTAATAGTCAACCTGTGCTATTGAACAACCGCGTCCGCCCCGACGTATAATCCGCCGCTGGTTGGGGTGTGACATACTTGCATGTGGGGCAATGCAACGTTGAGGGTGGTTTGCCCGTGGGGTTCCGCAAGCGCTCCTCATTTGTTTAAATATAAAAATCATACAACCTAAAACTAAAACACATAATATTAAACATAACTAAAGATGCGCGATTGAATCAAACGAGCAATCTGAATCCGTTGAACGCTCGTCTTCCCATGGGTTATGGTACCTCAAGCGCTCCTCATCTGTTTCCTCGTCTTCATAATTAGGTTCGTATTCCGCTCCGGGGTCAGTGATGTGCCCATCCTCTGAATTAGGGATGTGCTCGTCCCCACTTTGTAGTTGGCCGAAGACTTGGTTGAATGCCCAGTTCCATTCTTCATTCGTCCATGTCAATGGTTCATCAGCAGGAGGCGAAGGGTTTGCAGGTCTTACAAGTTTAATCAGAGGCGGTGGGTTTGTTGGACGTACAGGTTCGACCGGAGGCGGTGGGTTTTCTGGGCGTACAAGTTCAATCGGAAAGGGATACCATCCACCCATATTTGAGAAGTAAAATATAATCTTTGGACTGAAAATTGAAGATGGTGAATGAGATGAAGACATTGTGGTATTTATAAGACATTTATACGCATTTGAAACTATCCGTTTGAAAAAAATTAGTCATTGGTAACTAGCCGTTAGAAATTCAAAAAAAATATATCTTAATTTTACATGTATTTTATTTAAGTTAAATTAATTAATTAATTAAAAAAAATTGATTTTGTTGTTTTAGGTTGTTGTTGCTTTTATTTAATTTAATGTAATTTTAAATTTTTGTTTAATTATTTAGTTATTTAATGATTTTATTGTTTTAGGTTGTTGCTTTTATTTCATAACTAATAATAATTTAAATAAATAAATGAAAATAAAAAAAGATGATGTAGAAATAATAAGGTTGTTTATGGGAATGATGAGTATGATAGTGTTTGGGGTAAAATGAGTTTGTGAGCAGGATGAATGAAAAGTTGATGTGACATGCTGATTAGAACTGTTTGTGGGAAGGATGACCGTCAGCGTTGCGAGAGTCCTATTGCAATACACCCATTGGGCACTTCCTTTGTGGGTCTACTCTGGAGCAGGTAAAAATGACTTTTCATCATTGGCCCGTGACCAAAATGCCCCTTCTCATCTACATTGTTAAAATGTTGTAAACGAGCAAGTTGCACCCACGCTTCGCGACGGGACACGAGAAAAAAAATTATAAATAATGTCACTCAGTCATATACCAAAATATGATGAATGATACAAAAAAAAAACATTTGTGAGAGGAGGGAGGAGAAAGAAAAAAGGTACCCGATTTTAAATAGTAGATTTTGGGTGTGTGGGGAGAGCCAACATTGTGGATGCTAAAATGAGTAGTAGATTTTGAACATGTGATTATTTTTAGTCAAAACTAGTTTTTTTTACACGCGCTACGCGACGAAAGTCTGATCGTTATCGGTTTGGCTAGTTTACGGGGAAACTTACGTCGAAACGCATACTCGCTATAGCATACGATACAAAAAAGGTACCCGATTTTGAATACAACTCCGTTTTCAATAAAATTTATATCGGAACGTTGGCAATAAAACTAAAGACAACCGCATTCCGTTTAAAAAAAAATCTAATAAACAAAAGTTATTATAGAAAAAGAAATTATTAAAAAATTAAACGGGTTAAAAACGTATATTATATATAGTATGAGGGGTGAAAATGAAAATAAAAAAAAATAAAAAAATTGAATTATCATTTATCACTCCCTTATTGGTGGAGGTACTATTCCCCATAATACTCTTTAAATACTTAATAATAATTTAACTCAAATGTTTATAGTTTTAGTATCATAAGTTGTTTTCGGTGTCATGTATACACTAATTAGAACCCGTGTAATACACACGGGTGAAAAATATCAATACATAAAATTCTTAAAACTTTATGTATATATTTTACAGGTGTAAAAATGTATCACATATAACAAGGATAAAAAACAAAATTCAAAATATATAAAAATTAATATATAATTGGGGTTCGAAAATACGTTAATTATTATTTAATTTAATTTGACTTTCATTTACTATTTGATTGAAAATAAAAGTTACACAATTAAATTTTAAAGTTTCTTATAATAAGGGATAATTTAAAATAAATGTGTTTTATTAGTATAATTAGTATTTTATTTAAAAATATATTATTGTTAAAGGATAGATGTGTATTTAATAAGAGAGAGAGCCGAAAAAAAATAATAAAAATGAATATGGAGGCGACACGTGACATAAAAAAAACCTTTATTTATTATATAGTATAGATATAGATATGTTTAATGGTTTTATAACTATGTATCTATTTTATTTTAAACAAGTTATATATTTTACTAAATAGTTATAAAAGGTAAAATTTAAAATATAGATATATTTTAAACTGCCATTTTCGTCCCTGTGGTTTGGTCAAAATTGCCACTTTCATCCAATAGTTTGTTTTTTTGTATCTGGGTCCTCGTGGTTTTAAAATATTGCCATTTTCATCCTCGTGGTTTTAAAATATTGCCACTTTCATCCAGTCAGCTAACACCGTCCGTTTTTCTCAATTAAATGAGGGGTATTTCAGTCCTTTTACATATTTGTTTTATTTCTTCATCTTTTTTACTCACTTTTTAATCATAGAAACAAGCGACGGAGGTGTTCCAGTGGTGCTCGTCGGAAACTGGTCAGGAAAAGAGGAAGAAGGCCAGCAGGTGGATGATTAAATTAGAGGTTAAATTGGGGATGATTAAAAAGTGAGAGTAAAAAAGATGAAAAAATAAAACAAATAAGTAAAAGGACTGAAATACCCCTCATTTAACTGAGAAAAACGGACAGTGTTAGCTGACTGGATGAAAGTGGCAATATTTTAAAACCACGAGGATGAAAATGACAATATTTTAAAACCATGAGGACCCAGATACAAAAAAACAAACTATTGGATGAAAGTGACAATTTTGACCAAACCACAGGGACGAAAATGGCAGTTTACTCTTTTAATTATAAATATTTTTGTCGAGAATTTTAGTTGAGCTAAATATAAATATCCTATTTTGAATTACTTTTCGTATTTTGAATATCCTAGTTGAGCATTATTAAATAGTATTATAACTTATTAATAACTAATTAAAATTTTAATAAGATATATAAGTTAAAAAGCGAAATCGAGTGTAAATATATGATGATTATGCTACTTGGACTGTCATTGATAACAAAAATGAAAGTTGAGATAGTCAAACTGTTAGTTTGGATTATTATCAGACAATGAATCATAATTTTGATTATTAAAAACCAATTTATCTTTAGAAAACGAGAGGTTAGATTGTAATTGATAATTAATATCCTTAATCTAATAAATGCAACGTCATATTCACTCTCACGTCAATTTTCCCGCCCAAACAATTTAGACCCAAAAAAACTTACACGCGGATCTTATCTTGACCCGGACAGATGAACAGACTAAACCCTAATCCCTCAGCGGATTCACCAATGCTCACCCTCCCATTCTCCCACTTTCAGAGCGACGCCATCGCCATCGCCCAAGATCGGGACCTCTAAGGTAAACTTTCAAAACCTAATCGTGTTTTTCGTCTGTTTAAATGTTTGATAACGACCAATCTGTGGTTGTGTGGTAGTTTAACCTTCGGCGCTTCGACAGGTCCGGAAGCAAAGACGGTAGCGTTGCGTGGTTCACGGCGGCGGAAACGTGTAACTATGTGTGAATTGTGATCTTCTCCAATCAGGTATATCACTTCTCATTCTTTTCAAACATTAGTATTTTTATCCAGTACATACCAATTGCACACTTCGATGCATACATTTTTTTTCAATTACTTGAGGTTGCTCTAACTAAAAATACAAAAGAACTATACAAATTTAAACAGAACAAATCAAATAAGCAGGTGAGTATTCAGTTTTAGGTTCGTTGTTTTGTAGATTTCCTGCACAATCTATTTTCCATCATAGATGATTAAGTTTTTAAATTGAACCTAAACGAAAAGCAAAATTAGCGATGTCTTATTCCTTCCGTGTTTCTGTTGCGAGTAAAGATGGGTTGGAAACATGAGTTAAAAGTGGGCTAAAAATGAGCTACAAAGATGGTCTAAAAAGGTTCGGAAACATGAGTTAATTATGAGCTTAAGTGTTGTAAAAATTAGGCGCTAGGCGGCCATTTAACTTGTAATTTTGAGCTAGGTGGATCATTAATCGGAATCGGGCCTAGGCGGTCCTATTCGGGCAGATTCTGGCGAAAATTCCGGCAAAAACCTGAAACTTTCGGCCAAATTCCGGCGAAAGCCTTGGATTATCCTGAAAAACCTTGGATTTTCCAGCCAACCCCTTCAAATTCCAGCCAAATATGTGTATAAATATTTAAAAATGAACATTTTTATAAAAATTACTTATAAAAATATGTGTGTATATATAAAAAACTAAAAATTACATATAAAAATTCCAATCCGATTAATCCCGCCTAGGCCCCACTCCACCGCCCGACTAGCGCCTAGCGATTTTTCCAACCATGGCTAAAGATGAGTTAAATAGTGGCTAAAAAGGAATTTAGGTTGTTAAAGTTTAAACAAACATGTCTAGATAAGAAAGGATTTTTGGTAAAATTCCATATCAGAGCCAAGATTAGAGGTTTAAACTTTACCCTCAAGCATCAGGTTGGTTTTACACTTTCACATGCCTTCATTTGACACAAGTTAGAACCCAATATAAATGTCATTTACACCACTCACTAGATGGTACATATAGATGATAATCTATAGTTAAATCTTTAAATCAAAAACCCATCAGTGTTCTCCACCGGCTTTTTAATTAGTATGCCAATTGAAGGCACTAAAAGGGTGAGGTCTGGTCATTGAAGTAGAAACATGAATTATACAAATCCAAATCCACAAACATAAAATCATTAAAACAAAGGGGCAGGCATTATGATACCATTGAATTATTTATAGAATCATTCATGACATGACAATATATATCTATAGTGGATCACTTTCATTTAATTGAATAATTCATCTATTAACATTTTATTTTCAATAACTACACCAAGTAACAACTAATGTCAATTAATCATCCTTAGCCGTTTCGAGCATGAGAAATTTGCAGTTAGTGATTCACCAGAAGCTGCATTGGTCGCTCTTTTTCAGTTTTATGCTTAATCAGTGATTTTTGTTTACGTATTAATTTTTATAACTGTTAATCAATGTCATGGAAAAAAATATTGTACTTATGTTGTTAGCAACTATGTTGCTGTAATGGTTAAGGAGAATCTGAAATGCTTGTGTTTCATCTGAGGTTAAACTTAATTTCTTGTGTTAAATTTATAATTGTATCGTTTTTTATTATTTAAACATGTGTAATACACGGGACTATAACCTAGTTTGTTATATGATATTAAGTTTTATAGTAATAGTATTAGTTATATATGCTGAATATTATTAATTTACGCAACATTTTTTATTAGTAAGTTGTATTTAAACTTAATAAATAAAATAATCTAATGAAGCCAAGATATTATATAAAGATAAATTTATTTAGGAGAATAAATTTTTTAGATAAAATTTTAGAGTGAATAGTTGGTAATAGAGTTTTTTTTAAGTAGCTATACGCTTAAAAGATGCTATTATTACTAACTCACTCAGACGTTAACAGTAGTTATTTATATTTTTGAGTAGTTATACGCTTAAAAGACGCTATTTTTTCTCATGGTTTTATAACTATTTTTTATAAAAAAATATTATAATAACTATTATTACGATAATATAAAAATAACTTTCTGTTTCTTGCAAATATTCAAAATCAACACATGTTAAAAACTCATCTTTGGCCATTTGGTGCAATGATAGCCCCAAGACTTCCCATAATGGAGGTATTGGGTTCGAATCCTGGTTACAACAAAAAAGGGGTCTGTGGCCAGGTCAGGGGTTACCCAGTTGGGGGGTTTCTCCTGTTGTGGGCTGCCCTAGATATTCTAGGTGTTGACCCGAGCAAACCTAATTATCCTAGAATATCTATGTGTTACCGTTAAAAAAAACAAATGTTAAAAAAGTCATAAAGCTAACATGCATCATATGCCACAAAGATAACAAACTAGAAAAGAGTAACGGGTCCATGCATATTTATTTCTTCATCTACCATATCTTCTTGTTTTTATGTCACATATCATAGAAAGGATTATGATTCGTTTATCAAATCTATTTAATGTTAAACACACTAGAAATATGTTGTATTTTATTGATTGTGTTAATTACGATTACAAATGAGGGACTTAATACATAGAGTCCAATATTACATTTTTTATCCTTTAGTCTAATATATTATATATCTGATCTAATATTCCCCGGTAAGCTTAATGTGGAAGCTATTCTAGCTTGAAATGTAAAAAGTTGAAAAGAGAATGTTTTTTTGTCTTCTTCAACAAGATCCAGCCACCCCTTGTCTTTGTGTGACTTGTGTGAAACAAGCCCACAAAGCATCCTAGTGAAAACTAGGTCACTCGAAAGTCACAACTGACTTTCCTTTCTTTCCTTCTTGCAAACACTTCTTTCTTTCTTTCTACCCGAAACTTCGACCGAAAGTTCCTCCTTCCATCGCTGAGTTCTCTGCGACAATGGTTAACACAACTGAACAAATCCAAGAACTTTCTCCTTGTGTTTTCTCGTTTCTTCTTCTTGTGTTTTCTCCCCAATCGTCGGTTCACCCCGTCAGGATGACCGCCGCGGGGCACTGTAACTTTTGCATGAAAGTGAGCTGCTGTTGTATAGTGACGCCAATCGTAAAGACGCGGTAGCGTCGCGTTGTATGCAACGATGGTTCGAGTTCCATTACAGGTTGTTTTTGCAAACCCGGGGTGTAAGGGGGATGGGGATGTTGAAGGCGGCAGTTGTAACGCCCTGGATCTCATCTTCGAATGATAACAGAAAAGAAGCATGTAAAGAGCATGAATCGGAAAAGGGGTTAGACAGAGCGGCGCCCACCCTGTCCAGGGTTAAGGCGACCATTTTGAGCTCTCCTAGCTCTGATACCAAAATAAACCAGAAATAAGTTGTATTGTATTGATTGTGTTAATTAGGGTAACAAATGCCGATGTCAATATATAGAGCCCAGTATTACATTTCGGCCATCTAGTCTAATAAATTACACATATGATCTAATAATGTTAATAATAATATAATAATAACTTTGTAGTTAATTGAAAATTACTAGTTAAAAGAGATGAAATAGGAAATTCATACTTTTATAATTTACTGACTGCTTCTTTTATTAAAATCTGATTCATTAGTTTTTCAAACCAAGTAATTTTTATATATTTTATTATTTTATAAAGAATTATATCATAAAATTAAAAATTTTATTTTATTTAATATGAGGTACCCTTTTCATACCCTACTAATAGTTTTAGTATCGTTTACATTTTAGTGGGTATGATCGTGGTTGTAATTGAGATTTGTAAATACTTCATGCTGCGCTTGTTAAAAAATAATAAAATAAATAAATTATGTCCATAACTTTTTTAAAATAATAAAAATAGATTTTTGAGTAATTTATTTTCTATTTGCATTTATTTTATTCTTTTCATAAAAAAACAAATACATAAATCAATTACCCTTTTGTTAGTTGAAGATTCACACGCTCATCACTCTGCCACCACTCAAATCAGGCGCATGTTAGCCTGAGAAGCATCGAGCCACCGTCGGCCGCCGTTATTCCCACATGGGTTGCACGGCCTCAAAGTTAGGCAACGAGGACTCCGTCAGACGGTGCAAGGAACGCCGCCGTCTTATGAAAGAAGCCTTATACGCCCGCAACCATCTCGCCGCCGCTCACTCCGACTACTGCCGTTCCCTAAAACTCACCGGATCCGCCCTCGCTACCTTCGCCGCCGGAGAACCCCTCGCCGTCTCCGACCAGACTCCCGCCGTGCTCCTCCCCACCCCCTCCACTTCCTCCACCACCACCGTCAAACGCCCTTCATTTCACCCATACCAAACACCACCACCGCCCCCGCCGCATGTTTCCCGATCTCCGGCTCCGGCGACTGTTTCCCTATCTCCATCTATTTCAAACTCAAAACCTCCACCGATTCTCTCCGGCGCTCCTAGCCGGACCGCCTCCGTAAACCACCACCAACGCCGCCCTAAACCTACCGTCAAACTCCCTCACATTCTCTCCGAATCAAGCGAAGCTTCTAATTCTCCTCGCGAAAACCCTAAAAATAATTACAGTTACAATCCAGATCAATACACTTACAACGCTCAAGCTAATTACGCATCCACACCTTCACAAGCTTCCTCCGTCTGGAACTGGGAAAACTTCTATCCGCCGTCGCCTCCTGATTCCGAATACTTCAATCACCGTCAACCTCATTTCGAATCCGAAGACGACAAATCCTCAATCTATTCACGTTACACAGAACAGAGCAATGTTCGGGAAAACAACGAAGACAAGCGTTCGGTATATTCAAATTATTCTCAACATCATCATCATCATCCGAAAATTGAAACACATCAGCAGCAACAGGAAGAAGACGATGACCACAGCCACCATCTCGAAACGGAAGATG
This sequence comes from Smallanthus sonchifolius, assembly GCA_023525975.1. Classification (NCBI taxonomy): domain Eukaryota; kingdom Viridiplantae; phylum Streptophyta; class Magnoliopsida; order Asterales; family Asteraceae; genus Smallanthus; species Smallanthus sonchifolius. The sequence continues at coordinate 26,073,798 of CM042021.1, read as the reverse complement.
AATCGGACAGAGAGGAGAGAGAAGAGGTGGAGTGTAGCGAATGGGGAGATCATTACAGCACCACCAGCTCCACATCCGCCGATGAAGAAATGGATAGAGATTCCAGATCCGAGATGGAGAGTCGATCTAATTTCGGATCCTCTGTTCATAACGAGTCGGTGGCTCCACCGCCCAAATCAAAGCTCTCAGCAATGAATAAATCCCAAAAGTCTGAAAATGCTGAGTCATCATCATCGGCTACCTGGAAAACCGGTCAATATGATGATAACTCCGATATGAGAATGGTGATTAGGCATCGGGATCTGACGGAGATCGTTGCTTCGATTAAGGAATATTTCGATAAGGCTGCTGATGCCGGTGAACAGGTTTCCGAGATGCTTGAAACCGGCAGAGCCCAGCTTGACCGGAGTTTCCAGCAATTGAAAAGTAAGATGGCTGTAAATTGTGATCTTAGGCTTTTGAATTTGGGTGATTTGTTTTTAAATTATGAAATTGATTTGCAGAAACGGTGTATCATTCAAGTGGGGTGTTGAGTAATTTGAGCTCAAGCTGGACATCTAAACCGCCGTTGGCCGTTAAGTACCGGTTTGAACCCGGTTCAATTGGTGAACCGGGAGGGTCAAAGAGTCTGTGTTCAACTCTGGATCGGCTCTTGGCTTGGGAGATGAAGCTGTACCAAGAAGTAAAGGTGAATAGAATTGTCCCCTATTTGCATTAGTCGTTTGTACCGTACAAGTAACTGATAAACACAGAAGATTATTTTCACATATTAAAAAATGATTTTTTTTTCTGGGGTGTCTTTTTTGTCCAGTATTTTCAAACAAGATCTTGACATAAAGGTGTGTAATGGTGGAAAAAAGTTGCCTTTTGAATTTTGATGATGATAATCTTTAGTGGAGTGGGGTGGGGGTGTAGAATGACGAAAATGACCCTGATCAATAGCGACTCATAGATCTTGACCAATGACCATTGTGTTATAGAAAAAAGTATATTGAGGGAGTTACTGTTTTCTGAACTTCACTTTGATGTAGAATGACCAAAAAATAATTGTCCCTACAAGTTGTGATTGATAGTTTGACCATGTGTGACTTGTGGCTTAAAGGGTTGACTAACGGTCAATTAGCTGTGTAATGGCCAAAATGCCCTTCTTAGTCTTAATCCCAACCATGTATGACACATTGCCACTGAGTCATGGGAGGTTTTAGCTGGGCCTAACCATGTATGACACATTGTGCTATGAATAAGGCCATAATGGTGTCTTGAATATAGTTTGTTTACTTTTAAGATTTGAAGTTGTTAGGTAATGGACCAAATTGCCCCTGGTAAGTAATAAATGTGGTAGTTCATCTTTTTCTTGTCTATGTGAAAATGAAAATAGACTCAATATTGGTAAACCTGGTTAAGCAAAAGCTGGATAAAGAGATATGAAAAAGTCTGATGTGTAATGTCCAAACTATCCCTGTAAGTAGTAATCCCAAATCTGATCAAGCATGACAGCCTGGAGCAATCTCTGTCTGTCATCAAGTTTTGAAAAGATGGCCAGTGGGCTATGTATACCTGTCAACAGACTAAAAGACAGATTTTGGTTTACATGTCTAGCAGGCAACAAACAATGTTAAATGCTACAATGAAATGCCCTTTTATCTTGTTCTTATGTGTTGAAGGGGTTTGTGTTAAGAGAAAATCACTAAAATGGACAATTTGACCACCAAAATTACCAAAATGAACATTGACTAAATTATTTGCAACCATAAACATTGACTTTTTCCACCAATAAAACAATTACACATGGCATCTTTGGGCACAATAGGTGAAATTTACGCTTCTGATGTGGACGAACAAATCACAACGTGTGTCCTCATTGCGAACATTACACTATGGGTGGCCATCGGGTGACTTTTCGCCCAATGAGGGCATGTGTCGTGATTTGTGCATCCAAGTTATAAGAGTAAATTTCACCTATTGTGCCCAAATATGCCATGTGTAATTGGTGGAAAAAGTTGGTGTTTATCGGAAAATTTAATTGAGTCAATGTTCATTTTGGTAATTTTGTTGGTCTAACGTGTCCATTTTCATGTTTTTCCCTTGTATTAAACCCTAAATTCAAAATGAGTAAATGACTGACGTGTCGTATTTCATTATGTACTGGTTCTTATGGGATTTCAATATAATCTGCAACATTTTTTATAGAAAATCCCTGAGTTAAACTTACATATCTGTCCAATTTGACTAAATTGTTTAGGCAAGAGAAGGTGTTAAAATCGAGCATGAGAAGAAGCTATCTGCACTACAGAGCCAAGAGTACAAAGGGGGAGATGAAAGTAAATTGATCAAAACAAAAGCGTCGATAAAAAAACTGCAGTCGCTAATAGTTGTTACATCTCAGGCTGCCTCAACCACCTCTACAGCCATTGTTGGGATACGTGATGCTGAGCTTGTTCCACAGCTTATTGAACTTTGTCATGGGTAAGTAACACCCCCCCCCCCCCACACACACACACACACATGTTATTGAACTTTGCCATAGGTCACTTAATTTAAAAAAAAAATAAGTTGAGTGACTTTAGAGGAACAAAAATACTTTGAGTGAATTTAGTGGAACACTCGGGAAACTTGGTTACTATTATGTGAAGTCACCCTTTAATTTATCTCTTTCTAGACAACTAGTTACAAGAAATAGCAACCTATTTATATTTCTTTTTAAGGAAATTTCAGTCGACTTCTACTAAAATGTCTGGAAGAAACTAGAAGCTAGTTATTTCTTCTTAAAAGATGTAAATTGCCTAAAATGAGAATTGAATAAATTTTTATGCTATATTATGCAATTTGCCCATAGAAAAACCATAGAAGTTAGCTTTCTATCCATTTGATTACTCTTATACTTCATTACTTCTATCAGTTTGTCTTACTAGTTGATCTTTGTTTGTCCATTAATCAAGCAAATAGTAAAAATGGTTGACTATTAATTGTTACCCTTTTATATGTTGAATTTTTAATACTTATAATTTAACGAAAAAAACTCAAAAATTTTACAAATGTATGACCGAGTACGTAGTTCCACAAAGTGTTTTGACTGTTTGTTTTAAGTACCTGTCAGTAATGACAAAATGATAATTTTGTGGTATGGTGGACACAAATCACTATACTAGAGGTGGCTTGATGGGCGGGTCAGGCTGGTGGGTAAACGGCTAATAACCGTAGCTGGGTTGGCCGGAGCTTTTGCCCCAATGTTACTTGCAATATTTCCTGAATATCCTGAAGCCCATTAGTAAATTATAAAAAAAACATCAAGTCCTTTAATGAAATAGAGTTTGCAGCAGGAATTCTATCCTGAAAATATAATTACAATAATAATCTAATTTCTTTTAATAAACAATTTAGTACATTGTTTCTTTTAATAAACAATTTAGTACATTGTTTGCATTAACAATGCACTCTTGGCGACTTTTGACCCGTTTAATCCCTCTCTTTTTTACCTATTTTTGTTTAACTTGAAAAATGCCCAAATCAATCCATTCATAAGTAAATGGATCAAAAATGCCTATTTTACGGTATACCGATTTTTAGGATGACACTGGGCCAGTACCTTTGATTTTTATTTTCTTTGAAAATTAATGCTATGAGTATTTGAATTTTGAACAATGTTAATATGACATTTATGCAGGTTTATGTACATGTGGAGATCTATGAACCAATGCCATGAAGTCCAAAACGATGTTGTTCAACAAGTCCGGGGTCTAGTCAACCAGTCAACCAAAGGCGTGTCAACCTCCGACCTCCACCGCCAAGCCACCCGTGATCTTGAAGCAGTGGTGTCCGCCTGGCACACCAGTTTCTGCCGCCTTATAAAATTTCAAAGAGATTTTATCAAATCCCTCCATGGATGGTTCAAACTCAGTCTTCTTCCCACCAGCACTGAAGAAGCGAACATCAACGGCTCACAACCCTCGGATGTTGAATTAGTTTTTGATGCATGGAAACTAGCCCTTGATGGCGTATCTGACACAGTGGCATCAGAAGCCATTAAAAGCTTCATAAACGTTGTCCACTCAATCTCTATGAAACAAGCGGAAGAAATGAAAGTGAAAAAACGCACAGAATCAGCATCAAAAGAGCTCGAGAAAAAGATGTCTTCTTTAAGAAGCATAGAGAGGAAATACTACCATTCTTACTCCATGGTCGGGCTCGGGCTCCCAGGTAGCGGGCAAGACAGCGGGCACGGTTTGGACGCGCGGGACCCGCTTTCTGAAAAGAAGGCCGAGCTCGTGGCGTGTCAGAGACGGGTTGAGGATGAAATGGTCAGACATTCAAAGGCAGTTGAGGTTACAAGAGCTATGACTTTAAACAATATTCAAACTGGCTTGCCTGGAGTTTTTCAAGCCATGACAAACTTTTCGGGTTTGATAATGGAGGCACTTGAGGTGGTTTGCAACAAATCTTATGCCATTAAATAGCTCTTTTACTATTTTAAAAGAAAAGTTTAGATTATAATTCATAGAATCATACATACATAACGATTTTAGTAGAGAATCATGAGAACCACATAAGCACTTGTACACGGTTACATAACCGTCTTATGTATCATAGTTAAAATAATAGATACAAGTGTTTTTGTGGTTTTTATAGTTCTCTGCTTAAAGTTGGTTTTGTACTGTACGACCCTCTGGTAAGGAGTTAATGGCGTAAGGGGCTAAAGATTTGAATTTTCGACTAGGGTTTTGAGATTTTATAAAATGTAGATATAAATTTGGGGAATTTTTGGGATCTTTTTGTTGGGGGAGAAGGAAAAAGAAAGCTATAGTTCCTGTACAGGCAGGCAAAAGGTGGTTTGTAATTGTATCAGAAATTCAGATTTTTCATATGATATATAAGTTTGATATATTTTTTGTGATATAATATTGCTGTCTTGTTTATATAAATACTGAGAATAAATGAATATGATTGTGATTCTTATTTATTTAAAAGTTCAGGGTAGGCATGTTGGGTTGTGTGCCATATTCTCTTGTTACATTGGGTAGTTATGAGTTTAACCGTCACACATTTTTTTAAGTATATGAAAACCAGTAATAGACGGACATGTGGATCATGTTTGTGCTACCACAAAACTTGGAGGGGTTTGCTTAGTTATGAATTTGACCGTTACACAACGATTGATCTTGTGAGTCAAAAGACATTTGATATGTTCAGATCATCATCATAGATAAAATATCACAAATGGATATCGATATCTGTTTAGATGAGTTATGAATTAGATTTTAGATATGTCATCTTTATGCATTAAATAACAAAACTCAAGTTTCGTATGCACCAAATAGCCCGACACGTGAATAAAACGGTTACTACACAAGTCTATGTCACATATGTGTTAAATTTTGTTATTTGACCGTAAATTTGTTGATGATACACGAGTGAAAAGTTGATACATGAGTGGTTATTTATGTACAACGAGATTTTTTAACCGACATTAATGGTTATGAAGTTGGATACATGAACAGAGTAAACAAGTGACCATAAATTTATGTATCTTATTAGCATAAACATAATTGTCCCCTAAATACATAAATATAACATACTAATAATTTTCTCTAAAATCAATTCCCTTGATATAAAGCTACATGGGCCTGTTGGACTATTTAAGTTCTCTATATAAAAAATACAGGCCAAATTTATGGGCCTAGAAGCCCAGTCCAATCTTATCTTACAGCCCTAACATAACTACAATTCCATCCTAGGGTTTTTTATTTCTTCATTAACAATACAGGCCGCAGAGTTCTTGCTTCCTAGGGTTTAATACAGTTCGAAGAAACCTCTTATCTTCTTTCATTCAGGTACAATTTATCTTCATTTATTGTATTTTATGATTAGTTTTGGTAACGATTGATGAATCAAGGTGTGTTGATTAATTCGTAAGGATTTTGATTTTGATTTTGATTTCGATTCACAGAGCAAAATGTCGATCGGAGAGCTTGCGTCCACATACGCCTGTTTGATTCTTTCTGACGATGGCATACCTATTACGGTTAGTAATTTCTATCGCTTCATCTATGTACAAATATGCGCTTTTGGTTTTGATTTTGATTTTTGTGTGTTTATATTGATTGATCTGGTTTCCTGGACTTAGGCTTGTAAACGAAGTGAACAAACGAATACGAACAGGGCGTGTTTGTTTTGTTAACTTTAACTAATTAACAAACACTTTAACGGACGGATTTTCTTTTTCGTGTTCGTTCATTAAAGCAACGTAAATTGAATAAATTTGAATGAATATTTAAACCAACTTAAACAAATAAGTGAACGTAAATGAACGTGTTTATGTTTGTTTGTTTAATTAAATGAACAAAATTTTGTGTTCACGTCCTTTCAATCATTCGTTTATTAAATGAACGAACGTGACATGTGTTCATGTTCGTTCGACAAAAAAATGTATTCATGTTCCTTCGTTTAATAAATGAAGGAACATAAATGAACTGCTGAATGATTCACCGAACGTTTGGTTCGTTTACAGGACCTACCTTGACTGACTTTCGATTTAGAATTGAATCTGGTGCTTAAATAATTTGAGAGAATTTGCTTAGATCAAAATATTTGTCGGTTATTAGGCTGATTTTGACTTGAAAATCAATGGATCTGATAAGTTATTTGAAAATCATGCTGAAACATTTAGGAACTTGAATGAATATTTTATGCAAGAACATTGGAGAGATGGATATATGATTTGTAACAACCTGATGTTAATTTGTTAATTGCAGGCAGAGAAGATTGCTACCATTTTGAAGGCAGCCAAAGTTGAATGTGAATCATACTGGCCAAGTTTGTTTGCTAAACTTGCAGAGAAGAAAAACATTGAAGATCTTATTGTAAATGTTGGTGCTGGCGGTGGTGGTGGTGGTGGTGCACCAGCTGTTGCTGCTCCTGCTGCTGCTGGTGGTTCAGCTGCCGCTGCTCCTCCTCCAGAAGAGAAGAAGGTGAATTTTCAATTATTTTCTTTGTTTTTGTTAAATATTTGCATTTTTTACATAATCTGACATGTTTTTTCGTTCAATTTACACAGGAGGAACCGAAGGAAGAGAGTGACGATGATATGGGATTCAGCTTATTCGATTAGACGCCCTTTGTTGCCAGTTAGTTCAAACAACCTATCTATTTCAATATTTTGAGTAGTTAAAGTCTTTTATTTTATTTTGCGCGCATTTAGAATGCTATTTTGATATCGTTTTCAGCTTACAAAGCTTTTTGAATGAACGTCGAATATTCAATCAACGTGACATTTAATATATGTGATGGTCAAATTACTAGGAGAGTACTCGATGCCTCTCACTATGCAGCTATTGACTATTTGACTTACCACAAGTGCAGTTGTAGATGGCGCATAAAAATTGTTTTTAATAAAAGTTAATCTATTTTTTTCCCTTTTATGTTTTTTATTTCTTGTATTTAATTTTCATATCTATTTAGATACAATAAAATGAAAATAGTAATAAAGCAATAAAAACAAAAATAAAAGATAAAAACTTAAAAAACGAAAATACAAAACTTCCTTTTTCTGATATCATTTTTATTTAAAATTTAAACAAAAAGACAATTTGAAATGTTTGTGACATCCATCATTTTCAATGAAATACTATCCTTCCCATACGAGATATATTTTATTCAAATTTTAGATGATATCTAAATTCATTTGTGCTTTTCGGTAAGAACATGTGGGCATGTTCACCACCCAGAGTTAGAGTTGAGTTGTGGACATCATCGAAACCCGTCAGGAGTCTGAAGTAGAGGTGCATAAAAAAACCGGTTTGGGAACTCAAACCGAATGTTAAACATGTTCAAAACGCTGGTTTGAAACCAATAAACCGAAACTTGTTTGAAGCCGGTTTAACCCGAACTGAACCGATTAAAACCTCATAAAAAACCGGTCAAACTCCCCCTCTCAAACCGAACCGGTTTGAAAACCGATTTGTGCACACTGAGGGCTACCTTCTAACAGGCAAATCAACATATTACGTGTATCGTCATATGTATAAAAAATAAATACATCAATGTGAATCGTATGTATAAGATAAGAATATATGAATAACATCCCTTTGCTTACACAGATAGGCCTAAAAAGTTTGTCTCATTGGATGTTGATTGGTATTGAAAACGCCTTAACATAAGGGTGTGGCCTCGCACTCTGACTTAAATGTCATGATCATCGGAGATTCAGTAAGGTTTGAGTAATGGGTTAATGGACTCGGGTCAAAACAAGTTGGGTGACCCGCAAACAGTTCATATTTTATAAATTTCATTAATTAATGCTTTTAATATTATTACAATAATAACTTATATTAAATCGATGTATGGGGTTTTATGCATCAAAAATACACTTTCAACATTTTTTGACCAGACTGTTTTTAGCTACTTTTCATTTGATATAAAAACATAATTCAAATCGACTCATTTATAGGTAAATGGGTTGAAAATGCTACCAGAAAGTGAAAAATCAAAGTGTCTAAAGGCATTTAATACCGAGTGCAATAATTATGAAACAAAGTTGCTACTTACAAACTATGAACTGTTTTACTTTGATTAAACTCGCAAAAGAATAATTATTACCTTCGGTAATGGTGCTTGTGTACGTCTATGTTTTACCGGCAATCCATGTCTTGCAAGCTTAAGTACCACTGGCTGCCCATCATCCGGATGTTTTCCCTAACGGTTCCAGATAGATTAATTTAATATCAAACTTCAAGAATAAAGTTACCCGGTTTGTTAACGAGTTCTGTTCAAAACAGGTAACTTGATACGGCTCGGGTTCAAAAAAATCTTAGCTGTGTAATAAAATAATTAGTGTGTTAATTATGATTACAAGAACTATACTATCTCGATAATTCTATATTTTTAATAAAACAATTTAGGTGATAACACCTTAAAAAAATTTGTTTTCCCGGTTAGAGACAAAAAAACAGACATCTAAAACAACTGCATCTAGATAAAAACATACCAAAGTGATGGGGTAACGCAACAACTAATATCAGAAATCTATGCACATTACATCAAAAAAAAATTCCAATAGAACCCCTACTAAAAGATGATAATCTGATATTATAACTTCCACCGTAAATTGGCACAATTTAACATCTACCCCTCAAACCAACCAATGTTGTCTGTTTTACCCTTAAGGAACTCACGGCTTTGGTTTTGGTTGCCTGAGTGTAGACTTCCTGGGAAGTCACACATCCTGCAATTCCATCAGAACCCCTACTAAAAGATGATATTGCTACTTTTACTGTAAATTGGCACAATTGTAACATGAGGCCCCCTTGTACGAACCTAAAAAAAAAAAAAAAGAAACTGGCATTACAGAGCAAATATTATGGGAATATTTTTATAAACAAGGTTGCACTGAGGATGTTGATGAAATAACCCGCACCAAATCGACTAACTTTGAAAATCAAAGTTACAACTCGGGCACGTTCTACTTTTATCAGGAAGAGAAGCAAACACAAATTTACCAAATGTTTTCTCCAACATTTTTTCCACTTGATGAATATGAACATTAACTAAATCTTGTCCAATAATCTCTAACAAGACCTTTCCATTCAGTCAACCCCCCCGATACATTATCCTCCATATCAGCTGTAACCTCAGAAAAATGATGAAATAGCACGAAACTCAGGATAAAGTACTCTGTTTTTTAATGTCACGTAATTTCTATCTTTCAAAACTTTAATTGTGGTTGCATATGTAGATGGTCTACCAATCCCGAGCTCTTCCATCTTTTTTACCAAACTACCCTCTGAATACCGTGGCGGATGTTGAGTATAATGGTCTTTAAGCTCTAATTTCCTGAGACTCATTTGATCCCCAATTTTCAAACTTTTAAGAACCTCAAATGACCTGTTATGCTCGTCTTCTTGATTTTCATCATTTCTAATTATGTTAGTCTCGCCATCCTTGTAGACAGCCTGGAAGCCCAGAAAATCCCTTCTTAGCCCGGAAAATAATCGACCCGTTAGTGTTCCCGATGTCAACTTGTATTTGTTCGGTAACCATAGGTTCCATTTGACATGAAATTGCACGAGCCCATATTAAAGTATACAACTTTAAGCTATCTTCATCAAGAATTCCAGAAAGCATTGAGGGAAGCCTTCTTATATCTGTAGGCCTAATTGCTTCATGGGCTTCTTGAGCGTTTTTTACTTTTTTGAAACATTTTCGAGCATTATCCGGGATGTAGTTTGGCCCGTATCTGTCTGTAACAAATGACCTGATTTCTTCAACAGCTCCATTTGACATGTGTAATCCATCTGCTGACTTGCCATCTGGCAACTTAACACCTTCATATAGCTTTTGTGCAAGTTTCATGGTGTATGATGATGGGAAGTGTAGTTTGTTTGCAGAATCTTGTTGAAGGGATGATGTTATATATGGAGGTGATGATGTTTTCTTGTAGTTCTTTTTACTCGATCCAACGACTTTAAACTCTGAAGAATTTACCATGTTTTCAATAAGATTTGCTTCTGAATAAGAAGTAACTGACATTTGGTTTAGCTTTTTGGAATCATAATGTGTCAAGTTGAGAAGTTTCTAGAACCCTTTTCATGATTAAAATCGCCTTCAAGTGTCCAAAATTCTTGTGGTTCGAATTTATCGATTTCTGTCTCCCTATCACATATAAGGGCTAAAGCAACGGATTGGACCCGACCCGCGGACTGGAAACCGGGTAATTTTCTCCATAACAATGGAGATATGTTGAATCCGATTAAATAGTCGAGTGCACGGCGTGCAAGATAAGCATGAACTAGATTAATATCGATGTCTCTTGGAGCTTGTAAGGCTTGTTTAATTGAGGATTCAGTTATTTCACTGAAAACAACTCGGGCTACATTAATATTTTCAGGCAAGGCATTTTGTTGTTGCAACATCTCAATGATGTGCCAAGCAATAGCCTCACCCTCACAATCGGGATCGGATGCAAGGATAAGATTATCGGTTTTGAAAAACAAAAACAAAAATTGAGAAACAATATTACCTAACGGGTCAAACAGGCAGCAAGTTGTTTTTATCTCTAACGGTTGAAACGGGTAAAGTTAAAAGATTTAACTATGAGACATATGGGTCAAACAAGTCAAAAGTCATCCGAAGTGTATTATTGAAAGACGTTGAACTATTGTTGTATTAATTTTTTTAACACATTAATTATTTATAAAATTGTTAATTATATCATTCAGTATTTTATATATTAGGGTTTATTAGTAGTAAGCCCATGGGCCCAGTCGGGTTTCTAGTTCGTTACTATACATTGTGGGTTCCCCCTCTATTGTAATTACAGTATCCAGATATAATATTATTTTCCAAAAAAAAATGATATTTTTCTGCTCAGCTCAACCCATTTTTACTAGCACAAAAACTTAATCATTTTGACCAATTACCCAACCCGCGCCACCGGCCCATTTTGCCACCTCTGTTGAAATGCTTGCACACATAACACATAGCATGGAACATATTTCATATATCAAGTTTGAGAGAATAGAACCATTGTAGTTGGCATGATAGTGTTGGCAAACCATCATGCTTTCTAAAATGGAAAAAGTAACGATAAATAGGCCCTATCTTTTGCATATTACAAAAGTAGTATTGTTACTGTGGGGGTGTTTCGATGTGCGTTTATACCAATTATTGTGATTTGAATCCACGATAATCATTTTATATTGTTTAGGTACACTAATTATAATTCTAATATTCTGATTAATTAAGGTTAAAAGAATCAGATTTAGATGATATATATAATATTACCTAACTATCCCAAACTATAAACAACTAATTATCTTATTCTGAATCTCCAGGTCACAATAATCACTTTGTAATTGCACATCCAAACATCTAACAGTTATGCCAAGTAATGGTTAAAACTATTCTCACTCAATCAAGTTTAGAAATAGGAGTGCCAATATTTGGGTATCAGGTCAAATGGTTCGGTTTGAAACGGGTCATTTAGAGTATGGGTAAAGTTGGTTGACATGCTATCACCTTTTGACCTTCTTTAAATGATGAACATGCTAAATATGATTACGAAACTACATTATTACAATATAATCTCACATCTTAAACTTTTGACCCTTGGAGATAAAACCGAACCCAAATCGACCTTTTTATAAGTGCATGGGTCGAAATTGCCACCTTATGATGAATATACTATTAATATTGGGCTAAACTATGAAGTAATATGTAAACAGACATTAAGTTTTTGGATCTGAGAGAGAATAAGATTTCATACTCGGTTAATGCGACCTTAATGCTCTTGAGATGAGTCCAGGCAGCAGATGGGACCTCCCAAACCATGCTGAAGTCATCTTCGGGTCGTACAGATCCTGACCTGGCAGCCAAGTCCCTTACATGACCATAACTAGGAGGAACTTCAAACATATCCCCAAGATACCCCTGGATCACTTTTGCCTTTGTCACAGATTCCACCACTACAACAGATTTACCAGGAGGATACAAGGGCTTTATTGTCTTACTCTTCACACACGTTTTGGTTATAGAATTTGAAGCTAATTCTGTGACACTTAAGTTTTGCGCCAACTTGTTTGATTTTATAGAATATTTGGGCTGATTTTTGGGTTTTCTCGTACGAGTCTTGTTTGTTACCCCTTTGGATTGTTCCTCTTCCAAACTCACTTCAATAGCAAGCCTTCCATTTGAGCAAACCTGAAAATGCTAACAATCAAGTAACTTGTTGCTAAAAAACATACAACTAGAAGTGGCAATTTCAACCCACTTACTTCTATTGGGTCGTTTAGGGTTATTTGTATCTTAAACGGGTCGAACAAGTAAAACCAGAAGTAGCCTACTGCCCTACAAGAAATGTGCCAAACTCACCAAAAATGTAATTTTAATGGATAAAACCTCCAAAATCATTTTACTCAAAGGATTATATAAAGTAGGTCAACCCGACCAGGTACGGCCAATCTCGAGTCCCTACCCGTACAAAAGTATTTTCGGTTTGACATTGAAAGTTCTTTTTCCAATTTCTAAACACTTCGTGTGATTCAATCTCTTAGATTGTGTCCAATGTTTATTAAATGCAAGAAAGGATGTGCTTGTTCATCACCTGCAACATTTTTAGGTAATACTGTTCTTGGAGCCTGAGAAAAATGCCTCTTGGAAAAACCACCTTTAAAATCCACCATTGACATAATTGATTGTATTCATCAGTAAAATGTTATTTCGGGAATTTCTTAATAGTGGTTGAAAAGGGAAGGTTGAATAAGACCGATTAATAAGGCTTCCAACATGAAAATACGTTTTTTGAGTGTTGAAGTTTAAAGCTTTAGCGTGTTCACCATTAAATATGCAAGATACTATGACCCTCTTAAAATCAACTTCAAAAAGTCTTTTAGATGTATGACCACTTCCATATACGTGTGCCTGACAAACTATGCAATGCCCTGCTCTGAACAATAAAATATTTACCCAGCAAAAAAATAAAGAAAACTTCACCATCATTGCCTTAGCCAAGGTTACGTACTTGGTGGCAAACAATCCGATCTAAACCTTTGAAATGATCGGCATTATCCCATTTGATGGCATGTCTCAAACACCAAAATTTGATATGTATGTATCCTAACACAAACACGTATATTTCTTTAATAAGTTGCAAGGCATCATCTTTTTATTGAAATAAAATCCTCACCAAAATAGACCGCTAAGTTCCTTTTCTTTAGTGTTTATGTACAGAGATAGACCTATGGAGTGTCGTTGGTTTCTTTTGTAATCGTTTCCATTAATTGGTGTCGCGCTTGTTTCAAATACTTCCAGGATCCAGTCGGGCTCTTTTTCTGTTGAGAAAATGGCTTAAAGTTCACGTCACTGTTTGCGTTGCAAAAGAAGATCAGAATTAGTAACAATACCATTTTGTTTTCCATTAGAAGAATGATATATGTGACAGGATGTGCAGGTTGTCAAAATGAGTTTGGATTAAAAAGGATTATTATCTAGTGCGGGTCAAAACAGGCCAGGTCGGGTTTGGTTTTAAATAGAGACAAGGGTTCACCTGATCGCGTGTTGCGTCGGGGACTCCACACGTGCATTGGACTGAAATTTAACCTCCACACGCGCATCAAGTTTCATCTTTGTATACACTTCTTTAATGCAACTATTCAACTATTTATATTTGTCCATTTTCCTGGCGAGCTAAAAAAAAATAATAATTGTCCAAAAAAAAAAAAAAAAATCACAGCAACAAGTAAGCAGGGGGTTTGGGATCGAGCCCGGGTCGCTTGGGAGAAGGGGAGGCGCACGAACCACTGTGCTGGAAGCCTAGACTGGTTCTAATCCCAACCAAATATTATCTAGCCTAAACTCGATTTTGAAAAAAAAAAATTAAAGCAGCTACCACTTAATCCAATCCATAGCCGCCACGAAGCAACCCACTATTAATCAAGGTTGTTAAATTATATAGAGTATAATAATAATGTTACTTTTAGACTTTTAGTCTCTATCTTTGCAACTTTTTAATAAGAGGAACCCTTGGCAATGGCAGAATCGTCTTTTTTTTTTGCTTGATTCCTGGATTGATCCAGCCCCATTATCAATCAGATTCCCAGAATTGTTCGCATTGGAGACATCCAAACACTGTTTGGTAGCAGTCAGCAGACCGCATCCCAGGCCCAAATGCAGGCCCAATTTCAACTTTGTAGTGGAGGAGAAATCCGGCGACAATAAGTGAACTACAGGAGCTGAGCCCGTTATCATATCTTATCCAGTCAGCATGTCTATCACCGGTAAATGACAAATGGAGTTGGAATCTAAACGGATCCGGTATTTTCTCGGTAAAAAGCATCAAACATATATTCCAAGCCATAAATCAAGTAACCTCGGATTTCAAATTTCCTTGGAATAATACAGTCCCAATAAAGGTAAATTTCCTAGTATGGAGGGCGGACTTGAATCGTCTTCCTCCCCGGCTATCCCTAATAGAAATAAGGATACATGTGCAATCCAGGTCATGCATTTTATGTGAAAACCACATCGAATCAACCGAGCACATCTTCATATCATGCAGTTTTGCCCAATCAATGTGGGACATAATATCACAATGGTGCAATATCCCTTCATTCTTCATATTTGAAATTCGGGACCTACTAAAAATGCACACGTTTTCATCCGGTTCTACTCTGAAGAAAAAGGCAATTCATCCCAACTGCATTTTGGTGCTTGTGGAAAGCTAGGAATGAAATGATGTTCGAACAAACGCAGGTTCATATTGGTAAACTAATTGAAGAAATAAAAACCATGAGTTTTCTATGGTTCCAGAATAGATCGAGGAAAGTTTCAATAACTTGAGATTTTTCAATTTAGATGATATAAGGATCTCTAGATAGTTTTTATTCCTATGATATAACATTGGGAACACAGATAATTGGTGATTGTATCATTTAGCTAACTCGTGTTAATATATTTTGTTGGTTGTTTAAAAAAAGTAGTAATAATAAAGTAATACTATGCTATACTATATAATTTTATAATAAAAACTCTTTCCCTTTCGTTAAAATTTATATTATATTTTTGAGTAAAGTGTCATTTTCGTCCCTGTGGTTTGGCCATTTTAGTCACTTTCATCCAAAAACTTTTTTTTAGCTTTTTCGTCCCTGACTTTTCAAAATCTAGCCATTTTCATTCAACTGACTAACTCCGTTAAATCACGGGCAAATTTGATCTTTTCAAAAATCCTTTTTTTAACCAATTTTTTTATTCCCCCTTACATTAATTTTTTTTTTAATAGTGGACCCTTTTAAAAAACAAAAAAGCAAAAATCAGGTCTCCCTAAAAACCCATCCTACCACCGTTTTCATCCCTGTGGTTTCGATGAAGGTGAAAGGGTTTCGATTAAGGCAATGGCCATTTACAGGGGTCGATGATCGGAAATCTGTGGCGACCGGAGAAGGTGGGTCTTGTGTGGCGATTTGCTGTTTGCTGCTTGTTGCTTCTATTCTTTTCCTTTTCGTTTTCTTGAATACGATGAAAGCAAATCTTTTCCAAACATCCCAATATCAATTTGTTTATGAAAAACAGCAGTGATTCGAGGCGATTTGTTGTTTCCTGAAAAGGGATTTGTTAACCGATCACAACTGTTGCGTTTTTTTTCGTTCTTTTCTGATGCTACAGTTTTTGCCTTGTAGTTGATTTGGAAAAGCAATCTTATTTGCTGATTAGACATGTTAGGGTTTTAGAAGGTGGTGCTACGGTCTGTTGTAATTGGTGGTGGGGAAGAAGAAGAAGGGTTGAATATGAACATTTTTGTTTTTTAAAAGGGTCCACTATTTTAGTTTTTTTTAAGTGTAAGGGGGAATAAAAAAACCGGTTAAAAAAATAATTTTTGAAAATACCAAATTGCCTCTGATTTAATGTTAAAATTTTAACGGAGTTAATAAGTTGGATGAAAATGACTAGATTTTGAAAAGTCATGGACGAAAAAGCTAAAATTTTTTTTTTTATTAAAGTGGCTAAAATGATCAAAGCACAGGGACGAAAATGACACTTCACTCTATATTTTTTTTAAGTCAAACATATATAATAATCACATGTAAAATGTAAGTGGTTAATTCTTCTATGATTTATCGATTATAATTTCATGAAAAATTTCATTTCTTATGTATTTTACTTAAAAGATAAAGTTTAAAAACAAAAATAGTTAATGAAAGTTATCTGTTATTTCTGTAGAGGTATATCGGTTTTATTATAGTAACTGTGAGAAAGTTTTGAATACAAATGATTTTTTGGTGCGAATCGTACAGATGATTTTGAAGCGTTGATCTAGGAAATCAATGGTTAAGATCAAAGGGGATTGTTTTAAGCGTGAAAAGATTATGAGAATGGTAAAATTTGAATAGCCTACCTTTGTTGATTTTTTATAAGTTCCTCCATTTTTTTAAAACAAGCATAACTTTTTTATACGACATAACTTTTTTATACGACATAATTTTTTTAAAAAAATTACACCATAAAATCGAGTATTGTAATCTCTTTAATTTGAGTATAGTCTTGTTATACTTTTATTAAAAAAAACGACTTAAAAAAATGTCAATGTGTTGGGCGTATACCATGCGTGATTATGATCATACGTTATTATAAAGCATGCGTGATTGCGTGAATATAGTCATGTGTTATTATAAAACATTCGTGATTATGGTCATGCGTTATTATGAACATACGTGATTATGCTCATGCGTTATTATAAAACATGCATTATTATAACGCGGACGCATTTACTTCTCGCTCACTAAACATGTGTGACATGCTCGTGCCTTCGTACACTAAAACTCCTTTGTACAATAACCAGACCCTAATAACAATAATAGTTATAGCAATAATAATAACATTATCAGGTGATTCTTGATAATCTGAAACATCACATAAATAAATGATAAACCCAACAAAAGAAATAATAAAGTTTTGATGGCTAGCCTCACGTGTGTTAATAAACATGTAATGTTCGATTTCACATCTCTGACATGTTTAATTAATAGATCGTGATCGGGTTATTTTAAAATTAAACGTGCCGACCCCTCAACTTGTTTATGCCTTAATGAACATGTTACGTTATTTTAAGTATTTATGGTTACGATTGATATATTTAACATGAATAAACATACGAGTCATGCTCAAGTTCTTCAGTTTCAACCGACCAATCCAGTACCTGAACCTGTCAACCAGTAACCCGAGACGATTGTCTCTTGAATAACAAATGATTATGAGTTCAAATCTTGACAAATAAAAATGGGAGTATTTTTGAATAAAAAAATAATATTACTAATAATATAAAAATAACTTTAACGAACCAAACACGACTTGAATGAACAATTCCCATCATGCTGAATCATGGTCCTCTTTTGCCAAACATCACCATGTGGTTTAGTTGCACCTTTTTTTAATGGGGCTAAACTTTATCTCGTATTTAATTTAATCTTTTAATTTTTTTAAAAAAGTTCAAAGGATGTTCAATAAAATTATTTGGGTCGGTCATGTCCTTTTTATAATTAAAAATATTGGTAAGGAAAACATAGCCTTAAAGCTAAGTTTACATGTAAATCGATAATGAAATAAAAATACCGATGAACCTATATCTCATGATTGCCACGTGTGCAATTTCATGCTAAAACATGTATTTTACATATTTACTTTGTATAATATTTAACACCCTAACAGTATTTTGGGTGAGATTTTAGTGGGTTCGTTTATTTTATTTATATTTTTGTATAATGTTATTTAAGTGCACAACTTTTAATACATCTTTCTAAAAGAAATAACCAAACATCAAGTTTTAGTATGGTTTTTTTCAAAACAATAAGTTTGGACCACAACATTAATGTCTAGTGAAAACATGTGCACGAATGATAACATGTCGATATCTAATGTAACGTTTCAAAATAGAGATGTCAAATTCAAGTCGCTTTTATAACTTGAACATATTATAAGATTGCTTTAATAATGACCTAGGAGTGATGTATCAAAGTGGGGTGTGCTAGGCTAGTGGAGTAACACTCTTTGACATTTAGTACGTGATGATGTATCATCTGGGCCAAATGTCCAGCTAGATCTTAACTTCTCATTTAGTCATATAAACATTGATCCAAATTTTCTTCCTGCTTACAAACATGATACACAGTCGATGGCACGACCGAGCCAAACTAACTAACAAACACTTGCAACTGTGGAACCACGGTCCTACCGTTAATCGACTAACTGACCTATTTTTCCACGAATAAAATAAAACACGAGATATTCACTTCAACCATAACTACGCCACGGTCCTACCATTAATCGACTGACCGGCCTATTTTTCCACTAATCAAAGCAAAAGTTGGATACCCACTCCAACCACAATACAACGGGACCTGAATATGCCGGCATAAAAAAATATGAATCAATCACTCTAGAGAGTTTTTATAAAACAAATAAACCTTAAATCAACTAAACTTTTTGTGAAACAACAAGACTTTTTATAAAATAATGTTTTTATAAAGTTAAGTCAAAGATCTTTAAAAGGAATATTCTTTAAATATAAATTTTTTAAATGATAAACTTAGTAAAAAAATGGGTGCGTTCAAAAGGAATATTGGTCATCTATTTTATAAGAAAACAAAGCTAGCTTATTTCCTTGTTGCAAATAAATATGCTCAACAAACAAGCATTTGTCTCTCTCCAATTTTCTAAGTAAAAGTATACCGATTTGTATATGATTTTCTTAATGTTTAAGATATAGGATAAAGTAACAAAAAAAAACATAACATGTATGGTCGATGCATGGTTTGACTGTGGGACCAGCCATTTGTGCATCGACCTTCTAGTCTCTACAAACTTTGTATCTCTCTTGTGTGTCTATTTAAACAACTATCATCCCAACACTTTCACTCGCCTTTTGCAATACTAAAGACGCGTAAACCTCTCATATATTCTTGAGTGCTTATTCATGTTACAGTCAAAGTCTTAAGATAAAAAAGTTATAAAAGATCAATCTAGTGAGAAAAATTCATACATACTCTCACTTTGCAATCATTGTACAAATATGACCACTTTTCTTAATAGTGAGCATTCTATTGGTAATGCCTTCTATTTATAACAAGGGATAAATCAGGGTGATCTCTACCTTAATGGAGATAAGATTGTATAGCGATGATCTCTACCGTTATAGAGATAAACATAATAAAGAACAACTATTGGATGAAGACCAAGGAGTGGACGTACCGTGGGTTTGTTAACATCCATCCGATAACCCTAACTATTATACATTCTCGTGTGTTTGTATAGTGACATCTTTATATCTCTTACTCGTTTACATTACCAACTAATATTTACTTTGACTTGTTATAAAACTCTTCAAAAATTTTATAAAATTCAACAAAACCTATTCACCCTTAGGTTTCTATATATTGTATTTGCATGCCTTACCAAAAGAATGGTGTTCGTGGAAGAAGACATGAAATAAATATTTTACTATGTGCTTATAACAAACTATTTTGACAAGATATATTTCCACTAAAGTGATTATTTTTGGTTTATCTCTCTCTCTATCGAGAAAACATGTATTATAAACAAGCATGGTATGGTACTAATGTAGCATTATATTGTTAACATCGATCGTCAAATTACTAAGGTAAAAACAATTTATATAAGCCCTCAACTTAGTAGAATGCGAGAAGGTATAAAGCTAACATGTTCAAAGTAAAAACGTTAAATATGTACAAACTATTAAAAACATATAATGGCAAGATTGGAGTGTTGTCAGTTTGTCGTCATGGTGACAAGATGCAATTCAACGTATGATGTAATTTTTAAGACATTAAGTATTTTGCAAACCTAGTAAGACGAAGATAAGATAGTTTTAAATTCACTAAAAGAGCATGAAGACTGAACAATATGTAAATATGCACCAAACTGGACAAAGACCTTTCCTATTCTGTCTAATGTATATTGCAGATATGACGCGACTCCAGTCGTACTTTCACTTTTTAATAAGTTACATGATTCAACAAACCATAAACGACAATTGATATTATAATTCTAAAAACATTTGACATGTTTAGTTCACCGTCATTGATAAAACTAGTTTTATACCCGTCCGGTGACCGGGCGATTTGGCGTACTTTGTAGTATGGAAAAAGTTGTATTATAACCTTTTCTCCTAACCTCAATTGAATTAGCACCAATTTTTGGTAACAATGACAACATATGTACCGGTATAAATCTGTAAGTGCAGCAACTTGAGAAAACAAATCAAATTTACGAAGAGTACCAAATTTTTTGTAACAATGACAACGTATAGTCCATATTTAGGCTATACGGTATATACCGTGCAAAAGTAAAACGATAAAAAAAACACTTCATTCACTGGTAATGTTAATTAACAGAATAGTAAACGCTGATCATGTCTTAAAATAAAAATGCATTTCATTGAAACAGAAGCAAGCTGCAACATTTAATAAGAGTCAAGTTCAACCAACAAAAACAAAGACCAAATGTGACTTTGACATAAGAAACATTAAAAAAAAAGTAAACATTAAGCAAACAAAGGGGAAGGTCATCTAAGTCCTATATTTTTTTGGCTTGTTCAAACGTCGCTTCGGTTTACCCTTTTGATCAGTTAAATCATGTGGCAGTGTATCACTGTTTGTAGTTGTTGAGCTTTGTGTAACAGCAGCCTCAGTATCATGGGGTGGAACTGTATCAAAACACACAACAGCATCTTCATGTAGTGTATCTAGGTTTGTAGGTGCAGATGTTTGTGCAACTGTAGGCGCAACAGCATCATGTTGAAGTTTATCGGCAGATCCATTAGGCGGTATGTCCTCCTGAACTATTGTGTTGTATGAATCAACCTCTTGATCAGTAGCAAGAACCACCTACAAATGTTTTAAATGTAGTTAAATGACAAACAAATTAAAAAATAAACTATATAAGTTAACAATAAAAAGAATACCGATGACATAGCTGTTGTATGTGTAACCGGCGACTGGTGTGATCTACATGAAATTTCATCTATCATCTCAACTTGAGCAGATGTAAACCTAGAAAGAACCTCAGTCGGGGCTTCATAGGAAGCGTACTCAGTGGGCTCGGTTGGAATAACTTGACTTGCAGACAATGGTGATGTGGGCTTCAGTTTCTTTAACGGGCTGATAGCGTAAGCAACATCTTCTGTTTCATGTTGACCGTTACAAGCGCCATTGCTCGGAATCACTTGACCTTCAACAATTGTTGTTGTGGTTGTTTGCTGTTGTACGACAATTATTTCACGACCAAGGTATTTAGAAACAGTAAACCGCCGCTCACATTTAGGTGGCACATTAAAGGCATCAATCTTAATCCTAAAAACAGCATTCGTTCCATACAAACTTTCAATCAAAAACTCATGTATCCAATTGGGATCACCAGCACCCTATATAAAGATTTGAAATTGTTAGAAGACAAAATAGCGCGATAATAAAAAAACACGGAAAGAAACCTATAAATACAAAAAAAAAACACATTAAACACATAATATATAAACCTCTGATAAACTTTTCAACATCAAATCATCAACCGTTATTCCAAGTATTGCAAGTGCAACATCATTGAATAGAACAAACACTGCATCCTCTTCTTGGTCAATTACACGAACAACCAATTTGTACCTGTATAAAAGACATAAGTTATAAAATTGAAAACTAACTATTATAAAATGGTTTAGGAGCATACACTTGACGCGGATTCATAACACTTTTTCGACAGGAATGACAAAAGTAGCGATTGTTTATCAACGTGGTCTTCTTACGACACGTGTTGCAGTGGACATATTTCCAACCGGTACTCATATCAACATCAACAATGGCTACGTCAACATTGTACATTGTGCCCTTAAATTTAAAAAATAAATATTCAATAAAAAACATATGATCAAAAGTAATTACAGAATATAGAAAGACCATTTTATCTATACATATAAAGAACATACCAAAGAAACGCCTTCTTGTAAATCGCTATACACATCAGCAAGTCTTGATATTTTTAAGGCCCCGTTTTCTTGATCAGACGATGCAAACGTAACAGGGCGTGAAACACTGCAAACAAAAATATACATGTACATATGAGTGAAAAAAAATGACAATATTCACATCTAAATGATCATTTACACATAAGCATACATGCTCTTGTAGATATCAACAGCACACAAGTCAAGGTTAAAAGTAAGTTGTGATGCAACCGTTGTCATCAAACATGGAGCACCTAGTAAAGTATTAAATAAGCACGGATAGCATATGTAAGGATCAAAAGAAACACGTAAATTTGAATTGCGAAAATACATACCTTTGAACATTCTTACTTTGCAACTTGTACAAATGACAACAATTGTAGTATTGCCATAACTTCGAATACTATCATCGCTAAATTTGTTAGCCAACTTTCCCCACAACGAAATACTTACTTCATCATCACTATTGAAAATAAATCAAAGCTCACATAGAAGGAAAAACATAGAAATTTACACATGAAAACAACTACCATTGTATGAGGCAAAATAAAATACCGTTCATTAGATAAGACAATGCGCCGTACTGCCCGGTTACATGAGTTGGAACCAAAGAGGTTATTGTCAATAGAACCCCAGAAACGCAGCACACCAACAACATCTATAAAGGTGAAGGAGTTAACAATAATATAGTAACAATATAAAGTATAATAGTATTAAAATCGACATACCAGTTAGATATTTGTCATTGTGAACACGTTCATGAAGGTTGTTGAACGGGACAAATTCAAAAACATGTCGTGTAAACAAAGAAGGATCAACCTGGGCAGGACTGACTTTGGTCGCACGAGAAAACTGAACAAAGTACTCGCGTTGCAATGGCCGGTAAAAATTTTCGTACGGAAGAAAAGCAACATTACTAATCATATAAACAAAACCCTCTTTCAATGTGTTAGCAAACAGACGACTTATGTTGGCAGGTATCTTTGCATGTATGTGGCAGCCCTACAAAGGTCACCCAATTTAATTTTATAATTCAAAAATCATACACTAATCAAAATTTAGTGCCATTATAGTACACTAACAAAGCCATATTTACATAAGACGCTGAATAAATAAACTTACACGTTCATCAGAAATAATGTAGTCAAACGATAGTAAACGATCTGTTTTCGGGTTGTACGTTGACCATGCACGTGAAACCATAACACATAACTGCCACTTGCTAGTGAGGGTTGGACGTAGATCGGATATGTTACAGTAACCCATTTCGGAGTAGCACCCTCTACAGTTACAAAATATAGGTATTTTAGAAAAACATTAAACAATAGACATGTATATGATAATAACAGAGTAACATATGGCAATCACAATAAAATAGAATACATACAATTAACAACAATACAAACACATTTATTCATTAAGGACTAAAAAAAAAATTAACGTGGATATATATATATAGATGTACCATGGTTTCAATGGCAGAAGGTATAAAATCTATTCAGCATAGATCACAAGGAGTACCAAGATTAATCAGGGAATAGGGCGATCTGAGATTAACGGTAGATTAGTAAAGACCTCTTTGTATACAACATTTTTTGTTACGTTATTAGCACAATTGCCATCATTCTGAACATAAAACTTTAGCCCTGCACGAGACGCAGCGACGTATAATTGACCATGTGTAAATATAGGCCTCGCAAGGTATACACACACATAATTAAATGTTTGGCCTTGACTTTTGTTTATAGTCATACCAAAGCACACCTTAACAGGAAACTGCCTTCTCTTGAAACGAAAAGGCCAATGTGTGGTAGACGGTGTCATATCAATTCTTCCAATTAATGCTTTCTCTCCAACATGAGTCCCCGTTATAACAACACCCTCAAGAACGCGATTTGTGTAATCACAAGACGAGTACCATTGCATAAACCCTTTTGTAAATTAATATTTCGCAGCAACAGAATTGGTGCACCAATTTTTAACTCTAAACAATGATTTGGCACACTAGGGAAGGTTAAGGTGTTCAGAAACTCTGCAGAATACATAAGGCGCATTTCCTCTACATTATCCGTTGTTGAGCATATTTCGTCAGCACTTAACAATTCTTGAATATCCCCGGGTAGCTTGGTAAGCACATGACGGTTAATACAATCAACATCATCATTTGTAGGACACAAAATGCAACGTTCCTTTAAGAAATTAATGTCAGCGAACTTGGTTTCAATGGCAGGGAAAACATTATATACAACGGCAGAAATAGGATCATCGGAACACAGGAATTAAAAGAGCATCTGGTATAGTGATCCATGTAGGATCGTCTTCACCAGGCAATGAAACAGCTGGAATACAGCCAACACCCATATCAAGCAGCCAGGTACTAAACATTTGCATATTTTTGCGCTCCTCCCCAGTAAGGCTTGGATTATGCAAACGCATGTTGGTTGTTAGAGTAAAAACAGTACATGTACTCCATATAACCGATGACTTGTTGACACACGAAGATACTATCTCACCCCTTTTTGCATTCGGAACAACCGGAAGAATTTGGCGAAAGTCGCCTCCTAAAACCATAACTTTGTTTCCAAAAACACGAGTTGAAGCCCCGGCTACATGATTATGCAGTATATCTCTGAAGGTTCGATCAACAGCTTCAAACACGTGACGATGCTACAATGGAGCTTCATCCCAAATTATAAGATCAGCAACTCTAATTAACTCTGCCAGATCTGAGCCAACATCGATCGCACAACATGATTAGGCATCAACATCTATAGGAATTCTAAAGCGCGAATGAGCCGTACGACCACCAGGTAATAATAAAGATGCAATGCCTGAAGAAGCAACGGACAAAACAATCTTCCTTTGTGAGCGGATGCAAGAAATAAGCGTTCTCCACAAGTAAGTTTTACCAGTCCCTCCCCCACCCAAAACAAAGAAAACACCTCCGCGTTTAGCTGTAACAGCACTGAGTATGTTGTCAAAGATTTGTTTTTGTTGACTATTCATGTGAGTGTAGAGGTTGTTGAATGTAAGTCTTTCTTCATGGACATCGTATGTACGTTCAGATGCAATTAATCTGTTTGTCCCGATATCTAGCAAAGAACAGTCTAGTTGAGGCATGTTGGGAAATTCAACTAAAGATCTATTGTTGCCAATTAAATTTTTTTCAATTTCAAGTAAAGTGAAGTTGATAACCTCTTCGTCAGATAACAGTAGGTCTTCAAACTGGAGAATCCTACGTTGACGGTATATAATATCTTCTGATATGTAAGGAAATACGTCACTAAAAAACTTCGCATGATCACTGACCGTACAAAATAAAAGAATTGTTACAAAAAGTTCACGCAGTTGAGTGCCTAGCTGCCACTGTGACGCATGAGAAATTGCCTCTACCCATTCAGAATCATCGCCTAATAAGTTTAACGCTTTACAAGCTTCCATATATATTTGATACTTTACCCCATCAACTGTTCGAAGATCTTCAAAACAAATAGGACCTCGGACAACATTTAGAAGCATTCTAAGGTAATACCTCTCACCCATTGCTGGGCTTACAAAATAAATACGGCCGATGCTAAAACCACGTTGTCGAGGTCGCCACATTTTCTCCTTCTCGTGCCATGTAAACCTCGTTGGGTATTCTGCATAAGTTAGCGAACATCCAGCAGGGTAAACACGATTTGCAGTCATCCACTGAGTAAACTTTGACATTTCAGCTGTGGTTCGACGTACGACATCAGAAGGGTTGTCATTGTCATGGAAATATACTCTCTGACAACCTTCTGCATGAAAGGGTAGACGTTCAACTGGAACTGAACGGAAATGCATCTCAAACGCAAAGAGCCTCCAGCACGATTCAGACGCTGATATGTACCGGCAATTAAGATAAGCTTCAATCTCATTTTCATTATGTAACAATGATGAGAAAGCTGTTCTATTATTAGCACCTTCAAAAACAACTGTTGCGCGATCTGGACCCTTGTTAATATAACTAAACAGGTATTTGACCAACGATCCTTGGTTGCACCATTCTACATTTATATGGCAACCATATTTGACAACCAAATCACGATTATGCGGAACAACAAAGCGATTATCAACCTTAATGGCTTGTCGGCCAATTTGAACGCTTCTTGAGTTATTCGACCTTCTATAGCGCGGCCAACCGTCATGCATTACCAATGTTTCTTCACAATAAAGCTTCGGATAGCCTTTACAACAACGTCCATTTCTCATACAAGGACTCGATGGATTTAGCTGTCCACATGGCCCGTGCATCATATGTGTAGAAACTGCCGCGAAACCAATTGGGTCAGCGTGCTCACATGGCAACTCAACAGATATAAATCTATCGATATCCACAGGCAAAGAGATTTTATCTTCATGCATTAGGAAAACCAAAATATGACAATGCGGCAATCCACGCTTTTGGAATTCAATGGTATGCAAAACTACGAACAGGAAAAACGAAAGGTCATGAAATTTAAGGATGGATCTTTACGTTAAACGAAAGTAAAAAAAATGCTCTAACGAACCTGCTTTAGGGCGACCAAAATGGAATTTTTTTCGAATATCTTTCATAAGCTCATCAAGTTTGATTTTAAACACACGCGCCATAATATCGGGTCTATCAGAGTTTGGCTGTCCAGGCGTGGTTCCGTTAACGTGACGCTCAATTTCTGGCCACTTCGGGTTGCATGTTATAGTAATAAAAAAATCTGGCATTCCAGCCCACCGGCAAATTGCCATCGCATCCTGGTATTGTTGAATCATATGCCTAGGCCCACCGGTAAAAGACGAAGGTAAGATAACACGGCGACCAATATGTTGACAATTTGTTTCCTCGCTAACGACATGATCATGAAGACCGTTATACAAATCTGAACGGATAGTACTTTGGTTTCTCTTGTACCAATCTAGGTCATGTTCAAGAACAGCAGTGTATGCATCAACGGCGAATGTTTGAAACAAACGACCTGATTTATGCAATGTTCTACTCTCGTTTTGACGGACATGCAAACGATAACAGTAATATTCCCTTAACGATATAGAACTTCTCTTACTTGTAGAAGTAGAAGCACTCAAAGGGATATTAGGATGGAAGCCATCTTCTCCATATGGGAAAAGCAAGGGATATTGTAAAGCCATAAAGCTCGGATGCAATTCTGATATGCGCTTCAAATTGCGACTACCTCTCTCTTCAATAACAACATCACGTCCATCTGTTGGATTTCCATCACCGGGTATCAATCAGCCACCTCAGAGGCAGTTGGTAAATTGTACTGCCTACCATCTCTGTTTCTTGTCCCAATCAAGTGAAGCTTAACATGTTGAACAGACGATTCAGTAAACCTGTCCTTAGCCATTCTAAAAGCCTTCACTAATGAGTTATGACAATCAAACATAGAAATAAGGTCAGCAACTAACGAACGAAGCACAACCTCATTCGATGTTGATGGAAGACACCTTGATAAAGCATGAAATCGATTACTAAGCTCATTAGCCGTGTCATAAATGTACAACTGAGCAAACCTTGGCCGCCCATCAGCATGCTCAGGTAACAAAGTCCCAATGATATGGTGATTATGACCATTCAGACGAAATGAATACGGACCACGCCCATCATTAAACTCTGTAGAAACTCTGCCACCAGTTGACGTAAACGCAAACATTGCCCTGGTTATATTTTAACCTAAGTAGCTTGATTAATTTTTTTATTGTTGAAGTTATACGCACTACTGTTGCAATTTCTAACTGAGTCAAACTTCATTAGGTGTTCTAAATTTGTTTTAAGAGCCTATCATGTGGCATATGTGTTCTGAATCATGTTCTAAATTTGTAAGGATATTTTGAAGTTTTTTATCCCCAACCTATCTGTTTCATAATTATATATTTGTAGATCAGAAGAAGAGAATGTACTGGTTTCGAAGTATTCATTTGTTAAAATGTGTTTTTTTGTTTCTTGAATTGGATATATGCTTATATGATTTTCTTAACAAAGAGGATTTAACTACAGTTTAAACCTTAGCATCAACAACACTCTGTGGCATTACTGTTGAGAAGTTAACGCTTTTAGTCTTTTGTTCTTATTTCAGATATGCACAAAGATTTGATTCAGGGTTTGGGTTTAATGGAGGCACAAATCCCATACAGCCAATGCACACACCAGTCTTGAACAACAATACAAGTTTTTTGGTTACAGGTATGCTTTTGTTGATTTTATACAATAAATGTTTAAACAATCAAGTATTTAAAATAAAATAAAATAAAAAAAACTATATAGAATAAAGTTTTTAAAAAGTAAATTCTGTTTTGTTTGTTTTTATCACTTAACTTTTATGAAGAAACATATATTATAATAAGCAAACAGAAGATACCATAATAATAAACTTGGTAACCACAACTGTTAAGTGATTAAAACACTCTCAACCAGATAGGGCAAGTACATTACATAAAAAACAGGAAAAAAAAAAACAAAAACATAATTTCCAAACACATTAACATAGGAATTAAGTTAACATAACATAGGCAACAAAAGACACATTAATCTAAAATAACTCGACGGCGGACGCGCCTGGCCAAACGGGACTGATTGATGCTGGGCTTGAAACATAAAACAGAGTCAGCAGAATCAGCTGACTCATCTGAATCAGAATCAGCTTTTCCATCTACGTCTGGTCCGTCCTCAGTGTTGGTTAGGTCTACCACATTTTCCCAGTCCCAATTGGCTATGGCCAGTTTCCGTTTGTTGGTTTTTTCATCTGCCTTAACCTACACAAAAAGTAAAAAATTCTTTAAAACATGAACAATCTTAAGAACAATTAAAACAATGCAGTAAAAAAAAACCAAAACAAAACGTAAATAGAGTACGCTACCATAGTTTCATCACGGGTAGATATGGAAAAATGATCTTGTACAGCTATTTGATCAGTTTGGTCGTCGATACACGGGCTAAATGGGTTGAAATCAAAAGTTTTTTTAGATTCAGGGCTATGTTTCACACTTGGGTTCTGCAAATATGAAAAAAAAAAGTGATGCATAATTAGACAAAAAAGTGATTATACAAAATTTTTACATTATGGAATATAATAACCTTTTTGATTTCTCTTGCAGATGATCGCAACTTTGCTTCCTCATCTTTGCCGATTGCGACACCGTATTCACCTTCAGCAAAGGCGTTGATTGTATTTTCAATCTCCTGCTGCATTTTGAAAATTAGTTCTGCTGTAGTAAGTTTTTGTATATTAGCACCAACCATTTGTGTAGAATTTTACATGAAGGTTCAAATTGGTTTAGACTTGTTTATTATTTATAGGCTGGATAATAGGAAACTGAATTGCAGTTATTAAAGCACAATCCATGTGCAAAGAAACTGAACTGCTGGAATACGTATGATTATTAAACTGCACAGCAGTTATGAAAGCACAAATAGCCCAGAATGTATTTTTTTTATCTCTTGTAAATTGAACTGCAGTTACCAAAGCACAATCCATGTGCAAAGGATCATGATCCATGTGATAATCTCTAAAAAAATTCTTAACTGCCAAAAAAATTGATTTTATGTGGCTAGGATCTTATAATAAGTTAGTTATGCCTATTTTAAATGGTCAAGATTGAGTTTCAAGAAACACAAAGAGCGATTGACTCTTCATGGTCTATATAATTATAATACCATATCTAAATATGCTTTTGGATGAGTTATATATCCAAACTTTGTTAGGTACTACTATTTTATGACATTCTTGAAATATAAAGCTAGCTGGGTTGTAAACTTGTAATCTCTGTGTTATTCCCACACACAACACAAATACATATAGACGCATATATATATATACTCGCTTCGAATCTGCAGGATATATGATATATATAGAGAGAGAAAGTAGTGAGAGAAACAAATCCAAATATACATATATATTCACCTTCTCTCTCTTCCTTGACATTTACACATTCACACACTAATTACACGCACAAGATTTTCTAAACAATCACTCTCCCAACGTTCTTTCTTCACACTTCTTGATTCTTCGTCTCTTCGATCGCGGAACGAGTAATCGGGTTTAGCGTTTTTTATTCAATTTCGAGGTGATTGAGATCGGTTATGGTGGAATTGAAAGTGAACTAGTGTGTGTGTGTGTGTATCGGAATGGATGAAAGAGGGGGCGGTGGATCATTTGTGGCAGTCAGGAGGATTTCGCAAGGGCTTGATAGAAGCAACACTTGTCAAACAAGTTCAGGTATATTCCTTTTTTCAGAAAACGACATTTGATTAACTTCATTCTCATGTGTATCATCTATCACCTGTTTTTATTTTTCTGCCAGGAGTTAATTTCTAGAAGTTTGGATCTGTATCGATTGAATTTTAGATGATTACTTGCATTGATTTTTGTGGTGAGTTTGAATTTGAATTTGGATCAAACTTTCAATTTAGCTTCCATTTTTAGTTTTTTATTTTTTTTATTTTGTAATTCCAATTAGGGATTTTCATTGAAATGTTAAGTCTGAATTCTTTTCAAGAACTTTAATTATGGATTTGTGCTTGCATTCAAACAGGATTTGAATATATTCATCTTCAATAATGTTGAATATGTATTTTGGCTGTTTGATTCTTTTTTCTGGATATGTAATTTGATGGTTCAATGTTGTGTGTTGTCTAATTTGTTCATACTAGATGTTTGATTTTGTCTTGGGAAACAAAGTGGTACTATACAAATTGGGATTTGTAGATGTAACATCTGGTCCCTCATATCAACCAGTATTGTCCGCTTTGCACGCTAATATATCTTTGACATGTTCTCTGTGTCAGCCAATAATTATTTCTCTGGATAGTTCAACTTTGATTTGAGTTAGTTGGTTGTGATTATAAGTTTATAACCATATTTGTTAATTTTTTTTTTCAAGTTCTATATTTAATATTTTATATTTTAAAATGACAAGATCTCTATGACTAAGGAACTCGTTTAAGCAGTATTTTTCTTTAATTGCAGCCGAGGTTGTAGCAGGATCAGCAGCATGGCTTGGCAGAGGCCTTTCATGTGTTTGTGCTCAGAGTAGAGAAGATGTTTCTCGCCTGTCATTTGATTTGACTCCTGTCCAGGTCATGTTTCAGACCAGATAATATCATATATACATTTGATTTGTTTGTAGCATTTATACCCATGAAGGCTATTCTTACTTCTTGGTAATTTTCAATGCTAGATTTTACATCGAACATAAGAAGTATGGCCAATGATAGCATGCTTGTAGATGATATTGGCTCCTTAAGCATCGTTGATCCATCAATAGTGCTTGTTCTTGGTTATTGGTTTAAAATTTAAAACATAACTTAATTTATTTGTAACGAGGGTCCGTGTGTTAGAGGTCCGTGTGTTAGAGAGTCATGGTTATGCTAATATATTTGGAGAAAGTAAACATTTAAGTTTTAATCATCGTAAAAGTCACTTAGGCGTTTACATGGTAGGCGATATATAATGCTCTAACCTTTAAAGGGGTGGCACAGTGGTAAGGGCCTGTGTCCCTCTAGCAGAGGTCTTAGGTTCGAATCAAGCTTCCACTTGTTTTCTACCTTTAATGCCCTAGCCCATGCCCTGTGCAAGTGCAAGCTGTGTTTTACTTGGTCGACTGGTCCCACCGAGCAGGATATTGGTGGGATCCCGTGAGTTTACTAGCAACGGGTTCTCACGGTTATCAAAAACAATATATATGTATATATGTATGTGTGTATATATGTATATGATACTGATACTTGTTTTTTCTTTAAAGCTAACAGGAGGATTGCTTAATGAGGCTGCAAAACAGATTAGACATTGCCTACGATAGTTCAGTTCCTGAACACCAGGTACATGCAGTGTATTTCACTTTTCTTGTACCTTATATATGATTTGAGGATAATAAACACACATTTTTTTTATTGTTGATTTAGGAATCATTGAGAGCATTGTGGGAAGCCGCCTTTCCTGAAGAGGAGCTCCATGGTCTAATTACTGAGCAGTGGAAGGAAATGGGTTGGCAAGGAAAAGACCCATCCACTGATTTTCGGTAAAAATTAGATTTCTTGTTTTTTTTTAAAGATTTATCATCGGTCTTATATATTCTGATGATGTGGAGGTCCATTATAATAATAGGGGCGGTGGGTTTATATCATTGGAGAATCTATTGTATTTTGCTAGAAATTTCCCGGTATGTCCTTTATTTCAGTACTATAATAGCTTTTGACTTATTTCATTTACCCTTTGATGTTAATTTCTATATTGTATGCAGAAATCATTTCAAGATCTTCTTCGGAAGCAGGAAGGTGACAGGTCCGTGTGGGAATATCCTTTTGCTGTAGCTGGTGTCAATATCACATTCATGCTTATTCAGATGCTGGACCTTGAAGCAGGTTGGATAAATGCAAATTTTTTATTTAGTCAAAATCAAGAAATTGCAAATATTCATTTTTTTTGGCATTTTCACAAAGTCCATTGGTTGAAAATCTGATTACTTCAACCTTCAAGGGTTGGTCCGTCTCAGGTTCAAATCCAACTTCCACTGGTTTCTACCTTTAACCCCTTGAAGGCCACCTGCCTAACGCAAGCTGCGTTTTACCTGGTCCCCTTGGTTAGAAGGGTATTGGTGGGGTCCGGGAGTTTTCTGGTGATGGGTTCTCACAGTTATAAAAAAGAATTTGATTTACTCAGTTCTTTATGATATTTAAGTCTCTATTTCTCGTTTCTCCCCTATAAATGAACCTGTCCTTTATAGAAATTTTGGATTTATCCTATACAATTGGTTTCCATGAAAAGAAAATGAGGAAATAAAGATAACTCTAAAGAGATGTGTTCATGAGTTCCATTATTTTGTGGGATAATAGTGTTTCCTATGTGCAGCAAAACCACGAACTCTGGTTGGAGCAACCTTCTTGAAGTTTCTTTCAGGTATACTCACTCATTTGTTTTAACTATGGAACTGATGCCCTGGGGTCTTTACCAATTTCTTTGAAACCGGGTAAATAATATGTCTGTTGATACTTGAACATAGAGATCCTCTGAAACCACTGGGCTATATGCTATTGTCTTATAAGTCCCTTCTTCGTATCAAATATTGTCACAAATGAACATCGTTAGAGGAGGAAAAATGGGCCTGCCAAGTTTATTTTAAACATTTAGCGTGTTAAATGTTTATTTATAGAAAACTATTTATGGGGTTTTATACACTTTAAATACACTTAAGATGACTTTTGACCCGTTTTCATTTGAGCTTAGTTTTCTAAGCTTTACCCATTTGACCCATTTGAGGATAATTCTTAACCCAAATCTATAGTTCCCCATTGATGAGTTGAATAAAATAAACTTTCCAGTGGCATCTGATTATCCTGCAGGTAGGAGGTTTATGGTTCTTTTTCTGTTGTAATTTATTTATTTTGTTTTTTCCTATTTGTCGGACAGACAACGAATCAGCATTTGATCTCCTTTATTGCATCACATTCAAGTTAATGGATCATCAGTGGCTTTCCATGCGCGCATCTTACATGGATTTCAATGTATGTACTCTTTCTCACACAATGATCATATATTTACTTGAACTGGCTGGCATATTGACCATTATAAATCATCCTCTTTGGGTTATTTATAACTTTTACCTTTCTTTTTGAGGTTGTTAACTAAAACAGAGTCGGGTCGAAATGGGTAATCTGTTATATATGGGTCGACCCGAAAACATTTTTTGTCCATTTTAAAATTTTGAAAAGATATTACTATAAATAATTAATGGGTAAGTTTTGTCCTTCTGTTCTTGGATACAGGCCGTGATGAAATCGACCCGACAACAAGTAGAAAGAGAACTTTTGGAAGAAAACATAACACGCCTCGAAGACTTACCCTCCTATGCACTCCTTACTGGGTAACAGTTAGTCTGTTTAAGGTACAGAGTTTCACATGGTCGATGATCAGAGTGACACTAGAAAGTAGACATCACAATCGTGGTTTAGCATGATATCGCGTTAATGTTTTATGACCAACTGTCTGGTACAGGTCCTGAGAGGTTTCGGGTTTTCCGCTTAGTTCCTAATCACTGAAAACATGACAAAAGATCTATATGAGTCGTCTACTTTATGAATAGGGAAATGATGTAAAACTAATAGAACCCGACAGAATGGTTTGTATCGGGTTAGTGGTCTAATGGGTCGGCTTTGCCCAAAACTTCACATGAGAATGCCGGTGTTATTAAGTGATCAAAATTGGCGATTTGGCAGGTTCAGGTCATGTTAGGTTTAGGGATGGCAAAAAAATCCCGAGCTCAGCGGGTATACCCGAAACCCAAAACATTTGGGACGGGTATGGATTAGTTGATATCCGGCCCGATTACCCGAAACCACATACCCGTTTACACGAGTCATATACCCGAAAATTTTTACTTTTTGTTTTTGTTTTCTCTTCCATTAATGCTTCATTCTAGTATGTTAATTATTTTTCTCTTGAGATATGTATTTGATGATATTATATATATTTGTATGTTGTGAAGTATATATATAGGGGACGGTTCCACTAAGAAATGGTTTTTCGCTAAGAAATTCTAAGAATTGGGTCAAACGAACTCCGATTGAGCTTATTCAAGCGGCGTTGGAACCGTCTCATCGAACCCTAACCCGGACCCAAAAACCTAAACCCCTCTCCACCCGCACCCCCAAAAACCTAAACCCCTCCTCCAACCCCACCCCGAAAAACCTAAAACCACCACCCCCAACCCCCAAAAACCTAAACCTCCTCCAACCCCACCCCGAAAAGCCTAAAACCACCACCCCCAACCCCCAAAAACCTAAACCCCCCCCACCCCCCCCCCCCAAAAACCTAAACCCCACCCCCCACACAAAAAAAACATAAACCATAAAATCTAAACCCTAAGGCTAAAACCCTAAAATTCAAACGTAAAATCTAAACCCTAAAAGCTAAGATGATAGAGTTCGACGAGACGGTTCCAACGCCGCTAAAATTAGCTCAATCGGAGTTCGTTTGATATCGTTTCTTAAGGTTTTTGTCATTTCTTAGATTTCTTAGCGAAAAACTACTTCTTATTTAAACATCTCCCTATATATATATATATATATAGATATAGGGGTGAGTTCACTAGAAAACTCATTTTCATGAGAAAACCAAAAAACTCCTCATTAAAGGTGCTGCATATAGTACACCCAAAAGCTTAACCCTCACCCAAAAACCTAAACCCCCACCCACCCTCAAAAACCTAAACCCCCCACTCCCCAACCCCCCCCCCCCCCCCAACCTAAACATTGACCTACAATCGTTTTTTATCCATATATTGAAAAAAAGGATATATATGTATTTGTGGGTGTAAACGAGTTGAGCCGCTCGTGAGGTACTCGAGATCGACTCGCTGAAAGCTCTAAAAGCTTGAATCGAGTCGAGCTCAAACAAGACTGAGGTTGAGCTTATATTGGAGCTCATTTAATAAACGAATTCGAGTCTGAGCTTCATATTGACTAAGCTCGCAAGCCTAAACAGCTAACAAACCTATTATTGATATAATTGTTATTTAATATTATATATATATATATATTTACATAATAGTTACTGTGATATATAAAATTTATAATTATAAATAGATATGAATAAAACAACTAAATGATAAAACGACGAGTCCGAGTTTGAAAAACTATTTATAATTGTTATATATAAAATTAGTTAAATAATATTTACCAAGTCTAAGCTTCATAAACTATTTAGAGTATTCACAGCCGGTTCTTTATATTTTTTATCCTTATCCTTATAAATAAACTAAAAATCACTACTTTTTCTACATTTTTTCTCTCATTATCCTTATTCTTATAATTATACTAAAAACCACTACCTTTATCTTTATATTTACAAAAAAATTATATCTTTTCTCTCTCCTTCACTCACAACCACTTTAAATCACTCCTTAAAATATATAAAAATCACTCACAAAATTATACTAAACCGGCTGTGAATGCTGTTAGAAACCGAGCTCAAGCTTTTGAAGTCAAGCCGGCAGCTAATACATTAAATATGATTATAAAACCGTATTAAAAACAAATGACTTAAATGGTTTTATCATTTATGTATTAGAAAAATATATTTCGGGTGACTTTAACATGTTCTTTAATTTAATGACCTGTTTAAAATTGAAAATTGGCCCATTAATGAAAGAGGTATCTTCAAGTTGTCATGTTTATTAATCACCCAAGAAACACACTAATTATGCTCTAACCTTATTTCTTTTCTCCTCCTTAGTCGATTATTAATTTTTGAGTTCTAAAATTGTTTTTTTATGTGTTTATTCTTTGGCAAATTGGTTTTTAATAATTAAAACTATAACTTGTTGGCTGATAATAATCCAAACTAACAGTTTGACTGGTGATAATCCTTACTTTCACTTTTGTTATCAATGACAGTCTCAGTAGCATAATCATCATATATATACACTCGATTTACACTTATTTTCGCTCAAAATGACGATTTTAAATGAAATGGAGAAACGTACAAGCGAAATCGAGTGAGGATCGAATGTAAATATATGATTATTATGCTACTGGAACTGCCATTTACAACAAAAGTGAAAGCTGGGATTATCACCGACCAAACTGTTAGTTTTGATTATTATTAACCAATGAGTCATAGTTTAGATTATTGAAAATAATTTGCCTTCTTTTAAACAAATTATGTAACCATTCCAATTCCATTACTAGTTAGGAAAAAAAAGGGGATGAATGCGGTTTTTGATCGGTAATAATTTATATTATATCATTTGAAAAAAGCATCAAAACTTAAAATATTAAAATCATCAATATATTTAGAGTAAATTACAAAGACCGTCCTTTAATTATGTATGAAATTACATCTTATGTCCTTTAACTTCAATAAGTACGAGGGTATAACGGTCATTTTACCAATAAAAGCATCAAAGATAAAACCAAAATTTCTTTTAAAAAATCTCTCTTCTACCCATCAAACTATTGAACTAGATCTCTTCCCTCTGAAGCCACATCACCACATTCACTAAGAAGTGTTAATTTATACGTATTCGGCCAAAAATTTTATAGGTATTAAGTTTCGCCCCCTGAAAATTTTATAGGTATTAAGTTCTGACCCGTGCGTTCTTCTTCAAGATTCGCCACTGCCGCCACCATGGTTGAACCAGGCCGCCATCGCCACTGAACAAGATGGTTTTACCTAGGACGATTTAGCCAGAAAAACGGGTTGGAAAAACCCTAGTCGCCGGAACAGCTACCCCCAACTTGGGCGGAACCCTAGCTCCGCCGGAAAACGCGTTAACTGCCACCTGAACGAACCACCGCCGCTGCCGTCTGGAGTTGCTTCCACCACTGAACCCGAGTCCTCCGCCGTCGCCAGAGCCTGCCACGGCGGAAACTTAGTCGGCTCCCCCTGAAGCCACCGTCCTTCGCTGCTGCCGCCATACTTCTTGGTTTAAGGACCACCACCACCACCACTGGTCGGTTTCTTAAACCTAACAACCTGGTTTAAACCCTACACGCGCGACCACCATCACTGACAGACGAGGGAGATTTCCCTAGCACCACTGACAGACGAGCTTCCACAGGCTTCAGTTTCACTACTGTCGGTTCCATTGAATCCGCCAACTATGGATTGATATTCACTTGTTCAGGATTAGCTAAATTTGTCTACACAATTTGTAAACCCTAGGTCATTGTTACTGTCTAGAGTCTGTATAAACGAGTTTGGGTATTTGTGTGTGTTTGATAATGAAAGAAGATAAAATGACTAGATCAACTTGTCACAATTTCCTATGCTTTTTTACATGTCTAGAGTTAACAGAAAACCATAACACCAGTGTGTAAATGATATAGAGCGTGTAAGAGTATCTAAAAATGATAATTGGTGTGTTTATTGAAATCAAATGACATAGGATGTAATTTCATACATAATTAAAGGATAATCTGTGTAATTTACTCATATATTTATTAAAACAAGTGAAAGTTTAATTTTTGATAAATTTAAAGATCCAAATGTAGTTTAATTTTTGTTACATCTTCTCTAATTTTTTTAAAAGTTTTAGAGGAAAGAAAGTTAGCATATTTTAATCGGTAAATTTGGTATTTTAAGTTATATTTTTTAGTAGTTTGTCAATACCGTGCCATCTATTGATTAGTTTAAGACGTTTCAAAGGTTTGATTAATTATATTCCAAACGTACTAGTTTTAAATTGTTAAATGCCAAGTAATAACAATCTACTTTATTTCAAAATGCCTAATTACAAAAGTGGACCAAAAATTGAAGAGTATTTATCTAAGTAACCCATTTCAAATTTTCATAAAACACGTCCATCAATTCATGACCTACTTGTCATGAATAGTAGCAAATTGGGTTTCTTTCAAAGTAACTTATTCTTCATGACAGATCAACTTGTGACCACTTATCGTATAAAGGATGAGTAGCGTCTAGGTCCAAGGTCGCACCAAGTCTATCTATCCATGGATGAGTACGGGTTGGTTCGGACGTTCAGTTACGGGTTAAAACCGAGTATATAACCGACATTTCGGTTTTTAGGTTTTCAAACCCAATAAGGTTCGATTATAAATGTTTTCAACCTTTACGCCTTAATTTCCTATATTCAACCAACATAATTCGTTATTATAATCCACTGCATTACTTATTCACACAATAAGAACTTACAATATTCCCCAATGGATTATTAGAACTTCAATCCCCAAATTGGTCATTTGTACAATCACCATTTATGCAGCATTTCCCAAAACATTTATAATCACCATTTACCAATTTGGTTCATTCTTCCAATTCACCCAACTAACCATCAAATCCCATATTTCCCTTTAATAAGGTCTAATCCATTATTTCAATTGAATTTGTGTTCATATTCATCTTTAACAATAAACAATCTCTGAATTTCCACATTTAACCCCACATGGGTCAAAATCCCCAAATTCATGACATGAACCCTAGAATTTTAAATCTTAAAATTGGGTTTTTAAACCATGCAAATCACAATCCCCATCATCAATGACACTAGATCAACACTTCTAAACATGACTTTAATCTAAAAGATCAACATATAATATCCTCCATTATTTAAAAGCGAATAACTTTTTTATACGACATTATTTATTTTTTATAAACGACACCATAAAATCGAGCATTTAAAAAAATTCGACTATACTTTTTGTAAATGTCGATATGACGTGTGTATAAAGTTCGTGATTATCACCGTGCGTGATTATAACATAGGTTGCGTAATCTATACTATATAATAAATAAAGGTTTTTGCATGCCACATGTCGCCTCCATATTCATTCTCACCATTTTTTCCCGCCTCTCTCCCCTATTTAATGCACTTCTATCTTTTAATCTTTTAATATATATTTAAAAAAAATAATACTAATTATACTTATAAAACAAATTTATTTTAAATTATCTTTTATCACAAGAAACTTTAAAATTTAATTATATAACTTTTATTTTCAATCAAATAGTAAATAAAAGTCAAATTATATTAAAAAATAGTAATTAACGTATTTTTAAAACCCAATTATATATTATTTTTTACATATTTTGAATTTGCTTTCTATCCTTACTATATATAATATATTTTTACATATGTAAAATATATATATATATATATATATATATATATATGAAGTTTTAAAATTTTTATATTTTGATATATTTCACCCCGTGTGTAGACACGGGATCTAAACTAGTTATTTATATAAGTTGCATAATTAGTTAATATGATTGCGTAATAATTTATATGATGCATAATTATGTAATTTTTAAGCGTTATTATGACGGGGACGAATTTACTCATCGCTCAAGGACACAGGGGTTCATATCCTTTGTACGATAAAATCACTTTTACAACAACCAACCTATATACATATTGTATGTGTGTGTTGTTTTATTTTAGGATTTGATATAGGTACATTATCACATTCACATGTTATACGGGCCGTATTGTCTCAAATACGGACCGTATCATACTTAGTCAAGTCGACAACGTTTCAATCACGTCACAATCAGTCAAATCGAGACATCCATATGACCCGTATCATGTATCCGTATGAGTGAAAAACACCGCATACGACCCATATCGTAAACGGAAAAAAAAAAGATAATTTCACCATTTATTTTTCTCTCTCATTTAAATATTTTCAGAAAAAGATTTAAAATTCCAGAACCGGCCAATCCCTCCGACTGAACACACCTAAACCTAGAGAATTATACTCCTACAATGGCTCCTCCTCGCCGATCTTCGAGTTTTACGTCGATCTACGGTTAACAGCTCTTCATTTTCTCTATCTTTTCGCATTCGATAAGTTAATCACTGATTTTTAGTTGTCAATTCAGTGAGATTTAAAGTTTGGGCTATTTAGGTTATGATGTGCTTCTTGGATCGATTGCTGCGTTTTACGTATTTATGGTGCCATTCACTAAAGTCGAAGAAAGCTTCAATGTTCAGGTACGTTTAAGATATCATATTCATTTATCCTTTTTTCCCCAACTTGAACGATCATATAAATTCATAAGAACAGGATCAACAAAAGCTTTCAATTTTGGTGTTGCTTATTGAATCTAATGTCGATTCTAGATATGGTTACTTATTACACTAAACTGTTGGCTGAATTTGCGACAAGTTTCTTCACGAATATTGCCCTAATAGCTTTATATCAAGTTTGAGGTACCTTCATTTTGAATAGTAATAGTTCAGTTTGTTTCTAGATTTGAATCTTTACCTCAGTGTTCAAGTTAATAATTTATTTAAGTGGATGGGGGGGGGGGGGGGGTTGTCTTCGTCGATAAATGAATATCAAAGCTTTTCAATGTTTAAGCATTTTGTTTATTCAGGCGATGCACGATATCTTGTATCATGGGCATCACATTATAAATGTAAGTACCAGTCTTTATGTTCTTAAATAGTTTAAGATACATTATTTTTTTTTTTCTAATGGTTCCGTTTGATGCCACATACACAACAGTATGACCACTTGGAGTTTCCCGGGGTTGTTCCTCGCACATTTATTGGTAAGCTCATTCTTTATGTAAACTTCTCTGGATAATAATGTAGTAGGCTTTCATATAATGCTAATTACTGTCTGATTTTGAAACCGGTCATGTTCCTATTTTATCTTTTGGCAGGTGCATTGCTAGTTTCCATTTTAGCATCTCCAATGGTTTTAGCTATCAATTTGCTGCACTTGCCAAAGATTTATAGTCTTTTAGCAGGTTAGTTCACTAATCTATTTAAACAACATGTCAACTTAACCGAAACTTAAAGGTGTGGCGCAATGGCAAGCGCCTGACCCCTTGAAGGCCACCTATCCGGTGTAAGCTGTGGTTCACATGGTCCCTTAGCAGGGTATTGGTGGGGCCCATGAAAAGGGATCTCATGTTCACCAAAAAAGAGAACTTAACTGGCTTTTATATGGAAATTGGAAAACACTACGATTCATCATACATACTTATATTTTAGTGTTAGAAGTGTTACTTACACTTTACAAACATTTTTACATTTTCTTTGCTCTCTTAATTATTTATATTGTTTTGTCCAGTTCGTTTGGCTCTAGGATTCTTCATCTTGGCTACACTTAGATTTTTACGTGCTCAGGTATTAACAATGTTCTTCTTATTTCTTGT
The DNA here is from genome assembly GCA_023525975.1 of Smallanthus sonchifolius. Classification (NCBI taxonomy): domain Eukaryota; kingdom Viridiplantae; phylum Streptophyta; class Magnoliopsida; order Asterales; family Asteraceae; genus Smallanthus; species Smallanthus sonchifolius. The sequence goes on along the minus strand of CM042021.1, from coordinate 26,031,663 downwards.
TTTATGTTTCTCAACACTATTATCATCTCTGAGCAGATCAGAGATAAGTTTGGTCTCCAAGTTGAAGCTTTCTTTGTGATACTGGTAGCCATTCAGTTCCATATGCTGTTCTATTGCACACGCCCTCTTCCTAATATACTGGCATTGGGATTAGGTGATTAAACCTGACCCTCAGACTTAACTATAGACCATGCTTTGTATTTTTTTTAAGTTTGCATATTTTTATATTTTACTTTTACATTATCCAAAACTGAAATTTTGATTTTCAACAATTTAGTCCACAAATTGTTAACTTCTAACAAGCGTTGTTTTATTGACTCTGTAGTAAATCTATCATATGGCTACTGGTTGAAGGGGAGCTTTCATGCTACACTGAGATGTCTGGTATATTTTTTAAACCTGTAACATTGATTTCAAATTATGGTTTTTGTCTGCCTGTACTGCTGGCCTTTATAAAAACATAGGCTGGTTATATACACATTTTTGGACTACTAGAACTACTATATTGATTGTTCAGAAATTAGCATTCTTACCTTTTTCATGAGAAATACCTATCATACCGTTGTGGTAAACAGCTGTGTTTCTATTGTTAAGATGCATTTTTCACTGTTATGAATGAAGTTTTCAGAATAAACGTATACTTTCCTTGCAAGACAGACTGACATAACCTTGGTTTTAAAATGCACGCATCAGGAGCGCATAATGCGCTATGCGCATGATGGGTTGATGAGATCGCATCGCTGCAGTTGATGCGATGCGGTTCTATGATGTGCATGTGATGTGGCTCTATGATGCGCATGTGATGCGGCTGATGCGGTTTGATGCGATCTGATTAGACGCATAATGCATTATGCAGTTGACCAGTATTTGAACAAATTAGACCATCTATTGCAATGGGTCTGAGTTTTTCAAATATGATAGAACAAATCTGACCATCGATTAAACAAATCTGATCATCGATTGAGCAATGGGTTTGAGTATTTGAAAAATTTAGACGCCGATTGAACAAATTTGACCAGGGGTGATGAGGATATCTTATATATTAGTGTTTAAAAGTTAACAATTTTAAATTTTTTCTAGAAATGATTCTTTAGTATTTTTTTAATAACAAACGCCTCGTATACGTGATGCGCGCGCATCACACATCGGCTTTTGGGATCAAAATGCATCGGCGCCACACGCTTTTTAAAACCAAGGACATAACAACAAACGTTTTATTCCAAAATAGATGCGAGATAAACTGGCATAACAACAACAGCAATTTACTTTGAAATAGATGCAAGACAAACTGAACTAATTTACGCCCTCAATCAGTTATACGAGGAGTGATGACTTTTTCTAGTTGCTGCTAACATTATAATATTTGTAAAATGTTTGTACAACATGTCTCTTTTTACATCTATATTTCTCGGTATCACTCTCATTATATCTTATGTGAAGTTCAGATTTTTGCTACCGTTGTGTTTAGATGTGATATGCTGCTGCTTCTTTGTCCTCTTGGTTTGGAGCTTTTGCTGGTATGTCTTCTTTCGATTGAATTATTTATATCATTATTTCATATTTTAACATTCTTGTTATTCGGTTATGAATGGCAGACAAAATCAATTTCCTTGTGGGAAGCCATAAAATGCTGTGCAGGAGCTGTGTTATTCAGCATAGGTTTGTATTAATATACCCTGGTATATTCTCTGTTTCTCCTATTAAGGGGAAGCAATAAACCATGTGAATATCAATTATATTAATTTTTTATATCTATATTCTTTTCTTACAGGTCTTACTATCTTAGTTGATTCAATAATGTGGCAGAAGCTATTGTGGCCTGAATTCAGTGTTTTTTGGTTTAACTCTGTCTTGAACCGGAGTTCAGAGTGGGGCGTATCCTCTGTTTTTAGTAACCGTGGGCCGTATTAAACTCAAATGACCTATTTATCATAGCTTAATGGATTTTTTATTAAGAAATTTTCATGAAAATTCTTATACAGGAATTCTTCTTTTCCATAACTTATGTTGGCTAGACACAACCATTTTATTGGTACTTCACTTCTGCTTTGCCTCGCTCGTTGCTGGTTGCATATCCTCTCTTTACGGTAAGTTTTAACAATTAATTAGGGAACAAAACAAAATTCCCCCTACCTGGGGGTGGGGGTGTGATCTCTTATTTTTTATTGTTTTCAGAGAATTATATTTCATATCTTAAATGATGTGATCCTCGCAGTTTGGAGTTATACTCGATAGAAGAATCTTATTCTACGTGCTTCCAGTTTTGTCATTTGTTATACTTTACTCCAAGCTTCCACACAAGGTATCTTTGCATGCACCATACATAAATCAATGGCTGACTTGATGCTGACTTCTTAAGGGCATACACAATGCATGCGTTTACAATTTTGTAGGAGCTGCGTTTCATTATTAGTTCGGTTCCAATATTTAACTTGTCAGCAGCAGTTGCAGCTAGTCGTATGTATGTAGCTTCCCTCTTTGTTAATTGGTATTTTTTTAGTTTTTATTAAATTATGTTCTTGGAAGTCCTAACATTATTTTCTTCTACAGTTACAACAATAGAAAGAAGAGTTTCTGGAATCTTCTGTACATAGCTCTCTTGAGTTTGCTTGTAATCAGGTTGAAAGATAATTCTTTAAAATTTCCGTATGAAAATACTGAATTTTTTCACATTTTATCAGTCAATATTGATATTATAATTTGTGTAGTCTAGGATACACTGCCATCACTTTCATGGCTTCATATGAGAACTACCCTAGTGGCTATGCTCTAAAAACTTTGCACAGAGTAGGTAACACCTCTCTCTCTTTCACACACACACACACACTTAAACATTCTGTAACTGAATTATTTTCTGATAGGCCACACCAAGAACACTACCAGTGAATTATGGGTTCATATTGATACCTTCTCAGCTATGAATGGAATTTCCCGGTTTTGTGAGAATGACAACCAATGGAGGTATGCTTGATATTGATTCATAGCGGCTTTTATATTTATCTCATATGAATAAAGTTACTTAATAGTTTCATGAGCTAGCACTTCATGCATATGGCTTATCTTTTGACTTTTGCCATGGTGAGTTAGCTTAAAAGGAAACGGGCCAAATGGGTCGCAAGTCACCGAAAGTGTATATTAAACAAAATCTCTTAAATCATTTTATTCAAAACATTAGATTATTCTTGAAATAATATGTAATTTTTGTAATCATATTTGACACACTATTGTAAATGACAAATTTGTTTGACAGTCAATCGGGTTACTTGTAAAAAAGTTGGTTAAAATGTGTATGGGGTCAACCTTACCCGACAAGTACAAAAATTTTCTTCTTGTGATATCTCTCCGTTGACCAAACAAAATTTCCATTTACAGTAGCTCTACTTGTTACATCATCACCAAATGCATATGTGTAGTATTTGAGGCATCTCTCATTTGATTCTTAATTTTTTTGAATAGTCGTCAATAAAAGGTATTAATCTGGTTCATTAAATATGTTTATGTTACTAATTCAGGTATTCTAAAGAAGAAGGCATACCTTTGGAAGAATTTAGGCAGCGGAACTTCACTTACCTTTTGAAGTGAGTGATCAATTTTATTATAGTATCGTCTGAAAATGTTACATATTTTTATAAATAGTAAATGCATTAAGTATGATTATAAAAACAATTTCAATGCAACAATAGTTTAATTTTTGAATAAAGTGAATTAGAAGGTTGTATGCATTATTGGGCTACTTTCAAACCATTTTACCATTTCAGTCAATTTGACCTGTTCCCTTTTTTGCTAAATCTGTTTATTTGCCCCGTACAAGGTTTAAATGACCCATAGCGACCCATCCATAAGTAAACGGGTCAAATTTGTTACTAAACAGAATTTGACCAACCCATGCTTTCGTGTTGACTTATTTCCTTAAATCTTTCTCATAGTGAACACTCGAGCATCAAGGGATTCAAATGCTTGTTTCAAGTGGATGGTTTTTCCAGAATCCGTCTTAAGGTTGATTTCCCGCCAATTTCAATGGTACGTATACTCGACATTAATATTTCCACGTGTCATCTAGAATACATATATGAAATTTGTTTGTATGTTTGACAGGTCAAAGAACCCAAAGTCTACATACATGGAAATCTTCAGAACACAGATATCATGCATAGAATTTGGCCAGGTTGCTTATGAATATCTCTACATTCAGGAGTATAACTTGTTAGATTTTTGTAATTGATCATTTGAGCCTCAACATACCGAATCTGGGCATGATCATATTTACAGTTATTAGATCTTTTTTTGGTGGAAAAACAAAGTTTTGTTGTGTTATATTTGTAACCATTTGTTAGTAACATCATTTTTTTTAACGGCGAACATTGAATGTTGTGACGTCGCACCCCCCGTCACATGGGAGAGCTTCGTCCAACTCCGGCCAATATGTTGTCTTAACCGGGCCCACTTGGCGTCAGAGTTGGAGAGCATCCAAGGAAAAATCCCACCCAATACGGCTCCTTCCAGGCTTGAGGGAGAGTCGAGGCTCGAACCCTGGATCGGCATGGGTAAAACTCTGGTGCATCAGCCTAAGAACTAAGCCTCATTTGCATGCCTCAGAAATTAATGGTGGTAGCAGGGATTGAACCCGGGTCCCTTGGGACTTCAGGCCTCACCTCAACCACTACATCACAACCTCTTTGGCGAATGCATGGAATATATGGAAATTAGTTGGATAATGCCTGAACAAAAGTTTTGACCCAATTTTGAATGAAGTCATAATCAGGCTGTTCACAGTTTGATTCGGTCAAGTTTGTTGAAAAATCTTGACATGATAGATGACTATGATTTTAGAAAACGACAAAATAAACCCGCCCTGTTAGGCGGGTGACCAGATCGGCTGGGTTTAGCGGTTTAATGGTTTAGTTTTGATAGTTTAAATTGATTTTTTTAAATCGTTAGTTCGTATTAGAAGTTCTAAAATGATAAAGGCGGTTCATAAATATATGCATATACATAAGTATGCTTTAAAATGAAAAAAAATAAATAATAAAGATTAATTGGTATGTTCAGTTTACATGACTAGTTTTTAAGTTTTAAATTATTAGCTAGACTGTTAAACTGTTAATTTAAAGTGTAATCATGAACCTGACTATATAAATCTTAAACCGAACAGTTAATTCAAAGTGTAATCATGAACCTGACTGTATAAATCTTAAACCGGTCGACTTGCTTCGTTCTTGATATTTGTGTTAAAAAAAACGTGAAGACTAATATTGATATTTATAAATTTAAAGGGTTGTTAAAAGATTTTAGTCAAAACTAGAAGGACTAGCTTTGACCAACAGTTCAAAAACTGATCAAAACACACACACACACTTATCTTCGTTGCCACCGAGTTCTTCCAAAGAAACTCCTAAAACCCTAATCCACCCAACAATTTCTTGATAAAAATGTTGCTCCACCAAACAATTCCCCAACCTCCACCACACCCACAATATGTTTCTCTCTTATCATCATCATCATCATCATCATCATCACATCTCTCTAATTCCCTTAATTTCCCACACGGGTCTCGAATTTCCCCCCTCAAAAAGCCCCAATTCAATCCATTTATCATCAAAAACCATTCTTCATCTTCTTGGTCATCATCAGTTTCAAAAGTGCACAGCTATGGAACAGTGGACTATGAGAACAAGCCCGCAACAACAGTTACTTGGAAAGCAATTTACAAGAGGATTTCATTGATGGGTAATCCTGAAAAGGGGGCCACTGAGGTGTTGAATCAGTGGGAGAATGAAGGGAAGAAAGTTACCAAATGGGAGCTTTGTAGAATTGTCAAAGAAATGAGGAAGTATGGTCGTCACAAGCTTGCTCTTGAGGTATATTTGTGTGTTTAATTTGGATTAAATTCTGTTAACTTTATCATGGGTTTGTTCAATTTGATTCCCAGAAACTAATTGTTGTAGTTATAAGTTATGACCATGTTTAGAGCACCCTGGAAGCTTGAATTGAGTGAATCTTGAATCTTGTTCTATAAAGAGGTCAAGGTTTGACTTTTAGGAGTCAAATGAGTTGGTTGTTAAGCTTCAAAACTGGTAAAAATGGTGTTGTTTCCATGAAATTAGAGGCAGCTATATTGAACGGGTTAAAGATTCATTCTAATCGAAGCATCAACGAGTTGTAAAATTGGAATTGTTGAGATCAATTTTCATTGCAAGTAGTAATGCGTTGACCTCACATTATAGTAATAAAAACTTATTGTTCACCCAATAAAGGTTTCTTGTCAAAGTTTTTGAATCTCTAAACTCTAAAGTCCAATCTTGTGAAATGTTTTTATAAATATTATTTTTTTTTTAAATTAAGTGACTTGAATGGAACATATATGAATCTTTGTTACTATTTAATGATTATTTTTCCAATTTGACTTGAATTGAATAATTATGGAACTTGGTTATTATTTAGTGATTTTTTCTTCTTCTTTATTACCTCATAATTTAAGTTAAATTTGAAAAAAATAATCACCCCTGTTTGGTAGCCTCTTAATGGCTATTAAGAGGTTACCTCTTAATGGTTCAAAGCCTCTTAATGGTTCAAAGCCTCTTAAGTCTGAATGGTTAAGAGATAACATCTTAATGGTAAGTTCTCACAAGTTACATGGCCCCTTACCTTTTAACCATTAAGAGGCTTTGAACCATTAAGAGGTAGCCTCTTAATGACCATTAAGAGGCTACCAAACAACCCCTAAATAGTAACAAAGATTCATATATGTTTCATTTAGGTCACTTAATTTTAATCTTTTTTAATATTTATAAAAAAACTTCACAAGATCAGAACATCTGATGAAAGTTGAATGACTTTAGAAAGACAAAAAAAAGCTTTGAGTGGAACACTTAGGAAACTTGGTTACTATTAGGTGAATTTTCCTTAATATGTTATATGGATTTTGTGCTTCGTCGATATGTTGTAAGCTATAAGGAGAAGAGAACATGTGATTTTGAATTTTTGATTATTACTTGTCGATAGTTGGACGTCATTCAAGGGCGATTGATGTAATTTTCCTCACCTGCAGATTTACATGTGGATGAATAACAGACCCGAAAGGTTTAGAATATCTTCAAGTGATGCTGCAATACAACTAGATCTTGTTTCTAAAGTATACGGCATTTCAGGCGCCGAAGACTACTTCAAAAGTCTGCCCAATGATTTAATGGACAAACGTATTTACGGGGCCCTCTTAAACGCGTATGTACGCGCTAGAATGGCAGAAAAAGCCGAGTCTTTGTTAGTTGAAATGAAAGATAAAGACTATGCTAGTCACGCACTTCCTTTTAACGTGATGATGACTCTCTACATGAACCTTAAAGATCAAGAAAAAGTGGAATCACTGGTTTCTGAAATGATGCAAAACAACATAGATTTGGATTTATATTCATATAATATTTGGATTTCTTCACGCGGGTCTCAAGGATCTATTGAAAAGATGGAAGAAGCTTTTGAAAAACTGAAACTTGATGAGTCGGTTAATCCAAACTGGACTACTTATAGCACCATGGCTACTTTGTATATCAAGAATCGGGAATTTGAAAAAGCTGAAGACTGCCTTAGAAAAATTGAAACTTTAATCACGGGTCGTGATCGAATTCCTTATCATTATCTTTTAAGTCATTATGGTAGCATCGGTAAGAAAGAAGAAGTTCAAAGAATTTGGGAATCTTACAAAACAATCTTCCCATATATACCGAATTTGGCTTACCATGCTGCTATCTCTTCGTTCATCAGGATGGATGATATTGAAGAAAGTGAGTTCCTTTATGAAGAGTGGGTTTCAATCAAGTCATCTTATGACCCGAGGATCGGTAATCTATTATTGGGTTGGTATGTTAGAAACGGGTTTGTGGAAAAAGCCGAAACTTTTCTTAAAGAAATGTTGAAAGTTGGAAAATCGAATTCAAGTACTTGGGAGATTATTGCAGAAGGTCATATTAAAGAAAATCGGGTTTCTGATGCATTATTGTGCTTGGAGAAAGCGTTATCTAATGAGGGATCAAGCTTCTGGAGACCAAAACCTGTGAATATATCGGCTTTGTATAATATTTGTGAACGCGAAAATGATGAGAACAGCAAGGAGGCGTTGTTTGAGGTGTTGAGAAAAGCGCGTGTTCTTGAAGATGATGTTTATATGTCGTATTTACCTTTTTATAAACAATCAAAACCCGAAAATGAACTGCAGAAGGTTAAAGAAGAAAGTGAGGGTGATTATGAAGAAGCAGCTGGGGATATGCTTTTGAATGAATTGCAGGCTAGCATCTAAGGATTGATTATAATCGTGCTCGTTGAGGTTATTTTCGCGCGATAATCTGCTGTTTGAGATTCTAACTGTTGCCAAAGAAGGTTGAAATGTGTTTGTTCTTATGTTATACAAGATCTTGCAGAGTTTTTATGATGGCATTTGGCAATTTGAGCATGATGGAATTTGGTTCTTTTAGGCTTATTGTTTCTTCTATGGTTTGATAAATGTTGAACAATGTACAACTTTTTATGCATATTGTACAAGTAGTTATATAACAATGTGTTTCTCATGTGGTTGAATTTGACGTATTAGAGTATCAGTAGTGGGAGCGTGAGAGAGGGTGGCGTGAGCCACATAGGACTTTCACACCCAGGAACACCGCCCCCCTAGGCGTGAAAGAGGGGGGGGGGGGGCATTTCACGGGCGTAAATGGGTTGAATAAGTGGGGCCAGGTCAAACTAGCCGTTAGGCTAGCCGTTGAATTAAAAAAAATTAATTATTTTATTTTTACTATATATATATATATATATATATATCCCATTTTCAACCAATAACCTCACCCATTTTCATATTTTCAACCAATAACCTCACCCATTCTCATTTTCATCCAATAACCTCACCCATTCTCATATTTTCTAAATGGAATGGTCTTCTACGTCGTCTGGTTCAACGGAAGAAGATGAAGTCATTGCTGATGCGATTTGTTACGCGTACGACCTACTCGAAGAAGCTGAGAGTTCACAGAGGGTAACACGACGAGTTCAAGTGATGCGGGATCGGGAAGCAGCTAATGAACGTCTAATACGTGATTACTTTAGTGACACTCCAATGTATGATAAAAAAAAATCGAATCCGTTTTCGTATGAGCCGAGAACTTTTCGTGCGAATATGTGGTGATTTAGAAAGAGAGTACCAATATTTCCAACAAAGCCTACGCGGTGATTTGACGGAGCATATTTGGACTAATCGTACGAGTGACGATTGATTTATTTGTATTTTAATATGTTTGTTTTTTAATTAAATAAATTTGTATTTTGTTATCTTTATATTTTAAATAAATTTATTTGTATTTTAGTTAAATGATTAGTTAATGATTAAAAATTAAATGCGGGGCGTGAAACCACTACGCATCTTAGTGAAAATGGGCAGTGAAAACCCCTGTGCTGATGTGGCGCTGGCGTGGAGGGGCGTGAAACCACTACGGATAGCCTTAACGTAGTTATAACATTATCTATTAAAATTGTAAAAAATAATTTATTATAAAGTTTTTTGTGCAACTTGATAGATTACTTTTAAATTTCATGATTTATATTGACTTATTTAATTTTGTAATTAAAATAATAATAATTATTAGAGTAAGTTACACGATGGCCGTTTCTTTTCAAAAGTTACATTCATCGTTCTTATTGTTTACTCAGTTGTAGCATGTTTGATTTCTTTTTTTTTTTCACTAACGGAAGTTAAAATTATGTTAAATTTATATAAAAGATCATTTTATATACATATTGTTTAATAAATCTAGGTTTCAATCTAGAGCACTACGTAAAATAAGGGAGAAAACAGAGACACTTGCTCAAGCAAAATAATAATTCTCTTCATTATAGAAGGTACCATCAATCAGTCCATTACCTTCATGCTCATTAGCACTTGGCTATTAATGGTTTGGTCATTGATGATTGACCCATTAGGGTTAGGTCATTCACATCACTATAAAAGATAAAATAACCTCGTTCATTCAACAAGGTTCCCTCTTCTAAAGCCAACCTCACGCTTCTTTGTCTCAACATATTCATCTATTTCTCATATATAATACTCATGATACTCAAGATACATATCGGTAATTTCGACTAACTTGGTCGTTGGGTGGTGGCCACTGAGGCTTTGCCCACATGGTCATCAAGAACACCTCAAACATGAAGAATCTCATTTCTAGCATTGTTATCGGGATTTGTTAGACTAATCTTATCGAGTTTAATAGTTCATGGGTTATTTTGTAAGTTTACGTTGTTTTGTGTTTGAGTCGAGTATTGTGAATAATAGAATTATTTTAATTTATGTATTTCATTATATTAAAACTGACCGAATAATTGATCAAAAAATATTCTAATTAACCAAATATATTCATCAAACTAGTTTAGATCCCGTGTCTACACACGGGTGAAATATATCAATACATAAAAATTTTAAATCTTTATGTATATATTTTACATGTGTAAAAATTTATTACATATATTAAGGATTGAAAACAAATTCAAAATATATAAAAATTAGTATATAATTAGGTTTTGAAAATACGTTAATTACTATTTTTAATATAATTTGACTTTTATTTATTATTTGATTGAAGATAAAAGTTATATAATTAAATTTTAAAGTTTCTTATGATAAGATATAATTTAAAATAAATGTGTTTTATTAGTATAATTAGTATTTTTTTCTTTAAATATAGATTATTATTAAAAGATAGAAGTGCATTAAATAGGAGAGAGAGGCGGGAAAAAAATGATAAGAATGAATATGGAGGTGACACGTGACATGTAAAAACCTTTATTTATTATATAGTATAGATATGCGTTAATTTAAACATTTGGGATGCAAAACATTACGCATTAATGGATCAAATATGGAAACATATTTAATTTTGGGTTGTTTATAACAAGTTTTCAAAGTTGAAGGGTGTATATATAGAAAAATGAAAGATAAAGGGCTTCATGTCACCATTATTAAAATTTCATTTGAAGTTTAGGGATGCAATAATAACGCAGCAGACAAAGACGGACGGCGCTTATAGAACCACCGCCGATATTCATCTCCGGCAACTGTAGCTTTTTCCGGTAGGTAACCGTTCTGTTTATTACTGTCTGATTTTGTTAGATCCTGCTTTCTGAATAAAAGATTGTTAGATATGTATTTAGAGACTAGAATTAGGGTTATTTGTATGTGTTTAAAAACTTAAATAAGATTAGATTGATGGGAATTTGGTAAATCTTGGGAAGAGGAAAGTGCATATGTGTTGTTTGATGAAATGCCTGAAGAAGATTTTTGCGAGTTACCATTGTGTTACACTGGTAGTGTGATTCCTGTACACTTTTAAATGGACATGAAGGCTTTTGTTGATGAGTAAAGTTGTTTCTCAATTTTTGAATTTATCTCATTTACTCTAATTAAGTATAGATTTTAAAAGAGCAGATTATAAGATTGCAAGGATTCATTGGTTAATGTGTTCTTTTGTGTAACTTTGTTATGGTAAAAAATTAGATTAACATTAACCCACTCTAATCAACAAGATAAGCTAAGGATTAAATAATAGCCTCTTGTGAATATCAGATTTCAATGAAATAGTAACACAGAGAGACTTGGAGTTCTCTTTCATGATTCGAAATGCCTTTACAAATCAGTTATATATATTTCTTATGATAGGGATGCTGCACGGTACACCTAATTATTCCTATAACGACCCATGTGGGCGTTTACATAAGTTGGCCATCAGCTATGACTCATTTAGTGTAAAATTGCATGCATGCTCCTTCGGTCCTTCCACTACTTACCATTTACAAAATGGACACATTACATCTAATTGCAAAAGGTGTTGCAATTCTATAACCCACTTACGTAAAAGTTGTATGGAATTTTACTAAGCCTTTGTATTAAGAAATTGTTCTTGCTATGGAAAGGCAATTGTGAAGTAGGATACCCCATTTGTTCTTTTGAGATCAAGACAGTATTACCAAGCTGCCCCTCAAAACCAGATGAAGATTGCTTCAAAGTTTTGATTTTAATTTGAGATATTTAGAGTTCTTGTTAGAAGTATACAATGTGAATGTACTATCGAGTTATTAATTGGTTCACATACATGCTTTTGTTAACTTTCTTGTTTATATGCACTTTTAGGTTATATAAGGAGCCATTGCCGAAGCCATCTTTTCATTGTCCTGACTTCTTTTATTACACTTACAGTAAAGCTGTAACGTCTACTGTGATATTATGACATTATTTTTTTCTGTCTTTCTTTCTTGATTTGTACTATTTAACACTTAACTTAGATGGTGTTTACATGGACTGCTGGGTGACTATGCTACACCATGGTCTCTACTCTGTTTTAAATATTCCTGTGTGATGTGTGCTAAAAAATGCTGATGTAATTGAACATATATGCAATAAGTTTAGGGTCTGAGGTATGTTTTCAGTTGGGAGACTCAGTTAGCCTTCTTGAGGTTTAGGAAACTACATGGACAATGTGATTGTTTATTGGTGGGAAGAAAAACTAGCTTGTCATATGTGGTGGTGTTTGCATCATTTGCACTGGAAATTAGGATTGCTGGGGAAGCGTCAAGAGGGGAGAAATTGAAGTGGATCTTCTATGACAGACGGTTTGGGTTAATTTACTTATTCTAAGAAGTAAGGTATTGCTGATTTAACAGCTTATCACCATGTAATTTTAGATTTCCCCAAATTGTGTTGCATGCTAGTTCCTCTTCTTTCTTTACTTTAGGATGAGGAAAGAAGATGAGAGAAACAATCATTTTCATCAAGAGAAACTTCTACTGTTGTAACTAGTATGTACACCCATCTATATGCATGTTATTTGCACTTCAAAGTATCTTTCTAGGATTTAAGTTATGTGCTGTGTTCTTGTGAATATTTGATTATCTCTGGCTTGTGTTATTAATCTATGTTGTTAAACCTTAAGAATCAAAGTATAGTGCAATCTTCAACTGGTGCAGGCAACATAAGCGACTGATTACCACCAACAATACTACTTGTAAATAAGTGAATATCGTTGTTGTTGTGAATTGTGATCCATAAACTTTAGCCTATTATTCTTAAAAGAATCTTTCTAATTCTCTGTTTCGTATGTGGAGACCCGAGACTGATTATATGACTTTACAAGTGTAATATGATGGCATCTCAACATTGTCAGTAGCTGTATATTTATTTCTTGATTTTATCATCAAGCATGAATGCATGATTCCATTAGTTAGATGCTTGTTATATGGGCGTATCAGTTTCATGGGGCAGGTTTAAATCCCAGCATTGTTTTTTGTACAGGTTGAAATGGGGTTGGGTTGACCTTAAATACTTTTCTGTCCAAAACTTTTGAATCATTAATAAGTAATTAGTGTCAAAAATATTTTACTTCAGTGAATATACTTCTTGGATGAAATGATGTTGGAGGTCTTGTGCACTAAAAGTTGCTCTTTTGCCAAATTTCGACCCATTTCATTTTTAGCTAATTTTTTTATTTTATCTGTTTCTTCCATTACAGATAAAACATATAATCGACCCTTTATAAGTAAATGGGTTGAAATTGCCACCTCTATTATACATCATCTTATGATTTCCTTTTTGTTACTTTCTTCTAATTTCCCATCAACACGTAATGTTTTTACTCTCCATATGTAGCTCATCTAAAGTCATCTTGCTTGAACTCTTGGGGAAGATTGCCTTTTAACATAAGTCATGGTGGGCTGGCATCGTCATGTACAGTCTATACTTCGACAAGTTGGAAAAAGAGTGGAAAACAGCTGTTACGCTCGTGCCAACTTTTCCAGTTCTCCATTGAATTTCTCTCCTGTCCAAGGTTAAAACATTGTCGATATCTAGTAGATGACCAGCTTGGACTTTTGTTGCTAGGATTAGGGAGGGAAAATGGGCTGGGCAGGCGGGATGATCCAGAACTTGTTACAAGTCAAATTGGATCAGGTTGGGTTGGCCTGGAGCACTTTTTGCTCAAAGAATTTGATTTATTTTACAATTAATTATTGTGTCAAATATGATTACGAAGATTATATAATTTTGGTAGTATTTTTTTTCCTAATAAAAATTTAGGAGGTTTTATGCATTAAAAGTACACTTTGGGTGATTTTCTACCCATTTGACTCCCCTTCAAGGTCTTTTTTTATTTTACCAATTGACCTTTTCAGAGGTAAGATATAATCCAATGGACCTATTCACAAGTAAGTGAGTCGAAATTTCCACCCATAGTCACAGGAAACTCTAGACTAGCCGCGAACCGCGATCCAAATCGTTCGTACCGGATTCGGGTACAAAGTCGTACCGATCGCTGTTGGTACGCGATCCGGATCGGTAAAATTAAGCGATCCCGATTGAACAACAATTCGAACCTTTATCATCCAATTCGCGATCCCGATCCCGTTGGTACGCTATCCGAAACGTTCCAAAACGCGTACCGGAATCTCAAGAGGCATTTCAACCTTTTTTTTGAAAGAATTCAATGTATGTGACTTTTGTCTGGGTATCTCAAGAGTCTCTGGAATCTCAACAGGTTTTTTTTAACGGCTAATTTTTGAATGAATTGAATATTTACTCTATAAATACATGTTTAAATTGAAATTTTATAAAAAAATCTATTTTAAAATGTTTTGTATATGATACAATGTACCGGACTATATGGTACACCGTACCATGTACCGAATTGGCGTTCCAAATGAACCTACCCCCCCCTCGTACCGAATTTTAGAAATGCACGAACCGCGTAACGGAACGTACCGCGATCCATGTGACTATGTTTCCACCTCTAGCTAGGATGTGAAAGTCATCTCAAGCTTAAATGGATTTCTTATTAGTTTATGTGAAGTAGCATACACCTATCGTTCCTATTTTTTATATACTATAGCCATTGTATAATCAGTTTCCTTATGCTGCCCTTGTAAATACCATTTTAGCTGAGTATAACCAAAAATATTTTTGAGCAGGCTTGCCGCCTTATTTACACAGCCTTTGGATCCCAACTACAAATGTCTCAGGACCATTATATCACTATTTCCAACAATTGGTAATGCTTTGGATCTGATTTACATCATCTAATTTGTCATCTTTGATTATATGTTTTCTTTTTATCTATTGTGGCAGGGATTTATTAGTACAAGAAGATTACTTTCATCTGATGCAACCCCAGGCCCATCTCCTTTAACACCGACATTAGCTATAGGCAGCGGTCAAGCTGAAGCTGAGAAAGCTGTCTCTAAACCTTCAAATGTTCAAGCAATTCTCAAAAACATAAAACAGGTTCATCTTTTTTTCATTGATCAGTAGCCACCAAGTTATTCCAATTTTATTATATATAAGTTAAAATAATACTATGTTTAGCTTTGAGTATATCATTTTTGAAGTTGTATTTAGGTGTTTTAATGTTGGAATGTTGATTGTCGTTGGTAATTACAAGGATTGTTTGATCTTGCATTATTCACTTGATGCTTTGATAATATATTTTGATTAAGGTGCAATTAGTTTCCTATAATGACATTTTATTTTGTGTGACTTAATATACTTGATGATTTCAGAGTCCAAAGAAGGTGAACTTGGTTGCCACATTAGTCCGTGGCATGCGTGTTGAGGATGCATTATTGCAGTTGCAGTTGACAGTAAAGCGTGCATCAAAAACCGTCTACCAGGTGATAATTCCTTGCTGTGTGATGATGTTTAAATATAAATAAATTCTTCTACTGTTTTCGCTTCTTGTAAAATAATGAGAGGATTCAGGACCATAACTGAGATCAGAGGTGGCCAAACGGGCATATTGGGTAACATTTCAAGATGGGTTGCGTCAAAACGGATAACTTTTTATGTGCATGTTAAGTTGTGGGTGTTGGTTGGGGGGGGGGGGTTTACCCACCTAGACATTTTTTTTATTAATGTATAATCATGATTAAAAAACTATGTAGTTTAAACTTTAAATAATTCTATTTCTTTAAACAAAATGATTATTTCACGTGTTTGACCGTTATCAAAAGTTACAACCCGATTTTATCATTCTCTAGATGACATTTGGTTTCTTTTTTATTTTCTCAAATCCCTTGATTAATGTGAAAGAGGGTCTCCTTTTTGGTTTATGGAGTACTTGAATGTAATTAATAAGTACCCGGACTTCAAAACTTTACCAATAACTAAGATTGCTTCACTTTAATCAAAATTTTTGTTACTATGGTCCTGATGATTAATGTTTATTTATCAAATCGTGCAGGTTATCCATTCAGCCCGTGCAAATGCCACACACAATCATGGATTTGATGCTGATCGTCTTATTGTAGGTAATATACATTAAACCAGATAACTTCCAGCTTGGACATAATTAGACCTAAATTTCACTTTCTTTCCAATTTAATTTCTGCACTCGTAAATTATCACGATTTTAACAATTTGACCTGGTTCGCTCAAAGTTTGTCCGGTTACTGATAGAAATGCTGGTTGGGCTCAAACATGATAAGTCATGTGACTCCAATGCTCACATGTCAAAATATTAGAAATCCAAAAATCACACAAATAAAAATTCAAAAACGATAGTAATCAAAATTAATTTTTGTTAGTTTGACACGTGAGCATTTGATCACATGTGGCATCACATTGGGGTCCAGTCAGCATTTTTGTGAATAATCAAACAATCTGAAGATAACAATGCAAAAAGACAATCTAAACACAATGGCAACTCACTAAAATTGTAGAACTTGTAACAATCAAAAGATAGGTTTCTCTAGATGCGACAAAATTGGCGTATCAGGTGGGTTGGCAGATTGGGTTATGGGCCAAAACAAATAAGTTTCGGCGCGGGTTGGAATGAGTTTGGTTGGCTTGGAGCAACTCAAAACAGTTTTCGTCCAAAACCTTGATTTTTATTTTAAATAATTTGTGAAAAATATGATTTCAAAATTTATATTTTTTTCAATAGTATTTAACTTTTTTGAATAAAATGATTTACGGATATTTAAAAAAAAAATACATATTAGGCGACTTTCAACCCATTTGACTCATTTCCTTTTAAAGGGATAATATCATATATACCCCTACAAACATGGGTAAATATCATATATACCCAACAAAAACAAAAAATATCATATATACCCAACAAAAAAACTAAAAATATCATATATACCCAATTTAAATAATTTGTTATTTTATGACCATTCTACCCTTGTTTATTATATGATTTTTTATAACCTAATTTTTTAGTTTTTTCTAATACGTAAAAGATCACTCGTTCTCCTATTCATGATGCCGACTATCGCGATTCTCCAAACCCATTCAGAAGGCATCAATTTAGAAGGAATGATTGCGAGAAAGTTACAAAACGCTAATACTATAAAAGAAAATTGGTAAAATTATAAAAAAAGAGTGAGAATTTCAAAATAGTATTTTGAGAAAACTATTTTTTATGGTTATATATAAAATTCTAAAGTTGAAAATGTGTAAATATGAAAGGGGTAACTTTATAGAATAATAACCAAGTTTCAAAAGTGTTCCAATTAGGTCACTCAATATGCATTTTACACGGTATACACCCTCGGGTATACTATGGTGAGTGACCTAATTGGAACACTTTTGAAACTTGGTTACTATTTTGTGGTGTTTTCCCAAATATGAAATTTCAATGTTAAAAATTGGTAAATATAAAATATTAAAGTTTAGAGAAATAAGGGTAAAATGGTCATCTTTTAAATGGTTTTTAATGAAATGGGTATATATGATATTATTACATGTTTGAAAGGGTATATATGATATTTTTAGTTTTTGTTTGGTATATATGATATTTTTCAAGTTTGTAGGGGTATATATGAAATTGCCCCCCTTTTAAATTATATTTTTTTATACATTTGATCCATTAGAGATGAACACATCCCGAAAATGTCCATAAGTAAACGGGTTGAAATTACTACCTCTAGTTTTTCACGCAAGACCAACCCTTTCAATGTATATTTAAAATAAAAATTATTATATTTATATAATTAATCAGCTCCTTTAGGCTCATGAGCCTAGCCACGAGACCATTAAAGCCTGGCTTGATACGGGCTTATTTTTAGGCTTGAGCTCGTTTATGCCTGGCTTGATACTAGCTTTTAGGCGATTTGATCTTGAGTAGCTAACGAGTGGCTCGGCTCCTTTACACCCGTAAAAACTACCACCTTGTTCGGTTGTGTCAAATTTGAAAACTTCGTTTTTATCTAATAAAATTTCATTTATTACAGCCGAAGCGTTTGTTGGCAAGGGATTTTTCAAGAAACGAGTATCATATCATGCGAAAGGAAGAAGTGGAGTAAGAGTTAGACCTGAATGTAGACTGACAGTTGTACTAAGAGAAATAACCCCAGAAGAGGAAGCAGAAATTGCTAGACTAAAAGTTCACAATTTTGCAAAACTCACCAAGCGAGAAAGGCGACTTGTTCCTCATAAGCTTATTGAGACGACCCCGATTTGGAACCGCAAAGGTAAAGCCAGAAATCATGGAGATGAAGCAGGTACTATGGCTGCATGAGATTCATCATTGATCCCATGAAGAATAACATGTTATGACCTTAAAACATTAGTTCCATGTTTTCATGTTTTGAATCTTATAATTTTGTGGCAATGAAGGTAAGTTGGTGATATTGTGAAACAATGTGTTATCGTGGTCAAACGTGAGAAATTTAGAAATTATGGGGTCAGATTTGAATGATGGGTAAAATTTAGTGGTTGAATTTGAATAATGATATCAGTTTATTCAAAAAACTATCTGTAGTTTGCCTTTTATTGTGAATGGTGTTTTTGAGTTATGTAATGGCTAATTTCATATTTAAATACTTATGATTCCATTAAGATAGTCTGAACATATGATTGATGCTTTTCTACTAGTTTGTATCCACCAACAGACATTTGGTCAAATGGTATTAGGGTGTGTAATAGGTGTTTCCTTCTTTGGACTTGGGGGTCTAGGGTTCAAATCGTGCAGTAGACAGGTTGTGGATTTAAGAGTATATCGGGAGCCGTTAAAAAAAACTAGTTTGTATCCTTGATATTAACATTGTTCAAGAATTCAATTTTCCAAACTAGAAAAGTCAATCTCATTGACTTTTCCCAATTTATGACCAATTCACCACTTACGCATATATATCATTGAATTATATCCGTTTGGTCTAAGTTTAACACCTATTTCACAAAGTCACCATTACCCAAATTGCCAAATTGGTCCATGAGTTTTATCATATAACCTTCCATATCAAATTTGGTTGGTTTCTAAACACTTGTCAAAGTGTTTTGCACATGTTAAATTCGTTTTGACCAATTTGGTCAACCAAGTCACAATTTGGGTCAATTTGACTAAATTTTTCATTTCTTCAATTTCAAAATTAACCAATTCTATATTTGAATTATTATCCAAAACACACCCTTTTTTAACCAATTATTAATGTTTAAAACAATTTATCCCAAAAGCCCACCATGTATCACTTTTGACCACTTATTGGAAAAATCACTTCTAACTTTTAATTCAGTCCCAAACACCCCAAGAAATTAAAAAAAACTAGTTTGGCCATTTAACACACTTGGCCCTTTAGCTTTCTGCTTTTCCACTTCTAACTATTTCTAAGTTCTATTAATTTTTATCATCAACCTGTTTTTTATATAAATACTTCTATAAAAAAACACCAAAACAACACATAATATAAAAATACTAAATTTAATAGCAACTCACTTTCATATTTCATTATTTAAAAATAAAATAATACATTTTAAATTTTAGACTCAAAATTTTTTTAATAAGATGATTGGTTTCTTTACATACGTAACAAATAGGTTACTTGACAAGACATGTGAAAGAATAACGACTCATAAGTATAACATTCAACATTCATAGATCCCATAAATATCTTTCATTTTTTTGCAGAAAGATGTGATTCTATATGCCTGTAAAACTAGAGGTACTCATGTGTGGCGAGACCAAGTCGCCTCAATGAGATGATCAGGCGCAGCCACAGTCTAGTATGCGCCAAAACACAAAACCGTCCTGAACCGATACAAAATTGAACTAGCATATTGGTTCCTTTCCTTAGCCACCAAAAAGAAATTTTTGGACTTCGATTTAAAAGGAAATTATATTAGAATCGTTATTATATTTGTAAAACTATATTAAATTACGTAAGCAAAACATGTAAAGATGTCTAAAGCTCATGAAATCAAAACAAATCTTGATTAAGATTCCAGTTGCAATGTTTTTTAACTGTAATCAAGATTGATAAAAACCTTGAGAAATACGCTAGGAGATTGAGAAATATAGAAACAGATCAAGAGACGGGCAAATCTAACTCTCGGTCTGCTCCCTCAGCCTACGGATGGTACTCCTGACGGTAACGGCACTAGCAGTACTGCAAAGAGAAAACTCAACTTAGAGAGATCTATGAAATGCAATCACCATGAATGTAAAGAATCGGGAAATTCATTACTTCAATGTATAAGCACCGCCTGCTTTGACTTTCCCGCAATCTTTGCAGCCCCATATTCCAACAGCCTTCCTTTTCACAGCCCCATATTACTTCAATGTATAAGCACCGCCTGCTTTGACTTTCCCGCAATCTTTGCAGCCCCATATTCCAACAGCCTTCCTTTTCACAGCATACTGCAAGAGCATGCCCAAAATATGAATTTATGTCACGTCTACACACGCACAAACAAAAGAATATACCTTTCCACAAAATTCACAGAAGAACTTGCTGTGCTGACTGACTTCCATCTTCTTGATCTGCTTTCTCAAACTAGCACCATAACGAGTGCCTGAAAAATCAGATATTGGAAGTATTAGAACATACAAAAGACCATAATGCACAACAAAAAGGTTCATCAAAAGAGTGGAAAATTTACAGCTTTGAATCTTTAATTGTGAATTTTGAAGATTCATAATAGTAGAAGCTATTCAAAATTGAAACTTACCTTTCCTTTCAAATTTACATTTTGGTTATAAGCAAATATATGCAAATCTCTATAAGTTTTAATGGTTTGTGTTTTAACAGTACCACCGGCAGTTTGGATCTTCACACAAACCGTTCAGCCTTTAATATATTTTTTCCATTTTTAGAATATGCAGTTATGTATACGTATAAAATTCATATATCATCTTTATCATTTTATAAATTTAAACTACCGATTTTGATAAATAAAAAGATCGGCTCAAGCAGCCAAATCCAACCGTAAAACCCCCCAGAAACGACCGGTTTGGCTTGTCAGTTTACAAAAATCGCATTACTAAAACCAGCCGAACCGGACCATGAACACCCCTAGATTATACACTGTATCACGCCAAATTAATTGTTCATTGACAACAAAAGGTAGAACTACAGTACAAAAATATTCATACCATACTTCCCGACGATACCAGCCTTCTTGGTTCTCTTCGTCTGTATAGAGGTAATATACTTATTAATACATGAGAATAACAAAATACAACAAGCAAAGAGGCAGATCAAACTCAATCAATCTACAGCAAATCATTCATCATCATCCTTACACAACCTTAAGTGTTCTTATTATACATTCACAAAAACAATGGTTTATACATTATTCAAAAACTCAATCCATCTTTAGCAAACTTGAAGATATCAGTAGGAAAACATAACATTACTCTTCAACACCACCCATTATTTACTCGATTTCAAATTAATCAACTTCCATAACCAGATTGTTAACAATAACAAGCTCAATAATCAAATGTCGGCATTTTTCAACGGAAAACCCTAATCCACGCTATTAAGAATTTAAGATCCAAAATGAACAATTGAACCGATCAATCCAAAAAGATGTACAGTAACAATAACAGAGGATTATGTATAAATGCTAATATGTAAAGGAATTGAGAGTACCATAGCTTGAAGCTCGGTGATCGGTGAATCGACAGAGACGGGATTCTTGAAGAAGCAACAAAGCCCTAGAGTTTTACAGCGAATATATATGGGCCAAAAACAGTGTTTGGGCTTTTATACGAGCCGGCCTCATAACAATGTTTGGGCTTTAATTAACCCAATTTCTAACGCTGACTGTTGAGCGGAATCCATTGGGTTTTGACGTTTTAACTTCTTTTCTTTTATATAATATAGAGTTAATACGCGGATGTTAAAGTTTGAAAAAATTTTGAATTTGACCTTTAAGTTTGAAAAACTACACTATCAGTCTTCAAATTATGCATAAACGTAACATACTTGGTTTAAGAAGTGGACGACAGTTAACTTTTCTGTTAAATATTTTAAAAATGACCAAAATATCCCTAGATTTAAAAAATAAAAAAAAACCTATATTTATATCCCTAGTTCTCAGGCGGCACTACCACTTTTTTAAAACCCATTTCTTTTTTAAATTTTTTGTTTTTTAATCTAGGGGTATTTTGGTCATTTTTAAAATATTTAATAGAAAAGTTAACTATCATCCACTACAGAGACAAAACATGTTACATTTATGCATAATTTAGGGACTGATAGTGTAATTTTTTAAATTTAAGGACCAAATCCGAAATTTGAACATACCAAAAGACTATCAGTGTACTTAGCAGTTGATATGTGTGTTTATTATACTAAATTATTGATGTATAATTTAGAAACTAACAGTGTAATTTTTTAAACTTAAGAACCAAATCCGAAATTTAAACATGCCTCTAGACTTTCAGTGTACTTAGGAGTTGATATGTGTGTTTATTATACTAAATTTTATAGCATAAAGGACAATTTACTTTGTTGAACATGAACTTTGAATTCTAATTCTTACATGTTTTAATTCTAATTACTTTTATAGATTTCAAATCCACGTATATTATACTAAATTTTATTCTTTATAATCCATAAAAAGTGTATCCATCAATGAATATATTAAATATTCTTACAACCCACAACATTTTATTCATAGTATTCATTAGTAAATACACTATTGTGTCCTTATAATCCACAAATAATATATCCCAACTTGATACATGTAATCATCACTAAATATTTGGCGGTTCCTATTCGAACCTACCTACATGCTCTTTATATCAACATGTTTATACAAAGTACTAACCAAATTTTTGGCTTCTCTTATATTTTATCTCAATTTCAACATTATTATTGATGACAATGAAAGATGATTTTTTTTTTTAAATTGAAACAAACATAGTAATGTGGCTATTCATGAACGATACCTATAGATTAACACAATCCAAATATAACCATTCACATGTGATGGTGGGTTTAAATAAAAGCCACTAAATATTTAAGAACCACCCTTAACCATTTTACCTTTGAAGTCGACTAGCTCGAACTTGATCTTGATATTTTCAAAAAACCATAGACGTTTTTTAAGGAGGTTTTCTTGACGTAGGACTCTGGTAGAATGATGGAGATGAGAATGTAGGATAGAGAGGAAAGATTTTGATTTTATTCTTTTGAAACTTAGGACCAAAAAGCCAGACACCATCCTTGTAATTCTTTCTAAAATATATAAAACCAAAAACAATTCAAAACTGTGTATACAAAAAGCCATTTGCAATTCAAAACCAATGTGAGACAAAATGTAAGCATGATGAGATCAGCAAGTAAAAATCTAGATGCTCATTGCAACCTTTAAGGATGACAGTTAATCTTTCTCTGAGTTGATAAATTCAGAACAATGAAGGATATCAAAACCCCCCCTAGATAGATATGTACCAACTGCTATTCAAACCCATAATAAATCTATCCTTTGAAGATAAAAAAGAGCATCTTTACTCTTATGATCTAAATAAACTTATCTAACCTTGATGTTTTCTTGAGAGTCGGTGAGCGGAAATTCTCTAATCGAAGATTAGAAGATGCGCGTACATCGTTCAAAAAGGAATCGCCTTTTTCTGACTTGATGATCTCTAGAATGACTCCAAGAACATCGGCTGCAAGACCCGTTTTCACAAGCCGTCCTTGTTCGTCCCCGCCTTCATATATCAATCGCCAAACTTGTTTATACGGGATCACGTTTTCTGTAAGTATTCTTGCAAACATACGACCAAGAAACTCTGCTGCTTTTGGTGCATCGTTCATTGAGTCCTCCAATGTTGATAGAACGGATTCGAATCTGGATAATGTAACAAATGACATAACTGATTTTTAGTAAACTAACCGTTAAAAAGCAAATATAGGTAGGGCTATAAACGAGCTAAGCCGCTCGTGAGCTACTCGGAATCGGCTCGCTAAACTTGAATCGAGCCAAGCTTAACGAGCTCAAGCCCGAGCTCGACCTAATATTGGAACTAGTTTAATAAATGAGCTCGAACCCGAGCTTCACATATCGAGCTTCATTAGGCTCACGAGACTAAATGAGGTTAAACGAGCCTATTATTTATATAATTTTTATTTAATATATTTACACAATAATAATTAAGACAACCTAACTGAATAGTATATATAATTATACATTAAAAAAGATATAATTATAAACATATATAAAAATAATTATAAATAAATAACTAATAAATAATAAACGAGTTGAGTTCAAACTTGAAAAACTGCTCACGAGCCGAGCTCGAGCTTTAGAAATAGAGCTCTAAATAAGCTGAGCTCGAGCTCTCTTAAGTTAAACGAGCCGAGCTCGAGTTTAGGCGAGCTCAGGCTCGGCTCGTTTAGACCCCTAATAGCAAGTGAACCCATTTGGATACTTTTGCTTAATTTTTTCTAAAACGACCCGTTTCAAGGCGAGCCCATTTGATCATAACCCGGTTTTGATTTGAACCAAAGTGATACTTTTCTAAAATGACCCTTTTGGAACCCGTTTCAACCGTTACCCGACCGACCTGCTTATTTTGCCAGGCTTACTTAAAAGTAATTATTGAAAATTTAGCATTAGTTACCCTCTAACAAGGGAGTCTTGAGTGAGGATGCCTTCTTGAGATTTAGTAAGATTGATGAGAAGTTTAGCAAGTGAATCCCGGTCCATGTCTTTCCTCTCGAAAGAATCAGTAACCCAAATGGATATCATTGATGGATAAAATCCGGGGGCGTCAAGATCTTTGATGCATAAAGCAACTTCTTTTTCGTCTCTTGCGCTGAAAACAAAATAAATACATATTCAAACAATCAAAATATCAAGAATCTTTTCTGCAAATTGAAAAACATGATGTATTTGGTACCTGTAAAATTCTTTGATTGCTTCAATGGACTTATCATGTAAACGATCTTCAGACAAGACCAGATTATCTAAAGAGCTGCTTTGTGGCGGAGTAGATACACGAGCGCGATCAGGTGGTGAGGATGGTGGAACTCGGTCAGAACCACGCCGGTTCGCATAGTTCATGTTGTTGTGTTCCTGTATAATGGATGGGTCGTATCCAGGTCGAGGAGAAAACCTTTCAGGTATGTATCTTGAAGCTAGATCATCATGTGGACCATAACCGCCTCTCTCTGGTATCATGGAAGCCCCATAGCCATTATTAGGACCAGCAATACCTTGCATAGAAGGCTGACCCCTAACCGACATCCCCCTGGCTAGACCACCTTGTGGCCCAAGGGTTATAGATTCACCACCCATAGGTCTCAATGGAACCGACAAAGTCCTACTCTCAAAAGAGTCAAATCTTGAATCTTGACTGCCAAAACCGCGAATTTGTTGTTGGGGTAATCCACGAAAACCACCACCCATTTGAGAGTTTGAAGATAAAACACCTGCTGACCCTTTTGGTCCAAAGTCCATGGGCTGACCCCCCCTCCTCTGGGAAAGGTTAGAGTTAGGTCCACGGGCCAGTCTGCTAGATTGGGCCTGGCGTTCTTGAGCAGCATCCCGATGCACTTCTTCAATCTTTTTTGGACCTTCAACCTTCCTTCTTTGCTGCCACTTATTCTTTCTAAGGTCAATTGAGTCTTTTAACATGAACCTCACTCGTGAAGAAATAGTCATATTATTTGATAACTTCAACATCATGTCAAAATACGCATCCATGTGTTCTTTAGCTTTTGGGTGATCAATCATCTCCCCAATTGTACTCATTAATTTACACAACGCCTCAATATTTTCTTCATCAGGATTAGGGTTCTGATTAAAACCTAACAATTTCTTTATGCATTCATGCATAATTCTTTCAGTCAACATTCTTTTCTTGTATAACTCACCAATAAGTCTGATATTACCCAACATACGTCTTCGGGCCTTGACCCGTTTCTCTTCCCGTTCCTCTTCACTCTGCTTGATCTCACCTTCTTCTTCTGTTCTATTTGCTTCTTCTTCTTCTCTCTCTCCTCTTTCAAATTCCTCTTGACATTTATTCAATAATAATCTCTTAAAAGTAATTTTCTCGTTATCTTCACCAAAACCAGGTAATTCCACAGCTAAACGGGAACAAAAATTGGCATACATCTCAACAAAAGTCGGTTCCATTAAAGCCTTATCAAATATTTGACCAATCACACCCGACAGAGTATCAGCATTGTCGATATTAACTTGTTTGACTTGGTCAAACAGTTTTTCAAAATTTTGTGGGGTCAACTTGTTTAAAATACCTTTCAACTGTCTTTGTTTTGCTTGTTCCTCATCTGTTACTTTTCCAACTTCATACTTCCTTTCGGCTTTATGCATCATTGGGGTGTGAGGAGAAGGCATTAAACCCTTTTGATAACCAGCAGCGCGTTGCCACCTGTCTGAATCCGAATTATTACGTTGCATCTGTGGTCCGGTGGACTGCATTGGTCCAGACAAAATGGCAGCAGGGTACTGACCAGGTGGCTGACCACGTGGGGTCCTCAACACACCATGGTTCCCTCTTGCAGGGTAACCCATGTCAACTCTCGTGTCCCATCCTGGACCCATGGGTCCTCCTGACCCTTTACTCCATCTGTCATCAAGACCTACATTACTTGGCCGCCGGTCGAGTCGTGACCCTGCCATTGACCTATCACCACCACCTCTACCCGAGCTCGGGTATGGTTCACGAGCCACATTAACACCTGTTACTACCAACACTTCGATTATATCAGGGGTAATCTCGAAACCCTCTGGAAGATCAGTACAGTGGTCAGAAAATTTCAGTAGGAAGTCTCTGGAATACTTTTTTGTCATTCCATCATTGTCATCCTCACTGTGATGTTTCAATTTCAAACCGGTTTCCATTTTGGAAGTAGAAAGATCTGCAGCATCCTCCCAATCATCAGGCTCAAATTTGGTGGGCCCACGTGACAAAACGGTTTCTTTTTCGGAAGTAGAATTAACAGATGGGTTTGGGTTTTCAACAACTTCAGCAGCAGATAAAGTTTCTTTCTTTTCTTCAGGGCGTTTATAAGCATTATACAGGTCAGAAGTCATCCCACGAGCATCAGCATTTTTCAAGATTTCTTTTATTTTCTTCTTCCCTTTAGCTGCTGTATTACCCTTGACCTTACTACTAGAAGATGAAAGAATCGAGCCCGTAGCCTCTGCTTCTAAAATCAAAGATGAGGTCTCTGGAGCAGAAACCGAAACAGATTCTCTACTGTTGACTTGGTCAACATCAAACTTGCTTAATTGATCGTCTTTATTATCATCATGAGAATATCCCAAATTTAATGAAGTTGCAGCACTACGACCATCAACATCTGAAATGGAAACTGAACCATCAACATTATTTACAGTTGCATCAAGGACAGTGCTCGCTTGGTTATGGTCAACAGATTCTTTAACTTGTTCTTCTGACCCCACAACAGATTCTTCAACTTTAGGAGTGCTATTTTCAGAACCAATAACTGTAGTGGTAGATTTAAGACCTTGTTCGTGATTATCATCTTTGGAAGCAGACACATCAACAACATCTGAAGACCCCTCAACTTTGTTGCTAGCTTCTGACACATCCTTATTGATTTCAGTCGAAAAGGTCAACAACTTTGATGTTTCTTGAACTCCACTATCATTTGAACCATAATGTGCCACTGAAGAGCTTGAAACAGAGGGTGACTGCCCACCAATCTGTGTATAACAAGCAACGCATAATCTAAGTAGAAGATTGTGAAATAATCATAGTGATAAAGAAAACCACAAGTATAAAAAAAAACCTTATCTATTGTAACAACAGAATGGGCCTTTTCTCCAGGCTGCTTTTGTTCCTCTTTGAAAGAACCAGACTTATTAACCATTGATTTTTTTGCAACTTCAGACTCAGCAGTAGCAGAAGAAGCAGAAATATTGGTCAAATTCTCAGATTGTGGTAAAGAGCTTCCAGCAGTTGTCTCTGAATCTTTATGAGGTTGACCTTCTCCACCTGCTTTTTGACTTTTGTCCGTCGAATCACCAACCTTTTCTGCATGTGAACCAACTGTCGGTTGTTTTACTGTCACCTGTTTAGAGGCCTGGGGATAACAAGATCAAATCAGACACCCCCTTAGTATGACTGGACCATACATACATATATACAGACACACACACACATATATAAAGAAGCTAACCTGATTATAAAACCTTGGTGGCTGAGAACCAGGAGTCGTCTGTGAACTAGTCAAAGGATTAGAACCAGGTGGTTGGGGGAAAAGGGCATTGGCATTGTAAGAATTAGGATAATAGTTCAAGGGATGAGCAGCAGGGGGGAATGCCTGAGACTGAAGCAGGTGTGACCTTTGACCCGAAGACCCATCAGTCCTTTTATCGAGCCGCAGCTCCTCATGAGTGTCTGGGTGAGTGATCTTTACTGCCCTTCGTGCACCACCAAAATTTATATTACCCATGGGCTGTTGATATTGTGGTCCTAACCCCATCCCCATCCCCCCCATGTTTCCGATCTGAGGACCCATCTGAGACGAGATAGTCAAACCTTGACTTTGATGAATGATTCCCTGATGATGTTGGATACTTGAGACATATACCTGTGGCGGCACTTGTGGCGGTGGATTGCCAACCTGTAAATGCATGGGGAGTGGCACTGTATTAGCAGCTATGCTTTGGGATTGCATTGGTGGATTTGGGCCGCCAAATGGGATATGAATTTGAGGTTGGTGAAATTGCATTTTCATGGATACCCCAGTAGGGATAGGAGCAATAGGAGGACCACTGGGTTTCTGAGCATGGACTGCAGCAGGCACGGGAGGTGAAGGAAGTATGTTTTTCTTCTCTTTTGAGATGGGACGGGCCTCACCGGGCTGATCAACAGGCCCGGGATCTTTCCTTGGTAAATGTTGGTTTGGAACAGCTGGATTTTGAAATGAAGTAGCCTTCAATGAATCAAGACGAGCCTGCAACATAATAACATTCACACGATATAATAATGAGTAACTAAGGGTAAGAGGGACACCCTCGGGTAAGGGCCTCGGGTAGTCGGGTTGACGCGGGTACACCGCCGCCGTCAATGCGGGTTCGTTCACGGGTAGTGATTTGCGGGTACATTTACCCGAGTTCAATTACACAAATCGAGCCGTTGTAAAATGGCTATAATGCCGTTGCCCCTATTTAAATAAAAAAAAACTTTTTTTCCTATATATACAATACATTTATACCATATTTTTCACACCCAAAATATTTCATTCAACTATATTTCTACTTAAAACCATGGATTCTAAAAAAGCAAAAGCCGGTACTCGGAAAAAATCAAAGGCCGGTTCTAGCCAAAACCCCTCAACACAACAACCTACTCAACCATCACACCATCCGCATCAACCGGCACCGTACCCATATTAAATTTAGTATTTTTTTATTTTTAATGTACTTTTTTTATTAATGAATTTGTTTTTATGGTTATTATTATTTGTTTTACTTTAAAAAAGAATTAATTTAAAAAAAATGAGGGTATTAGGGTTGTGCCCCCTTCACTTTAGGGTATTAGGGTAGTAAAATGGTAAAAGTGAGGTGGCACAACCTTATTGGTTGGTTTTGTGAGGGTACATTTTTGGTGAGGGTTGTGCACCCTTCACCCTAAAAAAGCAAAAACAGGGTCAACTGCATAAAACCTCCTTGCTCACTTGTTGTATTCAAAGATTTCGATTATTATAGTAATAATATTTATTAAATCATGCATTAATTATTAATTAAAACTTAAGTATGGCCTGTTTCAACCAGAATATGTTTTGATCCGTTACTCAGCTTGCCACCTCTACTTTTTAGAATAGTAAAAAGAGAAGGTGAATCGTGACACGCAACCAAATGATACTTAGTTTCATAAAGAATTAATTTTAAACGGATCATATTCGGTGATAGCTCTCAAAACAACCATTCTAATGAGTTGATGTGTCTAACTCAACAAGATGACATGGCAATAAAAAAAGTTATCTTTTGCAGTCGTCATTAACTTTCAATGTGACCATTATGCTTGCAAAAAACTTTGAAAAGGCACAAAGCTTCAAATAGATTACGCTTTGCCCAGCTTTTCTAAATATGCCAGCTTACCCTTAGTTTAATCCACAGAAACTCCTAGGTTGCTTCTTTCCATGAAAGAAAATTCTTGTTTTAGAAGTATTTTATTCTAATATTTTTGCTGCTAGTTTTGATAAATGATAAAATTTATCATGTTAAAAAAGACTTTGTTTTCTCAAATATATCGAGTACAATTTAATTAAACTCCCAGGCAAAAAAAAAGTAGACTATTTTCAAGGTCGCTGTATTTTTTTAGAGAGAATGGGAGAAAGTAAAGACCATTTAAAAAACAGAGTGATAAAAATGATTGTGTTTAACTTTAACCACTCAATATTCAGTCGGTGCATTAGCAAGTTGAGCTAAAAGCAATAACACAAATAATACGCCTTGTAAAAAAGATCGTGTTTTTTTCCAAAAACATTCTTTTTTCGGTTTTCATAAATGTAACAAGTATTCTCAAATCTAGTGCCAAGCACAATAAGGATAAAATTCATTACACTTCATTTCAATATTCATCTTACCTATCTCAACTATGAAGACACAAAAGAAAGATATTTAATCAGCATTGAGGTAAGGAATACCATAGCCAATGACACAAAAGCGGTGTCTTTTATAAACATAGAAAGATAGATACCTCTTTAACAAACATGTGTGAGCAAGAAACAAAAACAAACCTGGGCTCGTTTCTGCTCATCCAAATTTGGTGGGGCGGAGCTGGTGCGAGCAGGTACCTACAAAAAGACGATGTGTATAAACAGGTCACGGAACTATACACGTATTTAGTAGAAATGGCAATTTCGATCCGTAACTTATGAATGGGTTAATCTAGGTTGTGTTTCATCCCAGACGGGTCAAAGAGAGAATATTAAGCTAAAAGGGGAACCGGTCAAATGACAAATGAGATGGAAATCGCATACACCCTCTTGCTCCGTTTTATTCAAACATTCAGATTATTATTGTGATGGTATTGTTTTTCTTGACCCCTTACCCAATCTGCCCATCTTGCCACCTCTAACATCTAGATCAACACAATTCAAAGAAGTGTTCTTTGCACATAGCAATAAAAAATACCTGCATTCCGTTAATAACACCGGGACTAATTGACCCGAATTGAAGAGGAAACGCCCTAGACGCATCAGCCGGACCTAAGCACAAACAAAAGCATCAACAGACGACTTTTAAGTACACTTAAACCAACACAGGCTTAATTCCAAATTGAAAATTAATTTTTAATTCTCAAAATAACAAACTAGGTACCCTTAACAGGAGTAGAAGGACCAGTAGTGCCAAAACTGTGAGGTACCACATTACTTTGTGGAGCCTTTGGTAGGCCCGGTGTGCTTTTCTGGATTGATGCATCAGTCGGCTTTACAGGAGCCCCAGTAGATGACGCATCAGTCGTTGCTACAACAATAAAATAAACAATATAAAAACCAAATCAGCATATTACATTTGAAACAAATCCATCAAATTTCTATTTTCTTCACCTCCTATTCTCAATGTAAAATGATGACCAAACGACCAATATTCTAACCAATATGTAGAAATAGGCGATCAATAACGTATCACCTTCTAAAACATAAATACAATACTATATTTTCTTCTTACTGATTTTATCCTTCAATTGATATAACTAGTTAATTACAAAAAAGGCCTTAATTAGTTAATACTATTTACCAGCTAGCTTACCGTATTAATTTGACAGATAACGCAAGCCTAATTAGTTACCAAAAATGAAACTTATAGAAATTGAATGCGGTTGCAAATTGCAAACATACCTCTTAATGGTGGTTGTGGTTGCATATGCGCGCCATTAGGTGGACCTCTACCACCAGTAGAAGAATTTGAAGAGCCCAAACTCGCATTCGGGTTAGGATTCGGACCCGTCACCCTAGCCTGAGCTCCTTGTGAATTACTAACCACTTTCTTGAAGCTATGAGACAATCCCAAATATAACATAATATAACATAAAATAACATTAAACAAACCAAATCAAAACAAGCCCTAATTTACACAAAAACCAAGCAAACCCTAAATTTATTTTACCTTTTACCGGAATAAAAGGCAGAGGATGGAGGGGCGGTGGTACCACCGCCGCCGCCCTTCCCGCCACCACCACCACCTGAAAAGTTCCTCGGCGAGCCAGGGTTGCCAGATCGACCGGATCTTCTGTAGTGTGGTGGCTCGTTTTTATCACCCCTTGATTGATTGACGGACATATATCCAATTCCTCACGACAAACAGAATCTTTTTATTTCCCTAATCAATACCCAACAAATATATCACTCAGATCTCATCAGCTAAAATTAAATTCACAGTAATTGAATCATGCCTACTACAACATTTCGTAAACCAAACGTGAAAGCGTGTGCTTTTTGTTTAATTACTTACCAGAAGTGACAAAGCTAGAAGGATTGACGGACAATTAGGGTTTAGTGATCGTTGCGACGACAATCGGGAACCATGACACCGGCGATGAAGAAAGAGAAAGGGGGTGGGGAGAGAGAGAGAGAGAGAGAGAGAGAGAGTGATGGGGATGATGGTAACTAACAGAACCTGGGAAGATTGTGAAAAGATAGGTTTTTTAGGAGATCGAAAAAATCCGGCCGAATGGGTCGGTAGCGCATCGAAGAAGTCTTCGTATCAGTGATGTCTTGAGGTACCTCTCTCATACAATAGATGTTAGGGGTAAGATGGTAAATTCACATTTTGTGACGAGTAAGTTTTGGCCGCTTATTTTTTTTTTTTTACCGTAAGAACCCGTTGCCGGAAAATTTATAGGACCAGTCAATATCTTGTTAATCAACGAGATGAGGTAAACGTCAAAATGATATATACATAATTGTAATACCGAAGGGAAATACACTGAAATACCAAACATAAAACTACAGTCAATTGACCGATGCACAAGAACATAACGAAGAGAATAGAGATAGACTAATCAAAACAGGTGATCGTCTTTTTACTCTCTTGGTATTTTTAGATGAGCAGTCCGACAGCTATATATCAAGCAAATCCCAACGGGAAGAAGCTCAATCAACGAAGCCAAGAATGGAAACCATGAGTTGCGATATTGGAGATGAAATACAATACAACTGGATATGAGCAAGATGAGCGTGAACGATAGATCTTGAATAAGCTTTCCATCTTTGAGGAGAATCATCACAACGGTGCAAGGGACTCACCTAGAACAAAAGTGACGAGCTGAATAGTCTTGAGGGCTTCAAGGAGTCGGCAAAGACAACACACTACTTGGGCTTTATCTAACCGACAAAGCAAAGAAATAACCTTCCCAATAAATCAACTGTAGAAAAAAGAAACATTTTTATGATAAAATTAAAAGGAAGTAGCACAATGAGTTGATATTTGAGTAAACTGTTATTTTCGTCCATATGGTTTGGTCAAAACTGTCACTTTCATCCAATAGTTTGTTTTCTCGCATATGGGTCCTCGTGGTTTTAAAATCTTGCCACTTTCATCCAGTCAGTTAACACCATCCATTTTTATCAGTTAAATGAAGGGTATTTCAGTCCTTATACATTTTTGTTTTATTTTTTCATTTTTCTACTCTCATTTAATCATCTCTAATTTAACATATCATTTAATCATCCCCAATTTAACCTCTCATTTAATTATCCCCCTTCTGGCATTCTTCTTCTTTTCCCGACCAAGTTTCAGGCGACAACACTAGGTTCCAGTGACACTTTTTTTTTATGTTTTAGACAAGTTTTAACAGTCATATGAATATGAAACACTAGCGGTGCTGATCTAGGGTTCATAATCGTAATCAAACAATATACCTCTTGATCGCAGAGGTGATTACGAGAAGAAAAGGCAAAGTGACAGTATAACTCTTGATCGTGGAGGTGATTACGAGAAGAAAAGACAATTTGGGAATGATTAAATGAGAGTAAAAAAATGAAGAAACAAAACAAATATGTAAAAGGACTGAAATACCCCTCATTTAACTGAGAAAAATGAATGGTGTTAACTGACTGGATGAAAGTGACAAGATTTTAAAACCACGAGAACCCAGATGCGAGAAAACAAACTATTTGATGAAAGTGGCAATTTTAACCAAACCACACGGACGAAAATGACAGTTTACTCTTGATATTTTTATCATCCCCTCAATTCAATGGGTAAATGTATCAAACATGTGTAAAGACTTGGATAAAGAATCATGTTGGTTTACCGATAATTCTTTAGTAAAAATGTCTGTCAAAATATTTGTTTGATTCTCTTAAGAAGATTTTTATAGCTCATGAGGACATTTTTTCTCTAAGAAATAATAGGTCAATTTCAAAATGTTTTATCTTGTCATTATAGATCGTTCGTACGGATTTTCAGGAATTCCTTCATATATATTATATAGAATTATAGGAGTAATATTATAACTTCCTGCCGTTGGAGCGGAATGAATACTGAGTGATGGAATATAGGAATTATGAACGGATTCTAATTCCCCCAAACTTCTAAATGTTGAACTTTCGGTATATATTCCTGGTTCGTATCCTGTCTCATTAGTTATTTGTTGATCATAGCCTGGTGAGGCATATCTACGTATAAAATTAGGTCCTTTCCCTTTTTCCTGGCATTCTGTATATAAACAAAACGAAAATAGTTTATTAAAATATATACAAGGTACAAAATACAAAAAATACAAATATCCTATCTAATCTTCCATCAGTCTCTCTCCAAGTTGCTTCATTTCCTCTTCGTATTTTCTCACTTGAGCTCCAATTCCTTTCCTCTTCTTTTTATCCTTAAACCACCCTTTCTTGACTTTGTCCGTTTCTAGTAACGAACGATCAAGACATTCGATTGGAGACAAGTGTCACACCCCGGCCGGCGGCGGATTATACGCCGGGGCTGACGCGGTTGTTCATATGCACATGATTATATATTAATAAGTGAAAATATTTATTCATTATAATTAAAGCATCCGTTACAATTGAAAACAGGAAAACAAAGAATTCCAAAAATAAACATGATTAAACTTCATTATTACTAGGTCCAAAGTCCTGAGTGATCATGTAGTATCCTCAAACTGGTGCACCTGAAACATGTGAGTAAAATGTCAACTACAAGTAGTTGGTGAGTAACATAGGTTTTGACATCAAACAAAAGTTAAAAAAAGAATTTACAATTCAATATGTTCAAAGCATAAACTAAGGCATAAATGTGAAAATATACAGGGTTCCAAAGCGTACAATCAAACCGTAGTAAATGAAAAACTAGTATGTACAATCCAACTGATTGTGTTTTGGAAAAAGTAGTAATATGGTATACACAAAACCCGCCAAGGTTTGTGCTAAGTATGGTATCGGTTTCTCGTATAAATGATCATGTTAGGTACTACCTTAGGACTGTCTCGCAAGTTAATGATTGTACTAAATATGAACATACGTATGGTTGCCAAGTAGTTTAAGACATAAAGCATATAGATAATAGCATAAGAACAATGGTATTGAATTTGTATATGTAATGTATGTAAACATGTTCCACCCCGAGTATTTGTAAACAATAATAAAAAGAAAGGGGTTATGAAACTCACTTGTAATAAGGCTAGAAGTGGTATGGATTGGTAAGGATTGATAGGCCTCGTGAGGATTTCTTACAATAAACCTACACATATAATGGTACTCTAATTTCAATGTACGTCAAAAAGGAATTAAGGAAATTTTGGGAAATTAGCGTTTCATGGGGTTTGGGTTTTGAAGATGGGCTTGCATATATATATTTTGTAGGAAAAAAAAATAAGTTCATGACTAGCATTGAAATAATAGTAATAGAAGTAGTTCATAAAATTTATTAGAATTAATTAAGATTTCTAATTAATTATTTAGTAATTAATTTATATAATTATCTTAAAGATAAATAATGAATCAAATAATGAAATGGAATAAGTTTAAAATAAAGCATTTGGATTTATTTATAAAATAATTTATAAATAAATTATGAAATAGAAAAGGTTTAATTAATTTATAAAATGATTAATTAAACTACTAATTATTCTCTTTTAGAGGAAATATGAAGAGAGTTAATAAATAAACAGGCTTTAAAATAAATTAATTAGACTTTGTATAAAATAAGTATTTTTATAAATTTAAAAGTGTTTTAAAATAATCATTTTTACCAAATAATTATTTATGTGTTTAAGAGAATTTAATAACGCCAAAATATTTAATTAAAATTTGTGTAATAAACATTCTCAATATATAAATAAATAGCATAATTAAATTTGTCCAAACAAATCATTTACATTGTTCATTTAAGAAATTACAAATGGTTTAATTGCATTTTTGATAAAATAAAATAGTTAAAATACTATTTTATATTTTATGTCTTTACAATTATATTTATATAATTTAAAAAAAATTTAATTGGAATTTTTAAATAGAGAATAATGTATTAAAAAGGATTAAAAAGGAAAAAGAAATAAAAAATGGACTAGCCGGACTCGAACCCGCGCCGGTTCAGGGTCACCAAGACACACACGCACTAACCATCAGACCAGGGCTTATGCCTTGGTCTAATACTGTTGCGTTAAATCCTTAACCAATAAACCCAAGTTCATCTTCTTCCCCAAATGAAATCCGTAACCTAGCCACCCAATTGACCCCGATCTGACACACGATTGAAGCTCGAATCATAGGGCTTTTGTTCATCGCATCAAGACCAAGGTATAGGCACTAGAATTACCTAAAATGGTTACGTTGTGAAGGAGAACGACTGAGGTGCGCGACTTCGCGTTCGTTGACTGATTTGAGCAATACAGGGGTGATTTCAGATGCGATTAAGGTATGGTAAACTTGCAATGAGTGTCGCTAATGATATGGTGTGCCTATTTATAGCCAATTTGGACAGGACGTCGATCGATTAAATGGTCATTAATGGATTTTTCGGTTATGAGTGGATCATGAAAATGGTCATAAAAATGCAATTAATCATGCAAGGTGAAGCGTTTGAGTGACTACAGCGTATTTCCATTGAGTTTTCTACACGAAAATATCTTAGACACGAATTCGAGGGAATTGGTTTTGAAAACCGGTTGTGTATGGGGTCACGATCGGGAAAGGGAAGGGGAAAATCCAGAATTTACAGTTTCAGTCCATGAGGTTTCAAGTGTTTAATATTTTATGTACAAACTTAGGTTTAAGTTTAAATTGAAGTTTCTGAAATTACAAAATGAACCCTAAACTTTTATAAACAATAAAACTATTAAATCTTATAGATTTTTATAAAATTTAATAAATGTTATAAATATAAAAATATAGTTTTACTAAATTAATTCTTATTTCTTTATTAAAATAACATAAACCCTAATTTTTTTATAGAATTTATAATTAAATTTCTGTAAGTTGTTTACTTATAAATATATGTGTATGTATATATATATATAGGTTTAGAAATAACTTAGCATATATATATATATATATATTTATAGAATAATAACAATTATTTACATAATTTCTTATACAAATATTTATTATTCTGAATTTGAAATAGTTGCACCCAATGTATGTGTGTATGAACACTAATAAAATGTAATGGATGAATAGAATACTTTCATAGATGCAAATCCTAAAATAATGAAATTAAAAATGCCGGAGAAGTAAAGATAAAAGGCCGAAATTTCCTGGGGATTACGATAAGGGTGTTTTATAAGGATATCCATATTGTGGTGGTGGTTCACGAAGTCCAACCACAATATCATTATAAGTGTGACACCCGACAATTCAGGTCAATACCCGTACATGTTATAAACAAGTTTACATTATAATTGTTTTGTGATTTACTTAATTTCACAAACAAGGACATTAAGGTCTAACAAAAACCGTACAGGGTCTCATTTTAAATCTTTGGTAATTCTGGGAGTTACCGGTTCACATACCAGTATAAACCGAATTTAATTACCATTTGAAACTCTAAATAATATATACCTAAAACTAATTGTTTGATAAATCAAACAATCCAACCCACTTGCTTGACTTTCTCGGCCGAAAGTCAGGGGAGCCATTCTCCCACTTGCTAATACACTCAAATTCAGATAAAAACCATACCTCCTCAATCGAAATCCCACAATCCCTTTCATACTTCTCATTTTCTTACGGCAAATTCCCAATTCTCCTTCAAGTCGAAGTCCAGTTTAAGGTAAAAATCCACCGTATTTCGGTGCTATAAGAAGAGTTCCAAGTGTTGTCTCAAGAATCAAGATAAGGAGCTCAAGATCATTCTCTGTTTCCCTGAAAATCATCATTCTCTGTTTGAGGTAAAAACTCGATATTATCCATTTCATTTTCTTTAAAATCGTAGCTGAGCATACAAAAGGTTCAATCGCAAGTAAGATAACAAGAAAAGTGTGTCAAATTCAAGATTTGAACATAAAAATATACAGGACGAATTCTGTCAATCAAAGTGCAGTAATCGAAACTAGGAGTTTCGATACCTGTTATTCAATCGAAACTAGGAGTTTCGATACCTATTCAATCGAAACTAGGAGTTTCGATACAAGTTTACTCAATCGAAACTAGGAGTTTCGATACTAGTTGTTCAATCGAAACTAGGTAGTTTCGATACATATTGCTCAATCGAAACTAGGTAGTTTCGATACCCTTCTTGCCAATCGAAACTAGGTAGTTTCGATACCAGTTTTTGCTCATTCGAAACTAGGAAGTTTCGATATCTAATCTGCGCAATCGAAACTAGGAAGTTTCGACATCTGTTCATCAGTCACTTTGGGCAGTAGCTAAGATCTGTTTTATAACAAAACAAGTATTGAACAACTTACGTATAAGACGGGTAGTTTAACACATTAGTACCCTTGTGTGATTAGGGTACGGATATACAAGAACTAGCACAAGTTGGTTTGCTAGGATTTCATCGGACACAAGGTGAGTTCACGGCCCCCTTTTAACTATTTACTGTTTTGTAAACATCGGGGGAGAAACATACTTACTTGTTATATTTTGAAAACATGAATTACATTGCTTATACATTTGACAATATGAACATTTTGGTTTAACTCCTTGTGAGTTTCACTAATCCCCTTTTTCTAAGTTTTTGAAATGATTTGGGGTGGAAACATACATGTAAAAGACTTTTGTGTATAAATGAATGGAACTAATGATCTGACCGTATGTATGTATTGAGGGAACAATAAAGCGCTTAAAGTCCTCGTAATAAATTAGTAACCATTAGCTATGGATTTAGCCCGGGATTATATGAATAGTACTATTGGGGGTGACGCCTCCGGTCATGGTTAGTTGCGCTAACCAGGGGTCAAAATGGCCGAATGACCGCATATTGTCTTACTCGCAGAAAGGCGAGGGGAGGCACAGAAAGTTGGGGTTTGGTTACGGTCTCGTACATTACATACTATTTTGTATTCCTTGCAAGCTTACAAATGGGGTCAATAGATCGGATTAGTAATCATATTCATTGGTAATACATACAAAAGGGTTCTGATCAGGTTAAAGTGATCAGGTTTTACACAAAAGGGTTCTGATCAGGTTAAAATGATCAGGTTTTACACAAAAGGGTTCTGATCAGGTTAAAATGATCAGGTTTTACACAAAAGGGTTCTGATCAGGTTAAAATGATCAGGTTTTACACAAAAGAGTTCTGATCAAGGTAAAGTGATCAGGTTTTACACAAAAGAGTTCTGATCAGGGTAAAGTGATCAGGTTTATCAAAAGAGTTCTGATCAGGTTAAAATGATCAGGTTTTACACAAAAGAGTTCTGATCAGGGTAAAGTGATCAGGTTTATCAAAAGAGTTCTGATCAGGTTAAAATGATCAGGTTTTACACAAAAGTGTTCTGATCAGGGTAAAGTGATCAGGTTTAAAGTAAAGAATTCTGATCAGGTTAAAGTGATCAGGTTTAAAAGAAAGAGTACTGATCAGGTTAAAATGATCATGTTAAACATTGGAGTTATGACGATTAAGTCATGGTAATGTTTTCAAAGGAAAACTACTTATTTCATGACGGATAGGTCATGAGCATGTTTTCAAAGGAAAACTACTTATTTTATGACGGTATAGTCATGGGCATGTTTTCAAATGAAAACTACTTATTATTTATGACGGTAAAGTCATGTACATGTTTTCGGGAAAAACTATAAGCACTAATATAACTAACTCTGTGAACTCACCAACCTTTGTGTTGACAATTTTAAGTATGTTTCTCAGGTGACCTCTAGCCATGGCGCGGTTGGAATAGGCTAGCTATGTTGGATCAATTCCTAGTAGCTGGAAGGACGTAGAATATCAAGTCTCAAGTCTGTCGTGATCTAGAAGAACTTAGATCATAGTATTTCTTAGTTTTAGTAATTGTATATGTAATCAAGTCTTAGAAATCATTATTACAGCTTCCGCTATCGTGTAATGAACCAATCGTTACAACCTGTATTTATTTAATAAGTAAATAAAATATGGGGGTGTGACAATAAGCATTTTGGTAGTAATGATAAACATTAAAATATTCCTCGAAAGGATCATAATGCAGAGGATTAGGAGCAACGTAAGGATCTTAGAGAATCGGAAATTCAGGATTAAAGAAAATATAATCATCCGGATTTTCATAAACCGGAACATAATGTTGGACGTGCGACCAGATTGACACCTCCAGTCTTATTTTATTTAGAAAATCAGAGTGAGTTTTGCAGTGGAAAATACTTTTGGATTGATCTTGTAATAAACCTCAACCCGAGGGTTGATATTGTATATTTTCTAAATCCTAGGGATAAATAATCATTTTCATAACCTGGGGAATTAAACACCCATTATGTTTATAAAACCATGGTCCACGACCATTTACATGTTTCCTGCGTAAGCAGTGTATTATAGAGCCACAAGGTAGTCGGCCTGTGCCTGAGGAGTTAACCCTTCAAATACCAAGCTTTGTGGGCTTCGGTATCTAGGGGTTTTACCTTCCGGCACCTATCCTCGTGCATAACAAGGGAGTATCCATGTCTAAGAAATCGTCATCTTAAACATTTCCTCTTGTTTTTATTCCCGCATAGTTATCTCCATGCCTAGGAAATCATCATCCGTAGCACATAACCCTGAAAACTAATAATCATTGATTACGTGAAATTTTTTTGGAAAATAAAACATCATCGTGAACGCTGGTGAATATGTCCATCAGGACTCAAACTCGTTTGGCAAATACAACATCAAAATATTTAACCATAATGCGGGTACAATCTACCATTCAGCAGAGCTATTTAATCCGAGTGTACAACCACGGTATACACCGGTAATTTCCGTAAAAGGATTGTTGCCATTACCGATTTACTTACTGCGATGTACCATAACCGAGACCCCGTCTTACGTCCGGTTACAGACAATTACCAGCCCCGATATGGGAATTTTAACCATAAAACGTGTATCCATTGATCAAGTTTTACTTATACTTGTGGCCTTAATGTTTCCCGTAGACACCCCTATGCATCAAACTTTTGAATACATGTATTGCCATTTCATAAACATAAAGCTTTCAAGGTTTTGAAAATAAAGACAGGTAAACATATTCACCTAAAACGTGGCTTGAGTTTATCTCAGGGTAGTCTTGGTTGCTTAGTGGAAGTCCTAACGCAAGTTCCTAAACATAATAATGACTTAATACGAGAGTGCGAAAATAAGCAAAAGTCGAAGATTTTACCGGAAAGAAGGCACGTAATCCAAGGTATGAAAGATCTAAGAAGTGTGGAAGTGAGTTTGTGAGTTTAGGATGAGCAGAAATGAGGAGCCGGGAGGGGCTATTTATAATTTCCCGACATGACCAGTAGCGGACCGTTAGCCTGGGTGGTAGCGGTCCGCTACCGCTCAGGGCTTGCGTCAGCCCTATGAGTCACTTCTTGATTAGACCGTTCCTCAATTTGCTGCTGGCGGACCGTTACGGAGGGACGTGGAGGTCCGTCACCATGACACGCATCAAGTGTTCTGGTTGAGTCACCACACACGTGGCAACAAGGAAAATTATGGCTCGATTATGGCTAGCGGACCGTTACCTGATCGGTGGCGGTCCGCCACCTAAATAAATTCAGAGGTGGCGTACCATGCTAGCGGACCTCCATGATTGCGCACCCTTAGCGGACCGCTAAGGTTCTGGGTGACGGTCCGCCACCTTCGCCAGATAAAACTTTGGAAAGTCCCCCATCTTGGCGGACCTCTAACGATATTAGCGGACCG
Source organism: Smallanthus sonchifolius (assembly GCA_023525975.1). Lineage (NCBI taxonomy): Eukaryota > Viridiplantae > Streptophyta > Magnoliopsida > Asterales > Asteraceae > Smallanthus > Smallanthus sonchifolius. The sequence goes on along the minus strand of CM042021.1, from coordinate 25,989,149 downwards.
TTATGGTTGCCGGTAGCGATCTGCTACCCAACCAATTTTCCAAATTTTCAAATTTTCAACCCTATAATTTGGGAGTTGACAAATCCAACCCCTAGGGTTTCAAATTTGGCAAATAAGGACCTCGAACTTGGCTTGGTGTTACAAGATTGAAAATGAAAGATCAAGTAATGATCAAAGAGCAAAATAGAGGAGTCGTGCTACAACTTCAATCATCTACATTATTCTTGTGCTTGTAATTTTTGTGGTGTTGCGTTACCATTTCATTGAGAGATATTTGTAAGGGGCACTCACTACACTTGTGTGTGTGTGAGTTAGTTATCATCACTATCTTTATATAGTGTATTATTGGGATGGGAAATACTATCTTGATATAGTGTTGAGTTGTGAGGATTTACACTATCTTGACATGGTTATGTCCTTATTATGAAAATATGCATGTGAAATGAATAAATGCCGAATGTGCTAAGATGTTGAACGGCTGCCTTTGTGGCAAACGGACGACCAAACTGTTACTTATGCAGACCGATATGATTACAGCTACTTTGGTAGACGATATGTTTATGGCTACGTATGTGGACGATAGGTGCTTTTACGATGCTACGGCTGCTTAATGCATACTGGTATGGTTTACGGCCACATACGTAGACAGTAGGTGCTATTACGATGCTACGGCTTGTAACATCCCAAACATCCGTTAATTAATGAATCGGGTTAATAAGGGATCCAAATTCTCTTTTTAACGACTTTGAACTATAAAGGTTCCACGTAAAGCTTGGTTTGTCAATGTTAAGGGACCCGGTTAGCTGTTATTACAAAAGTTTGAAATCGAAACGCACGAAATAAGAGAGCAGGGGCTCTAATGTATTATGCGAAGGTTTATAAACCACATGTTGGAAACCCTAGGTCGCATATTGACCTAGGGGGACAGTTCATGACAAAAAAGATGAGAGGGGAAGGATCCGACGACATGGGGGTGGCCACTTCGGTGGCTACGGCGGTGTCAATCGGAGGAAAACCATCACATGCTAAGGTAAACTTCGTTCCCATCTATTTTCCCTTTCTGTTCGTTTACGGTTTGCGCTTGGAAAACCCATTAGGGTTTTATCTCTGTTTATAACGATTGGAGAAGAAGACGCAGGGGTGGTCGAGTGCCGGCAGGGTTGTAACGGTGGCGACATGACGGCCGACGATGACGAACGATGATGAGAGTGATGGCGGCCATGACGGGATGTCGGCAGCCATGGTGGAGTGTGATGAGGGTGGTGGAGCTCGGCAACAGTTCCATCGGAGCAAGGAACGACGGCGACATGGGAAGCCATGGTGGCAGCTTCGAAGCCGGCTTCCATGGAGGTTTGCGGCAAGGACAGGAGGCCGACGGCGGCTGTCACGGTGATTATGGTGAGCGCACGGAGTTGGTAGAAACGACGAAAGCCGGTGGTGGCTTCGGTGTGGTGAACATCAACAGTGGTGGCCGATAGGGTGGCGGAATCGATGGTAGAAGTCGACGGAGATGACCTGGGAAAATGATTATCCCCATGGTGCGACGACGGTGAACGGTAGGGTTCAACCGGTCACTATGGTGATGTGTGGGTGACACACGGTGGTACGAGGTGGTGCGTGGGTATGGGTTCAGACGAGACTAGGGTTTTGGTGAGCTTAGGGTTTTGCATGGCGGGTTACGTGCATGCATAGGAACCCGGTTTGAGCTTATAGTTTCTTAACGAGCCGAGAACGATCCGTTGCGAGACAAAAACGACAAGGGGTTTTACATGACATGCATGCGTGCATGCATGGGATCTTGGGTTCGAGCACGTGAGTCCTAACCGGATCATGAGCAACTTTATACATAAACCCGTGAAACTAGGGTTTTTGCGGAGTATGAATGAAGAGTAGACGAGAATGGGCTCTGAGAAGTAGTTTATCTTTATGCTTATTTCATGTATCTTTAGAATGTGTCTGATCATGTGGTCATACGTTGACAGGTTCGGAGTTTGAGCAAGAGGACGAGTACAGAGCAAGGCTTGGATCTTCACAACAATGAGTTTCTAATCCCCTACTTCTTAAACGTTTTTACTGTTTTTGGGGCTATCACACATACTTGTAAGAGATGTTTATTATATTAAACGAGTTAAGAGTTTTGGGTTTTAACCTGAAGATTTCATAAACTAAAACATTCATTAATGAGTCGGATGGTCTATGGAGTGTTTATGAGATTATGTGAGCTAGGTATAAAAGAGTTATTGACGTGTGTCATGTTAAGGGTTAGTTGGGGTGAGATATAAGCTAAACTCTTTTGGGTGTGGGTAGGATATGTTGTCCTAGGGCTATGTGTGGGGTGCAGACCTAGTTAATTAGTCATGTAAATGAAATATGATGTATGTGTTTTATGCTTGCGTTGTGTGTTTGCATTGTTGTCTCTGTGACACGGCAAACGGGATTGTGAAGGACGAAGTCCTTCGGGAAGTCACCAAAGGTTATAATATTTAACAGGTCAGTGATGAGCTCAGGGTGTGTCGAACGCCCTGACGATGGTAACCCTTACGAGGGTGCAAGTGGCGAGGCATGTCTTTGTGTGCATTTATATGTGTTTAAATTGCAAGCAAGTGTTGAGTTATATTTATTGTGCATGAGATGATATTGATGTGGTGTGTAGATGATATTGATGTAGTGTGTAGAATTAGATTGACCATTGTGTCGGGATGATGATGTTGTGTTTGCAACTGTTGCACCAGTTGACTGGTGAGAGTCTTGATTAAGGCTAGGTAAGTCGATGTCTAGGGGTTGGTCGTGTTGACCGGATTTCGAGCTAATACGTGTGGTAGATTATGAGTTATTAGTGTAGTAAGTTCGATCCATGTCAGTTAGATTACTGAATTATAATTATGCGATGAGTCTTGGGTGGTGAACTGTTATGGGTTATCTATATGTTAATAAATGATAAAACTATTTTATTATGGACCGAGGTGTCCAGGGTGGAGATAATTAATAATTGTAGCGAGATGGTTTTTACGTAAATTAAACTATTAGAACTCACTCAACGTAGCTGGTTTTGTGTGTACGTTAGATTGTGTTGTAGGTGAGCTTTGGGGTCGACGTATCTTGGCTTGGGAGTGGTGTTACTCGGATTGGTGTGCAGGCATTCGTGAGGTAAAGTTATTAACGATAATGTATACAAAAGATGATTATTATTTTTAAAAAGACCTCCGTTGCATTTTTTTTTATAAGAAAACGAGTACTTTCAAAGATGATACCTAGTGATGAGATGCAACTGTAGGGTGCCCGGTTTGGGGCCTTACATGGCTGCATAATGTAATCGGATGGGAAAAGGCTACTTCGGCAAACGGTACGATTACGGCTACTTCATGTAGACGGTGTGTACATGGCTACATCGGTGAGTGGTAAGATTACTACCACTTCATGTAGACGGTAGGTGCGATTACGGCTACTTCGGTAGATGGTACGACGTATGACTACTTCGGTAGTGAGTACGGCGTACGACTACATATGCAGACCGGTATGATTTACGAATACTATGTGTAGACTGTAGGTGCTTTTAGATGCTACGACTGCATAATGTAGTATGTACGAACTACGGTTGTTTATGTGACACCGTTATGAGACGATAAGCTTACCCATGTGTGTTAAGCTAATTTATGTGATACCTGTTTATGAGCTATGCCTCAATATGATGAATGACTACTAGCTACGACTCGGTATGGTGTATGACTGGGAGCTACGACTCCATATGATATATGTTCGGGAGTTACGACTCCATATGTTATATATATATAGGATTATATATATATATATATGTTATATGAATGATGAATTACCTGATTGCTTAAACTAGAACACCAGCGTTAACTGACTTTTAGTATGCACTTCATGTTAATGATAGATGATGAAGGATTGCTTATGGATGAATTGGACCAGGACTGATGGCTACCTAACCCAAGACTGACATCCCGATTCTATGTTCACTTTACAGACTATGTTTAAATGATGTTTTATAGATTATGTGTATTGAACAATGTTTCCGCTGCTAGCGATATGAATTTCAGTTATTGAGCTATGTTGTGAATGAGTAAATCCAACGCGTGAGGTCACTCGGGAACGGGGCCTTACAATAAACAACTTCACATTTTATGTCATGAATAAAAAGTTAAGTGCAAATAGAATAAATTTGTCTATGTTAACCAACGCATGCCACACAGTGTGTGACTATTCTGTACGTTGACGATAGGGGTGTTCACGGTCCGGTTTAAAACTGTGAAACCGGTCATCGGTTTGGTTTCACGGTCCATTTTCTTCTCAACTTTCGGTCGGTCGGTTTAAAAAAATTGAAGGTTTGGTTTGCGGTTTATGTCGAAAATCGGCCGTATAGAACCAGACCGGACCATATATACGTATAATTAGATATTTTATATTAGGTATAATTAGTTATTTATTTTATTAAATTTTGGCCAACTGATGAAACTTTAAAACTAGATTAATTTGGCTGAGTGACTTGGCCTCATGACCCTCATCTATATACGTTGGCCTCATCTCATACCGGATAAAATCTAATCTCACTAATCCCTAGTACATAATTGAGACTAGAATCTAGTTTGGTTACATATCATTTTCTTACGTTTATCTCTCAGCCTTGGTTTTTATAAGTTATTCTAGTTTTTGTAGTTTTTAGAGTTAACCGGAAGCGAATGAAAATATATTTTAGGAGTAATTAGAGGTATAGATGGATCATTATGCTTTATTTTAGAGTCGGTTTATTACAAAAGCCCAAACCGTGAAACCAATCTAGAACCAAACCATTAGTACAGGTTCGGTTTTAGTTTTTAACGGTTTGGTTTCGGTTTTCGATGTTCAAAATCCGTTACGAACGGTTTGGTTCACGGTTTGACCTAAAAATCGTAAAAACCGGACCGTGAACACCCCTAGTTTACGACTAAAGTGTGATACCCGGCAAATTCAGGTTAATATTCATACCCGACTATTACTTGAATTCACATGATTACACTTGCATCATACTTAATTATAGAGTAATTAAGTACATATTTCATATAACAGGTCCATTCGTTTCGTTTCATTTCATTACATGCATCGGTAATCGGACGGATTATCGGGTCACACACACGTCCTATCACATGAACGTTAACGAATATTAGAAATAATATTTAGACATATAATTGGTGTGTAAAAATTATATGTAACATAGTGATTTAATATTTCATGCTTATGTGAATTTTTCCGGAATTTATTTAGCATCTTTTATTTTTAACGTTTTTAAAGTGAATACGCGATATGTGCCAACAATACTAATTTGGGATTTTATAAAAATGATGGATTTATATTATGGACCAAATAATTCAGCTTTTAGTCTTGCTAAATCATTTAGAAGCCCGAACCCATGCTAAAGCCTTTAAAAACTTAAGAAGGCCCAACACCCATTTGATTAAAACTCCTTTAAACCCCACACTCCACCATTTTACCCTAACCCTAATCCCCTCACTCTCTCTCCCTCTCTTTGCTCTCGACCGCAACCCCCTCCCCTAGCCCCCACCTCTCTCAAAAAGCTATCATCCATTCAAGTATTCTTGAGAGCTATCCAAGGTGATTCAAGGTGTTAGGAGCTAATCTCACATCCATTCTACCTTCCTACTTAAATTTTGTAAGTGTTCATCCATATTTTCTCATTATTTTCGGCCAAATGAAGAAACCCACCCATCCAAACGATTTTCCTTGTTACAAGTGTTATAGTGAATGTTTTTATCAAAGGTTTTCATAATAAAAGAGTTGTTGACACATATATGCACATTTTAGGGTTTGAAATACTTGTTTATGTTATTATTTGCTCGTTTCTATTTATAGAAACTTTGTTGGATAAGATTTTGCATAAATGGGTCTATGATATGTTTAAGAGTTTAAATGATGCTTACATTAGTAGCATGAATAGGAAATATGATTTTTTTTTTGTTGAAATGTTGTTTTACACTAGGTTATGGTCGACTTACTATATAAGAAAACTTTAATTTTGCATATTTTGTGTTATGAAGTTCTAATGGATAAAAACTTGATAATATGGTTCTATAACATGTATTAAAGTAGTAGAAAGAGTTATTTGAAGTTACACATGTGCAAAAGGGTCGTTTGGACCACTTTCCTAAAAAGAAAACTTTAATTGTTCATATTTTGTATGTGTAGGTTATAAATGTTTAAAATGAGTTAAATGGTTTTATTACTATATGAATAGATGACTTATGCAAGAATATGTAATTTGGAATGGTATTATAACATGTTTTGGAGGAAATTGCTAAATAAGGAAACTTTGTTATTTTGTGAACTTCACCTTTGCTTAGAATAGCAAGTTTATGTGTAGAATCATGTTTATGGTATGTTACTAGTATAAATTCATGTATAACTTTTTTAGTTGAGTCATGACACTTAAAGTGCACTAAAACCCTAATTCCTTAAAAAGGGAAACCTTGCTATGTTAATAACTATAAAATAGAAATGACATGTTATGTTATTTGTTCAAATGAATTGAAACAATGTTAATAGGGTATTAATGTAATGACATAACTTATGTGTATAAATGGTTAACATGTATGAATTATACCATGAACGTGCACGAATGCCATGTCATTTGTCACAGGTTAATTACTTATGCAACTAATTGAAACATGTATGTTATGTCACAAAGTATGATTCAAATGTTACTTAAGTGTTACTTATATGTTACTTAAGTATTACTTATATGTTACTTAAGTATTACTTGTATGTTACTTATGTGTTACATATGTATTACTTATATGTTACTTATGCACTATTTGTACATGACTTCAACATTAGTCAACATTGGTCAACAATGGTCAATATTAGTCAACATTGGTCAACATCAGTCAAAGTTGGTCAAACCTTGGTCAAACCTCGGTCAACTTTGGTCAAACCTTTTCAAAACGTCAATGTAACCTTTCAACGTTGAGTCGTTTGGATGAATGTGGTTACATAAACCATGTTTACTTTCATAGACCTTATAGCCTTACTATTCCTAGGGCTCGGTTAGGTAGGTTATCCAGAGTTGCTAGATTTCTTTTATTGCTTTCATTCTTCATTCACCGTATTACCGGGTGAGTTTTCAAGGCCCCATTTTACTTACTTTTCCATTTGGGGGAGATACATGCTAAACTATTTTCTTACTTAGTCGTATGCTGATTACTTTGATTTCGCTTTAACATATATAAGTGGGTGCATTTCCCGCACATAAAGTCCTCTCATATTCGAACCGTTAATTATTACACAAAGCGCGGTGATTCATGAATAGTACTATTGGTTTTAACAACCTCGCCCGGGTTAGTCGCGCTAACTCTGACCGGGAGTCAAACGGGTGCATAATTGACCTAATCCATTGCGTGCTGGGCACGTAAGAGGCAAAATGCTAGTTTCTGCATTCCTTCTTTGAGCTTCGGTTTCGGTGTTGCTTATATAGTTATTGTTTATTGTCTGATCAACAATCGAATCACTAGTATACATACGTACTATTACACTGTTTTTATTTCTGTTTCTGTTACTTAAACCTGTGAACTCACCAACCATGTGTTGACACTTTTAAGCATGTTTATCTCAGGTCACTAAGCATTCATTCATGGACTACGGCACTTCAAGAGTCTCACAACATATTTTTCATTAAAAGCTAGGTTTATGGAAACCTAATTTGTTATGCTTATATATTTTGCTACATTACTTTTGCTTCCGCATTTTCAAACTCTGTATTACTTAATTATTTTGTATGATGTTCAAACGGAATGTCTTTTCGAAAACCATTTAGAGGTCGTTCGAAATGACCGGGACTGATGATCCTTGACAGTCACAACCCGCAGGTAACCCGCTGTGGAATTTCAGGGTGTGACATAAAGCTAAGTGAAAAAGGTTTTACGTTGATTATACATGATCAACTTTACAAACTTATACCTTTTAACCAAGTACTATACACTTACTAATATAACTAGTATACTAAGACTAACTCTAAATATAATTAACATATTTTCATATCAAAAGTATACAATGCAAAATTAGGACCGACAATCTCCTCTATTTGATTATGGCAAAACAATTAACTCAATACTTAGATAAAGCTAAATAAGGATATGAGTTATAAGTGTGTATTCTTTTATGTGTTTTTGAGATATTACGATAATTATATTCAACTACTTAGAATGCAAACATATCTTACATGTACTTTAAACTAATTACATTATATTTCTTGCCATATTAACTCAAAAGTATACTTAGATAAAGGTAAATATGGATATAAGTAATAAGTGTGTGTTCCATTATGTATTTTTACAATAAAGATATAAATTATGTATGATAATTATATTCAACTACTTAGAATACAAACACATTTTACAATATATGGACTTTAAACTAACTATTTGTTGCCACATATTGCAATTGCCCCTGTCGTATTTTACTTTGTTGTACGATAGGTTACTAAGGCTATTCGGAAGGGTTGCCAAGAGTTTCAGAAAGCTTGATATAAAATTTTACATTTATTATTAAGGCATTAAGATTATGTATTTGTTTTAAATGTTTTAATGTTTTAATCATTGATATAACTTTTTATGAACTATGATTTACGTAATAGTGATATGTTAGACCTTTTTAGGATTAGGGTGTTACGAAAGGTACCAGAGAGAGTAAATGCATGAGAGTAACGAGGATTTAATGCACTTACATGTCGTGATACTTGTCATTTTTATAGTTTCGAGTGGTTCATTAAAATGAACCACGAGTATTGTAGCAAGTTCACGAGTCGTTTTGATTATATCGGATATGTGAGATGGTCATTATTAAACAATGTACAATAGCAAGTACAAGTTCACGTCGTTATATACTTTTACAAATTACGTATGCGTTAAAGGTACATTTAATACATGGTTTAGACCAAATAATAAATGATCAAAACAATTATTAATGTGAACATTGGCATTGGTCAACACTTCTCACGTAATTACTTGAGGCCCTTGAGATGTTTTTGTTCGGACACAAGTGTGGATAACGAACTGAATTCCGTCTAAACGCTGGTCCAAATAAGGAATTAAGGTTTGTCCGGATGATGAGTTTAGATTCGTTAGAATGCTAGTTTGAGTGACACGTCATCAATTATAATAACCCATTTACATACAAATAATCTCAAAAAGTATATATTTACATGTAAAACACACATATGTTACAAAACTGCAAGTTATACCCTTCAAACATGAACAAACAAAAGTATAAGTCGTATCATATAATATATACTTCACATGAGGAAAGACACACAATCACAACTTAAAACATGCTAACTCCATGCATCTATTTTAAATTCACATTTGCTAGATATACAAAATCAACATTTGATAAAGTTATGCTTAAAACTAGAGCTAAAATAATCTATTTGCATTAAGCAGTTTACAGACCCGAGTGTTTTCTTGACCAAAACCACGGTCAAACAAAACCACAAGAGAATGTTAACATCATTGACGAGCAATATGGACGATGATGGGGTGAACACCAAAAATGACCAGGAGAAAAACGATGTACACAAGGGCAAAGTTAGTCGTAATAATCAAATCATTAATTACCAAAATAGAAAATTAGGTTAAGATTTGAAACTTTTTCTTTCTCAATTTGCGATGCAAGTGGGCTTCACACGTCTTTCCCTTTATATCATGTGTTCCTTTTGACCCACCTCCGTTCATATCGAGAATCAACTTAAGTTTATTTATACCGTTTTCTATCATTTCTCAATGACGTAGTGTAAACTCAACTTAACTAATAATTTACACTCTCTTTCTTCTATTATCATTGAAACTATTTTTTATTAATATAATACTAGTTACATTAAAAGATTTTCATTCATTCATAATTAAATTAAAAAAAAAACCCTAACACATAACAATAAGAATGATCCTAAAATGGAAATCAAGCATCCTACCCCCACATGTATTGTATGAAAGAAGGGTCTCTTTACACATCACTAATACGAAGGGTTCTTCGATGCTCTTCACACACATTCGCCAGGATTTTTTCCATCTCCTAAAAAACCTATCTTCCCTCCCCCCTTTCTGTCTTTCGATTGTTCTCGCAACAATCACTAAACCCTAATTATCCGTCCTCTTACTTCTGGTAAGTAATTGAACCAAAAATTTACATGCTTTCGTGTTCGGATTCTGTAATGTTGCAGCGGCTATGATTAATTTACTGTAAATTGTTTTTCAGGTGATTAGGTCGTGGAGATCTGAGTGGTATATTTGTTGTGTATCGATTAGGGAAAGAAAAATATTTTGTTTGTCGTGAGGAATTGGATATATGTCCGTCAATCAATCAAGGGGTGATAGAAACGAGCCGCAACACCACAGGAGAACGGGTCGATCTGGTAACCCTGCTTCGCCGAGGAACTTTTCAGGTGGTGGTGGTGGTGGTGGTGGCGGGAAGGGCGGCGGCGGCAGTACTACCGCCCCTCCATCTTCTGCGTTTTATTCCGGTAAAAGGTATAAGAAATTTAGGGTTTGTTGGTTTTTGTGTGAATTAGGGTTTGTTTTGATTTGGTTTGTTTAATGTTATTTTATATTATATTTGGGGTTTTTTCATAGCTTTAAGAAAGTGGTTAGTAATGCACAAGGAGCTCAGGCTAGGGTGCCTGGCCCGAATCCTAACCCTAATGTGAATTTGGGGTATTCAAATTCTTCTACTGGTGGTAGAGGTCCATCGAATGGCGCGCATACTCAACCGCCATTAAGAGGTATGTTTGTGATTTGCAACCGCATTCAATTTGTGAGAGCCTGTTATGGGACCCACCAGCATACTGCTAACCATTTTTCTATTTTTGTTAAATTTTATTTATTGTGTATTTAATTATTGTAGGAGCACCTGATGCATCATCTACTGGTGTTACTGTAAAGCCGGCTGATGCGTCAGTTCAGAAAAGCACTCCGGGCTTGCCAAAGGCTCCACAAAGTAATGTGGTTCCTCCTAGTTCTGGCATTACGGGTCCTTCTACTCCTGTTAAGGGTACTGAGTTTGTTATTTTCAGAATTATAAGTTAATTTAATCTGGGATTAAGCCTGTGTTGCTTTAAGTGTGCTAAAAGCCGTCTGTTGGTGTTTTTGTTTGTACTCAGGCCCAACTGATGCTTCTAAGGCGTTTCCTCTTCAATTTGGGTCGATTAGTCCTGGTGTTATGAACGGAATGCAGGTATTTCTTATTGCTATGTGGAAAGAACACTTCTTTGAGTTGTGTTAATCTAGAATTTAAAGTTTGCAAGATGGGCAGATTGCGTAACCGGCATACTTGTCAATAGCGCTTGTAGCGCGCGCTACATAGCGATTCGTTAAGTGACCGCTATTTGCATTTCTCGACTACATAGCGACCGATAGCGACTTTTTTTTTTTAATGTTTTTAACCAGTTTTTTACTTGATTAATATAAATAGGGTTGCTAATAACCCTAATATATGAAGATTTAGATGATTATTGATTATAATTGCTACATATCCTACAATAGTTGAATATAAAATATTTCTAAAACTTTCTACTAGTGTATCGCTAAACGTGAAATAGCGCCCGCTATTTACCGCTATTCGCTACGTAGCTTATAGGTGGCTTGTCGCTATTTACCGCTATTCGCTATTGACAACTATGGTAACCGGTCAAAATGGGTTCAGCTTGACCCACACACACTTTTTTGTCCTTTTTTTAGGAAAGAGTTATAAATAACTAAATGTGTTTATTATTATAGAAAAACAATACTATCACAATAATAATCTTAACTTTTGAACAAAACATATGTATGCTATAAAACAGACTTTTGGGCGACTTCCATCCCATTGGACTCATTCGACATGTTCCTCTTTTAGCTGAATTTTTTTCTATTTGACCTGTCTAGATAAAACACAACCTCTCTATATATATAGTTTCATGACCTATTTATATGCATCATGTTTTTGTAGGTACCTGCTCGAACCAACTCTGCCCCACCAAATTTGGATGAGCAGAAACGTGCCCAGGTATGGTTTTGTTCTTTGCTGACAACCTTTTGTTAAAGAGGTACCGATGTTTCTATGTTTATAAAAGACGCCTCTTTGTGTTGTTGGCTATGGTATTCCTTGCCCCCTTGGTTTAAAAAAGCGCTAGGCGAGGCGAGGCGTTTCGGTCCCAAAATCCGAGGCGCCACGCCTCAGGCGCGAGGCGAGGGCTTCACGTATGCGAGGCGCTAAAACTAAAATAAATAATAAAAAATATATTATGCATGACAAACTTCGCTTCTTAATCATAAAAAACACAAAACATAGTTTTAATATCATATATTCACAATCACATATGGTAAAGTCACAGTAGTCTAAATAAATTAAAATAAAGAATTGTGTGTAGAACTCGAACCCACGATATTCCGGCTAAAGTAACACATGAAGCTGCTGTGAATCGAGTGTAGGCCCAGAAAAGTAATCGATTTTGGTTACATACTGTTGGAAGTTTGGGTATAAGTGTGAATGAATGTCTAAGTGGTAGAAGCTTGTCCCACATCGGTTTGGGAACAAAATGAGGTGTTGTTTATAAGGTAAAGACTTCACTACTCATTTGAAGCTTCATGATGTGTTTTACCACTAGTCCTACCCTCGCACAGGGGGGGGTGCGAAAAATTGGGTTTCGACTAGAACTCGTGCATACCCGCACGTCCTGCGGACACGAATGCAGCTCCGAAAACTCGGGCCCGCGTGAGGCGATTTTTTGCACTCATTATTTCGGTTTTAAAACTGATCAGCCTCTACTTCTTAATGGATTTTGGTTATAAAACCAATCCATATGCTATCAGTTGTGAAGGCTTTACCTTATAAACAATGTGTAGTGACCTCAAAGCTTCATGAACAATGTGTCTAATTTTGGCCTAGTCGCTCTAGAAATCGCTAGGCGGCCAGATTCCGGTGAAAAATCCGGCAAATATTTTTATATGTGTATAAATATTTAAAAATGAACATTTTTATAAAAATTACATATAAAAATGTGTTCATATATATAAAAAACTGAAAATTACATATAAAAATTTCAATCCGATTAATCCCGCCTAGGCCCCTATTAATCCCGCCTTGGCCTAGGCCCTGCCCGCCTAGCGATTTTTACAACCATGCTTTTGGGTTGAGGGTTTAGGTTTTTGGTTTGTACTACACATATGCAGTACCTTTAATGAGGAGTTTTTTGGTTTTCTCATGAACTCAACCCTATATATATATATATATATATATATATATATATATATATATATATATAGGGGTATGTTCTTTTGAGAACCAACCATATGTTGAGAACCGAAAGAACCGCACAAAACGTGTACATATCGCTTTAGTGAAAAAAGTAAAATTCAACAACAATGTTTTATTTATCTCTTCCCACTCTTAGTTTGAGTTTATCTCCTCTCTCCTGAATTTTTTTAAGAAAAGTATAAAAATATGCATATATGCATTCATTTGTGCATATAGTGTGAGTGCATATATGCATTTAAAAAAACGACTATAAATTCGAGGTCTTTTAAAACCAAACCTTAAACATATTGAAATGTACATGAATTCTAGTCAATTTATATTATAAATAGAGGAAGAGTTAATGCGGTTCTCACGGTTCTTAACATATTGTTGGTTCTCAAAAGAACATACCCCTATATAGGGGTATATATATCTAAAAAACATGGCTCTTGAAAATAGCCTACTTTTTTTTCCAAAGAGTTTTATTATATGTGTATTCAATACTTAAGAGAAAACAAAAGTCTTTTCTTCAATTTAAACGTGATAAAATTTATCTTTTATCATAAATAGAGACAAAAATAGTAGAATAAAAATACTTCTAAAACAAGTGATTGTTTTCATGAAAAGGGGCAACATTGGAGTTTTTGTGGTTTAAACTAAGTGCAAGATGTCCTATTTAGAAAAGTTGGACAAAGGGTAATCTATGAAGTATTGTGCCTTCTTAAAGATTTTTGCAAGCATAATGGTCAGTTGGTCACGTTGAAAGCAAATGACAACTGCAACAGATAACTTTTTTTTATTGCCATGTCATCTTGCTGAGTTAAACACATCAACTCATTAGAATGGTTGTTTTGAAAGCTAGGGCTAATTATGATTGTTGAAAAAGTTATATTTTATGAAACTAAGTATTGTTTAGTTGCGGGTCGACGTGTCATTGTTCCTTACTTTTATTCTAAAAACCAGAGGTGGCAAGATGCTGAGTAACTGGTCAAAACATGTTCTGGTCAAACGGGCCATTTTAGGTGTAGCCGTGTAGGTGGAAACAGGCTGGGCCTGGTTGTGTTCACACACAAACTTTTCTTTGCCCATTTTTTAGTTTTTTTAAAGAAGTAACGTATTAAGTATGATTTTGGGGCTTTAGGCGACTTTCTACCCGCTCACTTTTCACAAGTAAATTGGTTAATTTACTAAAAAGTATTGTAATCTTGAAACCAGTTTTAAGCAACTTTTATTTATCATCATTATAACGTGTAAATGTTATTATATTGCAGGCTCGTCTTGATTCCTTAAAGGCTACTTCATTTCAAAACCCAGCTGTTTCAAAACAACACTTACCAAGAAAAGATCTTGGGCCTGTTGATCAGCCTGGTGAGGCCCATCCTATATCAAAAGAGAAAAAAGACGTGCTTCTTACACCTCCCGGGCCTGTTGCAGCCCATTCTCAGAAACCCAGTGGTCCTCCCATGCCGATTCCCACTGGGGTTTCCATGCAGATGCAATTTCACCAATCTCAAATTCATCTTCCATTTGGTGGCCCAAATCCACCACTGCAATCCCAAAACATAGCTGCTAATACAGTGCCACTACCCATGCATTTACCAGTTGGTAATCCAGCACCGCAAGTGCCACCACAGGTATTTGTCTCGGGTATCCAACATCACCAGGGAGTCATTCATCAAAGTCAAGGTTTGCCTTTCTCGTCTCAGATGGCTCCTCAGCTTGGAAACATGGGAGGGATGGGGATGGGGATGGGGTTAGGACCACAATACCAACAACCGCCAATGGATAATATCAATTTTGGTGGTGCACGAAAGACAGTAAAGATCACTCACCCTGACACTCATGAGGAGCTGCGGCTCGATAAAAGGACTGATGGGTATCTGAATGGTGGGTCTTCGGGTCAAAGGCCACAGCTGATTCAGTCTCAGGCATTCCCCCCTGCTGGCCATCCCATGAACTATTATTCTAATTCTTACAATGCTAATGCTCTTTTCCCCCCGCCACCTGGTTCTAACTCGTTGACTAGTTCACAGACGGCTCCTGGTTCTCAGCCACCAAGGTTTTTTAATCAGGTTAGCTTTTCACACACAGACACAGATACATATGTGTATCACATATATATACACATTCATATGTACATATGTATGTATACACACATATACATATGTGTATGTATGAATGTATATAGTGCTGGGTTCAAACGAGAACCTCTGAATATTTGAGAACCATTAGGAACCATTTTATTCACCCGTGAATACCAGTTAGTGCACTG
The DNA here is from genome assembly GCA_023525975.1 of Smallanthus sonchifolius. Lineage (NCBI taxonomy): Eukaryota > Viridiplantae > Streptophyta > Magnoliopsida > Asterales > Asteraceae > Smallanthus > Smallanthus sonchifolius. Next base: position 25,973,602 of record CM042021.1, on the reverse strand, counting down.
TACATATTAATGATTCAACAAACAGTGTATTCGCTGGTGAAAAAATGTGAATAAAATGGTTTCTAAATATTTAGTTGTTTTCATTTGAACCCACCACCCATACACCCACATGTATGTTTATTAAATCCAGTCGCTCTAGGGAGGATGTTTGATGTGATCTTGGTATCCACAGGCTTCTAAACAGGTGACAGTAAAACAACCAGCAGTTAGTTCACATGCAGAAAAGGTTGGTGGCTCGATGGACAAAAGCCAAAGAGCAGGCGGAGAAGGTCATCCTCATAAAGACTCACAGACGATTGCTGGAAGCTCTTTATCACAGTCTGATAATTTGTCCAACATTTCTGCTTCTGCTGTTGAGGCAGAAGCTCCCAAAAAAACAACGGTTAGTAATTCTGGCTCTTCCAAAGAGGAACAGAAGCAGCCTGGCAAAAAGGCCCATTCTATTAGTACAATAGATAAGGTATTTATTTATTCTTATTGTTTTCGTTACTGATATGTTTATTTCACAATCTTTGACTTAAATTATGTGCTGTTTGTTCTTCACAGATTGGTGGGCAATCATCTTCTGTTTCAAGCTCTTCGGTGGCACATCATGGTTCAAATGATGGTGGAGTTCAAGAAACATCAAAGTTGTTGACTTTTTCATCAGAAATCAGCAAAGATGTGTCAGAAAGTAGCAACAAAGTTGAGGGGTCTTCAAATGTTGCTGATGTGTCTGCTTCCAAATATGATGATAACGAACAAACACTTAACTCTGCCCCTAAATTTATTTTTTCTGGAAATAGCACTCCTAATGTTGAAGAATCTGTTGTGGGGTCAGAAGAACAAGTCAAAGAATCTGTTCACCAAAATCAAGATAGCACCGTCCCAGATGTAACTGTAACTAATAGTGAAGGATCAGTTTCCACTTCAGATGTTGACGTTCTCAGTTCTGAAACTTTATTAAATATGGGGTCTTCTGTTGATGATAAGAAAGAGAATCAGTTAAGCAAGTTTGATGTTGACCAATTCAACAGTAGAGAATCTGTTTCGGTTTCTGTTCCAGAGGCTTCACCTTTGACTTCAGAAGTAGAGGCTACAGGCTCGATTTCTCCATCTTCTAGTAGTAAGATCAAGGGTAATACAACATCTAAAGGGAAGAAGAAAATAAAAGAAACCTTGAAAAATGCTGATGCGCGTGGGACAACATCTGATCTTTATAATGCTTATAAACGCCCCGAAGAAAAGAAAGAAACTTCATCTGCTACTGAAGTAGTTGAAAACCCAAATCCGTCTGTTAATTCTACTAAAAAAGACACCGTTTTGTCACGTGGGCCCAACAAATTTGAGCCAGATGATTTGGAGGATGTCGCAGACCTTTCTACTCCCAAAACGGAAACAGGTTTAAAATTGAAACACCACAGTGAGGATGACAATGATGGAATGACAAAAAAATATTCCAGAGATTTCTTACTGAAATTTTCTGACCAATACACTGATCTTCCGGAAGGTTTCGAGATTACCCCTGATATAACCGAAGTGTTGGTAGTAACAGGTGTCAATGTGGCTCGTGAACCATACCCGAGTCCGGGTAGAGGTGGTGATAATAGGTCAATGGCAGGGTCACGACTCGACCGTCGTCCAAGTAATGTAGGTCTTGATGAAAGATGGAGTAAAGGGTCAGGAGGACCCGGTCCAGGATGGGAAAGAGTTGACATGGGTTACCCTGCAAGAGGGAACCATGGTGTGTTGAGGACCCCACGTGGTCAACCACCTGGTCAGTACCCTGGTGGCATTCTCTCTGGACCAATGCAGTCCCCTGGCCCACAGATGCAACGTAATAATTCGGATTCAGACAGGTGGCAACGCACTAGTGGTTATCAAAAGGGTTTAATGCCTTCTCCTCACACCCCAATGATGCATAAAGCCGAAAGGAAGTATGAAGTTGGAAAAGTAACAGATGAGGAACAAGCAAAACAAAGACAGTTGAAAGGTATTTTAAACAAGTTGACCCCACAAAACTTTGAAAAACTGTTTGACCAAGTCAAACAAGTTAATATCGACAATGCTGATACTCTGTCGGGTGTGATTGGTCAAATATTTGATAAGGCTTTAATGGAACCGACTTTTGTTGAGATGTATGCCAATTTTTGTTCCCGTTTAGCTGTGGAATTACCTGGTTTTGGTGAAGATAATGAGAAAATTACTTTTAAGAGATTATTATTGAATAAATGTCAAGAGGAATTTGAAAGAGGAGAGAGAGAAGAAGAAGAAGCAAATAGAACAGAAGAAGAAGGTGAGATCAAGCAGAGTGAAGAGGAACGGGAAGAGAAACGGGTCAAGGCCCGAAGACGTATGTTGGGTAATATCAGACTTATTGGTGAGTTATACAAGAAAAGAATGTTGACCGAAAGAATTATGCATGAATGCATAAAGAAATTGTTAGGTTTTAATCATAACCCTAATCCTGATGAAGAAAATATTGAGGCGTTGTGTAAATTAATGAGTACAATTGGGGAGATGATTGATCACCCGAAAGCTAAAGAACACATGGATGCGTATTTTGACATGATGTTGAAGTTATCAAATAATATGACTATTTCTTCACGAGTGAGGTTCATGTTAAAAGACTCAATTGACCTTAGAAAGAATAAGTGGCAGCAAAGAAGGAAGGTTGAAGGTCCAAAAAAGATTGAAGAAGTGCATCGGGATGCTGCTCAAGAACGCCAGGCCCAATCTAGCAGACTGGCCCGTGGACCTAACTCTAACCTTTCCCAGAGGAGGGGGGGTCAGCCCATGGACTTTGGACCAAAAGGGTCAGCAGGTGTTTTATCTTCAAACTCTCAAATGGGTGGTGGTTTTCGTGGATTATCCCAACAACAAATTCGCGGTTTTGGCAGTCAAGATTCAAGATTTGACTCTTTTGAGAGTAGGACTTTGTCGGTTCCATTGAGACCTATGGGTGGTGAGTCTATAACCCTTGGGCCACAAGGTGGTCTAGCCAGGGGGATGTCGGTTAGGGGTCAGCCTTCTATGCAAGGTATTGCTGGTCCTAGTAATGGCTATGGGGCTTCCATGATACCAGAGAGAGGCGGTTATGGTCCACATGATGATCTAGCTTCAAGATACATACCTGAAAGGTTTTCTCCTCGACCTGGATACGACCCATCCATTATACAGGAACACAACAACATGAACTATGCGAACCGGCGTGGTTCTGACCGAGTTCCACCATCCTCACCACCTGATCGCGCTCGTGTGTCTACTCCGCCACAAAGCAGCTCTTCAGATAATCCGGTCTTGTCTGAAGATCGTTTACATGGTAAGTCCATTGAAGCAATCAAAGAATTTTACAGGTACCAAATACATCATGTTTTTCAATTTGCAGATAAGCTTCTTGATATTTTGATTGTTTGAATATGTATTTGTTTTGTTTTCAGTGCAAGAGACGAAAAAGAAGTTGCTTTATGCATCAAAGATCTTAACGCCCCTGGATTTTATCCATCAATGATATCCATTTGGGTCACTAATTCTTTTGAGAGGAAAGACATGGACCGGGATTCACTTGCTAAACTTCTCATCAATCTTACTAAATCTCAAGAAGGCATCCTAAATCAAGACTCCCTTGTTAGAGGGTAACTAATGCTCAATTTTCAATAATTACTTTTTAATAAGCTTTGCAAAATGGGCGTGCAGGTTGGGTAACATGTCAAAACGGGCCATTTTAAAAAAAAGTTATCATTTTGGTTCGGGTCAAAACATGTTCACTTTGAAATGTGTCATTTCCAGAAAAAGTATCACTTTGGTTCAGATCAAAACATGTTCTGACCAAAATGGGCTCGCTTTGTACTGTTTTATTTCTGAAAAAAAGTTTCAATTTGGTTCGGGTCAAAACAGGTTCTAACCAAAAATGGTCTCGCCTTGAAACTCGTCGTTTTAAAAAAAAGTATCAAAATGGGTTCACCCACTATCTGATTTTAACGGTCGTCGGATGACTTAAATCCGGTTATGTTTTTTGTTACATTATTCAGATTCGAGTCCGTTCTATCAACATTGGAAGACGCGATGAACGATGCACCAAAAGCAGCCGAGTTTCTGGGTCGTATATTTGCAAGAATACTTATAGAAAACGTGATCCCTTACAAACAAGTTTGGCGTTTGATATATGAAGGCGGAGAGGAGCAAGGAGGGCTTGTGGAAGCAGGTCTTGCAGCCGAGGTTCTTGGAGTCATTCTAGAGATCATCAAGTCAGAAAAAGGCGAACCTTTTTTGAATGATATACGCGCGTCTTCTAATCTTCGGTTAGAGAATTTCCGCTCACCGACTCTTAAAAAGACATCAAGGTTAGATAAGTTTATTTAGATCATAATTTTTTTATGGGTTTGAATAGCAGTTGGTATATATCTTATCTAGGAGGGTTTTTCATCCTTCATGGTTCTAAATATATCAACTCAGAAAAAGATTTAACTGTTATCCTTGAAGGCCTCAATGAGCATCTAGATTTTTACTTGTTGATCTCATCTTGCTTCTATATTTCAACATGTATTTGCTTCAATCTTTTTGACATAATTTGTGTGCAGTATGTTTGAACACTTGCTATATTTTTTACAATTCCCTTTTTATCTTTTTGCAAGTTTTTACTCGGTTTTTGACAACTTTGACCCGGGGTTTGACCAAGAATCTTACACCAATTTCACTATTAATAATTTACACCAATCAGTTCTCCATCCAAATCAGTCATAGACGGGGAAAGATTGATATTCACATCACATCACATAGAGAGGCCTTAATTTCTTTACCTACGATCTTGTATTTATCTATATGCTTGTTATCGCCAATTCAGAATATTTATCGTTAATATGTATATATTATAGATACAACTTGTTATATTGCAATCTATTATTTCCTTGCAATGTTTGCTTGTATCTACAAAAATGCAAAACTCAAAATTATAAATTGAAGAAAATTTATAACTTGATATCTCAATTATATCTTTTGCGTCAGATAAATTACATTAAATATCTAATAGGCTTTAAAAAGAAATATCTAATATCCATACAAGATAGTTACAGACTCATCTTGCAAGTGTCGTGCAGACTACTCGGATCCTAGAGGACCGACCTTTTTCTCCCGCTTATAATCATGGATCAATGGTTTCGGCCTGCCATGGACTCGGATCCTAGAGGACCGACCTTTGTCTCCTGACCAGTGGGACATCGAGAAGTGCACACACCTTTCATTAATCGTTGGAAGAATATGTACCTTTACGCGTGGATAATTAGGTAACAAATAATGATTAAACATCTTTCAACCCAATGACCTCCGCCTTATGGAATAAATTTGCCAAGCGTTTTTCAACACCATTTAAGTAATGACTTGGTTTTTAATCGAAGTTGGAGATAACCAACGGTCTTATGTCAATTATCTGTTTGCTTTAGTTTCTAACACTTGATAAACATCGAGTAATAATTAGGTTGCGCATGGTAAAGACCTATTGACTTGTTTTTTCATACGACTTGTACGATTTCAAGATTCCGAACATTTTTACATGATTACCCGGTTTCAGGTTACCGAATAACCCAAACCGTCTTTAGTGACCAAGAGACGTACAAATTAATAAATTATCTATTTTGTGGCAAATGAAAAAAAACATCATATAAGTAGATGATCATGCCCAGCATGCTATAGGGTGTGTTCTTGTGAGAGTACTTGGGCGACTTTATGTAAAGTATTGATGAATCGACCATAAAAAATCCCAAAGCATTCACCGGACAAAGACCTGGGACTAATACTTTCAGTTTGAAGATCGAGTAGGACAATCGGGTATGGAGTACAGTTTGACAATCGATTATGAAACTCGAATACCAAAACCGGCCTATTGACATCCCAGGATACGCTAAATAACCAACAAGTATTACTAACAATGACATTTGAGCATATAGGCGATGCTATCTTGAAAACTTTGTCTATATAAATATGATCTATTGTTTTTCATGGTGATTTGTTATATTTCAAGATTCAAAAAGCTATCTGACTCATTTGATGTCAAATTTCCTATTAGACTTGACTCGTATTGAAATTGGTTCATCATGTACTCATTTTTCCTTTTCAAATTTGAGTTCATAGTATAATGCTTCAGTTTATGCATTCTTTAATAATCTTCATTCATTAGTTGGTTCTGGTGAACCATTTGTAATATTATCACCTTAAGTTTGTGATTATCGTTCATAAAAATTTAGAACGACAATGTTAACAAATGGTTCACGAGGTTGATAAGTTAGACGACTTATATGTAAGAAAATGAACGCATTATACAATGAACTCACACAGATGAAAAGGTTCTATGAGATATGTGAAAGCTTCAAGTCTAATAGAAAATCCAACATCATGCAGGCCAACAATGTTCCGAATCTTGAAATCCTGCAAGTCACATGAAAAAACAAAATGTCATATTAAAATGGACAGAAACACCAATGAAAATTGACTCAAACTTTCCATCAATGAACCAAGAGTCTCACACCTTGAACATAAAAACCGCCTCCTCAAAACCAATGGGCCTTAACCAAGATGAGGCCTCAAAGTTGTGCCTCGGCCTAGGGGCCTTTAACAAAAAAGTTCTTAGGTCCTGATAGCCGAGGCGCGAGGCAAGGGCTTCACGTATGCGAGACATGGTTCTATGTACAGCCAAAAGCTGCATCTCTCTCATCTGTTTTACATATAATCTTTTTTATCAGGTAAACCATTCATAACATCTTCATCCCTTTGGTTGCTTTCACATATCAACCTTCTACAGACTCTAATTTTGACCCAAATGTGCATGAAGCACCGCGGCCCTAGGGCGTGCTTTTTAAAAAGAGTATACAATTAAGAAATATGATCTAACACGCATGTAACAAGGTCAGGCCAATGGTCAAGATTTTATTCTTAGACATCAATAGGCATGATTAAACTTCACAATCACACTAGACCGAATTGGCTACGCGCTAAATTGTAACTATACTTAAATTATCACTATTCATAAACAAACATTAGTCATATTAATAACATATGAACAACTACATGAGATAATACTAGTACAATATGCTATCTAACACAAGTAATAAGCAATTAAAAACGATCATATCGTTTAACTTCCAAGGAAACAGAATGTATGAATAGTCATGATGATAATTAGAAACACATAGGATTGCATCTATACGGCTTAGGATATATAAACCCTGAAATAATGGACATTTCATTCTTTCTTCTATGTTTTTCTATCAATACAATAAATTGTAAACCGTCAACAAAACTGGAATTTGCTGATTACATAAATAAGCAATTAACATATCTTGAAAAGTAATGGTAAAAACAAGAATCATTCATTAAGCTATCTTTTAAAGGTACATGAAGCATACCCCCCAACTAGAAGGAAAAAAAGCATGCAAGACACCAACTTTTCACACTTTCACACACCATACAGCGGTGTCCAGGAAGCCATGCTTGTAACTTGAGCTTGCATCTGTACTGCTCTAACTTTCCCAGAAGTTGCACGGTGAAAGAATTGTTCACGCGATAGCAACCTGATGTTCTTTAAATACAGATCAAACGGTATAGATCCATCTTGAACAGATTTATCCAAAGCATAAACAACATCTTCTATAGCAAGATCAGATGCTGTGCACTCTAACATCTGTTTAGAAAGTGAATCAGATGGCACAATTGCATCATCAGCATCAAAATTTGATGAATCCCCACCTAATTTCTCCTCATTCTCACTCACCCATCCTTCTAGCACATCAGTATTCATTAAAACCATCTGCAATTGCTGCTCTAACCCCTCTTTCTCATCTAGCATCTCTCTTAACCCTTTCGAAAGCTCCTCCTCCTGCCGCCGTAACACCGCCTGAGCACTAAACATCGCTTCCATCTCCGCCTCCCTCGTTTTCCTCAACTGCATAACATCACTATGCACATTCTCCACCAGTTTATTAACAGCATTCCGTTTATAAACCTCAGCCGGATCCTCAAAGGACCCAGACCCCATCCTCTGCGGCGGAGATGGTGACGGAATCCTCCCACCACCGCCACCGACACCACCGCTCACATACGGTGACGGAGGGTATGATCGAGGCGGGATCGCCGGCCGGATAGACCCGGATGAAACGGATCCCTGTGATCCAGATGCATTGAAACTAGGGTTAGGGTTTGGATTCGGTCTACGTTGCGAGTATAACGGCGGATCATTACCGAAATAATTACTCAAATTACGAGCTAAATCTACCAAATTAGAGCTAGGGTAAACCCAATTTTGCAAATAAGGGATCGAAACCAAACCAGATGGATTAACAAACGAATGTTGACGTTTGATCACCATATCGCGAGTCGGATTGACGAACACGAGAGGCGGATGCCGAGGGTAAGTCTCCATAAGCCAGATGACGACGGGGATATTGTACGTGACGTTTTGAAACAGCATCGGAACTGTGCCGTCGGACTGGAGAAGGTTGACGGATCGGCCGTCGTTGTGAGTAAACGTGGCGGTTTTATGGTGGAGAGAGGGGTAAGATTCGGAGAGCGAGAGGAGGTGTTGACGGATGAGCCACTTTACGTCTTCGGAGTACGGAAGGGAAGCTGGGCCACGTTGAGAGAGGACGGAGCTCAGAAATTGTTGAGCGTGCTGGAGGATTGAGGACGTCGGAGGCACCATTGTTTATACTCCGGTGACGGATTATTGATCGGAGAAATAATTGAACGGAGGTATAGAGATGCAGAAGAAGAGTTTTACAAGGTCACTTTGCTTCGGTGTTAAGTCGCTGAGCTGGTAACAATGAATACAAGTTTATCCTTTTAGTCCCTGTAGTTTAAACTTTATGCCATTATTTGCTCAAATCTTTGGAGAAAACCCACGAATAAGAATAACAATAAGACGAGTATTAGAAATCTTCTATGCTTCAAATCTGATTGTAAGATCGTATCTCATACTTGTCGGAAACCACGATTACTCATTAGTCGTCGGGTATCGTGTATGCACGTTAGTTTGTTAAAAATCACCTGTTTGGATTTCGAAATACATTCTTTTTACTATTTTTAACTTTATATTATTTTATTGTCCAAGCAACCAATGATATATAAAAAGTAAAAGTTCACAGACTAGTAGATTACTATATCATCCAAAATATAAATAAATATAAAAATAAAATAAAAATGTTTGTGGGTATGTTGTGCAATCTAACATATTTTGCTAGAACAATAAAAATGAATTATGTATTTTGTTCAATATTATAAAATTTTAAATTAAAAAAAAATTATATAAATGTAATGGTTATTATTCTCACTCCACTCTACTAAAACTAAAAAAAGATATATAAACAAATTATTTTGATTGTTCGTTTATCTATATAACCTAAAAATACATATGTACGGAAGAAGTACATAATTTAAAAAGCAATTTTTTCAGAACCACGTACCGGCCGCCTTAGAAGTCCACTGGTCGAACTGGATTTACGAACCGGTTGACGTTATAAAAAATATTAAATAAAGCCTATGTATATAGATATAAAACATAAAACGTTTTTTGTTTTCATATGAATTTGCAATTTTAATGTCATATGAAATATGCAATTTTGAATATTAACTTAATCAAAAAATGAGATTTTGAAGAAAAAAAACAAAAAAATTTTTTGAAATCCGGTCCGACCAGTAACCAGCCGGTTCAAATGAAATCTGTTCAACTTTATACAACCAGCCCGATTATATGTCCGGTTTCCGATCCGATTCTGAAAACACTGTTTAAAAGTATGAACTACTAATAATAATTAAATGGTTTAGATTTGTTCTATTATTTCTACTAAAAATTTAGTATTCTGAAATACAGGGCCGGCTTTGGTAGGGGGCTATGTGGGCAACCGCATCAGGCCCGGTTTATCGGGGGCCCAAAAAAAAATTATATATATAATTTTTTTTAAGAAATACCTATTAATTATAAAAAAACTCAATTACATTTTAACCACTTTAGCCTATCTAAACCATTTTTTTTTGTTTTAGCCCAATTAAACCACTTTAGTCTATTAAAACCACTTAAACTCAACTAAGTCATTCTTTTAGTTATAGCCCATTTTTTTTTGTTTTAGCCCAACATTGTATTACTGGATTTTTTTTCATATATATGACTTTATATTTTAGATTTTTAGAGGCCTATTTTTAAAGTCACACCGGACACTTGAAATCTCAGGAACGGCCCTGCTGAAATATATTATATATATTTTAAGCGTTTATAAAATTTGTCTTTGATAAAAACTTATAGTCAAATCTATTTTGCTATTTTCTAGAAATAGAAATATGGGTCGAACTTCTTTTCGTTGACAATGTCCCTTTGAGGTCAAAATTGACTTTAAAATCTACCTAAAATTAGGATACCAATCGAATGTTATTATGGAGACATCGTTCCAAACTTTATTTTTCTTTATCTTAAAATAATACAACATGCTCTATATTTATCATTTAAATATGGGAATATTTTGTTTTCACACAAACAAGTAATGAATTATACGTTGAATTTTAATAATACAAATAAATAATAATATTTACTTTGAATTTTAACAATACAAATAAATAATTATTTTTTACTTTGAATTTTAACAATACAAATAAATAATTATTTTTACGTTGAATTTTAATATACGAGTAAATAACAAGTTTTACGTTGAATCATAAGTTTGTAAAGGGTTTACCATCTGATTCGACTGGGTTGACAAAACTTTTGAGCCGAGCTGTACTCATATTTTGAGAAATGACAGATCATACCTGGAAGATTGGGTGGTCTGCCGGACCGGTTTTACCGGTTTGGCCGTTAACCGGTTCGATTTTGACGATATGAAATGATTTTTTAAATCATTAATTTATATTATTATTTTTTTTTCTAAATGATAAAGATGGTTAATGATTATAGTACACATATATATAACTTGCATATTCTAAAAATAAAGAAAATGTTTATAAATAAAAAAAAGCTAAATAGTCGGTTCGCATTACCGGTTTCACGTTTCAACCCGGACTAAAACATTAAACCGTTACATTGTAAAAATCAAACTGTTTGAATCGCAAACCAACCTACTCGCTTCAATTTGAACTGCTTAGTCGGTTTGAAATATTACAAAATATTTGTAATATTACTTTGGATCATCGTTTATTATGTAATATAATTTAATCTTAAGGGATTGATCGGATGAAATCGACAAAGACAACAATCTGTTAAAAATAAATTCTAAATATTTAGACAATTTTTTGCACAAATCAATGTCATAATCTAATTTAATATTTCTTTTAGTGGTATACAAACATTTTAAGTTAACAAATAATATTTTTATTTGTGTAAGCAAAACTTTTTCTTAGATTAGGTTAAGTTTCACTATAGACCAAGTCTTGTATTTTGACTTTTAGGATGTTTTCATTAGAAGTTTCTGAAAGAGCAATTTTATTTTCTTAACAAAAACAATTTTATTTAGTACTTAATAAAAAATGGTTTTTTTAAGATATCAAAGTTTTTTTTTTTTTTTTACCTCAAATACGACTTCATGTATCATTTAAGTCATTCGATAACTTATAAACATGTAGTCAATAAAGTGTTAAGTTTTCGTTTCTTAACTATTTAATGATGTAAAGGAGAAATTTTAACCAATTTGATTCTATCATTATTTATTTATTTATTATTATTATTATTATAATTATAATTATAATAATTATAGCACACAAAGATCCAACCCCATTTTCATCACCGTTTTTCTTCACTAGCCATCTTCTTTGACCAACTTCTCCTAGAAATATACATTAGGCACTATATTATACCATTGTCGCTCCAACAGTGAAGCTGAGGTGGAGGGTGCGGCAACACCGCCCCCACCCTTGTAGGCACCGCACTATTGCAAAACCACGACAAAGAATTGTCGCACTTCACCCAAACATTACCGCACGCACTCTCTATATCTCTCTCTCTCTCTCTCTCTTCTTTCTCAATTTTTAATAATATATTAAAAATTATAAAAAATGGACGAAAAGTTAAAGATGGGTAAAACATAGCCTTACAACTCATACACCATCTTCTTCCGACATAGTAGGTGATTCAAGATTTACACATTTGCATCACTTTGAGAATGTTCAGTGGATTAATGTCAATCGAGTATCATATGTGTAATTAACACACAAAAAAAAACATGTGTCTAATACTTTACATCACATACTTTTTATTGGGGTCACGTGACAACAAATATGTATGTATTTGTGTTCTTACTTATGCGTTTTGCATAGGTTTCTAGGATAGTGACAACATTCCAAATCAGTGATTTTGATTTCCCCCCCTTCAAGATCTAGGGTTCTAATTCTAATTGTTAGGTTTTAGATTGTGGTTCCTAGTTTTGGTTTAATATCATGATTTTGATTTTTGTTTGGTTTCTAGGCTTTGATACTGTGTGTGTTTGGGTTTCTTATTAGATCCAATAAAATAGGAGACTTTAAGATCTAGCTTTGACCAATTGGGTGTTTCTTTATCATTTCATTCATACCCTTTTGACCTTATGTTTCTATGTATGTTGATAATTTTAAAATTTTTAGTTGAGATACAAATTCAAGATTCACCTACAACAAATTTATCACAAATCCGAGTTATTAGAAGCTTCAAAACCACATAAAATTCTTTTTAAGTTTATGTAGAATCATCTAGAAAATTGTTTAAGAACGATAAATATAAATAAACCAGTTTATGTATTAGTATGTGTGTGTATGCTTGATTGGTTGGGTTGGAAAAGTTTTTGCATTGGAACATAGGTGGATGGTGGATGAAGACAGGGAGGGAGGGAGGGCGGTCAGCGGCGGATCTAAGAATTTTTTACAAGAGGTTCATTGTTTTTAGATACTCCAATTTTATAGGGCCGGACATAAAAATTTCGGGTCGGATAAGGTTCATCATATCTCGGCCAACTTTACCAAGTTTGCATATCGAGAACCGTGTTGAAATTATTAACCATATAACGGTGACGATTAATGTTTTTTTATTAAACTAAGAAACCTCCAAGAAGAAAAAACCTTAAAAAATATACTGAGTAGTCATTTAGAACACCAGGCACTTGCACTTTATGTATAAACAAATTGTAAAAATACTTTATATTTAGTACTAATTTATAATTTTAATTAATAAATAAGAAATGTACAAAATTAATTGGAGGATTAGATTTTCAAATAAAACGTTAATATTGAAAGGATATTATTGTACTCAAATGAATAAAATAAAGAAAAAAGTCTATTAATCTAGGTTTACAACTTCATTCATTCACACCACACTCCTTTCAATATATTCATTTTCACTTTTGACTGCATTAAAACCAAATTATTGATAATTTTTAGAAAATAAACTAATATATGTGAAATATCAGTATTATTTTAATTTGTAGATGGGGTGTGCCTATTTTTATTATTTATTTTAAATTTTAACTTCTATATTTTTATCTAAGCTTTGATATAATTTGTTTTCAAAACTAACCGGAGCCAAGTATAATACGTTTTTAGTTTTTTCCACAACGTAATATTTCTTTAAATTATCACTACACCATTACGATGTGCTTATTTCTATCTACGTTTCGATTACGTGATTTCTTTACTCAACGTTCATACTTGATTTTTTTCACAGTTTCGTTTTTTTAGTATAAAGTTCCGAATATCATCAACGCCCTTCGCCGTAATGCATGGGTTTACATCCCGGTTTCGTCTTTTTATAAAGTTTCGAATACTATCAACGCCTTCAACTAAAAGATAACTTTCGTAGGGCGGCGAAATTGGTTTCAAAGATGAAGGATTTAAAAAATGATCCAGATTTTATCCATAATGAACTGTCAACAAGGAACATGATTTATAAGAATTTATGTTCTTGAATAGGTAAGTTTGTTCAGGGGGTGGGAGTGGAAGGCGGGTACCCAGCAGCTAGTGGGCGGGTATCATGGAACACCGCCGCATCCTCCGCGGGTTCGGCGGGTAATTCTAGCGGGTATATGTACCCGTTGAAATCGAATGTTTTACCCGTTGAAAATGAAGAAAGAACCGTTGGAATATGGCGTTCAACGGCTATATGCCGTTTAAAATAAAATAAAAAAACTTTAAATTAATTAATTTACCCCCTATAAATACATAAATCAAATATTCTCAATTCACAAAAATACATACCATCTTCTCTATTATTTATATAAAAATAACATGGATTCCAAAAAAGTTTATAAACCGAGCAAAAAAGTGTCCAAGCCGAGAGGCGGTTCTAGCCAACAACCAACGAGCCAAGAAATTCCCACACAATCGTATACCCCATACCCCGTTTTTCCCCAACAACCTTATCCTCAAATACCGGTCATTCTTACGCAAGTTGCACCGGGTCAATACACCTATTCCTTACAAGATCAAGCAAGTTTTGATCATTTTGCATCTCGATACCACAACTTACCATTTCGTAAACCCACCCGTCAAGAAGAACGTTCACTTCTTATCTTTGATGATAGTGGCGATTACAATGTTCACAAGGATCCTAGCTTAGAACATAATCGAAGAAATTATATATATATCTAAATATCAAAGATGAGGAAGAAGATGAAGGTGAAAAAGAAGATGAAGTTGAAAAAGAAGATGAGCAGATAGAGGTTGAAGTTGACGAAGAAACCGTCAAAAAAGGTAAATTCATAAACCGTGCGCCCCGTCAACCGTGAACTCCCACACAAACTGAAGCTTTGTGTAAGGCTTGGTGCCATATTTCCGAAGACCTGACGATCGGAAATCAACAAAAGCGGGATAATTTTTGGGACCGGATACTCGAGCATTACAAAAATCTATTTGGTGGAAGCACCCGAAGTAGACACCAACTTAATTATGTGACATCCGGACTTTCCAGGTTAACTCTGTTATCATAATCCAGTTAAATTTAACCTAATTTAACTCAATCTTAAACCCAAGGGACTAACTCTGTCATTATTCCAACTAAAACTACAAGGACTGATTGTGTTATTAGGCAAAACCCAATTCTGTTTGACTTTGAAAGTCAAAATCAAGAGTTTTGTGTGGTGTTGACTTTTGGAGTCAAACCCGTAATCATCCTTACTCCAAATCCAAATCCCACAAATCAATTTTTGTTTGAAATTGTAACTGATATGCAAGTTAATTTCATTAATGACCTTTATGGAACCAATTAACAGCTGCAACGATCGCGAATTAATCCCAATGATGAGCATTAAGTTTGAAACCGTCGACCATCATCTCATACTCATCAAATTCGTTGTTTCGATCATTACTCTCACAATTGAACCTCTGCACACCTTAGACGCAGTTAGCAGAGCCTGTTACACCATCTAATTTGGTCGGAGACGAAGCCATAATCACCGGAGACTAGCCCACGCAAGTCGAGTCTGTGTCCTAACCGATCTCCATCAATCCGACATCGAATTAGGTAGTTGAACACATCTATAGACTCGTTTTCATCTCTAACATGAAAGCCCTAACCTAATTAGGGCTTACATTGTCGAATTCGACTCAAATCAGATTCTAGGGTTCATATGAAACCAGTTTAATCGAACTATACCCTAGACTCTGTTTAAATTCAATTGATTTACATCAATAGCTTCGCAATCAGTCACCTATTAAAAGCCCTATGCTAATTTAATCAATTAACATCGAATTGTTCATGATCCTGTAACTAGGGTTTGTTCATAATCTGGTTTGGGGGGTTTGATCCTAAACACCACCTCAATCAAATTAAACTATATCAGCAGTTTCGCAAGATCCTTATTAGTAAAAGCCCCATGTTTCTAACAGATTCCATTATCAGGATCATTCAAATCGATTTTGAGTTCAAACCTAGGGTTTCAGCCTTTTGAATCTGTAATTAAACGATCCTAAACCTGTTGTTTTTGCAATTAAAACCCACCCCAGACTCGTTTGATGTTAACGAACAAAACCCCTATGATCTTATAGCCGGTCGCAACCAGATTTGGTGGAATTGGGACTGGGTTCGATCAGACTCGAGTAAAGGGGAAGAACTCACTAGAGTTCTATGTTAAAACCATTTCTGTCCGGGTTTGTGTGCGATACCCTAGCAGGCGGAGTTGGTTAAGTGAGTGTGCTTGTGTGGGAGAGACCCGGGTTCGAGTCTCTCCACCCATTTTATTTTTAAAACATTTTTTAAGCATTATTTTATTATAAAAACTAACCCCATATTATTATAATAATATGTCAATATGTTTTAGCCTCGGAAACCACCCATAGGCTCGGGTTTGGTTCTATAGGCTATTTTTAATATTATCCCCCGCTTTTAAAATAATATATTTATATTATTTTTAACCCGTGACTCCAATTAAAAATAATATATTTATATATTATTTTCGCCACGTTAATAAACTTTGAATAACGCTTCAAACTAATAAATAATATATTTATTTATATTATTACTCACGCTGTTATGATCCGAATAAAAATAATAGTTTTATTATTTTTGTCACACGATTAATGATCGTGTTATTTCTCTAAGTTTAAAATAATATAATAACTTATATTATTTTCCTAAGCCATTATTAAATGGTACAAACGCACGAACATATTTATTATTCATAATTAGAGACGTTCGACACGAAACACTTTTATCTTAATTACTATATTAAGAAATCCTTATTCCCGTGGACAATTCCGTCTACTCATTGGTCCTTAGAATGTTTTAAGACGTTCTAATCTTCCGTGTCGTCGTCACAAATCCCATGTGTCCATAATTGTTATGTTTATAATTCTAGGGCATACGTAAGTCATTGCAGGCTGACACTTGTGTACCAAATCTCATACTTGTGTGATACTACATACTACACAACGCATGTAAGTTTCACGGCCCCTTTTTACTGTTTATAAATTGGGGTAGAAAACATGTCGCAATAATTTTGGTTATTGAACTCATATGATATCATTGTTGAGACTAAGTGTAACACACTATCATTGAAAGTCCTCACACACATCGGACCGTTAATATGGATTTAGCGAGGGAATGTTTGGTAGTACTACTGGGTTTGACAAACCCCACCCGCGTTAGTCGCGCTAACTTGATTGGAGGTCGAACGGGTGAAATGTTGGCCTAAACACATTAGTTAGAGTTGATAGACCTTGCTGGAGGCAAACAAATAAACACACTGTCAGCTTCGGTTGCGAGCGTTTTAGTAAAACATGAACATAGGTTAGCTACCTATAGATATGCATATTGAATTTATATAATCTGGTAAATGCTCTTATTACAATATTGAAACCTGTGAACTCACCCGTTTTCCTACATGTCTTCTCAGGTCGATACGCAGGATCACGTTAGGGCATGCATGGTGTCATTTGATTATTATCATCACATGTCATTCTATCAAACACTATCTATGTTTCTGTTATTACTTAAACTTGGGAGAGTTGTTTTGCGCATTTACTTTTGTTTAAACGCTTCCGCACATTAACTCTGAATTTATAATATTTCATTGTGGGTCCCATATAGAGTCGTTTGATGTAACTAATGTATGAGATCCTGGTACGTCACACACCCGACGGTAAAACTCCGTTAGTGGATTTTGGGGGTGTGACAAATTCAAAGTGGATTTCTTTGAATACAACCATGTGCCACTTCAACGGATGTTGGATTCAAGCGGTATGTATTTTTTTTGTACGTTTATTTGTGAAATATTCTTTGTTAATATTTTTTTTTTAATTAATATCTTGTTTTTGTAATAATTTGTAGGATCGTCTACGTGCTAGTGGGGCCAACGATTTGGATGTAATGAAGAAAGCGTTAAGTGACTACAAAAAAAATATAAAAAAACTTTTAGCGAAGTCAAATGCTGAGAGATTGTACGAGTTCATGACAAATGGATCCGTCTACCTTTGATGGGTGAGGAGTTTGATATTCAATCCGATCATAAAAGAAAGTCGGGGGACACGAGTTCAAACGACAAACATTTCACTAGTTGGGCACCCGACCTAAACGAAGACGCGACACCATCAAGACCAACACGGAAACCAAAGAAGTCGTCCGAGTCACCATCAACCAAAGGAAGTGTGGTCGAACAGCTTACACGCTTTGTGAATATACGAGAGGATATGATGAATAAATTCGTTGATTCAAGAAATGGAAAAGACGACGACATACGGTCTTTGGTGAATGAGCAACAAGAGGCTGTCAAGGCTGAACGTATGGACCGGGAATTTAAAATATTTTCGGAACCACACGACCATCTAACCGGACCGTTGTTAGAAATAATCTTGAAACGGTAAAGAGAAATAGCCGCAAAGTATGACTGACCATGTGATTTTTAATTTTTTAGGTGTTTTTTTAAGTTGTTTTTATTAATTGTCTTTTTTTATATATTGTTTATTAATTTTAATTTGTTTTTTAAAAAAAAAAGAGGGTTGGAGGGTACCACTCCCATCTAAGAGGGTACTTTGGGAGGGTGCTTTGGCTAATTAAGGTGGTATCTCATGATTGGTGTAATTTGAGAGGGTACTTTGTTTGAGAGGGTACCACTTTTGTTATTATAAATCATAAAGCAGGGTCAATTTTACCCACACAAATGAACGGCTAAGCCTAGCCGGTTTAGCAGGATATTATCTCATAATGTCCATGAAATAGCCGGCTATTTATACATGTCCATTTTTTATAAGTTTTTTGGCCAAATGTCCATTTTGGTATTTTTCTCGTCCATTAACCCTTCGGTCAACATAGTTTTTTTATTTTATATATATATAAAGGTTGGTTTTCTAAGAAAAATGAGTTAAACCCGTTAATTATAGTGATAGAGAAGAGAACTTTATGAATTATGATGACACTTCCATTAAAAAGTTTTGGTACCACCATATCAATTTTTTATAACAAAACCTTAAATTAAAATCTCTCTTTTCAACAATAATATACACAAAAGTTTCTTGTAGAAAAAGGAAGCTGAAAATGTTTGAAGCATGCAAATATGTTGAAAATTTGGGATTTGCTTGCTCACATTAATTACATATTCAAGTTGTTGTACCAACTACCAAAATAAAAAATAGAAATGAAAGCTTTGTGAACATACTGAAATATTGAATACATGGATTGACGATAGGACACACTTGTTGATTCAATCTTCAAATCTTTATCCACCCCTCTCTCTCTCCCTGGTGTTCTTGATCTTTCTTCTTCTTTTTTTCTGGTTTTTTGTCTTTACTACTTGGGTCAATTTCTGAAATTTGTCTTCATTTTATATCCATCTTTTGTGGGTTTTCTCTACCTTTTGATAATCTTGCCTACTTCCTACCTTAAAGTTTGAATCTTGTTGAATTACTCTCATCTTTCTATTGTGGGTTGTTCTTGAATCCTCTGTTCTTCCTGTATCTTGTGTGAATTTGCCATCTTTAATCATTTAAACCCTGTTTTTCTTTATAAAGATTTGATGAAGAAGATGAAGTCATGTTTCCATTACCGTAAAGATAAAACCAGAAGTAGTGTTCAAACATCAGCACCAATACTGAAAGATGAAACCAGTTTGAGCATATCAGGGGATGTTTCAAGTAAAAACAGGGTCATCAAATCCTCAGGATCAGCTAATTCGCCACGTGGCATCACAGAATTGTACGAGAAAAAGGGCGGGAAATTGAGGGTGTTTACGTATTCGGAACTTAGACAGGCGACTAATGATTTTACGAGATTGAGAAAGATTGGGGAAGGTGGATTTGGATCTGTTTATAAAGGTTCGATCAAGGTTCATGATGGCAGTGGTGATCTCATTGTAGTTGCTGTTAAGAAACTCGACAGAGATGGTTTTCAGGTATGAGTATTACAATGCTTTATTCGCGCTTAGAGTCGAGCTTGGCTTATTTAACTTTCGAAAGCTCGAGTTGAACTCGGTTTATTTAACTTTCAAGGGCTTGCCACAAACACTGGTCAACTTTCGAGAGCTCAAGTCGAGCTCGGCTTGTTTCGAGCATTAATGTCTAAAAAGCAAGCTCAAGCTAAGTATGTTAGTAATTTTATAACCTAGCGTTTGGTGTCTAGGGCTTGACTTGTTTATTTTTTTATATAATTATAATTATATATTATGGCGTAATTATAAATTAGATTATATTATATAAATTTTATTATATTGATTTAAGTGTTGTGTTTGTGAACAAACTTGTAAGCTTTATTAAGTACTAGGTTAGAAACCCTGTATTATACGGGTTGAATAAATCTAACTTGTTGTAAACCAACAGTTTCTATGAAAATTTGTATGTTGGATGTCATATGTCATTGGTGAAATAAGAAATAATAAAGATTTAAGAATTATAAATAACAAATAATGAAGATATAAGAACTATAATTAACAAATAATAAAATTTAAGAATTATAAAATTATATTTTAAGATAAGATATAATTGAAATCTTATGATTTAGTAAATTTTAATAAAATATTAGATAAAAATGTGGTGAAACTTGAACCAGTGTTCGAATAGACTCATCACTAAAAGATTGTGAACTCTGCCTCAAAGCAATCATATAAAACCGTGCATTAATATTTATACATAAAACTGACTCTTCAAATACAATGGAATCAATTTCCTTGAATGTTAAAAAGGTATCGAAACAATCTCTATTTTCCTGCAGTATACATGCATTGCAAGTTGTACATTGTGCATGAATGCAAGTACATAAGCCAGAAATCTGATCCTTCTCTGTTTTTTGTTTGATATCTTGATATGAAATGCAGGGTCACAAACAATGGGTAGCTGAAGTACAATTTCTCGGTGTAGTTGACCACCCAAATTTGGTCAAACTAATCGGATACTGTGCGGTAGATGGCGAACGAGGGATCCAACGGCTGTTAGTCTATGAGTTCATGCCAAATAAAAGCTTAGAAGATCATCTCTTCAGGAATTCTCATGAAGCTCTTCCATGGCAAAGAAGACTGCAAATTATGCTTGGAGCAGCACAAGGACTTGCATATCTGCATGAAGAATTAGAAGCTCAGGTATTTACTTTTACTTTTTTATAAAATAAATATAATAGCCACAAATATTTAGCGAAAATATATCAACAAACTTGTGATGTATATGTACTAAAAAAACCTGACAATCATGGTCAATTCTTAAATAAACGGTTGATTTGGTTCACTCACAGCTGGTAAAAATGGGTTACTTCTATAAAACTATCCAACTTAGAACGGGACCAAATGAGTCACTCGAATTATACGATGGGTCAAAATGGGCCACCACCCGTCCTCCCCCATCACACCACCAACGTCATCACCATCTCCACCGTCATAAAAACAAATATAGTGTGTGAACCATTCTGATATTTATTTTATAACAACCCATTTCAATCGTAGCCCATTTTTACCAAAACCCGTTTTGACCCGAAGTCAATTGATACTTCTTTATAAACACCCTGTTTTGCCGGTCTTAGTACTAAAGCACACTTTTTTGGTGTTTGTAAATGGTTTCAGGTCATATTTCGAGATTTTAAAACATCAAATATTCTATTGGATGAAGATTTCAACCCCAAGCTATCAGATTTTGGGCTTGCTAGAGAGGGGCCCACAGAGGGTAACACGCATGTGTCAACCGCGGTGAGTGATTGTGTGAGAATTACCCTTCTTTTAATGTAACTTCTACAACTTATTTCATTGCCATCTATTATCTTATCTGCATTGATTATTTAATATCACATAATCACCTTCAAAACGTGCATCCATACATGATACTCCCTCCCAACCCACACAATTAAACTTGAATACAACACTTAACCCGGTTGAATTTGCATGATCCACATTATGTTTCCAGGTTATGGGTACAAACGGTTATGCAGCTCCAGACTATATCGAGACAGGCCATCTTACAGCAAAGAGTGACGTATGGAGCTTTGGTATTGTTTTGTATGAGATCTTAACAGGTAGACGATCATTAGAAAGAAACCGACCTAGAGAAGACCAAAAGTTGCTTGATTGGGTAAGAAGACATCCGATCGACAGTAAAAAATTTGGGATTATTTTAGACCCTAGACTTGAAGCCCAGTACTCACTCACTGATGCAAGGAAGATTGCAAAGCTGGCAGATAGTTGTTTGCTAAAGAGTGCAAAAGACCGACCTAAAATGAGTCAAGTTGTGGAGTCCTTAAAACAAATTTTACAAGCCTCAAGTGAAGGAAGCCCATCAAACAAGAGTTTCGAGAAAGTTGAAGATGAGTCAGAGGAGTTGACTGAAAGTTCAAATTCAACAGAAGTCTCAGAGTCGTCAAAGAGGAGACTGGCTCAGTTGGCTAAGCTAAGTGAACATGTTGGGGGATTTAGCAAGAAAGGGTTCATGATAATGCATAGAGCTAAAGTGTCTTAAAACGCATGATCTATTTGAATAAAAATAATAGTATCGACTCAGTTGTGTATAAATGGATATCTATCAGTCTAAACAGTGTAAGATATATGAGATGCAGATTTCAAGATTCATGTATAAGATATTAAATAGAGTGAATATTATTATATGCCCTAGACTGTTCATTGATCTAAAATTCACTTGATACAAGGGATTGCTATGCTTGAACCCGTGAAGCAAAAATTACTTGATAACCATGTTATATGATAGCTATAGCATAGATAACACTCTTGTGAACACTTGAAATGTTTTTAACACACATTATTCTATTGATCAATTGTCCAAAACACTTTGTAGGCTGGTCTAGCGACAAAAAATGAATAATCTAGCGACCAAGATCAATAGCAATAACTAGTTGTAGGTCCAACTTGGCTAGAGCCTAGACATTATCAAGTTGTAACACAATAATGGGCAAATATATAATTTTGGTTTGCAAATTTATCAATCAGGAAAACATTGCAATCATTCAATCCCATATTTTTCCATGTGGGGTTAGTTTTTAAAAGTTCTGAAAGCAAGAACAGTGAAACATACCTCAATTTGGGCTTTAAGAATTACAGTAAGTGATGGATATGATGGTAAATTCCCTGCATAAAGAAAGGCATAGCCTATCATCATGTGAAGTCATTTCCAATTAATCTTCGGCATCAAACTGGAAAGAGTAGTAATCACCACCTTCCCATCATCAGACAACTCAGAATTAACTGGGATGATAAGATGATCCATGTGGATGAACTCAGGTTTGACCTGCAAATCTGGTTCATTCCTTGACCACCCCCTGCAAATTTTAGGTAAACATCACATAATGCAAGCTAGGTGATGCCATAGAGGCAGAATCTAGAATTAATCAAAAATGGACTTCCAAAAATGAAATAACATACAAGTGTTGATAAAGATGTAACATATACAAAGCTTCAATACCAAATACATATCACACATTCATACCAATATAGTGTAGGCGTACAAAAAGGATAATATCAACAACATATAAATTGCCAAAAATAAACCAAATATTTAACCATTATGAGGGATGACAGATACCTATATGAAGTTTCATGAAACTCAGCATAAGACAACGTCTTTTGTGCATTCGAACAGAATCTGAAACTTCCATAGAGATCTATGGGCAGCTGATCAGATTGTAAAACCCTAGTTTTAATGGACAGTTGAATATTTCTCTTTACTGTTCATTCACTTGTTGACTTCTAACATTGGTTGTTGATGAACTTGAGCAGTAGCCTCTAAGGACCTACTAGATTCATTATCAATCATTCTTCTAGCAGAAGTATCCGTTTCACCATAAAACCTATTTCTGTATAAATAGTCATAAGTAAGATACATAAGGAAGTCTAAAAAAAGGCCTTTTCCTGATGTCCCTCTTAAAAATACAGCATCTTCTTTAATGTCACGATCAGCTATTTCCAAAATTTTATAAGTTATTTCATCAAATTCAAGACATATCTGCTTCAGATGCTGGCCCCACATCAAAGCCCTTTCTGGCAATCCTTGCTTACACAGATGAGACAATAACAAGTTGGTTGTCACAATATTGGGAACAAAAGCCATCTTAAGCAATTTTGCAGTCAAGATCATAGCGCGATCCAGTATATCATTGCAAATGGCATTCAACATTGTGTTATATGTTATTGTATTTGGAACAATTCCAGATGAAAGAAGCTCATCAAACACCAATATTGCTCGATTCATCCTTCGACTGTCACAAAAACCATGAATTCGAATGTTATAGGTGGTAACATCCGGGTCCCAGCCACTACTATACATTTTATAAACAAGATTATCTGCATTCACCATGTCAAATCCCTTGCAGTATCCACTTATCAAAGTGTTGTAAGTAACAATGTCGGGCACCAACCCAATATTATGCATGTCCATAAAAATATCAAGAGCAGACTTCATCCTACCCTGTTTGCAGTATCCATTAATGATAATATTATTAGTGAATAAATCAGGAAGAAGACCCCTTTGCCTCATCTCCTTCTCCAATTTCAAAGCCTCATTTAATTTACCACCATTGCAAAATCCAGCAATTAAAGAATTGTAAGTGAAATTATTTGGCACAAGACCTTTATTTTTCATTTCTAAAAACACTTTATAGGCCTCCTCAACAAGACCAGCTTTAGATAAGCCATCAATAAATGCAGAAAACGCGACAGCATCAGGGGCTGTATTTGTACTTTTCATGAAAAGCCACAATCTTTGAGCACCCATAACGTCCGCAATTTTGAAATGCCCATCAATGAGCACAGTAAAAGCCACTCTGTTGACTGGGAGTTCTTTCTCGCTCATATACCACATTAGCTCCTCTCCTTCATGCAACTTGCCATTTCTTGACAAACACATGAGCAAAGAATTACATGTGGAAGATGAAGGGGTCACACCAAATTTCATCATCATATGATACACATCAAATGCTTTCTTTTCTAATCCATTTTTACTGTAAGCAGAAATAATTGAATTGAAAGCAATCACTGTAACGGGTAAACCCTTGTTCAGCATCTCTTCTAGAAGCTCAGTGGCTTCATCTGGTCGTCCCGCCCAGCACAAACTTGCTACTGATACATCTGGTAAAGAATAACCCGGAAGCACACCAGATATGGATAGTTCTCGTAACAAATGAGCCACATTCTCATCTCTCCCATACTTATGATACCCTGCAACCAAAGTGTTAAATGTCACACCATCAGCCTTAACATTATTGTTCCTCATTTCTTCAAAAAGCATAGTCGCGTGACCAATTTCTCTAGCTTTAACAAAACCATCCATCAATGCATTGTAAACAGTAGTGTTTGGAGACACACCCAAATCACGCATTTGATCAAAAACGTTTCTTGATTCTACAATGTTTCCCTCTTTGCCCAATGCATTAATAATTGTACTAAATGTAGCAGTACTTGGACTACAACCCCTTTCAACCATCAACTTCACCCAACTCAAAGCATCCAAAGTTTGTCCACAATTGCAGTATGCATTGATCAAAATGTTATATGTATAAACATCGGGTTCACATAGAAACTTACTCATCAATTGTAAGAAACTCTCTCCAGTTTGAATATGCCCCTTCTTACAGAACCCATGAATCATCACATTGAATGTGATATTCGAAGGCCGGGGGCCTTTTTTAACCATATCTCTGAATAATTTCCAAACACTTCCATAATCACCTACTTTAAGCAACAACCTAAAGAGAACCGAAAGTGCCGACAAGCACGGCTGCAGCCCTATCCCTCTCATCCTTCCCAAAACCTCCAATGCCTGTGAATTCATTTCAACATTCATGAATGTGCGCATAAGTGAATCAAGAACCGAAAAATCTGATTCATACCCAAAATGCCCTCTCCACGTAATTTCAATCAACTCCTGACCTCTAGACACTCCAATTCTCCATATCATCCATGATAATACATCCTGTGCTGTAATCCTTAACCTTTCCATGGCTAAAACATGACATGCAATGCAACAAGACCTAACTATTATATCTGATTCATCCCGGAACACGAATTTGAAAAACGCAATCGCTCCTTGTCGATTTCCTAACAGTTTCATGATCTTAACTAACAAAATAGGGCAAAATTCACGAGAAAACTCCTTCAATACAAACCCTTGCTGGTTTTTAATCATTTTCTCTAACCCTAATACGATTTTACGCCTCTCAATTGGACTTATAACAACATCTGCATTATATAAATCCTTGAAAGGTGAGAAATCCTCAAGGAAATCATCTTTTCGATTGGAAGATGATGAGCAATGTGAGCATTGGAAAATTGGGGATTTTGGGAGTAGAGCGAAGGAAGTATTGGAAATTAGAGAGGTACAAACCTTGATGAGAGTGGCTCGCGAGCGGTGGATTATGGCAGCAGACATCCGGCGGTCTGCCGGAAGGTTATTTTCCAGTGAGCTGCGCCGTCACCGGAGGCTACTGCGCTCTTTTAGCAGAGTGGTGGAACGATGGAGAAATCAAACAAAGAGAGAGCTGAAATGTCAAACTTAACCCTGAATTTTGAAGTTTAAGCGGTTAGAACCTTGTACTTTCCTAGTGTGGCAGTTATGTTTTTTAATACAACAACCGTATCCAATAAAATCCCACCAATAGCCAAGTTATTGGTATGGTCTGGGATGGTGGGATGTACGCAACACATACCTCTATCCGTGAGGATAAAAAGACTGCTTCCAAGGAGACTCCCAGCTCCAAAAACCCCCTCTCGACCTGAAAAAATATATTAGAATCACATCTAAACATTAAACAACATCATCTAGTAAAATATAATCACTAAGTGACCAAGAAAAGTAAATGGTGAAACATGTAAGCCGTGAAAAGTGGGGATAGTACAAGCAGCACCATAGATACGTGTAGCCAAAAAGGTAACATCGTAAGTCTAGAAAGAACTAAAAATCTAAGCTAACGGTAAGCTCTCCCCTAAAAGTCCTTAACCTTAATCCTACGCCTCTACGAAGTCCTATCATAAACCATTTCTTCATAGAGGTTCAAGTCTAGCAAATCATGCCTAATCCGCTCATCCCAAGTCAGCATAGGTTTGCCTCTACCCCTCATCCCTTATACCATGAGAGTTCCCACTGATTTGACTGGCGCCGACATTGTCTCCTCTTCACATGCTTAAGCCATCTCAATCTCTCCTCCCTTATCTTAACCGAAATACTAGCTATCCATGATCATTCTTGAAAAACCTCATTTCTTATCCGATCTAGTCTTGTGTGCCAACATATCCACCTTAACATCCTTATCTCTGCTACCTCCAGCTTACGTGTTTGTGTCTTCTTGATGGCCCAACAGTCTGTTTCAAAAAGCCTAATTAGTAGAAGGAAAAAAAACCTATTGCTAAATAATATGATTCCATCTCTCCAAAATTCTTCTTCTTTTACCAATTGGGATGCATCTCTATTCCTCCTCAAGAATAGGTTCATTTCCTATTTTAGGATTATCTTCAATTTTGGTTTCACCCTCGGAAACAACTTCATTTCCAATTTCATGCACAAGAATAGCTTTAATTTTGATTTCATCCTTGGGATCAGCTTCATCTATAACTTCCTCATAACAAGTTGTTTCATTCCCGATTTCATCCCAGTAATGAAATCTTGAAGTAATCCATAATCTTTTTGCTTATATTCTTCATATACTAATTCATAGAAACTTATATGGCTCGTTGTGGGGAGCAACGTACAAGAACCTCTTTTAAGAGGCAATGGCATGAACCAAACCCTATCAGAAACACCACATAAATAAACAAAGTGTATAAAACCCTACAACTCCAAACAAGTTTTTTATTCATTGCTATTGAAATAGTGAGAGCCAAAGACAAATCCACACAATTGTTGTCTAGTGAAAATTGGTAGAACTCCGGATGATGAGGAGAGGGACATAGTAAAAAGTGGTGGGAGTTGGACTATTCATTTTCCGGTTAACCTTCCAAGTTGAAGCAGCATCCGGGCCGTTTGGTTCGCGAAATTTTACAGGAAGGAATTGGAATTAATTCCAATGAAAGTTTACATTATGTTTAGTTTCTAAGTTTAAGGATGAAATTGGAATGTTACATAAATACATAGACCAATTAGACCCAATAGTCCTAATCCATCATCGTCTTCAGCAAAATCGCCTGTGGGGCTTACATTATTGAAACTGAACAGCCACAATCGTTTCTTTCTCTTGGTATTATTGAGGTTTTGGCGATGGCGATTTCTGACTCTTTTTTAGTTCGATTTGGTGTTCTCCTGTTCGATTTTTTGTTCGATCTTCTACATTTTTTTCTATTTTGAATTAAACCTTTATTTAGTCATCCCTAAATTCGTCTTTATCATTCATCTTCATCCCCAAATTCATCAAATTAAAACTCGATTTCTTGTTCATTTCTATTTTTGTTTCATGGAATGAAACTCGAAATTGCTTCTCGCTATTTTTTTTCGAACTCGAAATTAAGAAGAAACGTAGATCAATTTGCTTTAGATTTTAGTTTCTGTTTATGTTTCGATGGATTTTGGATTTTTGTTGAAAGCTTCATTTTATGCTTATGTTAATTTTTAACTTTGGTTTATGCTTTTACATTTTGATTCTTTGTTCGAGTCTTCATCTTTGATGAAGATGAATAGGAGGATGAGGATGAGGATGAGGAATAGAGGGTATTTTTGGTAATTGTCTAACATTCTAGTAGAAAGTTGAAATTTCATCACGAGAGTGAACGACTCTTACATTCCAATGAATGGTAGAATGCTTTCCAATTCAAATTCTATTGTGTGTCAACCAAACATGTTTTTGGATATAAAACTTTCCAATTCCAATTCCAATTCCTTTGGATTCCATGAACCAAACGGGCCCTAATAGTTTTGTTGGGCTTCGTTTCGTTTTTTTTTTACCCGCAAACAAACACTCTCTACTCTACTCCTAAAATCATCACATCTGCATTCAACATGATCAAAACCCACAATCATTTGGTTGTGAAATACACCACTTTACCCTCAGGATGTCCCCTTGGGTACAGGCTTCGTTCCGTTTAATTCGTAACTGCCGCACGGAGGAATTTTGATATTTCAAAATTTCCGGCTATAATTGAGAACAAACCGAAGAATTCCACAAAGTCAAATTCACTTTTGATATGCATAAAACCATGGGGACTTAAACTCAGGTCAAGAATTTTGATTTGTGGCGACCTAGTTTTTTTCTGATTGAATGAGAGAACCGGCAAAATGACAAATAGCCGAATAAGGTTTTTGTTAGAAATCAGGCAAAAAAAAACGAACTTTGATCTCAAAGATCGACTCTTTATTAATATTGAAAACGAAAACCACACTTTACAATAACCCATAAACCCTCTATTTATATTAAAACTAAACTAATCCTAACTCAACTCAAACTTAATTAAATAATCAAACAAATAAACAAACCCACTCCTACTCTAATACGAACTCAACCAAACAATTAATAAATTAATATTAATAATTATCTTTAATCAAGATTAATCCTTTAATTTCAATCAACAAACTTGCACGATTCTTTTTCTTCTTTTTGGGCTGCCAAGTGGGCCTGTTATGAGCCACACGTCAAAATGGCAAAGTTTTAAACAAGGTTTGAAAACAAAAGAAAGTTATTTCTCACATTTTGATGGCAACAACTAGTAACTTCAAAAGATTTCTATTATTAATTAAAAAACCACATTCATTTTTTTTTATTTTATGACTGGTAGTAAAAAAAAGGTTTTCATAGTGTGGTACTTTAAAAAATTCGGCACATAAATAGTTTTATTCACAGTCTGATAACTGTTGTAATATTATATTTTTATGCAAACACAATTAACGTATTGATTATTTAACTAAAAAGTTAAAAGATGATAAAAATGATAGCGGGTCAACCCAACCCGGACCGTATTAACGCTATGGTATGTTATAATACCGTGAATTCCATAATTTAACCTTTAAGGAATATATGTTCTAGATGTTATAAATTGTTCATGTACATAAGATTGAATAGAGCAAATAAAATATCAAAGTTGATTTTATTGACATTTTCATTAAATATCATAAACATGTTTGGATCATGGTAAAAGATCTACTTGTTTATTTATGATGACATGACACCCAAAATGTCATATTCCTTAAATCTCATCATCAATTTATATAAAGTCATAAGATTTTAGACTGATAAATCTACATGACTCGGACGTTTAACTACTTCTCATTTATATTATATCAAGAGAAGATTATTTATAAGGTGAAAATGGATAAACAATTTCCAATTGTCACACATGAGATATACTCCTGAAGTAGCAATATTATTAAAAGAGTATGAAAGGTTTGAAATAATTTCATATCCATGCGTTCGAGAAAATAATGAAAAGTCATGAAACATGTTTGGTCCTATACTCCATTCCCTGAGTTGAATGTTCTTATATAATGATCGTTGTAAAGGTCACGATTATGGGTATAATTGAGGAAATAGTGATGAGATTGACCACCAGAAGTGGCAAACAAAGTAAGAGATTGCATGAGAATAAAATGTGAAAGTGATAAAAGTAGTATACTAATAAGATTCTTTGAAATGATAATGTGTTATTCTATAAGAAGTTCATGAATCATGATTATTAAACTATGGATCATATTTTTTTTACTATTAAACTAGTTTCACAACATTATTATTATTATTATTATTATTATTATTATTTATTAGTACTTAAATGTTTTTTATTTTTTATTTTAAACTAAATAAATCAAAATTTACCTTATAACCCAAACATGGTCAAGTTGGGTATTTTCATTATAGAATATAAAAACCCAAAGACATTGATTGAAGGTTACAAAAGGGAAAAAAAATAAAAAGAAAAAAAACATCACATAAAAAATACAAATAAAAAGGGCAAAATTTCTCTGAAAGGGTATCTTTGTCTATTCCCCTTTATCATCACCATCAAGCATCATGACACCCTTCCATTAACTTCTATACAAAATACAAGTTAAACCCCAACTTTTTCTCAATTTACTCATAATCCCTCCCCTCATATATTATTTATCAGAGATGGGTAATTATGTAATTTCACATAATATTTATAAATTTGGCTAATTGGATGCAACAAGAGTTCCAGTTTGAACAGTTGCAGATTTCTTGGAAGTCTCTTTAGATTTCTTGGATGAAACCTTCCATCTCCTCTCTCTTGCTTCATCATTTTCAATCTGTTCTTGCCTGCATTCTTGGCTACAAAATGGTGTGTTTCCTCTGCCAAATTACAAAAATACCCATCAGAAATCTTGAAACTATGAATTCACATGATATGACACATCCCTTGATGCACAAAGTACACTCTTGATGTTTCTAGTTAAAGAATCTATAAAAAGGTTAGGCTTTATGTTGGCTTATTCATTAAGCAAAGAGATTTGGAGTGTTCCCTCCGAGCAAATTACAAAAATACCCATCAGAAATCTTGAAACTATGAGTTCACATGATACATCCCTTGATGCATAAAGTACAACTCTTGATGCATCTAGTTAATGAATCTTTAAAGAGGTTAGGCCTTTATGTGGTTTATTCATTAACGAACTTTGAAAGTAATTTGCCAAGGTAGCCATAACCCATGAACCAATTTCGAATCGTACCACTTTTTATGCATATAGTACAACCCTTGTATGCATATAGAAAAAAAACAATTGGTTTGGAACATCTGTCCAGGTTCAATGAATCTAGTCTCCCATAGTAAATCAAAGAAAAACGCTTTTTATGCAATAAAGATTAACTTTGTACAATTTTTCATGCATATAGTACGGATCTTTATGCATAAAGTACAACCCTTTAAGCGTACGGCTTATTTTTCAGAAACCGACGAATCTTTAGAAAGCCTGCATGGCCGAATCTAGATGGTTTAACAAAAATACACATGTACAACCCTCTATGCACAAAGTACAACCCTTTATGCAAAAGGTACAAATCTATATGCATAAAGTAGAACCCTTTATGTGCATCTGGATCTGTTCCATGTTTACAAAAACTTGCATTTTCATAATAGTTTCAAAGAGGTTTTTGTCAAGGTACAACTGACACAGCCTGATGTACAAGTCAATGACGCACGTATTTGAAAAAATAAACTTTGATTTTTATACCTGTACATGAATATGTCACTGTTTTGACCAAGCGGCTTAGAGCAAAGAGTACAAGCTTCAAGAAAATGGGGCTCTTCAAGCCCGGCGTAAGATAGCGCTTCAGACCTCATTGTGTGTGTATTGGTCAAAGAGGGCGTTGGCGAGTGCTAATATGAGCGTGGGTAGTTAGGTTAAGGATCGAGGGACTGTGGGAAGGAAGTGTTGCTGTGAAGAGAGGATCATTTATAGACTTTTGGAGGAGAGGAGTTTGGGATTGTGTGTGAGATGGAGCATGGATTAGTGACACGTGTTGTTGGTGAGTGCGTCCACTGGGTTGTAGGTGTGGTGTATGATACACGCGATAAAAACTCGTTGAATAACCGCTTTTCGTTCCAAAATCCACGAGGCCTGAATCTAGTGGCGAAAACTTTTAATTATTTAAGGTGCTTTTTGTCTTTTTCAATATTTGGTACTTTAAGTTTTTGCACTTTACAGTTCATGCACTAAACTTTAGTTAATTGCAAATTTGCACATATTTCATGAAAATGGTGGTTTAATTTTTTTTTTTTGAAAGGCGAACATTGAATGTGTGACGTCGCACCCCCCGTCACATGGGAGAGCCTCGTCCAACTCCTGTCAATATGTTGTCTTAACCGGGCCCACTTGGCGTCAGAGTTGAAGAGTTTTAAAGGAAAAACTCCACCCAATACGGGCCCTTTCGGGCTTGAGGGAGAGCCGAGACTCCAACCCTGGATCACGTGGGTAAAACCCTGGTGCATCAGCCTAAAAGGTCTCATTTGCGATGCCGCAGAAATTAATGGTGGTAGCAGAGATTGAACATGGGTCCCTTGGGACTTCAGGGCTCAACTCAACTACTACACCACAACCTCTTTGGCAAAAGAGAGGTAGGTTGCTCGTCAGCTACTCGAGAACAGATCAAAACAGGTTGTTACATATTGTTGGGCTCAGAACTAGTAGAGCTCAAGCTTAATATACATTACTCGACTTATTTAGACGCTTATTTACTATATATGTTCCTATTGTTAGAAACTAATCAACGGTTATCACCTGACTTCGGATGAAGAAATATTGTATACTATTTAATCATCATATCGAGTCATATTGTTGGAACTTGGAAACATCGTACACGGCTCAATCATCACATTCTTGTGATAATTGGAAAATGACTTAAAAATGATGTTCATGTTTACCAAACTTATTTCAACTAATATTATATAATAAACTATTTAAAATTTATTTTGTATTTTTATATCACTTAATACTGTAAGTGTAAACAAGTTGAGTCGAATCATGTGATTAATGATCAAGTTTAACTTGTGAGTAATGTTACAAGTTTAACTTGGGTTATAGTGTTTAACTCGTTTATTATTTAATTATTAATTATATATATATATATATATAATTATAATCATATATAACTTATACAAGTTAATTTTTCTTATAATAATTACTTATGGTAATATTTATTATATAATTATATATATGTATACTATATAATTAATACTTTAATGGGATCACAAGCCTAACAAAGCTCAATATATGATGTGCGGGCTCAAATTTGTTAATTAAATAAGCTCCAATAATAGGTTGAGTTTGAGCTTGACTCGAGCTCGTTTAATATACTTGTTTTGAGCTTTTAATGCTCAAAATAGCCAACATACACTTCAACTCGTTTACACCCTTATTGTTTTTGTGATCAAACCAAGAGTAAATTACATGGATGAACTCTATGGTAAGTCAAGTTTCATATTTTGCCTCAAGTTCTGAAGTACTCTTTTGTTCCATTCACGCGTCCATTGATCCCTATGGAATATGTTCGTTAAAAGTTATATAACTTATTGAAAATGGATGGACATGAATAGTAATAAATCCATTGGTTTGTTGTCATGTGCCGCAAATTGGTTTTTTTTTATAAATGGTGGTCTGGTATTATTATTATTCTTTTTCTATTATTATTATTGTGATATTTTATAACTTATTAAAAATTGATGGTGATGAATACTACTACCATCATACACCATTTTTCATGTGTACTTTCACTTTTTTTTTGCTTTATTATTGTTGTTGTTGTTGTTTCATTTTTTCAAGTTTGGACAATGAGTGCGTTAAAAAAAAGTAAAAGTCCTTACTACCTTCCGCGTAATTTTATTTACGATTGAATATAAATTTTATTTAAAACCGAGCCAGGTCAAAATTTGATTTTCTTTTATAACTTTGGGTATATAATGTTTTCTAACCTTCTAAGTATAATGTTGTCACATATCTTAGTTTTTCTTACGTTTCGATATTAATTTTATTCAAAACGAGTCGCCACAACGCATGGGCATAACCTACTAATCTCTATTAAGTTCATGTAAAATTAGATAGTTTACTCTTATCCTTTAATAACAAAAAGATACAAATACTAAAAAAAAACTTTATTTCTAATCAACGTCTCCATCACTCCTCTCTCTTAATCGTCGATCCTCTTCAATCGCCGCTACCAGTCTCCTCCAACCCCTTTAATCACACCACCAAGTTCCACATGTTTGAATCTGAATGAAACATCGGTTGACCGCGGTTCTACAAAACTTTTGGCGACGTCCTATTCACGATGGCTTCACCATTCACCCAAAACTTGTATCCGCTTTCGATTGGTTGAGAGGTAACAAGATCAGATCACTTAACAATAATAGCATTATTATTAACATAAAGAAAAATCGTAAATATTTAAAAGATTAAGAATTATAAATTATAACACTTAGAGTTGCTTAGTTTTAACTTTTTTTAACTGAAGGGTAAAATAATTATTTTTAAAGTTTTAATTAGAAAATAAATTAATATTCATTTTAAGGACGACGAGTGAACAAAACAGTGATAAACTTAAAAGGTGTATTTATTTTAATCGGATGTTTTACTTTATATAATTGTACTACATGCTAATATTCATTTTAAGCACTTTTGCACTTTGTGGCATGGCAATATTGTAATTACTTCTCCAATGTGGTCTAAAGTTATAAACAGGTTCCAAACTACGCCAATGGTTGGCTAATAATATCATTTGCTTTTTATAATCAGTAAATCATATTGCTTTATTAATTTTTTTTAGAATTATTGACTTCTTTATAATTTTTTTTGTGAAATGATATAAAAATTAAGTTTGAGAATTAAAAATTTAGTGGTTCAAAATAAGTTGAATTTAAATATGAAAAAAATAAAGTTCAAAGGTCCACCTGTCGTTTTCTATAACTCTAAATACTCCCACCTTGGAGATGACGAGGCGTGGGCCCCATTGCTATAATAAAATTCTAGAACTGCAAAAGACTCCTTGATTATTTATGATGTTTTTAAAACCGAACCAGACGGTAAACCAGTTTCTTTACCCTGGTTCATCGGTCGAACCTATCAGACCGGGTTTAGGAACTGTATTGCTTTACCGAGTGCTCTAAACCTTTGCTTGCAGAGGTGTCATAATACTCTGGGTATACTCAAATTGGATGGGAGGGATGGTACCCCGTTATTAATGTTAATAGTGACCAAGTTGGGTTGATTTTGTTATTAATAAAACTAAAGGGGAGTTAATAAAAATATATAAAAGAAATACAAGTGTGGGTTCACTAGCAGACTATTATTAAGACACTTGTTTAGTGGGCCAGCAGCATTAAGGTTCTGTCTGTCTTAATGTCATTGTCTCCCCTGCCCAGGACCCG
This sequence comes from Smallanthus sonchifolius, assembly GCA_023525975.1. Taxonomy (NCBI): domain Eukaryota; kingdom Viridiplantae; phylum Streptophyta; class Magnoliopsida; order Asterales; family Asteraceae; genus Smallanthus; species Smallanthus sonchifolius. The sequence continues at coordinate 25,937,933 of CM042021.1, read as the reverse complement.
TCTGCCCGTATCGGGCAGGAGTATTCAATTTATGTTTGTTTTCTTTTATCAATTTTTTGAAAAAGACAAACCTAAAACAAAAATATTGTATCCATTTTAAATCAAAAAATCATAGCTTACCTCGACTTATTGTTTTTTTTGCTTATTTTTATTACATACACAATTATATTTATATATATTTATAATAACCAATATATAAACCATAATAAATATTCTTTAACTTCTTATCATAATATAATAGTTTTTGTTATTTAATTATATATTATATTACTAAAATAATAAACTTGAATAGATTTGCGAATCTAATCAAAGTGAAGCTCGGTTCAAGCTCGTTATTTATTTAACGTTAATTTAGTCATCTCAAGTATCACAAATGACTCCGCTCATTTATACCCTAAGTATTAGTGGATAATCGAAAATAAGTTAGTTATTTTGTTAATAAGAATTAGAAAAGTTAAAATATATTATATAATAGAAGACGAGTAAAATAGTTTGAAAGAAATTAAATATTTATCCATTTGTTTATAATCACCTAAATTATCACATACAATTAAATTAACACCAACAATGATAGCTTCTATAATTATATTTAGTATTTAATTTTAAATTAATATAAAAAGGTTTTACCTTTTATTTGATATCTATTTAATAAAAAAATGTGGTAAATATTTTTTTAATTTATTTAATTTTTTATTACCATGATGCAATAATTGAGTTTTAGAAATGGAAAGCGAAGCAACAATAATAATTCCCGACAATACACGCCAGGGTTCATTATAAAGGAACCTTCACGGGCCCTACGTTCGCGGAACGCGGTCGTTTTCGTGACTCATTACCAGATTCAACGGTTAAGATCTCGTTGGTTCATATTCGACGGCTGCTATACACCACGTATATTCCATTTGATTATTTTTTTTTTATATAAAATATTAAGGCTCGTGATCCTACGTGATTCAACTTTACTACGGAGTAAGTGGATCTTTTTTGTTTGCGAGTAAATATGATATGACCGTACAATGTATACTTGATTATTATATATTTTTTTTAACGGTGTGGGCTCAACTGACACGTCCCATCACGGGAGTCTCGTACATCAGTCTACCTAAACAACCCCTAAAGAATTCAAAATCTGCAGAGAGTGTTCCTAGTTTTTATGAAGTGCACCTTACAAGATTCGAACCCATGACCTCTATAGAGGAAAAATCCTTTGAGAAAAATTCTTGACCACCAAGGCAAAACCTTGATGGCTATACTTGATTATTACTAATTATCAGAAATGAACAAACAATTGAGAAAAAGACGGATTTTTAAAGCGTTGAGTGTTGAATCCAAGAAGAAGAAATATTTGTTGAGTTTGTTAGCTAAGTGTGTCAAAACTCAAAAGTTGTTTAACTTAGACTTAAATGGTTATAAACAGGGGCAGCCTTGAGGGTGTGCCAGGTGGGCGACTGCTCAGTGCCCAATATTTTTGGGGGGCCAAGATTTTTACAGGTCGTCGGAGTTGTAGGTTTGTCGGAGGAGGGAGAGGAGATGAGGTAACAACCGTAATTATCGGAGGAGGGAGAGGAGATTTTTACAGGTCGTCGGAGTTGTAGTTTGACTATATCCCACATAGTTCAACTACACCACTTCTACCAAGTGTCACTCATTAGTGTGACTAATTTTCTCATTATGTCAACTACAACAATCCTACCACATTCATACTTTACTTTGACCATTTACCACATGAGTCAAAATCAACATACAACTTATAAATAGAAATAAAAATACATCTACTTACATGTAACCACTACTTATCTACTACTAAGTAAGTGCAACCTTTGCCAATGAATATTCCAAATGGTCTTCAAAGCTAACATCCTTAACACCTTGATCACCTAAACATTCCACATGTTTTAGTAATCCAATTTATCCCAATACAAACACCAATTGAAGTTAACTCCCACCAAGATCTTATCATCTTCACTATTATCTAATCTTGGTTACTAAGCACCATACAAGCTTTTAACCATTACTAAACCAATTCTACCCATTTTGACCCATTAAGGATTTCACCCAATTTCATCAATTCATAATTCACCAATTCAATTGAGTTTTATACTTGAAAATGTGTTTATATTACACTGTAAACACTTATCCATACACAATTTCACCATTTAAACACCTAAATTGCAAAACCCCCAATTTGGACCTCATGAACCCTAATTTTCAAAATCCCCAATTTGTGAAATTAATATGGATTGATGAAATCCCTAGCTTTAGTTATGCTAGATAATCAATCCTAATCAATATTTAATCCACCACAACTCCCAATTTCTGTCCATTAGGGTTCATCCACCCAAACCCATCAAGAACAAGATTCATGGAGGATTTTCATAGATTAAAACACTTACTTGATGTTTAAGAAGGATTATGCAGGGCAAAACTTCCAATTCAAGCATGCAATTTACTGATTTTGAGCTTGATACCCTCTCCTCCTTTCCTCTTTGAAGAAAACGCAAACACACACACATATGTGTGTGGCCTGACTACTCTCAATTAACAAAATTGAGATTGTGTGAATTACACAACAACCCCCTCTAATTATAATATTGACTACTCTACCCAAAACTAGGTAATATCATCATTTAAATAACACCCTCTAATTATCTTATATTTATTTTCACCCCTATAATATAATTGTCATATTAATTTTTAAACCTGAAAATTGGTTCGTTATAGTGTAATATTTATTTAATTAGTAATCGTATAAATTGTTATGCATTTTCAAAACCTTTTAACAAATTATTATGTCATTAGGCTAGCTATACAAATTGCACTTTGAATCATGGCGAAAATATCTTTAACCCGTCCTTCCACATTCGAGGATGGGACCCAATGTTGTACCCTATTAATTGGTAAGACTATGTCTAATCACATCCACATTCCATAATATATTAATATCATGAAATTTATAAAGTTCAAAGCATTATTGTGTCATATTAAATGGTTTTTAATAAAAAAAAAAATTTAAACTTACCGTTTTACTTTTGTGAATTTACCAAGTTCATAACTGGGGGCTATATAGTTTTTTTTATTATTAACAGTACTTCATAACTAATTAATTTCTTTATTATCTCCTATAATTTTTTTAGAATAACATAATCTAAGTAGTTGAAGTACAACTTAAGATTTAAGGATAATCTCAACCCTTAGGGTAAGGGGTATAGCGCGTTGAAATCTCCCATCCATAACCAAAGGCCCGACGTAGAGTGACCAATTTGAAGAAGGTCCGACCAAAGAGACCTTTGAGCAATAACATCATTTGGGGTTTCTTAGAACCCCAGAGCGTAAATAATCACTGTTATGATTAAAAAATAACTATTTTTAATAACATTTGTCCCATTGAAAACAATAGTATTCCATAGGCAAATAAGTCTATCGGATCGCCCACAAGCGCCAACCTTTTCTAGATATTTTAACACTAGCCATCAAAATTAGACAACCGCTTATGTTAGGCTACTTTTATAACTTTCAGCATTATTAATTAACGTAACGTTTCTCAAAATATATGTGTATAATCTATGTACATATTTTATGACTTCCATTATACTTCAACAACAAAACTACTTTTTTCTTTTTTATTAAGTTTCTTCTACGATTTCAAAATTTATTAGTACTCTGGCGTAAATAATAAGGGTGGGGTGTCGTCCCTAACATCCCTCGCATCCTTAGCACCCTCTCTCTTTCACATCCTAAACCATTGAAATGGTTATCTTTTACATCCCAAACATTTTGTGTTATACAGTGAGCTAAAGAGGAGGTACATCAAGCATGCGAGACTTAGTATGATCGGCAAGATTTAACCGATGGAAACCACCCCCACATAAACTGCATGGGGTCGGGTGGTGTTCCTATTCAGAAAAAATGCCACATCACACAATCCCTCTTGATACCGAAACGACTCCCTTCACCCTACTAGTGTAACACAAAACTGAAAATATTAGAATTCTTGTTTTGAATTATTCTTAAGAAATGACAATTCTTTTCTTAGTGGGCGTTTGGTTCAAGAAATGTTTTTTAAAGGAGTTGGAAATGGAATTAAAATTGGAATTTGAATGGAATCATTTGTAATCTCATAAGGTGTTTGGTTTGCAAATTTACATCAAGAATTGGAATGTATATAAATGAAAATTACAAAATTACCCCACAAAGTTCATCTTCCATGTTTATAACTAACCAACCTTCGTCGTTGCTCCTGACTTTGATTTCTACATTGCTTTCTCTTGTTCCAAACTTTGATTACTGCTTTGGGTTCTAATTAACTTTGATTTTTTATTCTGGTTGATGAAATCAAACAACTTTCATTTATGTTTTTCTGGTTGATTTGTTCGATCTTAACCAAGACCCAATGATTTGGTCTGATCCTTTAACGAAGATTACAATCGATTTGTTCCATTTTGATGTTCATATGGTCTATCTATTTATGTCAACTCGATTTGTTTGATTTTAATCGGTTGTTGTTCATTGATCTTCGTATTCATTGTTGCCTACTCGAATCGTCACTCCTAGTCTTCATCGGTTAACTTTGAAGATGGTGATGGAAACGAATCATGATTAAGATAAAAAAAAATTATGGCGAAACAAAAAGATAAAACAAATGATTTTTTTTGTTTGGTCAATGAATTATGATGATAGAAATGAATCGTTGATTAAGAGGAAAAATTGAGTCCATGAAATGTGGGCATGAGGACAAAGAAAAACCAAATGAAAATTTTGAATTTTTTATTTAGAGGAAAGAAACGAATTACGGGCAGAAAGCAAATCTTTATTTTTGTTTAATGTCATTTTGCATTTTAAAATCACGACGATGTTGTCGAGCTTGGTGGGTTTTTTGGTAATTTTTCAACATTCCAATGGAATGTTTAGAAATCCTTCACACTAGGGAAGGAATTTAAATTCCAATGAATGATGGAAATTTTTCCAATTCCTTTTCCTTAATTGATCAACCAAACACAAATTTGGATGGAAAACATTCCTTTTCTAATTCCAATTCCATGGAATTCCACGAACCAAACGACCCTTTAGTATATTTGTAACTCAAAGTTCAAACTTTTTGTTTACAATAATCATTACTTATAATAACAGGGGACCGCTATCTATACACCAGCACATGATATCTAGACACCACCCCTATATGACTCATATAGGAGCTATACGAGATACAATACGACCGTATTGGTTAATACAGGACACGATACAACATTACTGGTAAACGCGGGACACAATACGACCGTATTGGACTATTTTGGGCACAATACATCCGTATTAGGTAAACATATGTGACATGTCTTGACGATGTTGGTTTGACTTTTAAGCTATCTGATCTGTATAGGCCCTATACGAGTTGTATAGCATGAGGGGTGGTGTACGCCTACAATCCCCTAATACTAACACCTTAATTTTAATTTTTATGAATATATTAGAAGTTCTTTTAATAGTTTAATTAACAATTATTACATCTCAAAATCACTATGAGGGTCATATCATGCAATGTCATTTTCATATCATGTCTACAAAGATAAAAACAAAAATCCAACTTAAAGTTCTTTTTCTTTTTTTGATATGATTTCGAAGAGAATCATTAAATAGCAAGCTTCAAAAACACGGTCACATTATCGCCGTCCAAGTTGCTCCTAAAAAGGCCCTTGGACTCCCCCTTCTCAAGGTTCTGTTCAAGGGCGTTATTCCTAACAAACATCTCTCCTCCATCTCTCTTCATATCAGTGACGTCTTCTCCCTCTCTCTCCACGTGAAATTAGGGTGTTAGAGATGCTCTAAGTGTACGACTGAATAACTAACTATGTTGGGAGATCCAATAACATGTTAACTTAATTAATTAATATGCATTTTCAAACTTGTTAGCAAGTTATTGTGCTATTGGCGATACAAAATGGACTTTAAAGTTTAAAGCAATGTAAAAATATCTTTTATATTGCAAGTTTTGCCGACATAAAAATTCATAATCACGTGTGACAGGCCGGCCCATTGGGCCTGCGATCCATACACCTTTAGTGGGCCTAACATTTCGAGAGGCCCAAAAAAAAATTTTAAAAATAAAAAATTATTGGACCTTTTTAAAGAAGTAATTTTTGAGACTTTTAAAAAAAAATTATTAGATCAAATAAATCAAGAAAAAACAATTGGGCTTTTTTAAAAGTATGTTGGGCTTAAAAATGTTAAATGTGTTTAGGCCCATGAATCCAATCCAATCCAATCCAATCCAATAATTTGTAATTTTGTATTAGCCTTAAAAAAAATTTATATTCTTAAAAAAATGTTAAATGTGTTATTACAAATTTACCCTTAATGTGTTTATGAAAAGTAATTAGTTAGATAAAATAACTTGTCATGAATCTTCGGTAATATAAAAACAAACCGTCCTTCCACAGTCCACACTCGAAGAGGTGGGGCCCAAAGTTGTATCCTCTTAATTGGTGAGAGTGTGTCTAATCACATAAATAATATCATGAAATTTATTTTGTTTAGAACGATGTTTGGTACTACCCCAATACCCGAGTGAGCCTTCCTAAGACGGGATTTCAACCATCCATACTGAATTTGACGTTACAGGTATGGCTCACACAGAAACACCATCAAGGAGGAAAACCCACCACTGTGGGAAAACTCCCCTTAAGTGAGGTTTGAACTTGAGACCTCAAATGATCCCAAGCTCTAACCATTATCCTCATGCCATTGAACCAGAAGACCAACGGCCATATCATGAAATTTATTAAGTTTATAGCATTATTGTGTCATATTAAATGGTTTTTTATAATTTTTTTTTTTATAAAAGCAACTTAGTTTTTAATGATTCAAACTATAACTTATTGACCGATAATAATTCAAACTAACAGTTTGGCTGGTGATAATCTCAACTTTCACTTTTGTTGTCAATGACAGTCCAGTAGCATAATTATCATATATTTACACTCGATTTACACTTATTTTCGCTCAAAATGGTGATTTTAAATGAGACGGAGAAACGTACAAGTGAAATCGAGTGTAAATATATGATGATTATGCTATTAGGGCTGCCATTGACAACAAAAGTAAAAGTTGAGATTATCATCAGTCAAACTGTTAGTTTAAATTATTATCGATCAATGAGTCATACTATGGATTATTAAAATCAATTTACCTTTTATAAATTACCTTTTTCACTTTTATGAATTTACCAAGTTCATAATTGGGTTCTATATTTAATATTTCAAAACTAAATTATTTCTTTATTATCTACTATATATTTTTTTTAAAGAACATGATATAAGGAGTTCAAGTACAACCTAATATTTAAGGATAATCTCAACCCTTTACCGCTCAACTACTCATATGAGATTTTATTAAATATTTAATATTATATTCTATCAAAAAAAATATTATACAAAATTAAAAAGAACATATTTATTTTATTAAATGAATCTTTAATTGAATTGTTATAAATGTATTTTATCTATAAAAAATTAACATTTTTTGTTTTCTTTTAAATCATGGGGGTTATTAAAAACCATAATAATAGCCAATGGGGTTCGTGACCTAATGGTATAGGCAAAGACTCTTGTAACACCAAGGTTTGAGAAGGTCATGAGTTCAAGTCTCATTCTCACATGATTGAATAAATATGCCTTTCAAAAAAAAAAATTTAAAAACCATAGTTTAAAATAAGAATGGGTTATAAATATTACTCAAAAGTAAGCGTAGCCCAGTGGTTATCTACTATCTTTTCACATTAAGGACCCGGGTTCGAGTCCTGTTAAACCCTATACTTTTTTTTGATTTTTTTGTTTCTTTTTTAATTTTCTTTTTCCAGATTTTTCAGGGTTTTTTTTTCAACCAGTTTTTTCAGGTTTTTCTTTAGGTTTTTGCTTTTTTTCTAATTTCTTTTTTTTTTCTACATTTTTAGGTTTCTTTTTTTTTTGTTTTGTTTTAATCTCTCTCTTTTTTTACGTTATAAATTTTAACACTCCAGTTGTATTAACATTTCAAGATATATAACCGTGAATTACGACAGCGCCGCGAAGCGCGTGGTGCTATACTAGTTATTTAACAAGTGATAGCTTTTATATATATGTTTGCTTGTATTCTATAAAATAATTGATTAGAGGATGTGGACAGAGGGTTCGTGAACCGAAACCTGTTCGTAACCCAAAACCGGGTTGAGTTTGAAACCGGTTTGACAGAAACCGGTTAGGGTAGGATTTGAACCGCCCGTTTAGGGTCGGGTTGAGTATTTTCGTGCTGAAACTTGTTTGAAACTGGCTCCTACCATTTAAAAATATAGCCGTTACAGGGACGTTGGGTAAACTCATATGACCGTTTTTCATTTTTGATGATTTTACCCCCTATGTTAGTATAAATAAGTATTAGATGTGTTGGTTTAATCACAACAGTAAAAAACGCTATCTGTTCTCTCAAAGCTCAAAAACGCTCACTTATGAATTTTTAAATCCGTTTACGTTCAAATATAGGTCACAAGTGCTAACCACAATCGGCCAATCGGGCATTAATTATGACGTATATTGAACTTAGGTAATGGAAAATTGATAGCCATGAACATGTCACCATGGACTCCAATCACACATACTCTAATCATTTCTTTAAATATGTATTTGATTGTTTTGTGAAAAAAATATTTTGGGAATTCATCAAAACCAATATTATAGATGATCACATGTTATTTCTTAGTTAAACTGAGTTTTTTCTAGATAACTCGTTATCTGTTTACAATTGATTTCCATTTCATTGAAAATTGCGTGAAAATAAGGAATCTCCTACGTTTCTTAGTTTTTTTTAACGACAACACCTAGATATTCTAGGATAATTAGGTATTCCCGGGCAACACCTAGAATATCCAGGGCAGCCCGTCACAGAAGGAACCCCCTAACTGAGTAAACCCCCTGGCCTTGCCACAAACCCTTTTTTTTGCTATGGCCAGGATTCGAACCCAAGACCTCCACTATGAGAAGTCTTGGGGCTACAGCGGTATAAGTTTCTTAGTTGTAAGATTAAAACTAATTATGTCAATTTTCAACTTTAAGATTAAAACACTAGCCGTCAATATGAGACCCCAACTTAAACTAGGCTACTTTTGTAACTTTTAGCATTATTAATTGATGTAATGTTCTCAAAATGCATGTGTATAATCTATGGACATATTTTTTATTTTTTTAAACGGCAAATCTAACTTACTCGTACTATTAAATTATACCAATTAATCATCTAATGTCTGGTTTTGAACCCAGGACCTTCAATTTAAAGACAAGAGCATCTACCAAGTGAGATAGTCCCATATTCGCTACGTGCATATTTTATGACTTCCATTCTACTTCAACAACAAAACTACTTTTTCTTATTCTTTCAACTTCTATGGTTTCAAAGATTATTGGTACTCTAGGTGTAAAAATAAATAATAATAAATCACTGTTTTGAAAAGATTATAGTTCTTGTTTTGGACTATTATTAAGAAATTAAGAAGTCACAATTCTTTTCTTAGTATATTTATAATTGAAGTTCTTTTTGTTTACAATAATCATTGCTTATTATAATAACATCTTAAGTTTTATGAATACATTAAAAGTTCTTTTGATAGTTTAATTAAGGGTTAGGCTATAAATACACCCTTTCTACTTGTCATACCCTCCTTCCTGTTTGTCGTACCCCTCTTACAAAACTAACTTTTAAAATGTTATTTTACCCCTTTCTAAAAATCATTATTTCAAAAATTGTTTTTTTTATGTTTAAAAACAATTTTTATAACATAAAACATATAGCCCTCCCTCTCCTACTTATCGTACCCCCTCCTCCAGAAAAAAAAACTTTTAAATGTCATTTTATCATATTTGAAAAATCATTATTTATAAAACCGTTCTTTTAAGTTTAAAAGTAATTTCTATAACATAAAACATGAACCCCTCCCCCCTCCTGCTAGTCGTACCTCCCTTCCTACTTGTCGTACCCACCCTCCCCCCCGGCGGAAAAAAATAATTTTTAAACTTGTCATTTTACCACATTCGAAAATCGTTTTTTGTAAAACGTTCTTTTAAGTTTAAAAGTAATTTCTATAACATAAAACTTATACCCCTCCCCCCTCCTACTAGTCGTACCTCCCTTCCTACTTGTCGTACCCCCCGGAAAAAATAACTTTTAAACTTGTCATTTTACCACATTCGAAAATCGTTATTTCTAAAACGTTCTTTTAAGTTTAAAAGCAATTTCTATAATATAAACCGTATACCCCTCCCCCCTCCTACTTGTCGTACCCCCCTCCAAAAAAAAACTTGTCATTTTAGCTCATTCGAAAAATCATTATTTCTAAAGTCGTTTTTTAAAGTTTAAAAGCATTTTCTATAATATAAAAAGTATACCCCTCCCCTCCGAAAAATAACTTTTAAACTTGTCATTTTATCACATTCGAAAAATCATTATTTCTAAACCGTTATTTTAAGTTTAAAAACACTTTTTATAACATAAAACGTATACCCTTCCACTCCTACTTGTCGTAACCCCCACCCTCACCAATTTTACTCATTCGAAAAATCATTATTTTTAAAAAGTTGTTTTACATTTAAAAAACACTTTCCGTAAAATATATTAAGATGTAATTTAAAAAAAATTCTAACTAGTATTTATTTTTTTTACAAAACTCCTTTAAAAAATAATCATATAACGTTTTTATAAATAAAACGATAAAAATGTTTTTATTTTTTTATAAAAGCTCTACTACCAAGTTCGACCTAAAATCACTGTAAGTCCCCCACAACCGCACTACCAAGTTCGACCTACCAACGGGCGCTACTCGCCGCTTAAGGGTGTGAAACCGAACTGTATTGCTAAACAAAAACACTGAACGGAATTGTAAATTCAGTTTTCGGTTGGGTTAACGGATATTTATTTTTTTGAATTCGGTTTATTAATTTAACCGAATAAACCGAATAATTGATAACTATATATGTTGAATTCGGTTTATACATTTTTTTGAATTCGGTTTATACATTTTTTTGAATTCGGTTTATTCGGTTGAATTTGGTTCGGTTAGATAAATTCACAATACGGTTCTGTTTGATTAACGGATAGGCCTAAAAAAATAAAAATCTATTAAACCGAACCAAAAAAACCAAAAACCGAACCGATGAACACCTCTATCGCCGCTAACCTCCACTACTGCAAATACAAGCCCGACCCGCCACCACTGTCAGCCACAACCTATAAAATAATTAAGACTTGTTTAAAACATTTTTTCTAATTAGTATTTTATTATTTTTTCATAAAACGTCTTTAAAAAATAATCATATAAAGTTTTTTATAAAAACTATAAAATATGTTTTTTTTTAAGTTGATGATATGTATTCAACCCATGATTAATACTTATAATAAAATTAGTTAATTAAAGTTTTCTTAAACATTTAAAAGACAAAAGAAACAAAAAGGTTAAAACTTTATTTATAGAGAACTTAAGCAAGGGGTACGACAAGTAAAATTCAGATTAAGGAGGGTACGTATAGCACAACCATTTAATTAACAATTAATACATCTCAAAGACCACTATGAGGGTCATGTCATGAAATGTCCTTTTCATATCATGCCTACAAAGATTAGAACGAGCATTCAACTTAAAATTCTTTTGATTTAAGTTAAAAAGGGATGGGTGTGGGTTCGGGATGGACGAGGAAAGGAGTGAGCGGGAAGGAAAGCAGTGAGGTGGCTGTGAGCAACGGAAAGAAAGCATGTGAATCGGGATGGCTTTCTCGAAGAAGAAAAGAAGTAAAGAAGAAAAACAGGGCTTCCAGGATGGAGCAGGGTGTGGGATCAGCGGGAATACCGCCCCACACCTTCGGTACCGCAACGGGATAGCGTGAGATTTCTTTATCGCCCACAGCCACACCTACCGTCCTAAATGTTTTATTAATAACAAATAAACTCATGTACAGGGGCGGCTGGAAGGCACTGCGGGCAACACGACCGTAGGAGGCCCAACATTTCGAGAGGCCCAAAAAAAAAAAATTATATATATATTAAAATTTTCGAGGCTTTAAAAAAAATTATTAGGCCTTTTTAAAAAAGTAATTTTCATTATGGGCCTTTTTTTTACGGCTCGTGTAGGACATTCGAATTCTCGGAGACGGCCCTGCTCATGTATTAATATGTAACTATATATAGACATATTAAAATCAAATAAGTTGATTTGTAATATTATTTTTTAATCACACACGAAATCCAGTTTTAAGCAACTTAAGTATCAATTTACTGAGGTTCAAAATCAATTTATTTAAAGTAAAAACATTTAACAAATATTAGGGCTTGATCACAATCCAACAAATAAAAACGCATACCACCTAGAGGTGCAAAAAAAAAAAAACCGGTTCGGAACCAAAACAGGTATTAAAATTGGTTTGGCCATAACCAGTTAGGAACTGACCCAACCCGTCGGTTTGGAGTTTCTTGGCCAGGAACCGGGTTTTTAGAAACTAGTTTTAATCGTTGAAACTTTCTATGAGCGTTATCTAAAGTCTTTATGGTCGTTTTTATACCGTTTATGACTGTTGTTTTAAAGTTTATTTTACCCTTTTGCCACCATGTATTAGTATAAATAGGTATCGAATGTGTTGTTTATCATAACACGGGGTTTGCATTGTTAATTGCAGTAAAGTTGGGTAGACTCTTTTCATTGGTGGTTTAACTTTTGGGGAGATAAGATCAAGGGGCGTTTGTTTCGGGAATATTTTGTAAATGAATCTTGAATTTATTTGATTAATTCCATAAAAGACTAACAAAACACAATTATAAAATAGATTAAAATAGTACCTCTTTCAGCGATTGTGGGCCACATCATGATATTTCTTTTTTTTTTTTTTAATTTTCATTTTCACCCCTCATTCGTTTCTCTTTAATAACTTTTGCTGGTTAACTTAAAGAAAAAAATGGAATGCGTGGCTGTTTTTTGTTTTTTTTTGTCAACGTTCTGATATAATATTTTTTGAAAACGAAGTTGTATTCAAAATCGACTATGGTATCGTAGCATATAGCGAGTGCCGTTACCGTTGTCATACCGTGATGAGCTGAACCTATCATCAACGAACATCATTGCCGGTATTGATGTTATCAGAAGCGGTATCGGTATTCGCTTTTATGGTTTTCGACGGCCCCAATCGATAACGACCAAAATCCTGCTGCATGGTGTTAGTGAAAAACGATCAGACTCCCGCAACGAAGCGCGGGTATTCGTTTATACAAGCTTATTCTTGTCTTTTTTTGTTGTGTGTGAATACATCCTACCGCAAAGCGCGGGGAACAAGCTAGTTCAGTTTTAATCCTAGTGAATTTTACATTAAGTATTTTTGGTAAATATAAAACATACAAGAACAAAAGGGATGGATCTCACCATTACTAATGATAAACATGGCTGAAATTTTCAACAAGATTTTGCTTTGATCATCAACATCATGAAACAAAGTTTTTATAGGATGTTGATTTTATGAGGTAGTGTGCATTTTTCTTTCTTCTTCGGCTTGTGATCAAGCCCTAATATTTTTTAAAAACGATTTTGAACCTTAGTAAATTGATAATTAAGGTTTTTAAAATTGGTTTTACCATCTTGTAAAAAAACAGTTTCAAATTCATACATGGTTTGAATATAATTAGATATTAAGAAATAAGTTTATGTGTCATTAATAAAACACTTGGAGCATCCGCGGTCAGCGTTTTTACCATCAACGGACGGTAGACGTGGAATAGAGGAATACACACTTCAGACATGATGGGGAGAGAGAGATCCCGCGGTCCGTGGGAGACGAAAGCGGTTCTGGTGAGAGGTAATAAGGAGAGAGAAAGGGAACGCGGTCAGTAGGGAGGAGAGAGAACGGGGTTGATCTATGAGGCATACGTTAGACATGTTGATGTGGACGCTTTTTGTAACTCAAATCAAAAGAAATTTAAGTGGAATGCTTGTTCTAATCTTTGTAGAATTGATAAGAAAAGGACATTACATGAGATGGCCCTCATAATGGTCTTGAGATGTATTAATTGTTACTAAAAGGACTTGTAATATATTCAAGGCGTTATCATTATAAGTAATGATCAGTGTAAACAAAAAGTTTAACTTGAATTATAAATATACTAAGAAAAGAATTGTGAGAATAATCCAAAACAAGAATTCTTATCTTTACATATTATTATCTTTTCGCTATCATGGACCGGATAAGATTTATTTTTAAAATATTTAATTTTATATGATAAGTTAAATTTCTCTAATTAATAATAGTTTTTTTTAAAATTTGGAACAGTTATAATTAATTTTTACTCTAATTTTTCTTTTTAAATTCTAGATATTTAACAAGTGAGATTTTGCATATTTTTGCTTGTATTTTATAAAATAATAAATTAAAGGATGTAGATGGTCCCACATGGGTCATCTATCCATAGTGCATGGAGATGGACATCATTCCTTCTGTACTTTATAAACTTTTCGTGAGGCAATGAGAAGTTCTTACTTCTTAGCCATCATCAACATGTCTCCATAGAATTCAATTACGAATGCTATCATTTAAAAACATGTATTTCAATGATTTTTGAAAAAATTATAATCTTTATAGACTAGCTCATGTTATGTCTTGTTAAATCAAGTTTTTCTATCTAGCGTGTTATTTATTTACAACCGGTGATAATAAAATAAAAAGGAATTAAATATATTGAACTTAGTGCGAACATAAATTTTGATCATTGAAGATTAAGAGGTCTATCGTATATATGCAAGAAATCTCGTGATAAGATGAACATTAGGGAAAACTACACACAACGGTTTAGCCCAACTACAAAGCCACTTTCCCTCGTCTAGACCCCCAATTTCGAATTTCCCTCAATCTTAAAATACCTGGTTTCAACTCGTTTCCATTTTAATTGAGAATTACATGAAAAATAAGGAATCTCAATCAGTCATGCGATTTCTTAGTTGTATAAATCGGAATAATTTCTATCAATTTTTAATTTCAATATTTTAATAGTAGCTTTCAAAAGTATACCTCACTTGTATTATGTTACCTTTGTAACTTTTATTGTTATTGAAAGATATAACGTTTCTCAAAATGTATGTGTATAATCTATATACCATTTTTTGTGACTTCGAGTATATACCATTTTTGTGACTACGAATTATAAGTGTTTTATTAATGACAAATAAACTCTGTTGTTAATTTCTAATTATATTCATACATGTTCAAATCAAGTATGGATTTGAAATTATTTTTTAATAACATAGTAAAATCAATTTTAAAAACCTTAATTATCACTTTACAAGGAATAAAAATCACTTTTTAAAAAGAAAGATATTTAACAAATATTAGGGCTTGATCACGAGCCAAAAAAAGAAAAAGAAAGTGCACACCACCCCACTAAAGTCAACAACCTATCAAAACTCTCTTTCATGATGTTGTGATCAAAGCAAAATCTTGATGAAAATCTCATCCACATATATATCATAAAGTAAATGTGAAATTCATCTAAGGTTTACCCCCACCCCATCTCCTTTTTATTCTTATACCAGGTTAAAATCAAGTATATTACATAAGTTGAATAAATATAATTTTATATACTTAGTAATAAAAAATTTATATTTTTAAAACCCGTGTATTACTTTTACGTGACAATTATAAATTATGTTAAGTTAATTTTTAAAACATTTTTTAGCTGCGTATTAATTTTTTTTATGTAACTGATAAGTGTTAATTCATATTAAACTTTAGAAACTCGGTGTATTACATGAGTTAAATAAATGCAATGTTATATATATTTAATAATAAAAATTTATATATTACATATTTATGAAAAACGTTTTATAAAAATAATTATAGAAATCATTATTATTATTAGGAGAGAGAGGCGGGAAACAAAAAATTATAAAAACAATTAAAAAAATTTGTATAACTAAAAGAAGAGAGATGCGAGAAAAAAAAGTTGAGGATGTATGGGGGGGAGTAACAAGTGTCCCATCAATACCTTTATTTATTATATACTAGGTTAGAATCCCGTGTATTATACGAGTTGTATATTGAAAACGATATAACTTATAAATTTGTAAATACGTCATAGTTTGTCAGACTATTATGACCGTCTAGAGATATATCAAGTACAAATGTGTGTATATAACAAATTAGTATTTTTCTTTAATAAAATATTTATAATATCATTATTATTTAATAAGATAGAGACGTATTTATTAGGAGAGAGAGACGGGAAAACCAATGTGAGGAGACACGAGGAAGTGACAAGTGTCCAACTTAAACATTTATTTATTAGTATACTAGTTTAGGCCCCGTGTGTACACACGGCATGAAAAATATCAATACATAAATTTCTTAAATATTTATTTATATGTTTTACCATCTGTAAAAATATATTACATATAGTAATGATAGAAAACAAAATTCAAAATATATAAAAATTAATATATAATTTTCATTTACTATTTAATTGAAAACAAAAGTTACATAATTGGATTTCAAAATTTCTTATAATAAAATATAATTTAAAATAAGTGTGTTTTATTAGTATAATTAGTATTTTCTTCAAATATTTACTATTATTAAAAGATATAGGTATATTTAATAAAAGATGGATGTGAAAAAAAAATTATGAGAATGAATATGGAATCGAGACGTGGTACAAAAAAATCTTTTATTTATTATATGGTATATATATAGATATAAATTAATACTTTGTTTAAAATTATAATATTATTGAAAATATGGAAGTGCATTTATTAAGAGAGAGAGACGGGAAAATTTTTTTAAGAATGAATGTGGAGGCGACACGTGTCATTGAAAAACCTTTATTTATTATATAGTATAGATATTATAGATATAGATATTTTATATTTATCAAAAATACCTAAAAAGATACTATAATTAAGAAAATCTAAAAACATTTTATTCTATTTGATTCGCGGAGTTGACTAAGATTGAAATTTAAAAACGGTCCATCAAAAATCATATTTAATTATTTTTTTTAGAATTAGAATTAAAAAATATTTCATCAATTCAAAAAATTCAAGATATATTCATATTAGTGGAGAAAATAACCCTCCATGGATTCGATTTGGCCTAGGAAGAAAGACATGAATGAAAGACATTGAAACTTGGTCTTTGTCTTCATCAAAGATGGTAGAGGCTAGATCGTAAGTTCGTCTTTATCTTTGAAGACTCGAACCGATTTCATGTATCAGAAGATTTGAACAGATTCAAAAGTGAAGAAAGACTAAATCCCATGGAGTTTGATGATTTCAAACATATGCCATGGATTCAAAGATCGAAGCATTCCGTGGTGACCGGAGTCATATCCTTATTATAATAAATAAGGATCTAGGATGACATGTGTCGTGCTCATATAATCTTAATTTATGATTTTCCCGCTCTTTTTTCCTCCTCTATTATCTCGTTCAATTTGCAAAATTTCCATATTTACATACTTAAAATTTGCAAATTTTTTATAAAATACAATGGTTTCACTAAAAAATAAAACATGTCAATTAAGGTTAAAGATTCAAAAGTCACTAAAAGTATATTTTTATTAAAAAAATACTTAAAACTAAAATAATGTAATCTGATATTTTGTAAACTTTTTCTGTTGTATGTATTTCAAATCAATAATCATTATTTGGTTAATCATTAATTAAGTAACTCATGCCGTCACGTGTCATAATTCTAGCTCCTTATTTCCAATCGATAAAAGCAAAAAATGAACTAAAGAATAAAAAATAAGCCCCTTCTTTGAGTCGCCATCTTGAAAGATAACTTCATTTCGATACTTTCAAATAATCCACCAAGCCACAAAAATCATCGTCTCCACCACTTCTTTCTTCTTGTGAATCCAACTCTTCCCATCCACCCACTAGGATTCGGCTTCAACGAGTTTGGCAACTCTATGTCAAGCCAGATCGTAACTGATCTCCAAATAGAACTAGCAATTTGGCACTCTCCAAATACATGATCAACCATCTCTGTTTCATGAGAACAAAAGGCACAAAATGTTGGGGATATCCAAACTCGTGTAGGAAGCCGAATAAGAAGTAAACGCCATACAAAAATATGAACCTTCCTAGGAACATGTTTATTCCATCTTGTAGAAATATTAGCACCCGGAAGCACCAAACGATCGATTAATTTCCGCACATCTTTAACCTTAAACTCATCTTGCCATTCGAGATCTCGAATCCATCTATCATTTCCCTCGTTCCAAGAAATCAAAGTCAAATATTTTTGAAGGTCCAAGAATTTACTCTCTTCCACACCTCCTCGAATTAGTCTACACCATTCCCACTTCAAAAGTGAATCACTTATCCAATCGGTAGTTAAACAATCTTTATGAATTTCAAGTTGAAAAAGTATCAGAAATCTATCACATAAAGGACCATATCCGAGCCAAGTATCAAGCCAAAATAAAGTCGAGTAACCTCTCCCCACCTTTTTCTTATCGACGACAATGGAACCAAGCCTCTCTCGTCAAGCTTGTTAATACTTTTCACAATCCTATTCCACATACCATTCCCTTTACCAACTTTACGTTTATCAAACACATCATAATGTCGCCGGTGAATGGAGTTAATAACCAAAACCCAAAGCGATTATGGGTTATTATGATATCTCCATCTCCATTTTAATAAAAGCGATGAATTGAACGAACTTAAACTTCCAATGCCCAAGCCCCCACGGGATTTATCCGCCCAAACTAAATCCCATTTAACCCATGGCATTCGATTAGAATCACCATCCTCTCCCCAAAAAAATCGTGCTCGAAGACCTTCCAACCTCACCTTAACCTTCGACGGCAAGAGTAACAACGAAAGATAATAAATGCCAACCGATCCAAGTATCGAGGAGACGAGCGTGGATCTACCTCCAATAGAAAGTAATTTAGCCTTCCGGTTGAAGAGTTTTTTTAAAACTTTTTTTATTATTGGAGACCATCCTTTAATCGAAGCAAGGTTGGCCCCAACCGGGATACCCAAGTAAGTGAACGACAAAGCATCCGATTTACACCCCGTCAAGGAAGCCATTGTAGAAACATCAATATCTTCAACCCCAACTCCAAAAAGACTATATTTCTGAATATTCAGCTTCAACCCGGATGCTAAATAAAAACAATCTAAGAGCCCGGACCACATTAGAAAAATTTTCAACTGACCAATATCCTAATATGATAACATCGTCCGCATAAAAAATATGAGACAATAAAATCTCAGCTTTACCAACTCTAGCTCCCCGAAATAAACCGAGATTCACTAAATCTTTGAAGACTACACGTAGACCTTCCATCGCCAAAATGAAAGGCAATAAAGGATCACCTTGTCGCAGCCCCCTTTCCAACTTGAATTATGAAGTCAGGCTACCATTAATAAGAACCTAAGAATAAGCCGAGTATAAACACGCTTTAATCAAATCAATCCATTTTTTTTTACCAAATCTTATCCGGTCCATGATAGCCAAAAGATAATCCTAAGATAAAGAATCGTACGATTTAGCAAAATCCACTTTAAATATCATCAATTTATTTTTCCTCTTTTTATACCAATCAATCGTTTCATTGAACATCAAAGGGCCATCTAGAATCTGATGGCGCTTCATAAACGCCGATTGTTCCATACTAACCACTGTATCCACAATTTTAGCAATACGATTAACTAACAACTTAGCAATAATTTTATATTCTACGTTGATTAGACTAATAAGTCTAAAATCGGTAACTAAAAGAGGATTATTTACCTTGGGTAGCGTTCAGATTCCGGTTGTCAAAGCTACGAGAACATAGACCCTTAACAATGTGGGAGGTCAACCCATATTATATGACTTAGTGATCCTAACCATGCCTCTTATGAAGCATATCTCATATGGATCTTGGTTTAAAAAGGCTCACCTGCGCGAGGCGCTGAGGAAAATGCATCAAGGGATAAGGTGCACCACATGTAGTTCTAGGTCAATATTGGTTAAAATTAAGGTTTTAAGAGGTTTATGAAATATTTACTTGATAAAAAGGTTTATATGTAAAACAGATGAGAGATGCAGTTTCTTATTATAAATAAAGCTTTATATAGATGAGCAGCTCACGTACATGATGCACGCTGTAATGCTCGCACCACGGCTTTTGGACCAAAACGTCTTAGATCGCCTCACACTTTTTTAAACTAAATCGGACCGCCTCACACTTTTTTAAACTAAAATCTAGAGACCACGAGGGGAACCCATGATTGTTCTCGCACATAACATGTGCGTTCATACGCGCTACCAAACGGGAAAGGCCTCTTTCAACTTCTGTGGTTTCAAATTTCTTGGTGTAAAAATAATAATATGTAAAGATAAGAATTCTTGTTTTGGATTATTCTCACAATTCTTTTCTTAGTATATTTATAATTCAAGTTAAACTTTTTGTTTACACTGATCATTACTTATAATGATAACGCCTTGAATATATTACAAGTCCTTTTAGTAACAATTAATACATCTCAAGACCATTATGAGGGCCATCTCATGTAATGTCCTTTTCTTATCAATTCTACAAAGATTAGAACAAGCATTCCACTTAAATTTCTTTTGATTTGAGTTACAAAAAACATCCACATCGGCATCAACATGTCTAACGTATGCCTCATAGATCAACCCCGTTCTCTCTCCTCCCTACTGACCGCGTTCCCTTTCTCTCTCCTTATTACCTCTCACCAGAACCGCTTTCGTCTCCCACGGACCGCGGGATCTCTCTCTCCCCATCATGTCTGAAGTGTGTATTCCTCTCTTCCACGTCTACCGTCCGTTGATGGTAAAAACGCCGACCGCGGATGCTCTAAGTGTTTTATTAATGACACATAAACTTATTTCTTAATATCTAATTATATTCAAACCATGTATGAATTTGAAACTGTTTTTTTACAAGATGGTAAAACCAAATTTAAAAACCTTAATTATCAATTTACTAAGGTTGAAAATCGTTTTAAAAAAATATTAGGGCTTGATCACAAGCCGAAGAAGAAAGAAAAATGCACACTACCTCATAAAATCAACATCCTATAAAAACTTTGTTTCATGATGTTGATGATCAAAGCAAAATCTTGTTGAAAATTTCAGCCATGTTTATCATTAGTAATGGTGAGATCCATCTCCCTTTTGTTCTTGTATGTTTTATATTTACCAAAAATACTTAATGTAAAATTCACTAGGATTAAAACTGAACTAGCTTGTTCCCCGCGCTTCGCGGTAGGATGTATCCACACACAACAAAAAAAGACAAGAATAAGCTTGTATAATTTAATACCCGCGCTTCGTGGCAGGAGTCTGGTCGTTTTTCACTAACACCATGTAGCAGGATTTTGGTCGTTATCGGTTGGGGCCGTCGAAAACCATAAGAGTGAATATCGATACCGATAACATCAATACCGACAATGATGTTCGTTGATGATAGGTTCGGCTCATCACGGTACGACAACGGTAACGACACTCGCTATATGCTACGATACCAAAAAAATAGTCGATTTTGAATACAACTTCGTTTTCAAAAAATATTATATCGGAACGTTGACAAAAAAAAAATAAAAACAGACACGAATTCCGTTTTTTTCTTTAAGTTAACGAACGAAAGTTATTAAAGAGAAACGAATGAGGAGTGAAAATGAAAATTGAAAAAAAAAAAGAAATATCATGATGTGGCCCACAATCGCTGAAAGAGTACTATTTTAATCTATTTTATAATTGTGTTTTGTTAGTCTTTTATGGAATTAATCAAATAAATTCAAGATTCATTTACAAAATATTCCCGAAACAAACGCCCCTTGATCTTATCTCCCCAAAAGTTAAACCACCAATGAAAAGAGTCTACCCAACTTTACTGCAATTAACAATGCAAACCCCCATTTCTAATCCTTGAAGAGATGGAAATCATGATCAGATTAAACCCACAATACCAATGTGAAAGATAAGATGAAAATTTAAGGGCAATTGAAGGGAGTGGCATTTTCTTGCATTCCAATACAAATTTCAAGAAGACTAAATTTCATAAATTTGGTATCAAATGTGACACCTTATCCCAAATTCAGATCAAGACCCAAATATGCAAAAAAAACATCCTTAGCCTGCCAAGGCGACCCAGTTCACCTCCGGTGTATCGGACTTCAGAGATATACACCTTGCGTAGGATTCATATGTATCATCCTTTAAGACGTTTGGATTCCGGTATAGTCAAAGCTATGAGAAGACAGATCATAAACAACGTGGGCGGTAAACCCATATTATATGACTTAGTGATCCTAACCATGCCTCCTATGGGGCATACTCATCTGTAGATCGTTAAGTTCTGGATCAATGATATCCAGAATTAAGATGCTCCAGAGTAGGGGTGAGCAAAACACGATTAACCGAATCAAAACCGGATTTAACCCAATTCATTATTTTAAGCCCAATTTTTTCAAGCACAAATATTACAAACCCAAATGTAGACACAAAATTGATTGGTTCCCTAAAACTGGAAGACCAAAATTTCGGACCTTTTGATTCAATTTGAGCCCAAAATCGACCATACACACCCCTACTCCAGAGCAGTAGGAGAACTCATAATTGTTCTCACACATTATGTGTGTTCATATGCTATCAGACTGCACAATATATCTAAATTATATGCGTTAAAAGACATCCCTTAAATATAGCCCAAGGAAATGCATGAAACGAGTGTTTGTAATAAATGCTCCGACTTGTCCTAAAAATACTACTTCCAAACACTCTGTAAAAGCACGTGCTTAGAATCACGCCAGATTTAGGTTAGGGGGTATTGTGATGAGGCTGGCGTGGTTCTTTGTTTACAGAACGTTCGGATCACTCAAGCCACCCACTCAAACACTGCAGCTTATCTTTTTTTAGAAAGAAAAAACATTAAAAATCTTAAGATTTATAAAAATTATACTTCATCCATTCAACATCTCAAAAAACCTGCCTAAGTAACAGTAACCAACCAACTAAATATCATCTTCTTGAATTTATGCCCAACTTTCAAGAAAACCAAGTTTGATGTCAAAAGTGACAGATTATAATTTAAATTCAGAATGAAGAAACCCAAAAATGCAGAAAAAACATTCTACCAATGTTTTCCCCATTTGCATAAAGAGAGTTAAGAGAAAACTCTTATTTTTGAGTCAAAAATATATAAAAATAAGATGAGAAAAACCTTAACCGGTAAGAGCAGAGTTCAGAGCACTATGAACATCAACTCCAATCTGGGCTTCAGCTTTGTCCAAATCAGTTGATGCTGAGTTCAGCTTCTGAGTGAACTCACTTAAACCCTTTTGTACTTGTGCCGGGTCAATTCGGTCAAGGGGGATGGCCTCAACAGCCAATATGTCTGCATATGAGTTTGAGTGCACAAAAGCAAAGCCACTGCTTATAAAGTACTTCTTCACATCGTTACCTTCATGGACCGAGAGGAGGCCCGGTTTGAGCTCTGCAATTGTTGGTACGTGACCTGGTAATATACCCATCTGGCCTGTTGTTGCTGGAACTATCACCATATCAACCTTTAATAATGCCACAAGAAAAAAAAAGTTAGCATGAAATTCAAAGGATAACGGGCTTCTTTTGAAACTTCTCATCATTTGGGATCAGTCACCAATCACAAGCATGTTTAAAGGCAAAATGGGTGAGTCGGTTCGTGAGTCAGGTTGGCTTGAAGCATTTATTGTCCAAAAATTCTTAAGTTTTTTTTATAAACAAGTAGTGTCAGATATGATTACAAAAATATGCTATTTGAATAATTTTAACTTTTTTAATAAAAATATTTTAGATGATAAACACACTTTGGCAACTTTCGACTCGTTTGGATGTTATTTGAAATAAAAACGCTATACGATTACCATAATTTAACATAACATCGCAGAAATGCATTGGCATTGCAAGATTGCATGTATTTGTTTTGACATAGTGAATAATATATAGTTGCACTAAGCCACTAATAACAGTAGCTGTCAAAATTAGACATACACATATACGTAGACACACACGCCCTTATATAGTTATTAGTTTTTATAAATATTCACATAGATTATGTATTTTTCATATATATAATAATATATATACCATATTAGTCACCCTTATTTACATTTATTTATCAGTCATCCCAGCAGAGACTCCAAATTATCCACTAGAACCAAATTGTAACTCGGTTTGGTTTTAAACATTGGTTGCATATAATACTTTATTATGCATAGAATTGTTTTTAAGTGATGGTGAGTATAATCTTTTATCTATAACTATTAATACTATCTTAAAGTCATGTGTATTTCAAGCTTTTGTTCCATTGCCCTATACAATCGTGAACCAAATAACCAATTCACCAGCATTTAATATCTGGGTTAGTTTGGTTCAGTTTTTAAGATTAGTTTGACGGTTCGGTTCATAAGGCAAACAAAACTGAACGAACACCCTAATATCTTACAAGAATAAAGGATAAGTTACACAAATGAACTTTAGCAGGTAAACCCATAAGCAGATGAAACATTACATAAAATTGAGTCAGAAGGAACAAAACAAATAATGTACTCAGCAAAAAAGAAAAGCAGACACTGCATTAACATTCAACAAGCATCCTTACTTGCAAGTTGTAAATCATCAAAAATACGAAAAACACAATACCACGGAAATCAGCCATCAAATATTGAATAGTAATATTGGATTGTATACTTGATAAACTGAATCAAAAAGTTTCAGAAAAACTCAAAACATAGCAATCAACAAAAGAGTTCAAGAATATGTATGTGTATAGTTAATATAAATTTTCCAAACTATGATAAAAAGATTTCAATACCTCGAACTCTTATTAAAAATTAGGAGTTAATGAAGCCTGTGACTAAATTTAATTGACCACTTTGTCATAAGCATGGGAACTTTACAATCAACACAGAGCACATTCAAGAACTTTTGTCTTTATTGTAGAAATTCACAAGGGCTGTAAAGTCGTAAAACAAAACACACTCACAGCATTAAAAAGCTAGCACCCAACACATTAGTGAAAACCCAAATAAAATAATAATTTCTAGTGCAAAAAAATGATAGAAATAGTAAAATAATCACTTAGTTATAGAGCTCAAAATATAAATCAATCATATAACCTAGAAAGCTGAAAGCGTATGTTTGCCGTGACAATATTTCAGAAGGGAATGTGTATTCAGATTTCAGACATCTCAAACAAAAAAAAATCAAAGTATCCTTGCCAAAAAAAATATGACTACAACTAAAATCACTCATTAAGGATGTGGAAGCGTATGAACAACATAGACGGACCACATTTTACTGAATAGCTCAAACCATATGTAGTGGAAGACTATATCAATAAGGATTGAAAATTATTTAGAACAATAGAAACGCAAATGTGAGAACTCATTTAGAATGTGAAAATATATGAACAAAACAGACACCGTATTTATTAGATAAAACGAATCATATGTAGTACAAGAATATAGACTAACAGAGTATTAAACTTTGTGAAACAACAAAACCCAAATGAAATCACTCATTTAGAATGTGAAAACATATGTACAAACTTGATTTTAAAAAGTGTGTGGCGCTCCGATGCGTACTTTTGATCCCAAAAGCCGATGCGTGACACGTATGCGAGGTGTTCGTTATTAAAAAAATACTAAAAAATATTTAAAGATAATATTTTAACTTGTTAACTTTTAAACATAAAAAGATAAAATATTCTCATCGCCTCTGGTCGAATTTGTTCAATCAATGATCTAATTTGTTCAAACACTAAAACCCATTGCTCAATCAATGGTTAGATTTGTTATTTGAAAACTCAGACCCATTGCAATCGACGGTCTAATTTGTTTAAATAATGGTTAACTACATAAAACGCCACATCAGACCGCATCATGTGATGTGAGCATTATGCACTCTTGATGCGCGCATTTTAAAACCAAGTGTACAATTTTGTAAAAAGAATAAGAATCCAACTAAAATCACTCATAGACAAGCCATATTTACTAGTTATCTCAAACCATATGTAATGCAAATATATATCAACAAATGATTGAAAATCCATAAAAACAGTAAAAATTCAAACCAAAGCACTCATTTACAATGTAAAAACATATGAACACAATAATCACTTATTGTGAAAAGAGTTAAGAATAGCTACAAGATTAAAAAATAACCAGATGAAACCAACCCATTAAAAGCAGAATGCATCAATAACCACAATACTATCTAGCAGAACCTAAAGAATACAAAGAAAAAAAAATCAAATTATTATAACTTTTTTATAAAACTAAACCAGATGATTTCGACTATTAGAGACGCAAACCCTAGAATATTAACTGTAAGATTGAAAAGGATAAACATGATGCAGATAACCAATTAACCACATTATTAGTCATTTCCAACCCTAGAAGATCCAAATAAGAGAAAACAAACCTCTGCTTTGGAGAGTTCCGCAGCGTAAGGGAGAACGAAATTGACGGTGAGTTTGGATGGCAAAGTGGAAGGAGTAGGAGGCCGGGGCTCCATGAACTGGATCGGTGTCTTTGGCGGATCGATATTGGGGGCAACCTTCTTCCACGCCTCCACGAAAGCACTGTCGCCGGATGAGGCATCGGTAGATACATCGGTGGAGTAAGGGCGGAGAATGGTTGCAGCGGCGCAGGCGGAGTGATTGGTGGTAGATCGGGTGAGGAGGCGGTGAGCTACTTGGCGAAACATGGATGGTAGGTCGGAGATCGATCGGAGTTGGGGTTTGCAGTCTTTGATTGGTGTTTGGGGATCCTGGTTGTATTTAGGGTAACATTTTGGGTATGTTGTCTATCCGGCTCACTTTAGTACAATACACCAAAACAAAAATGAATGTATTATATATTTTTAGAAGTTATCTATAGTATCTATATCTATACTATTATATAATAGGGTATCTATATCTATACTATTATATAATAGGGATTAGGAGGATAACAATATAATTTTATAAAAATTTTAAGACACTACCATTGTCGCAACAATCTGTTCATCATTGTAACTGATGACGGGTTTAAACACCCAATCAATGTTTTCCTGCGTTGCCATAAAGCCCCTCTTCAACGCCATTTTTCTGATTCCGCACCCCCTCTACAGACAACCATCGCAGGTAACTTGGTGATTCACTTTCTTCTCTTTGAAACTTTCTATTTTGAATTTTTCAGTTTCTTCTATTACTTCTGTTTGGTTTATTGTATCTATGTAATTGGTTTTAGGTAACTTTCTTCTTCTATTTGGTTGTATATGTTGGTCTTCTAGGTTACCATTTGCATTTTGACCGAAATTTATTCTTCAGTTTTCCCTGTTGGCTGTGTTTTTTAACGTAGTTTGATTGAATTCTTGTTGTGACTTAGAATAATTGAAGGCTGTGAAAATGAAAACCGCATCTTGTGTTTGATAAAAAGAAATAGAATAGAAATATAACATTATAGAAAGAAATGTTTGATCTAGAAATCTAAAAAGTTTCCGCTTCACCCGTACCATATCGTGGTTTTGTTAAGAAAAGAATAAAGTTGGTGATTTTAAGATGATTGTTACACATCTTTAATTTTTAATATGGAAATCCAACTACAATCTCGTGCAAATAGAACTGAAAATTACATTTTTTTTATTTATTTATTTTGGTAACCTCCAAACATAGAATTATTTTAGAGGAAGAGCTAGCCTATTCTGCTTAATATATCCTGTAACAATATTATTTTAGGCTTTATCAGTTAAAAATATTTGTTACTGAGTGGGCTTATGAGTTCCTCCTTTTTGTTTCATACAAGTTGGTCGCAGGAACATACAAGTGGGACGCAGGGGCATACAACTAGGACGGGATTTCTGCTTTGCAAGGTGCCGTTCTAAAATTTCTACCTAATATTTTTTGTTTATTTTTGCATTTGTTTTAATAATTTCATCATATATAACAAAAAAACAATATAAATTATACATTGCTACTGCTGTTGCTATTGTAGTAATGGAAAGGGTATTGCATAGGTTTTAGTTTAAATATGGGAATCCACCTTTTAGTTAACTACATGTAAATTTCATATATTTAATACAAAAATTATTGATAATTAGTGAGAACTCCTGTACCAAATTGGCCCGTTCCCCTTTTAGCTAAGTTTATTTTCATTTGACCCGTTTGAGATAGAACTCAACCCAAATCAGTCCATATGGGTTAAAATTGACACCTGTCGCTTCAAGTTAACAAGTATAGCAAGAAAACTCAAAACTGCGAATAATGTTAGTGTGCTTGATTTCAAAAACTGCAATAAAGACAGCAACAAATCAGCATTAAAAAGCAGCAAAAAGAAAGATCCGGTCACCTCCCATTTCTGTGATTTCTTGCTCATGTTTGTTCTGGACTAGATGTTTAATATACTTTAAACCCAACATTATATTACTTGGTCAACATGTTATCATTTGTTTATTTCTACTTGTATTAACAACAAAAATGATTTAAAAAGTTGATCAGTGTCCTAGGATGACATATAATGACACTATTGGTTTATGGGGCATCACTAAACAAGTTTTGTGTGCATCTGTTTAAAATTTTATGGTCCTTGTAAGGTATTAGACTAGAGCCCGTTTTGACCTGGGCCCTCCCATGTTACCACGTCTATTGATTACCTTTAAAAGAGTATCTGACTAGAGCCTGTTTTGACCTGGGCCCGCCCATGTTGCCACGTCTATCTGCCACGTCATACACAAGTTATTGCTGCACCAAGTGTTGCTGTGTAATCATATGGATTACCACTTGAAGTTTCTAGGGCAGAAGTAGAAAATGCTTCACAGTTGTCAGAGGCTTTGGTAGATAATGCAATTGTTATGTTAATGCTTGTGGAAGATCATCTTCGCCTACAAAATAAAATATTCAACCGGGTTCTGTTTCTCCACTTTCAGCAATTTGTATTCACGCGATCCTGTTTTGTATAGTCTCACTGCAGGTGATAATTTTTTTTTAATTTGCATCATGGAATGAATCATACTGCGGGGTTCTTACAGATAATATCTATGCTAGAGGGGACCAAACAATCTTAGGTAATATTTTTTTGTTTTCTACAACACCAACTTCTAATGGGTCATATTACATGTTTCATTTTGTTCATATATATGTAACCACCTTATCATTTTTTTTTAATTTACAGCGCAGCATTCCTGCAGAAACGACGGTTCTTTCACTCACACAAAGCTCAAGTTAGGGTGTAAGTTTCATTGGGTTCTACAAGTAAACCAATTAAAGGTAACCCATAGTTTATTTTTAGTGCAATCAACTTTATAAATCGTTTTAGCCATCCCATTAATTATGAGGAATGTTAGTTCACTACTGAAGATGTAAATGGGATTTGAATCTGAAAAAAGGTTTTTAAAATGTAACTATTATTGGTCAGTCAACTTTCTGTCAGTTTTATGCAGTTTAACAATCGACACTGGATTTTTATACATGGAACACGGTTGACGGGTCGGCATAAATGTGAGTGAAAACCTAAAATTATTCAAAATCGACACTGTTTGTATTGGATTTAAATAAAGTAACAGGTCAGTACACCCCCCCACCCCAACCCTTTCATTGAGAAACATGTTTAATTTTGCGTATGAGTGAGTGACGGGTCAGTACCAAACCGACCCGGACTGTACTAAAAATTTGATCATGTTGACCCGTTATTAAATTTAATAACTGGTGTGAATATGGTTATTGTCACAGGGTTGGGTCGATGGATAGTCACACAGATGCAAAAGTTGACCAATTTCTTGAATCATCCTTACTTTTGATATTTAATTTTATATCAATTTTTTGTCCAAGAACTTAATATGTTTTGATTTTGTTGATTGTTATAACTTTACTAAAATGATATTTCATGTCACCAACAAAATTGATATTGTTGGCAAGTATAAACTTAATAATCTAAATAAGTAACTTTTTTAACAAATAATTCTTCAGATGTTGTGGAAGATGTTATAGTTATGGAGTATGTTGAGTAACAAAGTTGACTTTGTCATGGCTGCGTAAGAAGCATTGGTTTGCATCCAATAGCAAATAGTTTCAGAACAACATATTTTCGTTCAGAGTTCTAGAGGCTGTAGAAAGAAATCATACAATTTTGGCATGACTGCAAAGTTTCCCTTGTGCATAGAACTTACTTCTTATTGCTATTCAGTGGTGATCCGACTGAGTGCTTCTCATTCGATCATTGATCTTAGTTTGTTTCATAATCAATGATTTTAGGTAATGATTTATAGATAGATTTTGTCTATCCTTTACTTGACTTAGCATATAATGTAAGGGTACATGCAAGAGTTCTATATTAGTTGAATTGATATGATCTGCATTTGGAAAAAGGACACTGAAACTTTGAGCTAATTTTTTTTACTTATATTTACTTTTTTGAGTTGACTGGATGATATTAGTGGAACAATGAAAGATTAAACAACTGTTATTCTTATGTACAAACCAAAAATATGTGTTTTCAGTTGTTTTTAAGTTTGCTGGGTCAGAAAGACAAAAGTTGACCCCGGCTGCGGGAGAACGCTTAAAAGAAGCCTGAAATATCAATCGTGGTGCTTAACTCCTGCTTTCAGCCTAGGCTGGGTCGGGTTTTACCCGATCCTGAATTGAGGAGGATTAGCTTTGCATTTCTTAAAAAAATGTATTGAACAATAATAGCATGTGGTTTCTGATTTGTGATTAATGTTGACAGGCCAAAAGGGCAGCTCTTATGGCATCTTTCATCATCCATAAACCTTGGGAAAGATCGCATTTCACTAAGGCTACATTAAAGACGGTATACATATCTTGATGGTCATATGGCCTTTAAAATACAAACATGTTTGTTTCTTTTCTGATCTCTTATTTGTTTGTTTATTATTTGTTTTTTTGTTCTATTTTTTCAGCTAGAGAGCTTTGTGTGACGGGGTCATCTCTCGAGCACTAGAACAGTTCTTGATAAAGCATAGGAAGGATTACGTTGACCCTCACCGCACCACAGAAGAGGAGAGGGACAACATTGAACATGAAGTAAGATTCAGATTGTTACTGTAATAATATTGTTTTTTTAATCATATTATACACATTCATTATTTATTAAAAAGTGGACACAAAATGTTTTTGCTGGTCAACCACCCCGATCAGGCCCGTTTTGACCGGTGTTAATAAAAGGACTGTTTCAACCTGAATCTTTTACCAGAGCCGTCCATTTTGTCACCTTTATTTTGTGGAACAAATTATTAACTTTAATATAATGTGTTTTCCGTTTCCGTTATTTGTTTTTTTAATTGGTGATGGCACCTCTATGATTGTTTTAACATGTAAATAGCTAATAAGCTTAAATGGTATAATGAAGTTGGTAACACAGGTAATTAGTGTTTAGATTACGATCTTAAATTATGGGTATTAAGTTTCTTAGTTTTTTGTTTTAAAATTATTTACTTTTTTTTTTACTTTTTGTTCTGCTTGATGTTGCTATTGGGGATTTTGGTCAGGAGGCCACTCTTAATAGCCTCAACATTTTTTTTGTAGTTTATGAAGCTTGCATATGTAGCACCTTTCGAATCAAAGAAGCTTACCATTGACAAAAGAACATGCACGGTTTACATGTTTTCGTTATTGTAATTTAGTGGATGTGGTAAGATGGGTAAATTGGGTAACGGGTCAAAACACTTATTTTTTGGTACGAGGGATTAATTCAAAACACGTACTATCCCAAAAAAAAGTGTCTTATCCGTCTAGATCAAATTTCATGAGATTTTGAATTTCAATTGATAACTTCATAGCATCACCAACATATAGAATTCGGGAAAGTGTAACACTGAAACCTAATAATACCAACAATATTGTCGTCATATTTCAAGTCCACCGCAAAAACCCCTAAGTTTACGCTCCGTCGCAACGCGCGGGCTCCCCACTAGTAACATATGATAGATTTTAAATAATTACATCTCTTTATAAACTTTAATCCAATCAAAAGATTAACCGCGAAAATCTCGCGAACTAGAAGTTTTCATCACGATATGATTTGTCATCCACTCGAAAGATGTTAAGACGACAAGCGGTCGTGATGCAATCAATCACACGGCTAATGCCGTTGTAGCCCGTCGTGTCACTTGGTCATAAAAACCTTGCTTCGTTTGTTTTTCCTTTTTGATTATTCAGTTTTATATGTGTCAATATGACACGTTCCTCGAAGACTTGACCATAAAAACCTTGCTTCTCTCATTAACCATATCTCTGAATCGTCATTATCAGAAAACGGTGAGGTTGAATTATCAACTAATAACAAATTGATGTAATGTCACTATTATAGATTACAGATATTTATGATTAAGATGATCTCTTTTTAATTGAAAATGAATTATCAAACTAACTTTGTTTTTTTTCCCCTTTGACACAGAAAAAAAAGTTAATAGTTTAAAATGACGTATTTACATAGATTAGAGGTGAAATGTCATTAGAAACAGACAAAAACAAACAAGAATATACAATTTACTTATTTATTATAACCGTAAAAGAAATACAAAAAAAAATTGGAGATAATAAATAAGCGAGATTTTCTTAGAAAAGAGCCAAAAACAACATTTACGTTGTCATGTGTCACGATATGAGTGTCTCGCCAGTCAAAATCTCATATCAACAACCATCAAGAGAAACTTCCTCTCAGACAGATTTCACTCGGAACCTAATACGAAGACTAACTGATTACCTCTCACCTTTCGGGTATCGAGATAAGAAGAACACTCAGATCTAACCTACTCTTTATCACAGTTCCTATGGAATACTACGTCTAGCAAACCATCAAACAACCACAGACACACAGTCTATGATCTAGATATACTACTTAAACTGAACGACCTTCACAAGCAGCATATGGAACTATAATCAGTTGCAAATCAGGTTCAAAGCATGCATAACATCATAATTATTAAACCAATATCGTTTACAAAATCATTAATCCATTCAAAATAACCAAAAACCGATAAAAATTAATACTTTGAACATCTACACAGAAGTAATAAAGCAATAAACATGGTTCAAACACAGCAATCAAACACAAAGATTCGAACTTTGAAACCGAATAAGCTAATCTAAACAAACCCGGAATCAAAAGTCTTGATTAGGGGTGTTCTTCGGGTCGGGTTGCGGGTTTTTCGGGTTACCCGGTTCGGGTTTTTCGAGTTGGTATTTTTTTTGTTGAAACCACAATCCGAACCGAACCATATTTGAGGAAACCTAATCCGAACCTAAAACCATATTTTAATTCGGTTTGGTTTTCGGTTTGAACCTAACAAACCGAATTAGCCAAAAAAAATATAAAAAAAAAACTTTTTTCTTTTGGGTAGCCATAACTTATTCGGTTTAAACAACACAATATTTTAGAAAAATCTAAACAAAAACGTAGCTTCATCACATAATGATTTATAATCCATATATGGGTATTGGTTATTGATATAAATGAATTGGGTTAACTATAAAATATGGATTAAAATAGTGGTATAACCCAATTCGGGTTTTTCGGTTCAAACTGAATTCAAAATCTTGAAACCTAAACCAAAAAAACCAAATATGTAATTCGGTTTGGTTTTAAACAGTTTTGGTTTCGATTCGGTTATCGGTTTAAAACCAAATATTGAACACCCCTAGTCTTGATCTTGCTCTTCAATCGACTTCTCCAGCCCCAAAATCGACATTTGCACCTCTCTGGACGACAAAACAATCGAACCCTTGACCTAATAGCCTTCAAATTCTATTTAATTCGAAACTAGGGCTTTTTGCGGATTTAAGGGCCTCTCGCGTACCGCGAGAGATTATAGCCAGCCTCTCGCGTACCACGAGGGACAAATTAGTCGGGCCCGGATTTGAGATTCCTCGCATACCGCGAGACATTTCCACTCCTCCCTCGTGTATCGCGAGGGAACCAAAATCCAACTTTTTTTCAATTTTATTCTCCGGGCTTCCTCTCGTGCTCGATATCTTCATGATTTGACTTATTATTCACACGAGCTCCTGTAAACACAACAAATACTCAATAGGAAACAAAAACAACTCGAAACAAAGGTAAAACTATCTAAAAACGCACGAATACAAATGAATAAAGGTGTATGCTTTGAATTACATCACCTCCCGCCTAAAGTCTTTAGGTTATTTGCACTTGCAGTTCTAGTTCCATGTAACACCCAAAAATTTTCGACCAATTTTAACTTTATAAAACACGCGGAAGTAGGTCCCATTAAACACTCTTGACAATACACCTTACGTTAATTACGACAAAACAAAAATGACATAAATTCGTTAAAAACATTCGACCAACATTCAAAATAGCAACAAGCTCCAAGACCCAAAAGGTAGTTTAAAACGATTTAAGTGACTCCCAACATTGAGTCATAACTCCTAACATTAACAACCATACAAAAGATTGAGAATCCAACCAACACGAAGCTTGACCCGAGACATCAAACCGGAGCTTTACCTACAAGAACACCATTTAAAACACCATTAGTAATGATACAACAAGTCCCAAGAACTTTCAAGTGTCTTAGGAAGAAAACTCAAAAATTCAGCCAACCGGCGTCTACCCGGCGTCAGACAGCCAAAACTGGCGTCCTAGACCTGCACCAGCACACCCAATTTTGCATTTTTTGCATTTTCGACCCTCCCGACTCGATCCCTAGTCGTTTTAATCAACCGTTAACATCTAGGCATGGTTATAATCACCCAATAACCTACCCTTAACACCCCACGTGATTCTTATGAATCTCAAACACCGATTCAACCGTTTAAGTTTTAGAAATTTGTTTCGCCTTTTGCATACATGTTACAATCATGTATGCCACCATTATATACATATTTCACCTATGTATATATCACCACTTTATATACATGTTACACCCATGTATATCACCAATTAAATACATATTTCACCTATGTATTTCACCATTTATGCACATGTTTCACCCATGTACATCACCATTTAAATACATATTTCACCTATGTATTTTGCCTTTTATAAATTCTTATTATCACCATTACACCATTATTCCACAATGGTTTGACTTATATACCACATAAGTCAATTACTTCGAACTACCACATTTAGTTTGACTTTTCACAATATAAGTCAATTACACCAATTTACCACAATCTACTTTTTAGTTTAACTATATACCACATAGTTAATTACACCAATTTCAAACTACATTATGCATACAAGTTTGACTTTTACCACACAAGTCAATTTTACACCTATACCATATAAGTTTATTAACTTAATTCATCAAACAACAAGGCAGGGTTCTTAGACCTCAAACACCACGCAACCCTTGCATATTTTCACCATATGCAATCTCCTTAATTTTCAACATACAATTAAACACATATAGATATTTGAACAACCAACATGTAAATAAAATATGTGCAATTACTACCACCTATCATTACTAAGTAAGTGCAAAGCACTTACCTTTGCTAAACATGACCCGCTTGATCCTCCAAGCTTACTTCCTTACCACTTGATTACCTATATGACCCATTTACAATTAGTAATCCAAAAGATCACCAATTGACACCCAACACACCTTTATGATCTATAAATCAAAATTCCAACTTAGTTTGGTTATTACTTCCTTAACCAAACCTCCAACACCAAGTATCACCCTTCAACCCAAATGACCCGTTTAACCCAAAAGTCAATTTCCAATCCATTAATTCCCCATCTAGACTCACCATAAGCTTATGCCCACTAATTTAAACTTGACTTGTAATTATTTATAATAAACAAATAAACCTTGTAAATCACTCAAGTTTTCTACTAAACATTTGGTTTAGGCTTTTAATCAAACACCTTATGGGCATAAACTTTAAATCACCATTCACCATTCCAATTTTGGGGATTTCACCAAATGTTGTGTCTATTAACACTATAGACACTTACCAACCTTCAATTTATCAATATGACATCCCCAAATCAAAACCCCCAATTTACAACTCAAGAACCCTAATTTATGAATTATCAAATTAGATGATTCTAAGATATTATACACCTCCCAACACCTTTAGTTAAGCTAGATAACAAGTTATCTATCACCAATTTCACCCAATTTCATCCCAATTTTGATTTCTACTAAAACCCACCAAGAACACCTCTAATGGAGGTTCAAGAGATGAAAGGAAAACTTACATGTTGTTTGCTTGATGATGAACACTTCATGTTCCATCAGATTTCTTCATGCAAATAATTAATTTCGATCTTGGCTTATTCCCGCTTTTGCTCCCTTGCTATTCACGATCCAAACACACACACAGGTGTGTGTTTGTGTGAACCCCTTGCCCATAAAAATCTGAATTTTCAATGTTACAAAACAGCCCCTGGACTTCCAGTTTTGACCATTTCACCCAAACTAGTTAAAACTCTGCTTTTGCATCAAACCTCTAACTTTCATTTTTATTAATTTACACCCTTATAATATGTTTAACATATTATATTATAAACCCGAAAGTTGGTTTGTTACATTCCATTTCTCTTGGATTTTGGGGTGTTACACGTCTTCATCAAAATTGCTTCAGATTTTGATTTGGGGACTGGAACCTTCAATTGAAAGATGTTTGGAGGCTTATTAATCACTTGGAAACGTCCAATTAGCTCCAGGGGTGAATGAATTCAAAACACTAGCCTCCATGGTTAAATAGTCGTTACAAACCGCCTCAAATCCAAAAGGCACGTGTAACCAGTGCATCCTACGCCGATGTCGGCGTAGGTAAGCCACCCATGAGCCACTACGTTGACCCCCTACTGGAAATGCTGATCCAAAAGCCTACATCGGGGTCCTTTTTCTGCCCGTTTCTTCTATTTTGCAATCCAGGTCCTCGTACTTCTCGCTTATATCGTTCAAAACTCCATCCCATGCCTAGCATCCTTGACATGTGAACACAAACATACACAAAGTAATCCAATTCTATGCAATTCAAATAAAAAAACACGTTATTAAAACCAATTAACATTATAAAATAACCACTCCATCACATATGCCTAGGAAAAATAGAGTAAAGAAGGCTGCAGTTTTATTATATTGAAAAGGCAGTTTACAATGAAAGGATAAGGGCTATATATAGTAATCTAGATAAACCTAGTTGGGGTAGGGGGTTGGTTCGAATGACAAAACCATTTGGAGTTAAGCGGTGAAGTTTCCCTTGAGGTCAAGGGTTCTAGCCCACATATGACGGTTTGATGTAAATTATAAGGAGTAGTTTACGGGGCCTCAAAATGAGATATTGCTGTTAAAAAAATATATAGACCTAACTAATAAGTAAAAGCCCAAATAAAATACTCAATATAAAATATCCCAATAACTTGTCATTCTAACATATAGATCAAATTTTATGTATTCAAAGATAATTATGATGATCGGTAAGATTAAAGTGGAACTATAAGTCTATAACCTTTTTTTCACGAATACATAATTGTAGTAGTAAAAACTATTTGACAAACACTTAAAACTATAAACATACTCGATAAAACTTATTTGATAGGTTGTTAATTAGTTTTAAATTCTTAATATAATAAATGAATCTTTATCTGCCACGTGTTGATTTCTGGTAAAGTCTAGATTTTTGTTTTCCGCCTCATTCTCCTATTAAGTAATTCTTTCTCCTAATAAATAATAATGATTTTAAATAATTTAATATCTAAATTTTATCCTAATATTCTATTAAAACTTACTAAATCATAAGCAAATTTCAATTATATCTTATTTAAAATATAATTTTATATTTCTTAAATCTTTATTATTTGTTATTTATAATTTATTAAATATTCATTATTTCTTATTTCACCAATGGCTGATGATATACAAATTTTCATAAAAACTTCCGATTTATAACAAGTTAAATTTATTCGACCCGTAACTAGTTTGTAATAAATGAGATAAATAAGTTGTGCATAAGTTAAACGGTTGACCTTATCATGTTTTTTATTACACTTTTTCATAATCTAAACAGATTGACTAATCGACAAGTTTAATTTATCGGATTAAAATAAAGTCTAACTTAAACACACCGAGTTTGATATAATGGATTAAATATATCAATCCCAATTCCACCTGTTTGTTTGTTAAAAAGAAAAGAGTTGATATGATAACATAAAAGCTGATTTTTGTTTTAATGTAGGAGTTTGTCACCCAAACCTTGTTACTTTTTTTTTTAACTAAATGTAACTTTCAACAATATTAAAAAGTCTAAAAGGCATATCAATAAATATATGTAAGACAAAATAATTGGCATGCTAGTCTACACAAAGAAACATATCAATAAATATATGGAAGACAAAATAATTGCCATGCTCTCAACACACAAAAAAATGGTATTTTAAAAGGTGATAATTTCAATGTTTTTAATTAAAGTTGAGTAATTTGTTATGTTGATCTCCAGTTATTAAATTAATTAAATGAATTAAATTTATAAATTTAACTAGATCATTAGAAGTCCCAATGAGACATCATGTTAGTAAAGTAATGTACTTCTCAACGAAATAACCGTGGGCCCAATTCCTATAGAGCGCGGAAGTGATTGATTTAGGAATAGAGTATTTGTAGAATAGAGCGTGTGTATCCGCTGATAAAAAAAAATAGATTATTAGAATTTAGAGATAAAGAATTAGAAGGATTAAACATAAATGAATAGACAATTATTTTACTTTTTAAATAAAATTTTTACAACCCTTTAATTAAATATAGGAAATTATTTTATAATATAGTTTTTTAATCATATTAACAAAATAAAAAAGTAAGATATTGACGAGTTAATCCAACTCGTTTTTCTCTATCTCGATACATCTAATCATCTTCTATACATTATATGATTCTCAAGATTTTTTACTTAAAATTTGTTCCGTATTAGTTATACCCTAACAATATAATATAAGTGATTTATATATTTATTCTAAACCTGTTTAAATTAAGAGTTTTAATTTGGATCATTTAGTAATATTTTAATATAATCTATAAAATATAAAAGCAAAACAAAACAATATATTGTAATTATATTTTATTCTAATTCCACGCCAAGGGATGGTAAAATGCAATAACCTTGTGCTATACTATCTTGTACCTTACGCATTAAAACTTGTATCATATATACATGCATAAAATATATTTTTATCTTAAACTTCAAATATGGAGTAATATTTTGCAAAATCCACTCTCCGCAAAACGATTTCAGAGAGTGGAAATAGCAAAACATGGAGTCTCCAGGCTGAAAAAGGATTACGAATTTACACTTATACCCCTGAGAGCCACCGGAAAAGCTCGCTGATCTCTTCTCCGATTCTACCGTGAGTTGCTTCAAAGTCATCAATAGTCTCACTCCGGCGACTGCTTCCGGTGAAGAACCTTCCAGAGCCACGAAACGATAGCGAACGTGAGGAGAGAGAAACGGAAACACGATTCACGTAATCACGCAACCAATTACGCTGTTCATCGCCGCCGCCAACGGCGATTTCTGCCGCCAAATTCTGTCCCGGCGGTTCCGGAGTGGTAGAATCCTTGTCCACCGGAGCACGATCAGAGACTGCTCTTCGATGCGTCGATTCGACCGGAATCTCGTAGCCGTCGTCGAGCACATAATCATACGAGCCTACTGAATACGATCTCCGGTCCGAGTCGGACGGATCTCGTCGCTGGCTGATAGTTCCGATCTCAATACGGAAACTATTATTCCTGTTTCCACCGCCGCCACCGGAGTCTATTTTGTTCAGAATATCGGCTTCCGTAGGGTTTACCGCCGACCGGCAGAGCGGACACGTCTGGTTAGATTTGAGCCACGCATCAATACATTGTGCGTGGAACGCATGACAGCATAACGGAAGCAGCCGGAGCTGATTGGAGCCTTCAAATTTCGATAAACACACGGCACAGTCTCCGCCGGAGATTTGTCCGGTGAGTGAAGAGAAAGTAAAGAGCGGTAGCGACTCAACTCCATTGTTACCTATATTTATCACGTGATGAGGCACGTGTTCATTTTCGTTCCTATTGTCCAAAACGACGTCGTCAGAAGGAGAAACTGTAGTACGGAACGAGGTGTTGCAGCGGCGAGAGAAGAAGCGGATGAGGTAGATGATGGCTGAGACGATGACGGCGGAAGAGATAACAATCATTACTGTGATTACTGAAGATACCGGAGACGATGAATGGTGGTGGTGTGATACGTTGTTTGTTGCCGACGCCGTTCCGCCATTGTTGTAAGCTTTAGGAATGGCGGTGGCTGTGGGAGTGGCTCCGAAGAAGAATAGTGGCGGCGAAGGGGTTCCGGTGTCCATTTGTTGCGGAGGGGGTGGTGATGGTGGTGAATATATGGCGGACTTGATGAAGATGGTGAGAATATTAATGCGTTTTCTGGTTTTGACTTCTGGTGATATTGTTCCAGCTTTCGACTCACACGTGATATGCACGTGATAGCAGTTGTCGGGTCGGGTTTGTAATTTTGTGTGTAACTTAGTATTAGACCCGTAAACCCTTTATATATTACATAAATTAGGTTAGAATCTCACGAGATTGTATATTAAAAAATAAAAAACTTATAAATTTGTAAATACGTCATAACTTGTCAAACTATTATGATCGTCTCGAGATATATCAAGTGGAAATGTGTGTGTATATAACAAATTAGTTATATTTTAATTTCCTGTAATATATTCTAATTTAATATAATTCGTATTCTTCCTTAATAATATATTTATAATATCATTATTATTTAATAAGATATATGTGCATTTATTAGGAGAGAGAGGCGGGAAAATCAATGTGAGGAGGCATAAGAAAGTGACAAGTGTCCATCTTAAAATTTTATTTATTAGTATAGACTAGGTTAAAGCCCATGTTTTATATGAGTTGAATAAATACAACTTGTTATAAAACAATATTTTCTATGAAGATTTGTATGTTTGGTGTTATTAGTTATCTGTGAAATAAGAAATAATTTGAAATTTTCTTATGATTTAGTAATTTTTAATAAAATATTAGAATATACGTTAAATATTTAATTATTTAAAAGGAGAATAAAGCGAAAAACAAAAATCTAGATTTCATCAGAAGTCGTCACGTAGCAAGTATAGTTATTTCATTTATTATAATATAGGTTAGAAACCATGTATATTATACTAGGTGAATAAATGCACTGTTATATATACTTAGTAATAAAGATCTAATATTACATATTTTTGACATATTACATAATTTTTTAATACAAATTTTAGAAACGTCATATAATTGTTTTTAAAAAACAATGAAAGAAATGTTCAAACTATAAAAATGTTTTATGAACAAAGCTATTTTTAATTAAAAATGTTTTATAAAAATAATTATTATTTAATAGGAGAGAGATGCGTGAAACAAAAATTAAAAATTATACTTTTTTTATAGAAAATTGTGTCATTAAATAGGAGAGAGAGGCGAGAAAAAAATGTTAAGGATGAACATGAGAATGACATGTGACACCCCAAAACCTTTATTTATTAGTATACTAGTTTATATCCCGTGTCTATACACGGGGTGAAAAACATTAATATATAATTTTTTTAAATCTTTATGTATATATTTTACATGTGTAAAAATATATTATATATACTAAGGATAGAAACAAATTCAAAATAAGTAAAAATTAATATATAATTGGGTTTCAAAAATATAATTTAATTTTCATTACTATTTGATTGAAATAAAAGTTACATAATTAAATTTTAAAGTTTCTTATAATAAGTGGTAATTAAAAATAAATGTTTTTATTAATATAATTAGTATTTCATTTAAATATATATTATTATTAAAATATAGAAGTGCATTAAATAAGAGAGAGAGGCGGAAAAAAAATGATGAGAATAAATATGGTGGCTACACGTGGCACTAAAAACCTTTATTTATTATATAGTATAGATATAGATATAAATATGTTAGAAACCCGTGTTCTAGATAAGTTTAAATAAAAGAAATATTAAATAACTAGTAATGAAGATTTATAAATTATAAAAAAATATTAAAAAATAACTAACGTTTAAAATTAATAAAAAAAGTATTAAATAGTTAGTAATGAATAAAAAATAAGCGGGAAAAAAAATAAAGTAACATCAAATCGGACGTAGAAGTTGTACCAGCATCT
Source organism: Smallanthus sonchifolius (assembly GCA_023525975.1). Lineage (NCBI taxonomy): Eukaryota > Viridiplantae > Streptophyta > Magnoliopsida > Asterales > Asteraceae > Smallanthus > Smallanthus sonchifolius. The sequence continues at coordinate 25,895,750 of CM042021.1, read as the reverse complement.
ACACGCTACAAATTTGAAAAAAATTAGCGATAAAGAAACATCAAATGAATTTAGAAAAAGCAAAAACATATTATATTAGACTCGACTCGTCTCTCAATAAAATATATATCGAAACTCTGATAAAATAAACATGATGTAACGGTGAATTACGTTAGGAACACAAAATAAAATTAAAAAAATAAAATATATTATATTTGACCGTCTCAGTTTTAAAAAATTATATTAAAATATAAATAAAAACAAGCATTTCATAATGATATATTCAAAATTTTAAGATAACATTACTAGGGTTAGGTTATAGTAAAAAGGGTTTTAAAAATAAGAATGGTAAGAAGGATTCTAAGCTTGACATGCGTCATTTTATTGTTTTTAAAGGGAGGGCATAATGGTCAATATGTAATATACCAGGTCAATGTGTAATACATCAGGTCATTGTGTAATACACCTGGTCAATGTGTAATACAAGGTCTGATATTACACAATGATCAGACCCGATATTACACAATGAGCATATTATATTTGAGCGAATTACACAATGAGCTGGAAAACATAAAACACAACGATGAAAACATATAACACAATGATGAAAAATATTTGACACGATGAACTTGTATTACACAATGACTTGACTAATTACACAATGAACTTGTATTACACAATAAACTTGTATTACACAATGACCAGGCGTGGTATTACACAATGAACTTATATTACATGATGAACTTGTATTACACATTGAACTTGTATTACACAATGAACTTGTATTACACAATGAACTTGTATTACATAATGACCTAACTAATTACACAATGACCAGATATTACACAATGACTAGACGCGGTATTACACAATGAACTTGTATTACACAATGAGCCGAAAAACGTAAAACACAATGATAATTACATATAACACAATGAACTTGTATTACACATTAAACTTGTATTACACAATGACCTGACTAATTACACAATGATCTGACTAATTACACAATGACCAGACGTGGTATTACACAATGAACTTGTATTACACAATGAACTTGTATTACACAGTGAACTTGTATTACACAATGACCTGACTAATTACACAATGACCAGATATTACACAATGACCAGACGTGGTATTACACAATGAACTTGTATTACACAATGAACTTGTATTACACGATGAACTTGTATTACACGATGAACTTGTATTACACAATGACCTGACTAATTACACAATGATAAACACATATAACACAATGAACTTGTATTACACATTGAACTTGTATTACATAATGAACTTGTATTTCACAATGAACTTGTATTACACGATGAACTTGTATTACACAATGACCTGACTAATTACACAATGAGCTGAAAAACGTAAAACACAACGATAAATACATATAATACAATGAACTTGTATTACACATTGAACTTGTATTACACATTGAACTTGTATTACACAATGAACTTGTATTACACAATGAACTTGTATTACACGATAAACTTATATTACACAATGACCTGACTAATTAAACAATGAGCTGAAAAACGTAAAACACAATGATAAATACATATAACACAATGAATTTGTATTACACATTGAATTTGTATTACACAATGAACTTGTATTACACAATGAGCTGGAAAACGTAATTTTTTTTTCTTTTTTGTTTATAACGACACTATACTCGTTTTAAAGATAAAAAAAGCTCGTTTTTATGGTGTATTTTTTTTGAAAAAATAATATCGTATGTAAAAGTTATGAACGTTTAAAAATGATGGGGGAACTTGATAAAAAGTTAACAAAAGTGGACAAGACTAAAATACCCTTCCAACAACTTTTTCTTCTACAATTTAATCTCAATCATTAAATATTTTCTACAATTTGATCTAATAGCTATAAATCCTTCTCATCTTTCTTAGAATTAGAATCATTTTTATCTGAACCTAATCCATCATTACTAATACTACAATTGCCATATTGCTAACAATATATAGGGGTGTTCAAAACCGGATATCCGAAATTTCGGATATCCGAATTTCGGATATCCGAAAATTTCGGATAGTGAATTTCACTATCCGAATCCGTATCCAAAATTTCGGATATCCGAAATTCGGATATCCGAAATTTCGGATATCCATTCGGATAGTGAAACGGATATCCGAAAATATAAAAAAAATAAAAAAATATATAAAAAAAATATTTTAAAATTACAAAAACAATTAAAAACCTTAAAAAACATTAGAAAATATACATATAAAAATATATAAATATAATATATCGGGTTTTGATTCAAATTTTCTTATTTTTAAATAATAAAAACAATTAAAAAAAATATATAAATATAATATTTCGGATATTCGGATATCCGAAATATCCGAAAATCACTATCCGAATCCGAATCCGAAAATTCGGATATCCGAATTTCGGATATCCGAAATTTCGGATATCCGAATTTTCGGATAATTCGGATTCAGATTTTCGAATAATTCGGGTTCGGTTTCGAATTCGGATTTTTTTGAACACCCCTAACAATATATACATATGCTACAAGACTTATGCCAAATCTAATATTGTCTTTTTCTCGTCTCTTTTTCTTCAAATCTTATTTTGTCTTTTTCACAAACACTCTCTCCTAAAAATGTAAAAAGTTCTTTTTTTTTATTTTACTTTTACTTTTTTTATTTTCTCTCTCTCTTAAAAATATAAAATTTCGAATATATAATTGCGGCGTCTTTATTTTTTATTTACGTTTTGATATAAGTTTCGTTCAAAAAGGAGTTGCGCATGATAGTGCACAAGCTGTCTAATCATTTACGTACAACGTCGTTATGCGTTTTTTTAGCTTCTTAATTTTTTTAAATTGTTTTGCTTTCGTTTTCTAATTTATTTACGGTTAACTTTTTTAACAGTTTTGTTACGGTTTAGTTTTTTTTTTATAAAGTTTCCGGAATGTTACTAAGTATTTCGTTGCAACACGTTAGTTTGTGTAAGGTTTTGTTTTTCTGTATACAGTTTCGAATACGTTTATTCATTTCGTACACGATAACATTTTTAACGATTTGGCTTTTCTATATAATATTTTTAGTATTATCAACGTTCTATTAAATGTTTTGAATTTTTTATGTATTGCGTGTTTTAACGTGCTGCTACAGGCGAGTTATCGCGCCGCAACACGCGTGGTTCTTCATAGACTTTTATTTATTTAACAGATTACTTTTTTTTATAAAGTTTCAAGCCATTTAACGTGTCGCGACGTGTAGAGGCCGCAATGCGCCGGGTAAATTACTAATTATTTTAAAAGTTATAAGCGAAAAAAACCGTATCTAAAAATAAAAATGAATATTAAAATATTATAAACTTAAACCAATCAAAATCTTTTAATTTATGGATATTAAGCTTGATTTTTACGTCAAAATTTTAACTTTGTCTTTTGTATAAGTTTACAAACTTGAGTTTACTTCTAATAGTCTTTTATTTATTATTTATTTAACTATTTTTATATACAACTAGCTTATACCCCGTGTATTACACACGGGGTGAAAAATATCTTAGATAAAATTCTAAAATTTTTATATATATTTTTTACAGGTGTAAAAATATATTACATATACTAATGATAAAAAATAAAATTTAAAATATGTAAAAATTAATATACAATTGGGTTTTGAAAATACGTTAATTACTATTTAATATAATTTGACTTTCATTACTACTTGATTGAAAATAAAAGTTAAATAATTATATTTTAAAGTTTTTTATGATAAAAGATAATTTAAATAAATGTATTTTATTAGTATAATTAATATTTTTTTAAATATATCATTATTATTAAAAGATGGAAATGTATTTAATAGGAGAGAGATGCGAAAAAAAATGATGAGGGTGAATATGGAGGCGACATGTGGCAAGAAAAACCTTTCTTTATTAGATAGTATAGATTATATATAACATATAAAATATTACTTTAACTCTAATCATATTTGGTAATGTAATCATATATTATGTTGTTTTATATTTTATATAAGAAAAATAGACTCGTTCAGATTTCTAAGATTAATCAATCTCAGTGTATGAAACTAAGCTCGAACTCATTAATTATCGAGCTTTAAGAACTCGACTCGTTAACACTTATTCACATGTATAAACTAATATAAAGATATATTTGAGAGATTAAATATTTTTATCATTTTTTTAAAGGCGAACATTGAATGTTGTGACGTCGCACCCCCATCACATGGGAGAGGCTCGTCCAACCTTGGCCAATATGTTGTCTTAGCCGGGCCCACTTGGCGTCAGAGTTGGAGAGCTTTCAAGGAAAAATCTCACCCAATACGACCCCTTCCGGGCTGGAGGGAGAGCCGAGGCTCGAACCCTTGATCGGCGTGGGTAAAACCCTGGTGCATCAGCATAAGAGCTAGGCCTCATTTGCGATGCCGCAGAAATTATGATGGTGGCAGTTATCGAACACATCAACCATTACACCATAACCACTTTATCAATATATAATATTTTTATCATTTAATTATATATATTGACTTTTGGAAAATGATAAATCGTTGTTTTCTTGACTTTTTGACTTTAGAAAATGACTTGACTTAGCTTGTTGGCACATGATAGGCGGTAGGCGGTTAATTAGGAAGACACAAGAAAATATTGTTCAACTTTCATTTTTGTGGTCGTAAATTTGGTTACCTAAAAACAAAATTCATTATTTATCAATAAATCTTTATAATTTTCAAAAATTTCTACAAGTGAGTCCAAGGTTATTAAACAATACCTTCACTTCAATTTGTGTCTATCTCGACAAGATTAAGACACAATATCCCATCAGATAGTAGTCAAATGTTCTAGTTTTCTTTGGATGTTATGTAAATTTAAGTGAAGGTTAAACAACTTCTTGGTGGGACGGTTATCGTAAATTCTGATTCTCTACTTTAATATATCGAACTCATGTTTTTCTTTTAAAAAGAACTTTAGATTATGTAACAAAAGTTCAATGAGTTACAGTGACTAGAGGTCGATGGACCCTTTTGCTCGTTATCAGTATTAAAAACCAATTCTATGATTAGTCAATGAATAGTCGATGGACCTTTTTTGCTCGTTATCAGTATTAAAAACCAATTCTATAATTAGTCGATGAAAAAAGTGTGTTAGACATGAGAACTAGGGCTGTAAACGAACCGAACGTTCATCGAACAGTTCGTGAATCGTTCGGCGGGAAGTTCATTCGTTTAATAAAGGAACGAACGTGAACAAGGAATCCCGACCGATTAACTAAATGATCGAACATGAACAGAAGTATCGTTCATTCAATTGTGTTCGTGAACGTTCGGTAACGTGTTCGTGAACGTTCGGTTATGTTCGTGTTCGTTCGTTTATGTTGTTCATTAAAGATTTTTGTATAATTCATATTTCTATTTTATTTTATCTAAACTTTTTATATTCTTTATCTTTTATTTTATTTTTATCCTAATAATTAACTAAGTAAAGTAAGTACGATACATGTACATAAAACTTGATATTAAAATTATCTTATTAAATGTTTATTTTGAAATACATTAGGGTTGACATCAAAAGTCCCTAACAAGGCTTCGTTCGGTTCCGTTCGTGAACAAATCCATTTCCTTAATGAACAAACACGAACATGAAATTTCGTTCGGTTAGTGTTCGTGAACCGTTCATGAACAAGTTAAATGCTAAACGAACGAATACGAACAAGGCTTCGTTCGGTTCGTTTACAGCTCTAATGAGAACGATACGATTATAAAGATTTAGACTACAAAATTAGATTATTATTGATTTAATTTTTAGAGTGTTTAACTATTAAAATCAAATATTATATTAAATCAGGGGCGAATCTTAGTGTGGGCCAGAGGGAGCTCAGGCCCCTCCCCCCACTTTTTTGCATATAATTATTGATTTTGGTCCACTAGGTTTATTTCATATAAATTATAGTGTTTGGGCCCCTTCTAATCCAGATAAAAAACCTAAATCTGTTCCACAAATCTACTAAAAAATTGGCTTTTTCCCATTTTTTTGCTCAGAAGTATTAATTTCGAACCACTAGGTTTATTTCATATTAGTTATAGTATTTGAGTCTCCTAATTCAGACCAAAAAACAAAATATGTTTCACAAATCCACTAAAAAAATTGATTTTTTTATATGTAATATTTTCGTCCCCCAAATTTAATTGTTCAAGTTCCGCCACTATATTAAATTACTTATATATTCTTTGGTTTTTTTACTTCTTTAAAGTAACTTTTTTTTAGTTTTTTACTCATAATATATATATATATATATATATATATATTCCCCTAAGAAATGTAATTTGGCTAATAAGTCTAAGAAGCAATCTCATCCATTCAATTGGATGATCAAGGGTAAAGATTTAAGTGTAGAAAAAATAAGGGATGAAGAGACATTCTTGGAAAACCCACAATTGTTGACTTTTTTCAAATTCCCCCACTTTTTTAAACGTACATAACTTTTTCATACGACCTTATTTTTTTTAAAAAATTACACCTTAAAATCGAGCGTTTTTTTACATTTAATTCAAGTATAGTATTGCTATATTTTTTTGTAAAAACAAAATCGACACTTAATGAAATTGTTCTACTTTACGTAAATGTGTTGCATGTAAAACAACACAATTAACTGTGATGTTTTATCATAAAACAACACCAAACATAACAATTAATTGTTCTGTTTTACTATAAAACAACACCAAAAAAACACGGTTAATTGTGTAACTTGCTTTTCTTATCTAACTAAACATAAACAAAACCAGCATAACAAAACTAGTATATCAAACCAACACAAAACAACATTTTGATGAATAAGCTTTTTATTGGCTACCACTGAACTGTTTTGTTGGTGTATGGATACTTTAAATTTTTATTTTTAAAGAATGCTACCAAATTAGGCATATAATAATTGACTAAAAGTAGCACAAATTAAAAAAACCAACACATTTACGTAAATTGTGATGTTTTACCAGAAACCAGCAAATTTTTAATGTGCTAAATTGTGTTGTTTTACCAGAAACTATCACATTTACGTAAATTAGCACAATTTATTAAGTGTCGATTTTGTTTTTATTAAAAAATATAGCAATACTATATTCAAATAAAGATAAAAAATGCTCGATTTTATGGTGTAATTTTTTTAAAAAATAATGTCCTATGAAAAAATTATGAACGTTTAAAAAAAGTGGAGGAAGTTGAAAAAAATCAACAAAGTGGTTATTACTTAAATACCCTTTCACCCTTTAATTTTTTTACACTTAAATCTCTACACTTGATCATCCAATTAAATGAATGAGATTGCTTCTTTTGGTTTTCATTTGATTCTTTTCCTGTATATATATATATATATATATATATATATATATATATATATATATATATATATATATATATATATATATATATATATTATAAAATTATTTTTAAATTTCCATGCTACGACTACCAAACATTCCAAGTATTGTTTCTCCTATGATGGTGGATCTTTTGTCATGTTCGGTGTCTCCAATGTGCTCAAGTCGTGTGTTTTTCAAATATCTATCTTCCTTTAAATTAATTAATTTCTTTTCCCAATAATACATATTCCCAATAATTCAAAAAAGGTTACTTAAAATTTAATTTCCTTAGACTATTACCTTGTTATGGAATTTGATTGATATACATATTAATAGGTATCTAATACAAAAGTTAAGATGTAATAACTATATTACAGGATTTGGTAAAATTCATCTCAATAAATATAAATATATTCAACCTTGTATATAAGATTAAAAATGAGTAATACGTGTGATGACGTGGGTACGTGCACGAACTATGAGTAAGATAAACAGGATTAGGAACTTTTTTACCTCTAGTAAGAACAATAACAAACCACAATATTATTCTTTATCTCGAATATAAACAATAGTTTTAGTGGTACATAATTTTATTTTAGTAGCGAATATAGAGATGTAAATAAGTGGAGTCACTCATGCACTATTTAAAATTGGTTAGTTAAAAAGTTAAATCAAGCTGACCTTAAATGAACTTGATCCTAAATTTAGGTTCATTTAATAAATGAGATTAGACTGAGCTTTATACCGAGGTTGACTAGGCTAAACAAACCTAAACAAACATGTTATTTATTTATATAATAAATATATAAACACTAATAAGTGTTATTATATGAAATAATGATAAAGTTAACTAAATAATATATATTTTGTTATGTATATAAAATTATAGTTATAAATATATATAAGTAGTTATATATATATATATATATATATATATATATATATATATATATATATATATAAATAAATAAAGTAACTATATACTTAATAAATAATGAGAAAATGCCAAACTAAAAAATTAACTACATGCATAAGAACATTTTGTTTCCAAACACATGAGAAATTTATCAACTAAAACTCAATTCTAGATAAAAGTACAAAATGCCAAACTCAAAAATTAATGCATGCATAAATGTTAACATGTTAAAAAGTATACGACAATCTATTAACCTTCAATATTAAGTTGCAAACTACAATAGTGCAAGGATTTTGACTAAAATCATACAATGAGATTTCATCTTGATTTGTGTAACACCTTAATTTAAATTTAAATGTTTTATTATTAAGTGATAAAATATATAAAAAAAACAAATTGTTATATACACTATGACAAATACGATAAATTTTAATTAAATTAAATAAGTCGAATAAGGATCAAGTGTAAAGCGTTCCTGAGCATTAGGGGTGTTCAAAAAAATCCGAATCCGAAACCGAACCCGAATTATCCGAAAATCCGAATCCGAATTATCCGAAAATTCGGATATCCGAATTATCCGAAAATTCGGATATCCGAAATTCGGATATCCGAATTTTCGGATTCGGATTCGGATAGTGATTTTCGGATAGTTCGGATATCCGAATATCCGAAATATTATATTTATATACTTTTTTTAATTGTTTTTATTATTTAAAAATAAGAAAATTTGAATCAAAACCCGATATATTATATTTATATATTTTTATATGTATATTTTCTAATGTTTTTTAAGGTTTTTAATTGATTTTGTAATTTAAAAATATTATTTTTATATATATTTTTTATTTTTTTTATATTTTCGGATATCCGTTTCACTATCCGAATCCGTATCCGAAATTTCGGATATCCGAAATTTCAGATACGGATTCGGATAGTGAAATCCACTATCCAAAAATTTCGGATATCCGACTTTGAACACCCCAACTGAGCATATGGTCCAAGGAGAAACCCTAAAAGCATGTTTGGTTGGCAAAAATTCATGAGAATTCAATGAAATTGGAATTTAAATCTCATCATTTGCATGTTTTGTTGGCTAAGAGAATGAAATGAAATTAGAATTATTCCCCATTAAATCCTTGATTTGATGGAATTCAGAATCTCTCAACATTTCAAAGGAAACACGAGAAATGTTTATAGTTTACGTAAAAACACTAGCCATTTTTCGTTTTTTTAAACATTTTTATAAAGATATTTAAGTTTGATCTTTGTTTTATATCTTGTTAATTTTAAGGGAAAATTTTGTAATTTTAGGTAATTTTACATTCCAATTCCATTAACAAATGCATCAACAAAACACATTATGGATTTTTGAAGAAAATCCTTTAAATCCCAATTCAAATTTCACTTTCAATTCTAATTCCAAAACATTTCGCAAACCAAACACCCCTAAGAGCATTCACAGCAGGTTCTGCATATGTTTGTTATTGGGTTCTGTATATTTTAAGAAGTGGTTGTGAGTGAAGGAGAGAGAAAATGTTACTGTTCATCTGTATATTTGTGAAAACATTGTTCATCTGTATAAATTTTTTAATATTTTTTTAAAGTGGTTGTGAGTGGATGAGAGGGAAAAGGTAATGATAAATATATAAAAAGGTATTATTTAATTGGAAATGAGAGAGAAAATGTAGTGATTTTTAGTGTGATTATAAAGATAAAGATAAAGATAAAGATAAAGAACCTGCCGAGAATGATCTACAAGAGACTAATTTTTGACGGAATCAAGTGAGGAGGGGAATTCCAAACATCATTCGGATTGTTTCTTGTGGTATTAAAGTTTCTCAAGTAAACACTTCCCTATTTGTGTTCTTGCGTAGTATTGGGTTTTCTCCCTAGTATTTGCAAGGTATGTCTAATTTAATAACTAACAAGGATGGGATGATACATGTAGATGGTTCTTGCCATAAATGATTGAGAATTGACTACTTTACGCTCTGTTCCCGAGTTTACTTAAGGAAGGAAAAAAAAAATTGGTTGTGTTCCAGAGATTTTTATTGGAAAGAAGAGAAGGGAAAGGAAGAGAATTTGGGGATAAATTCCATTCTTCCAAATTAGAAAGAAGTGAAAAGAAGAGAAGGGGAAACAAATGAGGGGAAAGGAAAGAAAAGTTAGTTTTTCTCTTCTTTTCTCTTCTCTCCTTAAATAAACTCGGGAACAGAGCGTTAGAGACACAAATAATTGGTTAAAATTGATTATAATTACAACTAAATGTGTTTTAAATGATAACCTATACGTATTGAAATACTTTAATTGTGAATTTTAAAAACGATAATTTTTATAAATTGTAAAATTTTAAATTTTTGTCAACAATAAGTTGAAAGTGTTTAAACTACTCGCAAGTGTTTGAAAATTCTAAAAGATGATGTGAAACAGATTACAGCCCTTTTCCAGTGGGCCGATCATGAAAAAGCATTGCTTGAATATATAAGATTGGATGATCCATGAACAAACCATACAACTTAAATCAAACTCAAAGAAGATTTTATATCACCTCAAGATTATGTTTCTATGCTTGTTTGGAATCAAAGAGAAGTGCAACCATTAATGACGTGTACAACTTAGAAGGAGGTAATAGGTTTCTGACATTGCCACCTATGTTCAGTGACGGATCCAGGAATTTTTTTCAGGAGGTTCACTCTATGTTTTTTAAGGGATTCACCTCAGTGTTTTTACATACCGTTCTATATAAATTTCGAAACTCGGGGGGTTCCGGTGAACCCCCTCCGGGCTATGTAGGTCCGCTCCTGCCTATGTTGCCGACATAAAAAGGTGTTGCGGTTGAATTTATTTTAATATATTTCTTTTTCTAAAATGGGCCGTTTTAACTAGAATTCATTTTGAAAAGACCTGGTTTTACATCTTAACTGTCATGCTTAATATAGATGGAAAATATTATTTGTTTTTGTGAACAAGAAATAAATGCAAGAATGTGAGCAATCAGACTAGAAAACTATCAAAATCATATCGAATGACGGTAGAGGTGAGCAAATCAGTTTTTTAAATAAAAATAAAATATGTATAAAATTAAATATAAATAAAAATAATAAAACAATTAAAAAATGTGTAGTGTGCGGAAAGTAAAGAACCGGCTAGGAGTGGAGGACGCCCTGACTCAAACTCTCGCCGCTTGAGTACACGCATGATGCGTTAACCACCAAGCCATCCCTAACTTCATGTTTCAAATATATATATAGGGGCCGGTTATTGTACAAAGGGGCCCAAGCGTACGAAGCGCACGAAGTGCCCCTATCCGTCAGATTAATATGATCTACGGTTGGGGAGGACGCGGTGACATAAACGTAATTACTTACAAAGGAAAAAAGGGGCGTCCGGGTGAAAAAGGGCAATTTTGTCAATTTCTACCCATGCGTACAAAGTGTAAGAAACTGTCAAGACGTGGAAATGTGGTTATTCAAACGTAAACGAAAACCCTTAAAGTGTGAAATAAGAAGGAAGATCATCAATGAAAAAATCACAAAAACTGAAGAACAAAGGTACGTCTGGTTGCTCTTCTTCATTGTTAGATTACGGCCATTTCGATTTTGTAAACTTCGTTTTAATGTTCATCTTTTGAACTAAAAACGTGATTATTCAAGGTATCAATGACTAAACATAAACGAGAATTACGAAGCAAGAAAAACAACGACAGACCTACAAAGAAACGAAAAACAGGTTTAAATATAAACCCTAGTTGTTTGATATGATGAAACAATTGAAAGTAATTGACTAATTTTATGGTTGCTAATATATAGTCACGCATTGTATAATAAGCTATTTAAGTTATATTCATAATATGTTCATTATGGTTAGCGTGAATGCGTGATTGCGTGAATGCGTGATTGCGTGTTTATGAGATTGGGTGTATTCATAATTCTTCATTATGGCTAGCGTGACTGCGTGCTTGATTGAAATATTCCTAATGTGTTCATTTGGTTTAACGTGATTGCATAATTGCGTGATTACGTGATTTGGTTTATTGTTTAATATTTCATATATGGTTAGCGTGATTACGTGATTAATGTTGATTTTGTTATTTTAAAACAAATACAGATTCGCATGATGATGCTTTCACCCAAAGGAACCAACATAAAAAAAACAACAGAAAGTGATGATGATGATTTTGAACAACCAATGCAGCTTGAAGTAGTAGTGCAAAGGCCGTTCCAAGAATTTACAAATAGCAAAATTACCATCAGAACCTCACCAGCAAATCTAGTTAAAGCTGTAAAAGACTTGTCTGCTGCTCAACTCAAAGATATAAAGAAAATGAGGTTTGAATCAATCTTGCAATTCAGAATAGACAGCATCCCACCTAATCTAGGTTGGTGGCTGGTGATGAACTATGACACTAAAACAAGACTCCTAAACACTAGAAGAAAAAAGATACACATAACACCTGCCCTGGTATAGGAAGTACTAGGTGTCCCAAGGGGTGAAAAAAATATTAGTGAAAAAAATAAACCAAGAAAAGGAGTTAATTCTACCATAGACACTTTCAGAGACCAATTTAATGAATCACGCATAAGTGTTGGGGAAGTCTTGAAAAAAATGAAACAGCAAGTTCGTGGTGGACCAGTGTTCAAACTTAACTTTCTGGTGGTATACAATTCAATTTTGGGATTTGTGACAAAGTCTACTACCATCAACCAAAAGTTCTTAGCATCAATAGAGGAATATGATGAAATCAAGAACATGGATTGGTGCACATATGTTATTGAATGTTTAGACTACACAATATCAGAGTGGAAGATGAATCAACAATATAACGGACCAATTGCTATGTTGTTGTTATGATCACTAATCACGTTTCAACTTATATGCTGATCATCATAATTTAAATTGATTATAACGCTACATATCATTATTGTTACTGTTTTTATCACGCAACTAACAATTTAATTATAAATTCAGATGTTGTACAAATATACATATGACAAAAGGCATGCAAAGAACGCCATACAAATTCCGGCAATTGGTTACATAACATTAGAAGCTTTGGCTGAATTGGAAAATAGCCTGCATGAAAACGGGCCTATTACAGATGATGATTTGGATGATGAATAAGGAGGAGATGAGGAAAAAGGCAATAATGAATTTGAGGAGGAAAATGGTGATGAGAAAGAAGGTGACAAAGAAAGTGAGTCTGCTAAAGGTCAGAAAGCTAAATGTCAGGATGATAAAGAAGAGGATGACATGGATGATAAAGTTGTTGGTGAGGAGGAAGGTGGGATGAAGAAGGTGAGGACGAAGGTGGTGATGAAAAAGGTGAGGTGGAAGATGATAATGAAGAAAAAGTATATTCTGCAGAAGATAATCAGGAAGATCACGCATCAGTAACTGAGGAGGAAGAAACACCTTGTTATAAGGATGGTGTTTTTGTAGGAGGTAAGGAAGAAGATGGTGATAAATATAATGACCAATGTAGGGGTGATTATACGGACTTATCCCAAAGTTATAATTTAAAACTCAACATGGCTGTGGGAAAATCAACACAGGAAATTATCAACTACTATATCCCACCAAAACAAATAACAAAGGATGAGAAGGTTAGCTCAATTTTAATAATGTTCAAAGCATTTATACACATGTTATATAACCCACTTACGCATATTATACATGAATGTTTGTAATTCAGAAATGGTTCAACAAAGTGGATAAGAAAGCTGGGAAATTACAAAAAAAAATATAGTTGGACTGGAGACACTGATAAACAAGGGGAGAACAAACTTCATGTTTAATAAAGATATACTAGCAGCATGTACAAAATGGGAAAGTGTAGTCAAGAAAATTAAGGAACAAAAAGATGGTTAGTTCAGACAATCCTTCAACTATTAGTTTACGCTATGACTATATAATTTACCCTAGATATTTATTTTAATGTTCACAGGGAAAGATGGTGGTGTTAATAAAAGAATACTGCAACCGAATAATGGTAAGTTATAATTACCTATTTTTTCGTATATCACGCAATCACGCTATATGAAATATGAACTAATCACGGTTATCCTAATCCACTCCAATTTTAGTTGAATATGATGTGGTTGAAGATGAAGTGGTTGAAGAAAGGTTGGTTGAAGATGAGGTGATTGATAATGATGAGGTTAGAGATGAGGTGGTTGCAAATAAGGAGAACGTGGAGGTGGTTATGGATGAAAATGTGGTTGAAAATATTCCAGGTATGATACATTATATATATCATGCTTCATCTTTTGAATCATGCTATTAATATAAATGTTTTGCATCATTCCCTATTTTTTACAGATGATGTTGTTGACTGTGGAAATGATGATAAAGAAGTGAAAACTATAGATGATAATAAGGAGGGTGCTGCAAATCATAATGTAAATGTGAGTGTTGGTGGTGAATACTAAACATGACCAAAACATGATGAAAAACAACAAGAAGGAGATGAAGAAGAAGAACAAGAAGTTGTTGATGATGAAGAAGAAAACATTATCTTCATGAGGGCCTGGTTGATTGAGTATGGTGGATACAAACAAGAAGATACACAGGGATGGGGGCTAGAGAAACTTAAAGAAGAAATGAACAAAGTGGAGATAGAGATTGCAATGTATGAAAATAAACAGTTGGAAGAGACAAAAAAATATGAGAAGCAGGATAACAAAAAAATGAAAAAAAAAGAAAGGCTCCTCTCCAAGGTCAATTGAATTGAAGCGAAAATGGAGACAAAAACTGTTTGATGCTAATGTAGGATACACATGGCCATCTCTCAATCGAATGGGAGATGAAAGATTATTGAAAGAGCTGGATAATCTAAAGAAGTTAGTTGGAGATATACACTGCTTCTATTCAAATCACTGTTTATATAATATGTATTAGAATTCAAGATTTTTTTTAATCACGTTATTATTTTTATCTGAACAGAAAAAAGTGTTTTGAAAGAAATTCAAGAAGAAACTAATACAGAGAAGGATGAGAATGACGTTGAAAAACTTTTGGCAAGTGTTTCATTTCTGCAAAACAGGACACCCAACCAAGAAGGATGACATCAATCAAGAAAAAAGATTAAAAACGTTGTCACATGCCTTAAAATCATCATATGTCAACAGGAAAGTAGCTATGGGAGAAAAGATGACAACAACTGAAACTCTGGTGACAAATTATATTTTCAAGGATACAGATGCTTCAAAATAGTAAGCATGTGTTTTATATAACTACTACAATTAAGTTTTATAAAAAATTATTCCAAATCTAACATATTGATTAAACAGTGAAATAGTCTTCCAATCATCAATTACCGGCAGCGATTTCTATAAAGTAGTATTTGAGAGCTTCTATCCAAATGTCCAAGTAGTGGCCAATGCATTAGATGCATTATCTGAATTGCTAAACTTCGAAGAGCAAAAAAGAAGCCCAAACTCGAAATTCAGGCTTTATGGAACATGCACAATGCTTGTAAGATTCCTGTTTTTATTAATCACGTAATCACGCAATCATGTTTAATATTGTAACACGAAATCATGTAATCACACTTAACTCTATTGTGACGATGCATCCTAGTAATCACTATGAGCCGACATTCAGCGATTCTCATAGATTTAAAATCTTCAGTGATAATCTTGAAACAAGATTAAGGGCTCTCAATATCAAATCACTGAAAGTGGTAGACTTGTTAATTATACCAATGCTTTTGTCTGATCATTATTATGTTTTATCCTTTAATTTGAGAGACAGAGCTGTTGATTTGTTGGACAATAATGCTTATCAACAGCCATTCAACCAAAGATACAACAACGCACCAGAATTGATAGTAAGCAATAAATATAATATTTCTTAATAATCATAAGAAAAAACATTACTAACTTATTGTATGATAACACTTTGTAGAAGAAAACAATTTGTGCTTATCTAGACACGATTGGGTGTAATATTTGCAAAACAATGGAGATTTCTAAGATTAAAAGAGTTAAAATGACATGGAGGATGCTAAATAACAAAGTGGACTGCGGTATTTTTGCAGTGCGTCACATGGAAACATTTACCGGTGATACTACATGGCAATGTGGCTTTGATGATGAACAAGAGAAGGAAAAACAAAACAGGCAAATCACATAACTCCGGTACAAGTACGTTTCCAAGATCCTACTATCAGATCTAAACAACTGCAAAAATCATCTCTTGGGTTATACAAAAGAGTATAAAAAATCAACGGAGGGGAAGAAAGAAGATCCAAAACGCAATTTGTTTAACGAACTCATGGAACGTAATGTTGAAACATTTTCGTAAAATCACGCTTTTAGATTCTGTAGATCAACAATCATGAATTTTTTTTATTTGTATACGCGTGTATTTTGATTTATCGACTGGTCAGGCTTATACATTTTTATGATAATCACGCAATGCATACCTTTTTCTGAACAAATACATATGGATCTACAGTGTTTAGGATAATCACGTATTTTATTAGGATTAAAAAAACAAAATACAAACATCACATAAAAACATAACAAAATACCAAACACATTGAATATAGAAACTCATCATAGTGAATTAAGAAATTGGATTTTCATATCAATGGAACAATTCAACATCATTATAACCTTCTTCAATTCCTCAACATACTTCTGATCCTTCTCCTTAATGTCAACCATGAACATAACGACAAGATCACGGAGAGTGGTTGAATTCATAGACATTAAAATCTGAGTTACTTCATCCCTACGGTTGATCATACTTGAAACATTGTTCAAGTTAGCTTGCAAAGCATCTCTACGAGAAGCATCTATACTAATCTGATCTGTAACCCGTTTTATCAAACGAGATCTAATGGAGGGAGAGGATGATGAAGAGGAATCCATATTTAGGATAAGGCAGACACGTTTGTGGTTTGAGTTGATTTATAAAGACATTTTAAAACAAAAAAAGAAAATAATACAGACAAAATGTTAAAAGGAAATAATACAGACAAAAAACACTACCAAACAAGAGAATGCAGACAAATCACTAAAAACATAAGAAAATACTGATCGTTATAAGGCTAATCATTAATAACGCAATCACGCTATTATAAGTTTAATAATAAATTAAATTTTATTAAACATTATAATGCTAATCAATAATAACGCAATCACGATATTAGAAGCTTAATAATATATGAAATTATATCTAATATTTTATTTGAAAATGGTCAAATATTAGGCAACAAATCTAAAAAAAGGATGGATGTGCTTTAATATAATGATGAAATTTCTACACTCGTAGTTGTATTCAACAAAACGTAAAAAAATGTTATGCAAATTAAATAAAAACATCATCACGCTTCAAAAATCACGCTAAAAATTCATATCTTATTATAAATGAGATACCGACAAAATATCTTGATATCAAGTGTAATGAATGTGATTTGATATAATATAATGATGAATTTGTCCTAAATTAGAGATGATAAATACTTCAACTACCAAATCTAAAAAAACGTTATAAATAAGGTATTTTCATACATAACCATAATAAAAAAATGAATACAAACCAGACAAACTTGAAAATAAAGAGTCTTATAGCAATTTCTTCATTAGCAGAATTTAACACCGACGTCAGTTCGTCCGCATGTCTACTATCGGTAAAAAAACACGTCCTGGAGAATGCACAAGCAAATATGGCAATGTACAATCAAGGAACCAAAATCCGACCTACGTGACAGGTCAATGTGCTACCTCCTAGACCAGGTAGCAACTGAGCCGAATATCTCCGACCAGCTCAGAAATGTAGCTGATGAGGTATTGGGAGGAATGGAGGTCAAAGGAAGGGGGTTTCGAATGATTGCAAATGGTAATTAGAGGGTGGAGCTGATGGGAAGACTTAATGGTAACTTTTGGTATGTATGTAAAGGATAAAATGTTTGGGATACGTATATTTCCCCTTTAAATATGTTATATATCTTCTTGTCTTAAAAAAATAAAATATGTATAATGACGTACTTAAAAATTTCACGCAATCACGCTATGTATAAAAAAACAAAATGCTTCTAAAAAGTACAATATATATTATGACGTAATCACGCTACGTATAAAAAACTAAATTGTTTCAATTTAATAACGCTATGCAAATAAAGACATTGTTATAGAGGTAATGTCACGCAATAAAAAAAATAAATTTACAATAAAATCAACTTGGTTCTTTGCATGTCCGTCTGTCATGTCCAGTCTTGAAACATATTTGGCACTCCCTTCGTCCCTTACCAGCACGACTGATCGCTTGTTCTTTTTTAGATTTAATTCGCTTATGTGAACCGCAACCTTTATTTCTAATTCCAGTAGGAGCCCGGACAGTAGCTTCTGAAGGTTGCTCATAACCCAATAGAGATGACATAAGGTCATTTTTCTTTAAAACTGGGGTAATATGACGACCTTCAACAACATGTTTCATCGTAGATTTCAACTCATCTCGGAATTTGGTTAATTGATCCAGATCTGAAATGCAACGATCAACAATGTATTCACTAGAAAACATAATGTCACGTACAATCTCTTTGACCTTCTGACTTTTTTTCTTGAGCACTATCTAATGTCACAGTTGAACGGATGCTTTGTTTTGGGACTGCTTCTTTCCTCCATCTCCTCAAAATATACTTCTCTGGAATTTGTTCGACATCAAACATGTTGAGAACATAAAAAATACGTCGACATAACAAACCATATTGCTCAAATCTTTTACAACTGCAGTTGGAAGTTAGATCATCCTTTTTTAAAAAGACCTACAATATCACACATTGATACATAATTATATATGTGTTTTGAACAAAATCACGTATGTAGCAATTATCACGTAATAAACACGTAATCACGTATTTTAAACATAATTACCTCAAGTAATCCTTTCCCAAAAGCTTTTTGGTCTTTTTATAAACACATGTGCAAACTCTCCAGTTGTTACTGTCTTGAATGCAATACAACTTTTGGTGGACTCGTATATTTCTTCTTGGACATCATGAAATATAAATCTGGTGAAAATTTGGGACGCTTGGGCCTCGAGTGGAGACTCGGTCCACAGATCAGGATATGTGTATCTAGACTGATGATCGTTTTTACGATGGTTATACCTTTGAACTTCCATTGCACTCTCAAAATGATTAAAAAATTCAACAAGTGTCAATTGAGAATTTGAAACTTGACGAAAAAAAATGGTTCTCACTCTCTAACCTTGATGTTGTACGCATTAGACCAGAAAGGGGTTCATCACGGTAAAATGCAGGAATCCACATCGATCTCAATTCAAACATATCATTAATCCAATTGTTATCTGTGAGATTGAATTCTACCATTACCTCTTTCCACCGAGTCTCAAATTCTTCGGGACTAATTGCATCAATCCAAACTATATTACATACACTTTTTTTTAAATTCCTCATCATTGCAAAGGGGACTACCAACCTAAAAGATTTGAAATTCACGCATTGTTATTTATAATCAATTATCACGTAATATAATCACACTGTAATTAAAAAAATCAATTATCATACCTTATCAGCCACTTTTTTCATGATATGCCACATGCATAATCTATGCCTACTATCTGTAAAAACTTGTTCAATGGCTTGCTTCATTGCAGGGTCTTGATCAGTAACTACAACTTTAGGCTGACTTCCAAATTTATTTCAAAAATTGGTTTAATAACCACTTGTACGATTCAATAGTTTTAGAGGCTAACAACCCAGCACCAACAGAAACATTGCGGTAATGATTATCAATAATAGTAAATGGAACAAAAACCATTTTGTATCTAAAACAAGAACAATAACGCATTGTTAATAATAACGCTATGCATACAATTACGTTTTTTTTTGAAAAATACACAAAATGATAGCATACTTGTTGGTGTTGAATGTGGCATCAAAAGATATTACATCCCCAAAAGCCATATAATTATGCTTACATTCTTCATCAGCCCAAAAAAGTCCGGTTAAAAAACCTTTCTCGTCAACAGAAAACTCAAAAGAATAATCATGTAGAAACTCTTTCTTATCAGATAATTTTCTAACTACCATTTCTACATCATACTCGTCAATAAAACAATTTAAATCTCTTTTAAAATTTTTACACTCAGTTGATGTTGCACCAACACGTTCAAAACCGCCATACTTGGTCCTCATGATATGAAAACATTTGACAGGACCTAGATTTAAATTGGCCAATTCACATAACATCTCTTGTTGGATATAAGACAACTTTCTAGATGATCTAATCAGATGGATGTCGTCAGCTGAAACCAAACTATGACTATGCTTCTCAACAAACCTGTATACCTTATAACATGAAGTACCTTTCACTAAAGACAAACACAAACTTGCACGACAAACACAATGAATAGTAGGTTTTTTTCCTAGATTTACTGGTTTTGTTAACATTTCTAATGACATCAATAGAATCATAATTTTTTTGTGGCTTGTTACCCTCTTTGGAACATGTAAAATACTTAATCTTTAAAAGGCCATGAGATTTGAATTGGGAACCTCTGTGAACACAAAAACCACCTTTTTTAGCATAAGAGCAATAAAACTCAAACACATGATTTAAGCTGGAAAAAATCATCCCCCTCGGTTGGTCTACATGAAGCTGGTACATTAGGAATATAATAGGATCTCCCAGATTTTGGAGATACACGTTGAAACCCACAGCTTATATCTTCAGGTATACTATCTGCAAAAATAGCAATTACACGCAATCACGTATTACGTAATAACGCATTGAATTAAAACATAATATTACACAATAACGCATTAATTATAAGCTACATTTGTATATGCAAATTACGATATAAATTGTTATTAACTATAAATTAAGAAATACGTTTAAATCAATAAGTATAATACAAAACTTTTACTATTATAATCAAGTTCTTACCTATTTACGATTTTCCAAATTACGTAACAACAAATAAAAACGAATCAAATCTGATATCAATTGCTATTATTCAAATTACGTAATGCATATTATGATTCATCTGAATAACTAAACACATACATTAGATTAGATATATCAATCGTACCTCTAATGATAAAATATGTTTAAACAATAATGCTTTTGGATTGAAGAAGGATGAACGAACAACGAATAAGAGGAGATCATAATAGTACCTTGAACAAATTTCATAGCCCCACTAAACCTTGAAAATATTTCAACACAAAAATACTAACAGATGAATCACAAATACGAAAAAATAATAGCCGCCCATATTTAGGGGAAATTGATATACTGGATCTTTTCGAAAATTAAGCGCGATCATATCGTTCAGCGCTGGCAAAACAAAATCACACAAAATTATGTTAAAGAAGCATTAGAACGAATTGTAAAATGACGAAACTATCCTTCACACCTAAATTAAAAAGACACACGCGACGCATCCACAAAGCTTCGTATACTTCGTACGCTACAAGCACTTTGTATTTAATACTTCATATATATATATTAATAAAAAATTAATAAAGTTACTGTTTATAAGAGTTTTGTAACTGTAGTATTATATAATTTATATATATATATATATATTAATAAAAAGTTAATAAAGTTACTGTTTATAAGAGTTTGTAATTGTAGTATTATATAATTACTACTATTACAATTACCGAAATGAGAAGATGTACTCTATGCATCACCCCCTTATACAAGTTCTTTTCTTTCATCTACAGGCATCACTATTAGCGCCTTCATCATCCCCCCTCTTCGCCTAGGGTTTCTGGTTTATCTTCTTCGCTTCTTCGTTTGGCTGCCGAATCGCTGTCTCATGGTCTTTCTCTGTTGTCTTTATCTTCCAGGTTTGTTTCTATTTCTTCCTTTAACTGATCTCATTGGCCTTTGTTAGGTATTCCTGAATTCATGCTACTCTACCAAATTGCGTTGAGCTTCAATCTGGTCGTTAT
Source organism: Smallanthus sonchifolius (assembly GCA_023525975.1). NCBI lineage: Eukaryota > Viridiplantae > Streptophyta > Magnoliopsida > Asterales > Asteraceae > Smallanthus > Smallanthus sonchifolius. The sequence goes on along the minus strand of CM042021.1, from coordinate 25,873,549 downwards.
TTGTTGTTGATTGGTTCTTTAATCGCTAAATGATTACACGTTTAAGGATTAAACTTCCAGATTCACACACAAATGAAAGGGTTGTAACTAGCAGAGTGTTGTCGCCTCCCCTGCAACCAACCCCTCCATAAGTCAATTCCGACAAACTGTCCGTTTTTATTAGCAGTGGTAGACTGTCTTCTTCTTCCTATTTATTTTCTTCTTTTTACATTCAACACCCAGTTTCTTTTACCTGATGTTTATTGATGAAGTGATTTTGAAGGTTTTATGGATTATAGTTCTGAATTTACACACAAATCAGTTACATTTGAAGCCTATTCTTAATCTGGTTTTGGGTCTTCAGTCATTGGTTTAGTTCGGCTCAGCTTAATCGGGTTTCGGTATTAACTTTGATGCAATCAGCCTTTTGGTGGGATGATCTAGGTTAACTTTGTTGTGATTTGATGCTTATTATATGATTTATGGATTAGAGTTCGGGTTTCGGGTACTAAACTGTATGCTTTGGTTTTGAGTTTGATGCAATCAACCTTTTGTTGGGTTGATTTAGGTTAACTTGGTTGTGATTTTATGCTTATTATATCATTTATGGATTATAGTTTAACATTCACACACAAATCAATTACATTTGAAACCTATTCTTAATCGGGCTTCGGGTCTTTGTTTCTCGGTTTCGTTCGGGTCAGTTTAATCGGGTATTAAACAGTCTGCTTCAGTATTGACTTGAGTTTGTACAAATAAAACTTTGAATTGAAAAGGCCGGTTCACCATTGATTATCATCCATTGCCCCCATCCCCATGTGGCTTACCTGAGTTGCATCTTTCCTAAAAGGGTGGTAAATTACAATCTGTGAAGCCAGAATGAGTCTTTAAAAGCATAAAGAGTACTTGAATCTTCTGTTTCATAAAAAAGATTTTTTTTACCCTTTTTAATTAACACAGGATGGTCACTGTGATCTGGGGGTCACTGCTTCAGTATTGACTTGAGTTTTGCGATCAGAATTCAATGATGTGGCAAATTTTTTTCTACAGCTCTTACTTACAAAAACAACGGTGAGTGTTTTTTATTTCTGTTATTGTATTCAAGTATTATTTTAATTCTCATCTAAAAAATTCATGTGCAAAAGTCTAAATACCCTCATATGGTGGACAAATGGGATAAAGTGTATTACTAATAAGAAAAAACACATGGGTTTTCACTTTATACAGATTAGGATTTTAGAGTTATACTATAGGGAAGGATGTGAGATTGATAAGTATGGGTTTATAAAAAGAAAATGAAGTTGACTTAGGTAAGCACTAATGTGGGAATCAAAGTTAGAATTTACTGTCCATGCGAACTAATGATTCTTGCGGCTGATGTTTACCAAGTAATCAGATAGATGGTAAGTGTTATCTTATATTGGATACAAAAATTAAATACTTCCCTCTTATCTTTTAGTTCCATCTTATTTGAGTTCATTTTATTTCATTTTTTTTGCTGCCTCTTTATACATAGTAAAAATACATTAGCATTATAATCAAAATATTTCTTGCGTCTGATAATAATCTCTTCATTATTATGCATGTTCTTTTTTGCTTACTGCCACTGTGACTTCCAGGCTAAAAATTTTAAGGTGAATCTTCATTATTTTTTTCCTTTAACTTATACTTACCTGAGCTTTGAGTAGACATATAGGTTGCCATTACATTTCAAAAAGTTGACATTTGTTATAAGGTTGTGCTTATAACAAAAACAGATTCACTATATGCTTCTGTGTTTTGAGAAAAGAGTACGCACCTCTATTAACAAACTGATGCAAAATCTCATATTACAAATAAAGAAAGGTTGGTACTTGCGAGTCATTTGAGGCTCAAACTTTGAACTTTTATTCCTGATCTTTTCATGGTGATGCAGGTTGTTTGTTGTTGGTGCAACACTATCTTTCAGGGCAGAAATTTCAAGATACATTTTTTTTTGTTTTGTTAGCTACATATAACACCATTTGAAGACATTACGCGAAGGACTCTCTTTAACAGAATATATTATTTCTTGCTCAGCTTCAACTCAAAGTGGATGGCTCTGTATCTGTTAACAAGGTATTTCAATCGGAAGCTTATCTTCCCATGACATCCGTCTATATAACAACCATATCGCAACCGGCAACACCTTCAGCAAAAGTATCAACACGGCATTGAAAATCGTCACCGGGTAATGTCTAAAATAGATTAATCTGGTATCTAAACTCAGGTTACTAAATATATAAACTTAAAATAAAGTTATTATGTCATTGATACAGCTTACAAAAATTCATCAAAGCATTCTAGAGGGAGGTAGCTGGGCATGTAAAAAAATAAATAAACATTCAATATTTCATATGTATCATTCTGAATCATATAATATCAAATTACTTTTTTTAAATATTATCCATAAGTTCCATCATAAATAAAATCAGAACAGTTATAAGTTATAGTAGTCTGCTTCACAGAATAAACAAATAGGAAAACAAAGCTAAACTTTGAAGTTTGAATCATCTCAACTCATAATGTTTTCTTTCTTAACTGTTTTCATTTTATTTACTATAAATAAGTAAATGTGAAATTCTTATGTTTTGAAAGGGTGAATCTGTTACTAAGCAATTTAGAATGATATAATTGAAACTATGAACTTTTTGAATGATATATGTGAATTTACCTCTAGATCATAATAAAAATGATGCTGATGAAAAAGGAAAAGAATTCACATTAAGACTTCCAGAAGTACATGGTTTTACTTTCTAAAGTCAAAGCTGCATATCTGACCATATATGTGTCTTTTGCCTCTTAAGTAGCAAGAGGTTCCCTAAGGTCTTGCAGATTTTATGTAATGTCCTATTTGGTAAAGCCCAGATGAATATTAACATTTTTTCAAAGGTATTCTTGATATCTTATAGGAGCTTCAAATAAGATGCTACATGTCACACACCCCAGCAGTGCTCTCTTTGACTTGAATTTTTACATAAATCTTACTTTATATTTTTACATAATTCTAACTTCATTTACATATCATTACTGCAGAAACGACGACAACACCACTAAACAGTGTTGTAAAAATCGCTAGGCGCTAGTCGGGCGGTGGGGTAGGGCCTAGGCCTAGGCGGGATTAATCGGATTGGAATTTTTATATGTAATTTTCAGTTTTTTATATATATACACACATTTTTATATGTAATTTTTATAAAAATGTTCATTTTTAAACCACACCAAAGGTTTCGCCGGAATTTGGCCGGAAATTTCAGGTTTTCCCCGGAATTTGGCCGGAAATTTCAGGTTTTCGCCAGAATGTTTGCCGGAATCTGGCCGCCTAGGACCGGCTAGGCCCGCCTAGCGACTAATTGACCGACTAGGCCAAAATTAGGCCTTAACGAGCCGCCTAGCGATTTTTGGGCGCCTAGGCGCGATTTTTACAACCATGCCACTAAAGAAGCCCAAACATACCAGGAGTATGTTCCCATCATCAGGGCCTTTTGTATCTAAAATCATCACACAAATTTTGTGCCCCTTCTGTCTTCATCCCTTCCCTAGCAGCTGTATGTTTGCTAGTTCCATATGTATAGTACGTAACTAGGTGAATGCCGTTAGTCCACCCATAAACTAACGAAAGGTGCTAACCCGGCGCGAAGCGCGGGCACCTCCTCTAGTTTATATTTAGAACACATGTTTTACTGTGGACAACCCCAACCATGTTATGTTTTAATTTACATAATATTTTTATAATACTTCTATTTATACAAATTATTTTATTAACAAAGTATTTGTTTACTATAATAAATTAAATATAAACAATTTGATTTATTATAAAAATCAAATGAGAAAAGATGATGATGAGAAAATGTAAGTATGTTTGTGAGGCATTATAGATTGGAATGAAGATATGTGTTTTTAAAATATAGAAGTATTGCTTATGTGACAGGTGACTAAGCACGTTTGTTAGCGTTTTTAGGAACTTACATTAAAATTTAAAAATGTTCTTAGGATTCAAGTTCATGATGTTCTTAAACAACCGTAAGATTGAACTCTAAAACGACAACACATATAAAAGTAAATTCGATTTTAAGTGAAATATTAAAAAAAGCTTGATCATTTCCTGAGATTTGACGAAACTTTATATAAAATTATTTTTAAATAAAAAACCACGAAAACCATTAAAAACATGTAAATATTGTATTAATGCACAATACCGTTATATAGTTATGTCTCTTTCCTTCTATACTATTTCTTTAAAGTAATAAGCATACATTTTTAGGCAGTTATCATAGTTATGTATTTTAGATTAGTCTATTTCAAAGCAAGCCTACCGAGTGTTTGGAATAATATCGAACCAACCTTTACTCAAACATCCACATCAACAACCTGAGTAAAGGGGTGGTAGGCTACGACAAAGGAACGATTTTGGATAGTCATTTGAACGACTCAAGAATAATAGAATGGTCTCATTGGTGTAATTTTAACTTTGACAGTATTTCTAGTATATAACGTATCGGAGTGTAAAATGTCTTAACTTCGACAGTATTCATAGTATATAATGTATCTGAGTGTATAATGTTTCTAGTTCCTTGCTAGAAGATGTAATCGTTTTCATAATTTGGCTTTCTTAAAAAAATTATATGATTAGCTACGTAGTACTCACACATTTTTTTTGAACGGCAACACCTAGATATTCTAGGATAATTGGGTTTCCGCGAGGCAACATCTAGAACATCCATGACAGCCCACCCCAGGAGGAACCCACCAACTGGGTCTGTGGCCGGTAATAAAACCCAAGACCTCCACTATGAGAAGTCTTGGGTCTACCATTACACCAAATTCCAAATATACATTAGAAACTAAGTTTAAAGATGAACGCGAGTGAACATTAACTCCCCCAATGGGGGAGTGCCATGTGACAATTAAAATAATTTTTTTTATATTTTTATTTTTAACCCTTATAGTATATATAATATATGTTTTTAGCCTGTTTCATTTTCTATTAATTTCGTTTTTCTTTAATAACTTTCGTTCGTTATTTTTTTTTCCAAAATACATGGTGCGCATGTATTTGTAGTTTTTTTTGTCAACGTTTTGATATATATATTTTTTTAAAACAGAGTTGTATTCGAAATCAAGTTTTTTTCGTTGTCTATAGCGAGCGTCGTTACTGTTACGAGCCGAACCTATTATGGGTGAACAACATCATTGTCGATATTGGTATTATCGGAATCCGTATCGGTATCCGTCTTATGGTTTTCGACGACCCGAAGCGGTATTTTTTTAAATTCTTTTTTCCCCTTTTCTATTATTTAGCTTTATGTTTCCTTTCTATTAACATTATTTTTACCGTCGCCTACGTTTTCGTTTAAATTTTATTAACGATGGGCCCGACACCGTTTTCTATGATAGCTATCGTTCGTTAAGTTTTTTTAAATAACGGAATGCGTCGTTTTCTTAAATTTTTTTTGTCAGCCTTCTGGTTTAAATTTTAGTGAAGACGAAGTTCAATTCAAATTCGAGTGTTTTTTTGGTATTGTACGTTATAACGAGTTTGAGATTCGATGTAAGTTTTATTCACGCAAACGACTCAAACCAACCTGCCATGAAGCGCAGGGGTAAAAACTAGTTTAATTAATTTTAAGCTATCGCGGCGGGTAAAAAGTAGTTTAACTAATTTTAAGCTAGATTCAACACACATACAGTTAGGGGGTGTTTGTGATTACTTTTTAAACCTACTTATTGACTTATTACCTTTTCTAAGAAGTCAATAAGTCAAAAGTTTGTTTGGATAAGAGTAAAAATGTTAGTTTTTAAATAGTGAAAAAATTATAAGTTAAAAGTAAGTGAGGACCTGCTTTTACATGTTTGGGATTACTTATTTAGCCTTCTTATTAACTTTTACAAAAAGTAATAAGAAGTTTTGAAAAGTAAACTCTTCTTACTTTTCAAAAACTCATTTTCCTCCTCTTTAAAAAGCTAAAAGTAATAACAAATGTAAGATTATCCAAACACCATTTAAACTTATATAAGTTAACTAGTTTAGATCTCGTGTCTACACACGGTGAAAACTGAAAAATATCAATATATAAATTTTTTAAATCTTTGTGTATATATTTTACAGGTGTAAAAGTATATCATATATACTAAGGATAGAAACAATCTCAAAATATGTAAAAATTAATATATAATTGTGTTTTTGAAAATACGTTAATTATTGTTTAATTTAATTTGACTTTCATTTACTATTTGATTAAAATAAAAGTTAAATAATTAAATTTTAAAGTTTTTTATAATAAAAGATAATTTAAAATAAATGTGTTTTATTAGTATAATTAATATTTTTTTTTAAATATATATTATTATTAAAAATAGAAGTGCATTAAATAAGAGAGAGAAACAAGAAAAAAATAATAAGAATGAATATGGAGGCGACATGTAACACTAAAAACCCTTTATTTATTATATAGTATAGATATGTAGTTTAAATTAGTAATTCCAAACACCCCCTTAGTCTTAAGGTGTGTATTTGTATATCTTAAAACCCTCTCTCTCTCTTTCTCAAACTTGAATCTTATCCATGGCGTCCTCCAGTTTCCTTACAGTACCCAAACCCTTTTATTCTCCTTGGATTTCTACTAAAACCACAACAACTTTAGGTATTCTTCTACTGTTTCAATTTCCTGAATTTATAAGCTTCCATTAATATCGGTTTCTGTTGTTTTTGAATGAATTGAACAGGTCTACGACGGAATTCGTTCAAGATTAATGCGATTGCAACCAAGTATGAGCCTTCCAAGGTAATTGTTTGTGATTATTGCTTTCATTTAGAAAATTGTAAACCTAACATTAGATTTCTTTTAGTTGTTTACTTCTGAATGTTTGAAGAAAATCCAATGAATTTTCTAACTTTAAACCGCCCCTAATTTCTTGTTCAAGTAGAGAGAAGTGGATTTTTAATACTACACAATAATTTAGGATTTTCACTGTTTCGGGCATATTTTGGACTGAACCACTAACTGCGGCAAACCAAACCTAACCTGCAAGTCGTAGGGGTGTGAATTTCTGACACGACACGAGCCTAACACCAAATTCACGGGTTTGAGTTTAGTCTAAATGGGTGCGGGTTAGCTTTGTGTCGAACCTGCAAACATGTTTAGCTAAACCGGTTGTGTTCGTGTCCGTTTAACCCATTTATTTATTTTTATATTTTTTTTAGGTTTGAAAAAAAGAAATATTAAATAGTAATAAAGATTTAGGAATTAATAAAGAAAGTATTAAATAGTTAGTAACAAAGAAAAAATAAGGGTAAAAAGAATCTTGGCTTACATAATTGTGACACGTGGCGTAACCAATTACTTATTTATTAGGTATAGAAGATGTGTTTTATGTAATAAATCAAACTATTTAGGTGTTTTTTATGCCAAAGTTTAAAAGTTCAAATACAAATTGGCATAGTTTAAACATAATTGCTTAAGAAAATATATGTAAATTTGTAATTTTAAAGAACTAATATGCAAAAAAGAATTGATAATTTTTTTTTCGGGTTAAACAGGTCGTGTTCGCGTCAACCCGCGAATACACGTGTCGTGTTCGGGTTCATGTGTCTGGCATGATTTTCGGGCTTGCGTTGGGTTCGACCCGCCAACCCGCAAACATGACCCCCTTAGTAGGCCTATTGCCAGGTTGGTTGGGCGCCCGACCAGCAAAACAGTTCCATATGGTGGTTTTGCGGCTTGGCCGGTTTGAACGGGATTTTTGTTTTTTCTTTTTCAAAATCGTTAGTTTGTATTATGAAAAAAATGATAAAAATTGTTGATGGGTATCATATTATAATGCATATTCAAAAAATGGAAAAGAAAATAAACAAGTTTTAAATAAACCAAAAATGGAAAAGAAAATAAACAATAAAAGTAAACAGTAGGTTCCAAACCATGAGGCAAACTGTTAAACCCGGTTTTTCAAACCATAATCTATTTAATATACTTTGTGCTCATAGGTAAAGCCACAAGCTGACAGAGTGCTAATTCGTCTGGAGGAGCTACCTGAGGTAAGATATCTTGTATTTGTTTTATTTGTCCCATGGACCATTTATTCAGAAAACATCTTACATTTGAAACCTCATATTTGAAATAGATTATAATTTGCTGTCATGTTATACATCCTATGCTATTAGACTAGTGGCATTTAAAATCCTATCTTGGTTTAAAAAAGCGCGAGGTGTTCCAAGGGTCCCGAAAGCAGAGGCGCGCGCGTTACCTTCGTGAGGCATTGCTCAATGCACAACAAAATAAGCTTTATTTACGACCAGAAGCCGCGTCTCTCATTTATTTTACATACCAACCTTCTTATCAAGTAAACATTTCATAGTTTTCTTCATCATTTTGGTTGTTTTTATATATAAGCCTCATACAAACCTTAATTTTGACCCAGAAGTACATGAAGCGTCACCTCAAGCCCCTGATGCGTTTTTCTGAGCACCTCACGCGCCTTTTAAAACCAAGACCCCTGTCACAACCATGGCATTCCAAAGTAGGATCATATAGGATCCAAACAACCAATGATTGAACTCGTTTATGTCCTAAATGTCAATTGAGGATCTAGAGTTTAACACGTATCCCGTGCTCTTCCTAATTGTGTTAAAAGTAAATGTTTTCCTATTCATACCAGACATCTGCTGGTGGAGTTTTGCTGCCAAAATCAGCTGTCAAGTTCGAACGTTATCTTATGGGAGAGGTGAGTAATCATTTTGTTTCTCCTATGTTTTGTTTGAAACAACGATGTTTCGCGATGTCATTTGTACTCGTGTATCGAATGATCTGTATATTTGTTCCAGATTCTTGCTGTTGGTACTGATGTAGGGGACTTAGAGGCTGGGAAAAAGGTATGTTGGTATAGTTTTTCTTGGCCAATTAGCTATTCAAAGTTAAAGTTTGGTACATATAGTATTTTTTTTTTCCTTTTTTTGTAATATAAAGATATCCGGGACGGGTATTCAGTATGTGACTAGTTATAGACTTTTCGTGGGTTTGAGATGGCTATGATATTAGGTGATACCCGTCTGATTACCCGAAACCGTTTCCATATATTAGCTATTCCAAGTTAGAAGTGTAGTTGAGTATTTGATATTTCAAGTCAATTTTTGGATGAGTTTAAGATAAGTTTGGGTCATGGTAATCCCAACAGGTAATTTTTAACCACATAATATCATAAAAGGTTATACTTGATTGATACCCGCGGGGAAACCCACGGACCCCGACAAGTAATGAGTAACGTCATCATCTATGGCGCCTTGTCGTGGCGGTTTCATTGTTCCATTTGACAATGGGTTTTGCTTCTTTTGCAGGTTCTTTTCTCGGACGTTAATGCCTATGAGGTAAATACTTCCATCAAACCGCTAACTCTCGACTCATGAGGTTGTTAACATATATCAACCCGTGAGAATCAGACCTTGACCTTTGACCGTAGTCATAGATTATGAGAAGTAGTTAAAATGACCAAAATACCCTTATAACATTTTACGGCTTTTAACAGGTGGATCTTGGAGCAGAAGGAAGGCACTGCTTCTGCAAAGCGTCCGACTTGCTGGCCGTGGTTGAGTAATCGCTTTATCTTCCCTACAACTCATAATTATTGTAGCCGTTGTTCGTTATTTCATATATAAACATGACAGTTTTTCTAACAAGTTTTGGCAACTATAACTGATTTTTGTGGTTCTTTACTTGATTTATATTGTTTCTAATTCTTTCTTTTGTAGTTAAAAATCCGAGGCATGTTACAGTTGGAAAATACTAAATTGTTTTAGTAAACTGTACATATTTTAAATAAAATAAATAACGAAATTCATATGGACAACACACTAGTCCAAGCTAATAAAAGAAAAGTACGAAAGTTTAGTAACTATTATAGTAGTATGTTTTAACATTGATGTTTGTAATTTGTGGTTTGGACAATATGTTTGATCATTTTTAATTCATTAAGTTTAATTTTGATAGAGTATTTTATACATATATTAGTAAACATTGCATAATTTTATATATATGTTGTAGCCCATGACCTTGTGGTCTAGTCATATTGGTGATTACTTTCATAAAAGTAGGGCTGGCAAAACGTGTCTATGCGGGTTAGGCAGATTGAACCCGTTTAGACACGATTTTAATCGTGCCATTATCGTGTCAACCCGTTTATAACCCATATTCGTTTAACTCAAACCCAAGCCCGTTTAACTTCGTGTCGTGTCATGTAAACGGGTTGTGTCAAAAATTGCGAGCCCTATTGGAAACTAAAAGGTTAGCGCTAGAAAGTGGAAATCGAAAGGTTATGTTATCTAATATTCTAATTTAATTTTATATATTTATTCATTTAAAAATATAAAATTATATAGTTTTGATATATAGGTTATAAACAGGTTGTGTTAATCATTTAACATAATTAGTGAAACGGGTCTAATCGTGTCATAAACGGGTTAGGCGGGTTGAACATGTTTAAACACGATTTTAATCGTGTCATGATCGTGTCGACCCAATCATGACCCATATCCGTTTAACTTAAACCCAAACTCGCTTAACTTCGTGTCGTGTAAATGGACCGTGTCGGAAATTACGAGCCTCACATAAAAGTGGTGTGAGTTTAAATCCTGCAAATGTAGGTTTAGGTGGATTTAGGAGTAAAAAAGTTTGTTCAAAATAAATTTTATAGTAAATATGACATCGTATAATTTATTTTTAGGATTTGTTTTTAAAAAAATATTAAAAATGTATTTAACAAAAAGTTACAGGTATTTATTATTAATTTTATTTTAAAAGAACATTAACTTACAAGAATATAATAAAGGGTAATCATGTCATGTGTTTTTATTTTCATTAATATCTTTCAATGATTTCACAAACCAAACAAAATCATGCAAAAAAAAAAAATGGAATTCAAATTAGTTTATTACATTTTATTTTCTAAACCAAACATGTAACATATTTTAATTTCAAATTCTTCAAATTCGAGTTCCTTTTTAGTTTTTTTTTATTTCTTCAAATTCTAAGACCAACACCCTGTTCCTAAAACATGGAGGGGTAGAGATTTTTATATAAAATAGGGGTAAAGTTTGAGTTTTTTTTATCAACTTATCAGTTATTAATCAGGGGACTAAAGGTGTAACTGAGATAAAAAGTTAAGCTGAAATGCAAAATATACGGTTCAGGTTTTTAACAGTCCGGCCACAGTTTGGAAGTTGGAACCAACCGTGTAAAACAAACCGACATTTTTATTTTTTGAAATATACAGTTATGTATATATGTATTTTATTCACAATTCATTATCATAAAAACTTATAACACAAACTAATGATTTTGAAAATGAAAATTGGTTCCCACTTCCAAAACCAAACCACTAAAACCGACCGGTCCGGCTAATCCACCAACCCGGCCTATTTGGTTTGCCCTTTCCCGAAACTGTAGTAACTAGTTCAGCCTAGAATTTTGTCAAATCCACCCGAACCGGACCGTAAAGACCCCTACCAAACAGTGAAGAAAGATAATCCTTGTACCCATTCCCATATTTATCAAACCAATCACTAGTATTGGAAAATGATATCCATACCCAACTCATAAACAAACAATGGTTTTGGAATAATCATAACAGTAATGATTCCAGAACAAAAACATTGGTAAATCATGTTTATGCATATTTCAGTTAACAAACATGCAAGGATGATGAAGTCACAAATGCTTCTAATTATTTTCCTGGTGAAATTCGGTCGACTTCAACTCGTATACAGCAAAGGCAAACAGAAGACGGGCCAAAACCGAAAAGAGATAAGTTTTAGCTAGCCATGGGATGATTATATACATACTCAATCGCGAGGGCGCAAGAGTCGATCTTATCAGCTTCTTTGTCGGGGATCTCCAGTTTAAACTCCTCTTCAATGGCCATTATGATCTCCACATTATCCAAGCTGTCCAACCCAAGATCCTTCTGGAAATGAACTTCAGAAGTCACCTGCACATGATCACAGATGACAAGATTATACAGTTGCATATCTGAGTGATTTTCAAGAATCTGCGGTTTTCTTTAAGATTTTCTTTAAGATCTTCGGTTTCACCTTCCGGATGGGTCTATTCTTTAAGATGTAGTTTTTTCATCACTAGATTATCACCATTTGAAGAATTTCAACATTATTTTTTTATATTGTCGAAAAAGTAAGGGCAAAACTAGGGGTCATTTACGATGTTCACGGTCCTATTCGGACGGTTTTGAAAAAGGACATGAGCCGAACAACTAACTACGGTTTCGAAAGGAAAAAAATCAAACCGCTCCGGCCAAATTGGATAGGTCAGTGTTGGCTGGACCGGCCATATCTGCAGTTTGACGAATTGAACTAATTTTTTTTTGATCTTCTTTCTAAAAATTATTACTTTTCAAATGATAAAGCTGATCCATACATATCTATATCTATACTATATAATAAATAAAGGTTTTGGTGAGACATTTGTCACTCTCCTATGGATACTCATCCTTTTTTTCCCGTCTCTCTCTCCTATTAATTATACAAATTTTCTTTAATTGTTTTATTATAATTTTTTGTTTCCTACATCTTTCTCTCTCTCTTATTAAATAATAATGATTTCTATAAATCTTTTTATAAAACATTTTTTATTTAAAAAAAATAGGTTTGTTCATAAAACATTTTTAAAATTGAACATTTTCTTTCATTCTTTTTATAAAACATTTAAAAAAAATAACTATATAACGTTTTCTAAAATTTATATTAAAAAACTATGTAGTATGTCATAAATATATAATATATAAATCTTTATTACTAAATATATAACATTACATTTATTCAACCACGGGGTTTCTAACCTAGTAATAAATACACATAACTACATATTCTAAAAGTGAAAATTTAAATAAATAAAAAAGGTTAAAGGGCTGGTTTGATTTACACAGCAGGTTCCAAGTTTGAAACCTTCGAACGGACCACCAAACCGAACCGTATAAATATCAAACTGATAGTCTCGCTTTGGTTTAGGCTATTCGGTTGGCTTCAACAGTTAGACATAACGTTACTGTTATTGGGGCATAATGGAATATAACGTTACTGGTTATTATAATGTTGAGGTAAGTTTGGTGTAATATTACGTCTAAAAAATTTCCTTTTTATATTTGTTAAAACTGATTCTAAATCATATCCACATTTCAGTTTCATAATGTAATATAAAATTCAAAACAAGAAATAAACTTGTTTTATAATTCTTCTTTAAAAATGATCCCTTATCGAATGCATACAACGGTCTCTTTTTTCTCAATGAATATGAAGCGTCTCTATATTCTTCATCACAAAATCGAATCTCTCGATCTTCTCGTTCGTATTTAGCACTTAAATTCTTCTATATGTTCTTCGTATTGTTGTTTAAACACTCGTTTCTGATGCAATGGCTGCGTATTAGGGTTCGGTCGAGTTAGGGTTTTACTCTGTTTTTGGTATCGTTGCTTATATACAATCGATTCTCTCGTTTCCGATAGCGGATTAGGGTTTGATCGAATTAGGGTTTTACTCTGATTCGATTGTTCCTAAGTTCGTCTGTTCTATATGTTTTTGGTATCACTACTTAAACTATCGATTCTCTCGTTTCTGATAGCGGATTAGGGTTTGATCGAGTTAGGGTTTTACTCTGATTCGATTTTGTGTCGCTGTTTGGGATACGGTGCTGGTGATGAAATTGAGAGTTTCGTTTATTCATTGAAGATGCTGTTGCTGTTAAAACCTGTCAGTTAATTCTTCATGTAGATTGAGGTATACTTAATTCTTACTAAATATTAAGATTTGTCCGTTTGTTATTTAATTAACTTATATGATCATTGTAGATGATAATATTGGTCACTGTTTTTCCGCTGCTTATTTTGGCGTCAATGAGAGGGCGTCCGGATAACCCACTGTAAGGGTTTTTCTGTACACATTGTTCTTTTAATTTTTTAATTATTTTGAATTTGTATTGAACTGTGATGTGCACTTCTGATCTTAATGCTTTTTTTTAAAATCAACATAAAGAGTGCCTTGCACATGTTTTAATTCCTAAACTTTAATTTTGTTAATTATACCTTTGATTAATTTAAAAACTGTCTTTGATTAAATTATGCCTTTAAGGCTTGTACAGTAAGGCTAATCAGGTTTATGTAGGTTGTTGATGTGGCGAGATTGAATTCTTGATCTGTATATTTTTTACTCAGTTTATGTTTATTTTGACTTTCGTTTTGTTTCTGATATGCATTTTTTTGGTAATGTCTTTTTTTACTAGAATTCTCAAATCACATATTGAAACTTAAATCTCCATACACCCATTTCAACTTTTTATATACTTTGAGGCTTGTGCATTGAGGTCGATCCGGTTTACCTAGGTTGTTGATGTGGCGAGATTGAAAGTGTTAATATGTATGTTTCCTTTTTTATTCGATTTTATTTTGTTTTGACTTTTTTTGTTTGTGATATACATTTCTTTTTGGTAATGTGTTTTTACCTAAAATTCTCAACTCACATATGGGAGACTTTAATCTCATTACTAAAGCAACCAAACACCCATTTCAACTTTTTATGTACTTTGAGGCTTGTACATTGAGGTTGATCCGGTTTACCTAGGCTGTTGATGTAGCGAGATTGAAAGTCTTGATATGTATATTTTATTTTTTATTCACTTTGCTTTTATTTTGAATTTCTTTGTTTTTTGGTTTTTCCAAAAATTCTCAATTCATATATCGGAAACTTAAATCTCATTACTAAAGCACCTAAACACCCATTTCAATTTTTAATGTATTTTGAGGCTTGTACATTGAGGTTGATTGGGTTTATGTAGGTTGTTGATGTGGCGGGATTGAAAGTCTTGATATGATATTTTCTTTTTAACTTGATTTGCGATTATATGGACTTTTTTGTTTTTGATATACATTTTGTCTTGTCAATGTGTTTTTTACTAGAATTCTCATCTCACATATGGACACTTAAATCTCATTACTAAAGCAACTAAACACCCATTTCAACTTTTTATGTACTTTGAGGCTTGTACATTAAGGTTGATTCGGTTTACCTTGGTTGTTGATGTAGCGAGATTGAAAGTCTTGATATGCATATTTCCTTTTTTATTCACTTTGCTTTTATTTTGAATTTTTTGGTTTTTTGGTATTGTGTTTTTTCTAAAAATTCTCAATTCATGTGAAACTTAAATCTCATTACTAAAGCAACTAAACACCCATTTCATACTTTTTATGTACTTTGAGGCTTGTACATTGAGGTTGATTTGGTTTACCTTGGTTGTTGATGTAGCGAGATTGAAAGTCTTGACATGCATATTTCCTTTTTTATTCACTTTGCTTTTATTTTGAATTTTTTTGTTTTTTGGTTTTGTGTTTTTTCCAGAACTTCTCAATTCATATATGGGAAACTTAAATCTCATTACTAAAGCACCTAAACACCCATTTCATTTTTTATGTACTTTGAGGCTTGTACATTGAGGCTGATTGGGTTTATGTAGGTGGTTGATGTGGCGGGATTGAAAGTCTTGATATGACATTTTCTTTTTAACTTGTTTTGCGATTATATGGACTTTTTTGTTTTTGATATACATTTTTTTCATGGTAATGTGTTTTTCACTAGAATTCTCAAATTACATATTGGAAACTTAAATCTCATTCCTAAAACACCTAAACACCACATTCAACTTATTATGTACTTTGAGGCTTGTACATTGAGTGTTTTTATGTTTTCAGAAAGCACATATATCTTGATCTTTGCTAATTTTCTGTGTGATCAACATGTATAATCTACTTATAACAAACTAGTTGTATCATCACAAAGATCTTGTTGCCTAGCCTCATATCTTCTCTGTTTTTTAAAAGTTAGAAAATCTATACCAGTGTTGCGCTTTTGATTTTGATATGTTTTCCCACCACTGCTTGGACATTTATGTTTGTGTGTTTTGTTTTGGTAAAGAATTTATTATTTTAAAAACTATAGCAAACCAAGTTAGGGACATGAACAGTTCTTTTTGGTAGGTTTAGGCCATAATTTGTCAACCAAACCCTGGTTTGACAGCTTTGCAAACCAAATTGTATAGCGATTTGTTTTGGTCGGTTTGGGCTGGATTACTATTATCATTACAATAATAAATATTTATTTATTTTCAGTTTTCAATGTAAGAAAGACATCTACTCATGTTTCACACACACACATATATACATACATACATATATGTATATATATGTGTATATATATATATATATATATATATATATATATATTTATATGTGTGTGTTTGTGTGTATTATGCCATGTCTTCTTCATTCCCAAGCTTTGTTACCTAGGTTTGTCTATTTTTTGTACCATAAAAATAGATATTATATTTGTATGTTGGGTGATATGACTGTTATGCTGTATTTTCTGTTATGATGTCATTGGCTCATTGCTGAAGAGGTCACTGGGCAAACTTCCTCTTGTTGGCCTTATGAGGTTGGTTTAAGCTAGAGAACACTCTTATGTTGTAAATATAACTTTAGACCGTCTTTTATGAGGAAATATTATTTCTGTTTGAATGTAGACGTTTTTCCAGTTGAAGGGTTCTTGTACAATTCGTTTTAAAGTCATTATTTTATCTTTTTAGTTTTCAGTTATTTTTTTGGTTTGCATTTACATTTTGTGTTCAGCGGGAGTCAAAATCATTGGATTTCAAGGGTGTTTCAGGTATTATATATGCACTGATATGGTTAGTCTGGCTGATTGTATTCATATATAAGTGCATTTTTGAACCATCCTGTTGCATTTTTATTTATATATAATCATATATTATTAGCAGTAGCAATCAAACCTGACTCTATTTATTTAACTAGAGTTGTTGTTGGAATAAAAATATCATCTCTCTCTCCTTGTGGCATATTAAGCCCTTCTATATCCATAACTCATATTGGCTGCTATCATTTCTTCCTAATTTAACAAAATGCATATTTCTTTAGTATTCGTGCAACATTTTGAATTTGTTGCTTGCAGGTGTCCCGGATGATAAAATTAATGAATCTCTCAGGATATAAGTCAGCACACATCATGATGCTTTTTCCAGGTTATTGTCTTGCTTTGGCCCTTGTAACTCTTTTTATAGTCTATTTCCAGCTGTTTAATTTGCTTTTTAACATCTTTATACAGAAGAAACAACTGCAAATGAGGATTATATGCTTCCATTTAAAATTGGTGCCGTTTTGTCAAAAGCCTCTGTTCTTCCTGTTATATTGAGATATCCATATCAGAGATTTAACGCGTCATGGAAACATATCTAAGGTGTGTGTCATTAAAAAAAGGATAAATAATATTATTCTTGTTTTGTGTGTTTAATATGTGCCTTCCACTTGCAGAGACGTCATGTGATTTTGTTGGTGTGTCAATTTGTAAGTAATATAACAGTAATGAGATTACTGTTTTATTACCTTTCACGAGAAGAAAAGGAAAGTTCTAAACTTCATGCAGAATATGTTTAGAGATTGATGGCTTGTGAGGTATGCTTTATATATTTGTCCGTTAATTCTTACTAATTATTGTAATTTGTCCATTTGTATTCATTTACACTGAGTTTCTTTGCCTGAAACTCAAATTTATAATGTGTACGTTAAGGTCTGATTACAAGATTTTCAATATTTGCAACACTTGGTAGTGCATCTTAATTTGTTTGAACTTAAGTTTTCCTTAATTCTTTTAATATTCGATGTTTTTCTTTTTGGTGCATAGATCTAAGATCTCAGTGTAGTAAAACACACTTAATATTTCACGAGATGTTGAACCATGATTTTCCATTTTGAATTTAGGGGTTTTGATTGTTCATTGGAGATTCTGTTTCTGTTACAACTAGGCAAAGGTATTGGTTACTGTGTTTGTTGCACTACTGTTTTTTTGTTGCTTATTTTGGCCTCAATGGGAGGCTGTCTGGATCACTGGAACTGGTGTGTTTGCCTGTTGAAACAAACTCCTTGACCTATTATTATTATTATTCTATTTCCTCGTTTAAGTTTTAATCGTTTTTTTTTCATTGTGTAGTTAAGCTATTATATTGTTTTTCAATAACACTGTCTTAAATGTTTAAACTCGTAAAAGTTTAATATGTTTCGTAAAGATCCAATCTTGTTATTTCTTATTTAGCTTCATGTTTTCTTGTCTTCAGTTGTAAGCTACACCAATTAGAATCATCATTGGGACACCATATCTTGGTGCTTTGTTTAAAAAGATGTATGTTTAACTTTCTCTCTGTCCCTTCATTTTCATGTGATGTGACTGCATCTATTGAACTGTATAAAACAAAATAAAAAATTAAAATGAAATCTTCATAAAGAATGAGCATAAGAGGCTTATGTCTGCGGTAATTCTTGAATTTAGTATTAGGTTAATTATGCCTTTAATTAAATAAAAAAACTGATGTCTTCCAATTAGAATATTTTAATTGGTCTTGTTTTTTCAAAAAGTGCATACATCATCATAGAGATCTTGTTGCCTGACCTCAAGAAACAAAAGAGGGAAAAAGCGTTTGAACTTCATCCAAAGATTCCAACGTGGCCTCTAAAAAAGGTAATTTCTTCCAGTGAACTAAAATTTGTGAGACTTGTTGAGCTCATTTCTTGATCAATCTTCTATCAATAATAGCACGGGGTTGCAAAACAAAGCGAGGAGCAGCTGGTACAGGGATGACTGAAGTATGCTGGCCATAAGCAAGGTTTCAGCAAGGACATAAGCAAGGTTTCAGCAAGGAAACATGAAACACCTGATGCAATTGAGCATCATCCGGAAGGTCTAATTTATATGCCATCTTCCCTAATTTGTCAATTATCAGAAAAGGCCCAAAATACTTAGGACCCAATTTGCTGTACTTCTGTGTACGTAGGGAGGATTGAACATACGGTTGAAGCTTCTAAAAGACCCAATCTCTGATAGAAAATTATCTTTCAGTGCGATGTTTATCAGCTTGCTGCTTCATTCAATTTCGAACTTGCAAAAGATTAGTTTTGAGTTGTTGAATCATGGCTTCTCTCTCCCTGTGCAAGGTTTCTACTGCCTCAACTGAGGTATTATTAGGAATATAGGGAAGATGGTGTGGAGGAGGGAAGCCACACAGGGCTTCAAAAGGAGAAAGCTTGAGTGAAGAATGATAGGTAGTGTTATACCACCATTCTGCCAATGATAACCAATTTAGCCATTGCTTAGGGGCATCCATAGTCATACACCTCAAGTATGTCTCTAAGTATCGATTAACAACCTCAGTCTGTCCATCACTTTGAGGGTGATAAGCAGTAGACATAGCTAGTTGGGACCCCTTGAGTCTCATAAACTC
Organism: Smallanthus sonchifolius; assembly: GCA_023525975.1. NCBI lineage: Eukaryota > Viridiplantae > Streptophyta > Magnoliopsida > Asterales > Asteraceae > Smallanthus > Smallanthus sonchifolius. The sequence goes on along the minus strand of CM042021.1, from coordinate 25,854,221 downwards.
TTGCCAGAACTTACTCAGAAAATAAGGACCTCGGTCTGAAACTATAGTCATAGGGCTACCATGAAGCTTAAACACCTGACCCAAAAATAGTTTAGCCACCTGTTCAGCAGTAAAAGGGTGTGCTAAAGCCATAAAATGTGCATACTTGGTGAGCGAGCCTATCGACCACCAAAAAAATCACATCTTTGCCTTGACTCTTTCGAAGACCACTGTCCATAGAAATATCAGTAAACAAGTAAAACACATGGAAGGAATAGGTAAGGGCTGCAGTAACCCTGGAGAAGCTAGGTTCATATTTACTCCTCTGACAAGTGTTACATTCTTTCACAAATTGCAAGACTTGTTTGGAACACCCTTTCTAGTAACAAAACTGCTTGAGTTTGTGAAGGGTTGGTCTAAAGCCAGAATGTCCAGCATTAGATGAAGAATGGAACAAGTGGATAACCCCAAGAACCCTCTCATTTGTTTCAAATTTTTAGGTTATGGCCATTGTTGAATAGCTGTGATAATGTTAGGATCAGTAGCTACTCCTTTTGCAGATATTATATGGCCTAGGTACTCCACTTGAGACCCTCCAAATGAGCATTTTGATTTCTTTGCAAACAAGGAATTGACCCTTAAAAGAGAGAACACTTCCTCTAAATCCTTCAAATGTTGAATCATATCAGAACTGTAGACTAAGATGTCATAAAAGAAAACCAAGTTAGACTTTCTCATAAGACTTTTGAAGGTAGTGTTCATTAGGGCTTGGAAGGTAGCAGGTGCATTGGTCAAGCCAAAAGGCATAACCACAAATTCAAATAAGCCTTGATGTGTTCTGAATGCTGTCTTAGGGATATCCTGCTCATCCATTCTAACTTGATGGTATCTAGCCCTGAGATCCAATTTAGAGAACACGGAAGCATGGCCCAACTCATCTAAAAGTTCTTCAATCAGAGGAATATGAAATCTGTTCTTGATTGTAGCTGCATTAAGCTGTCTATAATCAACACAGAAACGCCAACTGCCATCCTTCTTTTTAACCAATACCACAGGTGAAGCAAAATGGCTTTTACTCCCTCTTATAACACCTGAATCCAATAACTCTTGAATTAATGTTTCAAGTACATCTTTCTGTCCTGCAGGATACCTATAGGGCCTTCAATTGATAGGAGGATGGTTCTCTTTCAAGGTAGTTTTATGATCACAGTATCTTTGTGGAGGTAAGGATGTGGGAGTATCAAATACATCTGAATATTTCTGGTGTAATGCATCCAGCCCTGGATTGCTTATTACTTCATAAATTTTAGCTTCATGTTGAAAGACATCAGATCCCACAGTTTGCAAACTGAAATACTGAGTATGGGCCAAGTTGGTACCAAATCATGCCAAGTTGGTACCAGTAAGTCATGTAACTTTTCAAGAGAGCACCAAATCATAGAGGTAGACTTAACTCCTTTTAAATCAAAAACTTGTTCACCCACCTTAAACTTCATGGTTAGATCTTTAAAATTCCAAATTATGTCATTCAGTGTTTGTAACCATTGAATGCCCAAGACCATATCATAATTGCTCAAAGGTATCAATAATACATCCGTGGAAAACCATTTTCCCTGCATTATCCATTTAAATTCCTCACACAGCTGAGTACAAGAAAGCTTATTGCCATCTGCAATAGTAATGCTCAAAGGATTAACATGTTTAGTAGGACACTTCATTTTCATTGCTAAATCCAGATCTAAAAAATTGTGGGTAGATCCTGAATCTATAGTATTTGCAATGGCCTTGTTGAATAAGAGGGCACTCCCATAATAGCATGCAGAGAAATCAAAGGTTCAGGTATTTGCATTTCAGTGTTGTCACATCAATCAAGAACATCTTACCTCTAGAATTATGCCCTGGTTTAAACTTCTCACTGCACTAGAAACATTCACCTCTAGCCCTTTTATCATCCATTTCCTTACTGGTTAACCTCTTATGAGCACTTGAACAGTATGTTTGTGGGCATTAATAGGCTTAGCATTGACAGGTGTAGGTAACAGAGGTAATTTGCTAGCATTAGAAGAAAAAGGACCTTTGTAATTTGTGTTAGTTGATCTTAGAACACTGCTAGCTTTTAAATTACTCATGATTGTATTAGCTTCATCTTGCAATTTGGACATGATGTAAGCTTCTTTGAGAGATTTTGGATTAAGAAGTTTGACATGACATTTAATCTCTGGCTTAAGGCCTTCTACAAACATACTCAAGGCATATTCTGCACTAAGGTTTACTTTATTCAAGAGAAGGTCAAATTTATCACTGTACTCATCTAGGGTTCGTGTTTGGTTTAGTGCCTTCAATGCCCCCATGGCATTTTCAATAGCAACAGTGGCAAACCTTGCAGAAATAGATCGCATGTAATCATCCCAAGTAATTTCAGATAGAGATTTATCTGCCGATTTCTTAAATCCTTAATGCCACTTCATGGCAGAACCGCAGCATATCAAACCTTCAACCCTTCTGGTGTCTCGTCAATGTAAAAAGTGTTCACACTTATAAATCCAACTCTCGACATCTGTTCCGTCGAATTCTGAAAATTTAACTCTTGAAAAACGATTAGAGCTGTTACTAAGTCTGGATTCTTCATATGCAGGTCCATGAACATCGGTTCCGCCACCAGTTTCATTAAGATTGCCGCCATTGGTGTTCGTTGACTGGTTGTTGTTGAAGAGTTGCAAATTTTTGAGAATTTCATCCATTTGTGACCTCGTCACTGTCATCTCCGCTGAATGTTGGTCTGCCGATTCTTTAATTCTAGACAACTCATTCAAGTTCTTCTCGACAGCAAATTCTAGACGAATTAGAGCCAGTTTGCTCCTTTATAGATAAACTTGGTAATTGTATATTGTATTTACTAATGAGGATTACAAGAGATTATATAAGAAACATAATTACACAAAGGACCCTCTATTAAAAACTAATATATATCTGTCTAATATTCCCCCGCAAGCTAAGGCCCAGAAGCGACCTGTAGCTTGGAACGTAAAAAGAGAAATCGTTGTGAGGGTTGTGGCTTTGTGAATACATCAGCAATCTGATCATTTGTAGAGATAAACTGAACTGATAGTTTCCCTTGTGTAACTTTTTCTCGAACGAAGTGAAAATCAACCTCAATATGCTTTGTAGTGCATGAAATACATGATTTGCCGACAAGTAACTAGCACCTAGATTATCACACCATAATGTGGGAGCCGATGGGATAGGAACACGCAGTTCTCGCAGCAAAGTTTCAAGCCAAGTGAGTTCAACATCCGTGTCAGCTAGGGCTTTGTATTCGGACTCTGTTGATGACCGAGAGACAATCTTCTGTTTTCTAGCAGACCAAGACACTAGGTTAGATCCAAGATAGATTGCATATCCCCTGGTGGAACGACGGTCATCAGGGCAACCAGCCCAGTCAGCATCAGAAAAGGCATTAATGGAGTTAAAGGATACATCAATATAAGCATGCAAGTGAGAACCAGAGTTGTGTTGGAGCAGAAATCAGAAGAGACACTAGCAGACCAAGACACTAGGTTAGATCCAAGATAGATTGCATATCCCCAGGTGGAACGACGGTCATCAGGGCAACCAGCCCAGTAAGCATCAGAAAAGGCATTAATGGAGTTAAAGGCAGCATCAGTATAAGCATGCAAGCGAGAACCAGAGTTGTGTTGGAGCAGAAGGCCATGATCGGCTGTGCCTTGAAGGTAACGAAGGATCCGTTTAACTGCTGACCAATGATTAGTAGTGGGCGAGTGCATGAATCGGCAGACCTTGTTGACTGCATAGGTAATATCCGGGCGAGAAAGTGTCACATATTGAAGAGCCCTAACAATCTAACGGTATTTAATTCGAAAAGGCAAAAAGTTTTCAATTCGAAATTTTTTGTACAATTGAATAAGAAAAGGCAAAAAGTATTCAATTCGAAATTTTTTAAGTTTTATTTAAAAAAAATACTAATTGATGTATTTTGTTAAACAAAAGAGAAAAAAACCTCATATTTTCACACAAGCACACCAACAAAATAGAAAAAACAAGTATTAACACTCATACCAAGAACCAACAGCCATTTTATCAACCGATAAGAATAAGATTCGGTCCAGTTTTTACAGTATCGGGAATGCCCTATTTCCCGATCGTTCATTCCCAACCGAAACCCATTACCGACTGTGTGACCTAGGGACGGTATTCAGGTAATACTTTTATAAAAATTCAGAATCAGGTTACCCTAATTGACCCGGGAAACCCGAAACACTCAACCCTAAATGTAGGGTAGGGGAGGCTGGGAAAAAGGTATGTTGGTATTGTTTTGATTGGCCAATTAGCTATTCAAACTCAAAGTTCAAGTTTGGTACATACAGTTGTTTTCTCTTTTTTTTTAATATAAAGATATCCGGGACGGGTATTCAGTATGGGACTAGTTATAGACTTTTCGTGGGTTTGAGATGTCTATGATATTAGGTGATACTCGTTTGATTACCCGAAACCGTTTCCATACCCGTTTACTTGCATCAAAACTGAATATATTAATATATTGTATAATTTTAAAGAATAAATCTATACATACTAATAAATAAAGGTTTTGGATTGCCACATGTCACTCCCTCATGCCTCCTCACATTGGTTTTTCCGCCTCTCTCTCCTAATAAATGCACATATATCTTATTAAATAATAATGATATTATAAATATATTATTAAAGAGGAATAATAATTATATTAAATAATAATATATAATAAGAATTCAAAATATAACTAATTAAAGAAAATACTAATCTATACTCGTTAATAAATAAAGGTTTTTGTAAAATGGTTTTTCCACCTAAAGTTTAATTATAATTTAAGATTTTAAAACTCTCACAAATAATAAATGCTTAACAAATATAATTGCTAAAATTATTTAATATCATTTGACTAGAACTTAAAAACCGTTTGATTTGAAAATTTTGAACTTTGTATTATTTAAATTATAACAAAATCAGTAAATTAACTTATAATTAGAGAATTAAATTGACAATTTTTAAAAAAAATTAACAACTTATCTTTGTTAAGCAAATAACAATTAATCAAAATCTATTTTTTAGAATTTAAAAAATTTACCTTATGTAATTTAGTTTTGTGAATGTAATTGTAATTTTATTTTTTTCACTATGTAAAGTAATTTTTATTTAGACACTTATGAATAATATATGTTTCTTTTCATTAACCGTGTAATACACGGGAACTAACCTAGTAAATAATATTTTGAAGTTGTTACAAACTTGAAAGTTGAAACTATAAAAAATATAAAATTATTAGAAGTGTAGTTTAGTATGTGATATTTCAAGTCGGATGAGTTTAAGATAAGTTTGGGTCATGGTAATCCCAGTAGGTAATTTTTAACCACATTATCATAAAAGGTTATACTCGATACCCACAGGGAAACCCACAAACACCGACAAGTAATGAGTAAGGGTATGAGACATGATTTTATAATCTGACATCATCTAAATCTTTGTCGCCTTGTCGTTTGGTTTACACGGTATTAGTCTCTTAGGTATAAAAAATACAAGGGTAAACAGGTAATTTTGTAATAGTTGGGTAAATATGTAGAAAAACATATTTCATATATAAACATGACAGTTTCTCTGCCACGTTTTGGGAACTATAACTGATTTTTGTGGTTCTTTACTTGATTTTCATTGTTTCTTTATTTTCTACGTTAAAAATCCTACGCATGTTTTCAAAAATTGTTAGCCCTATATAAAAGTTGTGTGAGTTTAAATCCTACAAATGCAGATTTAGATGATTTAGGAGTAAAAAAGTTGTTCAAAAGAAATTTTGTGGTAAATATGTCATCGTATAATTTATTTTTCGGATTTGTGTTTCAAAAAAAATATAAAAAATGTATTTAACAAAAAGTTACAGTATTTATTATTAATTTTATTTTAAGAGAGCATTAAGTTACAAGAATAAAATAAAGGGTAATTATGTCATGTGTTTTTTTTTACATTAATTCTTTTAATGATTTACAAACCAAACAAGATCATGCAAAAAAATGGAATTCAAATTAGTTTATTACATTTCATTTTCTAAACCAAACGCGTAACATATTTTAACTTCAAATTCGAGTTTTTTTTTTTCAAATTCTAATTTCAATTTTGTTTAAAAACATTTTAAAGACCAACACCCTCTTTCTAAAACAATGAGGGGTTCAGATTTTAATATAAAATAGGGGTAAAATAGGGGTAAAATTTGTATTTTATATCAACTTAAGCGTAATATCAGGGGACTAAAGGTGTAATTGAGATACAAAGTTAAGCTGAAATGCAAATTATACCGTTCGGGTTTTTAACGGTCCGGCCACAGTTTGGAACTTGGAACCAACCGTGTAAAACAAACCGACATTATTATTTTTTGAAATATACAGTTGTTATTTTATTCACAATTGATTATCATTATAACTGTTAACACAAACTAAAAAAAAAAAAACTGGTTCACAGTTATAAAACCAAACCGCTAAACCACTAAAACTGACCGGTCCAGCTAATCCACCAACCCAGCCGATTTGGTTTGCCCTTTACCGAAACGGTAGTAACTAGTTCGGCCAGAATTTTGTCAAATCCAGCCGAACCGGACCGTAAAGACCCCTATCGAACAATGAAGAAAGAGAATCCTTATACCCATTCACTAGTATTGGAAAATGATATCCATACCCAACTCATAAACAAACAGTGGTTTTGGAATAATCATAACAGTAATGATTCCAGAACAAAAACATTGGTAAATCATGTTTATGCATATTTCAGTTAACAAACATGCAAGGATGATGAAGTCACAAATGCTTCTAATTATTTTCCTGGTGAAATTCGGTCGACTTCAACTCGTATACAGCAAGGCAAACAGAAGACGGGCCAAAACCGAAAAGAGAAAAGTTTTAGCTAGCCATGGGATGATTATATACATACTCAATCGCGAGGGCGCAAGAGTCGATCTTATCAGCTTCTTTGTCGGGGATCTCCAGTTTAAACTCCTCTTCAATGGCCATTATGATCTCCACATTATCCAAGCTGTCCAACCCAAGATCCTTCTGGAAATGAACTTCAGAAGTCACCTGCACATGATCACAGATGACAAGATTATACAGTTGCATATCTGAGTGATTTTCAAGAATCTGCGGTTTTCTTTAAGATTTTCTTTAAGATCTTCGGTTTCACCTTCCGGATGGGTCTATTCTTTAAGATGTAGTTTTTTCATCACTAGATTATCACCATTTGAAGATTTTCAACATTGTTTTCTTATATTGTCGAAAAAGTAATGGCAAAACTAGGGTCAGTTACGGTGTTCACGGTCCGATTCAGCCGGTTTGGACAAAGGTTATGAGCCGAACAGCTAGCTACGGTTTCAAGGGAAAAAAAACCAAACCGCTCTGGCTAGATTGGATGGGTCAGTGTTGGCTGGACCGGCCGTTTCTGAAGTTTGACGAACTGAACTAATTTTTTTTAATCTTCTTTCTAAAATTTTTTACTTTGTATCAACAGTTTTCAAAGATAAAGATGATCGATGCATATACTACATATACATAACTACATGTTCTAAAAGTGAAAAAATAAATAAATAAAAAAGGTTAAAGGGCTGGTTTGATTTACACAGCCGATTCCAAGTTCGAAACCGTCGGCCAGACCGCCAAAACGAACCGTATAAATATCATACTGACAGCCCTGCTTTGGTTTAGGCTATTCTGTTGGCTTCAACGGTTAGGCAAAACGTTACTGTTGTTGGGGCATAATGTTGAGGTAAGTTTGGTGTAATATTACAACATCTAAAAAAAACATCAAAAAGACATCCAGTATAGTGCTAATGCACAACTGTGACATTTATGGGAATCCCTTAGTTCTACTTTTAAACGATAAGTCACTTGTAAAATTTTCACAAGTGCGGGATATGAGGCTCTGGAAAAACTCTTAGGAAGAAGATTAGGGGAAACTGTGGGGGGGAGGGATGAATCTGAACGATACAATTGGCTACGGCGCTTGGCTGAAAAACCATTGACGTGAAGCCTGAAACCAAGACGTTTGGCCTGTTTATAAGGAGAACTCTCTGTTTTATCCAGAGAGGAAAAATATAGCTAAGAACCCTTAGTTAATAACTTCCCTTAAAACCTAGGTAATCAAAGGCTCAAAGCGCTTAAAAAGCGCGCACCCGAAGGCGCACGTGTAGACTGGTTCATTGCAGATTCTGGCCTGTTTTTTCCAGTTTTTTTGCGCCTGGAACCTGGATGGACGCAAGACGGTGTTGCTATGCTGCGCTGGGCAGCAGGCAGCGTCTTTGACTATTATGCTTAAAACTAAACAAGCATATATCAAATTCCAATCCTTTAAATGCCTCTTTCTCCTGGTACTAAATTCAAACTTACTTGAGGCCAAAACAAAGTAACAATTTACTATTGTCAGCTCATTGATTAACCTAACGGTTTTCTAACTGAAAAATTGAACATGCCAGATTCAGTTCGGTGAATGAATGCTATTGCAGTATCAAAATTACAAAATAAATCATTTAAAATTAGCATCATCGTTATCGTCTAATTCTAGAGGTTCCGAATCCATACAATAGCACATTTGATCGTATAAGTTAAAACCTATCGTTGATTCAAAAAACACTACACAAATCATTTCCAAATCTTATAAAACTAGAATTAAACCAGGTCAAAGTATAACTAAACAGATTCAGATCAGAATTTAAGCGCAATTTGAGACTTAAAACTAGGTTAAACAAAATTTGAGAGCAATCGGAATGAGAATACCTTGGAAGGATCGACTTTAGGGAAGCTCTTGACGATGTCGAGAACTCTATCAATGACTTGACTCTTTTCGAGATGATCGTCATGAGACGACATTGAGCGAATCCATAAAGGTGTGAGCAGCTTGGATCCGCTGGACACCACGGGGACTCGTACGTGCCCTAGGATTGCTGCTCTCAAAGCCGACGCCATTTTTGCACCTTGATCTTCTCTCTCTCTCTTCACTTATGGGCATGCGGTATTGGGCTTTATCTGCAACCCAAAACCAATTAAATATTACATATATTTTTTTAAATAGTTTAATTAGATTTGTTTTTTTCTTTTAAAAAAAATTATAAATTTTATTTGTTATAGTGTAAATATTATAAATATTTGCTAAGTTGATGGAAACGATTATTTTATCCTTTTATTTAAAAAATACGAAAACTAAAATAAATACCCAACACCCTTTCTATTCTGATGTATCCGAGACAACCCCGCTATTGTTAGTCACAACACCTTCTCCTTCTAGAGTGAATGTCTTTACAACTAGACTATATATTTTATATAGATCAAGCATTAAGACACGACACGAGAGTCCTCCTAGTCAAGCATTACAATCTTAAAAAAAGTATGTGTGCATGTAGTTTTCAAGACGAACAAAAACCCTTAAATTATGTCATTTACATGAATACAACTATAGTCACCTTCGGACGCACATTTGCACGAAAGAAAAACACATTTGCACATCCAAACAAACAAATAATATGACATGTATATGTACCCGACCTAACCATATCATACTATATAAAGCAAAAGTCATACATGGATCTCCAAGGGTACACGACATGGCTAACGAGATGACATAGAACCACTATGCATTGTCGTAGTTGTCTGGTTCAATAAGACACTTGATTCTATAAGATTAAAAATTATACATGCAGTGTTGTATATCCTTATTGTGTCACTGTAGAACCACATTGAAGATCGATTGCATGTTGGAGACAAGAACATAACCAACGCCATCATCTTGGCTATGAATTTTCCTTTTCGTAATGGTGCCAAGATATATCACCTTGGAAACCCTATGGCTTGGTAAGAGAGATATTAGGAGCCATTGGGGTTTCTTCTTGGAACACCAAGGTTTAAGGAGGTCATGGGTTCAAGTCTCACTCCCATAGGAATAAAGAAATTTGCGTTTAAAAAAAAGAGAGATATTAGAATGCAAATGATTGGAGAAAGAGTAAAAGATAATGTAGGGAGGGTTAAGGAAGAATCAGGTTACAATATATGATATCTTCTGTTTAATCTTCTTAGTGTTTTATTTTACACAAATCTCATAATGCTTTCAAGTCATTGATCAAATAATTGAATACTTTGGATTGGTTCTCGTAGTTCTCACAATAGTTATGTTTCTCAATCTGATCTCCATACGCGCGCACACACATTGTAATACCATAGGCAAATCTCACATCGTTTCATTTGTAAGAGAAATAATTGATCATAAGGAACGTCCGACCGTCATCAACTCCATTTAGGCACATTGACTATGATTAAAAGAACTCTACTATCAAACGTGTTTGGGTGAGAAGTTCTAGAACGGACGCCCTCCTAAGAAGTTTCCCTCTAGTGCAACACAAATAAAACCATAAATCGTAGCAAGTAAAACGGACAATATATGATTCATAAATCCTAACTTGGTACGAAAGGTAATATTTAAAAAAGTTCTCTCTTATCATCTATTATTGTTATTCTTAAATATATGATATTATGATGTGTAATTTAATAAAAAATAAAATAAAAATATTTAAAGTAAAAAAAAGTATATGTTTTGGGGACAAATTTGTCAAGAACATAACACACATGCATAAAATTTGGTTTCTTCATGAATTCCCCACCCAAAAATAATACAGTTTTTGTTCCCACTTTCTTCACAACATTTGCTTCTTCTCTCTCTCTCTCAAACTTCACAGATCTTTCAAACATGACAGGTTTCACTCTCTTCTTTTCTCTCTATATATGCATGTATATCTATATCTATACATCGATTATAAATTTGGGTATCACATTTATGGATCTAAATTCCATATAGAAGTACGAATTTTCTGCAATCCATTTCAAATTCGCCATGAATATTTGTATCAATTTCAATCCAGATTCAACAAATTGAGTAAGGGTCATTATTACGGTTGTGGGAATTTCAAATCATTTGCAAAATTGAATTTCTGGGATTTGAAAAAATATATATATATTTTCTCTGCAAAATTGATTCAGATTATTTATTGTAAATGGGAATTTCAATTTTGAATTAATGGGAAAGTGGGTTGGAGTTGGAATTTGTTTTCTTAATCAAAGATCATGCCAATTTCAAGTTATTGATTTTGAAAATTTTAAAAGCTAAAGTTTGACTTTGGTGGGTCAAAATGGGCTACTTTACAAGTTTCTATGTTTTTGGAATGTAAATTTGTTAAAAGTTTTTTGGATGGTAAGATTAGAGTTTACAACACCTATGAAAGACTGGAATTTGTGTGTGGTTAAATGAGTACCAAATTGGATATTAGTTTTATGTTTTGTTAGTGCTAATGTTGACTTCAAAAGTCAACTGAAGTACTTCATATAGAACAGATAGTGTAGTAGTCTGTGATTTTGGATCATGATGTACCGAAACTTGCAACCGATTAGGTTATAATCATGTTAAAGACATCGGGAGATCGATTTGCATATGTTTTCCCTCCATTTTCCATGGATTGATGAAGATATTCTATGTGAACTTGTATAGATGAATGTCATTTGTTAAAGCTTCATATTTATGCAAAATATGTGTTACACCTTAGGTAAATCCAACATCGTCTCACTCACAACAGAGATACCGCGTCATTAAGAATGTCTGGCCTCAAATACCACCGACGTGTTTTGGACGCATTGGTTGTGGATGAGAAGAGAACTATATAGTTAAGTGCTCCTGGATAAGAGCAAACCCAGGATGGGTGACCCCTGCCAGTCGAGCAACCAAAAACAAATCTGTGAGCTCTTTGTGAGCAAAACAGATAATATTGGTTGGTATGAGAAGTCAGATATAACAATATGATCACAAAGATGTTTGTATTGGTGTGATTCGTTAACAATCATGAAAACTGCATCGCTTTACATACTAATTTCCTACATTTTTGTCGATTTAAGAAGACAAAAAGTTCTACAAACGCGTACTCAACTTATGATTCTTTCTTGAAACAGATAATGACGACTCAAAGACGGCCGTAGATGAAGTTAAATCCAGCCTTCCACCAATCACAAAACTCAAACGGTGGCAATGGTGGTTATTGGTGTTCCTTAACATTGGTTTCCTCCTCATTGGTCAAGTTGTCGCGCTTCTTCTTTTAAGGTTTTACTACGACAAAGGCGGGCATAGTAAATGGGCAGCCACTCTTGCTCAAAATGCAGGATTCCCTATCCTCTTCATACCCTTCATTCTTTTTCCTTCAATTAAGGAACCCTCAATTAAATGTCCTAAGATCATTGTTGGGTTAGTCTATGTTGGTCTTGGTGCACTTATCGCGTGTGTTAATTTGTTGTTTTCTGTAGGGCTCGCGTATTTATCGGCCTCTACTTACACACTCATTTGTGCAACTCAGTTAGTTTTCAGTGCGGTTTTCTCATTTTTCATAAACTCCCAAAAATGTAAAATCTTGATTTTGAATTCCATCATTGTTCTTACATTATCCGCGTCTCTAGTTGGTGTTAGTGGCCCTTTGGCTAACCAAATCGTCAGTCGGGCTAAGTACACCCTCGGGGTTGCAGCTACACTTGGCGCCACAGCTCTTTATGCTCTTTTACTCTCACTCACACAACTTTCTTTCCAAAAGATCATCAAGAAAGAAACTTTCGCAGTGGTTCTTGAGTTGCAAATATACACTTCGGTTGTTGCATCGTGTGTTTCGCTCGTGGGTCTTTTTGCTAGCGGTGAATGGCGGTTGTTGAGCAGTGAAGTGATGACTTTTGATGAAGGGAGTTTGTCGTATGCCATGACGCTGATTTGGATCGCTGTCGCATGGCAGATATGTTCAGTTGGTGCTGTGGGTTTGATCTTTGTGGTGTCATCTTTGTTTTCAAATGTGATTAGTACCCTTGCAGTGTGTCTTTCACCTTTGCTAGCTGCCATTGCTTTTCATTATCCATTGAACGGTGCCGCAATCGTGGCAGTTCTTATGGCGATTTGGGGGTTATCGACTTATGTTTATCAGACCTGTCTTGATGATCACGAGGCGAAGAACAAACAAGCGAATGATAATTGCACCGAAAGCTTTTGTTGATTTATGCTTTTCCGTATAGATTTTTACTACTTTTTTCAAGATAAAATCAATATTCAGGCTTGTCATTTGGTTTATAATCATAGAACACATTGTGTATAGGGTTTATGATACAATTCTTTAAGCAAATAAAGTTTATTCAGTATCAACTTTTAGTTTCATACACATACAAAAAAAAAAAAAAAAAAAAAAAACTGTACTTTTTACTTGAATGCCATTCTGCAACAACACAATTGCAATAATCCTTGTATCCATTAAAATAAACACAAGTGAAATATAATTATGATCGCGGGTAAAGATTCGACTTAGGGAGATCATGATCACGATAAAAAGAATGTAGAGAAACTGCATCAAATGCCATCACATATCATCGGGTATTCTGGTGGTCAATGGTGATCAACACCTTATGCGGGTAGAGGCTCCTCCATAACTGTATTTTTGTTCATCCAAGAATGACCAGAAAAACATGATCTTGTCAAATTTCGATCTAAACTGCATACATACATACATACATACATACATAGATATACATATATATCTATATAGGTGTGGGTTGAATGAGAACCACTAAATATTTAGGAACCATTTGATTCACTAGTGAATAATTAACTATAGTGTATTCAGTATACATCGGTGAATAAATGGTTGTATATATAGAGAGGGACGTTTAATACAAAACCAATTTTAGTAAAGAACCACAAAACACCGGTATGTATTGCTTTAAACTATGAAACAGAGAAAAAAATTTCAGGTGTTATTTGATAAAACCAAGTATAGTTGTCAAATGACTAAAGAGTTTTAGATATTTTTTAAAGATTATGTACAGTTTCTTGACAATGAATATGAAATGTTGATAGTTAATCACGCAGAAACATTATTGAACTACATTTTACTATTTTAAAAAACGAGTCACACTAATATTCTTATTTGATTATAGCTAGATAGAATTATAATATTTTATATATCAAACAACTAATAACATAAGATAAAGAAAATACCTTTTGTTTGAGCAGCTTGAGATTTATCAGCAACAATCTCAGGTGCTTTTGTTGGTACATCAGGTAGATCCAGTTTCTCTTCATCTTCTGTGGAAACAGGAGCTTCTGGCAGATCTTGAATTGTCATCTGTAGCAGCAACAAAAAGTAATAACTCAAATAAAAATAACAACTATTCCCCAGCAGCATCATGATATATTTCACATGATAGTAACCAAGTTTATTCAGTGTTCCACTAAATAGCTATAAAAACCACTCAAGATTTTATTACTGTTCCTTTGTGAAATTTTTTTATAAAATTTAAAATTAAGTGACCTAAATGGAACATATAAGAATCTTGTTACTATTTAGTGATTGTTTTTTTAAATTTTAACCTGAAGTAGGAGGTAATTGTGAAGAAAAAAAATCACTTGATCCATTTAAGCCAACTTGAAAAAAATAATAACTAAATAGTAACCAAGTTTCATATATGTTCCATTTACCTCACTTAATTTTAGAAATTTTTAACATTTATAAAAAAATTTCACAATAATGGAACAATAAATGAAACTTGGGTGATTTTTATAGTTAAAAAAAGTATGAGTAACTTTATTGGAACAATATTGAAACTTAGTTGTTTTATGATTTTATCCCTTGGATAAATTGAATTAGAACATACCTGAGCTTCCAGGTTTTCAAATTCTGCTAAAATATCCTCTTCATCCTCGGCTGATAACTTCTCTCCCAAGATTGCATTGATTTCCTGACCGAAAACAAAACATTTCAAAAGTTGGGTTTGAACCCTTAGTTTTACTATAAAAAGGTTATTTATCAAAAAGATAACCCTACTTTCAACCATATAGCCAAGTTTACAAACAATGATGACGGAAACAGATTTTGACATATATTTGTTGTAAATTTGACAAACATCATTTAACCGCCTAATCTATCATGTTGGACTAGCTATTAGTATTATCTAAGGGTGTGAGTTTTTGACACGACACGAAGCTAACATGAAATTCGCGGGTTTGAGTATAATTTAAACAGGTCTGAGTCAGTTTCCTTTCGGATCCGTGAACACGTTTAGCTAAACAAGTCGTGTTCGGGTCCACCTGGTGGGCTCACGGATTGACCCGTCTATCCCGTATATTTTTTGTAATTTTTTTAATAATATGTTTTATCTCATAACTTAAATTGACGGGATATTTTATGCCAAAATTTTAAAGACAAAAGAGAATGAGCATGAGAGCATCACATTTTATAGTTTAAACTTTAAACATAACTTTTTGTATAAATTTGTACTTTTTTTGTTGTAAATTTGTAATTTTAGAGTATTAATATGCAAAAAAATAAAAATATAAAGAAAAAAGTTGGGGTTAAATGGGTCATCTTGGTGTCAATCCGCGAATAAGCATGTTGTCTTCAGGTTTGGCACGAATTTCAGGTTCGTGTCGTGCTCAGGTTCATGTCAAATTTTTGTGTTCGTGTCGGGTTAGACCCCACAACCGGCGAACAAGGTCTGTTTAACATCCCTAATTATATCTAATATGTTTTGTCAAAATTACAAAATTAGGCCAATGACCTACAAGGCTACCATACATATCCTATTTGGTAATTAACATTATTAACCCATATTAACAAGTTTGCCACCTTCAAGATTGAAGATGCATGCTAAATTTTTGGATTACACTGGTTTGTTTGTCAAGTTATAAACTAAAGTCTAATAAATAAAAAAGAAAAATAACTCACATCTTGGTATGCTTTGGCTTCGGCTGTATCATCCATCAGTTTTTGAACATCATCCAAGTTAATTTCACCTTGGATCGCCTTCATTGCATTATTGCCTGCTTTCAAACTCTCAAACACAGCCTTCTGCTTGTTTGCTAGTTCAATATCTGCCAACTAAATATCCAATACAAGGTAAGTTACTATTTTGATTGTAAAAATCATGAAAATAAAATTGAATATGAACTTAGTAATATATATGACTGCTTACTTGCTGCTCAACATTCACAAGCCATGCATCAACTTGTTTCAATAAATCTTCCTGTACTTTCTTCTTCTTCAATGCCAACAAGGCCCTTTCTTTCTTCTTTTCACGAAGCAAATCTTTTGCAGCTTGCTTTTCAGCTTCGATAACCTTTTCAAGCTAAGAGTAAAACATGCCAATACAAGTTATCTTTAATTGTATTTATCACAGTACTATTAGACTAGTTATGTATTTAACTGTATTTATCATAGTCTAGAAGGTATCTATGTGTACTATCAAACTCTATATATAGAGCTCCCATGTAACTCAAGCCAGGTCTCATAAATTTGCTTGTTTTATGTGCTTCCTGCTGGTTTTTTGTTTGGAATACTTTACTTTTAATTGTTCATAATATTATGTTCTTCTAGTTCTAAATTAGAGATTACAATGATAGTTTATATGAATCTTATTTGCCACAAAGTTTTTAGATACAGATTGTTACTTGTTTATAGAATACTACACAGAGATCTAGCAAGTGTCACTTTCATGTTGATCCTATAGAAAAGACAGAAATGTGAAGATATATATGATTATTTTATTGCCACCATTTTTTTTTAAATCTGGATGGACTAAAACAAGCACAATCTTCTAGAATTTTCTATTTTATGTGGTTGATATCTATTAATTATACAGTTGATTTTCTAATATCTGGCCAGAAGAGTAAATTGGTAATTTAATTTCACTCAACACATACCCACAACCTTTCTGTTTGGTCAAACTTTAAGCTAAAACTCATACTCCCTCTAGTCTAAAAAAACTGCAATGGTTGGCTTAACCCATAGTGTAATAAAAGTCTTTTTGACTAATGATCAAATACCTAAAATACTTGTGGATCATAGTCAAGCTCACCAATAACTTTCCAATGTTAGCTAACGAGCATATAGGTTAACTTGGAAAGAATTACATGCGGGATCTTTTTCAACAACCCAAAAAAGAAAGTGTTGCGTATCTTTTGGAACTAAGGGATCATTTGACAATTGTCATCACTACATTGACAGTATTGATCTTAGTTCAAATGAAACCATGTCTCATTTTTTGTAGGCCATTTAGATTTGCTGCCATAATAAACTCATACCCCAAAACCATGCTTTAACGGGTGCTCCTTAACCCTCCTGTTAAGCAATTTAAGTGCAATCCAATTTAGTATTTGAAAAGGAATTATTGTCATAGACCTTTAAGAAGTCTAGTCTCACGTGAACCCAACTTCTTTAAAATAAGTAATTATAAGCAAAACACCAACGGTAATATGTTCAATTTGCAAAGCTACAATTTTTTCAAGAATGTATCCATGTTAAGTCATCTTTACTTCAAGCACATCAACTAGAAAATCTCACATTGGTTATACAACTCTCATACATAAACTATGGTTATGATCCTATAAAATAACCTCTTATTGTTCATAATTATTCAATTAAAGACAGTATAAAATAGAAACAACTTTTACATATTACCCACTCGATATACTCCATAAGTACCATGAGTGCCATTAGCTTTTTTTCACTATCATTGAATTCTAGACAACGAAAGTGAAAACTTAAGAATAGATTATGAATTATATAATCAAACTATAGTAATCTCCGTTACGATGTTTGAGAGTGTTTGTCCCAAAACCTTGCCAATGTTTATTGAATTTATAAGTTCCATTACGCTAATTTGGCACCAACCTTACATTAGTACTCATTCAAGAAAAAATGTCAGGATAATCCTAATGCACAATTTTATTCATATCCATTCATCATCAGGGCAAAGGTTCACTAATAATCACTAACTTGAAAAGTTTTAAATAATGTATTTCTAGAAAATGATTGCATTTACAAGAACTCTAAAGTTTCCCCTCAATTTGGTTTAAGCAAAAATTATAGCTTCAAAAACTAATAATATTTAACAACCAAACTGACTTTTTTTTTAAACAAAATTTGATGGCTATTTGGTTAATTTGATTAGCCAAAATGGCTGATTTTCCCTTGTTACAACAACCCTATGAGGTGCTACTTATCCACCTCAGAAACCCTATGTTCCCACACGCATTATTAGAAATCATGAACATGTATACTAAAAGTTCAAATTCCTGAAGTGAAATTGCAATACCTGTTGCTGATATTGAGCAAGCTTACGCCTCTGGGTTTTGAGGGACAGAATTGCTCGATCAACTTCAGTGATCTTCGGTTTCTTTACAAATACATTCCCCATCGAATTAAAACCTAAAAGGAAATAACTGATTGAAAATACAGTTTGAATCCCTAGGATGCACCGATATCTGATTGAGGATTGATGTTGTTGATTTAGAGCAGATGAAATCTCGGCACACAGAAACAGAGAAGAAACTAAAAGGGATCAAAATTGGGGGTTTTAAAGGATTTGGATTAGATCCGTGTAATTTATGTACATCAATAGATCCTTTCGGTCAATTTGACAAGCAACCAAAGGGGATAGCCGAGGAGAAGTCATAAGAACAACACTATTTTAGTTAAGAAAAAACTTTTGTTAGTGGGTTATGGGTAGAGGTGAAAAAAAAGATTTGGATATCCAAGCCCATTTCTAACCCGACCCGACACATAACCGGTTTGAGGTTTTGGATTGTTGAACCGGTTTGAAACCAATTTGGCTGCTGGAAAAAAGTAGTCATTAATCAACGGCTATATAGCCGTTTTATTACTGTTTTGGGATTTTTTGTGACTGTTTTACCCACATATGCTAGTATAAATATGTATTGAATGTGTTGGTTCAATTACAACTCTCAAAAACGTTCTCTACACTCTCAAAATGCAAAAAAGACTCTCAAAATATGGATTGATCAAGTGTTGGTGATTCCTCTAGTGAAGTAACTGATGTGAGTATTATACCAACAACGAGGAACCAACACATTTGGGCACATTACGATTTATGTGAATTGTCAAACGGTTTACAACGAGCTCGATGTAAGTTGTGTGGTATGTTTTTAAAGAAGGAATCAAACTCTAGTTTGAAAAATCATGCAAGACGTTGAAAAGCGGGGGTCAAGGTCAAGCATCAATGTCAAACGAGGGAGGAGTTTGGAATTGTGATTCAAATATGGTAGTTAGTGATTCAAGAGGGTTTTCCGTTCAACCACTTCAACAGCCCGCGTTTGACAAGGATGATTCAAGAAACGCTTCAACAACGTTATAATCAAGTAAGTCGCACTATCCTTAGACGTGATTGTTTAAAAATTTAGAAAAAAGCAAAAAATAAATTAATTTTAGGTTTTAAAAAAATACAAACCGGTGTAAACTTAACTACCGATGTTTGGTCGGCTCCACACGATGTACCCGATTGGTACCTTTGCATTACCGTTCCTTAGGTACATCACAATACGTGGCAAATGATGAAGCATATTATTGCATTTGAATTGTTTGCATATCCGCATACCGGAGAAAATTTATTTCACATTTTAGATAATGTAATAACCACTTTTGCATTATAAAACAAGATTTTTTTTCAATGTCGTTTGATAATGCCTCAAATAATACAAGTGGGATTCAAAAATTGGCATTAAAATATCAACCGGTTTGCAACGACGATTTTTTTCATAGTCGCTGTTTGGCTCACATCATTAACTTGGTTGTGTAAGACGGACTCGCCGTTGAAGAAGTTAATGATTTAAAAGAAGCTTTTAAAAACTTGTTACATGACTTTTTTGCTACTAGTAAAAAACGATATCATGATTATATTAAACTTTGTCACGAAACGGGATTTCTTTGCTTAGGTCCGAATTGGGACGTACCTACTAAATGGAATTCAACTTGTAAAATGTTTGAAAGCGCTATACGACAAAGACAAACTTTAGAAATGTTTCATGATAACCTTTGTGCAAAACATCATCGGATGATAGAATTTCCGGGTTCGAGTTGGAACACTAATGAAAATTTAACCGACTTACTCGACGTTTTCAAAACATCTACTACTTTATTTCCGGGGGATTATTATCTCATGAGTCCTTTAGTGCTTAAGCAACTATTTTTAATGTGTAACAAATTAGCCGAGCTTGAAAATCACAAACCAATTTTAACGAAAATGATATTACCAA
This sequence comes from Smallanthus sonchifolius, assembly GCA_023525975.1. NCBI lineage: Eukaryota > Viridiplantae > Streptophyta > Magnoliopsida > Asterales > Asteraceae > Smallanthus > Smallanthus sonchifolius. Next base: position 25,834,106 of record CM042021.1, on the reverse strand, counting down.
TGAAAATTAAATTATAAAAAAAATTAAGAGCTGCATCCCGTTATTACTTGTGTCGCCGCTTTGAACCCAACCATAAATGTTATCGGTGTTGAAAGTTTAATTGATAAAATAACGCACGATTTGGGTTTGGACGAAGAAGACTTCCATTTTGGAAACATTACAAAAAATTATTTTAATAAATGTTTACAAGATTTGTTTGATACTTATCTATCGAAATATGGTAACACGTCAACTACACACGAGTCAATGGGTTCAGCATCAAATAGTAGCTCGAGTAAGAAAACCATGATTAATTTATATAACGATTTGAGAATTGAATATAGTAAATGGTCTCGGGGTAGCACCCGAAGTAGCGAACTCGAAAGATATATTGTAACTGGTTTTTTATCCACTATTAGTCCAGATGATTTTAATACTTTAGATATTTTGGCTTGGTGGAAAGGAAATGAATTGTAACATCCATGATTTTTTTATTCTTTGTTTTGTGCAATAACAACATTTCAACTCCAATTTTGGTTAATTTCATTGTGTCACATTAACCATAATTACAAAAGTGTATTAAACTCAAAATTTTATTCATACAAATTTGTCTTTTAGCCTTACAAAAATACATATATATATATATATATATATATGTATGATGTGGCATCCGGCTATTTAGAGATAACTCCGTTAACTCAAGTTATGTTATCTCGCACAAACACAACTAGTCCAGTTAGTTCAAGTTATCCAAATCACAAACCCTAGGGACTAATTCTGTCATTCCTCAAACTCAAACACCAAACTACAAGGATTATTTATGTATAATCAAAACTCAAGTAGACACGATCGCGCCAGTGCACAAGCACGGTCGCGCCAAGTGCCCAAGCACGGTCGCGCCAAGTGCCAAAGCACGGTCGTGCCTCATGCACAGTCAGGACGCAAACTCAATCCGTAACTCCTCAAAACGTTCGAATTCGCAGTCATAATTCAACATTGATTATTCCGGATATCATTAGGCCGTTTCTCATCGCCTGTCAATGCCAATTAACTCGAATCAATTCCAATTATGGATTCTAAGCCATAACCGTCGAAACCCCTCCCCACTTCTATCGAATTCGATCATTTGGTGTGACATTCATACAAACGAACATTCCCACACCTCATTCGCACCTCTCAGAAGCGGTTGCACACATCAATTTGGTCGGAGACGAAGCCAGAGTCGTCGGAGATCAAGTCGGAACTCCGTTTGGTCGCACCCCACCAATTCGAGATCGTTTAAGGTAACAAATCACACCTACGCTTTCGTTTTCATCTGTAGATGGAAAGCCCTAACCCAATTGGGGCTTACAACATCGAATTTAACGTGAATCGATCCTAGGGTTCGTGACATATACGTTTTAATCGAACTACACCCTAGACACGAGCTCAATTCAATTAAATTACATGGTTACATTCGCAAACATTCATTCTTTGAGAGCCCCGTGAATCCAACCATTTTTAATGCAAGATCTACTCAATTTGTTTTCTGGAGAAAACCAAACACAGCCGTGCTCATCCCTTAGCACGGTCGTGCCCTTACTCCAAGCATGGTTGTGCCTCCTGACGAGACGCGGTCGCGTCCCGAGCCTAAGCACGGTCGTGCCCTACTATGGCACGGTCGTGTGTCCCTTGATCAGTTTCTTTTTTTTAATCATTTTAATATAAATTCTGTTTAAACCCAAATCCCTTTATAAAAATTATTTTATAAAACCCTAAGTCCCAGGAATTGTTTCATAAACCAAATTATTAACTTGGAAATTTTAAACCAATTATTTAATCTTAATCTTTCCTAGTGGATTAAAAAGAAATAAATTTTAAATAAAAAGTTTATATATAATTATTTTGTTCAAAACCTACACAATCTATTTATATACTAATATATATTTATAATATTTCTTCACACATTTTCATAAACAAATAAATAAAATAAATTTATTTATTTAAATTATGTTTGAATAAATATAATTCCACACTACTTCTTTTTAGTTAAATAAATAAAAAGAATTTTATTACTATTTTAGTTAATTGTTCAAATTAAACCATATGTCTTTTATTATTAAATATGAACTTACATTTTTCATTCAAATGCAAACACAAACGTATACACTAACCCTTTGTACAAGTCCCTACACTCACTCCCATTGAAGCCTTAGAATTACCTTAGACATTGTGCATATTATTAATCCAAATTTATACTATTTCACTCTAGGTCAAACCTAGTGATTAGCAAATCACTTGTGTTATCCAAAGCTCGTGTTAACTACTACAACTTGATACAAGTGAGTTTACATAGCCCATTTTTATATTATTTACATTTTTGGGGTGGAACATGAGTTTCAAGTATACAATGTTACAAATTACACAATACAATTCCACCCTACATTAATGTGTACAAATTTGAGCCTTATGTTTGAGTACTAGGTGTGTAAACTACTTTGTGTGCAATTTACATGTGCAATCATTAACTATATAAGCCGACGGTTAACAATGATAGATCTATTGAGTCTGACAAACCCACCCAGGTAGGGTGATTGTTACCGACAACACATTTTGGTTTTTGCATGCTAGTTACAAAGGTTTGATTGTACAATTTGGTTTCACAATAGTAACTCTCCATATTGGCCTTATTAACCATGATTTGTATGGATTGTATGTACAAAACACAATGATACTATTTAGAGCCAAAACCTATGTATGCTCACCAACTTTTTAGTTGACATTGTTTTAACCATGTTTCAGGTACGAATGTTTGAGATTGATCAAGTTTGTTATACTTAAGTTGTGAACCTAGATAATAAAGAAACTTGACATGTATTTTGAAATTCATGTACCTTATGGATATTTGTTTGGTTTGAATTTAAATATGATGATTTAATATATTATAACTTAGTCAACCATGTGCTCAAGAAAAATCTACATGTCCCGCCCCGACGTTTTCGTCGTCGGTTGGGGTGTGACAGGAATCCCAATTTCCAGTTCTAGCCGCCATGACCCGTGATTTACTAACCGTCCAAGCTTCTACGGTAAGTTCAGAATCCGCTTTTTCTCTTAGTGGCAGAGTTTTATCCATACGAAGAACAAGACTCACTTACGTGGCGATGGAAATGTGCATTTGCCTGAAAGACCACTTGGATGCGATTGAACGGATACAAGATACTACAACTCTTGAAGAAGAAATTCAAGTCAAAGAAATAATACATGAGGGAGAGGTAGCACAAGGAAAGACGTTGCCACTATCCAACGAAGAACTTGCTTACGATGAAGCACAACGAATCAGTAGCAATAGTTCCGGCGAATAATAAACAATAAAGACTAAACAACGACGTCGATGAGAACGGTTAAACGTCAAAAAATAAAAATAATAATTGTAATGTTTTCGCATTTTCTAAGTTTTTCTTGTAATGTATTTATGTTTTTAAAATTTTCAAACTTTTTAAAAAATAAATAAAAGATGAACTTTATTTTTTTATTTTATATGTTTAATTTTTAATATTTTTTAATATATATATATATATAATCGGTTTGAACCTAAACCGGTTCCAACCCTATCCAGAACGTTTTGTATAGGTTTGGGATTTCAACTCGAAAAACCGGTTTTGACTTTTGTTGATCCAACCGGTTTTGGTTTGGTTTGAAAAACCGATTTATGCAACTCTATTAGTGGGTACCAAAAATGGCCTAGTGAGCTTTAATTGTTTATAAAGATTAATGGATAGGTCTAATTAACTAATTAAATTATATTAGGTTTATTTTTGATAGTTTATAATAACTAATAAGTTTATATTTGTAAAATATTAAAGTTTTAAATTACTTTTTTGGTGCGTTTTGTTTATAAAACTCAGTGAGATGCAAAGTTATATCGGTCCACTGGTCCCGTTTGAAACTCAATGAGATGCAAAGTTATTAGTGAAGATTTTATGCAATTACTAAAGCTTATGAGCAAATTTTGAAGATCATGGGAATTAAAAGTGGAAGGAAGACAAGAAATTTTTTCATAATCTTCCAAACTTTCAGTCATCAACAAACTCAATTATTACACCCTCCCGCACTTGCAATTTGGGAATATGGGATAGAGTCATAGAGAAGATTGTATGGTAGCTTATTAAAAATTTGGTATAAGAAAATAGTTTTTTTTTTAAAATTGGAGTCAATTTAAACGTATTGAGAAAGGTAATTTATATTTTAAATAGTGGTTCATATTATATTTTCATTTATAACATATGATGTTTGATCATAAATGGTATATATTTTACTACATGTTAACTAAAACAAATTTAAATATGTATATATACAATAACAACCAAACCAAGTAAAAATTCCACCACTAACATAAAGTGATATATATATATATATATATATATATATATATATATATATATATATATATATATATATATATATATAATTTGAATTCAATAACTTTCTCAATATATGTTAAATAAATAGAGAAATAAAAAATATAAAGCGATGGACGTGGTAAATTAATGATGAATTACTCCCCAATAATTAAAAGTTAGTTTTGTTACTTATATTTATTGGTAAGTGGTTGAATTCACAAAGAAGTAATTATAAATATAGGATTGTAAATCAAAAAGATTATTGCAACAAAACCGAAGTTAAATCATAATTTATACAAGTAACCAGAGATCAGTGTTTTGAAACCCGGATCGGTCCGGCCGCTCGGACGTGTATTGAAACGGTCCTACAGCGACCCGGTGGTCGGACCGGTTGACTATTTTTTTATTTTTTTTTTATCTCTTTTAAGTTTCTTGGATTCGTATTTTGTAGCTAATTGTTAGTTTGAGATTATTGGAATTGGCTTGTTGGTGGTTTTTTAAGTATTAATGGTTGTTTAAATTGATTTATTTTTATAATATTTATGACGTCATCCAGTCCGACCAGTTGACCGGTAAGGAGACCGGTTCGACGTCCGGTCCGGTCCGATCCTGAAAACATTGCCAGAGATCGGATAGAATATAATAAGTGCTATAATATTATTAACATATAATTGGTCATAGCAAACTTTCCATCTTTTTGTTTTTTCCACCAAACTTTTTTTTTTAGATTTGCATAACTTTCACCTTTTTTGTTTTTTACACAATTTTTTTTATAGATTTATACAACTTTAATTTTTGACACAAAAAATTTGTTTTTTATAGATTTGTCACAACTTTATATTTTGACTCAAAGTTATGGTTTTTCTAAAGATTTTGTCACAAAACTTCAATATAGTAAAGGTTTTTTATAAAATTGCAACAAAAGTTCGATGAGTATCTTTTTTTGTAATAACTTTCGTTCGTTAACTTTTTTTAAACGGGACGCATAGGTTTGTTTTTTGTTTTTTTTTGTCAGCGATCCGAGTATTTTTTTTGTATCATACGCAATATCGAGTCTGTGTTTAGACGTAACTTTTATCCCCGTCGACGAGCGAAACCGATAACTATCAAACTCCCGCCGCGTAGCGCGGAGAAAAAAACTAGTTATAATGAATATACAAAATTAATTCAGGATAAAAGCCGGCCAAACATATATTCTTTTTCTTTCTTTTAAACTTGTGTGTTTTCGAAAAATACTTGGAACATTCCATAAAGGGATGTGACGCAAAAGATAATTTAATAAAAAATATGAGTATTAATATCGTCAACAACGCGGTTGTGATGATGACAGATAAATAACTTTGGATTAATATCCGTGTATCTAGATTAGGAATATGTAGGTTTGTGACTTAGAGCTATTTTGAAGCTTATTCGGAAAAAAGCCAATAATTATATAGGCAATAGTTTAAATGATAACTGGTTTTTTATGTGATAATCGTGATAACCACTCTCAAACAATCACGTAATTTATAAATTATTTTTTATTTTAATTGTTAAAGAAGTTTTTAAGTATATTGAACATAAATACGGAAATGAGGAGTCTTACATATATGTACAACATAATGTTACATATATGTGACACGTAGTGTTACGTATATGTAACACTAACAGAATGATAATTGTTACATATACGTAACACTATGTTTGAGAGTGGTTATCACGGTTATATAAATATTGATTATTATTTGAACCGCACCATATATCTATGCTACTATATAATAGATATTAGAAGGATATGAATGCAATTTACTCCAAAAATTAAGACACCTTGCACTTTTTTTGCATAGTGTATACATTGACAATGCTTCAAATGTGTACAATTACCTTCTAACTCCTATTTATAATTAAACCATATTAATTACCATTTAACCCATACACTTAAAGCTTAGGTAAAAAGTATTAAGTTTGTAGATATGTCTTTTTACCAACCTTTTTTTAGTTAATGTTAAAACACATATTTATGACCATTGTTAAAACCCTATTAATTACCAATTTAACCCCTCCTTTACTCGATCATATTATCTAGATTAGGAGGACAAAATGGATTTTTCACACAAAGTTTAAGACGCCTTAATCTGGACGGTTTTAAGACGGCGGAGCTATATCCGGGTTTCCGGCGATAAACGGTTCAGCATGCTAACAGACGCCATTAAAGTCCCATTCAAATGACCGGCGACTGTTTGTGTTCGTACCTGACATCCAGCTTTTGAAGAAAGAAAGCAAGAAATAGAGAGAGAGAGAAACCAGTCTCAGGCGACGACGGTTTTGGGGAAGCGGAGAAGAGGAATCGAGCCACGAGCGCCGGACTTCTAGAGCAACATAGATGGTTCAAAGAGAGACGGGCTAGGGTTTCGCTACCCTTCACCACCACCGATTTTTTTTATATAGTTGTATGAATTCATTCTCTTTTACTTAATTACAGTTTCTATCTTTTTTCCTTTGATCCTTTTTGTTTGGCAGTTGGGGTGGATCTAGCAGGCCTGATTTTACTTGCAGATGTACTGAAGGTTGGTTCTTTGGCTTGAACTTGCACTCTAATTAGAAATATTCTATTGATGATATATATTTGTGTGCATTTAGTCATGAAACTATTATTATTGTTAAGTAATGCATAATAACTATGGTATATTTTAATAGAAACTGAGGCTTGGTTTATTAACTCCTTTGAAGAATGGCGCAAAGCCAAAAATCTTAGCAACTTTATTTTGCTCGGGCACTCAATTAGAGGGTATGTTGCAGCTAAATATGCTCTTAAAGTAAGCTTCCTGATAATAATTACCCATAAAATTAAGAAAAATACAAGCTTCCTGCTAATTTGTAACTACTAAAAGACCTACAGTTCTGAATATTGAAAATATTAAAGCATCCGGAGCACGTACAACATCTGAGGTACCGAGTTTTCATCTGAAACCGAACATAAATCAGAGCGACTCACTAAATTCTAATAAACATGGAAAGGTGTTGTTTTGAATCATTTATGGGAATCCATTTTTACTCCTATGAAGGTTGTCAGGTAATATATCTTTTTTTTTTATGCTCCTAAAGCATTACTCTAAGTCATTCAATTTTTTGTCACTTGTCTATATCTGTCTCAAATTAGGTTAAAAAGGGTAATAATGTAATTTTGTTTTATCCTTAGGTAATCATTTTTGTTGTAGATGGTATGAAGCTCATTTTCCAAATGTTTATGAAGCTCATTCGATTATTGCTACTTCAAGACATAATACTGATAATCTGTTCCAAAATGCATATCTAAACACCTATAAAATAATATATACTCAACCTTAATGTTGATGCAAATCTAAACACTTAAATATTTGTTCACTTCAGGTTATATGGTTCTTATGTTTGAATTTTTTAAAGTGTTTTGTAATCTCATAAATTAGTTTCTTTGCTAAATTGGCAATCAACAAGTATATTAGTATAAGGACTTTTTTGTTCCACTTTAAAGATGGGCTGCCAAGTAACTGATGTTTTTTTAACATGTCAGCAATTTTTATTTAGATAAATACACGTGGACTGCCAAGTCATTACAGAAACAATTGATTAAATTGCCATATAGGTAAAAAACTTGAATGACTATAATGTGAGCAAAGATTCCAAGTATTTAGATGGGATAGTAGAAAAAGGACATTGCTATTTTATAATAAATCCCCTGTTATTTAATACTTAGATTAATTTTTGCATTATGTGTTGTAGGGCTGGACATTTTTTGTATTATGTACTTATAAAAGTGGATGATTGTTTAAATTTCAAGAGAGAAAAAGGATTAGTCAGAAATCTTGAATACAGCGGATATTTCTTCCATCGCATAATCAAATGATCTTTAACTCAGGTGCTGTCAATTACTTTTATGTGTTATATTGTTTATTCATTTTCATCTTCACGTGCTGCATCAAATATATGGAGTGTTGGTTATACTGTGATTGAGCTACTTACCTGTGTACCTCCTTATTATGATCTTCAACCCATGCCTGCTCTCTTTCGGATCGTTCAGGTGTTCTATTTTATTAATAATTTATCATTTGTCACCATGTGTTTTTTTGTTAAAATCTGGGTTATTTTTTATTTAAGTTAACCCCACTGATTGTGGATTGGATTGCTATGATTTCCATTTTGTTTATTCTATTGACACCACAACAACCGTGTGGTCAAATTACCATAATGAACCCAGTTGCTGAATGTCCTCAGGATGAGACTCCTCCAATACCAGATAGCTTGTCACCTGGCGTAACTGCTTTTCTCCGCCAATGCTTTAAAAAGGTAAGGTGTAATATATATGATGATTTGCTCCGTTCTTTCAAATTACTATAGTGACCACAATTAAACTTCATATTTCAGGATCCTAAGCTCAGACCTGATGCAAAGACACTGCTTTCTCACCCTTCGATACAAAATTCTAGGCGTGTTGTGTTGCCGCGGCATAGTGGTACACTTAGGTAGTTCCATGCTAATTAAGATTTGGTTTTTTGTTCACCAAGACTTCTTTTACATCTTGGGGTTGATCTTTATCATCCGGATGAAACTTCACATGATTGTTAAAAAAAGCAGTGTTTAATGGGTTAGTAACTGAAGTTACAGATCATAAAAAGCAGTGTTTAAGTGGAAATAATCACTGCTGAACATAAACAGATCCTATTATGTTGAATTTTAAAATGGAAGTTTCACTTGTCTATTTAACAATAACATCTTTCTGTTTGTCACATGATTTGTGTGTTTTAGTTTAGTTACTATATGTTTCTCTGATGGGTATGTTTATTTGTTTGTATGTTTCTTCAATAGTAGTACGGTATGTGTTTTAAAACTCTATTCCCTTGACTACAAAGCAATTGATAAACTAATGAAAGACGAGTACAAACCCGTAAATTGTATACTCTATCGCAGCGCGCGGGTTCCCCACTAGTATATATATATACACACTCTAAGTTAGAATCCCCTGTATTACACGGCCTGAATAAAATATAATGTAATCTGTTAACACATACACTCGTCAAAATATGTCTTTAAAAAATGTATTTTGACGTGACAATTATAAATTTTGTTAAGTTAACTTTTAAAACATTTTTTTCAACTTGGTATTAATTTTTTTATGTAATTGATAAATGTTAATTCATATTAAATTCATTTGGTTGATGATATAATAACTATCCATGGTTAAATAATAAGTATTCATAATTAGATTTATATTAAATACTTAAAAATATATATTATTTTAATGTAATTACTTAATAGGAGAGAGAAGCAGGAACAATAATGCACCATAAAGTGACACGTGTACCCTAGTTTAGTTGTTTATTAGGTATACAGATTAGAGTGGGGCTTATATATAACACACACATATATATAGGTATATTAGAGTGGGATTTATATATAACGCAGTGTGTGTGCATATATATATATATTTAAAATTAGAGTGAGATTTTCTTTTAAGCCGTTATTTTAAACTTGTTATGTTTTATGTTAAACTTGTTTTACATATGTTTTTTGAGCTATTGAACTTGATATATGTTTATTAAATTTTCTTTTGCACTTAATCATTTTGTGAAAAACTGAATAAGTAAATCATGATTGAAATAATAACTGATTGGGAAACAAATGGTTTATTTATGATTATTTTATAAATGGTGTTTTTGGTTTAATTATGGTTATATATGTATAAAGGATTGTATTAATCGAACCGCACCGACAAATAAATCAATCTTTAGATTTTTTATATTTATAAATAATATATAACATATATGGCCTCTCATATCAACCACTATTGTCCGCTCTGCCCACAAGGAACTTACATATTTGTTTTTTTGTTGACTGGCGGAGACCTTCCATGAGGCCACTCATCACCGGATTACCCCATTTGAGCACGCTTAACTGTGGAGTTTTTCGCTCATCCTCAACTATTACGTCAAAAATGCGATGGTGATATTTGAAGCGGGACATTCCTTATGTCCCAATATCACAATATAGAACAACGTGAGATTCGCTAAACACCCCTATTTGGGAGTTCATCATCCTTTATGATGTTTTGCGCGCCATCGTAAACATAACAGACATAAGGGACTCTGATATTATTTATACCATCAAACCCTTGTGCAAACCAATATTGTTCGATTTGCCTACAATGAGCTTACAGATTTGTTCCAGTTGCTCGAGTGGAAACTTCCCAAGAGGTCTCCCATCATGGGTTGCTACCACTCAAGCACGCTTAACTCTGGAATTCTCTTCTCATCCACATCCAAAGCGCCCAAGACACGTTCGTTGACACATGCCTACGCCATATCATGCGGTCAATATCTCTCATTTGTACAGAACAAAATGATTTGAGATTTACATGGCAAACTTCATAGGGAACAATGAGTCCCAATTCGGGGTTTTGGGGGGGGGGGTATTCGACACCTTAGGCAAATCACACATCGTTATGTTCTACCTATGTGAGTGATACCGAGTCATAAAGAATGTCACGTCTCAAATATCACCAACGTGTTTTTGACGTCTTAGCTGTTAATGATATGAGAATTTCACAGTCAAGCATGCTCGAATAGTAACCCATGATTGGTGACCTATTAGGAAGTTTCAAATTAAACAACCAAAAATAAATTTGTGAGCTCTTTATGGACGAAACGGACAATATTGGTTGTAATGATAAGCCAAATGTTATATAATATGTTATATCTTATAACAGTTTTATTATAACTTCTTATGAATAACATATTAATTGTTGTTTCTTATCATTAACATATTGAAATTAGTTTTGAATTCACCCGGTGTTTAACTGATGTTAACCAAATTAATTGAACCATCTTTTCCAACAATTGAACTGAACAAACTGTTTATAGTTGAAATCGATTGGTTATGAAAATCAAAACATTAGTTATAGATTCAGTTTTAGCCCATTCCTAAAGCGACCGACCATGCTTATCTTTGTTATACATAGGGGTTTAGTTTATGATACGATCTGGAACACGATATGACACGAAAATAATCATATTTTATGTTTTCTTGTCTAACCTGTTTAATTAAACGGGTTCTGGTCAAGTTACTAAACCGGTCATATTCGGATTTATTTTATCATTTCATAAATCGGATTTATTTTATCATTTCATAAATCGAAATATGAAGGTTATTTTTTTTATTAATTTGAAAATATAAAAGTCTGTGACAAAAAATTAAGAAAAATAAAAAGAAATTACGAAAACATATATACCAAGGGTAAGATCGTACATTAAATCCGGTCAAAGTGATCGTTGACTTGGTCAAAGTTAACCAGTCATACTGATCAACGGTTTGGATCAGCCCTCCCGAAATCAGCAATCTTCCGTGATCTGTTGGCGCTAAACGACTTAGCGTAGGAGATATGAGGCACAGCCGGAGCTCTGATATCACCGGAATATCCGCCATCTACCGGCGGCTTTCCTTTCATGCTCAATAGCCGATTAGGACTTGCACCGACTAACGGACAGAAAATCAATTCAGTAACACTCTTCTGTCCCCCGCCGCGCCGGACCGTCCGACTAGACGGAGTCTTCTTCAGCGTCTGTTTACTTGACTCCGCCGATTCATAACCGCTTGATCCGTCGCTTAATTCATCTTCACCTCCGTCATTGGAGGATCGTGCCGGCGACATTCCTCGATCTCGAACACACAGCTGCTTCCGCTCGTCGGCGTAAAATGCCTTATTCTTCTGACGAGCACCGGCACCAGGAAGAACGTTCCAGAAAGGCGACGACGGCCTATCACCAGTACCGTACGGTTTGCTAGAAGTCGAAACGGAGACTCTATGATTCGAATCGGCATCTCCGTTACGACTATTGGATCTAAACAAATTTGAAATTGACGGAAACCTAATTAGAGTCGGCTTCTTCGAATTGGATGAGCTACCGCCGATACAACCTCCGGTGTTAATCGCTATCTGCGGCGAGTTATAAAATCGTTTGTCCGATTGGCTATGACTAAGGCGAGGCTTGTTGAACGGCCGTTGAAGATGAACAGTTGCAGCCGGATTCGCCGAGTTAATGGATTTCCGGCGGCTGATGTACGGCGAAACAGGACGCGGTACCGTCGGATTCGTATTCGAATTACAGTGATTCTGTTCTACTGATTGGGCCTGGAGTTGTTTCTCAGCAAGTATTACCCTAACTAGGCGTTCCCGGAGGCAAGAAGCGCAGACGCCGGCGATACTACTGAGATCGGTACTGTGTTTCTTACAACTCATCTATGGATATATAAATTCGTATCTATATGATATCAAATTATGTACATATAACTGTGAGGTTGAGATAATTTGGAGGAAGCGATGGCGGTGTTGCTGCTTGCGCCGCCGCCGGCGGTGGTGGTTGGGGGAACCGGTGGGGTGGTGGACAATGAGGTTGCACCGTTTAGTGTGTATGCCGGTATAAAAGAAGGGGAGTATGTTACACTTCACCCCCTTCTTGTTTTGCTTTCTGTCATATTATAACTACTACTTTGGTAACTTGTTCAAGTGACTTGTTTTTTCTCATATAAGATGTTATTGTCTTAATTTTCGTTCTCCTTAATTCATGTTTGATAAGGGGTGTTTACGGCTTGATTCGATTGGTTTTGATAAAAATTATCGACCTAATCGTTAACTATGGTTACAAAAATGACAAATCAAATTGGATGGGCAGTTAACGGTTTGACGGTTGAGTTTAGTGGTTTGAACTGATTTTTTAAAAATCATAAGGTTATATTAATAGTTTTAAAATAACGTAGTTCTTATACATAACTACATATTTTATAAATGGAAAAAGTAAACATATAATAAAACGATTGGTTTAGCATACATGACCGGTTCCAAGTTTCAAACCGTCGATGTGGATGTTAAACCGTCAAACTATTAAAACCGAACAATGAACCGTGATGGGATAAACCATTACCTTGACCAAAATAAGTCTAAGACCGGATCGGACCAGTGGACCATCGGAAAGTAACAGGTCTAGATGAAACCAGAATACCGACCAACAAGCTACCCTAAACCTAAATGCTAGTCTGTGAGAGTTATGAATTTGGGGCCGGTTCAAACCACTGTAACATAAGGCCACTCCATACAAACAGACACAAATGAAGTAAGAAAGAACGTATCATTGAATCGGACGACAATTATCTGGCCGGACCACATGACCTGGACAATGTAGGGACATCAATGGCATCGAGAAATAAGCCTAAAGATAACCTACAAGTGATCAATGTCGGAGAGCCTTACAGAGAGGAAGATTTTATCTTCAGCCTTAGACCTAGCAGATAAAGCCATGTTAAGCATGCAGACCATTTCCCAAACGACCTGCTTCACGCCAGGGAAGACTTGGGTCACAGGAAACCCCCGACTTTCCATTCCCATGCGACGAGGCTAATCGCTCTGTTTTGTAGCGTTTATTTGCGTATGAGGGAGGTGAACCTTTACTTTAGCACTGTTGCTTCTATCCTCAATCTATTGGTGCGGATTTCGGCCGCAACATGTAAATTTCAAACCGTCTGAATTCCTTTGTTTTGGATGGTTAAAACAATTTATGAACACTCTGACAATGATAAACGAAGTAAACATTTTTTCTTTCATGATTGTAAGTTTGTAACTCAAATGTAAGTATTACATCTTAAAGGGTTTGAATATTAAACTAGATGAAATATGAGGGGGATTATATAAAACTTAACTCGTTTTCGAAGAAAACAATAAACTATTCTAGTGGAGAGAAAACACTCAACCCATGGTGTTCCAGCTCACAAGTGTGTGAGTAACTAGAACTCTAGAAGAGTTCTATTTATTTATTTATATATTTTTATTATCATTCATGCATTAGCCGGCATGCCATTTTATAATTTTATAATTGTTTTTAGTTAAAATTTATCTAATTTATGTATTATAAACAAAACCAATACAAGTCGTGGGTGACAAAAATTTAATGATATTTGATCACAATATCATAGAATATTAATTTAAGAGTTAACTGCAATTTGCATCTCTTTGGTTTAGGGGCGCTGACAGGTTGCAACCCTGTTTAAAACAAAGTGTAATTTAACCTTCGATGGTAAAGTTTCTTTTCCATTTTATAACCTTTTGTCAAAAATCCATCCATTCAGCCATTTAAAAGAAGGGTATTATAATACTTTTTGTCTCAAAAATGCCCTATGTGATTTTACAACCCTCTGTCAACCTACTTTTCCCATCTTCCCCAAAAATGCCCCCCCGATTCCCCACTATAAACCCTAAATCACTCCACTATCTCTTCACTATAAACCCTAAATCACTCCAACACAGATCCATCACATATCTATGGCCGCTGTCGTCCGAATTCATTTCCGGTAACGAAACCCTAGCGGTGGACCCTGATTTATCAATCTCACTCTCCGGCAGTGGCGCGAGTTCTGTTATTGTTCGAGAAGCGTTCGAGAGATACAAAGCCCTAATATTTAAGCACGTAGGAGGCTCTAAGCTTGGAGGAACGAGTAATTCGCATTATGATGTTGGTAAAGTTACTGTTATTGTTCGGATTATGATGAAGAGGTGAGGTTTTGAAGTTTTGGTGGAAATGTGGTTGCTTAAAAAAAATAGGTGCTAACCAAACAAGACTTTAGTGTTCAATGCTGGTCATATTTGGTAGCCTCAAATCAACATATCGAAGTCTTGGACTTCTTCTCATCAGGTGCTTCCTACTATGTCAGGTGCTTCCTATACCATCGCCGGTCACGGCATCAGAAACTTCTTCTCATCATCTTCCTCATCTATTCACAGCCACAATTCTCCCATCATGATTCCAATCATTCTCAAAACCAGACCACTTTATGTCCCTTTAAATCGCAATTACGTTGACGCAAGTAGTTCAACTACATATATTAACAATTCTATTGAAAACTGTAGCAGTTTTTTTGTGTGAAAAGTGAATAATTTGCTGTTTGAATGTGTGTTAGCTTCAATTAGGTGTTGATGAGAGTTGCAAAATGTGGTTGCTTAATTTCAAACGGAATGGATAGCATTTGAATGTGTTGGCATTTTTTTTGGGTGGAAAAGCACTTGGAATGTTGGCATTTGAATGTGTCGCGTCAGTTTAAAAGTAAATGTAAAGATTATTGCTCCATTTCTTAGCGATTTATGAAGTTGCCCTCCTTTTCTTTTTGTATAAATGTGAAAACTATACAAAAAGTCTTGTTGGTTGAAGTTACACCAACACATGTAGTATCAAAGATCAACACATGTAGGAATGCACGCCATATATATCTCTATTCTGGATTGATGAACGAGGAATAACTCCTCCAACTCATTAGATAAATCATTCCATGAAGGTTATAAATATAACCATTAGAATGAAAAAGTTAGAAAAATGTTGCATTAGAGTTGTTCCTACTTGCTTGATTTTACGTATCTTTTAGCGTGCATTGTATAAGGTTTGAAGTGTAGACATGATTTGAATGGTGCTCCTTTAGTGTGGGTAGAATGTTGTGTGGCTCCATATTATGCCTTGTCATCTCTTTCAACAGACGAGTTTCACTATCAGATAATCTCCTTACATATGTCCCTCCATATGCTGAGTAGACGGATGATAATGTGCATCACATGTCACCCGTAACGTTCAACCATTATTCCATTGAAAATACTTTCCTACAAACTGAAACACATAGTTAGTTCTCTTTTAACCTATATTCACCACGACGATCACATTTAATAATCTTTACGCAGTCGCTTACATTTTTATTCGATCTTTGGGTCACAATAACATAACCACGACGGTCACATTTAAGATCAACTCACATAAACGTGAACACTAGATCGGTAGAGAACGTTGATATCTTGTTTGAAGATTAACACCTAAGGTTAAGACAATTTTTGTCAAAACTTGATATCGCTAAGTAGTTTTTTATTAAACTGATAATATGTGTGATGAAAAGAATGAGATGTTGAAACAAGTGAAGAAAAAAATGAAAGAAACATAGGATTCATATAGGAGATTGTAGCGGAATCTTGTGTCGTGTCAAATAATTGACGGAATCTTATGTTGTATCAAATAATTGGCAGAATTTTGCACGTATTTCAGTAGACATCAGACCTGTATGGGGTCATATGGGTCGTATAGATCGTAAGTAACGTGGAATGTCTCGACGTTGCCGATGTGACATAAATGGACGACGAAATGGATGGATTTTTTACGGAGGGTTGCAAAATGAAAGAGAAACTTTATCATCGGGAGTTAAATTACACTTTGTTTTAAACAGGGTTGCAACATGTCAGCGCCCCTAAACCAATATAAATGCAGAGAACCACATAAACACGTGTACTCTAGGTCTTAAATAGCTCGAAACTCGACTGAAATCGGCTCGTTCGTAAATGAGCTGAGCCCGAACCAAGGTAAGCTCGGCTCGTGGTTTGCTCGTTAGCTGGCTCGTTGACTCGCTCATTTGGCTCGTTTACATTAAAGCACAAATTTTAATATTATATATATATATATATAAACTATGGTAGTTTTTTAATAAAAAAAATTAAAAAAGATGAAAGAGAATAATTAGCGTTGATCTAATTTCTAACCCTAGCCTTAATATTAATTTTCTTCCCATAAGTGTATCTCGAAAGCTCCTGACTCCCGACAACCGTAATGGTGAACTAGCAATTATTAAAACGTTTTTATGCATTGAACTTGGATTATAAATTTTGTACTTTATAAATTATGCAAGTTCAATTTTAAAAGCCTTAATAGGTGTTTGTAGCGTTTGTGTTCTTTGGTTCATCCCTGTTCGTCTTTTCGTTTGGGTTGGCCTTTTTCAATAAAATTTGCCGTTAAAAAGAGCCAACTATATGCCTATTGGCATGACCCACTACATGATAATTATAAACCAAATTAACACTAACTTAATACTATGATGTTTCATATTCTTACGCTTATTACAAGTTCTACATACACTAACAACAATACATAATCACGAAAATGATCGCAAAACGGTTAGAACAAGAAATGTTACAAATCAACAACAAAGAGAACAGATGACAAAAGCAAATATCCAATTTTGGATTAATGCAAAGATCTCATCAAGTGACCAAAATGTTTTGATTTTTGTTGAAAATGAAAATGAGGTATGATGTTTCAAGAAAGCTAGTGGTCTAGTGTGAGTGTAATAAAGAAAATGACAAAAAAAAAATAGATAAATCCACAAACAAAAAAGCGTACCGACCATCCTGGGCGAAGCTCAGTGAGGGCACGGGGGGCGGCTCAGTAGTGTTAATTTATACGTATTCGGCCGAAAATTTTATAGTTTTGGCCCCCGTGATAGGAAAAAAAAATCTCAGCCCCCCAGTGTTTTTCTTCAAGCTTCGTCACTACCGACCATAGAGTTGGGTTGAATGAATTCAAATGATCAAGGAATAATTCATGGTCCGACTCTGGATCAATCATGAGATACTTAGTCAAAATAAAAACATTGAACTTCAATCTAGTTAACAAAGTCGAGTTCAAAGAAAAATGAAAAATTAAGTGACTATAGAGAAATATTAAACGACTAAGAGAGAAATATCGATAAATTTAAAATGATATATGATAAGATATCACTTGATAGTCTTAAAGTTTTTAAACAAAGTTTTATAAAAAAAAATATTTATAAAACAAAGTCTTATAAATTTAAATGACGAATTGTAAAACTGAAAAGTTTGCACAACATATTTAAGACTCTGAACATTTTTATAAAACCAAAATGTTTATAAGACTGAATAGTTTTTGTAAAAGAAGTAAAACTTTTATACGAATGATTAAACCTTTTATAAAAATAGATAAATATAGTTATATTCATTCACCTATGAAATTTAAAACTATAAAAGAATAAATACTTTGAATTCAAACATCTTTGTCGGTTTCACCTTTTTCTTCTTTCAAATTTGTCATTTTTGCGAATATTATTTTTTAGAAAAATATATTTTAAATCTTAATATGGATATATAAATATAGGGAAGGGTTCAAATACTAACCAATTTTTTATGTGATAACCGTGCTAACCATTATAAAACAATCACATAATTTATAAATTATTTTTTCTTTTAATTGTTAAAATAGCATTTAAGTATCTTGAATAAATATTTTGAACGTAAATACGGAAACAATGAGTCTTACGTATACGTATCAAATAATGTTACATATACGTGACACATAGTGTTTACATATATGTAACATTAACATAATGATAATTGTTACATATACGTAACACTATGTTTAAGAGTGGTTATTATGGTTATCACATAAATATTGGTTAGCATTTGAACCTCACCCTATAAATATATACACACGAAGCACAACTCCTTTTTTTTCTTTGTATATTCTACTTGTGCATATTTGTCGGTCTAGAAAGATTTGCCAACAAATATAACAATTTATAATTAAAATAATATCTAGTTACTTTTTTTAGAAAGACGAATTTCTTTTAATCCTGTCACTAATGGGACTTGAACCCGTGACCTCCCAACCTCTTAGATATTTCTAGAGGTTATGCCTTTACCATTGGACCACCAACCCCAACGACAAAATAATATTTTGTTGATATTGTTAATAAAATAGTTGCAACATTTGTCTAAACATAATATTTTAATCATAATTAATTATTAATTATGCGGAGTTCACATAATGTTAGAAAGAGAATAAAAAGAAATGGAATGTAAATACAACTAGTTTTATCCCGTCCCGCGTTGCGGCGGGGAGCATCTGTTTTCTTTTGTCATGAACATCAAAATCTGTACTTTATTACACCCGAAAAGTTGACTTTATTACAAATAAGATCAAGCTTCATAGCCATAGTTCAAAAAATGGATGTGTGAGCAGTTTTTATAAGGCTACCTAGCTACTAATGTTACAGAAACACAAAGTAGGGGGAAAAATCATTGCCATCTTGAAAATGATCCACATGTTAGATTAGCGGGTAACTACAATCGCTATCTTCAAAAGGATACCTTGAAAATGATCTAAGCATCATCGCTATCTTGAAAAGGATGAGTGTTTTCTTTCACATGATGATTAATCCGGGTACCTAGCCCTTTTTGTTTCACTGGTTTCATCTCCTGTATGAATTACATGATATTATGAGAATGTGACTCATTTTTATGTAAAGATGTGAAGAATTCTGTTAACTTCTATAGTCATTTACCTGGTGATGTAAAGAGGGAACTTTTTGCAGTTGCTGTTGTAAGTTGAGGAGTTGACTGGCTTGGAGTCGGTGGGGTTGTTGTGGTTGTTGCTGGTGTCGTTGCTGTGTTTAATTCCATGGCTGCAAGGAAGGTTGCAAGTGAGCACCTGCCGTCCTCCGATTGTGCCACGCCAAGGTGAGATCTTCATGTGATTTTGAGTCAGATCTATCAACTCATCATAGCCTCATCAAAAACCGTAACCTGCATATGCACCAATAGGTAAGGAACAATAATCAAAACAGGTGTACACACCATGTTTGGAAAAATCGCTAGGCGCTAGTCGGGCGGTGGGGTGGGGCCTAGGCCTAGGCGGGATTAATCGGATTGGAATTTTTATATGTAATTTTTAGTTTTTTATATATACCCACACATTTTATAAGTAACTTTTATAAAAATGTTCATTTTTAAATATGTATACACATATTTGGCTGGAATTTGAAGGGGTTGGCTGGAAAATCCATAGCTTTCGCTGGAATTTGGCCGAAAATTTCAGGTTTTTTCCGGAATTTTCGCCGGAATCTGGCCGCCTAGGCCCAATTCCGATTAATGGTCCGCCTAGCTCAAAATTACAAGTTAAGTGGCCGCCTAGGCCCGATTTTTACAACACTGGTACACACAACGCATAAAACCAACCTTTAAAAGAAACTGAGATGACCAACATTAAACATTAACCTTTAAAACAAACTGAGACCGGCGACATTAAACAGAAATCAAGAGCATGTAGACATATGCCCAAGAAACCTTTCTCTATAGCACTGGTAGTGGGTTTCATGTTAAAAACCTTAACCGATGAAATGGCTCCTGCAAAAATCACCATTCATAAAAGTTTATAAGGAAACCCTGATTTGGGGTGTGAAAAGGGGAAACGCAGAATAAGTAAAGTAGCCAAAAAAATAGAACTTGTACCCAATGCAAAAAAAGTTGAAATTCTCTGTTACTACTATTCCCCCATCTTCTTTAAATAGATAGTATAATGGCTCCTGCATCGTCCGCATAAAATCAGGCTTTAAAACAAACTAAGATAACAAACATTAAACATAATTCAAGAGCAAAATAGTATAAAGTTAACAAAATGTATTATTTAAACAATTGGGATTTAGCATAAGAAAACCCTAACCTCATGAGCATTAAACTGTGATTAAGTTAGTGTACACTAACCCATCACCAAATTGAGACATTTGAAATCGGATTGCATATGATGTGAGACTCAGAGTTTGCAAAAAGATGAGACCACCACAGCTGCAAGGAAGGTTGCAAGTGAGCACCTGTCGTCCTCCGATTATGCCACGCCAAGGTGAGATCTTCATGCGATTTTGAGTCAGATCTATCAACTCATCATAGCCTCATCAGAAACCGTAACCTGCATATGCACCAACATGTAAGGAACAATAATCAAAACAGGTGTACACACAACGCATAAAACCAACCTTTAAAGAAACTGAGATGACCAACATTAAACAGAAATCGAGAGCATGTGTAGATTTATGCCCAAGAAACCTTTCTTTATAGCACTGGTAGTGGGTTTCGTGTTAGAAACCCTAACCGATGAAATGGCTCCTGCAAAAATCACCGTTCATAAAAGTTTATAAATCATATAAAGTTAATGGCTCCTGCATTATACACATAAAATTAGCCTTTAAAACAAACTAAGATGACAAATATTAAACATAATTCAAGAGCAAAATTATATACAGTTAACAAAATGTATTATTTAAATAGCTAATGGCTCCTGCATCATACACATAAAATCAGGCTTTAAAACAAACTAAGATGACAAACATTAAACATAATTCATAATTCCAAACATAAAACATCTTCATTCTGCAGCATCACCCGATTAGTAATAAAAATAAATAATAATAACAATAATTACAAACATCATACCTCAATAACCATCATAGAGCATATAGTAAACCACATATCCCTGATTTGGAGTTTGCATCCACCATGCCAATTGCTGCAAGTATTGGTTCCTGCAAATCAAGAAATCAAATATTAAATTATTAATTAGTTAAACAGCAAGTTCATTTCACTATACTACCACATAACCCCTGATTTGGAGTTTGCATCCACCATGTCAATTGCTGCAAGTATTAGTTCATGCAAATCAAGAAATCCAATATTAAATTATTAATTAGCCAAACAGCAAGTTCATTTCCAAATTTGATTGATAGGGTACCTTCTATAAAAAAGAACAGTTCTAAACATCAACAACAGTTTTTGAGGTTTACACAGACTCGTCTTTAGATATAACCTGCAAAATTAAAATTCTCATTATCCAAATAACAGGCAAAGACCAGACAATAAATAAGAACAAAAAAACATCCTAAATCTTACCCCCATACCACTGCAAGGGAGGTTGTAAGTGAGCACCTACCATCCTCCAACCCTGCCACGCAAAGGTAAGATCTTCATCCAACTTTTACTCAGATCTATCTACCCATCACAAACCGAGCAAAAACGTCAACATGAGAGAGGGGGGAGGGGGGGGGGGAGCGAAGCAAAGTTGGAAGACGGCAATCGAAGTACAGTAATCGCTGACCGCTACCCTCAACCACAGCCCCGACAACTGAAGTACAGTAATCGCCGACCGCTCCCCTCAACCACAGCCCCTACCCTTTCCCGATCACCACTCCATCAATCGGCATCAAAGGAAAACCTAAACGACGAACGGATTCGCCAGGAGATCGAGTGAGTGCGTAATCTGACCGGATGGTGAAGGGGAAACCCTAATCTGGGGTGTGAAAAGGGGAAACATCGATTAAGTAAAGCAGCCAAAAAATGAACTTGTACCCAACGAAAAAAATGTTGTAATTTCCTGTTGCTACTATTCCTTCCATTGTGCTTTAAATAGATAGTATAATAGTTTATTTTTTATTAATGTTTATTAAACATGAGAATTCTAACACAAGTCATCTTAAAACGTAACAAGGGACCCGGGTTCGATCCCTGTCACCACCATTAATTTTCACGGCATCGTAAATGAGGTCTAGCTCTTAGGCTGATGCACTAAGGTTTTACCCACGTGATCTAGAGTTCGAGCCTCGGCTCTCCCTCAAGCCCGGAAGGGGCAGTATTGGGTGGGTTTTTCCTTGAAAGCTCTCCAACTCTGACGTCAAGTGGGCCCGGTTAAGACAACATATTGGCCGGAGTTGGACGAGACTCTCCCATGTGACGGGGAAGGTGCGACGTCACAACATTCAATGTTCGCCTTTAAAAAAATCTTAAAACGTAACAAAAACGGTATTTATATGATTTTTAATATTTTATCTAATCATTATCAGAGTAAATAAAACAGTGGTTTATTTAAGTCAAAAAGTAGGGTTCTGTTCACATTACAAAATTATTGGGTTCATCAGATTTGACTTCGGGTCCAAATAGATAGTTTTTTTTACGGAGATGGGGTTTTGGTTAGCACATTAATATTTTTAAATTTTTTTATGAATAACTAATTATTAAATATTATTTATAACTATTGGTGGTAATAATATTTTATTTTCTCAAATAAACGATTAAGATATTATATGCATTTTAATATATCTTTTTTTGTATATTATAATCCTAACCAGGACCCCTCCTCCTTTTTTTGTCACAAGTGAGACTTGATACCAAGACCTCTATATTTTAATAAAGTTTTAGATATACACCTTTACCATTAGACTAAGCTAGTAGTTGTAGATTTTAATATATCTAAAACGATTTTTTACTTGTTTAATCTATTTAACCCGTTTGGTCGTTTACTTTGTAGTTAACTTAGACAGAATTCATGTCAATGCTATTACTTTGTAGTAGATTTAGGACATCAGGTATACCCACGTGAATGTGAGTATAAACACCACCTCACACACTCAGATTTCTTAAGGTGTTGGGGGTACAACTTTCACTCAAAAACTACCCTAACAAAAATACCAATGAGGGTGTGTCACCTCATTTCTATCCAAATACTATCCTAATACCCTAAAGTGTTGGGGGCACAACCCTAATACTCTAAATAATTTATTTTTTCTTTTAAATTAAAATAAATAAAATTAATAAAAAAACTTCATTAATTAAAAAAAAGTACATTACCAATAAATTAAAACCCTAAAGAATTTATGTTTGTATGGTATTTATAAAGATAAAAAAGTTTTTTTTTTGTTTTTTATTAAACCACGGCTATATTGCCGTTTGACAACGGCTCCTTTCAAGCTTTCACACACGGGTATATACATCCGAAAATGACTACCTGCACGGCTACCCGCATGGTTAGCGGCAGAGTAGCCGTTGAACCCGCATACCCGTGAGGCCTTACCCGAGGGTGCCCCTCGTACCCTTATATATCACTCTCACATGGGAGGGGTATACTCGTGTGAGTGTGAGTCGTGTGAGCATTAACTATTTTTACTTTTTATTTATACAAATTTTATTTATTCAAAACTAAACAAAAATTAAATATTAATAATATATTAAAAAATACCTAAATACGTAACTTAAATAAAAAAAACAAACTTAACTTTATACTAATCGCAATAAATATTATATTTTTTCTTCAATTTTCTTTTTTTTCTTCTAAAAATTCACACTCCGGTGCGTGTAGATGATCAATGGTAAGGGCGAGAATTTCGTAGTCTTCCCTCTCCTCTTTTTTTCTCTTCTTGTCGATCTTCTCATTTTGATATAAGTTAAATTGTCTAATTTCATTGACCGATCTCGTTGTGAGCGGTGGGGGAAGCCGAGCCGGAAGCTTTCAGTTTCCCTTTTTTCTTTCCGATCTGGCATGGTATTTCTTCCACGTCTTCCGGTGCAACATGGTTTAGACCATAGAAAAATCTTCCGTCGGATGCGGCCGGACTATCCAACATCTCTGCCTAAGATCGATTCTTTGACGATTCACCACTTGGAGTTGTGCCACCACTTGGATCTGACAACGATTGCCATTTCGGCGAATGCCTCAAAATTTCTCAAATTGCTATTGGAGGCGTGCTGCCATGATCGTCTTGGTAGCGGGTTATTGCGATCCGCAAAACGTCGGCATCGCTACAATCTCTTCACCGACTCTTCTCAACACCTTGATAAATCCCGTGGAACTTTGTGACCTTTATGTTTATATTCCGCCATTTAGAACTAAGTTGGTCCAGAGTACAGTACTCGGGTTCGTCCATTAGGTTATAAAATGCTTGTTTATATGATACTTTGCTCGTTGCTATTTATAAAAACTTTGTTTGTTGAGATTTTGTATAAATGAGTATATGATGTGTTTGAATGTTTAAATGATGCTTATTGTTTGATTGAGCATTACCTACAAATTTTAAACAATTAGTCTAATAAAGTTTAAATAATTAACTAATAAATTAAAAGTAAATACTGATCACGGGATCCTCTGACGCGTCGACAAACGCCTTTGCCAAGTTCAACTCCTTGGTCAACTCCCACTTCCTTGTGGTCCGCCCGAATGACCCCACTTTTTTCGTTTTCTTCTTGTGGTACCATTGTCTTGGTGTTGCTTGCCTATCCTCAACAAATTCGGGCATTTCTTGTGTTTCGGGAACAACTTCAGGGTCGGGGTTGTTTTGGTGGGACATACCAAATAACAATGGGTCCATATAGGGCTGTAAACGAACCCAACTTTCAGCGAACAGTTCGTGAACCGTTCGACGGGAAGTTTGTTTATGTTCATTTGTTTAATAAATGAACGAACATGAACAAGGAATTCCATACGATTAACTAAATGAACGAACATGAACAGAGGTATCGTTCGTTCAATTGTGTTCGTGAACGTTCAGTAACGTGTTCGTGAACATTCGTTTATTTACGTTCGTTCGCTTACGTTCATGTTTGTTTGTTTATTAAAGATTTTTGTATATTTCTATTTTATTTTATCTAAACTTTTTATATTCTTTAATTTTTATTTTATTTTTTACCATAACAATTAACTAAGTAAAGTAAGTTCGATACACGTACATAAAACTTGATATTAAAATGATCTTATTAAATGTTCATTTCGGAAGACATTAGGGTTGACATTAAAAGTCCCAAACAAAGCTTCGATCGGTTCCATTCGTGAACAAATCTATTTCCTTAAATCTTAATGAACAAACACGAACATGAAATTCCGTTCGGTTAGTGTTCGTGAACTGTTCATGAACATGTTAAATGATAAACGAATAAACACGAACAAGGCTTCGTTCGGTTCAGTTTGGTTCGTTTACAGCCGTAGGTCCATATATGGTATGTGTCCTTGTTTTTTAACGGGTTGGTTGAACGGATTTGGTTGTTGAGGGAGTTGGTTGAACATGTTTGGTTGTTGAACGTAGCACACCTAATTGAACGGATTGTTTGGTTCGTTGGGATTCATTTTGGAATTTTTTAGAGATGAAACTGTGTAAAAAATAAAGTGAGAAGAGGTAGTGTAGATTTTGTATGTAAAAAATGAGGTAAAAATGTGATATTTATAGTGTAATTTAAATGCAATTAGCCGTTCAACGGCTCTCTCCACGGTCAAATGAGGCCAATTGTGTCATGAGTGGGCTCACGCCAAAATCTCACGCCCCCTCACGCCACCGAAGGAGAGGTGTGCCATGCCGTTCACGGGAGTATACCCCTCCCCCTTACAGCTTTTTGTATAACTTGTTACATCATAATATTAGTGATAATCCCGACAAAATTCGATAATATAATAATGTTTGGTATATAAGTAAGACTCGAAATGAGTATTAGCAAAGAATAATTAAATAATTGTTAAAGAACTTACGTTTTTACAAGTTAACTAGAATCATGCCCACGCGCGCTCCGGCGCGTTAGATCACGGAAGAAATTAACATCTTTAAAAGGTTATAAAATAAATCCATAGAAAAACAGAATCGTTAAAACAATTATCGTTTACGAAATAAATAAACGTACTCGAAACTTTATTTAAAAAAAACAAAACCTTTACAGTAGGGGTCATGATTTTTCCTTGAGATCATATCCAGGGACAAGGGATGGAGGTAGGAAGAAAGATAGATGGTATAGTTTGCGTTTAACTTCTTGTAATGTATGAACCCTAAATAGTAAGTTGTTGGAGTTGATAGACGTGCTTAAAAGGTGTAGGGTTTAGATATCATGCCTTCAGGAGACTAGGTGGAAAGGGCATAGAGGGGTTAAGTGCAATGGGTACAAGTTGTGATATTTGGTGTCAGATGGGACAAAGAATGGGGCGGGTTTCCTGTTGGCTAAAGAACTGTATAGTAATGTGGTGGAGGTGATAAAACACAATGATAGGATTATGATGTTAAGGTTAGTACTAGGTGAGGAATTAGTAGCAGTGGTCTGCACGTACGCAAGACAAGTAGGACTAGCGGACCAAGAGAAGAGAGAGAAGTGGCTAGCTTGTGACCCCGTGTGAACCAATGGATAGTTTCCCCTTATGACAATTTAGAGAAAATTTATTTATGTTAATTTTGTTTCGGAGAATTAATAATTGTTACTAGACTTAGACTTATGAATTGGCATGTAATTTGATTTAATTTATTTATGGTCAGTTTGTATTTGACTCTCTAAGTTTGGTATCGATCACTCCGTCTAGCCCCTAGGATCGGGGTGTGACAATTAAAAAAACTTATTATAATTTGGTTTGAAATCGAAACTTGATTCGGTTTGAATTCAGGTTGATTTGATTGGAAGTAATAAAAAAACCTAAAACAATTTAAAAAGACTATTTATTTTTAATTATATACATATATATAATAAAAATAGAAACTGTATATACAATTTGAATTCTAATTTCGAATCAAAATGAATCGAAAATCACAAATTCGAATTTGAATCGAAATCTAAATTCGAATTTGTTGCTGATTTGATTTGAAAATCCTAAATCGAATTTGAATTTGTAATTGGAATTCAATCCTCGAATTTTAAGTTTTTTCGAATCGGATTCAAATATTTAATACCGTTTTAACTTTGTTATAATGAAAATCCCTCATTATAAAGCTGTTATACTCGTATTGCAAGGGATATTTTGGATATTGATTAGGTTATTTAGTATTAATGTTCCTAGCTATCCACTCATTTTTATCAATCTACTTTCGGTTAATACATATGGTAATAGATAGTAAAAACCTCATAAAGTTAATCTTTTGAACCCGCTTCAAGTCATGTGTAACACCCAAAATTTTACACCCGATTTTAACTTTCAAAATCATGCGAAAAATAGGTCCCATAAAACACCCTTGACAAACAACTCGTTTTAAAAACAACAAAACGACAACGACGTGATTTTGTTTCAAAACAACTATCTGACAAATTAAAGATAACAACAAGTTTTAGCATCAAGGAAACAACTTAATACAAGTTTAAAGACTCCCAACCGGAGTTCTAACTTCAACCGTTAACGTCCACCAAAACTAAAGAGAATCCATCTGACACGAAGCATGACCCGAGGCTCAAACCGGAGCTTTACCTACAAGAACACCATTTAAAATACCATTAGTAATGATATAACATTGCACAATAACCCTCAAGTGCTTAACTCCACAAATCCCCAAATTTAGCAGCTGGCGTTTGAGCCAGCGTTCACCAGAAGCCCACCGGCGTTCAGAACGCTGCTCTCAGACCTGCACACCCAGTTTTTCATTTTTCGACCTTTTCGACCCTCCCGACTTGACCCCCGGTCGTTTTAAGCAACCAACAACATTTTGTGAATGTTTTAAACTCCTTATACGAGAACCACAACTCGTTTTTACCCCTTATCCAATCCGACTAATTAATTATTATTTTGAGTCTTTGACTACAAACTTACCACCCGAGTTTACCACACTCGTTAATTTATGTCATTGAGTAATTGACTCCAAGACCGACATTTAGACAAGTATTGACATCATACAAGTCCTATTATTATACTAATTCACCATTATTCCACAATGGTTTGACTTATACCACATTAAGTCAATTTACAACATTTCACCATTATTCCACAATGATTTGACTTATATACCACATAAGTCAATTTATACCAATTTCACCATTATTCCACAATGGTTTGACTTATACCACATTAAGTCAATTTACAACATTTCACAATTATTCCACAATGGTTTGACTTATATACCACATAAGTCAATTTACACCAATTTCACCATTATTCCACAATGGTTTGACTTATATACCACATAAGTAATTTTACACCAAATTCACCATTATTCCACAATGGTTTGACTTATATACCACATAAGTAATTTTACACCAAATTCACCATTATTCCACAATGGTTTGACTTATATACCACATAAGTCAATTACCCCCAATTACCACATTTAGTTTGACTTTACATGTGACAACCCGGCTTTTCAGGTTAACGCGGTTAGTAAATTCCGTTAACTTCCTGTTAAAAAAAACATAACCCCGTTAGCTAATCCAGTTAAATTCAAACCCCAAGGACTAATCCTGTCAATATCTGAATTCAAACTTCAGGGATCAAAGTTGTAATTAACCCAAACTCAATCTGTTGACCTCGTACAGTCAAAATTGAGTGTAACTAGTTCACGTTGACTTTTAAAAGTCAAAATCGTGCCTTTGATTCCCAATTCAAACTCCTTGAGCCGTATCCTATGCCAATCCATAACCGAATTACACATTAATGCTTGGAACGATCGATTATGAACAGTCTCTCATCATCATTGCACGAATTAAAACGAATTATGAGTATTAATCATGTAACCGTCGATCTCAATAACCATTATCAACTGAACTCGATCAATTCGTACATCATTCCTGAAATTGAACTCTCACACGCTCTAGTCGCATCCATCAGTAGCAAATCCATACCCCAGTTCAGTCGGAAACAAGGCCGTGATCGACGGAGACTAACCCGCACGTCGTCGGACTCAATTTTGGTCGAGCACTATCAACCCAACATCCAATCTGGTAATTGAAACCTTCCTCTGATTCGTTTTAGTGTATAGAATGAAAGCCCTAACCTAATTAGGGCTTACATTATCAAATTCTAATCAAACCAGATTCTAGGGTTCATACGTTTCTAGTTTGGTCGGACCCTAGCAATCCGATATCGATTAATGAAATTGAACGTGTCCTTAGAGTCGTCCTAGTAACTGGATTGAAAGCCCTATGAAATATTGAACTCATATCATCGAATTCAACACGATCTATAACCTAGGGTTCTTGCGAATTCGATTTGGGGCTTTTAATATTAGACACAGTATTAATCAAATTAAACTTCATGATCAGATTCGCAACTGATCACTCATTGAAAGCCCTATGAACCCAACCATTTTTAATATCGAATTCAGCTCGATTCATAATCTAGGGTTTGTTCTTGTTTAATTTGGGGATTTTGATCTTGATCGTAATAAAAATCAAATTAAACTGTATAGATATATTCACAAACCTTTATTGAGTAAAAGCCCCATGATTCCATCGAGTTTCAACGTTTAATTTGTTCATCACGATTACGTATCCTTATTCTAGGGTTTCGAGTTCAAAACCGGGAATTAAACGACCATACTCTTAACTGTTTTACAATTAAACGAACACACAGATTCAAAAACCTCCGATTTTCAAAACCCCTATACTTTCTGGTTCGATCATGGTTGGAATCTACGGATTTGGGACGGGATTGGGTTCGAAATCGCGAATGGGGTAGGGACTGGGTGTTTGTGATGAATAAAACCATTTTGTTTTGGATATCTGTTGCGATAGCCTAGCGGCCGGGACTGGTTAGAGCTGTGTGCGTGTGTGGGAGAGACCCGGGTTCGAGGCCGGGCTCCCACAATTATTTTTAAACATTTTTCTGGTAATATTTAATTAATAAAAATCAAACCCTATAATATTATAATATTATACAAATGTGTTTTAGCCCGGAAAACAACTCGTAGGCTCGGGTTTGAATTATTAACATATTTTTATATATTATACCCACTTTATAAATAATTTATTGTTATTATCCTCAAGTAAAAATAGTATGTTTATATTATTTTAAGCCACAAATTCGTATAAAATAATACGTTTATATTATTTTCAAACCGTGACTCGTATTATTAAATAATATATATGTATATTATTTCGTATCGTTTTACAACCTCGTATAACGTTTGAAACTAAATAATAATATAATGAGTTATATTATTTACCCGTATTTGTTACGTTAATACAAATAATATATTTATTATTTTGTACCACGAATGAGTAAATAAAACATTCTTTCGAATCTAAAAATAATATATTAAATTATATTATTTTTCTAATTTTTGTGAATGACAAAACACTCGATTATATTTATTATTATTTTTGTCATTCGTCGCGCAACGTATATACATATCTTAATTATAACTTAAGGAATTTCTACCCCGTGGACACGTTCGTTTACTTTTGAATATTAGAACGTTTCCTTAGGACGTTTCTCTTTCCGTGTCACTGTCACAATTCCCATTATCGTTCCTAATTTATATGTTTATAATTTTAGGACATTCGTAAGTCTTTTGAGACTTACACTCGTGGTTTCAATTTACTCCTAGTGTGAAACTACCTTCAACGCCAAGCAGGTGAGTTTCACGGCCCCTTTTACTGTTTTTATTTGGGGGAGAAAACATGTCACAACCTTTTGGTTTATTGTAATTCATATGATATCACTGTTGAGGCTAAGCGTAACACACTATCATGAAAAGTACTCACACACATCGGACCGTTAATATGGTATGAACGAGGTAATTTTGGTAGTACTACTGGGTTTGACAAACCCCACCCGTGTTAGTCGCGCTAACTCGATTGGAGGTCGAACGGGTGTTATATTGACCTTAACACATTAGTCAGAGTTGATAGAACTGGCTGGAGGCAAACAAACAAACACACTGTCAGTTTCGGTTGCGAGCGCTTTAGCAAAACATGAATATAGGCATGCAACCTATTGATATGCATATTGAATGTACATAATCCGCAAATGCTTTTATTTGAAATGATTGAAACCTGTGAACTCACCAACCTAGGGTTGACTCGTTTTCTTACATGTTTTCTCAGGTTGGCACTCAGGATCACGTTAAGTCATGCATGTGTCTTGGACTCCAATTGAAATAATTATCTATTGAATAATATTTATGTTTCGTTTGTAATTGGACTTGGGCGCGTTGTTTTGCGCATTTACTTTCGTTTAACGCTTCCGCATATACACTCTGAACCTTTATCTTTTATGTTATTACATTTCAAGTCCCATATAGTGTCGTTTGAAGTAACTGATGTCTGAGATCCTGGTATGTCACCTTCCAAAACGGTAAAACTCCGTTAGTGGAATTTGGGGGTGTGACATTACACCACATAAGTCAATTACACCAATTTACCACATCTAGTTTGACTATACACCACATAAGTTAATTACACCAAATTACCACATTATACTTTTTAGTTTAACTATATACCACATAGTTAACTACACCAATTTTTAATATTATACATTTTAATTTGACTATATACCAGATAGTTAACTACACAAATTTTTAATATTCTACATTTTAGTTTGACTATATACCACATAGTCAACTACACCAATTTCAAACTACATTATGCATACAAGTTTGACTTTTACCACATAAGTCAACTTTACACCAATACACCATATAATTTTATTAATTTAATTCATCAAACAACAAGGCAAGGTTCTTAGACCTCAAACACCACACACCCACACCCACCGTTGCATATTTTCACCATATGTAATCTCCTTAATTTCCAACATACAATTAAACACATATAAGATACTTGAACAACCAATCATGTAAATTTAATATGTGTAATTACCACCACCTATCATTACTAGGTAAGTGCAAAGCACTTACCTTTTGCTAAAGATGATCCCTCTTGATCCTCCAAGCTAACTTCCTTACTAATTGATTACTCATACAACCAATTTACAATTAGTAATCTATTGATCACCAATTGAAACCCAACACACCTTTATGATCTAAAGATCAAGACCCTAACTTAGTTTGACTAACATTACCTTAATCAAACCCCAAACCCCAATTATCACCTTACAACCCAAATGACTCGTTTGACCCATAATAGTCAAACTTTCAATCCACCAGTTCACCATTTCCGATTAAGGTCTAACATCCACCCTAGACCTTATGGATTACACCTATTCTAAACTTGATTAATTACTCATTAAAGAAGTTTTAACCTCCCTACCCAACGTTCACCCATTTGGGTTTTCACCCAAAACATCAAATTCTTAATTCACCAAATTGATTGAGAGTTATTACTTGGTTATATGTTTAATCACACCATAAACACTTACTAACCCTTAATCAACATCCAAACAACCTTAATTTCAAAAACCCCCAATTTCACCTCAAGAACCCTAATTTTTCAAACATCAAATTAGGTGTTAAAATCATGTAAAACATGATTCTCCAACATTAGTGATACTAGATTAAGGTTTATAAACGACATTAAACCCGAATCACCACACCAATTAGGTTTTCTACCCAAAACCCACCAAAACTCCATTGATGGAGGTATAGGTGAAGAAGATGAATTTACTTGATGGTTGCTTGAGCTTCAATCATCATCAAATCCATGATCTTTCACATCAATCTTCCAGATTTTAAGCTTCTTGGCTCATTCTCCCCTTTATCCTTTTCTCAATTTCGTGACACACACACACACAAGTGTTTGTTTTTGCCTGATCAAGACATTTAACACACATTAAGTTTGTGTTAAATACTAAACAGCCCCTCCATATATCAAAATGACTCCTTGTACCCAAAACTAGGTATTTCCATCATAAAAACAAACCCTCAACTTTGTTTTATTTAAAAACACCCCCTACAATATAATTAATATATTATATGGCAAACTCGAAAGTTGGTTCGTTACATCATGATGACTAGTCAATAAATCTTGGGGTAAACAATCTCTAATACTTATATTTACTTTTCTTAACTTTTATATATAGAAAATGAGATTCAATCTTTTACTGCAAATTTCTAAGTCGTTTCTTTCACTCGTATAACTATCTGGTTTCCTTCATCAACCTCCGAATAATAAATAAAAACGAAAATCTATATTCAACTCATGACACTTCCTGCCTAGAAAGAAAAAAAGTAGCCGGAAATTTATGTCTTAACGAATCACACGTAGAGATATTGATAACACACATAGAGTTAATGGTATTTCATAACTAATTGGTTGAGCAGCAGCTCGTAGACCACCTAAAAAGAATATTTATTATTTGAGCTATATCTTGACATAAGAAGGCCGAAATGAGCAATACTTGAAATAGCAATCCATAAAAAAAACACCAATACTAAGATCGGCGAGAACAAGGTGATAACCAAAAGGAATTACTAAATAACTTAATAAATTTGATATGACTGCTATAGATGGTCCAATACTAAATAAACAAGTATCTCCTCTAGATGGAAAAAAACTATCTTTGAAAACTAATTTGGTAGCATGTGTTAGAGCTTGAAGAATTCCTAAAGGTCCTGCATATTCAGGACCAATGCGTTGTTGTATATAGGGGTGTTCAAAACCGGATATCCAAAATTTTCGGATAGTTGATTTTATTATCCGAATTCGTATCCGAAATTTTGGATATCCAAAATTTCGGATTCGGATTCGGATAGTAAATCGGATATCCAAATTCTGAAAAAAAATAAAAAAATTATAACTATACTAAAATTCTTCAAAAATTAATCATGTTCCAACTTTCAAACAACAAATTCCATCCACATAGAAACTCAAACAACAAGAACATTCAAAACAAATACAAAGACAAATAAAAACAACATTTAAAACAATAGAACATTCAAAAACAAATTGTGAGTGTTTGCCTATTTGGTTTCTTTTAAGATTATTTCAATTCAAGCAAATCCATCCTTCTAAACCTCGCATATAAACCACAACAAGTAAATTTTACGTTGATTAAATGATGATATAAGAATAACTATTGATCATTTGATGTTTTGAACAATCTACACTATTTTAGACTTGGAAATCAAAATTTGTTCTAAAAGTCAAACATGTATCTAATTTGTACCCAATCTGGTTGTTTACTGCAATTAAACCATGTGAGCAGTGAACACTTAAAAAGTATAATAATTTAGATTTCAAGTCTACTGCAATGAACACTTAAAAAAAACGCTTAAAGAGTATATAATAATTCCAGATTTCTTGTAATCAATTTGAGATTTTATGACCCATTGCGGTAGGTTCAAACAATGTTATGAATCAATGGCATCTGTTTACCTATCTACGAATCTGATATTTTGAAAACTTTTAAATAAATATAAATAATTAATTAAATTAAATTTTCGGATATCGGATATACGAAATTTTCAAAATTTTCTAAAAACGGTATCCGAATCTGAAAATTTGGATATCCGAGTTTCGAATATCCTAATTTTCGGTACTCCTATTGTAATTCCTAATTCAGTTGTAAAAAATAGGGATAAACACCCATATGATCTCCCTCAAGCCCGGAAGGGGCCGTATTGGGTGAGGTTTTTCCTTGAAAGCTCTCCAACTCTGACGCCAAGTGGGCCCGGTTAAGACAACATATTGGCCGGAGTTGGACGAGACTCTCCCATGTGACGAGGGGTGCGACGCCACAACATTCAATGTTCGCCTTTCAAAAAAAAAGGATTCCAATGTGGAAAAAGAATTAATAGCTTGTATTTTTGTTGCATCAATTATCATTTTAAGATCAACTTCTCCCATAATGATATCTATACTACCTAGTATCATCATAATATTGTCCATTTTCATTCTTTTAATTGAGGAAGAATTTTCAAATTAATAAATCCTGGTGCCCGAATTTTATATCGTCAAGGAAAAACACCCTTATCTCCTATCAGAAAAATTCCCAATTCTCCCTTTGGTGCTTCAACTCTCGCATAAAGTTCTTGCTTCGAAAATTCAAAAGTCGGAGAAGGTTTCTTACTAATGAATAGATAGTCAAACTCATTCCATGTCGTATCTTTTACTCTATCAAAGCATCGGATTTCTAAATTTTCATAGGGACCTCCTGAAATTCTTTCTAGGACATGTTGAATAACTTAGATCTATCCGGTATAGGGGCCCCTGCCCTTAATAATATTTTACCTAAACTTTGCACTCTTATAACTAGATATAATTGATTAATATATGGTTATATTCTTAGGATTTTCATTATATTCTAATACACAAATCACATCCCCCATGACTCGTAAAACAATATTTTATTAAATCTTACTAGAATCTTACGTGTCTTTGTTATAAAATATATTTTATTCTTTGAAAATTAGAGCTTTAACTAAAACTATAATTGAATACCCAGCGCGTCGTGGCGGATGGCGCGTCGCAACGATTCGGTTGTGAACATTAAGCCAAAACTTAGGTAGAAATAATTATGTCTCAAAGGTATATTCTGAATTTTAAAAAATAATACTTTGTTTTGAAAAAAAATTCAAAACATATCATATTTAACTTGTGGGTTTTGTCCGTTCATAGTGAAGCGTAGGTAGAAAACGTTAGCACGGTTCGGTTTTTGGTAATTTGGTTTCGAATAATGTTAAACATCGTATTTTAATAAAAATATCTTAAAAGTTATAACTCAAAATTAATTATAAGGATTTAAATTACTAAGGAAAAAAAATGTTAAATTTATTTTTTGAATTAAAAAAATATGAATATAACTTCACCGAGCTGGAAACAGGGAGGGGGCTCGGGATCGAACCCGGGTCGTTTGAAAGAACTTAAAGCGCGCGGACCATCGGGCTGGCATCCCACTTGGTTCTAACACAACTCAAATTATATTTAACCAAAACTGGAATTTTGAAAATTAAAACCACAGAAAAACCTGCTGTGACGTGACCCACTTTTCACCTGACACGTGGACCAGTCATGTGACGATACTGTATATACCGACCACCTGATTTATTATATATATATAATGTATGTAACCATGGGTAGTTTTTTGAATTTAGGGTATGCTTATAAAGAAATATTAGTGAAAGTGATAAAAGTATTTACTTTAAAAGAAAAAACAATTAAATTTTATAAACTATAATTAAAAATCATTCAACTTATAAAATAAATTTCTTTTAAGAATAATTATACATGTACCTTTTTTTCTTTTATACTAGTACTTATTTCTAATCTTATTTATAAACCAATCACCGCATTAAAAAGACACGAGAGAACCAAGTTATGACTACGAGGGATGTTAATTGTACATTGACTATTTTCCCATAGTTAAAAGAGTTGAAAGACGGTCTTCCTTTTCTTCTTCTGCCCTATATGATATGGTTACAAAAGATGTAAATAATAACAAAATTTAAGTTTCTATTAATTCTTTTATTTCATAATAAATTTAACAATCTATTTTATTTGGTTCCCTAGATAAAAGACAATACTTACTTTTTGTTTGAACAACAACAATGAGAATTCTCATAGAAAAACTAACGGGTAACTAGCAATACCTCAATTACATTCATACCAACTAAGGCATGCCCGGAAACTGCACTTAAAACGCTTTATTTCAATATATACTTAATGCTAAGCATTATATTTCTAATTAAAAATTATTTAGTTATCAAATATACCACTAAAATTGATTCATACATCACAATATACAAGATCACTCGTCATCGGTCTCGATTGTACATTCAAAGTATACATCACATCGGTCTCGATTGTGCATCCAAGGTATACGTCTAGTATTACGAATACGCGACTATCATCAATTTTAACTTTCAAACGATAAGCTAACTTACTAATAATAGAGTTGGACTTTTTGTTAAGGACCTTTCCCTGTATTTGAATGAGAGAAATGGTTAAACGTTTTTCAATGATAACTTTCAAACGATAAGCTAACTTGCTAGTACAAGAATCAAATAAAAGGTCAATATTCGACTACTAAGTTTGGAATAATGAATACGATCGGTTAAACATTTTTCAATGCCAAAAATAAGAGTGGCTTTATTAATATTATATATTAATGTGTTTTACAAATAATTAATATATATATACACGGATGCCCCTGTGGTTTACCCTGATTTCACTTTTGGCTCATAGGAATGGAAAACTACAAATTTGGCCTAATAGTTTGCACGATTGTAACACCCATGGCCCCTGGGTTGGATGTCCGTTAAGTTTATCCGTTAAATGAGTGTAAAATAACCAAAATACCCCTTACATTAAAAATAATAAAAAACAAAGATTAATAATCATAAATCCAAAAAATGACTGTTACAATTACAAAAGCCTGCTACCACCACCAAAAGTCAAAAACTCTTATTTTGTACTCTCCGAAGTGCTCAAGTAAATGGGAAGAGCTTTTCGGATTGAGGAAGATGTATCAAAACAGCAGCAATGCGAAACAAGGTAACAACGTAACGACGTCGTCACCGTCTTCCGGCGTAACGACGCCGTCACCGTCTTCCGCCATCACCGTTGCTTAACGATACAGATAATGAACCGGCGTCTGTTCCGTCACGTCACTCTCTGTCTTCATCTTCCTCCGGTCACGATCCAGACGACCTTCCTCGTCTCTCTCTCTCTCTCTCGATTTCGAGAAGCCATTGAAGGTGTACCTGAACACAAACCCTAACCCTAGCAATCCTCCAAGTATGTAATTGGTGAAAACGAGAACATTATCCACTGACGGATCAATATGTGGCATTTCCACGGAGAGTCGGAGTAGTTTCAACGGCCCAGGTCGACAAAGAAAAGCGGTGGTGGAGGTGGATCTGTGACTATACTGGCAGGGGGGTGGCTGGCGGGTTCAAGCAAGGGGTGGTGGCCGGTGGTGGTTAGAAGTGGAGGTGGTGACTATGGTTTGTTGGGAGAGGTGGTGAAGAAGATGGCTGGGGTGGGTTTTGGTGGGTCTCGTTCAGATGACATCCGGCTCCATTTCGTGCCCCTGTGATTACCCCTGATGGTAAGAGACGGGTTGTTTTGGATTCGAAGTCATGATCTCACTTAATACATACTGAATCTGTAAATCTATTTACAAATGGAAGTCGATCGGGAAGATGAAGTGTGGTGGTGGAGGATGGTGAGAGTTTGGGGATGAAGAGAGGGGGTATTTGGGATGGGATTTGTGATTATTAATCTTTTTTTTAATATAAGGGGTATTTTGGTCATTTTATACTCACTTAACGGATAAACTTAACGGACATCCAACCCAGGGGCCATGTGTGTTACAATCGTGCAAACTATTGAGTCAAACTTGTAGTTTCCCATTCCTAGGGGTCAAAAGTGAAATATGGGTAAACCACAGGGGCCATCCGTGTAATTAATTATATATATATATATATATATATATATATATATATATATATATATATATATATATATATATATATATATATAATAAGTTTGAAATATAAATGGCTTATTTCATACGAAGCGTACGAAAAGATAGTAGCGCGCTGTGTGTTCCTTTTAATTTTTAGTGAGAGATATTTTTGTCATTCTACCAGTTATTACGTATGTGTAATAAACCTCAGACTTGCGTTATTACGTATGCGTAATAAACCTCATACAAATCATGAAATCAACATGTGTGATTACGTATACGTAATAAACCTCAGACTTAGGTTATTTTATTACATATGCGTAATAAACCTCATACAAATTGCGTTATTATGTATGCGTAATAAACCTCAGACTTGCGTTATCACGTATGCGTAATAAACCTCAGACTTGCGTTATTACATATGCGTAATAAACCTCATACAAATTGCGTTATTACGTATGCGTAATAAACCTCAGACTTGCGTTATCACATATGCGTAATAAACCTCATACAAATCAACATGCTTGATTACGTATGTGTAATAAACCTCAGAC
This sequence comes from Smallanthus sonchifolius, assembly GCA_023525975.1. Lineage (NCBI taxonomy): Eukaryota > Viridiplantae > Streptophyta > Magnoliopsida > Asterales > Asteraceae > Smallanthus > Smallanthus sonchifolius. The sequence goes on along the minus strand of CM042021.1, from coordinate 25,794,749 downwards.
TTGAGTTATTACGTATGCGTAATAAACCTCACACAAATCAGCAACTATGATCATACAAATAAGGGTGAACGTGATTACATACTTGAATTTGATATGCCAAATAAGGGTGAACGTGATTTCAGGGTTTGATTTATACGCTTTTATCACATAAGGGTGAAGGTAATTTCAGGTCTTCGACGCCTTTTTTTATAGATATTGGTTTTGACGCATGTTGATAGAAATTGACTTTAATACCCTTTTTTACCCGGACGCTTGTTTATTGTTTCTAGATAATTACGTTTATGCCACCATGTGATTTAAATCCCTAGATCATATCAAATCAACGGTTGGGGAGACTTCATACGCTAAGGGCCCTTTGTACGATAAACGACCTATATATATATAAACTAGAATAAAAGTTGTGGAACAAAATTTATATATTTAGGAATATATGTTCATAATAATACATTGGGTTTTTACTTTCAACCCGATATTCTATTATGTTTTGTTCTCCAGTCTATACTATTTAATAAATAAAGGTTTTTGTGGAACACTTATCAATATCTTATGCATCATCAACCTTTTTTCTAGCCCCTCTTTCCTATTAACTATACAAATTTATTTAATTGTATTTATAATTTTATGTTTCCCGCATCTCTCTCCTATTAAATAATAATGATTTCTATAATTATTTTTATAAAACGTTTTTTATTTATAAAAAAGGTTTGTTTATAAAACATTTTTATAAATTGAACATTTCATTATTTCTTTTTATAAAATATTTTTAAAAAATAATTATATAACGTTTCTAGAAATTGTGTTGAAAAACTATATAATATGTCATAAATCTATCAATTATAATAAATAAAAGTTTTGAGATGCCATGTGTCATCTTTTTAGAGCCTTTAAATCTTTGTTTTCTCGCCTAAACACTTTCCAATTATCTATTTTAATTTATTTTTTTTAAAACTCTTAAATTGATTAAATATTATTTAAACGTTTTCATATTTCTTATGATTTTAAATTTTAAATATTAAATGTAATATAACTTTTGGTTTACCAATAACTTTCTTTTTTAATACATTATTTATAATTAAATTTAACTAATTCATTATAATTCATAAGATTTAGAGGCGTTAATTTTTTATTTTTTGGAATATTACGAATTGTTACTATATAAGTGTTTTATTTATGTTAAAACAATTATATATACCACATACACACACATTTTTATTCTAATAAATGATTGCAAAGAATGCTACGTGTTATCATCATATTTTTCCTCACTAATCTTCTAATTTTTCCTATTTTAAGTAAGTTTACATTTTAAAATTTAATTATGTTAATGTTTTTATTTTTCAAAAAAGATAATAAAAAATTTGAATTCTAATTATTACTTAATTAAGGAAACGAAGAATTTTATTTCTTGTTTTACATATTACTTTAAATTTTTTTACACATTATTATACTTTTATTTTTCTATTAAACAACCTCATGTAATACATGAGTATATAACCTAGTATGTATATATATATATATATACACATTCTATTATTTATACTACTTAATAAATAATAGATCCTACGGGACACGTGACGTAATTCTAGAGCCCTCAATTTATATTTTATCGCCTAAACCATTCTAGCCCATTATTTCAAGTAACTAAATTATTTTTTATAAATAAACTTATATTTAATCATTATTTAATATTTGATTAATATCAACATAATAATACAAAATTTTTCTTGTATTTTTTTTAAATCAGCAATGAATATAGGATTTAGATTGACATTTTTTACCACAAAATATAATAAAATTAAGTAATCTGCTAACTGTGTCCATCTAAAATCTAATAATAATTTATCAACATATAAGTTATTTATTTATTGTATTTTTTTTATGATTCAGCTCGTATAATACACGGGAATCTAACCTAGTTCTATGATTAATAAACAAGCATGAAAATCTTTTAAGGAACAACTACTATCTTAATTAAAATGTTAAGGAAATGAACATGCCATTCAGGGGCAGCCCCTGATAAGTTTTCCGCTTTCCATCTATTCATATACAAAATACAATGAGACCGGAGGTATAACAAACCATTTTTATGTTGATATTCATATTTCCTAAAAATGATCGAAATTTCCAAAAATGATAACATAATGAAAGTCTTAAAAGAATTTATATATATAATCAACATAATAGTTTTTTTTTGAAATGCGATTTTCTTAAACCCCTACTTCCTTCGGGAGCAGCCCGAGTGTTTCCTGTGAGTCATGCACATGAGTGGGACGTGGGTTGTGACCAAAACATGATCCAAAAGAAAGCTCGTAAGTATAAATAACAAATAATCGAGTTACAACATCCCACATGATCTATCTCGAGGTTCTTGATTCCTTTTTAATTTTATTTTGGTGTTTTTATCTAAAAACATGCATACTAAACACCTAAACAAATGAATAGATGGAGTACTCAAAAGCCAACCCAAAAACATTTGGAGAAAAGCACTAAGGACACGAATATGTGAAATGTGGTTACATAGCTGTGTGACTTTCTATGAAAATTTGGATTTATTCAGCATTGTCACAGTTATGTCCATTTTACTAACATGATCGTGTGGCATGGCCATGGCTATGTTCACTTATCTGACATGCCATATCGTGTGGTGTTAGTTTCAAACAACCAATTTCGTGTATCACCCATGAGCTTTTAGTTAGTGTTTTCAGAACCGGACCGAACCGGACGGTCGGACCGAGAACCGAACGTAGAACCGGTCCGGTTGTGTGTAATTGAACCGCTTTCATTTGAACCGGCCGGTTACCGGTGAACCGGACCGGGTGGTCAGACCAGATTTCAATTTATTTTTGTTGTATTTTTTCTTTCAAAATCACATTTCTGATTAATTTAGTATTTCAAGTTACATATTTTATTTTTTTAAGCCTTTATATGACATTAAAATTGTAAATTCACATCGAAACAAAAAATGTTTTAGTTTTAATTTTTATATTATTTATGACGTCATCATGTTCTTAAATCCGGTCCAACCAGTTCGACCGGTCTGAGAAGTGAACCTCTAAGATGTCCGGTTCGTTATCCGGTCCGGTTCTGAAAACATTGACGCCTTTAGTGCCCATTTTACACTATATATGTTTTATGCCTAAAACTCGAGTGCATTCTTGGATTATATCACAACCCATTTCGTGTATAAGTATATAACCCATGACCTTTAGTGTCGAAATACTTCTTTTAGAAATAGTAACAAGCACAATCCAAGTTATCATCCACATTATCAATCACCTTAATATATTCCTTAACAAAAGTTACCTGTAGAATTAGACAGATCAATCATTCAAATTTTATTTGCCTTGTCCAAGTGGTTGTATAAACTATACTACATGTTCCAAATTCATTTCATTCATCTATATGCTACCTAATGAATTATCAAAACCAATCAATCATGCCAAGAGATACCGAAAACGGATCAAATGAAGTGGTCAAGTGGGCAAGAGAGCAAATAGTAAGAACAGGCTTACAATCGACAGTCGGGTCAGCAAACACTTGAATCCCAAATTTGAAGATTTAGGTTGGTGGGGGAGGGCCGTAGTAAGAGCTTTGAGAATCTGAAAACATGAAGAAACCAACAGAACCAGCAACAATGGCGGCCAACACAAAACTCAGCAGCACAATCATCATGTCCTTCTGTTCATGCAAGCTATGTAACTCATCAATCACCATCTTAACCAATGCATCAAAAAGCTTCTGGTGCTTTGGTTCTAAGTCGGCTGAATTCAACACCTGGCACATGGATTCCCTTAGATCTTTCACCAGTGATTCTATCTTGAATGAATTCATATCTTCAACAGTTATTGGGGATGATGATGATAATGATGGAGATGGAATCATTTCTATGAAACCGGTTGCAGCAGATGATGGTGAAATAAGTTGTTTTGAAGATACAATGTAGCTCTGGAACATTGAAGAGTAAATCCAGATTACTACAAGCAACCATAAATGCTGGATTTGGAGGACTCAACATGTTTTAAAAAACTTCTGTTTTAAAGTGATTTGTAATCTAGGAGAGAAATGACTAATGAGATATGAAAAATGTAATTGTATTCCCTCAATGATTCAATACAATAACCACTTATATATACTAGTTAACCACCTAACTAACTCATTAACTATGTAACCAACTCTATTTTGTTCACTCTAATGTGTTTCAATTAGACCACCTGCAAACTTGCAATATATTGAACCAGAGCTGATAATCACTGGTTAATCTAAAGTAAATTTGTTTACTGTTAGAGCAATTATTGCTAAAAACTTATTCTATATGAAGTAAATCAACAGCAGATGATTGAAATAATGAAATTTCGATCTGATTGACAAATATACCTCGATGCATTCAGTGAATTTATCTCCGTTAGAAACGAAAGCCTCTGAGACAGAAGAGATTCCGATCGACTGTTCTGGAAGTTGAAGCACATCGGCGTTTTCAGAAACCAGATCGTGATCGGAATTTAAGCTCGTTTTGCCGATCTGAGGATAAAAAATTCAAATAACGATTTGAAATGAAACGATCAAATACGGATATAATGATTAAAATACATACCTCTACGGTGGACTGATGAACATCAACGGATTCTGAAATCGATGAGATCTTCTGGATCGACCCCTCCAATAGATTTAATGCATCATCGTCTTCAGTAATCCGAGTGAAAGCAGAACTTAAGTTCCTTTTGATGCTCTGTTACATCAATTCAACAAATTCTTTCATTTAAAAAGTGAAAACAGTGAAAACTGATGCTTATTGAGATTGCCTGACCTTTTGCTGCTGGTGATTTAGCTTCTTCGACGTAGTATTAATCGTCTGTTTAGCCTTGCGATTGGAAGAAACTGGTGCAGTTTCCCTCTTCGTTGTTTGGATGTCATGATGATTCTCTCTCATCTCTCTCTCTAACACGCATAAATGGTGTTTCTGGCGCCAATTTCGAAAGTGTTCATAACTTCATATATAGAGTAGGCGGATTTTGTCTAAACATTTGTGTTTAGATTTTTTTTAATATATCTAATGATTCTATTACACTTTTTAACATATAACTAGAAAATTAGCACCCGCGCTTTGCGGCGGAAAGCAGACTTTAAACGGTTGAGCGGGTGACATTAACGTGGCTAAACACAAAAAAGAAGTGTGGTTAATTAAATAAAAGAAATGTATGAAGTTACGACAACTCTGTTAGCCCAATAAAAAAGAAATATAAAAAAAAACAAAAAAAAACCCAAAAAAAATTATGATGGACCAACAGATAGGTGACACGTGGCGTGGCGTGGCGGTGGGAAAAAAACACCGACATTTGGCATTTTACAAAGTTGAGGGGGAGTTGTGGTCGACGCTTGTAAATAAGTATAACAAAATTTATACCGGGACGCCGAGAAAAAAGATTAAACACAACAAATTAAAAAAAAATTTAATTAACAAACTAAAGTTATTGAGTAAAAATCATATTATATATAATGCATAGGGTAAACTCAAAATTTTATAAACTTGAAGAGGTCAAAGTGAAACTTAAGGGGTAAGTTTTACCAACTTACAAAGTTGAGGAGTTGGTTTTGTGGATGGAAAAGTCCACCGATGTTATAGTAAATATATTAGAACCCGCGCATTGCGGCGAAAAAGAAAACCAAAACCTTTACACTTTGCGGCTCGTTAAACAGTGAAATAAACTAACGTCTTCAAAACTTTATATAAAAAAGCAAAACCTTTACGTAAACCGAAAAAAAAATTAATGTAAAAAAAATTAAACCGTAGAAAAGTCATTAATAAAAAGTAAACCGTTAAAAAAATTAACGTCGAAAAATGACGAAAACTTTACAGAAAAAAAAACAAAACCTTTACGTAAACCCACACGCGTTGTGGGCTAGTGATAAAAACGTAACGTGCTCGAAAAATTGTATAAGAAAACCAAAACCTTAACGTTCAAAAAGTTAAAATCAAAAGAGAAAGATTCTAATTTAGAAAAAAAAACGGTTTGTGGGATGATCCACAGACTCGAACCCGCGATATGCCGTTCACATCAAACACATATTACCACCATGCCAGCAACCTTTTCTTGTACAATTCATAAACACAACATTATATAAAGAGATAGGAAAACATGCATAAAAACCTTGTAACTTATGCATCAATATTTATGATTTGATACTCACAACCCAACTTTACCTTTTAATATATATTAAATTTGATTTATTTGACTTTATCTTAGTCCAACATAAATTTTACTAAAAACTAAATTTTATCTAATAAAAAACTTATTTTTTCAAATTATTTTTATTTATACTTTTTGACAGTAGATTTTTCATACATAATTTTTTTTATAGTAAAGTGTAATTTGCACATCTATGGTTTATGCTCGCTGACATTTTGCAACACTGTTATAAAAAAGTGCAATTTGAACCCCTGTGGTATACTTTCTCTTTCTTAATGAGCCCCTCCGTCAACTTTCAGTTAGTATCTCTGTCCATTTAGGTGTTAAAAGTCATTTTTGCCCTTGTTTCCTTTACATCAGACATTTGAGCCCTAATTTTCATCTAATTTTCATCTTCTAAAAATCAAGGCTCGTCATTTTCATCTGAACCTGGCTCTGTCATTTTCATCTTCGCAAAATCAAGGCACTATGTCCAAATACTCTTCATCGTCATCTTCGAATTCGAGGTCCCAGAGGTACGAAGTATCTGGCTCGGTATGCGCTTGTGGTGCAGCTGTATGCTATCGTATTTCTAGAACAGATGCAAACCCTGGCCGACGCTTCTTGTGTTGTGTAAGAAATTTTAGGTTTTATTCGTTTAATGTTCCAGTTTATTTGATAATTTATATGTGTTGGGTTCGGTTAGTAAGTTTTGGATTTCATTACAGAAGGGCAAATGTGGATGACTAAGTTGAGCTGATACTCCCACATGCCCCAGATGTGAAATTGTTATCCTTGGTTATTAAGGACTATCAACAACAAAGATGAATTGGCAAAAACCAAATCTAAGGAAGTCATAAAACTGAAGATTGTGTTAAGAATTAGTTGGTTGTTGTTTGTTGTTTGTGTATTTAGCGTTTGAAAGGCCTTATGATTGTGTTAGATTGTAAGGCAATTGAAAGGCTCTAGGATGGTGTTATATTTTGTTTATGTACTTTTAAAACCTCTAACGGTTCTATTTATAATGCAAGCTTTTTCACAAGTATATATCATTTTTATTTGCATCTTATTGTTTATCCAATTTTGTTATTTGGTAGTCATCTGGTAACTGTTCTCAAGTTGATGATGTTAAACAAGTTGATGAAGTCATACCTGTGTTAGAAAAACAAGAGCCTCGGTATCGTGATTCATATGAAGACTATGAACCTGCTGTATTGAAAAATGCTTGGGATTTTGAAGAACTAAATGAAATCATACAAGAAGAGCTCGAGTACGAGGAACTAAGTGAACAGGAAAAAGAAGAGCCATATGAAGACTATGACCCTGATGTATTGAAAACGGCTTGGGATTACTACAGTCCAGAAAAACAGGTGGAACTCCAGCACCGTTACCCGTATGAAGACGAGCATGATTCTGATTCAGAATTGGAACTTGATGATTGTCATTGGAAATAATATTTGACTTGTATTATGCAATTTGTAATGTTAGATATATTGAGTAATTTGTAATGTTTGACTTGTATTGTTTGTCTTAGTAATTTGCAATGTTTGACTTAATTTGTAATGAAGGCTTTTATGAATGCATAAATAGTCATATTGAATTATTGACTGTTGTGAATGCAATATTGACTGATGTGAATGCAATATTGACTGCTGCGAATGCAATATTGACTGTTATGAATGCAAATAGTCATATTGACCTGCATTGAACCTGTTGTGACCTGAATATGGTCACATTCTGTTGTGAATGCAATATGGTCACATTCTGTGAATCTGCTGCAACTGAACCTGCTGTGAACTCAATATGCAAACCTGCTGCAACTGAACCTGTTGTGAATGCAATATGTACCTGCTGTGAATGTGAATGCAATATGGTGAACCCGCTGTGAACCTGCTGTGACCATATGCACTGCAGTTGATAACTTGAACCTGCAAATGACCTTGTGACCATATGCACTGCAGTCATATGACCAAATCTGATATGACCAAATCAGATTAGTCAACTGCATTTTGACTGCATTGACCTGCATTTTGACTGTTGACCAAATTTGATATAACCAAATCAGATTGGCCAACTGTTGACTGAACCATAAATTTGAGTCTATATGTTGGTCACAAAATGCAATATGGATACTGCATTATTGGTCACAGAATGCAATAAAGCAACCATATCATAAAAGGCCATAACATAAAAAGGAATCATGTTCAACAAACCATATTAGATGGCACTGGACCATTTTCAATTGCAAGTATAGGATTTGGTTCCACACCATCTACTATTGACTTAACAAACATACGTGAATTCCAATGTTCAACATATATTTCAATCACAGTGTTTCCTCTTCGTACATGAGCAATGTTCAACATATATTTCAATCACAGTGTCAATTGCAAGTATAGGATTTGGTTCCACACCATCTACTATTGACTTAACAAACATACGTGAATTCCAATGTTCAACATATATTTCAATCACAGTGTTTCCTCTTCGTACATGAGCAAACAACTTTTCAAAATCACTTTCATTACTCAAACACTTAAGACCCAAATCCAAACACACACGAGGTACCTTAAAATGGTAGTAAAAAACCATATCACTAGGATATCCCAGGCCCTTAACCATTTCTTCCAACATTCACATTCCAAAACCATCAATATCAACATTATCAATGAATGTTGTCATACCATTTACGTATTCCATATTCAGATGGTTTGAAAACTGACCTCCATGAAAAAACTTCAAGGTAAACATGGTTCTTGTGTCTACTGAAATAAAATTACGAAAATCAGATTAAATCAAGAGTAAACTTCAACTTAAACTTACGAAAATCAGATAATTTAATCAGGCATAATTTTTTAAACACGTAATTAGGAAAATCAAATTAAACTTACGTGATTCTATGTTTGGTTAGAATTCCTCATCACCATCACACGTCCTCCATAATCGAACAAAGGATGATTCTTGAACAATTTCCTCCATAAAGAACAAGCGACTAATTTGAGATACCACAGGGTCGCAAACGACAGTAAAATAGGGATTTAGGGTTACAAAAAGTATACAGAGGTATCTTGTGATAAAAGTACTATATTACCCTTCTCATTAATGGTTTAACGGATGGAAAGTTGACGGAGGGGCTCATTAAGAAAGAGAAAGTATACCACAGGGGTTCAAATTGCATTTCTTTTATAACAGGGTTGCAAAGTGTTAGCGGGCATAAATCAAAGAGGTGCAAATTACACTTTACTCTATTTTTTATAATATGAGAAATTATGACACATTTTATACACATGTACGGAAAATATATTTTCTAGTATTGTTGTAATAATGTTGAGATATGGATACATATATTGGCATAAAAATATACTAAATTGGGTGTAAATCTGATTCACTGTCACACACTCACACCTTAAATCGTTAGTAATATTATTTTGTGAATTTAGAATGCAAAGGTTGAATTTAGGGTATGTATCGGGTTACTTTTTTTAAGCTTCTTGTTGACTTTTGAAAAAAAAGTTATAAGAAGTTTTGAAAAGTAAGTTTCACCTTTAGAGCATTCTTAATAGTTTCTTTATCTTTATCCTTATAATTACATTAAAAATTACTATATTTTCTCTCTCTTTTTCAATTAAATAATATTTTTTATACATTTATCATTACCTTTTATCTCTCCTCCACTCACAACCACTTTAAAAAATATTAAAAAATTTATACAAGTGAACATTGTTTTCACAAATATACATAAAATTTATATTTTTTCTCTCTCATTCACTCACAACCACTTTAAACTACTCAATAAAATATACAAAACACATTCACAAAAATATAAAGAACCTGTTGTGAATGCTCTTACTTCTCAAAAACTCATTTCCCCCTTTAAAAGTTAAAAGCAGTAGCAAAAGTCACATTTCCAAACATTTTTTTAACTTATAAAAGTTAATAAGTAGTTTCAATAAGTAATCTCAAACACCCCCTTAGAGTTAAGTATACAAATAGTCCTTGTGGTATGTTTAAATTTTGAATTTGGTTCATAAGTTTGAAAAATTACACTTCTAGTACCAAATTATGCATAAACGTAACATGTTTGGTCTATATAGTGAATGACAATTAACTTTTTTGTTAATTATTGTGAAAATGACCGAAATACCTCTATATTAAAAAACAAAAAAAAAGTTTTACCGCTTGAGAATTAGAGGTATAAATATAGGTTTTCTTATTTTTTTATTTTTTTTAATCAAGGGGTATTTTAGTTATTTTCAAAATATTTAACAGAAAAGTTAACTGTCATCCACTCCAGGGACCAAACATGTTACGTTTATGCATAATTTGGGACTGACACTGTAATTTTTCAAACTTAATGACCAAATCCAAAATTTAAACATACCAGAGAGACCATCGTGTACTTTAACTCTTGAATTGAATTGTTTATACTATAGATATAAAAGTAATAATAGGCATGAGTTTCTCAAGTGAATGCTACTTTGATTAAAGATAGTTATTAACAAACTTGATTAGTGTATGTAATGATGTGCCCAAAAAAGATAGAAAAAAAGGAGAAAGTCGTGGGTGCTAGACTACTAAGCTTTGTTTGGGAGTATCTTGAGAAGGTATGTTGTTTATCTCCTAGACCTCCCCCGTACCTTTACTAAACCCCACTAGTGTAATAGGCTAATCACACTTCCTTCGGGGATGGATCATCCAAATCGTATGGACTCTATTTAACAACGACCAAGGGGAAATGGTATACATCTTCTCCCTATGCGTGGAAGTAATGCTTTAGGCCTTAGGGACGATAGTTATCTCCCTTGGTGTTGAAGCTATGTCCAAGGCATTGAATCTCTCAAGCACGTATTCATTCTCCTAGCATAGTGACCCTGCTCCTACGAAGCAAGACTAAGCAAGTGAAAATACTACATGTCATTGCAATCTTACTATATGCTTCAAACAACATACGAATGTTGTTCGGGCCATGTAATGAAAATATCTCACGAAGACCCTATGATATGACATCAGGATATGCCATTAGAACCAAGCATAGTGTGTTCTCCATATATCATCCCTATAAGCTATCATGCTACAATCTGGTTGTTTGCCAGAAACACGCACTCTTAGGTTATTCCTAACCAGTACGTCATAATGCCACATGGTAAGCTAATATAACCATAAAAGAACGATCTCTACATTTTGTTAACGAAGGACAAGGTCGTTGTCTTCTGTAATAACATATAAATCAAAAGAGTCATTCACCTATAAAGATACTTTAAAAAACCTTGTACAATGTTCGATATATTACCTTAATATTTATGGCTTAAGCGTACACAATGCGTTTATTTACTATAAACTAATGTTAGAATCGGACCAGGCGGTCGAACTGAGAACCGCATACATTACCGGCCTAAGTATGCCTATTTGAACCAGATAGATTGATTGAACCGGGGATCCAGACCGAGTGGTTGAACCACATATATTTTTTTTCTTCTAAATTCTTATTTAGTAATTAATTTATTACTTTAACTCATACTTTACAGGATTTGAACGCTCGACCTTTCGGTCATCGAACGCGTCACTTAACCGCAACAAGTTAAAGGACTTTTTAGTAATAAGGAATAACCCGTCTTTTATAAAAAAAAAATGGCTAAAAACCCTACTAAAATCCACACTATCGAATTGAAAAACAAACAGCAGAGAGAAGGAGAGTGAGGAAGAAGGATGAGCGGGAGTGTTCATCTGCTACAGCTATGGCAACGTCCTTACTCCACGCTTTTATTCAATCGCTACCAAGGTTTTCCTTTTGTTTCTGCTACTCTGTGTTTCATTCACTATAAACCCTAATTCCTCAATTTCTGGATATATGTTTCTAGCTTTTGACTTAGATAAACACCTTGTATTGTGTAGTGACAAAACAGATGCGGACCTAATCTAGTTTGTAACTATGATAATCAGTAAATGCGTGATTTTAGGATATTTATCAACTACGCTGTAGTTCAAATAGCAAAAACTCCAGCTGATTTGTATAAATTAGCTCCTTCCCTTGTATTTGATACTTTTATAATTTGAGATTGTTGTTAACTTGTTATCTGAGTCTTTTGTAAAAAGAAACATAGAATATCATCAAAATTGAGAAACCGAGCCAAATACGAGCTCAGTTACTGGCTTTAGCCTGCGTTGCGGCTGGCTTGGCTCGAAGTCAGCTCGTGAACAACCCTAATTCCATGTATGGAGAAGCTGCAATGAGAAATGTGATCAATAGATGTTCTTCTCATATCAGAAAGAAAGGGGGTTGATTCTGACTGATCAAATGGGGGGCAAAATAGCCAATTATATGAATGTTCGATTACTTGGATCGATGCCATCAAATTGTTTAAACATACCCGTCACTTTCTGTTTTATTCAATTTCTACATCATCATCATCATCTTCCTCACATAGGTGATACCTTTTGCAGGTTTGTACGCATTACCAAGAATGAAAATTTATTCCATGTGCTCCAGTAAACATATGCAAACAACTACTTATGAAGTTGTGAATGGAAGCTATGTAGAGACATTACACACCAAGCAGGAGAACAAAACCAAGGTACTTTTGACCAGACATTGTAAAATTTTAAAATGTAGCTGTCTATGTATATTAAATAGAACATTTTTTTATTAAATAAAATATTATTCATTGTTAGGATACAGCACCTGTGACACTTGATACGGTTGGTGCCTTCCAAAAGTTACCCATGGTTATGCCTTCGGTTGATATTCTCTATTCGGCGCTAAGAAAGGCTAGGAGGGTCTCACCTACAAAGGGTAATCAACAACCACACTTCTTTTAGTTTACATATTTATGTGGAAATTGATTATTACCTATAGACTTTAGTTTTCATGATTCATAGGGATTGCTAATGCTGCTAAACGTGAGAAAAATAAAGGTGCTAAACAACTTGATGCCCTAATGAAGGTAATTTGGAATCTATTTTTTTTTAACAACAATTCCTAGATTTTCTAGGATAAATACACCATAACCTGCACCCTGTGTGATTTGAACCCACAACCTTTTGGTTGTGGGGTACACCACTTAACCACCAGGGGACATTTGGAATCTAATAATGAGCTAAGCGTTCAAGCTTTAGATTGTATATTGTGATATTTCATATAGAATCTACTCAATTGCGGTTTTTTTTCTTTTCTTTTTTATGATCTTTAGGAACTAACCCTGCCATTGAAAATGTACAAAGAAAAGTTCCCAAATAAGAGACATTTGCACGCTTATGAACGGTCTCTTATCGAGTTAACTTTAGGAGATGGAAATTATGAAGAGGTATGTATCCAAATTATGTGTTTTTCTCATCATCAACGTCTCATTTGTTTATGAAATCTTGTTATTGCAGGTATTAGGGAAAGTTGATTCTCTAAGGAAGAAACTAGTATCAGTTGGAAAAGAACATGCATCACTATGTGCTCAGGTAAGACTTCTCCCCTAATATAGTGGACATTTTCTAGGTGGAAAACGAGTGGATGTAGGCCCTTTAAAGCAGTATAGTTATAAAAAAAGCAATTTATATCGACTTTGTTTGCTTCTAAAAACAATTAAGAACATCATTTGCTTCTTTTTTTGTGGCAACACCGCAACATGTGTTTCTTCGGTGGAGATATGGGCTTCAGGCCTTGTAATTAACAATTTACCATGAGCTATTATTCTCTTAGAATTTTCAACCTGTTTGATCAACTCTGATTGTTGATATCTATTATTATTATTATTTATATATTAAGTGAATAATCGAAATTAATTAATTTCAAAATAAATCTTAACAGTCGTCAACAAAGCGGGAAGCAGAAGAGAGGTTAGCTGAGGTCAGTCTTAAACTGCAAGAATGACATCTGATTATTCATTGTATTCAGTCCTGAAAAAAACTTTCATATATTACCTGCTATAAATTTTCTCCAGGGAATAAAAAGACTTGAAGATATCTTTCATTCTGATGGAAAAGCTGTTGATGAGTTGTTGCAAATAGCCAAGGTATGGTAGTTTGCAAGAATATGGTTAATTCCATTTACTTGTGAATGAATTGATAATTGATTAGGTTTTTGTTTATATTTTTACCGCTGAAGTGGGTAAAATAAACTAAAAATAAAAAAATAAAGCTGAAAAGGAAGCACGTCAAATGGGCTTAAGTCGTCCAAAGTATATTTTAATGCTATAAAACCTCCTAAATTGCTTTATTAAAAAAATTAGATTAGTATTGTAATAGTATAGGTTTTCTAATCATATTTAATTTATTAATTAATTATAAAACGGGCAAAAAGTGTCTCGGGCCAACCGACCCGGCCTATATTAAAAGTATACCTATTTGACCTGTCACACATCTTTTGCCTGACCCACTCATTTTCCCACCTTTGATGAAATGCAATATTTTGATTTGCAGAGTTTGAGGGCAATGCCAGTTGTTGATCTTGAAATGCCAACACTCTGCCTTGTTGGAGCTCCTAATGTTGGAAAATCATCTTTAGTGCGCATACTTTCAACAGGAAAGCCTGAGGTATATACTGTGCCTATACCACTTACTTCCACACTCTAGGTTAACTTTTAAGCCTTTCATGTTATTGTAAATTAGAGGTGCCAAAAATGGGCGGGTTAGTCTGGTAGAGTAACAGGTCAAAGTGGATCGGGCTCTGTTGACCGGAAAGACTTCTTATCCATTTTTTATGTGTGCTATAAAACGATTTGGAGGTTGTGTGTATTGAAAATACACTTTGACCAGTTTCACCAGTTTCCTTTTTTTAAATACACCTCGGAAGACTTTTGACCAGTTTCCCTGCGTTCATGCAGATCTGTAACTACCCTTTTACAACAAGAGGAATTCTAATGGGCCATATAGCTTTAAGCTACCAAAATTTCCAGGTCAGCATTTTCTTGATTACTTGTTGATATATTCACTATATTTTCTTTATACAATGTTTGCATTTTCTTGATTACTTGCTGATATATTCACTAATTAAATAGCATGAAACGAGCAAACGAACACAATATTTAAGGGTTGAAATTGACTGCAGGTGACAGATACACCTGGGATCCTAAGGAGACGTGACGGTAACACACTTATGCTCTGAAGTTATAAAACTTCCTATTTTCCGGTTTTGTGATGATGCATTTATTACGGTCTAATTATATAAGTAGTTGGCAAATGGCGTCACTTTTTTTTTTTTGCATAATTGAATAGGCAGAAGTTCATTTGACTTGGGTTCAGTCAATGAAGTTAAATCCAGTGCAATTACTGAAAGTTATTACAAAATTGGTCACAGTTATTATTCTCAGTGATGGGAGGTTTGATTTTGACCTGGCACATAGTTTATCAAATATATAAGTTACTCAATAAAGACAGGATAGAAGAATTTTGTAGATGAAAAACATTGGGTAATATTGAAAAAAACGGGTCATTTCAGGTAACGATTACTAGAGATGTCAATTTCATCCTCTTCATATGAAAACGGGCCATTTCAGGTATTAGTTGATAATGGATCAATTGGGTAATATAGGAAAAAAAAACTAGCTACAAAAGCAATGTATAAAATTGGCTGAACAGGTGGAAAGTCACCGAAAATGTTTGAGTCCTCCTAAATCATTCTATTTAAAAGAATTAAATCACTAAGTTAACAATATAGTATTTTTATTCAGAAATTCACAATGCATTAATGTGAAACTCAAGATATTTGAATGAAAAGGTGTTGAAGGGCCCAACCCAACCCGATCCATTTGACCCAGGGGTGTTCATGGTTCGGTTTAAATAGGTGAAACCGTCTAAACTAGTCATCTGTTTGGTTTCACGGTCTGCTTTTTAGCAAAATTCGGTCGGTCGGCTTACACGTTTAATTCTTATCAATCTGTTTGATTTACGATTTAGACATAAAACTGGTCGTGTTATAAATTATTTTCAAATAATTTTTTTAGTAATATATTCTTTACATGGAAGTCTTACTACTTTATGTGTCCAAGACATAGTGTAGACTTGCAATGCTTTACAATACCAACAAGCAATCTAAACATTGCTCCCAAGCCTCAGTAAATTGGCATTACTCACGATTTGACCTAAAAACCGTCTAAATTGGATTGTGAAGTCATGAACACCCCTAGTTTAACCTATACTTTAAAAAACCCGTTTTGACCTGTTACCCAACCCACCCATTTTGCTACCTCTAGTATTACTAATGGTAGAAAAGTATTTACAGATTATAAGTTTAGCAAAAAAGATAATATTTCATTTTATTAAAATTTTGTTCTTTGACATAATTTGTGTTTTGATATGCAGAGGACAGGAATAATCTAGAAAAGCTAACACTCGCTGTGCTCGAGCATCTTCCTACTGCAATATTATTCGTCCATGATTTAACTGGAGAATGTGGGACATCTCCTTCAGATCAGGTACTAATTTTTGGCGTGTTAAAACACAAATTATGCAAATAAGCATCTGGACTTTTAAGTTTCTTTCATATTTTGTTTCTGATAACTCTCTTATATTCCTATCCATAAATAATGCAGTTTTTAATTTACCAAGAAATAAAAGAAAGATTTAGTACCCATCTATGGATTGATGTCGTCTCCAAGTGCGATCTGTTGCAAGAATCTCCTGTTTTTTACATCACCGAAGACGCCGAAGCTGATCATTCTGAATTACTAAAGTACCGAAAAATGGGACCCGATGGAGCGCTTCGTGTATCAGTAAAGAGTCAAGTGGGGATCAATGAGGTTAGAACTTGACAACATAAAACTGGTTGGTTTGTTCACGGTAGGGTTGTGCGTCGGGTTGTGCGTCGGGTTGAAACTTGAAAATGGACCAGACCAAACCCGAACCTGTAATTTCTGGAAAATCAAAATCGAAGACCGGACCGACATATGGTGGGTTGGTCTAGGTCTTTTCGGGTTGGGCCAGGACCAGATATGATTTTTTTATGCTAAGATGTTTCATATTTCGGTTTTTACCCAGACTGGACTTTAACCATTCAACCCCAAAATTAAGACTGAAAACCGAACCGAATATGTTTAATCGGTCCTGTATCGGGTCAGTCCCGGGTCGGGTATCCAGGTTTCTCGGTCCAACCCGAATCCAGCTCAGCGCTAGTTCACGGGTCAAAATGGGTACTTTTGATGTGGGCTGAAACTGGTTCGGGTTTGCCTGCAACTACTTTTTTGTCCCATTTTTAGAAATAATTGATGTGTTAATTAGGGTTGAGTAGAAGAGTTGATTAACTGAACCATAACTGAAGAAAATGGAAAACCAAGGGTCCCTTTTTAATACTAATCTTTTGAAAAGATTAGTATCATTCAGGAAGGAATGTTTCATAGTCACAATTTTGTTGTTTTGGTTAATGTTTGACAATCTTTAATTAACAACGGTGAAGTCTAAAATTCAGGCCCAAATATGTATTAAATATGTTGAAATCTTTTACATTTGTCAAAGCCCACATCTATATATTCAACCTTGACCCAGTTATGCCAACCCCAAAAATGTAGGCCCGGTGGTTGGCTAACCGAACCATTTTATACAATTAACCATTAACAGAAAATTAACCGAACCAATCGATCAATCTTCATTTTGCTGTGCTTGTTTCGCCTTTGGATCAATCTTTTTATGTTTCTTCCAGATTTAATTTATATAGTATTTTCTTGTGTTGTTTTCCAGTTGAAGAGTAGAGTGCATGAGCTTCTGGTATCTCAATCATCAAGACTAAACATTCAAGAACCCGAGGTCGCGATTAGCGTTTCTCCCACGCGCAAAACTTTTATATAATATGCATCTCTTGGGTCGATCTGAGGTAAACAGAGTACACTATATGAAAATGCAACCTCGTGGTGAGTCGAAGCAGAGCTTCTTGGGTACGGGTGATATGACCCGCGATGGTGAACTTAGCCCAGATGCAGGTTGCTAATGATGGAGAAGGTGATCATGGTTAGGCAACAAGGTCATACTTTGGGAATGAGTTATTGATTTTCTGCAAACTAAATAATGTTCTTTTGAAAAACATTGATTTTTATACTAAAATCGTGTAAAATAAGACTATTTAAGAATATGTGTGCACTAAGATTGTTTTTTCTTTTCTAACGTGTACATTAAATTTATTTAATTAGTTAAAAACAAATATAGTAATACATTATATTTGTTATAAATATAGACATTTAGGGAAGGATCAAGAGACCCCTTCTTGAGAAAAGTACCCCCACTTTATACATACAAATTTTAAATCTTAATAAGTTTTTCATACGTTATTATTCTTTTAAAAGAGTAACATCATAAGATGGAGTATTTTTCATCTTTAATTTAAATTTAATGTTGCTATATTAATTTTTTCTAATCTGAAACGGGGTTTACATATATGTAGTATAACGATACTGTACATAAAATCGAGTATTTATCTTTAATTTAAGTATAATGTTGTATTAATTTTTTAAATGTGTCGGATTTATTCAATATTACATATATGCATTATCATCATATTGCATATATCAAACAAGTCCTGTTATGTTAATTTTTTTGTTTTTAATATAGTAACATTGTAGTCAAATTAAAGATAAAAATGCTTAATTTATTGATGTAACTTAAAAAAATAATAATAACCTATGAAAACGTTATTAATGCTTAAAAAATTGAGGGGATAGTTTTCTGATGAGGAAAAGTTTTCTCAAGAACCCAAGCTGTAGATATATCATCAAGAAGGGTGATGAAAATTATATCAGCAGATCTGGTCTCTTGAACATTTCAAGACTCTCGAACGTCATATGCGATGACCTGCATCTACCCTGCCCTCGTAAACCACGGATAACCGTCGCCCGCAAGTGTCGAGACCATCACACCAGGAAATAATGATTCGGAAGAGATGCAGACGCTGGAAAATGGACAAATCGTGAGTTTACTACTTGTTATCCTAGATAATTTAAAGTTAGCGGCATGTGAAATGGCCGACATTGAACCGTCGTCTTCTCGGATCTTGGCTCTTGGTGATGAACAAAGGTAAATCCACCGACTCTAAATACACCTAATCTGAAAACCCTAATGTTATTCTAGTCTTATGGGTCGCCACAACTACTATGGTCCAACAAACGCATACGGGAGTAGAGGTGCACATCAGACCCGGGTTCCCGACTCGACCTGACGACATGACCTGAGTCCGCGTGTGTGAGGTAGTTGATATCGTCACTATCTTGATATAGTGTATGATTGGTTTGGGTTACACTATCTTGATATTGTGTTGATTTGTGAGAGAGAACACTATCTTGATATAGTGTTAAGTTAAGAGATATCACACTATCTTGATATAGTGTTGTTGTGTTAGTGTGTGCACCATCTTGACATAGTGCTTAGTGTGTGGAGTTATACACTATCTTGACATAGTGTATATTTGGGAGAATTGTAGAGACCATATCTATTGCAAAGTAAATGATCATGAAAGTAAATGTTCATGTTTGTATTTGAGTACATGTGATTTTACATGCAGTAACATTAATCACATCAATCTAACAAGTAATAATACTTCCTCCTTATTACATTTGATTTTTTGAAACCAAATATATCTCATCTAATATTTTTGGTCAAGCAGCACTAAAGTGGGTGTGCCTTTTTTGTGATTATGAGTGTGTGTTTGAAATGTGAGGTATATAAATCTTCAACCAATTTACTAATAGATATTATACATTTTCAAATGGTCGGAACATGAAGAACACCTATCAAAAGTATAGAGTATCTGTCCAATAGAACACTAAAGTTCTACTAATCATAGACAACCGCTATCTAATGACCATCAATGTGTCCAACCCGTCTCTTAGTGGGGGTGTGCAAGAAGTTATAAAACATTCGAGAATATTCTTGAATAACAAATAATGGCATCGAACGGTATATGTGCAAGAAGTTAGATATATGAGAGTTTTCGATATGATCGCTATAGATCATATTTAATTTGCGTCACACGTATAAGTAAATTTGCTTAAGATGAGTGGTTCTTGATAATCTTTATCTTTATCCTCATCTCTCATTCGTTTCTGATCATCTTTACAAGATTGAGTTTCTAGCATTTCCTACCAACTATGAGAACTTCCTTTTGGACTTCACGAGTATTGGTTGATCTTGTGATTAATAAAAAACTCCGCTATTACTTTAGTGGCTTCCATGGTGGATCATTGCCCTCACTAACCAACCTCTTATACATTTTAGTCAACTTGTACACAACTTGGGCTCTCGTGTATATTAAATTTTAGTCAACTAACTATCATCGATTGCACGTATAAAGATGTTACACGAATGTAAAGCTGACACGCGATATAAGGTGTCATACCATCCAGACTCTAGTCATGGCAATATTGATGAAAATGTATATTGACACAAGACAATGTGAATACGAAACGGTGACAGCACAGATGCATAGTTTAAAAAAACTAACAGAAGTCCACTAAACTCGACTATAAATTGTAACGCTTTCGACATCCATAGAAGTAAAGACGAGTCCTAAAACAAAAAACCAATTCCTTTCAATTTGATCCTCACGAGTAGTTCTACAAAAACATTTAGAGAAAACAAGTCGATCGATAAGGTTTTATGAAGCAGTCCTTTCAGGAAACCAAACCTATGTTCTTTCGGGGTTAATGTTCTGCAAGTTAAGCTAACACTATACCAGCAGATCAAAATAAAACGCAACAAAAAAAGCAATTTTTTGCTTTTTTTAGTTACATTCGGCAAATAATTTACACAACAAAACTGTCACATGCGCGACAACATTATTTTGACGAGTTTGTACAAAAGCAAGAAAGTCGGTTGAAGTTAGCAACTGACTGCAGACACATTGCTTGATCTTAGTCGATACCTAGATCAGAAAAGTGTTCAAAAGCTCCCTGTGAAACATAAAAGTATCAGAAATCCCTGTAAGAAATTATGCATGGTTTACTTGATAGTAGAAGGGACAAGACAAATGCAACTTTTGGTTGTATATAAAAGCTTATATGGTTGTACATTAAGCAACGCTTCGCGAATGTGAATCTCTTACCTCACACTTTTTTAAACCAAGGTTTGGATAGAATGATTATAAATTTATTTGATTGTTTACGGGTCAGACAATCAATTTCATACCAGCTAAAACGAACCTAAATATTTAAGGAAAAATTAAATTACTAATCTACCCTTCCCTTTTACCTGTTTTAAATTTTAAAGTCCCACTTATCTAATTTTTATTAGTACTATCAGAAGGTGAAAAAAAGATAATTGTTGAAAATTTGAAAATATAGATAAGTGTTTGACCAAAATGTGTTTATATATATTTATTATATTTAACAGAAAATAGATTACGTTCTAAATTCAAATACTCCATAAATGATGTAAAAAATGGCTGGTTTGGTCAACTTATCTATTAATCTTTTAAATAATCAAAACCTAAACTGATAATCTAATTATTACAAAGTCTAAACACTCCCACATTTTATTACAGCTGATTATGTGATCATCATTATTCAGTATTGTTACAGCTGTATAATGACAAAGTGCCCTAGAGGTGTGAACGAGCCAAGCTGCTCATGAGCTACTCGAGATATGCTCGCTAAAAACTCAAATCAAGCCGAGCTTAAACAAGCTGGAGCAGGCTCGCGAGCCGAAACAAACCTTTTATTTATATTTATTTAACGTATTAAATATATATTTATATAATAACTATTATTAAATGTAAAATTATGATAAACATAATCAAATAATATAAATTATGTTATATTTTAAAATTATAATTATAAATATATAAAAATATAATTACAAAAATATATGAATAAATAATAAATAACAAACGAACAGAGCTTGAGCTTGAAAAACTAGTCACGAGCTGAGATCGAACTTTAAAAATAGAGATCTAAATGAGCCACGCTCGAGCTCTCTTAAATTAAACGAGCCAAGCTCGAGCTTAGGAGAGCTCGGGCTCGTTTACACCCCTACAAAGTACAATGCAAGTGTCAATTGTGTTGGATTTCGTGGTGGATCTTATGGTGGTTGTCCATGGATGTTTTAAGGGAGGTCAAAGTGACAGGACAAACGATTGTGTTTGTGATTCTTGTGATTCTGAGGTTGAGTGCGTCTAGTGCCATGAGTTTTAACGTATGAAGTGCACTTGCAAGAAACTCTGGGCTTGGAAACAAATGGGCCTTCAGCTTACATTGTTTTTGCTTCCGCTTCCGACAACATGTTACTATCTATACAAATGAATACGCTCGACTGAGAGTCCATGAAAACTCATGCTCCAAGTGTTGCTGAGACGAGTAACTCTACTACGTGTCTTTTACCTTTGCCTCCAAATTGGTCATTTATTCTAGGGCTTGACTCGACATGTAACCATCATCTCTTATCTAACTTTCATACTCGTAAGCCCTCATGTCACAATCATTGATGGATCTACTCCTCGAGTCTCGGTTCTGGAACCGCCATCTTACCTCATCTTTCTCAATATTATTTGTTTCAAGTTTAACCTTACTCGTGGATTGAAATATGGTGTCTCATTTTTTACGAAATTACCGTGTTTTTCAAAATCAATCGGCAAAGTAGATTAATGGTAAAGCCTATGCATACTTGAATCTCAAGCACCATACTCTAGCATGCTCTAGTTCATCATCAATTAGGTCATCCTTCTCTCCGAAGTTTGAAGAAATTGTCCTGAATTTTCTCATGTATCGTCTTTAAATTGTGAATCATGTTAATTTGCCAAACATCAGTGTGTTCATCAAGTTTCTCAAGTGTGTCTTCCTTGGGTATTCTAGTCTTCAAAAAGAGTATAGATGTTTTTCTCCTACAAGTAACCGATATATAGTGTCACGAAATGTCACTTGAAGTCCTACCTTTGTTTCAGGTGTCTCCTCTCAAGATCAAGGTAAGAGTGATGAGAAAGTATATGCTATACCCTATTCAGGCCCAATTCAATTTCCCACTCCATCCTCTACACCTAATTCAATGAAAAGTTTGAAGCTTGATTGATTTGCTCAAGTATACCATAGGCGACATCACTCTACATTAGATCTCCCTCTACAGGTCGACCAAAGCATCCTAGTGACGCACCTATTGACGCACATAGTGACCCTCGTCCTGAACCTAATCTACCTATTGCCTTTACGAAAAGTAAACGTACTTGTACTTTTCTTGGTGCTTCTTTTATTTCTTATAAATTATGATAAGTTGTTCACGCTCTTGTTCTTTGATTGCAATACTAGACACTATATTGATCCTTAAAACTTTTGGTGAAGCCTTAGCTCATTCCAGATGGTGAGATGCTATGATTGAGGAAATGAATGCCCTTGATCACAATGTTACTTGGACATTACTTAATTTACCATTTGCAAAAAGGGAATTGGTTGTAAATGGGTTTTCATGGGCTCTTCTGCGCGGTTAAAAGCTCGTTTAGTCGCCAAAGGTTATGCTCCAACATACACGGTAGACTGTTCCGAGACATTTTCTCATGTTGAGCTCGGTCCACGTTCAATTCATAGGTCAGGCACTTCACCAACTTGACGTAAAAGATGTAATTTTACATGGTGAGTGACATGAAAAGGTTTTATATAGAGCAACAACCTTGGTTTGTTGCTAGGAGTTTAGGAAAGTGTGCAAATTACAAAAATCCACGTAATGGTTGAAACAATCTCATTGTGCATGGTTTGAGAGATTCAATGATGTGGTAACTGAGTTTGGCCTACAGAGTTCATATGATCATTCAAACCTTCTTCGCCCATCATTAAGCTCTGGATACAATTTACTAGTTGTCTATGTGATGGTAAAATGATTACTAGAAGTCTCTTGCAGTCGGAAAGGACTATGTTTATCTTAAAGGAAATATTGTGTGGGTGTATTAAATGATTCAGGTTTGACGAAAAGCCTTGTGGTGCACCTATGATACCAAATGTGAAATTGAAAGAAGATGACGAAAACAAAAAGGAATATACAAGAATTGTCACAAAGCTAACCTATCCTACCATTACTCATCCACTCATCTTGTATCGTTTTTCCAGCAAGTGTTGTAAGTTCATGTCATTTCCAAGAACCTCAAACTAGATTATCGTGACTCATATTCTTGGTTCCATACTTAATGGAATATACGAGAAGTCAACCAATTTCAAAACGTAAATCCATGCACCCCCTTAAGAATATTTAAACCGACAATATATAAGAAGATAAAATGTATATGGAACTTACAGCATAGTCATCATGAACCCGCCAGATGGCCTCCCCGAGCAGGTTTGCTACCGACAAGATAGTCAATTGTGGAAAGCAGTTCTGCTCAGACACAGGAATCGTATTTGTGATTATCACCTCCTGGAAGATACCGCTAGACAATCTTTCAATAGCCGGAGGACTGCATTAAACAGATATTATTTTCTGAGCCATTTTTAAGACACAAGTAAATACATTAACTGAAAGTGTAACATACCTAAAAACAGCATGTGTGCAGCATGCATAAACTTCCCTTGCACCTTCTTGATGCAACAATGCTGCTCCTTTAGATATGGTACCTATAATCCAACAACAAAGTAACCTTAAAAATAAAAAAATAAACAAATCTTTATTAGGGTGTATGTATAACAATGCATACAAACCCTATTTAGAAAGGGACTAGTGAGATCAAAATAAGGAAGCTTCTAATGATTTGGTGAGAAAATATTATTTTGAAAGTTCAACAGAAATTCATATAATAAAAATAGTAATACGATTATGGCAAGACAAAGATATTAACCAGCAGTGTCGATCATGTCATCCACCATAACTGCTACTTTACCCTTTACGTCACCAATCAAATTCATCACCTAAAACATAATATCAAAAATATCAAAGGCCTCCAAAGAAATGAGAGTGAAAAAAAACACTTCAGTAATTCTTAACAGAGATTATAAATGAAGAACAAGGATGATTATTACTAGAAAAATAAAAGAAAATCAGACATGTACGAATTCAGATTATATATGATGCAAATAAATATATAAAAAGACCTCACCTCTGCCAAATTATGTCCATGACGCCGTTTATCAACAATGGCCAAGGGTGCATCAGATAATTTCTTTGCGAAAGCTCGAGCTCTAGCGACCCCACCAACATCAGGCGAGACCACTACTAAATCCTCGGCACAAATGGTCTTGCTGGCGAGGTAATCAAGTATGACCGCCTAATCAAGAAAATATGAACAAAAAAAAAGTCTACCTTAAATCACCATATATTCCTTGTCTTCATTTATAAGATCTAAATGCCATCAAACTCGTAACACATGACTTGATCAGAATCTATGTACCCAAAATAACAACTAATAATGTCTTATTACCTGACCATGTATGTGATTAACTGGAATGTCAAAATAGCCTATAGATTGCCCAGAATGAAGATCACAAGCAAGAACACGATCTGCCCCAGCTTCTGTAATAATATTTGCAACAAGTTTAGCTGCAATTGATTCCCGCCCTTGAGTCTGAACCAAGAATATACATATCAAAAGTTATATTTAACAAAACCAAACAGTAGACTACACCGAGTACATTCTATTATCTATCCCTTCTTAGGCGATTAGGATACTCTTATATATGGTTGACTTTTATCAAAAGTTATATTTAACAAAACCAAACAGTAGACTACACCGAGTACATTCTATTATCTATCCCTTCTTAGGCGATTAGGATACTCTTATATATGGTTGACTTTTATCTAAAAATACATATTTTACAGTAAACAAAATCACTATCGTGCTTTGCTTTTACCATGTTCGATTGACATATGGATTTAGTTCAGGATAGTGCACCTGAAATTCTCATAAATGCAACTATAAATGTACTTAATAATGTGGAACCTTGCGATCAGCTCTTGCATATCCAAAGTATGGGATAACTGCAGTAACAGTTTTTGCAGATGCCCTTCGACAAGCATCTATCATTACTAAAAGCTCCATGAGATTCTCATTTGCAGGAGGGCATGTTGGTTGCACGATAAATACATCACACCCTCTAACACTCTCACGCAACTGAACGTATATTTCACCATCTGCAAAACGTTTTATCTTCAAATCCCCAAGATCCAGACCCATATAGGATGCAATTTCCTACCCCACACAAAAGAAATAAAAAAGGCATGATAACTTAACGAGTAAACACTAAATAAACAAAAAAATCTAAAAAAACTTGCGATGCAAAAAATTAACAGAAAACTCTTGACTTTGACTATCGTCAAAATTTTGTACCTGAGATAGTGTGGGGTTAGCAGTTCCTGAGAGAAGACGAAGTTTGGATTTATCTTTCTTAGTTGAATCTCTCCCCAAATCATATGGAGTAAAGAGTTTAGGTAATTTTTCTTGGTTGCTGGTGAGAGTTTGTAAATCAGGCTTCCCATTTCCCTCAAAACTGACCTTACAGCTCTGAATCAAAAACAATATTACTATTTACTACTTATGCCTGCATTGTTTAATTAAATACTATTTTTTGGAAATTGATACATCCACAGAATTTTGTACAATTAAAATGAAACGGTTAAGTTCCAACTTGGCTGTTGATGTTTTGTTCTTTGAAAGGAATCCAGGTAACTGTGAGTTTAATAACCCTGCACAAACTGAGCATTTCCATCCTTTTCTATCATTCTTCATGCAAAATTAAAGCTAAAAACAAACCTACTATAAATTGACAAGATGTTCATACAATTGAATCCCATTACTTATCTAGTTTAAAGACGAAATAAACTTCTATTCTTTTTAAAACCTAATGAAATTATAGTCCTCATCAAACTAATTGTATTTAAAAGGATATGATTTCACGATAAAACAACAATCATAGCCATCCATGTGAAAGAATAGTTCTATAACTATAACCACACAAAGTGACTGTGTATTATGTGCCTAATAATATAGATATAAATAGGTTTATCATGTTATTTACACATGATTTAATATATATGCATAATTATTTAAAAGTATAACGGAACAACTACTTAGCCTAAATGAATATTTACATGTAAAGGCAAAATCTACACAACCGCCAAAGGTTACAACTACACATTATAATTATACTTGACATAATAAAAATGTGAGCCAAAGCATGTTCTCTCTTCTCATAATGACTATGTCTCCCTACAGAGGGATTGAGATAACTTTGATGATTTCCATACAGTTGTTGGACAAAACAAATTCAAATTCAGACATACTGAATGTGAATTTTCATAATAACCAAAACACTTGCACGAGCCCAAGAAAAAACGTTGTCCTTAAAAAGTGCAAACAAAATTGCCTAATACTTTCACATTTTCCATTTTTCCCCTGCTTCCGGTCCGATGCAGAACTTTTGAAGAACTAGTCCAATGTAGTGATTACAAGTAAATAAATTGTATTGATTTAGAATAAAATTATAATCTTAATTGCTATTACAGATACTTCGTACTTTCGTAGTAGTCAAATACTGTTACTAAATTATATATCAAATATTTGAGGAACAAAAATAAAAATTATGTAAGAAAAAAATAAAAATTTTAAGAAAATTGGCACACAGGCCATTGGGATTTGTTCTGTGACATGAAAATATACTTAAAATCCACCAGAACTCATAGCTTTGTTTGTTTAACAAATCAATTTTATTCTCTAAAATATATCAACTTCACAAATCTAGTAATTTAACTGTTGAACTGTGACAACTTTCATTCAAGTAAACAAGCTACATATTCGGTGAATTCAAACTGTAAAATTTCACAAAACCAATATTTCATAATACTCGTGTCAATCTTTCTCAGCATAGTTGTTCTTTCGTTCTTCACAACATAACTTGTATTGGTTCCTTATTAAATATACCGTAATCATTTTAATATAACTTGTTGATTGCTAATAACTTATATTAAATACCTTTAGTAACTAAAAAAAAAACATTTTGTGTGCCAAAACAATACAATTTATCGTTTATTTTTATATTGAAAAGACACAGGCTTAAAATTCACAATTTTAAAGGTACAATGATTTTAGGACTTATGAAAGTACAATGGTGTTGTAAGTTGTAACATTGGGGCAAAATTGTTCAATTCCTCCAAATTTCCCAAATATGGAGTCTGTACAAAATTTTCATGTACCATTTACAAGACAAAAGGTCAATATCATCATACAATCAAATGTCATCATCAATCCATGTATAAATGGACCTAGCCTTTGAAATTTTATTCCATCTACTTTCAAGATGTTGAATAAAATCAAAAGAACATAAACTGAATGCACTCAGAAAAAAATTATTTCAATTACCTAACAAATAATAGATACACACATATTGACTGAATCAGCCATGCTTATTAGCAACATATACACACACATACACACATACAGACGCAGGCATAAATATACACCGGAAGCACTCCGACGCCACAATCCGTCTTCCAATCAAGCATTAACAACAATCAACAGATAAAATTAAACGATTATCGATACAAACAACGACATGCATGTGTATTGGAGCGAGATGTAATGAAATTTAGTAAATGTTGACGGAAATGAAAGACGAAAACTCACAATTGAGGCGTTTCTTGTACGGATAGACAATCGAATATTGTTTGCCGATGAAAGATGACCGGAAGAGAATGCAATAGAAGCCATAAGCTGATCGTATAGAATGTTACCGGCGAACAGTCGGTGTGTCGGAGAGAGTGGGGCAGGGGTTTAGGGTTTCGCCATCTTTCCGTAACGGATGTCTGTGAAAACACAATCAGGCTTTTCACACCATAATCGTGTTTTATTGGTTTATATTTTTAAAAAACTAATATTATATTTTTTTAAACGTTTATTAAATTTTAGATTTACATCATTAACCGTTTAATTAACTAGGATTAGGTTCAGGTAAAAAAGATTTTAATTGTAAGAAGGGTGAGAAGGATTTAGGGCCATTAGATCAAATTATAGAAAAGATTTAATGTTGAGATCAAATTGTATAAGAAAAAGTTGTTGAAAGTGTATTTTAGTCTTGGTCACTTTTGTTGACTTTTTATCAAGTTCCCCCCTCATTTTTAAACGTTCATAACTTTTACATACGACCTTATTTTTTTCAAAAAAATTACACCATAAAAACGAACGTTTTTTTATCTTTAAAACGAGTATAGTGTCGTTATAAACAAAAACGAAATTTTTTTTACGTTTTCCAGCTCATTATGTAATTAGTCAGGTCAATGTCTAATACAAGTTCATTGTGTAATACAAGTTCAATGTGTAATACAAGTTCATTGTGTAATGCAAGTTCATTATGTAATACCACGTCTGGTCATTGTGTAATACAAGTTCATTGTGTTATATGTATTTATCATTGTGTTTTACGTTTTCCAGCTCATTGTGTAGTTAGTCAGGTCATTGTGTAATACAAGTTCATCGTGTAATACAAGTTCATTGTGTAATACAAGTTTATTGTGTAATACCACGTCTAGTCATTGTGTAATACAAGTTCATTGTGTAATTAGTCAGGTCACTGTGTAATACAAGTTCATTGTGTAATACAAGTTCATTGTGTTATACAAGTTCAATGTGTAATACAAGTTCATTGTGTTATATGTATTTATCATTGTGTTTTACGTTTTCCAGCTCATTGTGTAGTTAGTCAGGTCATTGTGTATTACAAGTTAATCGTGTAATACAAGTTCATTGTGTGATACAAGTTCATTGTGTAATACCACGTCTGGTCATTGTGTAATACAAGTTCATTGTGTAATTAGTCAAGTCATTGTGTAATACAAGTTCATTGTGTAATTAGTCAGGTCATTGTCTAATACAAGTTCATTGTGTAATACCACGTCTGGTCATTGTGTAATACAAATTCATTGTGTCAAATGTTTTTCATCATTTTGTTATATGTTTTCATCATTGTGTTTTACGTTTTCCAGCTCATTGTGTAATTCACTCATTATTGTGTAATTCGCTCAAATATGTCAGGTCATTGTGTAATATGTTCATTGTGTAATATCAGTTCATTGTGTAATATGAGGTCTGATCATTGTGTAATATCAGACCTTGTATTACACATTGACCTGGTGTATTACACATTGACCTGGTATATTACTCATTGACCTGGTATATTACACATTGACCATTATGCCCTCCCTTTTAAAACAATAAAATGACACATGTCAAGCTTAGAATCCTTCTTACCCTTCTTATTTTTAAAACCCTTTTTACTACATCGTGTTAAGTTGACATATTTAACCCGTTTAACTAAATTAAGTGAAAAATTCATCAAGTAGTAATCAAGTTTTTAAGTATTTTACTAAAGTTACTTAAAGTTTTTTTTTCTATAGATCACTCAACTTTCATTAGTTATTTTAATTTAATTTTATGATTTTTTTTAAATATTAAAACTTTTAAAATTAAATGACTTAAATAAAACATATATAAATCGTTATTACTCTTTAGTGGTTATGTTTTTCAAATTTAACTTAGCATATGATGTAATAGTAAAGAAAAAAATTACTAAATAATAACAAAGTTCATAATTGTTCAGTTTAAATTAAATTTTAAATTTTTTTTTCACTAAATATAACACAAAGATTCATATATATTTCATTTAGGTTATTGAATTTACAAAAAAAAAATTATAGAAAAGTTTCACAAACTTGGAATATCATATGAAAGTTGAATGACTTTAAAGTTTCTATTAGAGTCACTTAAAGTTTTATTTCTCTATAAGACCAGGTGTAGTGGGTTGGCGCCCTACTCTACCTTAGATTTTGGCGCTCGTTAAACCGTTTCTTGTATGCACGTGAGGGTGTGAGCGGGGCAACGCCTCTTGCCCCCTTCTCAAATATCCATTTAATTTTCTAAACCAAAGATAAATTACATCTCACACCTTTCTGTCTTAATTTATTTTTTGTTTATTTAATTTAAACATTATTTTATAAAGTGGTTAGTTAAATCATTACACATTTTTGAGGGTGTAGTTAGTGAGACTCCCACTGCCTACGTGGCATTGACGTGGCAGTCACTTTTTCATTTTTCTAATTAAACCACTAAACATAGTTTAAAGTCATTCAACTTTTATCAAGTAATTCAGTTTTATGAAATTTTTTATAAATATTAAAAACTTTTAAATTAATTAACCTAAATATAGAATATATATAAATCTTTACTTCTATTTAGTGATTATGTTTTTCAAAATTAACTTGACATAGGAGGTAATAGTGAAGAAAAAAAATACTAAATAACAAACAGAATTTCATAATTATTCACTTTAAATTAAATTGGAAACAATATTTACTAAAAAATAACAAAGATTCATATATATTTCATTTATGTCATTTAAATTTAAAATATATATACTTATAAAAAAGTTTCATAAGCTTAGAACATTATATGAAAGTTCAAGTGACTTTAGTGGAAAAGATGAAAAACACAAAAAATATTCGCATAACACTCGTTTTACTCTCCTATACACTTTCTACTCTAGTTATGGCTCACTCACAATCACAATCATCAGTTGTTCAACCACCGACCGTTGTTCGGGTTCTTCCACGTAATAGGAACCAAGAAATTTTGTGCAATTGGGATTTGGTTGAGATGAGTGACTGGTCTCAAAAGGTTCGTTGCAAGTTTTGTGCCACTTCGTTAGCAAAAGAATCGAACTCGAGTTTTAAGAAGCACGTTATGAGTCGGTAGAGATGTGTATTTGCTTAAAAGATCACTTGGACGCGGTCAATCGTATACAAGACCAAACAAACTTCCAAGAAGAAATAGTACTTGAAACAAAAGTACACGACGAATAGGTGAATGATGGACTATCTTCCGACATATCCGACGACGAACTCGCCTATGATGCAACGGTTCTTTCGCAATAGTTCCGGCGATTCGGCAAAGACGACGACTAAGACAATGAAGACGACGAATAAAAAAATATAGTTTTTAAAATTGTGTTATCTTTAAGGAATGTATTTTCTTTTGTTTGGGAACTATTAAAAATAAATAAAAAAATACATTTTTGTTGTTTAATATTATTATAATTATTTATAAAAAAATTAAAAAAATTTACCCTACCCGGTTGGAACCGGTAACCGGACCCAAACCTACCCTACCAGGTTTCACAGAGTAGGGTCCTTCATCACTGAACCCGGTTCCGAACCCTACTCGGTTCCATTTGTACCCGATGGCCTGTAAAAAAAAACCCGGTTCCTACCCAAAACCGGTTCCGACCCGATGCCCAAAATACGCATCTCTACGTCCAAGTATAAACCTAACACGTCCAAATTGAATATCTAGTTTCTTAATGTCATCAAGTGTATGCCTACAATTTATCACAAGGGAGAATTCACATGTGATTAGATTCAAAAACATATATAAATAAGTAGACAGACAACTACCAATCAAACCTACATCTATTCATATTCATAGCAATATACAACCTTTCAAGCATATGTTACAAGTTGTTATACCGTTCAAGCATATGTTACCACTTACCAGTAAATGTTTGCATCATAACATGGTGTCATGGTATATGATGATAAGACAGTGTCACTAGTGTCAGTTTTTTTAAATTTTAAAGTACGTATTTTACTATCATGATAACATAGCAGACGTATCCATCATGTGAATCAATCATCCACACATTTATAATCAATGTCATCAGCGAAACACGGATGCCAAAACTTCAGTATAGTCGATTATAAAAATAAGCCCGACCCGTTTAAAAACATACAAAGATAACTCCAGTTGACTCTTCAACCACAACACGCAGAAACAAACCGATTTTACAATGAAGAAGACCCCGATACGTATCGGTCCCAACCCTACACTAAATTAAAATTAAAACCGCAAGAATGAAAAACCGTAGCAAGTTGCATTTACAAGTTAACCTTCTACAATGATCTCATAATCATGTGGTGGTGTATATGAATGAATCATGCTGCAATAGTTCATGAGGATGCATATATAGGAACTGGCAAAAAGGGAAACGGGGCTACAGACGCGTACGCCACAGGTGGCCGTGAAATGACCATATTATCCTTGGTGTGTTTTACCTTGTCTGGATTTCTGCTTTCCTGCTTGTGGGTGGTAGTTGGGTGTGAAATGACTAAATTATCCTTGGTGTTTTCTGTTGCAAGTGAAAGTTGATCGTCATTATAAACTCGGTGAAACATAAGGCCAGACATGAAGACGGGAAGATAGAGAAGGCTTGCGTGGAACATTCTCCTGGCGGTTCCTTTTGTACGGTTCAGGAGAAACGAGATGGCGGTTCCACTAATTGCTAGAGCCAGCAGTGTTGATTCAAGACAGAACCAACCAGAAGTAATACCCCCTGCAAAATAGTTCATGTGGTAAGAAAAAAAATATTATTATAAATATTATCAAAATTATATAGTTTTGATAATCATATCTGACACACTAATTATTTACAAAAAAGTTAAAAGATTTAGACAGAAGTGTTTTGAGTCGGTTCAATCTGTCTTGACACGCGACTTATCATGTTTGACCCTCTCATTTTGCCACCTTTAACACGACACTAGAAAATGTTTGTTTGTATGTTTCCACCATTATGCTCTAGCAAACATAGATTTCAAAGTTCATAGCAAACTTACAATCATAGGCCAAGTATCCCAATGGAATAAGATATATGCAATTCCTCAAAGCCACCAAGGCTGTTCTCTTACCCGAAGGATCAGTAAGGGAGAACATCTTGAACCTGAAAGTTGCATAAAGTTGGAACCGATTGATATGTATAGGGGCTTGTTCATTACAGAACCAGTTTTAAGTAGGGCTGACTAAATATAGTGGGAGAGAGAAAGAGAGGCGGCTATGCGGTTACATAACCGCCTTATGTATAACAGTTAAAAGAATAGGTGATAGTGTTCATGTGTTGTCGCAATTCTTTACTTAAAATTGGTTCTATATTGAATGGCCCTCTATATATAATAAATAGTACACACACAATCATGTACCAGCATGTATAAACACAAATTTGGGAGTTCAACAAAAAAAATAGTTCTCAATAAACGTGTTAAAAACTCACTACAGATAAAACAGAATGCCAGAATCTGGTCAAAAATATGCTCTCATTAAGTAATTTGAACACCTAACTCTTCAAGAGAACTATTGAAGTATCAAGTAAAATTTTCATAAAAAAACCGATTAATTTGATTTCTCTAACCATATTGTTCGACTTTTCATTGCATAAAAAACAAAAGAAAAAGAATAAAAAAGAAAAAAAAACAAGTGATCATGCAGAAAAACAAAACAACAATTTGAAAAATGAGCTATTTAGACAAATTTCAAGGACGGTTGATTTTTTTCTACCATAAACCCTTAGGTCCCGTTTGGTTCGTTGAACACAATGGAATTGGAATTGGAAAATTTTCTATGAAAAATGGTTTTTGGTTGGTCTTTGAGGGAATTGGAATTGGAATTAATTCCTTCAATCAATGGAATTCATGACCATCAAACTTTCCTTCACATGAGTGAAGGAATTTTTAACATTCCAATGGAATGTTAAAGTATTACCGAAATACCCTGATCATTTTCAAACCATTCGTAATCCTCCGTCCCCGTTTTCTCAACCACCCTGAATCCAGAAAACTCCATCCCCATTTTCACAATCACCTTGAATCCAAAAATTAAAATAAAACTCCTTAATTTTAAACATGACCAGGCAAGTGATCTTTTCAATCACAGTGACCCAAAAACTAAAATCAATTCCTTGATTTTTTTCAGCAAATCAATCCATCGATGTATTCAGCAAACCCAAAATATTTAATTCTTCACCTTTTGTGATTACGAGACCTACGTTCAATCTTCAATGCACCTTCTGTTATTACGAGTTTAAATCTACATATCTGAATCTTTTGGTTCTTCACTTTCCGCAGAAGCAAGCTTCGTAAACAATTCTTCACTTTCAACGATTATGCTTCAAGCGTTGGCGTTGAAGTTAAATGGGTCTGAATAGACGCCGGTCCATAATTGGAGACGAATACATGCTTGCGGAAACTCTGGTCTTAGAAAACAAGATTGTTTAAGGTGATTAGGGTTAGCAGGTTAGGGATGACTGTGAAACATGGGGACACGAGGGGTTTTTTTATGGGTAATTTAGTCATTTTGTTTTTTAAACATTCCAATTCATTCAAAAAATTAACCAACCAAACATATTTGTAAATTTGGATGGAATTAATTCAAATTCCCACGAATTCCAATTCCTTTGAAATATTCCAATTCCTTTCAACACATTCTACGAACCAAACGACCCCTTACAGTTTCATAACCACAAAAAGTAAGCTGCAAAACTTAGTAATAATATTAAAATAAAAAATCTTGGAAATTGGTTACATACCCTCCAGCTGCATAATCATCACGGCATAAATATGCAAGGGCCATAAAATGTGGTATTTGCCAAAAATACAGGGCAGCAGGTAGGATCCATCCATTGAGTGAGATCTGACCAGAAGCTGCAGCCCACCTTTGAAGTGAGAGAGAGAGAAATAAGAATACAGATCTTGAAACAAAACAAATGGTATACATACATGTTTGTTAAATAATTATTGAAATTAAAAAAATAAAAAACCTTCAATAGCCCTCCTTGCCCCCAAATTATATTACAATAATGCTTGCTCATTCAGTCTCGGGAACATGCAGCGTTTGACATGACATGTAGTTTAAAAAAATGATAGACTAATAATCAAATAATGAAAATACCCTTCAATAAAGACACTAAAAAATCTTCTCCACCCAAATCAATACCATAAGAGAGCAAACAGGTCATAATAACTTGAAAACTTTCAAGAAGTTACCCTTCCGAGTTGCATCTTATGTAGATGAAAGGAACCCAACAAATCATTAAGGATTAAAACACCATCATTGATGAATTAACAACTAACCACTAGAAGCCTAGATTACATAAAAATAAAAAACAATCATTAGGTGTAGAGTAAAACCTCTACAAATTAATAATGTTGAGACCATGAAAATCTATTAATTTCTAAAGGTATTAATTAAGAAATAAATTAATAATTTATTATTTGAGGGCATTACCCATTCAACAAATTTTACATAAAAATCATTGAATTGTAAAGTTATGTATCATATTCACTGAATAAATATTATTCATTGTACATAGCATTAGTATGCTCTTACTGTATTATTCATTGTTTCTTAAAACCAAACATACATGGTACGTTGCATAATTTGACTACAAATAATATTTCATTATATAAAGGGAGTACCACTCACTTGCAACTCTTCACAATTTGAGAACACAACACCCGAATATTTGAATGCAAAAAGAAAAACTAGAGATGAGCTTGACCTAGATCCAAGCATGAAAAAAAAGCAAACGACAACAGGATCATATTTTACTAAACTCCTAGATATGTTTGTAATTTTGAAAAATTATTAATTTATGATATTAATGAGATCAAGGATTTATATATGGATCTTTCCATGAAGATTTTTTCAGCATGGGAATGTAGGTATTGTAGAAAATTATTATCTTAAGGAGTTTATTAATATATCGAGTATTAAAAAAAAGATTACCCCATAAGAGGAGGAATTGCACCAACAACAGCCCCTACCCAAGTATTCACTGGATGTATCTGCTTCAATGGGGTGTAGACAAATGCATAGAGAAAAAGATTTGAAGCACCAAGCCCCGCTGCCAATAAATTAACCTGCACAAATCTTGCCATAAAATGTTATCATTTTAGTATTCCAAATCGAGGTAGGTCTCAAGTACAGGTGGCAAAATCAGAAGAGGAGAGGGGGGGGGGGGGACTGGTCAGTTTCTACTATGAGTCCAGACAGGTCAGGTTGGACCAACCCCTCAACACTTTGTTGTTCCGCTTTCTTTGAATTTCGTAAATAATTAATGTATTAAATACGATAATAAAAACTAAAAACTATATTGCTACAGTAATAATCTAACTTTCTTTAATAAAGCAATTCAAATGGTTTTAAGCATTTGAAGACACTTTTGAGCGACTTTGACCTGGTAAACCAATTTGACTTCTTGGAAGTAAAATACAACGAAATCAACCCGGGTTGGGGCATCTCCAACATATACACCAAATTTGGTTTCAATCCAACGTATACACCAAATACTTGCACCAAATTTTTGGAAGCTAACTACTTATATTATCACTATAGTTTATTTCAATTAAATTATTTTATATAAAACAAAATAATACTATTTTAAGTAAATATTTTTTATTTATAAAATAAATGAATTATAAATTAAACTAAGTACTAAAAAAATAAGTTAAGTATGCTTATGCACCTTTGATTTTATATCTACTTAATTCTTTAAAGAAGTAATTAAATATGGAACTTTTTTATTATGAATATACTATAAATGCATAACTGAATTTCATATTCGATTTTGGACCATTTTAAATATCTCAATGAGATCTTTTAATAACATATTTTTATAAAGTAATTTTATTTACATTGAGTACTTAATTAATCAATAAATGTAAATGGTCTAAAATAAAAAAGATATTATTCAAAAGGGTTAAAATGAAACTTTTAAAAATTTGGCATGAAGAATTGCGGTGTAAAATAATAAAATATTTGGCATAGTGGCGTTGCACCAAATTTGGTGTTTTGCTTGGAGATGGAACTTTACACCAAAATTGGTGTTTTGGTGCATACATTGGAGATATGAATGGTCAATGGATCAAAAATACCACCTCTGGTCTCAAGATAAGGAAGAGTCATGACAGCAACTACAATTGTTTGCTAATTTTTTTACACGAGTATATGAAATCAATTTCCCACCTTGCTTGCCAGTAGAGCTGTGCCAGCAAGACCAGCAGAAGAAGCCCATGCAACCGCATGGGGAATAGTAAGTCGTCCTGAAGGTAATGGCCTTCTCTTTGTTCTGTTCATCATTGCATCATTCTTAACCTCAAATACCTAATACAAAAACAAAATTACTCTGATAATTAATATATTTCAAAGAGAGCAAAATAATGATAATGATAGCAATAGCACTAATGTGTGGGAAAGAAAACAGTGAAGCAAGACGGGTTGGTGGTTATCTCTGAATATTATAATATTTTAGATCAGAAAATAAAAAGTTAGTTGATCGTGTGCATTTCAGGCTTTCAGCGATGAGTGCAAATGTTGGATAAAATGGGTAGAGCTTGAAACAGAAA
Source organism: Smallanthus sonchifolius (assembly GCA_023525975.1). NCBI lineage: Eukaryota > Viridiplantae > Streptophyta > Magnoliopsida > Asterales > Asteraceae > Smallanthus > Smallanthus sonchifolius. The sequence goes on along the minus strand of CM042021.1, from coordinate 25,756,503 downwards.
GAAAACTAGATAGAGGGTATGCAGACCGCGCCAATGCTCAAATTAGCCATGAACGCGAGAAAAAAGTATTAAGTGCAAGAGAACGGTTTCTAGTATACCTCTTTGGGACAACTTGCTTTACAGAGGCATCCATTATCTTCTAGGATGTTTAAGGGCCTACATTGCTAAGGGCTAATAGTGTCCCGCCATGTGGCATTGTGACGTATTGCCCAAAGGGAGACCTCACGGTGAATGTTTTCGGTGTCGATTCAAATTGCAGCATTGATAACTGATTGGGATCTTCTAATAAGGATGCTAGACATGTGATTGTGGTAACTAACCCTAACGTAATTTCAGGGCGGTCCCTGTAAAAAAATTTCTTACTGGCTTTTAACAGTTTTCATTACACTATTTGTATAACAAGATAAGAACCCAAGCGAGACAATGTGTTTTCCCAGACTGGGAAATTCCCAATCTCGAAGGGAAAAGCCTGCCTCCACGCCATTCTTGATATGTGGTTGTAAGTAGGCCCAACATGATCAACATCCCCATGGGTAGTGTTATCGTCTATCATGCAAATGGACTTTAATAAAGATAAGACAGGGCTTGGTGACAAATTGTATGCCCTTGGTTTAAAAAAGCGCGAGGCGAGGCGAGGCGTTTCGGTCCCAAAATCCGAGGCGCCACGCCTCAGGCGCGAGGCAAGGGCTTCACGTATGCGAGGCGCTAAAACTAAAAAAATAATAAAAAATATATTATGCATGACACACTTCACTTCTTAATCATAAAAACACAAAACATACTTTAATACTTAGAAGTTAAAAGCTTAGAACATAATAAAACATTCATAAATTGGTCACATCCTCACAAGATAAGCCCAAATATGGTTACAGGCCTGATTCAGGGTTATTTAAATTGGTCACAGCCTCACAAGTTAAGCTCAACTACAGATTTAGGCCCAAATTGGTTTAAATGATGGGCCAAGCCCAACTGATTTAAAGCTAAAAAACGTGAAAATACATGAACTCGCGCTTCAAGCCTGAGGCGGCGCCTCAGAGCGCTTCATGTATCTCGGGCGCCTCACCCATTTGAGGCATTTTGCCCAGCGCCTCGCGCTTAAGGCAGCGCCTCACGGCGCTTTTTTAAACCAAGTGTATGCCTAACCTTCTAGGGATACTACCGACATTCAGATCTTCCATGTCACTTGACCTACTTGGCCTTTCAAGTAATATTGTGCATCATTAGTAGTTGTTAACGATAGCCCTAAGATATATTGTTAACCTTTTCCTTAAAAGATCATTCACAATTTAAGCACTCCATGAATTATATACAAAATGTAAATTTATTAAAACATTCAAATGTGAAACTTCAATTGAGTTACTGGCAAGAAGGAAACAAATTTAATAGTTCAATTTCATAGAATAATAAGATAACATATTTACCAACCTGATTTAAAGTGTTAGCAGATGCTGCTATCATCATGGTTCCCATACAAGTGTAACAAAGTCCTGCTAAGTCAACAGCACTACCGCTCCCAAGAACATAGCCTGCTCCAGATGTAGCAACCACTAGCATGCTAAAAGTATGGAACAAGAAAAACAGATGAGATATGTGAAAACTATCATAAATTTTTCATCTATACTGACAACAAATAAAGATACGTATAAAACAAGAAACAAAAACTAGAGAAGCCTTGACATCTAAAACAAACCAACATAAGCACTTGAAAAGACACTCATTTTGCAAACGGATAGATAAACAACAAGTTGACCATACACAGTGCAAGAAGCAAGAAATTGAAAATCTAATTCTATCAAGAATTCAAGATTCAATGCAACATAAACTTGTCATCATAAAGATTTATTGTTTTAGTTCTAAGGGCCTGATTTCTTTTAAGTAATATTAATACTAGTACAAAAATGCAAAAACAGGAATATGCCATAAAATGGGAAGCTGCAATGGGGTTGATAGAGTCACTAGTCACTACTGATCTTAGAGAGAAGGGTGTGGTCTTTCGAATGTGGGCCTCTACGGATGAAGATGACTAATTAATTATATCACATATAGTCCTTTAAAAAAATTCACCAATGAATCGTTTATTTATCAAGGTTCAATACAATGCATCAACTTTAGTATATAACCTCATTGAACATATCCCAACCAAAATCTACGTCAAAAGAGAGATCACAAGAAACTGATGCTAATTACAGGCTAAGCAGTTAATGCGGTAAAATATCGGATATCGGTCAAGGACCGATATTTGAGATATCGGTTATCGCGGTGAGATATCGGTGGGATATCGGTAACCATAAATTTATATAAAAATTATATAATAATCATCAGTTTCAATAGTCACACACTAGAAACATAAAATTTATATATAAATTTTTAAATTTATAAATATAACATTACTTTTATGCTTTTTATGTATAAATTTATAAGTTTGAGGACTAGATATAAACTAGTAAAAATGTAGAGGGGTTAAAAGTTAAAAATCCAAACTTAATAAACCCTAAATCCATCCACCGGTTCATTATACGCCGTTCCCCTGCTCCACCGTTCCTCTCTGCCTCCACGCTCACTAGCTCCAAAATCAGATCGAATGGGTTCGAAATCGTGGATTGCTGGGTTGATTTCGCACAATGGAGACACTGGTTGTTCGATTATGCTTCGAACTAAGGTAAGAATTCGATCTACTTGCTCGATTTGGTCCAAACCGAGAATATCGGTGATATAACCGATATTTAAAACTCCAAATTTCGGCGATATATCGGTTATCTCGGCCGATATTCTCGGGAACGATATTCTAACCGATATTATAAACAATTATACCGGCCTATGTCCGATAACCGATATATCGGTGATATATCACCGATATATCGGCCGAGTTAACTGCATAGATTACAGGTCCCAAAATCACAGGAAATGTAATATATTATTTCATTGATGTTCATATCTTCTTAATTGTATGCAAAATTATACAATGAATTGAAAGTGAGATACCATATGCAAATAATAATCTAATGAACATCAGAGCAATCAAATCTACAAAATACGTATTAGAATTACCAATAAGAAAGGAATTACATCTAACCTAAGCTTAGCTTTCGAGAGCTCCCAATAACACCGACTATAATGTCTTGCCACGTCAGCAATTTCTCTCGCCCCTAATTTCGTCGCATCAACGACGGCAGCAGCCGACCCGATTGCCCGGACCCTGTCCAGTCCAGAAATACCTAATTTCTCTGAACCGGAAGATGGCCTCACGGCGGTGGAGGTGGATCTAGTGATTAGTCCATGACCTAGGTCAGCGTCGGAGATTTGCAACAGACGAATAGAAGTAGGTTGAATATTCAGATGGCAATGGAACTTGGAAGAGGCGGAGGTGGCGAGTCGAGTGAAATGACTCAGCGAGTTTCTTCTTCTCCACATGGCCTCGGATTTCCGCAAACACGGCGGCGATCGCCTGAAAGGAGTGGCGGAGGTTTGAGGGAGAGGGGACGTTGAAGTCTTTATTGGTGGATGAAATGATTATTTTGAGTCCTTGTACTTTTGTAATTGTGCTATTCTAGTGTTGTAGTTTAGAAAAAAGTATCATTTTGGCTCCTAAATATTACACTATGTTATCTAGATCAACTTCCTAAATATTCGTTTTAGTTTTAGCGGCATTCTTTAAACATCCCATTAAAATTTCAATCAGAGCGTGAGAGCAACCGTCGACATTATGCCATGTCGACAACTACTGACCCGACCGATTCTAATCATCCCCCATTCCGATTCTAAATAACTCCAATTATGATTCTAAACAGCCCCAATTCATATATTTTTTTTTTACTTTTAATCTAAATTTTACTTGAATATTTGATTTTTTTGATAGATTATTATTAAGTTATTGATTAGTGGATAAGTGGATTAGATTATTTTATTTATTATTTGATTATGTCATGATCATGTTAGTCTTAACTAACAAGAATTGATTATGTTCTTGTGAATTAGAGCCGCGAAATTACTCTAATCACATATCTTCTCCATGAAATGATTGAATTAAGAAGGAAATTGCAAGAACACTGATAACTCAAACATTGTATTAACCACTTTTGTCCGTACAAAGATCAGTTACAGTTCATTACAAGTGCATCTTTTAGATCCTTCTACATACGTCTATCTATATGCTATTACATATTGAAACTATACATTAATCATTGAAGTATACAATCGAACTATTGAAGATATTCATAATCAGTTCTACATGGTAATCGCCTGATGCCCTAGTCGATTCTACTGTACTCATTTCATGATTAGTTATCATACTAGATTTTCTAATTTCAATATTTTTTTTTATTTAGCAGATGAAGAATCCGATGAAAGTTGGACTATATGTTCATTTTCTAAGAATCAATTCGTAACACTTGTAGAATCCGATGAAGGTTGGACTACAGGTTTGTTTCCTAAGAATCAATTCTTAACACTTATTGGTAATTTAGCTATTTTTGTAATTTGTATATATCTTCTTTAATTTTTTGTATATAAGCATAAGAGTTTTGGTGCCAGTGTGTGTTGGTTAGATTAATTGTGCATCATTTGGACATTTACCCGACCTGCCTGTTTATCACCCTCTATTCTATTATACGAGGAGATCCAGAAGAGCTTCTTAGTGAAAGTGAAAGTACATAGTTTTTACAAACAGACTTTAGACTGGAAGTTGCTCCAGATACATTTAATGTAGCAACAAAATTGAATGCTCATAGGAAACCTAGGAATTAGTAGGGTTTAAATCGGTAATCGGTAGGGTTTAAATCAACAGCAGCTAGCGGTGGCAGTAGCAGTAGTAGTATGATATGATCACATGTTTGCAGGTGATGCATTTATGAAGGAATGGTACGAGCAAAGGTTGTCATAGAATGAGCTTGGTGGTTCGTTAATGAACATAAGCTTTATTGTTGTTTGGATTGTAACAAGGTTATGTAGTTTATCCAGTCAAACAATGACATTAGAGAATGCAATAGACAACGACCACACATATTTATCTGATGTTAATGGTCATAACAACCGTTAGTGTAGATGACATTTTTGTGATAAATTATAATGGTAATTCAGATATTTAATTATGCATGTGTATTTGAGAATAAAGCAATTGTATTTATCCACTTTTCTACCCGCTATCAGTTGTATGTAAGTTTTAACATCTATTGGAGTTGATATCATTAGCATTTTTATGGGATATGAGCTGATAATATATGTTTGCATGAATCAAGTTATCAAATAAGTTGTTTCTATAGTGGCCTCATGTTGGCAGGACCAAATGTTGGCCAATCAAAGAAGACACAAGCGCGAAAGTTAGAGGTAACACAGATGAGGATGTTGAGGTGGGTGTGTGGACATACAAGGTTTGACCAGATTATGAATGAGGTTTTTACAAGAGATTTGGGGTAGCACTTATAATGGATAAGATCAGAGAAGGGATATTGAGATGGTTCAGACATGTGCGGAAGAGACAAGTGACAACACCAGCGAGGGGGGTGGAAACCCTGACAATGAGTTAGGTAAAAGCTCGAATCAAGCTAAGTTTAAACGAGCTCGAGCTAAATTGGAGCTCATTTAATATACAAGCTTGATTAGGCTCACACGCCTATTGTTATGTAAATGTAATACGTTTTATTTAATATAATAAATATGTAATTATATAATAATTATTATTCCACAATTATATGATAAAAATAACTAAATAATATATACTATGCTATATAAAAAATTATTGGGATTCGTATATATTAGATTTAAAAAGAACATTTTTCAAACAAAATAGCGGAAGCGTATATATAAACCGGATCAAACCAAAACATTGATCCGTCGACCAGGACTCCAAATGCAAAGCCTAATAGAAACAAAACTAACCATATGGTGTTTAAAGAAAACATACCTTTTAGAGTAAACAACTAACCAAGTTAGAAATACCACAAGATAAATGATCTGCTCGCTAGATCCAATCACATGAAAACACTCGAGAAGCCCAAACCCCTTCGGTTTCATGATGCGACTCACATGTGGATTAAGATGGCTTTGGCTGGTTACACATGGTGGAGGCGGCGGCCTGACGGCGGTGCACGACGGAGGTGGTAGCGCCGATTGCAACGACAACGACAGTGGGGTGATGACGACGCCGGTGGCCGTCGACGGCACTTGTCGGACCAGGGGAGGGACGACTTTAGTTGGTGATGCAGGATTATAGTTTTGCAATTAATCCTTAGATTGCAGACTGTGTGGGATCAATTTCCTACTCACCTACACACCTATTTATAGTTTCCTAAACTTAGAGAGAACGAGTTTGTTGCAAAGCCAAAGAGGTTGTGGTATAATGGTTGAGGTGAGGCCTGAAGTCTCAAGGGACCCGGGTTCAATCCCTGTCACCACCATTAATTTTGGGGGCATGCAAATGAGGCCTAATTCTTAGGCTGATGCACCAGGGTTTTACCCATGTCGATCCAGGGTTCGAGCCTCGGCTCTCCCTCAAGCCCGGAAGGGGCCGTATTGGGTGGGATTTTTCCTTGGATGCTCTCCAACTCTGACACCAAGTGGGTCCGGTTAAGAAAACATATTGGCCGGAGTTGGACGAGTCTCCCCCATATGACGGGGGTGCAGCGTCACAACATTCAATGTTCGCCGTTCAGAAAAAAAAGTGAGAACGAGTTTGGGTTTTTGAATTTCAAATCTCATTTAAAATTTAAATCAAATAACTAGATTATTTAATTCATGATTATCTACTAATTAAATAATATGATAATTATCAACAATTTTAATAATTAATTAATTAGTTTCTAATTACCAACAATTCTGATAATTAATTAGATAATAACCCTTTTAATTATTAATTTATTTCATAAATGATTCAACATCATTGCCATTTCGTGTCAAGAATGTCTAATCAATTAAGCATTATGTGATATTTGCTCATGGTGTAACTCTTTGAATCATACTTTACTAGCAGTGTTGTAATAAGTCGTTACTTAGGCATATACGTACAATAGAAATTATAATTATAAATATCTATAAAAATAATTATATATAAAAGTAAAACAATTGAACAATTATATATAATGAACGAGTCGATCTCGAGCTTGAAAAATTACTCACGAGCCCGCTCGAGCTTTAAAAATAGATTTAGAAACGAATTGAACTCGAGCTCTTAGGTGAACACGCTAGTTTCGATAGAAGTTTTAAAATGGTTTATGAAATGAAACATACAAATCGGGAAAAATAAAATGTAACGAGACAAATTCGGGTCCGAGTGTGGCCATTTATGGTATGACATTATATGGGTCAAGCGTGGAGCCTTCTATGGTATGGCATTATGTTCGTCTTTTTGTAATGAGTAGTCGATTTTACAAATAATCATCATGGTGATCATTTTTCGGAAGGATAATGTATGTATAACAATATAAGTCATTTAAGTATTAGAAATGTTATATTAAGGCTATTTAAATTTTTAAATATTTAAAATTATTTATCAGTTTGACTTAGTTTATGACAATTCTGACATTTTTGTTAACCCTTTAGATTCAAAGATTTTATAAAAGTTGATATTTTATCAGTTTGACAATGTAATAAAGTTGAACCGGATAAAAACCGGTTGGTATATCGGTTCACCAGTTGAACCATTTCAAAAACCAAATCACGTAATAATTAATTAAAAATATAAAGAATATTAAAAACTTCAAACATTGATTATCCAAAAATATACCAAGTTCAAAGTTTAATAATTAATCATCTAAAACATAACATGATTTCTAAAATCAAACAATTAAAATTTAGTAAGTTTAAAAAAATTAGTAAGTTTGTAGACATTGATTTTTACTCTTTCTTATGGGTTGTTAACATGAGAAGAAAAGTTAATATGAATTGGATCGAGTGGTCACAAAACCCTCTAATGTATTTATAATTGTACTATTTCCGTCTAGTTTCTTTTTATCGTTCTTTTATAAAATTTCCGCCTTTTCAAAAAAAAATAAAAAAATTCATTATCATATGCCTATTACGGTAAAATCCATTCCTACATCCAAAATCCCTCTCACCTCTTCTAATGTAAGCTACTAACTATTTGATAAACATTGGCATGGGTCAAGAACTTTAAACCAGAACCGGTTGAACTCGGTTCTTGAATAACTGACTGGTCCATGTGACTTACGTACATAAACAGACCCTACGTTGTAGGTATCGTTCTCACTTGACATTGGTGGAAAATAATTATATGTACTATTTATATCTGAAAGTCAAGTGACATCATAAGAATAAATGTTATATAGATGTTTATAATTTTTAATATGTGATATAATTTAAGAATTTTTTTTACCATACTAATAATGATTAGAATAAAATGTAGAAATTAAACATCATAACATTTAGGATTAAATAAAACATTCATAAATAAACATATATTAATAAACGTAAAATAGTAAGTATCCAATAAATAAAAAATTATAAAATATCCATCGTCGTAAATCAATTAACCAACAAAATAAATAATATAGCCCCGACTTCAATAAATCTAATTTAAAGAATAACAATATTCATAAGACTTTAAAGTCTTTTGCGGCTTTTCATACGAGCTAATCGGGACATTGGTGATCCAACATGTTAAAAAACTTGTCGGACATCTGAAAACCGAAACATGATGATACCGGTAAAAAAATTTCTGGCTCCACCACCGTTTACGTATTAGTTATATTTTTTAATTGATATAATTGTCGCTTTTCTAGTATAAAAAACATTTTTTTCATGTAGTTTTGTTTAAGTCCTAACGCAACACAAGTCAAAACGACCATCATATCTTTACAACTCATAGTTTTGTTTTATTTAATAGGAAGGACCGATTCTTCCTCCGGCGGTCTCGGAGGCAACAACTTGGTCCATAAACCAACAAAAATAGTATCAAGTCAAGTGTATGTGCCGGCACTTTCAACTTGCTTTCCTCCTATTGGGATGAGCACCATATAAATATATATATACACACATATCCTATATATCCCTCTATCAACAAGCAAAATTTTGATATAATGATGGACAAATACAACTATAAATACATACTTGTCCAATTTTCTACCTAAGAAGACATGTTACAAAGGTAACTAGGTAAGATACCATTATATTAGAATTTTACGTTTTCTGTGAAGTTGATATCATCGACAAACAATGACATCTTACTTGTATTTTCTGGATATCGTGTAATATCGTCGTTAACACTTTTGTAGGTTTGGAAGTATTGACACAGTCGAATTTTCACTCGTTTAACATTGATTCCCTGATTCCGTGGATCTCCAATCAAGGCCGAATCTATTAAGGAGGTATTGATGTCACATGACAACAATAAAACTTTTTATGGGTTATAAAATATCTTATACTCATTTTTATGTGTTACATACATATTCAACATACGAGATGATAACGATTCACCAAACAGTTTTTAAAAGTGACACAAAGTAAAAAGAATTTAGAAATTTACTGGTGTCTACTAGAATTTTGGCATTCCCTACCCTCATAACTACCTTGATAACCATTTAAAGTTCTCTCTTTCTCTCTACCTACAATCTCCGATGCCTAATTCTTTGCAAACCCACATAAGGAATTTCCTCAAGAAAGTCAACATGTTGACCAAAGTCAACAACTTCAAGAACAAACCCACTATGAAATCATGTGCTCTTGACCTCATCTCATCTTTCATAGCCATGGATGTCTCAAATCAACTCAAGCAAGTCTTCAATTTCTTCGATATCGACGGGGATGGCAAGATTTCTCAAGTGGAGCTCACAAATGTGTTGTTGACTTTGGGTCAAGAAAAGTCAAAAGCCACCGTTGAAGCTCAAGGAATACTCAAAGAGGTTGACTTTAATGGAGATGGGTTCATTGACTTGGATGAATTCATGACCATCATGGATGGTTCCAAGCCGGGTTTTGCTAGTTCCAAGGAAGATAATGGAGATGATGATCTTAGAAATGCTTTTATGGTGTTTGATAGTGATAAAAATGGACTCATTTCTCCAAAGGAGTTGCAACGGGTGCTCATGAGTCTTGGATGTAGCAATTCCAAGATTGGACAATGTAGAAAAATGATTAAAGGTGTTGATAAAGATGGGGATGGTTTTGTTGACTTTGAGGAATTTAAGTTAATGATGTCCATTGGTATCCACTAGTTTTGATCTTGAAAAGTAGGTACTCTTATCTCTTGTTTGTCATGCATTAATAACTTGTACAGCATGCATTGTAATGTACAACCGCTACGCATGTATACTAAGAGAGATTAATAGATGTGATATCACAACCTTTAATTTTTTGTTTAATTTTCATTTTCGGATTTTATATTAAAAATAATATTTTTGTTTTTTTATATAAGCTATACTCTAAAGAAATAATATTTTAAAATGTGTAATACATCTATATACTATATAATAAATAAAAGTTTTGATGGGACACTTGTCACTATCCTATACATTATCAATTTTTTTTTCCGGCCTCTCTCTCCTATTAATTATACAAAATTCTTTAATTATTTTAATAATTTTTTGTTTCTCGCCTCTCTCCTATTAAATAATAATGATTTCTATAATTATTTTTATAAAACATTTTTTCATAAATATGTAATATGTAAATCTTTATTACTAAGTATATATAACATTACATTTATTTAACCTGTGTAATACATCGGGTTTCTAAAGTTTAATATGAATTAAAACTTATCAGTTAAATAAAAAAAATTAATACTCAGCTAAAAAAATTGTTTTAAAAAATAACTTAACAGAATTTATAATTTTTACGTAATATTTTATTCAACCCGCGTAATACACGGGTTTTAAAAACATAAATTTTTTATTACTAAAGTATATAACATTACATTTATTCAATCCGTGTAATACACGAGATTCTAACCTGGTAATATAATACATCTTTGTGTTTAGGCCTGAACCGGTTTGGATCTCAACCCGGTGTTGACCACGTTTGACCAAACTGACTCGGTTCGTAACCCGAACCGGTTTGAGGAAAAAAAACAGTTTGTACACCTCTACCCTAAGGCCTAAGCCTTTGTTTATGGGTGGCCTAATAGCTTAAAAAAGGCTTTATACCCAGCTAATTTAAAGGCCCATAAAATTTCAAAGGATTTAGGAATAGTGGATAAAGGAATAAGTTTTATAGATATTTTCTTTAATAGCACTTTCTAGACTAATAGATGTGGTATGAAATATATATGTATATATGGAGAGAGTTTTGAATACAAATTATTTTTTTCATACGAAGGTATGAAGGATTCTTGATTATTGATCTAGGAAATCAATGATTAAGATCAAAGGTGATTCTTTTAAGCATGAAAAGTAAAATTGGAATAACCTACGTTTGTTGATTTTTTTCAAGTTGCCTCATTTTTTTAAAACACGTATAACTTTTTTATACGACATTATTTTTTTTTAAATTACACCATAAAATCGAGCATTTTATTCTCTTTAATTTGATTATAGTCTTGCTATACTTTTATTTTAAAAAAATCGACTTCTTTTTAAAAAAAATGTCGATGTGTTGTGCGTATAACATGCATGATTACGGTTATGCGTTATTACAAAACATGCGTGATTATGCGTATAACAAGCGTGATTACGGTCATGCGTTATTATAAACAAGCGTGATTATGCGTATACCATGCGTGATTATGGTCATACGTTATTATAAACATACGTGATTATGGACATGCGTTATTATAACGCAGACGCATTTACCCCTCGCCCACTAAACACGCGTCGCATGCTGGTGGATTCATACGCTTCGTATGCTAAAACCTCTTTATACAATAACCGAACCCTTTATATATGTATTTTATATATTCACCATGGGCCATTTGAGCTTGACTTAAACTCCAAGGTCACTTAAAGACCATAAAGTTGTTCACTTATAAAGGTATAACCTTACTCTTTTCTTAAATCGTGTATCTAAAGGTTTAATCTTGATTAAATAAATAATTATTAGTATTAGTTTATTAATTGTTTGTTGAGTTTGTATTAGACTAGAATTGAGTTTGTTTATTTATTTGATTATTTAATGGTGATTGGGTTGGGTTAGGATTAGTATAGAGTTTATTATAAATAGATGGTTAGGGATTAATTGTAAAGTGTGAGTTGAGTTTTATCAATAAAGAGTTAATCTTTGTGATTAACATTCATGTGTTTGGGGCCTGATTTTCCAACAATTGGTATCAGAGCCGTGATCGAAGAGAAATTTGGAGAAAATTAACACAAGGGAATGAATTCAAGGTTGGAATTAATTGTAACGTAAGCAAACCAGGAGGCAAAGAGGTGAAGCAGTGGCGCACACACCTCAAAACTTACGGTCCTTATTTGATTAAAGGAAGTAAACAAGCAAGCACGTCAAATTATTGTGGCTAGGATCGAAGAAAGAAAAAGGAGGCGATGAGATTATTTCTTTTAGGGAGGAAAAATTGAGAAGCAAACACGTTAATATTTATTGAAAAAGCATACAAGCAGGGACGAGGATCTCAAAGTCACGGCTGAACTTGAAGGAAAGCAAGCTTACAAGCACGTTAATATTTACTGAATCAAGCATACAAGCAGAAGAAACGAAAAAAAAAGGATTGAAAGGAAGCTAGCACACGACAGGCAGAGATCGAAAGGTTCTGCGTGAGCCAAAGATCGAGACCAGGAGAGGTTCTGTGTGGGCCAAGAAGATCGAGTTCTGTGTGAATTAAGGAAGATGAGTTCTGTGTGAACTAAGGAAGATGAGTTCTGTGTGAACTAAGGAAGAAAAGTTATGTGTGAACAAAGATAAAGGAATATGTGTGATTTAGTGGAACGAAGAAAGGGTAGAGAATTTCCGTGTGGAAAATTAACATGGCAGAAGGTGGAGCAGGACCAGTAGTCATACATGTTAGATAGAAACAAAGTGTGTCATTACAATGCCCGAAATTACCCCCAACAAACTACACGTGTTGGTCAATCATGGTGGAAACAATTATGAGATCCCAATGTCTTTGGGACGCCATAGACCCGGTTACAGAAGAAAGAATTACACCAGGAAAGCAATTATTTTTCAAACTTTGCCCGAAGGCATCTTAATTCAAATTTCAAAGTATAACAGTGCGAAAGATGTATGGGAAACAATACGGTTTGATATCTTGGAATTGATCGAGTCCAAAGGCTCGGCTGCAAACACTTAGAAACGAGCTAGAAAAGATGAAAGATAACGAGACCATTGATGATTTCGTGGGTGTGACACCTTAAAAAGTTTTTATTATTTTAATTTTCGGGACGAAAATTCTTTCAACTAGGGGATGATGTGACAACCCGAACTTTTCAGGTTAACTCCGTTAACCAAATCCAGTTATATACTAACCTAGTTAACCTAACTCAAACTCCAGGGACTATTTCTGCCATTATCCAAACTCATATTACAAGGCCTAATCGTGTAATTAGCCTAAACTCAATTCTAATTGATTTTGTAAAGTCAAAGTCAATATTTAAGTTCCTGTTGACTTCTGAAAGTCAACCAACCAAGTTCTTAACCCAAATTCAAACCCTAAGGACTAAATCTGCCATTTATTAAACTCACATGAATGAAACTTCAGGGACTGAATCTGCCAAGTCCCAAAACTCAATCGGTTGACTTCTCAAAGTCAAAATCTAATGAATCTTTGTTCTGGTTGACTTCTAAAAGTCAAACTTGCGACTTCTAACTCAAATTCATGCATCAAGATTGTTTCTGTTGGAATTGATAACCGATGTGCACTTCAATGCTATAAACGTCCATCATTAACACATTAAACTCGGACATTGATTCAGATTAAACTCTAATTATGTGTATTAATGCCTTAACCGTCGACATAGTGGGTAAACACTGTCATATTCACCGAATTCGTATACCAATTCACGAATTAAACATCTTCGCACCTCATTCACACCTTACCGAACCTGCAACACCATTTAGTTTCACCGGAGAAGCAGCGGAAGTTGTCGGAGATCAACTGGTTCATAGTCGGACCTGTTCTAGTCGCACGCCATCAATCCGATACTAATTCTGGTAACTATTTACACGTATAACTTCGTTTTCATCCACAGAATAAAAGCCCCATATCAATTCAGTAGATTAACACAAGATTTTACGTAACCCGAATCTAGGGTTTATCGCAAACTCAATTTGATCGAAACCTAATCTAGACACAAATATAATCCAACTAATTTACATAAATAGATTCAAAATTCGATCCTTGTTGAAAGCCCTATGAATCCAACATATTTTAATATCAGAATTGATCAAATCGATTACAGGTTCTAGTTCTAGGGTTTCTACTTTCTTAAACCAAATCTAACGATCCTAAACTTGTTGGTTTTGAAATTAAATGCACCCACAGGTTCGAAATAGACCAATGATCAAAACCCCTTTGCTTTCTTGTTCGATCAAAGTCCAAATTGTGGGTTTTGGGACTGGTTTTGGCTCGGCTTGCATGGGGGAGAAGAACCCACGAGATTTGAATGTTAAAACAATACCGATTCGGATCCTTGAGCGATACCCTAGCGGGCTGGATTGGTTAAGACTATGTGCTTGTGTGGGAGAGACCCGGGTTCGAGTCTCTCCACACCCTTTTATTTTTAAAACAGTTTTTAATTAATATTTTTAAATAAAAAACATCCCCAATATTATTATATTAATATATAAAAGTGTTTTAGCCCCGGAAAACACCAGAAGACTCGGGTTTGATTTTATAAATAGTATTTTCACTTATAAAATAATATATTTATATTATTTTCAAACCACGACTCCGAATAAAATAATATATTTATATTATTTTCAACTCGTGACTCCAACTAGAAATAATATATATTCTTATATTATTTTTACCACGTTTATAAACTTTATAAAACGTTTTAAACTATTAAATAATATAATTATTTATATTATTTACCCTCGGTTTTATACTCGATTAAAAATAATATATTTATTATTTTTTCACACAAAGGATTATTTTGTAAATCATACGAACTTAAAATAATATATTAAGTTATATTATTTCTCCGTGACCGTTTTAAATGAACACACGAATAAATATATTTATAAATTATTATTCGTTCGACACAAAACGTATTTATCTTAATTATTAAATTAAGAAAACTATATTCCCGTAGACACGTTCGTCTACTCTTTAATCCTTTGAATGCGTTAAGACGTTCTAACCTTCCGTGTCGTCGTCACAAATCCCAACTTGTCCCTAATTATTATGTTTATAATTCTAGGGCATACGTAAGTCGTGCAGGCTAACACTTGAGGTTCCAAATCTCTTACTTGGGTGATACTACCTACAACGCAACGCAGGTGAGTTTCACGGCCCCTTTTTACTCGTTTTCCTGTTGGGGGAGAAACATGTACACAAACCATCATACTTTTACTTATTTTCCCGTGGGGGAGAAATAGGTATGCAAACAAACATCATTTTACATGTTTTTCCCGTTGGGGGAGAAAACATAACGCAAACTATTTTGATTATGGTACTTCATATGATATCACTGTTGGGGCTAAGCGTATTGCAACTATCATTGAAAGTCCTCACACTCACATCGTACCGTTAATATGAATCTTAGCGTGGTAATGTTTAGTAGTACTACTGGTGCTTGACAAGCCTCATCCGCGTTAGTCGCGCTAACTCGATTGGAGGTCGAACGGGTGAAATATTAGCCTAATCACATTAGTCAGAGTTGATAGACCTGGCTGGAGACAAACAAACAAACTTATGTCAGCTTCGGTTACGAACGCTTTAGTAAGATATGAACATAGGTTAGCTACCTATAGATATGCATATTGGAATGTACATAATCTACAAACGCTTTACTTTGTTATTGAAACCTGTGAACTCACCAACCTTGTGTTGTTGTTGTTGTTGCTGTTGCTGTTGCTGCTGTTGCAACTTCCCTGAATAGTAACTCTCCTAATGGGGGAGTGCCACATGACAAATAAAATAATTTTTGTTTTATTTTCAATTTTAATCATTATAGTATATATAATATACGTTTTTAGCCCGTTTCATTTTCTATTAATTTCGTTTTTCTTTAATAACTTTCGTTCGTTAACTTTTTCAAAATACGGAGTGCGCATGTATTCGTAGCTTTTTTTGGTCAAAATACGGAGTGCGCAGGTATTCGTTCGTTAATGTTTCGATATAATTTTTTTTAAAACGGAGTTGTACTCAAAATCAAGTTTTTTTTTGTTTCATATAGCGAGTGTCGTTGCCGTTGTGGTACCGTTACGAGCCGAACCTATTACGGGCGAACAACATCATTGTCGATATTTGTATTCTCGGAATCCGTATCGGTATTCTCCTTATGATTTTCGACGACCCGAAACGGTATTTTTTTTTAATTCGTTTTTTTCCCTTTTTTATTATTTAGTTTTATGTTTCATTTCTATTAACATTATTTTTACTGTTGCGTATACGTTTCGTTTAAATTTTTTTAACGATGGGCCCGACACCATTTTTTATGATAACTATTGTTCGTTAAGTTTTTTTAAATAACGGAATGCGCCGTTTTCTTAAACGTTTTTGGTCAACGTTCTGGTTTAAGTTTTATTGAAGACTAAGTTCAATTCAAATTCGAGTGTTTTTTGGTATCGTACGCTATAACGAGTATGTGATTTGTTGTAAGTTTTATTCACGCAAACGAGTCAAACCAACCCGTCGCGAAGCGTGGGAGGTAAAAACTCGTTATTATTATTATACATTTATAAAATCAGACTAAGTAAATTGAATCAGGTCCGCGGGGGGTGAAAACTCATTATTATTATAAAAATGAGCACATACATTTATAAAATCAGACTAAGTAAATTGAATCAGGTCTAAATGAAAATTGTATGCTTGCGACAAAAAATATATGCTTTTAAAATTTACAGCAACACATGCAAAAAACTAGTAATATTTAAAATATTAGAAAACTCCTTTCAAAGGTCTTGAAAATAATCATATGTATCAACTTTCTTTAGTGTTGCTTCCAGTAGTAATTAAGCACTTGAATCTTAGCAAATATCGATTCAACTTTAATTAGCTTTTACTATCCAACGTACAGTATGCTTTATCTGATTCCGTTAGTTAGCAACGCACTTAATGATGAGGTCTTGTTACTTTTTCGGTAACGGTTCTCATGATTATACAAAAGAAATCATATGTATCATCGATACAAAATAATATGTACAAACTATTAAAACCGTTGTCATCGGCAAGCCATCGGATTTGCAACATCGATAAAACACAAGAAAATGAAACTAATTAATGGTCAACACGATAAGTGAAAACGAAAGCCGTTAACATATGTATTATTGACGATAAAAAATGCTTTCATTGAAGCAAATATCGTGCCGTTCTACTTGATGTCTGTCTAGTGAATAATATTTAAAGGAAAAGTAGTATGTGAGGGGTAACCGTTCGGGCCTGTCTACTCAGGGGCCCAAAGTTTTTTAATTATATATATATATATATATATATATATATATATATATATATATATGGGACGTTTCCACTAAAAAGTAGTTTTTCGTTAATAAATCTTAAGAAGTGGGTCAAACGAACTCCGATTGAGCTCATTGCAGCGGCGTTGGAAACGTCTGATCGAACCCTAACCCATACCCAAAAACCTAAACCCCCCTCCACCCGCACACCCAAAGACCTAAAACCCCCATCCAACCCCACCCCGAAAAGCCTAAAACCCCCACCCCCACCCCGAAAAGCCTAAAACCCCCACCCCCACCTAGGGCTGTTCACGAACCGAACCGAGCGGACCTTTGCTCGTGCTTGGTTCGTTTACAAACCAAACCGAGCCGATCTGATCGTTTACAACCGAGCGGAAAATCGAACGAGCATTATCCGAACATTAATTTTCTGAGCGATTGTTGAGCGAGCGATTAGCGATTTGGACAACCCTATTGTCTAGTATGTCCTTCGAATTGTAGAGCCGCAAAAGCTGCTCGTCGCTCGGCGTCGCTGATCATGAGCCGCAAAGGCTGATCGACTGACCAATAGGGAGAGACGATTTGAGACTTGAATCGCAGAGCTGCAAAGTTTGCTCGTGAGGGCGGCGTCCGATTAAGGTTAGGGAATTTTCGGAAGAGACGATTTGAGATTTGAATTGAGCAGGGGGCTCTGAGGGTAAACTAGTGAAGTAATGTAATTAGTAAAGAGTTTTTTTTTCTTTTTAAATTTTAAGTTGAGCTACTCTTGACTCGCTATAAGAAGTTTCATAATGGATTGGACAAAAAATGTTATTTATAAATGTATAAAATATTAATTCCTTAATTATATATATATATATATATATATATATATATAAACTAAAAATTAATTCGAGCCAAACCGAATAAGCAACGAGCGAGCGTACCTATGCTCGTGCTCGGTTCGTTTACAAACCGAACCGAGCCGATCGGCTCATTTTCAAACCGATCCGAAATCGAACGAGCATATTTCCGAGCATTTTTCGAACGAGTTCGAGCGGTTTTTGTAATTTCTTAGCGAAAAACTACTTATTTGAACCTCCCCCCTATATATATATATAGGGGAAGGATCAATAGAAAACTCATTGTTCATGAGAAAACCAAAAAACTATTTATTAAAGGTAAAAAAAAAAATAAAAAAATCATAACTCAAAATCTAAATCAAAAACTAAAAAACCGATTCGGTGACCTTATTCCACACGTCGTACTCTTTCAAAAAAATAATATTCAGCGCTTTGCTACATATGTATAGCAGAGTTAGTTTTTGAGTGTACTACACATATATAGTACCTTTAGTTTTTTTAGGTTTAGTTTAGGTTTTTTTTTTAGGGAGGGGGGTGGGGTGGGTGGGTGGTTTAGTTTTTTTAGAGGGAGGGTTGGGGGTTTAGGTTTGGGGGGGGGGGGGGCGGGGGGGGTGGGTTTAGGTTTTGGGGGGGCGACACATATGTAGTACTTTTAATGATGAGCTTTTTGATTTTCTCATGAAAATGAGTTTCTCATGAAAATGAGTTTTTTAGTGAACTCAACCATATATATATATATATATATATTTATACTACTATATAATATATATTGAAAGGATATCAATGTAATTTAGCTAAAATTTTAAGACACCTAATACTAATTATTATACATAAAATACAACTTAATAATAGATAAAATATGTTGAATTACCATTTAACCTATCACACTCTTATTGCATGGTATACAAGTCACGAAGCCTTGGAAACTCACCCCCACTTCAAACACGCACACGTAGGCAGACTTTGAGTTCCCATTTAGGGTTTGGAGATGCACCTCTTTCTCCACCTTCTCTCGCTCTCCACGCACCCCTGCCCTCCTTGCCATCCTCCATGGCCGTCATCCGACCACTGCCTGTCTCCTTCACCGCCGCCGTCATCTGACCACCACCATTCTCCTTCACCACCGCCGCCACCGCCACCGCCACTCTCTATCTCCACTACCTAACTCCAATTCGGTGTGATTCAGGTATGTTACAAATCAATTTCAGATTCGGTGTGTGAATCGTTGGTTTTTGACCCATTCCTCTTATGAACGTTGTCGATGGCTGCAATTTTTAATTTATATATCATATCATATAGTAGCTGATGTTTAGGTTTTTTGCGTATCCTTCATTTATGCTTTAAGGTGATTTAGGTTTTCATTGTAATAACTCATTATTGTTGTTTTTGATGTTGAATTTCTTTATTGTAGAGTGTGAATTACATTTTGTTGCTCATGTTAGGACCTGCTGCTATAATTTTTTTTCTTTCTTTTTTGTCTGATTAATTGGTGTTCCAAAGTGGGGATTGATGTTTAGGTTGGATTTTCGATTTTGCTATAATCTTTGTTTCTGAACATGAATCTGCTTTTATATGGATTTTGTAGGACAACCATTCACATAAAATAAAACATAACTTTTATTACAATATAATAGGATTACAATACAATGACAAAATTACAGAAAGAAACTAAAAAAAAAAGAAACTGACAATGAATACAGATTACACAAACAGAACAAAAAATAAAATAAAATAAAATACTGAAACAAAAGGAAACTAAAAACCGGGTAGAGGCTGAGGATTTCTGTTAAACAGAGGTCCCTTAAAACAGATTTCGGGCCACCCAGGTGAACCCGTCTGTCTCCCAGGGTACAACAGCCGAAGCAGGAAGTACTGCCGGAATTAGCCTAGCACCCGAAACTATACCTGAAACAAGAGCGCGAAGCTTGGAGAAAGCCGGAAATTCTTCTGGAGGAGAGTCTGTGTGCATATGCAATTTGTTTGTTGTGTCAAACCTGGAACCCAAGCCTAGTTTATATAGGCTAGAGAGTTAATTCGCAACTAATGCAATCATTAACTCTAGGAGTTAAGTTTGCAACTAATGCAGTCATAACTCTGGGAGTTAAGAATTCGAACAGTCTCTTGCAACTGGAAAGGCTTGAACCAGACCCGAACCCGCGAGCCAACAGTCAAAAATACTAAGGCGGCTCTCAAGCGGCTCGCGGCGATGCGAGCGTGCGAAGTGCCAAGTGCGCCATCAAAACGCCACATTACGCACATCGCTCCTTGGTCTCGTGTCCGGTCCGGGTCCCGGTGCCGTGCGCGGGCGCGGGCGCGTCGGGTGCTTTGCACCCTTGCTATTGCCACTGTGTGTGTCTTGGTATACAAGAATACTCTTGTGTGAACCTTCACACTTATAAGCCAAGCAATAGTTTCTCATTCCTCCGATGTGGGACAGGCTCAATTCCCAAGACATGTTCAATTCCCAATGTCTCAACATTTATACACACAACTTCGAGCATCGATATCTCATTCATCTTAGCTCTATTTTGGACATGATTTGGTTCGTCGTGATCCTCTCACGTAATAGAATACGAACGTAATAAATAATACTTATATTTGTAACAAATAAGTCCAAAATATGTGAAAACATATTTTCACAAGAAAAATTTCCAACAATCCCCCACATGAATAGAGATCGATCCATACACTCAGGTGTCAAGATATAGTGTTAGCGGTTGAATATTGCAGGATAGGTAGGTGTTCCCTTTGAACCTTCCTTTGTGAAGTATACTTAGTCTCCTAGCGGTTAGTAGACTCGGTGTCCTTGAACTAAACCCCTTTTTATGTAGACGGTATCACACTTCACACAATACTCTTCCTGGTCTGGCTAACCCCTCATTGTCGTGTCCGTTATGGTCATGGAACACTAGCCTGGTTCTGCGAGAGCTCTAAGAATTGCGCCCCCCACAATTCCATTTGAAGCGACCCCACTTTTCTCTCACATAGGTGATCTCACATAAATCATTAAAGGCGTATGCCTAACCTTCTTTGATATCACTAACTTGTTATAGAAATAGGACTAGGAAGTATGCAACTCCCTTTGAATGTTGGGTTACTCCCCACAGTGACCTCAGTTTGTACAGTTAGGTTGTCCTATTGAGCCTAGATCATGGGATCTCCACTCTTCTAGGATAGGTTTTCCTTTGCACTAACTTATTCCAAGGGCTTTAGTCCCATTCCTCTCGACGACTTATGTACTATCTCTTTGCTTAAGCCTTTTGTAAGCGGATCCGCAATGTTATCCTTTGACTTCACATAGTCAATAGAGATAACTCCCGTTGAGAGAAGTTGTCGTATCGTATTATGCCTCCTTCGAATGTGCCTTGATTTGCCATTATACATTGCACTTTGAGCTCTTCCAATTGCTGATTGGCAATCACAATGTATGCAAATGGCTGTCAACGGCTTTGGCCATCTTGGTATGTATTCCAAGAATTGGCGTAACCATTCCGCCTCTTCTCCAGCTTTATCCAAGGCGATAAACTCAGATTCCATCGTGGATCTAGCTATGAGAGTTTGCTTGGAAGACTTCCAAGCTATAGCAGCTCCTCCAAGGGTGAACACATAACCACTCGTGGATTTGGAATCTTTCATATCGGATATCCAGTTAGCATCACTGTATCCTTCCACAACAGCTGGATCTTGGCCATAATGCAGTCCATAATTCCTTGTGTATCTCAAATACCTTAGCAGTCTAGTCATGCTTTTCCAATGCTCAGAACTAGGATTACTAGTATATCTACTTAGCCTGCTAACAGCGTATGCTAAATCCGGTCGAGTACATGACATGAGATACATGAGACTGCCAATGATCCTTGAATACTCCAACTGAGCAACGCCCTCACCTCTATTCTTAGACAGGTGTTGGGTAGTATCAATCGGAGTTTGAGCCACACTTTTGTCCTCCGCATTGAACTTCTCAAGGATCTTGTCCACATAGTGGGATTGACTTAACACAAGACCGTTTTAGATTCTAGTGATCTTCACTCCTAGAATCACATCAGCTAGACCCATGTCTTTCATGTCAAATCTTGCTTTCAACATGTCTTTAGTAGATCTGATCATCTTATCATCACTCCCAACAATAAGCATATCATCTACATAAAGGCATAGAATCACATAGCCTTTAGATGTATCTTTCACATAGACACACTTGTCACACTCATTTATTTTGAAACCACTGTTAAGCATAGCTTGGTCAAACTTTTGGTGCCATTGTTTTGGTGCTTGCTTCAAACCATACAACGACTTAACAAGTTTACACACCTTGCCCTCTTGACCACGTGCAGAGAAACCCTCAGGTTGCTCCATGTAAATCTCTTCATCTAACTCCCCGTTTAGAAATGCAGTTTTTACATCCATTTGATGTATTTCAAGATTTCTCATTGCTGCAATTGCAATCACCAACCTTATGGAAGTTATTCGAGTCACGGGTGAGTATGTATCAAAATAGTCTAGACCTTCCTTTTGTCTATACCCTTTGATCACCAACCTTGCCTTGTATTTGTCAATGGAGCCATCAACTTTCATCTTCCTTTTAAATATCCAACGATATCCAAGTGGTTTATTTCCTGGTGGAAGATCTACTAGCTCCCAAGTGTGATTCTGTAAGATAGAATCAATTTCATTTTTGATGGCTTCTTTCCATTGTGGTCCTTCTGAAGAGGAGACCGCCTCTCGATAGGTCTGGGGCTCACCCTCAACCATATAAGTAAGAAAATCAGGCCCAAAAGATTTCTCAATCCTTTGCCTTTTGCTTCTTCTTGACTCAACCTCTTCTGCCTCTGATTCTTCTTGTGTTTCATGTTGGACAATCTCATCAACCGGTGTTGATGAACTTGCATGCGTCTTTTCCAAACATGGAAACACATCTTCAAAGAATGATGCATTCCTTGACTCCATTATAGTATTCTTGTGTATTTCTGGATTCTTTGAATCATGTACTAGAAAACGATATGCACTACTATGATGGGCATAACCTATGAACACACAGTCCACAGTTTTGGGTCCTATTTTTTGAACCTTTGGTGGTGGCACCACCACTTTGGCTAGGCACCCCCACACTTTCAAGTATTTATAGGATGGTTTCCTCCCTGTCCACAACTCATATGGTGTTACATCCTTTTTCTTGAAAGGTATCTTGTTCAAAAGATAATTAGCCGACAGAACGGCTTCCCCCCACATGTCTGGGGTTAACTCAGAACTTAATAACAAGGCATTCATCATTTCTTTTAAGGTACGGTTCTTTCGTTCCGAAATGCCATTTGATTGTTGAGAATATGGTGGGGTTATCTCATGTCTTATGCCACTTTGTGCACATAAGTTTGCAAATGGTGAAACATATTCACCTCCTCTATCGCTTCTCACAACCTTGATTTTCTTATTAAGTTGGTTCTCCACTTCATTTTTATATAAAATGAATTTGTCTATTGCTTCATCCTTACTTTTAAGTAAATATACATAGCAATATCTAGTACTATCATCAATGAAAGTGATAAAGTACTTATTTCCTCCTCTTGTGGGAATTGATTTAAAATCACAAACATCTGTGTGAATCATATCAAGGGGTTCGGTTATTCTTTCAACCGATCTAAATGACGATCTTGTTTGTTTGGCTTCGACGCAAGTTTTACATTTTAACTTTGAATCAATGGAAGAGGATGGTATGCAATCTAATTTAATTAAACGACGAATCGAATCAAAATTTACATGACCAAGACGACCATGCCACACATTAGAAGACTCAATCAAGTAAGCAGAAGTAGAAGCATTCTTATTCATGTTCTTTTTGATAGCTATTACATTGAGTTTAAACATACCATTATGGGCATAGCCCTTTCCAACAAACATACCACGTTTAGTTAAAACAAACTTATCACTTTCTATAACCATACGAAAGCCGAACTTGTTAAGCAACCATCCCGACACAAGACTCTTGCGCAAGTCGGGAACATAAAGCACGTTGCTTAAAGTGAGCTCCTTTCCCGAAGTCCACTTCAAGATCACATCACCTTCACCCTTGATATCCGCTGTAGCCGCATTTCCCATGTACAGCTTCTCTTCTCCCACAACCTCCTTAAAAGTATTAAAGAGGGTCTTGTCGGGGCAAACATGTCGAGTAGCCCCGGTGTCAATCCACCACCCTTTTGGGGGGTTAGACACAATGCTGACCTCTTCCATCATGGCGGACAGATCCGAGATCATAGCAACAAGAGGCTCGCCATCATCAATCATATGAGCCCTTTCCTGTTTAGGTTGTTTACATTGGTCAGCACGGTGACCCGATTCACCACAATTGTAGCATTTGCCTTTAAAAGAAGCCACCTTCTTTTTCACACCACCCTTCCTTGGTCCAAGGTCCACAAACTTACCTTTGCCCTTGCCATTAGGCTTATTGTTTTTGTACCCTTTATTCCCCCTTGAAAATTGACCATGTTCCACAAGATTGGCCTTTGCAGAACCTTCCACTTGGGTTCCCTTTAGAGCCAACCTATTGTCTTCTTCAATTCGAAGACGAACCACAAGGTCCTCAACAGTCATTTCCTTTCGCTTATGCTTAAGGTAATTCTTGAAGTCAACCCAACTAGGGGGTAATTTCTCAATCATGGCAGCCACTTGAAATGTCTCACTAAGAGTCATTCCCTCGGAGAGAATATCCCCAAGTATTATTTGCAATTCTTGAACTTGGTTAATTATAGTTTTAGAGTCAACCATTTTATAGTCCAAAAACTTAGCCACTACAAATTTCTTAGTCCCGGCATCTTCAGTTTTATACTTGCGTTCCAATGAATCCCACAAGTCTTTGGCTGTTGTTATCTTGCAATATACATTGTACAATGCATCTTGAAGGCCATTCAACACATAGTTGCGGCACAGGTACTCAGAGTGCTTCCATGCATCTAATGCTGTGACAGCTTGAGCATCAGCACCCTCAGCAAGTTGAGGGGGAGACTCAGTCAAAAACTTTGCAAGGTTTAGGGTGGTCAAGTAAAAGAGCATCTTTTGTTGCCACCTTTTGAAGTTCAAACCAGAAAACTTTTCTGGTTTTTCAGCATGATTGGCAACGGTCTGGGCTGCTTGGGTACCAACTAATGGTCCCATGGAAGTAGACCCCAGAACAGTGGATGAGGCTGCTGCAATTGTGGCTGCCATTTCTGAAACAAGAGCAGAAACAGTTAGATTACAGAATAGTTTGGTTTACAAAAAACCAGAAAACCAAATTATTGGTTTACAGAAAACTAAAAAACAAACTTTACAAATAAGTTTGCAAACACTGATTGTAATCCGAATTTTTTTTTTAAAAACAGTGAACGGTTGATGTTTTAAAATTCTGTTTTAAGCTTGTAGGACAACCATTCACATAAAATAAAACATAACTTTTATTACAATATAATAGGATTACAATACAATGACAAAATTACAGAAAGAAACTAAAAAAAAAAGAAACTGGCAATGAATACAGATTACACAAACAGAACAAAAAAAAAAAATACTGAAACAAAAGGAAACTAAAAACCGGGTAGAGGCTGAGGATTTCTGTTAAACAGAGGTCCCTTAAAACAGATTTCGGGCCACCCAGGTGAACCCGTCTGTCTCCCAGGGTACAACAACCGAAGAAGGAAGTACTGCCGGAATTAGCCTAGCACCCGAAACTATACCTGAAACAAGAGCGCGAAGCTTGGAGAAAGCCGGAAATTCTTCTGGAGCAGAGTCTGTGTGCATATGCAATTTGTCTCTAGGAGTTAAGTTTGCAACTAATGCAGTCATAACTCTGGGAGTTAAGAATTCGAACAGTCTCTTGCAACTGGAAAGGCTTGAACCAGACCCGAACCCGCGAGCCAACAATCTCTTGCAACTCTGGGAGTTAATTATTTGTATAATTATTCTAAAATATTTTAATAAGTAAATTATGGAATAGAAAAAGTGTTTAAATAATACGTTTGGATTTACTTATATAATTCTTCTAAAAATTAATTAATAAATTATGAAATGGAAAAGGTTTAAACAATTCTTTTATGTAGATAAAATAATTAGTTAAACTATTTAAATAATCTATTTTACTGAAATGATTTATAAGAGATATTAAAATAAATATAAGCCTTAAATGAAATTAATTGATCTTGTGTAATTATTTATCTAAAATAATTATTTAAGTATTTATATAAGTTTTTATGTGTTTTAAATACTTATTCTTGCCAAAATAATTATTTATGAGTTTAAAATGTGGGTTAATAATGTTTTAAACAATTAATTAAAGTTGGTTTAACAAACATTATTATTTTTTTATAAATAAACCACATAATTAGATTTGTATAAATAAAACATATATATTGTTTATTTAAGTATTTATAATACTTATAATATGTTTTTAACAGATTAAAAATAAATATAACATTATTATATATTTTCTATTTTTATAAAAGTTCCTGATTATATAACATATATATTGTTTATTTAAGTATTACGCACATCGCTCCTCGGTCTCGTGTCCCGGTCCCGGTGCCGTGCCCGGGAGCGGGCGCGTCGGGTGCTTTGCACCCTTGCTATTGCCACTGTGTGTGTCTTGGTATACAAGAATACTCTTGTGTGAACCTTCACACTTATAAGCCAAGCAATAGTTTCTCATTCCTCCGATGTGGGACGGGCTCAATTCCCAAGACATGTTCAATTCCCAATGTCTCAACATTTATACACACAACTTCGAGCATCGATATCTCATTCATCTTAGCTCTATTTTGGACATGATTTGGTTCGTCGTGATCCTCTCACGTAATAGAATACGAACGTAATAAATAATAATTATATTTGTAACAAATAAGTCCAAAATATGTGAAAACATATTTTCACAAGAAAAATTTCCAACAGATTTTTGGTGTCATTAGCTATGTGAGTAGACATTGTTGCTTATTTTTTTTTTTTTGTTGTTGTATGTTTGCAGGTTGTTGAATGAAGTTTGTCTTGATTTCTCTGCAAACTTTCGCTATAGGTTTGTATTCATTAGAGACTTGATTCACAATTTCAGAATTTGTTTGTAATTGTGTGGGTTTATCACTTGCGATAACATTTGGGGGGGGGGGGGGGTTGTGGTTAGAGATTTGTATACATCAGAGACTTGATTTTCATTTCCCGATTTCATTTTTATAAAAAGTTTTTGTGTTGTTTGTAATTAATTGTCTGGGTTTATTATTTGCAAATCGCACGGGTTTCCTACTTTTGTTTGACAAAAAGATCGTTTCTATGTAATTCTAAGGTTAATAATAGATTAAGAAAAAGCTAAATTTTGTCAATTGTTCATTATACGTGTTTTGTTTTCAAAGGTTGCTAACTTGCTACCCAATAAAAGATATATAGTATCTTTAGAGCTAACATCCGTCTATTCAATGTGTAGGGCATTTATAGTTCTCAATTTCCTTCATTTAAGGAAACTAATCCTCCGTACACGGTGGTCTCCGAGCCTAACCTTGGTCAACATTCTTATTTGAAAGGATTATATAGTAAGATAAAATACTGTCAACTGTTTTAGAAATTGAGATAGCATTTTCACTGTTGAAACTAGAATGTTGATTGTGAAATGGAACTGGTGTAGGTATGCCAAGGAAGTTTGCGATGCAGTTGTGGCAAAATGTTACGAGCCAGCCAAAGATGGTGAAGGCGCAAATTGTGTTTATGCTTTGGGTGATGTGGGAAGCTCTGATGTATTCCTTGTATTGGTGGAGGTGAAATGTATTTTTGCTCCCTTGATTTCTTAAAATATTAACAAGTAGATTCAAACCACATTGCTCTTTTGAAAATTAATTCAAAGGAAAATAATGTAAAATGCTAACTAGGGTTACTCATCGAGTGAGTCGAGTTATACTTTTCATCTTGTTTGTGTAGTCTTGGATTTTTGAAGTTAAATTACATTGTAAACCACGTTACTTCGTCGTAACATACAAGTTTAGCAATTATAGATGGTACGACATACGTTGTAAAAGTATATTCCCTTGAGTACAAACCAATTGATAAACTAACGAAAGACGAGTACAAACCCGTAAATTGTACACTCCGTCGCAGCTCGCGGGTTCTCCACTAGTGTGTGTGTATATATATATATATATATATATATATATATATATATATATATATTTATATATTTACACAAAAATCTATATATTTTTAGTTTTAAACTCAATCTCATTAGTCCATTACTTACACGTCCATTACTTACACATGTGGCCCGAATTATTTAAAAAAGGCTCAAGTTATAATTAAACTCGTATAAAAATTAAAAGGTCCAAACATATTTTTTAACTTAAGAAAAAATAGGGATTGTATTATGGTTTTTTTATATAAGATTATTGAGTTTATATTATAGGGGCCATTTTTTTTACACGCCCCGGGCCTAAAACATTTTAAGGATTCTTTAGGTTTGTGGGTTTAGTTTTTAGCATTTAGATTTTAGGGTTTAGTTTAGCGGTTGATGACTCAAGTAATACTAATATTCCAAATACATCACTATCACTCGAGTGGTAAGCTAAACTTGGTAGGCTAATTTTAAACTCTTGATTAATTAAATAATATCCTAGATCTTGAACAATCTGCATTAGAAAACAAACTTAAAATTATAAATGTAAATATTGATTTGGTCGTGCAATACGGATTTCATATGCTTAGGGTTTTTATCTAAAAAAAAGGTTTTTAGAGAGATATTAGGGATGACTAGTTTATCAAATAAGATAAGGGAGGGGAGATGTGAAGAGACCGCGGATGTCGGAGCCGATTAGATCAGTGGAGACCCTCATTGTAGTAGCGAGGAGGGGGTAAAGGTAGACCCAAACCGACTTGGGATGAGCGGATTAAGCAAGATTTGCACCTCTTTGAGGACATGGTCGTGGATAGGACTTCATGGAGCCGTAGAATTAAGGTTAAAGACTTTTAGGGTTAGTGTACAGATTTGCCTTAGCTTTATCTTATGAGCTTAGTTCTTTCTAGACATAACGTGTGTTGTGCATGTTTTATTTTTCCTGGCTACGTGTTTCTATGATGTTACACGTAATATTTCCACTTTTTCTTCTTTAATGTTTTCGATAACGTACTGACATTATTTTATTAGATCCTTTTGTTTTATGCTATTTGCTGTTTCAACTCCGTGTGTAAAACATTTATGTTTCTCTTATGCTATTTCATGTCTAGAGAGGGTTTTTTTTTAGGTGGGGGTCTTCCTGGAAGCAGCCTCTCTACCTCTCTGAGATAGACATATATGATTTGCCTACATCCCATCCTTCTCAGACCCTACCAATATAGCTTTGCTACTGGTGGGATTTTTTTACTGGGTACGGTTGTTGTTTTTGTTATAGGTTTTTATCTTAATCGAAATTGTTTTCGTCTATGTACGTAAGATATCAGTCTCAAGACCAGATCGGGATTAGAAGATCCTATTAAAATGTATAGTAATCTTCATAAGTATTGTAATCATTGGCGGACCTATCTTTTGGTAGGTGGGTCGGCCGACCCATGAATTATTTTTTCTATTTGTTATATATGTGGTATAATTTCGACCGACCCCCATGAAATTTTGACACCGACCCCCATAAAATTTTGACCGACCCCAAAAGGAATTAATTTTTAATACCGACCCCCATTTAAACTAATAAATTAATTGGACATTTAGACTAAACTGGACTAAAAACGTAGTCATTTAAACAAATAAACCCACATTTAAATAACACATTACCCATTTAGACATTTAAGCCCACATATAGTTAACCCATTACTCATTTAAATTTTTAAACAATTTAAACTAATAAAAAATCTAAGTGGCGACAATCATGATCCATCAACGTCTCGACGTTTCATATTCACGTTTCACGCAATCTAAAGAACGAAAATTTGCAAATCACGATTCTCGCCATGCTTTTTCACGATTTCAGGCCTCTTCACTAATCAGCTAGTCGATCCACCGTTCACAACCTTGCGCCGTTGCCTCCTCACGATTTCAAGTAACTTTTTTTCTTAAATTTTCTCTAAGTTTTGAATTTTGCTTAATATATTATTTTGCTATAATACTATGTTATATGTGCTATTTGCTAATTGTAATTAGTGACAATGTGTGTACTAAGTGATCCGACCCGACCTGAACCGGACTGAAAAAATTTAATATTTAGGAATAGACAACCAACCCCAAAAATTTCTGACCCCCTTAAAAAAATTTCCTGGGTCCGTCACTGATCGTAATTCATAACAAAAACTAATTCTATAAATTCATGAAATGTTCAAACTAAAGTTCAGGATAGCAATAATACAATACAACAAATAGATTTCGATTACTACTTTACTTTAAGATATTAGAAATTCAGTTTGGGGTTGATATGGTTGACTCGAATATCTCATAAATTTTACTCTTATTGACTATTTATAGTCGTTTAACCCATTTTGTTATATTTGTAAAAAAGCTGGCGTGGTTTTAACTTTTTAATTCATAAATTCAAGGCGGTTAAGGTCATATCAGCTTAAAATCTTATGATCCTAGCTAATCCTGCAATATGTACCATGATCTTCTAGAGATTCTATAGGACCAACATGTTAACGTTGAACATTTTAAAATCATAAGATCTAATTAAATCTTAAGAATCTTTGCTTGTTTGGTACATTTATAAAATCTAAAGGTGTAAATGATTTAGTTTGGTTTGGTTTGAGATCAAATCTTGAAATGCACTAGTGCTTAATGGTTCATTTTCATAGAACAAAACATATGACAACAAAACTCAATGGCTCTTTTACCGGGCCCAACCTATCTTGTTCGGTCTAGGGTCAAACGACCTCACAATTTTGCATTGGTTTTTGAAGGCTTTACCCTGTACGTATTAGTGACATTGTATTTAATTATGTGAACCGATCCGACCTTTAAATTATGACATCAAGTTGATAGATATCTGAGCATTGAAAAAAACCGAGCTGGTTTAAAATATTCCTGGCTTCGTCCTTGCCAAAACCAACCGATCAATTCCTTTACCAACACCGATAGGAGAGATATAATGTTGCAATATGTGTTAGGATGATAACAAATATGTAATGATATTTCCGGTAGGAGATGGTGGGACAAATTACCATTACAAAACAGTCCTTTTGTGAAGAATTAAGCCACTATGCATGGTAATTAATACCAAATCACATGCATAACATGTCTTATTTATGTTGTAAAGTTGTGTTTATTTTTTCGTATCAATTAGTATTATTATTAATAATACTACTTGATAGAATGTTAATCCGCCTTTATAGAAAATATTATTCGACCACATATACCCTAGTTTACTACTATAAAAACGATCATTAATTTGCGACACTTAATTAAACCCTTGTCGTAACTGATATTTACGGCCATTTTTTGCGACCAAAATTTCTGTCTCAATATTAACAACCGTTTTAGCACCCAGAGTGTTTTACGACTATTTATTTTAACATTTCTTAAATAAAAATTGCGACTGGTGTAGCGAACCAAAATTTATATTTCTTTAAATAAAATTCGTGACCGGAATTTATTTTAATTTTTTAAAATAAAAATTTGCAGACTGAATTTTTTTATTAAGTTTCTTTTTAAAAATTTCAAAATGAAAGTTGCAACTGAGTTTGTGATCGAATTTTATTTTTATTTATTTTTTAAATAAAAGTTGCGAGCAAATCATTTCTGGTAGCTGCTTTTACGATCATTTCCTTTTTGTCTATAATCCGATGCTACTTTTGTGATCGTTTTGTCGGATACAAATTCCGGGGGCTTTTGCCTCTTTTGTAGTAGCTAGTGGTTATAATGATAGGAAGACAACTTGAACAGTGTTGCGGTTCAATCGATATCCGCTATGGTTCTAACCTCGCCTTTTATGTTCAATACTGATATGTAAACAAGCGTGCGCGTGCGCCTATATATATGTATGTATATTAATGCTTAGTTTAAAACAAAACTGGTTATCTGGATTCCTAATTTGGTATGGTTAGTGACAGCTTTGCAAGACACTTGCAACCATGAAAGTGGGATTGAGGAAGGTGAGACTAGAGAACATGCAACCATATTATGCTAAGATATTCCAAAGGCATATACGACTATAGGTGGTCGTCACATGAAATCAAGTATAAAGCTAATGCTTTTCTAAGTGGTCCATGAGATTAGTTGCCTAGCAAGCTCTTGTAGTGAGTTTTGTTTATATATAATTAACCTTTTATCAATAAAGGGGTTTGATTTATTTAATTAGTCGTTTTAATTAAGACAAGACTATATATTAACTAATAACATTATACTAACACTTAATCAGAGGTGTCGGTGGAAAATGCCACCGACAACTTCTCCCCCTCAAGTTTGGTGAATTAGTAAAATTTACCCTCAACTTTATAAAATATCACTTTAACCCTCTAAGTTTTTAAAATTTTGAGTTTACCCCCCTGTGTAGTATATATAATCTGATTTTTCCTTAATAACTCTCGGTCGTTAATTATTTTTTTTCTTGACGTCCTGGTATAACTTTCGTTAAAAACGGAGTTGTATTCAAAATATTGTACTTTTTAGCTGACGTGGGTTATATCGACTACGATAACGTGTTCGTACCGTGAAGAATGAGACCAACATCGACTGAAAAACATTGCTATCGTTATATAACTGTCTTTTATCTATCTTTCGATCTCCACAACCGAGTTGCCGCAACTTTATACATTTCTTTTATGTACTTAACAATGTTTTCTTTTGTGTTTAGCCACATTAATGTCACCGCATCAACCGTTTACGGTCCGCCTTCCGCCGCGGAGCGCAGGGCTAATTTTCTAGTTTATAATTATAAGACAAATATTACGAATACAACCATTGCATTGGGTTAGTTTGATTAAACTAGTAATTAAGTTTACTTAATATATATTCGTTCTTGTTCTTTATATAGATTATTACACTAACAAGCATTCGCAATGCAAGCCACGGGCGCCATTGTGGCGGGTGACGAACGATGAAGCCATGGGTTCCGTATTGCGTGGGTCCGTTTGTGGCCGAAGGATGAAGCCATGGGTTCCGTATTGGGTGGGTGCGTTTGCTACATGTGGATGTGGCGCAAATTAATCTAAGGTGCATTTCATTCCATTTTCTTAAAAAGAAATGAACGTTAATTTGTGGCCACTTTACGTTTTTAATCTAATAAAAATATGTCGATAGTAGAAACTTTTACACTTTATAGATAGCGAATACCTAAAACTCCACACATTCTATATAATATTTTAGGGAGTAATGACATCTTACTAACTAATCTTCGTAACATGATATTTGTTTTCATAAAGCATCTCTCTTTTTCTCTCTTCATATGTACCTTTAATTTTACCAAGTGTTATTATTAACTCAATGAGATACAAATCTATATCTATATTTAAACTATCTAATAAATAAAGGTTTTGATGGGACACTTATTAATCTCATATGCATCTCCTC
The DNA here is from genome assembly GCA_023525975.1 of Smallanthus sonchifolius. NCBI lineage: Eukaryota > Viridiplantae > Streptophyta > Magnoliopsida > Asterales > Asteraceae > Smallanthus > Smallanthus sonchifolius. The sequence continues at coordinate 25,722,729 of CM042021.1, read as the reverse complement.
CCGCCTCTCTTTTCCTATTAATTATACAAATTTCTTTAATTGTTTTTATAATTTTATGTTTCCCGCCTCTCTATCCTATTAAATAATAATGATTTCTATAATTCTTTTTATAAAACAAAAAAAAAAGTTTATTCATAAAACATTTTTTATAAATTGAACATTTATTCATTATTTTTATAAAACATTTTTAAAAAATAACTATATAACGTTTATAAAATTTGTATTAAAAACTATATAATATATCATATATATGAAAATTATCTTTATTTATAGGGGCAATTACATATATCTTCCTAAAAACTTCATTAATTACATATATACCTAGCTCAAAATTTTATTTATGTACTAGGTTAGAATCCCGTGTATTACACGGGTTAAATAAATGTAATGTTATATACTTAGTAATAAAAAAATTATGTCTTTAAAACACGTGTATTACACGGGTTGAATAAAATATTACGTGACATTTATAAATTTTGTAAAGTTAATTTTTAAAACATTTTTTTAGCTGAGTATTATTTTTTTATGTAACTGATAAATGTTAATTCATATTAAACTTTAGAAACCCGATGTATTACACGGGTTGAATAAATACAATGTTATATATACTAACTAATAAAGATTTACATATTACATATTTATGAAAAACGTTTTATAAAAAGAATTAAAGAAATCATTATTATTTAATAGGAGAGAGAGACGGGAATCAAAAATTATAAAAATAATTAAAGAAATTTGTGTAATTAATAGGAGAGAGAGGCGGGAAAAAAAGTTGAGGATGCATGAGAGATTGACAAGTGTCCCATCAAAACCTTTATTTATTATATAGTATAGATATAAGGTTAAAAGCGCAATTTTATAAAAGAGGGGGATATATGTAATTTAACTTTTGGGTTGAGTATATATGTAATTAGGGTTGAAAATAGGAAGATATCTGTAATTCTACCTTATTTATAACATTGCATTTATTCAACTCCTGTGATACACCGAGTTTCTAACCTAGTTTATATTATAAACATATATCATCCCCCAATTTTTATAATATGAAATAAACAACCAGTTACATAATAAATCAATATTAGGATTTACGTTAAAATAACATTATTGTTAGAAGATATATAACATACATGTTATTGTAAAAGATTCATATATTACCTAATCATATTATATATCTAGCATTTTGGTGCTAGACTTGATTTTAGTGTTTGTAAATAGCACTGATAGCATATGGGGTGTTCCAACACCTTCTTTCGATTACTCTAGCTCTTGTTCTGGGTATCCCTGTCTCTTTTTCCTTTTCTGATCCTCCCGTTTTGGGTTGACGACAGTCCTTGACTAGCTGCCTAACATTTCCACAGTTGTGGCATCTAAGGGCTCGCACGTAGTCACGGGAGTAGTGCCCGGTTCCCCCACATCTGAAGCATAGGTTCGACTTTTCCATACACTCGCCAAAATGTCTTTTCCCATACTTTTCACACGGACTTTCGGTTTCCTCCCTTGCTTTCTTATCCTTGTGTCCAGACACATTTTTCCCTTATCACTGCAAATTGTCTTCTTCTTGGGTTCAGCGGGAGTTGGATCCTCCGTATCCAGTTCACCATACACAATTCCACTAAGTTTCACGCCTGAATCAAAGGTCTTTGGTTTGATAACTTTTACGATGGTGTGAACCTTCAGAGGCAACCCTTGGATGTAGCACTTGATCCTTCGTTCCTCAGGAGTAACAAGATGAGGAACCAACCTTGCCATCTCGTCAAACTTAGAAGTATACTATGGTGGGTCATGCTTCCCGCCTTCAGTGTCAGGAACTCTCTCTACTTTGTCAATCTTGTTCTGGGGGCAGAACTTCTTGATCACCAGTTCCTTTATCCCTTCCCATTTCATTACTTCATCTCCCAACTTCCCTTAGCTTGCTTTATCGACTCCCACCAGTGAAGAGCCTCATCCCTGAATAAATGTGCAGCAAATTTGACCGCTTGATCCCTTGACATTCACTCATGTTGATAGTGGCTTCCATTCTTGTTGTCCAGGTGAAAGTGGCGATAGCATCCTTCTTGCCATCCAGAATTGGAGGGTTACAGTCTCAGAATGATTTGTATGAGCAACTATAAGCGGCTCCTCCTTCATCTCCCTCACTATCACTAACATTCGATAGCCTAGCACCATAGTTCCTAACATTTTCATGGTTTGATGCCCTCATGGATTTAGTTAAGAGACTAGGAAGAGAGGTTTGCAGCAGTTGATTAACCTCACGCGCTAGAGCCGCCTTGACTTCTGGCTCGAAGCTAAATTGCTCTTTGTGGTCCTCAATCGATGGAGTCTTTGTTGTTTTATTTTGAGGGTCAAATGGACCCGTATGTACACTTTCCTCGTCATTCTGCCTTTGGTTTCCGGGTGGCCTACCACGACGTCCGGTACGTCCACCACCTCTTCTACCATCCGTTTGCGTCTAACTGAAAGATAAGCGAAAAGAAAATCCATGTCATCATACTAGGCAACATTTAGAACGCAATAAGTATGTAAGCTGTTAATTACACTGGCCATCTGCAATCAACCATTATGCTACTTGTTGCGTTCTAAGGGTTTCCTTTTATGTATTGCATTGAAGTCTTAACACTTACCCCTTTTTTTCCTAGGTCAAAAGGGAAATCTACGTTCTACGGGACACTGATGCTCTTGGCGTCGAGTTACCCATACTGGCATCCGTTACTTGGTCTCATTCTCAGTCTAAGTTCAGACTTTGGAATGTCCGATCTATCAAACGATGTCTCTGATACCAACTTGTAATGCCCTGTTTCTAGGAGATCTTACGAGTTGGATTTACTCATCAACACATAATTATGAAACATTAGAGTTTGTTCAAGCAACAGAAAATCATATTGAATTACATAATGTGTTCATAAAAATAACCGAAAGCATTGTCTTAACATGGTACTTTAAAACCTAAATATAACGGGATACTAGATCTCTTCGCTCGGGTTACTCCTCAGCCAAGCATTTCATCCACCAACAAGCATCTAACCTACACTTAACCTGATGTGCATACTAAAAAGTCAGCTTCTCTGAGTGAGTTTTAGCTTCTCAAATAAACGTTAACTTCAAACATTCAAGGGGATTTTGCTAAAACATAAACTTTCAACTTTCATAACAAAACATACGTAAACAATCTGAAACATAAGATACCGTAAGTCAAACATATATATATATATATATATATATATATATATATATATATATATATATATCAAAATCTACGCTTTCTCGTAACCGTCAATTCCTTAGTTTGGATATTGCCCATCCGTACAGTGACACGACCCGACATTTCCCCTCCGTACAGTGACACGACCCGACATTGCCCCTCCTTACAGTGACATATGCCTAGCATTGTCCCTCCGTACAATGACACATGCTCATACTTTCAGTATTGCCCCTCCGTACAGTGACAAATACTGATACAAACCAGGGTCACGTTAACCCCGAGACGACCGTCGTGATCTTACCAGTTGTACAACCGTTATCTAGCCACAAAGGCCCTTATAAAGGTATTGCCAAACATATCGTAACATAGCGTCTGTCCCCGAAGGAACCATAGCAGATTTGATCATAAAATGAATTTAAAAAACGTTCACATCTTTCTTTAGAAAATAAATTCTAAACTTCATAGTTAAAGCATTAGTACGTTTGTTTAAAATATTATTTTGTTCATAAACATTTCATTACTTCATTGGTAAAAAATTTTATAAACATACTTCATAACTTCACACCATTACGTATGCACATCAGCCCCAAAACATTATAAAACTTCATAAAAAGGGGATATCCGGAACTTACCTGATTCGCTGTAACTTTCTCAGATGGTCGGCTAGGTTACTATACTATTTGCATGAAAATTAACACTTGAGAATCTATAAAAATTGTTACTATCGCCTATGGTAGAATACTCTAAGTATTCACACTAGAGTATTCGTCTAAATATTATGTCAGTATTCGCACTAGGTATTCGCCTGAATACCCAAAATAGTCGCACTAGGTACTTGCCTGAATACCCAAAATAGTCGCACTAGGTATTCGCTTGAATTCCCAAAGTATTCGCACTAGGTATTTGCTTGAATACCCAAAGTATTCACACTAGGTATTCGCTTGAATACTCGCCTGAATACTCGAAGTCTTTGCACAAGTATCCGTGCAAATACTCTATTCGTTATTTAACAGAAACCCTAACTTTTTGCATGAAATGGCGTCGGATCCGTGAAATGCATCAAAGTTCCAACTTTCATCGTTCAAATCGTTTATTTAACAATATGAGTCTAGATCTATGGTTTTCAAACTATTTCCTACGTAAAAATTTGAACTTTTAGGATTAAACCCAAGTTTTACCTACTTTAACCCATTTCAATGAAAACAGGAGATTTAGACCGATTCTTACCTTGAATCTTGCAGCAACTCGTGCTCCACTCTCCACTACCGATCTAGGATCCAACTGGAGCAAGATGGAAGGCTTGAATGGTGATTTCTTCACTCTCTCTCTAACTTTCTCTCATTTCTCTCTCTAGAACGATTAAGGTGAAGGTGATGAATTGGGTGTGTGTGTGGGGGGGGGGGGGGGGTAGCCCCTCTCTTAACACTTTGGTGTTTTGCACCTTTGGCCCCTCGACATACCTCCAAAATGCCTCGTTGAATTCCGTCCTTCACGATCCCGTCAAATCATAAAATTTTTGGGATATTACATGTACATATATCAATTTCTTGGTAAATAATTGGGCTTTTTATTCCCAAAAAAAATGGATCCCGGTTAATAGAACCTAACTTTTAAGTAAACAACCAAAACAAGTGGTTTCTAATTGTTCACAACCAGCTGAAGCTAAAATTCCAATAAAAAGCGTTTTCACGTGATAGAATCTCCTCAGTGGTTTCTAATTTGCCTACGCGAAAATGACGATTCATTTGGATCAATATTAGAGTGTAACTAGATTCTACTGTCAAAATCCATGTTGTATATTTGAAAGAGTTTTAACTCGTTTGTTAAACAAACAAAACATGATCTTGTTTCTAACCTCGCTCTATTTGACTTGTTAAAATAAATTAAGATGGGAAGAGAGCAGTTGTCTCTAATTTATTGCATAATGATGGAAAATAGAAAGTGTCCAATCATAAACTCGTTTTATGAAATGATGTTTTTAAGGTTCATGACTTTATTAAGTTATTTTTTGGAGGGTTTTATGGATGATGTTCAAAGAAAAGAGACCTATAATTAATTACACACACATAAAAACACCTAAACCAGGTGGCTTTTTTCACTTTAATAATTTTAATCATTCAAGATTGTCCATTAATGATTCTAAACTCAAGAAAAATAAATTAATATTTACCATAAAAACAATTAATGAAAGGGGGAACTGAACTTTTTAACTTTTTTAAGATAAAACCTAGAAAATCACATCAAATATGATGTAAATTTTGTCACATGTTATTGGTGATCAATGCTTGTAATTCAACTGGTTAGAATTTGAACTCAAAATCTGTTATTTAATTGATAAAAGCCCTCACCATAGCTACTGGTGGCATAATTCAGAAAAATTGAAGGCCATAAGAAGGACATTAATTTCACAAACTTTTTACACCCTCAATTCTTGAATCAAACATGAGATTAACTAACATCACAAACACAACTACTTTATATGAAATCTGGAAAGAGAAGAAGATCTCAAAGGTGAAATGAAACATCTGTTACTCAGAAAGCGGGGCGATTTGTCCCCCAATACGCATCTGTCGGCAACTGGCAAGAATTTAGCAGATTTGGTGGTACTCCATGAAATAACGATGGATTTGCATCATTCATGAGTTGTTGCTGTCTACCAGTGCCAGTAGGTGATCCTAGGGTGCCATTTCCTGAACCCGGTGTGGCCTGATCTTCTTCTTCAAGAGGAAGCCGCTCATAAGCAGCATTCCCAAAAGAAGCAGCCATGATCACCACAGGGCCTGACGCTAACAAAGGCCCCACTACTCCTCCTCCAACCACCTGTCCTTGACCACCTGCTAAGTAGATGGTCAACCCTGAAGCAGTAGGTGGTGCTGGAGGAGGAAGAAACGAACCAGATAATGATAATATCTCAAATCGCCCTTGTAGCATCGCAACGGCCCCTGGTGCTGCCGGCTGCTTTAATGTGACATTGGTGACTGTCCCGTTACCGCTCAAAATACACACCCCTCGTTGCCTCCTTGTCGCAAAGTTTGATATGCTTTCTTGGATATCACATCCATTAGCCACCTCCATCACATGGGATCTTAGCGCGTTCGCGCTATCCCTAGTGATGATAATTGGTGGCTTAGGCTTGTTCTTAGAACCAGCCGGACGGCCACGAGGCCGTCTAGAGCCACCACTGGTATGATCTCCATCAATACCAGTTACAACCGACGCCAATTCTCTATTACCATCGTTGTGGTTGTCTTCTCGCTCTCGCTTTTGGCCATGGTTGAGGCTGCTACTACCACCACTTTGCTCATCCTCCTCGGAATTTGGCTGCTGCTGAAACTGGTGGTGGTGGTGCAGCTGAAGATCTCTGGAATGGAAAGGTGGAGGTAGATGACGACCATGAGCAGCAGTGACTGGATCCATCTTGAAATAATCTTGATCAATCACCGTTAAAGAACCCTAAATCTTGGCAAGTTTTTCAGAGATGGTTTCTTGACTTTCTTTAGGGTTTGTTCTACTGCTAATCTTCACCAGAAAACCTAACCAAATTCTGAGCTGAATCTTTCATATTTGTAACTTCTTTCTGTCTACTCTGTATTGTAATCAGCTAAGAAACGAATATATGAAGAATTGGGTTGCTTTTGGTGAAGGTTAGAGAGATGTTCTTCTGTTGTTTGGGTTAGGTCACGGAGAGAGAGAGAGAGAGTGTTTTTAAGTTTGCGTGCGCATGGGCGGTGAGGTGGGTCCTATGTTTGTCCCCCATTGCTACCCATGTTCTCCCCCAATTCTTGAGTTCTTGTTTCCACAGATAGGGTTTTGTGCACTAATTTGTATGTTTTATAAATTTAAGAATGGCTACAAAAAACCATGTAATTTTAAGTATATAAAGTCGATGAATAATGTATAAAAAAATATGAAAAAAGTCACCTAATTTTTATATATTAAAATTACTAGGTTAAAATCTCGTGTATTACACGGTTTGATAAAATGTAATATTATATATACTTAATAATAAAAAATTTATATTTTAAAAAACCCGTGTTGATAAAATATAATGTTATATACTTAGTAATAAAATGTTTATATATTTAAAAACCCGTATATTACACGGTTTGAATACATTAATTTCTATTTAATATAATTTGACTTACATCACTATTTAGTTAAAAACAAAATTTACATAATTAAATTTTAAAATTTCTTAAAATAAGAGATAATTTAAAATAAATGTGTTTTATTAGTATAATTAATATTTTTCTATAAATATAAATCATTATTAAAAAAAAATAGGTGTATTTAATAAGAGAGAGGGCGGGAAAAAATGGTGAGAAGAGATGTGGACGCGACACGTGGCATAAATAATTTTTATTTATTATATTGTATAGATTAAATTTGTTTGAGACGCATGTAATTATGAAATAACAATTTATAATAATGGTTTGTCACCACTCAAATCTAATGTTTTCACTACCGGTCTGGACATTAAATAGGTCATTTTATAAGTTCACTAGTTTAGATCTCGTGTTTATACATGGGGTGAAATATATATCAATACATAAAAATTTTAAATCTTTATGTATATATATTATACATATGTAAAAATTTATTATATATAGTAAGAATAGAAAACAAATTCAAAATATGTAAAAAAATAATATATCATTGGGTTTCGAAAATACTATAATTACTATTTTTTAATATAATTTGACTTTTATTTATTATTTGATTAAAAATAAAAGTTATATAATTAAATTTTAAGATTTCTTATTATAAGAGATAATTTAAAATAAATGGGTTTTATTAGTATAATTAATATTTTTTTCTTTAAATAAATATTATTATTAAAAGATAGAAGTGCATTAAATAGGAGAGAAGGGCGGGAAAAAAATGGTGAAAATGAATATGGAGGCGACACGTGGCATGCAAAAACCTTTATTTATTATATAGTATAGATTAGTTGGATCGGCCAGATCGATCAAACCGGTTCTAAACCGGATGAAGTCATAAATATTTTAAAATTTTAAAATTTTAAAATATATATTACATAAATACTATATTAAATTTAAATATTGAGTAAATTACTGTTTGCGTCCCTGTGGTTTACATGATTTAACACAATGCATCCCTAACACGAATTTTTAACGCTTTGAGTACCTGTGGTATACAATCTGTAACACTCTGAGCCCCTGGGCCTAACTTCGTTAAATTCTTTCCGTTAAGTTTAGTTTCGACATGCTGCGAATAGTTAAGTTTTGCTGCTGATCTAGTTTCGACAGGGGTATCTGCGGATAGCCTTAACTAGATCAGCAGCAAAACTTAACTATGCGCAGCATGTCGAAATTAAACTTAACGGAAATAATTTAACGAAGTAGGCCCAGTGGCTCATAGTGTTACAGATTGTATACCACAGGTACTCAAAGCATTAAAAATTCGTGTTATGGACGCATTGTGTTAAATCATGTAAACCACAGGGACACAAACGGTAATTTACTCTTAAATATTTATTGAAAGTTAAAAAATAGATGGTCATGAAATAGAAAAATATAAACGTTAGAAATATTATGTTAGTCATTAGGGGTGTAAACGAGTCAAACAGGTTCGCGAGCTACTCGAGATTGGCTCGTTAAATGCTCGAATAAAAAATGAGCTCTAGCCCGAGCTCGAGCCTTAAAAATAAGCTTGTTTAATAAACGAGTCTGATCCTGAGCTTCACTTATCTTGCTCGAGCAAGCTCGCGAGCTTAAACGAGTCTATTATTTATATAGTTTTATAATTAAGATATTAAATATATATTTGTAAAATAATAATTAGTATATATAAAATTAAGATAAAAATAACTAAATAATTTATATTATGTTATATATAAAAATTATAATAAAGTATTTATAAAAATAAATATGTATATATATAAATTAATAAATAATAAACGAGTCGAGCCCGAGCCGAGCTTAAACTTGAAAAACTACTTACGATGTAAGCATGAGCTTTAGAAATAGAGTTTGAATCGAGCTCGAGCTCACAGTAAGTTAAATGAGTTTGGGCTCGGCTCGTTTACACCCTAGTCATATTGCTTATACTTAAAATAACTACAACATCATCCCACATACAAAACCCATGGGTTCTCTCCTCTCTATAAGTTGGTAACTCAAGCGGAAACAAGCTTTAATCTGGTTCTACCCATTTAACCGGGTCATTGGTTCGCCCGTGAACCGCTCAAACAGGTCGATCCATACGCAGCGCAGGCGGCCCACAAGTCCCTAACCGCATAGTATTCGCATGAATACTCTTTGTGTGTACGTGCATAATATTCGCAGGAATACTCCTTGCATGTACCCGCATAGTATTCGCAGGAATACTCATGCGTGAGTACCTCTTGCGTGTACCTTATGTGAGTACCTCGTGCAAGTACTTATGCGTGTACTTTAGTGCGAATGCATAGAGATATCGAGAGTACGTCCATGCTTTCGATAGGTGACTTGCACAGACGTTGACCCATATTGATTCACGTGATGAACTTGTACAGATTTGGTATAATTGTAGAACCCGCAGTTCAGTCTAAACTCGACCCGATAGTCAATTTCCAAATTAAGTTCAGTTCTAATTGCCTTTTTATCTATTTTAGTTTTGGGTGACGTACAAACTAATAGTCGAAGTTTTAAATAAAGTTACATGAAAGTTGACAGTGAAACCATCGGATTATTTAAAAACAAGCAAACTAATGCTTGTCATGTCAATCGACAGAATGAGCCTTTGGTGGCTAATGCCAAAAATATAACTCCTTATTTACCTGGATAAATTGAGAATTTGGGTGGGTGGTTGAGCTCGCCCTTAAGACACGGTCTGATCGCCTCAGACCTTATTGATTGGGTTATGGGTCTGGTTCAAGTTCCAAAGGAACACGCACATGCGCCTTTTATCTCGTCACTTTGAAAAACTCATTTTCAACCCTCAAATTTCCCAGTCACTTTGAACACTAGAATTACTTCATATCATTGGACGTGAATACTTCTGAAAAGGAAAAAGAAAATAATAATAATAATGATGGATTTTTATTTGGTCGTAGATCGGTAACAAAAACTAATGATAGTCTTTAACTAATAGCTAACAAAGGTTTAAGAGAAGCCAAGTTATATCCGGTATTCTTTCTTTTATGGCTAGTAGTCATCTTGCGAATTTGCTTAATAAATTTAGTATAGGGTGACGATTATCGGGTTTGGGTTCACTTGACGAACCTGAATATGACTCATATGTTTATTCGTTTCAAGACCCATGTATCCAACTGATATGTTCATTCGCATAAAACTCTTGACCAGCACTCACAACTATTAATCCAAGATCAAATGCAGTAAAGGCAAGGTTCGGAGGGCTACGATATCCAAAATACTTGTGTGTTTACACTCCTCGGCAATGGTCCGTGGCGAAAAGGGGCGTAGGTAAAGACGTCACCAACGGATCCACGACATGATCACTTTTCTCTAGTAATATTATCCTTTTCCACCATGCTTAGATCCGCCTATAGATGTTGCAACAATTTCTTCACTTCCTTATTCTTGCTTGTTATATCATGTGGTGTTGATTTTGGCTTTGATGATTTGCTTTCCCTTTTCCGTTATTGGTTCAAGGTTATTGTTCACTTGTCCAAGCTGAGCCCCAGATCGCCTAAGTTTGAACTCGGCCCGTTTACTTAAAGAGAGATCGAGATCAAACTTGACTCATTTCAAACTCTATTTTTAAAGCTTAAGCTGACTCGCAGGTAATTTTTCAAACTCGAGCTCAACTCGTTAATTATTTCTTAATGACCTGTCACTCAAAACCTCATGATCATGATGTGATGATTCTCCAATTAATTTACTAATGACCTGTCACTACTATCTTTTTTACTTTTTAGAAGGGAGTTGTAGTTCCTTCGATGGTTTCATAAAAATTCTTATTAATGTAGTAAGAGTGTTTTTCTTTTAGACAATGGATACTTGTATTTTATATTAGTTGTTTCTTGTATTTTATGAAGTGCATAGGCCTATGATGAAAGTGGGTTTCTTACGTGTTCTTTCGGTGAGCATATGATACTTTTGGTCAAAAGAATACCCTAGGCATATGGTGTTCTCTGTTGGCTGTTTTTTTAGAGTTTTAAACAAGTCGAGTATTTCCTAAGCTATTTGAGATCGCAACATTAAAATCTCTAATCGAACCAAACTTAGACAAACTCAAGGTCGAGCTTTAAATATATCGAGCTTGACCAGGCTCGCGAAACTAATTAGCATGTTATTTATATAACTTTTATTTGATATATAAAATATATATTTACATAATATTTATTAAATTTTATTAGTATACGTAAATTTATGATAAAAATAATTAAATAATATATTATTTTATTTGTAGAAAGGAAAATTATAAATATATTTATATATAAATAATTTTAAATATATATGAATAAAATAGTTAAATTATTTTATAAACAAACAAGTTGAGCCATAGCTGAGCTCACGCTACTCATAACTTGAGTTCGAGCTTTAGAAATGAAACTTTAAACGAGTCAAATTCAAGCTCTCTTAAGTTAAACGAGCCAAATTTTAGCTTAGGCGTGCTCGAACTCGACTCTCGTTAATTTTTTTCCCTTTCTTAGCTTATTTTTCTTGTATTTTCTAATCATATATGGTGTATAACTTATTGAATTGGGGTTATAAACCTCGTGTGTATTTATTTAGTTTTTCTAAAGATTTCTCATTTACGTTGCAAGAATAAGATTTTGAAATGGTTATTAATTAATGGTGAATCTTGTCATGTAAGAAATTACACTTAAATTTTTGTGGTCAGTGAGTGATGGGTATTAGTCAATACACGACAAAATAACATGGATATCACGAGAATAACAGGAATGTCAAGGCGCATGATCCAGTCCCGACCAACGATCCGGCTTGGGCAGAAGCCCAGCCGCAGCTCCACACAGGCCCAGTCCCGACAGAAACGAAGGATAAGCAGTCCTATTCCCGTCCGTATAGAAACAAAGCAAACTAGGAAGGGAAAATGAGGAGGTCCTAAACAAAGAAAGTAAATATATCCACGACAGCAGCCTGAGCCGCGGCTCAGGGCCTGTCCCGGCAGCAGACAAATCCGAAATCCTACTCAGCTTGATCTCCATGCAATGCGACACACAACTTGGCGATTGAGATGGGTTGGAACAAGGACACAAAAGAAACACACACTCGAGTCGCGGCTCAAGCGTGTTCCGGCTCCAAACCAGTCACGGCCTCATGGCCTGTCAAGGCCTCGGGTGTGCCACGGCCAAGTAACGGTCAGGCGCAACCTCCCTCTCTTTTTATCAAACACTTAGAAAAATATTAAGGAAACATAAGGATGAAAGACACAAGTAAGAAGTCCCACTGGACGCCAGATAACACCACCAAGGGGTAGTAAGACAAAATGATAAGATGCCAAAGTCCGTACCCGGACCCATGACTAAATAAGAGTAACCCACATGGTCAGCGCACCAGAAATAAGGAGTCAACTATAAAGACAATGGACATTAGAGAAGCCTGGACCCATAATAGACAACGGCCCAGTATATGGCCGGTACATTAGAGGCAAGTCAACTATGGAGACAAAAGGGTACTAGCGGGACTAACACATAACGGACAAATGGTCAGGTACGAAACCTATACAACGAAGTGGCCAATCAACTATAGAGACAAATATATGGAGCTCTTTGACACCAGAAAAGGTATGGCAGTCTAGGTAAGCCTGAACAGGAAAGTGGAACCAACTGCAGGATACCTGGAATAAAACTATGGACCATATGCTCTAAATCGTGAAACCATTATAAATAGTTCACTTGATCACAAGGAATGTATGCTCATTTCACCATTCACTCAACTCTCTAACTTCTCTTCATTATTCTCTTCCTCTCTTCACCTTCATCCTACAAATACTTATTCTCACACTGGAGGGTGGTCACGGGGAGAAAACCCTTCTGCCTGTGGCAAGACTCACGGTGTTACTTGTTTTGCAGTTCATTCTCCAAGTCCAAGCTCAGAAGAAACAGTCAGAGATTCCCGTTGTAGAAGATCATCCTCCATCCTTCACTGCTTCAAGACTTAGAACCCCTGGGTGATAAGTTTTGTAGCAACAGTGAGTAGACCATTTTTTTAGACTTAACTTTAGGAGTACTATCTTTTGTAATTAATGACTTATGTTTGACCTTGGATAGAAAACGTTCTTTATATATTCAAATACTAGGTTAGAATCTCATGTATTATACGAGTTGAATAAATGTAATGTTATATACTTAGTAATAAAAAAATTATGTCTTTAAAAACCCGTGTATTACACGAGTTGAATAACATATTACGTGAGTTATAAATTCTGTTAAGTTAATTTTTAAAACATTTTTTTAGCTGAGTATTAATTTTTTTATTTAACTGGTAAATGTTAATTCATATTAAACTTTTGAAACCCGATGTATTACACGTGTTGAATAAATGCAATGTTATATATACTTAGTATTTTAGTAATAAAGATTTACATATTACATATTTATGAAAAACGTTTTATAAAAATAATTATAGAAATCATTATTATTTAATAGAAGAGAGATGCAGTAAACAAAAAATTACAAAAACAATTAAATAAATTTGTATAATTAATAAGAGAAATATGCGGGAAAAAAAAGTTGAGAATACATGATAGAGTGACAAGTGTCCAATCAAAACATTTATTTATTATATAGTATAGATATCATGTCTTATTAAGTCTTCTTGAACGTTTAATATTTAAAAAAATGGTCGTGAATGTTTAAGGCAATAAAATCTTGAGTTCACTTCAAATTGTTTTGGGTCAGCACAGTTTAGTGATTTACCCGACCCATGTTAGCATGTTACCCAACTCGTTTTGACTAGGGACGGTAATCGTGTCATATTGGCGGATTGAAACTAATGAATCCGAACACGACTCATATATTTATTTTTGTCAAGATATTAACGTGACCTGAATACGGTTATGTAACCCATTTGTCTAAATGGGTCAAATATGTTGTAAACGGGTTGACGAGTTGGACTTATAAAATATATTTTTATTCTAAGTTAAATGAGTTGAAGGTGGACGTGAATAATTTTAGTACAATCCGAAGATAACATGTTTAATGAGTTAAGCATCACAACCCAAAACATGAATATTTTTTGGGAAAAATACCAAAATGGACATTTGTCCGGGCTAAATTAAAAAGGCGCCGGCTAAATTCAAAGACTTAGCCGGCTTAGTACCGGCTAAATATCCATTTTGGTATTTTTTAGAGAGCTATGTCCATTTTGATAGTTTTGTCCCCGAAACTACTTTGGTTGCAACTAGTACATAGCGATGTAAAATTTCATTGACCGCCGGTTGATTAGCAAAAGAAAGAGAAAAAAACCAAGTTTTATAACATTTTAAAAATACATTCAAATCTTTTTAGTTTCTCAAATATAACAGAATTCTGTTGCTTAATGAAAACTAAGTTTATCATATTTTTTAAAAAGAATTTTTTTTTTAAATGCAATAGAATCCGATTGCTTGATAAAAATTTAGGCTCTAACCGGATTTTATAATATTTAAAAAAATATATTTTAATAAAATAAAGTCCGATTTCTTACTAAAAAGTATAAATCATATTCTGTTTATTTACTTGACGTCGTGCGAAGTATTAAACCTTAAAACTAGATTATTCTTTAGAGACATTTGAATTAAGGCTTGACGTATATAAAACTAATTGGGCTTCCAACCCCCAACCCAATTTAAGCTTAAAACTAAAACTAATTGGGCTTCCAAGCCCCAACCCAATCTTAGCTTAAAACTAGCTTGGATGGCCCAAAGATAAGGGTTGAGTCTGGTTTATAAGTTTATTGCATGCTCGATCTCACATTCTCACACAGCTTAATAAAGCACGAAGTAAACAAAGATAATTTAGGAGTGTTTAAATAAAAAAAAAATTGTTCATTTTATTGAATTTATGTTGATCTCAAACTCTTTTCAAAGTGAAATTAAGGATCATTTGACTTTTGTTGAATTCATTTGCAACCTCTAATTGACCATCACGGTCAACAAAATTGGAGAAGGATAAGGGTTTATATGTGATAAGCTTTCTTAGTAGTTAATTTCATTACCAATGGAAGAGGTGAAGTCTAAATTACGCGCACGTGTCACGCCTACGGATATAATGTGACGTTTTAATCACGCACCTTTTTTTAACCATTGTGATGGTTTGTGTCCTCTTTAATGACGTTATCAACGAAGGGTCATATTCGTTGACCATCATCAAAAAGCCTATATACAATAGCGACCGGGATTCCATTACACTTGAATTTCAAAGTAAGAATTGATATCACAGGTATGATTATGGCTAACACTCACAATTGATTGTATTAAGAAACTCACTCAAAACTCAATACAAAGAATAAATCCAACATGGCTTATATAGACTAACCAAACACGTTAGACTAAGGAAAGGAAAGGAAAGGAAAGCTAAACAATAGGAATTAAAAATAAATAAATAAATCCTAACAACCTATTCTAATCATAATATGAAGTCTTTAACAGCCCTTATCTTGACCGACTGAGGCCTGCACGCCATCAGTCTCAATAGCCGACTTTGCATGTCTCGGCTCAGGTAATTCGCCAACAATCACCCCCCGAATTTCTGAGTCGTATAGGGGAGGTCTTCCATCTTTAGTAGATATCACATCTCTTTGAACTTGATTAAATTTATTATCTATTAAATATTTATAGATTTGCCATTAATGGATTTCAACCATTGATCAATTTTGATCAATGGTTTAAAAGTGGTTTTCTCCTAACTTATGGTTTTCTCCGGAACCCTCTCCTACACGCATATGTTATGAAAATTCCTTTTTCAGAAAAAGTAATCAAATATGGACATTTGGACGTACTGTTGTAATAGGTTACACACGTCGTTATATACATGTGTATCAAAACTAATTACAATAATGAATCATATCTGAAAAGATGAATGTGTCGTTGTCATAAGTGGACGCACATTTGTAATCAAGAGTGCCTCAAAACTAATTACAAAAGTGAATCAAACATAGAAAGTTGGATACATTGTTATAATGGGTTACACACACCGTTATATATAACAGTGAATCAGATCTCTTAGCAAACGTTTTTTTCTTAACAAGAAGTATATCAAGATTCATATCAAATTACACGGCATAAAATTGTGAATTTTGTTATACGATTTAGAAAAAACTGAAGTATATTAATGATATTTGAGATTGAAAAAAAAAATTGGACAGCTAACTCAAACTTCCTCTTAACTTACTTCTAATTTCTAAATTTCCATCAATGTCTACTATAAGACTAGAAATCCTTAACACTTAGGGAGAAACACATTTGCTTGATACATTGATAGCGCTAGACTACAAGTCCTTTAATATTTATTAATAACTATTTTTTTTTATTTAAATCGAAATAAAATGTCAATGCATTTAACATTTTCTTCTTTACCTTTAAACATATTCAACTTCCTATTGAGTATAGTTTTACCACCGAATCAATCTCTGTCACTAATTTAATGCAACTAATAACCAAAAAATACTCTTATACTTCCTCGTTCAATTTATAGCATTCTCATCAGCTTCTTTATTCTTATTTTTATCTTTATCCTTATAATTACACTAAAAATCACTTCCTTTTTTCTCTCATTTTCAATTAATAATAATATTTTTTATACCTTTATCATTACATTTTCTCTCTGATCCACTCACAACCACTTTCAAAAAACATTAAAAAATTTATACAGGTGAACAGTGTTTTCACAAATATACAAAAATTTATACATTTTCTCTCTCCTCCACTCACAACCACTTTAAATCATTCCTAAAAATATAAGAAACACACTCACAAACATATATAGAAGTTGCTATGAATGCTCTTAGATCATTCACAGCCGGTTTGGTATATGTTTGTGAGTGAGTTTGGTATAATTTAAGGAGTGGTTTAAAATGATTGTGAGTGAAAGAGAGATAAAATGTATAAATTTTTTGTATATTTGTGGAAACACTGTTCACCTGTATAAATTTTTTAATATTTGTTGAAAGTGGAGGAGAGAGAAAAAAGTACTGATAAATGTATAAAAAAATATTATTTAATTGAAAATGAGAGAGAAAAGTTAGTAATTTTAATACAATTATAAAGATAATGATATTGAACCGGCTACGATGCTCTTAGAACTCTATATAACAAGATCCGTAAAAATCAATTTTATCCTCTAAATATTATGATCAAAGGTTGCCTAACAAAATAAAATTTTTAGAAATAATATATAAATTTGAGACCAACATATTAAGTATTTAGGTGAAAAACGATATATCAGTCAAATATGAATTAGTTTCTGGGAATACCTGTGTGGTCAAAAAGGTCCATTAGTTTTGGTCTTATCAATTTTTAAACATAACATGAACCATCAAAAATAAAGTTACAAATCAACGATCGACCTTTTCAATTATAAATAGGGAAAAATACTAAAATGGATATTTGACCAAAAACGTTATCCAAAATGGACATCCTTATTTAGCCGGCTAAAACATAGACATCCTTCACAATAGCCGGCTAAACTTAGCCGACTTGAAATTCCGTACCCAAATTCCTTTTTGCAGTGTACGAAACAACCGGATTTCGACACGTGGCCGGCTATAGCCGTCTGGCGCTTTTTTAAGGCTTAGTCGGCAAACTTAAAAGGCTTAGCCGGCAACTAAAAAGACTTAGCCAGCAAAAGTAAATGTTTACCCAGCAAAAACCATGGTTTTAAAAAACAATATTTTAAGGTTTAGCCAGTAAACTTAGAAGGTGTCACAAAACTTAGAAGGTTTAGCCGGCAAACTTGTTGACTCATATGTAGGCTCAGAACGAGAAAATGATTCTTCTCTTTTTTATTTTGATTTCGATGACATATGTGAACGAAGAGGGATTTTACATGTGTGTCGAGAGTGCCCACTTTTGTGACACCTTCTAAGTTTGCCGGCTAAACCTTAAAATATTGTTTTTTAAGACCATGTTTTTTTCCGCCGGCCACGTGTCGAAATTCGGTTGGTTCGTACACTGCAAAAAGGAATTTGGGCACGGAATTTCAAGCCGGCTATTGTGAAGGATGTCCATGTTTTAGCCGGCTAAATGAGAATGTTCATTTTGGATAACTTTTTTGGTCAAATGTCAATTTTGGTATTTTTCCTTATAAATAAGCTTGAACATTTTTTTCCATTTGAAAATTATTACGATATATATATCAGTTCGAAGTCTATGGGAACACATGTGAGTGTAAAATTGTAACAAATATAATAGGCTACATCATTTGAAAGTTGAAAATGAACTATATATATCTTGTATAGAAGCAACAACTCATTGGCGTATAAATTAGGGTGCTAAATGGACCTTGTTCGCAGGATGATGGGTTGAACTTTGCATACGTCCTAAAATTTTACATCGACTTGAAAATCTTGCCAAGCGTATGAACCCGAACATGAACGTCTTTTCACTGTTTTGACACGAACATGACTTGTTAACACGATTTTTTTTTTTCATATTAGTACTATAAAATTACAAATTTAAAATAGAAAAAAAAAATTTATGAGAAAGTTACATTTAAAGTAGAGTAAATTTCGTTTTTGGCTCCTGTGGTTTGGCCTGTTTAACCATTTTAGTCCAAAAAGGAATCTTTTAACATATCAGCCCCTGAGATTGTATTTTTGTAACCATTTCGGTCCATAACACTAACCCTGATAACTTTTTCTGTTAAATATAGGATCATTTTAGTCATTTTTTCTAAGTGAACTAATTTAACCTTTTCAGTCTCATAAAAACTTTTTTTAGGCTTTTTCATAAAAACTTTTTTTCTACTTTTTTAAAAACGTTTTTTTTTTACTTTTTTAAAATCATTTTTTTACTTTTTTTTTCCATAAAAACGTCTTTTGTGAACCTTTTTAAAAACGTTTTTTTTACTTTTCTAAAATTTTTTTTTTGTTTCATAAAAAACGTTTTTAAAAACAATTTTTATAGTTTTTTTTTATTAAAACGTTTTTTAGCTTTTTCGTAAAATGTTTTTTTAACTATTTCAAAAACATTTTTTTAAATAGTTCACTATTTTAAAAACTAGTTCGCTTAAAAAGGTAAAAAAAAAACGTTTTTTATAAAAAAAAACTAAAAAAATGTTTTTAAAAACATTTTTTATGAAAAAATTTAGAAAAGTTAAAAAACGTTTTTAATGAGGTTCAAAAAAGACGTTTTTACGGAAAAAAAAACTAAAAAATGATTTAAAAAAAAAAAAAACATTTTTAAAAAAGTAGAAATTTTTTTTTATGAAAAAGCCTAAAAAAAGTTTTTATTGGACTAAAAATGTTAAACTAGTTCATTTAGAAATAAAATGAATAAAATACACATATACTTAATAGAAAAAGTTAACAGGGTTAGTGTTATAGACTCAAATGGTTACAAAAATACAACCTCAGGGGCTGATGTGTCAAAAGATTCCTTTTTGTACTAAAAGGGTTAAACAGACCAAACCACAGGGGCCAAAAGCGAAATTTACTCTTTAAAGTATAATATCAGATGCCTATTTATGTTTTAACTTTTAAATTTTGACTAACTAGTTTAAGTTACAGCATAAACGGGTCACCTTGTTAACTCGATAGGTTAACCAAAACCGACCCATTTATCTACACGTGTAGACAAAGGTCGACCCGAAACTGTTTAGACTAAACTCAAACTCACAAAATTTATGTCGTGTTTGTTGGTGATTTTAGTGCCATATAGCTATTTAGTTACCAAGTGAGAAGTCATAATCAAACATCAAACAAGTTGAAAAGTGGGGAGCACAAAAGTACTTAAGACAACCCACTAAACAAAGGGGATCTGAGGGCAGCGCCCTCGGTTAGCGGGGTCTCAAAGGCGGCAACCCCTGGTGGGGTCCAAGAGGCAACACCCTAGCTGGAAGTTGTTTCATGTTTGTTATGCATTGGAAGTTGTTTCGGAATTGCAAAGTTGCTGGAAAGTTACATAAAATTGATCTTCGGAAATGAATGAAGATCAGTGGTAAATTTGGTTTTTCGAATCAAATTTGGTCATCAGTACTAAGTTTGGTCATCCGCACCAACTTTGTTCATCCGTACCAAATTTGTCCACATGTAGCAAGTTTGGTCATCAGTATCAAATTTAGTCATCCGTATCAAATTTGGTCTTTCGTATCATTTTGGTCTTCTGTACCAATTTTGGTCTTCCGTACAAAATTGGACTTCAATTCAATTTATAGTAGCGATTAAGAAAAACTGCCAACGGTTGTCAGTTGTGACGCTTATTTCTGTCAATAGTCATAACGTTTCACAGTCATAACGTTTTGTGAAAGAGTGTGATGGTTAATTGCATTGGTTCACCTCTATAAATAGAAATTGATTTGGTCATATTTGGGTACGAAAATCTTAACAGACTTCATATTCGTTCTTGATCTCTCTGAGAATTATCCGATGAATATTCATGAGCACCAGCAAAATAATTCAATCTGAAAGTGTTTGGACAATTTTTAGATATATCCAAGTCATCACGAATTACACAAGTTACATTATTTTTGTATCTTAGTCAAAAACTCACAATCCCCAGAATGAATAAGTCATAAGGAGTTGAATTTGTTAGGCTATTATATTATGAATGGTTTCTTATAATTCTATATCTATTATCATAACCCAACTAAAAACATTTCGGCTAATCTTAAAATAAAACTAAACGGTTTGACCTTTGTGAATATGGTTATAAGTTCTCCGTTTTAGCTATGTAAAAGAAAGACTAGCCCCAAATGACCCAACAATCTAAAACTTCAAATAATCAATATGGTTGTTCATTTGGTGCAATGGTAGTCCCAGTACTTCCCATAGTGGAGGTCTTGGGTTCGAATCCTGGCCACAACAAAAAAAGGGTCTGTGACCAGGTCAAGGGGTTTACCCAGTTGGGGGTTCCTCCTGAGGTGGGCTGTCCTGGATATTCTAAATGTTGCTCCGAGGAAACCTAATTATCTTAGAATATCTAGGTGTTGCCGTTAAAAAAAACCAATATGGTTATAAGTTGTCCGTTATGCAACAAAAGTGTTAGATATGCATTAAAATGCATCTAATGATTTCACCTCTAAAAATTTGACGAGATTTTGTGAAGTACCATGAAATTTCAAATATTATTACTATTACTCATGAAAAGCATAAAGTCCAATATACCCTTTTTGTATGCAAATCAAACCACAGCTTTCTTGAAAAGAGAGAGAGAGAGAGAGAGAGAGAGAGAGAGAGAGAGAGAGAGAGAGAGAGAGAGAGAAAGGAGTCATCCATATGGTCTAAAGTATAGATGAAATCTTTAAGGTAATAAATGGTAAATTATTTCACTTTTGGTGATACAAAATTATATCTTTAAATCATATGTTAATTGATAATTTTCACAACTATTGATAATTCATGAGGTTTTATAAATATTCAATCGTGAAAAGAGTGAAAACTTAATTCTGATAATACAAAACAAATTTTTCACAAGGCTATGAGACATTCTTGGTGAAATTGTGTTGTTTTTACTGACTATTTTTGACATTTTGAAGTTGAGAAAACAAGATTTGGTTTTCTTGATGAAGCAGAAGGGCTTTTCTTCTAAGTTTTGCATTCTCTTCAATCATGCATTGGTTTTGCATGTACAACTTCAAGTTCTTCATTGCCATCTTTCTTTTCAACATCACAAATAAAACCCTTGTTTTGTTTCTTGAATCTTTCCTACCCATAACTCTATTCCTGTTACATTGAACAATATGTTATCAATAGTGAGACCTAATAAATAAGTTACCGGATGCGGTTGATAAACCAGATTCTATTTGCTTTTTAAGCTCTTCTGGATTATATTTACTTATAATCGGGCTCTATTTACATGCATGCAGAAGTGATGCATGTTGGAATTGGTGAACCAATAAACAATATATGAAATCAGAATTATGGTCGGTTTGCATTATTGAATAGTGCAAACCGATCATCTAAATTCTGATTTCAATCAGAGTGAGGTAGCTAACCTTTGTAGATGGTGAGTAGTGAGATATGAAGGACGATAGAGGTTTTCTACGGTAGTGCCAAGACACATCTTCTTTTTCAACTCTTAATTCCAATGTTTGTGTTAGAAGTGAGTGAAATGGAGAAAATGAGAAAACAAGTAGTTTGATATATATAGACCAATGGGGCAATGGTTATGGTTATTATTTCATTGCATGTATGAGGGGTAAAATGGGAATTTGATTAAAAAATACTATATTTCCAAATCTCTCATCACACATTTACATGTTTGACCACCAATGATCTCTTGGACCAACCTAAAATATAATGATGAGAATATGACCCATAATTACATGGACCAAATGAAAGAGAATCAACCTCCCTCCCATTCACATCTTCACATGTTGTAGTAAAAAGAGATCAAATGCAACACTCAATCACACACATTAGAGAGATCACATTTTCACTTTAATCCTCTCTTGATCAAAGTTTTCAATCTAAAGACTAGAAAACATGAAGTGGGACCCAAATAAAGATCTAAACTTTTTCTAGTGAATTCTTGAATCTAGAATAGCAATGCTATAGTAACATGTACTTCATGCATTAGAAGTTGTACATTGTTTTAAATTTGTCAGTTTTAGCTATGTAAAAGAAAGACTAGCCCCAAATGACCCAAGATCTACTCTCTCTTTTAAACCTTTACCCATGGTTTGGATCCTAAAACTTCCCCTTTTTGTTCTTTAGTTACCATGAGCAATCATGATGGGGGTTCATTTGAGTCTTCTGCAATAGATGAGATGAAATCATGATGGGCAACTAATCTCATTGTTGAATACTTGAATTCAAACTTGGGATGCTTGTTTAGTTACTTGGTGTGAAATCTGAAGAATATACCTAACTTATAAAGGGTGTTTATGACTTTTCAAGACAAACCAAAACGAGTTATCATACTTTTATTAATAAAAGGGTATTTTTCGTATTTCCAAACAAAACAAAAAGAAATAGTTCGTTTTTAACATAAATATGATAAAAAAAAGGGGGGAAATGTAACCAAAATGGTGGTAAAACGAACGAAAAGAGATGGTCGTAACATTAGCAACCGGTCGCAAAACGATTGGTAATTTTAAAATATATATATAAAGATTAAAAAATAAGTTGGTCGTAAATTTGCTCGATTTTTTTAGAAAATAAAATAAAGTAATTGGGTTGCAAAAACAATCACAAAGCTTTCTAAAAAATGTTAAAAAGAAATAAAAGGTAAGTCGACCGTAAATCTGCCGCATTCTAAAAATAAAATAAAATAAAAAACCGGGTCACAAATGTTAAAAAGAAATAAAAAAAATAAGTCTGCCGAAATTAACAGTCGCAGGTTTACTCGTAAAAAAGTTTCGGTCACAAAAATAACTGCTACTGGGTTATGCCAATTTGGTCGTTTTACGACTGCTTTGACGGTCACGGTTGCTCGTTTTCGTAGAACTAATATATTATACAACAAGAAACTTACGACCTTTTATCGTTTCAACTAAAGAAACATAAACAAGCTTAACCCTTTCTTGTAATCGAAATTATCTTTTACCATCTCTAATGGAATTCAAATGTTCGATCCTTAATTTGAATGGGGTAAAATGGTAATTTGATTATAAAAGCAAGATCATGCAAGGATTTGAGCATGTGAGTCATAAACGAACAAAGAGTTAGAGCACTTGGTTGAGGGATGTGGTTGGGAAGTGAATGAGGTTAGGTTTCCATTTTTGTCCCTTTTGTACATGTAATTGAGTACCCATGGCCTATACTCATTCAATTGGAAAACGAACTCCTTTTTGGCTTCATCTCAAACCTAAATTATGGTAATGATGATAATGGTGGTGGTGGTGTAAAATGATGTTTCACTATTTTGTGTAACATCCTCTCATTCATATCACACGGTTTTCATTATGGTTTCTTGTAAAAGACCAACATTAATTAGTGATCAAGTAACAATTTGATTGATGTTTTCTACTTTCATTTTAGAATCTTCACCTTTCTATTACAAAAGAATTCTAAAGTTGTATTTGACACTTAATTGATTGATGATGTAACCCCTATTTGGAAACTATAAGATGTGATCTATGAGCGACTTTGATTGACGAACAGATACTTTGGTAATCCCTCGAAGAAGTTGGAATTTATCAGTAACTATTCATCGGGAAACTAGACTTGTGTAAAGGATCATTGACGGGTCAAGCATCGATTTTGTCGACAACGACTAAAAAGTAATGATCCATGGAGATCCCACATGACAACACTAAAAAGCCTGGTAAAATCTTATCTTCATGGTTTTCGGTGGATAATCCGTCGTGAAGTCTCACACACCCGACAACAACTGAACAGTCTAAAATGAAATCTTATCTGAAAGCTAATTCTTAAAATCTGTTGAGAATCCATTGGTAATCAGCATTGGATTAATGACGAGCACCGTGAATTTTATTTATTTTATTTTTTTATTGTTCTTAAACTGTTCATCTGGCACTGACGGATCAACGACGAATACTAAAAGTTAGTTTTTTTATTTTTTATTTTTAAAATTTCACCTATCTATATGGATTTGTCGGCGAGTATGTTAAATCTTAGGGTCTGTTTGGTATGGGGTAATGGAATGAACGAGGGAATGGAATGAACGAGGTAATGGAATGAAATTGACCATTCCATTCTATTGTCTTGTTTGGTTACTATGAGGGAATGGAATAAATCATTACTTTATGTTGTTTGGTAGACTAGAAAATACGAAGGAATAAAATCGATGGTCAGTGGCGGTATTGGGTGGTCGTGGGTGACGGTGGGTGATGGGCCATGGTGGGTGGTTGTGGGTGGGGGTGGCCGTGGCGGTGGTAGGAGGTGGTGGTTGTGGGTGGGGGTGGCGGTGGTAGGAGGTGGAGGTGGTGGTGGTGGTGGGAGGTGGCGGTGGGTGGTGGCGACGGTGGCGGTGGTGGTGGGAGGTGGCGGTGGGTGGCGGCGGCGGTGGGAGGTGGGGTTGGGTGCTGGCGGTGGTGTGGTTGTGGGTGGCGGTGGTGGTGGCGGCGAGAGATGGCGGTAGGTGGTGGAGGGGGTGGTGGTTGGTGGTGGTGGGTGGTGGTAGGAGGGTGTGGTGGTGGTGGTAGTAGGAGGGTGTGGTGATGATGAAGGGTGAAATAGGGGACGGAATGAAAAAAAAACAAGGGGGTGGATGAAATTAATTTGAGGGATTTAGATGGAATGACATTTCTTGTGGAATGGGTGATTTCATTCCATCGTCCAATCAAACACAATTTTTTTCATCCCCTCGTAATTGTCCATTCCATTCCACCTTCTATTTATACATACCAAACGCTACCTTAATATATTCGTTCAACATAATGAACCAAGCCCTTAACATTAAAGACTGTCACCTTGCTATTCAAAATTGGTCTTGTATTGATATTAATGAACATTGTAATATTAAATGTAAATTTATTAAAGAGAAAGTCGACCAACTACATCGAATAATACATGAACTTACTATGCTGCCCCCATGGTCAATGATATAAAAGTATATAAAAACAGGAAAAGGGAAGAAGAAAAAAAGGGCTTAATTGACTTTTTCAAGTTGCATAATAATGTTAGTAGCTAAAAATTTATTGTGTAAATTATATTAGTAACAAGAAACAAACCTACAAACCCATCAAAATCAAACAACCATGTGATATCAATAAATTTCGTTCATGCCTCTATCTATGTCCAAAATGTTGTGACTTCAAGATTTTAAATTTATATATCCAATAAATAAGTAACTCTTGCGTTACGTGTTATAATTCTGTGAGCTAAATATTCTTTTTCTCTCTTATTTTTTTTTTATTATTAACTATTTAATATTTATTTATTAATTAAAATTTTTCATTACTATTTAATATTTTATTTATTCAACCCGTGTAAAACACGGATTTCTAATCTTTTTTTTTTGAACGGCGAACATTGAATGTTGTGACGTCGCACCCCTCGGTCACATGGGAGAGCCTCGTCCAACTCCGACCAATATGTTGTCTTAACCGGGCCCACTTGGCGTCAGAGTTGGAGAGCAGCCAAGGAAAAATCTCACCCAATACGGCCCCTTCCGGGCTTGAGGGAGAGCCGATGCTCGAACCCTGGATCGGCGTGGGTAAAACCCTGATGCATCAGCCTAAGAACAAGGCCTCATTAGTATCTAGTATTACTAATAAATCAATTAAATACATTTGTTTATATAACTATCCATACAGACAAGTAAGATTTTAAATATTAATAATTAACCGATTAAAGATATTTGTTTATATAACTATCCATACATTTTACACAAAATTATATTTAATATTATTATCTATATGATTGGCCGTGGGGTTGAGCAGCGGTTTTTTTTTTACCCCAAAAGTTCTTTTTGTTTATAGATATGGCACAAAAGTTTTAGTTTTTTTTACAAAAAAGTTCTTTTTTTATAGATTTACCACAAAACTTCAATAGAGTTAACTTTAGTTTTTTTTTCTCAAGTTTGATTTTTTATTTTTATATTATTATCTATATTATTGGCCGTGGGGTTGAGCAGTTTTTTTTTACGCCAAAAGTTCTTTTTTTATAGATATGGCACAAAAGTTTTAGTTTTTTTTTACAAAAAAGTTCTTTTTTTT
Organism: Smallanthus sonchifolius; assembly: GCA_023525975.1. Lineage (NCBI taxonomy): Eukaryota > Viridiplantae > Streptophyta > Magnoliopsida > Asterales > Asteraceae > Smallanthus > Smallanthus sonchifolius. The sequence goes on along the minus strand of CM042021.1, from coordinate 25,695,838 downwards.
TGTAGATTTGCCACAAAACTTCAATAGAGTAAACTTTAGTTTTTTTTTTCTCAAGTTTGATTTTTTATTTTTATAAAATTGTAACAAAAGTTCAATGAGTTTATTTTTTTAATAAACTTTCGTTATTTTTTTTTTAAACGGTATGGACGCCTTTGTTTAGTATTTTTTTGTGAGCGATCCGAGTTTTTTTTATCGTACGCTATAGCGAGTCTATGCTTCGACGTTACTTTTATTAACATATAACTGGGAGCAGTGGTTTTTTTTATTACCCCAAAAGTTCTTTTTTTTATAGATATCACAAAAGTTTTAGTTTTTTTTTTTACAAAAAAGTTTTTTTTTAGATTTGTTACAAAACTTCAATAGAGTAAACTTTAGTTTTTTTTTCTTAAGTTCGATTTTTTAGAAAATTGTAACAAAAGTTCAATGGGTTTATTTTTTTAGTAAACTTTCATTATTTTTTTTTAAACGGTATAGACGGCTTTGTTTAGTATTTTTTTTGTGAGCGAACCGAGTTTTTTTTTATCGTACGCTATAACGAGTCTATGTTTCAACGTAACTTTTATTAACATATAATTGGGTATGGGATTCCACAGTGTGCTTTTGTTTTTTTTCCTCAAAAGTTTTTTTTTTATACTTTTGTCACAATTTTTTTCTCAAAAGTTTTTTGTATAGGTTTGCTATAAAATAGATTGTATAGTAGAGTTTTTTTATATTATTGGCCGTGGGGTTGAGCGTGGGGTTTTTTTTATAGATATGGCATAAAACTTTTACTTTTTTTTTAAGTTCTTTTTATGTAGATTTGTCACAAAACTTCAATAGAGTAAACTTTAGTTTTTTTTCCTCAAGTTTGATTTTTTATAAAATTGTAACAAAAGTTCAATGGGTTTATTTTTATAGTAAACTTTCATTCTTTTTTTTTAACGGTATGGACGGCTTTGTTTAGTATTTTTTTTGTGAGTGATCCTAGATTTTTTTTGTATCGTACGCTATAGCGAGTTTATGTTTCGACATAACTTTTATTAACATATAATCGGGCATGAGATTCCACGGTGTGCTTTTGTTTTTTTTCCTCAAAAGTTTTTTTTTATAGTTTTGCCACAAATTTTTTCTCAAAAGTTTTTTTTATAGTTTTGTCACAAAATAGATTGTATAGTAGAGTTTTTTTATTCTTTTTTCATAGATTTGCCACAAATTTTTCTCAAAAGTTTTTTTTTTTAGTTTTGCCACAAAATAGATTGTATAGTAGAGTTTTTTTATGATTTTTTCTTAAAAGTTTTTTTTTCATAGATTTGCCACAAAATATAAATGGAGTAAACTTTGGTATTTTTTTTATTTTGCCTCAAATTTGGTTTTTTATAAAATTGTAACATAAGTTTAATTGGTTTATTTTTTAGTGAAGTTAGGTTCAATGGGTTTGTTTTTTAGTAAAGTTTAGGAGTTTTTTATTTATTTTTGATTCGCGCTTTTAACCCGTTTTATTTTTATAATAGTTTTGTTTATCTGTAATGACTTTCGTTAACTTTTTTTTTCAAAACGGTTGTTTTTTTTGTCCGGGGTCCGGGTATTTTTTTTATCGTACGTTATAGCGAGTCTGTTTTTCGACGTAGGTTTTATCCCCATTGATTAGCCAAACCGATAACTTCCAAACTCCCGCCACGTAGCGCGGGAGAAAAAACTAGTTAACATTATTAGTAGAGTGTTTGGGACCCGCATTTGTTCGTCCATGGCTATCCATGGGCAAGTAAGAAGCCCCCCCTCTCCCTGCCATTGACAAAGTCATGCGACACAGTGAGCATCGCATTGCGGGTGTTACGATACAACTAATGTAATCAAATATAAAAGTATAATTCTCATATACACTCCTCTAAACTTATAAAATATTACAGTTTCTCAAAATAGAGGTTTTATCGTATAATGATCTTAAAAGATAATTTAAAAATATATAATATTTATAAATTAGAAGAAATATATTATAGAAATTTACCATACTACCCCTATACTTAATGATAAATAAAGATAAAAGTATGGGGGAGAAGGCAAATGAGTTATCATGTATCATGATGTGTTTTGAACTATTAATAGGGGGCGAGCCAAATTGATAAGAAGCAGGACCACTTTTTAAACCCTCACTCGTTTCATTTCTTACTAACTCCAATCTTCTAAAAAATATCAACATGTGAAAAGTCAACAAATCAATGAAAGATTCCTCCACTAAATCAAAATCACCTATTCCTAACATTATTCCATTTTCTTTATTTTTATAAGTAATAAATTAAAGAGTTAATTACACATAAAATTTTTTTTATTTGAGAAAAGTAATAGGTTTAGGTATTAAGAGTTTAAAGTAGTACTTTTGGGTTTTATGCTTTCAATTTTGTAACTATTTTGAGTATTAAGGCTAACTTTTGTTAATTTTTCCGTTCACTTGAGGTGAAATGACCAAAATGACCTTGTACTTTAAACTCTTAGCGGTGACGGAAACTTGAACAATTAAATTGGGGGGCCAAAAATATTACAGATAAAAAAATTATTTTTTTAGTGGATTTGTGAAACAAATTTGGGCTTTTGGTCTGAATTAGAAGGCGCCCAAACACTAGAACTAATGTGAAACAAACCTAATGGGCCGAAATCAATCATTCTAAACAAAAAATTTGGGAAAAACCAAAATTTTTAGTTAATTTGTGGAACAGATTTGGGCTTTTGGTCTAGATTAAGAGGTCCCAAACTAGGGATGAGAGCGGTACCATACCGGTACCGAATTTATGAAAAAGTGGGTACCGATACCGAATTTATCGGTACGGTACCGGTACGGTACGGGTACGGGTACTCGTTACAAAATGTTCATGTATTGATGGTATCAGTACCGAACCGGTGCCGAATTTATGAAAAAGTGCGTACCGGTACCGAATTTATGGAAAAGTGAGTACCGGTACCGAATCTATCGGTATGGTACAGGTTCGGTACGGTATCGGTACCGGTACCGGCACTCGGTACCAAATGTTCATCCCTAGCCCAAACTCTATAATTAATATAAAATAAACCTATTGTGCCGAAATCAATACTTTCGAGTAAAAAAATGTGGGGGGGGGGGACAGGGCCCCCTCTGGGCCCTATAAAGTTTCACCCCTGGTATCCAAACCAATTACTTTCTGCAAAGAGTATTTTAGTTAATTTACCCAAACTTAACAGCAAAGTTAACAGAAGTTAGCCTTAATACCCAAACTCATTACAAAAATGATAGCATAAAACTCAAACATGTTACTTTAAACCCTTAGTACCCTAACATATTACTTTCCACAAACCACAAGAACTATATGTGTAATTAACTCTAAATTAAAATAATTAGTTTTAAAATTGACACCTTATTGTTATTATTAATTAATTTATCTAAAATGTGAATCATTTTATAATTGATAACGTTAGATTTTATTAATTTTGATTACAGTGTAACAATTTATTTTATTATAGCTTTTATGAACACCTTCTTTAAATATGCGTATATAAAAAAAAATTAAAGAGTACCCAAAATCAATGCACTTATTTTATTTTTCATGAATTCATATTTTATGTTTAATTTCCTATGTTTTTATCTTTTTAATAAATAATAAAATCTAATGTATTTAATTTTAACAATTGTATCAATAAAAAAATTATTCAATATGTCTTTAAAATAAACTTAAGATTCAAACTTTTGACACTTATGGTATTCTTTTAGAATGAGGTATATTCTTTTAAAGGTGTAAAAGAGTTGAGTCCGAGTTTAAGCCCGTAAAACTCAAACTGACTCGTTCAACTTAAGAGGGTTAGAGGTCAAATTTCATAATAGATTCATTATGACTCATAGAGTGTTAGAACAAAGGGGGTTTGTTCTAATAGTTGAAATATTAAGCGCGCCCTTAGCTTACCTCAATGTTATTAAATTGCTTAATTCGAACGAGACAGAACTCTAACTTGTTATCGGTTTATATCCATATTCAAATTATGACATGGTAAGATAGTTGAGTTGTTTTCGGTTGTTCTTTGACCTTCGACTCAACCTCATTCTTTATATACGGTTTTGATGATGGTTTGCGATAAAGTTCAAAGAAAGTAAACGAGGAATCACCCTCAAAACGGGCCAATGGCTACCTCAACGTCGACATCAAGATACAAAGAGTTAAAAGACCTTCAAACTTTTAAATAAATTATACAATCATATACTGTTAGTAGTAGTAGTAATAGAACCTTTTAAAGTATTCTCTCTTATGAAACTTGACTCCTTAACTGAATTTATACATATAAGGAGATGTGCCTTGTTAGCTCGTTATGTGTGTTTAGCTAAATCTCTAGGGTTTAGACAATGGCACAACTAAAAGGAAGTGGCTAGAAAAGATAATGAAGTTGACTTAACATTTAAGTGGAACAAGAGAACGTACAAGAGGGCCATGACTCTAAGGGCTACTAGGCTTTTAAATTTTGGACAGCACGCTTACCAAATATCATTGTCAAGACGGGTTCAACAGTCACGACGTACCCGTATAATTCTTTAAACCGAAAACCAAACCATATAGACCGCTTTCTTACTTATTAAACCGTTCAACCGTATTCAGTATGACCGGTTCAGCGGGCTTTTACGATTCCATGTATTTATAAGTAGAGGTGCATAAATCGGGTTGAAACCCTAACCCGGTTTGGGTTTAAACCGGGTCGGTTATGGTCAATGAAAACGAAATTGGGTTTTGAATGAACCCAGGGTCGGGTTCCAAACCGGAACTGGGCTCTATTAAAAAATGATTTTTTTATAAAAAATATTTTAAAAATACATAAAGTAACAAGAAAACTAATTAAGAACATAAATTCAACTTTTTTTAATTTTTAGAATTTTAGAAATAAGAAAATATAAATCCATTATGACTTGCAATATTTTGACATATGATTTCTCAAAGTCGTGTTCGAATCCATTTTGAAGAACGTACCACAATGCATCGAGCTCGGTTTTGACCGACATTTCACATAAATCATATTTTGACCAAACCTCCGGCTTCCTCGTTGGTAGAATCCTCACAACGGTTGGAACGGATGATTCAGAAGCCATAGCGTTTTGAGAGCGTGGTTTGAGTTTTTAAGTGTTATGATCAAACAGTTACATTCAATACCTATTTATACTAACATATAGGGGAAAAACGATCTAAAAAAGTCGAGTTTTAACGGTCAAAAATCGAAAAAAGGGTCAGATGACCGTTATCAAACGGTCTGATTTTTTAACATCAGGACCTGGGTCGGAAGCGAGTTGGATCGGGTCGGGTTGGAACCGGGTTTTGTAGAATCCGAGTTGGATCGCGCGACGGGGAAACCGAATCGGAACATACGAGTTTTTTTTTCGGGTTGGAACCGGGTTCTTTGGTGATCGGGTTGAACCCGAACCGGGTCCGGGTCATGTCGTCGGGTCGGATCGGGAACCCTGGTTGGATGTGCCCCTCTATATATAAGTGTCCATCAATTTTAGCCGTTTTAAGATTTTTGTGGCCCAAATTGACCCAAACAAGTATACAAAATGGTACTTCTAAGGTTTTATTGTGTACTACTAAATACTAATTTACTGTACAGAACTCCAGTCTCTCTTCCTTTTTGTTTTTGACCTTTTATGCAATGTTTAAAATAAATCCACGTGGATATTTTTAGAAATTTCATGTAACTACGTAAAGTAATGTTAATAGAACACCATTATTCATTTTTGACTTCATGTTGAAAGTAAGATCACTATAGACTCATCCACAAAATTAGAGGTCAATAAAAGTTTATGATAAGATTTCAAAGTTTACGAGATTATAATAAAGTTGGTTTATGTTCTATTCTTTTAACTGTGAGAAAGTGTTGCTGGTAAACTTGCAGGCGTTAATTCTCTGCCAAATAACAGGATCAGGTAAAATGCATTTTACGTTAAACATGTGGCTTTCAAAGGAGTTAAAGGCGGTAACTAGTGAAAGTTAGATTTGAACTGAGTACCGGTGGAAGGTGGTCCATGTTATCATTGAATTCGAGTGAGATCAAGTTTGTTCTATTTCATGTTCTTTTAAGTTGCATTAAATTATTTCATATTGTTTTATTATAATTTGTAGTTTTCTTTGACCCAACCCCTTCTAACTCAACCCATCCCCTTCTTTGACTCGACACGTTTTTAACCCAAACCATCCCCCACTGTCACAGTGAAATTCTTATATCCGTCTTGTGTTAATAGAGAGAGATGATCAAATAATAATCTCTAAAGAGAATGGCCCAATAGATGGTTCATGAAGAATCTTGTTAGGGGCAAAACTGTAAATGTGAAAAGTTATGATCTGCCATCTCTTTATTTGTAAAAAGATGGGAATCTCATCTTTTCTAAAGAAAGCCCAAACCCATTTTGGTGAAGTGATGCTGTTGCATGGCTATTTTATATAGCACTAGAGTAGTGAGGTTATCTATTTTAAACTCATGTTAGTGAAAAGATGAAGGCTATTATTTGATCCGTTTTGACCCGACCCGTAACCCAACCCAACCCACTTGTATGACTATAATTATTTGACCCGTGATGAAATTCCAGAGTCCGCCACAAGGTCGAATCAAGGTTCAGTGTACAAAGTCCGGTGAAAGATGATCAATATCTTACTTTGAAATTTACACAGTCGAGTCACACCATGATCTTGGATGGAAAGGTGCATTTTGTGTGTACGTCGGTTGTTATAACCGCAGGGGTTGGTTTGATATATAATGGACCATAGAGGGGCATTAACGGAAAAAGGGAATCATGGTCTCGTACTCGCATCATCCTAGTCTCGTTGTAGATTCCGCTTTTGCAGTATCTTCTTTAGGGCATAGGAACATCTGAGTGAACAAATGTTTATTGTTAGTATCGATGTTTTTAGAACCGGTCACCATATTAGGGGTGTTAAAAAATATCCGAAATTCCAAATCTGAGCTATCCGAAAATTCGGATATCCGAAGTTTCGGATATTAATTTAAAAAATTTCAGATATCCGAAATATATTTTTTTATTATTTATTGAATTTAATTAAATATATAAAGAAATCCTAATTCATTCATGATATACGTCTGATACCGGCTCAATCCTCAGACCCAGCCACCCACGACTCACTCGTCGCTCCGATCCCTTCCTGTCACTTGCCGCCTCAGACCAAACCTCGCAACCACCCACGACTCCACGAGACGCTAGCTACGTTTCTGACTTCTACGCTCATCAGCAGCCACCCACGAGTTATGGCGCTGTCGTCACCTTCCATGCTATCAGCCTACACCAACTTAATGTAATTTCAAATCTCCGACCCAAGTTCAAACATCCGTTTGATTTATGTGCTTATGGTACTTAAGGTAATTAGGGTTCTTCAATAATTATGGTTTGCAAGTTGTAATCTGTTTTAAAGTTTTATGTGCTTATGGTTTGTTTTAAGTTTCAAAGTTTGATTTATGTGATTTATGAACAACATTTCACTATACAGCCTTTTTTTTACTTGGATTTACATTTGGAACAATAACTCTGTCTATTAAATATTAAAATTCAAAATATGCCCGGATATCCAAATTACTATCCGAAATTTTCAGATATCCAAAAATTTCGGATAGTAGATTTTACTACCCGAATCCCTATCCGAAATTTCAGATATCCGAATTTCGAATACGGATTCGGACAATAATTCGGATATCCGAAAATATTTTGAATCTTAATATTTAACAAGCAGACTTATTGTTCCAAATGCAAATCCAAGTAAAAAAAAAGTTGTATTGTAAAATGTTGTTCATAAATCAAACTTTGAAATTTATATCAAACCAGTAAAATGTTGTTCATAAATCAAACTTTGAAATTTATATCAAACCATAAGCACATAAATCAAACTTTGAAATAGATTACAGCTTGCAAACCATAATTACTGTAGAACCCTAATTACCTTATCTACCATAAGTACATAAATCAAACGAATGTTTGAACTTAGGTCGGAAATTTGAAATTACCTTAAGTTGGTGTAGGCTGATAGCATGGAAGGTGACGACGACGGCGGAACTCGTGCGTAGCTGTTGATGAGCGTAGAAATCAGAAAAGTAGCTAGCGTCTCGTCGAGTCGTGGGTGGCTGCGAGATTTGATCTGAGGCGGTCGGCGGCAGGTGACAGGAAGGGATCGGAGCGACGAGCGAGTCGTGGGTGCCTGAGTGGCTGCGGTCTGAGGATTGAGTCGGTATCAGACGTATATTATATATAAACGAATTAGGGTTTCTTTATATACTTAATTAAAGTAAATACAATAAATAATAAAAAAATATATTTCGGATTCGGATATCCGAAATTTTTAAAAACTAATATCTGAATTCGAAAATTCGGATATCGATCAGATTCGGAATTTCGGATCATTCGGGTTCGGTTTAAGAACCGGATGAATTCATAAATAATTTAAAAAAATATTTACAATTTTGGTGTAGATTTGCAATTTAGATTAATAAAATATATACACTCAAATAAACAAAATAGAAGCCTGGAGTAATAAATGAACCTTAACTAAGATTTTGAGGAGAAAAAAATTAAAAAACCAGTTTACCCCTAACCAGTTTGGTCCCGTGCCTAGTTCCCGATCTGAGTGGGACCAGACACACTGGTTAGTATCTGTATGTCAAATCCCCAAGCCCAGATTGACAAAAGGAGAACTAAAAAGAAAAAAATTAGACCTGATGACCCAATAGTATCGAGTTTAAAATTATTTACCTCCATGGGAGGTGGTCAATGAACATAGAAGGTGATACAATCATATCCATGAAAGCTTCCCGATTCGCCACGTAAGCTTCATATCCACATTGTGAAGCTGGCGTGCCCCAACGTTTATATATAGGTGTATTAAAGCTTTTATTCTCGGGGATTATATGAATGACTGTACCCAGCAAAAACATTTCTCTAAAGTTTTCAGATGACTCGTCTTTTTGTGATGGCATCGCTTGCATAAATTGTGACACGACACTATCACGTGAAGTCTCGGCATCGGGAGACTCGTAAAAAGGATTAGACAATCTATTTGATGAATCGCGATCCCGATAATCATCTGCACTATCATAAATGTTCATATCATGCCGAGGGTTGAAATCTTCATCGGGTTCTTGGACTCTCACTACAGTGATTTTCAAGGGATTAATGTTCGTGTCGAAAAATACAACCACACAATACTAGTTGCAAAAAACAAACACTTTACGCAGAATATTAACACACTAGGGATGTTCATAAACTGTTAAAGCTGACAACAGGACAGTCCAAATCGAAGCAAATCAGCCCATTCGGCCGGTTTGAGGTTTGTATGGCTCAGTTCACATTTTACGGTTCAGGTTTAACGGTTTGGTTCACGGTTTAGAACTTGGAACTGACCGTTCACCTTTATTTATTTATAATTTTTTTTTTTGAAATATGCAGATATGAATACATATAATATTCATGAACCATCTTATACCTTTTATAAAATTATACAAACTAACAATTTTAAAAGAAAATTAAAAACCGGCAAAACCGGACCGTGAACGCCCCTAGAACACACTTTGGACTTTATTGTGGCAATTTCAACTCATGTACTAATAAACGAGTTGATTTGGGCTATCCGGCTGTGTTTCAGCTCTAGCGGTCAAATGGGTATATCAAAAAGTAACGCTTAAGGATAAACGGATTGAAAGTTTCCAAAGTGTATTTTAACGCCTACAAGATGGTTGTACTAAAAAAATAAGATATAATTGGAATTTTTTAACTCGTATTTAACACATAGTTAATTAGCTGAAAAAGTGTGTGTGTCAACCCAACCAGTTTCAACTTGTACAAGGATGGTAATGGGTAAGGTATGGGATTGGTCTGGGTAATCAAAGTCCCATACCCGTCAGTAACCCATTACTCATTACCCATCCGTGTATAACCGTTTATGATCTTATGTAGTTAAAATTTACCCATTGGGATGCCCAAAACCCGAAACTAAACTCACCTCAAAAACCGACTTGAAATATCAAATAATCAACTACTTCTAACAATTTTATAATTTTAATAATTTCAAGTTTCTAACTTCAGCATAGAATTTATTACATTTTTTAAGATTATATAATATATTAATATATTCAGTTTCAGTATGGGTAAACGGGTTTGGGTAAACAGACGGGTAACACCTAACACCATACTCGTCCAAAACCCGCAAAAAAATTTAAAATTAAACTTAAAATTAAACCCATACCCAAATACCCGTCCCGAATATTTCGGGTTTTCCCGTCAAGTTCGGGGTATTTTGCCATCCCTACATGTTAACCAAACCACCTGACCTGCCAATTTGCCACCTCTACTTATATCCATGATGGTTGCTAGGATTCTCATAATATAATTTGTAAATTTAGTAGTATTAAATAATGTACCATTTATATGTTCACCCTGATTATAATGTGTGTTTTCTCTTCTCGTTGGCGATGAACTCGACCCTGAAGATGCAGGCTCTTCCTCATGTTTGTTCCACAGATGGGTGGTCACTGAAAGAAACCGGCGCGCAAGTTTATGAATTATGGCTGAGTCAGCATCAGCATCATTTGATAGTGCCAGCATGGCAGATGTTTGTAACCGCATAATTGAAGCAACCGAAAGCCGTGATGAGAATTCATTATCATACACAATGCTGCAGCAGATATGGACAACAATCAACAATTGGTTGGGATGAAAATAGATAACTAGCAAGATTAATTACCTCGTGATAAAACCTGAACATGCATTTGCTAATATTGAATCTACACATGGAAGCGGCCCATAACTATATACATGTAATCGTGGAAATCGTCCATATAACTGTCCATAAAAACAAAAAATATATATATAAATTTATAAATAAAATGCATTTGATGTTTGATGCAGACTATATGGTTCGGTTACTATAATAGTAAACTGTTAATTTCATAAGTGACTTGATACTAATCCTGCAGATTGTCCGCACGTCCAGGGATAGAATTGTAATTTACTCTAAATGAAAATATAAAACCAAACCTTCAATCCTAACATTGCAGCAATGGCCCCTCCAAGGGAATGTCCCACAACACGAAGGTTGTACCCTTCACACTCACATCCAGCTCCCAGTAATGAAGTAAGCAATCCACCTTTCTGGAATTCTGATTCAAAATTTGAATTGTAAGAATCCAATTCGGGAAGAAAACAGTGGAATCTCGTAAGGTAATCTGAATCTTTGAAAAGGAAACTGTTAATATTTTAAGAATTTGAATTGTAAGAATCCAATTAGCGAAGAAAAAGTGAAATCTCATAAGGGAATCAGAATCTTTTAAAAAGGAAATTGTTAATATTTTTAAGGGATGGAAGTTGTGCTCTATTATTATTCGGTTTCCCCTTAGATTAAGATCATTTCATACCTTTGTTTTCAGGGTTTCCATCAATTTGTTCATACAGATCGCGTGCAGACTCCACTATACCAGAGTGTCCATAATGTGTAGAACCTGGCGGAATAAGATTATCACTGTGACAAGGATGAGGAGGAAGAAGGATTCTGGTCACGAAAATGTTACAGTGTCATAAGTCATAAGCCACTCTATATGCAAGAAAAAGCAATGTTACTCATAAATGCTACTCCATGAAGGTGAGGATATCATTGATTGAAAAAAAATAACTTGTTGAGGTATGAAAATTGGAACAAAAAGAAGAGGAAAAAAAAGATAACTTTTTGAGGTATGCATACTTAAGAAAAATAAGAGGGAGAGAACGTACTATATCAAGCCATCTATATCTTGTGTAGCAAGCAAGCATTCCCTACTTAAACCATCAGTCAAGAGATCTTCGGGAGTTTCAGTTCCCCGCACACAAATCACAACAGTTTTTATATCATGGAGAACCACAACAAAGTATGCTGCTTCACACCTTGTCTGAAAACCAAGAAATGCAAATTTGATACAATGATAAGAGAAATGTAAAAACTAGAAACTGTGTAGCCAGTCTAAATAGGCTCTTGAATCTTAGTAATATGTATACACACACACACATGTAGCATTCTTTTCCAAACCAATAGTATGTTGAGAACCGCATAAGACGTATACATATCGCTTCAACGAAAAGGGTAAAATTGAAAAACAAGATTTATTTATCTCTCTCCACTCTTACTTTGATTTTATCTCCTCTCCTGAATTCTTTTTAGAAAAATATAAAAAGGCGCACATGTGCATATAGTGTATATGCATATGTGCATTTACATAAAAGATTATTAATACCATATTTTTTAAATAAATCTTAAACATATTGAAATCTACATGAATTTTAGTCAAACTATATAATAAATAGTGCAATTTTAATGTGGTTCTCACATTTCTCAACATACTACGGTTCTGAAAAAAACGACCCACTATATATATAAGAAAAATTGAAATAGAAATTTACAAGGACCTGACAGACACGGCCTTGTCGAAGCGAATCGGGAGGCAAATTTACATATCTCAGAAAAGCTCTTGCATGACCTCGCCACCAATTGTCACCTTTGAGTATGGGAAGTCTACAGGAAAGTAGGATTGTTGGTATACACATAGTAGAAATAACCATTTGCGAATATTTCCACTAAGATGATAAGGGAAATTTAAAAAAAACAAACAATTTGCATCAAAAGGAGTTACTGCGGGTCAACCTATTCCGAGTCCATGGGGTCATAACCCCTTGCCTATACAACCATGCACAAAGAAACAAAATGGGATTCCTTCCAACATCAAGTAAAGGACCCTGCACTAAGAAAATAGTTAGTGTTAAGAAATTATTATAATAATTAACAAAAAAGACCTTATTCTGAGAATACCGTGTATGCAGCTTCTGCAAAAGGATGAAAATCAACGGCTCCTTGAATCAGTTCTTCAGGCGCCTCTATGGTTTCCTCTTCAAGTTTTGGCATTAGGCTTTCCCTTCTCAACAAAGCTAGGCCTGAATATAGTAATTAATCAAGTCATTCAAAATAATAACTACAACATAAATGAGTTTTGAATAAAGCAGAGGCTGATAAAAAATGGAGCATGGTATTTTGTGTTAAATGACAATTTGCAAAGTGCATAAGATACCAATCTACTTTGATTTCAGAGATTTATCTATCTGACTTTTGGGTTTAAAGTAGGGAACTTGGTAAATTATAGCGTCAGAAAAGCATAAATTTACAACGAAGCTAGTTAAAATTTTAATGTGGTCCAAGAACACAAACAGCAAGGCTTTTATTATAAAAGATGAAGTATAATTTATATGAAAATCAAAAAAAAAATTCTTCATGTTAAAATCTGAAATAGACAAACATGTCTGTGATAAACGAACTACATGTGACTGTTGTATGCAACATTTTAACATGTGGCCATTGAAAACGCCTATATCACTTCATGTAATGAAGGAAATATCAAGGCGGTCCTATTTTTGAAAAATAAATTACTTAATAACAATTTACAAGCATTGTACATTCGTACCCGATGTAGCACATAATTTCCAAAACAGGAAGCATGGACTTCTCATGAAGATGTATATTACAAAATGTTATCACAAAATATTTTATCATTTTATCCAATGGAACAAGACAGACCTGCCAAGAGTTCTAGATGTCCTTTCCCAGATGCACGATAAGAAACAAGGTCACCCAGTAACTGTGCCACTGAAAAAACTTCATCTTCCTCCATTACATTCCTAAAATTTGAAGAATTTTTGAAGTAAAAAAGAATTAAAAATAAGCAATAAAACTAAAACTTTTAAGCCAAAAACAGTGCAGAAGCATACAGGTATTTGACACGTCCCAGACAGCACAATGCCTCACGAATGCCATGATCAAATACTTCTCTATAATGGTGTTTCCATGCTTTATTTTCATTTGTATAGAAAGATCTCCATCTTAGCACATCAGATCCTGAAAAACATTGTACCAGTGTGACAACACACACCATGATAATAAATACCGCCACCATATTATGCAGCCATGTGGTATTCGTTGAAAGAAGCGCTGCAAAAACAACAATTATAGATATAGTAAGCCCTGCATATATCTATTGATAAAGAATAATATAATAGTACAGTTTCATTTGATAGAACATTCTACACTCATTAAACTGTAACTTCATGAAGCATTTGAGCTTTGTTCTATTATATTATTCATTTAACTTCAACAAGAGAACAACTTAACATATTTAGAGAAGTAGAGAGACTGAAAGGGTCTCAAGTGTACCTAATATACATTCATTTGGAGTTCGCTCTTCAAAAACAAGTTTTGAAATATTGATCAGAAGATAACTCGCTCCCAGAAACTGCAGCAATGTAATTACCAATGCAATTCGGGTCCACCGTACCCACTTCGTGTACCTAATCTGTTAAGAGATAACAGAATAATAAATTCGGTGACATTTGCACATATGTCAATCCAAAAATAAATTTGCATGCAAAAATGATGTCAGGTAGATGGGGTGCCACATTTTGTTATTGTAGAAACTTATGAGGTCATTCTACTTTAACAAACTTCTTCAAACTTTCCACACACATGAAAGTATTGGACGTATGCCAACAATGTGTGAAGAAATCGTATGAACCCCAAATCCCCAATAGCTCCAAGAAAATTTCAGCGCAATTTAGAACAATTCCACCTGGAAAGTTCAGGTAATATTTAACACAAGAAATGAAAGAAGAAAAAAAGAGGAAGGGGGTTAATCTGAATCTATACAAGAAGCAGACCATGAACTTGCTTCCTCAATGGAATCTTATTGGAATTGGTGATTGGATTATTTGGAAACTTGGAATGAGATAATGTAAACAAGCTTCAAAGGCTCACAGGAGGATGTTTCCATATTTCTTGGTATTATAACTAGGTTGAAAATGTGAAACAGATAGATACAGAGAAAATATTAACCACCTAATCTCACGCACCGTAAACTGAAACAAAAAGTACAACAAGTGAGAACCTACATGCAGCTAAGACCACTTTCATGATCTTACCACGATAAAACAATTAAAAGCAACACGTTATAACAGGACACAAAACCGTTAGGTCAATACTGGGAATGCCAATGCCACGAATGACTGGTTTTCAGAAAGTTTGATATTAGATCATGATCATTATGTCAACCTTATGTTGACTGTGAATCAAATGACTAAGTATCAAATATTTTATTGGCTTTTGGCCAAACCCTAACAATGCCTCCAAGGATCTCATTTTAATAAAAGCAAGTGTTATGTGGCAAGTTCTACTTATACAAGCATACAGATGTCTCCAAAATGTAAACAACCTGCAGTAGCCTCATTTTGTCATTTTTCTATAAACTTCATACTTCCTTTTCCAGCATCATATAAGGAATCATTACACATCATATTAATCAAGTTAGATCATCCGAGTTCTTAAACAAACATGCACCATTGATTCGTTAACAAATAAAGATAGATCTCATATTCGATACTGTATTATTACTCAAAAGAAAAACTACAAAAAAAAGCAATAAAACGATGCAAATTATACCCGCTGGTGACGCCGAATTAGGGTTCCGGCAGCTCGTGTTTCGGTAGGAGTATTAACGATCGTCAAAGCCGTCGCTCGTTGGGCGATTGCAATCGGAATCATCGTGGCCATTCTCAAACACGAAAGGAACAAAATCACGATGAGCGGAAAAACGTCGCCAAATGCGCAATCGGAATAAGCTGCAATGATTAAAATGAGGCTGATGATCATCAAAAACAAATTCGAAATCCCTAGGAATAGAGCACTCCATCTCAGCTGCTTGATCATTGTGATGCTAGTAAATTAAGATTCGCATTGATATGATCAGCGAGAAAAATAATATCATTGTCGAGACGAATTGGGGATTTTGGAAACGATCATATGCCCGAATCGCATACCCGTTTACCAGTCTATAAACCCAATATATCAATAATATTTTCTTTCTTTTTTTTTTTTTTAAAAGCAAGCTAAACTATTATTAATTTATTAACAAAATAAAACAAAAAACAAAAAACCCCAAGCCGGTGGCTCGGGACAGCCCCAAATTACAAACTTAGTCACAAACATCAAAAATACAAAAATCCCCAATTATATTACGGTAAGCTGAAACAAACTCCAATCCTCCCAGTTAATGTTCCTCAACTTTGCTCTACGCGTTATCCATAAGTATGATAGTTCCTTGATTTGCGCCACGCAATAGTGATCCGATGAGGCCTTGTCTTCGAAAATTTTCTTGTTCCTAGCGATCCATAAACATCACATTATTGTTAATACAATGGCATGTATTAATTTCTCTTTCCCTTTTGTAAGTTGTAGACCTTCCACCTGGATGAACACCTCCTTGATTGAGTTCATACTTGATGGTATTGGTTGATTGCACCATCTCCAAATTTGCCACCATATTGATCTTGTAAAAAGACACGTGACTATTATATGATTTGCACTTTCTTCACAAATTCCATAGTTGAGACAAGTCGTGTCTGCTATAGGCGCTCCTCTATAAGCAAAAGCTTCCCTAGTCGCTATTCTCCCGTCCATAGCTCTCCACATGAATATTCCGACTTTTGGTGGTACCTACGAGTTCCACCTGAACTCCGGGCAAGAAAAATCTGCTCCCCATGCTTCTTCTAACTCTTTTCTGACCATGCTCACTTTAAACTCTTCCTCGTCTACCATCTTCCAACCCCAAACATCCTCCTTCTGATTTAACTAAACCTGTGTCAATAAAGCAATTAATTGGTTAAGCTGAGAATGATATAGACCCTGTAAATGATCCTTTTTCCATGTCCATCTCCAATTGTTAAATTCTTCCAAGAAGCAACCTGCAACGTACATTTTTTTATCTTTTGCAAAAGAAAATAAGTTAGGAAAAACTTTTTTTTAGGATACCGATCTCAAGCCAATGATCCAACCAAAACCTCGTGTTGCTACCTGATCCCACTTTACATTTAATCTTCTGATGAATGTCAATATTAAGTTTCCCGAAATCTTTATGAATTGATATTATATTCTTCCAAACCCCTACTGACTTCTTTATTGAGAATGTATTAAATGATCTTTGTCCTCCATGTGTCGTTTCAACTATCCTTTTCCACATGTGTGCTTTGTCGTTCTTCAGTCTCTATCACCACTTTACGAGTAGTGTCAAATTCAAATCCCTGATACTTCCCACTCCAAGCCCACCTTTACTTTAGCTGTCACGATTTTTTCCCATGCTACCCACCTTATTTTTTACCATGGAACCACTACCTCGTAGGAATTTTCTTCGGATGCCTTCTGATGTATTTATCATTTTGGTTAGAAATTCAAACTGTGAGCGATCAAACGCTTTGGTGTACAAATCAGCATAGTTGTCAGTCGTATGCACTTTCACAAGTTCGATCAGCTTCTTCTCAGCACGGTCTCTGATAAAATGATGACGGATCTCGATGTGTTTTGTCTTCAAATGTTTCATCGGATTATTAGTGATCGACACCGTGGTTGTGTTATCAATCTGACCTTACATTTATATATGAAAAATCAAGATCTGGTGATATAACGCAAGGTCTTCCAAAAGTGGAACATGTGTTAGAAGTGCGTTCGATTGATTCAATATCGATGAATCTCGAAAAGAGGATTGAGGGTTGGAACAAATGTATAACAAGAATTCTTGGAATTCCTTGGGCATTCTTTATTGATGCTGAGCTAACTATAGTGCAAAGTCGTATCTCTTTGGTTAATAAGGTCCAAAAGGTTTATCGATCCCAGTGGGTGCAGATACATAATATGCATATAGAAATTATTGTACGTCAAATAACATCAAAAGTGTTGGTTTCAGAAGATGAAATGTCTAATGTTTTTATTTTTTAGTGCTTTGAAGAGTGATGAGTAGTAATTTGGAGTACTCCCTAATACTGCCTTGATGAGAGTGATTCAACCTGCAAAAGACAAGGTTTTTGCCTTCTAATTTGATACTTTTTTGTTGACTTTGTCAATCACCGATTTCCATGCTTTGACTCTATTCATGTTATCGTCTACCGACATCCCCAAGTAGATTTACCTTCAATGGTTCAATCAATAAATTATTTGATCTTCCTACATATAATACGCTAGTATTAAGCCACGCACGTTGCGACGTGTTAACTTGCGTGTTGTTGTACGTTAAAACGTAAAATAACAAAATTTAGAACGAAATGTAAAACACTGTCGTAGAAAAGAATAACCAAGTCATAACGGTAAAAACCTATGTAAAAAAGGATAAAAAAAAACTAAAAAAACTTTAATGACTTATTCGTTTATGGTTAGATGACTTCTACATTATCACGTGCAGCTCCATTTTAAACAAAGCTTACATCGAAACGTAGATAAAAACAAGCAAGTCGTAACAGTATATTCGGAACTTTATAGAATATCACATTTTAAAAGTTATAAACGAAAAACTAAAAAAAAACTATGAGTATGACATATGTCAAGTTTTGGTGGGCGAAAAAGAAAATAAGCTTCTTTTTTTTTTTGTAAAAGTCTAAGGTTCAAAATTGTAAGTTTAACTAAAATAGATAGTGTAAAAACCCCGTGAGACATGCGGATGACATGGATCAGATATAATAATATTGAAAGAGATTGTAAAGATGCGTGTGAATGAGGATGATAACCAAACAAGAACAATATGAACTTGTAAGAACACCAAAGTATAAAATATATCATTAAAACACTCTTTATTCATGTATTCAAGTAAATATGATCAAGATTTACAAGAATATTCTAAGATGAAGATCTTAGTGGTGGAACTCTCATCCACCCCTTGGAACATGTCCAAGGGGTGAGGTTACTCACATGGTGGCTAGGGTTTCTACCTCACTCTCTCACACTCTCAAATGAGGATGAGGATGGTAATTATAGTCCCTTGTCCTAAATATTACAACATAATTATTTAGGAAAACTATTACCTAAATACTTGTTATTATGAGATACTAGGGCAAATCTCATAATCCAAGGCCATCAATCTCTCATTATCGTTTAACCGTGGGATCGGTTTAGACGCTTTACCTCTTCGACATTTAATTAGCTCTTCAGTGGTAACTAAGTTCTTCGGTACCGGGCGAACGGTAGCATCTTGAATCTTTGGTACTAAGTTGCATTGCATTGATGACTGCAACTTAGGTCTTCATGTAAAATCTTGGATTACATGATATTCCTACGCGATCTGTTACAACATTTCATCATACAAATCTATATGAATCTAGATTACACAAATCTAGACCTTACAATCTCCCCCTATTTGTTGATGAAATATGTATAATACTTAGAAATACAATGAAACAAAATTTGACCACAAATAACATCTTCAAGGCTTCTGTGAGCTCGTAGAAGATCTCCGCTTATTTGTTAGTATCTTGTTTCTTCATCTCAACCATGGAAACATACATCTTGTTTGAATTCTAAACAATCATCATACAATTTCACATCTTTCGTTGTACTTCTCCCCCTTCAATGAAACTCCCCCTAAATATAAGCATTTAGTTCTTCTAATTACCAACCCAAGGAATTAAGAGTTTAGGGTGTTTGTCCCCACAACGAGACGTAACTGATTAGGGATCAAAGTGCAATGAGAAACACGAAACATGTGTAAATGATCTTGATTGTTTTTGCCTTGCAAGCGAGTGTCAAAACCATGTACTACCATCTTCAACGAAATGTTTCTAACTTCTTCAAAACGCCTCCAATTATTTTTCAATGGTTTTTAAGGCTTCCAAGAGTTTGTCTCGACTTCATTACTAATTCACAAACTTTTCTTTTATTGCCCAAAAATAAACAAACCCATCCAGTAAGAATTTTGGTAAATGCTTTCCAAAATAATTACTTCATCATTTGGATATTAAGATTTGCTACCAACCAATTGTTTCTTCAAATTTGCTACCAAACACCATGAAATTTTCACAGTAGCAATTTTGAATAAAAGAAAATGAATGAGTGGCACAAATGGTAAATACCTATCAATCCATGTAAACCAATGAATCTGATTTTGTTCAAGAAATCATGTGGGATTTATCTTGAGACCCACCAGAGATGAAATGCATTGCTTGATCCATATGTTATTGTATTCTTGAGGCCCACGAGAGCTGAAATACACTTCAATTAGCCCATTAACAACCTTCAACGTGTCAGCGACATTTAAAGATTTAGTTCTGTGAAGTTTGCCCCAAACCTAGCACAGTAACAACAACCGCCTCCCATTTACTACTTCCACCATCATTCACACAAGAACCCAAATTAGTACCGTCTATTTTGTCACCATCCGATCTCAGAAATATTTTTTGTCAATGAAGAAAGTTCATAACTGAGACAGACATGAGGAGCTGAACTTGCTACTGTTACGATTTCGAGTTGGTGAAGGTGTTTTGAGGCTGCCGACTGCAAGAGAAAACCCTACCTTTTGATCTCTTCAAGTTGCAACTGAAAGACCTAATTTCTGAGTTTGCTACAGATAGTGGAACCTCCTTCAAACTTGTTATGGATGGTTCGTTTAACCTGTTTTGCTGCCGAACTTTGAATTTTCAGCGGATGGTTCTCTAACACAACTTGCTGCTGACCTCTTTTGTTGCTGATCAACAAAGCAACTATTAATTGCTGCTGATCAAAGAGTTTGCAACGGATGGGGGAAAGTTGCAATTGATGGAAGCTTTTGGTGCGGATTCGTTGGTTTTCATCATCACTAGCAACTGTTGCTACTGATGGTTGGTTCTTCATTTTTGCTACGGACCACACAATTTTCTGCTGACCAGAAAAATTGCTGATGAAGGTAGAGTTTGCAGCTGATGGATGAGTTTGCTGTAGATAGGGTTAACTTGCAGCTGATGGTTCAGTTTTCAAACTTACTGATGATAGAGTTAATTGCTGCTTATTACTGAATTTGCTGCTGATAGCACAAATTCAAAAAGAAACCCTAATTTTATACAGTAGCCGCCGACCTTTCCACCATCCAGAACCCTAATTTCATAACATCAGCCGTCACCCTTTTCTACCATACAAAACCCTAATTTTCATCTGTAAATATAAGTAGCTTGTAGGATTTGTGAAGATTAGATGAAATTTTGGTTGTTTGGTAAAGAATACTCATGGAACAGTGGTTATTCCATAAATTTGTTCAAACCTAGCTAGATATGATGTGTTAAACGGTAAACTAGCTAAATGTATTTGAATAAACAATGTGACATCTGGCTATTTAGGGTTAACTCCATTGTCAAAATCCAGTTAAATGTTAACCTTGTTACCTAACTCAAACTCCACGGACTGTTTTTGTAATTATTCTAACTCAAACTACAAGGACTAATTGTGTAATTAGGCAAAACTCAGTTTAATTGACTTTGAAAGTCAAAATCTCATGCTCTTATGTTCTGGTTGACTTTAGAAAGTCAAACAATCAAGTTCTTAACCCAAACTCAAACCCCAGAGACTAAATCTGCCTATTCTTAAACTCTAATACAAGAAACTGGAGGGGCTAGACTTGTAATTAGACCATACTCGATTTCTGTTGACTTTCATAAGTCAAACAGATTGTTCTTGACACAAATTCGCGAAATTCGTTACAATTGATAACAGTTGTGCACGTTAATGACATTCACGATACCATTAAAACATCCATCATCGTTATTACTGTGAATTAAACTCCAATTATGAGTAATAATGTCTTAAACGTCGACCATAACCACGTCTTCATCAAATTCGCATCAAATCGTGAACCATTCATTGGACACCCTACGCACCTAAAACAAGCATCCCTGAACCTGTTGCACCATCCATTGTGATCGAAGACGTAGCCTGGGACGCCGGAGGCTTGACCATTCGAAGTCGGACCTGCACTTGGTCGAGCACCTTCAATCCGAACACCATTCTGGTAACCAAACACTCCCTTAGCTTCGTTTTTACTTCTAGAACCAAAGCACCATGTTAATCCAGGCTTTCACTGTCGGATTTAACACGATCTGATTCTAGGGTTCTTAACACATTCGGGTTTAATTGAATCCCACTCTATACTTTGTTTAAATCCAATTAATTTATATCACTAGCTTCGCAATCCTTGATTCTTTGAAAACCCCATGATCTCAACAACCTTTATTATCAGATTTGATCGATTCGATCTTGTGTTCATAACCTAGGGTTTCTAATGAACGAACAGGGGATTAGGTAACCTAAAATCTAATGATTTTGCAATTAAACGAACCCGCAGACTAAAAAACGCTCGATTAACAAAACCTCTATGAATCCTTAGTCAATCGTGATCAAATTCCTGGAGTTTGGGACTGGTTTTGATTCGGTCTGTTTAGGGGGGAAGAACACTAGTGCCATCCGTATTAAAACCTAATGGATCCAAGATTTGTTGCGATTGCCCTAGCGGGTGGAATGGTTAAAGCTTGGTGTTGGTGTGGGTGAGACCCAGGTTCGAACCTCACCCACAATTTTATTTATTTTGGCCACTTTTTGAGATGTATTTTTATATAAAATAATCCGTATATTATTTTAATAACATATTAAAATTTTTTTGCCTCAGAAACCACCCGTAGGTTCGGGTTTGGTTCTATAACCTATGTTTTTAGTATTATTTCCACTATTATAATAATATATATTGACTCCGATTAAAAATAATATATGTATATATTATTTTTGTCACGTTAATAAACTATGTGTAACGTTTCAAACTAATAAATGATATAATTATTTATATTGTTTACCCACGTTGTATTCTCGAATAAAAATAATATATTTATTATTTTTGTCACATAAATGATTATCGCGTTATTTCTTCGAACTTAAAAATAACATAAAGAGTTATATTATTTTCTTAAACCATTATTTAAAGGTTCAAACACATGAATATTTATTTAAATAAATATTATTCGTAATTAGAAAACTCTTGATTCGAAACGCACATATCCTTGTGTTTCCCACTTGCATCCTTGTGAGGTGCTATCCACTACTCGTACACAACTCAGGTGAGTTTCACGGCCCCTTTTTACTCATTTTCATGTTGGGGGAGAAACATGTACACAAATCAACATCTTTTACTTGTTTTCCTGTTGGGGGAGAAACATACACGCTAGCAATCATATTTTTACTTGTTTTCCCGCGGGAGAGAAACATGTACGCAAACAAACATTATTTTACATGTTTTTCCCGTTGGAGTAGAAAACATGACGCAAACTATTTTGATTATGGTAATTCATATGATATCACTGTTGAGGCTAAGCGTAACACACTATCATGAAAGTCCTCACACATCGGACCGTTAATATGGATTTAGCGAGGTAATGTTTGGTAGTACTACTGGGTTTGACAAACCCCACCCGGGCTAGTCGTCTAGTTCGATTGGAGGTCGAACGGGTGTAATATTGACCTAATCACATTAGTCAGAGTTGATAGACCTAGCTGGAGGCAAACAAACAAACACATCAGTCAGCTTCGGTTGCGAGCGCTTTAGTAAGACAGGAACATTGACTAGCTACCTATAAATATGCATATTGAATGTACATAATCTGGAAAACACTATCTTATTGCAAACTTGAAACCTGTGAACTCACCAACCTCGTGTTGACACTTTTCGTACATGTTTTCTCAGGTCGCTAAGGCACATGTTGCACAACTAGGACATGCATGGAGTCCTACTATCATTTCACTCATATGCAAACTGTTAAAACAATTCACTTACTTTTATTAAACTAAACTTTGACGCGTTGTTTTGCGCATTTACTTTCTTGTTTAAACGCTTCCGCATTAACTCTGAACTTTTATGTTATGACATTTTAAGTCCCAAATAGTGTCGTTTGATGTAACTAATGACTGAGATCCTGGTTTGTCACACGCCTAACGGTAAAACTCCGTTAGTGGATTTTGGGGGTGTGACAAATAATGATATTCAAGAATTTGTTGTTGAATCACATGGATTTACTTCATTTTTGCCCATAATCAATTTTCTTCTTGTAGTACCAGCTTGAATATCATTTGGCCCTATATTTGAGTCCAACAGACTTATACAAAGCAGCCTTGAACTCCCTCTCTTAATCATCTCTAACATAATACCTCGATCCAAGAGCTTGGTTTGAATCAAACAATGATGAAAATGTTTGATTCGGGAAACAGGCTCTGATACCAATTGTAAAAACCCCGTGAGACATGCGGATGACATGGATCAGATATAATAATATTGAAAGAGAATGTAAAGATGGGTGTGAATGAGGATGATAACCAAACAAGAGCAATATGAACTTGTAAGAACACCAAAGTATAAAATATATCATTAAAACACTCTTTATTCATGTATTCAAGTAAATATGATCAAGATTTACAAGAATATTCTAAGATGAAGATCTTAGTGGTGGAACTCTCATCCACCCCTTGGAACATGTCCAAGGGGTGAGGTTGCTCACATGGTGGCTAGGGTTTCTACCTCACTCACTCACACTCTCAAATGAGGATGAGGATGAGGATGGTATTTATAGTCCCTTGTCCTAAATATTACAACATAATTATTTAGGAAAACTATTACCTAAATACTTGTTATTATGAGATACTAGGGCAAATCTCATAATCCAAGGCCATCAATCTCTCATTATCGTTTAACCGTGGGGATCGGTTTAGACGCTTTACCTCTTCGACATTTAATTAGCTCTTCGGTGGTAACTAAGTTCTTTGGTATCGGGCGATCGGTAGCATCTTCAATCTTTGGTACTAAGTTGCATTGCATTAATGGCTGCAGCTTAGGTCTTCATGTACAATCTTGGATTACATGATATTCCTAAGCGATCTGTTATAACGTTTTCATCATACAAATCTATATGAATCTAGATTACACAAATCTAGACCTTATCGATAGTGACATATTGTAAAATCGTGAGGGGCCTTAATGTAACTTTTAAAAGAAGTGCATAAATTTGTCGTACCGCATAAGAAAATGTAATAGGTAAATACTATTTACTAAATAGTACTTTTAGTGAGTGTCATAATAAAGAAACATTTTTACTATGTCACTGGACCTTTTCTTAACCGACTAATGCCACGTGGCACATTCTAAGACAAACAAATTCTTATTCCACGCAAAAAATAAGAATTCGAGGATCCACTTGACCCATGCCCACATAAATCTGGATCCGTATTTAAACCCATAAACCGTAAGAAAAAACCCTAATCTAGGAGTCGCTCATCTGCTCCTCTCCAAACGTAAAGTCTATCGGAAATTCAAGCCTTCTTTGTTGATGGGTCATGGATTCCATAATAGTAAGATCTGTATAGTGAAGTCTTCTGCTGATCGGAGATGGAGACGGCTATATTGAAGCCATTTTCGTTGCCGGTTACCGCGTCGGAGGCGGATTCTTTAGGATGAAAATGTGTAGCCACAAGGAGCGTCGTGAAGGGTGAGCCGCTTATTTTTCTTTTCGATTTTATGAATTTAATTAGGGTATAAATTTGGGGTTTTTTTTAATCCATCTCTGCAGCCGTCTTTCTAAAATAACCATATCTGCAGGCTTCAAGGAGCATCATGAGGGGTGAGCCGGATATTTTTCTTTTCAATTTTATGAATTTAGTTAGGTTTTAAATTTGGGTTTTTTTTAATCCATGTTTGCAGGCGTCTTTTTTGAGAGATGATGCACGGTTCTGGACTTTGAATCAAGAATCACTGAGATATGTGTTTCTTATAATTATATTCGTTCCTTTTCGTTCCTTTTCGTTCCATTTGCGAAATGAGAGAGATGGCTAGCCAAGGGTATTTAAGGGAGAGTGCTTTCCTCCCTTTAGCCCATTTGCGCAGCCCATCTCGGTCCAACCTCGGCCCGACCCAACGAGTCTCTTTTCGTTCCATTTGTTGCGTACTAAAACCCGTTATTATTATTATTGTCGTTATTTTTGGGGTGTTACAAGTCTACCATCCTTACAATAGGTTTCGTCCTCGAGTAGTAACGTCATGTGGTGGCACTATTTTTACACAAAATCTCCGCGACAACGCGCCGGGATACTTCCTAGTTACTATAATTGAGCTTAGTGTTTGATATTCCAAAGTGATTTTTTTTATTTTAGTTTGAGATCGGGTATCGAATAGTTTTTTTTTAAACGACAATTTGGATCACTGACGGGTCATTGACCCACTCGATCATCTCCACCTTCTTTAGGAGGAAACCCACCATATGTGAGAAAACATCATGGTCTAACCTGGAACCCTTTTTTTGTTACAAGTGAGACTTGAATCCAAGACCTCCCTATTTTAGTTAAGTCTTGGGTATACATTTGACACTAGGCTAAGCTAGTGGTTGTGGTATCGAGTAGTAACAATCTCAATTGGTAACTTTAATCATATAAGTTCATAAACGCAGTCTTCGAGATATAATAAACTTTACACACATGTTTCTGAAATTGTTTAACAACTTAAAACTAGGAAATTGATTGGATGTAGCTTGTTAGTTGTTAGATTTTCTAATGTTATTTGTTACATATATTAGCTTGGGTGTAATCTTTTAATAAAATATATTTTTATTATTTATTAATATTATTTTTGTTTTGAAAACACAAACCAAAAAAATAATCATCGACTAAACTTCATCTACTTTCCTGTTCACTATCATAGTTTGCCTAAACCCCATGGTCTACCCTATTGCCTAAAAATTAGACGTTTTCAAAAATTCAAACTTGAGTTAATACGGTTGAACACAATTTTTTTTACTGAATCCAAACACATTTAAAAAAATTGGGTTAGATAGTTTAACAAACTAATCTTTATACTAACAAATAAAAATTATAAGAGGACACGTATCATTTTCTGATCCAACCTCAGCATATCTTTTTCCTGTTAAATAAAAATATTGAAAGAATATATTTTTAAATATTTAATATAAATCTAATTATGGATAGTTATTATATCAAATGAATTTAATATGAATAACATTTATCAATTACATAAAAAAAATTAATACCCAGTTGGAAAAAAATGTTTTAAAAATTAATTTAACATAATTTATAACTGGCACGTCAAAGTACATTATTTTAAAGACATATTTTGACAAGTGTATGTGTTAACAAATTACATTATATTTTATTTAATCAGTGTAATACATGAGTTTTTAAAGACATAATTTTTTTATTACTAAATATATAATATTACATTTATTCAACCCGTGTAATTCACGGGTTCTAATCTATAGATACTACGCTCACCTCTTTGCAAATCCACACGTTCCTTAACGTTAATAACACTTCGCTTTTGAGAGTGAAGTTTACCTCATCAATCGTGTACACTCTTACGCATGTACACTCTTATGCGTCTCATAGGCACTCACCCTTTAAGCGTATCTTGCACCAACCTCGAGAATTTTATTTCAAAAGGTATTTAGTTGTGGACTATTAGTTATCTTTGAGGCGCTAACTCTCAAGGATAATTTTTAGTTGTGGATAGAGGAGCGTAAAAAACCGGTTTGGGATCTCAAATCGACCCAAACCTATTGTTTATTGGATTGCACAAGTTTACAAAGAAAAATTAAGGATGAAAATACCACCTTCAACTTAAATTTGCTGAGTGTACCAACCAAATCAACTCAAATATACAAACTCGTTGAATATACGAGCCAAATCAGCTCGATCTGAATTACTAACTGATTTTTGTATCGAACTATTTAATGAACTCCAACTACAACTAATAGTGTATTTATTTATTTATTTTGTAAGTGTGACACTTTTTTTTCTAAGTGTGACTATATTTAAAAAAAAGTCCAGTTGGATTTTCACAACGGCCCATAATATCTTGTCGCATTCATGTGTGTGGACCCACACGCTGAGTCACGTGCTCCACACTGACACAGCTACAGTACAAATGTTCCCTGTAGCTTCCAACACACAAAGCTTTATAAGACAATTACATAAATTCCCCTTAGACTATTGGCCAAATATACTGTTTAGTCCAAATGACTTCTTTATGGGACAATCACCATATTAGCCCTTTCACCAACTACATTTAATAAATTAGCCATTAACCAAATTTTTTATAAAAAAATGACCTATAGAAGTGTGACACCTGTCCAAATGGCGATATATTATACCAAAATATTGTCACCTACGATACAATATGCCAAAATATTGCTATTTATGGGAAACTATCGCTACTTTTCGCCTTTTAAAATAGAAAATAAAAAAAAGAAAATATCGTCAAATGGCGATGCAATATGTCAAAATATCGCTGTTTATTTTCTCTTTTTTAATTTCAACTATTAAGATAAAAAAAAATAAAAATAAACAAGAAGGTCCCTTTGTTACGCCGTTTTATTGACCTATCGTCCCTTTGTTACGCCGTTTTTGTTTTCTCCCAAATTAAAATTTCAAAGATAATAAATGAGCAGCTGTACTTTGGCGATAAATTAGGGGATTGTTTTGTCATTTTTTAAAGGTCAAAGGATAGTTGGGTAAAAAATATGGTCAATGGCTATTTTGGTAAAAAATGGTTAATATGGTGATTTTCCCTTTCTTTATTGGTGTTCATCCAAGATAACTTCAAGTTCATATCATGTTGATCCTTCTGGTCCATAGATGTTAAATATTTAGTCCATATGATTTATTTATTAGTGTTCATCCAGGATAATTTCAAGTATAGTATCCATCTCATAAATGGAATTTTATAAAACTTGTGTGGGAATGAACACTAAATTACTTGGACACATATCGACAAATGCTCGTAACGATTCTTGATGACCGTAGCAGAAGTGCATTGTAACCTTATGAGGAACAAGTCCTCGAGTTGGTGAGGATCTACCATTCTCAATCCAAAGTTACTTGTAAGTTTTAGTCACATAATATTTAACATATATAAAGAGTTAGCATGCTTTCACAGACCAAATGAGCACATACCTGTTTAAGAAAGCTTTGTGTACTCATTTCAATTATGAAAAGCTTTCATTTCACCTCAATCTAGCTTAAACACCTATGTTCATTTAAAATCTCAACACTTGAGTGACCTCATGCCCAATTTCAACACACACATGCCCAGGGACTTCTCCAAGATTTCGGGTGCCCCAGACGGGTGCTAAAAACTGGGCTCTTAAATATAATTTTTTTTTTCCAAAGATCGATGATAATCGTAATAACAATAAACAAAAAAACGTTATTTATATATATATACACATAATTTATTTATTTTAATTTGGGCCCCCGCGAAAACGAACCCCAAACAACCGCCGATGCAAGCTTAGGCTCCGAGACACCCCTGCACATGCCCAATACAACTCCAAGTATCCAAAATAAACTATTGGCATACGTATGGTCATGATTTAACCCATACTAAATGTCCAATTTTCATATTGTTAACCCGTGGATCGGTTTTGCTATCCAAAAGGGGGTTGCAGCGTAACTTGTTGCCCGTTTACCTGCCACTTTATTGTAATCGTCATTTTTATTTAAATCAAAGTTCTAAGTACAGGGAAAAAAAATTGAAATGAGTTTGATCACATTACATATAGATTTTTAAGTTAGAAAACAACTATGAATGTATTTTAGACCATCAGATATGTTTTTTTACCAGTTTGGTCAACCAATTCACAAACTCGGTCATTTTTGGTTGGTTATAGCCAAAACCACCATTTTTTACAACAAACCAAAAATTTGCAATTAAACCTTTGATAAAATTACAATTTAGGTTAAAGTTAAACATAACCCTTAAAGTTAAACCTAACCCTTAGAATAAACCCAACATTTCACAACAGTTACAATAAATTCACTTCAATACAAACTAAATGGAATTCGTGTCTTATTAAATAAAAATAAAATATTTCCAACCACAGTGAACGTCTAGGTGGACCTTACACATTCTTGTAGAACAGGGTATATTATGTGTCGTGTCTTTTATTGGGTCGTGTTTCATCTTTTCTAGTTCCTTAGGTAGCGTTTGGTATGCAGGAATGAGATGTGAAATGGAATGGACGATTACGAGGGAATGAAAAAAATTATGTTTGGTTGGACGATAAAATGGAATCACCCATTCCACAAGGAATGTCATTCCCTCTAAATCCCTCAAATTCATTCCATCCACCCCCTTGTTTTTTTTCATTCCATCCCCTCTTTCACCCTTCATCACCACCACACCCTCCTACCACCACCACCACCAACCACCACAACCCACCAACGCCTCCACCACCCACCACCACCGTCGCCGCCGCCTCCACCACCCACCGCCATCTCTCGCCGCCACCACCACCACCACCGCCACCCACAACCACACCACCGCCACCACCCACCGCCTCCGCCACCACCCACCACTGCCACCGTCACCACAACCTACCGCCACCTCCCACCCCCACCACTGTCGCCTCCTCCACCACCCACCACCTCCTACCACCGCCACCCCTACCCACCACAACCGCCATCACCCACCGTCATCCACCACCACCCAATACCGCCACTCACCATCGATTTTATTCCTTCGTCTTTTCTATCCTACCAAACAACATAAAGTAATGATTTATTCTATTTCCTCATGGTAACCAAACAAGACAATGGAATAGAATGGTACATTTCATTCATTTGTCCATTCCATTATCTCGTTCATTCCATTCCCTCATCCATTTCATTATCCCATACAAAACAGACCCTTAGGGTATGAGGTATACCCTCACGGTGAGGGTGCCGTGAGGGTCTTCACGCCGTGAGAGGGTCGGGAACACCGCCCCCTCTTGCTTGAAGGTGGGGTGAGGGAGCAGCCGTGAGAGGCTTCACGCGTAAAGGGGCTTGATGTAGCCGTTGGAACTAGCCGTTGGGGCTTGATGACGGTTTAAAAACAAATAAAATTCATTTTCAATATAAAAACCCATTAACACTTCTATTTCACAAACCCAATCACACTTCTATTTTATATATTTTTTAAATGGCATCTTCATCTTCAAGTGACGAAGCGGCTCAAATGATGTTCCGTGCTTTGACAACCGCAGCGATTATGTGGTAGCAAGAAGCCGAATCATCACAAACTTTAACACAAAATGCTCGTTTAAACCGTGAACGATCGGCTGCTAACGTACAACTACTCCAAGACTACTTTAATGAAGGGTGTACGTATGACGAGGAGCACTTTACTAACCGGTTTCGAATGATCCGGAATTTATTTTTAAGGATATTAAATGATATCTAGAGAGAGGTTCCTTGGTTCCGACAAGGGGTTAATGCGAGAGGTCGGGTTGGTTTTACTCCCGTGCAAAAGTGTACCGCCACGGTTCGTCAATTGGCGTACGGAACCGCTAGTGATTCGTTCCACGATTATCTAAAGATGTCTGCCAGAACAATCAGGTCATGTATGTTTACATTTTCTAGAGCTATTATTAGATTGTACCATACTGTATTAGATGTTTATGTAGACCGTTGGCTAGCGACATTTAGCAGTTATATGCAGTGCATGAAGCTAAACATGGCTTTGTCGGCATGCTTGGAAGCATCGATTGCACGCATTGGGACTGGAGAAACTGCCCCAACGCGTGGCGAGGTCAGTTTGCACGTGGTGATCATCCTAATATGAGTTTACGCTCGAAGCAGTTGCATCAAATAACCTATGGATTTGGCATGTATTTTTTGGTGTTGCCGGTTCCAACAATGACATTAATGTTCTAAACCAATCGCATGTATCTGACGATTGGATAAACGGGACCGCACCCGACTCATCTTTTGAACTTAGGGGGGACAATTTACCAGCGTGGGTAATATCTTGCCGATGGAATATACCCCGAATATGTTGTAATTGTCAATTCGCTTACAAAACCCATAGTTCTTAAACGTAATACTTATAAAAAAACTCACGAAACGGCAAAAAAAGATATCGAACGAGCGTTCGGTATGTTGAAGTTTAAGTTGCATATTATCTAACGCTCGGCTAGATGTTGGTCTCAAAACAAAATTAGGAACATAATGTATGCTTGTACTATTCTCCATAATATGATTTTAGAGGACACCGGCTTGACAATTTGTCAATATAACCCAAATGAAGAGGAGTATACGTACGAAGAAATTGACGAAGATAAAAAGCGAAGCAACCGTCTAGAAATATGAAGCCGAGAAGTTCATCACGTTCTGAAAGCGGACTTGATTGACCATATTTTCGAACGTTCTCAACATTAGTTTTTTATGTAACTTTTATTTATGTTATTTATGTTTTTTTTATGTAATTTATGGAATTTTATTAATATAATTTTATCAAATATGCATTTAATGCTCACTTGGGTTGGGAATTTCCCTTGCCATGTGAGACCCAAGTAAGGAAGCAACCAAGCTGATGTGACGTCCACGTGACAGAAAATGTACTCTCACTTAGGAGAGCCAAGGAAGAGTACACCACATACTCTTACTAGTCGGGTTTTTTAATATAATTCTTGTTAAAAAAAAAGAACGGGGTGTATTATAACTGGTGTTGTAGATGTCAGTGCAGATATTGAGGCACCGGTTAGTACTAAAGGTCTTACATTGTCTTCTCTTGACTAGTTAGTGTTATTTAAAAAAAAAACTTGGTGATGATGCCATAATGTGTCCCTATGGGAACACTATATGCATGCTTTCGTTCGTAAGATATGGCAATTTAACATTGTGTGTTACCTCCTTCTGGAGAGTATGGAAGTTGACTACATCTCCTCCTTGACCAGGGAGATATCATTCCATCAAGGAGGGATTCAGGGTTACAAAAGAGTCCCCTAAAGAAATTTGAGATCGAATGTTAAAGAGACGGAAGGAGTGAAAAATAATACAACAAGTCAACAAAAGATTGTTATGGTGCATTGAGATAAGCGTTTCACAAATAGATCCATAGGATGGAGTGATAACGCTCAGACACTCAAGTCAGACATAATCTTGTGGCGCTCAAATAAGTGATGTTTCGATATAAGCAAATTCACTTGAAATTATAAGCTTCATGTATAGTAATCAGTTTAACAAGACTTAGGGTGATTGTATTTGTGCTACAAGTGTTTGGCTATTGTAGAGTAAATTGGTAAAAAAAAAAAAGAGTAAATTACCTTTTGCGTCCTTGTGCTTTACACGATTTAACACAATGTGTCCCTAACACTAATTTTTAACGCTTTGAGTACCTGTGGTTTACATTTTGTAACACTCTGAGTCACTGGGTTTAACACTGGTAGATTTTCTGTTTGAAAAAAAGTGACTCAAAATGTTACAGAATGTAAACCACATGTACTAAAAGCGTTAAAAATTCATGTTAGGGACGCATTGTTTTAAATCGTGTAAACCGCAGGGACGTAAATGATAATTTACTCAAAAAATAATAAATAAATAAACAGTAAAAGTTCCCATAAATAATAACTTTAAAAACAAATTAAAAGGAAACAAAAGCTTGAATCAACCAAAACTGTAATCTCGGTAATCAGTGTTGCTCTCAAATCCACTCAAAGTCGCGCACATATCAAGGATATTACACCGACTGCTGCTAAAATGCGCATCTAAACATTAAACTGAACAAACCCTAACGATAATCTAGACATAAATCCAAAATTAAATTAAAATTAAAAAAAAAACGCACACACTTAAAAACGGTTTAGCACAAAACGTATGCCATCATAACCCACATTGACGTGGTGACCAAGGCTAGCATGAACACCGGAGCTTTCACGCCGGAGCCGTCGTTGCTGGCGTTACTGTTCTCGGAGTCGGCAGTAGGGCCATCGGACGGAGCAGGACCGGCAGTAGGAGATATAGTCGGAGGAGCAGGAGGAGAGAGGAACGGTGAAGGCGCCGCCGCAGGTTCCGGCGATAGAGCAGCAGGTGCTGGAGAAGACGCCGGTGAAGTTTCCGGTGAAAGTGATGGTGCTGGAGATGGAGATTTGCCGAATAACTCGGTAGGGAGAAGTAAATTGTCGACGGTGAAAATGCAGAGCGGAGTTGAATCGAGAACCGTACTAGCTAGACGTGAAGTTGCGACACCGGAATCCAGCGTGACGGAATCGCCAGCGGTCTCGACGTTCAGTTCGTACTTGCCGGCGCCGTTCGTCGCGATTGTGCTGAGAGGATCCTTAGTAGTTTTCAAAGAGCCTTTTGGAGTGTAACTTGCAAGAGCGTGGTACTGTAACAGTGCAACCAGCTCAGCATTCGACAATTTGCTCAGATCCGGTACACCGGCCGCCTTAAAAGCCTCATCCGACGGAGCAAACACCGTCAAACCTTTCGCCGCCGCCGACTGGAAAACCTTCAACACACCTGTATCAGTAATCAATTTCACAAACGTCTTACAACCTGCTTTCTCCAACAAACCAGTAATATTCACATCAGCCGACGGAGCAGGCGCCGTTAATATCCCCGGCGCGATTATCGGCTCGTTGATCTCCAAAACCGAAATGTTGTACGGAATTTGTTTTACAGATTTCGTGTAAGACGAATCGAGCTTCGAGCCGGGAACAGCCGAGCCGAATCCGACCTTGCCGCCTTTCAAATCTGTTATATTAACAAATCCGATATTTCCTGGTGCATTTCCGGTGGTTTGGTATAAAGTGGTGGAGAGCGTGGTACCGTCGGAGATGGCGTGAAGCTTCTTGTTGTCGTAGTAGTCAAGCAGGATATGGAGGCTCAACACGCCTTTGACGACGGAGAGCGGATGTTTCGAGGCGAGTGCAGAAACGGCGCCATTGTTTAGCACGAGAACGGTGATGGTTTCACGGCTGTTGATCTCGTCGGCGAGTTTTGTCTGCGAGAGGTAGTTGTTGAACTCACTGTACTCAGGAAACTCCGACAAGATAGCGGTAATGTTGTGAGCTGTGACGATGGAGCCGGCGGCGAGAAGGGAGACGATGAGGAAGATGAGGCGTAATGCACCCATGGTGGCGCACTTTAGCAAAAGACAGTGGAACCTGAAACTAAAGTGTATGGAGTGGGTAGGGGTTATTGGTTTACGAGAATTGCATCAGAGTTTAATAGGGATTTAACTTAACCATGGTTAACTAAATGTTAACTAGGGTTAGTGTTAAACCTGGTAATGGGAAGGGGGTGGGTACTGACTAGTGAACTGGAAATCAAAATGCCCTTGTTTGGTCAAAAAGACAAAAAAGTCCTTAAGGTTAACTAGGGACTATGCTGTAGAGGCTTATACTTCACGCCGTTAATGTTGTACTTTATTTTAAATTTTATGTTTGTATTATTGTATTGTTTTTTACTGGTTATTTTTTTATTTTAGTTTTAAATATTATATTTAATAAGATTTTGTTTAGTTATTACATATTTATTACAAGTTTAATTTCAGTTTCACTTATTTAACAATTGTGCCGGTAAAAAAACGTATTTGTTACGGTTTAACATCAAATATAATTAAGTATGACGAACCGATCATTTGGGTCGGGCTAAAACGAGTTTAGATCAAAACGGCTTTGAACGAAAAAAAGGTTAGAGTCGAAACAAAATATTTTTGAAAAGTATGACTTTACTTCGGATCAAAACGGACATGGTTAAAAAGACTCGTTTTAGAAAAAAAAATATTAAAATGGGCCACTCGCTATATTTTTTGGTGGCTAGTGGCGGCGGAGACAACAGGGGTGACCGAGGTGGCGGCAGTGGTGGTGCTAGCATCATGGTGGCATCGGTGGCGATTGTGGTGGCAGAGCAGGTGGTCCAGGTGATGGTGGATGAGGCGCCATCATCTGGACCTATTTCATATTAAATTTTATAAAAAATAAATCATTGTATAATTTGAGTGGACTATTGAGAAATTGTTATAATTTGAATTTATAGAGTTTACCCAAACAAAGCCACGTAGTCATCCCTGATTTTACTTATTTAAGAATTGTGCTAGTAAGATATTTAATAGAAGTGATGAGTTATCAACTATTTTCAAGGATCTTTATGTTCTTGTTTGATTGAAGATTCCATCATGTTTGAAATAGGGTATGTTTAGTCTAAAATGGAAAATTACAAGGGGATTCACAAGTATTGAGACTATTTCTGTAATTCTTAAATCAATAGCGAATTTGTAAGTTTTCATGCTAGGCTGGATGAGTTGAACCAAACAAACAAATCGATGTGTGTCATTTTATGCTTTTTTTTTATAGTTTTAGGTTGATAGTTCATTGATTATGGTCGTGTAGATCTCATGTTGAGGCGTCTGATTCCAATAAATGTTATTTGTACGATGTTTATGGATAAGAAATTAACTAACTCAGAGGAAGCTAATACGACAAAAAGTTAAAACAGAGAAATCATTTTTCATTGTCATATTCACATCAGTTGAAAAAAACCAATGTATAGTTGTGATTTTTGCAATGTAGGTTCAAGACGCATAAATCTACTATTTGAACGGAGGAGATCATGATTGAAGATTTCTACATAGAGATATTTGCGATCTAAGTTTTTTTTGTAGAAATTCTTATATTGGAAATACAGAAGGTGGTTGTTAATCTCCTGTGATCCTTGAAATCTTCTTGTCTGGTTGCCACAGCAGTTAAAAATTGTTGTGTTGATTAATGTCGCAATTAAACTTTCCAATGAGGTATGGAGTTGTTTATAATGAGGGTTAATGACGTAACATATGGTACCACGTCCCACATGTTACAAAGACATCTAAAATGGAAATACGTGTTAGTGTAATATGTGGACTTTAAGACACGTGTTATACCCACCTTCTATTTTTAGTAAATGTGAGTTTTGATTAGCGTAATGTAAGGCCTCAAAACCGGACATCATACGGTTGGTTCTCATCACTGGGTATTCTTTTTAAAACACTTGTTTTATTACACAAAAAACGTACAATGGAAGTCTTTCTCAAAATAATAATTATCTGTTAATCTCACGTTATAACTTTACCTTACGAATGCCTACACACCGATCCGAGTAGCACCGCTCCCAAGCCAAGATACGTTGATTACAAAACTCATATGTAAAACAATCTAACGTACACACAGAGTCAGCTACACTGAGTGGTAATAGTTTAATTTAAGTAAAAACCATCTCGCCACAAAAGGTTATTTATCTTCACTCAGTACACATCGTCCTTAATAAAATAGTTTTGTTATTTATTGAGATATAGATAACCCCTGTTATCTTACGATATCCCATAACCATTCACCACCCAAGACTCATCCCATAATTATAACCCAGTAAGTCTCACCGACATGGATCGAGCTCACTACACTAATAACTCGTAATCTACCACACGTAATAACTCGAAACCCGGTTAACACAACCAACCCCTAGACATCGACTTAACCACTCTTTACCAAGATTCTCACAGGCCAACTGACACCACTGTTGTAATCCCAACGTCATCATCCCGACACAACGGTCAATCTAAAACTACACACCACATCAATATCATCTCAGGCACAATAAATATAACTTAACACTTGCATGCAATTTAAACACATATAAATGCACACAAAGACATACCTCGTCACATGCACCCTCGTCAGGGTGTTCGACACACCCCAAGCTCATCACTGTCCTGTTGAACATTGTCACTTTTAGTGATCTCCCGAAGGACTTTGTCCTCTACAATCCCGTTTGCTAGGTTAAAAAGACAACGAAACAAACACAATACAAACATATAACACATAACGTCACATATAGTTTACATGACTAGTTAACTAGACCTGCACCCCACACACCTTCTCAGGATAATATATCCTACACATACTCATAAGCATCTAGCTCATATCCCGACTCACCCCTACTAACTCATAACACGACACACAACAATCATCCTCTTACCCCTAGCTCACCAAATCACAAGGACACCCCATAGACCCGCCGACCTCATTATTGAATGTTTTAGTTCATAGACTCATCGGATTTAACCCAAAACTCTTAACACGTTTAATATAATAAACACCTATTGTAAGTATGGATGATAGCCCCAAAAACTGTAAAACGTTTAAAAGTAGGGGATTAGAAACTCACATGTTACGCTAAATTTCAATCCATGCTCTGCATCCCGACCACTCGCTCTAATCCTGAACCTGTCAAACGTACAATCACAAGATCAGAATACGTTCTACCCGTACGTCGTATAACGTATAAATAAATAAACCTTAACACTCGGCCTCGACTACTCGCCACCCAATCTTCTCAAATCCCTTCTACGAGTACACGTGATTCGGGTCATCCTTGACCTGCTTAGAACTTGGATACTTGAGTCGGGTTTTCATGCATGCTCGTACATGATCATGCAAACCCTAAACCCTCGAAAACGCGCGTACACGGGCCGGGTTCCACACACGCATGCAAGCCATGCAAAGAAAACCCTAACCGGGTGCCATTCTGGTTTCCTCGGCGTGTATCACCACATCTCCCATCCTTACCGTCGTCCTTGTCTACTAAGCTCATGTGCCTTTAGCCGAGTATCACCAAGCACCACCGCCATGCTCCATGTTGTTTCCGTTGGTTACCATCCCCCTCGCCGTCCTCGTTGCGCCAACACTAGGGCGGGTAACACCACTTCGTCCATGGTCTTCGTCGACGTCGTCCACGGCTGCCACCGGGCACCACTTGCACCGTCCACCGTTCCGACCGGGACACCACCCTATACGGGTCACCCCAACTCGTTGCACCATTACCGAGCTGCTTTCGCCTATGGGTCAGCCACTAACACCGAGCACTTCCACCACACACCACCATCCGTAACCTACCATGCTCCTCTTCTCTCTCTTTCTCTCTCGGCCGTCGTCAACCACACCCGCAGCCACCTCCGCTTACTGCCAACGTCACACGTCGTCACCACTACACCTTTCCCCGCCACCGCCGTCTCCCGAGATCACCACTTTAGCCGGCCGCCAACACCACCATCCTTGTTGTTGTCGTCACCGATCAAAATCCCCATACCCTAGTCGGGTTTTCAACCCAAAAGCGTAAACACAACACGTAGAAAGAAAATATGGAGTTTACCTTGGCTAACCGGGAAGTCCTCTGCTCGAAACTGTTGCGGAACCACCGTCCTCCGGCGTCCCTCCTCTCTGCGTCCTTTCCCTCTACTGACGTGCGCACCCATAGGCCGAATGGCCTAGGGTTTTCCCTCAGCAAGGTTTTTAAACCTTTAGATGTTACATTCGGGCCCTTGCATTTCCGTATCCACCCGTTTCGATCTTGAGGTTATGCTAAAACGACTTACGGGTCCTTCGAGTTCACAAATTTATATCCTCGAGCACCAAGAATGTGCTAACTAAGTCATCAAATGGAAGTTCGGGTCGTCTGATTGCCTGAACCATTTACTTGCTGATTTCCGGGATGTTACACGTAACACATGTGAGATACACACATTACACTGAAGGGAAAAAAAGTGAAAATATATTTTGTTAGAAAAACAATGTTTTGAAAATCATTAATCTCTAGTTTTGATAATGACAAAAATCATTAACATGTGTTATTATTTGCCAAAGACAAATGATCGTATATCAGATACATGTTCCTTACACACTCAAGTAATCAAGTCTTAATAATCCACTAGAAATTTGCCATTGTCATAATACATATCAAGTATTGCAAGAAAACCACAAGTAATTAACACGCTCAAAGAATTAATCGACAACATTAATATGTTGTGAAACAAGAGAGATTACTAACCATATATTAAATATATGATAAGATTTATAAAAATAATTTTTATAAAAACCAAGTAATTTCCCAAAGACATTTTATAAAACTAAGTCAAGCTTTTAAAAACCAAGTTTTTTATAAAATGATTTCTAGAAACAATTTGAATTCAAATTTGAAAGAAAATAGTTAGTGAATCTTCTATAAGTGGAAGAATCCTAACATGATTTTGTATAGAAGACACAAATGACCAAATATAGGTTAAGACTAAAACCAAAGTGGAAGACATCTTGTGTACTTTACAAAATGCAAAAAGCAATCTTACCATTTTAGTGTAAAGTCTTACATTTTGAGTATATGATCAAACAAACCTTTTGAAAAAACAATCTTTACAGAAATATAAGTGAAAATGAATTTAGAGTGTGAAATTGGACGAGCTATAACGTTGAAAATGTAAGACCAAAATGGCACCCGGATGCCGATGACCGTTCGTGGGCGGGGCAGTCCAGGTGAGCACTTTGGCTTTACCTTTTGTTTATAAATAGAGTCACTTGTCCAACTTTCACGCTCACCCCTTTTGTTATATATTTTCAAATACACATTTAATATATACTCTAACTAGTTCATTCATATTAACCATCATCTCAAATAGAGGAGATCAAGATCAAAGAATCAAGAGTAAAAAGAAGAGTTGTGCTATAACTTCCATCATCTTTCTAAATATTATTGTGTTGTATTTTGTGATAGTGTGTTACTACTTGTTGTGAGATATTTGTAAATGGATACTAACTACACTTTATTTAAGTTAGTCGGAACCATCACTATCTTGACATTGTGCATGGTTGGTTTGGGTTAAAGAGTGTAAAGATCACTATCTTGACATAATGAATCAAAGAAGGTGATCACTACCTTCAATTAGTGAAACGCTTGGTGTACCTGTAGTGATCCCTACCTTTAGGGAAACGTTTCATGGAGCAACTCTTGATTGGAGAATCGATGAGAGGACATAAAGTGGATTAGTTAGCATCCACTTGAACTTATATAAATTCAGTTTTGTATCTCTATCTCTTTATTCTTTACATTTATTATGTTTTGATTATATTTAGTTTAACAAGTGTTAACACATACAAGGTTAGTTTTTAATTAATCATAAATTTAAGAGAACCTATCACCCCCTCTAGTTTTCTACATATTTCTTGAATGTGTGTAGAGCTTTCCCACATGGTACATTAGACCATTTCCACACATTACACCATAGCATTCCAAGGGCTTTTTCAGGTTGTGGGTTGCTTGTTGTTAGTATAGTTGTTAGGACATTTGAATTGATATGGTAATTGATACTGATTGTTTAGGTAGCGAGGTGGTTATACGAGTTGGTTGAATCTTGTTTTACTTAAATTGTTGCTAGGAATGCTAAATTACATATGCATGATGCATGATCAAAGCTTGTTTGTTCGTAATGCATGATAAACTTTGTTAGGCCATGTGTTATACCATCTAGAGTGGGGGTGTAAGTGGGCCACGTAGGCCAGTCAAGATGCAGAACACCGCGTCGCACCATCGTGACCGGGGCGTGAGGGAGGGTCGTGGGGGTATTAATCTGATTTTTTAGCAGGTCAATAGCTTTCTGACACATCAACATTTTTTTATTATTTTCATTCCAATATTCAATTTAGGTATTAATATGATTTTTCTCAAATAATTTTCACTTGTCAGCTTAAAAGAAAACAAAATACATAAACTTGCTTATTTTTTCTGAACATTCCGATATAAGTTTTAAACAAAACGGAGTTGTTTAAAAAAATATTTTTTGTCTCATAAATAGTTTTAACACGTGTTTGGATCGACATTTTGAATGATAAGTAAATGTTTTGAAAAATTAATATAAATTGTTTAAAAATAATTAATAAAATGCATTAAAAAAAGTCCACTCACTATGCTCACACTCATCAACCATAACACATGTTTAGTGAGTATGAGTGTTGAAACACTAACTGCCTACGTGACAACACTTGAGTATGAGTGTTGAAACACTAACTGCCTACGTGACAACACTTTTTGTCTCACACTTACTAACTATAAACACATAGACTTATATGTGAGTACTTGATTTGAGGGGAGGAACTACATAGTAAACACCCGTGTCACATGACACAAATAAAATCTTTTATGTGTTATATAGTATCACATACTCGTTCTTTATATATTAGTACGTATGAGTGACATAAGTAAAAAGCCATCGAGATCATCGTTGCTTGATTTATAAAGTTAATTGTTAATGCATGTTAATTGGTTTCTTTTGTATTGTTAATAACCAAATTATGTAGGATGATACACTTTAGTTGATATGAACTCAAGGTGCAAAAGGTATCTTAGATGAATACACAAATAGTGTGAGGTTGTAAGTTAGGTACGCGTAGAAGTTGATAACTATTTAGTGTCTATAATGTATGTGTTTTTATTGTTCACTAGGAGTTAGCCTTGAGGCATTGTTAGCCTTATATGGTATACTTGCAACAAGTAGATTGTGTGATAAATATGCCTAGGAGTTGTATTTGGCGCATAAGCAGTAGACTCGACTTACTGATCTAACAAGTATTACTAACAACAAAAATACATGACATACTTAGCGGGTTTCATCATTTTAGGTAGATGATCTACCCCGATTTAATCAAGGAGATAAATAATGATAAGTATGAGGAGGTTAGTAATTATTTAACCTAACAAATTAATTGGAAATTTGAATGATTTAGCTTAACATGATTATTACATTTTTCTTGTAAAAAGAACAAGTCTTTTATCACATATTTTATAATCATTGTTTCATATATTGTTGTCAAATGAAATTGTTTAACTCACAAGACAATTCTCAGTTTTTTTTTATCTATGTATAACCTACATTTGCATTTTAGTTTTACTAGTTTATGTTAAGAGTTCTATAATGTGTTATTTATAAAAAAATATTAAAAGTTTGATAATAATTTTATATGTTATTGGCAAAGATTGTGGTTTATCACACATCCTTATTATTTATAATGTTTTTTTATGTATTTTTGAAAATATATACAAACTAAATACGATAATTAGAATTTAAATGAATATAAAATCTATACTATATAATAAATAAAGGTTTTTTATGCCACGTGTCGCCTCCACATTAATTTTCATCATTTTTCTTTCTCTCTTATTTAATGCACGTATATCTTTTAATAATAATATATATTTAAAGAAAATGTCAATTATACTAATAAAACACATTTATTTTAAATTATCTCTTATAATAAGAAACTTTAAAATTTAATTATGTAACTTATTATTTTCAATCAAATAGTAAAAGAAAGTCAAATTATATTAAATAGTAAAACGTATTTTCGAAACCCAATTATATATTAATTTTTACATATTTTGAATTTGTTTTCTCTCCTTACTATATGTAATATATTTTTACACATGTAAAATATATACATAAAGATTTAAAAAATTTATGTATTAATATTTTTCACCACATGTGTAGACACGAAATCTAAACTAGTTTACATGAATATAAATGGCCGACAATTGGTTTAGCCCAACCCAAAGGATTTCATAATTCACAAGTTTTGGGTGGTGACTTGCCATTCCACCCTTAATGATGGCTTTAAATGGGTGTCATTATTTCGAGCACTCCCCATGGACCAAAGGGTCCAACCTTGTGGGCATGTTGGCTCAAAATCATAAATCTATTTTTTCAAATGCAATACTTTAAAGATACTTATGTTAAAAAATATAAAGTTAATTAAAATAATGTGCATATTGGATGATAAAATGACATTTTCATAGAGAAAATCATAATTATAATTGTTTTTTAGACATGCTTATATGGATATCTACGTATGTTATATTATCGACACGATTCTATGTAATTTGCCACATATGAATTCAAACGAGTATTCACGTTGCAGGCCGAATAGATAGTTGGTTACCTTTTAAGTTGAATGTTATAATACAAACATTTCATGAGTCGTTTGCGTAGATAATGTGATTGCTGACACGTTAATTAATAAGGTTTATGTATTAATTGTGTCTCTAAAACGTGTATTTGTTACTTTTGATATTTTACCTTAATTGTTGGATTTTACCCCTTTGACTCGTTTCGTTAGCAACGTAAAACTGAACTGAACCATTCAAAAGTGAATAACTTGTCGAACGTCTCCTTTCTTCATCCGAGGTAGGAATCAGAGTTGAACATAATCGTCATTGTTCTCATGACTGAGGGTTCTCTCCTCCTGGCTCGTTAAACACATTGCTTATGATATAAATAACAATTAAAGAGTATGCATTAAACTCCTAACTTTTGAAAAATACTT
The DNA here is from genome assembly GCA_023525975.1 of Smallanthus sonchifolius. Taxonomy (NCBI): domain Eukaryota; kingdom Viridiplantae; phylum Streptophyta; class Magnoliopsida; order Asterales; family Asteraceae; genus Smallanthus; species Smallanthus sonchifolius. Next base: position 25,652,043 of record CM042021.1, on the reverse strand, counting down.
ATAAATCATTAAAATACATAAATACTAATAATAAAGAATGTTGACCTCTAAGTAACTATTAGAAATAATCATTTGATATTTAAGTAAGAATTCTAAAAGTAATAGTCCTTAGAACTAAAGAAACAAATCAGATGATAATAACGTGACTTTAAGATCTTGTGATCTTTTGGCAAAGACCTAGGATTCGTATTTTACTATTGTATTTATTAGATAAAGTATAAAATATCTAAACTCTTTCTTGCATGCATGAAACTTTTGGCTTTAAGGCATCTTTTGGATTATCTGCTTTATGATACATGTTATTGTTACATAGGCTAGTTGTATCAATATAACATTATGATACGAGATCTAATATGGCTCTAGGTATTTCTATAAGACTTGAGCCAATTAAAGGCTGCCACTTGGCAGCGCATGCTTAGTTTTTTTTAAGAAAAGGTATACACAATATAACCCTTGGCTCAATGGTTATTGTGGTATTTCATAAAACCTACGATGAAGGTTCGATCCTTTGCTACTTTTATCAGTAAACATCCTTCACACTCAATGTACAACCATGATCAAATAATACAAGTTCATTGGCCCACTTAAACAACTAAAAGGTCAGACCAAAATATTCCAGGTTCAGGTGCAACAACAAACCTACAAAAAACCAACACCTATGATTATCAATAGAGTTTTCGACTTGCCAGAATCCACAAATGTCCCACTCTCATTACCACCGAACACTCCGGTGCTAAAGCTGACAAAAAGGACCGTAATGGATTCACCAGGTTAGAACCAAACTATATAATAATTTTAGACATATATGCCCATATAATAACATATTCTTTCAATACAGATTCTAACAATCAAGCGGGCACAAAAAGAAAGCGCACAACCCACAACATGGACTAGAAGAATAAAACACTCACTTTTGGTAGCACCTGCACAAAAATCATCTTTTGATCACTAACGGGATATAATTAGGGCTGTTCAAAAAGCCCGCGGCTCGTGGCTCGCTCGAAAAAAGCTCGGAAAAAGCTTGGCTCGGGAAAAGCTCGGTTTTAAACGAGCCGAGCCGAGCTGGCTCGAATTCTAAACGAGCCGAGCTCGAGCTAGGGTTGGCTCGGCTCGGGCTCGGCTCGTGGCTCGGCTCGTGGGCTCGGCTCGTGGCTCGGCTCGTCTAAATACCTAATATATATATATATGTTATATATGTGTTATATTTGAAATATGATGTTTTGATTTTTTAAGTTAATTTGTTTTCAAGAACTCTGAGTTTTGGACTAAAATTTTACTTTATCTACAATTGTATTTATTCTCTACTTTGTAAGTTTTGGGTTATCTATGTTTTTTTTTGTATTTTATATATTGTCCCTTCCATCTATTTAGTTTTTTGAAGACAATCAACTTCAAAACGAGAATAAATTTTTTTTTTGTTGTTTATATATATATTAATATGTAAAAAAAATAAAAAAAAATAAAAAATAAAAAAAACGAGCTAGCTCGACGAGCCACGAGCTGGCTCGAGCTTTTTACGAGCCGAGCTCGAGCTCAATTTTTCAGCTCGGAAAAAAAATCGAGCCGAGCCGAGCTGGCTCGTTTAATTTCGAGCTCGAGCTCGAGCCAAGCCTGGCTCGGCTCGGCTCGGCTCGTTTACAGCCCTAGATATAATTACTGCAGCAACAACCTTTTGTTTTACTATGGCTTCTATTATAAATTGTAACTAGCTTAATAGCATAAACTGGTCTCCTATCCATGTTCATGTTCACCAAACATTTTATATGTGCAGTAACTTACCCTAATGATGCTCCCTCTTATACTGTGAAGGACAATTTTCTCCAATAACCCAACGTATAGCGCGGACAAATCTACTAGTTTAGTTAAAAAACTTAATTCATGTTTTTTATAAATCTTCCATATTAGTATTTATGTTATTTCCTCACACGTGTTTGTAATGTGTTATTCTACTATTTTCGTTATTCGTTCACTCGCATTAGACTCAACCGTGTTTTTTCTCTGTGCACCACAAGTTTTAGATAATTTTCCAGGCATATAGTGAAGAGAGTTATTAATAATTTTAGTGTTAATGAACACAATAGATAATTTAATTTATTGTTTCATAGTTTAGTTTATTAGGGTGTAAATCTCTTAATCCTCTTATATAGGCTAATCTAGTTATTACTAGGGCTGCAAACGGTTCATTAAACAAATATAATGTTCATGAACACATAACCGAACGAGATTTGTTGTTCGTGTTCGTTAATTAAGGAAATGAACATATTCGTATTTGTCCGATAATTCTATGTAACGAACGTAAATAAACACAAACAAACACAAATGAACGCAAACTAAGACAAACAAACGTTCATGGACACAAACGAACACAAGTTCATTTGAGAATAAAATCAACATTTTCATCTCAAATTAACATTACACAAAATCCACAAAAAACTAAATATGAAGTACTTGACAATTGACGTAATTATCACCACATACTTGATATAATTATCATGAACACAATTAAAAAGTATTTTTAATTAGTAAAATATAAAATATAAAAACCATTAAAGACTGAACGAACATAAACGAACACAAACGAACATAAATGAATACATTACCAAACGTTCACGAACATAAATTAATGAAATTTCTTGTTCATATTTGTTCATTTATTAAACGAACGAACATAAACGAACTTCTCGCCGAACGGTTTACGAACTGTTGGTTAAACTTTCGGTTCGTTTGCGGCTCTAGTTATTACAATAAAATGAATAGTAAAGGTGTAAAACATTAAAGATGAAGGACCTAATTGTAATTATAGCGAATATAAAAGCAAACTAGCCAAATCCAAGTGTTTTATTGAGTTTGATGCTTCTCGTCACTAACAACAAATCCAATGCTGAAACACACACTCCACACCACCGCGGCCGCTCGCTTATGTTCCCTCTTCCACCATCGATCCTCAATCCACCAATCCAAGCACCTCCGGGACGTATCCGACTTGACCCGACCCGAATTAATCGACACCATTTGCCGTCTGCTCGTGCTCCGCCGCTTTGACGCTATATCCACCCTTTCTTTCGACTTTTCAGACGAACTTTTAAACCAAGTATTAATAAAACTGAAATTAAACCCTAATGCGTGTTTACATTTCTTCAATTTAGCTTCGGAGCAGCAGAAATTTAGACCGCATGTTAAATCATACTGTAAATTAGTTCACATACTGTCTAGGGCACGGATGTTCGATGAAACCAGAGCGCAATTGAGGGGTTTAATTGGGTTTCTAGAGGAAGATGACCGTTTAGGTTTGTTAATTTGGCGTGAATTAGTTAGGGTTTATCGGGAATTTGGGTTTTCTCCTACTGTGTTTGATATCATCTTGAAGTTGTATGCTGAAAAAGGATTTTTGAAGAATGCACTCCATGTGTTCGATGAAATGTGTAGGTTGGGGAGAGTGCCTAGTTTGCAGTCTTGTAATGGTTTGTTGAGTGGTTTGGTTCGGAAGGGCGAGTTTCTTTCGGTTTTCGTAGTGTATGATCAGATGAGTAGGATTGGGATTGTGCCTGATGTGTGTACTTGTAGTATTGTTGTGAATGCTTATTGTAAGGATGGAAAAGTCACGAAAGCTGTGGAGTTTTTGAAGGAGGCTGAGGAGGGTATCGGTTTGGAGCCGAATGTGGTGACTTACAATAGTTTGATTAATGGGTATGTTGGTATAGGTGATCTGAGAAGTGCAAAAGGAGTGTTGGAATTGATGAAAGATAGACGTGTGCCAACAAATGTGGTTACGTATTCATTGTTTGTTAAGGGGTACTGCAAACAGGGGAAGGTGGATGAAGCTGAGAAGGTGGTTAGAGATATGAAAGAAGAGAATCCGCCGTTAGTGTTGGATGAGCAAGCTTATGGTGTTTTGATAGACGGGTATTGTCGAGCAGGAAAGATGGATTGTGCTTTCCGGATTCAAGATGAGATGTTGAAAACAGGATTGAAGATGAATATGTTTATTTGTAATTCTATGATCAATGGTTACTGTAAACTTGGCCAAGTTGATGAAGCTGCAAGAGTGTTAGCAAGTATGAGTAAATGGAAATTAAGGCCAGATGTTTACAGTTACAACACTTTGGTGGACGGGTATTGTAAAGAAGGAAATACAACCAAGGCTTTTGAGTTTTGTGAAAATATGGTACGCGATGGCATAGACATAAACATTGTAACTTATAATACTCTGTTGAAAGGTTTTTGTCTATTCAATGACATTGACAAAGCCTTGAAACTTTGGCATCTCATGATAAAAAGAGGTCTAATGCCTAATGAGATTGGGTATGGTATTTTGCTTGATGGGCTCTTTAAAGTTGGTGATTTTAAACGCGCTTTAATGCTGTGGAAACAGTTTCTAGCTAGGGGGTTTATCAAATCTGTTATTGGGTTTAATACAATGCTTAACGGATTATGCAAGATGGGAAAAATGGCTGAAGCTGAACAGGTTTTTGATAAGATGAATGAGCTAGGTTGTCCACCAGATAAAATTACATACAATACTCTTGCTGATGGTTATTGTAAAGCTGGGAACATGAAAATGGCTCTTGAAATTAAGGATATTATGGAAAAGAAAGACATCCCCTTTTCCATTGAAATGTACAACTCACTTATTACCGGATATTTTAGATATAAAAAGTTGAGCAAAGTTACAGAACTACTCATGGAGATGCAAAACAGGGTAATAATTCCCAATATTGTAACCTATGGTGCACTTATTTCTGGTTGGTGCAAAGAAGGGATGCTGGATAAAGCCTTTAGTACATATTTTGAAATGAAAGAGAAGGGTTTAGCTCCTAATGTTGTCATATGTAGCACAATAGTAAGTGCACTATATAGGGTTGGCTTGAATCATGAAGCAAACATGCTACTACATAAGATAATGGATTTTGATCTTTTACCCGGAGACAAAAGTTTTGAGAAATTCTTTGAATTTGACATGGGGAAATCAAATGTCAAAAATTTTTCTGATATTGTTGATGGATTTGTGGAAGGTGATCGTTTTCCGAATGCTGTTGTGTACAATGTAGCTATTGCAGGGCTTTGCAAACTTGGAAAAATTGATGATGCAAAAAGATTCATCTCTTCATTATTACAAAAAGGGTTTATTCCTGATATTTTCACTTATGGTACCCTTATTCATGCTCTATCATCTGCTGGTGAAGTTGATGAGGCTTTTAAGTTACGTGATGAGATGTTGAAGAAGGGTATTGTTCCTGATATTACTACATATAATGCTTTAATAAATGGTTTATGTCAATCAGGGAATCTTGATAGAGTAGTGAGACTCTTTCATAAGCTCGGTTCAAAAGGGGTTGCTCCTAATATCATCACTTACAACACTCTGATAGATGGGTTTATCAAGGTTGGAAATACTCGTGAGGCGTTAAAATTGAAAGAGAAAATGGTGCAGGAAGGTATTGTTCCTTCAGTTGTCACTTATTCTTGTCTGATCAATCGTGTCCATAAGAATGGAGAAATGATAGAAGCTGCTATGTGAAACTATATCTCAAACATTGCTTGCTGCTTTGAGAATACATATCAGAATCTGCCATCATGCAAGTGAAGTTTAAGGAGCGAAAATGCACCAAAGACAATGTGGAATCAGCTCATGACAGTAACTCATGGTTGATGTAGGTGTGCTAACAACTCTGGGAATAGTTTTTTTTGTTTGTTTATACTAGGAATCTTGGTTTTAAAAGGTGCAAAGTGTGCATAACGTATGCGAGGCGTTGCCCTATGTACGACCAAATAAAGTTTATGTACAACCAAAATCTGCATACATCTCTTTTACATATCAACCTTTTTATCAAGTAAACCATTCATGATCTCTTCTCTTCATGACTTCATCCCTTTGGTTGTTTTTACATTCTAGCCTCCTATAGACTCTAATTTTGACCAACTTTGACCCAAATGTACATGAGGTGCAGCCTCAAGGCCTTGAGGTGTTTTCCAGATAGCCTCGCGCGTTAGGCGCGCTTTTTAAAATCAAGTTAGGAAATGTCTGATTTATAGTTTTATATGTTTGCATATACAGGTCTCCCTCACCGATAACATCTTCTGTTATTAAAGTACCACATGAACGAGCTGGTCAATATAATGGAGCTTAAGTTAAGGACATGAGGTAAAATACTATTTGAAGTGTTGCTATACTTATTTTGACTTCATTTCTAATTCAAAAGTGGTTTCTGTTCATTAGGTTATTCATCAATCAGGATGCAGTGGTATGACCAGTTTGACCATTAGATCAATGCTTCCTAGGCCCAAAATTTCTCTGTCCAATGGCAATTCAAGGAATATGTTTCACAAGATGTGGTAATTCTTAAATTCTTTTTATGAGTTGACAAATTGCTAAAGTACATAAATACTATGTGTTTGATAAGAATATTATGATCAATAGTTCAAGACAACATATTAGTTAACTTCATTTCAGCCTTAAAATATCATATAAGATGTATCCTTTTGCTATCTTGGGATGACTGTCTAGTTTGTTTGATGAGTATCACATTCCATGTTTAAACAAGACAAACTCACTTCAGAGCATCTAAACATAGACTGAAAATGTAGATGACATAGCTGTGATTCTAATTTCTAGACTTGGGACATCAACTTCTATACAACTATAAGTGAGGAATATGGATAGAGGTACAACTATCTGTGCATGAGGTACAAGCCACTAAAGTATTGCCATGGAAACATGATCTTCATGTTCCTTTATTATAACTTCTTATATATAGGAAATGATTATCTTAACAAATAGTTTTTTTTTGGGCTGGGGTCCCACCGGGAGCGGCCTATCTATCATCTTGTGATGGAGGCATAGTTGTCAAGGCGCATAGGCTTCGCCCGGAGTCTAGGCACAAGGCGCTTAAAAAGCGAGGGTTTTTTTAAGCTAGACGCATAGTATAAAAATATCATTTTTAGGGGTTTTAGACAAGTTTTAGGCTTGTTTAGGGCTAGTTGGCTGTTTTAGGTTGATTCCAAGCTTGTTTAAGTGTTTTAGGCATGTTAAAACAGGTTCAAATGATTTTTGGCCAGAAGTGCGAGGCGCTATCTTTGCGCTGCGCTGCGTTTCTGCGCCTAGGTGCGCTTTTGACAACTATGGATAGAGGAAAAGTTTGCCCTCATCTCACCCTCCCTAGACCTTATCAATAGCTTCCCTCGTCAAGCCTTTTGAAAGTAACCCTTTTAAAAAAATTCAATCTTTTTAAGAACACAAGGAGATTTAGTTAGCCACACATGATGTCGAACATTTCAAGTCATTATTCCAAGATTACAATTTAATAAGGGCTTATGAAAATCAATACCATATATATACATCAAAAAAGAAATGTAGCAATAGTTATGAAAATATATGATAAGGTTATGGAAGCAACTTGAAAGAAGGGCAACACATGGAGGGTTAGTACATAGCAACATAAATTTTATTTTAGGAGATTGGCCTTCGATCCAGCCACAAATACACACGCCATGAGCCATCTGCTGCTGAAAACGGATGGAAGATCAACCGCGGTTAGCTCTAGGTTCAACTCCCACGGTTTTAAGGTTGGTAGAGTCACCAGGCCTGCATGCATGTCAACACTATAGATCAGAGGATTTTCAACTACGGATAATTCCGTTGGTAATCACTCGGTGAAGGTAGAACCTATCGGTGATGGTCTGTGGGGAAACCAGGCCGACATATCACCGACGTATTCATCACCGATGGATCACCGACCATATACAACCGTCGGAAGAATTGTGGGTAGCACTAAGAGATCATGGATGACTGGTTACCGAGGGATCACATATCACCGACGGCAGGTTACTGAAGGATCAAGGATAACAACGTTGGACGAAATCTTACCCGAAATCCAATCCTACAGAACGACGGCTTTTTTTAAAATATTTACTTTTTACCCTTTTTTTAGATTTTCTGTCTGTAATCACCAAACATTTGAAGGCTTTCAAAAAATTTACTTTTCTTTTTTTGGATTTTGAATGATCCGTCGGGGAGATCGCTGACGGCTTATAGAAATTTTACTCCTTTTGAGTTTTGATCAATCCGCGTCGGTGATCACCAAGTATGTAAATGATTTTTTGTTTGTTTAATAGTGCAACAAATATACATACAAAACACCTACAAATATATGGATGGATGAGAAAGAAACTACCATACCGGTGGATTGTGGAGGCGTCAGGGGCGCGATCCATGGGGACGGCGTCATCACGTTTCTGAATGTGACCCACTTTCCTGAGGACGGATCTGGTGATGAACTTGTCTCCAGAAGCCAAGGCCGTGTCTGGATTGTCGACCTCTGGCATCATGCTTCTGTTGGTCTTGTTGACCTGCACACCAGGGTGGTGAAACAGTTGCTGCGACACGCTCCTCACCGCCAGGACCACCGCTGCCCCTGTAAATCCAAGCAAAATATATATCGGGAAGAGGTCGGCTCTTGACTTCAGCTTATTCGCCGTGGTAGTATTCGTGTTGGCACCGTACTTGGTGCTGGTTGAGGAAACATAGGTTTGTTGGCTTGCGCCACCCAAACGGCTTCCCCTAGAAACCGATAGCCAGCAGTACCTCTGCGTCAACATTCCTTCATTCATTCAAATTACAAACATGTACATACGTATGCTATTCTCATGCATGAGGATAGCATACGTATATATAAAATTTACAAACATATATAATTATATAAACGTATGATATCCTCATGCAAACGTTTATGAGGATATCATATGTGTATATATATAATTTACAAATATATATAAATTAATGATGATGTTTTTAGGATGAGAGAAGAAGATATACGAACCGTAGCAAACAAAGCCATGGTGAAAGCAAACTTTGATGATGAATTATGATCAAGAGCAGGTTATGCATATATCTTGTGTTATATATGCTGTATGTTAATACATGCATATGCATAGGAGCTGAAGGACACGTGGCATGCATCGCCTCACCCTATAACAGTTACGACATTGGGGGGAATAGGATTGAGAGTAGCGGTAGAGAGTATAAATAGGAATGGGGTCTGTGTTATTGACAAAATGAAAATTAACCAACTTTTCTTATTGTATTATGAAAATTGATTGGATATTTTAGTCCGAGAATTTAGAATTATTTTTTACAAATGTGTATTTTAGAAAGCAATAGTTGACATGGAGGTATTTTTTTTGAAAAATGTTTTAAAACTAGTAGACCTAAACCCGCGTTGCAGTGGGGGCGTTGATAAAATGCGTAACTTTATATAAAAAGCCGAAACTCTGAAAAAAATTTCACGTATGAAAATAAGCATGTCGCAATGGCAGATTCATAATTTTATAGAACATCATATTTTAAAAATTATAAGAGTAAAACAAAAGAAAATGTATAAAAAAAACGAAACCTCAACGCAGCTTTGACGGCTTGCACGTTTGTGCTTCGCTGACTTGTACATTATTACGCACAACTCGGTTTTTGAATAATATTTACAAAGTCAACAAATGTAGGCTATTTTAATTTTACCCTTTCGGAAATTTTTCACGCTTAAAAACAAACACCTTTGATCTTAACCCTTGATTTCCTAGATCAATGATCCAGAATCCTTCGTTACTTCGCACAGAACAGACCTTTTGTATTTAAACCTTTATCTCTCTCTCTCTCTCTATTGTAGATGAATAATAAAATTATACTGTTTTCTGTTTTCATTGTATTACAAAAATATTTTATGTTAGTTTCAATAATTCATCTAAACCACAACGATAAAAATGTAATTTACTCTCAAATTATTTTAAAAAAATAAAACGATTAATAAAATAATCGACCCCACGTAGAGCATAAATGTAAGTTATAGACAACTAGCACCTATGTCTGCAATATTATTCAAGAGCATACTCACATACATGTAAGGATTGCTTAGATTCTTTCTAAAACATATAAATATTAGTAACTTGCGTTATTTTTAAATTATTAAAAGTCCAAATTACACCTAATCCCCTTGTGTGTATGTATGTGTATATATTTTCGTCTATAAACACATTTTCATTTCTCTCAGATATTTGTAGCTTAAATTTGGAGCAGATACACTGGCGTCCTACACATATATATGTAAGTTCCGGCTCTTCCATTTTTATAAATATTTTTTCAGTTAAAGACAAGAATATTTATGTCACACCTCAACCGACGGCGGAATACGTCGGGGCGGGACATGTAGACTGTTCAATAGCACATGGTCAAACTAAAGTTTCATATATTAATTGAATCCAAATTTTCATAACACTTGTTCAACAAAACATGTACAATTATACAAAAAAAAATAAATAAGGTACACTATAAATGTTCGATTCATTATTTAACTAAGTCCTCAATCCTATGTGTAGCATCTTGTAAATGATCTCAAGAGTTAGTACCTGAAACATGATAAAATGAGAGGGTCAACTATAAATAGTTGGTGAGCATACATAGGTTTTGACTCTAAATAGCATCGAAGTGTCGTGTGTAAACAAATCCATACAAGTCATGATTAATAAGGCAATTATGGGGAGCAACTATTGTGTAACCAAAAGTACAATCAAACCTTTGTAACTAGCATGCAAAATTGTGTTGTCGGTAACAATCACCCCAATCTGGGTGGGTTTGTCAGACTCAATAGATCTATCATTGTTAACCGTCGGCTTGATTAGTTAATGATTGTACATGTAATTGCAAATAAGTAGTTAACACACCTAGCACTCAAACATAAAACTCAAATTGCACACAAATTGTAAAGTGGATTTGTATTGTGTAGTTTATGTAAATCATTGTAAGTTGTGATCATGTTTCACCCCAAAATGTAAAAACAGTGAAAAAGGGGCCATGTAAAACTCACCTGTGTCAAAGGTGTAGATAACACGCGAGGCTAGATAGCAAAGTGATCCTTGTAACTCACCACGTTAACCTAGTGTGTAATGCATATGAAATTAATAGCTTGTACAAAAGTCTATGTCTAAGTCTAGGATTTAATTGGATGTGTGTACAAAGGGTTTGAGTTGTAATTTGAAAGGAAATGTATAGGTTATTGTGTTTGTACTTGAATGTGTATTTTTATAAAACGAACGTTTGAAATGAAAAGTTTAAAATGATTGAAGTTAGGGTTTGTGTTTGAATAACTAAATAAAATTCAATAGTTGTTATTCATTTATTTAATTATGAAAATAGCGGGAATTATATTAAGTATAAATTAAATAAATAATTTTTCTTTAATTATTTGTTTATAAAGATGTGTACAAATATTGATGTATAAATTAAATAAATAATTTTTACTTTATTTATTTATGTATAAGGATGTGTAATATAAAATTTTGTAATTAATATTTATGTATAAAAATCAAGAAATTTGCGTTTAACCTTTTAGTGTAAATTATAATAAATAAATTTTATCCATTTATTATTTTTAAAGTAAGAACTTGATAGATTTAAATAAAATTGACATTTTATAAATTTTATAAAATCAATTGTGTTTATTTGGAGATTAATTTAAATATCTAATTTTTTGTTTTAAATATTTAATATGCAATTTTTTTAGCCATAAATTCATAACAAAATGAATTCATATAGAAAATTTATGAATCTGCTTTTATTCTGTTAAAAATATTATATGGTTTATAAAAATTATTTTTATATAAATTTTAGGGTTTTAGAAACGGTTTAAAAAAAACAAGCAGGCCACAGGGACTCGAACCCGGGTCTGCTCTGGAGTCCGGTAAGTGTGCTACCACTGGGCTACGGCCGGAACTTGTGAGGGAATCGCTCCTGGAATGGGTTTAACATGCGGCCGAGTTGGGACCTGAGTTGGATTTACAAATAGGTGCAAAAAGTCCGGCCGGTCGTGTGAGCCGTGGGTTTCGAACCCATGCCACCGGGTCCGATGGAGCATAGACTTAACCAGTCGGACCGGGTGGTTCGTTGGTCTAAACGGGAACAAGGAAAAGTAAATACACAAAATCGAATCACCCGATTTCCCCAAATCAAACTTCGAGCAACGGTCAAGAACCCTAATCCCGATCGATTTCGATGGGTTATGTTAACTCGAATTGATAAAGGGTTATCGTTCAGGGCTTGATTACGAGTCTAATGATACCATTCTTACTCGAAATAATTGAGGCACGAGCTCGGACGGCTACGGGTTTGCTTCGGCTGTTCCTCGTGATCGACGAGACTTCAGAGGTGGAATGCGGTTTGTCTACAGGCTGGGAGAGTTTGTGTGGACGTATACGAGGGTGTTTGAGTGATTTAATTTGTCTAATTTCATCCGTATTAATCGATCCGGTTTTGGTTTGATCGTGAGGTTTGCGGGGTTTGATTTCGCGTTAATTAGCCGAATTGGAGTTGAATTGAGTCTTGATACAGGTCCAGGTACACTCGGAATTGGCTTGCGAGTGATTTGAGGGATTTGGACGCGTTGATTTCACGAATTAATTGTAGATTGATACGGATTTGACTATCTAAAGTCAATTTGTTCAAATTTTGAATCATCCGCTTAATCGGTCGAATTGAGTTGCTGTTTGGGCCGAGATTGGGTTGTCTATTGTTTATACACGACATAGGAACCCGTAGCAATCGATTGGGTTGATCCAGGGACTTGGATTTAAGAATTCGGCCCTGTTTGACTTTTAAAAGTCAAACAGGTGATTTTTATTTTTGTCTTGGCCCAAAGATCGCGATTTCAAGGTTCAACTAAGGTGTTAAGGTTCCAAACTATTGTATCGAATTGTTTGTCAAGTGTGTGGTTGCATATGTGTATGCACTTGTGTGATGAATCAATGTATATATGCATGTATTTGTATATATGTATAAAAAGAAAAAAAAATGAAATTTGTATTGCTAATTAGGTTTTAGTTATTGGCACGAATGAATTTAAAGCGTTGTACTAGAATTGGATTCGAAAAGCGTTACATTGAACTGAAAATAAGATAGAAAAAAAAAATCAGAAATGTCACAGTATCCTCATGTTGAGGGAATTTCGTCCCGAAATTTAGCTAGCTGAGGCGACTGAATCAGCAAAGAGGTGAGAGTTTTGGGTTCTCAATGTGTTATTACGGTTGGTTTAGGGAGTATAATTGGTGACAAGGTTCAGGTCGGTTTCTCACAGTCAGGTATGGATGATGATAATGAATTTAGTTTTTTTGAAATGGATTTGAGGAGGAAAACTATCCAATAATAATTTGGTTTCTATAGGTGAAATGCATTACTTGAAATGGATTTGACGGGAACTTGATAATTAGGTTTTGTTTAAGATGTAGTCTAACATGTTCAAGAATTGTCAATATTTCACAGTCATTGGTCTAGGTCAAAACTTTACGTGACACGAACAACGCTACTTCTGATAATATGACAGAACACTTATATATAGGAAGTACCATCGGCGTATCCACCATGCCCTTGTCATATCACATCAGTTTCGTTGTTACATATCATGATAAGTTTTAGGTCACAACACACGACAAAATTCACTATGTTTTTCATGCGCTGATTCTTATAATTCCGTGTGCACCCGTAATTACTCGAATTATCGTATGGTCCGTATAGATCGTTTCGTTGTGTGCGGGTAAGGGGGGGGGCACAATTTCACTATGATCACGTCTATTGTTTACACATAAAAGTCGCTAACAAGTAACTATGTCCCTAATCAGGCCAGTTCGCAACTAAAGAGTAGTAAAGTAGTAACACTTAAAGTTTCTTAGTTTGCTCGTGTTTGAACAAGAATACGTCAAACCCCGAGTCGTTTCAATGTATTATGGTCTTCAACTTTGGTGTACAAAGTGCATGACCATGTCTTGTGTATAATGTAATCAATCCATTGCAACAATTGTAAGCAAATTTTGTTTCGAGTATATAGTAAGCACGTAAGTCTCATATATGATCTAATGTCACGTAGTTCGTAATCAAATAGGTCTCATATATAGCGTAAATAATTTAGCGTCTTGTATTTTGTAAGTCAATAAATTCGGATGTGTAGTGTAAACAACATAGTATTTTGTGTATAGTAGGAAATGAATGTCATGCAGGGTGTTGGCAACTTAGCATCATGTATATTGTACAATGTGCACAGCCTAGTATGATGTACTTTGTAACCAAATGAGTTTCATGTATAGTGTGGTCAATCTAGAATTGTGTATCAATGAAGCAATTCTTATGTATCACATATATTGCAAACGACTAAGTTTCGTGTATCATGTGTTCAATCCAGTAGCATGTGTATTGCAAATAAACATGTTGCGTGCATTACGTGATCAATCGAGTAAATTGTGATTTGTAGGCAAACTATTATCATGTATTACGTAATTTGTGTAGCATAGGATATATTGAGAGTATTTGAGTTTCATGTACCATGTGGCTGCATTGGATATATTGTGAACGTGTATATGTGAGTATTGAACTTCGCGTGCGATGTGTACTAATGAGTTTTGCATGTGATCGAGTGATGCGGACAAACGTGTTGTTTGGCGTTCTTGCATAATGTGGTAGTTAGGTTCAAGTCCTCAAATCTCATTGAGGTTGGTGGGAAGGGTTAACGTTTACGCGGTATGGATCGTCTCTTGAAGCGTCAAGTGAAAGGTAACGAGGAGGTTTTGGAAATATTCGGGAATTGTGTTTACAATTACGGGTCTTTGTTTGAACATAGAAAGTGGTAAATTGTTCTTGGTTGCAGATATATAAAGTAGTGAAATCATTGAATCGCATATTTTAAATGAATATGCAATTTATGAGAAAGTATTTTTAATTTAAAATTTCCACTTTTGGCTAAACAAGTAGTTAATTTAGCCAAAGTTTGGAATTATTTACTTTAATGAATAAAAATCATAATTATTTATCAGTTTTTAAAAAAAATATTTTTATAAAATTGATTGTATTACTTTCCTTATTAGGTGAAAAAGTTTTATGAAAAATTTATGTTTTTGATATTATCTAAAAATTTTTTATTAAATATTTTGTTAAACAAGATAACGATGTTTTGTTTAAATCACAAAATAGGATGATTTATTTATAAAAGAAATTGTTGGTAATGTACTAAATCATGTTGAATGAAAGAAGTGATATTTGGGAAAATTTGATGGGAATATAACAGGTGTAATTTACGCCCCACGGGTCAAATCAATGAACAATAACTGTAGAGTTGAAATATATGGAATTGATTAAATGCTGAAATGTTAAACATTATTCAAAATATAGGGAAATGGTTCTCAAATTGAAAATTTTAAAGGAAATCAGTGGAAGCTTCTTCTAACGTCTCTGGTAGCTTTCCACTAGGAAGAAGATAATCACCAAGACGAGCACCGCTATGGTCACTCGGGTAGCCGATCTGGTTTCAGCTCTAGCTGTTTCCATGCGATTCTCCAGTACTTCTTTTTCGAGAATGGAGATTAACTCCTTGTGGTACCCTAATTGGTTTGCTAGGCTATCCATTCTTTGTCCTTGCAAGTCGTGCCTTATCTCATGCTCCATCCTTTGCCTCTCGAACTCTGAGGTCCTCACATATTGGTGAACATCATCGATTAGAATTCCCATAGCACTAGCAGGTGCCATGGTACGCCTTGCCCAAGGGTTAGGATGATACGGGTCGGGCATTAGATATGGGCCTCGAATTCTTGGGCCAGTGTTCCTTACATTAAGCCTTTGCCTAGCAGCTGCGGGTGTTGGTGACCGATACACAGGTGACCCGGTGACTTCTTCCCAATCAGATTCTACTCCAGGACGTTATACTGGGGAGGAAGGAGTGTAGGAGTCCATATCTAGTAGAGAAACAATGAAAAGGTTGTAAGTGATAATGAAATATTGAGTGTTAGACATGGGAGTTCTCATTAGTTTAGAGTTTGACTAGTCATAACACCGAACCTCAATAGTATTTTAGAATTACACTTGACCTATAAGCAATGCATCCTTGAGGAGGATTCCCAGGAAAGAGGGGTGGGTCACTAAGACACACTTAAGTACCCTATCTTTCCTTAGCCAGAATCCCTCATGGGCCTACACACTCTTCCAGCCATCATGTATTAATAACACTATTGTTGGGCTCATGGTCATGATTAGAATTGTTGTGGACTGGGCTTTGAGGCCCAAAAGTGAGATTTATTTATTGTAGTGGGCTTATTCTTCTTGGAGGGTGAATGGGTTTCTTGTTTATTATTAATGGGCATTAGGCCCAATTAGGTCCAATAGTTTAAGTCTTTGATCACAAGAGGTGATGGTATCATGTATGTAAGTTCAAAGGTGTATGATGAATTTGGTGTGCATGTGTGTGTGTTAAACTTAGGAGAGCACTTAATGAAACACATAGGTAGCATGTAGGTAATAATGTATGTAAGCACAAGAGTTATCATGTAGTGTGACACATAAACTATTAAGTATTGTATCATATGATGAAATTATAAAGTATAACATGTAAAATTATTCGCATAAGAAATAATCATATAGCATGTAGTAGCATGGTATAGTATGGGTGTCCTAAGGTTATAGTCTAGGTCAAGAGTGTCTACTAACCTAATTCCCTATAACCAAGGCTCTGATACCAATCTGTCACACCCCAACCGACGGCGGAATACGTCGGGGCGGGACATGTAGACTGTTCAATAGCACATGGTCAAACTAAAGTTTCATATATTAATTGAATCCAAATTTTCATAACACTTGTTCAACAAAACATGTACAATTATACAAAAAAAAATAAGGTACACTATAAATGTTCGATTCATTATTTAACTAAGTCCTCAATCCTATGTGTAGCATCTTGTAAATGATCTCAAGAGTTAGTACCTGAAACATGATAAAATGAGAGGGTCAACTATAAATAGTTGGTGAGCATACATAGGTTTTGACTCTAAATAGCATCGAAGTGTCGTGTGTAAACAAATCCATACAAGTCATGATTAATAAGGCAATTATGGGGAGCAACTATTGTGTAACCAAAAGTACAATCAAACCTTTGTAACTAGCATGCAAAATTGTGTTGTCGGTAACAATCACCCCAATCTGGGTGGGTTTGTCAGACTCAATAGATCTATCATTGTTAACCGTCGGCTTGATTAGTTAATGATTGTACATGTAATTGCAAATAAGTAGTTAACACACCTAGCACTCAAACATAAAACTCAAATTGCACACAAATTGTAAAGTGGATTTGTATTGTGTAGTTTATGTAAATCATTGTAAGTTGTGATCATGTTTCACCCCAAAATGTAAAAACAGTGAAAAAGGGGCCATGTAAAACTCACCTGTGTCAAAGGTGTAGATAACACGCGAGGCTAGATAGCAAAGTGATCCTTGTAACTCACCACGTTAACCTAGTGTGTAATGCATATGAAATTAATAGCTTGTACAAAAGTCTATGTCTAAGTCTAGGATTTAATTGGATGTGTGTACAAAGGGTTTGAGTTGTAATTTGAAAGGAAATGTATAGGTTATTGTGTTTGTACTTGAATGTGTATTTTTATAAAACGAACGTTTGAAATGAAAAGTTTAAAATGATTGAAGTTAGGGTTTGTGTTTGAATAACTAAATAAAATTTAATAGTTGTTATTCATTTATTTAATTATGAAAATAGCGGGAATTATATTAAGTATAAATTAAATAAATAATTTTTCTTTAATTATTTGTTTATAAAGATGTGTACAAATATTGATGTATAAATTAAATAAATAATTTTTACTTTATTTATTTATGTATAAGGATGTGTAATATAAAATTTTGTAATTAATATTTATGTATAAAAATCAAGAAATTTGCGTTTAACCTTTTAGTGTAAATTATAATAAATAAATTTTATCCATTTATTATTTTTAAAGTAAGAACTTGATAGATTTAAATAAAATTGACATTTTATAAATTTTATAAAATCAATTGTGTTTATTTGGAGATTAATTTAAATATCTAATTTTTTGTTTTAAATATTTAATATGCAATTTTTTTAGCCATAAATTCATAACAAAATGAATTCATATAGAAAATTTATGAATCTGCTTTTATTCTGTTAAAAATATTATATGGTTTATAAAAATTATTTTTATATAAATTTTAGGGTTTTAGAAACGGTTTAAAAAAAACAAGCAGGCCACAGGGACTCGAACCCGGGTCTGCTCTGGAGTCCGGTAAGTGTGCTACCACTGGGCTACGGCCGGAACTTGTGAGGGAATCGCTCCTGGAATGGGTTTAACATGCGGCCGAGTTGGGACCTGAGTTGGATTTACAAATAGGTGCAAAAAGTCCGGCCGGTCGTGTGAGCCGTGGGTTTCGAACCCATGCCACCGGGTCCGATGGAGCATAGACTTAACCAGTCGGACCGGGTGGTTCGTTGGTCTAAACGGGAACAAGGAAAAGTAAATACACAAAATCGAATCACCCGATTTCCCCAAATCAAACTTCGAGCAACGGTCAAGAACCCTAATCCCGATCGATTTCGATGGGTTATGTTAACTCGAATTGATAAAGGGTTATCGTTCAGGGCTTGATTACGAGTCTAATGATACCATTCTTACTCGAAATAATTGAGGCACGAGCTCGGACGGCTACGGGTTTGCTTCGGCTGTTCCTCGTGATCGACGAGACTTCAGAGGTGGAATGCGGTTTGTCTACAGGCTGGGAGAGTTTGTGTGGACGTATACGAGGGTGTTTGAGTGATTTAATTTGTCTAATTTCATCCGTATTAATCGATCCGGTTTTGGTTTGACCGTGAGGTTTGCGGGGTTTGATTTCGCGTTAATTAGCCGAATTGGAGTTGAATTGAGTCTTGATACAGGTCCAGGTACACTCGGAATTGGCTTGCGAGTGATTTGAGGGATTTGGACGCGTTGATTTCACGAATTAATTGCAGATTGATACGGATTTGACTATCTAAAGTCAATTTGTTCAAATTTTGAATCATCCGCTTAATCGGTCGAATTGAGTTGCTGTTTGGGCCGAGATTGGGTTGTCTATTGTTTATACACGACATAGGAACCCGTAGCAATCGATTGGGTTGATCCAGGGACTTGGATTTAAGAATTCGGCCCTGTTTGACTTTTAAAAGTCAAACAGGTGATTTTTATTTTTGTCTTGGCCCAAAGATCGCGATTTCAAGGTTCAACTAAGGTGTTAAGGTTCCAAACTATTGTATCGAATTGTTTGTCAAGTGTGTGGTTGCATATGTGTATGCACTTGTGTGATGAATCAATGTATATATGCATGTATTTGTATATATGTATAAAAAGAAAAAAAAAATGAAATTTGTATTGCTAATTAGGTTTTAGTTATTGGCACGAATGAATTTAAAGCGTTGTACTAGAATTGGATTCGAAAAGCGTTACATTGAACTGAAAATAAGATAGAAAAAAAAAATCAGAAATGTCACAATTTAGCTTTCTACTGCCCTCAGTAAATGAAAATAAAATTTGTTTCTTTCATTGGCTTCATCAAATTGACATGTTTTTAGCAGCTTGGAACTAGTTTTAGAAAATTGTGTTGATTTTTTAAGTTTATAAATTGAATCTTAAAAATTATTTCATGGGTGTTAGTTCTTAAATTATTGCAGAAAATATGTTCCAAATTAGTATTTGATGGATATCAAGAACAATCAATCAAGAATCAATCATCGATATATGTAAAATCATATGTATTAGAATAAGAACATGGGATCAATAATGATGAATCTGGTCTGCCAGCGAAAGTCAAAGCAGACCGTTTTTTATGACGAAATTGATCAACGACTCTTTACAATTTTGGGCATATATATAGCCTATGAAACGGTACTAACAAGGTGGTTATACCCCTTCATTTGGAGTACCAGAAAACTGTCATTAACCGTCAATTAACGGTCTTTGACTTTGTCAAGTTTGACTTTCGTTTTCTGCCTTGTGACCAATATCTAATCTAAATACATAATAAAAAATAATTTAAGTCTAGATTACATTCCAATAGTATTAGCTGAAAATCTGAATCATTTAGCTGACTTTTACTTAAAAATTGAGTCTTTTGTGAACTTTTTATGTTTTTGATCTTCAGTTCTTATAGAAGTCAATCGTCACTTCATCACACCCTTACAAAGATTTTGAATCTGATTCAAAGTAATCATATTGCATCAGAAAATAAAAAAATATAGTGAATATATAACATATTTTCTGCTCTGAAATTTAGTGAAAAATGATGTTTCATTAACTTTGGATACACATAATTATATGTATATATGACATATATAACTAATAAATAAATAACTAATAACTCATGGTTTACGTTCGCCGTGATAAGAGATTCGCAACGACCTAAAAATGTTTTCAAGTGTAGCTAAGTTGAATGAGATATTGATACTCAAAATAGGGTTTTTAAAATGGAAACTTAAAGGAGTTAAGTTGGTCAAAAAGATGACGGGGAGACTTGCTTATGGACTGAGAGCATTCGTCTTGATGTAACAAGTAGTAGTCCAAAGTTTATCATTCAAGGGATATGTTTTCAACAACCGGAAAAAAACAACTTTCTTGATGGTTTTTTTGGATCATCCAGTTAAATAAACATCATAAATTAAATAGAATTATATATAACTTAATCATACTTTATAACAAATTGTACATGCAGACAAAACTATCGTGTTCAGTTTTCATTCAAATCCATATAAGTTTAAATTTTATTCTTGTTAATATATCCACATTTCCCATTTTGTTTTTATTTAACCAACATAATCTATTGATCATTATATCATTTCCCAATGTAGGACTTGATCCTAAGGACCAACCAAGACCTCTTTGTAATTCTGCAAATAAATATGAGTTCTGAAAATGCCATGACTGTTGATGATTCAAGTCAAACTCCTATTAGACTTGAGGTATCTCATTACAATCTACGGTCACCAAAGGTTCATAAAGAAAAAGACGAGCGCGCATTTTGCAACATCTAATAGAATTACATGCGCAGGGAAAGTATAGCGTGATCATAATATGTTGGATTCTTGGACTTGGATCCCTCATCTCTTGGAATAGTCTTGCTTCCATAGAAGATTACTACTATGATGTATTCCCAGTGAGTTTTCAAGACCATGAAAGTCAAAAGTCTACATCTTCTTACTTGTTGATTTTTTTAACTTTAGTTTTTTTCAGTTTGGTTTACTTGACAAAAGTTCATTTTTTTCTTCAATTTTTCAAGGACTACCATCCTTCTAGGGTACTTACCCTTGTATATCAACCTTTTGCCTTTGGAACAATGGCATTTCTTGCATATAACGAATCAAAGATCGATACTAGGAAACGTATTATTCTCGGATATATCATGTTCTTCCTTGGGACTCTGGCCCTCCTTTCGGTATGTATCATGAATATCACAAATTAGTTGATTTCTACATTTTTGACACTCTTATAAGTGTGTGTGATTTTAGAAAAAAATTTACAAATTTTCCTGTTCCATGAAGAAGAAATGTGTATACAAATTGCATACCTTCTGTAGCGCGTATGAATGTATCTATATAATGTGTACAGTTGGACTTAGTTACATCTGGGAAGGGTAGCATTGGATCTTACGTGGCTATATGTCTTATTGTTGCTGCTTTCGGGGCGGCAGATGCCCTAATTCAAGGCGGGATGCTTGGCGATTTGGCTCTCATGTGCCCGGAATTTATCCAAGTAAGCATTCAACTTGCAGTCTTGTTTGTTTTCAGGTTTTCTTAAAGTCCTCACATCCATCATCACATATTTACATATATACAACTTTTTGATCTAGTCCTTCCTAGCCGGCTTGGCTGCATCAGGAGCTCTAACTTCTGCCTTGAGACTATTCACAGAACTTGTTTTCAGTAATATTGACGACGGTCTTCGCAAAGGAGCATGTAAACTTTCTTGTGACATCTTAATGAATCACACATAACTCTGTCCACATGAGATATTGAGCCATAAGGAATGTCCGCCTCAAATATCACCAACGCGTATTGGGCGTATTGGGTGTGGATTTTAAGTGTGCTTGAGTGAGAACAGTCCTTGATGGGTGATCTCCTGGGAAGTTTCCACTCGAGCAACCAAAAACACATATCTGAGCTCATCTTGAGCATAGCGGACAATATTGGTTGGTTTACATAAATCTATTTGAATCCTTCTAACTAATTAACATGGTGGTCTTCCGCAGTGTTATTCCTCTCAATATCCACACTTTTTCAGTTTTTATGCATCTTTCTCTATGCATTGGTGTTCACCAAGTTACCAATCGTGAAGCACTACCGTAGGAAAGCAGCTCTTGAAGGTTCAAAAACTGTTTCATCAGATCTTTCTGCTGCAGGAATTCAAACAGACCTGACCGAAAAACTAGTATGTATCCTAGAATCTTGACTAGAACTTCATTAGTTTATAGTTTTGAATGAAGAAATGAATTCTAGAATCTTTTCAGGTTGATGGTGATCGTAGTAATCTAGACAGGCTGAGCAACAAAGAACTCTTGTTTCAGAACATCGATTACGCTTTAGATTTGTTCTTGATATTTGTCTTGACTTTGTCAATATTCCCCGGTTTCTTATACGAAAATACTGGAACACACCAGTTGGGATCATGGTAAAATCTCTCTCATTTTACATTCTAACATTGCCTTATAACTGTGACCCGAGAACAAGAAGTGAGATTATTCTAGGATGATTCAGGCTATGTATCTTTTGAAACATATTGTTTTGTAGGTACCCTCTTGTTTTAATAGCTACATTTAACATTGGGGACTTGATATCACGATATATTCCTCTAATATCATACCTCAAGTTGCAATCACGAAAGGGGCTTCTGATCTTAGTCGTGTCACGCTTTTTGCTTGTTCCAGCCTTTTATTTCACTGCAAAATACAGTGATCAAGGATGGATGATTATGCTCGTTTCCATATTGGGATTAAGTAATGGTTACCTAATGGTATGCGTCCTCATGGCCGCACCCAAGGGTTATAAGGTAAATTTCCATCACATTTTTGTGTACTAAAAAATGTAAAAGAAAAACATGTCACCTTGGAAATACTATATTGAGTTTTGCAGGGACCAGAGCAAAAAGCGTTAGGAAATTTGCTTGTGTTTTTCTTATTGGGCGGCATATTTTTGGGCGCCGCTCTTGACTGGTTATGGCTTATCGGCAACGGAAGCTTTTAAAGCAAAACCATCAGAAAGAGTACAAACATGACTGCCATTTAGATCAACCCAAGCCAAAAGTTGCAAGATCTAATTTTTATTTGTTTAGTATACCTATAAACTGAACAGACTTGAAGAAATATGATATGAACTCAAATAGTAATCATGAATAAGAAGAAAAGAGAACAAAAAAGGGTAATTTCTATCAATCAGATTCGTAACTTCATTATTTTCCCAAATGAGCTTAATTAGTACAGTTATCATTTAAATTTAAGACCTTATATACTATAAGAGTTTACAATAGTAGTCCTTTTGCTTCTAACCAACTTTAACAACCGTTCTAACTGTAACAATACTTTCCCCTCAAATGATTCTTGATCTCAAGAATCAAAAGAAGAAAAACGGCACACAAACCAAATTATTATTATTGGCTTGAAAGAACAAGCTATCATCAAATGGAAAACCACCATCAGCAGCATCAAAATATGGTTATCAAGCAAATAATCCATGCTAAAGTCCATGGTATTGCTTGATTTTCCAATATGTCCATGGTTTACAGACCCAACATGCAGCTCATTCTGCACAAGCGGATTAAACGACTTAACCCATCACTTTTTTCAACCCAGGCTTCATATTCAGCTGTAGCTACCAAGGACTTTTCTAGTCCACCAGTCACTTCTTTCTGTTGGTTCAGGCCTTGGATATACACACACTAACTCACACACACTAAACAATTTGTTTGATTAAAACTTGCGTGAAAGCTTTCTGGTACAAAAAATGCAAACTCAACCCTATTTATAATAAGCAAACAAAGCAAACCACAAAACCACGTTCACATCCAGATTACTCGGGTCTTCCCACATGATTCGGTCAACTAAAGACTAGTTCTTCTGCTGCATGTTTGGAGTCCAATCTGACCCGTGAATCCCAACACTTTCTAGATCCATTTCCATATTTATCGTCAAAGACACTAGAAAAGTATCATTCCAAGTTTCTGCAACCAGACTTGAAAGTATTGGACAGGGACAGCAACATACTCAATTTGGAGACAACAACTAATGCTCTTCAAAGGGTTGTATTAGTTCTTGATTTAATAGTATCTGAAATGACTGAATTCGATAATACCATGGGATCAGTATTACCAGCACTAGAAAATGGAGACCATTCTTTCAGAATAAGAGCAATTGTCGAGATTGTCTTGCCAAGTTCCTGGTGATCAGCAAGGATTCCTCCTTTAAAATAGTGCATGTTTTTAGTCTCTTTCTGTACCATCCATAACAAAGTAATTTGCTGGTGTTTCAAAAGTGGAATCTCCAATGAGCCATCAGCAAATACCTCTGACTTTGGCTGGTAAAGATCCCATAAGGCAGTTCGATAAACAATCCGCTCATCATTTACCTTCACTCTTACATTAGTACAGCCCATGTGAACAATAGGGACACTAAGTGAAGACCTTTGTGGAGCAATACTAGGCGATTTCCAAACTAAAGAAGACTGTTTTCTAGATGCAGATACATTCATCTCTACTAGTATACATACAACATCAATATATGCAACATTTTTCCCAACTGTTTGATGATTGCATGCAGCAAATGTAATCTCTATTTTTCCCTTTGTTAAAACTGTTATTTGGTAAATAAGTAAAATCAAATGATAAAAGTCAAATTTTTGATACAACCAGAAAGTCAAAGTTTCGGTCAAAGGTTGAGGAGTAGTTTCGGGGAGTAGTTTCGGGCAACTGATGGTTAGTGCAATATGTTCTCAATTAAAAGTTGAGGGGGCTTTCTGTCATTCTTGGAACTTGAAGGTGTTAAGTGTGCATTTTGGTGCAAGGTTAGAAGTTTGTTAATAGTTAGTTAACAAAAGGGGGACATTAGAAAAAGATTAGGATTAAGCTTTGAATTCAGTTCTTCCATTCTCATGCATTCAATTTCAGATTCATTGTTCTTGTAATTTTGATTTCGATTAATAAAGAGAAGAAGTAATCGTTTGGCGTTGGTTGATTTCTGGTGTTTGAATTACAATTGGTATCAGAGCCTTGTGCTCGTGTTCAGAAATTCAATCCGATTGCGGTGAAGGATTAATCGATCATGGTTTCAACGAAGTTTGATTTAGAGAAATTCGATGGGAAAAATGATTTTGGATTATAGAGCCTGAAGATGCGTGCATTGCTAGTCCACCAAGGTGTGGTGGATGCATTGGCCGGAGAAGCGAACTTGCCGGTTGACCTGAGTGATAAAGAAAAGAAATATATCATGGAAAAGGCACATAGCGCACTGATTCTGTGCCTTGGTGATCGAGTTTTTAGAGAGGTCTCAAAGGAGACAGCATCTGCAGGCACCTGGTCCAAGTTGGAAAGCTTGTACATGACGAAATCTCTGGCTAATCGGCTCTACCTGAATAAGAGGTTGTACACGTTTCATATGGCTTCAGGTAAAACACTTGAATACCATACTAATGAGTTTAATAAACTAGCATTGGACCTAGAGAACATAGATGTCAGTTTAGATGATGAGGATCAGACAATCATTTTCTTGGCCTCATTACCTCAATCATATGAGCATTTCGTTGATACTCTAATGTATGGGAGAGAGAGCTTATACATGGAGGAAGTGTTGGCATCAATGAACTCTAAAGAACTTAAGAAGAGGGGTGACCAAAGGGAAGAATCTAGTGAGGGCCTGTTTGTTAGGGGCATGTCTAAACGAAGGGGATTCAGATCCAAGGATAAGTCCAAATCAAATCCAAATTCAAAAGAAAATGTTTTGTGTGTAGTTCAGAAAAACACTTAAAGAAAGATTGCCCTGAATGGAAAAGAAAGAAGGGTGAATCAAGTAGTGGTTTCAAGTTTGCAAACAACTATACTCCAAATGAAGATAATTCTGATGGTGGTTATGAAAGTGCTGATGTCCTAGTAGTCACTAAAGATACAGGGAGTGGAGAATGGGTAATGGATTCTGGATGCTCCTTTCACATGACACTAATTAAAGAAGTGTTTTCTGAATTGGAATTCCAAGATCTTGGTTCAGTCAAGCTTGGAGATGATAGGGCCTGCAAAATAAGAGGAATAGGGTCTGTCAAATTCAGTCTTGATAATGGCACTAAGATGACTCTTCAAGAGGTCAGGTATGTTTCGGAATTGAAAAGGTCCCTAGTGTCTATGGGAACTTTTGAGAGGGCAGGGTGTCATGTTAGCCTAAGAAATGGGAAGGTCAGGGTAATAAAGGGATCAATTGTCATGTTCTCTAGATAACATCTATTTCTTGGATGGTGAAGTCATAAGTGGCAACGTGTCCTTAGTGTCAAAGGAATAGGAAGATGGAGCCTTGTTATGGCATCAAATGTTAGGACACATTAGTCAGAGTGGGCTTACAGAATTGACTAAGCAGGGTTTGTTACCTGGTCTTAAAAATTGTGATATAGATTTTTGTGAAAACTGTATACTAGGCAAAGCCCATAGAGTCAAATTTGGAAGAAGTATTCATAATACAAAGGGTCTATTGGATTATGTGCACACAAATTTGTGGGGACCTGCTAAAACAATGTCATTGGGAGGGGCCGGTTATTTTCTATCTGTTATTGATGACTATTCAAGGAGAGTATGGGTATATGCTCTTAAGGGAACTTATGAAGCCTTTGGAAAGTTTAAGGAATAGATGACTTTGGTAGAAAGGCAGACATATAGAAAAGTGAAGAAACTTAGGTCTGATAATGGACTTGAGTTTTGCAGTGGGGAATTTAATAAATATTGTAAAGATCAAGGGATTAGTAGACATCTGACTGTTCCAGGAACACCATAGCAGAATGGATTGGTGGAAAGAATGAACAGAACTTTGCTTGAAAGGGAAGATGTATGTTATCTAATTCAGGATTTCCAAAGAAATATTGGGCTGAGGCAGTGGCTACTACTGCTTATGTTATTAATAGATCACCTTCTGCAGCACTTGATAAGAAGACTCCTGTGGAGGTCTGGTTTGGAAAGAAGATTGACTATAATAATCTAAAAGTGTTTGGCTCAGTAGCTTATGCCCATGTGAGTCAAGGTAAACTAGAACCCAGGGCCCAAAAGTGTGTATTTCTGGGCTATCTAGAAGGAATTAAGGGATACAGATTATGGAGGATGGATAATCCCAAGGTGATAGTAAGCAGGGATGTAACCTTCAAAGAGAATCTGTTTTACAAAGATATAATTGGGAATGCTCCCAATGTGACAGACTTGTCAGGGATATAGGAGGTTCAAATTGAGGTGGAGCCGGGTATCTCTAATGCTGGGAATGTTGAAAGTGAAGTAGTGAACAATGTCCCAGGGTACAGCTTAGCCAGAGATAGACCTAGAAGGAATGTAATACCACCCCTGAGGTATAGGTCTGCTGAAAATATATCTGGAGTGGCATTTATAGCAGCTGAACAAGAAAGTGTCTATGAACCTCTGACCTTTGAGGAAGCTATAAACTCAATTGACAAATATAAGTGGAAACATGCTATGATTGAAGAAATGGATTCAATTAACAAGAATAGTACCTGGGAGCTAGTGCTTAAACCTGAAGCACAAAAGCTAGTCTCTTGTAAGTGGATATTCAAAGTGAAAGAAGGTGTTGCTAGGGAAGGTGGGCCTAGGTATAAGGCAAGGCTAGTGGCTAAGGGGTTTACTCAAAGAGAAGGGGTAGACTATACAAAAAAATTTTCTCCAGTTGTGAAGCACACTTCAATCAGAATTATGTTGTCAATTGTAGTAGTGTTGGACATGGAATTAGAACAAATGGATGTAAAGACAGCTTTTTTACATGGCTATTTGGATGAACAGATTTATATGTCACAGCCTAAAGGGTTTGAAGTCAAAGGTCAAGAGGATAAGGCCTGTTTACTGAAGAGATCACCGTATGGTCTAAAGCAATCTCCTAGGCAGTGGTATAGGAGATTTGATGATTATATGCTATCCCATTACTTTAAGAGGAGCTGCTATGATAGCTGTGTCTATTATAGAGAGTATGAAGATCAGAAGTATGTTTATCTACTACTCTATGTGGATGACATGCTGATAGCATGTAGGGATAAAACTAAAGTAGAGAGAACTAAGTCACTGCTGATGTGTGAGTTTGATATGAAGCAGTTGGGTGATGCTAAGAAAATAATTGGTATGGAAATGAGTAGGAACAGAAGTCAGAAGACATTAAAATTATCACAAAGTTCTTATCTTATGAAGATGTTGAACAATTATGGGATGATATGGAGTAATCTAGTTAATACTCCTCTAGCACAACACCTTAAACTATCAAGTCAAGACTGTCCAAAGAATGATATTGAAAGAGCATATATGGATAAGGTGCCTTATGCTAATGCAGTGGGCAACCTTATGTACCTAATGGTATGCACTAGGCCAGATATTGGCTATGGTGTTAGTGTGGTAAGCTGATATTTGTCAAATCCAGGGAAGGCACACTGGAATGCAGTGAAATGGATTCTGAGATATTTGAATGGGACAAGAGACTATGGATTGATATACAAGAATGATTCAGAAGAGGTAAGAAGGGTTCTTGGATTTGTAGACTCAGATTATGCTAAGGATTTGGACACGGGAAGGTCTATAACTGGGTATGCATTCAAGTTTATGGGGAATGTTGTGAGTTGGAAGGCTACATTGCAGCATGTTGTAGCTCTATCCACCACTGAAGCAGAGTACATAGCTCTTACTAAGGCTGTAAAAGAAGCATTGTGGCTCAAGGGTATTGGTTTGGAGCTGGGGGTTAACAATTGATGGTGCTGTTGTATTATGTGATAACCAAGGTGTTGTTCAGTTGTCTAAGAACAGTGTATTTCATGAAAGAACCAAACACATCAATGTGAAGTTGCATTTTATCAGAGATGTAATTAGCTCTAAAGATGCCATGGTGAAACATGTATGTACAAAAGAAAATTCTGCGGATATGTATACCAAATCTTTGCCCCGATCAAAGTTTGAGTTTTGTGTTAAGTCTTTGGGCATTGGTTAAGTCTTAAAGTCATGGTTCATTTGGCTTTAAGGTGCATATTGTTATTTGGTAAATAAGTAAAGTCAAATGATAAAAGTCAAAGTTTCGATACAACCAGAAAGTCAAAGTTTTGGTCAAAGGTTGAGGAGTAGTTTCAGGCAACTGATGGCTAGTGCAATATGTTCTCAATTAAAGGTTGAGGGGGCTCTCTGTCATTCTTGGAACTTGAAGGTATTAAGTGTGCATTCTGGTGCAAGGTTAGAAGTTTGTTAATAATTAGTTAACAAAAGGGGGATATTAGAAAAAAAGATTAGGTTCAGTTCTTCCATTCTCATGTATTCAATTTCAGATTCATTGTTCTTGTAATTTTGATTTCGATTAATAAAGAGAAGAAGTAATCGTTTGGCGTTGGTTGATTTCTGGTGTTTGAATTACAAAAACCACTTGCTTTTTGATTGAAATATCGTGATAGAAAAATGATTGAGATGACCCAACTGAACTGTTCTTGATATTGATAAAATAGAAAGAATTGGGACCTCGAAAAATGGTTGCAACAAGCTTTTGTTATTAAACAGCTGATTATCATCATCATAAGATGTTTCAGCACCCACATAAGTTGTTTCACTCATTATAGGAACAACTTCTCTTCTGTTTGGTATTATAGAAGGAAACTGAATTCTATTGGTAAACCCTTTAGCAGGTGTTTGGGTAGAACTTTCACTACTTGGTAAACCCTTAGACATTCCTTGAATTGAATCCAATTTTAAAAAACTTCTTATAGCCTAGCCCACAGTCAAGAGGAAAGGAAGCTATGGCCAACTTTAAAAACCATTCTAAGAGTAACAAAATAAGAAAATATCAAAGTATCCCAAATCGCTACCACCCCTCATTTTGTTAGAATTAATTGGTTAACCAAGTTTGAAAGTTAACGGGTCAAAGTTGTATTTTATTTAAAGTTGTGTTTAAAGTCATTTGTGTCAATGTAAATAGGTCAAGGACCAAAAGTGTCAAGTCTAGAAAGTTAAAACTGTTAAAGTGCGTATGTGTGTCGGTTGGATGAAGCGACATATCCTTTAGTTTTAGGGTTACAAATAGACGATTGTCCCTGTAATCTAGCGTAACAATATGTTCATAATTCAATTTCAAGTTTGTGTCAATTCAATTGTTTGTTCAATCCGATCTTGGGCTACAATTGGTATCAGAGTCTAGGGCTCAATCGCATTCAAGAAATTCGTATTCGTTTTGGAGCTACAATCGTCATCATTAAATCGATCCAGTTAAATTCGATTCAGTAGAAATTAAAATCGATTCAGTATAAAATCGTTTCAATACATATCAATTTAGAAAAATCTTTTGTTGCTGCTCTTGTTCAGTCGATCCAAAGGGCTATATTGGTTAAAGAATAATTGTTGTCCAAATATCTGGAAGGGAAAATCAGTGTTGTTTGTTCCTGTTTTGTTTCACGCCGAAGACAGAAAAGACATTTGGTTGCCTCGTTTCTGTCCTTAAGTCAGAAAAGGAAAAAGGGAAGAACGCACTTTGGTATTTTTTCTTTTGGTTGCTGTTTGCACAGAAAATGAACTAGTTTTGTTTGTTTGATGTTCGAAGGCAGAAAGAAAAAAAAGGAAGAAAACAATTTATTTTTCATTCAAAGTTGAAGATTAGAGTGTGAAAATCGAAAGGATTGAGGATTAGAAGTCCAAAGCCGGAGAATTGCATCAGTAAAATTGTAGAATCTCATAAAAGATTCACAAAATTCTGGGTTCTATCTTTCAATTATTCTAGAATATCAGTTTTCTTAGAATTACTATAGTTATAGTAAATTGAATTAGATTAGAAATTTAGCGATTCCCGTTAGAATCATCATTGTTTTTAGAAAAAAAAAACTTAAGTTGTTACTATTTGAAACTTGGACGGTTAAATAGTTCCCTATTGAGAAAAAAAGAGAACTTAGATATTTTAGAAGAAATCAAGTAAATATAGGAGATGATAAAGACAAGAATAAATCCATGGTAACATATAAAGAAACACGTCCATCTCTGTCTAGTTTCTAATGCTCGTTGTTGAACAACACAAATTATACGATTTGGGCACTCAGAATGAAAGTTATATTGGAGGCTAATGGACTATGGGAAGTAACAGAGAGAAACACATCCATAGAAATAGATGTAAAGAAAGATAAGGATGCAATGACTTATTTGTATCAAGGATTGCCTGAAGATCTTACAATACAAGTTACAAGTTGTAAAACCTCAAAGGAAGTATGGGATACACTAAAGTCCAGATTCATTGGATTAGATGAAGTGCAACACGCTAGATTACAATCAGTCAAATTTGAGTTTGAAAAGCTACAAATAAGAGAGGATCAACAGATTCTTTCACCATAAAAATGACATACATTGTGACTAGAGCTGCTACATGTGGATCAACATATGATCAACCAACCTTAGTGCGAAAACTTCTAAACTCCATACCTGAAAGGTTTATTCAAATAGTTGCATCCATTGAGCAATTCGTTGATTTAAGCAGAACTACCCTGGATGCAACTATTGCAAGACTAAAGACGTATGCAGAAAGAATTAATTTCAACAAAGGTGCTCTAAAAGACAACCAAGAGAAACTACTATACTCGCGTCATGATAACAAGTTCAAACAAGGAAAACGCTTTAGTAGACATGGGAAAGGTAAGTTTAACACATCTCCAGGAAATTGGGATAAAGGAAAGTTTAGACAAGAAGAATGAAGTACTTCTTAGGATAACTTCAAAAAGACTAATGATTATGATAGAAGGAGGAGTTACCCGAGAAACCAAAATAACTCTGTGTTCGACATAAGCAAAGTTAGGTGTTATGATTGTAATAATTTGGGTCATTATGCCTCAGATTGTCCAGAACCAAACCACAGAAAAGAAGAGTAAAATCTCGTTCTAGATTTTTGCATGTCTTTTCACGGTGTCCATACTCACCACAATGCGGACATTTATGTATCTTTCTGGGCTCGTCATTTGGTTTAATTATATTCTTTCTTGGTCTTCGAGGCGTACATTTGATTGCAGGTGGGTATATATTCTCCTTGGTGTCTATATGAACCCATTGATCCTTTGCAGGCATCAGAGCAACTTCTAAAGCTTAAGCTAATTTAAATTTCCCAATAGTAAAATATGAATCAACATAGTTATCCTAGTTTATATCCCTTGTGAAAGTAATAAAAGTTGCTGCATGCACACACGAAATATCTTTAACCAACCAAACCCGACAAGTACATTTTCTCTCATCAAGTGAAACCTCTCGACGCTTGTCCATGTATTTCACTTCAGCTCGATTTTCATCACTTCTACAAACTTCGTACTCACCCAAATTCTACATACAACATTAAAAAATATTAAAAAAGTTCATCCAAAATTTAATTTGAAATATATGTAACAAATAATAAAATCATTACACTAACCCTAGAGATTTTGTTGAGATAACTCTTACTATTAGGTACTAATGTACCCTTTCATTTTTATAGAAGCCTCATTTTCTTGTCTAATCATACCATAATCTTCTCACTAATGGAATCAAGTAGGTCAAGTACCGTTTGCTAATGCACCTCACCTATCCAAGAATTAAATGCCTCTGAAATATTGTTAGTAATATAATCACACTTTGATGTTGTCCCAAACTTGCAACGAATCCATATCCTCTTGTGATTCTCAATAAGATAAGTAAGTGCATCGTTAAGTGCTCTAACAATTTCATTTAATAATCTTTCATGCTCGGTTACACTATAGGTCCTTGTAGCTCGCCATAAATTTCTAGTAAATAATTCACCACGAAAATGTCTCTTGAAATTACTATATAAGTGCTGAAAGGATCCAACCTGAGTACCTCTCATAGTTAGCATACATAAGCTTAAATATAATTCTTAAACTTCAAATCATTCTAACGTTACAACGGAAGTCTTGACATACGATAATTCATATAAATTAAAACATTTAACATTCATTGTCTAAACACAAAACCATAGCCATGGGAATGTCAGTCTTCAGACCAAGCAGCCATCCAATCCATGCTATCGAGCTCTCACAGCTCCTTTAATCTACCATTCTCGTTTACCTGACATGCATACTAAAAGTCAGCTAACGCTGGCGAGTTCTATCTTTACTTTATTATCTGTAAACTCTGTATCTCATTATGGTAGCTTAGTTATATTAATAAAACAAGCTTTGGCTCTGATAAGTTTTGACAAAAACGTACTCTGTACTTTAAAACTCTGTTAATATCATATACTATGAGAAATCGTTTCATTACTATCATTTATTAAAAACTCTATTTCAGGGAAACCCTTTTAAGGTGTCCCACTCTGTCTTTGTCATACATTCTTTCACTTGTATATAACAAGTGAACACATACATTCATTCTATCATACACATTCGAACCATTGTCCAAGGACAAGGTTCATATGTGTTTGTACGAAGCAAGACTCCTATGTTTTGCTTGCTCGAAGGCAAGTCTTCTCTGTATGCTTGCCCGAAGGCAAGTCTCCTTTGTTTGCTTGCCCGAAGGCAAGACTCCTCTGTATCTGTGCTTGTTATAAAAATAAGTCTCATCTGTCTCCATGCTTGTTACAAAAACAAGTTTCCTCTGTTTCTGTTCTTGTTACTAAAACAAGTTTCCTCTGTTTCTGTTCTTGTTACTAAAACAAGACTCCTTTGTTCTTTTCTATACATTAACATATCATTTCATCTACTCTGTCTATCACATAAACATTCACATAGCAATTTATCTACTCTGTCCATGACATAAATATTCACATAACATTTCATCTACTATGTCTATCACATAAACATTCACATAACAATTCATCTACTCTGTCTATCACATAAGTAAACAACATAGTATCTATCTAATGCATCAGGCACTAAAGTACCCATAACTCTGTTCATTAATCTTTCTATGTGTAACATTACTTTCTTTAAACATTTGTTTCAAGGACTCTATTTGTTTACTCTGTCTTTATTTCTCTTTTCATTCAAAAGATGTATATTTATAAAATATAACTTTGTCTTTCTAAACCTTTTCGTAAATTCGTGTTTCTCTATTAAGTATGCACATCAGCCCAAAAATGTAACGCAGTACGTATGCTAAGCTTAGCTAAGGTCAGCAAACTTTAACACGTACACTCCACTTGGACGTATTCATTAACAAATCTACGATTTAACTTTAAGTTCTTGTAAAAAGGATTTATCCCTTAGCCTATAGCGAGAACTTGGAAAAGTACTCGCAATTCATAGTTCCCGATGTAACACATGCCGCAAAAATGTCCAATATTTGGCAAAGGTACAAACCATAAGGGCTATAAGTGTAATTAACCTATAGATCAAGGTTCAAAAAGTGAAAATCATGAAAATTCAACGGTAACGGATGGTAATGGTCCGTTACGGGCTGGGCACGCGAACCCTGATAGCTTGCCACATATCCAGTGACTCATCTTCAAAATCAGACGCATGGAAACCCTATAACGGACCGTCACGCCTGGTAACGGTCCGTCACGGCCCCAGATTCATCCTGGTGCGCCACGTATCACTCCGTAATGGACCGTCACGCCTGGTAACGGTCCGTCACGACCCAAAATATTTTTGGTGACCAAACCCGCGACCCTCTAATCAAAGAGATCATTTTCAGACATTCAACCAAAAAATTAAATCTGGCTAAATCAAAAGCTTTGGTAAAGATATCAACAACATTATTATTTGTGGAAACTTGCTCAAGACGCATGAGCATTCTTTCAAAACAATCACGAATGTGATGCACCCTTATGTCTATGTGTTTGGTTTTTTAGTGTTGGACCGGGTACTTAACAATTTGTAAATCAGCCTCATTATCACAGAAAATAGGAGAGTTAATGAAATTCAAACCGTAATCCAGCAATTGGGGTTGCATCTAGATAACCTGAGAGCAACATGCGGATGCGGCAACATATTTAGCTTCGGCGGTAGAAGTCGAAACGGTGGTCTGTTTCTTGCACTACCATGACACTAATCTCTCCCCCAGAAACTAGCATCCCCCGGTTATTGATTTTCTGTCCAGATTGCATCCTCCATGATCACTGTCTGTAAAAGCAAATAAGTTAAATTCCTAATCCTTTGCATACCAGAGACCAAGACGAGGCTTGCCCTTTAAGTATTTAAAAATTCTTTTGACAGCATTAAGATAAGAGAGTTTAGGATTAGCCTAGTATCGTGCACACTGACAAACCGTAAATATGATGTCTGGACGGATTACGGCCAGGTACATTAACGAGCCAATAATTGACCTGTAGAGATGTAGGTCAATTCCTGGTTCACCTAGATCCGGAGTAAGAACATGTCGAGTTGCCATGGGAGTTGAGGCCGGTTTGGAGTCAGCAACGTTAAACTTGACTAGTATGTCATTAACATATTTCAGTTGATGGATTAGAGTACCATCATTGTTTTTCCTAACTTGCAACCCCAAGAAGAAATCCATTTCTCCCAGTGAACTCATTTTAAACTTCTTTTTCATAACTTCTTCAAACTCTTTGCACAGAACATCATTTGTGGATCCGAATATGATGTCAACAACATAGATCTGAACAAGAATCAGATCACCCCCAGTTTCTTAAGAAATAATGTCTAATCGATGGCTCCCCGAGAGTAGCCATTTGCAAGAAGATGCTCCGTCAATGTGACATACCATGCACGTGGTGCTTGATGTAAGCCATACATAGCCTTATCCAATTTGTAGACGTGTTGTGGTTGATTTGTGTCCTTAAACCCCGGTGGCTGACACACGTAGATCTCTTCCTGAACCTTTCCGTATAAAAATGTTGTCTTCACGTCCATTTGATATACTTTGAAATTCATATATGAAGCATAGGCCAAAAAGATTCGAATGGCCTCAAGACGTGCAACTGGTGCAAACACTTCCTCATAATCTATTCCTTCTTGCTGATAAAAACCCTGTACAACTAAACGTGCCTTGTTCCTGACTATAATTCCAATGTCATCCTTCTTATTGCGAAACACCCAGTGTGTTCCAATGGGCAACTTGCCTTGTGGTAACGGCATGAGTTCCCAAACATTCAGCTTCTCAAATTGCATAAGCGCCTCATGCATTGCCTGTACCCAGCTGGCCTCACTCAAGGCCATTTTTATGTTCTTCGACTCGATCTGAGAAATAAAAGCAGAATACATACATATGTTGATAACCCCAGACTGACTCCTCGTTTTCACCTCGTCAGTGAGAGGACCGATTATGTCCTCTACGGGATTATCCTTGTGTATCCTTAATGTAGGTATCTCTTCCTCTTGCAACACATCTGGTAAGTTGGTGATGTGCTAATTTGTATCTTCAATCATTTATGTGGTTTCGGGAATCGTCTCCTCGGTAACATTTGGACCAGGATTCGTATCCTTTGATGAATGACCACTGCTAGATGCTGCGGACTCTGAATTAACCGGATCAACAACCTTTTGATGAGTGTCTTGAGTAGAGATGTTTGGAGTTCCGGTAGTTGATGATGATGCTTAAGAGGATGATATACACTCTTGATCGACCCGATAATCAACTTTGTTGTATTAATAAAACATATCTCCTGATTGTGCAGAAAAATCAGAATAAACATTAGAAAGCGTAAAAAGAGAATCATAGTCAAACAACCAATTTGGGCCAGAATCCGCATCGGTTTTGTTCATCTCCTGCCAGTCAGTGTAGTAGGATTCCACAATCTACTTTGTCCTCTTGTTGTAAACCCTGTATGCTGTCTTGCTGGATGGATATCCCACAAAATAACAATCATCGGCCTTTTCATCGAATTTGGACCCTAGAGTATCATTATGCAACAGAGTGCATAGGTATCCAAATGCTCTGAAATGGCCGACCTTAGGTTTCTGATTAAACATGATCTGATACGGCATTTTCATTTGATGCTTGTTGAGAAGCACTCGATTTTGTACGTAACAAGCTGTATTGACCGCTTCAGCCCAGAAGAATATTGTCAATTTCAAGTCAGATATCATTGTTCTTGCAGCTTCAATGAGGGTACGATTTCTTCGTTCAGCAACTCCATTTTGTTGAGGAGTTCTAGCAGCGCTGAATTGTCTTGCAATCCCCTTTTCTGCACAGAAGCTGTCAAGATTTTCATTTCGAAACTCTGTCCCGTTGTCACTTCGGATTGTCTTGATCTTTAAATTCGTTTGATTCTCGATAAGTATCATAAACTACCTAAGAACATTTGCAGTCTCACTTTTCTTACTAAAAAAGAACACCAATGAAAATCGTGAGTAGTCGTCAGTAATAACAAGACAATATGATTTCTTTCCAATGCTCATAACGCTTACAGGACCAAAAAGATCCATGTGAAGTAGTTGAAGAACCGACTCGATTGAATTAAACAGCTTGGGCTTGTGTGGCCGTTTGTGCTGTTTGCCCTTAGCACAAGAAACACATTTTTCGACCTCACAAAAATCTTTTAAAGGCAAACCAACAACATGAGCTTCTTTGGAAATTCTGCTTAGTTTTTTTTTCAAATTAATATGACCCAAACAACGATGCCATAACATGGAATCAATTTCAGAAGCTTTAGAAAAGAGACATGTGTTTGTTAAAGCAGATTCACTTTTCATATCAAGCATATATGTTTCTTTACACCTCGGTGTTCTCATTAAAATCCATTTCTCGGGGACCACAAACCCTGGTTTTAAAATTAGACACTCTTTATCAGTAGAATGAGTGGAAAACTTTTTATCGCAAATTTACGACACACTCAACAAGCTGTGATTTAATTCAGACACAAAATTTACATCTTCGAAACAGAGAGTACCATTTGTAACATTACCTTTCATGGTGACCTGCCCACCTTTATCACCTGCAAAGGAAATATACCCTCCATCAAACATTTTAATGTCGTGAAGCTGAGAGATGTCTCATGTCATGTGCCGGGCACAACCACTATCAACATACCAGAGGTTGTTGACATGCCTCCTTGGTTGTTCATGCACAGTAGAACGCTTTAATTAGTTATTGGAACCCAAGCCGTGGTGGTCTTGGGCTGTCCTGACTCATCCAAATATGAAACCTCCTGTAATTTCATATCTCTCCTATCACTGAACTCAGCTGGTGCAGATGGTGCATTGGAACAGACTTAGGTTTTTGAAAACTGTGATTTGCTGTTGAAGGGAAGACCTTTACTTTACCCTTAACAGACTTTGTGGGTTTCTCAAATTTCTTTTGTTTATGTCTTAAAACATTATTTTCTTTAAAAACAGGTTGAGGTTTATGCACAACACCAAGTTTTCTATCCGACTGTTTAACTTTGGGCGCATTGTGATTCAAAACCTTAGGTCTTTTAGACTTCATTGGCCTTTTATACACATTTTCCCATCATGTAACATTCGGATGTCTAGCATAGTGTTCACGATTGTGAACGCAGTTTCTAGCTAAGTGTCTGGGATTCCCACAGACATAGCATGTTTGCCTTCGCGGATACGGGTCATAGAGATGCACGGAACATGGTCTAGATACAAATGAGAGGTACTCCTCATCAAAATGCATATACTCCTCATCAAATGAGAAGTCATTATAATGGTTTGAACCTTTTATGTTGACGAGAGGTCGATAACTACAAATATTGCTATCAATGTCAACCTTACGGGGATGTCGAGTAACGCTTTGTAGGGATTCATTATACGTTTAATAAAATCACATTTAGTTCAGCGAAGAAAAACAATCATGAAACCATATATGACCACATTAGAGATGCCCGGAACAGGGTCTAGATACAAGAACTTGCGAAAACCGGAGAATAAGATGAAGATACAATAATTAAATCTTAATTTATCTTCAAGCAACTGAATGGATTGTCTCTACTTTAGATATTCGTAGCAGTTCAATGACGGTGGTGCTAGAGTTGCGTGATCGCTGAAAACACCAAAATGTGAACCAAAAATCGACGTCGGGTGCCTCAGTTTTTGTGTCGGCTGAAAACAAGGAGAGGGGGGGGGGGGCAAGACCTGGGCAGAGGTGGTGGCTAGGGTTTCTCAAAATCTCTTTTATTTCATATCATGAATTAACCCCAATTTATAGATCTCAAAAAGAACCTAATTTCCTTTTTGTGGGTTTTTTTCCCTTAATTAACTATTTAATCCAATTAACTAATTAGCCCAGTACATTGGGGTGGTGGTCCAATGATAGAGGCAAAACCTCTTAAACACCTCAAGGTTATGGGTTCAAGTCCCACTAAGTAAAAAAAATTGTCGTTAAAAAAAACTAATTAGCCCAGTAATTAATTAGTCCACTTAATTGATTTGGACTACATTAACCCAAAACCCACTATTTATATTCAACCATTAAATATAAATATTACAATTAAGCCTTTTGAATATTAAATATAATTATTATCTAATAATAATTAATATTCTATAATTAATTACTTATTCCCAGAATAATTAATGTCATACTCTTTTATCACGTCTATGTGTCTTGTCTAAACTCTTTTAGTCACATTATACTTTCTTTTGTCGTTTTCTACCGTGTGACTTTTTAAGATCATACATCAATAGCAATCCTAACCATATGTTGATGCTTATGTATATAAATCCAACACACTCTAGTAACTACCCTCTTGATTTTTGTGGATGTTTCTACCACCTACAATCATGTCACGTAGTTCTTCAAGGATCATCTTGAATTTCTCAACCGTAGCAGAAAGACCTTCAAATGCATGACACCGACCATGTACCCCCACGATCTTCACCAAAAGAACACGGATGTTGATTTATGACCGACGTCGAAGTGCCAGTCAAAAAAGAGATTAAGAATGTGTATGTTGTGTTCCTAAGTACCTTAACTAGTTAGAGTAAGTAGGGTGTCGATCCCATGAGAAGTTAGTGGATGGTGTTGGATTGTAGTTGACTATTTAACCTAACTTACTAGATTACCTACTTTGAACTTTGATTTGTGATTTGAATTCAAAAGGTATTGAGAAAACTTTGACTTTGCATAAAAACATAAACTTGAACTTAAACTTGAGTTGAATGATGATTAAAAACAGATCACACCTGGGTTTCA
The DNA here is from genome assembly GCA_023525975.1 of Smallanthus sonchifolius. NCBI lineage: Eukaryota > Viridiplantae > Streptophyta > Magnoliopsida > Asterales > Asteraceae > Smallanthus > Smallanthus sonchifolius. Next base: position 25,611,942 of record CM042021.1, on the reverse strand, counting down.
GGTATTTGAAGCAAGTCGTGTAACCTAATCTTATTAATTGAAAAATCACATAGACATGACTTAGAGTATTTACCTGTTCTACTGGATGATTATAAGACATAATGATCTATTTGTGTTAAGTTAATTAGCGAGTCTAAACTGATTAATGACACAAGTAAGATAGTATCTAGATAATCATCAATTCATTGCTACTACTTCAATCAAAACCAACGATGAATGGTAATAAAACCAATAACCGATGGAATTCAATTGCAAGAAACAACCTTGATTCGTTCTAGAAAAACAAATAGTCACACAAGTTCAATGAATCAAATAGTTACCGAACTTATCTCCAAAAACAAGTAGGAAAGGGTTGAACATAGCCATTAGCATTTACCCTACACCGGAGAAAGATCTCAGGTGATTTAGCCTTGTATCTTCAACACAGCAACTTCAGATCTTGATTCGGGACTTGAAATCATGATTGGAATGATGTTTGGAAGCTTACTAACCGGTAGGAATCGTCCAAAATTAATCAAAATAGCTCCAGGGGTGAATAATATCGAAACCCTTGGCTTAGGGTTTATATAGGCAGCCAAAACCGCCTCAATCCTGCAAAAATAGTTGCCGAGGCGTAAGCTACACCGATGAGGGTGTAAGCTACCCTCCCATATGATTTCCTACGCTCTAATCCTCTGACCTACGCTCTTCATATGATTGTCTCTACGCTGGAAAGGCAGGGCGTATGCTACGCTCAAGGTCAACTTTCTCTTCTTTCTTGCTTTTGCAACTCCAGTCCTTCTGCTTATGCTTTATTCAATCCTAACTTCATCCAAAATGTGTATTCTTCCACATTAATCTTGCAATCAGTAAACACACATAAAGTCATTATATTCCACACAATTTAAAAACTCATGATTAAAGTCTACTATCAGCCTCAAAATAACCAATCCATCAATTTATTCCAACTCAACGTGCCATCATGATACTAACAAACACGTGACACATGATGGTAATGCAATCATTTACATGTCACGCAAGACAGAAGCGAAAAAAAATTAAAAAAAGAAAAAAAAGAAACTTACTCTTCAAGGGATCATTTTATATTATTGAATGAGCAAATAAAAAAAATAACAAGTAAGAGATTAAATACGACAATTAAGAAATTTAATACAACTTCTAGTAAATTGCATGAGTGGGTGACAACTAGCAATTCAATTATTAATTAATAAAATCGAGAAATATATTCAAAATCAAATTGAGATTTATTGTCATGTGTTTACCACACTCCATCATGACACTAATAAGCTCTGATAGTGTCTGGCGAAGTACGGAATTGCAATCCTACTCCTATCACACAAGGTGAAACCGAAAAAGATGAAAAGAAAAAATCACTCTTCAAGGGAAAAAAAATTTACATTATTGAATGATAATTTGTCAACAAACCCACTCTTCATGGGAAAAATTTTTTTTTTGAAAGACAAATCTAATCGATTGACACCCACAGAACAGGGTAGCCCAACCTTACCAGGAGGAAACCCGCGGTCTCACAACCCTAACAAGAAGTGAGCCACCCGGGAAAACCCCTGTTGGGATCAAGGATCAAACCCATGACCTGGGCCTCACCCATCATGTCCCTTACCACTGGGGAAAAACTTTTATATTGTTGAGCGAAGGACAAAATCACAATCCTACACCTATCACACCGGGTGAAAACAGAAAAAGATAAAAAGTAAAATCACTCTTTACAGGAAATATTTTTTATATTATTGAATGATAATTTCTCAATAAACCCACAAGTAAGAAATAAAATGTGGCAATTGAGAAAATTAATGCACAACTAATAAATTCCATGAGTTGGTGATAAATCGCAATTTACTTATTAAATAAAAAAAAAAAAATCTTCAAAATCAAATTGAGATTTACATTCTTTTTTTCCCACGAATCTACCACCGTTCCATCGATCCACATATGATTTTAATATTTTATTAATTGGGTTATCCATCATTCCATCCCTGATCATTTATCCAAAAATATTAATATCAAGCATATGCTTCAACAAATAATATGATCACTATATTATTCTCTTTCTTTTTACGCTTCAAATTCTAATATTTTTTTAAGGAAAGAGTATAAGTGTCAAAAAAATTAAAATGAGTATATATATTTAATGTTTAATTTTTTTTATTGAATATAATATTATACGAGATGATGATATACAAAATTATCCTTAGACAAATAAGCATATACAAATAGTTGAACCAAGTGAATAAATATAGAAATAGTTGAACCATGTGAATAATATTAATACAGAAAAGTAAGCATATGCAAATAGTTGAAGCATATGAATAAATATATAAATAGTTGAAACGTATAAATAATATGAACATATAAAAATAAGCATATACAAATAGTTGAATCAAGTGAATAATATAAGGTACATATTTAACTTCTTTCTCAATAAAATAATGATTTTGGTTTAGACAACTTTTTAATTCCACCATAATCACATCATGCTTTTTAGTTGAATCATAAGTTATAGAGGTGAAAATGATATGAGGAAGTCATATCTGCTCCCCAACATGTAAAATGGACCAATAGATCACCATCCTTTGACTACCTATTGTCCTTCGGGACTGGCATCCATTAAACTTCAAGGGCTTTTACCTTTTTATGTAAATGAAGAAACCACTACATCAACCACTTGTATATGATGCATTCAAACTTGTAAGTTTCTGTAGGTACTATTCCCTCGATTGGCTTTAAATAAGTTTATAATGTCAACAACCAAAAAAATAATAACGGTGTGATTTGTGGCCAATGGAGACGTGACAGCTATTCCTCAACGATCGTCTTTAAACTAGTTAAGTAATAGGGTTATTTATTTATAACGGTAAAAGAACAATATTATAAAGCAAAAAGTAAAACATATAAAATAAAATATCTAGACGGTGGAACTAAAAAGATCCTATGTTACAAAGATGGGAACCGACAAATATAAAACTGGATTTAAAACATACCAAAAAGGTTGAATGAAAGCTTGGATTGAACTCAAAACTGGTATGATATTAAAAGATGACCTAGGCAGTCGCGTTTGATTCGTTAAAATTCAATGAACTAGAATTATATATTAGTAAAAAGTGTTGAGTGAATGTGTTTTCATTACTTTGTCATATATATATATACTAGCTTAGAACCCGTGTCTATACACGGGGTAAAAAATATCAATACATAAAATTCTTAAATCCTTATGTATATATTTTACAGATGTAAAAATGTATTACATATACTAAGGATATAAAACAAAATTCAAAATTTATAAAAATTAATATATAATTGGGTTTCGAAAATACGTTAATTACTATTTAATGTAATTTGACTTTCATTTACTATTTGATTGAAAATAAAAGTTACATAATGTGGTTTGTTTAAAGTAACAAGTATGAGTACTAAGGGTTTCAAGTAACAGGGTATTATACTTTATTTTTTGTAACGCAATCGGGTATTAACACTAACGAGCGTTAAAACTTAACTTGAAACACCCTCATGTGCCTATCACGTAAGGGAATTTTTGGAACTTCCAAATCTTTTATTAACCTTCCTTCCCCACTTTGTTCAGATATATCGTTCCTTCCCATTTTCAAAATTTCTCAAAGCTCAGATATCAGAATACGTTTAGGGCTTCCACGATCAACAATGTGGCTGATCATAAAGGACGAAGATGATTTCGATTACGATATATATGGTAAGTATTACTATTATCCCTTATCTGATTTGAGAATGCATCTTTTGTTAATTTAATCGCTATTTGTTTCACGGATGTATCAAGAGCTGTTTTGTTTGAAGGTCTACCATGGAGGAGTGTTTTCAGACTTCCTTGATAGGGTTTATGAGAGGGGTAAGTTTGATTATGTTGATTTGTTAGAAATAGGAAACTTCTCTGTTGTTGAATTACATGCCATTGCACGAGAGCTAGGTTATGTTGATGGGTCGGATATGTATTACCATTATGTAATTCTCGGTGATGATTTAGACTTTGGTTTGAGAGCTTTAAGTAACAATCATGATGTAGCAAGTATGATGAAGCATGTGCCTAAGCATAAAGAAATTTCTGTTTATATTGAAAATAGAGAAGATGAAGTTATAAATACTGTATTTGTTGGAATTTTCACAAATATTATGAATCCTTTAAATTGTGAAGATAAAGTTATGGAAGGTAAAGATAGGGAGGATAGGGAGGAAATGGAGGATGAAGATAAAGAAAATGAAGATAAAGATAGGGAAGATAGGGACGATAAGGAAGGTAGGGATGATAGGGAGGCTAGAGAGCAAGTCATTGATGAAGATGAAATTGTGGATAAAGAAAATGAGGTTGTTGATGTAGAATTTGATATGAACAACTTCAGAGTTGTGGTTAATGAAGGCAATTAAGGTGGTAATGAAGACAGTCCCTATGAGGATGAAGATGATTATTTGAGTAACAATTCATTTGGTACATCTTCATCAGAAGGAGAGGGATGGATTGAGAAGCTAAGGAGAAAGGCACTTAGAAGACTTAGGAAATGACAAGAAGGATGCAAAGAAAAGTGCACATTTTATGTTGGACAACAATTTGCTGATAATGTAAAAGCTAAGTCCCTCATAAAAAGGCATGCTGTAGAAACTAGGAGAGAGATTGGATTATATAGGAATGACCAAGATAGGGTTAGAGCCTTTTGTAAGGGGTCAATTCCAGAGTTTGACAAAAGCCCAGATAAAGGCCCAACAAATCAACATGATAAATGCCACTCAAAACAGCCAAAAAAGGTGAGTTAGAAAAGTTGGTAGTCAAAAGGTCAAAAGTTAAACATGAAAAAGTAGGACCAACTAGAAAAAGTTAAAAGGATGGTGGTAGACAAACTTATGAAAACCCCAATAAATGTCCTTGGGTTTTGTATGCGGCTAGATTTAAAGAGGAGCCAACATGGGTGGTTAAAACATAGAACCCACAACATAGATGCCTTCAAAGCAGATCTGTAAAAACATTCACATCCGATTGGATTTTTAAAGATATCATGATGGATATTGAGTCAAATCCTAGCATACCCACAAAGGCTATTCAAGATCAGATGCATGTATAAAAAATGAAGGCATTCAGGGCTAAAACAAAGGTTACACAACAGGTAATGGGTGATTATACTAAGCAGTACAGGTTGTTAAAGGATTATGTTCTTGAATTGCAAAGGACAAACCCTAACACAACTGTTAAAATTGAGACTAAACCTGAGCCAAATCTTGCATCAGAGACTAGAGTGTTTAGAAGAATTTACATTTATCTTGGACCATTGAAGGAGGGTTTCAAAGCTTGTAAAAGGGAGATACTTGGCTTGGATGGTGCTTTCAAGAAAGGGCCATTTCCAGGTAGGTTATTGACTGATGTGGGTATGGATCCTAATAATGGGATCTATCCACTAGCTTATGGAATTATTGAGGCATAAACAAGAGCAAGTTGGAGTTAGTTTTTGGATAATCTAAGAGATGATTTGGATTTACAACTGAACTCAAATTTCACCTTCATTTCAGACAGACAAAAGGGAATAATTCCGGTCATTTTAGAAATATTCCCTAGTTCTCAGCACAGATATTGCCTTAGACACATACACCAAAACTATAAACTTCAATGGAGGAGCAAGGCTTATAAAGACACGTTGTGGAATATAGCCACAGTGACTACAGTTCAAGAATTTGAAGCTAAAATGTGTGAGTAGAGATTAATGAATGTTGATGCTCACCAGTGGTTAAACCAAATTGAAGCTGTGCATTGGGCTATAAGTTATTTTACAGGTAAGAATAACTCTGATTGAAGCTGTTCTTTAGTTGTTTTAATATCTAATTAGTTGTCTAATTACTATGTAAAAGGTAGAGCAAAGACTGATGTCCTGTTAAACAATATTTGTGAGGTTTTTAATGCAAGACTGGTTGATGGTATATATAACTACCTATTATAACTTCATTTAAAGCCTATTATAAATGTTTTAGTTTATCTAATTACTATGTTACTGTGTAAACATGTAGGGATAAACCTATTATAACTGCTTTAGAGTTTGTTAGAGGGTATCTCATGAAAAGGATAGTGAATTTTTGCAAACTTATTACCAAGAGTGATGGTCCATTAACTCCTAATGTTACTCAGAAGTTTGAAATCATCAAAAAAGAAGTTGGATTAAAACAGTTCTTTTCATTGTTTGGATTAAACTGCAACTTTGTAACATTTCATTCTTAAAATATTCAGTTCATTCCCAAAACATGGTAACAATACATTCATCTTACAACATCAAACACTTCTTAAACTGCATAAACTAAAAACCAAGAAATAGAACACAAAAACCCTATAAATACAATCCAACTAATTATCAAACAAAGATCCTTCCTACGAACTTGATCTTTCAACTCTTTCAATTTGATTTCAATGCTGTAAACATGTTCTTTCATTTCTAACACTTTGTTTTCAAGGATGTTCTTGGAATTCAGTAGCCTAGGTATGATTTGGCATGAACGAAAACACATGGGAGGATCAAGCCACACAAAAAATCTGCACTTTGATCTCTGAAAACAAAAAGCGAACTTTGATTTCACAGATGGCTTCAATCGATTAACAAAAAATGAAATTTTAAACACTTACGAATTGAGGGCAGCTGTAAAATTAACGACCAGGGTTTCTTTCAGTCCATGAAGTTTTGATTGTTGTAGGCCTACCACATTTGCACATTACCATTGTTGACGAATCGAAGTTTTGATTGTTGCAACCTTGAGAGTTACGATTGAAGGGAACCCTAATTTGTTTTGAAGAAGACAAATGTTACAGAAGACAAAAGACTTGGGAAGGAAGGTTAATAAGAGATTTGGAAGTTCCAAAAATACCCTCACGTGATAGGCACGTGAGGGTGTTTTCAGTTAAGTTTTAACGCTCGTTAGTGTTAATACCCGATTGCGTTACAAAAAATAAAGTATAATACCTAACCTCTTACTTGAAACCCTTAGTACCCATACTTGTTACTTTAAACAAACTACAAGGACTAACTGTGTAATTAACCCTTAGATTTTAAAGTTTCTTATAATAAAAGATAATTAAAATAAATGTGTTTTATTAGTATAATTAATATTTTCTTTAAAAATATATTATTATTAAAAGATAGATGTGTATTTAATAAGAGAGAGAGTCGGGAAAAAAATGATGAAAATGAATATGAAGGCTACATGTGACATGAAAAAACATTTATTTATTATATAGTATAGATATATATATGGGGAATATATAGGATGAAAACATACCTAAGTTGTGAAAACGCTGAAAACTCTAAGAAAAACAAGTTTTTACAAGGTTTTTTTTTGGGAAAAGCTTTTATATATAATTTCAAAACTTAAAAAAAAAATCAAAAAAGCGCCGACCATATGTTTTTATAAATTCTAATCAGTTGTTTTACATATGTAACATGTTGTTTTTACATATGTAACATGTTGTATTACTTAAGTAACACGATGTTTTCACACAAAAAATGGAGATTTTTGTATATTTTTTTAAAAAAACAGCTTGGCGTTTTTGTATTTTTTTTGACGAAAATCTTATAAAAGTTGCTTAGAACGATTTCAAAAAAAAAAATATATAAAAACACGTTTTTTTAGAGAGTTTTCAACGTTTTCATAAGTTATGTGGGTTTTCATTTTATCCTTCCCTTTTATATATATATATATATATATACAAGTAAATTATTTTTAAAATAATATTTAATGTTTGTTCAGAAATATGTGTGTGTGTTTCAACACTTAATCTCTTTAGATGAATATTTTAAATAGTAATGATACTGTTAAAAACAGTATTGAAGAGGAATATGAAATCCCTTATAATTTGGATTTATTAAACAAATGAACAATTCCAAAAATGGATTATAAATTAATTTATAAATTAGGAACCTTGGAGAAATTAGGTTTAAAACAAGTTGTTAAAACAACTGAATAAACATTTTCTTTAAATAAAAAAGATATGGTTATTAAATTATTAACAAATAAATATAAGAAAGACTATAAGTTTTTACACATAGGTCTTGTGCAAATTGCATTTAAACCTCTAACATTAGAAGGTTTACCTGAAAGTTTTATTGTAGCTCTTAGAGATACTAGGAATTTAGACTGGAAACAATCTCTAATAGGGATTGTTCAGACCAGCTTAGCACATGGTCCATTTATTTTAATGTATATCCAAGCTTACAACTATCATTATCTGATGTTAATATTTCAGATACTTTAACTTTAAATGTTAAAACTCATGGTTATAATTATGCTCCAGGCTCAGAAGTTATCTGTGTCTGTTATAGGATTTATTATAAACCTTTATACACTCTTAATCCTCAGTGTAAAATGGTAGATAAACCATTGAATGAAACAATAGTAATAGAAACTAATTTTGGTAAATCTAGTATAACTACCGGAAGAAAAATTAAATGGGAAGAAAATAACTTTCCAGAAAATTGGGTTCTAGATAAAGCTACCACATCACAACAGTACATAGATAATAATCCCATAGAAATTCTTCTAGTACAAAAGAAGGATCAGTCCGAATACAATTCGAAAAATTAAGAAATGAATCCTCTTTGTCTACCACATATCTCCGGTCGAATACACCGTCAGAAGTCCCTCTAGAGCTTCAACCTCTAGAATAAGAGAAGAATTTCCTACTAGAATAGAAAGACTAGCAAATATGAACAAATTAAAATAATCTGTGACAATATAGTCACAGGTATTCAAGTAGATCCGGAAATAACCGAATCAGAAATGGATTTTATGTGATTTATGGATTTTAAAGAAAAACTAGATTTTACTCCGGGATCTCCGGTAAGACAAGAAATTGGTAAAGAGTTCCAATTACCCAAATGGGAGCTATTTAGAAACTGATTTTTCAAACATTTTCAAGAACCAGATACACTATTCTTTAAAAATGAATATTATAAAGACTTAACTGGGAAAAATGAAGCTATACCTTTGGTGCCTTGGTTTATAGAAAATTATACTGAAAGTATAATTTCAATAGTGGAAATTTTTTTTAATGTTAATGGAGAAATAATTTCAAAGGTTTTTCCTCCTACACAATCCTTTAAAATAGAAAAAGAGAACGAGATTAGATATTATACGATCTTTAAAGAATTACTGGAAGGAGATACTTTACCAGTAACCATATCACATATAAATGATTTAATAAAACAACAAAATTATGCAAATTTGTATTTGATAATTATTGGAGAACAATTGCAAGATTTATCAACCAAAATGGATAAAATATTATCCTATTTTCAAGAAAAAAACATTTCCTCTATAAATAAAGGAGAAAAAGGAATTATTGCTACCCCCAGCATACAATTACCTCCTAGAGTTACAGATTTTAAGATAAAGTCTGAAAATAATCTAGTAAAAACTTTAAATGATACAGTTAGTGCTTTAAAAAATCTAAAAATTAACACATTAACTGATTTCTCAGAAGATAATTATCAAGTGAAAATTAATAATGAGATTTTAAAATTATCTAAGTGGGTAGATAAGTCAACACAAAGGAAATACTATTATCCTAGGCCAACCCCACAAGACGTTCTAATAGAAGAACATGAATATATAGTTAATAATTCATATAATGGTAAAATGATTTATGAATGGAATATAGATGGTCAAACTGAGGCCAAATTTATAATACAGTTCATAGAATGCTTATGTATGGCACCATATGCCAAAACAATGGAAATTCCATTAAGACAGTAGCTAACATGATAGTTTCAGGTTTCACAGGACAGCTAAAAGACTGGTAGGATAATTATCTATCTCAGCCTGATGAGGATAAAATTCTTAATAGTATAAAACATGAAGAAGGTGAGACAGAAAGTAATGCTGTTTACACTTAATCATTAATATTATAGAACATTTTACACGAAGATGGTCTGAAGATTCTGAAAATATCAGAACTTTATTACAAAATCTTAGATGTAGGACTCTTACATCTTTTAGATGGTATAAAGACACTTTTCTTTGTAGGGTTATGAAACTCCCTGGAGCAAATAGTTCTCATTGGAAGTATAAGTTTATAGATGGTCTTCCTCACTTATTCGCTGAAAGAGTAAAAAGTAAAATAAGAAAAGATTGAGTCATAAATTATGACACTTATACATATGTGTAACATCCCAAAAATAAAATGACCGTTATATTAATGGAGTAAACGAATGAAGCATGACGGGCCGGGCCGGATGGGCTAGAAGGGGAGCCTCCCCTATAAATAGCCAAGGATCATCACCATTTTCTCTCATTTGCAACATCTAGAAAGAGAAACCGTAGAGAGAGAAAGTTGGCGGATCGTCCCGAGGTTTTAGAAAGTGTTACTCCATAGCTCGTGAGAAGAACCTCCGGACCAGAAGCTCGATTCAGGTAACGATCCGACCTAAATCTGAGTTTTTTGTTCGTTTTTGGGTTTTTCGGGTTTTGGGTGAAAATGTAACATTTTAACGGATGAAACTGAAGGATAAACATAGATTTGAGTTCCTTAATGGAAAACGAAAGTTTTGAATGCAAACAGGTTCGGGATCTTGACGTGATCAGACCCGAATGAAAAAGTTAGGGTTTTTACGAAGAACAGGTCGTGCGCACTTATCAAGTACGCACGGAGCAGGTCCTGCGTACTTATCAAGTGCGCAGGAAGAGAGCACTGCGTACTTATCAAGTACGCAGGAAGCAGGGTCTGCGCACTTGCTTAGTGTGCAGGCATCAGGCTGATTAGGTAAAGTCGGTATGTTTAGAAGGTTAAACCGTTAGAGTCGGGATTTGGTCTGATGTGTATTTAGCTAATCAATTCAGATCGGAAGTGACGTAGTGGGACCTTTGTTTAGGGCAACCCGGATTAGCTTATCAGGTGAGTTCTAGAAGCCCTCTTTTAAATGTTTTATATAATGATTTCGGGCTGGTGTGCATACATATGAAATGATGTTTTTACGAAACGATGTTTATGAAACTATGTTTATAAAATGATGCTTATGAAACTACGTTTACGAAATGAAATGATTTGGATTGAACGGTTGACGGAAAGAAAGTTTATGAACGGAAGGTTTACGAACGAAATGTTTATACAGAAATGGATAAACTAAAGGTAAAGGGTTTCGAAAATGAATGAAAGGTTTTATGAAAAGAAAAGAAAAAGGGCAAAGGTTTTAAAGAAGTCATTACAAATCTAATTTGTCGAATGAATGGAATTGACGAATGAAGTCTGGGAATGTAATTCCCAGCCTTATGGTAGATTATGGACAGCGAGCCATAGTTGCCATAGGAGCAACATGGGCAGTGTCTTGGTGGCCTGTCAATGGTTTGATGTTGTACAACTGGTAAGGGAGTAACGACGGTTACTCGGGTGATGACGATCATCCTAAGGGTATGAGGTAAGGGGAAATCAATGACGGCGATACGTAACAGTTGATTCCAAAAGGAAAGATGCGTGTTGGGCAATAACGGTGATACGTAACGGTTGACCCCACGTATTGAATGGTTGTGGAAATGACGGCGATACGTAGCGGTTGCCCACAACATCAAAGGTTCCTTCGGGGACACAGAGACGCTTAAAGAAAAGATACAGATTTTAGAAAGTAATGTATGACTTAAATGAATGTTAAAGTTTTAGGCAAATGATCCGTTCAATGTGTTTATGATGAGGAAAAAAGGTTTGAAGGTTTTCAATGATGAACGAAAGGCCCTGCTTTTCTTATACGTGATGTTAAACCCTAATGAATGTTTTGAATGATGAACCATTTCTTAATTTAAACGAAAACTAGAACTCACCAACATAGCTGACTTTTTAGTATGCACATTTAGGTTAAGGCAGGTATGCATGATGGACGGTGATGCTTGGCAAGCGAGAAGAGTTACCCGGTTGATCATGAAGACTGGCATCCCGTTATGATTAGTTTATGTTATGTTCATGTATTATACTATGTTACGCTTCCGCATGTTGAACAATGTAATGATTATGTTTAATGAAGTATTTTCCGCTGCATTATTTTGATATTCAAGTTTAAGAACTGTTTGTAAATGAGTAAATCCAACAAGTGAGGCCTCCCGGGTTTGGGGCCTTACAAGTTGGTATCAGAGCAATAGTTTCAGAGATTCGGACACTCCCAGTGTCTGAACTTAAACTGTGAATGGGACCGAAAGCGGATGCCAGTACGGGTAACTCGAGCCACAGCATCAGGTATGAAGGTAGTATATATTTACACGTGTAGTATGCCATAGAAAGGGTTAGGTAAGGACTTGTGTTCTGATGGAATCACAAAGGTGGTCAAATAGAAATCGAAACGTAGTGTAATGGTTAATTGCGGATGGCCAGTGTATATTAACATCTTACGGTACTTATTGAATTTTATTTGTTAACTAGCGTGATGACATTGGATTCCTTGTCTTATAGAACGAAATGGCAAGGAGAGGAAACGGAAGACGTGGTGGGGGTCGTACCGGCGGTCGAAATGGTGGGCGTGGCAGGACCCCTGCGCGCCAAGAGTATAGTGAAGAAGGAAGTGTTCACACTGAACCAGCGGTTGGTGTGCATGGAACCGAGCAGACACAGGTTGAAGAACAACCTTTCACTTTTGAACCAGAAGTGAGAGCAGCCATAGCTCGAGAGTTCACAGACTTGAAGAAAGTTTCTTTGCCGGGACTGTTGGCAAAAGCATTAAAGAAGGTTAATGAGACGGGTGGGTCTAACACGGCGGTTGATACCCCGAACACTAAAGCAATCAACGCACCGCTTAACCGTGGTTGCGACTATAAGTCTTTCAAAGCATGTGACCCGCCAGTCCTGACTGGGAAAAAGGACGCGGTGGCTACTTTTGACTGGATAATCCGTATGGAGGCTGCCATCCGTCTGAGCAAATGTCGAATGGATCAAGTTGTGAAATTTGCTGCTAACTCCTTAAGAGAGGAAGCATCCCATTGGTGGGAAGGTGTACGTCAAGCAAAAGGGAGCGAGGTTGTGGATGCGATGATGTGGGCTGACTTGAAAACCTTGGTGATCAAGAATTTCTGCCTGAGGAACGAGATTGAGAAGGTAGAGAGGGAATTTCTGGGTTTGAAGGCCGGGAGCATGACGCACCGGCAATACACAACCCGATTCAATGAACTGGCACGTCTGGTGCCACACCTTATCACGACTGAGGAAAGAAAGATTTCATGTTACATTCAAGGACTGCCGGACCAAGTCCGCACCTATGTTAAGGCAAACGACCCTACTACCTATGATTCGGTAGTAGAACTGAGCGGCGTGGTATTTGATGATCTGGCGCAGAATGTCGTCGCCATTGAGGAACCGAAGAAGAGACCGAGCTTTTCAAACAAGCGAACTGGTGGAAAGATGTTTGGGACTCGTGATAAGAGGGCTCGGGTAGATGAGCCGACTGTTTGTAAGAAGTGTGGAAGGGAGCATACCGGTGAATGTAGACTGGGATCTAACTTGTGCTTCAAGTGTGGCAAGACAGGGCACTACTCCCGTGAGTGCCCACAACACTTCAAGTGCTATAATTGTAGGGATGCCGGTCATCTGAGTAGGGAATGCCCGAAACCGAGAATGGGTGAAGCCGGGAAAGGGAAAGGCCCGGAAAGGAAAGAAGAGAGGCCCCGAGCAAAGACTCGTGCGTACGCACTGACGCAAGACCAAGCCAGGGCAGACCCCGATGTGGCGTCAGGTACGTTCATCCTTGACAACACGTTTGTTTCAATGTTATTTGATTCGGGTGCCAGTAAGAGTTTTATATCTACGACTTTTTGTAGACGAGTAAAGTACACTGTCAGTAAGCTAGAAAGGGCCTTTAGCGTAGAAACCGCCGAGGGTAGAACTACGAGAGTGACCGATGTAGTTGACAACTCCACAATAAAAATAGAAGGTCATAGGTTCCCTGTCAGGTTGTTTGTTATGGTTCTGGGTGGGTTTGATGTCGTGTTAGGAATGGATTGGCTAACTGCTAATGAAGCACAAATTATATGTAAACGAAAGATAATCCGACTCAAGGCTTCGGATGGTAGCAAAGTCGATGTTCTTGGAGATCGTGACGCCCCGATGCCAAACGTCATCTCGATGATTAAGGCAACAGATTACTTGAGGCGCGGATGCGAGGCTTATCTAGTGTACGTAATTGACGAGTGTAAGGAAGTGAAGGAGCTAGACGATGTACCTGTGGTACGCGAGTACTTGGAGGTATATCCACAGGATTTGCCTGGGATACCACCCGACAGAGAGATTGAATTTCGAATTGACTTAGTACCAGATGCCCAGCCCGTGGCTAAGGCTCCATATCGACTAGCACCAGTGGATATGAAAGAGTTAATGGCACAACTAGACGAGTTACTTGAGAAAGGATTTATCCAACCGAGCATCTCACCGTGGGGTGCTCCGGTGTTGTTTGTGAAGAAGAAAGATGGTTCGATGAGAATGTGTATTGATTATCGCGAGTTGAACAAACGTACGGTGAAGAACAAGTACCCTTTGCCAAGGATCGACGACCTGTTTGATCAATTACAGGGCGCAAGTTGGTTCTCAAAAATCGACCTTCGATCTGGGTACCGTCAGTTGAAGGTGAGGGAAGAAGACATACCGAAAACCGCATTTCGCACGCGTTATGGACATTTCGAGTTCCGCGTAATGTCCTTTGGATTGACGAACGCCCCCGCAGCGTTCATGGATTTGATGAATAGATTTTGTCGACCAATGCTGGATCGATCGGTAATCGTGTTCATCGATGATATCCTCATCTACTCCAAGAATGAGGGTGATCACGCGTGTCACTTGAAGGAAGTATTGGAAGCTCTGAAGAAGGCAAACTTGTATGCTAAGTTTTCTAAATGCGCGTTCTTGCTTAGGGAAGTCCAATTCCTAGGTCACGTTATCAACCCGAACGACATTATGGTTGACCCAGCGGAGATAATGACGGTAAGGGAATGGAATATTCCTAAGACGCCAACTGAAATCCGTAGTTTCTTGGGATTGGCAGGCTACTATCGGAGATTCATCCAGGATTTCTCGAAAATAGCTTCGCCGTTGACAAAGTTGACTCGGAAAAAGGTTAAGTATGAATGGGGTTCGACCCAAGAGGAGGCGTTTAAGGAACTGAAGAAGAGGCTAACCCAAGCTCCAGTCTTGGCCATTCCCGAGGGAAATGAAGACTTAGTGGTATACTCTGACGCTTCGGGTCAGGGATTGGGATGCGTGTTGATGCAACGCGGGAGAGTGATCGCGTATGCGTCACGACAGTTGAAGATTCACGAAGCTAATTATCCAACCCACGATTTGGAACTTGCTGCTGTCGTATTCGCATTGAAAATCTGGAGGCACTACCTTTACGGGGTGAAGTTTACTATTTACTCCGACCACAAAAGTTTGAAGTACTTCTTCGAACAAAAGGAACTAAATATGAGGCAGAGGCGATGGTTGGAACTGTTGAAAGACTATGATTGTGAAATAATATACCATCCTGGAAAGGCAAACGTGGTGGCTGACGCTCTAAGCCGAAAGGATGTGCCTGCTCCTATTAGAGTGAAAGCTTGCCAGTTAGTGGTAACATCAGATGTGATGAGAGAAATTGAAAAGGCTCAAGATGAGGCACTTAAAGAAGAAAACATAAAGAAGGAAAGGATGGTTGGACAACAGGACAAGTTGGAATATAACACCCTTGGTGTTAGGACACGTTTTGGGCGAGTATGGATACATATGGGTGGCGAGCTTAGAACCAAAATCTTGGATGCGGCTCATAAGTCTCGATACTCTATCCATCCTGGTACCAATAAAATGTACCAAGATCTGAGGAAGGAATACTGGTGGCCTGGGATGAAACATGAGGTGACAAAGTATGTAAGCAAGTGCTTGACTTGCTCACAAGTAAAGGCCGAACACCAGAAACCGTATGGAAAGATTCAACCACTTGATATACCAGAATGGAAGTGGTAACACATTACCATGGACTTCATAACCAAGCTACCTCGCACAGCTAAAGGTCATGATACCATCTGGGTAATTGTGGACCGTTTAACGAAGAGTGCTCATTTCCTACCTATTCGCGAGACGTTCTCGTCGGAAAGGTTAGCGGAAATATTTATTAACGAAGTAGTAGCACGGCATGGGATGCCCTTGACGATCGTATCTGACCGGGACACACGATTCACATCAAGGTTCTGGAAAAGATTTCACGAGGCGATGGGCACGAGGCTTAATATCAGCACGGCATACCACCCACAAACGGATGGTCAGTCCGAAAGGACCATTCAGACATTGGAGGATATGCTTCGTGCTTGTATTATCGATTTTGGTGGCGGTTGGGACAGTCATCTGCCGTTAGCCGAATTCTCATACAACAATAGTCATCACACGACTATAGGCATGCCGCCTTACGAAATGTTGTATGGGAGGAGATGCAGGACCCCGATTTGTTGGGGTGAGATTGGACAAAAGGAATTAGGAAGTCTTGAAGTAGTAAGAGAAACGTCAGAAAGGTTTGATCAAATCAAAGCACTAATGAAGGCCGCACAAGATCGTCAGAAATCCTATGCGGATAAACGACGGATGCCTATTGAGTTCGATGTTGGGGACAGAGTAATGTTGAAAGTGTCACCCTGGAAGGGAATAATACGATTCAGGAAGAGAGGAAAGTTAAGTCCGAGGTTCGTCGGACCATTCAGGATAATGGCACGGGTTGGTGAAGTCGCTTATCGGCTAGAGTTGCCTGATGAGTTGAGTGGGATTCATCCTACCTTCCATGTATCACACTTACGAAAGTGTTTAGAGGATTAATCAGTTCACGTACCACTTACTGACATCGAGGTCGACAACAACCTTAATTACATCGAAGAACCCGTGGCCATCTTAGACAAGAAGGAGAAGCGTCTGCGTAACAAGATTATCTAATTGGTTAAAGTCCAATGGAAACATCGAAAGGGATCGGAAGCCACTTGGGAAACGAAGAAGGAGATGAAGGAGTCGTACCCTCATCTATTTGACTTATGATAGGTTTCGGGGATGAAACCTATTGTAAGGGGGGTAGACTTGTAACATCCTAAAAATAAAACGACCGTTATAATAACGGAGTAAACGAACGAAGCATGACGGGCCGGGCCGGATGGGCTAGAAGGGGAGCCTCCCCTATAAATAGCCAAGGATCATCACCATTTTCTCTCATTTGCAACATCTAGAGAGAGAAACCATAGAGAGAGAAAGTTGGCGGATCGACCCGAGGTTTTAGCAAAGTATTACTCCATAGCTCGTGAGAAGAACCTCCGGACCAGAAGCTCGATTCAGGTAACGATCCGACCTAAATCTGAGGTTTTTAGTTCGTTTTTGGGTTTTTCGGGTTTTGGGTGAAAATGTAACATTTTAATGGATGAAATTGAAGGAGAAACATAGATTTGAGTTCCTTAATGGAAAATGAAAGTTTTGAATGCAAACAGGTTCGGGATCTTGACGTGATCAGACCCGAATGAGAAAGTTAGGGTTTTTGCGAAGAACAGGTCGTGCGCACTTATCAAGTACGCACGGAGCAGGTCCTGCGTACTTATCAAGTGCGCAGGAAGAGAGCACTGTGTACTTATCAAGTACGCAGAAAGAGGATCCTGCGTACTTATCAAGTACGCAGGAAGCAGGGTCTGCGCACTTGCTAAGTGCGCAGGCATCAGGCTGATTAGGTAAAGTCGGTATGTTTAGAAGGTTAAACCGTTAGAGTCGGGATTTGGTCTGATGTGTATTTAACTAATCAATTCAGATCGGAAGTGACGTAGTGAAACCTTTGTTTAGGGCAACCCGGATTAGCTTATCAGGTGAGTTCTAGAAGCCCTCTTTTAAATGTTTTATATAATAATTTCGGGCTGGTGTGCATACATATGAAATGATGTTTTTACGAAACGATGTTTATGAAACTATGTTTATAAAATGATGCTTATGAAACTACGTTTACGAAATGAAATGATTTGGATTGAACGGTTGACGGAAAGAAAGTTTATGAACGGAAGGTTTACGAACGAAATGTTTATAAAGAAATGGTTAAACTAAAGGTAAAGGGTTTCGAAAATGAATGAAAGGTTTTATGAAAAGAAAAGAAAAAGGGCAAAGGTTTTAAAGAAGTCATTACAAATCTAATCTGTCGAATGAATGAAATTGACGAATGAAGTCTGGGAATGTAATTCCCAGCCTTATGGTAGATTATGGACAGCGAGCCATAGTTGCCATAGGAGCAACAGGGGCAGTGTCTTGGTGGCCTGTCAATGGTTTGATGTTGTACAACTGGTAAGGGAGTAACGACGATTACTCGGGTGATGACGATCATCCTAAGGGAATGAGGTAAGGGGAAATCAATGACGGCGATACGTAACGGTTGATTCCCAAAGGAAAGATGCGTGTTGGGCAATGACGACGATACGTAACAGTTGACCCCACGTACTGAATGGTTGTGGCAATGACGACGATACGTAGCGGTTGCCCACAACATCAAAGGTTCCTTCGGGGACACAGAGACGCTTAAAGAAAAGATACAGATTTTAGAAAGTAATGTATGACTTAAATGAATGTTAAAGTTTTAGGAAAATGATCCGTTCAATGTGTTTATGATGAGGAAAAAAGGTTTGAAGGTTTTCAATGATGAACGAAAGGCCCTGTTTTTCTTATACGTGATGTTAAACCCTAATGATTGTTTTGAATGATGAACCATTTCTTAATTTGAACGAAAACTAGAACTCACCAGCGTAGCTGACTTTTTAGTATGCACGTTCAGGTTAAGGCAGGTATGGATGATGGACGGTGATGCTTGGCAAGCGAGAAGAGTTACCCGGTTGATCATGAAGACTGGCATCCCATTATGATTAGTTTATGTTATGTTTATGTATTATACTATGTTACGCTTCCACATGTTGAACAATGTAATGATTATGTTTAATGAAGTATTTTCTGCTGCATTATTTTGATATTCAAGTTTAAGAACTGTTTGTAAATGAGTAAATCCAACAAGTGAGGTTTCCCGGGTTTAGGGCCTTACAATATGGGAAACTCATAGGTACATGTGTACAAGAAGGCTTAAGCCTATGTAATGAAATAAAATTTAACCAACAAATTAAGAAACATTCTCTTAATGAAAAGAGACAATTAGGTGAATTGTGTGGTCAATTTGACATAGAAAATAAGATAGAAAATACCTCTAAGAAATTAAAAAGTTCTTCTCCTAGAAAACATTTTAAAAGAAGAATAAAGAGAGAAGATAGAAAATTCGATAGAAAAAGTAAATATAAAGAAAATAATTTTGATAATAGATTCAAAAAGATAATAAAATGTAGTAAATTAGGCCACAAAGCAAAAACTTGCTAGGTAAGGAAAAAACTTAAAAAGCTAAAAGATAGAGAATTAAGAGATAAAATCTCTAATATATTATTAGACTCAGAAGAATTAGAATCTGAGCAATCTTTTTTAGATGATGAAGATCTAAATATGTTAGAAAATGAAAATTTCTACTCTACGAAAGAAGAAAACAACTGTTCTACCAATTGTAGGAAAGATTGTTGTAAGTACTCTTCTGTCATAGAAGAAGAAAATATTTATCAGATTATTTCTTAATTTCAAAATATGGAGATAAATGTTTTAAACAATGAAATATTAGATTTATTAAAAGTAATAGATGACCCACAAAATAGAGAAAAATTAATTTCTGAATATCTGAAAACTCAAAAGGAGTCAGAAGGGGCATCCTCTTCTAATCCTCAAAAGGATTTAAAACCTTTTTCTTTAGCTGAATTAAAAAAAATAACTAAGGGAGATAAATCAAATTTTAAAACTAGTAGGTATTCAAGATCTAAAGACAGAAATTGATAATTTAAAATAGAAGTAAAAGTACTTCAAAAAGACAATAGAAATCTAGAGGAAAGAGTATTAAATCTTGAAAGAAACAAGGCTGTAAATATTTCATAATTAGAAGGAAAATCAAGTGACTTTTTAATAGAAAGTATTATGGATATTATAACCACTCAAAATGACATATTAGGATAAAGCTTTTAATAGAAGAAAATTTCTTCATAGAAATTAAGGTACTAGTAGACAGTGGTGTTGATTTTAATTGTATTCAGGAAGGATAAATTCCTACAAAATATTTTCATAAAACTTCTCATTCATTAAGCTCTGCTAACGGTGAGAAATTAAAGGTAGAATATAAATTACCACAAGCATATGTTTGCCAGAATAAGGTTTGTATTCCGACTAGTTTTCTTCTTGTTAAAAACCTTACTGGTCAAATAATACTTGGAACTCCATTTTTAAATAAAATATTTCCTTTAAAAAATATTGATACAAAGGGAATAACTAAAAATTTTCAAGGACAAGAAATTTACTTTCTATTTATTACAAATCATTTTTCCAGAACTTTAAATAATATAAAAGAATCACTTTTACAAGCAAAAATAAATCAAATTGATTTTTTACAAAAAAAAATATTTTCTTTAAAAATCCAGGATAAGATAAATAATCCAAAACTACAAGAAAAGATAAAAATGGTTGAAAACCAATTTATTTTACAAATATGTAATGATCATCCTAATGCTTTTTGGGATAGGAAAAAGCATATTATTTCTCTTCCTTATGAGAATGATTTTAAAGAAAATCAAATCTCAACTAAGGCAAGACCATGCCAGATGAATACTCAATATATGGAGTTATGTAAAAAAGAAATAAAATCTCTTTTAGATAGAAATCTTATTAAAAATTCAAAATCTCCTTGGTCATGTACCGCTTTTTATGTTAATAAACATTCGAAACAAGAAAGAGTTATTCCGAGATTAGTTATAAACTATAAACCTCTCGATAAAGTCCTAAAATGGATTAGGTATCCTACACCAAATAAAAAGGACCTCCTAGATAAATTACATAATGCAATTATATTTTCAAATTTTGATTTAAAGTCCGGATATTGGCAAATTCAAATTGATGAAAAAGATAGATATAAAACGGCTTTTGAAGTTCCTTCTGGGCATTATGAATAAAATGTTATGCCATTTGTGTTAAAGAATGCCCCATCAGAATTTCAAAATATTATGAATGATATTTTTATTCCTTACAGTGAATTTATAATAGTCTACGTTGATGATATTCTTGTATTTTCAAAAGATATTGAATCCCATTTTAAACACCTTGATATATTCAAGAATATTATCATAAAAAATGCACTATTTATCTCTAGACAAAAAATGATGCTTTTCCAAACAAATATTAGATTTTTAGCCCATAATATTGAAACAGGAAATATAATCCCAATTAATAGAAGTATTGAATTTAGATCAAAATTCCCAGATGAGATACTGGATAAAACACAACTAAAAAGATTTATGGGAAGCCTCAATTATATTCTCCCTTATTATAAAAATTTAGAAGAAGATACATATATCTTATATGACAGGTTAAAAAAGAACCCTCAACCATGGTTTGAAAATCCTACAAAAATAGTCCAAAAGATTAAGCAAAAGGTTAAAAACCTTCCTTGCTTAATGATTGCCAACCTAGAATGGGAAAAAGTGATAGAAACAGATGCCTCTGATATAGGCTATGGAGGAATTTTCAAACAAATTTCTCCTATAAATAACTAAAAATATTTGGTTAGATTCCATTCAGGAAAATTGAATAATAGCCAAAATAATTATGCTACTATAGCAAAAGAAATTCTTGCAATAGTAAAATGTGTTTTAAAATTCCAAGATGATTTATATAATCAAAAGTTTAGTATTAAAACTGATTACCAAGCAGCAAAATTCATGTTTTCTAAAGACTTCAAACATGATGTTTCTAAACAAATGTTTGCCAGATGGCAGTCACATTTAGCTCCATTTGATTTTAATATTCTTTATAAAAAAGGTAGTGATAATAGTCTTTCTGATTTTCTTACTAGAGAATATTTAAATTAATGTCTCATTCAAGAGGTCCTATAAATAAGGCTCTCCTCGAGGTCAAAGAGGAACAAGAATATCTTATTCGTGTTATAAGGGTGCATGAAATCACCAAGGAAGAAATCCAAGAAAATCTATTCTTGGATCCAATAACAAAATCATACTTAATTTCTGCAAAAAATATCCAGATTAGAAATCTAAAGGAAAAGATACCTTTATTATGTGAAAAAGAAATAATTATTTCATGTGAATAAATATTTCAGAAATGCTTCCTTGGGATCAAGGAAGAGGCAGGGGAAGATCTTCCTCCCATAGAGGAAGAGGAAGTCAGAACCAAAAGATTATATCCCAATTTGGCAACAAGAAGCTTATTGCAGAGAACATTTCATCTGTAGGATCCACATCAGGATCTACATCAGTATCTGATGAAACTCTTTATAAAGAGTTTTTGGCCTACAAAGCCTCTCAAGAAAAATCTAGAAACACAGAAGCATCATATGCTAAATCCGTTTATGATGAAACATAAGATGATATTAAGAATTGGGCTCAAAGTCCACATAAAGAGGTGATACTCCTTTTCAAAAATAAGGGCCTAAACTGGAAGAATAACCCATGGTTGTTAATACAAAGATATATGGATATAAGATTCTATCCTGCAGAGACTTATAAACCCAGACAATATTATGAATATATTCTAAAAGAAGAAAATTACGAAATTGAACATTATCATGGAGGAAACTCCAATATTTTCAGTTTCAGCAAAATTGTCATCAAACAGATCATATCTGTAGAAACTTGGAGAACTTCTCCCTTAAAAGAAAGAGAGGTTATATACACCCACAAACAAAAGTTTCAATTAAATATAATTATTGGGACTATATGAATGCATTTTATAAAACATTTTTATATGAGAATCCGAAGCAGAAACACTCGTGGTTCATAAAAGTTTGCTCTCATATCTACGGACAGGAAATTCCAGTCTGATTTTACAAATGGTGGCAATATTTTGGTTCGTCAATAAACATCCTCCCAGATTTATATAAAAATCTATATACCCAATGGGTAGAAGTTTCTCCAGCTTTAATAGAAGCTCAACAAAATAAAATTTTCATTAAAGAGATGCCTTTATCTCATTTCTTTGTCCAATATAGTATTCCATGGATCTGGAAATGATCTCCAGAAGTTGGTTATACCAACTAGAATATTCTTTGTCTCCATAGAATTTTTTATACAAAATTCTGAAAAAAGATGACAATGGTCACAAATGGTATCATAGAAATCCATGATACCATAGAAAAAATTAAACAGACAATTAAACATTATAAAGATCAGGCACATAGCCAGCCACAGAAGGAGGCTCATAGCCCATTTAAACATATTATTAGAAAAATCCAAACACTCAAAGGTACTGATCAAATTAGTAACAAAGAAATCATGGATTATTATTTTGCTGAGATGAAAAAGATCTCATTAAAAATTTTAAGAAAGGAGGATCTCCATCAACTATGTCAATCTTATCACAGACTGAAGAAGAAGAAATAGAAAAAAAATTTCAAGAAGGACAAGATGATACTGATGACCCTTTAGATGAAGAATACATCAGCAATATTCTTGAAAAATACAAGCAAGAATTCAAGCCAGAAGATTCATCTGGAAAATTCAAAAGCTAGCTACCACAATAGGCCCCATAAGAACATGATCTAAAGACTCCAATAATAGTTCGTAGCAGACACAATTATGCATTCTAGCAAAATAATTGCTGGTTACTATTTACTTTTTGAAAAGAAAACAATAATAATTGCTAGTTACTGTTTTCTTTTTGACAAATGTGTCTTTCTGATCCCACATTGAGACCAATGCATGTATCATCCCTTCTATATAAAAGGGATTCCTTTTCTCTAATTTAGACACCTCAGAGCACACATCTAAAAATCTCTTGTAAAATACTCTCTCTATAATAAAAGACTGAAGTTTGAAGTTGATATTTTGAAGCAATAGTCAGCTCTAAAAAAAATATTTTTAAGAAAATTTTTTAAGAATAGATTATGAGCAGATTGTGGACAGTCTAGAATAATAAAGTGGTGGTTGAATTCTTAGGGACATCGTAGCCGCAAATGCCAAAAATAAGCGCAAAAGGCTTTTATGGTCTGACCTTTACTAACCCCATTTTATCATCCTAAACTATCTACGTAAAATATCCTACTGGCTCATAATTCTTAAAAATGTTTTAAATAAATGGTATATTATATTATTATTTTGTAAGTATATACCATCCTGGGAGCTTAACGACGCCCAGAAAATGATATATTATATTATTATTTTGTAAGTATATACCATCCTGGGAGCTTAACGGCACCAAGTGGTATGTATGTATATATATATGTATGTATATATATATATATGTATGTATATATATATATATATGTATGTATATATACACATATATTTAAATAGAAATAGCTTTGTAACACTAAAAACAATAATGGTGCAAGTTAAACACCTTAAATGTGTGTAAATGTGATCGTATTGATAATTGTTAATAATTAGGGTTAGAATAAAGGTTACAAACAATAACCATATTTACGTAATATTACTTTCTAATATCGCTAATTATAAGATAATATGTAGTTGGTTGGAATCTCTCAACTTCGTGGAGAAAGTTGAGGGTTCAATTCCCCTTTCTAGCAACTTTTTAGTAGTTCTTTAAAAATTCACCATCTACCCATTGAATGAATAATGCATATATCAAGACCATAAGCACACCTGCAAGTGACACTAAAGTCACGTGCGCCATTGATATATATATATATATATATATACAGTGTTGTAAAAATCACGCCTAGGCGCCGATTAGTCGCTAAGCGGCGGTTCGAGGATTAATTTTGGCCAAATCGGACTAAAAATCGCTAATCGGAAAAATTGGGTCAAAATCGGGCCTAGGCGGACCTAGTCGGCCAAAAATCGGCCACTTCCCGTTTTTCCGGCGAGATTCCGGTAGGTTCCGGCGAGATTCCGGCAGGTTCCGGCAGATTCCGGCGACTTTTAGGCAAATTTCCGACGATTTATAGTTTAGTTATTGTAATTTTTAGCTTCTTTAAAAAATGTGTGTGTATATATATATAATTTTGAAAATTACATATAAAAATGTGTGTGTATATATATAAAAAACTGAAAATTACATATAAAAATTTCAATCCGATTAATCCCGCCTAGGCCCCTATTAATCCCGCCTAGGCCTAGGCCCCACCCCACCGCCCGACTAGCGCCTAGCGATTTTTACAACCATGATATATATATATATATATATATATATTTAACCGCAAATGTTATTTCTACCCTACTTTACGTCAATAATTTTAAACTACTTAATTGTCCAGGTTTAAACCTAAGACTTCCTCTCTAAAAAGCATGTGTGATGTGCCCCTAGCAAGTTGGTTATCCCGGATTGATGTGCCCTTGATATTTGTACATCTTAAATCTGAATTGCATCTTTCCCCGTTTTGCGTTTCCCTCGTTAAATATATAATAATTATTGATTTTTTTAAATAACATATCGTATATGGTTTTTATTTATTTTTCAATATTTATATTTATACACTTTGCTTCTTTTATAACTTTTAAATTCTACTGTTTTATAAGATTCTGAATATACCGTTGTGACGTGCTTATTTTTATCTACGTCTTCATATAAATTTTATTCAAAATCGAAACGGGTAAAATATAATATATTTTTATTTTTTTTAATTCAATTTGGTTTTTCATTTATAACTTTTGATACATAACGTTTTATGACAAAATTGTTTAAAACCGACTTGTGTCGGATACAATTTAGGTAAAGGAATTCAACATTCTTTCCAAATTGTGAAAGAATCCCACCAAAGAAATTGGAATCTACGACTCCCTCGTCGCCGCAACCACCACTACCTCGCTGCCACACCTCCTTCGCCTCTATCACCCCTCCATCGTTGCCGCCGCCACCACAACTTCCACCCCCACACACGCGGCCATCGCAACCACCACCGCGCCATAGCTGCCATCACTACTGGGCATTGATGGTGTTGGTTGTGGCAGCAATGGTCATGGTTGTAACTTGTAGCAACAATCTGTTGGTGATGATGATGGCAATCTGTAGGATTTGTTTTAAAATCGGTCTTGACCGGATTGTTGTTGCAAATCTGACCATGGCACCACCACAACAATCATCAATGTGAAAAAATACATTAAAACGGTAAATCAACCTACCTTTAGAAATCAACAAACCTAATCTAATGACACATTGCCAAGTCTTCCCTCGCGCATCATGCATATGTAACCAACATTTGCAAGGTATCCTCTAAAAAATTGTTAAATCGCATCCGAATTTTTGTTAAGATCTTGGTCTTGCTCTCTCTTATCTCTTGGAGATAACAATCAATAACTTGATGAGTAAAATGCGTCCTAAAAGTCCATAGATATGACCGAATGAACTAATGAAAAACCTATGTTGTTCGTATGTCCTGATTTTGATTGTTCATGTCCTCATGCCCTCTAACAGGTCGGAATGCCTACATTCTTTCAAATCTAAGACTGGTCAAGACGTATATGCTTGGTTAGGTCGATTTTCAGCTAGTCATGATACGGTATGAACTGGTTTTTGAGCATTCTTAATCGCGAGTCAAGAAAAAGATAACATAATAATCAAAGGTGATTATGGGTAAAAGTCTTAGATTGTAGCTTGAAGAATTGTCAAAGGAAAGAATATGATGTTTCATTTGATCTACCAAAAGTTTGTACTTTTAAAAATTTTCATGACTAAAACGTTTTTTTGAATGTAATAATGATATATAACTTTAATTATTATTATTATTATTATTATTATTATTAATATTATTATTATTATATTGAAAAACCTTATAGATTGAACAGTAATTTTTTTTGAGGCTATAGCGGATGCCGTTACCATTGAGGTACCGTGAGGAATTCGACGTCGCCGCAACGCGAGGGGGGTAAAATTCCTAGTTATTATTATTATTGCTACTACTACCGCTACATTTAGTCCAACGTTTGTTTTAATATAATGCGGTTTTATTGAGAATGAGACTATATTGACACGTTGAAGATAGTATTTTATAACGAAATCGGGTTCTATTAAGAAAAAAATAGTGTTTCATAGTATACTGGTTTAAAGTTTTGTATTTATATTATTAGTTTTTTTTTTTAATTTTTGACTCGTTAAATCCTTTTAATTAAGCTATTATATATATATATATATATATATATATATATATCCAAAATACTTAAATACTAGCTTGGTACGTATACGTAGGACTTATCATTTCCGTATTTACGTTCAAAATATTTATCCAAGATACTTAAATACTATTTTAACAATTAAAAGAAAAAAATAATTTATAAATTATGTGATTGTTTTATAGTGGTTAGCACAGTTATCATATAAAAATTTGGCTAGTATTTGAACCCTTCCCTATATATATATATATATATATATGAAATATTATTAGAAAACTCATTGTTCATAAGAAAAGCAAAAAATTATTTATTAGGTTAGGTTTTGGGGTGAGGGTGGGGGTGGGGGGTTTAGGTTTTTGGGGGGTGGGTGGGGTGGGTTTAGGTTTTTCGGTGGGGGTGGTGTGGGGGGTTTAGGTTTTTGGGTGGGGGTTAGGTTTTTGGGTGTACTACACATATGCAACACCTTTAATGAGGAATTTTTTGGTTTTATCATGAAAATGAGTTTTCTAGTGAACTCACCCATATATATATATATATATATATATATATATATATATATATACTATATAATAAATAAAGGGTTTTTCAAGCCACGTGTCGCCTCCATATTTATTCTAATCATTTTTTTTCCGTCTCTCTCTTATTAAATTCTATCTTTTAATAATAATATACTTTTAAATAAAATACTAATAAAACATATTTATTTTAAATCATCCCTTATTATAAGAAACTTTGAAATCTAATTAAGTAATTTTTATTTTTAATCAAATAGTAAATGAAAGTCAAATTACATTAAATAGTAATTAACGTATTTCGAAACCCAATTATATATTAATTTTTACATATTTTGAATTTGTTTTCTATCCTTAGTATATGTAATACATTTTTACACATGTAAAATATAAACATAAAGATTTAAGAATTTTATGTATTGATATTTTTCACCCCGTGTGTAAACACGGGATCTAAGCTAGTATTCTAATAAATAAAAATAAAATTGGACACGTGTCACTCTGTGGTACAACCTCACCTTTGTTTTCCCGTCTCTCTCTTTTATTAAATACGCCTCTCTCTTATTAACTACGTCACTTTCTTTTCAAGATTTTCCATAAGAAATATGAAGCAGATAAGGAAATTAAAGTGGAAATTTGAATAATAACATTAATCATAAAGATCAATTACCAATCACAACTATAATTATAGATATCATTTAAAATAATTAATTTTTTTAATTTTTTTCAATTTCGTTTCTTTATAAAATTTTGTATTTTACATATTTTTGGTACATCAATTATATTTACTAAAAATCTGTTTAAATTTAGTCAATTCAATTTTCTGTACCTTTAAATCATGAAAGATTTTATTTAAATTACTGATTTTTTTATTTCATCTTATATTTAAATTAAAATATGTTATATCAAACCAAATTTAAGAAATGTCTGAATTTATTGCAAATAATTATAAGGATGCTTATGTTCTTATTCTCCAACTTGCAAAATGAAAGTTGTATCAAAGTTTATGAATTAAGTTCGGAAAAACGTATATACATATTTATGAATTATATCGTTTTTAATATACAACCCGTATACACGGGATTCTAACCTAGTGTGTATATATATATATACACACACACACACACACGTTATAAGTATTTCGTATTTACTTTTGTCATACTTTGGATACTTTGATGTATAATGTTAGTTATGGTTTTGATTAATAATGTTTGTCTTAGTTTTGATGCAAAAATGGTATCATACCATTTTAAGCAAGTGTATCAAATGATTGAATAAAAAAAACCCTTTTTGTTTCAGAATATGACTAGTTTATTAGCAAATTTAATAAAAAGAAAAATTAAACGCGGTTTACATACTAAAGATCCGGGTTCTAGTTGGTAAAATTTAAATAAAAAAAGAATACTAAACCTGATTTACATACTAAAGATCTAGGTATCCGGTATACTCCCCGTGAGAGGGCCGTGAAGGAGGCGAGGGGCATGGTACACCGCTCCCCATGGGCGTGAAAGGGGTGTGAGGGAGGGGGCATGGGGCGTGGGCAATGTTTGGCTGTGGGGGCATGAAGGGGGTGAGGGGCGTGGAACACCACCCCTTTTGTGTGAGAGGGCGTGAGAATATCACTCACGGGTAGTACATACTGGATACCCTTACATTTATATAGATACTAAATAAATAAATTAGAACTAACATTCTCATAAGGAAAAAAAAACAAGTTTTAAGGTATCTTGATTTTTGTATGACTAGTTCTCGTGTTGTTCACCTTTTGACTTGATCCCCTCGTTATAGCAACTTTTATATAGTCAAATGTATACAGTTTTGTGTTTGAATTATCTTTCATAAAACTTTTATTTAGTGGGTGGGAAGGAAATTGCAAACATTTGAATTTCAAACATGCTAGAACTTCAGCATAGAGGGCCAATAATATTAATAGAATTTTGGATATTAACTTAGATAATGTTAATCATAATCTTTTTAAAAGTAGCATTTTGACCGTATTTGTGTCTTGTCATGTGTTGATAATCCAAGATAAACAATCTGGTTTTAGACATAAAACTTAAATATATAGAAGATGTAAAATGATTTATATGTGAATTTGAGTGTAGTTTTGTTAATGTATCAAGACCAAATTGTGTGGTTGTGCTTATATATACTAATTATGCATATTTTTATGTAGCATTACACCTTTTTATTTAGCTTTAATTAGAGGTTATAGTTACAACCTTTAGTGAAAACGGCTAGATTTTCGTTTTTAATGAGAAAAGGTGTTGGGCCATGAAACCAGTTCATGCATATATCAAGTCATGAATAACCATTTTTATAGTGTTATAGGATTTTAAACCATTAGTGCGTGATGATGTTGAGTTTTTTTAATCATTTACATCTAATTAACATTGTCTAATAGTTAGCATGGAAGATCAACGTTTGTTCATTAATTAGCGTTCGATGATCAACATTTGTAAGGCAAACTACAGAAAATTAACATTTCCTAAATGATGTTCGACACACTATTCCAAAAGTTGTCTTAGTAGGCAAGCCAAAAGCTAGCCAATGCCTAAACCGTCTAAAACCTAAGCTGACAAACATACCAAAAGCTAGCCAATGCCTAAATCATCTAAAATCTAAACTGACAACACCCGTCATCAACTAAGCTGGCCAGCTTTCACCAAAGCCTTAAGTTGATCCACATAAGAACAAATTTACAAAAGTTGACATAGTGTGAAAACCAAAGCCACAAACGAATGGTTAACTTTTACAAAACAATAATATTTTACTAAGTATAAATCAAGAGTCCAACTACATAAAATAAAATACTACACTAAAATCACTACTTCTTTCGGTGACAGAGCTTGAAAAAAACGTAGGGGAGGCGGAATTTTTTTTCCTATCATGGGGGCCGAAACTATAAAATTTTCGGCCGAATATATATAAATTAATACTACTGAGCGAAAAATCAGCCGAATACGTATATATTAACACTTCTGAGCCATTGACTTCTTTGTTATTGGATAATTGTGCTAATGGTGTTGATAATCAATTGAATACTAGATGATAACTTGGATCTTGTTAATCACACTTTTCAAAAGTAGCATTTCAACCCTATATATGTATTGGGTTACACAAATTCAACTTAAAACAACCTAGCTAAGAAAAATACTCTAGTTTTTGGCAAAGAAAATAATCTGACAGAAATCGTAAGAGTATTTTTATATTAATATGGTTAAGATTCTATTTTGTATCGAGACCAAATTCTACAAGTGCATTTGTACTAACTATGATGTATTTTCATCATGTCATTATAATTTTTATGAAAATTTAGTTAACTATTTTTTTACACATCCTATCAAAACTTGGCACATTTTCGTTTTTTTTGCGGGAAAATCAATTAGGCCATGCAAACTGGTCTATGCAAATCCGTTTATATATACATATGAGGTCACGAATAACCTCTTTGTAAACTGTTCTTAGATTCTAACCATATGTGTATGATGATCAACTTTTGATCAACAACTTCTAAAATAATTGTTAATTTAATTATCCTTAACGTGAAAGATCAGCCTTTGTCATCCAACGATGAGCCAGCTGGCTATAGAAGACCAACTTCTATTATGTTCTAAGCCGACCATTCCTATCTTAGTATAATAAAAAAAGACAAAGCTAACCAACACCTAACTAATATGTGCCCAAACCGATGTTGACCACCAAAGTTGACTAAGTGTCTACATTGATTTACTTAAAATGTCTTAAGCAGATCAACACAAATGTCACCTTTTACCTAGCCTAACTTGGTGTAAAGCCTAAAGCGAGGTAACAAATGTTTAACTATCACAAGTGCTGATATTTTACTAAAGATAAATCAAAACTTCATCTTTAATATTTTGAATCATGTCATTCATTGGGTCTCGTATCCAAATTAGTTTATACAAACGTGCAACTCTACATGTTTATCTCGTTTTAAAGCTTAACATAAAAATTTCGGTGGACTCTTTATAAATCTTAATTAGATAAAATAGCTAGTTGACACTAAAATGACTGATATATACATATATACACGCACATACACACACATACATATATAAGGTGAGGTTTATGAGAAAACTTAATTTTATGTGAAAAGCAGGAAAAGTAAGTACTAACCATTGGTCATGTTTGATCAATGGTTCTAATCATTTAATGACATTTTGTGTAATAAAAGGGAAGTTTTAGGATTAATTAATGGTAGTGAAGGGTAGAATAGTAAATTATTTTGCAAAACAATTAATCAATCTCTGATATTTCTCACTCTCTCTCCTATCTCTTGTTCTTTCTTCGATATCATGGTTCATTATCATTTTCATCGTTCTTTAAAATCAAAACACAGAAAAATCACAATTCTCATCAGTTTATGAAGAAAAAATCTAAAGGAATTGATGAGGAAAAATGTAGCTCGTGAGTTACATATATGTAACAACAAAAGTTACATATATGTAACATCATTGATTCAATCGCTACTATTGAACAAAAATAAGGAGAGAGAAGCTATTACATATATGTAATAATATGACACTATTTCAACCAAAAACTAAACAATATCGAAGAAGATGAATGAGGAATATATGTAAAAAAACTTTTTCAATAATTTCAACCAAAATTACAAACACCAACTTGTTACATACTTATGCATGTTCAATTAAGGAAGCATAGAAAAAAAAATATATGTAACACGATGAGTTATATATATGTTGTAACAACCCGAAAATTTATGACAAAGTACATAAGACGGTTTACGGGAAAAAGAAATAAAAGAGAAAGAATTAAAGGATAGCGGGCTCGAGTGGGTTCGGGAAAATAAAACGCAAGGGAGGGGGAGTAAAACCCTAGATTCTTCACTTCCTTGCATTCATCACCTTCACCATCTTCATATTCTTAGAGAGAGAGAGTAAAGAGGCTAGAGAGAGAAAGCTTCAAAACCTAAACCGAGACCCGCATAACTGGCAAGAGATCGTTGCTAGACGTTACTGGAGGTTGGAGAAGATTAATAGATCAAGAAATAGCATGTACCTAAACATTATCAGATTCGATTTCTTGATTTGAAAAGTGGGTTTTAGGGTTTAAGTGGATTTTCAATCAATGTCGAGATTTTTACGTATGAATTGTCCTAAAAAGTATATATCTAACTTCATGGAAGTTAGATATAAGTTTTGAACGTAAAAATATTGAGGCTTGGTTCAAAAACGAAGAATTTGACCAAGAACATATGAATGGACCGAAAACGTCATTTCGACCAAAAAGTATTTCGGTCGAAATAGGGAAAAGGAATGTTTTTGGGCGAAATAGTTTTCAGGCAGAATGTTTTCAGACGAAATAGTTTCCGGGAAGAATGTTTTCGGGTAAATAGTTTTTGAATGAAAGACATTTTGAACGAGGTGGTTTTCGGTCGAAAGGGATTTCGATTGAAAGATATTTTGGTCGAAAAGGATTTCGAAAAAGGAGTTTTCAGATGAAAATGTCTTAGTTGTTACTATGTAATGACATGTCCCGTTCGTGACTCTTGAACAGATCGATTAGCATCCCAGCTTGCTTGAAGCGTCATTGCTGAGTGAGATAGTTCTGTAGAAGTCATGTGAGTTCTTATTGCCTTTTTTCCTAATGGTTTTGGGCTGGCATGCATACAAATAAAAAGATTTAAAGGCAAAGTGTAGTTTTTATGAAAATGTTATTTTTATAAAGCGAAAGAGAAAGTTATAGTTTTTGTAAAAATGTTATTTTTATAAAAAGAAAGGGGAAGTGTTGAAGTGTACAATACTATATTTGAAATATATTTTTAAAGAAAGTAGAAGTCTCCCCCCGAGGTGTGAGCAAGCAAAGTAGAAAGTCTCACCCTGATGTGTGAGCAAGCAAATGAGTCTTACCCTAAGGTGTAAGTGAGAAAGTCCCACCCTGAGGTATGGGCACAGTAAAGTAAAAGTCTTACTCTAAGGTGTAAACGAGAAAAAGGACCTTGTCCTGGGACATTGATCCATATGTGATAGTTAAAGTATGTTATAGTCACTTGTCCTGTACAAGTGAAAAGTAAAGTTTGAAAGAGTAAAGGAGGACACCTTAACCGGTTTCTTCAAAAGTAAAGTTTTAACGAAAGAAAGAAATGGAACAATTTCATAAATTGTAACATTGTAAAGTTTTAAAGTAAAAGCAAAGGAAAAGTTGTTTTAAAGTAAAGAAAGAAACCTTATTTTATTTTTATAAAACTAGCTACCAAAAGAAAGTTTACAGTTTAAAGTAAAGATAGAACTCACCAATATTAGCTGACTTTTAGTATGCATGACAAATAGTAAAAGTAAAGCAAAAGAAAGGTAAAGGAGCCGTGAAGGCTAGATAGCATGGACGTCGGGCTGCAGCACTGAAGACTGACTTTCCTATTCCCTATAGTTTATATTTTGAACATTGTTAGCCGTTACTGGATTATGAATGTTTTGAATTAAATAATTCCACTATAATAGATTTTCATTTTTGGTTTAAGAAGTATATTTGTTATGTTTTGTGTCAACTATGAGATGTACCCGGATTGGGGCGTTTCAAGTTGGTATCAGAGCCATAGTTTGAGAGATTTAGACATTTGCGATAATGTTTGAACTTAAACTGAGAATGGGACAAAGGAAAGGTAGGGAAGGAATGTCAGTCAGAGCAGCCCGTCCATGGAATAGAGTTAAAGGAAGGTAGTCAATGTCCTAACAAAGAACATAGATAGTAATGCCTTAGTACAGATAGAAGACAGTAAATGCTTTAGCATAGCTAGTACATAGTACATGTTTTAGCATAGACAGTAGACAACACGTGCCTTAAAGTAGGGACTCTGAACTTGGATGCAAATGTTACTCCAGACAGGAAATGTTCATAACCCGAGTAGTAAAGTAAATTAGTGATTTCATACCGGTCTCTGTAATTAGTAATTTACATTACTCGAGGTGTTAAATTATTACCTATCATGATGACACGAGTGTTCCTTGTTCGCAGTTAGACATAATGGCTAGAGGAAAGAGAGGTGGTAGAATTGGTGGTCGTACTGGTCGTCGAGGCCGACCGCCAGGTAACCAAGCACGAGTAGAGGAAAGTGAACACTCCTGCAACGAGAATGAATCGGTGCATGAGGAGCATAATGATAGTGGGAACCATGTGTCGGTTCACGATGATATGCACAATGAAGGATTGGTTCTAGAACCAATCGTAAGAGAAGCTATAGCTATAGAGGTCACTTCAGTCTTGAAAGACGTCTTACCGAAAGCACTGGCAGAGGCTCTTAAGGAGTTTGGCATAGAGAAGAAAGAAAAGAAAGAGGAAAGTAGCAAGAGGACTGGAGTCACAAATAGTGACGATTCTGATTTTGAAGTCGTAGCTTGAGGCTGTATTTATAACTCTTTCGGGGGTGCGACCTGCCAAAGTTTGATGGAAGAAAGGATGCAGTTGCCACTGCGAGTGGATAGAAAGGATGAACGACGTGATCAACATTAGTGAGTGTCGTGACGATCAAGCAGTCAAGTTTGCCACTCACTCATTCACTAATGAGGCGTTGAGTTGGTGAAGGTCTATTCAGCAGACCAAGTCCCCCACTACTATGAAGAGGATGAAATGGAATGATATGAAAAGGCTGATAGTCACAAAGTTTAGTCCGCAGAACAAGATTGATAGAGTAGAGAGAGAGTTCTTGGGGCTCTGTGCTGGCAGTATGACTCATCGCCAGTACACCTCAAAGTACAACGAGCTGGCTCAACTGGTTCCACATCTGGTAGACACTGCAGAAAAGAGGATAAAGTACTACATCAAAGATTGCCACAAAGGGTTCGTGTGCATGTTAAAGCCAATGCCCCTACAAGCTTTGAATCTGTGGTGAGTCTGGCTAGAAACGTGTATGATGACTTTGACTCCGCGGACCCATTGCTTGCTGATACTCAAAAGAATGTAACAAGTGTCGTCAAACGGCATGCAAAGGAGTGGACGGGTCTAGAAACAAAGAAGCTGAGGATATAGGATGGATATGACTGTGCAAAGTGTGGAAGGAAGCACTATGGGTAGTTCTGTCACATCCCGCCCCAGGCACCCCCTGGACGGTTGCGACAAACGATTGGTACATGCTTTGATCTCAGAGTTTTTATAAAACACAGCGGAAGCCTTTTTTTCATGAGGATCGTTTCATCTCTTGTTCAACCTCGAGGGTTGTAATTGTAAATATCAAAACTCAGTTGGAAAACAAAAGTCTTGTATTTACTTTCATAAACATAGGGATTTAAATACCCCTTTTCATTTGATTACAAAACAGAGTTTGAAACCAAATACATTTCTTGTCTTTTATGGACAAGTTCAAGCCACGGGAAATAGTACTATCCGAGGTTGATCAGTTCCTCAGTCCTATCTCCTCTTTTCTTTTTCAGGATTATCTATGCATGAGGCCTGAGAATCCAACATGCATTTTATCCTTTCATAGTCCCTATGGTCAAATCTCATGTCTACCCTTCACTTTTTCTGGATCAGATCTTATGTCTTCCCATATCCCTTTTCTTTCTCATTTTATTCATTACCTGAAAACATTTTGAAAATAAAACGTCAGCACGAACGCCGGTGAATACAATTATCTTGATGATAAAATTATTTTGGCATAAACAAGCATTAGTTCATAATCACAACTTTATGTTCAATCCACACATTCAGCAGGCCCATCTTGTTCAATCGCACCACAGTATACACTAGCGTCATGTCTTATAACAAGAGACAGGTTTGCCTCCGAAATTGTTACAAGTCAAGCACCAGCCGCAATCCGGGAATTTCACCCGAGACCCGTGTATCTCTTTCAAGTTTTACGTATACCTATGGCCTGAATGCTTTCACGTAGAAGAACATTGAGCATTATTCCCTTAACCTTATTTGGCTATTTTTGTAAACGTAAATGTTTGACACAAGTTTTTGAAAGAGATAAAGTATTCACCATGTTTATAGGAATGAGACTCTAAGTCGAAAGCTTATAGACTAGCTTCTTAACTTGATTTCTCTAGCAAACCAGCACTTCTACAAGCGTTTCTTCTTAATCCGGGAACCAGAATGAGCGGGAGTTGGACAGGGATTGTCGGGAGTGGGCTAGGGATCACCTGGAACGAGTTTTGAAAGTTGGAGTCAAGTTTTGGAGTGAAGAAAATGAATGAGATCGTTAAGATATTTATAGGCTGAAATCTGGATCCATGTCGGACCATTATCAAAGGGATGTCGGTCCGACATCCAGCTATGCCCACGTCAGCCCTAAACGTCAACTCCTGATTGGACCGCACATGTTTTTGGTGCATATCGGACCGATATGTGGACCATGTCGGTCCGACATCTAGACTCACGTCCCATCATTAGGGCTGAGTCATTGGACACGTGTCAACACCATAAATTACGGCTGAGAGGAGGTTGTCGGACCGTTATGGTTTGATGTTGGTCCGATAGCCGACTCAACAACCAACTGCAGACCGTTATGAAAAAGAATGTCGGTTCGATATCTAACTGAGTTTCGCTTCGATCCGATATCCAGAACCTTATTCACTTCGGACCGATTGAAAAATGATATCGGTCCGATATCTAGCTATTTTAACAAATTTTTATTTTTAACCCTAGACTTTGGTACTTTAGGTACACAAGTCCATACAGGTTCTAACCTTAGCATTTCTTGGACATTTTTGTGGCAGGTGTTACATCCTCCCCACCTTGTTTTAATCTCGTCCTCGAGATCATTTGAATAATTAAGGATATTTCTTTTTCATTTCGAACTCCAATTCCCACGTGTACTCAGGTCCACGTTTGGAGTTCCATTTAACTTTCAGAATCATCAGTTTCTTTCTCTTTAATTTCTTTTCCTGCATTTCCTCGATTTGGAAAGGTTGTTCCACAAATTTCAACTTTTCATCTACCTCTACATCTTGTAGGGGTATTACCATAAATTCATCTGCTAAACACTTGCGCAGATTTGACACATGGAATACATCGTGTACTCCATTCATTTCTTCTGGTAGTTCGAGTTGACAGGCCACATGCCCAACTTTTTTCAGGATTTGGAACGGTCCTACGAATCTTGGACTTAATTTTCCTTTCTTTTCAAATCTTACAACGCCTTTCCAAGGTGAAACTTTCAACAGAACGTTATCATCGACGTTTAACTCTAACGGATTTCGTCGTCTATCAACATAATTCTTTTGACGATCACGAGCCGCTTTCAATCTATCTCTTATTTGAATAACTTTCTCATTTGTTTCCAGGACTATTTTAGGTCCGGATAACTGATTTTATCCTATTTCAGACCAACAGATTGGAGTTCGACATTTACGACCGTATAAGGATTCAAAAGGAGCGGCATGTATACTTGTATGATAACTGTTGTTATAAGAGAATTCCATTAGAGGTAAGTGGTCATCCCAATTTTCTCCAATATCAATGACACAAGCCCTTAACATATCTTCCAGAGTTTGAATAGTTCTTTCGCTCTGCCCGTCCGTTTGAGGATGATAGGCAGTGCTAAGATTCAATTTCATGCCCAGGGCTTTTTGAAAGCTTTGCCAGAATCGAGAAGTAAATCTACTGTCTCTATATGACACAATAGATAGTGACACACAGTGTAAAGATACGATTTTATTAACGTATAATTGTGCCAACTTATCCATGCTTAATGTTTCTTTCATTGTAAGAAAATGAGCAGACTTAGTAAGTCTATCAACGATAACCCATATGGTATCATTTCCTCGACTGATTCGGGGAAGTTTCGTGATGAAATCCATAGTTATCATTTCCCATTTCCAGATAGGAATTTCAAGTTGCTGTAACAAGTCAGATGGCTTTTGATGTTCAGCTTTAACTTGAGAATAATTTAAGCATTTTGCAACATAGATAGCGATATGTTTCTTCATTCCTATCCACCAGTAATTGGCTTTTAGGTTTTTGTACATTTTATCGATTCCAGTATGCATCGTATATTTAGATTTATGAGCTTTTTCGAGAATTTCTTTACGTACATTTCCATAGATAGGAACCTAGATTCTCTTATTCATTCTAAGAATATCATCGTTTCCTTTGACCAATTGCTCGATCATACCTCCCAAACCTTCTTTCTCTAGGTTGGGTTCTTTTAAAGCCATCTGTTGAGATTCCTTAATACGAGAAATAAGATCGATTTGAAGATCGAGTCTTAAAGCATGAACTCGTTTAGGTTTCTTATGTTCTTTTCTACTCAAGGCGTCAGCTACAACATTAGCTTTACCTTCATGATAACAGATTTCACAATCGTAATCATTCAGGACTTCCATCCAACGCCTTTGCTTCGTATTCAGTTCTTTCTGACTGTATATATACTTTAGGCTTTTATGATTAGTGAATATGACTGTCACACCCCGGCCGACGGCGGATTATACGCCGGGGCTGACGCGGTTGTTCAAAAGCTCATGATCATCTATTTAATGCGAAAGTATTTATTAAACCATATTAAATTATCCGTTACAAGAACAATGAAAAGTTACAAGTTAACATAACATAAATCCCAATTTATTAACTAGGTCCAAGTCCTACATGAGCAGCAATGGTCTTAAGCAGGTACACCTGAAACATGCGAGTAAATGTCAACTACAAGTAGTTGGTGAGCAACATAGGTTTTGACACCAATACCAAAGTTTAGATAAAGTTTACGATTCAAAAGATTCTAATGCAGATCTAAAGCATATCTAAGAACACATAAGGCTCCAAGCGTACAGTTCAACCCTGGTAAATGAAATATAGCTGCCACAATCCCACGGATTGCCGTTTTGATAAAAAGGGTTAGATATCACCCGAAGTTTTATAGTTCACATCCAACATGGGGAGATACACCCATGACAATAGTTCACATCCAACATGGGGAGATACACCCATGATGATGGTTCACACCAACAACAACCCGCCAAGGTTATGTGGTAAGTTTAGTTTAGTTTCGGTTTCCCCTATAAATGATCATGTTAGGTACTGCCTTAGGCTTGCAACACAAGTTAATGAACGTACTGGCATGCACTCATGCAATGGTCACCAAATAGTTAAAGATATAAAGCATGTAGATCATAGCATAGAATCAAGATAATGGATCGTGTAGATAAAATAGTTAATGCATGTTTCACTCCAAAAACAAAAGCAGTAAAAAGGGGCTATGAATACTCACTTGAATTGAAATTAAGGATGATATGATCTGGGAAAGACGATTAGGCCTCGTGAGGATTTCTCACACAACCTACACGTAAAATGTTACTCTAGTTTAATGTACGTTTAGTTGGTATTAAGGAGATTTTGAAATTTTAGGGTTTTATGGGGGTCCGAGTCTGGACATAGGGTTTGAGTAGGTTTGGTAGTGAAACATATGCATTTAAGATGCTAGAATGTCCGGACTTTATCCGCGTACTCATTTATTTATCAATAAGTAAGTTATAGTGCGAAACGAGGTTTAGATAATGTCGTATATGAATTGTTAAATCTGCATAGTATGGTATGGAAAATAATGTTCTTGAATTTACTTCCATACAGTTTATCAACAAATTACGAAGTAAGAAATCGTTTGATAGGTTTTACAAAATAGTTAGTTAAATTATTAGTTGATTTAAATAAAGAAAATAAATTTCTTAAATAATTGAGATAGTGGGAATAGTTAGAAGGAAATTAATAATAAATTTCTAGAGGCTAGTTAACCTTTAAATAAAATTAATTGCACTTTATATAAAACGATTATATTTATTCAAGTGCTTATAAGTTTAAAAGGATTTAAATGATTATTATTTATAAGATTGTAGAAGTTTTAATAATAATTAAAAATAAGATTTGTGAAATAAATATGAACAAATAGTATAATTTAATTTTGTCTAAATAGTTAATTTTTATCACTTTAATTTGGATTCTCAAGGGGTTTAGTAAATTAGATATTAGAGAGTGGGTTTGTATGATTTATAAAAATTAATTAGGAAATTTTTAAATGTTAAATAATGTTTTTAAAATGGTTAAAAAAAGAAAAGGGGAAAAATGGCCTCCCTGAGATTCGAACTCGCGCCCCATGGCGGTTCTCAGTTCACACGCACGCACTAACCACTGGACTGGGCATGATGCCTTGTTCAGTGGCCGGCTCGATTAACTTTTGATAAGGAATCCTCATCGCCCTTCGTCCCCAAACCTCCCCGATAAACCCTAGCCTTCTAATCTCT
This sequence comes from Smallanthus sonchifolius, assembly GCA_023525975.1. NCBI lineage: Eukaryota > Viridiplantae > Streptophyta > Magnoliopsida > Asterales > Asteraceae > Smallanthus > Smallanthus sonchifolius. Next base: position 25,571,075 of record CM042021.1, on the reverse strand, counting down.
CTATCCGGCCAACGATACATGCCCGAATTCATGGGGATTTTGATCGCTGGTCTAAGGCGAATCTAATGAACTTAGTTTTACCTGAATTGGGTGCGTAGAGGACGAGAACGACTCGGGTCTTTAGGCTCGGTTTCTTGGTGTTCGATCACGACCCAGAGAGGAAATGCAGAGGGTTTGAGAGTTGGGGGAGTGTGAGATGGATATCGCGAAGGAGTGGGATTCGTTTTATAGGCTTGATATCGTCTCAAGCGTACGAATCGGTTGAGTTCCCGATTTGGGCGGTTACGGCTTGAGTTTTGGTTTAAATGTCCGATTACCATTGAATTGGATCTTCAATATCATTAAGTTATGATCGATTAATGATTTTGTATAATTAATTGGTGTTTGATCGTTCGTATTCGAGCGGTTTGCGTTCGATTTGGGCTGGGTTGACTTCTGAAAGTCAAAGCCGTGAGTTGGGGAAGAAGAACACAAGGATTTGCAGTTAGGTCCCCGGGGTTTCAATGTTACCATTTTATGTTTTAAACTTAGGTTATATTAGGAATTTAGTTTTAGATTTGGCATTAAAGACCCCTGGACTTTTATAAAGTTAGAAATTCATTAAACTTTTAATTTCTATAAAAGTTAATAAATTGTAACAATTTCATTTTCATAGTTTTTTTTTTATAAAAGAAAACAAATTGTTTTATTTCTATAAATTATTTTGTATAATAATGTTAAAATAAGATGAGATTAGTTTTAATCAAAACCATAAGTCCCATTATTTATTTGTTTAAAAGTATAATTAATAACATTTTGTAATTATAGTTTAACTTTATTTAAAAATACATATATATTAATATATTTATGTAAGTTTAGGAATAAATGTTCATATTTATTTAGTAGAATAAATATTTATATACTTGTTTTAAATATTTACTTTTCATCTTGCAATAAGGATATTAAAAGTATGCGTATAAAAGAAATTATATAATTTATTGAAATGGCTAAATGCATTCATAAAATAAATAAGTTACAATGCCGGAATAGTTAAGATCAAGGTCGAAATTTCTTGGGGATTACAATGACAAATTTGACTCCATATAGATAGTGCCTCCATAGTTTCAGTGCGAAGATTATGGTGCCCAATTCTAAATCATGAGTCGTATAGTTCTTTTCATGAGTTTTTAATTGACGGGAAGCATAAGCAATAACTTTGCTCCCTTGCATTAACACACATCCAAAGCTGGTGTGTGAAGCATCACAGTAAACTGAAAAGCCTTCGTTTCTAGTATGGGTGCTTGGGTCAGTTTCTATTTTAGAGTTTTAAATGCTTCTGATTGCTTAGGTCCCCATTCATACTTAACTGAATTGCGAGTCAGAGAAGTTAATGGAACAACAATTCGAGAAAAATCTTGGATAAATATCCGATAATAGCCAGCCAAACCGAGAAAACTTCGGATTTCAGTTGGTGACTTCGGGATTTCCCATTTGGATATTGCTTCAATTTTAACAGGATCGACTTGGATGACATCAGCGTTAATGACATGTCCAAGGAATTGAACTTCTTTCAACCAGAATTCACATTTTGAGAACTTAGCATAAAGCTTTTCATTTTTCAAAAGTTCAAGTAAGATTTTCAAATGGTTTGCATATTCTTCCTTACTTTTGGAGTAAATAAGAATATCGTCTATGAATACGATAATAAATTTATCCAAGTAAGGTTTGCAAACTCGATTCATCATGTCCATGAAAGCTGCGGGCGCATTAGTAAGTCCAAACAGCATTACCGTGAACTCATAATGACCATATCGAGTTCTGAAGGCTGTTTTGGGAATATCTTCTTCATGGACTTTCAATTGATGATAGCCAGAACGAAGATCGATTTTTGAGAAACACTGAGCTCCTTGAAGTTGATCAAAAAGATCATCAATTCTAGGAAACGGATAATGGTTCTTAATCGTGACTTTATTCAGCTCACGATTATCAATACACATACGCATTGAACCGTCTTTCTTTTTAACGAATAAGACCAGAGCTCCCCAAGGCGATGAGCTTGGTCTTATGAATCCCTTCTCTAGCAATTCATCTAATTGCTTCTTTAATTCTGCATTTCAGTTGGAGCTAACCTGTACGGGGCTTTAGCAATAGGTGTCGTACCGGATATAAGATTTATTCTAAACTCCACTTCTCTTTCAGGTGGAATTCCAGGCAATTCGTCAGGGAAATCATCAGGGAATTCAGCCACAACCGGCACATCCTCAATCTTCTTTTTAGTGTCGGTAGTTACAGATACAAGGTATGCTAAGCATCTCTGCATAAATATTTTGTGGATTTTAACATGGAAATTATTCCAACAGAGTTGGATAATTTATCACCTTTTATTGTCAGGATATTGCCTTTTGGCTAACGAAGCTCTGTTGATTTCTTATGACACAGGATACAGGCTTAGTTAGAGGCTAACCAATCCATTCCCAGGACAATATCAAATCCTGCTAATGTCATTGGCAACAGTTGTACAGGAATAACATGTCCGGATAGGGTGATATTACAATTGTTGAGAATTTCTGAAATTTGGACTAGGTCCCCGTTGGCAGTCTCTACCATATATTTCTTATCTAATTTAGCTAGAGTTTTATTTAACAGTCTACAAAATTTATGATCTATAAAACTTTAGTTTGCAGCTGAGTCAAATAAAACTCGAGCATAAATATCATTGACAAGAAATGTACCCGTAATGACATCGGGCATACATGCTGCTTCATGAGTATTGAGAATGAATGCTCGTGCATTCTTTTTTACTCCGTCAGCGGGTTTAGGACCTGCCCCTTCAGGCTTCTTTAGCTTGGGACAATAGCTCTTGATGTGGCCAGCCTCACAACATTCAAAACAAGTGATGGGTTTCTTCTTGAAACAATCTTCTGTTTTGTGTGCACACATTTTGCAGAACTTGCAAAGAGGTCCAGATCGACATTGTCCCATGTGCATTTTCTTGCACTTTGGACATTCAGGGATAGAAGAATTGTTGTTTTGAGAATGGAAATTTAGTTTCTTCGATCCACTTGGGCCTTGCCCAGTTAATTCCTTCTTCTTTCTTCCCTCCTCTTGGTTTCTAATCAGACTACTGGTCAAGGAGGCTCCCAGATCCATAGCATCGTCAAGGTTCTCACAATTGGCAACCTTAACCATGTCACGGATTTCTCCGATCAAACCCCAAATGTATCTTTTTATTAAATTAGATTAAGGGGTAGCAAGATGAGGAACTATTCTGGCATATTCAAGGAGTTTGGTGGAATACTCCTGATGATTTGCTCTAATCATCTTAAGACTTAATAATTTTCCTTCAATCTGTTTCCTTTCATTCTGGGGAACATACTTCTTTTCAATTCTCGTCTTGAAGGCATTCCAGCCCATAACATAGGCTGCATCTCTTCCTTTGGCAGCAACAATGTTGTTCCATCATTCTAAAGCTTGATCTTTAAATAGATTGGAAGCATAAAGAACTTTATCTTCCTCAGTACATTTGCTTATGACAATTACGGATTCAGTCTTTTCAATCCACCTCAATGTGGCTATTCCTCCTTCTCTTCCAGAAAAATTATACGGTTTGCAGCCGACTGTTTTCCTCTTCTTCTCTATATGACCATAATTATTACCCATCCCTTCATCTTCAGAAGAATTATGGTAATACTTCTCCATTTCAGTCTTCCTGGTTGGATGAGTAGCAGAACCCTCTGGTTTGAGAGTAACGGGCTTGGATTGAGTTATAGTTCGAGTATGTTGGGTCAAAGGTTGAGAATGAACATATTTTGGAATTGAAGGCTGAACGGATAGTTTATCTACTTGCCTCTTTTCCATTTCAGTAAAGATCATTGGAAGAGAATCCTTGATTCCTTCCACAATCAGTTTCTGAAGTTCTTTACGAGAATCAAGAATTTTAGCAGCGTTTTCAATTACTGCTTGTTTCCTTTTCCCTCTCGTGTTGTAAGAAGGTCCGGTTTGTTTAGACATGCTATAACAGAAATAAGATGGGAATTAAAACAATTTTTTTTATTGATGAAATATATATATATATACAAGAAAAGAGTACATATAAGGATCATTGTTCCTAGAAATTTCTAAAATTTGCTCTCTCGGAGAGCTTGAACCAACAAAGCATTCCTGGTTTCAACTTCAGTTTTTTCTCGTTCAAGTTCTACTATTCGATTCAACAACATTAGTTCCCTTTCGCTTCATGATGTATTCTCATTCTGAGGAGCAAGGAAAAGAACAATCTCATAGTATGGAACGTAGAGTTTATTAGAATCAGCTCGTTCTTCTTCTTAAGGATCACATTTATTTTCATAAGATATTTCCGCATATCCCTCATAAAAATTATTTGAGTAGATTGGAGTGATATTATAGCTTCCAGCAGTAGGAGCAGAATGAAAACTTATAAAAGGATTATAGGGAACATTTGGGTTTCCTAATTCTTTGAGGCTTCTGAAAGTTGAACTTTCAGTTTCCTCGTTACTTTTTATTGTAGTTTCATTCGTTTTACGTTCGAAATAATTAGCTGGAGTGTATTTACGAAGAAAGCTAGGATCTTTGCCTTTTCAACCATTCTGTAACAAAATGAACAAACGAGATTTATTATAATATATTACAAGGAAACAAAATACAATATAGATTTTAATCTTTCATCAGCTCTTCTCCAAGGGTCATTAAATTTGGTTCTTGCCTTGTCCATGATTTTCTCTCTTGTTACCTCGTCCGTTTGGTGCAACGAACGATCTAGGCACTCGATAGGAGAAGAAGGCATACTATGCTCATAACTGTATTTTGGTTGAGGTTTACGAAGTCCCACCATAATATAATTATAAGCATTTTGGTATTCCAAAGGAGCTTGGAAATATTCTTTGAAATGACCATCATAAGGAGATTCCGGAAACATATAAGGATCGTATAGGACTGGGGATTCAGAATTATAAGATTGATGATCAGAATTTCCTGATGTATTATGAAAGAATGGATAATCTTCGGGATTTTTAGAAGCGGGTTCATAATGATGAGATTCCTCAGATGGATCTTCTTCTGTTGATATGTTCTGCTGAGTATGACTAGATTCAGCTGCAGCAGTATTTCAATTGCTGAAATCTGATCCAGCATCCATCCATTGGCTTGAAGTATCATAGGACTGGGGCTGGTATTCAGTAATAGGGTTATCTGAAGAATGGCAAATGGATCATCGTTATAGTAGGGTGACGATATAGGATTCATTTGTGAACCCAGTGGATGGTGTTCCAGAGATCCTTGTTTAATCGGATGATTGGGGTTATAATAGACAGGAATGGAATTATCTCTAGACATCTGCAATCTTGAAGTATTAGTACTTATCTTAGATACTAAGGCCAACATCCTTATTTTAACTAAAGCTCTACAAGTATGGTTATCTTTCCAGAGTAGCACCTCCAACAGAGATGTTCCCAGGTAAGAGCGACGGGTCTAAGAGAGATTTATACACCGCTCTTTCCTTAGACAGAACATTTCGTTTGTCAGATAACTACATACCGGTCAGAATGTTACCTTGTTTTCTTATCTTAAAGTAAGCAATTTCATGGTTAAATCTTAGACACTAGATCCAAGTATCTAATTCGCTAAAACCTATGGCTCTGATACAAACCCTGTCACACCCCGCCCCAGGTACCCCCTGGACGGTTGCGACAAACGATTGTTACCTACTTTGATCTCAGAGTTTTTATAAAACACAGCGGAAGTCTTTTTTTTCATGAGGATCGTTTCATCTCTTGTTCAACCTCAAGGGTTGTAATTGTAAATATATCAAAACTCAGTTGGAAAACAAAAGTCTTGTATTTACTTTTATAAACATAGGGATTTAAATACCCTTTTTCATTTCATTACAAAACAGAGTTTGAAACCAAATACATTTCTTGTCTCTTATGAACAAGTTTAAGCCACGGAAAATAGTAATATCCGAGGTTGATCGGTTCCTCGGTCCTATCTCCTCTTTTCTTTTTCAGGATTATCTATGCATGAGGCCTGAGAATACAACATGCATTTTATCCTTTCATAGTCCCTCGGGTCAGATCTCATGTCTACCCTTCACTTATTCTGGGTCAGATCTTATGTCTGCCCATATCCCTTTTCTTTCTCATTTTATTCATTACCTGAAAACATTTTGAAAATAAAACGTCAGCGCGAACGCCGGTGAATACAATTATCTTGACGATAAAATTATTTTGGCACAAACAAGCATTAGTTCATAATCACAACTTTATGTTCAATCCACACATTCAGCAGGCCCGTCCTGTTCAATCGCACCACAGTATACACTGGCGTCACGTCTTATAACAAGGGACAGGTTTGCCTCCGAAGTTGTTACAAGACAAGCACGAGCCGTAATCCGGGAATTTCACTCGGGACCCGTGTATCCCTTGCAAGTTATACGTATACCTATGGCCTGAATGCTTTCACGTAGAAGAACGTTGAGCATTATTCCCTTAACCTTATTTGGCCATTTTCATTAACGTAAATGTTTGACACAAGTTTTTGAAAGAGATAAAGTATTCACCTTGTTTTATAGGAATGAGCCTCTAAGTCGAAACCTTATAGACTAGCTTCTTAACTTAATTTCTCTAGCGTACAACACTTCTACAAGCGTTTCTTCTTAATTCGGGAACTAGAATGAGCGGGAGTTGGACCGGGATTGTCGGGAGTGGGCTAGGGATCACCTGGAATGAGGTTTGAAAGTTGGAATCGAGTTTTGGATTGAAGAAAATGAATGAGATCGTTCAACTATTTATAGGCTGAAATTTGGATCCATGTCGGACCGTTATCAAAGGGATGTCGATCCGACATCCAGCTATGCTCACGTCAGCCCTAAACGTCAACTCCTGATTGGACCGCACATGTTTTTGGTGTATATCGGACCGATATGTGGACCATGTCGGTCCGACTTTTAGACTCACGTCCCATCATTAGGGCTGAGTCATTGGACACATGTCAAGACCATAAATTGCGGCTGAGAGTAGGTTGTCGGACCGTTATGGTTTGATGTCGGTCCGATAGCCAACTCAACAACCAACTGCAGACCGTTATGAAGAAGAATGTTGGTCCGATATCTGACTGAGATTCACTTCGGTCCGATATCTAGAACCTTATTCACTTAGGACCGATTGAAAAATGATATCGGTCTGATATCTAGCTATTTTCACAAATTTTCATTTTTAACCCTAGACTTTGGTATTTTAGGTACACAAGTCCTTACAGGTTCTAACCTTAGCATTTCTTGGACATTTTTGTGGCAGGTGTTACAAGTGCCGTGTGGTCTAAACATCTGCTACCGGTGCGGGAAGACTGGGCACTATTCCTGAGAATGTCCTAGAGCACCGGCATGCTATTACTGTGGGAATCCTAGCCACACACCCGAGGCTTGTCGTAAACCCAAAGCTGCTGGCACTGAGAAAGGAAAGGAGGCTGAGAAGCCAAAGGCAAGAACCCGAGCGTATGCACTTACATGGGAGGAAGCTAGAGAAAACCCAGATGTGGTGTCAGGTATGTTCATCCTTGACCACAATTTTGTTTCACCATTGTTTGATTCTGGTGCTAGTAGAAGTTTCATATCGTCTTCACAGTGTAAAAGAATGAAATGCAAAGTTTCTGAAGTAGAACGACCCTTTAATGTGGAGACTGATGTGGGTAAAACCATGAAAGTGATAGAACTAGTAGACTGTTGCACGATAAAGATAGATGACCATAAAGTCCCTGTTATGTTGTATGTTATAGCCTTGGGAGGATTCGATGTGATCTTGGGTATGGATTGGTTATCTGCAAACGAAGCCCGAATTGTATGTAAGAGAAAGATAGTTCAGCTCAAAGCTCCAAACGGAAGTGAATTTTTGGTTTACGGGGATCGTGGTGACTTGTTAACGAATGACATTTAGGTGATAAAGGCAGAGAAGTACATGAGGCGTGGATGCGAGACCTACCTGGCTTATGTGATAGACAAAGATAAGGAAGTAAAAGAGTTGAAAGATGTACCCGTGGTGTGCAATTTTCTAGAGGTGTTCCCCTAGGACCCGAATTACCGCCCGATCGGGATACAGAGTTCTAGATAGACTTAATACCAGGTGCCCAGCCCGTGGCTAAAACGCCGTACCGACTTGCGCCTCTGGAGATGAAAGAGCTGATGACACAGTTTGAAGAGCTCCTGGATAAGGGCTTTATCAGACCGAGCATTTCTCCTTGGGGTGCTCCAGTGCTATTTGTAAAGAATAAGGACGATTCCATGAGGATGTGCATCGATTATAGAGAGTTGAATAAACGTACAGTGAAAAACGGGTACCCGCTACCCAGGATCGATGATCTGTTCAAGTAGCTGCAAGGCGCAAAATGGTTTTCCAAGATCGACCTGCGGTCAGGGTATAACCAGTTAAAGGTAAGGGAAGAGGATATAGCGAAAACAGCGTTTCGCACGCAATACGGGCATTACGAATTCCGCGTGATGTCCTTCGTTTTGACAAATGCTCTAGCAGCATTCATGAGTATGATGAACCAAGTGTGCCGACCGATGTTGGATCGATCGGTGATAGCGTTCATAGATGATATACTCATCTACTCGAACAATGAAGTAGATCATGCCTGTCACATACGAGAGGTACTAGAGACGTTGCAAAGGGAAAAGGTGTATGCCAAATTTTCCAAGTGCTTGTTCTGGCTGAAGGAAGTTCAACGTAGACGACATTATGGTTGACCTGATCAAGATCACGAACGTGAGAGAATGGGAAATTCGGAAGACGTTGACTGAGATTCGGAGTTTTCTGGGATTGGCAAGCTACTATCGAAGGTTCATTAGGGACTTCTCGAAAATAGTTTCGCCTCTGACAAAGTTGACACGTAAAGAAACAAAGTACGAATGGGGTCAGTCTCAGTCTGAAACATTTGCAGAGTTAAAGAAGAAATTGACCCAAGCCCCGGTATTGGCACTACCCGAGCGGAACGAGGATTTGGTGGTATATTTCGACGCTTCAGGTCAAGATTTAGGATGCGTATTGATGCAAAAGGGAAAGGTGATCAGATATGCGTCATGACAGTTAAAGATACACGAGGTCAACTACCCGAATCACGACCTTGAGCTTGCGCCAGTTGTCTTCGCGTTAAAGATTTGGAGGCATTAACTCTACGGGGTAAAATGCACCATCTGTTCGGATCACAAGAGTTTAAAGTATTTCTTTGAGCAGAAAGAGTTGAATATGCGACAAATAAGGTGGTTTGAACTATTGAAGGATTATGACTGTGAAATCGTGTGCCACCCGGGAAAGGCGAATGTGGTTGCCGACGCCCTAAGCCGAAAGGAGAATCAACCTCCTATATTAGAGTGAAAGCATATCAGTTGGTGACACCAGATTTTATGACAGAGTTAGAAAGAGCACAGACAGAGGCACTCAAGGAATAGAACATAAAGAAAGAACGAATGGTCAGCCAACGGGTAAAGTTAGAGACAAGCACTCATGGAGTGAGAACCAGATGTGGTCGTATGTGGGTACCGAAGGGCAGAGAGCTTAGGGCCAAAGTACTCGATGAGGCCCATAAGTGTCTGACTTACTCACCCGGGAACCACAAAGATGTGTCAGGGTTTGAAGAAAGAGTATTGGTGGCCTAACATGAAGAATGACGTGACCGAATACGTGAGCAAGTGTTTGACTTGCTCACTGGTTAAAGATGAGCATCAGAAACCATACGGGAATATCCAACCTTTCGACATACCAGAATCGAAATGGGAACGTATCACCATGGACTTTATTACAATGTTGCCTCGCACAACTAAAGGCCATGATAAGATTTGGGTAATAGTGGATCGTTTGACAAAGTGCGCACACTTCTTGTCGATCCGAGAGACGTATTCATCTGAGAAACTGGCAGAAGTATTTATCAATGAGATAGTTATGCGACACGGTGTACCACTGTTGATTGTATCCGAGCGGGACACACGATTTACATCGAGGTTCTAGAAAAGATTTCATGAGGCAATGGGTACAAGATTAAATATCAGCACAACTTATCACCCACAAACGGATTGTCAGTCGGAGAGGACCATACAAACGTTGGAGGATATACTCCGCGCATACATTATCGACTTTGGTGGTAGTTGGGATAGTCACCTACCTCTGGTAGAATTCTCCTACAACAACAGCTACCACGCCACTATTGGCATGTAGTCTTACAAAATGTTGTACGGTAGAAGATGTCGAACCCTGGTTTGCTGGGGTGAGATAGGACAGAAAGAGACGGGAAACTTAGAGGTGGTAAAGGCAACCTCTGAAAAATTTGACAATATTAAAGCCCGAATGAAGGCAACGCAAGATTGACAAAAGTCTTACACGGATAAGAGGCGAAGACCCATCGAGTTCAATGTCGGGGATTAAGTACTGTTGAAAGTATCCCCCTGGAAAGGGATTATACGGTTCACGAAAAGAGGGAAATTAAGTCTGAGATTTGTCAGACCTTTCAAGATATTGGCACGGGTTGGTGAAGTTATGTACCGGCTAGATTTGTCTGATGAGTTGAGTGGGATCCACCCTACTTTACACGTGTCACACTTGCACAAGTGTCTAGCTGAAGAATTAGCACACGTGCCACTCAACGACATTGAGGTAGATAATAGCCTCAAATACATTGAAGAACCGGTGTCCATATTAGACATAAAAGAGAAACAGTTACAAAATAAAGTGATTCAGTTGGTTAAAGTACAATAGAAACATCGTAAAGGGTCAGAAGCTACTTGGGAGACCGAAGTGGAAATGAAGGAGTCGTACCCTCATCTGTTTGACCTATGACATGTTTCAAGGACGAAACCATTCGTAAGGGGGGTAGACTTGTAACACCCCAAAAATTTAAGACAAAGTACATTAGACGGTTTGCGGGAAAAAAAATAAATAAAAGAGAGAGAATAAAAGGATAGCGGGTTCGGGCTTGGGCTGGGAAAAGAAAACGCAAGGGAGGGGGAGTAAAACCCTAGCTTCCTCCCTTCCTTGTATTCATCACCTTCACCATCTTCATAATCTTAGAGAGAGAGAGAGAGAGTAAAGAGTCTAGAGAGAGAAAGCATCAAAACCAAAACCGAGACCCGCATACCTGGCCAGAGATCGTTGCTAGACGTTACTGGAGGTTGGAGAAGAAGAGACCAAGCAATAACATGTACCTAACCCTTCTCAGATTCGATTTCTTGATTTGAAAAGTGGGTTTTCAATCAAAGTCGGGATTTTTACGTATGAATTGCCCTAAAAAGTATATATCTAACTTCATGGAAGTTAGATATAAGTTTTGAACGTAAAAAGATTGAGGCTTGGTTCAAAAACGAAGAATTTGACCAAGAACATATGAATGGACCGAAAAGTCCATGAACGGACCGAAAATGTCATTTCGACCAAAAAGTATTTCGGTCGAAATAGGAAAAAAGAATGTTTTCGGATGAAATAGTTTTCGGGCAGAATGTTTTTTGACGAAATAGTTTTCGGGAAGAATGTTTTCGAACAAATAGCTTTCGAAATAAAGACATTTCGAACGAGATGGTTTTAGGTTGAAAGGGATTTCGATTGAAAGAGATTTCGATCGTTAAGGAATTCGGACAAGGATTTTTCAGATGAAAATGTCTTAGTTATAACTATGTAATGACATGTCCCATTCGAGACTCTTGAACAGATCGATTAGCATCCCACCTAGCTTGAAGTGTCATTGCTGAGTGAGATAGTTCTGTAGAAGTCAGGTGAGTTCTTATTTCCCTTTTTTCTAATGGTTTTGGGCTGACATGCATACAGATAGAATGATTTAACGGCAAAGTATAGTTTTTATAAAAATGTTATTTTTATAAAGCGAAAGAGAAAGTTATAGTTTTTATAAAAATGTTATTTTTATAAAAAGAAAGGGGAAGTGTTGAAGTGTACAATACTATCTTTGAAATTTATTTTTAAAGAAAGTAAAGAGTTAAGTAAGGATGGTAAAGAAGCTGCACTTCGGTGTAGCTTGCTAGTGACATATGTCATATTATATGCTTATGTGTTAATATGTGTTATGTGTTTCAATGACATTATATTATGTGATGTAGTATAATTGCATAGTAGTAACATAGTAGAAAAGTCTGGCATGAAAACAAAGTAGAAGTCTCCCCCCGAGGTGTGAGCAAGCAAAGTAGAAAGTCTCACCCTGAGGTGTGAGCAAGCAAATGAGTCTTACCCTGAGGTGTAAGCGAGAAAGTCCCACCCTGAGGTATGGGCACAGTAAAGTAAAAGTGTTACTCTGAGGTGTAAACGAGAAAAGGGACCTTGTCCTGGGACATTGATCCATATGTGATAGTTAAAGTATGTTATAGTCACTTGTCTTGTACGAGTGAAAAGTAAAGTTTGAAAGAGTAAAGGAGGACACCTTAACCGGTTTACTCAAAGGTAAAGTTTTAACGAAAGAAAGAAACGGGATAATTTCATAAATTGTAACATTGTAAAGTTTTAAAGTAAAGGCAAAGGAAAAGTTGTTTTAAAGTAAAGAAAGAAAGCTTATTTTATTTTTATAAAACTAGCTACCAAAAGAAAGTTTACTGTTTAAAGTAAAGAAAGAACTCACCAGCGTTTACTCGAATATGAATGTTTTGAATTAAAGACTTACGCTGTAATAGATTCTGATTTCCGGTTTAAGAACTATGTTTGTTATGTTTTGTGTCAACTATGAGATGGGGCGTTTCATATGTAAAACGATGGGTTACATATATGTAACACCATAAGTTACATATATATCAAAAACTTCTATAGATTTTTGGGTTCTTGTTCTCATAGTTGAATCCCATTATCAGAAGTTGTTTGCCACTACCAAAGCTTTTGCATTTGCATATAATTGTTAACCAAAATCAAAGCTTTTTGAAACGATTGAACAAAATCAAAGCTTTTTCAAACGACACACCCAATGTGTGTAATTGGACCATGTTGATAAATCTGGTTCAACACCCCCTGCTCTTTCATATCACCGGCACACCCTTTTGATTACTGAACCATGTATGAATCTTGTGTCGACACACCCTATTGATTATCGAACCCTGTTGATGAATCTGGTGCAATCAAACACTGTTATTTATCAAACCATCTTGAAGAAATCTTGGCAACGTTGACACTTTGTGAAGTTAAAATTTAAGGTGTAGGTAGAAGATAGAAGAAAGCGATGGTGGTCTGTTAGGGCACCATATAGAAGAAACCGATGAAGTTGAATAAATAGTATGGTGGGGGATATAATCCAAATAGTATCGTGCGATATTATAAAATAACAATTATGATAGAGATAATCATGAGATTTTGCTTAAAACAAATAAATACAAAAAATAAATTGGTATAACATTTACCAGAACACCCTTTAGAATAATTAAAAATAAAATAAATTCTATAATATGTGATTGGCTAATACTGGTTTTCTTGGTTTTTTCATAAGATCATGATTTTCATTTGATTTCGATCATATATATATATATATAACAATAAGTTAGTGCGACAACAAACAAAACAAACCTAAATCATTTTTTATCAATGATCCACATTTTGAAAACTTTTAATTCTTACATACTAATATGTATGTTATGTACATAAAAACTCATTCAATAAATTTTTTGTATGCTTTATTTTTAATTTTTAATCATTTATCTATATATGTGTAAATTATGTATTTGTAATATAACTACATGACTTACACATATGTAGGTTCTATAAGTAATTGAAATATGTTCAACCTTTTTTTTCTCAATTTCATGAGAGAAATAAATATTGCATTTAAGTTATTTTCTTATATTTTAAAAAGTTTTAAGATTGAAAAACTGATTTATTTGTTATGCGTGCTCTCGTAATATATAGTGTTATACATAGATCGATCGTGTATACATATATATATATATATATTAAATATTATATATATATATATATATATATTAAATATTAGGTACAACCGAATTATATTGTATAAAATATGTCTACTTATTCATCCGTTATAGTTTAGTCTGTTACGTTTTAAAAAGGCGTTACATATGTACAAAATTTTCACGTACTTACATATTATAAAATTCTTTCACGCACATCTATTCATTTTGATCATTTTGATAGTGAGAGCTCACATACACAAGTGATCATGCCCCACTTATTTGTTTCTTCACGATGGATTTTCAAACAAAAAGAGTTCACATACACGTACAATTTCACAAACATTTACGTGCAGTTCTGTTCCATATTGTATTGTGTGTTACCTACAAGTCATAAACAATTAACTACTAATAAATTTTGTCAATATCAGACATGAAAAATCATTGGATCTATCAGTTTATGATTGTGCGCTTTTATTGCAGTAATGTTACTAGAGTGGCAGCATTTCAAATTATTTGGAATATGATAGATCTTATATATGGAAAGATGTGATTTATACTTCATAAAAAAATATTATTTACATATATCGTGGTTTATTAAGTAATTTTAATTATATATAAATCCTCTCTCATATGAAAATAAATAAAAAATATTATTATATTTATATATGTTTGAAGAATACGTCAAAACATTAGTTCAAAGAAGGGGTTGTGCGTTCCTTTAATTTATCGATGGACTAATATTAATAATTTTTCTTTGATCAATTATTAATTAAGAGTTATATTTTAAAATCATATCCGTGTTTTTATTCATGGATCATATAGTTGTGAGTATATGATCTATCGTTCGTTAAACGGCAAAATAAATAATTGAGTTTAGGATGATCGAATGGTATATTAAACGTTCTCATTATATATTTTTTAGTATTTCTTTTTCAAGATTTTGATACTTGGACATATGTATTGTAAGACTTTTGTACAAAATAAACTCCCACATATTTGTTCATATGCCAAAATCTTAGCTAAAGACAACATAACCTTAGAACACTAAACCAATCATTATTTTAATGTTCATACTTTTAAAAAATACTATTTGTCAGAGGCTTTTGAATTTAAGAAATGGCAAATATAAATGCATATCCCTAAAATGCCCTTTTTCATTCGCATGAGTGTATATACATGTATTTATCTATATATTCAAGTATCTTTTTTATGTGTGTATAAAGTGAAAAAATAAGAAATATTGCAAAAGAGTAGCCTATAAATATTCCTGCTTTTGTTGAATGATCTCCCCAATGAATGTTCTTTGGCTTTTTCTCTTTCATTCTCTCAAACTTGTTTCAAATTCTCTTTCATTCTTTTTCTTAACATCTCTCTCTCCTCCAAACATATATGTACATACAAAAAGATGTGTATATATGGATTGGTAGTGACTATCATACTAACTATCTGAGCAAAATCTTGATTGAGTATTAATTCACTTCTCACATAAAAAAAACCACCAATGCCTCCTGTTCTTCCTTCTCACTCAATTTCAAATAACAAAGAAACAAAAGTTGGACAAAACCCTTTAATCTTTGATGCATCTTTTCTTCAAAATGAAACTAGCATACCCCAACAATTCGTGTGGCCAGAGGAGGAAAAGCCTCACCATAAGCCATCGCCACCACAACTACATGTTCCTCCCATTGACCTAAAGGGTTTCTTCGCCGGCGAACAAGTTGCAGTGTCGAATGCAGCTCAACTAGTTGATTCGGCTTGTCGAAAACATGGGTTCTTTCAGGTTATTAACCATGGTGTTGATTCAAGGTTAATTAGTGAAGCTCACAAGATCATGGATCTTTTCTTTGGAATGCCACTTTCTGAGAAGCAAAGGGCTCAAAGAAAAGTTGGAGAGTATTGTGGATATGCTAGTAGTTTCACTAATAGATTCTCTTCCAAGCTTCCATGGAAAGAAACACTCTCTTTTCGGTATGCTACTGATCCAGAATGCTCAAATTTAGTTCAAGATTACTTCTTGAATGTGATGGGAGAAGATTTTAGCCATTTCGGGTACCAAAACTTACACTTATAACATCTTAATTAATCTATTTTTCATCAACATGCTCCTGTTTTCTTTTTTCAATACTACTAAAACAATAAAATCAGCAGTCATCTAAAAACTATGTTATAAACATTGTTACTTAGGAGAGTTTGTCAAGAATATTGTGAAGCTATGAGCAAACTTTCTATTGGTATCATGGAGCTACTAGGAATGAGCCTAGGGATTGGTAAATCCCATTTTAGGGATTTCTATGAAGATCACGATTCGATAATGAGATTGAACTACTACCCGCCTTGCCAAAAGCCTGATCAAACACTTGGAACCGGTCCCCATTGTGATCCAACATCTCTAACTATTCTTCATCAAGATAACGTTGGCGGGCTTGAAGTTTTCATGGACGAAAAATGGCACTCTATTGCTCCATGTTCAGATGCTTTTGTTATCAATATTGGAGATACATTCATGGTAAATGTAGAAAAAAAAACTATATATTTTCAAGATAATTGATAATAAATTACGGATTCTTTTTCACAGGCGCTATCGAACGGATTATACAAGAGTTGTTTACATAGAGCGGTTGTGAACAAGCATACACCAAGAAAGTCCCTGGCGTTCTTTCTGTCTCCCAGAATGGACAAAGTCGTATGCCCGCCTAAAGCGTTGGTCGAAGACATCAATAACCAGAGAATATATCCAGATTTTACATGGTCGACTTTCCTTGAGTTCACACAAAAACATTATAGAGCAGACATGAATACCTTTGAAGCCTTCTCAAAATGGCTAAACAATGAAAGAAAATGATGAATACATTTGAGAACTTGTCTAAATCATATGATCAGCATCCAGTTTCTGTCTTTGTTTTGTACAAGTAAATTAATCATTCGAGTCTCAGTTAATCTATGCCAGATTATGCAGCAAAATCATCTTAGCAGGATATAGACTCGGGTGTTACTCGGTTTATACAATGTTGGTTCAATAGATTCGTATCACACGTATATTCTTTAGGCTTGGTTTTGTTTACATGGGAAGATGTGCTCTTCTAAAATTAAAACAAAAATTTTTCAATAAAATTATAAATGATACAATCACCGTGTTTCCATTTAGGCCGTATCAAATGAAAATAGTTTTTTTTTTGGAAAGTAAGTAACTTTTTATATTAAAAATAAATTTAAATAATAATAACAATACTCTTTTTATTCGTGGAAAATACACTAGTACAATACCGTTTGCAAAACCGAATGAAAAATAAATATAAATTATAAATTATATAACCAACTTGATTCGAACCGGTGTTTTTAGCGAAAACTTTGACAAACTTCTCGAAGTATTCTTGAGTCTTGACTCAAGTCTTTAACACGTTGAGTCTTCAATTTTGTCCTTGACTGCAACAATGAGCAAACTAACGTTGACCGTTTTGGTTGAGGTGTGTATTCAATACACTTCCCTTAAAACATATTTTGCAACTCCTCTTATAGGAACGTGTCTGTCTCCCAGGGTACAACGACCGGAACAGTGTGTACTGCCGGAGATGGCTCTTTCGACCGACGTTGCACCGGGTTAATGTGTTTTTGTTTTGTGGAAAAATGATGAAGTTGGTGAAGGTGAAAGAATTAGATAGTGATCATCTCTAAATTCTATGTAACTAATTGACAAAAATGATTTCTCTAGTTTTTCTTTCTTTTATTTCTTGGAAAAATGAATCATATTGTTCATTTTATACTCATAACAAAACTCCATATTTAATATTTTATTTACACACAATTATGACAATTTTATGATTCAAATAAAACATTCATTTGATTCATGACATGTTAATGAAAAAGTTTTAAAAGTTTTAATGAAAACATCCTTAATGATTGATGAAAAAGTTTTAAGAGTCGAAAACAAAACATCCATGTGAATCAAGACAATTTCCTACTACAATCGTCAAAGTTCCACATTATTAATTCCAGCCACTCAACTTCGAGTATCGATATCACATTCATCTTAGCTTCATTGGTTTGGTTCGTTGACAAACTCTCATACAATAGAACACAAACTCATAAAGAAATGAGCATATTAACAATAGTTACATATAGTTATTTCTGTCTAAAGTTAGGAAAAAATCATTTTCTCAATATTATGAAAAATTCATTTTCACAATTTACCCAACATTTTTAAAAGAAAAAAAAAAGTAGAAAAGAATTATGGACAAACACGTGCCCATCGTAGGATATATCTATTTGAAATTAAAGAAAAAATATGTAAACAAATTATATTTTCTCTCTTTACAAACCACACACAAAACAAAAATAAACAAGGCCTATATATAAAATCAATGGTTTAGTGAATCGTTTGACGAGAAATTCATTTATTCCGTTTGACGAGAAATTCATTTAAGTTTGTGAATAAATGAATATGAACATAATTTTTTATTCATTTAATCAAACGAACAAATATGAACACATGTCATGTTTCTTCATTTATGTTCGTTCATTGACGTTTTGTTTATTAATGTTCATTTACTTTCATTTATATCCTTTAACTTACATCGTGTTTACGTTCGTTTACATATTCATTCAAGTTTATTTACGACTAATATTAATTTGAAATCAATTTGATATCGTTGTTTACTTTTGACATGTTGGATATATAGATGATGAAATTTTAGACTTTAATTTGGTTATTTGCGTTTACTTTTAATTAGTGTTCGTTTATGTTTGTTTATTTCTATTCATTTATGCTTGTTTATGGTCTTTGTTTGTATGTGTTTTTTTATGTTTGTGAATCATTCGTTTAAAATGTTAATGAACAAAATAAACAAACATGAACATGTTTATTTTCTTAACGAATGAACACGAACGTACAAGAAAGTGTGTTCGTTTAAGTGTTCGTGTTTATTCATTTTTTTGATTAAAGTTAAAAGAACGAACATAAACAAGCCCCATCATGTTCGTTAGAATCGTTTACAGACCTATAAACAATCAACGTCTTTTCCTCTTCTCCCCTTATCACAAATCATACGGTTTCTCTTTGGGGAGATTACAACTTCCCTCACAATCACCATGAAGCCTACAGTTACTATTTTATCGGTTTTTCTGCGACACGGTCGGACGACACTAGCCATAGCGATATTGTCACCAGCGACACTGTTGGACGACACTAACTATCTAACGACACTAGTGTCGGGAAACACTATAGACGGCATTAGTGTCAGGCGACACTAGCCAAAGTTGATAGATTTCACGTGTTGGTTTTCATACAGATCATTTAGCACGTGACTAAGCTTAGACATTCCAGTTCAGATTAGTTACCGACAACCAGGTGAGTTCTAGATCCCCTTATGCCTACTTTAGGGTGGTGTGCATACTATTTAAAGTGTTTACTATAATCGTGTGATAGTAAACTTAGTGAATGAAGTTTTAAAGAATGTTAAAGTAAGGCAAACGAATGTTTATGTAAAGTCAACGAAAGTTAAAGAATGTTTTTAACAAAAAAAGGAAGGTAAGCGTTTAGAAGTCATTACATTGTCTATATCTAGGAAGGGAAGGGTTCCTACTGGAAAAATTGCTATTTTGTTATGATGTTATGTTGTGTGTGAGTATGTATGTCATGGCACTACCTTATTAGGGGCCTTTGTGGTTGGCCAATGGTTGTACAATTGGTTCTTCGTGATAAGGAGTAACGACGGTTACTCATGGGGTAAATGTAACCCCAACAATTGCTTCGTGATAAGTTCTTCGTGACAAGCCCTTCGTGATAAGTCCTTCGGGTTAAGTCTTCGTGATGAGTTTTTTCTCGTGTTATGTTCTGGTACAGATTAGACATATAATGTGTGACTTGAAAGTAATGAATAGTAAAAGTTTTGCCTTTACCGGCACTGAAGTTATGTATGTGTAAATCCTTTTACTTTTATTAAATTTATGTTTTATGTAAAGCTAGAATTCACTCAGCATAGCTGACTTTTAGTATGCACATCAGGTTAAGTATAAGTCGGATGGTAGCTTGTGGATGCTTGGCTTGCGGCATAGAGTTACCCGACTGTCGAAGATCTAGTATCCCTGGTTTGGGGCCTTACAAGTTGGTATCAGAATAATAGCTTGAGAGATTCAGACATTCCCAACGTCCGAACTGAGAATGGGACTAAGTGACGGATGCCAGATCAGGTAACTCGAAGCCAAAGCATCAGAAGTGAGTAATAAGTAAAGTTTTCCCCATTAGATGAGTTAGATTAGGGTGGAGATTTTAATGTTAATCAAAATGGTGATCGAATAGAAACCAAGAAGTAGCATAATGGTTAATTGCAGATGGCCAATGTATATTAACAGCTTACCTTATTTATTGTGTTCTACTTGTTAACTAACATGATGACATTAAGTTCCTTTATTCCTTATCTTTCAGCTTAGGAGAATGGCTAGACTAGGAGGTGGTAGACGAGGTGGTGGACGTATGGAACGTCGAGGCAAGACGATGAGGAAAGTGTCCATACTGTCCCAGAGTTTAGCCAATATGAGACGGATAGGACCCCGATGGTCGAACAATAGTTCAGTTTTGAGCCAGAAGTGAAAGTGGCTCTTACACGTTAGTTCACTCAGATGATGCAAACTCCTCTGCCGGGAATGTTGATTGAGGCATTTAGAAATGCTGTTGGGGGAGCTGGCACAAATCACAGTATTGGGGGAACAAGTAATGTGATAAATGATGCATCGCCTGCCCGCGGCTACGACTACAAGTCCTCTCGGGGCTGTGACCCACCAATACTAGATGCGAAGAAGGATGCAATTGCCACTTTTGACTGGGTAATCAGAATGAAGGCCACCATTCATCTCAGCGAGTGTCGAGCAGACCTGTCATGTTTGCCGCACATTCATTCAGAGAAGAAGCGATGCATTGGTTGGAAATAGTGAAGCAAGCTAAGAGCGAGCGGGAAATCAAGTTAATGAGATGGAATGAATTAAAGGAACTCGTGATCAAGAAGTTTTGTCCCCGGAATGAGATCGATAAGGTCGAAAGGGAGTTCCTTGGGTTGAAGCTCGGGCTCATGACGCACCGGAAATATACCTCCAAATTCAGCGAGATGGTGCAATTGGTACCCCATCTTGTTACCCCTGTAGAGCTAAGAATCAACTGTTACATCCAGGGGTTACCTTCCAATATTCGCACCTTTGTGAAGGCGAACACCCCTCGGATCTTCTAGCTGGTGGTTGAGCTTAGCGAAGTGCTTTTCATAAACATTATTTTCGTAAACTCCATTTTATAAACATTTCATACGTATACACATCAGCACCAAAAACATAGTAAAATTTTTTGAAAATGGGGCATCTAGAACTAACCTGACTCTCTGTAACTATCCTGAGTTGGAAGGTGCTAAGCTAGGTAGAGTGTTATTCGATCTGCATGAAAATTAACACGTGAAATCTATCAAACGTTGCTAGTGTCTTCTATACAACGTGTCGCGAGACAGTGTCGCCTATAGTAGTGTCCCCACGAAAGTGTCGCCTATGAAAGTGTCGCCATAACTTGTGTTATGGGCTTTCGCCAATAACTAGTGTCACCACATTTATGTCTCCACTTTAGTGTCACCACCTTAGTGTCACCCCTTTAGTGTCACCACCTTAGTATCACCTCATGAACAGTGTCACCACTTTAGTGTCACCTCATGAACACCATACGAGCCAATTGTGTTATCGGTTGAAAATCATAACTTTTTATGTCCAGAATGTTTGTTTAACTTCCATGAAGCTGGTTATCTGGACATTCAATGTACTGATAAAGAATTCACCATTGTTGATCCTATGGGTTTATTGAAGTTCGGAAAGGAAGATATGTTGAGGCTTTCTAAGAAGCAGTTATTCGTGCCAGAAGACTGTGAAAGGGATACAAAGCCATTTGCGAAGGTTTTTGGCTACTGCCATAGTGAAAGGCCTCTATGCGGGAGGTGGTGAACATTCAGCTGACATCGAGATATTATGAATGCTTTGAGTGCATCAGCCTAGGGGGAGATTGTAAGAAGCAAAACTAATAGGCTGAAGCATTAAAGAATCATCAGGTTGTTTAGAAGATCGAATATTAGTTTGAACGGCATGCGAGAACTTCAATTTTGTAAAGTTCTCGACCCGAGTACTTTGGTGGACCAAGTACTAGGAGTTCTAGATAAGCCCAGGCCCATAATAAAACTGAATACTTCATGTTTAACTATAAATAGATTGTTTTGTATTGGTATTCGGGTTAGACGAGTATTTGAACGTTTTGTACTGTAATCAGAAGTGTTATTAGTAATATACAATCGTTTTACAATCATTGTTAGCTCGTTCTCTTTGTTTACCTAGTAGTCACGTGTCGTTTCTATTTCCGCCAGTTTCAACACGTCGTTGAATCCGTTTATTGAAGATCCTCAGGAATCCGGACCTTACAGTTACATCCAGAAGCTACCTCTGAGAGTTCGCACGATCATCAATGCCAACACTCCTGGTGAGTTTGACTCTGAGGGGGCAATGAGTGGAAAGATCTTTGATGATGTAGCCACTGAAGGCACAACACCCGTCGGGAGAAGCGTAGAATTGAGGAGTCGGGAGAATGTGGGAAGTGTGGGAAAAGGCACTTTGGGGAATGAAAGTGTGGATTGAACATATGTTATCGTTTTGGCAAGACGGGGCACATACCACGTGACCGTACCAAGGCCCCAGGCTCAGCAAACTATGGGAAATGCCACAATTATGCGACTCTGGGCATTTCTCCAAGGATTGTCGTAAACCAAGAGCCGCAAACACTGACAAGATTATGGAGGCTGAGAAAAGAGGGGTGAGAACCAGAGCATACGCCCTGACACAGGAGGAAAAGAGGAGATCCCAACGTGGTGTCAGGTACGTTTATCCTTGACCACGCCTTTGTTTCTGTTCTGTTTGATTCAGGTGCTAGTAAAAGTTTTATATCCTCTTCATTTTGTAAAAGACTGAAATACAAAACTTTCGTAATAGAAAGAGCCTTTAGTGTAGAAACTGTTGTGGGTAGATCCACTAAGGTAGAAGAACTGGTAGACGACCTTACCATAAAAATAAAAGGCCATAGATTTCCTATTAGGTTATTCGTTATAGCCTTGGGAGGTTTCGATGTAGTATTTGGGATGGATTGACTAGCTGTCAATGAAGCTCAAATTGTGTTCAAGCGAAAGGTGATTTAGCTCAACGCTCCTGACGGCAGCGAGATTGTGATTTATGGGGATCGCGAGATCCCGTTGACAAATGTAATCTCAATGATAAAAGCAGAAAAGTATATGAGGCGCGGATGCGAGGCCTACTTGGCTTATCAAGAGGTGTTTCCCGAGGACTTGCCTAGATTACCACCAGACCAAGAGACATAATTTCAGATAGATTTGATGCTAGGTGCCCAGCCTGGTGCCAAAGCACCTTACCGACTAGCGCCACTATAGATAAAAGAGCTGATGGCCCAACTGGAAAAATTATTGGAAAAGGGATTTATCAGACCGAGAATTTCTCCTTGGGGTGCTCCGGTGCTATTTGGAAAGAAGAAGGACGGTGACATGAGAATGTGCATCGATTACAGAGAATTGAATAAAAGGACCGTGAAGAACAAATACCCGCTACCCAGGATCGACGATCTGTTCGACCAATTGCAAGGCCCAAAATGGTTTTCTAAGATCGACCTGTGGTCGGGTTAACATCAACTGAAGGTAAGAGAGGAGGACATACCCAAGACCGCATTCCGCACGCAGTATGGACACTACGAGTTTCGTGTAATGTCCTTTGGGTTAGCGAATGCCCCCGCGACATTCATGGATATGATGAACAGAGTGTGTCGACCGTTGCTAGACCGGTCAGTAATAGTATTTATATATGATATTCTCGTTTACAAAAAAAGCGAAGGTGATCACACCTGTCACCTACGAGAAGTTTTGGACACACTGAAAGAAGGTAAGTTGTATGCTAAATTTTCTAAATGCGCGTTCTGGCTAAACGAAGTTCAGTTCCTAGGCCATGAGATTAATGTGGATGGCATCATGGTAGACCCAGAAAAGATTGATACGATGTGGATTTGGGAAACCCCTAGAACACCGACAGACATACTGTAACATCCCAAAAATAAAACGACAGTTATAATAACTGAATAAACAAACGAAGCATGACGGGTCGGGTCGGATGGGTCAGCGGGCTATAAATATCCTATGCCACCCCTTTTCTCTCATTTGCAACTTTTAGAGAGAGAAACCGTAGAGAGAGAAAGTTGGCGGATCGACCCGAGACTTTAGCAAAGCGTTACTCCATAACTCGTGAGAAGAACCTCCGGATCAGAAACTCGATTCAGGTAACGATCCGACATAAATCTGAGTTTTAGTTCGTTTTTGGGTTTTTGGGGTTTTGGGTGAAAAGGTAAGGTTTGAACGGATGAAACTAAAAGATAATCATTGATTTGAGTTCCTTAATGGAAAATGAACGTTTTGAATGCAACTGGTTCGGGATCTTGACATGATCAGACCCGAATGCGAAAGTTAGGGTTTTTCGCGAAGAACAGGTCGTGCGCACTTGCTAAGTGCGCACGGAGCAGGTCCTGCGCACTTGCTAAGTGCGCAGGAGGAGGGACCTGCGCACTTGCTAAGTGCGCAGGAAGCATGGTCTGCGCACTTGCTAAGTGCGCAGGCAGCAGGGTCTGCGCACTTGGCAAGTGCGCAGACATCAGAACTAATTAAGTGAAGTCAGTATGTTAGAATGATTAAACCGTTAGAGTCGGGATTGGGCTGGTTTGCATACTTACGAAACGATGTTTTAACGAAACGATGTTTTAACGAAATGATGTTTTATCGAAACGATGTTTTAACGAAATGATGTTTTAACGAAACGATGTTTACGAAAGGAAAGGTTATGAAGTGTTTTTACCAAAAAGGTTTACGAATGTTATTGAACGGTCTAAATGAGGAAAGGTTTAATGAAAAGGGAAAGAGGTAAAGGTTTAAAGAAGTCATTACAAATCTAATCTGTCGAATGAATGGAATTGACGAACGAAGTCTGGGAATGTGATTCCCAGCCTTGTGGTAGATTATGGACAGCGAGCCATAGTTACCATAAGAACAACAGGGCAGTGTCTTGGTGGCCTGTCTATGGTTTTGATGTTGTACAACTGGTAAGGGAGTAACGACGGTTACTCGGGTGATGACGATCATCCTAAGTGAATAAGGTATGGGAAATCAATGACGGCGATACGTAACGGTTGATTCCCAAAGGAAAGATGCGTGTTGGGCAATGACGGCGATACGTAACGGTTGACCCCACGTAGTGAATGGTTGGGCAATGACGGCGATACGTAACGGTTGACCCACATAGTGTATGGTTGTGGCAATGACGGCGATACGTAACGGTTGCCCACAACACCAAAGGTTCCTTCGGGGACACTGTGACGCGTAAAGTAAGACACAGATTTAGATAATAATGTATGACTTAAATGAATGTTAAAAGTTTTAATGAACGATCCGTTTAACGGTGTTTATGATTATGATGTTGATGATGATATGGGTACGAAACCTTTTTAAAGATGTTAGATTATTACATGCTTTTGTGAAAGGTTTTACTAAATGAATGATACGTTTTTGGCAAATGTTGATGTTAAAGTTTTTATGAAATGCTACAAGTTACCAGCGTAGCTGACTTTTTAGTATGCACATTCAGGTTAAGGCAGATATGGACGATGGACGGTGATGCTTGGCAAGCGAGAAGAGTTACCCGGTCGATCATGAAGACTGGCATCCCGTTATGAGTCGTTTATGTTAAGTTTATGTATTTGACAATGTACGCTTTCGCATGTATGAACAAGTTTTTAGTTATGTTGAATGAATGATTCCGCTGCGTTATTTGATATTCGTGTTTAAGAACTGTTTGTGAATGAGTAAATCCAACGAGTGAGGCCTCCCGGGTTTGGGGCCTTACAAGTTGGTATCAGAGCAATAGATTGAGAGATTCGGACACTCCCAGTGTCTGAACTTAAACTTTGAATGGGACCGAAAGTGGATGCCAGTACGGGTAACTCGAGCCACAGCATCAGGTATGAAAAGTAGAGTATGTGTATGTAGTATGCCTTAGGAAGGGTTAGGAAAGGACTTGTGTTCTGATGGAATCACAAAGGTGGTCAAATAGGAATCGAAAGGTAGTGTAATGGTTAATTGCAGATGGCCAGTGTATATTAACATCTTACAGTACTTATTGAATTTTATTTGTTAACTAGCGTGATGACTTTGGATTTCTTGTCTTATAGAACGAAATGGCGAGGAGAGGGAACGGAAGGCGTGGTGGTCGTACCGGTGGTCGTACCGGCGGTCGAAATGGTGGGCGTGGCAGGATTCCTGCGCGCCAAGAGCACAGCGAAGAAGGAAGTGTTCACACTGAACCAACGGTTAGTGTTCATGGAACTGAGCAGACACAAGTTGCAGAACAACCTTTCACTTTTGAACCAGAAGTGAGAGCAGCCATAGCTCGAGAGTTATCCGAGTTGATGAAGAATTCTCTGCCAAGTCTGTTGGCTGAAGCATTAAAGAAAGTTAGTGGGGAAGGCGGATCTAGTGCGGCAACTGGTGCTCAGAACAACGAGACCGACAACGCACCGCCTGCTCGCGGGTGCGACTATAAGTCATTTAAGGCATGTGACCCGCCGGTCCTGACTGGGAAGAAGGACGCGGTGGCTACTTTTGATTGGGTAATACGTATGGAAGCTGCTATCCGTCTGAGCGAGTGTCGAGCTAATCAAGTAGTGAAGTTTGCTGCTAACTCCTTGAGGGAGGAAGCATCCCACTGGTGGGAAGGTGTACGTCAGGCTAAGGGGGATGAGGTTGTTGACTCAATGATGTGGGCTGACTTGAAAACTTTGGTGATCAAGAATTTCTGCCCGAGGAACGAGATTGAGAAGGTAGAGAGGGAATTTTTGGGTTTGAAGGCCGGGAGCATGACGCACCGGCAGTACACAACCCGATTCAATGAACTGGCACGTCTGGTGCCACATCTTGTTACGACGGAGGAAAGAAAGATTGTCTGCTATATTCAAGGGTTGCCGGACCAGGTCCGCACCTATGTTAAGGCAAACGCCCTACTACCTATGATTCGGCAGTAGAGTTAAGTGGCGTGGTATTTGACGATCTGGCACTGAATGTTGTTGCCGTTGAAGAGCAAAAGAAGAGACCGAGCTTCTCAAACAAGCGAACTGGGGGAAGGATGTTTGGGGCTCGTGATAAGAGAGCTCGGGTGAACGAGCCGACTGTTTGTAAGAAGTGTGAAAGAGAGCATGTAGGTGAATGCAGACTGGGATCTAACTTGTGTTTCAAATGTGGCAAGACCGGGCACTACGCCCGTGAGTGCACACAACACTACAAGTGCTACAACTGTGGGGATGTCGGTCATCTGAGTAGGGACTGCCTGAAGCCCAGGATGGGGGAAACCAGGAAGGGAAAGGGCCCAGAAAGGAAGGGAGAGGGATCTCGTGCGAAGACGCGAGCATACGCATTGACGCAGGATCAGGCTAGGAAGGATCCCGATGTGGCGTCAGGTACGTTCATCCTTGACAACACTTTTGTTTCTGTGTTATTTGATTCGGGTGCCAGTAAGAGTTTTATATCTGCGACTTTCTGTAAACGAGTGAAGTACACTGTCAGTAAGCTAGAAAGGGCCTTTAGCGTAGAAACCGCTGAGGGTAGGACTGCGAGAATGACCGATGTAGTTGACAACTCCACGATAAAGATAGAAGGTCATAGATTCCCTGTCAGATTGTTTGTTATGGTTTTGGGAGGGTTCGATGTTGTGTTGGGTATGGATTGGTTAACTGCCAACGAAGCACAAATCATATGTAAACGAAAGATAATCCAACTCAAGGCTCCGGATGGTAGCAAAGTCGAGGTCTTTGGAGATCGTGACGCCCCAATGCCAAACGTCATCTCGATGATTAAGGCAACAAATTACCTGAGGCGCGGATGCGAGGCTTATCTGGTGTACGTAATTGACAAGTGTAAGGAAGTGAAGGAACTAGACGATGTACCCGTGGTACGCGAGTACCCGGAGGTGTTTCCAGAGGATTTTCCTGGGATACCACCCGATAGAGAAATTGAGTTCCGAATTGACTTAGTACCAGATGCCCAGCCCGTGTCTAAGGCTCCATATCGACTAGCACCAGTGGAAATGAAAGAACTTATGGTACAACTAGACGAGTTACTTGAGAAAGGATTTATCCAACCAAGCATCTCACCTTGGGGTTCTCCGGTGTTGTTCGTAAAGAAGAAAGACGGTTCGATGAGAATGTGTATTAATTATCGCGAGTTGAATAAACGTACCGTGAAGAACAAGTACCCGTTACCAAGGATCGGCGACCTGTTCGATCAATTACAAGGCGCAAGTTGGTTCTCAAAGATCGACCTTCGATCCGGGTACCATCAGTTGAAGGTGAGGGAAGAAGACATACCGAAAACGGCATTTCGCACACGTTATGGACACTTTGAGTTCCGCGTAATGTCTTTTGGATTGACGAACGCCCCTGTAGCGTTCATGGATTTGATGAATAGAGTTTGTCGACCAATGCTGGATCGGTCGGTAATCGTGTTTATCGATGATATCCTCATCTATTCCAAGAATGAGGGTGATCACACGTGTCACTTAAAGGAAGTATTGGAAGCTCTGAAGAAGGAAAAGTTGTATGCTAAGTTCTCCAAATGCGCGTTCTGGCTTAGGGAAGTCCAATTCCTAGGTCACGTCATTAACCCGAACGGGATTATGGTTGACCCAGCAAAGATAGTAACGGTAAGGGAATGGAATGTTCCTAAGACGCCAACTGAAATCCATAGTTTCTTGGGATTGGCGGGCTACTATCGGAGATTCATCCAGGATTTCTCGAAAATAGCTTCGCCGTTGACGAAGTTGACTCGGAAGGAGGTAAAGTACGAATGGGGTTCGACCCAGGATGAGGCGTTTAAGGAATTGAAGGAAAAGCTAACTCAAGCTCCAGTCTTGGCCCTTCCCGAGGGCAATGAAGACTTAGTGGTATACTCTGACGCTTCGGGTCAGGGATTGGGATGCGTATTGATGCAACGCGGGAGAGTGATCGCGTACGCGTCACGGCAGTTGAAGATTCATGAAGCTAATTATCCGACTCACGATTTGGAGCTTGCTGCTGTCGTGTTCGCATTGAAAATCTGGAGGCACTACCTTTACGGGGTGAAGTTTACTATTTACTCAGACCACAAAAGTTTGAAGTACTTCTTCGAACAAAGAGAGCTTAATATGAGGCAGAGACGATGGTTAGAACTCCTAAAAGATTATGACTGTGAAATCATATACCATCCTGGAAAGGCAAACGTGGTGGCTGACGCTCTAAGCCGAAAGGATGTGCCTACTCCTATTAGAGTGAAAGCTTGCCAGTTGGTGGTAACATCGGACGTGATGAGAGAAATTGAAAAGGCTCAAGATGAGGCACTTAAGGAGGAAAACATAAAGAAGGAAAGGATGGTTGGCCAACAGGACAAGTTGGAATATAACACCCTTGGGGTTAGGACACGTTTTGGACGGGTATGGATACCTATGGGTGGCGAGTTTAGAACCAAGATCTTGGATGAGGCTCATAAGTCTCGTTACTCTATCCATCCCGGTACCAATAAGATGTACCAAGATCTAAGGAAGGAATACTGGTGGCCTGGAATGAAGCATGAAGTTACAAAGTATGTAAGCAAGTGCTTGACTTGCTCACAAGTAAAGGCCGAGCACCAGAAACCGTATGGAAAGATTCAACTACTTGATATACCGGAATGGAAGTGGGAACACATTACCATGGACTTCATAACTAAGCTACCTCGCACAGCTAAAGGTCATGACACCATTTGGGTAATTGTGGACCGTTTAACGAAGAGTGCTCATTTCCTACCTATTCGCGAGACGTTCTCGTCGGAAAGGTTAGCGGAAGTATTTATTAACGAAGTAGTAGCACGGCATGGGATGCCTTTGACGATTGTATCTGACCGGGACACACGATTCACATCGAGGTTCTGGAAAAGATTTCACGAGGCGATGGGCACGAGGCTTAACATCAGCACAGCATACCACCCGCAAACGGATGGTCAGTCCGAAAGGGCCATTCAGACATTGGAGGATATACTCTGTTATTGTATTATCGACTTCGGTGGCAGTTGGGACAGCCATCTGCCGTTAGCTTAATTCTCCTACAACAATAGTCATCACACGACGATAGGCATGCCGCCTTACGAAATGTTGTATGGGAGAAGATGTAGGACCCCGGTTTGTTGGGGTGAGATTGGACAGAAGGAATTAGGAAGTCTCGAAGTCGTAAGAGAGACGTCGGAAAGGTTTGATCAGATCAAAGCGCGAATGAAGGCCGCACAAGATCGTCAGAAATCCTATGCGGATAAACGACGAAGGCCTATTGAGTTTGATATTGGTGACAGAGTAATGCTGAAAGTGTCACCATGGAAGGGAATCATACGATTCAGAAAGAGAGGAAAGTTAAGTCCGAGGTTTGTCGGACCATTCAAGATAATGGCACGGGTTGGGGAAGTCGCTTATCGGTTGGAGTTGCCTGATGAGTTAAGTGGGATTCATCCTACTTTCCATGTATCACACTTGCGAAAGTGTTTGGCGGATGAATCGGCTCACGTACCACTTACTGACATCGAGGTTGACAACAGCCTTAATTACATCGAAGAACCCGCGGCCATCCTTGATCGGAAGGAGAAACGTTTACGTAATAAAGTTATCCAATTGGTTAAAGTCCAATGAAGCATCGAAAGTGATCGGAAGCCACTTGGGAAACGGAGAAGGAAATGAGGGAGTCGTACCCTCACCTATTTGACTTATGATGAGGTTTCGGGGACGAAACCTATTGTAAGGGGGGTAGACTTGTAACATCCCAAAAATAAAACGACAGTTATAATAACGGAATAAACGAACGAGGCATGATGGGTCGGGTCGGATGGGTCAGCGGGCTATAAATAGCCTATGCCACCCCTTTTCTCTCATTTGCAACTTTTAGAGAGAGAAACCGTAGAGAGAGAAAGTTGGCGGATCGACCCGAGACTTTAGCAAAGCGTTACTCCATAACTCGTGAGAAGAACCTCCGGATCAGAAACTCGATTCAGGTAACGATCCGACATAAATCTGAGTTTTAGTTCGTTTTTGGGTTTTTGGGGTTTTGGGTGAAAAGGTAAGGTTTGAACGGATGAAACTAAAAGATAATCATTGATTTGAGTTCCTTAATGGAAAATGAACGTTTTGAATGCAACTGGTTCGGGATCTTGACATGATCAGACCCGAATGCGAAAGTTAGGGTTTTTCGCGAAGAACAGGTCGTGCGCACTTGCTAAGTGCGCACGGAGCAGGTCCTGCGCACTTGCTAAGTGCGCAGGAGGAGGGACCTGCGCACTTGCTAAGTGCGCAGGAAGCATGGTCTGCGCACTTGCTAAGTGCGCAGGCAGCAGGGTCTGCGCACTTGGCAAGTGCGCAGACATCAGAACTAATTAAGTGAAGTCAGTATGTTAGAATGATTAAACCGTTAGAGTCGGGATTGGTCTGATGTGTATTTAACTAATCAATTCAGATCGGAAGTGACGTTGTTGGACCTTCGTTTAGGACAACCCATATTAGCGTATCAGGTGAGTTCTAGAGCCCTCTTTTAAATGTTTTGTTAAATGTTTTGGGCTGGTGTGCATACTTACGAAACGATGTTTTAACGAAATGATGTTTTATCGAAACGATGTTTTAACGAAATGATGTTTTAACGAAACGATGTTTACGAAAGGAAAGGTTATGAAGTGTTTTTACCAAAAAGGTTTACGAATGTTATTGAACGGTCTAAATGAGGAAAGGTTTAATGAAAAGGGAAAGAGGTAAAGGTTTAAAGAAGTCATTACAAATCTAATCTGTCGAATGAATGGAATTGACGAACGAAGTCTGGGAATGTGATTCCCAGCCTTGTGGTAGATTATGGACAGCGAGCCATAGTTACCATAAGAACAACAGGGCAGTGTCTTGGTGGCCTGTCTATGGTTTTGATGTTGTACAACTGGTAAGGGAGTAACGACGGTTACTCGGGTGATGACGATCATCCTAAGTGAATAAGGTATGGGAAATCAATGACGACGATACGTAACGGTTGATTCCCAAAGGAAAGATGCGTGTTGGGCAATGACGGCGATACGTAACGGTTGACCCCACGTAGTGAATGGTTGGGCAATGACGGCGATACGTAACGGTTGACCCACATAGTGTATGGTTGTGGCAATGACGGCGATACGTAACGGTTGCCCACAACACCAAAGGTTCCTTCGGGGACACTGTGACGCGTAAAGTAAGACACAGATTTAGATAATAATGTATGACTTAAATGAATGTTAAAAGTTTTAATGAACGATCCGTTTAACGGTGTTTATGATTATGATGTTGATGATGATATGGGTACGAAACCTTTTTAAAGATGTTAGATTATTACATGCTTTTGTGAAAGGTTTTACTAAATGAATGATACGTTTTTGGAAAATGTTGATGTTAAAGTTTTTATGAAATGCTAGAACTCACCAGCGTAGCTGACTTTTTAGTATGCACATTCAGGTTAAGGCAGATATAGACGATGGACGGTGATGCTTGGCAAGCGAGAAGAGTTACCCGGTCGATCATGAAGACTGGCATCCCGTTATGAGTCGTTTATGTTAAGTTTATGTATTTGACAATGTACGCTTCCGCATGTATGAACAAGTTTTTAGTTATGTTGAATGAATGATTCCGCTGCGTTATTTGATATTCATGTTTAAGAACTGTTTGTGAATGAATAAATCCAACGAGTGAGGCCTCACGGGTTTGGGGCCTTACACATACGGAGCTTCCTAGGGTTGGCAGGCTACTACCAGAGGTTCATTCAGGACTTTTCAAAGATAGCCTCACCTTTAACCAAGTTAACCCGTAAGGAAGTAAAGTACGAACGGGGCCAGGCCCAGTCCAATGCTTTTGAGGAATTAAAGAAGAGGTTAACCCAAGCACCAGTGTTGACCTTACCCGACGGTAATGAGGACCTGGTAGTGTATTTCGACGCTTTAGGTTAGGGGTTAGGCTGTGTGCTAATGCAACGAGGAAACTGATCGCGTATGCATCACGACAACTAAAGACCCATGAAGTCAACTACCCAACTCATGATCTTGAGCTTGCGGCGGTTGTCTTTGCATTAAATATTTGGAGGCATTACCTTTACGGAGTCAAATGCACCATTTACTCCGACCATAAGAGTTTGAAATACTTCTTTGTGCAAAAGGAGTTGAATATGAGACAACGGAGGTGGTTAGAACTATTGAAAGACTATGACTATGAAAGACTATGACTATGAAATCCTTTACCACCCCAGGAAAGAGAATGTTGTGGCCGACGCCTTGAGTCGAAAAGAGACGACAACTCCTATTCAGGTGAAGGCATACCAGTTGGTCATGACTCCAGACTTTATGACAGAAATAGAACATGCTTAGAATGAGGCTTTGAAAGAAGAAAATGTCAAGCAAGAGAGAATGGTGGGTCAGCAAGAGAAGTTAGAGACCAATACTTATGAGGTACGAACACGGTTCGGGAGGATGTGGATTCCCAAGAGTGGCGAACTTAGAGTCAAAATCCTTGACAAGTCTCACAAGTCTTGCTACTCAACCCAACCCGATACCAACAAGATGTACCACGATCTAAAGAAAGAGTACTTGTGGCCCGGCATGATAAATGATGTAACTGATTATGTGAGCAAATGCCTGACCTGTTGTCAAGTGAAGGCCGAGCACCAGAAACTGTGTGGAAAGATGCAGCCCTTATTCATTCCTGAATGGAAATGGGAACTCATTACCAAGGATTTCATAACCAAACTACCGCATACAGCTAAAGGTTATGATACCATATGGGTACTTGTGGTTAGACTAACGAAAAGTGCTCACTTCTTGCCTATACGTGAATCTTATTCGTCCGAAAAGCTAGCAGAATTGTTCATCAACGAGATTATGACCAGACACGGTATGCCCTTGTCGATTGTGTCGGACCGGGACGCGCAATTCACATCGAGGTTCTGGAAAAGATTCCATGAGACAATTGGTACGAGACTTAATATCAGCACAACTTATCACCCGCAAATCGATGGTCAATCCAAAAGGACCATTCAAACTCTAGAGGACATGCTCCAGGCGTGTATCATTGACTTCGGTGGCAGCTGGGACAATCACTTACCACTAGCGGAGTTCTCCTACAACAATAGCTATCACACAACCATTGGCATGCCGCCTTATGAAATGATGTACGGTAGGAAGTGTAGAACCCCCGTCTGTTGAGGTGAAGTCGGGCAGAAAGACTTCGCAAGTCTAGATGTGGTCAAGGTAACCTCTGAAAAGTTTGACCAAATCAAATCTCGAATGAAACCCTCTAAGGATAGACTGAAATCTTCTGTAGATAAAAGAAGGAAGGATCTCGAGTTTCAAGTTGGGTACATGGTACTGCTGAAAGTGTCCCCTTGGAAAGGAATAATTCGATTTCGGAAAAGAGGAAAGCTAAGTCCGAGGTTCGTCGAACTATTCAAGATTGTGGCATGGATAGGAGGAGTAGCGTATCGATTGGAATTACCTTATGAACTAAGTGGGATCCATCCTACGTTCCATGTGTCGCACTTGAGAAAGTGCTTAGCTGGCGTGTCAGCACCTGTGCCACTCGATGACATCGAGGTAGATGACAACCTCAACTACGTTGAGGAATTACCCGTGGCCATTTTGGAAAGAAAAGAGAAATGTTTACGTAATAAGGTCATTCCACTAGTCATAGTTCAATAGAAACATCGAAAGGGGTCAGAAGCCAGGTGGGAGATTGAGTCAGAAATAAGGGAGTTATACCCTCGACTATTTGACCTGTAGAAGGTTTCGAGGACAAAACCTCCAATAAAAGGGGTAGACTTGTAACATCCCAAAAATATTTATATAACGAATAAAGGACGGGTTTCTATTGTAATGGAATAAAGAAAAGAAAATGAAAGAAAGCGGGCTCGTTGAGAACGAGCCTTGGGCCGGATTAGAAAGGAAAGAGGGGGAGGCTACAAAACCCTAACCAACCTACAACCCCTCACTCATTTGCATCCTTTTTGCGATTTTAGAGAGAGAAAGATGGAGAGCATTCTAGAGAGAGAAACCGAGCCTTGGAGAGTTTTGCTTCAAGAATCGAGCACGAGCAAGGGAGAAGGCATCATCATCATCAACAGCAACACCTGAGTGGGATTTAAGGTGAGAATAGATCCTTAAAACTCATTTCATACTCGTTTTTATGGGTTTCGGGTTTTGTGTAAAAAGGCATGATTTTTACGTGTAAAAACACAAATGGAACCTAGATCTAGTCTTAGACAAGCTAAACTAATGTAATTTTCAACGTAAAAAGTTTAAATCTTGATGTAAAACGAGCAAGCCGCCATTAACATGCAACTAGGGTTTTTGAGGAAGAAGCTGCTCGATAGGCGAACTTGTTAAGTTTGCCTGGCAAGTTATTGGTGAACTTAGCATATGTTCGACTGGGCTGATGCTGGCGAACTTGGTATATTCGCTTGGTGTTAGGCTTGGCGAAATTAGTAGCTTCGCTGGGTTCCAAAGGGCGAACATGCCAGCAAATCTGACAAGTTCGTTGGCCACAGTTATGGTAAATCTGTCAAGTTCACTTATAGTCAAAAGGGGCGAACTTGTTATGTTCGCTTAATGCTAAAAGGGCAAACTTAGCTTAAGCTCACTAGAACAGAAGTGTAGAACGGACTAGTGTCGTACAGGCCTGATAACTATCCATCTATCCAGATTGTGTGTGGCATCGTTTGGACAGCAGATAACACCTTGAGGTTAGCATTATCATGTGAGTTCAAAAACCCCTACTTTTACTGTTTTAAGGTGGTGTGCATATTCAAGAATTTTGACGTTTATAATAAATGTATTTTATTAAACGTTTTATAAGAAAGAAAGATAAGCAAGATAACGGTTTATCTACTTAAATGTTTTATAAGAAAGAAAGATAAGCAAGATAACGGTTTATTTACTTAAATGTTTTATAAGAAAGAAAGATAACCAAGATAACGGTTTATTTACTTAAACGTTTTATAAGAAAAAAAGAAAGATAAGCAAGACAACGGTTTATATAACTTATGTTTTATAAACAAGAAAGAGAAAGATAAGATTGTTTATTTACGATATGTTTTATAAACAAAGAGAAAGAGGTTTATTAAACCGTGTGTTTTCTAAACGAGAAAGAAAGAAAGAGTAAGTCAAATATATTGTCTAATCTGTAAAAGTATACTTATACGAAGAAAGTCTTGAGGTAGTAGCGTAGTCTTGATGACTAGTGCTACCTGAAGCCTATGGTTGCGTCATGGGCTGAGACGATAACGTTACCATATGAACAACCAGGACATTGCTCGGTAGGGCACTGTAACGGGTAAAGTTTCAACCGGTTAAGATGAGTAACGGCGGTTACTCTAGAGGCGACGGTCGCTAAGAAGATTTAGAAGCCCGCTTGGGGGGCACAGACACGGTCAGAAATATGTTCTTTTGGAAACCGAAAAGTTCCTTCGGGAACAAGATTTAGAAGCCCGCTTGGGGGTACATAACAGATTGTAGACTAATAATGTATGACTTAAAGAATAGAGCACATAATAACTAAGTATTTATTTGCATGTTGTATTGTGAATTATTTACTTAGTAGTTTAAAGAATGTTTTTCATTAAATGAGTTTTATAAGATTAACATGAGAAAGAAATGTTTTATATTCAATGGTTTGTAAACTTGAACTCACCAATGTTAGCTGACTATTTTAGTATACACATCAGGTAGTAAAGGAAAGAAGCACGTGTAAAGCTGAAAGGGCTTGGAAATGATGGTCGGGTGGTTACCGCTGATGAAGACTGACATCCCCATTATCTAGATTATGAATGTAAACAATGTTATGTTTAAAGTTTTTATTAAAACTGAATTTTGTATAAGACTTCCGCTGTTAGTTTAATGTTTGATTCAAGGTTTAATAACTATGTTTATGTTTGTTTGTGGTAACTATGAGAGGTACCCGGTTTGGTTCCTTTAAAAAACTTTATCAACATGGAGAAACTAAAAAAACTCATCAATCTACTCCAAGAACCCAAGAATGAATTCTTTTAAAGTGAATGAGAAAGATGAGAGATGGATAACCCAATTAACAAAATCATATGCAGATTGATGGGAGTGTGGTAGACGGGTGAAAAAACGGTAGCAAATCTCAATTTGATTTGGAAGATTTTTCTCGATTTTATTTTATAGTAAAATTGAGAGTTGTCTAGTGATTTTTTCTTTTTTATCTTTTCTCGAAATCACCTCTCCGAAGGATCGCAATTACGTCCTGTA
Source organism: Smallanthus sonchifolius (assembly GCA_023525975.1). Taxonomy (NCBI): domain Eukaryota; kingdom Viridiplantae; phylum Streptophyta; class Magnoliopsida; order Asterales; family Asteraceae; genus Smallanthus; species Smallanthus sonchifolius. The sequence goes on along the minus strand of CM042021.1, from coordinate 25,533,797 downwards.
TGCGTCAGTAAATGTATGAGTGACCCGTTGTGTGGGAGAGTAGAGTTGTTTAGCAAAGATTTTGCGTATGTCTTGTTTCTTGTAGGTGTGTTGTGTTTCTTGTGACTAATATACTCTAGTTATACACTGCTAATTGTTAGATTACTGTTAGATTTATTTTACTTTATTACTCATTAATTTTATTTATATTTTTATCCTTTTCTTTCCCATGGAGCCGGGGGTCTAAACGGGAGCAGCCTCTCTATCCCTTGGGATAGGGGTAAGGTTTGCCCTCATCACACCCTCCCCAGACCCTACTAATAGCGTTAGCTATGTGTGGAATTATACTGGGTACGTTTGGTTTGGTTTGGTTTGGTATGGTATGCGTCAGTAAATGTAATATCATACAAGTTTTCAGAGGGTGTATATATGATATGAACTCATTTAATTTAAGAGAGATTCAAATCGAGTTGTGTAATGTATTAAACTCGAGGTCGGCTTAGGTTGTTCCCGTTTATCGTTTTGTTTATTATTTAACTATTTTTTATTTTATGTATAATTAACTGTTTTATATTTATAGTTATAAAACCATATACAACATAATATATATGGTTTATTTTGTTATAAGTATATGTATAATAATATTTATTATGTACTTACAAATTATATTATATAAATATCAACTATATATATTATGTACAGTACAAATTATATTCTTTATAGGAATAGAATCTCAAATCTGTTCTTTTTTCTCTGTCCCACATTCATCGCATATGTATTGTTAATTTATATTACAATACAGATGAGATAACAGTACAACATAGAAAGTGAGACCGCATATCTCTAACTACGTAAGCTAGGAGGTAAAAGCTCTAAAATAAAGAATGATTTGGTCTCTAAACTTTCTATAAGGACAACCACCAACCTTCCATTTATAATGTGACATCAACCAACCTTAAACCACATGTTAGCAAGACCCCTTTTACTTTCGTCCCAAAATACAGAGAGAAATTTAAAGAAAAAACCATGATCATGATCAAAAACCATATAAAGATCCGTGGGATCTTGGCATCAATACACTACAAGAATGTTCAGCTGTTACGACAGGGCTATTACGACGACATATTGTCGTCGGGACAGCCATGCAGATACGACGACCCGACGACGTGTCGTCGGCATAAACCTGCCCCAAAAACTTGATTTTTCCCATCCTATTGCGACGACACGTCGTCGAGATAAGTTGGGCTGGATTAGCCGAAAAGTTGGCGCTTACTGGAATATCTATTACGACGACCTGTCGTCGACATAGGTATTTTTTTTTATTTTGCTTTTCTTTTTTACCGCGTACGATTTTATGGGGGAGAAGGCATGCCTATCTCGACGACGTGTCGTCGGGATTGGTCTAAATTAGAATAAAGTTTGCCCACATCCCTCAGCCCTCATTCTAACCTAACCCACATCTCTCTCTCTCTCATATTCTAGACACAAAACACCGTCAACCACCTCGTTCCTCCGGAAGATCCTCTATCATTCGCCGTCTTCTTATGATTTTACGGGGAGGAGACATACCTTACACGATTTTAGGTAAAAGCTCCAAAATGAATGTATATGTATGTTTGTATATATAGGGTTGTATAAAAATAAATGTATATATAGGTTTGTATTTTTTTTATTTATACGTATATATAATATATATGTATATGTATGTATAGGTTTGCATATATATATATATATGCTTATATAGGTTTTTATTTTTTTTAATTTAAATGTATTTTGTATGTATTTGTATGTATGTATATATGTTGTCTGTGTTTATGTATTACGTATGTATTTGTATGTGTGTATGTATGTGTATATGTTGTATGTATGTATGTTGTATATGTATGTATGTATGTATGTATGTGTATATATGTATATATGTTAGTAATACGAATGCGCACCGTTTGGCCCGAAATGTGTATGTATGTTTATGTGTGTATAGGTTTGTATAAATATATATGCTTTTATAGGTTTTTATTTTTTTAATTTAAATGTATTTTGTATGTATGCATGTATGTTTATGTATGTATGTATATATGTTGTATATGTGTATGTATGTATATATATATATGTTAGTAATACGAACACGCACCGTTTGACCCGAAATGTGTATATATGTATATGTATATATAGGTTTGTATAAATATATATGCTTATGTAGGTTTTTATTTTTTTAATTTAAATGTATTTTGTATGTATGTATATATGTTTATGTATTATGTATGTATTTGTATGTGTTTATGTATGTATATATGTTGTGTATGTGTATGATTATATATGTATATATGTTAGTAATACGAACACACACTGTTTGACCCGAAATATGTATGTATTTATAGGTTTGTGTAAATATATATTCGTATCACATTTATTTATTTAGTTTTTTAACTTGTGTTATTTGATTATTTAACTTGTAGATTTTTAAAATTATTTAGGAAGGACTTGTGTTATTTGATTATTTATCATCTCAATTAAGGTAACACTTAACTATTACACCAAAAATTGTTTGTATTATGTAACACTTTTCAACTACACCGAACCCGAACACGACAACTCATTCGCGTGTTGAGCCGAATACGACACACATTTGCGTGTTGAGCCGAACACGACCCGTTTTACCCGACAATTTTTTTCAAATATTAATACATAATGTACCTAACCAATTTAATTTATTATATAGAATACATTTTTTTTAAAAATAAAATAAAGGTATATGCTTATATAGGTTTGTATTTTATTTATATGTTGACATTGTGTATGCATTTGTATATGTGTATGTATGTATATATGTTAGCAATACGAACAAGAACTTTTTGACCCGTTTGCATATATTAGTAATTCGAACACGAACAATTTGACCCGTTTGCATATGTTAGCAATTCGAACTTGCTCATTATTTTTTTTTGTTGATATTATTGTTGGTTTATTGTAATTTGGAAAATTATTTTGTTTATTGCGTATTATTGAACATGTTGGTTATCCATTTTACAGCAGTTATGCTGTCGGATTTTTTAGGAAATTTTAATATATGTTTATTTTATTGTTTATTACAGATTAAAATTCAAGATGAGTTGATTATCCAGTTTCAAATTCCAGTTTTATTTTCTGGAAATTTTAATAATATTGAAAAAAATATATAATTTATCTTTTACGACGGCATGTCGTCACAACAGGATGGTTAAAATTTTAATTTTATAAAACCCTATTACGACGGCACATCGTCGCAACATGTTTTTATATTTTTAATTTACATTTATTTTTAAAGAAAAAAATAAACCCCTATTACGACGACGAGTCGTTGCAACAGATTTTTATATTTTTAATTTACATTTATTTTTAATAAGAAAAAAGAATTAGGGTTTATCCCTTTTACGACTCGCAATAGACCAATTTACGCTGACGACTCTTTCCCGACGATGTTTTGGAGCTTTAGCGTCAGATCTACGCTGACGAGACATTTAACGACGTCATGTCGTCGGAGCATGCTTTTGCCACGACATGTCGTCAAAGCCGTCGTGACAGATCAACTTTCTTGCTGTGATAGTAACATCACTACAATTTCTTATATGTAAGAAGACATTATGAAGTTTGTTTTTTGGTTTAAGGTATGCATATTTCCTAAGCAGTTATAGATGTGTTCTACCTAATTTCCTACCATAGCTTTGGTCTAGCCCTAGAAAGGAAAGAAAATAGTGACGTTACCCTAACAAACGACTTAAAGTGGCCTAACGTGCGAAGAAACAAAGATGACCACGTTATTCAAAGAACTGACGTCGGGTCATTGTGCAAACCATGATGACATAGCACAATAGTTTCACAAATGATTTCATGGTAGATGAGACCCACGTGAAGTCGTTTATCCCAAACCGGTTCATATGACTAGCATATAATATGATAATATTCCAAACAACGGTTACCATTGCCAATCATTGCCTTATTTTGCAACCATGCATACACGGATTGTCAAACTTGATGTAAAGGACCTGAATAATAATATTTTGCTAATTAACCCTGAATAACATGGTCTAGAACATTACTTCAAGAAATCATGTAGAGATGAAACCTTACCATATTTTGGCACTTGTGGTATATGCCAGTTATATCCACGTACTTTTTCAACTGCCTGACGTGACAACACATCCATCTGCAAGCCCATCATTTGTATCAAAGTTGCAACAATATGAGGATTCAAGAAATTTAAATACTTGTCAAAACTATGGAAAGATAATCCGGGTTTCTATCCTTATATTAGAAGTCTGGCTGAGAGGGTTGTTTGATGATCTCATTTGAAATGGAACTCCCTTCATTGAAGCTGGTTCTAGTCTCAAAGAATTCATATGATGAATTAAATCCATCACATTAATTGCTCTAAAGTTCAATTTATCAGAAACTAGATGAAAACATGTTCCTCATGTTCCTGTATTTCCAGCCAAGAAAACATAATTAGTCCATGAAAACAACTGCTAACTTGTCAAAATTTCAATTATACAAATATTGAATCTTTATTCTAAAGAATTTGTTGCAGAAATCCAATTATTATAATACTTAGCATGCTTACTTTAGTTTGAGGTATCATTAACATACCTTTAATCTAGAGAGCAGTTATGTTGTCCAAACAATGCAACATTTCTCTTTTTGGCTAAATTTTAGTCCAAAATAACTTCTTTGCCCATTAGTGATCATTAACTATAATATAATATATTATTGAGAAGGTACTCACACACTCATTTAATCTAATTTTAATTTTATTCCACAGTCTACAGTGAGACTCGAACCCTCGACCTCTAGAGAAGGGGACACCATTTAACATATACCAGGATACAATTAGGTTAAATGTCATTTAGTTATTATTGAGAAGTAATTGACATTCTCGATCAATGTTTTAATAACTGGATTAAACATTGAACCTATCACTTTATCGATTCACTAATCAGACCACTCAGACCCGAATGAAAACCTAACCACATAATAACTAATATAAAAATAAAAATGTATTAAAATTTAATAATAGTAATATATTCTTTAAGGAATATATACATTACTAGAATAATGAGTATCGCTGACGGACAATACTCGTCGGTAATTATCGATGGATAGCTGAGGGAATCAACCAAAATCCAGTTTTTAATTATTTTTTTGATTTTGGGAATTCGTCGGTGATTTATCGGAAAAAGAAAATAATGGGTAATAATTCCCACACTCGGCTTTATAGAAAATATTCACGCTTAAATGTCCGGAAAGAATTTCCAACGACTTTTTAGGTAATTACCGATAGATTACCGTGTAAGGAGTTTGGCCGACAAATACTATCGGATCACCGACGTTCACCGGTGCAGGAATCTTCTGATTTCGTTATTTTTTGGGGGCTAGATTTTTGAAAGATTAGCTTGCTCGGACTTTCAGAGTTGTTTGTGTTGACCAATTACCGACGTGTCATGGGTTTGGCCGACAAATACCAACCCATGATCGTCAGTGTGATAATATTTTGATATTGTCCTTTTTTTGGTGAGAATCATTTCCGACAAGGTATCCGTCGGAAACTTGGGTTTAGATTTTTGAAATATGAGCTCGCTCATACTTTTCAGAGCTTGTCTGTTTTGACCAATTACCGACAACATATTTCGTCGATAATCTATCGGTAAGTATACTTATAAATCTTACAGCTTCTACTAGAAATGCCAATCTAACATTAAGAAATGGTATTGATTCGTCGTTTACGTATGATGCCTACTGCTATCCTCCATCTTCCACCCAATCCTCGCTATTTTACACTCTATTTCATTACAAAAAAAGTGACCATTAGCGATTATAGTATCTGGGACTGATTATCAGTTGTTGATGATATTGGGGACTGGTTTTTATGCGACTAAAAATTAGTGAGTGATAATCGGTCGCTAGTATTTTGGCACCTTATTTAGGACTGAATTTTAGTCATAAAAATGTCAGCACCACAAAAGGTTTTTGAGGGAAATTTATTGGCTACTGAATTTTAATCTCAAATATGTTCCCTTTGTAATGAAAAATATCTAGAATGTATGGGCGACTGATTTTCAGTCTCTAATAAGTAGGTTACGTATTAGAGACTGAAAACTAGTTCTTGATATTCCCAAAACATATCGAATTAGGGAGTGATATTTAGTCTTGAACGTCTTTTGTATGTGAAAGGATTAAGGACTGATTTTCAGTCTCCAATTGTTTGATGCAAGTTCTAGCATTTTAAAGAAAGCATCGGAGGCTGAAAATTAGTCTCAAGAATATTGTAAGGGACCTCATTTAGAACTGATATTCAATATCTGAAGAGGTTTTTAGATGAAATATTTGGGGACTGGTGAAATTCGGTTTCCAATAATCAACGCATGTTCTACTATTTTGATGATGTATATTAGAGACTGAAAATCACTCTGTTACTGGTTATTTTTTTAGAAGCGGTTTTATGTGATTTATTTTTAGAAGTGGTCATTTAAAAATTTTATATTTAATAAACCGCTATTTGTTTTTCAGAAGCGGTGGATTAAAATTTTTATTTTTAATATATCGTTATTTATTTTTATAAGCGGTCTATTGAAATTTTTATTTTTAAATTTATTTTTGTTTTAATATTTAATATTTTAGAAGCGATGGATTTAAAAATTTATTTTAGTATATCTTGATTTGTTTTTAGAAACGGTGCATTGGAATTTTTATTTAGATTTGGTGAGTTTGATTCGAAATTGGAGCTGTAAGTATAAAACTATTATGTATTATTTATATTATTAAAAAACCGTTGTTATTTTTTAAACGTTGTAAAAAATATCCTACTTTCTGTGGCGCTATTTTTTGAAGCGTTTACAAAACGCTGCTAAAAATCAATTACATCGCCTCTAAATATAGTTTTGTAGTAGTGAGACCGTATATTGAAGACTAATAGTTGACACATGGTCATGTAAGGTCAATTATAGTCATTAATAATCATTTAGGGTCAATGATAGTTAATTAGAGTCATAAATAGTTAATTATAGCCATTCATGGCCAATTAGAGTCAATGATAATAAATTAGAGTTACTGATAGCCAAATAGAGTTATGGATAGTCATTTGGACAAACTCATGATCAATTAGGGCATTATTGATCAGTAAGGGTCAATTGCTATTACAATCATTAATGGTCAACTAGGGTCGTTTATGATCAATTAAAGTTAATGATGATCAATTAAAGTCATTGATAACCGTTTAGGATCGTTGATAGTTAATTAGGGTTACAGATAATCAAGTAGTGTCACGTATGGTCATTGATGGTTAATTACGGTAAATGATGGTCAATTAGAGTAACTGACAATAAATTTGGATCGTTGGTGGTTAACTAGTGCCATTCATGATCAATGTATGTCTTTATTGGTTAATTAGGGTTAATGATGGTCAATTAGAGCCATTCATGGTCAATTAGGGTCGTTGTGGTCAATTAGCGTCGTATGTGGTCAATTAGAGTTATTCATGGTTAACTGGGTCATTCATGGTCATTGATGGTAAATGATGGCTATTTAGAGTACTTGATAACCAAATAGGGTTGTTGATGGCCATTCAGAGCCATTCATGATCAATCAGGGCATTATCATTCAATGGCGGTCACATAGAGGTAGTCTCAATTATGGTCAATGATGAACAATTAGAGTCATTGATGATTATTTTGGGTTGCTGATAGTTATTTTGGGTTATTAATGGTCAGGTAGTCTCAATTATGGTCATTGATGGTAAATTAGAGTCAATGATGGTCAACTAAAGTCACTAATGATAATGACTCCTAGGACTCAACATAGCTTACCTAGAGATATATGACTCATTATAACTCATAACGACGTATTTTCATTAATCAAAGTCAAACAAAACTACATTAATAAAAGCAAACTTAGTCAATCAAAGTTAACTCTAGTAATAATAATTATAATAATAATAAGTCAAAGAAAGTCAATTAGTAGGTTTACTATCTCATTGGTGGTACGATTTCTTCCCCAAATTCCTTCCTTTTTTTCTCTGCTCTCAGGCGAAACCATCTGAAGTTTTGTAAAATCCCTTCCTAGTTCCCAACAGAAGATGAAGATCTTTGTTAAATATATATATTTGAAATCAAATCGAGACCTAAAAGAACCATCGGCTACTCATATCTCGCTATTCACTACTAGAAAAGGTGTTTAATGCAACATTTTAGATGCAACCTTTTAGCATTAGCGCATTTGATTATAAATCATATTCTTTTAACATAAAGATTGCATTAGAAGATGTCACGCAACCTTTTTCTTAAAAGGTTATGAATTTTATGAAAAATACAACTTTTGTTGTAGAATGGTTGTATTATTATATCTTAAAGGTAATCCATATTCTAAAAGGTTACATAACATAAAATATGAATACTTATTACTTATAACTTTATTTTCTATGATATAACTTTATTTAATAAACATATTTTTTGTCATACACAATTTTTAATAAGCATATTTTTTGTTATATAACTTTATTTTATTTTATAAACATTATATAACTTTATTTATAAAACTATTTTTGTTATTTTGTCAACATAGTTTAACTTATTAGAAAAAAATTTACCCTCCTAAACTTTCGTCTAATTTTCCCTAAACCTGTTAAAAAGTTTGAAAGGCTTGACTTCCCCCTCTTTTTCCTCCTAAAGCCCTAAGGGGGTGTTTGGTACAGAGAATGGAATTGTAGAGAAATGGAATAGAGAAATGGAATTGCAGAGAAAGGGAATTGGTCTGGAGAATGAGAATTGACTGTTCTGTTTGGTAGTACAGAGATTTCAGTAGAGAAATATAGCTGAGAATCATTTCTCTTGTTTGGTACATAGGAAATAAACAGAGAATTATATCAACTTTATCATTAGCACAAGTCTTTTTTTCATAACAAATATTTATTAAAAAATAAAAAAACATATAAAAAGATGCATAAATTCCAACCAAAATATGCATTGATAAAACCAATTGACATACAAAACATAGTTTTTAAGCAAAAAACATCAACCATAGTTACTAGTAAAAGTACTTCAACCATGCTGAAACCAAAAAAGGTACTTCAACAACCACGGTGAAACAAAAAAAATTACTTCAACCATACACAACTATCCCATTGAACCATCGGTATACAACTCGACCATCTCAATTTTCTCTTCTATTGTCAACGCAAGAAAAGAACGTCCTAGATCCACATCTTTACCAATCAAATGAGCTGCTTTGAACCGTTTTTTCGTAGTGATACCTGGTAAAGCTTTCAACTCATCACTAACCTTTTCATAGATTTCATGAGCCTCCATACCTTCTTTGCTAAGTTGTTCACCCACCATCTCCCCAAATCGAAGCAAAACTTCCTTGATATCTTTGCAAGACTCTCGATATATCTCATCTGCATCCGTGCTTCTACCTCTTTTGCGCTTGCTTGTTACACTTCCTGTTTGTCCTTCAGATCTATCAACATTTGGAACGACTTCATCAACAAAATCAAAGTCTTCAATATCAACAGGTGAGCTTTTTTGCGTCTCTTGAACAACATCTTCTTCTCCAAGGTCAACTGCTTTACTACCAGTAGCTCTATCCTTACCGAATATGGTACACAATTTGTCATAGAAAGGAAATGCCTTGTCACGAAAATTCACAGCACCTTTGTGAGACTACAAGACAATTACAAATAAATTAGACTAAAATTTTAAAATCTAAAAAATTCCTGGCCGATGAATGTCTCATATTAAAGAACTCCTTAGCATTCGTAGGAGGACGAGACCAATCGTTAAGATGATAACGTTGACCTCGATATGGAGTTAAAAATCCTTCACCATTTGTATAACCGGCATCACAAAGGTAGTATGTTCCTACAATTAACCATAAACTCTATGTTAATTATCATACTTACATCTATGTATATTCTTTGAAAATTGTCTGTCACATACCCGGAGTTATTTTAAGACCATTGGGTCTACTGATTGCATCATGCAAAACTCTACTATCAGCTGCAGAACCCTCCCATCCCGCTAAGACATACGTAAATAAAAGGTCTCTCGTACATACTCCGAGTACGTTAGTACAAATCTGCCCTTTTCTTGTCCTATAAGGTTTTCTATCAATAGCAGGGACTTTAACTTTAATGTATGTTCCATCTAATGCTCCTAAGCAACCCTGAGTTAAAAGAAAACATTACTTACTAATTTATGTTAGCAAAAAATATCTTTAATAAAAAATGTGTTTGACTAACCTTAAACCATTTCCATCTTTCAATGATGAACAATTAGAGTCATTGATGATTATTTTGGGTTGCTGATAGTTATTTTGGGTTATTAATGGTCAGGTAGTCTCAATTATGGTCATTGATGGTAAATTAGAGTCAATGATGGTCAACTAAAGTCACTAATGATAATGACTCCTAGGACTCAACATAGCTTACCTAGAGATATATGACTCATTATAACTCATAACGACGTATTTTCATTAATCAAAGTCAAACAAAACTACATTAATAAAAGCAAACTTAGTCAATCAAAGTTAACTCTAGTAATAATAATTATAATAATAATAAGTCAAAGAAAGTCAATTAGTAGGTTTACTATCTCATTGGTGGTACGATTTCTTCCCCAAATTCCTTCCTTTTTTTCTCTGCTCTCAGGCGAAACCATCTGAAGTTTTGTAAAATCCCTTCCTAGTTCCCAACAGAAGATGAAGATCTTTGTTAAATATATATATTTGAAATCAAATCGAGACCTAAAAGAACCATCGGCTACTCATATCTCGCTATTCACTACTAGAAAAGGTGTTTAATGCAACATTTTAGATGCAACCTTTTAGCATTAGCGCATTTGATTATAAATCATATTCTTTTAACATAAAGATTGCATTAGAAGATGTCACGCAACCTTTTTCTTAAAAGGTTATGAATTTTATGAAAAATACAACTTTTGTTGTAGAATGGTTGTATTATTATATCTTAAAGGTAATCCATATTCTAAAAGGTTACATAACATAAAATATGAATACTTATTACTTATAACTTTATTTTCTATGATATAACTTTATTTAATAAACATATTTTTTGTCATACACAATTTTTAATAAGCATATTTTTTGTTATATAACTTTATTTTATTTTATAAACATTATATAACTTTATTTATAAAACTATTTTTGTTATTTTGTCAACATAGTTTAACTTATTAGAAAAAAATTTACCCTCCTAAACTTTCGTCTAATTTTCCCTAAACCTGTTAAAAAGTTTGAAAGGCTTGACTTCCCCCTCTTTTTCCTCCTAAAGCCCTAAGGGGGTGTTTGGTACAGAGAATGGAATTGTAGAGAAATGGAATAGAGAAATGGAATTGCAGAGAAAGGGAATTGGTCTGGAGAATGAGAATTGACTGTTCTGTTTGGTAGTACAGAGATTTCAGTAGAGAAATATAGCTGAGAATCATTTCTCTTGTTTGGTACATAGGAAATAAACAGAGAATTATATCAACTTTATCATTAGCACAAGTCTTTTTTTCATAACAAATATTTATTAAAAAATAAAAAAACATATAAAAAGATGCATAAATTCCAACCAAAATATGCATTGATAAAACCAATTGACATACAAAACATAGTTTTTAAGCAAAAAACATCAACCATAGTTACTAGTAAAAGTACTTCAACCATGCTGAAACCAAAAAAGGTACTTCAACAACCACGGTGAAACAAAAAAAATTACTTCAACCATACACAACTATCCCATTGAACCATCGGTATACAACTCGACCATCTCAATTTTCTCTTCTATTGTCAACGCAAGAAAAGAACGTCCTAGATCCACATCTTTACCAATCAAATGAGCTGCTTTGAACCGTTTTTTCGTAGTGATACCTGGTAAAGCTTTCAACTCATCACTAACCTTTTCATAGATTTCATGAGCCTCCATACCTTCTTTGCTAAGTTGTTCACCCACCATCTCCCCAAATCGAAGCAAAACTTCCTTGATATCTTTGCAAGACTCTCGATATATCTCATCTGCATCCGTGCTTCTACCTCTTTTGCGCTTGCTTGTTACACTTCCTGTTTGTCCTTCAGATCTATCAACATTTGGAACGACTTCATCAACAAAATCAAAGTCTTCAATATCAACAGGTGAGCTTTTTTGCGTCTCTTGAACAACATCTTCTTCTCCAAGGTCAACTGCTTTACTACCAGTAGCTCTATCCTTACCGAATATGGTACACAATTTGTCATAGAAAGGAAATGCCTTGTCACGAAAATTCACAGCACCTTTGTGAGACTACAAGACAATTACAAATAAATTAGACTAAAATTTTAAAATCTAAAAAATTCCTGGCCGATGAATGTCTCATATTAAAGAACTCCTTAGCATTCGTAGGAGGACGAGACCAATCGTTAAGATGATAACGTTGACCTCGATATGGAGTTAAAAATCCTTCACCATTTGTATAACCGGCATCACAAAGGTAGTATGTTCCTACAATTAACCATAAACTCTATGTTAATTATCATACTTACATCTATGTATATTCTTTGAAAATTGTCTGTCACATACCCGGAGTTATTTTAAGACCATTGGGTCTACTGATTGCATCATGCAAAACTCTACTATCAGCTGCAGAACCCTCCCATCCCGCTAAGACATACGTAAATAAAAGGTCTCTCGTACATACTCCGAGTACGTTAGTACAAATCTGCCCTTTTCTTGTCCTATAAGGTTTTCTATCAATAGCAGGGACTTTAACTTTAATGTATGTTCCATCTAATGCTCCTAAGCAACCCTGAGTTAAAAGAAAACATTACTTACTAATTTATGTTAGCAAAAAATATCTTTAATAAAAAATGTGTTTGACTAACCTTAAACCATTTCCATCTTTCATCAGTTTCATTATCTGGCACTGGCACGGGTGACTTGTAGAGTTCTTTGTGTAATCGACATATAGCATTTAAGACTAACTTGAAATACCGACTTACAGTTTCCCCGGACCGATGAAATCTGTTGACTATTATCCTATTCTTTGCATTATGAGCAAGGGTATGTAAAAACATAGCAACTTGCTCATCGACTAGCATGTTTTTACTATTCTTTAGTCCCCCTCTAGTTTCTAGCATATCACAAAGTGTTGTAAATGCATGTATATTCATTCTTATGTTAACAACACTCGTAACATCACTTTCATAAACCATCCTCACCATGTTTTCACGCCTATTATGGTAACTCATTAAATATTTTGTACGTAAAGTCATTGACTCAATCGACCGACGCAAATGATAAGTACACAACATCCACCAACGAATCGTAACATAAATGACATAAAATGCACCTATGGCAACTATTCTTTGTCTGGAAGGTGATCTTGCCATCTACACATAAAAATATAAGAAAATTCAAGAAAAGTAAATAACTCCAAAATATAATCCAAATATTAGCAACAAAGTGATTGAACATCCAAGATTACATCAATATATATGTTATTTTGGATGAAATTGAACATCCAAGTTTCCATGTGAGTTACAAGTCAATGTTATACAAGATCCCTAAGGTTTCCATGTGAGTTACAAGTCAATTTCTCGATAAAAATGGTGTAAAAAGTGATGATTTGTTGATATGTAGAAATCTGAGTTTTTTGGTCAGATTTGAGTTTGTAAATATAGATTTATTTATCAACAAAACAATTGAAATAAATTATGAAAATATTTTCACAGAAACTTCAACATCTCTAGGTGTTTATATATTTTTCTCAAAATTTTAAAGTATGCATAAGGATTTCAACTAAAATGCTAATTATCAAAGGTATCTAAAACTTACTGTTCAGAGTTTGTAAATGTCAAAATTTCTCAAAAATTGACTACTCAGGATTTGCATACAAGGCCAATTGGGAAATATTCTAGACACTTAAAATGTTCATTAGAAAGAGGAATGAAGTCTAAAACTTCAAAAACAAGAGAGTTATGCTCTTTAGAAGTGGACCTAAAATCTGTCAGTCAAAAACAGATTTGACCTTCGGTTTTATTTTTCACGTTTGGGTAATCAAAACTTCTATAAAAATTACGAAACCAGTGGGGTTTGAAACTAGACTCTTTGAAATTAATGTTAGACTCAAGAAACGATCAATTTGCATCTGTTATGATCAAAATATTGTTTGAACAAAACAGCATTACAGATTTCATCAGCAACAGCATTCAAGCAACTCATGTAAACATTCAATTTATCGGTTCCAACATTCAACCTAGCATCTAAATATCATTCTAACATAAAATTCATGATTCAAACTCATCAATTTCATACCATATAATGTTCAATTCCAACCTAGTCATCTAGGGCACCAAAGATTTCATCAAGAGTCGAATTAAACATAAACCATTGAAATCTAACATATCTAAATCGATTACCAACAACATACAAACATCCCACGATAACAATCGACATCAGCAGCTGAGTTTGGATCGAGGTTTAGGTCTGGTCGAGCATAAGAAAGTCGAAAAAATGAAAGTTTCATACCTAGGATCGTTGGAATCGAAGCAAGGATCGCGAATACGAACTCGGTTCTTGGATTGGAGATGATTTGTGGGTGATTAGAGGCTGCAAGTCGATCGAACAGCAGGGAGAGGCGTGAGTTTGCTGCTGTAGATCGAACAGCAGGGAGAGGCGTGAGAGAGTGAGGCTGAGAAATGAAACCCTAGAAATCCAATTCTCCGCTTTTTTTAGAGAAACAAAATCAGAGAAATGGAAATGGTTTATTTCCATTTCTCACCTCTTTCTTTCATAAACAAACAAGGAAATTCTTTCCAATTCCATTTCTCACCCCTCAATTCCCTCTACCAAACACCCCCTAAATTCCTAAATTCCTGAATTTGACTCGCTACTCGCCCATGTAAAAGAAAAAGAAACATGATTCTCCAAAGAAAAACGATGACCAAAGCCCCAACCCCACTCATGATCAACAAATTACGGGTTGAAACTTTGTTAATGTGCAGCAAATTTAGTTACATTCTTTTCGATTATCATCAAAGTCAGAAATGAAAGATGGTGATTACATCAAGTCCCAGGTTCCTCCCCACAAAATCCATGTGAGTTCTTTTGATTATGAATTCTTTTGATCTTATACTTGATTATACATATACAGATATTCTCAATTCACTAAATCACCGGTTCAGTTGGATACTGTCTAGGTATATACAAACTGAATTTTGTGGTGGGTTTTAGTATCTGTTTCTATCTCTCAAGGGTTTTCAAGAAAAATCCATACCGATTCTTTGTTGCTTTACTACATTGGCATGAAAGAACAAGAAAATTAAAGTGAGATTTTTTATTTTGTGTTCTAATTATAAGCTATTTTACTCTGTTCAGTAATTATAAAATGAATTACAGGTTATTTGCTTCATAATTTATTTCTTGTACAAAAGCATGGGCCTCAAACATGACATCTGAATGTGTTTATGAGTATTTAGTGGTGAATCTAATTTGGTTCAAAATCATTGCTAAAAGCCTAAAACCGCGTAGTCTTTTTAAAATTGATTATTTTGAGTAATTCCTAACAAAGATCTGGAACATGACAATGAAGTTGAATGGTTCTCAGTTTTTCATGAAGATTTTGTTTGAAATTGGATCGGTTTTTAATGATCATCAGAAGGTTATTTCAGGGAAATTGTATTTTAAAATCCAATTTGTTTTTTTTTAATGATGTTTGATATTGTTAATGACTTTTCATGGCTTTCTGGGCTGTTTACAAATTACAATCTAAATGTTGTAACTTGAATACTTGATCATTAAACTCAAAAGGGGTCATGATTTTGACTTGCTATGTTGTGTTTGTTCCATTGCTAAATTGTGGATTCAAGAACAAGATGAATATAAAAACACAAATCTTGTACATAAATATACAACAATGGCCTTTTTATCTTCCCTGAAGCAAAAAAGATCTTGTTCAAATCTTGAAACAAAACGGGTCGTGTTAAAAGACAAATTTGCCTGCAGTGAATCTTTTGAAGATTTGCAGAAATTAGGGGTAGATAGTGTTATCTCCACTCTATAAACAGGTAATTGTAGTGATGATAAAGTGATTCTAAGAAAGTGTTCTTCGAGTCAAATCTTGCCGTATAAAAGCTAAAGATTATGGTGGAATTCATAATCTGCAAGTGTCTCAAAATTCCAGTTTATAAGTCTCTGTTAGCAGGTAATGACGCTCCAACTATCCATTTTCTTATTTAATTAAATCTGGAATAAAGACTTGGGTTTAAAAAAAAATAATATTGAGAAGTAAACAATAATTTGTCAATGTTCATTTAGATTTCAAATAAGCAACAATTTCTCAATGTGATACACTCTGCAGATTAATGTTTTCTATCATCTTTGGAACATGAAAGCACGACAATAGAATTAATGCTTTTGTGTTAACTCTACTGCTCTATTACTAGCTTTTTGCTCTTATATCACCCACATTCTTTATTGTTAACTCTACAGATAATTTAACCCGTGAACCAACCCACCCAATATGCTACATCTAAAACAAATGTTTAAAGTAAAAAAGAAATACTAACTTGTTTCCGTCTTGTTGCAGTGTTAGTTGGACCCCTTCTTTTCTGTAGAAACGATATGTCTTAACAGGAATCCTGAGTGGTCCACATGCACCATTTATTGCTGATTCTGTGGATTTTGTTGCTGCACAGGTGAGAAATTTAATTTTCAATCTTATAACTCTTTTCTAATAGTTTGTAGCTGCATTATGGCTATTAATAATGTGGTGTACTACCTTAAACTTTATACCATTGCTTTTGCATAGAATTGTAAAATTTCTTTAAAAACACGAATGTGACATCTAACGATCGGTAATTAGAAGTTTATTGCACTGGTTATTACCAAGTAAAAGGGAGAAGGGCCTAGTGTTCTCTCATTATGTATTTAATCACCTGTTTAGTAAATCAACAGTTTGAAATAACCTGATTAAAATCAAATATTTAATCACCTGTTAAGTAAATCAATATCAACACCTGTTTAAATCATTAAATAACCTGTTTAAACTCTCTGTTCTCGTATTTTAAGTTTTAATCACCTGTTTAAACTCTTTGTTCTTGTATATTGTGTTACTTTTGTTTATAGAATTGGGTTGGTTTAGAGTTCAGACGAGCACTTATTGAATTATAAACATGGAATTGAGTTGTCAATAGCACTTATTTAGTCAGAAGCATATTTTGCTTTATGCTTATTGCAAACTTCAACTTCACAACACTAATTTTCCAAATATATGTTTACTGTTTAGTGTTGTAATGTGTATGTGGCATTTTAATTTTATAGAAATATAGTAAACAAATGGAAGTTAATCAAGGAATCTAAGTTATTACAAGTAGAGGAGGCTCTCGATCAATAGCCAATCACAATTTCCACATAATAAGAATTGAAGATTTAGAGTTTAAAAGACTTATAATTGATTTAGTATTTGTTACATATGCACATGTATTTGGATAATCAATTTGTTTTTTTACAAACATATATATTTCAGATAAAGCTTGAGACTCAAATGCCGCCTAGTCCATTAGAAGTTTATCACAAATTGAAGTTACAACGCTAAAAACAAGGATGGCAAAATGGTGATGCAAGTATTGAATATGTAAGCTAGCTACCCTCTCTTATGGTTTGATTTTGTTAAATTTGGTGATGGGTCAGAATCGGACGTTTTAAAAAAATGGTTATTTACTATGGTTTGTTATTAGTTTTAACTGTTCTTTTGTACCTTTTATTCTCTTAGGAAAATATTCTTCTCCAAAAAACAAGGCGATAGGCCAAGTTAATTTCAGAGAGAACAACTATAACCACTTCTATGGAGTACGAGCTAGAAAAAGAGGCAATAAAAGGTGTCTATGCCAAGGAGAAAACAACAAAATCTACATGGCATGCAGGTGTTGGACCTGTTATAAGAAAAAAAGATCATTGGTTGATTACAGAAGCTGAATCGTCTCAACCATGCACCTTCAAGTGAGACTAAAGATCTTCGAAAACAAGTTGCAACACTTGAGGAACTTTAAAAAATAAGGAGAAACGAAGACAAAGAGATGAACAATATGAAAGAAGGTCAATGCTAATGAGTTCAAAATGTCTTGAATTTGTGAGCGCAATATCCGCACCTGCAAGTGGTGGAGCTAATAGTTTCGATGTACAACTCAGCGACAGTGACGACCCAATCTAGGATGCTAGTTAAGACTTATTCTTTTTACTTTATTATTTGGTTTATCTAATGTTGTTTTACTGTTTAGAATTAATCAAATAAGTATTGCTTATTCATATGTTCGAATTGGTTATTGTTTTTAATGTTTACAATTGAATTGTTATGATATTGTTGGTTGGATACATTAAGAATGAAATGACGTTGTATTAGAGATTTTTTTAGCCCTTGAACGGAATACATTAGGGATTGTTAATATATATTGGGGACTAAATAAAAATGGTATCAAAAACTAATTTTCAGTTTTCAAACGAAACACATTGGAGTTGAGACATAGTATCAGAGACTATTTTTTAGTCACTAAAGGAACATATTAGGGACTGAGTAAATTTGTTATATCAGGGACAATATAGACATTTTTTGAGGACCGAGTGTCAGTCCCTAAAGTTACATATTAGGGATTGAAATATCTTACTATCCGAGACTGATTTTTAGTCACTAAATAAATGTATTAGAGACTAAAATAACGTGGTATTCATTAAGGACTGGTTTTTTGTATCGGAGACTAACTATTAGTCCTTGTTGGTGACATACAATGGGGACTGATTTTCAGTTACTAACCTGACTATTTAGGACTAAGTATCCGTCACTAACTGGGGACTGGCGAAATCAGTTCCCGATAACCATTAAGTACTGATACGGGGTATTAGAGACTAAAATTTTATTCCCAAATAATCTTCTTTTTTGTAGTGTTTAATTGGTGGTAACTACAGTGTTGGAATTGGTGTTCTCAAAAATAAAACACGGAATTGGTGGTCTTGGAATCTTCATCATTCTTTATGGTATCCCGTACTCTTAAACTAAACCCTACAATGGTGGTCCAGAAATCCCCTCCTTTCTTGTGGTTTCCCATAAGTGCAAGAAAAACAATATCGGAAAACGACGATGGATGGATTTTGTGTTTTTTGGCATTCCTCTCGGAAAACAAAATCCTACATGGTAAGACTAAGTGTAGTGGGCTAACGCCCATGTACACCGTGTCAAAATGGGGCGTTAAACACTGTTACGGGGGTACCAAAGGGCAGGGCGTGAGGGGTTTAACGGGCGTGAGAGTAGGAGGGTTGAGGGGTGTTGAGGTGGGCCATTCAGAGGTGGTAGTGTGGGCACCAAGTGGGTGGGGGCATTGCTCCATTACACATAGGGACTGTTTGGTTCATTAAGAGCTGAACCATTAAGAGCTCTGAATGGTTCAGCATGGTTTCTGTGTTGAACCATTAAGAGGCTGGATGAACTATTAAGAGGCTGGCAAAAGCTGAAACAAACACTCCCAATTTCTGACCGATTTAGAGGTAGCCTATTAACGGATTCATTAAAAGGCTATCAAACAGCTCATAGTCTCATGTGTAAGGCGTTGTACTAGTGCACACGTGATTATTATAATTTGTAATATTTAAAAATGTAATGCAGATTATTTGTAAGATGTGGAAGTTTAACGTAGTTAATTACTTGTTTTGACCAAATGTTGATTCATGTAATGAAAATGTAATGTAATTTATTAATCATAATTAATGTGTCTTTTATGTAACCTAAACTTACCATTGAAAACATGTCAGTGCCCATTAAAGCCATAAAGTGTATGTTAATCATACATGTATGTTGGTCATACATACATGGTACAACAAAAGGACTTATTATGGCCTAATGTTGTTTCGTGTTCATACATATGTACATTAAGGCCCAAAAGTGCACGTTTATCAAACATATGTACATCAGCCTAAAATGAGTTGTTATGGCCCAATACTGCTTCATATAACCTAAAGTAGCCAATTAATACATGCAATGTCTATTAAGCCCCAAAATTGCTCGTTAGTCGTCATATGTACGGTAGGTCAAAAATGACTTATTTATGGTCTAATATTGCTTCGTGTAACCTAAACTAACCCATTAAAATATGTCAAGGCACGTTAAGTCCCAAAAGTCCATGTTAGTCATACTTGTGTACAATAAGCCTAAAATGACTTATTATGTCCTAATGTTGTTTCTTGTAACCTAAATTAATCCATTAACGATGAATAAGGTCTAAAAAGTAAAATAAAATTACCCATCGTCGCTAATTCACCGATAATCATCGACAGATAGTAAGGTTGTCTGTAATTCACCGACGACGTAAAGTAAAAGTTTTACTGGCGATTGATTAGTGCATTTTAGGTACACTTTATTGCGTCATATTTAGGTATTACTTGCATGGATATGTGTAGTAACATATGTCTTTTAATGGGTTCTATATTTTGTAGGTTAAAATATAAAACAAGCTAAAACGGTCTAATAAGCTAAACATTAAAAAGAAGAGATGTTAATTGTAAGTCAAATTTGAAATAAATGAATTTAAATTTAAATGGTTATGAGAATTAAATAAAAAAAATCAAGACTTCAAAATAAGAATTACATGTTTTTGGATTTGACTAATTTAGTTAACAAAGTCATGGGCTTCAAATACATTTGGGCTCAATTAAAAGAAATAGAAAACAACTCTTGAAGATCACGTGGGCTTAGGCCAGATTACAAGAAATCAAGGAATGAAATTAAACGACAAATATATAATTGGGCTTAGTGGGCTGCAATCAACGGCAAGAAGGGAATTCCACAAATTAGAGTTTTTATACGGCAATTAGAGGAGTGAAAAGGGGCCTCGCATACAATAGATTTTTTGGACGGCAAGTTTAAGGTGCCTTTGGCACGTTTGGCGGCTGTTTGCGACAGGACGGAGAGCAGCAGCCTCTTTGTTGTTGCACGTGGATTGAGACAGAAACTAGTAGATGACAAGGGAATCAACATCTAAACACGTAATCATGAGCGACTATTTTTTTGTGATCATCTCCGGGTGGACAGTTAGTGTTAGTAGTTGTGTTCAATTAGGTTTTTGTCACTGATTGGTTACAAATCTTGTTGGATCTATGATTAACTTTGTTTTTTGAGTTTAATTCGTTTGGTTAAACTACCCGGTTTTACTTTGTTCAGTTGAGAAACCTTCGGTCACCGGGTTATCATCATTAACAATTGGTAATCATTGGATTTTGTGTTGTTGGGTTCGTAATTGTTTAGATTATACTCTGATTGTGTCATTATTTGGTTTGGTATTGTTAATCAACACAGTTGGGTTCCTTAGTCTCGCAATTGTATATCTTTTGAATTATCTAAGCGGTTCATGTCTATGCGGATCCTAGTTTGACACTATCTAGTTACACGATTTGCTTCATAAACCTGAAACCTAGGAACAGTCCTTTTTCTCTAATTGTTTTAAAACCAAATTTACTTTTGCTTGTTTTTGTGATCAGTTTCACAATCAACCGCTTTCAAAACATCAAGTTTACTTTTTACTTCCTAAGTTAAATAGTTTTTCTTAATTAGCACTCTTCACGAATTTCCTGTGGATTCAACAACCCTACTCTTTAAACTACAGTCTAGAAAAAAAAGGCATTTTGTGCAAATGTGGCTTAATAGGACGTTCAATGTTGACCTAGGGTTGTGTATGTATATGGATTTTTTTTAATCTTGTGTAGCATAACCATTTTTGCTATTGATTATGTTGTCGAAGTTGATTATGTATGCATAACCATATATGACTGTTGTTTATAGAAACAGATCACGTCGACATTCATAAATAGAGAATGGAATGACAGAAATAATGACAATAACAAATGTATTACGAACGAGTTTATAGATGGAGTGGACGATTTCTTGGGATTTTTATTTTCTAATCAAAGATATGTTGAGACAAAAAGAAAACTACTTAGGGGTTTGTTACTAAAATTAGATACCCTTACTTTATATGTAAAAAATTAAAGTACAAAGAGAGGGACGAAGTGAAGCTTGACTTGTGTAAACATGGATTCATGAGTACTTATTACAAGTGGTACCATGGAGAAGAATGTGACTCTACCACTCATCATCTATTCAAGCTTCTAATCAAGTATAAGATGACATTAATGATGGGTTATGGAGTCTTAGGGTCAGTCGGCCGTAGGAGCTTCCTACTGCACAATTTAGAGTTGGGTTTTTACTTGTGCCTTAAGTTAGTAACCCTAATTAACCGTAGACTAGTCACTATAAATATGTATTCTGATTATGTAATTTCTTGTACCAAGCATCTGAATAATAAAGATCCCTAGTTGCAGCCCGTGGATGTAGGTCACACTGACCGAACCACGTTAAACATTGGGTCGTTTATTGCTTTCAGTTGTGTTTGCGTTTATGCGCGTGTGATACCCCCTACCAACTGGTATCAGAGCTTGGCTCAAGATCGTATCACACTCACAGCCGCTGCCGCCCGCCGAAACAAATAAGGGTTCCGCCGCCGTCCGATTTCCGATCACCACTAGGGTTTTTCATCGCCGACAGCTGTCACCCATGACTACCAGCCACCAATCAACCATGATTCAGCTACTATCCATTTTCCGTTTTCCGCCAAACAGATAAGTGTCTTTTCCGTTTCATTTTTCGCTCCCGCTAACTGATGTTGATTTGTTTCAGTCGTTAAAATCTGTTTCTCCGAGCAAAGTTTCTGCGCTAGTTTAACATAGTTATACGAACTCGGTTGTTGCTAGTTTCTTGAGGTTTTCATAGCAAAATATAGTGTCTAGTAGAACAGTCATCAAGTTCAGGCCCGAGCCACTGCTGTGTTTGTTCACTGTTGTCAACCCTTGATTCTGTTAGTAGTAACTTGGAAGTTTGTTCAAATGGCTGAGAACGGAAAGACAAGAATTGAGAAGTTTGATTGGCAAGATTTTTCATGGTGGAAGATGCAAATCGAGGATTTTCTGTGTCAGAAAGATCTAGACCCGATATTGTCAGAAAGTAGTCCAAACAAGATGCTAGTAGAAGAATGGGCAGCCATAAACAAAAAAAGCCGTAGCATTTATCAGATTCACATTGGCAAAGAACGTTGCCTTTAATATTGTGAATGAGACGACAACCTTTGGATTGGTGAAAGCCTTGTCGAACATGTATGAGAAGGCGTCTGCTTCTAACAAGGTTTTTCTAATCAGGCAACTACTCAACGCAAGAATGAAGGAAGGAACATCTGTTACATCTCATATCAATGATTTTAACACAATCATATCTCGTTTGTTATCAGTTGATATCAAGTTTGATGACGAGATCCTTGCCTTGCTTTTACTATCCTCGTTACCCCAGAGTTGGTCAGGAACGGTCACAACCATCAGTGGCTCGTCTGGAATCGCTAAATTTACATTTGAGGGCATTCGTGATTTCATCCTAAGAGAGGATATAAGGAGAAGAAATTCTGGTGAAAATTATAGCTCTCTGTTAAGCACTAAACGAAGGGGAAGAAGGGGTGAGAGGGGGAGTAACAAAAAGCAGATCCAAGTCAAGAAGGAGAGGTCCGAAAAAACCAAGGGAAGATATTGAATGCTAGGATTGCAAAGAAACAAGTCACTTCAAGAGTCAGTGCCCAGGTATTAAGAAAGAGAAACAGGTTAACATTATAGATGACGCTCTGGTTTGTAGCATAAAGAGTATTGCTGATTCATGGATCATGGATTTGGGGTCTTCATTCCATGTCACTCACAGCATGGAGATGATGGAGAATCTCAGACTCAGAAATTTTGGGAAAGTACGACTTGCAGATAATGAGACTCTAGATATCACGGGCATGGGAGATATAGTATTGAATACCGCGTCGAGATGTACTTGAATGCTGAAGGATGTCAGACTTAGTTTCGACATGAAGAGAATGATAATCTCTGTCGGTCAATTGGATGATCAGGGATATCAGGTCGTGTTCGGTACTGGTAAATGGAAGGTAGTCAAAGGAAACTTGGTCGTTGCTCATGGTAAGAAGAGAGGGACTTTATACATGGTCGAGACACAGCCAGATAAACAGAGTTCATCCTGTAAGAAGATACCGGAACTGAAGAAAGTGAAAGTTGAACAGAAGAAGGTTACATTTGCAAAGTCAGTGGTTCAGAAGGAACATGCAATTCAAGCAGAACAGACAGCTTAGATAGTATAGATAGGAAAGGTACATGTTATGGTTAAAAGCAAAGTGAAAGATGGAAGATCAGGAGATATCCCTGACAGTGGGATCACAGAGAAGGAGCGTGTTTCAGTTCCATCTCCATCATTACAGAGGATCGGGAAATCAGACAGAGGTTAGAGGGTCAGGGGACTCAGTAAGGATCAGAAGGCCGGGAGATCTAGTAATTTTCAGTGGGTAAGAAAATCTAGTACAGTGACTAGAGAATCTCATAACTACTCAGAAACAGTCAATGTGGATGACTTGTTTCAATGGGAGCAGGTTAGAAGAGATAGGGTTACCTAAGAAGGATTGTGCCATGACAATGGAAGAGTTGGAGCTCGGTGTAGCTTCAACTTGTCTTCAGGAATAATGAAGAGAAGGTTGCTGCAACTAGTGGAAAGAATTTACAAAAAGACAAATGAAGACAAAGTAAAGACGGAGACAGTTTGGAGTTTGCCAAAGCCTCAAAGTGTGAGATTGATGAGTAGTGGAGTCTTAGGGTCAGCCGGCCCTAGGAGCTTCCTACGCAAATTAGACGGAGTTAGTTAGGTGGATGAACATATCTAGATTTTGAAAAGTCAGAGACGAAAAAACTAAAAAAAAAATTTTGGATAAAAATGGCTAAAATGGTAAAATCGTAGGAACGCAAATGATCGATACTTTACTCTTTTAATTCTTTGATAAACGCAATAGAATTTCATTCACAAGCGTTTGCTTTCTCCAATAAAATACTCTACCATAAAAAGTGCGTTTCCATGTTCATATGTTTTAGCTAGGTTTTCATATGTTTCTTGAACTACTAAAAACATTTAGCCATTATTAATCTGATATAAATATAAAGGCCAACAAACTACGCTTGAAAAAACTGAAGAGAGTTATATGAAAAGAATATTATGAAAAAGTGACTCCAAAATGATTGTATTCTTAAATCATGCAATCCACAATGAAAATAAAAAACCATCGTCAAACGTTCATATATACAAGAACGGAAACTAGATTCGGTTTAGTTTCCTTAACGTTACCACATAAAACCGAACACAAATAAGATCTATAACATAATTAGATCTCAATAGATATATAAATAAGTGTTTAATTTAGGTATAAATTGTATTTATTTTGGTCTATCTTGCCTGAATCTTTTTTCAGGTAACCCAATGAATAGTTCTGTTTCCACATCGGAACTCTCTCCAAAGTTCACAGTTTGTAAATTTGCTCTTCGTTCTTCTATCATTTCTTTAGTTTGGACGAGACACTGAAACAAAGATTCGAGTACAGTTCTTCTATTAATTCTGGTTTTTAATCCAAAGTTTACAAGACTGTTTGTATATAGTAATCTTGAAGGTTATTTCTAAATGTTGAGAATGCATGTAACTACTTAATTTTAGTGTAAAAATAAGTTAAATAAACTGTAATTTAAAATGAAATTGATATATATAAGAGAACAAGATTACCTTTTTATTAAGCATTGCATTTTGAGTAGCTAGCCATTTCTCCTGAAATTTTCCGAAAGAAAATGATGCATTTTTTTATGGGAATAGTAGGTAGCAAAATTTAATTTGTTGATTTTATTTATATACTTAGCAAGTCAAGATATTGACGTATAAAACATGAAGTTATATGTATAAATTTGTCTATTTTGTCAAGAAAATGTTGGTATAGAAAAGATCAAAACACACACTTAACATTACGTTCAAATGAAGGAGTTTGGTGGGTATTTATACCCATACAAAGGTTATGTCGGTTAATCCACCTCAACCACGAATAACTAACTTAACTACCACTATCTTAGGTTATATGATGATGATGCAAATAATAATACTAACTTAGGTTAATACTAAAACTAAATAATAGTTTAGTTTAATACTTCATTCTCCCCCTTAAACTAAACTTAGTTTAAGTGAGGTCTTCAATCTTTCTTTGAGATCCGGTTTATCTTCACAGCAACGTAGGTTCATCATCCTCGTGCTGGATCAGGTTTGCTTTCTCTTTCTTTTTCCATTTTGGACATTCATGTTTGAAGTGTCCAAATCCGTTACACCGGTAGCATCTTATGTGTTCCTTACTTTGTTGAAATCGGTTCCCATCTTTGTTTCTCCGTGGCTTCCAAGTTTTGCCTCGGCCACGTTCTTTGTTCTCTTGATTTGAATTCCTATGACCACAATGTTCACATTTACGTTCCTTGACTTTCTCCTTTCTTTCTTCTTTGGTGAACAGAAGTTTGGCATGCGTGTCTTCCTTCTTGATTTGTGTCTTGATGCGTTCTTCATAAGCTTTGATTCTCCCAATGGTTTCTTGAAACGACATGGTATTGAGATCAGCAAACTATTCAATTGCAGCAACAATTTGAATATACTTTGCCGGTACAGATCCTAGAAGCTTCTAACCTATTCTCTTGTTGTCAATTGTGGATCCAAAATTGTTGGCTTGTGACATAATTTGACTAATCTTTCTTGTGAAGTCATCAAGTGAGTCAGAGTCTTTCATCTTTAAGGATTCAAACTCATATTCAAGCGTTTGTAGTCGTGCTTCTTTGACCCTGTCAGCCCCCACGATGTAACATCCCAAAAATCTATATGATAACGAATTGGGTTAATAGATAACCTGGATCTTTAATAAGCGAGGTAGTTAGTTAGGTTTTCACGTAAAACTTAATTTAACGAGAATTAGAGGAACCGGTTAATCATTTAACGCACGGGTTATGATCGAAAAGTGTAAAAGAGGAAAAGGAGGGACCCGGGTGTAAGTTTTAGTGGTTTAAAACCACTTGAAACGCAAACCCTAGGCAATTCAGCCTAGGTATATGT
This sequence comes from Smallanthus sonchifolius, assembly GCA_023525975.1. Taxonomy (NCBI): domain Eukaryota; kingdom Viridiplantae; phylum Streptophyta; class Magnoliopsida; order Asterales; family Asteraceae; genus Smallanthus; species Smallanthus sonchifolius. The sequence goes on along the minus strand of CM042021.1, from coordinate 25,506,792 downwards.
GCGACGGCTGCGAGGAGGACGAGAGCAGGGAGAGACAATCGGAGAGAGGTGATCACGGTGGTTCCGAGTAGTGAACGCGCAACGGAGGCTAGGGACACGATCAGGTAATCTCGGTTTATATTCGTTTAAGCATCTGTACTTGTTTTTCTTGGGATTTTGGTTAGGATTTTAGTCGAGTGCTCGGCCGTGAACGATGCAGGGTCCCGAGAAGGTGTTGGTCGTGAGTCAATGATGGGAGACGACAGTGAGGCGTGTAACGGTGATGGTCGGTTAGGGAAGGAACATGATGGCGAGTGCCGCGGAGCCGGCTACGCTGTCGTAGATGGCGGATGGCGGTAGCAACCGGAATGGAGATTGTGGTAGTTTCAGGGGCAGTAGGGAACGAGGACGGCAGCAGGGTGTGGTAATGGCTGTTACGGTGGCTGTTGGGGTGGTAGTCCACGGCGGTGAGCGGCAGTGGTGATACACGGTGTCCATGAATGTCGGAAGTGATGGAGATGCACGGAGGCGAACGGTGGGGTGATGGTGGAAGTAGTGGTCCATCGTGAAAAAGAAGGGGAACCCGGCTAGGGTTTTCGCGAATAGAAGGACGACTTAGGGTTTGGCACGACGGTGAAGACAAAGACGACATGTGTGCTGGAGCACGGTGGTGGACTCACACGTAGGCAAGGGTGAGTTCGACTAAAGCAGTTGCATGGCGTGCATGCGCGGGGATCCGACACGAGCTCTATGAGCCGCATGGCTTGGGCTTCTTGCATGCGTCGCATGCATGCATGGGAACCAAGGTTTGGGTATGCTGGTTTCTAAACGGGTCATGAATGGTTCAACCCGTGTAACCGTGGAGCTAGGGTTCGATGGTTTGAATGAAAAACATTCGAGACAAACGTTAGGGTTTAATTATTGTTATAGGTTATTCAACGTATGTTATGGTACGTAATCTGATCCTCGGATCTTACGTTTGGCAGGTACGAGGTTTGAGCAAGTAATCGGGGAGCAGAGCTACGATTTGGACTCGATATAACGTGTGAGTTTCTAATCCCCTCTTTTAAACATTTTACTGTTTAGGGGCTATCGTACATACTCGCATGTTTTATTAAACGAACGTATTACGAGTTTTATTTAACTGGAAGGGTTTTATGAGACCATTATGTAATAATGAAGCAAAGGGTCGTTATGGGATCCTTAGGATGGGTAAACAAGAGTTGTGAGGATCTGGGTGCGTCATCTTATGAGTTAGTTGGGATGAGTCAGGAATTTAGTTAAACCTGTGATGGTTATATAAGGAGAGTTAGCATGGGAACCTGTAGGTGGTTCATTAACGAGTCATACAGATGCTAGTATGCTGTTGTGCGTCATGTGCTTGATGCTATGTGAATTGTGTCGTTGTCCTCGTGACCCGACGTGTACTGTTATTGTGTCGTGTCCCTGTGACTCGACGGGTATTGTGATTGCGTGGGTCTATGTCGTGTCCTTAGTATGTATGGGCTAGAAGTCAGTATGGTGTTTGTGTGTCGTATAATTACTTATTCGGAAAGAGTTGGGTAATGTGTCTAGACGTTAAGAGGATACGTCTAAAGTAAGTGTTTTATTACACACGTAAGTGATTCGTGAAAGGGTGGTGAGTCATAGTACATGTCCAGGTAGTGTCATGTGTATATATATATGTTGCTTTGTGTGCTTTCATTGTTGTTCCAGTTTATGGTCAACAGTGGTGTGGAGGACGGGGTCCTTCGGGGTCTAAAGGTTGGTTGAGTTAACTAGGGTATGGATAATATATAAGGTAAATTATGTGTTATCAGAGTAGTAAGCTCTATCCATGTCGAAGAGACTTACTGGGTTTAAATGACCGGTAGAGTTTGGGGTGATGAATCCTTTGGGATATTATAAAATAACGGGGGTTATTTAGATGATGAAAATTTATAATGCTATTTTCTAATGACCAGAGGGTCTTGAGTAGAGAAAAACAATAAATGAAACGAGTTGGCTTTTTGCTAAATTAAACTATTAAAACTCACTCAACGTAGCTGACTTTGTGTGTTCGATAGATTATGTTGCAGGTGAGCTTCGGGGTCGGCGTATCTTGGCTTGGGAGCGGTGCTACTCGGACTGGTGTGAAGGCATTCGTGAGGTAAATTTAACGACGATAATGTCAATAAAAAGTAATTAATGTTTTTTAGAAAGACTTCCGTTATAGCTTGTTTAATAACAAGAGTATTTTAAAGAGAATAACCAGTTGTGAGAACCAATTGTAGGATGCCCGGTTTGGGGTCTTACAAGTTGGTATGAGAGCTGTGGTTTAAGAGAAAACTGGTGTTTTTAAACAAATAAAATGCCTTAACTTAAACTGAAAATGGTATGAGGGTGAAACAAATACCACCACGAGTAACCGCGAGCCAAGAGGTACGTCTTTCAAGTTGAGCAGTAGTTATTATTTACCATTTGTGTAGTGTTACACTAGGTAATGTAATTGGTGTGAGTAAATGATTTATGGTTCCGTGTGGGATCATGTGGTGTGATATGTGTTGTAGTATTATGTAGAACTACTTGAAGTTGTGTGGTGTGATTGAATGAGACTATAGTGTGAGTTGAGTAATGAGTAGCATTAATTGTAACGATGTGAGATAGTTTGGTGTGTCGATATGATTTAGTAATTTTGTGTGTAACCTTGGATGGTGTGAAACTGTGATAAAGATGATGACTTGTTAGAGTATGTGAGTTGTGTGGGATGCACGTGCATCCGGTGAGTGAAAGATAGAAGGTTAGTGTGAGTCTAGTGGAGAAGGTTTAGAATCTGAGCAGTAATGTGGACCAACAAATTACATTTGATCACCATGATTTGGCAGTCTATGATTACTCTCATATTCTTAATTTGACGCCCATAGTAATCACTCCAACGTTCTATCTTGTGCAGGTACTGATGGCCATGACGATTGGGACTAGATGGATTAGGAGGGGAGCTCTTATCAGGAAACTGACAGAACGGTAGGCTAGACATGCGGCTGTTGTCTGCATAGTTATATTCGGGAGGAGACGGATCTTAGCACCTGTTGCATTGACGGTGGTTCCACCGACGGCTAAGGACGAGCAGGAGCTACCAGCACAGGAGGTGATTCTGGCGCTTCTTGCGTTAAGGCCCCCTGTACTACCAGAGCAACTATGCGAGGTGGACTCAGTAGCTCTTTTTACAGGAGAGGTGGTTGGAGAGGAAGACATGCATTTGCAGTCAGAGGTCAGTCTTCGAGACACAACACCGAATCAGGACACGGATGGCTGGAGGAATCTGGCGACGAGGAACAAGTGGGTGATAACTTTGACTTGTTCAGTGATTAGAGCAGTGGTGGTTACCACGAGAGGACTAGAGCATTTTGAGTAGTGGTCGTTAGGCACTTTTGTGATGAAATATTTGTTCTTGGTTTTTCAATTGCTTGATTTTAACCTTGACAGTGAATCTTACCATGAGATGGTTTAAAACGCAGTTAATGATAGTTGCATGTGTGATAGCTTGCTATTGGTGGTGCAATGTTAATTATGTGTGATTATGTGATTACATTTTGAACAACGTGACTTCATCTAAATGTAATCTTTGAGGTGATGCTAGAGATTGGTTGATTAGACTGTATAAGTAGACCTGTGTAGACCTGAGTTTTGATTATTTGTGTGTCTACGGTCTTAAGATAGTGTCACCTATGTGTTATGTTTAGGTGATGTTTGAAGTGTAAGGGGTGTGTTGCACTTTGTGTAACTATTCAGGCGAGGTCCTGTGGGAAATTGTAGCTACATACCTTATGTCCAGGTATACATGTTCAGGACCAGATCATGTGGGGAAATAAGATATTTTTATATCTTGTGTGTATGAATGTTTAGGGATGTTTGTGCTTAGACTGAGTAGTGTGTCGTCTTGAAATATGGGTACGACCCGTATGGGTATGACCTGGTAAAACTCGGTGTGAGTATATGATGACACGTGGCAGGGGCTACCGTTGTAGTGAGTAAGAGTTAAGGTTCATGAGTTTGTGTATCTATAAATGACGAGATCATATTGTATGCACGTAGACTTACTCAGATCTAGTTAGTTGTGTATGTGCACTTTGTGCGATTTAGAAGGTTGAGTTACTAGTACATGTGTAAAACATTGTGTCTTCTGTAGTTATGTGTGTCGGTGTGTGTCCTTGTAGTACACGCTTAGTCGTGCATAGGACGGGTGGTTAGTATGATCAAGCATGGTATTTCTATTTTGACGATTTTCTCGACGTTGATACATCGAGGTGATGCGAGGAGTTTTAACGTATTTCTAGATGACCGGTGAGGTGCTCTTATGAGATGCCTATGTTTATATCTCGGGAATTCGGAGCACGAAGCCATTGGGCGAGGCTATGAGAGTAGATGATGAAAGCGTTTACGTGGACGCTTGACCAGAAATGTTAATGGTGAGATCAAGGTGATGACGCTGAATATTTCAGCACGGAGTTAACCAGGTGACGAAGGACCTTCATGGAACACGTTCCATAAGGATTCAGTCTATGAGAGGAAAAAGAGAAATGGGGATGTTTTCCCTAGACAAGACGACAAATAGCTAAAGTTTGTGAGTAGACGATCGTCATGTTCGTACGTGATAAATGAGACGCTGTCGGTGATCGCTAGGTAATGATAGAGCAACCATGAGGAAAGTGAAACCCAGGAGGGGTAAGTGCAGGATTGCACATAAGTGACTAAGAAGGAAATGCCTACGCTGGTAAATTTAAGACTAGCTTAAAGTGAGCTCCTGTGGTACATTCAAGTGAAGCAAGTGTTTGGCTGTTGTAACAGTCATGAAGGTGGTAAGTGAACTTTTGAGAAACGTCGAGAGCTGATGGAGGTGACCCTAGTGTTGGGTGTATGCACATACTTAAGGGACATATTGAATGTGTGATAATAAAATAAAGAGATACTATGGTAGAGAAATTTGGTAGAGACCAGTGTAACTTGCACAAGCTCTTAGAGGTCATCTAAGAGGGGCAAAAGTAATACCCTTATAGGTAGGACAGTGGGCTTGAGTTTGAGAAATCATCGCAGGACGGTGATCAAGGTATGAGGCGAGAAGTATGACCACTTCACTTTGGAAGGACGACGAATGAATCCATTCGTGAAAGTTAGGGAGCCTACATGGAGAGGTGACCGTCGGAATAACGAGACCATTAGGATTATACAAGAGACAAGCAATTGTGCCCGTGAGCGGCAATGCAATGTGACAATTGAGTAGACAATTGGCAGTATTGTGCTACGTAGTACTAGGGATGGTACGTACGCTGCGGTTAAGAACATTAATAGCAAAAAGGTAGTGTCAAGGGCAATGACAGTGGAACCCTCGTGAAAGGGTTAGTAATCAAGCCGATCATTAAAGGCAACTTCTAGCAAGTGCCGGGATAGCAATAGTGGCAGATGCAACCGTTTGACTAATGGCTGAAAAGCCGAAAGGTTAGGGAACGTGTAGGTGAAATCTACATGTCCCAAAGTTAAAAGCGGGCAAAGGAGATGACTCTCTTGAACGCCCAGGGTGGTCGTGTTGCAAAGCAAGGTAATGAAACCTAATATTGAGAAGGTGAATGCTTGACACCGAATGGATTTGGTGCACGTGTGAGAACGGATAGATGTGTTGTATTGGTTTGTACCGACAAAGGATTCGAGGACGAATCCTCTTTTAAGGGGGTATACTTGTAACGTCCCGGAAATCTATATGATAACGGATTGGGTTAATGGATAACCCAGATCTTTAAAAAGAGAGGTAGTTAGTTAGCTTTTCGCGTAAAACTTAATTTAACGAGAATTAGAGGAACCGGTTAATCATTTAACGCACGGGTTGTGATCGAAAAGTGTAAAAGGGGAAGGAGGGGTCGGTTAGGGAAAGAACGGGATGGTGAGTAACGCAGAGCCGGCTACGCTGGCGTTGATGGAGGATGGCGGTAGCAACCGGAATGGAGATGGTGGTGGTTTCGGGGGCAGCAGGGAACGAGGACGGCAGCAGGGAGTGGTGACGGCTGTCACGGTGGCTGTTGGGGTGGTAGTCCACGGCAACGAGTGACAGTGGTGATACCCGTTGTCCACGGATGTCGGCTGTGATGGAGATGCATGTCGGTGGATGGTGGGGCGACGGTGGAAGTAGTGGTCCATCGTGAAAAGAAGGGGAACCCGGCTAGGGTTTTCGCGAATAGAAGGGTGACTTAGGGTTTGGCACGGTGGTGAAGACGAAGACGACGTGTGTGATGGTGCACGGTGGTGGACTCACACGTAGGCAAGGGCGAGCTCGGCTAAAGCGGTTGCATGCCGTGCATGCGCGGTGATCCGACACGAGCTCTACGAGCCGCATGGCTAGGGCTTCTTGCATGTGTCGCATGCATGCATGGGAACCAAGGTTTGGGTACGCGGGTTTCTAAAAGGGTCATGAATGGTTCAACCCATGCAACCGTGGAGCTAGGGTTCGATGGTTTGAATGACAAACATTCGAGACAAGTGTTTGGGTTTAATTATTGTTATACGTTATTCAACGTATGTTATGGGACGTAATCTGATCCTCGGATCGTACGTTTGGCAGGTACGGGGTTTGAGCAAGTAATCGGGGAACATAGCTACGATTTGGACTTGGTATAACCTGTGAGTTTCTTATCCCCTCTTTTAAACATTTTACTGTTTTGGGGCTATCGTACATACTCGCATGTTTTATTAAACGAACGTATTACGAGTTATGATTTAACTAGAAGTGTTTTATGAGACCATTATGTAATAATTAAGCTAACGGTCGTTATGGGATCCTTAGGATGGGTAAACAAGAGTTGTGATGATCTGGGTGCGTCATCTTATGAGTTAGTCGGGATGAGTCGGGAATTTAGTTAAACCTGTGATGGTTATATAAGGAGAGTTAGCATGGGAACCTGTAGGTGGTTCATTAACGAGTCATACAGATGCTAGTATGCTTTTGTGCGTCATGTGCTTGATGCTATGTGAATTGTGTCGTTGTCCTCGTGACCCGGCGGGTATTGTTAATGTGTCGTGTCCCTGTGACTCGGCGGGTATTGTGATTGCGTGGGTCTATGTCGTGTCCTTAGTATGTATGGGCTAGAAGTCAGTATGGTGTTTGTGTGTCGTATAATTACTTATTCGGAAAGAGTTGGGTAATGTGTCTAGACGTTAAGATGATACGTCTAAAGTAAGTGTTTTATTACACATGTAAGTGATTCGTGAAAGGGTGGTGAGTCGTAGTACATGTCCAGGAAGTGTCATGTGTATATATATGTTGCTTTGTGTGCTTGCATTGTTGTTCCAGTGTACGATCAACAGTGGTGTGGAGGGCAGGGTCCTTCAGGGTCATCATTGTACACGTGATCTGGCAGTCATCATATGGTGAGGTGTCGGTCACCGTATGGTAGATGATATAGCTACTTTGTGGGTGGCTGAGTAGTCATCGTAGATGACGAGTGTGTCACTATGTTTAGTGGTGAGGCCCTGTAACAATGGTAGAGTTGAGGTTATGACGAGTATCCCGACGGGGATAACCCTGATGAAGGTGTAGTGATGAGTTATGTATTTGTGTGCATATATATGTGTGTTAAATTGCATGCAACTTATGAGTTACATTAATTGTGTACGAGATGATATTGATGTGATAAATAGATGGAATTAATATGGTGTGTCGAGTTAGAATGACCGATGTGTCGGGACGAGTACATTGTGTACAACTGTTGTGTTAGTTGGTTTATGAGAGTCCTGGTTAGGGCTGGTAAGTCGGTGTCTAAAGGTTGGTTGAGTTAACTAGTGTATGATTAATATATATGTGGTAAATTGTGTGTTATTAGAGTAGTAAGCTCAATCCAAGTCGGAGAGACTTACTGGGTTTAAATGACGGGTAGAGTCTGGGGTAATGAATCCTTTGGGATGTTATAAAATAGCGGGGGTTATTTAGATGATGAAAATTTATAATACTATTTTCTAATGACCAGAGGGTCTTGAGTGGAGACAAACAATAAATGAAACGAGTTGTCTTTTTGCTAAATTAAACTATTAGAACTCACTCAGCGTAGCTGACTTTGTGTGTACGTTAGATTCTGTTACAGGTGAGCTTCGGGGTCGGCGTATCTTGGCTTGGGAGCGATGCTACTCGGATTGGTGTGCAGGCATTCGTGATGTAAATTTAACGACGATAACGTCATTAAAAAGTAATTAATGTTTTTTAGAAAGACTTCCGTTGTAGCTTGTTTAATAACAAGAGTATTTTAAAGAGAATAACCATTTGTGAGAACCAACTATAGAATGCCTGGTTTGGGGTCTTACACACGAATCGAGCCTTCAAATCTTCCCATATATCTGTTGCATTCTTATGATTAGCAACTTGGAGGACGAGTTCTTCAGACATGGCTTGATAGAGATAAACGATGGTCTTTGTATTTTTCTTCGCATCAACTTCTCATGTTGGTTTGAGTGCTTCCCAAATCTCATAGAGATTAAAAAGTGCTTTGATTTTTACTGCCCAAATTGTATAATTTGTTGAATTGAGAATTGGGCATTGGAACATCATTGGCATTCCTACTTCCTTTACTTCTACACTTTCATCATTCTTTAATGATTTCTCCGACATCTTTTGCTTATTCTTTCTCCCAATCTTAACAGATACTTTCTACTATATTGGTTTCGAATCGAATTTGACTTCAACTCTTCTAGTATCGAAACAAATCGATATCAACCTTCTTATAAGAGCAGTGCACGGGTTTTTTGGTCGCGGAGAGAATCAAAACCAACTGCCTCTTTTGACAACGGTGCACAGGTTTTTCGGTCCCAAAGTGAATCAAAACCAACCGTTATTACTGAAAACAGTACACGGGTTTTCGGTTGTAAGACGAATCAAAACCAACTGTTTTACCAACAGTATATGGGTTTATCAGTCGTCTAACAAATCAAACCAACTGCTTCTACCGAGAACAATACACGGGTTTTTCGGTTGCAGGGCAAATCAAAAACCAACTATTTCTACCGACAATAGTACCCAGGTTTTTTTCGGTTTCCTAGCAAATCAAAACCAATTGTTCTAAAACCTTTTTATTTTATTTCCTTTCTTTTGATAAAGACATGTATCTTATTTTTTCCTTTTATCTTTTTCAAAAACAAAGAATCAGGAAAGTTATCGTTAACCACTTTTCCGGTTTTTTGACTTCTCCCTGTTAACTTTTTATATTTTTCTTTTCCTCCGCTGACTTCGGTAAATCTCTGTGACAAACACTTATGATTTTGATTCCAACAAAAACACTGATGTCGAATGAGCAACCAACAAAAGTTTTGATTCCAGATTCGATATGTTTTTATAAACGAATATGTGATTGGTTTCGTTTTTTATTTCCCGCCAAAGAACTTCGTTGCGCTCTGTTCTTCGTCTCTTTGATAGGAATTCCTTGAATTGACTGAATTGATTAGACTGATGATATATTATGGTGTTTCTTGCTTCTGAATTGATTGTATCAAGTGGATAAATCGATTCCAACTTGATTTTAACTTCCAGATTTCGGTTTGGAATTGTTGCAGACTTGTGAACAAGAACAAGGGCTTGCCAATTTTTCCAAAACATGGATGATCAGATGTGAATCTTCTTTCTTGGAGCGTTACCGCTCTGATACCAATTATTGGTATAGAGAAGATCAAAACACTAATTACACACACTTAACATCACGTTCATATGAAGGAATTTGGTGGGTATTTATACCCATACAAAGGTTATGTCGGTTAATCCACCTCAACCGCCAATAACTAACTTAACTACCACTATCTTAGGTTATAAGATGATAATACAAATAATAATACTAACTTAGGTTAATACTAAAACTAAATAATAGTTTAGTTTAATACTTCAGAAAATATTGATAATGAATAAACATCTCATTTGTTATCTACTATAATTAATTACATGAAGTTTTCTCTATTTTCTTTTAGAGTAAACTTCAGTTTTCGTCCCTGAGGTTTGAACCAAACTTCAGGTTTCGTCCCCTTGTAACACATATCATCCCTGACGTTTTATGTTTTAACAGTTTTCGTCCCTGGTCCTTAACTCCGTTAAAATTTATGTTAGTTTTATATGAAATTACTAATATACCCTTACTCCATCTTTTCTTTTTCACACACATGGCATCTAGAGAGAGAGAGAAAGAACACGGGAGAGAGGGGAAGGGCCAGCGAGCTTCGGCTGCTCCCGATGGTGGTGTGCTCGAAGATGACGGCGACAAAGAAGGAACCTGACGGCGGCGACGGCGGTGACGGCTTACGTTCTCCCGGCAGTCTGAAGAGACAAACACGACGGCGGCGGCAGAGATGTGTAGCGGTGAAGGTGACGGGGGTTACTGCCTCAAGAAACAACGACTGGAGACGGGGTACTCGTCTTTCCGACGACCACCACGAAGCTCACCTCCGGCAACAGTGAGGGGCTGGCAACCCAACAATCACCACCGGTGTACCACCATATAACCTCGCCACAGCCACAATCAGTTACTACTCCTCCACAGCCGCCCCATCACCTCACCTGCAACCACCACCGGCGACGATACGAGGTGGAGTTAAGGACCAGGGACGGAAAATGTTAAAACATAAAAAGCCAGGGATGATATGTGTTACAGGAGGACGAAACCTGAAGTTTGGTTCAAACCTCAGGGACAAAAACTGAAGTTTACTCTTTGTTTTATATAAGATCAGTCCTGAGTTTTAGTAACTACCTTTTTAATAAATAAGATGAAATTTGTGAAAATATAACTCGTTTTTTTATTTGTAAAACTTAAAATTTTCAGAACAAATTAATATTTTTTAACTAATGCTATAAGTTTTGTCCAAGAAATTGGTATCAACATATAAGCACTTAAATTAGTTTGTCAACTTCAACAATTTTTGGAGTTTTAAAACTTCAAGATTGTACCTTTGCTCGTAGCTCCTCAATCTGTTCATTATAAACTTGCATCTAAAACACCAAAAAATCAAAATAAGTCAGAAGAATTTCAAGTCTAGCTAGCTCAATCAGAACTAGTTGAAACTCAATTTCCTGTTTTTTCTCTATGCAAAATGTCAACCTTTTGAGCTCGAATGATGCATATGCTCCTCTCCAGTTGATTTTCAATCTCTTGCAGTTCCTCAATGGAGCTTGATCCCAGGCCTTCTCCCAAAAGTTTTCTGTAAATTTTAAGATGTTACGACCGTTTCTTGCAAACGAACCGTCCATCTAAGTTTTACTAGAACATGTGTTGAGAATTGTAAGGAATCAGAACACAAAATTTTAACCTTTTTGAGAGCTCTAGGACCTCTATCTTCTTCTCCATGCTTGCTGTTTCCTGCTTCAAATGCTGTCACTAAAATACTATAAGTGACATGTTGCAAACGGTTGATAAAAGTCAACTTTTGACTTTAAGAACTTATAATTAAGAGGGTTTTCATGTAATTCTATAATCTTAAAGTAACTTTGTTACGATTTATATATAGGTACTGTTAATTTAAGTTGATACAAACCAATTAATATTATTAACATTTTTTGACCGAGAGAATATATATAAATCTGTCATTAGGGCAGAAACACGACTATGATCATATAGGAGAGAAATCAAACCTGAACATCTTCTACACTCGTAGAACTTTCGGTTTGAACTTCTTTTACGTGATTCTTGTAACGCTCGATTGTCCCATCCATGCTGAAGAAATTCAAAACACAAACATCAGATTCAAGTTATGACATTTTATCTAATTTTTACTAAACAGTTAGATGGAAAATGTTTAAGATACATTTTTATATATTTAAATGACAAGAAGTGTGTTTTGTCTCCTAGATAAGCTACTTAATTAGTTCAGGAAATTCCATGATTTATTTTAAAACCTAAGAGGAGAACTCAACTCAAACAAGACAGAATTCTCGGTTATTATAAGGTCATATCTCCTTTCTGAAACATTTAGTAATTTCAATTCAAGCAGGTTGGTCGTTTCAAAATGATAATCAAACTAACTACTCCTAACGTTAAAAACTAACTGCTCCTAATGGCAGGGGCTAAATTTGCAACCCGTGTAAAAAACTTTGGGCTTTGTTTGCAGTTTTTAAAACTTAGGGCCAAACTTGCAAAATGAACAAATCACAGGGGTCATTTATGTAATTAACTCAAAGAAATATTAAAAAGTTAGCAACGAAGATTTAAAATTATAAATAAAATATTAAATATTAATGTATGTTTAGCAATTAATAAAGAAAATATTAAATAGTTTAATAAGTAAATAATAAAAAGTTAGTAATGAAGAAAAAATAAGCGTGTAAAAGAATTTTTGCCTCACAAAATTGTAACGTGTGGCGCAAGCAATATCACAACATAATTTTAACTAGTCATAAAACCTAACCTCTCGTATACATTCTAATTAAAGCCTATATGTTGTCTTCGTTGTACCCATATGAGTACAGACTAGATGAAAGATATATTAATTGTGTGTACTCTTGGTTTCATCTTACCTTATACATCTTAATTGGTATGACGTTTATAATTTAGGATCTTATTCCGTAAAATAATCTTCTTGCACTAGCTAATGCTATAAATACTAATGAAAAGACCTAGTTCCCCACCATCTTCTTTGTTTATCGTCTTGAAACTTGCAATTATTCAATTTACTGTTATAAAAAGAGGGGATTGTATCAAATAAAAACGAGTGTACGTTGCACGGAGAAGATAGGTCTGAGCTCAACCACTACTAAACAAATGGGTATCACCAACAGCCAGATACTGACAGGCTTTCACCGACGACGGATTCTTGAGTACATGCTTTCAACTTTCACTAACGGATTTCCAACAGAAGTGTCCATCGATGATACTCGGTAGTTTGGTAGGGAACGAAATGGTAGACAATAGGATGTAGTTGTTTCTTAAGTACATTAATCATGATAATCGGTAGAGATCTCTTTTGCATAAAATATTGCTTCTTACCATAATAACAAATTCTCTATCCGTACGGAATTTGTGCTAATGACAAAAGCAATCTCTTATGCAAAAAGGTGTACTTGTACCATGCTGATGCTTAATGTGCTTGAGAAACAACCAAATGTATTGTTTAGCATTTCAATGGTTCAATCTCAACTTATCACTTCATCGTAGACCTTTTTCTTAAGCCGGATACCTCTTCATATTATCTTATTCGCAAATACAAGAATTGCAAACATCAAGAGGGTTAAACGGAAGCTCAGTCAGGTATGAATCATCATTAGCTAATGTTTAAATACTAATGAAATGATGTAACCCCGTCATCTTCTTTTCCAACCCCTTTGACATTTCAGGTGCCCATTTTTTTCTAATATCAAAATGTGAAAAGATTGGAGACGTAGTTGTGGAGTCTCACCAAGCAATAAATTATGGTTTACCATTTAGTGAGATAAATCCCTTCTTTGTTTTACCACAGTGGGTCTTCAGGTGGTGGGTTTCCCTTGGAATGGTGGACGAGCCGGGTCACCAGCGCTGTCTGCGTTCGCGGGCGTGGGGGGCCTTTTGCCATTGGGTTTACCCGGGTGACCGGACATATATTCGTTGGCCATTCAAAAAAAAAGTTACATATCTCTCTTCTATTTTGATATTGCTAAAGATAAGCATTTGAATTAGGACAAACTCGATATTGCTAAAGATGAGCATTGGAATTAGGACAAACTCCTTTAATTAACCAAGAAGAATGTGTCATTTTTAATAACATGGTACCTTGTTTCTTGTGATGATAGAAAATCTTTTCAGCTAGCATTAGCATAGAAATGAGGAAATGAAAATTAAAATAATTTCTTAAAGGATATTAAATGGAACCGTTCCTTTTAAAAAAAAAATTATATATATATTAAGAGCAATGGTGGCATGTTCCTTTTTTAAAATGAGGTTATGTTAAGAGAAATAACATTGGTTATGTCCTAATAACCGGGTTATATTAGTTAAGAGACTAGTTATAGTCGGTTTGGTTTTCCGTCTTATTACGAGACTGAAAACGGAGCTCCTATTAGTTGTCAATATGTCTCACTTGTGCGTGTAGTACGTAGTTTGAAAAAAACATTTAAATTTGGACATCATAGATCACATCAATACATTTATTGTATATAAACATTACAACCGTTGGTCATTTGGTACAATGGTAGCCCCAATACTTTTCATAGTGGAGGTCTTGGGTTCGAATCCTGACCACATCAAAAAAGGGGTATGTGGTCAGGTCAGGGGGTTTACCCAGTTGGGGGGTTCCTCCTGTGGTTGGCTACCCTAGATGTTCTAGGTGTTGACCACGGGAAACCCAATTATCCTAGAATATCTAGGTTTTGCCGTTCAAAAAAAAATATAAACACTACAAAAATTAAGCTAATTATCAGTTGTGTGTATACACAAAAAAATGTGCATGGACTTAGTTCACAAACTAGTCTAACATCTTTCCCGCAACTGTATGTCTTAAGTTTTCTTTTTTCTTTTACTTGTTATTTATGTTCGCTTCCTTATGTGCAGAAGATTATTACACGTTTATAAGTACAAACAATGGTGTACGTATTTTAATCACAATGAAATTAACCAGTCCGTATAATTTTAATATTTGTTGTAATGAAACAATATAATTATCATAATTAAAATTTAATCAGTAAACCCTCTTTAGATTCTAGAAAAGAAACTGCTTAATTAGAATACAAATACATCACTAGGGGTTAGAAAAACAAATTAGTATCAATTTTTTGTGAACTTTTTCTCTATGCCTCTATGGACAATATTTGGATTAAATGCACATTCTTTATTTGTCAAATTTGAAGCGAAATTTAGATATTTTTGCTATTATAATCATTAAAATATCGGTTTTGATACAAATATTTAGAAGAAATGAATATTTTTATATTAAACATCATCATGAATTATGTATTTTTGTAAAGATTATTTGATCTAGGAGATATATAATATAAATAACGGTGAGGTTCAAATGCTAACCAATAAACATAGTGTTACGTATATGTAACAATTATAATTATGTTAATGTTACATATATGTAAACACTATTTGTCACGTATACGTAAAACTCATCATTTCCGTATTTATGTTCAAAATATTTATTCAAGATACTCAAATACTATTTTAATAATTAAAAGAAAAAATAATTTATAAATTATGTGATTGTTTTATAGTGGTTAGCACAGTTATCACATAAAAAGTTAGTTAGTATTTGAACTCCTCTCATATAAATAATGCACTATGATCGTATGTATATATATATATATATATATATATATATATATATATATATATATATATATATATTTGAGGGTTATTCTACAAAGTCTAAAAAGTGTAAAAAGTCTTTTAAAAACCCCACCATCACCCCCCAAAAGCCTAAAACCCCCACCCCCCCCTCCCCCCATAAAAATCTAACGCCCACCCTACCCCCAAAAACCTAAAACCCCCAACCCCACCCCAAAAAACCTAAAACCCCCACCCCCCAAAAGCCTAAATACTAAAAGCTAAACCCATAAGGCTAAATCTTAAGGCAAAAACTAAACCCTAAAATGTAAACCCTACAAGCTAAGATCGTAGAGTTCGACGAGAAGGTTCTAACGCCGCCGAAATGAGTAAAATCGGAGTTCGTATGAGCCGGTTAAGAGCGTTTTAAATGACTTTTTACACTTTTTACATTTTTTTGCGAAACCTCACACTATATATATATATATATATATATATATATATATATATATATATATATATATATATATATATATATATATGAGGTGGTTATAATAAAAACCCACTTGAGTTGAAAAAACCTTGCAAACCTTGTTTACATATGTTAAAAAATAAATAAATAAATAAACTTTTTATTTTTGGGATGGATTCTACATTCAATTTTATCACTTTTCGTGAAAAAATTATAAAAAACCGCCGAGCGGTTTTTTTTAATTTTTTTTTAAAATCTGACGTTTATTACATATGTAAGTTCTAAGTCTGATATATGTAAATGCTGACGTATTGCATACGTAAGCCTAAAAAACGTTGATTTTTGCTATTTTTTACATATTTTTTATTTCCTTTTTTATTCGGCGTTTTTTTATTTTTTTTTTGCGTCTAGGACTTTTTTTATATAAATAATCATTCCCAATTTTTTTTAAAAAAATTTGTAATTTTTTTTTCAAAGGTTTTTTCAACTGGAGTGGGTTTTTGTTTTACACTTCCTCTATATATATATACATCTGTATTTAGTAGTTTATTCTTTTTATGGCAAAAATCTGATGAAAAGCAAAAGCTGATCATTTTCTGCATATGTAGAAAAGAAGTTGGAATATATGAAGCAAATACTTCAAGTTATAATCTGACTGAAACATGCCTGACAAAGAGTGTAAGTGTTTGTAGATCAGAAGTTTTGGGTAAAATATTAACTAATATCTATATAAAGATCTAAAAGAGGTCAGTTTTGTGCGATTCAAACTCAAATCTCCTCGAAAAACATGTACGTGTGCATCAAAATAAATATTAGAGAGATGCAGAAAACGTACTCTTGGCCCAAATTTGATCTTAAAAGATTGAAAATTGTATCTAAACAACGAACTCGATCTAGTAGACAAAAATATACAGATAGATTCTTATTAGTAACCCTAAAAGTAAAAATAAATAAATAATTATTATTATAATATTAAAAATAATAATAATAATAATAATAATAATAACCAAATTGGATGCATTTTTGTCAAGTCTAGTTCAAACTTCAATTGTAATGCATAGCAATATAGAAAGAGCTTTGTTTTTTTTTCAGTTTTCTAAGAATTTGTGTTTCAATGGAAGGGGTCTTCCTTCAATGGTAACCTCAGATGGATCTATTCAAGATCTTGTCAATGCAGTATTTTCTTATTATTATTTTTTTTTTCCCCAAATAAAAGAGAATACAAAAAGAATCAAGTTTCAGATCTAATTATGTGAGTGATTGTGTTTTCTAACTACTATGTTTCAACACGTGTGAGAGATGGGTGGAGGAGAAGGAGAACAAAACCCTAAGGACTCCGGAACATGATGTTAGAATCGCAAGTAATCGCCGATCAGCATGCCGTTGTGAATATACCGGATAACTAAAACTAGAACACACACAAAAATTAAATAACTCATATACCGACGATCTACATGTATATGTATGTGTTTATGTATTATGTATATGCATGATAGAAATCAGAAAGAAAGAGCCCACAAATTTAACTCAATCAATAATCAGAAAGTAGTGAAAGAGATGAAACCTTGAGCTTGCAAATTCATAGAGCTTGCCTCTTGGTGAGAAGATAACCAAAGCAACTTCAGCGTCACAAAGCACAGAAAGCTCAAAAGCTTTCTTCAATAAACCATTTCTCCTTTTGGAAAAAGTCACTTGTCTACTTGTAGCATTCTCTATCCTCCTCATCTGGGTCTTTCCTCTCACCATCTTAAGTTTCTTGAAATAGACCTAACATTTCAAGAAAAAGTAATCCATAAACCATTTCAAGATCATCAATGATACAAATATTTAAACAATAAGTTCTTGAATCAAATAGAAGTTCTCATAATCTCATAAGTGTTAGATATGCAAATGAACAAAAAAGGGGGAAACTTTGTTGCTAAATATGTCTAGAAAGAGAGAACTTACGAAAGAAGCAAATTAAACCTCAGATTGGTGTTCTTTAGGGAAGAAAGTAGAGAGAGGTGATTGTGTGTGTGTGTGTGTAAACTTGTGAGAGAAAAGTGTGATTGGGGGAGGAGTACTATGCCTTAATTAGAATGGACATATGAAAGGTTTGATGACCTTTGCTGATTGGTTACTCTCTGTAGTCCTTAAAAAGAAAGAACAGTAAACTGAACTCACCCAAATTATGGCCAAACACATTACTTAGACTATGGATTTCAATTTTCAATACTAAAGTACATATGCTAATGCGTTACGTACATATTGTATTAGATGATTTACAAAAAAAATCAATAAAAAAAAAAAAGGTAACCACCTTATTTAAAACATCTTCCCCTTTTATTTGATAACATAGAAAAAGGTAAATCACCCTGGATATCTTATATTATAATTATCATTTAAATTTGACCCCACCTGTTAAAAACACGAAAAGAGGTGAGACATCAAATAACAAGGTAAAATTGGCGATCAAGGCTGAAATAACAAAAAAAAATTAAAGGCAAAAGGTGTAATGATACAGAGACTATTTGCATGGTCTATTGTAACACTCTAGGAAAAATTCTACATCGGCCGTGGTCACGAGAAATTCTTGGTTCATAACACATGTCCCGCCTCAAATATCATCAATGCGTTTTGGGCGATTGGATGTGGATAAGAGGAGAACTCCACAGTTAAGCGTGCACGGGTGGGACCTCCTGGAAAGTTTTCACTCGTGCAACCAAAAACAAATCTGTGGGCTCCTAGTGGGCAAAACGAACAATATTGGTGGTATGAGGGCTCGGATGTTATAAATGGTATCAGAGCCACTCATGTGCCGTTCGGGATGGTGGGGGAAACCTCATCAAGAATGGTAAGTCCACTGGGGGTCCATGAGGACACTTTAGGCAAATCCCACATCCCTGATTAGGATGGTGGGGCAAAACTCATCGAGGAGGATGAGTCCATAAGGGGGTGTTTGTAACGATACAAAGAAGATTTGCATGGCCCATTGTAACACCCTAACCAAATTCCACATCGACCATAGCCAGGAGAGATTCTTGGTTCATAAGACAGCCATGCCTCAAATATCATCAACACGTTTTGGGCGCATTGGCTGTGGATGAGAGGAGAACTCCCAGTTAAGCGTGCTCGGGTGAAGTAATCCAGGGATAAGTGACCCCGTAGAAAGTTTTCACTCGGACAACTAAAAACAAATCTGTGAGCTCCTAGTAAGCAAAGGAGACAATATTGATGGTATGATGATGAGAGAATTACAAAATAAATGATATCAACAAAACTAACATAAAACAATATAATATAATATAATCTAAGTTAACGTGAATACCCGACGTCCCCTTCACCTTTGCCGTGAAATTATAACCTATGAAGTGTGACTTTCATTAGGGTCCTCACGAGGATACTACGACTGTTAATGATATTAGGATTTAGGCTCTTATAAAAGGCAAGTCTTCGATGTTAAACTATCATTCATCCCCCTATTTTCTCTTCGTGTCTCCCTCTCCTTCAGTCAACCTGATGATTCTATCGACGAACCCTTAAGCCTCCAACCACCACACAACACGCTTGAAATCCAAATTTAAACTAGTCGCTAGCTATCTACACTTGTCATCACCTCTGACGATTATCTTGTATCACGAGGAATTGTTGACGCGTTGTTGTGAAATTTTGTCAGCATTAATTAAGCCACACCAAACGCTGACCAACCGGACATTCACTTGCAACTCAAGGTAACCATATGCGAGTTTTTATCTTTCTATGTTCATTATGCTAGTCGCCTTCACATTATTATCCACGATGTAGAACATACTCATTTTTTTTCTTTTCTCATAACTGTAACATTTAGTGAATAAAATAAAACTAAATCACTAACATTGTATGAATTAGATAACCTAAAATTTCATTTTGATAAGATGCTAGCCAAACAATTTGAGAAAAAAACCTACCGCTACAAGAAAATAGTACTATCACTAACGGAATATTTTCGAACAGATTATGTCATCGAAACGTTTCTGACAGAATTCCGACGGATACGGTCCCAAAACCATTTTTATTATTTTTATTTAAAAAAAATAAGACATGTCTCTTATCCGTCACAAACTTACCGACATCTACAAATCCATTGGTAATCCGTTGGTAACAGATGTCACGTCGTAGAGTCATTTCAGGTTTGATTCGCGGTGAATTGAACTGTAGTGGTTTCTGACGGAAATCCGTCGGAAACCGTGGAGTTTCCAAAAAATCCAGTTCCCCGTAAACATGTTTTATCCAGAAAAATGATTCCTAATTTGTGTAGTGAAGTTTTCCGACTGAATTCAGTCGGTAATCCGTCACACATCCATCGGAAATGTTTCCTATACATACAAGCATCATGGTGTTTCTAAGAATAGCAAACACACACCGGTGGAAATTTACTATAAATAGCCTACGTTGTACTCATCTAGTCTCTCAAACCTTTTGATATTTCAGAGTATGGAAGACCTTTGTTTGGGCATCATATGTATATTGTAATTCGTGTAATTTACATATTTAGTTTATTTATCAATTAAGAACCTATATATAAATCTCTGGTTTAGTGTACATAATAATAATAATAATAATAATAGTTATTATTATTATTATTATTATAAAATAGTAATAGTAATGTTAATATTAATAACAATAATAATATAATAACAATAAATAATAATGGTCACCGATGGTCAATTAGGGCGTTTCATGATCAACGTTGATTATTATTAGTCAATTCGGGTCAATAATAACCAATTAAAGTCATTAATGGTTAAATCAGATCGTTGATAGTTAACTAGAGTCATTGATAATCAATTAGAGTCATTAATAGTCAATTATGATCATTGTTGGTCAATTAGAGTCAACATACACGACCACTGATATTTATTTGGTACTTCATGTTTGAAACTCCCTCACATGTTCGGCCTTTTTCCCATAAGCTCTGATTCTCTTGATGGGTTGGAGCATTTTGTCATGAACTTATCTTTCCAAGCTTTCGTTGTAACATTCAATTTCAACTTCTATGTTGATCAAGTCTCCTAAACATAAATGTGAACTCTATTGACTTTGATTTTGTAGATCAAGCTTACACTCGTTTTATATTGTTTGTTAGTCTTCATATGAATGTTCATACCTTCACTTACTTGTATAAAGGTAATCGACTTCAATTGTGATGGTTTTCCACTTTTCACCATATTGTACGCTTATTTTCAATGATATTTCATTATGCTTAATCTACCAACTTGGGACTTTAACATATATAGCATATACAACTCGCAATCAAGTCACCTTATTATCACAATTTTTTAATTGCATAATAATCAATAAATCAGGAAACTTCACCATATTTATTCTCTTAACAGACATTCATCAGTATACTTCACTTTGGGGAAGTGGTATCTACTTACCTTTGCATTTTAAGTCCTCTCATGGATATCTCTATCAAACCTTGTTGACTTCCTATAAGTTAACATAACTCGTTAGTGTGCCTTATTATGCATTATTTCTTATTTGTTCACCTACTGATAAATATTACTGCTAATTCAAATCTAATTGATTTTGTTCAACTATAAGCATCCATTGGATGGTGTCCAAACACCTTAGAGTGTATATTGATCTTATTAACCCACTCTTCAACATAAACTGGCATGCTATGTACAAAGCTTACAAATTTAAGTTTCACCACTTCCTTGTACTTTTAAAACTCAACGTGTTTAGGGAAGTACAAATGATTGAAACCATCCTTCCAATTACACTTACGAGTTTATCAATTTGACATTTAAATGATTGAAACCATCCTTCCAATTACACTTACGAGTTTATCAATTTGACATTTTAAACATTGTCATACATTTTGGATCTCCATATAAGATGCATAGAGTGTGTGTAAACATTGTCGAAAAGGCATTTATTTTATCAAAGATATCCATCAAATGCACGGATTTGAAATCGTCTTTATGCCCCCACTAATAACTCTAACTCTAATTTGTCATCTTGAGTCCTAGTCTCTTAGTTTCACCCTTTGAGACAAAGATATTGCTTTCTTTCTTTTATAAACTAAGGCTTTTAGGGGTGTCTTATTTACTTCTATGGCCACTAATCGAAGTCCCTCGAACCTTGTTTTCTTCTCGCATATGGCCTCTGTCTCGGCCATTGTAGGTCTCCTTTGCACCTCATGCACATGTTGCACCTCACCTCTTTCTTAGGAAACTCTTCTTTTATTCCGCCAATGGACTCCCCCTTAGGCGTTCTCATGCTTATTTTGCACCTAACTACTACCATGGGTAACACCTTTCTTATGGTGATGGCACAAAGTTACTGCATAGACCCCATGCACGCCTCTTTCTCTTTTCCCTCGTCCTCGTGCATCCTTGTTACCAATGTTTTCAAGCTTGGCTTGTTTGGAGGTTTTTGTGCTCCTTCTTTTCCGGGCATGATCCCACTTGTCTCTCGCACCCTTCTTATCATCATTTTCTACATCATTGGCTTGTGTGGTCTCCTCTCTCTCAGAACGATAAGTGATTCTTCTCCTTCTATCACCTCGCAAAGGTTCTGCACTCTTCACCTCATTTGCTCTGTCTTTGCCCATGGTTGTAACCCATTAAGAAAGTAAAACATGGAATCCTTGTATGTAAAATCTAAGATCTTAAGAATTAGAGTCATCAAGGCTTTCACATACTCTTGGATCATTCCATCATGCACGGGTGGCTCTTTGATTCATCCTTGGCTTTAGCTATATAGAATTAAGCTCCCAAACAAACTCATCCTATGTTTTGATGGTGTACGTACCTCGCTCAATGTCCACTTTCGACATCTCCGCCACAATGTGGTAGTATCCTTTAAGTATATTGTGTTCATCTTAGTCTTGGTCTCATCGTCCATGATTCGTACCCCCTCTAAGTTTTGTTCCATCTCCCACACGAACTCATTGACCACCCTTAGTTCGCTTTTGCCAAGGAACGGTGATCGCGTTGGTATTTCAATCTTTGTTGTGGTAGTGAAAGTCCCAACTCCATTAATCATTACCTTCTCGCACAAGACCACATCAGCTTCCAAGTCTTTGAAGCTTTTGCTACAAGTAGATACTTCCCCTCCACTTCATTCTGTAACTCCTCAATCTCGCTTTTGACCATTTCTCTCAAGTCCTAAACCTGTGTTTCAAGTCGCCACTTAACATGTCGATGTCACTCTTGAAGTCGTCCCTCATATGCACAACATATGATCCCAACTCATCCAATTAATGGGGTGAATCTTGGAATCATACAATCAACTACCTCATACATGACTCTGCATCCATAACCTTCTTGTCCAGCTGACCACCATGTACTTGGACCCACCTCGACCGTTCTTAGCTCCTTGTCAAGACTCTCACCACCCTCAATACTTGTTGTTGCAATCTTTCAACATTAAGTTGTCATCCTTGTAATTGGACTCTTAAGGGAAGTAAGCTTAAGCTATGCCAGGAAGTGTAAGCACTTCTAACATGCACATTTCTTTAATCATTGAGACACTCCAAAAATATAAAGGGGTGGCCAATAACCCACACCTTAAGAACATTTCGAGTAGATTATTAAAAATATTCAACGATTTGTGGATATGACATCTATTCACATGTTTTTAACATCTATTTTTAGTGTACACATCTTTAAGTATAAGATAATGTCAATGTGAACGGCGTGGTTAATTAGGTTATTTACTGTGTGTTTCAGTCGGCTTTGACAAAAATTCTAGATCGAACTACTGATTCCTATTTCTCCATAACAACAAACCAAGTTGGGTTTGTCATCCGGATCGGATAGTTTTAACGATATGAACCGATCTTTTTTCTCAAAATTCTTATATCACTAACACTATTTGCTTTCACTTTTCTCTAGCACGAGGAAAACTACCAATACCATGGATCCATTTATCTCATGTTTTAGATAAAAGGGAACGGATATTTTGAAAACCCACATGAGTTGAGAAAACATTGAAAACTCTTCCAAAAAATATGTTTTACTTGTTTCTTTTTAAAAAAAATTGAAAATCATTCTAAGCAACTTTAATAAAATTTTCGTCAAAAAATACAAAAAACGCCGAGTGGTTTTTTTTTAAATGGACAAAAATCCTCGTTTTGTGTAAAAAAAAATCGTGTTACTTATGTAACACAACATGTTATATATGTAAAAACAAATGTTACATATGTAAAACAATTAGGCAGAATTTTTATAAAAAAAATTATAAAAACATATGCTCGGCGCTTTTTTGATTTTTTTTATAAAAAGTTTTCAAATTACATATAAAAGCTTTTCCAAAAAAAACCCTTATAAAAATCCATTTTTTAAAAAGTTTTCAATGTTTTAACAACTTTAGAGAGTTTTCATCCTATTACATAAATCACTTTGTGTTTTGGTCCAATTTTTAGATTTTCTCTCTCATTAGAACTATAGTGGATTTCATCCCTATTGTTGCTATTTACATTCCCTGTTACAAATAAAATAATTAAAACATAAGTAAACATTTTATTTCTTTACTTTCTCTAATTCTAAATAGTTTTATAATATATTAATTAATGTTTATGATGATGTACTCATCCGAGAAGATGAAGAGATGGCACTACAAAGATTTGGAGCATTAGTGGCGACAATTGTCGCCGCTAAAAGTCCCCTAAGTCACCGCTATTACTATTAGCGGCGATATATCGCCGCTAATGTCCAAAAAATCGGTGATGATGATACTTGTTGAAAAAGACAATACCTAAGGGTCCGGTGAAGGGAGTAGTGATGGTTGTTGATGATAGAGAAGAAATGAAGAATAATGGGAAATGTCATCAAATGAAGATATCGTTTAGTTAGATTTTTCTTTTTTAAATATTATAAAAATCAATTAAAATTAATTTATATTCTCATATCATATGCTGTTGTGGTTTGGGACATATTTCTTAAATGTTCCCTTTACTAGTACAATTCCACTTATGCATTCCTTTTATAAATTGCTCCCTTTACACGTACAATTCCACTTATGCATTATTCCTTTTATGGCAATTAACTTCTTTGGGAGGAATTAAGTCATGGGATTTACAATATATAATTTATAATTTTGACCTATAGGATTTGATTCGGCATTACTACTCTATTAGTTGAGTATTTTGGATTTCATAATAAAGATAAAATCAAAGAATATAACAAATTGCAAATATTATATTTTCATATACTATTTGTATTTCACAAAGTGACAACATTGTCTCATAATCGGATTAAATATATTTCAATCTAAAATATATAAAATTTCAAGTTGTAATAGATTTAAACTGTTTTTATATAAAATACATTTAATCCAGTTGTTATAAGATATGACATATGATTAATATATACATAATGCGATATCCAACCACTTCTGTGAATATAAACCGTAGATCTTGAAATCGAATTAAAACTTGTCCATTATCAGTTGACCAATAAAAGATGTATCACGACTATTTTTGTAACTTTACAATAATAAAACATGGTTATGCAGCAACTTTATCGTAACCACAAATTAGGTATATTAAAGTACCAAATTGTAAATGATTCGAACTTTTAGGTGTAAAATTCATTTAATACAATTATACTAGTATAAAAACAAGATTATTACTGCAGATAAAATATGGAGTAAGATTTTTTTAAGTGATAAGTTTCTTAAAATAACATTTATATATTTAAAGATATAAAGAAAGATAAAGAAAGATTATTATATATTCGGATATAACTTTTATATATTTAAAAATATAAAGAAAGATAAAGGAGAAAATCTTAAGAGAAAGAAAAGAGGTGTTTAAGGGGGACCATTAGGCGTGCAATGCAATTATTCCATAATTGGAATAATAATTAGGGTTTTATAATAAGATGTGGTCCTTGGATTATTGAACAGTGTGGAAATTTTGAATTCAACTTCTTGTTTATTTAAAAAAATATTTTATTTCTCCAATTTTTCTAGATATTCGATTCCAAAAAAAGAAATCATCCAATGATTTATTTACCATGTTTTCATATATATTTATATATATATATATATATATATATGGAGAAGTTCATAAGAAAACTCCTCCGTAGTGAGAAAACTAGAGAACTCCTCATTAAAGAGAAAAAAATTCAAAAAAATAATAAAAAAATCATAACTCAAAATATAAATCAAAAAAT
Organism: Smallanthus sonchifolius; assembly: GCA_023525975.1. Classification (NCBI taxonomy): domain Eukaryota; kingdom Viridiplantae; phylum Streptophyta; class Magnoliopsida; order Asterales; family Asteraceae; genus Smallanthus; species Smallanthus sonchifolius. The sequence goes on along the minus strand of CM042021.1, from coordinate 25,480,972 downwards.
AAAAAAGTGGTTCGGAGACCATGTTTCCCACGTCGTCCTCGTTAAAAAAAAAACGCAAAAAATGCCCGGTTTAGTTTTTTGTTTTAGTTTAGTTTTTATGGTTAGGTTTTTGGGTTAGGTTTTTTAGGGTAGGATGGAGTGGGTGGGTTTAGGTTTTTGGGTGGGGGTGAGTGGGGGTTTAGGTTTTTGGGGGTGAGTGTGAGGGGTTTAGGTTTTTAGGGGGGGGGTGGTGTAGGGGGGTTAGGTTGTTTTGGTGGTGGGGTGGGTGTGGGGGGGTTAGGTTTTTTGGTGGTGGGGTGGGGGTGGGTGGGGTAGGGTTAGGTTTTTGGGTGGGGGTGAGGTGGGGGGTTAGGTTTTTGGGTGGGGGTGGGGTGATGGGTTAGGTTTTGGGGTGATACTACACATATGTAGTATTGAAAAAAAACGAGTTAATTCTTATTTTTTATAACGTTATTTATACTCAAATGAAAGATAAAGAAATTATTGATTTAATGGTGCAATTTTTTCATCATTATGTTTAATTGTAACACTCAGATAGTTCCCAAGTAAATATAAAGGCTAAAAGTGTCAAAAATACAAAGTTCAGGGGTTCATTTGTAAGTTCTTTAAATAAGGAGGGCTAAAATTGAAAATTTTAAAAGTGAAAGGGGTAGCGGACCGCTACCCTAAGCTTTAGCGGTCCGGTACTTGTAGAGGAAGGAACTGGGTGGCGACACGTGTCCCTGTGACTCACCGGTCGAGTTATGACACGTGGAAGGGTGGCGGAACGCCAGCCTGAACCATAGCGGTCCGCTACGGCGCTAAGGAAATTAAGTCACCTCAATGGGTGGCGGACCGCCACAGCCCTGTGTAGCAGTCCGCTACGGGCCCGAAGTTCACCTATAAATAGAAACTTGACTTCAGCTCATTTTTCACACACATTTTCACACTCTAAAGCGCACACACACTCTGAAATTCCATTCCCGAGCCGTGGTTTGCATACGAGGGTCCGGTTTCTCACTAAACGTCCGCAAACTGCCGTAGATAGTACCGAGGTAAGGTTTTCGAATATCCTTAGGTTTCCTTTGTGTAAACCTAAGATAGGGATATTGATGTCGAATGTGATTTAGGGTTCTGTCAAGGTGTTGATTGTTATAATTGATTCAGAAGGAGGTTCTGCTTAAGGTGAGTTCCTCTTAACTGTGCTCTATAAAATGTTTTGCAAATGATTTTTATCTGAGATCCCAATATCATCCATGCATATATCCCATGAATAAGTACTTATTATGGCCATGAATGGGGGGACTGACGGGCGAGAACTGATCCTCTCGTATTTGGCCGGACTTGTATCCGGAGACAAGGGAGTCACCTGTATATATGTATGTTGTAGACTCAGAATCCATGGGAGGTTACTGGGTGACGGATTGGGAGGGATGATTATTAGACCCAAACCCGAGTAAAGCTGAGGTCCTGGGGTATTCTTGTATCGAGGATACAAGTTGTGAAAATACGATTTTGTTTATGAATTCACTAGCGTTATGCTGATCCAAAATGTTTTCAAATTTTTTTAGCACAGGTGACCACTAGCATGTAGTTGGCATTCCAGGAGACATACAAGTATTTTGAGATAGGGATGACTAAGGGCAGGTTCTTGTGTAGCCGTAAGGTCTGAATGGATGGCACGTTCTCCGTGAACTATAAGTCCAGAGTTATATGTTGTATTACCAGTCAGTCCTTATTGTAAAACATTATTATATATAAATGAAATAAGTTATGACTTTTAAGTCTTCCGCTGTGTGTTTTTGGTATCAACGTCACAGTAACTAGAAGGCGACCTTCTGACCGGTATGTAGTCATCTGACAAACGGAATGTTCTGTCTAAGGAAAGAGCGGTGTATAAATCTCTCCTAGAGCCGTCGTTCTTTCCTGGGAACATATCTGTTGGAGGTACTACTCTGGTTAGATAATTGTCATGTGTTACGGGTGTGACATTAATGTCAAATATTTTTCTACTGTCAGGTCATTGTGTTTAATTTAGGTCATTGTGTCAAATATTTTCTAACACTTTGTTATATATTATACATAAAAAGTAGTAACAAAAATAACACGAAGTTATCTAAAACATAAAACACAATGATGAATACATATAACACAATGATGAAAAATATTTGACACAATAACCAGGCCTGACATTAGACACCATAAAAACGAGCGTTTTTTTTATCTTTAAAACGAGTATAATGTCGTTATATACAAAAACGAAAAAAAATTTGTTTTCCAGCTCATTGTGTAATTTTCTCGTCATTGTGTCTAATGTCAGGTCATTGTGTCTAATGTCAAGTCATTGTGCCAAATATTTTTCATCACTGTGTCTAATGTCAAATATTTTTCTAATGTCAGGTCATTGTGTCTAATGTCAATTTATTGTGTCAAATATTTTTCATCACTTTGTTATATATAATACATAAAAAACAATGACAAAAATAATACGAAATTATTTAAAACGTAAAACACAATGGCTAAAACGAGCGTTTTTTTATCTTTAAAACGAGTATAGTGTCGTTATATACAAAAAACGAAAAAAAAATTACGTTTTCCAGCTCATTGGGTAATTTGCTCGTCATTGTATATAATGTCAAGTCATTGTGTCAAATATTTTTTTATCATTGTGTCTAATGTTAAATATTTTTCTAATGTCAGGTCATTATGTCTAATGTCAAGTCATTGTGTCAAATATTTTTTGATCAGTATGCTATATATAATACATAGAAAACAGTGACATATACAAAAAGTGAGTCGGGTTTTCGGGATATTACATTTGTGTAATCTAGTCTCCACAGTCAGCATATACAAAAAATCCAGTACAATTCAAAAATTCTAGTACATAATACTAAAACAGCAAACTAGTACGGTGGCAAACCTGCATATCACAACAACAAATCACACAAATTAGTTCTATAATTTATTGTCATCAATACTACTTATGGAACACAAATTAATACTAAGGAAGAACGATTCAAACACACTTACATCTTTTAGGGTGATAAAGATCTCATTTACATCAAATTTATATGCTATCTTCTGAAGCACACAGTAGGTACCCGCCATCAAAGATGAAGTTGAGCGCGCAGGTGTACGGAAATCAGCCATGGTGGTGACTGGAGCCCTAACTTTTCGTTGGGCGGAAATCAAGCTAGCTTTCAAACCGTTGCTCGACAAGGCTCAAGCCTCCACTGAAAAATCTGACCCTACTCGTGATCCTTATGGCGCCGATGTCGACGCCGTTACTAAGAAATCTGTGGACGAACTCGTCACCGCTGTCGAGGCCGCCGCCATATCCACCGGCGCTACACCTTCTTTCCAGTGAAACGATGATAGTCTGACGGCTTCTCGGAATCCGATCTGAGCTTTATTGATGAGATGAGTCGGTTGATCAGGATCTAAGCTTTAGTGTTTCTTCAACCGATCTGGAACTATCAATTTAAGTCTTTATAATTTAGGGTTGTGTTGAGAGCTATTTTCAAGGACAAAAATGTTCGTACACTCTAATTTGTTAAACTGCCATGTATCACAATCTCCTTCCTTCTTAGTCTATTTAGGGAAAATCTTATTCTTATTTGATCCTCCCTATATATATAGAGGATGGATATAATGAAAACCCACTTTAGTTGTGAAAATGCTGAAAACTCCAAAAAAGCGTGTTTTTACATGTTTTTTTTTAAAAGCTTCTAACCACTTTTGGGAAGATTTTCGTAAAAAAAACATAAAAACGCCGAGCCATTTTTAAAAAAAAATTGACAAAAAATCTCGTCAACATGTGTTTTTTCATCATGCTACGTACGTAAAAACATCGTGTTACTTACGTAACAGCTGAAAAAACAACATGTTACGTATGTAAAACAACTGGACAAAATTTTAAAAAAAACATTTATAAAAAAAATGGCTCGTCTATTTTTTTAAGTTTTGAAAATTACATATAAAAGCTTTTCGGCAAAAAACATGTAAAAACACGTTTTTTAGAGAGTTTTCAACGTTTTCACAACTTAAGTGGGTTTTCATTCTATATATTCCCTATATATATAATATATGTAGGGAAGGTTTCAAATACTAACCAACTTTTTATGTGATAACCGTGCTAACCACTATAAAACAATCACATAATTAATAAATTATTTTTTCTTTTAATTGTTAAAATAGTATTTAAGTATCTTCAATAAATATTTTGAACGTAAATACGGAAATGATGAGGTTTACGTATACGTACCAAATAATGTTACATATACGTGACACATAGTGTTTACATATATATAACATTAACATAATGATAATTGTTACATATATTTAACACTATGTTTGAGAACGGTTATCATGGTTATCACATAAATATTGGTTAGCATTTGAACCTCACCCATATATATATATATATATATATATATATATATATAGGGTAAGGTTCCATTGTTAACCCACTGTTATTGTGCTAACCCAGTTAACTCCGCCAAAATCGTTCCACATTTGGTATGCAGTTGTCGCCATCATTCGTCTTGCTAATTTGTTATAATCATCATTACTCAAGTGACTAATCTCATAGTCATGGTTGGGGCGATTTAATTATTTTCGGTGACATGTGTATTAATCCACACGATAAGGTTCGTCATTATGCACGAGCACCTGTAAATTCACAATTACGTGGATCCTAACGTAATCGCCAACTTACCTTACTCGTGAAATCCTGACTCGTCTTATAATGCTTCATGATATGAATGTCTTCTATAAACAGCGTCTAGTCCATGTATCCTTCTTCCCTTTTCGAACTCCTAGTTGACGAGAGTCGCTCATGCTTGTTCGTTACTGATCTACTCGGACAATTGATAATTCATCATCTTTCTTTCTTTGTGGTTTATCGAACTTCTACTCGTTGTTTGTGATTCACCTCACATGGATCGCATCGTTCTTATAATTTGTGAGTCATTCGTAGTACTATGCTAACATCTCCTTCACTTTTTGTGACGAGTACATACGGCGGATGACAAATCGAGACACACTTACACAGTAAAAGATTAGTAAAAGTAGATATGTGTTATTAACCATTTAATGTACTCGTGTGCTCAAATCGTCTACCATCGTATGTCCTATCTGTAACTATTCATACCGGTAGTGATGTTGATATCTAAGGTATGTGTTCTACATTAAAGCATCTACCCTAAGCTACAAGTATTAACCTTGCTACTCACTTGCTATTTTGGCATTGTCGTTGGTTACCCGTGCTGACATCCTTGAGTTGGTCCCATTATCAGCTTGAGTCCAGACATTTAGAAATGTCTGAATCACTTAAACTATTGCTTTGATATCAACTTGTAGAGCCTCAACCCGGGAGACCTCACTTGTTGGAATTACTCATAAACATAGTCATCAAAATGCTGATGTAACATCCCTAAATAATAAAATGAACGGATAATAACGAGATCGGGATTTAATCAGTGATTAATGAAAAACAAGGAAGCGGACTTGGGCTTGGCTCCAATGGGCCGACATAGCCCATGCATATAAATGGGGGAACCAGTTCATCTTCCCCATTCACCACCTTCTTCAACCTTGAAAAAAACCTAGAGAGAGAGAGAGAGCTCAAGAAGACACTTCCAAGTTTGGAATCTGCTCTCATCTTGTTTCACCGTCATCCCTAATCGTTTCTACACGAAGAACCACGAGTTTTGAGGTAAGATCGATCCCAAATCTGAGTTTTTCTTCAAAAATAGGGTTTTAGGGTTTATGGGGGTATTTATACAAAAAGGTTGGATTTTTACGTATGAAAAGTGAATCTAAGCTCAGATTTAGCTTCATGGAAGCTAGATAAACAATTTGAATGTAAAAAGTTAAGGTTTTGGATCGAAATCCGACCTAGAAACGCTTGTTGTTCTTGAGCCGACTCTCAGAGTGTCGGCCACCTGCAAGTGCCGACACTCAACGAGGAAGAAGACGATGAGAATCGGCCACAAGAGAGAATCGACCCTCAGAAAATCGGCTCCTGAGAGTCGGCCCTCTGAGGAACACGCTGAGAAGCGGATCCTTTCTTGAACACGAAGTCCTGAACGTAAGTCCAGGCGACACTTATGAGTTTGGCTAGCGACTCTCCTAGCTGACTCTCGAGTGTGGTTAGCGACTCTCCTAGTTGGCTCTCATGTGTGCCTGCTGATACTCCGATGCTTTAGCCGACTCTTGCATGAAATAATAAGATTTGTACTTTGACGTATGTGCAGATCGGTATACGCTTTAACAATAGTTGAAACATCACTTTCAGGTTGAATACCAGTATACAGGTGAGTTCTATATACCCCCTATGTGTTATGTGCAAATGTTTTCAATGTTTTGGGGCTGAAGTGTATACATGATATGAATTTTATGTGTGTTACCTGCTAATACACGATGATTATAAGTACGACAAGTATGTTATGAAGAATGAAACGAAAGTATGATATAACATTTAAGAATGAAATCTTGCTTTATATATACTATATATTGCATGTTATGAATATATGTGAATGTTATGGACGCTTCGATGCTAACGGCTACTACGGTAGACGGACGACTACTCGACTATTATGCAGCAAGGAATGAAAGTCTAGAAAGGTAGACTAAATTATGGCCACTACTGTGGAGTAAGTCCCTCAATCGATGCACAGTTGTATAAGTAGTTCAAGTGGGAAACGGGTGCCTTAGGGCATACGGGCGAATATGACGGACTACGACGGTAGGACGGTTTAGGCGGACGGACAAAGGTTTCCGGACGGATTGATGATATAACGGACGGTTTCTAGGGTCGGACGGTTTACAAAATGGGCTACGACGGTAGTTCTTATGATGTTTTGTCTTTGTGACATACGCAGTAATTATGACGGGTTGATCACCTATATGTGTATGACTAATGAATGTTCACCTAGAAATAAGCATGCGTGTAATTATATATGTACTCATTATGAATGTATATGAAAGCAGTAAAGCTAAGTAGTAAAAACATACGTACATATATATATACTTATGAAGAAATAACGTTTTTACCTAATTTCTTTAAACTAGAACTCACCAGTGTTAGCTGACTTTTAGTATGCACTTTGGTTATCAGGAAGAAAGGGCGTGCGAAGGCGTGAAGGTTACCCGGCACGAGACTGACATCCCACTTTAAATTATGTTAAGACAATGTTTTACGTTTAAATGTTAAGACTTCCGCTGTTATGCTATGTTTATGTAATTGAATGATGAAAGCTTCCGCTGTGTTTGAATGTTTTCAATTAATGATCCGTAAATTATGACTATGTTTATGAGTAAATCCAACGAGTGAGGTCACCCAAGAAAGGGGACTTACAAGTTGGTATCAGAGCAATAGTTTGAGAGACTCAGACATCCCTAAATTTTTTGACTCAAGCTGATAATGGGACTAACGCACGGATGTCAGTCTGGGTAGCCAACGCCAACGCAAGTACAGTAAGTAAGTAATAAAGTTAATGCTTGTAGATAGGAATAGATATCTTAACTTAGAACACATAGATGTCAATGTCATCACTGATGTGAAGAGTTTCAAACCCGAAAAGCAAAGCAAATTTTTAATCACAAACCGGTCACTGTAATTAAGAATTTATCTTGCTCGTACTGTTCTGAAGGAATGACATTGATGTGTACCCTTTTACTTGTCAAAAAATCTAAAAAACTATGGCTCGTAGAGGAGGAACTGGACGCCGAGGTGGTCGCACTGGCCGAGTCGGTAGACCACCGGTGAACCGAAGATAAGAGGAGGAGGAAAGTGTGCACGTGGAATACACTGAGAGCGTGCATGAAACAAATGTGACCCCACCGGGAGACGGCAATGAAGGCTCCGAACCCAAAGTTAGGGATGCTATCGCCCATGAGGTTGTACTAACTCTAAAGGACGTATTGCCTGATCTGTTATCTGAGGCACTGAAGAAGAGCAAGGAAGAGGAAGAAAAGAACCAGGGGAGAAAGTGTATGATAGTGATGGGGATGAGGTGACTGAGGTACTGAACACCCGAGGGTGTACCTACAAAGGAGTTAAGGACGGTGACCCACCCAAGTTTGACGGGAACAAAGATTCGGTGGCTACGTTTGAATGGATTGAGAGGATGAACGGCGTAATCAACATAAGCGAGTGTCGAAATGACCAGGCGGTTAAGTATGTGGCTCACTCTTTCACCAACGAGGCACTAAGTTGGTGGAGGAACATTAAGAGGACTAAGACGCCAAACTCTCTCAGCAGAATGACTTGGGAAGATCTGAAGAAGTTAATAATCCAAAATTTCTGCCCTCAGAACGAGATTGATCGTGTGGAGAACGAGTTCCTAAACTTCAAGGCTGGCAACAAGACTCATCGCCAGTACACTTCAAGATTCAATGAGTTGGCTCAACTCGTACCTCATCTGGTAGAGACTGAAGAGCGATTGATCAAGTACTATGTCATGGGCCTGCCCCAAAGGGTCCGTGTTCATGTGAAATCGAATCTACCCTCGACCTTCAAGTCGTTAGTAAATCTGTCTGGAATCGTCTATGACAATTATGCTAATGAGGAACCAGTTCCAGAAGCACCAAAGCGGAAATGGGAGAACACGTCAAAAGGCAATGGAAGGGGAAACTACACCATGGAGGTCAAGAAGCCAAGGGCAGAAGAGTATGAAGTTTGTAAGAAATGTTTAAAGAAACACCAAGGCGAATGTTTAGTTGGCTCAACCATGTGCTATAAGTGCGGGAGAGCTGGGCACCTCTCTAAAGAATGCTTGAAGGATGTCAAGTGTCAAGTACGTGGAATATTTGGACATCTAACAAAGAACTGCAGGAAAGCCGGACAGTCTGGTTCGGGAAAAGAGAAAGAACAGGAACAGCCAAAGGCTAGGACTCGGGCCTACGCCTTAACTTGGGAAGAAGCAAGAGGAAACCATAATGTCGTTTCAGGTACGTTCCTAGTTAGTAATGAACATGCTGCTGTTTTATTTGATTCTGGTGCTAGCAAAAGTTTTATATCAAACCACTTATGTCGCAAACTTGACTGCTCAATTGACACCATAGTAAGGGCTTTTACCGTAGAAACCGTCGTGGGTAGAAACTCAGCAGTATTTCAAGTAACTGAGGATTGCATGATAGAAATAGAGGGCCATAAGTTTCCTTCCAGATTATTCCTTCTCACCTTAGGAGGATTCGATATAGTATTGGGCATGGATTGGTTAGCTGCCAACGAAGTTCAAATCATATGTAAACGAAAGATAATACATCTTAAGACTACTTACGACCGTCCGATTACGGTTTACGGGGATTGGAATTGCAAAATGTTGAACGTCATCTCGATGATCAAGGCCAAAGTTACATGAGTCACGGTTGCGAAGCTTATCTAGCGTATGTTATTGACGATAGAATGAAAACAAAAGAACTCGAGAATGTATCCGTGGTGTGCAATTTCCCAGAAGTGTTCCCAGATGACCTACCTGGCTTGCCGCCCGATCGGGAAATAGAATTTCAGATTGACTTACTGCTAGGGGCTCAGCCCGTTGCCAAAGCACCCAACCGATTGGCTCCGTCAGAAATGAAAGAATTGATGTCTCAATTGGAAGAGCTAACAGAGAAAGTATTTACCAGACCGAGCATCTCACCATGGGGCGCTCCGGTATTATTTTTAAAGAAGAAAGATGGAAGCATGCACATGTGCATCGACTACCGTGAATTGAACAAACGAATAGTAAAGAACAAGTACCCACTGCCTAGAATAGACGATCTTTTTGATCAACTGCAAGGCGCGAGTTGGTTCTCAAAGATCGATCTTAGTTCGGGTTACCATCAATTGAAAGTAAGGGAGGAGGATGTACCAAAAACCGTGTTTCACACACGTTATGGACATTATGAATTCCTCGTGATGTCCTTCGGACTAACCAACGCACCTGTAGCATTTATGGATTTAATGAATAGGGTATGCCGACCAATGTTGGATCGGTCAGTGATATTTTTCATCGATGACATTCTCATCTACTCAAAGAACGAGGGTGATCATCACTGTCACCTAAGAGAAGTATTAGAAGTTCTTAAGAAGGAGAAGTTGTATGTAAAATTCTCCAAATACGCGTTCTGGCTCGGGGAAGTCCAATTCCTAGGTCATGTTATAAACCCAAACGACATTATGGTAGATCCTGCAAAGATCGTAACCGTTAAAGGATGGAACGTCCCAAAAACGCCAACGGAGATACGAAATTTTCTACGATTGGCAGGATATTATCGAAGATTCATTCAGGATTTTTCGAGGATAGCCTCGCCACTGACAAAGCTAACGCGTAAGGAAGCAAAGTATGAATGGGGTCTAACCCAAAACAATGTGTTTGAAGAACTAAAAACAAGATTAACCCAGGCTCCAGTCTTGACCTTACCAGAGGGAAACGAACACTTGGTGGTTTACTCTAACGCTTCGGATCAAGGATTGGGTTGTAAACTAATGCAACGAGGAAAAGTAATCGCTTATGCATCACTGAAGTTAAAGATTCACCAGGTTAACTACCCGACTCACGACCTTGAGTTGGTGGTGGTAGTTTTCGCATTAAAGATGTGGAGACACTATCTATATGGGGTTAAATACACCATTTACTCCGATCACAAGAGCCTGAAGTACTTCTTCGAACAAAAGGAATTAAACATGAGACAAAGGAAGTGGTTGGAACTGCTAAAAGATTATGATTGTGAGATACTGTACCATCCAGGCAAGGTAAATGTAGTGGCTGACGCCTTAAGCAGAAAGGAAGAGCCGACACCTATCCGGATAAAAGCATGTCAGTTGATTATAACCCCATATCTGATGAATGAAATAGCAAAGGCACAAGATGAGGCACTTTTAGAAAGGAATGTAAAACGGGAAAGAATAGTGGGTCAACAGGGTAACCTGGAGCCTAATACGTACGGTGTACGAACCCGTTTTGGCCGGATGTGGATACCTAAGATTGGTGAACTTAGGGCCAAAATCCTTGATGAGCCCGTAAGTCTCGTTACTCTATCCACCCCGGGACCAACAAAATGTATCAAGACCTGAAGAAAGAATATTGGTGGTCAGGCATGAAGAACGATGTGACCTAATATGTAAGCAAGTGCCTAACTTGTTCACTAGTCAAGGCCGAGCACCAGAAACCATGCGGTAAAATGCAACCCTTGCCATACCGAAATGGAAGTGGGAAGAGATCACAATGGACTTCATTACCAAGCTACCGCGAACAGCTAAAGGCAATGATACCATTTGGGTGATCGTCGACCGCTTGACGAAAAGTGCTCACTTTTTACCAATACGCGAGGCTTCTTCGTCTGAGAAGCTAGCAGAGTTATTCATAAATGAAATTGTGAGCAGGCATGGTATGCCAGTGTCGATCGTGTCCGACAGGGACACCCGATTCACGTCAAGATTTTGGATGAAATTCAATGAAGCAATGGGCACTAGATTGCATATCAACAAAGCTTACCACCCCCAAACCGACGGTCAGTCAGAAAGGACCATTCAGACCTTGGAGGACATGCTCCGGGCCTGTATCATTGATTTCGGTGGGAGCTGGGATAGCCACCTGCCTTTGGTAGAATTTTCATATAACAACAGCTATCACTCAACCATTGGCATGCCGCCATTTGAGATGTTGTATGGAAGAAGATGTCGAACCCCGGTCTGTTAGGTAGAAATTGGACAAAAGGACTTTGCAAGTCTCGAAGTAGTCAAGGCTACTTCTGAGAAATTCGACCAGATCAAGGCACGCATGAAAGCCGCTAAAGATAGAAAAAAATCTTATGCAGATAAGAGAAGAATAGATTTAGAGTTGCAAGTAGGGGACATGGTACTATTGAAAGTGTTGCCTTGGAAAGGAATTATCTGATTCAGGAAACGTGGCAAACTAAGTCCAAGGTTTGTCGGACCTTTCAAAATCCAAGCAAAAGTTGGCCACGTTGCTTACCGACTTGACCTACACGATGAGCTCAGTGGAATTCACCCTACGTTCCACGTGTCGCATTTACGCAAGTGCCTTGCTGACGATACGGCTCACATACCATATGATGAGATCGAAGTAGATAATGGTTTAAAGTATGTCGAAGAACCAATAGCTATTCTTGACCGAGCCAAGAGACGACTACGCAATAAGTCGATTTCTTTGGTAAAACTACAATGGAAGCACAGAAAAGGGTTAGAAGCTACTTGGGAAAAAGAGGATGAGATGAAGGAACTGTACCCTCAACTATTTGACTTGTAGCAGGTTTCGAGGATGAAACCTCTGTAAGGAGGGTAGACTTGTAACATCCCTAAATAAAAAAACGAACGGATAATAACGAGATCAGGATTTAATCAGGGATTAATGAAAAATAAGGAAGCAGGCTTGGGCTTGGCTCCAATGGGCCGACATAGCCCATGCATATAAAAGGGGGAACCAGCTCACCTTCCCCATTCACCACCTTCTTCAACCTTGAAAAAAAACCTAGAAAGAGAGAGAGAGAGCGAGAGTATGATATAACATTTAAGAATGAAATCTTGCTTTATATATACTATATATTGCATGTTATTAATATATGTGAATGTTATGGACGATTCGATGCTAACGGCTACTACGGTAGACGGACGACTACTCGACTATTATGCAGCAAGGAATGAAAGTCTAGAAAGGTAGACTAAATTATGGCCACTACTGTGGAGTAAGTCCCTCAATCGATGCACAGTTGTATAAGTAGTTCAAGTGGGAAACGGGTGCCTTAGGGCATACGGGCGAATATGACGGACTACGACGGTAGGACGGTTTAGGCGGACGGACAAAGGTTTCCGGACGGATTGATGATATAACGGACGGTTTCTAGGGTCGGACGGTTTACAAAATGGGCTACGACGGTAGTTCTTATGATGTTTTGTCTTTGTGACATACGCAGTAATTATGACGGGTTGATCACCTATATGTGTATGACTAATGAATGTTCACCTAGAAATAAGCATGCGTGTAATTATATATGTACTCATTATGAATGTATATGAAAGCAGTAAAGCTAAGTAGTAAAAACATACGTACATATAAATATACTTATGAAGAAATAACGTTTTTACCTAATTTCTTTAAACTAGAACTCACCAGTGTTAGCTGACTTTTAGTATGCACTTTGGTTATCAGGAAGAAAGGGCGTGCGAAGGCGTGAAGGTTACCCGGCACGAGACTGACATCCCACTTTAAATTATGTTAAGACAATGTTTTACGTTTAAATGTTAAGACTTCCGCTGTTATGCTATGTTTATGTAATTGAATGATGAAAGCTTCCGCTGTGTTTGAATGTTTTCAATTAATGATCCGTAAATTATAACTATGTTTATGAGTAAATCCAACGAGTGAGGTCACCCTGGAAAGGGGCCTTACAACTGAACTTAAATTAAAACATGCAATCGTAGCGGAAGCATACATCATTCAGTTACATAACATCGAAAGTCTTAACATAAAAGAAACATTATCTTAACACATAATCAAATAAAACGGGATGTCAGTCTAGTGCCAGGTATCCATCACGCCTTTGCACGCCCCTTCTTCTTGTTACCTGAAGTGCATACTAAAAGTCAGCTAACGCTGGTGAGTTCTAGTTTAAAGCAAGAAAACATAAACATTGTTCTTATCATAATCTTGTGAGTGTAAATATATATGTATATTTGTACACCTTTTCATTTACTGCTTTCGTATATCATTCATTTGTGAGTATGTATATAAATACATACAACTTTGCTATTTGGTGAACATTCATTGGTCATACACATATGGGTGATCAACCCGTCATTTTGATAACATAAGTCACAAAGACAAACGTTCTCGAACTACCGTCGTGGCCCATTTCATAAACCGTCTGGCACTAGAAACCATCCGTCATATCATAAACCGTCCGAAAAACCTTCGACCGTCCGTCTGAAACCATCCTACCGTCATATTCGCCCATCTGCCCTAAGGCATCCGTTTCCCACCCGAACTATTTATGCAGTCGTGCATCGATTGAGGGTCTGATTCTACCGTAGTAGCCTGAGTTTAGTCTACCTTTCTAGACTTTTAGTTCTGGCTGCATAATAGTCGTGTGGTCATCCGTCTACCGAAGTAGCTGTTATCATCGTTTCCATCCATAACGTTTATTCATACATGGCAAACCTTTGGCCGTCCTACTTAAACCATCCTACCATCGTATTCCGTCATATTCGCTCGTCTGCCCTAAGGCATCTGTTTCCCACCCGAACTATTTATGCAGTCGTGCATCGATTGAGGGTCTGATTCTACCATAGTAGTCTGAGTTTAGTCTACCTTTCTAAACTTTTAGTTCTGGCTGCATAATAGTCGTGTGGTCGTCCATCTACCGAAGAGTCGTTATCATCATTTCCATCCATAACGTTTATTCATACACGGAAAACCTTCGGCCGTCCGTCTTAAACCATCCTACCATCGTAGTCCGTCATATTCGCCCGTCTACCCTAAGGCATCCGTTTCCCACCCGAACTATTTATGCAGTCGTGCATCGATTGAGGGTCTGATTCTACCGTAGTAGCCTGAGTTTAGTCTACCTTTTTAGACTTTTAGTTCTGGCTGCATAATAGTCGTGTGGCCATCCGTCTACCGAAGTAGCCGTTATCATCGTTTCCGTCCATAACGTTTATTCATACATGGCAAGCAATATATATGCATATAAAGCAAGATTTCATTCTTATACGCTATGTTATACTTTCATTTCATTGTTTGTAAACATACTTGTCATTCTTATATTCATCATGTATTGCCATATAACACATATGGCTATATATAGCATTCATAACATTCATTCATATCATGTTTACACTTCAGGCCCAAAATATTTAAATTGTTTGCACGTAACACATAGGGGGCACATAGAACTCACATGATGAGCGGGTTCCTGATGTATACTAGCTGGTCAGTAGGCGTCTCTAGGTGTCACACATAATCTATATGTCATTCATACAAGTTAAGATACATGACCTAACCGACACTAAGTGTCTCTATTTTTAGGGTTTGGCGAACATGGACAAGTTCGCCATTCATGTCTTAGGCGAACAAGGTAAGTTCGCTACTTAGGTTTAGTGAACATAAGGTTAAGTTCGCCCCTTGAGTTAGGCAAACATGTTAGGTTCGCCTCCTTGGCTTAGGCGAACATATGGTAAGTTCGCCTTCTTGATCTAGCGAACATGTGGTAAGTTCGCTTTAGGCGAACATGCTAAGTTTGCCATCTTTGCTTCAGGTTAATATGCTAGATGCGCCTGAACTGGGTCCTTTCCCAAACCATAATGAGGACATCAATATTTGTAAAATATACTTCTTTAATCCTGAACGGAATTCGGACAGAGTTCCGTTTGTTTTTATCTAAAACCCGACAATATAAATTGTCCATTTTCATCACTAAATCATAACTAATGATCCGAATGATCGGGCTTTAAGTTCTATCATCAATATCCATCTTTCTATATTTTAATTAAGTAGTCTTTATCCAATTAATTGACCTCTTGTCAGTTATTGTTTATCAAGTAAAATCATTTCCATACGTCCTTAAATACGCTATTCGTAACCCGACTAAAAATAGTAATTAATGTTCTACGAGTTTTAAAGGATATACCTCATCAAACATGAACCCGTAATATAACCAAGGTTCGACCATACAGACTCCGAATCAGGTGATTCGAAAGTCCACGAACACGCTTCGGCTCGCCGGTCACATCCTCATCTATCCTGCCCGTTTCCGTTATGTAAAACATCACCATCCTCAGCCATGAAACCACCACTAACCATTATCATCACCACCGTTAACCACTGTCATCTCCTTCGTGTAAGCCACCGTAAACCACCATGAACCATTATGTAACTACTAACCACCATATCTTCTCCACCGTACTGCCATCTTCAACCACCATTCAAGCTGTCACCACATGATGAAACACCACCGTGAGCCACTTCCTTGAGGCTGCCATTGCCACCATCACAGCCATTTGCCGTGAAGCACAGCCATATTCATCTCCAACGTCAACCACCGTTGACTACCGTCCAAACCGTCACCACCACAACAGCCACCATCATCTTCACTGTTCACCCACCCGGCCACCACCACCACTATCGTGAAACTCGCACAGTCACCATCACTATCCTTACGTAACATGTTTGTCACACCCCGCCTAAGGCGGAAACATGGGGCGGAACGATCCACGGTGTTCATAGCCTTTGATTACATTGAACGACTTTTAATAACATTCATAATCAAAGATTCTAAGTTGTTACAAGGAAACACAAATTGTTTCCAAGATATTACATGCCAAAGGTACCGTACTTAAATCCAAAGTGTACGGTTTTTCATACAACAAGTTTGTCGGCTAAGACCTAGATGTCCCTAGGTTATACCGAGATGACTTCAAAGGTGTTCTACGTGCGTGCATGTCCATGTACCATGATTCTAGTTACCTAAGAAATACATGCTAAAATGTCAACATAAAGTTGGTGAGTTCACAAGTTTAAGTAAACAGTAAGATATGATTCTTTTGGACTACGAGATTTTCCAGTATGATTAGCATTGTTGATTAAACAATACTTATATATGAACATGTTACCATGCGCTACCATAACCGACACTTGACGTTTATGTAAGATGTACCCATCATTTGACTGAGTGACAATGTGCCCCGCCTAATGTTCTGTCATGAAACATTGTGGGTATGAGTATGGACAGTATGCACCCGCTTTAACCTTCAGTCAAGGTTAGCGCTACTAACCACGGGTGGGGGTGTCAACCCCAATAGATCTATTCATGCGTTCCACATCTAAACTAGCTAACGGTTATAGTATTCCCGGGTACTTAGTATGACAGTAAGAAACTCATGCAACAATCAATGTAAGTACTCGTATCCAAATATGAGCTATGTATTCTCCCCCGTATGTTTAAAATAATTTAAATCATAGTAAAATGGGGCTGTGAAGACTCACCTTATCTATCAAGGTGATGAGTGATGAGATGTGAAGTAAGTCCAACAATGTCTGACCTATCCGTGCCCTAAATTATTTAAGACACCTTAGGTCCTATAAAATGGTTTAAGTGGGGTTTGGTCACTTGACCAAAACCCTGAGGTCTCGACCCTTGTCTTGTAATAATTTACAAGGGTTCGACCCGATCGCCGTTGGTGATACGACTTGTTGTTCAAGTTGTTAAATTTATTAAATTCTTTGATAGATATTGTGACTCGGTCTTTGTTTATCCAAAACTTTGTTTGAATTTATCCTTAAGATAAATGTATATGTTTTAAAAATAAATTCTTACTTAATGTGATGTCTTAAAATAATATTTCTATTATTTTATTATTTAACCTCTTTATACATATATATATATATATACACTAATTATTTCGCATAATTATATATATATATATATATATATATATATATATATATATATTTTTATGAAAGTAGTTGGATATGTCTTAAAATAATTATATTATTTTACGTCTCTTTTGAAACCAATAATCTACCCGCATATATATTTATGTATTAAATATATATATATACAACTTATGATTATTATATTCTTGCCATATAGTAGTATTTTTATATCTATAATTTTATACAAATTTCCCCCTTTTTATACAAACTATTTATAATCATTAATCAATAAAAAGTGTTTTTATAAAATAAATCAATTATTTATTTTATTATAAAAAATTAGGATTTTTAACCTCTTCTCCATAATTGTTATTTAGTATTTTACAAACCCGTTTTTTAAATATTTAAAACATGATTCGTCTACGTTACGTCTAAATCTCGTTATTTTATATTATAATCCCGATTATAATCCTAATATATCACCAACTTAGAATTACGTTAAAGTAAACGGGTCGAAATCTTACGTAAACAGTCGGGTGAAGGTGACGGTGACTACGCGAGGTCCGGTTCCTTCCCGTAACGTCCCGTACTACTCCGTAAACTCCCGAAACAACTCGTAAGCTTCCCGTGATCGTAACCCGGTGACCGTAGGCGAGAAACGGTGTCCCGAATGAGTCGGTATTCATCCCGAAAAGAATCCTCCAGGGTGGCAGAGGGCTGTGGTGGCGGAGGCGAGAACAAGTCAACAGGAATTGGAAAATTGTGTTGCTAGTTGGTGTGGTTTGAGTGTTGTAGCCGTGAGAGAGAGAGTAAGAGTGGTGAGGATGGTGTGATCTTGAAGCTCTCATGCAAGCATATTTATAGCATGGAATGAGTTAATACCCCATGAGTTTTGTGTTGGGGAAGAGACAACCATGTCTCCATTGAGACAAACTTGTCTCATGTTTGGGAAACAAGGGATAAAACTACTAAGGATGTTTCTTTGATAAAAGTGGCGCATGGGTGGAGGGGGTAGGGTAGGGTGTGTAGGTGGTGTGGAGTGTTACCCGCTCGTTATTAGTCTGGTGTAATACCTACGTGTCGTTATTCCCATTAGTTGTTACGTGTCGGGTTTGAGTCGGTTAAATATATATATATATATATATATATATATATATATATATATATATATATGTTTAGTAACTCGGATAAAATACGTGTCCACATATATTTAAATTTATAGTGGGTATTCTCTACTATATATATATATAAATATATATATATATATAAAGAGAACGTTTTGAGTCGTTTAAATATTAATTTTAGTTTATCACCAACGTGATATGGGGTTCGTTGTGTCTCGGAAATTTTTAATATTTCCCGTGTAGTTGTGTGATTGTTGGACTCTACTGGACCAGGTTAGACCTAATTAATTAAAATTAGTCTAATATGCAAAGTCTCGTGTAATTATATTTAAATAATTACGTGGTAAAATTACCAGTTGTCACATCCTCTCCCAGATAGAAGAATTTCGTCCCTAAATTAAGTTGGTGTCATTTGTAGTTGATGTTTTGTTGAACAACTGGGGATACTTGAGTCTCATCTGGTCTTTTCGTTCCCAGGTGAATTTTGGTCCTCGTTTAGAGTTCCATCTGACTTTCACTATGGGGATGTCACCTTGTTTCAGTTTCTTATTACTAGTTGTTCCACAAAGTGGAGTTTGTGGTTGATTTGAATCTCCTCAACTTATTCATCTGATAAGCACTTCACAAGGAGTGTGTCGTGTACATCACTGAGTTGTGGGGGTGGCTTAAGTCGGCAAGCCACATGACCTATTTTTATTTGCTAAGAATTCAAACGGTCCGATGTATCGGGGATTTAGTTTACCTTGTTTTCCAAATCTAACGACCCTTTCTAAGGCGAGACTTTTAATAGTACGATTTCTCCAACTTGGAATTCCCAGGGTTCGCGTTTTTACTCTTGAAATTCACGTTTTTATTACACATTAATTCCCTTAATGTCTTAAGAGCTATCATTGACTTCATTGTCAATGTGAAACTGGTCTTTGAAGTTAATTTCCTTTAGTAGTATATGTAACGAGTCTTTAGACAATCGTCCCTTGCACTATGGTCAATTGATGTCACGCAAACTGTCGAGTTTCCTGAGGCAACTTGAGTTTATACGTCACAATACCGATTCTGTCCAGAATCCTAACTGTTCCAACGTATCCTAGGGCGAGTTTCTCGTTCTTTCTAAAAAGACTATACTCTTTTTGATGGTATCTTACGACAAAACCCTGTCATCTAATTTGAGTTTACTGAGGTTTCCTTATGGTAGTCAGCATAATATTCTTTGACTACCTCTGATTGCTCAATCGTGTCTCCTACTCCAGGAGTATCATTAATCTTCTCTCAAATGATTTCTAAAATGTTAAGTTGGCTATTCCTAACTTAGCCCATTATGCGAGGATTGACATTTTCGTCAACATAACTCTGTGTAGTGTGCATTTTGTTATTGGGTGATATTCAATTTTGTGGTTGTCGAGCATTTAAGCTCCTCTTAAAGTCAACCTCATAAGTTCTATGGTTTGAATCGTTCTTTCCTCTTGACCACTTGTCAAAGAATATTTGGAGATGCTCACTCACAAGCGTGTCCTTATGACTTTCTCCCATCTCTTGGAAGTAAGATATCTATCATTATCAGGGATAATGATTATGTACTTTAGGTCTAGCTAATACTTTGACATACGGTCTAGTCGTCTCTCCTAGTTTTGAAATCGTCCATGTAAGACGATAGTATACCGACTTCTGGTGAATTGATTCATGATAACCCACATGGTTTTTGATTATTTGATGTGCCTGGTTATGCAATTCTTGATGTAAAAAGTAATTTCCTTTCTTTATACTTAGTAGAATTTCTTAAAGTCTTGGTGCATTTCGTCCATTCCTACAGGTACGGAGTACTTAGACTCGAGCTATATCTAAACTTGATTTTTCTATAATGCTTGTGTCATGAATCCATGTCCTGATCTTGTATTAAAGGACTTCAGTACTTAGGTTCCCATTTTGATTATTCTCCACCAAGAATCCATTCTTAGTATCCTTTGTTGTTCCTTATGTGCATTCATCCTTTGGGACTAATGATATGCCCTAAATTTTACATGTTTTGCATGCATAATAATCCCTATATTATGGTACTAATCAAACAAAAGCCTTGCAAATGATACTTAATGCGTTAATATTTCACAATTGCAGGTTATTCGGTGTTTCAAGATAAACAGAGCAAGAACCAGCCTAAAACATGAAGAAATCAAGTTTTTGGAGGACCAAACCCGAGCATTGACCCCCAAGTCAAACCAGGTCAAACCAAGTCAACCAGCAGCTAAAAGACGAAGCTATGGAGCTGGCAGGGCATTGCACGGTCGTGCATTCCCTGTCCAGCCTCCCCAGGCTCCGATACACTGTCACTTGTACCCTGTTTGATTCCCGAGGTGTTTGCACGCGCGTGCAATCCAATGCACGGTCGTGAATTGCTTATTTTGAGGCCTATAAATAGATGGATTGAGTTCTTCATTTGGGTATCCATTCCACACACCTTACAACAGCCATCCATACCTCAATAGAGAGCTTATTTCGTAGTTAGAGTAAAGAGTAGTGAGTAGAGGGGCTCTTCCTCTTCGTTCTGCAATAGGGGAGCCTGCGAAACTCAGCGTTACGCTAGTTAGTATGGCCATTCGTGGCTAACTTCTTTGTATTGCTAGGGTGAAGATGAAGTTTTGTGCATGTTAATGTTTAACGTATTAATCCAAGTGATGTGTTTATGTCTTTAATCATCCGTCCTTAAAACCACCATTTTGGTGGGCTTTTATTATTGTCTAAATCCATCTTTATATTTGTGAGTGTTCTTGGTTTTTAAAGTGTAAAACCTTTTTAATCAAACTTCTCTTGAAGCTTGTACGTCTTTATACAAGTAGAGATTGATAAGTCAAGGCTTGGTCAACACTATTAAGGTCGTACATCTTTATACGAACTTATTATGCGACCAAAAATTGATGAACTCATGTTGGGAACGATACGTCTTTATACTTGGTCTCATTGTTGCACCGCCTCCCGGTGAACAAAATTTAATCACCTATTTAACTCTAATACAAAGCATTTTACGTTCGATGTCTTAAACCAACCCAGAGATGACCATTCGAAGGGTTGAGAGTAATTGTTGTCCTTAACGGGAGGCACTACCACTATTTAAAGATTTTAATTTGCAAATCAAATGTCGTGAGGACGAGGCTCTAGCGGTGACCTGGGTCACAAGTTTGTAGTAGTCACATCACTGGATTAGTCAACTTAACATTATCACGTACCAAGCGGATTCAAATCCCGAAGCAATACTCTTTGTGACCTGATCATTTCCAAGATATTTACTTTTCTGCTATTTACTATTCTGTTCGTTACATTTCTGTTACACACATCACGCACATTCTTACTTTTATGTTATTTACTTTATCATCATTTACTTTTCTGTCATTTACTATTCTGCTTCACAAGCACACAAAATCCACTCACTAATTGATCCGGCTAAACGATAACAAAAGTTGAGTACAGGAACTCGACCGTGTCCATTGGTTCGATACTTGGTTCTTACCTAAACTATATTACGCTGCGATAGGTACACTTGCCTATTGTGTGTGTTTTTAAGTTAAAGTAATTATCATTTTATAAATTTAAAACCTGATCTCGTAAAACCATCCTAAAAATATATTTATTATATTTTTATATATTAAAAACGACACATCAACTAACATATCTGACGCATGTCCTTTGATGGTGTTTGACTATTTCCCTAACTGCTTAATGCGGTTTTATTCCAGATGATAATGAATTTCTCATTCATATTTACAGAATGATTTTCCTTTTCTACTCTGACACGCAATGAGTACTTCCTACTCGGGGCTATATCGGAGACCCTCGTGGTCGGTGATAATCAGGCTTTCAACAATGTCTGTACATCGTGAGTCTACATGACTATGGTTCTGAAATTTTCCAACTAGAGGTAGTGTTGTTCTTTTCATGACTTGATGAAGCATAAACGCAATGTCGTTGTCCTTTGCCACACAATTGACACGTGATACATCTTACTACACGATGTAGTCGGTTGTTTTCTATTGGGGAGAGATGAACCTTGTGTATGAGATCACTCCTGTTTTAGTAAACTGAAGTGTTATCCCTTGATTATCTTATTATTAAATCACTATTAGCGATGCCTAAATTCTGAAAATTTCCCATGCATTGTTGGTAAAAGCCAGCAAACTTTAAGAAATTTTTCATTTCCCATGGGTGTCTTAAATGTTTTCCACTGTTCCCATTGATTTACATGAATGTCTCTCGTTCACATACTAAGAAGATGCATTTCCTGCAGTCGAGGTTCGCATTTAGAGAATTTAGCACAAAATTTCTCCTTTGCGAAAACTTCTAAGACTAATTTATGAAGGTGTTCAAGATCTTCCTGTCTTGAATAGTTTAAGATGGCATAACGTCATCGACTTATCTAAATAGGGTTTACAACTTGATTCCTTGAAGTATGTAAACACTCCAAGTGTGTTGATTAATTCAAACGTCACTAGAATTTTGTAGTTTCAATATCGAGTCCTAAGGACTGTCTTGGTCGTGACGCTCTACTGAATTCTCAATTGATGGCATCTTCACTTGAGGTTGGTCTAAGTCGATCCTTTCAGTTGATCTATCGATTGTTGGTCCTCGGTAGGGGCTGCCGGTTATTTTCTTGTTAACTCGTGTCGTTCTTAGTAACTAATGCTTACTCTAAAGTCTAAACAATTAATCTTTCTTGAAATATGTATCCCTAGTCCAGTAGTTGTTATAACTGGTTGGATAATCTTTGCATTTCAGTGGTTGCTAAGTGCTAGGGAAAAGTTTTGGCAATTCTTTAAGAATACCTCTAGTTCATCTTGCGTAACAGGATTGTCATGTACGTGTTTCTCCTTAAGTTACTTCTTAGTCATAAAGGTTTATTAAACTTGACTCTGCTTCCTCAAGCATTTCGGAGTCCTTACACAAAGTAGTTTTTCAAACTTGTTCTGAATCCTTTCGCTTAGTCACAAGTGTCTCACCGTTCGACAGAAGGGTCCGAACGATCTTTCCATGACACGCGACTCTGATTTATCTCCTGGGTTTGTCAATCCTTAGTTTGTCAATCGTAGACATCCTTTAGACTACTAGATCCATGACCGGTCATAAATTCAACGTGGTTGAATATATTTATCGATTCTAGTGTCAAATGATTCGAGTGCAAACTGAGAGTACCAAACATCTCATTCATTCCATCATTGTTTCAAGTACTTAATGTTTATAATCTTAATAAATAATCTCTAACATAGGATACTGTTCACATTCAAAAGTCTTCAAGTTTGCCAGCGGTTATTGTTCCTATCTTAGTTGGTAATCTACTGTTCTTAGTTTAGCCTCGGGCATCCGTGCTTGAGATGATCGGTGCTGTCACACTCGAAGCATGCTCTTTTGCACTGTCCCTTCGTGTACTCTGTCTTCTAGCATAGATAGTGCAATTATTATAATGGCGATAATTGCATGGCTTCGCGTATTGTTTCATCTTGTGTACAATAATCTCGTTATTTTATATTACAATCCCGATTATAATCCTAATATATCACCAACTTATAATTACGTTAAAGTAAGCGGGTCGAAATCTTACGTAAACAGTCGGGTGAAGGTGACGGTGACTACGCGAAGTCCGGTTCCTTCCCGTAGCGTCCCGTACTACTCCATAAACTACCGAAACAACTCGTAAGCTTCCCGTAATCGTAACCCGGTGACCATAGGCGAGAAACGGTGTCCCGAATGAGCTGATTTTCGTCCCGAAAAGAACCTACAAGGGTGGCGGAGGGCTGTGGTGGCGGAGGCCGAGAACAAGTCAACAGGAATTGGAAAATTGTGTTGCTAGTTGGTGTGGTTTGAGTGTTGTAGCCTTGAGAGAGAGAGAGAGTAAGAGTGGTGAGGATGGTGTGATCTTGAAGCTCTCATGTGTGACACCCGACATTTCAGGTCAATATCCGTATACATTATGAACAAGTTTACATTACAATAAACGAGTTTACATTATAATTATTTTTGTGATTTACGTAATTTCACAAACAAGGACATGAAGGTCTAACAAAAACCGAACATTGTCTCATTTTATATTTTTGGTAATTCTGGGAATTACCGGTTCACATACACTTATAACCCGACTTAATTCGAACACTATTGGTTGAAATAAATAACCAGAAAAATATATATACATATATATATTATTTACACAAACTTTACGTGGAACCATAAATTATATTTAGAATAAAATTATAATACCGTGGGGAAAATAAACCGAATTAAACTACCCCTTTAGAACTCTAATTGATATTAATACCAAAAATCTAATTGTTTTATTATTATAACCCAAACCCCCTAACCCACCCTTGACTTCTCGGCCGAAGTGCAGGGGAAACCATCCCCAATCTCACGTATTTTCAAATTGACCCATACTCCCACTTGTGAAAACCCAGATAAAACCATACCCTACATTCAAAATTCTCACAATTCCCATTTATCTCTCATTTTCATACGGCAAACATTCCAATTCTCTTCAATTCGAAGTCCAGTTTCAAGGCGAAATTCACCATAATTTGCTATTTTAAGAAGAATCTCAAGTGTTTCTGCAAAAGAGTCGAGATCATCTCTGTTTTATTTCATCATCTTCATCTCGGTTTTAAGGTAAAAACTCGACATTTTCACATTAGTTTCTTTAAAACCGTAGCTAAACTTACATCTTATTTAAACGCAAGAAAGACAACAAGAAGAGTGTGTCGAATTCAAGTTTAAAATATAAAAATATGCAGGACTGATTCTGTCAAACAGAAGTCCAGTACTCGAAACTAGGAGTTTCGATACCAGTTAACTCAATCGAAACTAGGTAGTTTCGATACCTTTTCTCAATCGAAACTAGGTAGTTTCGATAGCAAATACTCAATCGAAACTAGGAGTTTCGATACCTGTTTCTCAATCGAAACTAGGAGTTTCGATACCTGTTTCTCAATCGAAACTAGGAGTTTCGATACCTGTTTCTCAATCGAAACTAGGAGTTTCGATACCTGTTGCTCAATCGAAACTAGGAGTTTCGATACCTGTTGGTCAATCGAAACTAGGAGTTTCGATACCCTTTTACTCAATCGAAACTAGGTTGTTTCGACTCCTGACCACTCCATCGAAACTAAGTAGTTTCGACACACATATGCCCAATCGAAACTAAGAAGTTTCGACACCTGTACAACAGTCCCAGTTGGGCAGTAACTCAAAACTATTTTATAACAAAACATGTGTTGGAAAACTAAAACGATATTTAAACAAACATAATCAGATTTACAAGGTCGGTGAACAATTTACAATTAAGACGTTGGTCTTAACAACAATTTACCCTTGGTATCTAGGGTACAAACAGTCAAGGTTGACTACAACAAATATTATTACAAGTATATACACAAACACAAGGTGAGTTTCACGGCCCCTTTCTTTTTTTTCTGTTTTCTAATATTTGGGGGAAGAACATACTTCAACTATTTTATGGGATAACAAGAGAATAAGACACGACTTTATGTTTACATGGGATGAGAACAACACATTGGAGGCCGCTAAAGTCCCCTGGAACAACATAGTAACCATTAACTGTAGCCTAGGGTCCTATGAATAGTACTATGGAGAGTGACGTCTCCCGGTCATGGTTAGTCGCGCTAACCACAATCTGGAGGATTTATGGCCGCATAGAATCTGATAACGCTTAATAGGGGCTCACACATGTCATGGTTTGGTTACGCCTCATGTATGAACATATTATTTGTATTCCTAGCTAGTTTACAAATGGGTCAACAATTCTTATTCTGCTTATCTCATGCAACTGAATTATTTATGAACAAATGAAGTTTACAAAGAACAATTTGATTAAACCTGTGAACTCACCAACCTCGTGTTGACGATTTTAAGTATGTTTTTCAGGTAACTGAACGTGATTTCAAGGTTAGCAATATAGATTACATGCATGCACGATGGATACTACTCAAGGAGGATTTCCCTTGTATAACTCATTGAGTTGAGTCATATTTGTGAAATCTTAACTTTTTGTAAACTCAGATTATGTTTTGTAATGTAAAACATTAAACTTGTTAATGTATCCATTTATCATGTATGTGTTTGCGGTAATCATATGCTTTGGAAACCATGAACGTTGCGCCTCGCGTTTCCGCCTTGGCGGGGTGTGACAGAACTGGTATCAGAGCCATTGATTATAGTGAACTAGGAATCTAAATTGGAACCTAGTCTATAATCTAAAAGACTCACTAAAACGTTTTCATTGCATAAGCATTGCATGACCAGTCATTTTGTCATATGGATATTGTAGTCACAAGCATGTCGTCACATTCACATTCTGATCCCGTCTCTGACACTGAATCAAATGAGGAATTTTCCGCCTCACGTCCCAAAAATCAAGTACAAACCCGTAGCTCCACACCACCTAAAGTCGCCTTGGGAAAACCGCCTATCGTCTACCGAAAGAAAAGCGGAGGACCAGTTAAGGTGCAAAGCGCTAGGAAGAAGGTTCGACTTCCACGCAAAAGGAATCTAGCAGCCCGTGACCCAGAAGACTTGGTGGCTGGTGAAGAACCACCTAGGCAAAGACCCTGCTACCACCCTACTGTGGGAACTATCCGTTGGATGCCCCGCACTCTGGCCCGTTGGAGGGAGATGGAGAGCATCCCATCTACCTTTGAGCTTGGAGAGTCTTCCAACTCTCCAACACCCCTACCCCACACTGGGGAAGCCATAGAGCTCACTGTGCCTACCTTGGTAGCTCGTGTTCGTACGCACGAGGAGCGTCTTGATGATCTCCTAGATGATATTCGGGCACATAGGGATGCAGCCATGCGCTTACGTCAAGGGCTCGGATCTCGAGTTCAGACTCTGGAGGACCACACCCGAGACATACAGGGTGCCACAAACTATCTAGAGTTGAGAGCTGACATGGATTGGCAGTTCACTGTTACGGTCCGAGACATGGTGGAGGCTCTGGAAGAAAGGACGTTGGCTGCAGAATTTGTGGCGAGAGCTAGTTTTGTCATGGCAGGACTTGCCATGATGATTGGATTGTACTCTCACTTCTTCTTTTAAACCTATTACGGGCGGGTTGTGCCCGTAGTACATTAAGTAGTTTAAAACTTTAGTACTGATGAGGTCATGTGAACCCATCTCTTTTGTATCCTTGTCTTTTGGAACAATGTACTATGAATGTTTTGACTATGTATGTAATGGTTTATGTTGTGATAGTGGTTGTTTACATTTGACGTTGTTGTATCCTTATGTCATGAGCTATCATTATTGTCATATAATGTTGTTTCTTTTTAATTGATATGTTAGAAAGAACGTCATGGCACCTAAGCGTAGGACAACCCGTAACACTACTGGTGACAACAACGAGGCGATTTCCCCAAATGTGGAACAACTTATAGCACAACGAGTAGCTGCTGCCATGGAGCAGTATGAAGCCAATCGAAATAGTGGAGGAGGTGTAGGAGGTAGCGGTACAGCTGGAGGTTCCGGAGGTGCAGGAGGTAGCGGTACAGCTGGAGGTTCCGGAGGTAATAAAATAAATAAGCCATAACATATAGTCATGATTCGAATTAATGACGTTATGACTTGTAATTCTACAGATGCTCCAATTAGAAAGTGCTCCTACAAGACCTTTCTGTCTTGCAAACCCCGTAACTTCAATGGCACCGAGGGTGCAGTTGGACTAATGAGATGGATAGAGAAGATGGAATCGGTGATTGATATTAGTGAATGCACCGCTGACTGCATGGTGAAGTATTCTACATGCTCACTCACTGATAAAGCTTTAACCTGGTGGAATTCACAAGTAAAGACTTTGGGAAGGCAGACATCATATGAGTTGTCATGGGAAGACTTAAAAGCCATGATGATCGAGGAATACTGTCCTCGAAATGAGTTGCAAAAGATCGAATCTGAAATGTGGAATTTACAAATGACAGGAGATGATGTTGCTGGCTACACTGACCGATTCAATGAGTTAGCAATCTTGGTTCCACACATGGTCACCCCAGAATACAAGAAGGTTGAAAGATACTTGTGGGGTCTCGCACCTCAAATCCGAGGTCTGGTGACTTCATCGAACCCTATGGATGCCAAGAGCGCCATAACTCTGGCTTTCAAGCTAAGGGATAATGCTGTACGTGATGGTTTGTTTGAGAAGAAGGAGACCGAAGGAGGGAAATCTGGGGAAAAGAGGAAATGGTTTGGAAAACCAATTAATCAAAACAAGAATCAAATTTACAAGAGACCTGAAACTATGAAAGCCTTTGTCGCCAACACTGTGGAACAAAAAGGATACCTTGGAGCACGACCAAGGTGTGACAATTGTGGATATCATCACAGTGGGAAGTGTACCCAATGTGGAAAATGTAAAAAGTATGGACATCTAGCCCTTGACTGTAGGAGCAATGCGAACCCTAACAAGATAAATCAAGTAGCAGGAAAAGTCAACCCAGGAACAGAAAGGATGAATCAAGGATGCTTTGAGTGTGGAGATCCAAAGCACTTCAGAAAAGACTGTCCAAAGTTGAAGAACCGAAACGACAATCAGGCCCGTGGAAGAGCATTTGTGATGGGGGCTGGTGACGCACGACAAGATCCAAACATTGTCACTGGTACGTTCCCGATAAATAATCACTATGCCTCTATACTTTTCGATACGGGTGCTGATTTGAGTTTTGTGTCAAATGACTTTAAGTCCCTACTCGGTATTAAGCCCAGCAAACTAGAACAAAAGTATACAATTGAATTAGCGAACGGAAAATTAATTAATACCGGAGAGGTCATTCAAGGTTGTACCTTATATCTTAAAAATCACACATTTAGTATAGATCTGTTACCTGTTGACTTAGGAAGCTTTGACGTTGTTATTGGCATGGATTGGTTGTCAAAGAATCACGCCGAGATTGTTTGTTTTGAGAAAATTGTCCAAATCCCACTCCCAAACGGAGAAGTTCTTTCGATTCAAGGTGAGAAGAGTGGAGTAGCGTTAAGGATGATAAACTGCATGAAAACTCGTAAGTATCTACGTAAAGGCCATTGCGTATTCCTGGCTCACGTCGTCGAGAAGAAACCCGAGGAACGTCGACTTGAGGATATACCAATCGTTAAGGATTATCCTGAAGTTTTCCCTGAAGACTTACCTGGATTACCACCACCGAGGCAAGTCGAATTCCGAATCGATTTGGTACCAGGATCCGCACCGATTGCGCGATCGCCGTATCGATTAGCACCTTCTGAAATGCAAGAGTTATCAAATCAACTACAAGAGTTGCTTGATAAAGGTTTCATAAGACCGAGTTTCTCACCTTGGGGAGCTCCGGTCTTATTCGTAAAGAAAAAGGATGGAACCTTTAGGATGTGTATAGATTACCGAGAATTAAACAAGCTTACAATCAAAAACCGATACCCACTACCTCGAATAGATGATTTGTTCGATCAACTACAAGGTTCTAGCTTCTACTCTAAGATCGATCTACGGTCAGGGTATCATCAACTAAGAATTCAAGAAGAAGATGTACCAAAGACAGCATTTAGGACTCGTTATGGTCACTACGAATTCCTAGTTATGCCATTTGGTTTGACAAACGCACCAGCTGTTTTCATGGATCTCATGAACCGCGTGTGCAAACCATACTTGGATAAATTCGTGATTGTATTTATCGATGACATATTAATATATTCACGAACCAAGGAGGATCATGAACATCATCTTAAATTAATCTTAGAACTACTCAGAAACGAGAAACTTTACGCTAAATTCTCTAAGTGTGAGTTTTGGATCCAAGAAGTGCATTTTCTTGGACATGTCATCAACAAGGAAGGAATTCACGTTGATCCATCTAAAATTGAAGCGATCAAAAACTGGGAAGCACCAAAGACTCCGACAGAAGTACGTCAATTTTTAGGTTTGGCCGGCTATTACAGACGATTCATCGAGAATTTTTCAAAAATAGCCCTGCCTTTAACCAAATTAACCCAGAAAGAAAATAAGTATGATTGGAATGACAAGCAAGAGTCAGCTTTTCAAATACTAAAGCAGAAGCTGTGTAGTGCACCAATTCTATCCCTTCCTGAGGGAATCGACAATTTTGTCGTATACTGCGATGCATCACACCAAGGACTGGGTTGTGTGTTAATGCAAAGAGACAAAGTCATCGCATATGCCTCACGACAACTAAAAGTGCACGAAAAGAATTATACGACCCACGACTTGGAATTGGGTGCAGTTGTGTTTGCGCTCAAAATTTGGAGACATTACCTTTACGGTACAAGATGTACTATCTTTACTGATCACAAGAGTCTCCAGCATATCTTTGATCAAAAGGAACTTAACATGAGACAACGTCGTTGGGTAGAACTACTAAACGATTATGATTGTGATATCAAGTACCATCCCGGGAAAGCCAATGTCGTAGCGGACGCTTTAAGTCGCAAAGAACGAGTTAAAACTCTTCGTGTTCGTGCCTTAGAATTGACAATTCATACAAATCTCACTACTCAAATTCGGATGGCACAACAAGAGGCAATTAAAGAAGAAAACATTCAAAATGAAGCTCTACGAGGAATGATAAAGCATTTGGAGTCTGAGTCAGATGACACTTTATACTTCATGAATAGAATTTGGGTGCCATGTTTTGGTAACTTACGGGAGTTAGTTATGGACGAAGCCCACAAGTCCAGGTACTCCATTCACCCGGGTTCAGATAAAATGTATAAAGATCTAAAAGAATTATATTGGTGGCCCAATATGAAAGGAGATATTGCCACATATGTCAGTAAATGCTTAACGTGTTCAAAAGTAAAAGCCGAACATCAGAAACCGTCTGGTTTGTTACAACAACCTGAAATTCCCCAATGGAAATGGGAACAGATTTCTATGGATTTCATCACAAAATTACCCAGGACTTCCAGTGGTTATGATACCATATGGGTTATTGTCGACCGATTAACAAAATCTGCTCACTTTCTGCCAATGAAAGAAACTGACAAGACAGAGAAACTTACAAGACTCTATGTTAAAGAAATTGTGGCAAGACACGGAGTGCCAATTTCTATTATCTCGGATAGAGATAGCAGATTCGTGTCTAGAATCTGGAAATCATTACAAGAAGCAATGGGCACACGTCTTGACATGAGCACGGCATATCACCCACAAACAGATGGTCAAAGTGAACGGACTATCCAGACATTAGAAGATATGCTCCGTGCATGTGTAATTGATTTCGGAGGAAATTGGGATACTCATTTACCATTAGCTGAGTTTTCCTATAATAACAGCTATCATACGAGCATTAAAGCAGCACCGTTTGAAGCTTTATATGGTCGTAAATGCCGCTCACCGCTATGTTGGGCGGAAGTTGGTGAAAAACATTTGACAGGCCCTGAGATTGTCCAGGAAACCACTGATAAGATTTTCAAAATTAAGGACCGTTTGAAAGCAGCCCGAGATAGACAAAAGAGCTATGCTGACAACAGACGAAAACCATTAGAATTTCAAATTGGCGACCGAGTAATGTTAAAAGTCTCACCATGGAAAGGCGTTGCAAGGTTTGGTAACCGTGGTAAGCTCAACCCTAGATACGTTGGTCCGTTCGAAATACTGGCTAGGGTTGGCCCTGTAGCTTACAAACTCAAGCTACCACAAGAACTAAACAATATACATGATACGTTTCATGTATCAAATCTCAAGAAGTGTTTATCAGACGAGACACTAATTATACCGTCTGACGAGATTCATATTGACGATAAACTTCATTTCATCGAGGAACCGATTGAGATTTCAGATTGGAAGGTTCAAAAGCTGAGACGTAGTCGGATCAAACTGATTAAAGTACGTTGGAACTCAAAGCGTGGTCCTGAGTATACATGGGAACGAGAGGACCAAATGAAAACAAAATACCCATCCTTGTTTAAGGATACACCAGTTCAAGAGGACACGAATTGAATTTCGGGACGAAATTCTTTTAACAAGGGGAGAATGTGACACCCGACATTTCAGGTCAATATCCGTATACATTATGAACAAGTTTACATTACAATAAACGAGTTTACATTATAATTATTTTTGTGATTTACGTAATTTCACAAACAAGGACATGAAGGTCTAACAAAAACCGAACATTGTCTCATTTTATATTTTTGGTAATTCTGGGAATTACCGGTTCACATACACTTATAACCCGACTTAATTCGAACACTATTGGTTGAAATAAATAACCAGAAAAATATATATACATATATATATTATTTACACAAACTTTACGTGGAACCATAAATTATATTTAGAATAAAATTATAATACCGTGGGGAAAATAAACCGAATTAAACTACCCCTTTAGAACTCTAATTGATATTAATACCAAAAATCTAATTGTTTTATTATTATAACCCAAACCCCCTAACCCACCCTTGACTTCTCGGCCGAAGTGCAGGGGAAACCATCCCCAATCTCACGTATTTTCAAATTGACCCATACTCCCACTTGTGAAAACCCAGATAAAACCATACCCTACATTCAAAATTCTCACAATTCCCATTTATCTCTCATTTTCATACGGCAAACATTCCAATTCTCTTCAATTCGAAGTCCAGTTTCAAGGCGAAATTCACCATAATTTGCTATTTTAAGAAGAATCTCAAGTGTTTCTGCAAAAGAGTCGAGATCATCTCTGTTTTATTTCATCATCTTCATCTCGGTTTTAAGGTAAAAACTCGACATTTTCACATTAGTTTCTTTAAAACCGTAGCTAAACTTACATCTTATTTAAACGCAAGAAAGACAACAAGAAGAGTGTGTCGAATTCAAGTTTAAAATATAAAAATATGCAGGACTGATTCTGTCAAACAGAAGTCCAGTACTCGAAACTAGGAGTTTCGATACCAGTTAACTCAATCGAAACTAGGTAGTTTCGATACCTTTTCTCAATCGAAACTAGGTAGTTTCGATAGCAAATACTCAATCGAAACTAGGAGTTTCGATACCTGTTTCTCAATCGAAACTAGGAGTTTCGATACCTGTTTCTCAATCGAAACTAGGAGTTTCGATACCTGTTTCTCAATCGAAACTAGGAGTTTCGATACCTGTTGCTCAATCGAAACTAGGAGTTTCGATACCTGTTGGTCAATCGAAACTAGGAGTTTCGATACCCTTTTACTCAATCGAAACTAGGTTGTTTCGACTCCTGACCACTCCATCGAAACTAAGTAGTTTCGACACACATATGCCCAATCGAAACTAAGAAGTTTCGACACCTGTACAACAGTCCCAGTTGGGCAGTAACTCAAAACTATTTTATAACAAAACATGTGTTGGAAAACTAAAACGATATTTAAACAAACATAATCAGATTTACAAGGTCGGTGAACAATTTACAATTAAGACGTTGGTCTTAACAACAATTTACCCTTGGTATCTAGGGTACAAACAGTCAAGGTTGACTACAACAAATATTATTACAAGTATATACACAAACACAAGGTGAGTTTCACGGCCCCTTTCTTTTTTTTCTGTTTTCTAATATTTGGGGGAAGAACATACTTCAACTATTTTATGGGATAACAAGAGAATAAGACACGACTTTATGTTTACATGGGATGAGAACAACACATTGGAGGCCGCTAAAGTCCCCTGGAACAACATAGTAACCATTAACTGTAGCCTAGGGTCCTATGAATAGTACTATGGAGAGTGACGTCTCCCGGTCATGGTTAGTCGCGCTAACCACAATCTGGAGGATTTATGGCCGCATAGAATCTGATAACGCTTAATAGGGGCTCACACATGTCATGGTTTGGTTACGCCTCATGTATGAACATATTATTTGTATTCCTAGCTAGTTTACAAATGGGTCAACAATTCTTATTCTGCTTATCTCATGCAACTGAATTATTTATGAACAAATGAAGTTTACAAAGAACAATTTGATTAAACCTGTGAACTCACCAACCTCGTGTTGACGATTTTAAGTATGTTTTTCAGGTAACTGAACGTGATTTCAAGGTTAGCAATATAGATTACATGCATGCACGATGGATACTACTCAAGGAGGATTTCCCTTGTATAACTCATTGAGTTGAGTCATATTTGTGAAATCTTAACTTTTTGTAAACTCAGATTATGTTTTGTAATGTAAAACATTAAACTTGTTAATGTATCCATTTATCATGTATGTGTTTGCGGTAATCATATGCTTTGGAAACCATGAACGTTGCGCCTCGCGTTTCCGCCTTGGCGGGGTGTGACAGAACTGGTATCAGAGCCATTGATTATAGTGAACTAGGAATCTAAATTGGAACCTAGTCTATAATCTAAATGACTCACTAAAACGTTTTCATTGCATAAGCATTGCATGACCAGTCATTTTGTCATATGGATATTGTAGTCACAAGCATGTCGTCACATTCACATTCTGATCCCGTCTCTGACACTGAATCAAATGAGGAATTTTCCGCCTCACGTCCCAAAAATCAAGTACAAACCCGTAGCTCCACACCACCTAAAGTCGCCTTGGGAAAACCGCCTATCGTCTACCGAAAGAAAAGCGGAGGACCAGTTAAGGTGCAAAGCGCTAGGAAGAAGGTTCGACTTCCACGCAAAAGGAATCTAGCAGCCCGTGACCCAGAAGACTTGGTGGCTGGTGAAGAACCACCTAGGCAAAGACCCTGCTACCACCCTACTGTGGGAACTATCCGTTGGATGCCCCGCACTCTGGCCCGTTGGAGGGAGATGGAGAGCATCCCATCTACCTTTGAGCTTGGAGAGTCTTCCAACTCAATTGGATACAACGCCTCTTGAATGAGCTCAATTGGAGTTCGTTTGACCCACTTATTAGCGTTTCTTAGCGAAAAACCACTTCTTAGCGGAACCTTCCCCTATATATATATATATGTTTAGTAACTCGGATAAAATACGTGTCCACATACATTCAAATTTATAATTTCTATCAAGTGGGTATTCTCTACTATATATAAAAAATATATATATAAAGAGAACGTTTTGAGCCGTTTAAATATTAATTTTAGTCTATCACCAACGCGATATGGGTTCGTTGTGTCTCGAAAATTTTTAATATTTCTCGTGTAGTTGTGTGATGGTTGGACTCTACTGGACCATATTAGACCTAATTAATTAAAATTAGTCTAATATGTGAAGTCTTGTGCAATTATATTTAAATAATTACGTGATAAAATTACCAATTGTCACACTGTTGCATACGAACCTTCTGTCCGTATACACGCCGTTGCTGCTGTCGGAGCTATGGCAGCAGCCCAGAAACCCAGTTAGAGTTCCCTTTCTTAACGGACCACCATCGCCGTTGTTCGTGAGCTGGGATCCTTGTCCCCTCCGTTGCTTGAAACCCCGCCAGAACACAAGTTCCATTATCATTTTCCGCTTGTTGTCGTTCTTCCTTTACCTGGGTTCTCGTTGCCTCCATGTGAACCGAGCTACACTCATAGATGGATGGCCGGATTAGGGTAGGAATTGTGGAGTTGCAGGTCAACGAGAGGAGGAAGAGAAATTACAAGTTGGCGGCTGAAGGAATTAGATGTGGTATTTAGGTTTAATGAAATTTTCACTTTGCCCCCTTTATTTTGTAGAACTTACGTTTTCAACCCTAAACTATTAAGGTGTGTAATTAGGAATGTTACAAGTTGTATACAATAATAATCTAATATTTATAAATAAATGATTTAGGAGCTTGTAAACATTAAAAAGCAGGCTCTTGGTGGTTTATGAACCGTTTGATCGGTTTCATTTTTATCTAAAATTTTGGAATACATTTTCAATGACTTTCTTGACGTTTGACCTATTTGAATATACTCTTTGTAAAAGAATTACTAAAAGAATCACTTCCGTGTCTAAGTTTGAACCATTTTAACCCGTTTTATTTTTGCTAGATATTTTTAGAGCATTTATACTCTACAAGACCATAGCCCATTTTTACTTTTGCCCATTCTACCCATTAAACACCATTTCATTTTATATTGTTTGATTCAAAGAAATTCGATTTTGTAAGCTTTAAAACTATGTTTTTAGGTGATTTTTCAACTCGTTTCAATTTTAGCTAAATTTAGTGTTGCTCCTTTGAACTTTCAACCTGTTTGACCGATAAATATAAGAAAGTGGTGACATTTGATGTCCCTGTTAATAGAAAATTTTGTATTCCAGAACGTAAAAATTCATGGTTTGTCATTATAATTCATTTTTTATGTAATTTCTTTGATTGGTAGCTAAATGGCTTTTTCCTTTTTATTATTGTAATAAGTTGTTTTTTAACACAATTTATGGTAACAGAAAAATTAGTTACCAAAAAATTCAGTGGATCACACCTAACAATTGGATCAAATTTCAAGTGGTTAGTTATTAATTAAATAATTAATATCCTGTAATAATAAATAAATATAAATATTGATGAACAATATTAAGATGCCTCAGATTTGACACTCGGATTCACTTCCTGCAATAACTTGATCCTGACCTCACTCGAACATCTATCAGATCTCTATACTCTAAAACTTCATATTCATATTCATTTACCTCTACCAACAAAAGACCAAAACTTGAATAAAACCCCACGAACACAAACTTCGATAAGCCTATTAACGAAACGTTTCAGCTCGAGAAGTCGAAGTCAAAGTTAAACATCGACACGAAATCAAGCCCAAAGAAACTTGTACAAGACACTAGAAACTATATACCATGTTATGCTACACACGGAATCACATTGTACCTAGATTAAAAATGCCGGATCAATCTCATCTTCGCCATCCATATCATCATCGTCATCATCATCATCGACCCATTCATACACCAAACCATTGTCATGTGCTTGTACCATGTGCAAAAAGTCTTGTAAATTTCCCCAAGCTAGTTGTCTAGGAGGTTGTACTGAAAGTAAACTGGTACTAAGTGAACCATTATGTTTATTGGAAACCATAAGTCCAAATTCCTTAGCATCATACTTGAGAGAGATAGTGTTGGATGGTTCAGAAAACTCGAGAGTAAATGCAGGTGATAATCGGCGCCCTATCGCTTGAACATGAGCCACACTGTATAAACGAGTAACTTTAGGGTTCATATCTTTGACACGAATAAATATATGGTCCTGTTCGGGTTCAACGATTCAACCTGCCAACCCAACACGATTGACACCGATAGAATTTATGGTTTGATTTATTAGGAATGTTTTACTCACCATATATAATATTTTTCATCAGCCGCTTGTTTCTGAACCCGACCCAACAACTCAACTTGCAGATAACCACCAATACAGACTACAGATTCGGGCAACTTGAACCTTTGTAAGCGATTTTCCTGTTGCCATGAAGTTTGTTGATAAAATATATTACCAAAAGATACACAAGTGCAAGAGTGGCTAAATGGGCTGGTTGGGTAACAAGTGAAAATGGGTCCAGGTCAAAAAAGGTGACTCTAAACGGGTCAAAACAGTTCCAGCGGAGCTAGGTTGTGTTAGCCTGTAAACACATTTTTTGCCTGTTTCTAAAAGTTTAAATTATAAAGCTGAATTATGACGATATAAACTAACTTTTGAATAAAGCATATGCATACAAAATACAATTTGGGTGATTTCCAACCCGTCATCTTTTTAGTCTTTTTATTTGATAGCCTTTATAGATGAAACGTAACACAAATTGACCCATTCATAAGTAA
Organism: Smallanthus sonchifolius; assembly: GCA_023525975.1. NCBI lineage: Eukaryota > Viridiplantae > Streptophyta > Magnoliopsida > Asterales > Asteraceae > Smallanthus > Smallanthus sonchifolius. The sequence goes on along the minus strand of CM042021.1, from coordinate 25,442,798 downwards.
ACGGGTCAAAGTTGCCACCTATAATATTGTTTCCTTTTTTCTAGAGAATGAATGGCCAGCTCCAGTCAATCTTGTTATAATAACATGTAACCCATGCACTAAAAGTTGTATCTTGAATTGGATTAACCCATTTTTAGTGCTCGAAAAATGAATTTTACCTGTAGCATTTCGTTTCTCGGGTGTAATTATAAATGAAGCACAAACTCACCTGTGCCACGGGGAACATCTGTGACGTATATGTCCAAACAAACTTGTCATCAGCACATTCTTGTTCCTCCATGAAATCATAACTTAACTCTTTCCAAGATTTCGGATGACCCATTCGGAATCGCACAAATCTAGATGAGTATATCGGGCAATCCAACTGAAAGGAAGCTGTGTATATAAACGTCAGTTAGATGGTGTGGACAAAATGTAAAATAGAAGATGGCATAAGAAAACAAAAACCTTGGAATGGATGCAAGATAATTTCTGTTATAACGCAAAGTTTAGCTGTCAAATTATATATCAATGTCTCGGGTTTTTCTGGATCATTACTTCCTTTACTAGACCAATAAGAACCCCGATTTCGGATTGTGTCTCTCGGGTCTAGAGTATTCATGATGCTTTCTTCAGGGTAGTTATCAGTGCTTGAGGCACTCACGGGATCAGCAATGCAGTAAGTCAGTGGAAACGCTGTGAGGGCCCGGTAAAGAGAAGCATAGGCTAGGTGGTCTCTCTTAGCTGAGTTGTCATGGCTCGGTTCAACTACACGAGTAATGTTAGCAAGCAGAGGAAATGTTCTCATACAGAGCTGCTTGCTAAGTTCGTTAGAGATCACTGCAACCAACAAATATTTTTCATATATGAAAGGTAACTAATTATGAATAATTGAATATATAACTTCCATTGTAGGTTATAATATATGATACACACCACTATTCTGCCAGTTTTGAGAAACAGCAGATGCACGAATGAGGTCAGCTGAATCATCCAGACACGTAAGTATTTTGAATGACATGTCAGGTTCAAGCCATTCCAAGAAATCGAAGTCAGTCTCCATGTTCTATGGCAGACCTAGTTTACAATCACCTAAAAAGAAAAATACACTGACAACACTAAATAGAAAATAAAACTTGAAAATGCTCAAATATCACACAAAACAAATTTCAGAAAAAGAAACATGTATTAACGAAAATATAGAGAAAAAATGCTGAAGGTCACATAATAAGAAAATGATGATACATGTTCATGTAGTAACAAAATACAGACAAGTATGTTAGGAATCAGAGTCGGTACGCAGCGGAAACAAACACACACGCACAAACGATTAAAGCAGAAAGCAGTAGAACGACACAAGAAATAACGTGGTCTGGTCAATGACCTACGTCCACGGCTACAACTACGGTTTCTCTTTATTAGATGCTACAAGATTACAATTACATGCTAGGGATATAAATAAGAACATATTAAGTTAAACAACTTAGGCAACAAGTAGCTAAAAGAACCCATTAGGGCCGGCGCCCCCTTGCCCCTTTAGTCAGCCCAATACCGAGGGCCATTGTACCAAAGCCTTCACAACCCAACAAAGTACATATATACATCAAACTACTTCAAATATTAATGAACACATAACAATGCAAGAAAAAATATTTAAAAGCCTAACGCCAATGACAAGAAAATATGAAAATTCCATCCAATTACAATAAAAAGATTTCAATTTAGTTTTTTGCTCCTTGAGATCCCATCTGAATATACCAACACTGTCTTAGGCTGCTCCTTAGGCTGCTCCTGAACATATCTAACAGAAACTTACATGTAACGAAATCGGTAGTATAGCTTGACCTAACATAGTTTTAACAGTTCCTTCAGTATCTTACATCATACTCAGAATGACAGAAACTGCCCCATTACTCCACAGTCTGTCTGGATCAATCACCTAAAGAGACATTTAATCAAACACTTAGGGTTCATTATCATATATACATTAGGCTTTTACCCTAGCTCTCAAATGTTCACATCTCAATTCTAGTTAATTTCATAAACAACAGCCATACTAGACAAACAAACACATTTAGCCAAAATTGTCATACAATATTTACATTCAAACAAATTATAAAAATACAATTAATCATATTGATTGTTGATTTAAGTTAACAACGATCTGCTAATTCACACAAATTTCGATACTAACTCCGCATCGCAAAACGAATCCGATTCAACGTCAAATTTCTTAAAAAAACGATCGACGACATTATTATCAAACTACAGAAAACCAAATTACATGGAAATAATAGAGGAAAATACATACCTTTTGCGTTGTTGGAGGTACGACAAATCGGTCGAAAGGAACCCTAGAATAAGAAAGTCGGTGTTTTGGTTGAACAAGGGTGCGGTGGAAATGGAGGTCCAGGAAACTCAAGGCCGTTTGTAATATCACCACGTTTACACAAACAAACAAACAATTTTTAATTACTTAATTATGTTTGAAAAAATAAGTTTCATTATTTTAATACACGTTATGTTTATATTACCAAGTTCACAAAAAAACGTCTTGATACTATTCACCAACATGGTGTTTATGTTAGTTAATAATTTAAAAAGTAAATTACATAGATTGTCCTTTAATTATACTAGAAATTACACTTTCTGTTCTTTGACTTCAATAAGTACATCACAAGTCCTTTTTTAGATACTTTTACACACTCTATGTCATTTACACTAACTGGTGTTAAGTTTTTCAGTTAAGTTTTTCAGTTAAGTTTTAGCATGTGCCTTGCACATGAGGGTATAATGGTATTTTTACCCATTAAAGGACAATTTATGTAATTTCTAAAAACATTCCCCTCATCCCCTTCTTATTCCCCAAACCTTCCCCCCCACACTCAAAGCTTCAACTTGCAGCTCAAATCGATGTAAGAGTTTATGAAAATTGCTGCCTTTTCGGCTTCAATTTAACGAATTGAGGGGGCTGAAGAGGGGCGAAGTGGTGTGTGTGTGTTTGTGTGAACAGGTTATAATGCGGTTGTTTCCGATCAATTCGTCACGAGAGCTTAGAGATGGAGAAAGTGATGAAGCTTTATTGTATCTTAATGTGTACGATCTGACCCCTGTTAATGACTACCTCTACTGGTTGGGCTTCGGAATCTTCCATTCTGGTATTGAAGGTATGAAAAAGATTGATTCTTGTTTGAATTGGATATTGCATATTCTGATTCTATAGTTCTAGAATTTATTTGAATGTTGAAGTTGAAAGGTTAACCTAGTTGGCTGAAAAGTAAACATGTATATCTTTTTGGAATGTTTAAAGTAGTCCTTTTTATTTTTTTCATCTTTTGGTGCATTATGTATGTTAATCTGATATGTTATTATTGTTTGGGCTCTTTTAATTTCTGATCGTTTTGAGTTTTTTGGGCATCAAATCATCAATTAGGCCTTTTAAGATTTCTGTAATTAGGCCTTTTGAGTTTTTGGTGCATCAAATGATCATCGTTTTGAGTTTTTGGTGCAAGGCACATGCTAAAACTTAACACCAGTTAATGTAAATGACATACGATGTGTAAAAGTATATAAAAAAGGACTTGTGGTGTACTTATTAAAGTCAAATGACAGAGATTGTAATTTCTAGTATAATTAAAGGACAGTCTATGTAATTTACTCTAATTTAAAGTTTAATAATATTTACCATAATAATATAATATATTAAAACAAAAGCAAGATCCATATCTTAGAAATTACATATGGTCTTTATCATCCTTCAGGAAAAATATTTTGATCTTACTCTTAATTTATCTATACTACTATATAAAACATATTAGAAGGACATGTTTGTAATTTACCAAAAATTTTAGGACACCTAACATAAATTGTTATACATAAGTAGGGGAGACTGTAATATCCCGAAAACAGAAACCTTCTACTTTAATTTCGGGACGAAATTTCCTAAAGTAGGGGAGACTGTAATATCCCGAATTTTTGACACGTATTAAATTCTTGAAAAATTGTTAGTTTATAATTATATAAATATTATAATTCATAAACTTATATATTTTTTTATATTAAAATCTATAAACTTGAGTTTCATAAAAATTTATAAAATAATAAAACTTATCAAACTTATTTAGTTTTATAAAAATAAAAAATAAAAAAAAACATATTTATTTGTTTATAAAGTCCGAGGACTAAAACTGTCAAAGCCCGACACTTGTTTTAAATTAAAACTAACATGTTAGCATGAAATGATGGAAGGCTCAAACATCAGGGGCCTTTTCTGTAATTCAACTAAACTTCCAATATCAGATCCGGTCACTAGTTCGACTCCCGTTAGCCACGGTTTTGGACCCGAATTATGTAAACACGCGTTTCTGATCGAATTGAATGTCCCTCGAGACTCGCCTCCGGCGTGCGACCAAACCCCAAGAATCATCAATGCCCGATTTCAACTACAACCACGCGCGAATTCAAATTCGAGCCGTTCGAACCCAACCGTAATTCTCCCACCTAATTCGCCCATTAAATGATGGAATCATGTATAAATACTGGTGCCAACAGGTAGACGACATCACCCTCAAACACTCTACACCCTCAATTCGCCCTAATCGAGTCGGCATTGCCGAATTTGAACTCACGACCGTCGACGACAAGACCCAACTCGTTCTCCCTCGTTTCGACACTGAATCAGGTAATTTGAATACCCACTCTCATCGTTTTGAGTCCTTAATCAATTGCCCTCTGTCAATTTACAATGACAGAGGGATTTGCTAGTCGTATTTCGAGAATCTAGTTCTAGGGTTCATAATGAGATTGGGATCGATTTGAGCAGGTGTTTATCTTTTTGTGTTTCCACATAAAAACATCAGCGAGCCGTAGCCGGATGGTTAAGTGTTTGTGTGTGATGTTGACCCGGGGCAGACCCGAGTTCAATTCGGTCTGGCCTCAGGTTTTTGTTTCTATTTTTCTTTTATCCTTTTTAAAACAATTTTGAACTCTAATAATTTTTATAAATTCTATTAAACTTTTATAAACTTAAAAATGAATTTTAATCCTACTTTTATATGCTGAAACTATTTTAACTAATTAAACTTTGTTAAAGCCTATAAAAAAGGAATTAATTTATCCCTACTAATAGTTTTTAAATTCTTAAAAACTATAAAAATAATTCTGAGTTTTATAAAACTTATACTTTCATCACAAATTATTTTATAAAAGAAATCAGAAACTTTAAATAGGCTAAATAATGAATTTATTTTAAAAACATTAATTTATTTACTCATTCTTAAATCTAAACTTTTATAAAAATCAGAAAAGTTATAAATTTATTTAACAAGAAACTTATAATTTATGAACTTTCTAAAATATAAACATAATACTATTTGTTTATATAAAAGGAGAGAAATAATTATACTTTATTTATTTCCTAAACAAATATAAAGTTATAAACTTTATAAAATCTAAATGAAAACTTTAAATATTTATGAACTTGTAAAACTTTATTTAAACACTTATAAACTTATAAATTAATAGAAACTCTATTTAAAACCTATTAAACTTATGGTTTTCTTTTAGACTTTAAAAATGTTTATAAACTTATAATTAAGATATAACCATATTCTATTTAATATCTTATAAACTTATAAATGTTATTATTTATTTAAACGTATTTATATTACGAATTAATTTGTATTATAAATACTTAATACTTAGAAACTTAATCAAATCTCAAATGATTTATGTTGGAAATTATTCTTGTAAATTATTTATTTCTAAATACTTAGAAAACTATTTTGAATATTTTTACCTAACTGGTGTAATTAATGATTGTAAAACTCTTAAATAATTATTTTAATTAATAATTATTCTAATCTATAAATCTATTAAGCTTTGACATACAAGTCCTGTATCATTCTCTCAAAACCTTTATTATAAACTTGATTTAAACTTCATAAACACAAATCAATTCCGTCTCCCATTTGGAACCCTAGTCAATCTTGAAATCCTAGATCAGTTGTCTTAGACTTATAGAAATAAACTTGAAACTTTAGACTTATATTCTTAGGCTTATTGTGAGGATATTCTCCCTCAAATTCTTGCAAACTTACTCTTATCGGATCCTCTTCCTCAATCCAAGTGAGTATACTTAGCCCCTTTTTCCTTTCTATACTTTTGGGGTGAAACATGTTCAAAAACATTAAACTTATGCAATTCTTGTACAACTATGACTAGATGCTTATTCTTATGTTAAACTTGAGACTTGTATGCTTAGATTAAACTTAAAACTAGCACATTCATTAACTTTGATCAAGCCTATAGTAACAATGATAGATCTATTGTATTTGACCAATCCACCTTGATTGATTGACCCCTTTAGGGGGGAGCCCTTGGTGATTGTTACTGAATTAAACTTTAAACTTGAGACTTATAAGGGTAACCTGCGGGTTATGCCTAAACTTGGTTGGAGGGTTGAAGTGCACAATGTTTAAGATACTTGTTTCTCATACTTACATTATATAATGCATATATCATAGTGAATTGTAATTCTTTTCAAATCCTTGTTAAACTGTGTCAAAACCTTTGTATCTCACCAACTATTTTGTAGTTGACGGATTCTTTCACATGTTTCAGGTTCTACAACATGAGACTTTATCGTGATCACATAGGATGCTTGGACCTAGAATGCTTAATCAATTAGACTTGTATTCTTGCTATGTATTTGATTTATTCCTTGTATTGGAACCTTGAAGTTATTTAATAAAACTATTTAAACTTTAATAGTCAACCTTGTGCTATTGAACAACCGCGTCCGCCCCGACGTATAATCCGCCGTCGGTTGGGGTGTGACAGATTGGTATCAGAGCCTTGGTTATAGGGAATTAGGTTATTAGACACATGACCTAGACTATAACTTAGGAGACCCAAACATGAGTTATCTCATGTCCTTTACTAGGAATTCTCTCCTCATTCTATTCTTAAATCTTATACGTGAACGCTTGGAGATTCTACGATTCTACTTACCTACGTACTACAAGAGGCTACTACATCGAGGACACGCTCTTAGGCTTCAAGCCTAATCCACCACTAAACACTCGTCAAGAATATTTAAGTTCTAGATAATGTGCGAGAACTTGTGCGGACCGGAAGGGTGGATACCTGTATCCTGGGAAATTCTGTCAAGGAAAGCATTTCGTATAAATCCAAATCAACCGATGGACCCGTATGCTTTCCTGGGAATTCTTGGGATGAGTATCCACTTATAGGAATGCATGACTTCTCTAAACATTAGTGAGCCTAGATTTCTCTTGATATGTCAAAGTATTTACTTAGTGATATGCACTAAATGAGTACCATCTCAAATACTATACACTTCATAAATTCATGATTCAAAAACTTTCCTCTGTAACCTTTACTCCATGATTCTTATGTTTCGTCTCTTCAAGAATGGTCGCATGACAGCATGCTTACTCGTCATGACCTGAAGGAGTTACCTTCAAGAAGAAATTCTTACGAGACTATACCTAAAAACTACATACATAAACTTATATTCATATATATATTACCAATAAACTTCGTGATCGTCGTAATACAACCCTTAAAACTATGTGTTACCCTACGAATTCTTCTACAAAACTTCACTATTTTATAAATATGACACCTAAGAGGTAACCCTTGTATTTTTACCTTACCTCCTTAGCACTTAACAAAGTTTCATTTGATAACTAACTCGAAACTTTTGTTACACTTTTATACATCTCAAAACTTTCATACGTCCTTAAACTTCATGACCCTTGTAATACCAGCACATTTAAAACCATGTATTATCCTACAAGTCCTTTTACAAACTTCATTACTTTATAAACTTGAGAAACTCTTGTGTTTTCATTTTACCACTCAAAACTTCATTTGATGATTTACTCAAACTTTGTCACACTTCTATATCTCAAAACTTTCATTACATCTTTAAAACTTACACATCACCGTTTCTTGTAAACAAAACTTAACGTCTTTTAAACCTAAAGTACCTTAACAAAAAAATTTGTAACCTAAGTAATTTCCTTGTAGAGGAAGAAGCCTACTATAGAATGTCAGTTAGATAGCATGGACAAAATGTAAAAATATGACAAGGAAAAAAACAAACCTTGGAATGGATGCAAGTTAATTTCTCTTACAACACAAAAACTTGAAGTCAAACGATATATTAATGTCTCGTGTGTTTCCGGATCATCAGTTCCTTTACTTGACCAATAAGAACGGCGATGCACGATTGATTCTATGGGGTACAGAGTATTCATGACGCCTTCTGCAGGGTAGTGATCGGTGCTCGAGGCACTCACGGCATCAGCAATGCAACAAGTCAGTGGAAATGCTGTGAGGGCCCGGAAAAGAGAAGCATAGGCTCGGTGATCTCTCTCACCCGAGTTGTCATGACTAGGTTCAACTACACGAGTAATGCTAGCAAGCTGAGGAAATGTTCTCATACAGAGCTGCTTGCTAAGTCCGTTAGATACCACTGCAACCAACAAATATTTTTCGTATTTGAAAGGTAACTAATTAATATATCATTAATGGTATGAATATATAACTTCCATTGTAGGTCATAATATGTGATACCCACCAGTATTCTGCCAGTATCGAGAAACAGCAGATGCACGAACGAGATCAGCTGAATCATCCAGGCATGCAAGTATTTTGAGTGCCATGTCCGGTTCAAGCCATTCCAAGAAATCGACGTGAGTCTCCATGTTCTGTGAACAGATATAAGGTTTGAAAAATGCTTTCTCCATTCAAATATCACAACTCAGTCTTCAGTTAAATAATTGTTCATATAAAGTTCTCTCCCATCTTAAATCAAAGTTATGCTAACTTCAATTACTCAGAAACTGCCCCATTAATCACCAAAAAATATATTCCTCTAAACAGACATTAAATCAAACACTTGGTGGGCAAACTTTAGTGTTTGTTGTCATGAATACATTAGGTTTTTACCCTAACTCACAAAGGTATCTCAAATGTTTAACATCTCAATTCTTGTTGATCGATTAAAAACCCAACCCTAAATAAGTTTCAACATCTAAATTGACATAAATCGTAACATACTACATGAAAAAAGAGATGTGAATGAAGAAAACATATACCTTCTGCGTTCTTGGAGGTAAGGACGAATCGCTGAACCCTAGAGAAACAAGATAGGTGATCTGATCCGATTGAAGACGATTGCTGTGGAAATGGCGTTTGTGAAACTTTTGTAAGATCACTTTAAGAAAAAGAGGAGTAAATTTTGTTTTTGGGCTATGAGGTTCGGCCTGGTTAACTCAAAATCTTTTATCCTATAATTTGTATTTTGTAACGTTTTTGGTTCATTTGCTAACTTTGTTAAAATTTTCAGTAAACTAGAATGGTAATTCAGTCATTTTAAATATAAAGGACTATTTGTGTAAATCATTAAGATCAGTATTGTTTTTACATTTTACTTAAAATAATAAAAACATAAATTATGAGTGTTAAAACAATCCCTAAACATCAAGTTATCTTAATGATTTACGTCCTCATATTTAATAAAATTTAGAGTGAATTACCGTTTGCGTCCATGTGGTTTATACGATTTTACATAATGCGTCCCTAACACGAATTTTTAACGCTTTGAGTACCTGTGGTATACAATCTGTAACACTCTGAGCCCCTGGGCCTAACTTCGTTAAATTCTTTCCGTTAAGTTTAGTTTCGACAGGGGTAAGTCTAATATTCACCCGAAACTACTAAGTTCACACGAAACTACTAAGTTTTTTATAACTACTAAGTAGTTTCGGTTGAGTGTCTATGCTGCGGAGAGTTAAGTTTTGCTGCTGATCTACAACTTTGCTGCTAATCTACAACTATGCTGCGGATAGCCTTTCCTGTTGAAGACGAAGAGATGGCGGCGAGTTTTGATAGGGGGCGTGAGTTAAAATAGGCCCAGGGGCTCAGAGTGAGAATTAGTGTTATAAAAAAAGTAAATTACCATCTTACCCCTGTCAAAACTAAACTTAACGGAAATAATTTAACGTAGTTAGGCATAGGGGCTCAGAGTGTTACAGATTGTATACCACATGTACTCAAAACGTTAACAATTCGTGTTAGGGATACATTATGTTAAATCGTATAAACCACAAGGACGCAAACTGTAATTTACTCTAAATTTTATTTTTATCCTTTTTTTACATCCGATGATTAGGGTGTTGGGGGCACAACTCTCGTAAAAAAAACTAACTTAAGAAAATACCCAATAAAGGAAGTGTCACCTTATTTTTACCCAAATCCAACTTTAATAGCCTAAAGTATTGAGGACATAACCCTAACTCAGAATTACCCTAAAGAATTTTGTAGTTGATTGATTGCTCTTCTTATTTGTAGTTGATTGATTGCTCATCTACATGAAAACACGGGTACTTATACCCGAGAACATTACCCGCAAGGGGTACCCACGTTGTTGACGATGCTGTACTCGCAATACCCGATGAACTCGAAGGGCTTAACCGAAGGTGCCCCGAACACCCTTAAAAATCCAGTATTTTTAGTTTTGGGTGATAATTAGTAGTCTACAGAGTCCTTCACGTTCCACCAAGCGACTGAAAGCTTCGAATCGAAATCCCTTCTTGGAACGAAACCCTACCTTCCGGTGTGATTATGGAGACCGAAGAGGAAGCATCTGGACAGATGACCGACGAGATCTACACCAACGGCGGCGGCGACGACGACGATGAATCGTTATCGCAGCAGCAACAACGGCGCCCGATCATCAGTGGCGAGCAACTCGACATCGAGGCGTACGCCGCCTTATACACCGGCCGTACTAAAATTTCTCGGTTGATATTCATTTCCGACAAATGTGATAATGTTTCGATGCAGTTAGAGGCGCTTCGAATGGCATATGACGAGATTAAGAAGGGAGAGAACACGCAGTTGTTTAGGGAAGTTGTTCAGAAAATCGATGGGCGATTAGGTCCGAATTACGGTGCGGATTCGGCTTGGATGGATTCGGTGGATCGTAGGGCTGATCTGAGGAAGGAGAAGCTCGAGAACGAGCTTAATGCTTACAGGGTACAATATTATCCATTCTTAGTTTTAAATTTACATGATTTATTGTCATAAGCATGTGGTTATATTTATTAACAATTTAAAAAAGGACTAATTGCTTTTGGGGTCGATGATTGTAGAAAATAGGAGATAAGCATGAAATTGTTTTGATAATGAGGAAATTGTAACTCTTTAGTAGACAAGTGGTGATCGAATGAAGGGAGTATGAGGAGGCATAATTGGAGGTGTCATCATAGCCTTGGTTTAAAAAAGCGTGAGGCGAGGCGTTTCGGTACCAAAATCCGAGGCGCTACGCCTCAAGCGCGAGGCAAGGGCTTCACGTACGCGAGGCGCTAAAGCTAAAAAAAAATATAAAAATATATAAATAATATCTATGTATAACCTAAAAAACTATAAATACAACCTAAAGAAGCACAAAATCAATTGTTATATCTAATGTACAAGAAACCAAGCTTTTTGTACAAGAACTACAACTTAAGAACAAAGAAAAGACAACAAATAAACAAATTAAAAAAGTATAGGGTAAACTTTAATAAAAATTATAACTTTAAGGGTGAAAAATGTAATTTAGTAAAAATAAAATAACTTAATAAATAGGGTTAACCCTAAACCTAAAAAGCAGCCGCTTCTTTTTCTCCTGGCAGCATCGATCTTCTTCTTCATCTGGCAGTTCTTCTTCATCAAAATCTCCATCATAATCTCCTGGTAAGTCTAACTCACCTCTCACTGCACTTTCATTTCAACATCATCTCATCTACTTCTTCGATTTCACACAAAAGCTCACTTATACCTGAAAAAAAAGCCTCAGAGAACTCCTCTCTCTCGAGAATCACCGGAAACTGACCACCATACATGAAGCGCTGCCTCACAGCGCCTAGCGCTCCAAGCCTGAAGCGCCGCCTCAGACCGCTTCTTGTATCTCCGGAGCCTCAACTGAAGCGAGGCGTTTTGTCCAGCGCCTCACGCTTAAGGCAGCGCCTTACAGCGCTTTTTTAAACCAAGATTATAGCTTGGTTTTAAAAGGTGAGAAATGCATCGAGGCGACAGACTAAAACCGAGGCGCAAAGTGCAAAAGCGGTGGGCTTTTCGTACGCGAGGCGCAAAGTGATTATATAATTTTTTTTATATATCTCATAGGTTTTTAGCATCCCATACCCAAAATTACCTATAAATAAGCTTTATATATGCTTTAACATATAAATTACCTACATGTACAACCTAAAAAGCCTACTGTACAACATCCCGCTGCACAAAAAAAGGCCATGTACGTGAGGAGCGCGCCTCACCTGCTCCTCATGCCAAATTTTTGCCTAAAGATCGCGCCTCAGCTGCGCCTTTTGTACAGCATTCGCCTTATTTCATCTGAAGCGCGACCCCTTGCTCCTGAGGTCGCCTCGCCTCTAGGCGCGCTTTTTAAAACCAAGCATGATAGTAGCTTCATCATACAAGAGTGACGGAAAACTAAGTCGAATGTTCTTTCAAAAGAATCTTCGACTCAGTTTTCTCACGCTTATATGATGAAGGCATGAAGCTACCAGTCACTTCGTATTATGCCTCCTCAATCACTCGATCACCAATTGTTCAAGCAAGGACATAATTTGGATATGCTTTATCTTCTACATTAATTGGCGTATGGAGTTTATTTATATGCTTTATCTCCTATCTTCTACAATCATCGATCACCACTTGTTCAAGCAAGGACATAGTTTATGGGGACCCATTTCTAAATGACGGTTTGTATTATTGAAGTCTTGTTTGGTAGAAATTATAAACCCTTAGCAGAGATTGTATTGGCTCGTGGCTTTATAAAATTACCATCCTTTAAATAGAAAGCATGGCCCCTAAATGTATTTATGTATATGATAGAAATGTAAGCTCTAGAATCAAGATAGTGCTATTGAAGCAACTTTTATTTCTTATATTTTGATTGGAAGTATTTCCCTAGATAGGATTAGAGAAGTGGCACAAAATCAGGGATTCAACTATTAGTTTATAAGTTATTTCGTGTATTAAGAAAATTAGTGACATAATGATGGGCCTCATATGTCAGTCATTCCCGCAGTTCAATATGGAGTTCACATTCAAATTCATGCTTGCACACAGCCACACACAATATTATTTGTCTCAGTCACTTGATCTTTATTACATCTAAACAAAGAGAATCAATTGGGAAGCTGGTAGTGCTTAATTACTTTAGTGGGCTTAGATATTTCTAACTGTATTGTAGATTTTAATAATCCAGTTACTATATAATACATGAAGATAACTTGGTAAAAGAGTTGTATTGTATTATGATTGTGTAATTAGGAGAATACAATAGGACCTATATATAGATTTACACATAAATATTAGGGCCGGCTAATATGACTAATATATACTAAACATTCTGTCTAATATTCCCCCTCAAGCTAAGGCCGGGGACCAACTCTTAGCTTGGACTTCAAGAAGAGAAAACGATCTGATGAGAGTGGCTTTGTGAAGACATCAGCGATTTGATCATGTGTGGAGATAAACTGAACAGATAGCTTCCTTTGTGCAACCTTCTCGCGAACGAAGTGAAAGTCTACTTCTACATGTTTCGTTCTGGCATGAAAAACCGGATTAGCAGATAGGTATGTGGCTCCCAAGTTGTCACACCAAAGGATTGGAGCCGAATGCATCGGGACATGAAGTTCTCTCAGTAATGTTTCAAGCCAAGTCACTTCCGCAACCGTGTCAGCCTTGGTTTTAAATTGCTTTGCGCGATGCGCTCCGATTCGTTTGGTCCCAAAATCCGATATGCGAGCGCATCACGTATGCGATGCGCTCTTTATTAAAAAGTACTAAAATATTATTTATACATAACAAGTTGTAAAAACATACTTAAACAAAAAAGGAGTCATACAATAAGAAGATAGAATTTCATTTTTTTTGTCCAAATGACTAAATGAGGCATGCTAAAATACTTCCAAAAGCACAAAAAAGCATACTAAAGTATTTCCAAGAAAGAAAATGTTGAATAAGCCAAGGAACAACCTACAATAAGAAGATAGAATTTCATTTTTTTGTCCAACTATTTCTCCAGATCCAGGCCCAGGCCCACTTTCGGTTTATACACAGACCCAAATTCAAAAACCCAAAATATCTGCCAAAAAAACCCAAAAAATCATAGTTGCGCGCATCAGAGCGCTACATGCGAACACCACATAATGCGAGCAACGGCGCAATATCCACGCATCATGTAATTGCTACGCATCAGGTGCAGCGATGCGCCAACTCCAGCGCTACGGCGCAAAACGCATTATGCGCGCAATTTAAAACCAAGGTGTCAGCCAAGGCTTTGTACTCGGATTCAGTGGATTACCGAGATACAGTCTTTTGTTTTCTGGCAGACCATGAAATAAGATTAGATCCGAGATAGATAGCATACCCTCCGGTGGATCGACGGTCATCCGGGCATCCAGCTCAATCTGCATCTGAAAAGGCGGTCAATGAGGGAAAAGTAACATCCGTATAGGCATGCAAGACATGGGACGATGAGCTGGAAATCAAGAGACCATGATCAGCAATCCCGTGGAGATACCGTAAAATGCGTTTCACCGCCGACCAATGATTGTCAGTAGGAGAGTGCATGAATTGACAGACTTTGTTAACCGCAAACGTGATATCAGGCCGTGAGAGAGTAACATATTGTAATGCCCCAACCATTTGTTTGTATTTTACCGGATCATCAAAAAGAGGGGTATCACCAAGAGAGAGGTGAGCTGTAGTGGTGCATGGTGACGGAACGGGTTTGGACTGTGAGAGCTTTGCTCGTCCTAACAACTCTTGTATGTATTTCCGTTGTGAAAGAATGAGACCAGCCCCTTTACGGGCCACTTCAATGCCCAAAAAATAGGATAAGGGCCCCATGTCTTGTATTGCAAACGACTGACTGAGGCGGTGCACCACATCACTAATAGCCTGATTGTTGTTCCCTGTCAAAATAATGTCATCGACGTACACAAGCATATACATAAGGGTCCCGTTAGCCGAATAAATAAATAATGAGGGATCCGTTTTAGATCCTCGAAAACCGAGAGCAGTCAACGCCGAGGAGAGTCGATCAAACCAAGCTCGGGGTGCCTGTTTGAGACCATACAAAGACTTGTGAAGGAGGCACACATGAGTTGGCCTAGTAGGGTCAACAAATCCTTGTGGTTGTTTTAAGTAAACTGTTTCCTTTAGATCACCATGTAAAAAGGCGTTTTGCACATCAAGTTGTCTAAGGGACCATTGTCTAGTGGTGTCTAATGAGAGAACAACTCTGATGGTGGTGGACTTCACCACTGGACTAAAAGTTTCTGTGTAGTCGATACCGGGTTGCTGATTAAAACCCTTTGCAACCAAACGCGCCTTATAGCGCTTAATCACCCCATGTTGGTCTCGTTTAACTTTATAAACCCATTTGCAATCCACCACATTCGTGTTTGAAACACGAGGAACCAAGGTCCAAGTACCATTACAGATAAGAGCCGAGTATTCATTTGCCATAGCCTTACGCCAGTGAGAATCTTTGTTGGCAATGATAAAGGAGGTGGGTTCGGTTTCGGGTGTAGTGGTGGAGGTATGAAAAGATGAAGGACTGTATGGTTTGGACTGTGGTGGGTTAGACCGTAAACGGGCTGGTCGTTGGCGCTGGGGAGGTGGTGGGGGTTGGGGGGGTGGCGATGTAGTGGTGTTGGAAGGTAGCTGGTCAGATGGTGGAGAAGAGGATGTTGGGTGGCTGGAATCGTTGTCGGTTTGTGTGTATCGGTCAAAGGCATGAATGGAAGATATCGGCTGTGTTGTGGTCCGACGGGAGTAGGTATGGGCTGGTGGGAAGGGGGTGGTGTAGGAATAGGGGAGGCAGATTCGATTGGTGTGGGAGGATGAGTGGTTGAAGAAGAGGGTGAATCCATGGGATAGGAAGAAAAGTAAGGATTGGGAGAGGGTGATGTGGATGGATCAGTAGGTTTGGGCAAGGGAAACGAACTTTCGTGGAACCGAACATGACGGGCAATGTAAATGCGTTCGGAGACGGGGTCAAAGCAGCGGTATCCGTGATGAGAGGTGCTATACCCGGGGAAAACACAAGGGGTAGACCGAAAATCCTTTTTGTGTGGATTATACGGACGAAGATGAGGGTAGCATTGGCAACCGAAAACGCGAAGGAAGGAAAAGCCGGGTTTATGTTTGAACAAGTGTTCAAAGGGAGATGTGGGAGGTGGTACGGGAGGGCATTCGATTGATTAGATAAACTGCAGTTTCAAAGGCATAGTGCCAAAAACGTTGAGGAACATTGGATTGTGCCATTAAGGTGAGACCGGTTTCAACAACGTGACGGTGACGTCTCTCAACAACACCATTCTGTTCGCTGGTGTGAGTACAGGAAAGACGATGAATGATGCCATTAGAGGCAAAAAAGGAGGAAAGATTTCTGAATTCGCCCCCCCAATCAGTTTGTACGGTTTTCAGTTTGGTGGAGAATTGGCGTTCAGCCATAGTGACGAACCGTTTAATTACTTCAAACACATCAGATTTTTGTTTTAATGGAAACAACCACATAAATTTTGAAAAATGATCAACACATAGAAGAAAATAGTTATGACCATCAAACGAGGTCACTGGTGCGGGCCCCCAAACATCACAAAAGACCAAATCCAAAATATGAGTACTTTTATAATCAGAAGACAATAAACTAAGTTTGCAAGATTTTCCAACAGAACATGAATTACAATTGAAATCAAAAGTCTTTGCAGAAATAGGTAGACAATATTTAGAAAGCATAGTTTGAAACAACTGGGAATGTGGATGTCCCAATCGTTGATGCCATGTGGTTGTTGTAGCATGAGTTGTTGGAAAGGCAACTTTTGGATTTGGTTGGTTTATTGGAAGGTTGATGGAGTAGAGTCCATCGTCACTTGGACCCGTGAGGAGGGTAATGTGTGTAGACTTGTCCTTCACAGAAAAAAAGTTGCATGAAATTCAAAATAAACATGATTATCATGACAAAATTTTTGGACAGAAAGAAGGTGTTTCTTAATAGCAGGTACGTGAAGGATATTTTTTTAGGTAAAAGGTTTTGGTGGGTGAGTAAAGTCGTGAGGAACCGATATGTAAAATAGGGAGAGGCGTACCATTACCAACACGTAGATTATCATCACCGTAGTAGGACTCGGCGGAGTCAAAACCTGACATATCCGGTGCAACATGATTATTGGAGCCCGTATCCGGAAGCCATGAAGTAGACGCTTGTGAGCGAGAATCAGCATAATTAGCGGAGGGCTGTCTCATCCGGAAGGTGGATAGGTCTCGGTTCGGGCATTGAGACGGTAGGTGACCAATTCCACACCTGTTACACGTTCCATAAACTGTGTTTTGATTAGAAGCCCAATTAAACTGACCTGGGTTGCGATTGTTTTGTCCCTGATTACGGCTGTAATTGTTGTTTCCACGTCCACCACGACTGAAACGAGGGCCTCCTCGACCCCTGCTGTAATTAATTTGAGGAGGCCTATTTGTGTAGAAGGCTTGAGGTGCTGGTGCTGGTGACGAGCCTGAGGACGGGTGCAGCTGAAAACCAAGACGAGCAATAAGCTGCTGAAGTGCCTGGATAGTGTCTGGCTGAACAGGAGAGGAGCCGACTGCTGTGGCAGCCATGAAGGTCTGGACTGGTGGGATATTTGGTTTTAAATTGCGCGATGCGCTCCGATGCGTTTGGTCCCAAAATCCGATGCGCGATGCGTTTGGCGCAATGCGAGCGCATCACGTATGCGATGCGCTCTTTATTAAAAAGTACTAAAATATTATTTATACATAACAAGTTGTAAAAACATACTTAAACAAAAAAAAAGTCATACAATAAGAAGATAGAATTTCATTTTTTTTGTCCGAATGACTAAATGAGGCATGCTAAAATACTTCCAAAAGCATACTAAAGTATTTCCAAGAAAGAAAATGTTGAATAAGCCAAGGAAGAACCTACAATAAGAAGATAGAATTTCAAAAACCCAAAAAATCTGCCAAAAAACCCAAAAAATCATAGTTGCGCGCATCAGAGCGCTACATGCGAACACCGCATAATGCGAGCAACGGCGCAATATCCACACATCATGTAATCGCTACGCATCAGGTGCAGCGATGCGCCAACTCCAGCGCTACGGCGCAAAACGCATTATGCGCGCAATTTAAAACCAAGGTGGGATATCGGACAAGGGTTTTTGGATCAGAAACTCATGATCAGCAAGAAGGCCAAGAAGCTCAGAAAAAACAGTGGTAAATTGTCTATGTAGGAGGCTCTGTTTGACTCCATTGTACTCTTCACGAAGGCCTGCAACAACTAGCATAACGACATCGTGTTCAGGCATGGGGCGGCCAATATTAGCAAGGGCATTCACGTACTCTTGGGCTCTAGCAAGATAGGCACAGTGTTGTAAAAATCGCGTCTAGGCGCCGATTAATCGCTAAGCGGACAGTGAAGGTGGAATTTTGACCTAGTCGGTCTAAAAATCGTTAGGCGGTCCAAATCGGGTTTAGTCGGGCTAGGCGGTCCAAATCGGGTCTAGTCGGGATCGTTGTTCTTGAGAGTAATCCATACCTTTCGATGGTTTTCACCTTCAGATCGAATCCTTCGATGGTCTTCACCTTCACAATGCGACTGAGAATAGACGAGATCGAACCTTACGATGGTGTACATATTCACGATGCGACAGAGAGGATCGTTGTTCTTGAGAGACCGCCCAGCATAGATCGATGTAGATGGGGAGAGCATAGATCGATGTAGAGGAAAGCTGCTGTTGTTTGATCGATGTAGAGGAAAGCTGCTGTTGTTTGTGTTGTTTGAATAGAGAGTGAATAGGTTTAGGGTTTTAAAAGAGAGTTAAATGACAACAATGCCCCTCTATGATTAAAAAAATTCAGAAAGAAGGGAAAATGAATGTGTGGCCATAAATTAGTTTATGGGTTTTCACCAATAACTATATATATATATATATAAATTACATATAAAATTCCAATCCGATTAATCCCGCCTAGGCCCCGATTAATCCCGCCTAGGCCTAGGCCCCGATTAATCCCGCCTAGGCCTAGGCCCCGATTAATCCCGCCTAGGCCTAGGCCCTACCCCACCGCCCGACTAGCGCCGAGCGATTTTTACAACACTGGAAGAAGGCTCATCCCTTCATCTGTATCTTTAGCAAATGTGTTTTTAATGTAAATTCTCGGGAAGAAGTGTGGGGGCCATAAGCACGTTCAAGGGCAAACCAAAGATCTCGTGAAGTAGTACCTTGAACGTGATGAAAAGATGCCTCAGAGATGGTGGAGATAATTAACATACGAACATGAGCATCATTGGATAACCAAATCGCGTGATTAGGGTTAGGTCGGGTGATAACAGCCGCATCTGCAGAAGCTCCTGGTGAGGAGATTGTTGAAGGAGGACAGGGAATACTCCCATCAACATAACCGAATAAACCATTTGTTACAAGAAAAGGCTGGATCATAAGCTTCCAGTGTCCATGGTAGGAGACAACGTAAAACCAAACTTATGGGAGTTGTGTGAGGTTTTCTCAGTGGAGGAGAAGGCAAGAAGGAGGGCTGCATTTGTGAAGAGCAGGCCTGGTCTGATTATCGGAGAAGAAGGAAAATTTTTTTTGTAGGGCCGGCACTGTAGCAGCGGCACTGTAGCGGCGGCGGCAGTGGCAGTAAATTTTTAGGGTTGGATCAATGCTCTGATACCAAGATAACTTGGTAAAAGAGTTGTATTGTATTATGATTGTGTAATTAGGAGAATACAATAGGACCTATATATAGATTTACACATAAATATTAGGGCCGGCTAATATGACTAATATATACTAAACATTCTGTCTAATACATGATCTGTTGATGTTTGACATGCTTGAAGATGTCTTTGGAAACTGATATTTTCAGTGAATACATATCACTGCATGCCATTGGCAAACTTACTTCTATTGCTACAGACAAATTTGATTAAAGAGAGCATACGGATGGGATACAATGACTTTGGAGACTTCTACTATGCCCATGGTGCACTTGGGGATGCATTTAAGAATTATGTTCGCACCCGTGATTATTGCACAACTTCAAAGCACATCATACACATGTGTTTGAATGCAATTTTGGTCAGCATTGAGATGGGCCAGTTTGCGCATGTTACAAGCTATGTCAGTAAAGCAGAGCAAAACAAAACTGATCTTGATTCCATCACAACTGCAAAACTACAGTTTGCTGCTGGACTTGCTCACCTGGAGGCTAAGAAGTACAAGCACGCTGCTCGCAAGGTTTTTCTTTTGTTACATTTTATTTATATTCTTACTTGCACGTTTGCCACTTTGTTCAACGATTATTACAATTTGACATACAATGATACAATCTCATCGGTGTTTTGATGACAGTTCTTAGAAACAGCTCCAGAATTGGGAAACAATTACTCAGAAGTTATTGCAGCTCAAGATGTTGCAACATATGGTGGACTTTGTGCCCTTGCAAGTTTTGACCGTGCGGAGCTAAAGGCAATATTATCTTTTATAGTTTATTACTTTACCATCTGACATCTGATAATATAATATATTTGATATTACACACACACGCATGGTTGAGTTTAAACGAGAACCACTAAATATTTGAGAACCATCAGGAACCATTTTATTCACTGATTCATAGGTGAATAGTACTATGTATTATATACACGTGTGTGTGTACACATAGGGTTGGGTTCAAATGAGAATCACTAAATATTTGGGAACCATTAGGGATCATTTTATTCACTAATTCACCGGTGAATACAATGTTAAATCACTATATTCACCGACCATTTGTAAAACCATTAAAATATTATAGAGTATTCACTAGTGAACCAGTAAATAAAATATTTTCTAATGGTCCTCAAATGTTTAGAGGGTCGTTGAATACAAAACCAATATTAAGTAGAGAACCGCGAGAACCGCATAAACACTTGTACGTATTGTTTTAACCATGACACATAAGGTAGTTATGTAACAGCATAACTGTCTCTCTTTCCCTCTCCCACTATACTTGACAATCACTACGTATAAGTGTTTATGCGGTTCTCTACGTGAAATTGGTTATGTATTGAATGCACCCATATATTAGTTCTAATTGAATGGCCTCAATTGGCAGGCAAAAGTAATAGACAATATTAACATCCGTAACTTCCTAGAGTTGGTACCTGAAGTGAGGGAGCTTATCCATGATTTCTATTCAAGGTATTTTCATATACCATCCTAAAACCGCTGTCTCTCTCTATATATATTTTTTTGTATTAAGGAATTATTTTTCCACATTGCTGCAGCCACTATGCCTCGTGTTTAGACTACCTTGGGAACCTTAAAGCAAACCTGCTGCTCGACATTCATTTGCATGACCATGTCGAGATGCTTTATACACAAATCCGTAACAAAGCCCTAATTCAATATACTCATCCATTTGTGTCGGTTGATCTGAACATGATGGCTAATGCTTTCAAAACAACTGTAGCCGGGCTACAAAAAGAACTCGAGGCTTTAATTACAGACAACCAAATTCAGGTAAATTTTAAGTCATTTTGCTGTCAAAGATTTCAAATCTTGCTTGTTCCTATATAAAATATAGGGGTGTAAACAAGCCGAGCTCGTTTAGAGATCTATATCTAAAGCCCGAGCTCCACTCATGAGTAGTTTTACAAGCTCGAGCTCTACTCGTTTACTATTTATTAATAATCAAATTATTTAATTATTTTATTTCTGTACATTTATAGTTATTTATATATAACATAATATATGTTATTTAGTGTTGCCGTTCAAAAAAAATATGTTATTTAGTTATTTCTATCATGATCTTATATATACTAATAATTATTATGTAAATATAATGTTAAATAAAAATTATATAAATGATATACTCGTTTAGGCTCATGAGCCTAGTCAAGCTCTATATGTGAAGCTCGGGCCTGAGCTTGTTTAAGCTTGGCTCAATTTGAGCTTTTAGCGAGCCGATCTCTAGTAGCTTACGAGCTGCTCAACTTGTTTACATCCCTAAAAGATAGAAACTAAATTGCTGAACTTATATGCTAATTTATTGAAACCGTGTTGTTACAGGCGAGAATTGACTCGCACAACAAAATTCTGTATGCTCGTCATGCAGATCAAAGGAAAGCCACCTTCCAACGAGTTTTGCAGACTGGGGTCGAGTTTGATCGAGATGTTAGGGCCATGTTGCTAAGGGCAAATCTAATCAAACACGATTATAACCTCAAGTCATCAAGGAAGATTTAAAACCCTGATACTGCAGACGATCACCGTGATTTTTACTTGAGGAAATATTAAAATGAAATGCAAATTCATGGTGTTTGGTTTTTAGGGTTCTTGTTTTGATCATGTTAATGTTGTAAAAAACAAAACAAGGGAGGTGTATTTGGGCTTGTGGGCTTGAGTTTGAAACTAGCCGGTTTGGCTTAGCTTAGCTTGTAATCTCCCCCATTGAGAGCTTGTATTTGGCACGTTTACAACTTAAGACCACTTCGGTTGGAATAAGTTGACTCGTTTAAAAAAAAACTATGGGTCTAATCTATCTGTGCTGTGTGAATGATGTGTATTATATTGGGTTGATTTTGTTACTTGATCCGCTAGAATTGGCATTGGCATGCAAGCTTATATTGATTTGAAAATCTAGGCTTAAAACAGTAACCTAATGTTTGAGTTTGGTATACAGTCCTTTTCGAAACCAGCATTCGTATAGTTATCAAATTGGCTATGATAGGTTTTTGAAACATAATGATATTGTCTGGTTTTTAGAGCTGCTCTACCAGACACCAGTGGACCTGACAACCAAACTAATGACTAGTTCAGTTATAAAGAGAAAGTGCATTATTGAAAGATATTTATCAAATTGGTCAAGGTATATCTCTCTAAAGTATAATCTAAAAACATATATTGATTCATCGACTTAATTAGATGTCCATCTTCTCCTTGTCTTTAACATCCTGTATTTCGAAAGCGTGAGATCGGGCACGGGATTTACATTTAACTGGGGAAGGGGAATGAAGTAGGCCACGGGCCTTGGGCTTGGGGCGCATAGGCCGAGAAAATGGGGATTTGGGCTTCTTAAAAACCCTGAAATCAACCCATCACCTCTCATTCTCTTGATTTCCATACAATTTTAGAAAGAGGAGGGAGAGAACCTAGAGAGAGAAAGTCCCGGTTTTCATTCTCGAGCCTCAAGGATCGTTGGTGTGAGTCTCCGGAACGTTTAGCAGCTTAGAGGAAGCGTTTGCAGATAATAGTTTCCCCTAGATCTGAGTTTTATGTTCAAATGGGTTTTTAGGGTTTCATGGAGCTTTTTTTAACTTAAAGGTCGGATTTTTACGTGTAAAAAGAGGTTTTAAACTTTGATCTAGCTTCATGGTTAAGATTAGAATGTTTTGGAACGTAGAAGTTATGATTTTGGACTAAAAACGGGTTTGAATGGTTATGGTGTTCTTGATCGGACACTTGAGTAGCGAAGAAGATGAAGTGAAAATCGGCCAAGGAGAATCAACCTAGAAAGAATCGGCCCCTATAGCATGACACAAGACCTGAACGCAAGTACATGCGACTCTCCAGAGTATTGGCTGACTCTGTCAGTCGACTCTTAAGAGTGTCGCTACCTGCAAGTAGCGACACTCAGCGAAGAAGATGAAGTGAGAATCGGCCCCTATAGCATGACGCAAGTCCTAAACGCAAGTACATGCGACTCTCCAGAGTATCGGCCGACTTTGTCAGCCGACTCTATCAGCCGACACTAGCAAGTTTAACTGATTTTATGTATTGTATTCGCACATATCTCGTAGCACTCGTGTAGCCCGAGCTTTTAGTTTCAGTAGGCAGTGTATCAGGTGAGTTCTAATCCCCTTTTTGCCTGTTTTAGGGGGTGGTGTGCATATTTAGTGTAAAGTGTTTATTACATATTTTGTATTAATAAAAAAAGTGAAAAGCTATGTTCTAGTGTAAAGTTTAAAAGAAGCAAGCATACATTTTAAGCAAAGTATACCTGTATTATTGGCAAGCGTTTACTATATATTTATATACATAAACAAATGCATAATATACGTGTTAGTATTTTAAAGTAAAGCAAGATATATCTTTATGGCAAGCGTTTATTATATTTTTATATACATAAACAAAGGCATGATATATGTGTTAAGCTATATTTCAGTAAAAGTAAGGTATTTATGGCAAGCGTTTACTATATTTTCGTATACATAAAAAAGACATAATACATGTTAAAGTTATGATCAAGTTAAAGAAAGTTGTATGAACTGTAAGTGAATAGTTTCCTACGGGAAAGTGTACCAGCTTGTTAAGGTCCTTGGGATAGATGCTACTTGTACAACATGTCAGAAATGGGTTAAGCCCATTAGTAAGAACCTTTGGGTTCGTTAACGGTTGTACAACTAAGATGGGTGACGACGGTTTCTCGGGAGGTCCACGCAACCTCCCCTTAGCGTAAAGCGGTATTGTCAGTTCATGGTCGTTGATCATGGGGGCATTGACCAGGGTATTGTCGGTTCATGGACGTGAACCATGAGAGCATTGACTAGGTACTCGTCGGTTCATGGACGTGAGCCATGAGGGCGGTACAGTATTGACAAGGTAATTGACGGATAAGCGGTATTGTTGGTTCATAGCCGTTGGCCATGAGGGCACTGACCAGATACTTGTTGGTTCATGGACGTGAGCCATGAGGGCTGTACAATGTAAAGGAATTGACGGTTATAGCATGATTTTAAACTGTGTTTTGAAAAGTAAAGTATGTAAAGTTTTGTCTTATTGACAGTATATATGTATTAGTAAATCTTTTATAAAAATTGATTTAAAGTAAATGTTAGAACTCACTCAGCGTTGCTGATTTTTAGTATGCACATCAGTTAAGTGTAGGTGGCTGTAGATGGATGAGGATGCTTGGCTTGTCGAAAAGAGTTACCCGAAGATCAACATCAGGCATCCCGTTTATGTTTCAAGTTCATGTTATTTAAGACAAGTTTCTGTTTGTATTTAACAAGTTATGATAGACATGTTATGATTCCGTTGTTATGTTAAAGTTTTAATCGTTTTCGCTGCGATGCGTTGAATGTTTTATGTTTAAGTGCTATGTGTGGATGAGTAAATCAATACGTGAGGCCTCCGAGTTTAGGGCCTTACATTATCTTTTAGCTAATGATGAGTGTGAATTAGTATGATTTTTCTGGCTAATTCATTTCTTTTATTAAATTGTGTTTAAACAAAATGATGTTATTGATGACCTTTTGGGAGATTTTATATTATATTAAGTTTTTTGTTTTGTTTTTAAAGATATGTTTAATTAAAAATGAGAGAGAATTTCATGTATGATTCTAAATATCTTTTAAATCTATATTATATAATAAATAAATGTTTTTCATGCCACGTGTCGCCTTTATATTCATTCTCATTATTTTTTTTCCGCATCTCTTATTAAATACACCTCTATCTTTTCAATAATAATATATTTTTAAATAAACTATTAATTATACTAATAAAACACATTTATTTTAAATTATATTTTATTATAAAAAACTTTAAAATCTAATTACCTAGCTTATGTTTTCAATCAAATAGCAAATGAAAGTCAAATTAAATTGAATAGTAATTAATGTATTTTTGAAACCCAATTATATATTAATTTCTACATATTTTTGGTTTTTGTTTTTTATTGTTAGTATACGTAATACATTTTTCCACATATAAAACATATATATAAAGATTTAAGAATTTATGTATTGATATTTTTTCACCATGTGTAGTACAAAGGTTCTAATCTAGTATTATATATACTCAAATCAAATTTAATATACCATGTATACCCTTTTATAATAAATAACATATCAGATTTACCCATTTTTATTTATTATTAAGATTACTAATTACATATTTAGACAAATACTGATTAATTAGTAGAAGACAATCATTAACCTACGTATTACATCAAAACTATGAAGTTTAAGAGAGTACTTTTTGTTAGTATATTAATTAGGGAAAGTTGTATGAAAATTTAGCGGATTCTATCAAAATTGTCATTTTATGTAACAAATTTTAGAAGTTACTTTTTAATATAGTGGACTTATAAATTGTTTTCATCTTATGTAACACTAAACCATAACCATTTTATATTTGATGTATAACTTATAAATGCTTTATTGACATAGCAACTATATTTATGTCACCTCATAGGCTCATATTATTATTTTTGTTATTATAAAATATAAAAACCACATACAACAACTTCCATGACGAAAACCATTGAAAATTGAACACCACTACTTTTTACAGAAACATGATGTAACACCAATGTTTTGAAACCTGGACCGGACGGCCGGTCGGACTGGAAACCGGTGGTCTGACCGGTCCAGTTACATGTGTTGAACCGTTTCTGCAGCGAACCGGTGGTCGGACCGGTTGAACGGGTGGTCGAACCGGAAACCGGGTGGTCGGATCGGTTGAACCGCTTGACTATATATATATATTTTTAATCTTTTTTAAGTCTCCTGGCTTCTTATTTCGTAGGTAATTGTTAGTTTAAAATTATTGTAATTGACTTGTTGGTGGTTTTTGAAAGGATTAAAAGCTATTTAGACTGATATATTTTTATAATATTTATGACGTCGTCCGGTTCTTAAATCCGGTCCGACCAGTGGACCGGTAAGGAGACCGGTTCAACGTCCGGTCCGGTTCTGAAAACATTGTGTAACACCTAAATTTTTAATTCTACTTTTTATATACATTGAGCTAAGTTCAAATATTAAGCGAAGACTTTCACATATATTATTAACATATTAACTGTCGTTAGAAGGAATAGTATGTTTTAAGGGATTTTTAATATTGCCACCAAACTTTCATGTTTAAGTTTTTTATTTTTTTAAGTTCTTTTTTTCTTTTTATTTTATCAAAAAAGTCTGGTCAATAAGTTTAGGGGCTTTTCAATTTTCTCACAAATGTTTGGTCTTTTATAATTTTACCACAAAAGTTTAATGATTTAGGTTTTCTTTTTCTTTCAATTTTGTCACAAAAGTTTAGTCTTTTATAATTTGGCCACAAAAGTTTATTGGTTTAGATTTTTTTTCATTTTCATCCCTTACACTATATATAATTTACGCTTTAAACCTGGAGTTTTGGTATTCTCTTTTATGGCTTTCGACGAGCCGAGGCGATAACGACCAAACTCATGACGCGTAGTGCGGGGGAAAAACGATCAGACTCGCCCATCGTAACAAAGGGGAATAACTTTCGTTCATTATCTTTTTTTTTAAACGGAATGCACAACTGTTTTTTTTGTCAAAGTTCCAATATAAATTTATTTTAAACGGAGTTGTTTTCAAAACCGATATTTTTTTTGTATCAACGAGTGAGGTCACCGTTGCGGTACCGTGACGTACGGAACCGATTATGAGCGAACATTATCGTTTTCTAGTATTGGTATTATCGAAACCGCTATCGGTGTTTGCTTTTATGGTTTCCGATGAACCAAACCGATAACAACTAAAGTCACACCACGTAGCACGGGAAAAATCGACCAGACTTCACCACGTAGCGCGGGAAAAAAACTAGTAATAGATTAAAAAAGAGTGAAGTAGAATAGTAGCAATTCCACTCAATTGGTGACACATGGTGACTTTTTTTTCTATTTTTAACCCTAATAGTATATAAATTACGCTTTCAACCCGTTTAGTTTTCTAATAATTGCGTTTTCTTTTAATAACTTTCGTTTATTAACTTCTCTAAAAAACTGAGTGTGCGTCTGTTTTTAGTTTTTATTTTCAACGTTAAGATATAAACTTTTTTGAAAACGGAGCTGTATTAAAAATCGAGTTTTTTTGGTATCATGGCATATAGCGAGTGTTGTTACCGTTGTGCCTCCTTGCCGAACTCAACCTGTTATGAGCGGGCAACATTATTGTCGGTATTGAAATTATCGGAACTGGTCTCGGTCCTCGCTTTTATGGTTTTTGGACGACCCGAACTTTTTTTTCTTTTTTTATTATTTAGCTTTAGGTTTATTTTTTATTAACATTATTTTTACCGTTGTGCCTACGTTTTAGGCGAGCCTTATTCAAAATCGAGTTTTTTTTGTATCGTAGTCTATTTCGAGTGACGTTTCCGTTGTGGTAATTTCGTTTTTCTTTAATAACTTTCGTTCGTTAACTTTTTTTTCAAAAAACGGATTGTGTGGTTGTTTTTATTTTTTTATTTTTTATTTTTGTTAACGTTCCGATATAAATTTATTTGAAAACGGATTTTTATTCAAAGTCGAGTTTTTTTGGGGTCGTAGCCAATATCGAGTGACGTAACCATTGTGGTACTGTGACGAACCGAATCTATTATGAACGAATTAGGTCACATGACACCTACCGCGGAGCGTGAGTATTCAACTAGTATATATTAAAAGAAACGTTGGTTGAATAGGTGTAATTCCATACCTTTTATGACACGTCTTGTTTTTTTTTTTTTTTTTCATCCCTTATACTATATCTAATATACGTTTTTAATCCCTTTAATTTCTAATAATTTCGTTTTTTTAATAACATTCGTTTGTTAACTTAAAAAAAACGGAGCATGGGACTGTTTTTTTTTTTTGACGTTTCGATATATATTTTTTAAACAGAGTTATATTCAGAATTGATTTTTTTTTGTATCGTAGCCTATAGCCACTGCCGTAATCATTGTGCTAATGCGATGAGTTGAATCTATTATTACGTTTTCTTTTTCATCCCTTATTCCCCTATACTATATATAATATACACTTTTAATTTGTTTAATTTTCTAATAATTTCTTGTTTCTTTAATAATTTTCGTTTGTTAACTTTTTTTAAAAAAAACGGAGTGTTCAACTATTTTCAGTTTTTTTTGTCGATGTTGAGATATATATATATATATTTTTTAAAACGGTGTTATATTCATAATCGACTTTTTTTTTGTATCGTAGCCTATAGCGAGTGTCGTAATCATTGTGGTACTGTAATGAACTAAACCTATTATTACGTTTTTATTTAGATTTTATTAATGATCGGCCCGACACCCGCCGCGGAGCGCGTGTTTAACCAACTAGTTCATAATAAACTTGATTTATATCCTAGGAATACAAAGCTTAATATTCAAAATTATCCTTATTATTTAAAAACCTTATGAAATAAATAGTAATATTTTTTAGCCTATAGCGGACGCCGTTACCATTAAGATACCGTGAAGAATTTGACGCCGCCGTAACGCGAGACGAGTAAAATTCCTAGTTTATTTAAACATCCATTAATTTTAAAATGCAAGTTTCTTTACAAAAAAAATAGACACCACCGGCATCTTTTGTCCTTTTCACTATCGGCTGTTATTTGAGTTATCAAACGTTTACTTAAACTACTTGACTAAGAATTGACATTCTAGAAAGCATCACACTACTTCTTTGAGGTGAAGGAGACGTTGCAAGTATGATCGACAACAGGATTCCGCTACAAAGATGGCCAGCAAACATATATGTTCTTAGAATTTTAGGATCAATCAAGTTTCCATTTGTTTTTTTATTAAATTTTAAATACCAATTACAGGAAAAAAAATCTATACACAATATATAACACATTTAAGTTTAACATATTAAAAACTAATTTTAAAAGTTATTACATTTTTATAACAATATTTAATTTCCCTCTAAATCACATGAAACAAGATAACAGACATTTGCTTAAGAAACGCTTCTCCTCTTCGTCCCTGTCCCCTTCACTCCAAACTTCAAACACTAAATCCAATCAATCACTCATCAATCTATGATCCGATCTTGATTCTACCCACAATCAATGGGGCACATCAATCTCACTTCACCCAAGCACCGCACCCGCAAATGGCAGCTTCTGGACTTCATATCCATGGTGTTCTTCGCCTTCGTAATCCTCTTCTTCCTCCTCATATTCACCCCTCTCGGTGACTCCCTCGCCTCCGCAGGTATTCGTTCCAACACTGCCGATCCCCACCAACGCCGCGGTCTCGTTGCTCTGATTGAAGCTGGCAAACGTCCTGCAATTGAATCGTGCTCTGCCGACACGGTCAGGGGCGGATGTAATAGTGAAGCGGGGGGTGCACAGGAACCCCCCGAGTTTCGAAATTTTAGTGTAACGGTAGGTAAAAAAACTGGGGTGAACCCCCTAAAATATTATAGGGTGAACCCCCTGACGACGCTGCCCACCCCACGGCCCACTGCAGCTCGCTTGATCCGGTTGTGAAGCTATAAAACTAAGAACTCTTTCTTAAACTAAATGTGTGTTCTTGAGCATTCATATGATTAGAGGTAAAAAATTGATAGAAACAAATGAGTAGATGACTCTTAAATACAAATTAGTTGATTTTGTGAACATTTTAAGCATAATTTTCATGTTTTTTTCTTCGTTTTAGGCCTCCAAAAATGGTTGAGCCGCCCCTGCCCGACCCGACCCGACCCGACCAATCGAACCGAACCGAAAAATTTTATGTCCGGCCCTATGAAATTGGATCATCTAAAAACAGTGAACCCCCTGAAAAAAATTCCTGGATCCGCCACTGGACACGGTGGATTACATGCCTTGTGAAGATCCGACCCGGAACTGTCAGCTTAGTAGGGAGATGAATTATTATCGGGAGAGACATTGCCCGTTGTTGGATGAGACGCCGTTGTGCTTGATCCCTCCGCCTCAAGGTTATCATGTTCCGATTCAATGGCCTGAGAGCTTACATAAGGTGATGTTAGTTAACCCAATCTTCAATTGCTGTTTATTTGATTCTGGGTATATTGCTATACCATTTGGATAGAAATTTCTACTGTGTTTTTTTTTAATGAATTGAGTGACGCAGAGCTGAATCATACCGGATCGTGGCAGCAAGGCCACTCTGCCATTTATAATACCCCATCACGAATATTTGAGTTTTAGAGTTAACATATTTATGGATATAATTTTTAACGAATCTGAGCTGCATAACACTGATTTATGCATTGTCTCAATGAATTCTTGTGGGTAATGAAGTGCCAAAATGGAAAGGAGGTGTAACTGAACGTGTCCCTATCGTGTGTCCGAAAACGTGTATAATGTGTATTAATGTCTTTTTACAAGAGAAGTTGATAAATGATTTGTTTTGGAGGGTGTGTTAATGTTAGAAAGTGGATTATAGGCTGTCACTTTGTGCGAGTATACCACTGTCTGTAAAAGATGGTTAGATCCAATGTCACAATCTGTAAAGATGTGGCTTCTTTTTCTTGACAAAGCTTTGGCTTTTTTTGTCTTAGGATCAATTTGGTTATGATTTCATGTTTGGCTATTGGATTTTGAAAAAAAAACCCACCCTTGTTCTTTTCTGTCCTATAAAGATTCGCTAGATAACATATATATATCTCTGTGCCGTGTGGAGTAGGATGATTTACTATTTAACATTATTTAGCCTCGGGTATTAATTTAAGGGTTTATAAAAAGTATATAAAGATTAATGGTGGTATTTTCCTCTTTTATTTTATGTGGATGCTTGGGCGTTCTAATCGTGTTCATATCTTAAGCTCATTATATCACCGTGATTTAGAGTATACTATCATCATTTAAGCTGTTGAATAGTTTACTAATACTCTTAAAACTTTTATAAAGTACATATTTTTTTGTATTAGTGCTTCAAGAAAGTGTGTGCGGATTACTTTTTAATGAATCTGTTGTTTTTCATTCATGGCCAATTTTTTATGTTATGTCTGAGTTGATACTCATTACTCAGTCAAGCTGATACATTTAAGTTCATCTGATCAAATAGTACATGTTTAAGCTGTTTTGTTGTATGCTTGCTATCACTCCAAGTAAATTACCTTAATTCTTTAAAGATATTAGAACCTATTGGTGTAATGTGTTCTGAAGACTTGGTATTCAGCTACCAATATTCTGGTTCTAACCTCACCTCCTTACTGTCTTCAAGTTTTTTAATTAGATGACTTGCACCTCATTTTTTCACACCCAAATACTTAGTTTTTATAAGGTGTGGGATTCGAAAAATACTAATAAATTATTAAATATACTTAAAAATTATTCATGAACAAATAATAGTCTCTGATCATCATCATAACCGTGCACAGGGTTTATCTCCCTCACACCATTGGACACTCCAATATCTTCTTCAATCTAATCTTCATCATATCTTGATGTCCGGGACCCATCATCACCTGCTCTAACTTTTGGGCCAAATATGCTTTAAAGCATTGCCATGTATTACTTTAGCCTAAAACATATCTTTAGATTCTCATTTGCCTATGTTTCTTCATGTTTTTGTAAAAATATATGACTTGTAATATAAAAATCTCCTTTTCTTTGTGAGCAGATATGGCACGAAAACATGCCATACAATAAACTAGCAGACAGGAAAGGTCATCAAGGATGGATGAAAAAAGACGGTCCATACTTCATCTTTCCCGGGGGTGGCACTATGTTTCCAGATGGAGCCACACAGTATATCGCCAAACTTAAACAATACATTCCTGTTTCTGGTGGGGTCCTCAGGACGGCTCTTGATATGGGATGTGGGGTAAGAACTCTTTTCTTCCATTCTGAAACCGTTAAGTAGCGTTTGGTATGATGGAATCGGATAACGAATGGAATGCATCATTCTTTAAGGAATATGATTTCTTCGGTTTGGTTGATTTTCATTCCATGGCTAGGGGTGTTTTTTTAGTTTCCATTTCATTGAAAATTAGTATATAACTTGGTTTATTCATGTAATCTTCAATAATACAAATATTTACAGAAGATTTGAAAACTCTAATTAATTTACCTTTTTTGTTTTAAAAAACTAGAAAACTAGAAAAAAAATTATCTTTTTATTAAATTCTTATTTTATGTTTTAATGAGCTTTTATTATGTTTAAATTGTATTGTTTTGTACATAGAAATTCATCAACTTCTGTTAAATAATGTATGAAGTAGAGAGAATTTTACATTGTCACTATATTTAAAAAAAATAATAAAAAGCTCATTTCATTCCTACTCACCCAAACATGAAAATGGATTGTAATGATCTATTCCCTTACCTTTTCTTTGGTTTTTTTATATATTTATTGTTCAACTTTTTTTCAGGTTGCTAGTTTTGGAGGTCACCTACTAGAAGAAGGCATTTTAACACTTTCTTTTGCTCCAAGAGATTCACATAAGTCACAAAAATACAATTTGCTTTAGAAAGAGGAATACCTGCATTTGTTTTAATGCTTGGCACTCGCCGACTTCCTTTTCCTGCATCATCATTTGACTTAATTCACTGCTCTCGTTGTTTGATCCCTTTTACTGCATATAGTGAGTGTACTCCAACTTATTACTGGTAATATATGTGACATCTCATATTATTTTTCTGACAATAAGAATATTCAATTTGCAGATGCAACATATTTTATGGAAGTTGGCAGATTACTTCGCCCTGGTGGATATTTAGTAATCTCGGGTCCTCCGGTACAGTGGGCCAAACAAGATAAAGAATGGGCCGATCTACAGGCGGTGGCTAGAGCATTGTGCTATGAATTAATTGTTGTCGATGGGAACACTGTCATCTGGAAAAAGCCCATTGGTGAATCATGTCTCCAGGCCCAAAATGAAACTGGGCTTGAATTGTGTGATGAGTCTGATGACCCTAATTCTGCTTGGTTTGTAATTTGAAACTCTTTTTCCTTCAAAGTATATTTATTGGAGGGGGGGGGGGGGGGGGAGATGGGTAACAGGTCAATACGGGTTTGGGTTGAAACATACCACTTTCAAGAATGGGTAGAAACGGGCCTCATCGGGTAATGATTACAAAAACAATGACATTACAATTATAATCTAAATTTTTGAGTGGAAGAGTTTAGGAGGTTGTATGCACTCAAACCAGACTTTGGGCAATTTGCAGCCAGTTTGACCTGACCCATTTGACCCATTCTCCTTTTAGCTAAACTTTTCTTTTCCGTTTGAGATAATATATTGTTAATGATGCTAGGTATGTGAAACTGAAAAAATGTGTGAGCCAGACATCTGCAATGAAAGGAGAAATTGCTGTTGGTGCAATTCCAAATTGGCCACCAAGACTAAAACAGGCTCCGTCACGGGCCTCATTCGTTAAAAATGGAAATGACGTGTTTGATGCCGACACGCGCCGTTGGGAAAGAAGGATTTATTACTATAAAAATTCACTAAACTTAAAACTGGGTACTTCTGCAGTAAGAAATGTGATGGACATGAATGCATTTTTTGGTGGTTTTGCTGCTGCATTAGCACGCAATCCGTTGTGGGTGATGAATGTTGTTGCAGACCGCAAGCCTTCGACTTTGGGTGTCATTTATGATAGAGGCCTTATTGGTGTTTATCATGATTGGTAATTTATTATATTTTGATTTGGCTTTTAAACAATTGTGTTAGTTTTTTTTTAATATTTCCACAACTTTGTATCATTTTATTGTGATGTCTGCAGGTGTGAACCTTTCTCAAGTTTCCCTCGGACTTATGACTTCATTCATGTGGTTGCAATTGAATCCCTCATAAAGGATCCGGTTACGGGCAAAAACAGGTAATTTATTCTTGTTTACCACAATTTATGATCTTGTAATTAAAAGGGTAGCATATCATGATGTTTATGTAAACTTATTGTATGCATCCATAGTGTAGTAATTTTGGAGAAGTCTATATGCTTTTGTTGCATGATTAGATCTCTTAACTTATAAAATTGAATTAAAAAAATATTATTTGCATGATTAAATCCTCACTTGCTATATATATATATATATATATATAGGGTGAGGTTCAAATGAAAACCATAACATAGTGTTACATATATATAACAATTTCTCATTTTGTTTTCTGTTGACATAGTGTTACATATACGTAACACATGGTGTTACGTACTTACGTATATGTAACACTCCTCATTCTCGTATTTATGTTCAACATATATGTAAAAGATACTTAAATACCCTTTTGACAATTAAAAAAAAAATAATTTATAAATTATGTGATTGGTTTTCTTGATTTTCACATAAGATTATGGTTTTCATTTAAACCTCACCGGGTATGTTCACAAAATCAATTTTAAGTAGTGAACCGCATAATGCACCTACACGTAGTGCTTGGTAGATATAATGGGAGTTAGAAAGAGAGTGGGATAAGCGGATACATAATCACCTTATGCATCACAGTTAAAACAAAAGGTACAAGTCCATTATACGGTTCTCACAGTTCTCTATTTAAAATTGTTCTATGTATATGTATATAGGGGTGCATTCATTACAAAATCAATTTTAAGTAGAGAACCACACAAGCACTTGTGTGTAGTGCTTTAAATATATAGTGGGAGAGAGAAAGAGAAGTGGTTATACGGTTACGTAATCGTCTTATGTATCACATTTAAAGCAATAGATATAAGTGTTTGTGTGGTTCCCTATATATGTAATGAAAATGTCCCTTTTTGCATTATCAAGTCCCTTAACTTGTTAAACTGGACATTTTCATTTAATTTTACTAATTAAGCCTAAATTACTCGACTCCAACAAAGTCCTTTCTTGTGAATTTGATCATTGCAACACTGGTTCTTTTGTTTATGATGCAGATGTAATCTTGTGGATGTCATGGTGGAAATGGACCGGTTGAACGGGCGGTCGAACCAAAAACCGGGTGGTCGGATCGGTTGAACCGCTTGACTATATATATATATATTTTTTTAATCTTTTTTAAGTCTCTTGGCTTCTTATTTCGTAGGTAATTGTTAGTTTAAAATTATTGTAATTGATTTGTTGGTGGTTTTTGAAAGGATTAAAAGCTATTTAGACTGATATATTTTTATAATATTTATGATGTCGTCCGGTTCTTAAATCCGGTCCGACCAGTGGACCGGTAAGGAGACCGGTTCAACGTCCGGTCCGATTCTGAAAACATTGTGTAACACCTAAATTTTTAATTCTACTTTTTATATACATTGAGCTAAGTTCAAATATTAAGCGAAGACTTTCACATATATTATTAACATATTAACTGTCGTTAGAAGGAATAGTATGTTTTAAGGGATTTTTAATATTGCCACCAAACTTTCATGTTTAAGTTTTTTATTTTTTTAAGTTCTTTTTTTCTTTTTATTTTATCAAAAAAGTCTGGTCAATAAGTTTAGGGGCTTTTCAATTTTCTCACAAATGTTTGGTCTTTTATAATTTTACCACAAAAGTTTAATGATTTAGGTTTTCTTTTTCTTTCAATTTTGTCACAAAAGTTTGGTCTTTTATAATTTGGCCACAAAAGTTTATTGGTTTAGATTTTTTTTCATTTTCATCCCTTACACTATATATAATTTACGCTTTAAACCTGGAGTTTTGGTATTCTCTTTTATGGCTTTCGACGAGCCGAGGCGATAACGACCAAACTCATGACGCGTAGTGCGGGGGAAAAACGATCAGACTCGCGCATCGTAACAAAGGGGAATAACTTTCGTTCATTATCTTTTTTTTAAACGGAATGCACAACTGTTTTTTTTGTCAAAGTTCCAATATAAATTTATTTTAAACGGAGTTGTTTTCAAAACCGATATTTTTTTTGTATCAACGAGTGAGGTCACCGTTGCGGTACCGTGACGTACGGAACCGATTATGAGCGAACATTATCGTTTTCTAGTATTGGTATTATCGAAACCGCTATCGGTGTTTGCTTTTATGGTTTCCGATGAACCAAACCGATAACAACTAAAGTCACACCACGTAGCACGGGAAAAATCGACCAGACTTCACCACGTAGCGCGGGAAAAAAACTAGTAATAGATTAAAAAAGAGTGAAGTAGAATAGTAGCAATTCCACTCAATTGGTGACACATGGTGACTTTTTTTTCTATTTTTAACCCTAATAGTATATAAATTACGCTTTCAACCCGTTTAGTTTTCTAATAATTGCGTTTTCTTTTAATAACTTTCGTTTATTAACTTCTCTAAAAAACTGAGTGTGCGTCTGTTTTTAGTTTTTATTTTCAACGTTAAGATATAAACTTTTTTGAAAACGGAGCTGTATTAAAAATCGAGTTTTTTTTGTATTATGGCATATAGCGAGTGTTGTTACCGTTGTGCCTCCTTGCCGAACTCAACCTGTTATGAGCGGGCAACATTATTGTCGGTATTGAATTTATCGGAACTGGTCTCGGTCCTCGCTTTTATGGTTTTTGGACGACCCGAACTTTTTTTTCTTTTTTTATTATTTAGCTTTAGGTTTATTTTTTATTAACATTATTTTTACCGTTGTGCCTACGTTTTAGGCGAGCCTTATTCAAAATCGAGTTTTTTTTGTATCGTAGTCTATTTCGAGTGACGTTTCCGTTGTGGTAATTTCGTTTTTCTTTAATAACTTTCGTTCGTTAACTTTTTTTTCAAAAAACGGATTGTGTGGTTGTTTTTATTTTTTTATTTTTTATTTTTGTTAACGTTCCGATATAAATTTATTTGAAAACGGATTTTTATTCAAAGTCGAGTTTTTTTGGGGTCGTAGCCAATATCGAGTGACGTAACCATTGTGGTACTGTGACGAACCGAATCTATTATGAACGAATTAGGTCACATGACACCTACCGCGGAGCGTGAGTATTCAACTAGTATATATTAAAAGAAACGTTGGTTGAATAGGTGTAATTCCATACCTTTTATGACACGTCTTGTTTTTTTTTTTTTTTTTTTTCATCCCTTATACTATATCTAATATACGTTTTTAATCCGTTTAATTTCTAATAATTTCGTTTTTTTAATAACATTCGTTTGTTAACTTAAAAAAAACGGAGCATGGGACTGTTTTTTTTTTTTTACGTTTCGATATATATTTTTTAAACAGAGTTATATTCAGAATTGATTTTTTTTTGTATCGTAGCCTATAGCCACTGCCGTAATCATTGTGCTAATGCGATGAGTTGAATCTATTATTACGTTTTCTTTTTCATCCCTTATTCCCCTATACTATATATAATATACACTTTTAATTTGTTTAATTTTCTAATAATTTCTTGTTTCTTTAATAATTTTCGTTTGTTAACTTTTTTTAAAAAAAACGGAGTGTTCAACTATTTTCAGTTTTTTTTGTCGATGTTGAGATATATATATATATATTTTTTAAAACGGTGTTATATTCATAATCGACTTTTTTTTTGTATCGTAGCCTATAGCGAGTGTCGTAATCATTGTGGTACTGTAATGAACTAAACCTATTATTACGTTTTTATTTAGATTTTATTAATGATCGGCCCGACACCCGCCGCGGAGCGCGTGTTTAACCAACTAGTTCATAATAAACTTGATTTATATCCTAGGAATACAAAGCTTAATATTCAAAATTATCCTTATTATTTAAAAACCTTATGAAATAAATAGTAATATTTTTTAGCCTATAGCGGACGCCGTTACCATTAAGATACCGTGAAGAATTTGACGCCGCCGTAACGCGAGACGAGTAAAATTCCTAGTTTATTTAAACATCCATTAATTTTAAAATGCAAGTTTCTTTACAAAAAAAATAGACACCACCGGCATCTTTTGTCCTTTTCACTATCGGCTGTTATTTGAGTTATCAAACGTTTACTTAAACTACTTGACTAAGAATTGACATTCTAGAAAGCATCACACTACTTCTTTGAGGTGAAGGAGACGTTGCAAGTATGATCGACAACAGGATTCCGCTACAAAGATGGCCAGCAAACATATATGTTCTTAGAATTTTAGGATCAATCAAGTTTCCATTTGTTTTTTTATTAAATTTTAAATACCAATTACAGGAAAAAAAATCTATACACAATATATAACACATTTAAGTTTAACATATTAAAAACTAATTTTAAAAGTTATTACATTTTTATAACAATATTTAATTTCCCTCTAAATCACATGAAACAAGATAACAGACATTTGCTTAAGAAACGCTTCTCCTCTTCGTCCCTGTCCCCTTCACTCCAAACTTCAAACACTAAATCCAATCAATCACTCATCAATCTATGATCCGATCTTGATTCTACCCACAATCAATGGGGCACATCAATCTCACTTCACCCAAGCACCGCACCCGCAAATGGCAGCTTCTGGACTTCATATCCATGGTGTTCTTCGCCTTCGTAATCCTCTTCTTCCTCCTCATATTCACCCCTCTCGGTGACTCCCTCGCCTCCGCAGGTATTCGTTCCAACACTGCCGATCCCCACCAACGCCGCGGTCTCGTTGCTCTGATTGAAGCTGGCAAACGTCCTGCAATTGAATCGTGCTCTGCCGACACGGTGGATTACATGCCTTGTGAAGATCCGACCCGGAAATGTCAGCTTAGTAGGGAGATGAATTATTATCGGGAGAGACATTGCCCGTTGTTGGATGAGACGCCGTTGTGCTTGATCCCTCCGCCTCAAGGTTATCATGTTCCGATTCAATGGCCTGAGAGCTTACATAAGGTGATGTTAGTTAACCCAATCTTCAATTGCTGTTTATTTGATTCTGGGTATATTGCTATACCATTTGGATAGAAATTTCTACTGTGTTTTTTTTAATGAATTGAGTGACGCAGAGCTGAATCATACTGGATCGTGGCAGCAAGGCCACTCTGCCATTTATAATACCCCATCACGAATATTTGAGTTTTAGAGTTAACATATTTATGGATATAATTTTTAACGAATCTGAGCTGCATAACACTGATGTATGCATTGTCTCAATGAATTCTTGTGGGTAATGAAGTGCCAAAATGGAAAGGAGGTGTAACTGAACGTGTCCCTATCGTGTGTCCGAAAACGTGTATAATGTGTATTAATGTCTTTTTACAAGAGAAGTTGATAAATGATTTGTTTTGGAGGGTGTGTTAATGTTAGAAAGTGGATTATAGGCTGTCACTTTGTGCGAGTATACCACTGTCTGTAAAAGATGGTTAGATCCAATGTCACAATCTGTAAAGATGTGGCTTCTTTTTCTTGACAAAGCTTTGGCTTTTTTTGTCTTAGGATCAATTTGGTTATGATTTCATGTTTGGCTATTGGATTTTGAAAAAAAAACCCACCCTTGTTCTTTTCTGTCCTATAAAGATTCGCTAGATAACATATATATATCTCTGTGCCGTGTGGAGTAGGATGATTTACTATTTAACATTATTTAGCCTCGGGTATTAATTTAAGGGTTTATAAAAAGTATATAAAGATTAATGGTGGTATTTTCCTCTTTTATTTTATGTGGATGCTTGGGCGTTCTAATCGTGTTCATATCTTAAGCTCATTATATCACCGCGATTTAGAGTATACTATCATCATTTAAGCTGTTGAATAGTTTACTAATACTCTTAAAACTTTTATAAAGTACATATTTTTTTGTATTAGTGCTTCAAGAAAGTGTGTGCGGATTACTTTTTAATGAATCTGTTGTTTTTCATTCATGGCCAATTTTTTATGTTATGTCTGAGTTGATACTCATTACTCAGTCAAGCTGATACATTTAAGTTCATCTGATCAAATAGTACATGTTTAAGCTGTTTTGTTGTATGCTTGCTATCACTCCAAGTAAATTACCTTAATTTTTTAAAGATATTAGAACCTATTGGTGTAATGTGTTCTGAAGACTTGGTATTCAGCTACCAATATTCTGGTTCAAACCTCACATCCTTACTGTCTTCAAGATTTTTTAATTAGATGACTTGCACCTCATTTTTTCACACCCAAATACTTAGTTTTTATAAGGTGTGGGATTCGAAAAATACTAATAAATTATTAAATATACTTAAAAATTATTCATGAACAAATAATAGTCTCTGATCATCATCATAACCGTGCACAGGGTTTATCTCCCTCACACCATTGGACACTCCAATATCTTCTTCAATCTAATCTTCATCATATTCAACATCATATCTTGATGTCCGGGACCCATCATCACCTGCTCTAACTTTTGGGCCAAATATGCTTTAAAGCATTGCCATGTATTACTTTAGCCTAAAACATATCTTTAGATTCTCATTTGCCTATGTTTCTTCATGTTTTTGTAAAAATATATGACTTATAATATAAAAATCTCCTTTTCTTTGTGAGCAGATATGGCACGAAAACATGCCATACAATAAACTAGCAGACAGGAAAGGTCATCAAGGATGGATGAAAAAAGACGGTCCATACTTCATCTTTCCCGGGGGTGGCACTATGTTTCCAGATGGAGCCACACAGTATATCGCCAAACTTAAACAATACATTCCTGTTTCTGGTGGGGTCCTCAGTGTTGAAATGAAAACAGCAGACAATACTCACACTTTGTATTGCAAACAAGGAAAGAACCCAAACAGCTTTCTGTGATTTTATTAATGAACTCGCATACTTTAACAATAACCAAAGCAACCTATAAATACTAGAAAGATAAACATAAACAAACGGCTAGTAGCCTAAGACTCGGACTACTAACAACTTTATTCAAACATAAGAATAGAACTATTCAAAAAGTATTGAGCGAGAAAGCTGCAACTGTTTGGACTTCTTCAAGATAAACTTCACGTGCATGTGACTTATGAATCACGTGTCAATACCCCCACTTGATTCATACTCCTGCACACCCAACTTGAATCTAAAATAAACA
The DNA here is from genome assembly GCA_023525975.1 of Smallanthus sonchifolius. Lineage (NCBI taxonomy): Eukaryota > Viridiplantae > Streptophyta > Magnoliopsida > Asterales > Asteraceae > Smallanthus > Smallanthus sonchifolius. The sequence goes on along the minus strand of CM042021.1, from coordinate 25,401,147 downwards.
AACTTTTCTTTTGGTAAAGCCTTGGTCATAATATCTGCTACTTGCTCAGTTGTGTTACAATACTCCAAGTAAACTTGTTCCTAATTCACCATCTCTCTAATGAAATGATGCTTGAGCTCAATGTGTTTAGTACGACTGTGCATAACTGGGTTTTTTGATAGGTTTATTGCAGATCTGCTATCACACTTCAGCACAGTAGCTTTATCTTGCTTGAAGCCAAGATCTTCCAACATTCTTCGCATCCAAACTGCTTGGCATGTTGCACTAGCAGCTGAGATATACTCAGCTTCAGTACTGGATAGAGCCACTGTATTTTGTTTTTTTGAACACCAAGATATGACTCCACTTCCAAAAGAGAAAACATAAGCAGAAATGCTCTTTCTATCCTCCACACTGGCAGCCCAATCACTATCAGTATAACCTTCACATTCAACTGTTTTTGACCGTTTGTAGAGTAGACCAAATTCAGTAGTACCTGTAATGTACCTCAAAACCCTTTTAGCAGCACCTAAGTGAATTTTGGATGGAGTATGCATGAACCTTGACAAGACACCTACACAATATGAGAGATCAGGTCTAGTGTGTGTGAGATATATTAACCCACCCACAAGACTCCTGTACAAAGTACCATCCACCTTATCTTCACCATCATCAGTTTGAAATTTCTCATAAGGACTCATCAGAACTTGTTCCACTTTACAACCTTTCATACCAAACCTTTCAATCAGGTTCCTTGCATATTTTTTTGGCTCATAAATATCCCTTGATCTGATTGCATTACATCCATGCCCAAGAAAAAACGTAGGAGGCCCAAGTCTGTCATTTCAAAAACTTCTTTCATTCCTTGTTTGAATTCTTCAATCAACTTGTTGCATGAGCTGGTACATATGATATCATCCACATATAGACATACATAGATCATGGCATTTGCATTGCTTTGTTTGACATATAAAGTTGGCTCATTGTTACTTCTTTTGTACCCATGGCTTTCAAAGTATCCATCTATCTTTGAATACCATGATCTTGGAGCTTGTTTTAGCCCATACAAGGCCTTGTGAAGTCGATAAACTTTATGGATTCCATCACCTTCGGTAACTTCAAACCCTTCTGGTTGCTCTACATAGATTTCTTCGGATAAGTCACCATTTAAGAATGCTGATTTGACATCCAATTGATGTACAAACCAGCCCTTAGAGGCAGCAACAGCAATCACCATACGAATTGTTTCAAATCGGGCCACAGGTGCAAATGTCTATTCAAAATCTATTCCTTTCTTCTGAGAATACCCCTTAGCTACAAGTCTTGCCTTGTGACGAAGGATGTTCCCATTAGCTCCAAGTTTGGTTTTGAATAGCCATTTCAAGCCAACCACATTTTTGCCAACAGGTAATGAAACCAGCTCCCATGTATGGTTCTTTTCTATAGCAGCTATTTCCTCCAACATGGCATGTTGCCACTCCTTTTTGTTGGCAGCTTCAGAGTAGGTAGATGGGTCTGTGATACTTAAGGCAAATTGGCAGGTTCCAAATTCATCTTGAATATTTCTGGTGTTGGCATATAGGTCTTCAACAGTTCTGATCTTCAAAGGTGGTGTTGTCCCGCTACTGGACTGAGTTTCTTGATTAGAGCTTGAGCTTGCGGTTGAGGCAGTAAGTGGAGTTTGAAGGTCATTGTTGTGCATGGAGATACTACTACCTGCGCCAAATTCTAGAGTGTGATCATCATTATTAGACTGTGTTAGAGACTCACCAGGGATAACAGGAAAAGGATCTGTAATTAGTCTTTCATATGCTTCATGGTTGTTCATACAAGCTTCCTTCCAATCCCAGCTAGTATCTTCAATACATGTAACATCTCCAACATGTCGGGTCTCAAACTTCTTTGTTATAGGGTCCAACAACCTATAACCAGCCCCATTAGTTGAATAGCCAATAAATATCATTTTGTTTGACCTGTTGTCTAGCTTCCTTCTACCGTGAGCCATAACATGGCCATAAGCAATGCATCCGAATACTCTTAGATGCTCAACCTTAGGTTTATCACCTGTCCACATTTCTAGAGGGGTGTAATCTACCAGGGCTGTTGTAGGTGACCTGTTGATAACATGAACAGCTGTGGCAACAGCTTCTGCCCACAAAAAATTTGGAAGTCCTTGACTCTTTAACATGCTTCTGGTCATACCCATAACCGTTCTATTCTTTCGTTCCACTACACCATTAAGTTGAGGTGTATATGGAGGTGTTACTTCTCTACGAATACCATGCTCTTCACAAAAAATATTAAATTCCTTTGAACAAAACTCACCACCACCATCTGTTCGGAGCACTTTGATAACCGATCCACTTTCCTTTTCAACAAGGCTTTTGAATACTTTAAACTTTTGGAATGTATCGGATTTATTTATCAAGAAATAAACCCAACACATACGTGTGTAGTCATCAATAAGAAGAAAATAATAAAGGCTTTTTCCAAGGCTAGGGACCTGCATAGGTCCACACAAGTCTGCATGAATAAGTTCAAGCTTTTGTGAACCTCTCCAGGAAGTGGAGGCAAATGGCGACCTCGTTTGTTTTCCCATAATACATCCCTCACATACTTCTGTGCTTCTAATCCTAGGCAAGCCTAGAACCATTTGTTTATCATGCAGAGCCTTTAGGCTAGTGAAGTTTAGATGAGCATACCTTTTGTGCCATAGGTGTGAGGTTGAATTTGAACTATTAGTGCATGCCGCTGCCTTTGTTGCATCTAGAAGGAACATGTTATTAGAGGAAACATGAATCTTCATCAAATTACCTCTTTGATTACTGATAGTGCACTTTCCATCTTCAAAGTGTAGGGAGTATCCTTTCTTCATTAATTGTCCCACACTCAAGAGGTTGTACTCTAGTTCAGGAGTATAGTACACATCTTCCAGCAGTTTATAGCTCTCATTTCCGGTTTTAATCTTAACAGTGCCTTTTCCATCAACAGCTAATTTCTTCTTATTTCCCAGTTGAACATGCATCTTAAATGACTCATTAAGAGTAACAAAACTGTTCCTTGACCCTGACATGTGATTAGAACAGCCAGAGTCAATGAACCATAGATTGTTAGAGTCACTTACATGCGATGTGTCAGCCATAAGCACTTGTTGTTCTTCACATGGGGCGATGAGAGCCAAGAACAGATGTTGATCCTCCACCTTGTCTTCTTGATGCTCCGGTTCATTTACTACATTAGCTTGTATTTCTTCATTATACCAGCAATCTTTTGCTATGTGTCCGAACTTTTTACACACATAGCATTGTGGAACTTTACTACGATCCAAACTTCTTCCTCTGCCTCTACCTCTATAGCCACCACGTCCACGACCCCTTGGTCGATTGTTTTCTTGAAATACCTGCAGGGCATGTTCTTCCGCTTTTTCGGTTTTTTCATTGGATCTGCTAATCATTCTTTCTTCTTGGGATTGCAAAGATCCCATTAGCTTCACTGGTGACGGCTTCGAGAGATCAAATGAGACCTCTATTGAGGGCACAACAAAGTCAAACTTGGGGGTTAGACTCCTCAGAATTTTCTCAACAATAAGCTGGTCAGAAACATCTTCACCATAAGATCGTTTTTGACTCACTATAGCCATGACACAAGAGAAATAGTCACCTACAAACTCATTCTCTCTCATGGCTAAGTTTTCAAATTCCCTTCTTAATCCTTGCAGTTTAACTGCTTTGACTTGGTTGTCACCTTGGTACTCCATTTTGAGTATTTCCCAACTCTCCTTAGCAGATTCTGCTGATGCGATTCGAGAGAAGAGTTGGTCATGCACTGCTTGTTGAATGAGTGCCATAGCATGTGCATCTCGTTTCATGACATTTTTTAGACGGGCTGCATCGGTTTCTTTCTCATTAACTCCTCCTTCAACCAGATCCCACAGATCTCTAGACTTTAGTATAGTCTTCATCCTGATACTCCAGTGATCGTATCCTTCACCTTTGAACACGGGAATAGGGGTAGGGGCAGTTGGAAGTGTGCTGGTGTGATCGGCCATAGGTAAACAATTGGAAACAGGTCTCAGAGATCAGAACCTGGCTCTGATACCACTGTTGAAATGAAAACAGCAGACAATACTCACACTTTGTATTGCAAACAAGGAAAGAACCCAAACAGCTTTCTGTGATTTTATTAATGAACTCGCATACTTTAACAATAACCAAAGCAACCTATAAATACTAGAAAGATAAACATAAACAAACGGCTAGTAGCCTAAGACTCGGACTACTAACAACTTTATTCAAACATAAGAATAGAACTATTCAAAAAGTATTGAGCGAGAAAGCTGCAACTGTTTGGACTTCTTCAAGATAAACTTCACGTGCATGTGACTTATGAATCACGTGTCAATACTCAGGACGGCTCTTGATATGGGATGTGGGGTAAGAACTCTTTTCTTCCATTCTGAAACCGTTAAGTAACGTTTGGTATGATGGAATCGGATAACGAATGGAATGCATCATTCTTTAAGGAATATGATTTCTTCGGTTTGGTTGATTTTCATTCCATGGCTAGGGGTGTTTTTTTAGTTTCCATTTCATTGAAAATTAGTATATAACTTGGTTTATTCATGTAATCTTCAATAATACAAATATTTACAGAAGATTTGAAAACTCTAATTAATTTACCTTTTTTGTTTTAAAAAACTAGAAAACTAGAAAAAATTATCTTTTTATTAAAATCTTATTTTATGTTTTAATGAGATTTTATTATGTTTAAATTGTATTGTTTTGTACATAGAAATTCATCAACTTCTGTTAAATAATGTATGAAGTAGAGAGAATTTTACATTGTCACTATATTTAAAAAAAATAATAAAAAGCTCATTTCATTCCTACTCACCCAAACATGAAAATGGATTGTAATGATCTATTCCCTTACCTTTTCTTTGGTTTTTTTATATATTTATTGTTCAACTTTTTTTCAGGTTGCTAGTTTTGGAGGTCACCTACTAGAAGAAGGCATTTTAACACTTTCTTTTGCTCCAAGAGATTCACATAAGTCACAAAAATACAATTTGCTTTAGAAAGAGGAATACCTGCATTTGTTTTAATGCTTGGCACTCGCCGACTTCCTTTTCCTGCATCATCATTTGACTTAATTCACTGCTCTCGTTGTTTGATCCCTTTTACTGCATATAGTGAGTGTACTCCAACTTATTACTGGTAATATATGTGACATCTCATATTATTTTTCTGACAATAAGAATATTCAATTTGCAGATGCAACATATTTTATGGAAGTTGGCAGATTACTTCGCCCTGGTGGATATTTAGTAATCTCGGGTCCTCCGGTACAGTGGGCCAAACAAGATAAAGAATGGGCCGATCTACAGGCGGTGGCTAGAGCATTGTGCTATGAATTAATTGTTGTCGATGGGAACACTGTCATCTGGAAAAAGCCCATTGGTGAATCATGTCTCCAGGCCCAAAATGAAACTGGGCTTGAATTGTGTGATGAGTCTGATGACCCTAATTCTGCTTGGTTTGTAATTTGAAACTCCTTTTCCTTCAAAGTATATTTATTAGGGGGGGGGGGATGGGTAACAGGTCAATACGGGTTTGGGTTGAAACATACCACTTTCAAGAATGGGTAGAAACGGGCCTCATCGTGTAATGATTACAAAAACAATGACATTACATTTATAATCTAAATTTTTGAGTGGAAGAGTTTAGGAGGTTGTATGCACTCAAACCAGACTTTGGGCAATTTGCAGCCAGTTTGACCTGACCCATTTGACCCATTCTCCTTTTAGCTAAACTTTTCTTTTCCGTTTGAGATAATATATTGTTAATGATGCTAGGTATGTGAAACTGAAAAAATGTGTGAGCCAGACATCTGCAATGAAAGGAGAAATTGCTGTTGGTGCAATTCCAAATTGGCCACCAAGACTAAAACAGGCTCCGTCACGGGCCTCATTCGTTAAAAATGGAAATGACGTGTTTGATGCCGACACGCGCCGTTGGGAAAGAAGGATTTATTACTATAAAAATTCACTAAACTTAAAACTGGGTACTTCTGCAGGAAGAAATGTGATGGACATGAATGCATTTTTTGGTGGTTTTGCTGCTGCATTAGCACCCAATCCGTTGTGGGTGATGAATGTTGTTGCAGACCGCAAGCCTTCGACTTTGGGTGTCATTTATGATAGAGGCCTTATTGGTGTTTATCATGATTGGTAATTTATTATATTTTGATTTGGCTTTTAAACAATTGTGTTAGTTTTTTTTTAATATTTCCACAACTTTGTATCATTTTATCATGATGTCTGCAGGTGTGAACCTTTCTCAAGTTTCCCTCGGACTTATGACTTCATTCATGTGGTTGCAATTGAATCCCTCATAAAGGATCCGGTTACGGGCAAAAACAGGTAATTTATTCTTGTTTACCACAATTTATGATCTTGTAATTAAAAGGGTAGCATATCATGATGTTTATGTAAACTTATTGTATGCATCCATAGTGTAGTAATTTTGGAGAAGTCTATATGCTTTTGTTGCATGATTAGATAGCTTAACTTATAAAATTGAATTAAAAAAATATTATTTGCATGATTAAATCCTCACTTGCTATATATATATATATATATATATATATAGGGTGAGGTTCAAATGAAAACATAACATAGTGTTACATATATATAACAATTTCTCATTCTGTTTTCTGTTAGCATAGTGTTACATATACGTAAGTACGTAACACATGGTGTTACGTACTTACGTATATGTAACACTCCTCATTCTCGTATTTATGTTCAACATATATGTAAAAGATACTTAAATACCCTTTTGACAATTAAAAAAAAATAATTTATAAATTATGTGATTGGTTTTCTTGGTTTTCACATAAGATTATGGTTTTCATTTAAACCTCACCGGGTATGTTCACAAAATCAATTTTAAGTAGTGAACCGCATAATGCACCTACACGTAGTGCGTGGTAGATATAATGGGAGTTAGAAAGAGAGTGGGATAAGCGGATACATAATCACCTTATGCATCACAGTTAAAACAAAAGGTACAAGTGCATTATACGGTTCTCACAGTTCTCTATTTAAAATTGTTCTATGTATATGTATATAGGGGTGCATTCATTACAAAATCAATTTTAAGTAGAGAACCACACAAGCACTCGTGTGTAGTGCTTTAAATATATAGTGGGAGAGAGAAAGAGAAGTGGTTATACGGTTACGTAATCGTCTTATGTATCACATTTAAAGCAATAGATATAAGTGTTTGTGTGGTTCCCTATATATGTAATGAAAATGTCCCTTTTTGCATTATAAAGTCCCTTAACTTGTTAAACGGGACATTTTCATTTAATTTTACTAATTAAGCCTAAATTACTCGACTCCAACAAAGTCCTTTCTTGTGAATTTGATCATTGCAACACTAGTTCTTTTGTTTATGATGCAGATGTAATCTTGTGGATGTCATGGTGGAAATGGACCGATTGTTACGACCAGAAGGAATTGTCGTGGTTCGTGATTCTCCTGAATCTATTGCAAAAATAGACCAAATTTCTAGTTCCTTGAGATGGAAATCTACCGTGCATGACAAGGAACCCGAATCCCAAGGGAGGGACCGAATCTTGGTTGCCAAGAAAACTCATTGGACATTACCTTCATCGTCTCATTAACACAGTCTTTATATTTTAATCCTTTTATGTTATTCATCAGAAAGTTGTAATTGTATGCATCAATGCACAAGCTTTCTTGTTCCTATTTTGGTTTTTGATTCTTTTAGTTGAAGCGATAGTTATGTTAGAGCGAGAGGGAAATGTACGAAAGGAATGATGATATAAACTTATCGCGAGCTGTGAAATATTTATTTTTCATTTGATAGATTTGCTTGTAATATGTTATTTGTAAGAAAAGCGAGATAGTTCAGCAAGAAATAAGCAGAAATTTATCTATATTGTTTGTTCCAGGCTCCGGTTTGTGTTTTCATGTGTGATTGCAGGGATATCAAGCTTTATGTGGCCTGTAAAAGGGTGTGATAATTTCTCATTTACAAGCCGACCCAATTATGGTTACAACTCATTTACAACCCGTCAATCAGTTTTACTCATTAGGTAAATGGGTTATACGGGTCGTGTTTGGGTTTCACAATTTTAAGTCTCTGGGTTAGGGTTGATGTCTTTCACATGGATAAATATATGGGTCATATTCAGGTTCCTCAATTCAACTCGCTATTGTGGCACGATTGCAATCTTGCCTATATGCGTTACTAATGCCTCATTGTCTTGTTTTTTTTTTCTTGATTTACAGGTTGTGCATTTTCTCTCCCTTGGTTCGTATGTCTACACGTCGTAGATGACATGATACAACTATTATATAATGTTGGTTATTGGGTTCTAAATGATGGCTAAAGTAAATTGAAAATACAACTTATTGCTTCGAGGCAAGTGATATATATATATATCCTTAAATCAATTTCGCTTTCATCGTTCGATTGAACAATGTGCTTTTGGTTTATGATGCATCGCTTCCCTAGATAAGCCGGTTGAACTTATTGAGTTTTCTAAGATTTCATGTAACTAGAAATCATGCTCGGTACCAACAAATTTACTAGTAATGTGGTATAAGAGCAACAAAGTTTCGATTCTATGTGGAAGGATTTTCCCTTCTCATAAATGAAGTTTTTGTTGTTGTTATATACAGGTGTTTTTATAACCTTTCAAATGGTCATGAAACTCCTTTGAATAATAACTTTTTTATGAATAGTCACAATGTTTCAGTGGTAACCACCAACCGAAAGGTCGCAACCGTTTGAACCATCACCTTTTGACAACCGCAGCTCTCCATTGAATGAACCAAACTCTTATAAACCAAATCTTTTTTCTCTTTTCCTATAGACCTAAGGGTCTATTTTGTATGGGGTAATGGAATGAACGAGGGAATGGAATGAACGAGGGAATGGAATGAACGGGGTAATGGAATGGACAAAGGAATGAAATGGACCATTCCATTCCATTGTCTTGTTTGGTTACCGTGAGGGAATGAAATAAATCATTACTTTATGTTGTTTGGTAAGCTAGAAAAGACGAAGAAATAAAATCGGTGGTGAGTGGCGGTGGTGGTGGTGGGTGACGGTGGGTGATGGCGGCGGTGGTGGGTGGCGGTGGCGGTGGCAGGAGGTGGTGGTGGTGGGTGGTGGAGGAGGCGACAGTGGTGGTGGGAGGTGGCGGTGGGTGGTAGTGACGGTGGCGGTGGTGGGAGGTGGCGGTCGGTGGTGGTGACGGTGGCGGTGGTGGTGGTGGCGGTGGGTGGCGGCGGCGGCGGGAGGTGGGGGTGGGTGGCGGTGGTGGCTGCGACGAGAGATGGCGGTGGGTGGGTGGTGGAGGTGGCGGCGGTGGGTGGTGGAGGCGATGGTGGGAGGTGGTGGGAGGTGGAGGCGGTGGTAGGAGGTGGTTGGTGGTGATGGGTGGTGGTGGTGATGGTGGTAGCCTGATAGGAGGGTGTGGTGGTGATAAAGGGTGAAAGAGATGATGAAATGAAAAAAAAACAAGATGGATGGAATGAATTTGAGAGATTTAGAAGGAATGACATTACTTGTGGAATGGGTGATTCAATTCCATCGTCCAACCAAACATCATTTTTTTCATTCCCTCGTAATCGTCCATTCCATTCCACCTCATATTCCTGTATACCAAACGCTACCTAAGACTCAATTCAAAACATATAGAATTTTTTGTCATTTAAAAATATTCCCTACAATCCCCCACCATTTTCGAGATAGATTTAATTTTATAAAGACATACTAACTAGTACTTAACGAGATTCTGAAATCTTTGGTGGTGTTGTGCATAAGTAAAGGTGGAATTTTCCACCTTGAACCTTTACGTTGTGAATGCGATCAAATATAACTAGGGTTGAACAAAAGTCATTGAATGATCTTCCTTTATATGCTAAACGGAAACGCCTTATGCACATTCTTCCTTTCATTCGTTCAAGTCATTATAAGTTGACCATTTAATTGGTCATGGGTCTACATCTTGGTTTTTCAAAATGCTTTAGAGCCAAGCCCTACAACTCGTACAAAGCGATCCCATTTCCTACATTCACATAAGATATCATCAAGAGTGTTCCCGCAACTAAAACACCCTAACACAATTCCATCAAGAATTTATTCAACCTTCTTTAGCATTACGGTTCCAAGTTTTGCCAACCTTGGATGGTATGACTATTATAACAAATCGTCAGTCACGTTCGGTTGATATCCTTTAACTTGATCTTGGAACTTGGTGAAGTATAAAGCGTCAAGATAAGGTTCCATCATGCGTGACTATGTATACGTAGGTTTGATCCCATCCCTGCTCAATTAATTTTCTTCTTTGTCAAGTTCTTTCTTGATTGTAAGAACCTATTGGTGATCACATCATTATTATTAAATAGATTAAGTAAGCATGTTTAAGTTCATCTTGTTTCACTATCAAACTGTACATGAATTGGTGACTTTGACTTTAACCATACGAGTATGATTAATAATAAATCTTGCACATACTTTGATTCTTTTTAACATAAAACCATAACACCACACTTCGATATCATATTAGATTTTAGAATATGTCATGCGACTTTGTTTCTTTTATTACAATAGATGATATCCCCATTAACTGTGGAAATTAACAGGTTGTGGTTTGCATATGTTGGGTTTTGTGGAGGCTTAAAGGGGCAGCCGACCTTAATTGAATACCTTTTGTCCAAGGGCAGATTTTATTTTAGGACATGTTTGTAATCAGGAAACGATTAACCCTAATCTCCAATCTATAAATATAGTACCTTGTAATTGTAATTCCTCAATATCTCAAATAATAAAATTGAGTCGCTAGTGCAGCCGTGGATGTAGGTCAGTTTAGACCTAACCACATAAAATCTTGTGTTCTATGTTCTGTTTTTCTGTTTTGCTATTTTTGTGTGTGAGTGTTTGTTTGTTGTTTACGTAAATCACCGCCAGTCACTATCATTGTTTATTATTGCTTCCGTGCGCAAGTCAACGCTGCCTGTCAACTGTTGCAGGTCAACAATAGTCGTTTGCTGTGTTTCTTTGGTCTGATCAGGAGGATCGATGACCAGAAACAAGGTTTGACCAGATTTGGTAGGGTTTGGCTAGATTCAATCAGGTTTGAACAGAAAAAAGTCGAGTGATTTGAACAGTCGTGATACCCGATCCCAAACAGCATAATCTTCCGGAACATACATTAAACTTGAATCAATATATTCTTTCAACGTCAAAGATACCCACCATGATTTTTTGTTTCTTTCAAGTGTTCGAGTATTCGGTTTACAGCCACCAAATATTTCATCAATAATTTATAGAGTAATCATAGATAAAAAAGCAGAGCAACAAAATAAGTTTCAAACAAGTTTGAAAAGGATACCTTATTACCGAACATTCCACCATCTACAACATTCAATTTGATGATGTATAATTTTGTGAAATATATAAATGCACCATGGATGTATAAACTAGTTTGACGTTTCATCTTAGATTATTTAGGTGTTATCTATTCTATCCTAGATAATTTAGGTGTTGCTGTTAAAAAAAAAGGTATAATTAAAAGAAGGATATGGATCACATGCAATAGGATTGAATCTTTCACATCAGTAACTTCCAATGTGATTGTCTCTTGACATTTTTTGAATATGATGGTAAGCGTTTATTCATGCGATAAATTGCTTTAAGATTGTTGTTTATTGGGTTCTAAATGATGGCTAAAGTAAATCAAAATGGACAACTACAACTTATTGTTTCGAGGCGAGTGATTTCTATCTTTAAAGCAATTTCGGCCCACCATTTAATTGAATAATGTGTTTTGGGTATGTGAAGAATCACTTCTTAATGTACCAATGGGTAGTACACCTTATCAAACAGTGTACAAGTGGTGATAAGCTAATTGAACATACTAATTTTTCTAAGATTTTAAGTAACTAAAAATCATGCTTGGTACCAACATTATTTACTAGTAATCTATATAAGAGAAACAAGTTTCAGTTTCTATGTGTTAGGATTTTCCCTTCTCAGAAATGAAGTTTGGTTATTGCTACATATAGGCGTCTTCATGACTTTTCAAATGGTCAAGAAACCCTTTTAAATAGTCACCTTTATGAAAAATCGCAACGGTTTATTGGCAACCACCAACTGAAATGTCACAACCTTGTGAACCATCACCCTTCTGAACCAATTTTATGTTTCTCTTATCCTATTTACCTAAGTCTCAATCCAAAACATATACAATTAATTCATTTTAAAAATATTCTTGAATGCATAATTCCGTTTTTTATCTTCTAATAACTCATCCAAGTATTCGATGCCATGTATCAATTTTATTTCAAAAGTAACAAAACATGTGCAAGTTATTGCATCATGAATGTGCATAATGGTTGTTCCTTGGTTCAATGTGAACATGGGTTTGCTATCAAATATCACATCGGTGGGCATGGACCGGAAATTTAAAAGAACAGAACCATATAATCACTTTGGTACAAGTCCAATACGGTTTAGTATGAAAACCGGACTTGAAATTTGGTTTCTTTTTCAAACTAGTGATTTAAGTCTATTTTCTAGAATTCTAGCTACACAACGTCATTTTGTGTTTATTTAACCCGTTTAATACATGAGTTTTAATCTAGTTTAATAATAAAAGCAAAAAAAGGTTACACCATAATTAATCATATTAAGGTGTTCTAGAGTATAGCTGAAATTTTACTCGATCTATCAACATGGCATGACTTAACACAAAGTTAAACGATTTAGTGTTTGGTGAATGGGTTAGGGTCATAAACGGGTTGAAACGTTAACGGCACGATTAAAAACATGTCTAAGCGGATTCAACCTATTTATGACACACATACACGTTTAACTTATTGTGATAAATATGTTAATAGGTCAACATAGCACGTTTATGACCCATTTATTTTTGTAGTTTTATAAACAATTAAATATGGAATGTAAGTTTTAGGTTTTTTTATTTTATCTTTTTAATTGTGTCTTATTATTTCTTAACCATGTTTACTCTCTAGTGAGTCATAATTGGGTTCTAATATGTAAAGATATCATAGTTTAATAGTTTACTGTTAATATGTTTAAGTTCAGAAAAGAATTTAGATAAATTATATAAATGACAATTTTGATAAAATATTAAGAATAGAAATATAAAAACTCTAGAAAAGTTTTTAAAAATTGATCAAGCTACTTCTTCACTTGAAAAGATATTTGCTCACTTTAAACTTTAAAGTGTTCTAAAAATACTTTTTAATCTTATATTCTTACAAGTTATTTTTTTTTTTGAAAGGCAAATTTCATTCACAGAGCAACCCTTTAAACAGGGGGTTCCAATCAAACACAACAACAGAAAAATTACATCAAAATAAATTTTACACCAATTGGTCCAGCTAATGTACATCAATTTGAATCTATTTACAATCCATAAAAAACCTAAAGTCTTAATATTTTGGATGATGTCTTCAATCTTAGCCGCTTTCTTAGAAAATCTTTTCTCGTTCCTAGCTTTCCAAAGACACCAACAAGTCATCATAATTATACCATGAAACACCTCTTTACTAACCTATTCCAATCGCATAAAAGAATGAAGATCCAATAAATCTCTAACCGAAAAAGCGAAAATCGGGGGAACGTGGCACCACACCCCGATATGCTGCCACACTGTCGATGCAACTCTACACGGAATCAAAAGATGGTCGATGGATTCCTCCTCAGCCTCACATAGAGCACACATTTGGTTATCAGTATGGATATTTCTTTTAGCCAACGCTAAAAGAGTAGGAATACGATCGAATTCCTCCATCCAAACAAAAATATTACATTTAAGTGGAATCCATTTGCACCATTTCAGAATATAACCTTGGTTGTAATCTCCACTTTTAGAAAGGCAATCCTTAACCGAGCCAACCGAGAACGTACCTGAACTGTCACCCAACCACACCCAATTATCCTTTTTGCGATCAAGGCGGACCGGAACCAACATGTTCCGAATAGCATTCCATTCGTTGCCATCCACACCAATTTGGGGGGGCCTTTTCCAATTCCAATTGCCTTCAAAATTTTGATCCCTTGTGTTAAATCTATCACCAACTTTACATTTTTTCTTTGCCTCTAATTTGAAGAGGTTAGGAAACACCTCTTTTAAAGGGTCATTACAAAGCCAAGGGTCCAACCAAAATCTAATACTATTTCCATTACCGACCACGCCCTTGAAAAATTGTGAGAGATGAAGCCCCGAAATCACAATCTTAGCACCCAACTTGACTATGTTATTCCACACCCCGGGCACCGATTTTGAACCCGAAATAAAGGACCAACTCATGTTATTGTAATGAAAGGCATCCACCACTTTCTTCCATAAATTAGTATCTTCATTTTTAAACCTCCACATCCATTTAGCTAACAAAGAGTAATTAATATCCTTAAGTTTACTTAGGCCCAGCCCGCCCGACTTTTTAGTGGTAGTGACCCGATCCCAAGCCACCTAATGAACTTTCCTCACATTATTAGAAGCACCCCATAAAAAAAAATTTACAAATCACTTCCAAACTATCAATAACTTTAACCGGGGCCTTATACAAAGAAAAATATTAGTTTGGAAGACTTTCAAGAACCGATTTTATAAGGGTAACCCGCCCCCCAATAGAAGGATAAAAGCTTTCCAAAGAGACAATCTAGATTCCACAATATCAAACACCGGTTTCCAATTAGACACCTTGTTCATATTTTCCCCAATAGTTAAACCAAGGTATATAAAAGGAATAGCACCAACTTTGCAATTTAGAACCTTAGATATGATGTCAATCTCAGCCATAACAGCCCCAATCCTGTAGAAATGAGATTTCCCTAAATTGATTTTCAACCCGGAACATAGGAAAAAGCATCTCAAAATTCTTGTCACATTTTTAATGTTTGATATAGACCACTCACCAAGAATAATAGCGTCATCCGCGTAGAGAAAATGAGAAAGAAAATGACCTTTATTAGGCGTAGTAATACCTTTGAAAGCACCCACCTCACACGCCTTCTTGATCATACCTGAAAAATCCTCCATAACAATTAAAAATAGAAAAGGAGATAGGGGGTCCCCTGCTTCATACCTTTCGATCCTTGGAATTCAAAAGTCAGAGCGCCATTTACCAAAACCGATGTAACACTTGCCACAAAAATGTTCGAGAAATACCAAGGTTAGAACCTTAAGGGCTTGTTGTATCTAAAGTACATAAGTCTAGGGTTGAAAATGAAAAAAATATGAAAATAGCTAGATATCTGACCGACATCACTTTCATATCGGTCCGAAGTGAATAAGGATGTTGATATCGGACCGAGGCGAAGCTCAATCAGATATCGGACCGATATCCATTCTTATAGCGGTCCGTAATGGAAGGATAGGTCGGTTATCGGACCGACATCAATCCATAACGGTCCATAAACCTCCTCTCAGCCGTAATTTATGGTGTTGCCACGTGTCCAATGACTCAGCTCTAATGATGGGACGTGAGTCTAGATGTCGGACCGACATGGTCCTCATAACGATCCGACATGCACCAAAACATGTGTGGTCCAATCAGGAGTTGACATTTAGGGTTGACGTGGGCATAGCTGGATGTCGGACCGACATCCCTTTGATAACGGTCCAACATGGACCCAGAACTCGGCCTATAAATAGTTGGACGATCTCAGTCGATTTCTTCATCCTAAAATTGAATTCCACTTTTAAATCTTGTTCCAGGAAATCCCTAAGACGGTTCTGACGATTCCGGTCCAACTCCCGCTCCTCGTAGTGCCCGGACTAAGAAGAAAAGCTCGTAAGAAGTGCTGTTACGTTAGAGAAATCAAGTTTAGAAGCTATACTATAAGCTTTCAACTCTAGAGGCTCATTCCACTAAACAAGGTGAATACTTTATCTCTCTGAAAACTTGGGTTAAACATTTTATTTACGAAAATGGCCAAATAAAGGTTAAAGGAATAATGCTCAACGTTCACCTACGTGTAAGCATTCGGGCCATAAGTATACGTAAAACTTGCAAGGGATACACGGGTCACGGGTGAAAGTCTCGGATCTCGGCCGGTACTTCCCTTTTTAACAAATGAGGATACATGAGTCCCCGTTGTTATAAAGACATACTACCAGTGTATACAGTGGTGCAATAGTCAGGACACGAGGGCCTACTGAATGTGTAGATTGAACATAAAGTTGTGATTATCGAATTAATACTTGTTTGGGCCAAATGCTTTTTAGTGTCAAGATAATTGTATTCACCGGCGTTCGCGCTGACGTTTCATTTTCAAAAATGTTTTCAAGAAATCAATAAAATATGATGAAAAAAGGGCGGGCAAATATGAGATCTGACCCATGACATGAAATGATAAAATGCACGTAGGATTCTCAGGCGTCGTGTAAAGGGAAATCCTAAAAAGATGAAAAGGAGATAGGACCAGGGAATTGCTCAACCCTGGATTGTACTATTTCAAGTGGCTTATATGTATTTGATTTCTAACAAATGAAAGGGTATTTAAATCCCTATGTTTATGAAAGTAAATACAAGACTGTTGTTTTGCAACTGAGTTTTTATATTTACAATTACAAACCCTTGAGGTTGAAAGAATGAAGAAACGATCCTTTCTGAAAAGACATCCGCTGTGTTTTACAAGAACTCTGAAATCAAATCAAGTGATACCAATCGATTCTCGCACACGTCCAGGGGGTGCCTGAGGGGGGGTGTGACAACCGAGGACCTGGATGAGGATATAATACTTTGGATCCAAGAGCACTACCGAGAAGGAAAACCCATTTGGGACATAATAGAGATAAAAAACTTCTAATTAACGTTATCGTAATCCTTTTCAAAATAAATCTTGAAAAGGAAGCCTTTTTTATCCTTCTTATTCATCCAAGATATCACCTCGTTTACACTAAGCATCCCATCCAAAATAAAACTGCCTTTGAGAAAAGCTAATTGATTATCCGAGATCACCGAGCCTAGCACCCTTTTTAGGAGATTAGCAAGAACCTTTAAGACCACTTTGCTAATAATCCCAATTAGAGTTATAGGACGGTAATCCCCCAAATTCACCGGGTTATTAACTTTGGGAATGAGAGTAATAAAGCCAAATAACAACCTCTACTAATGGTTCCGGCATCAAAGAAAGCAGAAAAAATGTTACCAAAATCCACCTCTAATAAGGACCAAAAGCATTTAATAAATTTAATATTAAATCCGTCCGGACCCGGGGCACGATCATCATCACAATCGAAGATAGCTTCTTTAATCTATCCAATTGAAAAAGGCATGATAAGAGAGTTTGCATCAGCCTTAGACAATCTACTCAAATTGGGGCACTTCAAATTAGGTCTATAAACACTATCTTCCTTGAACCGATTTTTAAAAAAAGTGTAAATCTCTTTTTTAACCATAAACAAAGGCAAAGCTATGGGTTCACAAAATCCACCACCATTTCTATATTTTTCACAAAATCAAACCCAATTCTCGTAATTTTCATAATTTCCGCTACAGCCTTCGTAAAATGAACTCCGTATCTGGCAAGATCAATCTAACTTTGATCCATTCTATATACAAAATCCAAACCTAGCTTACCGTCAACCCCAAATCCAACAATCCGATGATTCAAGCGACGAAACCCAACCTGTCACACAACCCAACGAAGATTTTGACAAGTCAACGGAAGAAACCCCGGGCATACTTCAACCAGGAAGAAAGCAAAACTGTGAGCCGACAAAGAAAAAGTGGCATTTGCTAACTCTTTGATCGACTCTTCAGAACACCGGGAAACTCAAAATCATCAACGGTCCGATTCATTTTGCAAGCGGATCCTTGAAAATTTTGTAGCACAATTGGGGAATATCAATCACACTATTCGTCAACTTTATTCACATTGGAAGGATATGAACATAAAGATCAACAAGTTCAACCATGTTGTCACACCCCGGTTTCCCGGTGTAACAAACCAAAATTCGGGTTTCGTTATAAATAAATAAATATTCTAATAAATATTATGGTGAAAATAATATTTTAGAAATAAGTTGAAATAAGTGGGTTTCAAGTTAGTAATTGGGTTATATTAGTTTTTAACTAATTATGTAATGAAACGGGTGAAATGGAAGTTGAGGGGCTAAAGTGTAAAATGGCAAAATCCACCATATTTGACTAGTAAAAGTCAAAATTATCTTCATTTGGTGAAAGAGATCGTTCTTGAGTAAAGGAGAAAAAGGAGAAAAAGGAGAAAAGTTGATTGAAGCTTAGATCGTGCATTTGAGGCTTGTTTTGTGAAGGTTTTGGCTCACACGTCACCTTCCTAACATCAAGTAAGTGATTATCTTCCTTTTGATTTCACCATTGATGTGTTCTTGGTGTGTTTTGGGTGAAATCCGAAATTTATGATGCATGTGGTTAATTAGTGTTAGATTGTTGATAATCTAGCTAAACTAAAAGTAAATAATGGTGATTAACATCCTAGAACCCTTTGATTTTGATTATGAGAAGTTAGGGTTCATATGGAGAAAATTGGGGGTGTTTGGATATTGATGATAGAATGTTGAATTAGTGATGATTAAGTGTTTATATGATGTTAGACACTTGAACGAACACCAGATTAACCTAATAATAATTATTGAATGAAAATTTGTGTTAAGATAAGGATAATGAAACTCAAGTAGGTGAGTTTGGGGTGAAAGAGGGTGTTTGGATATGAATATAACTCAAACGGGTCAGTTTAGGTTGAAAATGGGAAATTGGGTTGTAAACCCAATTATAATGTGATTTTGATGTATGGTTAGATTACTAAACTAGGTGTATATGTTTAGGTAATCAAATTGCAAAACTTGAAGGTGGTGCATGATCTTCTAACCCGAAAGGTAAGTGCTCTTGCACTTACTTAGTAATTGATGATAAATAGTGTTATATGCAATGTTGTATGCATAATGTGTTAAGTTGCATAATGTGTTATGTGGTATGAATGTGCATAGATGTGTATGATTAAGTGAATGAATGTAGTTATAGTTTAAATACTATAATGGATGGGTGGATATGGAGTTATGGTCTAAGTACCATAATGGATATGTGGATATGGAGTTGTGGTCTAAGTACCATAATGGATATGTAGATACGAAGTTATGATCTAAGAATCATAATGGAAATGAGGTTATGACCTTTGTGCCATAATGGAAATGGAAATGTGTTGATTATGTATGATAAATGAAAAGAATGAAATTTGTAGGTGAAATGCAAGTGATATGTAGCATAACGACACATTTGAGTGGAAACGGGTCAAATGGGTGAATGGATGAAAACAAGTAGTATTTACTTGTTTGATATGTTTTATCTTCATTACTAATAATGTTATATGTGGTGTTATGTAGTAAAAGCTCCGGGATAGTCACGGTCAAGTTTATGGCAAACGTTGGATTCTCGTATGCGCATTTGGTGATTTCAAGTGAAATTAAATGTCCATGTAATGGATGTAAATGGATTACTTGAAAATGAATTTTGATGTTAAAATTGTGGTATGGATGTTTTTTTTTGGGTCAAAACCCATGTGTTGGAAGTTTTTGGGTGTCATGTTATATTGGTAAAAGTTGGAAAAATGGTTAAGTGTTGAAATCTGCAGGTCTGGAAACTCTCTGGAAATTTGGTGCCTCGCGGTACGCGAAGAACCGGGGAAGGTTCTCTCGCGGTACGCGAGGGACCTGTTTTCCGGCTTGGCTTTCTGAGGCTCCCCCGCGGTATGCGAGGGGATGGATCCTGGTCTCTCGCGGTACGCGAGGGAACTAAAAAAAAATTGTAACGAATGCTTCCGCGTGTGTAATTGTTTATTATAGCTGGTGTTTTAAAATTAAGGATGTTACACCCGGTACGCGACGTACGCTTGATTTACACATTTAAGTCTTAAAACACAAGATAACATTGCAATGAAAGTCTTAAAATATTGTCTCATAATCAAAATGGAAACCATAACCCTTATGTTCTTAAAAGTCAAAGGAATACTAAACATTCCAAAAATCTCCTCTCTAACATCCATCAGATGCATGCTAACTTGCCTTTCCTTTACAGTGCTACTAGAAGGGTCGTTTACTCCTAAAATACATGTTAAAATAGCTCAGCTTATGCTGGTGAGTTCTAAGTTTACCATTTTAAACACATTCTTCAAACCATGTCTTTTCATAAAAACAATTTAAGAATTTACTAACACAAGGCTAGTATCACATTTCATCGTTTACGAGGCTGTCCGAAAGTCCTCTGTAACAATATAACTCCCGCAAGGCTACCCGAAGGTTCTCTACAATGATTTTACTGCTACAAGGCCACTCGAAGGTCCCTTTATTGCATATGAGGCTACCCGAAGGTCCTATACTGCAACATAACTTATGCCACAAGGATTCTCAAACACTTACGAGGCAACCCGAAGATCCTCTACAATATTTAACTACCGTATGATCAAAGAAAGTTCTTTAACCATACAATTTAGCAAATAATTTTCCTCAAACCTTTATACAAAAAGTTTCTCTCAAAATCACAATCATATGCATGAAACCACTTAACACACATATGAAATTTAATGGAAAACATTACTTGCATTTATCTCAGCCCAAAAATGACAAAATCATAGAGACTTGCCTTAGTCTTTTATCTCGTTAACTATTGTTAACCTTTCACACATATTCTATGAACCAAACGCATCTTAAATAATCACTTAATTTATGATTAAATAAAGCATAAACCTTTAAAATACCAGATAGTCTTTCACTTAACATATAATATACAACATTTTCCTAATCATAACTTTTCTTGTTTTAACAATTGTATGGCACATAGAACCATTTAAGCAATCGGCTTAAACCAGTATTATCAATCCTAAAATTAATTCAACAAAACTTATTTCAAAACCCTAGTGAATCTGAAAATTTGTCTACGATGGTTGGATCTATCGAAACCCTAACAAATCAGAAACAAACTTCGATCGGACACATATAACGAATCCAAAACCCTAACAAATTGGATTCATGTGATCTTAAGTGTGCCTTTACAGATATAAAGAGCGTGTGTGCGTGAGAAAAGACGGTAGATCTTACGAGCTGAAGATAGCAAAGAGCAGAGATGGACATGCGACCTAAGATGGCGGCCATTTGTTGAAGTTGTATGAGCTACACACATCCTCTCGATACACACATATGTGTGTGTTTGCAATGAAAATGGGGATAAAATACGAAGAAAGAATTGAAAAAATATGGGCGCCAGAAAGAGGCAGGATTTACAAAATATAAGATGACATTGAAAGATGACACCTAAAAATGTTTGTCAATGTTTTTAGTAAAAATGACATTTTTATGACACACACTATGTGTGTCATAATTCGCGTGTTACTAAAGGTCTGTTTTCTAGTAGTGCAAGGAATGTATGAAGCTAATGATGATTAGGTAATTTTTACACTTGCTAAAATAATGAACCTATTTAACAAGTTCTTATTCGTTTTTTTTAAATAAATAGCACCTAAAATATTTGAACCTAGATCCCACAAATCACACTTTAGGCCCTAATGTTAAGTTTTCTTAGTATTGGTCATTGATCACAACTATTGCCATGACCACTCTATTCTACATTTCTACAAGGTGGATTATCCAAGCTCCTACCATATCTTTGTAGTATATTTGTCACTTCAACTTGTAGCATGAACATAAAATTTGTCATAAAGAACTTTATCATAAGTAGTCGGTTACGATATTAAAGTAACAAGTATAATGATCTGAAAATTTTAAAATTCCACAAAAGTTGTGATATGTCATATCTTTTCTTGGTTCCTTGGTCCTAATTGAAATAATTTTACAAGTTTACTTTTGTAAAAGAATTAAAGGACTAGGATGCTATTAAGTTCTTAACAACTATTGCTACTTTTGGTTAGAATTTAGGGGAGTGGAATGCTTTTAAGTTCTTGATTAATTAGCATCATTACCTTTTGTTTAAATTTTTAAAAGAAAATATTTGTATTTAAGACTTGAAGGCTTATGTACATTGAACTATCATGCACTATCACTAGCTAATACAACTAGACGATCTGTTTTTCTAGTCAACAATTATGGCCGGTTAGTTCATTGAAAGAAAAGTTGATGAAATAAGATGTAGCATTTAAATCAACATTGATAAAGATTCGTTTCGTGCATTAACACGCAATTGATTTGAATTAGAGGTGCGCTTTGTTGGACCATTGATGTTATCAACTTAATGATATGCATATAGACATCTTAGACTATTTATAATGGTTTCACTAAAAATGAAAAACGCCATGCCACGTCACTGTCATGTAGGAAGGAATGAAACTACAAACCAGAATCACTAAAGTGTGTAATGATTTCACTATGACATATACATATACACATACACTAACACACACATGAGATCTCCCCACGCCCGTTGTTTGTCTCACCCCATCACCCAAAACGTCCCATTCACACCTAAAGGGGCGGTGTTCCATGCCCCATCCATGACCATTACACATAGCCTTAACAGCCAGTCATTCATCCATAAATGAATATACGGCATCTACGACATATATCATTCAACTTGTTACACGTGTAACTTCATTTGAATAAAACCGTTGAAATCTCTAGAGCACAATAAATGATCACGACTTGTCAAAACCCCGATACATTTGAATATTGGAGCGATATATTTCTTGTGTCTATCATATTGCATGATAGCTTTTCTATATATAATTAATACATGTCATTATAGTTTGTAGGCTTTAGAGATCGTTATTAATGTATGTTGTACGGAGCTTCATAACTATAATCGTTAGAATTCACTGATACCTGTAGGTTTTCTAAAAGCAACATCTCTGCTACAAGATTGCCGGTATTTATAATTTTTTTTATTTTTGGGCAAAATGTGTTATATCATGGATTCAAGAATTTGATTAGGCAACAAGCTCACAAGTTTCTAATAGCAACAAGAAATTATATTGACATTTCATTGTAGCATTACTATATTATATACTCTTGTTACATAAATCTTTGAAACATTTATGATTGTCTCGTGAATATAGAGACCATAATATCAATATATTCACATTTGGTATTTCTTGACAATAGTCTCACCGCTCGATTTTGTTTTGAACCCTTTTGAAAGGCCCCTTGCCATAAATCTTTTGTGGAATGATTTAAGTCTTGCATAATTGCCCTTAATAAAAGATGTATAGATAGATATTGATGATGTTAAAGTTTGTAGTTTGTAAGTTGCTCTCATGTATTAAAGAGTCCCACATGCTTAAAAGTAGAATCCTTACTCTATAGGGTAGGGAAGTCGTGCTAAACTTTGGTTAAATGAAAATTGAGTAAATACTACTAAGACCCCTCTTTTTAAACAATTTTCATTTAGGCCCTTTCATTACAAACAATAGGCAAATAAGTCCTTAATTTTAAGTCCTTCTTACGTAGCTTCTGAAATAAGAAGGGCATTTATAAAAATCCCTACACGTGATTTGAACTTTTTTTTTTTAATTTGAAGTCAAAGTCTCAAATTCTAGACTCCAAAGTTTGAATTTAAATAAACTTACCTTTCGACCATTTTAATAGATCTTTAAAATATCATAAAAAAAACTTAGACCATTTTAATAAATCTTCAAAAACTATTTATATCACAATTAGATTAAGCTATGAGGTGTACCCATTAATCACCATTCATTATTTTGTGTCACACGTCACATCGTCACCCTCTGTTATCTTTCACCCCATTTTTTAACCATGGAAATGTACAAGTCTCATCTTTTAGCATTTATTCTTTTTTAATAAACTATTTATTATTTTAATTTAATATGTTATAAAATATATAAGTATTTACGTATTTAGTAAAGGAATAAAGAAGGTAAACAAGTGGAATTTGTTTTGGATTTTTTTTATTCATAAATCGAACATATTTTAACATGTATCCAATAAAATAATTAATATATAATTATATACTTGTTTAGTTTATAAATAAATTTGTATAAATACAAGCTTTTTAAAGTATAATTTAACTTGCAGAAAAAATAAGAAAATGAAAATTGTTTTATATATTTATTGTACAAGTCAATTAATCCATGATACAACTGAAAGAACGGGAAAGGAAAATGCCTTAGCGGGAAAGGGGAGAATGCTTTTCGGTGACACCACCCTAGCGGGGACACCACCCGGTGGGTGGTGATGTTTGGAGGGGTCAATAATGTGGTGTTCGGCGGTGGGAGTGACGGTGGAAGGTGGGGTGTATGGTGGGTGGGGCCATCAAGGGTGGCATGGTGTTCCCTGTGATGCTGTCTACCCATCGGAGTGGGGTGTGAGACGAATATACCACATTAACCGTAAATGGGTCATGAACTACATTTTTCAATCCTGGATATTTTAAGATGCAATGTTTGGAAAATCGAAATAAAAAGGTTAAATCAGTAGCTTTGACTGTTTTGCTAAGATCTTGACTGAAATTATAATATTATAGCCCTTCCCATTATAATTGTATGAGTTAATTACACAATAGTTTATCAGGTTTGGCACTAGTCACGTCTTTGAGGTCTAAGTTTTAAAAGTTGTATATTCAGGTTATGTGGTTTTCATTTTGTAACAGGTTTGAATTCTAGCATTAACTTCCTTAAAAGTTTCAATTAAACTATAGTAAATGACTATTTTACCTTTATGACAAAAAAATAACATAAATATGTTAATTACAGGGACCGTTTACGTCATTTACGGAAAAAAAAAACTAGTCCCCTCGTCCCTCACCATCCTTTTCCTCCTCCCTTCGACCTCCACTTTCTAGTTTTTCATGTTTTTAGTGGTGGTGGTGATGTTTGGAGGGGTCAATAATGTGGTGTTCGGCGGTGGGAGTGACGGTGGAAGGTGGGGTGTATGGTGGGTGGGGGATAGTGTAGATCTTGAACATGATGAACAAGGTTGAGTTTTTTTTTAATAATTTATATAAATTAATCACGTATTATATAAATAGATTAAAGTATATAAATCGCCCATGTGATAAAAATAGTGAAGAGATAAAATAGTTATTTTACAATAACTTAATAAAAACTTTGATAAAAGTTAGTGTCTGAAACCTAAATTTATTACAAAATAAAAACAACATAACCTAAACATGTAACATTTTAAATTTAGTCTTGAAATGTATGACTAGAATCAGAGCTGTCCAAATAGCTTGATGATTGAAACTCGCTCGAAGCTGGATCGAAAAAAGCTAAGAAATAAGCTCGTTCGATTTCGGCTCGACTGTAAACGACCCAAGCACGAGCAGAGGTAAACTCGCTTGTTGCTCGTTCGATTTGAATCGAATATTTTTTTAATTTATGTGTGATTATATATATAGAACTATTGAATTAATCTTCATACATACCTCTTTTGGCCTATTATCTAATTGTTTATACTATGAAAGTGGCCTGGCTCAATAAAAATTAAACATCTAAAAACCAAAACCCTAAAAAGAACACTCTTATGGTGTTAAGTGTTAACTCTTAGTCTATTACCCTTAACCCTAATCGTAGGGGACGTGGGTTTAACGTGATTCTTGTAAGAATGAGAATTCTTAACATTTGAGTTTGAGCTAGAACTTAATTTGTGTTTTAAATTTGTATTTTGTTAAACTTATTTTGTATGTTTTTTGTTAGTTTGTTGAGTTTGAGTTGTAACTCTAGAATGAATGACAATTTGGATTTTTGGTTTAAATTTAAATTTGAAACCTAGCGAAACCAGCAGAACCAAGATGCTCGAATATAAACCAAACCGAGTTCGAGCCTTAACATCTCACTTGATTTTACAAATTTGAACCGAACTGAGCCACTCAGATTGTAAACCGAGCGAGTTCGAGCAGACATTCACTCGGTTCGGTTCGACTCATGAACAACCCTAGCTAGAATTAAACTATATGAACTATTTATATAGCACTCTAACTTTATAACTAGCCAAACCACCAACATCATCAATGTAAACTAAATAGGAAACCGTCTTTAAAAGGTTTTGGTCAATTTGGTTTGTTTCTCTAAACAAACGTAGGAAATCAACTCAATAATTTAAATTTTAAGTCATAAATACATAACAACTAATGAAAATAATATGATACAGCTTTATCACATAAATAATATATTCTTCATAAAAAAAATTAGTAATTAAAAGGAAAAATAAAAGTTAAAAAATCCTTAAGTAAAGTATAGAATTATTTTTGTTGGCAACTTTTGGATATACAACATCATCCAACTTTATGTAATATAAATAAAGTAAAAATAGAATATATAAACTAAAATAAACGGCTCTACAATTAATGAAGCCAAGTTGATTTCCATGACAACAATTTTAATGTTATTGGCTCAAGTACCCCGTGAATAATAGCTTTTATTTTTTTATTATTATTTTTTAATCACAAGTACTCTTTATTGAAAAACTTAGAGCTCCACTTAGAGGTGCATAAATAAACCAGATCCGGATCTGATTCAAAAGATAATCCGAAACCGGATTCGACCCTAACCAGATAAAAAAGAACCGGACCGGATTTTTAAGGATCCGCCGGATCCAGAACCGGTTCCAAGGATTTACGCGGACCGGAACAAAATCGGACACAAAAAATCCGAAAAAATCTGGATCCAATCGGATAAAACCTGATAAAATCGGATATTTAGTCGGATCCGGTTTCAAATAGGTTCCAAATCTCATACCCCAAAACCGGATCCGATCCGGAACCGGTTCCACCGGATCCGGTCATTGACCACGTTTGACTTATCCGATCCGGATCCGGTTAAAAAAAAACCCGATTTGTGCATCTTTGGCTCCACTGATGCCGTGATAGGTAGATGTGTAAACAAGTAGACTATCGTAAACTACTCAAAATCGTCCTCATAAAAGCTTAAATTAAGCCGAGCTTAAACGTGCCCGAGCTTCATATATCGAATTTGATTAGTCTCGTAAGTCTAAACGAACATATTATATATATATATATATATATATATATATATATGTCCCTATATATATATTTATATAATATAATAAATATTATCATACATATAGTTGATAAAAATAACAACCACTAGCTTAGCCTAGTGGCAAAAGTGTATACCCAAGACTTCACTAAAATGGTGAGGTCTTGGGTTCAAGTCCCACTTGTGACAAAAAAAGGGGTCTAGGTTGGGCAAGTGCCACACCCCCAAAATCCACTAACGGAGTTTTACCGTTAAGCGTGTTACAAACCATGATCTCAGTCATTAGTTATGTCAAACGACACTATATGAGTTTAAACAAAACCATTAGATGTTCAGAGTTAAATACGGAAGCGGTTTATGTCAAATAGTTATTGAGCAAAACAAACGCGCCCAAGTTTAGTCTAAGAAAAGCAAGTGAATTGTTTTAAATGTGTGCATAATAATGCAATGACAGTAGGACTCCATGCGTGTCTTAGGTGTGTAACCTGTGCCGTAGCGACCTGAGAAACATATAAGAAAAAGTGTCAACACGAGTTTGGTGAGTTCACAGGTTTGTAAGTAAATAAACTGTTTGTGTGTTTGCAGGATCCACATACGTAAGTCACACCTATTGCTAGCTAGACAATATACAAGTTACTCTAAGCGCTCGCAACCGAAGCTGACTGTTTGTGTTTGAATGCCTCCTGCCAAGTCAATCAACCCTGGCAATGTGTTTAGGCCAATATTACACTGGTTCGACCTTCAATCGAGTTAGCGCGACTAACGCGGGTGGGGTTTGTTAAAGCCAGTAGTACTTGTAATCCCAATGAAATTCCGACCTTTATTTTTCCGGCAAATTGTAACTTCATTATTTTATGATTTGCATTTATGAAAGTATCCTATTTATTGATTATAATTCATAAGTGTGCATACATACTTATATGATTGATATGAAATAAATATATATACCTTGTTATAATAACCAAATCTAAACTTACAAGCCTTGATTATGAATTGATATCCTTTATGTGTTTACTTATAAATATATATGTAACTATATATATACACATGATAAATAAACCATTTAAACAATTTATAACATTGCTAGTGTTTTAAATTACTAAAGGTAAATAAAACAAATAAGTATATAATTACATTTATCAAACATTTTAAATATGAATTATGTTGATGAAATAGAGTCATAAACATAAAATTAATTAGCACTTAAGTTAGAATATGTTATGAAATTAAAAACTACTCTTCATTTTTTTTTGCATCCTAGTCCTTATAACAAATTAAATTTTGTGAATAAGCACCTGATCCTACCCTATAAATAGAGCCTTTATTCTCATGTATTATTCGCACCTCAACGATCCTCTAGGGTTCTCTAGCAACTAAAGGTCGTTCTTCTCATCTTTTGGAAGATTCTAGCTTAAATCATTTCATTCTAAGTAAGTTCTTCTTATGTTCTTGCTTGTTCATACTTTTCCTTTTAAAAAAATCCCTCATAACTAGCTAGATCTATGATCCCTAACATGTTTATGTTATAATCATAGACCTATCTAAGATCAAAAGCCATATGTTAATTAAACTTGTTCAAAGCTTTTATTTAAAAGCTTGATTTGATCTTTCTCGTTCCTTTCAATTTAAAAAATCATGTTTTTGCTAAAACTCCTTATTTTCAAATTAAATTATTTAATATTCAATTTCTATCTTTACTAAACTCATATTTTCACTTTAGCCCATATACTTTCCAAACACACCCTAAACTTGGTTAAGTATGCAAATAGAGTAAATTTCAAACCAGTATGTAGTTATCTAGCAAACATTAAAGTTCTGGCTAGAAAAAGACGGGGTTCTGATCCGACCAAATCTTTCTTGAGAACTTTTCTGTTGGAGGTACTACTCTGAAATGATAATCATTCTAGTGTATACCAACAACTTTCAACTAATTATGATTATGATTATAAACCCATTTCCTTGCAAATATTTATACAAACTTTTATATAATTTATTTTTATTATATGATTTAAAACACAATTCTATACTTTTAATTAATAATTAATTATGGTTTAATTATTAATTAATTAGAACATTATTATTATACTTTAAATTTTGGTTTAATTACCAATTAATTAAATCATTATTTTTTTTTAACATTTATTTTTCATAAATCAAATGAAAGGTTTTATTCATTTATTTGTGTAATATTATTTAATTACTCAACTAATTATTACTCATTTATTTATTTATCCATTTATTAATTTATGCATTTACAAATAAAAGAAAACTACTCATTTATTTATTTGTGTATTTATTTACAAACAAAAGAAACCTAATTATTTATTCATACATTTATATAATTATTACAAACAAACAAAATCGTTATTCATTCTTTCATTTATTACAATACAATTATTTATCAAAGATTTACATAAAATATTATTTACAACTCAAATAATTATTTTATTATTAAAATAAGAACACCCACATCAATCTCCTCTTACATTAAGATTCTCTATTTCATTTGTACAAATCATTGATACATATATTCCATCAAACATAGGTTAACCTTGTGGTTAGCTAGAACATTTGTGTAACAAACAACATACTTGTGTGACATTCAAGCTACTCATTGCAATGTGAGTTTACATAGCCCCTTTTTACTATTTTTACTTTTGGGATGAAACATGTTTACAAACGCTTTACTTGCACAATTCAATATCTCTGTCCTTATGTTTTGATCTTTATGTTTTATGTCTTAAACTACCTGGTGACCATTACATGTGTTCATGTTAGTACATTCATTAACTTGCAGCCTAATCCTAAGGTAGTACCTAACATGATCATTTATACGGGAATCCGAAACTATAACTTACCACAAAACCTTGGCGGGTTTTGTTGGGTAAACTTACAAATTGGGTATCATCTTACCCCTTTTTCAAAATGGCAATCAGTGGGATTGCGTGTCTAGTTTTCTATTACCAGGATTGAATTGTATGCTTGGAACCTTGTATGTTTTCACATTTATGCTTTAGACATGATTTGAACATATTGAATTGTAAAACTATACTTAACTTTGTTTGGTGTCAAAACCTATGTTACTCACCAACTACTTGTAGTTGACATTTACTCACATGTTTCAGGTGCAACAGTTTGAGGACACTACATGATCACATAGGACTATGGACCTAGCTTTAATAAACATTAAATTTAATTTGTGTTATGTTTGAACCCTCTTGTTTTTCCATTTCTATTTGTAATGGATGCTTTAACTATGATGAAATAATATTATCACTTATTAATAGATGATCATGTGCTTATGAACAACCGCGTCAGCCCCGACGTATAATCCGCCGCCGGCCGGGGTGTGACAATACTGCCAAACATTACCTCGCTAAATCCATATTAACGGTCCGATGTGTGTGAGGAATTTCAATGATAGTGTGTTACGCTTAAGTAAGCAGGTGGTGGTGAAATATTATGTGATCTATGTTTGTTTGTGTGCATGTTTCTCCCCGACGGAAAAACAAGTAAAAGGATGTTTGTCTGCAAGCATGTTTCTCCCCAACGGGAAAACAAGTAAAAATGATGTTCGTTTGTATGCATGTTTCTCCCCAACGGGAAACAAGTAAAATGATGTTCGTTTGTATGCATGTTTCTCCCCAACGAGAAAACAAGTAAAATGATGTTCGTTTGTATGCATGTTTTTCCCCAACGGGAAAACAAGTAACAAAATGTTCGTTTGTATGCATATTTCTCCCCAACGAGAAAACAAATAAAATGATGTCCGTTTGTATGCATGTTTCTCCCCAACGAGAAAACATGTAAAATGATGTTCGTTTGTATGCATGTTTCTCCTCAACGGGAAAACAAGTAAAAGGATGTTCGTTTGTATGCATGTTTCTTCCCCAATTTAAAACGGTTTAAAAGGGGCCGTGAAAACTCACCTGAGTTATGTTAGCATAGAAGTTAGCACCACACAAGGATGCAACAGAAACCACGATTGGTTTGCCTATGAACGGTCTACAAATGCCCTAGAATTATAAGCATAATAGTTAGGGATACATGAGATTTTTGTGACGACGACACGAAAGATTTGAACGTCCTAGAACATATTTAGGATTAACGAGTAGACGAACTTGTCAACGGGAATAAGAATTTCTTCATATAATAATTGAGATAAAAGTGTTTCGTGTCGGACGTCTCTAATTACGAATAATATTATTTAGTAAATATCCGTGGGTTTGTACCATTAAATAATGGTCTAGGAAAATAATATAACTTATTATATTATTTTTAAACTAGTAGAATTAATACAATAATCATTTATGTGGCAAAAATAATAAATATATTAATTTATTCGGGAACATAAACGTGGGTAAATAATGTAAATAATTATATCATTTTTAAGTTAGAAGAATTACACAATGTTTATTAATGTGGCGAAAATAATATATAAATATATTATTTTTAATCGGAGTTAAGGGTTGAATAATAATATAAATATATTATTATAAATGTGGAAAATATTATTAAAAGTGGGTTATAAAACCAAACCCGAGCCTACGGGTGGTTTCCAGGGCTAAAATGTATTAATATGTTAATATAATAATATGGGAATAATTTTATATTTAAATAACACTTAAAAAAATGTTTTAAAAATAAAACAGGTGGAGATACTCGAACCCGGGTCTCTCCCACACAATCACACTCACTTAACCAGTCTTGCCCGCTAGGGTATCGCACAAGAACCCAGTTCCGAATTGTTTTAACAAAGAACTCCTGTGAGCCCCTCCCCCATACACACCCACGTTCGAACCCCGTCCCAAACCATCAAATTTGATCGCAAAAGACTTTGGATTCACAGGGGTTTTGTTAATCGGTTCCTTGCGAACCCGGTTGTGAGTTTAATTTGAAAATAATCAAGTCTAAGGTCGTTTAATTACAGATTCAAAAGCCGAAACCCTAGGTTATGAACACAATTTCAATTTGATCAAATTCGATAATAAAATCGACTGAAATCAGAGGGCTTTTATTGATTAGAACATTTCGAATATGTTGGTGTAGTTTAATTAGATTGAGATTAACTCTAGGATCAAAACCCCCAAAAACGATTATGAACAAGTCCTAGATTCTGGACCATGAACAATCCGATGTTATTAGATTAAATTAACATAGGGCTTTCCATTAACAGACCCAAATGAAGCTAAGGGTGCAAGAGATTACCAGATTGGTGTACGAATCGAATGTGTTTGGCTAAAACCGGTGCCGACTGTGAATGTGTTGGTCTCTGGCGAGTCTGGTTCTATCTTCGGTTGAATTGACGCGTAGAACAGCTTCACAGGGTTTCGTTCAATGTGAACAGAGTGTTTGTTTGTCAATTGGTGAACGAATTTGATTAAATTCGATGAGTACGTGACGTGGGTCGACGGTTTCGAGTTAATTACCCATTATTGAGTTTGATTTCGACAATGATGATGATTAATTCGATGGTTATGACCGTTAATGCCACAAACGTGCGAAATTTCAGTTACAAAATCAAACAGAAAACGATCATAGAGCTTTGACTTTCTAAAGTCAAACAGAAATCAAAATTAGGTTAATTACAAGTTTAGTCCTTCTGGTTTCATGTGTTAAAGTTTAAATATGGGTAGAAATAGTCCCTAGGGTTTGAGATAGGTTTGAGATAAGTTAACTAGGTTAGTATTTAACTGCATTTGCTAACGGAGTTAGTCTAAAAAGCCCGGATATCACAGCAAGGGGGTTTTCTCACCTATGGTGGGTTTCCTCCTTAGGGTGGTGGAGATGTTCATGTGGGTTAGTGGCCCGTCAGTGATCCAAATTACCGTTCAAAAAAAAAGTTGATAAAAATAACTAAAACAATATTATGTTATACATAGAGAATTATAATTATATACGAAATACTTATATATGTAATAAATAAAATAATTAAATAAATAATAAATAATAAGCGAACAAATCTTAAGCTCCATCTCGTCTCGTTTACACTCCTGCTTCTAAGTTAGAAGTTCTAACTATTGATATCAAGCAAAACATAGTTAATGCCTGACATGTCGAATTTAAAGGATGTTAAAAAAAGAAACGAGTAGAAGCCATATAATAGTTTTTTAGTACCGTTTATTTTTTTTATTATAATTTCCTAAAAAGAAACACCTTTATATTTTAAATATATTACTATTTTTATAAGTGGATAGTTAACACATGGTATTAATTATACTCTCATAACATGTTTTAACACAGGGTATAATAATTGTAGTAATTGATGTTTAGATATACTTATAGTTAACACATGGTATTAATTATACTCTCATAACATGTTTTAACACAGGGTATAATAATTGTAGTAATTGATGTTTAGATATACTTTTAGAAATTAACTAATTTGCTGAATTTATTTTCTAAACATTTATATAAAGCATACTTTTAAATAATTAACAATGGGTTAGATTTCTAGAATTAATTTAGAACAAATGCACTTAAAGCTAAAGTTATAAATAAATTTAGAAAATGAAAATCAATATAAAAAATTATTTAATGTAATTTAAAAATACGTGTAGGATAGATTTGCCGTTAAAAAAAAGATTGTATAGTAAATTCCAGGGCCGGCCCTGGAGTAGGCCGAGCCGGGCCGCCGGCCAGGGCCCTTTTTTTCGAGGGCCTAAAATTTTATAAGTTATAGAATTCCCATATTGTGCAATGGTTAAAGCGAGAGAATGATTATAAGTTATAGAATTCCCATTTTGTGTAATGGTAGTCCTAAGAATTCCTATAGTGGAGGTCTTGGATTTGAATCTTGACCACATCAAAAAAGGGGTATGTGGCCAGGTCAGGGGGTTCCTCCTGGGGTGGGCTGCCCTGAATATTTTAGGTGTTGCCCCGAAGAAACCCAATTATTCTAGAATATCTAGGTGTTGTGGTTGAAAAAAAAAATTATAGATACGTGTGATTGGCTTTGGGAAAAATTGAGACGTGTACACACTTGGTAGTTTTTCATATAACAATTGTCATTGGAGTATTCAGATCTTATCGATATTTCTTTTTAAAAATTATTTCATATTTAAAATCAAAATAATACTTGTAGTTAGCGTGTAACTGTGCTGCCAATAAAAATTACGATTACAATAAAGTAGCAGGTAAACGGGTAACAAGCTGCGACGCAATCCTCTTTTGGATATCAAAACCGATCCTACTAAAAATAAAGTTTTGGGTCTTATGGGCCAAAAAATTACTGTGCACGACCCGCTGAACCATGTTCAGAAATTCCACTGTCTCCGGGGCCAGGAAACCAAATGTATCAAAAGCAAAAGGGATAAACACGTGTTGGTTCTCTAGACAAACTTTCTCGTGTTTAGCAACTTTGCCTGATTCCGTCTTCAACGCAGCCTTGCCCGCAATAAACCAATTGTCCCTGAGCCCCACAAGAGGGGACACTCTTGTAAGGTCCACACAAGCGTGTCTCCCCCATGCCCACCTAAACACAAGAATGTTAGCTGGTCGTAGAGTAGACATCCCTTCAAACGGATCTGTCATAAAGTTCACGGGGGCTTCTTTTTTGACAGAAATTACCGCCCGTTTAAGAACATCATATAGGACATCTATAACCAAATCATGTCTGTATTTAAAACCAGGTAGCTCTTTGTAATGGACCGTATGCTCACCCAAAGAATCCAAACAAACATTGCGACAAACTGGGCAGGGTTCATCACTCAGAATAGAGGGATCATAAGTCGGTACTTAAGAATAGCTCGGTACTCCACAGCCGACATATGTTGGGCCAGTCCTTTAATAGAGATGACTGTCAAATTGATAAAATAAAATATTTGAGGATGTGTGTAAGGTTTTATGATAAAGTTAATTTTCATATTCACCCTTCTATTTTTTTTTCTGTAATTTACTTGTAATTAAAAAAAAAAACAGCATATGAAAATTCCAAATCTTTTTTCACTTAGAAAAAAAATCTTTTACACTGATATTCCTTAGAAAACTCTAAATAAATAGAGAATAAATTAATAAATCAAAACCTCACTCAATTTCATATTTATTTCACACTATCTTATGCAACCACCCATATTATCTAACATTTTTCTCTTCATTGTTCTCCATATTGGCAAATGAGTGTTATTAGGTACTACATAAACCGTTAACGATATCCTCTGTTAAATTATTGTCAAACATTAAATCATTATAAAAATCAAGAGTGTTATTATATTATTTTTTATGTAAACCTAGTGTCAAATATAAAATCAGTTTAAAAAATCAATTTATTTATACTTATTTTTACCCACCAAAATTTTTACTTTATTTATTATTATTAATATTAGTAGTATTAAATTTTAATTTAAAAATAAAATAATAAGTTAAATTAAAATATACCAACTTTATTGTATTTTAAAAGCAACATTTTCTTATTAAAAGTGAGACAAAATGATGAAATTTTAAACAAAATTGTTTTTAATATTAAAAAAAATACTTATTTGATATGAAAGGACCCAAACCGGGTACCTCTCATAGTTAGCAAACATAGCATAAACATAGATCTTAAACCTTGAATCAAACATTAAACTAACAACGAGAGTCTTTTACAAAATTTAGAGTTAACAAAAACTTTAAACATAACATTGTTCAATTTTCATAAACTAAGGATAACGGGGATGTCAGTTTTGATCAGCAACAGCCAACAGCCATCCATTACCAAGCTCTCGCAGCTTCAAATCTTTTTCTTTCCTTTGCTACCTGATGTGTATACTAAAATTAGGGGTGCAAACGAGCCGAGCTGCTCGCGAGCTACTAGAGATCGGCTCGTTAAAAAGCTCGAAACGAGCCGAGCTTAAACGAGCTCGAGCCGAGCTCGAGCCTAAGAATAAGCTTGTTTATTAAACGAGCCCGAGCCCGAGCTTCACTTATCGAGCTCGAGCCGGCTCGCGAGCCTTAACGAGCCTTTTATTTATATAATGTTTTTAATATATTTAATATATATTTATAAAATAATAATAATAATTAGTATATATAAAATTAAGATAAATATAATTAAATAATATGTATTATGTTATATATAAAAACTATAATAAAATTTATATAAAAATAATTATAAATATATATAAATTAATTAATATATAATAAACGAACCGAGCCCGAGCCCGAGCCGAGCTCGAGCTTGTAAAGCTACCAACGAGCCGAGCCCGAGCTTCAAAATTAGAGCTCGAATCGAGCCGAGCTCGAGCTCGAGCTCACAGTAAGTTAAACGAGCCGAGCTCGAGCCTAGTCAAGCTCGGGCTCGGCTCGGCTCGGCTCGTTTGCACCCCTAACTAAAATAGTCAGATAACGCTGGTGAGTTCAAGTGTTTCTTTCTTTTCTTTAACTTTGTATCAAGGGTTTTCTTTAAAACATTCTTTAAGCATACATATTATGTTATATACACAATACAATAAAATATTTCTTTCTTTTTTCGTATACATACGTATTTACTTTTTACTCTTTTCTTTAAGTCATATATTAACGTCTATAATCTGTTTTCATTCGTAAGCGTCTCTGTGTCCCCGGAGGAACCTTTGGTATTGTGGACAACCGTTACGTATCGTAGTCATTGCCACAACCTATTAATGTGTGGGATCAACCGTTATGTATCGCCGTCATTGCCCAACACACATCTATCTGTTAGGAATCAATCGTTAGGTATCGCAGTAATTGATTTCCCCTTACCTTTTTCTCTTTGGATGATCGTCATCACCCGACTAACCGTCGTTACTTCTCTTAACCAGTTGTACAACATCCTCGTTACAGTGTCCTGCCGAGCACTGTCCCGATTTTTCATATGGTAATGTCATGGTCTCAGCCCATGACGTAACCATAGGCTTCGGGTAGCACTAGCCATCAAGACTATACTATACTACCTCAAGACTTTCTTCGAATAAACATACCTATACATATTAGACAATGCATTTGACTTTCTTTTCTTTCTTTCTCTTTGTTTATAAAACATATAGTTAAATAAGCTATTCTTCTTTCTTTCTTTTGTTTATAAAACATATAGTTGAATAAACCATTCTTCTTTCTTTCTTTTGTTTATAAAACATATAGTTGAATAAATCATTCTTCTTTCTTTCTTTTGTTTATAAAACATATACTTGAATAAACCATTCTTCTTTCTTTCTTTCTTTCTTACAAGGCGTTCGGTTAAACAACCGTTATTTTTCTTATCTCTCTTTCTTATAAACGTTCAGTTTAACAAACGTTATTCTTTTTTCTTACAAAACATTCGGTTTAACAGCCGTTATCTTTCTTTCTTACAAAACATTCGATTTAACAACCGTTATCTTTTTTCTTACAAATTGTTTAGTTAAATAAACCGTTATCTTTCTTTGCAAACGTTTAAGTAATAAAATACATTTATTATAAACGTCTAATTCTTGAGTATGCACACCACCATAAAACAGTAAAAAAGGGTCTTGAACTCACCTGATTTCTTAAAGATTAACTCACTCAGCAAGAACTTCGAGCTGGGTAGAGGCTAAAGGATCTGTTAAAAGTCACGAACTTGACAAATTAACACCAAGTCATTCTGTCCGAAAACTCTATGTTCGAAATCTATTTCGATCAAAATCTTCTTCGACCAAAAACTAGTCATTCGAAAAGTTACTTCGCATAATATTTTCGTTCGAAAACATTATATCCAAAAACTATTTCGGTCGAAATCTTTTTCCTTTGAAATTGTTTGCACCGGAAACTATTTCGGTCGAAATTTTTTTTGACCGAAAACCATATCGATCTGACATGTTCTGTCTGAAAACTTCCTATGTCCGAAAAGACTTTTCGGTCGGCCAGAGTCTTCGGAAAATTCAACGAGATTTCGGACGATTCATACGTTCTTGACTAAAATCATCGTTTTTTATTCAAGTTTGAATCTTTTTACGTCCAAAACTCTTGTTTAGCTTCCATGAAGCTAGATCAATGCTTTTTTAAGCCGCTTCACACGTAAAAATCCTGACTTTTGATTAAAACTCACATAAAAACCCTAAACCCCATTTTTTTCAACTAAAACAGAGATCTGGAAGCGTTTTGTTACCTGTTTTCTGGTGGGTTTCTCCTTCTCCGATCAACACCAAGCTTCAGCAACGATCTCAGGCCAAGATGACGGACTTCGGGTGCGGTTTTGAGGCTTTCTCTCTCTAGTTTCTCTTTCTAGGGGTTGAGGTGAAGGTGATGAATGAAGAAGATGAGGAATGAGGGGGTTTTATCCCTTCTCCCTTGCACCCTAAGGCGACCGGCCCAAGCCCGGGTCTTCGAGCCCATGAGTCGTTTTCCTTTCGTTCTTTCCTTTACTCGTTACCCGTTGCCTTTCATTTTATTGTTCTTTTCTTTATTATTTTTGTGATGTTACATGATATCAAAGAACAATAACAAAATAAAAAAAACTAACCATTAACGATTGTTTTGTATTTTTAACTTATTGTTATTACTACTACTACAAAACTATTTGCAACCGGTTTTGATGATTGCTAATGGTTTCGCCGTTCATATGTTTTGCGACCAAAAACTTTTTACCGCTGAAATGCGACCATTTATGTGCTTATAAATTAAAAACGATATAAAGATAAGTAAAACAAACTACACAATTAATATGAAAGTTTGAATTTGATATAAAATTTGTTATATAATATTGGAGTTGTAATTTCTTTTAACAAACATATTCCATAAAAATATATTTTTACATTAAAATGAAGTTTAAAATCTTAATGCAAAAAGAGACCATCCACACCCGACGTTAATGCTTGAAGCCGTTGCGTCATATGATCTTTGGATTTGACATGTATTCTTTGGTGTTGCGGGGGCAAACAACGATATACATGTTTTGGATCAATCGCCTATATTCGATGACATCATAGACGGAGTCGCACCTGGTTCGTCATTCATTGTTAATGATGTCGAATACGAGCACGGGTATTATTTTGCCGACGGTATATATCCGGAGTACTCCAAAGCATATATTAGCCCAATTGGTGAGAAAAGAGAGCTTTTAAAAAAAAACACAAGAATCGGCACGGAAGGATATTGAACGTGCGTTTGGAGTTTTAAAGAAAAAATGGACTATGATTAAAAACCCGTGTCGTATTTGGACCAAAGAAAAAAAATAAGAAATGTTATGTATACTTGCATAATATTACATAACATGATATTGGAAGACAAGTGGCTAGCCGTTTGCCAAAACTATGATGATAACCCGCACACGACGCCCGCACAACTAAGCTCGGAAGAGAAACACACAATTCGTAACGCATTACGCGACAAGGATACACATCTCAGCCTACGCGGTGATTTGACGGAGCATATTTGGACTAATCGTACGAGTGACGATTGATTTATTTGTATTTTAATATGTTTGTTTTTTAATTAAATAAATTTGTATTTTGTTATCTTTATATTTTAAATAAATTTATTTGTATTTTAGTTAAATGATTAGTTAATGATTAAAAATTAAATGCGGGGCGTGAAATCACTACGCACCTTAGTGAAAATGGGCAGTAAAAACTCCTGTGCTGATGTGGCGCTGACGTTGAGTGGCGTGAAACCACTAGGATAGCCTTAACATAATAAAATGACAAATGGTCGTTTCACACGTGAACAGAAACATACAGTTAATTTAAAAATGTTTTTCTTGTTTAAAAATATTTGTTATTTGAAATAATTAAAGAGCTAATTTAAATACTATTACTATATATTAACTCTTATTTTACGTACTTTATAATAACAATAACAGAGATTAAATTTTTAATAAGAATAAAAATTATAATAAAACAAAATGTCGTTCGAGCACCCTTTGGATTCAAAAATCACATATTTTATTCATTTCTTTACCGGATTGATTTAAATTTGTTAACTATACTATATCTACCTTGCTAAGAAAAATACACACCCGATCCATATTACATAAAGACTCGCTAGTAATAAAAGGCATTCAACTATTATTATGTTTTAGCAAGTTCATTGATTGTTTAACTTATTTATTTGTAGTTATCTATTGACAAAATTATTTTTTGTTTCTCTTTGTTCACCTAATAAATAAGTTTTTTTGTCTATTTAAAAAAAAATTGATTAATTTTTAAACTAATTTATTAAAACTTCATATTACTGTAACAAACCGCAATATTACACCTGCCGTATGATTTAAACAATAAAAATTCATTTATGTACCTTTTTTATGCGTATATGGTAAAGGCTTACACATGTGTACATGAGAGACTTACACATGTGAAAATGTTTATAATATACATGTACATGAAAATTTACACATATCAATTCATATAAAAATGTTGTATTTGAATAGTAATTCTCGTATTTTAAACAAATAAATGAGTTTTTATTGTTTATAGCAAGTTCTCGTGAGTTCTCAAAATATTTAAGAATTATCAAATAATCCATTTTCTATATACATATGTTTGATTTTTAAGTTATTTACAATTTTATTCGGTTTGTTAGTTAAGTTGGTCTAACTAGTGGATTGGTAAATATCATGTTAGAAGAAAATAAACAATACCACACAAATATGACGTGAGTTCAAATTCTTTCTAGTGCAAGGTTCAGGGCCGTCCCTGTTATGTCGGATGTCCATAGCGACTAAGGAAAATGAGTCCCTAAAATATAAAATTGTATATATATGTATATATAAATTAATTAATAACACGATAATTTTTATAACAATAAACAAAACAAAATTACTGTATTAAAATAAATTATTTTACATGGTTAAACGAATCGTGAGAATTTTTTTTTAATCTTTAAACTTATTTGAGTTAATCACGCCCCCTCTAAATATGTTATTAGGTTTTAAAATGTTTATTAATTTATTGAGACCTCACATATAATTACTAATAAGTTTATAAATTTTGTTTAAGTATGTTAATCGACACCCGATATTTAAACAATAATTATTTTTAATCTTAATCGACACCCGGTACATAAATAAAATAGAACTTTTAAATCTTTTAAACTTAATTGAGTTTATCGAGCCCCTTTTAGAATATGATATTAAGTTTTAAAATGTTTATTAATTTAGTAGGCCCTTTTTAGAACATATAATTACCAATAAGTTTATAACTTTTTTTAATATGATTATCGATACCCGATACCTAAACGACAAACATTTTTTTTAATGTTAATGGATGCCCGATACATTAAAAAATAGTTTTTTTTTAATTTAGTTGGGTTAATCGGCCCCCTCCAGAACAAATTATTGAGTTTTAAAATATTTATTAATTTATTGGGCATATTGTAGAACATATAATTACTAAACAACCGATACCTAAACGAAATCTTTTTTTTGTGGGTCCCTGAAAGTTTAGGCCCTGAGCGGTTGCCCACCCGGTACACCCTAAGTGTCGGCGTAAAAAAATATATGTAAAAAGTTAAGTGGTGTTTATGTATAAAAAGTTATTGTAAAAAAGAAAAAGAAAAAGAAAATTAAAAGTAATAACAAAAAAAGAAAAAGAAACAAGAAGAGAGAGAGTGAGAGGTGTGAGAAGAGTGTGAAGAGTCAACCAACCGGCCCTTATTTACTGTGAAATCTTTTCTGCTTGTTTTGTATTTGTAAGGCTTCGAAGCCTCCTCACACATTATCTCCTTCTTCTTCTTCAGTCCATCTCTCTCTCTCTCTCCAAAATACAAGAAATCATTATTTATATATCTTTAATCTCTCTCTTCGAGCTCATGATCCAAAACCAAAAGTCAAGCATGCAGATACCTATTCTCCCTCTCTCTCGCAGCTTTAGGGTTTCATTACACTTAACCCAAAAACCCTACTGAACAAACCTTCTTATCTTTCTGTCAATCAAAACACAAGATCGTGCTTTTCATCAATCTCTTTGCAAAAAGATTCAATTTTTAAAGTGGGTTTACGCTTCTCAATAATAAAGTTGGATTTTTTTTCCAGTGAAGCGAAATTTCATGAGTTTTGGGGGTTTTCTTGATAACAATCACGCCGGCGACGCTGGTGGTACCGGTGCCAGAATCGTCTCCGATATCCCTTATAACATGCGCGTCGGCGCCGTGTCTCAACCGCTCTCTAAATCAATGTTCTCCTCCCCCGGCCTTTCACTTGCTCTTGTAATCATCTTTTTCGTCACAACACATTAAAACACACAACTTTTTTATTTTATTTTAAAATTATTGGTTTTAAATAATTTTCAGCAAACGACGATGGAGGGTGGTGGTGGTGGGGCTGGTGAGATTGGAAGAATGCCGGAAAGTTACGAGACCGGCGGTGGTGGCGGTGGTGGCGGCGGTAGAAGGAGCCGTGGAGAGGAGCACGAGAGTAGATCTGGAAGTGATAACATGGACGGTGGCGGCTCCGGTGATGATCTCGACGGCGACGACGGAAAACCACCGAGGAAAAAAAGATACCACCGTCATACTCCTCAACAAATTCAGGAACTTGAAGCGTAAACATTTAATGCTTTTATTTTATTAATTTTCTTTTAGTTTTAAAACATTTAAACTTTTTTTTCTGGGTTTTTTTATTTATTTTTAGATTATTCAAAGAATGTCCTCATCCTGATGATAAACAGCGGTTGGAGCTTAGCAGAAGATTATGTTTAGAAACACGACAGGTCAAATTCTGGTTCCAAAATCGTCGTACCCAGATGAAAGTAAGACCAAACAATGAATCATTTCGATGTTTTTAATGATAATATTTGGTAAAACATTGTAATTTGGTGTTAAAATTTTTGATTGTATAGACACAATTAGAGCGGCATGAAAATTCGATTCTCAGGCAAGAAAACGATAAGCTCCGAGCGGAAAACATGGCGATTCGAGAGGCAATGCGGAACCCTAGTTGCACGAGTTGTGGTGGTCCGGCGATGATCGGTGATATTTCGTTAGAAGAACAGCATCTCCGGATTGAAAATGCTCGATTAAAAGACGAGTTAGATCGCGTGTGTGCACTCGCCGGGAAGTTCATCGGCCGCCCTGTATCGTCCATGGCCGCGCCCATGCCAAACTCGAGTTTGGAACTTGGGGTTGGTGGACCCCAGTTCCACCAACTCCTTAGTTCAAGCACTTCCCCCCTTCCTTTAGTGGCACCGGATTTTGGTGTAGGGATTTCTAGTGCATCATCAGTTGTACCGTCGTCGAGAGCGAGTAACAACGTGATGGGGATCGATCATTCGCTTGAGCGGTCAATGTACCTCGAGCTCGCCTTGGCTGCTATGGATGAGTTGGTCAAGTTAGCCCAAACCAACGACCCACTTTGGCTCCGGTCGTATGAAGGGGCTTGTGAGATTATGAACGAAAACGAGTATTCTCGGGTCGTTACCCCGTGCATCGGGCTTAAACCGAATGATTATGTTTCCGAGGCCTCGAGGGAGAGTGGAATGGTGATCATTAACAGCTTGGCTCTTGTTGAAACTCTAATGGATTCGGTAATTTCGCGATAATCATGTTTTGATTGTTATTTCTTGTGAATTATATCTAATTGTTGTTTATGGTTTTACTTAGAACAAATGGGCAGAAATGTTTCCATGTATGATTGCTAGAACTTCAACCACAGATGTGATTTCAAATGGTATGGGAGGAACAAGAAATGGTGCACTTCAATTGGTAATTTTCGGTTCAAAAACCCGATTTGTTTTCGTTATATACAATCGGTTTTCTAAATGAAACTTGTTTTAGATGCACGCCGAGCTACAAGTTCTTTCCCCGTTGGTCCCGGTCCGGGAGGTCAATTTCCTCCGGTTTTGCAAGCAACTCGGAGAGGGCGTGTGGGCCGTGGTTGACGTGTCGGTCGATACGATTCGGGAAAGCCCACCGGCTTTTTTAAGTTGCAGAAGGCTTCCTTCTGGTTGTGTTGTTCAAGATATGCCTAATGGTTACTCTAAGGTAAATCTTGAGTCCACTTTTGACAATTTTGAAAATTTAGATTGAACTTTATAGTGTTTTTAGCTTGAAATGCGTTATA
Organism: Smallanthus sonchifolius; assembly: GCA_023525975.1. Classification (NCBI taxonomy): domain Eukaryota; kingdom Viridiplantae; phylum Streptophyta; class Magnoliopsida; order Asterales; family Asteraceae; genus Smallanthus; species Smallanthus sonchifolius. The sequence continues at coordinate 25,357,206 of CM042021.1, read as the reverse complement.
TGATACAAGGCTTTCTATAAAATGATGCGGTTGTCGTTCCATTTCTATAACTACATCGATTCTTATCGATTTTGAAGTTAAAATCGATCGGTTTGACTATTAAAAGTCAAAGTTTTAAAGCTTCTTTGGCATTTATGGAGTTTATCAAGTAGGTGTGCTTGGCCTTGGTCTTTAATGAGTTTGCTGACATACAACATCACTCAAAACCTTAAAACTTTGATCAGAAACATGAATGCTTACCTAAATGTACAACTTTGAATGCACATCTTTCATCTTGTTAAGCATGATGTACAACTTCTCAAGTACAAATGCTTACATATGTGTACGAATTTTGATGCACAATGTACAAATTTAGATGCACATTGTACACATCCTTACCCGATCCACTTCCATACATGTGATTTCTTCATGTCTAGGGACGATTCACATACATTGCCACGCTTAAAAACGTTTAGTTCTTGACTCGTATAACTCATGAACTCTTACCTAGATGTACAACTTTACATACATACAATATGACTCATTCCCAAAGCTCTTAACTCAACCTACAAGGGGTGGTACAGTGGTCTTAGGTTCAAATCCAGCTTCTACTGGTTTTCTGCCTGTAACCCCTGTGAAGGCCACGTGCCCCCATTGATTAACAGGGTATTGGTGGGGTCCGGTGAGTTTTCCAGTAACAGGTTCTCATGGTTATAAAAGAAGTTCTTGACCCGAGTCGCCACTCCAGTTGACAAGATTAATCTCCACATGAATTTTATATAACATGTTAAGGAACCTTTTCAAATGCTATTTTATTCATCTTAGATGCTGTTTTTGACTTACCGAAGCATCGGTACTCCTTAAATCAAGTATAAAGAATCAGATTCAATTACTTTATAACATTTCCTGCAGCTGTGTTATATAATATAGAACAGAAACATCTAACAACTCGATTTCCCGAGCATTGTGACATATTTATTATTAGAATCGCCTTGATCCCGATAACTTTCGGTAGTTAATATCATAATATCATCGTTCGTAAAAAACAATTGTTTTGATGATTCTGTCCCAAGTTTTCCGAGTATTTTTCGGCTTGTTTCCGATCCTCTTTGACTGCTTTCATGTCATTATCTTTATATTTTATTGCATAAATGTTTGTGAAGATGTAAAATATTGTCTTTTTCTGGTTTACTAGAATTGATAGTACAGTTTCCATGAATATACTATGTCTCTCATTGAGCCCATTTCCAAGATTTGTCTTCTACTCTTCATTTTAAGTTATTTAATTCAAGAATCATTTAATTTATTAATATATATAGTTACTTGTTAGTTAAATCAATTGATTTCTCTCCACACGGACCCCACCCGATTATATAAAAATATACATAACGTGAGGCAAAACGGGCGGATCAGACCAGGCTGAGTGACGGGCCAAAACGATCCGTTTTAAAAAAAGTGACCCGAATTAAGTTAGCAAGTTTATAAGAGTGACCCGTTTTGACTTGTTGTATAATTTGAGTTGACCCAAATGAATGCATGCAATTTTTTTTACCCAAATCAACCCATTCTTTGAAGCATGGATCATCATACGCACCTCTAGTATATACAGTGTCGTTTACATGCTATTTAATGGTGTATTTCACTGTGTATATTGTCGTTCTATACGAGTCCGAATTTGGGTTTGTTGATCTATCTGGCCTTTTTAGGTTACGTGGGTAGAACATGCAGAATACGATGAAAGTGTTGTTCACGAGCTTTACCGACCTTTGATCCGTGCGGGGATAGGGTTTGGTGCACAGCGATGGGTGGCCGCCCTCCAACGCCAGTGCGAGTGCCTCGCCATTCTAATGTCATCTGCGGTGCCTGCTAGAGATCACAGCGGTACACATTTCTGTATTATGGTATCAGTACAACTTTACATGCACATGGTAAACTGTTTTTACAGTATTGTGGTGTTATATATGCAGCAATAACGCCGAGCGGGAGGAAAAGCATGTTAAAACTAGCACAACGAATGACGGATAATTTTTGTGCGGGTGTTTGCGCGTCTACTGTTTACAAATGGAACAAACTTTGTGCGACTAATGTTGATGAAGACGTACGGGTCATGACCCGACAAAGTGTTGATGACCCGGGGGAGCCACCGGGCATTGTCTTGAGCGCGGCTACCTCTGTTTGGTTGCCTGTGTCTCCTCAACGACTGTTTGATTTCCTTCATGATGAACGGCTAAGAAGCGAGTGGGATATCTTATCCAACGGTGGACCCATGCAGGAAATGGCTCATATTTCCAAGGGTCAAGATCATGGCAACTGTGTGTCTCTTCTCCGGGCCAGTGTAATCTTTCTAGCCCCTGTTATGTTTTTTATTATCTTTTTGAAAGTTATGGACCGGAGGTGTTACGGTCCGGTTTGCTCGGTTTTGATGAAAAATCTAAGTCGAACTGCTAACTAAGGTTTCGGAAAATGAAAAACCAAACTTGCTGGTTATACTGGTTGGCGGTTTGAACCGGTTTTTTTTTTTTTTTTTTACTTTTTAAAATAATTGGTTTGCATTAAAATTTTTAAAATGGTAAAATATGATTCATGATTGTAATACATATACGTAACTACATGTTTCAAAAATAAAAAAAAAAGTATACAAATAATAAAAGTTTAACAGCCGGTTCCAAGTTTCAAACTGATCGGGACAGCTAAACTAGCAAACCGACAAAAAACAAACCGTTTGGATTGGTCGTTTTCAAACTGATCTGGACCGCTAAACTAGCGGTATCAAGGTGTATTGAAAAAGTGTCATTGTAATGGCCCGAAATCAAAATAGTTGAGTATTCGTGGAGACAATAAAGTATAGATTTAGGAGTAGGATTAGAGGGTTTATGAGTTAGGTATAAAAAAAAATAAAATAATAATAATAATAATAATAGAAGTGAAAGGACGGGCAAAATCGTAATTTTCTAAAGAAAAGAGAGTAGGGGGTCTATTTCAGATCTAACGTACAGACTTAACTTTATTATAAAAAGTTTTTTTTAATCTGAATGAAAATCCAGAAAGTCAAAACTGTGTTGCATGTGAGCGGGGGACAGTGGAGGCCTTTCTGGGTTCGACCGTACGACATCGTTTTTGACTCTATTGGACAGCGACGATACAGTGACCATTTTTTTTTTTTTTTTTTTTAATTTCCAATATTTACAAAAATAAATTTTAAATATTTCTTTTGGTTACAGGCAATGAATGATAACCAGAGCAGTATGTTGATCCTACAAGAAACATGTATCGATTCGGCGGGGTCACTGGTGGTGTATGCTCCGGTGGATATTCCGGCCATGCATGTGGTGATGAACGGCGGTGATTCAGCTTACGTGGCTCTTTTGCCTTCCGGGTTTGCTATTGTCCCGGACGGGTCAAGTAGCCAGGGTGTGTCCGAGACAGATAATTGTGGCGGCAATGGCGGTAGAGCCGGTGGATCTCTCTTGACCGTAGCGTTTCAGATCCTTGTGAATAGCCTTCCGACCGCTAAGCTTACGGTTGAATCGGTGGAGACGGTTAATAATTTGATATCGTGTACGGTTCAGAAGATCAAAGCCGCCCTTCCGTTGGAGAACTAGTTTTTGGTGTCGGGTTGGTAACGATTCACCATTGGTGAAAGTTTCGGGTGGTATGTTGCTCGGCCGTGGTGAAATGTGAATGATAGTTTTTTTAAAGATTTTTTCGGGCGAGTCAAGAACGAACCGTGCTTGTTAACCCTTGCTTTGTTGTAAGAACCAGTAGGGTCTGGTTTTTACACCAAAGCAAAGGTGGTGGTTCGGGCATTGACTCGGTTAACCCGGTTGGATCAACCGGTGTGGTTGAATTATAATGGGTAGTGTTAAATGTGTCATGAAGTGCTTTTTTTATTTTTTATTGTGGTCTTTTTTATGGTTAATCTTAATCTGTGGATTATTAAATCTTTCTGCTAATTATGTTCTCGTATAATTCAACTAACTTTTTTTATAACTTTTGCATGTATAGATTGATGATTAAAATTATTATAATATTAAATAATCCTATTTGTATAGTTATGCACATGGGGTTAAAATCTCTTGAGAACTCGTCAAAAAATCAATTAAAATCATTTTTTGTTTTCACTGTTTTTATTATTAAAATGCAACATAAAAAATGATTTATCTTTTTAGTTAATTTATCTCTCTCTAAATTATTCTTAAAAATAATTATACACATGTGTAAATGGTAAACATTTACATATGTGTAGATTTTTTTTAATATATGAATACATGTAAATTTTCATGTATAAATTCACCTTTTTCTGTTGCATTCTAATAATAAATATAGTAAAATAAAAAAAAATGGTTTTATTTGGTTTTTTGACGAGTTTTCACGAGTTCTCAAAATATTTAAGAGTTCTCAAATTATCCATTCCCAATGCACACGATTGTAACCAACATAGCATCAAAACTCGTTATAAAAACTTAGTTAACCCAAACATACTCCTTTCTTAGTTATCATACCTCCCCCCTTCTTTCACTACTTCATCTTGGAAAATCATATCAAAACTTGTCATATTTCTTCCAAGAAAAAACATTTTTTTTTAAAGTTCTCCTAAAAAAAGGTTTAGAAACACTGTAAAAATAAAAAATAAAAAGGTGTTATACAAAAAAAAAATTAAAATAAACGTTTTTGAAAATTAAAAAAAAAACTTTCTATAGAAAAATTAATATTTAAAAAAAAAAGAAACGTTTTTCTAAACAGAATTAAAAAAAAAACACTCTAAAAATTTCAAAAATCGTTTTAAAAACAGAATTAATTTTTTTTTATAAAACGTATTTAAAAAGTAATTTATATAACGTTTTTTAAGTAATTTATATATAACTTTTTAAAAAACGATAAAATGTTTTTTTTTAACGTGATTTTATGTATTCAAATGGAAACGATCGGTAGTATGGAGACCTTGGATCGAAAAGAACGTTCGTTTTATTATTCTACAATATTAATATATTATATAAAACTAGCTTAAAAACCCGTGTATTGGACATGTTTAATAATGAAAATGATATAATTTATGAATCTCAAAATACTTCTTATGACTGATATTAGGTATTAAATATAATAATAAAAATTAAAAGTTACGGTTATAATTCACAAATCTTAAAATGCTTATTTTTATACAACATTTGATGTTGAATTGGTAAATTTACCATATTTACCTAAGATTAATAATTTCAGTATATTTTTACTTTTAACTTTAAATAATGTCACATACATTGCTTTGATTAAATCTCATTATTTTAACAACCATGCGGTGCATTTGAAAAAGCAGGAATTGGAAAATATTTGATAACAACAATCAGGATCTTGCCCTAAATATTTAAAGTATAAGGTTGAATTGAGATACGAGTGTTGGTAAATTTTATTAACTAGTAGTTTTATCCGTCGCGCGTTGCGGCAGATTTGAAACGTACCCTAACTCGAATTCCCGTGTCACGCGACATAATAGGTTCGGTTCGTCGCGCTAACATAACGACAACGACAATCGGTATGTGCTAGGATACCAAAAAAATACTCGATTTTGAATACAAGTCCGTTTAAAAAAAATTATATCGGAATGTTAACAAAAAAAAAATTAAAACAGCTGTGCATTCCGTTTAAAAAAAAAAAGTTAACGAACAAAAGTTATTAAAGAAAAAACGAAATTAATGCGTAATTAAACGAATAAAAAACGTAAATTATATATAGTATAAGGTGAAAAAAAAAATGAGCACATGCTAAGTTAAGCAGCACTATTCCTAAGAGTTACCTTTTAAAAAGTTTATAATTACTTGATAACAAATACGTGTACATTGAAATTATTCCTAAGAGTTACCTTTTAAAAAATTTATAATTACTTCATAACAAATACGTGTACATGGAAATTATTTCAATTGATTAAAGAGAAATAAGGAAGATAACATAAAACCGTCAAATTCAACTAACTTTCAATTGACATAAACTGAAGATTAATTAATACATATTTAAGGTGACCCATGATCAGTTTAAGAAATGAAATCCCAATTATTATACTTTTATTATATACCAGGTTAGAAAACGTGTATTATACGGGTTGAATAAATGAAGTATTAAATAGTTAGTAATAAACGAAAAAATAAATGAAATAGTTGAGAAAAGAAATATTAAAGAGTAAATTACAAATTATATCCTTTAACTTTATAGAAAATTGCAGGTTATGTCCTTTGCCTTAAAAAATTACACTAGATGTCCTTTTTTTGAAACATTTGCACATATTTAGTCCTTTTCACTAACTGGAGTTATCTTTTTCTGTTAAGTCCACTCATGTGAGGGTATAATTGTTATTTTCACCATATAAAGGACTACTTATGTAATTTACTTATATTATTAAATGTAAAAAAATTATCCCTCTCAATCTCTCTCACCATACCCCCTTTTCTGTTCACACTTCATCGTTATAGATGAAAACCCTTTAAAAAACAAGAGAGCAATTCAAGAACATCCCACACCCGTCAATGAAGGTGATTGATGATTAAGATTAAGAAAAGATGAAGGCGATGATTTGAATATTTATTAGGGCTTTGTTAGTAAAACTCATGTCCCAGATCAAGAGAAGTTTGCTGAAGGGAAACTAAGGCTTAAAATTTTAATTTCTAACATCAATCTTGGGTAAGTGGTAGGTTGGTAATCATTATGCCATCTTTGTCTCCATAGCAGGTGAATTCTAAACCCCATATCAACAAACAATCAATTATCTCAAAAATCGAAGAGATTGATCGATTGAAGGGACCAATTTAAAGAATTGAGAGACTGAAAAAAGATTGAATTTTGGTGTGCATAGATAACGGATCTGGTATGTGCAGTTACGTGAATCAAACACATACATGAAGAGAGGGAGACCGAAATGGAATTTGGCGATGGCGATGGCGTTGGTGTGCGGTTTGAGTGGAATCACTGAATCAGAACATGGAGATAGGAAAAGACGACCATGGCAGCGATTGTGGTTCTCTGGTGAGAAACCACTATTAACGATGGTGAATTGGTGATTGAGGTCTAGAGAGAGATAGTAGATGGGGGCAGAGAGAGTGTGTGATTTTATTTCTTTTATTTATTCATGTTTGAATAAATAAAAGTAGTCATTTATATGATGAAAATAACAATTATACCCTCATGTGCAAGTCACATGAGTGGACTTAACAGAAAAAAATAACTTCAGTTAGTGGAAAGGACTAAATGCGTGCAAAGGTTTCAAAAAAAGGACATGCAGTGTAATTTTTGAAGTCAAAGGACATAACATGCAATTTTCTATAAAGTTAAAGGACATAATTTGTAATTTACTCAATATTAAATAAAGGAAAAACTAATAAAGAAAATATTTAATAGTTGAGAAAAAATATTAAATAATTGAAATATTAAGAAAATAAAATATTAAATAATTAAAAAAATATACTAAATAGTTGAATAAAGGAAATATTAATAAATAAAAACATTAAATAGTTGAGAAAATAAGCATGAAAAAGAATGTTGAGCTTACAGAACTATGATACGTGACGCCAACAGTTACTTATTTATTAGGTATAAAGATTTAAAAAAACTAGACTGGTATCTAAAATATTGTTTTTTTCGGTTGGGTTTATTATATTAATCTACTTATGAAAATAATAAGGTTTTATAAATTTAAAGTTTGGGTCAAACCTAATGGTAATGTTTATGGGTTTTTATTTCTAGTAATGTTAACCAAATTATTTTTTTCTTTGTTAAATAATATATAATGTATGATCAATTAAAAATTAGATTTGTTTTATTCTTGAAATTTTAAATGACAGTTGAGAAACTTTGTGTAGATTATATAACATAAATAAATAAAAGATAGATACCAAATGTGTATATGGCATAGCCATACCAAGGAGTATTAGAAATATGTCTCTCTTTTAAGTCTTATGATAGACAAATATGTAGATTTAAGAGTATGATTAGATAATGTGTGAGTTACTCGTTAAAAAAGTTAGAACTTAAAAGAGGAATATCACAATTGCTAAGTATTTTGCAATCATTTATGTGTTTTGATAGTGTCTATATATTTTAAGTTATACTCATGTGTTATCATCATGCTATATAAAAAAGTTGTGTAGCTGAGATTAGAAAGATATATGTACATTTAAATTGGCAGCTAAAATTCTAAGATGGATGATGTTTGAACAAACTTAGGTTATATGACCACCAGCAACAATACAAAAACATATTTAATGTTATGAACTTATTTTATCACTTATTAAATCTTCCATACTTGACATATGGTTGCTTAAGTGTATGATGTGGTAGTTAGTTTCTTAAGTGTCCAAGACAGTACCAAGAGTATTTCCTTTTGTTTAGACCTCAACATCGTGGAAGCATTACAATAGCACTAGTACAAAGTAACCGCTTTGTGACATCATAGTTAGAAGGACAATACCGAATGCCTCATATTCATCGGAATCGAAACAGAAATATTGTATTTGTGATTGATTGTATTAATTAGGGTTATAATTGTGGTCTCGCTATATATAGAGACATATTACACTTTAATACCCTAAACTATTACCAGTAATGGTGTGAAATTGCTAGACATAATCTTATCATCAACTTAATTGGTTTTGTTTATAGTTTTAAATTAGAGAATTAATATAAACTATTTTACTATATGCTATTATTTATATTTTTATTTAACATTAGTTGTAATTGTATTTAACATTATTATCATATATGTGTGATAATAATAATAATAATAATAATAATAATAATAATAATAATAATAAAAATGAAAGATAACAAAAGATAAAAAAAATTAATTTGATGTGATTAGAAATGTGTATATCCTTACCCTGTTTATATTTGAAAATTTTGTGAATATTATGTCAAAGGAAGCTTTCTATGCATTATGATTTATGACCTACAATAAATCAATAATTGTTTGATGAAAGATTTTGTAACATGCATTTGAAGAAACTTTGATTACATCTCACCTTCATTATTAGTCCTTGTAGCTCAATGATAACTTTAGGATATAAAATGTTGCCCCACTTTCCTGTTATAATGAACCCTAACCCTGTTCCTTTACTCGTACAATATGAGATGCATCATGTATGTCCAATATAATTATTTTATATGACACGCATAATCATGCATGTCACAAATAAATTTTTATTTCATAAATGAAGTAAGAGATGTGTCATATAGCTTTGTCAATATATATTTTTTTTATTTTGTCTATCTTCATGCAAAAAGAGGTAATTATTTTTTATTTTTCTGTTGTGGGTTACTCATCAATTTTGAAGAACAAATTGGACGATAGTAAGTGACAGATGTAGAATTTTTTAATGGTGTTATTTTTGAAAAATATTTGATTAATCAGCGTCATTCAAGTGTCAGATACATATACATATGTATCACATAAAAAAATAAGCATCAAGTACTAATATAACATAGGGTTAATACTATAAAAACAATATAGTTTCTTATTATTATTTTTTTTAAAGTAGTCTCTCAAACAAATTTTGGTATATTTAGTTCTTCAATTTGTAAAAATACATGAACATTTTACCAAAACTATATTAGATTCTCTAAACTTGTCTAAAATGAACTAATAGTGATTTTTTTTTAAATAATGAGTTTTTAACTTTAAAGTTCGTTAAAATAACTTCACAAATACGTGCATTTTAGATAAGTTTGAAAACTTTAATATAAAAAAAATAGTTTTGTGACTTTTCGGTGTACTTTTACGAGTTAGGGACTATAAGTCTATAGTATATGACCTTTTATAGGCATAACCTTAAAACATATATGATTTTTTTTACCGATTTTCATATGATACTAACAACGGATGACTCTTTTATAAATCTGTCTTGAGACAACAGATCTCTTATAAAATAGATCACATTCTATTATTCACGTGACACCGATTGGGGATAACTCTATCTGTCGTGAGATAACAGATCTGTTATAAAATTCTATCATTTTTAATTAAAATGTAGTAAATTACTTTTCAAAGATTTTGACGTCATAAAACCAATCATGTGCGAGATTTTTTTTGCCTACATATCATCCAAGTAAGAATACCTTAATAAAATAAAATGCTATTGTTATCGATCAAATTGATGTGTATTACATGATTTGAAGACCACATAATCAATATAAATATTTATTAGGGGATTACATTTCATGAACAATAACTTTATTTTTATTATTATTATTATTATTATTATTATTATTATTATTAATAAGACTCACAACCTTCAATATATGACTTATGTTCAAGATTTAATCTCACAAATCACCATCTTAGTTGCGAGATCACCTAAACACCATTAGACCTTTTGTTATTATTAGTACTAGTATTATTATTATTAGTATAACAAACTATATTTCTTTAGTAAAAACATTTTGTATTATTACTATCACAACTAAATTTCTTTCCTAAAAACGTTTTTTCATGACATCCCAATTAAATTATTATTGCTATTATCTTTAGACGAATTAGATTTTAATAATCCAAACTATGACCAATTGACCGATAATAATCTATACTAACATTTTGTCCGATGACAGTCGTAACTTTCACGTTTCTTGCCAAGGGCAGTCCTAGTAGCATAATCATCATAAATTTACACTCGATTTCACTTGTACATTTCTCCATTTCATTCAAAATCATCATTTTGAGTGAAAACAAGTGTAAATCGAGTGTAAATCTATGATGATTATGCTATTAGGATTGCCCTTGCTAACAAAATTGAAAGTTATGACTGTTACTGATCAAATTATTAGTATGGATTATTATTAGCCAATAGGTCATAGTTTGGATTATTAAAATAGTTTGGATTATTAAAATTCAATTTGTCTTATTCTTAATACTACATGTATTATTATTATTATTATTATTATTAATGAAAGACTTAATATGAGCCGAGTTCGAGCTTAGGTATCTAAAATTGGTTTTAAATTAGGTTTTTTAAGTTAAAATCGGTTTCAAAATAGGTATTTCTAAGTTAAATGAGTCAAGCTCGATCTTAGACGACTTGAGATTGGCTCGGCTCGGCTTGTTTACATCCCTCATTTAAAGCCAATTCAGCTTGAAGCCTGGGTTCAAATCTCCTTTGAAAGGTTTTCTCGTTTTATCTTTTAAATTTATAGAATCACTAGACCGTAAAGTTTTTGAAATTGACCGATAAAACATTTATATATAGAGTACAAATACTTGGAGCCTAAATACTTCAACCCTTTTATCTATTTATTCTAGTGAGATAGCAAGCAACCCTATCGGGTTTGAAATTTAAATATTTGTTTTCATCACGAATAATAATAATAATCAATTGGTTTGGTAAATACATATTTTGTACAATTTGTATCATTGTGTATTATATATATAAGTCATATTGACATTTTTGTTATAAGTCATCAAATAATGGATGCAATCCACATGATAGCGATAATATAAAAATATTCTTTTTAAATAAAACAAATGCAATTATGTAATTGGTATATGATAAGGCATTGGCGGATCTAGATAAAACTTTCAGGGGTAACGTTCAATTTTTTTTTACCGTACTTAATACAATTTAAACGAAACAAAAAAAAAACACGACAATAAATAAATTTAAACACATACCTAATAGTTTCCTCTTCGGTTTTTGAAAGCTTGAAATCGAGCCATTATATCATTTTCTTTAATTTTATTAAATGTTTCTTTTTCGACCGCACAAATTAGAGCATTGTTCAAATACTCGTCACCCATTCGATTGCGTAAATCATTCTTGATAAGCTTCATTTTTGAAAAACTTCTTTCAACAGTTGCAGTTGCGACCCGTAAAACCAACGCTAGCTTCAATATCCGATAAACCAAAGGAAAAGTATTATGTTTTCCGGTTTCCACCATTACACGAGTAAGGTCACATATTCCATCCAATTTTTTAAATGAATCATCTTCTTTTACAGTTTCAACAAAAACCGTAAGATCACCCGAAATACACCCTCTTTCTTCTTTATTAAAATCATTCGGATACATCTCGAAAAATGTCACTACCTTAGATATGTCAAACTTAGAAAACGAATCACAAGGATTTAAACCTGACATATTTTCTATCAAACTAGTTGATAGCTCATTGAATCTATCTCCAAGTTCTTGAATTTGCATATCCAAAATCATATTATAAACTTCAACTTCAAAATGATGTCGATCAGTAACAACATTCTTTCGGTTTATTTGATTACCATAATTTTCGATCATATCTAACATCTTAATTTTATATTTTACAAAAATGTGTCACTTTTGCCACATCAAATCAAACCCTTTTTGTCTTAGATTCTTTAATGTTCGTTTTGTTCCGTTTATCAACTTAGTCACTTCTAACAAGTCTTGACTCTTTTTTTGAAAATGTTTTGATAGAGCATTTGTGAGACCTAAAATCTCTTCCAACAAGTGTATATAAAACACAAATATCATCATTATTAGTAATTTTTTGACTTGGAGTTGGACCAATATCATCATTTTTCGGGGCCTTTTTTTTAAACATATTGATAATAAGTGTTTGTTTAGCGTGTGGTTTCTTCTTCCAAACAATTACAATAAACCCTAAAATTATAAGTGAACAATTGAAAAATTAGACATAAACCCTAGAACAAGAATTAGGAACAATTAAAAAATTAGACAAAAACTCTAAAAATTAGACATACAATCATACTCAAACAAACAAATTAAGAACAATTGCACATTGGCACTTACACATAAACCCTAAAACAAGATACACTCATAAACCTTAGAAATCTAGAATTAGGAGTTAGAAGATTACAGAGGTGAGTGAGAGGTCTGAGGTCAGACTTGTTGAATGTTGAACCACGAAATCCCTTGCCTGCTTGAGCCTTGCTGAGTTGCCGCTGCAGCGCTGCTTGTTGTGGAATGGTGTTCCAGTACAGCCACCACAGTCCACAACTCCACTCCACAAGAGGTTGGTCGCTCAAAATTAAAATGGTTAAAGCCTTAAAGGTCTTATGGCCACACACCAACAAATGAGCCTGCCCAATCACTACAACTTCACAATAGGCCCACATGCCACAACCCGAAACTCCATTAGTGCATTAGGTTAGGCTATTAACCACCACAAGTCCACAACTCCCAAGGCCCAAAGCAGTTTTAATCGCCTATTTGCGGTCGGGCTTTCAATAAAAGTATAATTTTTTTAGGGGTAGCATGGAATAATCTCAGGAGTAACGTATTTTTTTCAGGGGTAACGTTTTACAAAAAACTTAAATTTTTTTTTTCCACTTCGTCGAGAAAGTTGAGAGGTAGCGACATACCTTAAGTCCGCCCCTGTGATAAGGAATGGAGTTAGGTGCAATGAATGAAAAATATACAGATGCAAAGAAGGTGTTTGTTGGTCGATCGATCGGTGTCATGAGGCTTTGGCTTCATGCATTTAATGCACCCTATAACCAGTCCAAAACTACTACTGAATCATTGATTTAACAACACTTTCCATCCTACCCAAATTTTATATTTACTCATTTACCACAGGTAAATTATGGGTGTTTAAAGACCGTTACAAACTGATCAAACCGTCTAAACTAAAGCAAGTCGGTCCGTTTAGATGCAAGGAGCTATCTGGGTTTAAATACAGGTGTGATTTGGTTAGAGATGTTCTTAAGCGGACGAGAATTTCTGCTAAAAATGAGGCTTCCGTAAACTTTCTGACAGATCTGCTTGAAGAGAGGTCTACTCTACGACCAACTGATATTTTTGTGTGTGGGTGGGCAGGGGAAAACACGCTTGTGTGGTCCTTACAGGCGTGCCACCTCTTGTGGGGCTCAAGGACAATGAGTTTGTTACGGGTCAGGCTGCATTAAAGGCGGAATCAGGCAATTGTTAAACACGAGAAATCTTGCTTAGAGAATCAACACTTGTTTATCCCTTTTGTTTTTGATACTTTTGGTTTCCTAGCCCCGGAGGCTATGGAATTTCTGAACAGCGTTCAGCGGGTCGTGCATGGTAATTTTTCGGCCCCTAAGACTTAAAGCTTTGTTTTAAGTAGGATCGGTTTTGCTATCTAAAAGAGGTTGCAGAGCAGCTTGTTGCCCGTTTACCTGTCACTTTATTATAATCATCTTTCTTTGTTATTAATGATATTAGTCTTTTACGATTAAAAAAAGTTTGATATCCAAACGATTGTTCATCGTTTTTTGTAATTTCATTAGTAGGTTTAAAAAGAAATAGTTTTATTAGTGAATCTAACATTTTTTTTAAATTTTGCTTCGCTTTTAACGTAACTGTTTAACTTGACCCGTTTTTCGATTTCAGTACTCACCGATGAAAAATCTTAAATCTTGGATCCGTTACCACATCAAAAGTCATGATTTCTAAGTACTTGCTCTCTTACCAGTACAAGTAGTAGGCACCGACGAATGTAGTCGCAAAATTCTATTTCTTTCAGAGCCAACCTTTTTGATATTAAATATTACTCATAATATAACGTAAGAAAGTGCTTTGATGTATGGTTGACCACATCTAGCTTGAACATAAGCTTATTAATGTTCAAAAGGCTGTGAAAAAAAATATATTCTTTTATTAGGGGACCGGGAGTCGTGAGCGTGTAGAAGGCGGCTTCGTGGGTACACCGTTGCAAGCCCAGCGGGTAGAGCAACGCGGGTAAGCTCAGCGGGTATTGGAACCCGTTCAAATTGTTGGGGCTAGCCATTGGAGTGTGCCGTTCAACGGCAATATAGCCGTTAAAATTAAAAAAAATTAATTTAATAAATTTACTCCCTTATAAATACATAACCAAACATTATACTCAATCCACAAAAAATACATCCCATCTCCTTTATCCTATCTCCACAAAAAATATTTTCGGAATCGCACGACCATCTAAACGGACCGTTGTTGAAAATAATTCTAAAACGGAAACGTGAAATAGCCGCAAATTATGATTGGCCATGTGATTTTTAATTGTTTAGGTGTTTTTTTAAGTTGTTTTTATTTATTGTCTTTTAATTTATTATGTATTTTTAATTAATTAATTAATTAAAGTTTTAGTTTATTAATTTGATTTGTTTTATTTTTTTTTTAGAATAAGAGGATTGCAGGGTACCACTCTCACCTTAGGGTGAAGGGGGCACCTAACCCATTTACCCCTTCCATTTTTTATGTAGTGTAAATATATAGATGAGAGATATATAAATGAGATGAAAATTATGTTTGTAGAATATGAGTATATATATGAAAAAATTAGTTTTTTTTAAACACCCCCCACCCCCACCCCAAGCCCAAGCACAACGGCTCTCTCTCTCTCCCCCAACGGATCTCTCAACGGCTCTCTCTCTCCCCCAACGTCCGAGTAAATTAACTCGATCCCCCAACTCGAGCCACCCTATTCGCCCAACTCAAGTTAAGGGGGATGGTGTTCCCCCACCAACCCGGCCAACTCCACTTACTCGATCTCTACCCGGGTAACACACCCCTTTCACCATTAGAGGGTAGTTTGTCAAATGAGGTGGCATATCCTTATTGGTGGGTTTGAGAGGGTAGTTTGAAGTGGGAGGGTACCACTCCCACCTCCCTTAGTTTTAGAAATAAATATGATTAATAATTTACGAGTATGCATTCTCTTTGATTCAAGCTTCGTAACTGAGTTATAATATGTATAAACTGAAGTTAAAATGAATTACATATTAAGGCTCAAAGTGAGTTGTTTGAGATGAAGCTTGAATAAGATGATATCAGCTAACAGATCGGACGAAACTAGAATTTTGACTGAAAGCTTCTGGTTGAAACTTTCGTCCAGGAGATGATTCGTGCTAATTATGATAAGGATTAAAACTTGAAAGTTATTTATTTACAAAGGAGCTAATTTCGTGAGGTGAAAACTGAAATGTTATTTATATGGGTTTAGATTTAACCTGAATGGTTAATGCTACATTCAATTTGAACCTATAAATATATTTAGTTTATTTTTTTAGAACGGTGAATTTCTTTTCTCAAGACCTTTAAACCTAGGTGTTCTAAGAAGTTTTGTCTTTGTCACTGAGCTACCAACCCTAGTGGTAAATATATTTAGTTAAACCGGTAGATTTAGCCTATAACCTTCTGGTCTAATGGTGTGAGTTCAAATTATATAACTGACCGGTTTAGATGGTATTTAGGAGAAAAAATTTGCTATTAAAAAAAGAAACCGGTAGGTTTAGTGTCAATACTCAATAGTTACATAGGTTGACCACTTGTTATTCTTACTTTGCTTTAATTGATTAATTAATTTATGCTTTTGTGGGTAGGATATGCACTTTGTCTTCTTGTGGGAATGTCATTCATCAAGATCTTGGGGTGGGTTAAGAGATTATTAGTTAGCTTTCTTAAGATATTGTGGTATATTGAGATGCCATTATATAGCTAGTTTAAAGAGAACGTGTTAGGAAAAGTGTTCGCTTGTGAGTGGACCGTCATGACATGTGGCATTTTAAGAGTGGTTAGTTTTTTTTGGAAAAGACGATTTTGATGTGTCGTTATATAAAATTTGCTGTGCGGTAAAAAAATATATGGTTTGATTGGGATGGTTGAGGGCGCTGTCCTCCCCTCTCGTTGGACCAGGGTTCGAATCTCTTGCCAACCCCCTTACCCTGATTTTTTTTGCCATTTTTCGTTTTCCATTTTATTTAATATTTTTTTTAATCTGTTTTCACTAGTATAAATTAGTTTTAGAGGCGGTGAATATACTTTTTTAAAGCGGTTTTCTCACCGCCTTTACAAATATCACATCAAAAAATAAAATCATTTTTAAGGGCGGTTTAAAAACCGCCTCAAATTCTGAAAAATCTTGTGCATTAATTACAAAATGAATTAAACACCCCTAAAAATAGGTAGAACCGCCCCTAAAAATAATGCAAAATAATTGGAACCGCCCAAAAAACTGTTATTTTTCAGACATTTTCAGCTATTTTTCTCAGCCATTTTTCATACAAAATACATGCTTTCCAGCCAATTATTCATACAAATACATCAACAATTTTCATACAAATCTATAAAAAAAATTCATACAAATCCATCTTTTGGGAGCGGTTCCTCAAAACCGCTCCTAAAAACAGAATTACATCTTTTGGGGCGGTTCCCTATTCAACTGCTTAAAATAATGGTTTTTAAGGGCATGTATTTTAAAAAATATCTAAGCGTTTACGTTGGAGGCATTTTATGGGGCGGTTTACACTACCCCCGCCCCAAAAAACAAATTTAAACCGCCTCAAAAGTTCATTTATGTACTAGTGTTTGCGTTTAATTAAGATCGCATTGGGTTTAGTTTTTCTTCTCTTATTGATGCCTTATGTTTTACGCAGTGGCGGAGCTTGAAAATTTTCGCAGGGGGGGCCGGGAATTTTTTTCATATAGGGGGGCCGGAACTATAAAATTTTCGGCCGAATACATATAAATTAACACTACTGAGCGAAAAATCGACCGAATACGTATATATTAACACTTCTGAGCGAAAAATCGGGGGGGGGGGGGGGGGAGCCGGGGCCCCCTCGGGCCCCTTATATCCTCCGCCCTTGGTTTTACGAACACACGTTTTGATATTTTATGCCTTAGGTTTCTCGTACACACGTTTTGATATAGGATTGAGGCGAAGTTCCCGCCACCACAACGCCCGTCGGGACTGAATTTTTTTAACTGTTTTGAACTATATATATATTTTTTTGTTTTGCATAGGATACTTAGGTTCTTTGTATACGTGTTTTGATATTTGGGATCGTGACAAAATTCACACCGCAACGCGTGCCGAGACAGAGAGAATACGATACCGCTGCAACGCTAGGGCTTGTAATCAACTAGTTTTCTTGAAATGTTAAAAAGAGAATATTCAAACTAAAATTTTCAACTGTTCTATTAAAGCTACTTACTAATTTTTTTATTTTCTTAAAATCCTTTAACTTTTGATAGTTTTTTATTAATTTAAATAGCCTAAATAAAATACGTATGAATCCTGATAACTATTTAGTAATTATTTTAACTTTAAACTTTACTTAAATTAAAGTCTATAAAATTTGGTTATTATTTAGTGAATTTTGTTTCTGCACTATTACCTCTCCACTAAATAGTAATTATGATTAATATATGTTATATTTTGGATATTTAAATTAAAAAAACAATTAACATTTATAAATATTTTTTATAAGATTGGAACATCTAATGAAAATTTGGATGATTTTAAAGGGAAAAAAAACTGTAAATGATTTTTACAAGGAGCGGAATCCATACCCGTGTGAACTGTGAAGTTACATCTATTTTTAATTCCACTTTATATTTGTAGACACGACTTATGAGATTTTAGTGAAATGTGTGTGATTGAAAAAACACATTTATCAAATAAGTGTTTTAAAAAAAAATTAGTTAGGGTGTGATTGAAAAAAATATTTACTAAACGGGTATGGATTCCGCTCCTCATATTAATTTTAATTTTTATTTTTTAGAAAACACACTATATATATTTTTTTCTTCAATCAGCTTATTAATTATATATTTTTTAATTATACCAATCAACCCATTAAACTCTTTTATTTTTTTTAACAAACCGTTACACTTTTTTTTAATTTCTTTCAATCAACATATTTTTTTTATTTGACTGTTTTTCATAATTGTGAAATGGTTGATTATCTTTTTTTGTTATTTTTATTTATATACCTTTATATTCATTATTGTTTTCCATTATTTTAACATTTTTAATATCAACTCATTAGACCATTTACCAACATAACTAAATCAAGACATAATTAAAAATGTTAAATCACGGTTTTGAATATATCCATTAACTTTTTATTTTAAACTCTGATAATAGTTTTAACAAATAAATAATAGTATAGTTGGAAAAACAATACCTGCTTACTAAATAATTTTTTGAATTACACTCATTTTGGTGAAAGCTCCACTACTTAGAAAAGCATTATAGAAGTATGTGTTTTATGATATTAAACGTGTTACCCTAACCTTTTCAAATAGGTCGTAGCTTGCCTAGAGCTTGCTCGGAAAAAAGCTCGAAACGATCGTTTACAAACCAAGCCCGCTTGGTTCGGCTCATTTACAAACCGAGTCAGCTTGGCTAGGCTCGTTAAGGGGTGTCAATTTCTAACACGACACGAAAATAATTAGTTTTGGGTTGGCCATTTCAACCCGTTTAAAAAAACGGGCCGGGTTCGGTGACCCCGTTAACCGGTTTAGGTTACAAAATATTTTTTTATTTATTTATCTCATTATAGAAACGACTGTTCAATTACTTTTGTATTTAGTGTTTACCAAAACTTTTTTTTTTTTTTTTTTCGTTTTTAAAGATAATTATTCAATTGATTTTCGGTTTACCCTAAATGAATTAGATTTTCGATTTAGTAGTTTATGATTTTGATATAGAAAAATGGGTCAGGTTCGGGTTGACCCGAATTTAAGTGTATTCAGCTTATGGTTGAAATTTTTGACACAAATAAGAATATGGATCGTGTTCGGGTTTCATAATTCAACCCGTTAACCTGCCAACCCGCTAACCCGTCAACCCGACACGATTGACACCCCTAGGCTCGTTTACAAACTGAGCCAATTAATTTGGTTTGGCTCAATTTATTTTATTTTTAATTTATTACATATATGCACACACAATTGTTTGTAAGTGATGGATGCTTTTGACTAGTCTACTCATCACTTCATAAAACCAATAGTTATATACATTTTAATTTATGTCCTAGTTTTAGCCGAGTACCTAATACTAATTGTTGCCCACTTGCCAATACTAAGTCCAGGGGTGTCCAAATAGCTAGTGGATTGAAGCTTGTTTGAAAAAACTAGCTCGAAATTGGCTCGTGATCTAGCTCAGCTCGGATCATTTATAAACCAAGTCGAGCTCGACTTGACTCGTTTACAAACCAAGTCAGCTCGGCTCGGCTCGTTTACAAACTAAGCCAAGCACAAGCCGACCTTGGCTCAGATCGGTTTGGCTTGTGAATAGCCGTACTCTTCCTATTAACTTGTGAATACTAATATGTAAGACAAAAAAATTTTGAAAAATTGTTTGTACCAAGCGAGTCTTTTCTTAGACACATATCGTGTTCAGTTTCTTGAGATTGATATAATTTATTATTCGTATCAGTTTCAGGTTCAGGTTTGTGTCAATTTCGGGTTTGGGTTCGAGAATAAATGAGTTATGTATGTACGTATATTTAATAAGCTCACAGATTTTGCTTGTCATTAGGTGATTAAGTTATCTAAACATTGGAAAGCTCTAGAATTCAAAACTAGCTAGAGGCTTTTTTGTTTAGAACTTATTTAGGTTTGGTTATGTGGCAAGTGAATTTGTAATCTAAAATGTTGAATGAGAGTAAGTTTTATTAATTGGTTTAGAGCGAAAACCCCTTTCCATTTAGTGAGACCAAGATTAATTTAAAGGGACTTCTAATACATTGAACCCTTTTTCATTAATTCTTTAAGTTTGAGAATTCGTGGGTAAACGAGTCAAATTATTTATGAGTTATCTGAGATGAATCACTAAAAGTTTGAATCGAGCTCGAGCTAAAATGAGCTCAACCCAAACTCAAACCTAAATTGGAGTTTATTTAATAATTAATGAACTTGAGCCCGAGCTTTATATATCGAATTTGACTAGACTTGTGACTTAAACGAGCCCATCGTTTATATAAATAGTAACTTTTAAAACAATAAATATATAATTACATAACAATATAATAAATATAATATATTAGTCTAACCATTCTCTTAAGATTAGTATTCAGACCATCAAAATAATTTCTTATATATTATGTAAAATTATTGGACCATGGCATTTTACTCCTTATTCAAAAGGTGTAAAAACTAAAATGTTCCAAAAATATTTTATCAACAACCACTTGTAAATCATACAATAAACATGAAATAATTATGTAGTAAAAAATGTTACTTATTATTATTTATGGTATCTTAATATTTTCGAGTCTCTTAATTGTGCTGTAATCTAATTGTGCTGTAATCTAATGTTTAAAGACAAGTTGGATTTTAATAATTTAAATTATGATCAATTGATCGATGATAATCCAAACTAACAATTTGACCAGTGCAGTCCTGACTTTCACTTTTATTGTCAACGGTTGTCCTAGTAGCATAATTATCATAGATTTACACTCAATTTATATTTGATTCCCCATCGATGTCGCTTGTATGCTTTTCTATTTCGTTAAAAATCATTATTTTGAGCGAAAACAAATGTATATCAAGTGTAAACTTATGATAACTATGCTACTGAGATTGTCCTTAACAACAAAAATAAAGTTCGGACTGCCACCAGTCAAATTGCTAGCATGAAGTATTAAAATCCAATTTACCAATATTTAAATAACATAATATACCGAAAGAATTTCTCATTTTTGTTAGCATTTTTGTCATCAGAATAAGAAGCATTTTAGGTGTCACTAAAAATGCTTTTTGTGTTTCAATTTAGTCATTAGATGACCCAATTTCCAGTGACAATTATGTGCAACTATGTGCAACTTTTTGTCATGTTTTCGTGATGTACTTTTACTTTTTGACGTATCATGCCATTTTTATCGAAGTAAATTTCTTTACAACTTTACATAAAACGTTTTGTATTTATATTACTGAACATTTATATATAAATGGGTCATTTCTATGTAAAAATATCATTTTTATATAAAGTTTAACATTATTTTTATATCTTTCCTATTTTTATTAAGGGAAAATCACCAGATTAGCCCTTTGACCAACAAATTTTACTAAACTAGCCATTGACCAAATTTTTTTTATCAAAAAAACTGATCAGTAGGAGTGTGACACCTGTCATTCGATACCCGTTAAATTATATCTAAGGAGATGTAAGCTCAACCTGTTTAGAGGCTTAAAAACAAACACCGATGTTTTTTTATGAATTTTATTGTTATTAACATACATTCTTTATCCTAGCTTTTTTCGAAAATATAATAACGAAATAAAAAGAAATATATGCAACCTTAATTTCTATATCTTCTTTCATAAACTTTTCATGCAAAAGAACCAAAAAAATTCAACGGTGTGGAATACAAAAGGATTTAATATGGGTTGATTCGGCCCAAAATACAACAATATATTTATATTTTATTGGCCCTATGTATTAACCTAATTTATAAGATACGTCATCAAGAGTGGTTATATTATATATATACTAGGTTTAATCTCATCTGTTACACGAGATGAAACATTAAGATTATAAGGATAAATATTTTAACACTTTTTTTTATACAAATTTGATATTGTATTGGTAATTTTTCTATTTTATTAAATGTTAAGATTATATGGATGAGAGTAATCAAAACATCAAAAAAATACATGAAAATACAATTCATAAGTGTTATACTTTTTACAATACATTAAATTACATGTCAAATAAAACCTTACAATGATGATTTATAATTTTGAAAATACTTCATTGTATACAACATTTGACGTGGTATTGGTAACTTTTTCATGTTTAACACCCAGTAAATACAACAAAGAATATAGTTTATTTTCCTCAATGACTGAAAACACAAAATAGCCAAAACCGTTCTAAAAAAAGGTCACAAACGGTGCGAACCTGATTGAAGCCAGTAGAAGTCAAAGAAATCGAAGATAATCAAATTGGTCAACGATTTCCTTGCATACGTTGTTTCTCAATTTTATTAGTGTTTGAAACTCTATCAACTTTTTTTTAGAAATTTTAACCTTGATGTTGTAACATATTTATAAATATTTAACATGTAATTAAATTTACGAATCAAAGTTAAATTAATTATTTTTAAATCTCGCCTATTATACGGAAAATCTCACTAAATTTTAATATTTAATCTTTCAAATAAAAAATACAAATAAACTTTAAATTTCAACAATATATCGTGTTTGAAATTCAAATTTTAAAACTCCAAAATTTAAAAATCTAACTCCTTAATATATTGCCACAATATAAATTTAAAAATCCAAAACTAAAGATGAAAAAAGTTAAAACTAATAAACTAGAATTGAAACCAAACATTTTTCTTTGAAAAAAAAAATCTCGTCATTTAAATAAAAATTAAAGTATAAAATATAATACACTTTTAAAAATAAATATATATAAATTTCTTAATTTTAATTAAAAAATAACTATTAAAATTTACAAATCAAAATAAAAAACTTATTTATAAATATCAAACTTAATTAAAAAACTACAAATTAAATATTAGAAAACTTTATTCTAACACATATTTATTTTTAAAATACAAAAGTAGTATTTTCAAAGTTTTTTATGTAAAATTAAAAAATCTTGGTTTTTTATAATAAAATTTTAAAAACTTGGTTTTTTAATAATGAAACTTTAAAAACTCATTTTTTTAAATATCCTATTTTTTTATTCTTGATTTTTTTTTAAAAATATTCACTTTTGATGATAGTTTTAAAAAAATTGAGTAAATGGTAATAATGGTGAATTGATTTGGTAAAATATTTATTTATATAATTTAAAAAAAAATTAAGCTAAATATAAAAATATTGAATAGTGGATGTAAATGTGATTTTAGAGGGAAAATGGGTGTAAGGATGAATGTGGTGTTGACAAATGACGCAATATTTATTATTTTATTAGAATAAGGATGCTTATAAAGTAAGGGAATAATTAAGACAAGATCCTTTCTTTCTGTAACAATGTTTCAAGACCCATAAAAACACAATATGAGGTAACATAACCCACAACACAAAGATGAACAATAGGATACTAAAATTGTTACTATTTTAATAGCTCTAGCAAAAGTTTATACAAAACTCAAACGTCTAATCCTTTAGTTTATTGTAGTTGTATTTATAACTCTCATTTGTTATAAAACTCAGTTTTTATATTTTTACAATTGTTTATCGTAAAACTCAGCTTAACAACGCTTTTTTAAAACTTTTAATCACTTTAATTATTTATAAAAATAAATATTGTAAAACACAACTTAACAAAGCTTCTTTAAAACTTTTAATCACTTTAATTATTAATTTATAAAATTAATTCAAATAAAAAATAGATTATTTTATCATTATTTAGAGAGATCATTAAACATTATATTGTTTTAATTGATTTGAAATAAATTTATCACATTAGTTTATCCCGAAACTCAATGTTGAATAGATATAACAAAACATTGAGTCTATTTGGAATTTGTACTCGGATCAAAACGAGTAATTTGTTTAATCGGGTCAAAGCACATGTGACATGTTGGAAAAATATTTTCAACATAAGTCTACAGTGCTTTGAGTCTTAGGAAGTGAGGGAGAAGAGTTTTGGAAAATTGGTTTGTCCCACATAGGAGCAACTAAAAACCAATGAAGGGTTTATAAGGTGGAAAATGGGAAGAAGCTTAGTTCCTTATTGTAACTAGATGTGCACAAAAGGCCGTTTAACCGGTTTTTTTTTTTTTTTTTAAAGAATATTACAAAATTACAAAACATTACAATACGAGAAAAAGAAAAACATAAAGTTCAACGTTTATTCATATTGTAAGGGTTCGGAAATCACAAAACATTACAAAATTAAACATTACAATACGAGAAAAAAAATATATTTTTATTTTTTGGAGTTTTTTTGTTTAATATTAGCCGTCATTTTCGGAGTTACTAGTGGATCCGCGCAGTCTATCATCTTCGGTAAGTTCTTCATTTGTAAGTGGGCTCGCCAATCCTTGGTTAACCTCAGATTCGTGTATGAGTTCTTCAACTTCAATTTCGTCTTCAAGCGAAGCCCTATCTTGTCTCCTATCTACCGCATCCAAATGGTCTTTCAAGCAAATGCACATTTCCATTGCCGCGGGAGTGAGTCTAGTTCTTTAAATAGATAAAACCCTGCCACTAAGAGAAAAAAACGGATTCCGAAACTACCGTGGAAGCTTGGACGGTTAGTAAATCACGTGCCATGGCGGAAAGGACCGGAAAAGTAGATTCGTTTCCTTTCCACCAAGCCAAAAATATCAAAGTCCTCAAAAACATCCGGACTCATAAATGATAAAAAGTTTGTTCCCGTATACCTTCCGAGTTCGCTACTCGGGGTGGACCCTCTAGCCCGTTTAGTAAATTCATTTCTCATTTCATTATACAAATTTAAGTTCACATTCCTCGAGCTGCTACTTGATGCGCCCGCGCCTATCGTATCATGTGGGGTTTGTGTTGTACCATATTTATGTAAATAAATGTCAAACAAATCTTGCAAACATTTGTTAAAATAAGTTTTTGTTACGGTTGAAAAATGAATATCTTCGGCATTCAAATCCAAATCGTAAGTTATTTTATCAATCAAGGTTTCAACACCGTAAACATTAATTGTAGGGTTTAATGCGGCGACACAAGTTATAACCGGAGGCATTTCTTTAAAATATTTAACAAATTTTTCTTTCATCGGTTTTATCATTCTCGTAAAAAGAGTATTTTTATTTTCAAGTTCGGCTAATTTGTTACACATTAGAAATATTTGTTTAAGAGCCAAGGGACTTGTAGGGTAATAAACACCGGATAAAAAAGTAGTGACGATTTTGAAAACTTCGAGCAATTCGGTTATATTTTCAAGAATGTCCCAACTCGTAGACGAAAAACTTTGAATTTTACGACGCGATTTTAAGGAAAACATATCATGAAAAATTGATAAAGTATCTTTTTGTCGTATAGCACTATGAAACATTTTATAAGTTGAATTCCATCTTGTTGGGAGGTCTCAATTGGGACCTAAGCAAATCAAACCCGTATCGTTACATAATCTAATATATTCATGATATCTTCTTTTACTACTACTAAAAACGTCTTTAAGCATGACTCGAAAAGCATGACTCGAAATGCATTACTTAATTCAATAACGGGTTCAACCGCAAGCCCGTCTTGCACGGCTAAGTTGATGATGTGTGCAATACATCGACTATGGAAAAAAGCGCCGTTGCAAATCGGATTATATTTTAATTCTAATTTTTGAACCGCATTTGTATTATTTGAGGCATTATCAAAAGATATTGAAAATAATTTATTTTGTAATTTAAAATCGGTTATCACACCATCTAAAAGGTGAAACAAATTTTGACCCGTGTGAGGATATTCAAACATATCAAACGCGATTGTACGTTTCATCATTTGCCACGTATTGGGATCAACCCAATGAGCGGTAACGCAAATATATGAGTCGGGAATACCATGTGGAGCCGACCAAACGTCGGTGGTTAAGTTCACACCGGTTTCCAATTTTTCAAAACCTAAAATTAATTCTTTTTTTTGCTTTTTTTCACATTTTTAGACAATCACGTCTAAGAGTATTATGACTTACTTGATGATAACGTGGTTGAAGGGCTTCTTGAATCATCCTCGTCGTGAGCGGGTTGTCGAAGTGGTTGAACGGCAAACCTCTTTGAATAACTAATTTCGTCATTCTATCTCGAACAATATTTGGATCGAAGTTCCAAATTCCACCCTCGCTTGTCATAGTTGCTTGACCCTCATCCGGAATTTTCTTCAAACTCGGGAAAGATTTTTCCATATGAGTTTTTAAAGTAGAGTTTGAATCCTTTTTATAAAACCCACCACATTTTTTTGCAACGAGCACGTTCCAACCCGTTAGACATCTCACATAGATCGTAGTTTGACCAAATTGCGGGGTTCCTCGTTGTTGGTATGATTCTCACAACGCTAACTTCGGAAGAGGAAACACCAAAACTTGAAGAAGTTGCCGTAGCGTTTTTTGAGCGTTTTTTAGTGTTTGAGAAGTGTGATTTAACCAAAACACCCACTACCTATTTATAATGTGTTTGGGGGTTAAAATGGGTGAAAAAAACGGTCAAAAAAAGGGTTTAACGGTCAAAAACGGCTATATAGCCGTTACCCAACGGTCATTTTTCGGATATTACCGTTAAACCGGTTTGGAAAACCGGTTCCGCAAACCGGTTAAAAAAAAACCGGTCCTAAACCGGTGTCTCGTACAGAACATTAAACCGGTTCAAAACCGCCGGTTCAAACCAGTTTGAAACCGGTTTTGACTAAACCGGTTTGCATCCGGGTCGGGTTTCGGTTCGAAACCGGTTTGGATTTCCAAACCGGTTTTTTTGTTCACCTCTAATTGTAACATACATCCGGAGATTTTAAACGAGTCTCGACCCAAGATGGACTGGGTATTGGGCCGTGTGAAGGGGAGCCCTCAAAACCCAAAGTCTACACTCGCCACCTTATTTTCACCCCATCTTCCTCACTCATCCGAGAGAGAGAAACCGTATAGTGAGAGAGTTGTGGTTTGGCTTCAATATCGCTCCATCTTTCATCGCCACCTTATTTTCACCCCATCTTCCTCACTCATCCGAGAGAGAGTTGCGGTTTGGCTTCAATATCGCTCCATCTTTCATCTCCACTGTCCGTGTGAAGCTTTGCTGAAGAGTCGAGTCGTTTTAAGGTAAGAATCGTCCTTAGATCTGAGTTTTTAGTTTAAATGGGTTTTAATGGATTTTACACAAAAAAAAACATGGATTTTTACGTGTTAAACATGAAATAAACAATAGATCTAGCTTCACAAGGGTAAAACGAACGTTTTGAACGTAAAAGGTCAGAACCTTGGTCGGTTGTGAGATCAGCCGCCATTTTCATGCAAAACTAGGATTTTGCGTTGAAGAAGACGAAGCGAAACTAACAGGAAAGCGAAACTAAATAGTTTCTCTTAGATCATAAGTAGCGAAACTAGTCGCTGACTAGTTTCGCTGGGACCACAGTCAGCGAAACTGCCTAGTTTCGCTGAGACATTGGAAGTGAAATTGCCTAGTTTCGTTGAACTAGTAGAAGGTGTAGAATTAGTATTTTATTAATCAATTCAGATTATGAGTGATGCCTCTTGGACCAGTTGGTAGCACATGGAGGATAGCTTAACAGATGAGTTCTAGATCCACTTTTATACCTGTTTTTTGAGTGGTGTGCATACCATATGTGTTTATTATAAAAGTGTGTTAATAAAACGTGTAAAGAATTTACCATAATTGTGTGTTCGTAAATAAAAGAAACGTGTTTACTATAAATGTGTGATAGTAAACGAAAGTAAAGGAAGGTTTTAAAGTAAAGTTTGAAAAGAGGCAAAACGTGTGTTTAACGAATGTTTTTAATAAACTAATAAACTAAGAAGGTAAGTGTTTTAAGAAATCATTACATTGTCTATAACTGGGGATGGAAAGGTTCATACGGGAAGGAATGTATTGTACGTGTATGTCATGCGTACGTCCTGTGTGAGTAAGTCAGTCATGGCATTACCTTGTTAGGGGCATTTGTAGCTAGGCAACGGTTGTATAACAGGTTCTTTGTTTTATAACCGTCGGGTATGAAACTAGGATTACCAATAGCGATCTCATACCCAACCCATTACCGTCCCTACACCTCACTACGGTATTTTATATCCATAACCAATTTAATACGAGTTCGAAATCTTTAACTTAATTATTTTATTTTAGAACGAATCAAAAATATGTGATTCTTGTTTCCATCGAGTTACAAGCTTCAGAATTATAAGGATCTCCAATCAGGTGTTAGTATTCTATTGATTCAATCTAGTTATGGTCAACAAACAATTGCAGAAAAATAGAAAATTAAGATGAGATATACTTTCAACATAAACCAGATATTATTTTCCCTTTGATCCTCATTTAATTTATGAATTCACAACCAAATTTTGTATTTTCTGCATTAAAACTTTGAAAAAATTAAGAAGAAAAAGAAACAATGTCATTCACAGGAACTTTGGATAAATGCAAAGCTTGCGATAAGACTGTTTATTTTGTGGATTTACTGACTGCTGATGGAGTTACATATCATAAAGCTTGTTTTAGATGCAGTCATTGCAAAGGCACTCTTTCGGTTTGTTTCATATATCTTCATGATCTTCGTCTTCAAATGTTTCTACTTATTTTTTTTTCTTTTTTAGGTATTTATAATCATTGCAAATTAGGGTACTTTCACCTATAGAAAGATCTGAATCCGTCGGTAATAATCAGTGGGAAACCAGGCATGACCGACGGATCAACGATCGATGTTTCTGAAGAAACACATACAAAAAGTTCACCGACGGATATTATCTTTTATGATAAATTGGCTAAACTAACTAAAAATAAAAAAATGGCGTTATTCTTGGATCACCATGGCAATATTACAACGGATTAGCGATGGACGGATCAGCAATCGATCTGTCAGTGATGCGTACGGTTTTGTCCGTTGTTGATAGCTAATTTTTATAAATAAAAAAGTAATTTTCGATTTCTTATAAATGAATTTAACACATTGCAAATAATAAAAAATATTGTAAATAAAAAAAATTGTTTGATCTTCAAAAGTTAAAAAGATCAAGTTTTTGATGTATAAGATTATATTGCAGATGAGCAATTACTCATCCATGGATGGAGTCCTTTACTGCAAGCCTCACTTTGAACAACTTTTCAAGGAATCTGGGAATTTCAGCAAGAATTTCCAAACATGTAAGATCTTTTAATATCATACATACATAAATGTAAGTATGTGTATAAGTTTTTTGAAAAACATGCCATTCTTCTTGTTTATTTTTAACCGTGAAAACCCATTACGAGAAACTCATGGCACGCTGTCAATACCGTGGTAATTAACCAACGGGATCGGGTAAAACGTAACTTGAGCCGGGTAGGTGGTCTTCAAGGGGGTTAAAAGGCAGAAAACCAGTGGAAACTGAATTTGAACATGAGACCTCACTCAAGCGCTTACCGTGCGCCATCTCCAAGAAAAACATGTCATTTTTTATTATTCTTTATTGGAATACTTGTATTATAAGTGTTTTTGATTCTCCTTTTTATATCCAATTTTTGCAGCAAAACCAGATAGAGAAAACTCGGTATGTTAATCACATAATTCTATAACCTAGCTTTTCATATCAATTAAATTCAACATATTTTTATGATTAAAATGAGTATTTAGAAATTAAAATGATGCAGCAGTCAAGAGCTCCAAACAAACTTTCATCTATGTTCTCTGGTACCCAAGACAAATGCAGACAATGCAACAAAACTGTCTACCCCCTCGAAAAGGTTAGCACAACGCTTATTATTATTCTACTAAACAACACGTCTCTTTCTGACACGACACGAACCTAACACGAAATTCCAATGTTTGGGCTAAGCTGTTATGCTAAATGTGCTTAGGGTTTTGTCTTTAATTATTCTGGTGTAAATTGGTTCATTGAGTATAATATACAATCATTCAATGTATACTTATTCTTCATTGTAAGTGAAATTCTTTGAACATTTATAGGTGACAATGGAAGGCGAACCTTATCACAAATTATGCTTCAAATGTGCTCATGGAGGCTGCCCTCTTACACACTCATCATATGCTGCCCTTGATGGTGTTCTTTACTGCAAACATCATTTTGCTCAACTCTTCATGGAGAAAGGAAACTACAGTCATGTCCTCGAGGCGGCCAACAGAAAGAGCAACGCAAAGCCGGAGGACATTGTACCTGAGGCGCCACCACCAGAGGAGGAAGGTGGTGCTGATGGCGGAGGAGAGGGAGGAGAGGATGATAGCCAACCAGAACCACCACCGGAAGAGGAGCAATCCTAAACCACCACCAGAAGAGGAGGAGGAGGAGGAGCAATCACCGGCAGTCATAAATATATTCAAATATTTTATATATACTCACAAATCTTGGTTTCTTTGTTAATGTAACTTTGTCAAGCCCTTTTTCTATTTTCTTGGCCATTGAAATTATGAGTTTTCATGGTTTTACTTTCATATTTTTTTCTTTTATTTTCAAAGTTGATGATTTATAATGTGTAAACTTTTAAAATTCAAATATAAAGCAAGGAATTATCTTGAGGATATGTGTAAAAGGTGTGAAATATCAGAAGTTATTGTTACAAAAATTTCTGCAATAAAAATGTAATTTGCATATAAACTGTTTCCAACTATTTTTACTCTACGAACATCAAAGTGTTGCCTACTACTAGCATATGTTCGGCTTTTATCGGATTTCAAACACTACTAGATAAAAAAAATGGTTTCCTAACACATATTTTCGTCGGCAATGCGTAGGAAACACGACTTTCCAATAATACAGTTTTGTCGGATAAACCCTAGCCGGAAAAAGTTTGCAACAAAATTCCAACATAGTTTGCGATAAAAAATATGCGTTACACTTTCCTACGCACCCTCTAATTATAATTATTAGCATTAATTTTATTTTTACAATTATTAACATAATTATTTTATATTTTTATTTTAAATTTTAAAAGTTTTTGTTTTAATTATTTTTATTTAATAATATAAAAATTAAATAAAAGATTTCTCACAAATGTGTTAGAAATTTCCGACGCATTTCCGACAATTTCTTTTAAAAATTTCATTCAAACATAGCAGAAACTTTGTTTAAACAGTAACAAAAATTGTCTTGAAGATAAAGACAATAACTAGGATGTAAGTCCTCTTGCTGAGCAGTCCACCGAGTCACGAGCATCCTAAGCTTCCCAACTCAACCTGATGCACACACTAAAAGTCAGCTACGCTAAGTTATTTTTATAAATAAAAATACTTTAAACTTTATCACAATCAAACGCTTTCTATAACTTTAACAAAACTTTATCTTTATAATACAGGAAAGCTTTACCGTTAACTTTATTTTTATCTATGTATGAACGAACATGCACTCGTGCATGTGTTTCATCTATGTGCTTGTACTCGTATAAGACTTCTTTAACGTGCTTGCACTCGTACAAGACTTCTATTGCTTGTACCCGTACAAGACTCTCACGGTAAAACACCATACCGATTGGATCCATCCGAGATGAAAGAGTTGATGTCTCAGCTGCAGGAGCTTTTGGATAAAGGATATCAGACCGAGTATTTCATCTTGGGGGTGCTCAAGTGTTGTTTGTAAAGAAGAAAAATGGTAGCATGCGTATGTGCATTGACTACAAGGAGTTGAATAATCTCACGGTAAAGAATAAGTACCCTTTGCCGAGAATCGACGACCTATTCGACCAATTGCAAGTACCAAGCTGGTTTTCAAAGATAGATCATCGGTCAGGGTATCATCAATTAAAGGTAAGAGAAGAGGATATACCAAAGACAGTTTTCCGAACGCTATATGGACACTAAAGTATACAACTTGAAATTAACCCTCTTACATGTACATAAAGAGGCGACTTTGCAGCAATATGTGATAAATGTGACCATATAATGTAAAGTAAAAATATTGATCGAAAGTGACAACCAAACAGGATAAGTACAAGAAGAAATCAATCATGTTTCAAATTTTGATTTCTCCAATATTCATCTTCCCACATTTCAACTTGTTTTATCGCTCTTGTTTTGTTGTCTATGATAGCTTTAATAGTCGATGGATCGTATGGTGGAGGCATAGTACAGGGATCGTGTTTGTAGGGTACCGCACGAGTGAATCCTCCATGAACTTCCGCCACTTTCCGTCTGCAAAGCATGCCATTGACTCGGAACATAGCTCAATTGCATTTGGAGGGACAGTAGGTTTGAACTTCAAGAGCTTAGCATATTCGGTCAGTAAATGTAACATGTAGTCATAAATGTAGTCCATCTTCATGTCCTCTTGAGTGAACTGGCTTGACGCCTCACCAATCTCTTGAGCCTAGTGGGGTTCATGAATTTGAGACATCTTTGAAATAAAATAAACTACATAACAAAATAGACGTTATTCCCCTCCATGAACTTTAAATATAGTAGTACATAATGCTTTTGGTGACTCTTAATACAATATTAGACAAAACTGTCCTTTGAGAAAGTGATTGTAATTAAATGCACATAAGTACTAAAAGAAACCTTAAAAATATGTTTTTTAAAAGGATCAAACTACTCTTAACCTTAACAAAAAAATTGGAAATCAAACTTTTTTTAAAGTAGTAGATTTTAGAAAACTATATGTAAAGCTTGTAGGTTTTATTTTAACGGGTTCTCAGGTGCTAACAACGAATTCGATGCATGTCTGGATTTTTCGAAAACTCGAATTCTCAAGTTAGTAAGAGCGAATTCAGCCAATGTGATACTAGCACATTTGGTTGTCTGTTAGCTGGAAGGTCCTGGGTTCAAACCTAGTAATAGGTGAATTATTTGGTGTAACTTAGGAGTAAGAATATAATAGATTTGTCGTTAAAAAAAAGTAAGAGCGAATTCAATTTCTTAAAATTTATTTTCTTTTCTCAATTTGAGTTTAATATACAATATAGTTTTTCTCTAATTATTTGTATAATTAATACTTGAAAAAATCTAAATACACAATATTGAATTTTTTATCTACTTTTCGATATAAATTTTACTCAAAGCACGGCGCAACGGTATACTCGGAGTGTACGAAAATATTATATTTTAAAAGTTATAAAAGAAAATTGTAATACGTCTAAAATTAATTATAAATATTAAAATAATTAAAATATATGTTAATTAATTTAGTTTAAAAAGTTGCTAAGCTTTTATACAAACCTATACACGCTTATTAATTTAGGGACTAATGAAGAAAGAAATTATAAAGTAAGTCAGGGACAAATGAAGAAAAAATTTATAAAGAATAAAAGTGATAAAAATGTTGTTGAGAGTTGTATCCAAAATAAAATAAAGTATTCTTGTCATTTTCTAAAATCATAATTGTTTGTGAAATGCAATCAATATATTATAAAAAACAACCATTTGCGAACTGTTTCGGTGGTCGCTTAAACCCTTGTCGCAACTGATTTTTGCGACCGAATTCTTTTACAACCGACTTTAGCAAACGGAATTTCACTCTCAACATTAGCGACCAGCATTACCATGGGTGTGTTTAGCGATCAAAATTGCGACCAGGTCGCTAATTTGCAACTGTTTTTATCGGTCGCAAACTTATGTCTCTTTTCTAGCAGTGAATATTACCTTGGAAGTGTGATTATTACCCCACTCGACGGCGAATTTAAGAGATTTGCACATGTCAGTGACCCGAATAGGCCAGAAATGCTCGAGCGGAACCATCCCTCGTGCAAAGAAAGTGTAGTACCGCGGGGTGATGTATAGCGTCGGCGAATCACAGGCCAATATGTATTTCTCACTTACAGACCATGACCATCCTTCTACGTATATTTTGTATGAATTTTTTCAAATAATATCCTTTATCATATTCAGTAATATATATCTACCTGTGAGTACATTGATCTTCAATATTCGAGTTCTTATATCCATGTCCTGATTCATTAATCCAATCCTGTTTCATATGGCTATCAAGTATTAGGTTACAAAATTTAATGGATGAAAACATTAAATTTAATGGAAGGAAATATGAATTTTATTAATAAAAGATGACTTTTTACACCACATGTTAAAATTTTCAATTCCTACACTTTTCAAGGATTTAACTGGTTGAAAAAGTATCGACGATTTAACTGAAGAGCTAATGTATAAGCATGTCGACAAAGTTATCAAAACTACTTTATATATGACCCATTTATACCAAATAACGTCATAAAAATAAATAAATAAATAACTAGATGTTATTAACATTGGAGTAGTTATTTGAAAGATATAAAAGAAAATAATAATTACCTGGATAAACAAACGGGTACCCCAGTCCACATTATGAGTACCGTTGGTAAGATTGCACTTGATAAGGTCAGCCCTAAGAGCGGAGACAGTAGGGTTACCCCTCCAGTAAGCGAAGGGTACCCTGTCCTTCCATTTTACTCTCTTGTTACCTTGTTTGATATCCTTCAATGTCATTTCCCATGTCTTTTGATTTGTCTCTGCCCTATATATCACATGCAATACAATCATCATTCGTCATCATACCAGTCTCAAATGGACTCAGGTGTCACATGAAAATTAATCAGCTAAATAAAGTACGTTAGATCATAACCTTAAATAGTTATTTTAGCTAATTAATAAGGTTATGAACTCTTATATTATGATATCTTTTCAAACTTATATCATATAAATAGGGGAGGTTCAAATAAGAAGTGAATTTTCATTAAGAAATTATTTTTTTTTTAACTGAAACCGGGTTAAACGAACTCTAATTGAGCTCATTCCAGTGGCGTTGAAACCGGCTCGTCGAGGTTTTTAGGGGTGGGGGTGGGGTTTAGGTTTTTGGGGGCTGGGGGGGGGATTTAGGTATTTTGGGGGTGGGGGTGGGGGTGGGGAGATTTAGGTTTTTGGGGGGTGGGGTGGTTAGGTTTTGAGTTTAGCTTTTAGGGTTTAGTTTTTAGGGTTTAGCTTTAAGGGTTTATCTTTAGGTTTTATTTCGACGAGCCGGTTCCAACGCCGCTGGAATGAGTTCCATCGGAGTTCGTTTGACCCAGTTTCTTAGGTTTTTTAGCAAAATTTCAATTTTTAGCGGAAACTTCTCATATGCATAGGTGAATATTCATTTGTGGAACAACTTTTACCCTACAAATACATTTACATCCTCGCTAATATATTATAACTCCTTAAAAAATATATATATAAGATTAAAGTTCTTGTTTTGAACCCCATTAACATATCTTTCTCTCAGTTTAACTTGTTTTAATTTTAAGTTTTTTAAGGGTTTATTGAATACAAATGTAAGGAATAATTTTTGTTCTTACCTTTTAATATAATAAACATGTAAATTGATGTTCAGCACATCATCAATTTTTTTTTTTTTTTTACTTTTTTATTTTGACATGTCCATGAATTGAAACTGCTCATCAACTATCCCCCATTAACCCAAACATTACGCTATGTGTTATGGTATTGTCAGTGTTACAAAAATTGAAATTAATCGGCTGATTAATTGAAATTAATCGCTAATCGGTGGCCAGCCGAGGAATTTTCATGTAATTGGTCAAAGTCGGTCAGTTAATAGCTAGTCGGTCAAAGCCGAGCCTAGGCGATCCTAGGTCATCCAAATCGGCTAAAATCGGTGGCATCCCAGTTTTCAGGCCAAATTCCGGTCAGTTTCCTGTAAATTCCGGTGATTAATTCCTATTGCATATAAAAATGTGTATATGTATTTATAATTTTAAAAATTACATATAAAAATGTGTATATATATATCTAATTTTGAAAATTACATATAAAAATTCAAATCCGATTAATCCCTAGTCGTTACCCCACCACCCGACTAGCGCCTAGAAATTTTTACGACCATGGGTACAGTGACTGGGGGCGTGAGTGCCACCTTAGCCACTCACGGGTGTAGAACACCAGCCCCAGGGGTGTGAGACAGGGTGTGGGCCTCCTTGTGTGCATCATCACGAGCGTTGGGCACAATAGAAATAGTTGTTGGCTCGTTGGGAAAAAAAGAGCCGTTAGCCTCATTTAATTAAAAAAAAATCAAAAAATCCTTATAAATACCACAAAAACTTTTATACTTTCACATAACTCCTCTTCTTCACATTCAATCTTCTACAAATTTATAAAAAAAAACCTCCTACTAACATGAATCCTTTTAACCCAAACAACCCCTTCTACCAAAACCACTCATTCAACCAAAACGCAAACGACTCCAACCAAACCTTTTCGATCCCTCCCAATGTTACCGCCCCCAAATAGAATCGAAACCCACCCAACAAATATTCAGTTTTGCGAATTGGGCCCAACCTCACGCCACCCAACAAATGTACACATCTGCGAATCCACCCACACTCGAGGTCGTTCCCAAAACGTCACTCGAACCCGAGTTTGTTGTTGAAACTCAACCAAAGTCGACAAAAAGATCACACAAAAAGAAATCTACGCTCGAATGGAATGTACGAACCCGGTGTGAGAAGTGGACCCCGGGTGAAGAAGTAGCATTGGCTAAAGCTTTGGTCAACGTGTCCGAGGACCCAATTGGTAATAATTTTATTATTTTTACTAGTGTTTATTTTTTTTACTAAATGGTTTTTATTAATATAGTTTTTTTCGTTATAGGAACCAATCAAACATGAAATGATTTTTGGAGACAAGTTCGTGAAAACTTTTATGATACAATGGCTCGGGGAGAAGAAGAATACCGTACCCCTGACATGATATCGTCCAAATTCAGAGACATTCGTTTAAAAGTTGGAAAGCGTAACCCCGTTTAAAGAGTCCGACTACAAACAATCTTTTGATATAATGTCGGAGAGGATTAATGTGTTTAATGAGCTAACAAAAGCAAATATTGAGTTGATAAAAAGAAAAAAAAAACAATATAACTCTGATATAAGACATCTTTGGACTAATATCGATCATTTGTCAAAACATGATCGTGAAAGCGCGGAGAGGGCGAAACAAAGAACCAGGGAGAAATATGGAATATAATAATTTTATTATAAGTTTATTATGTTTTTTTATTATAACTATATTATGTTTTTTAATTAATATTAGTACTTTATTTATATTTTATTCTTTAAATAAATGTTTAAAAATAATATTATGATATATATATATATATATATATATATATAATTAATGATAATGATTAAGTAATATTACAAAACTTGTCACACTCACTAAACCATAACGCATGTATAGTGAGTGTTAGTGTGACCACACTCACTGCATATGTGACGCCTAGTCAGCATCACTTTTTGGTCACACTCACTAAGGTATAACACATAGCCTTAGAGTGTAAAAAAATAGACCTCATAAGCTACAATAGATTGTCTCGTTAAAACTTGAATCAGTTTAAACTTAAATGAGCACAATGTCACAGACCAACTGTTTGAATATCGTTTTGCTATGTTTGTACTTGAACGTTTGGGTTTGATGGCTAGTCCGAACTTCATCGGGCACGCACTCAATGGGATAAACGACATGAACATGCCTAGGTGTGCTTGCACACCGAACGCGTTACCGGTTGCAAGTTGTTGTTGCTCGCCTGATAAGCCCAAGGCAGGACAGAACCAGTAGACCCTGATCATAAGCGGGATGGATTGGCTAGCCCTGGGCAACCTAAGCGTCACACAGAGCCTCGAAAAATGACCCCATGACAAAGTGGTATCAGAGCAGGTCGATACTCGGACAAGTTGGAACATGATTTAATCTCGAAAATGTTCTTAAAGAGATGGCTAAGCATGGGACTAGTCGGTAATTCTGTTGGAGGGGACTAGTCGGTAATTCTGTTGGAGGGGCGACTTATGTTGGTGGTATAGGACATCAACTCAGTCAAAGTAAATTTTACACTCAAAGGCGTAGGTGTCACGGAGGCGCTAGAGAGTGCAAAGATCTATCCCAGGAATGTCAAGGAGACATGTAGCCACAAAGAAATTTACTGCTCCGCTCATCTAGTTGCCAGAAATAGAGTAGGAAGACCAAATGGGGTTGGTCAAGTTGGGATCTAGAACTAGTTGTTGATCACCAGAAAGGGTAATGGACCCATGGTCGTGTTCTATTTGGGGTGCTTAGCCGCAGCTTCGATGTGGGTTTCCGAAGACGTAAGACGGGGCACGGAACAGGTTCAGGTGATGGTAGGTCGATGCACACTGGGATCAATGTATTTATGAGCGTCCAATGTTCGGGGGCTGCCTAGGGAAGTGCAGCACATGCACGAGGACGTGCATGAATTGGTGGTGGGAGAATGTCACGGACCAACTGTTTAAAGATCGTTTTGCTATGTTTGTACTTAAACACTTGGGTTTGCTGACTAGTACGGATGTTATCGGGCACGACCTTAGTGGGATAGACGACGTGAACATGCCTAGATGTGCTTTCACACCAAACACATCACTGGTCGCGAGCTGTTACCGCTCGCCTGATGAGTCCAAGGTGCAAAGAAACTAGTAGACCCTGATCATAAAGGAGATGCCAAGGGCGCCACACGGGGCCTCGAAAGATGACCCTGTGGCACGAAGCCCAACTTCATGTTTAAATTATTCATATATGTGGTATGTTAATAGGAATAGGAAGTTTTCCTTTTGTTAGGATGAGTGGGTAAAATTATCCTTTTGCCCACTCAATAAGTCAAAGCAAATTTTAGACTCAAAGGCGTCGGTGTCACGAAGGCGCTAGAGAGTGCAAAGATCTATCCAAGGAATGTCACGGAGACATGTAGCCACAAAGAAATTTATTGCTCCGCTCATCTAGTTGCCAGAAACAGAGTTAGAAGACCAAATGGGGTTGGTTAAGTTGGGATCTAGAACTAGTTGTTGATCGCTAGAAAGGGTAATGGACCCATGGTCGTGTTCTATTTGGGGTGCTTGGCCGCAGCTTCGATGTGGGATTCCGAAGACGCAAGACGGGGCACATAACCGGTCCAGGTTACTGTAGATCGCAGCACACTGGGACGAATGTATTTATGAGCGTCCCTTTCCCAAAGCCAAAGCGAAGCCAATGTTCGAGGGCTGGCCTGGGGAAGTGCAGCACATGCACGAGGACGTGCATGAAATGGTGGTGTGAGAATGTCACGGACCAACTATTTGAAGATCGTTTTGCTATGTTTGTACTTGAACACTTGGGTTTTCTAACTAGTCCGGATGTTATCACGACCTTAGTGGGATGGGCAACGTGAACATGCCTAGGTGTGCTTTCACACAGAACACATCACTGGTCGTGAGTTGTTGCCGCTCGCCTGATGAGTCGAAGGCACA
Source organism: Smallanthus sonchifolius (assembly GCA_023525975.1). NCBI lineage: Eukaryota > Viridiplantae > Streptophyta > Magnoliopsida > Asterales > Asteraceae > Smallanthus > Smallanthus sonchifolius. The sequence goes on along the minus strand of CM042021.1, from coordinate 25,317,684 downwards.
ACGAAACCAGTAGACCATGATCATAAGCGAGATGGATTGGTTGGCCCTAGGGCGGCCCAGGGCGCCACACGGGGCCTCGAAAGATGACCCTGTGACACGAAGCCCAAGTTCATGTCTAAATTATTCGTATATGTGGTATGTTAATAGGAATAGGAAGTTTTCCTTTTGTTAGGATGAGTGGACTAAAAACCCTCTCCTATTGATGTAATCTCTTGATTGCCCCGGTTTCTTTAATCGAGTCTTCGTTTTTTTTATATTGTCGTTGTTCTAAAAAAATTAACATGTATTATGTTTTATATAACAAATTATAATTATAAATATATATATATATATAATTATACTTGCATATATAAAATAATAATAAATAAAAAATGAGTCGAGTCCAAACCAAACTCCGGTTTGAAAAATTACTCACAGTGAGAGCTCTAGCTTTAGACACCACATAGAAATGAGTCGGGTTCATGCTCGACTTGGCTTGTTTACACCTCTATGGACAATCCATGTCCTTTTCATCGAATCACCTTGTACCATCATTGTCACCTTCTTCACCGCAAGACCTCGTGCACTGCATCGGACCATCAGGGTCCCTTTCATCAAATCACCTTGTACCATCATTGTCATCTTCTTCACCGCAAGACCTCGTGCACTACATCGGACCATCACTACCCCTTCATTATTCTTCTTTCTAGGTTGCACCCCTATTCATTGGACTATTTGAAACGAAATGTGTACCTACTAAGACGATAAAGTAAAAAAATAAAAAGAGTTAAGGGCAAAATAAAAAGAGTTGAAAAAAATTATAGAAGTCGATATATCACATATTTTATGTGTATAAAGTAGTTTTTCCGTGTATAAATCACTTTTCAAGAAAAAAGTAAGGGACGTAAACAAGATACAAGCCATCGAGCGCAACTTATATGCATCAATACGTTAGTACAAAATAATTTATGCAAAAGAAAAGGATAAATAAATAAATTTTCATAGTTGTTACTTTTTAGTTGGTAAGAAAATAATAATCAATCATATGACTAAATTTTCATTTGGTATGCACCTTGAAAGCACATATTGGTATGCACCTTGAAATAAAATGAAATTTTCTTAAAGGGGTTATGCCCGTTGTGTTTGGATTTGTGCCAGGTTCGACCTATTAACTCATATGAACACTACTCATTTAACACCATTAGTCAAAACACATTAAACCAAAAGCCTTTTATTATTTTGTCTTACTGAAATTATGAATTTAGTTAGTCAAATTAGTTAATAAAATAGTCCTTGTTTATGAATTAATTATGAATTTAGTTAGTCAATTAATTAATAAAATAGTCATTGTTTATGAATTAAGTCAAATACTTTCACTTAATTAGATTATAGATTATGAAAATTCAAGCATGTGATTAGTTGAAGAATGCAAGTGAAAAGAGCAAAAGAAGTAATAGAGGATTAATTAGTTACCATCCCCAAAAAGACCAATCGGGTGAGACGATATCCAAGCTCCGTGGATCAGAACAATACTTAAACAACGGAGGAGGCCTTGGATTAGGCCTCCTCTTGAAGTATTGTTTTATGTTGAACACCGGCCGATCATCGCAATCAAACATAAGTTCCAAATCCGGAATCATGCCCGGGTACGACCTTTGCAATTGTTGAAACCCCCATAGTGTAAATAAATCCCGAGTCTTGATTGATTTTCTAAACTTTTCTACATATAGTTTCCCTTCAAGGATTATTAACCTGAAATGTGCACTCCGTTTGGCTACCTCCACCATGTCTCTTGTTATCCATGTCGCTCTCCAGTGTCGTAGATCTTCGTGGATCCAACGGAAGTAATCAGGACATGTGTTGGCCAATGAACGGTCTATGTTTTTGTGCGTTGTCGGGTAGTTCTTAGGACATGATAGAGTTTGATTCCATGCTAAACATTCAAGAGGGAAATCTTGGATCTTTTTTGTTTGAAATTTCAGGATGGGTTGACCTGAAAACATATGCTAGATGCACAATCGAAAATAATAGTTAGATTGGAACCAAAAACGCACAATTTACAACATAAATGGGCCTCATGATATGTAAAATAATTTCGTAGAGAAAGTTGTTTGGGGGTTCAATGGAGACTTACGAGGTTTAACGAGCACGCAACCATCAAGAACATTAAAACGGAAACAAAGACCGGAGCTAGAACCAACGACATACAAACCGTTATAGCATTATTACGATGACCGAATGATGGCCTAAGCCGGTATATGCTCTTACATTTATCTTTATACAAGCCTTTCATGTTTCTAGGTTGTTGAATATGTTCTCATTCACTCTATATATATTAATGTATCATGTTAACGGGGTAGGGGTGGGGTGGGGTGGGGTGGGGTGGGGTGAGGGTAGGGGTAGGGTGTCATGTTTAAGGCCATGGAGCTACATGTGAGAATAAGCATGGCCTTGAGCCTAATGGTGAGGTATAACTTTAACTACGTGCAAATATGGATAAAAATGTGACCAAAACATTGAAATATCATGAGATCTTAACAGTTAAAGGTGATCCATCAAACTAATAAAGTTATAAATAAATAACAAATTTTACTTTTTTCGATTTTTTTCTTTTTATACGCAAAACTTTTGATCTACTAAATATTCTAACGTGATCTCATACAATTGTAGCTAACGTAAACTGCAAGCTTCTAAAATAATTAATTAAAAAATTATACATGGTTTAAGCTCGTGACACTTTAGTAGAAGTTTATTGGTTTTATATAAATCAAATTAGTTATTTGTATACTAGACATATTTCATTTCTAGTTGTATATACATAACTAGGTTAGTACCCGTGTACTACACGGTTGATTAAAAAAAACTAATATCATTCATATATGTCCAAAAAAATTTATATTAACCTAATCCAACTTCTACGGCTGTAACTCCAAAATATGTGTTTTAACTTTTAAAACACATCCATAATTTGCAAATATTTTCTTGAGTTAAAATATATAATTTAATGTTTCATACCATTTGGAAATAATAATTTTTTTGGGTAAAACTATGTGAATACCATTTGCAAATAATAATTTTTTGGTCAATTGTTGGGATATGGTCCGGAAAGAAGACCGGACATATCCTAGAACCCAAGTCCGGACAAACACTTACGAAGACGTAGTAACCTAAGGCCGGGCCTATAAACCCAAAAGCCGGGCTTTAGTCGAAGGCCCGGCAGATGGGCGAAACCCGGACGTGTTCAGGAGAAAAAGACAAAAAGTTAACGGTAAAAAGGAGACAAGAATCCACATAGCAGAGTACGAACCAATAAATAGAGGAGACCCGACAATGCATAAATCATTACTAACAACCTTAAACAATGGCTCAGGCATTACAAATCCAGGCCAATAAGACAAAGATACGCTCCAGGCTAAAGACATATAATCACCAGGTATAAATACCCCATCAAACCCAAGGTATAAATACCCCATTAAACCCAAGATAATGTTCATGTTCCCATTCATTCCTCACACTTACTCCATATTCATTCACACCCTATACTTATTCTCACGCCGGAGGCCGGTCACAGCGACACCCCGGGGTCCTCACTGTGACGAGACTAACAGTGTTCTTGTTTTGCTAGGTCAAGCTCAGTATAACCCTTCTGAAGACTCTAGAAGAACCTGACCATCCGGATATCTTGGAGTTTAGAATTCAAAGCAAAGAAAGCATCCCATCATCATCACATCAACACTCTTTGTCCTATATTTTTTTAAATATCATATTCGTGTAATTTTATTATACGGGTTGACCCACCAACACTCATGGCTGGTCTATAAATCAACTATAGGCAAAAACTAAACAACCTAAGTCAATTTATAACCATTTGGAAAAAAGAGGCTTGCCCGCTAGGAGCAAGTAACCTAAACATAAATCAAAAGGAATACATATATGATGAGAAGCACTTGTGCAATACATTCACACATAACGCATGGCAACAGTAAACTTCACAATGACCTGCTATAAGTTTTCAAATAACATTCTGTTAAATCTAATTAAAAATTGAAATTAACTTCCAAAAATGATTCCTTAAATTTGAATTTTAACTTGCACTTCCATATGTTATTTTCCTTCTTTTTGACTACTATACATTTACAATGTCCCCTAAAAATGTAATTGCTTTTAAAAAACAATATATTATGAGTGAATTTTGACAAAAAAACCTACAATTCAAAATAAATTTCAATCAATTAATTACATACATCATCAACAACAATAACAACACATTCATCATCCAAAACAATCATTCTAATATGATCGAGGGGAGTGAGAAACAAAACCTGAGATTTGTAATAGGTGACACATGTACGGAGATGATCATTTTCTTTGGTGCGGTGTTCGATCAAGTAAAACAGGTCGATAAATGTAACCTGCTCCGGGCTTTCACCTCGTCCCTCAATCGTCTATGCAATGCACCGATGTATATATCGATGTAAGGGGTCTGCAATCGAAGACGCACGACCACAACCCGGCACCGGCCATGGATCTCTACTGTCGGCCACCATGCGATAAGCGTATCATTGGTCCTGCCATAATAGGAACATTGTTGAAGAGCCCTTCACGCTAAGATAGTGAACAATAACAGAATACCGGTTAGCAATCAAGACTCCTGTTGACGGCATCTCTGTCCAATGCGTTTCAGGAGTGAATTCCGATCCACACCATCTTAAGGTTGTAGCTAAGTGCTCAACGTGTCCCGTAAAAACGATATTATACGCGTCTATGTTTCAGTAGACCTCAATCAGAAGCTCATTCCGAATCGTGAGCCATTGATTTTCAGGATACCCTAAAGCCACAGCTACAGACCGAAATCCATAATTACCATCAGTTTTTACGTCTTGTAAACGTGAGACGTACGGGTAAAAGATGGATGGAATAAGAGGCTTAAATCGGATAACGTTGTTCATTTCTTGAACGCTCGAAACGCATGGAAACTCATTACTGACAATGTTGTTCGTTTGTGATAACCCCATGAATAAACTTGTCGTTTGAGTATCCTGAGAGACCATTAATGAACTACTCCTCGGATGGTCTTGACTTGTAAATTGTTTTGAGCCAACGTACGAGCTATGCCTTGGAGGGTCTTGACTTAATGATAGTGATGCCACGTATGAGCTATGCCTCGTCGGTTCCTTCTCGATGTCTACCCTCTTTTTATCCTTGGCCTTTAAATTTGGACGACCGAGGGTATTTTTTTGAACTACTGGCTCTTTCTTGTCGGTTTTGATTAGGTTTAGCAGCTCTTTAATATATGCCAACAAGCTTTTTTTGGCCCGTATAGGTTGGAACATTAGTTCTTGCTTCACGAGATTCAATTCTGCATCAAGATCAACATCCTCCTCCTCCTCGTAAGGAATACAAGGTGAGAAATCAAGCTTCTTCCAGAAAACATCAATTGAATCCAGTGGAATTTGAGTACATGTATCAAAACATTTAAAAATTGCATACGTTTAAATCAAGGTAAATAAAATTTTATTACCTGTATTTATATACTCTGCTAGCCGACAAGCACATGGCAACCCACAACTCATGAGCAGATGACAACCACAAGATGAATTATATTTCAGGATACCCTCTAAGTTGTTCATCTCATGATCTAAGAGATCGAGCCCTTTAAGAGAAACGTCACCTCGTAATAATTCAAACAATGGGTAATTGTGATTTCCCATTCGACGAATCTTGTTTGTGGTAAATGTTTCCTTTATAGCACCCCTCCTGGTGTTTTGCTATTTCAATGATGAGCGACACAAAACTATCAAGCGAGTTGTTAGTAGAACCAAGGTAACTCTTCAATTTGGTGTGTTGGCCATCCACTCTGTTGGTTGTGTGCTGGCCAAAGTTGAGATGTTTGTCAATCCATGCTGAAACAAACATCTCTTTATATTTGACGAGCCGGTTATCATTTAAGTATTGATGGACTCCTAAAAAAATTAATATTTGTTAAAACTAACATAAGGAAAACAAAATACAACAAACATGAATATGAAACTTACTTTTATGTTTCTCGATCAGCATTCGTTGGAGCTTGTCGTACTCGAAGTTGTACGTATCCACTTTGGGAGAGTTAATCAACTTCGACCACCTATGCTGAAAAGTATCCCACTGATCACCCTTAAGGCTTGCCTTGCAGTGTTTACCTATGTTTTCAAATATGTGTCACCTACATAGTAACTGCGTATCGTGTGGGAATTCTGCTTTACACGCGTTCACGAGAGCAAGGTCTCTGTCGGTTACAATGACGTGTGGCTCCATACGCTTATCAAGTGTTTGTTTCAGGGTTTGTAGTACCCACCGAAAGTTGTCCTTGCGTTCTTTTGATATAAACGCGTTCGCGATACAAAACGTCTTGGCGGTCAAGGTAACACCGACAATCTGTACAAATGGCATCTTGTACATGTTCATTTTGTACGTGGCGTCTATTATCAACAAATGCGGGAATGCACGCCATATCTTATACGACGTCTTTTCAATAAACAAAACATCCTCCACGGCTTTAGTGGTTTTATTAGCCCAAGTGTAATAAATAAAACCCTTTAATCGTAGCAGGTTGAAAAAAACCTGCATTGGAGTTTCCCTGACCGTATTTGCAGTGCGTATCTTTCGTTGCTCGTTGTATACGGTTCTGAGGCTGGACAAGTTGTCGGGGTTGTATTTCTTCAGCGTTGACAGTATGATGCATGGATCGATTTTTTGATTTGTCATCTGCTCCACCATACGGCTTTCCTCCGTTGTTAGTCTCATTGCATATGCATGCCCCTGCAGATGTTCGGAAGGTTTATGGTTATGTTCATCATCTATCACCTGTAACTACCAGAATCTTTCATGTAAGTCCTTTTCAATGCAAACTCACAACCATTTTTTTTGGTGCCGGAGCGTCTGACTGTGGCTGTTTTTTTGTATTCTCCACCACGATCACATCTAAGATTTAAGAGGGAGACCTCACCGACGTTTTTCTTTGTTCGCCGGGTGACTAAGACATAACCATTCTCGAGTCCTCGCCGTACAGCCCAATCCACCAACTTCTCGTGAGAATGGAACGCCTGGATTGACAAACAATAGTATGGTTAGTCTCAAATAAAGATAACCACAAATAATTTAAGAAATTTTATACCTTATCGGTCTTATACAATTCGATCTTCTTAGGAGATACATCCATCAACTCGCTGTTAACGGGTTCACCACCCTGATTGTAGGAATTTTCGGCACCAATATTGTAATAACGTTCACCGCCGGGATTGTAAGACGGTTCACCACCCATGTTGTAAGAATTTTCAGCGCCGATATTGTAATAATGTTCACCGCCTAGATTGTAACAATTTTCAGCAGCGATATTGTAATAATGTTCGTCGCCCAGATCGTAAGGATATTCACAACCTGTATTGTTGGAATTTTTACCCCCGTATCGTGGGAATTTTCACCACCGAAAAAATTGTTGTTATTAAAGAACGACATTGTTAACGAAAAACGGTTTATAAAAATGAGAAAGAACTCTAATTGTTTTTAACTTTGAAATATGAATGTTTTAACTCGGTTTATATAATCGTTTTTAACTGAATATTGTGTCGTGTCAAATAATAGCACGCATTTTAAGGAATCTTATATCGCGTCAATCGCTCACTTCTCGAGGAATCTTATATCCCTTCATACTGTTTGGCTAGTTTATCGACTAATCTTCCGTCGTGTCAAATGATATCCTTGAATATTGGTTTCTTTGGACACCACACATATGACTTGTATGTGTGTGTGTATGAGTCGTATAGGCCACATATGACTCGTATGTGTGTATATGAGTCATATAGGGCACTCCAAGCATATGACTCGTATGTGTGTATATGAGTCGTATAGAGAGACACAAATGGCTGATGTGATTTATACAGAACTTGTCTTGTATATGAGTTCATATATGACCCGTATGCACACATATGACCCGTATATAAGGGGTCAAAAGATCAAAATCAGTGTACTAATAACATATCCCTTTCAAGAATCGTGATGGATCACATGTTTTTGATCCGGCAGCAGGTGACGAGTGATCAGCAGGAGCTGTGAGTTTTGAATTGACTGGTACTCACGGTTACAGGGCCGGCTCAAATAGGGGTGCAGGTTGGGCCGCTGCACGGGGGCATGTTTACGAATAGGGCATAATTTTTATAAAAAAATTTATATGTATATTATAAAAAAAATTTAATAACTTATAAAATCTAAAAAAATTTATAAAAGTTAGAGGCAACAATTATTTTTTTTTAATAACTTACAAAATCTAAAAAAATCTATAAAAAATGTGAGCATTTTTCTTATGTCAAGCCGGATACTTAATTTCTCGGGGACGACCCTGCACGGTTATCAAAAAGAAATCTTATGGAAGCCTTCACGTGCACATTAATTATGATGGCATTAAGTCATTTAAGTTCAATTTTCATTAACTAAATTAGAGTTGAGAATTTATGACACGACCCGCTAACACGAGACTTGATACGAAGTTAAACAGTTTAGGGTTTGAGTTAAACAGATTCGTGTCATACACAGGTCGACGTGATAATGACACAGCGTGTCTAAACGGTTCAACCCGCATAACCTAATTATGGCACAAATAATAGGTTTAACTAATCGTGTTCAATGAGTTGACTGGTTAACATGACACATTAAGACTAATGTATCCAAACTACATGCATATATAATTTATAAATAATTAAATATATCATAATTACATACCCACCTGTAAGGCCGTAATGGACTAACATAGTTTATTAAGAATTTTAAGTATTGTAATTTTGAAAATTTTTATTTTGTCGTGTTAGTTATGTTTTTTATTAATTATTGTGTTAAGCAAGTCATGTCAATAATAGTGTTACACGTGTCGTGTCATTCGTGTTATTGAATTGGTTATATTTAATCATGTAAGTCAGCCATGTCATTCGTGTTATTGAACTGGTTATGTTTATTCGTATTAAACGTGTCGTGTAACCCGCTTATTAAACATGTATGTGTTAATGTTTAAAAGTAAATGACACTTGTTCGGGTTGAAGAGTCGGTGCAAAATGTGTCGGAGCTCTAAACTAAATGAATAGCACATGCAAATGCACACCAAACAAATCCATTGAAAGGAAATAAAAGCATGATGATATGTCCTTCATCAAGAAAACTGTTGCAGGAATTTGAAGCTTTTAAGGTTTCAGATGAAAGAGATAAGGCGCGTGCACAAGCCAACTCGACAATGGCTTAGCAAGAAAGCACGCCCTAACGTTTAAGGTTGTCCTAAGACGGTAAAAGAAATGATAACCTAAAAATGGCACACATATCTCACAAAATAAAACCTTAAAAAAGGGTTCGGTTTGGTGAGTTATGGCACAAACCCGATATCTTTGAAGTATTCATGCTCCAGTGCGGTCCTTGCTGTAATTCTTCTACTGGGATCCAAGCACAACATTTTCTGAAATGATTTGCATTAATATTTGAAATCAATATTCAAAACAGTGAATCTATATTCGCCTATTCGTCAAAGAAAATGGGCAGGTTGAGTAATGTGTCCAAAAGGGTAGATTTTTGTTCGGGTTTGAAACTGGTCAGGCCTGACTGGATTGTGTTTCCCTGAAACATTATTTCTCTAAGTTTTATAAATAACTAGCGGATCAAATATGATTACAGAAAAATATGCTATTTTAATTAAAAAACTAAGTATTTGAATAAAATCATTAGTAGGCTTTGTGCCTTACAAAAAAATTATGGATGGCTTTCTATTTATTTGACCCATTTCTTTTGAAGCTAGTTTTATTTATTTTATCTGTTACAGATGAAAACAATTTGAATTGGCTCATTCATAAATAAATGGTCGAAATAGCCACCTCTTTTATAGAATAAATAATATTTGGTAGCTATCTCTCATGTATCAAGGCAAGTACCTGTGGGGTCTTGCTTTCGGGTCAAAAATTGATGTTTTCATACATGTTTACCTTTTAGCAAAGGCAAACGGGTCCAGGTCACTTCTATTTTGACAGAAACGACTAGTGGGCTAAAACTAGTATTACTGAATGCAAGTTTCTACTTATTCCATCCCATAAATAATGACAAACTTTTTATGGGTTACAATACCCAAATCGACCCGTTGATAAGTAAACGGGTAAAAATTGCAACCTGGCCCACCTCTACAGTCAACAAATTATTACTAAGGTAGCAATTAGTTTAAACTTACACGTAGGAGATCAAGACCGGTTTTGTCAAGATTTGGGACAATAGTTGTCAGGTCCTGAAGAAAAGCAAAGGATGCACCAATTAGTTCTTTTATGATCACAACTCCTCAATCATTTAAAATGAAAAGAGTACCAACGATTAAAGTAATTGATGGTATAAACTGTAAAAGAAAAAGATTGAACACCTTTGATGACCATTTTGGAAAGGCGGACTTAAAGTCGGGCAGAGAAGTCACACCAGGCCATGTATCTTCATTTGGAGTTCCCGTGATTCTATAAGTAAACAAATGCTATGAATGTGAAGAGAACATGTGTACATGTTCATAGACTCACAAAAAGATGTTTATCGGGAGCTACTAATCATGTATAGAACAGAAGTCGCAATATGAATGTGGGTCGAGTTGAACTAACCCAAAACACGGGCGTCAGAAAAATTACTTTGTGTGTATGTATAGTGTATCATGTATGATTACCAAAATTACATCATTTTTAATAAGTAGTTATCTTAATCAAATTATTTAGGAGGTTTAACACACAAAAATTAACTTTAAACAACTTTCTACTCGTTTAAGTTGTTGGACACATTTGACCCGTTTCCTTGTAAGTTATTTTTTTAGTTTGTTTGTACTGTTAAAAGATAAACATAATCCAAATCAACACATTCAAAAGTAAATGGGTTGAAATCGCCACCGCTAATATTATGCAACGGTCAACTTCATCTAATGGAACCAACAGTGGCAAATATGCATACAAATGTTCTAGTATATTCAGAAGCAAATAGAATACTATAGATGCATCCCAGAACAAGATCTTCTACAGCATATCTTACCCCCCCCCCGGGTTCTCATAAAGAAGACAACAAAATTTATTTTTCAATTTCTTATAAGCATAGAAACTATCTGCTTTTCTTTTTGCAACTTTTAAAGTTAGAGTTACCATTGTTGATTACTTGATTTTAGTCCAAAAGATCCATTTATTCTGTCATTTTCTGAGGACATATAGAATACATGACGAATAGTAGAGCAATTTCATACAACTTTGTACTTGGTTATAAAATCAGACTTTTCATGGGATAAAACCTGAAAATCTTGAATAGTTCATCAATCTCAGATTCTCCAGGAAAGAGTGGCCGCTGGTTCACCATCTCAGCAAATATACAACCGACTGACCACACGTCAACAGGAGTAGAATAATGACGGGATCCAAGAAGAATTTCTGGTGCTCTATACCACAGTGTAACCACCTAAAAAAGAACACCAAATCACCAATGATTAAGTAACATGTGAGTTGTGACATTGCTCATTTAATTCCTTGTGGTCTGTTTTATAACGTCTATGTATATAAATAATAGAGTATTAAGTCCAGTATAAAATTATGATTAATGCTAAAAGAAAGACATAACCCATGGAAACTACCTCGTGTGTGAATGTCCTGACAGGGATGCCAAATGCCCTGGCTAATCCAAAATCTGCAAGCTTTAGTGCATTGGTACGACGATCAATCAAAAGGTTTTGTGGTTTTAAGTCTCTATGGAGAACTCTATGGGAATGGCAATAAGCAATGCCACGTAGGATCTGATATAGAAACATCTGCATATTGATGAACATAACATGATGTTAGATGGGGTATCAATTTCTTAGTCTTCAACTTAGAGGTGGCAATTTTGACACGTTTACTTATGAAAGGGTTGGTTCGGATTATGTTTTATCTCTAACGGGTAAAATGAAGAAATGACACAAAAGAACAGGTCAAATGGATCGAATTGATGGAAATGTACGTTTAACGCATAAAACCTCTCAAGTCAATTTATGTAAAATCTTACTATTGAGATAGTATAGTCTTTGCCCCCCCCCCCCCTCCCCTCCCCTCTCCCTCCCTGTTAGTTTTTAAAAACATAAAAAGTAGTTCGGGTCAACCGGACCAAGCCTGGTTGGTTCGACATATATACCCATTCGACTTGTTACCCAACCAACCTAACCCACTCATTTTGCCACCTCTAATTCATATCTTCTTAAAAAGGACCTGCATATAAGTGAAGAAATAAAGCATACAAGTAAAACAACTAAGACCAACTGAGTGGCAGAACAAAGCTCACTCACTTTTACAAGGCGTGGATCCTTTGAAAACTCTGGACTAGAGTCCATATGCTTCTTCAAATCGAGGTCCAGATACTCGAAAACAAGATACAATCGTTTGTCACTGTGCACGACATCCTGTAACCTGTCACCAAAAAATCACAATTTGCTCCATAATCTGCTTTTAGAGCATAAGCTGAACAAAACATATAAATGAAATAACTTAATTCATTTAAGATGGCCCTTAGGGGTGTTCACAGTCAAGTTTGGCCGGTTTTTAGCGAAAATTTTGGGTCGAACCGGTGCTAACTAACTTTTCATGGAATGACAAACCAGACCGCCCAGGTTGGGTGGGTCGGCCGGGTTGGCGGGTTAACGGTTCGTTTGAGTGGTTTGAACTGATATTTAATTTTGTTTTTCAAAATTATTAGTTAGTATTAAAATTTTTAAAATGATAAAGATGGTTCGTGATTATAATACATACACATAACTACATATTCCCAAAATAAAAAAATATATATAAATAATAAAGGTTAAACGGTCGGTTATATTTACACGGCTGGTTCCAAGTTTTAAACCGGACCGAACCTTTAAACCCACGAAAACGCAAAAACCGAACCGTATGGATCTCAACCCAGCCACACCAGCTGACTTGCTTTGGTTTGGATAGTTTGGTCAGTTTCAACGGTTTATGAACACCCCTATGGTCGTAGCATAGGATTATGGGAACTACCTGACAATATTTCCATGTTGCATCTCTTTCAACAGTGAAATCTCTCTGATAGCTGTGCTGGGGACACCCTCATCTTCTTGCTCCAAACGAATCTTCTTCAAAGCAATTGTTTCGTTGGTAACTTTGTCACGAGCCTTGTACACCACACCATATGTTCCTTCACCGATCTTCTCAACCTTCTCATACTATGGTTATAAAACAATATTAAAATCTACTGGAAAAACATAAACAACAAATCTTACAGAAAAGCTTGGAATGTATTATACCTGGTCCATCAAAAGTTAACTCAAATGGACTCAACTGTATCTACATCCAAGCAACACCAATTATAAAAACAATTTCAGAAACTTCAAAAGCATTAATCAAACAGGGCTGAAATGAGTACATCCAACTAAACAGCATCTAGCAGAAGAATAACAACAATGCCAAATGTGCACTTCAATGAAATCAGAATTGAAGATCTCATATATTGAAGTAAAATTAAATGAAATGTAACGTTGATTCAATCAAACAGTGTTTACTGGCGCGCTCCTTTCGGTTATAATCAATCAAACCGAAGTTCAAAACACCTACTGATCCTGCATTTCGATTATAAAGCAACTGAAAGCAACAAAAAACCTCTGATCTCTAAAATAACTGGCGTAAACTATGACAAACTAGCTCATAAACAGTTCAGTAGATACTAGATTACTAGATATCAGTGACATTTCTCCAAATAATGCAATCTTCATATCTTAACTCAATTCAAACTAAATCTCTGATCGAAATCAGTAAAATCAACAGCAATTTTCACGAAGATAAGATCGAAAAATGTACAAAAATTATCCATCTACAATCTACATCACTCGAGCAACACTTCAAATTTCAATCAAGTCAAACAAAGTCAACCATCACATGTAGTCATGTACGTTCTGAATCAGCAATGTTTGATATCAATTTCAAAGTAAAATGTGGTTTAATCAACAAAATTTCAAACCGTGTGCAATTCAGAGATGTAATGTGAAGCAATTACTCTAAAATGGAACGACGATGAAATTCGATCAGTGCTGGAAATGGAAGCCCTAGATTACACGAATTGGAGAGTTGTTAGCATACCTGCGATGAAGAACCGAAGCTTTTGCGCGAAAGAAAACGAGAACCCCCCACTAGGTTTTGGGGGAGGACACGTTGTGGGAGAGAAGATATGTGGAACCGGTCTATTAATCACCAAATACAATATATTTTTTTTTAAGAATTAATTACACGGATGGTCCCTGTGGTTTAGTCAAATTACGGTTTTCGTCCCTGGGATTAAAAAATTACGGATTTAGTCCAACATAGTTTGATTTTCTTACACTAACGGTCCCTAAAGTGGATGGAGGTTAACTTTTCAGTTAATTTTTTTTTAAAATGACCAAAATACCCCTAACTTAAAAATACAAAATAAAAAATGAAACAAAAATTTACACCACCATCATCATCATGAGAACTGAGGAGTCATCCTCACTGGCACACCACCAACCCTAGCCCCTCACTCTTTCATCGCTGATTCCGGCGTCATCCTCACGGATACACCCAACTTATATCGCCATCCTCAACCACCCACTCCGATCTCCATCCTCAACCGTCAACCAACAGATTATCGCCCTAATCTTCAACTCCAATCCCTTCATTGTTCATCGCCACCCATCTCAATCTGGCCCGGTCGGGAACTCAGATATGGCAGAGGGTATATCTGGCAATCGATTCGAAAACCAAACCACTTAACTAGATTCAGCATTCTTCACCCTTTACCATCTTTTTTCGTCGCCATCTCCCTCATCCGTGTAATAGGCAATAAAATCGAGTGAGAGACGTATTTTGGGACATGGAGATAGATCCATTCAGGTTGTGGCAGTGATTTGATTGGTCTGGCGACTCAGGTGCTGGTGTTGTACCGTCGAAAAAACTGGTGTTGTACCCGCCGAAAAAACGAAGTCCGGTGGCTTGTGTGTGGTCACTTTGTTTGATACCAGATCCCTTTACCTAACACCAGAGACTTCGTTTGATACCAGATCCAGATACAGTTTGTGTAGGTTTTGTGGCGGTGGTGATTTAGATTTGCGTGGTCGGTGAGATACGTAAACAGGGGGTGATTTAGGTTTGCGGCAGTGGTGATTTAGGTTTGCGTGATTCACTCCTCCTTCTTCCTTTTTGCGCCTGCAACTCGAAACCAAGCACTCTCACCATCCATTAAACCCTAAAATTTGTCCTCTCCTCTTCGACTTCTCATTCAGTGTTCATAAAAGACGGCATCACAGGGTCGGGATGACCACGAGGAAGGTCTGATCGGGTCGGAATCATGCAAGGCTGGACAGGAGCCGACAGTTGTGGTGACGGTTCGTCTCAGGTAACGGAAGGTGGTAGTGGTTCACGGTGGTCTGAAGCTACGACGGGATTGAATGCAACAATGGAGACGGGATTCTGGTACCTAACAACAACGGCGATAAGTGTGTGAGCTGCTGCCATAACTCCGGCAGCAGCAGTGAGTTGTGTGGTCGGCGAGGAAGACGACGGAGACTGTGGTGGCAGCCATGGTGGTGATGGTGGCAGCCCTGGTTCATGGTGTCTAGGGTTTTAGTTTAAAATGGGGGTGGATAGTGATTTTAATTTATTTATGTTTTTATTATTATTTTTTTAAAGAGGGGCATTTTGGTCTTTTCACAGTCACTTAACATGAAAAGTTAACCCACATCCACTCCAGGGACCGTCAATGAAACGAAATGAAAGTTTTTTGGACCAAACCCGTAATTTCTCAAAGTTAGGACCAAATTCGTAATTTAGCCAAACCACAGGGACCATCCGTGTAATTAATTCTTTTTTTAAATTACAAGTATTTCACGGCTACGTGTAATGGTTTAATTAAAAAGTAAAAAGTAAAAACACATCCCGTCATATCATCGTCACGTCAGTAGGAGAGTAATCACGCCCCAAATCGCTAAGGTTTGTAATGATTTCTAGGGATGAGCATTTGGTACCGAGTACCGGTACCGTATTGATAGATTCGGTACGGTATTAGGTACCCACTTTTCCATAAATTATGTATCTGTATTTTCGGTACCGATACCGATATCATATAGAGATGAGCATTTTATAACGAGTACCGATAGATTCGGTACCCACTTTTTCAGAAATTCGGTACCGGTACGGTACCGATCTCATCCCTAGGTTTCACTATCCACATATATATACACACACATATACATATACAAACACATACACATCACACCCCTCAACGCCCGTGATTTGAATCCCACTCCCCCCCCCCAATTCACGCCCCGAATAACGCCTAGGGGACTGTGTTCCACGCCCTTTCACGACCAGGTGGATCACACCACCCCACAATCACACCCACTACACTTGGTCTAATGTAAAATATAACAAATAAATGTATATAGTGTTTTTATCTAATGAAAATTAAATCTATATGTTTTTGGTTTTAATAAGTTATATTATAGGTGTTCATGATATGGTTTTTATGTTATATTGTGAGTTAAATCGTTACTAATGATTTTGTTTTTATAGTTAAAATGTGTATATTGTTGCTATGATTTGGTTCCAAGGTGTGAGCTTGTCAGATATCTAAACAGATAACTTTTGGCACAGTTTAGATTGACTTGAGACTTTTTTAAACAATCAAATATCTTTCAACATGAAATCAAACCTAAATTGATGAAAATGAGCAAAAGCGATACGTCATGTTATCAACACGGGCACAAACATTGTAACCATATCATTGTTTTAAAAATCAGGTCGGGCCTAAAGCTGGCTAGGTTTGGTTCACATGTTATTGGAAGTCAAGGGTTTACCCGTCCGATTTTTGCTTTTCAAGTTGAACTAGCCTGTCAAATTTATTTTTCTAAAATAATTACTTCATGTTTCATGATTGATTTTTGATATGTTTAGGATGGTTAATGTTGAACTTGTTTATATTTGGATTGTTAATATTTGAAGGGTTTTTTATATTTTCTATAGGTTTTAATTTTTAAATTGATTATAATATTAGTTCGTCTTTTAGACCGGTCCAGCTAGTGTACCGATAGCACAGCCGGTTCAACATGAACATTCCAGGGTGTGGAATCAAGGTGAATTTTCAGGTGGTTTTAACTAGGAAATTTTATTAAATGTTTTTAATACACTTCAAAACTATTTTCTTGGTGTTTTATGATAGAGATGCTAAAGTTTAAATACATGCTTCCCTTGAATAATATTTAATTAATTTTAAAACAAAAGTGTTGTTTGATTTAAAATTATGGTTAATACTTAATATTACTGTTATCACTAATTTATACACTGTTAATGTCAAAAAAATATATATATTGCGTTTCAAGACAACACAATAATTTTATTTTGGTTGTTAAAGAAAATTGGTATGATTTTATTTTGTTTTATTTGTAATGACACTTACTTTTAAATTTACTTATCAATCAATCATCGTCACCTAATAATATAAACTCAATTATGATCCACGATTCAAAATGGAAAATGTCCTAGCATATCATTAGTCTTGTTTATTAATTAATTTTAGTAAGTCTTGAAAATATAATTTTATTTTGAGAGAATAATCAAAATAGTTATTCGTTTATTTCTTATAACTCTACGTATTAGAAAAACATTCGTTATTAGATACGTGATTTCATAGTCTTGTATCTAGTTTTGTTTGTGTATCGGACATTAATACAGGCTAAAATGCTTATGATACGTGTTTCATATTTCGTATCACATTTTTACTCGTCTATCAACACCAAATGTATTTTTTTATGACGAAGCAATGTAATATGTGACAACATATCATGTAATATATGCAATTGGGTATATATGCTTCATATTTATTTAGGGTTTGATATTATTTCTATTCTACATGGTGTTTCTAATAATTAGTTTTTTTTCTTCATGATTTTCATAATATATTGTAGGGTTTGATATTATTTCTATTCTACATGGTGTTTCTAATTCTTAGTTTTTTTTCTTCATGATTTTCATAATATATTGTTTAAGCAGAAAGAAATGTCCATGGTCTAGTGGCATTGATGATTGCTATTCACAAAAGTGGTGTGGGTTTAAATCCTACAAATAAAGGATTATGTGGTATTTAGGAAAATTGATGTAAAAAAGAGCATAAATAAATGCTTAATTAACGTTAAAATAATGTAAGTCACCACATAATATCTATATATATTTACTAGTGGGGAACCCGCACGCTATGGCGGAGTGTACAACTTACAAGTTTGTACTCGTCTTTCGTTAGTTGATCAATTGGTTTCTGCTACAGTGATTATGAGTTGCAGTTACTTGGAATAAATGTTAACCAATGCATTTTTTAGATGATCATATTCCAAATTTGTAGACTTAAATTTATTTAAACATTTTGGGTCTGTTAAGAGATTTAAATGAACTTTATCCAACTTTATTATATTATAATTTTGTACAAAAATCATTAAGCCCGACAAAACGGACAGTATGGTCGGGTCGGGCGATGTACCGTGTCAAAACGTATTCGGATCAAAATGGGTAACTATGAAAAGTGGTAATTTTGGTCCAGGTCAGAATGGGTTCGGGTCAAAACGGGTTGTTTTAAAAAGTAATAACATTATAGGGAATAACCTAATGAAATGAACAAAGCTGGTGATGGACATAATTACATGAATAATAAAAAAAACTCATGCCAAAATGTTACATGAACAATGTAACATCAAATAGCACCAAAATGATAAAAGGTTATTTATTTGGCTCAGTAACATCTGCATGTTACCCAAGTATTCTGCATTCTAATGCAAATTCTTCATTCCCACTACTTCTAAAGGCAGAGCTGCTTTTCCTCATACACGGCTTTTGCAAACTCACGACTTGTGTCAAAAATAAACAAAACTTGTTAATGTTGATAAAGTATATTTGAGCCTTTGTAATCAGGCAGGTCTCAAAATTGAAGCATACCATAATTTTTAATGCTTCTTCTGGGTACGTTCATTTTATCAAACTGCAACTGTATTATAAAGAACGTAAAACTTTACATTAAAAATAAAATAGATTTTAGAAATCATTTAGTTAGAAAAAGCTTTTGCATTGTTTTCTATTTATTTTTATGAAATGAAAGAAGATTCAACTGTTTTCTAATTTTTTTCTATAGAATGAGAAAACTTTAGACATAATTTTATTTGAAATTTAGCATTCATATTTACTAAGTCAAAATTACTAATTTAAGTTTTATTATGCATTTAGTTACACATTTTTTGTCATTGGGCCTCCTTTCACACTTAATTTGTTATTATCTATTTTGTTAACTAACATATGCAACTTAAGTTGTATACCTCTTGATTTGTTTTTACTTGATAGGGAGAACAGCATCGAGGTTCTTCTGAAGCAACCAACCTTTAGGGTAACCAAGTTCATGAGCTTCCAAATGAAGATGCCAGTTCATGATTTTAGAACTCAAGTTAGTAACTTCCATTTGACTCTCAAATGTGGTCTCCACCAATTGTTCTATAAATGTGGTCTCCTATAAACAAACAAACATTGAATCTTAAGTAAGACTGTAAGAGTGAATGTTAATTAAGCAAAGACAAAAACATTTATGCATACTTGAAATCCCTCTTTGATGGTGCCCAATTGACGAATCAAAGCCGAGGTGGGTTTTCTTTCCATCTCTTTGGGTCCCACAAGATGGTGCTATTGAAGCAAATACTGACATGCCAACATTAAATCTTCCAAGTCTTTTACTCTTCTCATTTCTGTGCCACCCAATTACTTGACTTCCATTGCACACGGGACCTTCCAAAGTTGAGTGTTTTTGCCTTGTGCAAGCATTGCAACTGGCCAGGTGCTAAATCGGCTGCAATCAGCAAACCAAACAAGAAAAAACAACATTTCAGAGTTTTAAGTGTTTTCCTTTCTACTGCTTATGGACTAAATATATTTGAATATGTTCACTCTTATGCTATCAAGATAGAAAAAAAATACATATATAAATGGTAGGTCTAACAACGATGCTTTTCGGTTATTTTAGCTTCAAATAAATATATAACTATACCCAAACCATAAAACTCGATTATTAAAAAAACCATAACCAAAACTATCAATTTTTCAAAATGTAGTTTGTTTTCGCACTCCATTTTATTCTAGACCAATTCATTTTTCTTGAGAATTTTCGACACCATATAATGTTGCTTAGGCTGCAATATTCAACACTTTTATTTTATTTACTCTAAATTGTCACTAACAAATACCTATCTAAAAGTCTGAAAAACGCATCTGTATATTTAACTTTCATAAGTAGAAAATGTGTAAAATTTTCATTGTGCGAACCATTATGATTCAAAAGGTAAAAATGGGTGATGATAATAACACATTCAGTGACAATTATGCCTGGCGAAGTGGGCGGGTTGGGTCGTGTGTGGTACCATGTCAGTGTCACAAGTTGTAGAGTTGTTCTAAACCTAAATAAATAGCGTTGATCGGTGTCGAAGGTACCGGTCAAAGATAAAGAATTAGAGTGTCCTAATCACCTTAAACTAGTTAGGGTAAGAAGGGTGTCGAACCACGAAGAGTTTGTGGTCGATGCTTAACTTCAATTAACAATGTGATTTATGAAGTTGCAATGGGTCTTTCTGACCAAACACAAGCAATGATTGAGGTGAAATTAACAACTCCAACAAGCAATGGTTATCAACTAGCAAAACGATCACGAGTAATCAAGTAGAAAATAAACGGTTTAAGTTGTAAACAATAATTAAAAAGGAATCACACCCGGGTTTCAAGTTCACAAGTAATTAGGGATTATCACACCAACATATGAGTTCAAACAATCGAATGGTTATCCAAATCAAATTAACCAAATCTAACCAAGAACATCAACATTCATACATCATCGGCAAATAGTGTAAAACAATATTCACGAATGAAATCGAGACAAATGTATGCAATATAGAATTAGATTAATCAATAGATTCAACACAAATCAAAGTTCATAGCAATTATCATCTAACGGGGTCAATGGTGCAAGAATTTATCGACTCCCGTGAGTTCATAACCATACTAAACACAAAGATTCAAGTATTTCAAACCAAACGATTACAAGAATTGTTTCTCAAAACTAGAACATGATAAAACCCTAAAAACTTACAAACAATCCACCCGGGAATGATTACCGGTGGATTAGCCGCTCATGGTTGTGGAATTCATCTTCAATCTTTCGAGTATCAATCTTTAATTGGATGTTAGAATCGTGTTCCTTAGCCTCCAAGAACTCCCAAAATCGCCCAAGAACCGATGTCAAAAAGATGATTTCGAATTTGGGGAAGAAACCCCCAATTAAACACCAAAATCGGCTGTTTCTCGAAAATTCGCGTCCAGAAAACGTAACCAGCGTAAGCCTACGCTGGGTTGGCGTAAGCTTACGCCGCCACACTAGAAGCTGATGTGAAAGAAATGTTCAGGCGTAGGCTTACGCTGGGTGGCGTAGGCTTACGCCAGGTCCTGAGTTTCCGTCCCGTTTTCTCCGTGTCTCTTCCGACTCTTGCATCTCTCACCTAATATCTTCCAAAATCATACTTTAAGCTTTCAACACCTGCACATGCATAGCTACACAAAACTTTTGTATTCCACATGTTAATTTACATAAATATAACATGTTACACCCTTTAATGCATAAAACTTTAGTCGCTTATCAAGCGTCTTCTCAAAATCTAAAGAAGAATACATTTGAGAGTTGAAAAACAATAAATCGTATAAAGAAAAACATAAGTTCCAACCTTACCTAGTACTGAAACCAACATATTGTAGTCAACTGTGAGCACTTTCAGGTTTTCCAAAACACCAAGCTCAGGAGGCAGTCTCAAGCTTATGAAGGATCAGAGACGGTACAACCTAAAACAAGAAATTCAATTATTCTGCATTGTAGAAAATCAGAAACCAACAAGAAAATATTTTTAAAAATGGATTAGTTACACAAACCAAATGACTGGTTTTTGGTTCAGTATTGACAAAAATACCAACTCCTTACATGTTTCCATCAGTACCATTTCTAGAACTTTGGTATTCCTACTTGTATAAATCATTACTAAGCATTAAATAATACAATAAAACTAAAAATAGTGGAAGTTAATCTTGGAAAGCTACCTTTGGACTTATAATGTGAGTGAACAAGTTGCCAAGAGCAGAAATCATTCCTCTGATCTTGCGGTAAGCTGCACCAGCTGTTCTAAGAGGAAGCATCTCCACCATTGTTTGCTGTAACTAAGAAATAATAATAAATTTTAGGAACAAATGATTAAAATTATATATTTAAAATACCATTTCAAACACGAAGGAAATTTACATAGCTTCGTATCCGAGGATTTCATTTTGGCCACCAGCAACAACAAATGTTCTAGTTAAAACAATCAAATCCGAGTTCCCAGCCACAGTTGGTCCGGTTGCATCAGCACTATTGATCAACAATCAAATGGAAACTATAACTTTTACTCGTTTGCCCAATCCCACTTTTGTTTAAAACCAACACGAGGTGGGGTATTAACCAAGAGGGTGGTTTCAATCTCGATTTAATTAGTAAAATACAGAAAGATAAAATGTAACAAAAAACTAAATCGGAAGCGGGTCATACCTATTTCTCATCAAAAATCTAGAGTTGTCAAGAACCGTCATAAAATTAATGAGGATTTCAAATTCAAATCAGAACACCAACCTAATACAACCAAATAGAAGAAAATGTTAGGGGGGGGGGGGGGCAGAAAAGATGACAGAAATAGCTGAATTGGGGGTCAAACCCTAAACAGTCAAATAAAGCAAAATACAAACCCGGAAGCAAGACTCATCCGGTACTTCCTGAACCCCAATCAAACCCTATCTCGCCTCCATCGTCTCAATATTGTAGGTTCACGTGGAATCAATTATCTTGGCGGTTCGATGATGACGCAACTTGCTCATATCTGGATGTAGACGGTTTGAACCCTCCCCCCTTCGATCTTCACTCTGTCTTCGTCTTCATCTTTGTATGTCGATCTAGGGTTTAAAGCTCAATCCACTCAGCTTTAAAACTTGTACCTGCGAGTCATTGAGATGGTCGTTACGAAGACGAACCAGCGAATCATTCAATGGGGCTTTAATGGCAACGACGTCTTAAGAATCCTTTATAAAGGAGTAACGGAGTATTGATAAAAAATTATGGTAAAAAGACATATATACCCATTGAATAGTTTTTAGTTAAGGTTTAATGTAAGGGATTAAATAGTAATTAATAAGTTTTAGTTTTAAATAGGGGTTAGAAGGTAATTATACATATTTAAGGCTTTATAAATTTATATATCATGCAATAACAATGATACAATGTGTCTTAAATTTTTTGTAAAATTACATTATCATCCTTGTAATACATATTATATAGTAGTATAGATATAGATATATATGTGTGTGTGTAACCACACAATTTGTAATCTCCAACAATGGTCATTTAGGATAACGAAGAGGATTATAATTTAGAGCACATAATGTCAACGACTAGCAATGTAATACATTTGGTAAAGCGACAAAAGGATACACGTGCCACCTATCACACTTAATGAGGATACGGTGGATTCATCTTCCACCATAAAAAATGAACCAACGTCAATCATAAAGGATTCGATGAACAAGAAAGGGTGGGCGAAGTGTGTGGAAGATGTCTACTCCCATAGGGACCTCCATGTAAATGCTACATTCTATAACATTGCATACTTAGATCGTTTTGAGTGCACGTGGAAACTCTAGGCTTTATTCCTTGAGTTTTCACATATTACATGTTATTGGGGAAAGCTCCATATACAATAACAGAGTCTCCCCAACTATAATGTGCCTTAACAAATTGATAGATTATGAGATTCTGATGTATTTCTTTGTATATTCATGCATAAGTTAGCTTTAGATAGACCAATAAAAACTATAGACTAAATTACAATTTTTGTCATTTATGTTTTCCAAAATTATGAAATGGATTCTTTAAAACTTTTACTTTCATTTACTGTCATTTATTTGAATAATTCTATCATTTCTTGTCCTTTTGAGTTAAGTTAAGGACATTATTGTCTTTTAGCTCTAAAGGACAATTATTGTAATATAAAGTTTACTTTATTTTTTTTCTTTTTTTTCTTTTTATTTTATTCTTTTTATCACTTTTATTTTATAGATTTTATTTAAAATTTTATTAATTAATTAACCAACTTATTTATTTTATAAAGATATATATATATATATATTTTATTTATTTATTTTCGTTTGTTTGAATAAGTAATATATACTTTTCTCACTTTTATTTTAAAGGTTTCTTTTAAATTTTATTAATTAATTAAGTAACTTATTTATTTTATAAAAATAATTTTTTTTATATTTTTATAATTTATTTATTTTCTTTTTTTATTAAGTTATTTATTTTTATCATTTTACAATTATTATATTTCTTTATACTATTTTTTATATATTAGAGAGTTAGTAAGAGTTTAAAGTTTATTTTGTAATCATACGCTCAACCTTGAGACCTTGTTTTCAGTCGAGCAAATGTTTAATGGATACTCGTTTGTTCATAACTTATTTTTAATCCAATAGGTTTTAACTAATAAATTTGTTAATTAGTTAAACAATGTAAACTAGTTCGATATAAATGTATTATGTGTATTGATTAAAATATAATTAAGTCACAAATTAAAGAGTGAACCAAACGGGTGAAGCGTTGGTTTTCGGTTGTCAAGGTCGTAAATAAATATAAAATGGAATCGTAAATAAGCAAAAATGGAATTTCATTTATAAACAAATTGGTTCGAATTACAAATGAAGAAAGATAGAGACACAATACATGTGCTTGTGTATGGAATTTGAATTTAAAGAGGAAAATAATGACAAATCAAAACTCTAGGTCCGTATGATAGATGATAGGAAGATGTGTTTTAGTCTATAAGCGATACTCACACCAAAGATTCTCAAGAAGATGTGACAGGTCCTTGCTTAGGGATTTATACACCACATCTTTCCTAGCTTAGTCGTCTTATGTAGCATTTCTGCTTTTCGCGTACATGTAACGCTTACATATTCGTGAATCAATGAATCTTCAAACCGGCTCTAACCTTTCTAGGATTTTACCTAAAACTGTCACGTAAAACAATCCGTTAGAAGGGGTTCTAGAGACAACCATGTGATGGTTAAGTCGTTATTCGTAGACTTGTAAATGAACTGAACATATTCGTTTCGTTCGTTTAACTTTAACCAAACAAACGATCGAACACGAACAAATAATAAAATTTTAAAGAAACGAAAATAAAGTAAATAAAATAATATATATATATATATCTTTATAAAATAAATAAGTTGGTTAATTAATTAATAAAATTTAAAGATTGAGTGTATGATTACAAACTAAACTTTAAACTCTTAGTAACTCTCTAATATATAATAAATAGTATAAAAAATATAATAATTGTAAAATGATAAAATTAAATAGCTTAATAAAAAAAGAAAATAAATAAATTATAAAAATATAAAAAAATATATATATTTTTATAAAACAAATAAGTTGTTTAATTAATTAATAAAATTTTAAAGAAAATTTTAAAATAAAAGTGACAAAAGTATATTACTTATTCAAACAAACGAAAATAAATAAAAAAATATATATGTTTATAAAGAACTCAAGAAATGTAAACTTTACATTACAAGAAATGTCTTTTATGGCTAAAAGACAATAATGTCCTTAACTTAACAGAAATATTTAACTACAGTTAGTCAAAAGGACAAGAAACGAGAGAAATTTTCAAATAAAAGACATTGAGTGAAAGTAAAAGTTTTAAAGAACTCATTCCATAATTTTGGAAAACAAAAAAAAGGATAAAAGTTGTAATGGATTACAAAACGCTTTTATGGCTCGTGTATTTTATAGTTAGCGGTATACAATTAAACTAATAGGGTATGTTTGGTATGAGGTAATGGAATGGACGAGTGAATGAAATGAACGAGGTAATGGAATGGACAAAGGAATGAAATGGTCCATTCAATTCCATTGTCTTGTTTGGTTACCATGAGGAAATGGAATAAATCATTATTTTATGTTGTTTGTGTGGACTATCGAGCTCTCAATGATATTACTGTTAAAGATAAGCCTGATTCCTATGATTGACGAGCTTCTAGATGAGTTGTATGGTTCTTAAGTTTATTCGAAACTCGATCTCGTTCCGGTTACCATCAAATTAGGGTCAAGAATGATGATATACGCAAGATGGCGTTTCGGACACACGAGGGTCATTATGAGTTCGTTGTCATGCCTTTTGGTCTCACAAACGCACCTACCACCTTCCAATGTTTGATGAATGACATTTTTCGACCCTATTTACGTAAGTTTATTCTCGTGTTCTTTGATGATATATTAATTTATTCTAAATCCATGGAGGATCACTTGTCTCATTTAAGAATTGTACTGGTGATTTTGGAAGCTCAACACTTATATGCCAAGGCTTCCAAGTGTTGCTTTGGAGTTTTGCAGGTTCACTACTTGGGCCATGTTATATCTGCAAATGGGGTGGCGGTATTGGATTGGCCCCGTCCCACTAACGTTAAGGGGGTTCGGGGATTCCTCGGGTTGGCCGGTTATTATCGCAAGTTTATTAAAGGATTTGGGTGTATCGCCGCTCCATTACATCGGTTGGTTGGTAACGCTAAGTTTCAGTGGGATGAAGCGGCGGAACAAGCTTTTCGAAGGCTTAAGGTGGCTCTTACTACTACCCCGACCCTTGGGCTTCCTGATTGGTCACACCCTTTTACTTTAGATTGTGATGCAAGCGGTACCGGCATTGGTGCTGTTCTCACTCAGAAAGGCCGGCCGATCGCTTATTATAGCGCCTCCTTGAAAGGTACCATGTTAGCTTGGTCGACTTATGAAAAAGAGATGCTCGCCATTGTTCAAGCAGTCCGTAAGTGGCGCCCGTATTTATTAGGTCAACCCTTTGTGGTCAAGACCCATCACTTGAGTCTCAAGTACTTATTAGAGCAGCGGATTTCGACACCCGCCCAAGCCCGTTGGTTACCAAAGTTGTTGGGGTATGACTATCGCATTGAGTATAAGAGAGGGGCGGCAAACAAAGGGGTCGATGCCTTATCGCGACAACCCGAATCTACTTGCTTGGCAATTTCGCACCCCTGTACTAAATGGTGGGATGATCTCAAACAAGAGGTACTTACTGAACCTTATTACCAAACTTTATCTACCACTTTGAGGCCCCAATCAAAGGTTTATCGTGGTGGAAAGAGATGGTGTATGGTTTATGGGAGGGGTTGTTATTTTGAGTCCCTCTTCGTCTCTGATTAAAAATGTGTTAGCTTTTTGACATTCTTCACCTGAGTGAGGGTGGTCATTTTGGCTTTCACAAGACGTTGGCCCGGGTTAAACAAAATTTTTGGTTGGTGGGTGGGTCTTAAGCAATCAGTGAAGGTTTTCTTACAAGAGTGTCATGTTTGCCAATGATTCAACTTTCAAGTTCGATAGCATGAAGCCGGCGGGTCTTTTACAGCCCCTACCCAATCTGGCGCGTGTGTGGGAGGATATAAGTATGGATTTTGTGGAAGGCCTTCCGCCATCTCATGGGTTCATGGTTATTATGGTTGTTGTTGATCGCCTATCTAAGTATGCCCACTTTGTTCCTCTTAAACATCCATTTACCGCTGCTACTGTCGCCAAAGAGTTCATTGCTAATATTGTTAAACTACATGGAAAACCGTCTTCGATGGTGAGTGATCGTGACAAAGTGCTCATTAGCTCTTTTTGGCAATCCTTGTTCAAGCTCCACGGGTCGAGTTTATGTATGAGCTCTAGTTACCACCCTCAGTCGGATGGTCAAACCGAAGTGGTCAATCGGACGTTAGAGCAATACCTAAGATGTTTCACGGGTGACACTCCAAAAAAGTGGGCTGATTGGTTGCCCTGGGCGGAGTATAGCTACAACACCTCTATTCACTCGGGTACCAAAATGTCTCCTTTTGAAGTGGTTTATGGGAGGTCTTCCCCTCGTTTACTGACTTATGTTCCAGGTACCACTAATGTTCATGAGGTGGATGTCTATTTACAAGATAGTCTCCTCCGTGAACTTAAGTCAAATCTCTTGGCGGCACAAAACCGAATGAAGTCGAGAGCGGATTTGCATAGACGTGAACTCGACTCCCAAGTGGGGGACTTGATATATGTGAAGCTCCAACCATACCGGCAGCAATCCGTGGCAACAAGGTCCTCGGCGAAACTCTCACCTCGTTATTTTGGGCCTTTTCCGGTTCTTGAGCGGGTTGGGCAGGTTGCCTACCGATTGAATTTACCTGCCGGATCAATGGTTCATAATGTATTCCATGTTAGCATGCTTCGGAAAAGTTGTGGCCCGACGGATGTTGTGTCGCCTTCGCCGCCACTGGATTTTGACATTCCTCCAGCGGAACCGCTACCGGAACGCATCCTTGATGAACGGGTTGTGCAGAAAGGTAAATATCGTCCAAAAACTTAAGTACTCGTTAAATGGGTCGGTCATCCGTTGGAAGAAGCAACTTGGGAGGCGAAATGGCGCTTAGCTCGTGCTCATCCTGACTTCCACCTCGAGGAAAAGGTGGATTTGAGGGGAAGGGATTGATATGTGCTGGAATTATGCATGAGTTACGTGGACTTAGCATGCTCATTTATTTATTTTCTTTGTTATTTTATGTTGACTTGTTTTCCAATTCTAGTTGTCAGGAGTGTCCTGGAATAAAGGAGTGGTGATCCATGATCTCCTCCACGTGAGTAGTGGGTAGTGATTGTATTTTGGTTTTCTGATAATGAGAAGATATCCAGAAAATTGCTCCAATAGTGTTTCCTTATCCACAACTCTATTTTCTTGAATTCTCTGAGAAACCCGATCTAATCACATCATCAACCAACGCCATCACCAGTAAAGAAATGTCCATTCAGATCCGACGATTTCGGGATGGGGTTGTGCCACCGAGGAGAGGGTCGGGGAGGTGATTATAGTGGCTAGAGTATGTGGTGGTTGTGTTCTTACATGGAGAGATGGCCGGAGATTGGTTTGGAGGGGGTGGCGGTGGTCGGAGATTGGTTTGGAGGCGGTGGTGTGGCCGGAGATGGCTGATTCGTGAGGTGGTGATGCTTCTATGGTGGTAGAGAGATGAAGGGGGTGAAGTGGGGGTAGGGTTGAGGGTGAATAAATTACAAAAATAGTTCCTATATTAATGTAGATTACACAATTAGCCTTTATATGTGAAAAAGACTAAAACACCTTTATTTTTAACAGAAAAAATTAACGGTGTTAATGAGTTGGACTTAATTGAGACAAATTACATACCACGTGGAGCAAAAAAGTCAAATTAAAACTAATTAATCAAAATCGTTATTTTGATCAAACCACAGGGCCAAAAACAAAGTTTACCCGTTCAGTTTTTTGTTTCTGTTGTGAAACCGCCTCTCCAACATCTTCGAGTTTCGATTTCCTTCTCCACGCATAGATGACGGTGGCAACAATGGCGTCGGAGGTTCTGGTGGAACGACAATCTCTCAAGAAACTCACATTTAAATCCCTAAAACGTGCTCTCGACCTCTTCTCTCCTACTCACTCTCAATTGCCCACTCCCGACCCCGGCAGGTTTCGTTCTAACCCTAATTTCGATATCTCAATGCACATATATTCATTATCATTCCAATATTATCATCTAATTGTTCTTCACCTGTTAACCTGCAGCAAGAAGATACGCATGAGCCATAAGGTTAGTCGTTCACCATATTTCCGCTTAAATTGACACAGATTGCTCGAATTCAAGAGAAAAGTGGTAGGAACGATTCTAATTGAACAGTGTTTCATTTAATTTATGATATAATGCGTATTGATTTTGGAGAGTAGTAGGTGTGATATTAGAAGTTAAATTGGTACTTTTTGGTTTATGTGATGTGTGCTTTGATGATCATGAAGCTACATGTTGAGTACTGTGGAATAAAAAGCGATTCGAATCAGCCAGTCAAGAGTTCCTCACAAAATCACCTTGCACCTTCCAACTCAAATGCTCTTGTGCTACTAGGTACTGATCATTTTCATAATTAAGCATATAAGCTTGCTTCTGTGTGTTTTACAGTCTTTTATTATTTACTGTAAATAAATACCGTCTTATATCTAGGGTGTTCGTGGTCAGGTTCGGCCTGTTTTGATGAAAACAGCGGTTTTGAAAAAGACAGATCAAACCGGCGGGGGTTGGTTGTGTTGGGCGGTTTTGGTGGTTTGAAGTTGAACCAGGTTTTTTATTTCTTTTTTTCAAAATTGTATCGTTAGTTTGTATTTTTAAAATGATAAAGATGGTTTATTAATATAATATACATAAATGCCTACTCCAAAAAAGAAAGAAATAGTAATGAAGGATAAATGGTTGGTTCCAAGTTCCAAACCGTTGAACCGCCAAACTGGCTGAACCGGCTGATTTGCTTCTGTTTGAACGATTCGGTTGGCTTAACGGTTTTTGAACACCCCTACTTATATTGAACTAAAAAGGTTGCATATTGCAAGCGAGTCGTCAACTGCTAAACACCTACTGATTGGATATGATCTATATTAATATATTATACATATAACTTTGCATGTCGGATGTTGCTGTGTCCTAGATCAATCAGTTGCTCAAACAGTTAACTTTTCAGTTTGCTTATAAATGAAACTAAACAAAAATGTTATTTTGACCAAAATAGGTTTGTAATCAATTAGAGAAGAGATTACCAATATGATGAGACGCATCATCTTTTGACATCTATCAAATAATATATGTAGGTACTGAAAATTCTAAGAAGGCTGGTGCTCAAAGTGATTTAACCATTACTCCTCTTCGACCAAAGAACATGTAAGCGCCTTTTCTTTCTTTTCTGGTTTCATTGTTTCTACAGATATCTTTTTTTCTAGTTTTTTAGTTGGTCAACTGAGTAGGTTATGAAAATTTTGTTTGACAGAGGTGATGGTAATATGACCGGAAAAAGTACCGCCGTCATTCCTGCTCATGGGACTTCAGAAAGGTGATGATAATTTCTTTTTTTATTATCCATTTGCAATTTTGCATCATATGCCACAGTTTAAAAGCATGAAGCTTAATCTCCCAACTCTCTGGTTTATAGTCACTTTCCTATGGTAATGAAATCGTTAACCTGTATTGCTTGTTGATTTGTTTGACTTGTTTCTTGTAGGAATCTGTCAACTGCAGCTCTCATGGAAAGAATACCGAGCAGATGGCCACGTCCTGTATGGCATGCTCCATGGAAGAATTACAGAGTGAGAATCTTGTTCTTCTTAATACTTTGACTTTTTTTTGTATCATATCAAATAAGAATTTCATATACATATTCGAGTGTATTTTTGAATGCTTGTGATATGAAAAAATAGATTATACACACATAACCAGAACTAGGTACACAACTACACATGAATAATAAAAATATTGTTTTGTTACCCTGATTACTCACCCTAAGATAAGTTGGTGTTTCTATGGTTAATTAATGGTCTATTAGCACTTAAAATAAAGTTATCAATGGCTTGCTTTAGGAATCTGAATCTTTTTCTTTTTTTCTTTTTTTGGCCTTGCTTATTTTTACTAAACCGAGCTATTATATTTGCAGGTCATTAGTGGCCATTTGGGATGGGTGAGATCTGTTGCGTTTAGTCCAAATAACGAGTGGTTCTGTTTTGGTTCTGCAGATCGAACAATTAAGGTAATTAAGTTAATTATTGAAAATATAAAATTACAAATTAAGCAGAACTAAAGAGATTTTGGTGTACAATGTTTTTTGCGTACCTATATAATGAAATTTTTAAGGTACTATTTTTTTATAAATTAGAACTTTTAAGAAGGCACCCTAAATTCTAATATCTTAAATCCATATTCTTATCACAATTATTTGCATAATTATTGCTTATAAGAATGTTAAAAATTTGTGCCCTGTATAAGAGTCATGTCTCTACCAACTGCAAGTAATTATTTGTTTGGAAAGAAAGAGCATTATTCAATGTGTTTATAATTATACCAAAGCCAACATAAACAATATACACAACGTCCCATAAATGGAGACTAAATTGGCTTCATCTACACTAGTTTGAAATCCTAATTTTGAGAAAATCATTAAAATAACAGAAAAATCTTAAAGCCATCTGGGTTCTTGTATTTCATAGTTTATGTTGCTAATAGTTTTTAAACTAAAAGGTTACACTAAATTACATATAATCTGAACTTAAACTATTAAAAGATTTGTTATTTAATGAACGCAGATAATGGATAAAAGAATTCGTAAAAGGGTATATCCAGCGGATGTGTAAACGGGGTAGATATTAAATGGCTCGAATGCTTACTATATACCTTCCATTTACAATCCGAGTATATGATATGGAATATGCAAGTCATGAAACTTATATTGAAAACTTGTTTCAGTGCTCAAAGTTTTATTCTATAAATTTGTAAAAGACCAACGCCAATTTTGATGGCACAGGCCCGAAAATCACACACCCACAAAACTCGGTTGATCAAAACTGATCGACTCTTTTGTTATTGATAATGCGCCTACTTTTACAATAGACCAAGTCTCCTGTTTATTATATACTAGCCTTTAATGACCAAGCAACCCTAATGACTCTTAATAGGAAACTAAACCAACCATATCCCTGCTTTACCAAACTACTAAACAATAACAAATAAAAATACCATTCCAAAACTAAACAAATAACCCTAAACAAAATAACCAAACCGACTCTAAAACTAGAGCGACCCAAATATTGACCCGTGACCCATTCGGTTTCATGTGAACAAACCCGATTAAGTCCAAAAAAATTTCGTTTACAGTTTTGTGATTCTACAAGAATTTCAAATCAGTGGATCCATATTTCTTACACTGTCACTAAAGGATTTTTATTGATTTTGACAGATTTGGGATGTGGGATCAGGACGGTTAAGGTTGACACTAACAGGGCATATAGAGCAAGTTATAGGTATGGTTTTTAAATTAACCAGTTATTTCTGGTTACACATCTTGACCTGCTACCTGTGCCACCCATTTTGCCACCTCTATTTATGCCATTGATCTTGTACCCTTTGCATCTGAAACAAATATCCTACTTTTTGTATTGCAGGTCTTGCTGTTAGCACTAGGCATACCTATATGTTCTCTGCTGGAGATGATAAACAAGTTAAATGCTGGGACCTAAAACAGAACAAGGTTTCAAACTTTCAATCATTGACCAGTGTCCAATATAATTTTATTTTATTTTTTTATGTGCAAATTTCTGAAATTTATTATTATTTTTTCTTTTGAAAGGTTATTCGGTCATATCATGGTCATTTGAGTGGTGTATATTGCTTGGCACTTCATCCCACTATTGATCTTCTGCTTACTGGTGGTCGGGATTCTGTTTGCCGGGTATGGAGTTAATAATGTATAAAAAAAATTAAGAATTTATGAAGTTAACATTTGGCACTGTAACATTTTCAGGTATGGGACATTCGCAGCAAGATGCAAGTTTATGCTCTTCCGGCCCATGGTGATACAGTCTGTTAAGTGTTTACCCGACCTATGGTAAGCAATACAGTTAAACATTATATCAGTAACTTCTTCTCTTTTGATCGTTAAAAAGCTTAATACGGTACACTTTCTCTCTGGATCCTCAAGTTGTAACCGGCTCCCGTGACAGTACCATTAAGTTCTGGGATCTTAGACGTGGTAATCATTTTTTGTTGATACAAATACATGTATTTTTTTTATGATCTGGATTTAAGCTGGTTTGTTGCTCTCGTAGGTAAAACAATGGCAACTCTTACCCATCATAAGAAATCTGTACGTGCATTGGCACAGCATCCTACCAAGTATGTAACTATATTATTTTTTCTCATATAATAATTTGAATCTGTAATTATCGTTTTTTTGTTTTTGAAATTGCAGGGATAGTTTTGCTTCAGCATCAGCTGACAATATAAAAAAGTTCAGCCTTCCTAGAGGAGAATTTTTGCATAACATGCTGTGAGTTTTCTACCAAGTCTTACCAATAAACCATTGAAACCCGTCCGAACCGCCCAAACCGAAGCAAGTAGGCCGGTTTGAGATATATGCAGTTCGGTTTTAGAGGTTTTACACTTAAATGGTACCCCAATGGGTTGGAACTTGGAACCGGTCGTTTTTAACCTTTATAATCTTTTTATGTTTGTAATACGTATATGTATTATATTCATGAACCATCTTTACTATTTTAAAATTTCAGTACAAACTAACGATTTTGAAAAAAAAAATGTTTAAACCGCGAAATTGCCAAAACCGAACTGCCAAACCGCTACAACTGGCTGGTCCAGCCAACCCACCCCACCTGGCCTTTTTGGTTTGTTGATTCCCAAAACCGTAGTTAGCGGTTCAACCCATAATTTTCGTCAAAACCAGCCGAACGGGACCGTGAACACCCCTGGATTACCAATTTATACCAATTGCAAATATATTCTCTTTTCTTTGGACCCATTAAACAAACGGATCTTAATTGGTTGTTTAATCAGAAACCACATGCATCTTGGTTAGATCATAGATCATGGGAAAATATCACCCATACCTGTGGGAACTCAAAATATACTGGTAATTGTACGCAATATGCTACCCGATATTAATGTAGTAAATTTACCAAGCATGTAAAGTACTAAAGTTACCCACCACAAATGTACCTGGCCCGTGGGTATGTGTCTAAATTAATTGATTATGATCCTTTTGATGAAAAGGTGACAACGGGAGTTTGTGGTTCTGGGACTGGAAAAGTGGTCATAGTTTCCAACAATCTCAAACAATTGTTCAACCTGGTATGCTCCCTTTTATCCGCCCTCTTCAAATACCAATCATCTACTTCTCCATGTATTTAAAAGGTTGTAAATTTGACCCATACTCGGTTTATGTTTGCATCTCAAACGGGTCGAAGTGTATTTTTAAAAGAAAATTACTAAAGCAGCCATTTTCATGAGCGTGTTCCTCTATGGCCATGTCAGAATAAATTCACACATATAGCCATGACCTATGCAAGTTAAATGTGCATACAAAATAGATACTCGAATCTCATTCGTGTATCAAATCTTCTCGCGCATTATTTAATATAGGCGGATGAAAATACATTTTTTTGGTATACGTGAGTAAAAGTACATACGTAACCAAGGTGTCGTGTATGTGCCGACTCCACATTTGAATTTGTGCCTATATGATCATATAGGTATAACACACCCATAAAAATGGCTGTTTTCGTGATTTTCTCTATTTTTGATGCATAAAACATCCTATAACATACCCAGAAATAGTGTGTATATATATATATTTTATCAAACCGACCCGACCCGACCCATATCAATAAATGTGTGGTTTGACACTTATACACATATTGGGAGAGTATCTGAAACAAAGGTTTTGTTGCTTTAGGGTCACTGGATAGTGAGGCTGGAATTTACGCGCTATCATATGACATAACGGGCTCAAGGCTCGTTACATGTGAAGCAGACAAAACAATCAAAATGTGGAAAGAAGACGAAAACGCCACTCCTGAAACTCACCCGGTCAACTTCAAGCCCCCTAAAGACATTCGTAGGTTTTAAGCGTAATTTACTGGGCCGATTTTTGAAGAAATTATGTCTTTTTTTGTTAATTGTTTTGTAATTTTGGGTTAATTAGTAGCTGAGAAAGTGTTATTTAGTGTTTTTCATATGATAAGAGCAAGGGGTATACCCCCCATCATCCTCTCATGTGATCCTAGGTGGCACCATTACTTGAATGATACACCACCCCTTTGTGGTGTGATAATTTGTGTGATTTTTTGGCGTTAAAAAGTCACGGGAGAAGAACAAGTGACGAGGGAGTGGGTGGTGAGGTGGCATTGGGTGTGATTATTTTCACTTGATTGATACACCACCCCCTCTCCAAGTGATTATTTTCACTTGAGGGTCACTTGGAATGACACAAATGGGACCAGTCATGTCTGAGAAGGTTGGATATTTGTAAGTCATCATGAAGTTATGCTTCCTCAAAGGTTAAGTAGCATGCCAGCATATCTTGTTATTTACTCATGACAGGTGATGTTTGTTGACTTGGTCAAACACCACTTTTTAAAATGCCCTCTTTAAAAAGACCAACTTAAGATAAGAAACACTTTTAAGAAACTAATTATAATAAAGTAAGTTTGACCATTAACCAAAAATAGACGTTGACAAAATGTGCTGTGTGTATTTGATATGAAGGAGTTTACTCATTTAATGGTTAAAACATGGGCAGCACATTTAAGTAACAGAAAAAAAAAAAAAACAAATACTATTTGCCATTCTTTATGTCTAGTCAAAGTTATAAAATTTAATACACAAAATCATTTATTGAAAATATTCTACCCAAATTTTCTATTGACTTTTTCGTATGAAAGTATTAAGTGCCACATTAAATCTCCAACTACTTTTTGAGAAAGAAAAAACACAGCTTTTAAAACATTAGTTTTTTTTTTAAACCACCATATATTAAAGTGTAACTTTGTAATGGAAATTAACTATAAATGATCATATTGCTCATATTCACTCTTCTTTGTGTTCAAATCACAAAAAATACATTCAAAACAAAGATGAATGACAGGACAGTCAGTGGCGGAGCTTGAAGAAAAAACGTAAGGGGCGGGATTTTTTTCCTATCAAGTGGGGCCGGAACTATAAAATTTTCCGTCGAATACGTATAAATTAACACTACTGAGCGAAAAATCGGCCGAATACGTATAAACTAACACTACTGGGCGAAAAATAGGGGAGGGGAGGGTTGAGGACAGTATAATGACCCCACGAGTTTTTCAATAAACAAGTTTAACGATAGTCATCATCAAAGAAGTCACTCCTATGCACCAAAACAAGATTAAAGATAATGGTATGTGAATTGTGCCAATGAAACAAAACGATTACCTTAAAACCAATGTATAAACACGACATATTTTTTATAATTTCATCAAAATCTTTCATAAAACAATCGAATTTTATAAAATGAGTCAAGCATTTATATAATTATATCTCCAGAAGGTATCTTTTCTAATAAAAATGTTTTCAAAGTTACAAATGATCAAGAAAATGTGGTTTGAACTCTAAGGCAAAGTAACTTGAAAACAAACAAACCAACCTTCTTACCTTGAGGAAAGACCCTCCGGAACACTTTAATTTATGTTAAAGCTCTTATCGGTTTTATTTAGGGCCGACAATTTCTGGCACGGTCATGTTAGCACGACACGAAACGACACGGAGTTAACAGGTTTCGTGTTTGCCCTTAACAGGTTTCGTGTCTTAAACAGGTCGACATGTAAATCGTGTCTTAACAGGCTAAACATCTGTTAACCTGCTAATTACCTGCTTATATTTTTAATTAAAATAATAATAACATATTATATTTGCTTTTAGACTTTTGTGGATTTTTGTTTCAAATAACTGATGGATTATGTATTAATTAAGACTTTTAAGCTTGTTTGGCAATTTTTGTTTCACTACATATGCATTATTTATCGTGTCTTTAAACAAGTTTCTAAACATGTTTTATCGTGTTAACCTGTTACTTAATTAACAAGTTCGTGTTCGTGTTCGTGTTTGGAAAAAACTACACGATTAGTTAGCGTGCCGTGTTCGTGTCTTGCACCACATGTAATCGTGTCTTAACAGGTCGTGTCTGACATGTTATGCCAGCCCTAGTTTTATTTGATCAAATGACACCTTTTTAAAGACCTCTTGCTTAGTGTTTCAGACTTTGATAGATTTCAACTCATTACAACGGCTAAAAGTGTGTGAGAGAAAAGCGCTCCATACAAGAGAACGCTCGATGCATGGTGTGTTCATGGATCGACCATGAGACGTCTGCCACTTTTGAAATGCTTTCTCTTACATTTATTTAAACCCACACTTGGACTGACCTCTTATATTCTAAAAACACATAACAGCTTGCACATGTTCTTGAGTGATCATTTGTTCCATACAACTTCGGAAATTTAATCTCAATAGATTAACAAGAGAAGGACAAAGCTGGATAGAAATATATGGAGAAATACTGGTGATCTCTACCATCCTAGACAGGCGATTTGTAAAACAGGCATCTCTATCGATTTAAAGAGATGACACTGGAAAGAACTCTCGGTGAAAACCAATAAGTATCCACTTGATTGCATTCATTTTTTTTAATTTTTTTTGTAGTGATATCTCTAACCCTTTATCTATCTACATTGTTCGTCTTGAATTGGTTGAGTTGTATAAAAGTAAAAAATTGTTTATTCATTGCATTTAGGAGAAAAAGACATACAACAAGTTTAATGAGCTATAGATATAATCTTGCTAGTTCACCATGCTAGAGGGAATTTAGATCAGGTTCTTACACACATATAAACGAGTTACTGTAAAAAAAAAGAATTCTTTTGTACAAAGCGTATGAAGAAAATCTAGCCCTTAATTACATGAATGATGATGATTTATTTGGCGGTACAACACTATTGTACTTAGTAGGCAACATTGTAACTAGGCTAAGTGTAATGGGCGTGGAAGGGGGGTGGCGTGATCCACCTAGGCCGTGAATGGGCATGGAACACCACCCCCGGGGCGTTATTGGGGTGAATGGGGGGTAAAATTCAAATCACGGGCGTGGGGCAAGTGTTTGTGTGTGTGTTATGTATATGTATATATATAGATAATGAAACCATTTACACACCTTAGTGGTTGTGTTTAGTGATTGCCCTGCTCCTAACATGACGGAGCTTTTTTCATTTTTTTTAGTGAAACAATTACACAT
Organism: Smallanthus sonchifolius; assembly: GCA_023525975.1. NCBI lineage: Eukaryota > Viridiplantae > Streptophyta > Magnoliopsida > Asterales > Asteraceae > Smallanthus > Smallanthus sonchifolius. The sequence continues at coordinate 25,278,858 of CM042021.1, read as the reverse complement.
AGTTTGCCTCAGTAGAAACTTATAAATGAATGAAATGATAATAAATTTAAATTAAAAATAGTATCCAACAATTCTTTTTTTAAATCAATAATATACTTCAATTTTTGTAAAAAAACTTTTGTATAATAATACATACTTTTTTTAGGATTGAAAAAAAATAACTTTATTCTTTTAATTTAATATGAGTCTTGATATATTATTTTTATAATACAAACGTTTTTAAAAGGGGTTGATACGATGTGTCAAACCGCTGACAACGATGTATTAAGATAAGAGAAAAGTAGACATTAAGGGGGTCGCACCCCTGCGGGGTGAAAGTGGCAAAGCGTCAAAATCTAAACGATTATTAATGCACATGTTTATAATGGTGAGTCAAACTTTGCAAGTTTGATGCATAATGTAATAGGTTTGATTTATAGGTTTATGATGATACATTCAACTTTACATGTCTAATGTATAGGTTATGATGGTGTGTCCAACTATAAAGGTTTGATACGTTATTGTTACATATGTTTGAAGAACAAGTTTTATAAAAGTGAATCAATACAATTGCAATCCAACTTTATAGGTTATACGTACAAATTAAACCCCTTTATCATTCCTTACATATTGATTTTCAACTTTAGCGTCAAAAGAACAAGATCTACACGGTAGAGTAAAAAAAATAACCATAACTGATACAAAAATTCGTATTATTTTTCTTAAAGGCAAAACCATACAAACCTGATGTGCAAACATAAATAATATAACAATTCATGTTATTTTTCGTTAGTGATTGTAGAAAAACATTCATAAAGATAATGGCAATTTCTAAAAGTAAAGGGATAAAAGGTGTAAGTATAGAAACTTCATCATCAAACTTCATCATTAAATTTAAGTAGAAGAAGAAACCTCGAATGAAAGTGACGAGTATATAAGAGAATTATTGGTGAAAATTTGAAGAACCTAAGAACGGATGTCTAAAAAAGAAAAAAATATTTTAATATTATCTATTTTGTTTTTTAAGATAATATAAAGAAGATTCTTTATATATATAAACAACACTTGAGAAATCTTGTGGTATTTATTGTGTTCGATGTTAACGATACTGGAACTTTAAAAGCAAATCCATTAAATACAATGAGCTGTTCAACAATAGTTTCCTAAATTCAAAAATGATTTTTTTTTGTATGAATTTATTAGATACAAAAGTATTGTCTCCTGTTTTAAATGAGAAGAGAGAGTCAATGAGCGACCCCAAATTAATTGGTTTGAGAGTAGACATCCCTATGGCCTTTCAACGTGGAGGTCATGAGTTCGAGACTCACTTGGTACAATATGCTCAGGTAGGCCAGAAGTTTTTCCATGTACAGTGGGTCTTCGGGTTGTGGGTTTCCCCTGCAATGGTGGGCGGGCCGGGTCACCAGCGTTGTCTGTGTTCGCGGGCGTGGGTGGCTTTTCGCCAATGGGTTTACTCGGGTGGTCGGGCTTATAGTATTCGTTGGTCATTCAAAAAAAAAATGAGAACATAGTGTCACACCCCAACCGACGGCGGAAACGTCGGGGCGGGACATGGAGACTGTTCATGAGCACACGGTTGACTATGTTGTAATAAATTAAAACATCACATTTCATTTCAAAGTTCAAACCAAATAGAATTCAACAAATACAAGAAATTGAAATACATAATAAGTTCATTTATTATATTATCTAGGTCCACAACTTAAGTGAAGCAAGCTTGATCAATCTCAAACATTCGTACCTGAAACATGATTAAAATAAGGTCAACTAAAAAGTTGGTGAACATACATAGGTTTTGACTCTAAATAGTATCATTGTGTTGTGTGCATACAATCCATACATATCATGGTTAATAAGGCAAATATGGAGAGTTACCATTGTGAAACCAAATTGTACAATCAAACCTTTGTAACTAGCATGCAAAAACCAAAATGTGTTGTCGGTAACAATCACCCTACGTGGGTGGGTTTGTCAGACTCAATTGATCTATCATTGTTAATCGTCGGCTTGTGTTGTTAATGATTGCACATGTAAATTGCACACAAAGTAGTTTACACACCTAGTACTCAAACATAAGGCTCAAATTGCACACATGAATATAGGGTGGAATTGTATTGTGTAATTTGTAAACATTGTATATTGAAACTCATGTTCCACTCCAAAAATGTAAATAATGTAAAAGGGGGCTATGTAAACTCACTTGTAAGTTGTTTATAGATAGTACGGGCAATAGATAGCACAAGTGATCCCCAAATCACAAGATTAACCTACAGTTGGATTCATATGAATTTGATTTAGTAACATGCACAATGTCTAAAGTAGAATGTTAGGGTTCAAAGGGATTGAGCGTAGGGTTTTGTACAAGAGTGTTTGTGTCATTACAAATCATGGATGTGTATTGGTGTTATAAAAATGAAAAGGGGTAATAATAATAATAATAATTTGATTTAGGGTTTAATTTTGAATAACTAAATGAATTAAATAACTAAGTAAATTTATTTATTTAGAACTAGTAGTGTGGATTATATTTATTCAAATATAATTTAAAAAAATAAATTTTATTTTGTTCATTTATTTATGAAAATATGTCATATATATATAAGGTAATTATATATTAGTATAAATAAATGAAAAATCATACTAATCATAATTATTAACCCTGAATAGGTTATTAATATGAAAGAAAAATTTATAAAAAAATGAAAAGGTGAGAATGTATATGTATATTGGGAAAACGATTTATGATATTTGTTTTTAAAAAATAAAAATAATATATGGGTTTAAAAATCTTTGTCGAATTTATATAAAATAAGAGATTTTAGACTTATTATGAAAAGATTGGTTTAAAATAAAGTTTAAATGATTTTTATATTAAAGATGAGATTTAAAACATTTAATTTATAAAAATGGTCGTTTCGTGTTAGATATTGCTAATTATTGTACTAATCCATCCAAAATGGCATTAAGTTTATAAAATAGTTTTTATATATTTAATTTGTTGCCTAAAACTGTCTTTAAAAAAAAATAAACAGCCCACCCGGTTCGAACCCGGGTGGCTGTTGTGTGAGACCCAAGCATTAACCGCTGGACCACGAGTTATATCTTTGAAACAGACCCGGTCCTAAATCTCTTAGCATGCAGTTACAGTGGAACCGGGTTTGGGTCTAAGCAGTTGCGCAAAAAGAAGTCGGGCGTATGGGTGGTGGGTTTCGAACCCACGCCACCGGGTCCAGTGGTGCAGTGGCTTACCATCTGGACCGGGTGGTCTCGCTGGTGACAAAGGATTCCAATTAAATAAATAACAAACATGAATCAAACCCCAAATTCGTGTTGCCGCTTAAAAGGACAAGAACCCTAGATTTTAAGATGGTTCGATTCGATTCTGTTCCTGTGAATTGGTATGGGGCTTTTGATAAGGATGCAAAAATGAATCGATTGACACCGGAGTTACCTGATTTGATTATATGATGAGGGAGAACGGCTGGAATCTTTGACCGACTGTTCTTGGAGCTTGATCTCGTTCCAGCGGTGAAGTGGGATGTGTTTCAGGGTTCAGAGAGCTTGTATGAGAGTATGCGATGGTGTGGGAGTATAATGATTCGTTCAATTTCAACTTTAATGCCTGATTCGATTAAGGGTTGAATATGACAGCTGTTCGGGACTAATTACGCGTTAATTCCGTCAATTGGGGATGAATTGAGTCGTGCTTTCGGTCTAAAATCATGAGAGTGTTGATTAAGCGAGATTTAAGGACAGAAACGCGTTGTAATTTCGTGATTTTGAGACAGATTTGGCTCGGTTTTGACTCAGAATAGTCATAATGTTTGAATTTTTGAATTTGCCACTAACATCTGTCGAATTGGAGTGTTAATTGATTGGAGATTGATTGAGATTCACTCACGTATACATGGCAAGTCCATATCATTTGGATTTGATCGAACTAAGTGTTGAATTTGCAAGAATTTGGGTTGTTTGACTTTCTAAGTCAAAATTGATCAAAAATGGATCAAATTAGGAGAGATGGGTTCAAAATTGAGGTCAAAGGTCCAAGTTCAAGGGTGTGGGTTCATAATTGAGAGTCCAAATGTGTAGATGGGTCCAAACTTGTTTATTTAAGTTGTAAATGCATACATGTATATATATGAATTGATTTTTGTTTAGAAATTATTATAACTTTTAATTAGTCAAACTTTCGAAACATTTTAGTGTAATAATTTGTATATATGGATTTACAAATTTATTTTTGTTTAAGAAACCCTCAAACTTTATAAGTTTTGTAAACAAGCCCTTGAATGTAATAATAATGGTTTATAAATTTTAACAGTGTATATATATAACTATAAGATAAACTTGTAAAACTTTAAAACTCTTTACCTTGGTTTGAGCTTTGATTAGTATGTGTATATGTGATCATGTATAAAATCAAAATTGTATGGATGAAATCTTGAAATTGAAATATAACATAAGGTATGAAACTGAAACAGTGTTTATTGCATTAAAACAAGCATATGAAAATCAAGAATGGTACACATGGAACTTTATATATTTGGTCAATTTCCAATTACTTTTTGTACATGTAATTTAATTTTTGCTAATTTCATTTAAAGTAATATATGTCATTTAGATGTGTGAATTTATGAAAATATACGAAAACATGACATAAATCTAACACGGAATTTACAGGTTTGGGTTTAGCCTAAATATGTTCATGTTAGTTTTTGGTTGAACCATGTTTAGGTTAAACCCACATGCACTTTTAGCTAATCGGGACAAGTTCTGGTTGACATGGCGAGTTAACCCGTCTATTTTGTAAACGAAAAAAGTATATTTTTATATCATAACATAAAATGATTGGATATTTCATGTCAAAACTTAAAAGATAAATGAAAAGCAGGTTTTATAGTCTAAACGTAATCGTTTCGTACAAATGTAAATTTGTAATTTAATGTATTAATATGTAATAAAAATTCGGGTTAAACGAGTTGTGTTTTTGTCAACCCGTGAATACGCGTGTGATGTTCAGGTTCATGTACCTGAGATGATTTTTAAATTCATGTAAGTTTTTCGAGTTTGGTCGGATTCAATCCATCAACCCGCGAACACAAACTCATTTAGTATCCATGTAATTATGAGTGTATTCACAACCGATTTACAAGTTTCTACATATTATATCATTACTTATTGTTGATTTAGATTTTACTGCATAACTTTTCATAAGATCATATCTCATACTTATAAAAAAACTAACTAATAATTAGTCATTTTTTACTTCATATTGAAACTAAGTTTTTATATTTTCTATGAAACAATGATATGAATTTTTTTTAATAAATAAGTATAAAAATAAGTTGAAATACTGAAATGATTAAGACAGAAGTTATGTGTCGGATGTGGCATTCTTGGATTAAACTTCTATTTCTAGTTACTTAAATAGAAATATTATTTAAAATAGTTTTTTTAACAAGAAACTTTTACACCTAAATATCAATTCACATCATATGTGTGAGCACAAGCACTATACCAGTAAACCACTAAGTCATGGGTACTTAAAATAGTTACAAATTACAAATTTGGTAACCGTTTACCCATACACATGTTAAGCGATGAGGTGCCGGTTTTTCTATTCTTTTAACTTTTTTTTTTCTATTTTCTACATGTTAACCTTTTATTGGTAGTTTTAATATTTTATTTTTAATATACTAAATCCTATTAAATAAAAATAATAATATTAATAAATAATTGATGTTGGACATAAATTTTCATATTAATATCTAGATTTTGTTTAGAATCGAATAGAACAACGATGCAAAGATATACAAGAGAATCGTAATTCACTGATTTTTGCTATTAGGGTTCAATCATAATGAATGTGTATGATTTAGGTTTCAAGGTGGTGTGGGGTGCGTGTATGTGCCGAGTTAAGGGATAGAGGTGGCGGTGTTACACTTAGGTGGTTGTCAGGATCGCGATGATTATGAAACACCTCAAACTCGAGGGGTCTCATACGTTGCAGTTACTCATTCACATAATAGTTCATAAACCAGAATTTCATTCAAATGCAGCGGAAAACTTGTTCAAACATTACAATGAGTCTTTACATTCCAAATAAGAACATAACTGTTTGAAAAAAAAAACAACTTCTAGGATGTCTGTCTCATCGCCGAGTAGCCCCTTCGAGTCAGAGCATCCCGAACCGCTATCACCTGTCTAAACATCAACCTGAAGTACACACGAAAAGTCAACTACGCTGAGTGAGTTCTTATCTATGCAATGACTGAAAACTTTAACACAGAATTAATTCTTTCTCTTTATCATTAATAAAAACTTTCTATTAACGATACTTAATCATTTCAAATAACATTCTTTTTACATAAAAGAAACTTTACTTTATCTTTACAAAACGTTATTTTTATCTTTCATAAGCTTGCACTAGTGTATAACTTCTATCATTATGCTTGTACTCGTACAATTCTTCTTTCTGTGCTTGGATTTAAATTACAAGACTCCTTTATGTGCTTGGGGTTGAATCCAGGACTCCTTCTGTGCTTGGGGTTGAATCCAAGACTCCTTTCTATGTCTGTGGTTGAATCCAAGACTCATAACGTCGGGTTATTAGAAATTCTATTATGTGACCCAGCCCGAAAAGTATAACGTCGGGTTGTTAGAAATCATAGCATCGAAAAAAGTGACTCCATAAAAAAAATCTTTGGTCCACCATTAGAAACAATGTCTCTCTTTGAGGATGCGAAAATCTTTGAGAGCACTTTCAAACAATCGATTCCAACTCAACTTCACATGATAAATTTCTTGTATCAGTCAATTTGCTGGTCTTGATTATTGTATTACTTTGATCGACACTCTCGTACCTGGATTGAGAGATATAATGGTCATATTATAAATTGTATTTTAATAAAATATGTAAATATAAAATTTTATTTATGTTAAATGATTATATTTAGTACTAATTTTTTTAATTAGATAAATATGATATTACAAACTCTTAGCTACGGTAACTATTTTGTTTTTTTTCGAAATCATTACTTCATAAATTAATTTTACACAAAACATTAAACAAACTTAGATAACAGAACAGCGGTGGCGACTCACTTGTTGAAAGTGGTTCCTCAGGTTCGATTTCCCCTCTGCTAAATTTCTTTTGTTTTTACACAGACTACAAATCCACACCTTTGTTGCTCACGCGTGTATGTATGTCTTGCTATTGGCTATTCTATTCTTGAATGTTAATATTATTTTGATTTACGCATCAAGTGTTTTAATTGTTTAATTTTTTATTTATGTTTATATTTTATTATTTTTATTTACACAGCAAGTGTTTTAACTATTTAATTTTTTAATTATATTAATATTTATATATAATTTACACATTTTTTGTTCGTCTTATACCTTTAAAAATATTATGTTTTCGTACACTTTAGATATACGGTTGCAACATTCATATTTTTATCTACATTTCGATAAAAAATTATCTAGAGTCAAGTCGGTCTATGTTTTGACGTAAATTCTTTTTATATGCTTAACCAAGTTTCTAATATTATCCTGCCGCAACGCACGGGCTCAGGGTTACTTAAATTTGAAGGTGCATATAAAATTGTTTGAATAAAAAAAACATTTTTTTTTATAAATATAAAAATAATAAAATATTGAATAAAATATTGATGGCATGTTACAACCTATAAAAACGCCAACGGCATTACTGCTGTCTTCCAAGAAGAGTATGAAGATGCAAGGATCTCTCATTCTGGCAGCCATTTAGCTCGAATATGCGTTCTATACATACATATCAATCTAGGATCTTGTGATTTTCCCTTTTTATTTTTTCAAAATTTTATCTCCTCCCAAAAACCCATTTCTTTAATTTTCTTTATTTTCCCCTAATTTCGCAGAATTTTAAGTGGGTAGTCTTGATTGTGTGTTCGGAATCTTGATCCTGGATGAGAAAATGTGAATCTTGTGGGCTGGTTCTTGTGATTTGGTTTGGTCTTGGAAAGGGGTTTTAATTTTGACTTTTTGTGAGGATTTAAAGCCACCAATTAGGGTTTTTCTTTAGGCAGAATCATAAAGTTGTCAAGGTTGACCTTTTCTTTTCACTCTTTGATCAACAAACAAGAAAATTTGTGCCGCAAAAGGTAAGATTTTTATTTTTATTTTTTATGCTAATTTTGGTGTTTTCTTTTTGGGTTTTGTTCTGTATGCTTCAAAAGATTGAATCTTTGTGTGTTAAAACCCTAATTTTAGTTATTGTGCAAAATCAAGATCCTGTTATCTGTTGAAAATTGAAATCTGATATGAAAATCTTTGTGTTCTGTATCTGCAATCTAGTTGTTTGTCATGTTAAACTTGATCAAACTTGAATCCGTTTAAGGAACTTGATCAGTCATTTTTGCATATTTTGTTTTTTTATAATTTCTATTTTGCTAGTTTTAACAAATACTCTATTGGAATTTGAAGGTGTGATGTTTAATTGGATTGATTGATCTGATTCAATTTTTAATTTGGTTTTTTTTAATCTTGAAATTTCATAAACATTTGCAATTCAGGTCAAATCTAGGTGTTGTTTACTTTTGGCAACATGGGTTCATCTTGCACCAAGCTCATTCCATGTCTAGCTTCACCAAACAAGGCATCGATTCTCGAGGATCCAAACAATGGTATGTATATATGTATCATGTATTCCATAATATACTGTTAAATGCTTTTCTTCTAATGTTTTTGGGAATTTATTTTAATAATTTGAAACAAAATATGTTTGTTTTTTGTTTTATTTTTTTTGCAATAGGTAATGAAGAGGAAGTCGGTAATTTTCCTGCATTCAAAGAATTCACTTTTGAGCAACTTAAAAATGCAACATCAGGTTTTGCTGTTGAAAACATTGTATCTGAGCATGGTGAGAAGGCCCCAAATGTTGTATATAAAGGGAAACTTGAGAATCAAGTGAGGATCGCAGTTAAACGTTTTAATCGTTCGGCCTGGCCTGATTCCCGACAATTTTTGGTATAAAAACTCACTTTTTTTAATAAAATTTTGTTATATTTAGTGTAATTTTTACAACATTTATAGATGAAAGACTATGCTTGTTCTTAGAACAAAATCATACATTAAATGAACAAAACAGTAAAACCGTGGTAACAGCTTTCATTCAGAAGTTGAATCCACAAAGACACCAACAGATGGTTAAAATTGTAATTTGTGGTCATTTAGCCAGCAGAACAAACAACACTTAATAAAGGTCCTAAAACACGCTTGATGGAGGGCAAAACTGGAATTTCCATATGAGTTAGGATTCAGTACAAAATATTTTCACACCTTAAGAAATCAACCAACAACGAATTCTTGCTTTAGCAATCTCTAATTCATGTTCTTGACTAGTTTCTTGTAAATTCTTTTACTCAAGATGGTTTTTTTCATATTTCAAGAATGCGGATCATTTGTTTTTTTTTTGGTAACCATGAAAACATGTTACTAGAAAACTCATGGAACCCCGACAATACCCTGCTAACTAACAAGATCAGGTAAATCGCAGCTTGCACTGAGCAGGTGGCCTTCAAGAGGTTATGGTAGAAATCAATGGAAGCGGGATCCACACCCGAGCCCTCTGCTCGAGAGGAATCGGGCACTTACCATTGCGTCACCCCTTGAAGGTTAAGAATGCGGATCTTATTGTCTTGTATCGCAGTATCGGATAATTTGACCCCGAACCCATTTTGACCCATTATCCGACCTGCTTGTTTTGCCAGGCTTACATGTAACATTAGTATCATCACATTTTTTTAATTGAGATTGTTCGTATCGTTCTTAATTATATGGGAATTTATCTTTTTGGAACTTCAGGAAGAAGCAAAATTGGTTGGTCAACTTCGTAACGCTAGGCTGGCAAATCTTCTTGGTTGCTGTTGTGAAAACGATGAACGACTACTTGTGGCTGAGTATTTGCCCAATAACACACTTGCAAAACATCTTTTTCACTGTAAGCATTTCTTTTTGAATTTATTTTTTCCATTTACATATCCATAATTTGTTCACAATCACTCATTCTTGCAAACTGTAATGTTTTTTTTTTTGAAATTCACAAGAATCTTGTAAATCTTTGTTGATTCAGGGGAATCACAACCGATGAAATGGGCAATGAGGTTACGTGTGGTGTTACATTTAGCCGAAGCTCTTGAATATTGCACAAATAAAGGGCGCGCGCTTTATCACGATTTCAATGCTTATAGAGTTTTGTTTGATGAGGTGAAAGTTATAATTTTTATTTAATTTCATTTTTTTCCAACTTTTAATATGAATACCGATATTCATGTATTGGATTCTTGCAGGAAGGTAACCCTAGACTTTCATGCTTTGGCTTGATGAAGAATAGTCGGGATGGAAAAAGTTATAGCACGAATCTTGCATTTACTCCCCCTGAGTATTTGAGGACAGGTACATTCTTGTTTATAGTATAGTTCTTAATTGTTTTCAGAAAAGAAGAGGATGCATTTTGACTTTTGTTGTCAAAAGGATTGATTTTGACTTCTATGGTCAAAGGTGGTTATTTTCAACTATAATTTTGACAATTCCTATAAGTTTTGTTGCTTTGATGCCAAAGCACAAATTCAATGTTTCCTTTTCCTGAGTTTTTTGAGAACCGATGCATTCTGGTTTTGGTTCAGTTTGGTTCCTAGTTTTGTTATGTAAAAGGTGCATTTTGACTTTTGATATCAAAAGAATTGATTTTCAACTTTAATTTTGTCATGAGTTCATTTTTATTATTTTGATTGTTTTTAATTATTTTTCTTCGCGTAGGAAGAGTAACACCTGAAAGTGTTGTATATAGCTTTGGGACTCTTTTGCTTGACCTTCTTAGTGGGAAGCATATTCCACCGAGCCATGTAAGAATACGTCTCCACTTTCTCCATTAGGGATAGTAGAAAAACCCTAACCCAATAGAAAACGTAAAACATTCGGGACGGGTATTTGGGTATGGGACTAGTTATAAAAATTTTCTTGGTTTTGGGACGGGTGTGGTATTTCTATATGAGGTGATACCTGCCTATTACCCGAAACCAATCCCATACCTGGCCTATTGCCATCCCTACCCTCTGTATATGTATGTATGTATGTTTGATCACATATTTTGTTTATAATTTCAGGCCCTTGACTTGATAAGAGATCGGAACCTTCAGATGCTTACGGATTCATGTTTGGAAGGGCAATTTTCTAATGATGATGGGACCGAGTTGGTGCGATTGGCTTCTCGTTGTTTGCAATACGAGCCCCGTGAACGCCCGAATTCAAAGTCACTAGTAGCTGCCTTGACTGTTCTTCAAAAAGAAACAGAGGTTAGTTGACTATCTTTTGACTTGGCACAAAGCGTGTTTGACTTTAGTCAAATGTCTAAAATAACCTTCAATAATTTCTTTGAGTTATAGGTTCCGTCATACGTCTTGATGGGGATCCCGGCTACGACTTCATTCTCACCTCGATCACCACTTGGTGAAGCTTGCTTGAGAAGGGATTTGACCGCCATACATGAAATTTTAGAAACGCTTTCATATAAAGATGATGAAGGGCAAACAAATGAGGTTAGTTTGTTTCCATGAAAAGTTGTGGGTCCCACCTTTTTGTTCTGGTTTTGTAGGTCCCATTTCATATAAGGTGGGCCCCATGAAACAGAACAAAATGGGACTCACAATCTTTTTGTACATTTTTTTTAATTTGTATCTGGATCTTGATTTTTTTATTCATGTAATTTGTATTAACAGCTCTCGTTTCAAATGTGGACCGATCAAATGCAAGAGTCGTTAAATTCAAAGAAAAAGGGCGATGTAGCATTCCGGCACAAGGATTTCAATGCTGCAATAGAGTGTTATTCTCAGGTGTTTTTTCTCTTGCACATTTTACATAACTGTCATATTTCATGACAATGAAATGAATTTTGATTAGAACCCGTCAGCCCATTTACAACCCGTCAACCCGTTTGTCTCGTTTAGGTAAATGGGTTAAATGGGCCATGTTTAGGTTAAATGATTTTAAGTGGGTCCGTATTAGGGTGATGTCTTCACACGAATAAATATATGGGTCTTGTTCGGGTTCAACGTGTTAACCCCCCAACCCGACATGATTGCCGTCCCTAAATTGACAACTGCTTTCTATCACTAAAAAGTCTAAGATATCCTTCTGTTGCACTTTAGACACAATTAGGTGACACTAAACCTAAACCTAATTTATACAGTGCATTACCTACTTATACACACGAGTCAATAAACATTTGATTATTTGTGAAAAGACTAAAATACCCTTACTTTTACCGTTACATGAACTCTTTCTTTGGGTTTTTGCAGTTCATCGAGCACGGACCAATGGTCTCACCAACTGTTTATGCTAGACGTAGTCTATCTTACCTCATGAATGACATGGCTCAAGAAGCATTGAATGATGTAATGCAGGCTCAAGTGGTCTCACCCGTTTGGCACGTGGCTCTATATCTACAAGCCGTCTCACTTTTCACCCTTAAAATGGAAAATCAAGCCCATGTGGCTCTCAAAGAGGCTGCAACCCTTGAAGCCAAGAGGGCTGCAGCCACCACAAATGGTCAGTGATCAAGTTGGTTCTTGTTGACTTCATATGTTTGACTTTGACTGAATGGTCAAACAGAGAAAGTGAAGATTTTGCTGGTCTTTTTATATAGAGTAATTTATGGTGATGGAGATTGAAATTAGAAAAAAGGTTGCATTCTTTTGATGAAAAATGGGTGTAAAGCAAGAACTCAGTTGGCTGTACTTTGTGTACAAAAAAGTTCAACTTTTTATTGTCTTGGTTCCGTTTTGAAGTGCAGCGGTTTGGTTTGTTACTGTTCATAAATTTTGGAACGTATTTAAAGTAGACCGAGATGAGCGGTCATGTTTTGTTACGGATTTGGTCCTTTCGATGAATGTTAAAAGTTGTTAAAACGAGTAAAAGGACCGTTTTACCATTTTAATTAAAAAAATGAAAAAACATAAAAACATAATTAGAAAATTAAAATCCCAACCCCGGCCTCCCCTTATTCCTCTCTCCTTCGTCATCACCATTGCATAGATTTGTACATGAGCCGAGCTTAGCATAGAATTGTAAATGAGTCGAGGTTGAGCTTTCTTAAGTAGGCTTGGCCCGCTTACACCCCCCTATTAACATGTCCTTTACTACTACCTTTAATCAATCAAAAGTGTTATTTAGGGTTTTGTAACACTTAACACAATCGGAAACCGCCATCTTTGGGTGGTCCAGTCTGTGCTTTGAAGTGAAACTTAGGTTAGGTCTTACATTAGGAGCTCATGACAGATCCAACTTGGTTCAAACCGGTTAATAGAGAGCATAAAAACCAAATAATCATACTGTAACTGAAATAACCGAAGTGATCAAGAAACTTATGATTCGGTTGTGCTTTTTGATAACCGATTTTTATTATTCAGTTATGTTTACACGTGTATGAATAACCGAATTAATCGACCTGAGGTTAAAACCAACCTATATATTTCTTTTTATAAATGATGAATGTCGGAAACTTTTGTTATATATTTTTTTATATAAATAACTTATTAGTCTTAGCTTATTCTTATTTATAAATTAAAAAAATTGCTAATATTTTATATGTCCAAATATATAATAAGATTTATTAACTAAAATTAGCTTGAATCCTCACGTCTAAAACGAACTATTTACAACTGAAAGCATTCAATTATTAAAATTGAAAAATTAAAACTAGATTTGGTTTTAATCTATAGCTATCTACATAGTACAAAATAGAGCAAAAAGGGCCCAACCGGGTTCGAACCGGTGACCTATTGATCTGCAGTCAATTGCTCTACCACTGAGCTATGGACCCGATGTTGTACCTCGTATGTACTAACTTGTATACATAATTCACTTTGCAAGAACAACCTCTAAAGGTACTACAGTGCATGCATAGGTTACAAACGGATTGTTATTAGATTAATCTAACAGATTTACGGGTTGACCCGTTTATTTTTACAATCGTTTTGAATTAATTTCATAATATATTTTAAAACTTAAAAACTTAAAAATATGAATGCAAATTTTAAAAACATTTTTGTTTTTAGATGCAAAACTTGTAATATTAGAGCAGGAATATGCAAAATTAAAAAAAAAAAATTGAAACTTTTAGGATTAAACAAGTCATGTTTGTGTAAACCGACGAATACGTAAGTCATGTTCAAGTTTGTTGTTTGACACGATTTTCATGTTCAGGTTGTGTTCGGGTTCAACCCGTCAACTCATAAACACCACTAAACCCAAACTACAAACAAGAAGACTATTCATCAAAAGCAAATCCTCATCGATCAAACCGTATGCAATCACAGCAACAAATCAGGCCTTCAACAATGAACTAATAACATGTAACATATCTAAATCAAAACCCGTATGCTACTCAACCTTTTCCAAGTAAGTCGGTATAGGATTAGCCGCCCGGAAATCCTCTTTAGTAGTACCGTAATAGACGGTCAATTGTCTGCCGGGATACGTGATGAAATTCCAACCAAAAGCAGACCCACCGACAATGTAGCTACCGTGTGATCCTTTTTCAACTGTAGCGGGTCTCTCTTCTGAAGGTTTTCTGATAAACGACTTCTTCTCTACTGGAGGATCTGCGGGTTTGACTTCTGTTGACTTTTTCTGATCATGAACATTGTCAGCTATGGTGTTCTTGCATTCCTCCATAGTGTTTGTTTCTGATGTCATCTCTTCATATAGCTTCATCAAAACCTTCATTTTTGAAGAATATACTTCCATGAGGGTATGTGTAACAAAATTAAAATAAATGGGACTCATTTTTGGGGTTATAGTTTTTTTTTCCCTCTAACGAGTCAAACCGGTAGAATGAAAAAAGTCGGCCAAAAAGGAAACGGGTCAGAAGGGTTAAATGGGTCGAACGTAGCCCAAACTGTAATTCTAAAGCATAACACCTTCTCAATTATTTTATTCAGAAAACTAAATTATTATTGAAATAATAAAAAATTTGTAAACCTTCCCATGTTTATAGTGATTTTTTTTTCTAGAGAACACCCCAAGTTTCCTGTATTAAACACACCTTAAGTAATATAATAAAAAGTTGATATTTTTGGACAAGAGTATTTTGGGTCAACCTGATTTGACTGTATCAAAAACTACCCGTTTTGACCTGAACCCAACCTGCACGTTTTGCCACCTGTATATATGGAACACTGATAGTTGTAAAGACTTAAGTTGATTGATTTCGCAAGCAGCTTTGGAAGCCTGAAAGTCTGGAGTCCGGAGAACCTTTAAGATAAGAGAAATTTTATTGACTTGCGTTTGTTGATACGGGTATAAAAACAGATTCAAATCGACTAGCATTTCATGATGATGACACCAAAAATGTGTTAATAATTAACTGTAAGAAATATATAGTGTAATGAGCAACTTAATATTTTGGTTAATTTTATAAACATACTTCAATGAACAAGAAATTGAATATCATACAGGCATGCATGATTGAATAAGCTCCAAAAGATTTTGCCCTTTAAAACCTTGAGAAATAGTATAGCCATCTATGGAAGACTAAAAACTAGGCTGTTCATAAAGGTATTAACCAACCGAAAACAAAGCAAGTCATCCGGTTTTAGCTTTATACAGTTGGGTTTTGGCGGTTTAATAGTTTGGCCAACGGTTTGGAACTTAGAACCATTCATTTAACCTTTATTATTTAATTTTCATTTTTGGAATATGCAATTATGAATAAGTATTAAACTCGCATAATCTTTTTTAATACGAACTAACGATATTGAAAAAATAAAAAGATCGATTTAAACCGTCAAATCAGACTCACTAACCCAGCGAGTTTGGTTTTATGTTTCCCAAACTCGTAGTTAGTGGTCCGGCCCAGAATATTAACCAAAACCGGCTGAATCAGACCGCGAACAACCCTACTAAAAGCATATCTATAATTATGCTAGGTAGTTAAAGACTCAAAGAACACAGAGTACAAAAAGCGCATGTCCGGTCCAGGCCATATTGTTTGCTGTTTTAGACTGGTTTTTGGCTGTTCAGACTGGTTGAAACTAGTTTGGCCGGTTCAGACGTTTTGACTAGATAGCAATTATGTTTACAAAAGAAGAGAAGCTCTTGTTTCCACTGGTTTCCTACCATAACCTTTTCAGGGCCACCTGTCTAGCCCAAGTTGCGATTTACCTGATCCAATTAGTTAGCAGGATATGGGGTGAGTTTCCGGTTCTCAGGGTTACTGTTGTATAAATTGCAGAAAACGAACTTGATGCTTGGAATCTCTAAAAGGCGTGATAACACTTTCAAATCAAATCTAATTGGTGGTTCAACCAAATGAATGATCGGATACAATTCAGAGATTAAGAAGAACCAAATATGATCTATTTGTGATGAATTTCGAACCAGAGAGATAATCAAATTCGCAGGAGCGTATATACAGTTTTTGGGTTTAGAATTTGTCACTCTGCCCCTTGGATCCCGCTGCCGGGGGCGCTCGGACCCCGTTAATAAGGGGCTTCGCTCCTAATATCATAATAAACTCAAATAAGCGTACACTTCGCACCTCCTTATTTATTTGATATTTATGATGATTATTTATTTGATATTTATGATGATACATATTGATCACCACAAGTTAATCCAATTACACTAAAATATCCGACACTTACCAAAAAAAGAAGGGGGCCTAATGTGGCCAAAGCATCTATTCAAAGGATGAAATCTGTCAAATGAATTGGAACTAGAATACTAAGGAATTGAATTTGATATAATTATGTTTGTTTTATAAAACTGTCAAATGAATTGGAATAACGACAAATGAAATAATTGCCTTTTTTGGTTTGTTTTCAATTAGTTTTTTGCAAATCCAGGTTCCCGCTATAAACCCTAACTGAACCAGCAATATGATATAGTGAGAAACCCTAATTTAATCGAAACAGGCATCAAAGAAAGATATTAAACAGCTAAAACAGATCGAAAACAAATAAACAAACTAGACAGAGATGAAACTCAAGATGAAAAAGTGCAGATTTCTTCTCATAGATTGATTACCTCGAGGAATTGAGGACGAAGATCCTTAAGAAGGGCTCGAATCTTGAAGTAATGCGAGTGTTGAATGTGGACATTGAAATCAGAAGAACGCTTTTTAGGATTCGGCTGGAGATTTTGAGCAGGATTTGAGATCTCCATTATTATTGATAATAGAGAAAAATGTATGTGTGCGCTACGAGTTCGGTTGCTTGATTTCGGGGCCAGGTATTTAGGTAATATAGTGCCGGAATGGACAAAATTACCAAAATAGTATTTCTTGATTCCAGAGTTAATTGCATAAATGGCTCATGATCCTCAAATTTTAGTCAAACTTTTGTGACTTGGTTGCACCTTTAGCCCCTGAAATTAACACTAGTTAGTTTTTTGGGTGGGTGCGGTTGGGTTGAAGATGCTAATCACGAAGGTACACCGGGTGTGGAAGTTGATGTGGCTTCTCTCACACCCCCACTCACAGATGACTACGCATAGCCTAATGGGTCATTCTTCATTTTCTCCCACGTAGTGGACTTAAATCCCATCAGTTTAGGCTAAAAATAATCTCGTACGCGAAACACCTCTCGTGTATTACCGGTAAACGACAAAATTCAATACAAACGTAAGTCAACTCGTGTACTTTCCTTTTTCTTCACATAGGATTTAATATTTAAAACATGGAGTTTAGAAAACAACTATTGGTATTTTATAGCTCACTTTAAACACAATTTAGTTCAAGGTTTATACTTAATGTGTTTGTAACATGAAACTTAGAACTTACCAGTGTAAATTAACTCGTTTTAACAATGCATTCCGAGCAAGTTAGTAACTTCTAGTAGGAGTAGCAAGGGGAAAGAGAAGCTGTGATCGGCATCGGCATGGCTTTTGGACAAGTTTACTTTTGGCATTAGTTAACTCTGATGTGATGGTTTTATTTAAGAACATATTTGAAATTAATGTTTATGTACTAGACTTCTTCAATAACATATTTGAAGTTAATATTTATGTACTAGACTTCTGTTGTGTTAATGAAAGTTTATGTTCTTAAATTTTGTGTAAATCCAACCCGCGTCCCGCCTCGGGTGCCCGAAACTCGGGGTGTGACACAAGCCTAGATTAAACTTGTTTAATAAAGAGCCAGAGCCTAAGCTTCCTAAAACGATGTTGATGAGTTTATTATTAGTATAAATATAATAATGATTAAAAAACTAAATAATACATGTTATATTATATATACAAAATAGTTATATACATATATAGATAAAAAAAACTATAAACGACCCGAACTTGAGCTTTAGACATAGATACACCAAAGATCGAGTTCAAGCCGAGCTCGAAACGAACTGAGCTCAAGCTCGCATAAACTAAAAGTGCATAGTCGAGCTCGAGCTCGGCTTGTTTACACTCTCAAACGTGATAGATACACGGAAAGATCGCATAGTATTGTGGGATTGAACAATTACTACTTTTTTTGGTCAAATAAGTTTTTTTTTTAAATCTAATCTACTCCTAATTCTACATTATTGCCCACCACGGGACTCGAACCCTCGAGCTTTAGACATAGATACACCAAAGATCGAGTTCAAGCCGAGCTCGAAACGAACTGAGCTCAAGCTCGCATAAACTACAAGAGCATAGTCGTGCTCGAGCTCGGCTTGTTTACACCCTCAAACGTGATAGATACACGGAAAGATCGCATAGTATTGTAGGATTGAACAATTACTACTTTTTTTGGTCAAATAAGTTTTTTTTTGGAAATCTAATCACTCCTAATTCTACATTATTGCCCACCACCGGACTCGAACCCTCAACCTCAAGGGCAGAGGCACAATTTTACACTCTAAGATACCGCTAGGCCAAAGGCCCTTTGGTCAAATAAGTGACACTTAAGAGTTAAGAAGCATAAATAAATGTAGAATTGAATCATGCAGAAACTTGAAAAACAGAAATTGCTAGCATATTTGTTTGATCTCAAATCCTGATGAGAGGAAACAAGGATGTTATATTCAATTATAAATAAATTACAAACCCTAGATCATAGTTTCACCAAGAACACACGAATCATAAGTTCAATGGTTTAAAATGTAAAAACTGACCATGGAAGATGATGATGGATCTGTTCTTGAAGGATGAAAGGAAACATCGTTAAGATCAAGATTTGAAGGTTAAGTGACACTTAAGAACAGTGTTTGAGAAAGAAATGATAAATTTGATGTATTTCAAAAATATAAGATGTCAATTTTTCTTTTAATTTTGGCTACACACAAAAATATCGATCATAAATTTGTATAATTATATTACTGCGTAATACAAGAATAAGTCATTATTTTGTGAACTAACAACCATTTTTTTAAATATTAAAATATATGTTATGTCAAACTTTACATTTATTTAGAAAAAAAATAATATTACACTAATAACATTCTTGAGTTCACGACAAATACAAATATAGTATAATTTGACCCATATTGTCGTCGATAGAGTAGTTGAAGTTTCACGACCATCCAGTCTAATAAAATATGATTTCTCGTAAAGTACAAGGGTAAAATGGTCATATAGCAATACACTTGCAGCTAATTACATCATCATCAGAAGCTAACTTTGGCACAGAAGTAGTAACCAACATTCCATCAATATTTCCAGCCTTATCAACATCAAAAACCACTGTGCTAAGCCCCTTTCCAACAACAAACATCTTCTTACCAATAGCCACAACCCGACATGGCGGTCTTGTAAGTACAGCCGCCAGTCTCCCGAATGCTTCCCATTCTCTACTATCTTTTTGCCACATCATCACTCTCGTCCCTGAACTCTGATCCAACACATAGAGTGTGTTGTCCACTACAATGCCTGGGCCCCGCCAGCCCGACACCATGTCAGCATCTGCATGTTGCCATGTGCCGTTTAGTGGATCATACACGACTGCATAAACATGAGAAGATACTGAAGATAACCCGCATCGGATGTAGATTTTCCCGTCTAGCACTAGAGAGTCTTCGATCTCGGGAACGATGTTTGGATCCATATGAGATGTCCAGGAGTTTGTGTTGGAATCGAAAGTGTCCCACGAATGTGGATCGCTTGATTTGGATCCTAGCCCGCCAATGGCATACATTTTACCATCTATTGCTTCACAAGCAAAATAACACCTGGACAAAAACCAAACAATCTAAGGCCCGCACACTAGAGGGTGTTTGGATTTGTGTTTTAAAACCAATAAGCTTTTAATGTTTGGATGAATATGTATTGCTTTTGGAGTAAAATAAGAAGTTTCATACTAGCTCTAACAAAATTGATTATAAAGGTACTAAAGTATGCGAGACAATCGTGTCGGGTTGCGGGATGACGGGTTTCAGGTTGGCAAGTTAATTTGATGAATCTGAACATGACCATATAATTATTTGTGTCACATCAACCCTAACCCGGACACACTTAAAATCATGTAACTGAACACCCATATCACCCATTTATCTTAACGAGTCAAATGGGATGACGAGTTGTAAATAAGTTAAATGTGTCATAAATTGGTTGGCGGATTGTAATAAACGAGTTAGCATGTTGACCTTATAAAATATATACTTTTTTTTTATTCTAACTTTAAACGGGTTCATGATTCGATATGTTTAATTAAAGTCAACCAGAACACGGCCCGTTTAATCAAACGGGCTAAACAGTTCAACCCGAACACGACTTGTTTATCAAACAGGTAAGAAATGACAACCCAAAACCTGATTATTTCATGTCGTGTAAGGAGTTACCACCCCCAAGACTGTAGTGATGTCAATTTTTATGTATATTATTTGTATTCTATACAGATTTTGACCATTTTATATAATAGGCAATATTTAAGAACTAATAATCAAGAAATATTACCTTGCAGTGGACAAGGGAGAAGCTTCACTCCATGCATTCCTACTAGCATCATAGCAATAAACTTCATCAGTAGCATCTTCCACCCAACCGCACCCACCCAAAAAGTAAAGGTTTTTCCCCAACACTTCAAAACCAACACCTTTTCTTTTCAAACAACGAGGTGAAAGATCCGGGATACGTTTCCAACCTTTTTTGGGCAAATTTGGGTCTAACACATAACAGCAAAGTTGTTCTGAATTGTCTTTACATAATGCATAAATCCAAGTTTCAGCCAAATTATGCTTTTGACGGTAGGAATACCACTCTTCACTGCACACCAAATCCCGCCATTTTCTTGAAACACATTTGAGGAGTGAATGGTATCTACGAGGAATCCTTGCTAAGCAGGTTAAAGCAATATCATCTGGGAGACCACTGATCAATGATGATTGTGTACAGATAGTTTGACTTGAACCCTCTATCCCACTTTCTGTAAGTACCATATTGTTGAAAATTCGACCCCTGTGAACATCCAAAGAACATGCGTTGTAAAATACTAATAGCTGCTAGCTTATACACATCCTTACAAATTAAAGCTATAGCCACCTAATCGGTAACCTGAAAGTGATATTTGTAATAGAGAGAGCAATTTGACACATATAGAGCCACACATACTACACAATGCTAATTTGGGATACATCAACGCTATGCCAGTTTATGAAGATTCTTTCTGTGAATATTGATTATGGCATACAAATTGCATCAATCGGTTCTCATCAACGATAAAATAAATAAACCATTGAATTTGAAGTGCTAAAATTATAGACCTAAAACCAGAAAAACTGTAACAAGTTCATTTACAATTCAATAAAATGAAATACAAAAATTTGTGTTCATTTACACAAGCTCATTCATAGTGATTAGTGCATCATCTAAATCGCATCAATTTTGGTCCCAAAAGAAAATTTGTTTTGCAGCAACAAAATCGTTTACTTTGAAGATCAACAGATTGCCAAGATTTAGATATCAATTCAAGTATCGTACATACACAATTTTGCAGGTTTAGATAACCAGTGCCAATTCCTGAAATTTGAGCGATTAGGGCATAAAATGATAAAAATCTACATCAATTGAATCAGGAACACTTTTTAAGCAAAGATTTTTGTTCGAAATTAAGATCATCACAATGCAGCGAATGTATATCAAATTAGGTCCTAGCTTTACCTAAACATCAATAAAACAAACGAAGAAGGAATCACGACTCCATATGCACAAATTATATCAAAATAAGATAGAGATTAGTAAGAAAAACCTTTACACAAACAGATCGCGTTGAGTTGAAGCAAATTGATTCAGATCGATTCTTCCAAATCGAGATCGTCGGAACCCTGATCCCCTTTCCGATCATGTAAAGTGAAAATGAATCGACGAGATTCCGAGAGGGTCATTTTGTAAGTTGTACTAATCTTGTGGGGGTGAGATACCTGTTATCATGTAAGATATTTAATAGTCCCTTAACTATAAACTAAAGACAGATTACCCCCTGTCTTTTAATTTTCTGTACTAATCTTGTCGGGTGCTAATGACCTTTTGGTTCAGTGGCGCACGGTGTTTATCTTCACCCAGGTGGTGCGGGTTTAATTCCTATAAAATGGATAATATGTGGATCTTAGGAGTAGATTTTAGGTGGTGTGTGTTCGTCGTTAAAAAAACTAGAAATTTAATAATATAAGTAGCTTTTTATCATTTTTTATGCTTAAATTATTATAATTTAACTACCCGCGTCAAACAAACCCTAATAATTCATTAACATATTTAGGACTATTTGGTAGCATTTTAGCGACTCCATTAAAAGGCTTACCTCTGAATCGGTCAGATGTAAGGATGTTTGTTTCGCTAAAATCTCACCTCTTAATGGTTCATTTTACCTCTTAATGGTTCAGTTTTGGAACCATGCTGAACCATTAAGACCTCTTAATAGTTAATAGTTCAGCACTTAATGGTCCAGATTTTGCCAAACAGCCCGTTATACCAACATTTTACAAGTGTTTGAACACATCTGCATTGCATAACCATAAAAAATGATTATTTAAAGCATTCCTAGAACTCTATAATTTAACTAAAAAACACAATTATTCCTAAAATTTAAATATTTTTTAAAATTATTTCACATCTCAATCCTCATATCTATCCCTATTCAATTAAATAAAACTTTTTTAAATCTATTTTATTATTTTTTCTCTTTCTTCCGCTCACTACCACTCATAATAAAATATAAAAAATAAGTATAGGGAATAAGTCCTTATATTTAGGATATTTAGGGAACTCCTAAAGTTTCCCTTTAAATTTTAGGGATGAGGTATAGATAGAGGGATGAGGATCCTGATGTGGAGTGAAAAAAACAAGAATTCTTTGTATTCTTCCTAAATTTTAGCGATAAGGATAAAAATAGGAAACCAAATGTTAATGCTCTTAGATGGCCAACACCATGCACTCTCATTGTCTACTCACCACCTCCACCGCCGCCACCTGCACCGTTCCACCACCACAACAGCCGTTATCGTCACCTCCGTCACTATAACTACCATCGACGAACATCATCAACGCTTAATAAAAACAAATATCGTGCACGAGCTCATTTTGATTTTTTTTTTTTTTAATAAATGAACTGTTTTTGTTAGAACCTATTTGGCCCAAATCCATTTCAACCCATGTAAGACCCAACCCGCTTATTTTAACAGGCTTAGAAATATGTAACCCATATAGGCAATGGCCCATGAACAAAAGGCCACTGTTATGAACCCGTTTGACCCAAATACGTTGTCGATTGCTTACTATATAACATTTGATTTAGGGTTTCATTTCCCCTTCAGCCGACTACTGTCAATCGCAACCGCCTGGAGCAAATTATAGGGTTCGTCTCTCTTTCATGGCTTATTCTTTCACTAAATCGATTCATTCATGCCTGATTTCATGTAAAAATATCACTTTACTCTTGTCAGTAAGTTTGATTCGTGTTCACTTCCTGCGTTCTTCATGAATTGTGTTTTCGTGTAATCAGGAGCGTTGTAGATTGCTTATTCGTATCCGTTTTCTTTTCTGATCGACGTCTGTTTATCGTTTTAGAGTTCAGGACTGCTATATTTGCTGTATCATGTGATTATCGTAATTTTAGGGTTTTAATGTTTCAAAGGCGTATTGAATCAGAAATCATATGCGTATGTGAGATATAATTGAAATTGCTATTGTTGTTGGTAATCGTTGTATTTGTATTGATTTAACATTGTTGAATTTAGGTATCACTGGTTTCTTTTTTGCACAAAATTCATGTGATCTTGGATCTAATAACATATTCCCATAGACCTAATTAAGTACTTGATAGCCATGTAGAACACACCGTAGAACACGGTTTCTTATTAGTTTTTGCTTTCTCATTTGACGTAAACTAGGGAGCTTTTAAGTTAGTATTGGGTGTGTCGTTTCACAAACGATAACCGTAGTAGTGAAAGGTGCAAGGGGCTTTGATACCGCCTAGGTGCAAGGCGCAAAAAAAGCGTAATAATATAAAAATAAAATAATTTATAATAGGTATAGAAAAATAAAAATTTCATACTATTGTACAAATACAGTAAAAAACCTAATAATTTTTTCTTTAAGTCAAGTTTAAGAAT
This sequence comes from Smallanthus sonchifolius, assembly GCA_023525975.1. Lineage (NCBI taxonomy): Eukaryota > Viridiplantae > Streptophyta > Magnoliopsida > Asterales > Asteraceae > Smallanthus > Smallanthus sonchifolius. The sequence continues at coordinate 25,254,292 of CM042021.1, read as the reverse complement.
TAAAATAAATATAGTTTTTCCATCCCATATTGCTTTACTTGAACAAATTTGGCAAAGGAGACGGGTATAAAACGCAGGGAGGTCAACACAAAGAACCGTGAGCTTCTAAACATGACCCCAAGTTTTTTACTTTTTGAACATTGTTCCCATTAATCAAGTATAGAGACATGCACACTTTTATCCCCATTGTCATCACCCCTTTGTGTCATGGTGATGAATAATGCAAAGCTTGTTGATTTATATCTTTATTGTTATTGCTTGTAAAATGTATGTTGCTTTATACTGAAATCTATTTTCATTTCAGAACTAAATGGCTCCAAAACAGCCGAACACGGGACTCTTTGTGGGTCTAAACAAAGGGCATGTTGTGACCAAGAAGGAATTAGCACCACGCCCTTCCGACAGAAAAGGGGTCAGTAATCCTTTGTCTATATAATTTATAAAACAGAGATTTTTATTCTTGACCATCTTATCTTATTATTTTTTTGGTGCTTATTTTAGAAAACAAGCAAGAGAGCACATTTTGTGAGAAACCTCATCAGAGAGGTAGCCGGGTTTGCTCCATATGAGAAGAGAATCACCGAACTTCTCAAGGTAGGAAAAGACAAACGTGCCCTCAAAGTTGCCAAGCGGAAGTTGGGCACTCACAAGAGAGCAAAAAAGAAGCGTGAGGAGATGTCTAGCGTTCTGCGCAAGATGAGGTAAGTTTATATTTTGACATTTCATACGCCTGTAACGCGCGTGCACATGTTATCTGAGTGGCTTACTTTGATTGGATGTTTTTTTAGGTCTGGTGGAGGTGCTGAGAAGAAAAAGTGAATCTTTCATGTTGCTTAAACTTTAAAGCTTAAAAGAACTATTGAGATTCGTGTTGAATAGATTTAGGGATTTTTTTTTTTTGCGGAACCTCTTGTTTTGATGTTTTTGGATTTCGACTTTAAGCGTATCCTGGGTCTAGTTTGTTTGATGAAGATTTACGCCCGATGAAAGATTCTTTCATCTGGGTAGCCTTCTTTTTCACATATTCAAACGTCAAAAAAATATTTTCGTTTAAACAAAAAGACATGTCTACTCGATTACATTTTTTTAATATTTTCCCTTGTTTAACATGCGTTAGCTGCATCGCGTCGGGTAGATTACTAGTTAGATATTAATTTACATCTTTTATGATATTTTTTTTCATATATTTTGTTTATAGGCAAAATCGTATTGAATGTGAAATTAATCGTAGACGTTAAAAAATCATGATAAAATTGTAAATAATCATGAATCATATCATAAACGATACATATAAATCTGCAAGTGTATTTATATATAAGCTACCAAGTTATCTAAAAAGGCTAACTTAGAACTTAAATATTCTCTGTTATTACAGGGCAAAACCTTCATATGTACAGCTTCCATTATTGAAATTATAGCAGGTAAAAAATGGTTTTACAATGCACGTCCGAATTGCTTGCAAACGATCTATGAAAGTGGAGACAAATGGACATGCGCATCAGATGGAAAATTCAATGCACCAAAATATATGTAAGACAAGCATATACAATATAACCCAATTAACCATATACACTAACAACTTGCAACAAATAGGTTCCTCATAGTTGCCACCGTCACTGACGAAACAGGGAATGTTACCGCAACTCTTTGATGAACTTGTGAAGACATTGGTTGGCAAAGAATGCTCAGATCTGCTGATAAAAGAGGCCTATGTAGACGAAACGATGATATCACCGCCTCTCCAAGCAATCAAAGGAAAGATAAAAAAAATTCACTTGCAGGTGCAAAAAGACACACGTACGGGCAACTTGATATGCACGGTAAACAAACTGACTGACCCAATTATGGAAGAAGTTACCTCTGCCACACCATCAACTGCCAAAACGATACCAACGACACCCAAACTAACGACGTCGTCAGCCACAGTTTCAGCAGTGAAACGCTACCTCTTCCAATCACCAGGTACATAGAAAATATGATTCTCTTAACTAACAAAAAATAAACATTGATCTACACTTCTAATGCTTGCAGTTGAAGGTATAAATGAAACGAAAAGATTGCGCTTTCCTGATTAAGAAGACTACTTAAAAGAAAGGACTCATCTTTTGTAATCCTTTTGTGTTGCCACATAAAAAACCAAGGCTAGCAAGCCATTGATAAGTAAAGCTACCAGTTTTTGTAAGGCGGTTCTTGTGTCACTCTTTGTTTGCCCTAAAAAACTCATTTTTTGTAAGATAACTTAAGAATTGCTTTCTTGGAAAACGTTACTTTTCGTCAATGAATATATATATGCATGTCTTCTTACACTGTTGAACACTAACGATCCAATCGACGCCGCATCTCGCGTCGGGAATAACACTAGTTTTATATAAATGCCAAAAAAATGTTTTTTCACTCCATGTTAGAAATAATCATTCAAATAATCAAGTGATGCATATTAATCCAAATGTCTGACATTAGGTGTGATGCATATTAATCCAAATGCCTGACATCAGGTTCAATGGAAACATAATGTTGATAGAAGTGAACGGAAACCAATGTAAGTGAGTATGAAAAAAAGTAGATTTTGTAAGGAATTTGTGCAATAATCTTTTTTTTTACAGCAAATTTCATTCAAAAGCAAAGACCATGTCAGAGACTTAGCCGAGAACAACAGAAACAAATATACGCAGGCCCAAACCCAGAACTAGAAATAGAAAAAAATAAAATAAAATCATACAGCCTAAAATTTATAGGAACATCGGTCTTTCCAATCCAACGAGCTCATCTTAGCCCTATTTTTAATCAAAAGGTAGCCAAGAATCTTGATTTCTTCAATGATTTTTGCAGCAGAAACCTGACAGTCTTCGAATAGCCTTTTGTTTCTGGCATTCCAAATGGCCCAAACAGATAGCAGAATAATAGGTTGCGCAGCCCGTTTCCTTGAATCTTTGAGTCCCCTTGTAAGTTGAGAGTTGAAAAGGTCACTTAAAGAGAATACATAGATGGGGGGAGATTGCACCAGGATGAGTTGTCAAACTATAGTAGCCACATAACAGGCGGTGAAGATATGGTCGACCTTCTCTTCCGCCTCGCCACATAATACACAGTCAGTTGAGTTCGTGTGGATATTCCTCCGTAGTACCCCATTTGTGCAATGATCTACTACTATGTATCGTGTTACCTTAGTTTCGTTTTTAATAAAAATATAATTTCATTAGTTTAATTTATTCATGACCCATGAGTTGAAGTTTTCTCATGAAGCATGTGTTTCAATGGTGGGGGGAAATAGAGAAAAGAAAGGTGTGTGACACTTTTTGTTTGTTACTATTTATATTGGGTTGTATATAGCTCAAGATTGAATGCATACAGAAGTTTTAATGACATTTTACTTATTGTTTCGATGTGTTTCTTATTATTACCAGTTGTTGTTATTTTATAACTCGAATTATGATATATTTTGAAAAGAAAAAGTAATTGTAAATAAACATTTATAAAATGTTTGAAGAAAAGAAAACAAACCGACCTTAGCTCAGTTGGTAGAGCGGAGGACTGTAGTTGTAAATTGCTGATATCCTTAGGTCGCTGGTTCGAATCCGGCAGGTCGGACGTTTTTTAAGAATTCTAAGTTTTTTAAACGTTGACTTTGACTTAATCCAATCCCCACAATCGAGGCCCATATATCATTTTTTATAACAACGTATGCAAGTTTAAGTCGAGTTATGCTTATTTTTATTTCACAATTTTGATTTTAATATGGCGTGTTATGTAACCGGTTAAAAAAAATAATTTTTGGTGTAACGAAGAACAAAACAGTCAGCCAACAAACAATGAATTTGTTGAACCCTTGTGTAACTTTTCAGTTTTAACGAGTCATTAAACTTCAACTTGACCGCATTTAATTTAACTATGTGAACAATGCCGGATAAAACATGATATGTTAAAGCTAACTATATAAAAAGGGTGTGAATAAAAATAGCCTCGACTTTTATACCAAATTCTCCATTTAAGGTTTCTAACACATTCAAATATACACTTTAGACTAGTTAGAACTATAGTTGGTCACATTGACCCTCACATTAGAGAATTAAATGCTTTTAACAAATTGAGTTTCTAACATGTATTTCTGATGATGATGTATAACTAGCAATGTTTTCTGAACCGGACCTGATAGTGAACCGACCGCCTAAGAGGTCCGCTGGTCGAATCGGTTGAACTGGATGACTCATATTTTGAGAGTTTAGAAGAAAAATGTGATCCCTCATCTCCTTCAACGATAATAGAACTATTAGGATGCTCGTAGACATAAACACTTGCATCAATTGAACCTTGTGGATCCTTCACTAACTGCTTCAGTTGTATTCCTTTGTGTTATGTTGATGATAGTATGCGATTGAATTTCGAGGCATTTAGATCTGTAATAAGTTCTTCCAATCTTGATTCTATTTTTGCGCTTTTCGAACGAATCTCCTCGACTGATGAAGTGAGTAGTTGAAGTGTCTTGTCGTGATTTCTGATCATTTTTTCCAATTCTTGATAAGTCATTATGGTCGTTGACGACTCAAAATCGTTGCTGGAAATCAGACCCCAAACACACGAATTTTGATCTTAAAGATCGACTATTTATTGATAAAACTCAACTCACATATTGGAACCAAAACTTGGGTTCGACACTTTTTATTGAACAAAAAAAACTAGACTCTACCTTAATGGTTTACAAGATCCTATTTAAACTAAACATAAACCTAATCCCAATCTAATACGTAAACTATTAAACCATTTAAATAAATCAAATACTAATCCTAACATAACTCAAACATAATTAAATAAATAATAACTAATTGATAATTTAATACTTTCAATCTATATCTTCTCCTTTTTTTCTCCATATGAATCCATATTTTTTTAATCATTCATATCCAATCCAAATTAGACCAACATTCTCCCCTCTAATTTGGATTCTGATTCACTTGACCTCGGATCTTCAATTCCCAGCAAACCACGCAACCCCCGAGTCATACTTTCAAGTTCATCTTCATACTCATTCACGCCATTAAAGCTAGTGTTATCAAACTCTGGTTCACTTTCTAACCCATCACCAAAGCTCCACATTGAACTTTGTTTCCTGCTTGGAAACTCTTCTGGCTTACATATGTTTAAGAATAAAGCCGGTTCATCATCATCACTTTGAACTAGATGAGCCTCTTTTTGTTTTCGATCTTGACATTCATTCGCATAATGTCCATATTTTTCACACTTAAAACACTTGACCTGTGACCTATCCATGTTTTGACGTGGCTCCCCTTGATCATCGACTGTGTTATTTCGGTCCCCCTAGCTCTACCATTCCCGTGACCACGTCCCCGATCAGTCCGTCGATCGTCAGAACTCGCAGCAACAGTCCGTCGGCTGCGATTTTTGTCACCTGATTGAGCAAACAACAGCTTTCCTTGATCTTCTCTTAGCTTTTCCTTGCATCGAATTCTCTCTTCGTATGCCTTTAACCTCCCGATCACCTCATCAAATGGCATAGTGTCTAGGTCAGAATACTGCTCGATCGACGCCACAATCTGAAGAAACTTATCTGGCATAGAATCGAGCAACTTGGCTACTAATCTCTCTTCTTCAATGGTTGAACCAAGGCTCCTTGCCTTCGATACCGTGTATTGAGGGCATCCCAAACTCCCTTTGCATCTTCATGTGTGGCAAGTTGCAAAACAATCTCTTCCGGTATCGCTTGAAACAAATAAGCCCGAGCCGTCTTGCTCTTCCTTGCATCCACTTGGGCTCCGGCTACGGGTTTGATGGTTTCCCACAAGCCCTTGAATGTAATAATAAAGGTTTATAAATTTTAACTGTGTATATATATATATATATATAACTATAAGATAAACTTGTAAAACTTTAAAACTCTTTAACTTGGTTTGAGCTTTGATTAGTATGTGTATATGTGATCATGTAGAAAATCAAAATTGTATGGATGAAATCTTGAAATTGAAATATAACATAAGGTATGGAACTGAAATAGTGTTTATTGCATTAGAACAAGCACATGAAAATCAAGAATATTACACATAGAACTTATATATTTGGTCAATTTCCAATTACTTTTTGTACATGTAATTTAATTTTTGCTAATTTCATTTAAAGTAATATATGTCATTTAGATGCGTGAATTTCTGAAAATATACGAAAACATGACATAAATCTAACACGGAATTTACAGGTTTGGGTTTAGCCTAAATATGTTCATGTTAGTTTTAGGTTGAACCATGTTTAGGCTAAACCCACATGCACTTTTAGCTAATCGGGACAGGTTCTGGTTGACATGACGAGTTAACCCATCTATTTTTGTAAATGAAAAAAGTATATGTTTTATATTATAACATAAAATGATTGGATATTTCATGTCAAAACTTAAAAGATAAATGAAAAGCAGGTTTTATAGTCTAAACGTAATCGTTTCGTACAAATGTAAATTTGTAATTTAATGTATTAATATGTAATAAAAATTCGGGTTAAACGAGTTGTGTTTTTGTCAACCCGTGAATACGCGTGTGATGTTCGGGTTCATGTACCTGAGATGATTTTTAAATTCATGTAAGTTTTTCGAGTTTGGTCGGATTCAATCCATCAATCCGCGAACACAAACTCATTTAGTATCCATGTAATTGTGAGTGTATTCACAACCGATTTACAAGTTTCTACATATTATATCATTACTTATTGTCGATTTAGATTTTATTGCATAACTTTTCATAAGATAATATCTCATACTTATAAAAAAACTAACTAATAATTAGTCATTTTTTACTTCATATTGAAACTAAGTTTTTATATTTTCTATGAAACAATGATATGAATTTTTTTAATAAATAAGTATAAAAATAAGTTGAAATAATGAAATGATTAAGACAGAAGTTATGTGTCGGATGTGGCATTCTTGTATTGAACTTCTATTTCTAGTTACTTAAATATAAATATTATTTAAAATAGTTTTTTTAACAAGAAACTTTTACACCTAAATACCACCTAACCTTTCACTTGTAAGAATTTGAATTAATTACACAGATGGCCCCTGTGGTTTGGTCAAATTATGGTTTTGGCCCCTGGAAATGAGAAACTACAACTTTGACCCAATAGTTTAATATGTAAACTATTAAACCATTTAAATAAATCAAATACTAATCCTAACATAACTCAAACATAATTAAATAAATAATAACTAACTAATAATTTAATACTTTCAATCTATATCTTCTTCTTTTTTTTCTCCATATGAATTCATATTTTTTGAATCATTCATATCCAATCCAAATTAGACCAACAATCGTTGATATGAACCTTTGTCGCCACCGTTACTTTAATTGATGTTGTGAAGCTCTTATGTGAACCATATGTGAAAATCAAGCCATTTCTAACCCAATATCGAGAGGAAAGATGCTCTGGTACCATTGGTAGAGCTTAGAAATTGAATAGATATAAAACAATAGAGAGAAATTATTTATTGTCCAAGCTATCAAACAATCTGTTAGTTAACAGTTTACATGTAGTCAGTGCTGAAAAAATCATGATTAATCGCTAATCGGTCAATCACATAAGAATTTTTAGCTAATCGGTCGATTAATCGTTAACCGGTCAAAATTGGAGAAATATTGGGTATAAATAATAGAATGATCTTATCAATCAAAAGATACAGACAAAAATGAAGTTTTGGTGTCCGGAATTACTAATAGTGTCGCCATGTTCCCGGTCGACACTAGCTAGTGTCGCCGACGTGCATTGGCGATACTAGATGGTTCTTCAGCAGAGGCGACTGACTTGAAGAACAAAACTCAGGAGCTATAAATAGGGCATTAGGTCTCATTTGTCATTGTTGGTTTTTCTGTGAGCCACCACCCTGGGGGAGCTCACCCAAGGTGGATGAAAGTTATGTAATTTTTTTGTTCAAAATCAATGAAATTTGTAGCTTTTATCTTATATCTTTTGTTTGTTTTGCTCACAACAACCCGTCTATACCAATTTCTATCAAAACAGAGTTGGAGTCAAGATCTGGAGGACTATTGTAATAAACCGAATTTTTGTAATATTAAAAATAATAAATAATGAGTTTAGTTAAATATATATTTATATTTATATATATAAATTTATTTTTAAACAGTTAATTATATGTTGATACAAAGAGAACTGTCAATTTATTTTCTATAAGATAACAATAAAAATAAATATAGTTTATATAATATGTTTCAAATATACTCACGAAAAGGAAAAGTAAAATAAATTTGTGAAAAAAAAAGATAACAAAATAATAATTATGTTAAGACAAATTCTTGTAATTATTGCCTCGAAACTTTACCCGCCACCTTCCTTCACGGGGAAATTTTAGAGACACCGTCTACCTTTTAAACTATACATGCCCTAACCGTCACGTATAAGGCTAAATGTGACGTTTAGCCCACCAAATGTCACGTATAGGGCAATCTGTCGCCCTTATCCACCAGACTTTGGAATCAGCGCGAAAGATAATGTCGGGATGTGTTGGTGGGTTTTTTTTAGGGTTGAGTTGGGTTTTAAGGTTGTGGTGGTGTATATGTCACATATAGGGCAATCCGTCACCCCTTATTTTTTTTTTAATTTAGTTTTTTTTTTGTTTTTATCACGTTAAGAGTTTGTAAATATCGGTAGTTATAGTTTTTAAAATCCGGTCATCTCGATTATCGGTTTGAGATGTAAAAGTGAATAACGACTTATTTTTTTTTAATTTAGTTTTTTTGATTTTATCACGTTAAGAGTTTGTAAAAATCGGTAGTTATAGTTTTTAAAATCCAGTCACCTCGATTATCGGTTTGAGATATAAAAAGTGAATAATGACTTATCTTTTGGTTTTTTAGTTTTTATCACGTTAAAAGTTGATAAAAATTGGTAGTTATAGTTTTTAAAATCCGGTCAAGTCTTTTTTATTATAAAACTAGTTTTTGTTTTGATTTTCGGTTTTAGATGTAAAACTAAGAGTTTTTTTCGCGTGTTAAACTACTCGTAAATAAAATCACATATATAAACACCATATACAACCATTACAAACAACCAAACAAACACAACAAAACCATATACATCCATTACAAACAACCAAACAAACACAACCAAATGAAACTGCATAGATAAATACAGTGAGTTTGTACATATAAAACAAAAGTACAACTCTATCTAAACAATATATCTACCCCTCCATCTCGTAATCACCCTCTGCATCGGACCCACCCGCACCGGACGTGCTAGCACCGTCGTGGCCCAACCGGCGGGGTGGTGGTCTCAACAACGGCCTACCGGCGTCTCGATGCTCCGCGACCGTGTGGTCGATGAGCCACTGCATCATCTCCTTGGTGCGCGTGACCCGGACCTGCGTATCCCAAATCATATCCAGTGTGGTAGCAGGTAACCGCACGACATGGTACACGTGCGGAGGATGCTGCGACGGCACCGACTGAACCGGCTCATCCCCCCGCCGCCCAGCTCCTCAACCTGCTCAATCTGGAACTCGTGCGCAGCCAGTGCGTCGGGGTCCACCAACGGCTCGGGCACCCGGCTCGGCGGTGACCCTATCGGTGCCCTTACCACGTCCAACGATGGACGTGGCGATCAGCCGGTGCATGTAATGATAAAGAGGGTCTCGTATGTGAGAGACCCTGCTATCGGCCCCAAATGCATGGTCACCAATCGCAGTCCACCAGACCCAGTGTGCGTCATCTGCCCCCATATAGATAGTCGTGGTGTAGATCGGATCCCGAGTCTCTTCCTCGATATAGAGGTTGCTGACAACATCAAACCGTCTAAGGGACATACGATGCACAACCCCAAACATGCGAAAACTAACCTCCGCGTCCACCCGTACCTCCGAAATATCAGTCTCGTCCAGCTCTGGCAATCCCGGCTCACGCGGCCGGAACATAAATGTAGAGTACACCTCGAGGGTAAGCTCTCGGTGTGCGGGCCAACCCACAGTAAATAGACTATCTCACGGGCTATCCTGTCCAATAATCGATGTCGTCCTCGCTAACTCCGAGTTCCACATCTTTTTTCCTTGACCGATTGACCACAATGATGCACCCATGCTCGCGTCCTCTCTTTTTAGACTAATCCACCAAATCCTCTCGAGAATTAAAATACTGAAATAGTTACAAGGTCAGACTTAAAACGTAGTACATAAAACAAATAAATAAACAATTTAAATGAACGAAAGAGTTGTTGTCATATTTTGTCTGTTTTATATGAAACTGTCACCTTACGTATGCGACCATCGTCCAATGCATTCTCCGCATCCCCATCGTTTCCTTTCAAATGAACGAAAGACTCACTGTCATATGTGTCATTCATATGGAAACTATCCGACACGTGTGTAGGTTCTGGTTGTGACCGGTACGAGAAATGTTCATAATCCGGTTCTGGTTGTGACCGTCACGACAGATGTACATAATCCGGTTCTGGTTGTGACTGGCACGAGAGATGTACGTAATCCGGTTCTGGTTGTGACCGGTATGAGAGATGTCCGTAATCCGGTTCTGGTTGTGGCCGGTACGACCCTTGACCGTAATTCGTCGGTCCAAATAGTGGCATGTACGCCTCTTGACTGGAATTCGGTAATGGTTGCTGCTGCGACGACTCTTGACTGTATGTATTCAACGGGTTGGTTCCCCCCCCCCACGAAGGGTGACTCCCGAATACGAAATACTCCTGAAAACGTAATGGCCGGTTGGATACCCGACGTAAAATAAACACTTGCACACCCCTAAGTTTACCCGTCCCAGTAGAACCCTTAATAAAATAAAGACTTGTTAAACCTGGTTCAGATCTTCGAAGTTTGGCTCCTTATTCAAATCTGGAAGCTTCGACTTCTGATAAGGATCTCCCGAACTCGACATCGGTGTCAGGCTTGAAACAAAAAAAAACAGCGGTGTCCTAACAACCAAGAACTCAAACACGCACTTTCGTCTATACTTTCTATTCTTTTTAATTATGGTGAAAATGGTAGTGTCGGGTTTGTGTATGATGGTGGGTTTAATGTGGTGAGAGTTATGGATTGTGGGTTTAGTGTGATTAGAGTTGTGTTTGATTTTGGGTTTAGTGTGTGAGTGAGTGGTGAGAGTAGTGTTAATATAAGTTGAATTTGCAACCTAACCGTCACGTATAGGTCCAACGGTGACGGTTAGGTCAGGTGTCCGACAACACTGTCAACGTTAACTTTCTGTCAAAACAACCTCGTACACAACCGTCACGTATTGGCCTATACGTGACCGTTAGGTTCCCTTTGCTGACTGCAAAATCTCGTATCATCAGTGTCCTTTTTATTCCCGGACTCACGAGAGATATACCGTCACGTTTAGGCCGATACGTGACGGGTAGGTCAGGTGTGAAAAAAAACCTAGCTGTGTCCCCAGCACAACCCTTCTTCATGTCCTGCAACCTTGAACCACCGCCCTCTTATTCTGGCGCCCACAATTGTTTTCCCGTATTTCAATCTTCGCGGCTAAGGAAATCCGATTATAAAAGCTAGGTACGAGACCCTCAAACTCCCCATCTCGTGTCCGTGAAAAACCCCTCAACCTCTCACTCGACTGTAAATTTTCCGGTGAAGTTTCGTCTCTTCCGGCAAGTTATAAGCAACTCCGGACACCTCAAACCGACCCTGAAACATGAAACCGACAACCATGATCACCATCTCCACTCCATACCACCTTCCAACCATCTCAGGACAACCGTAGTCGGCACCACAACGTGCCCAACATTTTCCGGCAGCTCCTTTTGTTATTCCGACCTACTCTCCATCTCGAACCTAAGGTAAACCCGTACATCTTCATTTAAGCTTGTTATGTATATAAATGCGCATTATCCTAAGAAATAGACTGTAAATCAAAATTTTGAATGTTTTGGTAACCTGCGTTTCATGTTCCAAATGAAAGAGATGACTATATTTTTAATAGATAAATTTCATATATTTTTAATAGAAGTTAATATTTAATTATTATTAAGTAAATCATTATTTCATTAACTGTTTTGGTTATAGATACTACATGAGTATTAAAATATACAAACGAATCACACATACGTTTTTTTTTAAATTAAAGTTAATAGAATTTCATTTACTTTCGAGTTGGATAAAGACATATATTATGTAAATTGTTCAATTATTAAAATATTTATAGATAAAGTAAACAGTTGGAAATACAAATATTCAAAATGAAAGTTTTGATTTAAAAAAAATAATAAAATAATTAATCTTTAAAAATAAAGTAAGACCACATATTTTAATCCGTTTTATATATAACTAATGAAATATTTATATAAAATTTAAAACCAGAATCCAAACGGAAAATAAATCATATGTAGATAATTACAGACGCTCGTGATCAAGTTGACGTCGCATTGGAACATTAAAGGTTCGGATATTTGTCACCCTATTTTTATCGTACGGATACTTAACTCAGTTATTTTTATATAGTACGGATATCTCTCTCTCTATTTTTATAGTACAGATACTTAACTGGTTATTTTTATAGTACGGATATTTCTCTTCCTATTTTTGTACAGTGCAGATATCTATCTCCTTATTTTTGTATAGTTGTCTAACTCTATTTTAAGTATCTCAAAATATTTAACTCCATTAAGTTCATTGAAAATTCATTTACGTATTTGAAATCATGTGCCTGTTTAAATTCGTTTATTCGTCCACTTATTTCGAATATGAAACAAAGTTTGAAAACATGTTTACATACGATATTAATTGGTTTTATAAACACTCATTATCGTATGTTCCGATTAAATATGTCCGCTTTAAAAAAATAAGGTTAAATATTTTTACTCTGATACCCGAGCACGCCCCTACTTGTGGGGGTGACCACAAACATGTCATTGCGGCATCGATGACGTGGCACCGACCGTGACGGTGAGCCTAAATCACGGCGTCTCGCCTGTTTATCTGAAAAATACCGATTATATGTTTCGAGGCGTATGGATCGATCATATGCTATTATTATTTATGGTGGTTGGATTGTTTGATGCCCATACACCATCTCACATCGGTTCAGGACTAACTAGCCCGTTCCGCATGTTTCTGTTTATGTTCTGTATCGGGCTCGATGGGTATTTCTGGTGATGTGACAAGTATTAAAAAGGATTATCTGTGAGTTTACAAGTATCTGGTTATCTGTTCACAAGCTTACAAGTTTACAAGCTCTGAAATTTGTTAATTATACGTGACGAGTTTACATGTTTGTGACTTTACCTGTATATGAGTTTACGAGTTACGAGTCGCATGTTTACGGTATTACATGTGTACGAGTTTACAAGTTTATGAATTTACAAGAATACGAACTTACATGTTTACAAGTTACAAGTTTTAAAAACTCTTGAAATTACGTGTTTACAAATCCTGTTATATATATAGATGTATTATTATAATTATCCTTTTATAAAACCTATCCGTTCGTGACATTTTGCCCCCTCGCTTTTCTTTCTTTTTAACAGGTTCGCAGGGATGAAGGGAAAGTGTGGAGAGTTAAAAATCAACTTAGCTGACAACATAGCTTTTGAGCTTTAATAATGTATGTAATTACTAAATCATTAGGATTAAGTCTTCTGTAACTCATTCAGATATTTATGGAATTATGTTTTTGTCTCTGACTCCTGTAGAGGTGACACGTCGGCCATATAGTCGGGTCGGGGTGTTACATTTATCACGGACCTAATCGCCCAAGTTGGATTGTGGTTTTAACCATTAAATTCGCCCCAAAATTCCGACCCGATCCATGGGTTCTAATTTAACCTAATCCCTAAAATCGGGCGTTCTTATTTGAATCGCTTCATAACCGGCCGTTTCAATTTGACATTTTGGGCTCTTGAACACCGACGACCTTCGTTCCTCCAACCTGCTAGACATTCCAACCTCCTGTTCTCCGACATTAACATCGACCCTCTTGTTCCTCCGACTCCAAACCCTAGTAAGTCAGCAAGTGTCAACTCCAAACACTGCAACTAAATTAGTCAGTTGTTCAAAGTTGTGAGTTGTTTCTTGTTCCTTATTCCGACTCCAGTTGTTCAAAGTACTTGTTCACGTTTCTCCTGCTCAGTTGCTTCAAATCAACGTGTGAGTTGTTTCTTGTTCCTGTTTCTTTTATATTTTATGGCATCGATTGAATCAACCGCTACTAGTCGAAGTTTTAAAGGAAACTCGGATGATATTGGATTGGAATATGAAAAGTTGGTGGATGGAACTAAATTAGATAAAGGTCAATGTAATTTATGTGACAAGTTTATGTCCAGAGGAGTTTATAGACCGAAACAACATATAGCGGGCATAAGGGAAAATGCTAGAAGAAAAATGAAAAATCAGAATGTAAATTGATGTTTTGAAACATAAGGTACCCAAATGATTAAAATGGACAAACATTAGAGACTCAAATAATAATTTACTATTTAATAAAATGGCGTCCCCAAAAACTAGGGTCTGACACATGAAATGTAAATCCATACACACATATAATAGAATAAATACATATATAAATTATTAGCATGAAACTATTTTTATTTATATTTTTTTATATCTATACTATATAATAAATAAATGTTTTCTTATGCCACGTGTCGCTTCCATATTCATTCTCATCATTTTTCCCCGCATATCTCTTTTATTAAATAAAGCTCTAGCTTTTAATAATAATATTTTTAAATAAAATATTAATTATAGTAATAAAGCACATTTATTTTAAATTATCTTTTATTATAAGAAACTTTGAAATCTAATTATTTAACTTTTATTTTCAATTAAATAGTAATGAAAGTCAAATTACATTAAATAGTAATTAATGTATTTTCGAAACCCAATCATATATTAATTTTTACATATTTCGAATTTTGTTTTCTATCCTTAGTATATGTAATACATTTTTACACTTGTAAAATATATACATAAAAATTTAAGAATTTTATGTATTGATGTTTTTCAGCCACGTGTATATTACACGAGTTCTAAGCTAGTGTTATATGTATTGATTTCATCAAATATAAATATGTAAATATACATATTGTGCTAAATTACTTTTTTTTTTGAACGACGACTTTCATTCGTTGAGTGACAGTCGCATATCCGACAAGTCGGAGACCCATCACCCTTCAATACCTGACCATTACGTTGTCTGAACCGGGCTCGCGGGTTCAGAGTGAGGGGTTAGGCGTTCCCCGGGAAACAATGGAGCCTGCTGCCACTTGACAACAGTTGCGCCGCTACACGGGCCAAGACCCGCTAGCGTAACGCACTCCGGACTAAAACCCGGTTTGGCTCGGGTTTGAACTTGCGTGACTTTGTTCAAACCTTCATTGCCTTTACCACTGGACCAAAGCCCACCGGTTATTGTGCTAAATTACTAATGCTACTAGGTGCGAATCTATACTATATAATAAATAAAGGTTTTGAGATGCTACATGTCGCCTCCATATTCAATCTTATCATATTTTTCCCGACTCTCTCTCTTATTAAATACATTTACATCTTTTAATAATAATATGTTTTTAAATAAAATACTAATCTGTATATTAATAAATCTCCTGACATATTTTGACGAGTGTATGCGTTAACAGATTATATTGTATTTCATGGGTTTATTCAATCCGTGTAAAATACAAGTTTATGTTTAATAAATAGAAAACTTGTCAACACATATAATAAATACACTTTTCAAAAATTTCGACAACAAACATTAATATGTCATTTTCTCCAAATTTATTATACTTGTCATAAAAAAGACATGATTTTTATTTTGAGCATTTATTAAAATATTTAGCATTTATTACACCATTTCAATTCAAGTTTATACGTATAAACTTGTTTTTTTTACCCACGTTCTACTCTAGTTATAAGACCATTACACTTGTACTCTACAGAATTTAAATTCATAAATATTTGGTTGAAGAGTACACCATTTTATCATCATGGTGTCCCTCAGGAATGATATGTATACACTTACTAAGAATTATAATATAATTGATATACAAATTTTGACAAACATCGTCAAAATTTAAATATCAACCAAATTTACTATTGTTTAACTCACAAACTTTTTTAAACAATTAATCACTCAACTTTACTTTTTTATTTTGAATAGTTGAAGCCTTTTTTTAATAATAAATGTAGTTTTAAACGAGTCAAACCGTTTATAACATACATGAGATCGACTCATTGAAAGCTTAAAACGAACTAAGCTTAATCGATGTTGAGCTTGATCTCAAGACCAAACGAGAGCTCATTTAATAAATAAAACTCGAGCTTGAGCTTCACATATTCAGCTTAACCAGACTCGTAAACCTATAATTTATATAAATATAATATTTTTTGTTTTATATATTATAATATTTAATTACATAATAAACATTATTATATATAAAATGACGATAAAACCAACTAAGTAATATATCTTATTATTATTTTAAAAATATAATACTTTCAATAAAATTCCTCAACCTTTTTTTTTAAAAGAAAAAGTAAAATCATGATGGACCTATGAGTTTAACTAGAGTTGTCCTTCCTAACCCACCTTGGGTTAATAAATACCGTGGGACCCACATTAAACATATATGATACACCTCCCACACGCAAAACAATAGAGAAAAAATCGGGGGTAAAAAAAGACAGTTCGATCTAGGGTTTGACTGATGCAATTGCAAAACCAATTGGGCGTGAATTCTTCACACACCACTAGGTGAGAGAGAAAGATCGCCTGCCTGTTGTCTGCTCAATCAGACGATTCTTCCGGTAACTTCGGTGGCTCGCCGTCTTCAAGAATCAAGATCCATCGCACTAGTGGCCCACACGATCTGATTTGCGCCAAAAAAGAAAAAAAAACAATTTCTGAAATTCTGCAAAATTATCGTATTTTTGGAGAGAGAAAGTGGATTTGAGGGGATCGTTAACCAGTTAAACGACAGCGGTTTTAATTTGCGAAAGGATTTGGAGTAATTACGGTGTTCGATTTTTACGCTCGGCAATTTCTTTCCCTATTATTTTTTATTATTTTTTTAAATATAGAAGACATCGTACAGTTTTTGCATGCAATCTGGTGGAGCTCAGCAGGGAGGGGGTGGCCATGGGCGGAACATGGTGCCCGGACCGCCATCATCATCTGCATCGCCGTCGTCTTCGTCATCGGCGGTGTCGCAGCCTCATTTGGGATTTGATCCGATGAAGCATCAACAGCAGCAGCAGCAAAGGCAGGTTAGGTTTTTACTTACTGTGTTTGATCACTGGAATTGTTTACAGAATGTACCCTCAGCTGAAGATTTTTTTAGATTAGCTGAAGTTAATTTAGGCTATAGTCATCATTCTATGTGAATTGCTTCATATTTTACCTGACTTGTAATGAGGATGCAGCATAAGCACTTCAATCTGTTCTTCATGGTATGATGGTGGTCTTGTGGTTATGCATTGATGTTTGTAGGATAAATTGGTTACTTAGTTGTTCACTGCTCACCACTACATACAGAGCACATGTGTATTTTAAAACTAATTAGAGAACCTAACAGAGCATCACTTGCTAAGCTAGAACTAGTATGTTTCTTTATATATTCAAGGATTTTTGATGACATGCACAAGCACTTTAAATAGTGACTGAATGAATCATAAATCAATAGGGTCAAAGTTATGGGACTGTTTTTCTTGTCATTATTTCTTATTTATAAATAATTTTTGAATTTATTTGTCTATAACATAGGAGTATGCACTTTTTGTTTTTGGTAACTAGTGGTTTGTTAATATTGTATATTGACTAGAGTATTTAATTTGTATTTGAAACAGTTCTGGTCTGATGTTGTAAGTATGTATTTTGTATGTTGTTTATGCAGTCGTTGCAACAACAGTTACTTAGAAATCCTGAAGGGATAGAAGCTATATTAGCATATCAAGCTGGAATTCGGCAAGGGGTATTAGGAGGTGGTGTTGCCTCGAGTTCTGTATCTATGCAAATGCAACATACAGCTCAGCAACATAGCCAAGAGGAAGGACAAAATACAAGACAGGGTTTTGATCAACACATGATGAACCCAATGCAGCAGGCATATATGCAATATACTCTCCATGCTCAACAGGTCCAACAAGCTCAACAGAAGTCATCTCCTGGCATGCAAGCCCAGCAGCAAATGAAAGCGGGAATGATGGGGAAAGATCAAGATTCACATATGGGAAATACAAGAATGCAGGATAACCTTGCATTTCAGGCTGCTAATCAGGCTCAGATTTCATTGTCCAAGAAGCCACCTGATCATTTTGGCCCTGGAGGGAAGCAGGCGATGGAGGAAAGCCAACAGGCGGTTTCTGATCAAAGTCAAATTCAAAATCAGAATCAGAAACATTTCGCCATTCCAACATCATTTGACCAGTTGATGCAAGGGAATAATACAAGACCAATGCAAACTTCTCAAGCTCCACATAGTATCCATAATATGGGAAACAGCCAGGCGGCAATGGCTGCCCAACTGCAGGCTATGCAGGCTTTGGCTCTTGAGCGTAATATTGATCTTTCACATCCTCAAAATGCTAATCTGATGGCACAACTAATGCCAATCATGCAGTCTAGGATGCTTGGTCAACAAAAAGTCAACGAAAGCAACATGGGCCCACAGTCAAAGCAGCAGGTCACCTCTCAACAAGGTGCAAACGAAAGTTCCCCCCGTAGTGATGTGTCTGGTCATTCAGGATCTACCAAAGCAAGGCAGACAATGTCACCTGGCCATATGGGGTCAACCCCAAATACCATGTTGGTCAACAGTTCTGGTGGCGGTCAAGGTCAACATTTCCCTATGCATGGGAGGGAGAACCAGTGGCCACCTAGGCAAGCCACTGTTAACAGTAGTGGGATGTCTTCTATGCCACCCCCACAATCACCTGCTAACATGAGCCAGGGCGCAGATCATTTTGGCAAAAACATGTTAACTGGCTCAGAGTCTCTGCAAATACAGCATGCTAGACAGCAAATAAATAGGTCTTCTCCACAGTCTGCAGCTTCATCTAATGATGCTGGATTGGATAACCCTTTACCATCTCAGAAAGTACAAAAACCACCCCCGGGCTTTACAAAACAGCAACTGCATGTTCTTAAAGCCCAAATTCTTGCTTTCAGGCGTATAAAGGTTTGCAAAGCTTTTATTTTATCATTTAAGACTACTTCTTCAGACACTGTTATTCTTATTATATTTGGACTTGTTGATTTGACTTGATGGCAGAAAGGAGAGAAAACTCTGCCTTCTGAATTACTTCAAGCTATTGCGCCACCTCCCCTTGAAGTACAGTTGCAGAACATCAATGCCCCTGCTGGTAGAATTCACGTGGAGTCCAGTAACAAGGATCTTCAAGCTGTAACGTCTGCTGGGATGAATAATCTAAAAAGGGAAGTGCCTGAGGAGAAATCAGCTGCAGGTTCAATAGCTAATGCACAAGGTACAACTTTAATAAACGAAACCCCATCAGTTTCCCTCCCCGCAAAAGAAGAGCAGAGAAATCTTGCAGTTCTTACCAAACAGGAACATGAGGTAGACCATGGGACTCAGAGACCTCATGTAGGTGAGGGTCCCACAGACAAGGGTAAGGCAGTTGCATCAGGACCTGCTGTTGTCTCACAATCAGGAACTTCACCTCAAACAAAAGACTCGGGTCCTTCTAGAAAATACCATGGTCCGCTGTTTGACTTTCCTTTCTTCACCCGGAAACATGATGCTTTTGGATCAAGTATGATGCTCAACAACAATAACAATCTAACTCTAGCATATGACGTGAAGGATCTCCTTGTTGAGGAGGGTATTGAAGTGATTAACAAAAAGAAAAACGAGAGTTTAAAAAAGATTAAGGGTTTACTGGCTGTGAATTTGGAGAGAAAAAGGATAAGGCCGGATCTCGTTTTGAGATTACAAATTGAAGAAAAGAAACTTCTACTACAAGATGTACAAACACGTGTGAGAGAAGAAGTCGATCAACAACAACAAGAAATAATGGCAATGCCAGATAGACCATATAGAAAATTTGTTCGGTTATGTGAGCGCCAACGTATGGAGCTCAACAGGCAAGTGCTGGCTGCTCAACGAGTTATTAGAGAGAAACAACTTAAAACCATTTTTCAGTGGCGTAAGAAGCTTCTAGAATCTCATTGGGCTATCCGTGATGCACGGACTTCACGTAACAGAGGTGTTGCTAAGTATCATGAGAAGATGTTGAGGGAATTCTCAAAGAAAAAAGATGATGATCGAAGTAAAAGAATGGAAGCTCTGAAGAATAATGATGTTGAGAGGTATAGAGAGATTCTTCTGGAGCAACAACATAGTGTACCGGGCGAGGCTGCTGAGAGATATGAGGTTCTCTCTTCATTTTTATCTCAAACTGAAGAGTATCTCAATAAACTTGGAGGCAAAATTACAGCTGCTAAGAATCAACAGGAGGTAGAGGAGGCTGCAAATGCTGCATCTGCAGCTGCAAGAGCTCAGGTATGGGATTCATAACATTTATTAGAGGTGGCAAAGTAGGCAGGTGAAATGGGTTCCAGTTTGTTGTGTTCAAATCGGGTCGGGTTGATCTGAAACGTTTTTTTTTCCTGTCATACTTACAGTGTTAAATATAGTTATAAAGAATATCTTAATAATAATAATATTATTATATATGAATAAATGAGTTAACCCATTTCTTTTAGGCTATCTTTTTTATTTTACCCGTTAGAAATAAAGTGAAACCTAAATCTACCGTTTCGTAAGTAAATGGCTCGAAATTGCCCCTCTACATTATACGAGTATAAACATGAAAATGGTATTTCATTTCATATCTATTTTTTTCTTATTTCATATAAATGTCAATTTGTGTTAAAAGGATCTATCTGAAGAAGAAGTGAGAGCTGCAGCTTCTTGTGCGAGGGAAGAAGTTCTTATAAGAAACCGTTTCTCTGAAATGAATGCACCCCAAGATAGTTCGTCGGTTAGCAAGTAAGCTCCAAATACTTATTGCTAGTTGATTATGACTTAAAAAATGGTCTTTAAGAGTTGCATTTAGAAAAAAAATGATTTTTCGGTTGGTGGCTTGGTGCTTGTTCGGGCAGCGCTACCTGCCATATCTCTGATTTGTTTCATTACGATGACTCCACCAAATGTCCCTTTCGGAATGTTCATATGCACCATGAAATTTAATTGGAAAATTTAGAAATGAGACCATCATGTCATTGTTTTATATTATACATAGATTATCATAACTTATAACTTCTCTCATTTTATCTCTCTTCTTATTGGTTGTCTACAGATATTATACTCTTGCACATGCTGTGAGTGAAAGGGTCATACGGCAACCCTCAATGCTACGAAAAGGAACTTTACGTGACTATCAGCTTGTATGTTTCTTTATCCTTGATAAGATGCACCGAATAGGTTTTTGTTACATTTTCAATTTCTTTTTATTATGGATTGATTTGGTCCATGTTAAATAAACATTCTTATCCATTTATTGGCCTTCCAGGTTGGACTGCAGTGGATGCTTTCATTGTATAACAATAAATTGAATGGTATATTGGCTGATGAAATGGGTCTTGGTAAAACTGTCCAGGTAAGCTACTTATCTGTAATTCCTTGTGTCCATCTGGCAACCAAATCTTATTTTTGATTATTTGCACAGGTTATGGCCTTGATTGCTTATCTGATGGAGTACAAAAGCAATTATGGCCCACATCTTATAATCGTTCCAAATGCTGTTCTGGTTAACTGGAAGGTTGGTTAACCTTAATTATGTCCTTACTAATATTTCACTTTCCATTCTTGTCTAACTTAGTTCTCTGCAGAGCGAGTTACATACTTGGTTGCCAAACGTGTCCTGCATTTATTATGTTGGTAACAAAGATCAACGAACAAAATTGTTCACTCAAGTAAGATCTCTCCCTTCTCTTCGTTTTCCCATTTTTACATTTACAACATTCCAGTCTCATGTTCTTAATTTTATCATGATAGGATGTTTGCAGTATGAAATTCAATGTCCTTGTGACAACCTATGAATTTGTCATGTTTGATAAATCAAAACTTTCAAGAGTCGATTGGAAGTATATAGTTATTGATGAAGCACAAAGAATGAAGGACAGAGAGTCGGTTTTAGCCCGTGATCTTGACAAATACCGCTGCCAAAGGAGGCTTCTTCTCACCGGGACCCCCTTACAGGTCTCTGGGCTTTATGTTTTCTTCTGTAGTTCTGTGTGTTACTATGTTCTTTTTAATGCATTTTCTGAGTTGTCAAGTGTTGTACTCTTTCTTCTCTTTGCAGAATGATCTTAAAGAGCTCTGGTCATTGTTGAATCTATTGCTTCCGGAAGTGTTTGACAATCGAAAAGTGTTTCATGACTGGTTTTCACAGCCATTTCAAAAAGAAGGCTCACACAATGCTGAAGATGATTGGCTTGAAACGGAGAAAAAAGTTATCGTCATACATAGACTTCATCAAATCTTGGAGCCTTTTATGCTCAGACGTCGAGTTGAAGATGTTGAAGGCTCACTTCCTCCAAAGGTAATCATGTTTTTTTATGGGTCAGGTGGGTTAAATAGAAAGATTGGTTTAAAAGGAAATCGATCGATCAAAGCTGTCGGAAGACGTTCTAAATGTATTTTTAATTAATAAGACCCTGTAAATGTTTTATTCAAAAGATTAAATTATTTTTGAAATTATATAATTTTGTCATTGTATTTGACACACCGATTATTTACAAAAAACTAAAAGTTCGAACAAGAAGTGTTTTGGGTCAACCCAGACATACAATCGTTAACAAAAATTACCGTTTTTGACCAGTTACTCAAAAAAATCATTGTTCCAGCTTCTTTAATCTGTACCTCGTGGCTGATCATAAAATGTTAATTACAGATCTCCATCATTTTACGATGTAAAATGTCAGCTATCCAAGGTGTGGTTTATGATTGGATAAAAGCTACTGGTACAATACGAGTTGACCCGGAAGATGAGAAACGCAAGGTTATGAAGAGTTCAATGTACCAAGCCAAGGCATTTAAGCCATTGAACAATAAAATCATGGAGCTCAGGAAAACCTGCAATCATCCTTTGCTTAACTACCCATTTTTTAATGATCTTTCCAAAGACTTCCTTGTTAAATCATGTGGCAAATTGTGGGTTCTTGATAGGGTTCTAATAAAGCTTCAAAGAACAGGGCATCGAGTCCTTTTGTTTAGTACAATGACAAAGCTTCTAGATATATTGGAGGAATATTTGCAGTGGCGTAGACTTGTGTACAGAAGAATTGATGGTACGACCAGCTTGGAAGACCGTGAGTCAGCTATTGTTGACTTTAATAGCCCGGATACCGACTGTTTTATCTTCTTGCTCAGCATTCGTGCAGCTGGACGAGGTTTGAATCTTCAAACAGCCGACACAGTTATCATATATGATCCTGATCCGAACCCTAAAAACGAGGAACAAGCAGTTGCTAGGGCTCACCGAATCGGTCAAACACGAGAAGTCAAAGTCATTTACATGGAAGCTGTGGTTGATAAAGTTTCGAGTCATCAAAAGGAGGATAATTTTAGGAATGGTGGTAGTGTTGATTCAGACGATGATCTTGCCGGCAAGGATCGTTACATAGGATCTATTGAAAGTCTGATAAGAAATAATATCCAACAATATAAGATTGACATGGCTGATGAGGTCATCAATGCTGGAAGGTTTGACCAAAGAACCACACATGAAGAAAGACGGTCAACCTTGGAGTCTTTGTTACGTGATGAAGAAAGATATCAAGAAACCGTTCATGATGTGCCGTCACTTCAAGAAGTCAACCGAATGATTGCTAGAAGTGAAGAAGAAGTTGAGCTTTTTGATCAAATGGATGAAGAATTTGATTGGGCTGAAGAAATGATACGATATGACCAAGTTCCTAAATGGCTCCGTGCTAGTACTCGAGAAGTCAACACTACTATTGCCCGCATGTCTAAAAAGCCCTCAAAGAATATTTTATTTATAGATAATATGGGTGTGGAATCAAGTGAAATGGGTTCTAATATTACTGAAAAAAGAAGGGGTCGGTTTAAAGGAAAGAAGTTTCTGAATTATGCTGAGCTGGATGATGACATAGAGGAATTCTCTGAAGCTACATCTGAAGAGGCTGTAAAGTCAGATGAAGAAATTGGGGATTCTGATGATGATGAAACTACCCCTGTAGTTGACAAAGGTCAACCAGAAGATGTTCCTGCTTCTAATAATAGGTATGAGTTCCATCATCCTGCACCACCTGGATCTACTAGAAACAATCATATGCTTCAAGAACCAGGTTCTTCAGGGTCATCTTCAGATACCAGACGATTAATGCCAACAGCAGTTCCTTCTACATCTTCTCAGAAATTCGGGTCACTCTCTGCATTAGATGGTCGGCCTGGTTCTCGTTCGAGAAGGCTGGTATGTGTCTCTTTGCTTAAAACTAGAGGTGTTGAAATGGACGGGTCCGGTGGGTTGGGTAACTTCTCAGAACTGGTAACTTTTTTGGTTTGGGTCCGGTTGACCCTCACATTTTTGTCAAGAGTGCAATTTTAATAAATAATTAGTGGTTAAATATGATTTTAAAACTTGTATTATTTCAATAATAATATAATTTTTTCGGATATAATGCCTGTGGAGGTTTTGTGCATTACAATTACACTTTGGGTGACATTCAACCCACCCTTTTGACCCGTTTTTATTTTTGCTATTGTTTTGGTTTTAACTGGTTGGCCATTAGAGATAAATTCACAAGTCAATGTGTTGAAATAGTAGCCTCTATTCAAAGCACATTTTTTTTTCATGTTACATAAGCAAACAGGTTGGTTGGGTTAGCAACGGGTGTAAAAGGGTAATTTTCTGATACGGGTGAACACATCAGTTTGGCTGGGTTGGGTTGATTGAAAAGCTTATTAGTTCAATATATTATACTTTCTTATAAATAATTGGTGTGTTAAATATGATTATAAAGATTACACTATTTCAGTCTAATTTTTTGAATAAAATGATTTACGAGGTTTTATGCATCGAACGTGCACTACAAGGACTTCCGACCTGTTTACTTTTTAGCCAAATTTTTTAATTTTATTTTACTTGTTTGACCTATTAGAATTAACACATAATCTGAATCAACCTATTCATAAGAAATGCTTCTGAAACTACCTCTCCCCAAAAACATAATTTTTTCATTTTACGTGCATCTAACTTTTTATCCCACAATGCATGCAACTAGGGTGACGATCTAGAGGAAGGTGAGATTGCCATGTCTGGAGATTCACATGTAGACCTTCAACGTTCTGGCAGTTTGAACCATGATCATGATGAAAATGAACAAGTTTTGCAACCAAAATTTAAACGCAAACGTAGTATTCGGGTTCGACCACGGCCTGCTGTGGATAGGCTGGATGACAAGTCTGTCGACCGATCTTCTCTCCTTCGTGGTCAGTCCTCTCACCTGCCCTTTCCAGCTGACCGAAGACTACATGCCAAAACTCAGGCTGACCGGAAGTTGGTTCAAGAAAACAACACTTACAAGCATGAGCAGAGCAACCTCTCATTGAAGGCTAAACGAACCCCCCCTGACCGGAAAATTGCAGGGCAGCCAACAAGAACAAATTCCATATCTGGTCCTTCAGAAATTTCTAATGAGTACTCTAAAGAAAGATTGGATGTTAAAGTAAAGAAAGGAAGTGGGCCTTTTAGTGGGACCGTGATGACTGAGGCTATCCAAAGAAGGGTATGTACTATAATTAATAAGAGTTATTATCCAACCTTTCAAAATAAAACCATCAGACTTTCAAAATGATGATAAAACCCCTCAAGCTTTCATAAATTTTGGTGAAAATCATGTTAAATTTGGGTATGATTTAGAAAAAAAAATCATGTCAAATCAAAATTTTGGAAGTTTTATGATCTTTCTGGGAAAATAGTCAGCTACCTAAATTAGAAATTTGACTAAAGGTGGTTTACCTTTTCACAATTTACCCTTTTAAATACGATTACCCGTTACCTGCTGTCAAGGTTGAAGGTTACCTTGAATCAAATTTTTGGAAGTTTGATGGTTTTTCTGGGGCACAAAAAAGTTTGTTTCCTGAAATAGAAATTTGAATAAAGTTGGTTACCTTTTTAAATTTGAGCAGTTTTCTTAATAGATAGTGAATATAAATTTGTAAGTATCCAGCCTATTTGACACCGTTGAAACTTTGTTTGTTCTTGCTAAGAGTGGTTCTGGTTCATGTTGCATTTTCACAAGAATGATTCAGAATCTTAGTTTCTAACAGACCCTCAGATTATCACTCCTGATAATTGTCAACCTGATATGTTCTTTTGTTATTTTTCTTTATTATTTGCCCATTTTGCTATGCATTGATAACTCTATGTTTCAAGTTCCCCATCTGTCATTGGGTAATTTTCTCTTCTATTAATAAATCTTTATTAATTTGCTTTCTGCAGTGCAAAAATGTAATTACCAAGATCCAGAGGAGAATTGACAAAGAAGGCCAGCAAATTATTCCTTTACTAACTGATTTATGGAAAAGAACCGAAAGTCCCGGAAGCAGTGCTGGAAATAGTCTTCTTGATCTAAGAAAGATCGAGCTGCGTGTTGACCAATTGGAGTACAATGGAGTTATGAATTTGATCGCTGATGTGCAACTTATGTTAAAAGGCGGAATGCAGTATTTCGAATTTTCACACGAGGTATAACCCTTAAATTTTATATTTTATGTGAATATACTATCATTAGGGGTGTAAACGAGCCGAGCTACTTGAGACCGGCTCGCTAAAAACTCAAATCGAGCCGAGATTAAACGAGCTCAAACCGGGGCTCATTTAATAAACGAGCTCGAGTAGGCTCGCGAGCCTAAACGAGCCTTTTATTTATATAGTTTTTGTTTAATGTATTAAATATATATTTATATAATAATAATTATTAAATATAAAATTATGATAAAAATAACAAAAAATATATATCATGTTATATACAAAAAATTATAATTATAAAGTTTATAAAATTAACTAGTTTTATACCCGCGCGCGTTGCGGCGCGCTAAACTGTCAAAATTAACACGTAACTCTAAAAAAATCTTCAAATATAGTTTTTTTGGGTATTTTTCTTAGAACCAACATCAACCTCACTCAATCTACAAAAAAATCTAATAGATAATATCTGAATCAGGTATTTTATTTTCAAATTAATATCACAAACTTGTATTGAAAGAATTACAATTAAGGTACAGTTCAAAACCGACTGCCAAAGTGCCCTTCTAAAGGTTACCCTCCTAAAATATAAATATTCCCTTCTTTCTTTCCACCAACAAAATGAGTTTTCCTAGTGATGGAAATCCACAACCCTAATTACGGGTCATATGTACTTACCAATCCTAAGAAAATAAAATGCCTTGCAATTATTTTGTTGTTCTTATTGTGTCTTGCTGCATTTCTAGCCAAACTAAAAACCTATATCAAAAGAAACAGAAATGCAATTAGATGGTGATTAAAACAAACTCCAAATCGTCAACAAATGACATTTTAATACTTCAATTTCATGCAACTTCTGTTGCCGCCTCATCATAGGCATTGCTAGCATTTCTGGCAAACATCTGCACAATTTACATCAAAACAATTCAGGATATCAAACAAAATTTACATATTTACCTCAGGTTTTTTTAAATCCCTTATATATATCAAGAACCTGAGGCCAAACTATTAAAAAAGAAGGAAGAAACATCATTTCACTGAGTTCCTCCAGTTTCTTGGCAATAGGTTCAAAGTTAAAACATAGTTATCAATTTCTAACATCGAGGTCAGATTTGTTTTAACATCATAGCACCAGGATTAAACCGCCATGGCTGCAACAAAGGTTGCAACTGGAGTACAAAAGACGTATCCACAATTGCCATCCTCTGTATCTGCCACGCCAAGATGCGGTGAATCTCAAACCCAATCAATTCAAGTTCAATCATCACAGCCTCTAATTACAGATAGCCACTGGCCTAACAACAAAGCAGCAGCAAAAGAGCAAAAATTGGGCACAAAATAAAGACTTTTTTGTGGCTATAACACAGGAACAACGATGAGTAAAGGCTCTCAGAACAGAAAAGAGAAGCAGAGAGACTACGCACCGGCTGACGTAAGCCACAGAGTCACCACACAACCGCCACCAGATCCCGGGAAATACCACCACCACACCACCGCTTAGGGTTCCGGAGAACACGGCAACAGTCATCGATAAAAACAAACAGAGAAACTCACCGATGGACCAGACCGACGAATCCACAAGACCTGCAGATCAAAGCCACGAAGCCAGAACACCGGCGACGACTAGGTCTCCCAACGGTGTGGTAGTGGTTCGGCCCGTGTGGAACTATCTACGGGGACGGTGGTGAATGGGCTGGGTGCGACGACCAGATCTCACAACGGTGGTAGCGGTTCGCTCCGTGTGCAACGATCTCTCTCTCTCATCAAGCCTGCCATGAATGGAAGTGATATAGATGAACGGAAGTAATAAAGCAGAGGACGACGATTTCGCCATCACCATCGTGAGGAGCAGATGAACCAGCCTAATCCCCCCTCTCTCTCATCTCTCTTTCACAGAAGAAGAATATGGGGGTACAAAAAGGATGTGTGGGATAAAAAGCTGACCACTTGTACATCGAGCTCTTAAATCTGTACAACCCTGTTGATACTATTTTGCGAAGGTCTTTCAATAAGAAGGATAATTATAAAATATATTAATAAAATGATTAAATAATTAAAAAATAATAAACGAGCTGAGTCCGAGCCGAGCTACTCGTGGTTAATGATCCATGAGTAATATGAAAGCTGCAATGTTTGACTTAACACATGATTGAGAAAAAAATGTTTGAATATCTGCGGAAGCACTAAAGACTAAAATATCCTTCAATCGGGGTCAGGCTGGGTATTGGGTCATAACGGGTTCTGGTTGGAACAAGTCTTCTTTTAGTAAGGATTGAAACAGACAGGTTCGGGTCGCTGGTTGACCCCCAAACACTTCTTTTTGTCCTTCATTTTTGTTAATTATTAATGCGTCAATTATGGTCTACGATAAATAAATACTTCTATAATAATAATTTTGATGATCAGGTGAGGTCAGAAGCTAGGAAGGTGCACGATCTATTTTTCGATATAATGAAAATTGCATTTCCTGACACCGACTTCCGAGAAGCCAGGAGCGCCCTCACTTTCTCTGGCTCAGTGGCTGCTTCATCTCCTAGAGGGTTACCACCCGCTGGTCAAACCAAGAGACCGAAGCAGATGATTGACCATCCAGAGCCCGAACCAAGTCTCTCCCCAAGACCACTCCCTCGTGGGTCCATCCCTGCTAGAGAAACACGATTCGGGAACAGCAGCACCAAGGCTGCTGGTGCAGCCCATGCTCCGGAAGAACCTAGACCGTTCACCCATCCAGGTGAGCTTGTAATCTGCAAGAAAAAGAGAAAGGACAGAGAAAAGTCCGGAGTGGTGCGAGCGGGTCCAGTCTCGCCAATTGGTCATGGGACTAGGAACCCGGGTCAAAGTCAAAGTAGACCGAGTCAAAGTCAAACAATTGGTCAGCTGGGAAATGGGAGTGGAGCTAGCTTTGGTTGGGCTAACCCTGTGAAGAAGATGAGGACCGATGCAGGGAAAAGGAGGCCGAGTCAACTGTAACAGGTTAGCATGTGGTTTGTATGCATTAAGTACCACCATTGAAGCATATAATATCTTGCTAACTTACATGTTGTATAGTATTTAACTTGCTGTTTCATTACAGCTATATTATATATCTTGCTGCTTTAGTTTATATGTTGAAACTTTTTATTTATTTATTTCAGATTTTAACAAATTTAAAATAGATTTTATAGATAATTAGCATGAATGACTCATCGGTTCTTATGGTGCTACTAACATGTTTTTACGTATAAGTTTATAATGATGCTACTAACATCTTTTGTCAATTTAATGGCCTATTCTTTTAGCTTTGACACTCGAGAAATAAGTGTATGAGATCTGCATACAACTCGAAAAAAAAAACCATAAAATAATATAGGATTATTGGATTTTAATAATCATATTTTACCAATTGGTCAATAATAATCCCAACTGAGAATATTCTTACCACCAGTCTCTACCTTCAAACTATTTTCTTACATTGGACCTCCCGTTAAAAAAACTTAACGCCGTTAGATTTTATATGACGTGGACATCTGCAAACCGTCGGAAAGTCGAGCCAAGCTAGCAATGGTCTCGTGGTAGGTTTTGAAATTGTCTCTGGTGGTGTTTAACTAGTCTTGTTTGCTCGACAAGTCCAAACAGAGACAACAGTGGTGTTTAACGAGACCAGTTAAACTCCACCAGAGCCAATTTCAAAACCCACCACGAGACCACTGCTAGCTTGGCTTGACTTTACGGCGGTTTGCAGATGTCCACGTCATATAAAATCTAACGACGTTAAGTTTTTTTAACGGGAGGTCCAATGTAAGAAAATAGTTTGAAAGTAGGGACTGGTGGTAAGAATATTCTCAGTTGGGATTATTATTGGCCAATTGGTAAAAGTTGAGTTTATTATAATCCAATAATATAATAATGGGGCATTTACATATATCCTCTTCCTAAATTCCTTTATTACATATTTACCCAACCCTAAATTTTAATTACATATTTCCTCTTCCTAAAATCTATATATTACATACTAGCTTAGAACCCGTGTCTACACACGGGGTGAAAGACCATTGTATAAAATTCTTAAATTTTTATGTATATATTTTACATGTGTAAAAATGTATTACATATATTAAGAATAGAAAACAAAATTCAAAATATGTAAAAATTATTATATAATTGGGTTTCTAAAAAACGTTAATTACTATTTAATATAAATTGACTTTCATTTACTATTTGATTGAAAATAAAAGTTACATAATTAGATTTCAAAGTTTCTTATAATAAGGGATGATTTAAAATAAATGTGTTTTATTAGTATAATGAATATTTTCTTTAAAAATATAAGGATTATTGGATTTTAATAATCTCACATTTTACTAATTGGTCAATAATAATCCCAACTGAGAATATTCTTACCACTAGTCCCTACTTTCAAACTATTTTGTTACATTGGACTTCCCGTTAAAAAAACTTAACGCCGTTAGATTTTATATGGCGTGGACATCTGTAAACTACCGGAAAGTCGAGTCAAGCTAGCAGTGGTCTCGTGGTGGGTTTTGAATTGGCTCTGGTGGTGTTTAACTTGTCTCGTTAAACACTACCGTTATCTCTGTTTGGACTTGCCGGACCAACGAGACTAGTTAAACACCACCAGAGCCAATTTCAAAACCCACCACGAGACCACTGCTAGCTTGGCTCGACTTTTCGGCGGTTTGCAGATGTCCACGTCATATAAAATCTAACGGCGTTAAGTTTTTTTAACGGGGAGTCCAATGTAACAAAATAGTTTGAAAGTAGGGACTAGTGGTAAGAATATTCTCAGTTGGGATTATTATTGGCCAATTGGTAAAAGGTGGAATTATTAAAATCCAATAATCCAAAATATAATTATTATTAAAAGATAGAGGTGTATTTAATAAGAGAGAGATGCGAGAAAAAGATGATGAGAATGAATATGGTGACGACACGTGACATGAAAAAACTTTTATTTATTATATAGTATAGATTTATTCAATTCATTTAAAATAACTTATTTTATTATATATTTACCCCAAGTGCTATTTTTCTCTGAGGCAAAACACACCACATGGTGTGAAACGTAAATGATACTACAATTTGTTTATTTTACATTGATGATTACCGAATAACATACAAAAAGGAAAATGAACATTAAAAAGAAGAATTTTACAAAATCCATAAGCCATTGTAAAAATACTTGTATAAAAAAGCAAACCTAATCATCGTAGATTACAAAAGCAAATCTAACCTGCAAACTCGTTACTGTACTCTGTGGTGATTGTAAGAGAAGTCTTCATCACGGTGGAGAGAACCGTGTGATGTTAGAAAAAGGGAGAAGAGAGTAGATCTTGATTTAATTTTTTTTCTACGGTTTTAATTGAGAGAGAACACATTGTTTACCCGTTTTGCGCTTAAGACAATATCCAATTAGTTTAAGTTTACACAAACATTTTTAAATTTATTTTAAAAATACACAGGTTAGACTTGTCAACCCGCGTTCCATCAAGTCGATTTAGATACGACCCATTTAGCTAAGCGTGTTTAACCATGAATTGACCCAAAATTGTTTAGATTAAACCCAAATCCACAAATATCGTGCTAGGTTTATGTCTTATCAGAAATTCACGTCCCCTTAATATAGGTGTTCAATTCAAAATTAACTTCAAAAACCAAAAAGTAATTTCTTTCATTCTAATTAATGGTCTTATATAAACCTTAACAATAACCCCCCACCAATATATATGCATATATATATACACAAGAAACAAATCTATACTATATAATAAATAAAGGTTTCTCCATGCCACATGTCGCCTCCATATTCATTCTCATCATTTTTTTTCCGCTTCTCTCTCTTATTAAATGCACCTATTTTTAACAACAATATATATTTAAAGAAAATATTAATTATACTAATAAAACACATTTATTTTAAATTATCTCTTATGAAACTTTGAAAATCTATTTATTTAACTTTTATTTTTAATTAAATAATAAATAAAAAAGAAATTACATTAAATAGTATTTAATTTATTTTCAAAACTGAATTATATATTAGTTTTTACATATTTTGAGTTTTATTTTTTGTCCTTAGTATATGATACATTTTTACACGTGTGAAATATATACATAAAGATTTAAAAATTTTATTTATTGATATTTTTCACCCGTGTGTATACACGGGATCTAAACTAGTTACCATTAAAGTACATGATCAGAACCAAATAAATTTATATACATAACAGAGGGATCAGGACTTTCTTTTCATCCCCTCCCTTATAAATGGTCTTTTTTGACAAAGTTAACAAGCCACAATTACAATATCTAAAACATAATGTACAAACATCGAGAAGCTTAAATGATCGATTGGTGGGACTACGGGTCCACCGGGCCCGCTGCCATGTCATCATCTCCAGAGTCGTATTCATCTTCGCTCAGCTCCTCATCACTCGATTTCTCCTCTGGAACACCACCCACATCTTCTGCTTTGGCATACTTTTCGCAATACTCTGTCCAATGAACCAATGTACAACTATTAATACACAGGATACAAGCCATTACATCATGGGGTATAAGTCGTATTCTATGCAAGAAAGAAAACTTCAGCATTAATGTACAACTTCCACTACACGGTTGAGGCTGTTAACTGTAATTATCATAGTCTAGAGGCATCTTTGTGTAATATAAAACTGTAATATACACTAAATCAATATACAATACCTTTATGGTTAAACTGATACTTAGAGTTTGATATTACACATAGATATACCTTTTAGACTATGATAACTACAGTTAAATACACAACTAGGGGCTCGTCATTTGTCGCATGGCTTTATTTAGTGATGTAATTCAAGAAACAAACTCTCAACTGGATCAATGTACACAACTCGCAATGCATGGCATGCAAGTTGTTATTTCACACATTACTAGTCATATATCTCAATGTACTACTTTCACTCTGGGTACAAGTTATTGTAGCCTTGTTAATGTCTTCTTCCAACTATTTCTGCAGGCAATATTTGAGACTTTGAGAGAGAACATGTGTAGACTGATGCTTTATGCATAACCAGTTGTACTACATGCAATGCTAGTGGTATACTGTGTAAAAAGACAAGTGAAACGGACATCAGTTGCTATCTTAGACCACCATGTTCAATAGCTCATACATTTTATAACCATCATCAGGTGGATCTTGCATTGATTTAAGTAGGAAATGAATCTTTAATCGCACACAAAGGGCTATCGTCAACTTTCTTAAGTCAAACAAATCCATCTTTAGCTTAAAAAAATGCTACTTGTTTGCAAGTTTAACATTAGAAAAAAAAGATCTTATGAAAGTCTATAAAAAGTAGCCTGCAAAAATTATTTTTGATGTTGAATAAGTTATAAGATTCACATTTAACTTGAAAGTCAAAATCAGTAACTTAGAACTATGTAGTCAAAAGCAGGTACAACACTAGAAGCAATCTCTTCACAAAATGCAAAAGATGACGATTTCATGAGTCACAAAATATGCAAAGACTACTTCAAACCCCCCAGAAACCCGTTAAAGATAGTCGGTGCACCAGGAACGGGCCTAAATTGATAAAAAGCCCGAGTTGACTCCGAAATCGATAGCACAATTTAGAAAGATAAAAGAGCAATAAGTTATTACACATCTAGCAGTGATGACCATAATGGCTTATGTATTTTAGCTTTGACGTCACATGTGAAATGTACTTAAAAGACAAAGAAAACCGTTGCAAAACTAATCAAAATCGTACCTTTCACTCGTTTTTCATAAGAAACTTTATCACGCATCAAAAGAGCTGCAGCCTCACCGTTCAATGGATCCGAGGCGTTTGGATACAACAAAAGTTGTGGAAGGAACACCTCAAACACGTTCACCAAGTCTATAAACAGATACATCATTGTTAGCTATCAGTTAAATGTCTAAAATACCCTTCAACGACGAGTATCAAAAATATTGTTGATCTAAAGTTTACACTCCTCTCGTCCCGTGAGGATTAAATTGCTTGAATGGCCACATAGCATTAGGAAAGTATGTTACTAACGGAAAAAAGACTGAAATACCCTTAAATACCATCAAAAGAAGAGAATCTTGCACATCCAAATTAGTGTCTTTTAAGATCAATGTTTTGAAACCCGGACCGGACCGGCCGGTCGGACCGGGAACCGGTGGTCTGACCGGTCCGGTTACATGTGTTGAACCGTTTCTGCAGCGAACCGGTGGTCGGACCGGTTGAACCGGCGGTCGGACCGGAAACCGGGTGGTCGGACCAGTTGAACCGCTTGACTATTTTTATTTTTATTTTTTAATCTTTTTTAAGTCTCTTGGCTTCTTATTTCGTAGGTAATTGTTAGTTTAAAATTATTGGAATTGACTTGTTAGTGGTTTTTGAAAGGATTAAAAGCTATTTAGACTGATATATTTTTATAATATTTATGACGTCGTCCGGTTCTTAAATCCGGTCCGACCGGTCGGACCGGTCCGACTAGTGGACCGGTAAGGAGACCGGTTCGACGTCCGGTCCGGTTCTGAAAACATTGTTTAAGATACTAATAACGGGATGTTTGGGATTTGATTTTTAAAACTGTTTATCTGCTTATTTCACTCATAATATCAGACAAGCAATCCCAATTACCAAACACCATGTAACACCTTATTGTTGTATTAAAACATAATAAGCAGAGAAGCAGTTTCAATACATAGCCCCAAACACCCCCTAATTGTAAATTGAGAACTTCAGAAAAAAGGAAATCTTGCAATTACCAAACATGGGGCTCCATGTCTGATTAATCACATCCAAGCAAACCGAACCCGACCTGAAAACAAAATTAACAAAATTACACATGTAAATGGTGATAATCATGAATAATTGAATACCGTTATGGATACAAGATCATCGATCGTTTTGATCTAACGAGCTCAAAATCTCACACACACACACACATTCACACTCACATTTCATCCACATTTGGATGGTAAATCTTGTTAACGAATCCAATCGATGGAGATTTGTAAGGATAAGCATCCGGAAGCTCAACCCTTAGCTTCCACACACCTCCATGGTATGGACCTGCGTGAATCACGATCAAATTTGAGAAAAGTTAAAAAAAGATAGAGTATTTCACACAATTTCGACATTATTTTCCCCATTTTCCTCTAAGTTTTGATTTACAATCCAATTTGAGATCTTAATTATTTTGTTTGACCAAAAAGGTCAAAAGCTACATCTGAATATCTGATTTACAAAATAAAAGGTTAAGATCAATAAACATTGCCCAAATTCAAATAAAGGTATAAACTTTTCTCCCAAATACTCGAATCAACATGCCCAAAATCAAAATCTGATATAAATCTTTTCATATTTCTATCTAGTATTCAAGAAACACCCACAAAACCTAACATCAAATAAAGAAGAAACCTGGTCAAAATTAGCAACATAAAGTCAAAATCTGGTATAACCATGTTCATATCAAGTTGAATCTAGCTAAAATCAAGAAACACCCACAAACCCTAACATCAAATAAAGAAGAACCCTGTTGAAAAAAATAGAAAAATAAAGTCAAAATCATGCTCATATCAGTTGAATCCAGTTAAAATCAAGAAACACCCACAAACCTTAACATCAAATAAAGAAGAACCCTGTTCATATCAGTTAAATCTAGCTAAAATCAAGAATACCCACAAAACCTAATATCATAATAGGAAAATAAATATAAAAAAATATGAAAATAAAGAACAAAATAATGAAGATAAGTCTTGAGGACTTACTGTCAGCAGGTCCATGGAAATGCACATAAAACTCTTGCATCCCATCATTGATCATCTCCACTTTGTAATCACTCATCATCCTAGTTGATGATAAATCGATTGAAAAGATAATTAAAAAATAAATAAATAAATTGAGATAAGATTTAGGAGATATGAGACAAATTTAAACTAAAAAAGATGAAATTGAAGAACTTACAACTTCATCAAATCCATCTCTCTGCGTTTGCTTGGAGAAGACATTTTTTGTTTTTTTTTTAGTATTTTTCTGGGTAAATTTGTGGGAATTCTTCTGATGAGAGAGAGATAAGAAAGAGAGAGAGGGATGAGAGTTAAATATGGAAAGAAAATGGGTTTGATCACTTTGAACAATAGAGTTATAGAAACAGGGGACACCCCCTTTACTAAAAAGATATTTTTAGAAATGATAATCTTAATTTATTTAAATGATAAACTTGATTAAAAAAATGATTATTGGATTTTAATAATCCCACCTTTTATCAACTGGCAAATAATAATCACAACTGAGAATATTCTTATCACCAGTCCCTACTTTCAAATTATTTTCTTACATTGGACCTCTCGTAAAAAACTTAACGCCGTTAGATTATATCCTAACAAAAAGTACCGAACTGGAAAATAGTCTTAAACATAAATGTAAAGTTCAAAGTTCAAACATAAATAAAGAAACTTGAGTTTTTTCTAATTAGTCTTAGCCAATGCCACAACAAATAAACTTTTTTTCAACTCGTCTTTCAATCGATCGGTATCTTTCTCATCTCTACAAGAAATAAGACCAAATAATAAAGCAATGAGCTATTGGGCTTGAGAGTTGAGCTAAAAGTATAAATTTACATTTAATTATTTATATTTATTCGGTTAAAACGGTTAACCGAACAAACCGAATAAATCGATATAAAAAATATGTCTAACCGCAAACCGAATTGGAATCTGGTTTTCGGTTAGGAACCTAATCGAAAACCGCATTACGTATTCGGTTCGGTTTTTTCTGGATACGGATAAGATTCGGTTTTCGATTTTCTTCGATTTTTTGCACACCCCTGTAAACTATAGTTAGGATAAACATTTCAAATGTACACTACTACTTTCTTAACTGGTTTGATTTTTCCGATTATGATTTATTTATTCAGTTCATTTTTAACGGTTTCCACATTCACCTTTCTGTATTAGGATTCATATACTATATTCTACCATATCATTTCGAGTTAGTTACTAATTTAGTGTCATTTGAGATATAATATCATATAATAAAATCTATGTTAATAACTATATCTAGAAAAGTTACAAAGTTTTAACAAAATTAACGTTTATTCACAAGATGTTTTTGGTTTATTATTACAAGAAATATTTTAACCATATAGCTTATGATCATTATTAGACTTGCTAACTAATTTTTATATTTTAATTCAAAATTGTAGTCGATGCTTCCCTAAATTGTCTCAAAACAAAAATTGTGGGTGGCAATTATTGGTGTAAATTTGTAAACTAGAATTCTAATTAAATAATTGAATCATCCATTTCTAATTGTATATCTTTCACCCATTTTTTTTTACTTTAGATTGTTTTATACAAATTATTTGTTTGTTTGTTTGTTTTTTTTCTGAAGTGGTATTATAGGAGTTAGTTCTTTGAAAAGAAAAATAAATAAATAACAAGAGAAGACATGTTGATCAACTTTAATCTAAATAATTTATTTATATAAGTTTTTAACACTAAACGGGTATATGAAAAGATTGGTTTATTACTTCTTCCTTGTTACGAAGCTCACTATCAAAAAAACCTAGAAAACATCAAAATTCAATAAAACTAGTACTTTTAGAATTCAAATATGGGGACACAACTAATAATTAAATTAAATAAGTTGCATCATAAAAACAACATTTTTTTTAAAAAGTAGACACACCAATTGATACATATTGGGTGAATCTTTTGTTCGGTGTTTAAATTTATTGAAGCTTAAGTGCACATGAATTGGCACTATGAATTTAACTATGTTTTTTTTTATATTCTTATGTGTAATTGAAGCTCGATACAAATTGATGTATGAACTAGTTTTATTGAATTAAACTAGTTTTATATGAACTAGTTCATACATCAATTTGATGTATGAACTAGTTTTATTCATATGTGAAACATATAATAGTTAATTAAACATATAATAGTTAATTTTTTTTTTATATTCTTATGTTTCACATATGAATAATCGTTAATTCGTATATAAATTTATATTGTGAATTTACGAGTTCGATTAGCATTAGTTCACATGTGAACTAGTGTTGATTCAACTTGTGATTGAAGCTCAATATAAATTAGATACATATGAATTAATGTTAATTCGTGTGTGAATTTATATTGTGAATTCGATTAACATCAGTTTACATGTAAACTAGTGTTAATTCATATATGAATTTAGTTGATTTTTTATATAGAAATGTAATTATAGCTTAGTGTAAATTCATATGTGAACTAATGCTAACTCACATGTGAATTTACCTTTTAAATTTTTACTATGTATTCTCTAACTTTTTTTATTCTTCTAGGATTCTCTAATAAACCTACCCTATAATATTTATCATGTATTTCATAAACCTCTTTTTTATATAAGAGCATTCTAGTCATTTTCTACTTCCATTCCATCATATTATTAAATCAAAAAACAAAGTTCTCGATATAATATATAATTTGAGTTAGTTCTTGCATAAAGAAAATAAAACGTCATTTGGCAAAGAATAAGAAATGTTAAAAGATCAATCTATAAGCTTATTGTTTTTAAATTAATAAGTAATAATGTAATATAATTTTATCAATCTATAAAGCAAGACACCGAAAGAAGTGCGTGATTAGTCAATAAAGAGTTGCTTACAAAATGTGGAGAAAGATACAATTTTATATTATAAAAATATTTTGTTAATCAAGAATGAATCACCAATTATCTAGATACATTTAATATGTTATGAATTTATTAGTTAATTTATTTTTTAGTCATAAATCTTTTAGTCTATTCTTTTCTTTTGTCAATATTGTCACACTATCATGAGGTTGAACATAACTAATCCATCTAGCTTTGTAGAACTATGTGCCAATGTAGGATACTTAGTCTCAACCCTCGATCTAGCAACAATGCTTCTTGAAATTCCAAATGATAAGGTTGGTTCAAAGAAAACCACAACACCAAGTAGGTGGTCTGGTGATCATTAGGACATCCAATAGTTAGCATATGCATTAGCCTGTAACACAGTATTACTCGAATACCGAATAGATAAACCACGAGAACTAGTACATGAAGATGCGAAAAAAATATGCTTAATCGCAATCCTGTGTTTGGTAGTAGGTCCCCTAAGAAACTAAGAGATCGACATTGCTTATACCATAAGCAATCTCTGTGTGTCAACGCCAAATAAGGGGCTCTGACGTTAGGAGTGCGACCCAAACAACATTCCCATGTAGCAACTTACATCAACCTTTGGTTTGTATCATATACTTGCACACGTGTATTTGTTTTGTTACATTCATATGTAAACGTATGCGTATTTTGTGAAATGCATAAATTCATATTATTTATACAACCTTGCATTGTATTTTCTAAAAGTTATTGTATGTATGGTTTCTTTTAAATGCATATATACATATTATGGATACATTATTTTTCATTGTTTTTAATAATAGACTAGTATAAATTTTATACACATATCAACTTCTTTTAAAATTTACAGTTCCAACTTAACATCACCGAAGAATAGTGTATTGACAATCTATATAATATAAAATTTAGATAAGAGCGAATTACCTAAATTTCAAAATACGTCCTTTAACTAGAAAATTACAGAATACATCATTTATGTTTTCAAAAGCTTGCACGTTACGTCCTTTGGTCTAACGGCCGTTAAATTTTTCCGTTAAGTGTGGTCACATGCTTTGCATGTGAGGGCTTTTTGGTCTTTTCACCTTTCCAGGGACTATTTGGGTAATTAACTTAAAGAGTTTAGGGACTATTTGTGTAACTTCTTCAAACCCTCCATCTTCTTCAACCCATCATCTCCTTCTTCTTAACCCAGATCCCTGAAATGCAAACCTACACCATTCGCAAATCCTTAACCACTGACCAAAACCAAAACCATTCGCAAATACTTCTCTTTCGACGCCATGATCACCTGGAACGACCTCAGATCGGTCGCCGGCAATCCAAACTCGTGTTCTTACAGGATTTGGCAGAGAGACCTTAGATCGTGTTCTTACAGGATTCGGTACAGAGACCTCACACGCACTTATTCCAATGCCTTCAAGGGAAGCAGCAGCCAAGTCACGACGATTCTCACCTGAGGCCATTTGAGGCTCGCCAGAATCCCGTCTGGTTCGCCCACACCGTCCTTAGTTAAA
Source organism: Smallanthus sonchifolius (assembly GCA_023525975.1). Lineage (NCBI taxonomy): Eukaryota > Viridiplantae > Streptophyta > Magnoliopsida > Asterales > Asteraceae > Smallanthus > Smallanthus sonchifolius. The sequence continues at coordinate 25,213,433 of CM042021.1, read as the reverse complement.
GGACGTATTTTGAAATTTGGATAATACTTAAAGAACGTAATTTGTAATTCGCTCTTTAGATAACTTAAAAATTATGAAATTTTCAAAGTTCATAGAGACGTGACAAGTTTTAAATATGTTACATCTAAATCTAAATCACATTTAGACTAATAACAAGTCGAACACCCTTGTATTTTCGAACCTACATTAAATCACAATTACAATTTAAGTATTAAATTTCAACTAAAAAACGTAAATTAAATTGTAAAAATGTGTGAAAATTTTGAATTCATATAAAAAGTTTAAAGGGTAATAATTGTAATTATGTTAAGTCTAGCAATACCTTTTAGGCAATTACTAACGAAAATTGCTTTTAAATATCTCATATTAAAATAAAATTTTCAACTAAAAAGGTAATAGTTTGAAATATTAATTTAAAAAAAAAGGTAATAATTTAATTAAATATTATTTTTCATCTAAAAAAGGTAATAATTTAAAATATTAAATTCCAGTACTTAAGACCCAAAACTTTGTTTTTAGAAGTATAAGTTTTGTTATTTAAAAGGAGGTTGCGACGCAACTTTTTGACCGTTTATCTGCCACTTTATTTTAATCGTCCTTATCTATTCAACATAAAAATACGGCTGTTAAAATAATTTCAACTAAAAAGGTTATATTTTAAAATATTAATCTTCAACTAAAAAGGTAATAAATTGTATAAATGTGTTAAAACTCTTAGGGGCGTTTGTTTCGCGTAATTCGTTGAAATTAGAATTTAAAGGATTTCTTTGAAATGCATAATGTGTTTAGTTAGCATATTTGTTAATGGAATTGTAATATAAAAATATCTAAAAGACAAAATTACTTATTAAAATGGTGAGGGATTCTGAATTCAACTGAAATGAGTAGGGATTTTGAATTCTATTAGTTGAAAGATTTGGTTGCAATTAATTCCAATTCCTTATTTGGTTGGAATAAATTGCAATTCCTTCTCTTAGCCAACCAAAATGTCAAAAAATGTAATTTAAATTTCAATTGCATTAAAATCTCATTAATTCTTGTTAACTAAACATGCCCTTAATTCCTATTAAAATTTAGAAAGATAATAGTTATAATTACGTTAAGTTTAGCAATACATTTGAGGCTATTACCAACGAAAATCGTTTTTTAAATATGTCATATTTAATTCCAAATTTGTTTAGACCAATAACACGTAAACACGTATGCCTCAAAAACTCAAAACAGTAAGACTTGTACAATCACGAGGTTTGACAATATTGTGTTCACTTTTTAATTACTCTCAAATCAAAACAGTAAGATTGTATTACACAATATGAAAATCTTCTATCTTCTGTATGTAATAAAAACTAGGTTACAAAGCCTTCCGGTAGAGTGGTAGCCTTATAACTTTCTAAATGAAAGGTCATGGTTTCGAGTCTCGTTTGGGATAAATTGTTCCAGGTTGAGCCAGAGGGTTTTCCCAGTTGTGGGTTTCCTTCTAGGTGGGTCCCGGGTTCGAGTCCGTTGCGGTTACAACCCATTGGGAAAGACATGCATGACTCACAGGAACACCCGGGCTACTTCCGAAGGGAGTAGGGGTTTAAGAAAGTCGCTTTTCAAAAAAAAAAACTAGGCTAGAAACCCGATGTATTACATGTGTTGAATAAATACAATGTTATATAAACTTAGTAATAAATATTTATATATTACATATTTATGACATATTAGGTAGTTTTTTAATACAAATTGTAGAAGCATTATACAGTTATTTTTTAAAAATGTTTTATAAAAAGAATGAAATAAATGTTTAATTTATAAAAATGTTTTATGAACAAACCTATTTTTTTAAAATAAAAAACGTTTTATAATAAAAAGAATTATAGAAATCAGTATCTATACTATATAATAAATAAAAGTTTTTTCATGCCACGTGTCGCCTCCATATTCATTCTCACCATTTTTTTTCCCGACTCTCTCTCTTATTTAATACACTTCCATCTTTTAATAATATATATATATATATATATATATAAAGAAAATACTAATTAACTAATAAAAACACATTTATTTTAAATTATCCTTTATTATAAGAAAATTTGAAATTTAATTATGTATCTTTTAATTTCAATCAAATAGTAAATGAAAATCAAATTACATTAAATAATAATTAACGTATTTTCGAAACACAATTATATATTAATTTTTACATATTTTGAATTTGTTTTCTATCCTTAGTATATACATAAAGATTTAAAATTTTTATGTATTGATATTTTTTACCCCGTGTGTAAACACGGGATCTAAACTAGTTATTTAATAAAAGAGAGAAGAGAGAAACAAAAAATATAAAAAACATATAAAGAAATTTGTATAATTAATAGGAGAGAGAACCGAGAAAAAGATTAATGCCGTTCAAAAGTAAAATAAAAAATATAACGTGAACACGATATTAATTACTCTCTTGAATTATTTATTAACTTCCAACAACTTATTAATTACTCTCAATCGTGAATTCTCAATTATTTTTACATTTGATGATTGAAAATGGGAGATAAAAACAAAAACAATTAATAATACACTAATTACGATAAAAAAAAAAGTTTATTTCAGTCATCGTGGTTGTTTAAATTGTTATTAAGTCATCACGTATTAGTCATTTTCTTAAATACGAAACTAACCTTCTGGTTGAGTGGTAGTCCATGCAGTGGCGAAGCTTGAAGAAAAACGCAGAGGGGTCGGGATTTTTTTTTTCCTATCTGGGGGGCCGGAACTATAAAATTTTCGCCGAATACGTATAAATTAACACTATTGAGCGAAAAATCGGCCGAATACGTATAAATTAACACTACTGAGCGAAAAATCAGGGCCGGACCCTAAGAAAGCTTCGCCCATGAGTACATGACTTTCCAAATGGAAGGTCGTGGTTTCGAGTCTCGATTGAAACAAAATGTTTCAGGTTGAGCCAGAGAGTTTTTTAGTTGTGAGTTTCCTTCTAGATGATGTGGGGTCGGGTCACCATAGTTATGAGTTTCCTCCTGAATAGTGTGTGACCGGGTCACCATTCTTGCTGATCCCGGGAGTCCGACTTTTGCTGATAAAAAAAAAAGTCCTAGTCACAACAGCCTTCTATATATATGTACTACAACACCCTCCCGTTTCTTACATCAAACGCTCGCATTCGCATTTCTCTCTCACACACTATTCCCGAAAAAACACACGCTGTGATCGCCGATGGGGAGTTCACCGGAAACGGAGCATCCTGTGAAGGCCTTGGGATACGCCGCTAGAGACCCTTCCGGCGTACTCTCTACCATTAACTTCTCGCGGAGGTATAATTATAATCCGCATCTCTGTCTTTTCATATTCATGCAGATTATTATCGTTTTGTTTTTCATATTCTATTGAAAAGGACGATCGATCCACAGTTTGATACATATTTTTTTTGAAATTTTAATCTGAAATCGGTGAAATTTACCGAGTTTTTTTTGGAAGTTCGAAATCGATCGGAATATGTAGTGATTATTATGGGTTTGTACCTTCAATTTGAACAACGTCTGTGTAGGATTATATTCAAATTCTTATCAGTTTTTGATGAACAATGATTGTAGGGAAACAGGAGATGAAGATGTGAGGTTTAAGGTGTTGTACTGTGGCGTTTGTCACTCTGATCTTCATTCTATCAAGAATGATTGGCTCAATGCCAAGTATCCCATGATCCCTGGGTAACCCTAATTAGCCTCTGCAAACTGCTTTTTCTAATGGTTGTAAATAGAGGTGTAAACTAGCAGTCAGAAATTTTTTTCATGGGTGTCGAAAATTTTCATTATTCGAATGTTTATTAAAATGGATTTTTGTCGAATTTTTTTACTGGATTGAGTTGGGTCATCCAACTTTTTTCTCTGGATTGAGTTAGGTCACCGGAATATTTTGAGTTGAAATTTTTTTGGCCGGATTGAAATCCGTTCATTTTAAGTGTTCGTGTCCGTTCATTTGTTCGGTTAAAGTTAAACGAACGCACAAGACTCGTTTGTGTTCGTTCTGTTCGTTTACAGGCCTAGGGAAAGGGTTTTACAAGGCCGGTTAATTGTTTAGAAATGAATAGAAGGGCTTAGAGTAATGGTTATTGGGTTAAATGGTTACTGACCTAGTGAAATTAATTGTTTATAAGGATTAATGGTTATGTCCAATTAACTAAATAATTTATAATAGGTTTATATTTGTTCAATTAGTTTATAACAATTATTAATAAGTTCATATTGTAAAATTTTGGTGTCGTTTTGGTCAGAAAAAAAATCATGGGGTCGGTGTCAAAATTTTATGGGGTTCGTTCATATATATAGCAAACACTTTTTTTTTTCATGGGTGTCGGGCGACCCAACCCATAAAGGGTGGGTACGCCAATGTAAACTAGCCATGTCGTTCGTCAGCTACGTACTCGAGATCGACTTGATAAAAGCTTGAATCGAACCGTGCTTAAACGAGCTTGAACTCGAGCCCTAGCTTCGCACATCAAGCTCGTGAGCCTAAACAAACATTTTATTTAATATGTGAAATATATATTCATATAATAGTTATTTTTACATATAAAATAATTAAATAATTGTTAAAATTAGTTATTACATCATTTGGTTTTTGAGTTCGTTTCAACCTGTCTAGTACTGTTGGTCCAACCAGTTAACCGGTAATGAGACAGGTTTGATAACCGGTTGGGTTTTGAAAACATTGGTTGTAAAGGCACAATGCTTATAAATATCTTCTTTTCAGCCATGAGATTGTGGGGGTGGTGACTGAGGTGGGCAGCAAGGTCAAAAAGGTCAAAGTTGGGGACAAAGTTGGTGTGGGTTGTATGGTTGGATCATGTCGTTCATGTGATCAATGTGATGCTGATCAAGAACAATACTGCTCAAAAATGGTCCAGACCTACAACAGCCATGCTGATGTAACCTATGGCGGCTACTCGGACCACATGGTTTGCAATGAACACTTCATCATCTCCTGGCCCGAAGATCTTCCGCTTGATGGTGGTGCACCTTTACTATGTGCCGGGATTACTGTTTACAGCCCGATGCGATACTATGGGCTCGATAAGCCCGGAATGCATGTTGGTGTGGTTGGTCTTGGCGGGTTGGGTCATGTGGGTGTTATGTTTCTTAAAGCTTTTGGTGTTAAGGTTACTGTGATTAGCACTAACCCTAACAAAAAAGAAGAAGCTGTTAGTAAACTTGGTGCTGATTCATTCTTGGTCAGCCGTGATCAAACCCAGATGCAGGTAACACTTATGATCGTTACAAATGATTACATAACACTATAACCAAAATCGAAAGTCGCCAAGTTTTGGCCTTAAAAATTGACTTTTGCGTAGTTTTGACCTTAAAATTAAAAAAATGGCGCGACTGAGCAACCGATCAGGTGATGACACATCAGCTCTAAACCGAAAATGATTACGGTTTTGATCTTTTGGGCTAAAAAGTGAATATAGGGCGTCAATCTTGTTTAACCAATGAGATTTTAACACTTTAGCTTTAAAAATGTTTTCTTTTTTGCTTCTGATGTGAACCTTCATCCAATCATGTGTTTTTAAAATGTTGATTAAAATAATTATTTATGTAAAAGACTTGGTTAAACAGGTATAATTTTGTGATTTTATCTTATTTTTTTATCAGGTCAAAAATGGGATTTTTCTTGTCAATATGTTGACTAAGTTACATAAGTTGAGCCATGCTATTGAAAACAGTTAGACTTTGCCCCTGAACTTCTAATTTGGACTTTTTAGTCCCTGAAAGTTGGATTGAAGAATCAATATCTTCAATTGTTTCAGTTGCTGATCAACCAAATCTGAAATCATCTAAACTAGTATTTTTGTTCAAATTCGGCATTAAGTCCTATCGCTTGTTTGACCGTTCGGCATTTTGGTCATATCAATCTCATTCGTCTTCTTTTCTTCAACTCAAGAAACCAAAATACTCAACAATCTTAACTCAAATGATTCAATTTGTATATATATTTTTAACTGTTTGTACAGGCTGCTGTGGGTACTATGGATGGTATTATCGACACCGTTTCAGCTGATCATCCTTTGACACCTTTAATCAGCCTCCTAAAGCCTAATGGGAAGTTGGTTTTGGTTGGTGCTCCAACCAAACCACATGAACTACCTGCTTTCCCTTTGCTAGCTGGTATGAATCCTTTTTTCCCTAAATACATTATTGCTTGCCGTGCTTCAAGCGCACATGAGGGTCGAGACGATAAAAAACACCTCAGTGCCTTAATGCTAGGGTTTTTTGATATATGGAAATGACCAAAATGATGAAGAGATTATGAATAGTTTACTTGATTAAAAGGTTGATATGTAAAAGAGAAGAGAGAGAGATACAACTTTTGATTGAATATAAAGCTTATAATTTGGTTGTATATACAACGATGCCTAGCGTACGTGAAGCTCTCTGTTCACGCCTTGCGGCTCGGCTTCCGGGACCTAAACATCTCGGAGTGTTTCGTGCTTTTTAAAACCCAGATTTTTTATTTTGTTATAAATAGAACATATACTAGTTGACTTTCCTGGTCAAACTCTAGTTTGACTTTTGAAATCAAAAAGTCAAAGTCTACCTTTTCATGTCATTAGTAATAACTAACAAGGGTTTATGATTAATTGTAGGGAGGAAACTGGTGGGAGGAAGTTTGATCGGAGGGATAAAAGAGACACAAGAGATGATTGACTTTGCAGCGAAACACAAGATAACAGCAGCAATTGAGCTCATCCCCATAGACTATATCAACACTGCCATGGAGCGCCTTCAGAAGTCCGATGTTCGTTATCGCTTTGTGATTGACATCGCGAACACATTAAAATCCACCTAGTTCCTATTGTGGTAATTTGGATTCGATTGCGAGTTGGGTATCAGTTGATCATGGAAACTATTTTGTTTTCTTTTATTATATCCTATATTTGAGTGTTTACTTATAACAAACATGTGTTGATTAATGAGATTAGAACTTCATCTATTAAACTTGGTCCAACTTGTTTCTAGAGAGTGGTACCATGTGTTTGGAAATAGTTTTGACTTTTTTACCCTCGAAGGCATGTTGGGTAATTCGTCGCTTGCCATCTAGATTTAATAGAATTTACTATATTTAGAAGAAGTGTCCGTGTAACATACCAAATTCTAGTTGAAGGATTATATAAATTTAGTGGAATAATAATTAGTAAAATAGTCTATTATATAAAGACTAAATATTGGAACTTTTATAAAGTTAAATAAATAAATAAATAAAAAAAGAAAAGAAGAAAATATGTATAACAATATTAGAAATTTTGTTGATATAATCTAAATGTTGGAAAGTTTAACAATATACAAAGAGTTAACTGTTAAGTTTTTTTTACGTCCATGTGGTTTAAGTCTAATCTCACTTTGATTCCCTAATTCAAAATAATAGTACTGGGAGCCCCTGAACTTGTTTTTCACTTCAAATCAACGTCCCTCCATCCAAGTTTGTTTAACTTTCAGTTAAATAAATGTGAAATGACTATTTTGCCCTTAAAAAAATAAATTGTTTGCAGTTTGAGTCTCCTAACGTATATAAACTCAAACGTATATAAACAACTCCTCCAAAAACAAACCATCACCGTCCCCATTCCCTCCCTCTAAAGTCCGGCCACCACCCCCTCAACCTCTACCACCAACCTGCACCACACCGAACCACCACACTAAACAACCACCATCTTGCACCACCACACTACACAACCACCATCCTTCACAACCACACTACTGCACCACCACCATCCAGCACCACCACACTGCACAATCACACTACCTGAACCTCCACCACCTGAATTGCACCAAATTACACCAAATTCCACCAAACATACTACATTAATACCCAAATTGTAGTAAACACATATAATCATATTCAAAAGATTTACCTCCTAACACATACCCGAACTACCCTAACTAAGATCATGTTCAAAAGATCAATATCTTGCAATACCTTACATACGATTACCCTAACTACATCAATATCTTACAAATACCATAACAATAGGATTTCAGGGTAAAAATCACCAAAAAAACCCTTGAAATTAGTCATCCACACCCATTTCTACTCCGACGTATGACGGTTTATTTCAGGTTCAACCCTGACGTTGAAGGTGACGTTGCTAAACCATTTCAAAACCACCCTAAGTTGCAAAGCAAGGTGGGTGATTGTCGCACTAAGAGTCAGTCCGGCTACAAACAAATTTCAAGTTCAAGTTCCTAAATTTCAGGTTCAAACCAAAATATAAAGACAAATCTCTAGTTCAAGTTCCTAAATGTCAAGTTTAACAGAAATTAACCATTACCTCTAACACATCGGTGTCCACAATAGCTTCTACAGAAACAGTGGTTGCCATTTGTCGGATCGATTGGGGGTTCGGTTGAGGGTTGCGATCGGTGGGGGTTGCGGTCAGTTGAGGTTTGCGAATGGTCTGTGGGGGGAGTGGTTCCTTCGAATGTGGCCGGAGGTGATGTAGATGGAGGGAGGGATTCGAAATGGTGAGGGGAGTGGTGGGTTGAGGGTTGCGATAGATCGATCGGTAGAAATGGTGGGGGGAGCAGTGGGTTGAGGTGGCCGGCGGAGATGATGAAGACAGATTGCAGGTCGCCGGAGGAATCGAGACGGGGGGAGGGAGACGCAGGGGGAGAGGGAGTCGAATGGTTGGGGGGAGAAGATATATCTTCCCTTATAAGCTTCGGGATGCAAAAAATTTTCAAATGAAGATAAGAAGGATGATTTTGTGGGTTTTTGGTTTTAGGTTTGGTAAAAGACGAGAATGCCCCTAAAGTTAACGGCTTTGACTAACTCTGTTAGTCAGATTAACTGACTTAGACTAAGAGGGACATTGATTTGAAGTGAAAAACAAATTCAGGGGCTCCCAGTGCTATTATTTTGAATTAATGACTCAAAGTGAAATTAGCCCTAAACCACAGGGACGTAAAAAGCACTTAACTCATATACAAATATAATGTCATATTTATATTGCTAGTAAGTTTAAATTTGGAATATTAGAACTTTGAGGTGGAAATGGTAGTAAACATCAAAATAAAAAGGTTTAAGTGTAAAATGTTTAAAAATCATATGTGAGGTGGAATCATGTTAAAAACACCTAAAACTCCATTGATGGTAGGTGTGTATGTGTGGATAGATATGCACAAAAAAACCGGTTTGAAAAACCAAACCGGTTTCAAACCGAAAACCGAACCGGTCGTGAACCGGTTTATACCAAACCGGTTTCAAACTGGTTCAAACCGTCGGTTTGAAACCTATACATTTAAACCGGTTTAACCCGAACCGAACCGATTAAAAACTGGTTCAAACCGTTTTTTAAACCGGTCAAACCGGTTTCAAACCGTTTTTTAAACCGGTCAAACCCGGTCAACGGACCATCTCAAACCGGTTTTGACTTTTTGTTGACCAAACCGGTTCGGTTCGGTTCGGTTTTGAACCGGTTCGGGTTAAAAAACCGTTTTGTGCACCTCGATGTGTGGATGTTAAGAGTTTCTATTTTATGAACAAGATGTGGCTTCATAATGAATTCTATATTTCTATGACTTAATGTTGATGATTATGAGTTGATATTACTTCTTTAATGTATATTTAAGTTTATTTATGCTAAATAAAATGCTAGGTCAAATTGTAGAAGATAACAATTTGGGGAAAATTAGCCTAACTTGTAAAACATGGAGTTTTGACTAAAATTGATATAAAATGCTAGGTCAAATTGTAAATTATGTTGGATTGACTAAATTATGATGTGATTAAACTAGTAAGGATGAGTTAGTATGATAGCAAAGTTTATTTATGCTAAATAAAATGCTAGGTCAAATTGTAGAAGATAACAATTTTTAGTTAAACCACTACACTCATATAAATGTGTACTTTAGTAAAAGCCCCACTGCCTACGTGACAGTGACGTGACAGAAACATTTACATTTTTAGTTAAACCGCTGCACTTGGTCTTATATTGAAGGTTTATATACCTATCAAAAATATTAAACGTGATTCATAATCTTCTTGACTCCATCATGTCTCAAACACGTTGTTGATATTTAAAGGATTTATTTTGGTCCGGTATCACACATGTGAACACAAGAAAACAAATATGAAAAAATATCAATTTACTCTTATTATTAAAAGATAAATAAATAATTTTAAAATAAATAAATAACCTGCCCCTCTCTATTTCTTGATTATCTTTCTCTCTATATTGAAAATGGCGATTCTCTCTCCTCTAGCAAGCTCAATGAGCAACAACCCTTTGTTTTTCCTTTTCCTGTTAACTCTTTCTTAAATTTGTGTTTCCCTAAGTTGCAGGACAAGAATTGTTGCAAATCTTTAAGTATCCATCACCATAATTCAACTCCAAACGCATTACAATTGATTTCGCATATGTTGGCCCCGAATAAAAAAGCTACAAATACAAGAAGAACTTGAAGACAGAAAACTCGGTTTGATAAAAAAAAACTTTGATCGACACTTTTATTAATAATAAAACTGGAATATTAAAACCCTTTCAACCATGGACCCATTATATAGACTCCCCAAATTTGAACCTAACTTAATCTCCAAACTAACCTAATTTGACTCAATTAAGAAACTAAATTAACCAAATCTTATCTTACAAAAAAACTGAATAAACTCAAAAACAATTAAATAAACCTACTAAAATAGGTTTTAACCTTTTTACGAAACACCCATTCAACTTTCACTTTTTTTCAAAACTACTTGTTTCAAGATTAAAACTAATATTCCCCCTTAATCCTGAAACCGACCCGTTTGTTCTTCACATCATTGTCAGGTCATCATCATATTGAGCAATATGAGCATCTTCCTCCTTATCATGGCCCTTATCCTTCCATTTGGTGAACTCGTATGCAAAGTGATCAAGTTCGCCACATTCATAGAACCTGAATTCACTTTTATTTATGTTTCCTCGACCCAAGCCTCTTCCACGTCCTCTTTCTCCTCTGCCAAAGCCTCTTCCTTGACCCCTACCACGGCTTTGATTGACATCACCTCTTCCTTTTCCATCATTCCAACTTTCACGATCATCAACCCTTCGATTATTTGAACTTGCCATTAAAAGCTTACCTTGATTACTCTTCTCCGGTTCGTCATGATGTTATGAAATTCTTCATACGCTTTTATTCTGCATGCTACTTAATTACACTCCACTATCCAATCTTCCATTATTTTCATCTAATTACTCTAATATCGAGTTAAATATATAAAGCCATGTTTGTTGATTGAGAACGAAAGATAATAAACAAAAACAATTAATAAACCACCAATTATAATAAAAATGTTTATTTCAATAAGAGTGGTTGTTTAAATTGTTAATAAGTCACAAAATATTACTTATTTTCGTGAATGAACATTAAACATATTAATGTATTTGACATAAATTAATATACGGGGCGTGTTTAGATTCACCTATTCATTGTTCAACACTCTAACCCGAAATCCGCTAACCAACTAACCCGTCAACTCGACACAGTTGAAACAGTCAAGTTCATCACCACATTTTAGCATCGTGACGTTACCAACCCTCTCACATTGAAGTCGGTGTGCCCCTTCCAAGATCTCTATCACAACTAGGATGTTCAAAAAGCCCGTGGCTCGAAACTCGTTCAAATTTTTTTGAAAAAGCTCGCTCAAAATTGGCTCATTTATAAATGAGTCGAACCTAGCCGAGCTGGTTTGATTTGTAAACGAGTCGAACTCGAGCCAAGGTAAGCTCGCTTGTTTCGCTCGCTTATCAAGCCTAAGTTTTAATATTTATAAGTTATAATCAAAATAACAATCCACTCTTAATTTTTCTAAACCCAAGTTTTACATCAATTTAAGCTCGTTAGCTAGCTCGTGTGCCCGTCATGTATGTAATATTTATTACTTTTTATTAAAATTGAAAAAAAGAAAAAATTGAGCCCAAAAAGAAACTGAGCCGCTAGTTAATCCGTCCTAATCACAAGTACAGCCTTCTATATATATGTACCACAACACGCACCCATTTCTCACACACAATTCACGAGAAGACACACACAGTGTGATCGCCGATGGGGAGTTCACCGGAGACGGAGCATCCAGTGAAGGCTTTGGGATACGCCGCTAGGGACTCTTCCGGCGTACTCTCTCCCATTAACTTCTCCCGGAGGTATAATCTGCATATTTGTTTGTATATTGAAATTCTTTTGTAACTTATTTTAAGTTTTATGATTGTAGGGAAACAGGAAATGAAGATGTTAGGTTTAAGGTGTTGTACTGTGGTGTCTGTCACACTGATCTTCACTCTATCAAGAATGATTGGCTCAATGCCAAGTATCCCATGATTCCAGGGTAACCCTAATTAGTCTCCACAAACTGCCTTTTCTAATGGTTGTAAACAATGTTGTTAAACTTGGACTTCATTGGGAACCGGACCCCTCGGCATGGGTTAAACGGTGACTCGTTGGACCGGCCGGTTTTTTATGAGTGGCGGTTGAATTGGATCGTGAAACCATAGCCACTAGTCGATATATGAACAAAACAATGATCAACACAAGCATACAAATTACGTCGACCCTAACCATCTATATATAATAAATCGACTTCTTAACCAAGCACAAACCTTATGCAACTCAAATTCCTAACACCTAGGACTAATTAAACGCCTAAACAAACTCAATCAAACTATCGATAATCATAAACTAAACTTTCAATTTAGCCCTTCAAGTTTCTTGAATTGCACTAATTAGGATTAAATGCTTCAAACCGATGATCACGTTTGCTAACTAACCTAGGAAATGTTGGTGTTATATTTCGATGTTTAAATTAAATATTTTGCCAACCCCCTTAAAACTCTTTTACAAAAAAAAAATTATTATTTTTTTTAGAAAATGAGATTTAAACTTCATACACATGTAAAAGTGTTTACCAACTAATCTAGGAACGCAACTCAAATTCCTAACACTTCATACACATGCTACATTTTTTTGAGTTCAGTTCGACCGGTCCAACAAGTTGACCAGTAGTGCGGTCGGTTTGATAACCAGTCGGGTTTTCAAAACAGTGGTTAATTGTAAAGGCACAATGCTCATAACTAAGAATCTTCGTTTCAGCCATGAGATTGTGGGTGTGGTGACTGAAGTGGGCAGCAAGGTCAAAAAGGTCAAAGTTGGGGACAAAGTTGGTGTGGGTTGTATGGTTGGATCATGTCGTTCATGTGATCAATGTGATGCTGATCAAGAACAATACTGCTCAAAAATGGTCGCGACCTACAATAGCCATGCTGTTGTAACCTATGGCGGCTACTCGGACCACATGGTTTGCAATGAACACTTCATCATCTCCTGGCCCGAAGATCTTCCGCTTGATGGTGGTGCACCTTTACTATGTGCCGGGATTACTGTTTACAGCCCGATGCGATACTATGGGCTCGATAAGCCCGGAATGCATGTTGGTGTGGTTGGTCTTGGAGGGTTGGGTCATGTGGGTGTTATGTTTCTTAAAGCTTTTGGTGTTAAGGTTACTGTGATTAGCACTAACCCTAACAAAAAAGAAGAAGCTGTTAGTAAACTTGGTGCTGATTCATTCTTGGTCAGCCGTGATCAACCCCAGATACAGGTAACCCTTATGGTCGTCACAAATGATTACATGAAAGTATAAACAAATCGAAAGACACCCCGTGAACTTGTATATAACAAATGGAGTGGATTTAGGCTTAACATTTGCTTAGTTTTGACCTTAAAATTAAAAAATACTCGGCTGAGCAACCGACCAGGTGACGACACGTCAGCTTTAAATCGAAAATGACGTGGTTTCGGCCTTTTGGGTTAAAAAGGTGAAAATGGTGCGTCAATCTTGTTCAACGAGGGTGTAGGCGAGCCGAGCCCGAGCCCGACTAGGCTCGAACTCCGCTCGTTTAACTTAAAGAAAGCTCGAGCCCGACTCAGGCTTTTATTAATTATTATTTTTATTTATCTTTATCATAACTTTTACATATAACATAATATATATTATTTAGTTATTTCTTATCATAATGTTATATATACTAATTATTATTATATAGATATATATTTAATATATTAAATAAAAATTATATAAATAATAGACTCGTTTAAGCTCGCTAGCCAGCTCGAGCTCAATAAGTGAAGCTTGGGCTCTGGCTCGTTTAACAAGCTTATTTTTAAGCTCTAACTCGTTTAAGCTCGACTCAGTTTGAACTTTTAGCAAGCCGTTCTTGAGTAGCTCACGAACCAACTTGACTCGTTTAGACCCTATATTTAACCAATTAGATTTTAACACTTCACTAAAAATGTTTTCTCTTTGCTTCAGACGTGACCATTTGACCCTCCATCCATGTGGTTTTAAAATGTTGATTAAAATACTTATTTATGTAAAAAGACTTGGTTAAAATGATTTCTTAATGATTAAATATGTGATTTTTCTTGTCCCCATGCTTTTGAAAACAGTTAGACTTTTCCCCTGAACTTCTAATTTAAGACATTTTAGTCCCTGAAAGTTGAATTGAAGAATCAAATCCTTCAATAGTTCCAATTGCTGATCCACCAAATCCGAAATCATCTAAACTAGTGATTTTTGTTTAAACTCGGCGTTAAGTCCTATTGCGTGTTTGACCCATTCGGCATTTTGAACATATCATCCTCAATCATAATTCTTTTCTTGAAATCAAGAAACCCAAATATTCAACAATCTTAACCCATTTGATTCAGTCTGTATATAATTTCTTTGTTTAACTGTTTGTAAAGGCTGCTGTGGGTACTATGGATGGTATTATCGACACCGTTTCAGCTGATCACCCATTGACACCTTTAATCAGACTCCTAAAGCCTAATGGGAAGTTAATTTTGGTTGGTGCTCCAACCACACCACATGATCTACCTGCTTTCCCGTTACTATATGGTATGAATTTGTTTTCCTCAATGCATTGCTTGTTTTTGTTATTTGGCCTAAAAATGAGAGCGAATATGAATATGGTTATTTGTCTTTGTTTGTTTAACTTAGACTAAATGAACACGAACACTCAAACGAAAAGATTTTCTTATTCATGTTTGTTTGTTAACGAAATGAATGTGTTCGTGTTCGTTTATACCAGTCTGTTAGTATTCTAAACAAGCTAACGTAAACAAACGTATTAACGAATGTAAATGAATTAACATAAACAAAAAAATGAATGTGTTCATGTTCGTTCTTTGATTCGTTACTTGATAAGGCTTGGTTCTAAAATTTGATTGGGCTAATGGTTTGATGCATGATGGACCAATTAGTATTACTAATCACTAGCAAATAAATTTAAATGAATATGTGAACGAACGCACGCAGATAAGCAAACATAAGCGAAAGTAAATAAAGGAACATAAACGAACGGAGTGAACAAACATTCACGAATGTAAATGAACCGAACAAGCATGTATTCATGTCCGTTAGCTTAACTAAATGAAAAAGAATTTCTTTTATTCTTGTTCGTTTATTAAAGCAACAAACATAAACAAACTTTCAGGTGAACGGTTCATGGATGGTTCACTCAACGTTGGTTTGTTTACATGCCTATTTGTTATAAATAGAACATATACAAGTTGACTTTCCATGTCAAACTCTAGTTTTAACTTTTGAAATCAAAAGTCAAAATCTACTTTTTTTTTTATCATCTCATTAGTAACAACTAACAAGGGTTTATGATTGTAGGGAGGAAGCTGGTGGGAGGAAGTTTGATTGGAGGGATAAAAGAGACACAAGAGATGATTGACTTTGCAGCAAAACATAAGATAACAGCAGCAATTGAGTTCATCCCCGTAGACTACATCAACACCGCCATGGAGCGTCTTCAGAAGTCTAATGTCCGTTATCGCTTTGTTATTGACATCGCGAACACATTAAAATCCGACTAGTTCTTATTGTGGTTGTGGTTTGGATTAGACTGCGAGTTGTGTATCATTTGATCATGGAAACCTCTTATGTTTTCTTTTGTTACATTCTATATTTGAGTGCTTTCATATCATAAACATATATGTCGATTAATGAGATTAAAACATCATCAACACTTAGGATCACATGTTGTAATTAATCTATGATTTAAGCTCCTCTTAAGTTGAAATCAACATGACCGGTCATGTTTATTACACAAAAAAAGAAAAGAAAGTGAGGCCTGCTACAAACGGGTCCATTTTTATGTGTGAGATAACATGAACGGTTGAGAGGATCCCAATCTATGGTGTAAACCCTAGAGAACTTAGAAATGATGATGTCCTGATGTGCTTATTAGAAGCACCAAGTCTTCTATTTATCCTTGGTTTGGTTTTTTTTTTATCCTAAAATGGCGAACTGCCAATAGCATACCAGTTAGAAGACATGATTAGGTGATTGATTGTCTTCACTGTCTTAGGAGAATATCAGTACTACCCTAGTTCTCTAGTCTCATATTTAACAAATCCTGAGCTCTTTCTTATATATTTATATATTGAGGATCGAATATGATTTGGCCTTATAGTGGTAGAACCTGGTGAACAGGGCGTACTTTACGTGTGGATCAACTTGGTCCAACTTGTTTCTAGAGTGTTATACCATATGTGTTGGGATTTTTGTACAAGTTAATATTTTGACTTTTTATGTGTTGGGAGTTTTGTACAAGTTAATATTTTTGACTTTTTTTTAACCTCAAAGTCATGTTGTTTGCCTTGGCTTTAAGATTAAGCATCATATCACTAATGAAACAATGATCAAGACGTTTAAGTGTCATTATTTTCCCTTAACTATCTTATAATTGAATTATACCATTCTTTGATGTACAAAACTCTTACGTGGGCCCTTTTGTTGTCTTTTGACTATGACGTGGCAACCAAAATTTCATAGATTGAAGTGGCATGTAAGAATCTCCAAAATCACCAACTTTGAATATGATTTCATCAACCATTCTCTAGTTGTTACCAAATATATGTCGCTTAAATCATTGAGTTCGCCAATTGTTTACCAAAGTTCACTTTTTTATTAATATTTTTCTATAAATTTTAAAAAAGAACAATGTAATTTGTAAGAATAAAGCATATGGAAAAGCAATACTGCGTAATCCCAAATGAAAGAGAACATATAGTTTGAGACGAACGATACAAAACCGGTATAAATCGGTCATGCTTAATCATTTTTGCTCCATTAGTATAAACACGAGTAAACTTGAACCCACCCATCAGAACTTCATAAAACCGATTTTGATCAATAAACTCATTAAAATGATTCGCGATAGATTGAGAAAAAGCAGACTCCATTCCCTCAGACGAATCCCAAACTGCATTAGAATCGCCAAAAAAATAATAATAACAAGTATGATTACTAATAAAGTTAGAAATTAAACCCCAAATCTGCTTCTTATTACTTTCCTCTTGCGGAGCATAAACATTGACCATAAAACACTTTAACCGTAGAGAGGCAAAATCACCTGATCTACCTCTCGCAAAAAATACACTTTTCACAAACTCCATCGGATTCCATAATGAAGCCAAACCACCCGATCTACCTCTCGCATTAGAAGAGGCAAAATCAAACTGGAAATTCCCCCACAAACTCCCAAGTTTAAATAAACCAGTACTAATCGTTCTTGTTTCTGGAAGACCTAAAAAATTTACTCATTCTCTGTTACACAAACCAGCAATACCTTGTATTTTATTTTTATCCCCAGTCTCATATACATTAATAGAGAGTATATTCATTGATTAACATGGTTATCTACTTATCTCTAATTCCATTTATCATTTTCCCAAGATCCCGTTGAGACCCATTCATGTCATTACCCAACACCTTTCCCCATTCTATATATGTTGGTTTCTTATGTGTAAAAAATTGTTTAATGACTTTTATGAAGAAAAAAAAATAGAAAGTATTTTGTTTCTAATATGGTATTTGCCCTTGTAAATATGTTAAAGAAGTTTGTTATATTCTGTCAAGAATGTCGAATTATTTCAAGTAATGTTAGGTATGTTTAGGGCATTCCGTTTGAGTAAAAGCGTATATGACATCTACGTTAACAAAAAAATACTTATATAATCTTCGTAAATGCTGATAATTGTGTTAATAATCGATGTTTACTAATTAAAATATATTAATCACATAGGCGGCTCATGTAGGCTAAATGTGCATGGTTCGTGCAAGATCGATGGATGCGTACGTCTAGATTGGTCAAACCGATCGGCTTGGTTTAAGACTACTAGAATTCTGAAAGGTTACCAAAAAAAAGGTTATTTCAAACTATCCCACATTCCCAACATACTTCGACTTATTCATATTTAGTTGTTTTTTTTCTAAAAAAAACTTTTACTTATAAATTGTCGTTTCTAAATTCAAACATTGAATGTTTCAATTAGGTTTACTGGTCTTGAGTCTTAACCATATGTTTCCAGAAAGGGGAAATAATTTCTGTATTTTCATGTCTTTGTTTGTGTGGGGATCGCAAACGAACCTAAACCCGAGGTATGTGATTAGTTTTAAAAATATTTGTGGATATAGGAAGGGTATGATATTAGGTGATATCCGGCCTGGAAATATGCATATCCGTTTCTCCGAACCATACATGTAAACATCGTTTTTTTTCTATTTTCATTTTACTTTATTATTGGGTAACACAGTAATCTACTGATCCATCGAATTATTAATTTTTATATTTATAAATCATTAGGTAATAAAATTATATAAATATTATAAATAGTAAGAAATGTAGTTGGAAATGCTAGTGGATATTTTCTAACAAATTAATGGGTATACTCAATACCCGATGTGTAATTAGTAATCTGATACCCTATACCCGACGAGTAATGGGTGGGATATGGGACAGTTTTACAATCGGGCATACGACTGAGATTACCCATACCCGTTTCATCGCTATCTCTTGTTGAAATCAAGTCCAAGAACACGAACACATAATTTGATTTCAACAAAATATCGACGTTTATTATAATTATTGGTATAATAAAATCAATACAATATAACCCTATTTATAACTAAACAATTCTAATCATACTACACTATCACTTTCAATTCTAATCTAACTCAAACTGATTAAATAAATATTTAAAACCAACTAGATAATCATATCTAATAAAAACGATAAACATGACTCAATAAACCATAATAATCTTTATCTCAAAACATCCTTATCCAAACATCTTTCACATAACAAATAAATTAGGATTAATCCTTCATCTCTAGCTTTTTGTTGTGGATTACTGACCCAATAAAGATATTATATATATAGATTAAAAACCAACTTCTTAGGAACATTTTCTAAGCCTGATTGGGTCGCCCCTCACGTGTCACGTTATCATTGGTTACTTTTTTATTTTTTATTTTTGAAAAAAACGATTTTTTTTGTTGTTATATACAGCTTTGCACGCATTGAAAACCAAAAGATTGGGTGGTTCGGCTGGTTCAGGGGCTCCTTGAAGCGTTGGGCTTCCGTCCCTTTTACCCGGGTTCGAGTCCCTTGGTGATTTTCTTTTTTGCCCTTTTTTCCCACTTTACTTAATTTTTTTTAATTGTTTTTGCGTTTAATTAAGATCATTGTAGGTTTAGTTTATTTTTACTTTTGTATGCCTTATGTTAACGCGTTTTGATATTTTATGTCATAGATTTCTCGAACACGCGTTTAGGTGTTTGGTATCGTGGAGATTTCCCGCCGCAGCGCGCGGGTTTACATCCTTTGGAGTGAATGTCTCATACATCTAAACTAGATTTTAAAAAAATTGATAAAAAATACCTTATTTGCTAGTTTTGTGTCGTGATTATTCAATACAAGCTTCCATATTTTTGTTACAAAATTTATTTTAAATAGAGTAAAGTGTCATTTTTGTCTCTGTGGTTTGACTATTTTAGTCACTTTCATTCAAAAACTTTTTTTTTTAGCTTTTTCGTAAATGACTTTTCAAAATCTAGCCATTTTTATCCAACTGACTAACCCCGTCTATATTTTAACGTTAAATCAGTGGCAATTTGGTCTTTTCAAAAATCTTTCTTAGACAGATTACAACCATACCAACTGTTTTTGATCAAAATAGCATAAACTGTAAGTGTTAAAATGTAGACGGAGCTAGTCATCTGGATGAAAATTGCTAGATTTTAAAAAGTTAGGGACGAAAAAGCTAAAAAATAAGTTTTTACATGAAAGCAGCTAAAATGGCCCAACCAAATAAACAAAAATGACACTTTACTCTTTTAAATATGTAATAACTAAAATTTATTATATTATATGTCAAATTTAGACAAAAGTATTACATTATCTGCTAGTTTCTGACTTTCTATGGCTAGTTCATTCATGCTAATGATATATTCAAGTCAAACATCATTTGTCTAATTATTTATTATCAAGCTAAAATTTAATAACATGAGAACAATTTTTGTGGGACCCAAAGAATATAGCGTATATATAGGTATTTATAATTTATATGATGATTAGTCATGCTATTTTTATTATTAAATTTTTTATTTTTTTTTCAAATAAAACTTTTTAACTTCTGGAGTGCTCAACGTATTTCTTTTCTTTTCCAAACAAATAAGAAATCTATAATAAAAAAGAAAATAAAAAATACCATTATTAATAGATGTTAAATCTGTTGTATTCATTTGGTTTGTGTGTACAATTTCATGTGTGGTTGGTCCGGTTGGAGGTTGAATTGTTAACTTTTTTTATAGATGTTAACCTAGGCAAATATTAATACCATTAAATGAATAAGAGAATATAAAAAAAAATTAGAAATCAAGCGAATTCGTGTGTTTTGCAGGTTGGATTTTAGAGTGAGAGTGTATGCTTGTGATTTGCCTAAAGTATTCTACATTGAATTCTTTATCTAAAACCATCTTTATTTCTAAATTTTGTTCATCTTTTAAAAACTATTGTATCTCATTTCTCATCTCAATCTATATTCAATTAAAAACTCATACATCTCATTCCTCGTCTCTTTCTTCCATTACCAACACACACAAATATGGGGTATGAATAGTGAATCTCAAAATTCAATCTCTGGGGGAATGAGATGGAGTGTCATATTGTGTGAAACCCTAAATTTTTCCTCAGTTATAGGGAGTGAGATGATATGAAAGATGGGATGAGAATACTCTATAATTGTCATTGTGTGACAGTTTTGTTTTGACTTGGAGGTGTGAGGATTCAGTTTTCAGGTACATGATGTAATAATAAGTAATAAGATGTAATTAGGGGGTTGGTATTATCGGAGGGTTCATTGTACTCTTGACAAATTATAACAATAGTAATTAGTAAAAGCTTAATGAGTAAATGATTACGAACGTATTTACTTAAAGAAATTAGGGGGATGAGAACCCCCTAATTACATACGTATTTACTTTGTGCTCTTTTCTTTAAGTTATACATTATTGTCTGTAATCAGTCCTGCGCCCCAAAGCGGGCTTCTTCATTCTTATTTTCCGAATGAACTTTCTTTGCGGGTATTGTTCCCTAAGGCTCAACGTCAAAAGGCCGATACCCGAATTTATGTGCCCCCAAGCGGGCTTCTTCATTCTTACTTAGCGGCCATCGCCGCTAGAGTAACCGTCGTTACTCATCTTAACTAGGGGTGTGCAAAAAAACCGAAATTCGAATCGTATCCGTAACCGAAAAAACCGAACCGAATTATGAATTCGGTTATTATCCGTATCCGAATTCGAATTCGGTTTGTGTGTCACACCCCAAAAACGTACCATCGCAGCGGAAGCGGTTACATAAGCATGGTGGTACAGAGTTGGCAACCACATGATATAGGCAAACGATTTATACTTAAATTAAAGTAGTTTAAAAACTGTTTAGGGAATTACAAAATAACATATTGTTTAAATCACACAATATTGTTTACTAAAAACCCGAATGTAAATTATTCAAGATCCATGAAGGATCAAATAACATTCCCATAGGTTCCCAACACATGCCAAAATATTCCCAAATAGACGTTTGCCTTCCAAAAAGCCATTCCATTCTATCAACCTCCAAGCATAGCATTTCAATTACCTGAAAAACATGCTTAAAAACATCAACATAAAGTTGAGCGAGTTTCACAGGTTTTCAAAGTACACATGACATTTTAACGAAACATATTGCGTAATGATACACACGTGAGTTGTTATAAGCTTGCAAGGAATATAACATATGATGCGAACAAGAGCCTATAATCAAACCGAGACATAATAACAAGTGCCCACACAATCCTTTCAAAATATATTTCTCTCATACGACAATCCGATCGGAGCTACCGATCAATGAGAGAGGGTTGTCAAACCCGATAGATCTACCACATATATTCTACGGCCTATCCCAAGGCTAATGATTATTACGGCCGGGCAACTCCCATGAACAAAACTCGCATGGGTACGAACGATAGCCCTTACTCAAGTCCATCAAGCAATCACATAAAGTAAATCATACTAACGCAATATTTGACAACAAACAAGCATGCTTTTCCCCCATAGTTTTATAAACTTAAAACAATTTAAAAGGGGCCGTGAAAACTCACCTTGCTAAGTAACGAGATCAAATACTTTAGTATATGCAAGTCCAAATGATTACTAAGGTTCTAAAGATGTCCTAAACATAAGGAACATGTTAATAAATATTCTTGCAAATTTTAGTTGCAAGATGTTCACCACACTAGATTAGACTCTTTGTATGTTCTTTATTATTCCACACAAATCTATCACAAGTTGTACAAGACAATTACTAGACTTAGGGAATATACTACAAACAAACACACCAATCTATCACAAGTTGTACAAGACAACTACTAGACTTTGTGTATGTTCAACACTTTTGTGACCACGACACACGGTTAGGGTTTTCTTTATAAAACTTAGTGGATATTAAAAAATATGTGACTTATTAAGGGTTTTACTTAATAAAACCATAATATGCGGAAGTTAAGAATTATTATCATTTTGACTACCTCACATATAAGTCAAATAAATTCTATGTCACATTCAACACTTAGTCATACATCATGCGTTTTCTAAGTAACATAACTAATCATTTCACAAGTTAAACTCATGTTATCACACTTAGGGTTTCACATGATATCACAAATCATCAACTACACTTTTTAGATCAGATTCAAACACTTAGAATAATTTTCTAAAAATTCGAGCATGGTATCCCCTAATACATGGCAATTTTCTATGTATTTAGGATAACCAACAAGTTACAAAACATGCATATAACCACACATATGATCAAGTATCATTCCAAATCATTTAGGGGCTGTAAATAACTCATAAAATAGGTTTTATCTACTGCCCAAAATCAGATTCATCAATCTATCTTTTTAAATCGAAATTTTACCGTTTTGCGGGCTAGTTTTACTTAAAATCACATATAATGCATTTAAACACCAAGTTTCATGTTTATAACCATAAATATGATTTTCTAACATAAATTAGCATACAAAACTTGTCATAACATCAGTTTGCATATTTTTCCATATTTACGCATGAAATTACCGTTTTTCGGCTTTTTCGACTACCTAGTTAAGCATATATCAAGTTGAACATATCCACACATGATTAAACTTCATGAATAAGTTCTAAATATCATTATAAGTTATTTTTAACATATATTTTTCAGATTTAACAAAATCTTACATGTCCACGATCCAAAAGACGTATTTTCGACATAAAATCCAACAATAACCTAATCAAAACATCAAGTAACAATCCACTCATGAACTAACATATTTTTACACACAAAAATCATGTTATATTCTGTTCTAAAGTGTTCATCACAAAACCCTAGTTGCATGTGATAATCTATCATCAAAATAACCCCTTTTGCAACAATAAACATCCTCATATATACATACATGATCACAATACTCATACAAACTCAAAACCCACGAAAAATCCCTTGTAAAACCTCTTCATAATCTGTTTTGAAAAACGTTTTTAACCATTTTTATAAATCTTGTTTGTTGGTGAACATATTTGCAAAAACACTAGGTTTTGAATCATGAACAAGGGTGTAAATGTTTCTTACCTTTGTTGGATCTTTTCTACAGGAACTACGAGTGAAAAATGTGTTAGAAAAGATGGTTCTTGGCTGTCCAAAACGACCGTGAGACAAGCTTCAAAAACCCTTCAAAACCTTCGCGAAAACCATCAAGAACACAAGACTCTTTGAAGGATTATACTTGGAACTTTGAGAGTGTTGTAAGAGTTGTGATATTTTGTGGTGTATATGAGAGAATATTAGAGAGAGTGGGCGGCCAAGGAAGGAGAAAAAGAGAGAGTTTGAAATGGTCTTCAACTAATTGGAATGCATGCAAATGTTTAGAGTGTAAAAATGGACTTGTAAGTGTAATGATTTTGATTCTATGGTGAAAGCTTGGAGGTGGAGTGGGTCCCACCATAAAAATCGCCCAACATAGAGGTTTTTAGCAATTAATTCTGTAATTTTTATAAATATTACAAGTGTAGGTGTTTTATATACCATAAAGCTCAACCTTTTATAAAAATTAACCACTTTAAGCATGGTTTTAAATAAAAATAACTCCATATAAAATTCCAACATATTTTTAGCTACCATAATCACTAAAGATCATAATTTTTGCTAAAAGTTGGTTTACACGCATCCGGTGCACACCTGAACCGGGCTACACGCGATAAAAATCGCCGAAAACGCAAATAAACGTGTTGCACATCAAATTCACATATAATCCACAATTTTAAGTAAGTTTTAATAATTTTTGATGAAAACCATATTTTCATGTTAACCGGGTCGTTACCAGTATTTAATTCGGTTATTACGCCGGTACGCGATACCGCATTATCCGAAAACGTACGAAATGCTAATCTAAACACACGAAGGGCCTTGCTATACTATAAAATGACTCAATTAACCTTAAATAAGTCTAACCACACTAATTTAATATATTAAAACATGTGCGGAAGTCAAACAGTCAATACCCTGTAAATTGCCGGTTGTCACAGTCTCCCAACGTTAAAGAAATTTCGTCCCGAAATTTACGATACAGAGTCTGTATTACGAACAGACTTAAACAAATGCGGGTACTTCCTCTTCATCTGGTCCTCACGTTCCCACGTGAACTCGGGTCCACGCTTAGAATTCCATCTAACTTTGACCAGCTTGATACGACTACGTCTAGTCTTGTGGATTTTCCAATCCATAACTTCAAAAGGTTCTTCACGAAAATGGAGAGTTTCATCTATGCTAACGTCATCAGGCTTTATGACAAGTGTTTCATCCGACAAACACTTCCTTAGGTTTGACACGTGGAAAACGTTATGCACGCCCTTAAGTTCACGAGGCAACTTAAGTCGATAAGCAACTGGGCCAACTCGAGCCAAAATCTCGAAAGGTCCAATATAACGCGGATTCAACTTTCCGTGCTTACCAAACCTAACAACACTTTTCCAAGGTGAGACTTTTAACAACACTTTGTCTCCAACCTCGAATTCCAACGGTTTTCTCCTTTTGTCAGCATAACTCTTTTGTCGATCCTGGGCTATCTTCAAACGTTCTCTAATCCGAAACACTTTGTCGGTGGTTTCCTGAACAATCTGCGGTCCAGTCAACTGCTTTTCTTCGACTTCAGCCCAACACAACGGCGATCGACATTTCCTGCCATACAAGGCTTCAAATGGTGCGGCTTGCAAACCAGTCTGATAACTGTTATTGTAGGAAAACTCAACCAACGGTAAGTGAGTATCCCAACTTCCACCAAAATCAATAACACAAGCACGCAACATATCCTCCAATGTTTGAATGGTTCTTTCACTTTGACCATCTGTCTCTGGATGGAAAGCAGTACTCATATCCAACCGAGTACCTAACGCTTTCTGGAAAGTCTTCCATAGTTTTGACGTGAATCGACTATCTCTATCGGAAATAATGGATGTCGGCACTCCATGCCGGGCCACCACTTCCTTCAGATAAATCTTGGCCAACTTCTTCACACGATAAGATTCTGTAACGGGTAGGAAATGAGCAGATTTCGTCAAACGGTCGACAATTACCCAAATGGCATCATATCCACTTGATGTACGTGGTAATTTTGTTACAAAATCCATAGTTATCCGATCCCATTTCCATTGCGGAATCTCAGGCTGTTGCAAAAGCCCAGACGGCTTTTGATACTCAGCCTTCACCTTCGCGCAAGTCAAACACTTGCCAACATACGTCGCAATATCACTCTTCATGTTTGGCCACCAATAAAATTCTTTCAAGTCCTTGTACATTTTATCCGATCCAGGATGAATCGAATATCTGGACTTATGAGCTTCATTCAAAACCAGATCACGTAAATTTCCAAAACGAGGCACCCATACTCTATCCATAAAGTACAAAGTGTCATCACCCTTGGGTACAAGCTCACGAACCATACCTCGTAAGCCTTCATTCTTCACGTTTTCTTCCTTCATTGCTTCTCGTTGCGCATCACGAATCTGAGTTGTGAGGTTTGTACGGATAGTCAACCCTAGTGCACGCACACGTAGCGGTTTAACTCGCTCTTTCCTACTCAAGGCATCGGCCACGACATTAGCCTTACCTGGGTGATAACGAATATCACAATCGTAGTCATTGAGCAATTCCATCCAACGCCGTTGCCTCATATTCAACTCCTTTTGATCGAAGATATGTTGGAGACTCTTATGATCAGTGTAAATCGTACACTTCGTACCATAAAGATAATGCCTCCAAATCTTGAGCGCAAACACCACAGCTCCTAACTCCAAATCATGCGTCGCATAATTCTTCTCGTGCACCTTGAGCTGTCGCGATGCATAAGCTATGACCTTCTTATTTTGCATTAAAACACATCCAAGACCCTGATGCGAAGCATCGCAGTACACCACAAATCCATCTGTCCCTTCAGGAAGAGACAAGATAGGGGCACTACATAGCTTCATCTTTAACAACTGAAACGCGGTCTCTTGTTTCTCACTCCAATCATACTCCTCATCTTTGCGGGTCAATAGTGTTAACGGCTGCGCTATCTTTGAGAAACCTTCAATGAATCTACGATAATATCCTGCTAAACCTAAGAATTGTCGCACCTCAGTCGGATTCTTTGGTGCTTCCCAATTCTTAATGGCCTCAATTTTCGCTGGATCCACGTGGATACCTTTTTCATTGATAACATGGCCTAAGAAATGGACTTCTCGAATCCAAAATTCGCACTTTGACAGTTTAGCATATAACTTCTCATTTCTCAACAGCTCCAATATCAGTTTCAAATGCTTCTCATGTTCCTCCTTGGTACGTGAATAAATAAGTATATCATCGATGAATACTATCACGAATTTATCCAAGTATGGTCGGCAGACCCTGTTCATCAAGTCCATGAACACTGCCGGAGCATTTGTCAACCCAAAAGGCATGACCAGAAACTCATAATGACCATAGCGTGTACGGAACGCGGTCTTAGGAACATCTTCCTCAGCAACTCTCATCTGATGATAACCAGACCGAAGATCAATCTTTGAGTAGAAACTGGATCCTTGCAATTGATCAAACAAATCGTCAATCCTCGGCAACGGATACCGATTTTTGACGGTAAGTTTGTTTAACTCTCTATAGTCAATGCACATTCTAAAGGATCCATCCTTCTTCTTCACAAACAAAACAGGCGCTCCCCAAGGCGAGAAACTCGGCCTTATAAAACCCTTATCCAATAATTCTTGCAATTGTTGCGATAACTCTTGCATCTCGGACGGCGCCAAACGGTATGGAGATCGAGCAATCGGTGCCGCACCAGGCACGAGATCAATCCTAAACTCAAACCAGGCAACTCTTCGGGAAATACGTCAGGATAATCACGAATAACGGGGATCTCTTCAAACTTTGGTCCTTCAGCCTTAGTGTCAACCACATGGGCTAAGAACGCTAGACAGCCTTTACGTAAGCATTTGCGCGCCTTCATTACATTAATGATTCTTAAACCATTCGCACTTTCGTCACCTTGAATTTCCAACAGTTCGTCGTTCGGAAGCGGAAGGCGAACTTTCTTCTCATAGCACAATATCTCGGCATGATTCTTTGACAACCAATCCATGCCTACCACAACATCAAAACTTCCTAGCTCGACAGGTAAAAGATCAATACTAAAAGTATGATCTCTTAAACGTATGATACACCCACGATAAACGTTTTTAGTTTCTATTATTTTTCCATTAGCTAGTTCTATTGAATATTTCTCATTCAACTTACTTGATTTAGAGCCAAGCAACGATACGAAGTCTTTAGAAACAAAACTTTTATCGGCTTCAGTGTCAAATAAAACATAAGCATAATGGTTATTCACAAGAAACGTACCAGTCACAACCGACGGTTCTTCCCGCGACTTCTTTCCATCCATTACAACAGCTCGGCCACGTGCGCCCTTGTTTTTCAGCTTGGGGCAGTCTCTCTTAAAGTGACCAACAACACCGCATTCGTAACATCCGCGATTTGGCTCTTCTTTCTTGGCTGGTAGCTTCACTCTGCAAGTTTGAACCTGGTGTCCAAACTTTCCACATCGTTCACACGTGATACAGGGGCCGGTATGGAAGTAGTTACATTTATTGCATCGGGGCTTCTGACCTGGGTTCCCCTTTGACTCATTGGCAGCATACATTTTCCCAGAACCCCTTCGCTTGTCACGAGAACCTTCTGAACAATATCCTGAACCACCAGACCTTTTCCTCTTGTTATCAAGCGACGAGTTCTCTTTGACAGCCATACTACTTACGGCTTCAGCAACTTTCTTCACAACTTCACCATCCTTAAGCAAACCCATCCGCACAGCATCGTCAGTCAAGGAATGGGCCAACTGCACGACACTTTGCATGGTGGTAGGGTTAGCAGATGTAACCATGCTGCGAATTTGAGGTACCAATCCCCAAATATAACGCTCGATTCTTTTGAATTCTGGGGTTACCAAGTGAGGCACAATCCTAGCCATCTCGTTAAACATTGTGGTATATTCCCTCACTCTCGCACCTTCCATCATGAGATTCCAGAAGTCAGCTTCAACCTTTCTTACTTCATTTCGGGGACAATATTCCCTCATCATCATCTCTTTCAACTCATCCCATGTAAGAGCATAAGCAGGGGCTTCTCCCAACGTTTGGACTTGCGTATTCCACCACGTTAACGCTTCGTTATGAAGACAGCTGGTAGCATACTTAACTCGCTGAACTGGAGTACAGTTACTAATAACCATTACCGATTCCATTTTCTCGATCCACTGCACGATTCCCACGGGTCCTTCGGTACCGGAGAAGGATCGCGATCCACATGCTTGGAATGTCTTAAAAGAACAACCTTCATGCAAATTTCCTTGATGTGCGTTCTGCTGAACAGCGTGTGCAGCAAGGGCTGCATTCACCTGTTGTGCGATAACCTGAGCCAGTTCTTCTTGTGTTGCGGGCAAAGCATTCCTTCTCTCTCTCCTTGGTGCCATTTCTCCCTTTCTATAACAAACAATACAACGAAGATAAGACAATGTATCACGCAATATAAATTATCAACATGTATGAAAGGAAGAAAAATAATCAACACCACAACATAACCGAAAATAACCATCACATATCATTGACATTTAGATACGAAATCATACACTTGCAGAATTGTCTTTCAAACAAAATATGAAACCACAAAATTAGGGGCGGTCACATGCCATCCCCAAAATACAAGTACTACATTCCATACAAAATGTAAAAGTAAATTGTTCCATGAAACAACAACTACAATGACACTAACGGCCTGGTTGAGTGGGCATACGGGAGTGAACCAACCAACATAGCAATAAAACACACATGGCGGCTAACGCCATGGTGGACTCCATACTCCCATCAACAGTAGCCATACGCTCTACCACACGGGCCGTATCCCTACGAGCATCATCAGTCCTCAACATAGCGTCATCGGCACGACGCAGAGACTCCGTAGTCCTCAGCTCAGCAACCTCTAATCTCTTATGCATCTCCGCCATCTTTGCCTCAAGATCAACAACACGAAAATACATCCGGTCCGTGGCACGCCTCTCTGAACGATGCTCCTCCTCCAAGTCTGTGACACTATCAAGAAGACCTGTAACGTGATCTGTAAGACCTGTGACTCGACCATCAACACCTGAAACACGTCCATCAACGAGGTTAATGCGTCCACTAGCGGCATCGATACGCATCTCGTCATGCGCCAAACGAGCTGCTAGTAAGAGTACAGTGCGGGCAATGGGCTGCCCAGTCAGTGGTAGTACCCTAGGAGTCGTAAACGACTCGCCAATCTCACGTACAATCGGCACACCCTCAATATCAGACCACTCGCGTATCTGATCGGGCAACCAACTCCACGACCTACGCGCATAACTCTCCAAATCAGAAACGGGCCTTTCTACGATATATCCCACAGTAGGCACCTCCTCTACGTCTCTATCTGCTAATTTCCTCTTCTTATATGGTAGTACGGATTTTCTTGGAGTCAACTTACCGCGGGTAGCCCCAACAGTAGACTCAGCACTAACACTAGCGGGTAATCGGGGCTCTCCAACAGTAGGCCTAGTAATCATATCAGCATCTCCTCTAACACTCGAGTCATCACCAGTACTATCACGACCTCCATCAACGTCATCAACAGCAATATCATCAACAACAACATCATCCACGTCCATGTCATCACCATCCGTACCCTCAGAATCACCATCCTCAGAATCACTATCCCCAGAACTACTATCACTAGAATCACAATCGCCAGAACTAGTACTATCATCATCACTGGAATCATCACTAGAATCATCCCCATTACCATCCTCATTATCCGCATCATAACCACCCTCAACATCAAGACCATCCTCAATAATCTCTATCTCTGGAGCAGTAGGAGTGGGCTCCTCAACTGGTAGTTCCTCCTCCTCAGGTTCAGACTCCTCAATCCAACCATTAGTGTTACCCGGGTCATCAAAAGAAGAGTGCATACTAGTAGCAACCCCGAAATCAAACACTGATGCAGGAGACGGAACGGGAGACTCTGGGTGAACTGGAATATTATCAGACTCACTATCTGATAGGATGATATTAACAACAGGAGGGGAAGACGACATCTGTGACAAGGCAAAGGATACTAGGTCAGTGAATTATCTTTATTTTATTTAAGCATATACGCATGCAAAAACAAAATAAAGTGATTCACACGAGGGCATCTAGCCTATACACATAAGGCATCAAGCAATAAACCACTCATCAAATCTAAGTATAAATTCAAGCTTTCATGCTTGTGGAATGGAATGTCTTCTTGGCATAAACCTGTTTTAACCCAAAACGCTTTGTAAGTTATAGTTTAGATTTTATAAAAACATTTTCTAGTTCGCTATAACCATTGGCTCTGATACCAACTTCTGCCACACCCCAAAAACGTACCATCGCAGCGGAAGCGGTTACATAAGCATGGTGGTACAGAGTTGGCAACCACATGATATAGGCAAACGATTTATACTTAAATTAAAGTAGTTTAAAAACTGTTTAGGGAATTACAAAATAACATATTGTTTAAATCACACAATATTGTTTACTAAAAACCCGAATGTAAATTATTCAAGATCCATGAAGGATCAAATAACATTCCCACAGGTTCCCAACACATGCCAAAATATTCCCAAATAGACGTTTGCCTTCCAAAAAGCCATTCCATTCCATCAACCTCCAAGCATAGCATTTCAATTACCTGAAAAACATGCTTAAAAACATCAACATAAAGTTGAGCGAGTTTCACAGGTTTTCAAAGTACACATGACATTTTAACGAAACATATTGCGTAATGATACACACGTGAGTTGTTATAAGCTTGCAAGGAATATAACATATGATGCGAACAAGAGCCTATAATCAAACCGAGACATAATAACAAGTGCCCACACAATCCTTTCAAAATATATTTCTCTCATACGACAATCCGATCGGAGCTACCGATCAATGAGAGAGGGTTGTCAAACCCGATAGATCTACCACATATATTCTACGGCCTATCCCAAGGCTAATGATTATTACGGCCGGGCAACTCCCATGAACAAAACTCGCATGGGTACGAACGATAGCCCTTACTCAAGTCCATCAAGCAATCACATAAAGTAAATCATACTAACGCAATATTTGACAACAAACAAGCATGCTTTTCCCCCATAGTTTTATAAACTTAAAACAATTTAAAAGGGGCCGTGAAAACTCACCTTGCTAAGTAACGAGATCAAATACTTTAGTATATGCAAGTCCAAATGATTACTAAGGTTCTAAAGATGTCCTAAACATAAGGAACATGTTAATAAATATTCTTGCAAATTTTAGTTGCAAGATGTTCACCACACTAGATTAGACTCTTTGTATGTTCTTTATTATTCCACACAAATCTATCACAAGTTGTACAAGACAACTACTAGACTTAGGGAATATACTACAAACAAACACACCAATCTATCACAAGTTGTACAAGACAACTACTAGACTTTGTGTATGTTCAACACTTTTGTGACCACGACACACGGTTAGGGTTTTCTTTATAAAACTTAGTGGATATTAAAAAATATGTGACTTATTAAGGGTTTTACTTAATAAAACCATAATATGCGGAAGTTAAGAATTATTATCATTTTGACTACCTCACATATAAGTCAAATAAATTCTATGTCACATTCAACACTTAGTCATACATCATGCGTTTTCTAAGTAACATAACTAATCATTTCACAAGTTAAACTCATGTTATCACACTTAGGGTTTCACATGATATCACAAATCATCAACTACACTTTTTAGATCAGATTCAAACACTTAGAATAATTTTCTAAAAATTCGAGCATGGTATCCCCTAATACATGGCAATTTTCTATGTATTTAGGATAACCAACAAGTTACAAAACATGCATATAACCACACATATGATCAAGTATCATTCCAAATCATTTAGGGGCTGTAAATAACTCATAAAATAGGTTTTATCTACTGCCCAAAATCAGATTCATCAATCTATCTTTTTAAATCGAAATTTTACCGTTTTGCGGGCTAGTTTTACTTAAAATCACATATAATGCATTTAAACACCAAGTTTCATGTTTATAACCATAAATATGATTTTCTAACATAAATTAGCATACAAAACTTGTCATAACATCAGTTTGCATATTTTTCCATATTTACGCATGAAATTACCGTTTTTCGGCTTTTTCGACTACCTAGTTAAGCATATATCAAGTTGAACATATCCACACATGATTAAACTTCATGAATAAGTTCTAAATATCATTATAAGTTATTTTTAACATATATTTTTCAGATTTAACAAAATCTTACATGTCCACGATCCAAAAGACGTATTTTCGACATAAAATCCAACAATAACCTAATCAAAACATCAAGTAACAATCCACTCATGAACTAACATATTTTTACACACAAAAATCATGTTATATTCTGTTCTAAAGTTTTCATCACAAAACCCTAGTTGCATGTGATAATCTATCATCAAAATAACCCCTTTTGCAACAATAAACATCCTCATATATACATACATGATCACAATACTCATACAAACTCAAAACCCACGAAAAATCCCTTGTAAAACCTCTTCATAATCTGTTTTGAAAAACGTTTTTAACCATTTTTATAAATCTTGTTTGTTGGTGAACATATTTGCAAAAACACTAGGTTTTGAATCATGAACAAGGGTGTAAATGTTTCTTACCTTTGTTGGATCTTTTCTACAGGAACTATGAGTGAAAAATGTGTTAGAAAAGATGGTTCTTGGCTGTCCAAAACGACCGTGAGACAAGCTTCAAAAACCCTTCAAAACCTTCGCGAAAACCATCAAGAACACAAAACTCTTTGAAGGATTATACTTGGAACTTTGAGAGTGTTGTAAGAGTTGTGATATTTTGTGGTGTATATGAGAGAATATTAGAGAGAGTGGGCGGCCAAGGAAGGAGAAAAAGAGAGAGTTTGAAATGGTCTTCAACTAATTGGAATGCATGCAAATGTTTAGAGTGTAAAAATAGACTTGTAAGTGTAATGATTTTGATTCTATGGTGAAAGCTTGGAGGTGGAGTGGGTCCCACCATAAAAATCGCCCAACATAGAGGTTTTTAGCAATTAATTCTGTAATTTTTATAAATATTACAAGTGTAGGTGTTTTATATACCATAAAGCTCAACCTTTTATAAAAATTAACCACTTTAAGCATGGTTTTAAATAAAAATAACTCCATATAAAATTCCAACATATTTTTAGCTACCATAATCACTAAAGATCATAATTTTTGCTAAAAGTTGGTTTACACGCATCCGGTGCACACCTGAACCGGGCTACACGCGATAAAAATCGCCGAAAACGCAAATAAACGTGTTGCACATCAAATTCACATATAATCCACTATTTTAAGTAAGTTTTAATAATTTTTGATGAAAACCATATTTTCATGTTAACCGGGTCGTTACCAGTATTTAATTCGGTTATTACGCCGGTACGCGATACCGCATTCTCCGAAAACGTACGAAATGCTAATCTAAACACACGAAGGGCTTTGCTATACTATAAAATGACTCAATTAACCTTAAATAAGTCTAACCACACTAATTTAATATATTAAAACATGTGCGGAAGTCAAACAGTCAATACCCTGTAAATTGCCGGTTGTCACATTGTGGTTCGATTAATGGATATATCTTTTTTTTTAATTCGGTTTGTTTGGTTAGACATATTTCCAATTCGGTTCGGTTTATTCGATTTATTTGGTTGAATTCGATTTATTTAGTTTATTCGGATATACTTTCCTTTTGAAATCGGTTTATTCGGTTGAATTTGGTCGGTTAGAAAAATTCCCAATTCGGTTCGGTTAGGTTAACAGATAAGGGTTAAAAAAAATCAAAACCGAATCGAATAAATCAAACAAACCGTTAACCGAACCGATGAATACCCCTAATCTTAACCAGTTGTACAACATCCTCATTACAGTGCCCTGCCGAGCACTGCCCGATTTTTTTCATGGTACGTCGTGGACTTGTCCATGACGCAACATCGGCTTCAAGTGGCACTAGTCTCAAGGACTATACTACTAACTCAAGACTTGCTACTATGCTTAGGGTACCACTAGTCTCGAGGACTATGCTACTACACCAAGTCTTTCATCGTATAAGCATACTCTTACAGATTAGACAATGTATTTGACTTATTATTCTTTTCTTTGTTTATAAAATATATAGTTAAATAAACCATTCTTTATTCTCTTTCTGTTTATAAAACATATAGTTAAATAAACCATTATCTTCTTCTTATCTTCTGTTTATAAAACATATAGTTGAATAAACCATTCTTTCTTATCCTTCTTTCTTACAAAACGTTTAATTAATAAACCGTTATCTTGCTTATATTTCTTTCTTACAAAACGTTTAATTAATAAACCGTTATCTTTCTTATCTTCTTTTCTTAAAAAACGTTTAGTTAATAAATCGTTATCTTTCTTTCTTACAAAATGTTTAATTAATAAACTGTTATCTTTCTTTCTTACAAAACGTTTAAGTAATAAAATACATTTATTATAAACGCCTAATTTTTTAGTATGCACACCACCCTAAAACAGTAAAAATAGGGATTCTTGAACTCACCTGATTTCTTAAAGATTAACTCACTCAGCAAGAACTTCGAGTTGGGTATAGGCTAA
Organism: Smallanthus sonchifolius; assembly: GCA_023525975.1. NCBI lineage: Eukaryota > Viridiplantae > Streptophyta > Magnoliopsida > Asterales > Asteraceae > Smallanthus > Smallanthus sonchifolius. Next base: position 25,177,744 of record CM042021.1, on the reverse strand, counting down.
AGGATCTGTTAAAAGTCATGAACTAGACAAATTAACACCAAACCATTATGTCCGAAAACTCTATGTTCGAAATCTATTTCGATCAAAATCTTTTTCGATCGAAATCTTCTTCGACCGAAAACTAGTCATTCGAAAAGTCTTGCTTCACATAATATTTTCGTTCGAAAACATTCTGTCCAAAAACTATTTTGGTCGAAATCTTTTTCGACTGAAATCATTTTCCTTTGAAATTGTTTGCTCCTGAAACTATTTCGGTCGAAATCTTTTTCGACCGAAAACCATATCGATCTGACATGTTCTGTCCGAAAACTTTCTATGTCCGAAAAGACTTTTCGGACTGCTAGAGTTTTCAGACCATTCAACGAGATTTCGGATGATTCATACGTTCTTGGCCAAAATCATTGTTTTTTATTCAGGTTTGAATATTTTTACGTCCAAAACTCTTGTTTAGCTTCCATGAAGCTAGATAAATGCTTTTTAGGCCGTTTTACATATAAAAATCCTGACTTTTGATTAAAACCCACATAAAACCCTAAACCCCATTTTCAATCTAAAAACTCAGTCCTGGAAGCGTTTTGTTACCTATTTCTGGTGGGTTTCTCCTTCTCCAATCAACACCAAGCTTCAGCAACGATCTCGGGCCAAGATGACGGACTTCGGGTGCGGGTTTCAGGCTTTCTCTCTCTAAGGGTTGAGGTGAAGGTGATGAATAGAGAAGATGAGGAATGAGGGGGTTTTTATCCCTTCTCCCTTGCACCCTACGCGACCGGCCCAAGCCCGGGTCTTCGAGTCCGTGATTCGTTTTCCTTTCGTTCTTTCCTTTACTCGTTACATGTCGCCTTTCATTTTATTCTACTTTTCTTTATTATTTTCGGGATGTTACATCGAGTCAAGCCTAAACAAGCTTGAACTCAACTTAAAACTTATTTAATTGACGAGTTTGAGCGTGAATTTCATATACTAAACCCGATTATGATAGCAAGTCTAAATATGTATGTTAGATATATAAATACAATAATATATAATTATATTATAAGGATTATTATTATATATAGATACATAACTATAATAATAACAATAAGAATAAAAGTTTTACATATTATTTTTAATTATAATCACCCTATATATAGAAATTAATTATATGAAAAAAAAAAATTATATATTTATTTTTTTATTTTCCTTAAATTTAATTAAAAATATATATATATATATATATTTTTAGAACGGCATATCGGTTAGGATGTCGCTAACCTCACCTAGCTCAGAGTTCAAGTCCTGCCACAGAGGATGTTCCTGAAATTATGAAGTGCACCTTGTGAGAATTAAACCTGAGACCTTCAAATAAGAAAAGACTTGACAAAACCCCCTGATCACCAGACCAAGATGTGATGTAAAATATTAAAAGAATACAAGATAACCGTTAGTCGTTGGTACGTATTAAATGGCAAGTGGCGTATGGGCAAGTGGCGTATGTCCAGCTGGACGAATACGTCGGCGTTTTGCTCACGCGCACGTTAGCAGCATCCACCATCCTATAAAAATCAAGTCTTTCTTTACAGTCAATACGTTATCATACATCCCCGCCATTTCTCTCTCTCCCACACAATGTCCGGCCACCGGAGAGATAGCTCCGGCCTCCGTACACCAGACCGTTTTAGTTATCCTTCACCGTCACCGAGCTCCTATACTACCTACTCGTCCAATTCCTCTTCGGAGAAGTCAACATCTAGCCGGAACCGAGTTAAAGATGCTGCGAGATCCGTCGCCGGAGTTTTTGTTTCTTGTTTTACACTGCCGGAGGAGGAGACGCATCATAATAGCTCCTCCGCGTACGGTGGTTCCGATGCATTCAGTTCAAACTCAGGTGATTATTTATTATAATATATGCTTTAATTGATCATTCTCTTTCTCTTAAATTGAACACGAAATAGTCGTGTAAATAAATAATTTAGGTAAATTATTGACCACGACAATGAAGAGATCTGGTTACGATCACTTGTACTTTCCGTAATAGAAGTTGTACGGTGAGATTTAGTCATTTCATCTTAAAAAAAATTGATTATACTAAAAATATACAACTGTTCAATTTATTTATACAACGGGTCAATTTGAGTTACTGTTATAACGGTTCATATGAATCCGTATGTAATTTTTTTTTACCCAAATCAACATGTTTCGCCTGAAAATGGAATTGTTTGATTTCATAGATGTTTCGGGGGCGTCTGATTCTACGGAAGGAAGGAGGCGAGGCACGGCTCGTGGTATATACGCAACCCGGAATGATTCTACGCACATGAGAGAACCCGGGAGTACTAAATTCACTATGGCGGAGATCCAAAGCGCGACAAAGAACTTCGCTCAGGCTCATAAGATTGGTCAAGGTGGATTCGGGACAGTGTATAAGGGTCGGCTTCAAGATGGAACCCTCGTCGCCGTGAAACGGGCCAAAAAGGTAAGACTATAAGAAGCATAACATCCTTGTTCACGATCCGGTTCAGCTAGTTTTGATGAAAGTTCTGATCCGAACCACTAATAACCACGATTTCAGGGAAAGACAAAGTAAACGGGTCGGGTTGTGTGGGTTGACCGGACTGGCTGGTTTGGTGGTTTGACGGTTTGAACCGATTTTTTTCTTTTCTTTTTCAATTGTTTGTATCAAAGATTTTAAAATAATAAAGATGGCATGATTATAATAGATATATATAACTACATATTTCAAAATAAGAAAGAATATATAAATAATAAAGGTTAAACAGCGAGTTCAGTTTTCACTGACCGAACTGTCAACAGTCAAACAGTGAAAACCAAACTGCTTGGATCTCAAACCATTTAACCGGCCGACTTGCTTCAGTTTGAGCGGTTTAGTCGATTTCAACGGTTCATAAACGTTCATGTTACACAAAATCAAGCATAAAATCCCAAAAATCGGCGTCCATTATCGATCTGAATTATCTTGAACGAGTGAATTGAGGGTTGGCAAAAGGTTTCATCTGTGATTTACTGAGATGTTGCTTGATTTTGATTTTTGTGTACAGAGTATGTATGACAAGAATCTTGGAGGCGAATTCTTGAGTGAAGTGCAGGCGTTATCGCAGGTGGAACATTTGAATCTGGTGAAGTGTTATGGATATTTGCAGCAAGGAGATGAAAGAATCATTGTTGTCGAATACGTTGCTAATGGAACACTTCGGGAACACTTAGATTGTAAGTTATTTCTCTTCGGGTTTTGTCAAAATCATATAGGAAAGCTTAGAAAGTGAGATAACACTATTAAACTTTTTAAGGCACACTCAAGGCGTAAAGGGCTCGTACATATATAGCATGAGAAATTAATAATTTAATATTTTTCAATAAATATTATAAAAAATCTTTTTGAAGTATGTGGAATAAAAAACATGTACCTAGTATAATCTCACACATAACAGGCCTATTAGTACTTTAGTAGGATATGATGGGAGCAAATCTTACCTCTATCCCAGCCCGACAAACTAAAATAATAGAAGTGAAAAATAATTTCAAGATAATTAATTGGGCTATCAATATATTATATCTATAAAAAAAAAAATTTGAAGTACCTATGTGAAAGACAGTCTCCCACATTTCACTTCTCTCCTCTCCGGTCGTCCTAAACATGGTCTCTATTTCCAACTTTGTTTCTACTTTTGGATCTTGTTCAGTCAGTGAGCGAGTGCCTCGCCTGCTCTTTTTTCAAGATCGTCGCCTTGCGTGTCTTTGAGGTGTCTAGGCCTCGCCTAGCACTTAGAAGGCGTCTCTTGTGCCTTTGACTACATAGATACCGGAAACTTAAGATACAAGGGGTCGAAGTGATTGACCTTATACTAAGGTACACTAATGTAGTAATGTGGAGGATGTGGAAAGCCTATATAATTTATGTTTGTTAAACATGCTAATATATAACTTAACAAATATAAATAAATATAGTTGTATTCAATGCATATTGTTAGATAAGATATATTAGAGATAAGATAAGATACAAGTTGGCTAGTTGCTTAGCTATAGTTAGATTTAGTTTTCCTATAAATAGTCAAGTATTGTAACTTCAAAATACAAGATATATACAGTGTAATCTTCTCTGGTTTTAAGTTATATCAGTGTGTGTTTGAGATATATCAGTTTGTTACACATATGTTCATCTCCATAATATACATGTTTTGTTTTAATGTTCTTCATATATCAAGATTGCTAATGTTAGAGGTGAAGCCCAATCACTAATGAATTTAGTTCTTATTGACCTCACATTGCTATCATGTTTGGTCTAAGAAAGTAGCTTTATGAACGGATTTGCTAGATTGTTATTATATGAACTTTACGGACGATGGTATCTTCTCTTACAGTGATATCTCTAATATGGAATCGTTTTGATTATATGAAGAACATTTAAACTGTTTGCACCCTACTTCTTCGATGAGCCGATTCTAGAATCTTCTCAAGAACCAAACTGTTTGCACCCCATTTCTAGTTTTGGATCCAATACCAAAATCTTTAACCATAACTTCTTCATCACCTGCTATTTCCATCAATGGAACAAAAGTATTACAAATAATCGATAGCTGATAATTGAAACACCAACTCTTCAAGTTCCCTTTTTTGTTTCAGCAGGGCTTCGGCCCGTAACTATCTCCACAAGTAATATACCAAATGAGTAAACATCAGTCTTTTCTGTAAGTTTATGTCTTGAGGTATGCAGGTTCTAAGTAGCCTGCAGTCCCTTTGACCTGAGTCGACACATGGTCTGATCTGATTCTGCATCGGCTGCTAATTGCCAAGGCATGTCGAGTTAAAACCCGACAAGAGTTCTTTAAGGTCTTGATATAAACTAAAAAGTAAATTACATAAATGCCCTCTTGAGATCAAACTATAAGTGATCGTCATTCCCACGTTTAACTTAATTTTTTGTCTCTCGAATAACAAGTATGTAACGAATGCAGGTCTCAATGGCAATGCACTTAGTCTTGCCTCTCGTTTGGACATCGCTATCGATGTAGCACATGCTATTACTTACCTACACACTTATACAGGTACTCCTTGAGTCCTTGTCTCCTTAACTAAACCCGAACCGTTTATTTTGTGTTTAACCAGAATTGTGATAATGCAGACCACCCTATAATTCATAGGGATATCAAGTCTTCAAATATCCTGCTCACTGATAAACTACGAGCCAAGGTTGCTGATTTTGGCTTTGCACGGCTAGCAGCCGATGCAGAATCAGGTCAGACCCATGTGTCGACTCAGGTCAAAGGGACCGCAGGCTACTTAGATCCTGAATACCTCAAGACATATCAACTTACAGAAAAGAGTGATGTTTATTCATTTGGTATATTACTTGTGGAGTTAGTTACGGGTCGAAGGCCCATTGAATCAAAAAGGGAACTGGAAGAGCGCGTAACAGCTAGATGGGTATGCTGAGTACATTAGAAACAGTTACTGTTTCAGTTATCTGTTATCTTTATTATTTTTATTTCATTGGTGGAAATAACAGGCGATGAAGAAGTTTAGAGAGGGTCACGCGATTTCAGTGTTGGACCCGAAACTAGAAGGGTCGGATGCAAACAGGTCGGTTCTCGAGAAGATTCTAGAACTGTCTTTACTCTGTGTTAACGGTTATAGGAAAAACAGGCCAACCATGAGGAGATGTGTTGAGGTTTTGTGGGACATCAGGAAAGATTACAGAGAACTGTTAGATTGATATGATGTGATCACTCTTTCTTCAAATGGGCCAATATATTATGTGGGTTTTGATATTTGTATTTTGTGGGTCCCATCATGTTTTTTGAAGGTTTGTTTGAGGTATGTATATATAAAAAAAATGGTACATTGAATTGGTGTTTATCATTTCAACAAATAATAAAACTAGACTAAACTAAGGTATGGTGATATATTGGATTTGGTTTTAAACTTTTGAAAAATTGTCTAAGGCATTTGATACAAAACACTAAGGACGTTATGAAATAAACATTTTACTCTTCTTATTAAAAAACGAAAAACAACTTTTTTCATAATATTTGACGTCAATTGTATTGGGTTGACGGGTTTCAGGTTGATGGGTTAAATTGTTTAACCAAACACAACCTATATATTTATTCGTGTCAAAACCATCAACCCGGACACACTTAAAATCGTGTAACCCGAACATGGTCCGTTTAACCCATTTACCTAAATGTGTCAAACTGGTTAATGGGTAGTAATCAAGTGTAAATATGTTAATGGGTTGGTGGGTTGTAATTCGGCCAAATGGGTTAAATGATAACATAAAGCCTGATTATTTTGTGTCGTGTCGGAATTTGGCACCGTAATTTCACTCGTCTCTCTCAACTCTACAACCCACCCCCTTGTTCGTTTCTCGATTAGTTAGAGATGAATCAAGTGATTGTGTCATTTATTTCACACTTAAATACAATTTCAACTCCGATTTAGGATGGGAGATATATTTTATTTTTTTAATAAGGGTGAAATGGTCATTTCACATCAACCTGACAGACATTTTTAACCAAACGCATTACAAAGTCCTAAAAGATTGTGAGCAAATACGTAATTTCTTAGACCAAACATAAAATTACCAGATTTCATGATCCAAGTGTTGAACAAAATTAAATGTTAATTTTATAACAAATTTTCTAGATCCTTTCATTTACATTTCTAGGTTATCTTTTAAAACAACATCCCAATAAGAAAAAAATAGAAGAATAAACAAAACATCTACCTCACTCGGCCATTTTCCGGTTGGTCTTGACCTCTTGAGAAGGAGTCTTGTCGGGTCAACTCATAGTTTGTGTTTTCGGGCTCTCCAGCACGATTGATTGCATTTACTTTCGAGTAGATGAACAAGAAGGAAGAAGTGTATATCGATACATGCCACATACTGCAAAACCATTCATGCGGTTATAGCATTAAAGACCAAGACATCAAGAGCAAGGGTAAATTCAAGTTTTAACCGGGGGTCCAAACCGAAGTAAGTCGGCCGGTTTGAAATGCATACGGTATGGTTTTGGCGGTTTTATGGTACGGCTGAGGGTATGGAGCTTGGAACCGGCCGTTTAGCATTTATTATGTATTATTTTTTCCATTTTAGAAATCTACAATTATGTATATGTACGGTGTGCGTTCAATACAAAACCAATTTTAAGTAGAGAACTGCAAAAACAGCATAATGCACTTGTATGTAGTGCTTAACAGATATAAAGGGAGTTTGAAAGAGAGTGGGACTGGGTTAGTGGCTACATAACCGCCTTGTGTATCACTAGTTAAAGCAAAAGGTATAAGTGTTTATGTTGATCTCGTGGTTCTATACTTAAAACTGGTTTGTATTGAACAACCCTTTATATAGGGGCGGGCGCGTTCAATACAGAACCATTTTAAGTATAGAACCGCGAGAACGGCATAATTACGTAGTGTGTGTTCACAGATATAACAAAGTTTGAAAGAGAGTGGAGTTATATCATTTTAACAATTTTAATACAAAATAAGGGTTTGAAAAAAATATTAAAAAATCAGTTCAAACCGTCAAACTACTAAAACAGGTGGTCCGTCGGTTTGGTTAGTCGTTTTTCGCAACTGTAGTTAGTGGTTCGGTTTAGAATTTTCGTCATGATTGAACCAGACCGTGAACACCCCTACTTTTAACATGTTCACTTAAACCACCATCAAAATAGAAATGGAAAATGCTTGCTTTTGACATCAAATGTATAATAGTGGGAAAGTAAAAGTGAAATTACTTGAAAAGTACTCATCAACTGACCTGTGCCAAAACCAATAACTATCTGTAGATTCAAGGTTCCAGCTTATGGCAGCCATTGCCAATGCAGCGAATCCCGCAACCACAAAGAACCACCGAAAACGTTTAACAATCGTCTTTATAAGATTACGACACCAATCTTTAATCGTTTGCCACCTGAAAAACGAATGTGTCAAACGGGCTGATTTTAAACTTTGAACTGCATATGATTTCACACAAAAATGTACCGAACATGAAGAACGATGGCTTGAATTCGTAACAAAATCTACATCAGTTTTGAATCTAAAATGTAAAATCTACTAACTTTGACCAAAAGGTCAAATTGTCTGATTTTTGGAATTTATTTTTGTAAAAATAGTGTCTTTTGAAAAAGTATTTGTAAAAATGATAGTTTATTTCTTATTTGTATTTCTAGTGAATCGGCGGTTTAAGGCAACAGATTCTCTCTCCTCAGTCTCATAAAATTTAAATTTTCTTTTTTCTCAAATTTTATTTAATATATAATTTAATTTTTCTCTAATAATTTGTAATGTTTAATATTTAAAAAAAATCTAAACACGCGGTTTTGTTCAATTTTTTTGTCTACATTTTGATATAAATTTTATTGAATGAGTTGTATCCAAAATAAAGCAATTTTTTGGTCTCGTGATATCAAAATAACACTCTATTTTGGATACAAATCGGTTTTCAATAAAAGTCATATCGAAAATTGAACAAAATTGTGTATTTAGATATCAAATATTACAACCTATTAGAGAAAAACTAATTTATATGTTAAATGAAAATTGAAAAAAGAAAAGAATAAATAAAATTTAAATGAAACACTATTTTTATAAGGATTATTGGATTTTAATAATCCCACTATTTACCAGTTGGCCAATAATAATCCTAACTGGGAATATTCTTACCACCAGTCCCTACTTTCAAACTATTTTTTTACACTGGACCACCCGTTAAAAAAACCTAACGCCGTTAGATTTTATATGACGTGGACATCTGCAAACCATCGGAAAGTCAAGCCAAGCTATCAGTAGTCTCGTGGTGGCTTTTGAAATTGGCTCTGGTGGTGTTTAACTGGTCTCGTTAAACACCACCGTTGTCTCTGTTTGGACTTGCCGGACAAACGAGAACAGTTAAACACCACCAGAGCCAATTTCAAAACCCACCACAAGACCACTGCTAACTTGGCTCGACTTTCCGGCGGTTTGCAGATGTCCACGTCATATATAATCTAACAGCGTTAAGTTTATTTAACGGGGGGTCCAATATAAGAAAATAGTTTGAAAGTAGGGACTGGTGGTAAGAATATTCTCAGTTGGGATTATTATTGGCCAATCGGTAAAAGGTGGATTATTAAAATCCAATAATCCTTTTTATAATAACTTTGATTGTTTAAGATTGGAAATATATAGAGAGCCTCACCTATGAAGCATATTTAGAAAGAGTTCTGCTGAAAATGAAAATCGCCTATAATGCCTTAACAACTCGATTGAAAATCCAACAAGAAGACCAGCTGCACCGATTGCTATAACAAGAATAATGTTGGAGGATCTGTGAAACCATAAGCATCAATACTGATGTACAAAGCAAAAAGACGAGAGTACAATTCTTGATGAACATATTACAACCCACAAAGCATAAACCTAAACATGAAGAGCCCATAAAGCATATCAAGCTTACCTAGTTGGCCCGTTTTCAGCCATAAGGGCTGTAAGAATGGCAACAACTGTGTGAATTGTCCTTTTTGACCCTTCATCGATATCAGCTAAGTATACAAAAGTGCTTACCACAGCCATGAATGAAAGCCAAAAATCCATGAACTGCAAAGGGGCAAAGATGTCTTTTTTGGTCATTTTATTTATCAGTTTCTTTAACAACAAAGGGGCAAAAATGTATTTTTAGTCATTTTATTTATTAGTATCTTAACCAACAGGGGGGCAAAAGAAAAATTACCTGCAATACCCGGAAAGATAAAGCACACCAGGTGCCGACATCACATGCATGATATAATCCACTCGAAATTCCACTAGATGTGTAGAGCACCCACTCAGCAAATGCCTGCAAGAACCACATTATAAGTTCAATTTTACCAGCTCAGTGGCTAGGTCGGAAATATTAAGTCAAGCCGGTTTGGCTCGTATTATTACTGGCTCGACTCATGAACAACCTTTAAAATACGGGAACTATAATAAACATTAATCATAAATGTGATGTTCCCATCTTTCAAAAGTTTATCTGAAAAAGTGATTGGAGTCAACATATATTCTCACCTTCTGCCGAAGTGCCCAATAAGCTGGAAATACAAATGCAGCATTTGATGCAATAAGAGAAACCGATTGCCATATATGCCCTACAAATCCATGATTCTTACTTATAACAAAATATGACCCTATATGAATGCTTTAATAGAAAGAAGATCAATGCCAACATTTAACTGACTTAATCTTGTATGTTTGCAAAAAATGAGAATCCACAAACGTTAATTTAGGGGTGAGCACGGGTCGGTTCGGTTAGGTTATTGCCTTAAACTGAACCATAATCGAACACTTCGATTATCAAGAAACCAGAACCAATCAGTTTCAGTTAAATCGGTTATTTGGTTATCAATTTTCAAAGGGTGGTTCAGTTTTCTGTTCGGTTCCATTTTTTATCTGGTTAAATGAGTTTCTTGTTTATATATATATATCCATCAAAACGGTTATTTCTATGTGTGTGTGTGTATAAGTAAATATCGGTTAGGTTTTTTCGGTTAAATAAACACGTATAACGGAAACCGAACCACTATAATCGGTTATTAAAAGAACCATAATCGAACCAACAGTTTTTTCGGTTAAATCGGTTATGGTCCGGTTATTCAGTTTTTCTGCTCACCCCTAAATGTTAATATTCATATTCAGTAAGAAGGCAATAAACAAATTTACCTTGATGTGAGACAATTTCAACACTGCAGTCAAAGCCACCATGGGTACGATCACACCAGCAGTAGCTGACATAAATGTAGCAACAAGTCAGAATCTAAGTGCTTGCCAACTATAGGTGGTAAAAAGGGTGAGCACACGGGTTGGGTAACGGGTCAAAACGGGTAAGTTTTAGTACAGGTTGGCTCGAGTTGTGTTGACCCACTTTTATGCCCATTCTTTTATACATAACTAATGCATTAAATACGATTTCAAAACTATAAATTACAACGATAATCAAATAGGAGGTTGTAGGAATTAAAAATGGATAATGTCATAAAATAGCAGCGTATTTATCTCAATGTTCCACATTCATAATTATAAAGTATAATTACAAAGGAGCTGACTTTCAACCCGTTTGACCTATTTGCCATTTCATTTTTAGATAATTTTTTATTTTACCCATTTGACGCGTTAAGAGATAAAAATTTAGCCCAAGTTGGCACATTCATAAGTACATCCGTCAAAATTGAAGTAATTGGTACCAGATTTTAGAAAACAAAAAACAAAAGTCGTAAACAAGAAATATTAGAAATCCTTTTCTAATTGATAGAAAACTTCAGATTACAATGAAAGAAAAACTATCCTTATTTATAGTTGATTAATCTTGCCCATCAAGTTAATCAACTCCTACAATCTAGGCTTATCTCAAATCCATCTGAGTAAGCTTCCTAAACATTCGACTGACTCTATCCCTTTGATCGGCGAACTAATAAAGACTTTAAAACAATTACAAATCAACTATGACTTAATAGCTGTCAGACCCTGAACTATTAAGTTTTGTCAAGATTGGTCCAACAAAAATTGACACAGTTACAACTACCATCTGTTCCCTGCTCTTTATTTAAATCTACAGAAACCGACCAGAAGCATTTACCTGTATAGAGACAAACCACTCATTTCCACAGTATTTTGACATGTTCCATGAGATGAGCATCTTCTCGGGCATCTTTCAATCGAAATAGACATGGTAGTTTGACTTTGACTTCCCGAGGCATTACTAACAGAAGTCGAATGTTTTACTCCAAAACTCCATGTTCCTCCTCTAACATACACAATATAAAAACTAATTGACTTCTCATCCGAATCATACAACTTAAAAAACATAGAACCGTTACTGTTGCTAGTCGAATTCGCATAAAAGTAGTCCCATTTATCTTCAATTGGTTGTGCACCATATGATGCGTATATTTCATGCTTTATTTTTTTATCTGAATTCAACCGAATGTGAATACTTCCACCACTTGCACCTGAAGGGATGTCTACTAGAAAATAAGTCCAAGCAAAATGTTGACTTTCACTTTGACTTTGACCAAGTGATGAATTACTAAGGAGAGGTTCAAGAAGAAAATTAGCAGAATTTGATGAAACTTTATCGCTGGCAGGTAAATAATATGATTCAAAAGGTACGGATGGATTCTTCCTCATAATTGTCTGCATATTCCACCATTTTCTGTAAGAATCAAATTAAAGAACAAATGACCGAGGAAATTAGATGTGGGTCGCATCATAATAACTTTTTTGTTCCTCTTGCATCATATAAACAATACCCATAAATTATATCAACTAATTTTATGATATTAACCAACCTGAAGCGTGTATCTTTCCCATGTACAATTCAAACCGGCCTTATCTATTGGACAACGAAGCAACTTCCACTCTAATGAATAGCAAGCATTCATGCTCCCCGTGATTTCATTAGAGAGGTTGAGGGTTGTAATGGTAATATACCACCGTCCAACTTTTGGGGATCGTATAACCAAAGGGGCATTATTGATATTACCCGAATAATCATGTGCGGATGGTGATGATATGCTACCATGTCGAGCATAACACATCAATATGATATTACTAACATTATTTGCACCATTTGAAAGTTGTGTTTGGTTGGATATGACATTGGTTGCCGATATAATGATCTCCTCTGTAACTCCCAACAAATCCAAAGAATAAAGTTTTGATTCGTTCTGATGAATGCAAGATTGTTCATCATTTCTACAAGAAGTGAAGGTTCCTTGTATTGACTTTTGGTCAACGCATGAAAGATGATCAATTGTTTCATTGCAGAATTGGCCCGAGACGGACGGGCTCAAACAACCTTCAACGCTCACATTCCCACTAAAAGCATACCCCGAGCCTCGATTTATCTGTGATGAAAAGATCGATACATGATTTTCATGGAATTTATTCGTAGTTTATTTTAAGACATAAGTATATGAAAAAACCCATTTCATCCCAAAATGAGAAACACTCTCCTTTCTAAAAAGTTATACGAACATTGTGGTTCCATTCATTGTGTTGTAGCCTCATGAATGATGATTATCTATAGAGATGGGAATTTCAATCCATTTACTAATGAATATGCTAAAACGGGCTATGTTTTATCTCAAACCGGTCAATATCAGAGTCAAAAATAACAAAAGGATAGAGGGAAAATGGGTTAAGTGGGTCTAAAGTTGTCCAAAGTGTGTTCTTAATGCATATAATCTCCTAAACTGCTTTATTTAAAAGTTAAGATTATTATTGTAATGATGTAGGTTCGGTAATCATATTTAAGTACTTACTTATAAAAGATTAAAAAAGAGACAAAGTGTTTGCACGACCCGTTTCCATCCGTTACCCAACCCATCCATTTTTCCACCTCTAGTAGTTCATAATTTGACAAACACCCACACACCACAACCGAGCATAGACACTATAATATAGTACCCCCTTCAACCATGAAAATAGCAAGAAAAAAGCAATTATTTGTGTTTTGTATGTACCATGAGATTGCAATAGTTCTTTTCAGACAATCTTTTAAATTGAAATTACGTATCGCCCCTTTATTAATGGTACAATAAACTTATTCTATTGATTTGGGTCTACAAGATTCCATATTTTGTCCCGTTCAAAGATATTTTAGGCATTTGGCAGTCAAACACCCTTCCCCTAAACTATTTCAATGTTCATGAGACAGAGGGGTTACTTACTTCTAAGTTCTAACGACGAAACAAAAATACACATAATAACATCGGGTAAAAGCACTAATGATAATATTGATTACCATTTTTGATTGAGTCCTCATGGATCCAATGCCGTTAAATAAACCAAAGTACCATACTCCAGGAGAAATCTAGAAAAGGATATTGCATTCGATTAATAGATAAACGAGAGCATAACGAGTGTAAGTGATTACATGGATTAAAATGGACATGTAAGTAATCTCATGGAAAGCCACAAAAGCTAAAGAGTAAAATTTAAATGAGTATCCGGCTATCGGTGTTTTAAGTTAAGTTTTACATCAAATGGCAGCAAATTGAAAGTTCATTACATCAAAAGTAAAAAATAGTTTGTTACATATAATGACAGTTTTGTAATAGTTGGTTTATGTTATATTGTGTGAAGGTGGCCTTCACATAAGATAACATAACCTTCACAAATCATAGCATAACCTTCACGGTTCTCACAGTTCACATATACATACATATATATACATATAGTATGTATGCATCTATAAGTAATTAAGTATATGTCTATGTATATATGTGTGTGTATGCACATATATGTATGTGTACACATACTTATATGTATATGTGGAGATTCATTTGAATACAAAAGAACACATCCGGTCTTTAGATCAAAGGGGGAGGATCAAATAAGAAGTAGTTTTTCGCTAAGAAATCTAAGAAATGACAAAAACCTTAAGAAACGATATCAAACGAACTCCGATTGAGCTAATTTCAGCGGCGTTGGAACCGTCTCTTCGAACTATACCATCTTAGCTTTTAGGGTTTAGCTTTTAAGGTTTAGATTTTACGTTTGAATTTTAGGGTTTTAGCCTTATGGTTTAGCTTTTAGGGTATAGATTTTATAGTTTAGGTTTTTTTTGGGGGTGGGGGTGGGGGGGTTTAGGTTTTTGGGGGTGGGTGGGGGTGGGTTTAGGTTTTTTGGGGGGTGGGGTGGGGTGGGGGGGGTTTAGGTTTTTGGGGGGTGGGGGTGGTGGTTTTAGGCTTTTAGTGGTAGGGTTGGAGGGGAGGTTTAGGTTTTTGGGGGGTGGGGTGGTGGTTTTAGGCTTTTAGTGGTAGGGTTGGAGGGGGGTTTAGGTTTTTGGGGGTGCGGGTGGAGGGGGGTTTAGGTTTTTGGGTTCGGGTTAGGGTTTGATGAGACGGTTCCAACGCCGCTGGAACGAGCTCAATCGGAGTTCGTTTGACCCACTTATTAATATTTCTTAGCGAAAAACCACTTCTTAGTGGAACCGTTCCCTAGATCAAAATGAATGGAAAATATTGAACTTAATCACATGTGATGAATGGTTGTCACAACTCACAAGGATTTAATCACATGTGATTAAAAGTGCTCTTTTCATTCTCAAATTTTTTTAGTGTTCTCAAATGAACCTTCCACTATATATATATACACATATAAGCATGTGTATGTGGGTGTGTATATATGTATGCATATACAACAAGCATGGAAATTATCATAATTTTCATCACAAATAGAAAAATCCGAATATGAAAATACAGAAAGAAAGTCTACCTGCTCGTTTGTTAGTTTTATCAGAACATTTTTCTGCATAGGATAACATTTCTCGGAAAATTGAAGACCTTCTATTGCCAAAGACCCATTTAAAATGGGATCCAACACTGCAAAAGCAAACAAATAATCAAAACTGTTAATAAAATGTAAATTCAAAAAATCAGCCAAGCTTTATGGGAATTTGAAACGATGTATTCTTTTAGGACATTTAACATTTATATGTAAAAGATAACTTGGTAAAAGAGTTATATTGTATTATGATTGTGTAATTAGGAGAATACAATAGGACCTATATATAGATTTACACATAAATATTAGGGCCGGCTAATATGACTAATATATACTAAACATTCTGTCTAATATTCCCCCTCAAGCTAAGGCCGGGGACCAACTCTTAGCTTGGACTTCAAGAAGAGAAAACGATCTGATGAGAGTGGCTTTGTGAAGACATCAGCGATTTGATCATGTGTGGAGATAAACGGAACAGATAGCTTCCTTTGTGCAACCTTCTCGTACTTCTACATGTTTCGTTCTGGCATGAAAAACCGGATTAGCAGATAGGTATGTGGCTCCCAAGTTGTCACACCAAAGGATTGGAACCAAATGCATCGGGACATGAAGTTCTCTCAGTAATGTTTCAAGCCAAGTCACTTCCGCAACCGTGTCAGCCAAGGCTTTGTACTCGGATTCAGTGGATGACCGAGATACAATCTTTTGTTTTCTGGCAGACCATGAAATAAGATTAGATCCAAGATAGATAGCATACCCTCCGGTGGATCGACAGTCATCCGGGCATCCAGCCCAATCTGCATCAGAAAAGGCGGTTAATGAGGGAAAAGTAACATTCGTATAGGCATGCAAGACAGTGGACGATGAGCTGGAAATCAAGAGACCATGATCAGCAGTCCCGTGGAGATACCGTAAAATGCGTTTCACCGCTGACCAATGATTGTTAGTAGGAGTGCATGAACTGACAGACTTTGTTAACCGCAAACGTGATATCAGGCCGTGAGAGAGTAACATATTGTAATGCCCCAACCATTTGTCTGTATTTTACCGGATCATCAAAAAGAGGGCTATCACTAAGAGAGAGGTGAGCTGTGGTGGTGCATGGTGACGGAACGGATTTGGACTGTGAGAGCTTTGCTCGACCTAACAACTCTTGTATGTATTTCCGTTGTGAAAGAATGAGATCAGCCCCTTTACGGGCCACTTCAATGCCAAAAAAATAGGATAAGGGCCCCATGTCTTGTATTGCAAACGACTGACTGAGGCGGTGCACCACATCACTAATAGCCTGATTGTTGTTCCCTGTCAAAATAATGTCATCGACGTACACAAGCATATACATAAGTGTCCCGTTAGCCGAATAAATAAATAATGAGGGATCCGTTTTAGATCCTCGAAAACCGAGAGCAGCCAACGCCGAGGAGAGTCGATCAAACCAAGCTCGGGGTGCTTGTTTGAGACCATACAAAGACTTGTGAAGGAGGCACACATGAGTTGGCCTAGTAGGGTCAACAAAACCTTGTGGTTGTTTTAAGTAAACTGTTTCCTTTAGATCACCATGTAAAAAGGCGTTTTGCACATCAAGTTGTCTAAGGGACCATTGTCTGGTGGTGGCTAATGAGAGAACAACTCTGATGGTGGTGGACTTCACCACTGGACTAAAAGTTTCTGTGTAGTCGATACCGGGTTACTGATTAAAACCCTTTGCAACCAAACGCGCCTTATAGCGCTTAATCACCCCATGTTGGTCTCGTTTAACTTTATAAACCCATTTGCAATCCACCACATTCGTGTTTGGAACACGAGGAACCAAGGTCCAAGTACCATTACGGATAAGAGCCGAGTATTCATCCGTCATAGCCTTACGCCAGTGAGAATCTTTGTTGGCAATGATAAAGGAGATAGGTTCGGTTTCGGGTGTAGTGGTGGAGGTGTGAAAAGATGGACTGTATGGTTTGGGCTGTGGTGGGTTAGACCGTAAACGGGCTGGTCGTTGGCGTGGGGGAGGTGGTGGTGGTGGTGGGGGTTAGGGGGGTGGCGATGTAGTGGTGTTGGAAGGTGGCTGGTCAGATGGTGGAGAAGAGGATGTTGGGTGGCTGGAATCGTTGTGGGTTTGTGTGTATCGGTCAAAGGCAAGAATGGAAGATGTCGACTGTGATGTGGTCCGACGGGAGTAGGTATGGGCTGGTGGGAAGGGGGTGGTGTAGGAATAGGGGAGGCAGATTCGGTTAGTGTGGGAGGATGAGTGGTTGAAGAAGAGGGTGAATCCATGGGATAGGAAGAAAAGTAAGGATTGGGAGAGGGTGATGTGGATGGATCAGTAGGTTTGGGCAAGAAGGGAAACGAACTTTCGTGGAACCGAACATGACGGGCAATGTAAATGCGTTCGGAGACGGGGTCAAAGCAGCGGTATCCGTGATGAGAGGTGCTATACCCGAGGAAAACACAAGGGGTAGACCGAAAATCCATTTTGTGTGGATTATACGGACGGATATGAGGGTAGCATTGGCAACTGAAAACGCGAAGGAAGGAAAAGTCGGGTTTATGTTTGAACAAGTGTTCAAATGGAGATATGTGGGAGGTGGTACGGGAGGGCATTCGATTAATTAGATAAACTGCAGTTTCAAAGGCATAGTGCCAAAAACGGTGAGGAACATTGGATTGTGCCATTAGGGTGAGACCGGTTTCAACAACGTGATGGTGACGTCTCTCAACAACACCATTTTGTTCGCTGGTGTGAGGACAGGAGAGACGATGAATGATGCCATTGGAGGCAAAAAATGGAGGAGAGATTTCTGAATTCGCCCCCCCAATCAGTTTGTACGGTTTTTAGTTTGGTGGAGAATTGGCGTTCAGCCATAGTGACGAACCGTTTAAATACTTCAAACACATCAGATTTTCGTTTTAATGGAAACAACCACATAAATTTTGAAAAATGATCAACACATAGAAGAAAATAGTTATGACCATCAAACGAGGTCACTGGTGCGGGGCCCAAACATCACAAAAGACCAAATCCAAAATATGAGTACTTTTATAATCAGAAGACAATAAACTAAGTTTGCAAGATTTTCCAACAGAACATGAATTACAATTGAAATCAAAAGTCTTTGCAGAAATAGGTAGACAATATTTAGAAAGCATAGTTTGAAACAACTGGGGATGTGGATGTCTCAATCGTTGATGCCATGTGGTTGTTGTAGCACGAGTTGTTGAAAAAGCAGCTTTTGGAATTGGTTGGTTTATTGGAAGGTTGATGGAGTAGAGTCCACCGTCACTTGGAACCGTGAGGAGGGTAATGTGTGTAGACTTGTCCTTCATAGAAAAAAAGTTTCATGAAATTCAAAATAAACATGATTATCATGACAATTTTTTTGGACAGGAAGAAGGTGTTTCTTAATAGCAGGTACGTGAAGGATATTTTTTAGGTAAAAGGTTTTGGTGGGTGAGTAAAGTCGTGAGGAACCGATATGTAAAATAGGGGGAGGCGTACCATTACCAACACATAGATTATCATCACCGTAGTAGGACTCAAGTCAAAACCTGACATATTCGATGCAACATGATTATTGGAGCCCGTATCTGGAAGCCATGAAGTAGACGCTTGTGAGCAAGAATCAGCATAATTAGCGGAGGGTTGTCTCATTTGGAAGGTGGATGGGTCTCGGTTCGGGCATTGAGACGGTAGTTGACCAATTCCACACCTGTTACACGTTCCATAAACTGTGTTTTGATTAGAAGACCAATAAAACTGACCTGGGTTACGATTGTTTTGTCCCTGATTACGGATGTAATTGCTGTTTCCATGTCCACCACGGCCGAAACGAGGGCCTCCTCGACCCCTGCTGTAATTATTTTAAGGAGGCCTATTTGTGTAGAAAGCTTGAGGTGCTGGTGCTGGTGCTGGTGCGGGTGACGAGCCTGAGGACGGGTGCAACTGAAAACCAAGACGAGCAACAAGCTGCTGAAGTGCCTGGATAGTGTCTGGCTGAACAGGAGAGCCGGCTGTTGTGGCAGCCGTGAAGGCCTGGACTGGTGGGATATCGGACAAGGGTTTTTGGATCAGAAACTCATGATCAGCAAGAAGGCCAGGAAGCTCAGAAAAAACAGTGGTAAATTGTCTATGAATGAGGCTTTGTTTGACTCCATTGTACTCTTCATGAAGGCCTGCAACAACTAGCATAACGACATCGTGTTCAGGCATGGGGCGGCCAATATTAGCAAGGGCATTCACGTACTCTTGGGCTCTAGCAAGATAGGCAGCAGAAGGCTCATGTGTTTTTAATGTAAATTCTCGGGAAGAAGTGTGGGGGGCATAAGCACGTTCAAGGGCAAGCCAAAGATCTCGTGAAGTAGTACCTTGAACGTGATGAAAAGATGCCTCAGAGATGGTGGAGATAATTAACATGCGAACATGAGCATCATTGGATAACCAAATCGCGTGATTAGGGTTAGGTCGGGTGATAACAGCCGCATCTGCAGAAGCTCCTGGTGAGGATATTGTTGAAGGAGGACAGGGAATACTCCCATCAACATAACCAAATAAACCATTTGTTAAAAGAAAAGGCTGGATCATAAGCTTCCAGTGTCCATAGTTGGTAGGAGACAACGTAAAACCAAACTTATGGGAGTTGTGTGAGGTTTTCTCAGTGGAGGAGAAGGCAAGAAGGAGGGCTGCCATTTGTGAAGAGCAGGCCTGGTCTGATTATCGGAGAAGGAGAAAAAATAAATAAATAAATTTGTAGGGTCGGCACTGTAGCAGCGGTACTATAGCACGGTGGTACTGTAGCGGCGGCGGCACTGTAGCGGCGGCGGCAGTAAATTTTTAGTGTTGGATCAATGCTCTGATACCAAGATAACTTGGTAAAAGAGTTGTATTGTATTATGATTGTGTAATTAGGAAAATACAATAGGACCTATATATAGATTTACACATAAATATTAGGGCCAGCTAATATGACTAATATATACTAAACATTCTGTCTAATAGTAAACAAATATGTGATTTTGTGTCAAACTAAAATGGGACACACAAAAAGGAGAACAGGTGAAAACTATATGAACTAACGGAACCTTAAATTCCAACAGAACAGAAATTTACAAGACGACCGGAATTTGATAAAGGGAATTCAAGAGTTTAATGTTGTACCTAAACCAATAAAAGAAGTATTATATGTGTCAGGCAAAGGAGGGCTGCCTTCACGAGCACAAATCATTGGTAGATTACTTTTATCTGCCATCATAATTCTACTTTTATCCTGCAAATCATTAAAACCATATTAAGAAAGAAATCCAAAAGAAAAACAACACAAACAGGTTTGATATATTCGTGTCATATTTGTTTCAGTCATTGAATAATTTCATTTTATGGGCATCGTTTATAGGTTGGTATAAGAAATACAGATATCATTATATGCCACATTTACTTGATATAACCAAGAAATGAATATGGGACCAGATATCGTCCTAAATATAATGCATAAAACATCAAAAGAGTAAGAAAGCCTTTGAACATTAATCAAATTGTAACATTTTCATGACATGGTTTACTAATAAAAAGTTAGTGCAGTTTTGGACTTTTGGTAATGCAGAAGATCACACTTACAAGGTCTACATCCGACTCTAAAGATATAGTCACTGCAGAAAACCATGTTGGTAAATCAACTGCAACAACAAAAGCAAGAATGAATCAGTATCCGATAAGAAATTGTACAATAAATCAGTTTAAACCCTAATCTTGATCTTTGGTTTCTTTTACTTTGTCTCCCACATTTTAAACTACACCCGGAAATTATGACCCTGTTCTTTAAGAAATGGATTGATTTGGGTAAAAAATATGCTTATGGATTCACCGTGCAACAAATAGTTCTTGATCATGACATTTCCAACAGCAAATAATCTATAATTAAATCCTTGACCGAAAGTTCACCAATTAACACCTTAAATTACAGCCTTATATACCATAAGACAATATCTAATCTTTTCAATCAACATATAACAACAATCAAATACCTTGATTAGAAAACAAATCAAGAAAATATCAATTCTCATGCTTTGACTTTGATCCAATTTCAAACCCTAAATTATATGAAGATGGTAAATTTATCAAACCTTACTAAACTCATAGATTAAGCAGATATTAATCATCAATTACATGATAATCCAAATGCAAAAAGCACAAAATTGAGCCTCAAACACTCCCAAATTTCACCTTGACCCACAAAACAAGATTCAAGAAACATAGCTTCATCAATTGCAGAAATGATCAAACAGTAAAGATAAAAACTTTCAGGTTAATTGGAGAAGATTACCTCTGATATAGCGCCAATCAAAAGGCTTGAGCACAGTTCTACCATAAGTAAAGCTTGAGAGGGTGAAAGAATCGTTGGAAGCAGCATGAGTTTCATAAGAACAACAACAGATGACTAAGCTGCCAACACAAATATAAAGGTAAAATTGATTCGAATAAAGACAACCCAGAATCGAATAATTGGTTTTCTTTTCCATTTGAAACTGTTTTCCACTGATTCTCGAACAATAATCAGAAGTGGATGGAACCCATGAAAGAAAGACTAGATTTTGGTTAAACCCAACTTGTTTAATTTAGTCATTGACAATTGAGATGTGTAATAGGATTAAATTTGGAGTTTCGACGTTTGGTGCGACTTTTGGCCTTTGGGGTGAAAAAACATCCATAAATAAATAATAACAATAATAATTTATTGATATTAGTACCACCCTTAATTTGTTTTTATAAAAGACAAGTTTCATTCCACTAATATTTCATGGATACATTAAATTACATATAGTTGTAAAAATAGCTAGGCGCTAGTCGGGCGGTGAGGTAGGGCCTAGGCCTAGGCGGGATTAATCGGATTGAAATTTTTATATGTAATTTTCAGTTTTTTATATATATACACATTTTTATATGTAATTTTTATAAAAATGTTCATTTTTAAACCACACCAAAGGTTTTCGTCAGAATTTGGCCGGATATTTCAGGTTTTCGCCGAAAATTTCAGGTTTTCGCCGGAATGTTCGCCGAAATCTGACCGTCTAGGCGCGATTTGGACCGCCTAGCGATTTTTGGACCGACTAGGCCAAAATTAGTCGTTAACGAGCCGCCTAGCGACTAATCGACGCCCAGACGCGATTTTTACAACACTGCATATAGTAATACAATACTAGACCCTACGATCACTAAACATTGAGTTGGGCTTAGGGCTAGCAATTTCTAACACGGGATACGAAGTTAACATGTTTCGTGTTTGAGTTAATGTGTTTCGTGTCTTAAACATGTCGACACAATTTAACAGGTCATAACTTGTTTAGACACGATAACAAACTTGTTTATATTTTAAAATATTTTTAAAAAATATAAATTTGTTATTTAGTTATTATAATATTGTTTACTTTAAACAAAACTCTAGTTTCATACCATCGTCCATTCTCATCCCGCCTCCCTCTAACAACAGCAATCGTCTTCCTCATCGTCCCTGCTCAATTGCTCCTCGGTCATCACTCCCTCATGCCGTCAGCGACCCTAGCTCACTCATCGTCCTGACTCCAGTCCTTTTGATCAGTCCCGACAACCCTAACTCTCTCATCCCTCATCGTCACGGCCCCCTCATCTCTTCAATTAGCGACCAGTGTGTAATTAGTGCTTAACTTTTTGTAAGAAATCGGTGCTTAATTTTTTTTATTCTTTTTTTTAGTTTTTTTATGAAATCATATTCAATTCAGATTCAATGTTAGGGTCTGTTTATGAAATCAGTGCTTCATTTTTTTGTAAAAATGTGATAAACAGGTTCGTGTCCCTAAACAGGTTTTATCGTGTAACCTGTTTCTAAACAGATTCGTGTTCATGTCTGAAAAATATGACACGATTAGTTATCGTGTCGTGTCTAACCTATTATGCCAGCTCTAGACTTGGGCCATAAAATTGTTTGCATTATAACACTCCCCCCGACATTTTATATTTTACATTATTAACATTATACTCTCAGATAATGTTGGTATGGTTCTTCAGGATGTAATTTAACTAATAGTATAAGGTTAGTTATGTTGTCTTATTAAAAACCTTACTAAGAAAACTCAATAAGGAAAAACTTAGTTAAAGGGAAAAAGGTACAACGTGTATAATACTCCCATCAATTTAACATGTATATTTTTCAGTTTGTTGAGTCCAATCCTCTATGAAAAATTCTTAACTTGATTTATGACGTGATATTCTTTGATTTGAGCGATGCAGATTGCATTGTCTTCATATATTATAGTCAGGCTTCTATTAACTGACTCCAATTTGCACTCGTCTTGGGTATGTTGAATCATTGACCTTAGCCAAATACTTCCTCGTCTAGCATCAAATAGAGTAATTAACTTAACGTGATTTGATGATGTCTCTATTAATGTTTGCTTTGTGATCGCCATGTCTAGAGTCTCGCAAAGATATTAACTTGTCCTTTAATATGCTTAGTGAGACCGTCTCGTTAAAAACCTTGCCGGAAAAACCTAGTGGGATAAAACCATAGCTAATGAAAAAAGTGCAACGCGTATTATATACAAGTAACAACATAGTTATGAATGATGTTAAATCGATACTTCGGGACCTATAAGATAAACTGATGCTACTGGATCAGTCATGTTGCCTCGTTAAAAACATTACTAAGAAAAATGAAATGGATAAAACTTAGTGAGGGGAAAAAGAATGCAACGTGTTATATTAGAACTATATTTCTCTAGCGCGTGTCTAGAATACAGTATCATGTCTCGTGCTATTTACGAGATACATTAGTGTGTTGATCACGATTAAAGCACGGTACTCCTTCACCAGGTACTTTGTCGACCTCTTCTTGGGGCAATAAGGATCCTTATGTATGTCTAGCGATCGGATAACCATGGGTATGTTTAGCATGTAAACTTTGTTGATGTTAACATCTTCTGGATGTAGTATGATTAATGGACAAATCCATAATGCATATACTCGAACTGTAAGCCAAAAAATAATCAAGTTGTGTCAAGTTCTTACAAAATTCTCTCTTTAGTAGTTCGACGGTTTCTCTCGATGATGTTTAGATCATCACTGTAAACTGCGATTATAAAGTTTTAAGAGTGAAATTTTGATAAATAGACATGATTGATTTTATCAAACTTATACCCCTTTGTTTCAAAATATTTACTGAGTCTATTGTACTATATACGACCAGTTTTCTTTAAATCATATAAAAATCTCTTGAGATTTATAACACACATCTTGAGGTATTGTCTTAATTGCTTAAGTCATTTTTAACCCTTTATAGATTTTCATGTAGATGTTACTTTCAAGTGTCTCATACAAGTATGCGACGACAACATCCATAAGTTTTATATGAAGTCATGTTTCCTCATAATGAACTACTGAGATTTGGGAAATACCCTTATGATACAAGTCGTGCCTTATGTCACACACACAGTCTCATGCATTACGTTTCTTTTTTATTTCAAATACACTCATTTATAACATACTAGTTTGACGTCTATGGGTGCTCGGACTACATGTCAAAAAGCATCTTGATTATCAAGCGAATCAAATTAAGCCTTTATGGGTTCTTGCCATTTTGGCTGGTCATATCTATGTATATTGATGTGCGTGAACTATATATATTTTTAATAGAGATTTTCACACAAATATGAGTTTTAAAATGGTTTTCACCTAAACTAGACTACACACAAAGGCAAGTGTACCTGTCGAGTGGTAATTTAGAGTTGACAAGAACGAGTATCAATCCGTGGAAACGATTTCACTACTTGATCATTGTGATTAATTAAGCCAAGTGAGTTAAAATAGATTTTTGTTTTGAAAGTTTAACTTGAATGACAACAATTAGTAACTTAAAACACGTAATTAAAAGTACTTGAAATAACAAAATAAAGGAAACTATCATCCTAGTTTGGAATCCACTTTACTAATTACGATGAAACATATGAATGGCAATTTTATGATTATGTTAATGTTCGTTTTAAGATGTTAAATTAGATTCATGTCAATGTCACTAACTCCATAGCTATTTGGAAAGATAATTACGAATAATTTACATAATATCCACCTCAAACTAGTTTCAATAGGTAAAGATTATATATTCTCTCGATTTATGAACCCCTAAGATAAATTCATGCAAATCATAAGCTCGAGTCATCAATACTTTAATAAACATAAACTTTGTCATAGAAAATTCATAAAAATTACCGGTCTTTCCAAACATGAGTAGAAAGGGATGCATGCTTAAATGTTGATTTAATTAATTATAATTTCCAAGATCATTCCTAATACTTGGCCATGGAATTAAATGTAGAAACACAATTTCATGAATAAATGCTAATTTCATAAGTTTTCCAACATGATATGATTTCACATTTACAAATCAATAATTATTTGCCTCAAACATTTAAGCATGCAATTTCCGTCAAGAGATTATCATAACATTACTGTAACATTAACATAATACTTGCCAAGATTCATAAGTTCATCATAAATTAGTAAAGATTCATCACAACTAGGATGATAAAGGAGTTTAGCTCATAATGAGCTTGCACATTACAACAAGGTAGCAAAGTAGCAAGGAACTAATGATAAAACCAAAAGATCTAACCAAAAGTCCAAGCTAGGAACGTCTAATGGTGCAAGAGCTTCTTCTTTGTGATAAATGGACTTTCCAAGACCTCCAAATGCCCTCCAAAGTCTGGTTCCCGAGAGTAAACAGTGGGTATTTCCTCCTAAAAACCCCATTCCTCAAACGAACAAGTTGATGGCCTTTTATAGGCTTTCTAGGAAGTTAAGCACAGCCCGTGCTAGGACCAGGTTGTACCCACTAACTTTTTGTCGCAAACGTACTGCAGGAAATGTCGGCACGGGGGCGTGTCTAGTGAGGCACGGGCCGTGCTTGGGACCAGGTCGTACTCTGATTGCTTTGTCACGAACGTGTTGCAGGAATTGTCAGCACGAGGGCGTTCCTAGTGAGGCACGAGTCGTGCTTGGATGGGGCATGGCCCCGTGCTTCATGGGACACAACCCCGACTTCGAACAAGCTGATTTCTGAACTCATGGAAGGAAGAACGGCCCCGTTCCTAGTTGAGCATGGCCCGCTCTTCACCCTTTTTTCCATAAACACGTAGAGGACTAAAAATAGGATCTGTGGGCGAAAACGAGGCTCAATTCCAAGTTGTAACGAAGCGGGAAAGTGAAAAACAAGTTCTGACTGTCACAGGGTCGTGCCTCTTCATTCTTTGTTTATTTCTTTCACTTTTTCTTCATTTTGTTCTTCCGGAAGGTTAATGGCCTACAAATTCAAATATGAACTAATTAAGTAATGATTCATATAAGTTTACATAAAAATGGCCAAAAATCGGGAATCAATTGATATGAAACATATGACTAATTTAGTGCACATCATATATATTCTTAAAGAGTTTTTTTGTACGTAATCTTTTTCATCGATTACATTTGTTGCTATAGCATATGCAAATGTTTCATTAACACGTGTTCCATTTCGGTTCCATATTGTATTGTTCCATACATAATTTATTGAGATCTCATGTTCATTTTAATATCGGTATTTCTTTTGGAACTTTATTTTCCTCTTATGGACAATATATTTTTCTTCTAGGATCGTATTTGTCTCTTCTAGTACATTTACCTCTCATAAGACTTTATTACTTCCTTCAAAGATTTTGTTAATCAATTTTGGGATTTTATCAATGACCACTTCTATGGTTTTCTGTGTAACCTCTTATGGGGTTAGACCAATTGCATTGTTCTGCTCTTTTATTTTTTGTGGGTTTTATCTTTGAAACCGACTTATCTCCCATGTGTCATGTGTATGGTGATCTTTCTGTGATTACTTCAATTCATGCATCTGAATTTTATGTTGTTATATGTGACTTTGTCACTATGCTTGCTTGTGTGAATGCATCTGGTAAAACAGTTGCTATTCTTTGCAAAAGTACGCTCTTTTGGACTTCATGTTCATATTCACCACTTCGCGGGTCGAAATTTGAAATTGATGATACATTCCATCTTATTTCTGGTGTTACCGGTCTTTCCTTATTCAACCCCCCCCAAGACTGTGAATATTGTCTTATTAAATTAACAGAAAACATATTATGTTATAAACATGTCCAATTTTGGTACGTTATGGTGGCGTTGTTGGGACATAGACCTCATAACCAAATATTTTTGGTCAAGAAAAAATTGGTTTTCTTTCGAAGACCGGTTGTAATGGGGAGTATTTATGATCAGCATTTGGTTTCAAACTAATAAGGGCAGTGGCATGCATAATACATGCCCTCATGTATAATATGTCAACTCGCACCTTATCAGCAACGATCTAGCAATTAACTGTAATCGTTAATGACCGTGCTAAACCATTTTGTGTGTGTGACCATGAGCTACTAGATGTTCAACATTTATCCTACTACATATACAATAGCCGTTAGAAGTTTTGGATGTAAACTTCTCACGCATTATCCATTTGAATGTTTTTAATTTGATTTTGGGGGAAATTGGCTCTCATTGGTATGATTTTGTGCTAAGAGTCGATCAATTTGCCACATTTCAGGTAGCTAAATCACTCACATGTGACCATATAGTTTGTGTCTCATAAGACAATAAAAATTTTTTGAAATGGCCCACATGGAGATTAATATGTCCGCATATATCCTTTTAAATTTCCAAAACAAGAGGGATTCTTTATAGAAGTTTGTTTTCAGAGAACCTGCTAACTTATTTTTCTATTGAGCACATTGCACGTGATAACTCTTTCGGTAGCAAAATTTTTAGATTATCGAGGGGAGCGCGTTGGCACTGTTGTTTATTGTCATCATCATTATGCTACCATTGTGACTTGATCGGACATATTGTATGGTGAAAAATATATTTGTCCTCTAGTTACTCACCATGTTTGATTTTATGAGATTTATTTATGTATAGTATATTCTAATTGGTAAATCTTTATGTTTTCTGGTAATGTTTTCTAGCCATAGTTGTCACATTAGTTTTAATATATGTAGCACCATTTTCGATCGTGGTTTCAATAGGATAACCATTTATCTGGATAACTTTGAAACTTAGTAAGTTTCTTTAGGATTTACAAGAATATAAGACATTATTTGTAATAGTTTTGGTACACGTAGATAAGGTGATGCATGCTCTTCTGGAGCATTCATACATGTTACTAACATCCAAAAATATTACCAATAAGTGTATATGTTTGAGACAACTAATAAAAATAGTGTTTGCCTACGTGTATCTACCGGATATTCACGGTCAATGGTTAAAATCAACGTTGTCCCAATGAACGGGTGATAGTGGGGCTAGGTACTGTAAGGGTGCTAATGATGACTTTTCTTTCAACCTTTTTCTCACTTTCTTTATTGATTTTTGATACAGCTCAACTAGCGGCATAGTTAGTTATTTTGCATCCGTAGCAGATGCCTTCTTACCCCTTATAAGGTGTGACACTTCTGATTTTCACTACTTGTACTCGTTCTAAACTTATCAATGAAAATCCGCATGACATTTCATTTTACTTGAAATCCTATTCATACATTGTTACAATACTAGTTCACATGTGAAACATTACGTTTATGCTTGATTTCAAAGATTTATACTTATTTGTGATTGATTCATGGATCGCACGTAGACTTAATTGATCTTTATGACACATTAAATACACATGAACCACCCCCATACATCTCAAACATGTTCTTACAACTCATTCAATGTGAATTGATGCTTAAAAGTACTAGTTAGTACTTTCGTGCGATCGTTCGCCTTTTAAACCGTCGTTAACTACGTACCGTCCACAACCGACAAATTCGTTTAACATGACATTAATTTATGTTTTAAATGTTTAAAATATTCATTTATTTAATTAAAACAAAGTTTGTTTGTAAAACTTTCCTTAAATAAATCCTGAAATTCGAAAAACGATCAAAAAGTCCGTTTTCTCACCCACCGATCGCCAACTACCATGCATGAATAACGTAACTTTAACTTAAATGTTTTTAGCTAAAAATACTCTTTTTGTTATGACAATCAACTTTAATGTTGAAAACATTTACCAATTTCTCTTAGAAATGCTTAAAATCACAATTTTTAAATGGGCGCACTCAACCGGGTCAAGCTAGGACCTAACCCACCTACTCTTGGACCTAGCCCAAGCAAGAAATCACAAAAAAACCAGCCCCATTGAGGAAAATTTCGCAGATTTGAGGCCCCTAAAACCCTAAATTGCTTTCCAAGACTTTCCATATTTATACCCCTTCAATCATTAGTATAAATAGAAGGCTTGAGATCTTGTTTTCTTTGCTAATTCTCTCTCAAACACTCCCAAACCCTCCTAAGTTGTGAAATACCTTCCCAACCCTGAAGATTTCGAAAATCCCTTAGAGGATTCCAAGAGTTTGAAGATCAAACAAGTAAGTAACCCTTCGAAGTTTAACACCGTCTTTTTATTTAATTCTTTCTTCATCCCCTCAATCTTTTTATATTTTCTATCCATGATCACTTGATCATGTGAAACCTCATCCCTAAAAACCCTCTAATAATCTTAATCAAACTAATAAATCAAGCTAACATCACCAACTAACAAACAAAGGATCCCGTTTGCAATGGCGGCTATGCCGTCGCATTCTGCGAATCCTCAAGACAACTATTGCAAAAGTGGCTCTGCCGATACTTTAGTATGTTCTTGCTAACTTAAAACATGTTATTTATTCTATATTATCACTTATATGAACTCACACGCTAATTAAATATAGAATCCGTTTGCTCGTGTCGCCTATGCCGATTGCATTCTGTGATTCTCCAAAACGCTTCTGTGAATATCATGGCTAGACCGGTGACACGGGATATTTTGGCTAACCTAATATGATTATATTATGTATTATAATAACATAATAACATTCGTCTAATTTTTATTTACGCGTTCGGTAATCTTAAAACCCTAAACGGGCCACTTAAGTGCAACCATTGATTTTGGACAGAAACTGTGCTG
This sequence comes from Smallanthus sonchifolius, assembly GCA_023525975.1. Taxonomy (NCBI): domain Eukaryota; kingdom Viridiplantae; phylum Streptophyta; class Magnoliopsida; order Asterales; family Asteraceae; genus Smallanthus; species Smallanthus sonchifolius. The sequence continues at coordinate 25,147,472 of CM042021.1, read as the reverse complement.
ACTTTAACTGAGCGTAACTTGACCATAATTAATCGAAACTGAGCAAACTCAATTTCCACGACATAGTTCGTCGAGTTTTCTTTCCAACCATAATTGGCTCGTTTTCTAATTCAAAAGTATGACCCCGTAGTAGCCAAAACGGGACAGAAACCGTTTTCAGTACCTTCTGTCTTGTTGGACTGTTTTGGCTATGATCCAAGTCTCAAATAGAAAAACTTTCTAAACGAAACTTCTTCGGAACGACTTAAACTAATTCCCTGTACAATTTCATAATTTTTGGACGTTGTTTGATATTTTTAACAAGCACGTTTCTGTTCAGCTATTTTGTTGTCCAAATCTGAAAATCGACTAGAACTCTATTTTTGCATCTAATCCATAACCTTATGACCCGAACCGCCTATCTAACACTCGTAACCATCGAACCTACCCTAAAACTAGTTTATTTATTTGTTTAGGGTCTGGTCCGTGATTCATCTCGTCTATTCGTTCAAGTCTCTTATATCGTCTAGCTTTCAAGGTGAGACTTCATAGCCTCACTTTATTCAAACCGTTTTGGGGAAACATGTACGCGTTGGCACGCATTAAAACACGTTTTCAAGCAATTCTAAAACAAGCGAATCATATATGTATGTGAGTAAATGAACACAACATGATAAACGTTAAACTTGCAAATCCTTAACTTGACGTTTTCAAGCCGGCGGTAGTACATATATGGGCCATAGGATGGAAACCGCATCATACTTTATGGACAACTTTTGGTTGGACATCTTATTCGTTATTAGTGCAACTTGCGAGTTGTATCACTTATTTGTTATTCATCATTTTAGGTTGGATTTTCTAATCATGTGTTTGTTTTATTTATGTGCTATATGATGATCTTGAATTGTGAATTGTTACTTTTGCCAAACTTATACTTTTATTAAACCTGTGATTTCTCACCAACTATTTTTAGTCGACACTTGTTTTTCGTACATGTTTCAGGTGATTAAGATCGTGATAGATCAAGTCAAGAACACATAGGATTTTCCTAGATATCTATTGAAGAAATTCTATTTTAAATGTTTTGTCTTTTGAACCTGTTATTTGTTTATTTGAATTCTAAGACTTATGTAATTGGGTTTTTAATATTATGAAACTTTAATAGTAAATATCTTTATACCTTGGTTTATGATTCAATTAGTCGCACCCGTGGTTAAGATGCACAGTTGGGGTGTGACATAAGGCCTCTCCTCGATGTCCGCATTGTGCTCTGTTGGATTGAATCACTGATGGCGGGTATTTGATTATGAACATCTAGCCTCTATGAGTTGTTTCGTCCACATCCGTGACAACTGATGGGGTCGCGCCATGTTCCTCTCATCCATCTATGTTATACTTTAGTTGCAAGAAGTAACTTACCACCTAGCCAGTAACATCATAGACGATTGTCAATTACATGTGATGTAGTTTGGGGTAGTCTGCGAAAAACAGACTGAATGTGATCATAAAGAACACTTGTGCTAATAACGTATAAGAAACAAGAGAGAAATGGGATAGACTCATTCATTTTATTCCACTAATATTCCACAAATACATTACATTATATAGTGACAAAACACGAAAACCTACAACCCATAAACTAGGGATGTGCAAAAAAGACGAAAACCAAAAAATTATATATCTTATGCTAAAATTGTATGTGTGTCCACTTTTAGTAGTAGAATTACAGTGAATACATAGCGAGGATGTCAAAATTGATGTTGGGTGTCTCGAGTCGCCAAGCCAACAAGAGGTTAACTTCAGTACCTGTAAAGTCAATAACTGGTAATGAGATTCAAGATGCTAAATTAGAAAGAAAATGATGTGCTTTATTTGATTGCAATTTGGTGGACTCTCAACTCCTTGGTGAGTAAAGTTGGATCACAGAAATGGAGAATTTTGCATGACCCATTTGTTGGATTTATATGCCCGAGTAACGGCGTTTGACAACACGGCCACCAATATAAGATTCAAAAGAGTTATACCACGAACAACATTGTATTAATGGGTTGTTTAAAGAGTTAAGCGAACCTTACACTTATTGATAAAGTGACAAGATAATTATTTATGAAATAAATATCTAAATTATTGGTAATAATTAATGATAAATTAATATTTGGAATTACAAATAATTAATTGACTAATTTTTGTAGTTTAGAATTACAAAATAATAATTAATTGTATATATAAGATATATAATTAATTATAAGTTAACTAAATATATTTATAAGTACATATACGATTATATAAAGGTTATATAATTAAAATAACCAAAGTTGTGGTTGTTTGCGATCATATGATAGTCACAAAGATTGAAAATGTAATTAGTCCATACTTAACCCTAACTTGGGGATTAAGTCATTTGACTATATAAATACTAGGGTTAGGGATGGGGATTATGGAGAAAGATACAACTATAATTTCAAAAGTTACAAAACCCTAATCACTCCCACACCCTATTCTCGTCGTCGCCACCTTGCCGGCCGCTGCTTTCAGTCGTCGGCCTTGCGCCACCGTCGCGTCACCACCCGGCCGACCCCACAAGTACCAGATGTGTGCAGTCGGATTTCATAGATCGGTGCATATGGATTAACGAAAATATCAAATGAGCTAAATAACATAACAATAATAGTATCCATGGCGTAGAGAAGGTCACACACCATGAGTACTAGATGTGTGCAGTGATGTGTTGGCATACACTCGTTATCCACCACATACAGATAATATCCTATGATCGATCCATACGCCTCCTAACACATAACATATGTGGACACGTGCTACTCCGAGCACATAACATATATAATGCAGACGTCATAGATGGTGTCAAGCCATCGATACCACAATGACAAGTCTATAGAATCCCCATAGACACGGTTGCTCAGGTATCAGAATTCATACTAGTGAACTATATAATAAACATAAGAATAATTAAAAGTAAAGTAAATTGTAAGACCCTGAACCCGGGAGACCTCACACGTCGGATTTACTCATTCACAACATAGTTAAATAACTGAATAACATAAATCATTGGCGGCGGAAACATCATTCATTACATTCATACATCTTGCAATATTAAAACATCATAACATTGTCTTTAATTTTAAACATAGAAACACGATGTCAGTATTAGGTCAGGTAGCCTTCATAGTCTGGGTCCAGTCAATCCCGAAAGCATTCCAGTTTAATCTACTCTTAACCTGAAGTGCATACTAAAAGTCAGCTAACGCTAGTGAGTTCTAGTTTAAGCAACCAGGCATAATCATCATTCATATAACATGTCATCATATAGAGTCGTAACTCGTAATCATACATCATATCTTTTAACATAGCACATAAAGATGATCATCTCATTCCGTACCATTTGTCACGAAGACAACCGTAATTCGTACCGTCTACATAAGTAGCCGTAATTCGTATCATCTACATAAGTAGCCGTAATTCATACCGTCTACATAAGTAGTTGTAATTCGTACCGTCTACACAAGTAGTTGTTTAACATCCGTTTGCCATAAAGGCAACCGTTTTCATTCATCATATTAGTACATTAGAGTGTCCAGTCATTTGCTACACATCATCACATAAAGGGCACATTTGTTTAACATTTAATCATAAAACATCCATTAACATACAAGTATGCACATCAGCCCAAAACATTATAAAACTTCATTAAAAGGGCATCTAGAACTCACTTGTGGTAATTGATTATAAATACTGAGTTCTAGTAAGGTCTGTAGGCTCTATCAATTATGGCAAATTTGTACAAGTACATTAACTAAACTTAAGTTCAAAGACAAGTATACGCACTAAGTATTCATTCATCCTTCTTTGCGAGTACTCCAATACTCGCCTTTGGGTATCCTTGCGAATACTCTGGTATTGGGTATTCACACAAATATTCTTACGAATACTTCTAAGTATTCAGTATTCACACAAGGGAAATCATGTGAATACTCTTAGTACTCACTCAAGAGTATTCAGGCGAATACTCCTGGTAATCGTTCATGGGTATTCGTACGAATACCCTGGTTCTCGTATGCGGGTACTCCTACGAATACCCTGAGTATTCGCACAAGTATTCCTTGCAAATATGCAGTTCTTTCTTCACGCTAAAACCCTAGTTTCTACTGATGGCTCCTGATCCGAATCATGCATCAAGCTTCTAACTTTTATCGTTCAAATGTTTGTTTAACTCCCATGAGACTCGATCTATGGTTTTTATGTCGTTTCATACGTAAAAATGCAAGCTTTATGGATTAAACCCTCTTTTTCCTTAAAAACCCATTTTGAACAGAACATGAGTTTTATGGATTGATCTATACCTCAAACGTGTGTAGCTCTCTGTATTCTCCTTCTTCGTCGATCCTCAACCAAAATGGAAGCTCGAAACCCGTTTTCTTTGGCGCTCTCTCTAACCATCGCTTTTTCTCTCTAGTTTTCGCAAAAGAGAAGTGTGGGAACGAGGGGAGGGGAAGGTGGCGGCTAGGTTTAAGGGAAAAAGGTTTTCCCTCTTTAATAATTTACCATCTAGTCCCTCAAGTCTTTATTTCTTTTATTTCAAGTAAAAATTTATAAAAGTTGAGATTTTTGGATGTTACATAAACAACCTCCTAATAAGTCAAGAAAGCCGAATTAATAGTCATACAATAATACAATCAAAATCAAATAAGTATAAAGTAATTCCAAACAAAAATACATTTAAGCAAGTCGGTAATGCATAATCATACAAAAATAGTAACGAACAAAAAAAACTAAATCCTAGAGTAGGTTAAATAATGATTTTCACAAAATACAACAGACATGTCAGATATCACAGGTACGCACATACAAGATCATATTCAAAGCAATTAAAAATGACAGACGATCTAATAAAGAGAGAATATCGCATAATTGTTAACAACAAAACAAAGATTGAAGTGCAAACCACTACATATATTAGAATAGATTAGATTGTATGTACTTTAAACAGCGGTTACAATTACCATGACAAAACTAACTTGTCCCCAAACGGTCATGAAAACCTACATTATACGTTATTTCTAAATTAGATGTATTTTCATATTCCTCGTGCCGATTTTTGATAGCAGTGTTCACGGTCTGTTTCGATCGTTTTGCTATAATTTTAGACCGAACTGATAAGCATGTTTTTTTAAACTAAACCGATCCGATCGATTTGGTTCGGTCGGCCCATTGTATTACGGAAGATAAGGTGATCAGTGTTGTGAACCTACTGTTATGTGTCTACATTTGACTAACAATGTATAATTTCTTGACTAGCTAGGCACTTATGATCCATTACTATTTGGTGTAAACAAATGTAAATTATGGAAATATATCCTAATCCTATTTGGCCGATCCGGTCGACCAAACCAACGTGGTCGGTTTTTTCAGTTTAAAAAATGTGCTTATTGGTTTGGTCTAGAAATTCTGTCAAAACCGACCGAATCAGACTGTGCACCTCTATAAAAAATTAACACGAGTACTAGTGGACTAGATAATACACATAAGAGTGATTAAATGTAAAGTAAACAATCTCAAAATAAGTTAAGAAAGTCTAAATAATAGTCATACAATAGTATAATCAAAATTAAATAAGTGTAAAGTATGCTAATTCCAAACAAAAAACATAGTTAAGAATAATAGGATAATATAATGAAAAGAGAATAGCGCACAATTTTTAGCAGTAAAGGAGAGATTAAAGTGCAATCCATTACATATATTAGAATGGATCAGATTATCCGTGCCTTAAGCAACGGTTAAATTTACCATAATGAAGCTAACTCGTCACCAAACGGTCATGAAAACCTACATTATGCTCATATTCCTCGCGTCGGTGTTTATAGGGGTGTTCACGGTCTGGTCAGTCGTTTTTGGTAGAATTTATAGACTGAACCGATATGTATGTTTTTTTTTGTTTTAACTAAACTGAGCTAACCATAATGGTTCAGTCGGTCGGACCGACCAAATAAGTCAAAACGGTTTGGTTTTGCAGTTTGTCGGTTTCAGTAGGTTTTTTTAGCACCGAATTGTACTATTAGATCTTCAAAAGTTTAGTAACATTGTATGTTTAAAAAAGATCAAACATTTTATCTTATAATTATTAAAGTGCTTCAAAAGAAAAAAATGAAGAAAATTAATAACACGAAATCAGTTAAATTAATAATATATACGTATTATAATTAAAAATATTTATACTGTATTATAGTTGTTTGATTCCTACAAAGAAAACAAATATTTTATGAAACAAAACGGACAGATCATATATCACATGTATGCAAATACAGAATCATGCTCAGAGCAATTAAAAATAACGCACGGATTTAATGAGAAGAGTTTAGTGCATAATTTTAAATAGTTAAACAAATATTAAAGTGCAATCCACTACATATAGTAGAATGAATAAGATTTTCCGTACCTTAAGCAGTGGTTACAAGTTTCATGACAAAGCTAACTCGTCCCCAAACGATAGTGAAAACCTACATTATGTGTTATTTCAAGATTAGATATATTTTCATATTCCTCATGTCGGTTTTTGATAGAGGTGTTCATTGTCCCGTCTGATCGTTTTGACAGAATTTTAGACCGAACCAATAAGTATGTTTTTTTTAAACTAAACTGAACCGACCGGATTTGTTCAGTCGGCCCATTGTATTGCAGAAGATACGGTAATCAATGTTGTGAACCTATTGTAAATAGTGTGTCTATATTTAATTTCTATGTATAATTTCTTGACTAGATAGGCACTTATGATCCATTAGAAAACTCTAACTATTTGGTGAAAACAAATGTAAATTATGGAATTATATAATCCTAATCTTATTTTCCCGGTCCGGTTGACCGAACCAACATGATAAAAAAACGTAGTTATCGGTTCGGTCGAGCAATTATGTCAAAACCGACCGGACCGGACCGTGAACACCTATATCCAAAATCGACATGAGGAATAGTGAACTAGATAGTATACATAATAAGTATAATTAAATGTAAAGTAAGCAATCTCCTAATAAGTCAATGAAGTCTAATTAATAGCATACAATAATATAATCAAAATTAAATAAGTGTGAAGTAAGCTAATTTCAAACAAAAACATAGTTAAGCAAGTCGGTCATGCATAATCATATATAAATAGTAATGAACAAAAAAACTAAATCTGTGAGTGGGCCAAATAATGATTTTTAAGAAACATAATGGACAGATCAAATATCACAGTACGTACATACAAAATCATATTTAGAGCAATTAAGTAATTAACAATAATGGAAGTATATAATGAAAAGAGAATAGCGCATTATTTTTAATAGGCATACAGAGATTAAAGTGCAATCCACTACATATAGTAGAATGGTTTAGATTATCCGTGCTTCGTACCTTAAGCAGTGGTTACAATTACCATGATAAAGCTAACTCGTCACCAAACAGTCGTGAAAACCTACATTACCCTCATATTCCTCGTGTTGGTTTTTCTACGGCTGTTCACGGTCTGGTTCAGTTGGTTTTGACAGAAATTCTAGACCGAACCGATAAGTATGTTTTTTTAAACTAAACCGAACCGACCAGAATGGTTCGGTCGGTTGGACAGGTCAATTCGGTCAAAACGGTTTGGTTTTGCCGGTTGTTGGTTTCCGTCAGATTTTTTTAGCACAAAATCGTACTATCGTATCCTCAAAAGTTTAGTAAGATTGTAGGTTAAAAAAAGATCAAATCTTTTACCTTTTAATTATTAAAGTGCTTAGAAAAGAAAAGAGTAAAGAAAATTAATAATATATGCGTATTATAATTAAAAATATTTATACGTATTATAATTGTTTGATTCCTATCAAGAAAAAATTATATTACGAAACAAAAACATAGAGCTTAGATATCGCATGTACGTAGATACATAATCATATTCAGAGTAATTAACAATAATGGACGGATGCAATGAAAAGAGAAAAATGCATAACTTTTAATAGTAAAACAAAGATTTAAGTGCAATCCACTTCATATAGTAGACTGAATCAAATTATTCGTACCTTAAGTAGCGTTACAACTAATATGACAAAGCTAACTCGTCCCAAAAAGGCTGTGAAAACCTATATTACGTTTTATTTTATGGAACACCCAAAATTTTCAATTTGTTTTAACTTTCAACGCACGCAGAAAATAGGTCCCAATTAACACTTTTGATTAAACGAACTGTCACACCCCGCCAAGGCGGAAACGCGAGGCGCAACGTTCATGGTTTCCAAAGCATATGATTACCGCAAACACATTCATGATAAATGGATACATTAACAAGTTTAATGTTTTACATTACAAAACATAATCTGAGTTTACAAAAAGTTAAGATTTCACAAATATGACTCAACTCAATGAGTTATACAAGGGAAATCCTCCTTGAGTAGTATCCATCGTGCATGCATGTAATCTATATTGCTAACCTTGAAATCACGTTCAGTTACCTGAAAAACATACTTAAAATCGTCAACACGAGGTTGGTGAGTTCACAGGTTTAATCAAATAGTTCTTTGTAAAATTCAATTGTTCGTAAATAGTTTCAGTTGTATGTGATAAACAGAATAAGAATTGTTGACCCATTTGTAAACTAGCTAGGAATACAAATAATATGTTCATACATGGGGCGTAACCAAACCTTGACATGTGTACACGCCCCTAATTTCGTTATTCAGTTCTATGCGGCCATAAATCCTCCAGATTGTGGTTAGCGCGACTAACCATGACCGGGAGACGTCACTCTCCATAGTACTATTCATAGGACCCTAGGCTACAGTTAATGGTTACTATGTTGTTCCAGGGGACTTTCGCGGCCTCCATTGTGTTGTTCTCATCCCATGTAAACATAAAAGTCGTGTCTTATTCTCTTGTTATCCCATAAAATAGTTGAAGTATGTTTTTCCCCCAAATATTAGAAAGCAGTAAAAAAGAAAGGGGCCGTGAAACTCACCTTGTGTTTGTGTATATACTTGTAATAATATTTGTTGTAGTCAACCTTGACTGTTTGTACCCTAGATACCAAGGGTAAATTGTTGTTAAGACCAACGTCTTAATTGTAAATTGTTCGCCGACCTTGTAAATCTGATTATGTTTGTTTAAATATCGTTTTAGTTTTCCAACACATGTTTTGTTATAAAATAGTTTTGAGTTACTGCCCAACTGGGACTGTTGTACAGGTGTCGAAACTTCTTAGTTTCGATTGGGCATATGTGTGTCGAAACTACTTAGTTTCGATGGAGTGGTCAGGAGTCGAAACAACCTAGTTTCGATTGAGTAAAAGGTATCGAAACTCCTAGTTTCGATTGACCAACAGGTATCGAAACTCCTAGTTTCGATTGAGCAACAGGTATCGAAACTCCTAGTTTCGATTGAGAAACAGGTATCGAAACTCCTAGTTTCGATTGAGCAACAGGTATCGAAACTCCTAGTTTCGATTGAGAAACAGGTATCGAAACTCCTAGTTTCGATTGAGAAACAGGTATCGAAACTCCTAGTTTCGATTGAGAAACAGGTATCGAAACTCCTAGTTTCGATTGAGCAACAGGTATCGAAACTCCTAGTTTCGATTGAGAAACAGGTATCGAAACTCCTAGTTTCGATTACTGGACTTCTGTTTTGACAGAATCAGTCCGGCATATTTTGATGTTTTAAACTTGAATTCGACACACTCTTCTTGTTATCTTTCTTGCGTTTAAATAAGATGTAAGTTTAGTTACGGTTTTAAAGAACATAATATGAAAAATATCGAGTTTTTACCTTAAAAACAGTGATGAAGATGATGAGAGAAAACAGAGAATGGTCTCGAATCTTCTGTTGAACTTTCTTTAGAAACACTTGAAATCTTCTTAAAACACTAGATTGTGGTGGATTTTTACCTTAAAACTTGGCTTCGATTTTGAAGAGAAATGAGAAGATTTTCGTACGAAAATGAGAGAGATAAAAGGTTTGTGAGAGTTTTGAGTGAAAGGGTATGGGTTATATCTGAAAATATGGTAAAATGGGACGTGAGAATGGGGGGGGATGGTTTTCTCTGCATTTCGGCCGAATAGTCAAGGGTGGGTGGTTTGGGTCAAAATAAATCAAACAATTTGTTTTTACCACTAATTTATTAATGGTATTAACATCTATTAGAGTTTTAAAGGGGGTAAATAAATTCGGTTTCTATGACACGTGAACCAGTAACTCCTAGAATTACCAAATGTGAAGTGAGACCATGTACGGTTTTTGATGGACCTTAATGTCCTTGTTTGTGAAATTACGTAAATCACAAAAATAATTATAATGTAAACTCGTTTATTGTAATGTAAACTTGTTCATAATGTGTACGGATATTGACCTGAAATGTCGGGTGTCACATTCTCCCCTTGTTAAAAGAATTTCGTCCCGAAATTCAATTCGTGTCCTCTTGAACTGGTGTATCCTTAAACAAGGATGGGTATTTTGTTTTCATTTGGTCCTCTCGTTCCCATGTATACTCAGGACCACGCTTTGAGTTCCAACGTACTTTAATCAGTTTGATCCGACTACGTCTCAGCTTTTGAACCTTCCAATCTGAAATCTCAATCGGTTCCTCGATGAAATGAAGTTTATCGTCAATATGAATCTCGTCAGACGGTATAATTAGTGTCTCGTCTGATAAACACTTCTTGAGATTTGATACATGAAACGTATCATGTATATTGTTTAGTTCTTGTGGTAGCTTGAGTTTGTAAGCTACAGGGCCAACCCTAGCCAGTATTTCGAACGGACCAACGTATCTAGGGTTGAGCTTACCACGGTTACCAAACCTTGCAACGCCTTTCCATGGTGAGACTTTTAACATTACTCGGTCGCCAATTTGAAATTCTAATGGTTTTCGTCTGTTGTCAGCATAGCTCTTTTGTCTATCTCGGGCCGCTTTCAAACGGTCCTTAATTTTGAAAATCTTATCAGTGGTTTCCTGGACAATCTCAGGGCCTGTCAAATGTTTTTCACCAACTTCCGCCCAACATAACGGTGAGCGGCATTTACGACCATATAAAGCTTCAAACGGAGCTGCCTTAATGCTCGTATGGTAACTGTTATTGTAGGAAAACTCAGCTAATGGTAAATGAGTATCCCAATTTCCTCCGAAATCAATTACACACACACGGAGCATATCTTCTAGTGTCTGGATAGTCCGTTCACTTTGACCATCTGTTTGTGGGTGATATGCCGTGCTCATGTCAAGACGTGTGCCCATTGCTTCTTGTAATGATTTCCAGATTCTAGACACGAATCTGCTATCTCTATCCGAGATAATAGAAATTGGCACTCCATGCCTAGCCACAATTTCCTTGATATAAAGCTTTGCAAGTTTCTCGGTTTTGTCAGTTTCTTTCATTGGCAGAAAGTGAGCAGATTTTGTTAATCGGTCGACAATAACCCATATGGTATCATAACCACTGGAAGTCCTGGGTAATTTTGTGATGAAATCCATAGAAATTTGTTCCCATTTCCATTGGGGAATTTCAGGTTGCTGTAGTAAACCAGACGGTTTCTGATGTTCGGCTTTTACTTTTGAGCACGTTAGGCATTTACTGACATATGTGGCAATATCTCCTTTCATATTGGGCCACCAATATAATTCTTTTAGATCCTTATACATCTTATCTGAACCTGGGTGAATGGAGTACCTGGACTTGTGGGCTTCGTCCATAACTAACTCCCGTAAGTTACCAAAACGTGTCACCCAAATTCTATTCATGAAGTATAAAGTGTCATCTGACTTTGGCTCCAATTGCTTTATCATTCCTCGTAAAGCTTCATTCTGAATGTTTTCTTCTTTGATTGCCTCATGTTGTGCCATCCGAATTTGAGTAGTAAGATTCGTATGAATTGTCAATCCTAAGGCACGAACACGAAGAGTTTTAACTCGTTCTTTGCGACTTAAAGCGTCCGCTACGACATTGGCTTTCCCGGGATGGTACTTGATATCACAATCATAATCGTTTAGTAGTTCTACCCAACGACGTTGTCTCATGTTAAGTTCCTTTTGATCAAAGATATGTTGGAGACTCTTGTGATCAGTAAAGATAGTACATCTTGCACCGTAAAGGTAATGTCTCCAAATTTTGAGCGCAAACACAACTGCACCCAATTCCAAGTCGTGGGTCGTATAATTCTTTTCGTGCACTTTTAGTTGTCGTGAGGCATATGCGATGACTTTGTCTCTTTGCATTAACACACAACCCAGTCCTTGGTGTGATGCATCGCAGTATACGACAAAATTGTCGATTCCCTCAGGAAGGGATAGAATTGGTGCACTACACAGCTTCTGCTTTAGTATTTGAAAAGCTGACTCTTGCTTGTCATTCCAATCATACTTATTTTCTTTCTGGGTTAATTTGGTTAAAGGCAGGGCTATTTTTGAAAAATTCTCGATGAATCGTCTGTAATAGCCGGCCAAACCTAAAAATTGACGTACTTCTGTCGGAGTCTTTGGTGCTTCCCAGTTTTTGATCGCTTCAATTTTAGATGGATCAACGTGAATTCCTTCCTTGTTGATGACATGTCCAAGAAAATGCACTTCTTGGATCCAAAACTCACACTTAGAGAGTTTAGCGTAAAGTTTCTCGTTTCTGAGTAGTTCTAAGATTAATTTAAGATGATGTTCATGATCCTCCTTGGTTCGTGAATATATTAATATGTCATCGATAAACACAATCACGAATTTATCCAAGTATGGTTTGCACACGCGGTTCATGAGATCCATGAAAACAGCTGGTGCGTTTGTCAAACCAAATGGCATAACTAGGAATTCGTAGTGACCATAACGAGTCCTAAATGCTGTCTTTGGTACATCTTCTTCTTGGATTCTTAGTTGATGATACCCTGACCGTAGATCGATCTTAGAGTAGAAGCTAGAACCTTGTAGTTGATCGAACAAATCATCTATTCGAGGTAGTGGGTATCGGTTTTTGATTGTAAGCTTGTTTAATTCTCGGTAATCTATACACATCCTAAAGGTTCCATCCTTTTTCTTTACGAATAAGACCGGAGCTCCCCAAGGTGAGAAACTCGCTCTTATGAAACCTTTATCAAGCAACTCTTGAAGTTGATTTGATAATTCCTGCATTTCAGAAGGTGCTAATCGATATGGTGATCGCGCAACCGGGGCGGCTCCTGGTACCAAATCGATTCGAAATTCGACTTGCCTAGGTGGTGGTAAACCAGGTAAGTCTTCAGGAAAAACTTCAGGATATTCCTTAACGATTGGTATATCCTCAAGTCGACGTTCCTCGGGTTTCTTCTCGACGACGTGAGCCAGGAATACGTAATAGCCTTTGCGTAGGTACTTACGAGTTTTCATGCAGTTTATCATCCTTAACGCTACTCCACTCTTCTCACCTTGAATCGAAAGAACTTCTCCGTTTGGGAGTGGAATTTGGACAATCTTCTCAAAACAAACAATCTCTGCATGATTCTTTGACAACCAATCCATGCCAATAACAACGTCAAAGCTTCCTAAGTCAACAGGTAACAGATCTATACTAAATGTGTGATTTTTAAGATATAAGGTACAACCTTGAATGACCTCTCCGGTATTAATTAATTTTCCGTTCGCTAATTCAATTGTATACTTTTGTTCTAGTTTGCTGGGCTTAATACCGAGTAGGGACTTAAAGTCATTTGACACAAAACTCAAATCAGCACCCGTATCGAAAAGTATAGAGGCATAGTGATTATTTATCGGGAACGTACCAGTGACAATGTTTGGATCTTGTCGTGCGTCACCAGCTCCCATCACAAATGCTCTTCCACGGGCCTGATTGTCGTTTCGGTTCTTCAACTTTGGACAGTCTTTTCTGAAGTGCTTTGGATCTCCACACTCAAAGCATCCTTGATTCATCCTTTCTGTTCCTGGGTTGACTTTTCCTGCTACTTGATTTATCTTGTTAGGGTTCGTATTGCTCCTACAGTTATGGGCCAGGTGCCCATACTTTTTACACTTCCCACATTGGATACACTTTTCGCTGTGATGATATCCACACTTGTCACACCTCGGTAATGTTCCAAGATATACATTTTGTCCCACAGTGTTGGCGACAAAGGCTTTCGTAGTTTCAGGTCTCTTGTAAATTTGATTCTTGTTTTGGTTAATTGGTTTTCCAAACCATTTCCTCTTTTCCCCAGACCTTCCTTCCTCGGTCTCCTTCTTCTTAAACAAACCATCACGTACAGCATTATCCCTTAGTTTGAAAGCCAGAGTTATGGCGCTCTTGGCATCCATAGGGTTCGATGAAGTCACCAGACCTCGGATTTGAGGTGCGAGACCCCACAAGTATCTTTCAACCTTCTTGTATTCTGGGGTGACCATGTGTGGAACCAAGATTGCTAACTCATTGAATCGGTCAGTGTAGCCAGCAACATCATCTCCTGTCATTTGTAAATTCCACATTTCAGATTCGATCTTTTGCAACTCATTTCGAGGACAGTATTCCTCGATCATCATGGCTTTTAAGTCTTCCCATGACAACTCATATGATGTCTGCCTTCCCAAAGTCTTTACTTGTGAATTCCACCAGGTTAAAGCTTTATCAGTGAGTGAGCATGTAGAATACTTCACCATGCAGTCAGCGGTGCATTCACTAATATCAATCACCGATTCCATCTTCTCTATCCATCTCATTAGTCCAACTGCACCCTCGGTGCCATTGAAGTTACGGGGTTTGCAAAACAGAAAGGTCTTGTAGGAGCACTTTCTAATTGGAGCATCTGTAGAATTACAAGTCATAACGTCATTAATTCGAATCATGACTATATGTTATGGCTTATTTATTTTATTACCTCCGGAACCTCCAGCTGTACCGCTACCTCCTGCACCTCCGGAACCTCCAGCTGTACCGCTACCTCCTACACCTCCTCCACTATTTCGATTGGCTTCATACTGCTCCATGGCAGCAGCTACTCGTTGTGCTATAAGTTGTTCCACATTTGGGGAAATCGCCTCGTTGTTGTCACCAGTAGTGTTACGGGTTGTCCTACGCTTAGGTGCCATGACGTTCTTTCTAACATATCAATTAAAAAGAAACAACATTATATGACAATAATGATAGCTCATGACATAAGGATACAACAACGTCAAATGTAAACAACCATTATCACAACATAAACCATTACATACATAGTCAAAACATTCATAGTACATTGTTCCAAAAGACAAGGATACAAAAGAGATGGGTTCACATGACCTCATCAGTACTAAAGTTTTAAACTACTTAATGTACTACGGGCACAACCCGCCCGTAATAGGTTTAAAAGAAGAAGTGAGAGTACAATCCAATCATCATGGCAAGTCCTGCCATGACAAAACTAGCTCTCGCCACAAATTCTGCAGCCAACGTCCTTTCTTCCAGAGCCTCCACCCTGTCTCGGACCGTAACAGTGAACTGCCAATCCATGTCAGCTCTCAACTCTAGATAGTTTGTGGCACCCTGTATGTCTCGGGTGTGGTCCTCCAGAGTCTGAACTCGAGATCCGAGCCCTTGACGTAAGCGCCTGGTTGCATCCCCCTGTGCCCGAATATCATCTAGGAGATCATCAAGACGCTCCTCATGCGTACGAACGCGAGCTACCAAGGTAGGCACAGTGAGCTCTATGGCTTCCCCAGTGTGGGGTAGGGGTGTTGGGGAGTTAGAAGACTCTCCAAGCTCAAAGGTAGATGGAATGCTCTCCATCTCCCTCCAACGTGCCAGGGTACGAGGCATCCAACGGATGGTTCCCACAGTAGGGTGGTAGCAGGGTCTTTGCCTAGGTGGTTCTTCACCAGCCACCAAGTCTTCTGGGTCACGGGCTGCTAGATTCCTTTTGCGTGGAAGTCGAACCTTCTTCCTAGCGCTTTGCACCTTAACTGGTCCTCCGCTTTTCTTTCGGTAGACGATAGGCGGTTTTCCCAAGGCGACTTTAGGTGGTGTGGAGCTACGGGTTTGTACTTGATTTTTGGGACGTGAGGCGGAAAATTCCTCATTTGATTCAGTGTCAGAGACGGGATCAGAATGTGAATGTGACGACATGCTTGTGACTACAATATCCATATGACAAAATGACTGGTCATGCAATGCTTATGCAATGAAAACGTTTTAGTGAGTCATTTAGATTATAGACTAGGTTCCAATTTAGATTCCTAGTTCACTATAATCAATGGCTCTGATACCAGTTCTGTCACACCCCGCCAAGGCGGAAACGCGAGGCGCAACGTTCATGGTTTCCAAAGCATATGATTACCGCAAACACATTCATGATAAATGGATACATTAACAAGTTTAATGTTTTACATTACAAAACATAATCTGAGTTTACAAAAAGTTAAGATTTCACAAATATGACTCAACTCAATGAGTTATACAAGGGAAATCCTCCTTGAGTAGTATCCATCGTGCATGCATGTAATCTATATTGCTAACCTTGAAATCACGTTCAGTTACCTGAAAAACATACTTAAAATCGTCAACACGAGGTTGGTGAGTTCACAGGTTTAATCAAATAGTTCTTTGTAAAATTCAATTGTTCGTAAATAGTTTCAGTTGTATGTGATAAACAGAATAAGAATTGTTGACCCATTTGTAAACTAGCTAGGAATACAAATAATATGTTCATACATGGGGCGTAACCAAACCTTGACATGTGTACACGCCCCTAATTTCGTTATTCAGTTCTATGCGGCCATAAATCCTCCAGATTGTGGTTAGCGCGACTAACCATGACCGGGAGACGTCACTCTCCATAGTACTATTCATAGGACCCTAGGCTACAGTTAATGGTTACTATGTTGTTCCAGGGGACTTTCGCGGCCTCCATTGTGTTGTTCTCATCCCATGTAAACATAAAAGTCGTGTCTTATTCTCTTGTTATCCCATAAAATAGTTGAAGTATGTTTTTCCCCCAAATATTAGAAAGCAGTAAAAAAGAAAGGGGCCGTGAAACTCACCTTGTGTTTGTGTATATACTTGTAATAATATTTGTTGTAGTCAACCTTGACTGTTTGTACCCTAGATACCAAGGGTAAATTGTTGTTAAGACCAACGTCTTAATTGTAAATTGTTCGCCGACCTTGTAAATCTGATTATGTTTGTTTAAATATCGTTTTAGTTTTCCAACACATGTTTTGTTATAAAATAGTTTTGAGTTACTGCCCAACTGGGACTGTTGTACAGGTGTCGAAACTTCTTAGTTTCGATTGGGCATATGTGTGTCGAAACTACTTAGTTTCGATGGAGTGGTCAGGAGTCGAAACAACCTAGTTTCGATTGAGTAAAAGGTATCGAAACTCCTAGTTTCGATTGACCAACAGGTATCGAAACTCCTAGTTTCGATTGAGCAACAGGTATCGAAACTCCTAGTTTCGATTGAGAAACAGGTATCGAAACTCCTAGTTTCGATTGAGCAACAGGTATCGAAACTCCTAGTTTCGATTGAGAAACAGGTATCGAAACTCCTAGTTTCGATTGAGAAACAGGTATCGAAACTCCTAGTTTCGATTGAGCAACAGGTATCGAAACTCCTAGTTTCGATTGAGAAACAGGTATCGAAACTCCTAGTTTTGATTACTGGACTTCTGTTTTGACAGAATCAGTCCGGCATATTTTGATGTTTTAAACTTGAATTCGACACACTCTTCTTGTTATCTTTCTTGCGTTTAAATAAGATGTAAGTTTAGTTACGGTTTTAAAGAACATAATATGAAAAATATCGAGTTTTTACCTTAAAAACAGTGATGAAGATGATGAGAGAAAACAGAGAATGGTCTCGAATCTTCTGTTGAACTTTCTTTAGAAACACTTGAAATCTTCTTAAAACACTAGATTGTGGTGGATTTTTACCTTAAAACTTGGCTTCGATTTTGAAGAGAAATGAGAAGATTTTCGTACGAAAATGAGAGAAATAAAAGGTTTGTGAGAGTTTTGAGTGAAAGGGTATGGGTTATATCTGAAAATATGGTAAAATGGGACGTGAGAATGGGGGGGATGGTTTTCTCTGCATTTCGGCCGAATAGTCAAGGGTGGGTGGTTTGGGTCAAAATAAATCAAACAATTTGTTTTTACCACTAATTTATTAATGGTATTAACATCTATTAGAGTTTTAAAGGGGGTAAATAAATTCGGTTTCTATGACACGTGAACCAGTAACTCCTAGAATTACCAAATGTGAAGTGAGACCATGTACGGTTTTTGATGGACCTTAATGTCCTTGTTTGTGAAATTACGTAAATCACAAAAATAATTATAATGTAAACTCGTTTATTGTAATGTAAACTTGTTCATAATGTGTACGGATATTGACCTGAAATGTCGGGTGTCACACGAACACATGCCAAAAGCAATGATACAACAAACGACACGTTTTGATTATAAACAAACAACCGACAACTCAAAATAAAGACAAGTTTAAACCTCCAAATGTTAATTTAAAACGAGTCTAATGAACTCCAAAGGAGTTATACTCCAACCTTAAACCACCCTAAAACTAACGAGAATCCAATCCGACACGAAGCGTGACCCAAGACTTCAACCGGAGCTTTATCTACAAGAAAACACCATAAAACAACCATTAGTAATGATATACAATCCCCATGTGAACCCCCAGGCCCTTACAACAATAATCAACCAAAAACGATATTTCAACATTTTGGGCGTAAATGTGACGGTATACAACCCCATATGGGCGTAATTTATGTCGGGCCACCGTAATTTACGCCCAACCACTATAAATTACGACCAGCCCAGTGCAGAACCCATTTTTTGAATTCCTCACGTCGAGACACCCCAAATTCATATATTATGGCATCCGTAGTTCATTTTCTAGCCTGAGATATACTCAAAAGAAGTTTGAGTTTTTTCTAACAACACATATTATCGCCTATACATGTTTAACCCCAACCCGAATGCCAATTAGCACCCAAAACTTCAAATAACACATAAAACATCTTAGATACATTAGTTAGTTAATCGTCACTAATCGACCTTACTCCTTTGTGAGGTTCTAAAGACCTCAAACACCACAAACGACTATATGAAGTTCATGACCTCAATAATACCCGTGTGAAGTTCCTAGACTTCAAATACCACAAAAAGACTTGTAAAGTTCATGACCTCAACTAACTACCGTGTGAGGTTCTTAAACTTCAAACAACGACATTAGTGAAGTTCAAAGACTTCAAGCGACAACGGCATTAGTGAAGTTCACGACCTCAATTAACCACCGAGTGAGGTTCTTAGACTTCAAACACCAACTTTTAACATACTAACCTGTGTACAAACACGACACCATTCAACATTTATAACCCTTACATTATTACCAACATGTGGGATTCAAAGATCCAAAATTCACCATTTTAACTTGTGAAGTTCAAAGACTTCATTTACAACCAAGTCACTCCCTCCCTAGCATACAACATGGCCATACAACTACACTACTTAAACACATAAGTAACTCAATGACTTTAATCACCATATTACATTGTGAGGTTCATGGACCTCAAGCACCTTAACCAGCAAATCTACCAAATTAACAAACACACATTGCACATATGATATTCAACAAAATCAACATCTATATCAAGTATGTGTATTTTACTACCACCTATCATTACTAAGTAAGTGCAAAGCACTTACCTTAAGTTAGAGATCAACCCACTTGCTCCTCCAAGTTAGCTCCTTTACCACTTTGATCACCTATTGAACACTTTCGCAATTAGAAACCAATTGATCACCGATTGACATTCCAACACACCCTTAAGATCTAATGACCATCACCCTAACTTAGTTTGGTTAACACAACCTCAACCAAACCTTTAACACCCAAATACCACCTTTCAACCCAAATGACCCGTTTGACCCATAATAGTCAAACTTCTAATTCACCATTTCCAATACCTTATGGATTACACCTATTCTAAACTTGATTAATTACACATTAAACAAGTTTTAACCTTTCTACACAATCATTCACCCATTTTAACCCGTTTGGGTTTCACCCAATATACACCAAAACTCCATTTTACAATTCACCATAAAATTGGGGCTTTATGGTTAATTATGTGTCTATTTACTCCCTAGACATTTATCCAACCCCAATTCAACATTCAAGCATCCCCAAAACAAAAACCTCCAATTTACCCTCAAGAACCCTAATTCTTGAATCATCAAATTGGATGTTTAGATGTTGTTAATCAAGCTAGGTTTTAACTTTAAACAAATTATTAACCATAATCCACCACCAATTCAGCCCCAAACTTGTTTTCACCCAAAACCCACCAAGAACACCTTCAACGATGATTCAAGAGATGGAAAGAAGCTTACTTGATGTTTAAATGGTGACAAACATTCCAATTCCAACATATTTCTTATGCAAAAATATGAATTTGGTGTTCTTGATCCTCTCCTTTCTCCTCCTCTTTGTCTTTCAAACAAACACACACCTACACACACCAAAAATGGCGTTGAAGGCCTCCCCCCTTGACTAAAATCTAGATTTTTCCAAGTTTATACATTACCCCCTTAAGCTTCAACTTTAACCCCCTTTTAACCAAAAGTCAAAAAATCACACTTTAAGGTTTAAACACCGAACTTAGTTTTAAATCAATTTCACCCTCACAATATTATTTAGGCAAATAATATTATAATTTGGATTTTGGTTTGTTACATTTTATAAATTAGATGTATTTTCACATTCCTCGTGTCGGTTTTTTATTAGGGTGTTCAAGGTCCGGTTCGGTCGGGTTTGAAAAAAATTCTAGACCGAACCAATAAGTACAGTTTTTTAAAACTAAACCGAACCGACCAGGATGGTCTGGTGGACCAGCCAAATCATTCAAAACGGTCCGATTTTGACGGATTGTCTCAGTTTTTTTAACACCGAATCGTACTATTAGATCTTCAAAAGTTTAGTAAGACTCTGAGTTAAAAAAAATCAAATCTTTTACCTTTTAGTTATTAAAGTGCTTACAAAAGAAAAAAAGTGAATACAATTAATAGCATGAAATCTGTTAAATCAAGAAAAAAAAATATTTTTGTTAAAATTGTATAGATTAAAAAAAGTTATTTTTTACTTATCTTTTAATATTTTGACCTGTTCGATTATGGTGGCCGGTTCCAAACTGTAAACCATAAACTCGACAGTGAAACCGGATTTCCAAACCATTAACCAAACCGGTTCACTCCTAAACATGGTCGAGCATGCCGATTTAGCTCAATTTGGGCGGTTTCAATGGTTTTTGAACACCCCTAGTTTACAAACTCAATCCATCAAGTCCATAAATGTCGTCAGTGCATTCGTCAAAGCAATTGATGTAACCAAAAACTCATAATGACCATAACGTGTCTTGAATACAGTATTTGGTATGCCTTTTCTCACCTTTAACTGATGATACCCTAATCACATATCTATATTTGAATAATAGCTTGATCCCTGCAATTGATCGAACAAATCATTGATCCTCAGGAAATGATACCGATTCCGGATCATGACTTTATTAAGATCTTTATATTCGATGCACATCCTCACAATGTCATCCTTCGTTTTTTAAACATAATCGGATCTCCCAAAGGTGATGATATTGGTTGGATAAATCCTTTATGCAAAAGCTTTGCAATTGCAACATCAACTCTTGAATCTCCATTGGACAGATTTCAGAACTGTTCATAGTGACGGTACAGAACTTTTCAAAGCTTTGCAATTGCGTCATCCGTCAGCAAAACGGTGCAGAACTATTTATAGTGACAGATTTCATTGGTCCACGCGTATCATCCTTAATATTTCAAAAGCTTTAAGGTAGAGGCTTATCTAGGATTTAAATCCGTTCTCATCTTCCTATTTTTTTATCAAACAAAAATGCAAAATCCTTTTTATTTTAATATTACTAATATGATAACGTTTAGCAAAACTTTGGATTAGTTGGATCTTAATATCGTCAGAATGATTAGTTGGCGTGAAAAAGTTATTTACTATGTGTTACTAATAAGCAAACTTTACATTTGAGTAGAACTAGTTTTCTCCCCGGTGCTACGCGGCGGGAGTTTGGTAGTTATCGGTTCGTCTTGTCGACGGGGATAAAGCTTACGTCTAAACACAGACTCGCTATAGCGTACGATACAAAAAAAAATACTCGGGTCGCTGACCAAAAAAAACAAAACACGTGCATCCCGTTTAAAAAAAAGTTCACGAACGAAAGTTATTATAGAAAAATGAAATTATTACTAATACTCAACGAACTTTTGTTACAATTTTATAAAAAACCTTTACTCTATTGAAGTTTTGTGGCAAATTTGTAAAAAAACAAAATTTTGAGTCAAAATATAAAGTTGTGACAAATCTATAAAAAAACAAAATTTTTGTGTCAAAAGGAAAAAAGTCAAAAACTAAAGTTGTGCAAATCTATCAAAAAAAAAAAAAAAAGTGGTGTCAAAAAACAAAAAGGGAAAACTTCCCTATTCAATCCCACGACATTTAATATTTACTAATAAACGATTCTGCATCGCCTTCGATTGCCACCAATGTTTTAAAAACCGGTTCAAACCGGTCGGTAATACCGGTTGAACCGGGTCTCGGTCACTAGCCTGGTAAGTTTGAGTCCAACTAGCCTGGAGATTGAAACATAGATATAAAAAAGTATTAAAAAAAGTAATGAAAATAAAAAAAAAAACCTAAGAAGAAAGAAAAAGAAAAAGAAACAAAATAAAAAAATTGTTGGTTGCAAGAATCGAAAGCGTGGCCACAACCAAAGACACGTTTTAGCTAAACATCCTCTAACCAATCCAACAAAAACAATTTGTGATTACCAACTGGAAAATCAAATATATAACATGAACTAATGGCTTTGTCGGTGGCACCGGCATTGCCTTTTAAGAGTTAAGGTAATTATACAAGGAGTCGACATTCCTTCGATACTCTGTACTATTTGTGGGGATCTAGTCGAAACAGCAGAACATCTATTCCTTACGTGCAGTTTTGCACAATCGATTTGGCATCTGGTTCATCAATGGTGTCGTCTTTCAAATTTTTTTGCTTTTTCGGTAAAAGACCTCTTGGAAGTTCACAAATTTTCTGGGTTGCATGGAGACCGAAAAAAGGTGATTCATGTGATAGTTTTAACAACAGTATGGTGTACTTGGAATGCAAGGAATAGTTTATTGTTCAATGGTAAGGAGGTTCTATTAAGAAGCGTTCTAGACGAAATAAAGGCTTTATCTTTCTTATGGGTGTCAAACCGTTCGAAATTCAAGGCATTGGAATGGGGGAAGTGGAGAAATTTTGGGTGGTAACAATGTAATCTTTAAATTGGTACTGTAACTTTGGTTAGCTATTTGCTATCCTTTTATTCTATTGAATGAAATTTCTATTGATCGTTAGAAAAAAAAACACAACTTGGTTTTGAAATATTACATTATGGCTCTTCAAAATTTAGGGTGGAGTGGGTTGAACCCCTAACTACTCTTAAGTACCTCAAGAATTAGCCAATCAACACATGTCATGCCACGTCATTTGAACCCTTAACTACCCTAAACACAAGGGGTGGGGAACCCCTAAATACCCTAGCATTTAAAAAAATTTAAAAACCATAAATAAAATACATTAAACATAAAATAAAAATTAATTAAAAAAATGCAACATACAAATGAAATAAAAATAAAATTAACTAAAAAGGTAAAAATACATTCAACTTAAAATTTAAATAAAAAAACATAATTTTCATTCAAAATAATACTACTCGTCATCGTCCGAAACCACGATATCCAAGTTTGCAGCAACGTGTTCCATAAGATCAAATTTAAGTCTAAAACGTGTGTTTTGATCCACAACTCTGAAATTATATTATCAGTCGGAGGATCGGTAATGTACACCGGTGATATGGCTTTTCCGCCATCTTTTAAAATCATATTATGTAATATAAGACATGCGTACATCTGATTTCGTATCTTATCGCGCTTCATCGCCCGGGCCGACCGTTGAATAATACCCCATTTAGATTTTAAAACACCAAAAGCCCGTTTAACATCTTTTCTTGATAACTTTTGCACATTTTTTATTTTTTTTCCATGATGTTGGTTGGATAAGAATAAGATTTGACAAAAGTTGACCAAGAAGGGTAATCACATCGGCCAGGTAATAAGTACGCTTGTATTGTCGACCAAAAGTTGTAAAATATTCATCGTAATAGTTAGGAACATTACCGGAAACGAGTTGACGAATCGCTGATGTGCATTTCTGTAATGGAGTGAAACTTTCTTTCATCCTCGCGTCAAGCCTTTATTGAAACCATTCAAATTATCGCGTATATCCCCACCAATCTTTTAGAAATAAATCCTTCGACGTTCGAAATCTATTTCTAAACATCTCGGCGACGTATTTTGGATTATCGACAAAGTAATATTTCATAAGTGCCTTATGAGCCTTGGCACGATCACAGTGCACATATCTTTTTTTGTATGTGTCGTATCTGCCGAATCTTTAAGTTCAGTTGCAGCGACGATAATTTTGGTTAGATATTCAAACGAGCTAGAATCGGAACCACTAGAAGATGACGAGGGAAAATAAAGAGTGCGTTTCATTTTGTTGCATAAAGATAAATAGATATAGAGTGCTAGTGGGAGAGTATGTATTTGGTATGGATATTGAAATTAAAAAGATTGGTATTTATAGGAGGGAATATATATTTTTTATTTAATACCCCAACGGCTATATGGTGGTTAACGGCTAGTTAAAATGGTAAAAAAAAACAACACAAACACACAGGTTCATGAACCCGTCAAAAGAACCCAAGCTCAAACCCGAGCCACTTGCGGCAGTGTAGCCGTGAACCCACATGAACCCGAGCTCCACCCTACGTCCCCCTTCACTTTAATTAAACTTACCTTTTAAATTTTAATCTTTTTTAAATATTTTTTTATTGTTATTTTTTTTGTCAACCACAAGTTCACACTTATCATATTCATGAGCTTTTTTACTTTTTTTTTTCCTAATACATCATTGCGACATGTTTTTTTATCTACGTTTTGATATAAGTTTCGTTCAAAACGGAGTTGTACGTGATAATGTACAAGTCATCTAAGTACTTATGTGCACGTAGTTAAAGCTATATACATATTCGTCGTCAATTATTTCCACGTTTCAACGCCCCGCCTCAGTGTGCGACGTGAGTTTACATAAATGTATTGATTTTATTTTATAAAGTTACGAGGGTGTTAGTTTTTCCTTCGCGCGCAGGTTTAATACTACTTTATACTAATTCGGATTTTCGTGTTGCGGGTCGGGTTTTTACACACCGATGCAGCATAAGCAGTCTTCTTAATCAAGATATGAACATTAGGGTTATCTTTCATCGGAAACTACTTCTGGACTGACCAAAATCTCTCTCTCTGATCGTCCCTATCCTTCAGTCGTCTCCGGCACCAGCATGGCGTTTCCCTACATGGAAGCTGTAGTCGGTATCTGTTCATCCTTTTCAGTTTCTTCATTTCTATGCTGAATTTCAGAACTTACTTATCCCTCGTTACTAGGGTTTGCGATTACCGTCGTTACTGCAACCTTAATGCTAATATTGATTCAATTATTTGTCTTTGGATGCCAGATATTTGCTAGGGTTGTT
Organism: Smallanthus sonchifolius; assembly: GCA_023525975.1. Lineage (NCBI taxonomy): Eukaryota > Viridiplantae > Streptophyta > Magnoliopsida > Asterales > Asteraceae > Smallanthus > Smallanthus sonchifolius. The sequence continues at coordinate 25,121,860 of CM042021.1, read as the reverse complement.
CAAGTAATTGCTAGGGTTTATTTGAATTAGGTATAGAAATAACTTCAAACCTAAGTAATGATTATTCTAATACTGCTGCTACTAATACTACTACTGTTGGTAACATGGCAGTGAATTTTACTAGTATTTATTTTGAACATTATCATGAATGGTTTTATTATCTGTTACAAATTTACAAAGTTTTATTGGATTTATTAAGGTTTCCCACAATGTTGCTAATGCATTGTATTGCGATTTAGATATATATTCTGGTTTTACCAAATCTCTGGTAGGATTATGTTTATTATGGTTTGGGGAATGTTTATGATTTGATGTATTATTTTAATTTGAAATATGGAAGTATGATTGCTGTTAGTTGCTTTATCTCTCATTTGCAAGCTTTTGCAACGTTTTTGGGTGTAATTATGAACTACATGATATAGATGAAGTAGTTTTCTCTGATGATGATTGCTTTTAATTCTCAGGATTTATGATATTGATGTACATATTTGAGACATATCTAGATGTGAGACAACATGCTGCTCTCAAGCTGCCAACCCTTCCTAAAACTTTGGAAGGGGTGATTAGCCAGGAGAAATTTGAAAAATCTAGAGCTTATAGTATTGATAAAAGGTATTTTTTAATGTCACAGTATTTGTTTTCCTGCAGCATGATTGTAGAATCCCCTTATCATTTTTGCTCAAACTGCTGAACTCAATTTTAATTATTTTTTTTTTCCCATTTCCCAGTAACTTTCACTTCATTAGTCAGTTCGTAACAATAGTGATGGACTCTGCTATTTTGCTCTATGGTGTTTTGCCTTGGTTTTGGAAGGTGGGTGGTTTAGCGCCTTCTCTATATATTTTTGCTCCAACATATTTGTAGTTTTCTTAACAACGTTTAATCATATTTCTTAAATGGTCACAGAAATCAGGCAATATTTTGGAATCCACTGGCCTTGATGCAGAAAATGAAATATATCATACACTCGCATTCCTAGCTGGTGTTATGATTTGGTCTCAGGTACATATGTTTTTTTTTGAATCTCATTGCTACTGGTTTTTCACATGATGATACTGGATCGGTTCATTTTAGCAACAACAAAAGATTGCTTGTATTCATATGAAGTACAGAACAACATCACATATATGCCAAAGATTTACTATCATATAGCTATAACTGTTGCATAGTTACATTTATATCAGAAGGTCATTATGCAAACATAACACATCACTTATTAGCCACATGCATGCAGAAGAATTTTCTATTTGCCAGAACTTTAATTACTGCATTGATATAACTTATATTTATGTTCACTTTTCTATTATTTCTCATCAATGGATCTTTCAGACTTTCTTTTTACTGCTTCTTTACTTTTTTATTCAATTCACTTTGTGCAGATAACAGACTTGCCATTTTCTCTCTACTCAACGTTTGTAATTGAGGAGCGACATGGTTTTAACAAGGTATAATAGATCATGACTTCTGTTAATTTTTTGTTCATTTTTGTTTTATGTTAGATATTACGTTAGTGATAAATGATATTTATGGTTGCAGCAAACGATCTGGCTGTTCTTTCGAGACATGATAAAGGGCCTGATCTTGGCTATAGTAATAGGACCACCCATTGTGTCTGCCATCATTCTAATAGTACAGGTATTGATAGTTCTTAAGATGATGTTGCTAGCAAACTTCTTGTTTTAAGTATTATTATTCTTTTTTGCATATTCTTTTTACAGTGATATTGTAATTTTTTCATTGCAGAAAGGTGGTCCCTATCTGGCTATCTATCTTTGGGGGTTTATGTTTGTTTTGTCTATTGTCATGATGACAATTTACCCAGTATTAATTGCACCCCTTTTTAATAAGTTCACACCGGTAAGGATTCTAACTTTAAATCTTTTATTTCCTTGCTTAAATATATTCTCTTTCTAAGAAGTTTTTTCTGTCGTGTTACCATAATTAGCTCCCAGATGGCGAGCTTAGGACGAAAATTGAGACCCTTGCTTCCTCCCTCAATTTCCCTTTAAAAAAGCTGTTTGTTGTGGATGGATCTACAAGGTCGAGCCATAGCAATGTGAGAATTTCCGTTTCACTGCAATTATTGTCTTGATTTTCTTAAAAGCATGTAGCTTTGAAGAATGATAACATCGAGATTTTATGCCTTGGAAATTATCCTTTTTTTAGGTTGTTTTTTTCCCTATATTTGGACCATATATTACATTTTTTTGTAGTAACGATCGTACCTCTAGAAAGTGTTAATAAATTATCATGAAAGAAATAGTGTGATTTCTGATTTATAGTTTCTGAGTCAACTGTGTATATGCTACTTGGAAAATCCTCATTGTATCTCCTGGTCTTGTATTGATGTAACTTTTTGTTGCTCTGCAGGCATACATGTATGGATTCTTTAAAAACAAGCGTATTGTTCTTTATGATACTTTGATTCAGCAGGTAACATTCTCTGTATATTCTCGTTCCTTTGATTAAATAGGTATATGAACATATCATTGGACCTACCATATAGTGCACTTCATTTTAAATCAGCTCACAAGGTTATGTTGGTTGGGATTGCATTTTGAAAGTAATTATGTGATATGTAATCAGCTGTAGTAAAACAGGCTGCAGGAGAGAATTTTTTGTTGTGATTCTGCTGTTTGATGTGACTATAATGAATAATCAGCTGCGCAATTTAAAAACTTAAGGACTTAAGGTAAATTAGCCAAAAACTTATTTGAGTGATCAGGTTTGTATAAGCTATACTCTCAAACTAAGGCTCAAGGTAAACTGGCCAAAAACTGATTTGAATAATCAGGTTTGTATAAGCTATTCTCAAACTAATTATCCAAAACTAATTAAATGACCTTACAACAATCAAATAATCAGAATAAGATTGCCTCAATCTGAACACTCGAAAGTGATTATCTGTGATTTGTATACACATTAATCAGATACTCAGTTTGCAAATGCGACCCAAACACCCATTAGCTTTTATGCGAGTCTTTAGTCAGCGTATACACTTTTATCACTATGTTGCAGTCTTGGTTATAAAAGCGCGCCTGAGGTGTGAGACAATGGAGGCGACAGCCAAAGCGCCTCATAGTCTGGAGGCGGCACTTCATGTTTATGTCAAAATTAGGACTGTTGCTCCGGAAATTTAGAAAATAGCTATCTTTGGGAGGCTCATATGTAAAAAGACCAAGAGGATGAAGTGATTATGAATAGTTTACTTGATGAAGAAGGCTGATATGTAAAAGAGATGAGAGAGATGCAGCTTTTGGCTGTACCTAAAGCTTATTTGGTTGTACATAGAGCGACTCCTCACGTGCGTGAAGCTCTCGCTTTGCGTCTTGGCTTTCGGGACCTAAATGCCTCAAAGCACCTCACGCTTTTTAAAACCAAGGTTGCAGTGGATATACTAACTAGTAACAATACAGGGTGAAAACATGTTTTTGCATTGATTAATCTGTTTCCTATCTGTTTTTTGCTACAACATCATCTTTATGTGTTGGTGTATGCGTGCATGCTGTTACATAAACCTTAGATTCAACTATACTTTCTGCTTCAAATACCTTTTCATAAATTATTATTATTTTTGTTTGGTGAAGATTTATTTTTCTTTGAAATGTATTCCTGTTGAACAAAGTTCATGTTTCTTATTGTAATTTATTTGGCTAACATGGTATGGCATATTCAGTGCAAAAATGTGGAAGAAGTTGTTGCTGTGATTGCACATGAACTTGGTCATTGGAAACTGAATCACACAATGTACTCCTTCATTGCTGTTCAGGTGTGTTCTATTTTTTGATCTTTTCGGGTATAAGTATAACATGTTTAAAAATAGATTTTATATCTTTAAATAATTTTTACACGGGCTAGAATGCTAGATCTTATCATCGAATTTGAGGAAGTATGCGACTTTGACCATGAAATGATAATTTTATCTTATGATTGACTTTGAGGAAGTATGCATTTGGCTTTGACAACTTGTGTACTTTGCAGGTTCTTACACTTTTCCAATTTGGAGGTTATACACTTGTAAAGAACTCAAAGGATCTTTTCATGAGTTTTGGGTTTGATACTCAACCAGTCCTCATTGGGCTTATATTATTTCAGGTACACTGATATTATACTTGAATTTTATGAACTCAATAAAAGAGTTTGACGTCTATATTTGGGCTTCATGAATCCACTTGATTTATTCTGAGTTATTTACCAGAAATACAATGGGTACGTGAGGGGTTATTTTGGTCTCTTTTGTGAAGGTGGAGAATATATATTTTTCTTAAATATTTTGAAACCTTATGTAAAAATCTGAAGTTAAATCTAGTGGGAGTGCCCTTAGGACTTGGGAGTTGGGAGGAGTAATATTTAAATATGTGATTAACTGCTTATATAATTAAAAAGTATGAACATAAAATACAACGTTTTGATGTTGCTTGTGAGATTAGAGCCACACTCGTCCTTAATTAATAGGATCAACATTTCCTCGAATGTTTAGTGAAATAAGTGTAATATGTAAGTGTGGTGAAATAAAGATAGGATCATGGGACCCATAACATGAACAAACGCTCTCAAACTTGTCAACGTACTATAAACTTTTTGGTTTTAGAACATATTGCATCCTTTTTCAACGACATCAATGTTTTTTACCAATATAATCTCTCCAAACTCTAGGTGGCAAAGGGGGTGGCTGGGTGGGTCAAGAGGAGGGTTGGGTAACAAGTCCAAATGGGCCGGGTTGGACTGATCCGCAGACATGGTTTAAAAAGCCTCGAGGCGAGGCGGTAGGAAAACGAGGGCGACACCTCATAGGGTATTTTTGTACATACGCCTCTAAAGGGTTGAGGCGGTCGAGGCGGGCTGAGGCGGTAGAAATGGAAAAAAATGACTTTTGACTGGACTTTTGACCCATTTGAGCCGTGTATGTCGTTCTAACGACATACACGGCTCAAATGGGTCAAAAGTCCATAATTCGCATATGGTTTTCCTTAATTTGACCTAAATTCTCATTCTTCTTCCACACATCGCACCTGGGAAAGGCATTGGAAGGGGCTGTTGTAGTCAACAAACAAGATACAAACATTGTTTGATGTTTAGTATTTTATTTTTTGTAAGATTTTTTGGTTTTAGAACATATTGCACCTTTTTTCAACGCCATTAATGTTTTTTACCAATATAATCTCTCCAAACTCTAGGTGGCAAAGGGGGTGGCTGGATGGGTCAAGAGGAAGGTTAACAAGTCCAAATGGGCCGGGTTGGACTGACCCGCAGATACTTGTTTAACCAATTTTATTTAAGTTTAATGTGGTAAATGGTTACAAATTCTATGCTATTACAATACTAATCTAAGTTTTCATTAAAAAAACAATTTAGGAGGTTTATGCTTTTGAATACACTTTGTACGACTTTCCAGCCCGTTTGTATTTAATGGGATTATGGGTCGAAATTGCCACAGCTATTGTGGGCTGATGCCGTGCTGTTAATGCTATTCTAAGTTATTACTATAATATGTTTTTCCCCTGATTCTTTATATTTATTAATTGCAGCACACTATAATTCCTATCCAGCATCTTGTAAGCTTTGGCCTCAACCTTGTAAGCCGTGCTTTTGAGTTTCAGGTAGTTTCTTTGTTTGGAAATCAATTTCCAGATTACGTTTAATCCTCTTGCTCCCTTCATATGGTTTGTCTGTTTATCATGTGTTTTTTTTTTAAATTTAGGCTGATGCTTTTGCAAAGAATCTCGGTTATTCTAAACCGCTGCGAGATGGACTAGTTAAGCTGCAGGTATTTTTTTTATCTTTTTAACTTTTTTTACTGTCTGCTATTTAGCTCTACTTAATTTGTGCAAAAAACAAATGTAATCATTTGATTGGATATATGGTTTAATAAAGTATTTCCTAGTAGTTAAATATATAACTTACCAGGTCAATCTAAATAAATATATCAAAATAATACAGTAAAGGTTTTCTAGTTTTCTATAATATTATACTTTTTGTACCATATCAACACTTTTTATATAAAAAGATTAGAAAATGGACAAGTGTGTTGGTCAGCCCAAACCCAGTGTGGCCTGTTTTGACCTCATTGTCCTAGGGGTGTTCATAAACCGTTGAACCGATTGAACCACCCAAACCAAAGAAACCAAAGCAAGTCGGCCGGTTCAGGCGATTTGAGATTTATACACTTTGGTTTGGCAGTTTAAAGGTCCAGCCTTGGAACCGGCTGTTTAACCTTCACTGTTCATTTATTTTTTTCATTTTTGGAATATGCAGTTATGTATAATTATATTCATGAACCATCTATATCATTTAAAAAAAATAAAAAAAAACTAACAATTTTGAAAAATAAAAGAAGTTTCAAACCGCTAAAACCGGCCAGTCCAACCAACTCACTCAACCCTACCGGTTTGATTTGTTGTTTTCCTAAAACGTAGCTGGCAGTTTGGCCTAGAATTTTCATCAAAACCAACCGAACCGGGCTGCGAGCTTCTTTTAACTTTGTCCATTTTAACACCTCTACATTTAAGGATGTAATTTGAGCCACGTTATCGGTTTAAGTATATTTATTTGCGGGTCAGGCTTTCACAAGGAGTGATTATTCTTTCAACCTGATTTCAACTGTCAATATATGGCTCGTTGCCACTTGGCACTTCTCGATCAATATATTTGTATTTGTGTTTTTCGTTAACGGTATTATGAATCTGCAGGAGGAGAACTTGTCGGAAATGAACACGGATCCGTGGTACTCCGCCTATCACTACTCTCACCCTCCCCTGGTTGAAAGGTTAGTTGCCATAGATGGAGCTGATAAGAAGGCAGATTAACAAGACTATAGGACACAGTTTCAATAGGCTATAAATCAGTTCTCTAGTGACCACAGTGTTACCTTTGTTACCCTTTGAAACCTTTGTTACAGTTTTAGACCTGGAAATTATTTATTTTGTGGAAGTGGTAAAAGGTTATCATGTTTTTTAGATTCCTGGTCTGAGGTTTAAGGTTTGAATCTTGTCACCTTGTCAGGTGATGATTCTTCCATGTAAGGACGATTTCATATATACCTCACCAAACTTTTATATTATCGTATTTAACGGACGATTTCATATATAACTCTACAAACTTTTATATTATCGTATTTAAATATTATACACTTTTAGAACACTTAGGTTTTTATATTTTGACGTTCTAAAAAATTCTATTTCTTTGAATACAATTTATAAAATCTTATTATCTTAAAACTATAAGTGCTGAACCTTAAAACTTTTAACAAAAAAATAAAGAAGATATGTCTTAAATTTAACTAAGTATTTTTCTTCTGTATGATGTGGTGGGAAGCATTTATTTACAAAATGAAAAAGTTTATTTAGAGCAATATTAGGGTTAATTACACAAAATGTGTCATGTGTAATCAAAAGATAAAGGCGTAACACGTCCAAAAAGATACATGTACATGTTTTATAACTTACTTTAATTTATTAAAAAGAATCATTAATTAAATTAAACCGTGGAAAATGTTATGAATTTAAATTAATTTAAAGGACGTTAACTATTTTTAAGTAGGACGTTAACTATTTTTTAAAGTATTTGTAAAAAAATGGACCTCGTAACATTATACTTGTTAAATCAATTAAAACAATTAAGAAAACTTAAAAGGTAAAGTTAATCTGGTAGTGAATTCCACATAAATAAAATATAAATTTCTATGATTATTTAGGTTTGTGTAGCGTCCCGTATCCCCACCAAGGGGTAAAGGATAGAGGTTGCTCATTTCTAGTATCCCCAGAAGGGTACCTACGTCACGTCTCACCGTTAGTTTCGTCACGGGGGATTCCGAGGGGGCTCCTCAGTGACCGTACGGGATCAGCTCCGTCATCTTCTCGAGTCTTGATCAAGGCTGCATCCACATGAAACGCTCGTTAGAGGGCCCGGGGGTTGCCCCCCGAGGGCACTACGACGCTCAAGTCAGTATTATCATCAAGATATACATGTATGTGTCCCTCCATATATTAGAGGGAAGGAGGTATATAAGGGAGAATGGGTGTAGTGAGAAGGGGAGTCAATAACCTGGTTGTGGTGGTGGTGGTGTCTTCTTATTTATAGGAGGGATGGTGCTAGGTTTTTATCTTAATGAGCCTTTCTATACCGGGCCTGCCTTCTTTGGGCTGGTAACCGGGCCATTTGCAGGGGGTAGCTCCTAAAGTTTGTATGTGAAAAAAACATGGGTCTATGATATTAAGAAATTTAACAGAGTTTGAAGACGTTTTAATGGACATTTACTGGTGGCGCTATGTTTCAAATAAAGTATTTATTTTAGTTTGTAAAAAAAATGAAAAAAACCTGGCAAAATCAACAAAAACCTTTATGTCATATGTTCGTATTTTTTAAAATATGTGATTGTGTATAATAATTGCAATTATTAAATATTTTTTTTCAAAAACTGACTCTGAGGGAAGTGTTTAAAATGATTTATTTATTTTTATTTAAATATGAATTGGTAATATAAATACAATTAGATTAGGGAAGAGTTGCCGCTCTCAATGTACTTGGGGGTATTTCATCTGTTGGCTTTAAAAAAAAATTAAAAAAATAATAATTCTACAGGTTATGACCTACCGTAGAGGTGGTGGTAATATAACCGTTGGGCTAAAGCCCTTAACTTATTTAAAGATGATTCTTGACTTATTTAACTATCACTACACGTAACAAGATTTCATTGAATTTACTATTTGTCATTTCTAAATTGTTATATATATATATATATATATATATATATATATATATAAGGGAAGGTTCCGCTAAGAAGTGGTTTTTCGCTAAGAAACGCTAAGAAGTGGGTCAAACGAACTCCGATTGAGCTCATTCGAGCGGCGTTGGAACCGTCTCATCGAACTCTAATCCGGACCCAAAAACCTAAACCCTCCATCCACCCGCACCCCCACAAACCTAAACCCCCCCTCCAACCCCACTCCGAAAAGCCTAAAACCACCACCCCCACCCCCCAAAAACCTAAACCCCCCCACCCCACCCCCTCCCAAAAACCTAAACCCACCCCCAAAAACCTAAACCCCCACCCCCACCCCCCAAAAAAAAACCTAAACCCTAAAATCTAAACCCTAAAAGCTAAACCCTAAGGCTAAAATCCTAAAATTCAACGCTACGATCTAAACCCTAAAAGCTAAGATGGTAGAGTTCGACGATACGGTTCCAACGCCGCTGGAATGAGCTCAATCCGAGTTCGTTTGATATCGTTTCTTAATGTTTTTGTCACTTCTTAGAGTTCTTAGCCGAAAACAACTTCTTATTTGATCCTCCCCCTATATATATATATATATATATATATATATATATATATATATATATATATATATATAAAAGAAGATATATGTCTTAAATTTAAAAATAAGTTTAGTAATATTATGATTTTTCTTGGTGAACAATATATCATATAACTTTTAAGAGCGGTATAAATTCATAAATATAAAAATAGGTATTGTGATTTTTGTTGGTTAAACATGATACTTTTGAAGTGAATATACGAAGTTACCGTAAAAATCAAAAAGAAAAAAAACGAAAGAAGATAGTAAACATATTAATCCAAGTATCCAACCAAAAAAATTAAATTTATTACTAAATACATACTTTTGAATTACTTTGAAATAGGCAACTTTTCTTATATTTCACTAACTTTTTGTCACGTACTTCTTATCGTTTAACGCATACTCCTTTGATTTTTCAATCTCTTGTGTATACGAAAATGAAATTTCAAAGCAAGCATGTTACCGTAACTTTTGCAGTGGAGGTGCATGATCAACATCAATCGATTTTAATCTTATAAACACATAATACGTTTGGCTATGAGCCTATGAATATAAACTATCATAGTATTGTGAACTTGGAAAAAAAATGTAAATTAAACCCGCAAATTGGTTTGATAAGTTTATTACAAAATTTTCACAAAGGCGTGACAGATGACAATGATATTTACGCACATTAATGTGTCTTGATAATTTACAACAAGTGATAACTATATTTCTTGTCTAGGAAATCGATGTCTAGCAAATCAATATTGGTTCTCGTGGAACTAACGCAATCCAGATATGTATCAACACAACTCATAACCTTAGGCGGAGGGGTGTACCGACGTGGAGAGGCTCATGGAGCTGAGTTGGCATAGCGTGGCCCGTGGAACACTGCGCCCCCTAGCGTGGTCCACGGGCATGGGTGTTTTCCATGGAGTTTTCCACACTCATGGAAAATGGTGGGGCGAGGGAGGTGGGGACCATGATGAGGTGTGGAGCGATGAGGTGTAGACACATGAGTGGAAAATGGAACACCACGCCTCCTGTAACGAACCAGTTTTCGGGTTTGCCCTATAATATATTAATTATATTTTAGTGGGTATACTTAAATAAAATGAAGAGTAAACTTCGTTTTTGGCCCCTGTGATTTGGTCAAAATAACGGTTTTGGTCAATTAGTTTCAATTTGACTTTTTTGCTCCCTGTGGTTACCTAATTGTCTCAATCAGACCTCTGGCACTAACTCCGTTAGTTTTTTCTGTTAAAAATAAGGGTATTCTAGTTTCTTTTATCGATAAGGACTAATTGTGTCATTAAACCCAATTTCTGTTAAAAAAAAGACTAAATTACAATTTTTGTCCTTTATGTTTGCCAAAATTATGGATTGGGTCCTTTAAAGTTTTGACTTTCACTTATTGTCCTTTATTTGAAAAGTTCCCTCGTTTTTTGTCCTTTAATCTAACGGAGGTTAAGTTTTTCAGTTAAGTTACCTCATGTGCATTGCACATGAGGGCATTTTAGTCTTTTTACCCTTAAAGGACAATAATCATAATAATAATAATAATAATATTATTATTAAAAAACTTCATCTCTCTCTTTTTATATATATATACAGTCTACACATACATATATACATACAAAATCACGCCACCCCCACAGTCCACTGCCACCGCCACCGCCATCTCCGTCCAACGCCGCCGCCGCTGCTGCTAGGGTTTCGCCCAACCCTAGGACTGCACCTTTCTGCCATCACCCACCACCACCGACAGCACCACTACACCCACCACCACCAACAGCACCACTACACCCACCGCCACCTACAGCCACCAACAGAAATACCTCCCGACCTGCTAGGCTTTCTTCGCCGTCAGAACTCCCTTAGCCACCGCTGCTAGGGTTTCGCCCTGGCAGCCGACTTCGCCGGAATTACGAGCATAGAGGAGAGGGACTTAGTTGCTGGCCATTGGCAGCTAGATCTACCACTGCCGCCGCCGATTTAGGGATAACCACCACTACCGATTTGGGGATTTACCTCTGTTCCCCCGCCATGGCTCCGCCATCAGAAGAAGAAACGGGTTTAAAGGGAACCCTAACCCCCGTCAGACCTTGTTTCCGCCAATTTCGTGATCACAAACCACCACCATTGGTGCCGGGAGTTGCCGGAGGAGAGGTTGGCCACCTCTCTCTCTACCGTTTCTCTCTTAAATGTGATGAAGATGTTGTTTACAACGCCATAGGAGAGGCTGTCGCCGGAGGAGAAGCTGTCGCCAGAGGAGAGCCTGATCTACATTTTGGTTTAGGGATGGAGGTGACGCAGAGGGGTTTGCAGATGTGGCGGTCTCAGATGATGGTAGTGACGGTGGTGGCGATTTTAGGCGGCGTTGGTGATGGTGGTGGTGGGGATCAGGCGATTTCAGGCGGTGGTGGGGATCAGACGATGGGGTTGGGGGGGGGGGCTTCTTTTAAGAATTTATGTTTATATATATATATATATTAATTAATAAATAAAATAATTTAATAAATTTATAAAATTTAACTAAATTACAAGAATTGTCCTTTAGGAGTAAAAAGACTTAATTGCCCTCATGTGCAAGGCACATGGGGTGATTTAACTGAAAAACTTAACTGCTGTTAGTGTAAAGGACAAGAAACGAGGCAAGTTTCCAAATAAAGGACACAGAGTGAAAGTCAATTCTTTAAAGGACCCAATCCATAATTATGGTAAACATAAAGGACAAAAATTGTAATTTAGTCTAAAAAAAAAGAACCCCATCTGCTCCAAAACCTAATCTTTGGTAATCTCCTCAGCCCCATTAAACACATGTAACGAACCAACTTTCGGGTTTGCCCTATAATATATTAGTTATATTGTAGGGGGTGTTTTTAAATAAAACAAAGTTGGGGGTTTGTTTTTATGATGGAAATACCTAGTTTTGGGTACAAGGAGTCATTTTGATAGATGGAGGGGCTATTTTGTATTTAACACAAACTCAATTTGTGTTAAATGACATGATTAGGCAAAAACACACATTTGTGTGTGTATACGATTTTAAGAAGGGAGAAGAGAGGGAAGAGCTGAGATTGAATCAAGGTGTTTGCATGAAGAATCTGGATGAATTGAGATGTTCATCTTCTTCCAAACATCAAGTAAGTGCTCATTCCATCTCTTGAACCTCCATTAATGGACTTTTAGTGGGTTTTTTTTGAAAACAAAAATTGGGTTAATTGGTGTGGTGATTATGGTTAAAAGTTGTATAGAAACCTTAATCTAGTGTTATAAATGTTGGAGAATCATGTTTTACATGATTTTAACATCCAATTCAAGAATCATGAAATTATGGTTCTTGAGATGAAAATTGGGGGTTTTCAAATTGATGAAGTTAAATGATGAATTGGTGGTTGGTAAGTGTTTATGGCATTAATAAACACAATTTTTAGTAGAAACCCTCAATTGATTTGATGAATCAAGAACATTGGAGAATTGAGTGAAAATTGGATAAAACCTTAACGGGTGAAAATGGGTTGGTTGTTATCTTGAAAGGTTGAAAGCTTGAAAGAAGCTAATTAAACCAAGTTAGTTATTGGTGAAGATCATAATATCTTGGGTGGGTGTCAAACCTCAAATTGGTGATTTAATAGGAGTTTACTAGATTACTAAACATGTGGAATGTTTAGGTGGTCAAGGCGTTAAAGGTGATAGATTTGAAGAACGGTTGAAATCTTCATTAGCCAAGGTAAGTGCTTTGCACTTAGTTAGTAGTAGATAAGTAGTAGTTACTTGTAAATGGATGTGTTGTTAATTCTATTTATGTGTTGTATGTCGATTTTGACTTATGTGGTAAATGGTTAAAGTAAAGTATGAATGTGGTAGGATTGTTGTAGTTGACATAATGAGGAAATTAGTCAAACTAATGAATGACACTTAGTAAAAGTGGTGTAGTTGAACTATGTGGAATATAGTCACACTAAATGTGGTGATTTGTTGTAAATTGACTTAGTGTGGTATAAGTCAAACCATTGTGGATAATGGTAAAATTGGTGTAATTAAACTTTAGATGTAAAATGTCAAACTATTATGTTGAAATTGGTTTAATTAGACTATGTGGTTAATAGTCAAACTTGATTGTGCAAACGTGGTAAATAGGTGTAATTTGACTTATGTGGTAAAAAGTCAAACTAATATGTAAATGTGGTGAATTTGATGTAATTTGACTTGTGTGGTAAAAGTCAAATTTGTGTGCATAATGTGGTTTGAATTTGGTGTAATGACTTATGTGGTAAAAGTCAAGGTAGTATGCACATTGTGGTTTAAAATTTTGGTGTAAAGACTTATGTGGTAAAAGTAAAACTTATGCATAATGTGGTTGAAATTGGCGTAATGACTTATGTGGTAAAGTCAAACTTGTATGCATAATGTGGTTTAAATTGATGCAGTTGACTATGTGGTATAAAGTCAACAAAATGTGATAATTTGGTGAAATGGTGTATAAGAAGTGTGGAATACTTCAAAGGATGGACTTGGAGTCAAATACTCCAAGTACGGGTAAGACGAGTTGTGGTACTCGCACCGAGGGGTCGTAAACCCAATAAGAAGTGTGGAATACTTCAAAGGGTGGACTTGGAGTCAAATACTCCAAGTACGGGTAAGACGAGTTGTGGTACTCGCACCGAGGGGTCATAAACCCAATAAGAAGTGTGAAATACTTCAAAGGGTGGACTTAGAGTCAAATACTCCAAGTACGGGTAAGATGAGTTGTGGTTCTCGCACCGAGGAGTTGTAAGCCAACTAAAAGGTGATAAATGAGTGGGAGTAAACATGTGTGTGTGTTGTTGCTATACATGTTATATTGATGTCGTATTGCACAAAGATGCAAACGGGTCAGAATGGGTCGGAACGAAAAACGAGTAGTGGTGCCCGTATTGGGGGTGGATAAACTAACATATTAATGTTAGTTAATGTGGTAGACATTGCGTGGTCGAAAAACAAGTAAATATACGTTAGATACTTGTTATATGCAAAAAATTGTAGAAATGGTGAGAATGGAAGGTGTTGTCAGGGAAATGGTTGTGTTCATCTGAACACTACCATGACAGAAGCCTTGTATTTTCCTGGTGCTGAAAGGGAACATGACCGTGTTCATTCAGAACAAAACCGTGTTAAGGGGAACATGGTAGTGTTCATTTGAACACTACCTTGTCATAAATTTGTATTTTTAAAAATGACTTTTTCTTGGGTTTTACCAATGAGGGGACTTGTAGAGAGGTCCCTAGGGCTACTTATCTATACTAACCATATACAAATTGATGTTTTTTATGTATGAAAGCTCCGGAGTGATTCTCGGGTCTCACATCATGTGGATTGGATTCTCGTGGACGTGTTTTGTAAATGATTTTGTTAACCTTCTCGTGGGGAGTCTTTACAAACTATTTGGGGTCGTAACAAGTTGTGGTTAACTTGTTTTATTAACCTTTGATTAAACTACTTTTAGGGGAATATTGTAGTTTAATTCATGTTTGTAGAACTAAAATGGGTGGATACGTTAAATGTTGTATTTGAGACCGCTTTCGCGTCATATTTAAAAAGTTTAAATTGGTTCGAATTTTTGGGTGTTACAACACATAAACCTTAGGAACCCTTCCAAAGAACCCCAATTACTCTCGAAATCCCTGATCTTAAAAAACCCAATTTCCTCCTCGATCGGGAGGATTGGTAGTAGTGGGGAGAAATGGTTGCGGTGGAGACAGAAGGAGCAGTTCCAATTTCCTCCTCGTGAGGGAATAGCTCCGCCATGAGGTTGTTGTCGAAGATGGATTGGTAGTGGTGGGGGAAGTGGTTGCGGTGGAGACAGAAGAGCTATGTTGATAACAGACGGAAACCATTAGAATTTCAAATTGGTGACCGAGTAATGTTAAAAGTCTCACCATGGAAAGGCGTTGCAAGGTTTGGTAACCGTGGTAAGCTCAACCCTAGATACGTTGGACCGTTTGATATACTGGCTAGGGTTGGCCCTGTATCGAATCTCAAGAAGTGCTTGGCAGACGAGACCTTGATCATACCGCCATATGAAATTCATATTGATGATAAACTTCATTTCATCGAGGAACCGATTGAGATTACAGATTGGAAAGTTCAAAAGCTGAGACGTAGTCGAATCAAACTGGTTAAAGTACGTTGGAACTCAAAACATGGTCCTAAGTATACATAGGAACGAGAGGATCAAATGAAAACAAAATACCCCTCCTTGTTTAAGGATACACCAGTTCAAGATGGCACGAATTGAATTTCGGGACGAAATTCTTTTAACATAGGGAGAATGTGACACCCGACATTTCAGGTCAATATCCGTACATGTTATAAACAAGTTTACAATATAATTGTTTTTGTGATTTACTTGATTTCACAAACAAGGACATTTAGGTCTAATAAAAACCGTACATGGTCTCATTTCATATTTGGTAATTCTAGGAGTTACCGGTTCACGTACCATATAAACCGACTAATACGAACGTTTGGGGTGAAATAAAGTAACCAGAATATATATATATATATATATATATATATATATATATGTATTACACAAATTTTTACGTTGGTCAATAAGTTATTTTTAGAATAAATCATATAATATACGTAAAAGTAAACTAACGAACCCTCTCGAAGACGTTACCATGTAGTGTCACCTTTAGGTACTCATACCTACAAATAATCACCTCAACGAATTATACAATCCAAGATTTCAATATTTTTCATTAACGAGCCATAAACTTGTTAAAATTATAATACCGTGAAGAATCTAAACCGAATTAATTTACTGTTTAAAAATCCTAATCAAGATTTAAAATCCACTAATAATCTAAAAACCCACCAACTAAAATGGCTTGACCATCAAATTAACCCAAACCACCCCCCATTTGACTTCTACGGCCGTAACTTATGAATGGGGTCTTTCCCCACATGTTTTTCCTTCTAATCCAATTCTTTAATTCATACACCATACTTCTTTCCTTCTAAACTTTGACAAGGATAATGACTTCCTATCACATCTAGTCATTCCAAATTCAAACCCACAATCCCATCTCCTTTCCTTTATCTCTTACGGCAACCACAACAACACCATTTTCATTGTATTTTTCTTGGGTTCACCCATATTCAAGACTCACTTCTTCCATACTAAGGTGTTCTAAGAATTATTCGAGTGATTTCTCAAGGGGTTTTAACTAAGGACTCAAGACCATCTTCTTTTTCCTTTCAAAAATAATCATCTCTCCTGTGGTCTTCCCTAGCTTGTCTAGAGGTAAAAACTTGATCCTTCACATCTTTATATATTCATGTTATTTTCTTTAAATCATGGCTAAACATGCAATTTGTTCACCAAAATATAGGATGTCTTCATAAATTATTCTAACCTAAGTAAAATAACAAGAAAAGTGTGTCGAGTTCAAGACTTAAAATACGAATTTATGCACGTAAGTATGTGCGCTATAAGAGTATAATTTTGAAACTGATTCTGTCAATTTAAAATTTCAGTAATCGAAACTAGGTGTTTCGATACCTGTTTGCTCAATCGAAACTAGGTAGTTTGATACCTATAACTCAATCGAAACTAGGTAGTTTCGATACCTATTTGCTCAATCGAAACTAGGTAGTTTCGATACCTATTACTCAATCGAAACTAGGTAGTTTCGATACCTGTTGTTCAATCGAAACAAGGTAGTTTCGATACCTTTCTTGCCCAATCGAAACTAGGAAGTTTCGATACCCAGTTTGCTCAATCGAAACTAGGAAGTCTCGACATCCGTTCTGTTCAATCGAAACTAAGAAAGTTTCGATACCTGTTCATCAGTCCCATGGGGCGGTAACTTAGAACTATTTTATAACGAAACAAGTGTTGAAAAACTAAAAAAGATATTTAAACAAAAGCAATCAGATTTGCTAAGTCGGTGAACAATTTGCATATGAGACATTCGGTCATAACACGAATTACCTTTTTTGTAATTAGGGTACGAATAGTCAGGTTTGACTAGAACAATTATCATTGCAAGCATGCAGAAACTCAAGGTGAGTTTCACGACCCCTTTTTACTGTTTTCAATATTTGGGGGAAGAACATACTTACAACTATATTTTATGTGATAACAAGAGAATAAGACTCGACTTTTATGTTTACATGAGTTAAACGATTTTAGGCCGCTAAAGTCCCCTGGAACAATTTAGTAACCATTAACTGTAGCCTAGGGTCCTATGAATAGTACTATGGAGAGTGACGTCTCCCGGTCATGGTTAGTCGCGCTAACCACAATCTGGAGGATTTATGGCCGCATAGAACCGGATAACGAAATTAGGGGCTAAGAACAATTGTCATGGTTTGGTTACGGCTCATGTAGGAACATATTATTTGTATTCCTAGCTAGTTTACAAATGGGTCAACAATTCTTATTCTGATTATCACATGCACCTGAAACTATTTACGAACAATTGAATTTTACAAAGAACTATTTGATTAAACCTGTGAACTCACCAACCTAGTGTTGACATTTTCAAGTATGTTTTTCAGGAAATTGAACGTGATTGCAAGGTTAGCAATGTAGATTACATGCATGCACGATGGATACAACTTTTGGGGGATTTCTCTTGTATAACTCATTGTAATAGAGTCATATTTGTGAAATCTTCACTTTTAGTAAACTCAATTTACATTTTGGAATGTAAAACTTTAAACTTGTTTATGTATCCATTTATCATGTATGTGTTTGCGGTAATCATATGCTTTGGAAACCATGAACGTTACGCCTCGCGTTTCCGCCTTGGCGGGGTGTGACATTAGTCTTCCATTCTCCGGCGACTGGTTCCTCTTCTATTCTTCGACGACTGGTTCATCTTCCATTTTGGTGGTGGCGGGTGGTTACGATTTTGCAGGTGGGGGTTGAAGATGACGATTTAAGTTGGTGCGGGTGGTGGCATGGGGAGGGGAGCAGGGGAGGTGGGTGGAAGATGAGGATCTAGGGTTTTTGTTTTTGGGAAGATGGTTTTTGTTTTGTGTACTTTACCTAAATGGTCCCTGTATTAATTTAAGAAAATGACATAATTAGTCCTTATTAATAAAATACTAAAATACCCTTATTTTTAACAGGAAAAAGTAACAGATTTAGTGGGTAGTACTTAATTGAGACAACTAGGTAACCACAGGGAGAAAAAAAGTCAAATTGAAACTAATGGACCAAAACCGTTATTTTGACCAAACCACATGGGCTAAAAATGAAGTTTACTCTAAAATGAAAAGTCGGAGGTTTGTTGCAAAAGTGGAGTTTTACTACTTTGGGTGAAAAGGGCCAGATTTGAAAGTCTAGGGGCTGTTTGGTAACTTTCTAAAAATCAGATTTTTAAGGTGGGGGATTTCTCACAAACACATTTGGTGTGTTTGTGTGTGTCGTGAATGAGAGAGCAAGAAGGGGAGTAAGGCCAAGAACACAAGAACTAGTGATTGCATGCTTGTTTTGAGGATTTTGATCTGCAGAATCATTTCCAAACAACAAGTAAGTGTTCTATGCATCTTTTGAAGCCTCCTTAATCTTGTTCTTGATGGGTTTTGATGGAACCAAGCATTGGGGCTGAATTGGTGGTTATATATGGTTAATAACTTGTTTAAAGTGATAACCTAGCTTGATTAGTGCTAAATAGTAGTTAATAACATCATGATAACATCCAATTTGGAGATTCAAGAATTAGGGTTCTTGAGGGGAATTTGGGGGTTTTTTATTTGAGGATGTTTAAATGATGGATTGAGGGTTGGTAAGTGTCTATGGTGGTAATAGACACTTTAATTGATAAGAAACCTCGAACAATTTGACAATATGGAAATCAGGGTTCTTGAGAACCTAATTTGGGGGTTTTATAATTGGAGGTGTTTAAATGGTGAATTGAGTATGGATAAGTGTTTTTGATGTAATATAAACACATTTTCAAGTATAAAACTCAATTGAATTGTTGAACTATGAATTGTTGAAATTATGGAATTGGGTGAAATCCTTAACGGGTCAAAATGGGTAGAATTGGATTGTTAATGGTTGAAAGCTTGTATGGGGCTTAATAAACCAAGATTAGATGATAGTGAAGATCATAAGATCTTGGGTTGGAGTTAAACTTCAATTTGCTGTATGTTTTGGGGGTAGACTAGATTACTTAAACCTATGGAATGTTTAGGTGATCGAGGCGATAAAGGTGATAACTTTGAGGAACGATTGGAATCTTCATTGGCAAAGGTAAGTGCTTTGCACTTACTTAGTAGTGGATAAGTAGTTTATATGTAAGTAGATTATGTGGTTTAATTCTATTTACATGTCGTATGTTGATTTTGACTATGTGGTATATGGTCAAACTAAAGTGTGAGTATGGTAGAATTGATGTAGTTGACTTAATAAGGAAATTAGTCAAACTAACGGGTGAAATGTGGTAAAAGTGGTGTAGTTGACTAATGTGGTAAATTATCAAACATAATATGGTAAATAGGTGTAGTTGAATAGTGTGGTATATAGTCAAACTAAAATATAGAATGTTGTGATTGTTGTAAAATTGACTTAATGTGGCATAAGTCAAACCATTGTGGATAATGGTGAAATTGATGTAAAATTGACTTAATGTGGTATAAGTCAAACCATTGTGGATAATGATGAAATTGGTGTAATTTGACCTTAGTGGTATAGGGTCAAACTATTATGTTGAAATTGATATAATTAGACTATGTGGTTAATAGTCAAACTTGAATGTGAAATGTGATAAATAGGTGTAATTAGACTATGTGGTTAATAGTCAAATTTGAATGTGCAAATGTGGTAAATATATGTAACTTGACTTATGTGGTTATTGGTCAAACTAATGTGTGATATGTGGTTAAATGGTGTAAATGACTCAATGTGGTTAAGAGTCAAGTAAAGTGTAGATTGTGGTACTATTAGACTAAAATTGACTTAATATGGTAAGAGTCAACCGTTGGCGGTAAAACGGTAAATTGGTTGATTACATGAAGTGTGGATACTTCATGGATGTGTTTACATGAAGTGTGGATACTTCAGGGATGTGTTTACGTGAAGTTAAATACTTCACGAGTGGTAGTGAGGTCAAGTACCTCACGGGTGAAAGAGAAGTCAAGTACTTCACAAGTGACATGAAATGTGGATACTTCATGGGTCGGCATGGAGTTAAATACTCCATACGAGAAAGCGAGTGGTGGTTCTCGCAATAGACATGTGGATATGTCAAGTTGATGAATGATGAAACTTTAGGACTTGTATGGGTCAATGCATGTCTAAGTTATAGGTCGTTGTATGCCTAAACAATTAATTGGTAGAACTTGAAGTTAAACACTTCATGGCTGCAAAACGGGTTGTGGTTCTTGTGTCGGGCGTGTCTAACAAATTGATATTTTGACCTTGGGTGTTTAAAATATTCACAAAATGTTGTTGGTGGTTTAAAACGACTAGGGGTCGAGCCAGTAAGGTCAAAAATACCAAAAACTACAAATTGGGGTTGGCTGGTGCAGGGCTGGAGTCTAGGACGCCCACTGGGCAAGTGGGACGCCCAAAGTGGGACGCCTGGGACGCCTGAAGGGTTCTGCCAGCGCCCAAGTGGGACACCTGTTGGCTGAATTTTTGAGTTTTCTTCCTAGGACACTTTGGGGGGTCTTGGGACTTGCTGTATCATTAGTAATGGTTTATTTGTGATATTTTGAATGTAGGGAAAGCTCCGGAATGATCTCGGGTCTTGCCAAAGTTGGACATCGGATTCTCAAAGTTGTTTTAGATGCTTGTTTTGTTTAAAACTAATCTCGTGGATGGGAATACATCTTGCTGATGTAGTTTTGATTAAACTTCTCGTGGGAGACTTTTACAAACATGTTGGGTTGTTTAACACTTGTGTATAAGTGTGACTAACTTGACTTATTTTATGTATTTTGAAAGTCTAACTTATGTTTGTAAAACTTAAATGTGTGGATACGTTATATTTTTGTTTGGGACCTAAAACTCTGTGTTGTTTTAAAAGCTTAAATTGGTTTGAAAAATCCGGGTGTTACACCTCTCATATGTGAAAACCGTGTGGAAATGATGTGGCGCCTACGTGGCAGTTTCTACACTCAATATTTCGTGGAGTATACCCCTTAGTTATTAAACCCAACAATTCAACTCTTTAATCATGTATAATTTAAACACAATCATTGTCTCCAACAAAGCAACCTCTTTATTCACCTAAACATGTTTCTACACTTCCAAATGTTCCTACATTTCCATATGTCTTAATTTCAAAGTTCCAACGATGAGGTATGTACTTCTTGAAGCCCCACCCAAGATCCAAATTTGGATTCAGGATCACTAGTGATCGTGATGAGTTAGTTGGTTGATGGAGAAGACGCTTATAGAGAAACGAGTGACATATAAAATGTGCAAGTTGTGGAATTGGAAAGTTGTTAGTAACAAATAAATTATGGTTTATTTCGGTTTCTTAAACTTCATGCATTTGGATGATTGGGAAGATATCTAAATGACAACTATGTCTAAACCTCTCTCATATGTTCCTTAAGACCTCTTTTCTACACTCATTCACAAGTGTTTAAAGCAATTGATAGTGTTTAGTACAAAATAAAGTGATAAGGAAAAATAAAGTGATACGGAAAAATAAAGTGATACGGAGAAAGAGAATCTCTCCTATCCTACAACCATATGCAAGGAAGTGCCATGCATCTACTAAAAATATCTAGTATGGTTTTAGGGGCATTAGGATCGGATAATTGAATATTTTGCACGTAAGGTCCTATATATGAGACATGAAACAACATCGTTAGTCTCGTCAAAAGGGTTAGAACTCGTGACCAAAATCCATCGTAAAAGTGAATAAAAAATGTCCAAAGAGAGCGGAATAGTAGTTCAGTAGTGAATGCACGATGAGTGAATGCTTACCTTCCCTCTTGAGGATGTACTTACAGGTGAAAGGTTCGACCATTGTTACTGTTCACCGTAATGCGATTGCTATAACACGAGGAATGCCTTACTGCATCCCTGTTTCCGTCATTTCAAGTCAATGTATGATCCTCCGGACTCATTGTCACCCTTTCTGTGTTAAGACACATTTAAGGCATGTTACGATCATGTCTTGACTTTTGAAGTCTCGAGCTCTAGGCACAACACATCTTCCATATGTTATTCTTCACATGTCCGGATCATCATCACTCTAGACGACACTCATTCTACAATATGACCTTTAAACAATATGTCTCCTTGGCCCACTTATGTGTTCTCCTTACACGTGAATACCAATAACAGTCATCCCATCAATATGATTAGTTGGTGTGCCATAGCTAATTACATTAACAAGAGAACCACCTAAAATCCACATTTGCTCACCTAAGAGCAAGGGTATACCCAAGTGATGTGGGTCTCAAGTGATGAAAAAGTGCACGCCACGTGACGCCACGTCACACTCTTCATTATCACACAATCCATCACTTGGCAAGGGAAATACCCAAGTGATTGAGGTGGTGTGATAATTAAATATTTTTTAATATTCATTTAAATAAAATAAAACATAATAAAATTAAACCTAAATAATATTTCATTAATAATTAAAATTACAAAAAAAAATAACCTAATGATTTGAATTTTCGTAAAGATACTCAATCAAGTCCGCCTTTAGTGCGTTATGAATTTCTCGATTGCGTATTTCTTGTCGGTTTACTCGCTTTTGATTTTCATCAATTTCTTCATGCGTATGCTCCTCCCCATTTGGGTTATATTGACAAATTGTCACTCCTTGGTCCTCTAAAATCATATTATGCAAAATCACACAAGCATACATACTGTTTCGAAATTTGCTTGGAGACCAAGATCGAGCCGGCTGTTCGATTATATGCCACTTATTCTTCAAGAGACCGAACACTCGTTCGATATCTTTTCTTGCCGCCTCATGAGCCTTTTTATAATTATTACGTTTAATACCTTCTATACACGTAAGAGACTTGACAATTGTAGCATATTCTGGATACATTCCATCGGCTAGATAATACCCGCGCTTGTAATACGATCCTCTAAGTTCAAAAGATGAGTCGGGTGCGGTTCCATTGATCATATCGTCGAATATAGGCGATTGATTAAGAAAATTAATGTCATTGTTCGCACCGGAAACGCCAAAGAATGCA
Source organism: Smallanthus sonchifolius (assembly GCA_023525975.1). Classification (NCBI taxonomy): domain Eukaryota; kingdom Viridiplantae; phylum Streptophyta; class Magnoliopsida; order Asterales; family Asteraceae; genus Smallanthus; species Smallanthus sonchifolius. Next base: position 25,098,401 of record CM042021.1, on the reverse strand, counting down.
TGCCAAAATCATAGATCATTTGAAGCCACCGCTTCAAGCATAATACTAGGACGATGATGATCACCGCTTGCAAACTGACCTCGCACGCATTGGGGCAATTTTTCCTATCCCAATGCGTGCAATCGATGCTACCGAGCATCCTAACAAATCCGTGTTTAGCTTCATGTGCAACATATAATTGTTGAATGTAGCTAGCCGACGGTTTACGTAAATATCTCTTACCATACAATAGAATTATAGCTTTAGAAAACTTGTAAATACATGACCTGATCGTTCGTTCTGACATCTTCAAGTAATCGTCAAACGAATCACTAGCGGTGCCATACTCCATTTGACGAATTGCGGCTGTACACTTTTGAATGGAGGTAAAGCCAACCCAACCTCTCGCGTCAACCCGTTGACGGAACCAAGGCACGTCTCTCTCTCGAGATCATTATTAATTCTTAAAAATAAATTCCAGCTCATTCGAAACCGGGTATTAAATTGCTCCTCCCCGTACAGACACCCTTCGTCAAAGTAATCTTTGAGTAAGAGTGCGTTAGCAGCCGCCCGATCACGGTTGAGATGTGTACTTCATTTTAATGGTCTTGAGGGCGATTCCGCTTCTTGCCACCACATAACCGCCGTCGATGCGCAAACGCCGAACGACATTTGCTGTGCTTCTTCGCTTGAAGAAGACATTTTAGTAGTATAAAGATTTGTGTAGTATAGGAGATGAGATAAAATGTATGTTTTTTGTATTTATATAGGAGATGTGAGATAATAGAAACTAAATTAAAAAACTTTTTTTTAAATATTCAAAGGGTTAAATCTGCATACTAAAAGATATTGAGGGGGGAAAGTTGTAACTAACTTAATATCCCAACACACATATCCCCTTTTTGTTTGCTACCAACAAAGCTCTCTATCTCTCTCCTCTCTCTCCAAAATTATTTTATCTTCGAAATTCTCCGGATCATCAACGATCAATCGAATGAAAACTCGATTGAAACCCTAAAAATGTTGTGTATTCACCTATCTGGATTCGATTGATTCCTCCAAATTTCCATTTCTCCGATCTCAATCATCCTATAAACAAAACCCTAGCGATTTTAACCTTTCGATTTTAGATTCCGGAAAAGAATTACAGAGAAGAAACACAAAACCTAGATTTTGAGAATATGTATCGAAGACTGACGTTTTAGATGAATGCGTTTTGAGGCAGATGTACAATTTGATCTAATTGAAAGAGTACTTCGTGTCGATAGATGATGATTTAGGGCAGGATTTTTCGATTTTGAATAGATTTGATTGACGCAGAATTAGAGTGTATGTAAACAAGCTGTGAAGGCAGTAGATTTAACTCAGTTTTTAATCGTGTAGAAGGTTGTGAATAGGTTAGATTTTTCGTTAGTTCTGCAAAATGAGCTTGGAAAACGAAGATGACAGCTCAGCTATGGAGGCATCTGATTCGATTAATGAATCTGAAAAGTAATTACTGTATTTTGCCATACTTTTTCGTTAAAGTCCTCTTTTTTGTTTGATGTTAATTTAGGTTTAATTTGTTTTTATTTTGTTGTATGATTCAGGAAACTGAGAATTTCGTATACTAGAGATTTTCTCCTTTCATTGAGTGAGTTGGAAATCTGCAAAACACTGCCCAGTGGATTCGATCAATCAAGTCTGAGGTAGATTTATGTTTACTATCTGCCAATTATGTCAACTGTTCTATTGGTGTTACTGTATCATGTGATTGTGTTAATATTGCTTCACAAATATTAGGGAGTTTGAAGAGAGTAGCATACATGAACGGCCAAGAACTCATGGGAATTTGCCGTTACAAGGTTTCCGTCAGAATGATTACAGCTCTTCACCGCCCACTAGGGGTGATTCAGGCAGTTTCTCCCGTGGAGGTTATGGAAGATGGGACAATCGGTCTTCTGGATGGAGTGATAAAGATGGGGATTCACAATCTGATATGCATCCAGGTTTGTTTCTTGAGTGAATAGCATATAGTATAATTGATAAGTGATTATGCACATTGTTTTATCATCATTTCAATAGTTTGCTTCTTATAGCATTCTAAACTCGGACAATTGGAGACACATAGGTTGGTTTGCGTATTCCTGTCACGCAGTGTCCTACCTACTGTTTCACTCATTGGATTTCTATTGTATTTAGTTTAACTCAAGGTTTCGCTAATCACAATTTGTTCAGTGTATAGGTTTCTAAAGTTGCTGATGATCTTTTGGATTCATAACGTAGTTTTATTTCCAAAGTAGTTTTTTTATTCCTCCATTTATGTTTAGAGCATGTAGTTTTAGGAAGTAGAAAGACAGCCAATTTGCTTCTATGCATGTATGTTATTGTATCCACCGATGATATATTGAAATAATAATTATGATTTTTCTAAGTGAAGCGGCCTACTAGACGTGTTCTGCTTCTTATAAGCTATTAAATGCTTAGTGAGAACTAAAAGTTTGCTTGTGCTGATATGGGTAATTGGGTATAGTGTTTATTAATAGCCATTATAAGATATTCCTCTGTCTATAGTCTTTGTCCTACTTTTTATTTTGTTCCATTTACCAAATAAGCTACCCGTTTAAGAAAAAAGACTGCCATTAAGATGGATCTTCCAATTTGATTTTATGACTGGACTTTAATTTTGATTATTTTGGCTAGTTAGCTCAAGTTAGGGATCAATGGTAGATGAGAAAGGCCATAATTTGTTTTTAGTGGTCTGTTAGGTTCATTAAAATGTATTCTTGTCAACTGGGATGATTATAAGAGAATGGTAGCAGAAATGTTATTTAAGTGGCGGTACATGGGTTAGGCGGTTAGCGGTCTGTTTTTCATTGGGATAGTCTCATGTGATACATTATCTGGTTACACATAATAAGTCAAATAATTCAGGTTATATTTGTACTAGTTTTTATAGAATACATTTTTCGAACATAATAAATGCAGAAACAAGATCCTCCTAGTATGTTACATTGAAAAGGAGAAACCCGTTTTGATTGATTGATTCAGTGTATTGATAGGTGGCATCTGGTATTGCAATAAATAAAAAAGTAAACGAACAAAAATGGTAATACAATTCTGAATGATTGATTCTTTGTGTTTTGGTCATATGATCATTGGTTGAGGTGATAGTATGATAATATACTGGTGGTGTGAATGTAGAAATCCTATAATGTATTATAAATATAATGCAGACAAAGTTTCATTGATTGTGTCGCGTGCCTAACAGCCAACCAGCATTTATGATAAGAAAATTAGGGTTCCCAAGTTTCTGATTGATGGCCTAGTACCTACCACTCCTTGTGTTGTAATTGCTAGTATTTGTTATATGAGCTGAGGTATTATGTGTCTTATTTTTTATCGTCAGCGGTCAGATTACACACACACATGCATATACATATTGGAAGGATAGAAAAGTAATTTCATCAAAATTTAAGAGTTTTACTTAAATACAAGTTTTAAATCACAAGGTACAACCATTTAAAACATATGGCCGACTTTTAAACCAACTTCCCCCCACGATTTTTAAACGGTCATAACCTTTTCATATGTTAATATTTTAAAAAAAAATACACCATAAAATCGAGCATTTTATTCTCTTTAATTTGAGTATGGTATTGCTATAGTTTTTTTTTTAATTTAAAAAATTAACAATACGTGATTATGCGCTTTACCAGTGTCTGTGTTAGTGTGTTGTGTTCACATCCGCATCGCGCAGACACCCCTCTAGTATATATATATATATATATACATATTTATATTGGTCATAGTTTTCTTGTTTAGATTCTGGAAGATCTAATTATGGCAATCAGTCTCGGCGACCATGGCAAAATTCTGAGCATGATGGACTTCTTGGTAGTGGTTCTTTTCCAAGACCCTCAGGATTTGCAGGTGGGACCTCTGCTCCAAAGGGATCCACAAATGAACACTATCATCTCAATAGGAGTAACGAGGCATATCAGCCCCCTCGCCCTTTCAAGGTTTAATTTTCTAAATTTTGTTTTGCTAAACATCATTTGGATCTGTATAATTTTTCTTCCAACGAATCTCTGTGTGTGAATGTGTTAAGTGGTGGCAATTTCGACCCATTTACTTATATGAACGGGTCAATTCATGTTATGTTTTACCTCTAAAGGTTAAAATCACAAAAAAATAGCTTATAAGGGAATGTGATAAATGGATTTTACGGATCAAAGTCACCCAGTATAAGACTTATAATCAGATTATTTAAAAAAACTAGATTATTTTCAATATTATGTAATTTTTTTTATCATTTCAATACACTAATTGTTTATAAAAAAATTACAGGATTTGGACATTTTATTTCAATTTTGGGTCAATCTGACTCGTTTAGGACTTCTACCGAAAACTACCTTTTTCAATCCAAACCTGTTTTGACCCATTACACAACCTGCGTAATTTGCCACCACTGGTATGTGTTTGTATACTTATATGCATATTTACTGTTTTGTTAGGCTGGGCCGCCTTCCCGTCCGAACGCTCATGACTCATTCAATGATGAAACATTTGGTTCCAGCGAGTCTGCAAGTCAGGATAGGGCAGAAGAAGAAAGAAAGAGAAGAGGTAACATATTTGTATAAACCCTAATTTTATTTTCTGTTGGGGGTTGGTGATCTGGAATGTTGACTTATGCTCTTTAATTTTCTTTCAGCTTCTTTTGAATTAATGAGGAAGGAACAACAGAAAGTGCTACAAGAAAAGCAGAAAATGAATGCAAATAAGGTTAAAGATGACGAGTTTACAAACCTTGTTTTGGAAGAGGCCAAGGAAGTAGGGATTTCCGAGGCTAGTGGTGAATTGAATTCTGCAGTTCAATCTGTTCTAAAGGATGATTCTGGGAAATCATCTATTCTGTTGCAGTCTTCCAAACCCCGTCCACTTGTACCACCGGGATTTAAAAGTACAATTACTGAGAAGAGTTCGACCACAAAACCGGTTTCTTCAATTGACAAAGAGGTAAATATCTAAAAATATAAAATTATGTATGTATACTGTGTTTATGTCTAGTTAATGTGCTCACTCATACTGATTAATAGTATTTAGAGGCAACTGTTTCAGCCCGTTTACTTATGAAGGGGTCTATTTGGGTTATGTAAATAAAATTAACTAAAAAGGGAACAAATACTTTTTTTTGCAAGTGTCAAACGGTTGAAACTTGAAAGTCACTGAAATTGTAATTTTAATACATTATTTCTCCTAATTTATTTTATTAAAAAGTTAGTCTGTCATTGAACTAATGTAATTTTTGTAATCATACTTGACACATTAATTCTAAGTTTTTTTCTATTACGAAGTGTTTTGGGTGCACCCGATCGGACCTGAACCAAAATACCCGTTTTGAACCATTACGGGACCGCCCATTTAACAATCTATAATAGTATGTGTATATTCATGGTTCTTGACCAGCAATGAACACATAGTGCTTTCTCTCAGTTTATGTAGTCACTCATTAGTCAAGTCTTTAAAATGAATTGAACATTCTTTTCCTGAAGGTCAACTAAACTGATAAGAATAAAATTGACCATCATATGATCTTTTAACCGACATATTTCTTGTTCATGTATTATATAGCAGAATCCAAAACCTGGAATCGAGGAAATTCATATGCTTGCCAAGGGTAACCACACTCAAAATGGAACTCTAGATAACCAGGTGAACATACAATCAGCTGATCATCATTTGCACAGAAACTCTGGTTTTCTAGAAGTCCATGAAGCTGTGGATGGTGAAGCTTTTGAACTTGCGACAAATAAAATTATCAGCAATTCCAGTCAGGAGAGCACAATCCTTGGGAAATTTTTCGGAAGTGGTCCAACAATTAAAGATGGTGGACCCACAGGTTTTCTTGAGGTAAACATTTATAGAATGAGATTATGTTTTAGGTAGGATTGTAAACGAGCCTAGCCGAGCCCAAGTTCGTCTAGGCTTGACTTCGGGCTCGTTTAACTTAAGAGAGATCAAGCTCGGCTCGTGAGTAGTTTTTCAAGCTCGAGCTCGGCTTAGCTCATTTATTATTTGTTAATTATTTTTTTATATATTTTAATAATTATTTGTATATATATTTATAATTATAATTTTTATATTTAACATAATATATATCATTTAATTATTGTTATTATAATTTTATATATAATAATTATATAAATATATATTTAATATATTAAATAAAAAATTTATAAATAAAAGGCTCATTTAGTCTCGCGAGCCTGCTCGAGCTCGTTTATTAAATGAGCCTCAATAAAATCTCGAGCTCGTTTTAGCTTGGCTCGATCCGAGTTTTTAACAAGCCGATCTTGAGTAACTCACGTACGGCTCGGCTTGTTTACACCCCTAGTTTTAGGTCTCGTGAAATAAATTTGTAAACTTTAAGGTAATGAATTTATTTATTTTTTGTTCTGCAGCAGAAGAGTAAACCAGATGATCCTTTGAGTCCACACAATACCCAATCATCTAGATTTGCTCTGTGGTTTAGTGAAGACGGTATATTTATCTTCACAGCTAGTAATTTGCATTTATCTGGCTTTATCCTCTTATCCGTGACTCCTATTTTTTATTTTCATATTGCAGAAAAGAAACCTGTGGATGATTTCTCATCTAGCAGACCAAATGACTTGCTTTCACTGATTGGTGGTGGTGACAAAGCTGGCTCACAAGTTCCCAATATTATATCTACCGGCCCCATTGCACCAGAATTATCACGCAAGGGATTTGGAATTACTGAAACGCCCTCAGGCTCAAAACACAACAATTTCAGGCAGGAGTCTGCACCACCTCCAGTTGCTGCAGTCCTTACATGTGAAGACCTTGAACAGACTATAATGTCAGAGTACAGTGAAAAAAGTTCAAATTTGCAGCCACTTGTCCCTGATTGGAGTGGTTCTAGTCAAGAAAACGCGGATGCTATAGCAGTTAATAATCATGCAACTCATCACTTGCTATCATTGTTACAAAAAGGAACCGCCATCGATGATGGGCCGAATACAAATATCAGGCCCGTTGAGGCCCATCTTATTTCTGAAAAGCCCAAAGATGGTAGCAATCAGGAAGGTGCTACTTCGGGCCAGAATCTTTCACTCGAAGCCCTTTTTGGGACAGCTTTCATGAAAGAGCTGCAGTCAGCTCAAGCACCCGTTTCTGCACAGAGGGCCCCATCCGGGTCTGCCTATATCGAGCCTCATGAATTGCCTGTATCTAATGTTGATGGAATGGGACCCACCATGACAAATTATGAAAGCAACCCTTTGTCCTTAAAGCAGCAACAGCCAGATGGCTCTGAAAGCTGGCTAAACTTTGATGGTCAACGGGTTGGTATTGATTCGTCCTGTAAACAAACCATTGGCACAGGTGAAATTCAGCTTCCCGAAGAGGAGAGCTTGATTATAGTTGGCGATCCTGCAAATACCCGTAATTTGAATACAGGGAAGATGTTACCAGCTGATGTGGCATTTGATATATCAGAGAAACTTGCAGTTCTTAGTTCTGGTAATCGTTTTGCTCGCGGGCCCTATGACATGTTGGAAACTGAAAGACAGTTTAACAATCATAACCGGAGACCAATGTTTCATCCATTAGACCCAAACACTCAGCATATGAATTCCCAGATGAGATTTCCCGAGCATCTTATGCAACGTGACCCTCATCTTAATCAACAATTTCCAGGAAGTATGCAGATTCCTTTTCATCATCCCGATGCTCGGGTTACTGGGTTTGATGTTCCTGTTAACGTTCATCCTCAAATGTTGCCACAAATGAGGATGCAAGGCAACATCCCGCCACCTCACATGCTGCGTGATCTTCAGAGACCTCAAGCATCCAATTTTATGCCAGATCATGGATTCCCCTTTCCTCATCAACAGACCAACATTGGTGGACTCGGTTTGCCATTATCTGGTAATTTCTTTCTAACTTTATTCCTGGTGCATAGTTGTTAGAGGCGCACTCAAGGCGCATAGGCCTCGCCTGGGGCCTAGGCGCAAGGCGCAAAAAAAGCGAGGGCCTGAGAAAAAAAAACGCACTTAAAGGAAAAAATTTAAAATATATTATGTATTGGAAAATAATATTATTTTTCAAATAAAATAAAGAAAAGCTATTATATAACATTTAATATCATCTAATTAGTACCAAAATGTTCAAAGTCATACCAAAATGATCAAATACCTAGGAAATGAGCTTCAATAAGTATTGTGGAAGCTTTTATAAGCTCAACCATAACCTAGGAAATGATAATAAAGCATAAAAAAACTGCGCCTCTTATCCTCAATATGCGCCTAAGACATAAAAGCCCAATCACTGCGCCTCGCCTCAAAACTGCGCCTAGGCGCCCCATCGAAGCGCATCGCATATCGGATTTTGGGACCAAACCCATCGAAGCGCATCGCACAATTTAAAACCAAGGGGTTGGCACGAACATGACCCGTTTAACCCGATTTTTTTAAACCGTCTGTAAAACAACTATGTTTAAACTACAAAAACTGATGCTCATTTCAATTCTATCTTTTAAATTTTGATATAAAATACCCGTTCAGTTTAAGTTATGACCTTTAAATAAACGTGTTCGCGGGTTTGACCTGAAACTGACCTGAACCCATTTAGACTAAATCCAAACTCACGGATTTCATGTTAGGTTTGTGTCATGTACTCGTGTTAGAAATTCACACCCCTATTTGAAAGAGTATGTGGTATGGAATAATCAGATAATCAGCTGTAACAAAATGTTACACGCTGAAGTAGATAGTGTTTGGATAATGCTTCTGCTGTTTGAAGTCATGATAATCAGATGATCACTTTTAGAATACAACGCCAAATACCCGCTTAATGAAGTGGTTTTGTACGTTCATATACATATTCTAGCCCAACTTGCTTTTGTTTCACCGGATGCTTCTTTTGGTACTCTAATACTGCATTTGTGGGTCCCAGTTGGTGATGGTAGCAGTGGAAGCAACCATCCGGAAGCACTTCAGAGGATGATGGAGATGGAACGGTGGACCCAGTCAAAGCAGGTACGTCCCGTCAACACAGGACACAGCCAAGGGATGTATGGGCAAGGGCAAGGGCATGAGCTGGATATGGGCTTCCGATTCAGATAGACGGTAAGGATATGATAGTCGTGTACATGGGATGTTGTGTGCTACCAGAAACCCACATTTGTAGCCACCGAGGTTAGGGTGTCGGTTACTGAAACCGTAAGAAAACAGAGATGTGGAAGTTAAGTTGTTTTCGTATTGATTTTTGTTTAGATTGTTGGATAAAGTATTCTAGTTAAGGTTTCATTTTCTTTGATACCATTTGCTGAGATTCAGAATGTAGAATCTGTGATATTTTATGTTGTAATGCATATCTACTTACAGGTTAGTTTTGCTTATTGGTGGCACCTGATCATATAGGGGCAGGTAACATAGGAATAATACTTGCACAATGGCTTCATTTAATCCAATATCTTTCCTGTTTAGTATTCCCATTGACAAGTCAAAATATGATTAATTCATGGGAAAATCCTCAAAATCTTTTTATTACCAATCATTTCCTCTAATTTATCCTTGACCCATTTTTTCTTTTTCTGATCTAATACCGTCGTAGTATCCGACAGTATAATGTTGTCGCGCGACGGTGTTTAGAACCAATTACAGCCCGCCATGTGTCCCAAAAAAGTCGGATTCGCCCGTATATTTGAAAAAATCGGACGGTGTTTTAGCGTCGTCCGGCGGTGTTTAAAAAAAAAGCACCTCAACAATTTTGTAAAAAAAAGTAAAATAAAATAAAATCCTGTTTAAAAAAAATTAATGATCTTTTACAAATACAATGAGATATTACCTCTAACAATTTTGTAAAAAAAAAGAAAAGAAATTACCGTCGAGTCCGCCTGTGTTTATAAACATACCGGCGATTCTGACCTTTATGAGACACATGACGGGCTGTAGTTGGCTGAGAACAACGTCGGACGACAATGTTATACTAGCGGATCCGACGGTGTTAGGGGGATATTATTGAAAAAAAATGGGTCAAAAGGACATTATGGGGGAAATGATGGGTAAAAGGGACATGAGAATTTTCCCTTAATCATTCAAATTAGAGGTGCACAAACCGGATTTTTTTCGGATCCGAACCGGATCCGTCAAACTTGGTCAACAACCGGACACATTGGAACATGTTCCGGATCGGATCCGGTTAAGGGAGTGGAGAGTTGGAACCTATTGGGACCGGACCGGATATGGAACTGGACCGGACAAAAAAAACGGTTCCACAGGATTTTAAAAAAAATATATATTTTTTTTAAAATTAACAAAGATATACTATAAAATACATGTTTTATTTATTTTTTATATTTTTTTAAGTGATTTAACAATAGTTCGTACAAAAAAATTACAAAAAACATAATTGAATCACAAAATATATATTATTTATTATGACTCGTTATTCGTCGTCTACTCGTCTTAATCTTCGTAACATCGGTTTTCAATCTTCTTCGCTTGAGATACGTTGGGCTTCATCATAAGCTTGTTCTTCGTCAGAAAGTGGATTCGCCGCCCCTTGTTCTACTTCGAATTCGTGTATTTCTTGTTTAATGTCAAGCTCGCCTTCTAGTTTTGTAACATGTTGTACACGTTCGGCGGCATCCAAATGGTCCTTCAAGCAAATACACATCTCCATAGATTCCGGTGTAAGCCTCGTTCTTTGAATAGATAAAACCCCGCCACTAAGAGAAAAAACAGATTCCGAAGCTACCGTGGAAGCTTGGACGGTTAGTAGGTCACGGGCCATTGCGGCTAGAACGGGATATTGGGATTCCCTTCCTTGCCACCAACTCAAGATATCAAAGTTTTCAAATTCTTCGGATCTTAAAGTTGAAATAAAGTCGGTTGCTTGATATCTCTCAAGCTCGCTACTTGGTGTGCTTCAACGAGCTCGTTTAGTATTTTCGTTTCTTAAAGTGCTAAATAAATTTAGCATCGGGTTCCTTGAACTACTAGAACTTGAACCCGAACCCATTGATTCACGTATGTTTGATGGATCACCACTTCCACCATATTTGCGTAAATAATAATCAAACATATTATTAAAAGCCGAATTGAAATCCCTTATTGCATTTGATTCAAAATTTGGGTCTTTCTCAAACATATTTAAATCGTTCGATATTGATCCAATTAATGTTTCAACATCGGTTACATTAATCGTTGGGTTTAAGGCGGCCTAACATGTAACAACGGCCGACATTTCCGAAAAATATTTTTTAAATTTAGCTTTCATAGGTGTTACCATTTTTTCAAAAATAGTGCCGTGATATTCAAACTCTTTTAATTTATTACATATTAAGTATAATTGTTGAAGTATTAGCGAAGACGTGGGATAATAAACTCCCGATAAACATGTAGTTGCATTTTTAAAAACCTCAAGCAAATTAGTTAGTTTCTCGATCATATCCCAACTTATATTATCAAATTTTTGTGAACAACGTTTCTTTTGGACAAGTTCATCATGGAAATGTTTTAAAATAACTCTTTGCCTTAAGGCCGATTCAAACATTTTCCATGTCGAGTTCCATCTAGTAGGTACGTCCCAATTTGGACCTAAAAAGATGGAATCTGTTTGTTGGCACAAGTTTCTATAGTTTATATATCTTTTTTTGCTTGTGCTAAAAACTTCTCGTAACATCACTTTAAAATTTTCTTTCACTTCTCTTATTTCTTGGACGTTTAGACCGTCTTGCACAACCAAGTTAATGATGTGTGCAACACATCGACTATGAAAGAAAACACCGTTACAAGGCGGTTCATATTTTATTTTTAATCTTTTCACCGCGTTTGTGTTATTTGAAGCGTTATCAAAAGATATTGAAAATATTTTTGGTTGAATTTTATAAGTCTGAATTACCGAGTCTAAATATAAAATAAGTTTTCACCGGTATGTGGATATCTAAAATAATCAAACGCAATCGTACGCTTCATCATGTGCCACGACTCGGGTTGAACCCAATGTGCGGTAACGCAAAGGTACGATTCGGGTAAACCATGTGGAGCGGACCAAACGTCCGTTGTTAAGTTAATGCCGGTATTTAAATTTTCAAAACCTAAAGTTATATTTTTTTAGCTCTTTTCCACATTTTTAAACAATTTCTTATCAAAGTAGAACGACTTATATTTGTGTAACTCGGTTGAAGCGTCTCTTGTATCATCCTCGTCAAGCGCGGTTTATCAAAGTGATCAAAAGGCAATCCTTCTTGAATGACGAAATGTGTCATTCTCTCACGAACCTTCTCGACATTGTATTGCCAAACTCCTCCATCCCTACCAATTTGAGTTTGATCTTCACCTTGAGTGTGTTTTGCGTGACTACCAATATGTTTCCTCAAAGTGCTATTTCCCGCAGCACTCACAATTTTACCATAACATTTGCAACGAGCCTTTTGCGAACCGTTCGACATTTCACATAAATCGAAATAAGCCCATATCTCTTTGTTTCGGGAGCAAGGAAGTACCCTCATGTCACACCCCGCCAGGGCGGAAACGCGAGGCGCGACTTTCACTGGTTTTCAAAGCATATGATTACCGCAAACACATACATGTAATTGGATACATAACTGAATTTAAAATATTTACATTACAAAATATCAATTTGAGTTTACAAATGTTTAAGATTTCGCAAATATGACTCAAGACCATGAGTTATACAAGAGAAATCCTCCCAAAAGCCGTATCCACGTGCATGCATGTAACCTACATTGCTAACCTGATGACCACGTTCAATTTCCTGAAAACATACTTACAACTGTCAACACGAGGTTGGTGAGTTCACAAGTTATTATAAAGAGTTATCATAAACCCAATGTTTAAATCTGATCTTTTTGCCGATCAAAACTCTTTGTTAAACCTGATCATTTTAACCTGATCAGTACTCTTTCGTTTAAACCTGATCACTTTAACCTGATCAGAATTCTTTACTTTAAACCTGATCACTTTACCCTGATCAGAACACTTTTGTGTAAAACCTGATCATTTTAACTTGATCAGAACTCTTTTGATAAACCTGATCACTTTACCCTGATCAGAACTCTTTTGTGTAAAACCTGATCATTTTAACCTGATCAGAACTCTTTTGATAAACCTGATCACTTTACCCTGATCAGAACTCTTTTGTGTAAAACCTGATCACTTTACCTTGATCAGAACTCTTTTGTGTAAAACCTGATCATTTTAACCTGATCAGAACCCTTTTGTGTAAAACCTGATCATTTTAACCTGATCAGAACCCTTTTGTGTAAAACCTGATCACTTTAACCTGATCAGAACCCTTTTGTGTAAAACCTGATCATTTTAACCTGATCAGAACTCTTTTGATAAACTTGATCATTTTACCCTGATCAGAACTCTTTTGTATGTATTACCAATGAATATGATTACTAATCCGATCTATTGACCCCATTTGTAAGCTTGCAAGGAATACAAAATAGTATGTAATGTACGAGACCGTAACCAAACCCCAACTTTCTGTGCCTCCCCTCGCCTTTCTGCGAGTAAGACAATATGCGGTCATTCGGCCATTTTGACCCCTGGTTAGCGCGACTAACCATGACCGGAGGCGTCACCCCCAATAGTACTATTCATATAATCCTGGGCTAAATCCATAGCTAATGGTTACTAATTTATTACGAGGACTTTAAGCGCTTTATTGTTCTCTCAATACATACATACGGTCAGATCATTAGTTCCATTCATTTATACACAAAAGTCTTTTACAAGTATGTTTCCACCCCAAATCATTTCAAAAACTTAGAAAAAGGGGATTAGTGAAACTCACCTCGACAGTATGAATGCTAGCAAAAATTTGAATGACGGCAGATTCGCCTATCCGTATCCTATTTACACAAGGATAACATACACGTTAAGACTACTCGTCTTAAACGCAATTTGTTCACTTGACTTAGCCGATCTGATTACTTTTGTTTTAATTATCTTTTTAGTTTTTTCAACCTTGTTTTGTTATGAAAATAGTTCTGAGTTACTGCCTTATGGGGCTGATGAACAGGTATCTAAGCTTTCTTAGTTTCGATTGAACAGAACAGATGTCGAAACTTCCTAGTTTCGAATGAGTGAAATAGGTATCGAAACTACCTAGTTTCGATTGGCAAGAATAGTATCAAAACTACCTAGTTTCGATTGTACACAGGTATCGAAACTTCCTAGTTTCGATTGAGTAAATAGATATCGAAACTCCTAGTTTCGATAGAACAACCGGTATCGAAACTCCTAGTTTCGATTGAATAACTGGTATCGAAACTCCTAGTTTCGATCAATAGGTATCGAAACTCCCAGTTTCGATTGACTAACAGGTATCGAAACTATAGTTTCGATATCTGCACTTTGATTTACAGAATTCACTCTGTATATTTTTATGTTCAAATCTTGAGTTTGACACAGTTTTCTTGTTATCTTACTTGCGTTTGAACGATTTGTATGTTTAGTTACGGTTTTAAAGCAAATAATATGGATGGTATCGAGTTTTTACCTCAAACCGAGAATGGCGATCTTTAGAGAAAAACAGAGAAGTAGTCTTGAATCTTTTGCTAAGCTTTCTTCAAGAACACTTGAAATTCTCCTTATGACACCGAATTGTGGTGATTTTCGCTTTAAAACTGGACTTCGATTTGAAAGAGAATTGTGAAATTGCCGTAAGAAAAATGAGAAAGATTGGAAGTGAAGGTGAGGTTTCGACTGAAGAGGTATGGTTTTTCCTCTGAATTTGAGTGAAATAGGCAAGTGGGAGAATGGCTCCCTGACTCTCGGCCAAGAAAGTCAAGAAATAGGTTTAGGGGTTAATGATAACCAATTTTTTTTTAAATATTAATTTATTATGGTATTAGTATCAATTAGAGTTTTAAGGGGTAATTTAATGCAGTTTCGATTCTTCACGGTATTATAATTTTTAACCATTTTATGGCTCGTTGAAGAAAATATTAGAATCTTGGCTCAACGTAAATTTTGTGTAATATATATATATATATATATATATTTTTTTTTTTTCTGGTTATTTTATTTAACCATTTACGTTCGCATTAAGTCGGGTTATCCTGCTTACTTTTTCTAGTAACTCTTTACGGTTTACTAGACTTGGAACAAACTTCTTTGCTAGACTTCTTGACTTTACTTAGTCAAAATAAAATATCAGGAAATAATAATTATGAACGTGCGTTTATGAAATGTGGATATTGACCTGAAATGCTGGGTGTCACACCTCACCACCGTGGCATCGCTTGTAGAACCACCAACCGAATTTTGAGTGATTGCGGAAGCGGAAGCCATGAGAGCGTTTTTTTTTGCGTATAAGTGGGCGTTTTTGAGTTTTGAGAGCTAGAATGTTGTTGTGAACTAACCCATGCCCCAACGGCTAGAACCGGTTATAACCGGTTCCAAAATGTCCGGAAAAAAACCGGTCCCAAAATGTCCGATTTTTGTCCGATTTTTATCCGGTTCGCAAAAAACCCACTAACCGGTTCTGGATCCGCCGGTTCTGAAAATGTCCAGACCGGTTCCAAAATGTCCGGTTCTAGCCGGATCCGGTTTCGGATAATCCTTCGGATCGGATTCAGATCCGGATCCTTTGTGCACCTCTAATTCACATGTACGTCTTTCATAAAAAGCGTGTCAAGGCACTGTGTTGTGAAAAGCGCGCCTAGGCATGAGGCGACCTCAAGCGACAACTGTTGCATTTCTACCGACTGCGGGCAATGAAAATTAAACGGGTTAAAATCATATATTATATATAGTCCAGAGGGTGAAAAAAAAATTTAAAGCAAGACGTGGTCGCTTTTCAGCATAAGAGTTGATGTTCAACTACGGTTTCCTTTAATCTATTTACTAATTATAAAGAATTTTAGAACAGGGACTACCCTTTATTTTCTTAAAACGTCTCATGTCACATTTATAGTTGAAACCAGACCTCTTCTTTATTATTTCCTTCAGTTTCCAACGGTTCTAAGGAAGCCTTTGCCCATATGAAATGGCCTTTTCGAGTTTTCGACTCCGAAGTAGATTTATCGATATTGCTAGCGTAAGGCTTCTTCCGGTCACGAGCCCTTGAGGATACAAAACTTACGAAACAAGGGCACAATAGGCACGCCATCGAAGGCTCGACAATGTTCTTACGCTTAGGCCTGTAAACGAACCGAACGTTCAGTGAACAGTTCATGAACTGTTCGGCGGGAAGTTCGTTTATTTAATAAACGAACGAACATGAACAAAAAAATTTGTTCATTTAATTAAACGAACGAACATGAACACATGTTTCGTTCGTTCCTTTATGTTCGTAAACATTCGTTCATTTATGTTTTTTTTATGTTCGTTTATGTCCATTCATTTATGTTCGTTTGAATGTTAATACAAAATTTCAAATATATATATATATATATATAAATATGTGTGTGTGTGTATGTTTGTATATATTAATATTTTTATTTATACTTAATATTTTCAAATTTTATTTTAAACATTTAAGTTTTAATACAAAACCCTAGTCGTTTTCACATTTATACTTAATATTTGTGTTCATTTATGTTCGTTTACGTTTGTTCAATTACGTTCATTTATGTTCGTGAACTATTCGTTTAGATTTTAAACGAACATTAACATGTTCCTTTTCTTAATGAACGATCATGAACACAAAAATTCATGTTCGTTTATGTTCGTGTTCGGTTAAAGTTAAATAAACGAACATGAACATGCCTCTGTTCGTGTTCGTTCGGTTCGTTTATAGACGCTTGAACTTAGTCATGACAACACAGCACCCTATAGTATACAACCCACAACAATGGGTTATTCATTGAGATATCATAAATGAACTTATTACAAGATAGTGAAAAGGGCAAAAACAAAAGTTACACTGCCACAGGGAGATTACATATAAAAACCGAAACCTATCTACAAAAACAACTTTTCAAGCAAACCCGCGACCATGTTCTTTCGTATACTTCCACATTTTAACTCCATGGGCACGATGGGTTGCTTGATCTACAAGAACCGGATATTTAACTCCAGAGTATGTTACTTTGCCATTTTTGAAGATGTAGAAAGTGAAAAAAAAAGAACTCTAAAAGAATCTCCTCCTGAAATTTCGGGTGGTTGCTTGATACGAGCGCATGAGCAAACCGACACCAATCCCGATACCAAGACACATCCCAAGGCCGATCCCGACACCGACTCTTACACCAGCATTGAACCATGTGAGTTGACCATCCTCATCATAATACATTTCCTCTGAATAGTAGCTTGGTCTCACTTTGACTTCTGATTCATACTCGTAGCTTTCTTCACCTGTATGCTGAACCTGTATCATTTTCCATCACTTGCATTTGTAAATATAGTTCTACTGAAAGGGACATTTCTTTGATGATTAACCAAGGTGAGACATTCATGCACAAATTGTCTAATATCCATTCATCTATATAATGCAAATGGAGTATTGATAGAAGACCAAAGCATGAATAGGTTAAATGCCATTTATCGGCAAGTGGGCCAGAAAAGGTAATCAATAGAAAGTAGTGGTAACATCGATCATAGTCCACGAGGGAGGGGAATTAGTGATACAAAGCTGATCCAAGAATTAACACACTCGTAGTTGTCTATTTGAAGCAATTGGATAAAGGCAAGTGGGCAAGAAAAGGGCTCAACTACTTAAAACAGATATAACTTTTGATTTGAGCCTGTAAAATATGGACGAAAACCTTGTGACAAACAGCCATAGGCAGTTTGCTAAATTTCCCCACCATGATTTCGTCTTTGTAAGTTTTTCTTCAAATTCTGTTTCAATCGTAAAAACTTGTGAATCGTGAATGTCACTGATTCACACGTTTATTTAGTCATTTAATTCTAATTCTAGGATGCCAATTTTCATTTCCCAAGATGTGGTAATACCCGCCAAATTTAAATCTTCCATACTAAAAGGGGCTTGATGTAATGGTTTTCTCATTCAGAAATTTATTTACTTTTCCCATCAAAAGTTCTCTTTTATATATATTATATATATTTATTTATTTTTTGAGCTTCCACTCTGCGTCAGTTGCAGAAAGCTTGACCGTTTAACCATTGTAGAAAGGTTAAATGATAGCTATGTAATGTTTTGGGTTATGTTTTGTACAATTTTTGCTATATTTTCTGCTAATACCCTGCTAGCAGTGTTATTGAATGAAATATTCATGTTGCTATTCTCAAAAAAAAAAAGGTAAATACTCTCGTTAAACTGTGTGAAGTAAACATGGTAATCTATTTCGAGTTGAAAGGAACATAATTTTCCTCTCCAATCATCATGAAGTAAAGGATAGACACGAATTAAACGAGACATGGATAACGAAAATGACAGACAGTCAAAACTAATAAAGTCTATGAGGGGACAGTCTCCACAAGGACCACAAACATGATTCTTATTTCTTAGTTGTGTGCTCAATTCAAACACATGGTGGAAAAATTTTGCATAATCAGTGCCACCAAGATTTCATCTGCTTATATAACTTTCATCTATTTTGTTGGTTCCCATTTCATTCTCTTAAGTAAATGGTTCCTAAAGTCATATCTAAGTTATTATTAAAATCTCTTAGACAGGGCACATCAAGACTAACAAGACCTATTAGGGGGTATTTGGATGTGCGTTTATTCAATCCGTGTAAAATATTGGTTTCTAACCTAGTTAATAATAATAATAAGCATAAGGATAACATGTTCAGAAAGATCTATTTACCCCCAATTTCCGCTGCCAGACAGTCCCATTATCCCTCACCGGTTCCTTAACAACCTCTTCATCCTCCGGGATAGCATCCAGCATCCCATGCCTAGAACCTCGTCTCCGCGGACTAACTTGAATCGTCTTCGTCAATATCACCGGCACCGATGAGCAACACCCGGCTATATAAACCTCAATCGACGGCGAACAATTCCCACACTTGTACACATTTCCAGCATAGAAATCCATACTCCAACCTGTCTTTGATCCATGATTATGAATGTTACCTTTATCTAAACCCCCATTGGTCCAAATCGGTTCAATTCTCTCCAAAGAACCACACAAAACCATCTCCCGGTCATCTAATTCATCATCAATTACCTCAAATTCAACCGCCCCAGAAACCCTAATATTATCGGTGCTAACATACGTCACTTCCGACGACTCTTTATCCACACGGTCCCTACGTAACGTCACTAAAGCAGTGCTCGCTGACGGAACCCTAACTCCGTTAATCTCGAGTGCGACGCCGATTTCACGGCGGAGATTCCGCAGCGTTAGGTGTCCTGGCACGGTGTTGAAGGCGCACGGCGTGATTCGGACGTAGAACAACCGGATTTCGAACCAACCTGTCGTCGATTGATGATGAATATCACCTGAACCGTTCGTTATCCTGCAATTGAAGGGTTTGTAGTCTGTTATTGACAAATTCCTCTCGTCTCGATCCATTGGATTCAAATTAGGGCGATTTAGAGAACAAATTCCATGTAACCTCCGAAAACTCAAGTAATTCCGGGTGCCGGAACACGAGATTGAGGATTTCGAAGGGGTTTCGTGAGAAGAAACCAGAAATTAGGGCAATTTTGGGGACGATTGAATTGGGATTGGAGATGGAGAATGGGGAACATGGAGATTATTTGGGATTGGGGGACTGTTGAAGGTACACGCGCCACTCCACGCGGCGGAGATATCTGCGACACGTGTGTGGGGAATCAGGAATGCCATCCCTCCCACAAAGGCACAAAGTTGACAACTACTGGTATCTTATAAATAAATTAATAAATAAAGAAGGAAACTCTTGTATATACACCAAAAGGATCCTCTGAAATTCTCTATACGACTTGTATAGCATTAATACGGGTCGTATAGTTTAAAAGTCAAACTGACAGCAATCGGAGATATTTGGGTGTATGTATAACCTGTCTCATAAAGAATTGATTTACAGAACTCATATGGCATACAAGGGGTTATGGAGACGCTTGAAGGCCACATAAACCGCGTCAAGTTATTGAGAGACGCTTCGGAACTAGATGTGGTAGTGAGTGTCCTCAAGGATAGGAGTGACAAGTTATAGAGAGACGCTTGGGGACTAGATGACGTAGTGAGGTTGACCTTTTGACTTCATTGGGAAAACTAGGGGTGGGAATTCGACCCGTTCACTTTAAAATAGATTTTTGATACGGGTTATATTTCATCACCGGAGGGTTGAATGGGTCAAGTTTAAAAGTTTGCTTACATATGAGACAGGTCAAACGAGTTGAATGGGTCAAAATGACTTGAAAGTCACCAAAATGCCAATTAAAATGTTTTGCTTAACTTGATTACTTGATTGATTCGAATAAAAAATATATTGTTTTGGTATTGATAGTTTTTATAAGCATAATTTAGTACACCAACAACTTAGTTTTGCTTAAAAGTCGATAAAAAATGTTGCTTGGTCAACCCGATATAACCAGGTCTGTTTTTGATCCACATTAAAAAAATCACATGTTTAAGCACGAATGCGTTTTCTTAAACAAAAATGTTCCAATATTTACAAGATGCTAATTTTTTATTCTGTTTCTGTGGATACTAAATGACATTCCTGGGAATATGGATGCCAAGAAAGCTTGCAGAGGGGCTACGATTGAAAAAAAAATATATAAAAAGGTAATTTTTTAGCTTATATTAATAATATTTTTAAGTAAAATTTCTAACAAATAAAAAAATATGATAGCATTCAGTGAACGATGTTTTGATGATCGTTTTCGCATTTAAAAACCGACCAATACAGATTTTCTTTTTACAAGACAAACGAACAACACATATTTATATATGCATAACGTGTATGTAGCAACAATCTTGTAGAAATACAGAGGTGATGATAGATTGTCAGAGACCCAATCTATGACTAGAGTTAGTCTTCTTTTCTATGCAGTTGTTACCGATGGTAATTATTTGTAAAAAAATTGTTTCGGTCAAACCAAGCCGACCCATTTCGATCTATACAGAAAGGACCAATTTTGACCCGTTATCTAACTCACCCATTTGCCACATATATAATCTTGATTTTAAAATTAAAAGCAAGTACAATTTGTGGTTTTTGAACATAGGTTAGAGGATTTGAGACAGATGCAGAAATGGATGGGTGCTTGTGACTGCATTAATGCATTATAACCAAGGCATGATCTTTAAACCTATCTTTCTCATTGAACTATTGGACTGTATTATCAGATTAGGGTTTATAAGTATGAGCCCACGGGCTCAGTTAGGTTTCTAGGGTTCTTTGTGATCTCTATATATTGTAACCTAACCATTCAATAATAGGAATCGAATATTTCATTATCTTACATGGTATTAGAGCCACCTAGGCTCTCTACCACCTCCGCTGCGCCACACACATACATACAAACCCTAGCCGTCACAACTTGATACAATCCCTAGACAGGACGGCGGGCCGCCGCTGCCATTGCCGCCGTCCTGTCCATTCCCTTCTTTGCTTCGTTGGTTTATTTTTTATTTTTAATAAAGTTTCTTGATTTCTGCCGCTGCTCTATTTTAATGGCCACATACAATTGCTCATGGCTTGATGTCCATCAATTGCTTATTCAGAAGCTTTTTGGATCTAGTTCTATGCTGAGTTAATTAAAATATTTCTGCTGTACGGCTGAGTTTTTTTTTTTCGGCAATCCAAATGGTTTGTTTTTTTGTTTTTTTTTTGACAACTCTTTCAGATCGGGTTTGTTATGGTTGACAAGTGTTATCTTGTTATCATGGGGCAGTTATTTATCTGTGTTTTTGACTGGCGATTATTTTCACATGGGTTGGGTTACATTTTTACTTATTCATCATGGTTCTCTTGGTTCGTTACTGAATTACAGCTCCTAAATTGCAACTGCCACTTCTTTTTCTTCTCTTTTTTTTATCGTAGTTTTAGCCGCACCAAGGACCACGGTCCACGGCCACCGATCTCAAACTACGGTTTGATTAGATTTTTTTCTTTTTAGATCTATGGATCTCATCTCGTGATCTTCTACGGATCCAAGAGACCGCCGCTTGACCACGGTCACCGACCTTGCTTTCTTTTTCTTTTTTAGATCTATGTATCTCCTCTCTTGATCTATGGATCCAAGAGACCGCCGCCTGCTAGCCTCGACACACCGCCACACGACTACGGTCGCCAGTTGTCGACTTACCTATAGCCGATCATCTCTTGATCGTGTTTATCATTCCGGGAACCAAGAACCAATGAACTACAACCGCATAATCCCAACAAAATTGGTAATATTTGTGTCAAATTCAGCCCCACATCCACATGCTTTTGAAGGCCAGTAGTACGGTCCATTGCTATGCAATTTTTTGGAAGATTATGGATGACAGAATCTGTCAAACAAAGATGGATGGTCATATCAAGCAAATTATGGATTTCTTGGCAGAAGTTTGGATTTCCAAGTTGAAGCTTGTTTCTCTTATTTATTTATTATTTTTTTTTATGTTTTTTGTTTTTCAGTCTGAGCTTCTGGTTTCCTTCCGCTCTGACTGCGGGGGAGTATTGGACTGTATTATCAGATTAGGGTTTATAAGTATGAGCCCACGGGCTCAGTTAGATTTCTAGGGTTCTTTGTGAGCTGGTTACCTAAATCCTGCATTCGGGCTGATTATTTTATGAATCCGGGCTCCTAAAAATTGATTTTTTGGGTTATTAATTATGCATTATTACTTCAATTATGCAAAAGGGCTCTCTAAAGATTTGATTTTTTTCAAGTTTATCTTTGTTGGATTCTTTATCTCAAAAGATTTCCGGGTATTGATTCAATTCATTGGATTTTGTAGGCGGGCCCGGGAACGATTGATGAGGCGTTGATCAGAGGGCTTCCGATCATCCTGAATGAGTATATTCCACGACAAGTATGCAACTTCTACACGTTTTAATATTTTTTTTATCTGATTTTTCGCATTCTTGATGATTTCTGACTCGTTTGACTCATTTGAGCTGTTCAATATGTTTCCATTTTACGTTTTAACCAATATTAAAAACTTTACTTGACCCATTTGATTATTTTGATCTGATCAACCCGTTTTTACTTTTAGTTTTAACCAATATTAAAATTTTACCTGACCCGTTTGAGTCATTTAACCAATTCAATTTGTTTCCATTTTAAGTTTTAACCAATATTAAAAATTTTACTCAACCCATTTGACCTGATCAACCCGTTTCCATTTTGTTCAATATTAAAATTTTTGCCTGACCCCTTTGACTCATTCCATTTTAACCAATATTATATTTTTTACCTGACCCGTTAGAGAAATAGTATAATTTAACCCGATCTGCTTCATTTTGGGCCAATAGGAAAAACGAAACGTCCTATACGTGGTGGACAACGGTGCAGGTGTGTTCACACGAAGCCCGATAGAAACAACACGGATAGTGGCTGGATGGTTCAACACCAACTCAGATGAGCTCAAGTAAATATCAGAAAATAGCCTCAAGTTGGCAAATTGTAAGTTTTGTGGTTATCAAAGGAGTAAGAGCACCCCGGCACAATGTGATGACCGTTATGATAAATGACTTTATGGGTATTGCCATATTCAAAGACAATCGCAGAGGTCGCGATATTATGTGTTGTATAGTCGGTGCACCCAAATGATGTTTTGGTTTCTCATTTTGCTTGCTTGGTGAATTTGTTGTCCTTTTATAGATAAGGAAGATACGGGTAGATTTAAAAATTATAAGGAAGAAACAAGTGAGTACGAGCTTCCTCATTTCAACGGTCAGAAGACCGTTGCAAACGGCTAGATTAAAAAAAATAATCCCTATTTAAACCGTTTCAAATTTTTATTTTTTCAACCTATCTTTATTCATTCTCTCTCAAATTTCAACACATATTGTATACCATGTCTCTCCCTCATTTTTTAATTTCTAATTCATCATCATCATGTTCCAAAGATTCATACCATAATGTAATTGAAGAAACGAGAATGAATAATTTTCATTCGATTGTTACTATTGTTCAACACTCGTTAAATGAGCAAGATACTGCAAGTTCAAGAACAGACGTACACAGAAATCTTGAAGCCGCACATGATCGGCTCGTGGAAGATTACTTCTTTGAGAATCCAGTTATGGGGCTGAGACATTCAAATCAAGGTTTCAAATGCAAAGACAACTATTCCAAAAAATAGTAAATGATATGGAGTCGAACTTTGAATATTGTGAGATACTAGGGCCTAGGTGGAAAAGAACCTTCAAGTCATAACAAAAGTGCACATCAGCAATACGTCAACTAGCATACAGTTTTAACGTACAAAGACAACTATTGATTCTTTAAATTTGTTTAGCTCTTGACACTGAATAAAGAGTGCAGTTCGCATACGTGAACACGTATGCATTAAGAGTATGAATGTGAGTTATGAGGTTCATGTGCTATTGGAATTCCCAAAATTCATGGAATTTTCTAAAATTAGTTTTATTTATTAAAAAAAAAGTAAATAATACAAGCTTGTTACTTGTTTGATTTGGTTTGGTTATTATACCAACTAGAATTAACCCCTGCATGTTGCAGCGGATTTTTTTTTCTTTCTAAGCCTTATGCCACTGTCGATCGGGTTTGACTTAGATTTAAAGCAAAAAGTAGAAAAAATAAGGATGTTACAACGATAAGGAAAAAAAAATAAATAAACAAAAGGAATTTCTTTTAAAATAACAAAAATAAAAAATAAACAAAAAAAAGATAAAAAAAACCCATGGTATTAAAAAAGAACAAAAAATAGTTTGTTAAATTGAACTTTTTTAAAATTATTTAGTTGATTAATACAAAAATATCTAGTTACCTAATAGAAGAAACAAAATAAAAAAGAAACCTAGACCTAAAATATTAAATTTTTAGTTAAATAAATAAACAAACAAACAAAAAATTAAAAATTTTAAAACTATTGAGTTAAACAATAAAATTTTTTTATAGAAGAAACATAAATATAATTAAAGAAAAAAAAAAGTTAAACAAATAAACAAACCAAATTTTTTAAAAAGATAATACAAAACATTTTATAGAAGAAACCTAAAACTAATTAAAGAAAAAAGAGATTAAAAAAAGTGAAAACAAAAACAAAAAAGTAAAGAAATTGGAAAAGAAAAAAATTAAAAACAAACAAAAAATTTAAAAAGATAATACAAAACATTTTATAGAAGAAACTTAAAACTAAGAGTAAACTCCGTTTTTAGTCCCTGTGGTTTGCACCAATTCCCTATTTTAGCCCAATAGTTTAAATTTATCTTTTTTAGTCACCGTGGTTTTATTTTTTGTTCCAATTAACACCGTTTGATTTTCTGTTAAGTTTTTTTTATGAAAAGACAAAAATACCCTTATGCCACACCACCGCTATCTTCATCTTCATAAAACCCTAAAATAACCTCCACCTCCACCTCCACCTCCACCTCCACCTGTGCGTGTGGTCGGAAAAACGTGGTGGAGGGTGGTGGGTTTTAGAAGTTTGAAACTACATATTCCATAGATTAAAGCTTATACTAAGAAGGACCTAAAAAAAAGATTACTTTGTTTTGTTTAACGGTATGACTTCTGGAACCTAGCACGAGCACCACGACCTCCAAACTTCTTAGGCTTGCACCTTCTCGGATCAACAAAAAGGAGAGTCCGATCATACCTCAGAGAACATCTTTAATATCCTTTTTCTGCTACTCATCAACAAACTTCTGGTAATACGCAACAAGTGCTTTCGAAATGCTCTGCCGGATAGCGTAGATATGGGAAGTGTGACCTCCGCCTTTCACGCGAATCCTCATATCAACGGCGGCAAACTTTGATCAGTCGAGAAGGAGGATCGGTTCGAACGTCTTCGTGCGAAGGATCTCTGGCTGTATGAGTTCAATTGGAACGTCGTTGACCTTGATAAGGCCACGACCGGCCTTGCAGTGAGTGACGGCCACCGTCGTTTTCTTACTGCCGAAACACTGGACGGAGTTCGGTGGAGCTGCGGCCATGGTTGTAGAAACCCTAATTCCGTGGAAAGCTCAGGTAGGCGATGAATTGCAGACGAGAGGGGGTTTATTTTAGGGTTTCGAAATATTTATTTTAGGGTTTTATGAAGATGAAGATAGTGGTGGTGGGCCATAAGGGTATTTTTGTCTTTTCATAAAAAAACTTAAAAGAAATCAAACGGTGTTAGCCATCTGGCTTTAATCGGAACAAAAATGAAACCACAATGACTAAAAATGAAAAATTTAAATTATTGGACTAAAATATGGAATTGGTGCAAACCAAAGGGACTAAAACCGGAGTTTACTCTAAAACTAATTAAAGAAAAAAGATATTAAAAAAGTGAAAACAAAAACAAAAAAAGTAAAGAAATTGGAAAATAAAAAAATAAAAATAACTGCAAATCGGTCGGGGGTTGCTGTGATTCAAACACGGGTGACGGGTGTTGAGGAGAAGAGCACAACCAACTCCACTAACCAATTCTTTTGTTCTTAACTTGAATTAACTTGTATATATTAAAAAAAGTTAATTGATTACTATATATATATATATATATATATATATTAATATTAACTAGGGGATTTACCCGCCTCACGTTGCGGCGGCGTCGAAACGTATAGTAACTCGAACCACCCCGCGTCACGGCGGCGTCAAAACGTAGACTAACTCTACCGCCCCGCGTTGCGGCGGCGTCGAAACGTATAGTAACTCGAACCACCCCGCGTTACGGCGGCGTCGAAACGTAGGTCGTAATGTAATTGAGTTACAGAAAAAGGTTTATTAAAGTTGATGGACCAAATATTAAACTTATTAAAGCTGATGAGGCTAAATAGAAAAAATTGTTTATTGTCTTTTACTACTTATAAATTGAGGATGAAGTTGATAATAATTACCATTTTGCCATCATCCCTATTTTCTCTTTTACAATGAAAGATGAAATTCTTGTAATTAATCTCAAACTGAATGACATTCTCTCTACTGTAAGATTACTATTCAATTTATATGATAAATCAATATAAAGGAGAATTTGATTCGGTTCAATTATTCATTTACCACAAACTTAATAACTTAATTCGAACAACAGAATCTTTATATATAATAAAAAAGAAAGGTTTATGTCACTTGTCAAAATCTTAAGGCAACATGACACTTGGCAACTTATTAGCACATAGTTGTACACTTGGCATCTTTTTATAAACATATCAAGATCCGTATGTATATGGGTAACCCGTTTCCTTTATCTACCTAGTTTGTAATGAAAAAAACCTTAAACTTGAGGCTTATCCACATCCTTTTCAATTCCTCTGTTTAACACATCCAGGGGCGGACTTAAGTGAGGCGGGGGGGGGGGGGGGGGGGGCACAGGAAATCCCGAGTTTTGAAATTTTAGTGTAACGGTAGGTAAAAAAACTGGGGTGAACCCCCTAAAATATTATAGGGTGAACCCGGGTGAACCCCCTTCGAAATTTTCCTGGATCTGCCACTGAACACATCGACACCTTCATCATCTCAACCCTAAATTCTTCCACAACCACCATCTGCCTGCGCAACCACCTTACCTTTCCGCCGCTGCAACCATCCGCCCCCCCAACAACCATCCGCAACCACCATCTGATGCCGACACCCTACACTTACCCCCTTGCCGCCACAACCACCATCTGCTGCCGCTACTGTTCGAGATCGTCCTCCACCCTGCCAAAATCGTCCTCTACATCGTCTTCACCATGTTCCTCCACCCGCCATCCCCTTATTCCTGCTCTCACTCTCGATTGCTGCCGTTCGAAAAAAGTACATCTACTCAACAAGTTAGTTTCAAGATCTTATTAATTTCTCATATTCGCCATTTTAATTTTTGTTTGTAATCTACTTTTTAATTGTTGTTTTTGGTTGAATCTTGATTATTGTTGATGGGTTTTACTGCATACTTGAGTTAATCATCTTAATAATGACTTTTTTGTCATAATTGAACTATAATTTGACCTTTTTATTGTAGTCTTCTACTCTTTTAATCGAAATTTGATGTATTTGTGATGGGTTTACTGTATAGTGGTGCTAATGAGACTAATAATGAGTTCTACAGATAAGAATTTACCTAAATTATGTACTATCAGTCTCTATCCCACTGAGTTTATAGTTTTAGTTAAATTCAGTATACCTAAAAACTAATTTCAGTTTTTGGTTGTCTTTTTTAAAGTTAAACTTTAACCTATTGATAAGTGGCCAAAGTTTCATATATTAAAAGGTGCAATATGTTATATTTATGCAAATTAATATGTGGAATACAAAGGTTTTGTGTAGCTGTGCATGTGCAGGTTTTAGACGCTTAAAGTATGAGTTTAGAAGATATTAGACGAGAGATGAAAGAGTCGGAAGAGACACGGAGAAAACGGGGCAAAATACAGATCCAGCGTAAGCCTACGCCAACTGGCGTAAGACTACGCCACCAGCGTAAGCTTACGCCCCATCAGTGTAGGCCTACGCCTGAGTGTTTTCCTCACAGCAGCCTTCAGGCCCCCAGCGTAAGCCTACGCCACCCCAGCGTAAGCCTACGCTGGGTACGTTTCAGACGCGGAACTTCGGGAAAACAGCCGATTTTTAGGTTTTATTGGGGGTTTCTTCCCCAAATGGAGATCCATCTCTTACACCACACTTGGAGGCGATTTTGAGAGGATTCACACACCCACTTGAAGATTGAAGATGATCTCCCTCACCATGAGCGGGTGATTCACTTGTGGCTTCCTCCAGGCGGACGGTTCGTATAGGTTTTTGTATTTGATTCAGTTTATTCATGTTTGGATCTTGTTAGTTTCTGACAATAACTTGAGAGATTGATGTATTAGTTGATTTAAGCAGTTTATGATTATGCTTTGAGTTTGCTTGCTTTACGATCTTGTTCGGTTGATGACAAAACCTAGTAGCAGGGTTGGGTGACTAAAGGGGGTAACTTGGCATTCATAAATTGGGTGATTGAATTATACTGGTTTGTGACGAAACTAGTTGTATAGGTTTTCTGACAAAGAATCTGTCTTCAATTACTGTTTCAACTAATTTTCCAACACTATGTCTATGTGGTGTCCAATTGAACAACTGAATTTTATGTGAAACCTAGAACCTGAAGTTTGGAGGAGGTTACATCTTTATTTGATCTGTGTGTTTTTATTCTAATTTGTTAATCTAAACAATTGAACTTTCCACTGATTCCCTGTGGATTCGACAACCCTACTTCCCTGTCTACAGTCTAAGGTAGATAAGTCGTAGTTTTTATAAATGTTTTTGATTGACCTTGACACCGCGATCAAAATCCAGGTGATTCACTTGTGGCTTCCTCCAGGCGGACGGTTCGTATAGGTTTTTGTATTTGATTCAGTTTATTCATGTTTGGATCTTATTAGTTTCTGACAATAACTTGAGAGATTGATGTATTAGTTGATTTAAACAGTTTATGATTATGCTTTGAGTTTGCTTGCTTTACGATCTTGTTCGGTTGATGACAAAACCTAGTAGCAGTGTTGGGTGATTAAAGGGGGTAACTTGGAATTCATAAATTGGGTGATTGAATTATACTGGTTTGTGACGAAACTAGTTGTATAGGTTTTCTGACAAAGAATCTGTCTTCAATTACTGTTTCAACTAATTTTCCAACAGTATGTCTATGTGGTGTCCAATTGAACAACTGAATTTTATGTGAAACCTAGAACCTGAAGTTTGGAGGAGGTTACATCTTTATTTGATCTGTGTGTTTTTATTCTAATTTGTTAATCTAAACAATTGAACTTTCCACTGATTCCCTGTGGATTCGACAACCCTACTTCCCTGTCTACAGTCTAAGGTAGATAAGTCGTAGTTTTTATAAATGTTTTTGATTGACCTTGACACCGCGATCAAAATGGCGCCGTTGCCGGGGAATCGGTGCGCTTAGTTCTATTGCTTTAGTTTATTATCTTTAGTTGATTTTAATTCTTATCAAACTTCTTATCAAACACCCAAAAAGACATTCTTTACTTTTGTTTTTATTTTTTTTGTTTATTTTGTTTTATTTTTATCGTTCAGAACTACTTGGGTGTGCTACTTGTGCAGGTCAGCATGGACAGAAATTATCATGATAACCAGTATTACTATGAGCTATGCAGTAAATGTGGCATCACTGGCCACTGGGCACAAGATTGCCCAAGATACAATCAATATGGTGGTGGTCCTGAGTACCCAAACTATCAGGACGATTACAACCAAGACTACCACCCAAGCAGGCCACCTGAACAAGACAACTATCAATCTGAACTGGATGTCATCCGGTCAGATATGAAGGAGATGGCCAAGATGATACAAGCAGTGGTGCAGCAACAGGAGAGCCAGGACAAAGCTCATCAAGCTTTGGTAGATCTAGTTACCAACCTATCTGGGATTGTCGGGTCACTCATCAAGGAAGTAGGTAAGCCTCGCTGTTCACATCAGTCCTCCTGTTCTGAAACCACAACCAGTGCACACCTCAATGATGTAAGTTTCGATTCTTCATTGGAATATCCTGCTCGTGAACAGACTCCACCACCGGTTGTAGAAAGAGTGGTGGAGCATAGTGAATCTGAGTCCGGCCCTAATCAGGATTTTATTTCACAGAATAATTTGAAAACTGAAAATGTGAATAAACCTGTAAAAATCCCGTTTCCAGATGCTCTAATCAAACCGTTTTTAAAAGAAAAAGATCCAACACAGGATGAACGATGGGAAAAGTTTGAGAAGCGTAAAATTAACTCATTATTTTTAAATACGCTTAAACAGGATCCTGATAATGTTGAATGTCTAAAAGGTTTGAGTACCCGAAAACGACGGCACAAATGTCCCGAGCAAGTAAAATTGAGTGTCAGTGTGAATGCTGTGTTTACGGGTACCCTTCCTCCGAAACTCCAAGATCCAGGGGCACCCATTATTTCAATTCAAATAGGTGAAATTACATTGAATAGAGCATTACTGGATCTTGGAGCATCTGTGAGCATAATTCCAGGGAGTCTGTATGATCAGCATGAATTTGGTTCATTACAGAGAGTTAACACCACCGTGGTGTTGGCTGATCAGACTCCCGCACATCCTCGGGGGATTGTAAAGGATGTGATTGTGAAGGTAGGAGAGTTTTATTACCCAGTGGATTTCTTGGTGTTGGATTGTGTGAAGAACACAGAACCAACTATCATTTTGGGTAGACCATTCTTGGCCACTGCTCAGGCAAATATTAATTGTGCTGAGGGAATGATAAGGATGAGGTTTGGGGCTCAGAAAATGAGTCTTAAAATATTTTCAAACTTGCCAACCCCGAAAGCTAACAAATGTGGATCACCTGAAAAGGTGAATCACACAGTCGAGAATGCTTGTGTTGTGTTTGACAGGTCAGCTGAGATGAAGAATGGTGAGACTCCAGAAAATGGGAAGAAAAGGGTCAGAAAGAGAAAGCGGAAAGGGAAGAAACCGCGAGTTCATGATGTAGATCAAGAATTTTTTTATCTGTTTATGAAGGCTTGGAGAACATATGATGATGAGAGGAACTTAAGTGCAGGGAAGGAGGACTGCAAACATCCCACCCGACCACCATGAGGCAAGCAAGGTACACTGCGTCTGGCTGAGGACGTTAAACTTAGCACTCTTAGGAGGTAGCCTAAGGTATGTTTTACATTCATGTCTAGTTAAATGAACTTTGCGGGTGTGTTCAATAGAAACCCTCACGAGACTCAACTCGTCCACTCGGGCTACCGAGGGGTTTAAAAGGCTTGATGCATATGCTAAATGCATCCGTGATTCCTACGAAAGTGAGTTAGGAAATCATTTCTTTGTTTTCTTTGTTTTGTGTGTGAGCCGGCCAAGTGTGGGGAATTTTCATGGGTTGTCAAGTGAGTGTGCGTGCTTTCCAATTCTGTATATAGTTTTATTTTTGCATATTTTTTTTTTCATCGTCTCTCATCCTACATTGGGGACAATGTAGAGTTTAAGTGTGGGGATGAGAGACTGAGTGTGTATAGAAAAATATATATATATATATATATATAAATTGAAAAATCCATAAAAATTTAAAAATTTTCAAAAATGTCCTTGGATCAGAATTTTTGTAACTAAATGGAAAATGATAGATATAATTGGAAACTATGCTTTTGTGATTAAAAACAATAATAAATAGAAAACGCGTTTGATTTGTAATGTTTTGGTAGGCCCAACCGATCTAAAGAGCTTAAATATCCTGATATTGTATCTAGAGTTAATTGACAATCAATTCAGGATGTCTTGTGGGTTCTTATCTTAGGGGCTTCGGCAAGGTTGAAACTGTCATCATAGGGTGATAGGTACCACTATAAGCAAAAATTTATAAGTTTTTAAAAATTACTTGGCACACCACTTTCTTTTTATGAAAATAAATCCGAAAATTGGTGACGCCCGCAATCCACAATCCATCTTGCATGAGCTTAATTAAACAAAATTGAGAGCTTGAGTTCAGCCTACGTGTTTCCTTTCGGGATGGTGACTTGAAGGATACACCCATGGACGGGACTTAAGTGATCAATATTGGATGACTAAGTTAGGAGTACGTGTTTCCCTTCGGGATGGTGACTTGAAGAATACACCCATGCTCCGAAGCTTATGTACTTCATGGCTTAAGAACTGCAGCCTACGTGTCATATATCGTGTTCCAGCGTGATTGAAACACCACTGGGTTAGGTTCATTCATAAAATAATATAAAAAGCTCAAAAACATGCATCCATCGATCCATATTCCCATAATTTTCAAAAACTCGTAAATTAGTGTTTATAGTGGTGGGAAATCTATAAGGTTTAACCCGTGCCTAAACATGACTTTGAGATGGGATTAGACTAAGTTGTAGCTTCCTGAATGTGAGACCCATAGAGAAACTGTTGCTTGGTAATAAATAGGATAGTAGATCACATAATCGGGGGCTCAATAGATCGGTGGTTGGGTTTAGTCGGATAGAAATACCAATTGTTACAGTCAATGCGTGAGTATGTTTTAATTGTATGAGATTATGAGAGCAGGTTTCAATTATGATTCCATTGCATAATTCTTTTTCGGGACGCAAAAGAGTAAGTGTGGGGATATGATAAGTGGCCAAAGTTTCATATATTAAAAGGTGCAATATGTTATATTTATGCAAATTAATATGTGGAATACAAAGGTTTTGTGTAGCTGTGCATGTGCAGGTTTTGGACGCTTAAAGTATGAGTTTAGAAGATATTAGACGAGAGATGAAAGAGTCGGAAGAGACACGGAGAAAACGGGGCAAAATACAGATCCAGCGTAAGCCTACGCCAACTGGCGTAAGACTACGCCATCGGCGTAAGCTTACGCCCCATCAGCGTAGGCCTACGCCTGAGTGTTTTCCTCACAGCAGCCTTCAGGCCCCCAGCGTACGCCTACGCCACCCCAGCGTAAGCCTACGCTGGGTACGTTTCAGACGCGGAACTTTGGGAAAACAGCCGACTTTTAGGTTTTATTGGGGGTTTTGTGACACCCAGCATTTCAGGTCAATATCCACATTTCATAAACGCACGTTCATAATTATTATTTCCTGATATTTTATTTTGACTAAGTAAAGTCAAGAAGTCTAGCAAAGAAGTTTGTTCCAAGTCTAGTAAACCGTAAAGAGTTACTAGAAAAAGTAAGCAGGATAACCCGACTTAATGCGAACGTAAATGGTTAAATAAAATAACCAGAAAAATATATATATATATATATTACACAAAATTTACGTTGAGCCAAGATTCTAATATTTTCTTCAACGAGCCATAAAATGGTTAAAAATTATAATACCGTGAAGAATCGAAACTGAATTAAATTACCCCTTTAAAACTCTAATTGATACTAATACCATAATAAATTAATATTTAAAAAAAATTGGTTATCATTAACCCCTAAACAACTTCTTGACTTTCTTGGCCGAGAGTCAGGGGAGCCATGCTCCCACTTGCCTGATTCACTTTGATTCAGATGAAAACCATACTCTTCAGACGAAACTTCACCATTCCTTTCAAACCTTCTCTTTTCTTACGGCAAATTCCCAATTCCCTTTCAAATCGAAGTCCAGTTTTAAAGCGAAAATCACCATAATTCGGTGTCATAAGGAGAATTTCAAGTGTTCTTGAAGAAAGCTCAAAAGATTCAAGACTACTTCTCTGTTTTTCTCTAAAGATCGCCATTCTCGGTTTGAGGTAAAAACTCGATACCATCCATATTATTTGCTTTAAAACCGTAACTAAACATACAAATCGTTCAAACGCAAGTAAGATAACAAGAAAACTGTGTCAAACTCAAGATTTGAACATAAAAATATACAGAGTGAATTCTGTAAATCAAAGTGCAGATATCGAAACTATAGTTTCGATACCTGTTAGTCAATCGAAACTGGGAGTTTCGATACCTATTGATCGAAACTAGGTAGTTTCGATACCAGTTATTCAATCGAAACTAGGAGTTTCGATACCGGTTGTTCTATCGAAACTAGGAGTTTCGATATCTATTTGTTCAATCGAAACTAGGTAGTTTCGATACCAGTTATTCAATCGAAACTAGGAGTTTCGATACCGGTTGTTCTATCGAAACTAGGAGTTTCGATATCTATTTGTTCAATCGAAACTAGGTAGTTTCGATACATATTGCTTAATCGAAACTAGGTAGTTTCGATGCCTATTACGTAATCGAAACTAGGAGTTTCGATACCTATTTCACTCAGTCGAAACTAGGAAGTTTCGACATCTGTTCTGTTCAATCGAAACTAAGAAAGCTTAGATACCTGTTTATTAGCCCCATAAGGCTGTAACTCAGAACTATTTTCATAACAAAACAAGGTTGGAAAAACTAAAAAGATAATTAAAACAAAAGTAATCAGATCGGCTAGGTCAAATGAACAAATTGCGTTTAAGACGAGTAGTCTTAACGTGTATGTTATCCTTGTGTAAATAGGATACGGATAGGCGAATCTGCCGTCATTCAAATTTTTGCTAGCATTCATACTGTCGAGGTGAGTTTCACTAATCCCCCTTTTTCTAAGTTTTTGAAATGATTTGGGGTGGAAACATACTTGTAAAAGACTTTTGTGTATAAATGAATGGAACTAATGATCTGACCGTATGTATGTATTGAGGGAACAATAAAGCGCTTAAAGTCCTCGTAATAAATTAGTAACCATTAGCTATGGATTTAGCCCGGGATTATATGAATAGTACTATTGGGGGTGACGCCTCCGGTCATGGTTAGTCGCGCTAACCAGGGGTCAAAATGGCCGAATGACCGCATATTGTCTTACTCGCAGAAAGGCGAGGGGAGGCACAGAAAGTTGGGGTTTGGTTACGGTCTCGTACATTACATACTATTTTGTATTCCTTGCAAGCTTACAAATGGGGTCAATAGATCGGATTAGTAATCATATTCATTGGTAATACATACAAAAGAGTTCTGATCAGGGTAAAATGATCAGGTTTATCAAAAGAGTTCTGATCAGGTTAAAATGATCAGGTTTTACACAAAAGGGTTCTGATCAGGTTAAAATGATCAGGTTAAGAGTTCTGATCAACGTAAAGTGATCAGGTTTTACACAAAAGAGTTCTGATCAGGGTAAAGTGATCAGGTTTATCAAAAGAGTTCTGATCAGGTTAAAATGATCAGGTTTTACACAAAAGGGTTCTGATCAGGTTAAAATGATCAGGTTTTACACAAAAGGGTTCTGATCAGGTTAAAATGATCAGGTTTTACACAAAAGAGTTCTGATCAAGGTAAAGTGATCAGGTTTTACACAAAAGAGTTCTGATCAGGGTAAAGTGATCAGGTTTATCAAAAGAGTTCTGATCAGGTTAAAATGATCAGGTTTTACACAAAAGAGTTCTGATCAGGGTAAAGTGATCAGGTTTATCAAAAGAGTTCTGATCAGGTTAAAATGATCAGGTTTTACACAAAAGTGTTCTGATCAGGGTAAAGTGATCAGGTTTAAAGTAAAGAATTCTGATCAGGTTAAAGTGATCAGGTTTAAACGAAAGAGTACTGATCAGGTTAAAATGATCAGGTTTAACAAAGAGTTTTGATCGGCAAAAAGATCAGATTTAAACATTGGGTTTATGATAACTCTTTATAATAACTTGTGAACTCACCAACCTCGTGTTGACAGTTTTAAGTATGTTTTCAGGAAATTGAACGTGGTCATCAGGTTAGCAATGTAGGTTACATGCATGCACGTGGATACGGCTTTTGGGAGGATTTCTCTTGTATAACTCATGGTCTTGAGTCATATTTGCGAAATCTTAAACATTTGTAAACTCAAATTGATATTTTGTAATGTAAATATTTTAAATTCAGTTATGTATCCAATTACATGTATGTGTTTGCGGTAATCATATGCTTTGGAAACCAGTGAAAGTCGCGCCTCGCGTTTCCGCCCTGGCGGGGTGTGACAGAACTTGGTATCAGAGCCATTGATTATAGCGAACTAGGTGTCTAAAACGGAACCTAGTCTATAATTAAAATGACTCACTAAAATGTTTTCATTGCATAAGCATTGCATAACCAGTCATCATGTCATGTGGATATTGTAGTCACAAGTATGTCGTCACATTCACACTCTGACCCCGTCTCTGACTCTGAATCCAACGAGGAACTTTCCGCCTCACGCCCTAAAAATCGAGTACAAGTTCGCAGCTCGACACCACCCAATGTCGCTCTGGGAGAACCGCCCATCGTCTACCGAAAGAAAAGCGGAGGACCAGTTAAGGTGCAAAGTGCTAGGAAGAAGGTTCGACTTCCGCGCAAGAGAAACCTGGCAGCCCGTGACCCGAAAGACTTGGAGACCGATAAGGAACCACCGAGGCAACGACCCTGCTACCACCCTACCATGGGAACCATCCGTTGGATGCCTCGTACCCTGGCACGTTGGAGGGAGATGGAGAGCATCCCATCTACCTTTGAGCTTGGAGAGTCTTCTAACTCCCCAACACCCCTACCCCACACTGGGGAAGCCATAGAGCTCACTGTGCCTACCTTGGTAGCTCGCGTTCGTACGCATGAGGAGCGTCTTGATGATCTCCTAGATGATATTCGGGCACAGGGGGATGCAACCAGGCGCTTACGTCAAGGGCTCGGATCTCGAGTACAGACTCTGGAGGATAGCACTCGAGACATACAGAGTGCCACTGACTACCTCGAGTTGAGAGCTGATATGGACTGGCAGTTCACTCTCACGGTCCGAGACATGGTGGAGGCGCTGGAGGAGAGGACTTTGGCTGCAGAATTTGTGGCGAGAGCTAGTTTTGTCATGGCGGGACTTGCCATGATGATTGGGTTGTACTCCCACTTCTTCTTTTAAACCTATTATGGGCGGGTTGTGCCCATAGTACATTATGTAGTTT
Source organism: Smallanthus sonchifolius (assembly GCA_023525975.1). Taxonomy (NCBI): domain Eukaryota; kingdom Viridiplantae; phylum Streptophyta; class Magnoliopsida; order Asterales; family Asteraceae; genus Smallanthus; species Smallanthus sonchifolius. The sequence goes on along the minus strand of CM042021.1, from coordinate 25,061,040 downwards.
AAAACGTTAGTACTGATGAGGGCATGTGAACCCATCCTTTTGTATCCTTATCTTTTGGGAACAATGTACTATGTATGTTTTGACTATGTATGTAATGGTTTATGTTGTAATGATAGTTGTTCATGTTTGATGTTGTGGTATCCTTATGTCATGATCTATCATTATTGATATATGATGTTGTTTCTTTTTAATTGACATGTTAGAAAGAACGTCATGGCACCTAAGCGTGGGACACCCCGTAACACTACTGGTGACAACAACGAGACAATTTCCCCAAACATGGAACAACTAATAGCACAACGAGTAGCTGCCGCTATAGAGCAGTATGAAGCAAACCGAAATAGCGGAGGAGGTGCAGGAGGTAGCGGTACCGCAGGGGGTAGCGGTACAGCAGGAGGTTCCGGAGGTAATAAAAAAAAAAATATAAATAAGCCATAACACATAGTCATGATCCGAATTAATGACGTTATGACTTGTGATCCTGCAGATGCTCCAAATAGGAAGTGTACCTACAAGGCCTTCCTATCCTGCAAACCCCGCAGTTTTAATGGCACCGAGGGTGCAGTAGGACTAATGAGATGGATAGAACATATGGAGTCGGTAATTGATATAAGTGAATGCACCGCTGATTGCGTAGTGAAGTATTCTACCTGCACGCTCACTGATAAAGCTTTAACTTGGTGGAATACTCAAATGAAGACTTTGGGGAGAGAGACAGCGTACCAATTGTCTTGGGAAGATTTGAAAAACATGATGATTGAGGAATACTGTCCTCGGAACGAATTGCAAAAGATTGAAACTGAGATGTGGAACCTACAGATGATAGGAGATGATGTAGCGGGATACACCGACCGCTTCAATGAATTGGCACTTCTGGTACCGCATATGGTCACACCAGAACATAAGCGTGTGGAGAGGTATCTGTGGGGCCTTGCGCCTCAAATTCGTAGCATGGTAACATCATCTAATCCAATAGATGCCAAGAGTGCTATAACTTTAGCATTCAAACTAAAGGATGATGCAGTACGTAATGAATTGTTTGTGAGGAAGGAGAATGAGGAAGGTAGATCTGGGGAGAAAAGGAAATGGATGGGAAATTCAAGTAACAAATCTGGAAAACAAGAGTTTAAGAAACAAGGAACTGTGAAGGCTTTTGCAGCCAACACAATGGAAAGAAAGGAGTATGATAGGGGCCTACCGAGATGTAAGAGGTGTGGAAATCATCATGCCGGTGTTTGCATCAAGTGTGGAAAATGCGACAAATTTGGTCACACCACTCAAGCTTGTCGAACTAACAACCGATTGGGGAAAATCAAACCGGGATGTTTTGTATGTGGTGATCTAAAACACTTCAAGAAGGATTGTCCCAAGTGGAAGAATCAGAACAACGCTCATGCACCAGGGAGGGCATTTGTGATGGGTGCAAGGGACGCACGCCAGGACCCGAACATCGTCACTGGTACGTTCCCGATAAATAATCACTATGCCTCTGTACTTTTTGATTCGGGTGCGGATATGAGCTTTGTGTCGAATGATTTTAAATCCTTACTCGGTATTAAGGCCAGCAAACTAGATCAACGTTATACAATTGAATTAGCAAATGGGAAATTAATAGAAACCGGAGAGGTCTTTAGGGGTTGTATTTTATGTTTAGAAAACCGTACATTCAGTATAGACCTTCTACCCGTCGAGTTAGGGAGTTTTGATATTGTTATTGGTATGGATTGGTTAACCAAGAATCGTGCCGAGATAGTATGCTTCGAGAAGATTGTACGTATTCCTCTACCAAGCGGAGAAATTCTTTCAATTCAAGGCGAAAGGTGTATAACGATGTTAAAAATGATAAACTGCATGAAAGCTCATAAGTATCTACGCAAGGGTTATTGTGCATTCCTGGCTCACATCGTCGAGAAGAAACCCGAAGAACGTCGACTTGAGGACATACCAGTCGTCAGAGATTATTCGGAGGTATTTCCCGAAGACTTACCAGGAATACCACCATCAAGACAAGTCGAGTTTCGGATCGACCTAGTACCAGGAGCTGCACCAGTTGCACGATCACCGTATCGTCTAGCCCCTTCCGAGATGCAGGAACTGTCGAGCCAACTACAAGAATTACTTGACAAAGGTTTCATAAGACCGAGTTTCTCACCATGGGGAGCTCCGGTCCTATTTGTAAAGAAAAAGGATGGAACCTTTAGAATGTGCATTGATTACCGGGAGTTGAACAAACTGACAATCAAAAATCGGTATCCTCTTCCTCGAATAGACGATTTGTTTGATCAACTTCAAGGTTCCAGTTTCTATTCTAAAATTGATCTACGATCAGGGTATCATCAACTGAAAATTCAGGAAGAAGACATACCAAAAACGGCTTTTAGGACTCGTTACGGTCACTACGAATTCCTAGTTATGCCATTTGGCTTGACTAATGCACCAGCTGTTTTCATGGATCTCATGAACCGCGTGTGCAAGCCGTACTTGGATAAATTCGTGATTGTGTTTATCGATGACATATTGATATATTCACGAACCAAGGAGGAACATGAATATCATTTAAAATTAATCTTGGAACTACTCAGGAATGAGAAGCTTTATGCTAAATTCTCTAAGTGTGAGTTTTGGATCCAAGAGGTTCACTTTCTCGGACATGTCATCAATAAGAATGGTATCCATGTGGATCCATCTAAGATTGAAGCTATCAAAAACTGGGAAGCACCAAGAACTCCGACTGAGGTGCGTCAATTTCTGGGTTTGGCAGGCTATTACAGGCGATTTATCGAGAATTTTTCAAAGATAGCCTTGCCTTTGACCACGTTAACCCAGAAGGACAAAAAGTTTGATTGGACTGATAAACAAGAATCAGCTTTTCAATTGTTGAAGCAAAAACTTTGCAGTGCACCAATCCTATCCCTTCCCGAAGGGACTGACAATTTCATTGTGTACTGTGACGCATCACACCAAGGTTTAGGATGTGTATTGATGCAGAGAGAAAAAGTCATAGCATATGCATCCAGACAACTAAAGGTGCACGAAAAGAATTATACGACCCACGACTTGGAATTGGGTGCAGTCGTGTTTGCACTCAAGATTTGGAGACATTACTTATACGGTACAAAATGTACTATATTTACAGACCACAAGAGTCTCCAGCACATCTTTAATCAGAAAGAACTTAACATGAGGCAACGTCGTTGGGTAGAACTACTGAATGATTACGACTGTGATATCAAGTATCACCCTGGCAAAGCAAACGTCGTAGCAGATGCCTTAAGTCGTAAAGAACGAGTTAAAACACTACGTGTTCGTGCCCTAGAATTGACAATTCATACGAGTCTCACGACTCAAATTCGGATGGCACAACAAGAAGCAATCAAAGAAGAAAACAGTCAGAACGAAGCTTTACGAGGAATGATAAAGCAGTTGGAACCAAAGTCAGATGACACTTTATACTTCATGAATAGAATTTGGGTGCCATGTTTTGGTAACATACGGGAGTTGGTTATGGACGAAGCCCACAAGTCCAGGTACTCCATTCACCCAGGTTCGGATAAAATGTATAAGGATCTGAAAGAATTCTACTGGTGGCCAAACATGAAAGGAGAAATTGCTATTTATGTCGGTAAATGCCTGACATGTTCAAAAGTAAAAGCAGAACATCAGAAACCGTCGGGATTGTTACAACAACCCGAGATACCTCAATGGAAATGGGAACAGATTTCCATGTATTTCATTACCAAGTTACCCAAGACGTCGAGCGGGTATGACACTATATGGGTAATCGTCGATCGTTTGACGAAATCAGCTCATTTTCTACCCATCAAAGAAATGGATAAAACCGAGAAACTTGCAAAGCTTTATATCAAGGAAATTGTGGCTAGGCATGGAGTACCAATTTCTATTATCTCTGATAGAGACAGCAGATTCGTGTCTAGAATCTGGAAATCGTTACAAGAAGCCATGGGCACACGTCTTGACATGAGCACGGCATATCATCCACAAACAGATGGTCAAAGTGAAAGAACCATTCAAACCTTAGAGGATATGCTCCGTGCGTGTGCAATTGACTTCGGTGGAAATTGGGATACTCATTTGCCACTAGCTGAGTTTTCATACAATAACAGTTACCACACCAGCATCAAAGCCGCTCCGTTTGAGGCTTTGTATGGTCGAAAATGTCGTTCACCGCTATGTTGGGCAGAGGTTGGCGACAAACATTTAACCGGTCCTGAAGTTATTCAAGAGACCACAGATAAGATTTTCAAAATCAAGGATCGTCTGAAGGCCGCCCGTGACAGACAAAAGAGTTACGCGGATAACAGACGAAGACCTTTAGAATTCCAAGTAGGAGACAAAGTCATGTTAAAGGTCTCACCTTGGAAAGGAGTTGCAAGATTTGGCAACCGTGGCAAGCTTAACCCTAGGTACGTTGGACCGTTTGAAATATTGGCTAGGGTTGGCCCTGTAGCTTACAAACTCAAGTTGCCACAAGAACTAAGCAATGTACATGATACGTTTCATGTATCAAATCTCAAGAAGTGTTTATCAGACGAGACATTAATAATACCGCCTGATGAGATTCACATAGACGACAAGTTGCACTTCATTGAGGAACCTATGGAAGTCACAGATTGGAAGGTTCAGAGAACAAGGCGCAGCCGTGTTAAGCTGGTCAAGGTACGTTGGAATTCAAAGCGCGGCCCCGAGTATACGTGGGAGCGGGAAGATAAAATGAAATCCAAGTACCCGTCATTGTTTACAAACACTCCAAGTCAGAGTGACAAGAACTGAATTTCGGGACGAAATTCTCTGTAACATGGGGAGAATGTGACACCCAGCATTTCAGGTCAATATCCACATTTCATAAACGCACGTTCATAATTATTATTTCCTGATATTTTATTTTGACTAAGTAAAGTCAAGAAGTCTAGCAAAGAAGTTTGTTCCAAGTCTAGTAAACCGTAAAGAGTTACTAGAAAAAGTAAGCAGGATAACCCGACTTAATGCGAACGTAAATGGTTAAATAAAATAACCAGAAAAATATATATATATATATATTACACAAAATTTACGTTGAGCCAAGATTCTAATATTTTCTTCAACGAGCCATAAAATGGTTAAAAATTATAATACCGTGAAGAATCGAAACTGAATTAAATTACCCCTTTAAAACTCTAATTGATACTAATACCATAATAAATTAATATTTAAAAAAAATTGGTTATCATTAACCCCTAAACAACTTCTTGACTTTCTTGGCCGAGAGTCAGGGGAGCCATGCTCCCACTTGCCTGATTCACTTTGATTCAGATGAAAACCATACTCTTCAGACGAAACTTCACCATTCCTTTCAAACCTTCTCTTTTCTTACGGCAAATTCCCAATTCCCTTTCAAATCGAAGTCCAGTTTTAAAGCGAAAATCACCATAATTCGGTGTCATAAGGAGAATTTCAAGTGTTCTTGAAGAAAGCTCAAAAGATTCAAGACTACTTCTCTGTTTTTCTCTAAAGATCGCCATTCTCGGTTTGAGGTAAAAACTCGATACCATCCATATTATTTGCTTTAAAACCGTAACTAAACATACAAATCGTTCAAACGCAAGTAAGATAACAAGAAAACTGTGTCAAACTCAAGATTTGAACATAAAAATATACAGAGTGAATTCTGTAAATCAAAGTGCAGATATCGAAACTATAGTTTCGATACCTGTTAGTCAATCGAAACTGGGAGTTTCGATACCTATTGATCGAAACTAGGTAGTTTCGATACCAGTTATTCAATCGAAACTAGGAGTTTCGATACCGGTTGTTCTATCGAAACTAGGAGTTTCGATATCTATTTGTTCAATCGAAACTAGGTAGTTTCGATACCAGTTATTCAATCGAAACTAGGAGTTTCGATACCGGTTGTTCTATCGAAACTAGGAGTTTCGATATCTATTTGTTCAATCGAAACTAGGTAGTTTCGATACATATTGCTTAATCGAAACTAGGTAGTTTCGATGCCTATTACGTAATCGAAACTAGGAGTTTCGATACCTATTTCACTCAGTCGAAACTAGGAAGTTTCGACATCTGTTCTGTTCAATCGAAACTAAGAAAGCTTAGATACCTGTTTATTAGCCCCATAAGGCTGTAACTCAGAACTATTTTCATAACAAAACAAGGTTGGAAAAACTAAAAAGATAATTAAAACAAAAGTAATCAGATCGGCTAGGTCAAATGAACAAATTGCGTTTAAGACGAGTAGTCTTAACGTGTATGTTATCCTTGTGTAAATAGGATACGGATAGGCGAATCTGCCGTCATTCAAATTTTTGCTAGCATTCATACTGTCGAGGTGAGTTTCACTAATCCCCCTTTTTCTAAGTTTTTGAAATGATTTGGGGTGGAAACATACTTGTAAAAGACTTTTGTGTATAAATGAATGGAACTAATGATCTGACCGTATGTATGTATTGAGGGAACAATAAAGCGCTTAAAGTCCTCGTAATAAATTAGTAACCATTAGCTATGGATTTAGCCCGGGATTATATGAATAGTACTATTGGGGGTGACGCCTCCGGTCATGGTTAGTCGCGCTAACCAGGGGTCAAAATGGCCGAATGACCGCATATTGTCTTACTCGCAGAAAGGCGAGGGGAGGCACAGAAAGTTGGGGTTTGGTTACGGTCTCGTACATTACATACTATTTTGTATTCCTTGCAAGCTTACAAATGGGGTCAATAGATCGGATTAGTAATCATATTCATTGGTAATACATACAAAAGAGTTCTGATCAGGGTAAAATGATCAGGTTTATCAAAAGAGTTCTGATCAGGTTAAAATGATCAGGTTTTACACAAAAGGGTTCTGATCAGGTTAAAATGATCAGGTTAAGAGTTCTGATCAACGTAAAGTGATCAGGTTTTACACAAAAGAGTTCTGATCAGGGTAAAGTGATCAGGTTTATCAAAAGAGTTCTGATCAGGTTAAAATGATCAGGTTTTACACAAAAGGGTTCTGATCAGGTTAAAATGATCAGGTTTTACACAAAAGGGTTCTGATCAGGTTAAAATGATCAGGTTTTACACAAAAGAGTTCTGATCAAGGTAAAGTGATCAGGTTTTACACAAAAGAGTTCTGATCAGGGTAAAGTGATCAGGTTTATCAAAAGAGTTCTGATCAGGTTAAAATGATCAGGTTTTACACAAAAGAGTTCTGATCAGGGTAAAGTGATCAGGTTTATCAAAAGAGTTCTGATCAGGTTAAAATGATCAGGTTTTACACAAAAGTGTTCTGATCAGGGTAAAGTGATCAGGTTTAAAGTAAAGAATTCTGATCAGGTTAAAGTGATCAGGTTTAAACGAAAGAGTACTGATCAGGTTAAAATGATCAGGTTTAACAAAGAGTTTTGATCGGCAAAAAGATCAGATTTAAACATTGGGTTTATGATAACTCTTTATAATAACTTGTGAACTCACCAACCTCGTGTTGACAGTTTTAAGTATGTTTTCAGGAAATTGAACGTGGTCATCAGGTTAGCAATGTAGGTTACATGCATGCACGTGGATACGGCTTTTGGGAGGATTTCTCTTGTATAACTCATGGTCTTGAGTCATATTTGCGAAATCTTAAACATTTGTAAACTCAAATTGATATTTTGTAATGTAAATATTTTAAATTCAGTTATGTATCCAATTACATGTATGTGTTTGCGGTAATCATATGCTTTGGAAACCAGTGAAAGTCGCGCCTCGCGTTTCCGCCCTGGCGGGGTGTGACAGGTTTCTTCCCCAAATGGAGATCCATCTCTTACACCACACTTGGAGGCGATTTTGAGAGGATTCACACACCCACTTGAAGATGAAGATGATCTCCCTCACCATGAGCGGGTGATTCACTTGTGGCTTCCTCCAAGCGGACGGTTCGTATAGGTTTTTGTATTTGATTCAGTTTATTCATGTTTGGATCTTGTTAGTTTCTGACAATAACTTGAGAGATTGATGTATTAGTTGATTTAAACAGTTTATGATTATGCTTTGAGTTTGCTTGCTTTACGATCTTGTTCGGTTGATGACAAAACCTAGTAGTAGGGTTGGGTGACTAAAGGGGGTAACTTGGCATTCATAAATTGGGTGATTGAATTATACTGGTTTGTGACGAAACTAGTTGTATAGGTTTTCTGACAAAGAATCTGTCTTCAATTACTGTTTCAACTAATTTTCCAACACTATGTCTATGTGGTGTCCAATTGAACAACTGAATTTTATGTGAAACCTAGAACCTGAAGTTTGGAGGAGGTTACATCTTTATTTGATCTGTGTGCTTTTATTCTAATTTGTTAATCTAAACAATTGAACTTTCCACTGATTCCCTGTGGATTCGACAACCCTACTTCCCTGTCTACAGTCTAAGGTAGATAAGTCGTAGTTTTTATAAATGTTTTTGATTGACCTTGACACCGCGATCACCTATCAAGTCAAAAAATCTGAAATACAATCTTTTACTTTTTCTATGTCAACTATACAAGACAAAAAAATCCCTGTAATGTTTTATATAAGCCCTTTTCACCAAACATATGACTGGTCTCTATCAAACACTGATTACCCATTATTTTGACTATCATGTTTCCTAAAATAAACGTTTTTGTCTCTTTTTTCTTATAATCAAACGGTTATAAATATCACCCATTTATTCAAAATCTTTCAACCCATTCTTCCACTACTTTGAAACTTAAGAATCCAAGCTATGAGTTTACAAGCAATAGATACCAGTCAACTTAGGGATCCAAGGTAGTGTATTCATATCATATCTTCTTTTGTTTTTCATGTTAACAAAATTATGTTTATCAACTATGAGAAACATAATCATAGACACATATGTTAGTTTTATAACTGAGTTTTATTTGCTGTTGACTATATAGTCTGAAAATGGAATATGTCACACCCCGCCAAGGCGGAAACGCGAGGCGCGACGTTCATGGTTTCCAAAGCATATGATTACCGCAAACACATACATGATAAATGGATACATAAACAAGTTTAATGTTTTACATTCCAAAATGTAATTGAGTTTACAAAAAGTGAAGATTTCGCAAATATGACTCTATTACAATGAGTTATACAAGAGAAATCCCCCAAAAGTTGTATCCATCGTGCATGCATGTAATCTACATTGCTAACCTTGCGATCGCGTCAATTTCCTGAAAAACATACTTAAAATTGTCAACACGAGGTTGGTGAGTTCACAGGTTTAATCAAGTAGTTCTTTGTAAAATTCAATTGTTCGTAAATAGTTTCAGGTGTATGTGATAAACAGAATAAGAATTGTTGACCCATTTGTAAACTAGCTAGGAATACAAATAATATGTTCATACATGAGGCGTAACCAAACCATGACAATTGTACACGCCCCTAATTTCGTTATCCGGTTCTATGCGGCCATAAATCCTCCAGATTGTGGTTAGCGCGACTAACCATGACCGGGAGACGTCACTCTCCATAGTACTATTCATAGGACCCTAGGCTACAGTTAATGGTTACTACATTGTTCCAGGGGACTTTAGCGGCCTCAACTTGTTGTTCTCATCTCATGTAAACATAAAAGTCGTGCCTTATTCTCTTGTTATCCCATAAAATAGTTGTAAGTATGTTTTTCCCCCAAATATAGAAAACAGTAAAAAGGGGCCATGAAACTCACCTTGAGTTTGTGTATACTTGTAATGATACTTGTTGTAGTCAAACTTGACTATTCGTACCCTAGATACCAAAGGGTAAATTGTGTTAAGACCGAACGTCTCATATTGTAAATTGTTCACCGACTTTGTAAATCTGGTTGCTTTTGTTTAAAATATCCTCTTAGTTGTTCAACACTTGTTTCGTTATAAAACAGATCTTAGTTACTGCCCAAAGGGAACTGACACAAGTATCGAAACTACCTAGTTTTGATTGGGCAATTGAGTATCGAAACTTCCTAGTTTCGATTGAGTAGTTGGGTATCGAAACTACCCAGTTTCGATTGAGTAGGACAGTTGTCGAAACTTCCTAGTTTCGATTGCGCAGATTAGATATCGAAACTTCCTAGTTTCGATTTGAGCAAAAACTGGTATCGAAACTACTTAGTTTCGATTGGCAAGAAGGGTATCGAAACTACCTAGTTTCGATTGAGCAATATGTATCGAAACTACCTAGTTTCGATTGAACAACTAGTATTGAAACTCCTAGTTTCGATTGAGTAAACAGGTATCGAAACCATAGTTTCGATTACTGGACTTCTATTTGACAGAATCAGTCCTGCATATTTTTATGTTTTAAATCTTGAATTTTGACACACTTTTCTTATTATCTTACTTGCGTTTGAATATTTTGTATGTTTAGCTACGGTTTTTGAAGAAAATAATGTAGATAGTATTGAGTTTTTACCTTAAAACAGAGATGAAGATGATGAGAGAAAACAGAGAATGATCTTGATTATTCTGTTAAATTTCCTTTAGAAACACTTGAAATTCTTCTTAAAACACCGAATTATGGTAGGTTTTGCCTTAGAACTTGACTTCGATTTGGAGAGAAATGGGGAAATTGCCGTAAGAAAATGAGAAAGATAAAAAGGAATTGTGAGGAAAATGATTGAGGTGGGGTGGTTTTACTTGAATTTCGAAGGCATGAGGTATGGTCATTTTCTGAAGTTTGGTTGAGAAAGTCAAGGAAGTGGTTTGGTTAACAATAATTAGATTTATGATTTAAGTATTAATTTATTAATGGTATTAGTATCAATTAGAGTTTTAAAGGGTAATTTAATTCGGTTTAGATTTTTCACGGTGTTATAAATTTAACCAGTTTATAGCTCGTTGATGAAAAATATTGAAATCTTGGATTGTATAATCCGTTGAGGTGATTATTTGTAGGTATGAGTACCTAAAGGTGACGATATGTGGTAACGTCTTCGAAAGGGTTCGTTATTTTACTTTTACGTATACCGTATGTTTTAGTCTAAAAATAAGTTATTGACCAACGTAAGGTTTATGTAATATATATGTATATATATTTTTCTGGTTATTTAATTTAACCACTAACGTTCGTATTTAGTCGGTTTATATGACACGTGAACCGGTAACTCCTAGAATTACCAAAATATGAAATGAGACAATGTTCGGTTTTTGTTAGACCTTAATACCCTTGTTTGTGAAATTAAGTAAATCACAAAAATAATTATAATGTAAACTTGTTTAATACATGTAAGGATATTGACCTGAAATGTCGGGTGTCACATTCTCCCCATGTTAAAAGAATTTCGTCCCGAAATTCAATTTGTGTCTTCTTGAACTGGTGTATCCTTAAACAAGGAGGGGTATTTTGTTTTCATTTGGTCCTCCCGTTCCCATGTATACTCAGGACCACGTTTTGAGTTCCAACGCACTTTAACCAGTTTGATTCGACTACGTCTCAGCCTTTGAACTTTCCAATCTGAAATCTCAATCGGTTTCTCGATGAAATGCAACCTGTCGTCTATGTGAATCTCATCAGGCGGTATAATTAGCGTCTCGTATGATAAACACTTCTTGAGATTTGATACATGAAACGTATCATGTACATTGCTTAGTTCTTGTGGCAACTTGAGCTTGTAAGCTACAGGGCCAACCCTAGCCAGTATTTCAAACGGTCCAACGTATCTAGGGTTGAGCTTACCACGGTTACCAAACCTTGCAACGCCTTTCCATGGTGAGACTTTTAACATTACTCGGTCACCAATTTGAAATTCTAATGGTTTCCGTCTGTTATCAGCATAGCTCTTTTGTCTATCTTGGGCCGCTTTCAGACAGTCCTTAATTTTGAAGATCTTATCAGTGGTTTCCTGGACAATCTCAGGGCCTGTCAAATGTTTTTCACCAACTTTCGCCCAACATAGCGGTGAGCGGCATTTACGACCATATAAAGCTTCAAACGGAGCTGCCTTAATGCTCGTGTGGTAGCTGTTATTATAGGAAAACTCTGCCAACGGTAAATGAGTATCCCAATTACCTCCGAAATCAATTACACACGCACGCAGCATATCCTCTAAAGTTTGAATGGTCCTTTCGCTTTGACCATCTGCTTGTGGGTGATATGCCGTGCTCATGTCAAGACGTGTGCCCATGGCTTCTTGTAATGATTTCCAGATTCTAGACACGAATCTGCTGTCTCTATCAGATATAATAGAAATTGGCACTCCATGCCTAGACACAATTTCCTTGATATAAAGCTTTGCAAGTTTCTCGGTTTTATCCGTCTCTTTGATAGGTAGAAAATGAGCTGATTTTGTTAAACGATCGACAATTACCCATATTGTGTCATAACCACTGGACGTCTTGGGTAATTTTGTGATAAAATCCATAGAAATTTGTTCCCATTTCCATTGGGGAATTTCAGGTTGTTGTAATAAGCCAGACGGTTTCTCATGTTCGACTTTTACTTTTGAACACGTTAGGCATTTACTGACATATGTGGCAATATCTCCTTTCATATTGGGCCACCAATATAATTCTTTTAGATCCTTATACATCTTATCTGAACCTGGGTGAATGGAGTATCTGGACTTGTGGGCTTCGTCCATAACCAACTCCCGTAAGTTACCAACACATGGCACCCAAATTCTATTCATGAAGTATAAAGTGTCATCTGACTTTGGCTCCAACTGCTTTATCATTCCTCGTAAAGCTTCATTCTGAACGTTTTCTTCTTTGATTGCCTCTTGTTGTGCCATCCGAATTTGAGTCGTGAGACTCGTATGAATTGTCAATTCTAGGGCACGAACACGGAGTGTTTTAACTCGTTCTTTGCGACTTAAGGCGTCTGCTACGACATTGGCTTTCCCGGGATGGTACTTGATATCACAATCATAGTCGTTTAGTAGTTCTACCCAACGACGTTGCCTCATATTGAGTTCTTTCTGATCGAAGATATGTTGAAGACTCTTGTGATCAGTAAAGATAGTGCATCTTGTACCGTAAAGATAATGTCTCCAAATTTTGAGTGCAAACACAACTGCACCCAGCTCCAAGTCGTGGGTCGTGTAATTCTTTTCGTGCACTTTTAGTTGTCGTGAGGCATATGCGATGACTTTGTCTCTTTGCATTAACACACAACCAAGTCCATGGTGTGATGCATCGCAGTATAAGACAAAATTGTCGATTCCCTCCGGAAGAGATAAGATCGGTGCACTACACAGCTTCTGCTTCAGTAATTGAAAAGCTGACTCTTGTTTGACACTCCAATCATACTTCTTTTCTTTCTGGGTTAATGTGGTTAAAGGCAGGGCTATTTTTGAAAAATTCTCAATGAATCGTCTGTAGTAGCCTGCCAAGCCCAAAAATTGACGCACTTCTGTCGGAGTCTTTGGTGCTTCCCAGTTTTTGATCGCTTCAATTTTTGATGGATCGACGTGAATTCCTTCCTTGTTGATGACATGTCCAAGAAAATGCACTTCTCGTATCCAAAACTCACACTTAGAGAATTTAGCGTAAAGTTTCTCGTTCTTGAGCAGTTCTAAGATTAATTTCAGATGATGTTCATGATCCTCCTTGGTTCGTGAATATATTAATATATCGTCGATAAATACTATCACGAATTTATCCAAGTATGGTTTGCACACTCGGTTCATGAGATCCATAAAAACAGCTGGTGCGTTCGTCAAACCAAACGACATAACTAGGAATTCGTAGTGGCCATATCTAGTCCTAAATGCCGTCTTTGGTACATCTTCTTCTTGGATTCTTAGTTGATGATACCCCGAACGTAGATCGATCTTAGAGTAGAAGCTAGAACCTTGTAGTTGATCAAACAAATCATCTATTCGAGGAAGTGGGTATCGGTTTTTGATTGTAAGCTTGTTTAATTCTCGATAATCAATACACATCCTAAAGGTTCCATCCTTCTTCTTTACGAATAGGACCGGAGCTCCCCAAGGAGAGAAACTCGGTCTTATGAAACCTTTATCAAGCAACTCCTGGATTTGATTTGATAATTCCTGCATTTCAGAAGGTGCTAGTCGATATGGTGATCGCGCAACCGGGGCGGCTCCTGGTACTAAGTCAATTCGAAATTCGACTTGTCTCGGTGGTGGTAATCCATGTAAGTATTCAGGAAAAACTTCAGGATAACCCTTAACGATTGGTATATCCTCAAGTCGACGTTCCTCGGGTTTCTTCTCGACAACGTGGGCCAGGAATACGCAATAGCCTTTACGTAGATACTTACGAGCTTTCATGCAGTTTATCATCCTTAATGTTACTCCACTCTTCTCACCTTGAATCGAAAGAACTTCTCCGTTCGGGAGTGGGATTTGGACAATCTTCTCAAAACAAACAATCTCGGCGTGATTCTTCGACAACCAATCCATACCAATAACAACATCAAAACTTCCCAAGTCAGCGGGTAACAGGTCTATACTAAATGTGTGGTTCTTAAAACATAAGATACAATCCTGAATGACTTCTTCGGTTTTAATTAATTTCCCATTTGCTAATTCAATTGTATAATTTTGGTCTAGTTTGCTGGGCTTAATACCGAGTAGGGACTTAAAGTCATTTGACACAAAACTCATATCAGCACCCGTATCGAAAAGTATAGAGGCATAGTGATTATTTATCGGGAACGTACTAGTGACAATGTTCGGATCTTGTCGCGCGTCACCAGCCCCCATCACAAATGCTCTTCCACGGGCCTAATTGTCGTTTCGGTTCTTCAGCTTTGGACAGTCTTTTCTAAAGTGCTTTGGATCTCCACAATCAAAGCATCCCTGATTCATCCTTCCTGTTCCTGGTTTGACCTTTCCGGCTACCTGATTGTTCTTATTAAGGTTCGCATTGCTCCAACAGTTATGGGCCATATTTCCATACTTTTTACATTTTCCACATTGGATACACTTTTCACTGTGATGATATCCACACTTGTCACACTTTGGTCGTGTTCCAAGATATCCTTTTTGTCCTTTAATGTTGGCAGCATAGGCTTTCATAGTTTCAGGTCTCTTGTAAGCTTGATTCTTGTTTTGATTATTGGATTTTCCAAACCATTTCCTCTTTTCCCCAGACCTTCCTTCCTCGGTCTCCTTCTTCTCAAACAAACCATCACGCACAACATTATCCCTTAGCTTGAATGCTAGAGTTATAGCGCTCTTGGCATCCATAGGGTTCGATGAAGTCACCAGGCTTTGGATTTGAGGTGCGAGACCCCACAAATATCTTTCAACTTTCTTGTATTCTGGGGTAACCATGTGTGGAACCAAACTTGCTAATTCATTGAATCGGTCAGTGTAGCCAGCAACATCATCTCCTATCATTTGTAAATTCCACATTTCAGATTCGATCTTTTGCAACTCATTTCGAGGACAGTACTCCTCAATCATCATGGCCTTCAGGTCTTCCCATGACAACTCATATGCTGTCTACCTTCCCAAAGTCTTTACTTGTGAATTCCACCAGGTTAATGCTTTATCCGTGAGTGAGCATGTAGAATACTTCACCATGCAGTCAGCGGTGCATTCACTAATATCAATCACCGATTCCATCTTTTCTATCCATCTCATTAGCCCAACTGCACCCTCGGTGCCATTGAAGTTGCGGGGTTTGCAAGATAGAAAGGCCTTGTAGGTGCACTTCCTATTTGGAGCATCTGTAGAATTACAAGTCATAACGTCATTAATTCGGATCATGACAATGTGCTATGGCTTATTTATTCTATTACCTCCAGAACCTCCAGAACCTCCGGCTGTACCGCTACCTCCTGCACCTCCTCCGCCGGTACCACTGCCGTTTCCTCCTCCACTATTTCGATTTGCCTCATACTGCTCCATGGCAGCAGCTACTCGCTGTGCTATGAGTTGTTCCACGTTTGGGGAAATCGTCTCGTTGTTGTCACCAGTAGTGTTACGGGTTGTCCTACGCTTAGGTGCCATGACGTTCTTTCTAACATATCAATTAAAAAGAAACAACATTATATAAAAATAATGATAGATCATGACATAAGGATACAACAACATCAACGTAAACAACCATCATTACAACATAAACCATTACATACATAGTTAAAACATACATAGTACATTGTTCCAAAAGACAAGGATACAAAAGGGATGGGTTCACATGACCACATCAGTACCAAAGTTTTAACTACATAATGTACTACGGGCACAACCCGCCCGTACTAGGTTTAAAAGAAGAAGTGGGAGTACAACCCAATCATCATGGCAAGTCCTGCCATGACAAAGCTAGCTCTCGCCACAAATTCTGCAGCCTAAGTCCTTTCTTCCAGCGCCTCCACCATGTCTCGGACCGTAACAGTGAACTGCCAGTCCATGTCAGCTCTCAACTCGAGGTAGTCAGTGGCACCCTGTATGTCTCGGGTGCTGTCCTCCAGAGTCTGTACTCGAGATCCGAGCCCTTGACGTAAGCGCGTGGCTGCATCCCCATGTGCCCGAATATCATCTAGGAGATCATCAAGATGCTCCTCATGCGTACGAACTCGTGCTACTAATGTAGGCACTGTGAGCCTCATAGCTTCCCTAGTGTGGGGTAGAGGTGTTGGGGAGTTGGAAGACTCTCCGAGCTCAAAGGTAGATGGGATGCTCTCCATCTCCCTCCATCGTGCCAGAGTTCGAGGCATCCAACGGATAGTCCCCACAGTAGGGTGGTAGCAGGGTCGTTTCCTAGGTGGTTCCTCATCGGTCTCTAAGTCTTTCGGGTCACGGGCTGCCAAGTTTCTCTTGCGCGGAAGTCGAACCTTCTTCCTAGCACTTTGCACCTTAACTGGTCCTCCGCTTTTCTTTCGGTAGACGTTAGGCGGTTCTCCCAAGGCGACATTGGGTGGTGTGGAGCTGCGAACTTGTATTCGATTTTTGGGATGTGTGGCGGAAAGTTCCTCGTTTGATTCAGTGTCAGAGACGGGGTCAGAGTGTGAATGTGACGACATGCTTGTGACTACAATATCCATATGACATGTTGATTGGTTATGCAATGCTTATGCAATGAAAACGTTTTAGTGAGTCATTTAGATTATAGACTAGGTTCCATTGTAGACTCCTAGTTCGCTATAATCAATGGCTCTGATACCAATCTGTCACACCCCGCCAAGGCGGAAACGCGAGGCGCGACGTTCATGGTTTCCAAAGCATATGATTACCGCAAACACATACATGATAAATGGATACATAAACAAGTTTAATGTTTTACATTCCAAAATGTAATTGAGTTTACAAAAAGTGAAGATTTCGCAAATATGACTCTATTACAATGAGTTATACAAGAGAAATCCCCCAAAAGTTGTATCCATCGTGCATGCATGTAATCTACATTGCTAACCTTGCGATCGCGTCAATTTCCTGAAAAACATACTTAAAATTGTCAACACGAGGTTGGTGAGTTCACAGGTTTAATCAAGTAGTTCTTTGTAAAATTCAATTGTTCGTAAATAGTTTCAGGTGTATGTGATAAACAGAATAAGAATTGTTGACCCATTTGTAAACTAGCTAGGAATACAAATAATATGTTCATACATGAGGCGTAACCAAACCATGACAATTGTACACGCCCCTAATTTCGTTATCCGGTTCTATGCGGCCATAAATCCTCCAGATTGTGGTTAGCGCGACTAACCATGACCGGGAGACGTCACTCTCCATAGTACTATTCATAGGACCCTAGGCTACAGTTAATGGTTACTACATTGTTCCAGGGGACTTTAGCGGCCTCAACTTGTTGTTCTCATCTCATGTAAACATAAAAGTCGTGCCTTATTCTCTTGTTATCCCATAAAATAGTTGTAAGTATGTTTTTCCCCCAAATATAGAAAACAGTAAAAAGGGGCCGTGAAACTCACATTGAGTTTGTGTATACTTGTAATGATACTTGTTGTAGTCAAACTTGACTATTCGTACCCTAGATACCAAAGGGTAAATTGTGTTAAGACCGAACGTCTCATATTGTAAATTGTTCACCGACTTTGTAAATCTGGTTGCTTTTGTTTAAAATATCCTCTTAGTTGTTCAACACTTGTTTCGTTATAAAACAGATCTTAGTTACTGCCCAAAGGGGACTGACACAGGTATCGAAACTACCTAGTTTCGATTGGGCAATTGAGTATCGAAACTTCCTAGTTTCGATTGAGTAGTTGGGTATCGAAACTACCCAGTTTCGATTGAGTAGGACAGTTGTCGAAACTTCCTAGTTTCGATTGCGCAGATTAGATATCGAAACTTCCTAGTTTCGATTTGAGCAAAAACTGGTATCGAAACTACTTAGTTTCGATTGGCAAGAAGGGTATCGAAACTACCTAGTTTCGATTGAGCAATATGTATCGAAACTACCTAGTTTCGATTGAACAACTAGTATCGAAACTCCTAGTTTCGATTGAGTAAACAGGTATCGAAACTATAGTTTCGATTACTGGACTTCTGTTTGACAGAATCAGTCCTGCATATTTTTATGTTTTAAATTTTGAATTTTGACACACTTTTCTTGTTATCTTACTTACGTTTGAATATTTTGTATGTTTAGCTACGGTTTTTGAAGAAAATATTGTAGATAGTATTGAGTTTTTACCTTAAAACAGAGATGAAGATGATGAGAGAAAACAGAGAATGATCTTGATTCTTCTGTTAAATTTCCTTTAGAAACACTTGAAATTCTTCTTAAAACACCGAATTATGGTAGGTTTTGCCTTAGAACTTGACTTCGATTTGGAGAGAAATGGGGAAATTGCCGTAAGAAAATGAGAAAGATAAAAAGGAATTGTGAGGAAAATGATTGAGGTGGTATGGTTTTACTTGAATTTCGAAGGCATGAGGTATGGTCATTTTCTGAAGTTTGGTTGAGAAAGTCAAGGAAGTGGTTTGGTTAACAATAATTAGATTTATGATTTAAGTATTAATTTATTAATGGTATTAGTATCAATTAAAGTTTTAAAGGGTAATTTAATTCGGTTTAGATTTTTTACGGTATTATAAATTTAACCAGTTTATAGCTCGTTGATGAAAAATATTGAAATCTTGGATTGTATAATCCGTTGAGGTGATTATTTGTAGGTATGAGTACCTAAAGGTGACGATATGTGGTAACGTCTTCGAAAGGGTTCGTTATTTTACTTTTACGTATACCGTATGTTTTAGTCTAAAAATAAGTTATTGACCAACGTAAGGTTTATGTAATATATATATATATATATATTTTTCTGGTTATTTAATTTAACCACTAACGTTCGTATTTAGTCTGTTTATATGACATGTGAACCGGTAACTCCTAGAATTACCAAAATATGAAATGAGACAATGTTCGGTTTTTGTTAGACCTTAATGCCCTTGTTTGTGAAATTAAGTAAATCACAAAAATAATTATAATGTAAACTTGTTTAATACATGTACGGATATTGACCTGAAATGTCGGGTGTCACAGAATACAATGGAATAAATATAGTCATAGACACATATAGTCTGAATAATTATGTTTCTCAATATTTAGTACTAATCATACACCAAATATGATGTTATAAGATACCTTACCAAATCTATTTAGTACTAATTTGCTGACTCTCTATCTCTACATGTGTGGCAAGTATGATTCATTATTGACATGGGTGTACATTACATTGCAAGTTAAGAATGGTAATTATCTGTCTTTTTTACCTATTATTTACACCTTTTTATCTTCATGATTTTCTGTTTCACACCATGTTTTTCAAATAACAGGTATGTTTATTGTAGTTTTTTGGATTTATTTATGTAAAAGGGGACAATGAAAGAGCTATAACTTGCTCTTTTCCTTTTGATGATTCCATGGCTATTCGTCATGGGATAATCCTTCACATTGGCAACTATTCGTTTGTTCAAGTATTATATAATCAATTTCATAAAATAGTTATGTTTCAATGTTCAAATAATTTATTATTTAGGGTTTCTAAGCAAGGTAGAGTATGCAATATTGTAATTGTTGTTCATAGTTGAGCTAATTGAACATCTTATTTTAAAAAAAGTAACCCTAAGTAGGACACAATTAGGTCCCTGTTTATAGAAAAATATTAAGAAAATGGTGCACAAAGTCCATGTTTATTAGCTTCTTGAGGATACTCAAGAGTGATTTAGTTTTAATAACACATAATAAATCTTGTGAATATTTATCAGACTAAAATTGCCTTGAAGATTTCATTTATATATGAGTTTTGTGTTGTTCAACCTTTTTGGTAATCTATGTGTATGCAGGAAGTTTCTGGATACGGAACAAAAGAGTTGAATCTTGAGGGAAAGATTTTGGTTCCTTAATCTAATAGACTGGTTTTGCAGGAAGTTTCAAGAAGTCATAACTTTAATTTTTCATGGATTGGATATTTATTGACATGTCAGTATTTTAAATACATTTTTTAAGGCTTTCTTGAGGAAATTGAGGATTTTTCCTCGCAGAAGAACGGATGAGCATTTTAGATGATGTTAGTGTTATTACTAGACCTTATAGGTAAATATTTATGTCAAAATTGTACTTGAATATTCACATTTTGAGTAAAATTGCTGCAAGTAAGAAAAATAATCCATTACCCAAAATTGAAATTTGAGTAAAGTTGTCTGCTTCTTTATGTTTATTTTTTTGTTCATTTAGTCCTTCCAATAACTACTTAATGTCAATCTTTCAGATTAACTCTCCTTTTGGGTTCCCTAAAATCTGGTAAAACACTACTTTTGGCTCTAGCTGGACGTCTTGGACGTGGATTAAAGGTTTCTAGAATTTGTTAAAATTTATCATGATTTAATTTTTGCGAAATCTTGTCAAGGTTTTGGTTATAAAAAAGGTAAATTCAAATTGTTGATGTTTTATTTCAACATTTTAGTTGTTTAAATATAATAATTTTGTAGTATGAATACTTGATAACAGATATGATCATGGAACTTCTAAGAAGAGAAAAGAATGCTGGAATTAGACCGGATGAAGATACAATATATATTTATAAAGGTGCATGTTTTTACCTTATATTTTTTTGTTAGTAAATAGTATTTTTCTATAAATGCATAAAAAGGTAATTAGAGTTCTTTTGTGGGTAATATAATATTTTATCTCTTCTAAAAAAGTCAAAATATTCAAATAATTTCTATTTTGGGTAGCTGAAAAACTTTACGAAAATAAATAGTCAATTGGTGTTAGATGTTGAAATGACCAGTTTGAGGCATGCTGAGTGGTTTCATCTCCTATACATCGACTTTGTGAACCAATTAAAAAGCACACGTGGCATGTTAAGGACAAAAAATAATGACAATAAGTTGGTGATGGTATATGTTGGGGTGTGGGGTGTGAATGAGGGTAGTGTGGTACACGGTAGAGAGAGATTGTGTGTTTTAAGAGAATATTAGAATAGACTATGTGTGAAACCGGATAAATGAAGAGACGTACGTAGTTTTAAATCTAGATGATTGATAAACTTACGACTATGATATCACCTCTTCCGATCTAGATGGGCCGAGTCATATCATCCATCAATTGATTCTCTAACCGGTTTTTACTCACGTGTAATACACGGGTCTCTAACCGGTTTTTACTCACGGTCAATTGTATGTGGCATTATCAAGAGTTACAAGACGAGACAACCTAAAAGTTGTTATACTAGATAGTAATGGTAATCTTTCAAATACATCAAATGTTGTATACAAATAAGTATTTAGAGATTTCTAATAATTATTGTAGTTTTTTTTATCTTCTATGTATGATTTATTTAAATTGCTTGTATGTTTTATTATTATTTTCTCAACCCGTGTGTCACACGGGCATATAGACTAGTCAGTTATATAGCAAAAACCATAACCAAATCATCGATTCAATTATTTTGAATTAATTTTTTCGTTTACAAATTTTCTTGCCTTTAAACTAAAATCAATTAAATTAACACATCAAAATCAATTAAAAGTAATTTATCTCAGATTGGGCATCGACCCAACCCAACCCAACTTTTCCTTTTTATTGTCCTGATAAAGGGTCTTGACGAGTGGAATTTTGCCCGTATTCTCTTCATGTCGAGCTGTTAGCCGTTAAAAAAATAAAAAATAAAAATAAGCCCATTATGAAAAATGAAAAATGAACATAGAAACAATTACGTTATTACGATCATCTTCTTTTGTTTAGCTAATGGCCTAATGCAACTCCAGGCCCAACTAAATATCTTAAGAATTGATTTAACTAGCCCAAATGATGTATAAACCTAACTTTATGCATACAAACAATTTTTAATCTATTAAATTAACTTAAATTTTTTAATTATAATCAATATTAGTTAATAATTATAAAAAATAATTTATTACCAATTTTAACTTTTGTAATCTAATAATATAACCCGCTGATAAATAAAAAAGGTAGTTAAATATATATAAAGAAAATAGTAAAAAACTAAAAATAAATCATCATTTGGGCCTAGATTTGCTTTAAGTCTAAAGTAGAGCTAATTTATTAAATGAACTACAGCCCGAACATAAGCGAGCAAAATTTTACATAATTATAACAAGCAAATTCGGCCCGCGCGTTGCGTCGTGTTTTTTTTCTCCCTAAACCTTTTCTCGTGATGGACTGGTTTATATTTTGGCATTAATTCCAACTTATTTTTGTAATTTGTTTGCATATTTTAATGGATAATTAGAAAGTTAAGTCCACCTACACGATGCCGCAGGGAACTGCGGAGGGGTTGTTAAAATTTAAGGCTTGGATCGAAACCTAGATAAAAAAACATGTCGCAAAGATATACTCCAAAACCACTAAAAGTTAGGTTGTTGTAAAAATGTATGTTAATTCATACGAAATCGAACATAAAAAAAAGTCACCTACCTAGATTTAGCATTTAAAAATTTAAATTTTTAATATTATAACTAAGATAGAGTAGATCCTAAAGAATAGTACCTCCTTAGGAACTTATCTTGAATAGTGATTGAATTGTTTGAATCCAAAACGTTTGAGAACCCTTTTTATTTTATTGAATGATGAGAGTTGCTCTTTGGAAAGCACAGTACGATAAAAGTTGTAAGCTGTGTTCGGAGGAGTTATTGATAAAATAAGAAAGATAAGTTTGAGTTAAACTTCCTCGTTTGAAAACAATACTTCGCCTGGAGGCTTTTTCCAGGGCTAACTAATAAAAGGCTCATTATGAATATATTGACAAGTCCAACCGTAATATCTTGATTTCTAGTAGTAATACTTAAAGCGGGTTCAGCGAGTGGTCAGCAATAACACCGCATATATTTATGGGGGGAACTTTGTGTTTAGTAGAGTATGATTTGCTATTCAGAAGGGGGTAGCGGCGCAGCTTGTTGCCCGTCTACCTGCCATTAGTTTGTAATTGTGACGGTCATCTCGTTATTTAGAAGCTTGATTATACTTAAATAATCAAACAAATAAAAGAATAAAAAAACTAATAGTAAAAAAAAGAAAAAAAGAGTAAAAACTTACAAAACCGTAAGGAAATGGTGAGTGAGAGGCCTCGAACGGAGACCACCACACAACTTTCTAACTTTTGTAATTCTCCTGAAGCAGTTTATCTATATACGTAAACAAATTGGCTTGAGAAAGAAAAAATAAACCAGTAACAATCTACCATGTGGCATTAGATGAATGAAATTGTTACTATTCCCCCACGTTTTCCTTTAATCTATAGAGTAGTATATTTTATTTTATATAATAAATAAATATCAGTATAAATAAAGTTATGATAAAATACTAAACAATATATATTTTGTTATACTTAAAGTTATAATTATAAAATAATTGTTTGCTAGTTAAATCCACCTGTGTGCTACCGTTGGGTAACGCGCATTGCGACGGGTAAAACTCGGTTTCGATGATCTATACACTCGTATTGAACCCACGAAATAAATTCACATTGAAACGTTAATAAAAATAAATGTGTCGAAATGGAAAATACAAATTTTTATAGAATATCGTATTTTAAAGGTTGTAAAAGGAAAAATATTGAAACAATTTTGACGACATGGACGTTCGTGCTTCGATACTTGTACATTATCACAAAAACTCGGTGTTTGAATAAAGTTTATATCAAAACGTGATGAAAATAAGCAAGTCGCAACGATACATTCGAAATCTTGTTTAATATTATATATTTTAAAAGTTATCGGAGAAAAAACAATATACGACAAAATCTAATTATAAATAATAAAATATTATATAAAATAAAATAATAAAAAAACCAAAAAAAGGTGCAAGCTCGAGGCATTTTCTCTACCCCTACTTACCTTGAAAAAGCAGGGGGTCACCTTACGTCCTTGAACCGATAACCATTTTCAGCTAACCTAGCCTCCTCCGTCCCTCGGGACTAATAGTGCGGGGGGGAGGGGGGTCTTTATCCCTCAACCTAAGGTCCATTTTGTGTTGTAATTTGTTTTATCTGGCTTAGGGTGGAGGGGATCGAGCTTGGGTTGGGGCGGGTAATACGAGTACACCGCCGCAAGGGCGACGAGTTGGGTAGACGGGTTAGCGAAGATGTGGATTAAGCCGAAGAAACAAAACAGAGAGATAGTTCCTTGATTGGTTGAAAAGCATGTTTGGGTTCGGGTTCATTCGGAAACACCGTCACAACGCATTCGGGTAGTTTAGGGTAAAAATGATGTGACATGACATGTTTTGATTGGCTTATCCTTAGAGTATTTAGGGGTTCCACCCCCTTCACCCTTATATGTAAGAGTATATAATAAAAAAAATATATTAAAGAATTGTTCATAATCCTACGCTTTTAATATAGTTTATAACGTGTATTACACGTGGAAGGTTATTCCATGAGTAAGCTTATAAATGATGTAAGAAGTTTTAAATGATAAATCTACTTTAAATAAATTATTAATTACTTGGTTATAAATTATCTATTTAAAAAAATATGTTGCAAATCATATATAAGTAAACATGCGTATTACACATGAAAGGTTATTCAATAAGTATGCTTGGAAACGCAACAAAACCGGCCAAGGAGAGGGGCCATAGACTCGAACCCACCCCGTGGGTGTGAGGACTGGAGTCACGGATCACAAGGCCAATGACCAACTTATGGTTTATACCAATTCAATAGTTATATATATAAAATTAAAAAACAAAAAATTAAAAAAAAAACTAAAACAATGTTCATTTCCATCCGATTTTAATATAGATAATGTATATAAACAAAATAATTAAACGCTTAATAAATAATTACCGAGCCTAGCTCAAACTTCAAATGCTTTTAATGAGCTCGAAGTAAGTTGAATTAAGCTTAAACGAGCTTAAGCTCTCATTTAATCTAACCAAAATTTCCACCACCAAACCCTTGATGTGTCTCTTTCAATTATAAAATAATGTAATATAAATTTCATATTTTATTTAAGATTTCAATTTTTTAGTATTAAAATTTTGTGACCGGCTCACCATATGATATTTTCATCATCAATTTCCTTGATAATTTTTTTACTCCTAAATTTCCTTGATAATTAATTTTGCGCCAAATAGGCCTTTGTGTTAAAGATTAATAAGTATTTAATAATAAGCAACTTACAACTCACATGATTATTAGTATTAAATAGTGGGTAGTTCATTAGTTTATTTGCTTCTATATAAACTTAGGTAATTGGATTCAAAGTTGAGAATGGAAACATCAATTTCGTATTATACAAAATCTTTCTTCCTAGACTTATGATTTTAGACTAGTTTCAATGGTATGTATTTTAATCTCTTTGGCCTAATAGCATTGGTGAATTTCTCGACCAAGTGATTGAAAGTTTAAAGCCATGATAAGTATTTAGATGTATTTTAATTGGTTGCCGTTGAAAATATTAATTTTGCAATTTCACAACCAAATCTTTTAATAGCCCCCACTTGATGTACGGACGAATGTCGGTGAAAATTCCACACAAGTTCCTTTTAGTTTAATAAAATATTTATAATATCGTGAAAAAATAAAATATTTAAATAAATTATCTGTTTCCATAAGGGATAATTACCTAAATAGACATTGACTGGGTCAACTTTACTAAATAGACATTTAGCAGGGTAAATTGACGGCTAACCCTTTGTTGTTTGCCGGCTAAAGCCTTTGTTGTTGCCGGCTTAGCCTGCGCCTATTTAGCCGGGTGTCTATTTTCGCAATTTTCCCCATACAAATCGGTATAGTCGACAATTGACTTGACAGTATACCCGGTTAAAAAAATATATATTCTGATAACTATATATTTTTTAAATTAATTTGTTTGATAATTATAACTTCTAGCAATAAAATACTTTAGTAATTATCCAAATTATTTTTTAAAAATTATAAGCATTATTATGTATGATTGATTGCTAAAATAAATCATCATCTTAAGCACCATACTTATTATACGGTATTAGCCTAATATTTTCTATACACATTTTACAATCAAAATTTATAAAATCGATTTGCATAACTAACAAACAAAGAAAAATGACTCTAAATCATGGAGCACTTTTATATATATTTTAGAATTATTAATAGTGTTATTTAGGGTTGTTCTAAAAAAAGCTCGTGACTTGTGGCTCACTCGCAGTTCGCTCAAAAAATGCTCGGCTCGAAAAAAGCTCGGTTGTAAACAAGCTGAGCCGGCTCGGCTCGGTTTGTAAACGAGTCGAGCCCGTGCCAGGGTAAGTTCGGCTCGTGACTTGGCTCGTTGGCTCGTCTAAATAATATATACATACACACACACATACTTAGTTACTTTATTAATTATTAAAAAATAACTTAAAAAGTCAAAGTGTCGGACTCTATTACTCCTAATACTTTCAAAATTCTAATTTTTAAATCCTAATTAAACTTTAAAATTTTTAAATCCTAATTGCACTTCAAAGTTCAGACTCTAATTGTCTCCAGAAACTCTCCATCTCTCTCGCTTTCCCTGGCTTGAACTTTTCACGAGCAGAACTCGAGCTCAACTTTTCAGCTCGTTAAATTTTCGAGCCGAGCCGGCTCGGCTTAAACTTCTCACGAGTCGAGCTTGAGCCCATCCTGACTCGACTATGATCATCTCGTTTACGGTCCTAGTGTTATTACTAGTGTTATTACATATTATCATTGCTATCATTATTATAAAACTAAACGAAAATATAACCAATTTCCACCGACGACTTCACACTATTGGCTTTCACATTACAGTTGTATCTTCTCCATAAACCACAAAAGAATTGCAAAACATGTGTATGGGAAGGAAACATCGTTAGTCATTTTAAGACCACATTCCATTAACAGAAATTGGTTCTTTAGTTGATAAGGGTTCTTTAGTCAAGAGTTTACCCATTTAGGAAAAAGGTTGTCGCTTAGGATTTCAAGCAAAGATGACGATTGTTTTGGAGTTGTTCCTTAACGCGGTGTTTTTATTTAAAAATAAAATTTAAATAACTTAATTAGGTTTACAAAATTACCTTCTTTTTACGGGTATTGAGGCATTTTAGAAGTAGATTTAGTGTGTGTGGGTTTACCGTTTTTATACGTGAATTAAATGGTTATAATAATTCCTAAATATTTATTTAATGATATTCGTTCATACGATTTATTTGTTTATTTAAAATAGGCACTGATACCAACATATGTTTATATTGTTTTCAACTTTTGCATATTGTATGCTGACAAGGATCGTACTTGACAAGAAAATCGAGTCACGAAAAGGTCGATTCAAAAACGATATTGTTGACTTTGAGTTTAAGTGTGAAAAGAATGTTTTGACCAGATTATTTTGTAGTTGATTCTGTGTGAAAGACTATTAAACTCATAAAAGTGGCATCTTTTAAAACTAATTTGAGCTAATAACTGTTTTATAGTTGAAATTTGAAGATACAATATAACATTATATTTGACTATGATTGAAATAAGATTAAAAAACTGCTTGTAACTATGTGTAGTCGAATTTGATATAAACATAAAAATTTCTTACGAATTTTGACACAACATGAAACTGAAAAGCATGTCATACATATGAATCCAAACATGATTTACGTATTAACTTTGTTTAGAATTGAGTCGGATAAATCTTTCCTAGTCCGAGACCAATGTCGAATGTCGGGTAATTCTTTAACTTTTACTTGGTTTTGGAAATGAAATATTTTCTTCCTTTTGAACTGCAGGAACTCAACACTTACTGCTCAATACCGAATCAAATGAAGTTGGTGATGGGCCGATAAGTGGGTTTGGACCGGTTCTTTGGATGGAAAATTCTCAGTCAGATCGATAATGCTTATATTCGCAAAACAAAGAGTCAGATCGATAATGCTTATATTCGCAAAACAAAGGGTGCAGTTTTCGTAGCAACCATTCAACTGGAATAATTAGCTACCACTCAAAGTAAACATATAATTTGGATGGAGGATCAAGGCTGAAAGGATCCCAACTAAAACGGCGATCCAACGAAGAAATATTCATACCACCTCACTCGAGTGCGTTTCCTGTGGAGAGGCGGACGAGACGGTCGACCACATCTTCACCGCATGCTACGTTGCTACTCTCGTTTGAAAAAAATGTTTAATCATGGTGTAAATGTCTTTGAAGTTAATGACTTATTTTATATTCATCTGACCGGAGGGTTTAGTGATAAAAGAATGTAACCTGTAACTTAAATTTACTTTTCCTTTACGTATATTATGATCCCAAGATGACTGTGTCTATAATATAAATATAAATGTGCTTTGCAAACCTAACATTCATTTCTCTTTTAAGTTTTAATATAAAACATCCAAACAATTTAATTTTTGACAAAACATTCTCTTTTAAAATATATAAAAACAAACATGTTTATCATGACTCGAGACCGACCCGTTTAACTTAACGTGTTGTAAGCTTCACATAAAATTGTTTTTGCTAAATCTAAATCCACAAATTCATGTTAGATTCACATCAAGGAGGTTGTGCTGTAGTGGTTGAGGTAAGGTCCGAAGTCCCAAGGGACCCGGGTTCGATCCCTGCCACCACCATTAATTTCGGCGGCATCGCAAATGAGGCCTAGCTTTTAGGCTGATGCACCAGGGTTTTACCCATGCCGATCCAGGGTTCGAGCCTCGGCTCTCCCTCAAGTTCGGAAGGGGCCGTATTGGGTGAAGTTTTTTCCTTTAAAGCTCTCCAACTCTGACGTCAAGTGGGCCCGGTTAAGACAACATATTGGCCGGAGTTGGACGAGGCTCTCACATATGACGAGGGGTGCGACGTCACAACATTCAATGTTCGCTTTTAAAAAAAATGTTAGATTCACGTCGTTTTTCATATCGCTGACATTGATGACTTGATTTGGAGGGTGCAAGGTGGCATTGTTGAATTCTAGTTAAAGGTGATCGGATTTTAAGGGGTTGATGTCTAGAAACTTTACTGTACACTTTTTTCATTTGTTTACATTTCTATATTGCTGAAGGTAAGCACATTTTATTCATGAAAATCTCCCATTTAAATGTTAAATTTTGGTATGGTCAATAAAATTATTTTAAATGAATATATTTTGACTTCTATGTTGGGTGCAAAAAGAATTTTATTTCATTATTTCTTGCTTTCGGCAAGTCAAAAGTAAACTGTTTGGTTATTTGATTTTTAGATATCTGGGCATTTAAAAATTCGAATATATTTAATATAAGATAATTAATTAAGGTGTAAAAGCAAATTTATTTTATTTATTTGTTTCAATTATATTTTCGTTTCTCTTTCTCTTCCAAATTATATTTTTACAGTTATATAAACATACATTTTCACAAGCTGTGAATAGTACTTTCCTCTATTAGTTGGTTTTTACACGTGACACTTTATGATTGATGGATTTTTTTTAAGCTTTAACGAAATTTATTATGCATTTAAGTTTTTTCGTTGGGATGCTTAACATAAGCTTCCCTAGACCAACTAGTAAAAGCGCGTGCCTTCCCTCCTCTTCCACCCGGGTTTAAAACTCAGGCTCGAGATTTTTTTTAGCTTTAACGAAAATTACTGTGCATATAAGTTTGTTTTGTTGGCATCTTTAACTTGAAGTTGCATAGCGCAGATGGTAAAGTGGCTCGCATTCCCTCCTCTTTCGCCCGGGTTCGAAACCGAGCAACCCTTTCACATTTTTAGCGTTCTTTTGTTCCTTTTTTTCTTTTTTTTTAAAATTTTATTTTTCTCAAATTTTTTTGTTTTTTTTTTCAATTTGTTTATAGGTTTATTTTCTTTGTTTTCTTAGTATGCGAGAACACTTTATCTTTCTCATTTTTTTACGTTACATTATTTTTACGTTACAAATTTTAACACTCCCGTTCTATCAACATTAACGTGAATTACGATAACGCCGCGGAGCGCGTGGGGTTCTACTAGTTTATTACAATCCAGAACGTTACATTTTGACCAGGAAAAACTTTGAAAAATAAATGAAACATTATATATCTATATAAATAAAAGAAGACATCGAAGGCCGACTGCTAATGGAAATCCGATAAACCTAAACCGATTCTTGAAGGCGAGGTTGGATTATTGATGTAATAGCTATCAAAAAGGCAAAACAAACGAACCTAAACCGATTCTGGAAGAAGACGATGGTGAATTCGAAGGGTTTACATATATGTAAATATGTAGCTTACATATATGTAAAACTAGGTTAGAAACCCGGTGTATTACACGGGTTGAATAAATGCAACGTTATATACTTAGTAATAAAGATTTACATGTTACATATTTATGACATATTACATATTTTTTAATAGAAATTTTAGAAACGTTATATAGTTATTTTTAAAAAAATGTTTTATAAAAAGAATAAAAAAAATGTTCAATTTATAAAAATGTTTTATGAACAAATCCACTTTTTTAAATAAGAAACGTTTTATAAAAATAATTATAGAAATCATTATCATTTAATAGAAGAGAGAAACGGGAAACAAAAAATTATAAAAACAATTAAAGAAATTTGTATAATTAATAGGAGAGAGGCGAGAAAAAAAGTTAAGGATGCATAAGAGAGTGACAAGTGTCCAACTAAAACCTTTATTTATTATATAGTATAGATATAGATTTCATGATCTGGTATATGTAAATATACAGCTTACATATATGTAAAAATTCATGCTCTTCATCTTCAATTTCAGTTCCAGTAATATCCTCCAATATCATGTAAATCGGAAACTTTAATTTTGAATCGAACCGATTGGAGGTGGAGATTGTGAAGAAAGAATTTTTTACATCGTATTACATATATGTAACACATATCAGTTAGATCTATTCGCCTATGACTTCTTCTTTTTTATTTACAATGTATTGTTTACATATATGTAAACATATTGAAAAGTTCCAAAAAATGAATCGATTAACAGTCTTGTTGTTCGTGCTATTCTTCTTCGATTTCAATTCCAATAATATCCTCAAATATTGTGTAAATCAGGAACTTTGATTTTGAATCAAACCAATTGAAGGTGGAGATTGGGGAGAGAGAGTTTTTTACATCGTATTACATATATGCAACATATATCAATTAGATATATTCGCCCATGACTTCTTCATTTTTCGTTATAGTGTATCGTTTACGTATATGTAAACATATTGAATATTTTCAAAAAACGAATTGATTATTATTATTGTTCTTCGTGCTCTTCTTCTTCGATTTCAATTCCAATAATATCCTCAAGTATTGTATAAACCAGGAACTTTGATTTTGAATCAAACTGTTTAGAGGTGGATATTAGGGAGATAGAGTTTTTTATGGGATTTTCTTAATGATCGATGGTTGTTTCTAAAATCTAAAAATTGCAATATACTAGATATACCCATGGAATATCAGCCATTGGTCAAGGTTGATCAATGGTTGTAGTTGGTTTTCTTAAAAATTTTGATTTTTTAATGAAAAGCGCACACACACACACACACTTTGTAACATCCCAAATTTATAAATAAATAAATGCAAACGCGGTCGGGAGTAACTCGAAGGTTAGATTGAAAAGCAAGAAGGAAAGAGAACATGCTTGGGCTTGGCTCCAATGGGCCGAGGGAAGCCCATGTATATAAGGGGTGAGATCAGCTCGGGATTCGGCTAGAGAGAGAGAAACCGTGCTAGAGAGAGAAAGCTCGGGATTCGGCTCAAAGTCTCGGGGATCGTTGCTCATCACCACAACAACGTTTAGAAACAAAGAGGAAGCAAATCCAGGTAATGGTTTAGCCTAGATCTGAGTTTTTGTTTACGATTTGGGTACTCAGGTTTAAGGCTAAAAGATAACATTTTTACGTATGAAACAATGAAATAAATATAAATCTATCTTCATGATCGAAAAAGCAACAGTTTGAACGTAAAAAGTTCGGGTCTTGATCGATCCGAGTCAAGCATGCATATCTAGGGTTCTGATTGGGAAGAAGATCGCGTAGGCGAACTTGATGAACCGCTTTTTGGCGAACTTGATAGGTTCGCTGGATCATGTTCGCTCAAAGAATAATTGTGGCGAACTTACCTAAGTTTGTGTAAGCTCAAAGGAAGCGAACTTACCTAAGTTCGACTAAATAATCCACATAATCCACATAAGCGAACTTATTACATCTTCGCCAAATAATCCACATAAGCAAACTTATCATGATTCAAAAATAGCGAACTTACTATGTTCGCATAGCACAATAACAAAGCAAACTTGCCATGTTCGCTTAAGCCCAAAAGTGGCGAACTTGCCTAAGTTCGCCTAACCCTAAGAACATAAACGTTTACTGTCGTTTAGGATCATTATCTTATCTTGTATGACTTGATTATACAGATTGTGTGTGTGACGCTCATTGACCAGCTTGTAAACTACAGGAAACGCTCATCAGGTGAGTTCTATGTGCCCCTACGTGTTATGTGCAAATGTTTTCAAATGTTTTAGAGCTAAAGTGTATATGCTTATGAATGAATGATATGAATGCTAATTATTACCATACGTGTTATATGATAAGTACATGACAAATAAAGAATGAAAGTATAATGATGAACAATGAAACGAAATTATGACATAACTTATATGAAAGAAATCTTGTTTTATATTTATATATACTGCATGTTATGTATGAATGAAACGTTATGGACGGTACGATGATTACGGCTACTTCGGTAGACAGACGACCACTCGATCATCATGCACCCAGAAATAACAGTATAGAAAGGTAGATTAAATACGGACTACTACGGTAGACGGAGGCCCTCAATCGAAGCACGGCTGCATGTATAGTTCGAGTGGGAAACAGATGATTTCGAGCAGACGGGCGAAAGGACGGATACGACGGTAGTACGGTATAATAGACGACCAAAGGTTTGTCGGACGGTAATGAAGGACGGACTACTTCGGTAGAAACGGTATGAAATGGACTACGACGGTAGTTCGAGGACATTTGTCTTTGTGACTTGCGTAATTAAAAGACAAGTTGATCACCCATATGTGTATGATCAACGAATGTTCAAATGAAAAGAATGACATATATATATATATGTACTAATAAGAGAATAATGTTATACCTACTTGCTTTAAATTAAAACTCACCAGCGTTAGCTGACTTTTAGTATGCACTTAAGGTAACACGAAGAAAGGGGCGTTCAAAGGCGTGATGGCTACCTGGCACGAGACTGACATCCCATTTTATATGATTCTATGTTAAGACAATTTTCTTTTATGATTAAGACTTCCGCTATTTTGTAATTGAATTATTGTACGCTTCCGCTACGTTTGAATGTCTAATTAAAAGTTCAGTGTTTGCTGACTATGTTTATAAGTAAATCCAACAAATGAGGTCTCCCGGGTTGAGGCCTTACACACAGACACACACACACACACATATTATATATATATATATGTGTGTGTGTGTGTATGTGTGTGTGAGTTAACTACATAAATAGTCTTTGTGGTTTGACCCACGTCACACATTTGGGGTCTAAGTTTAAATAGTTACATTTTTGGGTTATGTAGTTTTCATTTTGTAGTAAGTTTGAGTTATAAGACTAACTTTCGCTTAAAAACATTGTTAAGTTAGTCTAAAATGACTATTTTACTCTTTTTCAAACCATATAAACCGATTATGTAATTTACACAAAAAAACACAACCCCTTTCGCCCCCTCCCACACACGCCTCGTAGTTCCTTGAAATTTCTGTCGGTGATTCCACACATATCACCCTCGCTCTCACATTCAGTACTGCCACCGTGATTCCACCACCAACGTCTGCGAAGCCGAGTTGAGGCCACCAGATTCGCACGAAACTGAAATGTAAAAACTTGATTCAAATCCGTGCAATAATAACTAGAATTAGCGAATTTTAAGAAGATGGTAACGACCTATCCCTTATAGAATCTCTAAGATTCTAAACCTAAATCGGAGATTTGTGGTTCTCTGAAATGCTTCCCCTTCATTGTTATCAATCACTGTTATCCCAATCTTCGAAAACCTTATAATTACAAGAAGTCTTTTGTATGTTAGGGTTTTTGATTATTCTCATGGAGGAGATGACATGTGTTCATGTTTTCAGTTTAATTTTGCCCCAAAATTTTCTTTAGCTTCACCGATAACTACATAAAAAACAATGTTATATCACTAGACAGGGGTGGTATACACGTAATTACACAACATATATCTATAATCATGCACTAATATATAACACCCAAAAATTTTCAACCAATTTTAACTTTCAACGCACGCGGAATTTAGGTCCCATAAACGCCCTTGACAAAACAACACATGTTATTTACAACAAAAAGATGACATAACTTGTTTTAAAACGTTCGACAAACATTTCAAAACGACAACAAGTTTCAATATCTAAGAGATGACTCAAACAAGTTAATAAACCCCAATCAACGAGTTCTAACTCCAACCGTTAACACACAACAAACCGAATGAGAATCCAATTCCACCACGAAGCGTGACCCGAGACTTCAAACCGGAGCTTTACCTGAAAAACGCCATGCATAACACCATTAGTAATGATATACAACCTCCTTTAGACCCCTAAGGGTTAGACCCAAGCAAATACCCCAAAAGTAGGAAGTTTTGAAGAAATAAAATTTCTAACATGGTCATGTGCATAATCTGACATGGCCATGTGCACCTGATGCCCACAACAATTTTCAGACATGGCCATGTGCAGACTTACATAACCATGTCCACCTGATGAACTAAAATTTCTGACATGGTCATGTGCATAATCTGATATAGCCATGTGCACCTGATGCCCACAACAAGTTCCAGACATGGCCATGTGCAGACTCACATAACCATGTCCACCTGATGAACTAAAGTTTCTGACATGGCCATGTGTAGAATCAGACATGGCCATGTCCACCTGCAACAAATTTTAGTTTTCCACCTTTTCGACCCTCCCAACTCGACCCCCGGTCGTTATAAGCAACCAACAACATTTTGCGAATGTTTTAAACTCCTCATACGAGAACCACAACTCGTTTTTACACCTTCATCAATCCGACTCATTCGTTATTATTTGGAGTCTTTGACTACAAGTTTACCACCCGAGTAATTGACTCCAAGACCGATATTTAGACAAGTATTGACATCATACAAGACCTATTATTATACTAATTCACCATTATTCCACAATGGTTTGACTTATACCACATTAAATCAATTTACAACATTTCACCATTATTCCACAATGGTTTGACTTATATACCACATAAGTCAATTTACACCAATATCACCATTATTCCACAATGGTTTGACTTATATACCACATAAGTCAATTTACACAAATTTCACCATTATTCCACAATGGTTTGACTTATACCACATTAAGTCAATTTACACCAATTCACCATTATTCCACAATGGTTTGACTTATATACCACATAAGTCAATTATTCTGAATTACCACATTTAGTTTGACTTTACACCACATAAGTCAATTACACCAATTTACCACATTTAGTTTGACTATACACCACATAAGTCAATTTCACCAAATTACCACATTCTACTTTTTAGTTTAACTATATACCACATAGTCAACTACACCAATTTCAAACTACATTATGCATACAAGTTTGACTTTTACCACACAAGTTAATTTTACACCAATACACCATATAAGTTTATTAACTTAATTCATCAAACAACAAGGCGAGGTTCTTAGACCTTAAACACCACACACCCACCCTTGCATATTTTCACCATATGCAATTTCCTTAATTTTCAACATACAATTTAACACATAGAAGATAATTGAACAACCAACATGTAAATCAAATATGTGCAATTACCACCACCTATCATTACTAAGTACGTGCAAAGCACTTACTTTTGTCAAAGATGATCCCGCTTGATCCTCCAAGCTAGCTTCTTTACTACTCGATCACCTATACAACCCATTTACAATTAGTATTCCAATGATCACCAATTGACACCCAACACACCTTTATGATATAAAGATCAAGACCCTAGCTTAGTTTGATTAACATGACCTTAATCAAACCCCAAATACCACCTTTCAACCCAAATGACCCGTTTGACCCATTATAGTCAAACTTCCAATCAACCAATTCACCATTTACCAATTGAGGTCTAACACCCACTCTAGACCTTATGTATTGAACCCATTCTAAACTTGATTAATTACACCTTAAACAAGTTTTGACCTCCCTACACAATTATTTACCCATTTTAACCCGTTTGGGTTCCATCCAATTTCACCCAAACTCCCAATTTATTAAATCACCAAATTGATTGAGGGTTATCACTTGGTTATGTGTTTAATCACACCGCAAACACTTACCAACCCCCAATTACTATCCAAACAACCTCAATTTCGAAAACCCCCAATTTCACCTCAAGAACCCTAATTTTTCAAACATCAAATTAGGTGTTCAAATCATGTAAAACATGATTCTTCAACATTAGTTATACTAGATTAAGGTTTATAAACGTCATTAAACCCAAATCACCACAACAATTGGGTTTTCTACCAAAAAACCCACCAAACTCCATTGATGGTGATTTCAAGAGATGGAAGGAGCACGTACTTGATGTTTGGAAGAAGATGAACACTTCAATTCATTTAGATTCTTCATGAAATTCTTCAATTGATCTTGGCCTTTTCTCCTTTTTCTCCCTTGTTAATCACGATCCAAACACACATAAAATTGTGTGTTTGTGTGAACCCCTTGACCATAAAAAACTGAATTTGCAATGTTACAAAACAGCCCTTGAACTTCCAGTTTTAATCCTTTCTTTCAAAACTAGTTGTAAACCATATTTTGTAGCAAACCCTCAACTTTCATTTTATTTAATAACACCCCTATAATATGTTTAACATATTATATAATAAACCTAAAAGTTGGTTCGTTACATAATATAATATAATCAGTGTTATATAATTACGCAAACTATGTATGTAATTATGCATATAATATTACTAGTTATCAACGATTTAAAAAAAAAGTCATTTAAAAAAAAGATATTGCAATACTATACTCAAATTATAGATAATAAAATTATTTATTTTATACTATAACTTTACAAAAAAATAATAATAATGAATTATATAAAAATTGACGTTAAAAAAAATGGTTGTACTATACTTAAAAAAAAACTCAAACAATAAAAGTTTTTCACTTTTTACCCTTTCCACATTTTTACCATTCAATTATTTACATCTTGTCATCGCCTCCATTTTAACCATTAAAGTATTTTGATCAGTGGTCCTAAACCTAATACAACTAGATGTCGAAACTAATTACAACAACGTGTCTCACATTACAGTGAACGTCCAAGGCGTCCAAATGCATAGATGGCATGTATGACTATCATGGTGCGTACAAACCATTTGGACGGTGGTGTGTGTAAAACCTCTTGTAACTTATCAGATGGATTTGTATTCATTCTAAAATAGACATGTCTCTAGAAGAGTTAATCCTAATTCGGTAAAACGGGTGAGATATTTTTGAAGAAAAGATAAAGTTTGTTTAAGAGTTGGCTAGAGTTTGAGTCTAATCATTATCTATTTTGTTTTATATTTATCAGTTTGATAGAGTTTATATTAGAATATGTTTATGAAGTTTGATTTAATAGATTATTTAATTGAGTTTGAGTTGAGTTAGGATTAGATTATGTCTACTATAAATATAGGATTATGTATTCAGTTTTATTTGTCGAGTTGAGTTTATAATAATTAAAGAGTCGAAGCCGGTCGTTAACAACATATTCTTTTTCTTGTGGTTGTGTTTATCAAATCTGGGCCAAGAGTCTCATCCTATATTGTTTCTTACATTTACCACGTCAACGTAGAGGAACCGGCATGAACGATTAAACTATAAATAGGTCACATCACATATTCAAAATTAGGTGTGAACTCTGACATCATTGAAGAAAACAAAGGAATCGGAGTGTCGTTGTTAAAAGTGGTTGCCCAAAGTTTTCTTCATCTCCAAGCGTACGCTACTTGGAGTCAAAATATAGAGAAAAGTCAAATTCTTTATTCTTCATGTCCAAATGTCCAATGACTTGATATTCATATTTAAATGTTTATATAAAAAATTCAAAAACATTATTTTATTGAATTGTTTACGTAAATTTATGTCGAATTTTATGTGAATAAAAAAATCATGAAGAAACAAGTAAAATAATCATTTTATTTTCAAATAAATATACCATCACTTTATATTTAATTATATTTTTAAGTGTATCGAATTTGTAATTTTCAATATTTATGTAATGGTAAACCTAAAAACTGAAAATTGCTCACACGACTCACGTAACTTGAACGACAATGTACTGAACTTGGTACATATTATAATTTTATGTATGTATGTTTAATATCTCAAAAACAAAAAAAAATATTACATCTTAGAAACAAAGAGAGACGCGGAGAGAAAGCTTCATTTTATTCATATACTAGGTTACACACCCGTGTATTACATGGGGTTTGATTAATGAAATACTAAAAATTTATTAATAAGTGAAAAAAACAAAGTAAATAATTGAGAAAATAAATATTAAATAAATGAAATATTTATAAAGTAAATATTAATAAATAAGATAATAAATAATTGAGAAACAATAGGTGAAAAAAACTTTAATCAGTTAATTATTTATTTGGTATAGCTTGGTCACACAAGAAAATAAGCGGGAAAATTTTCAAAGGATTACAAGAATGTTGAGCTCACTGAATTATGACACGTGACTAATTACTTATTTATTAGGTATAGTTTAGTGTCAAATAACTAAAAATTTATATTATTCTCATTATAATATAACAATCTAAATATATTTATTTGCATAAAGTTTAAACTTAGTGAGACTTTCAATCGATACGTCTTCTCATTTTAAACTACTTTTATTTTATTTTAACCGTTTGACCCGTTAGAGAAAAAACATAAATCAAATCGACCCATTCATAAGAAAATAGGTCGAAGTTGCCACATATACAAAACATATATAAACATATACAAATAGCTAAAATAAGTAATGATGTAAATCGAAATAGGAAAAAAAGAAAATAATTAGTTGAATACTTTCGGCTATAATAATATGACAAAAAACACAATGAGATTTAGCAAATCAAACAAATGTTATATCTTTGAATATGTAAATATATGATTGAATGTTTTTTTTAATTGGATCTTAAATGGCTATAAAATCGTTTTCAGTTTATAAAATTTATAAAAATATGATTGATGATAAACAAAATTTTGAATTAAAAAATCTGTAGGTAAAAATTCAAACGAAAATTGATCTAGTTGTCTAAAATAATGGAGTTTATTAAAATATAAAAACAGTCTGATAATATAATAACTTTTCATAATACAAATTTATTTTTCAAAAATGATAAATAAAATCATTAATTATAACTATCCATGATTAATTTCATATTAAGCTTATTTAGTTAATATATAATAACTATCAATAATTAAATTTGTTATGTTTCTTAATATATATTATTTAATATGATAGAGAAACAAAAAAATGAGTATTTAATAGGACAGAGAGACGGGAAAATAAAAATGAGAAGAAACCAGGAAGTGACATGTGTCATCTCAAACCTTTATTTATTAGTATAGACTAGGTTATAAACCTCGTGTATTACACGAGTTGAATAAACGCAATGTTATATACATATTAAAAAAAGATTTACATATTACATATTGATGATATAATATATAGTCTTTTTATTACAAATTCTAGAAGCGTTATATAGTTATTTTTTTTAAATGTTTTATAAAAGAATGAAAGAAATGTTCAATTTATAAAAATGTTTTACAAACAAACCCATTTTTTATATAAAAAAGAATTATAAAAAATCATTATCATTTAATAGAGGAAATGCAGGAAACACAAAATTATAAAAAAAGTTAAAGAAATATGTATAATTAATAGAAGAGAGAGGCGGGAAAAAAAATGTTAAGCATGCATAGGAGAGTGACAAGTGTCCTATAAAAACCTTTATTTATTATATAGTATAGATTATTA
The DNA here is from genome assembly GCA_023525975.1 of Smallanthus sonchifolius. Classification (NCBI taxonomy): domain Eukaryota; kingdom Viridiplantae; phylum Streptophyta; class Magnoliopsida; order Asterales; family Asteraceae; genus Smallanthus; species Smallanthus sonchifolius. The sequence goes on along the minus strand of CM042021.1, from coordinate 25,020,668 downwards.
GTATAGACTAGGTTATAAACCCTGTGTATTATACGAGTTGAATAAACGCAATGTTATATACATATTAAAAAAGATTTACATATTACATATTGATGATATAATATATAGTTTTTTTATTACAAATTCTAGAAGCGTTATATAGTTGTTTTTTTTAAATGTTTTATAAAAGAATGAAAGAAATGTTCAATTTATAAAAATGTTTTATAAACAAACCCGTTTTTTATATAAAAAAGAATTATCATTTAATAGAAGAGATGCGAGAAACACAAAATTATAAAAAAAAGTTAAAGAAATGTGTATAATTAATAGAAGAGAGAGGCGGGAAAAAAATGTTAAGCATGCATAGGAGAGTGACAAGTGTCCTATAAAAACCTTTATTTATTATATAGTATAGATATAGATATTCCAACTAATACATGAGTTGTATTATACTAAAAAAGGGATTTTGTCTAAAAGGATATTTTAAATTTTAGGTGTGGTGTTATTTAATTTTGAGATATGTTCAAAAAATTAAAACATAGACACCATACCTAAAATAAACGAACGTCATGCCTAAAATTTAGAACACCGTATCTAAATTTAAAATATCGTATCTAAATTTAAAACACCATGTCCTTTTTACATTTTTTAGAAAAAATCTCATTTTTAGTATAACTCACCCCCTAATACATACATCACATATATATATATATATATATATATATATATATATATATATATATATACAAGTACTAATTGTAATCGATGATTAATCATAAATAGGAAAATGATAGTGTATTATGTCTGCCAATTATGATAATTTATAACATTAAAGAAGTAAAAGTATTGATTTTACAAACAATAGAGTAAATTATTCGGAAGGTCATGTGTATGCACATATTATGGATTGAGTACTCAAATATGAAAATTTTTAGGTTTAGTCGAATAAGTTTTGTAGTAGGTAACATAAAGGGTCTCTACAATAGATGTCTGTTAAGTTTTCAGTCAAACTTTTTTGAAAATGACCAAATTTGGTCGATGAAACGATATGATTCAAGGGCAATAATAGTGTGAAACTTCTCCGCAACCCGGCTCCACATATTTGTCCGGGTTTGAGAATTGCCAATGATCGGATCCACCGAAACGCCGAGCCAACACCTCTTCCTCAATGTGAGACTACTTTTGAAGGTTGGACGGATCGACTTTCTTGATGTTTTTTTTGTGATGGTTCAGGTTGGGTGAAGGGTTAACTTTCGTGTTGGCTTGGCATAATAGGCCGATAGCATTGTTGTCCACCGGCCATACGAGAATTGCGGTGATGCATAAAAGGAGTTCGGGTCGTAGTGCAAGGGTGTCGAAGATGGCATGTAGAACGTTTCGGTTGTTCGAGTTATTTGAATTCATTATTTGAAATTTTTTTAAGGATAATAAAGATTTAGGAGTTATTTGAATTCATTATTTGAAAAAAAAAATGTAAGGATAATAAAGATTTAGGAGAGTATTGTTTATAAGTTTTGAAAGGTTAATATTATATATATAGGTGAGGGAATAAATTGGTTATATATATATATATATATATATATATATATATATATATATATATATATATATATATATATATATATATATATATATAGGAAAGGGATCAAGAGAAAATCACTAAAAGCCAATCAAATAATTTATAGATTTTTCATTTTTTTAATTTATTTCTATGTGTATTAATATAATATTACACAATTTACCAAAAAATATTTTCACGTATACGTAAACGCAATTTTTTTGTTTTCTATTTACGTATACGTAAGCCAATTATTAAATGATTTTTTTATACAAATGTGTAATATTATATTGATACTCTTATAAATAAATAAAAATAAAATAAAATAAAAAATAAATATTATCATATGATTGGTTAAAATTGGTTTTTTTAGTGGTTTTCTTGTTTTTGTCTAACTATGTGGTTTTCTCTGAATCTTCCCCTATATATATATATATATATATATATAGGAGAGATATTCTATAAAGTCAAAAAAATATAAAAAGTCGTTTAAAAATCCCACCACCTCCCCCAAAAGTCTAACCCCCTATCCCCAAAAACCTAAATCCTAACATAAAATGTTACAATTTCAATTTTTTTAAATTGTGAGCCCCGCCGATTTTACTCAAATCGTAGAGTTCAACAAGACGGTTCCAACGCCGTCGAAATGAGTAAAATCGAAGTTCGTATGAGCCGGTTATGAGCGTTTTAAACGACTTTTTAGGCTTTTTACACTTTTTTGACTTTGTAGCCAAATCTCACACTATATATATATATAGGGGTGGGTTCCAGAAAAAACCAATAGTTAGGCGAAAACCGAGAAAACCACTAAAAAAACCAATTTTAACCAATAATATAATAATATTTATTTTTATTTTATTTTATTTTTATTTTTTTATAAGAGTATCAATGTAATATTACAAATTTTTACCAAAAAGTCATTTAAATATTGGCTTACGTATACGTAACCCATAGTGTTACGCATACGTAAACAGAAAACAAAAAAAATTCAAAAAAATTGCGATTACGTATACGTAACCCATAGTATTACACATTGTTTTAGTGGTTTTCTCGGTTTTCGCATAAATTAGTGGTTTTCTCTTGATCCTTCCCCTATATATATATATATATATACCGTTTCCTAATGGTACAATTTCAATTTTTTTAATTGACCGTTGAGGGGGAGAAGCCGTGAAGGGGCTCACAACCGTGGTCCACGCCACCGCCGGGCGGTGTTCTACGCGTGGCTACGGTGCCACATCGGCGAATCGCGTGAGTCATGGGACCCAAACCGCATGGCCTAAGTATAATATATAAATGACAAATTTTTATAAATTAATACATTTAAATATAATGATTTTAATACAATATACACAATTAAAATAAATATAAAGTTTTATTTAATAAATACGAACATGTCATACCATTAATATAACTCCAAATCATTTATGATCTCATCACAAATCACATCCAAATCACGTCCAAATCTTGTTAGAAATTGATTAATATAAACAAATTAAAAGTAATATTTTTTTTTCTTTTACCAACCTCATATCTTGCAAATTTGGACACTCAATTGTTGGATTTGACTTATTTACGTGGAAAAGTAATTAATGGTAAATTATTATTCGTAAAGAAAATCAAGTATTTATGTGGGATATAATATGATGAGTTGATGACAATTAAGACATTTGAAAATAATTAATTTTTGTAATTATAGTGGCCGGTAAACAAAATGTTTTAACCCAAAATTTTATTATTTAAAGAAATAACGTACACTAAAAAATGTTTCCATTTTTGATACAATTAAGAGCACACAAACAAAGAATTAAATTGTCAAAATACATATGTGGAGTTGGATGTAAAAATAAAACACCGACTTATTACCAAAAGAATGGAGATGACATATATATGACTTATTACCAAAAGAATGGAGATGACATATATATCCAACTATGAAAGTGTAATAAAAATGACTTAAATCTTTTATTCTATTTGTAATATTCATAGATCATTCATTTTCTGGTTATAACAACATAAAATTAATTATGATGATATTTTATATTTGTTATCATTCCTGTAGGATGATTCTATAAATTAATAAATGCATTTAAAATAAATATTAATAAAGTTAATAGTAATAATGTTAACTCTTAATTTATTATTTTATTTTCGATGTTGCTACAAATAACCACATAATTGATAGAGGAACTTGACATCCGTAATATCCCGAAAATGAATAAATAAAAGACAATGAGTGAGGTTCGAACGGATAAAAAAAGGTCGGGAAGAAATGAGCGGGCTCGTGGGCAGGAAAGTGGGCCGAGAAGGGGGGGGGGGAGGGGACTAAAACCCTTACTCTCCATCTTCATCATCATTTCACCACCTTCACCCATATTCTCGTGGGCAGGAAACTGCACCGAGACCTTCGTTCTTGACCCGAGATTCATTGCTGGAGCTTTACTGAAGATTAGTGGACAAGAAACACGTGATAAACAGGTAACAGATCCATCCAGATTCAAGCTTTTGTTTGAAAATTGGGGTTTAGGGTTTAAGAGAGTTTTCACCAAAAGTCGGGATTTTTACATGTAAATCAGTCTAAAAAGAATAGATCTAGCTTCATGGAAGCTAGGCAAGTGTTTTGGTTGTAAAAAGTTGGATACTTGAATCAAAAACGAAGAATTTTGGCCAAGAACACTTAAATGGACTGAAAAGTCCATGAATGGGCCGAAAACAATGCATTGACCGAAAAGTATTTCGGTTAACGTAGGAAAAAGAGTTTTCAGACAAAAGAGTCTTCAGACGAAATAGCTTTCGGATGAATGACATTTCGGACGAAATAGTTTTCGGTCAAAAAGGGATTTCAGCCGAAAGGGATTTCGACCGAAGGAGATTTCGATTGAAAAGGATTTCGGACAAAGAGGTTTTTCGGTCAGTATGTCTTAGATGTAACTTTGTAATGACGTATCTCGTTCGTAACTGTTCGAACAGATCGATAAGCATTTCATCGAGCATGAAGTTCGTTGACCGAGTGAGATTAGTTCCTTAAAGTCAGGTGAATCGAGAATCCCTATTTACTTGTTTCTAGGGTGATTTGCATACTTAAGAAATGTTTATGAAATATGGAATGTACGAAACAAAATGATTTGGAATGAACGATTTATGAAAGAAATGTTATGGAAACAAGAAATGATTATAAAATGAAAGGTTTATGAAACGAATGTTTATGAAACGCAATGTGTCACACCCCGGCCGGCGGCGGATTATACGCCGGGGCTGACGCGGTTGTTCATAAGCATATGATCATCTATTAAATATGATAATATTTATTAATCGAATTAAAAAGCATCCGTTACATTAGAAGTCAGAAAACAAGGTGTTCAGCAAAACATAATTAAAATTTAACTAGGTTCACGTCCTATGTGATCATGTAGTCCTTAAACTGGTGCACCTGAAACATGTGAGTAAATGTCAACTACAAGTAGTTGGTGAATAACATAGGTTTTAACACCAAACAAAGTTTAGTAAAAAGTATTTGAAATTCAATATGTTCAAAGCATAACTATGGCATAAATGTGAGAATATACAAGGTTCCAAGCGTACAATTCAATCCGTAGTAAATGGAAAACTGGTAAGTATAATCCCACTGATTGTGTTTTGGAAAAATAGTAATATGGTACACACAAAACCCGCCAAGGTTCGTGTTAACTGGAATCGGATTCCCCTATAAATGATCATGTTAGGTACTACCTTAGGCCTGAGTAGCAGGTTAATGAATGTACTAGCATGAACACATGTAATGGTCACCAAATAGTTTAAGACATAAAACACATAGTAAATCGCATGAGGACATTGGTATTGAATTCTGGTATGTAATGTAAACATGTTCCACCCCGAGTATTTGTAAACAATAGTAAAGAGAAAGGGGGCTATGAACTAACATGTAGTGAAACTAGTAATGGTATGAATTGTTAGAGATGGATAGGCCTTGTGAGGGTTCCTCACAATCAACCTACACAGATAAATTTGTATTCTAGACTCAATGAGAATAAACAATTCTACATCTATTTGAGTTTTCTAGGGATTTTGGAGTTTGGGGTTGAATGTGAGATTTGTACGAGTTTGTATAACAGCATATATGTTTATGGTGATAAGATAGAACTAAATATAATTAATTAGAATCTCCAACTAATAATAATAATTATGTTTGAATTTTTTTAAATAATTATTCCAAAATAATTTAATAAATAAAGAATAGATAAGGGGTTAAATAATAGCATGATTGGATTTATTTATATAATTATTCTAAAAATAATTAATAAATACCTTATGGAATGGAGAAAGTTTTACATAATTATTTTAAATAATTAGTCGAGCTTTTTAATTAGACTCTTTTGCTCAGCGACTTACGAATTACGAAAGAGATATTCGGTATGTATAAATGTTAAATGAATTTGATTGAACTTGTAAAATTATTTATCTAAAATAATTACTTAAATGCTCCTATAAGTTTTGGAAATGTTTTAAATAATCACTCGTCGTAAAAAAAAATATGATTAAAATGAATTATCAATGTTCAAACAATTAGCTATAATTTGTTTAAAATCATCACTATTTCCTAATTAAAATAACAAAATTGGATTTGTCTGGATAAATCGTTTATATTGTTTATTTACATTTATAATAAAATAAAATAATTAACTCAATATTTTACATCTTCTATTTTTATAAAAAAGGTTCTGTTTATATATAGGAGGTTTATAACAATAGATTCAAAATTTTTTAAAACTATTGTTTCTAGTGAAAGAAATGAAGACAAAAGGATTAACCCAAAAACAGGCTTGGGCGGATTCGAACCCGGGTGGGTTCCGTGTGAGTCTAGCGAAAAAACCAAGTGATATGGGCTAAATGCCATGCTAGGGATAGCTCGCACACACAAACGTCTCCTCCTTCCCCAAACACTCAAAACGCGAACCCTAGCCCTCAAATCGGACTTGATCGATCACAGGTTCACGCCCGAATTCATAGGGCTCTTGATCTAGGTAGCAAAACGCATAGAATGACATGAAACATACCTGATATGGTTAAGGGATGCGCGAGGACGATGGGGCGGACAGGTTCGACCCTTCTCGGCTAAAATTCGTGTTCCAGAGGTGTTTAGGAGTGTGTTTGGTGGTTTAGAGAGTATGAAAGGGATGTTGCGAAGGTTATGGTGTAATAATGTTGTTCGATTTCAATCGAAACGCAATGCTTCGGATTTGAAAGGCTTGGGACGGTTACAAACCAATTTGTGATTAATTCACTTGATTAGGATTGAATTGGCTCATAATTGCCATTAGGTTTTGGTCGATTGGTGGTTTCGCACGATGAACAAGCATTAACGGCCTTAAATTGACGGATTCACGTTTGAATTTGGTTGGGTTCACCACTGTTGACGTTTCTGAGTCAACATACGGGGAAAAGGTTCATATTCAAGGGATGGGGTTCAAATGCAAGTTCAATGATCATAAGGAGGGTCCATGTGTTATCCCGGGGGGGGGGGGGGGGGTTCAAGGCCTTCCTTAACTAATTTATAAATCATTTGTAAACTTAAACATTATATAATTTATAAATCTTATAAAAGGAATTTTTTTTATAAATTATAACTTCAATATGTATATATTTGCGTTTATATGTATTCGTGAACAAGTACATGCATATTTTATGTATATAACAGAAAATAATATGCAAATGAGATGTTAAAACTTTAAATTATACACTTTTAAAATAGTAGTTAATGTGTCGTGTAAAATGAATGGGTAGTATGTAGTGCAAGGCTGGAACTTTGAATTGATATATGTAAAATAAAGAATATGATAATAATAATTTGTGCGGCCTAATGAGTTTGGACAAGTACGGGATTTTAAATGCTGTGTTATTATAAATAAGTAATAAATAAATAAAAGAAATATGGCTTGAAAATCATGGATGTTACACAATGTTTACAAAAGAAATGGTATAAAATGAAAGATAGGGATTTTATAACCAAATGAAATGTTTTTACGAAAATAAAACGGGCCGACAAATGTTTTAAAGAAGTCATTACACATCTAATCTATCGAATGATTGAGATTGACGAATGAAGTACGGGAATGAAATTCCCAGCCTTATGACACATTTGGGCCATAAGTATAACAGGGGTAGTGCCTATGTGGCCTACCAATGGATATTACTATTGTACAACTTGTGAAGGTAGTGACGACAGTCACTCGTGGTTAACCTGACCCGTGAATGGTAAATGTATGACCTTATGGATCGACGAGTCCTAAGGGAGATGGTATTACCTTAATGACCTGTGAGTCTTAAGGGCGATGGAATGACATTGGAGACTTACTAGTCATAAGGGCGATTAATGAATGGAATGGATGGTAAAACAGATTTACATAATATATGTACGACTTGAATGGAATGTTAACTGATTTTATAAATGAATGTTTGAATGTATGAATGAATGAAAAATGAATGTTAAGCCTCGTTTTTAATGGTGAATGATAAAACCCTAATGAAATGAACTATAAACCATAAACCATTTTCTTAAAACAACTGAAAGAATTGAACTCAGCAGCGTTACCTGGCTTTTAGTATGCGTGTCGGGTTAATGTTAGATGATGGATGAATGAATGTTGCTTGGCTTCTCGAGGAGTTACCCGGCGATGAGAGACTGGCATCCCATATGAATGTTTTGAATGCCGAATGTTCAAAGACAATATTTAAATTTGTTGCTATTTTAGAACAATGTAACGACGTTTATTCCGCTGCTTAAAGTCATTTGAAGTTTAAGAAATGTTTGTGCATGTGTAAATCCAACGCGTGAGGCCTCCCGGGCTTAGGGCCTTACAACAACAATGCTTGGATTATCGGTTGTTTGTCCAATTGATCTCTCCTAGCTATTATGCACATGCAAACACCACTAGAATTGCCACAACACAACGAGGAGGAAGATAAACTCCGACGTGAGATTTAATATATGCGAATTATATAGAGAGATCACTGAAAGAGAGCATAACAAATGCTAGGTAAGTTGTTGAGAACTGAATGGCCTGTCATGTATGAGAAGAGTGACATATATAGGGTAAGGCCATTTTGGACTATTCCGCCACAATTTTTATGTACGCTCTCTGCTATTTGTTCCTGCATGTTGTCGATCGTGCTAGAAGTCCAAGGTATTACCCAATGCTGCTTGGCTTCTCGAGGAGTTACCCGACGATGAGACACTGGCATCCCATATGAATGTTTTGAATGCCGAATGTTTAAAGATAATATTTTAATTAGTTGCTATTTTAGAACAATGTAATGACGTTTATTCCACTGCTTAAAGTCATTTGAAGTTTAAGAACTGTTTGTGAATGCGTAGATCTAACGTGTGAGGCCTCCCGGGTCTAGGGCCTTACAACAACAATGCTTGGATTAACGGTTGTTTGTCCAATTGCTTTCTCCTTGCTATTATGCACATGAAAACACTATTAGAGTTGCCACAACACAATGAGGAAGAAGAAAAACTCCGACGTGAGAGTTAATATATGCGAATTATATAGAGAGATCACTGAAAGAGAGCATAACAAATGCAAGGTAAGTTTGTAAGGCCCCATTCCCGGGTAACCTCACTTGTTGGATTTACTCATAAACATAGTCATAAATACTGAGCTTAAATTTAAAACATTCAGAAGTAGCGGAAGCAAACATCATTCGAATTACATGACATAACAGCGGAAGTATTAACAATTAAATACATAACATTGTCTTAACATATATAAATGTGGGATGTCAGTCTTATGCCGGGTAACCTTCACGCCATCGCACGAACCTTTCTTCCTTTACCTGAAATGTATATTAAAAGTCAGCTAACGCTGGTGAGTTCTAGTTTAAAGACAATCATACATAATATTTATCTTATCATGAATATATTTTATATATGTATACATAACATATGTAATATTCGTGCTTTTACATATTCTTTACGTTACTGTTCTCACATAACATTCATATTAAGTATATACATATGTACATACATACTTACTTGGGGAGAACACTTATTGGTCATAATCTTAAGGGAGATCAACCCATCACACTTGTCGCGAATGTCACAGAGATATCGCAGTGAGAACTACCGTCGTATCCCTTTTCATTAACCGCCCGGCTCTAGAAAACCGTCCGTCGAAATTTAAATCCGTCCGGCAACCTTTGTCCGTCCGCTCTTAAACCCGTCCTACCGTCGTAGTCCGTTCATTCGCCCGTCTGCCCAAGGGCATCCATTTCCCACGCGACCATTTTGTATGCAACCGTTCTACTTTAGTTAAGGCAATTGCTTCGACCGTCCATTAGTGCCTTTTTATACGTCCTAGCTTGCGAAGGAACGTTTTTGTCACGGTTGCAAAATAGTCACGTGGTCGTCCGTCTACCGAAGTAGCCGTTGTCATAGAAAGGTTCAAAACGTTTACATACATTCATAACATGCAATATATATAATATAAAGTAAGATTTCATTCATTTACGTTATGTCCTTCTTTCATTCATTCTTTATAATCATACGTTTCATTCTTTATTCATAATTCATTTTCATATATAAGTGTACATATATATATATATATATATATATATATTTGTTTACCACGTATGATCACATTGACATTCATAGCATTTATTCATTTAGTGTATACACTTCAGCCCCAAAACATTTAAAATGATTTGCACATAACATAGAAGGGGGCACATAGAACTCACCTGATAAGCTAGTCTTGGTTGTCCTAAACAAAGGTCCAACTACGTCACGTACGATCTGAATTAGGTAGTTAAATACACATCAGACCCAATTCCGACTCTAACGGTTTAATCATTCTAAACATACTGACTTTACTTACTGGTCTGCTGCCTGCGCACTTAGTAAGTGCGCAGGACCTTGCTAATGCGTACTTGACAAGTACGCAGAACATTCTTCTTGCATACTTGATAAGTACGCATGATCTTCCTCATGCGCACTTGATAAGTATGCATGACATCTTTCTTGCATACTTGATAAGTACGCAAGACCTGCTTCCTGGACAAGTCCGAAATTTTTGCATGTTAATCTGATCATGCCATTCCTACAATTTTCTTTGATCAAAAGGTGCGGTTTTCATTCTAGATGCTAGTTCTAAGCTTATTTTCAAGTTTCATCCATAAAAACGTCTCCTATTTAGCTAAAACCCGAGAAACCCCAAAACGAAGAAAAACTCAGTTTAAGGTCGAATCGTTACCTGGATTGTGATTCTGATACGAAGGTTTTGCTCACGAGCTCAGTAGTAACGTGCTCCTTCAATTTCGGGTCAATCCGTCAACTTTCTCTCTCTAGACCCGAGCTCTCCTTTCTCTCTCTAGGTTGCAAGTTTTGGTGGAAATGAGAGTTCTTGTTCTGTCTTGACCCTTATATACCTGGGCTTCGCTCGGCCCGTTGGAGCCGAGCCCAAGTCCATCCGTTTTCCTTTTGTTTTATGATGATTAAGTCTCTATCGCGTTATTATTTACTAAATTACTATTTTTGGGATGTTACAAGTCTCCCCTCTTTAAAGAGGTTTCGTCCTCGAAACTGCTTATACGTTAAACAATTGAGGGAATAGTCCCCTCATATCGTCTTCTTTTTCCCACGTAGCTTCTGACCCTTTTCTGAGCTTCCATTGTATTTTGACTAAAGGAATCGACTTATTGCGTAGTCATTTCTCAGCTCGGTCAAGGATGGCTATCGGTTCCTCCACATAATTTAGACTGTTATCCACTTCGATCTCGTCGTAAGGTATGTGAGCTGTGTCGTCAGCTAGGCACTTGCGTAAGTGCGACACGTGGAACGTATGGTGTATTCCACTAAGCTCAACGGGTAGGTCGAGTCTGTAAGCAACTTGACCCACTCTCGTTAAAATCTTGAAAGGTCCGACAAACCTTGGGCTTAGTTTGCCACGTTTTCTGAATCGAATGATTCCTTTCCATGGTGTTACCTTTAACAGTACCATGCCCCCCCCACTTGAAACTCTAAATCCCTTCTTCTCTTAGCCGTGTATGATTTCTGTCTGTCTTTTGCGGCTTTCATTCGAGCCTTGATTTGATCAAACTTCTCGGAAGTAGCTTTGACCACTTCGAGACTTGCAAAATCCTTTTGTCCAATTTCCCCCCAACAAACCGGGGTCCTACATCTCCTCCCATACAACATCTCAAATGGCGGCATGCCAATAGTTGAGTGATAGCTGTTATTATATGAAAATTCTGCCAATGGTAGATGGCTGTCCCAGCTCTCACCGAAGTCAACGATACAGGCCCGGAGCATGTCCTCCAAGGTCTGAATGGTCCTTTCAGATTGTCCATCAGTTTGGGGGTGGTAAGCGGTGCTGATGTTCAGTCTAGTGCCCATTGCTTCGTTGAATTTCTTCCTAAACCTTGATGTGAATCTAGTATCCCTGTTGGACACAATCGACAGCGGCATATCATGTCTGCTCATAACTTCCTTGATAAATACTTCTGCTAATCTTTCTGACGAAGAAGTCTCACGTATTGGCAAGAAGTGAGCACTTTTCGTCAAGCGGTCGACGATCACCCAAATGGTATCATTGCCTTTAGCTGTTTGCGGTAGCTTGGTAATGAAGTCCATCGTGATCTCCTCCCACTTCCATTCCGGTATTGGTAGAGGTTGCATTTTACCGCATGGTTTCTGGTGCTCGGCCTTAACTAGTGAGCACGTTAGGCACTTGTTCACGTACTCGGTCACATCATTCTTCATGCCAGGCCACCAATACTCTTTCTTCAAGTCTTGATACATTTTGTTTGTCCCGGGGTGGATAGAATAGCGAGACTTATGGGCCTCATCGAGTATTTTGGCTCTAAGTTCGCCAATCTTAGGTATCCACATCCGACCAAACCTAGTTCGTACACCATGTGCATTTGCGTCTAAATTCCCTTGTTGTCCTACTATTCTTTCCCGTTTAATATTTCTTTCTAATAGTGCTTCATCTTGTGCCTTTGATATTTCACCCATCAAATTTGGTGTTATAATTAGCTGACACGCTTTGATTCGGATAGGTGCCGATTCTTCCTTTCTACTTAAAGCGTCAGCCACTACGTTTGCCTTGCCTGGATGGTACAATATCTCACAATCATAGTCTTTCAGTAGCTCTAACCATCTCCTTTGTCTCATGTTTAATTCCTTTTGTTCGAAAAAGTACTTCAGGCTTTTGTGATCGGAGTAAATGGTGCATTTAACTCCATACAGATAGTGCCTCCATATTTTCAACGCGAAAACTACTGCCACTAACTCTAGATCGTGTGTTGGGTAGTTAACCTCGTGAATCTTTAGTTGTCGTGAGGCGTAAGCAATTACCTTTCCTCTTTGCATAAGTACGCAACCTAAACCTTGACCCGAAGCGTCAGAGTAGACTACTAAGTCTTCATTTCCCTCAGGTAGTGCCAAGACTGGAGCTTGGGTTAATCGTGCCTTAAGTTCTTCCAACGCGTTGTTTTGGGTTGGACCCCATTCATATTTCACTTCCTTCCGTGTCAACTTAGTTAGTAGCGAGGCTATTCTTGAAAAATATTGAATGAACCTTCGATAGTAGCATGTCAATCCCAGAAAACTTCGTATCTCTGTTGGTGTCTTTGGGACGTTCCATTCCTTTACTGTCTCGATCTTTGAAGGATCCACCATAATGCCGTTTGGGTTTATTACACGACCTAGGAATTGGACTTCCCTAAGCCAGAACGCGCATTTGGAGAATTTTACATACAACTTTTCCTGCTTTAGCACCTCCAGAACCTCTCTTAGGTGACAGTGGTGATCACCCTCGCTTTTCGAATATACCAGTATGTCGTATATAAAAACTATCACTTATCGATCCAACATGGGTCGACATACTCTATTCATCAAATCCATGAACGCTGCTGGTGCGTTGGTCAATCCGAAGGACATCACGAGAAAATCATAATGCTCATAACGCGTGCGAAACACGGTCTTTGGTACGTCTTCTTCTCTTACTTTCAACTGATGGTAACCCGACCTAAGATCGATCTTTGAGAACCAACTTGCACCTTGTAGTTGATCAAAAAGGTCGTCTATTCTAGGCAGTGGGTATTTGTTCTTTACTGTCCTCTTGTTCAACTCGCGGTAGTCAATGCACATGCACATGCGCATGCTGCCGTCCTTCTTCTTTACAAATAGTACCGGAGCGCCCCACGGTGAGATGCTCGGTCTAATAAATCCTTTTTCTGTTAGTTCCTCTAGTTGAGACATCAATTATTTCATTTCTGACGGAGCCAATCGGTAGGGGGCTTTGGCAACGGGCTCAGCTCCTGGTAGTAAGTCAATCTGAAATTCTATTTCCCGATCGGGTGGTAACCCAGGTAGATCCTCAGGGAATACTTTCGAAAAGTTGCACACCATGGGTACATTCTTGAGTTCATTCATTTTCATTCTATCATCAATAACATATGCCAAATAAGCTTCGCAACCGCGCCTCATGTAACTTTCGCCCTTGATCATCGAGATGATGTTCGGCATCGTGCAATTCCAATCCCCATAAACCGTAATTGGACTGCCGCTAGGAGCTTTGAGGTGTATCCTCTTACGTTTACATATGATTTGAGCTTCGTTGGCAGCTAGCTAATTGATACCCAATACTATATCGAATCCTCCTAAGGTAAGCAGGATTAATCTAGAAGGGAACTTATGACCCTCTATTTCTATGATGCAATCCTCTGTTACTTGAAATACTGCCGAATTTTTACCAACGGCAGTTTGTACGCTAAAGGCCTTTACTATGGTGTTGATAGTGCATCCTAGTTTACGACTAAATGCATTGGATATAAAAATTTTACTAGCACCAGAGTCAAATAAAATAGCAGCATGCTCGTTATTAACTAGGAACGTACCTGACACAACATCAGGGTTTCCCTTTGCTTCCTCCTCAGTCAGGGCGTAGGCTCGAGTCCTAGCCTGCGATTGTTCCTTTTCAGCTTCTTTTTCCTTTCCCGAACCGGATTGTCTGGTTTTCCTGCAATCCCTAGTCTGGTGCCCATATCTTCCACAACTTTGGCACTTGACGCCCTTCAAAAAATCTCTGGAGTAGTGCCCCGGCCTCCCGCACTTATAACACATGGTGGTGCCGATTCGACACTCTCCAAGATGTTGGCTTCCACATTTCTTGCATGTTTCATATTCATCCAACCTTGGTTTCTTAATTTCAGTTGTTATATTCGCTTTTCCGGTGCCTCTAGACAGGTTCTCCCACATTCTCTTTTGTGTCACAGGTGCCGGGTCCTCATTGGCATAATCGTCGTAGACGATTCCGCTCAGATTTACTACTGACTCGAAGGTCGAGGGTAGATTAGCTTTCACATGAACACGGACCCTTTGGGGTAGGCCCTTCACATAGTACTTAATCATTCGTTCTTCCGTCTCCACCAGGTGGGGTACCAGTTGATCTAGTTCATTGAATCTTGAGGTATACTGGCGATGAGTCTTGTTGCCAGCCTTGAAGTTTAGGAACTCGTTCTCCACACGATCAATCTCGTTCTGTGGGCAGAACTTTTGGATTATGAGTTTCTTCAGGTCTTCCCATGTCATTCTGGCCAGAGCGTTTGACGACTTTGTCCTCTGAATGTTCCTCCACCAACTTAGTGCCTCATTGGTGAAAGAATGGGCAACATACTTAACAGCCTGGTTCGGTCGACACTCGCTGATGTTGACTACAACGTTCATCCTCTCAATCCATTCGAACGTAGCCACTGAATCCTTGTTCCCATCGAACTTGGGTGGGTCTCCGTCCTTGAAACCTTTGTAAGTACACCCACGGTTGCTTGATCCCACCTTCACTTCATCCCCATCACTGTCATACACTTTCTCTTCATGGTTTCCTTCATCTTCCTCTCTACTTTTCTTTAGTGCCTCGGATAGTAGATCAGGCAATACTTTCTTCAGAGTGAGTACGACTTCATGGGCAATAGCATCTCTGACCTCTGGCTCTAACTGTAGAGGCCCTTGACTGTTGTTCCCAGTTGGGGTCACCTCTGTTTCGTGCACATTCTCAGTGTGTTCTGCGTGCACACTCTCTTCCTCTTCATGTCTTTGATTCAGTGGAGGTCTACCGACTCGGCCAGTGTG